>JAVFKF010000012.1:20000000-29262500 GCA_036926295.1 Pachydiplax longipennis
TTGGGAGTATACATTTTCTGACCTTCATTAAGGAAATGAGTTGAAATGATAGTAATTGATTCAAAAACAATGATATGTTATTTTCAATTTGATGCTAAAAACATTTAACTAAAAATAAGATTATATAAAACTATTATTTTGTCCTTTGGTTGCCCTTAAATAAATCCATTCTTAGCATAAGCAACCTATTAACTCATATTATGTAACACAATATTAAAAAACGAAGATATGTTTATGTTGAAGCCAGGTAAAAATAAACTCACAGCTAGAGTAGCTGTAATTTTAAAATGTGAGACTGCTGAGGTCATTTCACATGTCGATCCCACTGAGAATGAGACACGGAGCACTTTCACATACTTACCAGTCCAGAAGCTCTTGCAACTTTGATAAGTGGAAAAGAACCACCTCGCTGCTACTATTTCTTTGTTACTACAAATTATCAATGGAGATTACAATGAAATGAAAGAAAACTCAATCAAATTTGAGCTTGCTCTTCCCTTGAAAATGATTTAAGTCTAAATTGAGATCTTAAGTAAATATAAATTGAGAAATATTTCGTTAACCAATCATTGAGTTACAATAAAAAATTTAGTAGAATAGTAATAAAATTATTTTCTCATATTAATGTGCCAAAAATCACTGTCTTTAACCATGACTTGACTACATAATTCACTAGTTGGGGGCAAAGAAAATCTAAGAGGCATCATGGCCAAATCAAACACTTTTCAATAAATATAAGATGGAGAAGGCATATCTGGAGGGAAAAGGTGCATTTTCATTAAAAAGAAACATCAAATTCAACTAACTTATCTCAATGACCAAAGATTTAAGATGTGCTACAAGTGTTAATTAAATACATTGAGGTGAGGGGAGACAGTAACCTCCCTTTAGTTAAGTCTCTGATCGCAAGGAAAGCATTTCATTTTCTAAAAAAAGCTAGCTGTAGGAGCCATGTAATGGCTGCAAATTTTACAAATTTGTGAACTTTTATCCTAAAGTATTACCAAGTGAAGCAAAATTTAAGCAAGTTCATCATGATAAGTTTATCTCAGCTCTAGTATTTAGCTTTGAACATGATTTCTTACTGGAAAACCATATTAGTTTAGAATCAGTTCATCTCATTTTAGAAAATGTCAAAACTTTTGCCTAGGAATATCTTATTGCATTAGTACGTGCATGGCTCCTTTGCAATTTCAAATTAAGAGTGAGGACCATAAGCTTCTGTAAAGAGTCTGAAATTTAGAGATAACTGCCAGGTCAGGTATATTATAATATAAAAATATCAGTATGATGAAAACTGAAGCGCAGCATTGACCTATATACAGCAATCTCATCTTTAAAATTCTAGAACATAAAAATTTAATTAATATCCTTTCTCAGGACCTATAATTATATACATACAATCATAATAGTCTAAAATTGAGCCACTATTGAATCTGTTAGCATCAACATGCATCATCATATCAATTCTGGGTTAAAAGCATAAATGATCATATTCAGAGAGAAATATAGTTTCTTATTCTAACTCAGTTTGAAATAGAGGCAATAAGATCAATCCATTTTCAGATTAGCTAGATTATAACATACTAACTTAGTACAGGTAATATACTAACTTAGTATGAACTTAATAATAATAATGAAGCTTCTGTTTTTTCTGGCTTTTATTCTCTCTGACAAGAAACAAAAAGCGTCAACACCAGTTTCTGAGAAGAATATTGTCTCTTCCACAAATGTTTCTAGATGAAATAATTATCATTAATAAATAATCATCAATCATTTAAGTGTAATGAATTTCACAAATACCACCTAGTTCTGCTAAATACTGGGCCTTGTATGTTTTTGTGAAGTGGCTTACTTTCTCGGATTTATAAATTATCATAATTAAGTGACACAATAAAAGATGGAGATTGATATATTTGGTATGTCATAATTGGTCAGAACATGATGATTTTTGGAGAGTTGATTTCAGGATCATGCACTCAGGGACATTTCCAGTAAAAGAAATGGTGGTTTGTCAAAGTGTAGCAATTCTAACCAAAGGAATTGGTCAAGAGATGTTGTAATTCAAGGAGTGATTAATATTAGTCAGAAAAGAGAAAAACTAAAGGATACAATAATTATTCAAGCATATATGCCATCAGCAAATCATGATAACTTGGAAGTAAAGAATATGTAAGAATATATAGAAAAAAATAAGTGAAGTAAAAGGTGATGAAAATATTATAATTATCAGAGAAGTGTGGTTGTAAATGCATTGGTTTGAGAAGTAAGGGCAGAAGATAATGTTGCCAGGGTAATGGCTGGGAAACAGGTATGAAAGATGGTGTATATCAGTTCATTTTATTCAAAGAACTGGGTTTTCATCACAAATATTTTGTTTAATCACAATAAAAAAGAAGATACACATGGCAACTTTTAGGTGATCAAACAGATTTCTAGTAAAAATAAAATTTAATAACCAAATAGGATTGAAATGACAGTAGGAGCTGATATATGATCCATCATGTGACAATGATGAAGGGCTAATAAAGTTTTAAAGAATTCAACGAAGAAGTGCTACAAGATGTCAAATAGAATAACTAAAGGATGAGAGAACTCATATGGAGCCAGAGAAGTACAGATAACAGAAGGTAGGAAAAAGGTGGAAATTGCAATAAATAGAGAAGAAACAGGAAATTTCCTTAAGAAATATCTGAAAGAAGCTGCAGATGAAATCTTAGGAAATTCAAAGAAAATAATGGAATATATAGGAAGGTCTGGACATGATAAAGAAGAAAAAGGTATTAAAAGGATCTTATTAAAGGGATCATCAAAACCATCAGGTAAGAAGGAATACCAAAAAGATTGAGTCATTCTATAATATGAGAAGCTAGGATAGCCCAGAGTAATAATATTTGCTGATTCACTGAAGGAAATATAATTTCTTACTCTCTCCCCAATAATTTTAATGCTTATATCCAAGAAGCACTAAATTACATAAGAGAAGGCATAGGTTTGAGGATAAAAATATAAGGTGAGGAGATGAATGTGACACCATTTGCAGATATTATTGTAGTGGTGACAGAAAGTGAGACGGATCTTAAGGCCATATTTAAACTGATGGAGAAAATTATGGGGAAGAAATATGGTGTGAAAATCAATAAAATTAAAACGAACCTGACAGTATATGACAGACAAGAAACAAAAAAGTTATCATAATCATGATTAAGGGAACATTGAAGGTGGAAGGGATTTATGTATCTAGGAAATAGAATAACTGAAGGGAGAAGTGAAATGGAAGCAAGAAGGATAGGAAGGCAATGATTGCTTTTAACCTAATGAAATGCCTTTGTATAATAGGACAACATTATCCTGTGCATGAGTAAGAGATTCGTTAGAAAACACATATTGACTTATATAAATGTGAAACATATATGATAAAAAAGGAAGATAGAAGGGGGTTTAATTCCCTTGAAAAGTAGTGTTTTAGAGGAACACTCAGGATTAGTTGGAAGTACAATTTGACGAATGAAGAGGTTTATCAGAGGTTGGGGGGAATGCCATCTGAAAAAAGTATAACACACAGGAGCAGAAGGCTAATGGGACATAATCCATCCCACAAGAGCTTGATTAAGACTATTAGAGGAATTAATTTCAGAGAGAATAATGGAGGGAAAGAGATATAGTGAAATACCATGTCTTAGATACATTCAAACAATAATGGAAGACTTTGACTGCACCAACTTCATGAAATTGCATAGAAAAGCAGGAGATAGAGCCAACTGGAAAATTTCTGCAATCCAATCAAAGGTACTGAATACTAAATAAAATAGAAATTTAACTGTCAATTGAGGCTGAAAGATGTACACCATTTCATTAAAGATCAATCCTCACCTTCACTATAAAACATTTCTTAATATTGACAGAGAGTACTTAAGCTTTTCTATGAAATCACACAGAAAATTTACAATGAACATATTTATAAAATTTCAGACAAAAAGAATTTTAGATAGAAGAATCACTGAATAATTACTCTAAAATCATCAAAATATCATGAAATTTTGTATATGTTTCTGCTTCTTTGTATATGTTTCATGAAATAAATACCTCTAGGAAAATCAGAAAACTACAATATTTTTCTAGAAAGGAGCTGTTTTATGTAAATATTATGAATGATATTTTGGAAGTACTTGCATACATCTATCATAAAACTACTTTTGATGCACTGAATTAAGTTTTAATTGAATGGAAGTATTCTAATGGATAAGTCATTCAGGAATAACCTGAAAATTTATTGCTGTATTCATTCAACAAAGTAAATCACTTTCATCAGAATTTGTTACCATGGTTAAGTAATTCAACTTTGAATTGCAAGCTTTTTTTAAATTTTGCTCAATTTAGTGCAAAATGATAAGTCAGAAATACAAATGGAGGTACCTTCAGAAGATATTATGTTAAAACGATAGGAGCAAAAAAACTGTTTCATTACACAGTATATATTTATTGTTAAAAATTAAAAAGGATAATCTATTGTACATTATCAACTAAAGTGTAAAGTGCACATTTTCACAATGCAAGTTTCAGATTTAAATTTAATTTCAGGTAAAATTATAATCTTTCACAATAAGTTGTCAAATCAGAATTATTATTCGCTTTAACAATGTCTTGTTATTAATTATATGTAATGCCAAGAGTGACATAAATTAAACAGCTAATAATTTTCACTCTTGGAAAGTAAACTCCGCCAGTAGAAACCTATAGCTTATTGAAATTATTAAGCATAGTACTGAGAGGAATTACAAAACCACTCGGGTGCATTTTTTGCGTTTGACTTTAATCCAACTAATAATGTTGTTACCTTAAAGGGTATAACTAACAAAACAAAATCCTCTTCTTCGCTCTGGCTGGATTAAATCCCAAACAACATTAGGTTCATTTACAACATAGACCTTCATATTACACGGCTTTTAGACCGTTATCGTGATGAGAGCGAGTGTTTTCAGTCTACGAAAAGAGGAGTCGACACGCGAAATGACAATTTGAAGCGAAAGAAGGAACAGGATGTAATAAAGGTTTCATTACGGTAGAAATGACAAGAGGATACCTCGATTTCCCTTTCGGAGGCACAAATGTCTTCCCATTACACGACATTCGGTGCACGACTACTCCGGGCATCAATGGAAAGTTTCCAATTCGAGCACGTATTCCCTGAGAAAAGAGGAATATTACGATACAACTAGGCTTTAGGTGCTCAAGAAAGGCCAGTAAAAATGAAGGTGGGGAAGATAGTTCTCTAGCTCTCAAAATCTTCAATAAGAAATAGACGACCCAAGCATATTTGGAGGGAAACTTACATAAAACAGATCAAAAAAATGAAAGATTTAATGCGTAATTTGCCTGAGAATTCAACCAAGGAGCAACGGCCGAGTGGGACCAAGAATATTTGTGGAGGAACACACTCCATCAACAATATTTCTCTAATGCGACTACACAGAGCACTCGATGAGCCGCCAGTGACACTCGTAAGCTTATGGAGTGGAACATAGGGGTTATTACCTTCTCCTATAGCCTTCTTTACTCAAAGTAACATCGAGGTACCTGTATTTATTTTCTCATCTACAATCGAATCATAGCTTAAACGTATTGTCGTTTACTAACTGATCAAAACATACATGTGCGCGCATGATAACAGGAATATATTTATCCCTTTCGTAAATATCCTAAATGTAAAGATAACTTCTCTGCCAGAAACGGCTTTCATTTTGATAACTTTGGAGTTCATTTGAATTACGTGATTTGTGAATTTCCTAACGTTTCGAAGTCGAATGTTGTATTTATCTTCCGAGAATTACTCGCCTCCCTCCTGAAAACTTCGCGTCGCCTCACTGCACACTGTATGCTACTTCAACTTTCCCGCAGAATTCCAATATTTTGGCGGAAGAATTCAAATTCGAACCGGTTTGCTCAAGTGTACGCAAGATGTCGCTCCTCTTGCCGCAAGATAGGCCGCTGGATTTTTACATAATTTTCGGAAGAAGCTATGGGAAAAAACAACAGTTTCGTGAAACGATTAGGCCAATGTCGTCCATCCGCAACGATCCTTAGCGCGAAAACTTAGTTGCGTCCTGAATTAAGGGCTACCGCTGAATCACGGATTTACCTCCCCCACCAGATTTTTCAGGAGCCGCACTGGCGTTGTCGCGTTTTGGTCAGTGAAGGATCTGGCACAACCAGAAAAGAAAAGAAAGTGAAATCAAAGAAAAGAAAGTAATAATTAGTTCTTTTCGGGTGTCGTGGCAGGTCCTGCTGCCCGACTGGCTACAGAATTTTTAAATTTTAAAATGCCACCGCTAGCAGCGGAAGATAGATTTTCGGATACCAACATATATTACTGTGGTGGAGGCTTAGAATGACTTCATCGCGGGATATCGAACACCTTCTGACAGAGATTGATTATGATAATACCTAAAGGAGGAAATGAAAATATTTTTGGCCATCGGAAACTATGGGCCAAAACAAGAACTTTCCTACGACACAAAAATCTGCTACAGATAAAAGTGATCTTTATTCCATAAAGGTGGGCACAAAAATAGGGTACGGTAAGTAGTGCACGTATCCTGGTCGCTTCTTGGAGGGGACGCCGCTGAGATTTTAATTAACTTTTCAACGTATAGGGGAACGCCTTTCAGTCTTTCTTAAACTAATTTCGCGAAAACAATTGCCAGAATATGATTAAAACAAGCGTCTTGAAAAATAATGAATGTAAAACTTTTGAAGATGGCACAAACGGGAGTGAGTGGAAGACAAAGGAAAAGCTAAATGAAGGACGAGGATGAGACCCTGAAGAGAACTTAAAGAATCAAAAGGCATTGCAAGGTAAAATGTATGGTAATGTGAGATTTAAAAGAAGTATGCTGAAACAATTACTATAAGTATAGCGTAAGTCCGTAAGCATTAAATGCTGTTAGGAATACTTCTCCGAAAAGATGTAGGATGAATATTTTCACACGTAAACGCTGTTTGTCCAGGTTTTGATGCCCTGCAAAGGCCCAAAGAAGTTCAATTCCCGAAACTGCGAAAAAATATTCGATCGCAAAACCTAGGTTGTAGTCTTAATTAACTGCGAATATAACAGAAATACGAATAAAAATAAATTTTATTTCCGTTTATTGAGCCTTCACTACACCTGAAATTTTCATTTTTACCACGAGAAGGAAAATTCATTCCGGTTCCCTCGCAACTGTGGCGACCACTCTAAAATTGTTGTTCCAAATTAAGTGTCGCTCCAATTAAAGGGACGCAGAGGGTGGATCGCCCTGTCCCCGCCTCCCCTAGCCTTGCTTATTGGTTATTATTAACTTATTATTGAATTTCTCGAGTTAGTGAAATTATTGAAACATATCCGTCACGAATGCTGAGTTACTGGTTTTGATGAGTTACACGCAGGACAATGGGTAAGATGGGGAGTAGGCGATATCAGGCGGAGAATCCCCATCCTAAATTATCATATTTTCGAACAGAACGAAAAAGTGCTCGTTCTTAATTTAACAAGTAAAGATACATTAAGAAAATGTAGCCTTTCCACCGTGGAGTAAAAACGGTATAAGACTGAATAACTCGCAATTCTATCAATTGGTATCACTAACTGATAGATTTGTCATTTAGATTATCCATAGAAGCTTAAAAAACTCAGGCTCAGAACATTTTGATGAAGTAGATTGCATAGTAAATCCAATAATCATTGAGCACAAACTCCGAGAGGCATCGAGTTATAAGGAATTGATTATTAAAAAGTGATTGATATATCTGGTAGTTTTTACTGCAGAGCATTAGAGAAGTAAATAAGCAGATTAAGTGAGGATGTTGGCGTTAATATGTCCTCTAGGGTAGTCCTTATTTTGCGAAAATTTGAATTTCTTTCGGGACAATCCCTGAAATTGTTCCATTTGGTTAGAAAATAAATTGTGTAAAATATTACTAGAAACGATTAATGGAAGGATGTGCCGCATCGCGCTTGAAGTTCATTAATTTTCATCAATTTTGGTCTTTTTTCGCTGGCTATTAGGGTTGCTTCCCATTTTTTAACTGTTTCTATTATTTTATCAACACATTATTAGACATTAAACGTAATAACTAAGAGATAAAGGTTCTCCAAGCGCCGAATAGCGGCGACCGTCTAAGGGCGATTCCCGGGAAACGGATCATCGTTTAGCGGTCCCAGTTCTTCAGAATCCCGATGTACATTTCGGAAACAATGCTTCCATCTTCATGGGGGGTCCAATGCTGAAATGAAAAGAACTGGGACCGCTAAACGATTATCCGTTTCCCGGGAATCGCCCTTAGACGGTCGCCGCTATTCGGCGCTTGGAGAACCTTTATCTCTTAGTTCATTGACCGCCGAGTTGCTTTTTTCTCCTTCAATTAAACGTAATGTTTGTAAAATATTATTTATATCCGCGCAGTAGTTTTCGAGATCATTTCTTGATTTTCTGAGAATAGCTGAGTATCGTTTAGATGCACGGAAGCTTTTTTGGTGGAATTATCGATAAAATCGCCGAAGCTCGAATTCAGGGCTTAAACCATTTGTTTTTTTAATATACCAACACTTTCTCATCTAAGAATGATGAGACAGCAGTTTATGCACAGTGCAAGATGCCACTAAAGGTTGCAGAATTTGCTCGATATAATAAGAACAATATTACCTATTTTACTGAATTCACACAAGTTTTAAATAATATCAAATCCCTTCTGGGAGCCTCGCTGGCACTTGGCGCGGTAATGCAGCCCTCTACGTTCAGCCTCATAACAAATATGCACAAATCGCGTACTACATCATCTTATTCGTGATTCAATTAAGCTGTCGCAAAATTTTCTTTCCTTACCGCGCACATTCGAGCAGTGTAATTTCTCCATCGTCCACTGAAGCCCTAAGATAATTTACTCGGTATTTAAGGAACTACTAATACGAAAGGGGATATGAAACACTATGTTTAGGGTAGAAGAACATTTACGTAATACAACAAATATGCATGTGTAAGCTGTTGACTTCGTCACGTTTACTACACAGTTGAAATATATTTTTCTGGAACACTTAATAAGTCCTCCTTTAGGTATTATGGTAATCAATCTCTGTCAGAAGGTGTTCGATATCCCGCGATGAAGTAATTCTCAGACTCTACCAGAGTAATATATGTTGGTACCCGAAAATCTATCTTCCGCTGCTAGCAGTGGCATTTTAAAATTTAAACTCAGACTCTACCAGAGTAATATATGTTGGTACCCGAAAATCTATCTTCCGCTGCTAGCAGTGGCATTTTAAAATTTAAAAATTCTGTAGCCTGTCGGGCAGCAGGACCTGCCACGACACCCGAAAAGAACTAATTATTACTTTCTTTTCTTTGATTTCACTTTCTTTTCTTTTCTGGTTGTGCCAGATCCTTCACTGACCAAAACGCGACAACGCCAGTGCGGCTCCTGAAAAATCTGGTGGGGGAGGTAAATCCGTGATTCAGCGGTAGCCCTTAATTCAGGACGCAACTAAGTTTTCGCGCTAAGGATCGTTGCGGATGGACGACATTGGCCTAATCGTTTCACGAAACTGTTGTTTTTTCCCATAGCTTCTTCCGAAAATTATGTAAAAATCCAGCGGCCTATCTTGCGGCAAGAGGAGCGACATCTTGCGTACACTTGAGCAAACCGGTTCGAATTTGAATTCTTCCGCCAAAATATTGGAATTCTGCGGGAAAGTTGAAGTAGCATACAGTGTGCAGTGAGGCGACGCGAAGTTTTCAGGAGGGAGGCGAGTAATTCTCGGAAGATAAATACAACATTCGACTTCGAAACGTTAGGAAATTCACAAATCACGTAATTCAAATGAACTCCAAAGTTATCAAAATGAAAGCCGTTTCTGGCAGAGAAGTTATCTTTACATTTAGGATATTTACGAAAGGGATAAATATATTCCTGTTATCATGCGCGCACATGTATGTTTTGATCAGTTAGTAAACGACAATACGTTTAAGCTATGATTCGATTGTACATGAGAAAATAAATACAGGTACCTCGATGTTACTTTGAGTAAAGAAGGCTATAGGAGAAGGCAATGACCCCTATGTTCCACTCCATAAGCTTACGAGTGTCACTGGCGGCTCATCGAGTGCTCTGCATTGCTCAAGAAAAACTACTGTAGCTCAGCTAATTATTATAATATGAAAATACTACTTTGCCTGAATATTTTTAAGGTTCATTCTTTACATTCATGCAAAGAAATGAATATTTCAATTTTTTCAAGTTGAGAAAGGTATGTAACCCCTTAAATAACTTTCGTAAACAATTTTACTCCATTTTAAGTTATTTTACTACTGGGTCTAGGACAATTCGCCGCCGCCGACTAGCCGCGGACCCAACTCGCCGTGGGGCCAACTCGCCGCGAGACCAACTCGCCGCGGGCATATTTTAAATACGTTTAGAACTATGAAATTACTCGTTCTTCCCAAGGGTTTTAATTATCTAATATCATAGAAAGAAGAAACTAAGAGATCTGCTAAATTTTACGGTAAGACCATAACACCACTTCGTAGAAGCAATTAATCCTTGTTAACCCTTGATTGGTTTCGTGGGGTCGATATAACCCCAGGCGATATACTTCCTTTGATAAAACATAAGCTATTTAAGATATTTATATGCCAATTTTTTACTTATATAAATAATTTTGCACTACATTTATGATATGATAATTTCGTTAATTTTGAAAAACCTTTCTCAAAAGGATTCCTTTCTCAAAATTAACGAAACGGCTTTCATTTTGATAACTTTGGAGTTCATTTGAATTTCATGATTTGTGAATTTCCTAACGTTTCGAAGTCGAATGTTGTATTTATCTTCCGAGAATTACTCGCCTCCCTCCTGAAAACGTCGCGTCGCCTCACTGCACACTATATGCTACTTCAACTTTCCCGCAGAAATCCAATATTTTGGCGGAAGAATTCAAATTCGAACCGGTTTGCTCAAGTGTACGCAAGATGTCGCTCCTCTTGCCGCAAGATAGGCCGCTGGATTTTGACATAATTTTCTGAAGAAGCTATGGGAAAAAACAAGTTTCGTGAAACGATTAGGCCAATGTCGTCCATCCGCAACGATCCTTAGCGCGAAAACTTAGTTGCGTCCTGAATTAAGGGCTACTGCTGAATCACGGATTTACCTCCCCCACCAGATTTTTCAGGAGCCGCACTGGCGTTGTGGCGTTTTGGTCAGTGAAGGATCTGGCACAACCAGAAAAGAAAAGAAAGTGAAATCAAAGAAAAGAAAAGAATAATTTGTTCTTTTCGGGTGTCGTGGCAGGTACTGATGCCCGACAGGCTACAGAATTTTTAAATTTTAAAATGCCACTGCTAGCAGCGGAAGATAGATTTTCGGGTACCAACATATATTACTCTGGTAGAGTCTGAGAATTACGTCATCGCGGGATATCGAACACCTTCTGACAGAGATTGATTACCATAATACCTAAAGGAGGACTTATTAAGTGTTCCAGAAAAATATATTTCAACTGTGTAGTAAACGTGACGAAGTCAACAGCTTACACATGCATATTTGTTGTATTACGTAAATGTTCTTCTTCCCTAAACATAGTCTTTCATATCCCCTTTCGTATTAGTAGTTCCTTAAATACCGAGTAAATTATCTTAGGGCTTCAGTGGACGATGGAGTAATTATACTGCTCGAATGTGCGCGGTAAGGAAAGAGAATTTTGCGACGGCTTAATTGAAACACGCCGGATTGCGTCGGCATACTCAGAATAATATTGGAAAATGCTGTAATATGTACAATATATTACTGGAATGATTGGTAAGAGTTCTGCCGTTAGTAATCTAATACTTGTTAATTAAGATCTACATATAAGTTATCAGTAATAAAAAATGAAATATATAGTCAAATTTAGAATTTATAGTGTAAAGTACACTCTGTTTAGCCAAAGCGTTTATGAAAATTGTTTTGAGTACATTGTTGTCGGGTATTATTAGTATTATTTGTACCTCTTGAGTATTTATTTGTATTGCGCGGTTTTTTAGGGTTAATTATGAACGCCAACGAACAATTGTCTCTTGCTTTGGTTATGGGAATTTAATTGTTTAGAGATATAGCATTCTCCCCTCGGGTAGGCACCAGAGATTAGGATTATTAATGGATATGCTTGAATATTACCTACTTCCGAGCGTAATTCAGTAAACGTCGCATGTTTCAATCGGCTGACGCTTGCAATTTTTAATGGAATGAACCATTCCCAAAGCGGGTAGTTCTAAGGTTGGAACTCCATTCTTCCTTATATTTGACAATCCGTTCTTTTTCAAGGAAAATTATGATAGATGTACCTCGAATTACATCCATGTAATATACAGAAATCTTTTACCCTTATATGACCACCGTAGAAGCAGTCTCATGTATTGGAATAATGGCCTATGGTGTGTTTGCGACAAGAGAACAAGATGTATTGGGACGGAAACCTCGCGCAATATTACTACATGTCATGAACTCTCTGTTACACTTCCTGATCTCGACCGAGTATAAATCAATTTTTCAAGAAGTGATACGAAATATTAAAAAATCTCGGAAGGAAACCTCGCGCAATATTCCAACTATTTGGCCGAATATTTAAAACTGGTATCAGTATGGGCAAGCGTGCGCAAGATGTCTCTCCTGATGCCGCCTTCTCGGCCGCCTGTTATTAAAACAAGTTTGTGGATGAGCTATGGGAAAAACATCTAATTTGTTTAACAATTAGACAAATGTCCTCCATCCACAACGATCCTTTGCGCGGAAATTTAATTGCGTCCTAAGGAAACGACTATATTTTAATTACGCATGTACCTCCCCCACCAGATTTTTCAGGAGCCGCGCTGGCGTTGTCGCGTTTTGGTCAGTTAAGGATCTGGCACAACCAGAAAAGAAAAGAAAAATATATCAAAGAAAAGAAAGGAATAACTATTTCCTTCTGGGTGTTTGGCAGGTCGTGCTGCCCGACGGGCTACGGAATTATTAAAATTGCCATAGCTGAAAGCAAGAAATGGATCTTTGGATAATAATAAACATCGCTTTGGTAGAGCTTGAGAATTTCTTCATAGCAGGATATCCTAAACCCTGTGACTGGGATTGCTAAAGATAATACCTAAAGGAAAACTAAGGTAAAGGCAGGGTAGAATGCTTATTTGAGGTAACGATAGTAAGTCAGATGATGGAAAAACTATGACGGTACAAACATAAGTAAGCCATCACTAGACTACCGGCATTCTTTCGCTTATAAAAGCACTTTAGACCAAACGTAGGTGTCGATTGTTTCACAAGTAAGACGGTTTCGCACCAATAGAACCTACGGGGAATCGATTTTGGGAGAGCTTCGTCGAATGTTGAGTAACATACGATACGCTTATTAGACGGTAAGGGATTGAACACGCTAACATCATGCTAATCATCCTGCTAGCCAACCGAGTAAAGTACGTTGTAAACTCCGGGGGAAGGAATATCGCCAAAGACTTGCCAAAGTTTATGCAATATGACAAACAAAACATGCAAAATGACAATGGTGTTTATTATATAAAATTTTAGAAAGCAATCGCTATTTATGATTGCGAAATCCTAAATTACTTGAATGGAAGCTCCTTTTATGTTCTTAGGATAGTCGTTAACTACCTTCAATGGAAAAATATCGCTTACGAAGGTTATTTAACAGGAATACAAATTGAGCATACTATTTATAATTAATAATAAGTCAAGAGTAAGTATGAAGGAAAGAATTTAACGAATGAAAAGAAAAATTTAATGAAAATATACCAGAGAATATCGCGTTCTTTCATGCATACTCGGCTAGCAGGGGTGTGTATTGCGGGGTTGCCTATACTCCTGTTATCAATTTTCTATTATTTATTGCAGCGAAACTAAGGCCTATTCAGACGAACGCCGTCACACTTTTTCATTACTCTACTTACTGCAACACTGCAGAAAGTTTCATCAAAATCCCTGGACAAAAGTGAGAGTCTCTCCTTGTTAGTCCAGGCGTTCTAAAACTTCTTGAAGAGAGGGACATTTAGACTTGAGGACTTCCCGAAAGAAATTCAAATTTTCGCAATATAAGGACCACCCTAATGTACATATTAACGTCAAAATTCTCACTTAATTACATCCACTACCATGCGCCTAATGTGGCGTATGGCGGCTCACGGGGTTTAAATCTAAACTTAAAACTTTGCAAACAGGCATCGTCGTTATTGACATGAGACATTATACAATGTAGACATCTGAATTTTCTAGCATACAAATATATTACTCCAGGTAACAACGTATGTAAAATGTACAAAACCAAGTATATCTCACGTATGTTCCTCTAACGATGCGACGTCTAATTTCTCCAAAGAGATTTCACTTTCTGTGAGTAGACCGCCTCACCGTGTGAACTCAAAGCTATATTTTTGTCCTAAATTAATTAATAATCAGTCACGCTATTCTGTAATTTTGATATTTTAAATTAATTAATTCGATTAAGGCAATTTAATACCAAACCTTTCGTCCTTAATTGTATCTACTTAATAACTCTTGGATTCTAAATAAAATCTCACTATGTATGCGAAAATACAAAATTTTGGGGGTCCGCAAAACAAAAAAATAAGCGGTGAAGGATCCCAGAAAACTAAAGTATAAGAACCGCTGCTCTGGAGCGTAGCTTTGGTTGGCCTGATGGGAAATTGGATCCTGATGCTACTGGCATTACCCAGCAACTTCCTCCAACATCACTTTATTTCTCAAATCAAACCCCTCGCAAGTACACTCATTCGATTCCACGATTACTTTTTATAGTTTTTCCGTTTCCCGCCACTTTTCTTTCGCATCCGGCACTCCTAGACTACAGCGCCGCCGCCGCATGCGACGTCCGCCGGCTAAAGTCGATTCCGGTTCCCCGGTGAATCCAGTCGATAGAGGTCCTTACGTTCGTGGGCGCGGACTCGCACGATATCGCGGGAGGGAGAGGCAGCGGTGGTGTGGGGTGCAGACCTCCTGACGTCATCGGGGAACATGACTAAGGAGGAAGGAAAGGGAAGGGATAAGGCACACGGGGAAGGGGAGAAATAGGGGGTGTGAAGGGTTTTTCGAAGTCTCTCTCCCATCCCAGTCGCCGACTTGCCGTAGACAAGAGAGCACTGTCCGTGTACGGCCTCCTCAGCAGCACACGCGGCGCACCACGGACCCGCAGCCTTCGTGTTGGAGTGAAGAGATCGATCCCGGCACAGGTGAGTGGGGGACCCCCTTCTTTTATTCATTTGCGGCTGGGGAAGGGCCTTCGGTAAGGACGTTTGTTTTCCTCCGCCGGTAAGCGCGTACGAAAATAAAGCGGCGCGTGCAGCCGGCTTCTCCCGCGTGCCGGAGGACCCCACCGGCGTGTACTCCCTTTTATATACCTGTATCGTCATAACTGACCCATCTTCATGGGCGTCACCTTCGATCCATCGAAAGTAGCGCTAAATCAACCCTTCGCCTCATAATATATATGACGTGTGCGCTTGTCAAACAAAATTATGAGCGACGACAGTATTCCTTTTATCTCACCTGCTAAGTCAACTCCGCACAGCAGCGTACGCGACATGACTTTATCTAATTCATGGGAAAAACTGAGTGGACCATCTCGCGTCGAGGCGGGAAGAAGGAAAGAGTTTGTTTACCTTTTTCTTTTCGCAATTAAAAGAGCCGTATCGATCCGAGATGGAAAAAATCGGTTTTTGGTGCAGACGCCCCATCGTGACCACCGCAAAAATATTAAAGGCAACGTTCACTCGGTTCAGATTTGCGTTAAAAAATGCGGTCAGGGAGAAAGATCTCGTCACGTGCTCTCGCCGGTCGTCTGCCGAGACCCCGTGGGATTTTTCTTCTCGCGGATGCTGTATAAGCGCTGTTTTCTTGCGATTTCCCACCGCGAACCCGTCAAGTGGAATAAGGTTGGAAATAGCGCACTCGGCATTGATGCTGTCACCTCCGAGAGAGGAGGGGGGCCCTGGAAAAGAATGGGCCCTTCGTGCGTCATCCGCGCCGGGCGTTTCATGATCCTACCGATGCACTTCGATGTTTCATTTGCATCAACCGGTGTGGAGAGAAATGCATAATCATCGCTGCCACTCGAGTTCGCCGGCGGCGCGCTTTTAAGATCGATAACAGCTATTGTTCTCGCAGTTTCCGTATTTCATCCCGGAGTAATTTGGTCTTGAGTAGGAGTTACCTAAGTACCAAGCACAATTGTAACGCGTCCATTGTTTTCAGGAGGAACAGTATGTCTGTCTCATCTCCACAGACGTTCTGTGTTTGCCTGCTTTCCGCTTTCGGAATTCTTGTTTGACGGTGGGGGACTTCACGTAAAGTTAATTAATCACGGATGACCTCTATTTTGTTTCTGCTTATTATTGTACTTCTCTGACGTGTCGCCGATAGAATGATATGTACCATAAAGACAAGCCTCAAAAGCAGGTGTGTCTGAATGTTTACCTCCTCTGATTTCAGTACTCGTAGTAGCTCCTGTGAAGACCTGCTCGCAGATAATAATAAGACTA
Organism: Pachydiplax longipennis; assembly: GCA_036926295.1. Taxonomy (NCBI): domain Eukaryota; kingdom Metazoa; phylum Arthropoda; class Insecta; order Odonata; family Libellulidae; genus Pachydiplax; species Pachydiplax longipennis. The sequence goes on from JAVFKF010000012.1 coordinate 20,016,566, forward strand.
AAATCGTGTGTTTAGTTACTCAGTAGATATTTTTGTTTAAAGTGATCGTGCTTCCAGCTAACTCTTTATGAAGACACAAAAAACTATGCCCTCAGCAGGGTTCGAACCTGGAACCTCAGGGTACTTGACTATATATTTCAGTAATATTGAATTCCCAGTAATATTGATCGAAAATCAGAGGTTTAATTATAACAGAGACGTTTTAGCCAAAGAAAAATACCGAGAGTAAAGGAAATTTGTTTCAATTAATCCGAATTGAGATGACACTAATTGTAGCATTTTAATTAAATTATAATTATACGAAAATTTATAAGGATTATCTCATATTGTAGATACATTTCCATGAAAATTCTTTTTTTTACTATTCTCACAGCAGAAAGCGAGTTGAATTTCCGTCAGAAATTCTAAAGAATGGTTTAATATATCCCGGTTGTAAGTGCCGCACAAGATTGGCTAAAAGACCGCGGGATTGGGCACCACAAGTAGAAAATAAGTCTTAAGACGGTATCCCAATATTTTTCCCAATAATTTTTATCCCGATAGTTTTATTCCGAAAGCTTTACATTCTGTAAACTTAACATTCCTCCAATCTGGACATCATGGCATTTCAACTCCAAGCGTATTTTTCATTTTTAAAAATCTCTGTTTTGAATATTTCCGTCACACTTAATGACCTATCCTTGACTAAAGCGCCTACATTTTTCCGAAATTTTCATCTATTTGATACCTCAGAAACAGTCGGAAAATCTTGCGTATGCAGTGATACGTTTTTAATTTATTTTCTTTAATTTCTCTCATCACCTCCTAGATCCTTGGAGAAAATTTGGACCTAGTGATTTTTAAAGAAAAATTGAACGTCTTTCAAATATTTTAACGCATATTTTTTATCACCTAATCATATAATGAGGTGGATCGAGTATTAATATTGGTTATTCATTGTGCATGGATTTTTGATTATAGATATAAGTTGTCTGCCAGTTTCGACGTAACCACCCTAAGCGATGCGGTTACTCTTGGTGTATGGATGAAATGTCAATGAATCCTAATCTCTTTTCCCCTCCAAGAAATGTTTTTGTAAAATTAAAACGCAAAGCAAGTTGTACGCTATGCCTCGGCGAAGCTTCTCTGTTGATTTTATCCCAAGAATGTTATTTTATTCAGTAACTTATCATTCATGGGCCTTTTTCTTTGGGCAAGTTTCGCCAGTAGAGCAGGTTTCCATGACAACCTGTCCAAGGCGTTGGCGAGGGCAGAAGAGTACAGAAATACATATTTTATTTAGGAATACTCCTTTCTGAGTACTAAGAACCTTTCCCTCCGTTCTTCCACTGTAAACTAGAACCACAGAATTCGTAGAATGTGTCTCATTTATAGGAGAAAGAGAATTTCCATTTCAGGGGTCCCTTCGTTCTTTATTTATTTTACATTTTCCCAAAAAAGTCCATTCTACCACTTAATCATGTAGAATAAAACTACATAATAGCAAGGGACGAACAGATACCCTTACATAAATCAGGAAAATCCGATCGGCTGGGGTTCAAACCCAGGACCTTGGCGGTGGTAGAGTAGTATGGTGGTAATTCCGCCACAAAAAACCTGCAGAAGTTGCGATGTCATGAACGAAACACTAAAATAAGTTAAATTTCGGCGAAACCAAAAATCGAAAATTCAGAAATAATCGAGAATGATCCTTTCTGGGATGCAAATTCGGACTTTATTTAATTCTCTCACCCGACAAAGAGACAATTTATTAATCTTTAGTTAAGATTAAATTCTAAAAGTAACGGAAGGGGTAAAATAGGTTCTTCATTTTAATCACAATTTCTAAGGTAATGCACACAAAATATTTTAACTATCAGAGGAAGAGGTTTGATAGAAAGACAAAGAACAACTCTGGCTTAGCATCGCCAATTAAGGATCTGCGAGTAAAATATTAAGCCTATGAACCTTATATGAGCTACCAAATGCTTCGGAGAGAGAAAGAGACTAGGCAAGATGAGGAATGAGGTAAAATCAAAAATCAAAATTAAAAATAAAATTATTCTCTTGCTTTCCCCTCGGAATTAGTCAAATTACTTAAGTTGAAAATTCCACAATGTATAGTACAATGATGATCCTCCCCACAGAGTGTGCACAAAGGTAAAAAAGAAAGAGATGAGGAAATATTCTTTTATGGCAAGAACGGGAAGGGACTGGAATCATTACCCAATGAGCCCTTTCCTAATAATTGTAAGGAATTGAAGAAAAGAAACTAATTTCTTAGTCTTCAGCTTTATTTTATATTCCTGGATAAGATATATTTCACATTGTCCCTAATTTTATTTTCATCATATCATCAATTTTTGTTTTGTAATTATTTTTTAATTTTGTATTATGCCTACGTAAAAGCGTTTGTGTTAGACTTTGCCACCTGGCTTGTGCCCTATCTGGAAGGATAATTTCTAAATTATAATAATGAATAATAATGATCCTAGGATAACTGTTTCCAAAGGATTCTATTAAGTGTGCCCCTAATAAATGCCACCAATCAACATTATTCATTTCTCAGCAGCTTTATTATCACATCTATGAAAATGACCGAGATAGAGATTAATTGAAAGATTTATTTTTTATTCTAAACTCATTCTAAAATTCTTCATCCTAAATCAAAATACACATAGAAAGTATTCGGTAAAACAAGCGATAGCGCAAGCGCTTGATTTTTACCACCTACTAAATACTGAGGAAATTTACTGTGAATCTTTGAAAAGGAGTACTTCCGTTTTGTGAAAAAATGTTAAGGCCTTGCGTGCCAATCCGACCTTTCTCGAATCACATTATTTTGCCGTTTCGAATTCTTCCATTCAAACTCCGTCGGAGAATTCGTTCGGGAGATGTCTATCTTCATAAATTAAAGGCTTATTTAGTGTCCAAAGCATCTGAGTCTTGTATGTCATTAGGTGAAATGGAACTGCTGCTTCCGACCTTTGATTACGCTCATTCGATTCCGAGGAAAAAGAATTTCGGAACCACTCGAGTTAATCGACACATCAATTTACTCGAGAAAATTGCTTCGTCAAACTTCTTTTTCGGCTACTTCATATTCCTCTCTTGTATTTTTACGAGATCAAAAGAAATTGATATTCGCTTGTTCGCAAACTTCCCTCTTGTTTTTCCTTTCAACTCTGAAAATCTTGAAATAATGAGATACTTGCAATTAGTGTGACGAGGCATTTTGGCTGAGAAAAACAAAGAAAGATTATAAGCTTTTTTGAACGCAGACACTAAACTATCTAAAATGTGTTTTTGCTACAGACTTTTGATTGTTCATCATTTTTTGCATTACTATTTGGAAGCAAAGGAAATTCAAAACAAAGTGATACCTCCGCAGCCGGGTGACCCTGCTAACGAATTTTCGGATTATGATGGACTCCTCTGCTAATTTTCGGACCACGCATTTTTACTTACCAGTACTTACTAATTGTTCTTATGAATGTTTTGAAGAATGATCCTCCATGAAAGTTAACACTACTACATATTCTGAGATAACACTAAAAATGATTACCACACATCTTTGATTATTAGCGAAATATATAATATAATCTTGGCAGTGTTAGCTTGTATTTTCGATTTGGAAGCTTCAAGGAAATAGCGTTACGGCTTACAATGGCTACGATTGACTAATATGATTCCCAAACGAATTAACTTCGTTATCCGAGGAAAAAATCATACTACTTATTTCGCCGGTTTAGTTGTTGATAACTGATTGATACTCAGTTGATAATCAAGGCAACAATTCCTCCAAAATGTCGGTTTGACTAATAATTGGGAAACCCAACAATGGGTTTATTGAGAGAGGAGTGGGAACTTAAGTGTCCTATACCAAATTTATTTCACAAACTGCATGCGCTTTATCGATATATAACTATGGCAACCCTTATCCCCGTTTGGACAACATTTTGATGAGAGTTGGAGGAAAAAATGGAAGACCCACCGGACTACAATTTATTTCAGGAGCATAGACTTCGGTGAGTGAGAGTTCAAGTGAGAATTTTTGGGCTGTGATTTCAACATTTTTAATAAATCCTTTAATCGCATGCTTGGAAAATTAATTTTACGCGATATTAGAGCGGATGACAATACTCTTTCTTATTTCATTTAACTTAATACTGCTGCGGTATGAAAATACCAAGTAGCAGCCTTAAGCCCTCAATTCTTAAACATCTTACATAAAAATCCCAAGGAAGAATAGTCCCGTCGGACTTTTTTCAAGTCTATTCTTCCTTGGGATTTTTCCTGGGTGCACGTCCTTACGTGCAAAACCATCCATTACCCATTCCTTGACATCTAACATAAACATTTTACATACATATTTATGTACACCCTATACCTTATATACAGACAACATATTTACATTATATACTAAATGCAGATTTACAATACTCATTGCCCTTTCTCGTAAAGTATAGCCATTTATCTAATTGCATAAGTCTGTACGAATAGTTCCAGAGTCTAAAGTTAATGCAATTCTCAAGCAAAAATTTACGATCTTAGCAGCTTATGATCCGTCATTATGACTGTAAATTATCTACAATACAATTACATACATCGTTTTAAAAATATTATAATCAAATACGGTATCATTAATTATGAACATTCATAATGTAAGAGGAAATTTCTGCATCTTTCTTTAACTCCATTTGTTTGGTAGGGGCTTGAAGACTTCTTCAGCTAACATATTCCTTTCATATATCCTTCTGTTTATAAACTTCAATCCTTTCCTCTCATTTGATATGTTTATCGCTTGACCACACGTCAATCCGTTTTTTCGTTTAATAAAGGAAGCGATTACAACCAGGAAAATCTTTTTTATCCTGTTTACTTCTATTTGCGGAGAAAATATCGTTTGCGGCGCATTATCAAAAATCCTAAAAGCGCTCCCCATAACCTACTTTCGAATGATAGAGTTGAGAGTTCAAATCCATACGGTTCTGAATATGCTAGATATCGTTACGTAACGTAAAATGGTTGGTGTTAAATTACACGTAGACATGAAAGATTATTTCGATTTAGAGAAGTGGGTCGTTCACAGTACAAGGATATTGCCCCTTACAGTTTGGCTCATCGATTTTCTTTGAGACGAGATTTTCGTGCACTAAGAAGCAATAGATTCTGCAAATAATTCTGTTCTTTATTGTGCCAAGTATATTTTATTCGTGACAAAACATCCTCAAAACCTCAGATACTTGACTGAAGTTACATGGGGTTCTAAAGACAGTTTTCATTTATTATACAAATAAATTTAAGTAGACTTGCGTTAAAATTGAATTCTAATGCTTTGTGAAGGATTTTGAGAGCTAAATTCAAATTTCTTAATACTACAGATCACAAGAAAAAAAAATGCGGACAAAAGGAAAATAATAGGCTCCATCAACCAGTTCCTACGATGAGGGAATCTTTGATGTCGTCCCTGGTAATCGGGATTCCCAAAACGTCAGCCCATTATGGGCTTCCAAACATTTGTCTCGAAGAAAAAAAGTCCGTCAAAGCTCAGTCTCGGAAGTTTCTCATGGTGGAAGACGACTTTCTGGATCTTATTCCATCACCTGAATTAAACATGTTTCCACCCTTGAGATTCAGAACTGTACTACAATCGGAGGGCATATTCATCTCTCGAGGAGAAAATGAACTCTTTACGTGAGAAGAAGATCTCATAGTTTATGAAAAGCAAGAAGACTGTTACTAACTATGTAGATATCCGAATCAATTCCATCCAGTTAATTTAGAATGGCTGTTACCCTCATGTTGCGAAAGGTAAATGAAAAAGATCTTATAGTCACCATCTTTATATCCCACATGGTGTCAATGGTTACGTTTATGCATAAATGAATATTAATGGGATGTAAGAGGCAGTCATGCTAGAGGTGTGATTTGCATTTAACAATTTGAGATTCGATCTTTCTCCAGATGAATCACTGTCTGGCTATTCACTTTAACCATTTCAATTTTTACTACACAAAAAATTTACTTAGAAATCGACGATATATCAAGATATCTTATACAATAATCATCGACGTGTGTTCATTTATTTATCCGATATCAGTAATTCCCGTAAGAAATACATGGGAGGAGTATTGGAGCATCAATTTCATGCACTTCCCAACGAGACAGACGTATGAAATTTAAAGATTCATTGGATCAGTGACCTAACACGTATCGATATTTTCTACCAATAGTATCCTTGACTCGACTATGGACGACTTGAAAATGCTCTCATAAGAAATGCAGGTTAAGTTCATTTTGTTAGATTGCGGACGTGTTTTTTCTGCAGAATTAAATTAGAAGTAATGATCCTACGATTTCGAGATGATTGCAAAAAGAAAAGAAATTAAATAAATAATCTTATTTTTCTGCGAATTATAGCTATGAATTCCAAATTGCGAGAATTTTGATAAATAAATGAAAATTTCACAAGATTTTGCCATTGTACGACATAACCAGTTACCTTGATGACCAGTGCGATTCCTGACTCCGAGCTTATGCATTATTAATACATATACATAGAAAACTCCATGTAACATAGGCCGAGATGATATGGTGAGTACCGCCTTCATCAAAGATAAACGCAAAAACACAGTGTCATCAGAAAACTTATACAATACACTTACACAGAAATACAGAAAGTTGATCGGTTTGATTGACAAAAGATCATTAGTTCTGATGATGGTGTGATTGACACAAAAACCGGTCAACGTTCTATTTTGTGGACTTGTGTAAGTTTTCTAACTAAACTGTGCTTTTGAAAATGAAATTCCATCAAGTCACGATTGAGAAGACACTTCTTTAAAGATGAGCGCGCTACCCACCTGGCTATCCGAGTCCATTTATGTAATAATTTGTTGATTTATTTTTCCATATAAGGGAAACACTTCACTTTCACTTGAACTTTTGTTAGTACATGCCCAGATGTTCCGGAACGACAGAATTCCTAGAAATATTTAACTAGAATGATCCTGTAAATGAGAATTGTCATCATTACCGAAGACTCTGCGCTCATATGGTCATCCATTTCAACAGGTATTACATAAAAAACCTCAAAAAGTTACGGTTCAACCTGAGGAATAAGATTTTTGAGGGATATCCTCCTAATTAATTGAATAATGAGCCTCCTCTTGAGGTTCGTTTACTGCTGGTTGCCGCGGACCCTGCTTGCTCTTTACGAAAAGACGAGTTTCTCCCTTTCTCGATTGTTCACTAATCCTAGAGTCATCTTGACTTTGCGAATCCTTACACTCGGCCTCTCCATTGAAAATGCACCATCATCATGAGAGCTCAACAGTCTTGCCTTTCACCTGCCCACTGTCATCTGTATTTCTTTTTTCATCTCCTCCATCTTTTCCTGTCTAGAATCGTGTTATATTTAGTTCAGTGTCCGACTTAATGCCGCTGCACTCGGATCCACTGCCAATCCCCGCCTTTTCCACTCTCTATCCCTTCACAATTCATCTTCTTCTTAAGCCCATCTCGTCCCGCTATTTGGTGGTAATATGTTTGCGAAAGGGATTCGTTTTCACCCTGATTCGCGAATCTTCTTCCGTACTGCAGACCTAATCCGCAGGAATGAAAAAACGGGAATATATGAGCTTTCGAAATCCATTTATCTGGTCGAAGATGGGAGCGGTCCAAGCGTTAGTCGGTCGAAAATGTACGGAAACTGATGAGTCATAATTTATCCCCCGCGGAATTCCGTGACGGAATACGAAATGCTGTCTAATAAGAGGGAAGTTGTGAAGGAAGAAATTACTGAGCTAGTTTCCGGTCATACAATTATATTTTCGCCCAATGAAATGGCTTAGGAGCATTCACGGAATGAGGTTTCGCTCAATCGCTGCTGCTTTGCACCTTGAGTTCCGTAAATTTTTCGATTTCGTGATAAAACAGCAACCGAAAGGCTGTCAGGGATTGTTGACGTCTTGAGAGAATTGTATAGAGAAGATAAGGATATATTACAACCGTAGTGTTTCCGTTACGTGAGTGGAAGCTGTTGCTAAAGAGGGATGCCATGTTTGATAGGATGCCAAGAGCTTTGATTATATCATTTATTGCAAAAGACTTGGATTCCGAAAAGATAGTCCATGCAGCAGTGGCTTTAAAACATGGGAGCACCCAAACACTGGAGGTGCGAGGTGTTTAAGTTAAAGGTAGGGTTTTGAATAAATAATACAATGGTAATGAATGAATTCTGAACTCTCAAACGCTCATTTTAAATTTATTGGTAATAGTGCTATAATATCATGTTACAATTAATTATTATATTAATAATTAAATTTTAAGGATTATTAATCCTGTTATTTATTTATAGTTAACTACCAGCAAACCGATGAAATACAATGTGAGCGTTAAATATTGCAAATGAAAAGAACGAGAAAACTGAATCATTACTTTAAACGTTATACTTAGAATAGCTTTTTTTTCTGCGAAACCTGCTTTACGATAATGCATTATATATTGCCAATCTAACGCGTTCCCGAGTTTTGAAAGCTAAAAAAACGCAATAAAAGTACGTTTTCGATTTGAGAATCAAATTGCCACAGTAATATCTCGACGTACGCAAATTCGGAGTTAACAAGCTTCTCGATTTTTCCCAAAGCCTCTGATGCTGTCTGGAAGAACATTTCGTTTGATTCAACGCTAGAAACATGTCGCTCATATGATAGAAGAAGTTCAATCAGAATGTCAACCTCGACAGATAATTAGATTTGGAAGTCGGAGGTGATGTCAACGAGGTGTTGGATTCACACAAGCAAGAGTTGACAACCGATGAGCTCATAGAGATACGTGACGCTAAACGCTATTGAATAATCCAACACTTCAGACCCTGTTCTACCAGAATAACAAATGGCAATTTTAAGATTGACAGAAGCTCTCGGCTGAATTGAATAAGGCACACAAATATTAAAAAACTTAGATTCCTAGGAAGAACGCGCTGAAGCTATAAAGCAAGGATAACAAAATGTTATCAGCTTGCTGAGAAGAAATTCTGCGTGAAAAAAGAAGACACTGCGTCATCAAACGAATATTTTGTCTTTTTTTTTCAATATTTTGTATTGGTATCTATGAAGGTCTACCATCATCATTAAATACTATTTCTCATTTCGCAATAGTCCATCTTATCCATGGAAATGTTTGGATTATCTCTCTCACTCTCTCTTTCTAAATTTATTTGCTGTTTGGCTGATTTAATTTCCTCTGAAAATTGACGAGTTTATTTTTATTTGCTAAATTCATCCTCACGTTGTGGCGGAGGATCCCACACGTGACAATTCTTCGCATGTTTTCTTATCTTTTTATCCTCTTGTTTTTGCTATTGGGAAATGCAGTGGAGGGCTATATTTTGCTGATAAGTTATCGCAATTTGAATTTATTTCTTTACATTCCGATCATTGAGCTGCAAATAATCGGCCTTTACAGTTCGAATACTATCCATCCGTAGTCCGAATAGAAGCTGCGTGCTCTAGAACACGTACGCGTTTTCATATCTATAATTTTATTGTCAGATTATTATACACATAAGTAATGTTAAGAAATAAAATAAAATACTTATTATGCTGGGCTAAAGTTTCTATACATGTCTTCTACTTCTTATTTTCCCGAAGGAAAAAACTGCTTACCGTTAAGCCTCCAACGCAAGGTGAGAGTTTGCATCATAAGATATCTTTAAGGTTTCGTTTTGTAGCTTTAATTTAAAAATAGAATATCCATGCGCTCGTTCCTTGAAATATATAGGGGAATAAAAATTATTTTCAGATAAGTCCCCGTTCTTCCAATGGTCTTCGCTATTAAAAGAACCCTCCGATTGGTTTTTAGAATCCACCCGAACTCTAATAATGAATTCATTATGTAAGCATTTATAATCTTTTTTAAGAATATTGATGGCGAGTCATTTCCGTTATATTTAAACTGTAACATTTTAAGCAATTAAATGAAAAGAACATTTAAAAATATTTTAGATAATTAATGTATTCAAAAGATTTGAAATACATGTTTATCCACGGAGGAGCAAGAATTTCAATAAATGTAATATTCATCAGTATTCTTCTTTAATTCCACCAAATCTGTTGAAATCAGTTATAGAGTATGGGCCTGTGACGGTCTTTCTGATGCATTGAGAATGCACATATTCGGCATTTATATTATTACGTAAACATTTTCAACCAAAAATTTCAGAAATTGCAATAAACCAACGATGGATTTCTTGTAATACTTTCGAAGTCCCATACCAGCAACAAATATTTATAAGTTGCGTAACTGTAATATATGGGGCACCCAGAGAAAATTAAAAGTGGTTCTAATACGCTATTTTGCTAATTCTTCTGTACGCTGTACGCTAATGCTAATAAAATATTAGAACAAAATCAATTTTAAACATCGATTTGAAAAAAATTGATTTTTAGAAAGAATTTTTTATCTTTTAATAAATAAAAGATTGACGAGTTATTCTGGTATTCTATCACGATGGAAATAGCTTTTCACAAATAAACTAATTCCTAATTTATTAAAAATTTTTATTTTACAGAGTTCTGTTTATAATAAATTAAGATCTACTTTCCCTAGTGAAAAGTTGTTTCTTTTAATTTCTTTCATTGTGCCATATGCATTTCCATCATTACATTTTCAATGCTAGTCGGTAATGGAGGTAAAAATTTCATTTTCATTTGCAAGTGGGAGGCGTATAGTTAATTTCTGGCTCATTAGGGTGATAGTTACGCCCTTCATACAAAGGACTTTAATTTCAGGTTGATTTTTCCGTCTACAACGTAATATTCTCCTTTTATTTTATTCTCAAGTCATTTTACAAGAATACTGCCGCAGTTACCTGAAAAAAATGCTAGAAATAGAATAGTTGTCTCACGAATGATACTTATCATTTTTCTACACGAAACATCGATTCATTGAGAAATAATACATGAATATTCTTTCGGTTTTCCCTCATCCTTACAGATAGAAACGGCTCTTTTTATAAATTATATACTTTGTGTAATTTTCCAGCCCCTTGTTCTTAGGCAACCTTACAATTTCTCTTTGAAGATAAGGCAGCGAACTTCATCGATACCCTGAGCACGCTGTCTTTGGAGACCAGAAAGATATATCCTAGTTTTGGAAAGATCACATCTTAAGATGGGCCGAGGTTTCCCATTAGTGATACTTCTCGCATCGCTGGAAACCTTCAGTAGTAGATGGAAAATGTCACCGTTTTCAGCTCCGAAGCTTTCCAAGAAATTATCGATTGCTGAAGTTTGGGCTTCTTAGAGAAAATTCTTACATTGGATGTCCTCTTTACTCAGGATCTTATATTGAGAGATATTTTAAAGGGATTCTTTAGCAAAGAGGAAATTTCATCTCTCAATATTGATATATTTCGCTTTACAAGTTAATACATCTTTCCATTCTTCAAATTTAAGTTTATTGACCCTAATAATTAAAATTGTGTTAAGATAACGTCGGATAACGAGAAATGCATGATCTCATCATGAAATCTAAACGTATTATTATAGAAACTTACGTGATTGTTCCGTAAACACTTTTAACGGGTAGATTGTGTAATTGTGACTCGGCAAAATTTTACGTTCGTAAATATTGCATGAATAACTCCTTTTGTAGATATGATGACATAAAACCTATCCGTAAAAGCTAATCTCCATCGTTACTATTTATAGACCAAGAATAATTAAGACTTATAGACAAAGAATAATTTATAGACCAAGTATCAACTTACATATAGACCAAGAATAATTAATAATTAATATAATAAAGATATTGAATAAATTTAAAATATTATAGGAATTACAAATTTAAAAAATCAGTCGTGGGGTTTGAAAATATCCTTTATAGAATAAAATATTTTCAAGTACTACTTAAATATTTTTAGATCGGAAAACTATTCTGTTTTATATTTTACTACTTTGCTAACTGAAGGAAATTGCTGGTGTGATAAAAATGCAGAGTTCCAAAGCGTGGAACTCACGATACGATCACGTGACCGTGAAAGTCCTCTGAAATGTAAACATTTCTCTGCACGAGCGAGAAAACGTGAAAATATTTCCAGTTTTTATTGAAAATTCTGCTTAGAGAGTGTATTGTACGAAGTCTACAGATCTGCAGCTTATACCGAAAGTCAAAATACGCTTGACTGAGTTCCGTTTACATTCCCATACTGATTAGAGCTCCTAGTTAAGCTTAATTGCATATCTGTTGAACTACTACGATCAGCAGAATGGGTGTTTATTTACCAACTGATCTTCTTGTTTCACCATTCAATCATCGACTTTTGGAGTAGCGAGAGCTATTGGGTGCAAGTTTCGCAGACTGAGGTAAGAAGAAAGTCAATCTTCTATAATTCAGTTCCATTTAATTCCATTAAATAAAATTTTAAATTCCTTAAATATTTTACGAGCGAAAATTGTGCTCATGGGTAGATATTCTCTTGAACAAGAAAAAGTAGAAATAAAACTAAACTTAACGTATTTTCCTCATATATTCACAAATAAACTACACGGTTTCGACACAGCTAGGCCATCACCGGGATCGACCTGCTGATGGCCATCCGGTGCCGAAACCGGTAATATATTTGTGAATATATGTGAGAAATACGTAAAGATTAATTTCATTTCTACCTTCCCTTCTAATAGAATTCCGCACGGTAAAGTCTTCCACAATCGATTTACTGTCTTGAATTTGTTAACAGTATTGTTTATTGACAGAATTTAATTTGCCGGACTATAACCATCAAATAGCAAGAAACAACTCTATAAGGTATTGTTATTGTCAACGTATATATCCTTAGAACATCGTGTGAAATTTACTCAATAATTAATTGAAACCTTGAAAATCAAGAAAAAGCTTTCTTATCTACATGCGTAAATTTTCTAATCTATGATCTTACTTTGTATCTTTATACTTACTTAGCATCTAACTTCATAAAGCATTATTCATAGAAATTACAAGATTTATGCAGACACACAGACATTAGAGTTAAATGTAAATACGCTTTTTTTTAGATTTGAATATCACCTAACGTCAGAGCGTATGTTTTGTAATTTATCTGCTTTCCGGAAGTATTCATGTATTTCTGGAGGAAGATGTGATTATAACACTGATAGATGAGGACTTTGTCCTTAAAAATGTGGATTCAGCGACTGATTACGCAATCATTTGGCTAACTTGCTCATTGATATATTTCAAAAAACCTACGTCATCGAAATCATCCGATTATAAATGCGTTAAATGGCAACGAACCTTTTTTAATCCTATTTCGCTTCAAATATGCCAAACTTTATAGGAAATGAATAACGGTGGTTTACGTAGTGAAAAAAATCTTTCCGTTGCTAAACCACAATATCCTGGCCATCTTAAACCCACACGTGGCAATATGCGTAATTTCCACGGCCACGACCTTATTTCCCGTTTCCTTTTACGTTATCATTTTTTCGGCCAATGGAATAAAAGCAAGTGGCGTGGATTGAAGTCTATAGTTGCAAACTATCTTAATGTGATGGTATATAAATATATTATAATAGTATATTCGATCTTAAGTAATAAATTTAGGTTTCAAGTGGTATTTGTTTTGGAAGATACAGGTATAAGATATTTCAAATTTGATGGTAGAAGGCAGTGACTCCCCCTAGCTTCATTTCCAATTGCTTAAATTTAGCTAAGCTTACAGATCCATTTATAAACAGTTGTGGTTTTCGAATTTAACAGCAATATTATTCAGAGACAAAGATTCTCCAAGCGCCGACAGCGGCAACCGTCGAGGGCAATTCCTCGGAAAAAGATTATCGCCCGGGCGGCCACCAGTTATTTAGAAATCCCAATGCGCATTTCGGAAGCTACGCTTCCATGATCACGGGGGTTCCAATGCTGAATGAGTAGAAAGAGTGGAGTGTGAGGTATTTGTAACTGTTTGTCGTGGGAGGGGTTTTTATGGGGGTGGGGTTTCTGTAATAAGGAATTTAATACATTATCAATGTTTAAGTGTGAGTAAAGTATTCTTTAAAAGAAATCCTTGACGTATAACGAGAGGAAGACAGTTAGCAGCATAGAGAAGGGGGAAATGGGAGACTTTGACGCACAGTGTTACAGGAAGATGTTTAAGGTCAGAAGGGTCACAAATGAAAAGGTACTGAACCGAATCGGGGAGAAGACATCCTAGAGGCGTCGTTTGGCGAAGAGGGGGGGAGAGAGGCTGAGAAGACTCGTGCTTGAGTTCTAGATTGGTTAATTAAGGACCTGAAGAAAGGTGAAAAATGGTAGGATGAGATATGGGGTAATAAACTGAGCAAAGCGGAGATGGCGGTTTGGAGGTTTGCATCAGCGCAGCTAACCGGAACCGAACCGAAACATCAGAAAAATTATCCAAAAAATGGAATTTTTTAACCTGAACCGAATCCGGATTTCTAGAATTGTATAATATAAATCAATTAAAACTTTTGGGCTGAACAAATAACTTTCAGGAGAATTATAAACTCTCGGGTTACAAAATCCGGCTCGACAGGGAACGGAGCGAAACGAAATAGGATCTGAAACTAAATGAATGTTATAATTATTTTACAAATAATAATAACATTCATTTAAATATCCAATTCTACGTAATGAGGCCTAAGTTTATTAAGTTTATCTGAAATTAAATTCGTTAATTCGTATATTAAAAATTAAAGAAAATGTGGTTTTGATGGAAACAGGAAATCCGAGACGGAAATAATTACGGTTCGATGCCAAGGACTGTCAGTGACAAAAACAAAAACTCATAAAGGTACACAATCATCTTACAGTTTCGATTCTTTTCACCCTTGATTAACTAATTTATGCGTGAGAAGATTTATTTCGATTAATCGGTTTACTTCTCCTTGGTTTAGTAACACCATAAGAAACACAATTATGAATTATTTAGCCGTTATTGAGGAGGTAGTTGGATCAAGGAATGGTATTCTGCAGAAACTTTCCCACCGATCCTTTCTCTCTTCTATATTGCTGTAGCATCGTATGTCCCCTGGGGTTTCGATCGGTTGGTCATTGAACTGATCGGCGGCGCTTCAGATCTAGTTTGCACAATCGTCAGTTATCCCGACGATTAATCAAACTCTATTTTGATTACGTTCACCAATGGAATTTCGTCATTCCAGTGAACTTCCATGACGCGGATCCTTATGGAGTTACGCAACAGATTGTCTCTAGTGATTGAGATAGACTCGTAAAGGGTCCGTCGTCTGATGCGAAATATGGAGAATCTCGTTCATCCGATCATTGGATGTAAATTGACAACGGTGAAAGTAGATTCGACACCTGCGTACCCAAACGATCACGAAACTCATTAAGAGTTCCCCAAACTTTACCAGGGTATAAAGGAACTTCGGAATTATTCTCTCCTCGGATCTGGGATATTCTGAATTTTTTTAATGATGTGAGAACTTTGCGCTCGCCAAAAATGTCAATTTATTAAAATGATGTTCGTCATTAAAGAAAAGATGTATATTTTTCGTTTTGCTTATTTAGACATCATTATCGGTTTTTCCAACAAAATTCTGGCGAAATAGGAATAAATTAAACAGGTGTTACGTTGACTAATAATGATATCAGTTCAGGATGTCCCGGATCTATTTTCTCAGATTGAAAAGTTAAACTATTAATATTCCTTTCCTATAACACTTAATTACTACTCAGCCATTATGTTACTAATGCTATGAAATATACTTAGCTTTGGGAATCCAATAAAACGAGAATAAAGGTGGACTTAGTTGGTGACATCTTCAAAGGAAAAGAATTGTTGTCAGGCATCCACACCGAATAAATAAAAATATATACATATATAGGTATTCGTAAAAAGTTCGCATAGTTAGTTAGATCACTGTATATAACTGTGTTAAATGTGTTATTACGCATAGATTTATTTTAGGGCCCCGTTGATTACCATTAATCTCTTACATATCCAGAAAATAATTGTACGAAATATCACGTCAGGAGCGAAATCATGATATGAAATACTGACTCATAATATTGTTTCCTATTTAAAATTTATACATTAAACTTAGGAAGGAGCAAAGGAGAGTCATTATTCAGTATTTGAGCGTGCACTGAGTTCATGCGCCATGGACCTGTCAACTATAGGCATTAGAAAGAAATCAACGTCAGTCGACATCTGAAGTTCATAAATATCCCACATACCAAATTCAGCGTGACAATCAAAGGTCGTTTGCCTCCTCTTTAAGGTCGATTGGATAACTCGAGAAAGTAATACGGCAAACCGCAAAAGAATCGCGCACGTTCTCTGATTACGACAAGTTTCAACACAACCTTCCACGTGACCTTTATTCTCCAAGTACCACAGCTTCCTTTGCGTCCTTTTTACCACATTCCCATGTTTTTGTAGTTCGTTTTCTCAGCGTTAGATGGGATTCGTTATCTAACGCAGACGACGCGCGAAGCGCATAACACGTGACGTTCTCTGCAAACTTTTTACACACACGTCGGATGTACTCTGGTATCTTTCGCGAACGTATTTTTTATCAAGCGCTGGTACAACTTTGCCCTGACACGTGTATGAGGAAGGCACCACATTAGTCACGTTCCCCATTTTGAGTTGAAGGATCTCTGTACAGGGTGTGCTCTAATAAGTATTTTCACTTGCGTTAGGAAGAGTTCGCCCCAAATAAAAAGACTTCGTTTTAAGCGCCGAAATCATATGAAAAAAGGCCTCCAATGGATCAGCAAGCTACCTGGATAAGCTGTGAGATATTTTTCACTCCTTCCAGATTTCCGTTTGATCGATACCATTTCCCGCGCAAATGCCGCTTCCGGCGACCTTCGCTTTTGTTCTTGTGCTACAAAAATACATGGGCGCTTCTAGAAATAGCTTCTTCCATAAAGTGGGAAAAAAATATTCACGTTGAATTGAATTTCTGGAGCAGCGACCTTTTGGAATTTTATTGATATCGGCTGCTCGATATAGATTTAAGGAAAATGGCCGTGGTGTCAGCTTCAGCTTTTATCTATTGAAGTTTATCACTATATACTGGAGTATTGTATTGGCTTTCAAACTTTTTCCTTTGACAACGTGCTTATATATTAATTAAAAATTTGCGACTTTCTTCATCTTATTAAATACAGCTATTTTCAATACGTAGTATTTGTTTATTATTTTGTATTTGTTTATTTTAAGCGGAGAACTCTAGGTTCAGGGTAAAAATTTAGAAACATTCTCAGACTTCTATTCGAGCAACATAATATCTAACTCATTTAAGCGGGCGCTTGATGTGATTTATATGTAAGGAAGTAAAAAACTATCGAAAATCGTTTGGTATTCCAGGATATCTCTTGGCACATGGAAGAGTTCTCATTTGCGAGTTAAATTATTTTTTTTTGTAATAAAAATGTAAATTCCGTTGAAACACCTCTGTGAATCAGAGCATACACCAATGAGCTTTCTAAAAAATTTGGATGGTATCTAGAACATGATAATATGTTTATACAAATTATGGGCATATTTTTTGTAATCTTTCGAAGTGAATACGTAATCAATGAAACATTATAATATTTCCATTAATTTCCCCATTGATCTTTCACTAGCATCGGATACGCGTGCACTTAATATTCCTCGACCTCCCTTTGGAGGTCAAAATTCATGATGCAAGTATTTCTTTTGAAGATACGATGCAAATATTGAGGAAATGAACATCATTTCCTTGTATTCTCTTCACCTGATATCTTTGCTAGATATCTCAGATGTCTAATCATCGTACAATAATTTTCAGTCGGCATAATGCTCACTGCTGATTGACTTCTTGTTCATAATTTGTAATATTTTCTACCAATAAAGAACTATCAATTCTTCGACATCAGTTTTAATGATACACGGAGTATAAGAGGTCGTAAGTAACGAGTGGACGAAGAAAATGGTAATTAAAGCATGATAAAGCTCTTGAAATAATCAACATGACGAAAGTGAGGAATTTTATTCGGAACAGTTATCTTTCATCTCCAGGGATTCATTTTCGACTAAATATAGTTCACTTGTTCTCTGTATAAATTTTCTGTAACGAAAAAGATTTATTTCTATGGGAAAATTTGGTTAAAGATTATAACTATTTTATAATTTTTATTCTATAGTTTATTCATAATTTTTGTAAAGATTTAAGAATAAAAGCTCGAAGCAACTATAATTAGTATTTCAATTTCTCAAAACCGCCAAAACTATATCTTAGTGGTATTATTATCGCATAATCTCTTAGCGAAATGGGTCAACTATAATAAAACACGAAACGATGATCAAAGGGTGGATTTCTCATTTGATTGATTCTGAGGACATCCATGCTACTTCAAGTCGTATATGACGGCTATAAAAAGCTCGTTTAAAAATAATGGCAATAAGATGGAAAATTTTTTTCCGGAGTTTGTACGCGTCCTCTCTTTCCATCAATTTTGAAACTCGCTAATTTCTAGCTTTTATGATGGTTAATGTGACTCAAATGTTTCAGACCGTCCGCTCGCCAGGATGGGATCCACTTGTAAGAAATAGAATGGAACCTCCATATTCCTTTAATCTCTCCCTTCCACGGAGCAGAGCAAACATTCTCTTTATAAATCTGCTGAGAACCGACTCGCTGCTCAGGAGTGCTTCATCTTTTTTCATAAACGTTTCCTCGCCAAACTCCTGTCTTCCTTTTTCTCCTTTCAGCAAACTAAACAGATGTGCTTCTTGTAAAGCTGTCATTTACTAAGTGTAGAGTTATAATTAGGAGTTTTTCAAGGCTGAATTCTTCTTTCCCATTGGCTTGTTGCAAGATCGTTTGCTCTGTAGTATTGAAAAATCTTTCATTTTCTGATTTTATCGTGTTCTTATCATATTCCGAACTAAATAAATTTGTACTCTAAACACGTATTTCAAATTTAATCTTTTATATTTATTACGATTATGTATCTATATTGGTCGGAAAAATATAGATTTCGTGCTAGTACAAATCTAAATCCAGTTTGTTTCCGTGCACCATTGGAAATTATTTTTTAGATAATGTTTGAGAAATGAATTTTGCAAACTTAGATCAGACAGTAAGATACAGACTAGGTCACTTAGATGCCTTCATGTCATTTTAATGGCTATTTCAAGAACAATCACTTTCATCGAACGGATAGTTAACTGACCAATCGATATATAAAGTGTATTTCATATTGGTATTTTGGAAGACTTGAAACCTTGCACTTGATCAGTATGCTCTGAATGAACTGATGCGAACCCAATTACTAAATTAATAAACATAGAACGTCTGTAACAAAGATCCTGGAAGAAGTTGAAGAATGATTGCTCTGGTATATTGCGTAAATTTTCCTTCCTTCCAACAGTTTCATATATTCATGAGAGTTGCTGATTAATTATTAGCGTTGTGCCAAAGATATTTATCACGATGCTTGAGATCAAATCGTCCTTACTAGAGCCGAGTTCGAAGATTTTGATTTATTCCATGTACGAAAAGTTAATCATCTTCTATTGTTCCCTCAGACTCATTTACGTAGTTTATCGGCGAGTACTGATTTCACCACAGATTTATGGCGAATTCTGTTTTTTTATTCCTTTTACTACGCTCTTTCGCAACTCATCTGTTTCACCATCACAATCTTCCGAAATTCTACGTCTTATGAATTTACTGTCATAAAAACCAACGCCGCTGTTGTTTTCTTATCTCCCAATTAACAAATATGCTTGATTGAAGATTGGCATCTTCAGAGGTGAAGGGGTGTGAATATGATAAACTTTGGTTCAAATCCTGTGAATTGGAGCGGACTTAATGACTACAGAATAAAAAAATATACACACGAAGTCTATTAGAATAGTCTATATTATCTATAATTAGTTCCCGCGGAGAAACAGTGTAGAGAGGGAGAGCCAGGAATTAAGTACAGATGTACTTTTAGCGATAGCGATTATGAACTGTATGCGAGAATAGCACTAAATATATTTGGATATATTAACGGACAATATTAACTGAAATATATCAAAAATTAATGTCTAATTGCATTGCGATTAACATCACCATCTGGATCAATATTGTGTATAGTTACATCATCCTCAATGTGGTTCGACGATTCGCCAAAGCCGCCGCTGTTAGAGAGGACGATCTTCTAGATCAAATTTATGACGTAACAATGATACAACAGACATGATACACTTCGTTTTCATCCGTATATTTCTGGCTCAAAATAAACCTCATATTGTTCCTTATTCAGGAATCACTATGACCTTGCCAATTTCCAACGCCATTACTAATACATCGTTGATAATGTAGATAAGATTCGCACTCTTAATTTGTGATGATGACACTTGGTGATGAAATTTGAAGAGATGTATTTTTAAAAATTCCCTCAGCTTATCTTAAATAGCGCAGCATCGTTAAAAAATTTTGATTTACGGAAAGTTTTAAATTAGCTGACAACGAGGGTGTGTAACCGCGAGGTCTTGATGCGTAGTCCACATTTAATGCAGGTTATGTAAAACTCGAAATATAGTTGTAACCAACTTAACATTGATGTAAAAGAATCGCCTCGTAATTCTCTAGTATATGTAATCAAATTGTAATGGAAAATAATGTAGAAAAGAAAAAATATATAACGTAGAAAAATCCGAATGAGACATACAAAGCAAACAAAAGGGCTTGAGTCTTTCAGATTGTTGAAAAGTTCTCTATATTTTACATTTCCAAAATAACTCACTCCTCATCTAGCCTAGTAAGCCTCATTTCCTCTTCAAGACTACGTTTAGCTAATGGTGGAGAATTCAAGACCTCTGGGCTGAATACCTCACAGACAAACAACAATGGCATATTTGTTTATTGATATGAATAATATATTACTTGGGTTCAGTTTTTTCTCGCAAAAATTTTTATTAAAATCAAGTATAAAGTAAGTAGTAAAATATCAAGAGCCAATGCTTGATATTGAACCATAACATTAAGAAATAAATAATATAAATGTAAAATCTTACTCGCTGTTTTTAATAGCCTTCATTCTTACCCAGGCGAAGGCTATGAAATCCGTCTTAATCAGTCACGAGAAACGTCCTCCCTATTATCTGATACTTAAAATGGTGACACCGCAATGGCCTATTTCAAGGAAAGGGGACCGCTGTGCTTCCTCGAGGAATCGACTCTGAAGCCAAAAATACAAAGTTTAGGACTGGGTGCGGACGTGTGGGTGCGCGTTATGTAATAAATGGAGACAACTCTTTGGCAAATTTATAATGGAATATAAGTGTCATAAAGAGACAGGTATATTGGCTTGGATTCTAACACTTTTTGATTTAAAACCAAGTTCGATGCACAATAGGTCGTGGAAGGCTTTGCGATTCCGAGGCAGGCAAACACAAAAATGGGAAAAATTCATTTATTAATTATATACACTTTTAAACACGTTAATATACTGAAGATACGACCCCAAACTTCCCGATAAACACGAAGATTCTTATCTAGACGGCGACAAATTAAAAAATATCCCATTTTGTGCCAACGATTATGATAGTTGCTCAACTAATATGCTTTTGTTATGGTATGATGGTATGATGACATCACAAAAGTATAATTAATTCTTCCTTCAGATATCACAAATTCATCCTGAGCCTTTAAAGAGGAGCAATTTTCTCTAGCGTGCAAATATTGCCTCAGATTACAGTAATTTACAAGCGTATTACGTAAGATCAATGATAAGCTCTTTTTCTTTTTATTTTTGACTCTGCAAATTTTCATGAATCATGGAAGTCTTTTATCAGAATAATAAGTAACTGTAAATAAAGTAATAAAATATAAATGAATAAAAATGAAATAACGCTTTTTATCTTACTGAAAATAACGCTTCTCTGAAGAAAGACCCGCCATAAAATCATGACTGAAACACTATTACAATTAGTGTCTTCTGAGAGGAGAGAAATTAGAACACGGCTTTTGATGAATTAAAGGCTTGAAACGCTTCTATAGCCCTATTTGTCGGTCCTTTTTATATGTAATCTCGGTTTTTTTGTTGTTTCCTAACCCTGTTCTCGACGCAGGTCCGAGCACCAACAAATACTGCTATATGAAACCGTTTTTAAATGTCTAATAATTAGTCTATTCCGTCTTTTAGTGTCGGTAATTAATAAATGTGAAAACAATTTCCAAATATGAATAGAGATTTAAAAAATCGATTGTTAAGATAAGGTAATGTCTTCCAAATAAAGATTCTATTAACTTCACGATTAAACCTCAGTGCGAGCTGATTTCTCAAAGAATCATAAAAATTCCCTTCCTAATCACACCGTTTAAAAACTGTATGGAACTTCTAATTTTTAGTACATATTGAGGTTGATTCGGGTTAACGAGTAGAGATTTCTAAGTTGGGTGGAACTAATCCTTGAGTAATAGAATTTTTGAAAGTGCCTCGACATTTATAGTCATTTCGTACAAATTAGGTTCCGCTTGACTATACGGGCGACCACCAGCACTTGAATAATACCTAAAGGGAAAAACGTGGTTTTTTCCAACTACGCAAGGACATTCCTCTAAGTATAGCCAAATTAAAGTAATTGTATTTGTAAATTTTAAGTTTCGCATGACTCACATAAAATAACCACAAGCAGGGGATTTTACTTGTCACTAGTATGATTGGCGGGAGCATTATGATGATTGATTGCTTTGTTCGGAAGGTTTGGACCTTTTTTCCCCTATCGTTCAAACACCTTATTGTTATCGGAATACATCCCGCACGCGACTTCGTAATCGATCAAGAACTAGCGCCCAAATTGCGTACGTCATGACATTCAATACTCCTGCCAAGAGAATCAAGAATGTGCTGGGAGGAGCTTCGATAAACTAGATGTCGTCATTGAGTCCGAACACTTCGTTGTTGATCGTCGAAGAGGAAGGGCGGGAGTTGTTAGCCGCACACTTCGCATTTGAAGCACAGGGAAACTAATCGAAACTACCGAGTAAAACGTACCTTCTTCTTTAATTTATATTGAGGTAAGTTTACCTTATCCCGTGAATTATTTCATCTGAAATTCTGTATCAAGCTTCAGAGATTGTCTCTTCGCGGAAGACACGCACGTGTAGTTTGCCCTAGCACGGGGATTATTAGTCTGGGACAGTGGTGGGGAACCTGCGGCCTACAGACCAAATATGGTCTTTTTGGTCATTCACTGAGGCCGTGATGATTTAACCATTTTCTGTAATAAATGTTTGTATTTTAACAATTTTGTGTTTCAGTCAATGCCGGTTAGTGAAAAACAAAATGGGAAATATTCCCTTTCAGTTCGCTTAGCGAATGCATACATTTTTATTTATAATTTAGGTGTGAATTATTCGAATGTAAGCTACACGATACTCAAGAGTGGCCTGACGGATTCACGTGTGACCTATCTTATGTAGCCATAATACAGTCTTACAGCCAAAACATGAGAAAAGTTTCCCCAGCCATGGTTTAGGAGGACATTTTCGTTCTACGACACCAGAGAATTACTTTCATATAGATGGCGGTCTAGTTTGCATCATTACGTCAGTGATGTGCTTGGGATGTTGTTATTGATGAAACACGAACATTTGTAAACAAAATTTACGTCTCGTTATTTCGGAGGATAAATATTTTTATCGAAGTATGTATAACAAAGATCCGTCCTGGAAATTCTCTCATGTTAGGGCACGCGTGCCTTTGGATCGCCATCTCCGTCCTGCAACAATTTAAAAGAAACAGCTATCTTCATACCAATTTGCTCTAGCAGGTATATTTTTACTTCACAAATTTCACTTTATCCTCTCTTCATCTTTTATTAAAAAATTCTTCTGTCATTCAACATAAAACTCAATTCCTAACGATTTCTAACAGCACGAATATTTCTCTTCAGCGGTCGTATTTAAGTGCCTCTTAACTTATTCCGGGTTAACCGGATCCACGTGTGGGTTAATTCTACAGATTTTAGATTACTTGTTAGAAAGTACGTCATCGAAAATACATAATAAGTAATTTTCTAGATGAACTGTGATGAACCAACGTCCTGCTTCTCCTTTTGGAGTAGTTTTATTCTTGTATCTCATATCGGATCTTTAGGGTTGTGGTAATATATAAAACTCAATCCCTGTATATTAGCTATTCACACATCTAGTCGGTTTCTTTTGATCCGGCATAAAACGTTAAATCTAGTATTTACTGAGTTACGAAAACAAAAATACCATCTGTCATTGAAATATTTTTGCTGCTTGGGAAGTAATGGTATGAAAATTTTTCTTAATTTCTGAAGAACGACGACACTGAATTCTTATTATCTTAGCAATTGCCTTCATTTTCTTGTCCTATCGATTCCAAAACTGATGATGATTTAACCATTACTCGAATCAGCTTCTTTTTTCAAACCCTCTAGAAGCAACATTGCAACGAATACATCATATTCGTATCAGCCTCTCAAAATTCTAATTTCTTAAGCCTCTTCAAACGTAACCTGTACGTCTAAATAGTCTTTTGTTTTAGGAGTTTTAGTGTCCACTAGAACGCTAATTTATTGGGTAGGCAGTAGACCGATTCCTGAAGAAGTGAATTCTACATCTCCGTTGCCTATCTTTAGATATCTTTAATGAAGACTGCTAATATGATCACTTTACCTAAGCCAACTAGTATTATTTTACCACCAAGATAGGGTTCAAAGGATGTGTTAACATTTAACTCTTCAGGTCACTTGCCCTTCACATTTCCTTCAAAATCCACGAGCCACTTTCTTGCTCTCCATTATTCAAATTTATGCCCGTGGAATGGGTTTATGCGTCCTCTTTCCATTAAGGTGACATGCTCTCTTATTCCCTCCCACGCCTACTCATAACGCTGTCACGTTCACTAACCTTTCATCTTCATAATCCCCTCTTTACGCTTCGTTATCTTCGTGATTTCCTTCCTCTTTGCAGTTTCCTCGCTTTTCGGATTTTATGTAAGGCGGTGCTTGTGTGTGATGATTTTCTCCGTCGTTTATCTGGTTTCCAAAGCGCTTGCATTTACAGCCCTCTCCAAGGAAATTTGTCTTCATCTGCTACAGATTTTATCTTGGCATTCTGAGGGATTCGATCTTGGCTCTAAACTAAATAATAATAAAGTATCCCTTAACTCCAAAAGTGTTGAAGCATTTAAGTTACATAACATTTTACTATCTCTCAATTTAACTATTTTCAGTTTTTCATGAAGTTCGTTGCCTATCGATTAAGTATCGATTACTTTCCCATTTATAGCTCTTTAACAATTTAACGTATATTTAATTTAACAAATTAACAAATAACAAGCCTACTTTTGGGAAAATTTTCACATATTTTTAGTGTACGGTTAAGCATTGAAAAACATGTTAATGAGACGATTTGTTCACTTCTTTCCTACTTTTCATGATTTTTTGCTACTCTATAAAGGAATGCACGAATAATAATTCACTAAATAGATATGACGTTACTTATTTATTACGAATGGTGTTTTCCTTCAAAATAAACTCGTTATATTTTATAAGTCCATCATATCCTTGAAATTTATTTTCAAACAGATATTGCAAACCGAAGCTAAAGGCCTATAAATGAAGATTCATGATTTCCCACTCCTGAATATCTTTCCATCAAGAGTATTCGTTTTTTTCAAACTTATTATTCAAGAGTTATGTAGATCTCTTACCTCTCTATTAAGGCTCTTTTATTCTCTACCATTTTAAATTAAATTTTCCATCATTCATGATTCCAAATCTCCATATTAATTAGTCATTCCCTTCTTTTCTGATAGGTAATAAAATTCTACTTTCTTTCTTGCTCTCCCTTCTCCTTAGGTAAACAATGATTCTTCATCTGACATGATTTCATCTTCTGCGTCCCCTCTCTCTGACCCTAGCTTCTTTCCTTAATTCTAACAAATTAGTTCTGTGCTACCCAGAAGTGTAAAGCAGGCGAATTTCCTCTCTAAACCTCCAAGGAAAATATTTTGCGATGACGCTTTCAGAGGCTTCTTAACCATCCATACTAAACCAAAAACCATTGATTGTAATTAGAGGAAGCTACATACATTAAATATGTGCAACAACGACTTACAGCTATCATTAACGATAAATTTTATTCTAAAAATAGTGTTAAAATGTACATGAAAAAGCTGGAATTAATAAAACACACTTTTTGGAGGATATAATATATGGTCTTCGTCCATTGCATGTATTTATATATGTAATACAAAGGTCCGAGAGTAAGAAATCGTTTTTAAGCGGTTCGACTTCAGAGGGAGCAAAACCGGAACTGAAATTGGTTTTCTCGTTTAACGAGCGAGAATAATTCGGTTTAATGCACTAGTCTAGAGACACATTCTCATTCAGTGCAATCTCATCTCGAAGTTTCTTCCCTCCAAATTTTATCATCGATTTAGGTACTTATTATTCTTTTCTCGATACTCTCATTCGATGCCGAAATGTTTTTGTTTACTTTGGTCGCTATGGTTTCTCTATGAAAAGGGCAGGAATTTCATAACATTTCAAAATTGCTTTCCCATCGATATTTCACGTTATGTATTCAGGGAGGAGAGTGAAGTTTACATTGAGGTTGGAAAATTCTTTTTTTGCTCCGTAAATAAGCGGAATCTTTCATGAGGTAAACGAGCCCTAGCCGCTGAATCGAACTACGAGACATTCATGACAGTGAAAACTTTCCTTCCGAAGGTTTCGCTGAAAAAGTGAAAATAAAATAAATGCCTTTAAATATGCACGTGGCATATCTTTGATATTCATTTTGGTGGAAGGATTTTGCTGTTAAACTTCGAATAATAAAAGTTTTATAAGATAGGGAAATAGCATTCACACGTCATTTCCACACTTTTCGACTCACAATCAGCCGCAGTTTTCAGTACAAATTTACATCTGTATATATCCCATGATTTTCTCCATCCATTCTCTGAGTGAATTTTTGAGGTATTCAATAAACTTTAATTATGTCTGAGAACTGTAAAATTGTAGTCTGCCTCTTATTTACTCCGCAGCATTCAATGTGGTTACTGAAATTCGCACTTTAAAACCAGTGCTAGAAGATGTAAACCATGTCGATGATAGAATTACGTACCCCAACGGTAATGGTACCCAATTATGTAGGCCGAGAAGAGTCAATTATGAAAATACTTTGCGAAAATAACTAATAACTTTCTTTTAAGCAGCTTTCCATTGCACGACCACAAACTATCGATTAACGCTGTTTGTCTGACTAAAAAGAAGAGCAACATTTTAATTCTTGTTGTTTGGAGTGATGAAGGTCAAGAGCCATTGATGTAACTATTATGCGATCTATACGTTTCTTCCGTAAACGTAATGAGGCAAAAAGAACCCGATTGGGCAATGAAAGCTTTCACTTCGATGACTTCATGGGGATTTGCCAAGGTTTATGAGCTCCTCGTCATATCCTAGGTAAATCCCTGAAGAGTTCGGGAGATATTTCCAAGATTACTATACATCTACAGCATTTACGACAGGAAATGGTATTTTATTGGTTAACAGAAGAAATCTAAGACAATAAATAACACTTGAAGATGATTGTCGCTCTTGAATATAGTTTCTCAACCAAACATAGACACGCCCCTATAAAGATCCCAGAAGCTTACTCACGGAATGTGAGATATTACTATAAAAAGTTAGTGCTTATTGTATACCTCTAGCGGAAACAAGAAAACGGTTATAATTCACGCCCTTTTTTATATTAATTGATAAGAAATTATACCAATTTTTTTGTACTACAAAGAGTCCAATTTTCGTTCAACTGAAAATCAAATATTTTTGCGAAGTCGTGCGACAACCCATACTTTGACATTAAAGGGTTTCATCTGATGAAAAAATTCAAGTACCCCCATTTTAATATTAGAGCATAGAAATAGTAAGAAAACGTCAAGTTTCTTGAGCCGCCTTTGTATTACGTTATTTTCAATATCCTCTTATCAGAATTGAAGGAAATGTTTACTTCCCCTCTACGATATGACGATAGCAACTCTAGAATGCGAAATCACCCGCCTATGTCCTTGGAGAGGTGTGAACTATGACCAAGGAGTGATATTATATTTACAACTGCACTCGGCAAGACTGGAAGAATATAGCCATACCGAGGAGAGGATCTAGTGATGTTGATATGGAACTATAGGATTCTCAATGAATGAATTCCAACGAAAAATTTTGGAAAATTAATGAAGGTCTTTGGCTCTCTTATTTCTTAAGAATTTTCTTGCTAAAGAATGGACAGAGATTTCACGCCTATTCCGTCCTTTTACATCTACATCTTGGCTTACCTATCACTTTTCCTCTATCAGTTGTTCCTCTCCTTCGGTGCATTGTTAGGAATGCAATGTTTAAAAAATTAGCACGCAATTCACGCTCCTGCGCTCGTTATCAGAAACCGATTTCTGTGGAAATAGCGGACTTATGATGGAGAATAATGAGTTTTAGTTGGAGTACTCGCGGAACTTGGTCGCGCTTTTATGTCTTGAGGTCGATAAATCGTCCTTGGAGGACTGTGGTGAAAAGGGCAGTAGCCGCCTTCGCCCCATTGCCGTATTTTTTGTTCACGATCGGATCATTCTGTTAACCCTTTCCTTTGTCTACATTTGGATAGTATTTTTCTATCTTTATCCTTTTTCCGAACATTTGAAATTCCTCCAGTTGCTATTCTTTTCGCAGTTCACTGTTGAGGAGATTTTCGGAAGGTATCCGTGAAGTAGCACTAGTCAAGAAGTTTTAAAAAGTGTGTAGCTGCACCGTTGTGGGCTTGAAGTTATCCAGTCAAGGATAAAGTGCTTTGGCCCTTAGTGGCTCTAATGACAATAGTTGAAAAAGTTATGATAAAAAATGATAACTCCAATATAATACGGTTTTATAGATCTCACGTTATTTACAGTCATTGAAAACTTCAACCTGAACTTAAATCTGCACTTTAGTACTCTGAGTACTTTTGCTGCTTCTACAAGATTGATACTATTCTCTCTCCATTTAGGAAAAGTAATAACACTGCTCTATAAGAGAATATATTTTTGTTTGATTAGGACGTAAAATGAGAATTGCAGGAGAGTTTTTACAATAATATAAAGAATTCTGTTACAAAGATCTGTGAGTTTAATGTAATATTAAAGCATTTTAACTTACATTAAACTAAAAAAAGTAATAATGTAATTAATATTAATTTCATAATTGAAATTTAAAGATTCAAAAGCTCTCTGAGCCCATCGACAGCAAATTCATCTTTTACGTGGAAATTGATATCAACGGATAGGAAACAATAGAGCGATATCTACGATTTCAAGTATAAAAATGGGGATATCAAATGAAAATTAAATACTTAAAGAAGATAAAGATTGCTGTCAAGAGGCTCAAATGAATTATGTCGTAGAATAAAAGACTTAATCTTTAAATCGGTGTGACTATCTGCTTTACGAATAATAAGACTTTTTTTTCTTTATGTAACGCTAATCTTTTCAGGATGCTATCATATCCATAACAATTTATCTGAAACTTTATATGAGTATGATATTCCCATGCGTGATGGCGATCTCTATAAAGGTAATGCGGAATTCAGAAAATTATCCGAGATCTTCTTGGAACCCTAAATCTCGAAAGTACTACTAAGTAAGAGATTGCCTTGAATATAAACTGGAAATTTGAAGATGGTGAATTTCTGTTTCAGAATTCTATCTGTCACGCTTTGTTTTGTGAAATATTTTTCTAGTTGGTTGAATTATATGCTTAACTTTTACTGATTTCTGTCCATTTCGAAGAAAAATATGCATGTGAGCTTTCAGTTATCATCAAAAATATGGTCAGAAAATTACAAAATTTCTTCTAAATGTCATATCTCGCTCATAGACCTAAATGTAATTAACTTTCACCATTATGGTAAACATAAAAGGCATAAATTAAGTTTACATGCGAGCTACGCTAGGGCAGAGTTTTTTCTAAATTAATTTTAACGCACTATTATAACGTACCCATCTATACCGTACTAAATCCCCTTAAATATAGAATTTTACTCCGAGAATCCTTTTTGATGAAACAATTCCGAATGAAATGCATTACTCCGTAAAGATAGATTGGATACAGTGGAATCAAAGTTGATGTATGTATATATCTCGAGACTCACGATGAAGTTGCAATAACCTCAATTGTGAGCGATAAATACTGAATTCTCAGAGGTGAATCGATCTAAAAGTTTACCGGCATATCATTTTAAGTCTTGATAAAGGCGAGACACGACGTTAGAGAGCTCTGTCTCAAGTCAGGATTACTTGACATATATAAATAAGGAAAACGAAAAAGCTCATAAGCTGTGACATCAGATCAGTTCTACTTTCGGTAAGTTATTTTTGCAGCACAATTCTCTCGTTATATGTGAAGGAGTGTACTGTTACTAGAAAATAACAGGATTCAACTCAGTTAAACTCACAACTGTTTTAGTTGAGGTTTTTACCGGAAATATTCGCGTTCCATTCTTAACGTGTTAAGGCTGTATTCCGTTACAGTTAAAATTCACTCTTTCTTAATCCTTAAGTTTAATCCATATGATTTCTGTGTACCTCTTTTTATTGGAAATACCTATCAGCTTCCTCTATTTAAGAGGAAATAAATCTAAACCCTTACCCTACAGTCGTTGGAGGTGAAGGAGATTGCAACGAGAAAAGAATGCAATATATAGTGGTCGACCCCAAATCGTGCAGTTGCATATTCCTCGATAAATAAAACAAATCACGCATTAAAACGATATTGAACTTTGGAAATTGTTTATATATCGCGCAAATGTGAATAAAAGCGTCGTTATTATTCTATTAAATATATTCTCATAAAATGATGTTATTATTATTTCCTTTGTGTTAAGAAGGCTGTTTAAATAATTTTAAATTTAGTAATCCAGTGCTCGTTGAATTAAGTGAGGGTGTGGCTCCAATACAGGGTTCTAAATTTTACATTTTCTGCTACGGAGGAGAAACACATCAAAAGATGATGGATCTCCTCTACGATCAATTTCATGCTAGTATAAATTCCTTGGAGAATCCCAGATAAATGAGCGTAGCAACAAATTCAAAATGATTGCTTCAATTCCCTTCAAAGTGTCAAGTCTCATTTCTCCTAAAATTTCTTCTTCCTTTGTTCCGTCAATCTATCCGAAAGATTTTACGGGAAGGCGTTGGAGCAGTTGCCATTTTGTATTAATATCGTAAAGTTTATTAAGCCTAGGCTCGCGGCGGGATGGAAACGTGTTACGATCCTCCTGTGAATGGAGTTTGATCGAATGATCGCTCCCAGAAATCATGTGTTTCATCCATAAAGGCTTTATAACCTTGTTCGAAGTCTCATAATCCCTGATAAATCCATTTACGGCCTCTCATAATAGCTGGCATATTTTCAAAGGTAATCTCGTTCACCATTCTGCGAAACTTTAGCACTCTACTCGTTTTCATATTTTCCTTTAATAAAAATGGATTATTTTCTCAATCTTGCTTTTCATCGATGGCAGTTATTTCAATTATGAAAAAAATAGTTGATGGCCTGGGAACAACCTTCTTTAAACTATTTGTTATCTACTGAAACGATGTCCTACACCGTGATAGCATCAGAATTTTATAATATTATCGTTAAAGAAGATTGTTGAAAATCAAAAAGTACATTTTTAAATGGTCGCTACTACACTAATTATTAATAACATAATTTAATATCATCATATTGCAGGAACGTAGTTGTATCCCAACCGATATATCAAGTTAGCATTTATAAGACGAAATAAAACATTATGGCAACAATACATGTTATTTATCTCCATCCCTGACCAGCATGAATCAGCATCGTCATTTCCTCGATTCCGTGTATTTCAAAGTCGGCAGATAAGCTTATCCTCTTATCTCACAAACCACGAGATAGCGAGTTATGCCGGAACCCGCGAACACATCCTGCAAGTCATTATGAGAGATGCGAATCACAAAGAGGCGCTTCCCCTCATTCTGGAGAATGGCGTCATGTGTTTGTTATGGCACACAACATCTGCTCCTCGAAGTAGATGAAGGTGGAGCAGAGCTCCTTGCGGAAGATGACGATTTCGTGGAATAGGATGGTCATGGGTGTGGGAGGAGGCGGACGAGTTGTGACCTGTAGGGAGTGATGGCGCCAAACCAAGACGTCTGTTATGGGGACGAGGAAAAATCCTAGACATAACAAGAACCAAAGCATGTCCAAGTCATTCTGGATGCATTACTGGGGGTATTGGAATGCTCATATGCGACTTGTATAGAATCCCGCTAGCTGGAATCCCCGCTTGAATGTAAATGCAAATATACCATTTTTATTGTTTCAATTTAGGCTAAATTAATCTTACAAATGAGAGTTATTTACTACCACTTTACTGCCCTTTGTTTCCCTCACAATAGGAGGATTGAGCTATTGAGGCTCAGCTCTGATTAATTTGGATAGCATGATGGAATTGTGGATACCATCATCTTACCAACTTTTAAATACCATGAAAGTTTTACTCTTTCCTCTTATTTATGCCTTGTTGGCTTGATTTTACCCGTGTTAGAATTTCCAGCGTTTGCTCAAAAAGTTAAAGATCACTTACGCCATCCGAAGGTTAAAAGATAAATTTCCTGATAAATTTCTAGATAAATATTACATATGTATATACTTTTCCCATAAACTCTGTTTAGTTAGTTCATTCTAGCTTATTTAGCCATTAACAAAATGAATCGATACGAGCCAACAATTCCTGTTTCCATTGCAAAGAAAATATTTCGTTTACCTCTGATTAAATTAAATAATAAAGGCGCAGGTTGAAATGGAGCTAAGATTCATTTTCCATCCAGATGAACATTTGGAAACAGTCGAGTAAGGGCGCACGAGATAGAAAATGATGCGGGGGAGAAAAAAGGTTAGTTGCTATGCCGTGCCTTCCACCAAATCTCTCCCTTCAAATCGTTAGCCTTGATTTCTAAAGTGACCTACGAAAATACGACAGGAACCCCTCAAGGCCGGGGGATGACTGGAAAGCTCTTTGACCTGTCTCATTCCAATCGTTCAACGAGGGCGGGAAAGAAGTAGTGGAGAGCCATTGGAGCATCTTGCGAATCGAAAAGGGGAATCAGCTCGAGTGCTACTGAAGAAGATTAGATTCTTTGAGTTCAAGATGACTCGTTTTTGAATCGCTTTGAAAGACATCTCGGAAATATTTTAAATCGCTTTCAAAATGCTCTCCACCGAAGGACTTCTTCTTGTAACTAGTTTAGAGCAACCCACGCCCCGATAATCTTATCTAGTTTTTCTGCAGGAAGAATGACAGCAATGAAAAACTTATAAATACATAGATCCTCGTGTAGACTGGCGGAATAAACATAAATAATTACGGAGCGGAAGTGTGCGTGAGACATAAGACTTATCTTTCCTGTAAGAATAGATTGCTGGAAATGAATATTTATTATTTAATGAAAATCTCCGAACCAGAAGAATAGAAAGCGAGACTATGGAGGTATGCCGTAAAACCATTTGATATATACCCATTCTATTGCCTCCTAGATTCGGCATGTTTAAGAAAAGATTAGGAGTCTTTCGTAAAAATGCTGGAATTTTTCCTCTACTTTATTGTATCTTTATTGGTCTTTCAATTTTATAATGCAGATTTATTTAATGGAGAATTGCCCTGTTTCGAAGCGGGGAGTTATGAAATGAGTTGTTTGTGCTCAAATATACAGAGTACTTTTATAAAGATTATCGGCATTTTATCCCTGTAAGGAAAGAATGCCTTATTTTCATGTGGTTTATCTGACGACGATTCTTAAGCATAAATCTTTCAATTTTCGAAGTGTGGATTTAAGATTCTTTCTTCATTCCACTAAAATTACGCTGGCAAACTCTAAATTTTTAATATCATTCCCCATTAAATCTCAGTTTCATTCAACATCGACATATTAAAACGAAAATTCTTGACGAATCTTTTATCATCTGAACCATCTCGAAATCACTGCCTTGGCTTTCTGTGTCCCCCAACTGGCAGCCGAATACTAAATCATTGACCTAAATAGAAAAGTAGCTGGTCTTCTTTGGATTTGACCTATAAATCTCCCAACGGAAACCTCATCTTTAATAGGCCAAACGTGAATGGAAGGAAAAGGATCCTTGGTCTTTATTCAAATTCAATTCCAGGAAAGCCATCTTCGGGTGATATCATTTCTTTGAGATCTCCAACTTTGCTGTGAATCGCTCGCAATTGAGATAACTCTACTTATGATAATTCGATCATGATACGTCTCAAATACAAGATTATTTTGTATTGCTGTTAATGACTATATCTCTGATTCCATTGAAAGAAAGCAAATAGAGATTCAATCTGAAGTATTTTCTACGAATTTACTTGTGATATGAGAATGAATTATTTCACCTATGTTAGAGTTAAGAATTTGGTGACTTAATTGATAATTGAAAAGAAGAAACGAAAATGAAATTCGTGAATATTTTATATTTTCTACCCAACTACTTCTATTTCTAATTTTTAACATATTTTCAAGCCGTCTTTCGGCATGTAACGGAGAATAGATAATCTGATAGATCTATTTGAAGGTGAAGTTTCAGAAAACGTTGATCCTTTAATGTATAGATTCAGAAAATAAACTCCATTTTATTTATTTTTATCTTACAAAGCCTAATTTTAGCAATAAGAATAGTTTGCGACACAGACTGACTTCTTCAATTTCTTTACAGTGCATTCCGGACCTAACGGCTTACAGCTCCCATAAATCTCTCCAGAAAGGTAAGTTCACCTTTTTTCGACAATTTCGAAGAGTAACCTCCAATTCATAATCTTTAATCTAAGTATAATAATTTAGTCCGTGCGAAAAGGGGTAAATAATGTTAACGGTTACTTAAAATACTAATAGGAAATAAATTTGGAAAAATTTTCTAAGAGTAGAGAGCACGGTTTTCAAAACGATATCGACCACGGTTTTTCAGATTAAAGAGGTGATGAGGATTAAAAGCGAAAAATTTTGATGACGAAGAAGCTTTGGCGTGAAAATTTTTTCGCTAAATTAATGAGAGGAGCATGCATATGACCTTCGGCTTAAAAAGTGACAGTTCGAGATAAATGATACACGACGTGGTGATAACATATAGATCCAGATGTGGGATATTTTATGGTTTGAAGGCTATATGGTTTTCGAGATGGAAGGCTGTATTTCATACAAGCGATATGCGTTTATCCCCTTATCACTGTATATAATTCCGCACGTGTCACAGTCTTAGTCACCATGGCGATGTTACCAGACGAATAGCCGTACGCACAATGATTGATATGAGTTGTTGCGAAATGTCTTTACCGAGTATAAATTATTCTTGGCAGTAAAGCAGAATCTTGAGAGATGCAATTAGACCTGATATCATATCTATCCTGGTATCCGATGGATACACTAATGAAAACTTAATTTGTTTGTGATTTGTTTTTCTGCTGTATTTGGGACAATTCGTTCCTGAATCTAATTCATAAGCCAAAACCATGATAGTTCTCGTAGGTGGTCAAATCCTAAAATACAAGTATATTCTGTAACCATCTTAATTTCGTAATATCCGAAGTTTTCTTTAAAAGAACTCATTCTGAAGGGCCTTTGTCTTCCACATCATTCATTAGC
This sequence comes from Pachydiplax longipennis, assembly GCA_036926295.1. Lineage (NCBI taxonomy): Eukaryota > Metazoa > Arthropoda > Insecta > Odonata > Libellulidae > Pachydiplax > Pachydiplax longipennis. The sequence goes on from JAVFKF010000012.1 coordinate 20,052,230, forward strand.
TGAGTCACAAACCGAATAATATCGTCGTTAACTGAATAATTCGTAAGCGAGGAACAATTAATCCCTCTTTCTCCGAAGTCGGAAAATTCATTCCTTACGTCAAATAGTGCTTTCAAAAGTAAAGGAATCGTCGCTTCATTGGTCCAAAACGTAGTGAACCTATCTTTGAAAGAGTTCTAAACCCCATGCGTTTCTGGCGGTAACCTCTCTGCAAAACTTAAGAGGCTTCGAAAAAATGATCATTTGACCCTGAAAGTTCATCGCCGTTGGGAATTCCTTTGCAGGATGGCGGCAGACGAATTGCGGACTAGTTTCTTTTTTCTAACGTCGTCCTCAAGGGGAAGGAAAACATAGGAAGGAAAAAAGGATGAGATCTGTGGACTCGCAGATGTTAATTGAGATGGAAGGCCGCGCCTGTTTTCCAGCTATTTTTGCGGGCGCTCTCGAGTAGGATAATGGAAGTCCTTTTGCGAAAACATTCAGCTACTTCCTTCAGAGTACCGGAGTGCTAGCCAATATTGTCAAATTGCAAATGAATTGGAATAATTGTTATGAATAACCTAGAAAGAATAAGAAAGATTTGGGGCTTCTATCTGTTGTCATCAGGGTTCTGCAAAACCCCCTGAAACGAATAGAAATGGTATCGGAGCAAAGAATCCGATCAAGTAGTGCGGAGGACTTATAGTATCGTAGAAATTGATTGCCGATGTAAATTATTAACATTCAAGTGTAATTTAACTACAGTAAGAATCGATTAAACATAAGAATATACAGTGAGTCATTATCATTACATTGATAATAGAGTACAAGAATGTGCAGTTGATTTTCCGATTCGCTTGGGATTACGGATTCGATTTCTCAGAAAATCGGGATCCCGTAAGAGCCTTTTTGATTTATATGCGACCCAAAGATGAAACAGGCTCATGCTAAATAGCTGTATTTTTAAAAATGATTCTTCCTGGATTTTTTCAGTTTGGAAAATTAGCAAAAGTGCTTTTACAGCCTCTTTAGTTATTAAAATTTCTCGGAAAGTATCCGAACCGATAACTGTTCGCTCGTAAAAAAACGTCCGCTACATAGGGACATGTATCAATATTTTCATGTTTAGAAACCAACGCAGTTTTTCATGCGCTTGTAACTTTTCATTTTCAACTTAAGAAAAAAGCAAGCAATGGATGACTCGTCCTCAGTTATCGATGCAGAAGATAAATTCTTTCATTCCCTTGATGAGATCTAGGTAAACAAAATGGAATTTTTCTGGAAGAATAATTCCATACTCTGTAAATAATTCATTCGTAGATTGGCACGAATGCATAATTTCCGAAATGTTGTAATCTTTCATTCCTTTCCATGCCATTCCTTTAGTCAGCATTTCCCCAACTCTACCTCTGAGTTTAATTGAAAACGTGCACGCTGTTCACGTGCGTATTTCTGGATGTAAACTGAGTATTCCAGTTTAACAGGGAAGCAATGCGTCAGCAGATCATTCATCTCCGCATTTAATTCTACGGTGTGCGTCAGAAGAGTTAATTTGACTTATTCTTGCCTTAACCTTGGCGATTCATAAAAGATGCAGCACTAACTTGCAGCATCTCGTACTGCATTGACCTCATAAATGAGGAGATTAAGAGCATTTCTTATTTCTATGCAAACATATCATAAGCGATTAAAACATCACCTTATCATATGTTTTGCTCTCAGAAAACTCACACCTTTTAATTCGAATATTTTTCGTATTTATTTCTCATGCGTCCTTCCAACCGAATTAGAGACAGTGACCCGGAAAAGCAAATATCGGAGAATTTCCTGTGACGTCTTCATCCTGTCTTAAAATATTTCCGCATTGCCGGAAATGTGATTATTGACAGTTTTTATTGCTCGATGGAAGCCCCTGCTCTCTGGTTGAGGAAGTAATCGCATTCTCATGGTTTTTATTTCTTGGAAAGATATTTTATGAGACGTCGCTGTTCTTTTTACGGTCATATCTTCTGGATTAGAGGGATCTTAAAGTTCATGGGTAAGAGGAAACATGGCATCTGTCGTGACATATCTAATTGTATTTATTTGGCCATCTAACCTTAAGGAAGTTTTCTCTTTCTCGCCTTGAGTTGTGTGATGAGAGCCAGTGAGAATTTTATCGAGCTGCCATTATATCGATAGTAAGTTAAGTAAGCATGCACAACAGGAAGGATATTACTGTTTGAATGAGTGGCTCGGAAAGGTTAAGAACTTAGAATAAAGAATTGCTCATTGAAATGTAAAGTTACTACTTACATTATTCCTTCGAGATTATAATACAAACTGCCACAATCAAGTAATTTTAAATATTGCCAACCTAAATACGATAATTTTTTAATCAAAGGTGTCCAACACATGCTATTCTTTAACCAGTTTTCAGCTGCCCAAGAGCTAATGATTTCTAGAAACTTTCGCACAATTGTCTGTCCTGGAGCTTGATAACTTGAAATGTAAATAGAAGTAATTTTTGGTTGGAATCTATCTTTAGACTCATTTTGATGTCATTAAGAACTACAATATTTTTTTCTATAATATTTAAAAAAGAAATATTTTAGTATTTAAAACGTAGAGTATCATTTTGTACTATGGCTACATATCTATAGAAACATTGAAGTCAAAAGCATAGGCAAACACACTTTAGACTGATCATCGCAAGGACCAAGATAGGCAACAAACGGATTTCATGACAAAGGAAATTAAATCGGCAAGGCTAAATTTGCGTAGAAGAAACTTTTTAAGGCCGTACAAACGTTCTCTTTGCTATTCTGATGAAATTAAGATATGGATTGGAGATCCCAATCTCAGTTCACTACGGAAACTGTGCATATTTATATGGATGTAGGATTAGAGTGAGAGGTCGGAATTGTATAATTTTCCTAATCGAGGTCTGATAATTTAGATTGAAATCTAGGCAGGATTAGATTCAAAATAAATTCTCAGATCCCTTCGATAAAAAAATTCAGTTTCAATTTATGAAAAATTCATTTGAATATTTGTGTCGCCAAATAATTTCCGTGTTTGAAATCCTCTTATCAACATTTTTACTCTTAGATTCGAATCTTTCGTGGCGGGTCGATTCTTTCTTCCGTGAATCTGTCAGATTGCTAGCGGACAATTTTATCGGCGCACCAGAGTTTGCTAAACTGTTTTCGATAGTCGATGATTATTAAATTGAGAAATGGGAAGTGAAAGTGGAGATTGCTCCGAAGCTTTATTCAATTTCCTCATATTACTGAATATGGAATTCCTAACCTTCGCACTCACGTGGTCACGTCTTCAAGGTTGCGTTGAAATATCCCTCAAGGTAAATAGCAGTTGAGCGGTAGAATTCTAAATTTCCTCTCTTAGAAATGCTTTGGGATTTTTAGTTACATGCATGCATGAATATAGTTAGGCATTGATTTTATCTGACCTTTTTTGAACGAATGGAGGAAAATTTAAATTAAGTTTTAATTTAAAAGGAACTTATGACTTAATCATAGCTGCATGATGAAAGAAAATAAAGAAAGGAATGCAACATTTTAATTTTAATTCAATTTTGAAGTAGAAATTGTTCCCGATATATAATTTCTGCTCTAATCCGAGCTTTAGAGTTTTGAACTCTTTTAAGGAGTTATTTCCTGTCTCCTTAAACATGAATACGAAAAAATAGTCTTATCCGAAGGTGTATCCTAGAATTTATATACCTCTGAGCACTTTCCTTACAATTCTAATTCCAAGAATTTTCGAAGATTCCACGCTAATCCAGTCAAATAAATACATTTTGTCTTCATTCCAATGAATATGACTTTTTTAAAGAAGTTTTCAACATCAATATGAAATTTTATTTGCTATAATATATAACAGATCGAATGCTTGTTGTTTATATTCAATTCTGTGAAAAGTCTAAATTCCGTATGAAATAAAATCTGTTTCTTTCATCTCAAATTTTATTATTCAATCCATATTTAATAAGATTAGAAATGAGACTTCGAAGCGATGTTTCACGTACAAAAATACTCTCTCTCATATTCGTTTTTCATCAATCCGGTAAATTTATATTGGTTCGTATGTCTGTTCCTTCGCCCACTAACTTTGTTACTGCGCATGAATGTAATTTTTAGTGCTGTAAAAATAAAACCTACTTCCACTCATGCTTCACTTTAAGGGGCAACTATTACACTCGCTAATCTAATTTCTCTTCAAATATTCCAAAAAATGTTTAGCTATCGTCACAAAATTAATTTTTATTTAGCATTGTAACAACTTTTATTTACGCAAAGTGCATAATATGAATTATATGCTTTCGGAGTGTCAATTAGGCTTTCACGAAGTTGCCAACTCATGGACTGCATCACCGCTATAACCGTAAGGCGTCAGATGTGAAGTGTCTACTCACTTCCTTAGCATTAGAAAAACAGAATAGTTGATAGAATTCTCAGAAGGATGAATGGCTTCTTGGTTCCATCAGAAACACTCCCACCTAAAACTTCTCCGAAATCGTTTCTTGGGTTTCTCTTTTTTGGACCATTGTAAACAGGGAGTTCGAAGGAGTACACCAAGGGGGGTATTCGGTATTCTAAGAAGTCTGGTGATACGAAAATTGGAAATAAACAAGGTAAACAAATGCTTCAACTATGTCTATGAATCATATCTTGGCTTCAGGAAAGCGCTGCTGGCAGTATTGTGTAATTTGTTGAATTCGTTTATTATTCTTGGGTATAGGAGGTTGTTGGTACGAAAACTCTGCTCGTATCGCAGCGTTATTGCTTCATTATTTACGTTACAAATAAATTTAGCGTTTTTGGAATATTAAAGCAATGAATAATATAATTAAAGCAAGAAAATAAATAAATCACGAATATTTTTTTAAAGCTGGTAAGTTGGAACAGGAATGTGTTTGTTTAAATACCTTTATAATCTCATGAAGTGTCTCGTCGTGAAAGATTAAAAATGAAAAATTCTCTCATTAGAGATTCCGACGTAGAAGAATATGTTAGTTATATGATTTATGTAATCAAATCGTAATTGGGCATTCCCTAAAAATTAAGAACAGCTTTAGCAATAAAATGTTAACAAAGAGCTAATGCTGAGTAATAAAAAGCCGCAAAGTGATGCTTGGAATTAAAGTGAAACCAAATTCTGATAAAGAACAGTAGCGGCGAAAGACGTTCTTCGAATCGAATCGAAGAGTGGGACAAATACGTCATCTTATATAATAACATAGACATGTCTATCAATACGCACGCTTTTCCTTTTGTATCATAGCTGATGTAACTTATTTATGCCATAGTCAACAACATGTGACTGCAAGATAACATAGACGTTTGCGCAGCCTTACAAATATACAAGTTTGTCCTTCTTGAAGCATTAACCCGGCCTTGCAGCTGATTCTAATCATCATTCTTCCCTAAATCGATGAATTCGAATCCTTGTCTTTATTAGAAATCGTACAGAATCTCGCAGCTAAGTACTTCTATCTCTTCAAAACCTTAAAATCGAGTCAATCAGTCTTCACAATCTTTCATTTATTATTCCCAGAAGCTGTTACAGAATGTATAATTGGAAGCAATTCAAGTAACAACAGATGTAGCATAGAACGGAATTCAATATCAAAAAATAGTAGGTTCACCTTTGTAAGAAACGGTCGAATCAGACTATTGTGTAATTGAATTGCAATCTCGATTTATATGGATGGTTATACTCCTTCTCCCTTCCCTTGGTGTGTTCATTCAAACTTAAGAGAGGAAACGTAAAGGAGTACCTGTGGAGTCTACTCGAGGCCTTGTGCTGAATCCATCTCTTACGTGAAATAGTTCGATGAATACAGCCGGAATATTAAACGAATTTTCTCGTGTGCTGTAATTTATATTGCTGGTAATGTGACTTTTGGTCGATACTTAATGAAAAATCTCCATATTAACATCTTAAAGCCATCTATGATTTGGAGTAATAGCAGTCAATGAACCCTCTCGGTCACCCCGTTTCGTTAGTTAATGAGCAGTTCAATGACGATGTAAAACTTAAGGACGTGTGTTTTATAAAATGCTTGAGTGCCGACGCTAATCCTTCGTAGGCGTGCTATTCTCATGAATATTCCCATGTGCCTCTATTTCAACGTTTCTGCTCAGTCACGCGCATAAACTTCCTGCCATGCTATTTCATGCTCCTGTGTGATGTTTTCATTAACGAGATTCCATCCCCTTTCATAACAGAGGCCTCTGCCGAGTGGGAGAGATGTTTTCAGCAGCGCGCGAATAGGATTTCCCACGAATATCTGCAATGTTTGTGCTAATCATCACAGTTTTCCCCGTTCGTTACCTACATTTTCCTACGTCCATGATATGATTTGGCGTTATAAATACAACCAACCCGCGTTTTCCTCGTCTCTTCCAGGAAATACCTAGCCGGGTATCGACCACTCCCACGACGACGCATTGCGGTCGATAGTAGAGTCCTCTATCGAGCAAATTTGTCTTCGCGGTTGTAATCAGCGAGTTTATCTGGGGCATCAGTCAGAATTTTACCTGAGCAAAGCTCGTTTCTGTTTAGCCCCCCTCGATCTATTAAATCTCTTGACATTCGCTGGCTGCCGTAATTCTTTTCGAGACCCAATTCCAAGGGAAGAACTCTTAAAATAGGTCAAGGTCACTTGCTCCGTTCTTTCTCAAGTTGGAAAAAAATCCTGGCTTCCTTCCTCTTCCCTTGTTTTAAATAGCTCGAAAGTTGAACTACCACTCTTTGTTTATCTCTACCTTGTTCCTCCCTCGATGATTTCCTTCCTGTATCCAGCCAGACTAGTCTCCGAATCGGAGGAATTTTGGCAAATGTTGCAGATTAGGAAGTGTTTGCGTTATGGGCCGTTTCGTTCGTTAACCCACGCGTGAGGAAATCGAGGGGCGCTAACTTTTCAAGGTTGGACCGATTGCACGGCTATTTAAACGGCAACATAGCTGAGCTAATTGAACCTAGAAAACGTGGCAATGCTTTCGTAAGGATAATTCACCCGTAGGCGAAAAAGAGTTGCTTAAGATTGCACAGTTATATCACGACGTCCTCTCAATTTTGCTCAATCGATTGATGAAGAAGCGACAAATTTCTAACCCATTGAAACTTATGCCAGAAAAATTATCAGCCAGAAGTCTTTTTGGTTCCTCATTCCCTTCTTCGTTAGCTATGAAAAGCTTTTGAGAGGGAGTGATGCTTATTTGGCAAGATGAGGTACTTTGAGCCTTGCTTCCTTCACTATGCCAGAATGCTATCAGTGGGGCAAGACCACGTAAGGACAATGCATTCACTCACAGGATAACACTTTTTATAGCGTCTTATAGTGGATGACCAAGATTATGTTATCTTAAAAGGATTAATACTTTAATAATATTAATGTCTTGCGATTGTGGTTGAGGGTGATAAAGATTCAAAATTAAGAGATATCGTCCTTTTTGTATGGATTTCTCTCCACCCGTTAAGAAGATATGACTGTTTATAACTTGCACCTTTTTTAAGTTTTCCACGAAAAATTCCCTAAGAATTACCCTCTCCTATATGTATTTACTTTATATCGGCATCATCAGTTATCAGCAACTTTGATAGCGGAATAATACCGATCGGTGTAGTATTTAGCTGCTAAGTTCGAGACGAGGCCGTTCTGCTGATTCTATACTTTTCATCTTTAATAAATATACCGCGTACCTTCTTCATCGTAGTGTAATTCAATTTTTTAGAGAAATTTTTGTCCTAAAACTCTCTATAAAAATCTCTTGCGTTAGAATCCCACTATAAGATGACTTGTATATATCAGAAAGAAATATTCCCTCAGCTAATCTATTCTTTGGTTAGGCAAACCAATCCTTGTTTATTCCATCAGGTATTTGTAAATTAAGTAATTGAATACCCTGACGTGACCTTGTGAAATTCTTCAAATAAATTCTAATTTTCTTCTGAAATAGCAGGCCTAAATCCACCACGATTGCTTTTATTGCAGTTTGTTGTCATATCAACACGCTTGTTTATTCAACGTTGCCACGGTTTAATTACCAATTTTCGACGCTGGCATTCTCGATGGACGTAATTGATTTAGCGCCTTCGGAGGCGTGTGTCGCGAATTGTCCGATGAGGGAGTAGGTCGTGTCGAAGTGTTTACGAGAGAGCGAGAAAATGTGAATGACTTCAATCTACGATGCAAAGCCTTTTTGCGTAATCCTCGTAACCTCTGAACGTTACCATTTCTCGCTTAAATGATTGTAAACAGTAGAGTACAGAGGGACGTATAAATACAAAATATCCATTTAAAAATCTAGCATCAACATTTATCCTACTTTATGGATAGGACTTCCACAGTAAATATAGAGTCTTTTACAGTCGGACAGATTGTCGGGATGATTACATTGATTGTCCGAGGACGATAAATAGAGATTTGGCGATTTGGCCGACTTCCAGGTATCTGAAGTATAAAGCAATATTTTCATTACGTCCTGTAATACTTGTCTGAAAACATCGTCAACTCATATAACTCATGCGCCTAAAAAGTCCATCCTTCTTTCAGCCTTTATTAATTTATAGTTTGCATTTTTACACTTCGAGACCTTGGAATTGTAGAAATCGATCAAAAAAATAATAGTTTAGAATTAGTAGATGTAAGTGAAAAGTAAAAGCTTGCGTTGAATTAAATCAAATCATTCGTGGAAAACAAAATCTCCTCTTAAACGATGATTAAAATTATTCTTATGACGTTTTATAATGCTGAGAAGACATATTTTCTAATTTTTGAAATTAGAACCTCACCTGAGGCAAGTCACTAACCCTTCCGTCATCTTGTTTAATGTGGTGCCTGATCGAACGTACTACGCTGCGGTGACGAGAGATTGAAAACAAATCCCTATCCTTTTGTTACCTATCGTTTGTTCTCCCTATGAAATGCCTACCTAGAACGATTTGTCACTTCGCCCTGGTGTTTAACCTTGTCTCGTTCGGAATTCAAGGAAAGTAAAGGTTTACAGTGCCTGTCAGTACCACACTTTCGATAGAATATTGCCGGCATCACGGTCGATTTTGATTGTACGCTTCGGAGAAAATAGGTCGGGGTTTCCAATTGAAGTACTACTAATAATTCACTCTTCAAATCAAAGGTTTCCGTGAGCCATTCCGTGTCTATCTCCTTCATAAAACTGCTACATTATGGCGATCGGATAAATTAGCTGTTACGGTTTAGCAGCCAGGACATCCTTCACGTCATTTTCCGAACGATTCGATTTCCACGGCAAAATTCGTGTGTTCGACTTGGCTCAAATGGAGATGGGAACGGATAATGGATGGCTATCAACGATGACTGTGAATTCGAAAACCGCTCCGTAAATAAAGAGAGAATTTTCCTGGAAGCATCGAGCCACCCGTGCTGTCACCGATGAATGAAAAACTGCTATGGTTATTTTGTCATGTCACCGGTAAAAAATTAAACCTCACTCGCGTAGCGATGGCAACAGTAAAGAAACATTCTCATCGATTTTATCCCCCACCCAAGTGCTGATAAAAATGTTAAAAATTTTGTCTAAAGGGCGAGTTTTGATCCCGGCCGGAAAAGGCTTAAATTTTTCGCATATTTCAGTGCAATACTACTCCACAGTTTACAAAATTAGTTATCTAAATTGTAATTTTTGGGATGAATATGTATGCGTCTTCTCTTCCTAACTATGACTTTTCGTTTGTCGTGGAAAATGGAGAAAATTGCATGTTTTCGAGATCCTCGAGTATGGAATACATTTTCGGGAATTCAATAGAGTTAGATGCTGGGATTCACAGTTTTGATCCGCATGAAGGTATTTTAGTTTCGTTTACGAAACAAATTGCGCATCTTTTGAAAATTCTAACCAAGGTTAGAGTTTCTAAATGCATTTTATAAGATCTTTGAGGAAGAAATCTTCAGTAGTCTACGGGTAATGGAAAAGCCCTCTAAAAATATTTTATGGAAGATATTCCAACGAAATTACTTCCCGTACGGAATTTGGAGAAGCGGAAGCAGCTTCGTATCAGTTTCTCTCCCCTCTTAAACGAACATGACGGACCACCCTTGATGTGAGGGAGCCCTGGGCGGTTGCCCAAGTCGCCTACGCTAAAGGAAAACCCTGAGTGAGGTGGAATTGGACTCTCAGCCTTTGAAGTCTCGAAAATATCGTGTGCCACTGGCGACTAAATATCTTTTTCCGGTTATTAAGCAGGTAATAAGGCTCTTCCAGACTAACCTCGTATTCTCAAAAGCTATCATTTCCAAATATGTTTAATTGGGACATTATTTTCTTAATTTATGCAAACGTCTTTCCAGGAGTGAAATACACGTATAATATATCAGTGATTCTCAGTCGATGGGGTAAATATTTCTTAGTGTGCCGAATAAATTGTTGGCTTGAACTTTAGTCTTCAGTCAGAAATTCAGTCTTCTTCTCCAACTTGTAGTCCCATATACTTGAATTTCCGATACATATTATATGTGCCAGGAATCTTAAGAAATTAATCCTTGAATAATAAGCTCTATTTCTTAGATTTTCCAGATAATTCTTATGATAGGATATGCAAACAAAAATTATAAAATCAGCAGCGTATTCAATCGGGTAAATGAAGAGAAAAGGCCCTCCATGGAGAGCATTCACTTACGTTATGATTACTAACAGCCCACCTCACCCATTAACTTTGTTTTACATTGGAGAGTAAAACATTTATTTTTGAACCTCCCCATGCGATATCAGTCATGAATTAGTGGTCTAAATTAACAGTAATGGTATTTTCGGGAAAACGCGAAAAGAGCGATTATCTTGGTACGGAATGGGCTAGAAAAAAGAATTAAGTTTAATAAGAAAAGAAGCGAGAAATATAACAGAGGTAGGAGAAATCGGGGGATTAAATGTTATTAGGGGATGGATTAGCAAAGGAAATGACAATTTTTTGCTGCGTGGGAAAAGACAGATGGGGACACGAAAAACATTCGTTATTGTGTGATGTAAATCAGGATGTTATTAATCATAAATTAAGAGAAAGCTTCCTATGGAGAATTTTAAAGCCCATTGACCTACCTGGGGGTAAAAAACTCATTTTCGTACGTAATCAATTACTATTGACAAAAAATATAGAAGGTTTTAACTTATAAAAATGATAACCTTTTGGAAGATTTCATTCATATATGCTCATTAAGCTAACAAGACATTATCCTCGAATTAGTACGGTTGAAAGGGATAAATTACTATATCTCAGAACCATCAAAGCACGTAATAAGTGTCTATTTTTCCATCGGGATTTTGAGGACGATTCCTCCTTTATCTTCCCGGAAGATTCCGAGCATTGTGCGTGGATTTCGAATCGCAATTTACGACACCGCAGGGGAGATGGAGTCTTCTCAGGAATCGAAGTTATTGGGGAAGGAATTCCTTCGCAAGATAGCAAATAGTTGTCCGCGTGCGTCATCCGAAGACGGACAACCTCCTCAAGGGGATGGGAGTTCTATTAAGTTCAGAGGTTAGGAGAAGGGCATTCATATTCTAGGAAGACCTTGGGAAGAGCCGTCTTTTACCCAAGACTGAATTGAGGGAAAAGGCCCACTCGGAATGCTGCTTCGGTATGCTCTTTTCTATTTCTCTCGCATGGCCCAACCTTCCCTTACATAACAGGTCGTCACAATGGCCCACTAATCCTTTCACACCTAAAGCAGTTGACAACGAGCATTTTCGAGTCATCGGGAATACCCAACTTTCTGGTAACGTTACATAAATATTTCGATTCTTCGAAACCTATTATAATACATGCATATGTATGTAACATTTACATCGTTCGGAGTAAGGCAGCCAATTCCTCCTTACGTCCAAAATCCGAAACTTTCATGATTATATTTCATTACAAATAACTACACAACTTTTTATGCATCGTATTTGATTCATCTAACATAGAGATGGCCAACCTATGGAGTGTTACATGATTTTAAGCAGCGCGCTGAATTCAGAGAAAAATCCCAAAAATTTTCTTGCACACTTTACAAATGCGTAGACATGCAAATACTTATACGCATAACAAAAACTACTGAATCATAAAGATAACATTTCTTATGGTATATTATTCAACTTTTAATAATGGTTTAGTGTAAAATAGAATTTGGGTGATGGTTTATTTTTTTAGTTTACGGCGCATTATTATAGTTTGTAACGCATTACAATAGCACATTTCAAATTAAATAATTGATACAAGAGCTACAAAGGACTGGTGACCTTGATCTAACATGTCATTACCATTCAGGATCACTTCTCCCTCGTTCAAACAATGCGAAATAATTCGTATTGATCTTTTGAGCCATTCATATACTCGCACTACTGTTGAACGCCAATTTTATCTATTTTATTTTCAAGCTGCAAAATGCACCTGCCGAGGAAGTCACGCAAATTTTCCTTCAGGCCATATTTAGCCAGTCATTGGTGTCAGTTACAGTCATTGATGTTTTCCCGCGCAATTACTATTCATGACATCCGCTCGATTTACATCCAGATCTCTCTCCTTAGTATTCTGATTCACCCAAGTGTCATTACTATACAATGAGGTGAGCACAAGAAAACTTCTACGCATAAATAATTTCAATGATAGACGAAATAAACACTACAGACTTGCACAAGGTAGTCTATTTTTTTTAATTTTACATCACACTAAGAGTTTTACAAAGAGGGAATTGCTCAAAAATTGTATTATAGGTTATTTCATTCGCTGCAAAGTGAGACTTCCTCTCATTACTGCTAATATTTGACTTTTTATTTAATACAGGGAGTACTCTTGGCATACTAATCATGACTATTTCTCCTGATCAAAGCACATTTCTAAGTCGCTCTTGATTGATTTCCAGGGGTTTTCTTTATTTAAGACAAGTTTTTATTTCTTTCTCCCTCGACAAGCTAATATATCTAAAAGAAATGACAATTACTTAAATGAGAACGATTTATTCATACTAACTATTCCTTTATGCCAAAGTAACCAACCCAACTTGAAATTTGTAATTGAGACTTATATGAAATTCTTTCGCTAATTCTATATTTTAATTTAAAATTTATTGCAGCTACTTTGCAGTTATTTTCAAAAACGAATGTAATTCTTCTGGATGACCTTATTACGATTTTAAAACGATGCATATGACGTTAATGGAAGAAAATATATAAATCCAGGGACTTATATTTTAATGACTCGCCTTAAGACCTGGAAGAAATGCTCTATCTCCATCCTCTAAGATGCTATTATCCTACTAAAATGAGCCGAAAATTCCTGGAATATAATTGCTTCCTCTCAGCAAAGTGCTTTTCAGATAGAACAAGCGGACCTATTCTTCTCTGGTTGCCTTCAAGCGGATTTTCTTACCTTTCTAAAAAATTTTTGTTTCAAAACTTTTCTGAAGGCATTCGTACGAAATATGCTACGAGATAAAGACTCATTCAGGAGGAAAATGAAGAAAATCAAGAAGTAAGGGAATTGTATTCTGCATAGATTTGGAATGAAGAAGTATACCGGTAGGAAAATCGTAATAAAAATAGACTACGTCTTGATGATGGTAACAAAAATTTACAAAGCAATACTTCTAGGTAATTGGAGAAAAATTCGTAGAAATTAATTTGGCATAGTTTCAAATACTCAGAACAATAATTTATGTATACAATTATCACTAACTAACGACCCGGGTTTCGATAGTTTGCATCATCATCAGGCGAACAATAAAAGAAAGAACAAAGAAAGGAAGCAAAATAAATATTTTTGCATTTTCGAATAGTGTTCGCCTGATGATAATGCAAGGCATCGAAAGTCGCGCTGTAAGTTTATTAAGATTGTATAAATAAATTATTGTCACAATTAGAAAGTTTGCAGGCGTTACTTAGTGGCTCTTATCTATACAGTAATTCGCCGGCTCTTTCTTTCTCTTAAGGAAGAAGACCGACACTTCATTGACGTAGTCGGCTTACAAGGAGATTTTCGACCTCATATTGAGCAACATAACATATTATACAATACTTTTTGCCCGAATATTCATTTCATGGAACACCTGGGATTTCACCATGCTCACTGCGGTCTAATACACAGTTTAACATTCAAAAAATAATAAATATCGTCGAACTTGTTTATCCATTCGTTATGTTACCAAAACGCGTCATTTATATCGAACAAAGAAAAAGAAGGCATTACCCTCCTTTATTGTAATTGGTCGTGAAACTTGTTTTCCTTGGACAGACGTCGATGCTAGACTATTCGAATGCATACGGCGTGCAATTTAAGTGCGGCGTGATGGTCTCCGCTATCTGAAAATCCGTCCTTGCGTTGAAAAAGGCTATCCAGCCCTGCTTTAAAACGAGGACGCCTATATTCTCGAATCTAAGACGCACCTTTTCAGTGTTTCTTCCGAAAATCGAGTGCGTCTTCGATTCGGGATCTAAAAATGCTTTATAGTGAAGCAGGTATCGCGTTATTTTTTCCCACAACTTCCGAAACTTGGCTGAGCCTTAGTTTCGAGAAGATGCGATAATCTCCAAGAGAAAGCATTTTTATGCGAAAGCTGTCACGTTTCCCTTGTTTCAGGGAGATTCAAACAAGAATTTTCTGATGAAACTTTGGCCAAAAGTTTCCGAGGTATCGATTTTCAAGACACTCTACGTATTACAAAGCGGAGTTGAGGGAACAATCTCTTGTCGAGCCTTGCTATCTGTTAATGCAGCGTATTTTCACGACTGTAGGCAATGTATAGACCCAATCTGTACCAGACTGTATCCGTTGTACTGGATTTATTTTCTTTCGTATTATCTGGTCTTATCGGTACTGCAATGTCAACATAGCTATACACAGATCGCAATTCAAAACGGTTTACATTTTTGTTACAAAGTAGTAAATGTGATACCTTGTAATCGCACTAATAAATATTTCCTCTACCGGAGATTTTTCCCCCAGCTTTTTCGGACAGGACATATTTCGGAGCATTTATACCCCTTCACGAAAATTCTTAGTCGAGCGAAACAAAATTAACTCTGCCCATTCAATCTTGATTGACCAAGATTACCATAGTAATTGGGCAGCTTTGGTTTATACTGTAGTATTTGGGAGCTGATTTGACCAATCGATATTATTCCAGCACGAATTATATTCGTTTTCTGATGTATTATTTCGCATTTTTTAAAAATTATTTGAATATTGGTTCGTTCGCTCTATATATTTGGAACTAACAATAAGTTCGATAATCTGTTTATCCTTTAGAGTGCATTTTGTATTTCGCACAAGTGAGTTATACAGATCTAAATAAATCCCATAACCATTGCGATTATACGCACATTTCTAGAATATTTTCCTATCAGTCTCATTCCCAGAAGGGTAATGCGCGAGCTGAAAGAGTTTGTTTAGAAAGCTGTCGATCTGTATACGGTACTTAAAAGAGCAAGTGGACTGAGGTCAATAGGTCCTTGAGAAATAAGAAGGGAAACGGGAAGAAGGAAACGTGAGTAACTTCTACCGCAGTGTATATACTGAGAGTTTAATTAGGAACGATTTAACAGTAAGATGATGCTTACTCAGTCCCCCAATTGCGAATTCTCGCCACCTCCAGATTCTTATAATAAAATAAGATTTCAAAGTTTTATACATTAGTCTCGAGGGGATTGATCAGGCGCATAGGCAGATCCAGAGGTGTGGGGCGATCCATCCCTTAATTACTTTGCAAAACAAAGAGTTTGCTTCAGGAAAGTTGAGGATCTCAAACTAAAAGCATGTTTCTTCGATTACTTTACAATTATTATACCTACTTTTCAAGATAAAACAGCATAATAGCATCTAATTGGAGATAACTAAGCCAGTAAGATTATTACTGATTTAAAATAGAGACTCTGCGGAGAGACTATTTTAATGAAGTAGAGAAAGAAATATTAGTGGTTCCAAACCTTTATCCATAAGGATATGCATTTATAGTAACGCTCACGTTAAGCTTAAGCCCCTCGGGTACAAGTTTAAATCTAGCGACATATTTCTTAAGTAAATAGAACTTTTCGTTTGTCTTGAATTGCCTTGATATGAATAATTGATTTTTTCTTATGTATTGCCTTCATTTGAAATTTTTAAGTTATTGTTTTTGTGTATTTACTAGACCGGTCGGCGATAGAGGTTAACATTGCGTAAGTTGAAATAGATTTTAATTGGAAACTACTCAATAGGATTTCCCGCCACTATGAAGGTCTTTTAATGACAGAAGAACTACCGCTTGGCATCCGTAAGATACTGCGTGCATGAGACTCAGTCATAATTCCGCGATCTAATCGTATCTTTTTCGCATTCAGTTCGAGTACAGTGTCAATTTAAAATCATCAGCATTCTTCGATCGTTCTTGGCTCGGTTTCATTCGAAATTGCATACTTTTTATCTTCTCTACACCATCATGTAAGATGACTTCCTGTTCATCATCCACGAACCGATGATTTGCCTCAATCATGACGAATTATAATCAACGTAAAAATCGATAGAGTGAAAAACAAATTATTGCGTGACTCGTAGAATGTTGTTTGAATTGCTGTCGGTCGTTTCATGAGTATAACGGTACTTTCCATGAAAGTGCAATTGCACCCACCGCTCCTTGGAAGCACGTGGAGCAATACCGGCCAATAATTGCATTTCTTCCACTTCAGAGGGTCCTAAACTTGAGTATCTTCCATTCGACCGCGAAATGAATCCTCGAAGCCTTTGGCATAGAAAAACGACAGGTTTTTCTCCGCGTTCTTGTGCGTTTTCTTTTCTGCCTTCCCAGTGAATGGGACACAAATACTCTTCCCTTTGAAGGACTTTTCTTGTCTCTTGATTTCTCCTTGTCCTCCTTCTATGCTATAAACAGAAATAATTCACTGTTTCCATAGGAAAATGAGACGTAAACTTTAAAGTTTTGGATTTTCAGATTGAGTTTTAGAAAAATGTGACTGTTAGAAAATACTTTTGATATGCTAATAGTAATTTAGACCCCTGAATATTTTCCTTAAACATGTCACATTCGTGTCAATTTTGAATGGAGCCCTTGCATATATCTCCGAGTATTTTTTTGTCGAATTTAGGTCAATATAGACCGTTCCTGCCCGATCTCTCTTCAAGCACGTAAATTAAAAATGCTTTAATTCCTTATTATTAAAATTTCCCAAAATACTAGCCAATATTCTTTCACTACAATTCAATTCGAGTATCCTTAGAGGAAGTTACGTTAACCATACCACCTTGACTTGGAACAGAACAATAATTTTGAATGTTCCGATGAAGAGTTATCGTAAGTGAAGTGAGAAAAAGTTCTCGCATGTGTATACCATTTTCCTTCTTCTTTAAGTTATCAGAGACTGTGTCAATATCGGAAAACTTTTAATCATATCAGTACGATAACTATGTTATAGTCATGTAAATTGCATTATATTGATTCCTAATGCATTTCACAAACATCTTTTATTCCGACTATTACATCAATACGTAACTATATAATAATGATGTAAATTCCATTTTAATTCATTGCGAAAATATAGAAAAAGAAAAGAACGGAGTGAATTTTGTGTCAGTCGTTCTTGTTGCCTGAAGGCCTGTTGGTGGGGATTTTCATGGTTTAAATGTTTAAGGTCATTCAACTCAACGATCGATAAAATTATTTTCCTTTTCATGAATTTATTTAATGGTAAAGGCCGAAATCTACGATCGAGTGTAAATACAAACGAAATCATTTTCTTTGAAATATTTTCATTCGAATAAACTTTCTTTGAATACATTCTCATAAGTGGTTTGATTTTGAAGTACTCGTATATGGGGTGTTTTCATAACTAAAGTCTTTCATTTTTCTTCGTACCTTGGTCTTTTACACCAAGCTTTTACGTACAGCGCGCCAGATTAACTTGAGATTTGTCGTGAGATAAAATATATTCACAAATATTATTTAATATTTGCGTGTTATATTGTAAAATGATAGCTCCCAATAAAAGTTAAGAAGTATCGATAAAATCATGAACAAAATTTTAAAGCGATATTAAGAATTACATTATCAAATGTTCTGCAATGTTTCGGTTAGTGAGAAAGTAGAGCACTAATATAAAGTGAGAAAGAAATGATTTCAGATATTTTTCGGAGAAACGACAGCCAGAATTGTGCGCCATACCTTTGTATGGACGACGTTGCAAATTTAGACATAGTTTAATAAGGAGGAAAACGAACGAAAACGCCATTCAAATATTCAAGCGTTAAGTATGCTATTCAAATATGGCTAAAAATACCCCCCATTCTCTCGAACTTTCGGCGGGTAAGACGAGGAAGTGTTTGGGTCAAATAAAAAGGAAGCGACTCTCTTTTCCCCAGCACGGATATTCGAGAAAACTTATTACATCCATTTTAGTTCCATCTTATCCAGATTTTTCTTAAATTCCACCATCTCAGTTGCTTCTAGGTTGGTATTCTTAGACTATCTAAGCAGGGACCGTGAAAAAAGGGAATGTGTTCCAAGTAGGATGGAAGAGTGTATAGTAGTACCTGTTCCTTTTTCCCTTTTCCTGACCTCCTTCGAAGAAAGAAGCCACCATCCATTCATCATCACCCCATTTGCCCTACCCTTTACCCTGTCCCTTTCTCTTCCTTCGGTCCCGCCTCCTCAGAACTTTGTTACGTAACACAAGTTTTCTTTCTTTTGCGTGGGATAGTCAATCGTCCACTTAAGCTGTTCTCTCCATGGAAAAGATTGGGATTTAGGACTCTTTAATAAGTCTCTTTGCGGTGAAACGATTATTCGGACGTACTTATCTATCCGTCAATTTTATCGCATGCTACATGTAGCTGGATTTCTGCTGTATACGTACGCTGAAGGACTATTTGAGGATTTACTCCGAGAGAAACTAGGAACTGTCTATTGTGGTATGTCATTTTTTCCTTTTACTCTGATTTCTCCACTATTTCAACTAGACGTGGATTTTCTCCGAGCATAATTTTTTATCCTATTCGATCGGCCACCGCCTTTCCGATGGATTTCAATCAACTTTCCGCTATTTCGTAAAGCGTTTTCGCTCACACTTTAGTCCACGCGCTTTAAGAGATTAAATAGAAATTTGAGCTTATGCTGCTTTTTTATTCTTCAGCTTTGAATTGTACGTATAATTTAATTATTTACGGCTCAAAAGGCTCTGTTATTTCCTTCGTAAGAGTATGTTTTAATCCTTGAACAATATCTTCGTTGCACAACCCATTGTCAATTATTTCTATAAACGAAGTTTTCTTTGTCAGATTTAAAATTCTGTCCACATTGCGAGTAGTGAAGATTTTCAAGTCATCAAAGTTCTCCTGTGTCATGTTGAGATAGATTGAGAGCGGATAGCAATATTGTATCTCGTAAAGTGCCAAATATTTGTATTTCCCTATCAGTGCACTCTTGTAGTATTTATTGCTGGTTACCATGGCTACACAACAATTATTCAGTGTCATTATCATTTCTTTTGAGTTGTGAAAGAACGTGAAGCAAATTCATAGTATTCAAATTTCCCACAAAGAGCGAGCTAGATTTAAAAGATGTATGAATTTGATGGGACATCGGAATTTATACCGTGAAACTTCAAGAAGAATACGAGAAAATTAAAAATAATTAAAATGCCGTTTTTCTTCGTCTTCTAGTTGCTTGAGCCTTTCTACGACGTATGATGAAGAATGAAAGTAACTATGCCCATTAGATTCGCTAATTTCTTATCTTGTTAAAATTCTTTTTACTTACTTTGTTTGCTGTCTATTATTGCTTGTTCATATAATTATAATGTTCATCAACAAGTTAATATATACATAATTAATATTACTGTATCTATTCCCTACGTTAATATTTAATCCTTAATCTACGTTAATATGTAATCCTTCTCACATAGAGAATATGTATTTGTTCTCGAGTTTCATCGAATATTGCTAATATGTATATATATCCAGCCATTCAACTTGCATTTTACAAATTTCATGAGTGAAAGATGGTTTTTCTCTTTTCCTTAAATCTTACTAAAGTTTAAATTTAATAGCAGATCCATACAATCATTTGAATGGTAGTGAAATCAGTGATCGAAACGTCTTATACAGATTGGGTAGAAATGAACAATTCCTTTGTCTCGTCCGCCACAGCGAGCGCATCGATTCGTAATTTTTAATTTCATTCGTCCTTCGAAAGTCGAACGAACCATCGAGTCCTCCAAATATAATCACTCAAGGACCACGTCACCAAGCTGTCCTACTTTAAATCGGCCAAGTATATGCTTAAAAAGTTTTAAGCTAGTCTCAGACGCCAGTTATGTTCTCAAAAAAAAACCTTTGTCTTAATCACCTCTGGTCTTCTTAAAATATTCGTGACCTGTAATTAGCAAGGATGACGATGCACAAGTATCCGTTTTACCAGTATTGTTTCACCAGCGATGAATGAGCCCATATTGTCGTCGTAAAGGTGTTCAAGGAACTTAAAATTATTCTTTTTCTATTATATGATAACAACAAGAATCGACTTCTAGAATCCATTCTTCAACACGACTATTCTAATCAGATAGATGATTTCCCTTAAAGAATCACGATGAAACTTTTTTTACAGCATAATGAGGAGAATAGTACTAAATGTCATTTTATATACATAAGTATCATTCAAGCTATTCACTATAGGAATAAGCTCGTTATCTACCACGTTCGTTCACCTGCAAGATCCGTCCATGATTTCCAAACATACATTAAACCACATTTTTTTATTATTGTATTAATTCCAGAAGTATATGAAACTATATTCTTTGGCTATAATTAAATCTTTCGCAGTTTGAGATGAAGCATTGCTTATATTGGTACATCTAAATAGTCTAGCCATTGATTTGGGATTGTATTCCCTTTCAGAATCTTTCTTATTTCTGTTTAAGATCATTTCAGATGTTCTTAAATTGTCTTGTATTACCTTAGCTGGAAGCTATATTTCTTGCGTCTCCTCGACCTTTGGCCCTCCGTGGTAACAGATAATTTATAATACCCATTTAATCTTGCCTTGAGCTGTGATTAAGATTCACCGTTTTAAATTGCGTTGATGGCTATATGATGAAGCTATTCGTATACATACTTTTGAGTTCTATTTTCTTTTATGATCGCTAATTTTCTTGCGTCGTTTGGACTGTTTTCATGTACGATTTTTCTATCTCCTTATTCTTACAGTCGTAACGTATTGCCTGCGATTAATACGAAAAAACCATTTTAACAGAGGTTTCACCGTTCAAACTCGTTCGTATTATCGGCTTTTTCCTGTTTGATTTGCATCCTATACTTGTTTTTCCCGCCATTAGATTTGGAATGTCACGGAAATTAACTGATCTTGCGAGCAGAAATATGCGGAAATAATGGCAATCGGTCAAATTATGTAACTCTAGCGGCGTTTATTACGCACCAGCCACATTGTGTTCTTGAGATATGCGAGTCATGTAATAGCGTGAGCTCAGGGTTCCATAGCAAAACAACCAATTATCGATTTCGTAAGAGGCTTTAGTAGGTGTTCTCCTCAGCAGTCATCAATGTCTCTGTGATGGACTCCTGTTTCATCGTAATCGCCTCATTCGCTAACTGATTTCCCGGATGAGTTTTTGATGCGTTGCATAATTTTTCTACTCCAAAGCTTACTCTTCAAGAAACCTTTTGACGTGATCGAAGGTTACGCGGGTCAGAAAGGGGAAACTGACCCGCATTCTCCCAAGTTCTTTCGTTATCATTTCACATTGGGAAATTTAGAATTTTATGTTTGGAAATATAAATAGATAAACCGGAGAATAGGTTTGATTTCAGATGTGATTTATAAGGCCTTAATTTATCGGATAAATTTTACATAGTTTGATTAAAAATCTGGAACGAGGTACAAATATATAGACTATAGTTATATATAATATATATATATATATATATATATATATATATAGTTTATAGAATATAACACTTATCAATAGTGGTGCCAAAATTTTTGCTCGGCGATTACGAGTGAATTTTAAAAAATTGTTGTTAAAAAATCTTTAATATTTCGACCTCCTTATTATTTACTAAATTTATTATATTCGTGAATAATTACTCGGATTTGAATTCAGCGGTGCATTGTAAGGAATATTCCAATGTACTATTTATAAAATGTACTATTTATAAAATTTTCGAGGTCCCTGGAAATCACAAAAAGTATTGCTAATTTTAATCAGATGAGGATACGGTTTTTCGTCCGTCCATTGTCACTTGAATTTGAATTATTTTCCTTTCCGCAGAGCTTCACGTTGTGTTGTTTGAAAATAAGGAATAAGGCAAATAAATTATTTTTGAAAAAGAAATCGAAGAGTTAATGGGAAATTTTATAAAACTCTCCAAAGATACCGTTACTTTTAGCAGATGTTTACCGTATCCGTAATTTAGGAATTTAGGGTCTCGAAAGGACCTCCTCGAAGCTACTTTTCATTCCTGAATTATTCAAGGTGCTAAAATTAGTTTTAAGCGTGAGCCTTCTCCTATAATTTTTCAATCTGCCTAGTGAAACCTAATTTATGAATCATCAGTTGTATCGATTTTTAACCTTCGTGCCTCTGCCGTATAATTTATCAGTGCTTGGTTCTGAACTGAATTTCTTTTAATCCATTCCCTTTAAAAATCCCAAAGGCATAGTTTCCTCTAACCTTTAACAATTTCGGCCGAAAGAAAATTTCTTGTGACGCTTAGATTAGGCAAAAAGCCATGAAGATTAATTAAACATTACAAAGTTATTATGTTAATTTGTTAAATGCCAGAATAATAAAAATAATTCCGTTGCAGGATTAGTAAAATGAAATATTAAAAAGGAATTTTATTAAAAAGGAACTCTAGATTGCTGGGAAATGTATGTACAAACAAACAGGGCAATCGATTGAGCAGCATTTAAAAAGGTGTACGCCCACTTGAAAGGGATAACTGCCTGGAATTGTATCACATGGTGTTCAATAACAACCGATATTGTCATTTTATTCCATCTCATTGTCAGTAATATCAAAGTGCGTTACAAATACCTTAAGGTTCCGTGAGAATCTAGCTGAAACGTAAGCCCTAGCGGGGGATAATTTACTCGAAACACGAACGCTTGAAGGCATTTCAATCAACTCCATTAGGAGACGATTAAAGTAAAAGGAAAGTCTAATTCAGAAGTCTTTTGTTTCGTTCCTCGTCATGCTCTCTGTACAGCCACGCTATTGTGACGCAACCTCTCAATGTCAGCGTCAAAGAACACATCCATTTCCTACTCTCCGCCCGTCGTAATTAAAGCGTTGATCGCGGGATTAAAACCCACAAACGATATGATATCTGAAAAACCTTTCGAGAGATCGACCGAAATGGCGCCTTTCGCGTAAATTCATTCGTCGGAAACGCCTATTCTCTTTGTCCATTTCCCAAGTCTACTTTTGT
The DNA here is from genome assembly GCA_036926295.1 of Pachydiplax longipennis. Lineage (NCBI taxonomy): Eukaryota > Metazoa > Arthropoda > Insecta > Odonata > Libellulidae > Pachydiplax > Pachydiplax longipennis. The sequence goes on from JAVFKF010000012.1 coordinate 20,075,663, forward strand.
CGGAAGTTATATAGGTTCCATAACATAATGTTGAAAAATTTTTGCTTAAAGTGACTAATATTTTTGTATAACTATTATATTTTTCTACCTTTCGAAGATTATAAGCAGGCTACCGAATAGCTAAAATAGCGATATCGGAGATACCTTACGGATTTAATGATGCCTCAGCATCATGCAAAAATAGAGAAGCTAGCTGAATCAGTAGATTGCGGATTCATCGCGGTCAATAAAAACCGATAAGAAGCGGAAGTCGATATGCTGACCATGTGTTTTCCGCTGTAAATTCCGCTTAGTCCAAGTAGGATGCTGCGTCATGGATTTAACATGAAGTTTGCTAATTACTAGACTGTATCAAATGGCAATCAAAATCGTCCCATTTATTCGATGAGCCCATTGCTTATCAACCATTGGACTATTATGCGCGATGCAAATTCTGTCAAAGTTGATTCAACTATGAGTCAAATGGTTGATTTTTCCGGTTAACCAAAAGTTGTATATTTCACGTATTACGAGGTTAAATTCGTGACGCCTTCCACTGATAGAGGATACTGATGATTAAGGATTTTTTTCTTAAAGCGTAGCACTAAATGGGAGCCGTAGCCGTGAAGTGGAATAATTATAAAGAAAGAAGAATTGAATGCGATCCTGAGCAGAGCAATAGAGGCAATTTTTTGTTTTCCAGCATTGCAATTGCAGCCGTACGTAATGTGGAAACGATTCGCTTGAGGTGGGAATTCTATCTTGAAATTAACGTTCTTAATTAACGTAACGTTTTTTGATACAGTTCTACCCTTTGTTTCCAAAGAAAAAGAGATATTTATTGAAATGAATAGAGCGTATGCATTAAAATTTCAAACTTAAATTCAACTACCCACTTCTTAAATTATTAGAAAACATTTCATTGCTATACTTAATTTATAAGTTCGTATTTAGAATCAATACAATCAAGGTTATATATAAAACTTTTAATAAAGCAGGCCATGGATAATGCACGATATCACAGAAGCAATAATATTTTTGTGGTTATTTACATAATTTATTTCGTGCTTTATTATTTTTTAAATGGATTACCACCAAACATCGCTTGATGAGATTTATTTTAAAGCTATTTAAATGACGGCGCAATTAAAGTATATAAAATACGATTTAGCAAAGATCACCATTTCATGGCCGCTTGGTAATGAGATGGTGATCCCTATCAACTATTGTCATCATTATCTACTAATCATTACCAATATACTTAGTTGCCTAATTATTGTCATTAAGGCAAAGAGGCATACGGCCATCTAAAAGCGCAAAGGTTGCCAGTCGTTTAATTGGTGAAACCACGCATCAAAGTGTTTTAAGTCTCTTTGCTTTGATAAATACTTTGAATTGTAAAATATTCCTTTGTATAATAATGCTACTCAGCCTGAATAATATCCCTGTGTCTCATACACTGATAGTTACCGTCAAATATGTTCCAAAGCTAGGGAGGGAGGAAATATATAATGTCAGCATTGACATTTACAAGAATTACAAATTCACTGTTGACTGTTAATATTCACCATTTTACATATTCCATAATCCGACATATTTCGTAATTCTGTGGAAAACAGTCCTTGATTATTTTCAATCATACTCTTCTAAGGAATAGTAATTGCCCTTGTCTTAGGCAATATTCTCCACGACTTTCAATGATTGCGCACTTCCTCGGCTCCTGTAATTTCCGCTCGTGGTTTTAAAAATAATGTTGCAAACAATTTTCTCTCGCCCCCATTACTCTTTCCTCCATTTTCCAGCAAACATGCCACCAAGGATACGGCAAGTCAACAGCTATTTTTTTATCTAGAAAGGCCGAGAAATTAAACAGTATTCCGCGCAGAGATGGAATTAATTATTCATTAAACAAAGGATAACACTTTGCACGCGATTGCTTGTACTGGATATTTTCCAATATCGACTGACAAAGGCGACCTTGGGGAAATTCCATTCGGTTTTTTCATTCTTTTCACATTTATTGAACCAGTGCACATAGTTCTCAGGGGATAGTATTACGTTATGAAATTCCGGCAGGAGAATTAAAATGAGGGTGTCCGAGAGATATTCAACTTTGGAATGAATGCCGAATATTTTCAAAGATATTGAATTAGAATGTGATCTTTCACGTTGTTCTCACCATTCCCCATAGATACTAAGTACTCTTTTATTCAATGGATGACTGACTGACACTTGAACATCAGTCACTTGACTGACACCTCTTTGTAATTATTTATTTTGACCAATATTCAATATTGCCGTTTTCAGTAATTCTTCCCTTGCCTGAAATTGCTTGTAAGCTGACTTCGTACTTCACTGACTGTTCATTTCCCTGAAAATCTGTTGGCTTAACAAGCATATTTTCATCAAGCTATCACTTAAAAATTTTAACTTTCCAGATACATTTTGCTTATCTATTATTACTAAAAATACAATTTAATGCCCTTAGCAAGATCTTCTATGAAATGATTATATAAATTTTGCATAACCTCAGTCTCGGTAAAAAATCGAAAATCATCCGTCGAGCTACACAGAGTTGTGGTTTACAAAGTTGCTCTTACGAAATGATAAGTGATGGAATAATTATAGAAGAGGTTATGTAAGTTACGCCATTATCTATTAAAATCTATTACTCGGAGATATCATGTCTCACTCAGCGAATAAGAGATGGCAAGATGCTCTTAAGTAACATTTATGCATCCTCTTATCTAGAGGTATTAGGAGAAGATCCCGTGCCTGCGGTCGCTTCTGATGATAAATTTAACAGTGAACCTTTCCAACTCTGGTTATTTATTCATATCGGGAATAATTGACTTCCAGCATTCAGATCCTTTCCGTTCAAAAACTATCTGTGAATGCAACTATAGAATATTAGTCAGCGCGTCGAAGTGCTCCTGCATGCGTTAATCCGTTCTGTATTGACGTAAAAAGGTAGAACACAAGAGAAATAGACCCTGCAACAAAAAACAGCCTTTATAGGTGATAAAAATTTCTAAGAATTTCACCAAAGCTGAAATCACTAACGATTTATGTTTAAGTATATAAGAATATTACAAATCGCAGGGGCTTATCTCCCAATATAGATAAAATATTTTTTCAACAGAAACAATCGATTCGCCGATAACTTATAAATGACTTGAGATAAAATCGCCGAGTTTTCATAGCTTATAGCGCTATCGCAGAGTTCAAAGCGGATCTTTCGTCAAAGTCAATCCTTGTGTTAAGATCGTCATTCGAAACACTCTGTTTCTATTGCTGTACAAATTCATATTTTAGTGAGCCTACTCTCAATCATACGCTCGGTTAGTTTTTGTCTTGTTATTACATTTTTGATTAACTTTGCATTTACACAATCTATTTTCCTTTACAGGTTTCCCTTGAAACTAGCCTTCTTTGACTGAACGAAGACGTTCCTTACGTCGATCTGCAAGCGTCGTCTATCATCTCCACAGCACAATGAGATGCTACTCAATACCCGACTGCGTCTCCGACAACGCTGTCTACAAGGAAGTGGTCGTTGTGGGTAAGAACTTATATACTTTGGAGTTGGATAAAGTGTGATGTGATGCAAGACCGCTAAGTGGCGCTGTGATCTGCTTACATCGATGATAAAAGGATAAAGGATTTGTGTATAGAAGAGTCTTATTATCGTCCAATATCACTGTGTACTGAAATTTAAGTTTTAATATTATTATGATGTGAATTCAAAGGGATTACATACAGATAATAGGACCAAATATAGCCTTGAGAGTAACGTTTAATTTACTGGTGAGGAGCGATCCGGGATTCGATTCCTGAAATAGGCAGGAAATGCTCAGTATTAACTCGACACCGGAATGCGATCTTCCCAAATTAAAAGAGAGGAAATTCGATTACGGAAATCCAATTAAGGATGGGGTTGGTGTCGATTAGCTGACGACTACGTATATTGAAGGGGATTTTGTGTCACGAACCCATCTTTTGTATGAATAAGGAAATAGGGTTGGTAATTATTGGATTAATATTTTCACAGCTCTCTTAATCAGCTAAAAACGAAAAAACTGATAGCAAGTACATAAGGAAATATATTAATCAAAGAAAATTATAAAGGGATATAAAATAAATAGCATCATATACGTAAGTCTATTTTGATTACTTTTCTAAGTTCTAGGATGAATTTCTATAGAAGGAAGATAGATAAAACGGAAAAAGTCTAATTACAAAATTTAGGAAAAAATATACTCGTCTGCATGAAAACACAAGTGTTCATCTACTTGACTATCAGGATATCTAGCATTCTCCCATTTCCGGGAAATTTATACCCATTATTCTGAGAGTTAATTCGTTCATTTGTCAGCCTTTTGCTTTCTCATTACTTCCTATGCAAGTGTATTACTAACAGCAAGTGTAAAAAGTTACATCAAATACACTTTCAAAAGTAATTTTGATAAAGGTTTTGATGATTTTCACATCGAAAATTGGTTCCGACTTCGCGTGTACCCGAGTATTTTCTCTTTCTTTTCAGGGTCTGCTTACAAATTTTTGTGACACTCTCCGTTCGTAAACAAGCTCGAGTAAGACCTCGAGATCGATCTTATCGTTGCGATGGCCTCGAATCCACGATTGCCAAGGATTTATACATTTAGGAGTTTTTTTTAACTGACTCATCTTTCGTAGTTTTTTTGGATAATCAATAAATGCCTTCGGATATTGAAGCACAACAGATTTTAAAACATACTTCATATTATTTTGCTGGATTGGGTGCATTTTGTTGAATCGATGACGAATAACTTGAAGTTCTTTGAACCAAGATGTCCTTACTCGGATTCGGCTATTTTATTATTATTATTCTTTTTGATTTTACCCGAAGAATGGGAGTTGTATTAATACACGAATTTAAATACAGTTTAGCGGTAATACAACGTAGTAATCATCCACATTTCTGTATCTGCGATTCTATAGACATTAAAAAATTCCCGAAGTTCAACCTAAAGTACAATCGTTCATGTCCGTGACTATAAAATTCGCTTAGTAGTCAATTCATGAAAACTCTGAGATATTTCTGTAAGAAAGCGTTTTATGATTTTTGTCGATTGAAAACGAGCCTTTCCAGAAGATTTTGTCGCTTTTCCACTTAAGTCCGTTCAATTTATCACCCCAATACATGTAAAGGGTTTTATCTAATATATAGTACTTTCAGAACATTCATTAATCATAAAGAAACACTACCAAAGTATAAGATTATAGAACCTCCCTTTCCTTTGTTTTGGATGAGTATTGTTAGCAAAATTTCAAATTTTCATAGTCAGAAAAATATTCAAGTTTCAGTTTACTTCTTATCTGATAAATGTAAGCAGCCCTAAAATGAATGAATAAGTACAATATTATAAGTATCATGTCGTTTAGAATAGTAAAATTACATTAAATTATACTTATACCAATTAAAATTTAAAGTACATGCTGAGACATTCTGGAACTTTTTGAGGAATCTTTTTGATATTCTCACATAAATCATATAACCTCGTATTTGAAAAAGTAATTCTTCGAAATTATAAACCGATACTTCCTCATGTCTTTAATCGTTTGAAATACATTTTGGAACAGCCCTTGATATATTTCGAATTGGTTCTTTGAATAGCGGTGGTCTATCCATCACTTCCGACATTTTAATTTGACGTGGTAGAATTTTCCTCTCTGCTGTTGGGCTTCGTGACGGACAACTATTTTCTGTAGCGTGCAACCCACATCTAAACACACCACTAACACGACGCACCAAAACCTTGACCTAGATCAATTTTTTTCAACTGCAGTCTTCGTCCTTGTTTGAAAAACTTGCAAATTTATCGATATTTTTCTTCGAAGACTAAACACCACTCCATCTATTCGATATGTAACCAAAGCGTTCATCATTTCGAGTTTTATCATTGTGAACGACATTGCATAATAATCATTTCGAGTATAGCTATATAAGCATGCTCCAATTTCAGCTCGTCACTGATTACAGGGAAATAGTTGATTCATTCATTTTCAAATGTGGGCAAATTTCTCTTTCTAATAATCCTGGTAATAATCTACACCGGCACCATTCGCGACTTGATTAAAAATTTATCATAGTTTCTCAAACATTGAAACATTAACATCATTCTTTCTCTTCCGATTGTTCGGTCTTTATCTGGAGAATGCTAAGTTATTTTCCTTTCAGTATTGTAAAACAAACAGAACTCTGAGCAAAAGAAATTCTCTAGGTGAACCGTGTTTGTAACGTAATTGATTTTACCTCTAATTTAATTAGAATTGCTTATTTCCATTTCTTATAATGTGTAAGATTTTTCTCCAAATCCTAGAAGAGATTAAATAGATAGATGTTTAGGAAATATGTTGGAAAACACAAATTTACGTTAAAAACGAATTTTAAGTGAGTTATTATGATTTACGATTACCTCAAGAAAATTGAATTGTATAAATCAGCCAGATAGCTCTATTTTTAATAAACACGGTTCCGATATTATATCGATATGGTACTTATAACATTTCGGCCAGAAAAAGCGCGAATCTCTGCTGGGAGATTGGAATATTCCAAATGCTATTTTGCAAACAACATCAATTCATACTTAAATAGCACGACATTTGGTCAAACATCCATGGATGTCGTACCTTTTGTATTTAAGCTCTTCCCTCGCTTGCTTTATCGACCTTTTGCCCTGTTCTATGTTTAATCCGTGAAGTTCCTCTGCAAGACATCGATCCGTTTCGATTCCACAGCTCGGAGGAATAATTTTTGGGCTTCCATTCTCATAATTTTCACTTTTAAAAATATCCCATCGATTATCGGTTATCGGAAAAAACTTACGGAATGAAGGGACTCCTTTTCTTTCTCGCGTCGCTATTAGGATGATGACTCGCAATCATTTTGAAACGGCTCCATTTAGTACTGGAGCGATGATGACCTGCAAGTTACTCAGCCGGCATCCAACGAGCATAGTATAATCAAGAACCGGCAGTAATGTAACGGAGAAATTGACTTTCAGCCAAAGCAGTACCTCTGCTAACGACTATTTTAGCGAAGATGAAGTATTTTTCCGTTCTTTTTCGGATGACGAATGTTTATTAAGATGCGCATGTTTTATTCTCATGCTCATAAATTCCGAAATGACCAACTGGGGTATCTCCCAACGAACGAATAAAATTCACCTACTGTAGGAAAACTTATGTTCATGGTTACTTACATGGGGTTCATCGGTGGTTTTCTATTAAGCTTTCGTAAGTTCAATATTTTATGGAAGATTATGGAGTAGAGGAGAGCGTCTGGCTAAATTTAAGGTAGGATATTGAAGTATCTCTGCATTCGAAACCTGTTTCGCTTTAGAGAAAATATTATTGCTATGATTTTATGTTTTCCTGGATTTTCAGAGTGAGTACGGCGAGAAGGACAAAATATCCGGATTTTGCAGAGTCAAAAAGGAGAGACTCTCTTTTCTCTGTGCAGATCTAGAAGGCAATTGTTTATTTGGGCACTCATATTTTACGATCATGCACATATCTCAATAATGAATGCCACATACGCAAGGGCCTAATCGTCATATAATTCGTACATTCTGTTCCTTTTCCGCGATACTTTCCGCGTATCCACCATTGATAAAAGATATTTCTTTGTTCGCCGTTTTTACGTGAATAAATTGAATACTGAGGTTATTGAGAAAAGCAGTCATATCAAAGACACTTGAGATGTCTTACCTTATAAATTATATCTGGTTATGTATGTTTATGTTTTCTAAATTAAGGGCCTGTCTTTGAATTTTTGTGACGTGCATAATGCAATTATGACGATGAACTTTTATTCCCATACACATGTTATTGATTACTTGGGAAAAACAAATTTCGTCACCTCTGTAAGATTCTCTTTGTCAATGTTTATCAGAATCTTTCTAAAACGCAATATACTTATAATGCTATATCATGTTACGCTTTTTAAGTTTTTAAGCACGTTCACGTTTATTAGAATTAAATTTTCTTATTAGTGAGGCTTTAATATTTACGTTGATCTACTTTGGTGGACGGTAATAGCTGTGCATTACGAATACCAAAGCCTAATCGAAAATGATATGATTGACAATGATGCTCGTGATGGTATAAGGATGTAATGATGTGATGTAATGATATAATAAATTTGCTCATTTACCTGAAGCTTAAGTGCGGTAGCTGCAATTTTCAAAATAGCATCGTGTCAATAAAATATGTAAATAAATTATGTTATAATATGAGTTAATGATCTGAAATTATTTTATCTTGCCCCTGAAGTACTATCAGATAACGGAGGACCAATCCCTAAAATTAAGAGGAAATTCTCCTCCACAAGGCATCAATTTATCGCGGCAATAAAAGTGGGATTTTAGGGCCTGTTCATAAGGAGCTGAAGGTGAAGGAGGAATTAAATGTAATCGATATGACAAAGAGGATGCTGCGATTAGTGAAATGGGTATCTATAAACTGTATAGATGCGTAGTTCCACTCTATAGGAATTAGCTATATTTCTTTAAGAAATAAATACATTTTTTCTCAGTTAATTATTATGTACATATATAATTGGAAAACGTGATTTCAGCGACTTTTCTTTGTCGTTTACATCAATCTTAGCGAAAAGTTTCGAACTTTAGGAAATGTGATTTCCATCATTAAGCAGAGAGGCACAGAAGGTAAGCGGCAAACCGCCGAGACTTTCAGCTGAACTTATAGTTCAGTTGAGTAAGAAATTTTGCTCCAAAGTTTCGATGTGACTCAGGGATAACTTTTACGCCAACGTTTAGCGACTACTAATACGGTGCTTGCGTCTTAAGCTTTTAACAATCCTCTACCTTCAGGTCGTTCTTAAATACAACTCGTACACCTGATGGTTATGAATAGGAATGGGAACCACCCTAAGTTAGAATTTGTATGCCAATATTATCTCGTATCCATTATTCCTGATCAAAAATTTCAATTTTGATTTCGGGCCGCAATTATTAATAACGCCATAAAATCTTGTAACATATCGCTCAATTATTACTTGACAGGTAATGTTTTTGTCAAGCACGTCAACTAAAGGATAACCCCTGATAACCGAGTTTCTGCAACGCATGCAGAGAGTAGGGTGAAATCACCTTCGCTTACAATCCAGTAGCTTTTATAGTATCAAAGGCACAAACATGAGTGAGACAAATATAAAGAGAAATATTTCCCCGATCCGAAACACAAAAAAATATTCCATTCATCAGGGTGAGTTAGCAAGAGCTTCCATTACAATGAACATAAATATTCCATTCTGAAGTGCATTTGAGATCAATCTGACTGCTTGCACTGTATATCTAGCGCATAGTTGCAATTATCCTTCGAAGTCCTTTCTAGAACCCCACGCCACGCTGATCGTTTCATAACCATTAGATGGGATGTCTTAGGGGATGAATTCAAACCCCTTTGTGCGCTTAAAAAGTTTGGCAGTCAGTAAGCCTTTCAATTTCCTGCGGCGACTCAAGCCAGCATCTGTGCGCAGTTTGTGACGTGATTTTGGCGTTGTCCGGGGCAACGCTCGTGCGTTGGGCGGTTCAATGAGATACGCCGCACAAATGTCTGGTGGTGTGTAATCGAAATCTCCTTCCCTCGTGATGTTCCCTCTTCGAACCCATCGTAATCTAAAGTGGACTGCCCCACGCCCTCCACATGGAAGACGCTCGATAGAGGGTGCCGGGAACCGAAATCAGGGGATCACGTTAATTGGTTCGAATAATTTTTGCTCCTATATCTCTCTGAGAGCTATAATCCCTAAAGGCTCTTATGAGAAGATAATGTCAAAAGCAGGAATCATCTCATCAATTGTAAAATATCATTTCCCCTGAATACCTGTCCAAAACTTCCTGAGATGGGGGGTGATTGCCCCCATACCTTTGGAACATTATATATTATACATTATATAAGGTATATAATTTTCCTGGTGTATAATAATATTGATAACAATAACAATAAACGACTTTTATTGGGTCGAGATTAATGATTCTCTTCTTACATCTGACCCTTTATATTATGAAGAGTTCCAGCTAAAAACTTAGCAATGCCCACCATTTAAAAATATTATTGCGGTTATAACAAGGTGTTTTTATGACTTATTGTAGAGAATAAGATAGAAATATTTCTGTTCTACTATAAGAATAATATCTTACTGATACCAAATTTTGATGTTAAATCATTGCTGTCATATTTTAAGTACAGAAAAGAGGAAAATAAAGTCATACGCGATTCTAAACCCATAACTAAAATTTAAAGATCAATTAAAATTCAAATATAAAGCGGTAGATAAAATATTTCACCTGTACATATTCTATTCTTTCATCAAATCGTAGGGTAAAATTTTCACTTCACTTCAAGGCAGCGACTTCATTGGGTACCTCCCAATATCTATAGTCGCATCCTCTGACCCTCTTTCTGCAAGCTACTGCTTTCATGGGAGACATGGGAAAATCGAAAAAAAACTATAAATAATGCAAAGAAGCTGAATAGATACCCAGTATGTCCGTTGGAAAATTCCGATTCTTAATCGTTTCTTGAACTCAGCTCTTCCACCCAAATACACGTAGGATGAAATTCTCTTAACAGATAATTTTAACGGGTCGTCAACCGAGTTATCTACGTTGCTCGATTCACCTCCTCGTTTCGAGATTGCGTTCAGAGCAAATGTCATCTAATTCGAGGGGAGCCATAGCAACTGTCCGTAATATCTTCAAGAGCTTACGCACAAGAGATATACCAATATAATCTATAGCTGAAGTAATAGTTTAGCTTTACGCTTGCACGCGTCAATTCTGATTCGCATGAGTGGACACATGAGCAGCTCAGGAAAATGCAATATACGTAAACGTAAACACCAATTACGTTAATTACTGTTCAGTGAATTTTTTTAACTATTGTCAATATATAAAGACTATGCGAATCTCCCTTCTTGGAAGTTCATAGAGCAGCTAATCTTCATATTGAAACTCAAAAAGTTCCGTCGATAAATTCATGAAGTATTTTTATCTACCTATTAATATCCGGAAGCTATTTTTCTCCCTCTGATAAATAAATGGCTTCGCGTATCCAATCGTGTTAAGCAAGGAACGGAGGAGGAAGTTGCCTTACTTTAGATTATGGGATTGAAACCCGCGGCCCGAGAGATGATTTCCTTCGAGTTTCATGCTATTTTTTACTCTTTTCTTTCTATATCGTCATTATTGAAGAAGAAAGAAAAAAATATTCTCTAGAATCACTATAAATAAAAATACTTAAAATATCACTGTAATAAAACGCTTTCAGTAGCGAGTTTAGTTGAGATCATTTTCTTACCTTCATTCTTGTTATTTATAATAAAGGGAAGTAAATTATCTTCAGCCCGCAAAGTTGACATTAGATATCGAAAAATAGAGATCATTAGAACTGGTTCAACCTGATGGTGGTCAAAACTGATCACCACTGCCGTATATTTACGATTCGCTGTATCGACCGAATACCTGGGTAAAGCGCTTTTCAAAGTACCGAGTTATAGCGGTATAGTCGAGATATTATAAATTTTCATTTCTTTTACACAAGACAACGAAAGGGAAGGGTTTATAGCTCTTGAATTTTAAAATAAGTGCTTTACACTTTAACGAAAAGGATTCTTCCTTAATTTTCTTTACTTGCCACAACTGTAGATATTTAGAGAGTCCGCAGTGTATTGGTGAGTAAAACAGATTGCTTTCTCACTATTTTTTTAGAGTATTATTACCATTAGAAAGCGCTCTCTTTCGTCACTTAATTTTGGTCATTTTCACTCTACAATGACGCAATTTATACCAGTTAGAAAATTAAGAAAGAATAATGTAAATAATTTTCGATCCATCGACTGAGACGGAGGATTAGCTAAAGCGGGTTTCATCTATTCTTTCATCTGCAAAAATAAGCCTTATAAGCATGTAGCAGAGCGTCTTAAGGGGTAATTTTACAAACGAAATAAAACCGTATATTACGCGGGATACCGCCTTAAGCGAGAGTGTTTGAAACGGGTTTTACTGTAAATAAAATCCCTCCTGCCCAAATAGACATTCCCGAGCCAAAAATTCGGAGCAGCCGGTACAATATCTGTCAATCTTATCTCAGAAAGAGCAGACTGCCGGTGTAGCGAATTCCTCGAAGTGAATTCCGTCAACAGTTTTTATCGTCTGCCAATCCTACAACTTTTAATTTCACTCATGAAATCTCAATCGATAATCGTGACTACATGAGGCGGCCATGTGGCTCGTCCCCGACGCCGGTAATAGTGGGAGAGAGAGAATCCTCTGCGAAGATGATAGCAGTTGTACTTTCGGATTGATTTAAAGTCACGGTCAAGGTCATCGCTCCTCCCCCACTGCCGAGGCATTCGATCTCGCTTTTTTCCCTCCCTGGGATCTCGCCGCAACCTCGTTCGACTGATGTTCAAGAGATAACATCATTCTCGCTTTCACTCTCAACCGGCTACTGCCCTCCAGGTTTTTTTTTACGCCAGCGACGACCTTAATCGGGTTATTCGCAAAGCGAGGCGCTTTTCTGCTCGTCACTAAATATGTAAGACAGGAGAAAAATTATTTGAATTGAACGGTAAAAGATAAAATTTTAGCGGATAGTACTGCGAATAAAGATACGCATTGCTTTGTTTAGTCTCGCAGTACGATATCTCGGATTCGTGAGTCCACTTTTTGAATAAATTGAAATGGAAACGTTTCATTAAGTTCTTCGATGATAGCGAATGATCAAAATCATTCCTTAGTTCACCCGCCTCTCTCTAAAGTTCGGATTCTGGCGATGAATCCAAACTTTTTGCTCGTCAATAAGGTCTTTATACATTTTTTTCGAGCAACTGTTTATCCTTATTTCTTTTGCCGAAAGAAATGATTTTTGGGTCTTTTTAAATATTTTATTAAATAAATAAAATTTTATAATAAAGAATGTATAGTAGTATGTGATATAAGAATAATTGCTAGCAGTATTTTTCATAGTCCATGAGGTAGTCTTGAATGAATAATTATATCTCACTTTAAGAACTTTCGCTTTACGAAGTACTTTTTAGAACGAAGTATATCGTTAAGTTAGTTTTGAGGAAACATACGTATGACTTGGTACCCTATTCTTCGGACAGGCGCCGCTGGCAGCCTGCAGGTTAAATAAGTAAATGCACATAGACCCAGTGACGTCAGTTTATTGAAGTGAAATTTTGCATAATATCATTAACTGTGTTCAGACAAATCTTAAATTCCATAACTTCTCAGTCAGGTGTATCGCATTATTACCAAGAGTTCCATACGTGAAATTTATTATTTTATTAGCTTCATACTAGCGCTTCAACTGTTCCAGTTTCGCAGAGTTCTAGAATAGAAGTCGAATTTCGTTGAACCATTTCTAAAAATTTTCATTCTTCGAATATTACTAGCAATAATGCATATATACATGCAATATATGCATATATACATGCCTTTGTAAAAAAATCTTGAAAGGCATAGAAAATTACAACCGCTGTCGCTCCGAGTCAAATTTGGACCTCACCATCCTTGAGGAAATGTTCCAGATTGATCTTGCTGATCAATTCATAAATTCTGCGAGCCTTCTTTCACCACTTGTTTCTGTTCTCTAATATGGAATGCTTCTTGGCCTATTTTTCCACACTTACGCATATACCTTCTAAAATTTTCCCAAACGATTAGTTAAGTATTACATCAAGTAACAAATTGTATTCAATTTTTCTTGTACCGTGCTAAAAACCTCAAAAGATCCTAAACTCCACGAATTGATCAAAAATCATCACAATAATCAAATTGTTTACTGAAGGGGAAAACAATGTTGAAAATGAAATATTATACATGAGAAATTAGGATATCCAAAGAGTAGCGAAATTGATAGGAGTTTCATACAAAGAACAACTATAAACAATAATACGACTCGGAAATTATGAGGCAAAGAGAGAGATCCTTTCCAGTACACAGGAGTGTCGACCATTGAATGGAATTAGGGGATCTAAAAAGTCTTATTTCCACCAGAACGCATCTCCATGAAGAGCCTATCCACGCCGAGTAGCGAATTTTGTAAAGACATGATTAATAAATTGCTAATGTGATTTCGAGATTTATCGAGTCCAAACGGTCGAATTTCGTTTCCATAATATTCTTATTCTCTAGTCTTTTCATGTCAGAATGAAATTTAACAAACTCAGGGTACATGGCAAAAAAGGACGAAGGAATATTTTTTGAAGTAATTATACGGTACATATAGTGATCTGAATTTTCTTTCAGATATGATCTTTCTCCGTTTCGGAATCAGATTTGATAATTGGTTATGCCATTTGATTCCGAACTCGAAAAAAATATAGTGAAAATTATCGATCTGGTTGAAGAATAAAATCTGTTTAGGTATTCTGGAGATTCACTCTCTGGTATGTCCTACTACCTGATTTTTGTGAGCTGCAGCATTATTCGCTCTTTCCAAAAGTTCATTGATCGAGTAAATAAAAAAATTAATTTCTATTTTTTATAGATATTCATACGTATATGTTAACCCTAATATCCCCCCAATTATCTTAATGGTGAATCTTCTTTGTTGGGAGAGCTGATGTAAGATTTCTCATAAAAATCAGTAAAAGTAGTTCTTTTCATTCTCTAAATTTAAATTTTGAGTGTCCCACTCGACCTCAAAACTCGAATAACTGCATATCAGTACTATTAAAGGCTTACCATGCAATCAGCTACTTGTTTGTAAGATAAGTGACATCGCACTATGGGGCATGATAAATTTGGCCAATATCTACAAACATCTCATTGCTCGTAAATTTACAGGATGAACTCTAAAATATCATAACTTATTGTGTCCATATTGTATTGATTTTCTATTACCTCAATCGACTCAAGTCACATACCCCTAATATAGTAAATAAATATAAGAACAATTGGTTTCTGACAAAACTATCTAGTCTGTGATCTGTTCATTAGCTTATGGATGTGTTATGTTATTTCCTCAGGGAATGGACCATCAGGTATCACCCTTTCCTATATGCTCTCTGGGAACTGGCCATACTATGCTGGACATAAAGTTCCTGAAAGTCAACAATCACAAAATGCTGCAAAGACCAATCGAAGCCACGCACATCATGGAGGAAAAGCATTTCCTTCCTCCACATCAAATTTTTCTCCCAGTGGTAAAAACACCCGCAAAACTTACTCTGAAGATGACTGCGATGAAACTTCAAATCCAACTTTCAGTCACCCTGATGAATACCTCTCGGCACGTCTCAAGGAAATTCCTGAAAGATCCCTACTTCTGCAAGATTTGAAATTCCTCTCTCAGGTAATATTTAAAAATACAAAAGAAATTATTCATAATATTTGAAAGATGTTTCCACAATTTTTATAATTCAAGTATAGCTGAAGATCAGATAGTCTAAACTTTCATTGCTGGAAACAGCTAAGATTTGGTTCCCTCTAAAGTGTCATCTTGATGAAGTACACAAGAAGAGTTCAGAAATGAACAGTTATTTTAATTATTCCGTACCTGTTTTTTCTAAAATACACAATAAAAAATTTCCTGAAAATGGCAGAAAATAGCTCACTGGATATTAATTTGAGTCAAATTTGATTAATTCTATCCCATCCTAGAAACCATGCCAGTAACACAAATGTGAACATGAGTGCTTACCTAAGGAGCAGAAGCTGGATTTAGGTTTAATGATTTGTTAAGTTGTTGAAGGTAATGGGGGCCCTTTACATGTTCAGCTGTACTTTGTTAATGTTACTGTTTTTTTACATATAATATATCCTATATAATAATTAATGGACCTAATAAGTATCTAAAGCCATATGCTTATAACTGACATCCATTCTTTTTTTCTCTAAATATTTTGGGGATCCCAGAAGCCATAGCTTGTTAAGTTTAAATAAAAGTCTGGCACTTCTAAGAAGTTTGTGGAGAACTGAAGAGAATCTCTTCTTCTGAAAACATTATTTTAAACAATGTACTCATCCTCTTGTTTTTGTTTCTACTTCTAATCCAAAATATTTGGTTATAATCATATAGATTCAGTGTAAAAGATATATTGATTCAAAACAATTTTTGGCAAGTCACAATATTAGGACAGTTAAAATAAGAAATAAAAGATAAAGATAACAATATAACAAATAGTGATTCTGAAAGCAGCAAAAATACTGTTGGAATATAACTGGCTCTAATCTTCGGTGAATCAAGAGGTAGGGTTTCATAAAACTACTAAGCAAATATATCAAACCTTGGTCCATTTTCCAGATTATAAACTAAAGTATTGAGAAACTTTAAAATAAGATGATTCCCTCTTTATGGAAAATTGTTACCACAAAGAATAGATGTCACAGTACATGATATATATATATATATATATATATATATATATATATATATATATATATATATATATATATATATATATATATCTGAAGAATATCTCTCCAATGCAGTTCATTGATTTTGTTTTTTTTTATAATTTTATTAGACTGAATTGTCAAGGGAGAAAGGAGAAAATTTCATGCATGAAAGGATAACTGGATATTGGGATACATACTTGAGAAAATTTTTGTACAATAAATGCTCTCTCAAGTAATAATTATAGAGTAATCTTAGGGTAGGATAAAATATAAGGTGACTCTAAGGGTCAAGAATGAAGAATTCAATATTTAAATAGAGGTAAAGCCATGCAGGAGTAAGTAGCACTCTAATGATTGGAAATAATATGATAAATATACTTAAATATATGATAAGTAAAGCTCAACTGGAGTTGATCCAGTTGAGCTCACAACTTTTACTTTTTCAACCTACCCTTAAAATTCAGTATATGTTGATTCTTCTGTGATGTGATTGCTGATGATTCTTCTATGTAGTGATCACTTTAATCGATAAGGTCGAACATTGTTTACAAAAAGCATAAACCTAAAATTGCGCATGTGAAATTGAATGAAAGCATAGATATACAAAGGGAGAAATATCCAAAGAGAGTTATAATTCCTTAAGATGTATCTGAACTAATAACTCACCTTTGAACTGGCAGTTGCTGTCACCTAGGAAGTTTTTCTCATGAAGATCTTTTACATTTGGTGGACAACTGTAATATTTTGCCATTTAGCTTCATGTCTCACTGCTAATGTCTAATTTTCTATTCTCTTAGTAACGTCACTTGGTTCACTCTCGATCCACACTTGAATCATTCATAATGGTAACCCTCTTTTTGCATTATCATAAATATTTCGCTCGCTCTTCTCGAAGAGTCTTACAACGCTATATTCCTTCGTAGTGTGGCAATCTCAAGCTACAGTAGGATAATATAAATTCACTTCACTGATGCAAATATTTCACATGTATTCGTTCAACTCTTACAGATTGTCTTAATCTTCTGCCAGTAAATTAGTCATTATTCCACCACCACGCAAGTAACCGACAACAGTTACTTCATAGCATATAAAATAACCACTTATAAATGTTTGCAGAGTTAAACTTAAATTTGAAGGCGCCCAAACTTGGTTCGGGAACAAACATTTGTTTTTCCAACTTTGAGGTGCGCCGTGTAAATCTCAGGAATTGAAAGGAAATAATTAGAAATTCATTTGCACAAATTACGGCTCTGATTTTCCTGTAGGAAAAGAATTTTATGGTGCAAATCCATGCTGACTTAATGTCAATCTAGCAGTTTTGAGCACAATATAACAGCAAATCTTCATTATCATGCCATGATCTAATGGTTGCGATCGTCGGATTTTATCATTTATTCTCTTTATCTTTTTAATGCAATTTTTGCCTTAATTATCACTCAAAAGAATGCATCCATTATTCATAATTGTTAATGTATAGTTAGCGCTTGAATAACGGGCATAATTTTCATTGCTAGCATTTTGGGCGCAAAATTTTTCTCTAAAGCGTTGAAATGTTGCCTTTTCTTTCTGAGAAATAAAGTAAGCAAATTTGCTCTAGGAAATTACAACTCTCATTATTCAGCGGTTGCAATTTTGAATTTTATGTTACTTTTAATTATAATTAGAGTTGTTAGTAATTTAATCTTCATGTGCCCGTCATGTGCATTTATTGATTTTTTTATTGCAGGGATTGGAGGGAAGGTCACGCAATCCCATTTCTTTGTTATTTGATGCATTGTCTCACCCTGGGGCTGACATGGGCCTGGAGTTACCTTCTTTGCTCAAATGGAGATACCACTCAGGACGCAGGGTTGATCATGTTATATTGGGGAAAGGACCGCCTGGTGGCTCTTGGCATGTAAGAATCATTTTTGGAATAAATTCACCATCCCATGCCATCTCTTAACATATAAATTATATTTTCACTGTCGCGGATTTTATGCACATTCCTATCACAGTTTGAATTTTCTGATTATGATTTCCCTTCCTAAAAGTAATTGGGATATTTCTATCCACAGTCCATGAATAGCAGTATTCTTACAATAAGTTTAGGCAGCTGGATGGAACTTCCAGGCCTAGACTTTAGAACTTGGGAATTGGAAACAAGGTCAAGCTCTGGTGGAATGTCACCTACAGGACCAAGGGATGCTGCTCGTGCATCTGCTGCCAGTGTAGCAATGTATTATCAAGATTATGTAAGGCGCATGAATCTTGAGAACAATTTTCGATGTGATACTGTAGTAACTAGTGCTCGGCCCATTCCATATTCCTCAGCATGTGGTGCTTGTTGCAGTGTGGTGGCTGAGAGTGGAGAAAATGGTAATTGCTCTTTTCTAATAGTTATTTAATGATATATATAATATCAAATGATAGACTACTGTGACTGTAGTCTTACTTAATGAAAGTTTTTGACCAGATTCCAGTGGGAATGGTATTGTGATATTGAAGAAACTTAAGGTGTCAGAATTACAGAAATTAAATGATTAATTTCTACTAAAAACTGTTAAAATTTTTAGAAAGAAAAATATTTTAAAATATAAAAAAAATAAAAGAATTTGCAAATTTCTTACAATGCTTACAATCCAATATACTGGATTCACATCCTCTTCTAGTAGTAGCATATAAGATTCTTTGGATTGGAAATTAAGACCCAGACTTTTTTCTTTTCAATCAGTTTGTCCTCCAGAAAAATACTGGAAGCCATTATCTGAGGAAGAACAGGAATGGTGGAATTCTCCAGCTGACAATGAAGATAGGATAGAGAGGTGTCCAGAAACAGGAGTTCAGGAAGTTCCGCAGCCAACTCTGTGGAGGGTCTCAGGTTATCAGATTGAAGAGAAAATGGATGAGAATGGAGAAGTTAATAGGGTTTACCATGAGTTCACCTACATCACTCCTCATTTAGTGTTAGCTACAGGCTGTGCTGATCTTCCAAATCGTTTGGGAATACCTGGAGAAACACTTCCATTTGTAACACATTCCTTAAAAGACTTGGAGCAGGCTCTGGATTCTTTAAAGCATGAAGCAGAAGATACATGCTTGGAAGAAAGAAGTTTAGAGGATCCAGTTCTAATTGTAGGAGCTGGACTCAGTGCTGCAGATGCTGTCTTGGGTGTGCGTTTCAATGGACTTCCAGTTCTTCATGCATTTAGGAGATCTTTAGGTCCTAATTCATCTCCTTCATCTGGTATACTTCTGAAGCAACTTCCTGGACATTTGTATCCTGAGTACCACAAGGTGTGGCAAATGATGTCAGATGGTAGGACTGGTGCTTCTTACAGAGGATACCAGGCATTGTGTGGGGGGAAACTGCTGGAGATTCATCCCGATCGCAAGGTGTGTTTGACTTTTGAAAACAGTGATACTGCTGATGAATTGGAAGTGCACAGGGTGTCAATTGTGGCTGTACTCATAGGTGCAAAACCTAACCTGAATTTTCTACCACATGGAGGGCGCCATCTTGCTGCCGAATCCTCAAGTGTTCCAGTTAGCGTTGATCCTTATACACATCAGTGCCGCTCTGCTCCGGGTTTATATGCTCTTGGACCTCTTGCTGGAGATAACTTTGTGAGATTCCTTCAAGGAGGGGCTCTAGCCATTGCAAGTCATCTTCAAAATGAATTGAAGCGGAACAAGCATATTCTTCATAAGACTCTCACTTCTGGCTCTGATCATTCCTGAGGATAAAAATTATTCTCTCTTGGCTGCTACTATTGAGGTTCGAGAGTCAAAAGATGATCAAAAGTGATTACGAGTCTTGTGATACAAGCATCTGTGATTATTACTTGTTTAAATATATACACTAGCTTTCTGAAGTGATGGTTGTTCATCAAGTATTATAACTTTTAATCATATTGAGGAAAGAATCTTGTTTTCCAAGTACATGTTGATTGATATTGTATTATGTTCACTTTCTGTGTGAGCATGAAGTTTGTGTTAGGAATTAGAAGATTTTAATCACTGTAAAGCCATCTAGTCTATCACTCAGCACAAAGAGTCCTGCAACTTCTGAAATGCTAGTGCAATGAATTTATTTGTGAAGGTGAAAATTTCTATAACACTTAAATTATTGCACTCTCATAATAGAGCAAGTCAAAGCTGCTGAGAAGCTTTTTTATTAAAAAAAAGACAGCTCTTTTAAAGTTATGAATATATATATGCAGAGGTGGATTGCTGGCCAAATTCCACTAACGTGTATAAGTCAATCTTGATGTATGAAGGTAATCAAAAAATATCATTGTACTGATTTGAATATCCTCATGTGAATCAAAAGGATAGTTGCCTTAGAACCATGTCACTGTGACATTCCTAATTACATAAAAACCAACTAAGGATTCAGTTCAAGAAAGAATCCTTGTTTATGAGTTAAAGTCTCATTTGATATAATTTATATGCTAACATTGTTTTTTATTGGAATAGAAGAATTTTACTGGTAACTTATTCAGGTGCTGCTTAGAAGGGTGTTAAAATTTTACTGAAAGCTCGGTCAAATGCATATAGAAATGTGGACAAATGAGAAGCTACATCTTTTGTATTATATTTTTTTACAGAAAGAAAATTTTAAGTGCCTTTTGTATTTTTATTTATCAAGAAAGTCCATGAGTATACCTTTATACTTCAGAGGTAAGAGCAACCTTGATATACTCAGCATGTCAGGAAAGTTATGAGCTCATATTATTGCTTCAGCAATGTTGGGGTGATCAGATGAATCAAAGCAGATATATTCAATCCTATTTTTATGTGGCCTGTCCAACTCATTACTGTTAAGAACATGAAAATAGCTTAGCATTCTTGGGATATCACAGCAAATTTTTCCCCTGACTGGTACTAAATCCATAGAATTTAATTAAAACCTCAAAATAAATAAAGTTGATACAAAATGTGAAATTATAGTACAGTCATGATTATCCAATCTATTATGGACAGAGGCCAACTTAGACAATCAAAAGCATTAATTATACCTTAAAGGTGCCCCATGTGTAATAATAGATCTGCAGAGTTAAAAGCCTGCTAAGACAATTTCAAATGATTGACGACAAAGAGAACAAGAGATTTTATAATAGGCAAGCAAATATAGAAATGACAGAAGTTAAAGGTTGAGCCAATCCTTAAGAAGTTAATCTCTTTCTTTGTATGCATAAATGTTACAGTTCCAATCCCATAATATGTTAAGGTAGAATCCAATGCCAATTTCTGATCATTTACAAGATTTTTCATTGGGTTGGAGTGGTCATAACAGATATATCCAGTTGTTGGATAGTGTAAAAACTCTATAGGTTGGAAGATAATCATAATTGTATTGCAACCATGAGTCTGAAAGCTTACAACCAAGATAGCACGATGCATTAAAAACTAGGAATAATGCAAATCTGTGTCTAATATTGATACTAAAATAATATTTCATACTTTTAGAATTTTAAATGTAATATTCTCAGCTTACATGTATTCCTGCATTTATGTACTTCAGTATGTTTTAAAATAACATTTTATTTTCTGTAGAAGCATGAATTTAAGCAGTACATACTTTTAAAATATTATCAAAGCTTTTTCTTTCAAATAAAACAACTGAGGAGCAATAGGTAATTCTTGTCATTAACAGATAAAAATCAGCTAGAGCTGCATTTGCATTTCATTACAGTTTCTTGGGTTTGAATAAAATATGGTAACCTAAAATCAGCTGATAAGGAACATTACATAAAAATCATCTCAAGGTCTTCAATGTTTGCATGAACCACAATGCCAGAACAACATCAATCAAAATTTAAATACTTAAAGAGACTCCTTTAAATTTGATAACAAATCTCCACAGAAAGGTAAAATGAGGAGGAAGACAATGTACTCCTTCCACAAATTTAAAAACAAAGCAACTGATCACCATCATCAAGCAACCATTCGCTGAAACAGATTGTGTGATTGAATCTGTGGAAAAAGTACTACATCTTTGTTACACATTCATACACTATAAATTTCCAAAATAAAGTGCTTTTTGCACTTTGTCAATGAGTTGAGAGCTGTGCAATCCTAAAAATTAGCTAATTTAACAATAATACTGCCCTTCAAGGAATGGTTCTGCTAAAGATTTTGAAGTTTTTGTGATATATCTTTACAAAATAAGTAACATAAAGCAAATATGCATTAATATAAAAAGAAAAATTCAAGAACTATATTACCTACAGAATATACATTTTCAAGAAATAAGCTTGGAAAAGACTGGGAAATAATTTTCAGGTTTAAGGGAAATGCTTGCAACAATTATTTCACTTAATGCAATGACTTAAAGGAAATTTCTCCAAATTAATACAAAATTAAATGTCTACTTGACTAGCTTTAACAAAAAGTTGATATGAAGGGAAATATCAATAACATTGAATGGCAAATTAAATTAATTGTATTTGTCCTAGAGCCATACTTTGCAATACTTTCCTAAAATATGTGGACTTTGAATCTTCCTTTGGCTAAAAATGTTTTACAATTAGATTAGCATGACACTGAAAAGCTTTGCAGTGGAAATTTCACCTTGAAGCTAATAACAAAATCAAAAACATGAACCAGTAATAATCAGAGATCTCAAGATGAGTTATAAAATACACAAACATTTTTTGCAATCACCTTATGTAACCTGTATTAAATATCACAAAGGAGCAAAATACTCTGAATCAGCATAACTATCAAGTTAAAAAAAAACAAGACTTCAATTTTTGCCGAGGTTTATCCATCATTTATTCTAGGACTCATTTTAACAATTTTTGTATGCAGGTAACACAGGATATTGAAAATACATTGACTGTGTACTGCCCAGAAGATCAAGGTTAACCACAGGTACAAGTTTTGATAAAGTAAACATTTTGAGCTCCATTGTAACAAGTTTCCACCTGCATTTCCAAGTATGAATCACAGGAAAAGTTTAACATACCACTTTTTCACAAAATCCAAATGAGCAGAAAAATTTTACATAAATTAATTGGTTTTTGTTATTTTAGGATGTCTAGCATTTTACAAACATCAGAAAAATTTACCAATACAGCATATCAGAGAACCATACTTTAATTTTTTCAAATATTTTCAATTATTTTCAGCAATACTGCTACAAATACATAGCAAGCAGATAATTTTGATGATTACATTAGTCAAAGGAAAGTAAAATGATATCTCAATGTTTAATCAAACATTATATTCATCAAGGTATGTGAAAATGGTTTTGAAATTCCTCTGGCAGCGTTGGAGACAACACCTCCTACCAAGGGTACATTTACTCTAATAAATAACTTGAAATCCAGAATTAAATTACCTAAGGGTAGCATGAAGACACTTAACACTCACAATATATTAAATCAATATTCACCAAGCTATCGTTAAGCTTATGAAGTAGTGTTTCCACAGACATCAGGAATGAATACAAATTTCCAGCATATTACACAAAACAAATCAAAAGAAATGCATCAAACGGCAGTTACTTTTTCCTCATATTTAATCTAATTCTTTTATTGCATGAAAACCTTTGCCAAGATATCTCACCCATGAAAATGGTTTGCTTCAAAAGTCTCTCTTTATTCCTAAAAACTATAACTGTGAATGTGACGAGATTAAATTTGGTGAAGAGGCATTACAATATCTGACATACTTTTCTTGAAAGTCCTTACACCAGAAATTCAATTCTAAGGAAGTTGATGGAGGCAATTGACTATAATACAGGTTAGGTTGGAGGGATCATACGTGCTCAAGTGAGAGTCTGGGATCTTATTTCTTCGGCTCCTTTCAACCCCAGCTTTCACATGCATTGGAAACAAGGAGGCCCAGATGGGAGAAGAGCCAAGAATTTGCAATCAGCAGATTAGGGAGAGAGGGCAAATGTTTTAGAGCATACATTAACATACACACACAGACATAGTGCTGGAGCAGTCTAAGACTTTGGAGGAGCATCCCGTTCATGGCTCAACTTTCAGAAGCTCCACATCGAAGATGAGAGTGGCATTTGGTGGAATAGTGTCCATTGGTTAAGGAATGTGCATGAATATTATTCTCAGAGATAACACAAAATACTCATTCGTTTAAATTACTTCAGTAGGTCTCTTATAAATACATGTACAATTAGATGCAAACATTATTACTTAAGCCAAATGTTACTGATTGATATACATTAAGTTGTAATTAATCAATATATTTACATTAAATTTATCAAGCATTCAAACAGCCTCAAGCCCCATTCATTAAAATATGCAAAGCTCAAATTTTGGAGCTGAAGATAATTCTTCCTGTAAATTAAAACATGATTTTTACCGGAAAGCTTTAACTGAAGATTAGTTGAAAAAAATTCCAAATAATTACAGGGATATCAACAGCAAAATATGAAGAAATACTTTTGAACATCCATAAAAAAATAACAAAACTATATTGAAGAACTGAGGACTCTTTAAAGCATAAAACAGTGAAACTTTTTCTAAACCTTATATGTAACCAGTAACAGAACTACAGCTACGCAAATATCCAAAATTGCAATAGTTCACAAGTAGGAAGAAAAAGATAAAATTTTATTTCAAGTTAACTAAATTTTTTTAAATGAATTATGTTTCCCATATATCAATAGAATAACGCTCAATAAGAATACTTAATCGTAAAATCGATTAATATAAATTACTGTATCTTAATAAACTATTTCAAAAGGATATATTCCCGGATGCCCTCTTGATCCATAAGCATAATCCGGAGAGCAGGTAAGACGAGCCCGCTGGCCAACACACATCTATAGAAATACAAAATGTTATAATAGTAGCCATACGGAAATACCTACAATCCCCAATACATAGTAATTACTGGCTTCACAAACGATTAATTAAATCTCTGAATGAAATATTAACAAGTTTACATACTCTTCAAATAAAACAATATTAATCAAACCTGAGCTACTCCTTCGTCCCAGCCTTTAATAACCTCTCCTTTTCCGATTCGGAATTTAAATGGCACACATCTGTCCCGTGAAGAATCAAACTTATTTCCATTTTCTAATGTACCTGAAAATAAGTTTTCAAACGATAAATTAACCATACATTGGCACTTATTGAATGGTAGAATAGCATTACCACAATTAATGCAGTAATCTTCCACGAATCACATATCGAGTCGATACTTACCCGTATAATGAACCACAACCGTTTGTCCGGTTTTGGGGTAAGTTTGCCCTAAAGAAGGAAAAATTTTTCAATAGGTTGAAATTGCAACTATACTATCTTATCTCCTTAGGTTACTCTGAATAATATTGTAGACCATAATTTTTAGTTAAATAATGTACATATATGCATCGATTACCGATCCAAGAAAGTAGCATATACTTCTATAAGTATAAACAGTTGGATGAAACGAATCTCATCATACTGTACAAGCTTAAATATTCTCCAGCAAATAATAAGTTCATTAACTCAGTCATTAGAATCGTAATTCACATAATGGCAATAGATTATTATGAAAATGAAAATTTTAGCACTGATTTGTAAAAAAAGCATAATTGTAATACATTTACACATTACAATCGGTAAAATACACAACAATGAACTCAGCAAACCGTTAGCAAGAGACACAGTTTGTGACGAAAATGAGAAGGGTAATTACCATCTCCCGGTGTGATAGATTCAACCTGAACTCCCATTTTCACGCGCTGAAAAGTTTGATGATCAATGAATTTATACTTAAAAATAAATTAAATGAAAGAACTTCAGATAGAGCACCTATAATACAAGAAAATCGTGTCTACTAACGCCTACCACTACGCTTGACCACTCCTTCTTCGGTAGATGCCGTAAAGGCGTTCTATGGTGAAAATCGTGAAAATAGTGCCGCCTGTAGTTAAAATTATAATTGTAATAAATTAATTATGAAAGTTCATAATGTAAAAAAATTTCATTATTTTAAATCAATATAGGTTAAATTTTTACTTATTTCATTGTAGATGAATCTGAAAGATAAACCGTTATGCAGTCTTTTGATGACGTCAAAATGCGCGGTTTATTCGAAATAATCGTTCTCGATGAATTTCATCTATATCAATACCGCTGTAAATATACGTTGAAGGGATACTAGACGCCAATTATTAAGAAATAAAATTTGAAGATTTTACTATGTATTGAAATCGGTTTCTCAAGAGTAAAACTTCGAAGACGCCAAGCAAGCTGATTATAAAAGTATACTTCCATTGCTAACGAAGTATTACTGTCTTGTTCAATTTAAATAACTTCTGCATATCTTTACAACATGAAAGCACCTACGAATAATAAAAAGAATCCAGGATTTAATTTTTTCATAGGACTTTTCACAAGATAGATTTGATTTGAGACTTGACCACTGGATTTGAGGACATCACTGAAATAGAACATTAGTTGATCAATTTTTTTTGAATTTACAAGTTATCATTTCCTTTGATGAAAATTTTGCCCTTATTAGTTGACGCAAATTTTAAACGAACGAACCTCTAAGGCAACTGCTGCAGAATCATGAAGTTGGCAAGAGCTGACATCTTCTGCCGGAATTCGTAACTCCGGCCCAAGCAAACCCCCCAACGCAAGTGATCGCGGCAAGGATGGGCCCAAATACTCAGAAGTTAGGGGAATTGGATAATGAAAAAGCTGGAGGTTGCTTGCCGAGGGTTAATGCAAACCATGTAACCTGTAAATGCTCTTCCATTCTATAGCTTCTTCTACTTCTGAATTCTTGGGAAGGTTAACTCATCGTAGACGAAAACGGTCATGCTCACCCTCAGCCCTGTAGGATGAACTCATCCTTACTGAATGTTGCCGGTGCGGCGAACAATTCTAAATAGATGAAAACATATTAGCTATCATATTTTGCTAACAAATCATTTTGAAAATTGCAATCGTATGCGGCTCTGAATCCGATTCCGAAATTATGAAATAACAAGCCGCATTTGTTTTACATTTTTGGCAGTTTCTAAGAAATGCGGCTTCATTAGAACGAGAGACAAGGTATCTGACAAGAAAGTTATGTTGCTGTTCGGTCAAAAGAATTGGCGAAAGGAATAGGAATTCTTTCCTATTATATTATATTACTTCAATTATTATATGATATTACTTCAAAATGAAATCATGGTTAGGTTCTCTAGAAATTTATTATTTCCAGTGGAAAGATTTAGCTCTGATGGGTTTTATAATACGCATCCTATTAGGAATATCTCTAGTTTTCCCAGTAATGCATCTATACTGAAACAAACAAGAAAAATAAGTTGAAATTACGCTGCCTTAAACGACTGCATCAAATAGGTATAATAGAATTATCACGTTAAAAAATTAAAGCCATACTCGATGCAAAAAGTTAAAGATAAGGCTCTATTCCATCGTTGCCAATCGGTAAGAATTAAAAAATGGAGTTCATTTTTTTCTATTCATCCCAAATGAAATATTTGTTGAATTCATTGTTCTGATTTTTGAGAAGCATGCATTATCTTTCCCAATGATTTCGCCTAATTAGCAATACTCTTTTACTTCCTTGTCTATTCTCTGACTAGGCCGCACGCGACCTTTTCTGGCGTTCAATGTGGCTTTTAGGCCACTTCCTGAAATAAAAGCACGCATTTAATAAGTATTGTTTCTCTTCCTTATTTATAATTTCAAGTGAAAATGATATAGGAGATATTGTACCTAAGTTCACCTAAGGATTAATGTCGTTTTCCTTCTCACAATTTTAGTGTTTAACAATTCGAAAACAGAAAATGCGCCATTCAAGTTTGGCCGAATGATTCATATTCGGCGTAGTGGTTTTATTGCGCGGCTGGGAGGTACAAATGGCCTTTCGTTGAAAAAAGGATCCCCCACTCTTAGCTTAGGTTTTTGTTGGCCTTTTTCCTTTTGGTAACATATCAGATCAAATAATCGATTCTCAGAAGATACACTTCCCAATCAGTTTTCTACGCCAATCCCAAAACTTCAGTGCTCTCACCAATTTTTCCGATCACGTATACATTCCTCAGTTTCATTTATTTACTATTCCCTCCTCCTTCTCTAGATCTTTTTAGATTTAGATTTTCAAATGGCAAAAACTCCGTCCGTGGCATGTCTTGAGTTTCCTAATGCGGTTTCTGTATCACTTTCTCGTTTCATACTAAGATAAAAATCACAAGAAAAAGTTGCAGATATTAAAGCGGAAGCGGAATTCAAGTTCAGGAAATTAAGGCCTTGCAAGTGTTTTTATTTGATATCAACTCTCTTCGACACTTAGCTTACTTTACTCCTGATGAATTCATACATGGAAAAAGGCCTGTGGTGGGGATCTTTGCTAATCAACGGGTCACACATAAAATATTTCTCAAAACTGAGGGACGCATTTTTTTCGTTACAAAAGAAATGAAAAATTGGTACGAAACTTATCTTCGTATTTCTCATTTTGTGCAAATGTGATTCTTTGGGCTTGCATCGATTAGAATGCTTTCACTGCGCAAACAATATTTTCAACATAACATTTCGTACGATGACCTTTGATTTCTCTATGAGTGGGTTTCCCTTAATCTCCTCTGCACCTAATAAGCAGCAGTCCTCATAAAAACGGTTGAATACCGCATGCGGCCCGCGGGTTGTGCAATCTTGAGTAAGCTGGCCAACTAATGATGAAATTAGTTTTACACCACATACATAAACATTGTACCAGCTAATATGAGCGTCGCCAGCAGCAAAGTCTAACCCTCCCCCCCCAAAACATTGATGTACGGGTAAGAAATGTGTATTAAAATATCTAAATACCCAGAAAACCCATCCCTTCAAGAGTGGCGTCCACATGCAATGCAGGCTAGAGGATCCGCTTTCGCTGGCTACGGCTGCACCTATTCATAATCCAGTGAATGAGGTACAGGGTCTGCCATTGATTTGCACTGGAGAAAATATCGAATGCTATCAGAGGTAATGCTTGTCTCATTAGTAAAATATATGGAAAATATATTTAGGACTACCCGTCGAAAAATGTAGCTTCTCTTTGTGGACAAGTAACAAAGTATTATTTCAAATCGAGAGAAAGAGATATTAGCACTACATAGAGTCAATAGAAGATAATACTTGGTTCTTCTACGGTGATATTTCTACGAATTCTTTATCGCTCCTCTAAAGCCATTGACGAATAATTCATCCGAATGAAGCTAAGGGTAGGAAGAAAACAAAATACTCTGACATAATGACAGTGAAAGTTCAAGATTCAGTAAACATAGAAACACGTTCTCCTCCTTAATTTTGGCACAATTAGATTTTTTCATTGCTTCAAAACCTCCATTAATTCTCATGTATCCATGTAAATTTGGTGCATACGATCAGAAAGAGGCGAAGGTTGGCAATGAGTGATAACTATGATAAGGCTCACCGCATGGGCAGAAACCACTCAGTCGAACAAAGTCCTAGAGTGACCTATGGTTAGTTTAATGCTCCTAAATGTATTTCAGCCTGTTTACAAAAAACTGAATTTGACGTCCATTATATTTCCATGTCGGAAATAAAATGTTCCTTTTCGAATAAGTCGTTGGGAAATGAGTAAAAATATTGAAATCTTGACTTGCTGAAAACAAATCGGATGAAATAGATTAAGCTTTGTCAATCTATAGCATGTTTATAGAAATTCCATGTAGCAGTAAAATTATTCTATTTTCCTGAAATTTTTACCTTATTAGTATTAATGTTGTTGCCACGTTGCATTGCGAAAACTGACTATTCCTATAGATCCCCTCTTGCTTCCTGTAATTTGTAATTGGAGATTGTAAAATAAATTATTAATTCATAGATTGTGTGTTGATTTATAATAGTAATAGAAGTTATAATAGTTGGAAATAGTTATAAAATTCAAAATGAAAAATTTTACCTAGTCAAAAATACCACCGAATTTTTCTTTTAGGAACCGCTGAAACCCTTCCAGTTCAGTGATTCAAGAAAATGCCGATCCGTCAAATACACCCCTGAAATCCGAGTCATGCACACATAACAATTCATCTCCATCAATAATACCTGAGACATATTTCGCAAATTTCAGCGTCGTAATTATAATATCGGCCCTCCGACCATTGTAAGAATAGACTAACCTTTTTCCGCGCTCCTGCAGAGAGCAATACAGAGGTTTCGAAAGTGAGTCAGATTGCCCTCTTGAGGAGAAAAGACCTGATAAGGAATGAATGGTCATGGATAGAACCGAGGGTATGGAGTGAGGAGGGGTGGTCAGAAGAATGGGTATTACGTAGCCGAGGCAATACCCGAAAATTCTATAAATTCACCAATTCTTTGTACAGTCGGTTAGTCTCTCATCAGCTCCTGAGGTGCTCCCGTTAATCCTTCTGCTGCTTGGTTTAGGATTTGATGGTTCTGGAATCCACCCGATATGAAGCTAAGGTATGTCGATCTAGTAGCGCTGATAATTCATTTACCTTAAGAGCGATTTCCGCAGCAATATTCATAGCAGCTCTTATGCGAGTTATTAACATCACAGCCAGGGGTGACATTATTTAATAGTTGGACTTTGCAACAATCTTGAGATTTTCCTTCTCTTTAATTGCTGTACAGTTCGTGAATCATGGTTTACTTTCGTTGCAGAGGTTATCTTAGTCACAAAGAAGGCAGCCCACCGCTGATGTTCAGCGGATGCATCTTTCTAGTTATTTTCGTGACTGTAAGCTGCGCAGAACATGGTAAGACGAATTAAACATTTTGTAGTTTTGGGCGTATAGATTACTTACGGCTGCAGTCATCCGCAGTCAAGTTTCGTTTCTAGTTAAGACTTTAGTATAATATGGGAGAAATGTAGAATATACCGAAGTATCCCAAATGTATGCCTTCTATCTCATGCGAAAAAGAATTTTAATCAGTTTTCCATTTGACTTTTATATACTTTTTTCCTCTTCCAGAAAATTATTTCTAAACTCATTCTTACCTGTTTTTGACTTTTGTATAACGCCCTTTGATATTATAGAGGTCTAGATGTAATTTATTGCCCCAGATTTAAGGTTTTTCGAAATTTGGAATATAAAAGGTTTCTTTCCCAAATGCTTGAATTTTATATGCAGCATTCAGTGGTCACCAATTCTCTTAAATTTCTTACTGAAACAGTGCTAATGATTTTTGAGGAGAGAGCAACGTATCAATTAACAAATAAATGGAAAATATTTGTTTTAGTTCAATAATTATAATTCAATGTTCAATAATTTTATGAAGAAAAATATCTAGAAGCAATATAAGTACACTGTTGCTAAAATAGTATTTGATCCTCCAGGAGATTTCAGATATTGGGCTTTTAACAAAAATTACCTGAAGGTTAGGCTTTCTGGATAACACATTTGCAATTGAAAATTTTCTTGGATGTTGAACCTGAGAACACTGAAATTTTTTATTATAAATTTGGCATCTTCGGATGAGTTTCATAGATTCTTTGAAAATGGCTTTCAGTGGCTTTAATTTTGATGATCTTAACTTCATACTCTACACAAATAGAAATAATTTTGAAATTTCCAAGAAATAGATACTTTCTACCACTAACTGGTATATAATTAATATAGAATCTTATTTCCAGATCCTTGATCTATGAATTTTAAGACCTAATTATTAGAATAAGGCCCTCTAATGTTAAGAAGTTATTTTAGGATAAACCAAGAATATTCCGATAATTAATTCCTAAATTATTTTCTCAGAATTCTTACAGAGACAGGTACTAACTAGTTCACTGATATTGAAATGAATGCTCTAGAATAGAAGTTTTTTTCAGCATTTTTGTAAATATTTTGTTACGCAAGAGATTTCAGAAATTTTCTCTATTTTAAGATGCACAATTCAATTGTGATCCTCCAAATTGGTTCAGATGTCACAGTGGCTTATGTATTAGCCAACATTACGTGTGTAACCAAGAAAATGACTGTGGTGATTGGTCAGATGAGCAGCTATGCCACAATCAACAGGTTGGTCAAATTATTATAACTACATTCATTGAACTTTGAAAAGATTTTTTTTTTGCTTTCATTTGGATTGATTATTGGTTTTGATTCATTGGATTGATTTGGATGATAACTCAAAAAAATATTGTAATTTTAAACAGTACACTCCACCTCCGGCCAACTGCAGTGACTCAGAATGGTTATGTCTTGATAATATTTGTATACCATCTGATTGGGTTTGTGATGGAAAGCCCCAATGCCTCGATGGTAGTGATGAAACTTTAGGCTGCTCAACTAAGGTATGTGTTGTTCCCTTATGTGTTCATTATTGTCAAGTGAGAGCTTAAAAAAAAAAAAAAATTTCAGATAAAATGCGATGGCTTCAAGTGTAGAAATAATCAATGTATTCCAAAGGAGTGGTATTGTGATGGAAGTAAGGATTGCACTGATGGAAGTGATGAGACGGATTGTAGTAAGTATATAATTAGGTTAATTTTCTGATGTTTGAATCTTTGATTTAGTTATTCAATCATTTACCTTGGGGTAAAATTTTAATTATCTAGTATTCCATTTACATGCGTTTATTTCGCAAGGATATCCACCATTCATACTACTTTTCAGACCTTAATTCAATACTTAAATTTTGTTAATATTCATCTTTATTCAATTATTTAAGCCTATGTTAGTTCTTCAGTTTGAGAGAATTGTAGAATTAGTGCCAACAACTGGAGAATTAACAAAACCTAAATTTATCACCTTTTGTATATAAGCTATAAGAATTATGGTAGAATTTATAGCTTGGTTAAGTTTGAAGCAATCTTTAGCATTAATTGACTGTACTGAATAATCTAAAGCATTTCAAATGTGGAAAATCTTAGGGCAAATTGTTTAGATGTGTTAGTTTAGTCGGATCCCTTACTTTCCACTAATGACTTAAAATTTTAAATCTATTCCATTCTATTTAAATCATTCATGATGTAGTCAAGTTTTTAGTAAATATTCTAGTTTTAACTTAAGAATTAATAAATTGAATTTCTGAGCGTTACTAAAAGTATGTATTTCAAAATTCGGTTAATTATATTCTTGAAGTAGTTTATGCTGTTAAAGGCCTTAGATCTTAAAGGCCACATGAATATTGTGTATATTTAAAGGTATACAGAAGAAATAAAACTAAAAATTAATGTTATCATAGGAAAATACACATTTGCGATGCAAAGTAAACAGTAAAAATTTAATTTTTTTAGTCTTATCTGTGGATCCAAAAGACTGCACTGAAGAATCTGGATATTTCCTTTGCAATGATGGAGTGACATGTATCAGGATAGTAAACGTGTGTGATAATAAAACTGACTGTATGGATGGATCTGATGAGGGTGATGATTGTGGTAAGATATTGTTTCTAGGTTGGTCAGTGTTTGATAATAGAAGAACTAAGTTAACCATTATAACTTTGTATTCAGGAAAAAATCTCTGTGCTACTGCTGGATGTAGCCATAAATGTGTTAATGAACCAAAGAAGGCCAGATGTCTTTGTCCAGATGGGTATAAACTAGTTGGCAAAACATGTGAAGGTAGGAAGTTTTTCATGAAAGATATAACTTAATAATGAAAACATGATCCTTATATCCATTGAAATTTGTTACAGATATTAATGAATGTGAAACTTATGGAATGTGCAGTCATCGATGCATAAATTTTCCTGGTAGCTATAGCTGTGTGTGTGAGAAAGGCTTTTATTTACATGATAATGTTACATGTAAAGCAGATGGTATGTAAATTCATAATCACTCTTTTTATATAAATTTTGAAAATTGTCAAACCCATTTTTATATTCAATTGCTTAGGTGTGGATGGAGCCTTAATTTTTGCAACCAGGGCTGAAATAAAAGGAATGTACCTAGACACTAAAGTTTATTTTCCAGTGCAAAGGAAACTTAAAGAATGTATTGGTGTAGCATATGATGGGGACAGGGTTTATTGGACTAATATTGAGCATGGTGAAGAGTCAATCATGCGCTCAAAGATAGATGGCACAGATGTTGAAGCTGTGGTGACTTCTGGTTAGTATTTAATGAAAAGTACTTGTTGAATTGATTTAATGCTTAACTCAAAATTGATGAAAAGAATCAAATCATACCATGCATTAAGAAATGTAATTGAGGAATGATTTACTTGTAACTTTGTCTTAACTTTCATTCATTATTATGAATGTTAGTTTTTAAATTCTAATTTGATTGGGATAAAATTCATTTATTCTGAAGCTTATCAACAAATGTTTTTGCAGGCCTAAATCTTCCTGAAGAACTGACAGTAGATTGGCTTGGGAAAAATTTATACTTCACAGATGCAGAGGCACACCATATAGGTGTTTGCAATCTAAATGGGGATGCATGTACAGTTCTTGTCAACGAGGATGTTGATTCTCCCAGAGGAATAGTGGTGGTCCCTCAGGATGGGTAGGAATTAAGAGAGAGCTATATAGTCTGAATGATTCTTGGTAATCCATTTATTATCACAATTTACCTTTCAGTTATATGTACTGGAGTGACTGGGGCCAAAAGCCTATGCTGGCCAAAGCAGGAATGGATGGCAGTGATCCAATTCCATTTGTAGTAACAGATATAACGTGGCCTAATGGTTTGGCTTTAGATTACCCTGCAAGAAGAATTTACTGGGTGGATGCAAAAATATTAGTAATAGATTCTGTAAAGCTTGATGGCACTGATAGAAGGGTATGAAGGTGAAATTACATGTTTAAAGGTAAATTAGGAAAGATTTTTAAATGGCCTTTTTTTCTTTCCAGACTGTTTTGAAAGGAATTATGAAACATCCGTATTCTATTGCTGTGTTTGAGGACACCATTTACTGGAGTGATTGGGAAGGCAGGGAGATTCTATCATGCAATAAGTTCACAGGAAAGGATCGCCAGGTTGTCATAGCTGAAAATAAGAGGCTTATTTTCTCACTCCATGTGTATCATCCCTCTCTGCAACCTAATGTGAGTAATAATTTAAATAAAGCAGTATAAAATATGAGAAATGACTTCTATAATCAAGGCGGTGACAAAAGAGAACAATGTTAATTAGTCCCCCTAAGAATTAAAAAATTATTTGGTTACTTTAAGAAGTCCAAATTTTATAACCTCGATAACATTTACTGATCATAAATCTTTCCTACAAGTTTGCTTACTTTTGAAATCACTTTCAATAATCCTTATACAATTCATTATCATTGCAATACATAAATTATCAAAGTAATTCTGTAAACAAATATTTACCTAGAATAACAATTTTCTCATGCATTTAGGTGCCTAACCCATGCAGACTAGCACGTTGCAGCCATTTATGTTTAATAGCCCCAAATGGTCGTTATCGATGTGCTTGTCCTCCTGAAAAAGAATTGAGCAGTGATAAACAATATTGCAAAGGTATTAAAAAGTGCAAAGTACAGTATAATAAATTTCATTGCATTTTTCTGAAATTTCCCTTTTCTCTCAGATATAAAAAATACAGGATCAACTGTTTTGGTTGGTATGGGACATGTACTAAAGAAAGTAAAGCACAAAATACTAGGTAGGTTGGAGATTGAAGAGACTCCCTTACAAACAATTCGCAGCATTGATAGCATTACTTACTCTCCATATTCAGGTAAGAACTTCTCATTTACTTCCTTTTAACAGCATGAGTAATTTCTTAAATTTTTTCTTTTTGAGTACTTTTGGCTTGAGTGAAAGCATGCATTGTATTGATGCAAAAATAATTCATTTATTAATATTTTCTAGGAAGTGTTATCATAGGAGATAATATACTCAAGAAAATAGTGAAAATTAACTTAAAAACCTTAGATGTAGCTGATTTAATAACAGGACAAATTGGAAAGATAGAAGGAATGGATTTTGGTGAGTTGAATGTTACAGAAGAAATTGCCATAGCTTTAGTGCCATGACCACCTCTAATGAAAAATATTCTTGCAGATTATTTTGGGAACAATTTTTACTGGTGTGATTCAGAGCGTAATATAGTGGAAGTATTCAGTATGGCTAATCATGAAAGAGGAGTTGTCTTGAAAGATCTTGCAGGAGAGAAACCAATGGATGTAGCAGTTGTACCAGAGGAAGGGTAATTAAATGTTATGCATTATAATAATTAAATTGGATAAATTAGAAATATCAAAGTTAAAGGGTTGTGCAGCCTTCTTACTTGTGAATCATAGAATTAGTATTCTATAGAGGCATGTTGAACAATTTGACATCAAACTGTTTGCTGCTCCTACTGAAAGCATAGAAAAATTTTTACAACATGAAAAGGATTAGCATTGAAGCAGAACATTGAGAATTTAGTATTACTTCATAGTACAGATTACATTAAAGTAATTAAAATTAATTTTGTTGAATAAGTTGCTTCTGAATACTTGCAATCAATATCAAATTTCAATATTTCCATAAACTTTTGAATTATTTGTCAACTGTTTAATATTTCAGGGTAATGTTTGTGTCACTGATTGGAACAGATGGCCGCTCTTACATAGATAGGTTTTCAATGACTGGTGCTGGAAGAGTTCATGTGATACATGAATCTTTGGGGGAAGAGGGTGTACCTCTAAGTTATGATCCAGAATTGCAAAGAGTATTCTGGGCTGACCCTAACTCCCATAAGATAGAAAGTACCTCTGTCGAGGGGCTAGATCGCCATGTCTGGAAAAGGTCTTTACCAGACTCTCCAGTAGACTTGGCAATTGTAGGATCCAGAATATTTTTCACCAGTTTCCACAGTTCTGCATTGGAATGGTCAGAGAAATATATTTCAGATGGAAAGATTGAAAAACATCACTTAGGTATGATTAAGTTATTACTGTACATCTGTAAAAGTCTTGTGCTGAAATTCTAAACATATCTAAAATTTACAGGCAACATTGTTCCTGAAATGAAATTAACAGCTGTAACACCAATGAAGGATTGGCATCATCCTTGCTTACAAAACAATGGTGGTTGTAGTCATCTCTGTTTAGTGTCTGCAATGGGCAAGGTAAGTAACAGAGGATAAAATTCCGTTTCATTTTCATTTCATGATTCCTTAAAAGTTATTTTTTCTTAGGAATGTGCCTGTCCTGTTGGGATGCTTCTCAAGAAAGATAATCAAACATGTGTTGCTCCAACTCACTGTAAACAAGATGAATATCTCTGCAAAAATGACAGAATTTGCATTCTAAAGAAATGGAGGCAAGTATGATTCTTGAAATTTGAGATTACTGAGGAAAAATCTCAGATTTACTCAGGAAAAAATTTTTAATTATCTTTCATGCGGGGAATTCTAATTAGATTTTAGACTTTAGGAATTTAATTCTTGGAAAATGAAATACTTTAATATATGTGTTATTAAATACTGTAGTTAATGAGAAACTTATCTGCTGTAGATGCATAATTTTCATAAGATTAAACCTTATAGATGTGATGGAAAGCCAGATTGTCCAAGTGGAGAAGATGAGGAAAGGTGTAGGAGAAGTTGTTTGCCAACGGAGTTTACCTGTGATAATGGCCAGTGCATACCAAAAGAGGCACAATGTGACCATCATTATGACTGTGATGATGAATCTGATGAGAAGAACTGTTTCAAGGATGTTTGTAATAGTGGTAAGAGGAAGTATTTTCTGGGTAATATTGAAACTTCAATTTATTGGTTTCCATTATTTGAATATACTATAATTTAAACTATACTCTGGGCACATTAACTTAAAATACACGTTGGGCAGAAGAAGTTCTAGACAAACTTCAGCTTGGACCTTCTGTATGTTCTACAGAATAGCTTAAAATTTCTTTACAGAAACTCACTTCCAATGCTTATCAGGTGAATGCATAGATGCTAGATGGCAATGTGATTTAGTGAAAGATTGCCTTGATGGATCAGATGAAGAATGCATTACAGGTAATTTACTTTTGATCGTTAAGATGGATTTCTTTATGAATTTAAAACAGTGAAAACAATTCCATACTGGAGAGTAAGATCGCAAAAATTAATCAATGACAAAAAATGTAAAGTTGATTTTTAGACATTCTCAGCCTATATTTAAAAGATTGTTACTGTTACAGTTACTTGTACGACAAGGGATGATTTCCAGTGCAGGTCCGGGTCATGTATTCCTTCAGCATGGGAATGTGATGGAGAAATAGACTGTCCTGATGGATCAGATGAACATGAAAAATGCAGTAAGTGAAGCACTTGTATTTTTGTGTGATAAAATGGAAAAATTTCTAACATTGCATGGCTTTCAGAAAAGAGAGAATGTAACAGCAAGGAATTCCCATGTTTGAATGGAAATTGTGTGGATAAAAAGTTGGTGTGTGATGGCCAGGACAACTGTGGTGATGGCTCTGATGAAAACTGTGGTGTACCAGAGATTACCACCACAGAATTCCCTGAATGTTTTGATGGCCATTTTCACTGCACCTCAGACTCTTATATATGTTTACCAGATTCAGCAAGGTAAGAATAGTTTGAATATCAATGGATTAACCCTGTAAGAATTTACAAAAATTTATATCAAACTCAATGTCTTACAGATGCAATGGAACTGCAGAATGCCCAGGCTTTGAAGATGAAGAAGACTGTGGTTGTAGGAAGGGAGAATTTCAGTGTTCAAATGGCAGATGTATCCCCAAGAAATGGGTGTGTGATAGGGTAGATGATTGTGATGATAATTCTGATGAAGATCATTGCTCCCCACCAATCCCAGATATGACTCATCCTACCACTAGGACTGGGATAACTGTTGAGCCTGGAGGTAACTTAATTTCTTTAGATTGTTAAAGTAGTTGTAATCTAAAAGTTAGAAAACAGCAAATTTCCTTAGTTAAAATTTAATTATTGATAGATTTTCAGATATTTAGATAGATTGGAATCCAATTCATTATTCAAACAGATTTATGTCAATTAAAATTTCTCCAGATGGGCTGATATTCTTTTTCCTACCCATTGTAGAAGATTTTCAACATTTAAAATTTCATTTCACAGTGGTTAAAGTTTCTACAGTTATAAGAAAGCCAGCATAGCATGGTCACTAATGCTTTAAAAGTATATTTATAAAAATATTCAAGATTCAAAACGGTCATAGGTGAATTCTTTCTTAAACAATCAGGCAGGGATGTACAATAAATAGCTTTGAATTAAGAGACTGAAAAAGATCAACATAATCTGAAAGCATTTAAAATTTTCTTTTTTCATCCTGAAGACTGAACAATTTTGTTTCATTTTCTTCAATTTGGTTTGTATAGAAATAACTTAGAACTGGTGAAGAATTAACTTATTTTTTTATAAATGTGCTATGACTGAATGCCTTCAATAATGAAATTCAAATTAAGTTCCAGATGGGCCTTGTGAAAGCTTCCTTTGCACTTCAGGGCAGTGCCTTCCTTACAGCAGTGTTTGTGATGGAAAGAATGACTGTTCTGATGGATCTGATGAGGGAGGACGTTGCAGTAAGTTCCAGAGTTTAATGTATTAATATAAAAGTGAAAGAAAAAGTTGCTCATGGATGCTCTTTCTAGTGTCTGCATGTAAGGGAGTAAACATATGCTCTGACATATGCCATTCGACTCCCTCTGGCCCAGCATGCGATTGCAAGGAAGGTTATAAATTGAGTGGAAATGGAAAAACCTGTGAAGACATAGATGAATGCGAGTTTGATGGCCATGGACCTTGTTCTCAGATTTGCAGCAATACAGATGGAAGTTTCAGATGCTCATGTGTAGAAGGCTATCTTTTGAGATCGGACAGAGTCTCCTGTAAGGCTGAAGGTAATGTTATGGAGAGACTATATTGGCATTGGTACTTCCTTGATGTTGATAAGGCTTAATTTTAAAATAAAATATTTTTAGGACACTCCTTGGAATTTGTGTATGTTACTAATGAAGAGATAAGAAAAGCGAGTCACGAGCTGTCAATCATGGATGTGTTAAAATTTGAAACTATGCCAATCTCTGGACTCGATGTGCAGTTTGAAGGGAAATATGTGTATTGGACATCAGGTTAGTTTTTTTTTAATTTTTATAAAATGCTGCACAATGCTTCAATGTAATATCAAATTAAACATTCCAGATATTGGAGGCACACTTAATAGAATTTCCATAGATGATGAGAAGATAGAGTTCATCAAAGATTTGAATCTCCCTGGGAAATTGACTGTGGAATGGACTACAGGGAATGTTTACTTGGTAGAGAGGAGGCGGCACCCATCAATTAAGGTATTTAATCTTAGCAATAAAAAACAAAATTGTTAAATCATTACTAACTTGATTCATTCAATGCAGGTGTGTAATATGGATGAAAAAAGATGCTCTACATTGAGGAATTTCACTAATACTGACACTATTACCAGTCTTATTACCGAGCCAAATAGTGGGTGAGTAATCAAATACTTAAGTTCATTATCAGACATGTGAAACTGTCATTAATATGTAATATTTTATAGATGGCTGCTTTGGAGTCAGTATACCCACTATTTATTGGACTCGCCTGAAAGTCAAATC
Source organism: Pachydiplax longipennis (assembly GCA_036926295.1). Taxonomy (NCBI): domain Eukaryota; kingdom Metazoa; phylum Arthropoda; class Insecta; order Odonata; family Libellulidae; genus Pachydiplax; species Pachydiplax longipennis. The sequence continues at coordinate 20,116,509 of JAVFKF010000012.1, forward strand.
TGGAGAATAGGCTTGGATGGTAGTAGAGTGGGTAACAATGAGCCATTTGTGTCTGGAGATATGACTGTTGTCAGTGGATTAGCAATTGACTATGTTTTGAGGCGTTTATACTGGGTTGACCAGAAACTTCAGACTTTGTCTAGCATAGATTTGGATGGAAGAAATAGGAGGCTAATACTGCGTAAACAGGTATGATCAGAGTACAGTGGAAAACTGTCTGATAATGTCAAGGCAACCTATTTAATGATGTCTGGAAAAATTTCTTGTTTTTGAAGGTTCGTCATCCCATAGGCTTGGCTATTTTTGAAGATAACATATACTGGACAACAGCAGGATCTGGCAGGATCACAAAATGTAGGCGTTTCCATCCCTTAACCTGTGACACTTTGGATTTCAGGGCATTTGATGTCAAACATTTCACCTTACTGCAACAATCAAAACAAATGAAAAGTATGTATGAAAATGCCAATTTCCTCAGGGATGCATGTTTTATTCTAATCAATTTTGAATAATTTACAGAGGGAAATCCATGCTCTGGTCATGTTTGCGACACTGTTTGCGTGGCAGGACCAAAAGAACCAAGATGCTTATGTCCTTCTGGAAACACCATAAGTATTCGAAAACTCTGCAATGGGTCATTGGCAGCTGTGGGTATTTTAAATGAATCTGAATTTTAAAATGGCATTTAACATGTATAAAATTCTAAATTTTTTCTTTAGGTTTTCCCTCGCTCTTCTCTTCCTGGAGGAGTGGATCAGACTACATTTTCTGAAAATAGAGGAACGTCTGTAATAGGAATAATTATAGCAATGATTGTGCTAACTTTGGCACTAGGAGGATGCTACTATCATTATGTGAAGAAAAATAAATCAGGCGATTTTGATGTTAGGTAGGGCTTATTTAAGAAAATATTTTCAGTTTTATTTAAGATTTGGTTCACTAATCAGTAATTTAAAAATTGCAGATTGCACTTCCAAAACGACACTTTCGGGATACCAGTAAATGATACATCGTACATCAAAGCAGATAAATTAGTCCCAGGGGAGCATCAGTATAATAACCCTAATTTCAAAGCTAATAGCACTGATGTAAGTTAACTTTATGCAACATTTTCTCTAATGATTATACAGATTTTCGCTCAGTGATGTATTTTTATTTTCAGTCTCCTGATTGCAATGTTGTTGTAATGGAAGAGACACTGCCGGGGAATATTGCTAGAAGGCCACCTTTGGTTAGGAAGAAAGCAACTATAAACGCATCTTCTATCCTAGCTAATGCTCAATCTCGAGACAGCACTGAAGAGGAATCTGAAGATGACCTACCGTCGGATTCTCATAAAGCTAAACTTATAAGAAAGTGAAGAGTTACTACTTTGGTCTGTTTGAATTTTTACTTTGTTAATTTTATGAACGATTTAATAAAATGTTATTAAAATATCCTAATTCATCTTTTACTTTAGATAATATACATCAGTTTAGTGACATTAAATATTGGACGCTCTATCTTTCCAACATCCTATCGTTCGCAGAATTTTAGTCGTGCTAAATATGTGGTGGAACTTGGACTACTATATTTTGCAAGCACTTCATTGAATAGTTCACCAGTTCATATAAATTATAAACGAGAAATCTCATTTTTGGGAGTCTAATAAAGAAACTAATTTTATACTATCTGAAAATTTGGCTTCTGAAATATATGCTGTATTTGTAACAATTGAAAAATTTCCAATTACGTCACTTGTAATGAGGTTACAAATTCAAACAATCGTGATATGTACCCATACGTTGAAAAACGGACAATTCTAAGAATTTGGTCCTACAACTACATTGCTTTTATGGAAAATTTGAATTGGATTTCAGTTGCTAGAAATGTATATCATAGCAACTGCTGCTAATAAATTTAAATTAAGGCTTCGGTAACAAATCCGAAAAGGTAGTGGCGTTCGTAAGATTAGGACTATATGCATAAACTCATATGAACGCGATGCCTTCCATCCCCATTCATAGCTACCAACATGAATGCGTTAAACTTTAAAACTATTTTTTTTCTGAAGGTAAGATAATTTTGTTACTTTTTAATGAATGTTTTCTCAAAAGATAATCTAGTTATGGGAATAATATAATTATAGGGAAAATAAACTCTGAAAGTTAACATATTTTAGTAATTTGTTTCACGGCAGCGCTCAACGGAATTCATCCATTTTCTAGGCTTTTCGAACGTCGAATGTTTTGAGGAGTAAACAACAAAATGTCCAAGAAGGTCCAAAGGATTTTGTTTACTCTCGACGAAAAGAAGGTTCTTTTGGCCCTTATAGATAAATATAGGCACATATTAGAAAGCAAGAAGACTGATGCAGTATCGCAAGATGGAAAAAGGAAGATATGGGATAGGATTTGTCACGATTTCAACATGTACAAATGTGTCACACACAGAACAGTTGCACAACTCAAAAAGTGTTGGGATAACATAAAAACGAGAGCGAAACAAGATAAAACAGGAGCATTACGAAGAAAATTAGGTGCTATTGGTTTACAAAATTCGGCTTTGTCCCATTCTCTCTCTCATCAAATAGAAGATATGATGCCAACAATACGAGTGCCAAACCTTTGGGATACTGATTCAGAAAACAAACAAATACTGCCTGCAAGTTCAATGGAAACTTGGCCTGCCAATCCCTCTGGTTCGCAGCCAGCCACTCCTTCATCTTCAGCATCAACTCCTTCACCCCTTGCTCAAATTTTGTCTTCCATGGCTACAAATCCAGTCATGGGTAAGAAATTGATAGCGGTACACTTAAAGCTTGAGAAAATGCTTGCTGTTCATCAAATGAAAATCTTATTAATTTCTTACTGTAAATTAGTTTGTTTATTTAATTAGTAAACTTATTATTTCAGAAATGGAATCTACCCCAAAAGAAGAAGCTATTACTTGTCCGGATGATCAAACTGCAGATGAAATGGATTCACATGGTATGCCGGAGCAATATTGCCAAACTACAGGTCTGTAATATATTTGATGCTATATATGTTTTCTTAGTTGGTAAGACCTAGAATTTTCACTCGTTTCGTTTTCCCTCTTGGTGGATAGGTTAGTTCAATCTTACATTTTTCGGTCTGTTTCATTAGTGAGATAAGTTATTCAAATTATAATCCATTGGGCTGACTTCACATTGTGATATATGCATCTTTGGATCTCACAAATAAAGATTAAAAGAGTAAAAAATTTGAATAGATTTGATTATAAAAGAACTTTAAACTTAAATACCAAATAGTGGCCATTTGAATTGCTTGAATTGATTGTTAATTTGTATAATGTTACCTATAACATACTATTTCAAGTTGTAAATGGCCTTGAAAAGCCTTCTAAATGAGCCTCCTTTCTCTTCAAGGAATATTATAATTGTGTTATTTAAGTCAAATGGAAAGTTTTTCTGGACTCTCTCTGTTTTATTTTATACAGGATATAAAGTAATCTAGTTAACTATAACCCACTGATGACCTGTACATTCTGTAATGTTGTATTTTACTTGTGATTAGTGAATTAGGAAGGAAAATAATCATTAATATTCACACAAATTACCCCAGTGTTGCTCTTGCATTGGCAATTAAAATTGTTTTTTAATGTTGTTTAGAATGTGAATTCTGTGAGATTGTATATGTTCTTATACCATTTGTATTCTTTATATTGATGAATATAGTAGCTTGCCAACTGTTCATGCATATTATTTCTTTGGCATCTTATAGATAGAGTGATAGAAACAAGCATTTTTCCTTCAAATCCACAAAGAGAAAAAATAGTCCTTATTTAATGTACCTTAGTTCTGTGATTGATGAAGCAGTTATTTTGAAATATTAGGCTGAATGATAGATAGATTGCTTGTAGACAGAGAGTTGTTTCAAAATACTTTTAATTTTGTAGCCCAATAGTCACATCTTTATTCTGCTGCTCGTAGTATTACAAGAAAATTCTTATGATCAACTATAAATAAGATGAGCAGACAAACTTGTCTGCTGTCATTTAGAGCATATGGAACCCTTTCATATTGTACTATTCATTTGTACTTGCTGTCAAATGTTTTGTTATGGTTCATTTAAGCCATATAGAATTCAGGTGGCTCGGTATCTTAAACTTTTAATGTAATTTGTAAAAATTTAATGCAGTACCATGGAAACTGAGTAGATAGGATAAATTATAGAGCTCATAAAATCCAGAATTGGATGTAGAGTAGTAGTAGTAGTAGTATTGTGAAAAGTGCTTCAAAAGCTGAGGTCATTTTGCACATGGGCTTCCACCGGGAATTGAACCCAGGACCGCTTTCATTGAAGTCAAATGCACTGCACACAGGGCTATCCGGGAGCCCTTGAAAATTTGAGACCTGCATATCTTGATGAACTATATAGAAAAATATCTGTGCTGAAAACATGGCATTGCCAGCTTTTGCATTGAATGATTTCTGTATATGTTTCTCATACTTTAGAATGAAGTGTTAATCATTCTACCTACCTGCTGTACTACTTTGCAGCTACATTCCATCATGACTATGGAAATTCTGATGTGAAAGAAGTCAAAAATTGTATTTTTCAGTGTCTCAAATGTCACCAGAGCCCCTTTCTCCTTATTCAACTGGTGAGATGGGAAGTGGAGAGAGTGTTAGGTGGGAAGGAAGACGCTCTTGCATGGATCTCTTACCAGGTGAAAGTGATACAAGAGAATTGGAGACACGTTTGGCGATGCTGGACGAAGAAAGAGAGCAGAGGAGGGTGGAACATAGGCTACGTGTGAGAGAACTTGAGTCAAGAGTGGCAGCTGCTGATGCAGATCTTCTACGTGCACAGGTATTTCCTTCTCATAGCTTTAAGTTATTTTAATGCTTTATCAGTAGTGGAAGTTTATGTAATTATTTTTTTAATTTTAGAATTTTATTTTATCACTGAAAATTATACAGGCTTGAATTTGAATATAAGTATGGGCTTAGGTTTATAGGTACTGCTTAACTTTTTCTAGTCTTCTATGACCTAAATTGCTTGTCTGATAGCTGACTGTATGCATAAATGCTCTATTAATTTCTACATACAGTAAAAGCTGTTAAAATGCTTCTCCTTGAAATGCTATCCATCTTAATACTTAGCTTTCTCTTGATCTCATTTCACATGAAGAACATGTTTAAAATGCTGCTTAGGATGCTTTGCTACTTGTTTATGAGGCTGATTTTTCCTGTTCCAAGATGAACTTTGACTGGTCCTCTACCTCATTTGATTTGATAGAAGAAAAATTTTTGATCTTATCTGCATTTTTTATCCACTCTCTTCTCCTGCTTCACCTTGTCTCTAAGGTGTCTCCTTTTGTCTCTTGTTTTGGATTACCAATTTGTGAGAACAAGGTGAAGATATTGTAAACCAGAACAATGTCCATTCCACTTTCAGAGCTGATACTAGCTCTCCCAGAAACTCCCATCTTATGAAGGATTTGGATTATAACTTCGTTATTTAAAATATCTTGATATTTTTTCTTTGAAAACTATCTTATTTTGTTTCTTGATAATGAGTAAAGTTAAGCATGAAAACATATCAGCGATGCATTTCCTGTTTTATTTCTTGATTGTAAAAGATCCAAATTATATCATTTTCACTGTTTAGTTGTTTCCACCTACATTAACCTAGGCTTAAATCTCCTAGTATGGTCTCTATGCCATCACAGATACATATTTATAAAATATTAGAATGGGGGGCTTGCTCTGATTGAATTAGTCCAAAATTTCTCATGATTTTGGGTGATCCTATCACCATAACTCAATCATCTTACACCTATCCTTTTTGCAAGTGCATTTTTGGTTGTTAATTTAATACAATTATTCTGATTGTCATGTGATAGATTAAGATCATTGTGCATTAACTTTTTCTTTGGTAAAATTTTTTTGTCTTTTACTTTTAATTATGAAGATATCTCTATGAACATTGCCTTAATATCCTTTCTTCATAGATATTCTAGTGAAATGTTTTGCGTTGCTATGAAACTACATGACATTCTTTATATAACTACAAGCTGAAGTGCCCATTGATTCACTACAAGGAACATAGAAGTGGGATTACGTATGGTAGTCACATTTGCACAGAAGAGAATCTAACATCTCTCTTCATAGCTTAGCTCAATGGGACAGGTTATTGAAAATGAAAATTTTCAATGTTATAAATATCCTAATAATTTGGATCTGTCATCTAAAATCAATGATAAGACTATGAATCTGTATAGAAATCTTTTAATGCAAACTTATCTCAAAAGTTATGGATTGGTTAATTAAATTTTAACTAAGAAATAAAGCCTTCCAACCATTTAATGAACTTTACTTGGCTTTCCTATGGGAACACTTTGCCTTGTCTGGGGTGGAATTGGAGACCGATATATAAATGAAATCTGTTATCTCCAGGTCATTGACTTTAATTATGTAGAAGATCACAGGTTTTGCAACTTCTGATTGTCAAATACTTAGTGAACAGAAACACCTATACTGCTAATTATAAATAGATTAGATTAATAACTACTTGATTCTCAATGATAATTAAAATTTTATTGGTAAAATACTAATTGCAGTTTACTTGACTGTTAAGAAAACAATAGTGAGCCAATGTAGCAAATGAGACGTGGATTTTGTTATTATTTACTTTGCATTTTACAAGATATGCTACAGGAGATGGGATTTGAGTTATGCTGCATGCAACCCCTGCCACAAACCAAAATTTAGCTATCAGAAGCATACGCATGTGTAAATTCACTCAACAAAAGGTATATTTAGTCTCTTTATTATTTATCAATCCCTTTGGCAAAATAGGGTTGATTAGGAAGAACCTAAACAGTTGTTTGTTATTCCCTTTGATTCAGTGCTGCAAGTAATGCCCATAATGTTTGTAATTGTAAATACTTAAATCTCAGAAAACTGCCTCCTACACTTAAAGACTATCATTTTTTTACCATAACTTTAAAATGGGCCAAAATTTTGCAGGTATTCTGACAGGAATATGCATGGGCTCAGCTTCAACAATTTGATTAGTCATCAAGCCAACTGATTATTTATAACCTGGAAAGTTTTTAAAAGAATCTATTTATTTCATTAAGATTCTTGCAATTTTGAATAGATAATTATATTCCATGATCAAAATACAAAAATTTCTTTAATTTCCCTTCTTTTGGTGCCAGTATCCACTTTGTACAACTATTCTTTATAAAATAATTCTTGAGAAATGAAGCCTGCAACCAATTAAGGTGAAGTTTAAGTGCATTTCTTAAGAGGATGCTTGGACTCTTCTGGGGCTTAACAAGATTCTTGAAAGTAAATAAAAAGTAGCCCATTATCTGTGTATGGAAGATATTTAATCTTATCTAAAGTTTGGAAGCTGTGCAACTTCTGGTTCTCAATTATGCATATACTCACATACAAACATTTTGCTTTATTCATAAGATACCCCACCCTGGAAATTACCATGTGTAAATTAATATAAGTAAGTCATCCCTTAGATTTTCAAACTTAATTTTAGATATTTGGGGAAAGTTTGAAATATATTTGCTCATGATTTTGCCAAAAATTTAATATGAAATGATGTTATTGGTGGTAAGAATTAAGATTCTTTAGGAAAAAGATTCCTTGATATAATTTTTTAGTTGTTACTCCCTCTTTATTTACATAGAAGTAGCTGTTGTTGACAAGTTTCCATGAATGAATCACAGTAAAGAAGCTAAGGAATTATTATTTTTTAAATGTTTTTCATAATGATGTTTTCATTTCATTGCTTCTAGGCTCAACGAGAGCTTGCAGCAGGAGAACGTGTGCGAGCAGAAGAAATGTATCGACTTCATCTCCGTAACTTGCGTCAACAACATCGACTTCTAGTTGCTCGGCTTTCATTGCGTAAAGTTCCATGGACATCTACTATCAATACTGCAGTACAGTAAGTACAGCAGTTATGTCTTTACTTAGCATGTATTTAAAATTTTCTATATGATTTGTTTCTCTGCAAAAATCTGTCTAATTAGAGCTGCAGCATCTATTGCTTTACATTGTTAATCTGTATTATAATTGGAAATATTTCAAATTATGAAAGAGAAAATGAGATTATATCAAATATCAATTATATTATTTACCCACTTTGAATTTGAATATTAAATCTCAATTAGGCATAAATATTTCTGTAGTTAAATATTTTTTGCAGTACCTTAATTCTTTTTATTGTCATATAAAATTGAAGTGCATAATGTTTTTAGCTTTTCATTTAAAATTTGGACCTAAAGACATTAGTTTCTTTTGCTCATGTTAAGAGTAGCAAAAGTTCTGCAGCTTTCTGAATTGAAAACTTTGACATAAAAGTGCCTTTCTCTGATTAAGAATTATAATAAAATCATGGTTAATAATGTCAGTGAAAAATCTTTCCAACTTCTTAGTCATCTTGTGTTTTCTTTATAAATTACATCTCAGTATTTATTTCTCTTCTCTAAGTTTCATGTCATCATTTAACCATTATACATGAGGTCTATCTATATACCCCTTTCTCTTCTCCTTTCCCCTTTATTGTGTTGATGTTACCATCTTATAGTAATAGTAGTAATTTTAAATGTACTTTTACAGCTGAAGTCATTTAGCATGTGGGTTCCCACCATCTTTACATTCTTACATTCTTTTTAAGTTTCCTAGCATATTACATAATGTACTTCATTCTATCTTATTTATGAAGCTACTCTGGCCTATCTCATTTCTGTCTTTCTTTCCTCTACGTCTCTTCCTTTTTGCCATGCTTAAAACTTCATTTCTCAAACTTTTGTCCATACTCTCTACTTTATCATTCATGTTTAATATGCAAATAAAACTGTCAGATTGCTATGCATTTTGTGCAATGCAATTATTTTGCAATGATGCAATGATTTTGCAATAATATTTACTTCCTTTACCTTTAATTACTTCAATTTGCATTAATGCTCAAAAATATACTGATGGGAAATCATCAATCTAAAATTACAGCTTACATATTGGTGCTTTTCAAAGCCAATTTGCCATTTGTCTCTTTGCCATTGGTTTTGTTACCTATGGGTAGAAGCTACTACTATATCAGGGGTTAAGTATTAAAATGGAATAGATGTCAGATTTCCTATATCCAGCTAGCATCTCTATAATAATTTGATCTTCTTCAGAGGTTTAGCATAAAAATACAGCAGAAGTCTATTATAACAAGTATGTCATATAATAAGAGTTGCATTATAGCGAGTGTTTTTTGGCTGTTGTTCATCTTACAGCAAAAGGGATAGGAAGTTATGTACACTATAACTAGTAGTTTTTTTCTGAAGTATCGGTATAACAAGTGCCACGTTTCTACATTTGTCTTCCAGAATGTATATCTTGGAATTGTCAATTTATGTGAGAGACAAAGTCGAACATAGAGACAGTATTCTGAATTATTATTTTGCATTATCTCTTCAAAGAGCAGAAAAAATAAGATGCATAAATTAACTTCACTTAATTCATGCGTTTTTTCCCCACCACTCATCTCACCCTTCCTTGTCAAAAATGCTTCAGGGAGCTTTGATTAGAGATTTCATAGGAGTTTCACTTTCCCCTTTGCCCTTGGGACATCCTATCCCCTTGTTCTGTTTATTTTCAGCAATGGCCCCTTCAGTCAGCACTGTAATTTTTAACTGAGTTCCCATCAAATTGGCATCTACCCATGGGATTTTTTCATGCAAATCTTGGCACCATATCATCTGATCCAAGATGGGTGAAAATATGGGAGTTAATAGCATTGCTGATTGCATTCTGAAGCATTTGCATAAGAAATAAAACCCCTATAGTTTCATTCTGCTGCACTCACTGCCCTTGGTTTCAAGAGGTCGGAAATTTAGTCATAGGAATGGGATATAATAAGTACGCTTTATAATGAGTACTTTTCCAATTTTTGTCAGCTCTCGTTATAATGGACTTTACTGTATTTTCATTGAACAATTTATCCCCTTATATAAGAATTTCTATCATTGTAGGATTTAAATGAATTTGGTGATACCTTTCTTTCCATCAATGTTTTCATGAAAAAGTTTTAACACTAAAAAAATTTGCAATGATAGCACTTCATACTTGTGCTATCGTTGCTATTTTGAACAATTGAGCAATCTTGCAAGGTAGTCTCACTAGTCGACTAAGTGTTACAAAAATGTTTGAAAAGTAGTGAGTGCCCCAATAAAAATGTAGTGGTTAGTGGGAGTGTAGAATGAAACACAAATGATCCTTATATGTATGTGAATAGTTTTAAAGGGCATTACATTATATTTGCAGTATGATTTTGAGGTATGATAAGAAGTGGATAACAACAATATGAGCTAATTATTTTCATCAAGCTCTGGAATGACTTATCTTAAATATCTTTCTAACTATCTTATGGGAATTCAGGCCTTTTTGGATGTTCTTTTAAAACTTTTTTCTTCAGACTTTCATTAGTATTTTAAATGAAAATGCAGGCAAGTAAATATTCATCAACATGTAATTTCTTTCAAGTAGATAACCAAAATGCTACCAAATCAGATTTGACTAAGTTTTTTTGATAAAATATTCTGATACCTTGCAAGTACAACTATTTTTGGCATTTTCAGTCTCTATGGTTTTCTTCTCCTTATTCTTGATCTTGATCAACCAAAGAAAGTTATCAAAATATTTCCTCTAGGAAAGTGTTCTTTTCAAAAGAGAAATGTATTTCATTGATCATTAAAGGGGAAAGTTGTGATTCATCTTCAACTCTTGTGAGTAAAATATGAGCACCCCCTACTGCTGTACATTATTGGAAAATGATCATAGTTCAGTCTTTTTTGGTTTCCTGTAATAAAAAATAAGTACTTTAAGAAAGCAGGATTAATCATTCATCAGAAATAGAAGAGGCAAAGGGATCTGTTGTATTTGTTAGTAGATTATATTAACTCTGAAGTGATGTTTAATATCATAAAGCAATGATTCCTAAGCTTTGGTCCACAGACCTCCAGAAGTTCACCAAATTTTCTGAAAGTGTCTGTTAATATAAATGTTTATTCTAGTAAATGTAGTGATAAGTCTCGCTATTTCCTATTAAATTTTTTTATTTTCAAAGTAATGAAATTGATCTAGGTATTTAAGTTTTTGTAATTGATTGAATCTATTTAATAGTATTTCAATTCAAAATAGAATCTAATATATAGAAGTACAAAAGTTTGGGGGTCCACAAAAAAAAAGAAATGAGCAAAAGGGGTCCTCAGCCAGGTCATTTAAGAACTGCCATCATAAGATACAGTTGGTGGCATGGCTAACTCAACAATATTTAGCATAGGCTCTAAGGCTTTCGCTGTGAGTTTCCATTGGAAAATGTCGTCTTGCGGGATACAACAGCATCGTCGGATTAAAACAACACAACGTTTCGCCAACACTACCGTTGGCGGTATACTTCACCTGAAGAAGCCAACGGTAGTGTTGGCGAAACGTTGTGTTGTTTTAATCCGACGACGCTGTTGTATCCCGCAAGACGACATTTTCCAATATTTAGCATATGTTGATAAATTTCAATTTCATGTTAAATTTTAGATGAATTTATGTTTGTTTGATGAAATCTGTGTTAGTTAAATTTTGAATTATGTCAGATAAGAATAAATTTATTTGGAATAGGTAATGAGGATGAGCTTACTTCTTTCCGAAGTCTTCTCCTTCTTGAAGTGTGTCAGGTAAGCGTTCATTCAGGGTTTCTGGTAGCATTAATGCTAGAAGTCCTGCCACCAGTGGGAACACCCCCAAAATCAGGGGTGGTATATATTCACTAACAGAATCCTGTTTTGAGGAAATGAGATATATGGTATTAACAAAGAGGATAGTTTCAAATCTTATTAATACTTATTCTCAGTGAATATTTTGATATGGTAAGGGTACTATGGGTTAGAGCCATCAAGTAAATTTAATTTTTCTTTTCTTAAAAGATAAATTTTCCTTTCCAAATATAGGGCTTAATAAGTGAGATATTGTTTCCATGTGCTGATTATTGTTTCAAGCAATTTTCTTATAAAATTATTTATATAGGTCAAATGCTTGTAATTAGGACTGACATAGTCTGATATTCAAATTCTTTACCAAAAATTTTGTGCTTATAGAGAGGTTACTTGGCCAAAATTAAGAAGCTATTATATTTGTTGTTTCTTTCCTATGAAGCTTGCAAAATTACTTTGAAGCATTTAATAGTAAGATAAATGAGTTTGATGAAAATTATTAATTAGGCTCAGAACATAATTTCCTTGCTCTTTGTTGCTTACAAGTGTGGTGATGAATGGTGCTGTCATGGAGCCTATCCTAGCACACATAGATGCTGCTCCTACTGCAGCATTCCTTATAACTGTTGGAAATAGTTCAGCAGTGTACAAATAGCTTGTCGGAAAAGCACTGGACATCCCAATCAATCCTATTGATGATAAAACCACTTGTAACCATCCCATATCTGGAAAGAGGGTGGATGAAATTTCTTCATTATTATGATTTACCATAAGTTTTGATTCATTACTAATACATTCATTACTATTTTGTTATTAATTTATCATTCATCATTATCATTCAATTTTATCTGAATTTCATCAGATATCAACTAATGTGCAGTTGTACTTTATACCAAACTCCATTACCTCCCAGGATGTGATAGCGTCACTTAAAGTATGGAATTACTTTTAATCACCATGATAATAATAAAGAATTAATGAAGGGTTAATGCAAAGTGTTCAATTCCATCAAAAAGTATACTAAATTCCTATTTAATATTTGAATGTTATCTTTCTTTTTCAAAAATATATAAGAGAAAAATTGATGCTTAGAAGTAATTAGAATATTTTTAGGTCTTAAATAGAGCAAAGAGGCTTTGTTGAACACTAAAATATATGACAAAAATTTTATGATTTCATTGGTTGGCTGATTTTTATGTATGAGATGTTTGAAATTACCCTTGCACAACATGGATGTACAGTAACTATTATATTTGATGAAATATCTCACTGTTTCAGAGTTCCACCTACCCATGGGGACCAACATGATGAGGAGGCACGAGAGACCACCGACCAACTGTGATGTCAGGAGAGTATTTCGACGTCCCAAGTAACTCATGGCAAAAATACATATAAGTGTTCCGGGCGTTTCCATGGCACCTTTTATTTATAAGAGGATTAGAAAAAATGAAATCCTTCTCAAAGAACATAAATTTCATATATTTATAGGTTAATATTCTTTTAAACTAGTCTTGCATTTAGCATAAAACAAGAACTATTCTTCACCAATCCTCTCATTTCAATAAATTCCACCATGGATGATTTTTATACAATGTTGAAATTTCCAAGAGGATTGTGAATGGCCTGAAAAGCATTTTTATAAAATGATATTAACTATTGGGCCATTAACTCATGGCGTAGTCGATAAAGTATTTTAAAAAAACTTTTGATAATCTTTATATCAGGCAACTTGAAATGACCTTGAAGCATATTTTTATTTTTTGAAATTAATATATTTTATTTATTCTTGATCTCTAGTCTACTCTAGTCAAGTGGTATGTAGTGATGCTTCATTTTAGATATTTTGCCTTGGACTGTGGAGTGTTTTTATTTAGAAATACATTATATACCCTAAAAATAATGATAACTATTTTTCAAGATCTTATAGAAGCTAAATACTCTGGCACATTTACAAAGCAGTTGTTTTTGCCTTTACAAGTGAGCAATTATATTTTCATTGCTTGGTCAATTTTATTATTGTATATAGCTTGTGAAGTGCTATGTTTTATCTGTCATTATGAAGAGGAGAGTTTAAATTATGTGATTAGTCATATACATTACTAAATTAGATTAGATTATAAAAAAATGTGATTCATGTGCCATTTGTATCAGTCATACAACATTTTTACTACTTTTTTATAAGTGTCAACATAATTATGAATATTAGTATTAAAATGCTCAATCTATTGCATCATAATAAGGTGCAAAAAAATGAAATGTAGTCACCATCAAAGATCATAGTACTATATTTTGATCAATTTATTTATATTTATCTAAAAGAAAGAAATTAATCTTAAGACTTTGATAATGGATGCCTTAGACAACTTTCTTGTATGGGCTAATGTGCCTAAAATTTTTATACTTTTCAATATTTATTTATTTTTGTGTGATCTACTCTTTTTTACATAATGTTCTTGTCAACAAAATGAGAGATGTGTAGATGAGATGAAAGTTTCATTGGGAAAGGTATATTTATTATTATATGTCCTACCAGTCTTTGGCGTGAAATGGAGTAATGATTGGGTATGGATTTTGGGTTTTCCAAAACATCTTGACATTCACTCATGTAGGCTGTAATGCAATTAAGATTTGAAATATGATGAAATGCTTTTGCAATGTGTGAGGTGAATAATTGTGATTGAAATATTGAAGTGAATTTGCTTAGACAAAGACAGCTTCATTCAGAATTTTTCTAAAATTATTTGTATACTTGCAGCCATTCTTTGTATTCTCTTACAGATATAGGATATTAGGCTTTCAGATTAGATATACACCAAAATATGTGATAGTATTGTTCATCTCTTCAGTGGACATTTTGTTTTTTGATTCTACATCATTTTCCTCGATTTTTTGTACTGATTTCTCCAAATATTTAATTTCTTAAAATATGTTTGATTTATTTGGCTTAAAGCTGAATAGATCTTTATATTTCAATGCCAAAAAAATCTGTTATTCTCAGTAACTTAATGCAATATTTTTGAAGAAATATTTCTTACAAATGTCACTTTATTACTGAAATTAGTATTAGCAATATTTGTAATGACTCCTTTAATATTGAAAAAATGCTCTAGAATTTTATGGCAGAATATTCGAAGTAGAGTAATTTCTGCTGGTGTAATAAGACTGCTTTGTAGATGCATTTCTGCTCATCTATGCCTTAGTGCTATTTTTTAACTTATCTTTTAATGTTACAAATGTCTCAATTCTGATGGAAAGAAAATTGAGAAATGCTTTCTGATATATTTATGGTGCGATACTGAACCTCCAATTAGTCATTACATATTTTGAATTCAATACGGTTGGGCTTACTATTGCTGAATGTTATCTTTAGCTCACTTGATCTTAATTTATTAGTAATTTAAAACATTTAATGAAATTACATTATTTTGTGTTTCATTGTGACATCTTAGTGTTACTGTTTTATGAAAACTTTAGTCATTTCTAGTCATGGTTTGGATGGAAAATCTTGTTTATATATAGTAAATATTTTAATTGGTTCATTAGGTATACATTAAGATGGAAACATCTTGGTATCTACATAAATGCCTGTATCATTGGTCTTATTTTCCATATTTAAATAATTAATGATTTATTATACTTCCACTAATGGAATTTTTATACCTTAAATAGTAAGCTCTGTAATGCAAGCTTTTTGTGCTGGATGGAATTGCTGCCAATCTTACTAATAATTAACGGGGAATTGATACTACTAGCATGAAATAACTTATGTTAGTTGTGGTCAGTGATGCTTTCCATATTTTTTCTACTTGGTGTATTGTGGGATAACATTTATAAAAACCGTAAGCTTTCTCAAATTATTCAGCAAAAGTTGTGAATGTGTATAACTTTGTGATGCATTGCCAAAAAAAACTTAATAATGCCTCTTGTGTCTTAATACATTCTGTAATTGTATTTGTTCATCGCAATATGTTTCAAAGTTTTCATGAAACCCATCTATTTCTCTAAAATGTAGTCAATTCCATGTCATTGTACAAGTAACAGATACTAACATTCTACTGACTGTATTCCATCATTTGGTTAATGGAATGTCTTCCCTTAGTGTTTGATACAATTTTTTACAAAATTTGATGAAATCATTTTTAATATTTGAATACCTTAATTTTGATAAATTTGTTACAAGCATATGTATTAATCATTCAAAAGAAATGAGTTTTGGAATGCAAGAAATTACTATTTTTAAAAAGAATTGCTAGAGCTTCTATTAAAATTGCAAAATGAAAATAATTATTCTTGTGCATTCAGAGAGTGTATTAACTATTTAATTCAAGACTTCAATAGACATAATATGTGATAAGTGTACATTATTGGACCAATTATATGTGTGTGTATTCTTGTGTCATCAATGATCAACCTAGAAATTAAATATTTTATTCATTCCATTTATAACCCTGTGTTTGAATGTCTCTAATTTTTTAATTCCCTTTTTCCTATTTAATTTTTAACAATTAATAACCACTAACATCCAAGCATCATCATTGTACTAGGGGTTTTAAAAATATACTTTCAGCATGAATTACCTAATTATTACATTAACCTCAAACTTCTGTTTGCTGTAATAACTTTTAATTACATAAATACTAAACACCTGGGTGGTTAAAGCTTTGGATTTTCTATAATTTAAGTCAACGTTTTAACTAATTATTCTTGAAAACCTCAAGATTATAGTTTAATGATGTGAATGAATTAGTATTGAAACATTAATGATTGTTCAATGTTTATGTTATTCACCTTTGAGTGAATGTTCAAAGAATTCAGATAATTTATTTTAAATTTAAGAATTGAGAATTATGTGGATCACCAAAAAGCTTTCCTTCAGAAGTTGTTATATTTCTTACCTGAGATAGTCAGTGTTTATATATTTGTGATGGTAAATAATTTCTAATACTTGAAAGAAAGATCCAGTTGTTAAATTTTATTTTAGCCTGATTTAAAAAGGTTCATTTAGATTGCTTAGTTAGAGGCCATCACTAATTCGAAAAAATGTGCTGTCATTATCAATTCAATTTCCTTTCATGCTTGCTTACCTGATATAGCAACATTGATGAATATGTCTCCCCCAAGGCGACCCATGTACTGCGCAACTCCAAAGAAACCTAATCCGCAGACTAACCAATTAAAATTCATCACCAGGGTTTTTCGCCTTAAATTTGGTGTTTTTACCATATCTAGTAAGTTTCCTCCTGGTTTCTTTGTCTTGGTTTGCTGTTAAAGAAAAAGGGCTTTAAATGGTTAATTGATAGCTTTAATTCTTTGAAATCCTGTCTTATGGTATATTCTAACTCACATTCATTTTTGTTTTCAGTTTTGTAAAAGCTTTTCCTTCTACTACGTGCCAGTATATTATATTCTATTCACCTTGCAATTCAAATAAATTATCTATTAGTAAGTGCGAGTGCATGCACATTTTCTCTCTCTTGTATGTAGCCAAATGCATGTTATTTTTATTAAATTATTAACTGTTCTAACTTATTAATTTTTTAGTATCTGTGCTTGAATAAATCCTCATTCATGCAAAGTAGTAATAGTAACATTGTTGCTTTCATTTTATTCCAAGGTTTCTATTGACGGTAAATATTTAAAATATGCTCTTAAGTATGAAAGGGTTGTCTTATAGAAGTATTTAGATGTTATTGTTGAAAGTAAATTTCTTCGGATTTAATTTTTACTAAGTTATGCTGTGTCTATTTTACCTTAATGCATCTTCCAAAAGTTATGCTTTCCATATTTTTAAATATTGATATACATTAAATTAGAATGTTATTACGTAGATGGATCTCTCCAAAATGTAGCTGATATAAACTAGGGGTAATACTTCCAAGAGAGCACTCTTTTGAAGTGCTCTTTTATTTATTTTTGAAATATTTATTATTAGCTATACTTCCTCTTTGTATGTATAGATCAAATGCATATTTTACCTTTTTAGTTATTTCCTTAGAATTATTCTCAGCATTGGTGGACATGATTGAATGATTTGTTAACTGTAAACAATCTTTATTCTGAAGTTTTACAATTGCAGCTTTATTCCAAGTTCTGCTATTTGTCTTTGCTGCTGAATCTAGCAGTTTTTCTGTTTCCTTGTGACGACCAACTGCCAATAGCCAGCGTGGAGATTCAGGAACTAGCCTGAAATGACAGATATTTTTGTAAGGATGTAAGGTAACCTTTATGTACTGGATATTCATTTTTATTTATTAAACCATTTATCCATTAACAATTTCCTATCTGAGTATTGAATAAGATGTGAATAAAAAGCAAATATCCTGCAAATAATATTTAGCACAATATTCATAAGATTTAGTATTGAAATGAAATTTTTTAGTGTTGCAGTTATCATGGAGTGGAAATTAATGAAGAACGATTTAATAAACCTCTATGTAACTAACATCATTATGTTTATATGACCTTTCATTACTTTTATTTGATTATTAACTATCTTACTTCAGGTTGCTGTTATGTATTATAGTAAATAAATTGCATAAAAATTGATGTAGTTCAATTTTATTTGTTTTAAAAATGTTCTTTATCATTTCATTCCTTTGTTGTCAATTTTAAACCTCTATCTTGATCATATAAGAATTTTTTTCTATGGTAATAAATGATAGATGTAATGATTTGTTCATCTTACCTTTTTAGAAACTTTTTCTGGAAAATAGTATAGTTGAGTATATTTTAGAGTTAGATTATTCTTCTTTATTGAAACTACTTCAAATTCAAATAATTCATACTCAAGGAGAAGCCTGTTTTATAATCTGTTCATTTCTTTATGACTTTTTTCTGTTAGTAAACAGCATTTGTTTAGGTCTGTCTAGTGCCTCTTTTTTACCACTGGAAGCAAAGCATTGTTTCCTTTTTCCATCTTTCTCAAGATTTTTTCTATATATTACCTTTTTAGTGTAAAATCTTTCTCTTGCATGTATTAATTAGTCATTATTGTAATGCATGATATTTTTATTTATAATAATGGCTCTTCTAGTTAACCCAATAAATTAATTTAAAATCTACGTATTATAATTAATTTAGCTAGCACCAACAGAAACTATACTGGTTTAATTAGATCTGTAAATGAAATTCCAGCCTGAATGTGCGTGGATTTATCGATGTCATGGTACAACTCTCTCTAGAAAATATATTGATGGAAGATAGATATGTATTCTTAAAAGTTGCAAATTCAGCTGTAATCATATGTCATTCTGTGGACATAAATCAGTATCGATATTTTAGAAAGGGCAAAGACATTTAAAAACATGTGCATTCCTTTGCTGCAGAACACTCAATATCTACTTGAGTAGAGTTCTAGTGGCCTAAGGATGCACTTCTCCACATTGTGTTCCCACACATTGTATTGGGGTGCATCCTTAGTGAGGTACCATCTTCTGAGAACTCAGTCATGAGTTGAAAGGTTTCTTTATTCATTCCCACTGGTCAGCATGTGAATCAGTTGAATTAATTAGCTTTCCATATTTTGCTCTGCTCCAAAAGATAGTTATCTCTGGTTATCCTCATGCTGATTTATGAGTATGGCTTATGGAAAACTTTAAGCCTGAACCTCCTCAATAATTATTTTCTTTACTCTTGTTCTGAAATATTCTACTTCTGATGAATGGGATTCGCCTTTTAAAGTGGGTATTTAACATATGGGGGCTGTTCATCTTTACATCTGCTATTTGTATAATTTTCTTATTCTCCTCCTGATAATGAATGTAAGTAATTGAAATTGGAAGTGGTTTTGATGAAAAATTTACTGAAAATTTTGAAAGAATGGTTTCTTTAATTTCAAGATAGTAATGGATTTGTCCTATAATTATATTGTTTTTTTCTTTATGAAATTTAATACTTACCACCAGTAGGATAGGAATAGAATGGATGGTAGTGATATAGCTAGCTGGAAGTGTCTCCAATTCCGAAATGTGTAAGAAAAGGCTGACAGTGATGAGTGACCTATACTGAATGGAAGGTGATACAGCACAGGAGCAGCTGTTCTCCACCATCCTCCCACTATTTCCATACCTGCAAAATTATTCCATTTGAAATGAGAGATTTTATGATATAATTGCACTTTCAGAAAGAGTTCAGAAAGCTTAGGTCTCCATTCCCCAGATCTAAATTGAACTACTGATAAATTGAGAGACGTTAAAAATTTTCAGAATCATTTTTGATTCCTTTAAAATCTACATTAACAAAATATCTTGTTTCTGTTTTTACAATTTTTAATCTTGCTCATGTTTAAAGCTGTTAGATCTTTTGTTAAAAGTAACACCCAATAAATCTAATCTATTTAATATTCAAAAGTAAAAGGTCATATTTTTATACAGCATAGATAATTCCATAAATATCCTTATCTCTTTATGACATTATTTCACTTACATATGACAAAACTAGTCATCATTGTTCCTCCAGTTGCAAAGGCCAATATGAAACGCAAGGCGATGAATGCTTCAAACCATGGAACATAAGCTGATCCTATTCCTGTGATTATTTGTAGTAGTATTGCAAGAAGTAGAGGTTTCTTCCTTCCAAATCTGCAACCAAAGTTAAAAGCTTCATGATTCTTTATTATATAATATACTCTCAGAAAAATCACAGGATTGTTTGTAGTCTATTTTAAGACTTCATGACTAAATTATTAAGGATGTTGGAATGATTTGTACTCTAAGCATGCAAAGTTGTTTGATTGAGCATACCTGTCAGCAAACACCCCAAAGAGCACATTTCCAAGAAGAATTCCAAACATGAAGGTGGTTTGGGCGACATTTGCTAATTGTGATCGGTTGCATACAAGATTCCACTGAAAGTATAGGAAGATCTTCAAGCTTAGTCTTCTATTAGTAAATATCTTTTTACTTAAACGACAAGCTTAATTCAAGTAATGATATAAGAACTGCTGAAATAGATGAATCTTGTAAACATAGATGGAGAACGATAACCTGTTTAGATGCGTGTGAATTTACAAAATGCTACTTCTCATATTAGTTATGTTTTAAAATGTCATATTTTCAGTGAAATGTTATCTAAGAATTTTATTTTACATTTATCTACCATGTTTTGGAATCTTCCCCTTCAATATCCATTTAAAATTCTAAGATCATTAAATTTGATTATTATCACCATTCACTTTTGTGTTGACACTTTTAACTTGAAAACCATGAACTACATAACTTAAAGAAACATAATCATAATAATCATGCTAGCTCAAAGTTTTATAAAAATTAATGTTTAAATATATTATGATAATAAGTGTGCACAGCCTGATATAATATTGGGTGTTGTTTTTCAGATATACTTGCCTTTTGGCTCTTAATTATTATCCTCAATAGGATATATAGGTCAATTTACTAGAAAATGAAATGTTGTTTCAAAATTTCTTCCTTATCAAAACAAATAAAATGTAAACATAGTTTATAATTAAAAAAACACACAAGCAAAAAAAAGAAAATTTAAGGAGTATTTACAAATGACCATCAAACAGTCTCAAATTCTTTGAGAAAAATATCATATCTCATTTGTAGCTGTAGAATTTTTATTTTTTAGCTTTCAGCATTTTTCCGGAGTGTTGAAGTTTTCTCAGTGTTTTGGAGATTATTTTTCTCAAGAATGGTTACGTTATTTGAGTACAACAGATTTTCTTTCTCTAAATTTTGAAATCATTCAAAGTAATTCCTCTATATGTGATAGTTTCCATTCATATTACAAATATTTGGTAATTATCATCTTTAATGAATGTAAATACTGTGGCAAAAGGTGTCTCATTGCTTAATGTATTGATTTTTAACAACTAATAATGCATTGATATAATTGCTTACTTTACCTCAGTAATTATGGTTTCCTCAAAAATTGAGTGGTCATATTTCCATTTGCTGCATGGCATTAAGGTTGAAGTTTGTCCATCCTTGCCTGTTGCATTGTATGTGCATTGGTTATTCTGTTCAGTTTAAAGAAAGGCATTTATTAGTGTCAAAAATAATTATGTAGTTCATAGTTATTTCATAAACAAATTTATTTACCAGCCCATGAGATCCATTCAGATGAGTGAGATCAATTGTTGAATTTAAGTCCTCATTGATGCACTGAAAATGCCCTACTGGTGGAGCTAGGAAGACAATTGATAATTGATGCCAGGCAACTGGCAGTTTAAGTAGAGAGAGGCAAAGACAGACTCCTGCCTGCCACCAGCCAAAATCTCCTAATGCTTCTGCAACAATGTCTTCACTTTCTTCTTCAATACTTGTGTTCACGTTGTCAACTGTTGTTGCTTTATTTTTTTCATTTTTTTCACTTTCTGTCACTGTTGGAAATAATGCTTGTTTAGTAATATCTTTAAAACATAGTTTCATAGTCAATCACAATTAGGAAAGAGAAACGCATTTTTTGACAGTAGTGGTTAGAGGATATCATAGAGATTTGATCTCTTCAAAACACTCTCTTTCTTATTTATTAGATATTTTTCTTCAATTTGAGATAGGGACAAAAGAAAACACAACTAAGCAAATTTTTAATCTTACATTCTGCTTTGATTGTGAGACAAAATTAATAAAGGAGATCTTATTCTATCTCAAGATTAGTATCACCTCTGACAGGGGGGTAGAAATTGCTCTACTTTGGGATATCTTAATTTTACTCTCACAAAATTATTAATTCAAAAGAAGAGATTTACAAGGAACCACTCAAGAGATAAGGTGAAGCATGAGAGAATGATAGCAATGATATACATAATTTTGGTGTGTCAAATATAGTAAACGATTAACTAAAGTGGGTTTCAGTCTTAAACAGCTTTTAGTGCATGTACATTTACACCTCTGTTTCAATTCAAACTAAACTAACATTGAAATCCAAAGTACTCTTCATTGAGATTAATCCTTTTTGTCACAAAATAACTTTAATCGATTAGGGGTGAATTTATTTCCCCAAGTGAGCTTGCATTAAAATCCAATTCCTCTAGTATCCAATACTACTAAGAAATACTTATTAACTTGGCTAATATGTTAAGTTTCTCATTAACAATGTCCTTTATTGATTAATAATTAGTTAAACTGTTTATCCCTGCAATATTTTTGTACTTTATTCAAAGCTTCTGTTGTATACCAAGGTAATTTTTCTAGCTTTGCAATTATTAAAACACAGCAAGAGTTTCAGTTGGATTCTTCTCTTTGTGTACAAGTTGGTGATGATGTTAACATTTTGGCCATGCATCTTAATTAATTCAAAATAGGACTATAAGTATATTATAAAATGTATAGGGATTATGTATTTATTTTTACTTCCACTTTAATTATTATGACTTGGCCTGATTGGTAGATAGGTGAAACTTTTATTGGCAAGGTTAGGTCCAAATGGGCCTCTCCATCATATAACCTCATACTTAATTATAATACGTATAAATATAAGTTAAAGCAAAAAGGAAGATTACAGTGTTGGAAAAAATTTTTAACTTTAGGTTAACTTAGGAAAAACTCACAGAGAATGGGGGTGAAAAAATAACCTGTGAAAACATAGTAAAGAAAAATGAAAATGATGCCTAACTTCATTCCAGTTTAGCATGTTATATCTTATGCCTTTGGAGATCAGTTATCAGAGGTTATCTAATGCTGAAAACTATTACTTTCTAGCAGTAATGAATGTTGGATATGCAAGTCTAGAGATTTGCTCTCAACCATTTTATTTTGGAACTTGGAAATTGGAGCTAAATTACATTTCTATGATGCATATAAGGTGGAACAAGATTAATGTGCTTCTTAGACCCTCGTAATCTTTCACATCTAGTCTTTCTAATGACGCCAAGTGAAAATCAAAGTTGAAAATGTTCCATTTCAGTTCACTCGTTGAATGAATTTATTTTCTATTATGAAATTTCAATGTTTAGCCATTTAGTTGTAGGCAGCATGCAACACACTAGTGTCCTCATGGTTTTGCATGCATCATTTCTTATGAGACCGAATACTAGACGTGACATTCCAAAGAAGATTCCTCATCCCTGTTCTATAGATATTAATATATTAATTATGAAGTAACAAAGTTATCTTAAAGTAATTAATAATTTTCAGTGTAAATTTCTGGCAAAACAGTAAATGAATAATTATTCATTATTGATTATAATCAATGATGGCTTAGATGATGAATTATTTTGTTTTGTAGTCCCTAGGGTTCGACTGGCGCTCACCTCAGAATGCTGCGATGTTCCGAAATTTTATTTTGTTCCGGTGGAAAGGACAACGTTCTCTAACCAATTAACGTTAAATTGAGATAATCAACAGCATCACTGCTCTGAAGAGAAGTGAGATATAAGAAGAGCAGGGTCACTAGGCACGTGCTCTGTTCGCAGATAGAGACAATTGAATTGAATTGTCTTCGCGAGAATGGAGTAATCAACTCGCCTTCGGCACGCTCCTGTCGCGTTCATTACTTCTTCGGAATAATCGCTTTCAGCAATTCCTTGGCATGGTGTTGTTTTTAACACGACGAAGCAATTGAGGCATTGCCATCCTCGGAGAGACTTCCGCGTTTTTAATAGGAAAGCCGTCAGAGCTCTCGTAATTTTTGTGGAATTTCCATTCTAAGGTCTTATAAATGTTAGCGTCCATTATCTGGTTCGTGACTTAATTTAAAATTGCCCAAAAATTCTCGAACGGTGGTGATTACTTTTCATCCTATAACTGAAAATCCGGAGCTCGGTAAAAATTTGAGCCGTCGTTGGAGGGTTCACTATACATCTAATAGGATTCTTATATTGTGGAAAGTAAAATGTTTGTGATTGTTTATCTGTAATAAAACTATCCGCCAGGGCTGATGAGAAGGGAGATAATGGGATTTCCCTTCACGAACCCAAAATTCTAAAGAAGGTATAATCCGTGTACCCTTTGCTCTAATTTCATTGATGAGGAAGTGATATTTCGTAACTATTTTGCAGAAGGAATAAACCGGATGGTGGGAAGACTTAGCATCTGCCATCAGGATTAGAACTCTATAAGTTTCCGTTTCATTAAAATACAGTTGGCTACTTGACTGTTGTTTCCACATAAGCTGATTAGGTTGAGAGATGAAGTGATAGTCATGTGTCATTCTAATCCAATTAATACACTTCCGCCCTCGCACCTTTGCTTGCATCATCGCCTTGAATTTGTTAACGCCGTTATGAGACCGCAAGGTGAATGATTGAATTCGAACGGAGGAATTAATCTAGATTGGTGATGACTGGAGTAATTTATAGCTTTCTTAAATGAATGGACGGGGTTAATGGTGAGCTATATTTGATCCAGATATTGAATAATAAAATAGATATTGTTTACATAAAATATGTAAAAAATCATTGTAAATACTTGTGCTATATAGAGATAAACATAAGTCTAAAATTAAAAACGTCAACAGCTCAGAATCGATCAACTTTCATTATCATTACGCCAATAAAAAGATCAATTTTTTATAAATAAAATCGGTTTGATCAAATCATTGTGTTCCTATTTTTATTACACTTCGGGCAGAAGTTTTTCTACCCTTGGATTCTTGGCAATTTTGCTTTTTTTCCTTGGCTTGGAACCTATTATAAATAAATCCTATGACTTTTTGCCCTAAACCCACTATGAATAAAGAAAGACGAGGTCGAAGAAGACAAATTACGGGTGGATTCCTCGTAAAAAATGTAGTTATTTAACTCTTAATTTTTACATTATGCAGATATGCCCTGAATATCTTTTCAATAGGATATGCATTTCCCGAGATATTCTGTGGATAAAGTATTTTGAGGACTTCGGAGGAAATTGGAGAAGAAATGATACGATTATCAAAATAATCAAACGCTTTTGGTTCTGCCAATGTGGTAAAGTAAATAGGTTTCATAATTACTAACTTGCCCAGCGCCGATCGTTCCCTGAAAAGTGGGAGCGAAGTTATATATGGAAAGATAAGAAATGCCTTAAATACCTTTCTCAATACAATATTCTAACCTTAATTTTAAATAAGGAATTTGTAAAGTAAAGCTGCTATTGAATTATATTCTCCAACATAATTTATTGCTAGGCATGTTTTATGCCAATGGGCTATTTATACTGTTCATGCCCTACATCCGAATTGAGTTCCTAATCAGAATTTACGTATATACTCGTATGTTGCAATTAAATGTTGCGTTTTCATATATATATATATATATATATTTCATTATTAATTAATAATTTTTGACTTTTCGTCTTGTTAATTGTTTCAGACCTCTGAAATTTTTCGGGATTGTGAATTACGTTAACTCAAGAAATATAGTTCCTCTTCATTTCGTTACTTGACAGTGTTTCAGCCCTGGCTAAGAAAGTATTCTTTGTCATAAAAATTCCCTTCTTTCTGCGTCTGCTGTTTTCTTTATTTTTTTTCTAAGTTTCCGTCAAGTTATTCTTACAAATATCTATCTATCTATCGAAATATTAGATCAGGCGGGAAAGAGATCCACTAAGGCCTACCCAGATCCATATAAAGGGTCCCTTCAATTTATTCTTATGCTCTAATTAGGTGAATCACCCTATGTTTAAGATCGATTGTGTGAGGGATCCGAGATCAGATAACAATGTAAATTCTTTCAGTTCAGCTTCGAGATATTTTTATGTTGATGAGGAGTTGTCTTCTTCAAACTTCCGTGACGTATGAAATTTCAGGGATGAGCACGATGTTGCGGTCGTGCTGTCTTTGTTATTTCATTCACCAATTACGCTGGCCTTCGCAACATAACTCTTTACATTTCAAAATCTAATCAGTTCCCCACGTGACGAATGATTTTGCAACATCTTCAAGAATTTCATTCTTTCGTGCATCTTCCGGACATAACATTGCAGCACACATTACGCCAACGTATTTGCTTACTCCTTTGTTTACTTGAGAAAATATTTGTTTCAATTTCATTCAGCGATGAAATGCCTACGTTTGTAGGATGCTCTCAATGTTGTAATGCGTGCACCGCTGCTAATTGCGTCTATTTGGAATATGCACATTTTTCTTTTGACTTTGGTATACACATTATTTATCTTTTTGTTGATTGGAATCGGCGATGGAATGAATACTTGTGGACAATTACTAGATCATGGACTCCCAAACTCTAGTTGTAGCGGGTCGTATTAGCAGTTTGAAAGGATTCGGTAGTCACTTATGATCTATTTCTGTTTTATCTTCTGTAATCGTTGATGCTCAATTTTACTACAATAGTCTCCATTAGGTGCATTTTTTTTGCTTGATTCGATAAAAATATAATATCACCGAATCAGAAATCAATCGTAAATAGAAAACTTACTGATTTGATATATCGGAGTCTTAAGTAACCCAAAATTTATGTAAAGACCGCATGCGGCTCGCAATCGAGTTGTAATAATTACATGATTGGGACTCGAACCCAGATCTATCACTTTCCTTTGGGTTTTAAGGTGCAAAGTTAACTCTCCTGTAATTTTAATACTTTCCCCAATAAATTCTTCAATATTTCAATTCTTTCAATCTTCCAATAAATTTCATTTTTTGCCGCTCGGAAACGAGTTACGGGTAAATTTCAACAGTTTAATTCGAAAAACTTAGCATCATCTTTTTAACGTGTCCATGTTTCATGTCCAGTTCTCATTATCGAGGTAGAACACATTTCTTGTATTTTTTGTGCAGAATAGGCTTTCTTTGACATAAGAAATCAAAAGCGTTTCACCTAGGAGGCATTTGGTGTAAAATTCATATTTAAATATTATAGACATGTATTTTAACAAATCATATTCTTATATCATAGCAACACAAAATGTATCATCATATTTCATATGCATTATTCAGCGGGTTTTTCTTTTCATTGAGCTTAGGACACTCATGTCTTCATTTACCAATGATAGTTACAGAAAAATGAAAGTTTTAATGAAAATTTAATCCAATAAATTTATTTTCCGATTTCATGTTACAAATCTGGGAAAGGAAATTTCGTCCTCTAGGTTGTCGTGAAAATTTTTAGCAGTATATGTCGTATAAAAAGTCCCATGAAAAAATATGTTTGACGCTCTGTGTGTACGTACGTTCTGCGTGATTAGAAACGGGAGAGCGTTTCGTCGATTTAGCGATCTCAAGGTTTTGCAATTATTCTCGGTCATATCCTTGATTGCTCATTTTCACCCTTGAAACTGTTGGATGTTCTCCCGCCAAAGTGACTAGCACGAAGCGGCTTTTGCGAGGACAAGCACCTTTATTCGGTATTCACGTCCTGTTTCTGTTCAGCCGCAGACGGACAGGACTGAAAGCTTCACCGACCGTATTTACTTCACTTAGACATTTGAGCTAAGCGATTCACACTGATTGACTTAAAGAATGAGACTTTGAAATCTATCATAAGAATTAGTATTTTTAAAATTCCTTCGATGCCGCGCCCAGTGAAGAACGTGTTACCCACGTGGCTATTCAGGACACCCAATTTATCTTCAAATCGTCGATCTGAAATTGTTAGCTTCCAAGTAGTCTTCCAAGCAGTAAAATGTCAAATAATACTATTTTTGTTATTTTATAGACGTATATTAATCATTAAATATTTCTTTATTTGTAATTTTAGTCGTCCTACAGCGGTTTATTCAAATTCGGGATATCATGAGTCAAGGAAGTCTGGATAATCGTCCGATATAAAAACGATCTCTCACAATTTCTGGTGGTTAAAATAAATTCATGCTTACTGATTTTTCGAACTTTTAACTTTCTGATACAATTTGCGTATTCGGTCTGGATTTGTGATGATTTCCTTTAAGGTAATGGAATTGTGTTGTTCGATCTGTCTTTATGCATTGAGATTCTGGTATACTAAATTATAATAACTAATGCTCTTGTGCTTAATCGTAGTTTAGAATTAAAAGGGCTTACATCGGAAACAGCTCTATTAGATCGTTACTGATTTGTTTTGCATACAGGCGTTTCAAAGAAAATAAAGAATTCTTTGGATATTCCGGTCTGCACCGGCTTCAAAAATGCGGCTGCTCTTTGGCGTGATAAACAGGCTCTTGATCTATCTTGACTATTGACATTTTCTGTTTCGATTTACGTTTCATTGACATCGCAGTTGTTACTCTCCTTATTTTTAATAAAACGATGGAAAACTCTAAGGCTTCAATCTCTTTTATTTAAGCTGCACAATGATTACCCTGATGGCTATATAGTTATTGATATATGTCCTAAATACCTCGTATTTATAATTATTCATTAATTCTAATACCCTGAGATAGTTAACCCCACTTGCTGACTATTTTATTCCGGCCCTTAATCCCATTTCTTCTGGTATTTATAGGATAAAGTTTTAGTATTTCATTGTAACTGAAATATTTGACGGTGTTACGATTCTCTGATTTATCCTTAAATCGATGCATAATTTTGTTCCTCAACTCCCCTTATGTGTACTATGACATCGGGGTTGTCGTTCATTCAGAGAACATATTCAATTCATAGTCAATAGGACGGAGGCCGGAAACTCATTGTTCTCTCTTGTTGGCGAAGCTGTCATGCGTATATTGGACCCGTAATGATTACTTCAGGCCAAGGGTAGAGTAACATGCGGGTGATGCATCAACAAACTCAACATTTGCAAATTTTTAAGGATCATTCCGTTCAGGGCTAAAGGCACGCTACAAACGAGTTAAGTTTTACAGTTGTGTGTACATGCTGCTTAGGAATGCATTAAAGGAAGCGATTTTTGTATGGGTATAAGAAATATATCAAGTATAAATTAAATACATGACGTACGGACTGAATCATGCGCGATAAAAGAATATGAGAAAATGTGAGGTTTTTTCCAAAAATGTTCATTGCTCTAGAATTTTGTACTTATAACAGATACTGCTAGAAAATTCTGGTCCCGAACATTAATCTAGCAAATGTATCTTTCACAAAGGAAAGTTTTTAACCTTAATAAAGTTAAAATTTAAAATAGCAGAATGTTTCAAGCTTATGCGAAAAAATAACACAGTAAATATTGTAGATTATGATATGTACAAGGTGAATCAATTAAAGCTTAATATTAAATTAACTGCGTCCATTGCAAACTGCTCTGATAAATTATTCCATAATAGATGCGTAATTAATAGCTATGATTGTATTCTGATGAATAAAGGAATTCCATCAATGGTTTCTTTTAATTTCAAGTACATGCCTTTTTAATGTTTTTCTGATTTGAAATATGTTTGCCATTCCGACCGTTTCATTTCGAATGTGTATTCCTTTGGAGTTATCTTTAAACGCTTTCTATGTTGTGACTATTCTCAAAATGGATATGATTCAAATTTCAAGAAATGATTTTGTATCCAGCGGAAAATGGCAAATCATTCCAAGTTAAATGGCGGAGTATTATTGTCATTTGTAGTTGGTTTTTCACAAATGTTACATCCGGTAGAAGTCGGTTTCAACTTCCGGAGTTGCAAAGGACTCGATAAAACCCTCACATCATTTATATTATTTTCATATTTAGCCTAGGCTTATTTTAAATTATCGGAAAATTCATGAAGTGTATAGAAAATTGGATTGGATGTATTGTTTTTTTAATGTAAACTTTAGTGCATTATTAATTTCACGAAGAAAATTTTTTTCTATCCTATCTACTCGGAAGATGGTTTCACTTATACAAGGGAGATTTAACAAGGTTCACTTGTCGACGTAAAGGTGCTTGTAGAGGAGAATTTTTATCGTGCTTGATCGTATTTAATTGTAGGTAATACAGAATCCTCACTGCAAAAGAAGCAGCTTATTTTTAGTTCTTTTCGGTGCTACTAAATCCTTTTAACAACTCACTTAAACAATGTAAAAATGGACTATATATCAGATTATACTACCTCGTTTTCAGCTTGCATTTTGAACTCAGATTCTCCTTGTTTATAAATTAGCCATTGTGAGAAATTTGAGCGCAAAATCGGTTGATTTATGAAGATGTGCAATAAAATGTCTTAAGAAATTTTCACCCAATCACTGACAGCAATTTCCCTCTCATTTCTCAGTTCCAATTGAAGAGAACGCAATGTTTTTGACGTTTATAGACCTCTCCGATATAGGAAACACTCTCTTAAATCTTTCTGATAAAATGGCTGTTACTTATGAATTTCAGGAGCCCCAGTATAGTAACTGGGACTAATGGTAGTGACTGATGTCACAAAGCACGATTGCGGTGCTTGTTTATTTCTCTTACTCTCCTAAATCTTATTTCATTCGTTGCGTTTGCCGTTAGATAATCGGGAATAACGATCAAGGTTGAAATCTTCCACTACCTGAGGTAGGGCTGCTTTCAGAAGGTTAACAAGTGAGCCAATCCGCTCGGAGTGCAACAATGGGAAGTCAATTTTAGAATATTGGGAGATATTTTGAGGTTTTTCGCAATCTTCTATGTGATTCATCATGTATCATCATCAGCACAATCATAGAAATTCATATCCATGTATAATAAGGCAGAGTTTATAAATTAAGTTGTAATTAGCCAAGAATTTAAGAGAATCATCAATTATGTTAAGATTATGTTATGACTGAAAAATGGAACTGGAGGGAAATACGACTGTTGCTTCAAACGAAACGTGCCATAAAAATATTTGGGGAATACCAATGGTTCCATTAATAAACTTTGTCACTTCATCTAAATTTGATGGAGCAATAACTAATAAATAGAACATATTCATTTCAATAACATTGTGTACTCCGTTAATGAGAAGTATATAAAGAAACCCTTATGAAAGTATACAACGAATTTGATGAGATTTATTTTCTGCGAAAGTTTGTAATCTAGCTGATAGGAAACGAAAAACATCGAGGGTCTTGAAAAATAATTAAGACTCATTCTTAGTGGGATTTCTTCAGCTTCGAACGCTAAAAGATACATACAGCTCTATCTTCAAAGTGATGAAATTCGTCAAAGTAAATTTTAAATATTTCAATGACTTATTGATGTTGCTGTAGAAATGGAATTTTACAATAAATTATCTATACAAGTTAGCTGAAATCAAAGTATTAATTCTAAGGAAAATCTTATTTCCCTGATGACATTTATGCCTTTTCGATAAAAACCTAGTTTAATATAACATCTCTACAACTAATTTTACCCAAATATAATTTCCTTATTTGAAATTTACATTCGAGAAACTTGGAATTTTATTGAAAAAATTACCTTCAGGACCCCTGTTTTAGAAACGCCACTTTTTCATTTTCACGGTCATATAAATATGCTAAAAGTAAAATTATTAAAAATTACATTATTTGCAATTGAAATCTTCCTCCCGCTTTGTTTTTCTCGCAAAGGTGATATGTTGCTAAATGCCTGGGTTCCAGATTTAAGAGCAACCCCATGGCAATTACTGTTATTCCTCTTATATAACACTCTGACCTTATTGAAAAATATTTTGTCTTTTTCCCTCTTTTATTACAATTCTGGTAATCTAAGTGACGATTGCCGAAGTTCGTTCAATGATAAATACATTTTTTGAAATATTATCTTAATTTTCATCCAAATATTGTATAAGTAATATTATACACGTATATTTCGTACCTTTCACTCTCTTTCTCTTTCTTTTCAAAATTTAAATTTTTAACGTTTTCGTTTCTGTATCTCATACTATAATTTAAGAGAAATTCGCATTCGTGATCTAGTATGAAGCCTTTTTATATTCAAGCTTCAATACATCAATAAGATTTAGGTCAGGCCATTGACTGCACAAATGAAATGCCTTGGCGAAAGTTTGTTGTCAGAAAAAACTCAAGTTCTTACTCATATCAAGGCTGAACCGTACGTTGAACGGGGAAGACTTAAGCGTAGCTGCGATATTTCCGCCTTTACGAGAGTTGCTGATGATTTTTACCCTCAAGAAATCGCTTATAAAATTTAACTTCACAGTACAACGTGTAACATCAGACTTCGAGGTAATCTATAAGCTATTCGCTAATATTGAGTGATAAGAATATGCATTTCCACTTGTTTATAGGGGAACACAAAGCGATCGCTCAATAGACAGTAAGAACTCGTATTCAATAAGGAATCTGTGCATTGAAGAGTGTGCATTGCAAGCTTACCTTTTAGTATAACGGATTAAGAAAATATGTATTAAATTGTAAAAATATTTACGGTGCAATATCAGTCTCTCAGAAAAGAACGTTCTAATGAATTGAACAGTTCTTTAACTAATTAATATAATTGGGTAGTATATATTTTTCCATGAAGGAGAATTTATTTTTATAAATTATATGTTGTTGTTATACACCTAAGAATTTAATGAAAAGCATAAAAGTGAATGCTTCGCTTATTAATTTTCCATCTGTAATTAGATCTGATGTCTCTTGTCGCGCAGAACCTTCACGCATGAGTTGGAGAAGGTAATAAAAGGAAAACGAAACAATTATTTCATGTTTTATAGCATTTATTGGTGATGTATGTTTGTAAATAGGAAATTATTAATTCTGTTATCATTTTCATATCTGTATCTGCTCAACGTAAAAAGTATCTGTTCACTATCAATCGGAGTTTCAGTTATTAATTTTATAGCCATAAAAATTCTCCGTAATGATTCGTCTCCAATTGCATTCGTTACTCTAAAAACTCACGACGAACTGCAGTTGCTAATGAAGTTATGAACGAGAAAACTTTAGGATTTCGATGGCAGACAAAATAAAAGACGTTTACTACGATCTTATGCTCTTACGAAATCAATTTTATTTCTTTCATTCACATTACGTGGAACAGCTTCTTATATCGAATTATCTCCATATTCCACAGTCATAATTCTAGAAAAATGAAGTTAAGGGAACGAATGTCACTCCTTTGGCATCAACTATAAAGGAATGCAGATTATAATGTCGCGGTTTCATTTACTTAGGAATGCATTGATATCAGATAGCTGTGAGGAGGTGATTACGGAATCCAATAAATTTGGTATTCGATTTTTCGATTGGAAAATATGGTTAAGACCATCTTCAAGTAAGCAAAGATTCTTAGAACTTGGTCTCAAACGTTAAAATAGTGATCTCAATTAAATTGTAAGATTATGATATTTCTTTTCTCTAAACAATCAATGTCAATTCCTACGTGACCTTAACTGCAACAGACGTATTATACATAAGAAGTTATCGTATCAATTCACTGGAAGGGAAACTCAAGTAAAGGGCTACATACGTAAAATTTTAAACGAGGGGAATTCCTTGAACTGCTAATGCTCGTGCGTGTTTCCTCTATTCCATGCTAACAAATTACTTCTGAATGTCATGGCACGTTGCCCGATTAACAGTGCATCACAAGCGTCCCTAGGTGCTCCTTTCTTAAAAATTATATCGCAATCTTAACGAAAAAGAGACCAGAGCATAGATTTTTGTTGAAATCTGAATCACCAATAATTTTCCGTCAAAAACGTTTTTGTTAGGTTCCTTGACAAAGTAATATATTTAGTTAGAGTATTTTCTCCAGCCTATCATCAAATTACTGAGATGAATTGAAAACATCATTGAAAAGGGACGATACCTGATGGTATGGGCTGTCAAACGATTTACTCTGACAATAGAGTCACGCTAATGAATGAGTACTCAGTAATGAGCGGCTGCGTATTTACATACACAGATTCTACCTTAGGCAAGAAAAATTTAAAGGCGGGTATCTTAGGAGCCTGAGAATTTTTTTTCTGGTCTTAATAGTAAGTTGAATTCTCTTCTTATGTAACGCGTAGGATATGTAAAAAAACGACGCAGGGTACTCTCGAATTATTAATTTTCACCGAATTCCGCTAAACTGGAATTCACTTAGAAAATAATAATTGTAAATGCGTGGAGAAACATTTAAGGCTAAATCTAGAGTGACTGGAAAAGATGGAAGGGTTATTTGTTAGAATTAATTTTTTTTCTTGGAGGCATTGATCTAGCGGCTTCTGAATCGAACGAGTTTCATCAAACCAGATTTGACTTAACTTTTCCACTAAGTGGAGCACTCGAACTCTAACCGTAGGACATTGAGTCATTAAGTAAAGTAGCGGAGACTGAATTTGAACCACAGCGTTATAATTACGATTCTAATTTAATTGACAGGTGCCCAAGGATTTCCCAGTACTAGACCATCTACATTAACAACAGAAACCTTAAAATTTTCAAAGGGGACATTCCACGTTCCCACTTACATCTCTGCAGCCTGGAGGCCGGTTTGAACCTCAAAACTTTCATCATTAGGTACCAAAAGCTTTAGAGAGGAGTTAAGGCTTGATGGAGAAGATGTAGGGTGAAGTAGTTTACCTTTGTTTTCTTTACTGAGCCAGAATGCTGTTTATAGCGCAATTCTTCGTAAGTTCACTAAGATGGCCCTTTAAATAATGCTTTTGGTATAAGTCAACCAAATTAATGCCATTTTTAAAAATCTCTCATACCTCAGTAGCTTTCATATTACCGCATCCGTGAGCAAGCTCAGCGTCATCATACGCCAAAGTCACTATAATAATTATTTTCCGTGATTCGGGATGAGATGTACTAAGGAAACGGTTTCATTTAACAAACCCAGTTGTGATAGAATACCACTATATTCTGATCTCTGTGATTAAACTTATTTAGCGACGGGCATTAATGCAAAAATCAAAGAGATTACGTTCTTTGGTTTTTGATATCCGTGATTTGTTTTCGAAATGAGTTATCAGTAGAATAGAAGAGGACAAAGGTGACCTTTGCTTTCATAATTTTGCGGTCACCATCTTACCTTGAAAAGTGATTATCTTCAACAGTTTCCTTTGCTAGAGACAATTCTAATTCTTCCTGCCAGACGTTAAAATTTACAACTTTACTCATTACTCCGCATATTTCCTTCTCTATCCAGGCGACTTATTATCTGTGAAATTTGATGACCGTTTCGTGACTAAACTAGTGCGGGTGTGTATTTCATAACATGTCATAAGCCTGAGCGCTATCTGCGTATTCCCTTTATTATTTATTTCCTTTGACTTTGATTGAATTCAAATTGAAAGTTTAGCAGAGTAGTTTTATGTGAAATCTTTCAAATCAGATAGGATATAAAAAGATCACTTTTCCGATTTCTATGATAACTATAAAATGCCTCCATCATAGTGTTGCAGCTTGGGGCTAAATTTTAGGTGATTACATGAGCTTCATAGAAGTAGATTTATTGGATGGGAAATGGGTTTTCGGTAATTAACATCCTTTTTCTTTTTAAAGAATTTCTAGCGTTTTTTCCTTATAAAGTGTTCCCTCGGCTTAGGTAATTTCGTACACATGGACTCCCACCTGTTAACGAACCCGGGATTGTACCCGGGTTTTTACAAAAGGCGAGTGCGCTGCCTACTTGGCTATGCGGAAGATCATAATGGGAATCTTTGCTTTTTAAATGTTTTGTTTTATTACCTTCTATCATCTATATTCTATCATCTCGTACATTAAAATATCTTTGTTATTGATAAAAATTATGATTACTCAGCTAAAGTTTGGTTATGAATCATCATACTGATAAATCAAATTAATAATTGATATATTATCAAATACTAAATTTCCGGCATTCAGATATGTGGGCATATGGACCTTTAGATTGATTAAAAATCAATGGTAATCAACAGGTAAATAGATTGGTTTTCAATTCATTTGGTCCTAATTTCAAAACTAATATTTCTAAAAAAAATTCAAATTCCATTTATTTCATATGCATTAGCAAAAGAGTTATCTCGTAGTGGCGTCGTTGACTAAAGAAAAGGAATATTTCCGCTTGAATGGAATGGAAAGTAATTTTCGATGATAGTTTTTTTCTTTGTAAAGACAAGGCGAAGAGGCCTGATTGTCTATCAGTTATTTTATTTACAGGACGATATTGGTAATTTTGTCTTAGTTCTAGCATGAAAGGAAGTTCGAGGGGATTCCTCGTATGCAGGAAGTTCGGAGACAGAAAAAGTGACAAATTTTGGGATGTATTTCGGTGAAGAATTTTTTGATCATTCTAGCTTTTAACTCATTGGTCAATAAAATTGGAACTGAAACGAAAACAAAACTCTAAGAGAAAGCTTGAGTAAGTCAATGTAATGCGAATTTCGGGTCAAGGTGACAGTTTCAGCTAAACCCAAACCTTTTGAAGAGGAGAGGAATTCTAAAAGGTTTCAAGTGTAAACAAGTAGGTAAGGAAAATGAAGCTATGTTAGGTTAGGCTGAAGACAACTGAGGTTGATCGCAGATCGATTTTAAAACTAATGGAGGTCTAAATGTTATAGTTAGCGATATTAAAACGCTAACAAACTTACTTGGATCTGCCGTAGTTGAACCTTCCGCAGAACAGGTTTCCTTGAACGATCTGCTGATTTATCAGGCTGCTGAGAGCCAATGTATATGTAAAGGGGTAGACTTTATCCGCCTTTCAGTCTCCTGTCGGTCAAACAGCTGATGACGGCCAGGTCCAACGTCGTCGTTGGTAGTTATGGGACAGAGTCGAAGCCGTTGCTACCATTAACGTACCACCCCTACTGTCCCTCCTCTGAAGCATTTCCTCCAAACTCTTACGCGATCCTCACCCCACAGGAACACCATCTCTTAGATTGCATTTAGTGGTGGGAGTTGGGGATTCACGATCGGGTGATGAATGTATGTACGAGCCGCGCCTCCGAGCATGTTTTATTGCTTTACAATTTTTGCTATCATATAGCTGGTATGGCTCGTACAGTTCTACTATTTTATCACAAATAGTGATTTTTATTCCAATTTCGTTCACATGTCTCCCGAAAATTATTAAATTCTTCATAACGCTCATTGAAATCATCTCCTTAATAGAATTATCCTGTGTTGTAAATTAAGAAAAAAATTCGCCGTTCCTTGGTTCTTATAGCACGAAGAATTCTTTTTGAAGTTTGGAAAAGTTATTCCAATTCTAGTAAATTATTTCAGACGTGAACAGAATTCCAGTATAGCTTTCGAAAGAGCGCTTTGTTTATTTTCCGCAGTTCATTTACCTCATATTTACACATAAACACTGAGATCGTAACAAGCACTTTCTTATGGAAAAAAGTCATAATTTTATGCAAGGATGACCCCCTGTAAATTATCACATTTAATTCTTGGTTTAGAAAACTCAATTTTTATAGTCATCAAATTAACAAGAATAATTTGCTCCCTTAGCCTTTCAATACTGTGGACCGAGAAAACCATCTCACGAAATTTTGCATTCATTTGTTTCGTCGTCTGCTCCGCGTCAGGCATCAATATGGACGTGTAGCGGTCAAGAATTAAGCTGAAGTTACTTCCTTTATCAGTTTCTCTCGCACAATTACATCTTAAATTTTTCATTTGGAAGTTGGTTGTCTAAGTTTTTAGTTTTCACCAACGTTGCAATTTGAATTTGACAGGATTGCTTAGTTAAGGATAGTATAATTGCGTATTTTGACAATGGAGGATTCAAGTGAAGCCGATCCCAGAAAGGTGTCTGAGGTATTCGATAATGCTTTCGAGCTCTTTCGAAGCATCGAGAAAAGTGAAGAATCTAGTTCAAGTCCTTCAATGAAAGTAAGTGATTGCTTTTATCGATAATATGTGTTGAATTTTACTACTCTACTGTCCTTTAATCAAACATTTACTTTCAGACTAAAGTGAAGGATGCAATTAAGGCCTTTGAAGATGTAACTAGAGCTGTGTCGTTATTAGGAATGTTTAGCCCCAACGAGACAGTAGAAGAAATTGCAACTGAAGATTTGAAGTTTCTATTGTTACCTGCCTTTTTGGGATCCCTAACTCTTCGAATCGAAAACAATCGAGGTATTGTTTTGGATGCAGCTGAAATTTATTTCATGGATTATTTAAAGCGTTGTAAAGAATATGAGATAACAAAAGTCGAAATTCCTGGTCAGAAAGAAGAGAATGAAGGTAAATGATTACATGTCAGATGCTAGTTTCTGTTACTGATTGTAGATCAGTTTCCATCATTTTTTAATATTAATCTGGTTTTTAGAGCTACAAGTTATTAAAGGATTCTTTCCAAATCCTGTACGAATCTTCATTGAGTTTTCTTAAGAATTCGTGGCCACCCAATGTTAAATCAAGTGTAATAATGTTGCATGACATTCATTTCCAGAATCAGGAAAGGAAGTCGCTGCTCCTTCAGGAATCCCAGCAAGTTTGATTTCAATGGTATCGAGTCGTAATGAGAAACTTCGCCGTTATAGAGAGCAAAAAGAATTTGAAAAACATATGGAACATCTCTTAAATGTAACTAAAGGTGAATGGACATCTAATGAGGAACAGCGGAGGGATTACATTCTAACTCTGATTCGTTACTGGGTAAATCAATCCATAGAAGAGCTTATAAGTATCGACATGGAAAAACCTCTAGTAAAGCATATGGAAGAGGTAAGTTTTTTCTTTATTTCTGTATACATTGTTTGTGCTATATGACATACTATTCATATATTACGTCACCTTTTTTATTGTATTATCCACTTTTATGGCTTTCAATGAAATAATGGATATGACATTTTGTGGAATAGTTGTCACTTGAGTTTACAATTAATTCAGGAGTTGTTCCAATTCAACAGCTGTATAAAAAAAGGAAATAAAGAAATGTCCTGAATTGAAAAATTTCCTCTGTCATGCACATTAATAACTTGGAGTAATTTTATTCTGTAATAAGCTATGCGAAAACATTTCCTTTAATTTACATAAGTATTTGAAAAATTATAGGCAAATTAAGTTACTCTGGTTGCTATTGTAGAAATGTATGCGTTTTTAGTTTCTTGCTGTCATTTTCCTGATTTTCATGAAATGGAAAGTTAAAGAAATTTCTATGGGAACTTCTCATTTGTTGTGGTATTATTATGAAATCATAAGTACTTGTTTTTTAGATTGGTTTTTGTGGGCTATTACTTGGTCATTGAATAATGAGGTTATCATGAAGTTTAATACCCATCTAATTGTGCGTAGAAGGTAAATAATAATTTTCATAGGATTACCACCAATCATCTGAAAG
Organism: Pachydiplax longipennis; assembly: GCA_036926295.1. Taxonomy (NCBI): domain Eukaryota; kingdom Metazoa; phylum Arthropoda; class Insecta; order Odonata; family Libellulidae; genus Pachydiplax; species Pachydiplax longipennis. Next base: position 20,156,221 of record JAVFKF010000012.1, read on the forward strand.
ATAATTTTTTGTAACTTCTTAAGGTTTTAATATTATAAAAGTAATATAGTTTCATGTTCAGGATTATATTAAACATTATATGGCTGGATAGTGATATCTTAATAAAATATTTTGAATTTTTAAATGATCTTTCAATTTTATTGAATGTGATTTCATATCAGCTGAAGTGAAAAATTATTGAAGTGATTTGAGAATTAATATTTATATCTGAATACTAATAACATCTTTCTAATTTAAAAGCTTTATTTTTTTACTAAGCATGTGAATGAAACACGAAATAAAATTGTTTGTTGAATATTTGAGCCTGCAATTGCATAGATTTGTGTATAATCTTACATGAAGTGAGAAATAGTGATGTGTATAGATATATGATAAAGTCTGCATTGAAAATAAGTGCATTTCATCCTTGTTTAGATGAAACTAAGTGGAAAGAAAGTAAAGGAACAGGAAGATAGGAAACCTCCTCCACCACTGAAGACTGTGATTATTACGAGAGATCAAGTTCAAAAGGCTGTGTTTGGTGCAGGGTATCCAAGCCTACCAGTGATGACTGTTGATGAATTTTATGATCAGAGAGTTCAGTCTGGAGAGTGAGTATGAGAGAATGATATTCTCATCCATTAACTCTTACTAGTGATAGTCATGTCCTTTCATATCTTACAAACTAAAAGAAAAGGTGTCTGAATGGGATGAGTTATTCCTATATCATTTTCATTATTTACTTCATTGTGTAGATTCCAGTTAATTTTGCATGCTCAATGTGATACGCCATACATACTTTATGCTCATACACAAAGAAAATTCTTGGTTCACTTGGTTTTTCACCAAATTCATTTGGTTGAGTCCACAAAAAAGTTTTGAGGATTCTACCAAGTGAGCTTTTCTTTGTGTGTGATCATGAAAGAGTTCCACCATCTGGCTCTCTCCTAAATCTGTCTTGTTCATATTTTGTGCTGTCACATTTATGGAATCTAGCCTAAGAATTATTAATTTCAAAAAGTTATTCAAAGTTCAGCCATGTTAGTAAGTCCCTAACTTACAAACTGGTTCTGGTCCAGGAGGTATTTTGTATGTGGATTTGTCTATGAGTCCGAACTGGGATGGACGTATATTATTGTTTTAAAGTACATGTATAACTAGCTTTACTTTTAATGTACCTATATAAAAAATTTCCCATTGTTTTTCAATATATTCGAATGATGTAAAAGTATATGAATTCAAGTTTATACTTACAAACTATTTTTAAGCTTGAAGACAATTTTGTTCATATTTACTGAAGTTCATAACTTGAACATTTGTCAATAGGGGATTTACTGTACTTAAAATCCCATTTGTAGCAAACTTGTTTACTATATAAATATATTTTCTAAGAAATAAATCTTTGCATAATGCAGCCAGCACTTAAAATTATGTATTATGATTTTGAATAGTGTATGAATTTTTCTAGAATTAATTGTAAAAATATCACTGGTGTGGAATCAGTTTAATTATTCTGTTGGCTCCTAATTATGTGAAATGAATAAGTATGTGGAACGCAATACATAAACTAATCTGATGGAAATGTATTATTATAATTTTCATCTAATTTACCAAAATTAAATGGTATCAATTATTTTCAATATATTTTAATTTCTGTTTTCATAATTAAATAGCTGATAGTCGTCTTGATTATCTTTCTCAATTTTGTTTCGATTTGATACAAGTGGGATTTTACTGAATACTCATTAAATTGGTATTATATTTTAATCAATAAGCTGTACCACATTTTTATTTTGTTTCTGTACTCTTTTATATTATTATCATTGAATAATGGCTCTTCATAATAATGTCTATTTCTGATTTATGGATAAACTATAATAAAATTAGCAGGAGAACATATTTTACTGAACTCTTATTCATATATTTGGAAGGCTTATATATCTTATGTTCATTCTTAATTTTTTATTTACAGGTATATGAGATTCAAACTTTAAATACTATATCTATAGTTTTTTAGGTACATTTTCTGCTCTTTTCATCGGAGGCTCTCTTGGAATGCTGTTATTTGTCATGTATTAGTCCTACCATAATTTTAAGTATATTATGAATGTTTTCTGAATGAGAGAGGACCTTTTCTATAATGGAGGTATTTCCATACTAATGAAAACCCAAGTTTCTCAATCAACTGGAATTATGAACAAATTATTAAACAATTGTTAAAATTCTTACAAATATATGAAATACTCTGTTTGAATCATCCTAACTTTTCAGATAATATTAAAGTAGCTGCACAAGAGAGTGCTGTAGAATATTTTAACTTGTAGATATTTATAAATTATACCAAAATTTCATTTTGACTATCTCTAATCTCAGATGAAGTTTTCACATACTTCTAACACTTTTAACAGAGAAATCAAAAACATAACCCTTTGACTAAAAAGGTGCTCATAGAGAATCTTATATTGAAGGAGAAAGAGTTACCACTTTTGATAAAGTTGTGGTAATGAGATCATTAAATAAGTAAGAAATTCCTTATACTTGTGTGATAATTGTCATTTAAAGCTTTTTGAATTAGTTTCTTTCTTTTGGGAATGTTTCTTCTTAAAATTTTTTGAGTTACTAGTAGGTATGTTTTGCTATGGTTGTGGTTTCACAGCTGCATTGACATGATCCCTCATCATGTTAATGCAGAATTGAGAATTATTTTAAAAATTTATAGGAGTTAGCTTGAAGATAAGTGGAGAATAAAAGGCCTTGTATGACTGTGGTTTGATACTGGGTATGGAAGTTTTATAGTTAACTACGTATGGCAGAATAAGGGATTATTTGCTTTTTATTTGTATTTGTTTGCTTTAGTAAAGGGATAATTATATTATTCAAAAAAGCAAGCCATTCAATGTAAGTCCCCTGTAGTAAAATGTGGCACATAACTGACTCAATAATTAGATTCAACATCAGGTCATTCTTAAAGCCCAAGATAAAATATAGTCCATAAGTTTGTTTTTATCAGCTCTAGGGCTTTATTCATAGTTATGTGTACATTAGAAATGCTAACCCTAACAGCTTTGGATACTAGGGTAGGGGTGGGCAATCATTTTGAGAGTGCGATGTAAAATTGACGTTATCTCCCTCTCAAAATTTCATCTTATTTAACACTGGAAAGTTATACAGAAATATCATATCAGCATCAAAGTCACATTCTCATTTCTGATGTTTAGTAGTGAATAGAAAAGTTAGTCTTTGATAATTAAAAGTAATTAAAAATAGCCATGTATCTTGATAAATACTTGCCTCTGAACAAATTAGTATGTATTAAATGTGTAAAAGATGATTTCACTGAGTGAAAATCTGTTGCAAATCTTAAAAATTATTTTCATATTATTTATTATTGTAAGGTTATAATTAAATCATTTAGAACAAAAAATGATCCCATGAGAATTGTTTTTATAACATAGTCAAATTGAAATAATATTTTGTTTTCATCAATAGATATTTAATTTAAGTTTTTAGCAGGTATATATTTTATTAGGCTGAACCTTGTTTTTTTTACTTCCAATTTAAAATACACATACCTCTCTTGTTCAAATTTATAGATTTCCAGATCCATGCTGTAGACCCAAGTCTTTACAAGACATGGCTAATAACCAAGAAAAGGGATCAGAAGATAGGGAGGATGAGGATGCACTAACGGAAGAACAGGAGAATGTAGAATTGCAAAGGGCCAGAGATTTTGATGAATACAAAGATACGCATCGCAGAGGTTGGGGAAACCGTTACAACAGAAGTTGAAATCTTCCATTTGGTGAACTGATTTTCTTCACAGACTGTGGGGTATTGATATTGAGATACCACTAATGTAGAATGCATCCAAGTGAAATGTTGTCATTGAATATTGATTTTTTTAACTTTAGAAGATTAGAATTACTTAAGCTTAAGAAAACTCTTAACAGAAGACTGAATCATATTGTTTTGATCTGTTTTTCATTGTCCTCATACTTTATCAAATACAACACAGGAAAGAAATACTGGTGTATATAATTTCTTTCAAAATTAACACCTTGATATTAAAATTTCAAAATCTAGATATCTGAAATATTTGATAATTTTCATATATTTCACTGTCCATGCATTGAATTTGAATGTAACAGCTGAATCCAAACATCTTTATTTTATAAATTTTATTCGACAGCAGAATTTAGGAGGTAGGGAATCAAGTTTTAATTGATAGAATGTTGAATTTATTGCTCCTAACATAATAATTCTTATATTTTGCTTTTTTTATATATGTTTTTAATTGTTATTGATCTATATATGTATACCTTCTTAACATCACTCTTAATCCTTACATATGACCTTATGCCAAAATAGCTCATCTATGCATTTTAATTATGTGTTTCTTACTTAGCTACATCAGATAATCTCAGGAAAGTTTTCATTCAACAGTACAAAACTGGTTGATTGGGTGCAGCTTGGAAGAAAGCCAATAAATCATATTTTAGATTTTATTATTCTTTAGTGTAGTTTCACTAATTTCTATCAATTTCTATGTCTGTAAATAAGTATCTTTAACTAAACATCTAGTAAACTAGGTTTTTGTAAATCTCTAGTTCTCTTGCATTGTTTCTAAATATAGGTTTAAGGAATCTAGGCATGATTTTTACCTTTGGGAAACAATGGCTTAAGGAATGAAAATCTTTCCTTCCTAGTTCCTTTGAAATTAATTTACTTATGATGAATCCACTCACCATTAATGATTCTGTTGTAGGTTACTTTGGTTACTTTCATAGGTAACTTTGGCTGAGTGAATTGTAAACTTTTAAGAAATTAAACAATATGAGTAATTTGGTGATGATTTTGACTGTGTGATTGGATGCTATTAGAAGATATCAAAACAGCAACTTCTTCATCTTACTAAATACCTGAAGCATGTTATATAAGTCAGCGTTTAGTTAAGTTGTAAAAGTTGGTTTTATTTCTCCCAAATAATCTATGGCTCTAAATTAGTTTGAATGGATTTTTGTCATGTTTTGAATTTGTTCTGTTGATGTGAAATTCAGAACAAAATCGTGGATGACTGACTTTGTATTTGTTGTCTATATTTTTCTCGTGCAAAGGCTTGATGCATATGAAAATCTTATCTTACACATACAAATGGCTGTCTTTAGCCGGACAAATCGTGTGATAAAATATATGCTATTTTTCTTGTAGAACTATGAGGACTCAGGAATGAAGTTGATTTATTGTTTTATACAATACAAGCTAGAGTGCTCATTCATTCTCAATGAGGAAATAGATGAAAGGATTAAATGTAGTAGTCCTACTTGTACAGAAGAAAATTTAATATTTTTCATCTTAGCTTAATTTAATGGGCAGATTATTGAAAATGAAAAATTTCTATAACCTGTCCCATAACCTCAGTGATCCACCATGTGGTGTATGGGCAGGGTGTGTGATAACACCGAACTCCCTATTTAATGATCTAATTTATGCGACTCATGCTATCTTTGTAAAGAGATCAGTAAAAGCTACAGTAAAACCTGCTTAAGTTGCTTTTCAGGGGAACAAGTGAAAACTGTGTTATAAGTGGGATAAGGGTGTAACTGGGTTGGTAGAAATTTTTTCTTTTACATTAGAACACAAAGGGAAGAGATTTTTTGGCTCTTGAATTTTTAAATAAGTGCTTTACATCTTAAAAATGGAAAGGAATCTTCCTTAATTTGCTTTACTTGCTTCAGCTGTTGATATCTTGGGAGTCTGTAAGTATTGTCGTGTAATAATGTTTGCTTTCTTGTCATATTTTTAAGGAATGATCTGCTTTGCGGACAAAGAGAGGATCTTCCTCTGTGACTTAATTTTATCATTTATTATATTATAATTTGGTTATTTTTTACTCAACAATCACGTTTGCTGAGAACGGGGATGACAGTAGTATTACTTATTAGTATTAGACAATATAGTATTTTATATTAATCAGTCTTAACTTATAAAAGAATTTTTAAAATAGCTTGTGACTATACTCGATTCTTCTATCTTTAGATTTTCTATAAGAGAATCCCAGCTGAGGGTTTTAATAATCTCTTATACATATCTATAAAACCTAAAAATTAACCTTAATGAAACCAGCTGCTCTACATTGTAAGGTCTATAAGGTCTTTATTAAGACAAGATTGAGACTGAAAAGTCCCTTCTTCCGTCAAACCTTTCGTCAATGATATTATATACATAAAAAGTTTTGTGTAGATGAATGGAAATAGAGAGGAAAACTTTAGGAGGAGTGGATGTAAAAATAACCCAAGGTGATATCTTAGGAAAAAAGACCCACTGCAGGATAGCAACACCCCCCCCCCCCCCGCAAAGAAGGGGGGTGTGAAAATCCTGCGCAAACCTACTGATAGTACATGCTAAAAGGTATAATAGAAAACTGTGTACAAATTAGAAATTACAAAAGCAGTACTATAAAGAAATTACAAAAATAGTAATAAAATAGAATCAGAAAAAGGAAAAATTGCAATAGTAAACAATTTGTACGCGCTTTTAACTCCAAAATCAAACCTTAAGGTGCGAATTTCACATCGTGTCACGTTATTCTAGAAACGGAGGAATTATTATTGAAAAATAAGAGATGTTCCAAAAAAGGTCCCCATATTTAAAAAAAACCAAAACAAGGCTTTCTTCAATACTCTTATTTCATGGTTATATTGCGTATATGTCATTATATTATTATATCATTATTTTTAATATAATCACCATTTACTTAGATGCACTTTTCTAGGCGCTGTTGGAGTTTTATTATACCCTTCTCATATAAACTCACCGCCTGCTTCTTTGCCGGGCATTCTTTTCTCACTTCTCGTCTCTATCCATCCTTCTTCCAAGATATTCCTTCAGGCTCAAGAACAAGTGGAAGTCCGATGGGTATGGTGTGGGCTGTAAGGATCATAACTTTTCAACCAAGCTGATCCAAAAGAGTGTTTGTGTCACGGGCAACGTGTGGCCGAGCGTTGTCCTGCAGAAGGCGAATCGCTTCTATCAGCATGTCTCATCTTCGAGTGTTGATTGCTTTGCGAAGTTGTTCCAATTTTTCACAATAAGAGGCTGCGTTGATTGGAGCTCCGATAGCCATATACTCGATGAGAAGAACCCCTTTCCGCTCCCAAAAAATTATTGCCATGAATTTCCGAACAGATTGTGTCACTCTTCGTCATGAACTTCCATCCAACCCTCTGATAATTCTCTACGCCACTTACTCCTATTTTTTGCTGAAATACATCTCGTTCCATACGCCTTTGTTGAATTTCGATGAGTGGAAATCGGCGTTTTCCCCTTGAATAAATGAACGAATAATAGAGCGGAGTTCACACTGAGCGTAGACGTGAAGGGTGATGGCGGCGGCCGACGTCGAAGCATCCACCGCTAATGCGTGTCATACTCGAAGTAAGCATCTCATTTGGTTGTCTTGGATATCCATGGAAAGGGAAAAGGACAGCTACGACGAAATGTAGAAAAAATTCCTCGAATAAAATGGAAAGAAATTTCCTCGGGCGCTAGGCGCATGTAGATCTTTTTGGGACATGCCTCGTACCTCTTTGGCACTCGATTGACTACCCCTTGAGAACACATTACACAGCCTCTGATTCCTATACCTGATGCTAATAAATATGGAATGTGCATTTAAACGATAAATTACTGCTGAAAAGGACTCATACATATTTGTATTGATTTGCGAATTCTAATTTGGCGTCATCAATATTGTAGAGGGTTTGGTTTAAGTTTCAATTTTAAAAGCGAGTCATATTCATTACTATACGTTTTTCAGCGTTCAATCAGAACTGTCAATCATCTTACCAATAAAAAATAATGTCCAGATCGTCTTTTACTAGGAATAAATTTCCTTATTTTAAATTTTCCTGTTATAAAAATGTTGTTTACGGAGAGTCTACAAAATTGGTTTATTACAGCTGACATTTCAAAATCTCTATCTCAATTCCACTCCGATTGGGTGCCCGGAATTGTTGACCGTGACTGCTGGAATATCACGATGGCGAACTTTATACTTAATTTTTGCTACAGCTCGGATAAGCATGTTTGTTCAGTATTCTCTTAGGGTAGGAGTTGGGAACCATTTGTTCAAGACTGACTGAATATAGTAATTCACATCTATAGAGTAAGACGATTCTGCAATATTACCACGGATGGTGTAGATTGAATTGGTTGAATTGACTTTCCTTTTCAACGCTGTGAATGTTATTTTGGCCCGTAAAAATCAATGACTTATTAAACACAAAAATAAAAGTATACTGATAGAAAATTGATGCAATTATTTAATAATGATTAGCAACATAGTTAAATGTTCAATCTCAATTAAATTCAATGATTCAGATGCTATGAAAAAGTAGGGCCTTGAAGGAAAAACTCTTGCCTGTTATTCTTTCAGAATTATTAAGTAGAGTCAAAGCTTTTTTCTTGTGATTTCTTTTGGGTGAAGAAATAATTATGGAAAAGTTATGCGTATATTTTTATGCAGATCTTTTGTTTTGGTTAGGAAAATGAATAAGATAAGGTTCCCAACCTTTTTGTGTTCTGTATGCCCTTTCAATTTTGATCTGAATCTTGCTCCCATTTTCCCAAGGTTGTCTTATCTATTTAATAAATTTATTGCTGACTCTTAAAACAACTTGAGAATTGGCTTTGATGCATTGCATATAGTAAAAATTATAAATTGCCCGAAGAAAATTAAAAAACGAATGATCACCCATTTTAGACTAATTTGAGAAGCATCGCAATTTTCTAAATGATTTTTATAGAATATTGGTTCTTAATCTCCAAAAGTATCCCAAAAATGCGTTCCCTGCTTGCAAATTGAATAGGGGGGCGTGAACGAGTCAGTTGATTCACAGATTATGAATTCTATCTTTTTGATGAGGTAACTCGTATGAAATTCATCTTTCTTAATTGGCCAACTTCGGCATCCTCCTGGCGGGCGATCTTACTGAAGGTATTGAGGTCATGACGGAAGACGTTTATACAAGTATCATTTAAGGAAGAGAAGAAATAGGTGTCATTTTCGATCAATTACCTGTATGGTAATGAAGACTTCAATCCTAACGTCGGGTATTATCGATGCAATAAGTGAAATCGAGTTGCACAAGAACTGCGGATGTGAAGCCTCCTTCCTATCCTCAGACTAGCAGTCTGCGATTGAGTTAGCGACTTTTATTTTTGTTTAGGCGACGCTATCACTGTAAGAATCCACTTCCCTGTGGTTCCTCGAATGAAATTAGATGTTTCGAAATGTGAGAATCTGATTCTTGCATTTAAATCGCAAGCACAGATTCAACAAGGTGAAACTTTTGATTATTAAAATTATGAAAATCCCATGTACGGCAAGCATGTCCTTGCTTTGTTACCCAGCAATTCCGAAAATTTGCGCGTTTTCTGAAAATTCGAATTTATTTATTTCTTTTTAATCTTTTTTAAATGCAATAGTGGGAGGATTGCGAGAAACTTAATCTCGTCGTTGTCGTAAACTCATCAAATAAAGTCAAATTTAATAATGATCTGTGATGAAAATGAGGACACAAACCCGGAAGCCAAGCCATCGACATGCTAAAAGTACATGAAAGTATGGTCGCCGCATCGAGCTTATCTGTCAGTGATTGCACACCTCTGTATTTTCCTTTTTTCCCTTGAGTTAGTGTCAGATTACAGTGAGAATGAATTTGATAGAGCTTGAAATTTTGTCTCATTTGACTGCTCCTTTTTCGGCTGTCATTCTTTGGAAATAAGTGAAATTTTTGTGGTTGTACATTTGCGCTTTAGAATTTTTGATGTAACACCTTGATAAATATATTTAAGGATAAAACCCCGCAAATATATTTTTTCATAAAATCCTCTCTTCGTCTCCATCTGATGAGATTTTCGTTTATGATGCCCCGATAGTCTCAAGTACAACTTATTACAACTGTATATCTCAAGACCCAAGAATAATTCACTTCATACTGTATATTTACTAACAACTGTAGAAAGAACGCTATCTGTTAAAAGGAAACCCATCATGAATATAAGAGGATTTTATGAGTTTATCAATATAGTTAAACTAATCCTGAGTCAAAATTACGCATTTTTATATTATACAAGTATAAAGAAAAATTTTGTATCGTATCTCTGCCGTATAACTGAGCAAATTACAGCTGCAATAACACAATATCAGATGTTACTTGAATCATAATATTTGTGTAAGCTAATGTTTATGTAACCTCGTTCTTTATTGAGCCTTGAGAACGTAAGATATGTTCATCAGGAATGTAAATAAGGGTGACGGGGTCTGGTCGCTGACAACGTCTTTATTTTTAGGTATTTTTAATTCCCTATTTTCTTCAGAAAATTCCACTTCCATTACGTTGAATTTTGCTGCGGATTGTTAATATTTTCTTTATCAATGAAGAAAACATTTAATATCTAAAGTCAAAGTGAACAAACCATGGCTTTCTTTTTAGTAATAAACTCCATTAGAGTGTAAAGGGCACAGCGATAACAATGGATACAGATTTCATATTGCGGGCGTTAAATAAAGTGATTTGGATTTTATATTAGCTCTCTACTTTAAGTCTATTAATCTATTATTGGCGAGGTTAGCCGTATGTTGGCCTCATTTCCACGTAGCTTCGTATGACGTGCAAATATTCAGTAACATATAAAGTTAATTTTCTGAAATGAAATATAGTGGAAATTCATCTCCATGGTAGAAGTGAAAAGGATATTTGTAATTATTATTTTTATTTCTACTTTGTTCTACACTGTGTTAGTATGGTATATTAGGATTTTGATTTCATTTTTACCGTGTGTATTTAACTACTAACAAGTATTTAAAACACGAAACATTGGAGTGTTGCAGAAAACGTTTGCCTTTTAAGTTTTAGCAAAAAAAAACACGTTACGTGAAAAAACCTCACAGAGAAAGGGGTTGAATAAAACCGCGAAAACACTGTAAAAAGATACGAAAAACAACTAAAAAGAAAATATAAAAATACATTTTGAAAACTTATACAAAATGTCACAAGGAAGCAACAGCGCGGTAAATCCCGAGGGATGCAGAGTTCATGTAACCAACGCCGGGGAAACCTACGCAGTAATAACAAATAAAATGTTCAAAATACGGGTATAAAATATAAAAAAACATATATGAAGTGGAATGAAAGAAAAAACTGCGACCAAAATTATAGTTCATACCTTAAGATAATAATCGCATAACCATACTCTGTAACACTGAAATATTACTGCGTTACTTAGTTAATCTTATTTGTATTACGAAAAATTAAGTAGGCCCTTGAGTAATAATATTAATATAGAAATAATATTTCTACATATTAAAATGTTTCCCTTTCTCATATTCCTGAGAAGAAATTCTTAAAATTGCACTATGCAATCAAGATGTTTGTTTCTGGAATCAGATAACCTCTGCCTACCACTCAATTAATGCCTGCTTTATTATACTATCTTATCAAATGAAAGAGAATTTAGTGCCAGTTCTGTTTTTTGTTTCCTTTTTTGAATAAATCAAAGTTATTAAAAAATCGATAACATGACAGAGAGTTAGTTTCTTTATTAGCTTTGCGCAACCATGGCATCCAAGTAAAATTATGACGAATAATAGCGGATAAGAGCAATTCCGAATTATTTACATGTGACACATGCTGAATATTCATATTTGGTATAGAGGAAGAAGATACTGGAAATCTAGTAAGGGCGAGTATAGGTATGAGAATTCGGAAGTGGAAGAGCGCATGAGCGAAGAACTGCGATAGTAATCTGCTTGGCAAGGTCTTTTACGCTAGCATAAATACACCAAAAATCCCTCGCAAAAACGCAGAGCATTCAGTGAAGGGGCAGTCGAAGGAGCAATCCTATCTGAGAGGACTAGTTCAGAAACAGGAATGGAGCATTTGAAGGTGAATCAAAGATTTTAATATTTTGGACGTTTTTATCTCATTCGCAAAGTTTGCATGATAAAAAAACGATATTTTTTTCTTCATAGTTGCACATTTGTTTGTAAGCCTAGAAAAACTATTACATTCCGAGAACTTTTAGTGTGATAAAAACCTCGCACCGTCACTAAACAAAGGTTCCCTGCCCCTGCCATAAAAAATGACGACAACATTTCCTGAGAAGTAAACTGTTAGGTTTGTACATTATAGAAGACTCCTGGGGTAACAAGTAGCTTTTGGAAAAGGTAAATTCGAACCTAATAGTCAATGATAAGCTTCCGTATGATTGCTCGTCATCATCCGTTTTCCAAAGTTCAGAACTTTATTATTTCATTTATAGTAATACAAAAAGGGAACTGATTCTGTTTCATCTTAGTATTTTACGGTAGCGATTTCGAATTCGTGTTGTTTTTATTTAATCGTTCTCTAAATTGTCATTCAATTTCAATGTATTTCGAAACGTAAATTTCATATTTCTTTTTATTTTGTGCTTTATTTTATTATTTACTTTATTCTTACTTTATTTATTTCTGTCCTTAATAATTACTTTGGCGGACTTCTATGTTACTACAGATTAAATATCTTAGAAATAAAAAAAAGGTGCGGAGAGTCTTTTGTCGTAATCAAAGCTTTATTGATATAGCAACCTTCATCAAATTTAATTCATTAATTTCATGAAAAATCGATGTGTTTTATTACATTTTTGTTGTACTCTAATCGGTATCAGCATTTGATGGTCAAATAAGAATCTTTATTATTATTTTCTCTAATGATGTCCCTCCCATTGTTATACGAACATAATTCCTATTCAAAATTTTCAGAAGAAAAAGATCTATAACGAAAGGAATAATAAATTGTGCGTGTATTTCTTGTGAAAGTTACTGACTTCGGAAAGATAAATATATACAGGACGGCGATCATTAAAATAGATTTATAATGCATTTAGATAGGAAGAATGCCATTTTTAACATAAAAGAGGACCATAGAGTCAATGTGTTAAAACCTTAGTCAGAGATGATGACAATCACTTTTCAGTGATGAGTTTAAAATATTATTACTTCCAAAAATATTATTAACTAATGGAATCCATGTACATTTACTTTAAAGCTTAAGTTTTTAACTGAAGAATATACATATATATTCTATATATATATATATATATATATATATATATATATATATATATATATATATATATATATATGTATATATATATATACACGTATATCTAAGATAGCTCCGTCAGAACTACGCTTACCAAGGTGTCACGCGTGCTTCTTCAGGCACGGAAGTTTGCTTGCTGTAAGGTCGCCACTCCGCCATTGGGGGTTGAATACTCCATGAAATATGTTGGTCAGAATTATTTATAAATCGACGCATTTTTGTGAAACATTTTTTTGAAGTTTCTTTTTCAAAAGTGATCAATTCCTCGTCTGTAAATTTAATTATCCTAGACAAATGAGAATATTTCTTATTTTAGTACACATCAAGGCGTAGTGTTGTAATATCTTGATAACTGGAATATTTTTCTGCATGTTATGATAGAGGAATCATTTATTTTATTATTCTACTTCAGTCTTGTTGATAGCTGTATTAATGTGAACGAAAATGAAGTAAGAGCGATGCTGAACAGTGGCACTCGTTTAGGTATCTCCTTATGTAATGATATGAAAATACTTTTCGGAACATGAATACATTGGTTATATGTAGATACCAGCTTTAAAATTACTTCGACTGCATTTTGTATATATGGGTCACCACCGGGATTCGAAACCCGGACTGCATTCATCAAAGACGGACGGACTTGTGATCATACTCGTGTGTCAGTTTCCAGGAAACAATCATAGTATGAATATTTTAACACTCTTGGCTACGAAAATAGCTCGAAAATAATGTCTGGTTATGCACTAGATTGTTCTTTCCCGCTATTGTTAATGTCCTGGTTTTCACATCGGGCTCCTGAAATGCTAGAAGAAGCGTATGGTTATCTTTGTAGATTTATGATATGGTGTGTGAAATACTTTTTTGACATGAGATGATAATCCTCAAAAAATTCCAAGATTTGCCTATCTTCACTAATGAAAGACATTTTCTTAAAAGTAAATCTTATTCGTGAGGGAGAAATTAGAAAATTAAGGCCTAGCTCGAATGGGGAAGAGTGGGAATTAACTTGACGTAAGGTCTGGGGAAAAATCAGTAGACCATGACTATCGGAAAGTTAATTATCTTAAGGCAAGACAAGATAACAGGTTTAAGAAGGCTGCGTCGATAGTACGTCGCGATAAACAATTTAGACTAGCGTTTTGTTCTTTGAATTGACTGCTTCTTGATAGCTTTAGACGGAGTTCCTAATAAAATCACATTTTCGGAAAAGCTAACAACGAGGAAGTCTTCTGACATCCGCTGGATTAAAAATGATAGCCAAGAGTGATTTGGTTTCTTCTGCTACTACCTCTCCTTCTTTCAATTGGCTTATTAGAACGTAAAACCAACAAATAATTATATTTATTGAATGTCAAACATCACAGTAAATATATTTCTCCATTTACTTATCATTCAACATTCAGTGTGATTTTGATGTAACAATTTAATTCATAAGAATAACTGTATAAATGTGTATCTTAGATTTTAACACGTTACATAACAGGAACTGCCGTTTTCGATTCTCAAATTAAAGTTGGATATAAGACATTGCATTGCGTTCAGTTCTCGTTACCTTATTTATATCCTCCATATCTATTGGAACTAGGATTTCACTGTGCGATGTTCATCCCATGTATACCCATACTGCCAATTCAACGTGAAATTATTTTTATAGAAAATATTTATATGACGAGCTAAATTGCAGCGATATTAACGTAATAACGAACGCCTAATATTGTTATTAAAAACACTGTAAAGAGTGAAAATATAAAATAAGGAATTTCATAACTATGTATTTTAAATTCTTATCTTTAGTTTCAATTATTACTAATATGGGAATTGATACAAGCAATTGAAATCGATGTATTAATATCACAAAGAATTAGCCAACAAATCTTTTTAATATCTAAAAATATGATAAATCTCTGTTTAATTTATTTTTAATCCTTAAAATTTAGGCTTTTTGTATTTCGAGGCATTATTACCGTTGAGTAAAGGTATTTTATTCATTATTATTATTATTATAAATATTGTATCATCGATCATTTTAGTCTTTATTATAACTCCTTTATACTTGTATTTAGTTCAGTCCAATTTATAACTAGCCTGATCCTAGATCATGTTCGTAACGTAACATATTCTGCATTTCTCCTTGTTGGCAATCTTTTCGAAAAAATTTCTCGTAATCATTTAATTATGTGATGCAATGTTTAGTTGCTTGGAAACTGTAGGATGGAGCAATGCTGCTAAATACCGTTGCCTTATTTCGAATATTTCCCATCCCAAGCCTTCATCGAGCACCTTAATTTGGGAAGCCTTGGAATAAACAATGCAAACTTAACAGGGGATAGTGATAGCGGTGTAGTTGAGCCAGGGCTAAAGACTCAGTTAAGGTCGCCTTAAGAATAAGTGGGAAATTTGCATAACACAAGGGCTGCCGATAGATTGGGACGGCATAGGTTCAATAGACAACTCTCAAGGACTCAAGATTCATCCTAAAGATTCCAAATCAGTTATAATCTGTGGGCTGAAGATTGATGAAGACGATAGTAGCTTGAATTATTCATGCCATAGTTTGATCTCAGTAACAATTCTTCGTATTTATTTGAGTCTATATACTTTCATAATCTCAAATTAAGGTTGCAGGGTGAGGAAATGTTTACGTGGTAGGTCTCGAATTATTTATCCTTACAGTAACAATACTAGTACCAGATATATTTTCGCTCAGGTTAACTCGCTCAAGATCTCCATTAACACTCCATTTCTCCCTCGATTTTAGTGGAGGAAATCCTCCATTAGTTCCAATACTGTAATATCATCATGAATATAAGAGTTAGTTCATAAATGAAGAGTAATTAATGTGAGTGATGTGACCACCCAAAAATGTGAGTAATTTTAATGAATACCCCGCTAAATTTTTGGGTAGTCCATCTCAAATTTAAGGCTTGGGGAGATTGAGCAGTATTTCAGCTTTACGATAGTTGCCGTATAATTAAATATCGCATGCTATTTTACCAGTACCATTTAAAATTGTAACTAGGAGCCAAAATTTTAACCTGCACTTTTAAGGCGTTGTTTGCGTAAATAACAGAAGATAGATAAATAATTTCAAAGCCTCATGCCTCAGTTGTTTGTTGTCCAAAATTTGGTAAAAGATTATTAATTTTTTCTTCTATATTGTCTTTGTAATCAATATCAGTATTTTATCCCATCAGTATTTTATTCCCCATTTCAAAATGTTGTAACAAATTAACCGAAGTTAAATAATGCAGCTGAAATAGATTCTTAGGGGAAAAATCAAAGCCACGTACAAAGGCATTTCATGAGAGGATAAAGCACATTTGAGAAGATTATTTATCGGCCTTGCACAAATGTTACTATGCAAGCCTACCAATTCCAAGGTTTTCAGGTTCAATTTGATTGGGTTTTCCCTGGTTAGGGCATGTTTGCGTGTATTCTTCCATCGTTAATTTTTACTACTGTAATGTTTCCAATTAATGCATGTCTTTGAGGGTACCGGAAAATGAATAAAATGCCGATTCAAACAAGATTAACGCCAGATATGCGAGGATGAATTGGAAATAATTAAAATTTAAAATTATTCTAATTAGCCAACCGTGACCTATGATACCTTATGGCAAAGTAGGAAGTAGGGAATTGAGTTAGAGAGGAATGGGTGGGAAGAAGGAAAGAAAGGATCACGTAGATAATTATCTCTTTGGCAAGGTCGTTTACGCTAGGAAAATGCGCCGAAATTCCTCTTAAAAACATATCTTTCGGAGGGATACCGGAAGGAGTTGAGGCTTCCTTCGGGGAAATTGGAAATGGAGATTGTTTAAGCACGGGAATGTACCACTCGAAGGCGAACAGCCGTTTATCTTAATTTTCATCCAGTTTACAGGATTGTCTGTTTAATTAGGACCTGCTCGGAGATTCTTTCGTGCGAGGGAATCTCAAGGTTTCCCTTTGTTTCGAGTCCTGTGAGCTACCCGCCATTTTTCTGCTTCATCAATCATCGAATTAGCTTTAATTACATTACGTTCCATTGTTCACCACAATGATGAATTCCAGAATCTTCTGAGTTGCAGTTGTGAATCTCTTCTGCAAGGATAATAGGGGTTCATTGCCTTTCAGATGGAATGATTTAGGATTATTCATGGTAACCTATCTCTGTGGATCTACCCAAATCTACTTTTGTGGTCTGCCTATACGTCCTGACGTCTACTCACATACATGGCTATGAATTATTTATTAAAAGATGAATTTACGGTGTCTTATATGCTTACGAGAGGAATTACTAGTTTTAAGTGCGACTCGAATGAAACTGTTCATCATCAGTTTCAAAAACAAAATTACTTGTGGGAAATTCTGTTATTTGTTTTTATAGTAAATAATCTTAATAGCATTATCTGACAAAGGAATGATGTTTTATTTTCTTGGCAATGATAAAGGATTTTCATTCTCCTGATGATATTGCTTAGCAACGGCACCTAGTTCGAAGACAAAATATTTATACACAATTTTATGATTTAAATTTAGACGTTAAAATAAATTATTTTCGTGAGTTAAATATGCAAATTTTAAGCTGGTTCATTTTGTAATTATTGTAATAATTGTATTGGCTGATCCTGGAGGGAGTAGTAGATCTCCCTCCACCTTCGATAACTTTGTAGCACTAGCGATATTCCTAGGATTCAAAAATGAGCTCAAATTAAAATCAGACTTCTAATTTTTTCTTCTTTCGTTGTTCGATTAGACATCGAAAGAAAAATCTACATTCATTACCAAAAAATTACGTTTCGAAATTTTATTGGAGATGGGTTCATCAGAGATTAGTCTTAAATTGCCTCCCTCCCCGGCAAGTCTCTAGAGCCACCTTTATATATAGGACGTTGCATATGACCTACTTCTTAGATTATTTAACGATAAGAATTATCATTCATCAATGGAATCTCTCAGATAAATATCATTTTAAGTTACTCAGTCTCATCTGGAATCTTCTCTATTTCTTATGGGGTTTCCAAGAGTAAGGACGTTCATCACCAGGGAGGAGTTGCCATTTCTGGCAAATAGAATGTGTTCTTATGGAAACTAACGATACCTTCTAAATAATTTTTCCCTCCCCTACTTATTAAAGCTTCCTTAACTCATGGAAGACAAGAATAATTTTCGATTTACTCTTCTATCCCTGCTCTTTCCTTTTACGAGTAAGACCTGTAGTTCTTCAGGTTTCTTTGAATTTCATTGTTGCGCAACCATAAATAAAGCTCTCAATCGTATACGATCAACAAATTTTATGTTAAGTAACTTTTCAAGCTAAATTTTCATATTTCCAAAAAGTTTACGACCGTGCGAATGCATTATCTCTAAAGCCTTGGCTTACCAATCTCCATATTCATAGATTATGATATGAAATATGCGAAGTCTTTAAAAAAAGATTAGAGATTTTGCGACATTGTTTGAAACTATGTTTTGTCATTCTAGAGTGAACGCAAAATCTTTACTATCTATAAATTTAGTCTGTTTTTGTTTTGAAAACAGCGATGAAGTTCAGATAAAAACGTACTATCTTCTGATCCCTTTAGAGATAATGAGATCTTTCTGACTTGACAATGAAGTGGCGGGATTTATTTTTATCGTTGAAAAATATATTATAATAATTTGCATTTCCTTCCTTTTAAAGATACTTATCTTAACTGCAACTCTCGTCCTTGCAATGGCCTTCCCGCAACCACCTCCACAACGCACACCAGTACCTATTCTCAGCCAGGACCAGGAACTTGGCGTCAACGGGACTTACCGGTTTAGGTAAACGTGGCCAAAATGTTCTTCGTTTGGTGAACTTATCTTCAAGAAACAGTATTGCCGTATTTCCTCGCGAGATTATATTGACTTGTCAATTTTCTAATGCATGCTAACGCATTTTAGCGTTTTATGTTCATTCTACACCAATATTCTATTTGATTGCTAACATTGAATTTTATGAACCTCAAGTGAGGTGTGCTAACTTAGATTTCATTATCAGCTTGTTGCTAGGCTAATCAATTTAGATCTTGGAAGTTTTTCTAATTGAGGTAGCCTTTTCAAAGCTCATCTATTTCTGACAGACGACGATTAATTCCAACTAACACTTTATCAAATTATATCATTATTTTTATGAGACTCAGTTTTGGATGATGATTAAGTTTAAGGATGATAAACAAATTAAAAGTATTGATCGAAAAGTGACGAAAATATTCTCTTAGTGCCTCTTCATCTTCTGGAACCCATTACTTCTCAAAATGAGATATCCTCAGAACACCTTTAAAAAATACTCTAATATTTGTTTGCAATGGTGAATGAAAATCGGGCTATCTGATGCTATATCTTAAATATAATTTTAATTCATTTAACCAATATTTGGTCGTAACTAACACTATATCAAATGCAAATCTTATTGGAACTTCTTTTCAAAATTTAAAACTTTCGTATCACACTTTACAAATTCTCCAAAGACATGCTCAAAAAATAATAGTGTACTTGTTTGTCATAGTAGCTAAGTATTGAGTAGTGTATTCTAATCATAAATTTGCATAAACATAACCTCCTGATAAAACTTCTCGCACTACCTGATGGCTTTGGTATCTCAGGGGAAAACAGTTACTCTAATCCTAAGTAATTATTGTGTGCAGTCAATCCTCTCATCTTCATAGTAAATGAAATCTTAATGAGATGTTTCTTCCGTGGCTCCTCTTTAGCTTCGAGGCTGGAAATGGAATTTCAGCGCAGGAGTCTGGATACTTGAAAAACCCTGGCATCCCGGGGCTGGAGGCGCAGGTCGCCCAAGGACGGTATTCCTACACAGCACCTGACGGCACTCGTGTCAGTGTTCAATACATCGCCGACGAGGGTGGATTTCGACCGGTTGTGAAAATTACTCCACCTTGAAAGTGACCAGTTATTGTACAACAGTTCTTGTACCATGAACGTGGAAAACAGAAGAAAGACATGGGCAGTCCAACTAACGCTTGTTTTCAACTGGATTTCCGTGGTTTTCGGTGCCGAAAAAAGTTGCAGATCTGGATGCGTAAATGAGATAAGGAGAAATAAGAAAATTCCTCGTAAATGAAAAGGAAAAAAGAAGAGGATAAAATGTGAAGGGAAACTAACTGCCATACGAAAAATCGAATCAAATTTTATTTTAATACTTACATAGCACATTTTATGTTCCACATATTTTGGGAGATGAAGAAGATGATGAAGAAATTAGTGAGTTAGTATTGGATGATAATGAAGAAAAGCAGTTAAAAATACCGAATTTAAGTGCCTTCATTCGAGTCGATAATCTGTACGGAATCTGCATTCACTCTTTTGGAAAATTTAATGCATTCTACATAATCATAGATTAAATGAAACCTCATCCTGGATATTTATGCTCAGTTTTCCTCAGAAGGCGACGATGAATAGGAGGATTAATTAACATAGTATAATTTAAATGTAAATTTCATGCTATTTCTCGCTATTTCTGCAACTATCTAGTTTAAACTTCAAGTTTGTTAGATGTTTCAACCGTCTGAAACCAATAAAAAACGGCGTTTGAATAGAGCCATGTGCGAATTTTTTGGCTTTCATGTGATATAACTTAGTATTAATTACTTTACTATTACTTAAGTTAGTTAAGTATATAAAATTCCTAATATGTATAAACATGTATAATGTATAATTTAAAACCAGCATACGTCTTTGCCAATAAATTAAATCTATTTTTACAGCGATTACTTTCTTATGGCATTCTAAGTATTTCATTGAGTTTTTCGATGTTATTGGGATCCACTTCGAAATCAAATATAGTTATCTGAATTGGAATTAGTATGCTATAAGAAAAAATTTCTCAGAGGTCTTTCAATTCGCACTCTTATTTGAGTGAGGTCAGCATTAATATATGGAAAACATTAATAATTTAGAAAATCATTAGTAAAATAAGAAAAATTTTAAATTAAAAAAAATCTTTCTTGACTCGAAATTTTATCATAAGACTTCTCAAGAATATAGTTAAGATTACTCAACAGAATTTAAAGTATGTAAGGTGGGATTAACTTATGTTTAATATTATTAATAGACTGTATTCACCGTCATAATGAATTTAAATTCTTAGAAATTTAATAGTCGAAATCGATTAAAATATCAATTAATTAATTAAAATATAAAAATACAAGGCGTGCGCCGATTCCACAGTAAAAACATTAAGCACAGAAAAAGATTTTAGCTACTATTCCATGATCAGGTAAAATTTTCTCTAAAATTAAACCTGATTTGAACTTGTTAAAATCCCGCCCGAATCTTACATCCCTACCGATAGCGAAAATAAGAAATAATTTTAGGTCAGTTGTGGCAATTTGAAAGTTTCCAACTACCGTAACGGAATGGTCACCATCTGACGGATTCTGCAGCTATAAAATAATTCTTAGGTTATTTTCTGTTACTGAGATGTCTTACAGTCACACACGTTTTTAGACACAGCGCTTACTAGTTGTGATTGATAAGCAAGTATTGATGGTACCGAGAAAAGTTATATTAGTGAGTCTATTCCTGTTCTACGGGTTCTTTTTATCTTTCAGGCATGTTGCTCACGTTTTTTGAGTCGGGTATGTGCACATCTTAGTGATATTTCAGTCCCCGATTTCTTTCGGTGCTTGAAGCCATGCGGTTCTTGCTCACCGAAGGTGCTAATGCTGGGGAGCATTTCTTTTACAAAACGGTGTATTTACGTAACACTTACAATTGGGATTTCACTGAATACATCTGTTGAAAATTTCTCAGAAGTATGACTGTATTACGGAATAGAGCACATGGGCTCCGTGGATGATCGCTAAAAACGCACGGTTTAAATAAAAAAGTGCCAATGGACATCATTTTGTATTCTACAGAACGGGGAAAAACTCCCAAAGAAACTATTGAATATGGTGTTTTTCGCGTATATTTCGAAAGATGTTTACTGTGAATGGACCTTGATTCAGTGCCTTTGAGGAAAATTTTGCGAGGATGTTTTTAGAGAGCATTACGTAATTACGAAATCCTAAGAGGGGATGATAGGTTATGTCGCACAACATTTATTGCCATCCTTTGGCTTTTGAGTTGGTTGCAGATCATCTTTATCTTCAGTGTGGTTCCTTCCTATATAAACCCTCAGATTCAGTGATATTCATTCGCTCTTCAACTTATAATTTGAAGTAGCGATTAATTTTCTCATAGTTATATATATGCATATATATTGCTTGTTGATGCATCTATTAGTTGCGTCAATAATCTCATAAGGGTTTTAATCAATTTCAATCAAATAATTCAAGTTAGACATTTTTCGACGTTAGTCAAAAATAAGAGGTCGTTTTAAATATTTATGAAAACATTCTTGAAAGTTCTAAATCAACTGCTCGGGATCCTGAATTTAGATATTGTTTTAATTTGCAATCAGCTTGGGCATTAAGCTTAGCTAGCCATGCTATGGATAAGGAATGCCAACATTTTTTTTGCGAGTTTTTTTATACGGTTATACAAATTCAGTCCAAGTAACTTATTTATTGGTTATAGCAAAAATAAAATCAAATCTTAATGTGAGAGAGTATTATTGAAATTTGGAAAGACGAAAAATTTTACAAAGGGTGAACTCTTCCATAAAAATACCTACATGTAAGGTATTACTAAGAGAGTTAATAATATAAATGCACCAGAAAGGAACACAATTTTAAAATTTTCCATTACATATTAAAATTACTACCAATAGTATCATTTATCGAGGAAGAAGATTTCATCCTGCAGATAATGTTAAGCGGAATTTGCGGCATTGTTTGGTGGGCGTAATGGAATGATAATTATTGGTGTAAATGAAACGCTATCACTTTCGATCAATATTGTAAATTAGATTCTGAAGAATAATTCCACGGTATGAATCACTTAAAACTGTCATTGGCTAATGATCAAAACTTCGATTGTAGAGTAAAATGAAGATGCAGTTGAACCCATGTACGCCAACTGACCAATATCTTGTAATAGAAAATGAAAGTAAATATGCACGTGACGCAGTAAAACAAAAAGAAACATATAGTATAATAAGCCATTTATTGAGAGAATTTTTCAAATGTTAATTTAACGGTACATACATTTACATACAAAATTACTCGATTAAAAAGAAATTTAACAGACAAATTTACGATTAAGAGGTAAAGAGAGCTGGGCGAGTGTGAATTAATTCAATCATTTGTTTGGTTGCCGTAAGGCAAGGTTAATAGTTGGACGGAAACCTTCCTCGTCAGCAACGTATTGGACTCTAACAACAGTTCCATCGGGATGGGTATAGCTGTATTCACCAACTGCTACTTGAGCTTTTTCATCATTGCCAAGATCCTTAACATAGCCACTCTCTGTTTTGGATATGCCATCCCCAGTTTCGTAGCTGCAATTGAAAAGAAACGATGGATAAAGTCAAGCGATACTAAAGTGCTATTAGAGAAAAAAGGCCAATTAAGAATTGCATTTTGTTAATGAAAAACCATTTCATAATTTTAACCAAAACTCATAATGAAATTTCCTTCCCTGTCTTATGAATGTTCAATTTGGCCACCTCTGGCAGCGCGGACGCAATCTAGGCGATTAGAAAATTGGTCCCGTTGAAATGTGTTACTATCCAGCTACTACCGCCGCCGTAATCCTATTCTATTCTTACATTTGTTACCATATTAAACCTGCCGTGAAAGTGTGCGAAAAGTTTTACTTCATTATTAAGGCCTTTCACTAAGTAATACCTTCTCATATCAGGTTGATTCTATTTTTTTGGTTTATCGAATGCAGTGAGTATTGGTGGAACGTAAGCTTCATCTTTGACTGACCCAGAAATAAATGCGTTATATTCGTGGAACCCGGAAATCGCAGAATGAGCTTTCATACGACAAACCCTGTTTCCTTTTAAAAATTCTCGAATCCTCAGGTGTCAACGGGGGGTTACTCTACTGGATGATGAAATAAAACTTCAAGACTATTTTATTCTTGTCGGGTGTTCGAGGACTGAGATTTACGGCATTGGATTCGGTATGATCTTCTTGAAGGTATATATAGGGAAAACCCTGATTCGTAAATCGAGCTCAGCTAACGGAATCTGTAATTGTACATTATAATCTCTTTATTAGAGACAATATGGACTGAAAAAGACTCAGATAGCGAAAAAACCACGGATAATACCGAAGATTTATGTGAGAGCATTAATTGTTTTATTAAAATGCCCGAAGTATATATTCACAACGACTAACGAAAACTACGGTCAAGCTGTATGCGGACCGTATCAAGAGCGAAATAAACTCTTGATTTGTAATGTTTCGGTTTCCTGCGCGACCACTGTAATTATTATATAAATTTAAAAAATATAAAGTGAACCCGTCTCCTAAAATTTCGTAAAATTTGAGACGAAAAGAAATCCATCTACCATCTTATACCATCCGAAAGACATGCGGAACCGCTCTTAGCGTCAATAAAAATGAAAGTTTTACTCTACTCTTGGAGTATTTTTAGCCTAAAAAAATTAAAATGAAGCGATGATAACAAATTAATTTCATTTTATACCGAATTAAGGGCGACCACGGAAAGCTAAATACTTTTTTCGAGTTAAAAAAGGAATAGATATACAAGTTTACTTGGTGGAATTTGATTCCAAAGTTTCTCTTACGCAGAATTTTAGGGAATTACAATAAGAAAATAATGTCTCGTTCATCTTGATTGGTGTTTACCTATAGCTGTAGTTTCCATGAAGCCCGAAGAATCGCTCGTCTTTCAGAATTGGAACTGGTTGTGGTCCTTGTGGAAATGCAGAAACGAGGATGACGGCTCCCAGAAGAATGATTATCTTAAAGAAATTAACAGAGGAACTGTTAATAATTTGATAAAATTAAAATTGCTCGGCCAATTCCACATAAAATTGTGGTTGAGGCAGTTTTTATGGGATATATTCACATTGAAATAAAAAGCTAATATCTAAATGCGTCACTTTACTAAAAAAAATATTGATGGATATCAGATACATTTAACTATTTATTTCGTTTCTAAAAGAAGGAAGAATGTATTAAACACAGCTACCATTGTAGAAAGTAATACTCAATAAGGGCACTATTTGCCACCAGCATAAACCACCAATTAGCATGGTTATAACAGGATTATTGAAATAAGTTTCTAGTCTTCTCAAAGAATCCCTTATGTTATGGTGATCATTGAATACTAACTAAACACTAATAGTAATGGTGTAGACTTAATACGGACAGCTCATGTATAGTAGATAAGAAGAAGCCGGAGGCCCAGCAATTGAAATAAATGTAATTTAGTTAATGTTTTATTCACCTTTGAATATTCCATGTCTATCTTCTATATTTTAACAAACAAGTTGTTGTCCTGCTGTAATGACCACCTTTGCTCAGGTTTCTTCTGTGAATGATTATACAAGAGGTTTATTCTCATATTTATATGGCTGTTGAAGAAAAGTTTCTCTAACATTATTCTCGCACCTTTTCAACCTTTTCATACGTCACCTTTTCCCTTTCTCAACTGAGATATTATTTCTTATAATTGGAAACGTAAATAAGGAATCGTTCAGATGGATTCGCGGAAGTATCGTCGTGGTTAAATTTGGAACAGGATTCGTTGACGAGAATTTCAATGTCTTAAGTAAGTTTCAGCACTTAAGAGGTCATCTGGTTAGCCAATTTCCATTTGGAAAAGTTCCCTAATATGAAACAGGATTCGATCCCAAGATTTTCCTTATTTTGTAATTTTCAATACTTTTTGAGGAAATTTTATATGATTGCACAACTTTCTTTATTTTCGTAGTTTTCTCATAGTTTTAATCAGGTTTCGTAGTTTCATTTAGACACTAAGGGACGCTTATTATGGAATCAATGCACTGGGAAGTCTTACTTTTTAAATCCGAAATTTTTCATTCACTCTTATATGATACGGTGTCCGCTAGTGGCATTCATATTCTGATACTCCTTACTCTTGATTATTTCAATAGCTACAAGTAGTATAATTGGT
Source organism: Pachydiplax longipennis (assembly GCA_036926295.1). NCBI lineage: Eukaryota > Metazoa > Arthropoda > Insecta > Odonata > Libellulidae > Pachydiplax > Pachydiplax longipennis. Next base: position 20,182,374 of record JAVFKF010000012.1, read on the forward strand.
CGCATGAACTTCCAAATCTTCAATTTTCATTATTTTTATAATTCAACTCTTTTGGTAAAGTTTGGTCAGAATGGCTCTTCAAAGTTTTCTTCATGTAATGAGAAGTTTTGAAATACGTCGAAAGTAAGAAGAAACAGATATAAACATGGAATAAATTCTTTGAATACATAGGGCAGCTTTATTGAGAAATAGTATGCGTTTTTTATCTAACAGATCATAAGTGATTAGAAAAATCTATGTTGCTATTATTGGTATATCTTAAGGAAATGTTACTAATCATTAAAATCTCGGGAATGAACGATGAGAATTACAGAGGTAATATACGTTGATTTATTACACCGAAGAAATGTGTAAATAAACTAGACTTAGAAATGCGCGCAGTTAATAGAGAATGGATATTTCTTCATTTCCCGATTTCGGGATAAGAGCCATTTCTATGAAAGCTGTACAGGTATTGAGCTAAAAACTTTCATTCAAGAAAATATTCTTCAGATTGGAGAGATGATGCGAAATGTGAAATACTGCTTTTTATTGACGAGTGATATTCCTTAACCTCATTTGATGGGAAAAAACTAACTTCGTAATTTATCCGTTGATTCACATAAAAGTCATCACAAATTAGAAGTGATTTAATTTCCTTCATGTGGAAGATTAACTGTGCCTTGACGATTATACGAAAGTATTTTTTCAATTGAATTTAATTTAAAAATATTTTATTAATGTATACTATTCGTGTTCATTCATTCTAAGTGCGTGATACTTCAATTAAGCTAATAACAGAGATGGAGGTTCATCCTTAGTATATGTTGATTCGCAAGGCATTTAGCAGAATGCTGTTTATCGAGATGAGCCATAGAAAAACGAATTTAATTCAAATGGAGCTGTACACGAAAGTTCCATCGTAGGTGGCTAGACGTTTCCAGCTCCAGTAAAGCGGTGGAAGACAGAACGTTTCATGTCAACGTTTCTGCATTGTGCTTTCATGATTGGGCGTGAACCAAATTTTAAAAATCGGGTCAATGCCACATGTTACTGAAGTTGGAGGATTTGAATAAATAATTATATTTTTTTATTAATTTTTTCCAAAATTCCCTTTATTTACAAACAAACGCGCTTATTTCATACAAATAGAAGAGCGAATTTTCGAATAGAAATCGAATATTTTGGCATTCTAAAACAAGATCATACCAGAGTTCTAATTTAATATCGTTAATATCGCCAATGAATTGAAATCGTAAATACCTTCTATGAATTCAACCCTAGAACTGTGCAATGGGACTAAACTATGATTTGCTTCTAATCATATCTATAATAAATCATCGTAAACATTATTATTGCATATGAAATTTAATTCAGGGTCGACCACTTTGTTACGCAATGGATTTTGCGGCGAATCAGCAGCGATCAAGTCAGATGTTTATTTTAAATTTCGCGAACATCACAATATACTATAAATTAGGAAGGAAATCAACTTTTGTTGCTTCATCCTTTTTGGAGTGCTGTGAAATGTCGAAAAATTCTTTTATGAAAGATGATAATTAGTTTAATATAAAATATGCGTGTTAAATTTATAATTAACATGGAAAAGGTAGTTTGTAAATCTAATTAATGAAGACACCTGAGTAGATAATCTTCATGAGAATTCTTTCCCCGCTTTGATAACTTATGTACATAATGTGCGTATTTGGATTTTCATTTTATATACGTATCAAAAACTAGGATAAAATCCCTATCATGCTTTCAGATTGTTAATTTCCTAACATTCTATTTAATCTCTTCTCTCTCTGCCCTAGTTTTTAGATACATCTCATGATTAATATTAAAAATACAGCTATAAGAAATTAACCTTAATACTAAATGGATATTCAATACCGGGGTTTTATTACAGCGGATTTCTTGGTATTTTCAGCGATTTGGTAAAAAACAGCTAAGTTTCATAATGGAGCAGAAGTAGATTTCACCGTAATTCTAAAAAGGTGCTACCTCGAATTTTTAACTTATTTCATTCTAGTTCCTAGTTTGTAACTCGAAAAGTTTGTATCTCACAACCCAGTTTACCATTATTTCTTTTCGTTTCTTTTCGGTTCGTTTTTTGCAATTAAGTATATATCTAGAGGTCAGAATGGAGGAAGAAACAGTTAATATGCCAAAAAGTTTGTATGTGGAGCGGTTCATAAGTCGATGCACTACTATATTAAAAATAATTAATTTGCATTTCAGTTTTGACGGAACATGTAACGATATAACTGTTTCGTATTTGTCATCATTGAGATCAAAATGCAAGAAGGGCTTACAACATGTATGTGCTTCCTAGAATTTAATTTTCTACTTATATACGGACTTATAAACGGTCCCGTTACCTTTAATAACTTGGGACCTCATCAAACCTAAATCCAGTTCTGATTAGTTAGATATGCAAAAGGAATCCAAACTTGTTTTCATGCTCTAAATAGGGAAAATTTAGTTCTATCATCTCAATTTTACAATAATAATGGTAATTTTCCGTCAAATACGAATTATGTTGAGCAGATGGGACATCGTTTTGCTGCTGAACGAGAAGAATAAAAGCATCCAATTTGCTAAGTAACAATGCAGAGTGACTGAATTGCATTCAAATTTCAATTCCATGTGTTTACCACAAAACTGACTTCCTGTAACATTTGCAGATAAACGTTGGAGATTTCTACGCTGAATTTCATTTATTAGGTAATCCTACAGTCTTTTCGGTTCTCTTGATTTTCCTTGTGGCAAAGAGCAGGAAAACACCCTCGAGTCCTACTTTATACACTTCGTACTTTGCGCTGCTAATTGCATTATTTAGTATTACCTTGACGAAAACGAGCTGCATAGAAGGAGCAAAAGGCATATAAATTCAGCCTCTGGCCAATTCTCCTTAAAAATTTTGACTTACATATATATACGAAAATTTTTCACCAATAAGCATTCCAGTAAGAGGAGAAGTCTAAGAAGGATCTTTTTAGAGGGATATCACTACGAAGAATAAGTCAATGGAGTACTCTAAGGTGAGTGAGATATTTTCCATTTTATGAAAATGAAAGATATTTGAAAAATTTTGTAGAAAAAATTTTCTTCGACCTCATCCGTTATCTGAAATGTCTCACGTGAATCTATAAAAATATTGGAAGTTTTATGAGCATGTAATTTTTATATTGTGCTTTAACGTGATAGATTTACTATTAATTTCATCGTTTGGAAGAGAGGATTCTCCAAAAAAATAAATCTGGTAAAACCAAGGAATTAGTAATACCTATTTAATTGCGTTTTGTCCTGACTCTAGCTAATACGAAGTGTATAAGGACATTTCCATCGAATGATGCTCCCTTGACGACGTCGATTATTACTATACCCCATTATAATTGTACCTAAATAATTTACAAAGAACTCAGAGCTTTATTTACTGCTCAAATTTTTTTAACTTCTATCGAATGGTCGAAATTTCGTTAAAATTTGACAAATACGATTTAACTGCATTACAGTTGGAATAGTTAGTTTAAAATTATTAAATTCAAAATTTACTGCCCTTATAATTTTATTTTAAATGAAGAGAATATTTAACAAAATAATCAAGCCTTAAATCATGACATTCTCTATAGTCATGATAGAATAATGTACAATCTCAAATAGACTGGAGGAAAATGCACTCGAATTAGATTGTGAGATAAAAATTAAAAACGAGAAACCTATCCATTAAAAGCATAAAATAATCTATTTAGGTCCATAGCTGTAGTGTATTTGGCTAGACTTACAGTGAATTTTCTCTATCTTATATTTTTATTTAGCATAATTTTTCTTAATAATTTTATTTAAAACTCTTACAGATAATCATTCTTCTTGGGGCTGTTATACTCGTGTCAGCTTTACCACAACCTCAGCAACCGATACCAATATTGATGTCCGAGCAGAATCACGGAGTTAATGGAAATTACTCCTATAGGTAATGCTCAGAGATCGGAAAATGCTGAAAAAATATTATATTCATTCTTTTTCATCCATAGCATATGAAAAACTCTTTTGCACGAAGATCTTAGTTTTAAACTGTGATTGACATTGGCTTTCACTTCGAGGTTTGAAAACACTCTCTCATTAACAGCTATGTTACAACTTTCTTTTTGTACATTGACTATCACCTTTTACTTCAATGATTTCAGCTATGAAACTGGGGATGGTATCCGTAAGCAAGAGGTTGGTTATCTAAAGAACCACGGCCAAGGTGAAGATAGAGAAGCTCAGGTGGCTGAGGGACAGTATAGCTACACACATCCGGATGGAACTGTCGTCAATGTCCAGTATATTGCCGACGAAGGAGGGTTCCGTCCAGTTGTTAAACTGTCCTTTTCAGGGCGCAGCAGTAAATGATTTTATCTACAATATCCATGGATTCCTCCTTTTTTATTGAAAAAATCTTGCTGTTTTTATCTCCAAAATACAATCTTCTCTAGCAACATTTGATGAAAATTCATATTATTGATTCAGAAATAATCTGAAATGCTTGTACAATTCCGGAGAAGATTACATAATGTCTTTCGTGAAATTATACAAGCATTGCTTTTTGTGTCTGTATAGTCTCCAAAGCGTTTGTTTGAAAGAGGTTGAATGAATTTACATGTCTCTACTGCTCATACAGCTTCTAATGTATTATTAATATTGAGCAAAACAATGTATTGCCCTGCGATTTCCGTTTTCTTCGAAAATCTTCGCGATACCTCTATCGCTACTAATTTTTGCGAGAAATAAATTCGAATAAAGTGCCTTGAAATGAAATTCTTAATGTTCTTTATCATTCCTCGAATTGAAAGATCTTTTTCAACCTCGAATTTTATTTTTCTGAATATGATCGCTGATTCTTCGAAATTACTGCGAGATCAACTCTATCATTTATAACGTATTTTTCTAGTATCTTAAAAATGACCATTCGTTTATAATGGCTTCTCTAATGCATGAGTAACATAAACACTCTTCGGATAAAAAAAGATGAATCATTACATCGATGTTTAGATGCTAAAAGTATAAAATATTTTGCGACATTACTTTCCTCCCCTCAGATAATTATGATTTATAATTTCTCATTGAGCAAAATCGATCCTATTTGAGTTATGCAATTTAAGGTTAAGGAAAGAGGCGTGATTTATGGTGGTCTTCTAAACGGATTTCGAAATTCATTTCAGTCGTACTACCCACCTCTAGAGGAGTGAATGAAATATGGTTAATAATTGATTTGGTGATTTAGTTTGAGTATCATTTATATCGATGGGTTAGTTAGTTAGCTTCAGCGAAGCTATTGTTTATAGATGTAATATATTTTATAAGGCTGTGTCAAATTTAGTTAAGTGGCTAATAGGCTACTAAAAATAAACAATACTTAAATAGAAAAATTGCGTTCCAATCAACCTTATTTCAGTAAGTAATTGCTTTTGACATATAAATGTTAGTATATTTATATTAATCATAAAATATTGAATTTTAATCAATAAATATAATTGTAATATTTATTATTTGTATATAATTTATTTTTGAGATATATCGGTAGTATGTTCCGTGATTTAGATTAACAGATTTTCATGATGAGACGATCGTGACTAATAAATATGAAATATAAAATGGCTCATAAGGTTTAAATAACTCGCTCATGACGATCTCGATATAAAAATTGAAAATAATTAAAGACTACCGAAAATATATTTAAAAAATCCTAAAATGCGATTTCCGAGGTAAGCTGTTAATTAGGCTGCACTGGTTCTTGAATTACCCATTACAGGTCGTTGGACTATTTCTTTATGTTTTAGGGGGCTGCATAAGTTACTCATTTCGAACCAAAGATTCTAACAACCCCTAAATAGCAATTAGATGGCAACAAACTATTTTAATCGCCGGAATGGGAGGAATCCATTCCTTAAATAAGTATTTACTAAATCGAAGGATTCCAACTGTTCCTTAAGTTTATGGGAGTTACTTTCGTAGGTATTCTATTACTTCCCTTTTTTGTTATTTATTAAAAATCGTTTTATTGTTGTTTTATTGAATTAGTTATTTTATTGAGACATTGACTTTCGTAGTTTCCAGTTTTATAGCGCATAAGGACACTATTATGGAGTGAGGAGTACGATAGAAGAAAGCTTAAAGGCTATATAATATCTTTCATTTGACTTAGTAAACACTATTCATATCTTATAAATTCAAATTTAATCCAAAACCAGGATTCAGGAGGTGTCATGTACCGCTAGTGTTAAATTTAATTCATTAATATGCCACTTAGGGAAAAGATTGGGAAGTACTGAAGTAGTAAAGGATATGAGAATATAAAGTTATTAAAGGAAATGTTAATATTAGTAATAAAAAGATAATTTTGATGCAAATAATATTTAATATTGAAAATGAAAGAATGTTTTAATATCGGCAGAAAAGAGAGAGTTTAACTGAATTGATGTGAAAATTATGAAAAAATTGGGGAAAATATTATATCAATGGGGATTGTTGATGGAAATGTTTGCAAGGGAAGGAGAAACACTGTTACCACCCAAAAAATAAAGTTCTTATTTTTCTTTAATGAAAAAAACAAAGTCGAAAGAACATAAATTACATTAATTTTTATGCACATCATTATTGTCTTTTCCATATAAAGGGACATTAAAAGATAAGAGCCTTACAAAATGTGGGTGCGGCAGAAGATGGAAAAAATTAGCTGTGTTGATAGAAAAAACTGCGAGGAAAAGCTGGAGATGGTTGCAGAGGAAAGGGTTTTATTTGAAGAAAGGCTGAAGAAATGGGTGGGTGAGATATTGAGAGGGGACTGATTTCTAAAGAAAGTGGTTGAAAAAAGGATGCTTGGGAAAAAAAACAGAGAGGTTGGCAAAGGTAAATGTTTTCCAATGTTATAAAGAAGCTTTCAGACTTTCAACCGCCCTTTTGCGGAAGACTTATGGCTGGCCGATGCCGCACACTCCGTAATGAACCACACTCTTCGGTATCTTTAATATTTGTCAATTATTAATTTCGACTTCTCTTATTGATGATATGTTATCATTAAGTTACTTATTGTTTTATACTTAAATTAAATGGTTCATATTTGGGAATGCTTATCGAACTTATGGATAGTTGGATATCACAATATCACTATTGTCATAAGGGTAAAAAACCTTAGATTGTACGTAAGCCAAAATTATATTCCTGATATACATTAATCTGCATTATTACTTAATTATCAAAACGATTACAGTCGAGAAGACGGATAATAAAATGGGTCACGCGTTATTTAGCAATCCCATAATGAGTAACTAACTGCGCTCCTAGTGTTATGCAGTCAGTATAGGAAAAAATACGAAAAGGGTAGCCGATTTCTAAATCACTTCTTGACCTACAGATTAGGTCTTGCAAGAGCGGTCGAAGGATGAAAACTATTTATCTATTTCACCTATTTAAATCATTATTAATTGGAGAGAGTCAAATGTATTGAAGTTGACAGAAATAATGTTCGCGTCCCATCAGAGATCAACAACCTTCTTGGATTAGGAAACTTCCCATAATAGGTTGTTACGAAAGATTTATCTTGTCGTAACTCGAGAACGTTACCGAATCGAAGAAATTTTTATTTACGTTTTCTCCTCTAAACATCGTCTCCGACAACTTCCTTGCCGGCTGCCTTTACCTTTTGTGCCAACCCTGTATACATTATATTAGGAAGAGAGGACGGACGGAGGGGTGTGGAATGTGTGTGAAAATCACACAGAGAAATTTTCCGGGAATTTGTTTAACGCGTGTATAAATAAGCGAAACTTGCGACGACAACACACATGACTCAAAGGGCCGATAGAGGAAGGATGTTTTGTGACGGAAGGATCCCAAAAACGTAAAAGAACGGAAGCAGAAATGGAATATTTGAAGGTGAATTTTTGTCTTACGAAGCGGTTCCCAGCTTTTAAAGGGGGTGCGATTCGTGCGTTTCTATTATTCTTCAAAAACTTTGAAATAGCGAATTATTTTGAGAACCGATGGTGGTATTAGAATTATTTGTAAGATGGTGTGTCATTGTTTTCTTTATAGGGCAGGTAATTACAAGAACTCTCGATTTGAATTAGGAGGGAATTAACTTTAAATTCAAGTAGCGCACTGAGCACACAATAAGATCATGACCCGTAGAATTTGAAGCTAATAATTAGACCGATATCTCGTAATACTGGTAGCATTATTAATCCATTAGCCAATCTAAAAAGAGAGCTTACAATTTCCTATTCATTTAAAATCAATTTTATTTAGTTAATTTTTGCTTTCACGTGGTAGAAATCTTCTAACTACTTCGTATGTTGTATAATTTCTCCATGAGCTAACTGTTGAGCATAATATTTTTTCATGAAATTTGATTTTATGTGAGATAAATTGCAATATAAACGTAGATTTTGTGATTATTCTGTTGTAAGCATATGCTTTAACTTATACTGTAGGTCATCCTCATCTTCAAATCGGGTTTAAAATTAAATCTAGATTGAGGGCAGTAAGTAAAATGCTCGACTATTAAGTTTCGATCGCGAACAGTATATATTATTGCCCATTACTTACTCCGTAAAGTTTTTAATGGCCCCATAAATACATAAATTTTGACAAATACAATTAAAACAGCAACACTTGATATTTTAATGATATTTGAACTTAATTGATACAGGCATACTTAAGGATTTTCGAACCATGAAAAATGTAAAGGGACGATAAATCATTTGATACTTTCATGTGCTTTCTGTTTACCTTAAGAAAGTATGTAATTGCATTATTGAAGCATTGTTAGCTTGTCATGAAATTGCCTATTTAGCGAAGAATTAGTGAGATGTTGTGAACTTTCTTTCAAGGAAGTACTAATATCCATCAACATGTCTACTTTCTAAATTGCCATGTTTTAACAATAGGTCTAGTAATTAGAGTATAGGCGCAGAGTCTCTTGAGAGTTTTCATCAGTCCAAATTGGTTGGTGGTAGCGATTAGAGATGTAAATACACTCTTACGATTTTAGGTTAGAAACGCGAACGCTTGAAAAAGGTCCAGGATTATAAGTAATGAGACATAAATTGGATGATATGAGCCATCCCGGATTTCCTGGGAAGAATCCTCAGGATCTGATTGGATAATAATATGTAAGTTTATTACCGTATTGATGTGGTAATAGTAAATTAACGTTTTCTTATTGGTTATTTCATCGAAAGGTAATCATCCTCCTTACTGCTGTAGTTCTCGTGAGTCCTTTTCCACAGCGATATCCGGTTGGGGTTCTTAAAGGCAATGAAGATATTGGCCTCGTCGGATCATACAGTTACAGGTAAAAAGTTTCTACAAAAGCCAAATGGGACTGATTTAAATGAATAGTCGCCTATCTTGGGATGGAGAAATTAGGAATAAAGTAATATTGTTTCCGCAATTATTTTCAAAATACAACCGGGCCTCTTTCGTAACTTTCTAAAAATAATATTTCAAATTAATTTTTCGAATTCATTGCTGGGGCATAATCTAATAATAATATTCATAATAATATAATTAATAATAATTTAATCATCTCGTCTAAAAATAACTCATTTTTATTTAACTAATTTCTATTAAATAAAAATTTAAAATAATGTGATTCGATAATAATGCATCATTTTAAAATACGCAATTCTTGTCGATAACGACGATTTCCTCCATAATTGGTGTCATATTCGAATCATGTCATGGCTAAGAGGGTTGAAATAGAAATACGCACTTCGATGTAACGAGAAAGGCTTGCCATTTTTTTTTTTGCTTTCCAGCTATGTTTCTGGACGTGTGTATACACATGAAAGTTTAGCAGCTCGAAGGAAAGCCCTCGCTGCAAAGATTGCGGCTCAGGAAGCTGCAGACAACAGTGCATTCGAAAGCCAAATTAGAGTTCAATACATCGCACCCAGAGATGGTTATCCTCCGATGATCAAAGTGAGATTCCTAGACAGATGATGGCGGTTGTTACATGTGATTGAGAAACGAAGGGCGGATTCCTAAAGAGGAATTATCATGTATAATATGATAAAAATACCTCAGTGGTTAAAAATGAAGGGTATATATATTTTGTTTCATTTATTATACATACAGACTTGAGACATGTGTGATTGTGTATTAGCTGGATCTCGTCAACCGTCTTTAACTTTCATAACTTTGAAGTTACGTTCTGTATAAAGTGATTTTTCTTACCCTTTTTGTTTCCCTACCTTTATATTAAGAATTCAATATGGTATAGCGTATAGCGTAAAAATCTCCTTCAAATGTTATATTGTGTCATGTTTCCTCCAGAAATGGAAGAATGGAATGTAGAGGTTTAAGGTCCACGTTCATAGCTGCAATTTCCCGAATTTTGACGAATGGAGATAATTTGAATATATTGATAATTTGATATTTTAATTGATATTATTTTTTAAATAGTAATTGATAATTAACATGGTATATTTTTGTCAGAAGAAGCTCTCTCCGCTTAATTGGAGAATGGTATTGACAAATACCCTTACGTAATTTAATAGATTATTTTGCAATAATGTGCCAAGATTCCGCGATTACCTCATTCCAAATATTAATGGACATTTCATGATATTTTTACCTATTTTATTTATTGACATTTGTATTATGACTCATACCATAGGTGTGATATTTCGATTAAATTATTTTTCATCCAGCGGACTAAGCTGAAGTAGCCTTTTATTTCTGCAGAGAAAAAATCCTTTAAATAAAAAAAGCATACAACGATTGCTGTCATAAGTAGTCTCTCCTCAGTGATAGAGGGTAATACAAACTGACTAGATCTGTTGCTGCATCTTAATCATACTACAACTAATAATAGATTAATATGCTACTGTATTGGCAGTGATGGAGTGGCAATATCTTGCAGAATTATTAACCAAAACATGACTTTGAAAGTCATTCTCCGATTGATAAGCTCACGCTTCGACAAAAAAGCACTGTTAAGGTGGCCTCAATGCGGATCTTTCTTTCTTGCTTCTGTGAAGTAAAAATTTGAATTTGATTTATATTTCGATTTAAACTGCTATAAATCCATAAGTAAAGAAAATAATTTCTAGGAATCATTATATATTATTTTTATACCGGAAATTCTCATTTCGATGGAAAGTTTCCGTTTATAAAACCATGCAAATTTGAAAATTAAAGGGTGTCACCCAAATGTATCTAAGCGAATCAAAGGGTTTTGGACGGATAGTCATTCTTTGATAACCTTGACCTCGATAGGGTAGGAAGTTGAGTTACAAAAAGTTTTCGACGATATGTCTGAAAAATACGAACAAATTTGAGGATGGATTAGGAATATTTATCAGTTTTTTGTCATATCCTTGTTATAATTTTCCATATTATATCACGGGTTTTATTTTGTACTAATATTGTGGTAAAATATGGAAAAATTATAGCAAGGTGACGTAATAGCATGTTTACTTCATAGAAATTGAGACTAAATCTAACTGATTGAAATACAATTCTAACATTGAATACGTATAATATAATAAAGGTGATAATAATAATAACAAAAATAATCACAATTGTTAATATATAAACAGTATGAATTAACACTGAAATAATGACCTACAAAAAAATCATACGGTACGCTGTGATTGAATTTTCTTGTCCTCAGCTGAAAATAGATGAAGTAAGTGAATATCATTGTGAAGAAGAAATCAAACCACACAGTATTCTTTGATCAAACATATGACTTTCAGCTTTAAGTTATTGAGTATTTTAGATCATCATCTAGCCTTGCTAATGGCAATGGCATGAAATACTCCGGGATTCAGCTATTCATTTGGAATTTATGAGAACGTGACGACTTAAGTAAAACATTTTAATTTTAGACTTATATAATAAAATATTCTAGAATTTATCTGCAGGCTGATTTTCGCTAACGGAACCAAAAAATAAATATTCATTCTTGGATTAATAAACTAAAAATATAAGAAGAGTGTACGGAAAATTACCTGTAACCTACTGCAGGATCCGATCTTTAAAACATTCCGAGGATGTTAAAACAAATGATGGCGCCAAGGACCTTGGCAAGTAAACAAGCAAGATTGTGTCCGTTTGAGTGATGTCATGTCCTAAGAAAATGAAGCTTCCACAACTCATCTCATGCATTGCAGCATAAACGTTTAGTAAAACGTGTCGAGTTTCCTCTTCAAATGAGTGACCTTAACCTAGCAATCAATTCTAAACTATGGAGTGAATGTCTGTAGACTTATGTGGGATAGATTAGCCGAAATTTGATTTTGTAAAATTTTAAACAAGCTCTATGCATTCTTTTCAATTTAGAAAACTATATTCAATGAAAGATTCTCTTAATGTCTTTTATATTTATTTATATGGAATTCTAGACTCTCTTTCCACGTGGAGGGCGCATAATAACACGAGACATGTGCTCTTTTAATTGAAAAGAGCATAGAAAAAATTTTCCTTGCATATTCAAATTAGGCTTTTTCTTTCACTTATATTTACTTCGAGAAAAGAATTGCTAACGAATTTCGTTTTACAAGCATATTTGCTGGTGAAGGATGGGACAGAGAATCATGAAGTAATAAAACTTAAGTTTCAGTTAGTTATTAATTTAGAAACAGCAATATGTCAGATTTTCACGGTGATTTATCTGAGTAAAAAAGCTGTAAAACGGAGTTAAGTATTATGTGTATTTAATGATGTTGAGTGATTGTTGAAAACTCAATAGCAGTACCTGTAGAAACAAATCTTTAAATCCTGATAAACTTCATCATAACTCGTAATTGATATACTTCAATGAGAATTTCGCTACTCAAATGTACTTTTGATAGCACATGTTTGGATAAAATCTACGCGACGCATCTTTTGCAACTGTAAGAGTCCAAAATCCTTCTGGATTACGAAATCTTTCGTTTTTGAGATGTGTCATGTATTACAATGCCATACTTTTTCAATATATTAAGGAAAATTTCAGAAGAAAATGTTAATGCGACGTTGAATTCTGAAATCCATAAAATACGCTGTACCCTCCTTTATTTTCTTTGTAACTTTCATTCGATTTTATACTCGAACAGTGATGAAATGCATTGCATGTTGCATCTAGCTATGATTAATATAGGGTATGCTTTGAAGAAGCCTATCATTACTTCTCTCAGTTGTAGATTTATCCCAACATATAGTATGCCTGCAGAGAAAATAATAAAATGTTTAGGAGCTTATAGCATTGCGATGATAATATAAAACTTATCTCACAAAATTTTCATATTTTTCCAAATTATCAACTTCACGTCCTTGCCGTGCGCTAATTTGAACTTTCAGCCTCTCGGTTGAGTGGGGTTTACCCTATAATGAAAAACATACTGCTAATCCGTATAAAATTTAAGTATTGCGAATTGAGGACAGGAATACGTGAAAATGTTCGTCCATGGCTAATCAAGTGCAATTATAGTTCGCTTGACAATCATGAATAAAATGTACAATAACTCTCAATATTTAACGAATGCATTTTTCATTTCTGTTTAGTACGTTTTGAAAAGTCATTTATAAACAAATGGTCCTAAATGATAGGGAAGCATTTTGGAATTGCCTTTGCTTCCCATGCGTTGTCTCCTTAATAATGACACCTATACGATATTTTCAGTTCTTCAATTAGCTCGTTTTTGCTGAATAATAATATCGCATTTCCTTGAGATATTTCTGTTTCTGAACGTCCTTGCAATAAATTTTTAGAACACTTTTACTTCAAACATTAACATTTCGAAATAAATGAATAAATTACAAAATCGGGAAGATAAATAAACAAAATGTTTTTACTTTTGATTTTACCCATTAAATAGAAATTCAACAATAGACCCTACAATTAGCTTTTAAGTGAAATCCGATAAAAATTTCAGCACAGATACAAATACGATGGCGGCCCTAACTCTGTTTTATATAAGTTTAATGTTTTAGCTATCTTCAATAACGATATCAACCTTATCATTACTTTGATTCAGAGAGATATTTCGTTAACCATACCTGAGATCACAGGAAGTATTTTTCTAGAATACCTGCTAGAGGTAAAGGAAATTTTTACTTGCTAAAAAATATTAATCCATCCTAAAATAACCACAAAAATTGAAAATTGATACTGGAACTTTTATTTCCAGTACGAAAAACTATTTCTTTTAAAAACCCCATATTATTATCTCAGATTTAGAATTTAATCTTAAAATATAAGGCATTCAGAATCAGTGAAATCCAATAAATTATAATTTTGAACTTAATGAAATCAGTATCTCTTGATTTCAGAAAAAGTTAGACCGATTCTAATTATGGCGCGGCATGGGTATCAAAGATATGAAAAATGAAGATATTTTGATAAGCGTCCATTTTGAGGACGGCCAGTAGGTGTGGAACTGATGGGTTTCACTTGCATCTCTTTCAACGTCAAACGAATTAGTTTTGTTGAGGAGCGCGCCTTATTCCGACCTTCAATTATGAGAAATCTTTCGATTTCCTGTTGTGGGGCAAAGGGCTCATAAAGAGTTTATTCATTTGTGTGAGACAAACATCGAAAAAAAGCCTAAACTCACGGGACATTGGAGGGGGCGGATAAAGAAAAGAAAGGGGGATGAGGAGGAATTTGATTAACACGTTTTAAGAAAAGAAATACGCCTCTGATATATCTTTTTGCGATCTTTTTTCTTCCAAAAATAAAGGGATGAGTGGAAGAAATTAGTGGATATGGCTGTGGAAGGGGAGGAGGCGGTACGTGTGAGGGAAGCATGCATATAATTACCTTCGCGGCAAGATAGCTTCTTTGCGTATAAATACGCAGCGAATACCCCATAAGCGCATAGCATTCGGTGAAGTGACAGAAGAAGCAGCAACTGCGGCTGACGTGACGAGAAATAGGAAGGGGTCGAAGATTACCATGGAAACCACCAAGGTGACTCTAATCTTAATTAACTCTTGCTTTTGTGACCAAAGTCCCGGATGTTTTTCCAACGCGCCTTTAAGGTGAGGGAGGAATTTTGAATAGCTTAATAGCAGGTATTTCAACTTCTCAAAAAGATTCGTCACAACGTGACTTAGTCGATCAAATCAATGATTATCAAGAGCGAGAGATTCCGAATTCCCGAACGTTTCCAAATTTCAGACTTTGGACCTGCAGTACTAATGCAGTAACCCGAAGAAGGGATGTGATGACGGAGATAATTCGGTTTAAAGGACAATATTTTAATTCAAAGACTTGTACTACATAATTTTAAAGCAATTTTACTTCAATTTGTTTGTGTAATTTTCGTTGGCCCAGAAGTCACTAAGGATAGAAAAGGCACACATATGCAGAGCTAGTTAAGTCATTAAGGAACGAGAAGGTGTAGACAAGGAGAGCTTTCAATTCAGATATTTTATGGATCATATAAATAATTTAAAGTTTATACATTGAAGATCATTTTCCTAAAACTTTTACAGCATAAGATTTAAAATATGATAAAATGAGTCTTAAAAGCCATTTTAAGACTCATTTAAAAGCTCTTACCAAAATAGATAGTAATCCTAAAATATGCTCCATAAATAACATCCACTAGACGTCTGAATTTTTGCTAGGAACGAAAATTAATCATCTCCTCCATTTTCTATTAGTCTTTCGAGCTTATTTTTCCCTGCGTTTCGTATTACGTTCTGGTCTTTGGCTTCACGCAGCATGGACTGAAGACAGTCGTAAAGAAAGCGATAAAAATTCTTCTTTGTGCTTGGAGATGAAAAATATAATTTCAACCTAAAAATGATCACATAGAAACTCTCGACGGATATTATGTGAAAGCCAAATTTTTCCAATGATAGATTTTGCAAATTCCAATGCAAATCATTGGCGCTGAATTTCTAAATGATGATTTTTTTTATTGATTATTCATTAACAAAACCTAAATCTATTAGCAAATATCTGTTTTTATGATATTCATTATTAAAATCATATAAGCTGTGCCATTCATACGAACAATACGTAAAATTATGCAATTTGGGCCTTTTTCTTGAATCACTAATTTAATGAGTGAAAAATATTTGATTCATTCAAATATACTTATTTTAACTTATGAAATTTATTTATTATTATTTATTTCTATTCGATGGTAGATGAATGAGACAATAATGAGAACTGATAGTTTATTCATAATTTACTTAACTTTGTGATTGTCTTTTTCTTGAACAAAAATTCTCCTGATGTTCCAAGTTGTCCATGGATTTACTTCTCAATAAGAAATAAAAACTATTAAGGCGATTATATAAGAAATTGCTTATTGATACAAATAATCGGGATATTTTGTCACTTTAATGGTATGATTAGTTATTAAGTTATTGAAATTTCCTAGATTTTTTTCCTTTAATGGAGCGAGAGCATCTCGGACACTGATCACGCTTGAATCTTAAACATGCGTTCCATGGGAATTAACATGATCAAGAATCGTGAGTGAGCCTTTTCAAGATTCTGCTCTTGCCCCTTCTTAAATTTATTTATTTTCCGACTTCTTTGATTTGCAAATTTTGCTCGCGAACAGGATGAACGCTGTCCCTTATCTTGGAGAGTATGTGGCGGATATTCATTTGAAGCGCAAAACTGTTCATTAAGATTCTGAAAATCCATCTGCGAAGGATGACGTTTGTTTAATTCTGGATTGTGACGGATGTGTAAGTGTCATAAGGCACAAATCCAATGTCACGTGGTAATTTACGATGGGGTTTGCTGAATGAGTATAGAGAGATTTTTACATCCCGGAAAGCGTGAATAATAACGTTAGTGACAGATTTTGTTTGCTTTGCTGAAGATTGTCATCGTTCTCGCCGCCGTTGTCCTTGTGTCGGCATTACCTCGACCCCAAGAGCAGCCTCCCGTCCCCATAGTAAGCCAGGAGCAAGAACTCGGCGTTAATGGGACATACAAATACAGGTATGAAAATAACATAAGGATGTATCAGTTGTTTGCGTTCTTCGTATAATTCATTAAAACACCATTCATGACTCAATGGGTGGGAACGGCCAAGGTGAGCTACGTGTTTTGGTTCAAATTCGAATCCCACTCAAGGAATGTTTATTCTGAATCTTCCATGATTGTTAATTCTTATGAATGTTGTATCAAAACGAAGAGGTTTTCCTAAAAATACGCATATAGCTGAGTGTGACTTGTATGCTAGAGTTAATTTTAGGAATATAAGGAACTGAATAATTCATCGAATAACTTTCTACTCAATATAATTCATGATATAATTACGGAATTCATTATATCAAATTAATCATTTATTATTTCTGGTATGTATTCAACCGTGGTTATCTGAAAGGTAATTTGAATAATTGAGAATTAGTGTGTATTTCAGAGGTGAGCTTTCAAAGAAAGATGAATACTCCTGTCTTATTCTCTCAAATGTCTGAAGTCTAAAATAATATTCAATAATTCAGTGGAAGGGAAAGGTTTGAATTGAGTGAATATTTTAATTAACACTGGAAGATAAAATTATACGACAAAACAAATAACAGTGTTCTTTAGTAATAGATTTTTAAGATAAAGTCGTCGTTATTGAGAGTAAAAATAAGAATGTTATAACATTTACTTTACGGAACCAATGTAGCAACCAAAACATAGAAATCATTGAATTCCAACAAAATATCTATTTATTTCATGTGGACATATGCGGTATAAGGTCAATAGAAAATGTCTGTGAGGAAAAAAATGTTAAATGAGTGAAGTAAGCGGAATAAAATAAATCTTTGGGAGGTAGAGAGATGGAAGAATGATAGTTATAAAAAGTGAGGAGTTGTGGGTGAGGCGAGAAGATACTCGTAAAGAAGAGAGATTTTCGAGAGACATGAGAGGCCGTTGAATTTGGAAAGAAGGAAATTAGATCGAGTATTTTTCTACGATGAGGATGAGGAGAGATATATTGGGAAGAAAATATTTGAAATCGGGGAAAATTACGTTGTTTTGGGAAGCGATGATTGATGGTATAGGAAAGGAAACTTAAGAGTACGGTCAAGAAAGCTGAGAGCTGAGGATCATGCCGTGCATCAGGTGGGAGCTCGGTACTCAAGAATTAGGAGAATGCAGCCAGTTAATAAGTATCTTAGGATGAGTGGCTCTTTTAGCCCAGGGAAATTAAGCTAACAATAGATATGCATCTGAACATGACGTTCCACACGTATTTTTTCGAGTCAAGTTTCAAGATTTTTGTCGAAGATCACGCCCAGGTCAATGCGGGTAGTTACTTTACTTTCCGGAGTATTAGTGTTTGAAATTAAATTTTAATGCATACATATTTTTTGTTATTACATAGTTATTTTTAGATTTATTGTTTATACATGGGTTGTTTATAGATTTATTGTTTCTATATTTATTTATATATATATTCATATACTTTTGTGTATACATAGTTTATTTTAACTGTTTATATTACTTCATGATTATCGTTTATGAAAATCAGTCAAAATATTCTATCGAATTAATTATAAATAAATGTTTTCCTCTAGTTATCAAACCGGAGATGGCATTTCCAAGCAGGAATCCGGATTTCTTAAGAACCCAGGGGAGGAGTTGGAGGCACAAGTGGCTGACGGGAATTACGCTTACACGCATCCTGATGGAACCCAAGTCAATGTCAAGTACATCGCGGACGAAGAGGGATTCCGTCCAGTTATTCAAATTACTCGCGGATCATAATTAAACAAAAAAATCGACGAATCCAAGTTTTCAATATTTCATTAAAAATAACTTCGCAAAAATCCCATCGGTGATACTGCCAAAGCTTTCATCCGCTGTTAGCGGATTAATGCATTTAACTCTTTTTTATGGAATAAAAGCGGGATACGTGAAATTTTGGCTTTATTCTTTGTGGTTAACTACGTTGAAATTTTCCGCTTCGTCTACCCTTTTATTTGTTGGACTGAGTGCAGATCTATTATTGCAATGAGCATATTTGTGCCAACATGTAACTGTTTACTTTGAGCATATTTCAAAGTGTAACCCCATGCTTAAAAATAAAAAATACTGAACTTATTTATAATATGTGATATTCCGTAAATTTTTTCCCAATAAATGCAAATTTTAGGTTTGGTTGACAATTATATACTCGTATGTATGTTTATCTACATTAATGCCTTGCGATATTCCTTTCGGGATACATCAGGGGTATAAATATTAAGCATTCGAGCTACTTCTTTATTTTAATGTCATAGCATATTGTTCACTGAAAGTACTAGACCCTAAAATTACCTGTACTAGCATCTATTTATCATGTTTTATACTCATTTTTGTATCGACTGAAGTCGCGTCGCAATGGCTTCTCACTCATAAATACGAAAAGATAACATAACACCGCTCCCTAACCGTTTCATTGCATCTAACGACAATTGTTCTATCAGACCGAGATTTTCAATTGCTTTACTGAAGATTTTTTGAATACGTGTGCTCCAGTTTAAGTTATTTGTGAAAGTGATCCCGAGATATTCAAATAACTCGACTACACTTATATTTATTCCATTGACTGTGCACGGCTACTTCTGACGCAATTGTTTCCTTTCGAAAGAATTGACTACGGTGAATTAACTCAAAATAAGGTCTATTTGCAATTTTGGTACCCATTTGGATACGAAATAAATTGCTTAAACGAGTATTAAAGTCTTCCTCGTTTGATATTCTCTACATATTACTGATTGTGACTCACCTGCAAATACCCTCTCATTGGTATCTAATCTCGCACGCTGCTTTGAGGTTGACTTTGTTCGAACTAACACCATCAAGTACTGTTTGTTATTTCCTCTCGTAGAGAAAATCATTCACTCAGTCAGTTACTTCCTTATTAATGATACTTTTAATCTGTGTTTTGGAGTGAGGGACATTGTCGGAAGCTTTCTTGAAATCAAGGAAAATAGCGCCCACTCGCTTTTGCTCTCCGCAGACTGAAAGATTTCGTAAACAAAAGTTTTATTGAGTTTCGTATGATTGGAACTTTCCAAGTGTTTGTTTTTACTTAGGGGAAAATGCTATCTAAGAACCGTATGAGTTACTAACAAAGATATGCACCATTACTTTGCCAGGACAGAAAAGTTATGTAAATGGGATGAATCGATAATTTTCTAAGTCCCCCTTAAATCCGCTTTTATAAACAAGCATTAGATTCGCTAACTTCCTAAGTTAGCGAATGTTACGACCTCAGCTATTGGGGAATCTGAATAATTTTTTATAATTTTTTGGAATATCTGAATAATTTTTTTCTTCGCTTGTCTTTCCTTTTTACGCTCGCTTGCGTGTAAATATGTAAATCGAATCGATTAGTACAGCGATCAAATAGCGATGAAATAACTATGATCTATATTTTGCAGTCTATTTGTACATTGTTTGGTTTAGGTTCCAGCGTATACAGTTGGTTGTGTTTTGTAGGAAATTGCAACATTTGAGAGGTGCAAACCAACTATGAAAACCCAGACCGACTTGGTTAAAGTCGAAATATATTTTAATTAGTTTACGCGGCAGTGAAAGATGTATAAAGTACGAGTTGCAACACAAAGATTTTAAAGTCTGGGCGAATGAATATTTTGAAATGAATTTTGGCATCGTAAGAAGTTTTTGGGACAATTTTGACCTTGGGCTTTCGTAAAGAAGTGTCTTTAAACAGACGAAGCGTTTTTCTACTTGGCATTCTTGTGAAAATTCTGATAATGATTCTTTGAGTCGAAATTTGCCGCAGAAATCAATATCCTTGTTTTTAGAAATTATTTTTACCATACCCTATTGATGAAGAAGTGCAACTCTAATGTTATTTTCACTCGGCCAAAATTATAATGATGTGGAACTTTCTAGGAAAGATATTTCCCCATGATAAAATCTCCATGCTTCTGAAGCTGCCTATCGATCTGCTTTCTATTATCAATTGATTAAATAGCAATGGATGAACCTTTTATTTCTAATTATCACGTGTAATTTTATCAATATTATCATTATGGCATCAAAAAAAAAAAAAACATAATATACCCAACGCTTCTGCAGGAATTCAAAGAGAGAAAATGATTTCTTTTTAAGACATTTATTGCTATAAAATATATTTACAGGAGATTTTTGTCTTATTCATAATATTGTATATTGAGCAAATAGTTCGTTATGAGTAGGGCTCGTTTATTTCCTGGAGGGGGGAACTGGCAAATGTTCACCCTGAGGTTGGAATCCATTCTCATCGGCGATGTAAGTGAGGGTGATGTGAGATCCATCTGGAGCAACATAAGAGAACTGTCCACGGGCCACTTGGATTTCCTTCTCTGGATCTCCAGCGTTTTTCACAAAGCCAGATTCTCCCACGACGATTCCATTTCCTGCCTCGTAGCTGGAGAATGAAAAATTAAATTAATTCACGCAGGATTACGCCACCAAAATATATGAGGATTTGTAAGTCTTAGGAGGATGAAAAACGTACATAAAAATATGCTGTAAGGAAAGAAAGAGACCCAGCTTTCTCACACTGTCAGTAAGCTTTTTAAAAGGATGCCCGGAAATATTTTGAGCTGCCTGAATTCATATACGGTGGGATTGAGATGTACAGGTCTATATACACGTATAAAGGATGTATTTGTGTTTTAGAATATCTTTCAGTACATCCGACTCGGTGATTAAAATCCGGAATAAATCGCGAAAAACTGCGATATCCGGAAAATCGAATGCTACTAAGGATGATAAAATCACAATTCAGTTACTAAGCTAGGAAAGAGCAGTGTCGATCAAAGAGTTAGTTAACTATAAAACGAATGAAGATGCTCGTATGAGAAACTGAATGGTCAGTGTTACGATAACTCTTAAATCGCCATCCAAAACATTCTAGTTAAACGGTTCCTTCAGATGACTGATGAAGTTAGCGCGGTTTTCGTAAGAGAACTTTCTAAAGATTATGTCACCTAGACAAACATTGGAAAAGTGTTGTCCACTGGGACAGTGGAAATTAAAAAATCAAACATGTTACCTACTCTCTAATGTTTATGCAAAACTTTCCTCGGATCCATTAGGAAAATTATGTTGGATTCTTTTGAAGAATTCAGTAACCGATCGAGCCAAAGCTTTTGATGCTGCAGATGGAATTTCTAGCAGGTAGTGGGCTCCTAATGATGATGGATGTGCTAAACGTCGGGGAACATTGGGCATGCCAGTCATGTCTTATCAAACGGCATAATTTTACTTGCCAACATTATAAAGGTTTGGAAATTAAGACTGGTAGGCAAGATAGTTGGGCGGGAGTTAATCGATTTTAAATACACCGTTGTTTTGTGTCTTACCTGTGTTGGTAGCTTCCATCATGGCTTAGCTGCAGGTCTTGACGAATGATTGGCACTGGTGTCGTTGGGAAAGATTCGACGAAGACTACAGCGACGAGGAGGATTAATACCTAGAATAGAGTAATCGAGGAATAACCATTAACAATCTTACATCGAAAGAACTACGGAAATCATGGGATAAAACAAAGGAAACAGAGAATTATTGTAGAGGGTATAACTTAAATCAAAGAGAAATAAAATCGATAAAACAAGTGAGAAAAAAGGCCGCTCTTTTAACTGTGAACTATCTTCAGGAGATAAAGATGGCATAAATTGGAGGTAGAGAGTGAGAAAAAGAAAAAGAAACATAATGGAAATGATATTTCAGAAATTTGGAAAGAAGAAAATGAAAGTTGTCTACGGTAACGTTGTATTTCCACAATTTCCACGTGTAATTTCGCAGACATTAATTACTTAAAAGTCTGTCGATACAGAAATTATAACCGGCACGTGAAAGAGATCAAGAATGTTTTGATATGGTTACGTCAACAATACTACGCAATTGTCAATTAGAAGGAAATATACACAATGCAATATTTAATAAATAAACACTAAGTGAATCATTATAGGATATCAATCACATAACTCTGTAAGATAATGGAAAATAATGGTATTAGAAGAATTTACAATATCTTCATGCAATGTGAAGCAACCTCTTTATATTATAATTTTATAAATAAGAATGATATATTAGTATTATTAACAAGAGTTTTCTCCTATATTGGAAAATTTCAGAAAAATCCATCCTCATTTTGTGATTCGCAATGAGATTGTGTCTCAAAGGAACCTTCGTAACAATAATTCGAAACCTTCACTCGTGATTTTCGTCCTACACATGTGAAATTTTTTCTTGATGGTGAGAACACCGATTTCGCTTTGGTAATGGACACACAGAAATGGACCTTGGTGGTAATCCAGAGTGAGAAGGGAGAAGATGCATCTGTTGCTTTCGTTAAAGAGTTAGCACGTTTGTGAGAATAATCGTTCGGGATAGCGGAATTTTCTATGTCAGTGCTGCAATATTGCAACTATCCGAAACCAGTAATATAAGAAAAGGAGGGAAATGAATTCGATATCACTTTGATTTTGTATTATCGCGTGTCGAGTGTTTCGATATCGGAATACGGGTTCCTAATTCTTAGTTATAGTTCTGGAAGGCAGCAATGCATTTGAAAACCATTATAGAATGCGCTAAATGTTTTGGAATGAATATGAATCGAAATGTTAATGACACATTGATGATGCCTGACTTTGGTGGGAGCTCATTATTTAAAATACTAGAGAATCAATATTTTCCTAAAATATATTTATTACAAGGGACATGATTTATTAATTAAATATTTGTATTCGGCAGATATTCAGGAATTTCTCCCTCTAGTATTTTCGAGAAGATGCTCATCGGGAATAAACTAAGATAAATAAGATATATAATTAAGCTGATAATTGAGCTGGTTAGACATTGAAAAAACTTGGAAAATTAACCCTTTGGATATTATTAATAGTGCGTAATTAATGATGTATTTATTAATGGTATCAAATGAACGTATGCCCTATGAAATTTGAAGAGGTTTCCAAAATACGCGTCAATGTTAAATTAACTAAATTCGTATGCTATAGTATTTACATATATTAGATTGCGTTATGGAAAAGTAACTTTAAACAGAAGAGCATGAATTCAAAAAGGTAGAAATTTGAGAACCTAAGTAAATGGAAGAATGACGGAATGAATGAATGGCATATGAATCATTATTATCGTTAAAAGACCTTAATATTTAATATTAGTAAATTAAAGATTTAGGAATCAAAATATTAACATTTCACCGATGCGTTTTCATGCAATAGGGTAGAGGAGAAAGGTGGAGAGTTCTCTATCCCAAGATTAGTCTTTAAAGAAAACTATCACGAATAATATTCACATCAAAGTAATAAATTTAGATAGATAACACAAATAAATATCCAATGCACCTTTGCGTATTCCATAACTGTCTTCTTAAAGCTGGTCGGCTTAATTGGATGAAACAGTAGCTTTTGCTTCCTTTGTTGAAGTGTGACTCTCTGAGTAACGCCAGTTGCTTTTATACCAATATTCATCCCCTCACTAGAAAGAATATACTGTGTGCTCAGTTTCAAACCCTCCCCATTTCCCTTATGGTGTAAGCCATTCCCCTTCTCCCTGCAACAGGGTGCTTTCTCCCCGTTTTATGCTAACACGGATTTTAATTAGAATATCATGAAGGACTAATTACGAAGACTGGACACTGCGTAACACAATTCCTATTTGCCAACGTTTGACTTTCATATTTCGGAGTTTGACCAGTATTTGTAAACTTATGTTCTGATGTAGGATGGAATTTGAGTTTCTCGTTAGTGAGACACCCAAGGCTAACAGAAATCCATATTTTGTAATGACTGGCGTCAGTTGATGGGAACAATTTGGGACAAAACAGACTTTTTTGAGATGGTTAAGGATGACTTGTGAAACTTAATGATTCAATTAGAAAAAAAATTCTTGATTTTTTAATCACTGCCATTAATGAAATGGATTATTTTTAATTAAATTGATGAAAGCGGCATTTTCTGTAATCATCGAAATTAATGCAATTGGAAATTGGTACATTGAAAATAGTAAGTTAAAGAGAAAAGACACGAAATTTATTTTTCACCCCCCAGAGCTTATAGTAGTACTTATTTTACTACAGTTTTGTTCTATGAATTCAGTTGTTAATATCAATTTCGGAGTTAATATCAACAAAAAATGGAGGAATAACTCTTTAATGCTCATTGGTTTTCCTCGTCATAGAATTATTCATGAGTTGCTGATAATAATTAATAGCAATTTCCCAACATACCAGATATTATATATTAATTACTTACTAGATAACGTTAATTGTATTTGAGAGAAAGAAAGAATTCCCTGGTTGAATAATCAACCTCCAAGGCTAAAAAGACTAAGGAATTCAGAAAATGTTTAAATATTTTAATTTGTATACGCTGATATTCGGCAACGAAAGTTTTTTGGATTCAGCGCTACGCAGGAGATTTATTCTTCAGATACTTTTGTTCGTGAAAACTTCTACACCCAAATCAGTTAAAAATATCTCATTAATTTTTCATCGTGTAAATAGACAATCATCTCTCTGAATGACTAGCTTAATTAACACGGCAGAGTAGGTGATTATTAATTTATCTTTCGTAGCAAATTGACTTTCATTTTATGACTCCTTTATGTTAAAATAAAATTATACCTAAGAATTATGCCTCCCTCTTCCCATTAATACCACTATAGTAATTATGACTGTTCCTATATTTGTGCACCTGACGATGGTGCCAAACGTCGAAATCTAGGTAGTGGAAGATCAAAGTTCTGTGGTAACTTGTAAAAGTTATGTTTTATTCATACCTCTTCACGGATATATTTCCTTTTTCATGAACAGGTCCAAAGACTATCCTATTTATTATATCGTGATTTTTACTTCATAACTTCTTTTTGGAAGATCTTTATTGAGAATATTTAAATAAGGTCAACATTTCAATTCAGCTAAGAGAGAGAATCACTTATCACTTCAGTCAGACTGTACTGCTTTTCGTTCACAGTCGATTCCAAGAAAGCTAAGTGAAAACCCGTTATTTTTAGACACTATAAATGGAATCCATATTTAACATCTAAATTTAATATACAAAATCTTATGCAGATATATCTTTAAAGATAATCCTAATATATCAAACATTATATTCATTATATGATTTCTATCTGAAGCTCAAGAACGGAATTATAACTGAAAATTCAACTTATATTATATATTTATTAATATTACATCAATATATCGCATTTTTTCTAATTAATCATATTTAGTCAGGACTCATATAAAATTACCAATTAGGTTTTTTTAGGGGAAATAATGGTTTGGGTAAATATATGATGCAGTATGCAGAGAAGAAATTTATAGGGATAAGTGAAAGGAAAAACTTAATTCACACGATTAGGCCTCAATATTGAAGGAAATAATTAGGTAAAATATTTTTGGCCATGTTAGTGTGATCGACTCCAAATTATTGTTCATAAATAAGTGGAACAAAGCTTTTGGAAAATGTTACGATATCAGATCATAGCCTTTTACTTTGTTAGAAAATTTGGTAAGTGAAATCAATTATATCATGTACTTTGCTATTGTTAATATTACTGTTGTGTATTGTTACTTAACTTCGTTAGCTGTTAGAAAATTATGTATTATAATTTTGCTTCGTATTTTCTATTAAACTAAATAAAAACCTTTACAACGCATTTTTTAGAAATGCGGACATAGGAGATTTGAATGCTCCTTGCTTTCTCCGTGTATCTGATGCTGATATTCATCTTTTAGTAAGGTCATCCTTATTTAATTTACATTTATAGCAAAATGATTCTTAATTCTTCTCTGGTGATTTAATCCTACAGATGTGGTAGTAGACGTCAATTGAAAATCTCTCAATGTGCTGTACCGTAATTGTACTACATTCATTTTTAATGGATCACTATTTAAATCGTGATTTCCTTATTATTCGAAGGTTATCTATAATCATTTAGCTCCCGTTCGTCATCGTATACTTCGTTGATCACGATTCTTATCTCCATTTCCCTATAACTGAATATTTACATATGCTCTCAATTCTCATTCATCTCTCCTTTTTCCAGTTTGATCTTTCCACTTGTTTATATCGTTTATTCTTCACAAGTCCGACGTGTGATATTTCCTGAGTGATTTATCCGCAGCACTCATACTTATGGTCACTTGCATCCATTTGAACTGCGCAACGTCCTTTACTTGACAGTTTAATGAACTCCTCGTCTCTCTCCTTGGGTAAACGTATAGGTAACATGAGATTTACTTCAAAACCCTTCTTTTGAAAACAGTATGGAGTCGTGGTAATATCTCGAGAACTATCCTTCTCTTGACTTTCCGGATAGCACGCATATTTAATGATCTCATCGTTCGTTGTATTTCCTTCCGCAATGTTCCTATATTTTTCATATAGCAATTGAAATGAAAATTATGTTGGATAAGGTGATTTTTTCTCACTATTATTTAATTTTTCAATTCATTGCCGAGTTTCCATTCTATAAATAGTATTTAAATTTCTATATTCACTTTTCTAGATTTCTAAACGAAATTTTTGCACCAACTGCCTTCACGCGAAGTTAACTTTTATTTATCACAAGAAACATTTTTGTATTCATAATGTGAAGAAATGAAAAAAGTAGCAAGTTTTATCCGTACCAATAATTTACTACGCCACCTGGGTTTTACCGCTTCGCATCATCATCAGGCAAGGGGAAAGATAATTTTAGTCAATATATACTTAAAACATATAATTTATTCGATATATAGCAACATTTCATTATATCCTTTACTAATACTTTGAGTTTAAGTGATTTTCATGCAATACAATGGGTTTAATTATATTTTATCGAGTTATTTTTAGGCGTTCCATTAATGTTGATGGCTTCAGTTTTAATCATGGATACTTAAAATTGGAGAGTGATCAATCTTAGTTTGGATTATTCAGAAAGATCAGATGTATGTAAAACAGTTGTTAATTTATTATAAGTTAAAATTATTTCCGTAATTTTTACGGGGAAATACAAAATTTAAATATTTCGTTCGGAGACAACGTGCTCTTTACCCATAGAGAGCATATGGAATGGACATTCTTACAGAGAAGTATCATGAACGTCATCTTCATTTAAATGCAGCAAGCGCTTTATATAGCACCTTCTTAACTTTCTTCTCATCCGTTGACTCTTTTCTTTCATGCTGATTTTAGGACATGAAATTCTCGCAAAAATGCACTTTTTACTTTTTACTTCATCCAATGACATTTCACAAGCACTTTTACTGTTATTTACTTATTCTGCATTTTGAAAGCGTCTTTCGAGTTTCAAAAGCACTTTCTTTTACTTTCTTCCCAACTTCACCATTCCACTCGAAAAGATTTTCCTTTAATTCTCATTGAAAATTCAAGTGGACTGAATCAGATGTATCGAATTAAAGGAAGAATTTCAATGTAGAAAAATAATCAAATTCGGTAACGTTTCTTCTTCATTTCCAATATAAAATATTTCGAGCCCAATGCTTAAAGGAATTTTTGACGATTAATTTTTATTCATCAAAAGGGACGAAAGGAAATGAAACTTTGCTTCGGTCATAAAGGCTCCTGGGATTCCTGATTATCTCAAAAAAATAAAGGAAGTTAATTAAGTATACATACATAAATAAGAGAAACGGAAGTATCTGAATCTATTTAATAAGAATATTCATTTTCAATAGCAAATGTATATACCTTATGAAATATATTCTGATTTTTGATAAGATATATTCATTTTCGTTTAATAAGATACATTCATTTTTGTTTACCCTTTAGGTCTCTATTTTGCAGCCTTTGCTGAGTAAGTAGTCGTTTTTTAATTTCCATTTGATGATTTTTCATGCATCAATAATCGGAGGAAACCTCCAAGGGAATTACGTTTCACGTAGTATTTTTCAATCATGAAAAGATTTATATAAAAAAGAAAATATTACACCACGAGAATATACACCCTTAAGAGTATTTCCATAAGATGTTGCTCCCAAAGTTAAACGAATTTCTTTTTTGTTAGATTTTTACTCATTTGGAGCGCTTTCCGTTATTCCTTTTCTTGATTTCTTTCCTCAATTTTTAATTTCGCCTGTTGTTTATATTTTATGCTAATAAAATTATATTTATGTAACGTACGAGGTGCATATATAGGCACATATCTGGTAATTCTCTGAAACAGGTCGGAATGAATACAGCTTATAGAGGTGTGTTACAGCTTATGCATAGCTTAATTTCATTTTTCGTTTCGGCAACACCAGTCCTATATATGTGGAGATGTATTAAAATATATTGAAATGAATTTGAGAAGATAACCGCTTTTACTTCATCACGAAAATTTTTGTGTCAAATAGGCGCATATAATATGCCAACTGTTTTGGAGTACTCTAAGAAATTTTTTCATCATTCATTTGTTATAGCAGACGGGCAACATGATTCCCATGATTCCAGAGATACCCTATCAGGTAAGGAAGTAAATAGAATATAGATAAGCTGACCCTTTGGAAGTGGTATCTTTAGCCCTTCTCTCAGTGTCGTCCCATGGTAAGGTGCAAGATTGCAGCTCGACGACCTCAGGAGAGCAACCAGAGCATGCCAAGTCAAAATATCTTTCACATTTTATTTTCTTGAAATGGCAATAACTTGCTTCGAAGACTATTCTACACCGCTCAGTAACTGGCTTACCTGTGGCAGGTAGGTGATTTTTTCCATTTCATATTTGCTTCTTGCCATTTATTTACAGGCATGTTATCCTAATCTCTCACAAGGAGAGGTTTCCAGGTGGAATCGCGATTTTGAGACGAGATCTGTATAGCGTAATAGAAATTGAATGTAAAAAAATAATCGTTTTTGCTGTAAGTTCTTTTCTCCAAGGGTTCACGAGGCGTGGTTGTTTACATATAATTTAAAATATAGTAGATTACATGCCTACTGCTAGGCTTCTTTGCAGCTAGTGGCAGCGACGACGTTACGGGAACTCGCCGTTCATTTTGGCTGCTCGGGTTACGCAGACAACGCGATCAATCAATAGATTATTTTTATCTTCGTTTAAGATGCTTTTAATAAACTTATTTGCCTTTCTAAATGCACCACATATATAACCCTCCGCATAACTTGTAATAAATACAATTTTGATCCTGAATTTCAGAAATGTGTCGTATTAGATGGCGAAAGGCAGACCTGTTACTTTTAACTATCAAAACAGTCTAAATTCCCCGGGATACCGGGGATTTGAATTACTGTCTGCCATTGTGGTGGAGTGGTTATCGTACTAGTGCTATCAGTAAGCCGCATAAAATAGCAATACAGAAATTCACATAATATATCTAATTAAACATACGGAACAAACATGATTAGATTAATGGATCACCAGTGGGGTGGGGGTTTCAGCCATCTTGATCATTGACGTCACAAGAACTGAAAACTTAATTTTTCGGAAAAAAAGTTTTCCTTAAACAGGATTTGAACCTTTGTCGGATTTTTGACAGTTGGAAACTGTACCAGGTACTCTAACCACTCGGCCATTTTGATGTTAGAAATTGTAAAAACGAAGTAGGTTATAACGAGTAAAGATTGATCAAGTAGGCTACTACATGCGTATGTAAGATGAATATAGATAATATGATAGATACATTTATATTTACATTGATACCATAATGCACCGATTTTTTTAGCCATCTTCGATTGCGAACTTTGGTTGAACTGTGATTTCATTCCAGCGTTCATTGCCTTCCTCTTGATATCCTCATACTTATCTCTATCTGAGGAAGCTCGCTTATAAATTTGCTGCAACTCTACGTGCTCTTAGCTCAACTACAAGCTATTTTCCGATCGCTTATTTGAATATGTACTCGTTCCTCATTAAAATTATGAAAAATAAAATAATAGCAAGGTATGTCTATTGCGATACTGTATTATCTCCAGTATACGTGAAGTAGATTTAACATTTTCCGCGACTCCCTCTGGACTTACTGTACTGGGTTATACATAAGGGACTACTACCTCAAGGGACTTATATCAAAAGATACAAAATCTACCTCGATTTATATTCATGACAAATGCGTTAGCGTGGGGTTAGACTTAACTAGAGATTATTAACTAACTTAGAGTTCATTAGAAGTTTAGAGATTTGGTAAACTCTCCGATAGCCATTTTTTCGGTATACGGACTGGTGTCCGGTCAGGGAGTAGAACGGAAGTGCGGGATTAACGATCTTCTAGAAATCAGTCCATAATGAAAACAGACATGATGGGATTTTACCTAATACGATTTTTCTTAAGTGTATGCACAGCAGAGACTTGTACAGCAAAAACGTGTGTACTCTCAGCTGAGTCATGTCACATAGAAGAACTGTGAGGAACGCTCGCGGGCATATCCGTTTGTATCGAAAGTAGGATGCTGGAACGAAAGAGACGAAAATTGGAGCACAGGTTTACATCTTTTAAATTGTGTATGCTGCACAAGTCAGTACTTTCTTAGGTCTTAAAAATATGGTAAGGGATTTACTTCTGTTGAAATCATTTTGTGATTTCAGGGTAGTAATGCGCTGTATAAAACCTTAGAAAGACTTAAGAATAGCCCAGGACGTATGATTGAAAAAGTGTAAAAGTGATGAGCAAAGTAACATTTCCTGGGGCGTTCAGCATCTCTCTCCGACTCACAGCAATCTTCAGGAAGGTATGGGTACCCGAACTCTTCCCAAAAACCGAATTTTATCCCTCTTCCTGGAATCAGAAAGGGAAATGGTGAGTCAAACGAGAAGAGTCACATTCGACTGTTGCAACTGCTTTGGCTTAATAGAAAGGTCTTTTCGTACCAGGAAAGGACACTTTAACAGGAAAGACTGCAGATGAATTGATAAACGAGAAAGAAAGTCGATTCCGACAAAGACACATCCCGGAATACAAGTTCTATCGGATTTTGGGCAGCGTAACACTTAAATGAAGGAGAGTATCTCCACGACTTCGGTATGATGCACATTATTTTCCTCAGTCATAAATTGAAAAACCCGGGCCGTTAGCAAATTAATGGTGAGCATCTCTATGACAGATGATGCCAACAAAGTTGAAAAACTGGTTAGTCACGGTGTGTCCGTTTAGACTACTCTTATCCTCCTTCGGGTATGGATGCATCCCTTCCTCATGAATACAAACTCCTTTCCATCGGAGACGATTGATGTCTTATTTTACATCAGACCGCTGTCTGATTCCATTTATTGTTATCGGAATACTACTTAAGTCTTCCCGTTTTTTTCTAATTTCCTGCTTATTATATACAGACAGATAAAATATAAAGGGAGGTAGATAATTTGCATTCCTAAGCTGCGGGGAAATTGGAGTTGATTGCTTAACAACCTGATCATTCTCTGCAACGATACGTCCGTTTTCTTTCTGATGCAGATTTTTGGGGAAAAGAAATGCATCTTATCTAACGAATTTTTTTAAATGTATCTAATGAATGCTTAATATATTCATCATCTTTAAATCCTATATTTTTTCTGGAAAAGATTATAAAGTTAAAGAATATATGTTGCGCAAGGCTTTAAAACACCACGGACTATGCGTTCTTTGATCAGATATGAGTATAGTCATGGCAATAAGACGAGCTACCACAGATGCTCTGGGCACGGAAGTGTGGAGGAATGGTGAATACGGCGGAGTGTGAGTAGATGTAACAACCATGTGTCACCAACAGTGAATGCCGCCTGGTTAGGACTTATCCTTCTGAGGAATATCGCCCCGAACAAACAAAAAGAAAAGAAAACCAGATGCTAGGAAGAAAATTGGAAGTTCAAATTTAAATTCAATTCAATTCGCTCACTTCCTCAAATAAATGAAAGATCTTTGATTACCGTTTGGTGCATCAAGAAGTATTCAGTTTTTAAATGTATATATAGATTTTGTCGTCTAGGTATTTGATTTTCATGCCGTCCTGTTATCAGAAATTTTACCTCTTTCATGATGGATTTTTATTTAGAAAATTCCGTTCCATAAATATAATATCATTTCATTTCATCTGCTTAACGATTTAGAGAGAAAAACTGCATTAATAACTAATAAACTGTCTTTCAAGAAAGTGTGAAGCGAGCGGTAACATTTAAATGCACTCCTTCAGATCCAAAGAAGTTCATGGAAAATATAAGTGGTAGTATTGTTAAGTCTTCTACAGCAGAAATCAACTCACATGTGGGCTCCTTCCAGGAATCGAATTAAGTACCGCTTTCACCATAGCCGGGTTTTAATATTCTTAGGATTAAAAGTGTAAGGATCCCCATAATATTAACCTAATAGAAAGAGAGAATAGAAAATAGAATGGATAAAATTAGAAATGGCTAGGTTATAAGTCGTCCCATTTGTTCTATTCATTTCTAATCGATATATCGAGATATCGTAACGGTATTCGCTGAATTAGAGGCATTTCATTTTAATTCAAGGAATTTTCTCGAGCGATGTTCTGCGAATGATACAACCAGATAGCTTTCTTACGAAAATATAAATTTATTTATGGGCGAAAACATATGTACAAAAGCAGGTCGGTCAGCTGCTCCTTGAGGACATGGATATAAAACGTAGTCTTAGAGAGATTTGATTAGTCTACTTCTGCTGCTGCTCCTGTGGGAGGGTGGCGAGGTAGTCGAGGGCCCTCTGGATGGCCTCTGGGATGGGAGGGGGGACTGGGAGATGGGCGCCCTGGGGCTGGAATCCATTCTCATCAGCGACGTATTGGAGGGTGATGGGGGTTCCATCGGGAGCGGTGTAAGAGAACTGTCCCTGGGCAACTTGGGCCTCCTGTTCGGGGACTCCAGCGTTCTTCAGGTATCCAGATTCCTCAGCAACAATTCCGTTTCCAGTTTCATAGCTGCGAAAAGGGAGCGACACATTTTACCATTTATGACAATGAAAAAATGTTGGAGAAATTAAGTCACGAGAATATCAACTTCGAGGTCTTTCTCAATATATTTTCACTGATGTTCCTGTTCTGAACTGGAATGATAGGACTGTTGGTTGTTTTTCAGCCAGTCTGTCGTACAATATCAACTATACCATGTACTTCTAATTTTACTTTATGTTTACAAGTCCTTTTCATTTTTGTGTGTATTGCATCATCTAATTGGATTTCGTTTCGAAACTATTGAAATATCCCATTTTACCGATATTATTCTTGGTGATCTGATTGTGAGTACGGGCTATAGCATTCAAGACGTTAAGTTTAATGTCCTATAAAGTTAAAGTCAAGACGTAGATGTGGAGGAAAAAAGTTAAATCTCAGGTAAATGATTAGATGGTACGTATGGGTATCAGACATTTTGAGAATGAGTAGTTTTCGCTGAATATCGAAAAGCTCTTTCATCACTATTTACGAAAAATATATTACTGCTTCCCTCTCGATCAGTATTCGTTCTCGGAGAGTATTTTAAGTACCGCCAAACAAATTAGAAATCATCATTTTGAATTATTAGATGATTTTATGCTTTTCTCTTGCCTTTATGATATCAATATTGATTCTCAATAGGTTAAAATTTTCATTTTTTTGGTGGTGGTATTAGGCAATACCAATGGAAACGTGATATACCGTTTAAGCTAATTTCCTAGTACGATAATCATTTGATCGATGATTACTGATGTCAGAAAATATATTCAAAGATAGATATATTTAGAAAATTTTGCATTAACTTAGGAAGTATTCTCTATGAATCATATGTAATGAATCGTGTGCTGAATTTTCCTATTTTTGCATAATCATTCTCATGTAGATATGAAGAATAGATGAGTTTTAGCATTTTTCTATGGACTAGAGACAAGAGAATAAACATTACTTCTTGATTTTTCCTAGAAATTCTACTGTCCTTGATGGATGAGGATATTACCTGTATTTGTAGGTACCATCGAAGCCTACGTCTTGTTCCTGGCGGACGATGGGGATGGGTTCTTGTCCCTGTGGGAATGCTGCTGCAAGGACGAGGGTGGTGAGGAAGATGATGACCTTAAATAAAGATAAAGAGATATTAGAGCATAAACAGGAAGACGCTTTTACGTTCCTACGAAGTTCGCGCGTTTAATTTTAATCTCTTTTCATGAGGCTCTTCTCTCAAGCGGACTAATATCGGCAGCGAAACCTAGTTTAAATACTCGCATGTGATGTGGTATTACTTGTAGCTGTAACGGTCTAGGATTCGAAGGATCGTATCCCCATTTTAGTTCAGACTGACTAAACCTTTACTATGAACCCAGTAGGTTGGGCGTGGCTGTAAGGAAACTGCTTCTCCTTATCAGTCTGCTCCATTTCTTCCTAGCATTCTCCCCGTTTTGCAATTACAGTGGAGAATCAAGTGATAGACTGGGTTAGTTATCCCTCAGCAATTGATTAAATCATAAACCATCGAAATCCTGCCGACCTGTGGCCGTGAATTCTTACCCTATTTTCCGTGGATTTTGGGTCATTTACGAACCTTCATGACCACAGTCTTAAAAGAGTCTTTAGCTTAAAAGCAAGGCAAAGCGTTTACCGTTTACCGTGAGATTTATTTAATAACGATATCAGAGGTCTCCAAGACGTGTCTACACCGGATAATTCAAGATAGCGAGAATTCCGAGAAAAGCGTGAGATGAGTCGTGCAGATAGAAAGTTAAGACTCAATGATATAAGAGTCGTAAGCGGGTAATTGTGTGATGGAGCGACTTTCGCTATTGTCCTCTCGACTCGGATGCTGCACCCAGGGTAAACCTTTTACTTTCTTTGTTTGACCTATCGATCTTGCTACCGTTACGCTAACCCCTTCTGAGAGGAACTATTTAGAATCGCTTAAAAACGGAAATGTAATGCTCGATGCAACAGTCTAAGGTTTTCTCTCGTACCCTCGCCATTGGCTATTAATTTAACTTTATAAAAATGCTTCATTTTTAATTTCTGATAAAATAATTATTCTTAATTGCCTAATAAAGTCTAATTGCGTAATCAGATACGAGTAAATTACGCTCTAATTTGAAGATCTGTTATTAATTATTCTAATCTATAATGTGGGTAGATATTTAGAAAACGAATGAAAACTAAAATTGCGATTGACCCAGTTATGTTTTTTCGCTGATTTGCATTAGGAAAAGAAGCTAAAATCTGAAAAGCTACATTCTTCCTTAGGAATAAGAATACTATCCTTGCCATCTCACTAGGATATGCTGTCCTAAGAGAATTATTATAATGAAATATTTCCTGCCGCTCACAAAAACCCTACCCTTGACTTAAATTATTTTTTGTAAACCTTCCGTATCCAAATAACTCCCATTGAATGCAGAAAATCTCTCAGGATTCTGAATTCAATCGTATAGATGAAAAAATGGATTAATCTAAGTAAAAATCAATTACAAAAAAAAATTGCTTCTATTTGGGTGACTAATTCAATCAAGGATTATAGCAATGTATCCATTATAATCCTAATTCATTTATCCCGGTAACAGATTTTGAAAATGCCGAAAAAGCACCCTGAACTCTGCTAATATAGGTAACCCGATCATAACCCAGAAAAATACTTTGAATTGCGTATGTAAATATGCTCGGGAGCGGTAGTAACGGTCTGTCCAGTGACTCCATTGCCGAAAATAAAAAAATCCTGTGATTCTACGGTAAATACAACGATACCACGGATGAAGCTGCCAAGGAGTACGGAACTCTCGAACTCGGTATCCCTTGGGTCTCCTTTACGAGCACAAACCGCAGTACGAATCACTCGAGGGAAAGAAGTGTAGTATTCCAGGCACCTTTGAGTGTTCCATCGCTGAGATTCCTTCTTCTTCTCTAAACAACAGGAGCTGTTCTTTCTTCGGATTCCTTGAATCGTCTGTGACATCCCGTAGAACTTTTGGCGCATTTATACCCGCGAGAAAGCCCGCACGCGAGATTCTTGTGATCCTCTTCAGCCATTCTTTCCCTCTCCCCTCCACTAGAGCCCCCCATCCCCCGCCTCTTCTTTTACACACTTCAGAAGAAAGAAGAGAATATTCAGAGGCGCCCACCCACATTCTGAATCTTCGTCTCTCTTTCTCACCCCACCGCATTAGACAGACTCTCACCCCCCTTAGGAGGCCCCCTCCCCCACTTCTTTCTCCTCGGTCACGTGGTGGGTCCATCACTTTCGTCTTCCGTCTATACGAAAAGGTCACAGGCGTACACTTCTCATATTGCGCTAGCGACAAAAGGTGTAATCCTCTCGGGGAATCGTTTCCGAGTGTTTTTCGTCAAATATCCGTGAAGAAAAGGATGTGAAAAGCTTTCGGAACGACCTTTGTCCGCACTTCCGATTTTTTTCGGGCTCGCGCGAGGCGTTTCTCTTTTGTTTATCCTACGACTTTTTTGAACGCGAAATATATTCCCTAATTTCGGCGACTCGCCGAAGGAATTCCATGTCCTTCCGATGTCACCTTTTTCCCGTGTTTATTTTTCGCGCTTTTCCCGGGCGATCCTCATTTTCTCCATTTGACGAATTTCACCCACTGCGCGAGCAGCTGATTTTTTTAAAATTTTTTTCAATCGCGAAATATTTCCGGGATTTTGGAGATTCGCCCGAGGGTCTCAGTGTCCTTCTAGTGGCATGTTTTACGATTATTTACTTGCGCAATCATCTTTATTCATTAAATCAAAAGACATTGATTTGCCCCATTCGACAAATTTCGCAGTTCTTTTGTTTTTTCCTCTCCTTCTCACTTGCTTAAAGACCGTGCTTTTTCGGTCTCGAAAAGCTCTTCATTAACGTTTCAAAACTCTTCGGGTGGTTGCCTTTGAGAAGAGATATTTTTTTACCAGATTAGAAGCGAAGCATTTGGATTTTTTTCCTTCGCACCCTCATTTCCCGCC
The DNA here is from genome assembly GCA_036926295.1 of Pachydiplax longipennis. NCBI lineage: Eukaryota > Metazoa > Arthropoda > Insecta > Odonata > Libellulidae > Pachydiplax > Pachydiplax longipennis. The sequence goes on from JAVFKF010000012.1 coordinate 20,220,153, forward strand.
TTATCACTTCTCCCCGCGTTTTCTAAGGAAAATTCACTCTCCCTTTCTCTCCCATTCTGTCGTGCCTACCATTTCTCGAACTCTCACCCTTGGCCCATAAAAAATCGCATTTCTCTTTCACCGTCTCCTTACGTCACGAGCGGTCCGTTTATCGGTAATGGTTTCCCCTCCGGTGGGGTCTCCTATGCCGTACGTAATCATGGGTTCGGTAGTGGGACTCACCGATTGCGAAAAATTGCGTAAAATTTGAGGATCCCAAGCTCGGATAGACCATGTAATGTTCCCTTCGATTTTATGTGTTTTTTTTAGGACTAGGAATCCGGTTCTCTCTCTTTATTTATATCTTTATTATCGTTGCAGTGGGATAGAGCGATAAAATTATCTCCGAACTCGCCATTAATTGAGTCTTTTGTTGCGACATCATATAGGTTCGGCCAGACTGGTTTGCTTATGTGTTAGCTTTATTTTACCTTTCTTTCTTTCACTTGGCTCATATGCCTCAAATTTTGTTTGAATGGGGTTTCATATTCTATGTAATTAGAAAAAAGTTTCAATACTCTACCCTTACATCCACTTTTAGTTCGCGGTCTCATGTAATATTTGTGTTCATAAAATATATTTCTTCATGTAGCTTAGCATTATCGTAGATATATATATTGTATTGCATGTTGTTGTAAATGTTCATGTACTACTCCTTGATGTGGATTAATCTATAAGTAATATTATGCTAATAGATTATTATATTCTATTTTCATATAATCTTGAAGTTTACTTTAATATTAAGTTATTTACTTTAATATTTAAAAAAATATCGATTAATTTTATCAATGAATACGAAGTTGGTTACTACCTGTGAATTTTTAAAATTTCCGTTAATTTTATGTCATTTTTTATCTTATTTGTATGCGATGTACATACAACAATTAAAGAACTCTTTGTATAGCGGAAAAGAGATTCAGTATATTTGCCTTTTCTTCTGGCCCTCCGCAAAGTGACGCCAGTGATCATATCGATTTTATTCTTAACTAACTCTTTTTTTAGTCCTTAGGATGATAAAAATATTCCGCGGCAGTAAAAGACGTGATAGTTCAATATAAGATACATAATAGTTGATAAACTGTACTTGAGGTAAAGAGAAAATGATTTTCTATAAGTCAAATTTCGTTATAATATTAAACGGGAAATAAAACAAAAATACTCTTTGTTAACGAACCAAAACTATCATTGGTATTTTTAGTTCTTTCCCAGCACAAAAAATGAAAAATAGAAATCACTTATATTATAAGTACTCGATTTTATCTTTAATAAAGGCACTTATTATAGCATGCTGTGGTCATAATTAGTTCATTTTTCGGTTTTAATATGTTCATCAGATTCTAAAACGAAGATGATCGTAAGCTTAAACTTTCCCGCTGAATAAATTATTACTGTTTTAGAATAATTATATGTAATTCGCCTAAAGGCTAATAAAGAATCAAAGAGACGCGGGATGAAGTTGTAAAGAAGCAAAGCCAGATCAAAGATGAGTCAATTTAAAACAGCGATCTGTAATTACTTAATGTAGATTTATTACTCCCTAAGACGAACATGTTGCTTAAAGACCAACAGATTTACTCAGTGAACTAGTTTTTATTAATTGTTTTCGCCTTCTGAAATCGGAGAAGATTCGCAGAAGTTCGTGGGGAACAACAGTTTATGTCATAATGATAATGCGAAGCAATTGAAGATGAAATTAAATTATAAAACCTAGCTCTTTTATCATGTCGTATTTTAATGCCTTATCATAATATCTCTATCCCTATACTTTAACAATCAAATACATTTTGTAATTCGTTTGATAACGCGATAAAAGTTTATAATGGAATTTTCGGCGTAAAACGATATTTTTCAGGGAAGCGTTGATTCGCTCCGTAACGCTTTCAAACTAATTAAATGTAGGAATACAGAACAATCGGGCCATTTATTTTCAGATCAAACACAAAATTTGTGCACACAATACCCATTCTACGTGTTACAGATTTTTCTGTCTTGATCAGGGGTTCCTACAATCTTTCTGGTTCCTGTGTTCTCATTAGCTTTTGAGTTAACCCATACCCCTATTTGACACAATGAGCGATAAAATCACAATATCAGCATTAAATATTATAGTAAATTTTGCAAAAGAGTACCAATCATGGTATGATTGGATGTTTCTGAGACGGCAGCTTTTCGAATAATTTATCCGGAGAATATAATTATTAACTACGATTCACCGTGCCCCATGTGCAAGCGTACCCCAGGTTGGTATCTTCTGCTCTAGACACATCCATGCATATTTTTCCACATTCTCCTAGTCTTTAAGCCCATAGGTTTCCCTTACATCTATGTGGTAACTCATTGACCACATTTAACCATCCTTCCTTTGCTCTCCTTCTCCCTTTATAACCATTCACAATTTCCGCATATCTTTACCTTATCTTAGTAGGCATTTACTCATAAAACATCAATTTAATAGTCGTCACGTAGTCATTCTTTCTCCAAACATCTGTCCAATAAAAGAAAGGATTAGAGTTTCCAAATTTGATAATTTCATCATTTCCTACCCGAAGCCGTAATGAGCACTCTTCGCATAAATTAAACATAGGGTAAACACTCTTGGCCCGAACACAAGGACAAACAAACCCATTATTTTAGGATTGCATTTGCTTCAATTTGATTGCTAACGGTGTTTCCTTGGCCCACTTGCGATTCCGTTGTTTCTCTTACGCACCCGCCGTAGCCGAAATACTCTTACTATGATCCGCGTATATTTTCACACATAATATTCCCAGCGGTAAATTAACAAGCGCCTGCTCGAGACGAAATTTTCGACGAGAAATTTGCGTCGGGCCGCGAACGAAAGAGAAACACTTTTTTCTAAATTTATCTCGGCTTATATTTTCGCGCATTAGCATATTTATTCAGAAATTCACACTTCGTTTTTTCCAGAATGACATTTAACGAATATCTTAAGCGGGTAAGTATTTTCTTTCTTGGAAAAGCCTTCGCTTACGGACTGCTCAGGACTTAAATTAAATTTTCCTGTGGGAGAATTGCGTTACGTATTCTTACATTCTGTACGTATTAAGGTCGAGAGTTTTCCAGATTTGAAGAAAGCGAACCGGTGCCTTAAAATTACGTCATTATTCCTCTTCCGACATCTTCATTCAGTTAATTCCAAAGCGGATTCATTCATTTGCGGAATCGTTCCTTCAAATTGCGGTACTCCAGGTCGTGATTAGAGAGATCAATAGAATGCATAGCATAAATCAGGCATTGTAGAATATATGACAACGGATCGGATGGCATATGAAATTCAATTGAAATTCAGGTTAATTTAAAGTTGATTTTTATAACTTTAAACGTCTTAAGATACAAAGGTGTCCTGCCTTCATCGTTGGGTCTCACTCCCCCTATTCATTGCTTCAGACAAACCCAATGAGGTATTAGTGCATGATAATAGAATATACATATTAATAGAATTTTTAGAACGATTTTTTCATTTCAAATACAAGAAATACTATTTTAATGATGTGGAAACTGTTATAAGTAACTATTAGCTGTACTTTTGTGTTAGTGAGAGAAACTATTTTTGAGAGTGAATTGTGATTAATAAAAAAAAATTGAAGTAAACATTATAAGCAATAAATCAATAATCAGCCCATCCGGGTCCAATCTTATAAGATTTTAAATCGCCACAGTGAGAGGCGACCCACCAGTTGAGAAACACTGACCTTCTGCTTCCAAATCCGCAATATCTTAAAAGGCGATTAAATTATGCAAAGCAATTTTTTTATAACCGAGGATAATTACTTTTAAATGAACTTTTTATGCATGAAAAATCATAAAGTATACTGTGCTATAAAGCAGCAATCACCAACTATTCCGATCTCACAGATTAGTAAATTCACAATTTTTCACACCGTGGACCGTAAAATGTAAAGCTTTTTGTAAAATATACAAGAGTATAAAATAAGTTTTCATCGCTGTTTTATTATTGTAGAATATGTTTCATAGACAACCCCTTGTTATCGAGTTGAAAAAATGAGCCAAAAATAATTAAATGATATAACAGACAGAACTTGAAAATAATGCACAAATTTATATAATAACGCTCAAAGATTTTCACGCAGATTAAGCGGTCAACGGACAGCTATTAGAAGACCGTTGGTTTAAAGGATACAAAATAATTTAAAATAATTTATTCATCTATAAAAATAATTTTCTGTATTATTTGTTTTTGGATCCCGTCCATTTCGTTCTTTTGATTCTATAAATATAATCTGTATTCTACGATTCCATCACTTGACCGTTTACTTTCAAGTTTACTCACAATTCTCATCTTCTGCCTCGATTCTTTTTTGGCTACACTGCTTCCTTTCTTTGAGTTCCTCTGTTTCTCTACCGCAATACGTATTTATGCTTTTGAAGTCTGTTTCCTTTGAATACTAGCATATGACGGAATTAAAATTTGGTTCAAGGGAAGCTTGTTAAATTCTCTATGCCAGGGCTAACACGCTAACAGATTTTTCGAGTTCTTTTCGAATGCAAATTTCAAGAAACTTGTTCAGTGAGTAACGGGTGAAATGTTTCTGTATCCCTTTAGAAACATTTTGCGGCAATGTTTTATGACTTGAAGGAATGAAATTAAGCCACGTTTCAGCATCCATATTTGGCTTTCACTCCTCGTAAAACGATTAGAAATTCAGGGATTAGATGAACTTGAAACTGTTACCTGTTCTGCTAAGAATGAAAAATTTATTCGTGAAAGTCGTAAAGCAAACGTGGAATAAATTAACTGATTTGGCCCCACTCTCATAAGGCTGACTGCTATGCATTAATTATTTTCTTTTCGTCGGCTCGCTTCACTAAATTTGAAATGAATGTACTCAGAATATTAGTACACTGTACTATAATATAATACAATATACTATATTACTGTATATCGTTTTCAAAACTTTGGATCAATCAATGTTTTCTCAAAATTTTTGTTATGTTCTTCTACAAGAATAGACGTTTAAAAAAGACCACCAAGTAAATGCTATTTCTCATCTAAATCAGAGACTTACGAGTTTTCACCCTGAGTAAGGCGCTTTTTTCTCCTGCATCACGATAATAGACATAGTGCTCTTTTATCTATTATCTCTCCAAGGATGAGGGATAATAGATCTTCCTTGAATTTGAAAAATCACAATGAATATTTGCACCCAAACTCGCAAGAAAATGAGCCTAAGACCGTTTACCTACGGAGATTGTGTTAGAATTCATTTCATTACTCTCAAATTAACCATAAACCCAAATGGAAATCGCATCCCTTTCCCATATGAGCAAGCCAGTCCTACATGTATGTGGGTTAAAATAATAATTCATCCTAATTCGATAGCTTTGTCGCTTTAATTTTGAAGAATGGTTTTTAAGAAGTGTGTAGTGTGTCGTGTTTTATTCAATCTTGACTATAAAGAACATTTTAATAAAAGGAACTAGTTTCAAAGAAATCGTATTCTATTTAATTTTATTACTGAGTTTAAATCAGATTGTCTTGGAAATGAATTTTTACCATATCCACACATTCCATTGATCACGGGTATATTTGTAGAATTAACAGTGTAAATATGACATTGATAACCATTTTGTAGTTCATGGTAATTGATGATTTGTTTTCAGCAATAAAATTATCTGAATATCAGAATATAATATCTGAATTACATTTAATTATCAATTAAAGATAATGCATATATTAAATACACGAATTTCTTCGAGTACACGTATTTGTTGCCGTTTCAGCATGTAAAGCAATTCACATTTAATAGCTCACAATGTAAATCTGACAAAATCTTACAAGAACCACTTACCAGTAGTGGCGTTACTAGCGATATATCTCCACGAGTTACAAATATTGAAATTGTTTTCATGATGGGCGAATTTCATTTAAATTTTAAAGATCGCTGACTTTTGGAGAATATTTTTCATTCAATTAAGCAACAATACTATGATGCAAATCCTGAGGTGGAGAAGAATCCAAGCCCAACTGTGGAAACCCTCCGAAGAAAAACCAGCAAATCATAATTCTTGCGATTGTGCGGTGTCTCGATTTAATGAGCCTCCATTCATAGAAAATCACCGACGAGAAAGAATACTATGGTTGGCGAAAGCGCCGTCTTGGAATTCGGGATTTTGCATCTCACCATGCATCGTAATAACAGCATTGGAAGGTGCGAGTCTCTAGCGTGACTTCAAATCACGAATCCCATCTATAACTCCCTATCGACGAATTTGTTCGCTGAGTAGCAGCTTTTAACGCTATACCCATGAAAATGACCTTCATGATAGTCCAATTAGCCGAGAATAGATCCTAGAGGCAGGACCTTTTTTATGGGACGGTGGCGTGAACCTCCTTACTCTCTTTATCAGATTTTGCTTCACGTAAAAACAGAGAGAATTGAATCTGGTGAGATTTCTTTGACGTGAAAATAACTCTGTTACGATTTTACGGTCGCTTCGCTTCATTGTTCGATTAAAAGCCTTCTGATTGACGCCGAATTGCGATATGAGCGAGTGAACTTTCTCGCCGAGAACAAAGACTTATTTCCGCCTTTGCGTATATAATAGAAATGTTTTTCTTTAACCGTGAGATGGAATTCGGATCGGCGAACATCGGAGACAGCTGACGTATCAAGGAATCGATTGAGAGAAAGAGAGAACCGTTGGATTAACTGTACTACTTCTTCATTGTACACCCAATGTTATTTTAGTTCCTAATTGATACGTTACCTACTAGGCTATACGGAAGAATGTACGATTTCTACTCATCTAATTGTAATAACTACGAGTTTTATTAGTCTATCTCTAGATGCTTAGGCACTACGTGTTACAGTTAAATATTACTTACATATTAAACAGCATAAGTATTTTTTTCTTTAAGTAGAAAGCTTTGCAACTTCTCTAGGCGAATTTTCTATTGTTTTCTCCCATTGAAACACACTGTTATAGTTGATTAAAATATTAATCAATGGCTAAGTATGCTTTATTTTCATATATTTATACGAACCCATTCTATTATCCTTCTTCTGAATGCGATAAAAGGAGAAATTAATTTTAATTCTAGTATGCTTAGTATGTACCCAGTACCTGTCGTGGTTTCAAGCAATATATATATATATATATATATATATATATATATATATATATATATATATATATATATATATTTTATAAAATTATTGCAAGTAAAGAGAAACTATGAGAAGATTCCTGCTAAATATCACAATTTACGTAACCCTTTCAACCTTTCAAGCTATAGAGTAAGAATAATGTTTTAGGTGATTTTACGTGATGTCTTCAATGAAAGTGAATTATCCTATATAACTGAAGATAATTTTAAATGTAGAGAGAGTATTCATAAAAGTTTAAGCGTGGTGACCTTAGGAATCTATTATGTACGGTGACCTTACCTCTTTTATCTCGACGACAAACTTCGCTAAAATTTGTCCTTTAGATTTATTGATGTTTTCAGACACATCGTTTGATTAAGGGGCGTTACTTGTTAGCATAAGTCAATCTTTCTATTAGCTCTATTGAAAAGCCCGAGAGATTGAGAGAATCACCTTAAAACATTCCTTTGGTGGAAATTTAAAATTTCGATTTGAAAAATTCAGATTTTTCATAGCCTTCCTTCTTCTTGAACTTCCATTTGCAACAACGGAAAAAGTATTAATATCTTTCAAACTTCAAACTAATTTACATTAACCATATTTTCCATTAACATTTTCCCCTCTATTCAATTAGTTCTTATCTGCGTGATCATCATCAAGAAAAAATGGTCACCGTATTTCTAAGGCAACTTTCACCGCAAAAACCATATTTTTCCATTAAATGAACGTTTCGATTTAATCCGCAGTTAAGTTTATCTCTCGATCGACTAGTCTCTAGCGATGATATCTTCTCATTTCTTGGTGCATGTTAGAAAAGGTCAAATAGGAAAAGCTTTTTGCCCTCTCCTCAAGAAAGAGCATCACTTGAAGTGCGTTCATTCCACTTTATTTTTCCGTTGTCATTTCAAACCACCAACGTCTTAACCCATTCAGGCTAATGCCGCGAGCATCGCAAACGAGAAAGACAAAGTATAACTTGCCTAGAAAAACACTTGCGAAACATTCGTTCGCTTTGGGATAGTTAAATAGCAAATTGGACTCCATAAGGATGAGTACTCGCTCTTTGCGGTGAGTCAAAAACCGCAGAGGAAGGAATAACTCAGTTCGCGAAGGTCAGTTAACTCTTCTCGAGCGAAAGCGGCTGCCAGCTTTGAATCCCCGCAGCGTAGTTATTCAGGAGTGGTACTTTTTCATGAATAATTCGGCATTTCCTCTGGGTGCGGGTTTGTGAAAGAATTCTTAAATCTGGGCGAGATCTGTGGTTGCGAAACGCCAGCGGAGGGGTGAAGATGCATTACCCTTTCGATCTGCCGATTTCGACTCGTGTATGCACATTCGATTTTCGGCCGCGCAATTTCCAGAATCTTCCGGAAGGGCCAAAGTCTGTTGATAGAAATGTTGTGCTGATGGAATTTTCGCGTGAGTTTCGGCGAAGGACTCGTACATCCGTATCTCGTATATAATAACCTTCATGTAATTTCTATTTTGGTCACCAATGTTCACTTCTCTCACACCCTATTTTTACACGGTGTGCCAAAAAATGACAAGTCTGCAGCATTCTATTATACTTGGCCTATACTTGAAAAAAAGGAAAGCGATAGAAATTTACTTGGTGGACTCATGTAAGTGTGGCAAACCTGTCATTTTTGGGATAACCTGCAAATAGTGGCTGAATTCTATATATTTTAGATATTTCAAGATCTTATCATAAAAATCTACTGTATAACTGATTATTCGCGGTATGGATATTGTCTTCGTAGTAATTAACCGTTATAATGCAATAATATTTTGATGAATACTTTCCATTTATCTTTCGGCACAAGATAGAGAGTCGCCGGCCGCGGTAGCGAAATGGTTAACGTATTAGCGATCCAACCCTAAGGTCATGGATTCAAGTCCCGGCTGAAGTGATATTCCTGATTGGAGAATGGTTGTGTGTGCTCTTTAATGATAATAATTATCCAAATGAATATAATTGGAATATTCTTATTTCCCATAAATCTATTATCATTGATAATAAAACTGAGTGTATTTTGTTCCCATCTCTCTCTGGTGATAACATGAAAGCTTCTGAGAGATGGGTGAACGATGATATTCATATTGATCACTCCGTATTTTACGCCATGAAAAGTTCTATTCCTAGGGTCATTGCGCTGCACTTACGTGAACGTTTTCCTCTCGTAGAATTCTGGGACGATGGGGAAAGCAAGGGCAAACTACCTCACTTGCATAGTCAACTCATCCCTTCTCCAAAGGCTTACGGTAGCTTACGGTGAAGGGTTAAAAGTTCAAGCTGTTATTTGGGAGGTACTTTACAGACAGTACGTACCTTGATTACTGCTATTGCAAGATTCATTTTAGAGTAACCACATCTTAGTAAAAAATTATTTAGTTGGAACGTAACTAAAAATAAATCGTCGTGCAATCCAATATATACGTCGCCTAAAACTTTTTGGTTTCTCACGTGAGGAAGAACTTGTCTCGAGAGGGATCGGGATAAATATTGTAATTTTCATTTTCAGTTTGTGTCGATGCGATATCTTGAATAGAACTTTATGACTTTTATATCTAAGAGTCTTATATAGTTTTTTACTTACAGTTTTATATCCGCTTCGCCCTTCGACTCACCAAAGCTTAGAAACTACACAGATTTACAGCGAACCGAAATCGAGGAAAGCCGGCTAAATTCGATAATAATTTAGTGTTCATTAGTTTATTTTTCAGAAAACAAAAATTTTACTCAACCCAACCCAACCCAACCCAACCATTGAGTTTTTCCCCCGTAAGCTCTCCATACTGACTGGAATTTTGAAACGGATAATAGATCAGAGCAATGATGCACGGACGATGGTAGAAATTTTACTTCAGTAGATTGTGAGAGCTCACGATATACAATTTTAGGACCATGAAGGCACTAATTCATCACCTTTATTCATAAACAATCACCCTAATGAAGGTATAAGCCTGCTTGTGCCTACCGAGAATTGTATGATAACTTGTAGAAAATTTTTGAAATACGACTCTTATGAAGTAATAATATAATGTATGTAACATATGTAAAATATTATGCCATATAAAATTTAGTAGAAGAATAAAAAGGTTCATCAATGAAACGCCATAATACAATTTCACACAATTCTATAACGCAACAATCAGGTAAGATGATAATGACGATGTGGTTATCGGCGATTACAGATTCTGTTTTCTAGAGGAAATCTCTAGCAGATGAACATTCGTCCGAACTTGGGGAAGAAGTTTCATAACAGGAGAACGATGAAATATCTTGAAGGTACCCTTACGAATAATTTAACATGGTCGCATTCGAAATGTTTTGGCTCGGGTACTTAATCAATAGGACTTGGCCATTTATCGACGACGACGAATCGTCGACTATAGCGATACTACTTTGCGCTAATTAGGTACGTCTAAAATATGCATGCAGTCTATGGGATCCTGTGGATATGCGTTGAATCCAGGACTCAGAAAAGATACTGATAAAAGTAAAAATTCTTTTGCAATGATCAAGTAGATTTTTTTCGTAGTTATTTTATTTGATCCATGTTTATCGTTTCACTGGGTCGCCCGGTATATTCACGGGGGGACAACAGGGAATCATTATAGGTATGACCGTAACCTCTCTGCACATCATTAAATATCAAATCTTGAGGACAAAGGAGTCTTCTTTATGTATGCCACATTATAGATAAAGTGCCAAGCTTTACCCGTAATTTTATTATATCTCACCTGATTACTAACATCAATATAGATATTGCTCCATTTATCCATATCTTTTAAACTATTAGAATGTATTTAATAAAAGGTGATTAATGATTTATCCGAAATTTCGTCGCATTGACAACTGTTTATGTTTTAAATTTTACTTTAATTCTATATTTATTTTCTCTCTATCTTATATTATTATATCCACCGCTTCTCTTACTCATAACTTGCTACGAGTATTAAAATGGGATTCTGAAGTCTTAATTTGGCAGAAAAATATTCTATTGTGAGTACATATTCATGGATTGTTTCATAATACATGAAAAATTGGTCTCTGAAAAATTGTGAGCTTAGTCAAATTTTCATATTTAATCATGCTTTAAATCTGATTAATAGTAATGTCGTCTTTTAATCCTTTCTACTTCTTTTCAACTGCTGTTTTCAGTGATTTTCGAGTGTTGTAGTTTTCTTATTAATCTCTATTTAAACGTGTTAAGATAGTAGAAAAATAATAGGAAGAGGAGCAAATAATTACTGCAGTGGATACAAGGTTTGTATAAATTTAGAAGTACCTTATATGCATAAAAGTAGAATTGGATTATTTTTTTTCAACCTGTAATGGACTTCCACGTGGTTAAAGATTCATGCACCCACTACATTTTATCCTCAAAACGTCGGAGGATTCGTTTTTGAAGATGCTGGCAATGTTTCAAGGTTAGTGATACTTCGTGCATCGGTGCAGGCGGTTAATGCGTTCGTAGCACTTCGGAAACCTATTCGCTAACAATTTATGCCCATCATTTACGCGCTGTCTGCATCGTAACTACTTTCGAACCACATCCCAAACCGCGAATTCGTGAAACATGGTGGTTCTCTTGGGAGCAGGAAAATCTTTCAGCCAAAACGGAAGTTCAAATGCTCCAACTTTCCCTGAATGAAATATCGCACCGGTGAAATAGGCGTGCGAGGGATAAAGAATTCCGTCCTCCCACGCGAGGTTTATGGAAACGATCTTCACATGGGTTGAGCCTTAAGTAATTTTGAAAGGTGCCTTACTCAATTTTTATAATTAAAGAGTTTCTCGCCTTCCGACCAAAGAAAGGAGGCTCAGATGAGGAGTTCGCGCTCAATCTAATTTACTATTGTTTGCTATGCGCTTACAGCGATTTTGTCGAGGAATCTAACGATATTAATTATTTTTACAACATATTTTTAAGTGAAATATCTCCTTCATTCTTTTGGAATAAAGGATTCAGGAAGCGAATGCTCTTGCGTCATAGTAAAATTGTTTCCGCGTTTTTTATCGGTGTTCTGGAAAGATAACGCTGCGAGCGGAACTTATTTGCATACGTGAGTGCTTCCATTGCATGATAACCTGCGGACAGCAACGTAATCGTAATCTTCCGTCTAGGCGGAAGATCTTTCGGAAAGGTATGCCACACTCTTGTAGACAGTCATCACGTCCATCATCTTTAACGCTTTATCACTATTTTCATCGTTTTATAGAAAGCACTTTCCCTTTTGATGGTTCTTTGCGGCTGACCTCTCGCACTTGCTTTGATTAGGAAATTTCATCAGAGACTTTGCCTTTGTTCTTCTGGCACCCAATGATAATATACGCCGTTGATAACTCACATTTTCTGCAACAAAACAATGATTAGACGGTAATAGTTAGCATCAGTGAGACGGTTCTGTGGGTATTGCTCATGCGGGAAACATTGATGATGCAATACATTATTTCGAAGAATGTATCCCTTTGAATTATGCTGCTCACCCGTTGCTTTGAAATGGGTGTCAATTGCTTAGAAAAGAAAGAGAATAGTGTCATGATTGCTGCGCTGGCCAGTTCAAAATTAAAAGTTAGACAGGTTGTCAATGTTAATGTTGAGACTCATATGTAAAATATTATGAAAATGAGAAGATGAAGGTTTTCATAAATATACGAACTCATATTTAACGAGTCGAAAAAAAAATCCCGCCGTCACGTTTTTGGGTAAATGGAAGCAAACAACCAGTAATTTTTAATTTAATTCTTCAATTTTCATAACTTCATAATTAACTTAATAGCATGACATAATATTCATAAAACATTTAGCAAGTTGAATCTTTTTTTCATTTTTGCATTCACGCTGGTGTACGGAGTTTTAAATTAATTCACAGTTTTTTTATGTTTATACCGTGTTTAAAGTTTTCAAATATATGAAAAATTTATTTATCTTAAATGATTTTTAAGGTAAGAAAGAGTTTCTTAGTTACTTAGATTTACTATCTGTATTGTATGTTTTTGGAGTCATTTTTATTTTTATATCTTGCTAGGGAATATGTTTAGACGTCTTTTAGGCAATACTCTTTACACAGCTTTTTCACTCTCCCTTATTTTTGGCTGTGTTCCTACTGTTAACACTTGTTATTTTGCTTCACTTAGGTGTTTTATAACCACCAATTAAAATAATCGAATTCCGATTTTAATTTATTTTAATTTAGCTTCGCCGTGAACAATTTTATACTGAGAATGGGTATGGAGTATGGAATAGGGGACCTTTATGTCTTAATCTTGCCCAATATAGAAAAACAGACGTAATTGATATATTTTATGGCCTTAATGTCCTCTATATACCGTCAGCGACAATATGAATAATATATTTAGGTTATACCTCAAACATTAAATGATTAAATATTCAATTAAATAGTGGAAATTGTTGAAATAATTTTGTCAATAATTGCATGAATTGAATCCATGAGAAGAGTTTTCGTGATAAATAATAATTATATCACCGATAATTTCGTAACACTTACTTAATAATTTTTATATAATACGTCAAAGCAAGAGAAGTCGCAGTGAGCTCATTCATAAAATGATACAGACGGAAAACCCGTTGCGACTATGTACTGTAGATGTTTTTGAATGAATCATTTTCCTTGAAATTTGGTAATCGAGAGAAGCTAATAACATAGTTAAAGACCCGTAAACATTTCCTTCAGTCTTATAAGATATTAACCACTTACTTCATTCATAATGTGTTCGGAGCGCATGAAGTCAGGTCGCCCTCCTTATCTAAAAGAACTTCTGTAACGCTTTGCTTCCCATCGTAGGAGTTCGTGACATGGATCGTGAAGTACTCATGTTTCTCCCGGCGTGAGAGCGTGTGTATGTGACCACAAAGGGCATATGCTACCTTAGTAGTTTATTACAGTTTGTGTATCACGTAGGTATCATGATCATCCCATTTAGTAAGACCCGCCGCGTCCGGTGGGAGTTTAGAGTGTCATAGGGCAAATTATGCTTTGGTAAATCCTTTCATAATAGCTTATGATTTAAAAGTTCTTTAGAAAGTTTGCTTTTCACCTTTCTACCCATCAGTTACTCAAGAAGTTGTTACGAATAATGTATATAATATATGCAATAGCTGAAAACGCTGAGGTAGTCTATAAATATCACGTATTCCTTTCGACCGATTTTACTTTCGAAGCGTCTCATTTATAAATCTAAATTCAAATTTTGATTTCACGTACATAGTCAGCTAACGACTTTTCTGGTGAAAATGTGCTCAATTTATCGGGAATGTTCCTTTCTTTTCTATTTCCTTAAGAAGTAGCCGAGGCAATAAATATATTAAAATATGCTAAAATAATTAAACTTAAAAATCACTTTAATATTACGTAAGATTTTTAATTGTGCTAGGGTTGAAATACTGTAGAGGTATCAGCAGTGTTGCAACAATGTTCTATATATTTTTAAAATATTGTAGTAAGGAGGTCAATGTGTCGTAGTAGTAGTATTGTTAAAATTTCTTCGACAGCTGAGTTTCTTTTCGCACTTATGGGCTTCTACCTGGAATCCAAATTAGGACCCGCTTTGACGTAAGTCGGAAACATTTAGCCATTTGGCTATCTGAAAGCCACGATATACTCGTATGATAACTTACTATTGAAGGTAATTGATATATATTTTGTAATTGTCAATAATATTGTGCTATGCATATTGTAGCGTGCATAGTATTATGCCATTCTATTAGTGTATAACACTATTCTGGAACGTCCACCGGACGGATAAGGAAACATACCTAGAACTCACGTGCATAACGAAGAGAAACATTTTTCTAGCCTCGCCAGGTGAATAATTTCCTGATTTATTGGGGGATTTCTCCTCCTTTGTTCCCTTCTAAGTAGCGGAAGAATTAAAAATATCTGACCGCGCGACTTCTAAATCCCCTTGATGTTACGTCTGTCCTGTTCAGGCTTAATCTCAGTGTCCACCTTGTTTCTGTCTTTGTCGCAGCCTTCAAAATCGAAAACGGATGTTACGACTGGAAACCCTCCGTTAGAATCTCACGGTAGCGTATTTAACCACAATACAGAAACTTCTCGAATAAATCTCTCGCTGCTAACTTGGGCGCATGTTACGTAAAGGGGAGAAAAAAGGCCTTCCTAGAAGGATGAAAGTTTTCCCGAACAACTCCCCAAAGACGGTCTCCTCTTCTATATTGTTTGTACAACAAATTACTGCTAACGAAAGTGAGAGTCCATATTTGTCCGAAGGCCTCTCGCTCTCTGCAGGAGGGAACGTTTTGATTTTTTGTACTTTCTCTCCCTCTGAGGAGACTTCATAACTTCCAGAATGACGGCTGAGAGGATGAAAAGGAAGAAATTTAATCCTTTGCCCTCGTTGCTGGAGGAAGAACTTTCTTCACTGATGATTCAATTTTACATCTCTCCCGATAGCACGCGCGCGCCGTTATTCAAGGTTCCGATGTATACTTCTTGCGGAGTTCAGCTCTGTGCTTTATTCTTCCTCAACCAAGATCTTTGTTTGATCCTTAATTTCAGTGTTGAATATAAGTATAAGCTAAAAAGGCTATGGCTGAGTGACCTACTCTCTAGGGGGTTCCCCAAAAAGTTAAAGGAAGAAAACACAATATATTTAATACGTGCTGATAGTAGCCTTCGATATTATTGTTTCACCGTTAGGTTCAGTGTCGAATTTAAGTATAACCAAAGCCAAATATGCTGAACAAGCTATAGTTAGGGATCTCATTCTCTTAGGTTCCCCCAAAAGTAAAGGAAAAAATCTTTATGTATTTCATACGTATTCTGTCAAGTGAAAATGGCCTTATATGCCAATGAAATCCATAAATTGCCATATATAATTTATTCGACAAAAAACAGCGGCAATTTTTCATTGACTGAGGACAGTTGGGCATAAATTCCATACCTGAGGGCCTCATCATACCTAAATCTAGCTTTGTTAGGTTCATATTTAGCGATATAAACAGGAACGGATTTGCTATTAGGCGCAAGCTAAGGGCCTCAACGCCAAGAGGTCCAGAGGGGGACGTTTTGTAATTTTTTAAAATGAATAATCTTGAATTTGATATTATTAAGCTCAACTTTGCGGAAGAGAGCCATACTAAATGAAATGAAACACTTTGTAGCTTCCACAGAATATATTTTTCGAAATAGGCAACTGGTTTCATCTATAAATCGACATCATCCGGCGTGATTATGTTGATTTATCGATGAAACTAGTTGCCTATTTCTAAAAATATATTCTGTGGAAGCTGCGAAGTGTTTCATTTCATTTAGTATGCATAATCTTTCTGTATGGCTTCAAGGGATCCTTGCTCCTAGGGCCTCTGATTGCTGAAATTCATCCATGGCAGTAAAATATTGCGAGTAAAAATAAAACGAGGAAATGGGATGATTTTGAGTTTTATGCTTGGCAAGTCATCAGTCTGAAGGCCTTTTGTATTATCTATGCATTCCTTCATCATAAACATAGAGTAAGATATACTTACTCTATGATCATCAGCTCCGGAAAGGGAATAAGGCTTTCGAAACAAAATAGGGCGTGAGGTAGTTTTCTGTTGCTTTTATCACAATACCAGGGTGCTGCAAGTTTTTACGAGTCTACCAGCTTGGTATTTAACTTCAAACGAACATCGTTATCTCATTCATGTAACAATCCCGTAAATATGCTCGTTAAAGGAGTAAATACAAATAAGCTAATTGCTAAAGATCATTCTTTTGTCAAGACATATAAATATGAGGAATGATATACATTCATGAGTTATAGGGATGTAGAGTAGACCTTAGCTATCGATGCACTTTTATAAGAATTACTAATACTAGGAGTAGTTCTTCATTAGTCGAAATTTCTCATAGGATCTAAAATCGTGAATGAAGAAAGAAAATGTAAAAGAACGGACAAAAATTATCCCCTCTCAGTATATAGCTGTAAATGGCAGCATCTAACCCTTTCATGTAATTTACGATTTAATTAGTACGGGAGTACATGCAGATATGTCCATCATAACGCTCCTTGGCAGAACCTATATGTTCTGGTATCAGGATGCTTAAACTGAGAATGAAAAAATTCTTGTGAGCCGTCATATTTTTTCAGGCTTACTCATTTGCTACAGCATCAACAAACGTGGTCTTTGATACTGTGTCAAATTTAGAAAATCAATCAATCATTTTTGATGTTAACCTTTCTCTCTAATTTCTCCTCATCAATTTTCTCCTTCCCTAAAATGGCTAACTTATTTTTTCGAACACCTAGAAAAATCGACTTTCGCTTTTTATAACACATACATTTTTTATCAGCTAATATCGCATGAAGATAAGCTTAGAACGTTTGTTAAGTAAGACTTATTTGTCTTTATTTTCTTAAAGGCGCTGAACATGATGCAATGAACTTCAACGAAATCGTAATTCCTTTGCTGGCTGAAAACGTGACGAATTTATTTTTCCGTCTTTCACCTCTGAAAATTATGTAGGAAATATTCGTTTATCAACCCATGATTTTCATAAATTTTGACTCCACCTTCTGTAACAATAATTCATAAAACCACTTCTATACGCCAAAGCATTGAAGTTTTTTTCCCTGAGGTTCATCTAGATAATAGCAAATATAAAACTCAGAGTACCACTCCATACCGCTAGATGCTAAACTTATGCGCAGATACAGCATTAGTTACAAATATAGTGCGCCTCTAGACAGGCTATTTCGACTAGGAAATACTTATCTAAAGATATTGACATATTTCATAGCAGTTTAAATATACATAATAAAAAACATAGGTCCTTTAGAATGTTAGCTATCAAATTCAAATACTTTTCTGTAGATTTAATACATATTGGATAAAATTTTAGGATATTATTCGATACTATTTTATATAACTCTTTACAAATTTTATTATTTCATATTTATTTTCATGTTGTTTAGAATATATTTCACCATAATTATTTTATATATTTTGTAACAACACAGGGGTTCAACCGGCTTTAAAAAATATTTTTATTTTATTTTTTATATTCTATGTATTTGTCCTTTTATTTATGATATGTTATAATTTTTACATCGTTTTCTCTGTAATATTTGACGTGATTTTCCGCGGTAAAATGTTTCTTTAGTTTGTAACAGTATTGGTACATTCCGTTGGATAAATAAATAAACATACGAATAAAAATAAAAGCGAGAGCTAAGGAAAGCTGTAATTATTTAGGTAGGATACTTTGGACTGTATTGTTTCCAATAATACTTTGAAAACGAAATTAGTATGGTTGTCTTCAGAAGTTCCATACGAACAAATGCTAGAATAATACCATGTATATCACAAACCACACGGTAAGTGTGGTTTGTGATATTACAAGATTAGGTTAATGTTTCTTTTTTCCCGTTAATGACGAAGTCAATCAAAATCTACAGCCGTTTTCTCAATGAGTCTTTTTCAAGATAATTTGATGTTGGAGATCCGTATGCCTTTTAATTTTATTTTCTGTTTCAACTCCTCATTTCTATTCGCAATAGAAAGTGATCGAGTTAAATTCTTTAGCCTAAATATTTTGCTAAAGGTATAACGAATGAGAGAAAATGCTTCCTAGGAGATTAATTCAAAATTACTTCCTTCTGACCTTTGTCTCATAATCCTCATCTAACAAAGATGCTGCAACTGAAACTGAAAGAAGAAACTTTCTTTAACGATGTAGTCATAAAAAGGATTTAAGGGAATAATACCAATTCGCATCGCAAAATTAAATTTTCTTCAATTCCGCTGAACTTTCGTAGCTGTTGCCTAATTAGGCTGTTAATCCCAAGAAAATAAAAGCACTTCTCATCAAAGAAGTGACTTGCTTCGACTCATTTCAACATGTAATGTTTCGTGACCAGAATTATTTCTATTAATACAAAACGCAGACGAGATGTTTCGTCACGGTATGGTTCGGGGAATGA
The DNA here is from genome assembly GCA_036926295.1 of Pachydiplax longipennis. NCBI lineage: Eukaryota > Metazoa > Arthropoda > Insecta > Odonata > Libellulidae > Pachydiplax > Pachydiplax longipennis. Next base: position 20,239,275 of record JAVFKF010000012.1, read on the forward strand.
TTCGAAAAGTCTTACAACATCGTCAACCTTTAATTATTCAGCAAAATTGCTTGAATCTCGCATTAATTAAAACGCGATACCATATTCGTGTGTTTGTGCAGACAGGTATGTTTGCAAGGCTGTTCACGTACACACATTCTCTTTTAAAGATGTACATCTGTGCCTCGATGGATTTAATAATACCATCGTGATATTAATCTTGATTTAAGCAAATATACAGTGATACCTCGCCTTACGAGTAACCCGTATAACGGATATTTTGGATATCCGAGATATTTTAAGCGTTTTTTGAAATCGATTAACGAATATGAATTTATCTGACGAAAGTTTTTGTAGATTCGCGTAGAAGTGGGTAGATTTCATCGAATAATTCGAATATTTGCTTTCAACGAAATATTCAACTAAAACTTTCGATCATTAGCGCGCCCTGCTACCGAATGGTTCTATTCGATATTGCACTCGCTCCTTTGAATGATTCTGAACCATATGAATGATCTGATATTTCACTCACTTGATTTTCTGCAAGCAAGGTTTCACTTTTCATTTGTCAGACTATTTTCAGGAATCGGGAACCTTTTCTTTCAAATGGTCATTTCTTAAAATGAATTGATGAAGTAAGAAGGGAAAAAAGCGTCGGTCACCTAAAATAGATGTTTATAAATAATATATAGAGAAATGAAAGATTCAAACCATTATTAAATGGATTCTGGTCACGGATCATCCTCAGATAATGTATTTGTCCTTATTATCGACCGATTTCATAAAATTTTGTAACTTAGTCATATAGACTGGGTTTCATTTTAATGTTGAAATGTTTACCGCAAAGGTCACATGATGTCAGTTTTGGATCGTGTCTCTATGCGACCCTCTATCTAGTTTACGATCTGCTTTTATGGCTTCTGTAACACTATTCCGTCAAACGAAACTTTTTGCGTCATATTTTAGTTATTAATATTTTTGGCGATTTTTAGTACCGTGGTGTTAATGCTTTGCCATATTTTTGCATTTGGGGTGATATTGTGTAAATTGGGCTCGTCTTCAATCCATAAAAGTTTTCCTCGACCCGATTAGTGGAGTTCGCTCTTGACCTTCGGAGTTTTAGGCTCTATCTTCATGAGAATGGTGTGGAAATAAAAATTTACAATATTTAGAATACCACCACATATACAACCAGTTTTTGAAGAGGATTCATTTTTATTCGTATATTACTTACCTACTTTGTTTCCCACTATTACTTACATTGATTATTCCGTACTTACAGAAATAACAACCCCAAAATTATTAGAAAGCAATCGGAATTAATAAATTCAAATACCTACTTTGTGAATATCTTTTGTTCTTTGGGTTATTTCTAAATCACTGGAACCTACTTTGTTATGCTTACTTCACAATTTTAAGACAAGAGCTGTGTAATTTACCATTTATCGATTTGTTATATTATGTCATATATTACTTAACCGTTAAAAACTTTGATATTGTAATTCTTTTTTATGTACGAGGGCTTCTGTAGATTAAAGAAAAGTAATTTGAACTAGATATTAAATCCTAATATTAATTTTAGTTATCAATATATTTTTTAGTATGGCTTGGTTCCAGAAAGAGTTAAACCAATTTCGTCTATATATTGAAAAGTTTGAGATAGGATATAGATTATTTTTCGGCAGTTATGGACTATTTCATTTTTCTGTCCAGGGACACACTAAATATTACCTACTGCTTGCCGCAACAGCATTTACAAGGACCTCGTAGGCCTGAGAAACCTACTTCAGTTTAATAGATTAGAATTTCAAGAGAAATTGTTGTTGATCGATTCAGTTTTCTATACTAATATTATGTATCTGTAGCGAGTCGCTTGATTTTGGATTTGACTTCATTCACTTTCAATCTGCCAATCGAAAACGGTACGTAACGAGAATGAAGGGTTAGCACAAGTCGAACGGAATAGATGGAAGGGCCCCTGTTTGGAGAACCCTGTTTTAGGCCATCATCTGGCCAATAGAAACCATAATATATGATTTTTATTTAGTTTAACTTGATCTATCTCTTTCTTCAAGATTTTAATCGCAAAGGGTGATAAGATACAAAGGAAGGAGTAGTACTTTGAATTGCATGAGGAAATGCTTCTCGGGTCTATAACCGGGTTGTTCCATTCCGGCAGGATCGTGGAACGCTGAAAATTATTATATTAAAAATGTTGAAAATTAATTGAAATACTTAAAATACTAAAATACTCAAAATACTTGAAAATTTTGAAGTGTGTAAAATATTTGAAGTAAATTAAATTTTGAAGACAAAATATTGGAAAATAAATAAAATATTTAAAAATAAATAATATATTGAAAACTAAATCAACTCTTTTTAAATAAATTAAATATTTTGAAATCGGAGAAATAAATCCTTCTTAATTGATTCTTCAGCAGATAAGGCCTCTTCGATGTCCCAAAAAGATTGGTGGTTCAGGGAACGGGATTTTTGACATCGGTTGGGACCAAGTTATAATTTTTGTAAATTTTATCGATCGACCTATCGATTATTGGAAAATTGACTCTTTCAACAAGATATCGATTAGAGATAGACCGTAAAAGTAATGTAGGCTAAATAAATATTGGGTATAGCCATGTGAAAAAAATATTCTGAGGACAAGCTTCTTGAGGTTTGTAGTTTCATAACTTATCAAACAGAAAAGAAAGGTAGTGGGAAGACTTAAGAACTGATCATCCTTCAATGGAATTTCAGGGACGAGTGGCACAATTTTTAAGAAAAAAATATTCCGTCAAAGTAAGAGGCCATCTCAACTCTATGAGTCATAACTTTGATTTTCTGAATATTAGCCTCGAATAGAAATGGTGTCAAGAAACCCATTTGGCAAATTCTGCGATAAAAAAAGACTTGACGAACCGCACTATGCGTGGCCATTTCTTCCATCAGATATTCCGAAACAGGTACTTTAGGATGCATAACGAGGCCGTCGAAATCTACCCCTTCACATTATCTTTTTGCAGTAAGTGCATTTTTGTGGTTTCATTTCAGAGGAGAGAGTTTATGTAACGCGTCGTATGAATGAAAGTCTTGTATGAAAAGCCTTGAATATGCAAACTTCGGAGAAAGTACATCTATACATACATCTTCGTGATAAAAGTTTCCTTATCTTCAATGGATTCTATGTCTCTTTCTTCTGTCACTCCTACGTTATGGTAATTATTTAGCTGGTTTTGTGGCTATTTTTTTTATTTGGAAGGGTGGAATTTGACCAGGGGTGCATGAATCCAAGGAAGGAGTCTTGTCATTAGCTGCGAGAACTATTGAATGATTATCTGTTATAGAAGTCAGCGCATCATATTAATATACTGAAGGAATGTTTCTATTATATGTTTTAGTGTTCTACCTTTTGGTAGGTTCATTGGACCTCACATTCTCTATTAAGCGCCCTCTTTTTCGCTTCTTGGTAACCAATCTCACTCCTTTGATCATCTAGCATCTTTTGTCTTTCCCTCTGCCTTTTCCCTAGCATTCTTCCATCTATCACTTTCTTTAGCAATCCCTCTCCTCTAGATATTTGACCTATTCATGTCCTTTGCCTATTTATAATTACTTCAATATATTTCAATTGTATAGCTCAATTAAAAGTATAATTATAAAAATAGCAACAAAAAATAGCATAAAATACTTATAATTATGAAGTTAGAATGATGAAACCGATTAGATAGATGGGATAGAAGGAAGATGGGATAAAAGAGATCTTGTGTCATACTTTTTTTGATCGAGTAACCTTATAAAATGAATTGTGTGTATTTTATATTGCATAAGAAAACCAATTTTTTGTGTTCAATTGTGAATGAAAATGAGATATTTTTGGAAAAGTGAGCGAGAACAGATTTTGAGAATCCCATGAGTGCTTGCAGATGATATTGCTAACTGACTTAGATCAGCATGTTGTTACTTATTGTTAGTGAATCTCACAACTCATCTAATTTACATCTAAATATCTTGCTTTATACAATTTAGTGCAATGATTAGCAACTGTATACAAAGAAACTAAAGATGCTGTTTGTGATTATGAAACAGCAAATTTTGCTGTCATAGCAGATTAGTAATCGTATCTCATTGACTTTCAAAACCAGTGGGAGCCATCTATTTCATTTTTCTCGAAGAGATCCTGTGAGAAACAGCACTCATACACGAAGAAGAATGTTAGAACGCTTATCTCTTGGCATAAGCAATATCCTTTAACAGGTTTCTTATGTTCTCCTCCTTTCTCGCCGTTAACATACTGAGCCTAGAAATTCATGAGGTGGTGACGGGCTTGCATTTATATTCTCTATACCGTTCACAAGGTACCTCAAGGCTAGATTCTTTTCCATGGGATTGGCTGGCTTTCGTAAGCTAAGGAATGTTTTCCTTTGCCGTCAATTTGCTGATTCGGAACATCAGGATGTATTGGAGCCTAAAAGTATGGCGATGCGACACATCATCTAATTTGAAAAAAAAACCCTGATAGAGTGAATAATTGGAGTATTTGTAATATGAAGTAAATCATGTGAAGGATGCATACTAAAAGTTTCAAGAGAGCGGAGTATAGAAGGATAACATTGGAAAGTCTAGAAGTACATACTAAATCTACCCATCGATTGCATTTTTATTTTATCAGAAGGATATATTTCATTAAAATATACTAATTATTTTAAAATTTTAATAAGAAAAGTCATGGAGTAGAGCGAATAGAAAAAAGTGAATTGAAGTTTCTTAACTTCTTCAATGAATCGAAACAAATTCGTTTTAGGTATCAATGAATATGAAATATGTATGAAAATATACGAAATATATAAAATAGCATTGAATTACATAAACACAAATATAATAAAAATCGATAAACGGTAACCATTGATAACTCACGCTACGAGGCGATTTCAGCAGAATGTGAATATTATGCTATTAAATGAAACAAATATCCGTTCTCTCTATACTTTGGCGAAATATAGAAAGCTCTTTTCTCACTCTTCTTTCAATGTTCATATTTTACAAACAGTATCGGAGACGAAAATAACAGCCCCGTTTTTGATTATCGGTAATTTTCAAAATTGCTCGAAATCTATGGAAAATAAGCATTGTCGATAGCCAATAAAATAAATTGAAAGAATATGTATATTACTTTTTTAGCCGTCAAATAAAGATAGCGCGTTGAAAACACGTTCTCATAAACATATTCTAATGTGATAAGAATAAAGTCTTACATCCTAGAAAGTGGAAAATCGCCAGTAAGCTTATGGAAACTTATTATTGGCTCCTGTGCTCAAACCTGAATCCTCCAGTAGGCGAGAGCAATTTTGTATGGATTTATACTATAAATCTATTTCAATTTAATGCATATCTATGGAACTTGCCTTTATGATGACAAGCATACGGAAAATATATACGATATGAAGATAATAATCTGATTTCAGTCATAGTCGTTGGTAGTGCCACACATTTAATTGCTCATAAGTTAGTTTCCTGAAGAATTTTTTGAGACGTCATTTACCAAAGCCCCGTCATTGATCATTATCTTCATGAGTTAAGTGAGTGGCAGTGAAAAACGTAGCTCCACAGGAAGCGGCGATAATAGCTACTTAAATTTTGAGAGAAAAAATGTACGTTCTACTTCGCGTAAGTTCTGCGATGGTCATGACCTATGGTTCATGCAAGACTGATTTGGGCCAGCGAATGTTGCTTCTTAAGACTGCAGTCCGCTAATTATCTCAAGTTCATCCCATTCGAAATCCTCTGCTAATCATGTCAATCAATTAATGAAGGTGATCATCTTGCATGCTGCTGAAATGTTCTCGATTCAACCTTCAAAATGTAATCTTCGATTCCAAGCTAGCCATGCCTCTGAAAATCGATAATTGTTTTGAAACGTTAATGAGTAATAATTATTAATTCGCAACATTATAATTTAATTTACTTTGATAATAATAGCATGAATGAAATTATAGTAATTTTGATAGACTGGTAATGGTTGGAAGTAATTTTAGTTACCTCATAAAAGTAGTATTTTCTCATCATATAACAAAATTTTCTATATTTTCACTCTTCTATTCACTTTTAAATCCTCCCTCTCTCGTTTGATTAGATAAAAATGTAGTCTAGGTGAACAGAGGACAGTTTTTCAGAGGAAGGTGTAGTTTTGTACAAATCAATCACAGCTAAGAAAAGAGATAAAATAGTTATTTTTCCACAATTATATTTCGACACGAGCGGTTTCAGCAATTCATTGCCATCAACAACCAGTCGTGTACAAATAAACTCGTGGAAAAAGTACTATCTTGTCTCTTTTTATAGTTGAAATAAGGGAAAGATTGGAGGATATATTGGATATCACTTAAGAAGACATACCCACCATTTATTTGAGTATTACATCTTGCCTAGGATTTCCAACATTTCTTGCCTATTTTTCGGACAAGTTACCGACATTATCAACAGTCTCTGAACCATCTCCCAGACGCATCAGTCAGCCACTAAAAATTATCTATAAAGAAAATATTAATGGATAATGAGGGAGGAAAGAAGAATGTTTGGATTATTATCCTTAAACGTAAGTTCAAACAGTAAAATCTATGAAAGAGGTATTATAAATGTGGGTTTTCAGAATTTCAAAATAGTACAGACGATAAACTAATATCATAATATAATGGTAGCACTTTTAGCAGGTTAAAATTGATCAACGTCCATATTTGTTAAGATAAATTCTCTCTCGGGATCACGCCATTGTTTTGGCTGGTTTGAAAGGCCATCCGGCTTTATTAAAATTATAAAATATAACAGTATTGTAAAAGAAACCATTATATTTCGGTGATCTTGATTTATAAATTACTGAAAGATTGACGACCAAGTTATAACCAATTCTGATGGAAGGATATTAAAAGTAAGTTCAAACATTGTTATTAACAGGAAAGGTAGTTTATCGATTGAGTCTGCTGCGCACACCTTCAAAGACTTCTCGGGTGCCTTTCATTCACTGTTTGACAATTGAAAATTGCTGAAAGTTATGCGTTTTTTTGTTTTTCCTTGTATTTAATGCATAATGATCCAACATAATTTGTCGTCTCCTTAACAGAAGGCTCCGGTGCCCTAAAATTCACTATTTTGCACACTTTCTTTCATTTATTGGTAAAATTTATCCCGCCCTATAATTTATTCAACATCATTTTCATTTATCTTCTCATCACACTTTTTCTTAGCATCCTTTCAATTACTTGCACCATTGAACACTTTAAATACTTTCTTTTATATTTTCTCTTCTCTAAATATATTTAACGCGCCTATTTCCTCTCACATTATTTCAGTGAAAACTCTCTTATCTCACCACCTCCAGAACTTCCGCATTTATTTTCTTATTAGCCCAAATTAATGTTCCTATTCTATGCCTCAGCCACAACTGGATCTTAAGTCTTTCAATTTTTCGATGCCATCATTTCTTAGAGTCCACGTATCACATCCTCCAGGTGAAATATCCACGATATTTCAGGTATCCCTAGCCCGAGGATTTTGCCTATCTTCATCTGATTTATCTTATGTCCTTTAGTCGTCAGTTTTCCTTGCTTCACGAATGCTTCTTTGGCTAATGCGCTACTGTTAAGCGAGGTAAGGCCTTCAATCTTTAGATCTCGCACTATCCGAGGGTCCACATCCATACAGTGAAATACTCCAGCCCTAGGATTTTACCGTTCTTTCCATGATTCTAATTACGGCTTTCGCCATCAGTTCCTTTCACTTCGTTTAAGATTTCTTGCTACTATTCTTCTTTTTAAACCTCAACTGTGCACCTTCCAACCCAAGAAGGAACACTGCCGAAGAATGGGAATCGATCCACCGGTGTAGTGTTTCCTCATCAACAATGATTGCTAACTTGTGCTCATAACACTCTAAATTAACGTGACAGGCCATTTCCTCAGTAATTACCAGTGGAAAGAAAGCAATTAATCTGAATGAGTTCTCGTTCATTACACGGTCGATGAACCGAATGAGAATTCCGACTCGGAAGCGATTGTCATGTTAAGGTGTCAAAAGAAAGAAAACTCCTCATGAGGACGGCTTCTTTTGTGGACATAAACTTCGTGATTGATGACCCTTTACATTTACAAAAAAAAACTGATTCTGTAGGAGGCGGCAGCATTTAGATTTTCAGAGAAACCTTTTCTCTCAGCACAGCGGCGCGGGCATTGCGTGCGACCTAAAAATTTAGAATACCATTTCCTTCATCTCGAAGCGGCGGATATGCACACGGACGATGTTAGGGAGAGCGATCATATTATTTTTTCTTCTTCTTCCGTAATAGTCACGGCATGAGGAAGAGGAATTTCCTTCTCAAGGACGAACAGCCGCTATTTCCGTGGCCCTCATCAAGGGAAATCGTGCCGCTCTTCCTTCCGAAAAAAAAACTCGATTTCGACGAAGTGAAATGTTTAGGAAGTTTAAAGACAAGTTTACGGGGAACGGAAGGTCGGGGAGTCGATTCAGTCAATTGCTGAATTGTAATGTGATGAATCTTACCTTTGAGGAATGCATGTAATGGATTGACGCTAAATCATTTGCCCTTATTCATGCTAATCGCATTAGATTGAGAAGACCTATGTCTTTTGGATTTACCTTCCTCTTCCTCTCTTTCCATCCTCTTCCTCCTTCTTTCTTCTTCCTAAATTCTTTGAATCTGGAAACCTATTTATATGCAAAAATATATAATCAAAAATTATACTACATAATGGTAAAATTGAATCGAAAACTGATACAGAATGAATATCTTTATTCCTACTTTATAATATTTTTACATGGATCCTCACTTTAGTCTCGTCGTTCTTGTATTTTAATCGTTTCTTCATCTATCCTTATGATAGCAATCTTTTTCGTCTCATTCATGGTCATCTAATCAATGAAGTATGATACCCAAAGGCAGAATGCATGCGCTTGTACATCCTCATATACTCATCCTCATTATGCAATAATTTATTTACCTTAAGTTTGAGTACAATTTTCGCGGAATCTGTATTTACTTGAGTTGACAAATAATTCATAGCTTCACTCAACGAAACTTAACGAGTATTTAATTATTCCGACATTATATCTCATTGTGACTCTTGAATATTTTTTAGACGCTCAGCGCCGTCTTCGTGACAATTCAAACATTATTATATAGCTAGACTAGTTTTTGCGTATGTGAACGTAATTTACTAAATAGGATGTACTGATATGTTTGTATTTATTATTTTCTATCATTTCTCGTATCAATTCCTATTAGGCAAAATGATTAGCGGATGTAAATATTTCGTCTCTCAGGTAGTACGGTGATCTCCGCGTAGAATTAAGTGGAACCTAGTTCGCTTCCTGGTAGATGAAACGGCATTCCGATGATGACTGAGCATCGTGGAACATATGCTGTTATAAGAGATAAGAAGTTCGCAGTTCAAGAGAAAAGAAATCAATCAATGACTCATGCTACCGCCGCACAGTGGGCTAGAATTGAAAAACACTGGCCAAAAATACGAAAAATACTTTCCTTGAGTGCGGGCTACGAAACTTCGCATAATTGAATAAGAATAAATCCTGCATACAACTATGGAGGTCATTAATAGGCCCCAATAGGTGGAAAATGGTGGAATAACTCCTAATAACTCTTGAAAGAAAGTACGATGGAAATTTTGTTTGTGTCATACGCAACTTCATTCCTAATAACATCACACTACTTACGATTTCTTCGGCATATTGTAAAACAAAGCAAGAACATCACGATACTCGCCTCCCACCTGAAAAGGTAAACGTCGCGTCGCCCGCCACTTCCCAGCACACTATTTTGTACTTCGAATTTCCCGCAATATTCCAACTAGTTGGCAGTACTGTAAAATCAAACCTACAACCAGTATGGTCGGGCGGGCGCCAGGTGTCGTTAACCAAGCAGGTTTCGGTCATTCGACTTTGACATAAGTTTCTGAAGGAGCCATGGCGAAAAAATCGCGTTTTTATAGGGATATTGCTAAAGCCGTTTATTTGCAAGAATCCTTTCCGCGGAAACTCAGTTTCGTACCGAAAAAGTGGCTAATCTTGAATCGCAGATTGTAGTTGTCGCGTTGTGATCAGCGGAGGATCCGGCACAAGACTGAAAGAAAAGAGAGTGAGATCAGAGAAAAGAAAGGAAATTTTAGTTCCTTCAGTATGTTTGGCGGGTCGTAATGCCCGTGGGCACCCAGAATTTTAAGATTTCTGCAAAGCTGAGAAGCGGAAAATAATTATGGTAAATATTGAGAACCAAAACTGGCGATTACTTCATCGCTGAATGGCGGACACCCTCAAATGGAAACAAACTTGCGTCCGTAGGAGAATTGGCTGCATCGAATGTTGAGAAGACAAGATTTGCCAAAGAAGAGTACTCTAAGGAGAATGGCAGCAGCTCATATTTCACTCTCCGTTGTGATGTATTTGAGTCAGTGAAATTCGTCATAGGTTCTCCGACGAAATGGGATGGGGGATGCAAGAACCATGACTACTTTCCTAGTCGATCATTTCGATTTTTTCAATTTTCTATATGTAGTTAGTGTGGTACATATTATAGAAGTACGCTTCTATGCAAACTAATTAACTAAATTGGCTAAATTGGCTAAAACGAGACTAATTACGATATTTACGTAATCTAAGAAATTTCCGCATTTTAAATTTGCAATACTATTTTAGCGGATATCGATGATAAACAGAAGACAAAAATACGAACTCCACTTTGAGAAATCTGCAAAGAACAAACCGAAAACGGACAAAGCATCGTTTATCGAATCGAATATTTAGTTAATATGATTTGAAGTGAGAAAGCGTGACTGGCACATCACTATTATGCACTAATATGTTGATACTCATCTGGTGTTCTAAAAAATCGTGAAAATGAATACTGAATTAACGGATGCATTGTGAGTAAAGCTAAGAGGAGGACCAATTGAGTCCCAGTCATGAGGATAATTTTCCACATTTTTTCTCCATATATCCAAGGAGTAAATTTATCTTTCACCATCCAAATCAAGATCCGATTAACATGAGGATTTTTAGAATTGATCAAAGAAACTTGCTTGAAACACAATTAATCCTGGATAAAAGTAAGAAGAAAAAGTAGAGATAAATTCTAGAATCGTTAGATATTCTTAAATTTCTTTGCGGAAGAATTAAAAATTCTTTGCAGAAGATGTTTTTAATTTCGCGTTATTTTCTTGTAAATTAACTATCGAATCTGAAATGGTTTGTTTAATAGTTGGATTATATTTTAATTTTTGTTTTAAACAATCTTTGGGGTCCACTTCTTTCGGTAAATCTCGAAGAATCCACTTCCTAAAACGGTAGACTCAACAAATAATACATGACTCTCTATGGTGACTAATGCAACTTCTTACCGAAGGTCATTTTGAAAGATCATTTAACTGCATCTCTGATTGCAGAAATCGCGAAAGACTCGAAAAAGGAAATTTTAAGAGTCTTTTACTTTTCCGTCTGAAATAAAAGAACTAATCATCTTCAGCCCGTTTGCGAAAGAGGTGAGGCAGCCATAGAGTACTTGGAGCACTCCCAGCATGAGTGGTTTTCTTTCTCCTGCCTCTTTGGATGGGATGACTCTTGAGGTTGGACAATATCATTCTCGTCCTTGGGAACTCGAACCGAGGTCTAAGTGGGATAAGACCGCCAAGAAAGGAAAGGCGAGAAAGCAGCGGGTAAAACGAAAACTTACGTCACTTTCACCTTAGATGTAGTAATATGGGAGCGGAATGCTCCTTTGAGGGAAGCAGTTTAGAGAAACATTCTCTCGGATAACTGTTTCAAGATGCTGGCAGCGCAAGAAGCGTTCAATTTTCAACTTTACGCGAATATCAACTCGTCGAAATTGCTCGTGCGTTTGTCATTTACACCGAGAAACTGCGAATCGCTGACTTCATCTTGATTCGTCTACTGACTTATAATTCGAATATGACCGTAACAGGAGAAGAATTGTTCTTCTATGTATATGTTTGTTGACGAGAGACTTGCATTCATACCTGTGACTCATGCGAACACAAAATGCCGACTGTTACTGATTTCTGTCGTAATAACACGTTTGTTTATGATATTGATGAGACATGAAGTGATGTTTAATCAGACACTGGACCATGATAAAAGTATGACCGCTATTACAAGATCTGTGATAAACTTATAAGGAGCGAGTATTTTCATTGTCCTTCGGTCATTTCATAGATAAGCAGATTAACTGGTAATTTATTTTTTCTCTGCTCTTAGTGAATGAGTAAGGTGATAAAATGATGCTTTTCGTAACACTGATAAACTAGTGGCGACATCATCTAAGAGTAATAACTTTCTACTGTTTTAAGTATATCATTGCATATTCAATAATTATTATAGTTGGGTTATGATCCACTCCATCCGAAGCTGTTATGATACTACATCTTATCAATATTTTAAATAATTTGAATCTTCCCACAAAGAATAGTCATTAAATCGTGGAATAAATTTTTCACAATTTATATGTCATTTCCTATCATATTGATCCGTTATTAAGATAAAAATAATTTTGTAATAATTTCGTTTTTATTGGCTTAACTTTAAATTTAATTCGAAATTTAAAATTGAAAGAGATGGAATTGACTAATAATGCTATTTAATTAAACTTCCCCTCATATGTCATGAAAAAGTTTAATTGGACGCACTACTGTGTGATTTTCTGGTGATGCTCCTGAAGGCGAATCTCTGCAAAGGGAAAACATTCACAAGGCAAAATTGGTAGTGATAATTTCTGTAGTATCGCCAGTAGATATAGCACAAACGACCATTTTCCTATGACTGCAAGCATGACTGAAGATAGAAGCTTAGTTAACTTATGATTTTTGTTTATATTCCCTTTAAATTTACATTGTATTAAATTGGATTAAAATTACATCTATTAACGCTATTGGGTTATCTTGATTAACAGTCAGTAGCAATAACTTTCCGCACGGAATAACGGCGTAACCAAGGGGTCTCGTTCAGTAATTAAATCGGGTTTCTGACTTGGGTGTATGATTTATAAGTGGTTTCTCCTTGATGAAACAGATAACTCGGGGATTCATTGGAGTGTGATCGGAGTAAATGCAAAGGTCAGGGAATCGACCTGTTCGGGTTATTGCACGATGTTAAAAAGAAAATGACAGAGAAGTGGCAATTAATTGGGTGGCGACTGAATTATGGGTTCGTGTTTCATGGGAGACTGTGTATTCCAGCTGATTTTTTGCATGGATTCGTTTCCCTCGTTCTACAGAAAGTTAAAAGTAATAAAATAAATAAAAGTAAAAAAGATTTCACGCAATGGCAGGTCTTATTGGGAAAGAGTGCAAAACTTGCGGTGATCAAAAATCTCCGAATAACTATCATATAATGACATAACGTTACACTGATGAAAAGATCAAGTTTGTTCCTAAATAATAAGTGAACTTTAGTGCTTTAAAAATGCAAAGGTTGTTTCATAGGCGTGATATAGTCTTCTGCTAGACTGAAATAAAAATATATACACTTCGTTCACGTAAAAGAGAGTCAGTTTCCCATCTTCCCTGTTATGAGTGACCGTCGATGTAGTACAAGGTCAAGAAATTGTCGTTGTATTTTTATTTATATGAAGACTTTCTCCCGTAATCAGTTGTGCGAGAGAAAACGTGTTTTGAAATACGGGGGCAAAAGAAAATTCATATTGAACGGTAGATATTACACTCGCGATAAAATTCTTATGGAGGTAAAATTATCACCATAAATGACTTCTCTAAATATATTGAAGTGAATTATTGATTGCGTGAAAAAGTTAACCGAAGGATAATGTCAACTTTTAAACGAAATCTGAAAATTTAATTTAATTTGAATCGATGTTGTATCACTGTGATGTAATTTTGGTCATTAACGAGGTAACAATAAATGTTACCATGTTATCCGTTTTTCGTTAGCGTATATCGAAAGAATAATTTTAATACTTTGATTTTTGGTGTTATATCAACATGAAATATTTCCAGTTTCCCCTCTTTGTTTCTGTAAAACTTATATATTAAATCACAATATTATTATAATTATATTATTAATCTTTGACTTTTTTCATTCATTCATTCTTTGAGAATAATATTGACGTCATTATTTTAAAATAAGGACATATTTTGAGAATGGAAGTCTCTCTGATAATGTACCATAAGTTAGGAAGCTCATCTTAGCTTAAGGTATTTATAAGAAGTGGACATTTAGAGAATAAAACAACTACGAGTAAAGCATTCAATTTCTGCGTTAATTGTAATTGTGGTTCCTTAATTAAATGATTTTTTGCGATTCGATCAGCTTGAAAATTTTTCCACCTGATTATTGCATACTACTTCCTTTTATGTGAAATGTCAGGGTTAAAAAGGATGTATTATTCCTCATATAATTGTTTATAAGAGTTTTGATGGATTCTGAAGCTATTGTTTTACTTACTGAAGCTATTGTTTTCACGATAAATACCTTTGAGTGAACATGTGGTATTTATAGCGCGGTACAAATGCAGATTTACGTGAAACTAATAGTTGAATTTTATTCACACCAAATAAAGAATTTTTGTTGCTCCATTTAGAGTTTCCATTTTCATTGAATAAAATTTGTATTCTGAGATTACTTATATGTAACGTTTTCATTTATCATTTCCATTTTCCTCGTTAATAAAATATCATTCATCGAATACTAGTATATTACGTTTCTTCTGTAATGAACAAATAAAAATTTCAGAACGTGGAATATTGGAAGCCCGCTTCGGACAGGAATAGCGAAAAATGTTTATTAATGCTACCAGACATTGCGAGGGAAAGTCATTTAACAGCGAAGGTTTTGAAACACAAAAACGGTTTCAATTAATTGTGAAAAAAAATTAAAGCTTGATCCTTCGGGAACGCCGGTCGAAAATATCAAATTTCCGAAATCGTCTCCGGGTAATTTTAATCAAGGAGCATAATAATTACATATTCGAAAAACGCTTCCTCTAATAGCTTCCTTCTTCGTCGGCGCAAGAAAACCGGTCGGACGAAAGCGCATCACGCGGAAATCGAGGCCCTTCTCTCCGGGATCCGCCTACGACGTAACGCGCATCCATCTTCGGGGCGAATAAAAAATCTCCACAAACATCATCCTCAACGTCTCACGGGGACAGTGTATCAATTTAAACCGTAAGGAACGATTCGTTCGCTAACATAAAATATCCATCACGTCTCTCCTCGTTTCGAGATGTTACGCAAGGATAGAGACCGGGTTGGGTCCGTAGGAATAGTAGAAGGGCTCCATCGCGTAGGCAGATGGACCCAAGATTTGACGAAACGTGCGTACTCGATACACTTCCTGCATTCCCGAAACCCCAACCGCCTTCCGGATTTTCTCTTTATCTCATCGAAATTGGCGATGGAAACAGACAAACATGGGAGATGGCGAGAGATACGGGGCTCCTTCCCCAAATTCGAGATCCATTCTATTTAATATCGGAGGAAATTTGGTAGTTGCATACCCAGAGAGATACCGGTGGGATATGTAATCTGCATCCAGGAGAAAGGATTCGATGAGATAGCATTTCATTATCATACCTCTTGCGGCGTAAATGTGAAAATCACGAAATTCTTTCGAAATTTACATTATATATTACGAAAGAAAATAAATTAATCAAAATAATAACTCCTTAGCTGTTTGGATGTCTTGAGTGGCTCCGTCATAAGTAGTAGTCCAACATAAATAATAATTAAATCTCATCATTACATTATATAATTATAAAACATAACGTCACACATTACCTAATAAATCAAATAATAAACAGGAAAATTATATCACATTTAATTAATAAATCAATCACGAATCCAATACGTTCTGCTAAACTTAAATCCTTACCTTGGCCATTACATATATTAATTGTTTTAGTGGATATGGGTTATTATGCAGTTTTTATTTTTAATAAATATAGATTGATAAAATTTCATTTTTACACCCAACATTTCTGTTCCACCATAGGGTTATGTTGTATCACTAACCCACCAGCAAGCAAATATATCCGTCCTATTTTATCTAAATTACACTATAAATAACTGCAGAGATTTTGGGAAAGCTGTTTTAGCTTCCGCAGAAAGATTCCGATTTTCATGTCTTTATTATGGCGATATGGTGGCTGAGAAGTCCTATACTATATATAACGCAAGTATTTTCGAAATTCTTATCCCATCGATTATTAATAATAATTTACAAAATTTATTTATAAACCATTTATTATTTATTTCCTAATGAAATAAATATTTATAGGGTTTCTACAGAATTCTAGTGGAAAATTGTATTGAATGTGAAACCGCTCATTTTCTTCCAGTTAACCCAAACTAAGTGATGTTTAGCTGGACCAGCCTAGCTAATTAGCCTATTTTTCGTTTGTTAAATAAGCAAAGACTGTTTGACCAATTTGTATATTTATGTTGTTATCGT
Source organism: Pachydiplax longipennis (assembly GCA_036926295.1). Taxonomy (NCBI): domain Eukaryota; kingdom Metazoa; phylum Arthropoda; class Insecta; order Odonata; family Libellulidae; genus Pachydiplax; species Pachydiplax longipennis. The sequence continues at coordinate 20,255,757 of JAVFKF010000012.1, forward strand.
TTCATATTCGTCAATCCATAGATTAGCGAATTAATGTTTTCAGCTCCCGCAGAATCATTGAAAGCAATTGAAAAACAGTCAGAAATGAAAATAAACAAATTTCCTCACTCTACCGTCGTAGAATATCGCTGTAATCGAGCCTTCCTTGATCCAACCTATTTCCTAACAACATTTCATAACAATCCGGTAAAGCTTTTGGAATTAGGTTTCATTAAACTATTTTGCTTAGCTATAACGGCCACACACAGAAACTGGTTTTCTCGAGCAATCTTTTCGAAATGCTGCATAGCCATTTCTTTTCAGCTTCAGACCAGTTCTTCACGACCACAATTCAGAATCCTATGCACGACTAAAGCCATCGCGGTTGTAAAAACGCCTACCTTTCTCCTATCGGTCCGTTCCTTTATGCTGCGATAAACTCTTCAAAGGGTTACGTGTGTACGTGTGTGAGTTTGTGTGTGCGCGCGCGAACTCTTCTTCTGGAAGTCCCTCTCCCTCCCGTGGTGAAAGTTTTACCGAAGGTTCTTTCGATTCCGACCGCTAACACATTTCTCTCTCACTGGCGGACTACTTCTTTCCTCCCTCTCTTTCATCCCCGACTCCTTATTCTCCCTTCCTCAAAGCCTTTCTCCCCTTTTTGATACTGCGCCTCGGGGGATGTCGGGCATAAATCACGCGGGGGAGCGGGAGATTCGCCGGGAGGAGGGAGGGGGATCGCCGCGAAGAAAAGAGGGGCATCGCCGGTAAGAGTCGAGAATGTTGCGGAGGTGGTTCTTCCCTCCGTCAAAGTCAATCAGATGAGCCCTTATGCGTAAATCACGTTTCCGCGTGCTTTTGTTTCGTCTTTTTTTTCAGCTAAGCGTTGACATTTGGTGCTTAGGGGTTGCAAGTCGAGAGGAGCTAAGTATCTCTTTTGAGAATGAGACGCGGGATTTGTCCGATGACGATTACTAGCATCTGGAGAGGTGCTGATAATGATCCCTTTAGATATAAACGTAGGAGTCTCGCTTGCTATGATATGTTATTCATTGATGGAGAAGACAGGAATAAGACAAAATAGCGGAAGAAACATTCGATTTGGAGGGTGTCATTATTTACAGTGATATTGCTGTATTTTGATCCTTGCCCATAATCTTGGTCCTCCTTCCTCCCTAGAATTTTACAATGAAATGAAGTAAGTATCCAAGAAAACGAAGTAAGCAAACAATGTACGCAATTTACAATTATGGTATCTTTGGTTTATATATTTGTCATCGTATTAATAACGAATAATATTTGTCCTTATTATCAAAACTTCTTCGATGATCATTTGAAATTAATTACCATCCTCTTATATGATTGTTTCAACCACCGGCTTAAAGATAGGACAGCCTCAAATAAGGGGAACTTGCATACCTTTACGATGAATCTTTACTTTTTTATCATTGAACCGAGGAAAATCTAATTTTACACCCAGGAAATCTGGAGATCTTCGTCCATAAATGCGGAAGATGATGGAAGCGTAAACATTGGAAATAGGTCTTAATCATTTTTCTATATTTCATTATTTTCAATGCACTTTCTCTGTAATATTTTCTCAGGACTTTCTCTTTTCACACACGGTCCTTTTCAATTACACAAAATTCGCCGAGAATATTAATTGCTATAATCTCATGATTGAACTCGGGACGATGCAGCAACATTTTGGAAGGCATGAGATGCGGATTTAGTCTAAATTACTGAATCAAGCCAGCACAACACGTGTGCACATCATCACTCGGATACGTATTAAGGTTCTCGATTATACTCCTTGAAGAGGCAATTTGAGGAGTACCTTTGCGCTAATGCGGTCTTCCTTAGAAAATGCGGTTTGCTGGAAATTTCACTTTCTACCACCGGTTCCAGTATTGTCCGTCTTTTTTCGCAACCTTGCCTCGAAGATGGACGCATTTATTTCCATCCCGCGTAAATATTTAACACCGGAAAGAAGTCGCTTGTTTGGTCAGTCCGTCTGTGACGAAAGAGGTAAACAGAGGAGATTCTCCTATTCCGCATGATGCCATTAAAACGACTCCTCTCAACCCGACTATTTTGAAGAGAACTGCACTCATCCTTTTGTGCCGATAGATTCTTCTACGCAGCATTGCAGACGGTGATCGGGTTTTCGCGAAATTGCTCTCGAGAAAGCGAATTCGCATAGGAAGGCGTCTCGACTTCCCCATCCTTAAACGGATGTGTTTACTTTTCTCCTCTGCCGTCCGTTTATCGACGGCGCAATGAGGTCAGATTTCGTGTTGATTGATTGTACATACTATTACCCGAGGGAAAAGTTTCATGAGAGCGATGGGAATCGAACTCGAGACCTGACCTTAATTGAAGTTTCTTTCCAGGTCGCTCGAAAGAATGGCAAGTTTCTCAGCCCGGTGAAATGCTTTCCTCAACGGTTGCATTTTCACGCAGAATTTTTAATCCTCAAGATAGATAAGTGGTTTCCGAGTACCGATTTCAATTGATTCTGGGATTTCGATAATTTCCACCTTCGAAAGAATCGACTGAGGTTTTCTTCTATCTTGAATATCTTGCAAGAATCCCCCAGGTATAAAATAGATCAATTATCGAGCGATTTCAATCACAATGTCCTTTGTTTTGAAATTCTCTTAGCTATCCCTTACCTTAACAATCACTTCATTTTCTCATGATGTCCAAGGAATTAATCACCTGTCTCCTATTCAACATAGATATTTATGCGAAATTTCATTCAATCAAGGTATTTTCTGCAATTCCTATCTTATAATTTGTTCCAATACTATTCTCTAGGAGACTATCGCTAAATGAATGCCAGAGAATTTTTCTCTTCTTCTTGTCTACGTTTTTCATGGAATTTTTTCTCCGTTGGATGTTCGGCTCGGGTGGAGTGAAGAAATTAGAAAATGAGAATATATTTGTGTGGTAACCATTGGATAGTTAAAATGTATAGATCCGTCAATCTAAGTGCAAGAATGAGAATATTGCTTAGGAAGTGTCAGGAGAATCCAATTGTCACCAACACTCAAACTAACCACAAAGGCTGACGCTCGCCACCATAACTTCCTTAATTTAATTTCATTAAACTCTGGAAATGAGAACATTATACAGCCTTACAAGCAAATTAATCGGAGTGGTTAATTTCAATCAACCCGTCATGGCTAACGAACCGGGCCCTCGATAAAATTATAAGCCTTAATCGTGTGGAGATTTTTCTTTGTGCAATCTTGGCTTAATAATCCATTCCTAATTAATCATTTACGATCATTCAGAATGGTGTTGCATAATGGGTCGGAAGAAATGATGAGGGAACTGTATATTGTGCATTTTGGAACGAATGAAAAGGTTCTTTGACGATAAATTGTTGCATAATCATCCAAACCTTTGAAACACCCTTCGATTGTTCTCTGATTATACGTTGATGCCGAGTCTCCATAGGAAAACTTTTCCCTAACGACATTCCCAATTTCCTGACTTGTTCATCTTCTTAAATTCCTGATTGCCCGTTGCTTGCCTTTCTCTATTTCTCATTCATCTATAAATAGTCTTGTGTCACCTTGTTCGGAAATATTTTGATGTTTCAATCATTAATCACTGAAACTATGGTTTTTAGCACTGGAGAAACTATACGAATGATTTGAAACAATAATATAGGACACAACAAAAGCTCAGCCAAATGAGTCATACTATACATGTCATTGTTGTTAATATCATGAATCGACGGAATTAAAATCAGGTACATTAGGTTGTTACATTAGCTATGTGCCTCGTCCAATGGCAAACTATAGCTTCGATCAAACTGACTGACCTTGATCGAACTAAATAAATTATATTCTTAAATGGTGAAGAGTATTAGCATGAGCAGGGGTAAAAAGCAGAAAGGCATTTCTTTTTAATTAATGGATGATTCATTTTATAAACGCAATGTTTAATGTTGATTCGAGCTCACAAAATTCTCGTCTAATTTTTGTACGTAAATTATATCAGATAACTAAAGCATGTGCTGTCAAGATGTAACAGAAAACCTAGATTTCACTTAGAGATATCACTTCATATTAAATATAATAGACGTGCTTTTTTACATTTAATTCATTCGCTGCTTCCTTTACTGCGGTTTTGAAACTAAACATCAAATATACTTAATTTCTTAATTTTTTTCCTGTGTGATCGTAATCAAATCGATGTAGCGTATTGATGATCCAATCAATTTAATCGATGAGATTCATCTAGAAACCTTACTTGGAAAGATCGTAACTAGTTTTGGGTCGTGTACGGAAATGTGTAGAGATATGACTTAGAAGTATGACTATGAAGTAGAAAGATAAACGAGACTAAAGTTACGGTAGAGATTCCAACATCTATGTTCCTTAAGATATAATCTCTTGATGAGTAGGTTAATTACGCGATTTCAGCTTTTTCCACGGATAATTTAAGCATCTCAAGTATCATCATTACTACCGTTTTGACATAACTTTGAAGCATATAATTTTATAAGAAACGGTTTTTTTTATCTAATGAACTTCTTTTGTGTCTTTTATTATATTAAGAGTCTATCTACAAATCGAGGGTATTTAGCTGTGCTATTCTCTTTCTATTTCACCATTCGTGATAAATAAATTTAATCTTTATTTTGCAAAAAACTCTGGAGACCATTTGGAAAAGTGATGAAACACGCATTTCTTTAGAGACGAGTTCTTAAATAGGCGAGAAAAATTAACATGGAAGAGATGAGAAAACGTATACTTATCTTAATGGGTGACATCATGCTTTTAAAATCTGAGTAAGGCAAGCATTTGCCGTTAAGTGAATCATATCTTTGAAGCACATGTCTTGATTACCGCCTTAATTTACAACTATTCAAATGAAATTCGCTAGTCACTACTGGAATTTTCCGACATTATCCGAATATTCTAAATTACATGTATACATCTGCATCTAAATATGTACTCTGCCAGCCGCCTTTTGGAGTATAGCAAGGCAATGCTCCCTAATCTATTATTCTTCCCTAATATACTATACTTCCCTAATCGATTATTTTCGCGGAAAAAATACTCGACTGATTCTAGTATCTATTTCTCTGATCTTCCTCGCAGTGTCAGAACGGCCTATGAAACAAGGAGGGAACAAGGATCTTCTACGAACTCTCTCTCTGAATTTATTAGAGAAAATAATTTGATTGAACCTTCTTTCTTCTAAAGATTCCCATCGTGCGTTCTGGATCATATCAGTAGCACTTACTGATTTATTGCACTTTTAACAATACTACTATATGCTACGGTTTATTATAGCAGTTCTTTGCAAAACTTACTTCCTCAAGTTGTACCTTTTCTAATTTCACACCGATTATCTTCCGAGACGCGAAAATATTAATGAATACTATGAGAGTACAGTAATAAAGATAAAAAAGATACCTTGTGTTTGACGAAAAATAATATTTATGACTATCAAGGTAGTAAATATAGGTATATAATTGGGACTGGTTAAGACTTTAGTTTCCCCTTCCATCTACCGCGTTGATGTTAAGAAGATCTAATCAGGAGAATAAATAAAAAACAATATAAATCAAATCTTAAAAGAAAAATGCATGATTTTGGACTTGTAAAAACCTATGTGCTCGTTAGAAGATCCAGTGCAGGAAAACATAACTAATAGTTAGTGACATAATGTGGGAGTGTACGAGCTTACTCACTGAAATATATTCGCGAAAGTAACAAACTAGAATGTTTTTATATGTTCGAGAAAATACATGCTATGAACGCGACTATTATTTGTGCCTTCTTTCTTTGCTTTTTAATCATCGTTTCACACATTTTCTTACCTTGGAGGTGATATTATATGATAAACACTATATTTAATTTTATTTCATGAGGTAAATGCATCTTAAAAGTAAAGGAATGTTTTCATAAGAGGATGTACAGAAAAGAGCACCTTCTGCTAAGCTCATTGAAGCTCAAGATAATGTAAAACTCAACTTTAATAACGGTATGATACATAAGCGACTTAATACCGTTATGTACATGTATTTATGCATTACGTATGTGTAATTGTTTCTTTAACAAAGTCTACCCAAGCAGTACAATTACACAAAAGGTATGCTGCATTTTATCTATTTTTTCAACATCATTATGTAACTTAATTAAGTAGATACTTATAGATACGTAAACTTATCCGTATTTATTCATATTCATTGAACTCTCGATTACCCTGGCTGATGAAGGAGGAGGATGCACGTGTAATCAGAAAACGTGGAGAATCCAACTTTCACTTTTATTTCTCATAATATTCGTAATTTACATAAATGAACAATTTATCATTATTTGCATGCGTAGCCCGTTATTTTCAATTGCTTCATGGGCTCATTAAGAGTCTCGGTAAAAATAAGAAAAGCTATTGGTACTTCTTATCTTCTCTTCGAAGAGAAAATAAGAAGTACCAAAAGATCTCCACCAGATATCGTCGTATGAAATTAAGTGTTCTCCTTAAGAGTATTCTTCTTTCAGTTGCTTTCAACTTCAAAGGGATCATCTTAACACCGATAATGTCATTGTAGTCTCAAGCAACTTAAAAAATAGTATTGCTTAAGTTCTGCTCGTACTTAAAAGCGAAATTTATTGTTTTATGTGAAGTTTTCAAAAACAAAACAGAAAATATCGTCCGAAAGTAAAAAATCATGCAAAGATGATTCGTAAACCGGACAAGAATAAACTGTTGCTCACATTTTTTTGAATCATATCTTCCGTATATGATTCGAACTATTAAAATAGCACTGTATCCATTTGAGCTTCAATTGATCTAAGAGTAGTGCCATGCTTTTAAAAACAAGAGTTGATTTATTTGGAAATCTCTTTGAAGTCTATTTAAGATTTATTTGTATAATAATATTTAAAGAATTTTTACTTCCCTAAATATAAATATAGAAATCTGCTGGAAACTTGAAGGTAAATGCTGATCTTACCGAAGAAGATTACATTATGAAAGGGTATTTCCTGTCTAAAAATATGCATTAGAGTTAACCGTTGGCTAAGTGATATAATCTGATTCCAGTCCCTGAAAGAGTTATTAAGAATCTTGATGGAGATAAATTAAAGAATTTCCTTCGTTGTTGGAGTGCGAGATAAAGTCTAATGTCTTAATTTAGGTTTACCGTCTTCAGATTGAGAAACTGATTCGTGTTACTATCAAAGGATTTAATTGTTTGACACTGTTGTTCTTTTCGTCATATGTATACACGTACTTATTCTACTACGCCTTTCTTCTTTTATAATTCATCTCGTATTCATTAATATTCAATTTCTAAAGGTATTCAATTTTAATTTTAGTTCATAGAAATGCAACCAAAACCAGAACGGAATAGCTGTAATAACATATAAATAAATAGTAATAATTTGAATTATACTATCCTCTTCTACATTCATAGATTAAATGATTACTTTGATTACGGCATGAGGAGGATTTTCTCTTTTCTTATTTGAAGAAATGTGCAAAGAATGAAGGGTTTCATGACATCTCAGCCAATTTCTTTTTCTGAGTCATTAGAAATATTACCCGAAATATGAGAAAGCCAGGGTCTTGCCAAACGAGTTAAATTACCCGAATTCGTTCCTTTTTCAATACGTGACAAGATATATACTAAAGACGCCTGCATTGCGTCACTGAAAAATGCGGATAGAATTGAAAGAGGTAAGTAGCTAATTAATAGAGTCTTGTAGATGAGCAAGCTAACGCTGACATTAAAATTTTAACTGAATGCTGTCACCGTTAATATTGTCACATCCTTGTCCATTATAAGCAACGGAGAAATCTCTTTATGTAATACCTCTATGGAAATTGCCCGATACCTTCGTTGATAAAATACCAGAATCGCAATTACCTGAATTACAAGGCCATAATATTAATGTAGAATATACTTGGATAATACGTGTTAAATATCTGGATCTCGGTAAATATAAAGAAACCAGATGACGGTATCTTTGTAGGAAAAGGCATTCCTTCGAAATATTCTGGTGCTTTATTTTGAATAATTGCCGAGACACCTCTAACTAAAATAATAATAATCTGAATAGGAAATTCTCAAAATTCTTTTGTTTCCTAACGTCTTCGTGGCATATATAGAACGATAACAGAATCACTTGATTATATAATGGCGGCGATATTATTATTTCGTCTTTTTTTCATATGGCTAAGATATGACTATGCATATGACTATTTGAACGCAATTTTCTTATAGCCACCATATCCTAGTGCTAAAAATAAAAGTAATTATTTTCAACAGTAAAAAAGAATCTAAATGCTATAAAAAATGATTCTTGATGTTCCTAGAAGTCTGAATATAACCAAAATCACTTAAATGTTTGGGAAAATGCAATTTTGCAAAGTTAAGTTGACAATATTTGACTCCAAAATGAGTCTTTCTTATTCCAAGGTTTAAGTTGAACAAATAGAGAAAAAATCATGCATTACATAAACAATCATTAACAATTGATAGTATTAGCTATTGGCACATATAAGAGTAATTCTCAAATCATACGATACCGATGACTGAACATATTAAGATCTAAAAATTTATACTGTCGGATATGTAAATTACTTCCAGGTTGTATCTGAGTAGATATTCAGATGCTGTCAGACATGGATTTTCTCGACGAATATTTTCATGTACTTTTTGACAGTGGTATTGAAAAAATGTAAAAGGCGACGAAGGTCATCCTCATTTTCGTTAAATAATACGGCTTCATCAGCATATTATACAATTTTTTGATTTCAGAGAATGAATTTAAAGATGGCAATTTAAAGGTATTCAATTATAACCCCATGCCGCAGGGATCTTGCAAAAAATAATCTCATCTTTACTCGGAGGAAAGTAATTTTTTCAAGGTAATCGAGATAGTGAGCATGGTCTTTGAGTGAAGGTAGGTCACCGAGCAATTTCTCCGAAATCGATGAAGGGATCCTCCGATTCTAGGATGCAGCCGTAATCCGGTTTGCGATCGGCAGCTATTGATACGGAAACTGGTTACTTTCACCATCTGTTTTCCTCCGCAGTGATCGAAGCGTGGTGCTATGAATGGATAAATTAGGACATGGTTGAGAGGTACGTCTTCGGAAGATGGAGGGCGCCCGAGAAAGTTGTAATCCGTACCGGCAAGGGACTCAATGATTGGAGAAATTAATTAATCTATTGTTAGATTCATCGGATTAGAGAAAATAGGAATGTGAAATACACATCGATTGTAATCGACGCTGATCTCGAGATATTCTGGAATATTTTGAAAAATTTTTAATGGCCTATCCCATTTGGGGGAGACTCTAACTAACATTGTACTAAATAAGTTTACAAACAAACATTGCATTCATAAAGGGGTAGCATAAAGGGACCCTTCATAGGGGGTCCAAAGCATTGGACCCCCTATGAAGATGGAAGCATTGTTTCCGAAATGTACATCGGGATTCTAAAGAACTGGGACCGCTAATACGATTATCCGTTTCCCGGTAATCGCCCTTAGACGGTCGCCGCTATTTCGGCGCTTGGAGAACCTTTATCTCTTAGATATTTAATGCTTATTTTCCCTTGGTGAAATACAGTATTCGGGTAATTTCATGTATGTCAAATGAAATAACCAAACCATATGTGATATACTGACTAACACTGAGTAATGTAGACCCTCTATTTTCTTAAGTTGTTCTGGCTTAGCATAGAGTATCTTACTCTATGGCCATAATAAACCTAATACCAGATAGTACTTTCGAAACTTATTTTTCGTGATGACTCGAATGATGCAAGAAATTATTTTTGTTCACATGCCTTTTTTCCTCCAGTTTTCTAAAATATGGTCCAGAAGAATCCAAAAAGGATAAAACATAATGAAAAGGAAAGTATTCACTCGAAATGCAATAAAAATCCATTCAGTCTCAGTTCTCGAAAAAATTACGAAATCAATAGCGTTCGCTCGAGACATTTGATAGCTCGAAAGCACTCTAACGGATAAATTATGTTACCATCATGTACGATATAGCGTGAAATTTTGCATGATGAAATTTCTCCTTGTCTTTTTGTACAGAAATGAACAAAATGTACGTGATTTCATTAACATTATTTTCAATCATGTGCATCTCAGTCATAATGTGAAAGTTACTGAGCTTGATTGATGGCATTTAATTTAGTCTCTCATTATTCAATGTTACGCAGTGTTACTTATAGGGCTATTTTGCAGCTCTTAACTGACTTATTCTTCCTATACTATCGCGGTTGAGAGAGAAAAGGACTAAGTACCTCACTCCTCATCTTGCGTATTAAGACTTATTCCACTTCCAGAGCTTTTGTAAGCTAATGGTGATGGACTTGAAATTTACACCGGCCTCAGGTCTGATGTCAATGCAGACATAGTTTTCCTACCTCGATTTCAAGCGTTCTCGTTATCAAATATTTAGCAAAAATAAGTTGCCATTTTATCTAACGTAGGAAAGAAACTAACTTTTTTCTAGAAACAATACGGTAAGTTATGTGAAATATAGGTAGCACAAAGTAATACTATGGGGGAGTAGTGACTCAGTCAAGCAATTTTGGTGTTCATTAATGCAGTTATTTCTGTTATAATGTTCATTTTTTATTATTGTAGAAAATTATCACATTTTATTCTAATCTTGTATCTTGCCCATCATAATGAAATTGATGCTTAAGATGTTTAATTTCTCCATATATATCATATCGTTGGAATCGTTTATAATTTTCCTATCAATTAAAAAAGATTGAGAAAACAATAACTGACCAATATTCATAACGTATATTTTATACTTAATTAACAAATAAAGAATATAATAAATATCATCAACTATTAAATCTGTTTGATTGAATCTCATTTCGATAGCTAATGAATATATGAAGTGCTTTAGAAAATTATACCAAAGAATTAAATGGAAATTCTATCACTTTTGAAATTTTGTAACAGAGTTCCAATCACTAATTTTTATGAAATTACACTCTCAAAGGCTGAAAATAAAAACCTTAAAATATTTATATTATAAATTTATTAACCTTAAAAATATCTAAATTAAAGCAGGTTTTATAACAAAAAATAATAATAATTTCGTGAAAAATCACCAATATGATGATAGCTAAGTAGTCGCAAAGATGATAGCATCTGCCGCAAGTCAATTGGCAATTTAGTGATGAAATAATTGAACATGTGGCAGAGCTACCATTATGTTCTCAATAGTAAAATATAGGAAATATTATCCCTGATTATGGATAAGAGAATTTAACATTTCAGATGTAGCCTAGTTTTTCATGCAGAAATGAAACGGTAGATTGTAAGTTTCTATGAGATGTCTTGAAATAGAGTTGTGGAACGGAAATTAACTTCTGTGAGCATATGTAGGAAGAGTGGAATAATTTCTGAAATTCTGCATGGCAATATTTTGTATCGGTAAAGATATGCTGTATTTATTAGCATTATAAATACTGCATTTTTGTAAATACGTCTCGATGCTTTTGAAATTTCTCTTTGGCTTGATTTAAATTATTCATGAGGTTTTATTTCCCTAGTACTTCTAGATTTTACTTATCATCTAAGAAGGGATGTGGCGGTCTTCCATAGGATTCCCCCGATATGAATTTTGAAGAAGCAGGGAAATTCCTTTGATTAATCGCGAAAACCGAATTCGTGCAGCGATCAGACTGCGATGAACCCTCGCGACGGGGAAATTAGTCTCGTTTCGGCTGTTGGGTAACGACTCCTGTGTCAAATGCGATAAGCGTGATCGACCTCTCGTGTACTTGGGCGGATCCTCATCTTGTGTCGCGGTGAAAGTACCATTCCGATGCCAAGGGGATAAGAACTATCTTCCACAGAAAGTAATTTCGATCGCAGAGTCATTGACCCGAACTTTAAATCGTTTGCGTTGCGATATTTATTGCGGGAAGACGAGGAATTTCGAAGGGCACTCGAGAAAAATGTTTTCTTTTTTAATAACTGCGGTACCGGTGCCGCAAAAATCTCCTTGACCTATGATGAAACTTTTTTTACCGGTTTTACGGTATTTTTTGTTAAAAATCAGGAATACCAACGGCTCTTTTATCCTTTTTAGTCCTAGTCCCAACAACTAAAGAATTGGCTACTGATTTATGATAATAATTGTGAATCATGGTGAGTATAGTTTTGAGGTTGATTTTCACAGCCGGATGCCCTTTCTGTCACCAATCGAACTATTGTCGTATCATTCTTTAGTACAGGCAGGAATAATAATAATTATTTAGGAATAAAACGTATCTATTTTTAATTTTACCCTCTTTATGGTTATAATAATATGACCACTAGCTATATATATATATATATACTATAAGAGGTCTGAAAAATTCTGCGATCGCCGAATATGCCGGTGAACGTCGAACCAATTCTTCGAATGGAGAGGGAAGCTGCGGATTACTGACCTTCTTGAAGTCACCCTATGCGCAATGCCGCTATCCTTAGTGGTTAAATGCATTTTTCTTTTATCTAAGTAATGCTAAATTTTGTCATTCATTTTGTTATTTCCTTATCGAATGCTTTGTATATAGTTATTCATTGTGTCAAAATGTGTCTTTCAACCCATCGGATTTATTGATCTACAGTTCATTACTATTACTAATAGTAATATTAATTACTATTTATTAATTATTGATTGAAAAGGAAAAATAGAGCTTCATTTCGTTTCATGAGTTGATGGAAATGAAAATGAGTAATGTGAATAATTTTACTAGTGTTGAAAATTACATTTTTTAAAATTTTAAGCGAATTTTTCATTTACAAGAATCGTTAAAACTCTTTACTTCCAAAATGTTGGCTTTTATTGTAGAAATCAATGAACGAGTATTCAGTTATCCATGAAAAAGGAGTGGTTGACATTAAAACATTAGTATTTTAACTCCAACATTTCAAATTATATGAAAAACAAGACTTAACTTATTCCACTAACATATTTTTTGAATTGGTGAAGGATTGTTTGTCATATCATTTAAACATGGATAAGTTCCACCACGTAGTGCTGGATTTAGTTGTACCCAATACATTGCCAACATTAAGAAGAGTGGACGTCATCTGCATTCTATGTCAAGGCTTAAATCGAACACTCACCTTGCTTTATCGTTGAACTGAAATATTTTCCGAGTTTTGATGTAGATTTTATGGCCACAAACGTTATTTATACTTCAATAAATTTTTGAATTATTTTAATACCATGTTCCTTTTATTCCAGGCATTAATTTTCGAAGGAATTCTGTACTGTATCTTTTTATAAATTGTTTATTTAATTTTCTAAAAGAGAGTCAAAGGAATTGCATTATTGCCTTAAATTCCCTATCCCAAAATGGTGGGGAGGTTGATTTGATGATGGATAGGTATTTAGTGCTGTTGATAAATTAGAGTTGTGACAGATTTACATCTTAACTGAATAATAATCAGTTGAAATGTTATAGCAAATCATGAATGAAGATAAAAATATTTGCGAGGTCCCACTAAAATTTTCTGAGTGGCGGCTGACTTTGACTTATGCATGATGTCTTCTTTGCCATATTTCATTTCAACCGTCTTTCAAGATTTCTAGCCTCCACGTTTACGTAATATCTTGGAGTTAAGCAGGAAGTGACCGGTTGAAATTCTTGAATTCCTATGTGAAATATGACTCTAATTCAACAGGAATTCAATGATGAGTTTCAATTTAATTATGACACAGACTTAAGTGAAATGACATTTGGTGGGAAAATCATGTTCTTATTTGATTATTCAAGCTTAAAAAGCGAAAGCATATGAGCATAAAGATGAAGTTTATGAAGAATGAGAATCAATTTTCATGAAGCGAGTAGTTAAAACTCTGGTGTAGGTTTGGAAAAAATGAAGCATTGTGTTGATCAGAGAGCATAACATGAGCGGATTTACAATTGAGACTGTGGATCACATCTATATGAAGATCCTTATAGCATTGTGTTTATGAACCCTCCTCACTGTAATGTATGTACTAGTACTAAATTTGTTTCAATATTTTTGGACGTAAGACGCGTTCACGGGCAATTCAGAAAAAAAATTATCAGTTGGTCTACATAAGATGTTTGTTGTATGTAATATATGATTTATCTCACCTACATGTAAGCTCTATCCATCGCTCATTGCAATTTATAGAAAATTTATGTAAAATTCAATAATCTATTAATTGTTTCCGTGGTGAAACGATTGAATTTTTTGCATTTTCTGAAAATATTAGAACCGTTCTTCCCATAATTCCCAGTGTAGGCCTCGATCTGATATTTGCATTTAGGGTCTCTGATTGATTAAATCCACCCCTGATTAGAAACAAGGGTTGAATCACTCTCGCACGAAGCTGCATGAGCATTCATCTAAAACGTATTATAATCTTCGACGGCGTATTTATTGCCGGGGTACGGACAAATGTAAAATCCAAAAGATTATCTTATTTCTCCTATTGGAAGCCATCTTAATGTGCGGATTCAAATGTTTCTCAGAATCACGGAGGGTAAACGCCTGGTAATTTTGGTTTGGCAAGATTTCATAATGAAAATTGGAAACACATGAATCAAAGTCCTTTAAGTGTTGGTGATTTATTGACCTGAAAACTTTTCAGATTATTCTTCTGTAACAGATGAAACCGATTTCCGCATAGCCGTGCCTCGAAAGGGTAAGAAAAGATTTCAAGGCGTTCTGAACGTGAGCCTCAGATAAGTTTTTTGACGTTGATCGATACTTCCAGGAAAAGTTATGGATTTCTTTTCCCTACTAATACGCTTTAAGGAGCCTTTTTATTGAGTTACTGCCGATACTGTTGAAGAGATATAGCAGTAGCTTTTACAAAGGTTTATTCGTAGTTACAGGTAAATAGTATTTATCTAATTATGTTATAGGTTTAAAAATTTAAGGTATCAGTTACTGATTACTGGAAAATTGTATCTAGCTGAAAACAGAGCAGATTCGGAATAGATACAAATTATGACGGAAGTAAAACAGAAGGTAGAGCTTCAAATATCTGTCGAAATACCGCAATATACGGAATATATGAAATTTACCCCAATGTGAATTTATTACATTTTTGAAGATTAGACAGCCAAATCTCTATGCATGTAAACGCGAATCTAAAGAAAATAAATCTATATAAAAAACTAGAGTGCCTTAATGCATATGTCGCTATTAGTACAGTCAATCAATTAAGTGAAGAGGAGAGGGAAGAAAAGGAAAATAATATAAAAAATTCTAGGAAATGTGAGGATGAAAATGGATCTTGTTATTGAAGAGAAGGGTTTCCCCTATGGACATCAGGAGGGAATGAAGAAGAGAAGACAAACTATAGAATGTTACATTTCTTTGACCAAAACCTCGTTTTGGTTCGATAGGATAAAGAAAAATATGGAAAGACCTAAAATGTTTAATTAATCTCAAATGATAATCATAATAAATAAAAAGGACGGAGATCATGATAATGCTATTATCTTGGATATGAATAGAGGAACAAGAAAGACTAATTCAGTTCTGAGTAATTTCATCTGACATTTGAAGCGTAGCACAGTGGGCTAGAATCGAAAAAAGCTGGCCAAAAATACGAAAACGCTTTTATTGAGTGCGGAAAATGCGAAAACGCTTTTCTTACAAACTTCGCATGATTGATTTAGAATAAATCCTGCATACAACTATGGAGGTCATTTACGTTGGATCCTTGAATTAAATTAATACAGGGGGTCAAAGTTGACCAATTTTTGCGAAAATTTCCAGTTTCCGATTTTTCGCTGATTTTGATATTTCTTCACTCTCACTCTGTACAATCCTGAAAAACTTCTTGAAAATCGATAAAACAAGCTGTCACCTTAAGTCATTTCATTACAGTAATAGAAACATATTACGAAAATATTGGAATTATTATGAAAATGGTGGAATAACTCCTAATAACTCTTGTAAGAAAGTACGATGGAAATTTTGTTTGTTACATACGCGACTTCATTCCCAATAACGTCACACTACTTACGATTTCTTCGGCGTATTGTAAAACAAAGGAATAACATCACGATACTCGCTTCCCACCTGAAAAGGTAAACGTCGCGTCGCCCGCCACTTCCCAGCACACTATTTTGTACTTCAAATTTCCCACAATATTCCAACTAGTTGGCAGTAGAATCAAACCTACAACCAGTATGGTCGGGCGGGCGCCAGGTGTCGCTAACCAAGCAGGTTTCGGCCGTTCGACTTTGACATAAGTTTCTGAAGGAGCCATGGGGAAAACATCGCGTTTTTATAGCGATATTGCTAAAGCCGTTTATTTGAAAGAATCCTCTCCGCGGAAATTCAGTTCCGTGCCGAAGAAGTGGCTAATCTTGAATCGCAGATTGTAGTTGTCGCGTTGTGATCAGCGGAGGATCCGGCACAAGACTGAAAGAAAAGAGAGTGAGATCAGAGAAAATAAAGGAAATTTTAGTTCCTTCAGTATGTTTGGCAGGTCGTAATGCCCGATTGCAGCCAGAATTTTAAGATTTCTGCAATGCTGAGAAGCGGAAAATGATTATGGTAAATATTGAGAAGCAAAACTGGCGATTACTTCGTCGCTGAATGGCGGACACCCTCTGATGGAAACTAACTTGCGTCCATAGGAAAATTGGCTGCATCGAATGTTGAGAAGACAAGATTTGCCAAAGAAGAGTACTCTAAGGAAAATGGCAGCAGCTCATATTTAACGCTCTGTTCGGGAAGATAGTATAGATCGGGACATCCCTTAGTTAATCCATCGCATGTGTTAAGAGCATCGCGAGCGATATCACGCTCGCGATGTCGGGCGCTCGGTCTCCTTCGTAATGGACAGCGTTTTCTTCCGAAAAACCGAAAGAAAAATCTACATGATGTATTTGAACTCACGTTTTAGAGTCACACATTCCGTCCTATACTTTTCATGCCGACTCGCTGTAAGGCACAAGTAGCCTGTGTTACGAGTAGCTTACGGCAATGCTTAGGAAGTAATCGTAATCGATTCGTCACAACCTTATTTCGTCGGAGAACCTATGACGAATTCCACTGACTCAAATACATAACAACGGAGCGTGAAATAGAAATTTTGAAATTTCATTCAATAAACGTCCTTCTCGGATTTCAGCTCTCATATCTTCGGAGTTTGAAATACCTGAAAATTTGTCTTAATTTCTATAAAGAATATGCAGATAGGAAACTTGAATGAAATGCAGCGAAAAAAACCACTCGGTTTTCGGGTTGAAAATGCATTAAATTAGATAGCTTATCAGTAAAACCGGTAGCTCAAAATTAAATGTATGTCAGGGTAAATTTTTCGACCGCAGTAGTGGACCTCTAAATCGAAGCCTCTTTCAGCATTGTATCTTTCGTAGCCCATCGCGTAATATCTCTTCATGGCTGAGAGATTTAGGAAATTAGATTTATTGAAATGTAGAACTTGAGTTATAACTTGATATCCTAGGCTTAGGATATCCCTTATTTCTCTAAGGATTCCAGTTAGTCGATCACTTTGGCATACCTGATACCAGATCCCGATCAATACAGTATTTCTCATGTTCTTTGGTACGAAATATAGAAAAGTATATCTTTATCTGTCTTTTTTGTCAGTTTGTTTGCAGCTGCGATGGCATCTAATTTTGACTAGTAAGCTCTTTTAGCAATTAACAATAGGATAACAAATAATACATAACAATAAATAGCAAATAGCAAGGCTGATGAGGAGCTGAGGATTCCTCCGGGAAGATGACTTAACCCTACCCTTAATCAAGCAAGGTTTAGGATCTCAAGGGTCTGTACTCTAAGCCTACAGGGTTGTTCGATGACTATTTGAAAGTAAAACAACAAAGATATCAAAGATAAGATCAAACTACCTCACTCCTCATCTCGCCTAGTATGCACCATTTTCTCTACAAAGCTTTTGGCTGATATTGGCGCAAGAAAAGTGCAACCCACCAGCCCTCAGGCTGATGACTTAGTAATGGTGGAATTTTTTTCCTTAGGTTTCTTAAACCCACAACTAAATTTGTTTTATTCTATATTAATTTTAGATCGTATTTATTACTACTGATGGTATGATTTCTTCAACATCGTAATTGGGCTATATGGAATAGAAAACCTTATAGTTTTCTTCCATAATAATGACGCTATTTATTTATTTATAGTTAGTGTTTGTGCCTTCGCTGACAATTATCTCTAAATGCATTAGAGAGAGCGAGAGCTTTAATAACATTTGAAATTGATAAGCGGAATTACAGAATACGTACTGTAAATTATATTTCAGCAGCTTCCCTTTGTAGCTTAATCGAGTAGACCTGCAAGCGGTCCAGGATAATCGTTACATCAGAAATCAGCTTTCGTAATTCATTAGGAATCTCGTTTCATTTCCCCGTCATTTCAGAGTCTAGAGACGAGTAAATAATACTCACGAAAGAAACTTTGGCGATGACTAATTCAGAAAGTTATTTCTATTAATTAAATAAATTGTAATTCCAATATTTTCAAACGATTTCTCCAGATGATGCTCAGATAAAATTAGCCATAAATAAGGCGTTTCATCCGGATAGAGATAAGAACAGAGATGGCAGTTTTAACGACCGAACGGTTATAATTGGGACAAATTGAGTGAAATAAATCTCAGCTCCTCAACAGCTTTAAATTATTTCTGCCACCAGAAAAAACGTTTCCTCGTGTTTCATTCAGTTTGCATAACTTTTAGCCGTCGTCTCTAAATGAAGTCTCAGAACGCGGAAAGATGCCTGAGAACCGGAATGGAACTCCAGCTAGGTTATCCTTTTTTACAGCTGGCAAACAATAAGCACTGCAAAACCGGTAAGCTTCGTATCGTGATCGTTTGGTGGAGAAATCTCTGCCGAGATGGCCCGTCGTCATTAATGTTTGAGTTTCACCGTTGACGAGGATCACGTGACCTCTTTAAGCAAACCGAATCGTTTTCTCGTTTTGGAGTTTGGAATGACGTTATCTTCCATAATCATACGCAAAACTACGTAATCCAGAGGGAATCTTTAGGGAAGATGGTCAACAGATAGAAATGTTAATGTAGATAAGAAAATTTAACTCTCTGGAAGGGAGAGATTGATGTTGATACTGCTTGCTAAGGATTTACATTTCCTCCAAAAGTTTCCGCGATTTCGATGGAAATCAAATTTTAACTCATTCGTTTTTGAAATTTTGCACGAAAATGGAAAATATTTGGGGAATTCAAAAGTAAAGTGAATCATTCCCATGATCTTATTTACGCTCTAGGAGACTATGGTGCAAATTCATTATGTTGATAAAGTTGATTCAAGTCTTAGTAATGATATTGTTTCAAATTTTAGTTCCAGCTAGTAATTTTCTCAACTCTTTAAAGTTACGTGTAAATTAAAGTGAAAATTGAAATTTAAGTGGGTTAATATTATTATTTCGACAAGTTAAAATATAATTATATTTCCTATGGAACTCTGCAAAATTGAGTATGAGAGAAATTGTGTTGTTCGTTTTAATTCAGTTGAACGAGAAAAACAAATTGGGTAATTAGAAAATTGGCATACCTTTCTGTGCTGATTAGTTAAATGAGGTATTTCTTTATTGGTGAGCATTGTTTAACCTTTCATAAACGTTATATACTGCTAATGGTGAATCATTTCTGAGAATAAGAGCGAAGAATTACAGATAAAATGTAACAGTTTGGAAGATTGATTCTTTTCGTATTTCAAAGTATATTTGGCTTATATATATTGCTAAAACCGATCATAATTTTAGACATTGAGGGAGAGATGTTTTGCAGGTAGCATAATTGGATAAAGTGAGCGCCCGCTAAATGGGAAATCCGGGTTGAGTCCCGGTTACGGTAGACTTTTCTTCTTCAATTTTTCACCCAAGATAAGTTGCGTTAATTTCTACCCCACATCATTCAAACATGATACGAAATTCGTATGGAATCCAAATATGATTTCCCGATATTTAATCAATTTATAGATGTTTTCATCATCAATCGACTCTTTTTAAACATATTTCTTAAGAGTTACTTCCATGGAAGATTGAAAGTAAATTTCAAAAGGGTGAGAAGCGCTAATCATGAGTATTTGACATTTTCGAACGCTTTCCTTTATATTGAGCTTCATGAGGTTCTTCCTGCGACATTATCAATGAGTCCTCCTTTTCCTTTTGGGACTCTCACTTAGCTTTCAAAAGGATTTGCACATTCCAAATAAAGTTATTCCCACTTATTTTTTCGCGTGAGCTTAAAAGAAATGTCAACATCTTTATTCATGAATCTTTCTTCTAGGCTTCTTGAGAATATTCGCACATACGTGTGACATCCCTACAAATATCCGGGTTTGAAAACTGCAAGTAAAAATCGAAACTCTTCAAATTTTGACTTTGAGAAAGAAGCTTGAGAAAGGACTGGATCGATTTTAACCGTAATTCTTCATAATATGTGGAAATTAAAAATATATGTATCAAAAATCTGTTAGATAGCATAGGTGTTAAAGAAGATCAACAAAATATTTAGCTATACAATTGTTAGACTGAAGGCTGGTTGAAGTCTCAACCCCTTCATCGTTAACTAGAAAACCTCTGAAGTGGGATTGATGAGAATAGATAAGATGAGGAGTGAAGTAGTTTGACTTTACCTTCCTCGCCCAATCAGAATACTAAAATAAAGCGGAAGAAGAGCATGTAAGTACAGTATAATGACCCTATGAATAATACTTTTCTTAATATGGAATGACCAAATTCTGCCATTATTCAGCATTTTTCACACCTCAGTAACTTTCTTTTATCACACCCATGAAAAAGAATGAGACAAAAGTGAATGAAGGATACGTTTTTCTCTACCCTGAACCAAGATGTAAATGAAAAATAATCCATTCATCGTTTTATAATAACGGGGGATATATAATAGATGAAGCTGTAAACTTGAGAGTAAACTAAAACCACCGCTTGCGTGCTATCGAGAAGTAATTTAGAAGCAACCTATTCTTCTTCTCATGTATTTATGTGCTGAGAAATCTTCAATTGTAGCCAGTATCTTTCGCGCATTCGGTGACAGACTTTGATTGCTTACTTTCGAAGACTTCGGTAAATCGACTTATTGTTAGATAAAGCTGTTTTCGTTTTGCAGTCAAAGTGCTGCAACATAACAATAATTTTAAATAATTTTTTTAAAATAATTACGCGCAGAAAACACTGATTGCGTTATAAAGTGTTTTTTTCTTTTAACTCTAATTTTTAGAGTTTTTACGGAAGAATATAATTCGCGTTTTGTTTGAGTTAGCGGTAAACTTTTCGTCGAAGTGAATTTTTTGAATCCAATAGATAAGTTGATGAATTATGGTTAGAAATAAATGGAGGGATGTTATTGAATATCAGAGGGCTTTAATATGAACTCAATTAGTTTTAGGATGGTTAAAAAGGCCTAAAAAAGTACATTACGTAGTGGATTTATTTCATGTTCTATCAAATTCTTATAGAGACTTTAGAAAGTTATATAAATTTGTTTTGAAAGCTTTCACTTATAAGAAATAGAATAGTAATATTTAATAGTAAAAATTGATATAACACAGAGTTTCTAGACGATCTTATTTGCCTATGTTTTTATCTCTTTTTTCTAAGTCCTTGCAGTGATGTGAATTTTAAGGATCCTAACGTTGATAACGTACGTGTATGAGATATTTTCCCGGACAATATAATAACTAGAATACCAGCCAAAATATTACTATGAAATGAGTTTGAAGAAAGTTTACATTAAAAAATAAAATAAGGAATAAAATGACGAGTGTTGACGCAAGAAGTATTGAAAATTGGAAAAAAATCTCTCTTTTTGGGCCCTTTTGAGTTTGTTTTTCTTTTCCACTTATTCCTTTGAAAACAAGGAAGTTATTGTAGTTCTTGGACACTCTAAAGAAAACTCAAGTTTCCTGGATGTATTTCTGTTTGTTCTTAATCTCTGACCTTCCACTCTTTTAGAAGAATATCCTCACAGTATATACGGCAGAGCTTCCCAATCGTTTTCCCAAAATACTAATGCATACCAAGAGTAAGTTCGTGATACATCCGAGTCGCCAATATTTCTTGAAGTTCATATTTTGTACTCGCTTTATTTTACGAATACTTTTGTAGTTTCAACGGAGTTTGTGATGCAAATTATAAAATTTTGTCACTTGTGGTTAACTGACGAACCATGGAACACTACCATTAAAAAAATAAAGTCTAAATATCGATTATTTTATTAATATTTAAATAGAATAGAGAAATAGTTTGATAGGTTTGTTTTCAAATAAGATAAACTAAGAATTAACGATATTGCGGTGTAAATACGAGATCTTTAAGAAGTAGGACCAGCGTTATTGTATAACTCTTCTTTTGATATTTGAGTGGTATAATATTCTGCAAAGTCACTTCAGCCAATAGTCTTATTCTTTACCGCAACCGAACATAATATTTAGCCGGGAAACCACTTCGTCATTCCCGTATAGAATCACGAAGTCCGACAAAGATTTTCTAAAATGCTTGAGTTGAATGTGTTATTTCCTATATTCGCTGTAATGCGAAGAGCTTAGTTATATATTATTGTGCTTAAAGGACAGAAAATGAAAAAAATATTTAAATACTCCGTGAGGCAACCTAGTAGTCATTACGAGAACTACTCCTTCAGCAATCTATCCACCGAGAAAGCCTTAAATCTTATCTGAAATATGAGAATAGTTCAGATTATTCTTCCTGTGATCGGTATTGATGTCACATTTAATTTTCAGCGACCAGTAAAACAGTCACAGGAAAGAAGAAAGTCACAATTTTGAGTAGCAAATGTCAGCAAAGGATATAAGTGAGCATATGTCATCATCACAATGGCTCACACCATGGTTAAATGTCATTGCTATTGCAGTATAGAATTCAGTAATTTTCGTTAGTCAGCCTTTTTTACGAACTCGTAATTAGCTGTGGTGTGTTGGGTTGTTTCATCAGTTGTGAGGACGGGGAATTCCTTCAATAGAAGGAAACCTTGTGTAATCTATTGATAAATCTGTTCCTTTTTAATATATGTTACATACACAATACATACATACAATATATGATAATGCTCGAGGCTCGTGGTGACTTGACCTTGACAATTTTTTTCAACGGGTTAGGCCATTTCGCATATACAGGTCCCCATCGGGAATCGAATCCGAGAACGTTCTCACCAAAGTTGAACGCACTTCCTACTTATAATGGAATTAATTAATTTTTATTTGTATTTATCGTGATGTAGGAGTCCTTTATTTATAAAAATAGATTAGGAACGAAATAAATATCTCTGTTTACAAAATGACTGACTGACCTTTTTTATTTAAAACGAAATAATAATCTTTTACAAAGATGCAGCTTGTAAACTTAAACAAAATCCTGCATGAAAAAATGCAGAAGTGAATTTTCAGCCGGTGATTGAGCAAAATTTACTCATATCCAAAAATATCGCAAGAGACCTCAAAAGTGAGCTTGTCCTTTAAAAACTTGGATTGCAAACAATACTCTCACTGCTTATTCCGTGTATATGGAGAGAGAGCAAGCACGATTCTCCGAGTGGATTTATTTAACTTTTGGCTGCTCATTTGCTTAAGTTATCAAGGGAACACATAATTTTTCAATCGGTGCTGCAGTTATGTATGTCACACTCTTAGTCTGCAAAATCAGATTGATTGCCTCAATTTAGGAGGGAGATATTAATTTTTTCTCGCTATAAAACACGTGGATAATCACGTAAGGTTAATTAGGTAGAAGATTGAGTATTGATGTCGTCAAGGTGTCAGTCTTACATATGGGCAGATTCCATACATGGCCTTGACCGTAGTATATTTGTGATCAAACAACGGTGCTCTCATTACCTACTCACGAAGTCCCGAGCTCTCATCTGTGATCATTCAGTAAAACGCAATAAAATCCGCTCTTCTGCTTTATTCCGCATATCACTCTGAGAGTTATTTCGAGATTTCACCTGATAGGGATAAAAATAAGTAATGATATCACTCCACATTTAAATGAATCGTTCCGTAAACACTTCCACTTACTACTGGAGCCGTAAAGCCGTATGCAAAGAACATGTAAATGAGGTCGCAAATGCACTCTTCGAAGGGAAAGTCTCTGGTACTTACCGGCTGCATAATTCAAGTCAATCTGAAGAAAAACGTTCAATGATTGCCAATTAGACTTTAACGACCGAGGAAATTTTACAATTACTAGAACAGATTATTTAAGGGACGACAAATTTCCTATAAAACGCCGTAATTTATTTCTAGATGTATTTAAGGTGTGTTGTTATATTACGACTATTTTCTTTAGATTTATTACTACTTATAAACTTCTTCTCGCTATTTTAGGATGTTTACTGCTCTTTTATTTCGAATATGAAGATGGAAAACTTTAAGTGATGAAAGTTGGCCAAATATTCGTTCGAATATGAAAGCAGACCTTACCGTATTTTGGAAATTTGTTTTACTATTTTGAGTTCCTTTAAAGGACAAATACTTGTTCCGAGTAATTACATATCGTTGTCAATGTTCAATGAGTTATTTGTAAACAATCATTATAAGAATGTATTGCAATGCCGTAAATGATAAAAGAACCCACTTGAATGATTTATACGAAATTAAATTCATCTTCTTTATTTCCATCGAATTATATCTATATTTCATAAAAATTACTGTTTTCATGTACATTGTCAATGAGTTTCATTCCTGAACAACAACTCATTAAAAACTTGATTAATGATTTTATTCAATTAATGCTCATTAGAAAAGAAAATATCAATTAAACGTATCTACAATTAGTACAACTTAAAAATATCATGGTCTTCATAATTTTATATCTCCTTTTGCTCACGTAAAAGAGGTATTATAAGTGATTGACGGAGTTAGAAATTGCTAATTCATCTACAGCTTATTATATAACAAAAGGAATTTTCTTGGATAGATTATTCGTAAAAATAGGAGTCTTTAGTGGCAAACAACTGCATCGATTTAATAGCGTTCATTGAGCAAGTCCTCAGAGAAGTTACTATCTGATTGATTTTTATAATGAATTAAGTTTATTTTAAGCGGAATGATTGTTAATATTCATAAAAGAGTATATTTAATCCTATAATGATGAAGAAATGCTTTATTAACCACCAAATGTTTTAAGTAAAGTATATAATAATCAATTCCTGGATAGTATTGCTATTTTTATGAAAATACAAGTAATAGAGTGTTGAATGTTAAGCATATTCTTTTATTGTTAATCTTCTCTTTGCTCTCCATGTATGAAGAAAAGATATCACAGATAGCTTGATCAGTTGAGGTTTTCTGGTTAAAGTATGTCCTTAACAAGTAATCTGGAATCTTGTGCAGAAGGAGCAGATGTTGACGGAATCCTATACTCTCAAATTTTCAATAATCAATAAGATTCTCCAAATATCCATATTCTATGATATTTCAATGAATTTTCAATTTCTGGAAGCTTGAGTGAAATTGTGCGTCAACAATTGCCAAGAAATAAGTATGGGATCATAATCATGCATCTCAAACCTTCCCATTTGAGAGGCAATATGGAAGAACAACCGCCGATAATGATGGCAATCTTTCGTTTCCACTGTATTTTTCGTTAAGAATTTATCTTTTTAAGAACTCCATGGTAGTTTCGGACTTATAGCCTAATTCTGGCTTGATTACGGGTCACATAGCCCATAAGCCTATCTGTAATGTTATCCACCCGATGGATATTCAACCCCTCCATTATTATTACCAAAAGCTTTGCTGAGCGAATGAGACTTACTTGGCAAGATGAGGAGTGAGGAATTTTTCTCTTGTTTTCTTCTCTTAGACAGAGTGCTATAAACAGAAATAGTTCAAGAATTCAAAGTGGAGAATATTGATTCTTGGAATACCATTTTCATGGTATTCAATTAAAGCAACAGCATTCAAAGTTTGCACCATTATTCAGCATCGATCATTTCTCATTAGCTTTCTTATAACCACGTTTACGAATGACACTCAGACGAAAGTATGCGAAAGATACCTTGCTCTCCATCTTTTATCATGATGCTTCATAAAGATAAGATGAAGAATGAGGAATCCGCTATAACTTACATCACTGAGCCATAGTACTATCAGTGGCAAATTTGTAAAATAATACCGAAAGTCCTTATCTTCCACCAGGTTTTTTACTATCGATTATGTAATATCAATGGAACCCACTCACTTAAGTGAAGCATCTTACTACAAGTAAGATACTATAAGTTAAACTTTAAAACGTTCAATGAAGATAAATATCATAAATCAGCATCACTCATACCCCAGTAACTTCCGTATTATCACAGCCTGAGACAATAGTGATGGATGAAAGACATACTCCATCCTGTACTAAAAGACAAATGTATCAAGATACGCTAGCAAGAATAGGTAATTAGCCAGCGCTAATTTTTACCTCGTTCGTTTTCTGCTCGGCACGGGGGGGAATTTTACTTTCACTATTCGAGTTTAGTCTTCTCTTTCGAATCTTTTTCTTTTGGTCTTTTCTTTGCCCTTGGTGAGAGCCGCGTGAGACCCAGTTGAACCCACGAAGAGGAACGATATAAGAGGAATGAGATGCATCTCGCACGCCATCTGTTCACGCTACGAGAAATCACGCAGTAAGGAAAACGCGATGCTACCGATCTTGATTCGTTAATTGTTGCCACTTCTCGTCTTCTCATGGTAGCGTGAATCTGCTCTCCTGGCATGCAATTATCCTCGCTCTAGAATCACTTTCTCCATAGCTACTACTCTTTATTTTTTATGCTTGGTCTCTTTATTGCTAGCTGAATACATGGGAAAATTTTTTGCTTGGAATTTAAATTTGGTTTGATACTCGGTCAATTATTTCCCTTCAAGGCTAATATACAGCTGAGGTGCGACGACGGATAAGTGGAGGCTATAATTTTACAGGAGGATCCTGCAGGATAATTTATGAAATTTAACCTTCGGAACGCGAAAGTTTCTCTTCACAATGATGATCGGTGTTTCATTTTGGAACCTCTATTATTTGAAGATGCCTCCATATCTATGTAAAAATAGTATGCAATTCCGTTTATGATAGCTGATTGAGGAGAGTCATGTAAAAGCTAGCTCAAGATGTTGAAAATCATTTTGAAAAAGAGGATTAAAAACATCATTTAGATTTTAATTTGTCTATGAGTCACAATTTTCGTAATAACTTTTCCATTTTTCAAGCGGAAATTAACCTAATACTGGTAATGAAGCTGCAGTCACATTTTGTTTTGCTTACTGATACTTTACATCGCAATTGGACAAGATGTAAGACGGAAAAATCTATATATAAATTCGTGTACCAAAATCATTAACACTCTAATATGCATATGAATCCACTATTCATAACTCATCTAAATGTATTCCTCTCCTCTCACTAACTGTCAACTAATTCTTCTTTATATACGTAAGCGTACTCTTTGTCACTATACTAAGACTAGTGAATTCCCCCGCCAAAAATGATGGGAATTAAGTTAATTTATAAAAAAAATGTACTACTATTATCTCATACATCTGATTTATGCCAAAATACCCTGTCAAAAATGTCAAGGATTGATATAAATGTATCTGTCATATTATCTATCATAATTTGGCTGGCAGTAGTCTATTTAACCAACCTTTTTGTTAAATTATAATGTCATCATTAGAGTGGCAAGAGTGTCTGGTTCCAAGTTCCAGCAAAGTTCCAACAGTTTCCTAAAAATAATCATCCAAAATTTTATCCTCAGTGTTTTGAATCCTGTTTAGGGAATTTTGTTCCGAAAAATTTATTTTCGGAATGGCTAAGAAGCTTTATAAGAAGAAGCTAAGAGTTTCCATAGCTTGCTTGTTATAATAAGCAATTCTTTACTTGGTTACCCAATGGTTTATTTTAATGACGCATAATTACATAAATATATAGTTATTCATAATAGCTTTATAAATTTCGTATATTTCGTACTCTAAAATGCATATAACGTTTCCGTAAGCTCTCATTTCCTCTTATTTCTTCACACATCACGCGTTGCCACGGCTTGTTTATTTCTAAAACGTAATCCTCCCCTCCCTACTTAAGTAATGAATTTATCTTATTTACCTATCCGTATATATAACCTTTTTAGGTGTATGCCAGGAGGTGCGCGCAATCTATTTTATTAATAGACTTAAAAAATAAACCCTAAAACCAACCTGCTTTAGCATCTATTCCCCTTTTCTCACAATATATGAGGAATTTAATAAATCTAATAATTAAATCTATGTAACATGGATTTTTTATGTATATATTCTAAGAATGCATAAGCCCGGATTAAACAAACGCAATGGTCGTCAAGGGGACTGGTTAAGCAAAACCGTAAAATCTCGTTATTCGTTTTTGTCAAAATTCTTGCAATTTGGAATCGAAAGCAATAATTCACGACCAAAATAAGAATTACTATTTTATCTCCTTTTTTTTTGGCTCTCACTCGATATCGTAGGATCAGTACTCCTAATATCTGCAAAAAATGTCTGCAATCGATCAAAATGAATACGTGCGTTTCTTTGGGAGTATTTCCGCGTCCTTCAGAGTCGAACCAAGGATACGATTTGTAGAAAATATCGATATGTGTATGGTCAATGATCCTCTAATGAGTTATTAAATTTCACATTTCTATATAGTCTGGAAGTGCGTGAAATTAATGTTCTAATATTTCACCTATGTATTTCTTACGGGAGTTACTGACATGGGATGAATAAATATACATACTACGGTGATTTTTTTATAAGATTAAATGTTCTTATTATCTGTTCATTGTATTACATAAATGGAGTATATATTTACATAAAGGCAGATTTATTGAGACATTTCTGGGACTTGATGAATGGTAGAAAAGTAGATATAGATAGGATATAACTTATTTCAAATTCGAAAATTAAACCATACTGGAAAAGAAGGCTCAATATTTAAAATAAAAATGATTTATCATTTTTGGAAAATATTCCATTAACTACTTTTAACAATTGTAAATTAAATTTTTATCCCTGATACATATGCAAACTAAAGGATACTAATCAAATAACTCGAACTGGTCTGATAGCAGTGCAGTTTGAATCTGAAAACGCTTTTAGGGAAAATATGTTGCATATGTGATAACGTTGATCATTTAAAAGTAAAAAGATTTGTAAAAATGTTAATATCAGAGCATGTAGTTTTGTGACCTTAATAAAATTCAAGTTTCTTTATTCATAAATTAAAAATAACCACAAAAATAGCAATGCACAACTGTAACACAGTTTGAATTCAATTCGATGAAATTTTGAGTAAAGATGAGTGAATTATGATGACAGTTTTTCTTGCTTACAATGAATTCAAAGCCTCTCGAACATGATCTAACTCAGGACAAACAAATTTTAATCCAATATTTCTTCAAATTGTAGATTTGGTTTTTGAAATCAAACCTACATTTTTCAAAGCGAAAATTTTTAGCGGAGTAAGTTAGGAGTTGTTAATTGTATACATTTAATAATATTAATAAGATTCTGCCAAGAAAATGAACGGAAAATTAAAATAAAACGTATATTATGTTGTTTAGATGCCCAATGATTGTAATCTATTTTGAGAAACATCATGATCATACATTATTTCAGTCAATCGGTAAATCAAATTTCCCAGAAACACAGCAGAAGTTGACGGAAGTTTCGTTGGGCGCTGCAGTACCTATCTCCGTCCTTTAGCGTCATCTTGCGTCAGAGTTGAAAAGTTTCAGAAGTCTTCGTGAGTTACGATTTAGGGGTAAATTTGAATTGATTTTTTCGCCGTCTTACCTTTCTTGCAATTTGAGCTTATCATTTCCGCAAAATTTTATACAGGACCTTCTTTACACGAGATATTATGCTTCTGTCTTTCAAATTCAAGCAGTGTGACTTTAAAGGTTATCTTAGTAAAGTAAAAAATAAAAAATACCTAATTTCAATTAATGACTCCCTTGTTTATTGCTTTACAGGTTTGATGTGTTTTAGCTTAGGATTCGTATCGTTAGTTGCAGTATTTTATTTGATGCATTACAGAGCCATTGTATGGGAATGGGATTGTAATATTTTTTAAAGAACCATGTAAAATGGTGAAATAAAATGTGCAAAGCATATTTAGAGCAATACATAAATTATGTAGTACTTTCGGTTACTTTTGTCACAGCACGATCTAAGAGCGTTCCCGTTGGGAAGCATCGCCCTAAGAGATCAATGATTGATGCAGTCACGCTCTTCTCTGTGGTAATGTGCAAATTTTAGGGAAGTAAAAAGCTATCCTTTCATGTACAGGGTGCTCTATCACAGATGAAAACAAATAGTTCTAGCTCTACACAACAGTCTTTAGTTTTACTTTAAAAGAATGTGAATCAATGAATATAATTTTTGCGAGTTTGTTACTTCATTCCGTTTCCATCTGATCGCTGTCTCACATGCGTTATTAGTAATATAATAATGCAGATAAGATACTCCTGATTTCATAAATACACATAAGATTAAAAGGAAGTTATATTAATATTTATAACGATTTGAAGAGATGCATATATATCGGTAAACCTAACTAGGATACAACAAAACCCTTGATTAGTCATGAAATTGTCACAATCAGATCAACAGAGAATTCTGTTTCAAATTAACATTGTTAAAAATTATTGATATGTTCATCATAGTATCTCTTTAAAGATAATATTCAGAAATTTTATGCTACTTTTTATCCTATTTTTGAAGCTCAAAATAAACAGATTGTTTTACATTAGCCTCTAATATAGATGTGCGAATATTCGAAATTTGAAATCGAATAACTTGTTCTGTTCGAAAAAAAAATCGAGCAAATCGACATCTGCAATATTTCAAATCAGGGAAAAATTTAAGTGACGGAAACATACGTTTTTGTTACTCTTTTCTTGTTTCGTTTTTCAGGTTTTTACATGAAATTTCTATAACACATTTTATGTAAGTACGGCTGTAACCGAAAGTGATTTACTTAAAAAAATGACTATGACTACGTAATTATATCTGACCTAATATGTCTTTATTCTAAATTTGCAATACTATTTTAGCTGATGCCTACGATAGGCAGAAGATGAAGAAAATGCAAGCTTCAGTTTGGGAATTTTATGCGAAACAAACGGACAGAATATCGTATATCTAAACCAATATTTAGTCAGTTGAATTTAATTCAAAGTATGAGTAAATGAGTAGATTCCATTCGTTTTAAATTCGAAGTTAAAAAGTACGATTTATACATGGCTAATCTCTATGAATTACTTTAGATTTTTTTCATTCCCAATCTCTAAAATTTAGGACATATTTCCGCTGAGAACTCACAATCAGATGCTCTATTCCACGTGTAAAAATAGAAATATCTTCAATAAAGGTTGAATTCTGTTGATACTATCGGAAGAAGAATACTTCTTAGTGAAATCAGTCATGAAAATTCGAATACCGTATAAATATACAAAATCATTGGAAAATTTAGGATTTATTCTTTTCGTAATATAAAAACTAACTCAATGTGTTTTTTATTATAATTTTTTAAAGTAGCTGCGATTTTGTCTCCATTTTATAAAGCATTGTTTCTTCTTTTAACACATGGGGAATGTAAAATTCACTTAAATTTAAAGACTTTCCAAACACTACAAATGACTTTGAAATTTCTTTTATACGGCAAGGGAAAAACTTATTGTTTCGTCAATCACGTAGCTCTAATAGTTTAAGCAATAATTCGAATGAAATAATCATTAGATTAATTATAATTAGAATAATCATAGATAATGTTCGTATCCAAACAATTTGTCGAAGGTTTTATTTCATATATTGAGGTATTTCACATACCAATTTATTCATTTTCTCGTTTTTTCTTTTACACTTTTTATACTCAATGAAGTTTTCATCATCCGCCTTTTCCTGCAACTTCCGTTCTCTTCTATTTTTTGCCTTTCCTCTGTTAGCCCATAATTTTCGGCTCATCCATCTTCCGTCTTATCTCTTGATCTATCCCTTTCTGCATCTATTACTCATATTTTTTACCGTACACTCTTTGTTACCGAAATATCAGGGCGAATATACTCTATGGAGTTAACGATCCTTCTCTTTTCGGACCAGGTCAAGGGCTCTGGTGTGGTTGAGAGGAACTCTTAGGCCGGAGGAAGAGAAGGGAGAAAGAGAATGGCAATGAAGTAATCGGCGTGACTTCCGGAGTCGTCTCTAAACATTCCGGATATTAGGTAATCCCCGATAGGTGAGTCATTACCTATATCATAATATAGCCTGCTCTGACAAGTAATCTTTGATATACACTACATTGCTTATATCTTCGTATGTTATCTAATCATGTCCTTTATATGGTCCTCAGTGTCCATTACAGTAATAAGTGAAATTTCTAATTTGATGATTCTCAAATTTTCATATAAGTATATTCATTTAGTGATTTATCTGTAAATCAAAGGAGGACTATAAGGGCTATGTTAATGGTCATGCTATGAATCTCAAAGAGTTTAAAATATTTACACTTAAATATTTGAATCTGCTTTCCTATTCGGTGTCACTGCTACTTTACCTCCACAGTCCTCGAAGTGTAGTAGCTATTTTGTCTCACCAACAACTCGTTGCTCTCTAGATTTTTGATGAACGGTCATGCATTCATCCTTTCATCAGAGTCTTGGGATTACCATATAGTCAGCTTTCCTCGATTTTCCTATTAACACGGATTTCAATATTTTTTATGGACATATGTTATCCTCCATAACCTTTTATTTTGTGTTGGGTGAAGTACGAATCAGAGTCAAATTCTCAATATTCCTATACCATTAATTTCCATTCTCATTTACAGGAATAAATTATACTTTCCATTTAAAATAACTAGTCTATTACTAACTTTTATTTTCAAGTATTACTTACCTACTTCCGAGCTATGCACATGTATCATCTAAAACTGTTCCGAAATTAATGGTTAACAATGGACCACATTCTTTAATCCTTTACTGCGTTATTGATAATTAAATTTAACACAACATATTGAAAATGAATTACGTTTAGCAAATGAGTAATTCTTACACACCAGTTTATCATAAGGGTACTGTTTCCAAACCAATAAAACCTTCCTTCGGAACCATATTATTCATATTTTAAATCACCTTTAAAGACTTAAACAGTCTCCTCATTATATGTATATCCAAATATGGTTATCTGAAAGTCTCAGATGCATTTTTTCGTCGGCTCATTCTCCAAGCAACCGTCCTCAGAATCCGAGTTTCTGGGTTACAAAAATTGAGGAACGTTATCCCATCAGAGCATCCGGGATGAGCAGCAGATGCATGTCCATGCGAAAGTGAAAGTCCTTTTTTTGGACGAGAGATGGGAGTGAATTGGGAACGCGAGTACCATATAATGAGGATCTGTCGAAACCCTTGAAAAATTTAAAGCGTGCCTTTATGTCCGTGAGAAATAAGAAAAGGGTAACGTGTGAATTGATAACTGATTTTGGTAATCTTTGCCCTAAGAGAAAATCCTTACGAAACATTGGAAGGGTTAAAGATTTACCATATCTGCTTCCGGGAGATAGTTACGCAGTTTACTGTTCATGCGAAAGATAAGGATTTAAAAACATTGAAGCATAAAAGTTATTCTTCGGGAGCAAATATATTGACTGAAGTTATAGAAAGAAATCTAGCTTTTTTGATATTAATTTTTATAAAATTGCTATAAATAAAATAATATCATATTATCAAGGCAAAGTATCTATTGAAAATTTGGAGGACTTGAAATAGAAAGTACTTATCTTGGAATTGCAACAAAATGAAGAAATAAAGGACAAACGTATGAGTAAAAAGTTTATATAAATACCAACGACAGAAGGAGATAGTTTCTAAGAACTATCGAGTTGCTGAATATTAATGATTTTTCGAATATTTGATATTTGGAAGTATGGATCATAATTTAAATCTTTTATTATATTGATCTTTTTCGGTGGTGACAGATAGAAATATATAGACCTTTAATGCAAGAAAAAGGTTTTAAATTCTGAGACTTAGAAGGAAATAGCATTCGAATACTTATTGCAATGTTAATGACATGCAAACAATTTAAGGAACATTTTTGTTGTAGAAATAAGAGATTTTTTGATTCTGTTGAATTCTCTTTTGTTTTAAATTTCAGAATTATTTTAAACCTTCTACTGGGTCAGTTTGATTTTATTGAGATCTGGTTTTCTCGCTGATATTTCGATGGAATTCTTATCTCAATATTGTATTGGTCGTATTTCCTGAATGATTAACTACAAATTTTAATTCACTATCATGAAGATTTAATATGGATCTCACTTTTACATGAAGCAAGACTTGACTGATTTTCACACGAATATATTTGCAAATGTATACATTTCTTTTTGCAAAATTCGAAGAATAAAAAGATGATAATGAGATAAAGGAAAGATTTTCATGCCAGATATAGGAACTGAACTATAAATTAGTACTCAAGTTTTCATTGCAAACTTAAAAAATATATATTTATTTAGCACAAGTTATACAATAATCCATCACAGGCGCAGTTACACGTATTGGTTTTAAGTTAAATAAGGGAGGGGTACAGAGGAAGATGACACGTCAAGGAAAAACGGGGGCGTAAAAAAAATTCGTTTTCTTCTACTGGCTACAAAAGTCCATTCCGACGCTCACTAAAAAATGAACACCTTTTCGAGACTGGAAGACGATTGGCACCCTCCGAATCAGTCCACATTGAAAAAATACGCGGACGAAACGGAGGAAATAATTATAATAATATTATAATTCCACGGACGATTCCGCTTGCAGGCATTCATATCTCCGGATTATTTACTTTCCGGGTCGTGGGTAGAAGTATCCGTCGGAGCCACCTCCTTGTCCTCCAGCGCCACCTGATGGTCTTCCTCCGAATCCACCGGCGCCGGCGCCAGCACCGCCTGAGGGCCTTCCGCCGAATCCTCCAGCACCACCTGAAGGTCTTCCTCCGAATCCACCGGCACCGGCGCCAGCGCCTCCTGAGGGCCTTCCACCGAAACCTCCCGGTCTGCTACCGGAGGGAGCTCCGTATGAGCCAGAGGGAGCACCACCAGCACCTCCGAATCCTCCGGTTCCAGCTCCGGCGCCTGGGCGTCCAGATGGGTATCCACCAGCACCAGCTCCTCCAGCTCCTGGGCGTCCTCCAGATGGGAATCCACCAGCTCCTGCTCCACCAGATGGGAATCCACCGGCTCCAGCTCCAGCTCCTCCTGATGGGTATCCACCAGCACCGCCAGCTCCTGGGCGTCCACCGAATCCGCCAGCACCAGCTCCTCCAGATGGGTATCCACCAGCTCCACCTGCACCTGGGCGTCCACCGAATCCACCGGCACCAGCTCCGGGTCCAGAGGGTCCTTGGGTGTATGAGCCATCGTCAAAGATACCAGCGGCTTCATCGGCGGCATTCTTCTCAAGAGCCTTCAGGATGGCCTCTGGGATGGGAGGAGGAGTTGGGAGATGGGCACCCTGTTGAGAGAGAGTTTGCATTGGTGAGGGTCGCCTCATAAAATTTGTTTGCATGTCTGATAGATTCCACATCTAATTTCTGAATGAAGCACAGATCATTCCGAAATATTTGATTACGATTTGAAAATGTATTTCTTGATGAATTCTCAAATCGTAATTATTTTTAAAAAGCAAAAATGACTGTAGATATCTGAACTATTAGACACAGTCGGATTGAATCAAAAGCTTTAAGTTGGAGTAAATATTAGAGAAACTCCGGTATTCGTATCCTTTATCTTCGTATTCAACATGGTCATTTCATATTCAGCTAAAATTTCTTTTCTTTATTCTGCTCATTTAAGCTTAGTATTTAAAATCTTAGTCGCCGAAAAACTGTACAGAAAAGAGCCAAGTATTTCCTAAAAGGAATTATTTGCAGATTAAATCCATTTCCTGCGCTTGAATTATTTACTTAGCTCGTATGGCTAGACTAAAAGAGCACCGCTTTGTTTGACGGGTGGAGGTCGTAGGTTCAAGAGCCATTACTGCCGATCACGGTGGTTGGCTTCCATATCTCTCCATTTTTTTTCTCCTCTTTCATTCTCCATCCCCGTACTTCCCATAATCACATCTCCGGCTTCTCAAGTATTCAACGATGCGTGTTGACCCAGGGTCAATTCGTGATGTGTCTCTTGAACGTGACAAAAAGAAACCGGCGCCCCTCCCATCTTTTTTCCTTGCCCCCCACAAACGTGTCCGTAATTTTAAGCTGTCTCCATTAAGTCGGCAGAAGTCACCCGAGACTTTGGAGTGGCGTTTGTTTGCCCTTCCTTTTTCTTTATTTGTGCGCGTTCAGATATCCACGCTTGAAGAGTATGCGCCCACGCGTCGTCTTTGCCTTCTTCGCCAAGCGCATCATTGCACTGGTTTGTGACTATCTGGTTTCCGGATGTAAACATAGATCTACTGCTGATACAAAAGGATGACTTGAATGTATCTGTAGGTTAACGACTATGCTGACAGGACAACCCGCTGTGGCTAATAGTTCTATTTTGATAGTTCGATTCCTTTGCTATCATAGCCAGAATAGCTTAATAATACGTTATTTTTCTTCACTGGCTGCTGTGTCTTTGAGACATTCTTCAGAATTTCTGAACTTCTTGATGCTCTCAAAAGTCCGCACCTGCGATCGCGATTTTTTTTTCGCATTCTTGGAAGTTTATCAGATGGCTATTATCTAATGCACCTCATGTTAAAACGTATTAAATCTCCCATGTTCGCTGTATAAATGGATATGTATTAGAGTATCGTATTTTCTAGTTATCTCTATAAAATAGCAAATAGTATTTGATTGAAAGTGAACGTTTTCAATTCAAGTTCACATGATTTCTATCCACTCGTCTTTGGCAATTAAAATATTTAGTGACAACCGAATGCCATTCAAGTCAAGTGAATGCCAATCTCCGATGGAGGCGGATTAGATATTGATGGTATCAGACCAATGCGCTCTCTTGACATCCTAAGAATCTCCAGAAAGAGTAGCGCACCCCAAGGCGCAATCCGTGGGAAGGCAGAACGTTCTCTTTCTCCGCTCGTGATCAGTCGGCGACCCTTTTTAAACGTTTAAGAAGATAAGCTCATCTCCTCGTGACCTTTTTGGTTGAGCCGCTCTTAACTCCCTCTTACCCTTTCCGACTGATAAACTGAATCGACTCTTATTATTTTATATAATTTCTTGTGGGAAAACTCCCTGGAATTAATAAGCTCTTTAGTATCGTAATCGCCTCACTGAGCTGACTACGACCTACATTACCAAATTGGATTTAGGGCGAATTGTATAGAGAGCGAATTCACGTTGCCCAACGTCAGAAGTATTGTCTCCGACAAGTTTTTATTCTCACATGTCTAATGCTTTTTTGCCCCACCGTTTTTCATTTATTCCGTTTCTCAACGCTTGCGTAATCACCACCCACGCCGACTCATTTTAGTTATATCTCAGCCCTCCCATCTCAGAGCGACTTTGCGTATCATCCACGATCAAGGACTAATCGGGCGTGATATTCTCACCTGTTCGCTTAGCCGTCCAATTACTCCGCAGTCATTAACTAGGATCTCCGTCTAGATGCATCTGACCTTTCTCTCACGAACCGTCACTAGCTCCTTCCGTTTTAAACGGCATTACGCACGGTATGACGGTCTATTCAGTCGCGGAAGCAAATTCAGGGAGAAATGAATCCCTTTCGCTATTGAGCAAAACCGCGAGAAAAAGGAAAGAGGCCGTTTTCGACTTCAACAATGCATTTCTATTGCAAGAGCGAGGATATCATCGGAGCTCGTGCATTTATTTTTTCTCCTTTTTCGATTTGGGTAAAAGGGGAAATCTCTTGGTCGGCTGAGATCTGGTGTTCCCTTCGTGAAAGTGCTTGCACCGAGTGCTTGCCCCCAACTCTCCTTTCTCATCCTTAATTCGTGTGAGAATGAGAAGACGAGAAATGCTCAGGAACCGACCGATGATGCTCGACTAATTGCCCGCCGCGAGAGTGCCTGTCCTCGTATCATACGCCATGTACTCACACGAAAAAATTAACGATCCCCTTCATTCCTTGCGGTCCTCTGGGAAAAGTCTTTCGCCGGTTCTCGCAAAAAGCGAATTATTCTTTCTTCTCCTTTCGGTCATTATGTTTGAGTAACGCAGTTATGTCAGACGTTTAGAAAGGAGCTATCTCACCCCGCCGAACCTTATGGTGTTTCATTTCAGCGTCTAATTTTCCCTCCAGGGTGAAAGTGCCGCGAGAATTAATTAAGTGCCTTCAGCACACTTTTTTGCATGCTAATTTAATGGTGATGGAATTCAAAAGACCCCAGAATATTTTTGTTTGCAGAGAACGAAACAACGTTTTAAATGCGTTAATGTTTTTCAATTCCTATTAGAAATATGAACCAAACATGGAATTAAAATTTGGAGATGTTGTTGAAATGATACTGTTTAACTAATCCCGTGCTGTTTCATAACTGTTAAATTTAAAGAAGATTCTGCGAAGCAAGCCTATATTTTAGTTATAAACTCCGAATTTAATTGGTTATAGTCCGGATAACCGATCGAAGAATAATAATTCAGCGTTTCTAGTTAAAACGTGAACGAAATCGATTCTTAAGAATTCTCACCTCGGGACGGAAACCATTCTCGTCAGCGGTGTAGGTGAGGGAAATGGGCTGTCCTTCAGGAGAGGTGTATGAGAAGGATCCTTCGGCAAATTGAGCTTCATCTTGAGATCCGGCGTTCTTCAGGTATCCAGACTCCTGTGCGTTGATTCCATTGCCAGTTTCGTAGCTGGAGATGAAATTTAAGTGGAAGAAGAGATTTAAGACTAGATAAGCAATCCCGGAAACTGAAAATATACTTTCTTATTACTAAACTACACGGAATCGTAGGACCGGAGCTATCCTCATATGGAGAGTGAGGCAGTAGTGGAGAAAAGATCTTAGCTATTTTCATATCAAATTGCTTGGTTGCAAGAGTTCTGTTAGAAAGCGTATGGATATTATTACTGGTGTGGGTTAATAGGAAATTGCATCAGAATGGTGTTAAGGTGTCAAAAGAGGGGTTTTTGTAATAAAACAGATATTGCTTTAAGAATGATCTCTTCGATGAGTATTGGAAATATTTAATATGAAATAAAATGAGCAGTCAGTGAAGGCTCTTTAAATGAGAGGGGAGGCGATCGGAATTCAATGCAGAAGAAAGGGGGAGAATATCAATCGTTATTAAATTAGATAACATGCTCTCTATACTAATGCAAGTGTCGGAGCATGGAGACTTCAACGCGTGTTATTTAATCGTGAGGTGACTTCAACGCCATTGATATACGGTCATCGGGACATTTACATGGCTTTCAGAGATAGTTGAGAGCTAGTTGATTTTGCGCCCCCAATGCCATAGAAATTCAATTTAGGTGATAGGATAAGATAATGAATATATCTATGAAAAAAATCTATCAAGGAGATTGTTCTATCGTTGGTTAAAAATTTTCTTGTGCAAAAGGATGACGGAAAAATGTCAAGTCAGGGAAATCTTTATAATATTGTCCCGAGAATAACTTGGGATACTCCGAAAGTTTATAACTTAGATTTATTCATTTGATTCTTCCAAAAGAAAAGAATAGCGGCTCTCTAAATTTACGAAATCATTCAAAGATATCCTGTAGATTAAAATACGTTTTAATATAACGGTATGACCCCATTTTCAATTTGCTATTACGGTTTTCAGATTTAAGGATTTAGGTTACGCAATAGAAGGCCGAACATTTTTACTTCTCGTTAAATTGGAAAATATTGCAGAGCATTGATTCTTGGAATGTGTTCCTTCTAAAAATTATCTCGAAGAACCGGGAATGGGAAATCAGAGCAAAATTTAGAACAACTGTTATTCATGGAATGAAATAATTACATATTCCTTAAATTTTTCGAATTTTATAGCATTTCCATGAGCAACAGAAAAATATTGAATCGAATCCCGGAAAGATTTATTATACTTTGATAAAATGTGTACGCAAATTGGTAACATTTGGGTTAGGAAAAACGTTATTTAAGGAATATACTTTTCCATTGATAATACTACGAATAAAAATAAGATCGAATGAAAAAGTGGTTCAACAAATTAGTGAAGAAGTTCCAAATCTCCTAGTTGATTTCCCATTGTTGATGTGTTAATGTTTTGATTCGAAATCTCACCTCCATCTGTAAGATCCATCTCCGTTATTCTCGTTGACATAGGAAAGGATTGGGATAACGGGTCCGCTTGGGCCACCTCCGGCTCCACCACCGAATCCTCCGGCACCACCAGCTCCACCACCGAATCCTCCAGCACCACCAGCTCCAGCGCCTCCAGCACCACCGAATCCACCAGATCCTCCGGCTCCACCACCAAATCCTCCAGCTCCAGATCCACCAAATCCACCGGATCCTGCACCACCGAATCCTCCGGCACCACCAGCTCCTCCAGATGGCCTATATCCACCAGCACCTCCAGCTCCTCCGGCACCACCGAATCCTCCTGCACCTCCTGGTCTTCCTCCGAATCCTCCAGCTCCACCAGCCCCAGATCCTCCGGGACCACCGAATCCTCCTGCACCTCCTGGTCTACCTCCGAATCCTCCAGCTCCACCAGCTCCGGCACCTCCGGGACCACCGAAACCTCCAGCACCTCCTGGTCTTCCTCCGAAGCCTCCGGCACCGCCACCAGATGGCCTACTACCGAAACCTCCTCCACCACCACCGATGGGTGTGGCAAGTCCGGCACCTGCGCCGCTGGAGCCCGCCGCTCCGGCAGGTGGGAGGTAAGTGTTATCTAGCCTGTCTGCAGTAGCCAGGGCACCGAGAAGTGCCAAGGCCAGAGCGGTCATCGTTACCTGTCGATGTGTAGAAAGGTGCTCGGTTATTGGAGGGGAAAGGTCGCATCGTTACGGTTCTGCATAGTATCGGAGAGGGAGAGATGCGATCAGATTGTCGAATGTGAAAGTGAAGGAGATGGAGGTGAAAGTAAAAGTGCTCTCCTCGACGATCTTTTCATGAGCGTCATAATTTCGGCCATAAAAAATGTGTGGTCGAATTTTTTTTGATGAGTTTAGCGACCCCGATTACTAATCCACAAACCGCTGTTTCATAACGGGGAAGAGATCGGGAAGATAACAAAAGGAGTGCCTATTTTTTTAAGGTTAGAGATTCTTCTCCGTGAAATTGCTTGATTCTACCTTCACTTTTTTGTAGCAAACTTGATATTTAAGGTCAAATGAAATTAAGTAAACGAGACCAGCAGGAATGCATTGTTCGGGTAGAGGAAATCGGACTTATTAAAACCTAAGGACAGACGAATTGTTCTCGAGCAAGTTTTTTTTCCTATTTCTGATAAGTTATTGTTTGAATCGGAATACACGTATATCAAAATAGAAAGATTTTCAAGGATTCAAGGAAACTCTCATCATTGAATGAAACTCAATGAATAATCTCAGCTCTCTCTCTCTCATCGAGTGTTATCTTAATTTATCTAGAGAAAAAGATTTTGCTAATGCATACAACATTTCAAGATTTTCTTATATTAATATATTATTTCTTGATGAGTATTACTCATTAAAGGGACAAATTTTAGCCTGCATTAGAATGTTATTCGCTTAAGACTATTCCCCTTGCCGAATTTTTTGTACAATATTAATTTGCCGATTGATAAAATATTTAATCCTATCTATGAATTATAATTTGATGTATATACTACTTTTTCTTTTTCGTGAATTATATTTTTAAAACACATGATATTTTAAGAATTTTTAAAATTTTTCAAATACATGGAAAAACTACATTCTCCCAGTGAGACCCTATTTTAACGGCGACATCCCTTACTATTCAATTTGTTTTAGCTGAGTTTAAAATAGTTCTATAAAAGCATTAGATTTGCACGGTATTTTTTATCTCGAACAAGGCGAACCGATTGAAATTCGATTTCAATTCAAATAACTGATTATAAAAATGAAACAATTAAAAATGAATTTAGAAATACTTAAATGCATCACCAGCCTCACTAATAATCTTGCGTGTTAAAAAGAAATATTTCCGGTGGAAGATCCAATCTAAATGAAATTCGGCCACCAAGATCTTTTCAATCGATAAGACAAAGCTGAATACAAACCGAATGCTATTGCGATCTATCCCAAAGGGAAAATATCGAAGCACTTTTTATCGGAAAACTTTTCGAACGTCCAAATTTTTTAAGATAGATAAGATCCACTAGACTGTTATAGCGCTTCCGTATCACAGACCCAAGTATGGCACACTCACCATCTTCATGGTGCTGTCGAATGTAATGCGTGTATCCTCCTTTAGTCGAGATCCCCTTGGTTGGATGGATTACTTGTCGAGATGACTGAGATGGGTAGTTTGATGCTCTGTGGCCAGGATGAGCCCTTTATATACGATCGAATCCGGGTA
Source organism: Pachydiplax longipennis (assembly GCA_036926295.1). NCBI lineage: Eukaryota > Metazoa > Arthropoda > Insecta > Odonata > Libellulidae > Pachydiplax > Pachydiplax longipennis. The sequence continues at coordinate 20,298,240 of JAVFKF010000012.1, forward strand.
GGGGAACCATCTCCTCCAGGACGCCCTGCCATGAGTTCATCACTCACGCCCCGAGCGAAATTCTTCGCAATTAGATTCGCTGTAACGGACCGTAAGGGTGAGAAGGATGAGTCCCAGGGATGAGCGACTGGAGGGGGTAAGAGGGAGTGCACGTTGGAAGGGGGATTTTCAAAAGTTTTCTTCTCTCCTGTCTTCCTACCATGGGACTTCCCGAAGGAAGGTGTATCCAGGAGAGAGGCCTCCCTTAGCGACCTCACACCACGTTGACGTACACCGCATCCTTGCAACCGTTCCCTCGCCTCCATTTTCCCTCCCCCTGCGCCTGTCCATTCAAGGAGGTCGGTTGCGTAAAATAGGGATGATCCCGTCTGAAATGAGTCTTCTTCGGAGCCGTGGTGGGGGAGGCCGGCGGACGGTAGGGGGATCGCGGCGAAGATTATTTGGAAGGAGACGTACTTTGCAGATACGGCAGACCCCTTCTGGTGGTGGTGAGGGAGCAGAACACCCCGCGAAGCATGCACGAAAAAATTAAGGAGAGAAGCGGGATGAGGAAAATGGTAAAGCGCTTAGAGAAACAGGGTGAGGTGATGGGGAATTCATGATGTGCATGTCGTGAGGGACTCAAAATCCTTTCCCCCATCACTCTCTCGTTTCCAACCCATACCCTTTGAGGTGGTAAGGATCCTAACCCCTTATTTTTCTTCCCCTCTCTACACCCACACCTTTACCTTGCCTCTATCTTCATTTCCCTTTCTTCTCCCTCTTTCAGCTGCCCCTCCACCTTCCAATCCCCCTCTCTCCCGTCCCCAGATCACATCTCCCCTTCCTCCCACTACCTTTCCGTGTGAGACCACGGCGAACTGCCGCGACTATCTTTCTAAGACGGACCGTGGAAGCAGATCGCTCAGTCTGGATTTTGAGCGTGTGGGTACGAGCGTTTGGGGATTTTTTCCTCGCTGCCGGTTTCTCGAGGGGTATCCCCCGGGGCTGCCGAGTGGTCCGTGGAGGAATGGAATTTTTTTCTGTTTCGGAGTAGCACGTGCGAGATTTGCGCGGGAGACTTGAACGGTCTTTTAAGTCCTCCACACTGGAAGAATTATGGAGGCATCGGTTTTTCTCTTCTGGACAATGGAATTTTTATAATCTTCGTGGATAGTTATTTCACGTTGTGGTGCGGAATGTTTTCTTTTGCGAATGTTTAACAATACCGTATTTAGGAGGATAAGGCATAGTAATTTTATCTTCAATATATATCGGGGGGTAGGTCCATTCACTATTTCATAGGAAAAGCTTTTATTGAGACTATGAATGTAAAAACATTTTCTTACTTACTTTTGTTCGATTTGGACTCAGGTTGCGCATACTTAGAAAATATTTTAGATGGCACTCACTTCCCATCATACGTCTTCTTTATTGGAATTTAAGTGACTAAGTCTCTACCAAGCGGTCAGATTTCTTTGTATGAGCAAAACAATTTTTGCTGTTAAGGTAAATTAAGCATTTTATTCTGAAGTAGGTGTGCTGGTCGACTTACATAATTATAATGGATAATCTATGCCAGACTGATGGATCTAATGGCTTAATATTAGTAAACATTCAATATATATTCATATTTATGTTTCCAAATGTTTAATATGAAATGAACGTTTATTTTTATGAATTTATTTTATCAATATCCTCACCATTTTCTTGGAAAATATGAATATATGTACTTAAGAGGAATACGATAGAATATCCCATTCCGATTCATTGATTGCATTCATTGCAGTCCATGTTTTCAATCCCGTAGACTTAATTAGTAGGATAAATTTAGATGAAATCAGATCAGGTAGAATTATAGTTGATTTTCATCATAAAGGAAATTGACCACATTTTTACTTAAGCCTACGGCTCCACCTAGAAGATTTCGTCAGTGCGTAGTAAAGTTGTAAGAAAGAAAAACTTTTTTCCTTTATCACCAAGAGATTTGCGTTCTAGAAAGTGGAAAATTGAAGGAATCGCCTTATGTAATTTGTTGAGTTTTCATTTTATAATATCTAATACTACTTGTCGTGAGCCTTCAATTTTCGTCGAGGCATAAATAGGAATTATATAAGTTGAATTCATGCTAATTACTGGAAGGTAGTTTATACCTTCCTTTCATGTGAAGAATCATAATAAATGTAGCTGTATGGGAATGGCTGTAAATGGACCTGATTCTTCACGCTATCTGTAAAAGTGGTGACATACTTCCCGGTTTGGTTTCGGGCCCGATTTGGTCAATTTCGTCACTTACGGTATTCGCCGGTTGAAATGAAGATTGAGAACATTTTAATTGATTTTCTAAGGAATCTTTCGGCATTAATTCGTGACGCAACAATCATAAGAGAATTTAATGAAACCTTATATATATACGTTATTTTTCTATCTTCATTATGCTACAGTATAATATTTTCTTGAATTTATATGGCCACTCCTTTATCAAATCTAACTATTTACATGGCTGTATTAATGCTTGTGATCATCCTCAAAAATAACATTATTTCCAGTATCTTTGAATTTTATTTCTTAAATTTTTTGCAACCATGCATTAATTTTCTCTGATAAACTTCGCTTCCGGATGTTTTATTCATTAGATTTGTGCAATAACCATGCTCGCCATGGTATTGATTTACTCACGAGTTTCTTTCTCGTGACTCGTTAAACGGCTTAAGGTCGTCGCAGTTTTCATTTTCGCTTGGCTCATGTAGAATAGTCGGTCTTTTCAGATGCGCTACAAACGGAGATGATTTGTTTTTGTTTTGTTTTTATTGGCATTCCTTTCTTCGGCTTCTTTGCAGATTCCTTTGTCGAGACTTGTGATGTAAGTTGTCGATAAAGATACGCATCGATTGATGAAAGTTATTATTTCAAGATGAGGTGAACGAATGTCGATAGAGAATTTTCTCCAGCTGTCCTGCCAAAGGAGCTAATATGAATCACTGCTATTCTATTAAAGTAAATTGGAATTACTTTGGTTTTACTTCAAAGAAAAATTAGAGTGGATCTTCTTTAACACATTGAGAAATGTTGTTAGCGATTTTTTCCTGTTAGCTGGTTAAGCATGCATTCCGTTATAAATTCCAAATATCAGTTTGATGAAGTGAGAGTTGAATTTTATGAATATGTCTTGGTAGTCTTTGTATTCTAATTAAGATTTTCTCATCTTTAGAATCTCGCGTGGAAGATTTAGTCCGGAAGTGACACATTTACATGTTCGTATGGAGAAGAATTCCTGTTTTCGAAGATCGTAACCCTCCATTTCTTGGACATACGTATCACACCTCATACGTTTTCGCACCAAGGATCATAGAAGAGGTGACAATATTTAAGATCGTGCGAGGTGCACGTGATATCTGAATGAAAGGAAAGTAATTCCATTTCGGTACTTATCATACTTCTGAGACTTTCTCTAGTCTTTCTTCAACTGCGTAAACATATTTATCGCAAATGATAGTCAAAGTAAATTTCATGAAAATAGAAATAGTTTCCCTCGCAAGCGTCTATTTAAGAAATTTGAATGTAGAATTTAATTATCTTTCGACGTACATACTATATTTCCATTTACTACTGAGGAATTTATATATGACGTCTGCCAAAGGAGGTGAAACTTGCTTACATTCCATCTGAAAGTCTTTCCTAGTTGTAGGGCAACATAATGATATGAGAAAAATCTTCCGTGCATTTTAATACAGAGACATTCTACTCGCTTTAATTAACACCTGCGCGAATAGCCTATGTGTTTATTTAATTCGACGGTGAAGATTTCATCCCTTGTGTAGGCAGCCTTGAGGCATACTTTGCTACAAATTAAGTACCTGCGCCCGTAATTATGAGAAAAACTAATTAGGTAGTAATTATGAAACTAACCGTGAAACCCTAGTAACATGGAATATTGTACGCATTCAGTTCTTAGTATAAACAGCTGTATGTAGAAAGTATTCTTCGATATTCAAATAGAGTGGTGGATGAGTGTCTTATCCTCTTAGCTTTGATTTTAAATCCTTCCTTTCATCCTTAATCCTTTCCTTATCGTATGATTCGGATTCATAATTGAAAGCAAATTTTCTCTCGTCAAAAACGTCTTCGACAATATGTCCATAGGTTTTAAGAAATCAAAATTTTTAAATTAAAAATTTCTCCCTAGATATTGCCAGGTATGGATTAAATTTCAAAACCTAACAAAAATGTGTCAACTCTCAAATTACATTTATGTCTTATTAAAAAATTGTGATTGAGTTCAACTGAATTTCATTTTTAACTAGCGATTGCACTCGAAGCAGTTGCCGCAATTTTCATCCCCTATATATCTCCCTGTAATATTTTTATGCGATGAGTAACCTTTTTTCACCACTCTCTGTGATCATATTACGTAATTACATAATGTTATCAGTTTTAACGATATAGTAGTATAGTTTTTAGTTACAAAATATGATATAGTTTTGGTACCAAAATAATTTAATATCATTACTCCTACGCATAAATACTTTTGCACATACAATGAGCATTGCTTTGTATTTAAGCAATATAATTTTACTTCTGAGACTTTACAAATATAAAGTGCATACCCTATAAACATATTCCTTAAAACACGAATTATTTAGGATGATTTAGCGAGTGATAGACTACCGTATGCAACATATGTATTTATCATACATTTTCAAAAGATTTTCCGCAATATAATTAATGTGAAATTATACATATTTCAAAAATCTAAAAGTTCACTGATGACATACATATTTTTGTGGAAAGAATATAGAGGAAGGTAAGAAAAGTAATTAAATTAAAGATAAATTATATTTTTAAGTTTTATTTACCCTTCTTATGCTCAAAGTTGTGAATAGGACATCATGCTTCATTGATGTAAATGGTCAACACTATGTAAGAAGTAACGAAGAAAAGTTAGTCTGTATTAAAAAATCATAAAAGTGGACACAGTTGACAAGTATTACATGAAAGTGAGAGTAAATATTTGGCCGTAATTATGTAGGTGAAGAAATACATTCCGTCGCGTTTGTTATTGTATTAAAAAATGACGATTTCTTTTCGTACGTAAAATAACTGCTTCGAGCAAATATTGCTTGAACTTGACATCTACTTGAGAGAAACATTCATAATACGTTCGTATGAGTCTCTATCTTAATGGATATTGCAATTGTTTAAGGATGAATTCAACACGTTATGTAAATAACGAATGATCGTCAATAAGCCAAGGAATTTTTTTTAAATTCTGTTTTCTAGGCGAATCAAGCCTTTTACACTGGTTGAAAATGATAGTTATTTCAAATTCTCAATAGTACACATAATAATAACGAATCCCCTTCCCGTGAGGTGACATTCAAGGTAAATATTTTTATTTTTTCTCGTCTTCCAACTTAACGTGTCTCAGTTTAGATTCATTGATGACTACGAGTAGACGGGAGTATATACATGCAATATTCTGGTATATAATTCGAACATCGCATGAAACGTCTTAACTTTCTTCGCAAAAATCATGTACGAAACGGGGGAATAAAAGTCCGACCTGACCGGTAATCAATCACAAACTCTCCACTTGGTTATACATGTCTGCACAGCCTTACTTTCTTTTGGAAGAATTTGACGAAGCGTAAGGGGAAAGTCTGGTTTCTGAAAACGTTCGTCAAGAATTTGGGAACGTATTTTGCGTTCGTGCTCTATCTTTGCGATCTATAGTGACAAGCTGCTGTTTTTCTCTTGTCTCTTCAAAGAGATACAGCGAGATATATCTTACTAATCTACACTCCGTGCTACTCCCGACCCTCTCTAGCGTTTTATAAAAAAATTTTCCGGTTAATATTTTTCTAGGGGAGCGATGTCTCGTTCTCATGAGATAATCATCTCTTCCAAATTCTATTGTACTACGAGACTTCCGTGTGAGTCAAAAGTAGCGAAGGAATATAATAAGGGGAAGGGATCTCATAAGACGTATTTCATGCGCCATTTAGCCTTTTTTCTCTGCTAATCCCGAAACAAATAACTTCGGAAGATAATCATTATCCTCATCCAATCAGTTTCAGAAGATTCACTTTTAATTGGGCGAGTAATGGCTGTTTCCAAGCGAAAGTCTCCCCCTCTCTAGTTATATCGTTCTTTCTCTTGAGCATCTTTGCCTTTCAAATCATAATTAACATACAATTGTTTAAATATGTCGTGGACCTTATTCACCAAAATTTTGCGATGTTAGTATTTTAGACGACTACTCCAAGTCCGATATGTGCTCATATTTCCCCTATCAATGTGTATTGATATTCGATAAATTTTTTTTTTATTCTAGCATCATGGTGAAATTTGTTAAATAGTATGGAAATATATGGGTCATTTGGTATCTTTCATTCCCTGAAAGAAACAAAAGTATCCATATGCTTCAAGTGAGTGAAGAGAGTCCCTAAAGGAAGTTTAAAGGTTAATTAGATTTATGTAACTGTACTTTATCACAAAAATCGTTAATGGAAATGAGATAATATAAGTCATGAATCATTTGATGTTCTTCTTGGAAGTACAGGAAAAATATGACGGTTAAAGAAAATTATCTTCACATATGTTATGATATTTTGCATATTTATTTGGATTAGAATACATCTTCACTGTCATATACTTGTTGAAATGAGATAGAAAAAATTGAGATAATCAAATAATTATATAACACTGATATGTAAATTAAAAACATTATAAGGGACTGGAAGGAGAGAATGAAAGTATTTATTCGTATTGATGATGAAAGAAGGGTATTATTGGAGAAACTAGATTTAATTTTTTAATAAATTTGCAAAGTTATTTTTAATTAAATTACTTGTTTTGTTTCATTTATCCGCAACCGCGAAGTTAATGTTTGATTCGGTTTTAGCGGGCAGCCTTACGAAGAATATAATTAAAATGCTAGTTAAAAGATTTTATTTTTATATCTGGATATTTAAAAGAATTACAATGTTATTCACACGAAAAGAACAAGTATTTTGCATAATAAAGGTGAAACGTATTGGTGTAGTGTAGTTGAGAGTTGATATTGAAAACCCTTTAAGTTGAAAGCTCTTAGAAACGAGTACAGAAAGTATCTTCTTAATCGATTGCTCAATCAAGAATTTATTTAATAGCGAGTTCTAGTTATTATTTCCTTGACGGCGTCCTAGCAGGAAGTCAAGGTCCTAACTTTGTATATCGGATTTCCTTGAAAATTGAAATTCCCAGATTGGAATTAATTCGTTACTTTGGATTATGTTCAGGTGATAATCGCACTTTAAAATGGAAACTCACCGCGAAAATTGAATTAATTCATAAGAAACTATAACCACCAATGTCACGGAATTCAATGACTAAACAGCTGTACATGAGAGCTCGTTTTTAATTGAAAATTAAGTGCACTGTATCAAAAGCATGTTGAGTAAATATTAAAATTTCCATTCGAACCTTTAGAACGTCACTCGTTACCTGCTAAGATTCCGAATAAATACTCATAAATTTACAATTCAATAGTATTTTCATGCAATAATATAATTTATCTTTATTAATGCGGCTGATACATGTTGCATATCAATGGAATAAGTGAGCATAATTTAAATCAAAACATCTTTTATAACAATCGTGGCGTTAAACTTCATATATTACGTGCTCATCGCAGACAGGCTTATCGAATTCGTGAAGTGTCTTTCATGTTATCATTTTCCTTTTGAGTAACTTCCTATAAAAAAGTGACTCTACAAAAAAGGTGAATTGAATGTTGTTTTTTGTAACTATCTCGTTAAGGTTCACTCCAGGACCTTGAGCAAACTCTGAAGAATTTATTGGCCACCCTCTAATATTTTCAATGTTAATTTTGGTCGCGGAATTTCTTTTTTCTTCCAACCTTCGATTTCTATCCTCAGCAAGTGTTTTTGCAATATTTTTACTCGATGTAAATAGTCCATGGTGTTAACGGTAGGTTTATATTTATTATGCTTAGCTCTATGATTAATTCATACTTGCACGTTGTATCCTGCTTTTACAACTCAACCCTCCACAATGCTAATGAACTTTATCCTTCTCTAATATACTTAAGTATCACTATTAACTTGACATAACTGAAGAACTAAAATATTACATGTAAAACATTCACTCGAAGAACTTCTTAGAACGAAAGGAAGCGACACTACAACATCGGTATTCCGCGTAGACAAGTCAAGAGTACGGCTTTCTTTAAGTAGCACGGCTATACAAACGAAGAGCAAAATTTCAATAGAGAAAAGCCATTCAGATTCCTCCTAGCATATTAGATTTAAATTTTAACTAGTTTTTCCTTAACTCCTAGAATTCATTAACATTTTACCGTAAAAATACAGTAGAGTACCCTGGTATCTCCTTGACAATCCCAAATCCGGAAAGTAATGATTTAACTTCCTTTTTACGAATAAGAAAGCTTTATTTGATTTGGAAATGCCTCTAGTACTTATTATGGGTTCTACTCATCGAATAATTATGTCCAGGAAATGAACTCAATTGCACAAATATTTAAAAATAAGAAAATAAGGGATATGTTACCTGGTGCGTAACGGCGTAGGTAAAGTTGGAGGAGTACACAAGGGTTAAAATCAGTATCCTGTATATTGTGTAGCTTTCCAACCTAATTTCGCAATTCTGGGCGTCTTATTTACAAGCGGGAGACATTAATGTCCTCCATAAAGTTAAAACTTCTTTTCAAACAAGAAAAGATCGGACTGAAAGAATGCGTCCATCCCGGTGCCATTTTGACGAAATCTTCCTTCCTACATGATATGCATAAGAAGTATAACTTGATCTTATCTAAACCCGATTTCGTCAAAGGAATCCTCAAGAGAATGATAATTTGGAAACTGTAGGAGAAGAGTTAGTCCACGGTTTCCTTCCAGCGAGAAATTTCCGTGAAAGAAGAACATCAATCATCTTGTTAATTTTGTCTGTTTTAGTTTTCGCGCTGGAGGTATTCAACAATGACATGAGTTCTCACAAAAAGCGACGTTAAACAGCGGGGGACTGTGATACCAGGGCGAAAATGGGGTCATACGGGAGAAGGCAGGAGCGGAGTTGTGTTACAAGATGAAGAGGTAAGAAGTGGGAGAGAAAAGGTTTTCAACGGGTCGTCTTTGCGGTATTTCGGCGCTCATTAAAAGGGTTACTGAAACCCTTTCCGAGCTCGCACGATGGAATTCCAATGGCATTGGGCAATGGCGATGAATGCTGATTCGGAGATCGGGCCGAAACTTCAACAGTTGGTTATCTGCTAATATCAAACCTTAAGCCGTGAAATGAAACGTTGGGGAAAGGCGAAGATCATGTAAAATTGGAAAAAATATCACTTTTAAGTGCTGAAGTTAAAGGCATTATCCTCAATTTTGGCCGGAGGGTACAACACTAATATTAAAAATACAGAAATATATTTCGATGTTTTTACACAGTACTACTCAATGTAATGTTCGAATTCCTATTGAGTGTAGTTATTCAGTGAGAGCAAGCTACATGAGTTTTCTTTTGGATATAAACATGTTTGGATTTAATTTTCATGTTTCTTATTTGGTATTTAAGCATTTATGGCATCCGGAATTTCTTTGAATTGCAATTAAAAATTGTATTATCTGACAAGGTTGTAGTTGATTACACAATTTTGAGATCCCTTGTGCGGTGCAAATTTTAGCATATTTTACTTAATAATTGCTTGTCTAACAAGTTATTAGTTGTTAGAATTAAATATAAACGCATTTCCTATCTATCATATCATTAGTTTATAAATTCATCCAGGAATATTATCTTCTTTGGAAAATGACGTTCGATTCATATTTTTAAATGAATGGTTGCAGTTCTTTCCAGAAAACTTACGAAATTAATTACTTCATATCTGTTCCAAGTTTTATATGCGAGTTTTATTCCTGTTCGGATTTACACGTCAATCTGATTTTGAGCCAATAATGTAATTGACAATTTTTGTAGGGGGTTATAAACATTTTATCCGGTGTAAATACCCAAAAATGGAATTAATTGCAATAAAGATGCAATAAAATAGGAAATTTTATGCTAAGATGTAATTGGGAGAAAAATTAGCGATATAATTATTAAAGAATAAGAGTCGAATAAAATCGCGGACTGTCTCATCGGTTACATTCAGTTTGTTTCTAAATGAAGTATCTACTAATTGACGAAAGGGATTCTTCTTGAAAACTTGAAGGATCAAAATCTGTGACATCCTTCTATCCGTTTAAAAATATCTTCCACTCATCCCTTCTCCGATCCTTCACGACATCCTCTTCTCACCTATCAATCTGATTCCTCTCTCAACCTCACTACTTTCACAGAAAACTCCCTTTATAGTATCTTGATTATATATACCAGTGTGCAGTTCATGGCAAAGGATGGGATAGGCTTCTATTGCATGACCCTTCCTTACAAGACCAAGTAGGCGTTTTAGTCGACGGTTGTTATTCCATAAAAGTGCGATGCTAGGGATTTTCTTAGGTGTAAGGTTTCTCACGACTTACTAGTGAGTCGATCAGAGTAATGAAAAAACGTAACGATAAAAGTCGACAAGAGAAATATGACGTGAGAGATCTATGAAGAAGCAGATTAATTAAAAGTAGATAATGAAAATCAGAGTAATCAACCAATAGAATGGCCCCAGAGACGTGAAGCATAGCGGGAGTTAATGAACAGGAAATGTATGTTAAAATTCATGAGTTTTCATCTTTAACAGATCATGGTAATCTCACTAATATGTTACATTACCATGGTGATATGTACTCTTAAATGTTGTTGATAGAAATTCATACGGTTACCATACATATAAACACTTTTAAGAATTAGAGCGGCACAGTGAAAGCATATAACTAAAGTACCACTATTTTTCCAAGCATATTATTATATGAACGGTTTTTTGAATGCGTGTAAGCAATCGTCTGTCTCACCTTTCTTTTCCGCTCTCATTTTATTTGCCATCTTTGTCGTTCAACGCCCATGCCTTAATTTTCTTAAGACTGATTCAAGTCATCTGTCCTTCCTTCTCTCTTTAAGACCACACAGTTTCTTTCACGATCCTTTTAACCTGAACCTCCCACTTTGTTTACGTCTGCAGATCATCTCCACCTTATTAAATCCGCCGCGAAAAAACCTACGCACTGTTCCAAATAAAAAACCTTTGTCTACCTTTACGAGTATATTAACTGAATTATCATTGCTGTTCCAATGATTTTTCCCTCCAGCATAAAAATATTATATCACAGGAAAGAAAGGAATTTACGTGATCAAATCCGAAAATGGTTAGAAATAAAGCAGAGAATCTTTCTAAGTCTATTCTCTTTTTAAATTCGTGGTTCCGGATGATGAATTTTGTAACTCTATGTGGTTACGTTAGAATAAGCAAGTTATTCCGTCTCAGTATTCAATCGAAATCAGCTGACCCGATTCTCTGACAAAGAGGCGTTAATGAGAACTGTTAGCGAAGTTTACTTGGCCGGCGACTGTGAATAAGATTGGTTGAATTTTATTTAGATATATTAATCTACGAAAGCTATTTAGACACTTGAGGAACGAGTGATAATAAAATATTCTAATTAATATCGATTCAAAAATTTCCCATTGAGTTTACATGACGGCAAAAAAAAGCACGATATCTTGATCTACATTTTTTCTCTTCTGCAAGTTGCTCCTGCTTTTCAAAGAATTTGAGTATTCAAAATAAACATAGAATGGGAAGGAATATTAAAACATATCTATTTGTATATAATGGTATCAGAAGTCTCGCGTAAATTTCATATTCTAAATTTTCCGTCTGTATTTCTTGCCATTCTAGCGGAAAAACGTTTGAGAAACGAACCAAAATAACTTTTTCGTGGCCTGATTAGAAAAGATTGAAAAATAAATTTAAAAAAAAATGTAATTGATTAAGTTGGTGCAACCAATGATGTAGAAATCAGAATTGTACAAAGTAGTGCGGTAAGATTATGATTGAATAAATAAAATACACGCAAAAGTGGTTCAATGGAGTAAGAAGTTTGCTACTTCAATACATAGAGGTATTCTAAGCTTAATTATGTTATTTAATTGATATTCTCAGACCTCATTTAATTCTCTAACGGGTCAGAATTCGACCCTCAGATCAGAATTTCTATGCCCCTACATTATTTTTCATTAATTATATCTCTTAATGTAATCCGAGAATTTCGACCATCTCAGTGTAGCGTTTTTACAGGAAAGAGATATACTGTAATACTTCTCATTCAAGGATAATTGAAGTATCTTCGACACCTTTGAGTGTCGGAGGAGGGCATAAGAGGAGCATGGGCATATAAATGCAAGGTAATCACTCCAAGTTTCGCCATCCTACGTAGTTTCAGTATCTCGGTGTTAAAACGTTGTGAACTTTGAGCGCCGAGATGCTGCTCGCGTATTACGATTTTCAACGAAATTTTTTTATCTTATGTCCCGATAAGGCGGTACGCTCTGCAGAGATTTTACCCGCAGAATATGTTATTTTCTCGCGTTTCAACAGGGTATTTACATGTCGACCGCTTGGGAGGCGTGGAAGATAATCTCAAATAATGAGATAAGTAAGACGAATCCTCGGTGGATCGTTTGGGATAATCTGTAGACAAGGAATGTTTCACTTTCACCTTCCGAAATTTATAGAGAGACCTCATTCTCATTTTTGTTCGAAGCTGAACTCTCGATATTCGATCTTTCATACCATTTTTGTGGGCATTTTCCCATATCGTACGTTTTTCTCTTTAATCTCTCAGTGGAAGAGGTTTTTCCTCCAAATTATAATCTTTCGTTTGCTCATATCTTTTGAGATAATTTTGCAAGTTATAAGTTGATAGCATCATTGTTCTACGTTTAATACTGCTATGGAATGCTGATAGAGCTTGGGTATAAGAGAGGTCTTTAGGGCTTATCCTTGCCAAATAAGTAAAATAGCAGTAGTAAATGCGATTTTTTGCAGAATTTGTGATCTACCATTGAGATTTCTCTTTGCTCACTGTCCTGAATTGTGTAAATCGTCAGACCCCTTATCAATTACACCAATCTCCTGGAGCACGTACCATAAGAAGAAAATCATCAACATTGATTTGTGGATACATTTGAGATCCAATTGGTATTTCGGCCTCTAGAAATACTACCAAATATGCAAGCATAGAGCCGAGGGAAAAGGTAGCTTATGTTCTCATTCCTAATAAAAATGTCTGTCCAACGCGACTGAATGACCCCAAGTAATTAATTTAGTTGGAATCTCAGTGTCGAGCCGCATATTAAAGAGAACGCCTGTATTTTATAAACCTTTTTGTAGAGTCAACTCTTTATAATTATCTCCTTCACCTGGAATGGTAAAGGTAGCAAATGAATTCATCTCACGAAATGATGCGGACATGTTTTGTGACTTGCTGTCGTTGGCACAAAGAGAGCTTTACGAATCTTTGAATCCAAGATAATTTTTGCATTTATTCCTTTCTTCTACTGTGCCTATTTCTACTATGTTTCTATAAATCACTTTTCCTTTTTATCTATTCTTAATTCCTTTGATCTTTCATTTTGATATATTATAACACACGTGATTGGGTATTTGAACTTCTTTTAGCTTAGTTGGATGAAGCAGTCTCCCGGATAGAGAAAAATCTCGGGTTCGATTCCTTGTCCCGTGAGGCGTTTTTCAAGTCCGTTTTTCGATGGGATATTTTTAATATTATAATCGTTCCTATCTTTTAACCGTATATTTCGGAGGACTTTAGTATAAAAGCAAAATAAAAAGTATTTTGAAAGAGACGAATGAATTTTAAAATTGTTTCGTAGAAGTTTTTTCAGTTCTCAAAAAGAAATTATCGTTAATTTTCGCTTGAATCATCCTCAATTACCCTGGACTCGGCTTCATTAAAAGAAAATATAGATTATGCAGGAAATATAGAAGAAAATTACCCTTTTTGGCTCATTTTTCCTGCATGAAAGATCGTATTTATGTTTGGCTTCAGAGTTTTCCGTATCAGTATCATTTGTTGACCTTTGTGACTAAATTAAGGAGGATGATCAAAATTTGAGTCAAATATGTATGTACAATATCCATGGATGAAGAAAGTCTATCGCTCTATGTGGAAAATGGAAGAAATCTGTTTCCGGAAAGACGGAGCTTCTAGTGGATATATTGCGTATTTTTTTTAGATTGCTTGCATATTATTATGAGAATCTTCTGGTTGTCCTCTGGGAGTTAGATTGAATTATTGCCTTTATCATAGCTTATTTCTTCTATCATAGTTCGTTGAGTGATATGTCGCCATCGCATCATTGGGCCAAACTGTTCTAAAATAATGATAATTCAATACAGAGAAGTGAAAAATGACATGATAATTTCATCCTTCACTTCTTTATAAAGCCGTCCCACGAAATCCGGTCAATCATGATTGATTATGATCATAAAATACTATAAAAGGTACGAATTCGAAGACGACTCTATCTGCATCGAGGTGTGGGCGTGACTCGGCGTAGAAATGATCACTTTTATAGCGCATAAAGATTCGTTCATTATTTTTCAAACCCCCTCCGATATGGTCGCGGTTTGAGAGCACGCATCTGCTATTTCCCTCCCACGCAATCGCAAGCCCACACAGTAACATTCGCACACGTGCTGTCCCTCCCATATAACACCTTTCAAACATTTGCCACCCATCGCTTTCGCACACACGGTTTCTCTTTCAAGCCTGCCGATGACATTTTGAAATCTATTCGATCTTAATCGCACACCCGTACTTCATTCGTGGGTGTTGGCCTTCGGAGGGATTCTTCATGAGTTCGGAATGAGACAACATCACCTCATTTCAGAGTTGATGATTTCGTTCCACTTTTAGGCATTCCATACATTATGATTGGTAATGAATTCGCCGATTACGCTTCAAGGCTGTTTTCTTTTGTCTTGCGTTTCATCATAAAATTCGAGTTATTTCTAGAATTAACTGTATCTATTCAAGAAGGTGATGTTAATGTGTTGTCATTGGTATATAATTGAAAATTATGAGAGAGGTCTATCTGGAGGAATGGAAGAAGAGACTTTATAGTCTTAATTCCGTCCTTCTGAAAGACGCCATTTTTTTATTTAACAGATATTTTGAATCACGTCAGAGACTTGAGCACTATCAATACAGCACACTGATCAAAGTCCCTGCCAACTTCATAATGTTTTAAATTCGTTAATTAATATCCAAAATATTTATATAAAATACCAGTCATATTTATTATTAAATGCTATAATATATTTACAAAAGCGTATAAGCATATATATAGTATGCAAAATGATTAAATGAAATAAAATGTTTAAAAATATTACCTTCACTGCTCCCTCTAAACGTAATTGATGATTACATAAGGATTAAGAAATTTGAATTGTCAGTTGACAGTAGTTGCGTTCTATTACTTTTAATGAATATAAGATTTTTTATGTAGAAAGTTTTGTATTTAATCTATTGAAGTCAAAGTCAATACTTAGTGTTAAAGTGTTGAAAAATTAAGAAATTCAAGTTAGTAGTTTTTTACGAATATAATTTGACTAATTTTTAATAATTTATTTGCATTTTTCGTATATGCAGAAAAACAGCAGATTCTTTTCTTTCGTATGCTTGTGTATTATGGAAGATTTCTGAATTTTTTTTGTAACTTGATTTTGATCATTTAAGTTATCATATAAATTTGGAGACACAATTTCAGAAAAAAATGGTATTTTATTTTGCTGTCAACATAGAGTTTCATTTAAACCTATTTGTTGTATTTATTAATATCTATTTAATACTATAAATAAGTAATGATTAAATTTAACTCCCCACTCTTTCCGTTACACTTTCCGAGCCTATGTAAATACTACATACATTTCGCTTATGAGAGTTAAGTATGAGCTCTAGAAGTGGATATTCTTGTATGTAAATATTTGCGTTCACTATCCATAGGACTGTAAATTTCCCGACGTAATTTCTTAGAGAGACACTAAAAGGCAGGTCAAGACATCTATGATACCTCCATATATGTGTAGTTTGTTGGCGAGTGGTAAATTATAGCGGATGACTTAGGAATTTATCTTTATTACAGACTCTTTAGGATGTCCTTTATCCAACGATATAATGTAAAACCTACTCAGGAATAGATAATTCATTCTCTAATGTTCAAACTGACTTTCTTTCCTTCATCGTGACCATAATTTTGTTGGTTAACGGCAAGAGAATACTTATCGGAAAATCACTTGACTCTCTGTAAAGTAGAATTCAACGTACTAGAACTTTACTTTGACACATTATTTAATGATTTCATCAATATTATTAACTTTTTATTACTTATACTATGTTAGGTAATCCGTTGATGATCAACTTATAATGTTTCATAATAATTAATATTAGCAATAAATCATATGATTTTATATTAAATCTTTAATATTATTTGGAAAACCCTAGTTTCATCATTAGTTAAGTTACAGTGACTTACATTTCTATAATAGCTGATTCAATTGTCTATTCCTAATGTTTTTGTCGTTGTCGTTGTATTCATGTCGTCCCCACTGATTTAGTCATAAGCTGTAAAAAATTATGATAATATTGTTAGCTCCCAATCTGGAGTCTTTATTAAGCCTTAATCTGATTTTAACGAATTATTCCCGCTAAGAATTATTTTCCAACGAACGATATAATTTCATAACATGTCTTATCTCAAACGAGCAATAAGGCTAATATTATTAAACACGAATCCAATATTATTTACAATAAGATCAAATACATAGTTGTTCATACATTTTTCGTAATCGAAGTGCATGGTTCTCGATAAATCCTATATTTGCGTAAATTTGAAATACTTCGGAAAGTAAAATTCGCTCGATGGAAATTTTTCCGTTTATCTAAGGCAGACATTGGGAAAGTAAACCGCGTTTCTTATGACAAGAGACGAAAGACGCTTTCGCCGAATTCAATCGAAATGAAAATCAGCAAACGTTAAACATGAGCAGTCCAAATGGAAGATGATGGAATCTTGCTCCCGACATGACCTCTCCATTTTTGAACCCGTTACCAACGCAATAAATTCCGTCCGCATCTTAAGACGTGATTGGCCACCATAAAGAACCTCCTCGAAGTAAATAACCCTCTTTCAGCTTCTGCTGCTCCTCCTGCAAGCACTTTTCGATTCTTCGGTTGCCTTATGAAGCGCTTGAGACGTTCCAAGAAGCCAGTTTTGGCATTATAGTCATATTCAGTCGAAGAGGTATATCATTCGGGAAGAAAGGCTTTCTCCTAGATTGATACATACCGAGAATCCCCAATAGCAGAATGATCAGTTATTCAAAACTACTCTCGAGTATACGATTCTCCTATAGAAGAATGAATCAGTTCCTGGTTGAGTTTAGAATACCAGCTGATCTCCCTGCTGAATTGGTCTCCAGGGAGAAATTTTTATTTATCTACATTTCCATCCGCGATGAATATTTATACAGTATTTCAGCGGAGACTTTACGACGTACTGTCTTCTTTGGATGGTTATTCCTTTTAGAAAGTCTCTTCTTTTTTACGTACCACTCATCCGATACACAAGCCCTAGCCGATGGAAGTTGAAATGTCAGTCTTTTCTCAAACCAAGTCGGACGACGGTGCGGTCGATCAGATTTTTAAGCAGTATTCCATAACTTATTGTTTGATGATCTAGAAGTGATCGATTGCGCGTAATTCAGTCTTAAAAGAATGCGAGGAACCTGATACTGGAGACTTGCAAATATGATAAACCATGAAAAGTATCCGCGTTAGTTAAGAGGTATCTTTTAGTAGATTTTTAGGATATATTTAAAGAAACACTGAGGTCCACTTTATAGTTATCACTTTGTTAAAAGTAATATAAATATTTCCTTCATTGCATAATTTAAAAGAAGAATATAATGATTATGATGAGTAAATTTTAAAAGAGATGTGTAACACGAGTTTAAATTAAGAATCTAAGAAATTGCCTATATTCTCTAAAGTATTATTTGTGAAATGTATTAACCGGATGTGACCATTCCCCCATGAACAATTCAAACTTTAAAATATTGTTTACAAACATTTTGAAATTGTAAAACGTTGTTTTAATCCTGAATTACACAGAAGAGAACTGAGATCATTGTAAATAATGTAAAATTGATGTAAATTCATTCACATAAATCTTTGTGATGATATAAACATGAGATAAATCAAATGTTTTTATGTAAATGATAACAAATTAGACGTACAATTCAAATTTCATGACATAATAAAACAACGAAAGGAAGGAAAAAAATTCAGAAAGTAAAGCAATGCATGAAATACTTGATTTCTTAAATAAATTCCCCTTATTATTTCAATATCGATCTTTAATAATTACTGTAAAAAGATGGTTCTTAGATACAGGAGTGACTCATGTCGAGATCGCGTGGATCGGCTACTCTGCAGCACAGTTGCGAGAGATGTCACTGAGAAATTTATATTCCTCGCTACCTATAGATTTCACGGTATATCAGTCATCATTATTGAATGAATAATTAAGCAACGGGCGAAGCAATTGATGCATTTCGAAACCATCGTGCTGTAAGCATTAGCAAAGAGAAGAGTCATTTTGGTTCCAATAGTTCCCTTGGGAATCGTTAAACGGAAACATTAGCAATATATTCTCACTGAGTTAAAGCTCAATAGGTAGTTACTTGTCTTATTTCGTGTGATCCAAGGTGGTTCTCAATATCTCGGGTAGTTAGCCTCATTACCAAACGAGCATAGATTAATGCCAATTGACTCTAGCTTTTCCAGTTTTAAATGAATTTAGAATTATGAAGAACGTATCTGACAATCGTTCATAAGAATAGTGTTAACACATTCATTATTCTGATTTATTATTTTGGATTTGATGACAAAACTTCAGCAGAGATTTTCATCTAGAATGTATTTAACTGAATTAAAAATTTTACTATGCAGATAACTTAATTTTCGTGATTTTAGTACTTACTTTCTATTTTATATAAATTGTAAAATGCTCTTTTAAAAAATTCTATTTCGATATCTTGATTCAAAACCCATACATTCTCCCAAAAATATTTATGAATATTTTAATTTGAGTAGGCATTTTTAGATAGATTTCACATTTTTATAAAATTAGAGACGCATGGTAAATAGAGTATATAATGACATGACTTGAAGAAAAATAATGAACATGGTTTCCGAGGTCCAACCCACTTATTTATTTCTATCAAAAAATGCTGATATTGCTAAAAATTCCATTTTTGATATTCAATGAACAACATGCAAATTTTGCACATCATAAGGAATATGAAATCCTGCGATTATTCCACTCTAGAAAAGAAAACAATCAATGGAAAATGAAATACGTGGTATATTAGATTCTTCCCAGTAACTAACCAACTATTGCTCATTACCCAATACGCATCAAGATCTGATTGTTTCAGGATGCAAATTATTCATTTAGTCGGATCAGATTGAAACTGTAAATTCTTCTTCATCGTCAAATCTACCATCGCTCTCAACATATTCGATTACCACGGATGGATATGAAAAGATCTAGGATCGGGTGAAACTAGATGTCAAGATGTTATTTGAATGAGATAACCTATGATAATATTTAGAAGAGAATTATATAACAGGAAAAACTAAATTTCGGGTTGAGAAAAATCCTCACGAAACTAATAATTATGAGGGCTAAAAGTGATTAAAAATAACATTACAGCATTATGAGGACACGTCATAAAAGTATAATTACATGGTCAGTAAAATGTAAGGAAAACAGCCAATAAAATGTATGAATAATAATTCATGTGTACGGCGGGTGGTTAACGTGCTCGTAACCAACTCATCACGAAGAAGATGATCCGTCCCGAATATTACTCGTTTTCACTCGGGCAAAAATAAAAATGAGACGGAGAGATGACCGGCAAACACGCTCGACCGACCAAAGTAGTTCCGCATTTACGCAGAGCTCGTTTAATATCTTTCGCAATGCGACTCTTTTCGAGCCCGTTAATCTGCTAACCTGCCCAAAGCTCACTGTTTGTTCGGGCCGTATCCATCGGCAACGCCAACAGGGCTTTCGGTGTTTGAACAGTCGGTTAATGAAAGTGCATTCGATGGTAACTCCAGTTCTCTCCGCTGACCTTTTTTACCTTTCTTTTGCTCATCCACTTTCCTTTGTCCCCTCATTGGGATCTCTTTCTGTGGGAGTGATTGTAAGGTCGTGTTCTCTGCTCGTCCTCATTTTGGTCACATCCTATTGCGTTACCCATTGATGATCTGTGCCGCCTTCAAATGTTCGTTCCCGGGCCATTTGCTCTCTGATCCTGGTTTTAGCATATGCTCGGAAACTTCCTCCATCCTTAAGTCCAATGGTGGGAAAAGTTGAACTACGTTCGTGAATCAATGGTCTAGAATGAGAAAACTAGAGGATTGTTCTTGAATGTTTAGAGCGCTTGAGGTGCATTCATTAGATTTATTTCTTAAAAAGGGGAAAGGTAACAGTTTTTTTTGAGTCTCTAGATAATTTCTTTCAAACAACTACTACGCAGCTGGAATGCATTTTGACGAAGTTATACAAACAAGTCTTGAAAATTTCCTCGTTAACGGTGAGTTTTATATCTTATATAAAGAGAAAATCTACTAAATCTACTCTGACTAAGGGAGGTTTTGACAGAGAAAATTCATATTTCCAGCTCCGGGAATATAATTTCTCTCTTAAATGATGCTTTACCTCTAATGAAATTGCATCACATTTGTGAATTTTTCATTCATACATGATGTAATTGTCGTATTTTTAAGTCTGACGGTATCAAGGTTATCGTCTGACGGAAGTCAAATAGTAGAAAGGTTAAATTAATAAATAATATAAAAAATATTAAAACTTCATACAGCTGACATGAACAATCTTTTATAATAAATATAAACTTATTCTTAGAAAGTAAATACATATGTTAACGCGCCTCATATCCATATAAGCGCAGTTATTAGTGATTTCATTTCCCTACTTGATGGTAGTAGTGACTCCAGGATGGCCAAGTGGGTAATACGTTCAGCTTTGACGAAAGCGGTTCCGGGTTCGATTCCCGTTGGCCATGGCTTCCGAAGCAATTTTATCAACACTGGTATCATTTCCTTCACTTTCTTAAGATTTAACGGACTTCCATTCAGACGGACGATTTTTGATGGGCTTTTCTAAAATTTGATAAATTTGGTGAAAAATGAAAACTTGTCATAATTTTTATGAGGAAAATCGCCAGCATTTTTGTGGTGTTCTCTAATTTTCGATTGCATCAGGTTTACGAAATAAAGCTATTTAGAAGAAGGGAAAAGTATCCTTCCAATGCTAAAAATGCTAATCAACTGTGTCATTTGCATCAATATTCCGAAGGTGCGTTCTTTTCTTAGACTAACGTGACAGCATATTGACAAAATTCATGTATGAATATATCTTCACGTGTGATATTTTATATTTCCCGTTCTTCACATATCTTAAGCTTGGCTATCTCAGCTTAACCATCCGGAGATGGGAGTCGTAAAGCTACGAGAGAAAACTTGCGCGAACAAAGATGTCTTTTACAGGGATTAGTTTCCCAATTTTGTCAGTCCTTTCCCTACCTCTGTATAATTCCCCTTGTATTGTGTAATCCATTTCTTCTTTGTTGCTTTCTTTTCACTTAAGCGCCCTTCTCTCTTTACATCTCTCCGAGATGAGCATCAATCATCCTCTTGTCATATTCCGAGTACGTACATCTGCAGAAAGTGCTCGCAAACTCCACTTTTTCACGACTACTTTCTCGTCAATCAAATAATTCGCGTGAGAAACTTTTGCTCCCGTATCACAGCCTCATACGCTTCCGGATTTTTACATCGTTGTTTCAAACTTTAAATCATAGGTTCTTATTTTCGTAAATATTGAAAATATTTAGTAATATATAATGTAATATTCGGCAAGGTGAGGATCGAGTAGGCCACTCTTTCCAACCTTATGTGTAGTTTCAATATATTTTGAATATTAATGTATCAAGAAGGAAGTGAGGTTTAAATTCTTCGCAAGGACTTCTTAAGGTCAAAGAAGGAAGTATCCCAGTTTTTGAGAAAAACCTATTTGGAAGTGGGTGAAAAAAATCACCCGCGAGACGGTAGCATTAAAGAAAGTACTGCGGTAACTCAAATATCCAATCTAAAATTAATAAAATTGATTAACTTGGGAATAAAGGTAAACACATACGTGATTTTTTAATATCATCGTCATACATCTAGAACTTTCCCTTTCACCTGCTTGCGCTTAATTAATTCGAATTCTGTTATATTTCGTGAAATATTGTTTTTAATACTAGCTTTTACTCTTTTAGGGAAAACTGAAAGAAAGAAAATTAATTTAGCCGTTATTCTTAGTAATTAGTCTTCGTTAAAAATGCATTTCCAAGATGAATTATATTTATTTAACGCATTGCTTAAGCATTTTGCTTTCCTACGTAATGGTTCAGTACATATATGCGCAAAAAGTGCAGAATTCTTTTCTCAAAATGTGAGAAAGAAGTGGCTCATAAAATATATTATTTTTTTAAATGGAGCTTAACTTTGGTGTAGAACTTGATTCCATTTGTAGATGTCTTTTTCAAGGGAAATACAATTTCGAATTGATTTCGATATAAATATTTTTGATAGAAGCTACCCCTTTCAAAAAAGCTTTAAAACTATCACCGGAAACATCACTAAATTTTTCTTGAATGTTAGAAAACTGTGACAGGTATGATTTATTAAATTTGTATTCTGGGTGAAGGCAATGAAGCGCTCGATTCCTACATATTCTAACGCTGGAACTTACTTCAGCGTATCGTCTCTACTTCCAGCTGTAAAGATTCCTTCAGAATGTTCTTATCACTATAGTTGATGACGCTTTGTGTTATTAGTATATTATTTACAAATTCATCCTGCATTAATAATTTTAGTAGGCATTACTTTCATATTTTTAAAATACCTTCAGCTTTTGCTTTCACGTGTGTGAAACACTTTCAAGCGCCGCCTTATGCTATACATGTACGCACAAACACGTCATAGAGCATGTGCACGTGTTCTCGAACTCATTAAGATACACGTGGAGATTAAATTTTTAGCTGCTGATTTATCGCGCCTGAGCCATATTCCACTCCAAAGTTATAAACGAAGATTGAATCTCGGGAGATTTAGCTGAGATAATCATTTGGGTATAATCAATGTTCTTAGTGATAAATCGTGATGAATGATCGTCTACACCTGGTAATGGTGTGATGCATTGGTTTCGTAAGAATATCGACTCATCAATTTTCGTATGAACCTCGTTCACTGAAATCCTCTGCCCTTCATTATTGATTTATATGCTTTTATTTGCCTGTATGTCTTTTCATCCAGGTCATCCTGTCCTTTGCCACAAATCGTGCTCTTTCTTAGATCATCAGAATCGATATGCTTTCGAAAATCAATCAGTTTTCGGATTCGAGGCCAGATTATTAATTGCGGGGTCCTCTGAGTGCGCCAAAGATGAGTCGAGTAAATGAAATGCAGCTTCCAATGAGAAAATTTGGAGAAACTAGAATCGGAAAATTTATTGGAACGTGTTTGCATATATTACCAGCGAAAATATTACGGTAGTATCATTCTAAATTAATACAGAAGCGACTAGAATCCGTTGTTTATATATTTTACGAAACAATGGGCATATACTATAGTTTTGAGGCTATTTTCAGGAGTTTACTCAAAAGATAGATGCTATTTTCAAGAGATTTTTAAATTCCATAGTTGTCTCATAAAAATAAAACATATTTTGTTCTAATAATTAAGAACATAATTTAAAATCATTTGAATCTAACCAATAACAGCATAGTAATTCAAGGAATAATTTTTCATGCATCATAGATATAGTGGATATCACCAATATTGATGCTATAATTAGTAAGTATCTGTACACTGTAATAGCCATTATTGAATTCCTGTAAATGACATATAAATTAGTTTCCAGTAGTTTAAGTCGTTTTTACTATTGTGTAACATGCTCGGCATAAAATAAATTTATAAACCGAAAGGTCCTCGAGCCCTTTTCTTTGTTAATTTAACTTTGTTGTATGCTTAGCCAGAATGGCTTGCAAGTGACATATTAACATATACGCATTCCACAGAAGTGTTTCTTCGAATTTCCATTTAGCGACCTTAATAGAACTATTAAAATTATGAAATTTTCACTACGATTACTGAATAAGTCTTCAAAAGAAAAATTCCCATTGGTACTTACTTTAATATATTAAAATATTATAGATTTACAAATATCGATTAAATTTTTGTAAAGGTTTCCTGAATCACATTATATTTAACGAGCTCAACAGACCAATTGAATGAGTAAAATGAAATACGTTACATGGAAATGTGAATAAATGTATGTGCCATTACAGAAATATTTTGTACTTATATTTTGGAATGATTTTTTATAACAGCTTTCCTTATATTGAATTGGATTTTGAACCAAAATTGATGTAACGTAAATGATACGATTTTTAGAATAGATTTCCTTTCACTTGTTAAAAGAGAGTAATAATTAAAAGTAATCTCATGGGTGTCCCCTGCACTTGCTAATTAGGATCATGCGTTTGAAGTATTGGATCAGATTGCCTTTAAAGTATTCACCATGAAGGCATGCTTGAACTTCATCGCCTATATAGCTGATAGCCGCTCTCTAGAGTCAATGAGAGATTCATTATCTGTCATATCTCACAATTGTCAGTAATGTTCGTATTTTAGGAAGGGCCTAAAGCAGTATTTGGCACGGTTTAATATGATAGTGAACTTATAAATAAAAAAACCATTGAAAATTATTTGGTCGAACACGCCAATTTAAAATATATTAACAATCGTCTGGCTCATATGGCGGTAATTCTGGAAATCATCGACCACGATAATGTATCACGAATCACATGCATTCTCTACGTGAATGGAAAGAATGTCCTCAATCTAGGACCCGCTTGCAACACGTTCCTAAAGCGGCGTGAGACATTAAACATCTCCAATTAAAAAAAGAAATACTCTCGAGTGTATCGCAAGTGCCCCTTAGTCCGGCGAGTATGTAGCAATCAATCTTCAGACAATTAAATTTCAAAATTTTGTTGCGGGCGCCTTTGGACGAAGGAACATCGTGCTACTATCTCGACGCCATTGATGAGCATCTCGTTCGATGGGCCCACTTTCAAATCTCCCTCAGCATTACTCATACGAGGACCTCACCGGCAATATTCCTCGACCTTAAGAACTTTAATGCCTTTCTTGGCGTTGGATTCCGCACCCCGCTTACAATCCATCCTTCATTCCCTTACATCTTCCTCACCTCTCTTCTACTTTTCGCACTCACTTCTCATTCGCCCGCTTCTCCCCACTTTTCGCACCAATAAAATTTGTCTCCAACTCATCTTAATCTCTTCTATTCTTCCATTTATTCGTTTCCCATTCATATACATCTTCCTTGATTTGTGGCCGTTTTGTTAATGGATTGCGTCAGAACCTTAGTTACTATGTCTTGTCTTCTGGTATATACTATTTTGCACTATCCTTTGCTATTCGCCTCCCCTGTTAACTTAACGTACTTTTAATTAATCTCATCGTATATGGTACTTTATATATACCATTGTGGAGAAATTTATACCCGAGTTTAAAATCAATTGTTTCAAATTACCTTCGGAGGACAGCAATCAAAAAGGAATCTAGATTAGTCTAAAGGCGTTTGGTGCTCGTACTCAAATCACGGATATTCCATGGGTTAATTGAATCACATTTTGTACTATAATATTTAATTAGTAAACGCAGAAATTAAAGGATCATTCAGGTCAAACGTTCCACCACAGAGCTATTGATTCTTGCAAATTTCATCAGTTTGTATCATTTTTGATTAGCCAGTTGCCGTTACGATAAATTTATAGAATAAACAGTTATTCGTATATTGGATAGAAAATTTTCAGGAATCTGCTCGATTCTCGTTTGCTAATATTTTTCAGCAAATCACAATATCACCTTTGCAAGGGACATGTTTCCGGTATTTTTAAGGATTAGAATTTCATTATGAATCCAATATTTGACATTCGACGTAGCAGTAGCTTTATGTTTGAAAAGGAACCCAAAATTTTAATTTCTTTGATGATTCTAAAAACAAGCTGCCGACCCCCAGCGTGCCGCGTGGTAAAATAGTTCGGCGCACACTGAAATAGGGATTCACTGAATAGAGGTTCACTGAAACAGGTTTACTAATATATTCCTTTTCCATAATCTTCCGTGCCGCAATTAAATAAATTATTTTTCAGTCAGTAGACTGAAATCATATCGTCAAGTCAAACGAGAATGCGTTGAATACATCTTATTTCTATATCTATCTGAATAATAGTGAGAAGTGGTACATAAAAACTAGGGAAAAGATACGATGGGGTAATTAAGAATGAGAATGAATACCAAGGACGTATTGAAGTTGATGGCGCTTTTATATCATGATGAGACCTTGCATTATATATTCAAGTTCTCACCGCTAGTGGTAATAATGCACTGAGCAAACATTTACCAAACTCGTAACGGAAGGGAAGCAGACATATTAAGGAGGTGAAGGAAGGGTATGCAAATATTAATGAAGCGTAGTAAATGATTTCAAGTATGGATTCTACGGTTTCAGTATAAATATCTCGCTTGAATTTCCAATATGCCCTCTCACCTTTTTGGCTTTTTTCCTTTTTTCTTTCTGGTGAGTTTCATAAGATTTGAACTGAATTATAGGGACGACCTTTCCTTGGAAAACTGTATGCTGCGATTTAAGTATTCGATGCGCCTTAACTCGTTCTGCCAATTATAAAATTACACGGATGCTAACATATATTTAATATAAAAGTAGACTATTTGGAGTAGAAAGTATCGGGGAAGGATTTCCTTGTTGCTTTCTGTTTGTAATGCTTGGAATCGTGATACGGTCTGCAGCAGCATATTGAATTAAAATGTATCGAAGCCGCTGAGATGAAAGTCTTTCGAAAAATTTCCACTGAATATAAGGACGAAAAATCCAGCGGAATACCATATTTATGGTAATTGTGTACTCAGACTTACGGATTTTCTATCTTCAACAGTATTCAACATCTTCTATTATCTAACCATCAAGATTCTTTTTTCAAGAGATGCTTAATTAATCTATAAATTTAACCAAGAAAGACGCATTGTTGTCGAAATCATATTTAAAAATTTTTATCTAATATTGTAATTATTGTTAGCAATCAAACAAAAATTCAAATTAGAATCAAAGGCATTCTTATACGCTATTACTAATTTTCCATAAACAAATTGGTTAATCATATTATCTAAAACCATTGGTGTAATGAATATTTTTGGTATCCCCACGGAGACATTTTAGACGCCTATGGCTCGAAAGTACTCTATGTAATGTAATCCATTTGCAGGATAGTAATTTTAATTTACCGCTCTTACTTTCCTGCATATTTATCGATCACATCTCTCATTAACTATAACTAGAAAGCTAATCAATATTTGAATTACGGAAATTAATTAAGAAGGAATCGTGGTATTTTATCGGCATCTTCCTTTTACTCCGCTTTTGTACTTACCGCATTGTTAACGTAATTTTATCCAATCAAATTTAATGATTTCGCTTAAAGCAGTGGGAAAATAATTAGTTAATTATTCATCAATTATCAATGATTTTTTGACGGATATGACTTTGGCTTATTTTCCCCATTGTTTCAGTCAATGTGCGGAATCTGGAAAATAAGACTTTAGATCAAGAGATACGAGTTGAGAACGGGTAAATTGAATTACGCTCGGAAATTTACAAAGCGAAGATAAATATAATTATTGTCAGTGGTAATTAATTAATTAAAAATTAAAAAATCAATTAGTCAGAATTCTATTTATAACTAGAAAATTGGAACGAAAAGCATGGTTCTCAGGTGGAATCACAAATTTCAGACTAGTCCTGGTTAGAGAAACAGAGAATTGATTATAAAAAATAACAGTTTGTCTGTTTCCCATTATGACACATTTATCCACATTGGTTCGCCCATGTATGTCTTACAAGTTATTTTTTATATTCAATTCTCTATTACGCTATACAGGTATCGTCTGAAAATCGTACCTCCACTTGGGAACCTCTCCTTGTTAGTTACAGAAATACGGATTTGAAGAATAACTAAGAAAAAATTACTAGCTCGACCACGGCCCAACTCCAGTTTTTGGCATTTCCTTACTGTTTTTGCAACTACAGTTCTTTTGATCTTTTTACACTTTAAAACTTAAAAAAACTGTTCAATCAGGTAGTATAAATGGGTAGGAAGCGAAGGAAAGGGCGTGTTTAGTAGGGAATTTTGGAGCACATGAACCTATCAAATGTTAAAGGACTCAAATATCTACTCAGATACACGGCGTCCTTAGATAACGACTTAATCTTAACCGTTAAATTTTCCTTTGTTGGCTCTAAGTTCAACATTTTTACGGTGATTTATTGTTTCCTTTACATCGTTCCCAACATTTCTGGCAAACTTGCTGTTTAATCATAGAATCTTCTTCGCTCTAATCTCGTATGATTAACTATATCACCAATTGCTAATAATAACACTATACAAGTTGTAACAGATATTCGATAATCGTCTTAACTTAATCAAAATGTTATTAATGGATATCTAAAATTCTCCTCTAACCATAAATTAACAATTATATGTAGTCTTTAATGAGTAAACTAACTTACACCTTTAAGCTTTCCTTAATTTGAGGTGTAATAAAAGGCTTTGATCCTTCATTATTTACTACCTATTGATTCCTTCTATACCCGGGTCCCTTCATACGGTGTAATAATGCCCAGGGGCACCCTCATGCGTTAGGAAGCTTCCACGGACAATCACTTGGACATGTCGGCAGCATTACGGCATCCGTGACGTGAGATCCGTAATAAGGGGTTCGACGGGCGGCGACCGCTGATCGTGCAGCAGCCGTTAAGGGATTCATGCATTATGAGCGATGGGCAAAGAAATGCCACCGGGACTCCATTCAATTTTGCGACATTAATTTCTACGTTTTTCTGCTTTTTCTCGCTGAGTTATGACATGAAAAATACTCTCCAAGCGTCTTCATCTGCATGGATCACGCCTCGTTGGAACGTCAGTGGCGATGTTGCTCGAAGATATCGACGGATTAAGTCGTAACTCCTGCCTTGGCTTAGGAATCACAATTCCTTTTAAAGCCTTCTTGGCATTCTTATGAAATTGCGCGTTTTATGTAAGTTACACGTTCTGATGAATGCGGGGAAAATACCGTGGATGTGAAAATTCACGCTCCCTGGAAATTTCGTTTGAAACATGTTTATGCACTACGGGTTCCAATCGTCTAAAGGATGTCTTTGAGCGTCACATTATGACCGAAATTATAAATTTTTGTATATTAAATATTACATAAAATGTCTAATTTTTCAATCCAACGGTATAAACAAGACTTATATATTTTCTGTGAAATATGCTACAATATATACTAAGTATACTAGTATGAAAAAATACCCCTTCGAATAGTTGGATCATTCATACTTGCAATTCAGATAAAATCGATGCATACCAATATATCTTTTTATTGATCTCTACTTATTTAAACATCGAAGTCTACTACTGGTTTCATTGCCATTTCATTTTTACAGTTTGTCAAAATTTCGTGAAATTTCATGTCCTTGCGTTCCGATCGACACATTCCTATGTTAAAATTTTCACCTCAAAAGTAAGCACTCTTTTACTGTAAAAAAGAAAGGATCGAATTGTACATCGATAGATTAGAAAATAATTAGTAGAAACAATGGTCGATTAATACGAACGAATAATCCGTTTTTTCTTCCAGGAATCGTATATTGGAGTGATAATCTCAGATACATCCTTTGAACCAATTTGGATAACAAAATTAAATTGATTCCGAAGGTATCAGCGTAATGGAAATTTTTAAAAGCAACAGCATTAATAACTGTATATAACGTTAAAAGAATGTTCCTTGCATAAAAAATTTATGACCATAAAATGTATTTAATGCAGCCATTCGATTTTCACATCAATGTTACATCAATACCGTTATCCTTACATCATCTACATCTACATCTACATCTACATCTGTACCCTGCAAGCCGCCTTTCGGCGTGTGGCAGGGGGTGCAAGCACCAGGACTCTATTTGCCCAGTCGATTATTTTCGCGTATTGTTCTGGGAAAAAAAGAATTCTTGAATCGACTGGTTTTAGCATCTATTTCTCTGATCTTTCTCGCTGGATCAGAACGGCCTATATAGCAAGGAGGGCGCATAATCTCGGCTACATCTTCTATGAACGTGCTCTGTCTGAATTTATCAAGTAATTTAAATCTCTGATTGAGCCTTCTTTCTTCTAAAGATTCCCATCCTGCCTCCTGAAGCATCCGAGTAACACTTACCGATTTATCATAGCAATTTTTTACGAAGCGTATTGCCTTTCTTTGTACCTTTTCTATCTCGCGAATACAACACTTTTCAGCAGGGTCCCATACACTGCATGCGTACTTAAGGTGAGGCCTAACTAGCGCAAAGTAACATCGCTCGCGGACTTTTTCTTCGCTTTTACCGACTATTCTTTTGACGAAGCCTAGTTTCTTAAGAGCTCGCCCACATATGTTATGGATGTGGGTACCCCAAGTTAAGTTATTCGTGAGGGTTATTCCGAGATATTTTACCGAATCGACAGTTGATAATGTTTTCCCTCGAAGGCTATATGAATTATGATTGGCAAAGGATTTTCTTTCGAAAAAATTAACTACTGAACACTTATCTACGTTGAGCTCCAATTGCCAGTCGTCGCACCATTTTACTATTTTATCTAAGTCATTCGACAGGCTTAATCTATCGTCATTACTTTTTATTTCTCTGTAAATAACCGTGTCGTCCGCAAATATTCTAACGTTACTGTCGATGTGTTCATTAAGATCGTTAATGTATATTAAGAATAATAATGGCCCGATTACGCTTCCTTGTGGGACGCCTGAGGTCACCTTGACTAGGTTGGAACTAATACCATCTAATACTACTCGTTGTTCTCTATCGGACAGGAAATCTTTTATCCAACTTATTACTTGTTCGTTGATGCCCGCAAGTTTTAATTTGTACAACAATTTACGATGTGGGACTTTATCGAACGCTTTCCGAAAATCCAAAAATATTGCATCGACTTGTCTCTTACTTTCGGCCGATTTCAAGATATCGTGAATTAATAACGCTAACTGTGACTCGCAGGAACGTGTCTTACGAAAACCATGTTGATTCTTAACAATGAATTTAGAGGTTTCGAGAAAACCCATTAAGGAACTAGTAATTATATGTTCCATTATTTTACCACTCAATGAAGTTAACGAAATGGGCCTATCATGTAGGAAGTACTCACCGCGTTCTAAAACTTAAATCGTCTACCTGAAAATGAAAAATGGTCAGTGGGCGGTAGGCACCAGATTGGCGACGAGTGAGGGGTACGAGTAACTCCTTCATACAGAGCAGATTTTTATCGTAACAATAGTTCTAGTAGAATTCAACCTTTATCCCTGCAGAAATGCATGTATATATATCTTATAATGGAGGAAAACAGTTTATACCAAGAATGTGGATATATACATAGAAATAAGCGCTAAATCTGGAAGCTATATCTCCTGTCGTCAGATGTTATGTAAACGTTGCAAACCAGAGTTTTCGGCAAAGTAAACAGAAAATATATGTGAAGCATTAATCAGCAAACTATAAAAGTCAACTTTCGTGAATAATTCATAAGTTTCTAAAGCTCCTCGAACATCAGTAAATAATTATCTCGAAGGTAAAAGAATGGAAGCTAACGAGCTCTTTTGTAGAACCGTATAAAATGCGGAAATAATAATGGCACTAAACTTCGACACAATCCGGGGGGAATAAAGTTAGACCGTATTTTCCCATTGTCTTGGCTTCAATCGCCTCAGATGTGAACAATTCCCGGTAATGCTCTCCCGGAACGTCACGATCAGATAGTTAGAAAAAAGAGTGTATAGGCTTGGCCGTCCTTATCGGAAGGGGAATCGAACCATTGACCTCCGCTTAGTGTCAGAGTCACGCCGGGCGCATATCTCACAATAGCGATAAGCGTGGGTGTGATTGGAGGTAGATATTTGCTCACCGAAGCGTCCTGCCCACCTCATGCCGCAACTGTTTCGCAACGTCTTTTCAAATGTCGCAGCAGTAAGAATTCCGATCTAAATGGCAAGAAAAAACGGTAACTAAAAACATCCCTCCAGCTTTATGTCCACAATCTCGTTCGATTCCCCTTCATGATTGAGGTAACTTTCTCGTCATTATTGGAGATTGCGATCGCTTAAGGTTAATTTTTCCTGGAGATGTGTTTTTCAACTTCGGATCTCTAAGGCCTCTCAAATGGCGTGGAGCTGATTCTTATTCAGTCTTATATAAAAAGCAAGCGGGGATAGGGATAAAGTTGATCGCCGTTACTTCTCCGTCATTAGAATGGTTTAGCTGGAAGCATGAACACGCTTTAGGTGAATATTAGCGGTGATTTTGTCCCGTATCATAGCTACTTAGGCAGCCGTCGTGATTAGCGGCTCATTCTGAAAGGTGAGCGAGTTGGTGAAGTCTAAATCACCCTGCTTGGGATCGTATTAAATAGAGTTATTGAGCACGATAAAACTTCCACGATACGATCTATCACCCTTAAACGATAGATCGATCTTTCATTTTCCATATAAAGACTGAAACTAAGCCTTACATCCACTAGCTATGTGTTCCTTCAATGAATCCAGTAGGGTATGAGTTTTTCCTCAGTATTCCTGAGGCCTCTTTATTCTACTTGGGGTATAGGGCACGGGTCAAATTACGGCCCCAGTTTCGATTTCTTCTATGCTTTGCTTGAAAAGCTAAAATATCCTATTTCAGGGTAACTGTTTCCAAATGAATTTTCATTGATTTTTAATATCAATTAGTGCAATTTTCCGTTACAATGGAAACATAAATTGTTGACGAGAGTTATTTTCGATGGATATGCATAGAGAACGAAATCGAAGGAAAATGGAGGTTACTCAGGTGATATCTTCGTACTCTATATGCAGCTTTTAGTTACTTTAATCGATTTAATTTAAAATCTATCACTTAATATTTTAATAAGATTATTTAATTAGAAACCAAGTAAGATTTTTCAATAATGGATTTATTTCTTAATTTCTCACTTCGAAAAATGTAAATTAAAATATTAATGACTTAATCAATTCTTGACATGTTCTCATGCCTCATATATCTCATAAAACCATGATTTAATACAATTATCTCCGATTGAATAGTAGATATTATACGAGTATCATTTGAAAAAAAATAATGTGACTCGCTGGAAATATGCCAGAAACATGATGAGGAAATACTAACATTTCCATGGGGTGAATAAAAAATTAAAATAAGAGATTGAGTAGGGGCGATTATTAAAAGAATATTTGGGTTATTATTAACGGGTGAAAGAGTTATAAGAATTTGCTAAAAGTAGCAGTCTACAGAAAGCAATGAAGATCTCAGGTTATATGTAATTTCGGCTCCCTGGAAAGAATAAGATGTGAAAATGTGGTTATATTGAAATATTAACTACAATCAGGAAAAACATCAACTTGAAATGATGGAGAAAACAGATTGAGTTAGATTACCAAGATAAAAATGTACCTGTATAAAACGTTTTTTATAGTATAGGAAAATGGTTTTTCTTCGTATTAGTACATACTTCCCAGGCACCAAGTGACGACTTGAGTTCCTTACTCTTTGCTGTTTTTTCCCTCCAATATTCTCAAAACTTTACGACCTTTTTCTTCCTTCGAACCATTTTGTGAAATTTTCCCCTCTCCTACTTTGAAATATCTCCAATTTTAACACTTAATCTCTAAAATTCCTTCTTTTTGGTGCCCCTTCTTCTTTGATGGTATATTTTAGCCAATTTATTTCTTGTTTCCGTCTTTTCGCTTCATTATTTTTCCAAATATTTACGAATACCAATCTATTTTTTTACTTTTTGTCATATTTCACGTATGTACAGTACCTCAATCTTCTTTTTACCGCTTTCGAAAGAAATTCTTTTAATGTTTCCTAGACTTAAATAGATGTTTGCTCACTTTGGCCTCTTGCAGTAAGGAGACGACACAATACAATTTCTGTATCGTGATCATTATCGATTAACCCCTGCACGCTCCCGGATTTTCACGCTTTCGTGTCGTTCTCCTCTTCTTTAGCTGTTTTTCGTGTTGTTTGTGGAACTATTAGCAAACTTGAGTACTTCATATTTCAACTTTGATCCAAGAGGATAAAGAGCTTGTGTAATTTCGCCAAACACGATACCAGCGGTGAATTTAAGTCCCCTAATGAACGGGGTGTTACAGATCGTGCAATCTTATAGCCTTTCAATTACGTATTGTTTTCTCTACTCAACTGACGCGCACGAATATCTTTCGCCATTTTGGCATCAACGTCTCACGATGACATTAAGATTGACAGATTATATTGTTAGAGGGATATTGATTATTTCTCGCTCTTATTGCTCTTAAAGATTGAAGTGTCTGATTATCAAGACCACGTTTCAGATAATGGTCTCTTTCCTGTTCAAAATTAAAAGAAAAGAAGTATCTCAAAATATGACTATTGCTTTTCTCGGAATAATAGGAATAGAATGATTATCTGCTTTAGTTACAATTTAAGAATTTCTCTTTACTGTCCTTAACTGCCCTATATAATACTTAATAATGTCTTTTTATTTTTTATTTCAAATTTTTATCGTACATAAATTATTCTGTTAAGCCAGGGATGTCTAACCTATGGCGCATCCGCGCATACTATAAATCGTGCATTGAAACATTAAATTTAAATATCTTATTCAATATATATATGACCACACGCATTATAGATACGTGCATTACACAGCCTACCGCTTAATTCTAAAGAGTGCATTACAATAGAGGCGCATTTAGAATAAAAATTAAACAACTTACGAAGGGACTATATAAGATTGACCCTTGTTTAAGCCAAATGGCATGTCAAATACATTAGCAGAAAAAGTAGTGGCAAGCACAAACCATACAGATAAAACTTAAAATATTTGATAAAATCTATATAAATTATAAAAATATCATATCTAGATTTTATCACAGAAAACTGTGAAATGAAATAGATATTCCAATATAGATGTTCTTTTATAATCCCTACTTAATTCAATCCTATCCTGACGGGAGCCAAATTTTCCCGATAAGGTTCAAGAAAGGTGATCAGGCAACCGTAGAAGCAAAAAAGTAATAAATTATTCGTTTTATTCAATCTTCATCACGATGAAAACCAGTATATTGTATAAGATTTGGTTTAAGGGGTAAAAGAGAGAAATAAACTTGTCTTAATTTGGACTTGGTTGACAGCATAGTCTCCTCATGTGGCCAGTTCAAATCCCAATTGCTATAGTGACAAGTCAATCTATCTTTCACTAACCTCTAGAACCTCAAATCTCTCATGACTCAAATCGGTAATTTCAAGGATAAACTCCACACACTCAAGAAGCGGATTACTTTTTATCGAGTTTACATCTTAATTCGTCTTAATTTCGGAGCGTCGATTATAATCTCCCACCGCGATTCATTTTCAGCGAAATTTTAGCGGTTCCTACCTCAGCCTACGCAAGCGTGCTTTTCTTTCCCTCATTGTTCTGCACGGTAAAAGCGGATTCGTCTCTGACGGAAATGAATGGGAAACAATTGTGCGAACCGCTCGTCCATTTCTCTCCCCTCGGATCCAAGGGCACTAGAGGCGGAATTGTGACTGAATTGTCCGGGGTCAAGCGGCAAAAAAGGAGAGTAGGTCGCAGAGGCGGAGATTCCACGGAAGAAGAAAAACAGCTGCACGACAGTACCACAAAGGATGCGATATTGTTGCGTCATCGGTAATTGCGGAGTAAAGCGGATGCTTCCATAGGGGAAAGTAGTCTCACGGGATGAATCCGATGATTCGATACAAATAAGCGTAAAAATAGAACTGTTGAATCAGAAGAGGTTGCGCTTGAATTGCCCGTCGTAAACCTGTAAAAAGGTTTATCACCGCCATCATCGCTATGGTTACGGCTTTGTTACCTTTCCGCTTTTTTTGAGTTATTGGTCGATGAAAACAGATGAAGACGTTCGAGATTGTTATTCTTTGGAAACTAAATTATGTTTCCGAGAATTGCTCATACAGTAACATTTTTAACATTGGCTAGTAGCTGTCTTCAGTTTAATTAATTTTAAGATTAATCTGAAAAATAAAATTCTCTATGCAGAAGATAAATAATACTACGACCTTGGTTAAAGTTCAAAGGAAACTTTTCCTATGAAACTGGTCATGTGAATTTTCTTCTGTAGAGAGGTAAAAGTTTCTTTTTCAAAATTTGTTTACTAACACAAAGCAATTGTCTTAGACATGATTTGTATCAAGGGTTAAGGAGAATGTTGAAAAAATAATTTTTGTTATACTATTCATTTTATAGATATTTTATTTTATAATAAACCTTATCACGTCACTAATTTTCATTCGTGAGGATACGGTTTTTACGTGTAATTTACGATGAATCGACGCAATAGAAAAATCAATATTAAAATTAATTAAAATTCCCTATTTTTTTGAAAGTAAATGGGATTTTCAATTATATAGGACTCTTTTGGCTCAGGAAGAATCTGCAAAAATTGAAGAATTGAATATTCCTTATTGATAGAGTTTCTTTCTTTCAATTTCTGTTTATTCCAAGGTTAAACCTTTTAATATTTTTTCTAAGTTCACAAAGATGTTTAAAATTTTTCAGGTTCTTTCTTGTGAAGGAAATATGTTAACTGAATTATTTTTAAAGTGAAGTGATTGAGAGAAGTGCTAACTGTGTCGGTAGCTTACGTGTGGTTCCACTGAATGTAAGAATCATGAATATCAGCATCATAAATGTATCTTATACCTACATGTAGAGATTTATTTATGCGTTGAAATTCCAATCACTCGAGATCAAATGTAATTGCCATTTCCGCAGAGGGCATGATGAGACCGGCGATGTTGCTCTTGGTAACGAACCATTTAATTACCACTTCAATATCACCGCCGTTTTCTCTTCAAAAATATCTTTCCCGGATGTTGTTGATCAGCTCTCGTGACAAATTATTACCTTTAATTGCAAGCCTTAAGTTGTTTTTCTAACAACTTCACCTCGAACGACTTCTTCTGTTACGATGGAATTCGATGCATACTTATTATCTTCTTTCAAATAACGGATGCTCAGAACGGTGATTAGGATGTGCAATACCTGACTCCAATAATTGGATGTCTTAGGTATGAAAAGAGTATTAAACTCTTCTATTGCTAAATATCAGAAATTTCGAATCATAATCAAGGTTTTTCCTCAGGAGACATTTGATCTCCATTTATAAATAGTCTTGTAATTCTTAATTTGCATTATGCATCATTTAGTAGTTGTTATATTTAATAGTAGCATATGTGGGTATTATTTAGCAGGAATACATTTTTTAACAGTAGTAGTCGTAAAATATAATTTAAATATATTGTATTTCGTGTATTATCTTTGCTTATATTTGAGTTGTTTACGTTTTTCTAAAGCACTAAAGAGTTGTCTTTTTTCAATTACGAAAATGAGAGAAATTCGATAGAATTATGTTTACCTCATGTTAGGCATTCACTTCATCTATTAGTGAGAGGATGTTATGAAGCATAAAAATTAGAAATTGGCCACTTCTTATCTTCACTCTTTCTTTGAGAACAGTAGGAAGTTGAAATATGTATGTACAAACCATGGAAAAAGAAATTTTGATTTTCCATTCAGGAATGTTAGATACTTTTGAATTTCTTGAGTAGTATCTCAAAATGAACAGCTATCTGATATCTTACATTTAATCGAAATTTTCTAATAGTTTGTTAAATAGATATTTTTAGAGTAAATGTTGAAGTGCACAATAATTCATGAAAAGAATTTATTTTGTCTTTACTTGTTTTCCAGGCGAAGTTACCGTTACAAATGCCATTCATGCTGAAATCCAGCAAATTTAATCACGATTTTTCTTCGTAATATGCTACCATAGTGATTAAATTTCACCCAAGAATTTTGTTGATGAAATCGAAAAATCAAAGACCTACAGTTAAGAGTTGATAGAGATTTAATTGAAATTCCTCTGGATAATTACAAAGCTTGATGTGATGAAACAATAGAGTATGTCAAGAGTTTGAAAAAACAAAATTTCCGTTATAAACACTTATTGAGTTAGACGAGAAACTTAGAAAATATCATGCGTCATCAGGATATTTCAATAAAGAAATGCTGATTATTTTTCGTTGATGATTTTTTCCAAATTGAAAAATAAGTATGAATTACTTTATAATAGTTGTCTTGGATAAATCTTAAATATTTTATCTATTGGTGAGGTTAGGATAAAGGTGATGAGGAAAATTGAAAAAATATCAGGTTAAACGAATTAGGATCATTATTCTGTAGTGACTTTCCATATGAACATAAAACTTGGATCCAGTGAAAAGAGAATACTAATGGATACTAATGTGGGCGTTAGGTGAAGTGGGAAAAGAATTGCAATAAAAATCCGAATTGTGCTGCAGAAAATAAAGCAGGTAGAGGAATTGATTGGGTCATATGTCTTCGGATACTCATCTCTCTTCCATACGCAGTTTTACTAATTTTTTTCTCAAAATTCTGAAAACCTGAGTTTTTACTTTCTGCCGAACTTCCAATAGTATCTTACTTTTTTCTTGGACTCCGTTCCTCCTTCAATCGAACTTATCTCTCCTATGTTCGTTGCTAAACTTCCTTTCTGTCTGTTCTCTCCAAAATTATCTTCTGAATTATTTTATTTCTATTGATCTGTTTTCTTATAACAGACCTACCCACATGACATCTCTTCTTCATTATTCCACACCAAGACTTTCACTCATCAGACGTCCCCTTTCCTTAGCCTTCCTACTTTATCGAATTCCCCGCCTACTTATGATCATCATTTCTTCATACCTATAGTGACAATCATAATTTCAAGATTACTTCACGCCAGATCATTCTAATGCTACCCTAATTTTTTTATTTTTTGTTTTGTTTCCTCTTTGGTATTTTTTATTTTCTGTTGCTATTTCATTGTGAGTACCTGTTACATAATCATTATAAACTGTATTTTCCTTTGTCAAAAAATAAATAAAATAATAAGAAGAAAATGAATTTTACAGGAAATAACTATATTGGAAAAGACAGAGAAACACGAAGACAAATGTTGTTGGAAGAAGTGTTTACATATATACACACAGTATATACACAGCTGTTGAAACTGAAGGAAGGGTTATTGAAAAGGTAATAACGAACTGACGAGCAAAGTATTGGGGAGGTGTTGTTCTCGAGCCAGATAAGGAAAGCGTACAAGTTCGTCCGACATTATTATTCCCTCCAAAGGTCGATTTGTATGAGCGCGAGTTACACGGTTCTCGGTGACCACGGAGGAACAGCGGGACATCATCTCAGAGGAAGAAAGATTAAACCCCCTTCAGAGGCGCGAATGCCAAGGAATAGTGACTCTTCTTTGGAAACACTGCGTTTAAGTATGCGTGCGAATCGGATACCGTGGGACTCCCTTTCTCTCCCTTTTCCATCTCTTTTTATGTCTGTACACTGATCGAAATATGGTGAGGAAAACTTCACGGCTGCTAATGTGATTGGCAGAAACTGATGATTTTTGTGGCTTTATGTTTTCCGTTTCTGAATTCCTTCTGTTCTGTATTGAGAGTTGTTTACGGATTCCACGGAGAATGTCGCAATCTGTGGTTATAGAAACGAGTTGGAGTCGATGAAGATCGATTGTTTATTGATCTTTGTTTATTTTATAATAAATTGCTCATATTCTCAAATTGAAATATTAACATTCGAATCTTATTTTTGTCTCTAGAAATTCGTTTCGAAATTCAGTCTTTGTAAAATTTCTAATAAAATATTTATTATCCTTTGAAGATGAGAGTTATGTATACCTACGTATATTTTAAGTATGGCATTCTACCAGATTTCACTAGTATCGATCTGATAGTATTCTTTAAGACGTTAATTGATGATAAAATATTCACAATATAACGGGGCCCTTTTACGGAAGAAAAATCATGCAAAGGAGTCTGGATGAAGAAAGTCTGGTTACGGAAGAAAAATCATGCAGGTGAGTCTGGATTTACTGTATTAATTACTGTGCGTAAATAATTTTCAAATGATTATTATTTCAACATTTGATTTGATAATAGACCCAGATCAATATCTCTCCCAGATTTGTAGCCTTAATTGGTGACTATGTTAAATTCCGATAATGACCAGCGCTACCTGACATCACGGGAGGTTATGACTTCATAAACCAGCGAAACACCTATTCCCACAAAGCACGAGCTAAATACAATTCTCACAGACTTACGAACTATTTTATTAATTTCATTATCAAAAATTAATTTCTAAGTCGTTGTAACTTAGCAAAAGAGATGCAATCGCGTGGAATACAACGAGTTTGGGTAGTAGATTGTGATATTTTTTCTTCTACCAGGAGATTGCTCAATTTAAGATTATAATTCAATGCACATGTTACAAGCTCCAAAGAAATTCCAAAAACATGAATTATGAGATACAAGTAGCCGAGAAATCATTAAATTATATTCTATGTGATTTTACAAATGAGAATCCCACATCTCAACTGATTATCATCGACCGGAAAAATTCCTATTGCTCACTTCCTGCTCCCACGATCGCCAACCTGAAATTTTCAGTTCCAGTCTTTATAGAGACAAATAATTTCCGGACCTCATCAAGATAGAACTTCTTCCTAGCCCTAATTAGTGCGCCTACATAGTTCTTATCATTTGTCTTTGGCTTTTCTTTCGTGAATTCATATCTCGAAGGATCAACTTAGATTAGATCAAAATTTGTCTTTCAAAATGGTGTAATTAGTCGTTTATTCTCTTTACTTCAAAAGTAGTAAGTTTCTATTTTACTTCAAAAGTAAAAACTTTTCCAACTTTGGTTCATTGCTGTATTATTTGGTATTGTCCCCTGGATATCTTAAACCCCATGCTAAAGATATTCTTAGTCTTTTCTTTCGCTACTTCAATTTTTCTTTGTATTTTCCACAATCCGTTGTGTCATTTTGCTCAAATAATCCGACTTTATTTGAAAATCTGAAATAGGTCCTCGTAATTATTATAGTATATGTATTTTCTTTATACTCTCTGTGAAAAAAACTTCAATAGCCGACTGTTGTTAAATAATGTCCCAAGGGATGGATAAGAGTAATATTACTGAAATACCCTGTCACCGATAAATTTAAAAGTACTAACTTAAATTTTAACCTTGTTCGCCTAATATATTAACATTATTTGAAATTTTTATTTATTCTTATTTGTGTATTTACTTCTTTCTCAATTTCTTCCAGTCCCGCATGTAATCTTTCTAAACACTTTCATCATTACTGCCGCTTGTTTTCTACGGATTCAGTACCTGGGTAGGTACTTTCAGCAGCGTATTCCAGAATAGGTCTACTGACAGATTTCCGATGAATTCTACCTTCTTATTGGGATTATTTTACCGGTGATTAAGTGAGTTTCGTGTTTTGTGAATCCTCGCTTGCCCTCTTCATCGAAGTTAAGCACTGTGAGAGTAAACCACACACATTGTTCATCGCCCTCCGCTCGTATATTCTTCCATCGAAGTCAACCCTCCCGACCAATATTTTATCCCTAAAACATAATCCTTCTCCTGCAGTTTCACGAATTCTCTCACGCTCAACCTCTCAACGCATCATACGTCCCACATTTCGACCGTCTCGAGCGCAATAAGGAAGTGAACGGCGAATAAAGAGTTATTAAATAACATGCAGTTACGTCTCCGACTTTGGTTAATGTGCGATATTTCGTCGGGATGATTCCGAGGCGTGAGGAAAACGTCAGGTAAAAAGCTTTGTTTGATGCTGTAAGGACGGTAAAGAAGGTTTTTTAGAATTGGTGAGATGAGGCTCCCGTACACGCTACAAGGAATAGGTTAGTCTTAGTAATGCGGGAGGTGGAAAGGATGACAGGGGAGGAAATTAGAGGTAGCGGAGAATAGGGAAAGAGTATGGCGGGAAATGAAGCTGTAATGGGAATCGAGAGAATGGAAATAGAGAAAAGATTGGAATGCGGTGGATGTTATGTGGAGGCTTTTCTTATCTCAGCATACCGTCTTGCGCTGCATTCCGTGAAGAATCGATTTCCTATGGAACTGGACTCGAACAGAATCAAAAAAATAGAAATAATAATTTTACTATATCATTAACCATTGCTGGAATATGCCAATCTATGCGTACCAAATAATTCGAGTTAAATACCATTGAATTCTTACGTCATTTTAGATTTCCATTTGATGTTTTGCCTAAATAATGTTCATATCCAATGAGCGATATTGGCACCGACCATATATATGGTATATAACATATTGGATCAGAGCCTTCATCTGCTGATTTTACCAGTATCGAATAACCCCAGTAGGTGGGCTTATTCGATAAACCAAATCAGTGACGATCATGGTTGAATGATAAGACGTCAAAGACGCTGTGGTAGCCAATTCCGTCCTAGATGTTTACAGCTTTTTAAGGTAATAGATCAAATTAATTTTATTTAAACTTGAATATCTTATGGCAAATGAAATTTGATAGATACGGATGTTATTCATCGATAAAGATTTTTACCATTCTAGTGAATGGATGTAAGATAAAATTCTTTTATGAAGTGTATCTTGGAAATTTTAGTGAGTAGAATCGTAATCGTAATATCTACAGATCTTCTCCCTTTCCAGTTAAATTCTCATTTTACATTTCGCTAAATTATATACTCTATGCGTAAAGTTGTTAATGTTTGTCACTGAGATAATATACCAAATCATAGTTGTTTCAATAATAATTTCGTGAGTTTAGTACTGAAGCTTTCAGCTTGTGTTCCCTCTTGATTAATAATTCAAAAACTCAATGCACAATGAGCCGTATGGTAGATTTGAGATATTTAATGACTATTTTCTAAATTGTGGGAATGCTAATATTTCCACTCATGCTAGTGAAAAAATGAATGCCAACAAAGTTGTTCCCTCTCAAAGTTTGAATTAGTTATTTTCACAGAAGAATATTTTTAAGCCTCTTTGCTTGAGTCGTAATAAATTGTCAAATAATCTGTAAATGATACTACCTTAATGGTAGTATTGTTCACAGATAGACCCTCATTGGGGTTCTTATGAGTGCGAGATTAAGAAAACCTCTACAAATTCTGATTATGAATAAACTACGCTATCATCATAACATATATGTATAGATTTAATGAATCTATGGTGGAATTAGTATGATATAAATGTATAAATATGGCTTTTTGTAATGAGTTGTGATACATTTCTATGAAATAAAAAATTCTTTAGGAGCAAACCTTTCCTTGTCATTGACTATTTTCGTACGGATGACATCCAGACTGCGCTAATTATAAAATTCTCAAACGCGAGAACCAGTGGGAGGACATAGAAAGATGGGCAGACAGCTACGAATGCTCTGTCCTCCCACCAGAACACTCAACACCCGCCCCATCCTCACATCAAAATCTCCTTCTCAAACAATTCCTATTTTATAGCGGATCCGAACTTCTACCATCTACCTACAGAAGGGTTCGCCTCTTAGCTTTGGAGTAAGATACCATAACTTCTTCTAGTCTCGAAGCTCTGCTTCACATACTTTGCGCCGGCGTCTGCAGCAATATGACCTTCGACCTTCCCCTACTTCGCCCCATAATCCTCCCATTCCATCTAACCCCTTTTCTCTCTCCCACATAACTCCTCCCGTTAAAGTCACTCTCTCCCCATCGCCAAACAACCTTGTTACTCTTCTTCCTTTCCCTTTTCTTTGCTACGGGAAACGTATTGCCCTTCCCAGTTATTAACCCTCGTTCTTCCCCGCATTACCCCCGATGCTCCGCATGAATTCCACTCCTCAGGCGCTTCTTACGCTAGGTCATGCCTCTCTTGCACTATCTGCCAATAGAGCACGGATTCCCAACCATTATGTACATGCGAGGCACTTTTTTACCTGAGCGGCCTCCCGACTCGTCTTCACAAGGGGAAAATATAAAGATAATGATCCATTACAACAGTTATACAAGCGCTTCTCTTTTCTTTCTATTATTACGCTCGAAATAAATGTACTTTCTTCAACTTTCGACATTTTTTCTATACGTTTTACAACAGTCACGTGTGTTATAATTTGCGAGGAAGTAAATATGTAAGTATTGAACCGATTAACGAAAACCTGATAATGACTTAATATTTTACTTTCTGCACTAAAGGGAAGCGAGCTAATTTTTCTATTGCGATGCGGATGGATATATCATTTCCGGCAGGTAAAACAGAACTGATATTCTTTCGCTTTGAATAGATAGAATACATTAAAATAAATCGGAATGCACGCGATAGAGCAAGAAAGAAAGGTGTTATGAAAATAAACCTAACGATCGACTTTTTGGGCTCTCGATATATCATATCGGTGAACCCGAATTTACGATAGTTATTCCTAATAGTAATTAGTTTTATTTGTTGGCATAAAGTTAAAATAGATGTGAGTAGAAAAATAATGTTATTGTATATGGCATTGTATGATGTAGTGCCAGGATACCT
Organism: Pachydiplax longipennis; assembly: GCA_036926295.1. Lineage (NCBI taxonomy): Eukaryota > Metazoa > Arthropoda > Insecta > Odonata > Libellulidae > Pachydiplax > Pachydiplax longipennis. The sequence goes on from JAVFKF010000012.1 coordinate 20,343,001, forward strand.
CCCACTACGATCGACTTCCATCCTGCTTACTTGACAAGAATCGAAAGCGATAGACAGTTCCGTTCTCGCGGAAAAGAATTGGAAGTTCTATTGAAGCTTTTTTAGATACAGTGAGGAAAGGGGCGATCATTGGCAAGTTAATAAGGGATTATCAGTTCGGATCCAATATTCCTTATCCAAAATGCTTGTGAACGAGTTTCGAAATTGGGAATTTTATCAATTTTGGAAGACATGATTCGTGGATTTTAAGGTAATTGAGAAGAATCAGGATATTAGCAAAATTACTTTTTATTTGACGTAAAACACATGAATAAATAATGGACTCATTCAATATTTCTGGAAATCCACAGATAGGATATTAAAAACGGTTTACTCAAAAGTGAGTTGATATAATGCATTTCGGAATCTGGATTGGTAGTACCCAACCTGTAATTCGATGGAAAGCACATCTGAAGTAAAGCATATCAATGCAGGGCAATAAACTTTTCTGAACTGTAAGAAATACTACCCGAGTTGTCAAGGATAGGACAAAAATTGCAGATATAAAGTATAATTTATGGGAAAGAGCTTAATACTTATTATACAGAATGTGGGGTAAATATTTAAGCTTAATATATTATATTAATGAATTTAATAGCCCTCCATGAATGATTATTTTCGGTAATATTGAGGAATAAATAGGAAAAGGGTGAAGATGTCAAAATAACATAGTATAGAAGAATGAGCCGAGATACAATAGACATTATCTGTCACAATAGATTCAATGATATATAAATACCAGTCCATTGTTTTGTATAAATTTTGTATCTATTTATTTGGATTCTAAAGAAAACTAGCAAAAGCTCTGATTTTACCTTCCATCATTATGTTTACTGCTTATGTTTATGCTTATTATGCTCTACTGAACTAATCTGCATTGTGCTATTATTGAACCATTGCAACACACTATTATGTCATGTAGTTTGGGTTAATGAGTAAATTTCTTTTGGAAGAAAAGTCTCCAGAGGTCCCGGATTTTAAAGATTTCTTCCTGATTTAATCCTGCTTTGAGTTTCTCTTTGATGACAGAACGCTCCACCAAAATTATGGTTGAACTGAAACGCGGTTTTTCTCGAAATTAGGTAATCGATTCAGTGATGTTATATATAGAAATTTTTATACCTGTCTACACAAATAGGAATGGAATTTGCTTTTGTTCTCTTTACGTCCTAGAATTCACCGTCGACGTAGTAATTGCCCTGCTTTCGCTCTTTTGACCCCCTTTTTGCGGGTCAGCTATTGCTGCCCCTTCTAAACTCCACTATTCGGTTGCATAGCACCCTTGTAAACCACGCAATCGTAAAAGTGAAACTGCATTTTTCCTTCTCCTGTTAGGTCAATTTGAGGTTTTGTTTGCTTAAGGATCAATTCTGTTAGGCTGTTTAGCCGCCGAGGATGACTCTTCGATCCGAACATCGTGTGCATTATCTTATGGGTCCAGCCGAAAGGAACTTCTGATTGAGATTAATGATGTCGAACGAAAAGGGCTGTCAGGCTTTTTTAACCTTCCATTGGTCTCGTGATTAACGACGGAGTTAATAGTTACTTTCATGCGGACGCGTGCGGTCAAATCAGTGATCGAGATTACTTGCGAAGAGGTTTAAACCATATGCCCACGGGTAAGAGTGATTCATTGACTGATAATTTTAAATAACACGCTACCGATGGTAGGGATACTATTTATCCATGATGCATTGCCCAAAGAGGTTCATTAAAAGCTGAATTGGTCCATCGATTCGTGAATTAAGCTACGGAATCACTCTTTTAGGGTTTCCGAAATGGCTCTACGCGTCAATTATGATCTCGTACATCTTTCATTGAAGAGGAAGTTTTATTAAGCTTAACCTCAATACCTTTTTTAGTCTTCTATTATCCAATCAGCTCTTAGAAATTCACAGCTGAGAACAGAGCTGCGCCTAATGATTTTGGTATCCGATTCAATATTTTTACGGCACACACAGATTTTCAATATAAATCTTAGTATATCAGCGACTTTTTCATGAAATTAAGGAGACTATCTACTGGGTATGTAGCTTTTGTTAAATTATTTGGATATTAATACAGTTATGAATGCGTGCATACCTAAATACAACAAAGCGATTCAGATATACAGTAAGAAATATTGCGTGGAAAAATATTTGTTTAATATAAAGAATTACATGCACGTTTTATTTTGCGTCATAAATTACTATTTCAGAACATATTTCATGACTACTGCAGGCCATTTAAAATCCAACGATTTATAATACTGTAATAATATTTTCCCTTATTGTAAAAATATAAACCCAAACTTGACAAGAATGTTGCAAAGTTGACGTGATACTGAAAGTTGACGTGAAACTGAAAGTTGACGTGAAACTGAAAAATCTTCTTATTTCGAGGGCAACGAGATATATGAAATAGTTCCTGGTAATGGTAGCATATTTAAAAGTTCTTCGACAATTACGATCATTTTGTACATAAAGAGCCCCACCGGGAATCAAACCCGGAATCGTTTTTACCGAAGTTGAACTTGCTGCCTACTTGGCTATCTGGCTCCTTCATTTCTTTCTCTAAATTGAATAATAATAATGTATTCCATGTTTTTTCCATCATTCATAATTTTTTTTCTGATTTGAATTGTAACCAGAATATAACCACATTACCCTATTAGTAGTGACTTTAAGAATTTCACTGACCGTGAAGGTAGCACCGCTATTAAAACCTTAAACTAATAAGGTTTTATGCCTCAACATACAGAAAGGAAAAAGGACGAGTTTTTTATCATTGCATATTCACAGCATTTCCCGACTTAATTTATGTAAATGTCACGAGTTCATTTCGTGCACGAATTCCATTGCACCAAAAACTTTCTGGTGTCTTCAACGGTTCATTTTCTCATTTATCTTTCTACGTTATTAAAGGAATATTGAGCGATAAAAGGAAGGAGTAATATATTTAGCTATCTCTAGTGCTAATTTGATATCGTAAACGCCTGCTCGAGATGTTTGACTTTGAAGTACGATTTTACGTCACGTTTATCCCGGAGAACAATGAAATCACGCAAAGTAGTCCCCATTGTGTTCATAATCTCGGTGTTTAATCTCAGTAGATGTACTTTCTCACGCGCTTACTTCTTAAATATTTCCGGTGTGCGTAACCTAAGCAATCTCGCTCATTTTTCTTAAGTGCGTTCTTGGCATAACTGAGGAGGTTCTCATTTTTTTTAGAAACTGGATTTCTCAATTTAAAGAGACATGAATGAGAGCAAAGGGTCTCGAGAATATGCAATTGAAACTCCCACGTAGAGTACATAACAAAAGAAAGGCTTACCATTCTATAGAAGGCTGTTTTTGTTTTTGAAATCCTTTTGATATTGCTCTCGTTTCCCTTGGTTAAATCGATAAGATATGTCAGTTCACGGAGGGTTATAAAAGTCTTCCAAAATTCAGATTCAGTTTCTTAAAAATCAAGATTTTCACCTGATTTATTTTCTCTAAAGGCGAAAGAATGTTTTGAAATCCCTTCCTTTCAAACCTTTTGAATTTAATTAGCGAGACCAGGTTGACGATATCATCATTTTCACACTCTGCAAAATGAAGCGGATTGCCAAAGTAGGGAATGTCTTAGGGTTACTTCTTCGAGACCAATGATTCTCTCTGAGTGAGTCTGCTGAATCCTTGTTCTGTTAGAATAAATATAGGGAAATCATATCTTTCAGGATAAATATGTGTTGTAAAGTTAGCTATTCTCATGCCAAAGCTCTAATCCATAAACGAAACGATTATGCTCTCGTGAATACATAGTAGATTCTCACAGCAATTGCGGAGATTGGAGGTTTTCGACAGTACCATGGTGGATGAAGTGGCTTTCGAGTTCTTTAGGTTGAGAGTAGTTTGTCTTTTCCAGGGGCTATCAACCTTTCTAACTCAAATCTCTTCGATTACTGACGATAATAACTCCTGATCCATACGTATATTTTATTTCGAATATCAAAGATATGAAACGAGCGTCACAGTTTCAATGGAAAATTATCCTATTTCGATGAATTGGTGGTACAATATTTCGTGACTTGTTTCTTTAAGAGATACTTTGGGTAAATTTAAAAGTATCCTCAAGAGCCATTCTTTCCTTATCAATGGAGCTGGTGAAAATTTTTCGGAGAGTAAAACTCAATTCATTGCTTCCTCTTTTACTTTTCCCTTTCACGTTTTAAAGGCGAATGGATTTTTTTTTACGTCTGGCTGCTTTCTTCAGTATGCGTGTTTTTGTACTAAAGAGATTCCAGCTGTTCCCTTGGTCTTCATGAGGCACGCGGTGAGTCTTCCGATTATTCTGCAGAATGAGGAAGCGTCAGGTGAGGCGGAAGAGTTAGGAATTTGGATCATCTTCCTCCGCATATCTTTGGTTACTTAACACGAATTTCTCAGACACCTGTCACTTTTCCTCTCTCCCATGATGTCAGAAAAACCATAAAATAGTTCCCTCAATTCAGTTTTCCGATGGAGACTTTTCGGCATCCTTGTATTTCCGGTTTTTTCTCTGTAATAGAAAGGGAATAGTTCATTAAATTCTGTAACTGATAATGCTTGGTTAATTTATTTAATTAGAAAGAAATTTCATATACTTCACTCTTAATTTCATGCCTCACTTTACTTAATTCAGACGCATGAAGCGGAAAATTTTATTCAGTAATGGAACCTTCTTGAAAATTATTTCTTCATTTCTTTATGCCCCACAAATATGCATTTAATGGACTAATGAAGGATATACTAGGACTAGAACTAGGATATACTCTATCAGCTGGCATTAATAGGATAACCTGCTAACCATTCCACCACTGAGGTCGTCATTAAAGGCGTGTCTTAAAATTTATATGTTCATTATGAAACGATTTACTTTGAATTTATCACATATTCATCTGCAAATTTTATAAAGAGTGATCAATTAAGGTTTACCTCACAAGACGGGACGTATTTGCATATTTAAAATTTTTGCTTAAACAAAGTAGGACAAGAGGGTATGTATTTCTTAACTAATGATGATTCAGTCCAAATTTATTTATACAATAAAAATATGGTTATATAAATAACTAATAAATGAGATCAATTTATTTGGTGGAACAAGCAAATAAGCTCCAATTGTATATCAGTCTAGCGGGATTCCATTACATTCATTATGTCCTGTCATTTCCTCTACATTAGGGCATACTTCATAAATCTTGGGTACCGTCTATAGCATTTTATCGAATATTTTTCTTTCGTTTTCGGTAACCCATTAGTATTATTATCGCTAAAAGTTCCTTGACAGCTTCGTTCACTCCGCAAGATGGGCGCCCACCGAGAATCGAACCCGGGGCCACTTTTACCGAAGGCGAACAGGCTATCCATTTGGCTATCCTAGAATCCTTTCGGTAACTTCTTATTTCTCTTTCCTGAAATAAAATTATCTAACCTAGTCTATCATAATGAAACATGGCCTTAATTTAAGAAGTCTAAACTCTAACTGTCCGATTGCTTTTTCTTTAACAGAAGGACCAAAAAAACACCTCCGCTGCCTCTGCAAATAACAATCGAAAGAGCAAACATTGTTAGGACTCATAATGTTGGAAGTTTTTCTGAGGTGCGTAATTGCATTTCACTGTATTTGTTTTAACTTGTTTGGATGAGCTGGCAAAAGATTGCTTCGGTAGCAAGGAAGGATTATTTGTACATGAAAAGGAGAAAATTTCTCTTTCGAAACCTATGATTAAGGAAAAATCTTTTTAGAATGAAGGAGTGTATTTTATTTTTTTAATAGCAAGAGGCATTATTTTCGAAAGTTTAAAAGATTAAACGTATATTTTGTTTTTCTTTATCAAACTGAAAGTACACGAGTAGGAAAAAATATATAAAAGTCATCTCTCTACTTCTCATAGACGAAATCGTATGTTACGAATAAAAAGAATTCTACGATTTATGTACTAGTAACACTTATGATTCATTATTTTGGTATTATGAACTTAATAATCTCATAGTAGTATTTGTGTTTTTTTATTTCGTTAACTTAAAATCGTGATCACTCACAATTTGATCGAGATCATAACCATAAAATATAAGAAACGTATCAATAAATATTTTAGCATTTTAGAAACATTTAGTCATATTAGCGAGAATGTGTAATTTATTATAATTGATGTCTGCTTACTAATACTACTCTACTACTTATGGAAAATTTCATACATCAGACATTTGGGGAAATAAAGACATTCTAGTCAGCCGTCTAGTCCTTACCGAAGAATTAAATCTATCATCAGTCAATCACCAAGTCAAGGCTCTGACTATACAGAATACAGCCTTTCTCAGCCTTAATATGTATTTCCATCACTAATGGGGTCGCCTGTTGGTTATAATGATGTTGGTTAGTATGGTTTGGTTTTGGCATCGATTCTCTGGCCCGATGCCCTACCTGCCGCCAACCATGAGAACGTCGGTTCCCATAGGGATCGAACTCGAGAACTTCTCCAATAGGTTTACTCGCTACTAATAAGGTAAAGGGGAGGATAATCAAGTTATGCCAAATATTCGCCAATTAAAATATTATTTGGATTATATCTCTGAAATGCTTCAGATAAGGTTGATAAAAATCTATAGAAATGTCACATTAGATATGTAGAATGTGCGTAAATTTGAATAGGTTATCGACTTCTGAGTGACGAACACTTTGTAAGGAAAGAAATAATTCGCTGTTGATGACAAGTCTGTCAAAGGATACTAGACGTATCATTAAATAGAAAGGAAAAATTATTACAAATTTTCGAAATGTGATTTGAGTAGGTCAAAAATTCGTGATGCATGTGTGAATGCATAGATTCTGAAGGAGAGAGAATTATGCTCCAATACTCAATGAAATGAATTGTTTAAATTGAGAATTATTTTCACCTTAGTTCCCGTATCATCATGCGTTACATATCATAGACAGACGTGCTGTTAAAGATTAAATTCCTATTGTATAGAAGTGGCATTAGCAAGTGCCACGTAAAATCAGAAACAACTAGCCTGGAATCTGTTGTGTGAGGCGTGAAAGGTTTCACTGGGTCATGAATCAAGAATTTGAGACTTAACAAGGAAGTTGAGAGAGTGTCAATAAATGTTTACGCAATGTTGCTGGAAGCTATATTTGTTGAAATTACGTAATTTACTTTCGTTTACTGGAGCCAAGGTCTTAGTCTGGGAATAATAAATTACAAGGCACAAAATAACTTCACTGATAGTCAACAAATTTCAGTGCATGGAGCTAACAAAAGATGTTTCGTCAATATCGCACAGGGAAAATTCCTTCCGTAACGACCTCCACTTTTTACTATCGTCTCAATGCTGGTAATTTTATCTTCCCATGCAACGCTATACATTATCAACCTTTTACATCATTCTGCTACGATAATGTTCTGCCTGATCTGACCATCTACACCAATAGCTCTCCCTACAGAATTCCTCCTTTTTAAGTGATTAATTAATAAATAATAACTCTAATGCCCTTTGTGCTTCTAAACATAAGATTTGAAATTTATGTTAGGTTTAAGGAGAAATATTACGAACATTTTCAAGGATCTTGACGTATCTGCCGCGTGGGTTTTGCCCAATCTTCATTACATGGAGGATCTATTAGATTTATCATGATAAAAAGCTGTTTTTAGTTGTTGGATCACTATAGCTGTCACTAAATGCTATTCGAAAATTTACCCTGATTTAGCGTAAATAAAAAACAATAAAATTTAAAATTCCAGAAGAATATAATAAAACGGTTAGAATTTGGCAAAAGGAGCGAAACCAAAACTGAACCGATATAAGGTTTTTGTAAGATATAAGAAAGTTAAATATTACGGTTCAATGTAGTCGATTAGTTGATGCCCGAGCGCGATGCTCCCATTAAGTAATCGAGGCACTATAAGCGAGGCACTGATAGCCCACTATATCTCATTAAAGATGTCTGTGGAAGAGTACCACATCTCTCAATTTTATCATTAAAACTGATAGTCGAGCTAAATTTATCAGCAGTATTTGTAGTTTCATAGTGAATGCGTGATGTCTTCATTAGGACAGCATTAACACTTAGAAATCCTCTCTTTCATCAACCCAGAATCGCTAGCTCATTCCAAACTCTTTATAACGTGAAGATTACATTTTCACCCCGTTCCGCCACGTTTGACCACCATCCACTCTTAATTATAATCTGTCTCAAGTATAACCGATGAGCTCAGGTTTCGAGGCAACCGTTCTCTCACTATGACATCCCTTGTATAACATCCGATTCAACAAAAGAGCTTCTGAAAGGGAGTTTTTTTGCTCCCGTGCGGAATCGCGGCTGACCTCTTGCATCACTCCGGATTAATGAGAAGGTTTTCAAAGAGCGAATCCTCTCTTAAAACATTCGTGACCTTATTTCGAAGCCGCGCAGATGTTGTTTTCAATTGGAAGCCACTTCGGGGGACTCATGAGAGCATAAAATCATTGCGCTGTGTTTGATGGACTGATTCTGATCCTCGTCGCCTCGTGAGAGGTTGCATACCGATCCGATGGAAGATGCGCGAGAGAAAGGAAAAAAGTGGGAGAGAAGTGTGAGGGTTTTAACGGAGATGATTGCAGGTAAACGCAGACGAAATAACGGTAACGCTTTTTTCAACGCCGAGGAAAAGACCGATCGCTTGATTGCGAAATCCACGCCCGCTCGCAACTCAGTTACACTTTTATTTTATTAATTAAATAAATCGAGGAGTATTAATTCTTTCTCAAAGGTTAACTCCGAGACGCGCAGCCTCGAGAACTGGATGATTATCGTTTCGAAACGCTCCGCGATGGGCTTTTTCGATATAATCTTAATATTACGCTTTCCATCAAGTGGAAATAATGGAATTGTAACGTGCTACAAAGGTTGTGTGCATAACTAATTATCAAATGGTGGCCTTTTTATATAGTGGATGGTAAGAATTAATGATAGACTACATGAAGAAAAGACTTTGTTCTGCGATTATGAATTTGCATTTTTGATGACATATCACTGGCTCTAACCACCACGTAGGATTTTTTGTTCAATTCTATTTTGCTTATATGGGAGAATTTTAGCATAAGGGCGTACAAAAATATTTTATCGTGTTTTTAGCACTTTCAGTACTCAGTACTTTCAGTACAGTACCGTCTCGCTATTCATTTTCGAGACCTTTCTATTTGACTTGGTCTATTATTATGCTTTTCTTTTCTATTTGTCAAAGTACTCTCCTTTACACACGGGAGAATGAATATGGAATACACGGTGCCATAAGATTTACATGGTCTTTTTATATAGTTGGGAGAAGCATAGTATTCCGCTCATTCCTACAGATCTTCCCATCCAATTCAAACGTTCAGTTACCATTTCAACTGGCTTTCGGAATGTCAGTCAACAAATCACAAAGGCAGTAGATGAATGTAGTTGGTATTCGATGAATGTGGCTGCTATAATTGGTTGATAGTTTGAAACCCTTAGCTTCTCTCATGGACAATTATATGTACCATGTTGTTGTATGAGGAGGAAATCCAAAGAATTTATATATTCTGGCTCCAGAAGGAAAAACAAGCAATCGTCTACCCTAAGGCAGTTGCAATAGGAAACAATGATATTAGTACGGGATTTTATGTGTAGTTGAATATCTGTGGAATTAAATAACTTTAATTAAAAAATTTATTTATAGGAGATATTTCCTCAGTAAATGAGGCGTGTTAATACTACATTGGAACTTCTAATTTGGGAAACTAAAGCGATAGGATAGAGACAGGATGACTTAGACAACTGCAACAAACTAATCCTTTGCTTCTTTGCCCAAAATGATAAAACTTATTATCATGAAGGAAAATCAATGACATGGACTTATCTGAATCTTTCCTTCTGAATAAGAATTGGAGTCGGGGTTACGAGTAGGAGTTAATTTTTTGGCAAACGATCTTTGATGGACAAATACGGGTATGATTTTATAAATCATTAAATTAAACCTTTGCTTTATTTCCGCTTTATTTCATAAACATGATGAATTGATGAATGATGAAATAAATTAATATTTTTACTAAAAAGCTCATAAAATGAAGAAAAAACATCTTACCAGTGTAAAGATTAAGTTTAAGAAATTAATCATTTTTACTCAATAACTAAATTGTATATTTTATGACAACTAAAAGTTCTTTTTCTTTGTATCCGTTATCATATAAACGAACCATTCACATATCTTACACCCGTTATAAATGAATATATAAATTTTGGTAACAATTATAGTAACTTGGTTTATTGAGTCGCTCAGGAGGATACAAAATAGAAAAAATTTAAAGAAAGAATAACGTTTTTACCTCATCTAAATTTACAATGGACCAGTGGATACAGTTATTCTTTAGCATAACAAAATTAGTCACAAGACAGGTGTGGAATGAGGCAGGAAACACAAATACGACCTAGGAGCGGTTTTCAAGCATAAGTCGGATCATAAACTCATGGTTATGAATGGCAAAATCACCTGAATGAATACTCATATGTCTCCCCTTCTTAAGTGAAGATCACGAACACAAACATCCGTGACATGTATGGCATTCGAACCCCTCATTTCAGCGGTGAGATGCACATTCCCTCCAACTGAGATAACTCAAAGCCACGCGTGTTAAAAACTGTTCAAACACAACTGAATTACGACTACTACTTGAAGTTCAGAAAAATGGCTGGTGAGAAACGAGGCAAGAAAGAACTGAAAGAAAAGGTCTTCTATTAGATAAAATGGATACAAATATTTCGACCGATCGCGAGCAACCGCAAGGGTAATATAAATTCATATTGAACTTATATTTTTATGCTCGTACAACTCTCATTCATTCCTCTGTCCTACTGCTCTGTTATTCTATGAATTTTAATGAAGTGAATTTTCGATGTAATGGGAACAAATATCTTCATGAAATTATCACTGTCTTATCACTCAATTAGTCTAAAGAAGTGTCTTTTGTAAAAATTGCTATTATGTAATGTAGAATTATATACAGCTAGTAAAAGTATGTCACAGCGTATTAGTAGTATTATACCCTGAATATTTCAGAATTTCTCAATCTGTATCATATTTGATATGCATTCCTTTGAAATGATTCCCAACTTCTCCCTTTCTGTGAATCACCAAAGATTAGTCGCGTATTAAACAGCAGCATATGTTCCGCATAGAATTGAAAAAATAATATTGCTACTTCCATCATGATACTGGTATGCTCTGCTTTCCTTTTCAAAACTTTTGAACAGTCCAAGAAGCTAAATAGCGTATATTCGTATGATTAAATAGGTTATGAAGGATTAAAATAATTGAAGAACAAATGAGGTAACGTAAACTAAAAAAACGTGATGGACCTATCTCATCTTAAGTATTTTTCGTTTGGTCAAATAGTGTTTCATCGTTTGTTAATGGCTACCTCTAAGGACTTCAATTCCCACTTATGGCTGATTTGAAGTTAAAGTAATTACGCAGATGAAGATTTCCTCGTAGAGATCGTCAACGTTAACTTGAGCAATTAAACACGAAGGTTAAAATAAAATAAGAATGTTTTAGTAAAATCGGTAGTTAAGGTAGACTAATCAAGAGGTTCAGATTAAACCTTTATATGTGCAGTTTATTAAACGAAGGAAAGAGAAAATAAAAAGAGGGAGTGAAAAATGAAATGGATAGAATGCAACAGCAATTGCCTTTAATGGGCACAATTGAGCCATAAAAGTCTCACCTTACATTTAATCAAGTTTCAAGAATGTTTTCAGTATATATAATATTATGCGGTTGCAAACTGAGCATTTTTTACATTATTATCACAAAAATTATATTTTATACTGTGAAAGACACCCATAAATATGTGAAAAGAGGGAAGGAAAAAAATGAAATATGGAAGGTTATAAAAACAGCAATATTTGCAACACTGTTAAGAAGTTAAATATATGTTAGACAGAGACTCTTTCATTGTCTCGACTGCAAAAAAACATCAGTTTGTATACTAGATAGTAAGTAATCACTCTAATAGATAATGATAAAACAAAATTGAAATGAAAACAGTTCAGGAAATCATGTGATTGAATGTTACATAGCAAAACATCATTAAGTATGTACATAATTTGAATATTAAGTACACTAATAGTTTGAACGATGAACGAAGACGACTTGCGTGTGATGATATAAAGAGAGAATCGAAGGAGAGACGAAATACATCATGGGAGGAGGTAGATGTGCGTGAGACGATAGAGTTTTACCTCATGCTGCGATAGCTCATCCAACCGATCACCTTTGATTTTAGCCTGCGGATATGACGTCTTCCTTTCTGCAATGGACGTTGTCCAAGACCAAGAAATGAAAGACATACAATCTTTGGGACCCATTTTCTAAGAGTCATAAAGGAAATTAATTTTATCGCTTCGAATTTCACTATTTACGAGGGAATGTGCAAATGGAGACACATTAAGAAATCACATGAAATACGCAGCTCGAAGTGACCTTTTTGGCCGGCAAAGCTTTCGCTTTGGTTTGTTTAGAGTTCATCGCGGAAGTATTTCCACCATGTGGAAGTGATTCCATCGTGGAAGAACTTGGCAATTAACTGTTTCTGTACTCGCTGTTAAGGATTCATTCCCAGTAGGGAAAGCTGCGACGTTTGAGATTTCCCAATGATGAGCTGACGTCGTTGGAATTTTTGTATTAAGTGTAAATGCAAGCTAAGACATCAATGTTCATAAACAATTTTGATTAAATTTGAGGAGTGGCGAATTAATAATCGATTGTTGTCCAGACATTCCAAATCGAATACTCATAAGATCTAAAGATCACGGGTTTTCGCATACTCGTGATCGCTTTATTCTGCCTAAACAAGTACGAGACTCAAGGATGATGAGACTACTGTGTGTTTAGATTTTTTTTAAGCCCTCAGATGTTCCTTTTCTGTCCTTCAAAACCATCCTTTTAAGAGACGTTAATTAAGTCTATATTCTTTACTGTTGTTCGCAGAACACCACAACTAATTTAGTGCATTCAAAATATTGAAAATTGACAGCAGTATCCTCTATACCTTTTCACCATTTCGGGTAGCTGTCTATCTTTAAGTTGAAAAATCGAAGAAAGTTTCACCTCCCCTATATTTTCTTCTCCATAACTAAAGCAAAGAACCGCTTCATAATAGGAAATCATTCGATACAAATTGGTACACACAGATCCGATGTATACAATAAATTTTTCCATCTCACCGCTTGTAGACACTCGAATGCACTCTCACATACTGCAAAACTCACCCACTTCATCCTCTTTTATAAAACGTCTTCCTAGACCACTACAAATTTGAATCGCACTCAGTCATACCATCTAAGTATGTCATATTTTGACACACAAAGAAAACATCGTTACGGAGTAACATCATCAGGTGATGATGTTACTCTCGTTACGGAGTAACATCATCACCTGATGATGTTACTCCGTAACGAGACCTGTGTCGTTTATTAAAAGTTTTTGTGGACTCTTCATTGTGAGTTTTCTTTGTGTGTGATTATGAAGGAGTTCCACCATGTCTCATCGAAATCTGTCTGGTCATATTTTATTATATTCATGTTATTGTCTAATTTTAAGTAATTTTTTATTTGAGAACCTTTTCAGAAAGTTCTTTAGGTTAAATGGAAGATGGGACCTCACACTACCAATTTTGCCTAATTAAGTTATCTGTCTGACAGTATTTTATCTCTACTAGTTACAACCAGATCGTTGCATCCTGAGGGTGGCTTCGTATTACGTGTGAATCGGTTGCGATGGGAAGAAAACACGATCATGAAAAAACACGATGTTGCTGTTTAACAGTTTAAGCATTTTGCTTTATTGAATTGATAATATGCTTCAAAATACCTCTTCCACAACCGTAACTGTTGATCCTTCTCTCCAACTGACCTTGCATTTCTTGTTTTTTCCGATAACTTTCTTCGTTTACTCAGTTCTCAGTATTTTCCTCTTTTTGAAATCACGTACCCAATCAATCACTTTTTCCTTTACGCATTTGCGGATCTCTAAGCTCTTTACATAATAGTTTTTTTCTCTACTATTCAAGTATGTGCATACATACGAGGGAAATGAGGCAAATCACCGCTCATTGATGGTGGATTCCGTCGATACTATCGATATAAATGGCTTGCTTACTTGCTTGAAGGATTCTGATGCTTTGTTCACCATCCTCTGTTTATATGAATAATATATTTAGATTTCTTTTCTTGGAAAAATGGTGCTTCTATGTTGTTATTTGATGGCGATTTTTCAGATTAAAATCTAAAGAAAGATTGATGGTTCGGTGCATTTGTAAATAATTAATAAGAAATTGAGTGAAAAGGCACCATTCTTTACGGTTAAAAGTTTCGCTCTCTTCTTTTCCGTCTCTCTATGTACCAAGTGAAACTTCTTCCTCCATTCCCTCCTTATCCATACCCATATCTTACCCTCTCAGTGCCTTGAAGTCAGTTTGGACCTCAAAATCAAACATACATAAAATCTAACACAGATATCCTATGAATAACACTTTTATCGATATTCTAAGAGGGATGAAGAATACGAATGCCGTCATTCAGCGCCGCTAAAATCTCATATTCATATTTTCACAATCACAAACAAAACCAGAGTTCCCTGAATGCATGATTGACTAAGGATTGTTTCATTCTCGCTAGTATGCATAATTTTCGATAACCCTATTACATAGCAATGTGTCATTAAAAGCGTCTTCTTTTTTATTGCAACCCACCGGCAAACACATGAATGACAATACGTACATTAACAATTGCCGAAAAGGACGTTATCTGAAACGGGGAAAACGGAATGCTAGCTTTAAACGCTATACTTTAAGTAACTTTTATCCGTGTCTCCTTCTTTGTAATGTATGTATATCGCGAATCTAAGACGCTCCAAGTTTATGGAAGATCTGAAAAATCAAAAGAGATACCTCTTTGAGAATATACGGTATTTATTTAAACAAATCACTAATGTAAGCTGTTTGTCTTACAAGGAGGCAGTGGGACATTAATGATTTCTAGATTTCTTTCTTTAAACTTTTACCCAAAGCTGATCCTCATATTCATCGTACTCAAGAAGCAAAAGTCGACAATATCTTGACACTCCTCCAATAAATACATCTTTCTATCGTTAACTTACTGTACTTAAAAGAAATAAAAATCTCTTATAAAATTTTCAAGTGAAATGTTTACCTCGATTAGGAATGGGTGATATATGTATGTCTCACTATCTTTTTCCTCTTTCGATGAAAGCGAAGATATATGCTAAGAATCTAATTAACTTGAATAAAAAATATTAAATTTTCTCAAATATTACCAGTAACTTTAATCTTTCGCTCTTGTCATAACCCATCTCATCATTGAGATTGCATTCTCCTTTTTAAATAATTTATTCTGAATGAGTTTAGCTTTCGCCTGCGCTGGTATTTCAAGGTGATCTTATAATCAAGGTGATGGAAGTAAGAATCATAACATGGCGCTAAATGAGATTAATCCATTACGGTATGCAAATCGATATTTACCGCTAAGTCTATAATTTGTTCCTGTCGTTATTATCAGAGCTATTTCCTTAATAAGCACTATACGCAGTTGCCTTTTCTTTTTGTTATTTTCGGATGTGAGGCTGCAAGAGAAATGAAATACTTATGGTAGATACACCGAAATTGGGGCGATACATAATTATGTAAATGGTGTATTGAGTTCAGAGAAAAGTCAAGAATGAACTTAAATTTTGCATACAAAAATAATATTAATTTTATTTAATTTAATATTTTAATTCAAATATTGATTAGGTTTGAAATCTAATGTGACTTTCACTATTCGCACATCACCAATACTTATACGTATAGAATACTCTTCCGATTAATAAATCTAGAAAGCGCCTTTATTATGATTTATGGATATAGTATATGGTTCATTATTATGATGAGATAATTGATGCATGAAATATAAAGATTGGCCACTCCTGGTCTATAAGGACGATCGCCTTATTACTCATAGAGATGATTGCGATTGAAAACTTCACTTTTGCGAATGTTGATGAAAAGAAGAACATAATTTCATAAGAGAAATTAATTGAATCCGACTCATCTTAATGTTGAGCATGGATTTTTCATTCTTTTCGACTTACAGCTGTCGTTGTATTCCTTCGACATACAACAAAAGTGAACTCTTTCAAATGGAGGAGGCGGACGGATGGACCAAAGCTATGAAAATTGTACAGAAATATGAGTTTTCCTAAGAATTTCATTCACTTGTTGTGATGTGAATCAAATTATAATTGTATATTTTTTCTTTCAGTCACACACAGAGCGATATGAGAAAATGATGCCTAAGAAATATGCATACGAAAACAAGGGAGATAGTTTGTTTGTACGGTCTGTGGAACCACCTTTTTTCAAACATTACGAATTTAATTGTTACGAATGTTCTCAGTTTGAATGTTTATAGAACTATTTACGCCATCGCAAATTCTGAAGCAAGACACTCTCATACATCTCGACTCACACATTATTTACTTCTACTTTCTGTATACTATATTCAGAAATGAAGGATAAGCTTTTAAACGTATAATGATACCCTTTTTAGAAGTGATTGAGATTGATATCATTGATAGATTGCGTACAGGGAGTTTCACTAATCGATTGGATCAAATTATACTTCTCCAACGTTGGTTTTAATAAGCTGTTCAAGAAGTTGCTTTTCCTTTAGTGGAAATGATTCCTATAACAATTTGTATTTGACTCTAATTCCATAAGCATTTTTAATTCGTATGTGCTATAATACTGAGTCCTATCCAGCAAATTTATTGAATATGATGACTATAATACTAGCATTTCAAATCACAATTAAATCAGTTATTCGATTATTTTCAAGAAATAATATCAAAATTCGAGTAGAAATAGTTTCAGAAATCGCTCACAGTTTATACGAGAGATTCCATCGTCTCATCCTCAACGAGAACACAAGTTAACGATCGACATGAACGCTTGGCACTTTACCAAAATAACATTGGTTGTTGGAACTAGATATATAAGTAATGCGCCTGCAATATTTTATCGTTTGGCATGAAGTTTTCCTTTCAAGCTTTGAGTCACCGAAGAACACGAGCTATAATAAACCTCCTTTCTAAATGACACTACAAAATATCCTTTTTTACCTCAAATCCAAACATTAGACCGATGCCATTTGAATCATGATTTTTTTAAAATTCATTTTAATGATTTTATGTGATATTTGACAGTATATATAAAGGAGTTAAAAATAAATTATTCAAGGTAGAATCAAAAGATAAATTCAACCTCCATGCGTAACAGCTTGAGAGGAAGACTGCCTTACATCAGCAACATAAGTTCAGAGAGATTTTAATTGGTCCTGTCACCAATTACAATTTAGACATTTACATAAGTGGTAAATATTAATCTTGACATAGATTTGGGCTTTATGTTGAAAGTTGATGTTAGTAAATGAAATAAATAACGTCAACATACATATTCCGTCCCCGAATGGAAATTGGATGTCAATAACCAACTTTTCCTATGTGTTTGAGCAGATGCATCAATCGATACTTCATCTCTGGAAATTTTATTCTATTTTTATTTAAATTTTATAAATCTTATAAATCCTAGATTCTTCTCCTTTCTTTCAATGAGAAAGGAAAGTTATGATGCATAAGTCGATGTTAAGATTATGTATACACCAAACCATAAGAAATGTGTACACCAAAAAAATATTATGTCAACAGCTTTAAAACTTAGAGCCATACCATAATAATGAGTGAAAATTGATGATAGTTTTTCAGTAAATTTGATAAAGTAATCCACAAGATGTACTTGCAACCTACAGAACGGTTAGTACTACGGCTGCTATAATGATGCAATTAAAATTCTCTCCTAGAGAATTGTTCAATAAACTCTGCCAAATTTAAACCTTAGGATTATACAGAGCTACATGCAGTAAAGAGCTCTTCCGACGGATATCGCGCAAATAGTAGTGTTGAGGCCATATTAGGTGAATACAGTATTTACGTCACGTTTCACATCCTTCATTTGTTGAGAAAACACTTTCCTTGCAATAAAATACTCGGGTTAAACACTGGAATATCCACTTTTGCTAGCTATTAAGGACATTAACCGTTCTGTCTTTTATATTCAAAGGGACATCTCGAGATAATATCGCCGTGGCAGTGGCATAAAACGTAATTGAGACAATGCAGTTACGTCTGAGACGCTAAGCAATAAGAGATCGTAATCGTCGTTTTATACGATCACTTCGCAAAGAGAAAGCACTCCTTACTATTTTTCCTTCCTGCTTCCACATACAAATGAAATGCTCTGTGATGTCTCTTGAAATACCTTCGAATAACATCACTTCAAAGAACGATGAGTGAGGGATCGAAGTGTTTGCGTATATGGAGCTAAGAAATAATTAATGCCTTAGTTGAAATATGAAACTAAAGTTTCAAATTCTTTTTGTTTTTTTTCTGCTTAGGGTAATTTTTCTCTTAGTATATCTCAGTTTTTCTATATCTACTTCAGTCTAGTTTCTCTTATTATTCATTTCTGTTTATCTATTGCTTTTCAAATTAATAATTGAACATAATAAAATAATGATAGTTTAGGTGAAGGAGAGGCTATTTTCTTTCAATATCTGCCGAAAAGAGACGATAAATTTTGTTATTACTTTTAGATACTTAAGTAATTATTTATATTAATATTCCTCGATGTAATACTTAAATTAATACAATTCTGTGTCATTCGCATATGTTACATAGTAATGCCTTAAATGGCTGACAGAAACCATAGTATCAACTTAAATTTACTTTCAGAATGATTTCAAAGGGGATACTGGTTGCTCAAAGACTAAATATAAATCTCATTCTTACACATTATAAACGTGCCCGTTTGAAATAATCGAATTGGACAGTCTCAAAATTCGCACATATTATATTAGAAAGTAAATGAAGCTTGTATGATAAAAAATAATAGGTAAGAATTCTATCTCAATCACAATAGAGCCTCTTATTTTAAAGTTTTAGTTAATTTTTTTCCTTACAAAATTTACATGTAACAATCAATAGGTTTCACAGGTTTTTCACATTCCCACTACTTGTTTTTTCTTTAGTGATTTAATTCCTTAACTCTTAGTTAAACATATTTTAACTCGCAAAATATTTTCATTTTCTTTTCTTTCATTCCCGTGGCTTCTAATTCTGTTTAATCATCAGTCACAAAGGTGAGATATAATAAGAAACTAATAAGTCTCGATTTCTCCTTCAATAAAGTCGTTTAAATATTGTTATCCTTACGATGAAACAGATTGCACTTATTAAGATGCTATTCTGGAGGCTTGAAATCTTTTTTGAAGTATAGACAAACTTTCTAGCATTGTATGAGATCCTCATTGTATTCGAATTTTGAAGGAGAGAGATGAGTACGTTCCCATTTCATTATTCCGAAATAAAACGTTTACGATTTTACACAGGTGAATAGTATTCGGAACAAAGCACTCGCTCCACTTACCTTACCATTTCTGAAAGGGAGAAGATTGCAACAGGAATTTTTGGGGTACTTTTACTTGGGATACTTGTAGTTACGGGATACTTGGATGAGAAATAAAAGAGGCAGATAATCAGATGGAGAGGGCGAACTATTATGGCTTTTTTTATAACTCAAGGATTCGCATCCGTCAATTTGCACCCACGCACCAATTCCCGCTCGATCGTATCTCAGAAAACAAGTTTTACGTTAGCACTTCGATGGAATCTGAAAAGCCTTGTCTGGCTTATTTCTTACGCGTGCCCATTTTCATGCTAAATTACTTTGACAGCTCCTCAAGCATCGATTTGATTATGACTTAAATGTATTTCGCACCATTAAGACGAAATTTGCGTTGAATGGATCAAGAAGTCTCGCATTAGTACTGTTAATTTGAATTCATAATTAAGTTTACAGAACTTTCGTTGTAGAATGGCTTAAAAGGATATGGCTATTATGTTGTGAATAGTGCATTCCCCCGTCAAAAATAACGGAGATTAATTTAATTCATAGATAAATGTACTACTATTATCGCATACATCTAATGTTTGTCAAAATACTCCGTCAAAAATGTAAGGGATTGATTTAAATGTATCTGTCACATTATCTGTCATTTTCTGGCATGCGCTAGGAATATGACCCTACTAAGTAAGAACAAAACTTTTCATAGCATTCAGTAAGGGATTATTGAGGTCAAATCCTTATTTCATTGTCACTCATGCCTCGGAACCTTTCGTTTTATTGCAATCAATAGCAAGCCTGGGACGAATGAATTAAAATAACATTATCTTTTCTCATTTCAGAAAACAGAAAATTAAATATATAAAATATTATCTGAAGAGTAAAATCTGTTTCATTCTTCAGGCTATGTCAGCTGAAACAATGCCGTGGTGTTTTTATGAAAATAATTTATACTATATAGGAAAAGGGTTAAAGAACTTTTGTACATAATTATATACCCCGGATATAAAACAGAAACGAGACTGGGATTCGAACCAGCGATTCTTCTTCATATTCGCAATTTGATTTTGCAACTAAGATATCCCAGGAATTTTCAAGAATCCCCTAATTTCTCTAGCCGAATAGCCTAGTTGGATAAAGCAACCTGCCAAAAAAAGAAGGTCGTGGGTTCCATTCCCTGTACCGTCAGAATTTATTCAAGTTCGTTTTATTTTATTCGATGGCTTTTCTTCTGAGCAATGGCCTTCCGAATCGTAAAGCCTTGCCATATTCGCTTCAAATTATAATTTTTTGCTAATTTTGATAAAACGGAATGTATCTTTCGTACTGTATCTATCCACACTCTACGCTGAATGTCTTCTAAAAAAGTTCTCGTCAAATTTCTTTTTTTGTGCAAATGTAGCAACAGTGCCCGTCGTTCTCCCTTAAGAAATACATTGGGCCATATGCTTTATGTGGTGTATTCATGAAGTTGGACGGAGTATAAAAACTTCATGAACAGAAATTTATAACATTTAGATAAATCATTAAAATATAATATCCATAAAAATGTCGTTATTGAAGTATAATTAACAACTCCTCTCATCCTAGTTCTGCATATTTGAGAAACTATTTCTTTCCCTCCCATATACATAAATGCTGATTTCAGTACATCGTAGCTATTCTTGAATTCAAGTGCATTTATATCTAAATCACAGGGGAAAGACCAAGTTTAACGTTTACCACCTGCAAGATTTTGAATTCAAAAGACCTTCATGTGAGGCAACAGTGTGAGAAAAGGGTGAAGAAAGTTTATTCCCTCACCTACTCCGTTCAGATACGAAATATATCAAGCTTTCTTTGCTCGTTACGATTCAACCTCTTTCAAATGTCATTACGAAAATCTCGGGAGGAATGAAATGGACCTATAATTTGGCCGTTCACTTGTCTTTATCGTGGGAGCCCAGCAAAAAATACCGCAGGATCTTTCAAGCGAAAAATGCCTTAATACTGCTCTCGCGGACGATGATGTTATCTCCAAAGCAATCGTTCATTCCTTTCCGTCCCTTATTGTGATTCATTAAACATTCTCTCTTCCTCACTCATTACTCATGTATCAACTTTTGACATTTCGAGTACCGACGTTCATAGGAATTGTCTATTGAGATTAGACGAAGATAGTGAATCAAAATTCCTCAATCGCATTCCCACTCTCGCTTCGTGAGTCAATATCATTTCATTCTTTCAAACTGCGGTTTTGTCACTGTTTTCACTTTTAACGAAAATATGAATAGTACTGTTAAATGTTTCATTCATTCGAAGAAAAGTTGTATTTGAACTCCTTCATTTTTTCCATTGGTGAACGAACGCCGTTATTTTTTTCTATTGGCGAAATAAATAGTATGTAACCAGAAAATTTTTTTCTGTGATACATAATGCTATAATAAATATTTCAAAGGTCTCATTATTAAAATTAAGATATTCTTTGGTATAGTTAGAGTTGATTTTGAAAAATCACTGTACCTCTAGGTTGAAGAGAAAAATATTATTTCTAACTCTCCAGAAATAAAAGATATTCTTATTATTATCGTATTCTTTATCAAGACTTTTTTAAACTAAGTCATACGCTAGATCCTTTCTTACTGATTTAGCTTCTTTTAGGATCATTCCCTATATATGTATACTTATCATATAACTTTGTCAATTTTTGCTTTTGCTTTGAGGATGTCCTACAATGATCAATGAAACAGCAAATTATTATTAATATTCAATTAAATTCATTCTTAAATTCATAAAGAATGAACCAGATAGATTTCTCTTTTTGATTCTTATAGTAAATGATGAATAATTAATGAAAGGTCTTGGGCGCATTATAATAACAACTTCTTCAATGCGAACAGGTCCAGTCAAGTTATATCAAATTTGGTAATTATTATATGATCATTAATCATTAGATTTTCTCTGCCAAATTCAATGATTAAATGTACCTTATTCACGAAAACCGATAGAGATAATTATCAATATTAATTATTAAAAGTTATTTCATCCTTTGAGTATGTCTTGCTAAATACTTCTGATTAGTTTCATGATATATTCTACCATATACTAGAAGGAATTTCGCTTATATTCGTAAATATAGATTTTGAAATTCATGATATTGAATTCCTTAGCTAACTATTTTCTTCTCAAAATCTTTCAGCAGATTACCGACCGGTACAAGACATATTGCGATGTTTAAAGTTTAATACTTGGAATCCATTCATTGAAATCAAAAAGAATCTACCGGGTTTTAATACATTGAAGGAAAACCAAAGGTTCTCCTTCAATGAAAAACAACTGAATAGAATTGATGAAATTCTACTTAAAGCATGTAGCAATGAAGATAATTACCGTTGAAAATAGTAGGAAACATTAGATTGGAAAGCTGTTTCAAATAATAGAAGTTTCATCGAGGATCTCACGGAGGAATTGTTTGAGGGGCGATGGCAGAATGCTTTGTAAGTAATGAGGTGCTGTCGAAAGAAGTGAAAAGGTATATTCGTAAAAGCGTGCGTGCCCTAACCTTGCGTAATAAAATTGTCACGAAAAGCATATGAACAAGCAATGTGTATTTGGAATGGCCATATGGGGAGTAAAGAGAAAAAGTTAGGAGAATCGGATATAAGGACAAAGAATTGTAATATAGATAAAATCAGAGGGTCGGAATGAACGATCATTTGGAAGAGTAGATAGACAATAATTTTACATCAGAGTTATGAGATGAAACGCTTGGAGCTAAAGAAGAAAGCGCATTGTCAGAGGTATGTCGTCGAAATCGATTGAGTGGAAACATGTTAGAGGGGCACGAGAGCTTTAAAGAATTCAACACGGAATGTGGAAAGTATTCCTATGGACAGAAAGAAAAAAATTTAATCTGATTAATACATGAGACTAAGCATGATACCGTAAAATTTAAAGCGTATAAGAAATATTACTCTTAATATCAATATATTTTAACTTTATCTGCCATTTTAAATCGAATCAGATTCTTAGATTTGTTAACTTTAAGCAACATCTTTTTTAACTTCGGGTGCTCCCGGAGAGTGAAGTGGGCAATGAGATCGACCTCGGAGTACCGAGTTCGATTCCCGATGGGGGCCCACGTGTGAAATGATCTGTAGAAGCAAGTTTAATTGCATAGTGTGAACTTTTCTACGGAAGCATCTTGTTAAATGAGGAAATAGATTTTCCGATATTTTTCAGTTAATTTGAAATTGTTTTTCAGCTCAAAGGAAAATTTATCTATGTATCATCTTCAGTTATTTCCAATATTCATAAAGGTGTTCAATATCATTTACGTTTTCGTTTTATTTTATCTTTTTGGTAATGATTATAGGCATACTGTTGTAATGCAGCAGCAACATTGAAGTAGTAAAATGAAAGTAGTAAATCTAACAGAATTATTCACTAGGTATAACGTGAATGTTCCTTAAATATCAAATGATCTTTATTGGTTTCTAAAATCATATGACGTATTTATAATTAATATAATATTTTTTAATCTTTTACGAGGAGCTTATAATCGTACTCATTTGCTATTTATAATTCTATTTTTTGTCGCACTCTTAATTTAAAATTTTTATTTTCCGACTTGTGTGTAAGTTTTATAGATCAGAAGGAGTTTATAATAGAAATTTTGTGCCCTTCTATAAGGTCGTAATCACCAACTTTGGCTGGACACTTTATCTCTGAAGCATTAACTGTCTTTCACCGAATAAGAATATTTTTGTGTCTAACGACCATCCAGTGAAGAAGCTCCAGTAGCGCTTTTGATATATTTGTTTTATTTTAGAAATGTTTTTGAGAAATAGATTCGACTGCATGAGGCTCTTTGTGATGACTATTAAACTTTGAATAAGAAATTTTCCTATAATAGATATTATCGAGATTAGGTGGAATGGACAAATACGATCGGGATTCCATTGCTGCTTTTTTCTTGAGAAGAATATTATCAATATTAATTTTATAGCTCAGCATTAATGTATCAATTTCATAAACCGTGATATAGTGATATTGTTTATGCATCCAGAGGATTGCGAAACTCTTTGAAACATTTTTCGTTCGTTGTTTCGTTGACATTTTATTTTACGGTGGAAGTTGATACAATAGAAATTTTCTGATTTTCTAAAGGTTAAAGAACATTCCTAACCACTATTTTTTCGGAACAGTAAGAGTAAATTTAAATTTAACGAGAACATTCTACCATATATCACGTAACGAATACAGTAGTAACTCTTACAGAATCAACACAGAGATAATTTCGCTTGCCTTAGTGAATTTGTTAAAGGCTCACCCATTCACCTTTCAATATGAATACATATTATTTGCAAGTTATATTTGCTCTTCCTTTTACCCGCCAAAAGTATGACAGGTCCGTATGCAAGTGAATGGGTTTTTAAAACTACTCAACCAGAACGTCCTCGAAACCTTAAAGTTCGAGGATTCAATGTGAGGTAAAGTTGGAGGTCGTGATCTCGAAATTCTCTTAACCTATATAATTTTCAAAAACTGTTAGGGCCCTTCGTTTCTGAGAAAAGTATCCAAAGACTATTGTGTTACGTCAAAGATTTTTCAGCTGCTTGTTTTCTCAGATTCTATCAATATCAATATGGCATTATTTCCAATAACTGATTGAACACTTTTATAAAATTCTATATTCTGTGATTCTTTAAAGGGTTGAATATGTACGCTTAGAACAATAATAAGAAAAATAAATTATTTTTGTAACGCTTAAAGAAATAACCAGAGATAGTGGTTGCAGAAATGGTAAATATTGAATCACTATTCACAGGTATCATATTTTGGCACTATAAAAACTTTTTCAATCTTTAGAAAGGTGAGCTTGGCTATTAGAAATCTAATCCTGGAAAACCCGATATTTCAAGGAGGAAGGTTATTTAAGACTTTGTCTAAACTTTTTCGAAGTAAGGAAATTTAAAAGTAACATTACATAAGATTACTAGAGAATAAGTTAGAATTTGTAATATTGGAAACTGTTGCAGTCGCTGAGTCATGGGTTATTAAATTTCTTAAAGGGTTTCTTTGTTTATTGGAAGCTTCAAAACTGCTGATCAATGCTCTGGAATGTTTTATTTCAGGAACATTTAATAATTAGAGTTTTTTATATTCGTCCAGATGGTGGTTTCTGTCAGTTTTAATCGATCGTTTTCCATCGACGTGATTCATACAAAAAATTATGAAATTTTGATGATCAGTTAATTTCATGTACACGAACTCCCACAATTTATGAAATAAAAGCATATGAAATAAATAAAAGACTAGATAACGCATTGATTTTGGTGGGTTTGAGATTTTAGTCTCCTCTTCCATCCGATCCATATTATTCAGCAAGTTAGTAGAGTGCTTGAAATCAATTTATAGTATCAATAATTTACTATATTGGGCCCAATGACTAATAGATGATAGTTTATTCTTCAGTCAAAAAGTAATACCCATAACTAGAATATCCTTAAGGATCTTTTATTTTCCATTCTCTTCCATTTATTAATATCAGCAATGATTCATAGAAATGTCCAAACGTTCTGGTACTTTGTATTCCAGAATCAACCTCTTGATTATTCCATTTATTGCTTAATTTTAATGATTCTTTATATATTTTTCAATACATCGGTATTACATTAACTTATTTTTGCTATTATTCTTAATTGCCTATAACTATAAATATGAATTGTTTGAGTTTTAATCCACGAAACGTTTCATCAGGAGAGCAGAAAAAATGTAAATGAACTCTAGGCGAAATTCATCCTTTATTTCTCATGGATAAATTACTCCAAGTTATAATCACCATCACTGATTCGAAACAGAAAGAAAGCCGTTCTATTAAGATTACCGTTGTTCATGGAGGATTGGAAATTTCTCGAAAAAAAACTTCGAAATAACGGGAGAATTTCATTGCCCATCCAAAAGCAGATATAGTCTTAACGCAAGTTCCAATCGAGCGGAAAAACAATCAATCTTTGGGATCACTCGGAGCGTTCGTTAAAAGGGCAAAAGAGCTTAAAACTGCACGACTTTACGTTATCGTTCTCCAAAGAGGTTACCTGCATCTCGAAGATTTCATCGCAGCCGAAAACGTCCTTGGTTTCGAGAAAAGTGATTTTCCAGATCGAGGTGCAGGTTGCAGCCCTTGCGACAGTCCTTCCAAAATACGAGATGAGATTCGTGGAGCAATTTTTTTCCACGCTTTGCCACTCTTGCTGCGAAATTATCGAACCCAATGACAAAATGGTTGCAATTTAACAAATCGTAACACTTCCAACATTTCCTCGTAAAAGGTAAAAATGAGCGTTACGAATCTTTCAAGCATTATCTGCCCTTTCTCGAAGTGAATGTTACTTCATGAAGTTTCCAATTCCAATTTTAATTGCGAGCTGTAAAAGAAATGGGTTATCTTCATCCGTCAAATGATCTCATTACTTTAAATCGTGACTGTCAAGAAGCGAGGACGTCCCGGAAAGTAATGAACATCTCGTGAAAAAGACTGATGGAGAAAATAAAAATGGCTGATTTCACTGATTGCATACTTAAAGCCGAATTGATTGGTTCTTAATTGCTCAAGGCTGTACGTTCTCTTCGCGCCCCTTGAAAGCTACCTTTAAAATTTGTCACGAGATAGAAATACATGAATTGCAAGTATTATTTCATAATAAATACGCATAATTTATAGTTATCATCTGTTAAACATATTTCGTATCCATAAAATGACATCCCTTTGAGGAATGGTGCCTAACCTAGCGACATAAACCGCGGGTGACACATAGCCTTGATCGGACATACTCCCATACCATGAAACCTCATGAGGCAATATCTCATAAGACAAAATCTCATGGTAAAATCTCAAAATCCCATGGACATACATGCTCACAAGAAAAAACTCACATTGATCAAAGCCCACAACCACAAAAGCCGTTATTAACGAAAATTCCCGCATTGATTAAATGTATAAATATCCACATGGAGATATGCCCAATGCTTTTTGCCAATTTTAAACATAAAAGTCCAAATTTAGAGTTCAACACTTACTGATACTAAGCTAAGTATTATAAAGCTTATCGTGTAAAATATTTCATAACTATTACTTCCGTAGGAATTATTTTATCATGTATTATAAAGTATAGTATTATCGTAAATCGTTCTCGTAATTTAGTATACATTTCTTTTCCTCAAGCAATATAGCTGATGCAAAATAATTCTGTGCCTCGAATGTTTATAAACAACTATTTGTTCTCAAGAGCTTTGTAATTCAATTACCACCCAATCCTATTTTCTTGTAAAACTATTAAGGTTAACAATAATTTGAATCTATTTTCGGAAAATTCCTATTTATATATTCAATAAGCTTACTTTAATTACTTGGAATCTATCAGAAAATGGTGCAAAATAGTGCCGTGAATTACTTGTACCTTAGCTTTAAAGCTCCAAGACTTGTTTCAAGGACCAAGAATAAAATTAGCATTTTTACCCCTTTATTTAGTTCTTGGAACGTAAAACTATTCTTACCTTAACAGGATGAAGAGGCTATTAAGAGACGAACATAAGTTAAGAATCGTGTTCAGTTCCTATGCGAAAGCGTTACTGAAATTAACCGTATTTTAAAATAATCACCTTACATTAAGTAGAGTAACTCTACATTTCCTCATTTGCATAATCCCTCAGAGAAATACAATATTTATCTAGTAAGAATCCCGGATGTCCGCATGGGTGTCTTTTCTGCAGATTGTGTAACGGGTCGTGGGTTCAATTCCCAGTGTGGGCCCGGAAATTTAGAATGACCTTTAGTTTCGATGTAAGCGTTAGGTACTACTACCACGAATTAACCTCCATAAATCAAAAATAATTCATGATCAGTGAAGATTCAGGATGCCTAATACGGCAGCTTGAATCGGATTTATGATTGGTACAAATTATACCAGAAAACGAAAAGGTCAAGGAAGTAATTCGATGTAACAAATTGCTGTCAAAACTCTAGTAGGAAGAAGTACTATTTTCTCTCTATGGCAGAAAGGAAGAAAAGGTGTATGAAAATGACAGAAACGAAAACGGTGGTGAGAGAGAGACCCATCAATCTGCATGCAGCTCATAACATCTATATTCCTCTGAAAAGCTACTCGGGAGATTCGAAGAGAATGTTTGGTGCAAGTCGAATATTTACATTATCTTGGAGTTTTGTGTTTCCCAAGATAGTTTGTTAAGAATATGTTAGATCACTTCAGTTTAAATATTGAATCTACAGTTAGATTAATTTCTTTCCATTGCGTTCAAATGATGTTCTTCCCGGTCCATTTGGTACAAACCTCTTTCCTTTACCCTGAATTACTCAAGATCCTATTTGTTTGTTTTATCCTGTTACCTATATTGGCTTTTGATTTGTACTACGTCGCAATTCAAATTCTCCAAAACTCGAAATGAATAAATATTTAGGTGGTGGAAAGTATTCATTATTATTTCATTAACCTTTTATGTTTCGTTTTGTCAAATTCCTCCATGAAATTTATATTGGCACATTTAATGAGTTGGCTTCTTACCAACACTAAATTACTTACTACAATACTTATACAGAATAACCTACCGATGAAATCTAGATAGCGGATTTTATAATAGTTTGCTGAAAACGTTTACGCTACATTTTTATAAGTAATGCTATATTTAAAATAAAAATGATGTAATCGGCAGAGGATCCATAAAAGCTTACCCATCCCTGATTTATATTCATGCATCATATTCATCTATTTTTGATTTCTATTTGCAAATTAAGCAGTAAATTCCTTCCTATCCTTATGTGTCTTTAAAGATCGCTTTTAATTAGGGAGACTTATGGTGATATGTCGACGCTTCTGAAGGGAGTAACAGGTTCACCTTTAATTATCAAGGGTTGTTAATGCTATCCTCACGATTTCTCGTCAGGCTTTAATTTGTCCGAAAGTTGATTTATGCGATAGTTGATCTTCGCATCGGTTTTCCGGTACAAGAAGCGAGTTCTTGGGTGCAGCACTTAAACAAGGCCTTCCGAAATTATGCAGCTCGTAGAGAAATCTGCTGTTTGCATAAAGGTGCATTTTGATTACCGAACAAGCAATTTCCCTGGCACGCCTATTTGTACTGACAAATTACTCCGTCAGCGATTGAGTTTAATTAGAAGGCTCTTGAATACACGTGAAAATATACTCCGTGAGCTTAGGGAAGTTTTTCAGTCTTTCAGCGGTATTCATATGGAAATATCGTGGTGATGAAATTAATGAGCGGACCCTATAGTCCGCTATTGAAATGTCTTCGTTAAATCCTCCATACAAACGTACCGTTCAATTCATATTCCGAGTGTATACTATTTTGGAAGTAAGGTAATAATTTTTATTACGTTAATGAAATTGTTAGGCTATTAATTCACCAAATTACCGATTTAATGATAATGTGTCCACTTACGTGTATGATACATTCATATCTGAGAATAAATTTAAGGGTAAATTCTGAAATTAGCTTTAACGCAAATATACGTACTTGCTCCCCTGTAATAATATCACGATTATTGTAACATGTAAGTTGCTTAAAGGGAATATCTTAGGAATTACACTATCATGAGCTATTTTTTCCATTGAAGACATTTCGTGTTTTTTCACTACTTTTAGTTATTGCAGCAGCTACATTTAAATGAAATATTTCGTAGAGATAATTTATTTTTTTTAGCTTGAGAAATCTTAAGCATTCAACGAAAGAATATCATTGCTAGGTACCAAGTATATCTTAGTGTTGCATAAGTTATTTCTTATGTTAGCCAGAAAGTCATGGGGTAATAGATCTTAATTATAACCATTAACTTAATAGGCTCTTAATTCATAAACTCGATAAATAAACGATATATGGACATGTTTACTAAGAGGAGCCAATCGACCGGTCGCCCGACTAAGCAATTACCGACACCGACAACTCATTTAGCAAACAGCTTTCTTTTTAAATTTCTGTCGTATACACAGAGTTGCAGAGTTTGAATATATCAATATGTGCTATAATTATGATTAACAATGTCAATAAAATAGCCTATGGCTGTCTATCATGAGGTGATCAAAGCATGATTTCTGTAGCATGTATATATCTAAGAGCTGAAGGATATAATGTTCTACTCCGCATAATAGAGCTTTTAGCTTAACTTTCAAATATAAATATAATAGAAATTTTAAAATATTTGCCTGGTGCTAATCATAATTTTCAATCGTTAAAAAGCTAAACTTATTTAATTTTAATTACAGATGAAGGAACTAATTACTTTAATTACCAATTAAAGTTATTCAATTAATTTTAGTAATTTTAAATTTTAGTAATTTCGGTAATTTAAAAATTCCACCAAAGATTCAAACTAATTTTTTATGGCTAAATTAAAGAATAATATATTTTAAAACTACAGAAAAACCCGGGAAAGACGCTTTTCAGGTGACCGAGAGATAATCTCGTTATAGGCTGATGTCGATCACAAGAGTAGAATTCGCGTTTAGGCAAAAGAGAGCGCCGATCAGAGGAGAGAAATTCTATTGATATGGTCGATTAAATCCATTAATCGGTTTACATTCAATCCGTATAGCATCTTTCCTTTTGCCGGCGTCTACTGTGACGGCCCGTTCTCATTCTCTGGTCACGTCTTCTCTGTCGTGTACAGAAACTGAGAATCTAAGCCCTGTCCACAAACTATGACCTTTCCGATGGGAAGATTCAATTCCCTCGACCCGATACACATTTTAGAAGTCACTATTTCACGCAAAACGTTCCCATAAGAGATTTCTAAGGCTATTAATAACTCGGAGATGGCGGGCGTTGCGTCACTAATCCTTAATTGGATTCATCCACCTAACAATGCCTATTACAAGATGTTAAGTAACCGCAGGTTACATATAACCCACGCAACAATTAAAATTATTGCGTCAGCAAAAGTTCCTTAGTGCTGGAGAATTACTTTAAAGGAAATCAGATATTATTTCACGAAAAATCAGGGATGCTTAATTCAAGTGAATTTTTGGAAAGAAAACGTTATAAAATTGTTTCCTCGATTATACAGACTTTCTAAAGTAATTCGGAAGGCGTGAGAATTGAAATACAAAGCAACAATTTTGAAACTTTGCATGAATGAAAAGCCTTTGAGGTTTAACAAAGCAAGGTTGAGCATAGTATAAATTATAAGCTTTTGCGATGAAATAATTAGAAATGCTCCGAAAATAGCACAGGCTTCATAATCCGAAGTGCTAGGTGCCTAGTAGCTTGGGATTCAATAATTATCAAGAATTTTTAATACATGATTCGGTATGGATATTTCAGACAGATTCGGAGGTGCAGCTAAAATTAATTTTTATTTGACGTAAAATATGAGTACAAATTCAGCCACCAGATGATGAAAACATAAATTTATTTATATTATGATGTTGATGGACCAAGACCTGAATCCTCTAGAGATAAAGAAGGGACGTCATATTACATGGGCTATTTAGATATTTTTGTATGGTCTTTTGCCTCATTCCCGAAGTTGTTTATTTAAACGTCTTTCTTTTGAATCAGATATTGGTAATGGTGTCATAGTCGTATTCCATATTATATATAATAGATATTAAAAGTCGTAGTAATGAAAATTGAGCTGATAAATGGGACGGATTCCGGAATATTTCGGATTGGGACCCTCAACTGTATGTACGAGGGTGGTCTGAAAAGTTTCCGACCCCAGATTTTTCAGAAATCTTTAGAAAATTTTCAGAAAACATGTCGAGAAATGGCGAAATTTCGGAAACTTATCAGACCTCTCATGTACAATGGTTTATCTGTTATTCAAGCGAAGAGCTGGTGAATAGAGTCTTTTGTCATTTCAAAAATAATTGATTGACAGTTGAGCCAATTTTAAAGCTATTAAATTTTATATTGATATAACGAGATGTTATCTGAAAAATAATTTAATAAATTAATAATTCTGTCTCAAACTTGAAAAATACTGGATTTGAGTGTTACTATAAAGTATCAGAGTTAACAAAGGTTAATGACTATTTCTTGAAAATCAATTAAATTTTATTCATTGCCCCTCATCAAGATGAAAAAATTCGAAGATATGATTTTCCTTATTTGAACTCAAGTACTAGCGAAAGTCTCTTCGATTCATTTATTTTCATAGTTGGTAGGCAATCGTTAAATGGAACCGATACTCATAACAAAAGAAAATCAATTTCCTTTGTTCTTTTTTACCATTTAGTTGCAATTCATAGATTGCAAATGTTACGTATTCTGTGTTAACAAAATCACCTTTGGAAGTAACGAATGTCCAAATTAGACACACCTGTCCTTAAAGGAATAAATAATTTTCTTTACTGTTTCTTAATAATAGTAAAAATTAATACTTTTGAACACCAAACATGGAATCCAATAGTTAAGTTCAACAACAATCTTGGAAAGGGTTAAATTTCTCAGCAATCTGAGGAATTCTTATCTACCCATGATTAGGGTGTGATGGATATAGGCCAGAACCTAGAGCGAAATCTCCCAGTGCTGCAGGTTAAGATGATAACCAGACGAGCAATTCTTCACCACCCACAGCGTCGACTCATAACATCTTCGCTCTCGCTTTCTATAGAAATGAGACTGGATGACGGTGCGGAAACGTAAACGAAAAAAGCATCCTTCACTCGGGGAGATGAATGGAATTTCGCCATTCCTTTCACTTCATGGGAGGCTCATCTCTCTTCCCTTTCGGAAATATTAATGCCCGGGTGAACAGTAGCACATAAAGGAGATTCTCCCCCGCGATAATGAAACCCACTCTTTGGGTGCTGAAGATTCCGGAGAGCAATTCCAATCTTATATAGGCTTTGCCTCATGTGGAACCCGCTTAACTACCACCGTGAGGACGATTGTTTCCAATCTTAGCCCCATCTCTTTCCAAAAAATCATTACGATTCACTCCTTTTTCTCTCACTCCGCGTATTTGTTTTAGTAGCAATACGGATGGGAGGACTTTCCCACGCTCGGGAGTCATCCAGAGAAGTTTAGCCGCGGCACCGCTAGGTAGTGCTGAGGAGGATTGAAAAAGTAGGGAATGGAATGGGAATCCGTCGGGAGGCATTCGTCCTTGCTCGTGGAATACAATGAATCGAAGAGCACTTCCTGAAATCGGCGGGGGTGATCCTGTTAGGCATCGAAAGGTCTCAGGCGTGCGTCTACTCGTGCAACGCACCCTCTGGCGCAATTCAACCACCGCCATTTTTTCCGTCGCCATCTTCTTTCTGTATCCACATCGCACCCCACTTTTTAAGAAGCTTGAAATTTTCATGCTTTTTCGGCAAATGCGTAAAAACATTCACCGGTGATAAATGCCGTTAACTCGCGTGGCGTTGCTCAATTTTTCGTGCCTGGACGTGCGGGAGTTGTAAAGTTGGAATTCCTCATTGTCTGCTCGCTTTGACCCCGAGAAGGAATCGGGTATAGGATCACGGGGTCGCCATAGAAAGTATAAGGTTTCGTGTTCCATGAATGAAGAAAGCGGTCAGCGTGGTGTCAGTTGGCTACCAGAGGGGATTACTTGTACTGGACTCTTGAAAGTTGCCACCTCCGAAGATACGCATTTATTTGGATGTGACCACTAGAAGATTGATTTCTTTTTCATGAACGTTTATTTTGGAAGGCTGAAAATACATTTGTAATCAATAGCTACAATTATAGGTATTGCGTCTATTAATTTATATTACCATTAAATAAAAACACTTGTGAAAAAGAAAAAGGAAATAATATGTGTCTAATAGTATATGTCTTTTACTCTAAAGCATTAAAGCCTTGTCAAACCTTGAAGGTTACCATTCGGTCATTTTTCTGCAAAAAAGATTGAAAGTTACATGAGGAATAACTTAAGTTAACATTAGAGTATTTTTATTTGTTCAAAATGCGAAGTAAATTGAAATTAACTTGATAAGGATTAAATAAATTCGAATTTTGATTCTTATCAATCACTTCATCGACAGTAAAAAACTATAAGAATAATATTTTGATGAAGAAATTTACCTTAAGAAGGAGTCTTCTGAACCGATCTCCGTTATTGATTCGTTCCAAAGTTTATTGGCAATCCAAAAGACAAGTGCTTCCCCACATTTTGTTGCATAGAATTTTTTCAATAAATTTACCTTTTATAGGGAATAAATACAAATTTATTCTGAAACTGATAAATACTATATATAAAGACGTCTACCATGTAAACTAAATTTACTTAGGAAGTCAATCTAGAGGTTTCACCGAAAAATGTGCATAATTAATGAACAGCTGGAATCCAGTAGACTTCAAGGATTTTAATATTCCCAGAGAGTTAAAATTTAAAAAGGCGATAAATTAAACCTAATGTGATATATTCATTAAAAATGAAATGAAAGATAATTAAAAGAAGATGAGTCCTTGGTAAATTATTATCTTGCATCCGGTCGTCCAGTTCTTACGGCCGACTAAAAGATTTCTGCTGAAAATCGAACATCTTGCAAAGTTAGAATCGATGTGAGATTCTGGCGTACCGTACCTTCAGACCATCGACTCAAACAGTGACATAATATTTGAGAAATGCCATATTTTCTTACTGAAATTCTCTTTCTCGATCCTCATTATATATTCCGCAATTCGGAAGAATCATCCTCCGTGATTCAGAACATCCCTTCTTTGGTCGTGATTTCTACGTTAACGAATGCTCACGCTCTCGTCCTGATTTTCAGCATTTTTGTCTTTGACGCTCGTTTTCGCATTTTTCTAATGGCCAAATGTCACTCTCTGAATCACGAGTTGATTTTCTCGTAGGAATCCCGAGGAAAAGAAATAAAAAAGAAATTAATTGTTCCTGATGCTGCACTGCATGCTTCATATTCATCCATCGTAAGTTCTTGTGGAAGAGGAAATAAATTATCAACTAGCCATTTTTATGAAATGAATATGCATGTAAATAAGGGCTCATTCCAAAATCATAAAAATGCATTGTACCTCTGAACTCGATATTGTTTTATTATTTATAGATGTAGTAATTCGTTAGAAATTTTGACCATTTTAAGATATTAAATCTGTTGCCCCATATTGTTATAGAGCTGAAAACAAATCACGCACTCCTTCTTAATGAAAAACAGTAAATATATTAATAATAGTGTAAAGACATTACATTTTTGCTTTGAAGAATTGGAGCTACCTTCCATCGCTTAAAATATTAATTTTAGCCCACCGTACAATTTAACATGTGATTATAAAAAATACTAAAATTTGGAGCAAAAATATTCCATATTTGTTAATTTTATTGAATCAGAATTAAATTTAATTAGAATAAACTAAATAAGCAAATGCATGACTCTGATAAAATTTAAAAGGGAAAATGTAATTGGCCGTCGAAAGAAAAAAATAAGAGTGAAAACTTATAAATCAGAGAAAATCAAAACTTCTTATAAACCTTAAAATTACAGAAAGTTTATACAATTCTAAAACTCGCAATAAAATTAATTATTCTTTTACAATTGTCTCACCTGTAAATTAGGATTCCATTTATTTCTGTTAATTTATTTAATTTATTATCTACCTACATTTAACTTTGGCATATAACCGCAAAACTATTTCCATCATAAATATATTTCATTTCCATGTTTCACAACCGCTTAGTTTATCAAAATAAAGTATCCCGGAAGAACTTATTAGGAACCCAAGAAACATACCCTGAGATTAATTTCATTTACTAGCCTTTCTCTTTTTAAACAGCACAACTTTTCATCGGTAATCACAATGCATAATGGAGCGATATGGAAAAACTGCGAGCAAAACAAAAGGAGTAGAAAATCGCGGAGGAGCACGATTTTACGCCGGTTTATGCATCGAGAAAAAAAATCCACTCGCTTCTCCCTACCATCGAATAAGTGCCCTCTTACCTTTTGAAACATAATGAGATCCATGGTTGCCGCTTTTTCCCGTGTCCTTTCACCCCCACACTCAACAAATGGGGCACCTCAATTCGCTGGTATAAAAGTAGTTACTCTGAACAAATAGCTGGATTATTGTAGGGACTCCCATCTAGATCGCTTGTGGTCTTTGCGGTGTTGGCTTTAACCGCAGCAAGACGTCCTCCAGGTCACCTTTCGACATCGCACTGTTCGTGGGAAGAATGGGTTTCCCATTCCAAGGGACTTCGACCGCTTAGTATCTGCGGTTCTCTTCTGCCACATTCGGGAGGACGTCTCAATTAGGGAGTGTAGAAATCGGAGGATCAACTTTAGCCATTCTTAAGCTGCGCTTGCGATTTTACATAAAGCTACCTATTGCCGAATCGCCATTGTTTTGTCTGAGCGATGCATTATCCCGGAAATTTGAGTTCGCTTTTAATAGCAATTGCGTCTATGCGAGGCTTTGACCCAGAATTCCTCGTGGTTAATACATTTCGTCCTCTCTGTTTTCTTATGTGTTGGAAAATGCATGGTCGACATACATTCGATGGATGAATGTAAGGTTATGTAAGAATGTAAGATTCAGTGAATGTCAGGTTGAAAGAAAGTTAAGTGAATATTAGATTTATTTTTCTTTACATTAAAACCCCGGGAACCGCCGCATGGCGTATGGCAGGGGGTGTAAAAGCACCGAACTCCCTAGTTAACTATCTGATTTATTCATATATATAATTTACTTATTTATGCATATGTATAATTTTTTCAGTAGTATTTTGTCCTTCAGATTCATCTTGAATTTATTTTCACGCAGCATTCTTACGACAGTCAATCCAATTATTCTTTCATCCATTCTCATCTGTCTTAATTTCTTACCTCATCCATTTTATTTTCATGAACTTTCTTTCAGTTCGCAATTTCAACCAGTTCTGCTTCAACGTCTCCCATTATTTAGTTATTTTAGTATCATTCAGTGAGGCATTAAAACCTTAGGCTCAATTTTGTATTTATTCCTACGATCAATTTTCCTGGTTCTTCCTCTTTAAATCAGAGAATGACATGTAATTCAATATTTTTATCAACAAAATAAATCAGAAGTATTGAAATTTACATTAGATTGATTTTTAAGAGTACCACTATGGCAGAAAATTTGGGTTACCTTAAAGCTGGAAAAAAATGACTTTACCAGCTTTTCATGAGCTCATATAAATATTTCTTGAGATCCATTAATTCTGAAGTAAGGTAATAACTCACGTAATCTGAGAATAATTTGTTACTGGTTACCCCGTGTGAAAACTTGCCGAGTTCTTAAAACCAAAACCAAAATGTGGGGAGGTCGCAACTCATCGCAAAGAATGTCACTATAAATTATAGTAAGAAAAAATAATAATTTTGAAACTCATTACGTAAGTCCTATTATTTTAAGACACTCGCTTGCTAATGCACATTTTTTGACGTTTATACGTAAAAATATAATTTTATGGAAGAGTTGGGGGAGGCTTGAAGACGAAACAGGCCTTAAAGATTGTGAAAAATTTCCACTTTTTAGCGGATAATTGCCAACATGCGTTAGCGAAGAGTGTAAAACATTAATGAAGGAATCTCTTCGGGCACTTCCGGCATGAAAGTATTGCGGAGGTGAAGGAATCTTCTTATTTTTCTTGATACCCATCGCAAATGCGTTGGTGGGAGCACGCGTCTTTCCTTCAGATCCGTCAACGCCGATATCTGCACCTGCTGAAGAGGTATACCCCAAGGCCATCTTTATTTATAGAGCAATTTGTCCCAGTCTTGAAGGTATCCATTAATACGCTCAAAGGAAAGCTTACGTGAATTGTGGCTGTATTTTATCATCGCGTTGAAAAAAGATCGATAGAACAGATTCCGACGCGTGCTCTGATCACTTATCTCGATTGATTCAGATCTACGACAGGGAAAGGTTGTTTGATTCAGATTTTTAACGAAATCTTTCGCTCCACTGGGGATGAATAACTAAGGGAACTCTCACAATAGACATTTAGCCTTAAAAACTAACCTCATAGCATGAGCTTACCAATAGTGTATCGAGTTAACGATAGACAAGCTTTTCTCTTTCTTTCCTTCCGTTTTGTCAATCAGAACTTCATAAAAATACTTATAAGGTAATAAAGAAGGCTTTTTTCGGATTTAAAGAGACGTTACACACATTTTTACAGTTTATTACAATCACCGTTGTAATTTGATCCCTTTCTTATTCTATAAGAGTAAATTATTTTAAAATAATGCAATCAATTTAATTCACACTCCTCAAAGGAATTAATCAATTACAGTTTCTAATTCCAAACTCATCCCTTATAATTTATATGGTAAATTTCTATGGTAAGTGTATTATAAATTTAACCCATAAGTCTTTGTCAAATAATTATTGGTAGACGTTCTGGTGCCAGACAGGCATAAACCATTTTTGATTTCAGTGAACTAGAATAGTTCCCAAAGAGAAACAAACATCAAAAAAGTCTGAGGATTCCAATTGTGTAGATCTTCATATGCCGAATCACCTAAACTCTTTTCCTTGTAACTGGAATATTGACTATTCGAAATTATTCGTTTGGATATTTTCGTAGATATGTTGATATAAAACCCTTAAGTTCGGAAAATGTACTTTTACGTTGTCTATGTCTAAAATCATTTAAACTACTTACTTGATACAATTAGTAATCATTGTAGGGTTAAAAACTTCAGAAAAAATTTGATAATTACCGATTGAGTCGTATGTTTTGCTGCAGCTTTTATCAAAGGGAGTTAAAGATCTGCATCCTTTCAATGTATAAGGCTTTATCTTTTTCTTTTGGTGAAAACTGCTTTGAAGCAAAAAACTCTTTTTCTCTGTCAGTACGGGCGATAAATGTCTCTGACATCATGGGGAATCTCTTTGGCTGCCCTTTCAACCACTGAGGTAATTCTCTGTATAAGTTTCACTTCCCATATGTTGCTGGAAATTTAAGATAAATGAGAAACTCATTTATAATAATACGTAATAAAATATAATAGTATATATACTGGAATAAAATAAAAATATAATAGAATGGCCTTCTCAGCGCAAAAAAGATAACCAAATCCCCACATAGAGGATAGCTATGTGGGCAGTGCGTTCGAATTTGTTGTCAGCAGTCTCAGGGTTCGATACCCGGTGGGGGCCAACGTGTGAAATGACCTTATATGTCGAGGCACTTTTAAACTACAAGTAAAGTTAATTTATACTTCATTTTTCAGGAATTTTTATTAAATTACAAATGTTTTGAGAATTTTTTTACTATGTTATTTATTATCTATTCAATCGTTTTAATCATCTCCAACGACAATGAAAAGAGAAACGAATATTTCAATAAAATCTTAAACTCTCTCACGTACATGATTATGCTAAATTCTTACATGCATTTTCAAACAAATTACTTGACATTATGAGCTGCTGTTACGGGTCTTAAGTCTTTCTTACTCAAGCGAGAAACCAAATTCTTCCGCGTGCATACTCAATGCTAGTCATGTTCGGGATAAAAGAGGGGTTATGGATCCATGATGAATTTCGGAAAATCCGTCACGTTCCCAAAGCACCTTAAGATTTTGCGATTAATTCACGACCATCATTATATATCTTTTATTCACATTGTTATTTTCCTTTCCCAGCCGCAGCTATCAAAAGGGTATTGGCCGACGGCCAAGATAATGATTCTCTCACAGTCATTCATCATTCAATGAAAGTCTCCATTGATATTTCTCAAATTTCTTCTAAATATAAATATCTAGTACTGAACTCATTTACAGCAATACAGGTACAATACATTCTCGTGCAAAAAATCCTTCCGAATCATCTTCTCTCATTTAAAATTTTATCTTCTTCAGTGTGTTCCGTAAACTGAATGTAAATATTTCCTTACATTTGACTCTAGAAAAGATACGGGCGATATGAAAATTTTAATTCGAAAATTCATCGCTTATTTTTTGTTTTATTCATATCATTTACTTTCTGATGCCGTAGCCTCCTTAAACAAGGTGTGAGATGAGAAGCCTACAGATTTTGGTTAACCAATGTAAGGGAAAAGAACAAAAGATAACGTTTTAAAGACAACTTATTTAGTTTATCTCTCTATATTAGGACGAACGAGTTAATCATTAGCTTTGCAATCATTTGAAGCTTTTCGGGAAAATATATTTTGATCAATATTTCCTTGAAACCTTTGCTATAATTTTGTGGTCACATCTCTAGATGTTTCTAAGCCTTTCTTCCTTAAGCGCATAAGAAAAGAGAGTTTATTAGAATACTATAAGAATACAAGGATATTATACAAATAATAAAAAATGGTAATGGAAATAATATTTGACTCGTCTTCTTTGGAAAAGATCTGGAGTAGATCCGAAGTTTATAATAATTATTCAGTTCTATTTGTGAGAATTTTTCTTTTTGATGAAATCTTTCTTCTGTTATTCTCATATTGTATCCAAGGTATTCTAACCTATACCACTGTCTAATGTTCGGCGGATATTTAAAGCGATTTCTACAAGAACATTCTTTTGATATTTTCATACATTATGTATCGATCTCTTATGAAATATCAGTGAAGTTAACTACCTTTCTCATGAGGAACAATCCCTAGATTTTCATACTTAAATACGATATCCTAGTCAACCACGTCGCTGCCTGTTTTCCCAAAGAAACCGTTCGTTTTAAATCCTTTAATGAATAATTTATCTAATTCTTACTAGAAATATTATGACGCTAGAATTTTAATCAGGCGCAGACGATTGTTAGGTTTTAAGCAATGTGTTCATAAATACGTCAATAAAAACGTTTCATCCATGAATAAATCCAATTTTTTACGAATAATTTGGATCCCTCTCACTAAATATGGCTTTTAATATAATTTGATTATTTCAAATACTCTACAATCTTGGAATATATATTAACCTCATGAAGTTGCATGCATTAAAGTCAATCACGCCATTCCCTATTCGTCCTCAGAAATGACCTCTTCTGCTTTCATATCTTCGTATCTTGTCCTCAGACACTTTGCAAATTTACGTCGTAGGACATATTTCGCTCGCGGAAGACGAGAGATGCTCTCTCTGGAGAGGAACTTTTGGTTAGCGAAGACCACTTCGACTTTAAAAATATGCAATATTCATGAGGGGTTTAGTTGGGTCGTCTGCCGGAGGAGAGCGGAAGGTGGGGACGAGATCGTCACGTAGATTATAAATGCAAATACGGACGATTCGTCACTAAGGATAAAGAAGATGTTACTTTCCCTTGCGATTAGCGGGGAAATCGAGGTATCAAGCTGAATTCAATCACTGATGAAATATTCATGGGTTAGTGGATGAGGGATAAGGGTTTTTCCTAATACGTGGGTAAGAACTTTGAGCTTTGAAACTTTTTATTGCCTGATTGACAGGAATTGCTTATACTCTTACCTTACTTCTTATACTCTCGAATAAATCTTAGTAGCTATCAGTGATTCAGTCACATTATTAACAATTTGGTTACTTATTCTTTCAATTTTTCCAGACATTTCTACTAATATTCAATATATGAAAGAATGCTCCACTTCAAAAATTTTATATCGTAACCTAAAAATAAACAATCGATCGATACGTATATCGAAATCAACTGTCGATAATGATAGTATAAATAGCAATGATAGTGGTCCTCAGATTATCTCAGTAATTATTTATAAAACGTAAATCCTTTCGTGATACCTTTTCAGATTAACGAATATAACACAATACAATACATGTATACCGGTGAGACCTAGCCTTTAACCTTAATGAAGACCTTTAAGCATGTGCAAAGTAACATGGACTTTCTTATCGTTTCATCTTACTGACTATTCTTTCGACGAAACCGAGTTCCATCCTATCTAACGGATGTGGGTTAAGTTATTCATGAGGATTACTCCAAAATATTTCACCGATTCCACTGTTTCTACGTTCTTCTTATTAGAATACGAATAATCATTGGCAATAGATATTCTTTCAAAAAAGTTGACACCTCATCAAAATTTTTTCCTGTGACATACCTTCATTTCTCTGGCTTTGAAACAATTGAGATTCGATTCAGGTATTCATAAAGCAAGTATCGTGCGAGCTATTATGTCTCTTTCTCCTGAGAATGTCACGGTCCGAATGATGCTCTCTTCCCTCATACTTGGGACTTGTTCTCTGATTGTCTTACGCCGGAAATATTAGCTCAAACCATTCATTCTTCGCCTTTTCTTCCCTTTTTAACAAGAACAGATCACGCTCCCGTGCTGCAGATTCACTGCAGATCGAGTACTCGGATCGACAATGGATGCGCAGCGCTTTCGAGTCACGCGGATAAGAAATGACGCTCCATTTTTACCTCTGACGTCAAAGAAAGTGAGGGATAGACAGCGATCAAAAAAGTCTTCTCGAAAGGCCATAGGGTTGGTGGTATTAAAAACACGAGCAGGAGAAGAGAAGGAGAGACATAGCTTTCACCAGTCGAAAATGAAGTTACAGATTAGTCTCTGCTTTAAACGGGTGAAAGATTCATCTGCTTCCTTGATCTCCCGCTCTCTTTCGCACTTGTGACATAACACTTCGCAATCGGATTCTTTATTTGACCTCTGCCTCACCTACCTCAACCCCTCTCTTTTTTTAATGTTATTTTTTCTGCCTTTCACTCATCTTCCCGTTCTTCGTCGGGCTATAAGAAATTCCAAATATTCCGAACGGGACCCCTATATCTCCTCAAGACGTTTAAGTCTCTCGTTTTACAAAATCGCGGAATTCAATCTAAGAATAACAGTTCACTGTCTGATCCTCCATATTTGGGATGTAGCTTAATCATCCGAAAAGCTGTTCACCGTTACTAGAGAGAAAGAACTCTAGGTCTCCGTCGTAAATCACATCGTTTTTGACGTTAAAGGCCTTGATTCGAAGACGTTAATAAGACTTCATTTCCACATACGATCTGTTAATTTACGGGCATTCGAAAATGACATTTCTCTGTGAAGTTGCATGTACGAAGAAAGAATCGCTCCGTTAACACCGTAGTTTCCTTAGTATATAAATGGAAATTCCTCTTTGGAATTTCCACTAAGCTTATTGAGGTCAAATGTTCAAGGGTTCTGCGTTAAATAACCTGAATGTTTTGAGCTTTTCAGGTTTTATATATTATTTCTTTTATTGAAACTGAAGGTAGGACTATTCGAGGCTTCCTGCATTCTGATATAAATGTCTATGTGGTACTTTCCGTCAAAGTCAATCTTCCATTCCTTCATTTATCTACGAAACGGCTATGCAGTTATAGTTCAAGAGATATTACGTCAATTCTAGATTCATTGATTACGAACTGGGACTGAGAACGTGGCCGTGAAAGCCTCAATTTCTTCCAGAAGTCGTCTAATATTCGCATTTACGCAGTCAAATTACTTCTTCGCATGATATAAATAGAGCGGATCATTATAGCTCTTTAGTTATTTATCACAAATTAATATTTTATCTGCCTAAGCTGCAATCTCAGCATCACACAAGGCATTTAATTAGTTCTATTATTATGTTGCATATTACATTAATTCTATACTGACTTTGAGGATACAGATATTTCTTTCTAGACTTTTTATATTTTTTTAATCAGTAGTCTTATTTTTTCATTTGCTTTATTTAGTGAGTTAATTGAA
Organism: Pachydiplax longipennis; assembly: GCA_036926295.1. Classification (NCBI taxonomy): domain Eukaryota; kingdom Metazoa; phylum Arthropoda; class Insecta; order Odonata; family Libellulidae; genus Pachydiplax; species Pachydiplax longipennis. Next base: position 20,387,173 of record JAVFKF010000012.1, read on the forward strand.
AAACTGTTCTGAAATGTCTGGAAAAATTCAGGGGATGGATTGTCTTCTCCTCAACGATCTTCCATTGTCCTCAAGGTGTATTACCAACTGAGTCAATCAAAGATTACGAACCATATTTTAAATTTTAATTTCGGTAACACATGGTGACTATGATATCTGTGGGAATGGCGAATATATGCCTTGAATTTTGTTACATTATGAGCTGGGAAAATGGAATTTCTGTCAAGGGAAAGAGAAAATAAAATAAAATACAACAAATTTAGCGTTCTCTTTTTGTATAAGTGCGATGATGGCCTCTTCTTTCACAATACCACACCATAATCTCCTTCTTTTGCATGCCTCTCTCTGCAGATATTAATAGAAAATTCTATCAAGAGGATTTTTTCAAAATAAGTTTTACCATTAAATATATAATATAAGGAATTTTCAATTCTACTTACCGGTCATTTAACAGGTTTAACTAAAAAGAAAAACATAGCTTAGAACATGCAAAATAATGTTATTAAGGATTTTCATAATAGCCATTCGCAGCTATTCATCATCAAGCCCAGAGAGATGATGCAGGTCTTACCCAGATTTACGCAAAATTAGTTTGTCTACCTTCAAAGGAAATATGACCGTAAATCTTGAGACGCCACATGAGAATAGGTGGATGCTTCCAAACGTTGATTATTTTTCGCAAGACTAATATTGCAGTACATACTTATAATACTTGTGTATTTTAGCCATTTTCCTTTCCAATATAGAAATGAATCGCCTAAGTCATCCACGATTATTATCAGGAATCTTTAAATAGCGAGACTTAGGTGATATGAAATTCAGTTTGATGTGGCCTCAATAGATAGGCCTAGATTGCCTATTGTGGTACATACATTCGATATATTCTTAGAGTAGATATATTATTTGATATAATCGTAGATTCGATATGTGGCTTAGACCAGGAGAGGGGGACCTAGTAGTAGTAATAATTTCAAAAGTGCTTCGACAGCTGTGGTCATTTCGCCCATGAGTCCTTACTGCGAATCGAACCCGTTGACACTTGTATCAAAGTCGAACGCCCACTGGTTACCTTGAGGCTCATGAGGGACCTTTTCCACAAATATGCCGTAAATATTTATAATAATAATAATAAAACTTCTTTATTGCTGGGCGAGATTGAGACTCTTCTTCCAAACATATTTACGACTGCAATAGAAACTATCAAGCTGCACAGAGTTGCATATTGTCTACATTCAAATAGTTAAGCATCGAAATTATGCATCGGAAAAGAAATTGAGTCACTAAGATCTAAAGAATTATTTCCATTTTAATTCCACTTAGCGTCACATGCGAGATTAAGAAACGTTTAAATTTAAAAAATGTTTTCTGTTTAGGAAGTAACGAAGAGGCCGCAGATGCCTCACCTCTGACTTAGGCATTTTGTCGCGCAGAATCACAAGTTTGAGATCTTTGAAGAACTCCACTTACGACATCTATCGACTTGGGAGCATCACACCCAAGCGAATATTGTCCACCTTTCGCACTTCGAAATCCTAATCGCATCTTTGAGGACCTTGCCCAATCCTCTCTCACCTCCCTCACGAATGCCCAAATGAAGAAGGGGTCTCTTAAGATAGGCGCCCTCGCACCTGCTCAAGAAGTTATCACTATGGCTTCATATAACGCAACCCCATCTACATTCGCACCTTAAAATTGACGCCGTGACTTTTGACACGAAATATGCCCAGGTATTTCACATCGGAGGACGTTCTTTGTCACGAGTACCTCAGGATAACCCTTATCTCCACATTCAACGCTTTTTTCACCCAACGAGTACACCTTGGATAGGATCTCAAATCTGTTACAATAGACGATTCCAGGGATGCATAGTCTATGTATTCATATTCACAGTTACCCGGGGGTTGTCTCAAATATTTTGATTAAGTTCCCTTACTTCATAATATCTATGTGATATCAGATATTTATCTTAAACTTTCTTACTTTAAATGATTATGATGATTACGTTACAAGAGGAGTACTGATTATTTTCATAGATATGTCACTAGTAGAGTTGAAGATTGCAATATTCACAAAATAAACTAGGATTAACGTCTCTATCCCATTCCAATTTATTATCTATTCAATATATTATGAAATGTGAAGCGAGATTTGGGAATATTTCTTTTTCTAATAATTTATTACATTATATTGATTCTGTAGTTTGAAATTCTTAAATTTTCTTGTAAACAAGTTATTATTTTCGTAATTCGGAATCAATATCTTAATTTTCGATTATCGCGAAAAAAAATTATAAAAATATTCATCTTTTTTCCATGAAATGAATCGGTACATGTGTTTGAGAGAGTGATACTGATTTTCAGTTTCCAATAGCATAAAATTACCATTACATCTTCAGTTCTCGATATCTGATTTGAGAAATCTCTTCGACACCGACAATTCATCAAAGGTTTGATGCATCATTCCCCAGCAGTTACCCAAATTGCGGCCTTTTTCTCGTTTATCTCAGATCTAGTTATTCAATTGGAGTGTCATTCAAAGGTTCGTTTCGGTCCTTGTGTAATCAAGGTTTCGTAAATTAAGCCCGTCGTGTACTTTGTTAGACTTAATTTATAGCCATTTATCCCTCTCTCTCCCGATCACGATGAGACGGAAGGAATAAATCATTATCGAATGACAAAAAAATCAATCGTGCACTCGGTTCAGTCACGGCCCTCTCCTCCTGAAGTCACGTGACACGATTCCCGCGTCACTTTTCATACCCATTACAGCGCAAAGTGAGGGAACAAAAAATCACAATTGCCTCCGCAACTGCGAGAAAAGTGTGACCTTTTGTTCAACAGGTGATGCATAACGGACTGACTTCTTTGGACCTCGGAGATGCCTCTTTCGCGTATGAGAACTGGTTCTGACAGATGAAAAACGGGAGAATCCGAGACAAAAAAGAAAACGATCAAAGAAAGGGAAACGTGAGAAGAGGTACTAATTTTAGACCAGGGAATTGAAAAGGAATATTTTGGGTATATAGTGTAGAAGAATCGGTCTCCAACCGCAAGCATTTCTTCAACGTCAACTGAAACAAAAGTCTTCTTCAGCTTGTTTCCATTTCAAGTATATTTAAATTCTATTAATCCATTAATTTCTAAAATCTATATATTTATCTTTCGAGCCGCCATTTGAAGTTTGACAGGAGGAGTAAGCACTGACTCTATTTTCTCAATCGATAACTTTCACGTATCGATCTCGGAAAAATGAATTCTTGATTCAACTTTTTACATATCGGCTACATCTATGAACGCACCCTCTCTGAATTCATTAAGTGAATCAAATCTTTGAATGAATTTTCTTTCTTCTAAAGATTCCTGAAGCATTACAGTAACGCTCATATGTCATTGCAATCTATTACAAAACCTATTACCTTTCTTTGTACCAATTACCTTTGTTTTCTAATTCCAAATACAACATTTTGCAACAGTGTCTCATACATAATATTTTCCATTCACATGGATCATTTTCTATAAAAATTAAAGTCTATATTCAGACTACATCCAGGATTTCTTTTGGTTTAACTTCATGCTCTACGATGAGAAGAAATTTAAGGTGAACTCTAATTTTAGGTCTTCTTCCAAATCATGTGTTTACCATAAAGCACGATAGGCTCTTGCTGAAGGATTGCGTATTGAAGGAGATGTGATATTAGGTGATATCTCATTATGAGTCATCGAATCATAGGAAATAGACCCTTCTGATTACGATTTTATTGAACTAATTTCTCAAAAGCCGATTTCACGAGGAATACTTTTAGGTATATTAAGATTATAGCTTTTAAAAACCTGCTACATTTACAAGTCATTAAAATTATTTTTCAGAAAATTATACTTGTGTTGTTTTTACGCTACTAGAATTGTCTAATGCGAAACTTAAGTTTACTCTCTTTCATGATGAAAAAGGTTATTTCACCAACGGAAACGGAAATTTTTAACCATTTATTTGTTCGAAAAATTCGGAATTCGATTCGGAAATAGAAAGGTATAAGGAACTGGATGTCATGTTTAGACGCTCGTCTTAGATTTGAAAAGAGCTATTCCGACTTCGGATTTTCCGAATCTTATGCAAGGGGTAAGCTTTGCCCATCTTTCACCACCTGGAATATCTCCATCATTTCCTTCGCCAATTTCAGATTATCTTCGCTTCGGAGTTGGGATCTTACAATAGTTACTCGGGATGTATGGTGGGATTATCATAGAAGATCTCTCGTCAGGTAAAGGAACAAGATTCGCGGACGCATCTTCTCAAGCTACCTGGCAATTTTCGCCCCACCTCTTTCTATTCTACAGTGTACACGGTGTTCATCGCTCATTAAGAGGCAGCATCCTCTCTGTCGACCTCGATACTCGTGTGCTTTGATGGATGAGTTCGCCTCTTCGAAAGATAAACCGGAGCCGATTTTTACCAACCGAATGATTGGCAAGGGAAGAGGGAGATTGTTAACGACTGAGAATTCTTAAAAATTACCGTACATGCAGACATTCTTTAATTCCGACTCAAGGGAAAGTTTCGAAGATTCAATTGCTAAGAAGCGTTTTTGGCTTCATATTTAAATCATTCCTCGCCTTAGATTGACGCTCGGAATCCTTACATGCGTTCGAGGGCCCTACCGGTACACTCCGGCGGGCCTTTATGGTAGCGGCCCTTCGGGATCATCATGTAATTTAGAATTCTTTTTATAGTATAAACGCTACCGAATAAGACATTATCCCGCTTAATACGCGTTTCTCTTATGGTCCCTGTTCTTGTACATGAAACACATGGTCAAAAAATCGCTTAAGACGCTTTGCTACTCGCCTAAAACGCGGTTTCATTCCTTCCCAATATGCTATGCAACCCAAAATAGCCTCATTCGTAAGAGCAAGAAATTTTCTGTGCTGCCGTCCTCTCTCCTTTCCTCGTCTCTAATAGGATTATAATCTCTTTCTTCGAATGACTAATTTCATAAATAATAAGTAAAATAATAAAATGGAGATATCGCAAAGAAAAGCAGTCTATATCACTCTGTCAGAGCCGATAAGAACTCTGAGATAGAGTGAGATTTTCTTCATCAGTTTATTCTCAAAAAGAAAGTAAATTAAAAAGTCGCTTTTTGGTTCTTCCTTCTGTCACAGTCTTAAGATTTTAATATAAGGATATAACAAGAAAAGGAGTGTTTTGTGAGCAGTTGAGCGTAGTCTCGGAGAGATCGTGATGCTCTCTCACCACTGCAGTTAAAAAAAAGTCCCTATTCTTCTCTGACTATCTTTTTGGTCAGAACTGATTCGTTATAGAGTGAAGAAATACCAAAGGAACATTTAAAACACTCTCTTTGTGTGAAAATCCATTTTTAAAAATACGATGTATGGTAACCAGTATTACACAACCCGATTATAACTCTATCCTGCGTCTTAACCGGGTTCAATAGTTCAGCCATCTTTCTATCATTACGGAATATTGGAAGGCTCTGAAATAGCTTAACGGATTACGATTCAAACTGCTACTATTCAACCCAACGGAGACCAATGATTTAATAGTCGGCGTCAATTTAAATAAGAAATATCTGACTGTGATATAATGCAAATTTTGACGCAATAAAAGATCGCTGCCATCAATAGAAATGCCTGAGTGAAATGGAAATTAGAATGCGTTCTCCGAAGTAAGGCTTTCATTTAAACGCTTCCAGTGCTAATTTTGGTTATAAATTAGTCGGTAAAATATAAAATCGATTCCTCTTTTGGATTTAACTCCCATTCTTTCACCTCTCTCTCGGTTAATGGAGATTATATGCATGAATTGAATCGACCTCAATACCAAAGATGTCAAATATATACTAGTATTTTAACCCAAAAAAGATAATTTCTGAAGATTTCTTCAGAAAAATTAAAATACATATCTTAAGAACATTTGTATCCACAATGTTTTAATTATTTTATGATCGTTTGACAATCAAACTGAGGCATAGCTAGGACATCAGCATCCGGAAGGTTGAAGATTTGGGTTCATTACCCGCTCTCGACAGACTTTATGATATGTTTTTATCCTTTGAGTTCTCCTAAACGCTCACCAATGTGAAAAGTTTATTTCTTTTTCTTTCCTTAATCCTTATCTGAACTGAAAAATAAGATCTCCAAGGGATGAAATGCTCTCAATAGACTTCTATAAATAATTATGAAAACGAAATTCCGCAATCACGAAATCAAAACGTCACTCCTTCCCGAACATTTATAATTATAACATCGAAGGATAATCCTTAGTTGTCATGTCACGCTACGTAATTCCTTACGCAGCACCGTTACGCACCAGGTTTTCACCCCACACCATCCTTTCTTAGGGACCGCCTATCCAGACCCTGCTAACTCTATCCTGCTTGGCTAAGACCGTTTCAGCACCTCGTTCCCGAGTTCTCTTTCTTTTCCCAGCTCCGCCCCCGACTCATCCTCAGCGCAAACCCCTTAATAATCCTCTCCAAGCGTCGACCTCTCGTAAGAGACATCCAATTTACCATATCCACCGATGCATTAGTCGAAGGGAGTTTTTTCCGAAAGAAATATCTCGGGGGAAAGAAACTCCGTCGCCTTATTTTCTCCGAACGCCCCGCAGTGCCTTACCGTCTTAGAACTTTTCCTTTCTCTAATTATCTTCGCTCGCATAAAGCTGCACATCCGAAGGTACTGACATGACCTCGCTCACGACGTCGACCGAACAACCGGGTCAGGGAACAGGAGGAAGGGGCTTTCACGGAGCGGTCGGATTCTTCCCCAAACAACGAGTGGGCGGTAGTACCCAAAGGGGAGGATGGAGCATTCCATCGGCTGGTAAGAGGGATGGTTTGCAGATCGGGTCCGATGGTGCGAATGTGTGAAGAGAAAGCCGAGCCTGCTTTTTTTAATCCCTTGAGGTGAAAAGAGGTCGGTTTATTACAAAAGGTAGACGATGGCGTGCAGACGCTTAAAGTGGTGGTTATTTTGTGTTGCTGTGGTGTACCGGTGTGGAATGCCGATACACGTGGTTTAAGTCTATCGCAAGATTCGGGTAATTGCGACAAGCAGTACGGTTGAATGTTCCGATTAAATGTATCGCATGGCTGTTTGAAGATGCAAAAACCACGGGGAGGGTTGGAAACAGCGTCAGAAAGAGTTGCAAAGCTTTTAAGTATTAAATTGAGGGTTCCCACGCCAAGCTTTGGTTCATATTCTTTATCTTAGTGACTTTTATGATCTAGATAAGTAATTATGTATTGTGACAAAACTATTTTGCGTGATTTTGGAAAATATTTTCCCTTAATCTTGTGTTTAAATTTAAAGTAGATATAATAGTTTAAATAGAAGAATTTCGTTCACTAAAAATAAAGAAACCGAAAATCTAATTTTGCTTTGGATTTCCCCTTTCTACTTTAATAGACTGTATGTTGATTGTTCAAATATGTGTACAAAATACTATTTTCTTTAAGGAGTTTCGTTAGAGAGAAAAGAGAGAGGTTCGAATACATCCGCAGAGGATTTTTGTAATGAAGTAAACATCATGCATACGTAGAAAGTCAGGGTGTTACATCAGAGGTGATAAGGCAATAATAATAAATGATGATAAATGAGTTATACAATGAAAATTATAATATTGGATTGATATAACGAAGATTGATAACTGGTGGTGGAAAATATCGAAAAAACGGAGATTACCTTTATGATTTCAAAAGCTTCATTTGTGCATTATAGCATTTTTAATTTTCGTTATTAATAATTTTGTTAACATCCTATTTTTTATTTGAGGCTGAAAGTAAGGTCGATGCTCTTAAAACGTGTGTTTAATTTCATTAATGATGGAAATGAGATTCCTCTTAAATTTATTACTTAAGAGGATTCAGGATAGGATCGTATTACGATTTATAGCTTATGATTTTTATCTTTATAATTTGTCAACATTTCTTTAAATATACGATTCACCGAATATGATCACGAGCCGTAGAATTAACTTTAACAGACCGCACGCCAAAACAAGACAGGCGATAGATTCTCGACGAAGGAAAGTGTATGAAGAATTTTATTGGGAGATGGGACCATATATCAGTAAATATTTAGTGGAAAATTCACCATCAACAAACTATTTTTCTAACTTGATTTTCGCTATTTTTCAGTTTAGAATTTAAGTTATCGTAGAAGCATTAAAGCAAAATCGGTTTCTGAATTATCGGCATCATTAGAAAACGAACAATGAATGACAGCTTGGTTGTATTTGGGTAAAGTAGAAAAGAATGAAGTACCGAGCCATGTTTAAAAATGTTTAGGATTCACTTTCACACATCAATCGATTCAATAGTTCATGTTTAAAGATATTAGTCATGAGGAATAAATGTATGCACAACTAAATGATTTAAAAAAAAATTTTTGAATCCTTTCATTTCATCATAAAAAAATTTTTGAATCCTTTCATTTCATCTAAATGATTCCCATTTAGAAGTGCAATGGCGTGATTTAAATGACAGTAAAAAATAAGGTACAAAAGCGATAAATATGACCTATAAATAATTAACTATTTATTATTTTTAACGATTAACTAAGGTCAAGTAAATATAGAAATGTGTAATAATTATAGATTCAATTTCTATCGTAGAACCGTTCACCAAATTTCACCAAATCACCACCGTTCAATCACCAAATAGAATTCTTCGTAGAACCTTACAATGTGACCGTTATAGCATTTAACTTCAAATGTAAGCCTTATTACGAACTATATTAAGTATGATTTTGAACTGAACAAATAACTATCTGCTAACCTTATTTGGAGCAGCTCATCTAATTAAGAAATGATTTTTACGATACAGCTGAAAAATTCTGTAAGTTCCGAGAGTGAAAGGGATTCAGAAGGTATTCTTGGCAAATTCGGGTATAGAAGAAAATTTTTCTTGTGAGAAGATAAATATGGGTAGCTGTCACGAGTAAGAAAGTAGCCTCTGATGATGCAATTAAGAAGAAATTGTGAATCATCAAAATGGAGAAATTTCGTTACTTATAAACGTTGCTTTAGTAACCGAAAATATTACTCGACACGAAACATCTCGCTAAAGACAGGATCTACTTAATTTTATAAATTACGAGTAAAAGTTTCTTGCATACTGCAAGCTATCCGTTGAATACAGTATCATACCAAGTACTGCCTCAGTTCAAATTTAAAACTTCGCGCCAAAGACCGCCTGGCGACGAACTAAGAACCCGATCGTGAGAGAAGACAGCAAAATAATATTAGATAAGTGCCATCCTTACTTGTTCCAAAGTTTCGATTCAATATCTGATCGGGAAGGTCCCACGCCTCTGTCACCATTCCGGGTTTTATCTTTCCAGCTTATCGGGAAGCCATTTAAAAAAATCGTAAAAGATTTCCGCAATGCATTTCTTATGCAAGAATTTTGCATCCACCTGGCGTCGAACTCACTGTCATTTGGCTACATTTTTTCCATGAGAAGCATAGAAGACTACCTCAACTTCAACCTCCGAAATTTTGGTTACTCTATCTTAACGATAAGTGCCTCAAAATAATTTTCAAAAATCCGCGCAATGCATTCTTATGGGAAAATTGCGATTTTTGGGAATTTCTGGCATCGAACCCATGATAGCTAGCGTCGAAGTCTGCATTATTCTGGCATCTAGAGTGTAGGGCCAGTACGTCGAAAAAATCTGACGTCGATGACGCTTGTGGAACATGGTCAGAATTCGTATCCCCTATATCTATATAGGTATATCCGGAGAGTTAGCTATATATAATAGATAATAGAGATCATATAAGAAGTTTGAGAGATTTTTAATCAAATTTTAGATTTACGGGAAAACTAATGTTTTGGTTTTAGCGTAAATCAAACCACAAGCGGCGAAGGTGGTAGTTTGAATGTGTCACTTGAAACTTGCCATAGTAATTCAAAAGAGATTAAATTGTACGTTTCCGTTTTCTTAATCCCGTTATTTGTACGTCTTAAAAAGATAAGGGCTCCAAACTTGACCAATTTTCACATAATAGGGTTGTTTTGAATTTTAGGAGAATCTTTCAATACATACTTTCACATACATACTTGTAGATATTCTATATTGGCTAATTTGGGTTATTTCTCAAAACTGATAGGGTTTATTTATAACTGTAATGTATTTATTCCTACATCAAGTTTTCATCAAGTACCCTCTTCTGTTCAAAAATTAAGGTTAAATGGAGACAGAAAATAAGATTAAATGGAGTCAACGAAAGCGTTATTGGTTTTGCCCCTCGTGATTTCTCCAGCATCCTCACCCAGGAATCTCATTGATAAAATCAAATATCTGTAATAAAAGATATAAAAAAGGGGAATTGATTTTTAAGACAGAATTTAAATTTGATTGTCCTCTGCCCCTTTCCTTATTTTATGGAGTAATGCCTGAGGGTTCTTTTTGCCTCTCACAGAGCAGGCGACATTCGTGACATTTCAAGCAATTTCCGAGAAAATTTTTAAGTTAAAAAATAAGTCAGTTCCCGGCAGAACTTTTCCTGCTTCCTCGCATCAGTCTTGGTAATTTACTTTAAAAAATACCAAATATTGGCTCCGCTGTCACTAAAATTACCCCGTTGACCTCGGTATGCACTTGCGGAGTGCCACTAATTACGACCCTCTCCGTATGGAGACGCGCTTGCATCAATGTAACGAGCGAGATGGCATTGGAATTCGATACACTTGGCAAATTCTCTCAAGGTTAAGCCACAGACAGGATGCCATGCATCAGCCTATAATCTGGATCCATTAATATCCTCCGTTCCCTTCATGAGACAAAGCGCGATTCAGAACGTGCGGTATCCGGGATGGAGATGTCCGTGGAGTCACTTTTTTGGAGGTCGTTGGAATCTCCCCAGTGAAAGGGTATTTTACATACTGAACTTCATCTTCGATGGCTCATAAACACCTGTAGTGATCATCGCTTCAATTAACATCCGCCATTAATCTCGTTTCGAAATACTGGGAGTGGGAGATTAGTCGCTCTCATCACTGTTTTTGAATGCTGACGTTATTATGGATCCGAATACATTTGAGAATGTGACTTGATAAAGGGAAAGTTCCCATCAGTGTCTGATGTTTGGTGGGATATCATCCTAATTTTACTCGACTGCTTAATTTTGAATCTGCCACCGTAATTCTCATATGACACGTGAGGAGTAGACTCAAATGAACCGGTTTGATAGCTTGATGATTCTACCGACTTCATCTGCAATGTTACATTTAATATCATAGATATCCTTCCAAACTCGCTAAGGATTTGGAATACACCAAAAACAGCTTCTTTAAATCTTTTAACGTCTATGCATTTGATAGAGCAGGCAATTTGATCTAGTTATCTTCTTAAGAAGCACTCAAATCCTTTATCAGTATATATTTTATATACGAATAAAGTAGTATTGTTTTACAAATTATTGTTATTTATATGAGCAGAGATATTGAAAAAATATAGTAATTGGTAAATTGAAAGTGTATGTTGTGAAAATAAGGGTTTTATTGGAAAAATGAAGATAGTAATGGAGAAAATGTTTTAAAGGTTGAGGAAGAGAAACGGAGAACATGCGTATACTTGTATTGTGAATATGAGTGCATTAATAATTAGTTTATAAGTTTAATACATGAACATGTTTCAACAATGAATAGGAAAAATTTTGCAGATATTAGCATTTTATTCAAAATTAAGTAAAATTCCCTAGGAATGGGTAAAGAGTGATTTTGCACGTTAGGGCCTTGGGATTTTTTCAAATATATTCTTCCTTGGGATAAAATTCCCTAATGAAAAAAATGATTACAAAATCCATGTTGTACGATAGTTATCACAGCGTTTACTTATGTCCGCATTTCTTCTTTAAATCTTAAGTTAAGTCTTCCTTTAAAGTCTTCACTTTTTACTGTCTTTGTATTTTTTCCGAAAATTTAGCTTAATACCGATGACGAGTGTTTATATTGGTAGTTTATGTAGGAAAGTAAGAACCAAAACCAAAACCAGAAATTTCTAAAGCCATCAGGAATAGTGGGAATTAACTTAGATGATCAAAGGAAATCGAAATCCAAGGAATCATTCGAGATATGCATGCAAATAGTAAATATTTAAAGGGTGCTCTAGCTGGATAACCGTTTCCTAGTGCGTAGAAGGAAACTTGAACATTTTTTCATGGTGAATATGGATTGAACACTACCGTTATAATCGCTCGGAAAACTGTTTCTTTCCAAGGATTCTCTGAGGCTTTTCCACTCAGAATGCATTTAACGGAGTGTTAATCTGAATGGTGTGAGGCATATAATTATTCATATCATCATATTAACCTCAAGCTTCTACTGACCAAATATGCAAGTGTAGATATGGGTTAGAAGTAACAAATGTAGTGCCAAGTTACTGCTAATCAAAAAGAGAAAGTTTCAATCATTTTTCAGTTTCCTCCGATTCTTCTCGAAGCATTTGCTTCAATTGAAAAGCGGATTTTATATTCGAAGTTATGATGAAGGGAGTTGCCAGTAGAATCTGAACTTGAGTTTCGAGCATGTTCTTATGAAAATTCCATTCTGCGATTAATTTCCGTAAGCGATGTAAAAGCCAATATCCGCAATTTCCTATAATCCCTAATAAGCTCATTCCATCTCCTCTCGTAGTATTATTTCATCTGATATTCGTTTCCATTGCTTTGAACCCCGGAAATTACTTGGAAGAACACATACGGAGACAACATTAAGGTATGACGGAATGGAAAACTCTTGCCTTGGTCGATAATGGATGCCCGAAGTGTAATGCATGATATACACTGTATAAACATATCCGTTCCTGCCTGTTTATTTCCTTGTCCTGCTAACTTATTTAGCTATTCTAGCAAACTGTGACGAATAATGAATTTTAATTCCCTTTCCAATATCCTCCCTCTTATGACAAAGAAAATAAAATTTTTGTAAAATAACGATAATTAATATGAGGCCTCGCAGAGATTTATTTTCAGGGATCCAATCGGAATTCATGGTGGTCGCTGTCGATGTAAATAAACGCGTGTAGAGATATATTCTTCTGATTCTCTAAATTTAAACAGCTATGATAAAGCGTAACTTTATAGAAAAGAAAAAGAAATACAGTTGAGAGAACTTCTTAGTATGCCCTCTATTAGGATTGATACGAGTGGGCATCCTGAATATGTAATTTCATTGATGTAATCGGACGCAATGAAATTGTTGTATGAGATCTGTTGAATCCCTCGACTTTGCATTCAATTTTCCTTAGGATCCCGTTTAAAATGGAAATTATCACATAATGATTTTTAATGGTTTTTATACTTAATGTAAATTTGAAATTTTTTGATGTTTCCTACGTGCACACGGGGTTTCCATTGTCCGTTGAAAATTTCTCTTGAACGGTTGAATGTTAGAATCATCCCTACATTTACGGTCCTTGTTTTCGGAAAATAAAATCTCAAAATCTGGAAAATAAGGAGAGTGGGTATCCTTGAGATGGATAAATGATACTTTGCTCCCTTTTAGGTAGAATGAATATGCTCAATAATCGATTAGTGGATTTGAGACGGCCTTTCAAGGCCTCTACTTTCGCATATGTAGCTCGATTTTCCGCTCTTAATTGCCCATCATAAGATTGCGAGATTTCACATTCAAGGACGCGCCAAGATGCTCTTTCTCGCGGAAAATAGAACTCTTAAGAGGGGTCGGAGGTTGATTCAAGATGATATCACGTCTGCGGCGTGAGCTACGCGTGCCACATATTCATTACGCTCCTAAAGTAGCCATTTTTTTCTTCGCAATCTGAAGCGAAATCTCATTAAAAAGTGACTTAAAGGTCAGCCAAGTATATGTGAAAATTAATATTCCTTCGTTAAGAATCGAGTTAGATGGAAATAAATAGATTGTACTCCGATTTCTGAAGTGCCTTACCACTTAAACCTCCTGTCATTACTGCTAACAGATTGCCGAGTCAAAAAAATTCATTTTCGTCATATTTCAAACCATTTCCTAGGCAGATAAGATCTCCTGAGTTCTTACTAAGTGTTCCGAAGAACAGAAATATTTAATTTTTCATTCAGCGGTGAGGATATAGGATATTTAAAGTGGGAAGGTATTTTTATTATGCATTTATGTAACAATATTCAAATGTTAATGTGATATAAAGCAAAAGCTAGAGAACCGTGAACCCTAGTATTCAAGCTTATCTCGCACTTAAACTATCCTAATATCTTTTTAAAATTCTCTTTCAAGTAATATTGTATCTGTTCATTGCGAATAGCGATACACTCTAACTTATAACATTCTTTAAGTGATAATAATGGTACGGTGATTTTGAATGCATTTATGTTCAAGAATAGTTTTGGAATTTCATAAATTTCAAAACGTCGACTTTGTAAAAGGTTTCCATCTGTATTTACAGGTATTAAACATAGTTAAATGAATTGATAAAAATCGGAAATTATCATTTTTTGCTGGATGTATCTGTATATCAAGCGACTAATCTCTGAATAATTTCCAAAATAAAATTTAGCACTTCTTAGGTAATCTTCTTACGGGCCTGTTTAAGGAATGACTGATATGAATGTTGTAAGCAGCCGGACTTTGTGATTCTGCGTATCCAGTTTTACTTGAACTTTGGTACATACATACATAAAATTACAATTCATCTCTCACCATTTCTTGGACCGGGAGGTATTGAGAAGTGAAAAAATTGTTACTAGGTTAAATTATATGAGACGGAGATGATACAAAATAGTAATGGTAGACTAATAATGTAAAGCTAGAAATTGATACCGTGATTTTGCCTCTGAAATCTTATCTACTCCATTAAATCAACGTTCATTTGGTTACTGATGTAATTATATATTCATTTGTTCAATTATTATGATACTGATTGTGTAAAAAGAGAAATATAGAAACTATATACTAGAAAAAGTAATTTACCTCACAAGACAACTAAGCGTCTTACTTTCTACATTGTACAACTACGGCTTCCCTTTTAATACCTGTTATTGGAATAGCGCCACCATTTTAATAATATGCATAGAGAAAACCGTATTATTATTAGTTCATATCATGACTTTTTCTTCTACAGGGCCCTTTTTCGACCCAATACAACTTTTGCAATACAGAATATACATTGTGGCATTTCTCATACATTAGCGGTGCCTATAGTGCATTCCAGTTTTTCTTGTCAGTCTTTCATTTATTTTTATGAAATTTTCCAACGTTAAGATGATTTTGTCGTAATATGAATCACCAAATATATATCCCTTGGAATGAGGGTATTTATACTCGTGTAATCCATCATTAATGACTAAAAAAGCTTGAATAGAATTTAGAAATTGAGAAAGATATCAGTGAGCAATTTATTCGGGTCTCGATAGTTAGTAATTTGTAAGCATGGTATTCGTTTTTTTAATAATAATAAAAAGTGATTAGTTTCCAAAAGTAAGCAAAAATGATGCAGGAGATCTTTGAGAGAAATTATGAAAGTGATGCTTGATGTCGCTCATAACTTGATTTCCCATTTCGACCGAGGAATATGAAACTCCAACACCATAATAACTGAGTGACCCTCGAAAAGATTTTTCTGACCTCGTAATATTCTCTCGTACTTTACGATCGGAATATTCGAGCAATCGTGGTCCTTTGCAGACGTAATTCTATCGCCCTTCATTACCGAAGAACGAAAACGAGGCAAGGCAATAATTTTCTGCATTCACACGCAAGGCCTAGGGCCCTCGAATCAGGTTTGGTACCCTTCGTAATTTGGATCGCGCCTCCTTTTTCATTTGCCACATATACATTTACTTCACTTAGCAGCAAAACACGCATTTAAATTACGACGAAAAAACAGTCCTTGCTGTCCGATCATTTTCTTAATGATAGATCCAACGCAAGTATTTGGCAGAAACAAAAAGGCTAACGGTGTTGTTAACATTTGGCCACGTTCGGCGAATTCAAGTGCTAAGGGCGGGAGAATTACAACGTGTTCTCAGATACGAGATGCATTTAATTGAAGGAACGCGTGTTCTTGATACTGGTCACAACGTTATTAAATTATCCTCCAAAAATGGAAAGGTCATGTTTTGAATGCAATCTCTCCATCAAAGTCAAGAAAAGCTTTGATATGTTTTTTTGCGGCGAAGGCAACATGAAATGTAAATACCGAAAATTATGGGGTGATGATTGTAAATTAATTCAATGGTAAGACTTTTCCGTTTTGAGTTTGAGAGAGCTATGAAAAATCAAGATCATTTTCAAAACATTTCATAAGATGAGGTTTCATGTACACATCATTTAAAATAAATTAATTCAGTGAGTATTAAATATACCTTATAAAAATATGAACGTGCAAAAAGTTTCGAAAGGAAATTTTCAGAATACGTGAAGTACTTCTTTTCTCATCAAGAATTATCCAAGTTTCTATCCAAATATGGATCTCAAGCACTCAAGATTTCATCTCCGGTTCATTAAAGTCAACTTGCATTTTATCAAAAATAATCTTACTACTCATTTTAAGAAATTACCCTTTACTAGGATGGTTTGAATTTAATATGTCTAATTAAAGATGCTATTACATAGTTCCCCTATCCATTTTTTCTCGACTGTCATCTTCACTTGAATACTGTATAATGATGTACATAAATGCCCATAATTGGAAGCCTATCACACTATATGAAGTCTTATGTGAGGAAAAACAGCAAAAACTTCTATAATGCCGCATGTTTCGAAATGGCTTCTCTCTGGGAAGGAGCGGTGCGTTATGAATACCGACATATGGTGGAGGAACGCGGACTTAACAGAGCTTCACATATCCAGAAGCAAAAAACTAAGGAAGAAGATCCCACTGGAAAGTTCTTCTCGTAATAGCATGTAAGAAATATGTATCTACTCGATCTTTTCCGTAGCAAGAATGAAGGGAATAATTCGAAAAATTATCGAAAAAACCGCATCCTCAGAATATACAGTATACCCATAGAGGGCAAGAGATAAAAAATACAGATTTGAGAAGTGTGGGGAAATTGCTCTGACCGAAATGACCCTAGACTGGTTTCTTCATCGACCCAGGTCATATAGACCCGCTTTTCTCCGGACTCGCTACTTGTTAAAAGGATGGGTGTTATTTTTTATTCTCATCTTAGGTGGCAAATTCTTATCTACTAGCGAAGCCGCTTAAGGTGTAAAAACTCGATCCTCTCCGCGCGATTTTCATTCCCGAACGATTTTCTTCGAGTAGACGAGAATCGGTCCGAAAGGTTCGTGCAGATGTGATGCATTTGAACTCGGCGAAAGGTTGTTCTATGCGGGTTACGCAAATGTCTTAATAGAGGAGTAATTTTGTGCGTCTCTCTCTCTATCCGAATCTGTCTTTATCGATTTCATCAACGATTTCCTCTATTCGCTGCAAATGCTGTGTGTGTAAGCTACCAGAGTCTTAATAATAGATGGGTTTACAATCAGATATCAGAAGCACCTTTCGTTTAAGTGAAATTGAAAGACGTTTCGTTGGAAAACATTTCTTAGGAAAAATTCTTACCTCAAAACTTCATTATTTTGCATATTTTAACGTAATATCTAACTCTATTTCTGCTATTTCAATTAATAATGGAAGTATTTCAATTGATATTGGAAGTATTCCAATTAATGTTGGAAATATTGTTCATCATTAACGAAATTAAGAAAGTGTGAAACTGAACCCTATTTACTCAAATTTTTAATAAATTGGTTAGATATAGATTGAAATAGGTTTGAAACTTCCGGTCATTTTATACAATATACTATAAATTACGTTCCATGTATTAACTTATATGAAGTAAAATTTTAAGACAGTATCATTAATTTATCTATATGTAGAACACGTGGGCGTGTTTTTACGCTGAGAGATAAATCAAATAAGTACTATATCCACATTTTGGTGAAAAAACAGTACCCACGCAGCTCTGCTTCAACTCATGGAAATATATTTATTACACACTAAATCTCGGGCGATGAATTTCGATAACTTACGCGCATGATATTAGAACTCTTACTTAGAAACTGAGAGTATTAATTCAACTAAGGGAGCATCAAAAACATATTAATAAATATAGATGGGAAATAAATACGGTTCTGTTGAACGAGATTTTCTTTTAATCATTATTTGAGTCAGTGATGGGTCAAATAGTAGTAACTGCAAACATTTTATCTGATATCTCATTTGATTAATTCATCCACGTTTTATGCCCATTTTCTTCGGCTCACGCAGGTTTTGTCATCAAACAGGTAAACACTCGCTTTGCTATTGAGACTAGAGTTTAACATATTGCCTTCAATTAATTTTCGGTAGTTTAAAGTACCTCGTCATGTTTCCTTCATCAATGAATCGTGTACCTCACCTTACGCTACTAGACTCTTCATCTCTGACACTATTCCTTTCTTGCCTCCCCTCGAAACTAATGATTCTTGTTTGTGAATTTACTGCAGCTAATGCTTCTATTCCTTTTGTAATCTGCAGACTTCTAGTCGGGTTTTGCTAAGGATTTACATAACCGGATTTTAAACCTCAAGATGATCAAGAAAGTTGAATTTTATGGACCGTAATATTTTTAGGATCAGGTCCGAGATTAAACTGGTTTGAGGTAAAACGGATGTATCCATTCCGTATTCTGTTAAAAATTCTCTTCCTGGGTTATTGGTTAGTAGTTATTCGATTTCAGTTTCCATTTAGAGTTCTGTTTTGGATGAAAGGTCAAATTGGATAAATTTTCGCGTCTCAACTTTAAAAAAAAATCACTGCGTAACATCTCAGAACTATTACCATTGTAGAGTTTTGGGTTAAACTAAATATTCCAATGATTTTTAAAGTAAACGCTATCAAGGCTTGTAAAGTAGATGCTCTCCAGGGCTTATCTCAAAGTCGAAGAATACATCAAAATTAAAATTTTGGACAGGCAAACTATATATAAATAACAGGGTTTTATGGAGAAAATAGCCGACCGAGATCACACCAGATGCTAAGGCCCCAGGATTCAGTTATGCATAAATAGACAAGTAGTATTTTCTAAAATATGAGTTTTATTACAAAAAACTAAGTTTGAATTTTTTAATGCTCTAAGCTTATAGACGGATACATGTGGGAGATCCGGGTTTAAATCTCTTTAGAATTGGGTACACTTTCTGTGTGCGTCATTGAAGCACATAAGAAACATCTCTAAATGTGGCTCTGGTGCCTTAGATATAAAAAAGATTAAACTTATTTGATAAATGAATCTAGAACCATTTGAACTCAAAATCATCAATCCATCTTAAGCGTATCATGAAAAATATACTCGTAAATCTCTTTTCGGAGACTTCAACGCCCGCATCTTCCCGTATTTGAGAAAATAAACATCGCCTCCGCACCTTATTTATTCATTCTTCTTTTATTCATTAGTTAGTTGAGTATGTACCATAAGGAGTTTCGCGGTGTTGAAATTCCTGTTTACTTTTATTAGTTCACTGAATTTTGAAACAGAAGAGGGATCTCCCACTTCTTGAAAAGAGTTGACGCCCATAACGATTTGGAAGTAAAATTCCGCAAAAATGATTCGAAAAGGGCAGTCTTGCGGAACCGCGCATGTATGATAAAGCGGCTCTTCACGAATTCGTTCATTTTTGGAAATTATTGATGCTTTTTTCGGAGCAAAGTCAACAAGAGGCTTTCCTTTCGCGCGCCGCATAATCAACATCACCTTGAGGTTGCCGCGTCACGAATTGCTGAGTGAACAGCCTCGCGTCACCCTCATCTTGCTCTCTATGCGTGCTCGAATCGTCCTTCGCCTCGTCCCTTTTATTTTGGTCCCTGCGAAGGACGAGAGGTGTTAATGCTCCAAAGGATTTGATTGAGAGCGGATTAGAAATTTAGAATAGGAAAATCACGATTACCCTTGCGCACCCTACAATTTGTCTATATCTTTCGGAGAAGTGATTTCTCACGGGGCCTGAAGCAAAGGTCACACCTGCGCATCCGTCTATAAATTTTGCGAACGTTACCTTTGTCGTTCGTCGTTGAGTTATGAGATGATGGACGATATCAAGGGTTTAAGGATTAGATTACAGTCTTAGATCCTAATTAAATGTTTTGGCGTTGTGCATGAATGAATAATATGCTAATAAATTTTGAGTTTTGATAAATAAGTAAAAATATATGATAGAAGATCCTACTTTTAACTTGAGAGAGAAACGTTTGAATTTAATTTAATTCCAAAATTAAAAATATAATAACATAGTTACAGCTTTAGTAAGGAAGATGGACTCAATACTCGTAAGCACTTCACCTTCTTTAAGAAAAGTTACGGATACTCTATCGAAATAGGTACCTTTTCTATGGATACTATAGTGTTTCTTCATTTCAAAATCATAAAGCGATTATCGATGATGAAAAGTAAAGTATTCCGTTAACCATCTACGTAAATTTTACAGCTATTTATTGAGATGAATAGCAGTCGCATCCTCAGTAAAATTGAGTAAATTGGATTTCATAAACAAGAGGCCGCAATTCATAGATGAAATTAATTGAAGTTCATTTGCAATGCTGGGCTACACCTTATCAGTTCAAGCCGGGTTAATAAATTATCTCACTTCAAAGAGAAAGCACCACTAACAGTGCAGTGAAATATTCTAAATCTTATTATGGAGTGAACGATTTGTCTCAAGATTCGCGTCGGAAGAATTTAGTACCATTTCCTTGCTCAGTATTTTCCTTTTCTTATAATGAAAGATTTTTCAACGGCGCAAGCATTTTTCTGAAGTGAAATATCCGGAAAGTTGAGGAAAGCATATGACGTATAATCTGAAATTAGGGTACTTCTTCCCTATATGTTCTTCTATAAATGGGATCCTTCTATAATACGTTCCTAATGATGTAATCATGTCCTCCTGCATGTATGAGGGACCGTAATGTCAAATGTTATGCTTTAGCGTACTCAAAATAAATTTCTTTCTGCCACCAAAATAGATTGGGAGTTCATGATGAATAATGAAGATTAGCACTAATAGTAGTAAACCACTCATATTAAATTTTTGTCAAACGTATCTGAAGAAATCTGCATAAAGTATGATCTCCATAAAAACCTTTGTTGGTATCTTACACAGATATTATTTAAATAACAAGTAATAAGCAGAACTGAATTCATTGTGAAAATCGTTGATTTGCATGACAACTCTCGTTTCTATTTTCTTCGAGGAACATTTTCTAAAGCAAGAATGCAGATACATCTTGCTATGATATTCACTTAGTTAAGAAGAAAAAATGGTTCCAAGGCAGCAAACGACTTAAAGATTGACTGCTTTTCCTTTCAGCGACATGGCTGGCAGAGTTTTTGGACCTAGGCACCTCTTGTAGACTCTTGAATAACAGCGCGACGCCATTGCTGGTCTTTACTCCAACTGCCCATTGCCTGATGATGTCTCCCGAGAGTGATTGAAGACGATGGTAAGTTTTAAATCTTATTCCCCACCGGGCGTCGGCACACGTACGTCAGATGAATGTTGCGAGAGAACACCAGGGGTCGTATACGTCTGCGGTTGTGCTTATCGTGCCCTCTCCGATGAGTGCGGAATTCTCGTTTGTGTAGCATGCTTTAGTCGTCAGATTACCAGGATTCATTCTTGCTTTTCTAGGAATGTTTTTCATTCCTCTCAGAAAATAAACACCAAAACATTGGTGTTTATTATGAGCTCTTGATACAATTGAAAATCTTATGGTGTAGAAAATACAGAAACCCAAAACATATCTGGGTGAAATAGTACAGTAAAGAAGGCTTTAGCTTTGTCGAACGATCCATACAAGAAAGAAAGAAACAACTGATTGTTAACGAAAAGAGCTGCAGAAAAGCAGATTATATGGATGGTTATATATCATTAAATTCATGGCCGTTAAGGAAAATAAGTAAAACCTTTTGACCACAATATTTACTCGATTTGAGAGTTTACCAGGGGATAAATCACATCAATTGTTACACACAGATGAACCGGAAAGTCATCCATTTAGCTTCTCGTTAGAACTAGTCGACCATCCTTCATCCTATATTTTATTATTCCAGATTATTTTTATTTGCTGCAAAAAATACTTAAGTAAAAGCTTTGAATATGACCAGTTACGTGAATATAAGGTTCTTTAGGTATACAGGAAAAGTCTTTTGTGATACTAATATTCTCTGAAGAGTAAAAGAAATGTTTGATTTCACTATCATGCTTGGAGATGTAAAAAGATATTTTTTATAATATTAAACAAAAGTGTATTTGGACCCCTACTCAGTTAATTAAGAGGGAAACTTCAACCGTAAACTATTGATTGAAGTACTCTTGAAAGATATATTTCTAAATACTGATAGTATAGAAAAATAAAAAATGTCATTTCCAAGGCTTCAGGGAATATATTCACAGGACGTGTAGCATTTTCATTCTTAGACCGATATCAATATTTATGTCTATCGATGGACTGCCCAGTCAATGTAGCTACTGTTACACCAGCAAAATTAGCAAAATATTTAAATATAATAGTTTGTAAATGGTTGAATTTCAAATATAAAGACGCCTCGGCTAAGGAATGTAATTTAAAATGAAATCTCCTTTGTAGGCTGAGGTACGTCTTCTGATGGGCTTCAAATTGTAATACATAATCAAACAGTGCCAACGTACCGAATCACTACCTCATATTGGTAGCAGCTATGGGATGCGTCCAATAATTTTCTCTTTTTATGCCAATTGACATGTTTTTGGAATGGGACATACATTTATTAGCCGAATCCTTGTTCGTTATACAATTCCGCAAAACAGAAAAATATCTTCGTTGGTGACAAACTTCATTATCCAGGGCAAGTGGTCCAGGCACCACTTTGTAAATTGGAATAAATTGCATCTATTAAAAATTGATTATATTTGCTCTCTGCTTGTTGCATAAATATTTAAATATCAGGATTGAAATTTATGAGCCCTCTTAAATATTTTATCTTTTTGAATTATTCATATCGTGACCTTTCGGGAAGGAATCGATAGTTACTGAAGATGCCCTACATTCCTGGCGATAGACCATTAAAAACTTATATCAAAATCAAAGCAAATCCCTTCCGCACATTTCTAGACTGACGTCAATCCAACTTCGTAACATAGCGGCCCTACTTTATCGGCCATCCATCTGTTCTTTTCGAGACGGCGAATATTTCCCTTCGAAGGACTTTGGAGTTTGAATCGTAGTGAGAGCTCGTGTATCGTTTCCTCCCACGTCTGTTGATCGAGACGTCTTTCTGAGGGTTGAAAATAAGAGCAAATATCTCGTGACGAGAGTATCTCAGCAAAAGTGCTTCGGGGTATGTTTTGGCTGGGAGAGAGTCCGAGAAAGAGTGGGAGAAAAGAGAAATATATGGAATGCGGTAGTTGGGTGACTAAAGTGAATACAGTTGGATTTTGAGGGGAAAGAATGTGAAATTCGCGGGAAATGGGATTTGGGGATGCTTTAAATTTAAGCTCATCGTTGTTAAAGAGTTCATTAACAATGCTAACATTCTTGGAAGGATAATTAAGTTTTTTTTATGTCTACGTTATAAGTTGATGTTATTTTCAGGAAACATCCTATAGATTAGATAATGGTTAACTAGCTTTAATGCAGAAATAATATTGATTTAGGGCTAAAATTTACCCCAGTGGCTCCTTCTTTACTATGTACCTTATAGCCATTGCGATTGTATTGTCGATCAAAATTTTGTGCCCCATATTAGAATTCATGGAAAATTTTTGCTGAAGTATTTAAACTCTATCGTTAAAATTAATATTTTATCGATTATGAGAGAAGTCACTGTTAATAATGCTACGTATAATTTATACTTTATATAATATATAACTTACGGCTCATTTCCAATTTCATTTTAGTTGCTTTATAATCGCTGACACACTCTCTCTGTTGCTACTTCGATTCTCTTTATTTATCTTTTATTTATGTAAGTTGAATAGAAAATAGTAATCAATAAGTTTAAAACAATAGAAAGCTCTGATTTATTAGCTAAATGGGCACAATATTTTATTGAGTGAATTATTAGCTAAGGATTCCCTAAATCAGTGATGCACAAATCACAGCTCTCGGGTAAATACCAGGTTGGCGCATACTTTCATGTGAACCGCCAAAACATATATATTGTAATCATTTTGTTAAAGCTGTACTATCTAATCGCTCAGGAATATGACGCATTATGTCATCTCCCTTTCTGTTTTTCTATATTCGCCAATTTCAAATCAAAGAAATGTTTCATATAATGGTTAGTCCTAATGTGTCTTATATCTTCTTTGCCTCTTGTATCTTTTTCATCACCTCTGTGTTTTTGCCTTTTTTGTCTCCCATCTTGTGTGGGTGTTTTCTCGCATTTTGGGTTTTACTCATTACACCTTAAGTTGAGGATTTTTTCCCCACGACTATACTTTTTCTGTTTTTGTTGTACTGTTTTCCGTTGTAGCTAGATATAAATTGAAATCATATGTTTGCTTCCTCTTAATCTATTAGGTTGTATATGCTAGATTTTACAAATTAGTTACTTTTTATATCTTCGTTTGTTTGTTATATTAATTCTTCCTTAGATAAAAGTTAATTGTAAACGATGATTTTGAATTAATTTAGTGTTTTCATATAATATATTCTAAGGGTTAGTTGGAAGAGAAGCCATTCTGGTCTAAACTCGCCAAAGAGTACCATAATAATAAATAATAATACCAGTGCACCACTGCCCCATATGTAATCCAAGGACCCGCTGCTGCCTGTCAGTCTATCATTTGCTGGACCACTGGATGAGATTAAAGAAGATCAAAAAGAGTGGGAGAAATCCGAGCGAGAAGAAAAAGTGAGAACGAGATGTAGATAGTGCGGGAAATGGAAAGAGTATGTGTTATAAAAAGAGTAGGGGAAATGTGGTAGAGCGAGAAAGCCGAGATGAGTCGTGTGGAATAAAACTCGTGCTCGGGGAGCGATATGGAAGTCTCGTAACTTTGGGTGAAAGTTGTTGCCGCGGTGATTTATGCAATGACTTGTCCGAGGGCACCTTTTTTACCCTCGATCCATCGCGGCAAAATAAGACAAAAACAAAATCTTCTAAAGGCGAGCGAGTTGGCGTCTTCAAGCACCGTCCGTGCCTCCATTCAGGGCTCCCCTTTTTCTCGCCTCCCTCTTCATCGCATCTCAAGATCTTCCCCCTTTGCCCACGTTTCGTCCATCCCTCGCTTTTCAGATCTTATCCATTTTTAATCGTTTTTCTCCTTCGGACCATTCTCGTCTTCCTCGATGACCGAATAAAACCGCGAGTGTTGTGCAAGGTAAGGAAAGAAAGTGTACTTTACGGGTTGGTTGGAAGTGCCGGCGGTAGCGACTTTAAAATTTCCGTCGTCTATTTTTCTTTCTCGCGCTCTCTTCTTCCTCGTTTTGAAGCTTTAGTCGTCCTTTTTTACGACTTTAAGCGGAGATGTGTTGAGGAAGACTTGATATCTTTCACCAGCTTGGACGTCACTGGTCGTCGAACTCTGTTCTCAGTGCGTTTGACT
Source organism: Pachydiplax longipennis (assembly GCA_036926295.1). Classification (NCBI taxonomy): domain Eukaryota; kingdom Metazoa; phylum Arthropoda; class Insecta; order Odonata; family Libellulidae; genus Pachydiplax; species Pachydiplax longipennis. The sequence goes on from JAVFKF010000012.1 coordinate 20,412,725, forward strand.
TCATTTTCTCTTTGATACTTATTAATACTCAATTTCACTTTCGGCTGGCTATTATCCGTCATTTTCATTGCACGGATGAGGAGTATATTGCCTTTTCTTTCCTTAAAAGCTTTACTGGCTATGAAGTGGGCATAATTATAATAAAGAGTAGACAATCAGCTGATCGTAAGGAAAAACGAATAAAATACGATATATTTCGAAATATATCATAATAACTTTTTTCTAACATTAGTTAAAATTGAAAAGGGATAGTTGAGAAATTTCAGTGAACACCTTCCGAAATGTCGGATTAGTTGCAGGGATGAAATCAGAAGTATAAATGATTAAAGCACTTTATTTGTTGAATGATTTAATATTTCTTACTATACTCTATATCGATAACGGTAATTAATCATTTTACATACATACGTGTATGTTTTAACAAACCATTAAATGAAAAAAATGCGTTTGTTGACACTAATATGTAGTATTAAGTGCATAGCTGTAAAAAACATTCTTTATCGATAAATATATTTAGCTTTTGGTAAACTATATCTTTTAAATAATTGAATTAAGTTTGAAGTGTATTACCATAACATCCCTGTATGGAAATTCATATATACAAATACCGTTTTTGGTAATATCATGCAACCACACTTCTCACTGGCAATAACTTGATCTCTATTAATCAATTATATTATTTATAATTTTACGATTAATGGTATAATTGATTATATAGCTATGATTTTACTCTTTGAAAACCTAAGATCATGAATATTATTGTATGAAGACTCATTAACCATTACCGTTTTATCTTTGAATTAAACCTTTTTAAATCAATCGATTGCGTAATGTCATTCTAAATGGATACCCTTCACCTCTACACGGAAGCTTCTAAGAGTAATTTCCGTCATCATTTCCTAACCAGAAGTAAAAGCGCTTTATATTGGGGAATTTATAAAACGTCTCAATCCTTTACAACGATTTTATCACAATGTATTTCTTTACAAGGGATATCGTAATTTGTCTCCGTTTTGTTGCATGTATTATCTCCGTCCTTGCATTCCCGTTTCTGCTACCTTTCCATTCGTACTCCACGCTCTTTTTGAAATCGTCCTTATATCTTACATTACATCTCCGACTCGGTTCGTCGTCCATGTCGCCATTTCTAATAGTGGGCGTAACACGATTTCTCGCTTTAAATTGCCCCTAACGAGAACTTAGCTCGGAACACGCAGAGAGCATGGATTTATTTACCGAGTCATTCAACTGTCGCTCCATTCCTTATCCATTTCATTCCACCGATTTACCCGCTCTCTTCACAGCAAATCTCCTTTGCTTCCATTACGACTCGAAAGTCCTCTCAGCTACTCACTTCAATCTCTCCCACACCCCTTACGACATCTTTGCGCTGTCGGGTTAAATAAGCTGCGACATCACGAGCGAATGATTAAAGCCTCAATAGAAGTCCTTAGAGACCTAGGCCGATTAATAACTGCGGCTCCCAGGATTCGCGACTGAAGGCCTCTGGTATGCGATGGTAAAGCTTTGCGGTGGTGGGGCGTAAGGCTGCCGTCTTCGAAGATTTATTGGAAACTACGAATCGCAACACTTAGTCTTAGTTTAAAGAATGGTGTTCAGGAGTCGTACCCTACTCTTATTATACGTTTTGCATTACTGTGGCATAATCTGTTCCACATATCTAAAGGGGTGTCTTGCTCAAGGATTCTAAACATTTCCAAAAGGGAATAAATACGTACATTCCTCTTTACGATGCGATTTGGCTATAATAAACGTTACATGTCATCAATCTATTGTTCACTAACCATTGATTCTCTTCCAAGTGCCTTCAGTAGCACATGGGAGAACTTTCATTCTACATCATTCTCCTACTATTTATCTATCAAAAATTATTTTAACAAAACCCTCAATGTGTATAGTATTCCCTATCACTCATATCTTCTTATTTCTTACATTATTTCAGATGGCACTGCTTTACCTTACCACCTCTTACGCCTCGTATGTTTTTCTTTTAAATACAGCGGAATTTTTGTTTTCTACTACACCATCAATGTTCTAATATGCGAAGATTACTTCCTTATAAATGAAAGGCACCCGAGAAAAGTTTAAAATAATTATTTAAGTTCGGTAGTGTGCACAGTGATATCATTTGTAGAATTGTTGTAAATATTATATTCTGTCTTAGTCGGGTCTTATTGTAATGTAGTAATGAGGATGCAATAAGTAGTGAAGTAGTCTGTTGCCTTAAAATTGCTCTCAATTATGTTTTTATGCTTGGTTATATTTGTACATGGTAGGTAGAGTGGTAGGTGGGACATTTTGATTGCAGGTAATTTTTATTAAATATTCTTTAGTAAAAACTGATTCTGAGATAAACAGGGTTAAAAAGTTTCGAAGTTGAATGTGTCTGAATATGAATATGTCTGAATCGAATTTAATCCATTTCGTAAATGGAAATCAGGCATGGAAAAATCTATGATATCTATCACTCTAGTCATCGCCCTCCTTAAATGTGAGGTTGAAGCCTCATAATATCAGCGGTAGAGTTTATAAATTTATGATGTACAAACTTAGGATATATGCCCCAACGTAAGGCAAAATTAATCCTGTATCTCCGGACGATTTAGCAAGTTCTGTCACCTCATTTGGCCCCTCCCTCTCGAAAGTTCTCTCATTCCCCTGGAGGTAAAACAAAGATGCGAGGAATTACATAAGTTAATTCTCCTTCGTGACTCATCGACAGTTAATGGAGAAATGCCTCTCACCGAAGCCTCACGATAACTGGAAAGAATCGCCAATTATTACGTCGACACCGAAAATCTTTTTACCTTACGTCGGGACATAATTCGTGGAATCCTCTCGCCTCCATTGATGAACCATCGGAGTAAATCATCCATATCGGAGTGCATCCATCTCTTTTTCGGGCCGAGGCATTTCCGTTTTATTTCTTAGCGCTCATCCTGCTCATTTAGCAACCTTTCCTTGCCCCTGCAATTATCCTAAGTGTCATCTTCACGGAAACGGGGGATGTTAAAGGTACTAACGTTCCCATGGACACGCCTCTTCTTCGCAGATCCCCCTCTTTCACTTTCCCCAGTTAACTCCTTTTTCAACCCTCTGCTTAAAAAGATATTCGAATCACGAAAAAATCCCCCGCCCCTTCTTACTGCCACGATTCATGACGGAATCTTCTCGATGCCCTTTCAGACTCATTGGTCGATCACCCCCGCTGTCTTTCCCCTTCGTCATTTTTTAACGCCGCTGAATTATGCGACCCGAACATGTTCGTAATCGTAATAATAAACGTAAGGTTGTGCCTTTCTCCTCAACTATCTTCCCCCAATCCACTTTCTAGGAACGAAGTGCGATCTATAAAAGTGAGCATCCTTTTACCTTAGAGATCTGTTTCCATTCGCTGCTCTAAGGTTGATTTTCAGCTCCTCCATCTACGGTTGTTTATTAAGTAGAGTGAATTTCACAATTGATATTTCTAGATATTTTACTTACACAATAACGCTCGTCTCTTTCGAGTTGCGCATATTATTTGCCTCGTTTATTCACTATTATTCTTCTTCATTCTATCCTATTTTGTAGGTCTTTCGCCTTAGACATGTCTATGAATCTTTACATATATTCCAAACATAGTCATTTTCTTTTATCAAATTCAACAAGTATTCTCTCGGTCTTCTATTACCCTTATTCCTCTTTCATATTCTCGTATTGTGGCATTTTAGTCATTTTGCTTTCATCCATTATCTTCATTTGTCTAAACCAAAGTAAAAACACTTGCTTCATACTTGTCATGCAACATTTCTTTTATCCCTCAAACATTCTGTACCTCCTCATTTCCGTGCGAGTCTTTGTTCGTGTATTCATGATGTTCAACATCCTGTTAGCCAATTTAAGATACCGCCTAGTGATATTCACCGTGGAATATTCAATGTATAAATAGTGTGAATTACTTTAATTTATTAGTATCTAAAGGATCTAACTAGGGATATTGCCATCTTAACTGCATAGTGTTACTTAATTCATGGCTCTAGCGCATTTTGTATCTAGTTAAGGAACTACTGTTTGAGATATTTTTTTACTATTTTAACATACTCGAGCAATGCATGGTAGGATATACTAAAGCCAGTGAGAAGTTTGATTTAAGTCAAGGTTCAGGTACAGGTAAGAATAGTGTTAAATAATATGCTACGGAAACCGTATACATGATTGGAATTTAATTTTCTATTACGATTTATTCGATTAAATAACTGTTAATGATCGACAAATCGTTGTAAATTTTAACAGATAACGCTTTAACGCTTACTAAGCTACTTTGTTAAAATTAATATGATAATGTGAATGCATCTTACAGATATTTTAAACCATCGATTTCAGTCAAGATTATAGATAGACTCTCTAAATGACTACAGCTGGGAAAAAATAAGTTGAATCATAAGGTATTTCGTCGCGAATCCTTGTTGAACTGCTGGATTACAGATTGATGACGCACTGAAAACTTTTATCTTATGATGATGAAAGAAGGGGAATGAAAGTTATTTGATTTTTTTCTTGGCTTTAAAAGATGCAAGGAATTCGGCATAATTACAAATGAAGCGAAAGGTTAATAATTGCGAGATTAAAAAATGCTTCGTTGATGGAAAAAATAATCACTGAAACTCTTGAAGAAAATGAAAGATAAAATAATCCTTTTGTAAATAAAACGCGTTTAATTTACGAATCCAATGGAATGACTCGAGTACTTTTTACCGTCCGTTTTGTTCTTACGATGAAGGAATGCAGCAAGAAAGAGCAGAGATATGGTAACGAGATTAGTGGCATGTTGATAGAGCAACTTATGGAGCCCATCTCTTACGGAGCTACAACCTCTCACTGCCATATTTAGAGGTACACCTCCATGTGCTAAATTAGCGCTCAGGAGTAAGCATCCATGAAGGAAGTGATTTTCAATGTTTTTGCTATGAAAACACAGGAGTAGTGAATGGTAGAGGTAAATAACAAATGACAAATTTACCGCAGTATAAAAGTAGGCACAGCCATTTTTATTTCCGTTTACATGGGTAGTGTTTCAATCAAACCAACTAATTCCAGAAAACAAACATACATGTACTGGTCACTTTTCAACCGCAGAAAGATTACTATCCGATTATACACACTATAAACATGTTAATTTTTTATTACACATTTTTCGATTGCATTTGTTTTTTTTACGAGAGGAAGAAAAAAAAGTCGAAGGAAAAAGAGAAGGGTTTTTTGGGAAATGATATGAGGGAGTGGGTGCAAAGGTCGAGGTCTTTGAGGTGGAGCATTACGTTTTCAAGGCGTTGTCTCTTTTCGAAGCACAGCCACCGGGCGTGTCATCCTCCGTGGCATCTCGGCTCCTTCAGAAGGATACGAGAAGAATAAAAGCTTCGCAACCTTTCGATGCAATTCAATTCAAGTCAAAAGAGCGCGCAAATGCATTACCACATCTGGCTTCTAATGAAAAGAAACGAAAAACAGGAAGGCAAGAATTGAAGTTGGAAATCGGCGCGAGAAATAATGGTTATTCCCGAACCACAAGGAAAGCATCAATTTTGGGGGATCGTCGAATGCAGCACCATACCACTAGTAAAATGCCACCTGCGTCATTGACGGAGTCAGGTTGAAGTCGGGGGAGGGGAGTGGGGTGGGGAAAATCGAAGTCCATTCACACATTTTGTATCGGTCTGGCGAAAATCGAACGTTGCTTGCTGTTAAACAGGGAAGAAAAAGAATCGCATCTCTGCTTCGCAGTCTGGCCTCTCCTTTGATACGTCTCTTCCACTTTTCGCAAAAGGTCCGAAGGTTCAGGTTTTACTGGCGGCCGAAGGCTGGTGCTTGCCTGGCGATGAATTCCAGAGATCTCTGGATGGCAGCTGGAATCGGTGGTGAGACTGGGAGATGAGCGCCCTTTGAGAAAATGGAAATAAAATATCGTTATGTCTCAACTCTAGAAAGAAGTAGGCACGACGTTGATTGTGTTGAGAATATTTCCTCGGTATTTCAAGTAATATACGAGTATTGTATTTTACGTTTCCGTGACATTTACTAGTATAATTCAATATTATTACACTGTCAATTAACAATCTCTTATCTTTACAATAATCTTTTACTTATTACGTTCGATAATCAGTTTGTTAAACGACGTAATATTTTAATATATGTTTTATATGCACTCAAGATGTAGAGAGAGAATTCTATTGGAAGAAAACCCCAAAGATCATTAGTTCTACAACCAACTATCTGCTTATTTAAAAATTGTAAAATATATATAAGAGACACTATTTTTTGTATTAATAACTTAAGCAACAATACGCGACGGATATCGGCTAAGAAAATAGCTGTAAGGAATCGTAGTGCACCTTCTGCTATCCGCACACTGTCTATTTCATAGTTTAATTCCATATTTTGCGGGTCATTACACACATATTTTCGGAGGAGAATCGTATCTGGCATTAAAAACTCAATCTCTGATACAATTATTTGAATATTTTCTGCTTATTTCGACTTCATATAAATAGAATGAATTTCCCCAGCAAGTATGTGCTCAAAATTCCATATTCTACGAATAAATTTTTCATCATTGATGCAGATATTATATTGTGGTATTAATGCCATTTCGCACATATTGAAACTATGGTCTAAGTAAGTGATCTTATGAAAGGAGACTCATTTTAATTTATAGAAAGAAAATTCAATCTTCATCGATGGAACGCTTTCAGGAGTGAATTCAGAATAGAAGAAATAAAAAATTGTGAGCCTCGGATATTTCGCAAACGAGAGGATACTGAGTGACCGGCTTAATTGATGGATGAAGGTCGCTCTTATATGCACACTCGATAAAATTTCGTGATCGTTTGTCCATTTGTTCGTGATACTTCTTGGGGAACGAAAACTAACATTTTATTATTCGCCACCATTCCCTTCGAATGCCCAGGTCAAGCCGATGTCCGTGGAGGCCACTTGAATTATGTGGCGATCATTTCTCTGCTATGGCAAAGCACTACCTTGGCCAAGAAAGGGCGCTCCAGAATTATCTGGAAAATCTGGTTTTGGAACGGAATTTCTCATCTTCATGATCAAAGGCGAATTTAAGCAATTTCGTACTCTAGAAGGTAGATTATCCGAGGGCAAGGCAATCTTAAATTTTGGGTTTCCGAGGACGTTTTACGAAGATTGAAACCACTTTATACGTATGATTTTGATAAACTATGATGTATCTTCGAATTGCATGAAGAAATATGTTTAGAAACTGATGGAATACGTTCATGTGAAAGTGGTCTTCATGTATGCTGAAATGAGTAAGCTTTACAGTCGCTAATATCTCCTCAACTCACCCGTAATAAAAAATTGAAGGATCTAGATTCAGAATTGTCGTTTCGATGTAGACTCAATTACTTTTTAATGGGAAATTCATATCCAAGCTCACAGTTAAGCAAGGAGATTGAAAAGCCTCTCCTTTTGGGTTTTTTTTTTTTTTTTAAGAGCCTTTTTGTAACTAATGGTTGGGTGATGTGGTTCAAAACAGCTAACTGACTAAAGACTATTATAAAATATTTGCAATTTCGTAAGCAAGAAGAATATCTACTCTCTGGTTTGAGATAAATATTGAATTACTAAATAAAGAAATTAATTATACTAATGAATTAATAGTATGAATTATTCGTTATAAATCAACGATCACAGAACGTTAGACTCTATTACTTCATCTATTCTCATGGGTTAGGGAGTATCCTTGTTTTTCTTATCTATCTCATTAAATTCTATTACAATTCAAATTTTCTTGTCGTTTTACGGTGAATATGCCGTTTAATTATCCTTAGGAGTGCTTCATCAATGCTTAAGATTGGATATTGCCTGAAACCTTAAATATTCCTTCTAATTAAGTCACTTGTCTTCCAATAATAATTTCAATTCATGTAATTATGGTCCATATCCCTATTTCTCCTTAACTGTACTACCATATTCATTTGTGAAAATATATTAGAGTGAAACAAGACTCAGCTGAGCTGAAGGGTATATTTCCGAGGCCTTATTTGAAAAAGATATTAGAGAGCAACATTGCGGATTTCGAGCCAGTCCCACGTAATTATTTGATTGCCAGAATCATACTTCTTGAGAAAATAACAGCCTTCGACAAAATCTCTCGGTCTTCTTTTGATATTAAGTTTTTTCATCTTAACTTCTTTCGCCATCGCAAAAGTCACCGCGATACAATAACCGCTCGGTTTTCTCTCATCTCCAAGCAATTAAACCGATTCGCGTTTCCAGATCCAATCTCTCCAGAGAACGCATTCATTAGCAGGAGCAATTCATTTTCTTCGAATGCGCCTCGAACGCATGAACAAGCCTACGGCGGCTTTTGTATGGAGTTCTCGGAACGGAGATCATTAAGTGGCGTGGAAGTCGGTCGAGGCCCTCTTCTTAGGGGCATCTTTACGCACTCACCTTTATACTGCTCTCTCTCTCTTACCGTTTTATTTCTCTCGGATTGTCCATTAATGGTTTTGAGATAAGAGTTCGTGCACTACCCCTTCAGCCGTAAAAGATTACATCTTGCGATGATTGTCGATAATTCATCTCAATCCGCCGAGTTGGGAAAGTGGCGAGTTTTATTAATATTAATTTATAAGGACAAACTAGGGGTATATGGACTTGAGAAGCGGGGAATTTTTGCAAGAAAACCCAATGCTATGTTTCGTAACCGAAATAAAGCGTGCTCTCCATTTTTAGATCTTTAACTATCTACTGTATTAGGTTACTTAACAATTTTTATAAACATCGCATTTTGCAAGTTGATACCCAGATGAAAAATTTAGTCACAACTAATTCAAGAGATCTAGATGTAATATTTATTATAACGGATGCTTTCTATTGTATTTTTTCCAATCATAGAACACATTAGAGACCAACAGCATTGAGACGTTCTGGTTAGTTTGAATTATTGAGTGAAATAACATTCAAGTTCAACTCTTCTAAATTTTTAGTAATATTTTTGGTTGCCATTCTATCAGAATTATTCACAAATAAATTTTGATTAACTTTATTGTGAATCATTGCATCAGAACCAAACAAAATATTTAAGTTTTCATTTCATGCACTGCCTTTCCACTTTGCAAATTACTTCCCTACAACGCTCCTGAGAATTGACTTAACTCGGCGTAATTTATAGATTTCATTAGGCATTCCTTCAATGAAATTAGCTTGCTTTATCATTTTGTTATCTATAAAATGCATGTTATAATAAAATCAAGACACACGGTTGGAAAAAAAGCTTGATCATCAACTCATTAATGCACTGGGTTATCTTTTTCTTTACATGATTATGAAATTCGACACAGATTAGAGGTAATCAGGGAATGACACAAAAGCTCGTCAATGAGTTTGGCAGTGAGTTATGCAGGCGGCAAATGATCCCATCGGGCAAACACTCCGTCTGCGAATCATCCAACGCTCTCACTCTCTCTTTTACCAAAAGAGGATACTTGGTAAGTCATCATTTCGTATTTCACGAGAAAAATATGAAAACTGTGTCAGAGCTTGCATGGCCAGCTGTTAATAAAACATATTTTAAAGACTTTTTCCCACGATCCTCCGCTATTTACTGGCAATTACTTTGCGATCCGCTCTCCTTCGTTTACCTTCGTCTATTTCTTTCCCTAAATTCATCTAATTTCTACTTTTGACTCTCCTTATTTCTCTTTATGAGTAGCTCTCAAATACTACCCGTTTGCTGTGAGGTTTAGGTTTTATACGTCCACAGGAAAATAGAAAAGGAGATCTACATATGCGGTCCCAGGAAAAATTGATAGACTGACTTTAACGGTGATATTTTATGAGCTTTGAGAGATCGCCAGGTAGTGAGAAACCATCGCTTGAGCATAGAAAAATTCCTTGTACAAAAAAGATGATGTTTGTAAAATATCAGATTATTTATAGTCAAAATTAATTTGAATACATAGATGTCGTTGAAATTATAGTGTGCTCCAAATTTAATATATATCTTTCGATTCGCTAGTGATCATCACCGTAATTTTTCGGGTCTGAGTGATAAATATTTGGAAATTCCTAATCTGAAAATCTTATAACTTTTTTACTAGCAGGGTCAGATAGCCAAATGGGCTAAGCGTTCTACTTTGGTGAAGACAATCCCGGGTTCGATTCTCGGTGAGGGCTCCCGTGCGAAATTACCTCAGCAGTCGGACACTTCTAAATTACTACTACTAATACTATAAATAGCGGTGGCACGTAGTTTGACTAAATCGGTTTTCTCACAAACGTCTACAAATCTCTTTCTACTTTAATGACTTTTGTGTAATTGGCTATTCGCACTATCCCAGCGAAAAGTGGAACCACAAAAACTCTAAGACCTTTCCCCATCTGATGGACCACCATAGACGGATTCCATTCTCGAAAAGACGACCCACCCAAATCTGCACTCCCTTTCGGGTTGCCAAATCCCCCGCCGAATGAGGTGGGTGTGAAATGCCCCTTTTCCAACTTTCTTGTCATTCGTGGAAGATTCGCAAGCCGCCTTTCTTCACCAACTTTTTCATTTGCTACATCCTTCCATCCTTGTCCATTTTTAGCGCGGACGAAAATTAAACTGTCTGCCCCGCGAACAAAATGTTAAAATCCGCTTTCCTTCCCTCTTTTAAGGAGATGGGCGCGACGCGGCTACTAAACCACTTATCGGAGTCCTTTCGCAAGCTCTCCTCTGACCGTTCCAAAAGACGCCTTCGCTTTTTGAGGAATCTGGACGGGGTCAAGATCTTGACCCGTTGCGTAGGGATGTGTTTATTCGTTTATTACTTCCCAGGGCGATGAACAAATGCCGCTCTTTACGGTGCATTGATTTAATAGTTAAAAATTTTCTCAGAACCTTTAATTAGCGAAAGAGGTTTATCTTTTTTTACTCGCAGATTTTTGCACACTTTCCGGGCATCATCAAGCTTCATTATGAACGATTAATGACTTATTAGACATTTTAATTCTGAATTAAAGCTGGACTCATTAAGAACTCATTCCCGCTATCTTGTAATTATTTCTTAACAACGCCCTTAGGTGTTATCGCCAGCATCAGTTTATATTATTATTGACGTTAAAATAATTTAAAATAATAAAAGTTAATGATTAGGCTGATGTGTAGATATATAGAAAAGATATATTAGGAAGATAGATGCAATTAGTTTTTTAGCATATAATAGCCTTAATCAATGGCTTACAAGAATTTCAGGATACGAATAGTGAGCCTAGGTTTCGCTAAAAGAAATGTGTAATAATACAAACTTTTATAGTGAGCTTTAGTGATGATGGATTTAGGTATGTGAAATATAAAAGACCACAGACCTGTAAACCAGAAAAAGTTAATATGGATAGTTGGATAAGTAGGGAAAATGCACATGAAAAACTTGAATATTCTTTGCAACAAAATAATCTGTAAGAACTCGTCTCAAAGGTGATTTTTAATGACGTGATTTCCTTGAGTCCTTTCTCTTACTTCGATCTGTGTTGGGTTCATCCGTGGTCTCTCATCGTGTGGGGTGAATCATGGCAGATTGCCAAAGCCAATAAAACTTTGCCCAAGAAACCGTAACTATCAGAGCTATGTCGCTGCAATGACATGTTTAATGTGAGGAAATGAGGATTCTATGGATGTGATTCACTAATACCTTTGAGCCATATTTAGCGATCGAGGTGTATCTAAAGTCGTTTCCCGTTTCATCACTAATAGAGAAACGGATTTGGTCGACCGAATAGTAATTCCGGTTCGTAATCACATGGGAATACTTTTACTTCATCACGCACTAATATCTTGCGGTGTTTATTAAAGGAATTTACAGAGTGCTTCTGCATTAATGAATCCCAATAAATTATAACTTTACCATTTTTATTTTATTCATAATCGCATCGAAACGAGAAAGCACGCATTATCCTCAAAAACACGGAGAATCATTCAAATTAATGGGTCTTTGAATCGAGATATGTTACTGAAAGAATACGTTTCACTCGTGACTGAAAGTTGTAGCTCCGCCTTTATTAAATATTTTATAACTCTCTAAATAAATTCCATCATTCTCATACTAGAATCCGCCCATTCTGTGTTTGTATCTGCACGAATCGACTATCTCTTTAAGCACAGAATGACTCCTGTCAAGATTTCATTTCGGATTTTAAATGGATACAGATTTATTCGCGATGAAATATCTTCGCTGTTTCTGTTAGAAACTCGTCATTTCGTAATTCATTTAGTTTATGGCTCCAACGCTTTTACGAAAGTGTATTTTCGATGTAATCAGAGATTTTGAAAGGATTATTTAATTATGAAAAGATGCCTAACATCGAAGCAAAAAACTGATCACAAGATTTCTATTATAAATTATATAACATGTGAAAGAGGCTGAAATCTTAGTGGGAGACACAGTTCCATGGCTAATGCTCATGATTAAGAAAACTTTTCCAAATAATCTTCTAAGAATTTATTGAAAAAGTTTGACCTACGATTGTATTGATTCCTCACGCTGTCTTAACGGGGAAGAAAGACTTTTGTATCATCGATACAAATATTTTCGATTTCGATGAGCTTCCGTATATGTATTTGTATTCTTTGTGTTAAACAGCTCATTTATGCTAGCCTCCGAAATTTTCAGGTGTTTAATATTTCTCTAACCATAAATAAAGAATAGGAGGTGAACATTTAATTTTTGTGATTTACTGTTATTCAGGTTATTGTTAGAATTTATAGTGTCAAAGGAAAAAATGCGGAAGCCTCCAAAACTTGCAGGGACACTTGTTTGTAATCATGCTCTATTTGATGTCAAGGAGACTATTTTGAAAATTTTGAATAAGAAACAGATTCCGTTACTTAGTTTTTCAGAGTTTATGTTAAAACATTCTAAATATATCTGATATTTTTTCAGAATTATTTTCGCTTGCGGTCTTAGTTAAAGTCTTATTATTTTCAAAATCAATTTTGGAGGGGTACTAAAATCCTTATTGAACTTTATGAAAATTTCTTTGAAAACTATTTAGACAACTTTCATTATACAAAAAGAAACATAAAAAGCTATATTCTGAAATTCTATGTTAAGATTCGTATTTTCTCATTTAGGAGACGTAATCGTTTCGTTTCGTTACCGAAACAGACGCGTCTCAAGTTACTGTCATATAGATTCCTAATAGCCAATGAATTTGTGTTGTAGGAGTTGCATATACCATTTATCTATATTCAGTTACCCTAGCGTATAGTTTGCTGGGATGAACCTATGCAGCTGTGTGGGCGAATTATATCTGCTGCATATTGTTATCTGAATTATATTGCATAGTTGGGGTTACACATGAATTCATTGAGCAAACATTTAACCCAAGTCTTGATCTTCTCTCTTTTTCAAAATCCTCTCTTACCTCAGTAATCATCTTGAGACATCTCTTCAGTCATTCAACTTCTATCGCATAAATTTTTATACCGCAGCCAAAACGTCTTAAATCTTAACGTTTGATTTGCCAGCAAAAAATTAACCTTCAACCGACGCGTCGACCTAGATTTCGGCCACAACTTTTTTGTTTACATCTGTCCCGATCTGGGTGAACCTGTTTCGCCCGGAATGGGATCGCTTGATGACAGTTCTCTCAGCGCGGGCAAAGTTGGGGTAGGTCTGAGCATCGATTTTTTACTCCTCTCGATAGCTAAGGTCAGGAACGGTCCAGATTCATCGGACTACTTTTTGTCGGTGGATTCTCTTCAGATTGCATTTCCCTCGAGACGGAATGTGTATGAAAATCTTCATCTTTAAAGCGCCTCCTAAACAAACACTCGGCTATAACTGTTTGATGTTTAGAAAAATGGGAAGAGTCGCTGAGAATGGTCGACAACGGTAATTAAAACGTCCCGTAAAAGAAAATGAGTAATGAGTCGGGAGAAAATAGACTTTTAAAGGATGAGCCGGAGTGATTTATGCGCAAATCAGCAGCCGTGTTTTTCCTACATCTCGGTGGATGCTAGTCTTCTAAGCATCATCGTGCTGCGACAAAAGAGGTGAGCATAATGGACATCATCTTTGCCTTTCTCCTTCCATTCGAGAATCGGACAAATGAAATATTGCGCTTCTGCGGGCTTCCTCCATTTACCAAAGGGCAGATGGACCATCGGGGCAACTCGTCTGCTTACTTCTACTTTTATATAAATCCTCAGCGCTGTGCTGAAATATTGCGGACGTCGACAAACGTCCTTCATGACAAATTTTTGAATGAATAATTTTTCTTGAGGAGTTTTCTCTATCGATCGAAGCTTGTTTGGCTTACAGCTACCTGGCCTACAGTCACTTGGCTGACGGTCACTTGGCCGACGGTCACTTGGACGACACCGCATTACGAGGACTTAATCGAAGTCTTTTGTGATATATTTTACTATTATTCAAACTGAATTTCAAATATTACTTATCAAAATTAGTTAATTTGTCTTTCATTATGAATGAACGAAATTCTAAGTTTTCTCGCAAAATAAATCAAACTATAATTTTAAAAAGTTATTCGTTGCAGTTAAATTATATTCAGTGCAGGTAAATTGTATAAGGTTTAAATTTTTATCTTTAATTTCTTAATATTAAACATATATTCAATAAATTTTCCGTAACTATTTAACCTAAATAAATAAAATTTTCACGATGGAGAAGGTAGAATAGTAATAACGGCTAATTTGAGTAAAACTGTTCATACAGAGAATAAGTAACACTCTCATCTTACATGTTAGCTTATTTCCTTGCATCAAGTGAAAAATATTAATTTTTCATCTCATATTTTGCAGCAATTAGGTACTTTACTGGTAATATTATTCCTTTACATTGCGCACCTCCTTTAACAAAAGGGGTAAAATGTCCGTCTGTCAGGCTGTCCACTGAACGAGGTATCGGCGAAACGTGTTGGTCAAGTCTAGTCCATTATTTCTGTAAGACGCAGGCGATTTGCCTTTTTAATTCCTTTTCTCGGCCTGTCTGGTTGAGCTCATTGCAAGATGCGTAAATAGCACAAAGAAATGAAGCCCTGAATGCACACATTGTATTCTGAAGGAGGATGATTAGTGCTTACGGTGCGGTGAGTAAAACTAATGATGAATCGTCATGAATTTCTGAACGTTCCCTTCCCTCTTCACATTACTCATCTGCATATTGCTCTGTATGAAGTCTTCATATTAACTGGTACTTAAATGTTGAGTTAAATAATTATATGGATATTTTTCTACAAGAAAGACCTTAATCCGAAATTAGATCGAACATGATTAATTAATTCTAATTCTTTATAAATTATGCATACGTGGCATTTGCTTCTCGCTAAGTTAAGGTGATATGTGCTATAATTAAAGAAAGAACTAAACTTGAATTTTCAATATGAACAGAAATATCCGATATGCATCGGTTCAAATTACAAGATATTTTACAACTTTCCTAGCCAAACCGAATTTTTCCCTTTATTTTCATTTTTTAATTTTTAGATGCCTGAGATATTTTTATGCTATAAATAATTTTAACTTTTCGTC
The DNA here is from genome assembly GCA_036926295.1 of Pachydiplax longipennis. Lineage (NCBI taxonomy): Eukaryota > Metazoa > Arthropoda > Insecta > Odonata > Libellulidae > Pachydiplax > Pachydiplax longipennis. The sequence goes on from JAVFKF010000012.1 coordinate 20,428,287, forward strand.
CCGTAGTTTAGTCGTTTAAATCCAAAAATATTTAAGTCGGCGCCACCTTTCAACAAATTCGTGACTTTACCTAGAGTCGTAATCGTAACTCCCAAACTTTATTTGAAGCTCTCTGTCTTACCAATCCTTGTGAAATGGTATACATTTACAAAGAATCGTGCTGTCCACCGAGTTGCCACGCTCCCTTTAAATTCCAGTTAATATTTTTTGAATAAGAGTGATTCCGTATCTCGTCAGAGGTTTCTTTTTTGAATGTCGCTATCGGAGCAATTAGTCTTCGGCTCTCCCGAAAGAATATTTCCCAAATCGTGTGTATATGCTACGTCGATAGATGCGGAACCAAGCGGTTGTCTAAAAAGGTAACCGGTTGGACCGGTATTCCTCCGACAGTAAAAAATGAAGGGGACGAAATAAGCTAATATAAGCGCCGCGTAACGTTCCCGATTATTCGCATAAATATTTGATTATTTTCTCCATAGGGGTTGATTTAATTAAGACGCGTCGGGAAATTTCCAAAGAGGGATGATCCTAATGGAATTCGACTCCTGAAATTAACCCCGGAGCCGATGCGTCGCGGAATTCCTTCGCAATAAGCGCAAATATTAAAATTTCAGGATGAGATAATAGCGAGGGAAAGTATTATATCACGAACGCAATAGGGTTTCCAAGGTAATAACAACTTGCGTGTTGAAACGAGCAGTGATCATACCGAATATAATTAAGAGAATGTTTCTCTGAAGCAACTGACAGCCTCCTTCACTCGAGTTTGAAAACATGTACGGAAACTTTCACGAGTGCATTTTGCGGAGATTATTATCTTATACATATTAAAGAAAGTAGACAATTCAAATTCTCTAAACACGTGCGCCATAACAGAACACTAAGCTTTCCATGGAGCTTCATAGCGTTTCAAATTTTTCGATCTATACCTAAGCGTGAAACCCCTTAACGTTATTTCACCGTCGTGGCTTATTTTATATTTCACCGAATGCTACTTCAGGTATCAGCACATTAGAACTGAAAATAGAAAATGGCTTCCGTCTTGCAGCATAGTTAAGAGAGCAATTAAAATTGTACATTGAAATTCCTCATTGATCAGAAATGCTTTCTATAGTGTGGTTATAGTTCCGATCTAAGTTTTGTTATATTTTTGCAAATAACTGGAGAAAATGTAGATAAATATCGTAAAATTTTAACGAAAGCCTATTAAAAGTAAATTTTACGGTTGAACGATTAACAACGACTTATTTTGTTTACATTTTATACAAATTGCCTTAATTTGTAATACCTCGTTTAGTCTATGGCAAAATCTATACGTTTAATATTCATGAGACGCAATTCAATTTTGTCAAGTGCGCACCTAGGGAAGGAACTGAGACAAGTTTTAGCCCCCCTCCTACAAGATCCTATAAGTATACCATGAATATTAATAACCCTTAAACTCACATAGAAGGTTTCAGTACGTACAGTAAGTTTTAGTAAAACAGCGTCTTTTCGTTCGTCTGCCAACTGAGATTTTAACATATTCAATATAATATTAGTCATATTCCTTTATATTAGCCCCCAAGCGAAAACCTTATGCTTAATAAATGCTGTTAAATTGCGTAAGCCAAATCTGACCTATTTTAACCAAATTTAAATATTATTAATTTGATTTATATGATAATTATGAAATTTATAGCACCATAACTGATTTCACAGTTTTAAAAGAAGACTATTAAAGTCCTTTAGTAGACTGGTTCAGAGATCACTCGAAATTACTTCTCTTCTTCGAATCTCATGGTGGCGAAGGGATAAAACTTTTCAGAATAGTGCTCAGATGAAAGGGGCATCAGTTTTGCAACGGTTTAAATTAGCAACGATAAATTTCCTACTTCTAAATCTGGTTATTCCATGAATGATTGTATTCACTTGTTTCTCTTATTAGGTTGCACACTCAGTTTATAATTCTGATCGACAATCGCTTGTTTGAGTCCTGTGAAACTAATCAGTATTGAGGTCTTGTCGCTTAAAGGCACGCTAACATTAGGCCTTAACACTAGATGAGTTTTTACGCCTATTCATGTTTCCATATCACAGAAACAGAATGTTTCAATAGATGTGACAGCATTTAAAATCTTTTCGTTGGCATTACTTCTTCCAAAAGGTATTTTGAAAACTTTTTCGCTTACCTCAGCGCGGAATCCGTTTTCGTCTGCGAAGTAACGCAGAGTAATGGGGGTTCCGTCAGGTGCAGTGTATGAATAAGATCCCTCAACAACATTGGCCTCAGCGTCCTTTATGCCCAGGTTCTTCACAAAGCCTCTCTCTGACTGACTGATCCCATTTCCAGTTTGGTAGCTGTTGGATAAATGAGGATAAACTTATTTATCTTTTATTCAATTAAATGTTACATTACAAGAAATTGCAACTCCACAAGCAAGTTCCGCAAGAGAAAAATATTCATCTACGGATTAATTGTTTCTGATTATTATTCTAATATCTCTCCATATCGAGGGCTACTATTATAAACTTAGAAATAACTAAAAATACTGATATTGATTGTTAATTATTCTCATCACAGGTTTCCGCACGAAATTCTACATTTTTATGCGTTCTTCCTTCAGAATCAATTTCTAGAAGAGAGAGCAAAAGATTTTTCTGTTTGTATGCTGAAAATATTAAATATTAATGATGTACTCTTTTGTGATCCTGAAAATAATTTAGATTAGGTATCCTCAATAAGAATTTACATCTGCAATGACAATTACCGAGATTTTAAAACTGCATTCAGCCGAGGAACTACGCCAAATTTTTGAACGAAAGTCTCATATTGAAATCATCCGCATTAAATTTTGGGCTTAATAATAATTGAATACTACTAACAGTAAAATATTACGCTATGAAGGTAACGATTATTTTAAGTTTGCATGCACTGGAACTTAAAAGTTAACCTTAAAAATAAATACTCATATATTTACAAAGAAAAGGGAGAAGTAACCCTTTCAAACATTTGAATCTATAAATATTTCCGAGTGAAACTGATGGAGGATAATGGACCAGCAGGAGAACCTTGCGCTTATAAGTTTTAATTACTCATCTCTTTAAGCAATCTCGAGATAAAAATCTATGCCATTGGTTCTTCTTCCAACGCACCATCCCGTCGCCGTGTAAATATAGAAAATGCACTCTCCCGAAACAATTCCGAATTTACGTCATGCGCGGAACGTTTTCACCCCGCGCACTCCAAGCATTACTCCGCGTCTCCCCTCTTAACTTTCCCGGAGAGTTTTTACTCAACTTTTTAAAGAAGACGAGTTTCGGCAGATTTATCATACGCGGTTGACCGTGGGAATGCAAGACGCTAACCTCGGTGGGTGATCCGGCGATACTCGGTCACCGAAATTTCACAACCCATTTTCCACCGCTAAACACATACCGTTCGAGTTCGGTGTTTTTACGACGCGTAGTAAATCTCTCTCGAAGAGGATACCCTTTCGCTTTCGATCATTACGCATCCTTTTCAAAGGCTCTGCTTTAGAATCATCTGAGTAAGGCAGTAAACGTTCCGAGAGCCGCGCGTGTTTCCGCGAGATGATCGGGTACGATTCGTCTTTCCGCGGATGTTGTGAGATTTAACGCATCGGGCTTATCTGTAAAACCCATCTCTTATCTTCTCTAAGAGCTTGTGAACGCTGATATCTCCTTAGATGGATAACTCTCTGGCTGGATGGTTTCCCCGCCCTTTTTAAACCCTTATGTTATTACCGTGAAGAAGCTCTCAGTTCTTTGATGCTTCCGTATTGCTCTTTTGCATCCCTACCGAACCAAGAGGGATGCTTGACATATATCTCCACTCCCACTTCATAACTTGGATGACTCCTTTCACTTCCAACGCCATCAGATGGGCGGTTTGAAGAACTTCAACGCCCTCCTCAGGGCGAATAAAACTGTCGCCTACCGCGTTTCTTACGGTCGGAAAGATACCATTCAATCAAGGTATCAGAGGAGCAGTATTGTTTGGATTCGTTACTTTCTAATTGCCAAGAGTGGGTGTAGATAATTTGCGTTCTAATAGCTAATATCCAAATATCGGGTACTCGAAGGAAGCTAGCCTGAAGGTGATGTTTTGAATTAAGATTAATGTCTCACAAACTAGACTAACCTGTTGTTTCTTAATAATTCCTTTAGTTTACGAACGTGGGGGTAGATTTTTTTTACTGCAAATAGCACTCTTATTCTAAGGAGAGATACCGTGCTCATAAATTAATAATGTATTAAATAAATGTGTATATATATATTTGAATCAGTTATTTGTCATTTGAATCTAGTAGAATATCTTATAACTTCCATGGAGTACTCAACAGTTGAATGAGAGCTGGCTAAGAAAAGGTGATAGGTTTATCATTTGCTTAAAAGCATTATCAACTTTCCAGCCAAAAACTCTTAAAATAGAGAATGAGTTTTCACAAATGGCAATACGCAGCAATTTGCAGGCTATTTCTATTTAATTTTAGATGAATGTTTTTAGAGATTTCTAAAATTATCTAAAATGATAGTAGTTCATTTACACACAAAAAAACATCCATTATATTTCTACTAACACCGCAACCTCGCTTAGGTAAAAGGATTTTTAGTGATGCTGATTTTTTCTTTTTACGCTGACTTAAATCTGATTAAATATTCTATAGAGATTAAATATAGCAATTACTATTAAAACAACTCCGTATATAATGCGAGCACATAGCCTGAAAGCCATGCATGTATTCTCAGTGAACCGTGGTAAAAGTCAAGTAAGTAAAAGTCCTCAAGATAAAACATAACTCACGAAAAAAAAACGAGAGCCATTCATTTTCTCAGAAAATATCTTTCCTTTCTCAAGACGAATCCGTTATTGGAAGGCAATCCACTTCGGCGAAGGACGCCGGAGACAAAGGTTTTTGCGCAAAATGAATCGGAGCAAATTAGCGTCGCTCGAGAAAAAGAGACCTTTTGCAATTGAATTGTCTCAAATGTCATCCGTCTTTCAAATCTCGAGCATCTCCCGTTACAAGTGACCTCGTTTCCACCTCAGAATACATCGCATCGTTGATTTTTCTTTCTCTTTGAGCATTGGAAAGAGTCCTCCATGTCCTCAAGTAGACCGCTCTGGAAGCCCCCGAGGAAGATACTGCGTTTTTCCATACCTTTCTGCTCATCGCATATGAGATAACATTTTTAGCTTACGCCTCGGTCGTATAAGTGTTGCGTAATGAGCCGTTCCACTTAAGTCTCTCAAAACAGTTTTCGCCATGCTACATAACGACAGTAGGTCACTCGAGGGCATTTTCCTGCGACCGGGATCCTTTTGGAGAACTAAGCCGTAAGAAAGGGAATATCAGCGCACGGGGGTGAATATATTAGCGACAACTCTGTTGCAAAAGAGCGGATTAAGAAGGTTGATGTAATTTATAGATCGTCCACGCTCTTTAAAGGTCTCTAGATATAGAAAATGGCTAAGATGGTTTGGGATCGCTATTAAGTGCGATATCATAACCTTGTTTTATGTTCGCGCGATATTTTTATAGTAGAGTGTGCATCGAATGCTGCCGTGGCTCACAGAGGTCGAAGGGAGAAACAGGTCGGACATTATATTAAACATGTGAGGTTGGAGGGAAATTTACGTAATAGATTTATAGGAGAATTAATTCAGGGATTTAGCAGAAATATTGCAGGAGATGCGAACCTGGGACTAATGGAACTGAAGTTGGAAAACGTGAAAAAGGGAATTTAAATATCTTGGATTTGTGTTGAACTAAAACAACGGAGAAGGAGATGAAATGCTAAAAAGAATCAATGCCTAAAATAGAAGATATTGGGCACTAATCTACATTATGAAAAGCAAAATAATATGAATAAAAGTTAAAGTAATAATTGATAAAACGATGATTAAACCATTTTTACTATGTGGAACGGAAACATGGAATGATCACCTAAAGCATGGAAGTAATAGTTTACGGAAACGTGATATTAAAAAGGATCTATGGACCGATTAGGAGAAAATGATACCTGGAGGATTAGAGAGAATAAAGAATCACGCACATAGCTATGAGTATGTATATACTGAACCTCACATTATAGTTATCGTAAGAAGTTGACGTCTTAGATGGACAGGTAACTAAGGAGACACAGAGATTCGATGCTGAAGTTACTTCTTTAAGCTAACCATTCCTTAGAAGCATTCGTTCCATGTTTTTCTTCTGTCTCGGTTTAATTTCCAAAAATCTTTCAAAATAATTCCACCACTTCTTCGAACGCTTTTGAAATTTACTTTTTCCGCTTTACCGACCTCTCCAAGGTCTCCAATATTTATATTATCTCCTTCACAATGCTATGATATCCTAAAGATTTTTACTTTGCAGTTTTTATATGGATTTCTTAGTATTTGAGTTAAAGTATGATTTCTATGGAGAATTTGGGATGCTACCCATTTTATTACCTGAGAGTATAGTTTACCTTATAGAATTACAAATTTTGCGCGTTGCACCTTAAGGTCAATTTTTTTGCAATAAGTTAAATGAAGATTCGGTTAAATTTGTTCACTATAATTTTATTCCTAAAGGAAATATATTTTTTCAAAAGAATTTCTACGTTCCTGCTTCGAGAGAGCTCTAAATAATGCGAAAAGATTCCTTTTAGGGTGCTATTGTCGACTCAGCGAGGAGATCGCTAATGAAGGAACAGAATGTCGAGGCAATTGATTGAAAGGTTTCTGGAATCTATGTGAACCTATCAATTACAAACCAATGCTATTGGGATCTATGAGATAAACGTGATTTGGCGTTTACTCCATTTTATGTCATTACGAACAAGTCACGGCTAGAAGATATAAGCAGGGATATGAAGGAAGTCTCATTAGAAAGACAAGGAAAGGAGTCACGCCTCAACCTTTGAATCCGCAAAAGCATTAAAACTGATGACCATCCGGGTTTTGGTGGTCAAGGTTTTCCGTCTTATTTATAACGCCGCCCTTCGACAGATCTGGATTAGAAAGTTCTCCTTCTTTAACGTTGCAATTGCCGATTAGGTCAAGAGTGAAAGAGTCGTAAATTTAAGAGATAAAAATCAGAGAGCTGCAGTGAATCTTAACTAACGCGCCGAAGAATCGTTATATCATTAGGAGATTCGAGAGGTTTAATTGTGATTGACCTAATGACTCAGATGCTATCCGGATGGAGATAAAAATAAAAATGGATGAGAGATAAATTTACGATTCCCAATCGGTAGATCTTCGAGGACGGAGCGTATCGTGATGTTATTTGGATAGGTCATGGTATCAATTAAGATGATATCTTTGTTAACAGACACATTCCAAAGAAATAAAGGTGAGTCCGAAGAAACGAATGACTAAATCATTCGATAAGGCTTATCTAATATGAAATCTATGCGCCATTAATCATAGATATGAATTACAGCTCTTAGACACTAACAAGAAGTAATTTTCGTTGCATCGATTTCGAGATTTGTATCTCTGAAAACAATAAATGATTCAATAATTTTATCGATAATCAATTCGATTCAATGATTCAATAATTTTTAAAACAATCATTTCATTAACTCTTTTGACTCAGAGGCGATCAAAAAATAGGAACACGGGGGATATAAATTTAGTACAAGAGATCAAAACAAAAAAGGTTAAATGAAAAGTAACAATACTCTTCTGGGATCATTCTTTCTTTCCAAATGGCTTTGAGTAAGAGGAAACTTACTTGTCTAAATATTACCGTATTGAAAACGTAATCTAATATTAATTGTGCGCTTCATGACATCTTGCTTTCCAGTTATTAATCGCAATATTGCAGTCAGTGAAAAAACAACAAAAAAGTTTTCCTTAGATATTTTCGAGCTTATTTTTAATACGGCTATAAAATATTTTCCAATTTCACCACGGCCAAATTGTCATTATCTTTAAAAATAAATCTACTTTTAATGTTGTGGGGATAATAGAATATTTGCTTATTCCTACCGCATTAGAAATTTTAAGAGATTTTCCAGGGAAATAATAATGAGCTTCATTGAATTTTTATAGAAATGAAAAATGAATACATACATATATATGATGTTGTTAAGGGGCTCGGAGTAAAATACCTAGTCATAAGATTGTGAATTTTATCTTCTGAATTGCTTTCGGTAAAGCTATTCAACGCAAGGCTCAATTTATTGAGTATTTAAGTTTTCGATTACTGAATTTTCTATTTCTATAATTATATATAAAAAAAGAAATTCTTCAGGTATTTCAAGGTAATTAAAAAAAGATAAATATTCTGTAAAACGTTCCGTAAAATTTTAAACCACAAGCATACATTTTTCTAAATATCTGAAGTGATTGTTTCTTATTTCTCCATAAACTTCACCACAAATAATAGATAGAATTTGGCTTGAAATAACTATGGCTAGATATATTTTCTGAGAATTTCGTTTTATCAGTAGAAGTTATTTAAAATATAAGTCATTCGGACAACTGGTCTCCTATTTTGTGGGTGAAATTGCAGTTTTGGTTACATTTTGCAAATACTATCCTGTGTTTTGGGATAATTTGGGTCTGAACTGAACCTTATATATTCTCACCTGTAATGATAGGAGCCATCATGTGCGTGATCACTGCTGTAGGCAGTAATTGGGATGATGGGTTTTGGAACTCCAAACTGGGGAAGTGCCACAGAAACAGCGACGACGGCAGAGAGAATAAGAAACTGGAAAAGAAAGGAGTTATTATCATTTAAGTAAATAAATTTCTCCACATGAATATAGCATATCACTAGTATTAAGTTATAAAGTACTAACTATGATCCCATGTAATTGTTTATTTGTAATATGTAATGCACGACTTAGAAAAATTCGATGACCTTTTTTAGAAATCTATTTCGGTTTATTCATTAGATTTTATGGAAAATATTTTGGTGATTTACCTAAAGTAAAAATTATAGGCTCAATTATTATTGATTATTAAAAGTGCTCTCATAGAGTTGGACCTAAGCTTTCAGATATAGATAGATTCACATTTAGGTTTAACAGCAACTACCTTATGGCTGTGGAACATTAGTAAAAAGTAAAACGCTTGAAATAAAAACATCCCAATCGTCCTCTATTTGAAAAATTTTCTACCATTTCCACTGCCAATATTTTCTATAACAAAGACCCCCGCGTAAATTATTGAAGTGAAATTTAATGCTAAAATTAGCCTCTGAATTTTGAGTTAAATCATACAACAATACTGCTTATATTTTATGATTTTCTTTAAGTATTTTACCGGTAGTTCTGATTTTATGACTACTAAATTGTGGAGGTTGTTAAATGAAGATCTTTCGGTTCTAAAATATAAACATTTTCTCAAACTACAAATCACCAAAAGGAACGAAGGAGAAAATTGCTAAGTTATAAGCTATTTTCATAGACGGTAATTTTCTCCATTTCAATGACACTGATAACAGTCACTTTCCCGAAATGAAGTTCTTGCAGCGTTACAGCAGGAAATTCGCCTGAAACGTGCTTGACTTTAGAAAACGAGCCGATGGACGTATTCGAGGTAGTTGAGACTCGAACCAGGATCTTCCACTAGCCTCAACGTGACACTGGGGTAACAGTAAGTGGGAGATCCTGGTTCCAGTCCCCGTCTCGTGGGAATTTTTCCTTCGATTTGTTTCCTAGCATTTAGTATATACACGGTGACACGGGCTTGTGAATAGCCGTCACGGAACACCTCAAGGAATCCTCAAGTCATCCCGTCCAAAAGGAAAACTCACCAGCTTCATGACTGTGGTTGGTTTTGTCGTCCGGATCCTCTAATTGATGCTCTTTCGGATGTCTCCTCTTTGCCAATGATGCCACCTTAATCCTGCCGGACTCTTTTATACAAATCCTTCGCACGGCCATCTTGGTATCCTCGTCCAGAAGGAATCTTCAATTTCCTTTTTTTTGACAGGGAGGGGTAAGAGAGGGCCGGGAGGGATAAAGAAGATGCTTTCTTGAGGACCTTGCGGAAAGGTGGAGGTTGCTAGGAGGGGCAGCAGGTTGACCACTTTCGGTCCATTTCGATCTCAGCAGAGTCGCTCTTTCTTTTTAAAAGGTCATAGGTTGCGAGATGAGTCCCTCCGCATGGGGCGGGGAGTCCATCCCTCCCTGGAGGGTGGAGGAGACCTTAAAGGACGACCTCCACTTCCAACCGGACCCATATCAACGCCCTGAACGTCTGGAAAACCCTTTTGGAGAGATGTCCGAGGATGGCTGAGCGGCGAGATTTATGGCAGAAGACTCTTTTTCGGCCATCCCACGGTCACATATGAGACTAGTCGGAGAGGTTTTGTAAATATCGAAGGAATTATTGCTACAAGCGAAGATCGCCTTCGACCGCCGGCTTGCACCGATGTTGCGGTGTCTCAGTACATGTCAGGTGCCTAATTTTTCTTCCATCGATGTTTTGCTCCCGAATTCCTATCGGCCTCGTACCCGTAATATCTCTGGCACTCACTGCGTACCACCTCATTTCGATATTCCAAGGAATGTCTTTTACTCTAATTTGATAAGGACCATATTGTGAAATTTACTCAAAACAAAATTTTTGGCTTTGGTCAGCAACAAAATTTATTAACTAATAAATAAGTTAATTTTTAACTTCCCACGACTTTAACTGTTGAAAATTGAGATCTTTCCAGACGAAAATTCGTAAAAGCTTTCAGGTAAATTTTGTCCCTTCTTTGTTAACTCTCTCACAATGTTTAATATGTATATATAGTTAAATTTTAATTTTAATGAGCGGTATTTCTCGTTGACACTAGAAAATTTCTTAGCTCTGATGCATAAATTATTTTTACCAACTTGAGGGTGTATGTGTTAACAGTTTCTCCGAATTGTTATAATTGCAATATAATGAGTATTTAAATACTTCGAGTTTTTATGATTTGCTCGGAGAAATTTGTTTTGAAAATACTCTGAAAAAAAGGAAAATCATTCACCCGTGACTGTAAGGGCGTTTCGATAGTATTCCAATTTCGCATCACAAATTTAGCGCATGTATCGTATACCTATTTTTCATTTCTATCTTCGTTCTTCATTAGTATTTTCTCGCTACATTCTTTTTATAGATAACAAGCGGTTATCCACCGGATAGTACGGTAACTGAAGTATTTATTCAGTTTTTTAGAACCATAATAATCACGTTAGCCATGCATCCTTCATCAACTATCCTGAAAAGAAGCATCACTTCTTAACTGTGATTTTATTAATGAATCTATAAATCGATGGCTACAAACCAAGCCCTCCGGAGGGTTTCTTTGGAATTGAAAAAAGTTAACATTGCTTGTGACTCTTGCTTTCCTTACTTTCAAACTCAAAACATTTTTAACCTTTGCTATCCCAGGAATGTGGTTTTTTCCGTGAATCTCCTTCAATTAGGCTTGCGTCAAAGTATCGAGGTCGACTAGGGAATTTGTGAAATATGCCATATCCATAAATATTGCTCTTTCCGTGATTATATTTTACTCAGAAATATTTCGTGAAGAGGAATTTGCGAAATTTTTTTCTTATGTGGCAAAAACTCAATAACTTCCAGGGAATAATTTGCTGGTTTTTTAACGATGAACATATATTCCTGTTAAGTGATAATTATAATCGAGAAGAGAGTCCTTAAATTAAAATGGAGAGTGATAAATTGTACATTTTTCGTTGATAGTGAGGCAAAAATAAGATCCCAGTAGATGTGAAAACCTTCTCTCTGATTACGACCATTTTTAAAAATGAAAATATGGACCCTCTCTTCCTACATTATAAGTATGAATCATACATTAACGGCAATTATTAATAGTTGGATTCTTCAAAATATTCATTTTCTATCATTTGAATAATTATCCTCCGTAAACTGAACATTGTAAAATCTCTCTTAACTCAACAGTTACAAAATTGTTTTTATTCACTTTAGTTAATTCATTATGTAATTATAATTTCTTCAGTACGTAATATTAATTTGCATGCAACCCTTCCACAACACAAAAATTTTACGTTAAATTATTTACTCACTTAGAGCAAACTTATTTTGATAGTTATTATTTTGATATCATATGTCTTCATACTTACAGACTCTTCGGAATATGAATTATAGTAATTTTGTTCACCTTCTCAATGGTTTCTTCTCCGTGGTCCACATCTTTTACAATCATTGGACGATTTAATGAGAATTTCATCCACCGTTCGTTGTTCGCGGAAAGAAAACCATATCATCTAATAAATTGTATGAAATAATACTACTATTTAACTTTCACTAGCTTTAACTCTTTTGACATTACAGACAACCGAACCTTACCGTATTAGTCGCAAAAATTTCTGCTCGCAGGAATATATCGTACATTAATGAGGGTAATTATCAAATTCTGTACAACAATAGCTTGCTTAAATCTCCACCGATATATATATTTTAGATAGAATCGAATGTAGACGGTATCAAATCATACCATATTATATTCATCGGAACCATGTATTTGGTATTATTATTAATCTCATATAAGTTAGAATTTAGTAGAAGCCAGGTGACAACATTATCATACAATTTACAAACATCTGTATAACTAACATATAAATTTAAAACATACACTAACATTACAGCAATGCAAATTATACACATCATACTATAAAAAATGCAACATATTATACATGAAAAGTATGTAAAAATAAACTGAATATTAAGCTCCTTTTTAGGGGTATTTATTGTCTTAAATATTATATAAATTATCAAACCTAAGAGATAGAGATTGTTATACTAAATATTATATCGCATCAATATCCCGCAGTATACAGTAAACAATATGTCAACATATTGTTCAAGAAATCTTTATCCTAATAAAATGATGAGATACTTCGTTATTTCTAAAAAAACTGGTAAGAAAGTACTGGTAAGATCTGCATAATTAAAAATAAACCTAAAAACTTGAAAAAGTACAAATATATCTTTTGAAATTCAGTATTAAATATGTTTTCCATCTAGCATTTCTGCTAACTTGTCTAAACACTGAAATCAGGATCTTTAGAGAGAGAAAAATTGATTCATTGAGATAGAAAGCTTACAGAGTTAAGAATAATTTATCGTCATGAAAATTGTGTTAATCCCTCATTGGAGAGAACCTATTACTCACTCAAGATTATATTTAAAAATATTTTGGTCAAGGGCGAAATTAAAGTTGCTTCTCGAAAAGACTAGAAAATCATGTTTTGCAGTTAGGATATTTATTATTATAAAGGAATAATTACCAACAATAAATAATTCTTACTTGACATTACAGTGGTACATAATTTCTGGTTTAAGTGATTCGTGGTATTTATTGTTAAGTCTTAGATAGTAATTAAGAGATCCGTTAATACATCTTCATTAATGATCTGTTGCATCTATAACAAGATGGACCTAACTATAGTTTGCTAAATCGACGAAACTCTTACGCTAGATATCCCTTCTATGACGACATAGGTTTGGCAAATCACATGAAAAATATTTATTCTGATGTCTTCCATTTTTCATCTACAAAGATATAATCAAGGATTCTCATGGCTGAAACACGTCGGGAAATATTTAAAAGACCTTCGAGGAGTGTCTTGATAGTCTTGATTTACACATATAACGTTCTCAAGTGAAATATCTGACCGGAGAGGTTTTATCACTATCAGTTTTGTGGAGGACTCTTTTCTTCCCATTAATCAATTTATAGAATCTTATTAAGTATTCGAAGGACTTTTCTCCCTTTTAAATAGATATTTTTTTACTCTCATCGTTACATGTTACCTTCAATTCTTATAATAAAATTTATTCCATCGAAAGGTGACTTAGACCTCCGTCTTCAGTCCTTGAAAATTAAATAATTATTTATTGATTATAATCAATAATCATTATTCACCTGATAGAAAGTGAAAGAACCGCTTTGTTAATTATCGAATTTCTCGTTTCTCCGTGAGCTTGCTTAAATCTTAAGGATGTACAAATACTTATGTCCCGGTGGTACGTATTCGATTTTACGCTTACACTTTGATATTACGATGAAAGCTTGGAATATCAATATTTGGTGCAGTAAAGGTATCTTAAGGAGTCCACCTTCTTCCGTGGGTAACCTAAATTATGTTTTTAAAACTTGATATTGACGTTATTGCGATATTTTTCTGAGGATAACTTCTGAAACTTCTTTCTTTTTTAAAAATACCTTAAGAATTCCACTATGGTGTCAGATTAGAATAAATAACAATCTGAATGCCTTCTATGAGCAAATATCTGTTCATGGAAGACATTCATAGTTCATAAAGATACATTCATATTCTTAAAGACCTCACTTGACCTTTTTCTAGCCCTGGTTGCGAAAGTTATTTCCAAATTAAGAAACGATCAGGTACGGAATTGACCTCACAATTACTCTGAATATTAACGTGGATGTGACGTACGATTGGTAGCTAACTCAGTACATCAACAAGGGAAACCAGCTTTTCTTAGCTCTTTTTATGTGTAACATTTAAACTGTTGCTTCCTGTTTGGAGTAACTGACGTAACCGCACAAAGAGTCCGTGACAGGAAACTAATTGTGGCAATTCAACACTTTCTCTCAACAAACCAGAAATTTATAATTTTTCATCTATGAGAGGAGATGATCTTTACCGTTTAGTAATATATCATGGCTACTCGCTGAACACGTTATCGCAGCTACTAGATATATATTCTGATCCTCATAAGGATGAAGACTGCCCATTTTTCACAAGCAACGTTACTGACTTCTTATTTTCTTATTGTAGGTCGAGGTTTTCTGGTATCTGAAATATTCATGAGAATAGAACATCTTTAAGATTTTTTTTATTTCTAAAGAACTGCACCACTTCGAATTACGTATAATTTTATTGAATGTAACGGAAGATTAGAATAGAGTCTCCTTAGATACAACGAAATATTTTGTAAGAAGTTCGACAGGAGCTAATAGGCTAATTTTATTCTTTTATTCAAGAGAACATGTTCGAGCTTTCGTAAGAGAGTTCGAGCTATAGTAAAATCCAGGCTATGTTAGCCTGGGTGTTACTATAAAAGTTAAATCAGTTAGATGAGGCAATCATATTCGGTAGAACATACTACTAAAATCTCAAATTCTTGCACTGACAGCATTAACTGGAGATTAGTGGCGATTTGGCAACGGAAAGCAATAAGGATAGCCTATACGCAGGCGAAAGATACCAAGGGGATTTCCTCCATAAGTTACGCCTACTAGAAAAGAGGACACCTTCTCGAGGAACATTTTTCATCCAACTCTCGAACCAACGAAAATCTTGAATAATTTCCAATAAACATCGTGCATTATGATATTTTGCGAAATGACAAAACCTTTTCTGAAGTCGAAGAGAAAATTATTTCCTGTATAATGGATGTTTGCTTTCCCTGAACAAAAAGAAAATGTTCGAAGGCGTCTCCACCCATACGAGTTAATTGTCAACTTTCTCTAACGCAATTCCCCAAAAATAAAATAAAATATGACGATATTCCTGGAGTTCACATGTGGTGCCTGGTCAGATATTGTATGTAAGCCGTTATAAAAGAAGAGGAAGAAAAAAAACTGTTAAATAATAATTTAGTTAGTGAAAAAATTTGCTTGACCTTCAAGCTGAAAGGCAGCACTTAATAATTTTGAGCGTAATTTGGGTAGCTTGTAAATCAAAATATTTAAATCAGCAATATTTATTTAAGCACGATCTTAAAGTAAGAAGGTTACCCGAAACATTCATCACAGTTCGGACATAAGATGTCGCATGAGACACTTTGATAAATGAACTCCTAAATATCATATTCCATAGTTAATATCTGTATACAGCTTCAAATTCAACGTGAAGGACGTTTTTTATATTATTTCTCAATTATTCAACCAGTTTTTGTCTAAACGTTCTCTCAGAGACACAGACTCTCAATGAGACGTCCAAACCCTTTCTCGGTAAAACTTCATTCCATCCATCCACAAAAGTCCATTCATGCATATACGTTTGATAGATCTAATTTAGACCATTTCGAGTGGAATACATATCCAAATTATCTTAAAATTCTTTTTACATTTTCGGAAGATAGCACTGTGTGTGTAGCGATGGTGGGTGAATTTTAGCTCATTTTTAGGGTTATACTGTTTATAATGATAACTTTTACCGTCAATGGACATTCGTGCGGTGATATTTTCTATTTTCTCTTTTTCTAAAAAATTTCATTTATTTGAAACAATTTTACTATTATTATTATTTTATGTAATAATTATTATTTCTCAATGGTAATATTTATTTGCATAATTATTTTTCCTGAAGCCTGAAATTTACTTTTTCTAAAAATAGTCACCGCTGGATCCAGTTAGTAGTATGTATACATCAGTGATTATTTGTCGTTTGAGTATTCAATAATAAATTATCATCATTATAAACAATATTTTAATCAATGAAGTGTTTCTTATGCGAGTGAATTTGTAAAATTTAGCATCATTACTTACGACATGATTTTTCACCTACAGCGATATCCTTATAATTACAAAAATGCTAGTATCTTTTCTTTGCTGTTCACATTTCACGAATTTGATTCATTTTCTCCTATCTAAATTTACCCTTTAATGTATATTCTAAAATAGTGGTTAAAATTATAGAAACAAATTCTTGTGTTTTTTCAGTTCCTTTAATCCTTTAATTCGTGTACCAACACACACATTCTAAAATGGTCTTGAGGGCGGTGTCAAGAAAATCAACGAAGAAAGCTAAATTCGGTGATATTTGCACAATTTCTTTCAGATTTCGCGAAGCAATAAATCCCATACACACCACGACTGATGGCTTCGTAATTTAATCAATGGGTTTTCTTAAAAACACATGCCGATTTCCGCTTTCTTTTGCGTGACCAAATGTTAAGTAACGCCTGGTATACTGAGGAAAACTTAGTACTTGCGAGTTCAGAGGGTGCATTCGGCACATTATATAACCATTAATGTTCTCACTCGAAAATGTCCAAAGAACATGTCAATCGCAGGCATTAAATTACTCCGACCGCGGGGAGTAAATATGCCAAAAATATATTACTGCCTTCAGCCCCCTGACATCCAAACGAGAGTCCTCCTCCCTTTCTTACCGATTTCATGAACATTCCTCTCGCAATCACAACCGACTCTCCCCGTAAATAACTTCAAAGCATGCGTTCCTCCTTTGCTCAAGGCTGCCCGGTTCTCAGAGGAGGTGTGGTGTACTTAAGAATCTTTACTCCTCCCAGCGGAGATCACTTGGTAAAACGACACTTACCTTATGATAACGCTTCATGGGCATCCTTAGTTGTGCTACCCATCTCACATTCAGTTAATGTTTACTACCTGGGCAAGGCTTGCTACTCTTTATCGCGGTATATAAATACGTCTTCAATGAGTAATAATGAAGAATTCAGATATTTACGAGACCTATTCCCTATCAATGTGTGTTTCGTCTTATTTCATCCGTCTCTTTTATTCTCAGTCTTGTTTTAGTTATAAATTTCCTATATAATGAGAGTAAAATTGAGATTATTACCATGTAATTTTGATGATTAAAAATGTTTATCATGAAACAGCTAAGATTTAGAAATCACACCCTATTGCGTGTAGCATCCTCTGATGAATGGGAATTAGAAATTCGGATGCGAATACTAAATATACAGTAGAAATTGATGTTAAGAAAAAGCACAATGTATTACGCAACCTCCGTGCGGATAAAGCGAATTCTAGAATGAACGTAAAATAGGAAAGATACAGGCGGAGAATCGTTTTATTAACTCATTCCTTTCTTGAACTACCTGCAGTAATAATAAACTTAGAAAGAGGTCGATCTGTTGGTGTTTATCTCACGTGCCATACGTCAAAGTAACAATGTAGATGTAGATGCAACTACTATGAAATGGCTTTAGTATAACATGTAAACGTACTGTGAGGACAAGCATAAGTTACATTAATTTATTATTGATTTTTATCCATCTGATAGATTAATCAAATCCTAGTTAAGTATAGGATTATTTTCTAAAATTGGGAAATCGGCATACATTTGTGAACCCATGTGTATTAAAACCGAATGAAATCTTTATGGCATTGTTTATTTGCGCCAGATAGACTGGTTTAGCACAGCCAAAACATGTCTCTGGGTTTAGAGTGGGACGAAATCTCTTACCGGGAGGGGGCTGTCGAGATTGCATAGCACTTATACAACTGAAAATCTTGAAAATGTTTTTCTTAAGGAATATTGGATGAGAGAGGAAAGAGCTTCATTCTAATGGTAGAGAAGAGAAGGTGGGGAAGCTCATACGCAAAATAAAGTAGTAAGTAAAGAAGTAAAAGTACAAAAACTGAGTACCTATACCGCCTATGTTAACTATAACTTTTTCTTTTTAAGCTATGTTTATATAATAAGAAATATTTTTTGGGTTTTTCTATGAACATTCTGAATGAAAATGTCCTTTTCCAGAAAGAAAATCTTTTCTTATAAGGCATTTGAAAAGTAGGTGAGGCTTAATTAAATAGAAAGATATACTAATTTGGCGTAGCCATATGATTTCAGACCCAAAAAAGAGAGAAAATGAAGTGGTCGGGCTGAGATGTTTTTACGAGGTTATCTAGATCTTCTTTGCCTTGAATGAAATTTGATCCACTTCTTGACGCGTTTCATGAACTCGTTTGGTCCTGATTCTCGTTTACTTGAGTTACCGTGGATGGCACATTTTGAAAAATCACGGGATTAAAAAGGAATGTCACTGGAGCTGAACCTGTAGAATGCGAGGATGCGACTTATAACAGTGAGACATATATGACAGCTGGTTCTGTATGGCCTTCCATTTCTGCGAATGATAAAAACCTATTTCACTTGCACGAAAAGATGTAGTCATAAATGTATTGCAAAAGAGCTAAAAAGTAGTTCATAGTCAAATAATCGTTAAGCAGTCACAGCTGCCTTTTCACGACTTACTTCTCCGTGGATATCACGGGCTAGTCTACTTTTATCTAAATCTTCTTACATCATTTGACATTCAGTGTATTTCTGCATTAGTTATTTTGATATCTTGTCCAATTTATTTTTCTAATTCTGAAGCATCACATCTTGATATCCTCTCAACCTTATCTTCTTTGCTGTCGGTATAGTCCACATTTTAATTACAGAAGGGTAGGCTCACGGATAGCAAAAAGTTTAGTGCGTTCGCCTTGAAAAGCTGCCCCGGGTTCGATTCCCGGTAGATTACCATGTATGCAAAATGACCTCAGCTACCGAAGCTCTTTAAATTATACTACTAAAACAAATCGACCTTCCATATACAGGTTTCTGTGAACCGTTTGCTAATACCTGTCTGATATTTCTAATAGTTTCCTAAGCCTAGATTATTTTCTGTCAAATAATGAAATGTTTACTCTCGGAAACAGTTTGCTTGACTAATAGAAAAACCATATCGATAAGTTCGTTCATCATCTATCTATCATATGTAAGGATGTAACTTCTATGTAACCTGAAAAGGTCAGATAGAAGATTAGACTTTTCAGTCTCAATCTAGCCTAAATCAAGACCTAAATAATTAATATATTTAAAGTCAAAATTAACTAATATATTATTCTCAATGTTAAACATCGAGCATAATATTTTAGCTAATTAATGCTCTGGATGTTAAACTTCTTTTAATAGCATCAATATTATAATTTCTTACGTTAGTTTTAAACACTGTAAGAGAATTCACTCTTTTTTACCACTATTTTGTTGAAAGAAATACTTTTAATTATTATTCTATCGCCATATGATCACTTAAATCATTATTCTTAGTAAAATAAAGAATCTCATCATTAATAGGGAATCTCATAATTAATACAGAATGTGAATGCTTTCCCATTTCATTAAAGATGAATATGCTGAGATGGTTTTATTTGTAGAGACTCTACGAGAGGAGAAAATAATAATAAGTTAAATATACAGTTTGTTTCATTGTTCGTCAAATCTAGTAAGGTAGATTATTACTGTGCCATTCTAAATAATGAGCAGTTCCTTTTCCATACAAATGGATACAAATAAATAATAAATTCCATATACGGCCCTCAATACAGTACTTTGTTCGTTGATCTATAATAATAAAATTTCAATCCTAATTACTAAACAAAGAAGGTTCCCATATTCCATATGACGATGTAAAAACCCTAGTTTACTAGTCTGTAATGCTTTTTTTGCGGGTATCAAGAAACCGTTATAAAATCATTTAGCTCGCGACCTTGTAAACGGATCAAAAACCCCAATCCGCCAATATTCTGTGACCTTTCTCCGCAAGGAAACACACCCATCACTGCCGTCATTCCTGAGCGGGTTAGTACCAAAAACGTTAAAGGAAAAACGAGGAAATCGGCTAAAAGAAGCTCCAATCTATTTGGAAAGGCCAGTCCATGTCCGGTATATCACAATGATCCCTCCGGGCGTTGGAATCCATTTAACGTTTGTTAATTCACTGACTTCACTTTCCATTCGTCACTTGACTTTATATGGAATACTAGACGTCATTCCTTTTATGAACGCTATTATAGCGTCTAGGTCATTCGGATAGGAATTTAGAATTTCAGTTTAGAGCTAGTAGACTCAATGCAGCAGTCTATTAGTCATAGTCATATCACGTGCGGACTTAAAAGAGTGAGTTCATTCTCACAAAGTCAGAAAGACCCGATAACTGTTAATCCAAATATACTCTAGAAAATTGTTTTCTTTATTGCTTCCTGACCGACAGCGTCTGTTTTATATTTAAGGATTTTGATCCATCAAGTATAGAATTAACTGCATGTGCTGTTTTATGACGATTTTTATTTTTCGCAGTTTTTTGCGACTCAGTCAGATTTTTTTCTCATAATGTAATGTTTATACATGGAAACATTTGATGATACCGCGAATGAGGATCATAATTTAATATGAATTTGTATTTTAGACTTACATTCGATTTGATATGTGATTTCAAGAATGGGTTTTCATCAGAATAGTTTTAGGTTCCTAAATCTTAGTAAACGCAAAAATTTATGCTGGAAAAAATCTTCCTCTGTTAAAGTGAGCAAGAATGATAAATATTGATTCATCGTAACATTCTTAAGGTAAATCTGGATTTGTTTGCCGTGTACGAGAAATGGGTGGGTGATTTTCTGAGGCTAATCTTTATAAATAAGTTATACGCCTTATACCTTATTTTTTGATACATAAAACTATCTCAATTGATAATAAGAGGAATGTATATTTCAATCTCGTCTAAGGTAGACTGCAATTAGATTAGATATGGAGGACTCAATGATTGGGCCATGAAGTTGCAACACATTTCGAGAGACACTGTTATGTATAACATGTCTCCGTGCTATTCTAAATCCCCACACAACTAAAAGAGAAAATGAAAGTATTTATTGAAGAAGAACTAAAGGTTCGGAGGAGATCTCCTGGTGGCCTTAATGGATTCCACATATACCAATCCACTTTCAGAGGCTCGTTTTCCTGTCACTCTCCCACGGCCAGAGTGGATTCCACTGGGTGTGCTGCATCACTTGCCCCTTTGATCCGAAAAAGAATACCGGAAAAAAGGATGAAAGTCAACAGGAAGCAGTTTGGCCTTCATGTCGCGTATGGCCCGTCTTTTGGGATAATTCATAGACATTAAAGAGGTGTTACGGTATGATGAATGCTCCTCATACCTGTTTCACCGCTTTCGTATCAACTATTGCGTGACAAAACTCTTACTTGCGAGCTATGCTGAATTATTCGTAAATTGTGAGAGTAAACGAGTTTTTAAACAAGACCGACTGAAGATGGGAGTTAAATAACCCTATTTGATGGATATGCTATCTATTATTTAATACATTCTTATAACATATAGATATAGTATCGCTTGGATGTTGTTTTAAGGTATGAAAGCTAAAGATGAAAGATCTAATTTGCGGTTCAATTTCTACATTCAGTTTGATAGCTGAAAATCGTGGTTGAAATCTTCTAAAGTAAGCTATAAATTGTAATTTCAACTGTAAGATCGAGGAAAACCACGTAAGGACAATCTGAAAGAGGCAATTCTTGCAATACGAAGGAAAACACATAAGATTTCATTCCCATATAATCCATCATTACTGACAAGAAAAATATGGAACGATCAATAGAAGGAATTGAAATTAAGTTTTAAATGAAAGAGGACCAAACTCGTCTCAACTCACTAGCGTGCTTTTTGAAAGAAATTAAATCATAATCGAAATTTTTCAATATGCGATGATATTAAGACGATTTCGAAGGATTTTTCTCTATCAGAGAGTTTTACAGTTTACCATTCGACTTTATTTACATTTAAAAGGAAATCAGAGTAATCTTTAAGGGCAATTGAAATTAATGACCTAGATGGAGAATACAGAAGTAATAAGTTTCTCTGATTATTTATTTCTCTATTTAAAAAAGATGATTTCCCAAATTCACGAAATTAACATACTGAATAAATCACTTATATATCCATGGTCATAGTGATTTTTTACAAGCACCACAATAAATTTTAGAATTGGGTTTTCAGTTCCCTATATCCTTAGCCCTTCGATAGATAAGTTTACTTATCCTTATCCTAACTTTCTGTAGCCAATACATTTTTTTCAGAAGCACGAACTACATTGGTATGTTGTCAGACACCGTTAGTCTGCCGCCTATTCGCAATCCCTCTTCTAATCTGACTCCACCTACGGTCCATCTACTCTCTCCAATTTTTCACTTCATATGATATACTTCCTTCTGTCCTATATACCATCCGATGTTAATTTATTTTCAAAAGAGCAAGCAATGAATGATGTGTTCCACATTCTTCTCTATTCTTCCTCCAAAGTCATCAGCCTTAGCTCTCCCCAAAGTAGGAGCGCATGAATATGTCTGTAGCCCATAAATGCAGAGAGGCCCCCGAAACGTACAAGTTGTGATGCATACCCTTTTACATAAATATATCCTGCATAATTTGCTATACAATGGACCCCGAGTAATGCCGTTAGTATACATTTTCTCAGGAAACTAAACACCAATAATATACCACATTTCATGAAAAAATTCACTTCTTCAATTTGCTTATTTTGAGAGCAAGCACACTGTGATTACATAAAGCATTTGCTGTAATGGGATAGTTCTTGAAACATCAGTTCCTCAAACATTAAGGAACATTTTCAAAATAATTGAACACATTTCGACCGTTCTTCGAAAGTTTGTTTGACACATTAGAGAAAAATCTAAATAATTCTCCCGCTTTGAATTGCTCGGTATTTCAGAGGAATTAAATGAAGGAAAAATAATTTCTAAAAATTTGACCCCGACGTGATTTGAACACGCAACCTTCTGATCTGGAGTCAGACGCGCTACCGTTGCGCCACGGAGTCTTGTCATGTGTGAGAGTATACTACCTGAAACAGACGTCAAATTTCAACGGAACAACCTCAAATCCGATATATTACATTATGAAAGGAGTAATAACAACGGTTAAATTTGAATTTAACAGTTCATACTTCACCCCATTCATTAGACTATAGTTTTTACACAATTACTGATAAAGATGGAGGTCTCTGAAATAAACGAAAAATTAGCTTCACATGGAAGCTACTGAAACCGGATGAAAGCGTCAGTTTTTACACATATACACGCCGGCGATTATTAAATATAGATTAAAATTATCTAACAGAAAGAACCATGTAACTGCAAAATATGTACAGCAATGATAGGTGATTTTATAATTGACCTTGACTTTCGAAGGACTATATGCATTCTCGAAAACAGCAATTAATCATATTAAAAGTTCAGGTGTACATATATAATGGAAGATTGGATCCTCTTAAAATATATATGCCTTCATTTTTAGAGAAATTGTGCTTTGATGTTGTCGACTTTATCTAAAAATTGTTTTAGTTTTTCACCTTGAGGTAGACATTTTTTAAAATAAACTTCCTCAGTGACATGTATAATGGGATAGGAATTAATTTTAAATCACTTGTTTTTCGTGCTGCATGCCTCATAATTACTTAAGCGAAAATTTTGCATGACGTTTCTTCAAGATAAAGTTCAAGGGAAGAGTCAAAGCACTTGAAAAATAGCATTTATTTCCAGAAAAACAACAACTTATCAAATAAAACCAACCTATGAGTTATGGTACAAGTAAATACATGTCTCTCACAAACAAAAGGTGCAAGATTGTTCCTTCAGACTTGTACGACACTATTCGAACCTTCATGTAACATGAGCTTGCTTGATTGCCGAGGTTTGTAGAGCCTTATGACCTTGGACGTTAGTCGAATATTCGGTAAGGTAAGAGGTGGTGGATAAACTTTTCTGAGATTGACTAGTCAAATATCGCACTCGGAAATTGGTAGAGGTTATTCTCCATATATAGTAGACTAATGCAGGTCACAATGTTGTTCAATTATTTTTTCCTGTATGAGATTGTTGAATCGATTCCGTATGGATAGTTCAATGAATCAATCTACCGCAAGAGGTGATAATTGTCGATTGCTATGGGATATGCATTTTTAATAAAAAATACATTTCCTTGATTATTAATGCTATAGTGTATAATGATTTAAGCAATCATATTTAATATATTATAATGGATATTATTTTCTAAAAGGATTCCGATTAATACAATTAAACACAAAAATATTCTCTCGAATCAATAAAAAATTTTAAAAAGGATATTTTAGGTTATACAAAAGAAGCGCTTGAATGAATCCCAGATCGAGGCCCCAATCCGCACCGGCCCTATTCAAATAATTGGCTGTGGTGAATTTTCGGTCTGAACTGAATAATTATTTCTCTGTTGTTGTTTTTATGTATTAAATGTTCATTTTAACTCTTATGTTATCCGAATACTACATGTTTCACTCCCGCTGGGATGGAGATTCCCTTTTCAGTTATCAGCAACCGCTTAAAAAGCGAAGTGTCGTCTGTACAATAGCTAATAGTTACAGCGACGAGTAAAAGTTTCTTCCATTTATCTTGCGAGTTGAATATCTGGATCCAAGAAAATACTGTTACGATATAGCGTGCATTTATTACAAAGCTATTTCCATCATCTAAAAGTTAGGATAACTATTCCTACTCAACATCATCTCCAATAATTATAATAAATTTTATTAATTCTGAGTGTTATACATCTAAACGTTACTTAATTTTGAGATTTCAAGGCGCATCCATACATGAGCTAAGATACATATTTTCCCTCACCCTTCTGTACGTAACGTTGATGCTATGCTGGCCTAATAAATTCCAACAAATTCAATTCATATTGGGTATGAATAACAGACAGTAATTTAAAGTATAAAAAGTGCTGCCGTAAAACCATAGCTCCAGTGGCGCAATTGGTTAGCGCACGGTACTTATAAGACAGTGTCCGAGCTATGCCGGGGTTGTGAGTTCGAGCCTCACCTGGAGCATAATTTTAGTTCTGTCAACTCTTCATTCTCGCTGCGCATATTCACTATTCTTACTCACTAAACTATCAAATTATAATAGTTATGATAAAAGAATTGTGATTTTTTTATTTTTTATGTTTTCTTTTGACTTCGATGGAAACTCTCCGTAGAGGTTAAGTAATATTAGTAGGTAATGTGATAACTTTAGTTATGACTTTACGTCACGCTTGATTACTTATATTTTGTAATACAAATCTCGATTACAAATATTTTTACACAAATATTTTTCACAAATATATTTTCAAACAAAATACTTAGTTTCGAAAAATGATCATCATCATTTCAGGATGATTTCTATGAGTAGTGATTCATTAGCTAAATGTAAATATACAATCAACAAAAAATCCTTCGAATCTCCTAGAAGCATTACACGCGTACATACTGGAGCGAGGGTAACACTTGATTATTCATTACTTTGAACATATTTTTCCTGCTCTTAACGCTTTATTACGTTTTGAAAAAGGTGCCTACAGTCACCCATTTGTCAATATCACGGAAAACGTTTGGATTCGAACGAATACATCCGACACGCGGTATCATAATGGATTCTTCTGCAATCGTTCACTTCGTGATCCTTCCACAGAACCTCTTTCCCATCCACGCTTTTGAAGAATCGCTTCTTAAGCGATGCTTCTTTTTCCCGTTTTCTACGAGGCAATTCATCTGCAACTCATTTTAGTGTTTTTCTCGCTTCCGCCTCCGTTTACGATTCAAATCGCCTTCGGCGGGAACTAATGCTCTTCTCCAGGAGAAAAAGAGCCGAAGAGAAATATTTTATTCCTTAATATCGCCCTCATCCTAGTCTTCGAAAAGTAAAAAATGAATGCTTTCACTTTCTTACGCCGCATTAGCAGCCTTACAAAGCTGTAAAGGTCTCGATATTAATTGTTGCGCGATGGAGTCGACAAGATGGCTACGCCCGTCATCTTAAGAGCACGACCACGTGGAGAAATACGGCGAAATCGGAATCGGTATTTTTCCGTTAACCGCACGCACAAAATCAATCGGGAGGGATACTTTATGGCCCTCGCAAGAAAGCTGCGTGGGATATAAAAAAAATTACGCTAATGTATCGAAGAGAGTCCCATTCTTCCACACGCGACGAGTTACGATGAGGAAGGAGAGTTTCGTTTTTTATGAAAGCGTTGCAACAAACGTTTCCCACTTCGAAGGAGGGTTCACTAGTTGGAGTTGATTTACGAGACTTTATAACGACCGCCTCCTTTGATACGGAATCTTCTTCCAGATATTTTAATATTTTGCCACGTCTCGCCTTTCCACAAGCTATTATTACCCTGACCGTTCGCCCAGAAGATTAATTACGCGGTCCTTTCACTAAAACGCTAATGCCTGAAAATCATACGCAGAAATATTTTTTGTAAATTCTTTCGAGATAAATTCTTACAAAGCCTTTATATTCACTGCGAATCGTATCATATTTAGAAATACAATTTTGAGTAGGCATATGATGAGAAAAATAAATTCTTGTGTGAATAGTAGTTAATTGCTTAATTATGGTTAGAAGCCTATATACGGAGATCTTAATAATCATCGATAATTTTAGCTGTACTTTACAGATGAAGAAACTAACAATTTTGTGTGAGTTTCGATTCACATAGTCAACCTAACATTATATGGTCCTTATATGATCGACTGTAAAAGTTTATTACTAGTTCTCGAATTCGTAAATGGCTATAAACCTCAAATTATAACTAAATCTCGTATTAAAGGCATTACCTAATTATAATAAAAGGCTTATATTAATGTTTCTGCCACCATATCGGATGAAATTAACATCTTTCTTTGTATTTAGTTCTGACTCAAAAGATAATGCATCTTTCATTTACTTTGTCATTTAGATCTTCCATTAGAGAACTGTAATTACTTCGAATAAGACGAAGCCATAGTCGGAAGGGAAACATGAAATGAGAGAAAGAACAAACAGTTAATTACAAAATATCTTTAAAAGTTCGGGAATCAATTCTTGGAACCAAGACCAAAACAAGAAGAAGACCCCGAGTAGTCGTGATGAAGTCATTGGAAAGAGTCGGGCAACAAAACATTCTCTCGAAGAGCCTTACGATAGAAAGACAAGGTCATTAAAGAGTAAGAGATCAGAAGACTTTTGAAATGTGGGCGTGGTATTTGCTGAGAAAATAAATTTGTTTGGATGGAAAAATCGTAAATGAGACGGAAAAGTTAACGGTATGAAGTAGGCGGAGTCTTGAAAAGAAGGATTGGATTAAGGAATAAAAGAAAGGAAAATGAAAATAATAAATGCATAAGAGACTTGAATTATGACATAAGAGGGGGGCCATTTATCCAAGCATAAAATAAGGAATTGTGATCGTATAATCTATGGAGGCTATCAAGGTAAAACGGAAATTTAGATGATTAAAATAAACAATATATGTATATATTGTGATTAATATATCGAAGATAGAATCCTTGTAGTAATTTTTAGTCGTCTATAAGGTGAAATAGAAGACTCGATATTAAAAGTCATGAGTGCAGGGCTGAAACGCTCTGGGTAGCCAAATTTAGAAATCACGGTCCTTACGATGTATTCATTTTAAGCGATAGGTGATTTATTCGTGAGTATAACAGAAATCATTTTTAGCACCTGGATGGCGATCAGTGCTGGGTTTACGTGTATGCCTTTCATCCGATTTTCAGTTTGAAGGGTCCTCATATTTCAAACGACTGTTTAGTTCTTTACATCATTAAAATTATGAATCAACCACATATAAGTATTCAGATACATAAAGCCAAGTTTAGTATATTACTATACATCATTCGGGTAATTTTAATTTATCTTTATCATCACGGAAATTTTGCCGCAAAAAGCCAAAAAGGTGATCATACGAGTATTACTCCGAACTCAAAATCGGACGTAAATAGATGAGGTTGTTTAATAATTGATTTTTTAAATTTCTGTTATTTTCGAAATACTTCACCTAAGCTGCTATGAAAAAGGGCACTTGGTTTAGCAATCGCTGTAGTTATGTATTAGTTTAACAGAAATAAATAACCTAAACAATCCATACTCTTTGACACAATCGTGTCATTTACAAAAACCGCTATTTCACTAAAAAATCCCAGCAATCTACTTTTATAATGCTACCATTCTTATTTCTTCTATATGATGAAATAGGTACTTTATGAAGGAACGAATTCAGAAGATGAATATTGCAGCCTTTTTGTGCCCTGGAATGGAAAAAATGTGCGCAGGGAGGCTCGATTGCTTCCTTAACGGATCTTTTCGTTTCTTTATTGACCCATAAATCTCCGCTTGAGCAGATATCAGCAGTTATTTTTTTTCTTTCGGCTCTAAAGACGGACGCTAGAGTTATCCGGGATATATCTCTAGACTTTAAAAGGTGAGAAATAAAAGACTTAGCAACCTTTATCTACCGTATCGTAATGTTGACACCTCTCTCGATAAGAATGTCTTTAAGTGGGACGATAAAGATTCAGTCTAGACTCTGACTCGTTATCTAAAAGAGATTAGTGCGAGATGAAATTTAGTATCAAATTTAATATTAAATCATCGCCAACTAGCTGGAATGCAGCTTCGGTGCAAGAAAGTTATGTAATCGAAGGTAGAGGCTTAACTCCAGTATGATAAAGAGATGCTACGAAGATTGTTTGCATAATTTACTTAACGTACATAAACTTTTTAATATGTAATTTATTTAAAATCACAATTAATTTGTTTCCAAAGTATCTCACCCTTAGAAGTGAACCAGAAGAATAACGGAAGAAAGGAAAAACTATTTATTTAAGGTAACTGTATCAGGAGAACTTTTCAAAGCCATTATATTTTGTTCTCATATTGAATGTGCATGCCTTCCCAAAAATTACTGCCTAAATATAGAATTCATTTTAAGCGCTCGTGCTCGTGTATGCTTATTTGTAATGGGGTTAGAGTAAATTCATGCAGCATTTAAATTGCCTATTGATTACTTTCCACAATTTGTGTACTCCTGATGATCAGAAATAAAAGATTTTCAAATAGGATTCATCGTGCCTCGTAAAAACAAGTCTCATATATACTTATTCGCACTATGCTGATGTGAAGAAAAGGTTGAAACATTAAAGTTATCATGTTCAGATTTTTGCGATGCTAACTTAGATTATTTCATTTTCTTCCTGAGCACGGCCATCGTGACTTTTTGGTGCATCACGACAGCATAATTAAGCGATGAAACTACCGACGGAAACTCGTGGCTTTCACTCAAAATTAACCCTTGAACGGTTACGACACTTAGAGTCATCAGCAGCCATGAACGTAATCCAGTGACCGAAAGCTTAGAATATTGCTGCATTGTTCGATAAAAGCCACTCGGTATTGCCTGGTCTTTATAGAAAGGATTAACCCCACAGAACGTGCAGTCTTTTAAAGAGACCCTTGCGCAGAGTTGATCTGACATTAAATATTTCGTCATCTTGCCGATTAGAACGAGTTTCAAAACCACTAAAAGCGTTCTGAGGAAGAAGAGAAATTCTCGTAAATTCTTCCAATAAAGACGTGTAATTTAAACTTTACGTTCAAGTTAAGTTCTGAGCTTCATGGTTTAATGACATTATTGAAAAAGTAGACGGATATAACATTTTCCTTTTAAGCGAATATATTGGTTATATTATCTCTGACAGAAAAGTTATGATTTTACTTCCTGCGAGAACATTACTTATCGGAAACTTATCTTTTATTACTAATGATGAGTTTGAGAAGAAAGCTTTTTACTCAGCGAATTGACTAATGAAATTTACAATAAAACTTTTGTAATTTCTTTGCAATAAATGGCCCTAATTGAACTTTTGTAGTTAAGGAGTATCAAAGACTGAAAATTAATTTTAAAAGATCAAGCCTGAAAAATTTTCTATGAACTATCCTAAAAAAGTTAACCTTCTCATGAGGAAGGTCACTTAATTTTTACTTATTGTTCGAGAAAAATGTACGTGATGGTATCATGAACTTTTCGACGTCTGCTTATATTTAAGGTCCGTAGGTTCATGGCACCTATTTGGTGTCAACGGACTTTAAAATGCATATGAGAATAATTATTTTAATAAAGATCACGCTCCTAATATCTGCAACGTTCGAGGCTGTTCACTTATGGAAAAATTTTTCTTATGATTGAAGCCATATGATATAAACTTATTTTGTTAGAAATCTTTGATAATTGGATTTACTTCTTGCACAAAAAATTACCGCGCTAAAATACGATAGTGAAACAAATGAGGCTGTTAACATTGACACGATATTAAGTAGGTAACGGATCAAGTTAAGGTATTAAATTAGATTTTCTATACTTTAGTTCTTATTGATAGTTTTCCATAGCCATTTTCTAACCAATTCATAAAAACATTTTATTGCCCACTCACCGACGTGGTGGTCTGAAATAGTGGCCAAAACTTAATTGCTGAACTCGCCAACTCTTCCGCTTTCAGCGGCGAAATTTCTTCGAAAAAATTTCGCGAGTTCACTCCGCTAAGAGGATGCTCGCCTAAGTTGTTTTACGAGCATCCAAGGTATCAACGCTCGTTTGTAAACCACCGGTAGCGAACACTTCCTGCGAGAACTTCTACGGAATGCGATATCTTAGCGCATTTTTTTCTACGCGGATGAAAAAGTGAGACGCGCGACTCGTTAAAACCTTTTATCTCTCATTTTGTGAGGAAGTTTTGAAAGCTGTCGAAACATCCACATGACCCCACCGGCCCACATACTCTCATGAAAGTGCAAAAAAGATTATCCACAGAGTTGCGTCAAACGACTGCTTTCCTGACCTCTGTTAGCGCATTCGGAATGTCCAGTTTGCTATTATGCAAATGATGACGGACGCCGTGCATTCCGAATTCAAAACGGGTCGCGCATACTTACGACTGTTTAACATCTGATTCTCCATTTCTTTTCTTTTTTCACGAAAGTCCTCCTTAAATTCATGAATAAGGGCGTCGCCCACCATTACAATGCTTGCTTTTCTCTGTTTCATAAGAATCGCGAGTTTTAGCAATCCCCGTAATATATGAAGTTGAGCATGGAAATAAATATAATTAACTTGGCCAGTGTGACCTTTAAATCAAACGTAAATACCTTGATTGAATTGTAAACAGGTAATTTTACCTGTTTCCAGTATACTTAATAATAATAAGGATTATTGACAAAGAGAGAAAAATGAAGGTATTATGAATGTCGTAATTTTTATTTGATGTTCATCTAATATTACATTTCACGAGTCAACACGACTTTCCTATGATAATAAAATCTTAAAGATATTACATATCACGGTGAGAATGACAATGTAAAGTAATGAATTACCATTGGCTAATGACCGCACACAGATGCCCACACTTATGGATATGACGGAAAAAGTGTGTAACCTCTGTAGTATTATATTCTTATTATACAGTTTATTAGGTTACTGATGCGGCTTAGATTCTCTTCAGCAATCTCTTTCTAAATAAATCTCAGCACACGTCTAAGTTCTTACTAATGAAATTAAAGTTAAGGACGATTTGGAATAGGTGAAAGAAACCTATCAAGGAACGGGAACTCTTTTTGAATTTTATTATGAAAAACATCTATTTCACAAGGAAATGTTGGCGTTGATAAGCACGGCATATGTAATCATTATGCAAATTTACCAGACTTCATGAAAAAACGTTTCATAAATGAGAAAATCGATCTACTTATTTTCCGTAAAATATTTTCGTAATAATCATCAGGTGATGGCTGTAAGACCGATACCGATCGAATAATCTTGTAAAAAATATGTAGTTAGATATCATTATTTATTTAATAGTATAAAGAAGATGTCCCAAAAATTTCTTTCAATCCCAACATCTTGACGAATAATAAATCACCCGATAGAAACTTCAGATATGACACTGCAAATAATTGCAATTTCTAAAACTTTTCTTGCATCTTATATTTTAAGACATCAAAATAACTTAAAACATTCGTCTAAGAAGCGGAAGTTACTCATTCATAAATATTTCCTATTGAAATGAACTATTTTGTCAGAATAACAGAAAACCAAAAAATGCTCCAGGTGAGGCTCGAACTCACAACCCCGGCATAGCTCGGACACTGTCTTATAAGTACCGTGCGCTAACCAATTGCGCCACTGGAGCCACAGAATAGAATGGAACCCAAATCTTGATATGGTTATTCTATGGGTCACTAATGAATAAACGGCATTCATAATATATTAATATTCAGAAAGGTCCTAGAAAATGAGAGATATTTTAGAATATCTATAAAGGTTCTCTTATGAAAGGTGGTTCTTTAGTCTCTGTTGTAACTAAATATTTATTCTCACTTTTTTCGATATTAGTTGAGTGATTTGCGTCCTTGTTTGTTGAAAATCTATATACCCTTATTTTATATTTATATGTATTAAGTGGAAAATTGACACTTATAATGAGAATAAGGTTTTTAATGAATAATTTTACAAACAACTGAGAAGCAGTAAGTTTTGAGAAAATCCATCGCTCCATCTATTACAATGCTTCATTTATTTATACAAATACTTTAAAATTTCCACACTTATTATTAAAAGTGAATGCTCGCAGTTTTTGAATTTTTGATGAATTTTACTTTGAAACGAAACAGGAGAAATCTTGAAGATCAATTCTATAGTTATACAATTCCAGCCATTTAAATAAATGTAAGGTCAATGAATTGACGCACAGGAGTGCCTTAAACCATACTGGCACAAACTATATTCTTAAGGACATTTTTAAGCCGTTTCATTAGCTTTCAATGGATCCATCGGAAAACTGAATGTTAAAACAGGCTTTTATTTGTAAAAAAATGCGACTATCCAAGTACATGCATGCTAATTACTTCATGAATCCTTTCTAAATATGATTACACTCGTTACAATTGCTGATCTTCCAAATAAATCTCATTAAGATATATGCCGTAGGCAATGCAATTCTTTCTTATTCCTATATTTTTACATACAGATAATTTCAGAGATGCCCTATCACGGTCGGATTTACATAAAGGGGAACCTAGAATCCATAATCTATATACATAAGGGCACTAATGTATGGTCGAGCAACTATCTTTATAGAGCAATAAATTACAACCATAGAATTCATTTACGTTTTTGAAACCTAATTTTTATATGTTTATAAGTCATGAATTAGTATTTAAAATGCTATTTTTTTCTTATATATACACCTCATAGTAATACACCTATTACCTATTAGTAGGGTAGATTACCTTCTTTACAGAAGCATGTCATGCACCTTCGCGCCGGTCCAGTGTCTAGAAGCATTTATTCTATAAGAAAAAAATATTGTATAGGCCAAAGAGGGTCATGCATTGATAAATAATGATCCTTCAAAGCCACAGTTATTGTTCTCTTTCAGATAATTCGAAGATGATTTATTTCTGATTTGTAGGTTAACAATAAACAACTTAATAGCGACCTTAATCAGAAGCGATTATCAGATAATGACCCACTTGATATCGTTTCCCATAGACTTCAAACCGTGCAGTCCTCAGGGACTTACGGAATTGTCTTCTAATAAGGGCTGGGAGACCTTTAATTTATCGGCAGAAGAGTGAAAGTTTCGCTCTGTGTAGTATGAGTGGACGATATAGATGGACATCGCATATATCGGTTAGATAACACGCTAAGGGCTTCCCCAATAAACCATTTAATTCTTTTAGCGTTGCTCAACTCGTGCCGCTTTCTACCTTCCACTTTTTTTCGCTTTTATTTTACAATCTGCGGTGACCTTTCTTGACCATTGCCTTTGGGGACGACGCTTGATTTACGCAGTTTACGCAGCTGTGTATGCCACGAATGGCCAGCTTCGAAATTTTTTGAGTGAATACCATACGGGGAGCGGGTAATGATAAGAAGCTGCTTGCGGAATTAAATTGACTGAATTCTCCTCTGATGTATTATCGCACGCTTCTGTTACCATAAATAGACTAAATAGGTGTTTTTAATTGTTTTGGTGTATAACTGTGGAAAACGTGTCTTTAATTTACTTTTATCTCAGCCTTGGTCATGTGATCGTCTAAATGCTAATACATGAGTGATTCTGAATGATGACATGCATTTTGGTTACTTTTCATTGAATAAGTGGCAATATTTTATTTATAGGGATGTTTTCCGCTCTTAACATTCTGATTTAGTGAGCAAGGCAAAATTACCTTACTCCTCATTTTACCTAATAAGTCTCATTTCCTCACTAGGGCTTTCGGTGACTATTAGTGGGTTAATAGAGAATCTAGCTAGCCCTCGGGCTGCTTCTTTAACAGACATTATGTTCGCACTTCTGCAAACAATGTGACCAAAGCATGGATTCTGACGAAAATCGAAGCTGTCATACGTGTTGAAAATATGGATAATTACTTGCACTGAAAGAACAGAAAAAGAGTTAAGAAAGAAATTATCTACTTTCACAGCGCAGATTATTCCCTCATGGAGCCTAGAAAAAATCCTTAGAAAAGATCTTTCTTACAATTAATTCCTCTCGATTACTCTTAAGGAAATATTAAAAATTAGCATTGGTATCAGAGGAAAAAATTGCTCCAGGTGAGGCTCGAACTCACAACCCCGGCATAGCTCGGACACTGTCTTATAAGTACCGTGCGCTAACCAATTGCGCCACTGGAGCGCTTGGCTTTGGAAGTGAATGAAAGGCTAGAATTTACTATTTAGTAAATACGTTATCTCCGATATCCTGCTCTCCGGAAGAGCTTCCAGGAAATCAAATACAACGGCATTATCTCACTACTTTATCACTGAAGCGATACTTGCTAGCGATAAAATGCTCTATGACTTTTCCAGGTTTATACTGTATTTATAACCCTTCTCTTAAAGATAGAAAAAATAGATAATTTTATTAGTTTGGCTGACATATGTGACTATTACTCAAGCAACTTATGTCAATGAATTAGACCTAACTGTGGAATAAATGACAATTACTATAGAAAATTCCACATTTAGTTGACAGTATTACGGGGAACGCTGGTCTCAGTTTACTTGATATACATTAAAAATTAGCATTAGAGGAAAAAAATGCTCCAGGTGAGGCTCGAACTCACAACCCCGGCATAGCTCGGACACTGTCTTATAAGTACCGTGCGCTAACCAATTGCGCCACTGGAGCGCTTATGTTAAGAAGCGAATGATGAAGACTAGAATCTCCCAGTAAATACGTTCTCTGCGATAGCCTATGCTCTGGAAGTACTTCGAGGAAACCAGATAACAATTGAATTAGCTCTCTGTGGACTATCACTGAAGCGATGCTTGCGAGCGATAAAATTAGGAGGCATGTATCGAATATTTCAGTAGGTGTGCGACTTTTTTGTTAAACCTATCCTTTCTTTATAGCCTATCCTAAGGAAATAATATGCTGCAGATCAGAGAGTACATACCAAGCAGGAAATGAAAAGCTTGGTTATTTTCAGCAATAATTACTACACGACCATATTCATGTAGATGTAGAAAAGTATGTAGCTGTAAGCACGCTTGCGAAAATGGTCGCGTATTTAATTTTATGTCATGTACTTTTACGAATTCAAGCTTGCGAATGTCGATTTTATTCCTCACCAATTTCTGCGAAATGTATTAAGCGCTATTTTATTTGCCTGCAATTAAATATTGCGAAGTTTCAACGAGAATCGCCGGAAAGCTTTAGTATGGTGTCTTAATATTCATCAAACCTCAATTAGGGCAATGGGATTGTCCTCAATACGACAAATAGAATCCTCCGCCTTGCTTAAATGGAAGTAATGAATCTTAACTTGTCAAACTTCTACTAGCAACAACGCTTTACTGCAAGGCTTTTTACATTTCTAACTATCCACTTAAAGGAGATATTGCTGCAATTTAGTTAAAAATATTATATATTCCCCCTGTTACTTCGGCCGATCCGACAATGAGAGCAAAATAAGAGAAATAGACGCTAGAACTAGTCGATTTAAGAACTCATTCTTTCCGCGAACAATACGCGATAGTAATAGGCTAAAAAAGTAGCTCAATCGATTGGTGTTTACACCCCCTGCCACACGCCGAAAGGCGACTTGCAGGGTATTAATGTAGATGTAGATGAAAAATATCACTTCGTAAATAGTACATAAATGGTATTTACAATAGATGTTGACTTCGATGAGCTTCATTTCAAATCATTTTCAGTAGACATCAGTGACAACCGAAATAAATCAGAATTTAATCATTCCAAAAAGCTAAAATAGGGATATTTACATGTTCCTTTTCATAATTTATTTTATTCGTCCAAAATAATTTCATTCAATTGTTAAAACTAGTGTTGGAAGTATGAAGAAAAAATTAATTCGAAAATTAAAAATCAAGATTCACACGCCGAAAATCAGCAAGGGTTCCCTCTGCTCATTCTCGTTTTTTTTATTTCTTATTCCAGAATCCTGAGAATATTTAGTCGGTAAATCAGGAAAATTGGATCTTGAAACAATTACATGTTTAATACACTCAGTGAAAAAAACATACTAATATATCATAATTTCTTTTAGATATTATGATATACTGATATCACTTAGATTCGTCGCTATTGAAAGTTAAATGGTGTTATATTCAGCTATAATGAAGTGTTATATATGCAGCTATAAGTGGAGTATTTTTTATTAAAAATTTCAAAGTTGAAGCGTCGGAGACTTTAAGTAGTGTTAGTGAATTTGATACATATTTTGAATAGCACAAAAATGATTATATTATTTTGGATTTGAATGGTGTTCCCCGAATGGATTACTGTAATCGACCAGATGTGCTATCTTCGGTAATCAGCAGCAGAAGTTTGCAAAAATATTTGCATATTCTGCTGTAAAATATCTTTTTGGGGAAAGAATTAAGAACCTGAATAAAGAAAATGGGAAACGCGATTTCCCATTCCTGGTTCCCGAAGGATTCAAAATGTCGGGAATTTGGAAACCCTAGCTACTACATGATAAGTGAGTGAACTACTTCAGCAATACTTTCGCTTGACTCGAAGGATTTGTCACTCTCCCTCTTTTTTGCTTCATTTTGATCCAACAGATGATAGAGCACTCGTCCGAAGATCTATAATTTTCTTCGATGCGAGACCTACATCTGCAGAATAGCGGGATAGCATCAGCGCGGCGTCACCTTTGAGATTCACGCTGCCCTCTTGCAGAAACCGGGTCGAGAAAGGAAATCTCCATGTCATTCGGGGCAATTGTTGATCTTCTTCACTTCAAACATCGACAAGATATCTATATTTCAAGATCTGAGAAAGATGCACCTTCTAATGGACGCTTTCATTCGCCCTTTATGGCATCAACACGATCTTTAGATCGTTTGTATTGACAAGTGGATGACGGGGCAATTTCGCGGAAAAGTATATTTCGTTCTCATCGTTTGAAAAGTCTTCCGACGATACTGACACTCGAGGGAAATAAATATATGATTGAGGAGAATAATCGAAACCTGAGCCATTGAAATTATCTGTTTGACAGTCGTGAGGCAAAATCCCCTTTTGTGATGAATCCCAAGGTTATTGAGTGCGTTTGGATCCTTCAAGTTCTGAATGAGGATGTAAGGGAAAGCACACATCTCCTAATTAAAAACTCGCGTATATTAAGCAAACACTTAGAACCATGGCAATGTGTCATTCAATGAAGTGTTGATATAAAGAATGATTTACGAGTAACTCCTTCATAAATCTCCCCATAGTTGATATATTTGTCATCTCTCTGTCTAGAGCCAGCTTTAATATGACTTTAATGCTTTTTTAGCTTTATCATTCCCATCACCTATTGGTTTTGATGGTGAGAATGATGACGAAGATAAGTTTTAAAGATGAATTTCACCTTGGAATTAACATTTATAGGGCCGGATACTCTTCCTGAAAACAATGCGGGTGATTGGACTAGGTCTGGATCGAAACCCGAACCGCATTTAGCAATGGCTACAGGTTAGACTAGCAGGCCTACTAAAAACCTTGATTTGCATCAGCTAATAATATAGGCTCTTGATGAATACATTACAAGGTAAATACAATATGCAGTACAAGTTGAGTAACCCTTATCCGAAATGATTGGGACTAAGCTTGTTTCGGAATTTGGATTTTTCCTGATTTTGAGATACATAATTCGGCGAGGCTTAACAGAATTGAGACAAAGCCTTTCAGAAAAATCACCATTTTTTATGTAGAAACGAGAATACAAATGTTGTAAGCAAAGAATGCAGACGTATATTTATTTATGAAATGAGGTTATTGAACCAAAAATGAATCCTCTAGAGATGAAGAAGAGTGATTGGATGGTTCAAAGACAACGAACATGGAACCCTTGAATGTCATTTGCATAATGCTTTCTTTGTGTAAAAATATAATTTATATCGTTGACATTACCCTTAATATTGGTACGATGTTACGGTCGTTGTTCATTTATCCAAATATTTAAAAACGACTAAAACGTGAACTAATACAGTGTTACGGATTTAGAAATATTTCGAATTCGGGATATTCAACCTGCATTTCCCAGGACAAACTACTTTATAAAAATCGTAAGAACGATAAAAGTATCAGTTTATATTATTTATTGTAAATTTAGAAAATTCAGAAAAATCCCTTTTCAACGTAATTTTCCATATTTCTATGGATCGCTCCAAAAAGATCCTCATATACTGAGAGTGTAATAATTATTGCTTGATTAAGCGAAAATGTGAACTAATTAAATCATTGTAATTTATTAATAGATGATTTTGAAAATAATTTTAGGATTAATCAACCTACAAATTCTCTCAACATTACAATTTATATTACCAGCCATCAAAATTACGAATGACGAGGCTAAAAGCATCAAATTGTGAATCCAATGGAGATATCGTAGAGGTAAATGTAGTTCATCGATCAGATAATTTCCGCTTTTTAAACCGATCATCCAAGAAGAACGATATGCTACAGAAGAATACGATATATAATTCAAGATGAGAATTTTTAATATTTAGCGAAACCATCATACATAAGTAACATACACAAGCTAGAAATAAAGATAGCTAATTTTTTATCTAACATCCGGGATTTCCTACGTGAAATGATAATAAGTGTGATATCTTTTCATTTTGAGGGTAATCTTAAGTTATACACAAAGAAAAAAGGAACA
This sequence comes from Pachydiplax longipennis, assembly GCA_036926295.1. NCBI lineage: Eukaryota > Metazoa > Arthropoda > Insecta > Odonata > Libellulidae > Pachydiplax > Pachydiplax longipennis. Next base: position 20,467,887 of record JAVFKF010000012.1, read on the forward strand.
TTGATAGAGTATGATGAAAATTTCAGTCACTGCAAAGAAAGTGCAATATATCTTCTTCATTAGTTTGAATTTCGTGCTCCTTGCGAAGGAAATCGCCCACGCAGGAACTCTCCAGAACTTATCCGCCCATTTGCTCATCTGTCACTTACTCTCCTTTTGAGCTTGGACTCGTGCAAAGGCTCATTCCGAATGCCCACGCATAAACTCAGTAAATTCTATCTTCCATTTGCTCATCCGTCATTCATTTCCATAAGTAACCATTTACCCGCAAGTGGCGCGCGCCTTTCTTGAAAAGAGATTCTGTACTTGTATATACCTATCAGTACGATATTATTAAATTAATATCATGCATGATATACGATCTTTTTGCTTTTATAATGTATTACAATATATATTTCATGAGTTTTAGTATATATTATATGAGTTTCTGAACTTGTATATACCTATCAGTACGATATTATTAAATTATTATTGTTCGGTTTTCTGTTATAATATATTATATGAATGTAAGAATTGTAAAACATGATAACATGACGATAATAAGTGAATATCGAAATTCATATATTGATCATCAAAAATAATAAATATTTTGTATTTCCCATTTCCCTAAAGGAAGATCTCTGCGTGTTTAGTTTATTAGCTGCTCCACGAAGTACGGTCGCCTATATCATTGTATATCAAAGAAGTTTAAAATAGTAGGGTAGGATTCGATGGATTGTGCTGTTTGGATTCAGAAGGCAAATGTAAAAACGATCGCGAAGGTACACTGGAAGAAAAACCTGTTAGTAAATTTTAGGATCAAACAGAAATTTCAAAAAACTTATATTTTGGAAAGTTATATTTTATGGAGTTGAAATGTAGACTGAAGGAAAATAGATAAGAGGAAATTGAAGATTTAGATAAGTAATATCACAGTATTGAGTGTTGAGTTAAGGAGAAAAGTTGAGTGATTTGTTAAATTTAAGAAAAGGGAGGTTTTGATGCTAAGCTAGCTGGAGGAGAGAGAAATTACTTATGGCTCTACTTACGAAAAGGAAAGCTAATCTGGTAGGTAATGTTTACGACACACACACATATAGTTGGTTTGAGAAAAGTAGAAACTGTTGAGAAAAAAATTCTGTCGATGACAAATATTAGAATACATCATTAAGATTGTGGATAATGATGTGCGTATATTAAAATAAAAGGACAAGGACTAGATGTAGGGGAATGAAAAGTTCCTTAGAAGAAGTAAAATAACTTATATAAGGAGTAAATATGAAAGAGAAAGCATTAATATTTGTAATTTAACTGACATGAACACTCTGTCTTAAATGGAATCCTGATTTGAATACGAATCTCCTTGATGAAACACAATCCGAAAGAATGTACGCAATATTCAGATCCTACCATAGGGGAACATTTACTAGAACTTGACCGATGATAATATCGTAATTGATTTATTAACTCAGTTTTTACTTACCGACAAGTTTTCAAGGAGACCCGGTCATTTACGTTCCTGTTCATCTCCTTAGTGCACCAAGTACCAACCTGGTCTTACCCGAAAAGGTATAACGACTTTTTCCTTCATGGGCAAAATCACCAATCACCTTTCCGGTACTACGACTTAATCTTACAAATTTTTTGCTTCATCTTTCTCTGCGGCCTTCTTATTTACCGGTAGCGAGGAACTTCATCCCTCGGAAATGAATGAGGGTCTATGACGTTACATTGTATGCGTACTAACGGGTTCATAATTAATTGACTATATGGCGGGATGGGTGCCCAGCTACTGCGACAGAGCCTTATAGAGTTATTTTTAGTTTCAAGAAAAGTTATTTCGTGAATTAATGCTTTTGATTCCAAATGGCGAAAATTTTAATAAAATAAACGAAAATCTCGCGAGATTTTGCGGTGGTAGCCAGTCCCCTTGACGCCCAATGCGATTGTCGAATCCAAGCTAATGCATTCTTAGATGATATACATAGAAAAATCCATGTTATATAGGCGAAAATGATACAGTATGTAAAGGAAAATAGATGCTAAAGTAAGTTGGTTCTAGAATTAATTTTTAAAGTCAATTAATGAAATAGAGTGCGCGCACCTCCTGCCATACGCGAAAAAGGGTTACGTATGTAGATAAACGGTTATTTAAATAAGATGAAAGTACCCAATTATTTCATTTAATAAGTAGAGGAGGGCTGCTCTGTTGAAATAAACAAGCAGTGGCAACGCGTGATGCGTGAAGAATAAAGTTATAATGAGTGACTATATATTTATGTAATTGTACGTCATTAAATTAAACAATTGCGTTACCAAGTAAAGAATTTATTTACTAAAACAAGTAAGCTATGAAAACTTCTTAGCTTTTCCTTTCGTAGCTTCTTAGCAAACTCGAAACTTAATTTTCCTTAAGCAGGAATTCGAATCACTGAGGATAAACTTTTGGATTAATCTTCGGAAATTATGGATTTTTTGAACCAGACACTCTAACCTCTCGGCCATTTGGATGATGATGGTAATAATTGAAGAATAAGGTTATAATTAAAGAAAAAAAGATTGATTAAGTAGACTACTGTACGCCAGATATTGACAGAAACGTTTAAATCAATCCTTGACAATTTTGACGGTATTTTGACATACATCAGATAATAGTAGTACATTTTTCTATAAATTAATTCAATTCCCGTCATTTTTAACAGGGGAATTCACTAGTATATAAATAAACATCTCAACATCGCAAGTTGTAATGTAATAGCGAAGAAGTTGGCGTGATAGTCGTATCCATCGGCGAATTCCGGAGGTGTGAAGAGGACGCCCCCTTCTCCTTACTTTTTAATGCCAGGAATTTGCCTGGGATCTGACGAGAAGCTTAAATTAAAATCATGCTTTTTCCAGTATATCTCACTAACAATTTTCAAATAATATATCTGATATGTATTTAGTGAGGCGGCAAACTCAGGCGCCGCCCCGGGACATAAAATGCAGCTAAGCCGCAGGGTGTATGACCTATTATGCTGCAAAGACAACTCAATGATTTACTGCTGCAGAGAATGAGGACAGATATATTTGTCTCGTGAATAATCATTTAAGTCCAAGGAAAAACTCACCAGGAATCTATTAATATCTTTTATTATTTATATACAACGCCCAAGGTCTGAGTTGGCATATGATTTAGATATAGATTACGATTTACTTTGTCCGAGAAAAAAAACGAGAATAATAAATGAACCATGTGAGAACCAACAACGCTCTAAAAGGGTGTTACACACTGACACTTATTTTCTATTAATATCGCCTCTGGAATTCACTTTCATTAGTCATTCGTTCAACTGGTTTTCCAACGCATTCAACCTCTAGTTCCAGTTCTGCTAATGCGTAAAGTGACTCGCTTAGATTAATAAGTAGTGCAAAACTAGTAGTTTCTCTAACAGATGGGGACTTTTTCATACATGGTTTCTCAAATGATCCCTGCGTATCAGCGATGAAAGTTCCATTGAACTGCAACTAAACTAAAGATGTTTTGTTTCTTTGTTGTCTACGGTCTGAATTTTGCGGGACATTGTAAAATTCTCACATAAACAATGAATTATAAATTTTGAATACTTACTTTTGAATAAATACTTCCCTCAGAAGTTGTTAACAGAGGCATTTTACAGACAACCAATATATTTGGAGAGTTTATGACATCTTACCAACAGGAACTTTACGTGTCATTTGAAAGTTTTCAGCTACTTCAAACCTAAAGTCGTAAAGATATCATATACTTAAATTCGATACTCAGTTTAGAACGATTTTTCTAACCCGTATTTTTAAACGTACTTCGACAGCTAAGGCCATTTCGTATGTATGGGCCCCACCGCGACTTTTTTGCTTACACCAATATTGCAATTTTATGAAATGCGATATCATTTGACGTATCTACTCATTTGACTCCCTTCTCATTTGAAAATTCCTATCGCAGAGCGGGATTAGGTGACTTGTATGAATAATTTCTTGTGTACACAGCTGAAACGTAGGTACACGTATGTTAATATGATATTTAATTAGCGGAGAACAGGTGAAATATCTCCACGTTTATTCATCTGTCACTCCTTTGATGACGGAGACTTGCCGGTCACATGTAATCATAGGTTGCGCGTACTCTTCCCAAAGAGCCGATTAATCACCTAAAGGAAGTTCTCTCTTTCTCTTAGTGTCCTTGATACGTTTCATAGCCACTTTGCGCGCTTTTATTTCTCAGATCCTTAAAATCATCATAAGAGACGGCCTTTTACTCCAGCGACCTTTCAACCTACGCACTCTACACAAATCAACGCATCAAACTGGTTATCAACGTTAATGTACGGAGTGAAACATGAACTGCTTTCCTTCAGTAACGGATGTACACACAAAGACTTACGTAATAGCATTGAAACTCTTGATTTTATTTGGATTAGTTTTATTCTGAATTTGGATTCCAGATTATACTGAATGTAAAATAACGGTATAATTTTCAACTACGTCATTGAGATTTTTCATCTCGTGAGAACCCAACTTATCTTCAGGAGGATCTGAAGTTTCTAGGTAAATTTGCTCTATGTTAGCATATCTAAAATATATAAATAATGGTTTAATATAAATATAAGGTTCACTATTGATATAGTGTACTTACACTATATATCTATCGCACTTAGTGTAATTGAATAAGTGATGATTATCTATTTTAATGATAGTTCGTCTTGATATTACAATTCATTCTAAACCTAGAAAATATGTAGCTAATACTATCCAAAATAAATCTTAAAGATTCATCAGATAGATACTCTCCAGCGTATTCCTAATGTCTATTTAAATTACATTTATGCACAGCTATAACATTCACTACTTTGAATGTATAGAAATGTAATATTTTGTATTAGTGGGAAGTAATAGTTTGTTTTGCTGGTATTTCGTAATCAGGTTCCATCTTATATATTATTAGATATTTCATCTAACTTTTATTTTCCCCATAATTAGCTATGATCCTGTTTCATAAAAAATTAATTGCATAATCCTGTTTTTCATCCTTTATTGCAGCGGTGTAATGCAATGATTCAGGTCTTCCTATGAAATATTTTTTATTCTTAAAAATTATAATTAATTACTCTACCATGGGGTAATTTTGTAAATAATCTTGTGAAGTAACTGAACTTGGTCGTTTCCAAGACGTGAGAAATACTGTAGTTAGAGAAATTGTAGCAAACAGATTTCCTCTAATCATTCAGATGTCAACCTTGCGCTTGACATGAGAATGCGACTTAATGAAGTGACAGGCAATAAACGGAATATCTTTTCATCAACGAGAGTTAATTAAAGTAAATTGCTCACAACTCTTAACTCTATTCCATAATTACTGTCAACTCATCGGAGCTATGGCTACGGGGTGCTACTCTTCTCCAATTATGATATGCATAAAGTAAATACTTTGAAGTCGACGAATCGCATCAGCATGTCACCTTTCTAATTGGATGGATAGAAGGATTAATGCCTTGTTATAAGCAATCCTTAACTAGAGGATAGTTGCTATCTTTCCCTTATGGTATACTGGGCTAAATTAATGATAGAAAAAACGATTACTCCCTGTGAAAAGTAGAGGTTTTGATGACGCTTTTTATAATAATGGATCTGTGCGTTGCTTTAACTATTGCCACCGTAATACCAATTCATTGCACTTCTTCTTCATCTTATTAACATTATCCTTCAAACTTTTTTGCATCAATTCCATGACTTCATCAGCTGGCAGAACGCATAGTGTTCACGATGCCCTTTTTTCTTTTCCCATATTTCATCGGGGAAAAGGGGACGAAAAACCTTTCTTGATATATCGTGTTCTAAAAAATACGGAGGTCATAATGGCTTTTATGCGAGAAATTTTTACCTCTGGCGCCATTAAGAGGCGTACTTCTCTCACTTCTCGCTTTTTTTCAACGCGTAATTATTTTTGAACAGATTTCAGCTCTTTCTTACTTTGACCTCCTTGTCGAACATCTCTACTTGCCTCGAGTGCTCAATCTGAAATTTTCCTCCTATTTATTCCCTCGAATAAGACTTTTCTAATAGCTCATTAACCTTTTAGTACCTTCGTTTAAAGTTGGAAATTTTCCAGACGTTCGAAGAAAGTCAATTACGGAATCCTTCAGAATATTTAATACGAAGTTGAAACTGAAATGCCTTGATCCAATTATTGCAAGAATTCAAAAAACTCGTCGAACTTTTTACCTAAAAAATTTTTTCTCCGTTCTTAGCTTCTTTTGTCGCAGAAATGAAAATCGCTGGGTGTCATCGCGGTCTCTAAACCTAAAGAAAGCTTTTACCTACGATGAGCCGCATTGAAAACCACTTAGATTTTCTACTCGCTTTATTTTAAAGTGATGATAATTCATATAATATCACAATTTTATTTTTTTAAGTGTAGTATATAGCAATTGTGTTTCTTTTTAGGATATATTCCAACCTAGGATTGTTTTTTCCTAATTCAGCTGTAAAGCTTCAGGATAAAAATATATGAAACTCTTAGAAAGTAGTAAGTTATGGGGCGAAACCCAGCAGTATGCGTCCTGTGAGCCACGTAATAGTAGTAGTGCTTAAAGTGCTTCTACATCTGAGGTCATTTCATGTCAGGTCATTTCATGTCAGGTCATACGCCCCCACCGAGAAACGAACCCGGTACCGTTTTCACCATAGGCGAACACGCTGCTTGCCACCACGTTCTGACTTCTTCGATCCCGTCGAAAATATGCTTGTGTGCATCTATGGTAGATTGATTCTTACAAAAATTGATTAACTATCGTTTGTGATGATAGGAAATATAATAACGAATTAAAATTCTATATTCAACTTGAAATATTAATCTATATATCAAAATGCTTAATTGAGCTAATGATTTACTGGTAATTATCTCTATGAATTATATTTACTCTAAAATCTAATCAATTTTTATCAAGATACATGGAGAGAAAATATCGCCCTATTCGAATAATTAACGAGTGTACTTAGATAAAGCTCATCGTCTAACCAACTGATAATCAATATAGGAGAAAACTTAGGACAACCAAAATAAAATTATTTACAGTGAATACTTTTATGAAAATTTCCGGTAGTTAAAAAAAAGCAAGAGCTTGTATTCCAAATGGAGGAAGAAAAATCTCACACGCTAAATATTTACTCGAATGAAAGTACAAGTTAGATAACAAGGTATGGTAATTAATTACTTTCAAGAACTTTCTATTATTTACAAATTAGTATGGATCAGAAAATAATCTCGGATTAGAAAATAAAATTTATTAATTATGCCGCTTTTTTGTCTTTTTGCTTTGAGATATCAACTTTGAATGACTGGAATCCCAAAAATTTTAAGTATCTTTTGATAATTGGAGGAATTGGGAATAAAAAGCATAAATCACGACTTACTTTCACCCTATAGCAGGTAGAGGCAGACGAATTCATATGATTAGGAGATGGCAGAGATTAATTAGTGTATAAAAAACTTTGGCCCATCTCGGAAAGTCTGAGCTCTTCGTTTACGGTAAACTACAGATCATTCTTAAATGGGGATAAAACGATCAAATTACATCAAATTACATAATTCTTAAGAGCACTCTAAACTCTACTTTTATAGCCATGTTTCTTGCCGCATTTAGTAATTTATTCGAGCGATGTGATTTATCAGATCGACTCGCATAATTTTCCACTCATTGTGAAACGAAGCGTATCCTTAATTACAATATAATTGTCACTTGTGGGACTTCCTGGCCAGCTCTCGAAATTCAAATCCTCTTAATTAAGAAGTCACGAATTTAAATCCTTACAAGATTGCATGTGGGAAAGTTTCAAAAAACGCGCCTCATTATTGATATTTCTTCATGTTTAACTGGTCCCAATCTACGTTAGAAATCACCGTTTGGTATTTCCTTTCTAATGAGATTTCTTTTGGTAGTTAACTTAGTAGGTAAGTTGTAAATAGAAATATTAATAACATTCTTGACTTTGGCCTTCCGTTTTGCCATCATATCAAATAAACATGAGATGGCTTTGCATTACATCCACTCATAGGAAGAGTAGAAGGTGAGGAAAGGAAAATCAAATTCTTAGTTAGCGAAAACAGTTTCCTCGAACATATTTTCAGCCTAAAGATTAACGTTTATACATTTTCCGATCAGGTGAAGTGATGGCATCCCAGAAGATAACATTTGCATAGGGATTGTCGATAGAATAAATTGCTTCAGCGGAAAAGGAAGAAAGCTCATTAAGAATGTGAAACTCAAATAACAAGAACTTCATATATGAAAGCCATATTTAGAGTTTTAATTACCTCTATATATATTAAATAAAAAATTTCCAAGACATTTTAAAACTCTTTCAGGTAATGAGAAAAATTTAGAGGAGAATATTTTTTAATGTAGATGATATCTATTGAAGTAGTTTTGAAATAATTTTTAAGCAATGTAATATGGAATGTTATAGCAACGTAGTTATATATTCACCTGAAACTTTCTAAGGTTCAAAATAACTCCATAAGAATGAATGACTTATGTAGCTAATGGCTTCATGTATTTTATTGGTTACTAAAACCACGTTTTGGGTAAAATACATCACTTTTCTATGACAAATGTTTCAACTTGGAATTATTTGCTTGACACGTCTAAATGAGAAAGTTTATTGACTTCCTGATTCAAGAAAAAATTATACTTACGAAATTATAAAGTAAATGACGCTACTAAGGGTAGCAATGCATAAGATGAGTCTGTAATTATCCACCCAAGCTTATGGTATGGACGTTATTTTGATTCCATTGCCTTTAATGGAGCATAAATTAAGAATTCGACAAACAAAATTAACATAATGCTCTCTTCCCCTTTTATGCTCAAGGCTCCTGTTAACACCATGACCTAAGTGGAATGACTTCATTAATAATTATTGAGATATCTTAATGGAACTTCAGCGATCTTTGACTGAAACCGTCACGTTAATAGGATCATTCATCACCTCACTTCAAATTAAATGGAAAAGCAGATGTTAGTTGCAATTTACTAGGTGCGTAAGAGGATAATAAAGGAAATATGCGTGTGATTTTAATTTCAAACGGCATTTAATTAAAGCGTAGCATTCACTCTATCAAGGACCTCATCTTCATTATGATCATAATTGATGTTTCCACCTTCGACAGGTCGTTAACTATCTGTTGCAGCAAGGACCTCGCATGCCCTATTGCGCTCTCCATACCGCGATGACTTCTCATTTTATCGAAACCAATCGCAGGAATTTCCCCTTCTCATTCGTTCGATACCCTTAAAATCTCCTCGAAAATTCAAGCTTTAGCTGCTTTATTACAACATTGTATTATCTCTTTCCTTACAATCCTGAAAACTTTTCATTTTATCTCCTATTCTTTGAGACAATTTCTCACTCATGTGCTCGTTTATATAATTGATATTTTCTCCACATCCTTTTCTAGACGATAATTTTATAACTCTTATATATAATTACGAAAGAGTTAATCGGAAGCAGAAAATGTATTAACATATATATTATATCTAAATTTCAACAGGAAAAAGAATTGATATATTGACTTCCTGGTCCGCATTACAAAGAATTGGATCTTTTTCATAATAAGATAAGACCGGCAAAAACGCCAATTTTCGCTTCCCGATCGGGCGGTTGCGATATCACGTGCTCTCGGAGCTTTCTTCGTCAGAGCTGAACAGCGTCATCACAAATTCGTCCCAAACAAAGACCAGATCCCACGGAAATTTTCACAGAAAGTGAAACCCTTTAGCGCGCTCGTAATTCCCCTTTCTTTTTTACGTCACAGCGCCACATAACTAGATTGAGTCCTTTCCCACCCCTTCCTTCTCTCGAGATCGAATCAGGATACATTAGTATGCACATATAAGTGCGATAAAAACATTCTTCTCCTTGATGTTTTTGATATAGGAACATTTAAAGGGAATGGTAGTCATAAAACTATGGAAATATCTAGCAATTTTATTTACTACGTTTTATTAATGTATTTAAGAAACGAATATTCAACGAGTAAATTGTTTTAAATACTATTCTATTGTTTTGAGCGTGATAGTGAAATTTTTAACACTTTAAATGTATTTTCCTCTCTGTGTATGGAATTTTATAGTTTATCTGAAGATGTTCTCACAGAACTTTAATTTACTTTTAAAAGCTATAAGTTTGTAATGTTTCAGAAAATTATTAATATGTCTAGTGATATATATTTTATAATTTGATTATAATATTAGGACAAGATATGGAATTATTAGCAATGACATTACTCAATCTTATCTTCGAAGCCAATACGATAAAGCAGCAAAAATGTGAATTTCAGACTAATTTCATATTTTTGTTAGTATCACTATATTTAATTTTTATATCGTGAGATTAAGACCTTGGTTCTGATCATTTTTACTGAAACTGTGTATAGCAAAATGTAAACTTCTGCAGGGAAAAAATTTCATTGATCTCACTAGATATGAATAAATGACAATCACATACAAAATGAGGAATTAAATAAATATTTTCGTTGCTTGTTTGTAATGTTTCCTTAAGTTTGCAGGGACTAATAATAATTAACCAATTAGATTGGCAGGAAAGTAGATGTATTTTCCTTGTACATTCTTGTAGTTCCACATCTTCCGTACATATTATGGAAGTTAATCCCAGTTTTAAACGTAGCCTTACAGTTCACTGGACGATAAACAATGGAATTGATTGCAAAAAAGTGATGTAGGAAAGAGAGGATAGATCAAAGGATAAAAATATGCATGCACATTCCAATTGTAAGAGACTTAATTTATTACGGAAAATCTTTTATATTATTACTAAAAAGATATCTGTATTTATCAATCGCGTTTTATTTACTAACTTGCGAGAAGATTATATTTTTATATTTAGTTATAAATTTGTGTTTTTTGGAACTAGTTATAAATTTGTGTGTGCTTAGTTCCTACATTAGTCTGGTTCCAAAAAAAGCAACTAAAGCAAGGAGAAACCCCCATAAACTTCCCTAAGACCGTACTGAGATTCATTTTCGTAATAGCTCGCTAAGGGTTTACCTGTAATTGGCTTAGGGCAACATTCCGGAAAGTGGGATCTGGGATGGAGTACAAGTCAGTAATGATGCTTTCGATTCCATATATTCATTAGGTGATAATTAAAATCACCTCAACTCAGAGATAGCCTGAAGAACTGAGAAATAGTTTTCTCTGCTGAAACTATCTTTCCGGGAAGCCGTGATGAGTCCTTTCGTGGTCCACAGTGGAATGAAGAGCTTCACTTTCACCCATTCCCGGTCTACCATCAGAACTTGCCATGACCTTGTTTCCAAAAGCATGAACGTGGAACCAATATGGGAGACGATACACTTCTCCGCTTCAACTTCCCCTCCTACCGTAAAGGTCACGCCTAAATCCGCATTATCGGGAAATTTTTGAGCGCAGATTTATCGCCTTGCGTTATGAATCCCCTTATAAGGCGTCCGTGAGGTCGCTTCGTGAGGAGATGCGGAATTTTTTCCGCGGGATGATATTGCATTCCCATTAACCCGCTGTCTCTTACGTTTGAGTGTCCGTCTCTCTCTCTCTGGCGTGCGCGTGACGAAATGTCTTATTACTCGCATCTCTTCGCTTGCATCCAACACGAAACCCATCGCAAACGCGTCGAAATTGCTCGGTAAAATACCTGCGTGACCGCGACAGAGTATTCAGGGAACGCCAGTTTTATATTCAAATGCGGGCCTTTCCAGTCGTTTTATGGCAGGCGGTTTCATTTTCACGCCGTAATCGCACGGGTGATTGTTTACCTGAATCATGAAATGCACGAACACTTCGCGTGTCGCAAGTCGGCTTTATAAGCTCGAGGATGCAGGCGTCTTTATGTTATAAATAGCGCGTCAAGGGAAATTTTCTTTCGGAGTGTATGAAAAATTCATTTTAGATTTTGGATTTCCGAGCGATTTTTTGGGTTTTGGTCCAGGTTGGTAATCTCGACCAGCAAAAATTGAGCCTTCCGCATGTTGTCCTTGGGATGATATGGCGGTGACCAATAAGTCCTACTTTAGCTTGGAAAAAAGTCAATATGAATATTCAGTGGCCGATAATTACGTCACAAGAACATGTTCACAGTAAAAAAGTAACAATTTTGGCTAGTATATGTCAGCAGAGTGTATGGGTGTTTACGTCGGCATCACAATGGCTCACGCTACAATTAAATGTAATTCTGATTGCCTTGCTGTATGGAATTTTCGTCTGGGAACACATTCATATAGCTTTATTTTTATTAGTTGAGTTGGGTGGTCGGTTGGGAGTTTCGCTATCTTTGACACTTCTAAATGCAACACCACTGATTTCTTAGGAAAACTTAATGAACAATTCGAATCCATCAAATTCACCGCCGAAGAGGAAACAAATGGTACACTCCCCTTCTTGGATTTAAAAATAACTAGATCACAAAACAAGCTCAAATTTAACATATATAGGAAACCCACTCACACGGAAATGTACAGTCACTTACAAAAAAAAGTTACCACTTGCAAGGGGCAACTCGTCCAATAGACCCCTCGTTTCGGGCGAGCGAGCCTCCAGAAGAGAGAGAGAGAGAGCGAAAATAAAGATGGAGGACGTTGTCTGCTATGCAGGTCCACGTTGAGCGTTTGAAAGGATTCGTTTTCGTTATTGTTGTTAAAATAACTTATTTAAAGCGATTTTTTAGTGACATTAACATGGCAGAGTAATATTATAGCGATTCGGAGGTCGGAATGGATTAATTTGGTGATTTTAAAGTTGTTTTTTAGATATAGTTTTACTTTAGATTTTTTGCATGTAGTATAGCAATCGTGAATATATTCCAAGCTAAAAATTTTAGAAAAGAGATATTCCGCAGTTTGTGCTTGCAAGACCCTGAAACCTGGCGTTACAACATGAATTCTTTGACAATGTTCTAGTCTAATCCAAGATATTTTCTTAAACGTATCGGAAGTATGGTCATACTTTTTCAAGTTAATTATAAATCAAACAGACGCATTCTGGGCACGTTGCGTCTTGCTAGCTAGTTCTTGCGATAAATCACAGATTGAAATTACCAATTGCATTTTAATATAAGGCGTTAGGAACATCTGAGGGGATGAATGGTAGAGTAAACTTTTTCAGAAATTTTCACGACCGTGCTCCGAAGCCGTGCCGACCATTTCAGGGAAAAATGGAGTGGGTAGTGAAGGACGGGCAAGGACTCTCCCCCTCCCCCTTTATCTGGGGGAGGAAAACAGCAATAAAGTTGAGGGCTGTTTATGACCTGCAGAAATTTTAGAAGTCTCTTTCCTTCTTCTTGGATGAACTTCTCTGGTAGAAACGCTTACATATTTTACCAAAGCCAGAAGGAGATCATGCGAGCCGGGGGTTGCCCTGGGCAACGATGACAAGAGGGGGCAAGGTACAGAAAGTAAGTAGAATTTTTAAGGGAATGCGGCAAGCTTTGAGATTCTATATATAAACACCTTCAGTTATAGAGGTTTTTTCCCGCAAATCAAATCTTTCTTTTCCGTTTTTTTTCCTTTCTCTTTTTTTATACTCTTATTATCATTTTGAATCTTTATAGCGATGTAACTTCATACGAGGTTAGGTGGAAGAGAGGCCCACTCGGGCCTAACCTCGCCTAATAAAGGGTTGATTAAATTAAATAAAATTATAAACAAACCCGTTGAAAGGAACTTGCGAAGATAATCAGCTGTATAAATGAGTCTCAGGATAACGCAGACATCCATATGTATATAATAATTTAAATTTTCATTGCTAATAACATGTTGTAGAATAACAGAAAATTATATTTTTAAGGAATTTTCCGGTAAACATATTTAAAATGAAAATCTTGCATCAATTATGATTAGTGCATTTATTGAATCAGAAAAAATCATGCTTGCCACTTCAGTGCAAATGCAATATAATTCATTAGGTTTTAATACCATATTCATATGAGTAATGAGTAATGGTAACGATTATAACTTGTTAAGTGTTATTTGGATTAAAAAAGAATTTTACAAAGGTTATTCTTCGAAAATTAAAAATAAAAATCCGAGCAGTGGTGCACATAGAAAAGTATTCAATCCGTGTATGGCAAGGAGTGTAATAGAAAATGATTTGGAATAGAGCTAGACAGAAATTAAGCGATAAGGAAGAACTCCGCAGTGTCCTATAACCTCGGTCACACCGTAAGAAGAGGCATTTATGAGTAATCTATATCTATGAGTAAAAGAATGAGAAATCGACATATAATAGTTTGGTATACAAAGAAGATATATTATTAAAATTGACATTTCACAGCCTAACTTTGTGGAATGGTGCCATCATGCAAAGAAAAAAACACTTTGTAAATTCCACGTAAATAAATTAATCGGCAACAAGTTCTGTCTGTCTGTCAGACATCATCTCAACTCCCTCCAGAAAACCCACCTATTCTGACCTCACCATCCCCTCTCATTCCTCCCATCCTTTTTCCCAGAAGTTACCCGCTTTCCACAGTATGATCCACCCACATCCCAATGTCACCCGCCAATTCCCTTTAGACTAAAGAAGTTTTAATTATCAAACAGATTGCTATAAATAACGGATACAGCCCAGATATGGTGGATAAACTCTTGAGGAGAAAACCAAATATCCTCTCATCCTATAGATTGGGACACATGCTTCCTAATGACCTGAGAGCGGCTTTCAATGTCCCCTGGAATCTGCGGAGAGCCATCGGCCACCACAAAGATAGAAGACCCAGCGACTCTCTCAGCGGGGTGTACGAACACCGTTGCAATGAATGCCCATCCCGGCGCGTGGGGGGTGGACAAAATCCTTACCAACGAATACCTCTTCCACAAGTCCTCCCCTCCTTTCTCATCCCCTCAGCCCTTTTCCGTTGATAATTCCCGGTTTTTCCCACCACACCTCCTTGTTCCTCTCGGTCTTTCTCATTTTCGATATTTCAGTGCCTGATGATTTCCTATAGACGAAACTAGTTGCCTTTAATATATCTGTATGGAATTTACAAAGTTTTTTTATTTGCATGAAAATATACTTAATAATAAGTGAAATGTTGTAGCAATGCACCTCTCGAGTGAAGAACTCAGCGTTTCTGAGATTTCATCGATTAGAATGGACGAAAAGGTGTGGAAAACCCAGATGCTTTTGGGAGAAGGTTCTCGAAAATGCATATTCATTGATTACTTCCTAGAAATACTACGTTCTAAAATGGACCTTCACGGCTGGTATCCCATTGACCCCATCTCTTCCCCCGCTGCTTACTCCTTAGACCTCGCTATTCTTTCCGAGATCAGCATAGGCAGAATTCAGTGAACCCCTTTCGCCTACCTGCTACTCCCTAGCCATTCCATTATCTGCTAATCTTTCTCCACTTAATCCCACACGTGATTCCGGGCGTAATTTCTACGAAAAAACTTTTACCAAAACTACCACCAACAACTTCAGCGCCAGGGCTCACTCTCACCTCACCCACTATCGCTTTATTGTAATCTGGTCGTCAGTGGATTAAATATATAAATTAAAATATATTGCATTTAATAGATCGACGTAATTTGTAGGTGTTTTAGTTGTAATTTTCCTATTTATGGATAATACCCATGGCATCCTACTTGCCCGGGTGCGATGCACCCATAGGACGGCACGGCTTAGGGTGAAAAAATAGCGTTCATTTCCCTCTCTTTATCAAGTATCGAAACTCATTTAAGGTTCTTCCATTCAGTCATGATGATATGTATCTGGAGAGATGAAATGAATATCAACGAAATAATTAAAAATATATTCAATACGGTTTCACTAATCTCGTTTAGAAATATTATCCAACAGAGAAATAACGCATAGAACGTCTTATTCATCCGATGTGTTCGCTATTACGCGAAACAAAATCATCCCTGTAAGCGGATTTAGAAGGGTTAACGTATTCTTTCACTGTTACTCCATTTCTATTCTAATTAAGTTTTCTCTAATTTCCCCTTCTTTTGACATAATTCATAGTATTGCATTTTCTCTTATTTATCATTTATTTAAGCCCTATTATTTATTATTTTTTTACGGAAAAGTTCGTCCTGCGGGCATGTAGAGCATGAAGAAAAATAATGGAGTCCTTTCCAAACCTCCATTGATGAGAATTTATACATAAGCAGAAAATATGGGCAACTAAAGTATTTCTTGTCGGATTTTTTTAAAGAAGAGTGAAGTATGCGTGAGATTTGAGCCGATTTAAGAAAAATCCGATTTTAGTTCCTTTATAATACTATATTGCTTATACAGCATCCAAATGAATGAATTTTAGCCAGTCTTTAAAGATAATAACGTCAAACAAGCCTCAAAACATGCGTAAGGAGGAAGACGAAACGCGCGCTAAAAGCAGAGCCGCTCATAGACTCGCTCTCATCGAGCTTCATGTCTGTTAAGCGGGTTGCATCCTTTAGTGGTAACTTTTTTTTGTAAGTGACTGTACATACCATCTGATTCAAATCACCACATCTCACACAAATTAGCCCCATTCCATTCCATGATCAACAGACTCTTAAAAATTCCACTTTCACAAAAAAACTTCAAGAAAGAATTAAACCACATCAGAAATATCGCAAAACAAAACGGATACGACCAAAACATGGTTAACAACATTCTCAGAAAACACAAACATAAACTCAAAATAAAACAGAACACGACTCTTACTTCAACTCAGGACAAAAAACACAAATTCATAAAACTCCCCTACGCCCCGGGAACTAGCAACAAATTAAAAAACATTTTCTCCAAATTCAATTTTACTCCGGTGTTTGTGAATAATAACAAACTCTCCAACCTTCTTCATAACCCCAAGGACACTACGACACCAACACAAAAATCGGGCATTTATGAAATCTCATGCCAAGATTGTGACAAAATATACATAGGACAATCGAAGCGAAAAATAGAGAATAGATTCAAAGAACACTTAGCTCATTTTAGACACAACCAAATTAATAAATCAAGCGTAGCGCAACACATACAAGAACACAATCACAGGATTAATTTAGACAATTTAAAATTAAAGAAATCAATACAGAATAACTCAAAACTCGATGCTTATGAAAGCATTTTCATATATCAAAAGAAAGGGAAACTCATGAATGCCGACGATGGGCCCATCCCTACCTCTTCATTGTACTCTCTTTTAAATACCACTTCTTAGAAGACCCTAATTCCGGAATTTCCGTTCCCCACCTCCTCCCCGTACGTCACAGGAAAAAACCCCACCCCATCGCTCTTCGCTACACACCGTCCACACATACGTCACAAACCCAGAGAAAAAACCCCACCCCCAAAAAACCCCCTCCCACGACAAACAGTTACAAATACCTCACACCACACTCTTTCTGTCCATTCAGAATTGGACCCCCTATGAAGATGGAAGCATTGTTTCCGAAATGTACATCGGGATTCTAAAGAACTGGGACCGCTAATACGATTATCCGTTTCCCGGTAATCGCCCTTAGACGGTCGCCGCAATTTCGGCGCTTGGAGAACCTTTATCTCTTAGTTCATTGACCGCCGAGTTCCTTTTTTCTCCTTCTAGCAACATGGCTCTCCGGCCAAAGGATATTAATTTATTTCACAAGCTACACACAAAAATACACACCATTGGTGCAGACATTAAGTTTCTCAAAGATTGCAGGAATCTTAACATTTTTCCAAATTTTACAAACATCTTTCCTAAAACAGAAAACAACTTAGCGAAAAAAGCTATAATCTCTGCTAAAAGACATTGGATAAACCTGGAGATAAACAAATTCTACAGCAAACGCTCTCACCTAGAACTACAAGCCTACAACCTTCATTTAAAGCTAACCAAAAACTTATCCCCAATTGAATCTTCTCTTTGGGATTTACACATGAACAGAATACATGAAGTTACACTTCATAAAATCACCCAAAAAAATAATAAACTTCGCAAAAAACTCAACTCTTTAAAACAGAAACAACTTCCAAAAAATTCCTCTCATAACATCAACACTCTAAACAACGTAGTTAATCTCTCAAAACAATCTTTCAACAAGGATGAATTAACCCTTCTCTCAAAAGGTTTAAAATACACTCTTCCGTATAAAACACCCCCGTTACAAGACACTATCGCTGACATAGAATCTCAAATTAAATTCCTACCAGAAAGCTCCAAAAACACCATCAGAAACTTATCTCTTCAACAGATCAAAGAAAATTTAGTTGACAAAAATGGGAAATTTAACAACACAAAAAACTCTAACAAAAAAGAACACAACATTGTTAAAACATTTAATGATAAAGATTGCTTTTACCTTAAAGCAGACAAAGGAAACAAAGTAGTGATCATCGACAAAAAACAATATTTCGAAAAAGTCACAACCACCTTAAAAGAAGGACCTTATGAATCTATTCCAAAAAATCCTCTCAACAAAATGATCACTTCCACTAAAGATACCCTTAAAATTTGCAAAAATCTCATCGCTAATCCCACAAACATAAAACTCCACGTTTCCAACCCAACAGTTCCAAAAATGTATTGCCTACCTAAAATCCACAAAAAAGACATCCCTCTCAGACCTATCATATCCTCAAAAAATTCTCCCACTTACAACTTATCTCAATGGCTTAACCAACAGTTCAAACAATGGCCCCTCGATCAACAGTCTAACGTCAAAAACACAAACCATTTGATAGACCTTCTTAAAAATATCTCTACAAAAGAACAAGACATTCTTATTTCCTTCGATGTGAAGTCTCTTTTTCCCAGCATCCCTTTAGACATCACTTATCAATTCCTTGAAGATTGGTTATCAAAACAAAACCTATCCCCCGAAATCATCAAAGAATATATCCTCTTAACAAAAACATGCATGAACCAAAATTTCTTTCAAATCGAAGGAAAATTCTACAAACAAACTAACGGAACCGCGATGGGAACTGCCTCTCACCCTTCCTTTCTAACTTATTCATGACTTATTTTGAAAAACAGTGCAGAGAGAAATTCGACTATTTCCCTAAAACATGGTTCAGATATGTCGATGACATTTTCGCTATCTTTGACACTTCTAAATGCAACACCACTGATTTCTTAGGAAAACTTAATGAACAATTCGAATCCATCAAATTCACCGCCGAAGAGGAAACAAATGGTACACTCCCCTTCTTGGATTTAAAAATAACTAGATCACAAAACAAGCTCAAATTTAACATATATAGGAAACCCACTCACACGGAAATGTACATACCATCTGATTCAAATCACCACATCTCACACAAATTAGCCCCATTCCATTCCATGATCAACAGACTCTTAAAAATTCCACTTTCACAAAAAAACTTCAAGAAAGAATTAAACCACATCAGAAATATCGCAAAACAAAACGGATACGACCAAAACATGGTTAACAACATTCTCAGAAAACACAAACATAAACTCAAAATAAAACAGAACACGACTCTTACTTCAACTCAGGACAAAAAACACAAATTCATAAAACTCCCCTACGCCCCGGGAACTAGCAACAAATTAAAAAACATTTTCTCCAAATTCAATTTTACTCCGGTGTTTGTGAATAATAACAAACTCTCCAACCTTCTTCATAACCCCAAGGACACTACGACAGCTTCAAAGAGCTAAAATTTATCTTTTTACAGTCACAGAGAAAAATTTTCGTCGATGGCTTTGCGTGGGATATGTGCCATATAAATGTGCGGGAAACTAAAATCGCATAAATGGAATATATCTCCTAACATATCGTTGCTTATCGTTTTAGGGCAAAATCTGCGCTTTAGGTGAGACTGCGGATATGCGAGTATTTTCGAAAAATACCTTCTACGGTAGATATGCATACTAATTTATAGCTTAGTCGATTAATAATACGTGTTAGATTTTTGCCAAATGGGTAAGATATACATTAAGAATTATCATCGGTATCAGAGAAAAAAAATGCTCCAGGTGAGGCTCGAACTCACAACCCCGGCATAGCTCGGACACTGTCTTATAAGTACCGTGCGCTAACCAATTGCGCCACTGGAGCGCTTAGCTTTGGAAATGAAGGATAAAGACTAGAATTTCCTATTTAGTAAATACGTTATCTACGATATCCTACGTTCCGGAAGAGCTTCCAGATCAAATACAACGGCATTATCTCCTTGCTTTATCACTGAAGCGATACTTGCTAGCGATAAAATGCTCAATGGCAACTCCAGGTTGATACTGTATTTATAACTCTTCTCTTAAAGAGAGAAAAGATAGATATTGTTATTAGTTTGGTTGATATATGTGACTATTACTCAAGCCACTTATGTCATTTAATTAGATCTAACTGTGGAATAAATGACAATTACTAAAGAAAATTCCAAATTTAGTTGATAGTATTACGGGGAACGCTGATCTCAGTCTACTTGATGTACATTAAAAATTAGCATTTGAGGAAAAAAATGCTCCAGGTGAGGCTCGAACTCACAACCCCGGCATAGCTCGGACACTGTCTTATAAGTACCGTGCGCTAACCAATTGCGCCACTGGAGCGCTTATGTTAAGAAGCGAATGATAAAGACTAGAATTTCCTAGTACAGTGAAATTGAAAGCCTAATGCCCCCCCGCGCAGAAACTATTTTCTAGTCCAGAGAAGTCCACTGTCAAGAAAGTTGGCAGTATAGGATTATGATGGCTGTATACATCTAGTGGTGACAATGTATCACATTTTATTTTCGAAAAAGAGACATAATGACCTTCTATCCACTAATATTCTTACCAGAGAGGGGCTATAATCTTTCAATTTTACTGTAAATAAGTTCTCTGCCAAATCCAACGCTCTGGAAGAGCTTCCAGGAAACCAAATACAACGGCATTATCTCACTGCTGTATCACAGAAGCGATAAAATGCTCTATGGTTATTCTAGGTTGATACCGTATTTGTAACTCTTCTCTTTATTATAGAAAAAATAAATAATGCTGTTAGTTTTGTTGATATATGCGACTTCTACTCAAGCAATTTATGTCATTGAACTACCTTCTCAATGGCAAATAGAATGACAATCATCTACGAGATCATCTCATAGATCTTATCATGGAATAAATGACAATAACTGTGTAAATTCATCTTGATGGATACTTTCATCGTTATCTATTATAGAAACAAAAGTGTTTCATCGAAAAATACGTAACTTTATAGTAAATGTAGTAATATTGGTTGGCCTATCGCATCCAAATATTAATCATAGTACCGGAAATGTAATTCAAATGGAATATTTCCATTCAAGTTACTGTTAGAAGTTCCTTTAAAATACGATATCTTGTTATTTGTAAATTTTAGATATACAATTCCATATTCTTGATCTTCAGGTACCATTTTTCGAGAGAAGTATGCAAATAATTTATATCCTAACTAATATTTAAACTGAATATCCTCACTGAAGTTGTATTTAAAATTGAATCATCTACCTCAACTTAATATATGTAATTTTTTATGTTTTTTTAACTAAATCTGAGAATCGATATTCTTCTTACTTCATTCCACCTTCTCTAGTGAAGGAACTCATGGAAGGGAAAATGATTAATACCGGAATAGCGCCTTTCATTTACAGTATTCAACTTTTCAGTCACCACTCATCACACTCTCTCGGGAATACTCTTCAACTCCTCGGCAAAATTGCTGAATTCATAATTGAATTATGCATAAGGAGAACGTATCTCTTTGATATTGATCTCACCGTTACATTCATACGAATTTCTAACCAAGGAGAAGGGACGACATCAAATTACGTAATTACACGAAATTCCTCAAAAAATATATGCAGAAACATAACGTAAACTTGTTCACACGAGAAATATATATCGAGTCATTGACCTGTCATTTAAATTTACAGGCATACCTTGCCTTGCGATTTAACATGCTCCAATAAGTATCTGGTTAAGTGAGGTATATTTTCCCAAGTAAAGTTATACAAAGAAATGTTTCCCCTTAAAAATACAGGGAATTCTGCTGGCTGCAATACTAAAATAGTCGTTTTCATATCTAAAATAAAAAATCTAAATTATATAAAAAAGAAGGAATCCCATAAGGACGATGTTTTCTCCGATTACTGGAAAATACTGAAATAAATTTAACAGTCCAAATGCAACTTGTGAGGAAGATTGGCGAGAGATAACTGAGAAGTAGAGCCAGGGTTTCAAGAACAAGGGAACTTGTTGGATAGGTCTAATTAGAGCGGGCTACTGATTACAGCTTAACTGCCACTCCGTCTATTATGACATAGATGAAAGGTTTCCAAGCTTAAGCATCGACTTTGGTAAAGACTGCATAATGTAAATTTACAAGCTGTAAATAATTTACTTCGCTGTGTGATTTATCAATAATTCATAAGAAATCGTCAATACACGTTTCAATCAAATTGAGGGCAGCCTTTAATTTTTTATTTACGAAATATTAGTATTTGCTGGTTCATTCATGAGCCAACGCTAAGGAGGTCAAAATTTTTCGTTATAAAACAAGGAGTATAGTATATTCTGCACTTCGAGGATTTAAGTGCAGTCTAGCTCTAACGAGAAGGAATATATTAGAATTACTTCGATAGTTATGCATCATGAAATAAATTGATTAACTACTTTCCGTTCCATTTCGATGCTTCCTTTATTCATCTGCATAAATTGTACATGAAATGTGGCAGCATTTTAAAGAAAACTTTCTCGTGTATTTCACAGGAACTTTGTTTCGCGGATGGGAAGTTCGTAAAGTCAGAATGTCAATAGTAGCGAAAGAATTATTTAGAGACCCGGAACTCTGGCGACGCTAATCTTGTTATATATTCATCCATTAGGAATCTCCGAATTACCAAGAGTACATTCGACTCTGGTGAAATCCGCCCCGGATTGGATTCCCGGTGGGGGCACGCCTCAGCATTTTGCGCGAAATGACCTTACCTTTTTAAGCACTTTTACAAATGCCAAAACTAGGACTATTCTTTAATTAATACATTAAAATCCCAATCAAATAGATGTGGGTTCCGTTGATTTGTAATGGTTTTCCATCAATAACAATATTTTATGTCCATTACTGACGTAATAACAGAGATATCACCATCTCACGCTATATTTTGACATTACATAGGCACGAAAGTCTTTTATTTTATGAAATAAGGCACTCTCTTGACAAAGGGTTCTCTCTCGCTTACTGAGTGAAAAAGCGACGTTCAATAGATTTCCTCATGCATTTCTAAATGATACTTTTGAAAGTTCATCGACTCCGATTCCTATTTCCATATCCCTCGATTCCATCGGAAAGAATCGGATTCTCCAGAAGAGAGAGACATAACCTAAGGCACCTAGAACCCCATTACGGTCCTGGAAATTGCGGCGCCGCTGCACGAGTTAACCGAACCACTTCGGAAATTCCCCGTTACGATCCTCGGATGCCGTCACGCGTCCCTCATTCGGCAAAGATGATCCTAGAGACGAAGCACTTTCTTGCATTTCGATGTAATAAGGGAACAAATGTTCTCATGGAATCCTTCCCAATTGGCGCACACGTAACCGCGAAATGGGGGCATAACTTTTTTTCCGCAGGTAATGCGCTCCCGAACTGGTGGATTTCGTTCGGCATCCCATCATTTTGAATTTTTTTATCCCCCTCGGGAGATGATGCAAATGGTGGGTCGTTTATTTTTTTCTACTATGGTAAATTGTTTGTTTGACCTTAAAATTCCCCTTGGGAGACCTGTTATACAATCCTGCTGATTACCCTCAAGGAGGTAATGCAATGTTTTGAGGGGTGTCTGCCGTTTTAGAAAGTAAAGCGTCCTTTTTTTTGGAGATATAATCGGAAAAAAGAGCGTTTTTAATTTAGCCTGTTTCTCTCTTTTTATAACAATCGCATTCAGTATCTTACGTATATAATTCGCGAATATAATTAAAGTTACACCATATATTATTTCTGTTTTGGTACTAATGGCTTTATTTTAATTCTCGGCACTTTTCTTCCCAAGAAAGAAAGAGCTACCACACTTCAATTTTGACAACACCATACAATTAGTCAATGGTTACTAGAATGATAAAGGTTATAACTCAGCAATAACTCATAAAGCAAAGAACTCAGCCGAAGGAAAACGATGTTAAATTGGAAAGGATTTTAGTTAGAGACTGATACTGAAACAGAAATATAGGGAAAATGTCCTCATTAGGGAAAATTTGTGAGGTTTTGCAGACTCACATTTTCAGAATATAATATTTAGATAAATTTTGCAAAATACAGCTATTGACAAATATAATTTGGAGAGAAATCTAACAAATTAATTTTATATTCACCGAAAAAATAACGGAATCACAATTGGAAATATATATGAACAAGCCTAAGAAAAATCTATTATAATTTTGTTCAGTTGGTAATTCTTCAGAAAGATATACGCTAAAAATTAGCATCGGTATTACAGGAAAAAAATGCTCCAGGTGAGGCTCGAACTCACAACCCCGGCATAGCTCGGACACTGTCTTATAAGTACCGTGCGCTAACCAATTGCGCCACTGGAGCGCTTAGGTTATAGAGAATCGAGCTAGCCCTCGGGCTGCTTCTTTAACAGACATTATGTTCGCACTTCTGCGAACAATGTGATCAAAGCATGGATTCTGACGAAAATTGAAGCTGTCATACGTGTTGAAAATATGGAAGAATCACTTGCACTGAAAGAGCAGAAAAAGAGTTAAGAAAGAAATTATCTACTTTCACAGCGCAGATTATTCCCTCATGGAGCCTAGAAAAGATCCTCAGAAAAGATCTTTCTGACAAATAATTACTCTTAAGGAAATATTAAAAATTAGCATTGGTATCAGAGGAAAAAATTGCTCCAGGTGAGGCTCGAACTCACAACCCCGGCATAGCTCGGACACTGTCTTATAAGTACCGTGCGCTAACCAATTGCGCCACTGGAGCACTTGGCTTTGGAAGTGAATGAAAGGCTAGAATTTACTATTTAGTACATACGTCCTCTACGATATCCTGCTCTCCGGAAGAGCTTCCAGGAAATCAAATACAACGGCATTATCTCACTACTTTATCACTCAAGCGATACTTGCCAGCGATAAAATGCTCTCTGACTATTCCAGGTTAATACTGTATTTATAACTCTTCTCTTAAAGATAGAAAAAAATATATAATGTTATTAGTTTGGTTGATATATGCGACTACTACTCGAACAAATTATGTAATTGAATTAGAACTAAATGTGGATTTAACGACAATTACTATAGATAATTCCACGTTTAGTTGACATTATTCAATCTACTCGATATACGCTAAAAATTAGCATCGGTATTAGAGGAAAAAAATGCTCCAGGTGAGGCTCGAACTCACAACCCCGGCATAGCCCGGACACTATCATAAGTACCGTGCGCTAACCAATTGCGCCACTGGAGCGCTTAAACTTACAAGTGAATCATAAAGAGAAGAAACTCCAAATTAATATACTTTCGGCGCTATTCTATACTCCGAAAGGACTTCCAGTTCTTCTTCAGGATATGACTTGTAACAATTGAAGAGTATGGTGTAAATAATGGAGAAATATTTCTTGAATGTTCACGAAAATTCGTAATTATTCTTTTCCCGCAATATTCCAACTAGTTGGCAGTAGAATCAAACCTACAACCAGTGTGGTCGGGCGGGCGCCAGGTGTCGCTAACCAAGCCGGTATCGGCCGTTCGACTTTGACATAAGTTTCTGAAGGAGACATGGGGAAAACATTGCGTTTTTATAAGGATATTGCATAAGCCGTTTATTTGCAAGAATTCTTTGCGCGGAAACTTAGTTCCGTACCGATAAGTGACTAATCTTGAATCGCAGATTGTAGTTGTCGCGTTGTGATCAGCGGAGGATCCGGCACAAGAATGAAAGAAAAGAGAGTGAAATCAGAGAAAAGAAAGGAATTATTAGTTCCTTCTGAATGTTTGGAAGGTCGTAATGCCCGATTACAGCCAGAATTTTTAAATTTCTGCTATTATGAGAAGCGGAAAATAATTTTAGTGGAATTTGTCAAATGTTCTCGGACGAGAAAGGTTGTGACGACTCGATTCTGTGAACTTATAAGCAATGCCTTAGCTTACACCTAAGACAGCGTACTTGTGCCTTACAGCGAGTAGGTAATAAAGATTGGACAGTTAGGAGGTGACGTGCAGTTTACCATTTCAGGGGATAGGTGGATCTTGTGCTGTGGCGCTGAAGGAAACGTATGTATTGTATCATTAATGGTGACGAAGTCGCTTCTGTTAAAAAAAAACTTCCATCGTAGTGAGTTGTATGGTTACTTAGGAATTGCTGTGTGGGGTTTGTCTCTTTGCTTGCCTAGAACGTAAGCAAATTTGAGCACTCGCTTAGCGTTTTGCATTCACGTTTTCTTGTTTTAGACATGGATATATTTTATTAGTCGGGTTAAAATACAGCCCTACCTCCTCCGCGTAAGATCTAACATCCAATGGATAAAACTAAGGTTCATCATCAAATTGCTAGATTCGCGTTAATATAAAATGTAGCCGATATTATGCGTCCTTCCTGTTATTACGAACTTCATTTCATCGTGTTTGATTCTAAGTAGTTTTGAGTTGATCAAATACTCTCGAACAACTGGAGGAATCCAGAATCATCATTATTAGAAAGTTTCACCCATGATTATAGAATAATATTTTCAGCAAGATATCAGAGGTATGCTATTAAATATTGTTATATTTTATTACGTTTCCTGGAAGGTACTGGCTCTGATTATATGCAATGAGTTTGTTTAATCTGAGCAATTTTAAACATTTGGTTTGATTTTTAGAGAAAGATGGAATTTACCAAGCTGTTTTAGTAATTTCAGTTGCCACCAGCACCACTTATCCTTTACCTAGGATTAATGAGCAAGCAATT
The DNA here is from genome assembly GCA_036926295.1 of Pachydiplax longipennis. Classification (NCBI taxonomy): domain Eukaryota; kingdom Metazoa; phylum Arthropoda; class Insecta; order Odonata; family Libellulidae; genus Pachydiplax; species Pachydiplax longipennis. The sequence goes on from JAVFKF010000012.1 coordinate 20,494,795, forward strand.
TCTTTCTTCTAAATTTTATCCAATGATAGAAGCACGCAAGGCATAACTACCTGTATTCATATGTAGATTTATCATTTAAGTTTTAAATCTTAATTACCACTCTTCGTCTCATTTAATGCAAAACAATCTTAAAAGGTTATCTTACCCTTGGAAAAACAAAAATGTTCGGAGGTCCTTAAGAAGTGTATTTAAAAAAAGGTAAGGAAAATATTATAGATAACTGAGAAAGAAAATTTTAAGAATATAATGATATTACAGGGATAATAGATTTCTGTAAGGTCTACAAGATATGATGCAAGAAATGCAAGAAATTATAGATGATGATAAACTTCAATTCAGATTTTCGGAAAGGTGGTTTTGCAGTAATGAATTAATTCAGGGCAATTAGAAAGTCTCGAGAAAATCGCAGGGAATTATAAGAAATAAAGTTTCCTAAAAGTTATGAATCCCTCACAAGCACATGGAAAACTAAAAGGGAGTGTTATTTTTGAAACCTCATTTGTTACAACAGCGCTGACAGGGCTACGTTTCCGATTTTCGCAATTTAATAATACTCTCAAGTTGTCTACCTCGTAATTTGAAAAATAAAAAACTGCTCCAGGTGAGGCTCGAACTCACAACCCCGGCATAGCTCGGACACTGTCATATAAGTACCGTGCGCTAACCAATTGCGCCACTGGAGCTACGGACGAGAGGGTCTGAATTTCAAAACAAAGCGGTTGAGGAAAAAAATGCGTAAATTTCAAATTTTCTGGAAATATTTTCTCAAATTGATATCAGTGATATCAATAACTTATTAATGAATTTAGCGTATAAAGAGTCAAACTTTATTGTCTAAGTAATCTTAAAGACGATTTCATGCGTGTATAAACAGATTTGGACATCTCAGATAAAGACATAAAGTCCCTTCCTTGATTATACCCAATAGAATAAATTGAGATTTAAATTATGTTTATTTATTTTTATTATTCTCCATGAAGTGATTGGGCATTATCAACTCGAATTTTTACTCCCGCCTACTACACCTTTTGCAGGTTTCGTACGTTTTGTAAAATGGCATTTTCGGGAAATTTACGTATTTTTAGTTAATTCTTACAGAAATAAAATCGACATCATCCGCATCAAGACGACTGTATTCAGAAGCTTCATAGATATAATTATAAATAGAGTAAATTGTTCATTTGTTTCGTTAGTTTCCAATCATATTAAAAGCTTGCGCGATATCATATTCCAAATGAAGATTCTGAAGAAGTAAAGGCAGGGCATCGAACCGGAACTGAACGAAAAATATGAATTCTTAAATTTGAACCTAACCTGAAAACCTTTATTTATTCCATATCAATTTTCAGTACCTTACAATACATATTTTACTCGAATGTAGTTAGACGAGGATATATTAAACATTTGTTGATTAACATGTAATTTGCATTAGCATGTAACAATTAGTTGCAATTATTGCTAGAGTTTACTAAAATTTAGCGTAATGAACGAAATGGAAGTAGCTGGAAATAATATAGCAAACTTACAGATTGCAACAATGTTATAATGGCTGCAGCGAAATAAAGTGTTCAAACCGGTTCGATGTTAGATGAACGAGCAAAACCGGAATGGAACCGAAATTAGGTTCTTTCGTTGAACTGGGGTAAAAACCAGTAGAAAAATATCACGGTTCGATGCCCTTTGTAAAGGTGAATGATTCAAGTAGTGCTGTGTTAATAGGACGAAAGAGTCGCTCATGGGTCGGATCAATAGCGGCTTTAGATATCTCAGAAGGAAGAACAGTCTACGAAGCGAGGGATAATATTTGGCCAACTACAAAACTTTCCACTACGATATCTGAAGGCACATGGGTCCTTCAGTAAGAATATTCATTTATATTAATACTTCTCAAAGTTTAGAGACAAGAATATACATCTTAATTTATTGATTTAATACCAGCAATTAAAGGCCAATTCAAGCACATATTCCACTATAAAGTCCATTTCCGTCATTTTAATTACATTTACTTTTAGCTATTCACCCTTAAATAATTTTAAAATACAAGATATTCCCACTAGGTAGGCGAAAGTAGGGTATTAAAATAATTATGGAACGTCTTTATTGTTAGAATTGTAAGGAGGTTATTAAAATGCTAATACAGGTGCTAATAAACATCGAGCTAATTAATATCGGGCTTCCTTGTTTTGATATTTTCTTAAATTATAAGCCGGTTTTGATAGAATAGGATATCTTAAAACTAAAAATGAAACGTTCATATTACACTCTCACTTATCAATTCTTTCTTGTGATCTAAGTTATGATATCATCCGTACTTCAAGGGGAATTTCTAACCCAGTTATTGTAGACCCTTTCGTCGGCGCTGCCTATGATTACATTTCGCGAAGCAAATGATAGCTTAAAATTTGGAGGTCGGAGGGAGTTAAATGGGTGCAATCAGGATCGAAATGAAGGCACAATCTAGAAAGGGTAAAAATCGAATTCGCAGCACACGATTGCGGGATGAGACGATGCGAAGGTCCTTCAATCCCATAAGGCCTTAGAGCGTAACATCTCGCCCTCATTTTTTGTTAAGGACGGAGATGACGAGGTGCTCGGAGGCTTGCTTTGGCCTTGCCATCCGGATGAGTCGGTCGTTATGAAGATTATTCCTCACCTGACACTTTCACGCCAATCTCCCTGCAACGAAAGGAAGGAAATGAAAATACTCGACTGCGGAAACGCCTACGGGAAAATCATATTGGAGGAAAGAGTGTGGGAAAAGATGCATCCAAAGGCTTTTGGAGGTCTTCACCACTTTTCTCCAAGGTCTTCCGCCATTTAGCGTTATCGTCGGCACACCCTTTGGCAACATAACATGGACATCCGGGTACTGATTGCTTTCCAATCTTTGCTTACATCGAGTAATAACCACACGCAGATTGACTTGTGTTGCTGTTTTAGAGTTATTTACCGTCAAATTTCTCCCGCAGGCAGAATGCATTTTTCACCAAGTTGATTACTCGGCTGCAAACTCCGCATGAGTTTCCCTGAAGATTGGCGGTTTTCAATTTTCGCCGTTCTCCTCCTCGTTCTGATGGTTGGACATTGAAAAAGCGTCTTAAATCCTATTCGTCCATTGTTTCAGGCGGCTCATCATTGCTTTGAAAGGTAAACAACTAATGAACGACGATCGTAAAAACCGGCTTATGTGCGTAGCGGAAGATTGTTTCATGACCGCGGTGAGCTGAGTTTACGCGAAGTAGCTAATTCTCTATTTCTAGAAATGAATTTGAAGTGGAAACAGGAGGAATCTGCGGTATAGTCTCAGCATATTAACGGAGTTCTCATGTTCTATATAAAGGAAATTTAAAATAATGAAAAAATGAAGAAAATGTTCTTCTTACAGTAAACCATTGAAATAATAATAATAATATTCAAGAATTTATCCGAAATAAATTCTGAGGCCACCGAAAACGCCAGTAAATTAGGTAATTAATAAATCAAATAATTATCTGAAGATGATCCCATGAGTCGAAACCATGGTCATTTTTTAATAAATCCTGAGGAAAGTAAAAGCTTGCTGGTTACTTTGTTCTTGATGACGTTCACATTACACGAAGTCACGGCCTATGCAGTTGATTCCAATTTTTTTTTCTGTACTATTGAAAATTGTGAAATAGAATAAAATGTCACAGATTCCACTCTTACTTATTGCCCTGTTTGCGAAATACAGAATATCATAGAAATGGAAGAAGGGGACCATTACATTCATAATGGTACGTTAAGTAACGTGTGATCTATCTCGTACTCGATTAAATAAAAATGAGGCGGAAAAAATGGTAGAGTCAAATCTTTATGGGGTAGAGATGTGTAAGGAAAGTGACTTGAGGGTAAAATGCAAGAGAAAAGACAGTTGCTAGAGGATATAAAGAGTGGAGTAAATTATTGAGTAGTTAAGGTATGGGTGTGTTAGTTTGGTTTGACGTCTTTATCAGGTAATTAAGTCAGGTTCCCTACTTAATTTTCTTCGCCTTAGTTATTAGTTTAACTTAAAAACCTCAAATTAGCTTAAAACCTTAACCACACAAGCAAGGAATTTATGGCATGACAGCTCACAGTGAGGTCTCTCAAACAAGTGATCTGATTCTATCCTTGATATTAAATTTATAAGGGAGAAATTTTACATCTGGAAGGCGAACGTTTTGAATGAACTTTTACTGTGCTTGATACCAGACATGGTTGCAAAAAGACGTAATCTGTAATGAAACCCTTGCTTCATCTGCTAGTGTCAGAAATTAATTAGTCAACCGAAACCATCTAATATTTTGAAAATCGCAGGATTCATAAAAAACGAAAGTTCGTGTTTTAATAAATCTAATGGAAAGTAAAAGTTTGCCCGTTAATTAAAAAAAAAACTATTATTTCTTTTTAATTTTGATTATGAATTAGGCCGCGAAAAGTGTACAGTATGACGTACAGAATGATCATTTTCGCTTCAATACTGTCCGTGTACATAATATCAATTTCCTTTGATCTCACTGAACAGTTCAAGAATAGATTGGAAATCATAAATCACGTGGTATTCTCACAATCTGAATATCCTTCAGTCCACCAACGCTGAATACGGAAACTAAACAGTAACTAAGCGTAGCGTAACTAAGCGAAAGGCTTGCTTCCCCGTTATTTTTCTTTCCAACTATTTTTTCGCGTTAAGAGATAGACAAGGGGATAAACATGACTCTGAGCCAAGATAAAAAACAACCATGTGCGATTCGATAGATATCAGACGCATCAGTCATTCAAAGGATTCTATCAAACCATTCAATAAAATCTCGATGTTTCACACGTTGGAAAAGGTGAGAGTCATCTCCATAGATCAATTCAACGATAGACGTTCACTTTTATTCGCCGAGTGTGAAGTAATGAACTTTGGCAGGTAATGGAGAATGATTGCACATCGGTGCCAAATATTGATGCATTTGCTTTCGAGCTGAACCGTTATTTGTCCGTCCGTCCGAGTCCGCATAAGGAGAAGGCGTAAAAAAGGAGGCGATTTATCCAAGAGATTGACGTTAATAGAGCTAAATCGGCACTAAGATATCGTTTCGGCCTAAAAGGTTACTTGCGTGCAGAAAAAAATTCAAGGGGATATTTTCAGCTATTACTGTATTTTTTTCGCCAATTTTTTCCTTGAGACTATACGAGCCTGGGGGAAATTGATTTAAGCCAATTTAAACAGTGCTATCGTTTGCGAAAATAAAAATTGATTCGGGATGGAGCGGGTGATTGATAGATGGCTCTGAGGTCGCGGAGAGGTTTTGAATGAACTATTGGGTCATCCGAAATATCTCCCGATCGAAGCAAATTATTGGAAAAGATTTGCCTGAGGAAGCGATGATCCATCTTTAGCAATAGGTGGGTCAAACCCAAGTGGATTGAGACCTCGAAAGTTTAAGGAAACAGGCATCTTGTATCGATATAAAAGATGATGGGATTAAAAAGAACAGTTATAATGTACAACAATGATTCCATTAATCTTAGATGATTCTGAGGATAATTTGCAATTTTTCCTCTAATGAAGGAATAAGATATTTCACCTAACTGATAATGATTTGAGATGTTATTTTCGTATACTTCAGAATGGTATGAGTTAATAATAATGCAATCCGTTAATATTTCCATTAAGTAGCTCCATTTTTTAGTACGTTACGACCATTCATCGTATTTAAATAACTATTTCAAAATTCTCACACCCGTATATTAGACAATAACTATTACTAAATAACTAGATAACGAAATATATAAACTAATAATTATTACTATTAATAATTTTCAAACGTACTATGAATGTCAGCTAAAAACGACAAGGGCAAATTAGGAAGCCATAACGGAATTGTGCTTCTTGCCACAAAGCTTTTCTTCGTATAACTTATCTAATTTTCACAGTTAACGAGTCACTAAAAACTTGTTTAGATTCTGTTTTCTTTAAATGGGAGGGCTTACAAAACTATCAATTTACTTAGCAAAAAAGTGCTCCTGGAGAGATTCGAGCTTAAATCTACGATACAGCTCAGAAACTGATTTGAATTACTGAGCGCCATTGTATCCGTGGAAGAAGATGATATAATTTTTAAAATTATACATAATCTAACTACTTGTTCAATTTTATTTTTTAATATCTATTATGGTTTTCAATACTCTAAGTACTAAATACGTATGAATACCGAAAATGCTCTATCATTGTATATATTGTATAGCCATATTGCACCCATAAATAATTTGAAAAATTGGAAGGCAAAGAAATCAAAGAGTTTCTTCTACACTATAAAGGGTTAAACGTTAATTTATATATAATGGTACGTAGAAGAATTTCAAAAAATGAAAAATATATTATAGGACCGACTATGTTTTCGCGGTTTTTTTTCGCCCCCTTCTTGTGTGGGTGTTTTCCCGCACTGTGGGTTTTTTCTCTATCAATCTTCAGTTATGGAGATTTTTTCCCACAAATCAAATCTTTCCTATTTCGTTTTTTTTCTCTTTTATATTTTCTCTTAGTATTATTTTACATCTTGATAACCATGTAAAATCATCATACGAGGTTAGGTGGAAGAGAGGTCCACTCGGGCCTAACCTCGCCTAATAAAGGGTCCAATAATAATAATAAGTCTGGGTCTTCCACTTCTCGGCCAGACGCTTCAAACGACCGAGTTATTTTACATTTTTATGACCAGTCAAAGTTGTGTTTCTATTGAATTGCCGAACTCATTGTCTACAGTTAATCGCCCTTGCAGCTAAAATTCTAAGTAACTCTAAATATCTACGTGGACATTAGAAAGAAACCTTAATCAACAAAAAAATGCTCCAGGTGAGGCTCGAACTCACAACCCCGGCATAGCTCGGACACTGTCTTATAAGTACCGTGCGCTAACCAATTGCGCCACTGGAGCTATGAGTAGAATTAGAGAAAGAAAGAAATATTTTCAAAAATTAAAGATGACACCGTTGTTCCATGCATAATTAGTTAAGAATTTTTCTATTTGTCTTTTGGTACTACTCGTAGGTTAGACGGAAACGTGTATTTCATTTACCTCCATCTCAAAAGGAATCTCCCTCAGGATTGTGATAATACAAAAGTTAATTCCGTAAGAGATCCGTTGATCTTGGTCACTCCGAATCAGTAAATAAGAACAGAACTCGGACAGAAAGAACTGAAGTACTCGAACCAGAACCGATATCCAAAAACGTTATCTATTCTGTTGATATTTTTGGTTCTAAATACTGCATATTTTTTTAAGTGTAACTGGAGGAATATTTGCAGAACATGCGTAATTTCGACTATAACTAGTTATTATAAAGTTTCATATTAAAATTTAGTTTAAATGAAAAACTATAAATTGGAAAATAAATTGTCAGAAAGATATCATGTTACCATGGTCGAAGTAATAAAAAGAACGGTTCGATGTTGTCAGAAGAAGCAGAACCGGAACTGACCCGATATCAGTTTATTCGTTGAACTGGAACGAAAACCGAAACCAAAACATATTGCGGATCGATGCCCTGTTCCTAATTGAATGCGTTGAAACAGTTGGATCAAAAGATAGTCAGTCGTCGATCAATACTAGGGTGAGATTCAGTAAATGGAAATGCATGGAAATTTCCACTAATATTTTATCTCAGAAAGGAAAGGTTAACTACCTCACTCCTCATCCTCCCGGTAAGCCTCAACCTCCAAATCACCTTTAAGTACTTTAGCTGTAATGACAGTTAATGATCCTTATTCATCAGCATAATTATACTTCATATGCATGCATTTAGGAAATAAATGCAGTAGTTAAAGTGCATTTCAATTTCAAATATTTATGAAACCAAATTACTTGGTTTCTCATCCTCTCTAATTATGATGTCGTCGGAAATGTAAGTTATTTTTCGATACAGATTAAAGTGCATCAGTTTATGAGACACTGTTTCCTGATGCAGTCATGGCGATTATGTTGAATTTTCCTCACCAAGACATATACCTGGTGTGAATGAGTAGGAGTTGCAATACTGAAACTAATCGGGAGTTGCTTTGACACAAAGGTTAAAGCAGCTATTTCACGCTTAATTCCGTTTAATACCTCTTCTATCCCTTCTGCGATCGTAAAAGTGTATACAATAGTACGAGTTCCTACCAGTTTACCGCTCTCGTCGACAGGTCATGGGTGCTGTTCTGAGTAACCAGAATGGAAATTCGATTCTCACACCCGTATATAAAACAGTAAAATTAGTTTTCAGTACTTCACTGATGAAATGACGTGCCTACTGTAATATACATAAGATGTAACCTAAAAATTAGTCATTTCTCGCTGTAGGCGGTAGCTCCCTTATCTTTAGATCTTTACATCAACTAAAAATAACAGACGTTATTGGAAAAACAAATTGTTCGGAAAGTACTTCGGTAGTACTATTAAGATGGTATTTTATGGTATGATACAAGATAAATTTCAAATGGCAATCAAATAATTTAGTAATCAAAGAGAGACACATTCTTAGCGAACCTTTTTATTAATTTTAATTGAATATTAAAACGTAGGATACGTTAATTATTAAGGCTATTTTTGAATCTGTTATCATATTGGATAAGCTGTCTTCACTCGATTGGAATCCGACTCGATGGTCTTACGATTCAATCATTCTTGCATTTGTATATTTCAAAAGATTATGTACACGATTGAGTAAATTTTAATCTTTTGTGTTACATGCCTTTTTAAAGAGAAAGAAATTAATGAGGGTTGAACAGTAGACATTGCGATTTATTCCACAAACTATAATCATTGGTCACTCGGTACCTTCTTTATCGGCTATTAGAGATGATATTTTCTTTTACTCAATCTAAATATAATCATTTCTACTTCCATATATGCATACTATATACCGCCTTTCGGCTTATGCACCTCTACTCTACTTCCCTAACGCTTAAATTCGCGACCGTTCGCAGAAAAATGGTTTTCAAGTGACCTGTTCCAACTTCTATGTACCTGATCTTCCTTCATAGAGCCAGAACGGCCTATGAAACATATGGTCATATTATATTGTCTATATCTTCTACGAACATCCTATATATATATTTATTAAGCAACTTAATCCCTTTTTTGAATATCTTTGTAAAGATTACAATCCTGCGTCCTGAAGCATTTTGATAACGTTTACCGATTAACAAATGTGAAATATATGATAAAATTAATTAATTAATGAAATTCTTACCAATTTACTTGGAAATACAATCAAGGGTTTGCGAATACAATTGATACATGAATTTCGGCTTCATGGTATAAAGGTTTAAGAAAAGGATTAAATATTCCATTAAGGGGATATGATGGAACGCGTAACACGATTTCATCTGGGCAAAATCAGTGATCTATTGCGGTAATTGTGATGAAATATAATTTCTCGGCATGTTATCATGAAAAGTAATATCAACATTTTTAGAGCTACGACATTAGATAAAATATCCAAAATAAAAACTCTTTTAAAAGCTACTTTTATGTAAGGAAAATTGAATTCTTCGAGCGCACGTAACAACATAGGTAAAGCGGACTAAATATTTAACCGATTTCAAAACTTAAATTCTTAAATACGATATTAATAATTGTTAATTTATGATAAAAACTTCTATTCAAAGGGGCTCCTTAGAATTCTATCCTATAAGATAAGCAAAATGTAGAGTCAAAAAAATTATTTAATAAAAGGTGCATAGACAATGCCTATTAGTATTATTTTTAAGAATCGATTTAGCTGAGAGAGGATACTAATATTCATCTCAATGCGAACGATTTTGAAGTAAATTATACCAAAGTCTAAGTGTTAAATACTTCTTCAACCCACTAGGAAATTTAAATCGAAAGAATTTCGCGCTGTTGGGAGTTAGAAGCAGTGCCCATCTTGACCGCTAGAGCGAACTATGTTAACGATTGAGTTAGCTGTATATCACGAGAAAAAAGTAGTTAAAGGTTCTTTTACTTTTAAAGCTATTTTGACGTTATTATTTGCGTAATTGTAAGTATAATACAATTAAAGTAGCATGTATTCCCCGATAAAGGAATACATACACTGAAGCGAGTACCCCAGACTCCAGGAATTGAAGCTGTAAGAACTTTCAGATTGAAGAAAAATAAACCTTTTCGCAGATAATTAGCTACAATTGCGTTGTTGTGTAAAAGATTTCTAAGTGATGCTGTATGTAGCATAATTAACAAAGGAAGCGTAAAAGATCTTAGTTTGTTTTATTTTGTATTGACGTTTAGCGCCACAAATTCTTCGCTGGGGATGTAGCTCAGTGGTAGAGCGTTCGCTTTGCATGTGAAAGGTCCCGGGTTCGATCCCCGGCATCTCCACTTTTTTGATACTTCCAAAGTGAGCAATCGTTTATGTTTTTTATAATGGGTATCTCGTTTTTCTACAATCGAATTTAATTTTATTCTTAATAGCTTTTTAATCCTAGATTAATGACACTATTTTTTAACGTAGCAGTATATACCTTCTCATTTATGGTCATTAACTACGAATAATTTTACTTTTGATTCCAGAGCAATATGAATGTATTTTTTGTGATAAATTATAGCTCTATGATATAAAGTGTAGGAATCACTTATAGCAAAAATCAATTTAATAATCTAAAAATGGGGATTAAACAAGTTATCTTCAATGAAAAGATAAACAGTTTTTAAATGAGAAATTAATCAAACAGATTCAGGTTTGCTATTTAAAAATATAACTTTTCATAATCGAAATTATTGCCATTTATGTTGAAGTACATACATATTTAATGCAAAATTTTCTTATTTCTCGGTGGGTTATATTACAGTTTTTGTCTGATTACTTCGATGGATTATCGATTCCTTATAAATTTAAGATTAATCTATTGGTTGTCCACTGTTTGACAAGATAGTTACATGGTTGCATATACTACTAGTCCTATCTCCATAATTCTTTAAACTCTTTTGAAACGTAAATGATCAAATCGTTTGTGTTCTTTGATTGTTGCATTATAAATACGTTATATTCCACATTTTTAGTTCTCATTTACTTGCATTTTATGAGGCTATGGATATTAACATCAGAATGACCCGCTACTGTAATCAGAACCATCGGAACTTCATCAGGTATTAATCATGATGGAAGCGATGGACATCAGTGGAAAGTATCCGAGATCCATCAGTGAATAAAAAAAGTTTGATGGATCCATCGATGAATTTAAATATGGATTAATGGATGTTTGATTCCATAGATGGATCTATTGAAGAATTTAAAAAGGTGCTCTGTATGACTTGTCCTTAGTAACACAATTAATTTGCAAACTGTTGATATAGTCATGGCAAGGGGACTAAATATACTCCTTTGTTGACTTTAGTAAACTCAGAACACTGTACCATGCCAGTTAATACTCAATGCATCATTTGGCCAAAGCTATATTGCTGAAATGTTTTCATTTTCTGTGAAGGAATCTTAATCAATAAGGAATAAACCAAGCTTACCTTGAGAATTTATTCCTTGATTATTGATGAAAATGTCAATTTAACCAGGATGGAAAATAACAGATTTCTCACTTGATGATTTTGCCAAAATTTTGAATTTGAAGACCTGAAATCATCATCTTCCTATTAGAATGATTTATAAATATTGTCTCTCTCCCAAAAACTTCTAATACTTCCAGAATGGTTCTAATTAAATATACTTAAAAACAACGATGCACAAGAAAGATATGCAGGAAGTACAAAGTAAGTGCAGTAATACTTGATTATTTCACTACTATTATGTCAACTGAAGCTTTGAATACTGTCATTTTGCAACAATACTAAAATTTCTTCCACATTCAATATGATATTCTGTTTACAATGCATCTTCAATTTTTTCTGAAATTAAATTGGGTAGTAGTTAAAGTAGAGCTAATGGAGCTAATCCACTAGGTCATTTGCAACATCAAATTAAATTAAATAATATTATAATCATCTCTACTTCTACATTACTTGAGACACCCAAGGCAGAAGAAATATACAAATATAAGGGTATTTACTTTAACAAGAAATAAAGGTCAAGCATTCTTTATCCAAAACACTTGAGGGGAACATTGTTTCAGAATTATGTATTTTCTAGATTTTGGAATACATGATTTGATGAACTTTGACTGAACTGAGACTAGGACAGAATAAATATGATAATAAAAATAAAGAATATATAAAGATATTAATCTGAGGAATATGACATTCATATCCATAAACAGAGATTGATATGTTCCATTGATCATGTTGTGCAGATATCTCTAGGCAAATTTTTGTTTCAAAGACTTGAAAAGTTGATTTTATAGTTTATATCTCTTGGGAAAGGCCTTGAGAGTTGTGGATTAAGCTATATAAACAGAATATAGGTTGAAATACATACTCAAAGAGGAAATTATATAGAAGACAAAATTTTCACAGGATTTAATTGATTAAGTTATGGCATAAATTAACATTTTAAGTTTCATCACCTCTGTTCAGTTACTTATTCATTAGTTAACTTTGGAAGCAATTCAATGCTGCTGAGGTATTGACAACACTACATGGTATTAATGCTATATTTTTAACATAGAAAAATGATGCAATCACAGTTGAAATATTTGAAAAATGACTCTAAAACCTGGATGGATATTCCCTCACTATATTACTCACTGGATATATGGTGCATCACTTTTATGAATCAGCACCAATAGTTCCTAAAGGTAACTGGAAAATGTTTTTCACAATGACAGACTGTGATTCCTTCAACTAAACTCAGTCCCAGAGTAGGTAGCTCATTTGCTTTGAATAATAGAAGCAACCAGATTTGATTTCCAGCAAGAAATGTGCAAATTGTCCTTTAGCTGTCAAATTATATAATAGTGCTACTACTACTAGCCTTAGCAAAATCCCAATATCTTTTAGAATTTAACCAGCCATATTTTTATATAGTAACTGTTAAGCTTTAAAACAACTTCTGATAGGTAGATACAAATTCAATTCATTTAACAAGGGAGAATAATTTCCATATTATCGTAGAAAGATATGAGAAATTTGGAAAGTATGAAGTAATTAGAGTGTTCTATGTAACATCTTAGTTCTTAAATTTTCATTCAGATTATGTACTAACACAATTATTTGCATCAACCTCTTATTCTGAGGAGGGGTAACTTGTGAGGAAACTTTCCATAGAAGGCTAAGAAGAATAGCTGAAAATCTCAAGTTATTTAAAAAATAACTGAAATTACTTATAGCAGTGATATGAAATAATGAGGCTGTGATAGCCACGTCCTGAAAAAATTAACAAGAATAAATTTGATGTGTGAAGGCATTACTTCGTGGAAGGCATTATAAATGAATAAAAACAGTGGTACACTTCCACAGATTTACTTCTTGGGTGACATGTTTCACTAGCGAGCTAGCATCTTCTGGCACATCTTTTAATTTGGAATTTCAATATATATACATAAATAGGGAATTTTGGAGGGAGGTCAGGGTTTGAAGAGTTTACTAGGAAGAGAAAGGAGTGGGGAAGGGTTGGGAAATATGTGGTTGTTGGTCAAAATATGGGAGGTGCATACAATTTCCACCTCTTCCAAAAGGTCTAGGCAGCAGCCTTGATTTTTGCAGTGGAGACAATTGGGCTGGAAATCACTCTTGTGTCCTTCTTTTAAGAGATGCACCGCGAGGTTAGACATGGGTGACCCCCTCCAAATAGGATAGTCCCTATTGTGTTCCGCTGCCCTCACCCGTAGATTTCTGCCGGTTTTGGGGTTTGCCGGTTGAGGGCGGTGGAGAGCAGAATAACTAACATAAAGGAGTTTAAAAATTTGAAGATCTTTTTACGTCTTGTCTTTACGTGTATAAATTGCACCACATTTTTCTTTAGTATATGCATTGGAGGAACAGAATCTGTTTCCAATGAACTATTTGCCTATGCAGATTAAAAATATTATGCCTTCTTGAGAGGCAAATTCTAGGTACTTCAATGAATCTATCAACAATAAAGAGTTTTAATAGTCACAAGGAGACTATACCCACTTGGCATTTTAGGAACAGATTAATAACTATATATTCAGTCATTTTATAGTTGATAAACATAAAAAATCTCCATTTAGAAACAATATCCAGTTTGACATATACAATATAACAGAGCAATGGAGAAATTTGAATTGTATACACCATGCATGACAGATGATGAATGATGTATACATAACTGATCAAGACAGAGTTCCAAATTTCATTTTTCTGTTTGTATCTTTCAAAATTTTGTTAGCCTGCATACATACAGTATCTTTCCACCATATATATGAGTAGAGAAAATATACTTCCTTCAAGCAGGTACATGTGAGGTATCGTTCTGGCATATCATAGAGATAAATTGAATTTTCAATTTCAATATAATAGAATATAGAATGAGATTAAGATTGTATGTTCATGAACTAAAATGTATTCTAATTAACTACCGCTCTGAGACTGTCACATATAATTGTATTGATGAGCGGTAATATTATCTTTAAAAGTTCTGAGCTAAGAATAAGGATTGTATTTCACCAACAACGTTTTGCCACAATATTCAACTATAATTATTCAGGAAAGATATCACTTTAAATAATAGAACATAGAGATAGAGTACTAACCTGAAAACATGGTATAAATACATATATGACTATTCAGAGGTAGAGACCTGCGTTTATTCAATTATAATCGAGGAATAAAATTCCTACAAGAAAAATATCCGTTCTATGCATAGTTCAGTCGCAATAAATTTCCCCCCCCTAAGGTCCCCATTGAGATATTCACCTTCAGTTTATATATATATATATATATATATATGTGGTTTATGAATACGGTAAATTTATGTAAATCGAGAGAAAAAGACTTCCTTTCTGGAAGAGCTATTTCACCTCTCAAAACACACGTTTTATAAATGGCGCGATCATAGGTGATCGTACTATTTGAGTCACTTGAGTTTAGTTTGAGTGACTAATGACTTTGATTTTATCTATCATAGATTTACATTACAACCTCGATAAAATTATTCTTTATTTATTTGAACGATAATTTGCTTTGTTACGAGATTTATTTGGATAGATTCCCTTAATAGACCTTCGTAAAACTTTCATTTGACCGACTGCTAAGAATGCCTGGCGCCAAATCAGCGCACAGTGGTTTCTTTTAATTGTTTTAAGTGTATTTCGTAACCCATTAATGAATGAAACTGTCTGTGATTCAGTAAATAAAGGAATCCGAATGTATTTATAACTTTGATCTGCAACTTTTATTCCGATTTTCTTCCATTTCTGAAGAGCTAGATTTTCCAAAATACCAGGTATGTGGTTTTGTCTAAGCGAAGTAATGTAAACAAAGGGTATTAGTTTCAGTTTTTTGCTGTAAATGGTAGTGTTTATGGAAAAATATGAAAATATTAATCTAATTTGAACATTATTGTGAACAGAAATGGACAACAACAATGATTCCGATAATGATATGGACATTCTGGGAAAGCTCTTGGAAGAAAATGAAGATGTGAATGAAAGTGGTGAGTTTGATGTTTTACAATTTGATTACCATGCACTCTGTATTTAAAACTTATCGAACTGGTGTTTTATCTATTTATTAGTTAACGTTACTGATGTTAAAGCTGGAAGTTCTGGACTGTCTTCAACAAAGTCGGAGAAGACTACTTCGGGAAAGGTGGAGAAATCAGCATCATCTGCAAGGGCATTGAAATTGACAGATCTCTTCTCTAAGGAAGAATTGCCAAGTGTAGTTCATACTGGTGAAACTGATTCGTCGGATGATGAAGAAAATAAATATTCTCATGATAGACAATTAAATGAATATGGAAAAAGTGTGAAAGATTTTATGAAACATGTGGAAGAGAGTAAAAGGAGCAGTTTAGGAATTTCCAGTGTAGGTACAACAGGCGTTAGCAAGTCATGGAAAGCAAAAAATCAGCTAGTTGCGCCTGAAACTGCTGCGAAGAATAGTATTGAAAATCTGAATTCCGATCCTATATGTGGGATAAGGGTGGTGTATGTATTTTTATTTCCCTTCGAAGAAAACCATGATTTTACCACGTTTAAATTGCCCTATTTCTATTACAGAAACCCAATCGTGTCCTCAGCAGCATTTCAGAATAAATTAGAAGGACGTAAGTTAGTGATGATGTCTTACATCCAAAATCATATTAATAATGGAGATTTGAACCAAGATTGGGTAACAGTTGGTGTGATAGTGCAGAAATCTTCAGTACAAAAGTCTCAAAAGGTGTGTAGGTTTGTTTAGCTGTACGTTGTTTTTGATCATTGAATATTGGGTAATATTTGAGTAAAATGTTTTAATTTCATTTTATAGGGCTCAAATTACTGCATTTTAACGCTTAGTGACTTGAAGATAGGCCTTAAGAAAATAACCTTATTTTTATTCAGTGGTGCCTTCAAAACTCATTGGAAAGAATCTATTGGTACAGTGGTAGGGATCTTGAATCCCAGCGTCTTAAACAATAGGTAAAACATTTCAGTGAATCTAATGATAGTGCATATTCAATTTGATATTAAAATTTCTATTCAACAATTTACAGAGATTCAGGAACCATAGCTTCACTGTCTGTTGATAATGCACAAAAAATAATGGTCATTGGAAAATCAAAAGATTTTGGGCATTGCAGATCATGGTAAGTGCTCCTAAATTGAACAATGAAAAGTTTAAACCTCTGCTTAAATTCTTATATTTTGACATATATGGATTATAATGGATATGGATTCATAATGAATGACAGTCTAACATTGGTAGCGAATTCTCATCTCTTTCAGTGGCTTGGTATTCATGCTTTCCTTTTGATTTACTTTTACTTCTTTTTGTTTATTTGCAATATTCATATCATATCAGCTCATTCTAAAGAATAAAATGTTTGTAGAACTTAGATTATACATGTCTGAGATCTATTAATCTTTAATCTTATTTTAGCCAAGTTATTATTCAGTTCTGAATCTATCAACAATTTCTGATAATGTCAGAGCCAGATTTAAATGTAAGGTTACTCCACTAACCTTTACAGTCCTTTTTAATAACCAAACTTTTGTAGGGCAAACTTCTTCAAGGAAATTTGAGTTTACTGTTATATAATTTAAAAAGATTTTAGAGTAGAGAAATTATCATTCAAAAAGTGTTCAGATACATTAAAATCTCTGTTTTAAATTACTTCTCTCACTCCTTTCAATGAAGGACTTTGTACTGCAATGTCAAATTATCAGCTAAAGATAGTTGAGGTAAACCAGATTATTAAAGTACATTCTTGAAGCATCCATATACATTTATGTATCATAGAGTTACAAGGAAGGTTATTGAAAGGTTTTTCATATACTAGAGTACCTTTTGACAGCATGAGTAAGAAAGTCTAATGACAATGTTGAAATTATTATAAAACCTAACTTGAGACCCCCTAGAATTTCAGTCTTAGGTAGGCTTTATAATCCTTCAGGGGAATTTGGCTGTAGTTGTTATATTGTAACTATTTTCAACATTACTTTCTTTTTACTTTAAAGAACTTTTGTGCATGTGTTATTAAAACAGTTGATTGTATTCTACTGGAAAGCACATCTTGATTTCAAATTCAGTGTCATTGAGAATTTAAAAAAGCACTATTTTCATTAGAATTGCTTACTAACTATGTAGGAAACATGTTATATCACATTTTTGCTTTGTAAGATGCTGAAAGAATTTCAGGATTTTTTATATAAAGATGGATTTCAACATTGTGTCCCCTAAAGGAAGAAGAATGGAGAAAAATGTACTGCATTTGTCAATCTAAGCAACTGTGAATACTGTGTTTACCATGTACAAAAGGAATATAAGAAGTTTTCTGGCAGATCTGAACTGCAGTCACCTTCGACTGGAAAACTGCATGACTTGCAGAACAAGGTTCTTGGAAAGAATGAGGTAAATAACTATGTCTAGCCATCTATAATTTTAGCATTGTTTTTTTTTTCCTTTACAATTTATATGACTCATATTCTTTATCATTCTTATCAACTAATATTGAGATCATCTGGTATGGAACAATTACTATTATTTTGAGGTTAATATGAAATAAATTTATCCTGGTCACTTCTTTTTGAATGCTTTGAAAAGTGTTATTCATCTTCCTGCTCTTAAGTGGACATTTTCTGCTTATAAAATTCTGGCTTAGTGAGGAGAGCAAATTCAAATTCCCCATTCTCCATCTAAGTTTGGAGGAATGAAGTAATTTGCCATGTACTCATTCCCTCCCCATAGCTTTTGGTTGATAATGGTAGAAGGGATAAGGATCAAAGCAGCTCAGGCAGTACAGTGAACATGAAATAAGAATGCGTAACTTTTTCAGATATTTTATGGTGGGAAAAGTTTTGTGGCATCCAAGAAAAGTGTAAAATTGAAACAGAAAGATGAGCAAAGACTGCAGAAGCTCACTGACTTTTTTAATGACAGTCCAAGGCTTGAAAGCAGTTTTTCTCATTCACCTCAAGTAGCTGGAAATCTTAATGTTTCAATGAAAATGAAGGATGTTGAGAGGTTGAATAAGCTGATGGACAGCCCATCTGCTTCTCCAAGCACCTCCATGGCTTCTGCTAATGGTTCTCAATCTGTGTAAGAATGAAATTAAATGCCTCTTGAATAGAGCTATGCCTCCTTTGTTTTGGAAAATAATAATTACTATTTATTTCCTCAGGTTAAAGTCTAATGTGCCCACAAGAGGGAAAAGTGTGCTGCAAAAATTACATGCTGTTGACAAAAAGAAGGAAGCAACTCCTTCCCAAGTTATGAAACACATGAAATTTTCTGAGGTATTTGTATCTCCCAAATTGGGGAGAGGAGCTGATGGCTCAGTAGATCTGGATTTTTCAGTTGATAAAACTCAAAAAAACCGAGCAATGGTGAGTTTACTATGGTTTACCCTTAGGAAATGAAGTATTATTGTCCATCATATTGGAAAATCATAGATAAAATATCTACCATAGTTCTACATGAAACTTAAAGATTCCAATCCTTACCTATATCATCTAGCTCTTCCATGATTTTAGAGGATAAGTTAGATAATTTTCATTTATTGAGGTGTCAAACATTTGCTGGGGGATCAAATTATGATTAAGAGTATGATAAAATATTCTTACTATTTAGATGGTAAAATTATGGTCACATAAATTAAAAGTTGTAACTAAATGAACCTAGTGATTCTTAGTTGTTATCAAAGGTAGTTTAAATCTCTTATCATTAGGCCAGGATATAAGATTCAAACTACACATTTTCATTGTGTTGTTAAACATTTTCATGGAATATTTTTTTATCATAAATCAGTGAAAAGTGGTTATTTATTACCTCACATTAACTTTTGTATCAACGAATATGTTGGTCCAGTTTCTTAATAATTCAAAATTCAGATTTGATAGTATATAGCTAATAACGTTTCAAAGTTTTACCTTATGTCTTTAATTCAACTTTGTTAATGATATTATTCTCTAAATACTTCATAAAATGAATTATCATCTGAAAAAAATACATTAGGGATTCCCTTAGCTGTGAAATGATGTTTCTATGGAAGTTAAGAAGGCTCATAAAATATACAAGATAACATTTTACTGGTAGGTTAGGTTTGACATTAGTAGCATCTCAGATATATTTTTTAAACAAGTTCTTTAAATTTACCTGTTATCAGAGTGCATCATGTAACTATTATGAATTGACACATCATAATTCTTTCCTAAAAGAAAAGTGGATATAGTTGTTACCTTAATTTGAACCTGGAGCAATTAGTTATTGTTTCTCCAGAGTGGCTCCCATTACAGAAGAATCATTTAGTTTTATTTATTGTAACTTCATCACATTTTTATATTTGGTTGACCAGTGCATATTCTTTATGTTTCACCATATATTTAAAAAAAGTATATTAATTATTGTTTTCAGCTGTGTTTTGATATTGGTTTTTAAGTTAGACTCTGTTGATTCTCTTTTCTCCTTTAGTCTCAAGCCTTGCTTTGGGTAAAAAAGAATGGACCACTTAAAAAAGATGATCCAAATGCAGTTAAAAAGGATATTAAAGTAGAGGGTAACAAAGCTAAGAGAAAAAGGGAAGAGGATAAAAATGGTGAGTTGGAAGAATATGATTGCTTATGATTATTAATTGTAATTGCTGTGCACCTGTTGATATTTATGCATATGTCAATTTTTCGGAAAAATTTTTTAGAAAATTAAGTTTGTTAATTCAATAATAAGGTGAAGATACCGTTGGTTTGTAATTAAGATGTTTGTGGGAAAGTTTCAATTTGCATATGATTTTACTACCTGGGATTCAAGTAATGGCTACAAAAATGATAGCTACAGGTACATTATCAAATTATAATTTGTTTTGAACCAAATTGAATTTTTAATGAATCTAAGTTCCAGATTAGTTGTTAAATAATTCCAGTGCTGTTTGAAAGAGTAAGATATCTTAGAATCAGAAATCTAGGTATCCAACTCTTTGCTTTATAATGGCTTTGTCATTAATTTTATATAAACCTCTTCTTAGGCATTTGAGGTGAACAATTTCCTACTGATTTTGAGTGATCAAATTACTTCCCTCTATATCAAGTAATATAAGGGGAAGTAATTGCTATTAATTCACAGATGTAATTTCGATTACAGCATTTTTATTTATTTAACATGAAAATGTTGTAATTTGGTCAGTGGACCAGGTGGCAACAGTCAGTAATGAACCATATGTAATGAGCATCCTTTAATTTAATTTGTGATTTAATATAGTTATTATTAACTCCTCAAAATTTAGACTTTAAAATGTTCACATATATTATATTAAAGAGTTTTCAAATTCAGAAGGCTTACATTCTTGGTATTTATGAGGTAGAAATTGTGTCATTGTATTGTAGCTGATTCTTTGTGAGGATGGAACTGTTCATGTATGTAAATCTGAATTGAAATGTTAGTGAACTTTTATTATTATTACTGGTTTCCAATTGTAGTAGATATTGGCACCAATATCACTAATATTATTGCCAATTCATGTTTCCACCGATTTGAATATTTTTAACTGGCACAGTATTAAAAATAACATGAACTGAAATCCTTTGATTGTATTTTAATTTTGTTGCTCAAACTGCATTATTGGAGCATTGAAAAATGTTAACTAGAAAGAAGAAGAAACATGTATGGTGGGTGAGGAGATGGATTTTGCAAAAAGGTAAAATGGGAGCATCACAAACATTGATATTGAGCTAGCTTTTGAAGCAAAAAATTGGCTCATTTCAATCACTTTTGAATTACCACAAATAAATTTGGGAATTTGTTGAAATCTCCAGTGCAATACAAAATCAGATACACATGGGATGTTGTACATGATTGTTTAAAATTTTAAGTGACATGTAGTTGCCTGGCTGTTGGAGATTCTTTTGCATTCCTGCAGTTTAGCTACTGTATTCCAAAAAGTACGATTTCAGGCTTAAGAACAAGTTAAAACTCTAACACAACAAATAAATTGATAATGATAATCAATTGATCTCTGTTAGCAAATTAAAAGATTCATTGGCAAACAGAATGAGGGAGTCAACTGATGCCATAAAGTTCACCTTTCTTCCAGTTTTACTAAGTTGCAATAGTTGGTGGTACCAGTTGATTGGCACCTCTAATCTTTGCATGTGGAAACCTGCCTTTAGTTATGTTTCTTTTTCACTTGAAAATGTTTCTCTATCATTTAAATTAATTGATTTGTTAAATTTCATTATGTTCTCGCAGACAATTAGTTAATTAATTATTTTTTCTATATTTGCAGGTGATAGTACTGGATCAAATCAGAATAAGTCTCCTAACACTGACAAATCCAAAGAAGCTAGTAAATCTGTATTTGCATCAAGTTTTAGTGCAGATAAAATGAAAGAAATTATGGAAAAAAGTTCAAAGCATACTGCATTGCTAGAAATTGCTGATCTAGAGGCAGAGGATAAATATTTCGATACTCTTGAAAAGAAAGAGCAGATGGAAGAAAAGATGTTATCCACATACAAGTTGGAATGTAAGGCTGTGAGATGTTTGAAGGTGAGTGTTATATTCTTCCTAATGATAGAGTTTTGATAGCGAGAATGAAGTTTCTTTCAATGAATATTTATAGCTGAAGCAATTTAGAGGGTGTTGAATGGTTGCAGATAATTGCAAAAATCTTCATAGAAAATTTTGATGTTTGCAGTACTTTATCAATCAGAGGTAAAAAAAAAATTTTTTAGATATTTTGTAACTTTCACTTTAGCTAATGTCATCAGATGTTTTTACAATATTTACTTGAAAATAATGTGCCATCCAATGTAATGGACAACCTAAATTTCAAGCATCAGAAATTGAAAGACATATGATCATGGCATCCACAGTACTGTACATGTGTATATGAAATATCGTTAGTCATCCATCCCATCTATCTTGTATGGGAAATTTATATATATTGATTTTAATTCGATAAGTACTCATATTAACCAATTGCTGATTAACCAATAATTATGAGTGCATATTCACCAGTTTCAAATTGGCCAATTAAAAATATTGTTAGGCTTGCTAATTCCCTGTCAATTAAAATTTATTGACAGACTGTTTATTCTGGAGTATGCAGGGGCTCATACATGCAAAACATAAATGACACATGGGTGAAACATTTGACAAGTTACATAGAACTAGGGTGAGCACAGATCTGACAGACTATGGGATGTGTATGAGTAGATTTGTGCCTGAATTTAGTGTGCCATCAGTTTTAAGACATACCCTGATTTTTGGACCAAAAAAGGATTGAAAAGGGTGAACATTATGTTTGAGCAAATACAGTAGTTGGGTCACTTTCATAAAACATTTCTGCATTAATTTACCACTTATGCCACAGTGTTGACTATTTCAAAGGAAATTACCTAATGTTATGGCATTACCCTGGCCAAAACACTGCAATAGCCCAATGATCATGCTAGTACTTGTATTATTACTTTCAACATAATGCTTTTCATCATATTTTAAGAAAATATGTTCAGAATGTAGAATGAATCAGAGTTTTGAGAAGTTTTAACTACAATTTCTTGGTTGATATGAATATTCTCATTAGATAAAAATGTAGGCTAAATGCTTACAAATCAAATACTAAAAGCTGCAAGCAAGGAGTTGATGAGGAAGGAAAAAGGGACTAAAATTTGTGAATATGTAATGGTATTCTAACTACATTAGTGCCTTCCCTTCCTTTTTACAATGATCCCTAATATGAACTGATTCCTGGAAACCAAGGGAAACTGGGAACATGTTGCAACATATGTTAGCATATGCCCTTTTCTCTGTATCCTTGATCTTTTGCAAACCCGCTCAATTGTATGATTTTTATATCTCCCGCTGTACATAATTCCCAATTTCCCTTTTCTTGTCACCAAAGTACAGCACAAAATTCTTTCTTTGCTTGTCAAAGGACTTCTTTATTCGTTATTTTCTTTATCCATTTCTTTTTTGTAAATTATTTTATCTGTTCATTTTATTTTCATCAATATTCTGTAGCTCAAGATCTCCATTGCTTTAAATCTTATATTTTCTTCTACCATTACAGTTCAAGATTCACAGTCTTACAAATAGGCACTCAGTAATTAAGTTTTTATGAACTGTTTCATTGTATCCAAGCATGTCTTATGTTATATTACATGGATCAATCAGAAAGTTCTATCTATTTTCAGTTTTGGAAAAGGTACAAAGGATTAGCATTTATTTTGTTCAGTAGATACTGGATATCTCTGCCTGTTTTACAACAAAATTGTTGCCATTTGTTGTTCTCTACGCCTTCTTGTGGTTCCTTGTCATTGTGAAACCTTCTTCCATCCAAAAAGGAAAAGACCAATATGGTCTTTTCTTTTTAGGATGGAATTAATATTTAATTTTTAGGATGGAATCTCTATGGTTATAATTCTTTTGAAAATTTTGTGTCCTATCTTCAAATAATGCCCTTAATCCAAAGGATTCCCTGAATTTTCTCATCAACATTGCTGATGATCCCATGGTATACAATGTTGTTTTCTCATAAAAGGAAAATATAAATGGTTATTTGTGAATATTTAAGACAAGCATTTTTTGTTAACTTGTATCATTTTATTTTTCAGTGCAAATATTTAGCATTTTCAGCTTCAGATTTATGTAAATCAGAAGGACACCCCATCAAGGTGATAAATGCAATGAAAAGATTTTTCAAGTGCCATGACTGTGGAAATAGAACCATCAGCTTGGAACTTTTCCCAACAAAGCCATGTACAAAATGTGGTGGGGCACATTGGGAAAAGACTGCAATGATGAGGGTATGTATCATTTTGTTTTTGTAGACATATTTTAATTAAAATCTCATTATGTTGTATTCAATTGGGCATCATTTCTATTGCACCAAGATTTTAATTATTGTGAGAAGTATCAAAATAAAATTGCATAAAAATGCAATAAGCATTTCCAAATGTAACATTTGGAAATGCCTATTTAAAATTGACATCCATTCTTTTGTGGCTACCACTCATTTGCCACTCTTATCCGCATTACTTTAATTCTTCATCAAGTTTGAATTCCATTATTAACCCACAAGTATTCAGAATAGAGAGAAGTCTGTAAATATTTATTCTAAAAATTGATCATCATATTTTCCTGCACTTTGATGTGCTGCGCCTAAAGTAGTGAGTAACTCATCTGTCCCTTTTGACTAAAGAAATTAAATTATTTTCATTCAGAACTGGATTAAAATAATAATACATGTAAAAGGTTTGAATATTTTGTAAATTTTGAATCTTATAAATTTACCTCTCTTTTATACAGGAAAAGAAAGGACCTGTGCTTCCATCAGAAAAATTGTCTATCCGTGGTAATGAAGAGACTTTTATTGGTACAGTTAATGAAGGCAACTTGAATTTATTGGTACCTGAGTAATTGATGCATTTGAATTGTTTTTAATAACCTGTTAGAAATGTGTGAATGTGTTTTATATAAGATGAGACTTTTGAAAATTATGATTCTACAATTGAAAAAAATTTATTCTTTTATAAATTATTGTGTAACAGTTGATATTTTTATAATTGGGAGCTTATACATGTTTTAAATAACTTTTACATACTACTTGCAATAAAATGCATTCCAGTGATTAAAAAAGTATATTTTTCTGGGATTCTGAAGAACTGGGACCTCTAAACGATTATCCGTTTCCCGGGAAATCGCCCTTAGACGGTCGCCGCTATTTCAGCGCTTGGAGAACCTTTATCTCTTAACTATATTATATGCTGTGAAGGATTATGAAGGATATGTTTATGAAGGATTTTTTGCTGAAATATTTATCTATCTTTATATGTAATATATCCAAGGAGATAGCACTTTAGAATTACAAGGCTGTTTTCTTTTCCAAAAATAAAACAGCATCTTTTTCCTCCTTTCCCCAAATTTGAGCTTGATTACATCTTATCCGTTTAAGTTTTCATTATAGAACATTGGAAAAATATTACTTAGTGAATGTGAATAAATTCTACATGAAAAAATTCTGCACTATTGTGGTAGTTATAAATAATGTTAGGCTAGCAAGTGCTTTAGTGAGGAATTATCCAGTGAGAAATTGTCTGGCATGCAGCTGTTCATGAGGGTTGTCTGCAAACCACAAGGTCAGTGCATCATCTCCTAGCATATGGCTGTGTTCAGCTTTCAGAGACTGAGCTTCATCAGAATGAGTGAGTTCAAATTCTCTTCATAACTACTGTGCCAGAGGCTGCAATGAACTTCTCATTGTAAATGTAAGAGTTAATTAAAATCTTTCACAGACTTTTTGTTTTGATAGGGAGCAAAATTTTGAATGCCCTTCCCACAGAAATTTAATCTTCAGTATAAATCACTCCTTCAAAAGAAATTGTTGCATCTGTCATATACAAAATAATCATTACATGAAAGAAGTCCCTATTTCTCTGGATTTATACTCCATGCTCCAAAGGTCCCTCCCAACTAATTCCTGCTAATTTCATTTACTCAACATCTCATATTTGACTAAGTGTATTATTATTTTTATTTCTTGTGCATTTTATTGGTAAGGTATAAAATTTCTACGGTATATTATGTCAGTGATTGTTATTTGTACCATGTTTTTATTCCTAGATCAAAGATGCCTTTTTAAATTTTTTTAGTTAACACTAGGTAAGTTTCTGTTTTTCACACCCCTTTTTGTGGGTATTTTCCTTCTGTGAATACTTTTTATTATGCTTTGCTTTGGATTTTTTAAAACCCACAATTGATTTTTTCTTATTCTCTGTTAATTAAAATTACTTTTCATATTATTTACTAACAAGGTAGATCTATATTAGATGAGACTTTAAAAGTTTCGATTTCACCTAAGATAAATATTTTGTAATTTACTCCTATGTTGCAGATATATCTATGAGGAGTTAATATTTTGCACCAAAATTGCTGCACATAAAAGAAAAATGGCTACCAAATGCCATCAACCAATGCACAAGCTTCATATTGATGATTTCTTAGATTCTGCTGTGCTGGGAATATTGTGCAGAAATGAGTAATAATTTTTATTCTTTGATCTCTAACTGGATGTAGGTGCATACAAAATAACCAAATGTCCAAAACTTCACTGTCTATCTATTGCTGATATTTTCTGTCATATCAATTAATTATCAATTAATTCATTAAGTCATATCAATTAATATCAATTAACTATCATATTAATTAATAATCAATTTAATTTATCCCACAACAGTAGATCATATGTATGCATATTTCTGAAAAATAGTGGGCGATTAATAATTTAAATAGAAAGGAAGACAATTTTTTTAGATCTGCGATCTTTCAAAACTTGAGATTTTTATGTTTGAATGATGCTTTACTTAAAAATTAAGTAGATTGGATTGAGAAGGCAAATGTTACTTTGGATTCATCATTCTTTACCGACCTATTCTTTTATCTTCTTATTTTCAACAAAAATACTCCAAAGAATATTCTGTAATGTTTACTCCTTTAAATACTCTTGATTTTCTTCCATAATTTTTATTTATCAGGAAATTAGACTAGAAATGTTCGATATGGGTGTTTGAAAGGATAGTGAAAGTCTGCCTTGGTATGAGAGCAGGGTTCCCTGTGAGTTGGATAGATAGATAGTACCATACTTTTTCAATGCTATATCACTGTTTTTGAAGTGCACATTTTCCAAATATTTGGAAATCTTTCATAGGTGGGTTTCATGAAAGCAGGTTCCATTCCTGGTGAGGGCTCACATGCAGAATGTTTTTCGCTGTCAAAGCACTTTTAAAAATACTACTTCTACAATTACTTCACATTTAAAAATTAGAAAAATGATATCTATTTCATGCAATGGATTGGAAAAAGTAGTTTACTAAGGGTGATGCTATAGGATAGTGAAAATAAGAATAGTTTGAAAGCTGATGATTTTCTTGATTTTGTGATGGAAGCTTATATTGAAGGAGAGAGAGGGAATAAGCATTTGGTATTTTTGAGAGATGTTTATGTATGTATTTTGAAGGAAAAATTCATAGGCATTGGTTGATTTAATAGTAATAATAAAATGTGTTTATTTCATGCCAAGATTTAGGCTTAAGAGTGTCTTCTTGCATATAATCCTAAAGATATCAGACAATCAGAAGTTATCTCTATGAAACATTATCTTGTTTTTATTTGAAGAGTTCTAAATTTTATGATACATATGATATGTTGACTTCTGATTTTTGTTGCATTCAATGTTTAATATGCCCATGATGCCATCTAATTCAAAGACCTCTAAAGTACATTTAAATTTGGCATTTCCTCTGAGAAACTCAAGAATGAATTCCTTCCATTATTTACTTACCATAGCCAAGGTGTTGCTCACCTTTGAACTTTTTACTACTTACCAGCTTACAGTATCACATTCTTCAAATTTTGATAGAGTAAGATCCTAGAAAGAGTAAAAGAATTTGGCTACTTTAATGTCATATCAGTTCTGAATTTGAGACACAGTAGTTGTCTTTATTATTTCAGAATATACGACGAGGAAGCCAAATTGCTATGAAAGGCAGAAAAGAGATATAAGAGAGAGCATATTCTCTGATTACAGTAATGATTGGAGTTTGGTGGGCATGATGATTTAATGAAGTATGGGAAATGTTTCAAATTATAATTGAACAAATATTTCATTAAAAGGAAATATCATATCATATACATGGATACATGGATAGTGACATAGCCAATAAGGACAAATCCAATATTACTGATTTACTTGATTATCTGCCCAGGGAGGTTGATCATACATTTATGCTTTGGAGAGAAATTGGAAGAAGGGTCACCTGGCAGGTGAGATTTTTTAAATTTCCTAGTGAACACATTTGAGGAAACTTATAACCATCTTTGTCGATCAGTTTATTTACTAATGTGTCACCATTTTTCACATAACTTTTTAAGAAGTATCCTAGCATTGGTGCAGAAAGCATGTCTTTCGTGAAAGAAAGAAAGTTAAACTAAACTGTTATCAGGAGGTTGTCATAGGACAGAAGCTGGCTTATACTGAAGATTACCTCGCCAAGCTGAGCTTCTTAGGTAAGACCTCTTATCTGATATTATATCCGTAATAAAATAGATTGGTTCATCATTTTTTCTCTGTGATATTTTTTAGCTTGGATCAATTAAGAGTAGGTATTGTATAATCTTGATTTTATATAATATTTACATCATATATTTCTTTTTTGTATTCCCATTTCATCAGATGTTTCACTTGTTTTCATTCTACCTTAGATTTATAGCTTTATTTACTTTCATTAAGTCGTTTATCACTTTTACTGTTTTCATTCTTTATTTTCTTTATAAATTTTCAATCTATTTTCTATAACCATATTTCTGGAG
The DNA here is from genome assembly GCA_036926295.1 of Pachydiplax longipennis. Classification (NCBI taxonomy): domain Eukaryota; kingdom Metazoa; phylum Arthropoda; class Insecta; order Odonata; family Libellulidae; genus Pachydiplax; species Pachydiplax longipennis. The sequence goes on from JAVFKF010000012.1 coordinate 20,523,678, forward strand.
AAGATTTACTATCTTTTTAACGTCGGCTATTATTTTTGATTTGAAATCACTCAACACTTATCTTTATGATTGTTAAATATTATGCACAGTTTATTATCGAAACTTTTTTGGTAAATAAACTCACGGTCGGATCTTAGCACTAAGCATAGTAAGAATTACGTTGAGTACCTTGTACTGAAATGTATCGGTACAAAATCATAAGGAAGCGCTTTCATATTTCTTTTCTCATATAGGGACTTCCCAACTACAGCGCCCCAATACATAATAAGTGATTCTTACTATGCTTAGTTCTAAGATCCGGTCCTTAGTTCGTTTACCAAAACAAAGTTTACATAATAGACTATGTGCGTAATATTTTACAATCAAAGCGATAAGTCTCGAGTGCTTTCAAATCAAAGATAACAGTCGATGAAAAAAGTTTTCGTAATACTTCTTCCGAAATATATTAATGGAAAATTAATTAGGAAAATAAATAATGGGAACAGCAAACTATGGATAAACCATTATCTCTTGTCTGGAGATTCTGTGCGTTTAATTAAACATATTCAATCGAGTCTTGTTTAAATTATTTAAAAAGTAATCCTAGATGTTTTCCCGAGGAACTCTGCGATCAAGAGAAAATAAATGAATCTAGTATGTAGTAACTCTAGTATATAGTGAATCACGGTGTTACTCAGGGGCATTATTACTACTTTATAAAAACTTCGCGGAAGGTAATTATGCAAGAATTGTTACGGAAGGATTTTCCATTTGCTTGTAATACGGTGAAAATATCAATTAGTAACATAAATAAGGGGAGGTGCAAATTGTAAATAGTTAAAATGGATTAGAATTTGGTGGATGTATTCTACTATATTTATAATGTCATATCTCCGTTTATTCTTCAAGAAAAGGGAAATAATAATTACCAACTGAAGTTGCCTTTTATATGCTTAAAATTGAACTTCCCTGTCAAGAATGACGGAAAGTAGATTTAAAAAACATTTATTATTGTATACAAAGGGTTTTTCAAAGCCAAACAGGTTGAATTGAATTTCATTTAATGCATTCCTCATTTACAATATTAATTCGATTTTATTCGCTAGATGATGATTCACCCTGGCCAACTTTCTAAAAAAACTTCCCAATTCGTTAATATATGAAGGAATACTTTGCCAATTATAATTATGAAATCAGCAAAAACTTTGAAAAAAGCTTGAAATACCAACAATTTCTTACTTTAAAATTTTTAGCAATTCCTACTCATAAGAAAATCCGTTTGGCTTGGCATTTGGTAAACGCCCATATCAATCATAACGGAAATTAAGCATGATTGAATTGCAAGTGGTAATTAAAGATGAATACACGATTATTATTATATAGCATTTTTAGCGAGTTAACATAACTTATTCGTATAATATTTTATATAAATATCAGTCATAGTAAAACCTGGAGCTAAAAATATTTATAATAATGCTTAGAAAATAACGATTATTTTCAATCCTCTCGCAAAATTTTCCCTTTTCTCTCTTCTCACTGAAGGTATTATGAAATTAATGAAATTTGCAGTAAAAATGAATTTGAAGTTTCGAATCTGCTTGTGCCGCATTTCTATGCAATGGATTCAATAAACCAAAAAGCACTCTAAAAGTAATTCGAGAAATTTTAGAACGTCGAGGATTTTACAAGCTACAGCTCCTGCAATTATCTGAAACTTTGGCGGCAGCCTTAAGTCCTCTGAGAGTCAATAATTCGCTCATTAAGACCTCATTATAGACTGGACTAGATGATAAAAATTAGACTCATTTATAGGTTTTTAATTTAAAGAAAGTTTGGTCCTTGGTCACATTGATGTAAGCTCCTTTACGTAGTCCTCACGATAGAGAAAAAAATCTCCGAGTAGGAAAAGAAGCTTATCGTTACTTTCTAGGGGATTTTACTAAGACGTTTTTAATCACCTTTTCCGATAGCATTGTGTGCTTCCATTCAGATCGCGCCTGATTCACCAATTTCCATTCTGATTCTTGAGGCTATGATAGATAGCGACAAGAATGCTGAAAATCGTGCGTTATCCGAAAATTCACGCCCGATAAATAATCACCTTGAAGACATCTGTTAGCTGAGCTCGCTGGCTGGCACATGAACTTACAAAATATCAGATAAAAAGGAAGCTAATCTCATTCTAGATCATTGCCCATCTCGTCCACTCTTCTTATCTAGCTCCTGGGGAAATTCGAAAGAATGTTGCATTCTTCCTTTTTTGCGCCTCTATAAATTCGGTGGCGACTGTGAAACGGGACTTAGTAAGTGGCAACTTTCATCAGAGTATAGCTGATATTCCATTGGATTGCAGGTAAGTACATATGTATAATACATCCTGTATTCAATACGAACCCTAATTAACGGAGTACTTTTATTGGCTTTTGGTTTAAGATAAGGAAAAGTTATTTTACTTTTTATCATCTTGTTCATGTATGTGAAGGATATTGAGGTATGAATTGATGCTGAATAATGGCATTTAGGCCTCTTATTGTCAAATATTATGAAAATAGCGATTCATTGGGTCATTATGGTGCACTCAATTTGACATTTACTTTTTGGGCACACTGAGGATTGTAAAAGCAAAACACCTCACTCCTCAATTTGACTAGTGACCCTTACTCTTACTTCCAAGGCTCTTAATAACCAACGGTGGAGGATTTGAGGTTCAAACCTGTCTGCGGATATTCCATACAGACAGAAGCCTTCCTTACGGAAAAACCATTGAATTTCATTAATTATTTTATACATTTTTGTGATTGAGTTGTTGACAAATATGCCTTCCGCGAATGTGTGCTTGTTAAACTTCAAGTACATGTAAATCATGTTGACCTTTATATTTTGAGGTTGTTGCTGCGTTTGAACATATGTGATCGATCAATTCTATTCATAGGATAAAACAAAGATATTTTAGATTCATGTTCAATATCGCCGTGTAGCTTTCAGACCAAATACATTAGAGACTATTGATACCAACTGGCGTTGTGCTAAGAAAAGTCATAACGCTGTAAACGATAATAATGCATGTTGTTTGTATTACTTCCACGATGTGGAAAAAGTTAACTTTTACTTAATTTATGCTCCAAAGTATTGCTAAAGCTGTCGCTATTATATAATGCGTTGTTGAGTTTTTACATAGCATCGAAAACATCTTTCTCTTTCACTTCCAATATAAAAGAAACTAAATTTATCTTCGTTGCTAAGTATACATTTGTGGATAAGTATACTTATAGATAGTTCCTCAACCCGATTTTTTCCCTCGGTAGAATTCCCCGAGGCGGTAATAATGTTTGGGTAGCTTCCTTTTAATGCTTGTGTTCTTAGGGAAAGTAATTTGAGAGCATAACCTACGTATTACAGGATAAGTTTTGACCTCGCACATCCTTAATCAAAGGTCAAAAGTTTAACTCATTGAATTTCAGCATCATATTTAATGTAATTTGACACCACTAATGTCGAAGGTATAATGTATTTATCTAATTTCTGTTACAGCTATTAGCTAATCAAGATGAAAGTTCTGTGCGCCTGTTTACTCCTGGTGGCCGCGGTCCAAGGAAGATCTTTGGCGGAAAGTAAGACTATTAATTTATTTTACTATTGATTTGAAAATTATGCTGGGATGTATTGAAAGTTGCTATAACCCTCCTAGAGGTCACTCAAAATACCCTGAAAGTAAGTCGGCCTTTGAGGGTAAGTCATTTTGGGGACGAATGCAATTTGTTAAATGCTACGTCGCCTTTACCATTTAGAAGAGGACAACTAAGTTTTCGGAATTTTATGTGGTATTGAATCTAGGCTGTATACATTTTCCACATTTATTTGTTTTGGTTAAATAACTAACTTTTCACAGCTCCTTTTACTTCAGCAAGAAACTTTTAAGCGTTGAGGAAAGAGTCGCTCAAATTTTACGATAAAACGGGTTAAAAAATGTAAGGTAAAATGTAGAAACGTAAGTTTATGCAACCATAAGCACGCATGTGTGTAATTATTACTATCACACAATCCATTTCGTGGCGAACGCGTTATCTATCGCCTTATTTTCAATACTCCTCCCTACTATCTTAACCTTGCCTAAATCTTTCGCTTTATATGCATGCATTCGTCTTTTCGTACAACCAATCTATCCTTTGGGACATTCGAAATATGTTTGTTGAGAAGTTTGACACTTTTGAATACACAAGGAGCAAAATCAAGATCATATTTATCTGGTATTGTGAAAGATTCGTCAAGATTGAGCTTTTCAGTCGATTAACTGAGGGACCTTTTGAGATTTTATCTTCCTTTGTCTTAAGAGATAAAGATCCGTCAAGTTTCTGACTTAAATCAAAAGGTGTTCCTCTACCAAATTCCTTCTTTCGCTAGCTCATGGCCAATTTAGCCTCTCAAGTACTGCTTTAATAGAAACGAATGAATACTTACGGAATATATATGCTATTATGTGACTAATAAGCTTGGCACTTGCAAAATGGAAATTTTTCTTAAACCAAGCTTGAATGAAATTCGCCCCTAATAGAGCTATTTGTATATTATAGCGCATTATCTTACCTCAATGCCTTCCGAGATTGTCCCTGACTTTCCAGCCTCCCTTAACACATACAACTAGACGAAGCCGGTAGATCTACCCTAAGAAATCATCACCGAGGGGGGTCGCACCAAATTTATTACTCAGTGTACAAATACTTGCGTAGTTAAACAATGAATGCTTTTCTTTTCTCATGATTTTTGTCGTCATCGCTCACTTAGGTTTGATACTATTTTTCTTTCCCCTCTATCTTGATGCAATTTTATTTTACCTACTTCGTTTTAAAAATATTTCATATTTGATAATCATTCTACGAATGGATAGCAGTCCTTAAAACAATAATTGTTAGAAGAAATTAATTTGTAGAGAATACTACGATTAAAGCTCGAGCTTTACCATATATGTACACACTGCTCGAATTCTGTCTGATTAAGGAAATGGATTGAGCTTCGAGGCGAAATCTGTTGCAACGTATTTGATTACACAACAGAGTTCTCCATTTAACCACATTAATCAAAGAGGAAAAAATAATATTGTGTCTCTAATAAGGGTTTCACTAAACCTTATTTCATTAAAATATCTGGAATATCAAACAATTACTCAAAATTTCTAAAATTAATATTGTAAATTCCGGAAAAGAATCAGAGCATATGAGATTTTTCTAATGACAGATTTCCTTTCTTATTTTAGAAAATTTATCAGATGATGAAGGTAAAGCAGCTGCTAAAATTAAAAGCACAACTATTTTGTAGTACTACTCTTCATGAACTTGTTTAAGTTAACAATAAAGATATTGAAATACTAATTCATATTAATCTTATCTAAGGATAATTGATGAATCTCGTCTATCGATGCAATTGAAAATTTTGTTTGTGTCACACTAAATTATCTAAGTATATACAAGTAGTGGCCAATATGCATGAATGTGTGATTAAAACCACAACTTTTTTAATTGATCGTTCCTTCTAATGTGCGATTCTTTTTAATTATAAAGATATAAATTAAAATGCGTTATATCTTGAAATACTCTGGCATTACTCAAGCTTTATTCAAAAAGAATTCCGTGGACTCGAGCTTTTGCAAATTGTTGAGCTTCAGCATCTCTAGATTCCAGTAACTAATTGAGATCTCTGGTATATGCTATAGTACGCAAAAAAGGATTGAAGATTGAAGTGTTTTCATTGTTTATAATACGCTTTATAATATGATAAGCTCGATTATCAGTATGGTCTCAGAGAAATAAGTTACAGATAAGTATTTGACCATGTATTATGTGAGCGACTGTCATATCAAAGTATCCCTTCTTGAATCAGTTAGCAGATGCCATATCATGTGTTCATATTTCTTCTTCCATCCATCATCAAAAATGGCTATAATTCCTACTTCTGGAATGGAAAGTATAAATTTGTGACGAAGTTACATAAAATATTATTTTATATGATGATATGACGATGATTCCTTATTACGATTCACTTCATTTAGACCGTTTTCTTTACGTAAATCAGTATTTAAAAATTGTAATACACAAGTGACTTTTTACTGCAGTCTGTGTAGAATCTAAATTAAAAAATTTCTCGAAAAATATAGATTGAAAATCATTCATTAGTCTTCTTTTATTTGAATTATTTTCTTCATTGTGATGTCTTTTATGGAACTCTCCTTTTCGCAAGTTATTGAAATAAATCTCTTTGTTGATGCAGGTGACAGCCAAGTCGTCTTCCGGTCCCAGCATGATTTCGAGTAAGTAAACTTTCACTTAATTGCTAGACATTTTAAATATTTTTTCTTTGGCGTGGGAATTCTAGCTTTCAGTGTGATGATAAGATATAAATTCATTCAGTTGTCTAATCAGATGAAAATTAAACCTTTCAGAAATTACGGCACTGAGAAATTCTCTCCAGCTACTTTTTAGTATTATTAAATGATATGTCTATTCATTACGTATTTTACAGTTTGATTATGAATACTTATTTACAAACTCACGCGACTAACCTAATTACTCATTTGAGTTTGTGTGATAACGATCAGTAATACATTTTAAAAGAAACATACTCATTATAACCCTCGATATAATAGAAGTAATCGTAATTTATGAATTATTCCAGCGAATTCATGGCAATGCTTACAGTCAACATGAATGACTACGTTGACAAAGTTCTGAAGAACGCAAGGCAATACCTCATTGATCATGGACTAGACCCAGCTCCACTACCAGATGTCTTAAAATCCTTCAGCGCTACTGTAAGTTTCTTTTTATTATAAACTGAAAAAAGGATATTGTTCTGATATCTACTGGTAGGATCCGAGGCAGATCATATCATCGCTGCTACATGTAGACAAACATTATTACTTATCATAGTGACAATTTAAGCCGAATGAGGATATTAGATGGGATACAATTAGCATTGTATCCCATCTAAGCATCTATACATAATGGATATCTCATTGTTCGTCTTTATCACAAATATTAGTTATTTCACCGCTTAGCATTAAATTATAGTTTTCTCATTAGTCCTAGAGAAATTGATCAAAAACTTCAGAAAGTGAGGATTGAGTAATGATTTTTATAAGGTGAAATATTGATATCATAACTTAAATTTTTCTATAATATATAGCTGTATGTTCGTACGTGAGTGTGTCTTAGTGTTAAATTTTTCCCAATAGGCTCTACTATATGATTTCATTTTCGTTTTATAATTTTGGTGTTTTTCAACATTTGCAGGATCTCGTCGGAATTAACTGGCATGGTGAGCTAGAACTGACCAAGGGATGGGTCCAGGATCTTTCCACAATTTACAGGAGCGGAGATGTAACCATGGAATACGTCAACAAGACCGCGCTTATTACAGCCAACTTGGGATTCGTGGATATTGCCGTAAGTGTTATTTTTCCTTTTCTGCTACGATGGAATTTTTATAGACAACGGTAATCATGATAAAATACGATCTACCAACCCTGACGACAATGTAACTTTTTGAAAAAAGAAAACTCCCAACCGTTGGGGGAATCGTTTGGTTCCAAGATAGCCAAGAGGGTAATGCGCTCGACTTTGGTGAAAGCGGTCCCGGATTCAGTTCCCATTAGAGTCCCTTATGTGTGAAATTACTTCACCTAACCACTTTATACTGCATAACACTAATTCAATTATGAGGAATATTTCACTGAAAGGTACCAGTTTTTCCTACTGCTAACGTTAGATACTGCTAACCTTCGATACTTAAGAGAGAAAATGCTGAGGATATTCTGAGAGATTCTCAGCAGAATCTTTGAACTATTTTCTTACATAAAAAGATGTATTTGAAGAATTAACACATGCAGAGGTGTGCACGAAAATTTGAGCCCCTCTCCTTATGAAAAATACGGCGGCCCTTCTTGGATGAGGAATGAGGCCTTTTCCTGAAAGATTCGCCGAAGGAAAGAAAAATTCGCAAGATCTATCGTCCAAATGGCCAAATTAGTGGTACTATAACTATGTTGCGAGGCTATTCCATGTTGACATGATCTGTCAATTCACTGATCTATATTTGAGGATGGTAAACTAAAGAATATATTTCTTCTGATAATGATCGAGGAATATTCGGTATAGAATCTTAAATATAAGAAGAAATATAAGGAACCAAGATGATTTGAAATCCCGTATTTTGGTTCCTTAAGACCAGACGCGGAGAAACTGCGGCCTTCTGGCCAGATGTGGCCTTTTTGGGTTTACCTTTTAGTCACTTTCTCTAACAAATATCGGTATTTAAACAATTTTGTCCCTAAGTATTGCTAATGCCACCAAGTAGAAAACAAAATGGAAAATATTCTCTTTAAATTCACTTAGCAAATATATTATTTTTTCTTAAGTACAATGCCGATGTTTAACTATGTGAGCGTAGACAACTCAAGTATGGCCTATCGTATGCAACCGTATGACATATGTAGCCTTCCGATGAAAAAATGTTCCTCGCCCGTAGACATGCCTTAGACGATTCATGTTCCGGAATGTTGCTTCTCTTGGCTATTTCTCACGCCGAATCTTGATCTCTGTACCTTACGAATCACCGCTGAATCGTTGAAAACCTATGTAATCGTATTAATTTATTCCTGCGACTATTTTCCCCTCCATTCTCAGAAAAATTATGCTCAACGCTAGCAATAAGTTCTCAATACTCGATTAACCATAGATCAATGTTACCACCTAATGGAAATGCATAATATTTATTCGATTTCTTAATTCTGCCGAGCAAAACAGCTTTATTCTAACACTTTATTACCCTTCAGTTTTATTTATACTAGTATAAAATTTATCGATGATTTGACAAGCCTAATTTGCTACTATTTAGTAGTATTTTACCTCGTCTAAACTGCATTCATTGCTTTCATTAACCATACATTCACTACATGTTCAGCGAGAAATTTTCAAAATTCAATTATTCTCTTCCAGTTCAACTATGACTTCAGCGCAAAGATCATGAACATTGGACCAACAGGCAGCCTCGACGGAAAGGGAACTCAAATTCAGGTCTTGATGGTGGCAAGTGCCGATCTGGCCACAAAGAAAGTCACTCTCGTCGACTTCCAGATCACCAATATTGGGTGAGTTTCATTTCTATTGCCTTTTTTTGCAATCGTGCATCCTAAACGATTTCTGTCACATTGTCCCAAAGTTTCTCCGAGTTAATAATTGCATGTTAACAAGGAATTAGCCCACACAGAGTTATCCTGGAGCGAATTTCCCAAATGTAATCTAAAAAGTAGTAATTAGCGAAAATAACGAAGGGTGAAAAATTCCTCACCCACAACTCTAGCGAGAATGAATGCAATCACGCACCGTTGAAATCCAATTTATGAAAATCTGTGTTCTAAAAATTATATGGAAAGACGAAATATGTGATTCCGTGAAAGCTTCTTCTAAAGTGATACATTTTATTAACTTAATAAATTACCATTCTGTCCTCATCTATTTGAAACTAAAAGAGTAGTTTACTGGAGAGAGAGTCTCTAATTTAAATCAAATATATCATATTTGTAAGTGCTGCGCACTCAGGTCGTCAGTCATAATCACGTATTTAATGTGGAGTTGTGAATACTGAGTAACTAAAGGCTTTATGTAGAAAAGATTTGAGCTGAAAAAGTTTCCTCCTTCGCATAATCTTTCCTCACTTATATCACCTCGTAACATAATTACTTTAAATTTAAATGGATATAGATAGGGCGAATATTTGGCAAGTTGTGAGTGATAGTATAATATGGCTGTATCACTTAGAAGAAAAACTGCTGGAAAATACAAGAAAAGGAGTTATGAAAAGATGGTGGTGAAAAATCGGCCCTTACGTAAAGGAAATAAGTTCTACACCATCAAAGGAAATGATAAACAAATGTTATATCAGATCAATAATATGAAGCGCTATGTTATCTCAGAAACTTGGACAGAAATCACTCTACTTGGGAAATGAATATGTACAAACATACTTTTAGAGTACTTTGGAAGATGTAACAATATTTAAAAACGTAAAAGATCGATATATTGAATACAAATAATGCCCAAAATAACTGTAAGGAAGAAATAATTCAATAAATCAGTAATATTACTTAAAATGAAAATTAAATTCATGAAAATACTTGGAAACTGTTTGGAGAACACTGAATATAAAATTTACGGAGAATATACAAATTGAGTTGAATCTTGATTTCAGTGATGCCAAGGTAAACATCCACGGACTTGGTTCAGTTTTGGATTGGATCGCTAATGCTCTCATTAAAGTCGCCCTAGACCTCTTCAAAGGACCCATTCTGTCACAGGTTGAGAGCATAGTGAGGAAGGCAATTGAAGATGCTCTTGCCAACATTGTGCTCCCAATCCCCTGAAGATAAGCGATCATATCTTGAGACATTCATTGCTATGTGAAAATAATACCTCATAATAAAGACAAAAATTTTTGCTTTATTTGCTTTTTTACTCATTAAAAGATAGTGTCTATTTCAGGTTCTACTGAAAAGGTTTGCGTCTCCGTAAATTAACGGAGATCCTTAAAAAAATCCCTTAAAGAAGCTACGTGGAAAATTTATTCTAACTTACGACAATCGCTGAAAAAAATAAAGACATTTCTTACTTTTGGCCTTGGAAAGATATCTCTCGAGCTTTGGATGACTAATCATTTACGGTTTTTGTATAAATATCTATGAATTTATAGAGATTTCCATAACCGGATTATATCTGATTGGGCATCACCAGAAAAAGTTCTAATGTAAGTATTCATCTCTCCGCTCTTTCTTTTTCTTAGGCTGTATGCTCGTAATTTATATCGAGTGGCACGCTGTAAAGTGCTGTGCATGATGACTGTTGTACATGATGAAAACCCCGGGGTAATCCTCTGAAAGCTACTTTCATCTCTGAGACTTCCCGGAAACTAATTATAAGTTTCCTTAAGTTTAAACGGAATATTCCACTTTCCAAAGTTATGCTTCTCTATAATACCTATTAGGCTCTGCCTTATGATGAATTGCTCTTTATTTCGAATAATCACATAAGTAAAATCAATCCAATTATAATTATGAATGGGTTGATAATCTATGAACATAAATGCACTCATTTGTTGACTAACGACCATGAAATCGGACAATCTCACAAAATACGAAATCTACAGTTTGGGTCATTGTATGCATCATCAGCATCAAAATCATTTTAGTCAGCCCAAAGGCTGTTTTTGCCTCAAGCCTTTCGCCATCCGCTCCCTAAAATCTTTGGAGAGGGGATGAGTCTCATTTGCTGAAATGAGGAATGAGGTATTTTGCCTTTACTCAATGACAGTGAGCTAGAGTACTATAAAGGGACACACAACGATAAGACACTAATACTGGTCATAGCATTCAACAAAAATGGGTCGAAATGATTGTTATTATTCAGCTTTTTCTATATCTCAGTAAAAATTATTTTCATACCTCAGTAAATAGTATTATCAAATCCATAGCTGAGGTAATGATAATGAATTCATTAGAATTTTTTGAATTATGTATTTACGCAGGCACTAAGATGTTATTCGATTATTATTCAAGCAGTTCGCACGTCGTTTCATGGGTTCAAGAGGCGAGGTTTAAAAACATTTAATGTATGCATAGATTTATATTATTTTGGGAACCGACTTTTGAAGCGCGTCAGCGTGATTAATACTTTTCGTCGTCGATAGAGGGCGGCCACGAACCGCATTTGAATACATCACTGCCAACGAAGCCATCATAATCGAGTTATCTACTTACCGCTATGCTCATAATCCCTCACTCGTCGGTGGCAAAAGCCAAAAAATGTTAAAATACGAAGATTGATAAAGGGAACGAGTGATAGGTGGAAGAGAGTTGGAGGAAGGAAGGGGATGAAGTACTGAAAGAGATTAATTTCTCGTCCAGAAGTCCAATTTTTCCTTGCCTCCCTCGCTTTAGATTTCTATTAGTCATCGAGTCTGGAAGAGGTCTTCCTATTCATCGCGAGAAAGCTTCTGAGCTCAAGTGGTCTATTCCGAAGGACTGTAGCTTACAATTTCCATTAGCTTTTTGAAAAAGTTGCTGTTGAGGACGCGTTCATGTTACTTCTTTTCCATCAAATGCCGCGGATCAATATGGAGTTGTTAGGATTACTTGCTTTGCCCGCAAGGGGGTTGCAGAGATATTTTCAAGTGATATTATATGGCATTTCTTTTCACATAGAGGTATTCTTAGAAACATCTGTAGCTTCGAGATTGGTCCTATTCATGCTAATCAAATCCCTATAAATATGGTTACCATGGCAGAAAGGCAGTACTTATAAAATTTTGAAGTAGATGAAAGTGGGATATAACCTTAAAACTTAAATTAATTTAGGTGTTGAAAAGACACTTTAAGTGCATGTAATGTCACAATTTAATGGAAATTTGCGCATAAATGGTTCCTCTTATTAAAACCTCCGTATCATCCATTATTTTCTTTATTGAAGTATTCCTTTGAAACAGGGACGATTGGAAAACTGATCGTGATCATTCGTTAAAACTGAGACAGTCCCAGTTAAAAACGAGTTTGTCTTCGCATGTCATCGATAGCTTTTTATATGGCTTTAATGTAGAAAATATCTTTTATTCATTTACCTCCACAAACTTCTATTTACTCTACAACTACTGCGAGAGACGAAAGCGGTGACAATGGACGTATAAGTGCAACCTCAGCCTTACCAGGAAAAACTGGTACTCAAACCCGACACCTTGGTATTGATAGTATGCTAATCATTCAGCCACCAAGGTCAGCCTGTTTCATATAATCTGTGCCATTTTTTAAATGATAATTTCTTTGGTGAGATGTCAATATATTTTAAATTTCTTGAAATATAAAAAGTGCTCTAGTATATTATTCTTTTAATTTGTGATATATGAACTAAGATGACGAAAGCTTCGATACGAGAAATAAGACATTTTTGGCAACAACGAGACAGAAGGTTCGATGATAGGACTGTCCCAATGAAGGTGAGGTTTATGTTCATCCTAGCTGTAATAATATTTAAGCTAGTGCAGCTTTTAGCCGTAGTAATTTATTCAGTTATTAAGATCATAAGTTTTACTTCTGTTAATTCAACCATTTGCAAAGGAAACTGTTTTTATATTTACTTCGGAGTAAAGTGAATGTCAGCTCACTTACGTTGAGATGAATTTTCAAGGTCCGTGTGAATTCCAACTAGCGATAAGACTGAGGTTTTCTTAGGCGGAATTCAATAGCATTAGCTTCGAAGTGCAAGCAACCTTGACATTCGTATTTAAGCATGCTCATCACTATATTTCTTAGAACTGTCCTCGTTCTCATGTTTTGTTTCACATTTTTTAGCCTTGAAAACGTCAGGTGGTGCTTCGTAAACTAGTCCATAGATGCATATGATTTCATACCATCTTACTGATAATATTCAACTTAGATTAATTCTTTGTTTCTAAGTTCCCCAGAGGATGATTCTCCTCTCTTTACAGCTTTAAGAATCAGCTTTTCTACCCTCAACATTTCCTCTGATTCCCTTGTATATACTTTATAACGTATCTTTACTCTTTTTTTGTAAAAAAAAGCATCAAATCTCATTTCTCGTGGTTATCAAAATGCGAATATTTCCATATAAAATGTTCAAACGTAAACGTGCTTCTTACTTCAAAGATAATATTTTTCCGTATTTTAATGTAGGTTAAGTTATAATTTATTGTAGGATTAAGTATGTATTCTTTAAAAAATAATTCTGGAGTAAAATCGTGGAAACGTTAAAAAAAATCAAACATTGAGTTGTATGTTTACTTAGATGTGCTCTTAAATTAAAAAAAAAATCCTCCTTAGATTTAAAGTCAAATTATCGTGTTTAAGAACATATAATAGTCCTCCTGTCATAATAGGGATAGCTTCGTTTTTATAAGAAACTATTAACGGTTGCCTTTAGTGACATCGTTTTAAATCCAAGCATACGTTCAAAACTATGTTTTATATTTAAGAACGGGTTTTGACCGGCCGATATAGAATTTAAAGTTTTGAATAATCCGTCGTTCAGCTTTCACGATTTTCTCCATAAATGAGGGTTTGGGCGAAACGTTTTTAAATAATATGTGATTGAAATTAAAACGGAAAAACTTACACGGATCGTAATTTTTATGGAAGAGGGCGCGGATCGCTAAGCCTTCATAGCCTGCGGCTGGCATGAAATTTGGGAGAAAATGAAGCAGGGGCCTCTGAATGTGTACCGTTATTAAAATAACAATTGAAGCCACAAGAAACAAGAGAAAAAAGGGGAAGCGGAAACGACAAAAACAAAAGCTCTATTTCTCGCTCGAAACATGCGATGCTGTTTTCGCATTTCACTATAATATTTATTTTAAGCAGGAAAGGAAAAACTTCGCTAATATGGAAACCACGTCTCATAATGCGAAGACGTTTCTCTTCTGATGGCATAATTTCGCTGGCTGGTGTTTTAAAATATGATTAATGCAAAAATTTCAGTGTGACAAAATAAGTCTAAAATGGATAAAATCCTTCTTAGTCCCTGACACATTTCTTTGTACTTGTATAGAATATTTTCGTTTGGCTCCAAGTACAGCAGAGAGAGAGAGATTAACGTGTCTTTCGTTTAATTATGCCTTAGCCTCGCTCACCGCTGTGGCAATAGGAAAGCTATAAATGTTGATTCATCTTGATCTCTTTTTATCAAATTCCATGAAAAGTGTTATTCATGACCTCATTATGCTGTATTTACGAGGGCATTTTCCGCTGATAGCCTTTGCCTGGTTAGGGAAGGAAAGGCGAGCTATCTCTTGCCTAGTAAGCTTCGTTCTGTCTCTTAAGCAATTGGTAGCTAAGTGCTGGGAGGGTTAGCCTTCATCCACCGAATCTTCTATAAAAGTATTTCCTAACGGATACAAAGGTTTACTTGAAGGAGAATATATTTTACTACTCTGGGATTAACTCCTTAGCTCGCGAAATCACCCCGGGGAAATCCACGCACTTTTTCAGTTTTTGTTCCAAACAGTGGAATGAACCTCGATCACTCTCTACGGTAATTCTATATTATCAATTGGAATAGCGGTATTGACGTGTTATCTCGAGTTTCTGTGAAACTGTTTCTATGAATGTTTTTTATGTTCCTGACTCTTGGAATCCTGAATCGCCATATGGGCAGCGCGTTCGACTTGGTTTCGATTCCCGGTGGGAGCACACATGTGAAATGACCTCAGTTGTCGAAGCTCTTTCAACTTCTACTATTAAACCTTTTTCTTGCAGATAGCGGAATAATTGAATTTTGAACAATTTCCATGGAATGCGTATAATTTCTTATTTTTATGTGAATACTAGCTGAGGCGCCCGTTGATTCTCAACGGGGATATATAAATAAACAGTAGATAATATATTATAAATTGTGCAGAAGAGAAAGAATAACTTATGCAGAGAAGAATTTAACATCTCTCACTTAGCTTGGATCAATTAAAATGCTTTATATTTCTAACTTCTTATAATTTGAACCTAAATCTAGAATCCACGATAAGAAAAGGAATCGTCTTAGATATTCTTTCTTTAGGAGTTTCCTCAACTTTGTAAGATGATTCTTCCTTGGGATTTTTCCTGGGTGAAAGTCGTCTCGTGTAATAGTTTTACCCATTTCCTTAATTTTCTTTTAAATTTACTTATTAAGATACTATTGCTTAGCTTCACGTTGAATCCTATAAGGGAGAAAATTGTGATAGAGACAACACTACTTGCTCACAAATACAAAAGATCGCCCGTGTAAAAAATAAGGCGTTTAATTAAGTTATCATTTACCCGATATGCTAATGTAATACGCGGTAGTAGACGATTAGGGAAGTAGAGTCATGGTTCAAGCACCCACTGCCACACGCCAAGAGGCTGCACGCAATATACATTAATCAATTTAAAGTTTTTCCAGTGTAAATCACACGTAGTAGCTTCATTATTTTCAAATAGAGTTGGCAAAGTCGAGGTGATAAAGAAACTTTTCCTAAATGATCATAAGTTACCTCCTGTGAATCAACACTGTAAATTGTTCGTAAATGAAAATGCTGAAATTTCAGAATATTGCCTGCTATGAACATATAATATCATTGATTTTTAATCATTACTTTCATATGGACCTAAAATACCCGTGGTTTTCTTATGGAAAAACGCAATACCTCGGTTTCAACAATCGCATTCGTCGTCAAGGGGACTCGTTGTTTATAGCCTCAAAATTTCACGAAATGTCCATATATTTTAACCGAATTCTCGCCATTTCGACTCGATAATGATATTTCACGACCAAAATAAGAATCTTTATTCATTTCTCTTTCTTTTGGTGCTTATCTCGATTTCATAAGCCTATTATTTCTAATTTAATTTTGCAAAAGAAATGTGGCCTGCAACCGATAAAAGTGAGGTTTACGTGCATTTCTTATGAGAACGATTTTTCTTGTCTGGGTTCGAACTGCGGACATTTAAGTAAATGAAAAGTAGCCTATTATCTGCGCAAGGATTACATTTAACAATCCTGAAAGTTTGAAAGTTGTGCCATTTATGGTTCTCGAGTTTTAGGCGAACATACATACACACACACATACACACACACATACACACATACATACACACACACACACACACACCTTATTTTATTATATTAGATTTATTAAATTTTGTTATATTAATTTTACTCAAGATAGAAGAAGCTTATTGGTAATATTTGAGGAGGAACAAATTTGATCGATTGATCATAATTCTGTTCTGAAGAAAGTGAAAATCTGGAAACGATACCGACAGATGGAAAATATATTGTTCAGCTCTTATTCAGCTCACTAGTTTTCATGAGCAGAAGAATATTATTTTTCTGATTGAAATTTAAGTTTATACTCTGAGAATGTCATCTGTAATTATCATTTTCTTTTTTGAGAGAAAAACTAGCGATGCAATTTGGTGAAAAGTGGAGCTGTTGATTGTTTTTAAGGAATCCTTACACATTAATTGTAGGTCCGTTTCCGGGAGCTAGATGAGAAATGAGGTTGTTTGCTCTTAATTTTCTACTTGAGCCATAATTGCACTAGTGGAAAACCTCCACGGAGGAGAAGCGCAATGAGTATATGGAGAACTCCATTAATAGCATCCAATAAGAAGAGACCTCGATGCGTGCCGTTATTACTCATACATCTGAAGCTCTCCAGCTGAGCAATGAGCAAGAATGACGACGAGACAAAATTAAAACAAAAATACAATTTTCTTCATTCTTTACCGATAGACAAATAGAAAGAATTACATTCATCAGGATATGGCAGAAGAAACAACATTTTTATGCTGCATCGAACTCAAAACGAAAGTTTAAACGTCATTTGAGAAAACAATCCATCTCCATCACCGAGGCTAGAAATATTCATATTTATGTCGAATAGAAGTACTTGGTCTTGAGGTCTGCCCGAGGTCTTCGAATGACGCCATAGAAATACCCATTCGACTCGTGGATATCGCTAAATCTCGTCACGTAAATCGCGAGACTGTGAAAGCGTTCCTGCACCTTTAAAACGTCGAACTTAATAACGCCGCGAGGATTCGAAAAGGGCATGAAATCCGCGGAACTATCTCGCGACGCTTGCTCTTCCCTATGAAGCAAGTGGACGCTAAACTTTATAGGGAAAAAAGGATAATAATCCTTCCGGATCCAGACGATTCGAATCCTTTTCAATCGAATGATTCTTGTCGAAGATGAAATGGAGGGAGGGAAAAGAAGACGGGAAACAGAGCTCATCATTTTGGAAATTCGAAATGGGTCAAACTTGGTACAATTTGTGCTTCTAGGGGTCTTCCTCAATTACGGCCCCGTTCAACTTTTGCGGAAACCCCTAAAGGAAGATCCTTTTTCCCTCTTTTTCCAGAGGAAAGGGAGGGAAATCGTGGGGGGTCTTTTGGATTAAGTATAAACGAGGGAACCAATTGGAGGAAGAGCCGGTCCGAGCCTGTGACTAGGTCTCCCTTAATGACCGCCGGTATTTCCGAAAGAACGTACCATTAGGAGGTATTTAATCTCGTTCAGGTGGGCGCCTCATAGAAAACGCGGTGCTAGCATAGAGGAACATCCATTTTTCCTAGTCACTCGAGAAACTTGAATTTTTTCTGCCCACGATGGAAAAGTGCAACTTTGCGGCGGTTATTAAGAAGGTAAGGCTCATATTCTGAACTTTTCCTCTTCTGGATATTCGCGAGGGTATCCCATTAGCAATAGTGACTAAACCTCTGAACGACTCAATCATGAAGAGAATCTCTTACTTTCATAGAAATAGCTCCCCGTTCCGTTCGAAATGCTGTTCTAAAAATACTTCAGTACTTAATTATTACTTCATTTCATGATTTTTTTAAACTATTCAGCTAACCGATGCGCATAAACTTATTATTTAATCGAAACTCTCATATTTACTTAGAATTTTCCAAACACACTATAACTAAGAGGAACAGCGAGCTAAAGTAGGCTGATTTCTTAACTTAACAAAATCACCGGCGTGAGTGTACTGGAAGCAGTCCAACTTATTGCGTTTCTCTGCGGTGGTATTAAAGTGTTAATAAAAATCCAAGTATGCTATGAAATAAATATCCCCAATGAAATTCTGGATTAGCGTCTTTAACTTACATGTATTTTCATACAGAATCCTCTTGTTTACGTAATTTTAACGAACAATTCAACACGAAATAAATATAAGAAAAATCGCTATTGAATTTTCAATTGTTTTCGTGGGAATAGATTCGACCTTTCAAAGATATTCGTTGTAATTTAACTATTTTAAAGAAAATTAATATGTTCTACGGAAATCATCATTTAAAATCCTCTTTTTAATTATCCAACCAATTATTTCTTAGCAAAATAATTTCGAATCATTGGTACTGGAATCTAGTACTATATATTCCTCCCATGCGAAGCGAAATGGAGAGTGAGATTATTAGCTCTTTTATTCTCGGTGAGCAGTAGTACTCGGTACATAAAACCTCAATATATGTGTAGCTTGTTGACATTGAGTAACAATTTTCTCTCAGTGCGTATATGGAGGATTTACTATTACATTAAAATAATCAGTGGAAAGGAAAATCGCAGCAATATATAGCACTGCTATTTGATAACTGACTTCTAAAAAATATTTTCAAGGTGGAGAAAATATTGAGCCTCCGATCTTCTCTTTCCTCTTTCTTTTCGGACTGATGTTTTCTAAAGATACATCTGAAACTTTTTCATTCGTTTGCTTCCACTGATTTTGCCCCAAATTTTTGTCAGCTGCTAAGATTGCCTTTAAACCAGAAGTAGAAAACTGGCGTCCTTTTCGAGCTTTCAGTACGACCTTTTTTCTACTACCAGAAACTAATGCTCTTCCATGAATAATCATGTTTTTCTCCTCAAGTTGATTGAAAATGAAAGAAATTCTGTTTACGTTTCCTCAGCAACTAAATTCGTTTCCCCGAGAACAATATTTATGTTTAACTATGTGTTATGTCAGATGTAGGTTATAGTAACATTACTATGTTAAATGTAAGAGAAACGCCACTTACATGCAGCCTTTCAATGAAAAAGGGTTCCTTACTCCTGCTCTAGAGTGAGGATATTTTCCCGCGACCTTCGCCCCCGAAAATTTTCCGCCCCAAAGAATGCTTGGTTCGCGTGTATTGTACTGCCGTCCCTGAACACATGTACTGTGATGTTTATTATGGCAGGATACCGAATGGGACGTATATGTTGTGAATTTATCTTAAAGAAAGGGATATAAGCGGAATGGAGGAGAGGTTTCCGTACCACTTTTGGGCGAAAAAACTGAATAACATATTGGAAATATGGCGTCTTCGGCCATGACACACATTTAAGCATGGTAAAGCGGTTGTAGTCTGCCGAGATGTCGGCCCCGGGTGGTCATATACCGCGTGCTGGCGTCGTGGGATGAATAATGGCGACGATGCTGCGGAACTCTGTAATTTAAGGAGCCCTAGATAGCGAGTGAAAATGTTATGAGTTTTCCGGAATTTCTTCCTCTTAGCTCCAGCCGTGAGCAAATAAAGGCGAAAATATTTTCACAAGTTACGGAAAAAGGAAGATCCGCTCGAAAATTTTAATACGTTCTTAGCTGGTGAGAACGCGAAAAAAGTAGCGCTGAGCAAAGTTTTGAGGATCATGTGGAACTTCCACGCCGAGCCATTCCTCTCGTTTTAGCATATGAGAATTTTTTCTTACCTTCCATAACTCAAGATGATGGTTTTAAAGGTGCGATTCGTTCACATCTCAGCCATTTAAATGATTCTGGTCTTAGGATTTAGTAAGTGAGTCAAGTCAATTCATAAAATCCATTTTAGCTCTAATATATTTAGTACGTCATTGATATTTTCAAGAGAATATTGAGGATTGCGATAATTGAAAATATTGGTAATTTAAAAACATCTTTAACGATCTCGAGGAACACCTATCATCCGAAATCTACAGCTTGCAACGTAATCTGCTCCGTCTCATGGATTTTACATGCCCATAAATTGGTAACCATTATAACATTCTAATGAAGATCACTTAGTTATTATTATCTCTAATGCTTTTCGTTCAATTCTGTGTCGTATAATCTTAAGTACATCCAGATATAATGTTACATTACCTTTATCTTGTTCAGTTTTTGAGAATTGGAATTATAACTTTGGAACAATGTTTGGACGATAGAGTTTATAGTTCATAATACTCCGCGGAAATTAGACACTATTAAATGTTCTCCTTTTTATGCTCAAATACACTATTAGATAAAAAAAATGGTTGAATAACTATGTTCGATTGTTACTGAATCCAAGATCTCTTGAATGGATACTTGAGAGGTAGTGATTCACTAACACCTTTTTTCCATCTCATGTTTTGTCGAGCACTCTTACTGAATTGTATCTTTAAAAGTGATAGATTTTTGATACTAGCACAACTACTTTAGATACTAGTACTCTTTATACAAATTTTTATGCACCAATTTTTGCACTACCAAGTTCGGTGTATTCACACCATTGTCAAGTCTCACCGAAACCTTGTAGTGCATTGAAACCTACAATTATCTCGTTTTTATTTCTACCGTACAGATGAATTCCCACCAGATATCACTTCAGAAAATTAAGTTTAACCTTATAACACTAAAAAATTTGCAGGCACACCGTTAATTACAATAGCATACGGTGTTTAGGAGATACAAAGCTTTAGTTAAGCATGACGAGCACGAGTTTCCTTATAAATAAGAGATTGAGGCTAATTGAAAGTGGCATGCCTCCCTAGGAGTATTACGACCCACTAAGCTGAAAGTTACTTCGCTTCGCACAAACTACTATGGAGCTAAATTACTAGAGAGAAGCATTCATCCGAGAATATCTGCTGACAAGGGGTCATTTTGTGGAATTTCGTTTCAAGGAAATAAGGAAAATGACGAAATTACGTGGCGATGCAGATAACAGTGAACTATCAGATAGAGGTGGGGATTTGAATCCCTCCACGTAAATATCACTTCCTGTTTCGATGCAAAATACCAGTGTTCGCTGCAATTACGGCTAAATCAAGGGATTATTTGGTATTATTTACATGTGTATACATGCAAAATCAGCTTATGAAAGCGCTAAGCTGACAAAATCCAGGAAATCATAACGCATTACTTAGGGAAGCGAAGTAGCTCACATTATTACCACTTTGCACATCGCACTCAACTCGTCGCATCTAAAAATATTGAAGCCATTTTTACAGGCTAGTTAAAATGTCAAAGAAATAAAATGTCTAAGATGCCTAGGAGAAAAAGAGTTTTGGAGTTCAGACGAAAGACAATTCTTCAATTTTCAAGTTGCCTGTGTCAATTGTAGGAGAAAAAAAAACAAGGAAAAAGAATGAATAACATCCTCGCAGAGAACGTATGCGTTATGAGATTCTGAGTCAAACGTATGGCAAATCGAATTTCGCTGTTTTAGATCTATCGATCGGTTTCTCTTTATTTTCAGTTATTTTTATTTTAATCTTCTAGCGTTATGCCTTGTATTTTAGCTGCCTTTGTCCAGTGATTATGAGATAGTGTATTTATAGTCTTTACAAACCTTTTGCTTTTGTTTGCAATAGTATTTTTCTTTGTTATTATAATTATATTAGCATGTAAAAGTTTATTGCCCTCTTTAAAAAGCTATTTGACGTTTTTGCAACTGTTTTTATGTTCTTTATCTTACCTATCATTGTATACGAAAATTTATTTCAGCACGTTTTGTCCTTGTCTTGCACAACATAATACTTCCTGTTGAGTTAATCTAAACTCAAGAGAGTCAAGGTATACTCATCAGGAAGTATGTAGTTTTTCTTGCTGTCTATTTAGTAAACAAAGTAAAAAGTTTTCAATAGCTTCACACATGTGAGCTCTAAATTTGTTCCAAATGAAATAGATGAATTCCTATGCTAAGAGTGTTTTCCGAGAATGGCTAAGTAAATGGGTTAACGAATCGGGGAGGATGAATATTAATATCTGTCAAGGAGAGTGCTGAATATTAAAGATTTTGTTATCCTGCATTCCCAGAACGTATGGAGTAACTTTAATGTTGGATTGAGGTTAAAAATAATAAGCGGAAAAATCCTGGTAGTGGTGAGACGCAAAATAATTTTCCGCGACATAGATTTCCGGGATTATTTTCTATGAAAAATTGTATTTCTGCTCCTAATCAGCTCCGATGTTGAAACAGTCTCTCGCCGCCAAATACGTTTAGCCACAGTCGAAAATCTTATTTGAACCTCACTGCGAACACTGTCACCGACGGAAACCATCATTACGACACCCGTAAGCCTTCTCTTTCTCCACTTTTCCACCAGATGTCTCCTCCTTTTAGCGAAGGAAATTGGGAGATGAAATTGCGGCAAGGAGTTTCCCTCCTTTAAGAGCCGTTCGGAAGGATGCCGTGCCGTTCAAAGAGGCCTTTTAAAGCTTTCCTCACCGCCTGATGGAGAAGACGACTACTGCGCCACAGCTCTTTATGCTTCCTGATTCAGTGAGACATTATGCGAAAAAATGGGGGAATATGTTTATTTATGAATGTTTCCGCGAGCGGGCCCATGCATGTGTGCATACATTACCATTTTTGACGCTCGAAGGAACGCCGCTACGTATTCAGGAGTCCCAATCGATAAAACTATCCGATGCTTCATTTAACCGAGTCCTCGGAAGGATTCACGGCAAGGAAGCTAAAAATATGTGAGGGCCTGAATTGAATATTTTTTTCCTCGGGTATATATCCCCGAGCGAGTGCAGCTGAGAAATTTCGGGGACGTTACTGCCGTATTAATTTTGAGTTAAGGTAAAAATGTAGGCTGCTCCGGAGAGCAAATTTTATCGACATGGCGGTGAATCATAATCTGACTCAATTTTGAAACGTTCTGGGACGGGATAAAGAAATATTGAAAATACGATTGAAAAATTAAAGTGAATGGAAGAGCGTAGCCTGCTTGTGATCACAGAGCCACTCTATTTTACTCCCTCCGTTATTATTATCGTCGTATAACTCCTTACTATACGAGATTCCTTCTGAGTGGGTCTCTTTACCACCTGAAATCCTTTTTACCATAATGATTAATTTCTGTGTGCATGACAGGATTTTATTGAAAGATTTGGTTTGTGGGAAAAAATTCCGTAACTGTTTGATGGAGAAAAAGATTCCTACGGTAAGAAAATAAAATTGAAACATCGAAAAGAATGACTTAATGACTTCGAGGTTTTGAATACACTCCTAAAGCCGTCTGTCGGGTTAGCGTCTTCCAGGTATAACAGAAGCTTGAGGAAGGCCAGGACTAGAATTCGGTAAAATATCCCTTCGTCGAGGAAAAATCCCTGACAAAAAGGGAAAATGAAGCTAATTATAATCCAGGTAAAACCAATCCTCAACCATCCACAGTACGAATAGATAATACACACGCTAATTATAAGTATCGAAATTTGATTTAAGTAATTTATATTTTCCGCTATAATTAGCAATAATGTATAATAATAATTATAGATCACGATACTTTATGAAATAATCAGTTTTGTCGATATTTCCATGTACAAGAAAAAAATGATAATTAATGCATCTGCATGAGATATTCGGTACTCTACTATATGTTCCACGTAGCCACAAATTTGGTATAAAGAGAAGCAAAGGAAGAAAAAGAGCGTAGAATATACTACATTTTCCTTATTGTAAGGTATTGAATAGATTAAAATGAATAAACGTAGCTGAAAAATTAATGTTAACTTACGACTATGCTTTAACTTTCTTGGCTCATTTATGAAACGTCACAAAGTATTTCGCCATGATGGGAGCAACTTATAATTTCCTTTCAGAGAAGTAAAGCCTAAAATTACAATTATGCAGTACGGTTAACCTTTACATATATTTTTTCAATAAAGGTCATGTCACAAAAAATGACCAAGAGGATCCCAAAATTATAACATGTAAAACGTCGAATAACAAATCACTGGACAAATCAATTTAAAAATGCAATAATAAAAATGGAAATAACGGGAAAATATTCAAAGACGAATACGTAAAAGCTATATCCCTAAATATAGAATCGAAATTCATTTGGGAAGTAAAATTTGTAATTGGTTGTTCTCTGAGTCACTTGTAGCTGATGAGAGTTAGAGTAAACCGAATATTAGATGAATATCAATGCTGAAAATGTGGATAAATTGAAAAATATGAAAATCATGAGAGCAGATTGTTCTATATTTAACATTCTGATAATATTTGAACTGGTTGAATATTGTTGTGTAGTACTGCTTGCCTTCTCGTCATATTTTTTTAAGGATAGTCCGCTTTTCGTACAAAGAAAGCGTCTTCTTTTGCTAATCAATTCTGGTAATTTTCTATTCTACTACGATGCAATATTTTATAAAATATACAATACAGGCGAGGCAATATTTTATGAAATAGAATCCAACAATGGAACAATAATCTAAACAATTTTGAGATTGCATCCGGGTGCGGGAAAAATTGCAAAAATTGCAATTTTTTTTTCGACAGCGCGAAAATTATGTAAATAATACTTAAAGGGATGAGAATTTCCTTAAGACTCTATAGAGCATCATAATTTCGACATAAGAGTTGAGTACCTTCTGTTTTTATTCCGCTTGTAAATTTTATAATTTGCATTTTTATGGATTGAGCATAGGCTTTATATTCCACATTGGTTAATCAGTATGATTCCAGTTCGGTTCATTAGTGGAGCGGAGAGATATCTCGAAACCTTCGATCGCCAATTCGTGACTTGCATGATTAACATCCAATTGGGATCTCTTAATTTTAAAATTCCAAGATCGGGAAAAAAAACCACCACCAGCAACTTGATATGGCGACGGGATATAATTTTTACGGTCAAGTGCGCCCGAAAAAAGCTCTTAAATTTTACCGGACTAGTCCTACATAATTTGCTGCAGGGTTTTTAATTTTTATTTCGTCGCGGAAATATCCGAAGAGCTGCCGGATGATTAATGCCCAGCCATCACGCGTTAATCATGCATCCGGAAGTTCTCATTAAAATTTTCTAATTGGAATCGTGCCTCCTCCATGCGTGGATAGATCAAATTAAAGAGCTCCATCCAGACTCAATTCGGGCGGACTTTCGTACTTTTTTCGGCCGTTATGTTAATATCAGGAATTTATTGACGTTGGTCGACGAAGGAGAATAAAATAATTTTATCCAACCGTGGAATCTATCCCCGAATCTATGGCATCATTTCTCTCATTTAATCTCGCCGGTTTCATCTTCGCCAAGTTTTCGGGATTTTCCAAAAGTTTCCGAAAGGCTCATTTTTTCGGAATTTCCTTTCGAATTCTCAAAAGCGGTTATTTGCTAATTACTCTTGCAGGACTCAGTGATGATTAATCTTGCCTTAAGATTTGGGTTATTTGCAGCATCTCGGCTAATCAACTCCCGATTCTGCTTGATTAATTACTTCTTCAGGATGCGGAATAAATAATAATCCCATAATCCCGGCATCCTCATCGGATCTCCGTCATAGCTCTTGTGTTACCATCCAAGTTCCTCATCAGTGACTATCCTAGAGTACTGAATTTTGAAGATGTATCATGAGCTTCAATTTTTCCAAGTCGAATATCTTCAAGTGTGTTTTATAAAATTTTTCATGAATTTGCAGGTTTAAATCTCGCAAGTCGCTTAACAATTTGAAAAATGCTATGCTATGAATAAACGAAAAAATAGCTTCGCAATTTTGCCTTGGTCTTACGTCGCCTTCTAAATTCGTAAATTTAGGGTTTGGAATAAAAATTTAATTCATCTTCACAAGATAACCGATTTATTTTAAGGGAACCTTACAAGAAAGGCATTAGTATTGCACTAATAGGAAAGTTTCCTAGATCATCAAAATATTAATCATTAACAATGAAACTTTCTTAGAATTATCCATTTGGGTATTTTTACCAGTACGCCCACATTTTCTTCTCGTATCTCTTTGGAATTTTTCTTTGATAATTATTCGCATTTAGATATATAATTGAATGGTTCAATGAAACTTGCGTAAATATTAGTCACGTAAATTGCTTTCCGTTGATATTTCAGTCGAAAACCCGTGAGTGTGTTAGTTCGAAGAAGCATCCAGCAGAACTTATATTTAGAAATATATAATAATATAAAGGACATAATGAACATCTCAAATTAAAGATTCTTATTTTAGTGTTCATTTTCGTCCTTTATCCACGGAACACTTGAGACAAATATAAATGAAAATCTTTAATATCTCAGCAGCTTCATACTCAAAGAAAATAATCTTTTGTATCTCATGTCTATCAGTTCTTATGAATTCCCTCGAGAAAATTGTGTGCCACACGGTATGTTCATATTAAGAAATTCAGGAACCTTTCTATTTATGCTCACAGAACCGTGACTTATAATTAAAGAATATTATGCCACTCTGTAAAGATACTCTGCTGGGAATGAGAAATTCTAATTAAATGGCTTCTTTTGAGGGAAAATAAGTTTTATATAGGATTGTAGGATTTTTTCCGGAATTAATTAATATCGCCAGTAATCATCTTTGGACATACTAAAGTAAGATACTTAGTATTTATGAAAGAACTACCCTTATATAAATATAAAGGAAAGAATTTATGAGACGTGCTTCCATATGAGAAGAGATTTAATTATTTCTATATTATGCAGTAGGCTTGCAAAACTTGTTGGAAGGGGAGCGCTGCCCGAGACAAAAATCTGCGCGCCGTAGATGGAGTCATTTGTGAAAATGCGGTGATTTTTATAACTTTAAAAGGAATATTTACTTATGCAGGAAATAAGAATTAATAACTAAGACGAAACTTTAAATTTTTATTCAGAGGCAAGGATTTGCGATATGGATTCAAATGAGACATCTGTGCAATTAATATCTCTCTTTAATACCCTATTTTCATGGCTGCCGATCCTTATCATCTTTAAATAATAGATACCATCTTTTATAAGTGCTGGAGAACACCCATATGACGGAGGAGGTGAAACTCCTGCAAAACCTGCTGATAGTAATAGCTAAATTTTGAACTTACAGGATATTATTTTCCTTAATCAGAAAAAAAACATGAACAATAATAAACGAAGAATGTGTAAGAAAGTTTCTACAACAGAAAGTATTGATTATTGAAAATATAAAAGTAAACTACCAAAAATAATTAAAATTGTGCATTTGAGTGTAGATATCAAAACTACTATTAAAAAAACAGGAAAATTGCTAATTGCATTCAGCAAAAAACCCACTCAGAAGAATGCTACGTACTTATAAAATAGTCTCAGTGAAAGAAAGACAAGATATAATAGGACTGAATATTCCAGGAGATATCAAGGAAAAAGGCCTTGAATAAATTCTAATGGGGCCGAGAATCGAGCCCAGATCTATACGGGAGGTTGTTTTATTCGACAAAGCTATCCAGCCAGGGCATTTGTAGTGAAAGTAAAGTGGCACTTTATGGGGCATTAGATTTTCCATACTTCTTTTTCCTCTTGCGCTGCACGAAATATTTTTGCAAATTAATGTTTCGATTTCTCCTCGCTTCGTTACAGTCCCACACATACTGTACATACATTCTGTAAAACAGTTAAAGCAAATATTAAAACGCTATAAATCACAAATGATAAAAGATATAGTATATAAATGAAAAAATTAATTTGTATAAATTCTGGACGGATATTCTATTTATTTTTGCAAAGGTAAGCTATTTGTTCTGCATTTTATCTAGCAATACAAATTTTGACTTTAGCTATTTTTTTATTTGCATCTAGAGACGTTCAAAACTAAATACTATAATCTATGATGGAAAGTCAGCTTGAACGTAACAATTTCTGCAGGAAGACGTTTCCCAAGAGTAATAAATTTAATTTTACTGAAGTTAACATTTAAATAAAAGTTTTAATTATTTCGTGTACTGTATTTTTGTGTTATTGTTAAAAGTGCTAATGTAAAAATCGACGAAAAAAATTTCATAGATAGGCTCCCACTGGGAATGGAACCCGAGACAGTTTTTACCGAAGTCGAATGCGTTGACCAAATGGCTATTCAATGGTAATCCAAATCAAGGATATGATTTCGTCAAGAATCAAATTCTACATAGTGCTGGAAGTTTCTAGAACTGGCTTTGGAATTAAGAGGAAGCTTTGGTTTCTTTTTCGGAAAGAAACTTGATGCTGCATGCAGGTGGGACATACGACGTGGTCTCACCATAGCTTCACACACCTGGAAAGAAGTCGCGTTCTGTTTTTGGCCACTTGTGATTGTGTGATTGGTCAATTCTTTCTCATGAAGAACTAGCTGCTGGTAGTGAGTTCATTTGCTGTCATGGCTTGAGCGTGAGATGTCGCGGTTGTAACTTGTCGGGCGTGTGATTGTGTATGCGTGAGTGTGTTTGTTAGTCGTTCTACCAACTCTAATGAAAAGTGAACATCAGATGGTCAGTGTTGGTGAAAACCACGTAATTCGCGTAGTTACCGGTGTATGTGCGAGGACCAAAGACGAAAGAGTTATTAGCCGCCTCCATCTTTTTCTGACATCGGACGTAAACAAGACATGAAGGTAAGTCTTACTGTCTTTATTATCGATTAACTCTATTATTATAGTGTATTATTTGTTTTAATTCAGTGTTTTATCGTTGTTGTGTATATTAACTGCTTGTTTATTGGAACATGAAGGTTACGAAAACAAAGATTGTGTGTTATGTAAGCTCTTTCTCAGAATAAATTCCTCTCTAATGGCTTAATTTGACCTTCCGTACGAATAAACGATATCGTAACTGTTTGAAAAATTTCAATTTAAAAAGTGAATATGTTATTTGATGTACGACTAATATTCATTGTTACCATGACTTTACTCAGTAAATAACTAACATATAGCGACAGCAGATCATAGAATACATGTATTAATGCAATAAAATCTATTAATAATGATCGAATCCAGCTGAAGTATTGAAACATTTCATAGGACCACAATCTCAGCTTTTTGAAGATGACGTTCATTTCAATGCTGTTCTTCGGAAGTCGTGTACAGCGTCCCATCAGGTTTAGGGATTAATTGAGTAAATTAACGATTAAATAGAAAAGAAATCAGCCTGACTTTCCCTGAGATTAAATTCGTGTGGTTTTCTAGCTTCAATAATAGCTCTCGAATCAACACCAAAGAGTGATATCTTTTGTTGTTAGAAACTTTATATCTTAAGCAATATATTTAGAAATGAATAAGATTTTTGAAGAATCATACACACGGAATAAAATTTTATATTTTATTTATAGCAAATAAAACAATGAAAAGGTCATTATCCTAATCATACATAATTTATGAGTAGAAATACTTTTTATCACTCACAGATGTTTCCACTGGGCCTCCGAATGGCAAAGTGTGCTTTCAAACGAATAATATTTACAGATCATACTAAATATTCCTATATGTTACATTAAATTGGTTTATAATACCAAACTTTTGATATAGTTTAACAGATGGTGACCAAACCCGGAATTTATTAATTCTGAGTAAGGCAGTTTTCAGTCAAAAATTGTTTCTTATGAAAGCATTTATAGAGATTAATAGTTTATTGCCAATTGGTTGTAAGGTAGCTTTGTAGTATTTTCAGATATTATCAAAACAATAAAAAAACAGAGTCAAAACAATTGAAGTTTCCTCAAACTCTTAAGTATTTGAATACAAGCTCGTTTCTGTGATTTGAGGTCAACAGGGATAATAATTCACAAATTAGCTCACGTAATTTTTTGATTGACAGTAGTTATCTATATATACCAATGTATCCTGCAAGCCGTCTTTCGGCGAGTGGCAGGGGGTGTATTCACCACGAATCTACTTCCCAAATCGACTATTTTCGCGGAGAAAATGAATTTCTGAATCGGCTTGTTCTAGCATTTATTTCTATGATCTTCTTCGCTGCAAAAGAACGGACTATGTAACAAGGAGGAATAATATCGGCTACGTATTCTAAGTATGTACTCTATGACTGTATTAAGTGATATAATTCATCCTTTGAATCATATTTTTTCTAATGATTCTCATCCTGCTTCCCGAGGCATTTTAGCAGCGTTCACCGATATTTCGGAGCAATTCCATATAAAACGTATCGCCTTTCATCATAACTTTTCTAATTTTTGAATACGAAACTTTCCGGAAGGATTCCATACATTGCATTCATATCCAAGGTGAGGCCTAATTAATCTCTTTTTTAGTTCTATTTATTCCGCTGAGATCTGGAAATCCGAAACTAGATCCGGTAGAATAGTGAGAGAATGCATTTGTTCAGTTGAATTCATGTTGTTCAGCCCCTTTCATAATCAGAGGAAAAATAGTTTTTGCTGTCCTTTAGTATGAAAAGAAAATATTATAAATCAAATATGAAGGGAAAAGATAGCTCAATTTTTATTCATTTAAAGTTTTAAAAGGGATTAATTATCCAAATTTTCTGTTTGACAAAGGAACTGCTTACCTGACTTGTTGTTTGACCAAGGCATATTAATTTGAAAACTGTTGATTACAAATTGGATTTTAATTCCAATTATTATGGATTATTTTCATCTAGCATATGAATACCTGGTGTTCATAAAACCAGGATTAGTTTTGAATTATTTTCCTTTTCAAAAAGGTCCACGTGCGGAAATGGCGTGCATGGAAGCATCGGTAATTATGACCGTTAAAAATCTGAAATATGCATACATTCGTCGCTTCCGAAAAGAGAGATATTGGAGCTAATTTCTGCTAATTACTATTCACGTCGACCAAAATAATGAAGCGTTCCATATTTCGCTTCCAAACGAATTCGAGTCCGGAATCTTAATTACGAAGTTCTAAATGAAACGAAAACGAGCATGTCCGAATCGCCATAGGCTGCCCTTTTGTAAAACATCGCTATTCATGTATTGAGGTCGATACTGTAACGAAACGAGGAGAAATCGAATCATTAATTTGCAAAAATATTTCGTGCGGCGCAGGAAGGAAAAAAATTATGGAAACCCTATTGTCCCATAAATTGCCGTTTTACTTTTGCTACGAGTTCGGAAGCGTTTAATTATTTTTGCCCGTCAAAGAAATTGATTGTACACTAGATTAAATTATCAACAACGGAACAATGCGTTGAAAAAGCGGGAAATCACAAATCGAGCCCGAATTAATGTTCAGAATCCCCTTCTCTATGAACCTTCTCTTTATCCTTTAGTCACCAACATATTACCGAAATTTTCTACTCTGTATTTTTTTTGAAGCACGCAACCGACCCTTTCACACATAATAGCCTCGGAATCAGGTCGAGTGTTTAAAAAGGTTTCAGTTTTGTGAATGGAACAAAAAATTCGCATCCCTTTTACGTAAGCGAAGTTGGGGAAAAATTAGCACCCGACACCCAATTTAGCGAACGAAGGATCGCAGAAGTGAGAGAAAACACGCAGTGCCTCGAATAAAACCTGGATCTGAAAAAAAAATTGAAACTCAACTCCCGTATCCGAAGGACGCCATCTTAATGACCTCCATTACGACACATCGCTTCAAAAACGCGGCAAGTTTTGACTCCGGAGATGTCGGAGCGCATTTAGAGTACATCCAGTTTTTTTCGACATTTTTTGCGTCTCTACCGAAACCGTGACTCTCCGTGATGCGTGGAACGGTGAACGAAAACACCGCGAATTCCCGATGGAGAGAAATGCCACGCCGTGGGCAAGGGATAAGGCCAGAGTGGGATGAAAGCAAGTTCCGTTCTGCACGGGATGGTGCGAGAAACACAGCGATCCCATGTTTGTGGCCTATGTCACCAACAATTCTCTTCCTCCCTCGTTTCTTCCCCCATTTTCCATTCCCCGACGTGTTTCTAGGGTTTACGACCCCGTTAAGTGATCTCCAGCAGGGACACTTCGGTCATAGAATTAAACGAATCGAGTGGTCATTTTGTTTAGTGTGCCGCGGAGCTCTTCCTCTGTCGCGGTCTATCTTTCGGTTCGCTAATAATTGAAAGGAGTTCGACGTGTTCACGGTATCGCCCATGGGAAGGCAGCCTCCATATGAGTGGTAGAATATCGGCACACATCTCTAAGGACCCTAACAGAAATTCTGTCCGAGAATCCGTAAAAATCATATTTGTAGTGAGTCATAAATTAGACTAATTATCTGAAAGGCTTACTGCAAAGAGAAATGTTTTGCTTACTGGTGCTAATTGTGCAAGTCGACAGAGGAGGTTATTATTACAAATTTTCTGTGGCTCAAAGGAGGGAAATGATAAAATAAACCGTAGTAGAGACACGAAAAAGATTAAGTTATAATTGGTCCGGCCGTACTTCCTAAAAAACATAAAATGCCATCAAAGGAAACTTCAAAAGGCT
The DNA here is from genome assembly GCA_036926295.1 of Pachydiplax longipennis. Lineage (NCBI taxonomy): Eukaryota > Metazoa > Arthropoda > Insecta > Odonata > Libellulidae > Pachydiplax > Pachydiplax longipennis. Next base: position 20,556,554 of record JAVFKF010000012.1, read on the forward strand.
GAGATGAGGGAAATAAAGTCTTGGCGCGTGTCTAAACGAATTTAATTTTATAAGGGTCTCCCATTTTGACACTTGGGACGAATTAATTTCAAATAATGATCAAAAATAGTAAAATACTAAATCAATCAACTTCTTAGTGATTTGTGCACACATATGAAAATTACCAAAAATAATGAGTTCAAATATTTAATAGATTTACAGTCGTTAATGGTTTTTAAAGCTATATAATTAATAATATGAGTTTCCAAAGGGGATGCATTCCCTGTTTGAATTTATTTGCATAATTAAGAAATTATATAAATATTTTTTAATTAACACAAATATTTAGATTATAGAATTAAATCCTAGTCGATAACGTAAACTTATTATGCGAACCTCCTTTTTCTTCGAAAATTCAGTAGGTATTAAACATTGTCTTAGATACACGCTAATACTTTAGACTTCTGATCACCGCAGTGGTCCGAAAGCCAAGGTCGATCCTTCAACGGTCACAATATAAGAATAATGTCTTAACTTTGGACATATTTACGGTAGCATCTTAACTTTTTCATAGTAATTATATCAATAGATATTCACGTCAGTGTATAAACCATATCATGAGGACATCGAACGACAACTACTCTTTTCGCCTGTGGGCTTTGAACGTTTTCAGTTATGTATCTATATGCCTTTTTTGTTTTCTATTTTGCTAAAATTAAGACGTTATCAGAGGAATTTTTGAGGAGAACGTACATACAAGTGGTATACAGACTCCAACTCATAATCTTTGTAATTTCGCATTCCTCTTTAAAAAATGTTTAAGGGGATGATGAGGCTTCTTCTTGGAATCAGGACCATTTGTTTTAATAAGTGCCTACTTGACAAATTAAGATTCTAATAATCGGCTTAATTTGTGTAATCTTGAATTCACGTTATGGCTGTTTTCAAATTTATAATTACAAAGAAAGATATAGTTTTGAATTCAAGTCCTTAAAGTCTGTAGAAAATAACACTTGTAAATGAGCGGGATAGATCACATCCTTTTTACGTAAAAATTAGTACTTATTAGTCTGAGAGAGTTTCGTCTGTTTTTCGCTATCGGAAGAGAAAAATGTTTTAATAATAAGGCGAACTGAAAGAAGATAACGACGGAAAGTAAAACTCCAGTTTTCCTTTGATTAGGAAATGAGGAATGACTTTTAGGCTATATTTAATGAAAAGCTTGCTTATTTTGCGAGATTGAGACTTGAAAATCCTTTGTTCTACCTAACGCATCGTCGCTTAAAGTTATGGAGGTTAGGGAATTGAACAAACAAATAGTAGTGGGAAAAATCTACTATGTGAATTTGAATATAATTTATGCATTTAAAAATATCTAAGTCAATTAGTTAGGAGGGAAATACTCCACAAGAAGGACGAAGAACTTGCAAGCTAACTGAAAGTAATTTTAAATTAATGGGAAGCATATTTCTGAGACTTAAAATGAAAGTTAAAAGTTTAGACAAGTTGTCCGAAAAGTTAGGAAAATTGACACCCGGAAAGTATTCTCGTCTAAAGTTATTTTGAAACTCATCCCATTCACCATTAGCTCTATGAAATTCTTGAGGTTGAGATGAGATGTGCCCTTGCTTTCCTCACTGAGCCGCAATGCTAAGGAGGGAACTTCCACAGAATTGCAGCGCTATGGCTTCAAGAATAGTTCATTTCATAGCATTCAGTTAGACGTGAACGGGATAGGTGGCTTAAATCGGCATCACTCATACCTCAGTAGCATTCACATTATCAGACCCACGAACAGGACTGGTACTTAAGTAAACTAAGAAATATACTTCTCCATCTTTCATCGAGAGATAGATGAAGAATTTTCCCCTCATCATGGTATGGCGGAAGGAAATATTCAAAATGAATACATATATTTTTACATACATAAAAATATCATGGATGAGACTCTAATCATAGAATAAAATTATCAGATTAGAAAGAAAACTATATAAATATATTCATAAGAAACATATGTACCAAGGTTGTCATCAGATAAATTTATATAGAACGGCAATGAAAAAGGCGAAAAAATCTGCATTAAATAATCATTAAAAATGTACAGCATGAGTTTATCGACATGAATGTTAAATTTCTCACAGAAAATAAGCCTATTTTGCTAGATAAGTTACGTATAAAATAAAGCAGAGCTGCGAGATACTGCGAGATGAGAGAAAGGGATGTTTAAACTCAGGATGTAAACATCTAAAGGACAGAAGAAATTATTACGGAGAGAAGAGCAGGGTTCTATCAATGCATCACATTTCAAATTGCACTCGTAAAATTTTGATGAAACTCTGGGTGTTGCGAAAAAAGCTCGGAATTTTTATCGTTGAAATTTCAATAATATTTGGGAGATGATAACGATATTTTATGGAAATCTGTAAGACTCGCTTTCTTTCCCGTACAGAGGTGACAAAATCATAATAACAGGATTCCTCGTAAATCGAGTTGCAGACTGCGAACAGAAGAAGAACTCAGTCGCTTTAACTGGAATATCTTTTCTTTATTCCCTAGAGAAAAGTTAGGAGCCACGCATTTCATGCTATTAACGGGTCTACTTCAGCCACAAGAGTCACGCTTTTGTATTTCGTCACGGCCATAAACGACTGCGTGAGGGCGTTTTAATTAAAAGCTCGCAAAGAGACACGGTCTTTCAAACTCATTTTATTCTTTTCATTATATAGACGTACGCCCGATTTTAAAATTAACGCGGGATTCGTATCTCTCTAGACGATGCCCATGTGATAAAGCCGGCTTATTTATTTGATGCGGAACGTTTCTAGGGAGCGTACTTGGACCGTTGCGGCTGTCCCGCTTTGCCCACGGACACAATTTGCTCTTTTTATCGATCTGCGCATTAGTACACAAGAAAGATATAGGGATGCATTAGCCACAGGGGAGCTGCGTTTTCCCTGCGACATTTCTTTTCATTAACGTCGGTCGTTACTCTTTGGCCCTTATATTTTTTATCAGCCTCTAAAAGTTTTGGCATCAACTCCAAGTAGATATGAGTGTTGGAGGTTAGGGTTGCAAGCGGAAAAGCTAGGTAATAGTTGGTGGAATATACGAAGCTCCATATTGCAATCAAACTGGAAACATATTGGTAAATTAGTCATTGGAGAACTTTTCCAATTTGATCAGTAGTTGAATCGGTAAGACATTGTTAATGTATGTCGTTTCCTTTCCACTTACAATAACTGAGCTATTTTAACGTTAATTTACTCACAAAATATAAATTATTACCCCTAAAGCGTAGCTAATTGCATTTTTAAGATTTTCTTAATTGGAATTCCCTCTCAAATATTGAAAGACTGTAGCAAAAGGAAAACATCTTAAGGAAGGGAAAATATGGCTCTGTAATACGGATGATTCAGAAAGGTTGTTTTTATATTTTATAATTATAACTATACTATCTCATGACTAGAGCGACAGATACGTACAATTTTTTATTTCCTTAAATCATTTTCTTGGATTGCCAATCATGATTCATTAGGATAAATAGATACATAAATTTATCGAGCTAATCAAGCTGCGTTGCTTTATTTATGGAAATTCCTGAGAGGATACCGTTTCTTCTATTTGCCGCAACTTATCGTCTGTTTTATTGAAATCCCTTCATTTCCATGATATTTTCTGCCAATTACAAAAATACGTTACAATAGCAAAAGAATCAAATATTTATATTTATTCGCTAAGCCTTATATTGGAAAAAATAAGTTTACAGCTTCTGAACAAGCTTGTTTTCTTAAGTGGAAGCACACATCTCTTTTCCCATATTATTTCGGAGATGTTATTGTTTTTTCTGCGAATATCGACGTTTACGTCAGGAACTCTCTGCTTCCAATTTCCTCCTGTCAGACATGGAATTCTAATAATCTTCCAGGGTATCATCGGAAGGAGAAAAATCGATAAAAGTTGGAGACACATAGGAAATAGGGAGCAAGGAATCGATTAGATCTTTGTTTACCAACGAAAATATCAATTTCTTTATCGATATAACCATTCTCTAACCCCAAAAACCCGACTTCAGAAGTTCCATATTTCTCCGTGGGTGTCAGAATTAACCTTGTTAGTCAAGCGTTTTCCTTGCGTTGTACTGCGATGCAATATTTCTATAGTTTTAAGTTTTCATTATTATCAATGGCTAATATTTGTAATCAACTATTTAAAGGTAGGATTCAAGATATGTTTCGTATGCTCGAGATTTATAATTTGCACGCCATAAAATGAAGGAAATGCTATAGCAGAGGATGGGTAGCTGCCGATTGAATTCGTTTCCTGATACAAATAAACCCTTTAAAATACAGTGACATCTCGGCCAACGAAGATGAATTGTCCCGGAATCAAATTCGTTTTACGAAACGTTATTTCCCATAGGTTTTCATAGAGAATCCTTTAAATAGTTCTCGATACTGTCCAATGTTTAAAGATAAAGAAAATTACATGGTTGGAGTGTCGATTGGTTCACTCGATGGGGAAGAGAGAGTGAAAAAGCGAATAGAATTATTCGTTTGTGACAGAGTGAGTGATCGAAAAATTGTTTTCGAATTTTTCGGTTGTAGTATAAACAGATGAATCATTCGATTGCTTTACAAGTTAGCATCCAAACCAAATTTATCTACACATACATCATAATAACTAAAGGGCTAGGAAACTAAAAGGCTAGGAAGAGCTGAGGAAATTTACTCAAGGCAAAGTTTACGCAGTTTTTTTTATATCCAGCCAAGAGTATAAATTCGGATTATATGCTTCTACCAATATGAAGGTTGACTTGGACTATGGAAGTTGTTTTACCAAAACATTTATATTCGATCTATAATGGAATGAGCTGAAGCACAACGGATTTTTGAAGGCTATCTTATCATTCTCACTGAGGTGTGATGAATGGCGCCCACGTTCGATCATTTCGAGTTCACCATACCCTTTGACAACGCTCTTCCGCTTTAACTCCGGTGGTAACGATATCCCAATCATTTTTCGCGCAACTTTCCACCCCAAAAATCTTGATTAACACGCATTTGATTTCCGCCGCAACAATCAAGGGAGCCACCGATGCTCCTTTCAAATTTTATTCATTTCCTCATTTGTCACATTTCTCGCGTTCTTTCCCGATAGAAACAAAATATCTCTCAGCGTTTCCCCACGCATCCGGCGAAGTGAACGAAAAATCGGCCGTAAAAAAGAGAGGAGGAAAAGAGGGCATTCGGGAAGGTATTCCCCAAGGAGGCGAACTAAAATAAATGATGAGAGGGCTGCGGTGAAGTCTCCGTAATCAAAATATTCGCGAGCCAATTCGGAGATGAAAGGGATTTTTTCCGCACCCGTTGTTTTTTTTTAGTTTTCGAAAGGACGGGTGGAAAAAACAAACGGAAGCGCCTCGAGATGAATTACTGAGGAAAATTGAATTTCCACTATCACCACCTCATCTTTTTCGTTTTTATTTATTTTCATCCCGACGGTGGATGGGGGAACGGTGGATGACTCTTTCATTCGTTCCATACCTTGTCTCGCGGTATTCTTTGAAGACGGTAATAGCCATTCGAAATCCATTACTTTTTCCCGCACCAACTTCGATGTCGACACGGGATTACCATACGTTTTTGCGACCTATATTTTTGGATAGAAGTTATCAAGGGTGGATACTGCACGGCAGGAAAATATGAGATATTGAAATATGAGAGAACTCTTTCCCCCAACTTTATCCAATAGGATTATGGATGGCCTCGGTGGCGTAGGGGTTTGTGTGTTAGAATAGCAACGTGGAGGTCCCGGATTAGGATCCTGGCTAAGGAATATTTGTTAATCTGTTTGTGTCAATCTTTAAAATGGTGAATAGTAAGATTACTTACTACTACTACATTATTACTACTTATATTAAAATTCGGCTAGTAAAGCCGTTATTTTTTATTATAATGTACCGTCACTTGTAAAATTGTAGGTAAGATATCACTGCTCTCGCGGCTAAACAGTAGTCTAATGATTTCCGTTAGTACTGCGTGATTTGAAGGTCAGAAGGAATAAGGCGGCAAGGGTGAATGTCATGGTATGTATGCCAAGCGAGTGAGGGGTAAGAAGGAAGCGCTTTAGAACCTGAGAGTGCAGCACTCAAATAGGGATGGAATCTTACACAATTAGAAAGATTTTGTTGGTTAACAGTTTGAGTTGGTTTACAGTAGAAATAATTCGCTGAAAGGAAATGCTTTTCTTGTTACGCAGAAATTCCACAGCGATATTTTATCCACTCCCTCACCTCCAATACAAAAGTTTCGAAATATTTGCACCACAATTGTTTTCATTTTGAATTTCAAATCATGTAGTGTCAACAGAAATGTTAAGTATAACTGCTTGGCCGCTAAAATAGCGACAGAACTTACCCATAGACTCTTTCAAGTGACCGTACGTACGTATGTATGTATATGACCGTACATGTATGCACATATTCATGAGAATCATGTTAGCTGGCCACAGTGCTGTTTCCCGTAAGTTGTTAAATCCTAAAATAGGTATGAACACTGCTGGTATACAACCTTCCTTCTACCCTAAACTAGGATGGTCAGCAGCCATATCTTTGACTATTTCTAATATCTTTAATGCCCTCTTTAAAGCGTGGATATCCTTCAAAGCATTCGATATTCGGATTTATTCTCGTTATCCGACAGCGGAAAATCATCCTTTGTCGATATCATCTTTATTAGAGTACCTTGTTATCCGAAATAACACTTCCTTCCGATAAGATTGAAACATCTATGTGTAATATGGGAAACGATATTTTCCGCGATTACGTCACCATTTTTAAACAACAGATTTTCAATAAAATTACTTTTTATCAGTCCCACTTCAGTATTGATATCTCAGATGATAATCATTATTAAGATAACTTAGTATATCCAGCTTAAAGACAATTAGCATGGATGAAAGTCATTGATTAAGAGTAGATATAGAGATTTATTACAAAACAAAATTAACTATATAATTATATTGCCGTACCCTGTCATATCAGAGCTTTCCTATCCTTTTCATTCCACGGCACATTTATATATTTAACTTCATCACATGCAAAAACAAATCATTTGTCAAGTTGTCGTAGTTACAATTAAAAATTGGTAAAATAATGTCATGTGTTTAAATATTATTCAAACGAAATGATGAAATATCTCACTAAAATAAACAAATGTAATGCCAAAGTGCAAACGGCTAAAATTTAATATAGCTTTATATTTGTTTATTTCTATATTAATATACCAATTAATTTGTATTACTAACTAGTATATTAACAGGTTTTAACGATTTTTACATTTTTAAATTAACGACCACCTATTTATCCTGTTGATTTATACTCAATATAACGCGGAATGTTGTTATTTAAAAACAATTCGTCGTTGATATAATATGCCATTCATAGTAATATCTGGTCATGGAAGATAGAGTAGCAGGCGGGATGTATTTATTTATGATCAATTTGTTTGATTTTTGATATCGCCTTAATTGATAATCTTTAATTTTTGTGTTTTATCATTCTCCAAAATTTTCGTATTACCAACGATCCATATGCCTACACACTGCCACGTGGTATTGATCTATATGCAATGTAAAGTTAATTGATAATACTTTGAAATAATCAAATAAAAACGTTGTAAATGCTGCGGAACTAGAAGCTTTTCCTTGTGGTGCACATTTGCAAGATGGCACACCGGTTGGTAACGCCCAAGATACGTAACCATTATACTTAACACGTAAATTATATGTAGTAGTAGTAGTATTATTAAAAGTGCTTCAATAGCTGAGGTCATTTAGCACGTGGGCTCCCATCGGGAAGTATATGTTATTGGTAATCTTTGCATAAGGATGAATTTAAATAAGCACAACATAGCGTATCATAGCTGCAAAAGTCACAAGAATTCTATCAAGCGATATCTGGTGGCAACCCGTTTTAAAACTTTAATAAAACAACGAATGGATAGAGTACGTATGTGTACGTAACAACAAATATAAAATTAGCAACCGGTTTCGACTTATAACGTCATAGTCAGGCTGAGGAGGTTGGTTAGCTGAATGAGTATCAACCAACTTACTCAACCTGGAGATGACGTTGAAACGTCGAATACCAACTCCGCCAACCAACTTTCTCAGCCTGATGATGACGTGGTAAGTCGAAACCGGTATCTCATTTATACACACTTTATCTATTATATATATACGTTATCCAATGCATACTTTATTCGTTCTTTGCTTCATTAAAGTTTGCAACCTTTTGTATAACCTTTTGTATACCTTCCCCCTTCGGGTTCAAGTCTCATCTTGATTTTAATTCGACTCACAGTAGGCTATTCAATTTGCGCTTCGGTTTGGAATAAAATCAGCAATTCTCAGCTCTCTAGTAGGTATTTCCCTTAAGGTTTCAGGCAATTCTCAAGCACACTGTGCAGTTAGCATAAGAATCGCTCTTGAGGAATATAACGCTGCAGCAGCATTCACTGATAACCCTCTGCGCAGTGTAGGTGTTCCGAAATCTTCGCCTAAAGCGGAAACGTGTGCACAACACTTGCTATCAGAACATGCAAGTCTAGGATAATGTGTTACTTTGTTCAAAGTACCGATGCAACGGTGCGGAAAATCACCCTGGGATAATTTCCGGTAATTTAGCGTTAATTCGAGGTTAATTTATTCATAAGATTTTGACGGGACGTTTCCAACAAAAAATACGTAAATACTTTAAAATTATGGGTTTAGTAATTTTTAATTAAAAGTAAAGAAAACAAACTATATTGGAATCACAGGATTTGGAAATAGCGCGGTGCGCTTTCGAATTTTTCCTCAAAACAAAGGATTTGGGTCCATGGCCTAGGCCTTTTGTTTCCCTTAAATCCGTCGACCCGGCTGTAACCGTGATAAAAGGTTTCGGTGAAAATTTTCTACTCTGTCAATGTAATACCTTTCGAAAATTTCGACTGTTTTCAAAGAAATAAGAGTGGAATATTCGTTGCGTTGGGAAAAGTCGAGAAAAATCATTGTGTACTATCGGAACTTTAAAAGGGAATTGAGTTGAAGCCTTAGCTTAATATTTTGTGGTAGCACAAAGAAATTTATGACGTGAAATTATTTATCTCAAAATAATTACTGTGCAATAGTATGATGACATACGGTAATTGGAAATGTCTAAGTTCATAAGCGGGTCTAGATAATTGAGAAGGGGTTGGGTAATTATAGACTACTTTCTTAAGTACTCTTATTGCTATAAAAAAGTTATCATTTTATAAAAATTTTATTACACGGTATACAATTATCTATATAACATTTTATAACAATTGTAAAGGGATACGGCAGTTTTCGCACTATGAAAGAAAATACCCAAAATATGGTTGGTAGGGGTGGTCTGAAAATTTTCCGACATTTCGCCATTTCTCGACATGTTTTCTGAAAATTTCTGTAAAATCTGGGGTCGGAAACTTTTCAGACCACCCTCGTATTATATCCAGCAGATAATTTGTCAAAAGCATATTTCATCTAAGCTTCTCCCTAAGAAATCTTTTTCCAAATATGTTTCCCGTAGATATCAAATGACTCATCCGCTACAAAATATTGAATACTGCGGCAAAATTGCGAATGACAATTATGCAACCTGAGAGGCAATCATTAGGCTTCCTTCAGATGTTATAATAATTATGATTGATGATGACTAATTTAAAGACATTAAAGATACTGAAGAAGTGTTTCGATTAAGTTTCAATTTAGTTGGTAATAATTGGGGATCGTTTCTGAAATTTAATGAGGCGAAGTCATATTACGGCAAAATATGGCAAGATGGAAGAAGGCCACCGTTAACCTTTAGCTATATATAGAATTTCTCTGTATATTTTCCGTTTTATTGAGGAAAATTTTACGTAACCTTAAGTTACTTAAGTTATGAATAAAAGGATTTAACGTGTTTCATTCAAAGGAATAATCATTATTCCGAGTTTTACGATGTCTGTTGATGGGTTTTCATGTTATTTAATTGATATATCTATCAATTAATTGAATGATTATGAACATCCTCATTTCTGCAATCGTCGCAGAATTGAGTTCAACTTTTATGAGTTTTTGCGCGGAGTATCAGTTTACCACTATTGGTCTATTGTGTATATTTGATGCCGTTCTAGTAAATTCGATATTTTAATTTATTTATGCAACTGATTGCAATGTTTCTGTCGTCATTAAATGGAAGATACGATTCTAAATTCGCTCGATTGGTGATTTGGAAATATCTAGGCAATGTCTGACAATATTCCACCTAATTAGCGTTCCAGGTCCTCATTTCCTAACCTTTACCGTCTCAAGTCTCACATTTATCGTTTTATAGACAACCAAGTCCCACGAAGGTGCAATTAATTCGTCTTACAATTACATGTCATTTAGGGTTTTAAAAATATTTAGTTTCTTATTAATGACCAGTGATGCTGTTGGAAGATTTATTTGCAATCAGGAAAAATATATTCAAAAACAAAAATCAAAAAGATGAAACAACATCAACCTACTCTAGTTCCACCGTACGGGTTCTTAAGCTCCAAAATTGCGATTGTCCCACCGCTTGGGAAACTCATTCAGCATAAATTGCCATACTACTTTTTGCAGAGAAAGGGTTGAAAGTTCTTTCTTAAGCAGAAAACATACAGAGAGAATCAGACCTTTAATAGAAACAGATGTCGAATTTCATTTGTAGGTTTTTAGGTACTCGAATAAGCTGTAATTCACTCTTTGTGTTCTACAGAAGTAACCATTTCATTGTATAACGATAATTTATCTGTTAAGAATACTGAATATTACAACTTGAAAACTTGTGGAATTAATAGCGCGAGAAAATAAGAATCAACGTTTTATACCTTCTAACTTCAGTCAAAATAACGTACAATTATTCTAGCGTTAGATGCTTTGCGTTTTTTCCGAGAAGTACATAGTACATATCGTCCCACGAAACAGCTCATGCCACGCGAAACACTCCGCCGTGTGTACACCGCTTACTCCATAGAAAGGAACCACGCGTAGATTCAAATCCCGGACTGCAAATATGATTCCGGAATCCCTCACCTACCGTGCGTCTAGCTTAAGACCCTCGACGAAGAAAAGACCCAAAAGCATAGCGGTTTTAACTGAAACTTTTTCCGCGGCGTGAGAAAGAGAGCTGGCCAAACACCGCCACTCTCACGGCGGAAAGTTCCAAAGCGGCGGAAAAACGCGGACTCCCAAAAGCTCTCATCAAATAAGCCGCTGCCAAACCAAACCTCTTTAGAAAGAGAGCGGAATAGCTATTTTCAAGCCTTGACAGGTTGCCAAATGAAATACCGCGGAGAAAGAGGGCTCCGTGAGAGAATAAGAGAGCCGTTTAAATGATTTATGCGAGGCGCGAGGGTATTCCGCCGATTCGCGATTAATAAAGCAATCCGAGAGCATTGACGCGAATTCGCCATGTGCTTCCCCAAATCGGAATGCGAAAGCGATGGGAACAGACATTGTGATGTGCGGGGGGAAAGGGTATTAGCGGATTAAGGAGAGAGGAAAATGGAGGGAAGAGATATGAAGGATTTTCGTACTCACAATGGCTTTCCCTCCTCCGCCGCCGTATTCCGTGGGGAACCAGACCGAAGTTGAGGACCTAAATTATTTCGCCCTTCATATGCAGGTGGCGGGAGGCCTTGAAAGTGGGTTTATGGGGAAGGAAAACTGCCTGCGGGATTCTGTGTATCATTGCCTCCTTCCTCGATCTCCTCTCTCGGTGGACCAATTCATAATTGATGAGGAGGTATTATTAGGGGAAGGAGAGATGAGGAACTGTTTCCGCTATGAGACGATTCATCCCTTGCTTCCCCGAGTTTCTTCTCGTTTCTTTCTATCGCTCGCGATGCGGTGAGGGGAAAGTCATCGGGGACCTCGTGTAAGGCTGATGGAGAGGTAAAAAGTGCCTCATTTGTCTTATAATTTAGATATGGATAGTACTACAAAGAGGTAGCATGTACATACGAGATTACCTCAACATGTTTTTGGAATGAAAACTGGGGAGGACGTTAAATTTCTGATGAATCATGATGTCTGGTAGCATGTGCAGGATGTTCCGAAAATGTGCTCACTCTGTAAATTAGAGTTATTCAGAGCTGGTGGATTTAGAATCAAAATGGTTTAAGATTCACAGGTTAAGGTTATAGAATCAAGACGTTTCAATTGAATTTCCTGGATGGACATAGAGCCACAAATTCACTCTGTAAAGATATCGTTATATCCTCATATTATTATCTATACATTTATGAAGTGAAAAAAGGGAGGAGAATCTCATTTCAGTAGCAGAAAGCGAAATACGGCGGGGAGAATGATTAGTTTGTTCTTGGAACTCTTCGTGTATTTACGTGATCGATTAGGCATATTCTACGTCATTAAGTCAACACGAAGTAAGTGCCTCAAATGCTAATATCCTGGGGGCTGAGAAATTTCATCGAATTGATTACCTCTCCACCTCTATCTTTGAATCTCTTCAAACAGGAATGAGACAAACTTATCATTAAATATTTATTTTATCATTTAAGCTCAAAAATGAATTTTGAGAAAATATTTTCTTCTTATTTATAAGTTGCATTCATTTACAACTAATAAAGTTGTTCTAAGATTAGAGTAGATTTAATTACCTTGTATATTTTTATTTAAGCTTGATGCACCCAGATTTGAATGATATTAAATATTTATTGCTGGTAATAGTTCATAAATAATGAAGAGACTCTGATCATAAGATATTATGAAACAATTATTAAATATTTAGCGTGCTTATTTGGATCAATTTCCATAATGGATTATAATATACGTTTACTTTCCACTCATATTTGCGAAATTCCAGATTCCATTATTGTGATTACAAGATACATTTATTGGGCTAAGATCTTGTACTTATGTTTAGTTATAATTAAAAAGAAGGTCAATTTTTGGTATTATTCTCATAAAGATGAGAACGATGACTAAAGTATACCTATCTTTTTCGAGGTCTTCTTAATTCTGTTACTCGAAAGATTTGTAAATTATAAATAAATCGATTCAATGAATCGTCAGTTATCACCTAGTTTTCAGTGAGAAGGCATTATCTTAAAGAATAAGCATCTAGGAATATCTAACGTAAATGGGTTTTGAAGCCGAGTTGTATGCTTTCGTGGTGTTATTTTTGGTCTATAGTGACAGGACGAATTTTAAACAGGTCGTCAGATGTTTCTAGGGCCCTTGTTTATATCTTTAAAACCAAATTTTATCACGTCGAAATACAAAAAATTTAAAAAGTTTCTTAAAGTTTTAAAGGAATAATTGAAAATTAATTCGTAGATACTGTGGACACAAATGAAAATGAAGATAAGAAGTCAAAAACTTCCACCTCTGCTTTATTCTTCGATCCCTATGCAATTTTCGGCATGTCGTATATTTGCTATTTAATAAGCCTTATTACTATGCTTAAGCCACCACCATTCCTGTACAAGTACACTTTATCTAAGCATATTTTACCACGACATAGCTGTATTAGCAATTTTAGGTAGCGAAAGACTCGAGTTCTATTGATAACAGGAACAGGAGTATCATCTTCATTTAGTTAATACCCTCGTAGCCATCTTTCGACGTGTCAATGATGAAATATAAAAGTCTCTTGAAATTAATAAAAAAATTTCGTCGATAGTAACTTTCGCATTATATTTAAAATGGTATAAAATTAGTATGTTAATATCTGAAGCAGAAGTAAAACCTTACGAAACGAGACTAATTCATTTCCCGACCAAGCTGAAGTAGAACATTTTTCAGTCGAAATAAAGACTTCGTCATATCCTGTATCATCACGTTTCAGACCTCTGAGCCGCACTTAACTTTTCAGTTACGCTACTATGCTTATTTCATAAGAGAAAAGGCTGCATTTATTCCATCCGCATGTTGCCGATCGTGAACGTGCGAGTGCTTCTGTTATGACAACCGACTCTTCCGTACGACACGAATAAATCTCACGATTTTACTCCCATAGAAACATGTCAAGATCCATTTACGTTGGAGAAGAAGGTATTTCGTTGTTTTTCGACCAAACGCCATGCTCCAAAATTCAAAATTCTTCCTCTTGCGTTTTACATATTCACGTTTTTCTTCGAAACATCCTTTAATCATTCAAATGTTCTCTCGTAGCATTTGAGAGAATCGTTTGGGATTTCCCACAGATTTTAATCAGTCTCAGCATCTTCTAATATGAAATAAAAATTGGTGTAACTTTCTATTTTCCTGTTACGGAAGAAACCATTAGTATTCTTATCTGAGAAAGATTGAGAATATTTCCTTATGAGTGGCCTTCCATTTATTAACGCGTAAAGGTCTCTATAAAGATTGTTAGCTGTTTATCTTGAACATTGTGGAAGTTTTATACAATCGATTAATGATGTTTATATTCCATTTTATCTTCTCGTTAAGAATTACTCCACAGTGTATTTCATATCGTGCGAGGAGTAAAACTATTATAATTTTATACTTTTATCGAAAGCTTCGTAGGTCACTCGAATTCATTTTATTTTTGGTTATTTTGGTTGCCTTTTGTTTGATTTTGTTCACATACTTGTTTATTCAGTGTTATATCTTATCCTCTTACTTGGTATCAATGCTGCTTTTGAGGCTTTCTTTTATTTCTCAGACCTTTGTATTCTCTTGGAAATTGAAAATCGGTATTTTATTTAGTTAATCTAAGGTTGTGGAGAGTTGGCTTTTCACATTTATTTAGAAACTTTTTGCTCTCAATATAGGCAGACAAACAGATGTTCGAAAGATGATTTTAGAATCTTATTAGTTTCGTAAAACCAATTTTTTGTATTTTCAGACTTTGATCTCTGATATCTGTTTGAATAGTACAATCATTCATGGAAGTAATTAGGATTTGTATGTAATATAATGACGTTTTTGCAAATCTAGAAACGTTAATTTGGGAAATATATTGGTAGCATAGGATGTTATTGATCCCATGCAAAACCTTGATATCCAGGAGAGTTTGATTGACTGTTGCCATTTTAGAAGACCTTCGAAGATCATTATTCACAAGAAGGGGTACCTTACTTAGGATGGTGTTATCGAGTTCTGGTAATCATTAGCCAACCGGTGGACCTATGGATAGAGCGTATATTGCACCCGAACCAGAAGGGCTCAAAGTTTGTATAGGAGCAAAAAATCATTATTTATCAAATTTATGCACTTTTTTCTAAGTATGGGCCTCCCTCCCGAGTTAAGACGCAAAACAGGTGTAATAGCTTGTGAATGCATAACAAAACACGCGAGGGAAACCTGACGGTCGATGTAATGGGATGCAACAAAAAAGCTATATCTGCAGGAAGCTAAGTAGAAATACGAGTTTGTTAACTTTACGCCAATTTAGTGAATGAGCGTTAGACGTTGAGATTTTGTGGTATTGATTAAAACAATGAACGAATTAAACATTCATAGCTGTCTTTTGATTACATGTCTTATGATCTATTGCATTAGCATTACTGTGATTATTTACGTAATTCCTTGGCGATCATTTCAACTAAATACTGAAAAATACACATATTTTCAGTGACACGAGCAGTGCATGCCGTCATCTACCGTAAGAAATCCAATTATTCTCTATCAAATCCACAAGTCGCAATTTCCCTTCGTAAGAATGAAATATTCAGAAATACACTCTAGGAAAAACGGACTAAATTAAAGTTAAAAGTGCTTTATCACTTAAACACTCATGACCTTATTATACCAGTTAAAATGCACTCCGCTGGGTCAATTTCCTCAGTAATTATGGCCAATGTTGAATAGCGCAACTTTCTTGTATGTAAGTGGATGTTCTGGATCAATTTTCAAAACGGAGCGATTTATCAGTTATTATTATTGAAAACATTAGACTGCAAGTTGATGGAGGACTTGGTGGCATTGGGTAACATTTGGAAAATTTTTTAATTGTGCTCATAGTCAAATTACATAACATTTCATAAAATAATAGTAAATAATAGTACACTCAACTGCCTGGCATTTCCTAGAGTTCCTAGAGTCCTAGAGATGAGGGAAACCTCTCGAAAAACCTGCCTTAGGTAGTAATTCTACAACCTCTGCACATGGAAGAAGAAAATGTGTACCATATAGAAATCATTTTACAAATATTGCTAATATACACTTTATAGTAAACACTCGCTTAAAAACACTTGGCCCTGATATTATATATCCATTGAGATACTTCACTAACAACATGCAATATTTTAAATTAAACCTCACTTAATGTCAATATACTAATCATTACGAATAGAAAATTTGTATCATAACATTATCGGAGAAAGCAAGTATCAACAACTTCCAATAAACCATGTAATGTTCGAGCCACGTTGCCACACCTTTTTCTCCTGCAACACGTACCTCAGCTTTGCCTTAAAGGTACGCACTCGAAGAGGATTTCGCTCAAAAATACTCGCAGGCCAGGCGTTCCTATGCTCAGTCGTTCTACTACAAAAAGAGCTTTAACCCAAATTAATCCTCTGAGGGAGGGGTTCAATTTTATACCTATGGCCTTGCCGTACTACAATATCTTTTTTTATTCTACTGTTGATACTTGCCCATGCCGGCTTACCGCAATACACATTATACAGGCTCCCTAACCTACACAAATTCCACCTCATTTCTAATTAGTCCCACTGTATTTCTTCTAATTTTTTGTGACATTCGCAGTCCGTCTGAAATTCTCTTGGACGTATCGCGCTGCAATTCTCTGCAGTATTTCGGCTTGAAAATTTGAGGCAGGCAGTTTGGAAAATTAACCGTTACTACTGTATTGTATGTAGTTTCCGCTGTATCTTTGTTCGCAAATCTATATTTTTGGAACTGTCTTTCTAGAATGCAAGTGGTGAATTTTGTTTTTCTTCGAAAGGCCACATCTACCATTCGGAAGCAAGGAAAAAAGGCCGCATATAAAACCATTTGGTCGCTCGTGAGGTGTAAATTGCCTACATTCAATTTTTTTATCATCGAAATTGTAGAGAATAGAGAAACATGTGAGAAAATGAATTCTTTCGTGGATGGGTAAGAATTTCGATGAAATTAATTTTAATACTTTATATGAACATTCAATAACAACTATTCTCTCTCTTTATGACGGTAACCTCCTTAAGACTGTAAAATCCTACCAGTTGGGAAGACCTTGACATTCTAATTCAATTTATCCAACCCTTTACATACCTATAATTTTATTTTAAATCTAAAGCTATATAAAATATCGCGTTACGATGAATAAAAATGAGGAAAGACAATCGAAATCCGATAATCGATATATTAAGACTTGACTTCGTGGAAAGCCATAACCAACATTAAATACTTATATTAGCAATTTTTCGCAATAGTTCTTAAAATATGACCGGTTTTACAAGCATACTTGTATCTTCTGGACATAAAAATGCGAGAAAGCGTGCGAGAATGTGAACCGTTCGTGTTTTAAAAAGTACTTAGGAAAATTACGAAGTATTCCATTTTGGAGGAAATTAAAATTAGTAAAACGAATAAAATGAAAAGAAATCAAGTCTACCAAAATCTTATCACAAGGCCCCTCTTGTAATTATGCATTCCAAAATTCCGAAAACAATACTTAATGCACCACGAAAAAAGAAGATAATACCTAAATTACAAACTCTTTCTAATTCAGGAATATTTATCGCTTTTTATTATCTTTAGGTAATATTTGCCATCAGTTTAATGAACCTAGACCGTTGATAAACCGTGTTGAGTTAATGCAACACGGTAATCTCTAAGTACGTTCGTCAGAAATTTCAGAGTCGAAGGTTACTATAGATGAGAAAACTCCAATCCCCCATCATTTTTGTATTCAACCGTAAAAGTGTCCACCGCTGCAAAAATTCTAAGGCTTTTATTCTTACAAGACGAAGAATAACGTTTTCAGAATCGATTTTCGTAATTTTTTTGAGGTTGGAAAATTGCTCATTGTGGAGGCATAAGGCGGTGAAATGTTTTCCTGCCGCAAATTTTATCGCTATTAATTTCTCGACTACTTTATTATATCAGTGAATGAAATATTACAGCCGCTAATGACGGAGAGGGCGATTCTTCATCTTGATTAAGGCTTTTTTGCGCCGCGACGGAAAGGAATTCTAATCATCGAGAAAATTGCTCCGGAATATCGTGCGTTCGAGGGAAAAAATGAATCGTAAACTTTCAATTTCTCGGCGGACGGCTTCCATCGAAAAATTGGACGAATACTAATTAATTGTCTATTCGGTGAAAATTCATGTGAATGCCATTTTTATGTTTCGTAGTTAGCGAAGCTTTAGTCGGTCTTCACTTTCTACACTGAGTTGATTTTCGTACTCGAAGATGAAATCGGTGGAGCGAAACTTCCTTTTGTCTCGTTATATCTTCGAATAACTACCTTTTAGATCCAAAGAGGGACAGGGCTTTTCATATATATACGATATCTCCCTTAATTAATATCGCAGCGGGAACACGGAATCAAAACGCTACGAATCATTATCAGTGTATAATGAGCAAGGAATATTTTTAATAATACTCTAATTAAAAATTAGGTACTCGAAAAAGTTCCAGGCAGTCTCCAAGAGGCTTTGAATTTTTAACTTATTTAAATATATATACCCAATTATTTTGGCATCTGCTTTGAATATTTGTATTTTTTTGGTTTTCGGAAAATCGAGAAATTTCCTCACTTTCTCTTTTACGATAGATTCGAATGTATACGATTAAGATTTTAATATTCCTTTATTTTTTATCTCTGACGTAAACCTTTCTTCTCCGAAAAATATTTCTCTAATTTACGAAAAAAATATTATTTTCTTGCAACTATGACGTAGAAAAATTTTGAAAATTCAATGCGATTTCAGGAGAAAAGGTAGGGGAATTTGTCAAAGTTTTTACCTTTGCTGACGATTCTGGGAATTTCTTTCATACGTACGCAATTTTTCATTTTATTATTCATTGCATTCATTCACTAAGTATCAGATTCACTTTCATTCGGTGAAATTTTAATTTATTTGGTGCCGAGTTTATTATTCATATTTACCTCACGAAGTACCACCGACTGCATTAACTTATTCATCGGAACCTGTCCTTCTCTATATTTAATATGCGCTGTGGTCACACGTTTCAAAGCTGACTCTTGAAATATTTTCCAAATTTCAAACTCTAGGTTTCATAAATACAAATTTCTATAGATGCCTTACAGATCATCCAATTTCAACTACTAGAGTTAGCGTTTCTTCAGTTTCATAGAAAGTGATCAGTGCGTAATTCATTAGATCACGTCCTAGCAAACTGAAGACTCGTGAAATGATAGTGATGTACGAATCCTACTATTTTATTTAGAATCGAATGGATAAATATTCGATTCGATGCATGATGCTTTTTCGGTTTGTTTCTCGTAAATTTCCCAAACTGGAGCTCAAATTTTTTTCGTCTCCAGCCTATCGTCGTTATCCTTTAAAATAGCATTTAAAATTAATAATAAGGAAATATTATTTGCATATAATTTAGTAATTTTAGTCATTAGTAAGTTAGTTTTGGATAGATGTGTCCGTATATAAAATAAATATGAGAAATTTAAACTTTCAGAGAATTCGTTTAAAAATCTACGATCCTGCGGACAGCTTTCAAATTTTCGGAACTTCAGCATAAACGTGCTGCATAACGCCTACGTAGCTACAGCACGCCTACGTTAAGCAGGTAAGCTCTTGCAGTGCACCATAACTTTCCAGAATACCAATTGCTCCAGTTTTATATTTCATACGACAGAGTTTTCTAAACTTTCTGGCTCTGTTCTTCCTTGGCTTCAAGTACCTCATGTATTTCATGTTTTTATTTCATTAGGAGGTATTTCATGCCTCCAAATCATGATATGAATTGCCTTTCTAAATTTCATTATTCAATCTCACCTATGAGGGTTGCAGTATCAAAAGTAGACATCATCCCACAACAGATAGACATAACGAGGATGGAGCAGCCCAGATACTTTCTTAGCATTAATTTTAAAAGTTTATAGACAGACATATCCAGCATGGAGGAGTCCAGATAAGCACCTAACAGTAATGTTTGAATATCACAGCATATTTTTACCATTTAATACCTTGTTTATCGTATCCCCTGAGCTGGTTTTCTGAACCCCATGGGTATCTCAAATTGGACATTCTGCTATGCCCACTATTTTCTGAGATATTTTCTGGTTTAAAGCAAAGTTGTCCAACATACTGCCCGTGGCTCTGAACATTAAAATAGATTTGTGTTAATACGAAAAGGTTTAGGCAACCCAGGGTAAAAATTCGTCGCAAAGTTACCCTGATAAGTCTCAACCGTCCACTGAATTTGTTCACCAATATACTTTATCGTACCGTTTTCCACAACTGCTCTCGTACTCACATCCTTTTTTCTTCTGGCATTTCTTCTCTTTCAGATCGTCACTAAATCTCCAATTTAATACATAACCAATTTTAATGGTTCGTGCAGATCCAAAGATCCATTCTCTTTCATTTCTCTCTCCGAGTTTCTTCCTGTTCCATTCCTAATTTCAACCTGCTTCACACACTTCGATTCCGTCTTTCCATCTCCCGAAGTTCTACGTTCTACCGTATCCCAAAACTTTTCAATAATCTTTTGTCATTCAACCCTTTGCTAGAACTATTTTCCTTATCAATTTACTCCTACCCTCTGTAGCTACTCCCCTCTACCCTTGAATTAGTTATGATCTTTGATTTTTTCTTTTTCCTATGCTATTTTTTGCTTATTTAGTGTTTTGATCCGTGCTATGATTCAACGTAATTGGCTTCACAACTGATTTGAATATAATCAAGTAAATAAAATAAATATATTTATAAGAATTCATGCTGAATCAAATAAACGTATGGCGTACGTGTGTTGCCGAAGGAAAAAGGTTAGAAATCAAGGCTATACGAGCAAAAATATAACTTCAGATGATTTCTTGGACATATGAAACGTTCTCCATCCCTATTGGGAAAGCAAACAAACCGAAACATCTTCGATCGGAGAGAGTTGGCCCCGGAGGATAAATCAGCACTGGCGAACCAAAAAAAAGATATATTTTCCTTCCGTGCATTCCGGACTTTTAATTGAAAACTCGCGAGTGCCGCTTCGGAGGGAAAGCGGTCGCCTCCCACGAGTTCATTATATTCGAGAGTGATGTATATCGGTGTCGTGAATCCCGACAAAAAGAGAAAACGGCGCGGCGGGAGGGAGTGGGAAAAAAGTTTTGGCATCCTCCGCGGAACAAGGCACCCAAAAAAAGAGAAACCTGTATCGGAAGCAGATTATTAAGCGCTGCCTGCGGTAACGTAGGTATTTGGGATTATGGGAAGGGGATTTAGGGGAAGATTTACAGGCGACTGGAACAAAGGAACCATTCGATAATGACCCGGTCCTCCATAGCGTCCTATGCCATTACTCAAGCCGTCTAAAACCGCTTGGGCACAAAAAAGCGCGGGATCGATAAAATTGCCGCTCTTATTGGTCGTTATTGATTCGGCACGCGCTAGAACGCTTCGTTTTGGACCACTTTGCGACTCGATTCACTGTTTTCCCTCTTCCAGTTGGGATTGATTAATTTCGGGCGGATGAGGTCTCTCCAACCATACACGCGGTCGATTGCTCATTATTTATCCATCGCTCAACGTTTCCGGGTTCATTTGTTCAGTCGTCCGCGTAAAAAACGACAGTGGCCGATGACACAATAACCTTGACGTTGACGGCAGAATGCGAAAGGAAAAGTAACGATACTATTGGGGGAGAAATGGCAGATATCATCCGCCACACTCTTTGGTTGGAAATTTCCAGTAATTTGCTGCCATGGGGAGATTTTAGAGGGCTTTTGAAAGTAGTCCTCTCGATCGAAAAATCGTAAACGCGACAGAAAAACATATATATCCGCAAAATAGATACACGGGCGATAGATATAAACGGACACTGATGCTCTATTTCCCCACCCACATACTACGAACACTCCAATTACTATAAACGACGACGCAAACGCTGAAACATACCTAAAAACACACATTCATATTCGGTTTTAACCAAATGGTGCATTTTTCATTAGTTTTGGTCTTTTTTACAAGAGGCAGGAAACTTGCTCTTTAAACTGGTGTGTCATACATATTTTATGATGGATTGTGAAGGGATTAATTTTTATGGATTGTTACTGGAAACGGATATTTAGATGTAATATATAAGGATTCAACGACGGAATAACCTCATTGATGTCGTTCCGGTGAATATCATTATACTGATTTATATCGCTATTGATCTGAAAATGAAACTGTATTTATTCATAATATGAGTTCTTGATTTCGGTGATGGTTCTTTGTTTTAAATCAAGATAAGTTCAATGACCTAAATGCACTGAGTCAAAAGTTCAGATTTTCCAATGAGGAAATTCACCGTGAGATGAGTTATAAATTTTTAAAATTGATATGTTAAATCGTGACTTCGTACGGATTTTACAGCATCCATCTTTATAAATGAAAAATCGCTTCGTAACTTCTATGACAGAAGTGTGCATATTGGAGGGAGGTTACTAAGCTGTGGATGTATTTTTGTCTTTTTTAATGTTTGCTGTGGAGAACGACAAAATCACGATTGAACATATGAATATTTTAATTTAGAAGTGAGTTCGGCTATTAAAACAAGTTTTACGGAAATATTTAACCAAAGCTTTATTATTTTGAGTCTGTTATGGAAGTTAACAAGTGTTTTAGTCTCTTTTAAGGTGGTAATATGATATCATTTGAATTCAAATTAAATTGCATTTTTTTGGATACGACATAAGCAGTAAATTACTTGTTTCGTGCGAGCAACAAACCTTTTTTGTCTGTTTAGAAGACTACGGATCTCGTTCCCAGTGTTTCAGTAGCTCAGTTAAGGAAAGTATTCTGACGTTTGTTTGAATGTTTCCTCGGTTCTAGTGGGATCTAATTTAGAAACAAAAGAACTTATACTCCACATAGTTTTTATCTAACTTTGCGATCCTAAAGTCTGACAATTCGGTGAGGAATAAAGGATATGTGTGAACAATTTAGTTGTAATAAATATAATACCTTTAACATAAATGCTCAACGGAAAATGATTCTTAAATTGAAGGGCATGCAAGCTTAGAAAGTGAAAGCTCAGGGTACTTTTCCTATTCTTTCTGAAATTTATCTCTCTTTGTTTATCAAAGTCATCTAATGCAAATTTTACCGCGTCATGATGCATTCGCTCTTCAAAGATATATTCAAAGCACTCGCTTTACTGATTGGGACATTTTTAATTAAATCTGGGGTTCCTAAACCGCGGCCCGCTAACCATTTGGTCCTTTAATCAATTCATTGCGGCACTTGATTCTGCAAACCAAATTTCTCCATTAGCTCTTACATACGTATTTCCATTTGCAGTTGGTTTGATTCAAAAGCGTGATTCGATCAGGATCTGCTCAAAGAAAGTGAAATTGTACTCTAATTCTAATGCTATCGTAACTCAGTTGATCATTCAGCCACTCTACGCCATGAAAATTTAGTTCAGAAAGCCGAGATGGAAACTAGGAAATGCGATGTTCTGAAAAGTTTTAGTTACGGCTTAGTGCTCTCTCTATGAGACGAAACGTCATAATAAATAAGATTTCAAAAAGAAGGTGAATTGGGTTTACATTCTACCTAAAGAATTAAAGATTTTACGAAGTAGAGGTTTGAGAAATTTATTATATACTGAGATACGCCTACCTGGGACTCCCTGAGTCTTTCAACTGCCAACTAGACTGGTGGATAAGGTTTAAACAGCGTTTTTTTAAGTAAGCCGCTTTTTGTAATATTAAATATAAGTCATTCTGCATGTCTCAAGCTTTCCGTCTTCTAAACTAGGAACCCTCAAAATTCAGCCCAAGAGCTGCATGGTCCTCCCACAAATTTATGCGGCCATGGCCCGTCAGAAATCAAAGCATTACTTCGCCTGTCATACATTTTTATCATAGATATTGATAGCTGAAATGAGAGCAACGTACATCAATCAATGATGAATCAAGCACAGAAAGTGAACCCTCAGAGGATGGAATTTAGGAATAATTCGGGGCATAGGGGCGTGCACCCGGATAAAGCCAAGGAATAAAGGAGAGAGAAAAAAAGTTAGCATGACTGGAAAAAGAATTCGGATTTTCAATCTCCCGGGCGGCTGCTTTTAATCGATTGAACTAGCACTCCGAACAATCTATTTCCGACATCTGAGATATTCTGTAGGCAAGAAAATGGTGGCTACAACTTGGTGGCACTCATCACCGTCACGGTCCTCAATTTGCCTACTTTAGGAATGTGGAATCTGATGTGAGAGACAGACAGAGAGGAACTGGCAAGAAAAGTGAAATATGACATATCAATGTTAAATGATGAAAAATTTAATTTGTGGCTACTTTATCGTGGCAACAATTACAAATCTATTTTCAATAGTATTGATTATCTGATATCCTGTTGCAGGGTATTTTAACCTTAAAATACCCTGCAACAGTTTCTAGATTCCTTACTATTTTCTTTATTAGATTTAGTCGAACGATGAACTTTTATATCGTGAAACGTGAATAAGTTCCACCAAGTATGAACCGCTTAAACCATTTTATTGCATCACGATCGGAAAAGAATGATGTTTCAGAAACGACAGTAGAGAAGAGGGCAGCAGTAATGCAACGCCGTTCTTCACTAGAAAATTCCTTCCTCAGAGCCGTCTGAATTCTTACTTCGACATTTGGTGCGGACCTTATCCATATTTCCTTCGGTCACGACGAACTTTGGTGCGAGGATGCATTCCGTGCCACATCATCTCATATTTTTTCGAAGGGACCAATCTCATCTCCCGAGATTTCCGCTCCATGGCCCCGCGAAGGCCCGCGATGCGTTCGCTACAACGGACGTTTCCTTCTTCGCACCTTCTCGCAATTTCGTTGCCCGTCTCAGCGGGACTTGCGAGCCGATGCTTCATCTGCAAGAGTCCTCCTTTTGTTTCCCGACAGTATGCACGTCGGAAGATATCCCACGCATCGTCTCCCGCCGGGAGCCAACGTCCGGATCCTTTTGACATAGCGTGCAGTTGCCCGTGAATAACGAAAAAGATGATGGTGCGTTCCTCTTTCGAGATGAGGATTTAATCCAAGAATATAATGGTATGGGTTCGGAAAGGAGTTATCTAGGGCGTGGGGGATGTAGAAATGCGGGTTGTTTCTCGCATTCATGGGGCATTCACTATGTATTCTACGTGTGAATAATCTGATGGTGTAAGTCAACGGAGCGGAGCCAGGTTTAGCAGAAGGAGCGCGCACCAACCATCAGACTGCATATCAAATCGCCAAGCAGCGTTGGATTCTCATGTTGCCTTCACTGTAATTGTATGGATATTACTAGTATTAATTATCAGTGAACACTCTGATTACACTATTACTGAACTCTGATTACACTGTTACCAATGGAACTCAACTGTTAATTTTAACTATACGATATAGATGAGGCAAGCAATAGTTTGTATCATCTTTCATCTAATTTTCCTAAGAAAAAAGATATGCTGAATGTCTCAGAATGAAGTTATGAAAATTTTAGGTATCATAGATTTATGTATCCTATGAATATTGTAGTGCGGGTAAATATTTGTTTTGTTTCATTCTATAAATTAGGGAGTACCTTCTACCAACGATAAGATATTCTGATAAGGGTTAATAGATAGTTTTGGATAGTATAAGAGAGGAAAAGGGTATTTCAAAATCCAGTTATGGCCGCAACCCTTCTATCTCTGTTTGGAGATACCAAGCTTAATAGTCTATAAACTAAATTACGGCTACTAGTCCTTCTCCGCTTTTGCAGTTCTATATTATCAATCGTTTAGAGCTGATGATGCGGGTCTCTGTCGAATTGCACGAGCTAACTGATGTTGATTCACGTTATTGCCTTCATGTATCTACAAAGCTGTTCAGCTACATTCATGATAATTAAGGCTTGAATAAACCTGTTCATATCTGTATACATTAGAGGAAGGTTAGGTTTACTTTCTCTGATTAGTAAATATTTTCATTTAAGTCCGAAACATCGTGTGTATGGGGATTAAGACCGTATATGTAGGGAAAATACCGGCGTTAAACCATGGAGAATTCAACTGAAGTCGTGATCAACGTAAGAGATGTTCTAATTGCATTTACCATCCAGACTGCTTGAATTTAAAATGATCTTTTATAGAGAGAAAATAACTGCATCATGTCAAAACTGAATGTAAGTAAATAGAAGATATCATTGGGACTGTTGCAATTAAATTATGTTTTTTTTTCTGAAATATGAGGTTTTAAGTAACGTTTATATATTTTCAGTGGCTTTAAATAGAGTGCTGCAAAATTTACCTTCATAGTTACGTAGTAGTCGTAGCCAAACATACTGCTCAGAGTTTAACGAAAATGGACCACACTATTCATGAAATCCCACGTATGCCTATGTTGTATTTTTAATTAATAAGTACTGTTAATTGGTGAATAGCTATAGCGACAAAATAGATTAACGCAGGTCTTTTTAACAATTTCTCTCTTTTACTATACACTTCCATATCAGCTAAAATTTTTCGTCCCACCAAAGCAAGCTTTTGTATGTTTTAGGTGTAAATTCAAATCTAAAGAGAAAACACTGACTCCAGATTATAATAATTTAGTTTTATATGTGACCATCTACTATCAGAGAAAATAATCTATTGCAAAGTACAGTGCATGTGTAATGAGGAATTAAAAATATTTGTCACTATGTCATTTATATATTACTCGGTACACCGAGAGGTTAGTCACGTAATCCTAAAAAGCCACGTAGCCAGGGTCAGCGAATAGAAACAGTGCGATGTACAGTCTATGCCAGGGTTCCGAGTTCGAACCTCCTAAGGAGTACGTTTTATTGGAACGGATGGCAAATTGCTTAACATGTCCATAAAGCGAAAAAAGCAATATTTTGCGTAATTTAATCTGTCAATGTAGTTGAAAAAGAATGAATTCTCCAAATCTTACAATTCAGACGATGCTGTCATTCTACTAAATGAAACTTTTCTTTTGTCAAAGAAATAAAACTAAGAAATATTATAGCTGGTGCAAAAGTAACGGGTTTTGGTTGAAGGATAAGGGAGAGGCTATCAGACACTGAGTGAATTTATTGCTAAACAGAGCGATGGAAGGTAGGATGCTAGGGAAAGGTCAAGGGGGAGGTCAGAGACAAAAGGTCTCGGAAGAGATGGAGAGAGGTGTCAGTTATGGGAAGGTGAAGGAAATAGCGTGAAGAAGACAATTCTAGGGTATCCTACAGAGACCTACGAAGAAGTAGAACACCTATGGGAAGACTAACAAGGAAATATAACCATTGACGACTGAAAATACTCCATTTGAAATAAAACTTAACTTATTCTTTCATAAGAGATTATTGATTTAATCTATCTAAGATTATTCATTTTATAGCTATTCGAGGGTGTTAAATCATTCATTTTTATACAATGCATATCTAACTTTTGGAAAGATTTCACGTTAGAGGTAATAAATTGAAGAGAACAGGTGGCATCGCTCGCTATCGCTTTCTTACTTACGTATGTCTCATGCTTTTAAACATGCTCATTTTTATTGTATTGAAAATATTTCATCTTGTGGTTGAGATTAAATATTATTCTATTTATTTTGACGTAGTCAAAGACAACCTGAAAATTTCATTTCTGTGTAAAAATAGTTATTTCTTCCGTTACTAATGTCATAGCTCGGTTTCTTCGGTACAATTGATTTTCCTCTTAGATTGAGTCTAATTACTTCCTTTTCGTGTAAAGTCTTTGTCCCTAAGGCCGGTTGGAAATTGTTCTGTACCTTTAGCCACCAAGAGCTTGGAAAGGGGAATGGGTTTTACTAGGCAAGACAAGGAGTGAGGTAGTTTTCCCTTGCTTTCCTCACTTAGCCAGAATGCAATAAGTGGAGATGTAAAATGTAATATATGTAAGCAGAATGATGCTACAAATAACACTTGTCATGGAATTACTTATGGAGGGACCTTAAGAAGCACCATTTTTCAATTTTACTCATTCAGGAGCTTTCCTTTCCTAACAGGTATGTTTAAGACTGAGAAAGAATAATATGAAATATACACTTTTCTCCATCCCGTGTCCCAAGATAAATGAAAAATATTCTATCCATCAAAATATGATAGCAGGACCAATTAGTTCACATTTTTAGGTTATTTAAGTTGTGATAAGTCATAACAGTAGCATCAATTACGTCAATATGATTGAATTAAGTAAATTCCCCGGGTATCTGCTTGGTTTACTTTGTTTTGCGTGGATTGATAACGATTAGATACCCAGTTTATTATTTGATATTCATTTCCGTTTGGTTTCCTTGCGTAATTTAAGTAACAAAGAGAAAGGTATTCAAAGAGTATTTCTATGATAGGAAATTTCGTTGCTCGCTGTCATAGGTACATGTAATTTGATTACTTATTGCGTCATGCAGCCTTTCACTTCACATTATTCGTTTGAGGACAATCCGGAGGCACTCTCGCCAGACCAATGCTCCCTTAATACTCGCCTTGCTTTTATCACCGATGCCCAAACAACTAGAAGGACTCTTCGCATCGTAGAGGACGTGTTTATTCAGCGGCTAGAAATGCCCTTTCTCAGTTGCGCGATATCTTTGCTTTATTGCCCTTCCTTAATTACTTCTCAAAGATCGTTGAGGAACCCTCCATAACACTCCCAAATTAGATTTCCTCGATAGAACATCCATCCGCTATTATTTCCTTTAAGCAAAGAACCACTTATTGTGCCCGGAAGAATTTATTTGCTGCAATACTGATAAGTTATAAGTCGTGTATATCCGTATTAAAAACTTGGAATGAATAATCTGTTTATTAGCACTTTGCTAAGAGTTGCAGTGATGGATTTTAATCATCGCCATGGGAAACAATTTTATGCCTGAAAAAATAGGCGTTTACATAAGAAACCAGATAAATTGAGAATTCATAGGAATATTATGCATATGGTTTTCCTTGACACTTTCTTTGTTCAATTCTTCCTAGCATATCTAAATGGCCAAGTACTAGATATTCAGTAGATAGCCAAATGCGAGTATCTTTAGTATAAAATGTATATTTTTTAGTAATAATGATGTAAAAAACTAAAACTCTCAATCTTTTTCATTTACGTAATACTGTCTCAGTTTTTCTAGCAGTGTTTTCCGATTAATTTCAGGGCTTTGTCATATTTCGAAACGTTTATTATATTCCATTTTAAATCTTTACTTGAAATTCAAAATATTCTCTTTTTATAGCCGTGTGTGGGAGATGAGTGCAGCAATAAGATAAGTCTGTGAATTTGAATTCTTTAAAGCAAAACGGAATGAAAGAAGAGAGCCCTTCCAATTTTTATATTTCCGAGGAAGATCAAGATTATCTGAGTAGTGCAGCGATTTCCAGATTCAATCACGAAGCAATCGGGGTCCGTTTTCGGTGAATCTCGAGATTTATACATTCTCGATTGTTTATTTTTATGCTAATTTTCCTCCCGATTTCCTGAGAATACCACTTCCTCGATATATTCCAGAACTCGGTGTGCCTGTTCAAGGAGTGGGACGCATACTGAGGGTTTTGCATAATGAGAGTCGGGTACGCTCACACCTCCCGAGACTTCCCGAGTTGCTCATTCCTGTAAACGCTGGAAATCGATTCCTGGTCTTAAATTGGTTACGTGCCTCCTTTATATGGATTTTCAATTTACTCTAGCACGTCTGTCGCAGGGGAATGTAAGCTATCTCGGGAGTTCCAGGTATGCGAGTGCCTTGGGCGCACGGCGCCGTTGAACTCTTCGAT
Organism: Pachydiplax longipennis; assembly: GCA_036926295.1. NCBI lineage: Eukaryota > Metazoa > Arthropoda > Insecta > Odonata > Libellulidae > Pachydiplax > Pachydiplax longipennis. The sequence goes on from JAVFKF010000012.1 coordinate 20,586,445, forward strand.
TTCGTATCGCAAGGACACCCCGGTGGCTTTTCGTCACCCATACAATCGCGAAAAATATATTTCCTTATTGCAACTGCACCTGCTTTTCTACTCGGAGAAAAGTCGATGTATTTTTGCAGGAATACATGGACGGATTCCCGTGGCATTTCGCTCAAACGGAGAAATATTTTTTGGCGATAAAGAGGAAATATAGTCCTAATTAGTCATACCGGAAATCGATTGATCGTGCATCTAATTTTGGTTCTTTTTCGTTTTTGGGTTGCATCTCCGATTGGTGGAGAGTTAATTAAAATCGACCTCAGTCTTAGTGTTCGATTCTCGTAATGGTCAATTAACACGGCAACTATTGGATGAACCTCATATCGTTAATTAAAATGAAATCCGTTCTAGTTTGGATTTCATTACTTATGTAGTAATCCTCGATTGGTGAAACATCCTATCTAGATCTAATGTGTGGACTGACAAATGAAACATCGTTTATTTGTTGTTGTGAATGTTGAAACCGATACGTCTCTCTTTTACCGTATTGGAAAAGTTAATGAGATACGGCGCGGGGCGATTACTTTTTTGATAATGCCCCTGTTGGGTTTGGCTCGATGATAACCTTTTGAATAAATATTTTGAGAGTTGATTGAAAATTTATCGCTTCGCCGATTACATTTTCGGAATCCCCAAAAAGTATCGGTGTTTTTCTTTGAGGCACGTCGCCATGAAATAATTCTCTATCGCTCTCAAGATTAACGAAGTCAAAAAAGCGAAGGACCCGGATGCAATCAACAAGTTAATTGAGTTCGCTCCGCATCACTCGCGTTCGCCGGTTTAAAAAAACAATTCCGAAGGATTATGTGTTGAATGAATCCGCAGATACATACTCATTTAATTGGAATGCAGCGCACATATAAATTTACTTATGTAATTGAAAACGCTCGCCGGAAACGTTTTGCAGCGTCGCAGATCCACTTCCCGTTGCGCTCCGGTTCAACTATTGGGCGATCGTTACTGGTAATACGGCCGCCAATAAAGCTCACACATGACCAAATTACCCGCAACATCTGTGAATAACAGCTCGCTATTTCGCTCAAACATCTGTCATTGCGGTGGAAGTTTGTGCTATTTACTCTCGACTCGCCCAGACACACTAGCTCCACATTTATTTCAGCATGAATTGCACTCAGTATTGTATCTAGAGTATAAACTTAAATACAAAATTTACTGTAAAAAAGCTGTAAGTCTCATAGATATTCCACCGTTAACCATATATGAATACAAATATGCATATGATTTTTTAAAATGGTATTGTATTTTTACATACATTGGAGGTATAGATTGATATTATGAACTCGAGATAAATATATAATTATTACGATTTTTGTATGAAATATGTAGAATTTTAGAAAAATACCAACACCCATCCCCTAAACAGGAAATATCTATATCCAGGACTCGAATCCGGGACATAGATGTAGATATACCACTCTGACCATTATTACCTTTAAACCTTTAGTAGCATATTATATCAAGATAAACGGCCAATAGCGACAATCATTTCCCAAAACTATTTACATACAAATGTTTATTCTCATGGATCTTTGAACTCAATTCTTTGACATTAATTCGAAAAGGAGGGAGTTCCGATCCTTAATCGTTCGATACTTACGTAAAGAGTGAATTATTCATTGGTAACTTCGGCTCAAAACGAATGGAGTTCAAGTAACAAGCACATTTTTCATTCTCCATGAAGTTCGAACATTGAAAGAGTCGTTCGAAATTCGAACCGAACTGATTTCGAATAGAATTTTCCAGCCTATGAGCACCAGTGATATGAGATTACATTACACAGGGTATATCATATTTTCCCACAGTAACTAACGAAATCATCAGTAATGTAATCTGTTGTATGATAATAATTATATTGCGTATATTTTGCAAATCTACAAATGAAACCTTCTGTTTAAACAGTAGATAGGGCTTTGTTGTTTCTTGCGCATTTGCATATAACACGTAGTTAAAAAGTATTAATTTAAATTTCATGTTCTAGTAAAGAACAGAAGCAGGATTGATTTGCTATTTATGTAACATTCCAATGTAAAACAGTCTTTAAAATATGCTCTTTTTATATAATTACGGCTGGTAGTGAAAAATTCCGCGTAAAGGTGACCTAATTTCTAAATTAACTATTTTTGCAGTTTTTCAGTGACAGTCACCATTCAATGATTTTTTCATCATGGAAATATTTCTCCATAATTAATCATACAATCATGGCAATTCTTCTCCATAGAATTGGAATTTCTGGTTTTCCGAACAAATTAATAATGTAAAATAATGTCTCAATTACTCATCGATATTTCATTTGCAGCATCTCCATTATACTGAAAATTCCAGGTAACTATTCGCATTCTCTATCTCCCTCCTCTCCATGACTCATTTTTACACTGGTAAATATTCAAAACTTTGGAGATACAGTGATTTTATTCACCATGCGTGGGTTTTGATTCATTATTATTATCGCCATATAGAAATTTTATATTTTGAAATCTCTCAAATCTTTGAGGAAAATATTACATGACGGCGTACCGTTTTGAAGAGGAGAAAATTTGTTTGTATTGTGCTCCAGATCTCATCTCGGGGTGAGAATTGAGTGCCACTTAAATGTGTGATTTATAAATTCAAGTGACAGCAATTTTTCGTTTGGATAAGCAATGCAACAGAATATCGCGTTTAGAGGAAATATTGGTTAAGACACTTTTCAGGGCATCGGGTGAAAACTGGGTCACAGGCGAGATGACCTTTACACCGAGATGTGCCAACTTTTTATTTATAGCGTGTTCGGAAATAAGAGGGGAGGGCTTTTTGGCTGTTTAAATTTCAAATAAGTGCTTTGCACTTTAAACCGAAAGGGGATCTTTTTTATTTTTATTATTTGCTGCAGCTGAAGATGGTATATCTAGGATGTCCGCCATTACTGTGCAAGATTAAGCTGTTAAGATTAAGCAAGACTGCGCCTTCTCATAATTTTTTTGAGGAATGGTCAGGTCCCAGGATAGAGAACGTATCTTCCTTCATCACTTCATTAGGTTAGTTCGTTACGTTAATTAGGGATTAATAACGAATTTTAAGACAGTTTTAATGCGAGATCATCATAGAGCACGATCTCTCCCAGACTTTGCTCAGCAGTTCCTCAAACATTGCTGCAGAACTCCGTAAAATTCAATTCATTTACTACTTGAGTTGGCGACGAAAGAAAATACCGCCATCTGACAGTTTGCTTTACGCTCTTTCCTGAGACAATACTGATGGGAAGGATTTCAATCTATAATAGCTATAATTGGCTCCGATGATGGAGATTATTCTGTTTCAATTTTACTCTCACAAACTGGGAACGAAAAAAATGCCTTATAAGCGGTTGGCAGAGCGTCTTAAATCGTATTTTTCTACTATATGTTTTGTGTTAAATGAACCGGGAGAAAAATGCGTATAAGCGGAATAGGATCACTAGCAGTAGCGTTTTAAATGAGTTTTACTGTATTTCTCAATGTCGTTTCTGTTGTGTTGAAGCCAAAGGGATACATGTAAATGACGCGTTGTAAAGATCAATAAGCAACAGTCAAATTGATTAGAACGAAAATTCGTATTTATAAAGTGATTTGACGTCTGAAATCTTTCTGCAAATTTGGGCTCCTACCAGAAATTGAACCCAGGATCACTTTCATCAAAGGCAAACACAAACTTCGCACTTTCAATTGAAAATGAAATAATGGAAAATTATCGTAATGCTTTAAATTAAATTTTATCAATTTAAATCGAAGTTTACTATAAAATTCGTCTTTATGTTGATACTGCGTATTATTTTATATTCCTCAAATCTTAAGAGTAGATTTCTCACTGCACGACGTGTTAGAAATGTGCTCATATACATCGTTTACACAGTTAATATAATCAATAGCATAGGTATAAAAATGGGTTATTGAAATATGTTTGGCAGCTTTTAAGTTATTTAGAAAGGCGACAACAATTGTTTTACTATACTACTGTATGAGTCGCTCTGAAGTTAAAGTAAGATAAACTTAGAGAAGATCGGAAGAATTCAGTGATAGTGCCCATTTAACGCCTTTTACAATCCCTTAATATTAGAATCAATGTTTGATAGAACTTATTCAAGGCTGCTTGAAGGTGTTGGACTTGAAGGTTTATTTATAGCGATTGGTCGGAAGGTAAAATTAGCTTTTTACTCCAGAATCATTCGCCCTAGTGGATATTTTAAACGATAAATTTCATTTACAGAAAATATAATATACTCTGCTCAGATTAACATGCCTAGATTAAAATTTCAGGTCCTATTTACCATGTTAATATGAAGAAACGATGTGATGGATCTTGAATTTGGAGGGAAAGACCACAGGCAGATTTAGAATGACGTGACAATGCGGGTTGCGGTAAACTAGGCGAAGAGTAATGTTGGTTGCAGAACCTCATGAATATGTGAACCGGAGAATGCTTTTTAAGGTAAAAAAAATTTTGTTGACTGATAATTAGATAAGAGACACAGGTATATTTATTTAACTTAATGGCTAACAATTGAAATTTACAAGTAATTTTAAATTTAAAGTCCCCTAATTCTGTTAGCTTTAACTTTTTATAGAAGAAGAGACATGGATAACTATCGGCAAATACCTTGCTTTGATTTACAACGGCCGCAAAAGACTTTTAGGATAGTACTCAAATAATTTCAATCTTTTCATACACAGCGTATGAATGAATAAGATACATTTAGACACTTTCAAAATCGTTCTTGTTGATGTAAATATTTCTAAGACGAATAACTTTGGAATGTTTGGGCCATTAAGAAATTTATGAAATAAACTACAAGATATTCTAATTTACTTAAAACAACTAACTGTTGAATAGAAATAAGCACGTTTACGTGAAACTCAAAACATTTTTCTTTTGTATTTCAATTGAGTATAAAGAACCATGTTTTCTTCATCCAATTCGATTGCGTTTGTAATAGCTACGAAGATGATTTGAAAGTATTCTGCTTATATCTTAATCAAACCTTTATTTAAAAAGATTTTATCATGATTTATCTATGTAGTATCATTTACCGTATCGGTAACAGTCTACTAGGACGTGGAGGACCACTGCGTTCTTTCGACCAATGTACACTGGGAAACTTTCTTAATAAAGTTTAAATAACTTTGTAATATTCTATTGGTGACTTAGGAGGCAAACAGATTTTTTAAAAATTCTGATTGGCAAAGATGGTTGGCTCAATATCTCATGTAAATAATTATTATCAATAGAGTGTCCTCAGGAAAATTGAAAAACTTGAGAATAATACTAAAATAGATAAATATTAATTACAAGCAAATATTTTCGCTTATTAACTTTACAATAAGTTCAATAATTTAGTGTTTTTGTGTAAATACACTTAGAAATATGAATTTTCTTACAAATCATCACTCAAATTTTCATAGCTTTTTTCTCGTCCGATGGCGGTTGTCTGGTATGGCGAGACCTTCCCCATGTAGATGCAAACCTCAATAGATTTCAATTAATTTTCCTTTTCCACCTGCTTTTGCAATACGACTCAAACGGGTATGAAATATTCCTCTTAGGACGGCCGAGGATCCTATTTTGAATTTCAATTTCGCATTTATTTACAAATTTACTCTATGCCTCTTTTCAAACTTATGATCGCGAGCGCCGATGAGAGACGTCCGCCTTTGGGACTGTGTATGCGCAGCTTTACAACTCGTCTGCATATTGCAAGATTTTGCCTCGGTGCGCATAGTCATAAATTAATATTAAAGAGTCCCTCTTGACGAGAACTAGAAGGTTTGAGGAGAAAAAAGCACGGCAAGAATTCGAGGGGCCGCGAGCTAATGAGAGGTTTGCAGACAACGTGTCCCATCGGAAATGTAGGTCACCTGCGTCTCTCGCTGATATTTGGGTTTTGGACGGGTTCCGCCTGATTTGGCTGTTGCCTCCGCAAGCGTTTCCCTTTTTATCCCGTGCTGACAGACACACGTCTCTGACACACATGATTGGAGGGTGGGAGGAACGTGTTGAAGGGATAATCGATAAGAAGGTAAGCTGGAGTGGCCAGAGAGTCGCAGGTGATGAATATTCAATTCGGTGGCAGTCTGAGTAAAAGGCTGATCCATGGGTTAGATAAGCCTCTCGCTAAGAGGTTCGAAGGGAGAATCCTCATTTTTTCGCCACTCGTTGTTTTGTTCTCGTCCCAGAGCACTTAATCGGAGTCGCAAGCGCCCTCGAAGGGCGGATTTTTTTTAGTTTCTTGCCGCAATTTCGCCCGTCAGCTGTTTTAGATCTGAGGTACGCGTTCTTCTGAGATGTGCGTGTGGGAGCTCGATGAGGGGTTCGGATGGAGATGGATCTGTGGGGATGCATTTGAAGGTGGTGATGCTTTATTGAGATGAAGTCTTCCGTCAGCTATGACGAGGATTTTAATGGCGGAAAATAGAATGGTAGAATTCTCTATCGGATGTTATTCCTCATTTTATTTACGTGAAATGAAATTAAACTGTAAACCACTTTATTTGGTGGTCCTAATGAAGAATATATGCCTCTTCAAATGGACTCAACGTTTGAAACTGCAAATGTATATATTTCAAATGCAGCTAATAACAGTGTTTCTATAGATATTCATAAATTGCTTCGTATGTTATTTACTTATAGATATATTGAAATTATACATAATTGGATATAGATTCATAAATCTATGAATAGGTTTGATAATTGCATGTACGTACATAATTATATATAAATGCTTACATTCATAAATACATAATAACTAGTGGTAGAATTTCGCTAATCTGCCTGTTGATACTATTTATGGTATTTTAAATAAATATTTATTATCCTGGTTTATATTCCCTTTGTAAGTTGCAAATTTATGTCAAGATAAACAGCCGCGGGGATGTTATATTATCAGCAAAATTACCGGGATTGGAAAACTCTGCGATTGATATATATTCAATCATTAATATTTCAGGGCGAACATTTGAATAATTTTATCACGTTTTGTAATTTTGATGACACATTCTAAATCATTCTGTAGTTTTATCATTTCATACCATGTCATTTAAATTCTGTTAATGATCTGTTTTTCGTAACAAGATGTTTCGTTAATTTGAAAATGCCGTCCTAAAGTTAATTACGAGTACATATTATTTTATTATGATGCATGAATAATCCATATATTCATTTGAAAATTAAATTTTTATGTATTTATCAGTGATCATTATTTTATTTTTCCTATCGATTTCTTGTAGTAAACGATATCCACTAGCCCCACTGGCTGACCTCGGATTATCTCATATGATTAGTATTATTTCACCCTTCTAATTTTTCCCTATCTAGTCTTAATTTAATTTATTAACAAGTTTCTTGATATAAATTGCCAGCCTTAGCATCTATAATCTATTCGACAATTTTTCTAAGTTTTACTTTCATATCTGACTCTTCCAAGTATCCGCCTATATTCTAATATTTCTGTGTGTAATGATTCTTTACATCTGGTTAGTCACTTTTTTCTTAAGTATCCTTATTTCCTTCAAAGTGTCGACCAATAATATTGTTTAAAGCACATCATTGTGATTCTCGTTTTTTGAATTTATTTCCTTTGATAACTGGTGCAGCATTTATATGAGGATCGTCTAATCCGTTGCTGCCGTACTTAAATATCTTGTTAATGTTTACGGAGGTGATGATGTTTAGGACAAACATCACCAAAACAGGGATCCGTTGTTTATTTAGAGTGATGATTGAATAATGTAAAATTAAGCATAGCAATGGCAAGAATTCTGAAAGATGAATCATTATCTATGCATGGGTCTATATCTTTTTTTGATTGAAGAATAGATGGAAAGATAGAAGGGTGTGTGAATGAAATAGAAGGTTGATGGGAAGTCAGAATCGTCAGTGATTAAGCTTGATATCATGACACGAAGCGAAAATGCTGTGAATAGAAGTTTGCTTGTCTCCACAACGTAGTGCGATTGCGAAATTCGGCTGTTTGAGGAGAGACGCATGAGTCAACGGAATCCAGTTGGAATAGATTTTGAGGAGTATGAGTGCCTAAAACGGGAAAGACAGAATCTAATGGTAATGAATAGGTAATGAATGACTTTGGACTAAAATGTAGACAGCTTGGACCGTTTCAAGGGATGTATTTCGTTGGTTTGAACGCGTGCAAATGATAGGTGTAATAAGAATAACTAAAATAACGTTACGAAAATTGGCATTAGTAGCATGTAGCGAGAATTCGAGTTAGGTCTCGTTTATGAATTTCTGAAGAAAAGAAACGCCGGGGTTTAAAGGTAGGCATGTAAATATTTAAGGAATTGTCTGCAAAGAAATATGCATAGAATAATATAAAAGTGTAACTGAGAGTAATGAATACACAAGGAAAATAGCGTTGTTAGCCCGAAAAGCAAGATAAAGGTTTTTATACGCGTATGTATCTCTATTTTTCTACCTCTCGTCTTAATGGTTATATAATTTATAAAAATATTTATATTTATTTAAATTTATTTACGAATTAGCATTATTGTTTCGAATCCTGTGTGAAAACAAAGATATCAACTTTAACATTTGAATATATCATGAATAAATTATGCACTTGATTAGATTTTTAGTGTATTCAGTCGAAGCTTTAATCTCATTAAAATGTATAATAATATATAAACACGGATTGTAATGTAATTAAATAATCCTTATGCACAAGACTATGGTAAGAAAATCAACCTATTATGGGTGGGATATTAGGAGAAAATAACCAAAAATAGTTTATTTAGACTAAATTTAGAGATTTTTAATCGAATTATATATTTCGAAGTTGTATATAATCTATCTCACTATTTATGAATTATTCATTAAAGAAAATTAATCATCCAACAGTGCATGATAAATAAACAAAAACTACTCAATACATGTAAGAATGAAGTATATATAAAATAAATTAATGTGTGCAGTAAATATGCGTAATGTTGTAAATATACAATAATTATATTCTAAATAATATATTCTTATGCATAGGTATGCTAGGTATCCATTTCCTCGAGAGGACTGATGGCATACATAACGAGTTTATTTGAAATTTCTTTCGTACCGAAGACTCTCTGTGTAAAACATAAAGAACAATCTTCATTCAGTAGGCAGAAGAGTTAAAGTCTGCGGGCGAGTAAAAAATCGCTCCACATAAAAACGTGGCGTTCCTTCGGCTTGCGGGCTTTACCGCTTTAGCCACGAAACGCGCGTGCTACAAAGATTGGATAACGTGAGCATAGAATCCTATCTCGTTTACTTTAATGCACCTCTGCATGCGTTTGAAATAAATACGAGATGTATACACTGAGGTGGAAAAATTCGACTTTCTTGCTGCGCCCAGAAAGTTTCTCCCGCGGGATAAAAAAGCAAATCGCCAAGGTTTGGAATAAAGGAGGAATTTGCTCTCGCGATCGTTCTCATTCAAACCTCTAAGCGGAAATTTTAAGCGACTTCAAAGTGTTTATTTTTTGAAAGAAGCTATCTTGTTGAATACAGTTCGAAAAATTATCCTCGGAAGGAATGAGTTTTCTTTTATCCCTTTGTATGGATCGAAAAGGACTGACGGCCTTTTTGAGAAGAAATTAGTTCTTGATTGAAAATTTTTTAAATATCATCGAAGAATTTTTAAAAGTTAATTTCGGTTCTTGATTGGATATTTTGAATGAGGGATTAAAGAATTATGCATTGGGTAGTGGATTATATTATTTTATAAGGAATGCCGAGTGCCGGAAGACTCAATCACCGTTTGAATACAGGCCGGTGTTTTTTTGCTTGCATTTTCGTGAAAAAATCTCACCTCAATTTAAGTATGAGGCCAACAAGTTACTTTGACTCGCAAGGCTCATTGTTATCAATATATAGTATTACATCTATTTCAGTGAAATAATGACATACGCAAATGGAAAAAATGTGTCATTCATGACTTCCTACCAAAGTCTTGCCAGAATCAATTGATAGTAAATAATGACATTTTTCTGAGATTAAACACTACGTCTGCAATGTTACAGAACGTTATAATTGTATTATTGAAATTGAATGACAATAATTAATTAATTAATTCGTAGTTGTGACGAAATTTTAGTAATCTTATCTATATTATAATACACAGATGTAATAAATGTAATCTGGTATCAAATTCCTAATCTGTGAGTGTAAGAAAAAGACAAACAGTCACTCATAAAATAGGCAATGAATATTTGAAATCTTATTCACAAGGAATCTGAAACTATTTTACCAGCTTTTTCATAGTGATTAAGTTAATCCTGGCAACGCCCTAATTAACAGACAATGTAATAAAAATCGCAATTAAAGGCATTAATGAGATAATTATTAATAAGTCAGGATGGTATTTTTACTATGCTATCAATGTCATATAGACTTGAAGTCATAAAAATTAAACAAAAATAAAAGCAGAACGCACGCCATAAATTACATAATTTCGTCGTTAATCGATCCTGCCCTCATTTCAAAGAAGCATGAAGGAATCGCAGCAAATTATATTGAATATGCATTCAGTAACTAATGAGTCGTAATATCGTATGGTGATTTTTCCGTGCAATGTACATGAATCATTAAATTGTGAATTAAAATACTTCGATATTAATGAAGCATGAAATATATGAATGTAAATTATTAAACCAGTATTTAAAGAGGATAACGCGTTGTAGAAATTCGATCAAAGACATTATATGCCATGGTCTTTGAATGAATTAATATGTCACAGAGAAGCTGTAAATAAGTTTATCTGTATTAGTATACTCGTATGTGCATTTATTATTTATTTATTATAAAATATTCAAAACACTCATGCATTGTTAAAATATTATTCCACTGTTATTGAGAAAATTATTCTAATTATTATTATTCGAGTTTTATATCTGAATCAGGTTTATCGTTTGGATCGGATCACAGTTTTTATGCTGATAGATTGATGTTTTCACAAATAAAAATATTCGTAATTAAGGCAGCACTGAAATTCATGACGCAGTCTGTTTATGGTTTACTATTTGTCAAAATCACATTAATATTTTATTTCATAAACAATGGGGTAGATAACAATTTTTTCTTAATTACTGCCATGTATTTCCCGAATCTGAAAGCCAAAAGATCCAGTATTTTTTAGGACAAATAGTTGACTTATTAACCATTGTAGGTAGATTCATATTGTAACTATCTTTTAAACCGTAAAAAACAACATATACATTCAGAGACGACTCAAAACATTAATTAGTGTGGAGATATTTTGAGAAAAATATGACTCTGAAGTAAATTGGTGATGGTCTCAGGCTTCAAATGTAAATAAATCAGTAACCATTCGGTAGCCGAAAGAGATGTATTAGTTAATTTTTAATATTGTAACGATTGTAATTGTAAAACTAATGACAGTGTCTTATTAACGGAGATCATTTTAAGCACTTGAAGATGGTCTGGTTTTATTTTATAATTTTATAGGAATTTTAAAGACGGATAATTTAATAGGAACTCAAGGGATAATAAAAATACGTGAAAATGTCGGTCGATATCGAAATTCGAACCACGGATTTCCAACTATGTGGGTGGGTGCCTTCACCAATTTCGTTTCCATGTAGAACTTACGAGGTTACAGGTCCTCATATGTAAATGTGGAGTCAAGTTTTGTGTTTTATATCGTAGGTTACACCACATATCGCTGGAACGATTTAAATATAACTGAGAAGGCATGTTTTCAATCAAACCGATAACGTCATTTTATGAAAAAACTAAGGAAAATTAGCGGGTGGGAGACTTTGGAAAATAGTAACAATTTAAACAAATTCTCTAGAATAATTTGTTTAAAAATTTTAAGACAGTATCATTGTGATTGATTCCCTGGGAAGAACTGTTAAAAAATTATGTTTATTCAAAAATTATACTTATTATACATCATTTTGCGAATATTCCTGTAGTTATCATCACTAGAGGCGGATCACACTACCCAAAATTCATGAAATTACTAGTAATTAGTATTGATTAAAAAAATACTAGTACATTTTAATTAAATAAATACTAGTAATTAGTAGTAATTAAAAATATCAGCAAATTAACTAGATACTAAACAAAACTGTGAATGCGCGAATTGCGAAATTCAGCTTGAAATCTACAAAATTTCTTTTTTATTTTATTTTATTTAGCACAATTTTGGCAACCCTGCTATGAGCACATTTTCCCATCACAACCTTCAACCTTGTTTCCTCATCCATCCTCTCTTCGACAATGAACCCTTACTTTCTCGCCCTTAATGCTTCCATCACCCTTTCCTAGTTTTTATAACGCGTATTATCTAACGTAGAGTTAGTCTGCAGAGGACGGAGCTTCTGCCAAAATTACCGGGTAAGTCGGGAAAAGTATGTCTCTAAGGGGATATAAAGATGAAGAAGTTGAGGGAGAGCTTGCGCAATCTTTACCTGCGAGGTGTTGAAGGGGATGTGCCGGAACTAGCTCGAGGACACTAACGGGGGCAATAAACAGCTCCCTCGAAACGACATTTTCGCGCCAAATAGTTCCCGGGTTGCCTCGCTCCCATCCCAAATGCAACCGAAGTCTAGTCATTAACGAGCTGAGGAGATAGAGAATCCTGGGAATATCCTAATTCTCGCATTTCTCGAGTGGCTCGTTTTAACGCGTGAGTTCAGCTGCTTTTACCGAAGGGAGAGGGGAAATAAATTGGGCGCGGAATTATTTATTTGTTTGCCCTTCATTTGGAGACTCCGATCAATTTCCTGCACCATCTTCCACTCTCTTTCACCGGGATCTAATTAAATTTCTTTGATCACAATCCGAAGCAGACTTCTATGTAATGTTTTAAATGTTTAGTGCGTTTTTTGATTGGCTTCGATCGTTAAAATGCTCCCGAAAGGAGTATATAGATACCCATTAATGGTAATTATTTAATTGCTGTATGAAAGGTATTCACTCGTGAATGGCAAACTAATTTAAGAGATAAGTTTGCGAGGAGATACGTTCCGTAATTGCACTATTCTAAGACGATTTCAACTCTAAGATGCTGTTTCTCCTTTGGGTCTTAGCGAGAGAAACAAATTAATTTTTAACTACAGTTGGTAAAAGTAAAAAATTGAAGTTTATGAATGCAGATAAACAATCTGTTATAGTGTATGTGCAAGGAATACTAAAAACTAATATATTCTAACAGAAATAATTGTCATCTGAATTCATATCTGGGTAACTATAAACTTTTTTGATTAGGAAAGTAAAACGAGATAAAATTTAAGGGTTTTCGTGAATGTTCATTTTAAAAATTACGTCATTTGATTGCTCAAAGTGATTTAATGAATAAAAAATGAAACCAAAAAAATAAACATCCGAATTATCCGTTTTTCATTGAAAATTCAACACGGCTAAACCAATGTAGAATGATTCTAATATTTTTATTTAAAATTGTAATAGATGTTAGAAGTTAAATTCGTTCTATGTAATAGAAATATTTTTTGTCCAAGAAAATCTTCAGATAAATATCTTATAAAGAAAAAGAAAAAATAAGTATATAAAGAACGCCTGGAGAATCGTATGATAAGCAATTTTAACAGTAAAATCCAACTCATGCTAGTAAATTAGGTAAATTACAATAACTTAAGGTTAACCTAACCGATAAGAAAAGAAGTTTAATTTTTGAAGTTAGAGTTCGAAGGATATACTTGAGATATAAGGAACTGCTGGAGGGTCGCGATTTTAAAGATTAATACTAAGCTTGACGGTAATCCACATTTCTGCAGGATCTCACCTTTTTACAATTTATTGCTTCTGTGACCTGGGGACTGCACTCTCTATTCTATACTTAAGAGTTTTCAAAATCTAGGTCACGTAGATATCCAGTATACACACAGAGTCAGTTATTTAGGTTCTGCATTTGCTACATTTCTGAGAAATTTTACGAAGTTTGCGCAATTTACGCTAACCATGTATGAAACTACGATTTGTAAAAATGAATAGATCTTCTTTGCAGGAAGTAGGAAAAGGATTGACAAAGTTGGGTAACAAGAGAATAGAAACTGTGATATCTATATGGCCCTCAATTTAATGATGGATATCAGGTTTCGGTCGTTTCGGAAGTAAAATCGTGACGATGCAAAATTGAGCGAATTCCTGTATGAAGATGGGTTAAAGAAGATATGTTTGAATGCAATATAGATATCACGAATCCCTCTTACGAATTCTCGCACAGGATCCCCAATGGTATCAGTTTTAGCACGTTGAACGAATAAGAAAAATCAACTTTTATGTTTTAGAACCTTCGGCTAAAGAAAGAATTTAAAATGAGAAGACGTAATCGGATTACCGCCAATATTCGATTTTAGAGATCGAGTGATGTAATCCGCGAAATGTATACATTATACGATTATTTAATTATGAATAAAGAAATAAAATTTCGGGGTAATTTCACGCTAAAATAGGTTCAACATTTCCAGAATGCATAGAAAATTCAATCGTGAATAATTAAACAGAACATCCCATTATAACTATGATATTTATAGATATTTAAGTGGCGCTATATCACAAAGGTTACGTCACGTAAAATGTTAAGCTGTATATATATCGGTGGATATATGACCACATATGAATTCATGAATTATTCATACATGCGTAAATTAAATTACAATATCTAAATATTTATATACGTAATTGAATTCAGTTGTTATAAATTTTTACTAATATTGGAGGTAAAATATTTAACCATAGCTAGGAGGAATTATTCTGCAGTTTGATTGATGAAAGCTTCATTTACAAAACTAGACAAAAAACAACAACTAAATATTTTACATTCCCAGAGAAATTGCACGTTGCTCGAGTATTTTCCGACTAAAACTTTCATTTTTATAATTACAACCGTATGCTGACAATTCCTCAGCAACAGTTGCCTGTAGCGTTTTGTAGCATTCAATAACGAATGACTATTTTTAAAATAAAAATGTCATAAATACCGCAATCAAAAGTTATCAATGTTAGATTTAGCCAATGAGAATAAGGACCGTCTAGGATAATATCATGTGATACAATTTCTCTGAATTAAAATATAACACAGAGTCCTTATTTGCCTATAGGTTGCCCAACCGACTTTGACCCTGATTTTTACAGAAATGAAATCTAGAATCCCATCTTATTTTTTAACTTCGTAGACGATATTTGAGCCAACACTCAGGAAGAAAACTTCACAAAAAAGAATTTCAGAGGCCTCTGCAGAGTAATAAAGATTATAATTTCCTCTTTCAACGAAATGCCGTCTTCCTCCCATTTTGAGGAAGAGTCAATTTTGTACCTGGAATTCCCGTCTGACAATATCATTTTTTTCCTGTTTCGTAAAAGAGTTTCGGGACTGCCATCTTTTTCGTAACTAAATTTCAGCGAGTCTTGGAGCTACAAGGCCTCCTTCCTTCAGAGCCAATTGATAGAGACAGTGACGCGGAGCACGGGGTTTATTCCTTCCTCTGCAAACAGAAGAATAAGAGAAACGGCGGAGGAGGAAATTTCACGGTAAACGATTGTCATTTTACAAGCACCAAGTGAGCGTATTACGTGAGCAGGAGTTTTTCTCAGAAATAGCTATTTTCCAGGATTTTCCTAAGGTGGAGAGCAATTCGTTTTCCCCAGAGGCTTATGCTTCCGAAAGGTAAACAAGTCATTTGAAAAAGTAATTTAAAATGATATTCCTTGACGTTCGTAAGATATGATTGATATTTTTTAACGGGAGAACTTTTATTCTTTTAAATTTATTGATTCCATATTTCCTTTCCTATCATTTCATTATTACTATGTTGACAAATTTAATTTCATTCGTCAAATATTTACTTAGCTATAAATTTCCACCGCAGTAGGACACATGTATTGTAGCGGCGTAATCATACAATTAAATTATTGTCTTACAATAGTTACCATATCATATGCTATTTGCAATTTTTAATTGATTAGGTTAATGCGGTTAACACGCAGGGCTTAAATATGCGATTTCCGACATTATACAATAATCAATGATTTTAATATACATTACTCTCTTTCCATATCGGTCTTTCATTAGTATTATTTCAAAGGAAAAATATGAATATGAACACTAACCCGTGCGAGATTTTTCGTGATTCCTGGTAGACCTTCAGTGTTCAGTGGCGATCACGGGGTACAAATAGTCCCCGCCCTACCACGCAGTCACGTTTCGTCTGTGAAATCATCCAAACTATTCACCCAATACAAATATTTATGACCAAATTATATGTACGCATTTCCTCTAAAAGATTTTTTGGTTTTTAGAAAAGGACTTAAAGATATTTCAAATTCCAATTAAATCATTTCAATTTTTGTGAACCAGACGTTGTTCCATCACATTTCCTATGGGTTCGGTGATTGGTAATGAAAATAAATTTTCGTTTCGGCTCTAATTGTATGGCCGCAAGCCCATCCCACCGACCACCCGCATCGTGATATTCCCACCGGGATCTAACCCAGAGATCCACTAGAGTTGGACGCGTTTGCATTCAGTCCAGGCGAGAGCTTCTGTATGTTGATGACAATTATTCATGAGATAATGAATGAAATTATCGCTTTAAAAGTCACTTTCGAGGTTAACCTCCTAAGTTATCGGAAAATTCCACAGTTAAAATTAGTCGAGAGCACGTAAATCCAGCTTAGATAGGGCAGCCATGGTAATTTTCTGCCTCCTTTTTTGAGCGAATTACTTATAACGTTTGATACTGAAATATCTTCTAGTCCAACCGTTAAAGGGAGCAAATCAGAACTAAAAAACTGTCTTAGCGGAAACCGAATCCAAATAATCATTTAAATTCTTTAACCTGGACCTAAACGGGTAACCGGTTGATTATATTCTAGTTTTCTCTTCGTATTTCGATTAAGCGTAACAGTGATAATTTTTAATAATAATTTTTAACGGAATCACACCTACTTCTTAAGAAATTTATTTTAATTTGTAACTTTATATAGTATATCTTAAACATTACTAGGTTTATTTCAAGATTTAAATCAATATTATTGAAAGGTTATACATAAAATTCTTTCAAGAGTAATCATATCGGGGTTAAAAAAACGATTCAAATAGGAACATCGATGGCTACTGTAGCAATATTGTAACAGAAACAAAATTTGGCTTCATCACAGGACTGTAGCGAAGACCGGATTGAAGATAACTACAGTATGATTCCGTTACAATTGAGCACATAAATTATTTTGATGGAATATCTGCTGTCTATAAATGGATATTATGACTATGAAGCTCTGGTAGTGTGAATACAGGGTTTTGCATCACACAATATCAACTGTCAAGTAATTCAAACTACAATTGGTATTGGTGAAAAGTGATTCTTCCAAAAATCCTTCTGAGATACGAATTTTTGGGCTTAAAATTGATTTACTTTAAAGTAAATCTTTAAATCTATTCTTAGTTTAAACAGCGAATAAGAAGTATCGGCTCTTTAAACTCTCAGAATCAAGAAATTGTTTTAAATAATAGATATAGATGAAACACGTGCAGTTTTATTTATATTTAGATATTAGATGGAAGCTGAAATATAATTTTGGCGGAAACAATACAAATTATATATGTTAGCAGATTTCTTATATGCCGGCCTCCTTGGTGTACAGGTTAGCTTGTTAGTTTGTGTTCCTCTTAAAAGGCTTAGTTTTAAGAATGGACTTCCAAGTCTGAAATTCGGATATAAAGACGTGAGAGTTATTATATTATCAGTTTATAGGACCGAAATAAAGTAGTCAATTGAGAAAAGAATGTCGGTTTTTTAGGTCAATCTAGAAATTTTCCTCAGAAGAGACACTGAAATCCAGCCCAGCCTGCAAAGATTCTCACTACACGAGTTCTCAGAAAAATGCAGAAGGAAATTAGTAGCTACATTTGCATGGAACACCTAAGGGAATAATATCTCTTTAAGTTCCTAAGGGAGTTTTTCAATTTGGCATTTGTCGTCATTTTGCTCAGGTGCTCTGAATTTTAATTTTCACCCCACATATGTATCGTTCATACAATATGCATTTCCTAAAGGCTAACAGCAAAATCAGCATTTATTTTTGTAAAAAGCCCTCGACCAATATTTTTGAGCGCTCAATATTTCCTGAGAGTGTGTAATTCTTCATCTGTAGAGTTCAGAAATATTTCCATGACATAGTCGTTATGAACTATTTAGGGGAGTTATCGTTTTTTCATAGCATCGACTTGGAACTAAAAACTGAATCCGAAAAATACTTTACTTTTCCAGATGAAACTGAATCAGAACCGATAAGTTAAAATTTGGAGCCTGGAACTGAAACTGGAATCCGTTGTTTATTCTTTCCAATGTCTCAGTAAGCGTAGAAGTAGTTTAATTAACTATTAGTTTGTTACCCTGACATATTGTACGTTAATTATATTCAATTAATTTATAAATAAATCAACTTTTCATTATTATTCAATTAATTGACCTAATTTCTCGCTAAGTTTTTCTGTGAACTATGAGTTTAAAATCGAATATTCCATTAGATATAATATTTTAAAACTTGGAAAGGTTTACACACAACAGAAAATATACAGATTCTATCATGTTGGAAGCGAACAGACTTGGTTAAAACGGATTCGATAATGGCCACCGGGGTGAATTGTAAGTGAACCGAAATTTGGCGATTTCATTGAACCGGAACGACAGTAATTACGGTTCGTTGCCCTCTATACTTCGCTTTGTTTTATTCAATGATAAAAGTCATATTCTAAATCACATTCTTCGTTGGCATTTATGGAGCAGCTTCGTTGTTTAATTGCTCAGAGTAGTCTAATCCCTCCGGTCAAAGATGAAAAATGTTAGAGAGAACTAAGATGATGGAGATTAAGTGCGTGAATACTTATCTCATCTAGGTTCTCTCTCTCTTTTTACTCTCTGTACTCACTACACTGTAATTCACCCAAATTAATTGCTATTTGTAAGAGGGCGGAAAAGGTGCTCCAAGGATAGAGTCGCGAAAACTTACCTTTTGTAGCTCGAATATTTATCACCGGAGCGAACTTTATCGTTTTAATTAGTCCTAACGAAAGCAATCTCCGCTCTGTATACTTAATCAGATAAATGTATGAGTTATTTCGTGCACGCCGAAAAATTAATTTCGACCGTAGATTCGTTAAGCGATAAACATTTTAAAACAGGGAGCGTTTCTTTAATTCGCGAAAGAATTAAGCTCAGTCCGTAACTGTTTACTTATCGAACTTCCAATCCTCCCAACAGCAAGCAAATTCGCCTCGAATAAATTCCGGGCTAACAAAAGCGTTCTCCCGTGACCCATTTCCTGCCCCCATAATTACCTCTTCTAGTTTCACAAATCGGGAGCCGTCGCTGACGTGAATGGGGTACTATTCCGAGGGTAATGGGCGACTCGGCGGACGCACTATAAGGGAAAAAACAAGATGTCGTCGGGGTCCACAACCGAAGTGGAAAATATACGTCTTACCTATCGGAATCGGGAATATTTGCATGTAAATGCCCAATTCCTCTCGGTCCCCCGTGCCCTAACCTCTCCACAAAGCCCATGGTTACCGTTTTATATTGCATTTTTTCCCTTCGGCTATCGGAATATCTTAAGCGCGATTGGGTTTATGGGGAGACTCCCACGAACCCGTTTCGTTTTGACGGCGAATATTTTACGCGTACGATTCCGTCTATCTCCACGCCACAGATCATTTCGGCCTCACCTCAGGATAGTTACCCTCGGTCCGCTCGGTTCTTTTTCCGGGATTCGGTGCCCAAATTCGAGCCGCCGACATCATCCGGGCTGTTTCCCAAAGGCATAAATAATCGTTCTCCCGAAGATCCAGAGCGCTATGTAAATTCGTCCGCAGAGGGTTGGCGGAATCGCGATCTTAATTGCCTCTCCGCATATGTCTTTTGCGTTGGCCCACTCGACATCGGCCTTTCACTTTCTGATTTACGGAGCATTCGGGAAAAGTGTCGTTCGTTATGGGGGAAGAAAAAAATCACAAAATGGGAGATTCCGGAGGATTAGCAGGCTTGAAGGGCGTTGAAAAAGTTCACTGAGTCTCAATGCATAAATTTGTATATTCTTCGGAGCAAAGGCTCATTAAATCAGCAAGATAATTTATTGAAATGAATGGTGAAAAAGTTGTTTTCGGAAATAGAAATCCTTGGCCGTGATATGCGGAATAGATATAATTAATGCAAATGATAAGGTACTCGGCTTTTTCAAGAGGGTTTTCGGTATGAGCTGTGTTCCTTGCATTAGTTAAACTAACCTAGACTATTCAGTGTATGGGAACATAAAGCTAAGCTCTACGTTCTTAAACTAGAAAAGGTACAGCGATTTGTTAATAGTTGTTACGATACATCGCTAAAGCTTTATTAAGATACTTCTTGACAAAGGGTGACAATATTTATTAGAACATAGCTAAAATTTTAGGTTATAGGTGCTCAGAAAATACGCTCTTGAGAAAAGCTTGCTTTTGCAGCATTATATATAGATTTTAGCAGTGTTAATTGTAGTCTCAAAAACAATCGCGATAATTACAATAATACATATGAAAAATAAACAATATTTATATACGTGTCTTACAGAGTGCACTTGGATAAAATAATTTCCTGGAACTACTAATATATTGTTATTCGAGGCTAGTATCACATGATGTGTAGTTTCAATATTCAATGTGTATTCATTTAGCACAGACATCTATAGTTCAATATTATGTCATAAGCGTCTAAGTGATATATTTTTACCAGATATAATAGTATTCCTAAGGAGTATTTTATACAATCCCCTAAGCAGGATATGTCTGGATACCCAATGGTTACGGTACGGACAGTATTATTTCGGTTAACAAAGATGATTATGGAACAAATTATCATTGATAGCCGCAGTGCTGTATTCCAATAGAACTTTCAGCTTCTAAATAGCAATAAACTTCGCGGTGGAGTGAAACTAAGTCACTTAAGTGCGCATAGAGAGCGAGAGAGATTAGGTAATCTGCCATCCATTTCGGCTTCTATTCATTTGGCAGAGCAATCCATTTATGAAGAATCCAATTCCCTATTGAGTGCTGTATTAGCTAGGTCTCTTACCGCGTTAGAAGCAGGCACGAATTGCCGACGACCAGTTTAATTGCGGACGCAAAATGCACCCAAGGAGACCGTAATGTTAAATTGATGACTGCCTCGAATAGTTTGCATCTTTCCCGGAAGAGGACTCGCGGACTTATTGTGGGAAAAGGTTCACAATCAGTTGTGAACTGTGTTTCTCCAAGTAGTCTAGCATAAAGAATCCTGAATTTTACCCATCCAAACGCCTACAGATCTTTTCAATACCTTGGAAACGATTTCTTAATTCACTTTTTCTTTCAACTTAATTTTATTCATTTAAATTTCCGTTACAATTTGACATTCCGACCACCTGGCAACGCTGGAGAGAAGCACATCAATTAATTTTAAATTTGCATGACATTCGACCCAGGTCGGGAGGGAAACCCCTCCAAAATCCTCCCGTAGGAAATACATACATACGTACATTAAAACATAATGTCATACAAAAATTTACATAAAATATTACTCTAAAATGCATGGAACATCCATATAGTCATACAAATAACTGACGATTCAATAATAATAAAAGAACACTGTAATATTATACGGAAAACACAGAAGCATACCAACGAACTATTAATACTATATATTAAATTTTTTTAATTTTACAAAAGATACATGTATCTAGTTTAAATCATTTTTAAACAGTTTCACATTTTTCGGTATTGGTCATGAGAAATTCACTAGGTAAAGCGTTCCGTTCCATAATACTCCTATTAGTGAATGAGTATTTTGCTGTTCAAAAGCTACTGCTTATTTAAAATACTCTCCACTCTGCACATAGAGGACCTCCTAATATGATTTAATTAGGCATACTTTTATTCGATACTTCAAACTCCTCCAAAGCAAAAATATATAAATGATAAATCATTCGATGGATAGGATAAAAGGAGAAATGTGCGGGAGAATAAGAAGCATCCACATCTGTGTGTAGAAGGTACACTCTCTAAATTCTATTTTTCTAAGTATATAAGTCTATTTTTCCGATCTGTTACACTTGCGAATCGTACGCTGAAAAATTGAATCTTTGAAATGGTTAGTTCTAGTATTCATTACAGTAATTTGTCGCTCAGAGTCTGATCGGCCAATCTAACAAAGAGGCCACATATTATCTACTACGTTTTCCGAGAATGCTTTAAGCATGAATTGATTGAGAATATTCATTTAAAATTTAAATCTTTTTCCTCTAGCGACTCTATACTTAGCGATTTGTTATAGCGATCCTCTATTAAACACGGATACCCTCCGATTCTATACTTATTCAGGATTGCAACGATATGATTCATAAACTAAGATAGAAGTCAGATAGTTCAGATGTTCTGGGCATATTTTTGAAAAATAGGCAAGTGAAAGAATTTCAGATAGGCAGCAAGATAGAGAAAGTGGAAAATGCTAATGGCACGATTGATACAATATAAAAAAACCTAACGAAATAGGAAAGACGAAAATTTCAAACATTAATTTGAAGAAGGGTGTAGGGAAAAGGGAAATAGTTATCCATGAGAACTGAACTTTTCGTATGAGATATAGTAGTAGTTGTTGATAACTTTAGGGTTTTTCATGGATAATTACATCCATGAAAATGCAAGTAAGAGTGCGAGAACAGTTAGTAATATTTAGACCTTACTAATTCAATTATCAGATTATTGGCGCAAGTGTTTATCTTTAGATTCCTACTGTGGGTTCCTTTGGTTGAGGAAGGAAGCCGGAAATGGAAGCTAAAGTGGACAGAGGGCGTTGAAGGGATGGAAACTTAAGAGGCGTCGGCAGTGAGGAAGCGCAAGTAATTGGGACTCGGTTCTATTGATAATTGAATGGGCGCTGCAAGGGATTCGGAAATGGGAACCAAAATATCCGGAATGCCAATGAATTTGCAGAATGCGTGAAAGTAAGTGGATGCATACTCGATTGATATAAACTCTCGGTTTAGCGATGGAAATCTGAGCAACCAGTTTTCCGTTCTGGGCACTTACCAAATGGTAGTGTAATTAAAAATATAAATTGACGTTTTTAAGATTATAAAGATGAAGGATGAAGCCTGATCATGCTGCTTTGCATACTGCAATTAACTCTCTTATTGCAAGCAAATTCTTTTATCGTAGGAATGCTTTCATCGAGCTTATTGATTGCTATAATGTTTTAAACTAAATGTTACCTAACTTATATTTATGCATTTTCTTTTCTATAAGATACTTTTCAGAAAATATTCTATTTCACAAGAATGAAAAGAATAATTTACCAATGTATATTTATTAATATATATAGCGTCATATAACTTAAGTATCCTTTGTAATATACCAAATAATACTGCGTTTTAAACTATTTATCGATGTGAATAAAGATGGTTTAGAAATCACTTATTTATCTTATATCACAGTATTCGTAAACAACAAGAGAATATAAAATTTTATTTAGCTTAAAGAAATTAATAGTAATGTTTGAGGTAGAATTATTCGAAAGAACAGGTATTTTGATGGAAGACACTTCCATTTTGACCACGTTTTTACATCTTAGGAATCAGCCAAACGATAAAATTATTATATTTCGTTTTTGCAAAGTATGATTTGTTTTATTTAGAGTAATTTTGGATATTTTATTTCGTAAAAATGTTTGTGCAAGCAGGAAACAAAAAAAGACCTGGTATCATTCTTATTACAACACAATAAGACGAACTGATACCAAATTCTCTGCTTTTCTGCATATATTTTGGTAATTGACGTTTGTTACGATAACTGAGAGCGAAATATTGAATATGATACTTAAACAAATGATATTGAAGACTTTTCTAAAGTTAAAGTAACATAATTAAAACACAAAAAGAATTTTTAAAGGAAAGCAGTAACGCATAAACACAAGAAAAACTACTACAAAAAAGCAAAGCTATATCTTTTAATATTTTCGCTTACACCTATAAAAGTTTTACAAGTTTTTATATCGAAAGTAAGAAGGAATTTGATGCGTAATATAGGTCGAAGTTCTCAACAGGCGAGTGAGCTCCAAACTAGGATTCACGTGAAGTAATTTTGGAGGGAGCGATGAGAAAGTTTTAAAGAGGACTTTCTCGCATTAGACCTAGTTTTGGGTAATTCGTGTAGCTCGAGCGATTAGAACGGCATTCGAAAATTTAGTGAGGTCCAGTAATGCATTTTGTTGAAATTTTCTTGATTAATCGATGCTCTGAAAGTTGGGAGTGTATGAACCCATAAGGCGAAATTGCATTACAGATTCAGTGTAGGCGTCCTATGCTATGGCTATAACGAACCTAACGCCTCTTTCGATCTTCCATAACAGGATAACTCCATACAGAACGATTTGCAAGGATAAGCCAATGTTTCACGTTGGCCTTCCGAAGGCCATGCATCATAAACATACTAGATTACCTTGTAATGCTGTAGGTCATCAGTGGTTAAAATCTACGTACGTTATTACTTTGTATTTGTTCGAGGTTTTTTTATTGAAAATTAACGTCTGGAAGTCGTGAATTCGTCTTCGAATAGAATCGCCTTTTTGTGTACTGTTTGTCAATTCACAAAAATTTTACAAACATTTGTTTTGAAGATTAAAGGTATCCAGACTTAGGTTGTCTTACGCTAGTATGACATTCGAGGGTGTCTGCTTAATGCCAAGAAATTGTTTAAATCTTAATGCTTCCGCAATCTAAAGCAACGTGAGCTAAAAATTTTCCCAATTGATATCCTTTTTGTTCAAAATCATTAAATATTTTTATAGATAGAGTCTGTCGATTGATCAAGTTAATTAATTATGTATAAATCAACAGCTTGTAGACTATTTAGCGAATTTATTGAAATAGTTACATTATATAAACAACTATTCAATTAAGGAGTGCACCACTGAATGGTCATATAATAACAGAAATGCCGTTTCTATTCATACTATATCATACTTTCTTTAATTTCCACTAGTAAAGTTATTTCCACTTAAGCAGCAGTAGTTTATTGAAATTAAAATTAAAATAGCCATAAGAAACTGCCTCTGCATCTATATTATTGAAATGAATTTTGATGAATTAATATAAAATGGAGAAAGATGAATGAAATGGTAACATAATATGCTCCGACAATTGATAGGTCATTTTTCAAAGGAAACCAGAGGTGAAGAGATAAAGATCCTTGGTACGAGTATTAGCCTTTTCGGCCAATTGGTTTCTCGTGACATAAGGAAATATGCGAAGGATGCATATTATGTGAAGATTTATATAATCATTCAGTATATAACACATTATCTTTCATTTATGACTGATACAGCACATACTAATGTTCATAAATATTGGTTCACGTACTCAAAAAGATGAAGAGAAAATATTTATGTAATTCCATAATGGAGTATCTCCCTTCCCTGGACTCTTAATAGAGGGATTAGCAAAAGTGATCACATTTGTGCTGTTTTCTCTCAACACGCAAATTCTGTTAATAATTACATCATTACACTCATTATATTAAATTTTTGTACCTATGATAAGGGAAACGTATTGTCACGTAACATTATCGCTAGAACATATATTAAAATTCATTAGATTCAGCTCAACTGAATAACCGATTCCAATGAGGAAATATCGTACTTCTATGTTGATTTGTTACAGAACGGAGTTGATTTTCCTTGTTTCCTATGAACTAAGCCACGGATCCATCAAAGTCCTGGAAATAATTCCGACGGAAATCTGCTCATAAAACTCTCTGGAATTCAGTTAAAGCATTACGGTTGTCGATTTATCATAATTATAAGTATCCGATTAAAAATGAGCCCTCTTTCGAATGACAAATGCCAGTGGATGGTAACCAACATAAAATCCTCGTTCATAAAAATTTCCATTTTATATTTCAATACATAGCATCGATAATGCGATTTAATAGTGGTTCCTTTTAAAATTATTTTTATCTCGATTGGAAAAAGTTTCGTGAATGGAGATTAAAGATGATAATCACGTGTACATTGCGTCACCAAAGGGTGGCGAAAAGCAATTCGTGTTCCGTACTGTCCATGTCATTTTGATTTCCGTCCTTTCACCGTAACGACATTATTTGCCAAAACGTGTTTAGTCTCCTTCGCTATAATGATAATGCAACTGTAAATATGACGGGCTCAGCGCGGGCGTCAATATTGATTACCTGATGCAGGAGTAAAGCATTAATGTAATCCAACCTCTTGCTGATCGCATCATGATTTCAAAATTCGGCCGTTTCATAGCGTTTTAACGCGTCGAAACGGAAGAAGTTAAATTTCCAACGGCCTTCTCATATTTATTTCATTTGGAGACGGGCTTTTACCCGGATTCCGGGATGTAATGAGGATAAACTACGTTGTGAGGTCGTATTATTGGTTAAGGTTTAGAATGTCACAGCAGAATCGCCAGATGATGATGACAAAGGACCGCATGAATAATTTAAGAGGACAACAATTTGAATTAAAGAGAAAAACAACGTTTATTATTATTTTTATATATGTCATATACTATGATGAATAATTCAGTTCTAACATCCACAATAACTTAATGCATTTATATCCCACGTCATTTATATGGAACTAACTGAAACTTTCTACGTCAAAACATTAGTGTTCGGTGGAACACTATAACCCAAGAGGCGCCATATAGATAAATATCCTCACTGTACAATAGTATCAAGATTTCGATTACTAAAAGTTATATATTTGTTAAATATATTTATCAACCTAGGTTATCTACGCATATTTAACATTATTTTCTGAGAGAAGAGAATAATTGGAAAAATAAGAAAAATTAATATACACATAATACACATATAATCGGGAATATGAAAGGGTTTGCCTTATATGTGTGCTTTCAGAGCGAAGGTCACTTCGCTCGTAGGTCGCAACTGAGGGTCGAACCCGAACTGCTTTCACTGAAGTCGAACACGCTGCCCACTTAGCTCTCCGGGACTCCCGATCAATTAATGACTGCAGGTGGTTTCAATGGGCGGATTTTCTGAGAGAAATAGTTATCGTAACCTTTAAAATGTAGTTTTTTGAGCTAGAGTACTACACTGATCCGCATACAAACAAATCATAATTAGTGATTTTATCTCCTAGTTGAATTCTCTTTTATCGTATTATATTTTGAGTATAATAAGGGATATAAACAAAGATAGCTATGATAACACTATTATAATATTGTTATAATAGCTATCTTTGTGATCATTGGTTATCCATACCACATATGGGGCTTTTAGAGTGACCAAATGCTTCTTTCTGATCGTAGCTGAATTTTCATGCGGTCGTAAAGAAAAAGTTCAATGGCATTTTCTGCCAATTACTTCTGAGAATTACAAATGCACACGTTCGGCGGATGCAGTGCTGCAAATCCAACTCCAATACCAGTTCGGCAGCCAGTCAAATGCGTTTGTGATCAACGGCGCCTCGTAAATCAGCCAATAACACAGATAGTCATCGCATTCCGGCGTGATATGATCGAGAAAGGATGCCCGCATAACCCAAGGCTGCTGCCTGCTGGACCAAAACTTGACATTCCGCGATTTTGCGGGGAGAATTCGCCGTATGTAACGTCATTTATCAAATGAAGTAAGATTTCGTTTGCGGAGGATCTGGGATTTTTAATGATGGGAAAGAAAAATGCGTTCTCCAACTTCCAGTTTTTCCCATCCATTTAACATTGGTCGTTTTTATTCAACCGTATGAAGTCCCCCATATCTACGGATAAAATTTTCTTTGACGGAGGCTGATTACGATTCGGATTGTAAATTGCTGGTGCTCATATACTAAATGGCAGAAACCTTTTCTATAAGGAATTGCTTAATTAAGGTTAATGAAATCACAAATTAAAAATTTCAAACTAAACGAAATGGAAGTGAGTAGAAGAAGTAGAATTTTTGAAGAAAAAGAAAGGTGATAATTTAACGTTATAATTCAATTTACCCGGGAAATAATATAAAATAGTCTGCGGGGGTGTGACCTTTTCACCTTAAATCAAAAGCGTGAACTTTAATATTCATTTCCTTAAATTTCGATTAACCCTATGAAGTGTATCCTTTGTATAAAATCCAATCTCCCCAAATGTACTTTTCGTGTTTACTTATTTCCGGACGGAATTTCGGAATGTCTGGAATTTTATTACTCATTTCGTTGCAAAAATACTTCAGGGATATTGATCGGACACTCAAAAGTCCTTTATTTACGTGCGAACTATAGGTAGAGAATACTCTCAAACAGATTTGAGTGATCGGAATTCGGAATTTCCTAAATATCTGAGTGCGGAATTCGGAACAGATGGAATCGATATTTTAAATATTATAATCGAGAGATTTTACTCTGAGGATGTATTTCTTTGCGCGCTGCTGCTATAAATATACTACTCGAATGCAAAGTATACGTTTCCTGCAAATTTATAGAAAAGAAAGTTATAGAATAAACTCATCATTTTTATTTATATATATGCATTCTATATCTCATAGATATATATTTATATTTATAGTATGTATAATATACATTGTATATACAGGAATATATTTGTTTGAATGATCTAGTTATATCAACAAATAATTTATGACTGGGCAACATATGCTCCAGTACCGCATGCGGCTCGTTTTTAAGAAATTTAACTATCCTTTGAAAAAAGTATTAGAAATCATAAATATATATTCCTAGTTATTTACGGGATATATCTGTATTTAATATCCTGTTCATTCTGAGTAACACCGCTTAGGGCCCTTATCTCTCCATTCCGCCATAGAATAGATACAAAATTCATGGCTGAAGGGTGCAATAAATATCTTCTGAAAAAGTATAATTTACGTGCTGGATTTCATTCGTTTAACTAGGTTCTTGAACTAAGTGGGCTGTCCGAAAGGCCTGGAAAGAATGCACATAGTATAATGATGTGCATGAATGTATTCAGGGACGAGAGCGTCACTTACGTGATTGCACTTGAACGGAAAGGTTCAGAACTTTGATTTTTCGCGGTCACGAGGAATGTATTTTGGCAAACATTTTGCGATTATTTTAGTACCGTTCAGAATAAGCACTTGAATAGGATAAGAAAAAAAGAAGAAATTCCGCGCTTGACCTTGATTGCAAGGAAAACGTTGATTTAAGGTCATACTGGATAGATATATTCAAGCAGTCTTTACTTTTTCGTATAGTTAATTTAAACGTATTATGTTTGTAAATTTCTAATTAAACAATAAATTGAGGCTCCTGGATAGCCATGTAGGCAGTGCGTTCGACTTCGATGAAAGTGGCCGTAGGTTCGCTTCCCGGTCGGGCACCCAACGTACAAAATTACCTCAGTTACCGAAGTACTCATAGCAATAATACCATTAAACGATAAGTTTACGGGTCATATAATAAGAACTTCGAATATCATTGCAAATTTTCTTTGAATTTTCGAAGGTATGGATAAGTATGACTAACGGACATGGTCAATTAATACTTCGAGCTATACGAGCCTTACGACGAACCAGTAGCAATGAATGGAGGAGAGTGAAAATGCATTAGATTTAGATGTGACATCCTCGTTTTCGCGGAAATAATGAATCATAACAAAACGATAGAAATACATAGCAGCAAAAGAGCCATTTGTTAGCGAATTTTGGGGGATAAATTATTCGCAAAATGGACACAACTTTAAGGCGCTTGCGTGCCTGATACCGAATACAACCGCCCTGTCCTTTTGGTGGCCCACGTTTAGTTAAATAAATATGGGTTTCCAAGGTAAGCTCATAATATGTGTATGATAGAAAGTATTTGAAATTTTGGTTCCCTCCTATCTTATGAGAAGCATCACTTCCATAGGCACCTAATATTTGGACGCAAACCTCGGAGAACTACACTTTCCATTTCGATGCTCTAGAAAGCAATAAACTTTATAGAGAACGTTTTCCAGCATTTAGTGTATTATGGGTATCCCTATTACTGTCACAAAACAGTAGTCTCACTAATGAAGGCAGCTAGCCGTGCCGAGTAGTCGAGTTTCTCCTTCTACCCAGTCCTTTCCTGAGAATATCGGTAACATTTTGGTGCTTAATTTGAATAACCGTTCCCAGAGGTGAATGGAACAGAGAAACCAGAGAGGAACGAAGGAAAGGTCAACGCTGAATGACCAAAGGAAACCAAGGAATTAAGCTGCAAAACATGAAATGAGAATGTATAAATATCCGCTGTGCCCACGCATACCGTTAACTAATCCTTAAGAATAGAAGACGAGTTGGGACGACTATTTCCTCTATAAGAGTACTTAGAGTGCAATAGTAGTTGTATATGCATGTATAATGGAATTAATTAAGAAGCTTTGCCTGGTTGAGGAGAATTCTTCTATTTCTGTGTTTAACTGAGCCACTTTAAGTATAAATAACTTCGTATTACCGATCAAAGAGACAGAAAAGCTGTCTACTTTGGTGATAATGAATACCTCAAACTAGTAGCTATGTTTTAGTTATGACTCTATATAAGAGTGCTGCAGAAGAATATTTACTGTATTATACAAATTTCTCTAATATTTTAATAATTTTCCCTAAAAAAGAGAGAAAAATAGCATAGTTTCATTTTGATTATGCATATCTTTCTGGGTTCTCACAACAAGATGGAGTAATTTTGATTTTTCTTTTGCTGCTAGATAGTCGAAATATATCTCCATTAGCTTATGTCTCCATCTTGTTCTTAGCTGTGAAAACACGAAATATACTAAGGTGTGCATGATTATAAGTCACGTAATTCATTTTTTATGCTCGATAATGAATGCTACGAAAATTTTTTACTAATGCATCAATTGGGCTGCACTTACGTGTATATCTTAAATTCATATTTACTGTCTTATTCTTCTTGAGAAAAGCGATGGCAACCAACCTCACTCCTCTTCTTATTCATAAGGAATCACTCTCTCCTTCAAGCTTTCAAGTTGCTAATAGAGTAAAAGATTAAGTCAGCCAACGTAATAATGACGGTAAATGCAGACAGCCATATCAGAGGAAATGAGATTTTCAATTTCTTCACGACAGAAATCGTGATGAGTTTCCACGAACTCCTTCCGTAATAATTGCTTTCAGGAAATGCAAAAGATAAATGTCATCGGATTATCCAGATTTCAATCAGGTCCCAGTCATATATGTTTTAAATATATAAATTTCTCGCTTATAAAACTTTGGAGCTTTTTGTAAGTAGAAGATTCATTAAGATCATTTGGGGAAAATCAGAACATTTTTTTCATGTTTCAGATGAAGAATGCGGTTCATTGTGACGCAAAATTCTTGTCTCATAAGTCTATACTAATAATCATACAGTCCATAACATGAGTTCATATCTGCTGAAAGCAGCTAAAAATATGCAACCAGGCCACTAGCAAATCATAAAGCAATTAACGAATACTACTTAGCTTGGAGAGATTTAGGCTAATTATTTTAAGCCCTAATTAAATTAATGACATTTAATTCCACAGGATGTAAAAGTACATTAAAAGTGTGTTAAAATTCAGTAACATTTTTTCAATGAACCGGGTAGAATTTTTTATTAAACCGGAATAAAACTATGCAAAGTGTGCGGCAATACTTAAATAAAATATTTAAATCCCCGTTCAAACCAAAATATCAAGTAACCTTCATTTAATTTTCCTGATTTGTAAGAGTTTAACAATTCAAATCAGGCTATTAATCAAAAAACTGTTAATTAGTGTTGCCCTACATTGTGGAAGTTTTCTATTCTCTTTGGTGTTAATAGGAGGACAGTGAAAATTTTTCATAATGCGTTGCCATAAAGTTGCCTTAATTAAAAGACTTTCATCATTTTTATGTTAAGTTGATATTCTATTATGCAGAGAGCTTTATTCGTCAAACCCTTGGAATTAAGGCCAGGACGTGATGTTATTGGGGTAAAGTCTGACTTTATTATGCATGGAGGTTATAATTTGCTTGCATTTCCGGGTGAATTGGGCGCTGCAGCGTAGACTTAAAATTCTTTTATCATAAAGTACTTTGTTACGCTTAATTATAGGCATATATAAAGTGCTGTCATTAATTACTGCTTTAGAACCTTTCCTTAGCGAGTTAGGCCCGAGCGTGCCCTTTCCAATTAACCTCCTTTATCGATCTATTAAATATACAATGTAATATACTTCTATAAAACACATGATAACAAGCGTAAAGTATAAAGGATATCAGTAAATGTTAATTAAAATCACTCGTATTTACTATTACGCGTTACTTGCTTAAGATTTAGGATGCATCGTTTCCTCTTTATGCAAAATTACGAAAAATTTCCCATATACGAGTCTGCCTATAAATAATACGCTGCACAATACTTTTATGTAAAAATAGAAACAAATTACAAAGGAAATTCGGTAGGAAATTAATTGAATTTTGTAGCACGGTCGCAAAAAGAATAGCTCCAGATAAAACCGCTGAAATTGAAATTTCGCTATCGATATGGGAATCAATATTATAATTGAATTTCGAATAAAAACTTCCGACAAAACAATTATATAAGAAGAGTAAATGTTTGATCATAATATTCTTCTCTGGATATAGAATCGACTTGATTAATTGTATTTTCTACATTGGACAAAAATTCATCCTCGACTTTTTCAGATTTCCAGCTACCGAATTAGATTGGTAAGTCGAAAATATCACAGGGCTGCAATCTATTAGAGTGGTATTCTTTCTTTTATGCATTAAATATGATACTCCATCTGGTATAGAGTACGCAAACTACCTTTGAGAATACATATTATTATTAAATTTTACATTATATATTATATATAATATTACATTATATATATATATATATATATATATATATATATATATATATATATATATATATATATATATTGTTTATATTCAGATTTACCTTCCGTAGATCTTTTCATTTCCATCTAATTACCCAGATACTCATTCTCAAAATGTATTATCCCCACTTTTAGAGCAACTTTTCTGCAGAACCTTGCTCAATGCTTAAGTCCATTATTTGAATTACTTATGTTAACCATCGATGCGTACTTATTAAATCTGTTTTGACTGAGAAATATTTTGCTGCAACTCAAACGAACTTAAATATACTTGGGCTTCCGGATAGCCAAGTAGACAACGCATTCAACGTCGGTGTAGATGTTCCGGGTTCGATTCCCGGTGGAGGCCCATATGTGCAAATATGACTTTAGTTTTCTAAGAACGTAAAAAAAGTGAAATAAAGTTCAAAAAATTAGGTAAAAAAGATCTTTCACTTTTAGTTGCTGCAGCTACTTAATACCAGATCCCCTTAAGTATATCATCTCGTCCGTTAAAGTTAAGCCTCTCGAATACCCAGCGGTACGTAAATCACTGGTGGAGATCCACTGTTCTAAACTAATGAAGCGTATGTTTCAAACAGATTATGTTACTCTTTTTCCGACTCTCTAAACTCCGTAATTTCCAAGTAATTAACGGCTCTCTCTTCCGCTATGTCTTCCCCACGTGCTTCTTTTATAAGCCATTCCAACTAAATTTAGTTTACTCACGACGCTGCATTACGAAATCCAAAGTGGGTGAATGTCAGCACTTTATTATTTATTCACTCAATCAATCTTCGACTACGACGGAAAATTTAATTTGGCTTAATACTTACATTCTAATTTCTATCAGGTTTAGATAGTAATCCCCTTTTTTCACCAATCTTATGAATCAGTTCAAAATATCAGCCACTGAATTTTCCTTATAAACAGCCATTTACACTTTTATCCTTTATCTTCCAAAGGCCAGTGGTTCTTTCCTTGCGATGACAGACATTCTCTTCACTCACAATCGCCCTTCTAACTAACCTTCTCTTTATGAACACACTCGATAAAGCATAGAGGCTATTTGGTTCCCTAACCCTCTCATTATGTACCATTTTCGCCTTTAAACTTCATCCAGCCTCTATACATGTCCAAACACCCTTTTCATATCGCATACCCTCGAGTCCACATCAATTTATCGCTCAGTCATTAGTTACTGTCATGCCTCTGCAACATACGCTCCGCATATACCCTTTTCAACAGACTTTCCTTAGAACTGACCCAAATATTGTTTATGATGAACAAATATCCCGCTTCCTTTGATAATACCTCAGGTTTAATCATTGGCCTTCAATTATCCACCTACGTTCTATCTTCATTATTCCACATTTCTTCTTCTACTATTTATTCATTACTCAGTCAACCTTACCAAGTTAACCAAGTCAAGTCTTTTTTACTGTTTCTGCAAATAAGCACCCAACTCCTCGAACCTCCGTTATACACCGGGATATACTCTTCACTTCTTCAAGCGCATTCGTTCTTTAATCTCGCCCATCGTAAAAAATCATCATAAAATTAGAAAAAACCTCTTTTCCTTTCTGTTTCCCAATTATATTCCCTTTAAAAATCTTTCTCTGGACACAATGTATATGCATATATAACAAAATGTATGTCCTGATTCAACTGGTAACAAATACACCAGGATACCTATTTCGGAATACTATACCGTCATCACGTGCATTTTATTAATAGGGATGAAATTTTATTCTAATGTGGTTCTTATCTTGACAACTACTTCAGTTTCAAACCACGTCTTCTCCTTATCATTCGAACTTGATGATAATATGTTGTGCCGTAATATATATGTTTGATTACATATTTTTATGTTTATTACATTTATATTCAAAATTTTTAATATGGTGTTTAATCTGTCCAATCAAGTTAGAACTAGACAATTAATTACTGTCATGATGCTAAACTAATACGTTCTAAACAAAAAATGGTGCGTCCTGAAAGTATGTATCAAGACGGATTGATTTGCGCAATATTGTGTTGTTATGTTTGGTGAATTGACAAATGATTACGAAACCTTCACAATAATATAGATTTAAACATAAAGGTATATCACTGGTTTTGATTTTTAGGGTAATAATTGTTTGTATAATTTAATAACGTCTACTTCTACATAATTAATTTCTCGAATCGCACCAGTTCTGTTTCCATTTTCCAAATTGTATGTGCCGAATGCTTAATCACATTCTCTATGAAACACTCCTAAGCTCCATAAAAAGCGTCAGCCCAAGTAAGAAACATTTAGCTTGGCTTCCGGCGTTGCTTTTTTGCAGTTTCGTTATACCTGTTTACGTTCGCAGACCAAACAGTATGCCGAGACACATCGCAGCTAGTTAAGGTTTAATACCGTTCCGCTTCGGAAACCTCAATTCCCTCCGATCCTTTCCCATCTCACGGACAGCTTAAACTCATAAAAGTAAACCCGACGCGACGTTAATTTCGAGGGATTATCCCAGTCAACGCGGGGCTAAGTCTTTGCCCTGGACTCGGCAAAGCCCCGACTCGATCATCCACTGGACGAGGAGAAAAATACTTCCCCGCTTTGTCTCCATCCCGCGACACCATTCTCTATAGTGTGTGTCGTAGTGTTACTTTTTTCCACTCGCAACAGGCATCAGGTGTGCCCCGGAGAGACGATTAATGGCCTACACCCCAGATTGTCTCCTGCCCGACGCCTGAAGGAGGCGGTCTCACGAAGCAGAGATTTAGCATGTCTGGTACAGCGCTCCTCTTTTTCCCCCATCTCATTGTGACATTTCGGAGATTTAACGTACACTTTTCCGAGGGGAGCTCTTCCCGTTGTGCGGAAATGAGGGGAAAAATTCGGAGGGAGGAATCCGAAAGATAACAATTACGGTAACGCCGAAGGGTTTTTTTTTCCTCCCCGGGAGCTGCGTCGATTTGGTGAGTGTGATTGCGTCATTCTAGTACGGCAAAGGGGGAAGAAGAGTGATTCCTTGGCATTCGTTTCGCATTCTGATTCCCTCGCTTTTATTTCGGGAGAGGTTTACGAAATCGCGATCTTTTTTATGCCGTCTTCTTCCATTTATTTCGCGCTATGAAAAAGTATCCACTACCGGAACTTGGAAAGCGGGAGACGTTAGTATGGGGAACACCTGACTTTCTCCCGGTCTAATTTATCGCGCAAATTTCTCTCGCAAATATTATGTATTTCTCATCGAATAAGGGAAAGCTCACAGGAATGAATGGATAAATTTAGGTACGGAAGTATGCATGAAAATTGCATTACTCGGTCTTGCTGATGGGAGAATAAATCATCGTGAATACAAATGTAATATAAATTTTTAGGTATACCAGCGTTATTTAAACAAATTACACATTCATGTGCTAACATATGATACAGATTGCTAATTATAATATAGATTGAATATCAGTTTAGTATTCGTCAAGTCTTGCTTGAAGTATTCATCTCGGTGACGAGTATGGTCTTCTAATCCTCCACATTTAGTTACAAAAACTGGAGAGGGAATGAGGACTACTAAGTAAGATGAGGAATTAGATAGTTTGCTCGTGCTTTCCTCATTTAGTTAGAATGCCATGAGTGGATAGCATCTTCTTACGTATAACACGATATCCCTGTAAAGGACACTTTTCATAGACATCCATTGTTCTGGTAAAAGGGTTACGTTTCACTATTATTGGAATCAATATGTTCTGGCGTAACTTTGTGGAAAGCCATAATAAATTATACAACTTTGTAATTTTCCACAGATTTTTAATATCGGCTACCGGTTTCGTAAGAAGTTCTTACATTGCCTGAAGATGTAAGAACTTCTTACAAAACCGGTAGCCGATATGAAAAATCCGTGGAAAATTACGAAGTTGTATAATTTATTTCACTATTATGTATAACCAGGACATCGAACCGTAATACTTTTTGCTGCCGTTTTTGCTCCAAACCAACAAGAAAATCAAATTTCTGTTCATTTCCGGTTTCGTTCTTTTCATATTCGTCAAATCGGTTCAAACAGATTTTTTTTTCGCTCCGACCATTGTAATATGTTATCCTTCTGCAAGTTTATTTTATCATCCACAGCTTTCTTCATATAAAGTACACAGCAATTTTTTGTTTAAAAATCTAATAGTTAGTTGCCAGTCCCAACTACACTTAATTAATAACCCTTCCTCCAAGTTGGCTTACATACAATGTTATTTGCTGGGAAGCGAAAATTGTATGATGTTGAAAAGCGATTGAGAAATCGGAACGAAATAAACAAAGGTTATTCGGTTTCGATTCGAGCTCAAAAATTTTAATTTTTACGGTTCAAGTGCGGTGTTCACTAAGGAAACAAAACTGGCATCTCTTTTGTGTCCGTTTTCGGTTCGGTTCTATTCGATTCAACACCCAGCTTACAACTCGGTACAGATCTGAAAAAGTAGCGTTGAGAGCGAAACAACTAAGAGGAAAATGAAAGTAACTGTCGCGACCTCTTCGGGTATTGTAAAAGGATAACCAGTACCAAAGATAAATTAGTGAACGAATAACGTCTCATCAATTATGTATTGAATATTGATTCGCTTTTCTGAATCTAAGTTATTGAATCTGAATTCTTTTAATTCTTTGCTAGAATCACTATATGAAGAAACTTAAATTTTCTTTTTGCCAAGGATTTTCTGAGTGTTAATCACACTACAAAAGTTTATTTGTAATTATTTAGCTCGAGCTTTCTTTACTCTAAGCTCAAACCTTCTACACATATCATACATCCATCTGCCGATTTTTTCCCTCCCCTCAACCTTAAAAATACGTTTCTCCGGAAGTGAAAAAACAATCAGGAAGTCTCATCACCGGCATTTCTATAGTTTGTCTACTTCCAACGAGAATCGATTAAGACCACTGACGCTCGTAATAGATGAATTTGAAAAGTTATACGTGTAAATAAATGGTACGCAAATCAGAATAAATTTGTTTTATTTTGTCGAAATAGTTTCGCAGATTAAATATGTTCTCGATAAGCTAAATACGTATGACGTCTTGATAATGATGCAATGTGTTTTATGATTATTATACAATAATAATATTTACTTCCTTATTTAGGCTAGGACTAAGAAGTGTCTTCTTAAACCTAACCCATATTTATTATTATGTAGAACAAAATTAAAGTTACTGTTACATACTAAACTGACTGAATTTTACTTTTCCACAGAGGGCCATGAACTGAGGGATATATTCCTGCAAGAAGAATGGATGGATCAATCAGCGTAAAGGTGAGTTTGAAAGCGATTATATTATACATTATAGCGATGTTAAAGAACTTCGAATGAGGTTATGAAGCGTCGTGGTTGAGAGCCATCACAGAATAGGTTTAACTGTTGCACCATGCATTATTTGGACGCAGTCAACAGTTTTCTAACTCGGGTTATGATTCGTAGAAATTACTGAATTGCATAAATAAACCTTTTATTTGCGTATGCGATGCTGTAATCTAGATTTAAACGTTAACTAAGTACAGATAAAATACTTTCATGTGCTTTACAAGCCAGGTATCCAAAGTATCTCTAGGTTCACAATTTACATGACGTATTAATATTATATTATAATTAACATTCAAAAACTTCGGATGTTTTTTCGTAACTTTGTTGTATTCCCACATCGTCCTCATTTTTGCCGCATCGGGTAGCAGAGGATTTTTAGTTACGTCGCTTAGGACATCATAACAAAAACTCTGTCCGAAAGTTTAAATTAAGCTCATAAAGGTAATCATGTTATGTCTGTTTCTGGGTCTCACGCGTTGTCTGCGCTTTAATAAAATATCATTACTATGGGACAGAGCGAATCTGCGCACACACCTTTACGTGGTAGATAAAGATATACATAGAAAGAAGGTTTTATTTTCTCATTCGAAATACCTCTTTTTGGTCTCGAAGTCACAAAATGTATTCCGAAACTTTTCCAGGTGACTAACAGAGTCATTCGTGTTTCACCCAAGTTTCATTGGATTATACCCCGCCGTCGAGTCCCCGAAATAACTGATTATTATTCATATTTCTGAATCTCAATTCCGGAGTCCTCCATCGGAGTACGACGAGGAATTTTCTTAGATTTTTTTTGCTATCTCGAGCACACCTTTCTACGGAGAATCTAATTTTAGTTTTCCCGAAATTTTGTATTATATCAGACCAAGATATCGCCAATGTACCGTCTTATAGAATCAGTTCTTACAAGAAATTTGTACTGTTCAGGGTATTCATGCATTGCGTCCAATTAAGTGGAATCTCTATTTTATCGATGAATCTTTTCACGCAAGTTCTACAGCATAATGATGATTCATTTCAAACATTGATAAAATTTTAGCTTGCGTGGGATGGCTGCAATAAAATTACTCCATTACAAAACTCTTGAAAAATCTAAATATTGCATTTCCGGTTCTCAATCAATTTTACTACCAACAGTATCCTTGGTTCGAATCTGGGCTTCTCGAAAATGCTTTCGTAAGAAATGCGCGTTAAGTTCATTTTTATCAATTGAAGATAAACTTTCTTTTGCAGAATTAAATTAGAAGTAATGGTCCCAGAACACAGTCTTGAAAGAATGAATGCAAAGTAAGATATAAATTCTTTTTTGCGGCGCCTAAATGCCAAAATAATGAAAACTGTAATAATCGTCCGATAAAAGTTAAGAACTGTATATTACAAGACTGCTCTAAACTTCTTGCTTAAATTAGCAAAGTAACATATTAATTTTCTTTTTTAATTTCTTAATTATTCCTCCAGGTCGCTTTCTTTTCGCTGACAGACTGAGCATTTTTGAGTCTTCGGTAGAATATCTCGAGTTCATTACTAAAATTCTTCTTTAGGTGATCGAAAAAGTGATAATCATATGCTCTCAGAAACGAGACGAACCTGATTTGTTTTCACGTAGAAGTTCATATTATCCTCCTGGGAGAAACGAATTCGTAGGAGAGGGGTTTAGCGCGCGCTCCCATCAAATGCACTTCCAGAGGGAGCGTTGCAACGTAGAATTCTTTTTTCTTACTTATTTAAAACACTCTCCTGACCAAACGAGGTATTAAATTGTAAATATAATAATTGCGATATATCAAAAAAATTGTTCTACATTTTGACTACCACTTATTTTTGAAAAAAGTTTTTCTAAGACAAAATGTTTTAATAAAAATAGCAATTTCAAAATAATAAATTTTTCTTGGAAATGCTCAATTTTTATGGTTATTTACAGTTATAATCCACTATTTGATTAAAAATTGAACTAACTATTCACGAATAAAAAGGAAAATAAATTTGGCTTATTTTGGTGCTGCCACATGGGAGATTTTCTTAAAACTTATTCAGGCACGATTCGCCTTAAAACAAATGAAGGCAGGGCAATTCCAGGGTGGCTAGAGAAGAACGGCCATCCGGCAGTCGAGTTAGACAGGCGACTCGAGACATCTAACGAATCTGACCAGTGGTGGCGAGCAGGTAGAATTCAAGGGAGCTAGAAATTATGTCAGGGTGGAAAATATTGGTTCTCGTAAAGAATAAAGAGGAATCTGTTTCTAACTTAAGGCCATTTTAAAACATAATTCCTTACGATCTACCGAAAAATTCCCTGCAATCGCTGGTACCGCTTTCCTTTAGACCTCGCGATAGCAGCCCTCCTCATCGGAAGGAGCGTAGGCACATGGGTACGCACCGGCCTAGCCGCGGCAAAGGCAAAATTCCGGTGTTGCCAAAATGTAATAGAAGGGCGGGTGGAAGGGGTAAAACTTGGAATTTGAAACCCCTCAATCTTATGCACCACGGAATACACCGTTCGATTTTTTCTTGGACGACTGTACTTGGTGAAAGGCTTTCTTCCTTTCCTCCTTTCCATATTTCGTCCCAATAACTTTTCGTTTGCCCGTTAAAGGCTGGTCCCAATTATTTCTCAGGACTGGCTACGGGCGCGAACATTTTGGTGCCGAAACCCGGGAATTCTATGGAGACGTTGAGATATTTTGAAATTGGGATATTAAATTATGCCTGATCAGAAGAAGAAGCACCTGCGGTCGTAACAATGGAGGCGTTCGATCGCCCAATCACCACCTTTCGCGCACAGCGAGATCAAATTATGGCCACTATTTCCGCGGCCCATTTAATAGTCGTTGAACTGGACGCCTTAGGGAGTGGCATCTGGGATTCGCCAAAAGTAAGAGTGTTTCGCGTGAGGCTGAAAAATTAGACGAGGTTTATGTAATGTAAGAGGAGAATTGTTATTTCGTTCTCGCTGTGTACGATTTTGTCAGAGTTAACTGATGCTTTGCGCGCACCACAGGTTAGCCCTGCAACCTTCTCGTATTCAATGCAACGATCTCGTCTTCCAGTGCTCGAAATTTCCAGTTTTTCGGGATGTTTTGTTGAATGGGAAACTTTTTGAGACCTGTACACTTCGGTGATTCATAATCGTGACGATATAGACCCAATTGAAAAGTTCGGATATTTAAAATCGGCTCTCTCCGAGGATGCGTTGGTCCTTAAGTCCGTACCTTCTGCAGGGGCTCATTATGCAACAGCTTGGAAGGAGCTGTGTGAATATTATAACAACTAATAATGTATCTAAATAATTAAACCTAAAAACAATAATGTTTTGGGATTTAATTATTTAGATAAATTATTTGAATTTAAGCCCTGTTCATCCGATCCCATTTCCAATTTGCAACACTTCATGAGTATGTTCTCTGAAATTTATGCGGCCTTTGAGCATTCCAGATCTTGGGGATTTTATTTTGTTTCGGCTTGCAGCCCGCGCTGTTGGTCCAGAAATGTTACTTTGCTTCCAGGAGACATTGACGGGCGAAGAGTTCCCCACTTTGGCCCAGCTTCTAGCATTTGCTAAGAAACAAAACAAGGTCTTGCAACCATCTCAGGGAGTTTTATCGAAGCAGGTACCCACTTAAGCCATAAAGTCTAAATCATCACGTGCTAAAGTTACGATGACTGTTTCCGCCACTGATAATATAAAACCAGAGGCTGGAATAGCCAAGACGGAGCAATGCCCGCATTGTAAATGCCGCATCTTCTTCATAAATGCCCAAATTATCAGATATCAAATATCGAGCAACGCGCGGAATTTGTCCGATCAAAAGGAGTCTGTTTTTGATTTTTAAGAGCGGGTCATTGGTCCTCGCTATGTCCTCGAAAGAGTCTTAAATATTTGAAATGCCCGTGGGGCCATCATGTAACCTTGCATATGTCATCGGCAAACAGAGATATCTCACCCAAAGTTTCGCGATCGGAGATTCTCCCCAGTAAATCGTGATGCCAACATTCCTGCTAATTCTTCTACGGAGTCATCGTGAGTCTATTATAACCATGCGGGTATGATCTTACTTGATATGGCAGTGGTCTTTGCTAGCAACTCCAGGGGTCGCCCTCAAACCGTGAGGTTAATGATCGACTGTGGGTCGATGGTGTCAGCTATATCGGCTGCCACCGTAAAGCATTTAAACCTTCAGGTCAAACTGTATGAGGGAGTTTTGATGGAACTGTCTCACATACCCTTGAATCGGCCAAGTGGTATAGTTAAATGCACTTTATTCCCGCGCCATTCTACTAGTCCACTTCTTGAAACTAATGCTGTAGTTCTGTCGCAGGTAACTAGGCCTCTCCCTCACGCTCCCATTTCGCCGGAGTTTTGGAAGATGGTTTGTCATCTTAATTTAGCGGATCCGGACTATAATAAACCCGCTGCAATTGATTTTCAGTTGGGAATAGATTTGTTTCCCCGGATTCTTTTGGGAGGTCGAAGGACAATTTATTCGAGGGAACTTGAGCCTTGAATTCTCTGTTCGGCTGGACACTAGTAGGGAACATTTCAGAGATGCTTTCCACTTCCTTAGAAGTAGTTTCAGTGTATACGGAAACTGCTAACTGGTTACT
This sequence comes from Pachydiplax longipennis, assembly GCA_036926295.1. Classification (NCBI taxonomy): domain Eukaryota; kingdom Metazoa; phylum Arthropoda; class Insecta; order Odonata; family Libellulidae; genus Pachydiplax; species Pachydiplax longipennis. The sequence goes on from JAVFKF010000012.1 coordinate 20,629,294, forward strand.
GATTACCGCTAACTGGTTACTGATTACTGGTTACTGCTAATGTTTGTGAGATTAGATTTATAGGTATTGTAATTGTCATCATAATACAAAGTATGCTGCCGTTGTGAGGTTTTCATGGGCTTTCCCTCCTAGCTTAGGGTGAATGCCAGACAGAATGATCGGTCCCCTCAAAGTCAAAATTAATAAATTTTTATTTAAAGAAAGCTTGTGTTTTTTTATTTAAGCTTTAAATGCCTCCTGTTCCGTTATAGTCAAAGACAATTTTCTCCTACTGCTTTACATGCAAATAAACTCAAATATGTAATAATGCAATATTACTTGAGACAAGTTGAAATGTTAATTTCTAATCATGAATTCCTTATGTAAATCTTACATATAATTATCGGAGAGCCCGTCTGTCTGTTCCCCCTTTTATTTTGGAAACTATTTGTCGTAGAGCCACGAGATAAACTGCATTGTATTTCTAATAGACGTCCTGATTAAGTCTTATACCGCTTCCTAATTGAATCTGGACTAGGAAACTTTAATCACTCTTCTTTAAGAAATGAACGGGATACAATGAACGTTCTTTGATACTCTTCCCTATTAATTTTGGAATTACTTATTAAGCTTTACTATCTATAAGGATCATGTTTATTTAAGTAACTGGTCATAATGGTTACGATATTTTAAAGTTAATTTACAATTTAACTATGAGTCAATGGAAATTACTCCCTTTACACTGATAGAAATCGCATAATAATAGCGTAGATTTTAAAATGTGTGATAAAATTGATACTGTGAGGATCGATTTAAATAACTATAATTTCCTCACTAAATTCTCATACCCTCGCATATCCTATAAACACACGAACAAAATCATTTTACGAATTTCAGTAGAGATGAATATTTGTCAATTAGATGCTCCGTAAATTCGAATGTTAACTCTAATAAATTTGATTCACCATTAGTTTACAGACTAGGAAGAATTTCAGTATCAAAGTTTGCTTATCAAAACGATGGCCCTGTTTATGGGGTTTTGCGACATTTTTTTGCAGAATTGTGCAAATTGTTCGAAGTTTTTATATCGAGTCGCTAATGATAAGTGTACTTTTTGCTGCTTTCCGACTACGAGGACAGCAGTGATTTTGGCGATCGTTGCCCGAATCAGATTCAATACGTACTTGTAAACACACTCGTTATTTTCTTGTGAGCACGGGTAATTAGTTTGGTTTTGCTATGGACTGTTTGTTAAACACATGACGATATTTGTGGGAACATTTGTGTGGACACTGCAAGAGTATATACCTGTTCGAATCGCAGCTTTGCCAATGGGCAATTATAAAACTATTAATTAACCTTTCGCATCGATTCTATATAAATGTTTATTTACGTGGCGGAACATCGGCATTGTAAAAGTACATATTTTATCTCTACTTGGAAATTGATAGCAATGCATGTAGGTCTAAAAATATAAAACGTGGAATTTTCTAGTCGTAGTTCTTAACTAAATAGAGAATAAATGAGCATCGGCCATTGTTAAAATCGGAGATATCAATTTATTCGTGTTTTCCCAAAATTAATTGAATATTCCGTTACACAGGCCTCTAGCATTATCCTCTGGTTCACGTAAAGGTCAGACTTTTGCGCTATCATTGCACTGATGTCCGATACCTTAATAATTACCTTATCAAGACTAATGCTATGGTACCATTCATTATGATCGTATATACTTCAGTCTGAAATATATTCACTGCGAATCACTGATGATCAATACACAATGTAAATTAAAATAAAATTATGAATCTTAGTCTACGAGATGAAAGAAGAGAAATGGAATTCGACGGTTTTCTCATAGTCAACGTATAAAAGTACAACTTAAAGTATACTTTTAAGGAAGATTTTAGTCCAAGTATCAATTCCATATCAAAATGATCGGTATTCCTAACATATGAATATATTCTCTATACATTCACTCATTATGACAGATTAGTAAAGTAAGTTACCTGGATTGTAGAGGTAACTTTCTGAGGTAGAGTGAGATATTCTCAATCAGTTTTGTCTCAGGACAAGACTTAGGGCTAAAAGTTCGCTTCGTGGTTATTCCTTTCCTCGTAATCTCAAGTTGTAACCATCTTCATCATATCAAATGAAAAGTTATAGTATCCTATGTAAGTTGCCAGTCATGGCTGTTGTTGGATCTGTTAATAAATAAATAAACCCAAAAGCGAATGTAATTTTTTGTGGTTAGTAGGGTTAGATATATCGTGCTTTGTGACTGCTTACCTTTGCTGCCAAAAAATCATCATTTATTACTAATTTTCTATCCCCATAGTTAATAATGCTTTATTTTGGAGTGATAAGAACCAAAATGATGTAACAAGGAAGCTCTTATTCCGAAAAGATTATTACTATTCAACAGTATGACGAGAAGGCAACCAGTATTACAAAAATAGCGGGGTTTCTAGACATCCTATCTTCAATTATGGAATTTAAAGCAAAATGTAGAAGTATCATTTTCGTTTCGAGGTAAAAAGCTTTTAAAAATTGAAGAGCTACAATTTCCTTCCCTTTTTTTCTAACCTTAAAGAGGTACGAAATTTTTGCAACCCGGGTATTGGTCCCCGGTAAAGCGTCTCAACCGAGTTTTACTGTACCACTATACAAATGTTTTTTATTTTATCACTTTATCTACATCTACATCTACATATGTACCCTGCAAGCCGCCTTTCGGCGTGTGGCAGGGGGTGCAAGCACCATGACTCTATTTGCCCAGTCGATTATTTTCGCGTATTGTATAAAAGATTTATTCCAATCGTATAAAGTTCCTTTTTTATAGGATCGAAATAAGTATGTTTGTAAGTTATTGATTCTACTTAAATTAATAAGAATAATGTATGATTAGGAGTAATAGTTTGGATCTGAAATGGGAGTCGCCGAAATCAATGGTTGTTTGAGCCAACAGTAAAGATTGACAGAAAGAAGAACTTGGTTGAGCGATTTCTTGTGGAAATCCATTCCTTAATTACAAAATACGTAAAACAATATCGTTGCAATCCACAATAGAATAATATGAACACGTTCATAACTGCAAAAAAGTCGTGTCATACTGAGCCCTGACGATGGCATAACAGTGTCGAAACCATTGGCAATTGTATCAGTTTTGATATTATTTTGTGGATTGCATTAGTATGGATTCACGTTATTTATGAATCAGAGTTGACTACAGATAAATCACCTCGCGTTTAAGACGCTTGAGGTGATTTTTCAAAATATCACGTATACTTCGGGTCTGCCGAATTCCCTTCCGTGCGTGTTTTCCAAATCAAAACAATTCCAAATTCAGTAATCAAAAGTTTCGGCTTTAAAATTCGCACGTATTCGCACATCCCATTAGTTCTCGCAAGTACAAGCAGTTCCGGCAAAACTTCTACTTTAGTTCAGTCAGGTGGTTAGGGCGTCCGACCTTGGCACACATGGGACATTTTTAAACCGGCAGTGTCAGCGATGAAAACATTTTCATCCCGGTGTTGCCTAGATTCCTCGAGGTCGCTGCGCGGAAGTGCTCTTTCGTTATCGCTCTCCGCCATCTGATTTGCCCACGGGCGCGCGCCAATTGTAATAAAATGGAAAAGTGGATTCTGAACCTGTCCATGCGTTCTCTATTCAAATCTCATTTAATGCGAGACACGTAGAGGTCAAGTGTCGTCCGGGGCGCGTGTTGATTCAGTGCGGGTTTTTCGTGCGCATTGGTTTTTCATTTCGTAACTTTGCCGTTCGGTACCGCGGAGATCGAATTTTCTTATAAAAACATAATTATATATAGTGTGATTAACGTATTATGTTTGACGAAAGGATTCAAGTGGTCGGCGCGACTGAAAAAATCGCCTATTTTGGGTTTTTATACACAATTCAGAGTCGGTAAACTAAGTGCTTCAATGAGGCTCTTGTTAAACCATTTCTTGTTGAGGTAGGATAAAGAGCGTTTGAAGTGTACGTGAGATATTTCATAGATTTCATTGCCAACTATTTTGTTCTTGAGCCTTTGGGTGAAGCAACATTTCCGCGGCTCAAGAAACCTTCTTGAGCTAGGGTCAGGTGCGGAACGGTTCAGGAATCAGGGTTTCGAAGCGTATTTTTTATCGTTCTGGCATCCACTCCGAATGTAAACACCAAATTTCTGTTCGGTTCTGGTATCACACCGCCAGAAACCGTCAAATGACCTCAGATCGCTTTTCCTCTTTCTCAAAATAATCCCTATGAAAAGTGTTTGTTAGATTCAAATGTAGCTTCTTTCAATCATACCATAGGATAAACCTATTATTGTAAAACAAACATTTAAAGTCCAGTTGTTATAATTTATATTTTATGACTTTTGATTCAAGACCCTCTCTTAGGTTTTGGTGCTCGGTTCTGTTTTGGAAGCCTGTTATAGACAAATTATTTACACTGAGCACATGCATATCATCCAATAAATCATCCCCATGATTACTACGCATTTGTCAAAACCGATTTGTCTCCTAAATCTAACGAAAAAACATAAGTAGTTCATAATATTGATCATGTAATGATTGTCGCAAATATAAGGTAAGATATAAAATAACAATAAAAATAAAATTATTATTTGATTTATTGATCTTAACTATAAGGGATCGAGAGGGAATATTTGTAAATTGCGTTCGTATGTAATCGGTACAAACTGCGGATTAAATTTCAACTCTTGATAAAGCAGAGAAAAAAAATATCCAGAGATAGATTTTCCCTTACGTACTTAATAGAATTACCGTATTATAATTCATTATCTACACCGAAGATCTCTTCTGCGCTTGCAGTGTACCACTTAAGTAATACCTGAAGCTGTCATCACGCTCATTGGCGGGTTTTGTGTAAGATCTTGCGCAGGTGTCTGTGCGATTTTTTATGGTACCGTCTAGACTGTAAAAACGACTTTACTACTAAAAGGTTTTCAATTTCAACGGGAAAAAGTTTTGCGACGAAAAGTGTGGAGGATGTAAAGGTTGGAAATGACGTTCATTTCTTTGGCGGCGAAAAACTCTTCGACAAGCGAAGTGAGCTATCGCGTTTTCGAGGCGCAACAAAGCTCTTTATTTGCAGCGATGAGTCTCACGGTTTTCCATCTAAATTTCGTGGCATTGCCAGATGCTGATACCGACTCCAACGGTAACATTTTACAGAGCCAATTTGTGACGAATCGCAAAGCAGTCATCATCAATTGATGAGTCTTGTTTCAATCTATCAATGAAGAACAACGTTCCAATCTTAAATTTACCGCATTCTATACTCTTCGTAAATTAATCTCTAAATCATTCCTGGCGTTATTTAAGGATCATAGGATCCTTTAATTTCCTGATTAAGCCAATATTCGTTCACAAAATAGGCGAACTTGATTTCTCGGAGCATAGGTTGAACACTTTTACTACAATGGCTATAGACCGCTAGTTTTTTAAGGCCGAACAGCGGGCTCGGAATCGTATTATCGTAGATTGTCCCATTTACGCGTTTATGTTAGTTTCATGGGTGTGGCGGTTCGCCCACCATGACAAGAATCTGTGGAATTGTGTGGCCGGTGCTTCGATGAAGCCATGACTGCGAACGATGCCGCAACGCGGACGAAATCGCAACGTCCTTGCCCACAAAGTCTCCCGAATGGCTTGAGAGAATGTCTCGGCGAGATAGCTCAACGGACAGAGCACCCGACCGTCAATCGGCTAACCCGGGATCGATTCCCGGTCCCGTCGGACTTTTTTCAAGTCTATTCTTCCTTGGGTTTCTTCCTTCGGATCTCATCTTTCTTTTGAAAATAACATATATATTCTTGTATAATATTTTCTTATATAAATTATCTGATATAACTCTTGTTTCCAAAGAGAGTGACAAATTTATCTGGGGAATCATCTCCAAAAATTTAGAAATTTTCGTTAATGTCTATTATTTTTAAGATATTTATAATCGGAATATCTCTTTGAGGACATTTGCAGTTGTATATACTAATAAAATACACAAAATTAAAAAAGCCTCATTTTCTAGATACTAAGGATACCGAAATTAATTTTTAAATCTTCCTCGTACACAACAATTGAAGCATAACAATTCATTATCGTATCTTCTCAGGAAATGTAACAGCTTCTTACTAATTTAGGTGTTAGAAACATATTTGCTTATTTATCAATTTTCATGCATTCTTGAAGGTAGGCGTAAAGAGAAAATGAGATTGGTATTCTATTTGATTAATCAGAATGCGGTGTTTGCTCGATAAATATTATTTTGAGTAAAACAACTTCTCTGTTATTAGAGGATTCTTCAAACAAAAATATTTGATCTAAAATCAGGCAAATTGAGGTATAATATAAGCAAAACAGTACCAATTCTAAGATTATTCCCAAAGTTTTCATGGAAGAGAACCAGCTTTAACGAATGTCGAAGTTGTTCCGCTTTCAACGCAAAATTACTTGTCTGATTAGTGAGTTTATAATTTCATTGGGCGTGGAAAACCATGGGGTTATTTATCCCGAAAGAAACAAAAAGATTAAGGTACCTCTCTTTTTCCCTCTCAATGATGTTGTTGCAGTTAGAGGAGAGAACATTCATGTCAGTATCAAGTATATTCTTCGAGCAATTTTCACGGAGAATAAGGCGTGTCTGTAATTTTGTCTCCTCCTGGATCTCGGTTAGCACGCCGAAGTAACAGTTTCTCAGATAAATGACAAGGAAACTTAGCTGTTTTACATAGTTTACCAACGACTAGAACATCTCACTCATCTAGTTCAGATGTGTAACTTTCGGATGTAGTTAATTACTACGAATTAAACTGCAGGAAAACTTTGCCTTTGTTATGGTTAATATGAAGTTTCTCATTTATACAGTTGTGAGAATAAATCAGCGATGAAACGATGTGTCACCATAGCGATTTCCGTAACATCGCACTGTTTTCTTTTCTACTTTAGAGTAAGGTATTACTGTAGGAATGAATGTAACTACTAATTACTAGGTAGTGTAATTTAATTTTCAACATTTCACAACAACAAGCAAGGCATACGAGAACTTTTTGGTTCATATATTTGGATGATATTTTAGCGCCATTACGAAATAAACCGGTTAACGCGAAACGTTGGTAAGCAACCGGTTCTTTTCGTTTTAGCTGAGTTTCGTATTAACTGAATTATTTGCAAATGCAATACGTTCCATAGGAATATTTATCTTGCCTTCTACCAAAACTCTTCATAAGTTTAAATTTATTGAATTAATTAACTTTTAAACAAAAAAATCAAGAAAGAGCCAACTAAATTGTAAACGAAATCCAATTATTCATTCGTGAAATTCCAAATTTTGAATAATTTAGAATTTTATTTACATGAATTCGTTTTAGATGGAATTTCCGTTACATAAATTGGCGAGAAATATCTGAGCACGACTTCCTGAATATATTTCAAAATTAAGCTTCTGAAATAAAATCCTATTAGACTTTTAGATTCGAGATGTGCTTGAGCGGCTTAAGCCGCTTGAGAAATTTCTTAAGGCAGTTTTCGAGCTGAAATTTGAACGAACGGTTTAGCTAAATATTTAAATCCTTAAGCCGATCTGGAAAGGGATAGTGGACGATGAAATCACTTATGGGGACAGAATATCGATATTTATACTATAATCGTTTCTTATCGCTGACTAACGTCAAATTGGAATTAAAAGCGGTATATCGCTTAAACGAAAGAGATAGAACGTTCCATAATATTGGGGACTATTTGGAAAAGGGGCTATCCGTATTATTCCCAGTCTTCATTGAGGATTTAAACCGTTAAATCTTCTAGATTTTAGAAAAGATAGTATGTTTTATTTCAGTGTAAAGGTATAGTGAAGTGAAATCGCGATAAACTAGATATGCTCTACTAAAGAGGAACGTCTCAAACTTACAATCAGTATTTATTGATTGAGGATTTTGATCGAAGAATCTTAAATTCCTAAGTCTTAATAAAAAAATATTTGGTTACTCAAAATTTACTATCATTTGTTATCATGCTGATTTCCGAAGAAAGGATTATTGAAGAAAAAACATCATGATAAATATGAATATATAAATGCCGGTGACATATCATCATCCGATGAAACGGTAGTTAAAGAATGTAAAACTGGGCAATATATGGACTAAGAATGCTTCCCTTTATTTTGAGCCGAACAGTAACTCTCTTGCATTTCTAGTCGGTGGCCATTGCGGGATATTTATGCAGATATATGAGGCGCGACCTGAAATCTCCCTTCATATCTCAAACTCCGCAATCGGAAGCTGTCATAAATTTCCATTATTACACGGGAAATTTTCCGGAACCGTTGAATCTTACGATCCTTCGATCGTGGGTGCCATCGAAAATTGGGGTGAATTGTATCTTATTGAATTTTGGGAAACTCTAAAGTGAGAGACTTCGCATCAGGGCGTGCGAAGAGAGCCTATTGCAATCGTGATTGGGATGAGCAAAACCTGCCCGTGATGTTCGCGGAGCTTCATTGTAACGCCCAGAAATGCAGATTCTCGACGTCCACGTCAACTTTGGCGGCAGCTATGCAACGGGCTACCTTTTATGTTCGTCTAAAAACATAGCTAACGCCGGAATACTAGATGAATGAACTCAAGCGGCTCGTGAATATTACGGGCGCAGGAGCATTTCGCATTTCGGACTATTCCTTTAAAGTCAAAATCGTCGGCATTCCTAAATTTTCGGAAATTAACCGTGACTTGAGTGCTGGATAGGTTTCATTTGGGAAGGTATGCTGCGCTTTAATGGGTGGTATTTGAAGTGAGTGCGGGCTTTACTTTATGCTGGCCGAATCGCTAAGCCGATGTATTTCCTTTACTTGCACTCTGGAACTTATTGACAGACACCTCGCCAAAGAAATATTACTTGAAATATAAATAGCATCAGTCAAAGGGCTCAGACGTGGCTAGATGGAAAGGTAGGTCAGTATGAATAGTATCAGTATCTAATGTATTTAGGGGTTTCCTACATAATTATATTCTCATACAATTTTATATTGCACTTCGTTAAATTTGGAACGAGTACAGTTATGAATTAAGACATTAGATGATGGATTTTCGTTTTAATTTAAATTGTTACGGGTGTATATATATATATATATATATATATATATATATATATATATATATATATATATATAAAGTATATATATATATAAAGTTAAATTTAATTTCAATTTCAAAAGAATCAGTAACTTTTACATATTTATACACACACACACACACACACACACACACACATATATATATATGTGTGTGTGTGTGTGTGTATAAATATGTAAAAGTTACTGATTCTTTTGAAATTGAAATTAAATTTAACTTTAAAAAAATTGGTTGTACTTCTGAGCCATTGAGGCTTTTCAGAAAGTCTGAACTTGAACGAAGTAATTTACATACTCCTCTTACAAAATAGGAAGAATAAAATCCAGTTGCCGGGAGGATTAGGCTATATAATGATGAAATATATTATTAAAACGGAAAATTAATTTATTGATCAAATATATAAATCATTATTAAAGATAATTATGTAAAACTACATGGGTTACTGACCTGAATAGAACTATTCATCTCGTTGACGTCTGAAGTCATGAAATTTCGTTTAAGGAACAACGAAAAGTATATTACAGGAGTGAGGATGTAAAAAGTTCTCATCAGTGTCCAAGTAGGAAGTAAAATTAGGGTATGTCAGTTTAAGAAGTATCTGTAAGTAATGACTGAAAGAATATGCGTTGCCACCTGGACAGCGGGCTAAATAGCACCGAAATATAAAGTGAAAGGAAGAAAGAAATATAAAATCACAATTTAATTAATAAGATTATTCGTTATGCCACTCAGCATCCTGAGCCATAAAATTATATACTGGAGTTCAATTAAAATCTAACGTAATAATTATTCCAACATGATACCAAAACTAGGGAAGTGATTGTAACAATGATTACCTACATTTTAATGTTAATAGTGTTGAATGTTTGATTCGGCAGAAGTACCAGCTATTTTGTGTTACATAGGTGAATATCTTATTATTTATAGCTTTCCGATTTAAGTAAATGGACCGACTCGAGCGTAGATTAACAAATCTTAAAAATTTTATTCGAGATCATGATAAGTCCCAAAGCCGGCTTTTTTGAAAGCAAAGCTACGGAATTTTTACCCAGTTAATACTACGAAATAATCCCTTAATGAAGATTACCACCTCTGAGACTTCCAATGACCATAAACGCAAGCTGTTCTTAGACTGGTTGTTAACCGTACTAAATAATATAGTTTTTAGGAATGAAATTATTCATTTTTCGAAGCGTCCTATACGATAATGAGAATTCAATTCAAAACTTTTCCACCGTAGGAGTTCAGCTTCCAGCGGTAAGGTTTTATTTATTCAAATCTAGGGTAATCTTTAATGCATTCAAAAGCCCATGGTTATATTAGTTATCCGTTCGCGTTACCTCTCAGAAATAGCAGGATATTTCGAGGATTCGGAAATCATTCCCAGATAAATAAACGAAATTCCTCCCTAATTCCAACATCGTTCCCGACCTCCATGGCTACACATTGCCTTCGACAATTCCATCAATGTTCGTCAATATCCCATTGAACCCCTACTCTTCACGGCTGTTTATTTTTGCATACATAATAGCCACAATTTAGCGTGGATAGAGCCTCGGGAAATCTTCATTAAAATGTTTACATCTGTTTCTAATTCCCTACGCAACCTGAGTATCGTCAACATTCCTACAATGTCTCTTTCGCTTACTGTAAACGTATTCGAACTGGAAATATCCTCTGTAAACCAAAGACTGGGAAATTCAGAAATTGATTTTGGTATTTAGTATACTCTGTGAATCGGAACTAATGCGGGAACAATAACCGCAAAACTCATTTTCGAGTGTTGAACAGTAAATACCTTTTCCGGTCTAAAGGAGAAAGATTTATATAGTTATGATAACATTTTGTATTAATTGATACCGGATCCTCTACCGTACACTTATTCCGCATTTTTTAATGATATTTACTTTTCCATAGTAGCTAAAACATCAATCCTCAGATTATATTATGGATTAAAATTGGATTATCCTATAGATTATTATATGTGATGATTATTATAATGTTATATATTATTACTTGATTATTTCATGTACAGACTAGATTATATTCATAATATTTTCTATAAGATTTTGTATTTTAATGAAAATCTGCGTAATTGAAGTTCATAAGATATTTTTGAAGTTAATAGTTGATTTTTCAGCCCATTTGCCATGATATACCAGTACTTTGCAGGAACGATCTGCTTGCTTTAATATCCTAGACATCTCATTTTTTTAAACGGTAGTTCTAGTTAATTTGCTAAAATTCTTTTCTTAAAAATTGCTTGGCCTAAAATAAATTTCAATTAGACGAAGCTTGCGGAGGGCTGATGTACAAATATAAGATCGCCGAGAGGAAAGAGATGCCTAAAATCACTGGTGAAATACATTGAAGTCAAATCTTAACCGATATTTTTTGCGGTTTTATACTGTTATTTTGTAATGTACAGCTTGGAATGAGCGCGAGGTCTACATTTCGAAAAAAAATCTTGGGCTTTAAATGATTCAGCATATTTATCATAAGTCCGTTCTTCTGTGCGTTTGGTAGAAATAATTCAATCGCGCATTATTCAAATCCGAGATTATTTAGCGAACTTTTTTTTGCCTTCACAAAAACTGTTTCCTGTTCCGGAAGCGAGTGATTGCGCAACCGAGTTGAATATGATGATAATTAGGCTTGTTATCGTGGAGATTAAAAACATATTTCGACGGAATTAGTCGATAAACAACGAGAAATAATTTTGCTCGGTAATTTCAAGGGAAATTTGCTTCCCTCGAAAGAATTCAGATATTAAATCGTGATTTTAAACTTGTTCTACGCGATGTGCAACTACAAAATTTTGACCAAAATGTTAATAAGTGCAACAAATGTGAAAATATGTAGCACGATTTTCGTTTAAAAAATTTCGGTACGGCTGAAAACGTACAATTTCATCGAATTTTATTTAATCGCTAAACATTGCTTGTATCCAAAATCGTTTCTTTTTACGTCATTAAATTTAAACCTACATCAACTGGATATTTAGTTTCAGTCAGTGAGTTCAGCGATGATTTAAGGATCGGTATCATTAAGGGGCGGATTATCAAATATTCATTCTTAGAAATATTTCAGACACAGTAACATCTTTAATGAACGCGATGGGTTCACAGATTTTCAAGCAAGAATACGGAAAGTGAATTTACTTCTCTTCAAATACAAAATGATGATACATTTTTACATTATTGTACACATTTCTACACATTAATACCCAACAATATACAGATCACGGATCATTATCGAGAAACAATGCTGATACTAGTACTATATATCACATAATAATCATAATATACCGTACATACAGATTGTCCATGAATTACAAATATCCTACGTACAAAGTCCTCCCCAGAAAATTTCCCAGTTGCTGGGGAAGAGGTCAGAGAGTGATTGTGTTTTTATGTTGAATTATCTCTACAAGTTCAGGATGATCTAATATTTGGCCTTTCCCTTTCTGTCGATTGTCAACTTGCTGCGTCTTCCCACCTACACATATCAATCATTCACATTAAAATTGACTCTTACTTCCTAGTTTTTGATTGGCTGTTAGTTGCATGGCCGTTTTTATCCCTTTGTTTGTAAGAGATCGCTTTTGGCAATGATTGTATGGCAACATCTTTATTATTTTAACTTATGTATTGAAATATTTATTATATTTTTATTTCTTGTATCATGATGAGGCTGTGGCATGTATCTGTTTAAACTTTTAAAATTATTATTTATATATTTCATGCTTTCGAATATATGCAGGCTGAGGATACCGTATTTCTTTGCAAAGGGGTTTGCAAATTTCTCCACTCTCTAAATTAGTCCTGATACATATACTTCTTTTGAATTTTCAGATTATTTCCCCTCCAGGGATATTTCCCATAATATAACGTTATAATTCTCATTTTATATTTAAGCTTTTTTTCGTAACGTAAAGTGTCATTCTATCATTCAGTTTAGCGAAAAAAAAACATTAAGTAATCGGTGATCGAATATCACAATCGAATTTTTAGCCATCAATCATCAGAATATCAAAAATCGATATCGTTACCCACTCGATAATCGGTTATTCAATCTTGAAAAAATTCAGTTACGGTTTAAGAATAGATTCGTTCGAAAATTCGGCGATCAAATATTTACTCTAAGGAAATCGTTTTGCTACGTCTTCGAAATTCATGTTCCCGAATTTCCACATCTGGATACTCGAATATCGAAATCTTCTCCAACGTTATGAATCAAGAAAATTCGCACATTCCTACAGCACGGCGTGGCACCGGAAACTAATCGATATTCGTACCGTCGTCAGATTGTTATAACAAGGTGTTAACGACATGTTATTTATTGCCAATGTTTTCCCGATATTCAGTGTCTCGGCACCTCAATTATCCCCGATAATTAACGTCCTAACTATACCTAAAAGTTTTCACCGAGAGGCACAACTGTCAGCGTCAGGTACGCGGAAGATTGAAATGGAAGTGGGATTGGGGGAAGATTGAGGGAAGGAAGCAGAAAGTGATGGGAACATAATAAAACTATACGGGGCAAACAACCAGAAACTATGGGAAGGAAGAGGGGGGACCATCGGGGAATGAAGAAATAGTAGATGCGAAAGGAAGGCTAATAAAGGAGGAGGAAAAGGAATAGAGCGTTTCAATTGGAGGTCGGCGAGAGAGGAAGGATTCCAGCGCTATGAAAAAGAATTGGAAGGCGGGGAGGGCGTGAAATAGGAGGGCAAGTAGATCGAAAGAGTAAAGAGGGAGATGTTTATAAAAATAAGGAAGGGAAAAAGAGATAGAGGCGTTGGGAATCGGCGATAAAACGGGGGAAGATTTATCGGCGTAGTTTTAGCGGAACAGGTGGGCGGAAAGAAAGCGGAAGGACCGGGAAATCGGAAAAATAAGATATTACGGAGAAAAAATATGAAGGAAAGAAACGGGGAGAGAAGGAACTTGTCAGAGAAAAAAGGAGGTTCCAGCGGGAGAAAAGAGAGTCAGAAGGGAGAGGATAATACACTACCGAAGATTACGGAGGAAGGCAATAAGAAAGAGGACAATTTAATGGGGAAAGGGGAACGTGCATACTCCGGCGGAGGATTTAACGCATCGGGAGGGAAAGAAACTGCGGAGGTAAGGCAAGATGAGGGGATAAGGTAGAGGTGATAATGGAGGGACGTAGAGATAAGGAGGAAGATGGGGGGAAGACAAAAGGGCAAAGAGCGGCAAGGAAGTGGTTGAGGTTAAATGGTAGAGAGGGATGAGGGATGTGGTGATGTTCGATAGAATGAGAGAGAGAGAGAGAGGAGAGGGAGAGAGGCTTGAGTAGGGGAAGTGTGGGGCTCAGGCGGCTGCGTGGGGTGGTTTCCTCTCCTCCCAACTGCTTCAACCCCAGTCAGTCGCTTAAGTTCTGGCGTAGCGTTAGGATCGCTAGGGGAGCTTGGTCGCCCATCTCGCTCCGAGTCTCCGCGGAGGATCGCCGAGGAAAAAGGGTCCCGGGGTACGCGGTGCCCGTACGACGCGATCTCCGGATTTTTCCCCTGTCGGAAAAAGGACTCTCTCCCGGATAATTTTATGAAGTGGAAAAAAAATTTGCAGGAGTTCGATCCGGTTCGAGTGATCGAGCGCCCGTGATTTTCTTTCTCGTCCCGAGGAGCCTCTCTCGTTTTTTTTAACGAGGAAAAAGGTTGGACTTTTTAACCTCGGAGTGCTCCGAATATCTCCGAGGTGGTGGAGATAGGAGGACCTGTTCGTGTTTAAGATTTTTTTCGCTTCGACGTGATTATTTTGTGGACTTTTGAGAACAGTTTTCTCCCCGGGTGGGGAAGGAGGGAATCTTTCTCCGGACCTTTTCGACAGATTTTTTTTAAAGCTTTGGAAAGTTGGGAAGGGTGGAGATATTCGAGTCCTTGTGCATCGCGACTCTTCGAATCCGTACTTCCAGAGGAAGATAACAGGACTTTTCGAGGACCCTCCCGTCCGTCTGGCCTTGGATTTTTACAATAGGAGCGAAAGCCTTCAGCGAAGACGGAAAGAAGTAAGTGTTTACGACTGATATTCTTCTTCCTCGGTACCAATGGAACCCTTTATCACCATAATAATCAACGGGAAGGTAAAAATAAAAATGGACCTGGACGCCTCGATCCTTTAATGAGTCTCTTCGATACACTTTAGAGCTACGGTCCCTAAATATTTTTAAACGCCCTATCTGCATTCCGTAATTGGAACGAGCTCGGTGGTTAAGGCATTTTTTTCCACTGAAGAGCTTCGGTTGTTTCCCCAGCGGAAGAGTGGTTGGTATCGGTGGATTGGAAAAAAGGGAGGAACGTTTACCCTCCAGGGATTCATATACTACGTGTTTTATCACTTCAGGGGTTAGCTTTACCCCTTGACACCTACCAACCGTCATCCCTCCTTTGCGGGCTGAATTTGGAAAATAATAAACCTGCTCGATTCGCGTTTCTTTAATCTGTTCTCTCCCTATTTCGCCCTCGTTACCGCGCGGGTACACATTTTTTGTGTGCGGACTTTGCCGAGTTAGCAAGAATGATTAACCTGAAACAATGTGGCCCAGGGGTACTCATGGGTTCAAATAAGGCTCGCGCGGAAAGAAAAGGGTTTTATTTGAATTCGCATTGTAAGTTGAATTATTTATCTTTCCCGAGATGGGTGACTGCATATGAAGCTCGCATTTTCTGTCTGCTGGTATGTATAGAATTGTATACATGAGAGTTCGCACACAGACACGGCATTGTGCAGCGCGCTGTCTGAGTTTTCATGCATCAAAAGCAGCCCTGTGTAACCAGGTTTAGCGATATTAAAGACAGTGACAAATGACCGCAGCTAAAGAGGAGTTTTAACCTCTCCACGGAGCGTGAATATGGATTAATATTTCGGACTTTTAGAGCGAAAGATGTGAAGGAAAGCGTGAAAAATGGAATGATTAATAGATTTCAACTGATATCGAGAGTTGGGACAATTGGTGGACTCAAGAGAAGTGAGCGATTAATGGAAGAATATGGGAACTTAGGCTCGCTTCCACTAGTTTATTTCATTTTTAGTTGAGCAATATATTGTTATATTGTGAATCTCATGAAGCTTTTCAGTGGTTTTACATAATTCTGGGCATTATTGATTTTTCTGGAAAGTCTTTGTTCCAATTTTTAGGGAAAATACAGAGAAAATGTTATTTATACATACTTGAACATTCATTTAGAAAGGAACCGCTTTGTTCCACATCTCTTTCTCTCTCATCTTTCACACTATTGGCAAATTTTGTACTTGGCTCATTGAAAAACTCATTCCCCAGAATTCCTTAGGTTCATCAAGAGCAAACTCAAATATTGGTATGAGTTTATCTAGAAGTTTAAGTGATTATCACGAAAATAATAGGGAATCAGATCGAACATAATACAGCGTCAGAACCGATTGTTCTATTTTTGTGATACATATTGAGCATTACCCATTTCTTGTTATATTTATGTTTATATTATCTCCAGATATTGCTTCATAAAATTCATCTTATCCTACCTATTCGATCGCATTATCGTAGCTTATTTATTGTATTTATTTACTGCGGTCTCACTCATTCAGAAAAATAAATTTTCGCATTTATATCGATGCTTATAGAAAATCTGTGGAAACGATGCATATGCTTGCTAATTTCTAGAGATACGAAGCAAATTTTGGAGTCATTAGCATCAAAATTTTCTGTGGAACAAGTGCGATAGCGTCATTATATGCTGTTACAATAGACTTTCACATCATCAAAGCCGCATCAGTTGAATTTATGCGAAGAGCCGTTCTTAATTCACTCTTAGAGCGGCAAATTCTCGAAACTTCCCTCTCGCACCAAAGTGCGACGGCAGTGAAAAAAAAATAAAAGCCCAAAGAACTTAATTGCAAGTTAGTTTTCTCGTTATAGATTTACATTTCAAATGAAAGCGAAAGGATTTTGAATTTTCTCCGCAGAGATACCCGTTTGTCTCGGTTCTCACGTATATTGGTTTAATAAGTCTGAGTAAACCAGCACTCTGAAAATCCAAGCGTGAAGTGATTTCAGTCGTCATCTTTTGCTCATTCTGATACGACATCTGTATTAGCTAGCGCTTTCATAATATAACGAAATTACTGAAAAATCAATGATATTTACGTTATTGTTTCAGATATCGGTTAAATTCTTGCGAGTTGATCGATCGAACCGATAGCATCTAGGCTTCGTTCTTTATGGGACTAATGGTAGATGAAGCTTCCTAGCTCCAACTACGGCATATAAAGTCATTTGTATTTGATTGTAGGTCTTGGTTGCTTGATATCAATATCGCAGAGCTACCAAATTTTTCGGCAGTTTATAATGAAATGATACCTTTGGTTTCTACGAACGATGTTCGACATGCACAATATAAAAATCGATCAACCTCATTTTTATTTTCTCTGTGTAACTTATGTGGATGATGCTGGATTGCCGATATAACGCTTTTACAACGGTTAGAGATAAAATATTATCTTGGAAGGTTACCTAAAGCACTGGAGTTTGTGGAAGAGAAAACATAGAATGTTACTTTTTTCCCTATACTTACTTTTTAAATTTGGAACAAAAACCATCCGTTTCGACCAATAATCGTCATAATTAGGAAATAATTCGTCTAAATCAGATTGAGACCGTTAAATGTTTTGTTTATAAACAGTTCTTTAAGGGAAAAATCAAATTTCATTCGCGAAATCGATCCCTATAGCAACCCGTCTCATCTTATGGAGGTTGTTTCAGTTAGCACGAAACTCGAATCGCCATTTTTTTAAAGTTTAACCCTCTCTTACTCAAACACAAAAAACCGTAAATGCGCACGAAAGGATAGGTATAATTCGGAATATTTGACTGTCTCGGACGGAAGGAAAAACTAGTCTTCACCAGATCCTGTAGTCAGAAATCCTATTTCCGAAAAAAATGCTCATCGTCGAAGCGCTTTCGGAACGTATGTTGCTGTTTATAGTATTTAATTAATTTAATTACGAGGAAATTGGTCGTACACACGGTAATATTTAACGAACATATTCCATTATTCAAACAAAATGGTCGAGTAATTATTCATCGATAAACATTCGGGAAATAATTTTATATAATGGCCAACAAATAACATGAATGAATGGAGTAAATACCACGATGTAATTTCGACGGAATTTTTCAATATTTCTTGGAAATCAAATGCATAAAGAGGCCTCTGGGTTGTTATTTCTTTTATATAAACAGTTTATTGAAAATAGATTTAAATAGGGCTTTGTACAAAAAGGATTTTGATAAATTTCGTCGAAATGTAAATAATTATGACTGAAATCATAGCTATGGTAACACGGGTTTATATTAGATTATAAAAGTATTACGCTTTTATGATGTTATTTTTACTACAGTCCTAAATATGCAAATGAATATCATAGATATTCGTAGCATATATAGGTTTTCCCAATGTTGGGATTATCACTACATCTCTTCTGTCAAATATATATAGATCATGAAACCAGTTATGTATATAAAATTTTAGTAGATCAATTCATGATGAGAGAATCTGCAGTGACTGCATGTTATACAGGAGAACAACAATTCTCTTGGCTGTCTAAAATCTTTCCAGCTACTCATTGATTCCTGAAATGCGGAACGAAAAACCTTATTGATTCGTATTTTGTGCGTACGGAGGAAGATCGGAAATTGACTGTTTCAATGATGCGGTGAAATTAAGAAAGCAATGTTATAGTAACACGATTCATACGCATATTTTGCCTTATTCCCTGTTGGTGCAGAGTGTACCTTAAAGTCAGATCTGCTGCCGATATCTCGTTTGTTTTTGGTAGTGGTTATAACAATAGCAACTGAATCATGAATTCAACTTCTATTTACATATATTAAGGAAAACTCAGCCTAATTAAAAAAGATACTGCAGTTTCATCGGTTGTGTCTTCTTAATTTACTTCAAACAAACTCAATTATTTATTATCAATCTATGGAGCTCATAGTAACTCATGGAATTCTCGGAACACATTGCCTTAATTTAAACATGCGGAAGAGGTGATTAGACCAAGTATTTGATGAGATTCCTTTGTAATGAATAAACTCATGTTAATATCTCACTGTTGGTCATCGATCTAGATTTAAGAAATGTTTAAGGTAACCACAAAAATATTTTATACAAGTTGTCTTTGCTTCAAACAAAATTATATTAGACACTAAGACTTATGGTCAATCACAGGTTAACATACGATCTTAGTTAATATTTCTTAGTTTAGCGATAGCTTTTATAAATGTGCAGCTAATATTATGATCGAAAGCTTCAGCCGTTACTTCGTTACAGCATTACATGAAGAATTAAAGAAAACCGCGAGTATCGAAACTTGAAAAATTTAATTTAATTGTACATTTTGAGTCTCTAAGTGCATTCAGCGGATTAGATTCGGTTTGAAAACCATTCTGTATTCCACGCAAGAGTTGGATGCTATACCCAGTTATATTCATTGCGTTACCTTTTTTAATAGCCGGTGCAAATTTTCGATGGTTCCGTTAGAAATCGAAGACAATATGAACTCGAAATCATTAATTAGTGTTTAGATAGGTGCATTCTACTAAAAATTAAGATGATAAACTCGTATATAGTATAATACATAAAGTGTTGTCTAATACATGTCTCGGAAATATTTTCCATAGGCTACTATTTTGAGGATTAATTTTCCATTCCTACCCATACTTCGCGATATCAGTTGACCTTCAGCATCGAGTAGGTGAATATCTATATTATGCGATTCAGAAATGCGATATATGGCGTAACAGATGGCCGGGATGATATATATAGATTAACTAAGTGCGAAACGTCAAAATATCGAATCCAGCCGACACGCTATTACCTGAAAGTCGCGAAAATATTAATCTGACCTATAAGAAATTGTTGGATTTCCACTATTGTAAATGATAAATATATCTCTTTTAGCACTTATTAATTATTGAATACCCAATTTAAGTATATCTTATAGTTACCATTGAGGTCGATCCACAATATAATCAGCTTGACTGTCTATCATATCCTTATTCCCTTTTTAAGTTCTTGCATTCCTGCTTTATTTCAAAACTGAGTGTAAATCATAGGGTCACGATTCATGATATGATGACCTCACAAACTTTCTATTGACATTTAGTTAAACTAACCTTCCCTCATTATTAAGAAAGATCAATTTTATTTGACTTTAGTGAAAATACGTACCAAAATAGTTAACATCTTGCGAAATATACGATTACCTCCGGACCCTAGCTATAACTTTAATAGAACTCACGTCCCCATTTCAATCGCCGTTGTTTTACTTTCCCTTTAACTCGATCCAACGTAAACTTCTTAGAAGATCCAAAATATTTTCCATCTCATAAATTAGAGCCGGCGGAAACTTAAGGAATTTCCAGCCTCAAGGAATCCTTTTGTTGATTTTTTCTTCCTCTCTTGTCTCTCTCGCCCACACGCACTCACCATTCAAGGATATTGCATTCGCCTCAACGTGTTCGAATATTGTGTAACGGCACGGAATGCAAGGGGGTGTGGCTCGAAAGGGTTGGACGTCGGTGGAAAAGTCTCGCCGACGGGGACAGGATGCCCTCGCAAAATCCGAGGAACATCCAAACGTTAAGGCCTTCTCTAGTACCTTAAGCCGTTTCTTGCGAGGCAGGCGGAATTTTTATCCCGTAATTCGAAATCGTAAATTTTCGTCGCATTCGCGCTCCGGAGATCGCGTCCTTATCCCACATCGCCGTTGGGCCCAACGCGATCTTGTTTCGTCCCTCCAGTATTCCGTACATCCACTCTTGGGAAGACGTATCAAGAACACGGATATCACTCTGTACCCCCGCGCTTCTAGATATCAAGAACACGGATTCCTACCTTCATTTTTTTGCCGGTGTGAGGATCGTGATGGCGTGAAATTGAGTACGGCGGGCGTCTTGTGTTTTTTGCGGGTTCGCCATTATGGAATTTCATTTCCCGCGCTATCGGGAGTGAGTAAACTTCACCGACGGGGTGTGTGCTAATTTTTTTTCGTGTTGGCCTCTCTCCTGGGATTGATCCGTTAATTGCCCTGACCTGAACGAAACATTTTTGAAAGGAACTTAATTACCGAGGGGAGTTTTAGTGCAGTTTTGCGCAGTAGTATCTGATGAAGTAGGAAGGGTGATAATGGCTTCGGAACTATATTTGAATAATACATTTACGTCGAATTTGATACTAGATTTTAGCCCCTTTTATACGTTGTTTTGTTTAGCTTTAATATGAGAAACATTAGTTGTTTATTCATTACTTTTATTACTGGAGACGTTTATCGATTATTCATCTACGCAATGGAATTACTACTACTAAAGGTTAAAGTGTGACCCAAATCCGCATTCATGATGCATACGAATACTTTATTCAGAAATGTGCCATTTCATTACGTTCACAAATTAAATCCTGCTTCGAATTAAATTTTTGTGGGCATGCTCATTTAATATGGCAGTTAGAATGAAATTCATACGTGATAGCGAATTAAAGGTCCCAAATCGACAATCTAAGACTTTTGTTTTTGTTCAAGGACTTTTAGATGTGAAGTAAGGTTTCTTTGCAAGGATGTAAGAGAGATTGAAATTTTTACTTTATCAAATATTAGACCTTTTATTTTTTTAAATTTCACGAAATATATTAGTGATTAATTGATGGGGTAATTTGGGGTCTAATGGGGTCTAATTGCAGGGTAACTTAATTATATGTAATTAGAGTTCCTTATACTGCACTTTTCGTGTTCATCATAAAAGACTTAGATGTAAAGAGTTCTGAAAGATACATATTTCGATGATGAAAAAACCACTGATTTTTATTCATCCATTTAACTCTTGAGGGTGCCGGATTCTTTCATTTCACACAAATTACGCTTAATTTTAGATGACATTTCATACTTCAACGGTAATTCGGAATCCAAATTCTTCAACATTTGCTTCTAGCCAAGTCCTTTTCTTTTGGTAAATATGGATTTAGGCTGTAATCGATACACAGATTTCCCCCGCTTAACACGGAAATAGGATCTGAAAATATCATGCAAAACAAAATCATACTAAACGAATATTTAAAATTCTTTTAATTCCTGTCATTGTATAATATGAGCACTTGTTAAAGTGGGAAATTTGTCCGTGTTGTAAGGATAATTTCTCAAATTGTCCCTCGTGTTGATCAGAGTTTCGTGTTAAACTTAACTTACTTTAAGCGGGGGAAATGTATACTTGGAAGAAAAAGGGATTTAAAGCACTATTCTATTCTTGCATAGCAGAAATATATAATACTACATTCATCATCTTCCTGGGTTCAAATCCGAAAATAGGGTTTCTATAACTTTCCAAGCCGTCCTATTCCCATCCTATTGTTTGTTTTCCCGATTCTGAACCTTCTTCCATACTACATTCAACCTATACTCTATTCTACTCCCTTCTTTCGTTCCTTCCAATATTATCTTCAACAGGGTATCGCGTTTTACTATGCGCCCGATCAACTTTCCTCTTCTTATCATTAAAATATTCCATAGCTCTCTTTCCTCATATAATCTTTGATGGGCTTTAGCACTAGTTAATCGGTCTGTCTATTCATTCAAGTGTGTATGATTTTGTATGCAAATATTTCCCCCTCAAAGGAAAAATACAGCTCTGTATTCATTTCTCAATAAAACTATGGATCAATCGAACGCTTTCCCTGCAGGTATCTTCGAGTCATTAATTTACATTAAGTGAGAAAAATTCGATTGCGACAGTTTCAAATTGTGCAGCTGAGTCGTGTTGATGTAATTTTATTCAAGCGATTGAATAATATTTGTACATTTGTTGGATTTTCTATGTTGTCAAAGTGCGATTTTCCTAGGGTTTTCTTTCCCCCCTGTGACATGCATGACAGATGTAGTGTTCTTCCCTTAATTAATGATTTATGTTCCCTGAATTGTAGGCTTGGTTTTTTTATATTCATTGGCTATATTAGGTTATATACCAAATGTAAGGATTCACATTATATAAAAATGCGTTTATAAGTTACTCTACCGTCGATATTAACTGCGAATCAGCCTGGGTTACTAGTTTCGCTGGATAAAACTGGAAAACATTATTATTTCACATTGTTTCGCTAACACTTTAATTAATCTCGGGGACAGAATGAAATTTTCCGCTTTCTCCGACGCCAGATACTTATTCACTCCGAAAAAAACGACTTGGGCGAATTTTAACTGTTTTCTCTCCGCCAACCGATGGGCGCGATTTTTTCATTTCATCCCGCTCCTCTTAAAAAGCGAGTTCCTTTTACGCAAAACTCCTTCTTATTGACACAAAGGAAAGCAATTTCCGGAAAATTATTTAGACCTTTTATTTTCTGCTGGCATTTTTGCTCGGCGCGGCGGAACAACCTAGTCACAGCTCGGGCCTTAATCAACCGTCCGGAATTATAATCCATTAGCTTCTCGGGCGACTGGGTCAACATCCTCCACTTTTTTTCCCCAGCAGAAAGTGGGAGAGAGAACCGCACTCACACAGGAGGAGCTCTCCGCAAACGTTTATTCCTTTTTCCCCCTCGCCAGCCGCCCTTATTGACTCTCATCCTTAAATTCCGTAATAACGTAAAGGGCTGAGCCATTTTTACGAGCCGAAGAAGTACACGGTGCGAGATTGGGTCGGAACCCGGGGTTTGCGTGGGGTAAGGGTTGGCAGAACAAGGCTATCCCTCCAGTTCCTCCCCTACAGTACGGGTGCTCACGAATTTTCAATTTTTTTCACCTTTTGTTTCATTATAGAATCTGGTATTACCCGGGATTTCTCGAGAATCTCGGGAGATGGTGATTCCAGATCTCTATTTCTGAGCATTTATGTTTTATCGAGGTATTGGGTTTCTTTACTAATATTAGCGGAGAATAGGCATACTAGGTAGTACCACATTATGCGTGACCGTCCCTTACATCACTGCTTCGTCCTCTTTCTCGAGAACTGCCTTTGGGACACAAGTAATGTCTCTAGTATGAGTTAGCACAGCCGCTTGAAATCTATTTGCATCGCTTTAAGTGGTACACTTTGCATTTTAACGATCTTGGGTGCTTTTATAGGTTCAGACTGTGAACTGCGGTTGCCCCATTTTATTCCCCGTAGCTTTTATCTTAAGTAAGGCATGAGATGCGAAATTGGGAAGTTCCTCTAATTAATAACTGAACTGACTTCTCAGTATACATTTTCAATCATCTTAAAGGTGTAATAAATCTTGTTTAATTGAAATTATTGATTCGAATGTCGCCATAAATACTGAGACTCATAGTTATATTTAATTCGAGAATATAGAATCTCTCGTTTTTTCAGATCATCGGAAAATCTTATTCCTTGTTCAGTGCATTCAAATTGAAATCTGGCAACGCTTCCGAAGGGAGTTAAGGATGTTTTTGTTGAGTATAGGTTATCACCGTGTTGTTTTTCCTTTACGGAGATTTTATCGGGGACTTTTATTACTTCTTAGGGTTATCGTCTAGACATATTCCCTCTTATTATTCTGCATAGATATTCCAAGTGCAGAGGAAGTTTTACCTCCTCAATAACTGGCCTATAGCCAGGCAGTGAGTACTCTAATTAAATAAATATAGTTTTTTAAAATTATTCTTTAGATGATCAATAAAAATTGCCCATTAAAGAAAAGTTTTTGTTCCACATTAGATAGAGTTAAATGTATGTACGTCATGTTAGACTATGATGTAAGGTAGGTAGAGTTACTTTGCTCTTTTAGAAGCTATTATTAGCTTCTTCAATATTTAATATAATCAGATAAATCAGAATCAATAAAGATCAGCTAATTGATTGTATCTTCTTCAACTGAACTATAATTTATCATTGTCAGTTTTACGAATTGATTATACTGAAGAGCGTAGACAAAACATTACGCTGAAATGCCATTCTCACATTGCCAGTAGAAATTGGTGCAGTAAAAGTGGTTAAGCGCGATCCGGTTATTGTAGAAGGTAATTTACTTGAATCAAATTCTGTAGCCATTTAGCACTTGGATACTCCTTCCAAATCCCATACGGAAAATCTTCTACTATTAGCAAACCCAGTTTTTGGGCCAACTTCAGCTATCTCACAATCTTTTCTTCCTGAGAAAAACAGATCTAACGGTTATGATACAGCAGAGATAAAAATAGATGATCGGGTGATAAATGAATAGGGTATCGCTTCGTCCTTCTTGGATATGTGCCTCTTTGGAATGTTTTTCCCGCCGTGAAGACTTGCTTACCACAGGGTCACAATCAATAGGAAGTATACATCATATAGTTAACGGCCTATTTCTTTGTTATTTCTTGCGGTAAGTTTCTTCTTCTATTCAATGGGTTATTCTTGGAAGAGAGTCACTAGTCTCCATTTTGTTCCTATAAGGGTGTCTTTATATCATCACAAATAAATTATTATTGTTTCAAAGGATGTTTTTCAATTCCAAGGGCCTCGTTTCCGGGTTACGGATAGTTAAGAATGTTTAAAATTTCCTATATATCGCGCTAGAAAGAATGTTTAAATTTACAAATTTCTCTAGTAAGAACCTCCTTCAGAAACGAAGTTTTCCAGCAAGGCTTGGTATATCCCGACTTTGACTCATTCTTACGAAATTAATTGGAAGAAAACTCAAAAAATAGCGAAATATATAATGCTTCTCATTTCTCTTCAGCTACAGAGTGGATAAATTTATTTCACGTCCCCGCCCGTCCTACCTAAAATTGGAAAATACCGTACTCACCCATGCCATTACATAGCAAAAGGTATCGGAATAAATTTTACCCATTAATTAATATCGCAGATTAATATTAAAGAGTCGAAGTATTCACCATGCCATACTGAAATAATTAGATGGATATTGTATGCATTGATATTCTTGATTCCCAAATGGTGGGAGTTCACCTTTGTTAAGACTGGTTCCGGATTCGATCCCAGAGGGAGCTCGAATTTTCCGGAAGCCATACATTAAGTATGGCCACCGGCCGGGGATAATGGCCTAGAATATAATACCGAAAACAAAATTATAAATAAACATCATCATAATCAGCAGCCTATTTATTAATCCTCTGAAGATAGCATAAAAGTTGTGGTAATGAATCTGATGCGATAAGGCTCAGCTTTCCGGGAAAAAGCCATTTTCAGGATGACAAAGGTTTCCTTCTTGTGCATTCTTATATCCAAGTGGGCAGCGTATCCTACTCTTGTGAATGCGGCCCCGGTTTAGAGTCCCAATAGTGGTCTATGTGTGCGAATTGACCCTAGCTGTCGAAGAAATTTATATTCGACGGCTTCCTTCTTGGATATCTGTAGGAATTCCTATTGTGACGATTTCTCGACAAAAGGATATACAGACTTTCAAAAACGTCTGGCATATTTCTGAGGAAGGCTTCTCTTGAATATATACGTAGATAAACAAACTGATTTTTTGTTTAATTTCAACCATATTCATATTCTTTTTGTTTTAATCTGAATTCCCGGATAAGGGGTTCAATCCTGTTTCACAAGTGACCCCATAAGCAATGAGAATAATGAAAGAATATCGCTAAGAAAGTTTTATCCCGACAGGGAGTAGTCCGGTACGACTAAAGTCCCTCATTTGTATTACTCTACGGAAGCCTGCCATCACCGGTAAGGAAAACGCGTTCAAATTTCCCGGGAACGGAAGAAATATCCGCTGGAAAACACCATTGCTACCCTTTAATTCCTTTCCGCTGGTGTCTGAATCCCTCGAGGGGTCTTCATATGCAGTCGCACGCGGCAGTCATAAGGGCTTCAAAGAGAGAGGCCATCCGTGGCGGATGGTGTAGAAGTTGTGAGCGAGAGAAGGGCTATCTCAGCGGAAGAGAGTCGGGTCGTTATTATGGCAAAAACGTTGGAGCGCCGGCGACACGAAGGAAACTAATTTTGAGGGACACTGTCGGTTTTTTCCTCCTCCTCTCTCTCTGTGCCTAAACTTCAGCGAGAGAAAGAGAACGTGCGTGAGGGAGATAAGATGATTGCGGGTTTACGGATACGGTTTTTGAGGATACGGTTGTGTCTCACTGCCCTTTCCGTTGCACGCACAAGCGGCGGACCTCGTTCCCTTTCCCAAATAAAGCTTTTCCGAATCAAATTTTTCGGAGTGTCTGCCTTCTTCTCGGGAGATGGGGACTGTGGGGATTTGAATGGAATCTTAAGGGCGGTCGAGTCTGGTCGAACTCTTTTTTATTCACTGCGAAGTCTTAAATAAGAGAAAATCAAAACTTGCAAAGTTATTTGAATGCTTATTTTTACGTATTTTTAAAAATTGTTACATTCATCTAATAAATAGTAATAATGAACAAGTTTTATGTACGGTAATAATGCAACTCTGAGAGAGTTCTACATATCTTGTGAGCTACTAATGTAATTAAATGGAAGCAAAGCGTAAAGGATGACGAAAAAGCGTGGAAAGACCGGACATCAAACGTGAATTTTCCACTCCCCGAGCGGATGCTGTTACCTAATCTTGCAGAACACTCTCACTCCGTGTTTTGGAATGTTTTGTAGACCAAGAGAGAGGCGACTCCGACATAGCGCCACCATTCACCTCCACGGTCCTCACGGAGGCAACCGGTCCACAAAAATGTGATAAGGAAACCTCTTCAAGGATCACAAAAATAGAACTTCACCAACTGGTCAATCTTAGGGAATAATTTTTTTCTTCATACCAATCATTTACATGCACAGTAATGAAATGATATATTTATTGCCTTATAATTCATTGAATGAATGACGAAAATTCTGAAATGATAAATAAAATCTATCCCCAACTGTTTGTGATAATAGTATCTAATATTGGCCTTCCGTATTTCCCCTATTTAAATATGTCATAAAATTTTTCTTTTTGTATACTTTTGCTTTAATTTCATTCAATAATTCGATGTGATTCATTTAATGTAAAGTATGAGTTGATAATGATCGTTTATCTGTATTCTTGGAGTATGCATTTTTGTTGGTAGTGTACACTGGGATGGAAAATATAAAATGGAATATGAACGAAAGAAAGCTTTAATTTTTCATAAGAAGGAATCGAAAAAATGTAAAGGTAATGGGAATAAAATTGTTAAAATATTTCATAGATTATTTATCTTAGTTTTGAAGATAAATATCAGTTGATCTGAATTGGATTGCGTTGGGAGGCCACTGATCCAGAGATGCTTTATTATGTTTGTCTTTATTTGTTTGTCTGTTTCCTTGGGTAGGGAGGGATCTGTTTTGGTTAGGCTCAAGTGTGATTAAATCGCTTTTCTTGGAGAAAACACGGAGAATTGAGAATTAGAAGAGATATCAATGTTGCGATCCAAACATTATAGCATCCCGAGTTTCCATATTATCTATATCCTCCGATGGAAAAATTGATGAACCGTGAAAACCGTTTTCTAGATCCCGATTATTTGGTATACCATTATCTTGAAACTATGCCATCAGGAAAGATCGTTGGATATTTTGGAGTTATGCGAGGAACGCGATACAAATAGTAAAGGCTTAAGGCGAATCGTGCCTGAATTAGTTCCAAGAAAATCTCCCACGTGGCAGCACCAAAATGAGCCAAATTTATTTTCCTTCTTATTCGTGAATGATTCGTTCAACTTTTAATCAAAAAGTGGATTCTAACTGTAAATAACCATAGAAAATGAGGATACCCAAGAAAAAATTTATTCTTTTGAAATTGCGATTTTTAGTAACAATTTTTTTCTTATAAAAACTTTTATCAAAAATTAGCGGTAGTCAAAGTGTAGAGCAATTTTTTAAAAACACATTGCAATTTTTATATTAATAAATTAATATATCGTTTGTTCAGGAGAGTGTTTTAAAGAAGTACTAGAAAACAATTCTACGTTGCAACGCTGCCTCTGGAAGTGCATTTGACGGGAGCGCGCGCTAAACCCCTCTCCTTCGAATTCGTTTCTCCCAAGAGACTTCTATGTACTTCTACGCGAAAACAAATCAGAGGTGTCTGGTTTCTAAGAACATATGCTTATCACGTTTTCGACCACCTAACCTAGTCTGAAGAATTTTCGGTAATGAGCTCGAGATATTCTACCAAAGGCTCCAAAATTCTCCGTATGTCTGCGAAGAAAAAGCGACGTAGAGGAATAATTACGAAATTAAAAAAATGCAAGGTAACATATTAATATATTAATGTAAATAAGAAGTTTAGAGCGGTCATATAATAGACAGTTCTGAAATATTATCTAGCGATAATGAATGACAGTTTTAATTGTTTTGACATTTAGGCGCCGTAGAAAGAAATTTATATCTAAATTTGCATTCATTCTTTCAACACCGTGTTCCACAGTTTTCTATATTTTTTGTTTCCAAGTTAACAGATGAAGTTATTATTTTGCTGCCACAAATAAAGTCAGTGAAAAGGTTTAATCGCGAATTGAAACATCAGTTGCGAATTCCTCGGTGTGTCTCATTTCGTAAAACAACATTTAAAATTTCAAGAAATTAAGCATTTTAATTTTTACTTTACATTATTTACTACCTTTTAATTTGAATTTTAATTTTTCAGCTATCGGTAACGACCTGTACGTTTGATATAACAATATTTTATGCATCTTACAACTTCTTTTTTGACAGATGTGAGGAGGAAAATTCGTCCTTACTTTGAATTCCTTAATTAAAATCTTATGTTAATTGAGCAAGAAAATTTATTTACATTACATATAGTAAATATATTTATGGAAATTACATTTCTCTTAAGCGAAATGGCACAATTTTCATTGCAGGCAAGATGAAAATCTCATTGTTAAATCCGACGGTAGGTATACCGAGAAAGATTTCGATGATATTGTGGGAGATCATTACAAATTTAATTCTACAAAAAATATCTGCAATCGATCAAAATGAAATTTACGTGCATTGTGATACGTGATAATGATATATTTGTGCGTTCAAAGTTCCAGCGAAGAGTTTCAATTTCTGTAATATATTCTATAATATAAAAAATATTCCCCTCTCAATACTCAGCACATTTTAGGGTGCCTGAGGAAAACAGTCAAGCACAATATACCAAGGCTTCCGAGGGAAGACCCCGGTGGCAAAGGACGGTTATCAGTTAACGTGAGGTTACGCAGGTATCGCAAGGCATTTAACTCTGCTTACCCTCACATCCAGAGAGTCCGTGTTTTTAGGCGGCGGGCTGCGGAGTTGCCGTTTTACAATTTTCTTTAATGCATGCTAATGCAAGAACTATACATCCAATTTTGAAATAAAAGTTGTTACGTGTTTTAAAAAATTAGCTCCTTGAACTGACTACACCAAAAAATTTTATTACATCTTTATAAGAAAGATCTTGTCAAAAAGATGGTTAAAAAAGGAATGTAAATTTTGATTTTTGGTCTGCGAATAATTTATTATTATTTTGTTTATTTAACCGTTCACTAAACGAAAATCGGGTTAACCGTTATCAAATGAGAGGGAAAACAAATTTGACGCTAGCGGTGCTGCCATCTCTTGATATTAAATCGTAACTTTTTCTGGGATGATTCGCCTTAACTGCTGCAGTGTTTTCTGAGGTATGGATAGAGCCCGTATTTTATTCATTCCTTCGTTTCTGGAGACACTTCTCTTCATTCGATTGCTACGTTTTGGCCTCGTTAGCTTCCACAGAGCGATATATTGGTTTTATTTCCCATTCCCATCGCAGTATTTCCGCCATCGAAATAGTCTTTTCTGCAATTGTGGGTATTGTATCGTTAGATTGGTGCTTCTATTCCTTCTAGTTTCCATACTGCGAATAGACAGAAGACAAACGCTACCTTGTTGAAGTAAATTATTTCGATTCTGTGTAGTGCAGTATAGATTAAGCTCCTATGTGCACTCGTTTCAATTACCTTTGTTCACGGAATGGCGTTAGTTAACTCTTTGAAAAGAATGTGTTGAAAGGTGCACTCGCATGCATACTTTCGTACCTTAATTGAATAGTGAATGAGTTTTTCAATCTCTACAAATTTCAATATAATATTGCAGATACTAATAAATTATACGATAGAAATTTTATGAAACAAAATGCAGGAATAAATTTTATTTAAAGAAATTTAAAAAATTTAAAGAAATTTCACGGTAAGCAATATTTTAGTCAGGAAAAATATGATCAATGCAGGGGCATGGGTTTTTGCACAGTGCCTTAAATACTTAGGAAATCTTCTAAGTAAGAATTCTAAAAATTGGGATTAAAAATCTTCATATGGTTATATGTCCAAAAGTTAAAGTCAAAATTTTGAAAAAATAAAAGGCGAAAGGTAAGCATCAAAATCCAAAATATTTAAATCTGGCAAAATTATCGAGGATCATTTTGCATTCGTTTATGTTTCCCCCTTTTTGAGATGAATCGAGGTTTGGTCATTATTTGAAATGGATGCAATAAATGCTTCATTTTTATTATATTTTCCACGACTATGTTTGGTAATATAAGTCAGTGGACTTAATGATTGCAAGTTAAGGATTCGAAATAGAGTATGACGAACGTATTCCAGGGACAAAGTGAATGACTCAATAAAACAAACAGTCGTATTTTAAGATCAGTACGAAGGGAGTAATGTAAGCTCAAGTCGTTAATTCATGCAAGTACTACATCAAGTGGAGAAATTCAAAATTTATTTTGCCTTTGGAAAATTACCGACTACGTTTCAACGGTTGAAATCTTCACTTTGGTATTTTTTTTCGGGAGTTGATTTTTTTCACGTGAATTTCTCTCCTAATGTGCTTCATCGACGTCCGACGGAATCGACAAATTTCAAACCTAACGGACGGTTTCAGGGGCCAAGTTTTGAGGAAAAAGTAGCTCCCTGCCTTATGGCGAATTTCCTGCATATTGGCAGATATCAAGTTAGCGGCGTGGGGAGATTTGGAAAATGTAGAATCGAAAAAGTCATCCGCGTATAGCACCACTCTCTTTCTCCTTCTCCGATTATTTGTGGAATTGACCTAGTTGGCTGGCTACCTCCGTATTTCCTGCAAAGTATCCTTGTCTACTTTTGTTTGGGAGGTTCGCGTACCACTCTGAGCCCAGAGTGCAAACTCCTCATTTGCCGACACAACTTCTCGCGAGTTTTTCTCCCGTTCTTTTTTCTTTTCGCGGTACACAATTTCAGCATTTCATCGAAATATGGGAGGCAGCACCATGGACTATTTAGGGACATAACTTTTTCAACTACGGAACATTTTTCGAAGCATCCCGTCCGATAGGTAGAAAGGAGTACATTTTAAACGGCTGAAAATTTTGGGTCGGTTGTTTTTACAAAGGACGTTAGTGAGGAGATACGCGCCGTAAGATTTCCTTAATTACTCTTTCGACTTTAATACTTTCGGTATCCTAGGGTCATATTATCTTGAAGCTCTTATATCTCTCTCCTTATCCTAAATTGATATAATGGGATGTACTAAATCGCCTGAAGATGTTCCTTTTGATACGTTTGAGAACTCAAGAGCAGATAATGCTTATTAATACTTCTTAGAATCTTATCCTCTCTCCCTTAAAGGAACGAGCAAGAAGAAAATAATTGCTGAAGAATATTTCAGCCAAGGTAGTTTCAGACGTAGTTTAAATTGACAGCTTTATTAGGGATCAAAGCAAATGACACTCGGAAAATTCAATTATTAAAGGAAAAAGGGCCTGTATTATAATCTTGGCATTTTAAAGCATATTTATTCATATTTGACTGTAGTCTTGAACGGCTATTTATCATCAGGGAGTAAATAGGTACAAAAAGCAGCTATTTTGCGCATAAGTGTCTTGCCCATAGCTTCTTTTTTGTCTCCCCTTCCCCTTTTGGTCTCTCTTCAAACATTGATGGCTTTTTGCTCTCTTTTCCTGTTGATGAAGTACTGTACAAAACCATAGTCCCCGTGAAATAAATGTATGGTGGAGAGGTAAAGTTATTACTTAACTTCTTTAGGCCCAATTGTTCCCTGCTTTAACGTAGAAGTTATTTATGGTATACTTAGCAAAAACACCTAATGCTCCTCGAGAAAAATTATTTTTCGCACATTTCTCATTCGATTAGTTTTTTGTGTCCAAGTGAAGCAAGGAAAATGATTTGTTATCTTAAGATAGGACTTAAAAATTTATTTTTTGTTTAGTCAAAAGTCGCACATATACATGTAAATGCACTATTATCAGTTCATCACGAAATTGTAAAATTTTTAAATAAATAAGTATGATTGAATTAGAATTAATATACCAGATTCTGCCGGAAATCAATCTTTTCTGATATTAAATCGCATTAAGAGCTGATATTCTAAGTTTCATTGCGGTTAAACGATATTTCTGAAATAAACTTGTAAAATATATTCCATTATAACCGAGGAAATTGACTAATTAAATTTATTATACTATGCAAAATTCTTGAAGGTCATTATTAGGAAATATGTAACCCTCACCATTTATATTTGAAAATATTCCTCTATCTGTTGTATATGGTATCAATTGTGCTTGCTTGTCAATCTTACGAAAGAAATGATTTCAACGGAGCTAAAATGCGTTTAGGTCGGTCTTAGTACTTTATTTCCAATATCTTGCTAAAAGAATAGGTACCTTTGTTTCTTCGTAGCTTAGTTCGGCCATTATCATCGGACACTTCAATTGATTCCACACATTCAAGTCTGAAGACTAAATGTACCCAGAAACCTGAAAAGGAAATGGCGGAACGTTGTCTCGGTTTGAGGCAAAAAAATTGATTCGATTGTCAGTGGGAACATACAGAGCTTACAGAGAACACATCTATGCCTCTGACCAAACATTAATATTTATGGACTGTAATTTCCCATTTGCAAATTCCTTTGATGGAACCTGTTAGCTTTAGTTTGCTTCTCATTCCTTTGTATGTAAACGCGGTATTTCATGTGAAGTAATGAATTATAGCAATCTGCTATCAACATATGTGAAAATAAATTCGTAATTTGCACGAATTTCATAGTGAATTAGAGTATTTTCCTCATTTGGATTAGACGCGTCCAAAATCTTTGATAATACTTTTATAAGTAGCTGGGTTTTCAAAAATACTTTAATACACGAACAGTTCCTTTCCTTTACGACGGAAATATTCCAAAAATATAAAGAAATAGGTATCAAAATTAAACAAACATACATAACTAATGCAGTATCCCAATGAAGGAAAATCCGTCTGAAAATATTAGACTTATAAAATAAATTGAAAATGTTTCGGCGTTACTTCGTGGAATATATAACTGGAGGAAAAAGAAGTTTGTAATTTTCCACAAGATTTATGAAGACAAAATCTTGTGGAAAAATGCAAAGTTTTATTCCTCCATTTATATTAGACTTATTAATTATCAAGTAACATATTATTAGAAAGGAAGCAGATACAATTGTAAATTTTCAGCTTTTGCGGTTTAGGCTACATAAACCATATTCAGGTCACAATGATATTATAGAAATATTACTTTCCTATTATTGCCATCTTATTATCGTAATATTAATTTAAACGTAGGGTAGGGCCTAAAAATAGTTGAAAGTTTCTTTATCTATCTGTAACATAGCAATCTTAAAATGGCATTGATTCTTTAAAGGCACATCTCTAATGAAGCAATGAAACGTCCTAAAATGATGTAAGAACTAGCTTCCCCTTTTTTCTGTCAAAAATATACGGCTTTTTCATCAATGTGAGGTAAGTTGCTACCGTAAATATATAGAGACATACCTTTGTAGGTCCAAAAATCCATACTTAGAGTTCTAGTGCATAATTTAATTGATATAAAAGTTAATTAATTAATAAGTAAATGAAGAATAAATTAATAAGTGAGTATTTGAGGTCTCTAAGATTCTAAGCTAGCTAACTTTTAGTAATTTAGGTTTGGGTTGCTCTTTTGGTTTCACATAAAATAATCTTTTGCTAGTCTTTTTAGAAAATTCAGGTTTTAACATGAGTGTGGTACGTTCTGGAAGAGAGAGATATCTCAAATTTTCCGGAATATGTAAATTAGCTCTTACTTATACACGAACTTCTTTTTACAGATAAACATGCATGAATGCTCTTTAGATCTCATTCTGCACCTTTTTGTAAGAGGAAATGGAACGGAATGGCTAATAAGGCTACAGATATCAGATAAACCTTAATTTAAGAAATAGCTAATTGTAAAGGCCAAAGTATCAGTTACGTTTTTCCTACAGTCAATATAACCGGGTTCAATTTGAAACTAGGTAACAGATCAAAGCCAGCAGTCTCCATTGTTAGAATGAAACTATTAGATACGGGGTTTAGCTCGTTTAACTCGGCCGGGATTTACTTTTTTCGGCAGAGGTATTTACGTATCGTTATTTAAGCAAATGAGTGCCTTGTAATTTTCTTAGTCAGAGCAAGGAAGATTACGGGGATTAACTGAACAGATTAGGAGGATTTAAAATCGTTATTTCAGAAGATCGGAGCCAAAGAAAATTTTTGCGGAAAGTTTTTCCTACCGTCGACGCTCCTTATCTCTTTGAATTCTAAAAGATGTTAGGCTGCTCTTTCGTTAAGATAAATCAATTGGTTTTATCTGGAGACTGAGATTATGAATCGAAGAGAAAAGGTTGTTTATTTATTAGGATAAAATGCAGCATCTAACTTAGGTCCTTCAAAAGTATCACCTATTCCTTCAATCCTTACCTGTGAAAACCTCGAATTTCTATTCTTAAGAGAACGACAAAATGAAATCAACGTGCAAGTAACTTTCTCCACCGTTTTTATTCCTTCTGTAAATGTTAGGATTATTGGGATATTATTAATTGTAAAATGGAATTCAACATTCGGAAATTTATCAACAGTTTTGGAATAATTGCAGAAATCCCTAACAACGATTTTCTTACAGAATGGTTTAAATTACCGTCTTTTAATTATATAACTGATGTTCCATACTAATTTTAGATTTTATGAAGGAGTATGTGTTTTAATTGCTTATTTATAAGTCTTAAAATTGAATGACAGTAAATTTCTCAACAGATGAGTCAACGGAAGCAATATTAGTATATGTTTGTTTTCTATACGGATGAGGATCTTGAAATTGGTGCTACACACTAATATTGTAGTAGATTGGCCTTCATTGCCTGTTTTCTTAATAAGTAATCATCTTATTATTTCTACATTTAGTGACCTATAAATAAATTCCTAAGACCAAAGTCAGAACGAGAATTTTACTTAAGTTTCATAATTTCGAATTACTAATATTAGAAACTTTTCCACGACCACACAGGGAACGTTTTTTTTAAGATTGAAACTACCCGCGCGATAATGAAGCAGATTGAAATGAATGATAGTCCGATGCACGGAATTAAGCTTCAAGATCCTTCATTTTGAAAGGTTCTTTCATTTAATGTACCTATATTGCATGAGTAGACGCAGGAACTTCTTTATATTCCCTGAGATGAATATAATCCTCTGTGTGACATAAGAGTATCTCTTCATAAAAATCTGTCGCATAATTTTGACGAGAACTTCGACGCGTAGAATTTGCGCTTTGAAATTAACTCAAGGATAGTAAAAGGATGGAATTCCGTGGGAAGAAATTACTTTTTAATAACTACGAGACGCTCCTTATTAATTATCTCGAAAGAATTCAAGGCATAACACCGTTACGAAAATCATAGTCCTCATATCTGAAACAGTGCAGTAGGTTATTACGCGTACGAAAGCCTCTTCGAATTTCAGGAAGCTGTGTATTCCAAAAGTATTAAAAATACCTAAGAGATTAAAAAAAGCGGACCGTAGGAAAATCCTCCCTTAATCCACTCCTTTCAAGCACTACTTAATCCTCTCGCTTTGTCTGGCGTTCAATTACATCTTCTTTACGACCATTCCGACTTCAATTTACTTCGCTCTCGTCGTGGAAGGATGAGGGATCCGTTCATTTAAAAATAAATGTAAAAAATAGGGTAAAAGGGGATTTTGCGCAAGTTGGTAAATAATACAAAAAGCGAGCAGTAAAATACCCCGGAAAGTGGCTCCTTTCGAAGGTTCTTAGGGAATATAACGAAGACACTCGGTCTGCAGGTGCTGGTCGGACTTGTGAAGCAATATGGCGTCTTCCTCTATTCGTGTCCTTTACGATCTTATTAAAGCTCTTTTTATGGAGATAACATAAGCCTGGTTTCACCATGCACGGGTTAAACTCGGCCTCTAATTTGATGGCTAGCAATACTCTTTATCTGTCTGTTTTCATAGTTTCTTTAATTGCCGAAGAAGAGTAACCACCTCCTTTCTAGGAAATTGGATCTTAAATTTTGGATCGCTAAAGTTGCCTCAGTTTTACGGGGGAACAATAATTTTCTAAATTTGCCATTTTTTTCCGTGATATTCAGCGAGATTTGCATGATTTCTTATCGTATTGATTGATATAACGAAGAGAAGTTCGTTGTCGAAATTTTTTTGAATGAAAAATATAGGGGAAAGGAAATTTTCGGTTCTTAAGTACCGAGTGTGTTACCGAAAAGTTAGTTGTATGGGGTCATATTTAGGTCTTCTTTGTGGAAAGCATTTTGTAGTAATTACTTTTGCATCGTAGGTTGTCAGAGGTTTATCGTTTTAGGTGAATGTGGTATTTTCCTTTTAAAAACACACTTCAAGGCATGCATCTCGTATCATTCTACCTAAAAATTCATGGTTAATGTCCTTATGCTGCACTATGTAATCCGAGGGATAATTTAAATATGCCTCGATCTTATTTTAAGTAGAGCGGTGATTGCCTTATCAGAAAAATCCTCTTTACGCATACTCCGTAAATGTTAACATACGAGCCATAAACAATGTAAAAAATACAGGAATGCAACTAAAAGTCGCCGATGTATTTTTTATATACATTTCTAAGCAGAAAAAATCACAATTGTCACCTTATACGATAGATAGAT
The DNA here is from genome assembly GCA_036926295.1 of Pachydiplax longipennis. Lineage (NCBI taxonomy): Eukaryota > Metazoa > Arthropoda > Insecta > Odonata > Libellulidae > Pachydiplax > Pachydiplax longipennis. Next base: position 20,667,324 of record JAVFKF010000012.1, read on the forward strand.
ACCTTACAATATCATATTACCCAGTCCTCTCATGACCCGTCAAGATTCATTATGTAAGATTAGTAATGCATTAAGATAGATTCGTACCTATGTCATCCCTGGGAGTCTCATGGTTGATTTAGGCGCAGCTATTTTTTCATTGAGGTCGTTTAATGTGTAAACTGAGAAATCCAATTATATAAATTCATGGAAATAGAGACAAAAGATAATTTGTATGAAATCTATACTAATCGATCAGATTTTATAGCTAGAGATTAAATTTGATAAGAGATAGCTTATGAACCGTTAACTCTAATACAATATACACTAACTCTATTACAAAATATTATTTTCTGTTTCACTAAATTGGCTACATAATTCCTACTTACTATTTTATTTATTTCAATTATCCATGGCTTCGAGCGTATTTTTTTTTTTGAAGTAAGTCTTCTAAGTTTCCAACTTCATTGATTCATTAATTAGCTTTACGATGCTATGCTTTGAGTGTATGATCTGAACTTCAAACAATGGATATGGCGAGATTATTCCCTGTTTCTTTTGATTTACTTTAAGCGATAACTTGGTGAGGCCCTAACAACGTCAAATCACAGAGGATAACGATCCCTGAAACCAAACTGCGCTCCTGAAAAATTTGTGGCTGTACTCTGGAAAATCTGGTAGGCGGTAGACCACTAATTTTGCAACTAATTTGCAAACTGCTGAAGTTGGACTTAGTGTTCTGTAATTGCTTGCCTCGGTTCGATTTCCTGCCTTCAAGATGGAGACCCGCTTTCCTTTCCGACAGGGCCATTAGCCTTGCAATTGGGACCTCAGAAATATTGCGACGCTTGCAAACTTTTATGTCCCCGTCCATAATTTAGGCTATCTTTTAGGGCTATAGGAGATAAACTTCCTCTTTTTCTGTTCTTTACTATTTGGTCTTAAATAAACGCATGATACATGCGTATTTTACCACTTCCAGTTTCTCATCAAATTGAAGTTAATTTAGTTTTTTGGCAGGCTTGAATTCTTCCGAAGAAATAAAAAGAGAATAACTATAAAATACGGCAAGTAATTAATATTCAATTTAAATAGATATTTATATTATTAATTACTAACATTATTACCACAGAAATGTGGGAAAATGTAAAAATAATCGATTGATACTAGCATCATCTGTGTTTTAGTACAGGGTTGAGGGAAAATATATTAATTTAATTTATTCTCAGTCCTTTTCACGACTGTGATAATACGAAAGCTAATGAGGTATGAATTATGCTAAAAAAATTAATGTCATGTGCTAACGGGAAAATTTCATCGCACTTATGGATACTTCCTCTAAAGTCATTATCGGTATTTAATAGTATTGATAATGGTGTAAGGATTGAGGATCCAACAAAATGAATTTTCAGAGAGATATCACATTATTTTTAACCTATCCACAGTTGTGGCGAATGCCAAATGTACTTTACAGTTCAGTTCTCCAGTTCTTTACGGCGTTATACGAAGCACTCACAAACGTCATCGATTATGTTCATAGTATACTTTTATGTAGCATAGCCACTTTAAAACGAATTTGTGGGCTGTTTAATGAAGTATATATATTATAGTAGTAAATATGAGAAAGGAATTTAACCATCATCGTCAGTTTCGTTCGGTTGCGATAACGCACGATCCTAAACATCAATACGATTTTAGTACGAAATAAATTTTTCCTCTCCGACGAGTCTTACCCTGGGAATACCCTACTTCGCGTCGTGCCCATCCATCAGTCTTAAATTCCCAAACAGCTCATCCAATATTTTTCGCATGTCGATTGGGTGTGCGTCGCAGACCTCCTTTTAAACCTTTCCTCACACTTCCTTTCATTTCCCATTTTACACCTTCCTTCACACGCCCTTTAACCTCTCCACACCTCTCCCCATTGTCCTCTCTCGCACGCAGATTCCCAATCAGCATCCTACTCCGTCCTCTCGTTCGCAATCTCTCCCATGTCGTGGGGGGGTTCTGTCGCCCCCGCCTGAATAATTCATCAGGTTCTGACGCGGTGCATGTGTCGCGGTCGGCGAGAGAAAGGGACTGCCTATTTTTATCTTTCCCCGTGTAAATTAGACGGGTCCGAGGTATTAGAAGAGAGTGGGATGACAAAGTTTGTTTTATTTTAAACAAATGGACAGCAGGAGACGTTTCCAAAATCCCAGCGAAGGAGGACGGAATAATTTCCTGTGGGTGGGTCTCGGTTCGGTTTGTTTTGTGAGCAAAATTCCCGAAGATTCCCCGTCGAGGAAATTGGACGGCGACTTTCGTGAGATTTTCATTTTCTTCGAGAGAAATTTTGGATGGAGTTCGTTTTCGGCGGGGCATTTTCCGGTAGATTTTCCTCTCGACGAGGCGCGATTTATGGGCCAAAGTCCGCGGGATGCTTATTTACTAGCCTCGGGAATGAAATATCGTCGGGTGACCTGTTTTGTGACTGCCGAATTCGGCCGCCCGGGATTATTTTTTTCTCATTCGATTTTTGCTCGTTTGCGCCGCAATTTTGCGGAAGTTCGGGGCGGAAATAATTTGGTATTTTGACCTTTTCGGGTGCCTTCCCTCAATAATGAAATGAAAGAGAATTCGCCACAGTAGGAAAAATTTACAATCGCGCCTAATGCGGACTGATGTAGTTAACATGCGTGCATGAATGTCGCTTGAATTCTGAACATACGTGTCTATCATCCGCCTGGTGTGAACTAGTTGTATAACATCAATACAGTTATCTGAAATATTAGCATATTGTGAATACCAATATGTTATAAAGAAATTTTTAAAAATTGGGAAAGGAACATCAAATATCTGCGAACATTTTATGTATTATCTTTTGTCCTTACTCTTGGTTTTCTGTCTGTTAGACAATTTCATATTGGGAGAATCCTTTTTCTAAAATCTTCAGCCCAAAGGTAGATTATATCTTCCACTCGTTACCCAATAGATACCAAAATCTTTGGAGAGGGGATGGGACTTACTAGAAAATTATAAAGAGCAAGGTAATCTTCTATGAGATATATGACCTCACCCTATGTTAAAATAATTATAACTAAAATAATAGCATATTATAATTTCTCTTATTTAATCAAGTCAAGAGTGAAGATCGTATTTCATAAGAGGAAATTTTTTTCTTAATATGCTTCTAACGATTATAGCTTGCTTTGAATCGATGAATTCGTTTCTTTCTTTGCAATCGATGATTCGTTTTTGATATTTTATTATTATTAAATCTTAGCTGTCGAAGCACTTTTCATAATACTACTACTATTATTAAATTTCAAAATAAAAATCATTGGATCATAGAACTCGAAAATTTTAATGAATATTCCACAAACAGTAGATTACTATCATCATTGCACATTCTTTTGTCAAGTATTTTCATTCGAACTTGAAAGTACGTTAACGTAAAGATTAAGGAAAAAGTCTTGCTTCTTTAATTTTTTCTATTAACGTTCCTTACCGTACAAAAGTGTTAATTTAAAAATAAAGTGACACCTTAAGATGCGAGTTACATGCAACGTTCAAGTTCGTCGATTATTTATTGAACGAGATGTTTAACAGAATATGTTCCCTTTAAATGTTTCGGGTATGTTTAAAAAACGCATAATATCATTTAAATTTTGGGCTTTGAGGATGCAGTAGCAACACATGTTTTGAGGTCACCGGAATCCTGTTTAAAAATTTCCAGGGTCTCTGTCTGCGGTTCAGACATTTGGATAATTTTGACCGAAAAAATATTTACTCACAAATTTACAGCATCTGTGCATAGGATCGCAGAAAATGTTGAAAGAGTAAGTTTATTTTTCTCTCATTAGAATAATCTTAAGGCAGGAAGTAAATATGGGCAATGAACGAATAACTTCCATATTTTGCTTTTCACCGTACACTGAAACGATTTTCTCAGAAATTTCAAAGCTGACCTACAGAAGAAGATAAAGAGGATTGTGACATATACATATTTTATTCGTAAATTTTCTTCATTGGAAGCCTCTAGTGGAACCATATTAACAACGTATTCATCAGTGAAATTCGTATCACCTGCGAGGATTTTGAATGCATTATTATCATCCGTCCTCATTGACAGCTCTTGGCGTATATTTTTCTTGAATGCGTATAACTTTTATAACGTGATTTAGCCATTTTGAAATAGGGTATAAGCGTGACGCTCATGCTACTTCTATGATATCACACTTCATTTAGTTTTTGACATCAAACCCTGCTGATCATTAATCGAAATCTTTTGTCCTAGGTAAATATCCTACGCCTTTGAAATTTATTTGGAGAAAAATAAATAGATTTCACTCTGTTAAAAAAGACAAGCGCTGTATTGATTTTAGCTTGTCATGACAGATAGAACTTTTCTAGTGATTTGAGCTAAAACCGTGTCTTTCATTTGTTCGCAATATTATGAAAATAATCCAGAAAGAAATCAATGAGATATGAAAATCAGATTTTTAGATTGAGTGCATATACTCTAAACATATAAGTATATGGCTTTCCTGGTGTATGTATAAATACTTCTCAAGACTTCGCTCGAGTTTATTCTGGTGACGTTGCTGACGTCGAAGTTTCAATGACATACTCTCTCATTCCTTAGGGCTGAAGTGATGACCGACTAGCTAGTAGTAGCATAAATCCAGAGTATGGCTGCTAATGGTAGACAATTCACCCCTGAGAAGGATGACTGAGTATATCGTTGAGTAGTTGGTGACAGCAAGGTCATCATAGTTGACTTGGTAAAAGACCAGACAATTATTCATACATTTAAGTAAATATTCTCTAAACATAAAAGTGAGTTAATAAAAAGAACCGTATTCGGATGAATTCATATAGACACTCATATTTAAGAAAGATCTCTTCTGTTCATAAATGCCTAGATTGACCTAATATTTCTGCTTTTGTGAATGTTTTCTGAGAAAGTACGAGGAAACTTGGACGTGGAAGCAGCGATTCAATTGCGTTTAAAAATCGTTCAGGCTCTCAGTTTTGATAGAAAGCAATGCGAACGGTGCCTCTTATAACGTCTTATAAATGCTGCTTACATAGATATCACAATAACATCAAAACACATTTTTACTCACAATAATCCCTCACCAATAGCAGTGGTACCCATCTTTTAAAATGAATTCATATTCGTCATATGCTATTTAGCTTGGTCTCAATAGAATATCAGAAGCTAAAATTTCAAAAATACATGGCGCTATCTAAGAAAATTTCCCTCTGAATGGCTCACGATCGTATGATGATGACTGCGACCGCATGATATGAGAGTCACGATGCCTCCCAATGTCTCTCTAAGCATTGCTGTTACAATTTTCAATACAGCTTTGCCTTTTTTAGCAAATTCCATCATGCAGACCGATATGTGAATCTTCTATTTTGCTTTTACATGATCTGCGCATCTTTATCAATGCTTTCTTTAAGTTTACATCCATCTCCCTATTTTTTCGTTGCTATTTTCTATACTATTGAATATCTAGTACTGCGTTTGGCTCTTGTCCGTTTCACTATGTGACCCACGTGCCACTTTTAACGATTACTTAATTATTAGAATTCCCAAGGTAAACAAAACTAAAGCTGCTTATCTTAGATATTGTTAATAAGCAAGTACAGTCATTAGGATAGAGATGTCCATATATGTCCTGTTAAAATGTGGTATTTGCGATTATAGAAATTTCTTTCTCTGTCAACCGGAACATTAACATTCGATGAAAATGATACACAATATTATCAATCATCTTTACTTTGACGGATAGCTCCAGTCGGAATATCTCGTTCATTCCGTATTCACTCGAGCTGAAAAAGTCCCGGAAGACCTTCCGAGCATCTTTTCGCTTACTTACACAGATATTTCCAAAAACATGCGAGGAAAACATGCGTAAAAAATGCAGGTATAGGAGGCTTCACGTAGAGCCCCTTTATGTTCGAACGGAAGATAACAGAATGTATTAGGGTACCGATTCTGAATTTCAAATTCCCGTTTTCTCGATGTAACATGCGTCTATGGTGAATATTATTTCCGACACGGTCCATCGAGTGTCGATATTGGGATAAAATGGAAAAAGGTTAATACATCACCGCCGCGAATATCGATTTCACATAAAATTCAGTATTTAAGCGATGAATTTATTACTTCCCGAGGTTAGCAATCGACTCTGAATTATTTTTACGACTGTTTAACATGGGAGGGAATTATATGGAATTTTAATATCACGCCGGTCTACACCTTCTATTTGTATTTGAATGCCAAATAGATTTTTCAGGCCTTTATTTAAACGGTTTTGACATTTATTCTTGGAATAACTCCGGAAGCGGATGTAAATTTTGAATTGATTTCGGGAAAGAATGAAAATCACCGATTATCATACATAATATCATAAATTTTAAAAAGATTGTTTTATCTATTTTATAAGTAGTAAAAGCCTTTATCGTTTCCGTAATTTTTCAAATGCAACATTTATTTCGAATTGAATTTCCGTTGTCTACCGATGCATCAAATAACTGATATAACTGATATTAGCTATAATAACTGATATTAGGGAATGACTAAACCGGGAGATTTTTAGATAACATTATCCACTAGCTTTTTCATTAATGCTTAATATGGATTTTCATCCGTCATTTGTAATTTTTCTTGTGATATCCTAAGTGAAGTTTAATGGCACTTTTAGTTAAAATTGTTCAATAAGTAGTAAAAGCATCATATGTCCCAAACGTTCAGATTTTAGTTTTTTGATAGAAATAGTCAATTTTATGTCAAGTACAGCTTTAATAAATTCTCTTATAAAATATTTTTCTTTTAAATAACGCATTCGCAATTTAATGATCAAATTATCTGCAACATGATAGTTTTTTTTTATTTTTCTGGTGGTGACCCACCTTTAGCCATAAGTTTGGGTCTTAGCTTTTATTTATTTACGAATGTTACATTCGATCTGCTCGCTTAACTTGCCGTTCTTTGACCTGTGAATATTTTTTTATGGCGAATAAAAAGAATTAATCAAAACGGTCGAAAAGGGCATGAAGCATTGTACTGATGAGATTGAGGAAGTTAATCACTGCATTTCGAAAGGTATTTTTCAACACGGGAGCTTTCATGGAAGTAATCATAATTTTTAATCTCAAATTTCCTGTTGTCATTACATCGAAGTGAAAATTGAGTGATTGAAATTGTCCTTTTTTACAGTTTACTTTTCCATTTTATTAATATCAGCGAAAATGCAAACAATTACATGCTTCCTTGTGATACGGAAATTACACAGTTTACACGGAAATGACTCGGAACTTTCATAATTACACATTCGATTCAGATGATAATTCACGCGCATTTATCAAGAAAATTGGAGCTAATTTATTTAAACGTTTTGGAGAAGTTACTTTTTAAATGCTTATGGATTTGTAAATTCCTGTCATCTAGTTAACGTACACTTTCAACACGAAAATGAGTTTTATTTTCAATTGCCACTTTAGCCCTCTTTGTACAACAAAGTCGATTCGTTTCACAAGCAAAGGGAGTCAGCGTTTGCGTAACTCTGGTCGGACTTACTCTGGTTTGGAATTATTCCACCGGACTTAACCAAGGAACGTGCACGTTTTCCTCATGCTCCCTGCGGTTTTGCCTGTACTTACCACTTTAATTCATATATGGTCGAGAACATTTAACCCGTTTTCCCAGCGGTCCCTTTTCATTTTAGCATGTGGTAGTCAGAAACTGGAAAATCAAACGTCAGCCGCACTCTTTCGCTCGGTTTCCACTCATCACTTTTGGTCACCATTCCTCATACGCTTCTCTTTCCATCCTTTTTACGATATGCCACTCGCAGATTACACCAGCGTGTGGCAATTCGTCGGAAACATAGACATCCTGTCCAGGATGTCGTCTCCCTGAAACCAACAACATTATACTTCTTGATGTCAGGATCCATTGACCCCACATGGTTGCCATAAAGGTTGCCCTTAGCTTTGGTACATTGCCAAAATCTTTATTGATCCATTCCTTTGTATGTTTGGTGTTGGTGAGGGTGTCAGTTAGAGAAAATTGAAAAGTCGCCTTGTCGCCCTCCATGTGGCTCGTTGCTTGTAATGATGTTTGATCCAGATGATGCTTATGGAATATGCTGCTAAACATGGCGAACGATTTGTTGAGGCAACATCATATTACTGCTGTCTTTTTGTTGATATTCATGTCGGTTGCAGATGCGATAACTTGTGTATTCGATTTGTGAGCGTGGAAAAATGTAACGCGTATATTGAATGACGTACTAGAGCGATTGTCCCATGCTCTGCTGGCGAATGTAATGAGAACAATTCCATTAATTATTTTGCTATTAATACTAAGAAGCTTAATTTTTTACTTTTTTTTATATTATCCATCAACTTGAAAATTTTCTAAAATTATGTATGCATGGCTGCGTCGATTATTTTAATGGCTGAACCATTTCCTTTGATAATTGATAGAACACAGATTATCATCATTAGTCTATGTGTTGATTTTGGAAGACCATAATGAAGCATTTTTCTCAAATGTTAAGGTAAAGAAGTAACAACAACAATTAAATTATTTCTATAGTAATGTACGTTATTACTGGACTCAATTATATTATTTATTCAACTTCATTCAATTAGATTTTACTCGAAGGGATCTCTTTCCTCCTCGAAGCCGAAAGATACAAGCTACACGTATTTTCCTCTTGTAAACGAGAAAAAAACTTGGAAAATTTAATAAATTATACAATGCCGTAATAACTTGTTGCACGCTACTCAGACTTGGTTATATAAATTGCGAGTTACGCGGTTATCAGTTTTCCTCTCCCGCGTCGTCCCTCTCAACCCTCTCTGACAATGGTAAGTTTGACAAAAGTTCTCGATTTAAAAACGTTTTACAAATCAGAAACATATACTCAAAGGATATGAACTTCTTGAAACGAGGTCCACTTCCCCTTCATCTTCGTATGATAGATGAACTTCGCTTTTGCCTTGTGACTTCGCTGCGGAAGAAGATACAATGCTGCCAATCCATATTGAAAGCATTAGTGCTTAGTATTTAAGAAGTATGAGCATGCGTCTCTGATGAACTAAAATATATTTGGATTAATTTCATGATCATATCTGGTTATATTCTGTAATTACAAAGGAGAAGGCTCAATATTTAAATTTCAGTTTCTTCTTTTTCTTTTCTAAATCTTACTTTTCAATTTTGGGGTGACCGTAGTAAAGTAGTTCCTCATTTAAGTGAAGTCGTAATCAGGAGATCTCGTTAAATAATTCATGGCTAGGAATTTTTCCATTTCCATAAACGGCGCGCCGAAGGATACCCTCCTTGTACGCCCGTTTCACAAAATAAAGTTCCCATCGTCATCTTATTTGCACATCCTTCGTTTTGCTTTCCTTATTGCTCTGCGAAATTAAAACCGCCAGCCGAGAAATGTAGCGGTCCGAATTCGCGACTGCGGTGAAATAAATCTTACGTCTCGCATGAAACAGTCAGGGCGTAATGGAGACAAGAAGAGTTAAAGAAGGGGTATCACAGGAGTAAAGTCACCGACCAGCGCCCCTCACGCGACTTTCTCACGAGGACACTCGCAAAAGTGCGGCACTTTAAAGAGGAAATTGCTTTTGCGAATCATTTTCGCGTCTTTTGTGACGCAGAAACTGGGGCAGGGCATTACTCAAGCCATGCTACACACCCTCCACTCCTAAATTGCTCTCCGTGCCAAAAGCGCGTTCGATTCCTTCCCCGTTTTTTCTCTGCTTTCATTCCATCTGCCCAATTTATTCGAAGGAAAGGGAGGCCGATAGAAAAGTTCTGTTTCAATTTAGCCGGAGATTACGCCATCTCTACCTATTTTCCGGCACTCCCGCCTCTGCAGGGGCTAAAGGGTCGGAAAATGAAGTCCATTGTTCGAACGGATGGATAACTTGGAGTCAATTCCGTGGGGTGACTCCGTGCCGCGCACGGCTCTGTTCGTCTACCCAGGTGAAAATATTTGCTCGGGAGAAAACATAGTTTCCTCCGCTCCAAATGGTGCAGCGACGGAGAATATCTATTTCGTGCGCAAATGAATTCGATTTTTCGGCTGATGAGCACGGGGTTTTCGACTCGTGCACAAGGCCTCGGTGGTATCGAACGATCGGCTGTTTACCGTGCCCCTTTGACGCTAAAAATAAACGCGCCAAATAATTTGTCTCTCTGCGCGATGAATTAAAGATGTCCCTGCGCCGAACATCTGTTTGGTGCTCTCGACTGTTAGGGCGCGGAATTCCTCTTTTTTTATTTCGTTTTTACGCGCGCTTTTTTTTCGATCTCTTTATCATTCGTAGTCGTTTTAACGACGTTGTGAGGGTGATTACCCGCAATGGAATATTTAAAACGCGGCGATTACGATCACGAGTATTACGCTTCGAGCGTCGTATCAGAATTTGAATTTATGGTCAAATAGCCATCTATGAATTTAGCATTTATATCTACGCATAACTCTGGAGAGCTACCAGCGGTTAACTTTTATCCAAGCGAACTTTTAGCGTCGTTATTTTATTTTAGTTCTCAGCAAGTTGATTACAAATCAGGCGGAAAGGGATGCCCAATAACATACAGATTTGATGCAAAATCTTACTGAACATCTACTGATTTTAGTGCTACTTGATCAGTTACATGTATGATTTCGTTATAGAAACAGTGGAATGGAAAAAGACAAATGAAATAGTATTTTAATATTAATTATTAAACTGACGAATAGACCATTCATAATGGCATGGTAGCCCAATTATCAAAGGAACCTAGCACAATTACCAGAGAGAGTTATGTTACAGAAGATGTTTTAGTAATTGCTACAATTAATTTTTAGTCACGAAAAGCCTTAAGTTAACAAAGTTTTAATTACTAGTTTGAAAATATTCGCATAACCAATGGACTTGGTACTCATATTTTTACCTACAACAGCAATAAAAATTCCCAGAATCTCTAAATTTAGAAAATAATGATGAATTTATTTGCTAAATTAAAAATATAGTAATATTTGTCTATGCTCACATTTTTCTGCTGTTTCCCCTTGCTAATGCTCTTGAGACAAATATGAATACTTCGTCATGTAAAATATACGCTCTGCCACATTTTTCTCTTTTACATGGATATGGAACTTACATTTTTGCATAAATAGTGTAATGAGTATTTTGTCCAAAGAAATATTCTCACAATTATGCTCAGTGTATACTCAAATGAGAAGTCCACTTTAGTGACGTTACATCTTGCAATAGGTTCGTACTAATATTAACAAAATGTAATCGAATGAAGGCAAGAGATACATATTGACCTCCGTTTGTCGTCTTTTCCATTTCTTGAAGTCTCTCTTTAGGTATGTTCCTAAAGAAACCAATTTATTTGCTAAACTAGCATTTTTTTGGAAATGGCTATCAAGTCTTATAAAGTCCATCTTCAAACTTGCGTTTTCATTTTCGTAGCGTATTTCGATGCTTGCAAAACTTATTAGCCTAGGAGTTTGTCCTCGAAAGTTTTTGTGAACATTCTCCGCTGTAGGAAAGAGGGCTTGACCTATATTAAAGATTCCGTCTCCAGATACTCGAGTGGGTCAGCTTTGAGTGTTTTTTACCCTCCTGCTCTTATGAGCTGTGTATATAACACATTATTAAGGAATGAACTGATAAATTTACAGCGTTCCTCACTCTTAACAGATTCCGAGAAAGGTTCGTAAGGTTTTCCTTTCAGTAAATGATTTTTTGACGAAGATTTATCATTTAGGTGAAAACATTTGAAGAATATCTATAACGTAATTTTCAACCAATGGAAGGAAATATAAATTCGTAGTAGGCTCCTATTTTACACTAATTAACTCACTTTTTTCTTTAGAATAAACAAAAGGAAACAGCAATCGGCAAGACTAGGATTCCAACACCCATTGTTATTTTTCTAGATGTTCTGGAATGTGGGAGACTTGGGTTCGAATCCCAACCACGTCGATATACTTCTGTACATTGTTAGGTTTATTGACTCGCATCTATATGTGAGAGGTACAGGGTTTAAGAAAAGAACGGATCGATTTCGTGAAACTATATTTTACTTACGCTAAAGGAATTATATTTTATTAGTACTTAACAATTTCATGAAGCTATATTTTATTAAGCTAAGAAATCTGTTCATTCTTTTTGAAAGACATTTAGTTGAGCTATGCCTGATTCTTTATTTTATTGCACGTGAAGGTGGCATCGTTTTCCAGAACCTGTAGAGTATTCAATTTTATTTGTGGCAACTTCTGTAATAGTCTATTTTGAAATACATCCTTTATTATTGGATTTCTACGAATTCATGTCATCTTCTACCAATTTAACCTTTCTTTGCTCTCTAAATCTTTGGGAATTGCCATTTCCGAGTTAAACGATTTAGGTCTAAATAAACGGTTAGGGCAATATTTCTGCTCAGTCGTACGTTTTTAATATAATTATGTTCAAATTATAATATGGATGAAATCTGGAAAAAAGAATTTCAGAGTAGTTGACTTTGACGTGAGGGTCGTTAAGGAAAATAAACAATAAAGGCTGTTTTCAGTTAATTAATGTCACTCCGGAATATATCCTCAAGCGTCAAAGAAATAATATGAAGCCGTAAAAGCATTTTATGGGCGGCAATTCTCAATAGGAAGGGGCTGTAAAAGAGGCAGCAAATGTGAGAGGAAAATATTGCAGAAGACGTAAAAGATGTTTCCGACCTCTAATGGTGGGAAAGGGAAGGAGAATTGTAAGAATATTATCCAGCCCGAGAAATAATTGCTCCAATTCTGTAAAAAGTCTCGTAAGTAGCTTCACCTCAGAAAGTTTCATTAAAAGATTAGTAGGATTATATTAATAATGACCTAGATAAGTACTGTAATCCCCCGAGGCTCTTTAACTAATCTCATGAGACTTGTTTCTTTGCATCAAATGTGCTTTAATAAAGCGTATTAAATATTTATGTCCGAATGATAGACAGAAATAAAGAGAAGGAATTTCCATTATGAAACTACCCTGAGGTTAGATAATTATGTTATTCGTATATCATTGAGATAAAGAAAATTTAAGTAATTAGCTTAATTAACGTCTGATGTTATGACATTTGAATTAAGAACATTAATTACGGTCTTCCTAGTGAATTTGGTAAGCGTTACCGATTCGCCTCTAGCTAAAAGATGGCTTAAGTTAAATTCCTTCCATAAATATAGAGAAAGCACGTTCTTGGAGATGTGAGGTGTTATGCGTCCACCCTACTCTATAGGAATGCTATATGCATGTAATACTTCAGAAAAATGCGGGACAAACTTGTCGCTTCAAAACTTTTTTTTGTGGGGATACGTTAAAGTAACAGATTAGGAAATTAGATTAAAAAGTGTATGCATCCACTGTCACACATCTAAAAGTGATTAGTAAGGTACACATTCTACAATAATATAAATAAGCTGCTGCTCCTTGAAATGGCATAAAACGGCACCGGTCCATTGACACAAAGCACATATGCGTAAATATATCAACGCACTATATAAGTGTAATTGTTTAACACCTCGGACTATACAAAATTATATCGACAAAAATTTAATAAAATCACAAACAAGTATATTAATTTATTACAAAATACCTTATGGTTTCAGAGTCAAATATCACGTTCATATTTTGAACTTCATAATTGTCATAACGCAATTATACGGTGATATTTCACAACATTAGCCGAGTTTCATTAAAAATATGATTTTAACCTCTTTTATGTATCCTAGTAGAATAATCTTGAATTACTGACATACATTTGTTTATATTACATAAAATTAATTTTTAGAGCTTTAGCAGGCATGTGGGCAGTGATTTGTAGCATATAATTTTTAGCGAATTTCTTTGGAAGATTTAGAATAAACTTGTCTGTGTTCTTAGATCAAGTCACAGAAAAGTCGTCAAAATGCCCTCTAGAAACACATTGATTACCGGTAACACGTACAATAATTAATCTAATTATGTCTGAATTGCAGTGTGAGTTTGATCTGTCACGGTTCAAACGGCAAAAACTACCGAACTCGGTAAATCATAAATTTCTCATTTCACGTTACCTCCCAATCGGAATCTTAATTCACCGCTAAACACATCCAGTTAAAGCCCGCTAAGTCTCCTTTTATATAGGAATGATTCTAATCCTTACTCCAATGAATCATCCAACTCCAGAAGTTCCTTTCGATTTAATCTCGAGGCAACTTCCCTTCCCTCTCGCTCCGTTTTGTACCGGAAACTTTTCGCTAGCGCTAAACAGTTCCCGATACGTAGTGCAGAACCGAAAGAGGAAGCGAAGAGACGAATTTATCCACAATAATTGGAAAAAACGTCGCCTTCCTCTTGTCTCAGTAACTCCTAATCTTGGATCGAGGAAGCGTATCCAAAGGAAACTTTAAACGAAGTCACCTCATCCAAGTATCTCCAAAATTCTCACTAGCAAACATAAGGGGAGCGTAATGTGTCGTGAATTTTGAGCAAATCTCTCGTGGTTGAGTTTACCATTTGAGAATGAGGAATCCCAAAGACTCGAACGTATTACTCATTGTGAGTTCTTACACGTTCTGCTTGTTGAAGTCCGCAAAACTTTGAATTCGAAAAGTACCGAGATCTTATCCTTACCAGCTTTTCGCACCTCCAGTGAACGAGATGCTCGAAAGTTTTCAATCCCGAGAGAATCCCACCACCGATCCGACTACTTTGATTCTCCCCGGTGACGATTATGAGAATAATTGCGTCCGTCATCCTTATTCGCAGTTTTTAGGTAACTCCCTCAGAAAAGTATACCTAAACCGTTTTAAGGAAACTGAATCTCTCAGACTGACTAACTGAAATCTCTCAGAAAACGTTGATCTAAATTCACTGCCTATTTAGGAAAATCTCTATCGTCTTATATCATCTCTATGATTTAATAAATTTGCGTCACCAATCTTCATAAAAAAGACGAAATATCTAAGTGAAGTTTCGTCTTATAGCCCTGTACGATAACTTATTAATTATTATTTAACTTAACATTCGTATGATACAATACTGCTCTTTCAAAGTACCTATAAACTGAACCTTGTTCCTATATGGACATTTTCAAGTACTGATATAAAATTGGATACCCTGCTTAATTGTATAAATATGATCTTTAAAGACTAAGGATTTAAACATTATTACGGAGCAGTCGTTAAGTTAAGTTGTACCTTCAGTCTACAGCTAATTACGTAGTCTCTAGGACGAGTTGGATAACAATATTCGATTGATTATAAAAGCGTTTCAAAATGTCCAAACATATTTATTTAGTTCAAATACGAATTTAAATAGTATTCATATGAGTCTCCATAAAACATCTTGATGAATTTAAGGAAAAAATTTCAATGAGTTAAACTATTAATTATTGAATTTTTAATTTTCTTCTCTCCAAGATTGAAAGGGCTCGATATTGAATTTATTATCCATCAGATGACATATGTGTTTTCTGTGACATTACTAACATTTCGCAAAGATTTCGAAAACATGATATAAAATATTATCACGGTGTCAATTCTATCTCTGTAAAACATGGGATAGTAAAACACTGCTCTACACTTAACTGTCTATGCTTATCCAGAGTCCACTTTTAAATAACTTTTTAACTCCAGTTTACTAGTTATTTAAGGGCTTATATGCGTAAACATATAAAGAATATTGGTATTTGCTTTAATAAATCCAGACAAATTTTTAAAGCCTTTGTAACGTTGATCAATGAAGAAATATCTTTGTTCCAATTATAGATACACAAGTTAATTTTAGTAACCTATAAAGAGTTAATTTAATCAGTAACATATTTCCGGAGATAATCTTTCCCATTTTCTCCTGAAAAAGATTATCATCAAAGGCTTTTATGTCATCAAACGTTGACAGGATTATGAAGATTTAAACGAATTCGGGGCATTTGAATGACCAACCATAAGGGAGCAGAGATGGGATTTAATCTCATCTTTTTTAAGGTCACAGGACAATAAATAAAATTATTTACCTCATCCTGCCTTCAGGGGGAACACAATCAATGGGAAAAAATACAACGTAAAAAGGTAAACGGATGGGAAAATGGAGCAGCGATACAACGAAGTAAAACTAGGGCTAGACTTATTTTGAGAAAGAAGGGCAATGTTTGAAGAGTCGTTCGCAGACCATGTAAAGTTCATTTGATCATAGATAATTTTTGAAACATCCGGGTTGAGAGCAGTCGAAATGTTATAATATGACTCGCAGTATATTTTAATTTTATATTGGAGTTATAATACACGTGTTAAATATGTTTTCTGATAAGCTATTCTAAGAATTTGTCTGTTTTAATCAAATTAATGAAAAATCAAAAAATAATCATCTAATTACTATTAAAAATAATCCTAATAGTGTTATATAATTTCCAGTAGTTATATCTATGATAAGGTAAAGAATATATTGAAGAAAATTTACATTAAAAATCCACGAAAAATTCATGCAAATAAAATTAAATGATATACATCCATTTTATAGTTTCATATTTTTCATAAAATATTATCTATTCCTGCTATTTAAAATTGGAAACATGATTCACTCAAATTGCCCTATAAAAGTCGAATAAATATAGAATAAAACGAAACGATCCAATATATCATATACACTTATATTTCAAATTTGATATACTAATGTTCCAAATTTAATATCGCTAGTTAACAATCGCTGGATATTATGAACAACTTCGGCGTTGAGATGGAATTAAAAATTCCTCTGATTTTTTTAATTAATCCCAGAATATAATTTTTTATTATACACATTATACATCAGCTAATTCTTACCGATTTCATTAAATCTTCATTACTTCGCAATGTTCTGCGTTTGTAATGATAAATCGACATTTTTCCCAAAATACCCAGTGACTTTCTGTATTGTCAAATTATTTGCCTAAAAACAAATTAAAAGAATTTTCAAGGAATTTCTGCTTTAATATTTGTGTTTTGGCAAGATAAATATCGTAGTAATTCTTAAAATAGACACATGCGATTTTCAGGAAGAAAATTTATATCCTCCGTAAATATATTTTCTAAAACAGTTTTTTTGCATAATAAGCTGATTAATTAAATATTTCATTCACTTAATGGGCGTGAATACTTAAAAAGTAATTGAGTTCTATAATCAATCAAATAACAATAGCACAATACACCATCAAGATGAAAACAGCGTTGAAGATTGACTGATTTTTCTTTGAAAGCATTTTAGTCACATTTTCATAAAGCCTGTTCTAGAATAGGAATTTATTGGGAAGCTTGGAACCCATTCTCAACTTTTCAATAAATTTCAAAACTTTTCATCCATACCTTTTAGAAGAGAGCAAGCTAATATGATGACAAATATTTTTGAATTGAGCAAAAAAATGTAACATTTGCCTCCTCTTCGTAAGTCTCTCGCTAAAAGCTTTCGAATTGTGACGCAAAGAAAATTATTTTTTCAGACTTGAATGAAATGCGAGAGGAATGCATGAAAAGATTTTTTCGCCAGTGACGATTTCATATCGTACATTCACTTCAAAATCTCGACTGAAAGAATACCATGACGTAATTTTTTTCTGCGGGGGAAGGGGTAGGAAAATTCGTGGAGATGGTGTGACGTGACGGTTATTAACGATTTTCATTTTTTTCGAAGGATTTACTCGTCTGAGACCTCTGCTCTCTATCTGCCCTCTCGATAAACATCGCTTCAACTTCGGACGGGAGGAAAATCTCTGGCTGTCGGGAAGTTTACAGGGAAGCGTCGAAACGTTTCATTCCCCGTTTTGACGGCCATAGGTTGATATCCCAAACAGCTTTTAGAAAGCTTTTCGAAAGAAAAAGGAAATTCACTCCATTTTGCAGTCTGTCGAGATTAGTACTTGTGCAGCAACGTCCTCTCGTATTTAAATCGCAGCTCGATAGGTTGGAAATCAATCGTGGTTGCCAATCACTCGATTGCTTTTCAGCAGGGGTTACGCTTTTGTAGCAACTCGTTGATAGAATAGACGTGGATTGGTGCTCGTACGCATGATGGCTGAGTGCTTACCGAGGACGAGCTTAATTGATATCGATCGATGGGAACAATTTTTATCGCTAAATCAACCGCTTGAGATTGAAAAAACTCACTCGGTCGTTATACATTTTCGACTCATTGCGTCAAAAAATTTTGCCTGCCTCCTTATTTCTCTACGTCTTTGTTTTTTAATATTCGCTGAGTGTGTCTTTCATTCGTACTTGGTACGAATTTAACGTCAACTTAGTGCGCAATTTTAAATAATGTAATTCGAAAGTCGACTTTCAATTGAAGCAAAACTCCTCGCTTTTTATAATTTTACAAGAGGTTAATTTGTTGGGATCTTGCTTTCGTTAAGGCAATATTTCAATGAGTGATATGCCACTAGGAAGTTTGGTTGTCTGGATTAATAAAAGTGCAAAAGAGCTATAAATTATTTATTTTCAACGTTGAGGGAACATAATATGATAATATAATTCATGGTAAATCAGAAAACATCAAGAAAACAAAAATGGAACAAGTTTTGAAGATTAGGAGCTGTATATCAAGTTTTAGCATTATTTTTCTACATACACGGCAATTAATCCAATGCTGAAAAATTTGATTGGTGACTCGACCTTACCTTTCTCATTTTTATAATTTTTGACGTTAGAATTTTTCTCCTCTTCCATACCCTCTGAATGTTCTTAACATTTGGAAAATTATACACATGGTAATTAGCGCAGAAGTAAACACGAAGATCTTAAAAGTTTAATCCGCATACTCTTCAGAACCTTCGGATCGCCCGCAAAGTTCCTAAATAATTTATATTTTAGAATACTTGAGAATTTTTCCGTATAATTTGAGAAATTTTAGCTAAAATAGTGGTAGAATTACGCTATATTTAATTATTAAGTTTCAAAATTTTCACATCATTAATTAACTAATTAATTTCTTACAGTTCATTAAAACCTCTTTCATCCAATTAGAGCATAAAGGACCATAGTGTATAATACTTTTTTACTTCGAAAGAATGCTCTTCCAGTAATTGGTAATTGATCGGCGGTAATATCATATACATCTATATGTGTGCAGATACATAATTTCTACAGATTCTCTTTTGTTGATCTGTTTGTCTCTTTGAAAATCTATATAATTTAAACACATTTATCCTATAGTATTCCATCTAGTTCAACGAAAATTGTATGCTTGGTCATTATAACATGAGTAGTAAGTCTCCTCATGTTTCAAACACAAGATCAATCGGTGTGGCGTCGACGAAAATGCTTTTTATCTAAATACTCGCATTTAGTGATTTACATAAAAGTAAGAAATTACTATCACTTTTTTTATAAGATACCATTATTACTACTTTTTATCACTACGCAGCTGTGACAAAATAAGTATGGAGAAACTTTATAGTAAAAATGGATAGTAGAAACGTTGAACGTTTCTAGAGAAAGTTGATTGATAAAAAAGTCGAGAATGAAAAGGAAAATCATTTGAACCGGGGTATTAAGAGATCATTGCTTACAATGAGAAAAACACGGCATTCTCTTGATCATTAATTATCGAAAGTTTCGCTTTCGGGGTAGTATAGCTTAAATGTGAAATTTAAATAATTTTAAGATGTTTTAGTAAACACAAAATTTCAAAACCATGACAAGAGACAGGTTTTTATCCGATCGGGAACTTGTTAATCTTTTTCATGCCATCATAAAAAATACCTCGGACGGTCTCTCTTTGCAAAATTCATCGCATATCTCGTACATTTGTAAAGCCTAGCCCGAAGCACGCAATCTGTTTGTAAAGTCATCGAAAAATGGAAAGTTGATATTAAATCGAGCTCGAAACGATAGTATTTTTTTGTCTTTTTCCCCCCGCAAGATTAATAGAATTGAAGGGATTTAGGGATAAATCACGTACATACATTTCGCTGCAATGGAAACGGGCCCCTCGCGTATTGTGATGCCCTCTGGACTCCACGGGCGGAATGCTTTGAATGATTCAACATCTTCGCATCTGAACTCAATCAATCATTCAACATTGACTCAGCCGTAGCATCCGCAAAGCGGTTGACTCGTCAACGCTAAGCTCGACGAGAGGTTATCTAGCGATGAGTTCAACTCCCCAGCTTACGTAAAATTTTAGCAGATTCAATGTATGCGTTCTGTTCGAAATTGCTCGGTTATGTGAAACGTGATTGAGTGTGCAAAATGATACAACCGTATCGAATGTTGAGGATAATTTGTCGAATTTGTGATTCTTCGTGCCTCCATTTACGATTTTGCCGTACTGTCAATGCTGTCCATCTTAATAAATCGAAATGGAACGCGATACGCTGTACTCTCTACTTCCAAAATAAGTTTATCTGACAAAAATATTACATATGCATATCCTTGAGGTCTTTTAATATTGATGATTAGCTTTTAACATCCAAATTGTGATGTATGCTCACATTAAATATTACAATTATATATAAGTGAATTAGAGTTTGATTTCGAGGAACAGCCAAAAGACTGATCTTAGGTTTGGCTCAATTAAAGTTTTTTTTAACCCAATATATCTCTTGGGTTATCCCTAATTTTTATCAGCTTAAAATTAATGAAGACAAAAAGTAAGATTTTCATAAAATAAAACTCAAATAATTATGATTAAATGGCGAAGCAATTTTATTGTAAACACCTTTGAAACGATAATATGTTATAAAATGTTGCAAAACAATATTTCGGTCTGTGGTGAACACAGGAAAGTATACAATATTAATAATAATACAACTTTTATTGAGGCAAAATCGCAAGTAAGTATCTTTCTTTATTTAAATTTTCTTTATATGAGATCTTAAAGAAATAGCTTAACAAAAGGTGCATAGAAGAAAACTACTTACTGTTTTTAAAAATCTAACTTGATGCTTTGGAGAAATATACACCACAGCAGGAAAGCACTCACTAGAAGGGGGCATGATAAACCTGCAAAATCTATAAATAATTTACTAAAGGAACTATGCTGGATCGGAAAATAAAGAAAACGATATGTATATACTATCGCAAATATAAAAGAACTGGAAAAATGTTTACATAGAAAAATAAAGAAAAAAAGAGCAGTAGAAATGTTTATTCAAATAAAAAATGCAATGAAATTCAACTTAATTTTTCTCCATAATGATAATCTTTATAGTATATATTTCTCCATAAATATTAAGTATTTGAAATTCCCTATAACATACAACACATTCTCGCCACACATCGCCGACTGCAGAAAAGCCTTCATAAAACACAATGCAGAGATCTGAAATGATGTTAGCTCTCTTTGTGGCTGGCCGTAAAGGAGAAAGAGTGGTTGAAGATATATACGTTCATGCTCTGCAGAAATACTTCGGAAATTGGCCTTTTACATTCTTGGTTGAGTGCCACTGCGAACTCATTACCTACATTACCTCCTTGTTCACGTTACTAATGACGAGCATTTAAAACTCATGGCTGCGGCTTCTCTGCTTGGCCTGGATGTTGAAGTTACACGTCGCTTTTGAAACCGCGGAAAGGCATTTTCTGAAGCCATTTGGTTGAACACAAACGGAAATGTCTTCCGGGAATTCTTTTCCGGACATTCTCTTCTCTGACGTGTATCGCGATGCCTTTTTCGTCTGTTTCGACTCAACTCTCTGAAAATAAGTCTCCGAGTATATCCAAGGCATCGCTCAGAACAAATACGCGACGAACTAATTCAGCGAGAGCTTGCTTCTTTCTCGGGTATGTAAACATATCCACCTGTGGACCTTGAGAAAATGTGTATTACATTATTGTATTGCATTTGTTTTCTTAGAAAACAGATAACTATATTTGTTTTCTTCGGAAAATGTATGCAGAAAGTGTTTTATCATAAATATTTATCGATATTAATGAATTCCAAACACGATATTTACAGTAAAGCGATTAAATATAGCTAACTGGAGGCACGAGAAATGGTTTTTATCCAATATGGAGTGAATATTTTTTAGGGAGAATATTAAATGTCGAATGCTAGGATAAAGAGAGGGGAGAGGAAAATAAAAAAAATAGTCAGCTCATAGAAAGGGCTAGTTTTCAAGAAGCAAAGGAAAGGTTTTTAAGTAGCAAACTATGGGACGTATGAACCGATCAATAGGTAGCAAAATGAACATTGTAGATATTAAAGTGAGATAAAATATTTAATACATTTACATAAAATCTTTTTCCATTTTGATGTATTAGATTCTTGTGCTTAAAATTATATTACTCCAGTTATTATGAGTTAGATACCGAAGTAATCATGAGATTCCTCGAAAATACTAACGAGAACCTTTGCTGTTCTTTTTCCTTTACATTGATGGAAATCATCCCTTTTGATTTTATTGCGCCATGGTCAGCTAATTATAACTGATACTCTCTCGTCCTACAATGTTTGTTTTTGCCTTCTCGCTGCCTTCCCAAGCATCCTTCCTTGAATTCACTTTCCTTTGCAATCCGTCCCTTCTCTTTCTCCAACTCAAATCCTTTTCCCGATTTATATTTCATTCAACACCCTCTCTTTTCCTCCCCCCTTCTCTATCAATTCTTGCACGTTATCCACTTACTGCTTTCACGTACCACTTTTTATAGATGTTGATCAGTATAACAATATTGGCTACGCTAATTCAGTGTGAGGTTTGGTGAGATATAAAAATAGTTTAGCATTTTTCAATACTATTTTGCGGACATTTTGGGCTTATTCTATCTCTTTCGCTCTGACTGTGTGGATAGAGGAGGTTACTTATTACTTAATTTAATATACGTAAGCAAAATTATTTTCATTGAAGAATTTTCTCATGGAATATCGAATAGAATTTATCTCTGAGTGCGCATTTGTTTGAGTAGTGGTGGATTAGTAATAACAGTGTATTTTAACTTATTGAAGTATTTGGAAGATCCATTTTATCCTTAAAGCCGTAACTTTGGATTTCGTTAAATACAGATAGTAACAAATATGACTAAAATGATGCTAGCCAATCTAAAATTAGATTTGATTAAAAACAATGAAAACATTTAAAATTCAATAAAGATGTACGATAAACGATAACATTTTAATGCATTGCTACTTTTTTCATTCGCTGGAAATGTATTGATTGATTTTCGAGATTTTTGAGGATCCACTATATGAGAATCAGATTTGGATCAACATCCTGAAGAGTTCGCCAGGTTTTAAAAACAATTCGATGACAAGTTGCAAACGAATGAAAATTTTGAGGGATTCTGACACTTTCTCGATATCATATTGATATCAATGAATAATTGAATAATAAATAAAACAATATATAATAACAAATAATATATTATTTATTGTGAATATTAAAAATTATAAATAATTCCCTAGCTGTCATCGTTGGAAGTAGGATCACATGTGAAGGGGATAAATTTAAAATCTCGGAAGTAATTGGAATGATTATCTTTTTCAGATTCGCATTAATGATCTGACACGATCGAAGTAGTATTCTTCAGTCGCACTGACTTGTCGCACAAACCTGTTATTTCCGTCACGCATCGGATCACAAAATTCTTTCGAAAGATATCATTTAGATCAGAAGGACCCAAACCATGGCCAGCCGGCCGCATGATACCTTCGAGTACTTTTGGTGCGGATTGGATCTTGTTACCGGGAAATAAATGAAGGGATGAGTATCGAGTTGCCTTCCTTCGAGTGAATTTATTTCTCTCTCTGGTTGGCAAATGTATTCAGCGTTGATAAGCGTAGTTATCCAGTATTTCATTATCCTTTCATTATTCTTAATATCTTTGATACTTTCGATACATGAGCGATTTATCTTTGTCTCTAAAAGAATAATTTTGTTATTAATAGTTAATAATCTCAATAAAGTTTTTGGTTAAGGAATGAGTATCAATGGACGTCCATTATAGTATCTCCTCTCTTTTTCCTGTGGACGGTTGTCTGTGGGAGTATGAAGATATAAATAAAAATAGATAAACGCAAGTAAAAAAAAACCTTGTGACTGGAACTCGAACCAGGTAGATGTTCTAGCATCCATTCTTAGCTTCTAGCCTTTTAAATTCCTACCATTGATGGTTATAGAAACAGTCAGGTCGTTTTTTTTAGTTCCGTTAATCCTTTTGAGGCACATGCCTTAACCTGCGGAGTAAACGTCTCTAAACTTATCCTTCATCGGTTTTGGAATACATAAATAAATATTAAACATGTTCTTATAAACAGTAGCGAAAGAGGGAAGGTGCTTCCATGGTGTCATGAATGCAAAGGGTTGCTTAAATCAAGGGGTCATTGAATGCCCGCGCGCCGGAGAACATATGAAATGCGGCTCTTTTATACAAAATGCTTTACATCCCTTTTTTAATTTCTTCACTTAAATGATCATACTAAATCTCTAAAAACATAAATAACATGGTTTTGTAAAAATATTGTCTATCATATGTTAACATTTTTTCCACATCGACATGCCCCTGCCTCCCCTTAAATCTCGTTAACATATTCAGCAGCAGTTTCCTCGCTAGGGTTCAGAAGCGCCCTTGGTCAGGTCAAAGATAATAAAGTCTCATCCCGACGGATGAAGACGATCCGAGACTTTGGCTCGGCAAACTCGTGGAAAATAGCCGACCGTATCGCGCATCAAGGAGCCGCATTTTGGAAAATTCTGTGAGAAACCTCCATCTGCGGATCTCACGGTTGGGATTTTCGGATCGAACGTCACGCTGCCCTCATTCCCGCCAATTCAATCCGTCCCTCCACTTGTATTCCTCCCTTCAACCTTCCCTTCATAATGCAAACGGATTGACCAAACACGGCGCTGTCGCCCTCCTCTACCCGTTCATTCTCCCCCGTGGGTTAAGAGGACTAAGGGTACGAAGTCCTTCGGAAGTTGCGTGTAAAGTGGATTCAACCGGGCAGCGTTGCGCCGGGACTTAGCAATTTGACAGTTTTTTCCTCCCTTTTTTTCCCGAGGAGTTTCCGAAAGGGAAAGGAAGGAAGGAAAGGAAAGGTTACCAATCTCCCAGGAGGCTGCAAAGTCTGGTGTGGAAGAGGAAATTGGGAGGGTGTAGAAGGCTATGTATCGAAAGGGAACTTGAGGAGGAGGCCTTAAAGGAGTGAAAGTTCCTCCGCATAGCATCGGTGATGGAAAAACAAGAATCGATATCATCTTTGAGTATCAAAGGGAGTTCATCAGGGAATGAAGACGGTCCACGAAGATTTAATAGTGTTCTGTGGGAAGTCGTTTAAGGGGTTTTTGTAGAGTATCGAGAGAGAATGCGGTGAGAGGACCGGGAATATGTTATTTTCGTCCCCGAATTTTAAGAGGTACTTTACGAAGGAATAGTGGTAGTTCATGAACGACTCCGAGTGAAGTTTTTTAAACTGTGCCTTTTTCTTAAACTGTGAGTCTCAAACCTACTTTAACTAATATAGCAGGAGTATATTAAAAAATGAAACCATGGAAAATATCGACTATGTGGTGATAGCCTTTCTCTTCACTTGCGAAGCTTGGTGAAGTACTTATTAATTTAGGGGAAAATTTTACAAAATCGTATTAATTATTCACTTCAAGGATGGAGGTTTATGAAATATTTCTAGAGTAGACGACAAAATGCTGATTTGACCAAGAAATTTTTCAATTTAATCAAATTAGAATTTTCCTTTATTACGGAATATTTGGAGGGGATTGTACTTTCATACTAAATTTTCTACTTTGATGTGCACGTATTTCATTTTATATATTTATATTTCATTTTCATCTCTTTACTCATTTCATTTTTTACAAAAATAATGTATTAGTAAATTAAAAACTTAATTTATGGTGTAACCATTTATTCCAGTAAGTTAGTATTTGATTTGGAATTTTTATTTAATTAAATAATTTTCAGATTTTAAAATTTACTGAATTCTCTCTTTGTAAATGTTTTTTTCGCCGGTTTAAAATTCTGATTGAAATATTTCTAACATTCCTACTGTAGGAATACTGAAATCTTGCTGTTCTAATTTTTCGTCTTTTCCTTTTGTGCTCTTGAGCTCTCCATAGTATGGAGTGTAATATGTAAATGTATGCTTGCCTATCTTCTTGCACACCCGAACGATCCTAATTCCATATTCTGTTAAATTTGCATAATTGTTCTACTGGTTTCGCAAACTTCTTGACTTATAATGGATTTCTCGTCGAAAAGAATTAATAACGACTATTTTACCCATTTATTTAGTGCGTTAAATTTCAATTTGAAATTGAGGTAATAGTTTTTTCGGAAAAAGTTCGCTTGTTTGCTCACGTCTGCATGATTATTGCCCTCTAAAATCCGGGAAGAATCTTTATATTTATAGGAGACTGGATTTTGCTTCCACCGTACGAATTGACCACGCAACATTGATTCAATTCACGATATGCCCTCGCCATGAATATAGATGCCGGGATTCCATGGATAGGAAAATAACGTTTAAGCTATAAAGTGTATCCCGGCGTTGAGACGGATGTAACCATCAGTCCGAACGCGTAAAAAGGAGGTAACGGGAGGGGGAGGGGACATTGCGGCGGGCTTTTTTCTTGCGGTCTCCGGGATGGAAAAAATTGGGAAGAAAGGGGAGGGAGCTGGTCGATGCTGGCAGTCTTTTGGGTCCAAAAACGAGCAGTTCTGCGAGGAAAAGGCTGCGAGCCGCTCGTCATAGCATAGCCTCTATCGGAATCGCCTCTGAAAACATGCCAACCGATGGCGGGGATGTGGGCGAGGTTAGGGAGAGGGCGCATCTGCGTAGCATGGGTTTTTGGAAACCCCGAAATAGGGGATCTATGGTCGAGAGGAGACGGCCCGTTGAAGCCAAAGGTCATCACGGTGGAATGGGTGGTGATGATGTTCGAAGTGAATGGGATTCCGCAGGGTTCGCGCTTGGGTCCCTTCAACTTTAACATATCTATCTCACGCGCTCTCTATTCCTACCTCTCCCTAGGGGATTGTAGTATTTTCTGGAGGTGGATGTTCCGAAGGTATTTCTGCGGGACGGGAACAACTGCCTAACCGGGAGAGAGCGAAAGTTGTACAGGGAGAAAGGTTAAAGAGGTGGGTGGCCGATTCGTAGGAGAGGATGGATGGGAGGATGCCCGAGTGACAAACACGGTAATTGGATTGTTACCGATGTAAGCTTTGTTTTTTTATGTCCTTTTTTATTGCCTGGCTCAGCCAGTGTTAGGGAGACGATATATAAAAAATAACATAAAAGGGATTTTGGGGGGAAAAAAGTAATTTTCTTGGACCTTTATCCTTTCATCGGACCGGTGGATCGCTCTTGTTTTTTCATATAAGCGAACCCGGGCGCTTTTAAAATGTTGAAAAACGAGTGGGAAAGGTATCACTTAGTTAGTGAACGAATGGCATGTTTTCGTAACAATTGTCGCAGCAGAGGGGAGGAGCAAACAAGGTGCGCGAGGGGGTTTTGATTCTTTTATGCTCCTTTTTCCCCACGTCAATCAAAACTGTCCGTTTCGCGAGCACGTTAAATTGTTGACTCTTAAAGCGAGGAATATGGGCGCAATGAATTTGGCGAAGGTCGTTAAAAATTTCATTGCGAGACCTTCGACTCCGCCCAGTCGTTCGTTTTTCATCGATTCAGATTCCAATTAGTAGGGAAAAATATTTTCGTTTCTGATTTGAATCTTTTATTTTCCGAGCATCGGCTGCTTAAAATTTAATGTCTTTGTCGTGCGGGCTGCGCATTTTTATATCTCCGTGTACGTACGAAATGTCGCGGAGAAATGGTTTTTTTTCCATAAATTTAATTTACAAGTCCCAGTCTCCGATACCTATAATGTGCGCGTTTACGACATCAATATCGTAAACGAGGGGGAATGGAAAGTGAATTTCGTAGCCTTGGAATTGATGCATTTTCATCCGCAATGTTGCGTTACTTGGAGATTGTTCAAATAAAAGATGGCCATTATTCCGTCAGGCTTCCTTAAGCTGAAAATAAT
This sequence comes from Pachydiplax longipennis, assembly GCA_036926295.1. Classification (NCBI taxonomy): domain Eukaryota; kingdom Metazoa; phylum Arthropoda; class Insecta; order Odonata; family Libellulidae; genus Pachydiplax; species Pachydiplax longipennis. Next base: position 20,695,306 of record JAVFKF010000012.1, read on the forward strand.
ACTATTATTGATAATTCGTCGCCTTAATTCGAGGTAATAACGTTATCTTTTGACTAATAGTCATATAATTAATTTATTGCTACTGTAATTTACTCTATATATAACTTTTTTATTGGACATAGGACACAATAAGTATTTGACCGGGAATATTCCTCAAGATGAGGTCAGTCCCGGACAAAACGGGATACATTAAAAACTTCGTCGTGTACATTCGAAAGTGAAACCTCAATGTGACCACAAAATAATTAAGCGACTTAAATGTACTTTTTACTGAGTGAATCGCAATTTTCGCATATCTTTGTTGCAGTACTTATCTGTTGTTTTCTTGAGAGTCCACAGCAATTAAATTGATTAAATGCACTTTGTACGGTAATTATCTGCTATTATTTCCCCGTTGAGAATCAGCGGGAACGTCAGCCAGTTAAATAAAAAGAAATGCTTTGGAAATAAAAATTCTGATTTTTCTTTCTTCGCCGTATTCCTATCGCTTGTAAGTGTACATTACTGGGACTCGAGCCACAGTCTCTCACCTTCCAGACAGCTATTTTAACCTCTAGAATATCACGACAGGTTAGCTTAATCACTCTGTTAACATAAATTCAAACTTTTCACTTCTGTTTGTCCTTTGGCTTTTCCTTATTCTTGCGCTTGCAGGTCGCTCAGTATATTTACAATTTTCTGAAGTACAATTCATCAATTAGATTATTCTTGTTGTCTTATGGGAATTTATTTTAAATGCCATTATTTAATGTTGGTTTAGTAACTAAATAAATATTGGACTTATTACACTTCATTTTCTCTAATATGTAAAAGTTTTAAGTCGTTTTGCATTAATTAAGACTTGCAAATAATACAGTAGTTGATAAAGTTTTCAATTTTAGCTTTCCGATATGGACATGCATAGAGATTTTCTCCAAGAAATTATATTTTAATTTGAGATCCAATAGTTTTTAGATCGGGAAAGGAGCGAATTGATTACTTACTTTCGTAAATCCATTCTTTTAATTCATTTAACTTAACTCGTTTATTTCTCGGTTTCGGAATGTAGATTTTAATTCAAAGAGCGCGTCGAAGTATCAGTTTCAATCACTTCAATGGATTGCGACTGGATTACAGCGAAATACCAAAGAGCTGACTTCAGGAAATAATTATTATTTTTGTCAGGATTTGCAGAAAACATTTTGAATAAAATTTGCCTGCGCTTGTTTCACTCTTCTCTCGTTTCCTGCTTTATAAATATGAATTATTGAAATTGTATTGATAAAGCCTCCCTTAATACTATTGGTTTTATTTAATGGGCAATAAATATATAACATCATCGCGGTGGGCTAATGGGCTTTGTTCAGTATCGAAATTTATCTCCCTTTTTGCGAGAATTATCGAATAATAACGGAAATTCCTGTGTGTCGAAATTTTAGAATACAAATTAGATTTTATGGGAGAGCGCCTTTCCCTCCAATATTTTTCCTTCCATCCGCGGGTTGTCGCCTGGATTTCGGTGATTACGTAGCAGAGGCGAAAATACGTGCCATGTAATAGCATATGTTCCACTCGGGTACACGGACACGGAAATGTATTTTTCGGACGCCCCGTAATCAATTAAAAAGCTTTTAGTCCGGCGGCAAATCTTCTGATCAAATCTCCCATTCTGGAGATCTCGGTCAGATGTCGTTGTGCCAACTATTATTTCAACCGCTGGACAAATCGTCGCGAATTAGCATCCTCTTTGCTCCGATGCGGAATTTGACGGATGTTGCCTTTTATTTCCAGAAAATTTACGCTCCTTACATTAGACGGATAACATTCAAACTAAAACTTCAATCAAATCTAAATTTTGTTATGTTACTAGTGCGTGCCCTGCTTATAATTCGTTGCCAAGGAAAATTTTGCTAATTAATTAATATATTTAATAAACGATATTTAGATTTCAATTACTTATTCGTTAGTATTTATCTATCAAGTGAGGATTAGGAATTGATTTTGGGAGGTATAAAATTTACATTAAACACGAAGATTCAATGAACGCGACAATCCTTTGTGAAATCTTAAACTTTTTTAAATAAAAACATTTAAGATTATTGTTCTTTGTGCCTTGTGTTATTTACGAAGGAAATAATTCCACACTTCTATTTCCTATTTATCATTGATCATCATATTACTCTTTCCACTTGAAGGTTATCTAAGATAATGTCGGACTTTTTCCAGATCATTATGTGAGTACTTTAACGTTAGTGGCCTCCCGACATCTAAGTGACTCGTTCAAGTTCCTTAAAGGCGGTCGCGGGTTCGATTCCCGGTGGAAGCTAATCCACCAAATGACCTCAGCTGTCAAAGCATTTTAAAAATTACTAATCCTTTACCGTTAGTGTATAATGAGAGTTCAAAACAGTGTATTCCAAAATTTGTGCCGCGAGAGGTAGTAATTGTGTCGAAAAACATTGGAAAATTATGTATTTTTTGTTCTTATGTGACGGAACCCTACCAAAAGGTCACACTTCAAATAATTAATTTTTATTATACTATGCGCTAGTAAATAAAGAAATGATTCGTTTCCTGACAGGGACATAGGGTAGAGAACTTTCCTAAAAATATTTTCAATATCCTTGAGCTCATATTTTGCTTCGAATAACTTCAAAGTTTGCCCATATTACTTTGAAAAGTATATTTTTTTTTAAAATCTAATTTCAGATCAAATTTTAATATTAGTATTCTGTCGAGTGAGTTAACGTCTCTACTAAGAAAAAGTTTCTTCATATTGGACTGAAAAGCTACAGAGAGAGAGAGAGAAAATCCACTACAGATATTCTCTCATATCAATGACGATTTTTTTCGTATATGAATATTTAATGATGATTCTCATTCATTGTATATATAGAAAGCTTTGCGCAATTGTAATGACATCTCATGTAACATTTTTGTGAACTAAACGTATGTTTACGATCCAATTATTCAGAGCGATATCAGAGCATAGAATTCATTTTTATGCCATGAAATTTTCATCGAATAATTAAAGAGTTGTAATACTTTGATGTAGCACTCTCAGCATTAGTAGTAATATCTCTGATAAATTCATGACCACCTGCAGGTACAGTTTTGATGTATATAAATATATTTTTGACGATAGCTTCCAGTAGCAATCCCTTGTCCAAACTTTGATTCTATTGCTACCCTCAAGTCTAACGTTACTTATCCAGATCGATAAGCTTATTGTTGAATTTCATTTTCGTAAACAACTTGCGAGAATATGCGACAAACTAAACCCCTTTCTTTCCATCCACAACAAAGATTTTTCGAATCTATTTCGAAAAACTATCATTTTAAGAATTCGTTGTGAAAAAAGCGGAATCTCTATGAAATATAATTCCCTTTGAATTTCAGCTGCTTATGAAAAGGTAAGCGAGCGAATTAGAGGAAAAAAATAAATGATCCGATTATTTCCCAGAGATACGCTCCATTACGAGGATTCAAAGGTCGCCTTTTGCGGGTTCTCTTTCGTTCCCTTCATCTGATTCAGACTTATGATTTGATAAAGAAGTTGATGCGGAAGTATGCTTCCGTCCTCATTGGATTTCAGAAAAACATAGCGTCGTCTAGGAAGTCTCGGAATCAATGGAGACACAAAAGAGAAAGCATTTCTGCGCAGCTCCTGTGGACCTCCGTCCTTATGCCGTAATATATTTTCGATACTTACGAAGAAAAGAGGGTTTAGGAAGGGGAAGACGACGTGGGTGGAGCTAACACACATACACATGCACACAAACACACGCACGATTTATGGTCCCAGGCTTGTGGAAACCATTGATTAGGAAAAGGGCTCGGCGGGAGGGAGGGGTTGCAGAATGACTCTCGGTCCATGTGTATAGTGTTTGCGAGGGGGTGTGCGAGCGTTCTCATGTATATGTGCTTTTTTGGATGTGCGTCCGTAAAAAGCCTCCTGTCTCGTTGTATGGCCATAAGAAGATACTGACAGAGAAGGGACGGATCGATCGCCCGTAATGTATTTTACGTTCGGCAAGGGTTATTTTTTTCGTCCGCGGGGGTGGGTGAGTGAGCTGTCATATTTATGTATATTATATCGAGTTTGTGATGCTGAAGAAATACACGCATGCATACACATTGATGCTCCGGCTATGGTGACAGTTCGTTTTATCGTATGTGCGGGTATCCTAAGAAACATTCTTTGACAGGTCCTAGAAAACAAATGAAAGAAATAGATTTTCGTTCATTGAGAAATCAATCAGCAGGAATGGTTCTGTTTGTATACGCTCGGATCACAATACTGAAGCATAAATACGTATTTGCTTTAGCTTTTTGAATTTCATTGACGTAATTAAATTTGAAGATAAAGCGTGAAATCAAAATAATAAATATTTAAATATGTGAACCGTTCATTTTGGTGAGAACTTTTATTATTTATTTGACTTAGTGGCAGGTTTCTGTTACATATAATTAGTGCGTATGATTAATGTCAGAAATAATTTGTTTGTGAACCGGAAATCGTAACAGTTTTTGATAATGTTTAAGTATTTCAATTTGTTTTTCAAAATCGCATTTCAAACAGCTATGTAAAATGTATTTTCCGGTTTTTCTGTTTCCTATTCGGTCCTAGTTCGATGATGTGGTATGAATGTGGGGGTGCGTTGATGCGATTTGGCAAATAATTGTCCCCATTAAAATTCCAAACCATAAGGAAGTACAAATTTTAATGATTGTTATTGTTTTATTCTCACATAATAACAGGAAATAAAACAAACAAAAATAATGAATTTAAATAAAAATTAATCTTAATTTTATATATTTATTTATATAAAATGAAGAAACAATTAGATGAAATAATTAATTAACATAAAATAACAAAAATGTTAAATTTTTGCTAATTTACTTCTGTCACTTATCTAAGTTAAGATTTGTTCTTTAAAAACAATTGGTCATCTCATTTTAGTCGGTGTATAATATAAAGATGCATTTTGTTTTTGGGATATTTTGGTGCTGGGATTAATACAGATGGTAAACAAGCTACTTCGCTAGATTGCTATGCATGTAACCGTAGGACTGCATTTACATTCAAATCACAGGTCGCCTCTCATGTATAGAATGGAATAAATATCTAGCTATTCAACCGTTTATTTTGCATTTTACTACCTTGAACCTCTCTTAAAAAAAATAAGGCATTGAATTATTTGCCTTCATTTCCCTTCTTTTTATGCAAGTTGTCCGGTTAGACGACTTATAGGGAGATCGCATATCTAATAACTCTTTCGTAAATGTGCTGTTCTTAAAGTTATTGAATCATCCTATCCCTGGGTTTACTACCATTTACACTGACCAATAAGTCGGAGATTACTTCAATCACGTTAGCTGTTAAATCATTGCAACCCCTGTCTAAACCACCTTGCCTAATAACTTTTGTAGTAGTAATTCTTGAAGTTTATACATCACTAAAACAAAAGATTCAGCACCCTTTTCTCTAAATCGACCACGAAAACCGTTTATATATAAATCCGGTTATGCGTCGATAAATGCGTGATGTATTGTACAGTAAAGGAAAGGGAGGAGAAATATGAAGGATGGATCGTCGACGTAGAGGATGCAGATAAGTGAAAAATAAAAGCCCCTCTCTCACTCGTGAGGCAAAAATGGGAGACGCCTTTATCGAGTTTCGCTTTCCCCCGAATTCTCCTCTTTACAAAACGCGCAAAAAATATGGGCGGCCGAAAGTGCGGAGAAAAATAGCAAGTACGAGGCCGATGACAGGGGCGTAGTTTGTTCTTATTATCCTCCTTTGTTGCGCCGTAGATAAATATGGCGACGGTTTTGGAGGTCTAAGAATTTCGGAAGGATCCGAGCGGGGTCAGCCCGTATCGTTGGATTGATAGGTGTGTCGAACAAACGGGAAAAATCCCCCGTCGCCCGATCCGTGTTTATGTTAATTCGCGTGGTTTCCTCTGTAAATAAAGCTCCGGATGATATGCTAATCGATCTCCGTACGTCTGTTTTTAAATCTATTTTTTTTCGGCACTCGATATATTTTGCGGGGAATTTATGTGCGGTAGTTATCCGGGGAAGGAAAAATGATGTTGGCTTAACGTGGATGTCGGCATGAAATGACCGTCGAAAATTTTTGAGGCTTGCCAACGCATGGACGCCAGCGATTCGTGAATTTGGGCGTCTTTTAAGCCTTTTTTAACGCCTCTATTTTTTGCGCAATCTCCGGCGGTGTTGACCGACGGACATTCTTATTACGATTTTAATTCCGTTTACCTCTCTTTAGAAATGTTTTGTTTGCAGTTTGGGTGTTTTTCGACAGGATTCTGTTTGGATTCGGCGGCCGAGAGGTTATTCGAAATATTTCGCTCGCGAGCGTGAATGATTCTGCGAATTATTTCAGTTGCAGACTTACTAATACCGGGATAAATATTTTGCTACATAAAACGTTATTTTAATGGCGTTTCAGTTTGTCCGTGTTATTGTTATGACGCTTGGTTTCGAATGCGCTATCAAGGTATTTATTTGTGCTGAATCACTATGTAGATTATAGGTTACTATGAAAAATGCATCGTTGATATTCAAGAGTATCATCAGAATTCATCGATTATAAAATTTTTAAATCAATTTTATCCTTTCAACCAATAACTTTATTCTTAACCTTATTCCCATCACTTATGCGGTCACTGAATGATTTTTGATGATTAAAGGCGATGATAATGAATTGTAGTTTCGGTGCTGATTTCCCCTCTCTTGCAGCCCTTATCGGGAAAATCGGACACACGCAGACACCCACATTTAGATTATAAATTTTTAAATACACTTAAGCTATATAATTTTTCTGCTGTTCAACTTCGTTATACACGGAAGGGAAAGTTATTTCGAATCCAAAGATATAAGAGGTGTAAAAATATGATAAAATAACATAAGAGGGATATAACATTAATGTTATATAATATTGCGATAATAAAGGGGTGACTTTGTTATAATAATAGGATTAGCATAATGTAGAACTATTATTTGTGATATTTATCGGAATAATCCGTTTATTGCTCGCTAAGCACTTTTCAAGCATATGAATGGAAGCTATAACCCCCGAAATCTCCCTCTGAGTTTGCCGTATACTTCATTTGTAACGTATGCAGCTACGAAGCTTTTGTTGGGTAACTATTAAACTAACAGCAACGGAAGTTCGGGATACAACAACGAAACCGTATATGCCTTAATAGAGGCTTTGAAACCTCCATAAACAGATGCACATACATTTTGGTCTTCGGTAATTTTCAAGAAAATTTGCATAATCTTCGTTGCTTTAAACTTGATTCGACTCTATCAGCCAAAGTTATCAATGGTATCTCTAGAAAAGAGAGATAAAGCCGAAATCGAATTCGGCATTTAATGGAGCACGCAATTCGCGCCTCGCTGCCCACTGCAAATGCCTTTTAGTATAAATGAGTTAATTCCATCTCGTTGGCTTATGTTTCACTTCCTTCTTCATGCACAGACGCCGTTTTGCGCAATTATTTCCAAATAAAGCGGCCAATGTTGATTCGAACGTGAGGTAAAAATTAGGTATGGTCAGGTTAGGTATCCTTACGCCCAAGAGTTATGAGCTTTGTAGTTGTTTGATGAAGCGTGATTGCAAATATATTTGGTTGTGATGTGCATGAATTACATTTCTATTAAGAGAACATCATACATGATCATTTCTTATTTTGGAGAGCCAAAGATCCAATAAAGGAAATGTTATGCGTGTTGGTATATAGCATAGGCATGGGAAAATGTGTCCTGTAGGTCAGATATTTTTATAACTATTATTGTTTATGTTAATCTATCCCCCCATTACATCGTTGTTAGTAACTCCCAAAAAACAGTTCCCGTATAGGCAAGTGTACAGCGCGTTCGAGTTTGGTGAAAGCGGTTCCGGGTTCGATTTCCGGTGGGAGCCTACATGCAAAGTTACCTCAGCTGTCGAGGCACTAATAGCAATACTACTACGTGTACTATAGTGCTAACTTTCAACATGCAGAACATAGATGACAGGACAAACATCCACGTTAAAGACAGGAAAAACCCGGTTAACCGGGACTCGAACGCAGGACCTTCATTATTCGAAGCTGTTTATCTCAACATTTCTCTCTGCCACCGAGGTTGGCTTTCATTTTATATAACCTAATAGTGCCTTTTCATTCACCAAAGATTTTGAGACATATGTATAAGCTCAAGTCCCGCACTGACCTTCCGCGTTGTCGGTTTGCTCTCACTTAATTCTACGTCTTGTCCCGATTAGGATGTAAAATTGGATAAGATAATGTGAGGGGTTCAGAAACATAAAAGAGGAATGGTCAAAAGATTTCAAAGTGGTGACTCTGCTAACACAATATTGCTTTCATATTTGTTGTGAGTGATTTTAAATATCCTATTCAGTATATTTTATTTCCTTATTGTTTCATAAGAAATTGTCATATTAAACATTTTACTTTTATATTTTCCATTTTTTAAACGAATTTCATTTTCGGATAATTTTGATGAACAACACGTCCCACGGATAAAGTATACCAAAGGCGACCAAAATCAAATTGCAAAAACATCGATATGAAGACGACCGCAAGATAGCAGTTGAAACTGACATCATCGAGAAATATCCCGGTGAATTCCCGAACATACAACTATTTCAGTGATTAGCGCTTAGGAAGCCCTAAGCAGCAACGATTTTGTAAAATGTTGAAAACGCTTATATCCTTGTGAAATTTTTGTTTCTCTTTCTAAGTGAATTATTGTGATGTACACAGATGTATTGATTCTATTTTATGTAATTTTGTTATAGTACCTGTGTATATTTTCCTGTCATTTCCATTTCATATACAGGTTTTCCTTTACATCTTTTAGCTTGCACTATCAGTACGTCTGCGCAGGTTTCTTATATCCAATCTTTTTGAGGATTTTCCTGATGCGGATCTTTTTTTACATCCACAACCACTTCTAGCGTTCTCCTCTCTATTTCCCTATACCTAATGATAAATTATGTTTTTATCGGTATAATTGACGACGGGTTAAATGGAAGAAGAGACTTCTTCGTCTCAACATCGCCTTCACGATTACCTTATCAGTAATAAGTTTAGAAATTCATAAAATCAGCCGAGCTATGTTTTTATAATGATGTTCGTGCCCTCTCCCGGATTGGTACTCCTTAAAATTTGATATTCCTTTATTCTTTTTGTCATCAAGACGTGGTAATTATCCACAATATATCTCAGTTATTATTATCTTGCCAAGTGAAAGTAAAGGAGTAAAAGTTTCTCAAATTCACTCTTCTTTCCCTTGCTATGATTAAGCCCTTTTCCTTTGGAGCATTCTCAGATGATTGCATATCTTAACTATCACGCCGTATTTCCCTTTGTTTGGCCACTCCTTTTGCTTCCTCTCGAAGCTTATCTCTGGCAGCATTTGCTATTCTTCCGTCTTCCATTCTATCTAAAATACAATTCATTCCAGTCTAGTCTTTGCCAAATAGGTTGGTGAAGGTCTGACAAACTATTTTCTAAATTCTTGGATAAAGCTTTTGTTCATCTGTTCATCTAAAGAAAATATTTGAGAAAGCCCCTCATGTATTTCAAGTACCAGAACCATGTGTTCCTTCACATTTTAAAGCTGTTTTTATTCGCGTAATTTTGAATCCGGTATTATTAGGTTTATGCACCGAGGATCTAAACTGCTTCCCAATGGAGCCAGTTAAGCGCATGGGGATGCAGAAGTTCCCCAAACTTCCTAACAGCGCACAAAGCGGGCAATTCTCAAGTTTTTCTTCTATATTTCGGTGGCTTAAATGGACTGCCTTTCGAAATCGCATACACCAGAAAGAGTTGTAATCGGCGAAAGCGGCACCGCGGCGGAAATTGGAATAAAATTAATCCTTTGCTGCAATACCAGGTGGAAATCCATTTTCACGATAAAAAGGGAAAGACGTTTGAAAGCGTTCCACAAGTTTTGGGGTAGTTACAATTATCTTTTTATACTTTAACTGTGAAATCGGAATCATTATACATCCACTGAGTAAGTGTACTTCGGATTAAAATTCTCAGACCCGTGATGATGATGTTTACATTAGAAAGTCCTGCTCTCGTTTGTTGAAATGATTGCTGATAGTCATTCATATAACTTCGTTTTCATGTTACAAATATTCACAAGAAGGAGCAATTCTTCAAGTCCACCATTTTACAATAGAATATGTCGAAAATTCATAAATTTAATGCAGGCTCTGAAGTGGTGTTATGAAGGAGAAATTTGATAGTCTATGGTAACTTTCATTGATGTAATTCCTTCGGCGTCTAAATCACATTCTTATTTCATTATTTTTGAACGATGACGTAATTACCATTTATTTATTCCAAATCGGTGATATTATTGAAAATTAATCTTCTGTAGTGGTTAAATTGTCAGTGATTAAATTTCCAAAAATCAATGAAACTTTCTACTGCCTGAAAGGTTACTGAATAATTACGAAAGATTTCTATAGTAAGGCTTCTTTTGTAAGAGTACGTAGTTGATTATATTCGTATTCTTCATGAAAACGCAATTGACAGAAGGCGCTTTCTATGAACTGAACCTTCTCAATAAAAGAGAGATTCATGGGCATCAAAAATTACTTTTCACTCCCGAAAACATATGAATTATCAAGGTAATTACAAAAAATTGAGATGATGGAGGTCAATCAACGAAACGTTTACCCTCTGCGAAGTATTCAGTGAATTTTTGATGAAATTTAAGATTTATTTTTTCGTGAACGTTATTCCTCTTGTTTGTAAAGGATGCGGATGTGACACGTAGAAAACCTTAAATGTCCTGGTATTTTCAGTGAGATGGAAACTATGCACAGCCATGAGTTTCGCTCACAGACAAATTATCCTAACTCCCTTTTTATCTCACAGCTAGATGACGTAGTGCGTTCAACTCACGTTCATCAATATTCCTCGTAAAATTTTGAAATTGCCTCCCTTGCGTTGGAGTAATGCATTTTGATAGTGGCTCCACCTTAAACATCCGCATCCCTCTCTTCTTTCATGACGGAAAATAGACGTTCATCTTTTTTCCGCGCCCGTTCATTTTTCGGCGAAAAACAAAACTTTTTGATTTATGGCCCGGAATTTTTTTCCTCCCTTCCCCACGTAATGGATCGACTCAACACTCAGACTCTTGCTCTCCTCTCTCGCGATCAGTCTATTAATGAACCCATTGCATGTTCCCATTGTTCGGTTTCTCCATCGTCTCTTCCCTTTAATTGAAGGCACCCGAACTCCGACTTTCTTGTCTCGAATTTACCCTTCTTTGTCACGTATTTGTATTCTGCCTTCCGTTGCTACCCTTTCTGATGCATTCTTTCATCCCAGCGACCGTCATTTTTCTACTCTACTGAGCGCCATGTCTGGAAGGAAATTCTTTAGTCTTTTCCCTCTTCCATTTCTTAGGAAAGTAGGCTTAAATAGTCATATAATCAGTTGAGAATTATGAAATATAACGAGGTATTGGAAAAAAACTTGGAAATGCCACGAAAATGAAGAAGTAAATAAAAATGGATTAGGAGAGTAGTGATTTTTGGCGGTTCTGACGTGTATTTTAATTATTAATTTTTTTGGAATCTTTGAGAATCACACTACTGCCATCCGAAGTTTTACAGAAGGATTTCTATTTGAATTTTTATGGAGGATTTATTTTTAAAGCTAAAATCATTTTGGCCGTGATCATATTATTAGATGTGACAATATAATATATATCGGAAAAGTAGATAAATCAGGAAGTTTTCACGAGGAAACTGTAACATGTTTATTAACTTTGCAAACTACAGAAGAACACACCACTCGACTAGTTTTGATAGCTGCATATGTATCATCTTCAACTAAAGAAGTGCCCAAGAACTGAAAACAAAAGGAGGTTAAGAAGAAACAAAGGTTCATGAACACTTCCTTACTTGAAGATGATGCTTAAGTATCACAACTGCTCGTGTGGTGGGTTCTTATTCTTATTATTAAAAAGTTATTAAACAGGGAATAGTTTTATAGAAAAAAATTTCCTGGTTGACTTATTTTTCCCGTCATGGAATACTACAAAGCTAGTCACGAATTTGCGCAATTCATTAATAAAATACATTTTTTGCCGATTGAAAATGTAACAGTAATCATATTATATTGGTATTAATCATATTGTCACTATAACCGTATTGTATCAATCGATTATATCAATATTTAGCTGTAAAGCCTCGGCTGTACTTATCATGTCGTTTTACTTATCAGTGCGTTAAGTATACTTTTGGTTGAGATTATACGATACATGATCGTTAGAGGTTTGACAAAATGGAAAGTAATAAACAACTATTTACATTTATCTCTAATCGTCTCTAACCTAATAAGTTTCATTTCCTTTCATACATTGATACGAACGTTATTAAGTCAAAATACCGCCACAAAGTCTTCTTCTTGTATTTAACGTAGTGCACGAAAGGAGTGCCCAGAGATATCACCTTTAACAAGTCTTTCCCCGAGAAAATATAATAAATCTCACGGCAAGAATCCGTGGAACTGTTACAACTTTACCTCTACAGCCTCATAAATATCTCTCTCGCTACAATAGAGGTTTTACTACGTCGTTAAACGAAGACAGATCTTTCTGCAAATGGAGCCGCATATAATTAATAAACTATATCTTCCAATTTCCTAAGGAAATTTTCTCTCCATATCCCAGCAGCGAATGAAGCACCAAATTTATTCAGAGAAATTGAAGCCCTTTAGAAACGAATTGCCTGACTTTTCCTGATGTCATTTTGGAAGGAAATCTGAGACTGAATAAATAAATAAATACGGTCTTAGGTTATAAATTTTCTTCCGAGGTCCCGTCTTACTTCCCGGCTACAAATTAATTTTCCTTTCTCTTGAATCGCGGAGAGAGATGGAGTTTATGGTCCCATATATGTGGGAATGAAATTATTTCCTCTTTTTCCTTCCTTGCTTTCAATTATCTCTCTTCCTTATTTCTTTGCAATCTTACGTCATCTTTCGGTCTTTACCTTTGTCTGCTTTTATTACAATGGAAAAATCTCACTTTTTGTGGGCTGGAGGTACAGTTTAATGTTTCCCATGAGTGGTATACGGTTGTTACTATTTATAACCACTAAATTACTTCTACTATACAACAAATAGTAATAGTAGTAGTAATTTACTTACTTTATTTCTTTTTTCCTGTATAAAAATACATCATCCAATTATTTGTTGTGATGATCATCATCTTTCTACATCATCAAGCCCTCATTTTCTCCTTTTAATAATACGTGAAAAAGGAGAGCATTTTCCTTTTTCCAATCTTAGCAAATGGAGCGTAGGTTTCTTTTTTCTTGCATTTGTAACATGAATAATTGAGCACAAGGAAATCTATGGCATTATACATTATGCAATAGTAATAATAATATGTAATAGTAATAATAATATAATAGTATGTATATACATTCAAAATCATATTTATACACTTTATTGTATTCTACTGTACGTGCCATAGGATATTATATTTACATGTACTCCTTTTATATTCATTTCTTACCTTATTTTAGGAATTAATTGTTAATTTCTCTGGAGAAAGTATGAAGAATATAATGTGCTATTTTATTTTTTACAATATACGGTTAAATTCGGTAGAAGCCCTATTTTCTCTGCATTCATATTCTATTTTTTCACCATTTCATCAAACGAAAATTTCTTTTTCCTCTGTTAAATACACATAAGTATCTAGTTATTTTCTTCTCCGTACCTAATTAAAAGAAAGAAGGATGTAAAATGTTTCTGTCGATCTCAGTTGTCTAGCTTTCGGTTCTTCCATCCATCTACGCTCTTCTGCACCCTACCCCGGCATTCCCTCTTTTAATATATTTTGGGCTCGTCATTAAAGAGAGATTAAATAAAAGATGACATTTTCCGTCCGAAATAAATTCCTTTGTGCCTCCTCTCCGAGTATTTTTAGCATTTCGTTTATGAAAGCAGATATGTAAGGTGAGAATTGTTAGTTCTGGATGGAAGAATTCGTTTCTGTATTTCTAGCGTACGCGGGCATCCCTATCCTAACGTTTATTTTCCTCTCCCGATCACAATTTTTTCTGTCTCTCCGCTCCCCTTAATCTATCCATCCAGAGCGTCAGTCTGCCACCAAGTTTCGAGTCTCTCGCTATAGTAGTCGGGCAAAATAAATGGCAAACAACATGCTCGCTCACGAGCGCCGTCGATTTATCCTCAGCCGCCTACCTATTCTCCGCCCGATTCCCAGAGTTGACCCCGTGGCAGCCTTTATTAGATCCACGCCCCATATTTTATTGCTCGGAAACGCCGTTGGAACTCGTGATGAATCAGGGAGAAAATAATTTTTCTTCGGCGAAATAAAGCCCTGGTCCTTGTTCGAAGCTCTGTTTCCAGCCCCGGAATTCTCCGCGTCAAAGAGGTCCCCGGCGTAGGCACATTATCTCCTCTGATTTGGCGCGGAATTATACATTTTGCCCCCTCTAGGAGGAGGTTTTAATTTTGCATTTCATTCTGGTTTCATCTCCGGTCGCAGGAAGCTGTCGCCGGCGAGGTCTCAGTCCCTGTCCACTGCCTTCCTACGCGCGTCCAAATGGAATTTTTATGTCCAGTTCGTGATTCCCGCCGGATTAAGAGATTATTTTTCGTTGCGCTCATTTGATTTTAACGCGGGTGTAATTTTAAAATCCGCCGCGGCTTCGATTCCTTTCGAGAGCCGATGAAAATGCGGAGCCGATAAAGCGGACGATAAAGTAAACATTTTCGCGGGTTGCCGAAAATGCCGAACCAGGTTTTTTTGCGAGGCCGTTTATGTGTGGCGTCACGCAAATCCGTCGTTATTAGCTTTTTTATGTAAAGAAATTCGGAGTGGTTTTTCGGTCAAAAATCTCGTGTTTTATCCGGAATTTGTACGGCTGGGAAAATTCGTGTCTCAGATATGAAGCGCACCGTAGAGTGAGCAATTCTACGGAGGATAATGATTCAGTCAGATGTAATTTCCCGTCTCTGCCGAAAGAATGTTTGTCCGCAAGTGCAAAGGGTCGATACCGACTTGTTCGCTCGCGAGAAAAGGAAATTGTTCCGGTGGATTGGATCCATTTCTCACGGAGGTACCGAATTCGCCACTCCTGGAGATATTGCTGCCATAAATGCTCTCACGGAATTCGATTGCCTCGGCTCGCAGGTTGAGTAGTTACTTGATTGTGGTGCGAAAGATTGGCCTCCCAGATGAAAGGATAAAGCACAAGATTGTTTGGTCGGAAGTTTTCGAGCAGACCACAGCTCGCACCCGTGAAAATGTCTCTAATTTGGAAATGAAGGCTTAGCATGTGCCCGCGAAAAAGGTGAAAACCGCTAGAGTTGAAAGTTAAGGTCACGCCACCGAAAGGTTTCTTTTGAATCACTATAATTTTCTCATAAAATAATGAAATTCTCACAATCTTATGTCAGTTCTAAATTTCCAGTGGGGTAGCAATAAGAGAGTAAGTAAAGTTTGCTGAACGCAAAGGATATGACTCTCGCTATCTTAGAGCGGAGTAAATAGCATCAATAATTTTAATAAAAATGGATATGGCTTTACAAACCTAACTTACCTTTGATGTAACAATGAATATATTTTACTTTTGAGATGACATTTTTAGTCTCCCTATAATTGGATTTCGTCTAATGTTTGAGGCGCTACTCTATCTCAGAGGTCATACTTTTCCACGTTAAACTTCTTCTGAGTGGATTTGAACTTAACAAACCTCCTTGACTTCGCCTCTATATTAAAGCGTAAGAATTAGAAATTTTAACCATATTCTTCCTTTCCTAGACTCCTAACGCACGGTAGGTACACGTGTCCTGAAACTCCTCACACCCAAACTTAATTGTTAACCAACTACCCCTTACACCATCCTGTTACTTTTTCCTCTCGCTCTTTCCTTGTACGCTACCTTCTTGCCATCTTTCACAATTCCTCCCCTCTCAATGCCTCGCCTTCTTATTTCTTTTCCCTCTGTTTTATTTCTTCGATCCAAGACCGTTTCTTTACTAAAATTTCCAACTTCTTCGTTATTCCATCAAGCCAACTTAACTTTTCCATTGTACGCCGTACCTATCTCTTGAAATCTTATAAAGGCCTTCTGTTTCAGGTTTAATTTCAATCATGATCCCAAAAACTCCATGCTATTTTTTCACCGCGTGTAACTGTGAAATTGTTTCTCTCATTGAGAAACTCTAGATAAAAAATTACTCAAAGTGTGCTCAAACTCTTTCCTCACGCATACCACCTACATCGAAATGAAATGAACTTTTATTAAGTTAGCTATAATAAAGCCAATAAAAATGTTACTATAGATTGCAACTATAAAAATTATAAATTTTTCCTCAAACTTTCTCTTTAATATGAGTAATCATTCTTTTTTATCATACGTACCGTTAAATTCCACTGCAAATACCATTAAAATGTTGTTAAAGACATGTAGTGATGTAATCAATAGCACTATCTCATACGAGAACATTTTGTACGAACATCAATCTGGAACCACTGAGGTGTGCTGACAAGGCAAATGCAGGTCCTGAAGTCCTCAAACTCCGTATTTAATGCCATTCTCTAAACCTCTGATGAATGCCCCCTTTCACCTAATTCACGACCTTTTGTCTTTGTCTTCCTCTTTGCCAGCATCCCTGCCTCCCATCACTTCCTTAAGCAATCCATCAATATCTGACCCGCCCACTTCCTTTTTCCCTTTTTGCTTCGTTAATCAAAAACCTTTTCCCCTTACCATTCTGAAGACTTGATCATTCGTTTTCCTATAAACCCCATTTACTTTCTCCGGTCTTCGCCAAACGCATGGAGATAAGATATAAATGAAAATGTTCTGCAAATAAAACCTAAGAATCATCATAGTTGTTTTCGTTCAATATCTGGTGAGAGTTATAAATTTCATTTTTGTTCTGTATAAACTGCCACGTTCATGAACAATATACTTAAGGGTTTGTTTTAACATGTAAATTATCGTTGGAAAAGATTACTAATGAATAGGATGAAGGTGCTAAATAATGCAAAATAGCCTCATGGCAGGTAAAACAAGACTAGATGCCAATTATCAACCTATGTAAATACTAAATAATAAATTTAATTAATTTGAACATGGTTTTTTATGTTACTATTTATTGAAAAGGTGAATATCGAGTTAGACTGTGACCGTATTTTTCTTTTTCAGTACTCATTTCACACCCCGGACTCATATAGGATATAAATATAGGATGTATAATACAAATTGCATAGCAAAGGATAACTAAAAATAAACTAAAGTAATGAGTTGGAAATTCATGCGACTTACTTTTTAACTATTTTTACTGTAGGCAGTAATGTGACCTCGAAAGAAAAATATGGAAATAATTTACGATATTTATTACGTTTCAGAGAATTGTTTCTGAGTTTCCCAGCTTCCCGAATACTACGCCGTTCATTTAACTTCTTAATACTGAATAACTGTGTGGAATTTTAAATGGATGGAAAGGTTCAACAAATTAGTTCAAACTGTAAGATCCTTTGAGGTCAGAGTCTTACTAAAATTTAACGATATCGTAGTACGTCAGGTGTCAGCTAGAATTCAAGTTCTGCATCGATACGCATATTTGCCTTTTTTCGCACGGAGCGAAAACGTCAGCGAAGGAGATTGGCAAAAAAATTCTCCAAAAGTTAAATCACGTTCATTTTAAGCGTCACGAATAAAAATGAGGAAGATTTGAATATTCTGCTCATTCGGAACGTCAATCAGAAGTTTGCAAGCGGGACAGATTTACATTAAAACAAAGAATAGAATTGGCAAGCGACTGCAGTAAACGTTCCATCATCTGCACCTCGGCTAGCCCCATCTCTCCTGTCACCGCCCTGTTTTTTTGGTCGAGGGAGCGCCAGAGTTTGGCACCAGATCGATACCAAGCTTACGTGAATTCTTTTCCGGAATAGCTTATGTATGCATAGGAAACACATTTTCGCCGAAAATTTATCATCGGAATTGGCTTCATCTTATAGATTTGCAGCTCTATCCATGGCCATGTTCATAAGAATGCTACTCTCGTCTTTTCTGCCTACATCAGCATATTGATATCGCTTGCTTAGTGCTTAATATAATTTTCCTGAATATCATTTTCTGATCGCACTTTCCTTTAAATCATGCATCCGAATTTTGCTTAAAGTGGCTTTTCGTATCGGGAGATGTGAGAATATCAGAGTTCTTTCAAAATGTGCGCCAGAATTTCATTTGTACTCAACTCCATTTTATACAGAAAGGAATAATTAATTCATTTTGTTGTACTTTTATAGTTATCTGATAAACAATATCCCACCTGATGTCATCAGAAACGCATTTATAAATGGAAAAATCTAGGGTAATCGAAATCAGTTCTGAATTTAAATAAGAGAATTTAAATAAAATAACAGCTAACTTCAGTTGTGCCTACATTTCATTCTCACGAAGTATCAATTTACAGCAGTATATGATACTATCCCATAAAATTGGTCTATTTAGGCGTCTTTAGTCATTCAAAAATCATTCTTAAGACCTTCTGGCACCATAAAGTTTTTAGTCTCACAGATTTTTAATCGAATATGAGTGGTATAATTGTAATTCATCTTACTCTTCATAATTGAAGAACATGGGTAATCTGTAATATTTCAAAATGAATTATATTTCTCCGATAAAATATCCGAGCGAGATTTTGTGATTACTGAGATGAAATGTATACAGCTCTTTTACAAAGATTGTGATTTAATATTTATTTAAAGAGACTCCCTTTATCATGGAAAATTATAGTTCTTTGTGCTTCAGCTAATTTCATCTTCAAAGAACATTAGTTTTAACCGGGAAACCTTATGAATCAATCGAAATCGTAAAATCATTAAAAATAATAATTTTGACAAAGGGGAGTTAAAAGTTTGTCAAACATGAATTCATGGGTGGGTGCAAATGCACACATCTTTGAGTAATTCAATTTTGCACTTTTTATGACGGAAATAATATAAAAAGGGAAACTTCGAGATAATCACACACATTCTTATCATCCTGATTTCCTATGTTATGGCTGAGAGAGAAATTATTTTCGAATTGAAAATGTTACGTGTCATAGTTATTAGCACTATCATAAAAGTTTGAATTTCTCTATCCACACTTTGCTAGTTTATTTTTATAATTTTATTTTTTAATTTTTCCGTGAATATGATTGATTTTAGCATGAAATTAACAACATGATAAGCGAATAATATTAACAATTTCTATCATAAACTCTGGAAATGAATATGTCAGCTTTAGAGAGCTTCAAATGGTATCAATTTTTTTAAAATTCCGTTTGTTAACACATGGAACCGATTTTATTTATACAATCACGTTATTTCGGCATTAAATTTGAAAAACAAATGGAATAATGATTTCATTCAATTTCCTCTTTTATTAATACAAGTCGCTCCATTGATGGAATGGAATTACTAGTGTCACGCATGGTCGAAAAAAACGACGACTCGCCGCTGATGTTTAAAAGGATTTGCATTATCGATCGGATTTCGTTTCTCTTTTTTCATTCGGCGGGTTCACCTTTTGTTGTGGTCCGCCCTTCCATTGTGAACAGCGCATTCCGCATTCTAAAGTTACGGAATCCGCCAATGCACTGTCACGCGTGTGGTTACAAAGAATTTTTTGGTTGAGCGAAGACGCATTTTTCGGACGCAAGGGAGGAATAATCAGGCGCTTTGAAAAAAGAATCGTCGTTTCGGGTGGATGAAGGGCTGCCGTTTACACTGATGAATGCATTAAAAAATTATAATTCTACTTTTTTGGGAAATTATATGGGAAAAGGGCACGATTTATTCTCGGAAAACTCTCAAAAACGTTTTTGATTAGTCAAATTATCGAAATATATGGTGATTTTGTATGCATTTCCTCAACTGATATGTCAAAAATCCGGATTAAACACAGGAAATTTGTTTCTTATTTCATAATTTAAATGAAAAATGATATCTTCTTACTAACATATGATCATTACGTAATCAGAGAGACACATGCGAATGATATGAAATCGATGAGTCCTTTTACAGATACTGAGTTAAACTTCCTCCTTTTGAATATAGTATAAAAGCTGCAAATTTGTCTATGACTACCGGATAATGACGTAAAGTCCTCTAATACCTCAGAAACTTTCATACTTTTAGAGCCTTACAAAAGAAACTGAGATAAAGTAAGAAATATATTCATCGAGCTATGGTAACAGGAATATTGAGAAGGTTAAACCTAAAAAATATAAGGAAATTTGATTGAAGAATACGTGGCCGTGAATTTTACTATTACATTATAGCATATGTACGAGGGTGGTCTGAAAAGTTTTTGACCCCAGATTTTTCAGAAATATTCAGAAAGTTTTCAGAAATTTTCAGAAAATATGTCGACAAATGGGGAAATGTCGGAAAATTTTCAGAACATCCATGTATTAGAGAATTCCTTACAGAATTACAGTGAAATAGAGCGTTAGGGAATGAACGCTAGGAAAAATTTATATGTATCAATATATCGAGGTTAGGAATTGGTTAAAATTTTTGGAAAAATTGTTGGATGTGATGGAAAAGATTATTTTGCATATTTCAACGTTCTATTTGACATTTTATTATTACGACGATTAAGACCACTTGGTTTAGGAACATTTAGGAATACCTGTGATAAGTAATAAATTCTTAATGCAATAAAATTTAGTAGACATAGAGCTATTGGTAACGTTAAGGGTAGTATAAGAGATAAAATGAGTCGATATGTTTTGCAGTAAGGAAGTTCATACGCTGACGATTAATATTTGAGACTTATGAAGAATTCGCGTCCTGTTACTCTGAATCTCTGAATAAAATCAATTTACAACTTTTTTGCAAGAAAGTTAAATTGAGGTTCACCAAACAGATTTCTGATCCTTATGGTGTCATTACTGTAGAATGGGGCGGCTATACAACCCGTAAAATACTAAAATATTTTCTCTTAGCGATGTAAAATTGCAATCTTCCAAAGTGCATTTAAAAAACATTCATTTTCTATTTTTGTTATCTTGTAGACTGTAGAATGAAAGGTACATCTACTAGTTACTAGAATAAGGAAGCGTATATATGTAGTAAATATTTACGACTATTCATCCAAAAAGAATAATCAGGAGTAAAATTTACTACATTATGTGAAATTTTTATCGAATGTAAAATTATTTCGTTCATTCGTTGAAATGCAAAAACGTTATAGCGGTTAACGCACATCTATCTTTTCTCACAAAAACCGAATGGAAAACTTTTTCCCATACTCTTCCCTAGAGCAGGATATTTATCCTTATAAAGATATACGAGCGCGCAACTTCTAACACAGCAAGAATTGTTTTTACCTCGCCGTAACTTGAGAGACTGCTCTCCGCTAGTTAATGAAATAAAAGTTGAGCCGTTGAGGATGAAGCTCGGCTGTTAATCTCGCATGAGAGGGAAAATTATAGCAGGCAAGAAATTTACAATAGCAAAGTCAGGTTTATCTCGTGCATTAGTACATAGTTTATGGGTGCAAAATATTAGAACCTTCCTGACTCTAATCGATACCCACCGGTTCAAGCTCATCAAGGATTTATCTCTCAATCAAAGGAGAAGATAAACGTCCCCTTGTGAGCTTTACGAGATGTATACTTCTTTCAATGTATTGCTGAAAATATTGCTAAAGCCGAGCTTAGCTATTCCGGTAAAATTGACTCAGAGTTTATTACCAACACACAAAGAATGATGTGCATTAAAGTCTAGACCACTAATTGAACACACTTCCTCCGAATCCATTTGTAATTCAACCATGCCTCAATTGTCAAATCAGGGGTAAACGAGGAATATTTTATTTAATAGATAAGTTCATTTAAAACAAGTAGTGTTCATAGTGACTTAAAATATTATGAAAATAAAAGTTGAGACTGATATAAATCACTACTCAAAAATAACTAAGAACTGTTGAAACTATTGAAAATACTCCCCGCATTGTGTTAAACCTGATGTTTAAAACTGGAAATCATATAGTTAATCCAGAGAGTCCAACAAAAGAATTCCTGGTTTTAAAATTAAATAGATCTAAAACCGAGATCGTCAGGTGAATGAAAAATATTTGTTTAGTTTTAAAACCAAAAAGACACGATGAAAAAGTTTCCAAATTTATTATGAACCTTCCCGAGAGGTGGTGCTACATCCTTTTTTGACTTGAAATGTTCCTTTAACTCGCTCATTTGAAGGGATAGAGAGAAAAGGGCCCAGATTTAAATACTGGTATTCATTTTCCTTTGGGTAAGGGGAGAGCCGAGGGAAAGTTATCAGCATTTTATAATTACAATTTTGTATAAATAATAAATTTCCCATGCGGCTTATCCTTCGTTATGCAGTGATCATTGAAAGTATGGTCTATTTTTGCGCAAGTGGCAAGTTAAATGCGAATCAAATACTCTTATGAGCATAATCGCATATTGGTTATTTCTTTATAATTAAATTATGAAATGAAAAATTAAGAATTTCATGACCAAAGCTACTAATTAACCCCCTCAGAAGTTAATTGAATGGTTGGCACTCAAAGTAGCCATCCTGTAGCATTCTAAATTTTTAGTTCCTCCTCCTCAACAAACAAGCTAACGATATACTCGTTAAAAAGTCTCTCAATCATCTGTGACAGTAATGCGATGCCAATGTGTGCATAGTAGTTCGTCGCTAGGATCTGATTGCATGATAATTTTTGCGGAAAGACCATTAAGCCTCCGGATAATATGAGACACAAAGGAGATATAGAACTCTTCGTTTATTTTAGTTTCCTTCCCATTTCAGCACATTTATATTAATGAGTATCTAGAAACACAAGATCAGTGTTATTACCATTATCACCATCAGCACCCTAATCGCCGTAACTACCATGATAATGTTAAAGTATAATGGCAATTATTTTTTCTTGTACTCGGTATGTTTTCCTCTCTTTATTTTCATCTTTGGGAAAGAACTTCTCTTGATTTTTGATTTATATTTTGTTCTGTCGATCGGCAAAATCATCTATTTAATGCGTCGGTATCATATGGGGAAGTATCATTAAGTTATCCATGAAACCCCGAGTCAAAGACTTCCAACTTTTACGACAAATATAGGACTTTCGAAAAATTAATTGGTTGGCAAGTAAGAAATGGAAATGACTGTCTGCCGTTTGTTTGCTGTCCAGGGACTTGCCACGCCCTGGTAATGAGTGAGAAGAGCGACTAAAGACAGTGTAATTATAGGGAAATTGTGACGAAAATTAAAAATCATAGAATAGCATGAATTGAAAGAGGATAACTTACTAAGGTCTTGCATTTTCATCATTGCAGGGTAATGTGCAGTATTTGGAATCCACACAACCAACGATCATTATTGATTTGTGCTGCATTCGTTAAAAGGATTGGGGAGGAACTAAATCTCGGAGATTTCAACAAGTGTTGTAAGTAATGATCTCAGTTGATCTTGTATAATTATACTTAGTGTAAACAACTGATTCATGTGAATAGGATGGCATGTGTGCCCCAAGAAGGGCAAATGAAATTGTTCAGGAAGTGCCACCATTCATTCAGAAGAGGAAATAAACGTCCTGAGTTTTGGCACTTAACGTCAGAGACAGGTGATTAATGGACGCGATGCATTCGATGGGTTTTTCATGTTTTAATATGAATATAGTGGTTTGCAGTCACATTTTATCTTTTATTATATAAAATATTTCAAATCGATACGTCTTTCAACAGCAGACCTGAATCTGTAACTTGGAAGTCATTTTCATAACTAAAGTAAAGTCTGTTAAAATGAATAGTCACAGAACTAAAAGATTCCGCTAAAAGCAGCTGATCGCAATCGTGAGAACTCAATCGCATCGTAATGATACGATAGAGGGCAAAAAAGGTGGCGGGTATTGGTGGCATGTTTTCAACATCTCCAATTCTTCAATATCTTAAACTTTTCAATATATTTTGTCATAATTTATCGTTTTTCCATTCAGTCCTTAGTAATATTATTTCAAATAATCTGTTGATTTTATTGAAGGTTTTTTTTTAAATATTTGCCTGTATTACAGTAACCTAATAACCAGTCAAGAACTAGAAGTGCTGATTCCAAAACTCAATGTTTTGCATAAAATATACAAAATTATAAAAACCTAAAGAGTTTTGAACTCGAATCCTATTATCATTGTCATAAACCGTTTTCAATAATAATGTCTTATGTATACACCACAATTGTCTCCCGGTTCTCTCTATCCTGAGCTTCTAGTTACCATACGCCATTCATTTTTTCATTATATTTCATAATACCTGTTCCATAGGTATTACTTGCTTTATTCAGGTCTCTTCACATCTCTTAGTTTAACCTTTGAGACCTGTTGAAATCCAACGGCTGTCCCTTCTTCTCGTTACCAAGCCAGTTCACATTCATTCAGTGTTTTTATTTTACCCACGACTTCGTCACTCTTGTCATCATTCTCACTTAGGTATTGATTTATGTATCTAATGTGGTAATAATTTTAGTCTTATATAGCTAAGGTCATTTTGCACTTACGGAGCCTCCATCGGAAATCGTGACCGTTTTCACCGAAGTCCAACGCGCTGCACACTTGGCTATCCGGGAGCTCCTCATCTTGTGATTATAAGCATATGACATTCCACATTTATATGTATAGTCTGGATCCGCTAAATATTACTGAGAATCCGTTTGTTTTTTAAAACCCAAATTTTTCTTCAATTTGTGCATGTTTGCGTGTGAATGTGTGTACACAACCTTCATAATCAAATATATAACTGTTTGCCAAGGAAGCAATACATTAAGATGTGATTAATATCTAAAATTTTAATTTCTACGGTGAAATCGGTCCCAGGTTCAATTCCCGGTAGAGCCCCATAGGTGCGAAACGACCTCAGCTATCGAAGCGCTTTTTGCAATACTACTATTATACTCTAACTTCCAGTCAATCAGTCTAACGGATTTTGCTGACCAATTTTGAGAGGCCCTTATCCATCATTTTTCCGCGACATTTACTAATATTGCGAATAATTTTGCTTAGGGGAAACTCATTCCCATCAATTCTCCAACACTCGGATTTTAATTGCTATGAAACGTATATACGTATCCCTTCTCACAAACGTATGTTTTTACCCTGCCCCTGCGATCCTTGCTCGCTCGCCTTGATTTATGCTGGTTTACGCGCTTCGTCCCCCTTAGGCATTTAAAATGTTTTCCCCTTGTACATTTGCGTGCGCTTGCTTCTCCTTTTGTTCATTAGAAAATCGTTTCAATTGCTTAATCAGATTTGGGCTCCCCGCAAGTATGCAAAGGCAGGTCGTTTTGTGTGTCTCTCGACCTCTCCGAGGAAATAATTAATCTTGCGAAAGTTTCATCGAAGGAAGAGCAAGTTCACGAGGCTTTACGGAGGGAATGGCGAGAGAGGAAAGTGTGGGCGGGAGATGGAAAGATACCTACCAACATTATCTACTCCGTAAGGGTGGAGTTTGAAAGTTCCTCTTCCTACTACTAAAAGCTACGCAACATCAGCCGTAGAGTTAACGGCGGTATATCTGTTTCCATTAGCACTCGCAAGATTGGTTGCCCACAGCCTCCCAACCGGACACGCTACAACATTCTCCCAGTTTAAGGGAAGCGGAACAAATCTTCGCTGCCTTCTGATCTTCATTTTTTCAATTTTACTCCATTTTTGTTTGAGGAAGACTCGGAAAGGGCCAAGGGCGATTCAGCGTTCTTTCCTCTTTCTACTCCTCTATTCCTTTAATCATGCGTTGTGTGTTAGCGATGATGTATAACCCTGGAGGGCACAGCAAAGGATGCGTAATTTTCCGTATTTTTCTTCCTCGTGCGTGGATTTTATTTCGCTTTTAAACACGGCTATATCTTTTTTGCCGTTGGATTCCTTTGAAAACGGTCATTCGCAGAAAATTCCATTATTTGCACAATGCAAACAGGCCACTGTTGTGCAGGACTGTTTGTAAACGAATTTTCTTTGAAGTTTGCGGAATTAAGCTGCTAATAAGAGGGGAGGAAGTCTATAAAATTATATTTTATCCTTAGAAATGTGGATTTTCTGCCTTCGCATCATTCTATATTGACTCATATCATGAGAGTTCGAGGGGTGTATCCTTGAAGGAACTCGGTTAGCGACTTGCTCAGGCCTCAGGCTAAATGATTCTTGGCCCGAACAGCGATGGTGTTATGTTTTGAAAGGGTTGGTTGATTGGCGTCTGCTCCATCATCCCATAATTTCGAGAGGTGGCTCACTACAACTTTCGCTCTCTGTGGGAATGCTTACTCTCGCGCCATGTGCGTAACGAATGAATATCTTCTGGTTAAAAGCTATGGCGTAAAAAGTTGGATAGCCCATGCTGTGTCCTTCCTTGTTAGTGTTACTAATTTCGGAAAGTTGAAGGTGTTTTTCTTATTTTAATGAATGTTACCAAATGTGGTTCGGTGACTTACATTTTCAAAAATAAAATAATATTTCTCGTGCGAGCAGTATGTACATTGAGATTCATTTCTATAAAGATAGCCTTGGATATACCTTCTTAGTGTAGAACTTACATTTGTATAGTCACGGTGATGTAATATTTCCTTGGAATAATCGGGTATTAAGAATGAATCTTACTAAGGCTCAATTGCGATGAATAAGAATTGAAATAATTAAATGATGTAATTATAAATTTTGAAGTGTTTTTGGAACGAAATTTATAACTTTTGAATATTTTTAATAAGTCCAAAAAGTGACGTTCGAGATACGAAATTACACAAATACTTCACAAAGTTCATGTGGAAATTGCTAAGTGTTTTTATTTCTTTCTCCATGGCGTTACCTTAAGTCAGACTAAGTCATATCGATTTAGACGCACTCTAGTCCCACCAAGGATACCCATTCCACTAATTGGTTAACACCAATATAGAATTTCACTCAATTATTTGTTTTGCTCCCCTTTCATGGTATTTAGAATTTTCTATCAGACTGATGAAATATTTATATTCAAAATTCTGCGGAAAATAGATTAATATCATCGGTATCGTCATTAATAACGAATAATGATAATCCCGCGCGATTTTTCGTTTCAAGTTTTGCTGATACTATGAAAGTAAGAATTAAAAACGAAACTCAATAAAAATGGAGGTATATTCAGTTTTATGAATTTAAACTTACTTTATTTACCAAGTTTTATAAATAGTTAATTATCTATTCGCTCTTTGATAAATCTTGAACCTATTTTCAGTACTGCGTTATTTCACTATTATATCAGTTGTAATTAATTCGGAAATGACATGAGATAAGATATTGATCTGATATTCGTCTTAACCCAAAAATTTTGTACAGAACTTGTAAAAGGATTCCTTTATTGTATAACATATTCCTAACTCTCATGCATATCAGAATGTTATGATAATAATATATTATTTTAATATAACGGAGATATTCATTGTAGATTTATAAAATGTAAGTCGTTATTTGAGTACCAACCACTTAAATATAAGAAAAATCCCAACACGGTATCATTTTTATTTGAGCTACTTCATCAAGCCAATTTTAGCTCTCATCATTCAGCAATGCTCATAACGTGAAGTTACCGAAATAAATTTGGTTTGAACGAGCCCTATTTAGCCTAGCAATTCCAGGGACACATTCAATAGACAGGCGAGACCCTTGGCCATTCCATTACCTTTTTCTGTCATCGTAGCTATTCCTGGAATGCCAACGGTTAGCCGTAGTGTGTCTAAACTTTTACTCCATCTCGCCATAGAAACGCTTCATTTCTTGGTCCTAATTGGACTCACCGCAAATGGCGTGACTGGAATCGGAGGGCCGACGAATCGGCCGCTTAAAATTCAACGGATTCCAACAGGAGGGAAAGGTCATCGCAAATCGGCGGACTCATTACTCGTCTGAAGAAATACCGGAAAGCGTAATGTGTCGACAGGTGCCAGGAAAATGAAGGGACCGATCTCACAGCAGGTGGCGTGATTTACACTTATTTCTCGGAGAAATAATGCTCATGTCTTGCGCCGATCTTTTCTCAGAATCAACCCATTAATCAGGCTCAATCTCTCGGTTGTCAAATCCCTCGCTTAATTTGAATTTCTATTTTTCATTCGCTGTAAATCACGGAATGTTCTCGGTTTCCAGTGGGCGTTCCCTTTTTATATCTTAGATTCGGCAATTGACGTCGGTGGCCTGGGATTTAGACCTGTTGTTGCGACTGTTTTGAACTATCCTTCTCTCACCGAAAACGTTGAAAATTCTGAAGTTACTCTCTCTACCGAATCATTCTTATTTTCTATTTTATGTGTGCTCCTTTATCCTCTTTTCCATTATTATTATATTCAAATTCTATTTCTCCTTTTCCTTTCTGTAAGCCTAAAAAAACCGTCTGTTACTCAAATTCCTCTTCCAAACCAGATCTATCATGCAACATGAGGAGGAAGATGGTTTGCCGTTCTTTCTTCACTGAGCTAGGATATTATAAGAGGAAGAATTGTCTTACATGCAACACGGATGAATCTGTGAATACTTTAACTATTTAATTTGCGCACTTTTCTTAAAATTGCATTGATTTTTTTCAAGTTTAGTTCAAATACTCTACACTACTGTTGATTTTTGAAAGAAAAAAGTAAATAAGATTAATTTTTTCTGTATCCTGAATTAGATGACTATGGAAGGATATTCTCCTCGCCAATATTTGGTAGCAGGGACTCACTTCTTCACCTCTTACTTAATTCAGAATTTTTCCATTCCACAACTTTGCGACGCTAAATTGAAATTGTCACAATAATACACCAAGGAGAAAAAAATATAAAATGTGTACCAAGTAAGCAAACAGTAATGATGGGCTGCAAGAAGGCAATAGAAACATCAACGACTAATTGAGATCTAGTATGAAAGAGAGGAGAAAGTATTGCATTGGAGAATAGGATAAAAGTTAAATTTAAATACTTACTAATAAAATTTATAGACATGTGACGGCTACAGGAAAATGACATAAAAATGAAGATTATATATATTTGTACCTATTGAAGTACCTGGTCAGGGAAAATGGAAAAGTGTTCAGGAAGCGTTTATATATTACAAATTTCGGAGTAGGGAAAGGAAACAGTGCTTGGCGAGGGAGAGGTAAAAGATGGGTAAACAGTATCTTTTAGGCAGATTTTGGGACACTATCCCAAATTTTCATACGATAAGCTGAATTTTTTTGTACTACTTTCATGTTTTAAAAATGCACCTTTGGCTTGCACGATACAATATATCAACTAACAAAATGAGTTTGATTTTGTTCAGTGACTGTTTCATTTGATCATTTATTTAATTTCTATAAGTTATTACATTCTATCTCATAATACTGAGTTTCGTTAAAATATTTTCATTTTAATTGCTTCGCTAAGTTAATATTTAACTCTCGTGAACTAATATATAATTCCAACGATTCGATTTCGTATATTTACTGCGGGGTGCAGTATAATCAAGTACAATAGGCTTCCAAAAACTTTTAGTAATGTGTTTTCATCTGCAATTTTTCCTGCTTTTGATTTTAATGAGTTTCGAATAAATAATTTTTCACGTTAATGATAATGCATAAAATATGGAATACTCTAAAAATATGAAATTTGGAAGTAATTGCGCGCGTAATTCCCAGCTCGGCAGGGAAGCTGTATGGAAATTATTCGATTATAACCGAATAAATATACAATAGAATCAGTTATAATTGCACTTAAATTGCCTTTGGTTTTACAAACATAGTGCATCATCTGAAATATTTCTAAATCTTCAAGTATAGAAAAAAGTTTGATAGAATTTTGAGATTTTAAATTTGAATAAAATTGAAGAGATGAATAAATTATTTCATTATAAAACAAACGGTTATGATTTTGATTTCAGGAAAAATGCTTAAATATTTATTTATCAGGTAATGTCTCTCTTCGATTTTGAAGTAATATAATTTTATGAAATATACGTTTATGAATCTAGAGCACATACATTTTTAAAGCCAGAATGAGAAATTTATAACAAATTCAACTCAGCCATGCTCTAGTAATACTTTCATTTTCTTTGGTAAACTAATTTTGAGTCCATCGCCTTTAGATCCTTTAAGATAAATTCAACATTTTCTTTACCTTTACTCTTATGAGAAGGTTATTAATGGTAAATTTTTCGCGACTGTGTTATATCTATTGATCTATACATTCATACCAGAATCATTGTAGTATTACTCTAATGAAACGTAGTAAGATATTGATCTCACCAAGTACACTGTTCACCCTAGCGAGTTTTCCTTAGGCCGGAATTCCAGCTGGATTATTTCTTCACCACCAAAAGATTGAATGTCACTCATTTTTGTCACCCAATGAAGTAAATGGAATTTAACCTTTTATGCGAGTAAAAGAGACGATGTTGAGTTTTTAGATTTAACAAATTTTAATCACATTTTCGCGAAGGCACTAGGAGGCTTTGAGAATGAGCAAAAATAGTTCTATCTTTCCTTGATGCGAAGTTTGTTTGCTCTCATGATGCAGAGAGGGAGTTCAAGTTCGGTGGGAAGAAGGAGAACGTGAAGTGGATTGGAAATTTAATGAAGGAGAAAATGGGAAGTTGGGTAATGAATTTACCACTTTTTCTCTCTCCTAGAAAGGAAGAGAAATTATCATCTCGGTAGGCCTTTCTTAGTAAGGAAATATTTATGGTGCTACTTTGATTTGTTTTTATTTAGCGAAAGTGTGGTACATCGTGAAAACTCTGTTTTATCAACTGATGATCGTACCAGTCTTGCTATAATTCTCAAGTAAACAAATTAAAAAGAAATAAGAGAAGGAGATAAGTATCGATGAATGAATAGAAGATGTAACTCTGTTGTTAGTGAATTGGAGGTTTTAAAATAACCCCGACAGCCGATTTTCGGTATACAGACAAGCAAGTTGACGTGCACCTCTCCAAGGTGTAGAGCGGTAGGTCTTGAAGGCCGGTAATCCCGGACTTCCCGTTCCATGTCTTGGACGCAATCAAGCATACCGACTATCGGCCATTTGGGCATTTTTCAAATCTCTAATAAATATCGATCTTGATTATGATGTAATTGCATGCATATCAGGTCATCTTGAAAATGTACGTATAACTTTTAAAGAATATTCGAATCAACTGTTCACCACAATCTCTTCCAATCACCACTGGATTATTTCCATCGAAAAATTTCGCTAATGTTATATTAAATTAGATATTAGGAACCAGTGTTTATTAATTTATAACAGGAATTTTAATTCCTTAGGTTTCTTTAATTCTTGGTAATCAAGGACTGAATTTAAAATAACTTACAAACAGAGGCGGCCATCAACGGTGCCAATGTTTAATTGATAATGCTGAGATATTTGAATTCCTTTCATGCACACGGGCAGCGTTTGCCTTGCTTTGCTACCATACTGTAAATTCCTCAAATGGCAAAAGGATAGATAAATTCCTAGAGAGGTTAGGAGAAAACGATATTCCTTTGAAGGTTGCGATAAAACACTCCTAAAATGTGGATGGATCGGTAAAAGCAGGCACTATAACGATTTTACCTAGATTTGATGGATAAGTTATTTTTTAGGATAAATAAATTACTTTTTAATATGTTGAGAATAAATGAATACCTTCTTTATTTTGGCAAAACTATGCCTAAAAAATCTGTTATTATAGTCGTATTTCTAAGGCTCCATAGAAATTGTCGAAGTTAGGTCTAGCTGTTCTATGACGTGAAAATACGTACGTTCATTCTTCTGTAAGGAATTTTTAAAAGATCGTTATGATTATCGGCTAAGAGAGAAAAAAATCATATTCGCAGAATCCTTGAAACGGATAATCCATACACGAACAATCGGGAGTGCACTGCTTTCAAAACGTAGACAATGAAATAATATCAAATAGACGGTTAAATACATTCAAGTAATTCCTAGAAATATAGTAAATAAAATACATTAAAATAGCATAAATGATATAAGTATGTAAAATTCATAAATCATCCAAAAATATAGCCACTGACATAGTAAATATACATATTTATTGTATAGTTTTGTATTATATATTTCATTTTATAAATAAACATAGCCGAAGAATACAAAAAATTAACTTGACCGCCACCGTGAAAAGGTATTCTAAAGAATTTGCTATTCATGTCAAAGTTTTAAATTCCTTTATTTATTCCTTATTCATAGTATTATTTTATGAAATATTTTTATGACCTTAATGCTCTACTTTCCCTCAGAGTGAAAGTTATCTTTGGTTTGCATTTAAAACTTGAACTACCCAAAATAAACAATAAATTTTGAACAGGAGTATAACAAAATATTTTTGAAACGATTTATCAATATATATTATTTTTAATTAAAAATATCGTCTAAAAATAACATTCATTAAATGTGATTAAGCACATCGTTCGTATCGAAGAAATGTAATAAAAAATAAAAAGAAATGCAATTCAAACCTAAATAAAAATGAAATTTCTTGATGCAGCCATTACCTTAAGGCGATCGGAGTTAACCTATTAATATACATGAAAAACATTGAAACGGTACGAAACAAGATGGAGTTTTGGATGTTTTAAAGAGGATTTTCCTTAGAAATCGGAACTTGGCAAACATCCTGGTTGGAGGTCGTTTGATCTCAATCCCGACTCCACGTGCATTTTTCAAAAGGAGAATTCGCGCACCAATTATCGCATTTACCCTGTTCAAATGTGGCGCATGGAATCCCTAGGGATACAGCGTTTATATTTTCTTTCGACCTCATTGCGTCGTCTTTATCCGATTGGGTCAGCACGAGGAAAATAATCTCATGATGGGAGTGTATATGCAGCGGCTCGGTTTGTTCCGGAATGGGGCATAAAGTATGGGAGCTATTTACGTAAATGCAGGGCGAAAAACAAGAAAGAATCTCATTATTAGTTTCATCCAGAAAATGGCTACCTTTTAGTTCAAAAAACGTTTCGTGATCCAATTACCGGGGATATTATATGGCAATTCATGGCCCTCAATAAACTTCGCCAGAGACGTTTTTAAAACTGGATTTTTGTGTGGCGAATTCAACGAAAATTTACCGAAACAGCTTATGCGGTCCCTTTAGTTTAGAAAGGTCCGGATAAACAAATTCGAGCCGAATAAACAAATTTAAATTGAGAAAATTTGAGAGCTCCTCTCGCAAACATTAACTGAATTAGTTTATATGCGAGATACCCGTTTAAAAAGTCCCGCGCAAACAAAAGAGCCGAACGTAAAACTGTAAATCTAAACTCTTATCCTTTGTGCAGTCAACTTTGCCGGTTACGCGGGACGAGTCATCCGCGTTTATTCATGGCAGCGTTTTGCATCACCGGAAAAAATCCCTTCGCATAAAACCTGAATAGAGACAAAAATCTACTCAGGACGTGTACATGTAAGGAGAGACAGCGCGAAAAAAATGGAGCCCGATAAAAAAATCGCTAGATTGCGGTATCAAAACTTTAGGCCGGCTGAAGCTTATGAACCTTAGCCATCTCCGCTACGTCATTTCCGGGGGAGTTAATATTTCGCCATCCCGGCTCCACTAGCTCCAATTCACCCGCGCGGACGGGAAAGAAAACAGAAAATACGCGTTTTTTTGGGTGCGACAGGTAAATGAAGTTTTCGCGTTGGATGTGCATGATTTTAATCTCTGGCGAGGACAAATGAGGGGTAGTAAAGTCGGAGAGGAGTTGTGTGTAGGACTTGCCTCCCACTCCGCAGAAATCTCTTTCCTTCTCACGACGACGGACATGTTAATGGAGTATTCATCATATCTCATTACCTCGTGAAGTCATCGCTCATGTTGATCCGGGTAATAAGAACGGGAAAAGGGGGGGTTGACTGCGGTACAGGCGACTGCCCCTGCGGCCTAAAATACGACGGATTATTCGACGCTTCTACGGAGCGAAAAAATAATCTCGGCAGTAGAAAAGGGACAAAGGGACGAGAGCTATACGAAGGGGGGAATAGGCGGACGGGCTTAATTTTTTCATTTCGGAAAGGTAATAAACCGTGGAGTAATTAATGCACCTCTCGAATCGCGGGATCCTTACTGCTTCCGTTGATTTTTCCTCGGGAATTTTTCGATGTAGCGCAAAGAATGAACAATGGGGCTTTTTTCGGAAGCTCCCTCTGTTGTTAATTGGAGAATGTTAAATCCTGTTATTAATTGCCGAAGACGAGTTTGCCTATACATCGATCCCGCGGATCTCTCTTTATTAGTGGACCGATTTTTACAACCTCTCCCGTAATAAAAATTTATGTCCCTTCATCTCGGAAAGTTGGTAGCT
The DNA here is from genome assembly GCA_036926295.1 of Pachydiplax longipennis. Taxonomy (NCBI): domain Eukaryota; kingdom Metazoa; phylum Arthropoda; class Insecta; order Odonata; family Libellulidae; genus Pachydiplax; species Pachydiplax longipennis. Next base: position 20,729,697 of record JAVFKF010000012.1, read on the forward strand.
TTATTCGGAAGTTTGCCATTTTACTTTGCGCTTGTTCCTCCAGAATTTGAAAACTTATTATTGATGAGGTGTTGTATGACCTGCGGGAAGTTTGAGACGTTTCGACTAAAATGAAGGTGGACCGATCGCGTATTCTCTACCCATGCTGACATTCTCCCCGCAGTTACAAAATAACCTTGAAAACATAAGGAAAGAAGAGAAAAGTCCTTCCGTATGAAATAGAATTATATAATCTTAAAATTCATGAAAATGTTTAAATCTAAACCCACTAAACCTGCTGTTGAATCAGCATAGGATGTTTAATTCACGTGAATTCTCTTGAGCTAGATTAGACAGCCCTTTCATTTGGAAAGGCCAACTGGGCCTTTGTTTCATCTGAACTCTTTAGCCTTTAGAATATTTACAAGGAAATACTGAAATCACAAGAGTACGTTTTATAGAGTCACTGTGTGACATTTATGATAGACCTTTAAAGATAGCTAGGGAAAACATGTCGTATTTTTTACTGGCTTAACGTTTGGTTCCTAACGACAAGGGTATTTATGAGTTCTGCGTTGTTTTCCGTCATTTTTTAACCTATAAAACAAAGCAAAATTTCTATGCAACTCGGAACTGCAATCAATTGAACATGACATACATGCATCCAAAATCACTTTCTTGACATCTTCTATCAAAACCTTTCGATTAAAAGTCCATATAAAATGTTATGATTTTTCCGTAACCCTATCGACAAAAATGTTATCTATCATAAGAATTACATTACAATAAGATTTACAATTACATGTTTGGATTTACTTAGCACAACTCTGTTTTGTTTCAGTTCATTATAAACAGAATTACAAGATGTACCCAATTTCGAGCAGAGATGTGGGAGAACAAGGAAATATGACTTTAGATCGGTAAAATGTACGAAGAAGAATAATTAATTGAACGCACAGCCTCATAAATGATGATGCGCCAGAAACGATAGCGAGAAAGAGAGAATAGAAAACCAGTAGGAATGACAAAGAATGAAATTCCCCATCGATAGATCATCAACAAAGGGAAAGATCAAGAAGAGCATGATTAAGGGTTGGAAAAGGGAAAATGGAAGTTAGAGGGTAGGAGATCAATTAATAAAAAAATTGGGATGGACTCCTCCGCAAGATGAAATGAAAAAGAGAAGTTTTTGAATTCTAAAGAAAGAAGTAGAAAATAAAGGAGGGCTTTCTATAAAATCCAATCAGGTATCTATCGAAAAGACAGAATATCATCTATAACGATTGGTAATCAATCAGAACAATAGGGAAGGATTCTGAAAAAAAATAGGCTAAAGTATTTTATATATGGTATTCATAGTATTTTTGCACCATTACGTAATTCGTCTCATGGATACCTCTTCATTTTAATATGAAATTTTTGAAATAGAATAGTTTTAAATAAAGAGTAGATTTTTAAACAATCTGCAAACATCCTTCTATGGTAAATAGTAGAATTTGGCCTTAATCCCTCTTATGAATTCACCAGTCTGCTTTTACTTGATATTATAAATAAACTGAAATTAATTCGACTAATCATACCTCCCGTTTATTCCGATTAATCCCGTTTTACAATACAATATAGGGCTACGTTTTCTATTGGGCAAACGTCCATCTTTTCTGTCGCAACGGTTGAGAAATATTTCGTACCATTCTAAACCCTTCGCCACTGCAATTTTCTAATATGATAATAATAATAATATTATACTTAAACTGAGCACTTTTTATTCTTCAATATTTTAATAGCGTTCTAAAGCCGAATAAATCGAACTGAAATCTAGCTTGATGACTCAAACCCAGGTCTCCCGCTTATTGGGCAGGTGTTCTATTCTATAAACCTATATACAACCTAATGCCTCAGCCTGGGTTTTGAGGAGCATCTCGTCGAAAGCAAATCTTTTTTCCCTGAGTAGTGATTTTCGTAATTTTCTTCTGTATAAAATAAGCACTTGCTGCTGTAAGAGAGAGAGAGAAAACGTGAATAAAATTTAAATACCACCATTCAGGACATCCTTTTCATAGTGATATTTATTAAAGATTTTAAAAAGCAAGATCACCTACAAGTATGGCCTTTCTGTCTGATTAATATAAAAAATTCCAAACAAAAAGACCTGATTTTCAATCTATGCTTAATACGAAGATTCTTTGAAAAACCATCGGAAAAACTCCCGATTTTACAAAAAGAAAATTTTCAAGTACTCCGCAAATAGCTTTTATTTACACCAACAAATACGACCGGGACGCATTTGTGGCTCTGAGTTCAAAAGTTTCCCGTAATCTATACTCCGACAATGAACCAATCGATGGATTCCGCCCCAAGAAGACAAATACGATGGCACGATCCAATCACTAGACCATCTCCCGTAATTAAATTAAAACGTTCTTATTTTAGCACGCTCTGACCCACAAAAACGTCCTTGATCCTCCGCGTCCAAATGAATCGAAATAATCTCGGAGCATTATCCGCAGATTGCGCCGGCATCGCTACGACAATCATACCGCGGACAAGGGCTGCTGTGGGAGGGGGCGTGGCAAATAATCCGTGTTAATTCTGAGCGATAAATCACGCTCACTCTTCCCAGCGGACCGGTATTTTTTTCTCCGCTCGGGCAGTCAGAAATGAAGGCAACATTTCCTGCGCAGTAAACTCTTGTTAGATTTCTATGTGGTCGGAAGCCTAAGGAAAAGGTCATCTTTGGAAGTGTTGCCTTAGAAGCCAGAAGTAAGCTATACTCTGCCGTAAGATTGCATGCGTTGTTTAATTTTAAAAATTGTGTGAATATTTTTATTCATTTAAAGATGTAATTGGGAGCGGATTACCATCTCACTCGACTTTAACTGTAATTATTCATCCTACCGAGTTGTCACATTGCATAAACGACCGAAAAGGTAGGCCTTTAATTTAAAATTTTTCTTCGTCAGCAACATTTGGTAAAATTCTAATTTCCATCTCCAAAATCCAACGCAGGAAGAAGAAGGCTTTGAAGGGTCCACTCACATAATAGTACCGGGTTTGAGTTCAGAAACTTTGGAGCATCCTCCACTTCTATGCACTTAAAAGCTTCTCTCTATGTCTTGCCGGATTCATTTTTTCATTTTCAATTTAGAAATAATTACTGCAAATTCGAGAAATCCAGCGAAAAAAGAATCTGTTTACAGTTGTTTAAAGAATCTTACTTTGGCTTGGGAATATAGTTTCCGATTCGATCCGTTCCGATCCGGTAAAATCGAGGAATACTATTGTTGCTTTAAACAACCCCTATCTTTAGCAACCAAGAAGATTGCTGAGGAAGTGCATTTATCCGAGAGAATACATTGGAAATTTAGGTCTACGTAAAATTAATGATAAGAAGATATATGTCGTTTATTCTAATGTCTTCTATCAAGCTGAACATGCCCTGGAGACACACTAACGACCAAATACTAGTGTTTCTTAATCAAGCTGTTTTTTCCCACGGATCTCCCACAATTATCGGTTTCCTTTGTCCCAATATATTACGAAATTCCTCCATACTCTACGGGGATCCTCTAGCAAAAAATCTAATCTAAAAAATAAAACTTTACACTCGGAGGGGATTATCGCAATAGATTTCCGCACCCCTCGGATCGATCGCGGTTCTCTTATCCGGAGCGACGTAAAAAAGAAACACTCCTCTCACGACGTACTAAAAACTCCCCCATATCTGCCCGCGACATTTCTGACTTCCACGACGTTATTCTCTGCGAGAGAGGGCGCGAGAGAAGACGAACGCCGCGGCGAAGCTGATAAATTTGTTATTAGATTTTACGTCTCCTCGTATATCTCCGGCGTCCCAAGCCGCATCGCGCGTATAAATCCGCTTCGCCATTATTTTTTAGTGGGGAAGATCCCGTCTCGAGGTGCGCTCGCATGTGAGCTGCATGTGTCCGAACATAACGCAGCCGTGAAAGAAAAATGAGCGCGAGAAGCCGCAGGGTCCGTGACGGTCGCTTCTGAGATGGAGGAAAAAATGGTGCCAAGACGCGCGGTGGATGCATTGGAGACAATGGGGCGGTAGGTGTGGAAGAATGGGCGCGGGATATGGCGTGAAAAAGTCAGGAATAATGGAGAGGAAGTGTACGTAACGAAGACAATAACGAAAAACGATGAAATAAGTACAGCCGCATGAAGTACGGCCTCGCTTAAAGTGCACTGCATGTGGGAATGGGTTTCTACTCGTGGTGATCCGGTATCGCGTCGCTCGTTTTGGTCCAGTTCGATACAATTTATGTATTCCGACAAGTGATTCATTTGTGTAGTGATTTTAATTTTCTTATATGATCGGAAAATCTGGTTTAAATTTGGAATATTTTGCAGGATGATGGAGTATGAAAGTCGTTCTTCATCATCCCAACCCTAATGATGAAAATATTAGTGTGTCGAAGTACCCAGATCTTTGAAATCGCTTTTGTATGTACATTTACGATATAGAAGCACAAAAATTTCATGAAATTAAAATAAAATAGTTTAAGAAGTTATAGATATAATTAATGTAGTTACATACGTGGAACGTTCAAAGAATTCTCGAAAGACACTCATTTTCGTGCTAAAACATTTTTGTTAGGTCTTTTTATAGTATGAGTGAATGAATATACCACTAAATAGGCCAGAAAAGTCTAATTATTCGGTCGAATGGCCTTCTAGGAAATTTCATCCATCACGTTGGTGGTAATGCGCGGATTGTGCTTATTTACTTAAAATTGACTAAATTATCATAATTCAGGATCTATTTGACTTAATATTCAATTCGCTTCGATACATAAGACATTTAGCGTTTATTTTTTTAGTTAATTATTCAACTTGAAGCTCGCATTTTCTTCTTATCATCATTATCTGCTCAGATAGAATTGCAAATTTATAATAAGAAATTCTTAAGATATTATTTTGTGTCTATAATCATTTTGATTAGTAAATTCCTTTTTGCTAGAAGGATACTGATATGAATTTGCCAATCAAATTTCATGCAGCGAATTGAAGAACAAATAAATAATACCCGAATTCGATTTTTGACTGGATTATTTTCTATTCTAGTTTCAATTGATCGATTCGATTACAAAGTTTTGTTGACCAAAAAAGAGTTGATTTGAAATTTCGTATATTCGCCCCCTCTATACGTAGAAGAATGATGATCCCTGAACTCAGACTATTCTTTCGAATATTTAAAAAGATTTTATGGCTGTCCTTATGCAGATTATGAAAGATAAACACAAATAAGTCACGTTTCAGTCAAAATGAGGATGGTCTTTCAACGAATTATTGACTTAGACTATTGTTACGTGATTCTTATTTTATCAAAGGATAAAAGTTTCCTAGGAACGAAACTTATTTACAAACTTCGAGTAGATTGGCGTGCCAGCTTAAAACTTTCAGCGGGCCGTATGTTGGACAACTTTGATCTAGGTTGTCCTTTTTTAGACTTTTCATTGTTTGTTAGATACTTGAAGCAGTGTAAAACGACAGAACCGCCCGGTTTTATTTAGGTCTGAAACTATCCCAGGCACCATAAAGTTTTATTCCGAAACTTTTTAGTACTCCTCGCATTTCGTGTCATATATTGAATATCTAATATTCTGCAAACTTTAATCAAATTTCTTTTTACATGATTTTTCACAAGATTTGTTTCAATATATAAAATTCATAAACACGTTAATACGTAAGCTTTAAAAATTAACGCTGACCACCACTGGATTTCAGCTTCTCTTAATTACATGAAAAACAGTTTTTGATGAAACGAGTGTTTCAGCATGAAGCAATATCACTCATATAGAGATTAATTGACCGGCGTACGATCCACAAAAGGGACTTTACACGTATAGGGGATTTCGCTCACAGATCTTCAGCGGTAATCTATAATCCGTAGCTAAAACAGTAAAAATCCGTTAAAAATTTTTATTCAGACCACTGCTTTTATATTTTTGGGGTAAATTGACCATAAAAGAATATCCACGGTTTGGTTAATTTTGTAACGTGGTTATAAAAACGAACACAAAAATTCCACAACGCTTTCTCATTTTATTCACCTTTCTCCGTGTTAAAGCTTAAACGTTCATACTTACGGTGTTTCCGTGTTTAAATAGAGATTACTGTTGCTTTGTTTAGCAATATTTTATATCTTCTATAAGAAAAAAATGCAAGTTATTATTACGATATAACGAAAATAGTTTTTGGTGTTAGTTTTTTAGTATAATGGCAAAATGGTTTATAGCCATACATATCTCTACATATGAGAAATTTTATATAACTAAAAGGTCTCTATGTGTAATATTTCCATTACAATTTTCAGTAGGTAAGAATGTTCATTATTACTTATAGTTATTTATACTATTTCCTTTGTTACTTTTGTTACCTTTGTCTTTATTGTTTTCGGAAGTACTTCGGAGTTAACATACCTAATGATAATTATATAAAAGGTTTATTGGAGACCCGGACCAGAAAGATTAGGAGTGAGGTAATAGTTCTTGCTTATTTCTGCGAAAAAAATTTTCAAGAAGAAATATTCAATTTAAATACAGCGTTATTATCTTATAAGTAACATGTTAACAAGGAGTTACTCATGAGTATGAGTAACTCCTTGGCATTTAGGGAGCGACCAAAATGTATACCATAATTAAACATCACTCGTACCTCAGTAGATTTCACATTTTCAAAACCAAGATCAAGACTGGAAAGAGTAAATAAAAGTCAAGTTTCATCCGGTCTGCACCAAAATATAAAAAATGCCCCTTTTTGGAGGCATTTTCATAGGAGCGAGTTATTGATCATTAGTCAATTATTAAATTTTTAGTAAAAAAAGTGCATATCAAAAATTTAGATGAATCGTAAAACTATGCGAAACACACAATGTCAAATGTTATTTTTCATGTGAACTAATGAGTTTCAAATAATAGAAACCCGTCAGACGGAAAAGCATGCGATTAATGGGTCGGTGTGAAAAATTTAGTCCATGAAACCAAATTGACTCGAAAAAGGGGATAATGGAAGTAAATTCTTGGAAAAACAAATAATTTTCATCTCTTACCATTTATAAGTTACTACCGAAGACCATATAGGATAGGGGTCAGATTTTAAATAAATTCGCGATATTAATGGGGTATTTTATGAGCAACTAAGCAAACTAACAGATGGGTTACAAACTCATCTGGCAAAAATAATGTGAATACTACTTTAAGAATATTGTTGTTTAAAATGATCAAAGATAAAAAGAATATGCCGTCCTGCTAAATGATGTTCCTAGTTTTCTAACGGCGTAGGTGATCCGTAAGAATTTGTACTCCATATGAATCAGTTTTAAAAGTCATTTTACATGAATCTTTAAAAAGAGAGAAAAAGGAACTAGACATTTTTTGGTGGTCTTCTTGAAGTCCAAATGCATCAAAATCGGTCGAAAATGCTTTTCAAAGAATTCCGTACCTCTGTTTCTAACATTTACATTGAGAACTCCACTAATTTCTGTCGGTCGAGATCGTCTGATGAAGTTTTAGCTTCTTTGTGATGTAGTAAATAGAGTAACATATTAAATTCAATTTAATCTACATGCTGAAATCAATATTACATATACGAAATATTTTTAATTCTCCTCTGAATGGCACAAAGGGAGCGTATGCAGTGCGATTCAAGTAAATCTGACAGTGATTTATTCTTTGGGATATCACGTTCGAAATCAAAGCACGAAAAGTTTTTTAAATATTATCACAGGCCCGGCGACCTCAGTGAGTAACGCAGGCTTAAGTGCTTGCACCGGAACACGATGTCCTCATTTAGCAAAATGCTAGCGTATATTTAAGCTCCGTTAACAAGGTCGACTGTAACACCATTTCGGTCTATTAATAACTAATTCTCAAACAAAGCTGGAGGCCAGAAACAAAGGGGGGATATTAGCAGCAACAATGGCAAACTCTATGATTCCTCAGTGACCTATTTTAATGTCCTCTGGTCTTTTTTCCTCGCGTATCCACACAAGCTCGAGTTTTTATTTTCTTCTCCGCTTAAATGACTTTCTTTATGCGGCACGGTTAACAGTAGCGGGCATTAGGTAGAAATCCCATTATCTGACCCAATGCTCGTTTAATCTAGAAGTTGCGAGCTCCTTTAAAGGGCTGGACCGCTCTAATTATCTTCCAATATCACCTATTCTCAAAAGCATGATGTTTTACACTCTTTTGATAAATAATAAATGGCGCTGATTCTTAAAGCCTTACTTATTAAAATCTACGACCTTATTCTTCATTCTCTTCACTCAGTGTTCAAGGTATGTATTTCAATACTTGATAAAAAAATGTATTCGTTGCAAATCTTTCATAAATTGACTGCAAAAGTAAAACATATGTGATAAAAGTAATAGCAATAAGAGTGTTATCACATTATCTTAGAGAAGATTCTGTCTTCAATTCTGTCTCATTCTGTCTGTCAATTCATAAAATAAATAATAATTTAGTGAAGAGTACACTTAGAGGTTTACTCTCTTCTAACATTTATTGTCTTGAAAGAAAAGAAATTGGAACTCGGCTGTTACTGAATAAGAGATCAAAAACCTCTCCGTAAACCGACTACGTCAATGAAGAATCGGGCCTCTTCCTCGAAGAGAAAGAAACAACCGTTGAATTACTGACTTTTTAAGAATTTAAATGCATTTACCCCCCTAAAGATGACGGTATATCCGCCGAAATAGGTTCGAAATTGGGTGATTCTTAGAAAGTCAGTTACATTCCAGTTTTCTGTCTTTTCGAAGAGGAGGCCCTTCATTCACGTAGTCGGCTTAGGGAGAGTTTTACGACCTCTTATTTACCCATTTTCTTTGAGGTCTCAAAAAAAAAAAAAAAAAATAGCTGTAAAAGTTGAATGTCAGATAGAAAGAATATCTAATTTTGATATAGAGCAAACGAGTTTGTTCTTTGGGAAAAATTACCACTGCAGTAAGAGATCAGGATATGAAAAGCTTAAAATTTTAGCTACAGTTTAATTATAGTCTGCTACAAATCTAAAAATTAAACGCCAACAATATAGATATATTTTCGCAAAGGAAATGCAAATAACATTTGCACGATTAAAAAAACCGGTCACTTAAAATGGTTGAATAACTTACCTGCCTAGTAATTAATAAAAATAAAGAAACCCCTATTACTTTCATAGTCTTGCGAGATAGACTTTGTCTTCTTCTGACTACCACACTTTGATTACGCTTTGCATCTCCTCACTCTAGCTTATTCTGGGTCTGCAACTTTCCTTATACCCTGTGGATTGCTTGTTAAATTTTTTTTCGACAATCTCTCATTTGATATGCTCTGAATATGTCCATACCTCACCGACTGTTTTCTTTTTGGGACATCAAGCATTGTATGTGCGACTCCCACCATAGTTTTATTCTATCATTTACAATTCTTTCTCTTCTAGACTTCCCAGCCGCTCGTGTCCAATCATCCATCTCAAAAGTCAGTCACAGAAAGGTTTTTTATCTACCAATAATATCCTAACAAAAATGGCTATAGGTAAATGATTGATTTTCAGAGACAGAAAAGTGCCAATATAGATACAGCGGAATGGGTTTGACGATTTTTCACTCAATTAGTTCACTCACTAGTTATAAAAGCAACGGGGTGAAATTGAAAATTTCTGTAAAGTGAGCTCTTCTATATGGTTTCGTTCCAAATGCTTCCCGAATATTAACTGGTAATTTGAAAGCATCGAGTTTGCAAAACATTTCCGAATTCTAAGTTTTCTCCCCTCTTCATTTGTTTTTCTTTGGGTTCACGTGAGTTTAGGCCGGAAAGTTTTATGTACGCAATAAAGTAAACGTTACGATAGCTAGGTTACTAAGATGTTTCATGACGTCGGATGTGTGTCTTTAGAAAATATAAGATCAACGTTCAGGTCAAATTAGCTCATTAGCTCCCGAGAAAGAACATTCGCGGAAGTGGAAGATCATATTATCATTTTGATTACATATATCCTCTCGGATGCGTAACTTGATCAGCTAGTGCGAGAAAATTCAAGAAAATGGATATTAGGAATGGCCTATTCAAAATTCATCTTTTTATCTTAAAAATTACAATTAAGACAAAATGATACCTTGTACGCTGAAAGACTGTTATCAAGATGAAAGTTTTGTAAATTCTTCAATCCTCTGGCACGCGCTTAAACTAAATAACTTCATTAATTAAATGAATAGCTGGCTGCTTACATTTATAAAGTCTTTTGTTATGGAAAAAGGAGGAAACGAGACTTTTTGATTCAACTTTATAGCAATAATTAATAACCAATGATGATCTGCTCTGAAAAATTTTATTTTCGACTTTTCCCTCATAATTTAAAAAAATTCATAGAATTCTCTCGGTGTCATTTCTGTGTATTTTGATTAAATCGCTAATTTGTTTCCATCAAATTTTGACTTTGGATGCTACTTCAGATTTATCTAGCATATGCTTTAAATTTTGTATATTGGGGTTTTATTTACCAACTAAAGAAATAAGAGAATTAGAGATCGTAAAATTATTTCAAGGTTAAATTAACATATAATCTGATTAAGATCCATAATTCTTATCGGTACGGGAATCCTACCACCTAAATATTCACATTTTTCTGATTTATGTTATATTTTTCTCAGAAAACGCTACTTTTAATTTATTTTAATATTTTCTCAATAACTAACTTACATAGGTAGAAAAACCTAATACATCCTTCACGTGCCCAGGGAATTGTTTTCTCTATACGGCTGGTGTTGAATTTAAGAAAGCCCTCCTCTTCCCTTTAGAAAATCGCACGTTGCAAATTTGCTCAGGCGTGACAGGTGGAGCACGAATTTACAAAAGGCATCCTCTTGTGCAGCGACTCTCATAATGGGACTGACATTCGCAATTTTCACCTATCGGGAATCTTCGGGAAGGATAAATTTTAAAGTCGCAGGGTTTGTTCATTTTAATTGGTAGAGGCAAAGGGCGAGTGAATCAAAGAAAGAATGAATGCTCGAGCGAGGCAGATAGCGGCTTTTTAGATGCAAAGACTCTCGGAAGACACAGAGAGAAAAGAGATGGCACTAGACTCGTAGCGAGGCAGAGAATTAAAGGGGATCCTCCGTTTGGAATGGAGATCGTTTGGAAAGAGTTGCCTTGGAAAAGGATGGACCAAAAAGAAAATAGAGCATACGATGCCCTTTCTAGATGTAAGGAAGTGCTCTTCCTGAAAGGACATCGCGGAGAAAAATGTTTAGTATGCCTACGCTAGTTTTTATGTTACTGCACCAATTTTTCGACTCATATTTTCCAAGAGAAATTCGTCCCTACGCTTTCTAATAATTGAGTCAACGACAGGATTTCGAGGTGTTTCATGTTATCCGACTACCTCTTTGAATTACTTCATTTCTTATGTTTTTCTCTTTCATCGTTTTCATCTTAAAAATGCTTCAATGACGTATTTATATACCATTCAAACATTGTAGCGCGCTAGAATTTCTCAAAAAAATTTGGAGAGCGTTTTATAGCAACTTCGAATTAAACATTTTATGACAGTATAATTCTCTCATTTCTTCCCACTCATCATCTTAATTCTAAATTGTGGCTAATAACCTTCAGATTTTCAGTTAAAATGTACTGTTTCACGTATTTAATTTATTTATTAATATTTTCTGTACTTGAATTTCAGCCCACATTCACTTAATTAGGAACAAATAAATCGACTGAAACATCTTATTCCGCAAATTAGTATTCTTATTGTTAGCTGTATCTCAACGTAACGTGCATTGTGTTGAATTATGTTTCTATGCATGCTTTTAGAAAAACCTCGTAAAATTATCGAATCAACGTGTAAATTATAAATTTTTACAAATCAAACGGTTTTGTTTATAATTCTCGCTACGTAGACGGGCGAATTACGAGTTTATATATGATGTATTGAGGTATACTATGGTCAGTCTTATTCATGAACGAAGAGTCAAATCCCAGGGATTTCTAATTATTATAACATCGTCATAATGCCATCCTGTTGGCGATTGCAAGAATTAGCATATTTAGGACCACAAATATCGTTTTGAATTAAAAAATTTTTAACTATACATCTAACGTAATCCACTTTTCACCTTGAAATAATACAGCGGTTATGACCAAAAGAGTAGCGTAGAAATAAAATCAGCAGTCTTACTCAGTTGACAATGAGTAACTATGCCGGCCTCGGTGGTGGAGTGGTTAGCATATTTGCATCATAACGCTCTAGCACCGAGGTCCCGGGTTCGAATCCCGGCTAACCGGATTTTTCCAGTTCGGGAATGGTCGTATGTGTTCGTCTATGTGTTGTATGTTTGTAATGGTTAATTGTAAAAGTGGTCTCTGAAAGACTAAAATCTGCCATTAACAATAAAGTCGTCATAATTATTATTAACTACGAAAAATAATTGATACATCATGTATATCCAATGTGATTTTCAGCACCTATTGTACTGTGCTTGTACTGCATTTTTATTTTTTCATTGTCTTTGAAGATAAGCGATATGAACTGCATTTTGCAACCGTGTCGTAAACCTTAATCAACAAAAAACAATTATATTTTCTTCAGTCTCCTTAAGACGATCTCTTATAGCAATCAGAATCAGCTCTCATAGCTAAAGTTAATGCGCGACATGTTTAATAATGATGATAACAATAATAATAAAGATTGGATTTATTCAGAGCGAGATTGAGGCTATAAAGGCTCTTCTTACATCTAACCCTTCGTCATACAAATTAAAAAGAGAGAACAAAGAAGAAGATAGCTTAGGTTTTTAAATCCACAAAATAAAGTGCTTAGGAAAAAAATTCCATTGCATAAAAACACTCTCAAAAAGGGGGTGTGAAAAACCTGCGAAACCTACACATATGAAAACTAAATTTAGCGATTAAATTAGATAAAATGAGACTTTAAAACACAAGAAGACGTACCAATAATATCTTACAAGACAAAAAGGATAAATAGTTAGATATTTACATTAAGTTACGTTAAGTTACATGTTTACAGCGTAGGCGCAAGGGGTATCGCATTTATTTCAGCTGAAATTAACGAAGTACCCTTTAAGGGCACTGGGACCCCATCAAAACGAACCCTTGCTGGGGCAGGTGCCGGGTGGCGTAAGATCGCCCATCCACCACCGCCACAAATTTTCATCGCAAGAAATGAAAAGGGAAGCAAATGATACATGAATCATCCGGAAATTCGTTTAGGAGATATTCCGCCGTATTGGGGCGGTGTAATGAAGCCACGGAGAGCAGAAGAAAGTAGGGAAAACGATGGTTTATGGAGGGGAGAAATCTTTGTAAGGGTGCGAGAGACACTAATCAATGACCCGTGAAAAAAGCGGGCGGGTCGAGAAAAATCTGCGGGAGGAGAATAGGGTTGCCACCTTTCGAGGATTCTGAAACTGGGGATATCGGCAATGAGAGCAGCCCAGAGATTGTGACCTTGACAGGATTGCGAATGAAGGGCTGAGGTTGAAATACTCCACAATAGTATGAATCAGTGTATTTGAATACTTAACTGGGTATCGCAATAATGACCGATTTTCTGCGTTATACTTGGCTACTACTCGGAAAGATGGAAACTATACAAATCTACCATTTGCTGCAAGAACTTTCGTATAGCCAAGTGGGTAACGCGTTCAACTTTGTTGAAATCGGTCCCGGGTTCGATTTCTGGGCTTATAGGTGCTAAACGACCTTAGCTGTCTAAGCACATAAAAAAATTGTTACGTCCAGTGCATGCTATTTGGAAAATCAAGGAAAATGCATAAACCCTTATTTTGGGACTCCTTGAATACAATAAATACACTCAGCTGAGTAATTTCAGTGGGAAAGAATTAGTGAACATTTTGTGTCAGAAAAGTGGGCGTGGAATACGTACACGTTTTACATGGAAAAAATCTAAGACATTTTGAAAGAGGAAGATGAAATATCCTACAAGAATCCAAAAAAGGTTGGCTTCATTTAAGGACGGCCCTTTTTTATACGTCTAATCGTACAGTAGACTCATTTTAAACATTTACGTGCCGCATTGCATTTTAAGGAATGCTGATTTTTACATAGTTCCTTAGATACAACAGGAATACTTACTGTATAAAATACTTATCTAAAACCCCGGGTTCCGGAGATAGGTTGAACAGAACCAAACACCGGAGATGAAGCACAAGAGCCGGAATCGAAAATCGGAGAGGTGGCAGCACTAGAGAGGAATCGGTAACGGTGCATAAGTCTGCGTCAGGTTGCCAGCACCCGGGAAATCCTTGCGAGGTCTCCAAATGACCCAGAGAACAGCGAGGCGATAAAAGAGCTAGGGGCTTTGTGAGGAATATTAAATACAATAGGGGCGGGAGGGTTGGGCTCTGTGAGGAGACATCCATTCGACGTAAATCACTGTGAACAGAGGGAGAATCCAGGAGAAGGGGATTGCTTCGAAAAATCCTCTGATAACCGAGAAAATCCTAAAATTATGTACGGCCTCTTTCCGGTCGGATGCTTTATTTTTTCTTTTTCGTTCCTTTTTTCTCCCCCTGAAATCTCTTTTTCCTAGAGGAATCTTTGCCTTTATGGTCTTTTTCGGTGTTTCGGAATTTCAGGTGCTCTGGGTATCGTGCGCGTGACGGTTTGCGGGCTATGAAAGGATTGAGAATTCTCCGAAGTTTACCCATAGAGTCTCGTGATTTCTCGGCTGGAGTTTCCCGGATACGTGGTGGCGAAGTGCCCGTGACCTTTTGTGTTGAAAGACGCTATAGGCAGGCGGAAATTGATGCCTTACCAGTTAAAATCACTCACGTCGTTCGCGAGTATTAGCAGGAGAACGTGCATGGATAAATTCAGGGTATGTAGATGCCGGACGTTTTCCTGTTCCCGACTGACTTTTATTATCACCAGTAAATGTCTACGTACCTTTCGGTTAAAAGTAAACATTGAATATACATGTTTATTTGTATATAAATATGTTGTCTTGCAGACGTTAAATACCGTTTTATCCACCAGTGTGGGTGATCATAGCAGTGCAAGTCATAAATTTTTCAGTAATAGTTTTTCATTCATTTTATAAATAAAAAAATTAAGAGGTCTCGCGCATGATACAATTTTTGCGTTTTATGATAAAAAGACAATTGAAAAATATGAAAGTTAAACTGAGATAAAAATACTTCAATTAACAATTGACTAACGGATTGTAAATTTTATGTGTCTTCGAAAATTTATAAAAATACGAGCCTGGTTGAAATTCAAGGATTTTCGTCACCACGGAAGTTTATATTTAGAATGTCCTTTTAATAATAATCACGACTTTATTACGGGCGAATTTTCTCCCTATATGACCATTTTACTATTAACCTTCGAATAAAACAATACGTCTAAGACAGGATACCAAGTCGTACGCTACCAATGAGCGTACAGGGAAGAATTTTTCCGCGAGATAGGGAGACAGAGATCCTTTTAGCAAATTCCAAGAATTTTCTTTATTTTTCAGATTAAAATGTCGTCACGTCCCCTCGTCATTCCAAAAAAATATATTCCAACGCAGGAGATATTGCTGTCGTTTTATTTCCTCACGTCTTTCGTTATCGTGTCTCGTCTATTGAAATGCTTTATTTGTTTTGATTTCTGCCCGTGGTAACGTCGGTTGTTTTCGCGCCACGCTGAAGTGCAGGAATTCGAATCGCAGCCACACGGAATTAATCTTTTTTAGAGTAAAAGATTCCCTAGATTGTTCCACGAAACTCGTTAGCGTCGTTTGCGATTCACAAACATTTAAAGGGCGCGTTCCATATGAATATTCAAGGGAGAGCGGTAATGATTTTATAACTATTATTGATGTGGCTTTCACAAAGAAGAATTTTGGAGATTCTGTTACACAAAAACAATGATTCATGGCCAGAATATTTTATCCAGATTAAATTTGTAAAGGAATGAAACCGTCAGAATTTGCGCCCCACTATTTTGAAGGTGTGAGATGATGACAGGCTCATTATCGTTCAGAATCAGGTGTATAGAGAATCATCAAGGGTTTAATTAACCTAGCGTAAAATTTTTCAGGTCTGGGAGAAGAATTCACAAAAAGCGGACTCAAATATGGTTTTTGTTCTTGGAGAGAGCCCAGTGGTTCTGTGGTAATCATTACTGGTGTAATTGATACAGGAGCTTAAATCCTTCATGCGAACTTATTAGGTTGTACATATTCCCTACATCTGTTTTATACTACGAGTTATTGGCATGATGATAATAAATTTGTAAAAATATGTTATATAAATCCATCCAGAGGATAAGGAAGCTTGATATGATCAGTCTTTATCAAGATTTTTGTGTCTGTTTTAATAATTAACTTGAATATTGTATAATCTTCATAATCACTGTTGAACCCCTAAGGAGAAGAAAGTAAATTAGAAAAAATGAACCTATTCTTGTCTGATGAGCAAGTTCTGCGCTGGGTGTTAAATCATCTGGGGACAGACTTCGTGTTAATCTATCCAACCCAATTACAATTTACTGCCTCTTTTAGCGAAAACACAGGCCATTCAGAAAAATGAATAATTTTTAAGTTTAAATTCTAAAAATCAGATTTCGAAAGGCAGAAATAAACCAAGATACATCCAGCATTTTAAATATACTTTACAGATTATTTCCACCACATAAACTTTAGGTTACAATTTCAATACACTTTCGAAGCAACTCAACCCAACAAAGCTGTGCTCAGTGATGATTTTAAGGATAATATTCCTTTTTACCAAATTATTATCTACATTTTTCTTATTTGAATAAGCGGTTGTTATCAAAATTTCGCTGATTCAACTCGAGGTTCAACCACCGCACCGAAGTAAGGAAAACACCGGCGTTTACTTGACTGTGAAAGAAGGGAAAATTTCCGGAAGTGATGAAATTTCCGAAACAATACGCGATGAATCGACTAAAGGGAAACTGCCGATTCTAGAATTTGCTCCACGATTCATCGAATTGGAAAATTTCGAGTAAAACGCTTTCTGATGCTCAATTTATTTTGCTGACGTAATCTCTCTGCATCGGGAAATTCATCATCTCCTTTCTTTCCTAAAAATGGCCAAATCCGTTACGAATCGATTAAAAGTCTCTCGATGCCTACAAAAGATTTAAAACTCTTCCTTAAAGATGTATCGTAAAATTGGTATCGTGTAGTTCAGCTAAGTGCACTGTGAAGTACTTTCTATATATTAATTGCTTCTAAACTTCTCACTTAATTCAAAAGTTGAACTGAGTTTCGAGGGATTCCTTTTCATAACAAATTGTGAACTAAATTAAAATTATTGAATTTTTTAAATGCGATGAAATTAAAATTTTCATTATGAATTAAAGCATCAGAACATGAGCAAAAATAGCTATGTATTATACGAGCTATAAATAAATTCAGATATAAAACTACTCAATTTATTGAAGAGTTAATCACCGAAATATGGAAAGAATATTACAAATGAATAACTTTCAGAAATACTTTTACAAATATAAGCGATGATAAAATATATATTACAGACAGGACTTTCTTAGGATGGTTACATATATATTGTCTTGAGGTTGAATAAAATATGAATATCTCATAAAAAGAATCATTCCCCCTTTTCTGTGTGTATATAACGTTACAGCACTAAATTGAAAAAACAGATGACAGACCACATTTTACATAATTAGCCAAGTGGGATTAATATTGCCTTCTTAATCGAGCGATATCCAGCGAACACTTTTAAAGTTCATAGGGGACGAATCATCTCGTTTTATCTTCTTGACGAAAAGAAATAATTCTTAACTATGAACTTGTGAATGGGTAAATCATCTAGAAGGAATCACCGGCTTCGGAGTTATGAGCACGAAAACTTTTATAGCAGTGAATTAGTGGTATTTTATGGAATGAGTTATTCAGATTAATGACGAAGATGTTTTTTTTGTTCTCACACCCACGTCAGTAATTTTTCAGTTCCTCGCACTCTTGCGGGGTTTTCCATCTTATCGAGAATATGGCGCAATTCGAAGGGAAGTTTTCAAGAATTTTATTAGGTACCCTTTTCTGCTCCCGGGAGATATAGTTCGTGAAGATATTTTGGAAACGCCTTCCACCCACGAACTTATAAAGTCCTCATATATATGAGGATACTCTGTGGAATAAAAATTTTAGGCTTCATCATAACCATAGTAATCTATAAGTTTTAAGATTCTATAGTTGACTTTCATCTGTAAGGATAGGATTTATTGTAATATACAAGGATATATAGTTAATCTCACGCAAGAACTCATTTCATGACCAAAACATTACGATTATCGGTATTTATGTTGTATTTATTCTGTTTTATTCAACAATATTTCTTTGATTCAGTGGTTTTATTGATTATTTTTGTTTCAAAATTGATCTACTCAATGTATTAATTAATAACGTATCATCACGAGAAAGAGCAATGACTCCTGACCTTTACCACTCTTCTGAAAACTTTTCCTTGTACAAACTTCACAGATTTGTATTCGGAGACCGTTATAGAAAATCACCTCTCATCATCAGGCTAGTGTAAAAATAATTAGTTATTTTATTTCCAAAGTAGGTTAAACGGGATGAACGATGAATCCTTATCCTGCTTTTTCCTCCTGATACCTCGAAGTCATGCCTCATCCTATATACTCCGTTAGTTTTCACTACAATTTCTTCTATGCGTCATAACATTTTCAATATGGATTTGAAATTGTTTTTTATCTTAAGTTTCCTGCAACATTTCAGTAATGTAGTTTTTTAAATTTTATTCCTAGATTTACTTGCAGGAAAACGCGATTCATGAAAGAGCTACATTCGACTTTACCTGTACGATTAGTACAAAATCGTATCGTTTTATGAATAGAAATTGTTTATCTAAATGTGGCGGATTCGTAGTAGAATAGGTTAATATATCCCTAGATGCACAAAATATAATATCAAACTTGCGGCTTCAGTTATTAATCAACTGAAAACATTCATCAAATTCTAATTTGCAGCAGTTATCCTTCTTTTGTATTAATAATAAATTTTTATTCATAATGAAAAGGTATTTTAATGCTTAGATCAAGAAATTTACATAAAGATACGTCTATTACTAAATTTATGCAAACATATATTAGCCTTAAAACTCTCGTAGGTTAATTTGCTAAGCAATTCCTCGTGCAAAGGCCTCCACTACTTCGTAACAAACCCTTTCTCTTATATTATATAGCCTTTCCTCTTTGCATTCTCCTTTGCTTTCCCTTACATAAAACCCATAATTCCTTTTCTTATCAAACCCTTTCAATATTTAACCAACCAATTTCTTTTTCCTTCGCTTAATTTTTTTCGATCGAACCCTTTTGCTCTCCCTTCACAGGAAGGTCTACACACAAAATCCATGCCCAATTTTTTGCCTGTATTTCATGATACCCTTTCCATAGCTTTTAATCATCATTTTTCTTACACTCATGTTTTATTAATGTACTCCGTATGCCTTTTTTGTTCCAGTAAATGACTTACAAGTGCACTGAATTGCATAAAGCAATTGTCAAGTGAAACATTACAAAATTCAGCCCAACTCGTGTGAAATGAGAAGAGTAAAATATTCGTGGCGTACCGCTTTCGAAATTTACGAAATATGTTTATGTTTGCTTTCACGATCGCTCTGAAACACAGAGCTTTAAATATGCAAAGAAGGATCGATTATTCCTTCAAGCAGTTATCTTTACGTAAAAATAATGTAAATGGCTTAATTTTGCACCGAAAATCATTAAAGGTATTTTTTTAACATGATAAAATCAACATATTTAAAGTAATGATAGAAGAACTCCGTTATCAATTATCCAAAGTCTTTTATCATATTTCAGAGAAATGGCTAATCATTCAAAGTCATCAAGAGACAATCTTCCCCATTCTCCCATTCTGGTCTAGCAAGTGAAAGACATACGCATATATTAATTGGGATTAGAATGTATTAGACTGAAGATCGCATGCATATATGAATATGCAGTCAATTTCAGAGGGCTGGTTTAAATTAGTAGCACCATTAACTACAAAAAGCTTCAGAGTGGGGAATTAGTCGACTAGACAAAATGAAGAGTGAGGTAGTTTCCTCTTGCTTTCGTTACTGCACCAGAGTGATTTAAGTAGAGGTACTTCACGTAAATGAAGTAGAAAACTTTACGAGTAACACTTTTCGTAGTGTTTCATATAGAGAGACCTTCATAAATGCCATTATTTACATCTGTCATGCCTAAGCAACCTTCTTATTATTTAAAACATGAAAAAGACAGGAACTAATGTAAATTTAAGATACATTTTTCTATACCCTCAACCGAAAGACAAATGAAAAATATTCTATTCTTGGGGATGTGGTAGCAGAACCCTGAAAACCGTATAGCTTTATCTTTTCTCTTCGATAGTGCCTACAATCTGGTTTAGCCTTGCTGATAGCCCCTATACATATAAGAGATATACATAATAAGAAATAAAGAAAAGCATTTAAATAGTTTTGGTATTTATGTCAAGCATCCACATTTCGTTTAAACCTTTGCTCCAAAGAGGGCCTCTTCTTATTAGAACCATTCTTATTCGTATGGAATCCATTTCTTTAAAGGACCGTCTGCAACGAGACGCGATAAATATTAATGCTGGCGCAGCCGAGTTTTCCCGATTTTTAATAACGCGACACGGACCTCGTCGTCTTAAGGATAGCGAACATCTGTTTCCGCTTGCATAAAATTTCCCGCACTGACGACTCGAGCGGAATAACCACCTCTTTCCTCTCCACCGTTCCAAATAATAAAATAAAAAAAAACCTAAGACGCGGAGAGCTAACACAATGGCTCTCCATTCATTTCCCTTATTAGAAAAACGCGAACGGGGAATTCGGTTAGATGTCGAAATGCGGTGACGGAATAATCACGAGGAATACGGAGGAACGGGCACGTGACAAAGGGATTCCTTAGGAAAAAGGGTAGTTTCCTCTTATTTCCGGGAGCCTCCTCGGGCATCTTCATCGGAAGCCCTCAATAGATCCAGCGTTTCCCATCGAGGAACACGCCATTCTTCCCTTCGGCCAACACTCTTCCCCTCGAAACCCTTTCTCCCCCAGGCACTTCGGAGTTTGCGGGGAAAAGAAATAAATGGGCGTAGGTTGTCGAGGAAAACTCCCTCAGGGGTATCATCCGAAGCTCAGCGAGTGTGTGTACCGGCCTTTTTCCCATCTTCCTTATCTCCTTTGTTTCTCGCAGCTTTTTCCTAAGGAGAGAACGGGAATTAACTCACTGCCCGATCTTCGCGTTCTTGCCATCCCGGAATGTCTTAAGAAAGGAATGTTTTTCTTTCTCGTTTTTTTCGCAGTCTCTGATATTTTTTTCGCGGGATTCCGTCGGCGCGACTCCGTTTTCTTTGTTTAGCGGAGAAAACGTTTGATTCTGATTCCCCTCACCAGGGGGAGATTGCGAACGTGCCCCCGACCTCGTTCCGCTCCGTGATTCGGTTACGGTGGAGGGAAACTGTTTCTAACCTGCGGATGGGGATTTGTCGCCTCTTTGTTTCCGTTTCTCGTTGTGGGTTTTACCTTAGGCGCGAATCCGCATTAGAGAAACGGAGTTTTTGAGAGAATCCTTACCGCTGTGCTTTTTTGTTGCCTGAAGAAGGGGATGATAATGTAAAGATAATGAAAATGTTAAAATCCTTAGCACCGGAACCTATTCTTAAGTAGTCAGCAGAGGAACAGAAACTTCAGACCAGTACAGTACCTGAAGGAAAATTTATTAAGTACGTCTAATATATTAATTAAATTAGACGTAAGATCCCCAAACTATATGGGCGTGAAATTATGCCATGAAATTTCAAAATAAATTGCGCAGAAACACGAAAATATGCCAATCAGTTTTTAGGATACTTTGGAAGAATTTTAATGAAATATAAATGTTATGACTCTGTGGAATAATTTTTAGAATACAGTACAAAGTAGACGTTAGATTTATTTTTCTTGTAAGGGAAGAATATTTCAGTACAAAAAATGTTCGAATGCAAGGAAAATATCTTATGTATTTCTCCTCTGTAAAACATGCATCTTTGTGCACTCATAAACATAATCCTTTATCTTAGGTAAATCTACATTATGCACTGTTATGTCAGAAATTAAGTGAATCTGTTATTTATTTATATTACTCTATTTGTTACAAAATAAATCATTTTTATGAATAATCTTAAACGTATAGTACTACGTGAAAGGCAATATTCTAATAAGAATTTCCTCGATAAATCGGTAAGCGATATATATATATATATACGAGTAAAAATTGCTTGCATACTGCAATCTATCCGTTGAATACAGTATCATACCAAGTACTGCCTCAGTTCAAATTTAAAACTTCGCGCCAAAGACCGCCTGGCGACGAACTAAGAACCCGATCGTGAGAGAAGACAGCAAAATAATATTAGATAAGTGCCATCCTTACTTGTTCCAAAGTTTCGATTCAATATCTTATCGGGAAGGTCCCACGCCTCTGTCACCATTCCGGGTCTTATCTTTCCAGCTTATCGGGAAGCCACTTAAAAAGATTTCCGCAATGCATTTCTTATGGAAGAATTTTGCATCCACCTGGCGTCGAACTCACTGTCATTTGGCTACATTTTTCCCATGAGAAGCATAGAAGACTACCTCAACTTCAACCTCCGAAATTTTGGTTACTCTATCTTAACGATAAGTGCCTCAAAATAATTTTCAAAAATCCGCGCAATGCATTCTTATGGGAAAATTGCGATTTTTGGGAATTTCTGGCATCGAACCCATGATAGCTAGCGTCAAAGTCTGCATTATTCTGGCATCTAGAGTGTAGGGCCAGTACGTCGAAAAAATCTGACGTCGATGGCGCTTGTGGAACATGGTCAGAATTCGTGTCCCCTATATATATATCTATATATATAGGTATATCCGGAGAGTTAGCTATATATAATAGAAGATATATATATATATATACGAGTAAAAGTTGCTTGCATACTGCAAGCTATCCGTTGAATACAGTATCATACCAAGTACTGCCTCAGTTCAAATTTAAAACTTCGCGCCAAAGACCGCCTGGCGACGAACTAAGAACCCGATCGTGAGAGAAGACAGCAAAATAATATTAGATAAGTGCCATCCTTACTTGTTCCAAAGTTTCGATTCAATATCTTATCGGGAAGGTCCCACGCCTCTGTCACCATTCCGGGTTTTATCTTTCCAGCTTATCGGGAGGACATTTAAAAAGATTTCCGCAATGCATTTCTTATGGAAGAATTTTGCATCCACCTGGCGTCGAACTCACTGTCATTTGGCTACATTTTTTCCATGAGAAGCATAGAAGACTACCTCAACTTCAACCTCCGAAATTTTGGTTACTCTATCTTAACGATAAGTGCCTCAAAATAATTTTCAAAAATCCGCGCAATGCATTCTTATGGGAAAATTGCGATTTTTGGGAATTTCTGGCATCGAACCCATGATAGCTAGCGTCGAAGTCTGCATTATTCTGGCATCTAGAGTGTAGGGCCAGTACGTCGAAAAAATCTGAAGTCGATGGCGCTTGTGGAACATGGTCAGAATTCGTATCCCCTATATATATATATCTATATATATATATATATATATATATAGGTATATCCGGAGAGTTAGCTATATATAATAGATATATATATATATATATATATATATATATATATATATATATATATATATATATCTATTATATATAGCTAACTCTCCGGATATACCTATATATATAGATATATATATAGGGGATACGAATTCTGACCATGTTCCTCAAGCGCTGTCGACGTCAGATTTTTTCGACGTACTGGCCCTACACTCTAGATGCTAGAATAATGCAGACATCGACGCTAGGTGTCATGGGTTCGATACTAGAATGTCCCAAAAATCGCAATTTTCCCATAAGAATGCATTGCGCGGATTTTTGAAAATTATTTTGAGGCACTTATCGTTAAGATAGAGTAACCAAAATTTCGGAGGTTGAAGTTGAGGTAGTCTTCTATGCTTCTCATGGAAAAAATGTAGCCAAATGACAGTGAGTTCGACGCCAGGTGGATGCAAAATTCTTCCATAAGAAATGCATTGCGGAAATCTTTTTAAATGTCCTCCCGATAAGCTGGAAAGATAAAACCCGGAATGGTGACAGAGGCGTGGGACCTTCCCGATAAGATATTGAATCGAAACTTTGGAACAAGTAAGGATGGCACTTATCTAATATTATTTTGCTGTCTTCTCTCACGATCGGGTTCTTAGTTCGTCGCCAGGCGGTCTTTGGCGCGAAGTTTTAAATTTGAACTGAGGCAGTACTTGGTATGATACTGTATTCAACGGATAGCTTGCAGTATGCAAGCAACTTTTACTCGTATATATATATATATATCTTCTATTATATATAGCTAACTCTCCGGATATACCTATATATATAGATATATATATAGGGGACACGAATTCTGACCATGTTCCACAAGCGCCATCGACGTCAGATTTTTTCGACGTACTGGCCCTACACTCTAGATGCCAGAATAATGCAGACTTTGACGCTAGCTATCATGGGTTCGATGCCAGAAATTCCCAAAAATCGCAATTTTCCCATAAGAATGCATTGCGCGGATTTTTGAAAATTATTTTGAGGCACTTATCGTTAAGATAGAGTAACCAAAATTTCGGAGGTTGAAGTTGAGGTAGTCTTCTATGCTTCTCATGGGAAAAATGTAGCCAAATGACAGTGAGTTCGACGCCAGGTGGATGCAAAATTCTTCCATAAGAAATGCATTGCGGAAATCTTTTTAAGTGGCTTCCCGATAAGCTGGAAAGATAAGACCCGGAATGGTGACAGAGGCGTGGGACCTTCCCGATAAGATATTGAATCGAAACTTTGGAACAAGTAAGGATGGCACTTATCTAATATTATTTTGCTGTCTTCTCTCACGATCGGGTTCTTAGTTCGTCGCCAGGCGGTCTTTGGCGCGAATTTTCGAAAATTGTTTTGAGTCCTTACTCGGAGCGATAGAACAGTGAAAATTACGGAGGTTGGATATTCTGTGGTTATCTATTGTACTAACTAATAAATGTTACCAAACGACCGTGAGTTCGACGCCATGTGTGTGCAAAATTCTCCGTTATAAAATGTATGGCGGTCAATTTTGACAATTATTTTTCATGGTTATCCTATAACCGGGAATGATATGATATGGAATGCACATAGAGGCATGTCATATGTTTCATATACGCTGTTCGCCGTTCCTCTGACGGTTCTTGGTTCGATGCCTGAGCGTCATTTATACTCTACCATGTATTTCAAAGAGGGATAGTGTAATCTTATTTTAGGAACTTCCCGATAAGATATTGAATTGAAACTTTGGAACAGGTTAGAATGGCACTTATCTAATATTAATATGCAATTGTTTTGCACGATTGGGTCCTTAGTTCGACGCCAGGCGATCTTTTGCGCGAAGTTTTGAACATTGTTTTGAGGCCATTTCTGGTACGATACTGCATTCAACTGATAGCTTGCAGTATGCAAGCATCTTTTACTCGTATATATATATATATATATATATATATATATATATATATATATATATATATATATATATATACATATATATATATATATATATGTTTCTCGAAGGGATGCATATAAAGAAAGGAGACTAAAAACTAAGTTATGCTTTTTCAATGAAGAATAATAAATAATAATTCCTACCTAAATAAATAATAATTCCTGCTGTTTCATGCAATATATGCTCCGGAGGCCGAGGTTTCAGATTCTTGCGTTATCATTTCAAGATGAACAGATGTCTCTCAGCCGCCTGCATGATGGCTCCATTCACTGAAACCTGGTTCGCTAGGATAAATATCCTTTGGTACGGTAGCCGTCGCTTTTTATCTCTCCTTCCGTCCGAAGTAAAGCAAAAACGCAGTGGGTATTGGGAGTCCATCCTGCTGCGTAGGCCGAACGGATATCGCGTGCAAAATGTCAGAAACGCCAGGAATATTCCATTCAAAATTTATTTTTTCAGAGAATGGTACGAATAGATTGGGGGATGTTAGAATAGTGCATTCATCCATAGCATGCTATTTCCTGTTCAGTGGAGAACGTGATTCATTGTTCCCATCAAGTATGATTTTATTCGCCGGCATAGCTTAAAGTTAAATTAGGTTACTCTGTAGGTCAATCTTTTTCTTGACTAAGGCAGCTATACAAGAATTATTACAAGATGGAATGAAGCTAAGTTAATTTAAACTCAAATGTGAATGGCATGGGAACTTAGGTGAACTAATTCTTGTTGGTAACTCAGTTAATATCAAAGGAATAATGGCGGTATATCGGGCGTAGATAAAGTTACACCATTCAAACTTATTTGTAATTTCGATTATCGATTCATATATTATTTCGATTATCGTTTCATAATTATTTCGATTATCTATTTATATTTATTTCGATTATCGATTCATATTTATTTAGATTATCGATTCATATTTATTTCAACCTGACAATTCATCACATATGGAATATCTTAAGTGAAAATTTTAAATCGAAAATAAATCCGTCATCATTGCATTGAATTTTCTCAAGTGTATATTTGATGTGTATTTAGTACGACGATAAATGCAGGCTTCGCTCCGGACGCCACTAATGTAGCTACGCCGTTGAGTTACCTATATCGTTGCACCTTAGTAAACTTCCACATCATCACAACCATGAGTAAGACTGTCGCAGAAGTAGATGGAATAATAAATAAATGTATAAAGTAAAGTCTCTTCTCTCCTGAATTAAAATTTTAAAAATCACATTCACCACATGACAGCAAACATCATGCCAACGTGTACTACTGAACTGAAATTTACCTTAAAAATTTACCTTGTCTTGGCACAGAGTATGAAAACGGTTCATATAATTTTGTTTATTAGTGAAACATTTTGTTATAGCAGTTTTGTGATTTTTTTATTACCTAGACCTTTAAAATATATGGGATGCACCTATTAAAAACCGATTTGAATTAACGAGAGTAGTCTAAAAAGTTTCCGACCCCAGATTTTTCAAAAATCTTCAGAAAATTTTCAGAAAACATGTCGATAAATGGCGAAATGTCGGAAACTTTTCAGACCACCCATGTATATCTAAGAGAAGAGAGAGAAAATTTTCATAATATCAGCTAATGGGTTAGTTTTAGCCAATATTTGTTTCAAGCCAGACCAAAAACCAGCGTCTTACTCACAGGTTTACTTTTCCCCATATTCTTCATATGGAAGGAAATATTCTGCACAGTGTAAGTTAGTTGATCACCGGAAGCACGTTCGATAAAAGTACGATTCGAAAAAAATCATTCTTAAGCCAAATATCCGGAGTGCATGGCCTAAAATTGCTCGCAAACTAAAATACTATTACTTTTCCTTCCCTTCCATTTATGCAAACTAAATTTTCGTACTTTTCAAGTGAAACTAGAAAAGTAGTTGGAAGCATAATTAATTAAGTTGATGCAGGAAGCGTGATTCACGTGGAACCGCCGGAATATCTGGTTAGAATTAATGAAGAGCAGTTCCAAGAAATTAAAGGCTTGGTTGTGCTTGCTTAGGGATTTATTCCAAGGAGGATATTGAATTACGAAGGATAGGAACGGGTAAGAATAATTCGCCTGAATTAGATTGTGGGAGAATCATGCACGGTGATGGGCTTCCTCATTGATTTTCCATTCGCAATTAACTGAAAGGTTCACTTTTTCAATGACTGAAGGTAGGGTCCTTTTTTAATCAACACATATATCTAATTTATCAATGCGAGAGTATCGGTGTGCTCAAGGGTGGAAATTTAATTCATTGCCTATGAAATGCTACTGCGATACAAAAGAACCCATCTAATCCATTCTTCGTGGATCGGAGTTCAATTCATGGAATCGTGCCTTTATATCACACCGTATTCCTTATTTCCTTTTCTACCTAGTTTTAAATCTCATATCTTATTACGATTTTACTTCATATAAAATTTCCATTGTAAGAAAGCAAATACTAAAGGAGGATGGATTTGAGATTTCAAGTTTACAACGGTGCGTTTTATACGAATAGAAATTTAAAAAAATTGTTTATTATTATTAAATTTCATACTATTTCCACACGCTATACATTAAGTTATGGTATTCAATTACTAATCCAGTCTGTTTAAATCCGTGAACCTTTTATTCCTCTTCCTTAAGGTTGTAGAATATTTTATATCAATTCAGCTCAAGCCGGAATATTTCATTTTAAATTTTCCTTTAGAAATCCCGATCAAACAAAATCCAATTCATAGAAGAAATCCCTTATTTTGAGAATAAAACAGAATAACGATATTTCATTCTTTCTATTTAACGTGGAAAACTTTCTGAAATAATTTTAAGCTTTGAAATGTGTCACGTATTGAAAAAGATCCCTTTCTCGTAGATACTCGATTATCCATGTATTCTACCATCCGGCACATTCTGTAAGATTGATTAAGATCAATCTAGATTTCACAAGAATAGAACTATGTAAAAAACTTGGGGAATATACTATAAAGAAGTTTCCGAGCCCCGACACATGACGCTTTCCTTCTAAATTTCCTATCTTCGTTCACATACTTAAAGTAAAGGCAGGGAGATTCTCAAAAGAAGAATACCCGCATGGATTTCCTTTCTTACCAAAATTAGGTAGAAAAATCCCCGGATTCAAGTGGAAAAAAGTATCGGATTCTCAGTATTGTCGTAAAACTGGGAAACTGGAAGAAAGTTGAGATCCCGGGGCGAACTTCTTGCTCAGTTTTTAAACTATTGAAGAGCATTCTCGGATGCAATGTGTGAGACATCTTCAACGTATTATCGTGAATCGTGAATGACTCGCAATGTTCACAAAAATAGATGATTCTTCTGATAACTATTAGGTACAGATAATACAGATACAGATATAGTACAGATATGTCCTAGGCTTTATGCATTCAGGCTTCCTAAGCAAAATGATATTAACTTCTCTCGAGGTATTGACCCCCTCAAACATAACGAAAATTCAGGTAGAATTTGAAAATGATTTAATTTCAAACATCAATTTGTAATGATGAAAATTAATGAACTCGGTAGTAATTTTATTTTCGTCACACATTTTCAAATTCAGTGTTATGTTAAATTAGTGCCCCAGATATTTTTTGCAATATTCAGTGCTGGCTTTAATTAGTTTAGTTTGTAAAATTTAGATATTACTGACGCCTAATCTCCAATAGCATAATTATCTTCATTTCAGCTTATGCCAAGATATCTCTCAGGTTTTAACTACGTATGAAAGAAGCCTCCTCTGTGATGAATACATTCATAAGAGTTTTCGGCTGCCTTCCAAGGGAAGAAATTTACCATCTGTAGGGTAATTGAAAATCTTTAGTAGCTTCTTATTTCGGACAGGTTGAGAAATTGCTAAGAAAAGGTACGCAGACGCATGAATATTCGTTATAAAGTATAAATATACTATGTAGTGAATCGAATTCCGAAATAGAAAATGTTCAGTCCAGTCAGAATTTTTATATACTGCTATTCATTCTTGCGGAAATGCACTGTAAGGTACGTATTGTTTGGTGAAACTGTTTGGCCATTTCGAAGAAAAACTAAAGTATAGGAAGAAAGACCTCAAAGATGTTGCGAAAAATTAGAAAGAGCAGAATACTAATGAGAATAGAACGGATGACAAAGTAAGTTTAAATATCCCTAAACGGGATATTAAATATTACTTCTTTTTTCCAAGGGTTTTCGACAGCTGAGGTCGTTTTACTCATGAGAGCTCGCAAGGGGAATAGAACCAGGGACTGTGTTCTCTAAAGACCAGCACGTTATCCTATTGCCTCTCCGGCAACCTGACATCAAGTATGTGACAGAAAAGTATTTTGGAGAGTAAAGAGCGGAGGGTAAGAGAATTTCCGAGCTGGTAAAGGAGCTAAGAAAGAAAGAGAGTGGTTAGGATCTGAGATTTCCAGCACAAAGTAGGGCAAACTGAAGGACCCGGTCTAGCGAACAAACACTGACCTGATAAAAGATAGGGAAAAGGAAAAGAATGCATATGAAAAATATATATGGAGAAAGAGAATTGTCAGATATATGAAATTCATCGCGTTTCCATTTTTAAAGCCATTGTTTTATGCTTTTTTATAAAAAATGTCTGCATTCGATCAAAATTCGATCGAATTCGATGAACTTTACGAGAATTTCTGGGGAGAGCATTTTCGAGCCGTTCAGAATCGAACAAAGGATACTATTGATAGAAAAAATATTGATGTGTGTTAAATCACTGAACCTCTAATGAATCTTTAAATACCATAGTTCTACCTCGTCAGGTAGTGCGTTAAAGTAATATTCCAATATTTCTCCTATGTATTTTTTACGGTAGTTACTGGTATCCGATACATAAATATAGTACACAAATCTTTGATTATTATGTAAGATTGTAGTCGCAAGGAGTTATCTGCAGATAACGGAACGATTTCTCTTCCATATCGTTCTCTGATATAATCCATGCAGGCCGAGGACTCTTAAGTATATAAAAGCCATGTCTTTGTAGAGAAATGAGATTCCCGGAGACATTTACCCTGACATTGAATTTAATGAAAACCACACGGGCAAAACAATGAGGTTATGTGGAATTAAAAATAATCGTTACCCAGCGCGCTGCTCTTGAAATTCTTAAAATTGCATTCCTCTGAAAGGGATAGTCACATCACAGTATTTCCATATGGAAAATTTAATCTCGTCGCGAAAGAATTTCTGCATTGCCGTGTTTGAGATAACTCTGCAATATATACAAAGTTCTGCGGTGGGCTAAACGAACAAATTTAAAATGTGAAGGTATGAGAACGAGAAATATATTGAAAATAAATCTGTAAAATATGTTATAGTTATACGCGGTTTTTTTTTCGCCCCTCCCCCCTTCTTGTGTGGGTGTTTTCCCGCACCGTGGGTTTTTTTCTCTATCAACCTTCAGTTATGGAGATTTTTTCCCACAAATTAGATCTTTCCTTTTACGTTTTTTTCCTCTTCCTTTTTCTTAGTTTTATGTTGTTTTTCCTGTAATAATTACATTGTAAGATATTCACACGAGGTTAGGTGGAAGAGAGGCCCACTCGGGCCTAACCTCGCCAAATAGTAAAGATAGCAGATCACCCGCAATATCGACTGTAGCTATCTACTGAAGCTGCGAAGGGAAACTTCGGGACCAATTGATGTGATAAGATTCATCCACGATGTTTTGGAACTCACTAGATAATGACTTTGATAGTTAAGATCCTTTCTAGAAGACTATCTAGTCCGCATCAGTATCTCTTGAAGATACATATGCTATGATATTCTCATGTATGATTCTTCATAATCTCAACAGTTGATATTATTTTCCCCTTAACTCGCTGAGATAACTCTCTCCTTGGAATATCGTGATGAACTTTCTTTTCCAAACCTTTTCCTCACAGAGTATATTTCGGCTCTAGAGAATATATTTTGGCTTACCTAGAGCCCAATATAAATAAAATTGGCAGTTCTAATATTAATAACTTGAATATAGATACATTTAATCAACAGTATTAAATCAAGGAGTAAGAAGATCAACACATTAGATAAAAGTTGGAAACATACTTTCTTTCATATGCTAGTTTTATGATTTATGTGCTTGAAGGATTCATACTGACAGTGAAAGTTTGTACGTACTATTCAAATATACGGAATATATTAACTCACTAACGTCAGAATTTCTATTACTTATGAGAATTTAATAAAATTTCTGTAGAAACTACAACAACTTGTTACGTAGTAAAGATTCGTATTACCGTAGACTATCATCTTAATATTTATTTAAAATATTTACGATTTTAGCGATGAAATAAATTAGGAAAAATTTTGCTATAAACTTTAAATTTTGTCGATTCGCTATATTCCACATGATTATGTTAGGAGTTGACGTTATCGGTAATAAGAGTTAAAGAGTGTCGATAGCTGAGGTCATGTTGCACCAAAACCAATTTATGTAAGTTACTTAAGGCTCATGCTAACAAAAAAGCTCCTGGTTAGCTAAGTGGCAACACTTCGATGAAAGTGATCACGGGATCGATTCCCGGTGGTGGCTCACATACGAAATGACCTTAGATGTCGAAGGCAGTTTAAAATAAGTACTTTAAAAATATGTAAGTTACTTCTTCTTTATAGTAAGTAAGTATAAGTAAGTTACTTCTGCTTTCAAACTAGTAAAAACTTCTTTTCATGTGAAAGCTGCTTGAAAAGATAATTAGCTTCAAGTTGGCTGTATAAAAGCACGTATTTTCATACATAAACACGAGTTTATTATAGGATGCAAGATTATTACGAGCCTCGTGAGGAAACACATGACCCGGGCCTAATAACACGCTCTTTGGGAGCAGTGAAAGGTCGAAAACTAATCCCTTTGTAGAGAAAATAGCCCCTCGCGGCTGGAATGTAAATCTCCGCGGCCACCCGTTTTGAGAATCACAATCTTGAGGAATACGATCGCTAAAGAAATTCCTGAATCTCTAACATCTTCCTTTAACATCATACTTCTCCAGTACCTCAACGGAGATTTTGTTCGAAATGTTCATACCTCAAATCTTATCCTAGCTTTGTTTTCGGGCCTTCCGATCTTCAC
Source organism: Pachydiplax longipennis (assembly GCA_036926295.1). NCBI lineage: Eukaryota > Metazoa > Arthropoda > Insecta > Odonata > Libellulidae > Pachydiplax > Pachydiplax longipennis. The sequence continues at coordinate 20,762,356 of JAVFKF010000012.1, forward strand.
TCTGCTTTCATTATCTCCTTCGTCGTCTTCCTTCGTCATCCATCTCTCCTTTCCTCCCGGAGATTTATCGCGTAGCCTTTTTTCCTCCCCTCAAACCTAATATCCTTCAAGGATCACTCTCTCTCGCGTTCTCCTTTTCCATCCGCCTTCCATTTCATTCCCAAAATGCGTTTACGCACGTCTCCGCCTTTCCATCCCTTCATTTAATATTCCCTCACGCTTCTTCCTCCTTTTTCCTTTCCCGCCTCTTTCATTTCATCTCGCGAGCATTCATTACCAACCCGACCTTGTCCCCCGTCCGCTCTCCTTAAAATTAAACTTTATTACATTCCTCTCATTGGGCCACTCTCCGGGTGTAATTTTCCTTTCTCTCACTCTCTCTCTCTCTGGATTTTAAGGGAACCTTGTTTGAATTCCCACGTATGGAGTATTTTCCCTCTTCTCCGCCGCTTTGCTCCATCACGTCCATCCCATTGTATGGCTGTTTCCACAGGGGAATGGGCGCTCCGTCAACACGCAAGTCTCTCTCCCTCGATTTCGGTTATGTTACCGAAGAGTCCCGATCGAGGGGGGGCTTTTCTCTCACCTCCCCCCCATCTCTGAGGACGGAAAGTTGACGTCAGTGAGGGAATCTCGGCGAAGCAGGAGTCGGCGGTGTTATATAAGGCTCTCTGCGCGCGGGATCTCCGGATGAAGTGCCTTTCAAATTAGCTCGCTCGGAAATGTTCGCGGGGAGGAGACTGCGGTGTATTCAGCTGATCCTCGGAGGGAAGGGCGTGTACTAGAGAGAGGATGGTTGCGAGAGAAAGTGGCATTTGGCGTGAGTGGAGAGAGAGTGCGTGAGGAGGAGAAAGGCTCCGTTGATGGCCAAGGAGGGTTAAATGAGACCTCGCGGACGCCGTTGAAGAGAAACACTCGAAAGGATCTCATTTCAATAGTGGTGATTTTAACGCGGCGATAGGACTTGTGAAGATGCGCTACTCATGTATCTTGGAAAAACAAGGACTCAAAGCGGAGACTCCTTGAAAATGCTAGAACTGGATGATAATCTAACCTCCATATGTCCCTTGTGGACGTAATAGGTGAAGGAGCTGTAGAGCGAGGAGAAGATTGCTATTTCTCTTAGATAAGTAATCTGAGAGCGATTAAGTTAAATGTATTAATTTTATAAAAGCTTAGAAAATAATATATAAATATATATTCTTTTGCTAAGCTTTATGCTGAAAGGTTTTATGCTAAGATCATTTCGCACATGGCCACCACCAGAAATCGAACCGCTTTCACCGAGGAAGAACCTAGCCACTTGGCTATTGGGTTAGAAGCCCCTGCCAGTGATTAATGTACGGGTTACGCATTAATATTAATATTATTAGGATGAATCAAAATTGAAGCTCACCCATAAATTAAGAGGGACATTTCATGAAAGATTATTATGGTGTCATAGCAAAAGCTGACGCACTTTCGGTTTATGAGACCCCACCTTACAAAATGAGTTTATGAGAAAGAGATAAAAATAATAATGTTTTGTCTATTTCATGTTCTTTTGTTTCTAGCCCTCTCATTTTCCCCGCAGCCGGATTCTTTTAAATCTGATTTCACTTCTATTCCGCGTATTGCGGACTTTATCGAAATTTTAAGGTGAATGTTGAGCAAGGAGGAAGTCGTTTACAATATATTTTAGAGGAGTGATTGATTTCATTAAGATGGAAATAGAATGAGGTAAGTTGGCGGGTTTAAGAGAATAAGCAGAAACTTTCTAAATTGATAATGCTCGAAAGGGACTGAAAATGACTAGAAGGATGGGCGGATGAAATTATTTACAGTGAACGTTAGCAAGGAAACTCGTTTTAAAACAGAATAACACAATTAAGTCGGAAATTTTAATGAAATGTGAAAAATATTCTCTAAAACTCCAATCGCGTAGATTAGTTCGTAGATTACATCCGAGTAGAAAGAAGACATCAGAATTAGGCTTTCAGAAATATTGATTATTTTAGTATATAGTATATTACTTAGTTATTATATAATTATACTTAGTATATTATAGTAAACATAACTTCTTAAATTTTCTTAAAAATACGGTGACCATAGAAGTATAGAACTTAGTAACGTTAATTTTCTAGAACAGAATGTCCTTGTCATTTTATCATCCTTAGTAAAGTTGTATCGCAACCCTTTTTTATCGAAGTAAAATCATTACCGTGTCTGCTGCCAAACTTGCTCTCAAAGCAATTTTTATTAAAAAATAAAATATCTCCTACCTATTGGAAACCTTTAATAGCGGTATTTGGACATTCGAGAATTCCACGGAAACATCAAAAGAGCACTTTCGTAGATAAAATCGTTAGAAAACATCTCTAGTCGTACAAAAACAAGATTAATCTCCGAAATATGTCCTTTGATACTTCATGAAATTTTTACGGAATTAATGAAGAGGCCAATTGAGCAAAAACGAGGCAGAAAATCTTCCATAAATTTCAGTGAACGAAAGTTCCGCAACCGAACAAATTATCCAAGAAGAAAATAACGTTATATTTGTACAGAGACAAATTATATCTGCAAATACGAGCATCAGAGCTTTAAAGAGTTTTTACGTGATCTTCTTTTGAAGATTACCACGGATTCGTCTGTCGGACTCGATTCAAAAGGAATATTTTCCTGGAAGAAAACATCTTCAGTCCATCGATAGTATCTGTACATCATTGTTGGTAAAAAAGTGGACTGGCAATTCAATCTCGCGTTCTTGAAGGATAAATTTTGTAACTGTAATTGAATTTGAAAAAGGGGATTAGGCAAAATTTACTAGACAAGGTGACATGTAAAAGGCTCTGCAGAATTTTCCATGGCCCTAAGAATCCCATTTACCGGAAATGGATTGATAGATATTTTGCACTCAGCTTATGATGCCCTTCCAAAACATCCCAGTCGTTATATTTTTACTTCTTTAAGTGTTTATTCCTGTGAGGATTCTCATCAGCGTGTGTCTATGGCATACAATTCAAAAACCCATACGCCTCTACCATTAGCCGTCAAAGCTTTAGAGATGAAGCTTACAAAGCAAAATAAGGATCGGGGAAATTTTCTCTCGTATTTTTCACTGAGCTTAGAATACTGCAAGAGCTTATATTCACGTAAGTGCTGAACCATATACCTATGAATAATATTTTCATCGCCTTAAAAACCAAAGCATTTAAATGAATGTAACTTCTTATCATTACTTATACCTCTGTAGCTTTTGCAGCCATTAAAAAGTAAAAGAATTATAGATTTTTCTCTGTTCTGTACCAAATAACAAAAGAAAATATTATAATATTATATTAAAAGATATGGTAACATTAATAACATTAACCCTCATCTTTTCTTGGTGAAATTTCCATACGCTTTTGATTTTTGAGTCATATAACCGTAAAATGGTATAGTTTGAGGATTTCCTTTTAGAGTATACAAGAAATTTGTTTTATTTCGTATACTTATTTATTTACAAGATAAAAATAGGAAAAGATCAGTAATTGGGGAGTTATTTAGTAAATTAAATTTAATTGATTGATTGTCCTTAAACGGGTGTTATTTTCTTTCAATTATGTAAATAAATGTGTATCTAATTGGTAGATAAATTGAAACACTGTGGACAATTAAACTACTGAAAACGAACGGTATAAATGGAGAGTACCCAAAAACTTCCCTAGCATCAAGTAAATGTATTTATACAGCCTCGTCTTATTTATTGTCTTTACGGGTTTTCGGTTCTGGAAATGGTACCTATGAGCACATTTTCAGGAAATTCATGCTTGTTCCTAGAACCTATAAATTTACCTATCTGACAAACCGCGGTTAACGAGAATTATCGGTTAACACGAAACTGATTTTCGTGGCTCATAAATAAAATTCTTCGATTTAACACGAAGTGACGGGTTTCCGCTAACCACTTTTAATCTCTTCCTACCTGGATTACACGAACTCTCCCGGGATTTTCCATTAGCACACCAGTTCGGAAAATTGTTATTTAAGACGGTGTGATCCTTCTCTATCTGGAAATGTCAGGTTCGTCCTTTATTTTCATCGCAGATTACCATGAGGCGGGTCGATTATTCTCTCTTTCTTGTTTCCTTGTGGTGTCATTCAAAATACATATTCGTGCTTACAGCATTTTTGATAAAAATATGTGAGAATATTCTTGACAGCATCCAATTAATTTATCTATACTTTAATTGCAGTCGTATTCTTTAAGTTAAACAAAATTCATTTCATTTTGGTTTGAATAAAGATTTAACTATTTTTAATGGTTCGCATTTTGCTGAAAATCGTCGTTTTAAATTTGAAAATGATAATTTAATGACAATTTCAAGTATTTAATAATTTGAATATAACTTTAAAGTATGTTTGCTGTATTCATTTTTGTGAGTATACATGCTCGTATCTATGCATTTTAATGCTTTCAGGGTGCTGTATACAAAAGGTACTTTAGGGTTCTACATTCGTACTCGTGAAATGAGATACATTGCCACGTAGAGAATAAGGCTGTATCAAGTGAAATTTCTTATTTTATAATTTTTTACTTCCTTGCAAGTTCCTTTATTGTTAAGGATTGAAATAGTACATCCTAGTGTATTGGTACGACTTAATCATCACTCAATACGACTCCATTCCAGGTTATCCATGCATGTAATTGAATTGGTTGAAACCGTTCATTACATCGGAAAGCGTTGTTTTTTCAGGCAAATGCGGTAAATTATCTAATCGTACCGAGGATATGTTGAATTCGTGAAAAGTTTTATCACTTAAAGGTCATAGGACCATAGGGAAACATTTAAGACTATCATCTACATCTCCAAAGCTAGTCAAGTTTTGATGTATGTTGAGCTGAATACGTCACTGATCTCTTTTCTTCCTATGACGAGTTAGTGAAAAGCTTGAATGAATGATGTATGCTTCAGAAATTCGAAAGGAAGAAGAATAGTGAATAGGACAGAGAATGAAATATAAATGAAGATAAAGAGAAAATGTAGGCGCATAAGTGAAAGAAGATATCGGAAAAATAGTCTTTTGAATAATATGGATGTGAGCAAATTCTCTCAATGTATCTATCTGGAAAGAAAGCTTATAACGTACCTCTTCCACACCTATAACCAATTGTAACATCCCACACAAATAACACTTTCGTAATAATAATTATAAATAGAAAGAATATTAGAAAAGTTAAATATAGAGTGAGTCACTATGAATATGATCTGAGATTTAAATTTGAATTGTTTCATAGTAATTTATTTCTATGCTACCCTCATAGACAAATATTTTTAGTTAATATAAAAATCATTTGTATCTACCGGTAACTAAGATGCATATCCGTTGAGCATACGACTCATCAAAAGAGCTTATCAGAAAATCTAAACATGCCTTGCAGCTGAATGGGAACTTATCAAGGCACTGAATGGCGGCTCGACTATCGAACTATTTCCATTCATATCAATTTAATACTCATCCTTCCGAGCTCTCAAAGATTAATGCACTCGGTACTTCCATATATGATCTAGTACGGCTTTAATCCTTTTCCAAGACAGGCACAGACGCTACCATTCAACCATTTACCTCACTATATTTGCAAAAGTAAATCATTTCCTACTATTTTAAAGTAAGTAAAACATTTTACGCGTATATAAAATGTTTGCACAATAGCTGAATGCATTAAAAGTATGATTTAAGTTGAATATTGTAGAGGAAAGGCAATAATCCCGCGGTTAAGTTACTTTGACTGACATGGAGAACAATACAACTCGCTGAATGGTATCAATATTTTCATTCAACAGAGATAAGTACAGTATGTGCATAGTGATATTAAATGAGAGGGAATAGTGATTATAAGTCTAAAGGCTTACGGATTTAAGAGATACAAAATGAGTTATTCTCATTTAAAGGACGAAGAGAAGACATAGAGACGACATAACATTAAAATGAGATTGGGCGGAAAAGAGCATAATGTATTCATGTTTTATTTCCCAATAAAAAGTTTGGGTGCATAAGGGTGATATGCTGTAAAAGAATATCCTATTGGATACTCATGAAACTTTCTTTCAGAATACTTGTCCAGTATTTAATACTAAAACTAACATTTTCTTAATCTCAGGCAACTAATAATTATGTTCTGATATACGTTAAACATTGTGAGTTTTCTTATCTATTTCTCATACTCCATTTTTCTGATGTCTTTGACAAGTCGTTCTCTTTGTGTTTCTTAGAGTGGTACACATATATTCTGCGAATATTTCAAATAGCACAATAAAAATAATTCTTTCCATAATTTTATATATTTCTACTTCCTCAATATCAGGGCTAAGTTCATGAACTAAATGTGTGAATGTGATGTGTATCATAGGTGAACCATTATATAAATTTTCAACGATAGCTTAAATGATATTTTAGTCCCAATGAAGTCCAAGTAAGAAGTGCTTCGGATTAAATTACAATAATGGGTAACATTGCATTCCCTTTTGATGCTTTATGTTTTCACCGATACCTAAATTTTAATATATCTTTCTTGTTTTACTTTCTTCGCACTATATACATCTCAGCTTCATAAGCTTTGCTAGTATTATAGAATCAAAAATTTGTGTATCAGGTTGAGTAATTTTAGGCTTAAGTCATAACGCGCAATTCTAATCATAAAGATACATGCTATACATGGTTTTCTCATTTAAGCAGCATAACGTATCCACATCGTCTTTAACGTTTCCTCGAGAGTTAATTAAAAAATACGAGAACTATTGGAGAGACGAGGGGAAAGAAAAACGGCTTCATCGCGCGAAATTAAGACCGGGAAGGTCATCTTAACTCTTAACCCACATACGATTTCAATTCGGCGCTCGATATCCAGGGGAGAGGGGCGAAACGTGGAAAATTATTAGAGGGGGTCATGGAGGATAAATTGGGAAGGTAAGGAATGGAACCGTAGCAAGAAAACTTGGGAGAGGATTGGGAGGGGGCGATTGGAGAGGCGGTCGAAGAGATAGAACGTGAAAGATAAGGACCTCCTCCTCCTATCTGTCTGTTATCACGAATTCCAATCAGGGGGATCTTCGCATAATAGCTTTACCTCCTTCCCTTTCTCTCCATCCACACGTATCTCTCCGTCATACGCTCCAATTCTTGTCCCGCGCCAAAAAAATGACTGGCGAAAAGGAATTTCGACTCCTTAATTCGGATGATCCTACTTCAGAAAGGGAATGCTTCCAGACAATTGCCCCACAGGGCGCTGAGTCTGCTCGACTGGAAACAAGAGTACCTCTGGGATTTTCCTTGGTCCTTTCCCACACACACACACCCATCTTTTCCATCCGTCTTATTCTTCCCGACCCGGTTTAATCCTCCCTTCCTTCTCCCCCCCATTCCTCCTTCCTTCTTCCTCCCGCCATTGGCTCTTGCATTATTCTCCCAATGTCGGTCGTTCGGAAACGGGATTGTTTGTCTCAGTGGTTCCGAGCGGAAGGGGGTTAGGACTCCGCATCGCTCATTTGTGATAAACATTTTTTTCTCCCTCTATCCGCGGAAATGTCTCGTCCCGGATTATACGACAGTTTGCTGCGGCGAAAGGGGCTTAATTTGGACGTTCTCGAGGTCTTATGTCCACATTAAGGGCTCGATATTCTCGGGGAATGACGTCCCCTTCAGCAACGAATTACTTCCCGATTTTTCTTACGGATTCTCGTAATCATAGGGAATGATTGAATTCGGCGATCCTGCCCGTTTTATTCTCGTCGGAATGTAATGCGGAATTTGCTTTGCGGATGGATGGGAAGACAAAGGGATCGTGCGGTTTAAGTGCAAATCTATTGAGTTAGGATGGGACGTATTTTTGCTTGGTATGTCAGGTATATTTTGGGACGGAGACTTCCACACGGTCCGATTCCGTTGTGGAGGCTGTTGTTTATTTGCGAGATAAACAACGTTGGGATTTGAGTGATTTGCAGCGTATGTTGGTGATTGAAAAGCGCGATTCAAGGTGTTAAGCGTGTAATTAGCGAATTGGATGCTTTAAATGTGTTGCTGAAAATGTTGAGGTGGAAATCCGGCACTTGTCCTCTCTAATCCTCTATACACGTATTGGTGAGCATATAATAAACGGAATTACCCTGTTTTCTCATCAGAATGGAGTTGGGGTGTTCATTAATTATATCTGAAATGCAGCGATGATTCAATCTGATGTCATTTGGCGATTATAATTTCCCAAATGTCTCTCAGTGATGGAATCAATATTATCAATCTACAGTAGACGCCAATGAAAGATCAATTGAGCTCATCATGTTGAAATTAATCTTTTAAATATACGATATACTTAACGTAGGTGTCCTAAAAAATCAAAGGTTTGTTGAAAAGGGCAAAAGTGTAAAAATTGTTAGAGATTAGTTACATTCTTACGCAAAGGGATATTTTCGGTGAATAAATACTGTTAGTTTCTCATACTAAACAAGGTTGAGCCACACATTTCCTTTGCCTTAAACGAAAAGTAGGATCATCACATTTCTGCAACCTCTTTGTTAGTCTCGCTCAAAGAGGATGGCGGGAGTGTACTTTGAAATTGTAATGAATTGAAATTGAAAAATAAAATTGAGTCTAAAGCTACCTTACTCTTTTATAATTATTTACTTAGTGCATTTTATAATGGAAAGCATTTCCTCCCTTAATATTTCTAGGAAATGTTTCGGGAAAGTCGGAATGCGTCGAATTAACGTGATGAAATTACCAAGGCATGATCACGGTGGATATAATTTCATGGTAAAAATTAAGTCCACAAAAATGATGAATAACAAAAAGCTTAATATTAACACATAAAAATAAGTTACGCTGCATCTGTTTATTTTTCATCTTAAGAATAAAAATTCAGCAACGCACGTTTGGAAAATTTGAAACATTTTTAACAAACAATAAAACAAGTAAATTTTGTATAATCTTAAAAAATGTTTCTTCATTTTCATTCAATGGTATACCTTTTAGAATAATGGAGAAGCAGAATTTTTTTTGATATCGAAGCCACTAAATTGAAATATTGGTAAAGCCGAATCCCAGAACCCTGAATTAAAGCGATGTCATTAAGGATAAAAGAATTTCGGAAATTTTAGCCAAAAGTTTAATAAATGAGCCTTTATTATTTACGACCTTTTTATAGATGTTATATTTCGACCAAGAAGGAAGATCATATTCTTGAGATTTGGGGGCGAATAAAAAAAACCTTTTAATATTATTCGTCTTAGCCCAGACGCATCACGTACCAACAATGCCTGAAGAATTTATGGGCTTAACTACCTAGTAACTGCTACTTATTTAGTCTGGAGCTAAGACTTTTCAGTCTTATTAATTTCGAGCCTGCTCAATAAATGCTTTAAAACTGGTATCGACAGCTGAGATACCGTTGCTCTGTATATTTTCCTTGATCTTCTATTCCGAATGGAGTCAATTTCTTGAATCATTTTCTACTCGATTATCTTTTGTAAATTTCAAGAGCTGATAGGAGGAGGAGGGCCAAGTAGATATGAAAAGGGATACAAAAAATGAAAGGCATGAGTCGGGAAAAGAAATTATAAAAAGAAATAAGAGAGTTTAAACGAATTGATATAAAATATCGGAAAAGGAAAATGCCAAGAATATCAATAAAAATATTTCTCGTGGTTGGTTAAGTTGATGAATCGGTATCGAAGATAAAAATTTCCATTTAAAGCACTCCACCAATAATACGCTGATATTTAACGTTCGAGAAAATGAGTGATGGAGGAGGATTGCTTAGGGCCTCTTTAATATCATGCATAGCCATGAAATCGTCTGCCGTATGATGAAATGTTTTTGCATAGAGTTACATGGAAGATTTTCGCTCCTTCATAGTTTATGGGGATCCCATCCGCAATCCATTATGTAGATTAAAGTTGAAGATACGCCCAGGTACAAAAATAGACCTGCGATCGCGAACTTTTCTAATGTTAGATATGGACTGATAAGATAAATCATCGGGGGTATAGGTTGGAGTAAAATAATGGGTTTTTCGGTAGCGTAAAGGAGGACAGCATCTACCAGATACTAAAAATGTACGCCAGAGATGGTCTGATGTTGTACATTCAGTACAGTTGCGTCTTCATCATTCGATATGAAAGAATACTGATGGAATGAAATTATAAAGAATATAAAATGACATGTATATAAACCATATGCGACTTTTTATTTGACTTAATGTACTCGTATGTACGTGATATTACCTGAATTTGTAAATAAAATTATGTACTGAGTGAAGAATATGAGCATTAGTTTACCAGTCCACTCCAATGTCGAGTAGCTCTTTATAGCATTTCTAGTTAAACTTCTTCTGTTACGAAGGCACTCGCAAGTAAAAAGGAGCTTCATGTACTCTAGATCTATATTTTGTAAATGTATGTATGTACAATCAACGAATTCTTTAAACTCAAACTTCCTTTCTTGTCGAGCACTCGGAGGAAAAATTAAAGCTTTCATGAAAAGCGTAAAATCTTAAAAAGTCGTAGTGGAACATTTACTACGAATTTTTGTATTTTAACTGTGAAATAATAATATCAAAGTGTCAATAATCATAAATAATTTCAAAGCGAAATGTATAATTTCGTTACGTAATAAGTATATATTCTAAGTTAATAGATCTTATAACTCGGTTTCCAAGTCCAAGGAAATAATCGGTCTTGAATGATCAATAAATAAATATATATTTAGTGTAATTAATCAGAGTAAAAAGTCTGCTCTTAAATAACAGCGTCAATGCAATTTATAATGTAACCACATAATTTCCGTCAGTAACATTTCGATTCCCTTAGATTTCATCATCTCAAAGCTTCATTGTCTTCCACTCCAGTTCGAACATCATCATTTAACGGTCCGAGTATTCCACGCATATGTACACGAGCTTATTAATTACGGGAGTGACGTGGAATTCTAATTATAGGCACGCGGTGAATCGTAACGATAAACGTTCGTTTTTGTTTCGGGAAGGTTGATCATTTAAATCGAGATAATTAACTAATCCAATTCCTTGCTGACGGAATTTAGCCATCCCGTAAGGGAATTACCGGCGAGGCCGAGGCGGGCGGGATAATTGCATTTCTGCGCTGCGTAAACAAGGAAATAAAAAAAGAAACTCCATTCAATTCCCTCATCGCTTGGGGTCGCTTCGCCGGATGTTCCCCGAGAACTGCTTGCAAATCGTCTCGAAGGAGCCGTTTCGTTAGGCCCAAGTGCCAGCGCCGGGATTGTCATTTTCCTAATTAAAGGCGTCATCTTTCGAAAAACACACTGTCTTAATGCACCAGGGCGTCGCATCCGATCGGCTCGATCGTGTAATAATTGGGCGATGTGGAGGACGCGGAGGGAATTCGGATTCCTGCGGTTAATTGAAGTTTAAGGGAATTGTTTCGCCGGCGGAGGAATTCCGGGTCCCCGGAAGATGCGTCGGATTTTTCTCGAGAGGCAATTTCCTTCACAAACGAATCTCAATCGATTTTGGACTGTTTTCCCAGCGAACGATTCGTTTCGTAAGCTGTTAAGGCCAATGACTCAGGGGCCCTCATGCTAGATGGCCATGACATGCTAGACTTTTTACGTTTTGTGTATGTATCCGAGGATTGGATGTTCGAATTCTTTGCGGAAGCTGGTGTCTTATTTGATACTGACATCTTTGCAAATGAGTGTCCGCGTTAAGGCATTTTTGGTGAAAGAAAAGAAAAGGAACTCTGCTGTCAATGAATAAGAGACATTTTTGGAGATATTTTCGGTCTTTCAGAGTGTCGCCTCTGCAGGTTCATATAATTAAATGTCAATATGCAAGCATTTTGGATTATATTCAATTAATTTCAGATTCAATTACGTTTAAGTAATTACTAATCTAATTAATAAACTTAATTGAGTGTTAATTAAGTAAAAATTTTTTCAAGCGTTTAATGAATCGTTACAAGGAAGGACGTTCAACGGATCCTCCCACATATCAGTACAGTTTTATATAGAGTAGCTTATACAAAAGAAGGATGATTAAAAATAAAATGCGATACAAAGGAATTGGTGAAGGAAACATTAATAAACTAGGCATTGAAAATGATAAAAGGAAATATTCAGGTAAGCCATTTTGTTGAGATTATATGACAGTCCGATTACATATGTCTAAAATACCTTACTCAATTTAGGTATGGTCCATGAAGTTGTACTAGCTATTGAATAACGTACGACAAGCATAGTGAATAGAGAAATGCTCGAATCGGTAGTCTGAAATGACCATGAATAAAATTCGAATCCTTCACGAGTCAGTCGGAAGTTCAGCCATAAAGGCAGAGCAATTTCCATTCCGTTTCTGCGTGTTTTGAAGTCGTTCGGTAGATTGTAACTTCTCTCAAGATTGCGTCTGCCATTCGCCTCTGGAATCTCAAAAAGGCGCACATCCCACCAAGCGAATTTCTTTTTAACTCAAAGACGTCAAAGTTCTTTTGAGATGAGATCACTTACATCGAGAAATTCGCTTCCTCGACATAAAAGAAAAATGAAATAGCACATAATTGGTTATTTCCATAATTTCGTAAATATATTACGATAAAATTGAAATATTCTTCCAGAGAAAGAAAGAAAAGGAAGCCAGTGTTCAGATGTCTTGAATTTTTTCCCCTGGAAGTGAAAAATTGTTTCAGTTAATAATTAAAGGTTATTTGAACGATAATAGGTTCCAGTTGATACTTTAAATCAGACTTTAAGTTAATATCTTCGGTAATTAGCCACCATCGGATGTTGTTGGATTTCTTAAGTTTCATGAGATACGTGTATTATTCATAGTCCCATAAAAAGTAAAACTTGTTACGGATATTAATACCTTTTTCTCACTATGTTGTAGCTGAATTAGTCGGACTTAGTATTTAGAGGTTTCATAAAGTGTAGAATGAAACACTTGCTTATGGTGCTTCTGGCGGTGTGTCTAGGTTACTTTTGTTAAGGTGGTAGAAAGCAAGGTAAAAAGTGGAAAGGTAGGCCATTTATCTCCTGTGAGAAAATCCTCCAGACACAGATTTATTCATATTAAATAGGCGTATAATTTGGGACTGGTTTGAAAGTTGAATATCATTTTCGTGAATTAAGTACTTAATATTGTATATGTTTCAATATTAGTTCATTATATATTATATTTTTTAATGCTGAAAAATATATAGTTTAAAATTTGGAGGGTAATAATTTAGCGTTCGACGTATACTTTAGTTCCTCATTCAAATCGTTCGAAGTCAGTACTCCTCTATTTTCTATCCCATCTGACAGGCAAGACATCAGCGGTAGGCTTTGTGGCGTCGAGTAATATACCTCTGGGCACTGTTTGTAATGGCGGACGGCTTGTTAACGAATCAGAAACTCTAGCTCCAAACCAATCAGATAAGAGCAGTAATTACCGATCGTGCGCATCCCTCCAAAGTGCTTTCCCATTTTTTTTTGCGTCCGACGAAACCAGAGCTCCGTCGGAAAAAACGACCCGCTGGCATCCTTATTGTCTCCGCCCAATCTGCGGTCTCCTAATTATTTCCCATTTCCTCAAGAAGCATAAGAGGAGATAAAAGAAGCCCACTCGGAAAACTTACGGGGGAAAAGTCTCGCGCAAGAGTCTACGTCATATCCTTTCTTTTTTTTAATCTTCATCGTCGTCTTACTGTCGTGGCGCAAAAAAAACAGGGGGAACCTCCACTTTTTCTCCCCGGTCTTACTTTCCTAGCATTAATCCCCAATACACCCTGGAGCAAATCTCCTCCACGCCCCAGTTTCGAGTCCCAGAGGGCGCTAGTCGCTTCTTGATACCTACCTCTTTAATAAGTGTAGGAAAATAAACGGAGGAGAGGTTCGCACTAGATGGGGAATAAAAGGAGATGTTCCGTACTTTTTAAACACGGGGAAGTTATTGGATTGAAGGTTTCTTTGGGTGGAAGGGGAAGAGGAAGCGGAGGATTGCGAAAATACCTCGGAGCGAAAGGTGTTATATCTCGCACGAGAATAACCTGTTCACGTAAGCGCACTGCTCGCTGCTTCTTTTCTTTACCGCTCCCCTTGGTGGTAAAAATGTATGACAAAAGACTAGCGCCATCCGCATACATCCGATCCCCCGAGGGAAAAGGGTCTTAAGAGAGGGATTTTTCGAATGAGTGAAAGGGAAGGGAAGAATGGATGGAGGGTGTTAGGGAATGGATCAGGATGCTCCGATGCCCTCTGTAGGGTGTCTCTATTGTGCTCATCCTCACTCTCCCCTTTATTTCAAGGTGTCTCTCCACCATTTTCTATCTCGCCGTCATATTCTTCATTTAATTCCACATTTGAAGCATGTTTCAACTGTGCCGGTGTCAGTTTTGCTGTATGGTTGTAACCAGATTATCCCGTGAAAATGCTCCAGAATATGTCTCTCTGAATAATGAAAATTTTACATTATTTAGGGAACGAAGTATTGATAGAATACGTAAAATTATTCTGCAGCAATCATACCTGACTAGATCTGTGAAGGAGAAGGTACTACAGAAGAAATTTACCTTTTTTACCTCTTTTAGAGATAAAATGTCGATGCGGCAGGGCCTCGAACTCAGATTCGGGTAGATACTATAACCTCCGAACTATCTCGGTGAATAACTATTACTTTGCTTTATTGTAAACTTTGTGATTTTCTCAAGTAATACATGATGGTTTATTTTGAAATCTTTTGCTGGAGTGATTATTATTCAGTTCTATACATTGGGAAATTAGCTAACTCCCATTTATTCATTGATACGATTATTTAAAGTAAAACTTTTAGATATACTCGTATGTATATTATAAAACAGGTGCATTTCATCTTATTGAACTTTGTAGTTCTGGAATTCAGCTATTCACTTTCATCATTACCACATTTCACTATTAGTTTATACGTTCTAATTTTGTGAATTTTAGTTAATTAAGAGGCACGATAAGCTTCTTTGTGATGTAATTACAGACAGCCAATCGATACTTTTAACTAGCTTAAGCTGCAGATCTTGAGAAGTTAAATATCAATGAACCTTAGAGATATAGGAACATACTAATGGCTAATCGGTGACTTATCATTTACACTGATACATCACTTTCGTTTCCTAGGACGATTAGCCATCAATATATCACGATGTCTCAAAATTTATGAATTCATATTCCATTTACTCATTTAGCGTAAGTCAAAATATGGAACCTTTGCTTAAGGTTTTATTTAAAAAATTTCCTGACGATTAAAATTTAATCTTGTTTCTGGTTGAGATATTACAGAAATTTTTCGTAAATCGATTTGGTACTGTTCCGCCTATCTCCTTCATCGGTCCTTTAAAGTTGTTAAAGGCAATAGTCCATCATTAGAGGTATGTTAACAATTTTCCGCTACCTAAATTTTATTCCATTTAATTCATTCGAGTTTTGTAGTTGTTAATTCGGCACGAAGCTTCTGTCGAACAAATAACGACTCAATTCTAAATTTAGAATATTTGCATGCATTTATCGCACTAATCCTATCTCACCTTGGAATGCTTAATTGATTCATTTAGATTTTACTGGTAAATATCTGTGGGATTGAGATTAACTGGAAACCTTTTTTTAACCTCCTCTATGTTGGTGCATATGGAGAAATCGCGATGCTCACGGTAGAGTATGCGATGTTAATCTCCTTTTACCTGAGCATTATTTTACTAATATGCATCTACAACTGTGTATGCGTGTTTAGAGAAGTGAAAGTAAGTGCAGTTACAATACAATAATCCAAACCAAGTCTACAAAACGTACTACATGAAAATTAGGGATACAAGAATGTGAAAAATGAGATTTTGGGCCGTACATGAAGGGTTTTTCTGAAAATTAGGGGCTGCTTCATAAATTATGAACAATATTCGTTTAACAAAATTTTCCGAAGAAACATTTATTCTGATGTAGTTAATTTCTGACATAACAAGCTTTCCCTAATTTGAAGTTTTACGAGCCGTCAATATTCTCAAGTATCTTCCTCGTAATTCTCAATGCTTAATGGTTTTCATTCTAATGTTTGAAAAATTAATACTTTGTAAATGCGTATTACTTCCTCTACTATATTTATTGGAAGTATTGGGACCGCAAATGAAACTAAGTGAATTGCATTTGTCCCGACATATATTGTAAAATTCTTATCTAAACGATGCAATGAAATTTTATTTGATTCATTTATTTCATTTTATATATATTCAAAGTTCGTGGTAATTATTATAAGCCTCCATACCCATTGGAAAAAATTTGGTATCATGGCTTATATTTACCAAGTTTTTGATAAGGAATGAATGGTATCTAGGAGTAAGGGTTAAACTAATGGCTGGTATTGAAATTTTCTATTTAAGACTGAGGTAATTTTTCACAAAATCTTTCATGTATATAACGGTATGTATTGGTGATATCAAATGAGTAGCTATGACATTTAATCTTTCATTCACATCAGCTCTGATTGTGTCCTCATGAGTTGCTTCATTCGACGTAACGTAACATGCGGCGACAAACCAAATCGAGAGCTTTTATGGAAGAAAACTTATTTGTATGTAAATGTTCTCGCATTGACACACCAACTCGTTTGATCTCGCCGACGCTGTCACATCAGTATTTCGCAGTCATCACGAATTTCACAAAGGTAAATATTAGGGATTGGAATAAACCCGGGGGAGGCTAACAAACGAGCGAAATCGACAAAAAGCATCCGCCGCAATTCAGATGGGATTCCAGCAGCAGTGTTTATCCGCGGCCACTTTTCCGCCAGCGGTCATATCGCCCTCCTTGTTAGAACCGAAGAAAGGCGGACGCCGGCATAAATTCCCCTAAATGCATCCCGTAACTTTCAATTTGCGAAAAAACTCGGTCAGACGGCCCCTGCAAAATGCATGCCGGGCCCGACATGCACCGCACCGCTCCGAAATTTCATTTAATTTATCTCCTTTGGCACGACAGAGGAGAAATTAATCTCCCCTTTTTTCCAATCACGATAAGTGAATTACTTCGCAAGGCGGCGCGCGCATCGCTAGCCTAGATATCCTCCATATAAAACATCGGGGTGATTAAAAAACGGGTCCGTAAATTTTTACTTTGGGTCGGGAATAAAACCGTCTCGTCTATGTGTCGGTTGGAAACCAGAGCAAAGGTCATTGGTTGTGGGATAAACACGGCTTCCTCTTCATTCCACTCTCTTTTGCCCCCTGGCTTTCATCCATCCAACCTCTCTTTGTGCCGCTCTCCCTGGAGTGAGGGGCGTATACTGCCTTCCAGTGTCGTCTCTTGTAAAGGTTTCGTGACATTAGTAACCCGTGGGACGTCCCGGCTTCGATCCGAAATTACCGCTCACACCGTCATCCCTTGGTTTATGCCCCCACACCCTCTCACCTTCACGCCTTCCTCTAATTTACCGTCCTATCTCTCCTCATCCTTTGACTTCACCCCTCCCTTCGCTTTCCGCTCGTCGTGGTTTTTTATGGACGCGGTCCTGCCGCCTTGTTTCCTTCGCTCTCATGTAGCGTTGTTTGCGACTCGATCCTTATCGTAGAGTTCTTATTGAGATGTTCTTTTCGTTGATTTCGAATCTGTTTCGATTCGCTTCCCTTATAGCGGAGCTTCCCGACCGATGTGCGCGCGCTGGTGTCAAAGATCTTGTTTTGTGCTGCATGATGTCCGGGAGTGCCGTATGCTTCTCACTTCGTCTTATATGTGCTCATTATTAACCGCGCTGTATCTGTTAGTGGCGTTGTATCGATTTGGATTCGGACTGACTGAAAAACGTATGAATTAATGCGGGAGCGTATACAGGTTTCTCGCGCCTACTACTTATTCATGTCCCACTTAGGTTTGCCAAGATAAAAATTAATCGACAGCTGCGGTCATTTCTCACATACGGTTTCCCACCAGGAATCGAAACTGAGGCTGCTTTCATGATGATCGAACGCTCTGCGCACTTCGCCATCAGGGAATCCGGGGAGTTGTTTCTGTGAGTTTCTCATTCCAAAAGTAGTAAATTCAAGGGAATTCCGGGAGACTTTTCAAAGTTTAACCAACAGTACCATAGAAAATACTGTTTTAGCTTGAAATTTTAAATACTGTGACTACTGTTGAATTATCTCTACCCAGAGATGTAATTGGTTGACTTAACGCGATTTCAGCTACAGAATGGAAGTATGAGCTGTAGCTCAGAAATAAGCTACAGCGTCATTATCCCAAAAAAGCCTCTAGAAGAAGAGAATAATACAAATAAGTATAAAAAACATTTCCAAATACCTTGTGAGGAAAATGGGACACATATCATATTGCTCAGGACTGCTGGCATTAACGCATAAAAGAAAATAGACACCGAAAAGTTGCGAAAGGCGGCAACTTGGCGTATGAAATTTAAGACGAGTCCCAAGTTCTACTACTCGTTGAATGTTATTTTTAGATCCCAAGAATTGGAGCTTTTAATATTTGATTTCTAATGATTCACACAGTATTATTCCTTTTTTTCTTGACACCCTAGGCTCTAGACTATGAAATATTACAACTTATCACTCGAAGAGTAAGGTGATTTGGCTATATATTAAAGTGAAGAACTCTCTCTCTCTCCCCAAGAGAATACTTTTATGCTAAGAACTATAAAATTATCTGATGATTTAATCTGATTCATGGTGTACAACAGGTTTTAAAAATAGTTTTTAAATGTAACGCTAGAATCGCTGACCCGTACATGGTAATCCTTTTGATATTGAATAGATATTTTAAGTACTTAGTATTTTTAAAGGTGGAACTTTATAATGAATTACAAATTTCAGTCAAATTAATCAGATGACTGGTTACTCGGTGCCACCAGCCTTCGAAGTTTTCATAATAAACATTAATGATCCGATGATGAATTTTTTTTACTTAGTTCAAAATATCCTTTTAAAATCGATCAGATTTCCTTAATTGTACATAATAAATCATAGTATTAGCTAGAGTTATAAATACTCATCAATCATAGATCTGAGTTGTTTTTGCTTCTTTATTATGAACAATGAAAACCAACCGAAAAACAATCTGCATATGCCTAATCACTTCATCTCACACCTGAATCAAGAATCAAGAGGACTTTGGAGCAGATGTGAACGTAGTAATCCTGAGCTTCAAAATGATCTCTATACGACATAATACATAGTAGAATAATTGTATGGAAGTAGAATAGCGTTGCAACACCATGGCCAGGAAGAGTAAAAGTTTCCGTTATTTTCTTTGATGAAAATTGATTTTTTAATTACTCAATTATTTTCCTTCATGAAACGCTTATGGAAAATTCTACTGGCATTACAATACAGCTGTTAATACATCATGGAGTAAATTTTTGCTAAGTTATTTTCAATAAACTTGTAATGTTTCCTGCCTCATCCTTTGTTCCTCTTTACTGAATTTAAAATACAAGCCAGTTGCTTGCGCAGCTTTACAGACTCTTCGATTCATTTCAGCCTCCCAATTTTCCTTATTTTTGTTAAATAAAATCGGGCTACCATACGGAAGGGAGAATGTTCCGCAGCGATTAAAAATTTAGAGACGCTTTCATTGGAAAATACGACCGATACGAAATAAAAAGTCCGATCAACTCTCCGATGAGTTCGGACTCTTTTTCCATCTCAATTCGAAACTCTCCTCGCCCACGCCTTAGAATCGCACCAGATTAATCAGCCAATCGGATTCTTTCTTCAGGAAACGTCTTTATGTCGGAACGGACCATCCTGAAGCGGCGGAATGGAGCCATCCCTCGCTCCTTTGATTACAAAAATACGGAATTCGAGCATCGATCTCGAAATATTTCCCTTCCTTTCCACCTTTTCCGAGCGATCTTCAATCACTTAATCACCATCCACTTCTATCCATCCTCCTCCTCGAGTCCCAAATCACGCGAAAATCGCAAAAAAACGAAGCGGTCCATTAATTCATTTCCCTATCCGGGCGTGGTTTCAGGCGTCACTCGCACCGCTCACCCGCGGCGACCTCCCCCCGCATTCACGGGGTACGTATCGTTCGGACTGCGTCGAAGAGGATATAAAACAAAACCGAGGGAAAAAACACACAAAAAGCTTTTCGGAGAAATTACTTTCCTGAGGAATCGCGCGATCGCGGCGGTGCGGCGTTTTGTCCGAAAAAAAGGGGCGTCTTTTGTTTCCCGGCATGCGCCGCGTTTTTTTCGCCCATCGTTTGTCGAAGGTTTTTTCCCGCGTTCTTCCGGAGGAATGGTTGTGTAAAGAGGATCCTCCCGCCGTTTTCACCCCCTTTTCCTCCTTTTTCCCGTTATGGATTGATGTTTCTTCCGGTATTAACGGTATATCGAGAGGAAAGGGAAATTGAAGCGGGGCTTTTGTAACGTGTCGCCTTCGACTTTTTTTATGCCTCATATCTTTCTTCCTTCCGCTCTTGTTACGGCCATGCTTTATCGATCCAGGGTGTCCGTATTTTTTTGGGAATCGGCATATCGACCGGGGAGGGAGATGGCTATCGGGCGGGACTTTTTCCGAAGTCTCTTTCGGTGGCAAATTTGATAATCCCTTCCGATGGAAGTATTGCTTATTATCCAATCAGTCCTCCCCTCGAACCACGGCCAACTTCGTCGGATTTCGGCAGCTGAAAAAAGGTCGGGTCGTCAAAATGAGTTTCTGGGATTGATTTTTTTCCCGAGATGCGTTTCCTGTGTAAATTTAGATCGTGGGAGATTATTCGCGGGACCGGAAAATGCGGAGTCCCAAAAAGAAACGCTTCGAAATCCAGAGATCCGAAGTGTAATTACGGAGCTACCTCTGCGAGCTTGGAGAATATCATCACATGAAAAATTTCACTCAACCTGTAGCTGAATTTCCTTGTCTTGAACTATAGTTCGTTAAAAAAATTTGATGAATATTTGAAAATCTATTGAGCTGTCATCATGTTATATATTATATATAAGTACAAATGCGATGCTTTGAAGAAAATAATTTGAGTTCTGTTTCCGCTCGAGGTGTTTGATCGACGAATTTTAGCTCTTCAAGTACTATTCTTGTTAAAGAAGTTGGAGTAAAAAAGCATTTTAAGAGTCTGTCGATGATTTTTATTATTATGAACTTTTATGAGAAGCAAAAGATTTTATGAACAAAGGTCAGTAAAAGTACTAGTAAAGACAGTGGCAGTCACGTGTAACATACAATCATATATTTCTATTTATGTAGACGAAATTTAGGATAGAAATATCTTTACTACATTGCATTTTAAGAGATAGAAAGATTAAAGTATAATTTAAATGTGAATTGCATAAAAGGATAACTTCAATTATATAAATTCCACAAATTTAATCTTCGTGCCTTCGATGTATTCCATATTTACTGTTATGGCAATTATTTTTATTTAAAACTTTTTACCTTAACTATTTCCTGGATTTGTAGGGTCATAGACGGTTATAACAATATATCCGAAGCCATTGATTATACCCTCATTTTATGTATACAGCTCTTCCACGGTATCGGAAGAAAATCTCTTTGAAGCAGATTTCCCTTTTGATCTCATAACATTTTCTTTGATACTACTGATCCCGCTTGGGAACAAACAGGCAGGCGAGAATATTTCATGCTTAAAATAAATTCGAATATCGAATGGTGCTGAAAATGTAAGTCCAAACATACGAATTGTGTTCTTCATACAAAATCTAACTCGCGAGAAAGCTAATGCTCTCCTAACTTTTCGAACATTTTACCGCTTTCAGGGCTCCTGTAAGCCGCCTCTGTGTATTCGGAGGTTAGCCAGCTCACTCCCAAAAACATCTTCGAACAATAACACGAAGTTTCGACAGCGGGCTCGCATTTCGGCCCGCTAAGAGATCCGGACCTCTGTCCAAGCGACGCCCGTTGTCATGGGAATTAAGGCCATAGCCACGATGGCAGTGGCGAAAAAAGTTGTCGTTTACACCATTGTTGTTCGTTTATTGCCTCTCGGTGTAGGGGAAGGGCCGCATTCATCCCACGGATTTTCGAAAGTAAAACACGACCGGTTTTGGTTGCCAAGTAAATAGATTTATCCCGAACGAATGACAAAATGGATACCCGTCTCCCGCAAAAAGTACCTCCGTATCATGAATTCTGATTACGCCTCAACCGACCTGTTTTACTTACCAAACTATAAATCGGTTGCACAACCGCAC
Organism: Pachydiplax longipennis; assembly: GCA_036926295.1. Lineage (NCBI taxonomy): Eukaryota > Metazoa > Arthropoda > Insecta > Odonata > Libellulidae > Pachydiplax > Pachydiplax longipennis. The sequence continues at coordinate 20,784,521 of JAVFKF010000012.1, forward strand.
TGCTCAACTGAGTATTCATGAGCCCTCAATTGATGCCCGCGAAATTAATTTCGATTCTATACGTAATGCCCCAAAACTATTTTTGCCGGCGTAATATTTCAAGTAGATAATTGCTTTCTCTCCCCCGAAATTGATTCCGCAGTCGGAGTTTGATGGAGACGGTTTCGCGAGGTTGATTATATTTGTGCTAAGCCTTTCGCCCCGCGCGATTCACTTTTTTCCTATTTTTGAAATTCCGATGATTGCGCCCGAAATATATTCGGAAATGTTAAACAAACAAAGTTATTAAGTGCGATTTAATATTTGAGCGGAATAATTGGCCGGGTTGATTAGTTTGAAAATTGATAGGTGAAAGTAAATTGACGTATTGGTCCGCAAAGTGGGATGGATGCATGCGCATGATTATAAAAAGGCATTCAATCGAGATAATATTTGAGGTTCGGTGGAGATCGTTTTATTTCTCCGAGCGTACGAATGCATTTACAAGTGGCGACTGATGTTGTCATAGGTTTGTAAGGGTGTTAAGGGATTTATAAACATGATAATATGTATTCATGGGAGTGAAAGGTGTATGTTATTAATCAAGTGGTCTAAGCATTGAATAATGAGGCGGATGTTATAAAACGAAAGCAAACAAGAGAATAGATTATTAATGAGAATTCGGAGAAAACTCAAAATTAACTTGATGTGATGTAATTCACGTGATAGTTTCCATTCTAAATGTTTAGATTCTATGCCCTATAACGTATTTTCCTCGCTGTGTAACTAGTCGCAGAAATACGAATTTTAGTTCCTCTGTTTAAGGAATTTTTAGCTTGATATTTGGCAATGATAACTCTTCATTCAGAAATAATTCTTCTTTTCCACTGAAAACTGGGCATTCATTTCTACCATAATAGTTAAGTTAATTTAAAAAACAATAGCTACCATTTATTCTCTTTGGAATGTTCTCTCAGGTAATCGTTTCAAGAGAAAAAATTTCGAAATCCATTAACCTCCTCACTAGTGTTTATAACAAAGTTTAAAATATTTATATCATTTGTGTAGAAAAAAATGTTAATAATATTTAATATCTCCATTGTTAATAATGTTTATGGAATGAACGACACTGAAACATTCCAGATTAGATTGTAAAAGTAACGTACGGCAGAGAGTCAGTAATTAACATTAGGATAGTGGAAGTGGATCTTTCTAAATTTAAAATCATTGTATACATTTTTTAACCCAAAAAATAAAAAAATCCCTTCAGAAAGGCTTAGAATAGAGTACAGGATCCAATTCGATTCTTAAATATTATTCTGCTGAGGCCAATATTGAAGAGAAGAGCATGGAAAAGCTATTCTATGGATTCGGCCTCCCTATACAAGCCCACACCTCCAGCGAATTGCAGTTCTTGCTCTCATTCGATGAAAATTGTATACACTTGAAATGCTAGCTTGGAAGGCCGTTCAGAGCAAACTTGACTGGAATTGCGGACCTTCCCACTTTGTATGCGCCGCAACAGTTAATGTACTTGATCTCACTGATACGAGTCCACAGGAGTTGTTTCGCGCCAAAATTTATGTATTTCATATTCCCATGAAGATTCGGAAAAAAAGCTCATTTCCCACATAGACCTTGTGGCTTTTCAGATTTCTCTCATTCTTCTGTTTAAATTTACCCAAAAAATCGCTGAGAAGAAGAAATAGAATTGTTAACGGATGAAATGTTTACATAATCTACCTAAAATCAGGGTCTCACGCAATTATTTTAGTTGTTTGAGACCTTTTACAAATCACATATGGTGGCTAGCCGAGAAAATTTCGGTCTTTTATTTCATTTCAAATATATTATGATATTGAAAATTTTAGACAAATTTTGATTTTTTTGTGAAATTTGAGTTACCCTCTATATAGCGAGAATTAGATTAAATATAAAAAATAAATCGTTGAAAAATAATCTCCGTTACCATTACTCAATGACCGGTACTTTATTGTGTTCATTCACTTTCTTTTAGATAGGTAACAGAAATTAAAAAAGGGATTACGGATGCATATATAGCTTTCATTACTCACTGTACACCTCAAAAGAAAATATTTTCTATCTGTGTTGGATGGGTTTACCAAAGTCTAGTATTCTGGAATTGTAATATTCAAACGTGTACTACTTGCCACTTAACTACCAAGGCGACATAGTAAGGTTGACAACACTTACAAAGGCTTATCAAATTCATTGTTATGACTTGCCATTGTTGGAATCTATGCAAAATATTATTCATCAATCAGTCCTTGTTGAGATTCTTGGCCACAATGGAACTACGTCAGGTTAAAGAACCAGCATCACTGCAATGAATGACAATCACCTTTGAACTGTAATGAGTATGTATAAATTATGTTTCTAGTGTATCCCTCTGCATGTATTCGGAATGGGGTCTGCGCGCGTGTAATTTAGTGTTATGCGACAAAAGTCCCTCTCCGATCTATTTGTTGGGTAACAACGGTTAGTTTATTTAGGTTATTGAATTTTCTTTGCCGCTGTTTCATGTTCTAATCACCCGGAAATAAAAAAAGACGAAACGACACACGTTCATGAATCTTTAATGACTTTATTTCGAACAGTTCTATCTTTCAAAGAGGAGCGTAACCACACGTATATAATGCACGCCCGCGACAAGCGTTCCGGAATTAAACTTACATGAAGCGCGTGCTTGAATCCTCTTACCAAATATTTCATTACCGGAGTAAAAGCCGGTTGACACTCGACGGCAGAGGCGGACGAAAATTCATTTCCGTCCATTGAATGCGCGGAGATACGTACAATCTGTGTTTGTGTATAATATTAAAAGAATAACGTGCCAGAGTAAACCGAGTCCGCTCTGAACGCTATTAATTGCTAGGTGCATCTGGTTTGTTCTCCATTGACATCAACGCCTCTTTGTTAATCTAGTAATTTAGAAAATAATAATGGAGGATAAACGGCGATTAAGCAAAGGTTATGCTAAAATTCGATGTCGAGTGCCTTTATAACTCGACATATCTCTTAATTACAGCATTTTATCACTCACGTAACCTTTCTTTACTTTATCATTCGAGTTTGACTTCATTTAGTTAAGCTTTTCTAGCATTAATTTCGGTCTTGCAAAATATGGAATTCTCTCCCGGGATTAATTTATTTTTCAAATAGTAATTTCTAGAATTTACAGCTTTCTTTTCTAGATTTAATTTATTTTCAATATTAATTTATAATTTACTATCGTCCTCCGGAATTTAATTATTAATACAATAGAAATCTACAATAGAAATATAAGTGTGATCAAAAATTTGGTATCTAGTTTGAGTTAGCGAATTGTGAATGTTTGGAGAGAAGTTTTTCACTCTTCATGCACACGTATTTTCATTAGTAAGCAAGGATGATCCCTTTCAAGGCGGAAAATATTTTCTTCACGTTAACCAATAACTATAGATTTTGCACATAGGGAAGAAATAAATAATTAACTTAAAAGAAACTTTTCTCCAATTCGGGTATTTAATATGGCGAATAATATGAAAATAGACAACTTTTTGGTTATTAGCAGTAAACTAATAGTTAAGACGTCAGTCTTATGGTTACTTTATTAATAATCAGCCCTTACAGACTAAAAAAAACTAATTACAAACAATGAAAACATCTAAGTAAGCAAAAATAGCTAAGCAAATCTGAAAGAATTTGTCATAGTTTATGACTTATTATAATTTATTAGTGTGGTGTATCTAAAACTGAAAAAATAACGAATGAACCATAAAGAATAGGAAACCTCTTGGCCAGAGGAAAATTCCAAATGATATTCATGACACTACATCTCTGCGTACAACTTCAAACCTGTTAACTCTACTTCCGTGAAGATTATGATATATATGAAACATAACAACATAAAAATGAGAAAAAAATGCATCTAAAAACTTAATTATTGCTATTGACAATAATGTTCAAGCGATAATTAATGAAACTTTGATCGCTCTTAAAATTAAAGAGAGAGTAAACGACCTTCTCCAATGAGGCGGACGAATACGTTTCAATCTATCTCCGATAAGAGGGTACGCAATATTTTTCACTGGAAAGTCCTCCTCTTCGAAATTACATACTCAAAAGATTTATCGAGCGAGCGATGCCTTCCATTGGCAACCATCGGTGATTTTTTCCGCGGAAGACCTTTCCGGCGTAATCAGGAAAAAAGCTTCAGTTTGTAGCGAAAGAGTGTGACGCAATAGATCAGGGACAACCCTCTTTCCGTCGCTTCCTCACTCTCTCCCTTCCACTTCTCGATCCCTCTTTCCTATTCCACTATCTCTTTCCTCTTCCAAAAGTAAAAAAACCTACGGCGATGGTATCTTTGCATTTGGGACGAAAAAATCCCAACGTCACCTTTTGACCAAAATGAATTCAGTGATGGAAGTATTAGCGTCTCATTGAATTGATAGAGAGGATATCTCCGGCAGAAACTTCGACAGAAAAAACTATCTTGAGAAAAAATGAGCTTTTTTCCTGAAAATAGATGACGTTGATGGAGCAAAGAGTATTTTTTCAGCTTGTTTAAATCGGCCTCATCACAACGTATGAGCCAAGGACCTTCCTTTCCTTGAAAAATGACAATGGCAGTACTTTGATATTTCTAGTAATAAGACTAATGAGATGTTTACGTAAAAGTAATGTTTTATATGTTCAGGGTAATACTCATATAAATTTTCACTGAATTGAGTGTTCTCTTATGAAGAAATGGCCGAGTAAGCATAATTTTTAATCCAAGTTACGGGATTTCATAGTTGGAGAAAACTTTGTTTTAATGCACCACATGATATAAACAAGAACTAATTAGTTCCAACAAGCAGAAAGTATTATTTTAGGTATAAAACTATCAGTTCTGATCACAGTTGAAATTCTAATGATACGGTGTAAGGATAAACGTACGTAGAAAAGATATATATTGTCGCGACTTGAACTCTCCACTTCAATATACTGGTTGCTCAATAGTTAGTTTTTGGTGCCCGTCTCATGAGACTTTTTTTATATTTCTGTTTTCTTTAGGGATTTTCAGCAGTTTTGATGATTTACATGTACTTGAAAGAGGATCGTGACTAGTAAAAGTTCTTCGCATAATTTATCTAGAAGTTAATTAAATGTTAAACTCAAACTAGCCTTATTGCTTCGTTATGAATTTTCAGTTCTTTCATACGTTCCAAAAACCACTCGATATTCTCGTCATAAGTAGCGCCATGTTTTATGGCAGAAACACGGTCCCTATTTTCCTATAGTCGATCGAAAGTAGACGCTACGGGTTCGAATCTTTGTCTCCATGACTTTTTCACTTCCTTTATCCTTTGGGTTGTCTTATCGTGCTAAAACCATAAAACCCCTAAATAATATATTCCGAGTACGCTTCATGATACATACCAACTACAGTCGAAGGATGACCTTAAGCATCAAAATGAATCTTAATTCATAATGCGAGCAAAATTTACAAGTGTCACATACGATCACAATTTTAATTCGGTATTTATTAAGTAAGTTGCATTATTTATCCTTTAAATGCATAAACAGGAGATTAACACATTCATAAGCGAAAGAATGAAAGCAGAGTAAGAAATAAAAATCTCCGTCGCTATCGAAGTTTTGGCTCTCCTTCCAATTACAGTGAACTCTCGCCCTGACGTTTTCGCATCGGGAATTTTACCGCATATAAGTGGAAAAGATGAGGTCCCAGCTGTGCGAATACCATTATCTACATCTCGGAATCGTACATCATTCCACTTATTATGCGAATTTACCTTTCTCCCGTAAAAAAGCTACACGTCTAGAGATCTGCGTGTCTAGCGCTTAACCACTGCTACATTGAATACATGAAAAGTAATTAGAGGATTGTGTGAAGGGAAATTTCGAGGATACTGAAGTGTGTTTCATTCACTCAAATTTTATTTTTCGTTTCAAATTATAAATTTAAATGTTCTGTATTCTATTCAGAAAGATAAACGAAAAATATTACGTTTAGCAAGATATGGTAACATGTAATTGTTCTAATATTAACAAGAAATTTTGATTTAAAAAATCCATCATGCTTCTAATTAAGCAAAGATTCAATTTTCTCCCTTGCTTTGGAATATATTTGATTAGCGAAAAAGAGAGGAAGGTAGGAAAATGTTTGATTAGGTAATGAAATATAAAATATCTTACGCTTCACGGTAAATAAATTAAATGGCGTTCAAATTAATTTTTGATTCGATTTGTAATTAGGACGAAAGTTTTGGAGTGAGATTTCATAAAAAATTGAAAATGAGGAAGCCTTATAAAATATTCAGGTAATTAATGATTTAATTAATCTCTCCAAGTTTCCCTTTTCCAAGGCGACGAATATATTCAGTCGGAATGGATTTGTCTTGTCCCAAAATAATGTGATATTCATAAAATTTGAGAGCTCTTCTCTTTTGAAGAATATCTTAAATGATTGGGAGACTTTTCTAATTATTCTAATGATTGGGAGACGTTCCAGCTAATGATGTTTTGGTCCCATTATACAATTTAAACCTCTTAATTAAAAGTTTGCACATGATAATATAATCCTTTAAATGGAAAGTTTAAACATTCAAGTGAGTGATTTGATTTTGAAGGATTTTGAGCTGGTCTTATAGATCAAAGGATAGTTAATGAGGCTGGAGAAATAAGATTTTCCTCTTATTTATGGAAGCTCTCAACTACATTTTATCTACTCGACAGGAGTATTATTATGATTAAATAAATTTTAAGAGCACAAAGAACAGAGTAATATGTATATAATGGTATAGTGAATAGTAAAGTCCAATAGAGGTGTGGAGAGCATTTGATGAATCAAATTTATATATCTGCAAAAAATATCCTCATCCTTTAGATATTTACTAAAATTTAATGGCTAATATCTATAGAACTAAGATATTTAATGATTTAGCAGCTAAAAGATACCATTATTAAGATTTCCTATCGACATTCCGTCCAATTTCCTTCATCCCTACATGAAATAATTCTCAATTCTCTCTAATTATATCACCTCATAATAACCGAAAGAGCTTTTTGTGTTGACATTTTTATAAGATGTACGTTCCAATAATGCTATTTTATGGAATTACAATTTCTATAGTTATGACGCATGTCCTCTTAATTGATATACCTGTAATCCGAAAAAACACTTCATTATGATAAGTTAAATAAACTATATCTACTGACACAAAGTAACTTGAGTAGTTATCCTTTTTCATTCCATTCACTAATGAGATACAGTAGCAATTAATGGCATAAAATGGGCAATGTGTTGAACGAAATGGGCTGTTTGCTCAGTCTCTATACCCCTTTGCCACCAGCCGATAGCTTACTCTTAGGGTATGATGAGAGTAAATATATAGATGAAGTAAAGATGAAGATAGTAAAATGGGTAGTGTAAATGAGGAATTCTGTAGAAAAGAAATCTATTCCATCAGCAGTAGCTTATTATGTCTATACACCCCTCTTATTAGCTATGCAAATTTCATACCATCAGCGTCAAACTCGTCGAAAGTGTGAAGCCCATTTTATAATTGTATATATTTTCATGCGCTTTTGAATCGCGTAATTGTATCGCGAGAGGCGATATGAATCGTAATCAACATCCCGTAACACCATCAGATAATTCTAGTTAATATTCCGCGAAATTTCACACCTGATTAAACTTTGGGTGATGGAAATCCGAAAATCCAGTCTCCATTGGCTTTGGGCGAGCAAACAATGCTTCTGCTAATGTCACGCTTACTTTTACTCCTTTCGGAAACAGTAGCCCCTCCCAGTGTACGCCGACAATAGATATGTATTCCTTTCTTTTCTCGATGGTGGAGAAATAAACCCTGAGGGTGCGAACAATGGGCGTTAGTTCAATGAGCGGGATCTTCTTTCGAAGCCGCGATCTCATTAATTTTGCAACATTTTAATTATCGGGAAGATGCTCCTCCGGCTGCCTTCTTCTCCCTTGATTATACGGATCCTCTCTTTTAACACATGCCAACTTCTTCGGAGGGAAAGTTTTCTCGCGGAGGCCTTGCATTAATGATTACGTGGAGGAATTTTGCATTACTCACGTTCCCCGTACAAAAGGAACGGGATTTTATTTCGCAGGGTCGCTTTGATGATTTTGGTTTTTCTTCCCAAATAGAAAGGGGTTATTTTTTGAGGTTCCAGATGATCATAATGCGACCTAAATGTCCGTCTCAAGCATTTTTCGAAAGCGGTGGTTTTTTTCTTTTTTCCCAAAGGGGAGGAAGGAAATGCGTTAGTCTGGATTGAGAGATTTGTAGACGAATGGGTAATAGCCTTCGAACATTACGGTGGAAATTCGCTGAAGAAGGAAGTTGGTTTGAGGTGTGGATTTACTGAGGATTTCCTCATCCAGTAAGAGGTATTACTGTGAGGTTCTTGCATAATTCAATCTATGATTTAGCATAATTTTTTTAAAGTGCTGGTTGTTTTCACTTTGATATCTCCTTTCGAATATATCGCAATGCATTTGTATGATATTAATTGCAAAAACCTGTTACCACGCTATCTAACTTAGTACCTAGCGACAATCGATCTCAATTCAAAGCTTGTATTTAAATATTGTAGTTCAAAGTGCGTTATTAATTTCATTATGAATGAATTATCAATTTCGCCCCACAATATTTTAAATGTAAGTACACCAAGGGATGTTTTGAATTCCACAGATTTGCGAGTAACTTGGGAATAATTCATGGCAGGAGAAATAAATCTGAAAAATTTTCATGAGAAAACTATATCATGTAATTGTGGTATCCCGTAGTATTTTGCAAAGGTATTAAAACAGAATGTAGTTATTTCGAGAAAAATTATTTTGATTTATTTTTCGTAGAGATATTGTATTTCCTTAAATGATGTTGTATAAATTTTTATCTAAAGTAAATACGGAACACTGTTTGTTCTATTTTATAATATAATAATTATCTGTAGAATTTGCGTCAGTAATTGTAAATTGTACAGTTGTTTCTTTATATTTATTTTATAGTGAAGGAAATAAAAATACTTCAATCACGGATTGTGTAAGCTACAAAGAATTTTGCCTTCTCTATTACGTTCCATCATGTAAGGCAGAGTAGCAATTATCAATTATTACATATAAATTATATTAATACCAATAGTTGTTTGTGAGAAGTTGTATGTGTATATATGCTTGCCCCGAGTTGTTTATCTCGAACTTCATCACACTTGGTCTAAAGGTAGCATATCATTAAATATGGATAGCCTCCAGGTAATTAGCAGCTTTATTTGCTCTAAATCATCTCAAATTTGACTCCAGGTCTTTCAGAGAGACCTTTTATGAAAATATTCTCGAAATTTGCACTTATCATCAACAGAATTTCTTTGTTTTGCATAAGCATATAAATAATGATAGAGCATAAATGTATGTGTGAACAAGGGTTGCAAATCATAAGGCCCGACATCTATGTGCCGTGAACAAGCAGGCTCGTTAGGGTGTACTTTGAGGTTATAAATTTGGAAATGAGGTTTATTTACAACAAATTGTAATTAATCGAAGGTTGATCACTAAAGACGTAAAGAAGTATTATAAAATATGCTACAGCAGAGACTTTTATGATCAGTGACCTTTCATTCAATTACAAAGTACATACATGTAACTTCATACCAAAAGGAAAATATCATTTAATTATTAATTAGAGTTTCGTATTTAAATAAAAATTCTTTTAAATTTTAAAAATAACCCAAATTTTTCCCAAATTCTTCATCTGCGAACCGCAATCATTTCATCATATAGATGACCCTTCCCTTCTTTTAAGTTATGCAGTATTGTAAATGATAACTTAGATAACTTAAGTACGAGATATTTACAAATTGTCATTACAGATACGTAAACGTTTTTATTGATACCGCTGAAGATATCTTACAGCAATAGCTCATGAAAGCTGTAATAAAGAATTCGCAATATTCCTTAAAATTTTCCTCTTCCAACGCCTCAGTGACGATTTTTTGATGAAATTGACAAACATTTTGACGGTGCGCTGTCACATTGACGGCCAGGGGGAGTCGAGTTTATCGATTTTTCCGTCGTGTTTAGTATAGGTGTTCATCAACTCTTGCTTCGAAATTTTAACTGGACGAATTTACAATGCGATTCTTGCAAAACTCGAACTGGCTCTCAAATCGTTGCACACTAATACTTCAAACATTGGGCACTACGTGATTCTTAGAAAGTAAAACCCTTGCCTTCTCTAGATGTACCTTCGGAACAAAATGCTGTTTAATTTTTCACTCTCTTATGTATAGTATATACAGGAAATAAGGTTACATTTTTAACCATATGATTATATTATTGAGTGATGTTTTGGATTTATTTGATGATGTCGTTGAAGATAAGGGAACGAAAAAAGTATGTTTTGCCGAAGCAAGCATATGGGATTTCTAAAATGCACTCATGTACATAACTAAAAGGTATTTCCTTTCTATTAAAGGTGAACTCTTCAAGCTACCACTTCTGTTCTTCGGAATCTTCTATCCGCTAGGCCAGCTTCCGTTTTCTCTGGTGAGTTTACATAACAATGATATTGGTTCAAAAGGATACATCTGCTTAATCACAATTCTTTTCTTTCTCAAATCCTGTCAAATCAAAGAAAATTAATGTTTAGCGCAAGGCTCACTTCGAAGATCCATTTTTCTGTTATGAAAATGGCCCTATAAGTAGCCTTGAGTACGCAAATTGATTCGCAATTTTTAATGCTCCCTCTTTTTAAACATCGACAGGTTTTAAGAAGCTTTTCCATTTTATATGTGTCTTTTCTAGTAAAAGTGGCACAAGTGAAAGATGACTATAACTATATTTTAAAGTTGAAATAAAATAAACAATCGAATATTTTTATAAGTGATATAGATATTAGAATTTATATAGATATTACCCTAATAGTATCTTCCTCAGTAATATGTTATAACTGAAATTTTCGGGAATGGTAAAGTCAACATTCTTACAAATTTCAGCAATAAAATATCACTGTGGAACGACCACATCTTCCTTTTCCAAATATTTTCAAGTTATTATATTACAGTTTTTGAAGCTTATGGTATAAATCAAACTGCTTCTTTTTACATGTTTAAAAGGCGATGTACAATGTACTATATAAGTCGGAAAAGGAATATAAACTATTCGGAATCCTATTAGAACACTAGGCGTAAAAGTATTCAAGTTCAAGTATTATAGTCAAAAAAATACAATGATTATTGAAAAAGAATTTCGTCACCTCCAACAACTTTATAAGACATCATTTTTACGAAAATAACGGCCATGGGCCATGCTTTTAAGTTTGTAGTTTATGCAAAATAAAAGATCGCAGAAAGTTAAGAATCACGTAAAAATGAAATCTATAAGCTAAATATTTTTATTTGGTTTTTAAAATTATTAAATGGAAGTTGTTCCTTCGTGCACGACAAAATACTGCTCTTAAAGTAGTTCTAATGTTGAGTTATCACTTACCCTGCTCCATTTTTGGTAAAGATATTTCGTCCGAGAAATTCCGGCAGAAATATCATTTAATGATGGAATGATGGTGCAGTATATCGATTAAGATTCCCATTACTTGAAGGTCTGTCGTTGACGGGTTTGCGTTTTAATTCGGGAAAATAATTTGACCTTAAAATCACACAGCCAAATTACTATGGTTATCTGTTAAAAAAACCGTTTCAGCGACCTTCTCTTCGGCCTCTGAGCTTTTATATTCCGAGTATAAATTTAACGAATGTCTCATCCGCCGGAGGAACTCATCTCCTAGCGTTTATCTTCAAAGACCCTCGTAATTTATTTGGGGTGAATTAAGTTGAGAAAATGTGATATTCTCTATCCGCGACCTCATTAGCACCTTGGAGAAACCTCTAATGATGCTGTGTAAGCTCACTTCTCTTTCAAATTTCAAGGGAATTTTACTTTGCTGAAAGACACCAGTGCGCGGACAAAAAAGTCAAGCCTCTCTTACGAGGGCAATTTTTCATCGTTCGATCTCAAACTTCTTTCGGAATGACACTTTGTCGACGCGGCAGAAACACCGCAGCTTGGTGACTTAAGTCCTTTTGCGCAGCTTGTTTCCTTCAGAAAATACCGTTCCTAGGCGAATTTCAGACATAAACAGAACGCTCACCCCTTATTTAGAAATATGGTTACGAGCTGTGATATTTCCCAAATTTAAGGTGTAAAACGAATTCTCTTTTCGATCTAATTGAAAGATTTGTGTCGTAATAAGAATAAATTTCTCAGTTTTGCTTCTGCACACCGTCATCTGCGTATGATTCTCCTTAGTCTTCTGAAAATCATAAATACTCTTTTATGTACGAACACCCCTCTTAATCGGTCGGCATTTTGGTCGGTTCGATCTCTTAAATGAAATACTGCTATGAAATTTTTATACAACCACTAAAATAATCGTTACTTGTAAAAAGTACGATTACGGAATAAAGTAAATAGTACGTATTAACTTTAAACATTCTTTCGAAAGATCGCTCGTGATATCCTTTGAGTGCATCATCGTTGCGTGACTATTTTCTTTAAATTATATTATTTTAATTCAATCTAATTAAATAAAAACTAATGTAATTCATTCGTAGCAATTTTGTGCCTACCCAAAATTTAATTTTTGCAACCTTTCAGAATCTCACAAAATATTTTAAGGCAAAATGTATAACCAATACAACAACCTTTTAATGAAATTTGGTTGCAATTATATTACTAGTTCATCCTTTTTGCTAATGTAGCAAAAACACTACCTTATAATCGAGTTGTTACGGTAGAAAATTAATCTCGAAAAATTAAATGTTGATGAGGTCAAATATCTTTATTTGCGGAATGTCAATTAAAAGATTTTAAACGTTGCATGCAATATTTTAGAGTTAGCATAAGCTAAGTCATGATTAAATTATGCAAAGCCGTCGTCTACGGCCACGCAAAATGTGTGGACTCAATGGGATCATAGCTGACTTAGAGGGTTTAATGCAGCAATACATCCAGCTAAGCATACAGCAAATAATATGATTGTACTGCAAATTAGATTACATAATAGCTATTCGCATTAAGGGAACCTATTACAATGAGAATAACGCAAAAACATGTTAGGTAACATGGCGTGAAATTAATTTCCTACTTAATCACTGCTTTACTTCACGAGGTAACGAGAAGGACAATTAACTCCGTGCAGGATTCACACCATGCCGGGAAAAAGCCCCTCAACACCAACGTGTTTATTTTCATATAGTTCGTTAGCTGGAAGTCATTTTTCCTCACTCTTTCACTCCTTAGAAAACTCGACTATTATGCGCGGGTATAATTACCTCTCCACAAAGGACTGTTTGTCATCTCTGGTGTAATGATTTTCGCCAAACCAAAGCGGAAAGAGTGAAGTTTTGACAAATTGTTTATCCGCCGCGCGTCGTACTTCTGGGAAATCAAGCGAAGAAGATTATTTTTCTAACGGAATCTCCTTAACTTTCTTTTGGCTTCATTAGGAAAGCGTTTCCCCTTCTCGTAATTACTAGCGATGTTTTCACAAGCGAGCTTCCATTCAGGTTCCGCAACATAAAAGGACTTTCGTCTTGATAACATTCTTATGCAGGATCCACGGTTTATAATTCCCATATTTCGGGTTGTATCGAGTGAGAGTAATAAAAAGGCAGAGTAGTTTCGAAAGTTGACTTGTTATCGCGCAGTATTACCGAAAGCTCAAGAGTCAAAGTGGGTCAAATGTTTTTGTAAACTTGCTCGCTGCTGTTTCAATGGTACGGTATGAATTGCAGAGCTCTTGTTAGGGAACTTACAAACATGTATACATGCACTTTACAAAGGGAAAAAAGTCTATTTTTAAGGAGGCTTTAACGATCACTTTTTCGTCGCATAATCTTCTCTTGCTTTAAAGTTGACTAGAGTCTCGTTGATTACAAAAGTTTTTCAAATATCTTTAATGTTTCAGAGGTAATTTAAGTTGATTTGCTCATTTAATAAAATACATTTGCTTTGTGATTTCCGTTTGAGCTATCTTTTTCATAAATTTAAATTAACATACGTCAGCATTCTTGCATAGACATGTATACTGAGCGCTCTTCTCGCTACTGGACTTCATCTATCTTTACTGTATTCAGCCCTGAGGTCGGTTTGAACCTCAACCCCTCCAATATCAGCTGTCAAAATATTTCGAGAAGGAATGAAGTTTACAAGGCAAGGTGAGGAGTGAGGTATCTTGACTTTGCTTTCTTCGCATAGCTAGAAAAGCATAAGCAGAATAGGCCCACGTAAATACAGCATAATGGTGCTATGAATAACACATATAAGTAGTAGTTCGTAAGTAGTAACCACGATACCATTTCTAACACGTAATTTAAAATTGTCAAAGTCATGGTCGAGACTGGAATGGAATTAAATGATAAATGAATTTTCTCGGAACGAGAAAGAAAAAATAGCCTGCATAAAGATATAGTAAGCAATTCTATGGCTATGCAAAGAAATGGAAATCAATAAGTATTACATATAAAATTTATCCCCATTTAGTTTGCTGAAATAAAAAAACCTTAGATGTCCAAAAACTCCCATCCTTATTACTGTAACTCATTCTCTACATTCAGATAAATTACCAGCTCCATTTATGCGTAAATTTACATTATTAGTAGCGTGCATCTACGTATAAAATACTCGATAACGTTGATGTAGAAGATAGTGCAAAAGTAGAGCAAGAGTTAGTGAGAGCCAAGCAATAGAGGTTGAATGGGCTGTAACGACTGCGATTGTGGTGCAAAACTTCCAACTACTTGAGGTAACCTAAGTTATGAACATTGCTTTGAAAATGGAGGTTCCCGCTGTTGGTGCGAACCGCGTTGTGAAGTGGTAGATGTTGCCAGAAATGGGACGGTACGGAGTAATTACGAATGCAAATGCTTTTCGGTGTTTTGAAATTAAAATTTTGCACCGTATTTTGTACTAGAATAGCAAAATTATGGTATCTTTTCTCACCATTAGAATGAATTTATCTCGTTCAAATTATATTTAAACAGATCGTATTTTGCATAAATTAGTCCGTAACATATCTGCATTAATTATTATTAACATCCTTTTGTGCGTAAACTCACTTTATATGGAGAGGTATTTGTCCATGTTATTTTTAGTATGGGAGTTAGCTATTTAATTTTGAGAAAGTGGTTCACTTTCCTCATTGAAAAAAGTATGCGTAATATATTATTAAATTATCGCAGATAAACCCCAAGTGCTTCATGAGGTGGATATTCAGTATATCGTTGGATCAATTCAAAACTTTGTAAAATTTTATGAATATGAATTTATCTAATAAAGGAATGGAAGGACATTGATCCAACGCTTCTGAAGCAGTCGGAGATTCGTCTGCGATGTCTGAAAATATATTGTATATTTTGCCATATTTATTTATTAATACAAACATAGCATTTGTTTATTTCAATATTAATTATGTTTGTATGTGAGTGACCAGTTTGCTCTATTAAAGCAATGGCGGTCATCTAAATATCTTTGTTGTCTTTCCTCTCTTCTATTAAAGCGGAAAGAGTTATTTACATTTTGTTTATCCGAAGATATTTCTGTACCTGCTGATCCTCATCTTCCTCCACGGAATGTTCATCCGATTCACCGTTCGGAAAAAGGTCGCTATCCATTCCTTCGATTTTTTCCCAATTGCTCCATTTCCGAACCAAAACCCCTTTGCCGCAGCTCAGTTCAATCTTGATAACCACCGTAAATCACACATGGAATCGTCATTTATCGGCCCCGGACTCCGGCCCAAGCGACTATTACCGTTCTTTCGATCCGCCGCTACGAAAACACAAAGGATTGGCCGAGAATATATTGAATGGAGGGAAGCAAACAGAAATTTTCATTGTTCTTGAGTCACTCGAAACCCTATCTCTCATCGGAAAAAGAAATCCTTGTAATTTTCACCCAATCTGACCTAAATAACCGAAAAGATTCCCTTCGGAATTTAGATATACTCTTCACGATCAAGGAAGAAAATATGTTACAGAAATCTAGATTTACCTCGGGTTAATATCATTGGGGGTGGACTAAAGTTATTCAACCATCTGGGTTGTAAAGCGTCCCAAAACGGAAAGGGATTGACTCGCTGTGCTAGATCAGTGGCTAGAACATCATTAGAAGCGGAAAAAAGGGTTCGAGTCTCATTTATGTCTACAATTTTACTTTATAAATAGTCTATAATAGAATGTCTGAAATGTCTGTTTGTTAATCCTTAGATCCATATTATATTGCGTCGCGATTTTTTAATTTAAATGAAAAAATTGTAAAGACATCAAATAAATCGCGGCAATTTCAATATCTCATCACTGTGTGTAATCACCAGAAAGATCTCAAAAGTGATCCTCCTTATGCATCCTCTGGAGTTAAATTTTTCTTAAATACGGAATTATGTGATATGATATTTATTATATTTAATTACTAAAAATTAGAACATCCACTTTTGAATGAGAATCATATGCGTTAAAAAAAAGAGAGGGCTCTTTTGGTTGACGAGACTGTCTTATTACTCATAAGGTTTACGAGTATTACGAACTTTCAATAAATCTTTAAAATTGGAAAAAATTGTAACTCGATCCTTATACTCTTCTTTGGTTTTTTGATACTACTTCACCCTCTATTATGTGTTTTAACTAGTAGGAGGCAAAAGTAATAATTACTATATCCCATATAGTTAAGACAAAGATCTTTAAAGAAACCGGTAGATAGCGACCTCCAGGCGAAGAACCCAGGAAGGAGGCGCAAGATCAGAAAATATATCTCATACACTTGAAAATAGGACATCACTTTGATCAATTCTTTACTTCAAAGGCCCTACTGCTTTAGGAACACTTTTCATCTCTCCAAAACTGTAGATTCGGTGTGAGATTCTCATGTTAGAGGAGATTATGAGGGTGCATCTTCTTGTTCCGTGACCGAGTTTCGTTTGTCCTCTCATCGAATCGTATGCATGGTATTAGTCCGAAGGTCTTACATCCGTTCCTGAGCACACAAAAAGCTTTCAGAGGTGTATTTTCAAAGGGTTTCTCAATGATTACGCTCGTTGATTAATTTTTTGGAGGAAAAACTCATTTCTCATCTTCGTGTATGTTACGTTAAAACTATACTCATCCATACATATACCTAGGTTTCTAATATTTCCTTCATTTGGTTTTCTATAAGTTTTTTCTTTGATGTACAGCTTACCTGCGCTCACTTCATCGTAGTGAAGTAATAGAGATATGGTAAGCTTAACAGGTGTAAATTTGATTTTGCGATATCGGTTCATGAGAAAACGTATTTTCCAATATTACTTGATGTAACGTTAATAACCTGCCAATCGTTTAATATATTGCTGTCATCTCATTGCGAATAAGAATAATTGGCCACTATCGTGTAATTCTATCAGGTCGTTTGAAGTTTTTCCGGTTTCTTAACTAATCCATATTGATTTCAAATTGGGTTGATTTTTTCTCGTCGTATTGCTAGATCGCTTTTTGCGTAAAATTAGTAAACGGGTGCATGTAATAATTGTTCAGGAATCTTATAAATCGTATGCACTTGTTTTAATTATATCTCCTTATAGTATCCGAATAAATTCCAATTTGACTCAGACCCAGCCTTAACAGTATGAGAATTCAAATAGCAGGTTATATGTGGCACTTTTACATTTTATTGCGGAAATTATTTTGGTAAAATATCATCACCAAATAACCATGGTAGTACATTCATGAAGTCAAGAAAAATTATTCCTATAACTGTCTTAGGTAGTAAATGTTTCTCAAGAGAATGTTTGTAGAATAAGGTTTGAGATTTACAATGAACACGAGGAAAACTCTAGTACCGGTTTTAAAAAGGGACATGTATTTATCTGACAGCAAAAGAAGCCCTTTTCCTTACCTAATTGTCTGGAGGGTCTAAGTTGAAAGGAATTCCCAGGAGTATCTTTATCTTACCCTCTTTCGTTCATCGCTTTTTAAAGCGTATGTGACTATGTTAATGTTGTAGTTTCACGGCTTTAGGATGCACGTTTTTTCTGACACAACACAGATGACAGACACTGATGATATTGTAGAAATAGATTTCAGGCCCACTTCTCTCGTGAGCGTCAACGAAGAAGCATCAGCGTGACTTGCCCTTTGCGCCGCGAAAATAAAGTTCGCTTTATCCCCAGAACGATACAAGGAGACTATGGGGACGTATGTTAATAAGGAGAGCAGAGGGTGAAAAAGTTTTCTCCCCCATGCCAGGACCGGCATCAAAATAACCTTTCTTGTTGCGCCTCTCCAAAAACTTCTTTAGAACCTTTCCACATTCAGAATCATCACGACCGACGAAAAAAAAATCCTGAGGAGTTTATTTTTTTAAGCCTTCATCGCGATTCTTCTCTTGACGGTTCATTACCCTCTACTTTGTTTCCCAACCCTCTTCTTGAAGTGTAAAAAAAACAGAAACGGCCGACTTAGGGTCCTTCCCATTTGCCACTCATTTGATGCTTCCATTAAGATCTTCCTATCCTCTTTTTTCCCTCGATAATTCTTCGCACCCTCTCGTTTTGCTCTCCCGCCGCGAAACTCTTTATCCCCTCGCATTCCTCTCTTCGGGTCTCATTAATGCAGCAAATCTTATAGCCTCTTTTGCGAGGCGTCTCCTTACTCATCACAATGATCTCGAAGCCTAGAGAGAGGGGGTTATAAGAAACATTCTATCCAGACGTCGGCTTTTTTATCGGAATAGTTTGGCCGGAAAATTATATCCCCCGCTTCCTAACGAAGGAGTTGAATATTTATGGATTGAAGCGTCCGATAGCTGAGGACGATTTTCTTTGGCGTGGAAGTATCGGTTGGGTTTATTTTCATATTGAGTCTATCCCAAGTAATGACGTGCTCAGATTTTCCTCCTTCGCAGACAGTCGTATCTTCTTTAAGTGTCGCTGATTGAAAAAGTTTCCATACAAAAATGATGGGATTTAACTTCTCAGCATTCATTGTGAATACTGAGGAACAAGTAAGATTTAGCATGATGTACGAAAGGATTCTCAGTGGAACTACTGCTTTCTCTATATATACCATGAAAGGATTTATTATATATATGCTTATGCACTTAAATACGACCGTATGTAATTTTTAGAATTAGAAAGTAAAGCGCTAAAAATGGAAATATTAAAAGACTTCCTAGAAAATGATTAACCACGAGAGTAAATGCGAATATACATTGTGTTTATCGTGTTTAATGTTTTACTTTCTTGTGACTCTCTGTAAGAAATGCGTTTTTTCTAAATTTAATTCACTCTATTTTTTATATTCTATACCTGATGGGATAGATATATAAGATCAAGGGGCTCATTAGAGAGTCACTAGACAGAGTCAGAGATTACATATCGATATCATATACATGGGTGGTCTGAAAAGTTTCCGACATTTCGCCATTTCTCGACATGTTTTCTGAAAATTTCTGTAAAATCTGGGGTCGGAAACTTTTCAGATCACGCTCAATTCACGTTCTGGCTTAGAATTATCTGATGTCATATCAGATCATATCAGAGATTATCAAAGAAGTCAAATTAAATTCCGTAAATTTCAAGGAAAGAGTTCAATACTATTTCTGAACGAATCGACTTTTGATATAAATTAAAATCGCTAAAATGCTGTCCATCAGCGGAATTTTTCATATAGAAAACAACAAAAACATTTTTATCCTCAAAATCTATCGCCGTAAATTTTTCCGCGGTCCGTTGAGCCGCGATGAGTGCTAAAATAATACCTCGCGAGACAAGAAGTTCTAAAAAAACGCAACGATTCGGTCGTGTGATATATTGGCCCTCGTATCATTTCTCTTTCATCGGTGCAGTGGGTTCGATTATTTCCAGGAATACATCGGGTGCTTAGCGGAATCGGGGCTCAAATGGCGGAAGGACGTGGGCCAATGCGACTAATGGGCGTTTTGTTACTCCAGATGTACGTCAAAACCAATAACAGAAGTGGCTTCTGTCAATGGCCGTGATTTACGTCGTCAGAGCAATTGCCATCGGTACTCCAGACGATCGACGGAAATTTTTTGTTTTCATAGCCAAAGGCAGCAAAAGCTCTCCAACGAGGAATGCTAAAAACTTTTCAGATCTGCATGTTCCCCTCTCGAAGTGCCGCTCTATTTTTTTTGCACCCGTTCTCTCTAGCCGATGCGATAAATCGCGGTAAATTTGATTTAAGTGGATTTCCAGGGCCCTATTTCACACCCAATCGACCATTTATCTCTTTCTTGCGACGTACGCGTACACAATGTATATGTCCTAACTGTTTTCTCCCGTAATGCGAATGGTATTGGTACTGCGGAGGCTAGAAATCTAATTTCGGCCAGGTCGATGCTTTTTTTATCTCTCCCGATTCCTTCTCGAATGGGTTTTTTCTCCGAAATTCCGCGTTTGATTGATTCAAATTCGAGGGTGCTCCAAATATGTTGTTATGCGTTTGATCCTTTAAGCTCGCTCAGTCAGATCTTTAACCAGTCTTATCGCACAGTTAAATAACACATTTAAAGTACAAAAATTCTGTTTTAATACTACTCGTAAAATGGACATTAGATAGACCCTGTAACGTTCTCAGTCACAGATAGTGAATGATTGATTATAATTTTTAATTATCTTCTTTTCAAATGTATAGAAGTGAATCCTTCTCAAGGCGAATGTTTTATATTTTACAGATAGTCAAGAGGAAAGCGAGTTCGATTTCAGTGAAAGCTGTTCTGGGTTCAATTCTCGGTGTGAGCCCATGTTTATGTCATTATCTCAGCTGTCTAAGTACTTTAACAATATTACTGTCATTGAAATATTCAATTACATATATTTACGGTATTTTAAGTTACAAAATCATTATTGATCTCTAGATAACGTCAATAGATTCTTAACGTTCGTAATAACTAGTCTGTTTACTTTACATAGCTAACTTTTATCGGGGCTGGCCATTTTTTTTGAATACCTTCTATCTGAGCCCTGATTCTAGAAAGACAACTTCCTTTGCACTAGGAAAGCAATACATCATAAAATGTTTGTTACTTGTAAAGAATTGTATGTACTTTAACAATAAACCATTGCATATCATTAGGGCATAGAAAGTGCAGAGGGGAACGTTTTACACCCAGGTCCCCGTTGCAAAATGACCAACCCTGTATCTTATTCATTTTAATCAAATTAATTCCATTATCACGAAAGAACAAATAAATTTTCTCCGTTCTCCTCCGTATTTATTCCACATTTGAGAACCCTTTATTTGCTACGTATGATAAACTTATCTCGGTATTTTGTGAATATTTTGTGTATTTTTGTAATTATGCGATTTATGGTGGGTTTTCCCCTTTGTGATTCTAAGTCAGAAACAGTTATGTTAATATTTACTAAAAATTTAATTTGTCGTATATAAGCCGAGTTTTCGAAATTTAAATATGATATTTGACTGCGAGAAAAGACTGATTGAATATTTTATTTTCATCACTTTTACCGTACAATTAATATTTTTACACACTAAAAATCATCAAAATGGAGATGAAGATTGCTTGAAATTTCTTTATTATCTTTCAATTACAGTATCTTATCTCCGCAAAAGCCGAAGAAAAAAATACATAATATTTAAGCACAAAACTGTGCAAAAAATTTAATGGACGTTAAAATCTTGTAATCTTCGAGTAATCCTTAGCTCAAACTCAGAGAATATTAGAGAATTTTAATATCTTAATAGTAAACCTTACTTTATTCACTGTTGTATAAGTATGAAGAACTTCAACGTAGGGCCTCTTTCCCGCAAGCTTAGTAATCTCTTAAATGTGTGGGACTTATCTTCTATAACTAATCCGTTTTTAGTCTTCGTCCAGTCTCTGCCGTCCTCTTTCCATCCACTTTCCCAAACTTTTCTCTTTATAGAGCCCTTTCGGTTCATCTTTACACTCAACCCGTCACTTCTTCACCTTCAGCCCATCCAGAAAGCTCTATATATTTCTAACTCTCCCTTAATAACCCATATTTCCTAAAAGTTCTTATCCGCTACCCTCCGGTAAAGTCTCTTCAGGTATTTAAGTCTCTTAATCCCTCGCCGTCCATTTATTTGCTCGCTTTTCTATGTTCACGGAAAAGTGTCTTATAGAGATTGCTAGTGTTCGATAGTGGCCGATTTTTCATGGCTTTGCTCCTCCTTGACTCGCTTTTTATTCCCTCTATCGGATACAGTCAGGGGATGGTAAAATGGAGGGTTCGATCGCGATTGACCGCGTTAACTTTTCAGCCTTCTTTTTCTTCCTATTCGATTCCCTTTATCGGGATTGACGTTCCCAGAGAGCGGCGATGAATGACTCGCCAAGTTCCTCCTCAGCGCGGGGCTAACTCGAGGGCAATTTTGCTTGATAATCTTCATTTGACGTTCAACTTTAATTGCATCACGCGGAAAGTAGCTTGACGTCCCTCGGAAGCAAGTTTTCGTACATCGGTTAATTTTTAATTGGGTTGCCTTTAAATTTTGTACTAAGATCTGAAATTCGGTTCTTTCCAGAAATGCCGAGAGGTAGATTTTTCATTCATTTAATCTTATTATTTAAAGCTCAAAGTTACCAAAATGCTGATAAGGTGAACTTCTTTGACTGACACTTTATCGAACTGAGTAAGTACGGTTTACTCAAGGAAAGGATTAACAGGTAAATTAGCACGATAGAGGTGATTTTAAGGAAGAAGCAAAGAAATAAAGGATTTACAAGGCTGGGAATAGAACCCAAAATCTGTAAATTCCACACCCAACAGTAAAATATTCCGATCTGAATCTCGGTCTTGTAAAACTTTCTCTACTCCCATTTATCTTTCGAGGAAAATTTATTTATTAAACTTGATTTCGATGATGATTTCCATATATTGAGCAGAAATCGGTCATATTAGTCGTGTGTATAGCTTTGTTAATTCTAATTTAATTTATAACTATTTCTAATTTGGTGATTGATTGAAACATTCACGTTTTGTAAATGTCTTCATAGTATCGTACAGCTGTGAAATTAAATTTCGAATGTTAATCCATATTGTTTCTTGCTTCCCCAAGTTTGAATAGATATTGAAAGCAGTTTCGATAAAATATTATGCAAATATTTCCCGAACTGTATCTTTTCTCATTTATAAAAATTTCCTTTTCGGAATCAGCAACAGAATCAGAATGCTAAAAGTTAATTTCCTCTATCACCTCGCAGCAAAATTGTTTCCACTGGTAAACTGGAATCCATGTTTGTAGTCCATTTTTCTTTTCCTCCAAGGAAAAATCAAAAGGTAAATTAGTTTTACTGAAAGGTATTTTTCCTTTTTACATTTTCTTCGTCAAGGAATGCCACGAAATCACTCTTCATTTGGTTGAGTTTATTCCTTTTCTTCGTCTTTTTCTTTTCGTGTGATTTTTTTTCTGAGTTCTTCATATCTTACGAAGAAATGTCTCCCTAATTTATGAATGGTATCGGATTTCAAATAGCGAAGTATTTTCCAGGACTGCACTATCATCCTTAAAATAGAAAATTAAAGCAACAGCATCACTGTCTGTTATAATCACATCTATTCCAGCAAAGAGATATAAAACAGCCTTGCTCTTTTCTCTCATATCGTATTCTAGTAACTTTTCCTCTCTCAACCATTTCCTTGTAACATCAGCGCTTATTTCCCGAATTATGTTTCTGTAAGAGCTTACTTAAGGGAACCTCTCATCATAATGAAACGTGCATATTTATAGAAAGAGGGTTAGGGTGATTTTTCACATAAGTGCGTGCACCCAGAAAAAACCTAAGGAAAAACCGACTTGAATAACTCGTTTCTCGTTTCCTTGTACCGTCAGACTTTATCGAGTCCGTTTTTCCTCGGTGTATATTTTTATCTATCATAAAAAGTCCAAGCGATGAATTTGAAAATACCTTTAGCGACGATCCCAATTTTTGTTAAAGTTACATATTTTCTGTATTTATATACTGAGGAAAATTGATTGGCACTGTTTCAGCTGTGATTGTATGCTGAAGACGGTATTGGAAGATAAGGGAATTAGAGAGGAAGAACTGGGTTAAACTATAGACGGTAGTTAATGATAATTTTACTCTAGAAATAGTATACACTACCAATGCACAAGAATAAAGTAAACAATTATGGCACGCTGTCACATTTTATGCAATGTCAAGGTTATTTACAGGAAATAGAAAGAATTAATGTTTCGCAAAAATAATTAATAATGACTCTTTTCATATTCGCTGAGATTCACTATAATTTCACTATCGATTATTAATATTTATTATTAGGTTTTGCCACCAAATAGATATTCTTCATATGATGTGTAGAATGGTAATTAACTCTTAACATGTAACTTTCAATTACGAATATGAGTGTTATTTTCATCTTGTTCGGTAATATGTTTATAAACAGCTACCAAATTGATTGTACAAAGTGTAAGAAAGCTTACATATTAAAGTAAAATGTTAATTAATTACGTTAAGTATATGAAATAGCTATAATAAGTGATGTGTGCAAAGGGGATATATTAACTCATTCAGGGACTGAATCCACGATCAACTGGAAGATATAAGGCGCACGGGTATTACCTTCTCCCTTTCCTTATCGCATTCGAGTCACTTTTCCCGTCTCATACACTTTCTCATAAGGTCCGTGCTCTCGCTCCATTCCCATCCTATCTCCCATTCTCATGTCGTTCTCCCCAATACCTCCTCTGTCCTCATCTCGATCCGATTGACTCTTCACCCTCCATTCCGTTGCCTTCCAGCGCCCGAAATGTACCTCTTTTCCTCACACCTTCCCTTATCTCTTCGGCAAACCATTCTCCCAAAACTCCGCGCTTTCCACTCTTTCCCCTCTATCTCTCCCTTCCACTATAAATTCACATTGCGGGCGTCGATCTCGGAGGAGGTTTTAGAGGATGCTCCTCTCTCTCCATATATCTCTCCTTTGTACAGGTTGGTCCCACTCCAAGTCATTTCCTACCTTTCAGCCCCCCCTCTTCCCTATGTCTTTTCCTCGCTGCCGAATCCTGCGTCCCATCTTTCCGCACGCTTAGCGTTGCCGAAGAATAAAGAGAGTGGAAAAAAAGGGGAGGCAGTCGACCTGTTTCGTTCCAATCTCATCTCGTGTAGGGGTTTTACTACGCGGCCATGGAGATATGGATGTTCTCTGAGAGGAGGCGTATGAAGTTAAGTGCATGTTTGCCGGCGGCTATAAATTCGCTATCTTCCGATTCTTACGGTGGATTGGTTCCGCGAGATGATGTTGTAAATGTCGGGGGTTCGGGATGAATACGGGGATCCCGCGGATTGAGAAGGCATTAAAAATATACGCGGAGGCTCGCTTCTGATCAGCTCGAGTTACGGCGGTATCGTTATTTTTATAAATAGGATAAAACGGGAGTTGACGTGAGGCAGTTACCTCACGGTACTCCAGAAGATTATCGGAATTCCTTTCGATCGCTTCTTAAGCTTACCCCGCGACTGAGTTGGAAATAATTGTTCCTCTGCGCCCGCTTGAGAATTCTTCCCTGGAATATTGCTTGTGATAAGGATCCGCTCAAATTTCTGTGAGAGGTTTTCACGGAATCGTGTTCCTTGTGAAACGGATTCCTTTTTCGCCGTCATTGTCATTTAGTCGCAGGGGTTCATCGCTATTTCTTGGTTTCGGTAACTGATTCTAAAGAAGCGCAGGTGATCAAGATCTGATCAAATGCGTAAAGGATCCACATAAAGGTTGTTTTTATCGATGTAACGATGTAGGATGAGTAACTTACGTAGAATTCTTGTTGATTTTCACTGGAAAAGAAACGTTTTTGTGCTTTTACGAATGAAGATCGAAGTAATGTTTTGTATTTTTCATGGGAAATAAATATCGTACATTATGATGTTGTATGGCAAAGAACTATGTATTTGACATCCATGAAAGATTTCACGACATGGTCAAGAATGCATTATTTGCCTTTAAATTTATTAAACCTTATACAACGAATACATTTTAGGGAAAATAATAGGGCAAATAAAAATAGCAGATTCGAATATGTATATATTAAAGACACTGGCGGAAATAAAGTATTCCTGAGAGGCTGAAAAATTTCTGTGCCACAATATATCCCCAAAAATATCTTTTTCGGAGAAGTCCAATGTTCATTATAAATTTAAATAAAAAAGATATAAGAAACTGAAGCATACGCACAATATATCAAAACATGTCGCCATCAGCTCATTTTGAAGCATTTGTATCCTCTCCATAACTCGCGTGTCGAGGAAGCATAAGATATACTTTGAATGAATTGTGTGAACGATTAGAAAGTGAAAGTAAAGGAAACAGGAATGAAAGACAATTGGTATAAGTTTTACAAAGATAGTTCCGACAAATAGGAAGAATGGAACGGAGCCGGATGATTGATATGACGTATGATGATGTGAGTGGTTCAATAGAGAGAGACGGGGAAACTTCTGCATGGGTGAGATGGAGGAGAAATGAGATCGGGAAGCTGAGGAATATCGAACCGTAGTATTTCTCAATAAAACAAACACCCTTCGCACGGCTGAGGCAAGTTGAGATGATTTGACTGGGGGAATTAAATATGACTTGCAGCACAAAATAAAATTTTTTAGCTGAAGTTGTAGATTATGCAATTTTTTCTATCGATCCTGAAAAAATTGCCCACGTTGGTGAGTGAGGGAACGTAAAAAAGTGCTAGGAATTGAGGTAGATAACAGAATGCTTACCAAAGAACTAAAACGGAAGTGGAGAAATTGTATGGGCTATATTTATAATGTAAGAGGAGAAACGGGAGAAAAAGAAAAGCAATGTTTAATGGCGTAATAATAATTTATATATAAATAAAAGGAAATGCGATAAATGGGTAATTGTAAAGAACATAATCCTACCGAGAGTAAATGAAGCCTTTTTGTTAACATTCAGGTGCGACATCGATGTTTCTCTATTAAAATAAAATTCCGGTGAAGATAATATTCTCTGATATTAGAATAGATAGCTGAAAGATGTCTTGGTGGGTAAATTTGCGGCTCGCGAATCTTATGTTACTGATCAATGTCTTTGGTTTGGCTCCCTGCCTTCAAGAAGCATATAAAAATTTCAGAAATGAATAAGTACACTACTCAATAAAAATAGGAAATTATTCCTTTGATTTACTTCGAAATTGCATTTGCATTTGCAAATATATTTTAATATTATATTCTTCACTTATATGAATTATGTACTTTAACTTATAATTTCATTTTCGTGGAAACATCTTTGAAGTTATAAAAATCCTTTAGTGCAAGTGTGCGCGATAGTGCGAAACTTTTAGAGATGAGAAGTTATATAAATGATGGCTGCATTACGCCTGTAAGATCCTTTTACAGTAGGAATAGTAAATCGCGGCGGCTACACCTATTTTTGGCCCGAATTCCTTTCAAGAAACTGAATATATTTTATTGCTAATATAATTAGATGGGAAATATGGAGCTGAGAGAGCTGTTTTATGACTTATGTAAACGTGTAAATTTTTATTTTATAAATCAGACGGTAATTAAGATAAGAATAACAAATTTGTCTCAATGCTCTTGTTAAGTGGCGAGAGTTTGATGCATTTTATCGGAATTGGCTGCAATATTATATCTTAGTCTTATCTTAGCGAAGAAATATAGTCTCATTAATTACATGATTAACATCTTCGCTGAAATCATGTATATACCTACTTTGATTGAATTTTTAACATGGTGTTATACATATTTATTTATTCATACTGTAGTTCAAATCAAGATACCTAGTTTTATCCATAATTTTTGAAACTTTCAATCTTTTCACGAATAATGAAACTGAAGAGTGCGAATTTCGATCAAATATATCTTGCTGTATTTAACAGAAAATTTTCTTTCTCACACTGCCCGTTAAACTCGCTGTCGGGATTCATCAACGGGGTGCAAATTTCAGAAAACTCTATCCAAGAAATTTTATTCAAAGGCGAGTTTCCGTGTACTATCATCTAAATGTAATGAATTCCGCGAATGACTAGAATTCTTTCAAATCCCAGCTCAGGCCAGGGGTAGACGTGAATTAAATTGGTTCTGCATCGCTCGGGATTCCGTGTATGAAAGAAGAAAGGTGACGCGAAACACTCTGGTTCAATACGGGAACTCAGAATGGAAAACTATTCCAGAGAAATCGTGCAAGAAAATTAACGTCGGTAGCGTTTCACTTCCCTAATATGTCTTTGAAAGGCTAAGGATATATGATTACCTCTTTCCGTTTACTTGTCGCTGGAGAATGTTCTCATTCCCTGAACTGTCGCTATCGGAGAACTTCCGCTATTAAAATGCCCTTCAATTGGAATTTTTAGCGAGGGTGACAAATTTTATTAAGTTCTTGAATTAAACTCGGGAATCCAAACTTACAGTAGAATTCAAAATTCATTGAAAGTGCAGTCTTCCGATGTATTTCCCGGTCTGTGTGAATTTTAACAAGTTTTCGTGTTCTCCAACCAATTTTTACTGTAGGTTTTTTTCTAACTCTGCGAATAGTTTTTCTCTAGAATTACTTCGTCGGCTCTGCTTTAAATATTCTAAGCAATTGCACTATAAAAGAAACTGTAAGGTTTTTGCTAACAACAAAAAAAATATCCAATATAATTGGGAATCATTTTTCCAAACATTTCCAAGTGAAACGAGATAATCCTTAAGCTTTAGAAGACGTATCACTTGCAGCTAAGTAGCATTGCTAGTTGCAATACCAATTTATATGATGAACAACTACGATCTTACATCATCAGTTTTACTATGCACTTGTTTGATAAATTGAAACATGCTCAAGGTATTCTATTCTTTTGCTTCAATAAAATTCAGTCTTCAATAACTCCATCTTTAGTGTGCCCAAATTAATTCAATCTAATTTCTCCTGTTTACAATAGAGTACTTCAATGAAAGCCACACATAACAGGTTCAGTAGTATCTTTTATACCAAAAATTCTGTGATAATTTAAGCTTTGAATATCATTTATGATTAAAATAATTGATTTTAAGTATTAAATATATAAGAATAAAAAAAGCGATTGAAGAATTAATATTGATACGGAGCATTGTTTTAACCGAGTGAAACATTACAAATAATGAATTAATATTCAACCCTCCATCAAAGTATCATAAACCTAATACCCGCAATACTAGTGTCCTAATCGAAGCACTCAGCACATACGCAGGGAACAAGAGTCATATATTCAACGCCGCTCGAGGAAATAATTCCTACATCCCAAGTAAACATCGTCAAAAAACGAAACACCCATTTCCCGAACTCTTCGATATTCCGCAGCGGCATGTCTGAGTCCCGAAAAAAGGGCACCAAACACCCGGGCGATGGTCGAGAGTAAAAATAAAACAAGACATTCATTCAAGAGATAAATGTGCGAAAAAAACTGCCGCTCTCCCACGGAACAAGGACCCTTTTTTCTCCATCGCCTTGTATTCCGAAACGGTGAAGGGGGAGAACATATACATATTTTTTTATTGCTCTCCTCCAAAAATCCAACGCCACCTTTTTTAGCTCTCCTTTTATCTCTCGGAGCCGTCATCCTCGGAAACGCTGAGAGATGTCGCTCCCAACCGCTGAAGGATGGGTCACTTCATTCAGAGCTGACAGGTTTTGCTGGGAGTGAGAAGTAGATTTTTTTGTTCCGTCAGAGAGACTAAGGAAGCCGGGGCGCGTATGCCATTTTCCGGAAATGACAAGACGTAACTTTTTTCACAGGTTTTCCCCCTCTCAAAAGTTCCCAGGAAGCAGGGGGAAGAAGAAACATTTATAAACAAAGTCCGATCGCCGTACCATTATGCATGCGTCGACGAGAGGGGAGATTACGAAGTTGAGGAATCCGAAGTTGGGGCGTCATCGAAGCCCTCGTTCCGCCTTCAAACGGCACTTCGGACTCTCATAGGAAACGAAAACGCGGTCATTTTAGCCTCTCTCCCTCATTCTCCAACTCGCAACAGAAATTTTCACAAGTTTTTTCATCGATCGTCAGCCGGAAAAGACGTCCCGTTTTTATTTTCGGAAAATAAAAGCTTTTTTTATTTCAATCCGAGCATTTTTTCGCCGGATTTCTCGCGGTCGGCGCTTCAAGCACTTTGTCGCCTTGCCGGTAGCTCGGAGAGAGGTGTCTTCGATTTGTTTGCGAAACGTGTCAAGCAAACAGAAATTGTTCGCCGTTTTGAGCGCGCCAGGTTTTTCCCGGCAAAATCAGTTCGCACGCTTTTCCGACTCAGAAACGCCTTGATGTGTACCAAGTTTTCCAGTTTCTTCGCTCGGCGCGAGTTTTCGTTTTGCGAGTGATTTTTTTGCAGAATGTTCTCGCGGAATGCTACCATGTTGAAAATAGTTTAGTTCACTCGAAATTTCGGAGGACGTACTTCCTATTAAAGCCGATTTTTTCATTTGATTGTCTTCTGTATTTTTTCATCGTAACATCAACGTGTGGAACTAAACTAGTGGGGAAATCTTCTATCTGAATAACGTTGTATTTTATGTTATTCTTTTGCTGCGAAGTTTGGGCGTATCCGAACGGACGCTTGAACCCACCTACTGCTTCTGCGATGAATTATAAATATGATACAATGGATTATGAGTCAAAAGTAATTAAAATTTAGTTGAGAAACCCTGTAAAATCTTCAAAATATTCAAAACTTTTCCATTATCGATTTTTAAATACAGCAGTTTTTTTCGCTTTCAAGAAACAATTAGGAATATAAATTAGTTGAGTGTCAAAGGAAGACCCCGCATAAAAATTGTCCCACCTATTGTGCTAACGTTTTCGAGAACTCGAAACCTCTATAATTGATTGAACGATTTTGTAATCCGAATAAGATACATCGAATCTTTTTTGAGCATCGGAATCCGAGAATTTTCAACCAAATTTCCGGCTCCATAAAAAACTCTTAGGAATTACAAATAAGACTTTCCATTTATGGTACTAATTATTTGTAGATTAAGTAAGCTACGAGTGGAGAGCATCCTCGATGTATACCGCGATGATCATATTGTTAACGCCTTTAAGTGTGTTGAATAAGAACCGAAACGATTGCCATCATTCAGAATTATTCGTATCGTAGGAGCTTTAGTTTTATCACAGTCTTGAATCGTACTGAGAAAAAATAAAACTAAAATTATTTGCATCACTAAGGAATATTAACAGTGATCCAAGTGATCTGGATGAAGACCCTTTAGCACAACTCTCAGCTCAGTTTCTTTCATATTATCGCATCCATTAATATGACTGGGATGAAGTTGAATGGAAGATAGGCTCCTGTACCCTGTACTAAGAAAGAATTGGAAAATATTTCCCATGAGATACATACTTAAAGAACGCACAAATCAGGAGGTATATCAATTAGAAATGTGAATTTAATAAATTTTAATATAAGGAGGAGTATTTTGAAATAAATGCGAACTCTCATTAAAATGAAGTATGTATTGCTTTTTTAAGATATCCTAGGTTTTCTACACTTAAACAGTGAAGTCAACCTACCAACCAGTTTCACCCCATACATATGGAGGTAATATTAGTTACAAAAATTCATCCGGAAACATTCTTAACCAATACGGCTATGATATCTCTGTTGTCATTTCTTTCTGTGAATTCAATTCTTTCATTTGAAATCAAATATTCCGGAGCAATAAGCTGGTCACAAGTTCTGAGATACCTATCGAAAATGAAAATAAAAATTGATATTTTGTTTTTCCTGCGAACTGCTTGCTAATGAGAAGCTTATGCTGAAACTCTTTCAAGTCCTTCGAACTATTTTCAGATTTTTCAAAAGAAATACTTTTGAAGAATTCATCTATTTGACATCATATGGAGGGATCACGAGATTTATTTCTTTCATCGTAAATGCACGAATTGAATACGAGTAGAAATTTTACTTCCAAAAAAAAGCGAACCCTTTCACCGATTCCCGGAAAAACACTTATATTGCAGAGCCAATTGATGGTTTATTTTTGCTTTGATGGACCAGGAAATACTCTCAATAGCTTACGTATTTGAGAAAATGAATTTTGTAATCTTATGATTGATTTTATATAAATATACTTAATATTTTTGTGTTAACTAAATATTTCCTTATAAAAAGTCCCCTAATTCTAATACGATTCAGGGATGAAGAGGAGCAAGATTATATCTGGAATTCTCTCAAGGTTATATTATTTTCAAATCGTAGGCATTTATATGATCTATAAATGGTTATGCCTAAAATTACGTAAAGAGCAAGATCTCGATTAGATACTAAAGCCGTTGCTTGCGTTTAAATAATAACTAAAAATAAAACGATCGGTTTATATATATAAAACTCAATAAATGCAAAAGGCTGTATGGTCTGTAGATTAATATTCCATTCTTGATACTAAAGCGAACAATGATTCTATACATAATTAATAACGTTATTAGGCATGGGTTACCTTTTTCCATCACATTATTACAAAATCAAATAGTAAAAATCTTAAACATTAAAACTGCGTCATTCCAGAATAGACAACTGACGAATGATTTAAATGAGAAAGCTCCTACAATACACTCTTCTAATGTGAAACTGCGATATTCTATATTTGTCGAACGGTAATAAACGGAAACGTAGTTTTGACAAAGAGAGAAACTGCCAAACAAAATCTCACCTCCTTTTCGTTTTATTGTTCCTAAATGACGCTATCAAATTAGGGTACTAATACACAGAACTTTAGGCATAAATATTCATAATTTTTTAACGATTTGCTAGGAATGTTCATTTTTCGTGTATGTTTCACCTAATTTAACAATGCCTCTGTAAAAGCAAATACTCCTACGCTTCGCTCATCGTCACACATGGCGTCGAGAACGTTGAAATCGCTCTCCATCATTGCCTTGCTTTGTTCTCTGCCTCGGTAGCTAAGGATGCCGTAACATCTTTATCCCGCCGTAGATCAAGTGCTACGGAGTCACCCTCTCATCTTATGTCTTGGCACATCGCATAGGGTAAAGGACATGAACGTTAGAGAAATCAAAGCTGTTTATCAGAGCCTATTCGTCTTGCCTTGGAAAGGGTAGAGATGACATGAGATTAATTTCAGATGTTTCAGATGGGAACACTCCATACGGTACCTGCTGAAACATCTGACACGTTAGGTGATTATTCTAACGACCAAGTGTTCTCTCATACTCCGAAACTGAAGGTGCTTCATGACGTTTTCCTCCGGCATATCCTGAACAGAATGTTTCTTCACATAATGCTCAGCGTTTCTCATTGGCTCGATGAAGAGCATGGTTAGTACTTCCAGAATTTTGAGAATTTCTTCCATTAATATTATAATAACATCGTTTCGTGAATTCTTGAGTTTCACTTATTAACTGATTACTGGCTAGATGAATCATGTAAACTTGGTTCCCTAACCTTATGTTATAATTGAAAGAAAACGGATTATCTATTGCAACTAAGAAATACTTAATAACAACAACAATTTAAAAGCCACAAATACGATAAATACACATATTTACTTTAGAGAGGGCTAATTTTCTTTCTCTGATGATATCTTTAACTCTGTGGAAAAATAATTAGAAAGATAGAATTAAATATCCTATTCGATAGACGTTTTGAAATTAGAAATTATATATTATACTATAAGTTTTTAAATTCGTAAAATAAAAATTTAATTTTCATATTTCGTATAACAGGATGGATTGAATTTACCAGCGACGAGTGGGAAATTTCTCAGGGATTGCCTAAATATAACTCAGGAATTTTTGCTAAGGTTTATTTTAGTTTGATGTCTTCATTTTACTTCATTTGTAACGTTAGAAGTGATACTGCGAACTATTTCGTTTTTTATAAAAAAGTCATCGAGTTGGAAATGTTTCATATCCGTGTTGGTCTGCATTCCATACTTGAGAGACTTTCGGTAGAAGTTGATAGAAAATGAGAAAAAAACCCTTAAGGAAGTACGGCTTGGAAAAAACTTAGTTTTTAATTCTTCCGATTCGAAGGGAAGCGTGATCGTAAAACGATAACATTCGTAGCTTCTGGATTTGTCGTAAGGACAACTTTCAGGGAAAATTGCGAAAATTTCCCAAAAGTGCAGGCTGACCGGAGACGACGTCTGAAATAGCGAATCGGTTTTCAAAGCGCCTCCACCCACGGAGGAAGCAGATAAAAAATGAAAGGCTCACACAGAATGACAAAACAGGCAAGGAGTAGCAAATGTTAACCGAGTAAAGGGTAGAGATGACTGAGGAAAAAAGAGGTGAAAAAATGTAATAACGTTTTTCATTGGTGTAAGCCGGAGGCCAACTTTTCGGGAGTTTCCTTTCTTTTAATTTTTTCTCCTGCCCAACTCTTTCTCGTCGAATTCCAACCCTTGGTATCCCCATCGCTCCCTCTCGGTTCCTTCCCATTTTCTCATTTTTTTTCGTTTATGTCTCTCTCCCTCTTCTTCTCCTCCCTTTTCTTTTCCCATCTCTTTTCCGCCTACCGAAGACCCCATGGGCGGTAAGGAGCGGAAGCGCCAGTAACCCCCTCGCTCTCAAACTCACCCACCCATTGTTCTTTGCATATCAAAAATGAAATATTCATACCCTTCAGTCGCTCCATCTCTCAACTCCAGAAGAAAAAAAGGTGAGCGGAAAAAAAGCAGAATAAAAACAGACGAGAGAGAGAGAAGCGCGAAAAAACGCGCAGAAAAAAAGCGCGGGAAAAATCGCGCCAAAAAAATATAGAACGAATGAAAAATGGCGGGCCGAAAAAATGTCTCATTTCGCCCGCGATAAGAAAGAGAGCGAGAGAGCAAAGATGCCGGAAACGGAGAGAAGAAAAGGAATGTCTGAAAGAAACGAAAGGTTTCGCGACGCATTCGGAAGATAGCGACATTCTTTCGACTTTTATGCTTTGCTCAAATCCCGAGCGGGGCGTGACGTAGCTTACAATTTCATTATTCTCTTTTTCATCCCCTCCCCTCCGAATGCTGAAGGAGGTTTTCTATCCATCTTCTCTTCTGTATGTGACTTGCACATTCTAAACGCTCATCCCTTTCTCTTTGATGCAATTCCCGCTATGTAAATAAAGCAAGCGAAAGGAGGCGGGAGAGTTTTTATTTCGTGCACCAAAGGATAAAAAGGGTGAGATTAAATAGATAGCTGAGGGAGATCGCTGGAAATGCGTGCGTGGTGATGAAGAAGGGCCATTGGGACCCTCGGCATGAAGTGGGGTTAAGGGAAGTGAAAGGAAAAATAAAGCATTTGTCCAAGGTGTAAAGGCCGCGTTGAATATTTTTGAGGGATCCTTATGCAAATGTAGTTTTCGGGGCCTGAGATGGATGTTATTGAAGGGAAGTGTTGCGGTTTTCTAAATTTGCGTGGGGATTATTTAGCGGAGCGACCTTTTTGAATCCAGAGGAAAATGTTTATCGCGGAAACGATAAATCTGCTCAAAATAGAGAAAAATTTGGCTCTTCAGTCGAAATAGCGAAAGGAAAGGTGACAAAATAGTTACGGAATACATTCTAACTTTCTTTTGATTTTATGTAAATAAAGAAAATGCTGCATATGTTATGAGGAAATACTCAAAAGTCATAGAGGCAAACTTTAGAACTTCGTAAATTCAGATACTTCGAGCTCTAGTTCAAAGCTTATGGAGGAATATATTTATTTCTCCTTTAGCATATTAGCAGTGTACTTCCTGAGTTAAAACTTTTAAAATGTCAAGCAATTCAAGGCGATAGTTTCGTATTATAACCCTTGTGACTAATATTTAGAGGTAAAATTATACGACATAAAAACCTCTTTGTGTTTATTACAACATCAAATCTCACGTGCGTCTTATACAAGAAAGAAATCTTATACGAGCGTGAATAATGAATCAACAAATAACAAGTAACCTTAAGGGAAATAGTAGATAATAAATTAACAAAGTAATTTAACAAATAATCACTCCATTCACCCAATCAAATTCCATACGTATTTTACATTACGAGAATCGGAAATTGAGATTTTCCGAAGAAAAATTCTTTAAAGAAAGAGCTATCATTCCTAATATTAAAATTAAATTAAAAAATTTTCACACACGATTTTCTTTTCGTGTAGTTTATCATTTAAATGTGTTGTCTTCTGTTTTAATTTGTATCACTAATGTAAGGTGGTCAAAATCACTTGTTTGAGTTGCATATTACATCTAAAGATCAAAGGAGATAGCGGAGCAAATTAATTCATTTAACAGTTTCTTAAGTATGTTATGCATGAATATGGATGAAGATCAGTGAAAATCTAACCTTAAGTATCCAGCGTTTAAACTTAGCCACAATTAAATCACCATAATAGAAATGCAGTTTACCGTCATCCACTTCAAAGTTAAATCTATCCGTCAATCACTTTAACGAAACGTTAAGGTGCATAATATCGGCCATGTGCGTCAATATATTTCTCATTATAATTCATTATTACGAACTGAGATGAACTTCATGGTGATTTTAAATATCTTTTATCCTCATTCACTGTTAGCTTGAGTTTTGAGTGGAGGGATATCTTAATTGGCTTCCGTTAGCTTAACACTTCCCCGCGAAATCCCTTTGAATTTGCATGAAACAACAAGGATTTTCATAAAACAAAAGTCGAGAAATGGTAGAGTAAACGGCACCGAAAAACAAGAGCTATGCCGGAAAATATAAGCTTGTAAATAACGGCAGGGAAGGAGATTCAAATCGCGCATGGTAGAGAATGAGGCTCGACACGAGGAAAACAAGAAGTTAACGATGAAGTCAAAGATAAAACGGAATATGGGAGAATAACGCAAACAGAACGGGCGCAAAGAGCACTGGGAAACGAGAGGGTTTATTGAAAAGCGAAAGCGAGAGGAAAGTAAATGAAAAACGCGGAAAGGGAGAACGTCAGAAATAAAGGTTGCATCACGAGTAGATGGGAAGGAAGAAAGGGGAAACTTCTTTCTTACGTCGCGGGAATAAAGGAATTAGAAAATGGGACCTTTAAATATAAAGAGTGGGAGAATTGCATGAAACGACGGCGAGCCAAGGAACTCATTTCGGGAACGAGAATGGGATGGGGAGAGGACTGGGGTGGGGATTCATAACATAAGCCTTAAGGTTAGAAGAAAAGAGGAATGAAAAATTGCGGAGAAAGTGAGAAAAAGGGAGACGGGGCAAAGTTAGAAAGTGAGGGGGCCTTAATAATAAAAATCCGTCGACGTTTAGGGGAGATGAGGAATTAGGACGCGTTAGATAAATTACGAGGAGGTCGGGGCGAAAGATGGCAGCACGGCTGAGGAGACATTTCTGTAGAAGGTCTGGTTGAAAGCTTTTGGCCCTTGTCTGCGCGGAAGTCCCTTAGTGCGGTGCTTTCCCACCGGTGTGCCGCGGCAGATTTAGTTCGCTAAGATTGAGCTCTTAATATGGTGTGTAATATGCGAGATTGACATATTTTACTAATTCGGCATTGCATACACGGTATGCTACGATAGTTATTTTGTTGAGTTGGAAATGGTTGATTTTTAATATGATGCTGCTGAAATAATATGTCATCCACTGTCGAAGTTTTCCTCATTTTCAAATTTGGATTGACACTTAAACTTCGAAACCTTGTTTAGAAACTTGGTTTAGAATTCCGCAAAATTTGAGTTGATTTGATACATTCAAGTCATCTCTAAGAAAAATGCTGGGAGACACTGTACTATATTTGAGGGTGGATAGATGTGGATAGTAGGACGGGAAGCTACATCTCTAAGCTGGGGGAGGTATATATCAACCAACCAATGACACGCGTGCCCAAAGTTTGCGCATTTTAATACATTTTTCAAGTGAATATTTAATTCCCTAGGTAATAATATAAATTTGACGAATAAAATGGTTCTTCGTACAAATCATAATCTCAACATCTTTTACATTATTTAATTTATACATATATATTTCATATAAGTATTTCATGCTAAGGTTTGGCACCGTATTGGGGAGCAAATCTCTTATTTATCCTTGGGGGATGGCGAGCTTCAATTAGACTTAGGCCCTAAGCAATTAGTCTATTGTGCGGTTTCCCAATCTGGGGTACTCGTACCCTTGGGAGTACGAAAGGTTGGCCGAGAGGGTACCCTGAATAGTAGCTGGATCAGGATATCATGCGCATTTTTCTGTCATTTCATATTGATGCTACTCAGTAGCTCTGCTATTTCCTATTGTTATCAGTAATTATAACATTTATTTCTTATTATGAGGAAACGAGGGTACGGGAAGATTTACTTTTAAACTTAAGACGGTACAGGAACCGTAAAGGTTGTGAATCCCGGTCCTTTGGCTCATTAACCCCCTTTCTAATGCTATCTTTGCAAGGTGAACTCGTCAAAACCGAAGAATAACATCTGCGCAGGGGTCACAAGTTTTCAACCTGACTATACGCAGGCTTGACTACTCTCGAAATGCAAGGGAAAGTCGAGACGGAAACGGGAGGAAGTATAAAAACGTGGAGAGTGAAAAAACGAACAAAACGGGCATTTTTATTCGCCCCGACTTAAGTCGCGCTTTGCTCGCACATTCAAAAATAAGCATTTTTTGCTTCATTCGAGCGTTCCTTATTTAAGCTGCTTTATTCCTTTCCCTCTTTGACTCTTTCGCCGCTACTATTTCGTTCCCTTCGCAATAAAAATATCCGCCGCTTTTTTCCTCTCCGTTAGACGCCGCACTTTGCTTTCAACACCTTTCGGGAACATGGGCGACTTATGCATAAACATAAGCTTTTCCTCCGTTCGTTGCGAAAGCGCTGGGATACATTCGGCCGCCCTTTTCACAAGTCATCGCTTAAACGTTCGCTAATGTATTTTATGCATGGATGCATCCGAAAATCAACTCTTGTTAGGCCTAAGTCTGGTTATCCCCAGAGACTTTTTTGCCACACGTTCCTCTGTCTTTAAATCAGAAGCGGTTTGTTTATCTTTTGGAAATAGGAATAGTGGCCTATGAAATGTGGTTCTCCCGGTTCCGAGTCAGTAGACACGGTTATGTACTCTTTAAACTCAAAATATGCCCAAGCAGAGGTCAAACGTAAGGAACCGTCGAAAAAGTATGTGCAGTAGATTATAGTTTCAAGTGTGTTTTTCCCAATTCTACTGTGTGGTATTCAAAGTCGGGCGTAGGAGGGAAGACATTATAGTAAACTGTATACATTTTAAAGGATTTATATGAGGACCCTTGTGGCAAAACTGACAGAGACTTTAATGAATGGTGGTGACTGGGAATGGATGTAAAAAGGTTAAAAAAGGCGAGTAACGTGGTACGGTTGTTTGAACGTCAGTTTGAACATATGATAAGGATTAATGGAATGTCTTTGAAATGAATGAATAGGGTGTGAGTGGTTAGATTGTGAAAATATGTATATAAGGATTAAAAAGAATGAAGGACTTGTGCGAATAATAGCTTATAAGTATATGGCTCTGATAAGAAATAGTTTAATTGATATATACCTACAAATAAATATTTAAAGGCCGAAAAAGGCATTAGTTTTTTGTTTGCTACATTTTGTTCTGTTCTTTGTGTTGATTACACGATACAAAAATTGATGAGAGGTATTTAAGGTTCTTAAGGGTTTGATTTTTCTGTTTGCTTTTCAGTGAAGTTCGAACGAATCGTAGTATTATATGCAGATTTCGATCCGTATAGTTTTGAAACAGCGCTATGTATGAGGATTGGTTGGAGAGTTTATATTAGCTATTTATTACTCGTCTATTATCATTAATTCATTCGTTCCAGATAGACTTATAGTTCAGTGAAAACTGTAATGAATTACTGTCTTTCGCAAATATAAAATGATAAAATGCTACACCCAATGATAATTACAATATTACATAATTTTTAGTTATTACAAAACATGTATCATCTAGCTATAAGAAGGAACTTTTTCAATATATCTGTTATCTTGTAGCAAAAATTTACTAATACAATACATATAACTTTTAGTTACAACAAAACATAATTAAAATACAGCTGACTTTATTTAGAATATGTTATTCCATTACAGACCTATTATTACAGATTACAGATCTATCTTACAAATAACACACATCAAAAGTTTAACTTACTCAATAAATTCTACTTATAAGAACAATTTTTTCTTGCTTTAAATCTCATATTTATCATACAAGTTTCTTCAGGGTCCCAAGTAGTACCTTTATACTTATCTGAACCTTCCCGGAGACAACTTCCCACTATACCTTAAAATTCGCAAAATGTATACAGGCAA
Organism: Pachydiplax longipennis; assembly: GCA_036926295.1. Taxonomy (NCBI): domain Eukaryota; kingdom Metazoa; phylum Arthropoda; class Insecta; order Odonata; family Libellulidae; genus Pachydiplax; species Pachydiplax longipennis. Next base: position 20,824,808 of record JAVFKF010000012.1, read on the forward strand.
AAATGCTATAGCAAAGAGTGTATAATATACAATGAAAATATGACTCGCAAAATATATGTAAACATTTTCTAATAAAATCGTAAGCAAACAACGGAAAGTAACAAACGTGATATAGAAAATCGGCACATTTCACATAAACTAATACCTTACTGTAGGAGCAATTTTCATGACACTGGTTCTCTTTCATCTTCAGCATCTATCTTTATTTTAGTATTGTAGCATTTGAACGTACTAAAATAGATTCTAATCAACTTCTCATCGTATCGCTTGTCTTCTTAAAGAAAAATGACGTGAATTAGATGTCTAATATAAATTTCATTCCAGAACGACTGAAGGGAATGTTCCAAATTACTCGTACAAGTAAGATGTTACATACTCTTCTGAGATTTATTTTCTGTTATTTCTCGGCGGGAATTAATAAGTAAGAGTTAATTAAAATTCTGTCAATGATCACAAAGCAAAAGGTAAAGGACTGAGGGAAAATACGTCGGATTATAATTTGTTCTTTTGATCTATATTTTTAGAGTCTCTCCAAGGACGGGTACGAATGTTCAAATATAACTTAACATTATCTAACACGAGAGCTCAAGTTCCAGAGAAAGGCCTCAAAGGAATATTAAATAATGATAACGTCTGGCACGAACGTCTTTGTTACAAGTATGAAAATGAGGTTCCCCCGAAAAATTTCTCTCCACGGATTGAAAAACCTTTCCCGCCCGTAATACAATTAGCATTACTGCTTTCAGGTCCGCATTTTTTGCTCACCAGTCTAGAGAAAATGAATTCATCAAACAACCATTGAGTTTTAGATGCACGGCCTCATTAAAGAGGACTTTTCTCCACGTCTTTTTTCCATTCCATGCGGTTCGCTTACTTTTGTTTGTAGAGGTGTCTTCGGGAAGTTATTTTCGAAAGAAATCTCTTTGTTTGAAAAGTTGCTGACCGATTTTCCGCGAGAAAAAACAGCCGGGCCTAAAGTGACTTTCCTTTCAATGACGATGGAACGCTTCACGTAATTAATTCGACTTGTGGCTGCAGTTTTGTTCCCCCGGCGTTTTCTCTCTCTCTTCGGACCTAAATTTCCTTTTTCGTGCTTCAATACTTTCTCTGGTCCCTGATTATTTTTTTCCTCCGCTTCAGCCGAAAGCTCTCCACTTTTTCATTCTTTCCCCCAATTCGAGGCGGAGCTGCAACTCAATAAATTCGTCTTATTTTTGAAGCCATCGATTCCTGACGCCCTTCCCAATCGATGTTTTCTCCCAGCCGTCGCGCCTTTCCAAGTTTTCCTCTAATACACCACCTTTCCCTGACTCCATACACAAGCTCCTTTCCCATTTCTCTCCGCGAATTTTATTTCCACCGGAGCCGAGTGTGTTTTCCTTTTATCGAATTCCATATCTATATGTTTCTCGCGAAGATTGGGAACTCATTTTCTCCTCCAAATTCTACTTTTCTTCGTCTCAATAAGTTCAGTTCCGGGCGGCAACTCTTTAGGTTCGGGCGTTTTGAGAAGTTGGGAAAATGACTTCCTTTTTTTATCATGTCTCAAACAAACACGACCTTTCTATCTAGCATCAGAAGGTAAAATATTTAGAGAGAACCCTAGATTTACAAAAAGTCTCCAAGTGGCGAAAGGCGCAATGTATGCTGTTATTTCCCTTTTCGTTTCAGTTTAATAATGAATGATTGTAGAATCGAAAAGGCTACAGCACCAATATATGAGGGATATTTTACGTTGGTCTTCGATCTATGGAAAGGATGAATGGAAGTGGGATGACTAAAATGGTATATGAGAACGTGAGAGCTCCATGGAAAAAGCTGCTAAAAATTGTTGAATGAGTTCTTTTTCTTCTTCTTGTTCAGAACTTAAGACCGTTACGACTTTCTTTATCATTTGTCTTTCTTTCTCTTGCGTGCGGCCCAGGGATCTGCATCTGAGTCTCTGTATTTCCATATTTACTTCTGTATTCTCTCTTCTTCAATTCCTCGTAGATGTTCTTTCCATCTGTTTCTCTATTTTCCTTTAATTACATTTAAACCTTGCATACTGATCACCTATCTTATTTCAGCATTTCTATTGTGTCCATTGTTATATAGTCAGCAACCCTCATAAAATTAATTTCCGATGTATTTAGCCTCTGTTCACCAGCTTTTCTAATGAACCAGTCTTCCCTTCCATATATTCCAAAATTAATTGCCATCTTTTATAAAACTTCATCATGGTATCATTTCTTATGTTTTAATTTACGGAATTTTAAATATTATTATTTTATTATTATACAGAAATCTTAAGCATTTATCATTTATGTCCTTTTTTATTGAATTTGCACTGATGGCTCAATCTTTGATAAATATCTGAAGGAAAGACATAAGTTTGAATAATAAAAAAGATGAATTAAAAGATGGATGGGTCTGAAGTGAAAGATATGCAAGGGTTGAGAATCATGGAGGAGTGTGATGGGCAAAAATAAATTGCATGTACTCCGCAGGGAATGTCGTAATTGATATGTGTGTACACATAAATGGACTTCATCAAAGGAAATTGACATATTTTTCCTCCTGTTACCACTTGTTTACTTTCGTTGATATATGTCAGGAAGCTTGATGGCCGTTATTCAAATTTGTTAATTAAAGTTTTCACATTTCATACTGATGTATTCTCATTTGAACTGGATTTCAATAATTTTTCGTCCTAAATTGTGATTTTGTTAGATCTTCCAATCCATAGATTATGAACGATTATGTTTTAGAAGGTATGGTGTCATTTTAATGTGCATTATTATGCAATAGTAGTAATGCAGTGGTCGCCAAACTTTTATAACCTACTGCCCACCGTTGTTATCTTGTTAAAAGTATAATTTTCCCTCGCTCTCAATAACTTTATTTAATTTTAAAGTATTTATAATTTTATAGATTAATAGAATTAATTTCTATAAAACAGTCATTCTATAAAACGCTTAAGCATTGCTACATAAATTTTATCATCATTAAAAAACTCAGCAAAAAACTTCAAAATCACTCACTAATGAGCGGTCGGAACCAGGATGGCCATTCCTAGTAAAATATTTTCAGAATCTTTGTATTTGCATCAAAGTGGAATATAGTATAATTTATAACCTAATACCATTCGCATACCCACCAGAATGTCATTATAATTAAATCTCGTCGACGTGGTGTATTAATACGAAAATATCTAAGCAAACACGATGTTATCTTCGAATTAGTAAGAACGTCTTTGTATGTATGGCCATATTTACCCTTTCATCGGATACGAATGCCAAAGGAGATGAAGTGGAATTTGCTTAGGAAAGGGGGATTGGAAGAGTTAGTAGGAATTCAATCGCGGGAACCCGCGGATGGCGGCTTCAGAAATATGGTAATTAGTATGCTAATAACATGGAAATGAAATTCCTGGAAAAATGTCTAGAATTTTTCGCAAAATGTGTTTTTCCCTTCGATTTGGAGCTTATTTGGCATTTTATATCGGTTTGTTCCTTTTTGTCAGATTTTGCGCAAATTTGAATTTATATTTTCGTTGAAGAAACAGAAAACATTTCCTCTGTTATGCTTTTGGTATATATTGACATTATCCTCTCACTTTCTAGAATATATGACTTACATTAGCATTAAATGTGACGCAGAGTATGGGTTTGGTACTATAAAAGGAGATCATTTCATTCAAAACGGAAAGCATATACTATAGCAAAACCAGAAAAATCAGAATAAAGAAAGTATTAATTGGAAGTGAATATCAGTTTCCTTGAGTTATTTACGTTAGGGAAATTCCCAGCATTTCTACGAAGGAAGACAAGGAAAAACCTCGGTTAAAACATCGTCTTCGGAAACTTTTGTTCGGCGAAACGTAAGATGCAAATTAATCTACACCATTTTCTTACTTAACGAACTTTGTAATCAAGCTGTCACTTCAGGTGTGTATATTAAAATTATTTCAAAAATAACTATTCTTGTGTATTTATATTTGTTCCAAGTAACAGCATATTTTCTGTGTCGTTAAGGTACTCCACGAGGTGAAGCCACAATTCACCGAATCCATAAATTTCAATCCATGACCGTGCAGACCTTTTCGGTACCGAATACTTGCGAAATAATTCAGATTTAGTCTCTCGTAACGCGGCATCTCGGCCAAAAACCCCGCATTAATTCCAAGCGTCCCCATTTCCTTAATATCCGACCCATCCCAAATTGCACCGTTCATCCTCTTTAAACATTACGAATAACCTTCCGTAACGCAGACACCATTTCGCCCAACTCGTTTTGTATGTCATCTTCCCTCTGTCCCAATGGGATTCCATATCTCAATTCATCTCCCTTCAATCCCCACGTCTCCTGATTTGCCGTCGGCGCCTTCCCATCCACATTGTGCCCAAGAAAACTTCACTCCCGCCAGATTCCTGGCAAGAGAGAAATCCCTTCGGTGCCTCCTTCAAAGAGTAACGCACACAAACACGTCATCTCCTCCACCCGATCTTCAATTTTTTTCCCTTACGTGGCGAAGACCAAAAGAGGAAACATGAAAGGTGAGGGGATTCGCACGGGAATGGGAGAAGCGAGAAATGTGTGCTATTTCAGCAAAGGAGGGAGTTGATTAAGTATCTTTATAGGTATAGAGAGAGGCAGAAAGGATCAAATTAAGGAAAATTGCTCGAGTAGTTAAGGAGCAACCATAAGGATCTGATGCGGGGATACAGAAAAGGACTAATGGGAGGGTATTTCGGGCTCCTGAATAGCCATGTAGGTAGAGGGCGTGGCAATGTGGAAGTGGACCTGTGTTCGATCCCTGAAAATGGCTGCAAAGGGCCAATTTAGCCATAACGGTCACATAAAGTAAATAATATACCCATATCGAAACATTTCTTCAATTTTTATTGAAAGAAATGTACCTTTTTGATTCTTACACTTAATATTGCATACTTTTTATCATTATTATACGTATATTACCTTATTTCTCCATCCTGTTTTATTTTTATGCTTAAATTTTAATTGTACTTCTTTCTGGGTACTTTCTGGGTTATATTATGTTTCCTTTTCTAATTTTTAAATTTCTTCTTTGAATTTGTTAGAAATATAATCATTTGTTATTTATTAATCATAAATTTATAGCACGAGCCGCCTTCTGAAATAAAATTGAACAATTGTAGCAGAGATTTGATGTTTATAAGGTGGCTACGGTTTGCGGCTTTTAACGTTAAAGAATGTTTTATGGTGTGAAATAAAAATAATCGAGGAAATAATTAATCGACTGAAAAATAAAATAATGATAGAGAAACAAGGAAAATTTAAAAGGAAATTTGATATTTATATCCAGGAGTGAGACGCATGTGTAGAGAATTTCCTTGCAATGTCAAATATTTGGAACATATTAGTCAGTCCGTCTAAAATAACACCATGGTCTGCGGATCGTCTGCCTTAATAGTATTTAGCCCCCTGTACCATAAGCTGCCAAGAATCCCTGTGAGGGAGTTAGGTTAACTTGGTAAGATAAGGTATGAGGTAGTTGACTCTTGCTTTTCCTATTAAATCAGAATAATACAGGAGTAACAAACCCTCACAAATGCAGCAGAATGACCCGATGAATAACATCTTTCATAGCATCCAATCAGAAAGCACTAAAATAAATGCCATTAGCATTTATTATACCCAATTGCTTAAGTTCATCACAGCCGTGAACAAGACTCCAAAAGAATGTGAATGTTTGTTATATTTTCATCAAATCTTGTCACGGTAGACAATTGTAGGAAGTAAGGAATCAGTTTCTTCGTTGTCATGTATGACCACTAAGTTATGGCCTCCACGATTCAAAGTTAATTAAAAACATTTTTCCGTCAATGTCCTGTGTTTTACGCTACCAAATTTCTATTTCATATTTCCTTTGTAACCCGTGGGCACTTATTTTTGAAACGCTCCTCTTAGCTCTCAAATAGTCTGGCAATTCACGTGCTATATGTACGCAACCTCACAGAGGGAATGGGTAAAGTGAGAAACGTCGGTATATTTGGAGAGAGAGCAAGAAAAGAGGAGAGTTCCTTAATAGGCAGCCAAAGAGAGGCGTAAAAAGGAACAGATTAAGGAAAATTGCTCGAGTGGATAAAACGTACGGCGGAGATCGGAGTTAAAGAGAAAGGTGTAATATGAGGATGCAGGAGGAAAGTAAAGCAAAGGTCTTTCTTTGACGATACCCTTAGGGTATGAGGTGAGGGCTTTGAGTATGGGAAAGGTTCGGTATAAAATAAACTGGGATGTGGGACTGGATGGAAAAAGGAAGTGATGGGGAAGAGGTGAAGGGAGTGAGAGATAGCTGCTGCTTGTACATAAGGTTCGGGGATGTATTTTTTCTTTTTGTTGAGAATGTGAAAAGGATTACCAAATTCACTCCGGGAAAGTGTTTAAAAATGCATGATGTTCTATAGGCGTAGGATTTTTCTCAGGACTAAACAAATTAGAGGTTGTTATTCCGTGTTTGAAGAGCAAAGAAATGATCGTCGGCTACATGAGATACTATAATTTACTTTTGATTTATTCCGTCCTTTCTATTAGATATCAGTTTTTGAACGATTTTTATTTTAAATACTAAATAACATTCATTTAATATATTTGTAGGGACTTCTGGGGATAGGGACTATAGGGATTTCAGCATCTGAAAATGTATATATAATGTAGAGGTGATAAATAGTTGATGAGATCTAACTATAAAATTTGAACTACAGTAAACTTTTGGAGAATTTGTGATGAATTAAACACCGAAGAAGAATAAAGAAAGATTTGAGGCACATTAATAATGAAAAAAGAAAAGTTCTCGGAGGGGAAGATATTTGAGACGCAACAAAGATTATGTTCTGAGGGTGGTCTAGGACAAAAGTTGAAGAAAATGTTTTCCCGGTTAGATTTTTGGGAAAGTGACAGAATATGTTATTGGATACACAGACATATATAAACACAAAAAACATCCATGCAGAGAAAAATTATATCTGAGATAGACCTTTGAAAGTTTTTTGTACACAGTTAAAAACGAATGAACGCTAAATCACAAAACAGTGGTACGCTGAAAGGAATCAAGAGAAGTCATTATGGTTCATTATAATAATTAGGATCAAGTTTGATTAAACACACTCTGAGGCTGTTTGCTGTATCGGACGATTATTTGAATTGGTAAAATCTTGAGCTAATGTGCTATACACTTTTCTGTTGTAAAAGACACGGATGCTTCCATTAATAATGCTTTTTAAAAAACAAATTTGTAGGAAGACATATCCCAAAAATAACGTGTATTTGAAAGAACTATGGCTATATTATAATCAAATGACATATAATGAAGGATGGGAACATATGTAATACTAAGTAATGAACAAGGTCATTAGAGAGCTAACTTCAAAAGGTAATAACTTGATTGGTATAAATGTATGTAGGTATTACTTTTATAGCCGCTCTTTTGAAATCTCGTTACTTTCACATGGATACGATAGTTATTCTTACACATACAACGATATCCAAAGCACGAGTGATAATCGTTGTATATTTCTCTGCTATTCCATTCCGACTCCGTAGTTTGGATTGTCAGTATATAAATAATCCACTAACGACCTCGATAACAATTCCAAACTTTGAGCAATATAAATCAGCCAACGAGTTCTTCGTCCATGGACCGAGAGACGAGTTTCAAGAGATAATCCATTCTGTGAAGTTTTAAAAACGGCTTATGTCATGCCAATAGCGTTAACGACCGAGTTTCTCCCCTTTGAACGACCTTTTCAAACGTGGAACTCATACTGCGAACGATTTCGTGCGGCTATTGTTTGCCTTCACAGCGCTGCTAGAATCCCCATACCATTTCATCTTTCAGAGGTTTTTTTACGCGTAGCTCACTTTGAATTAGCTCATCGATTCCAGTCTCCTTTTTGGTCCCTCTATGAATATATCCGTGGAACAGATCAAAGCAAGTATTATTTTTTTTTCGAACGTGTGCGTCGGGATGGCGACGCTATCGCATTGTGTACGCGGAGGCACTCTCATCTGAACAAACGTTTCCGAATGTTTCGTAATTCCCTTTATTTTTTCGAAGCGATCCTCCTGGGACGTGCTCCGACGTGAGATAATGCCACGGTTTCCCAACTTTGTAAACTTGTGCAGCTCCATCGCTTAAATAATATGGCCTATTGAGTTCCAAGGACAGGTTTAATTGGCGGAAGATTGAGAGAAAATAATTGATGTGGTATTTCGTCATCCCTCAATCTAAATTTTTCGGAATTTTGGGGATTTCGTGAATAAATTGATTCAAGGTATAGAATTTAAATTTAGAATATTAGAATATATATTATTTATTGTAATGCACGATGCGGTATTTAAATACGCATAAATATTCAAGAAATTATGTCCTAGTAAAGATTCTCTGCACTAAAAAGAATTGTCAACTCTGTGATCTAATATTTAATAATATTTTAGCTTGAAAATTGTAATGATTAGACTTTACGTGGTAGGTTTTTCTATGGATTTTCTGTGGAAACGGGTATGTTTCATTATATAACATTTGAAAATTAAAGCAAAAATTATCGTTTCATGTAATTTTTAATTATACCAGTTTTAAATGTTACGTCGAAGTATATTACGTACAAAAAATATCTGCATTGTAATATCGTATTTATGTCATTTAAGTGTTATTTATTTTATAGTAGATTTTATATATGAGGTTCAAACCGTATTTTTACCCCCATTCTAACTTAATAAAATTTTCTAACCGTCTTGCTATTTTCGCTCCTTGTATGGAACACCTACATCGAAGATTCCCACTCTGAAACTCATTCTGGGATGATGAGATAAACTTAACATTTACTAAATAACAAAGGTACAAGAAAGGAGATAGTGATATTTGTGTGTCTGGATCTTCTTATTTCGTTGTAAAACCCGTGGATACGGTAGAATCGAGATTTTTAGAACGACTGTTTAACCTACTCCATTTTCAAAACATCGACTTGAATGCAAAGACGCTAAAATTCAGTTACTTTGCCGTGATTTGGGTTCGTGAATTTTACTAGGCGATAGGCTGAGACACAGAGGAACTTCGCTTTCGCGGAACATTCACTTCCCAAAATTTTCTAAAATGTTAGGGCTCATTTATTGTTACGAGTCATCAGCGTTCCTAGTCCAGGTAGCTTTGCAATTATTCTAGTTTTTTTGAGTATAATTAACTTCTTTATGACGGCGTTGAAGTTGTGAGGGGAAAACTACAATCACATTTACGACGGCCTTTTTTCCGCAACGAAAGAGAAAGTAAATGATCTACGATTTTTGCTGATTTTTTGAGGGAAGTTTTTAGATGTTCAGCATGAGTTTCAAAGTAGCCTAATTATAGTTAATGACATCCTTGATCTCAATTTAGTTGAAAAGGCGTGATAAATATATTTTTAAATTATAATACATAAAAGTATAACATAAATGGCCACCGATTGCAATGCCTTATTGTCCCAACGATTATGGTATGCAATCCGAAGAATTTGAAGCATTGATACTATTTTTAGAGTTTTTATTATTTTTTCATATTATGTAGGTAGTGCGAAATTTTCAAAATAATATTTTCGAATAACGTGATAAAAGTTGTTGAATAATTATCTGGGCACCTTCTGGAAGACACCTGTGCATTGCATATTGTATTATATTGTCTTTTAGCTTTTAATTAGCAGATTATAAATTTGAAATTAATATCGTATTTTATAGCCAGCTGGGAAATATGTGTAAGAATAAAAACTGTGCACAAGTAATCCATACGTCTACTTCGGGCTGAAGAAACATTGCAAAATTTGCAACTAAGGACCACCAAAAATATTACGAATAAATATTAAGAAATGTCGCTAAACCATAAGTCTTTGAGTGAAAATGACACTTTTGATTTCCTTTATAGAATATTCAAATTATCGATTCAATCACACGCTTCCTATCATCAATAGTAAATGGCTATTGCGATACATTCACTATCACTTATTCATTCATCACTGTAGATCAAGTATCATCTAAATGTTACCATTCAACTTCTCTTACAAGGAGCCGCAGGAAACTGCCAAATAACATTGTCGGTTATTTACATATGTATCACATACTCAATGTCGCATAAACGAAATGTTCATGATATCGGAAACGAAAAAATGTACTTTACACATGCGTTCAGAGGGAAGTTCTAAGGTGATACTTTCGCACTCTTAACTACGCGAGTCGTATTATTATACTAAATCATACCGTAACTGTTATGAATGATGAAAAAATTTTGAGTAAAAGGCGAGTTTTGTGGAAATTCATCATGGAAAAGAAACCTTAGGTGACCTTTTATTTCCAGAATATTATTAATTAGAGAATTATAGAATTATTTTTGAAACATATTTGAAAATAACGACAATTTTCGAAGGGTAATCTTATGAACCAATGAAGAATCCATGGACATGATTATGACGTTCATTGGTTTCCTGTTGTTTACGAAGTTAATTCTGTGGAAGAATAGCAGCTATAGTTGCCCTTTCTATTATGAATTTTACGATCGTAATATTGTGTATTGTGTAGGCGCATTTTTCTACAAGGCCACGTAAATACTGCTAGGTAAATTAATGAAAGTCTCAAACTGAATGGTATTACTCCATATATTACTCAGAAGCAGAGGAAAGTTATGTTATTGGCTGCCGGAAGACTGAATTTCCCGCCGTGTTTTACATCCTCACCTGAATGGGGACGTTACCGACCGAAATGCGTTGTAAGAATTTTACTGCGATCCTCAAAGGACCCGTGTCATGGATATGGAAATTATTTTTTCCGGAAAAAGAAAAAACGGAGGCCTTTTCATACCGTCGTAAAGGCAGATGAATGGAGGCCGTAAAGAAGTGAAATGAGTCCTTGGATCCGACCTCGATAAACCTCGTATTCCAAATTCAGGAAAAAGAAAATCAAAACTCGAGACTCTTGTGTGGGCACGTCCTGGAGGAGAGTCTAAAAATTCAGATGAGAAGACTCCAGGGGAGATATTCTGTGTGAGGAGGGATACTTTAGCCTCCGGTAAGGGAAAGTTGAGAGCAATATTCTCCAAGGGAAAGAACTCTCTTATTTCCAACCATTTTGATGACGGCAATCACGTGTGATGGATGGGGATATCGAAGGATGATGGAGTGAAGTGTAGGACTCACTACGATACGCGTCTGAATATATGTATATGGATGGAGAATGTTTGTGATCTCGGAATAAATCTCGAGGCGAAACAAAGGCTGTATCTCTGAATGGTTATTTGAGGTGAAAAAGAGGCACATAAATCCTCGAGTGGAGACGGGTACGCTTTTTCTGGGAATTTTCCCACAAACTGATGGTTTATTAGTGCTTGGAGAGGCTTGTAAAGTTGAATTTAGTCGTAATGAAATGTTTCGGAGAGCCTTCGCTCGTATTACCTTCTACTCTTTCCCAAGGGATAAAATTAAATTACTTTTATATATAGATGGTGATTTTATTCCGATGGTTTGAATTGCATGGATTTATTGGACTGTCAAAAGGTATCTATATTTTATTCGAGATATACATCGTTATAGGAAACCACATGCTATGCATATAATATTTTAGATGTGGTGTATTGGATGTGAGTTTACTTCAAGAAGGAGGTCAACTCTTAAAGGAAGACATTTCCGAAATTCTAATGCCGAATTTCTCGGAATTAAATTACGATGAGGTTGATGCGAAAAAAGATTTTTAGGCTCGTAAGGAGAGCGCTGATTTAATATTCTTCCTTTTATCAGTGCATTTTCATCTGTTTTTAGCGATACATATAATATTAATATTTACCCATATGTTAAACATCTCATTAAATTATACGAAATAAAGCGATACCTCTAATTAATATCTCGTACCATTTTGGAAAAGAAAATGTTACCATTTTTACAAAAATATAAAACATATACATATATTCTTTTTAAACACACAAATTTATTCTTTGATGATCGGAGTTGAATTTTACTAATTTATTACACTAATATACGATTGATATTAACATCAAGAAGGTATATTTTAATGCAAAAAATTTTAAGGTATATTAAGAGATAAGTGCCGTATCAGTTAAATTAGAGATCTTCATTTGGGTTTAATCCTCTCCTATCAATTAATTTCAGATTTAACGGTACCCTACTTCTAAAAAGAGTAGAATAATGATCTTTCGGAACGAAAATGAAGTAATACTTGGGAAATTTCTGAAAAATCACTAAATTATATATCACTAAATATATTATATCACTAAAATATTGTATTTTGTATCGCTATATGAAATATCGTTCTAGAATGGAATCAGGAAGTGGCATTTACTCATCATTAGAAAATTTATCCTGTTAGAGCAACAGTAATCATCAGAGTCGCAAAACCCGTGGCGCGCCAGCCTCATGCGGCCCTTAACGGTATTTCATCTACATCTACATGAATACCCTGCAAGCCGCCTTTCGGCGTGTGGCAGGGGGTGTAAACACCAATCGATTGAGCATGTATTTCATGCTGACTTTGACTTCTTTAGTGCATAGGGAGTCTAGTAAAACTCGCTCGCGTAGAGACCGAAGCATATCGCTTGGAATTAAATTATATTCGAAATATTTGCAAATAATTTAAGCAATGCAGTCTCTAAATATAAAATTAGAAAAAAAGGGATTGATAGATTGATTCTTTCATATAAAACTTTCAAATATACTTGGGAATGAAGTTATGAAATTGATATCTTTTGAATTTTGAGAATAATTACTTTCTTAGTTACTTAATATACCTATCAATGTAATTAATATATATCGAAGTAATTTATTTACAAATAATTTTATTAAGTGCGTTTCGCGAGCTTGAAAAATATATATTATTTTTGCAGACACTTGATAGTTTAAAGTTATGCGCCGCTACTTTAAAAAGTGATAAACAGTGTATATCACAATTCTAATTGTGAGATAAGAATAATGGTATATGCGTACATGAATTAAAAAGTAATATTTCGTTGGGAATACATCTGCAATAGGACCAAATCATAGAAGGAAGTTTTCATTGAATACCTCTGAAATATCGAGATGTGACCTCTTTACTTATACCTCGAATTCATTTCTATGACGTGCAGGTAAGAAAGCGTCTATTGATTTACGCTGAGATTCTTTGCAAAATCTTTCCTCAGGGCTTTTGCTGTCGATAAACTGATTTTCGTTATTCCACTTCTCCTCGTCATATTTTTCTTTCTGGAATTCTCCTTCAAAAAGTAATTTTTAGTTATAGTATCACTTTAAGCACTCAGAAAATGAAAGAAAACTGAAATTCATACTCAAATCTGGGCTTGACAACTGCGTACGTTATCGAGTTAACGGTCGTCACACTCCAATGGGCCCCTTCATACCGCAAACTAGGCAACCCCGTGCATCAACATGCATTTCTGTTACATAACATTAAGGATACAAAGGAAAAAATCCTAGTGCACCTCGGTGTAGTGAACTCTGGGCGTCGTAGCCACATTCATGTTCATCACCAGGAATATTCATCATTTATTAAAGCTAGTGCCGGAGACTCTTTGTCACGGGAAATTTATGTTCCCTGCGACGCATAGTATGATGCTGAATACCGTACCTACGCAATGAGATCACATTTTTAATATTCATGACTGAAGGATTATTTTCCATTAATCATGGATGAGAGTCGCTAAGTCTAGAGTAAGTTTTCTGTTTAATGTCAGCTGATGATATCGCTCTAAAATCTCTGAACCTCTAAAAGGCTGTAATATATATGAAATGAATAAAAGATGACTGAGGATAAAAACCCCACCGTGTAGCAGTGGAAATAAAAAGGGTGAATTTTAAATAACCCTCAAGCGTAAAAAGTGATATTTTTAAAGGAGGAGATGTCCTTGCTAGAATCTCTTGTCAATGTAAGGTGTGTGTATAAATTAAATATTTGAAAATATGCAAAATAATAGTGTATCTTCAAAAGTCGGCAATAATTCTATTTAATACAATGATTGGTTAATGTCTAAGGGAGGTGGAAGAATTTTCGAAATTTAAATAATACAGAAGGATTCGGAATATATAGTTCATTGTTTGATTCTGACTAATAGCTTTAGATATAATATTTGTTTAATTATTCCAAAACTTCTGTCAATCCTTACTGCAAGTAATCTCAGTTCCTAAAGGTAATCAGAGAGCATGTTTCTCTCAATAGTATTTCTATCCCATTTAAAATCTCCATTTATAAAGGATAAAAATATCTCTCATGCATTTTATAAATGCCTGTCATTAATTTTACTCCTAATCCATGTATTTTTTATTTATTATTTTGAATAAATACCAACGATATCTAATATCAAAATTAAATAAGATATTCTTAGTTCAAAATAAATGTTACAAAAATTGATTTGAATCACTCTTTAGTGTGATTGAGAGTGTAAAATCGCGTAATTTTAAGCATTTGAAATATTTCAACATCGTTTTTGGAATTAAATGGAAAAATTTATCGAATGACATTTAATGAGGAAAACGGAAACCGAGCAAGAAGCTAGTGATCCAGATCAATTCATCTATCCAGAGACATTTGAAAACTCATCATTTCCTCATTCATAGCAAAGTCTTGATGACCGTTTTCTCTTACTTTGAAGCAGTTTAAATTCTAATTTCTAGTAATCCTCTTTTAATGAGTGCGGTTTACATCAGGCATACTATTTTATCTAGATATCTATCTCAAATGTAGAGAGATGACGAATTAATCCCGGGAAATCTAGCCAGGAAAAAAGGTCAGTAAAAATTATAGAAATATTGATGGTATGTTAGGTACACTTCGTTAAATATAAAAATACATAGTTTGTAGTATCCTTATTCATTTGAGAAAAAGTTTTGGGAAAGTAATCTTAATACTATAGGTCAACAGCATAAAGCGGAAACTCACGGTGACTAAATTAATTTTTAAACATGAAAGATCGATAGTCTATCTTACATGTCTGCAACTCTACCTGTGTGTTGAGTATACCTATGGTTCTTTTGGCTATTATTCATTTTTTCAATAGTCATTTCTGCAGGTTTGATAGCGTTATTGAACTGAGGAAATTAACTTAAAACATAATATTATCATTACTCACATTATGAATATTATCTTTATGACGATCTATAACACTTAAACACTTTCAATGTAAAATGATGGCATTGTAAATGATCTGTATAATCTGGCGTTTTTATAATCTTTAGCAGACTACAAATTGAACAAATAGTTGAAGATGTAGAGCTTTTAATTCGTGTTTTCTATCGAAAAGTTAGGTGAATATTCCTAAATTATATATTTACGAATATTCACAAATATAAATGTATGAGAGGTAATCCCATTCTTCAGCTTTTGAAATCTATCACCATCGTCTTTTTCAAATGAAATGGAAAACATAGCCTGATTACATCCACTTATGAAAATAGAAAGCGAGCAAGAAAGTAGTTTTCTGGACCACATCATCTATTCAGAGATTCTTTGAAATCTCATTATGCTTTTAATTCTCCGCGAACATATATTGGTGTGAAGTTGCATAACTTTATGGAATGTAAACCAGTTAGTAGAAAAGAATATTAATCTTGTTTCTTTCCACGGTGATGTCTTATCGCTACTGGTTTTGTCCACGACTATGCCTCTGAAGGTAGTAAGTCAACTCATTGGAGTTTCAATAAAAAATTGCCGAGAAAAATGCTATCTTATCAATCTTTTCATAAGATGTTTGTTTATTATTTAAGGGATTAGTAACCAAAATTCTTGAATACCTTAAACTGTCGATTTGCAAACAAACATGGGATTATAACCCCTCATGCAAATGAGCTTAATGAAAGAGAGATCAACCGACAAATATTTATGGTGGAAAATATTAGTTTTTCATTCCTTCTTTCATGTGTTGGATTGACATTTTAGCATTTACATACCTAATTCTTGATACTATGCTGTCGAATTGCGACCCAAACTCGGGGCTATTAGTCCTCTCGCGAAGGGGCTCGAAATGAAAAGGAGGGAAAAGCCCTCGTAATAATTGGAAGTGGAAAAGAGGAGGTAATACGCGATGGAATTAAAAGAGAAAAATGCGCGCTCCTCCAAAGCGAGATGCGTAATTTGAAAGCAGAGAGACGGATATCATCAGACCCAAGACGGCTTGTAGGAGGCATAAATTTTGGGTCGCGGAGGTAAGGAGGCGATCCCCCCGTGAGAAGAGAGACCTAATTTGAGTGAAAGGGTAACCTGCGGAGGCGGGGCGAAAAGGAAAGGGAGCAAAAGACACGGACACAGAGAAGGAAGAGAGGTCTTTACCCAGTTCTCCCAAATCTCTAATTAACCTCCTTAAAGCGTTCGGAGAAGGAAAATAGACGTAAGAAGAGAGACAAATGAGACGGTTCGTTATCGTTGCCTCTCGCATAAGTTATTCAACCGCTATTCCCTTACCTCCGAAGAAGATGCGAGCTGCGTGCGGGGCTGTTTACGCGCACTGTGGCCTGCGGTGTGTTTTTCCTCTCTGTATCTGCTACGTCTGAACGATTTGCTTCTCTCTCTAGGTGGAACCCGTCGAAGGTTTTTTTACGGCCTTTTGAAACGTACCGCCCCGAAGGCTTTAGCCCTGCAATTATCTTGTTTGCAGAGGACTTCACTTTTTCCTCCAAAGCGCGGGACGTGAGGCTGAGAACGTGCGAGGAAAAAAACATTAATTTACGTTTCTCTCTGTGAAGTGAGCTCGCTGCGGGCGCCTGTCTCCCAACGCGTGGAGCGAAAGAAAAGCCGGGCAAAAAAGCGAGATAAAAGTCACGCGTTGTTTTAATCGAGGAGTCTCCAATGTCTTTCGGGGCTTTTCTTTGCTATTAAATGGTGAATGGCTCCCTCGTGACGGAGTTTGATGGCGTAATTCTCACAATTAAGTTCAAGAGGGTTGTCACTACGTTGATTATATTGCTATATTTCTGAATTGTGTCAATTCCCACGATGATGATGATATCTCTACAATTCCTTGACTTGTATTTATTTTAAGCCATTGAGTATTATAACTAAACGAAAAGAATTTCAGAAATTAGCTATATCTTTCCTTTGATCGAGAAGTTTCAGGGACAGCCGGTGTTATGATTCCACGGTTATATTTGAGTCAGCCTAAATTTTAATTGATATACAAAAAATATAAAATTATTAAATATAATTAAAATCTCTCGGCAAGTAGTTGATGGAATTGTAAATGATTTGATTTGAGAATGAATGTTGTGAGTAAAAACTAAATAAATTAAAAGAGGGAGAAAATAATAAAACGAGCAAATACATTTGCATTTGTAATTAGTAAGAAAACTTTTGTACTTTTTCCACAAATTAATTTTATTATATGTTTTATATCTAGTCTCTGGACGTCATGGTTCAACTTCATGGGAATATTTCATCGGCTCGATTATTTATTCGTTCGGTGTTATTACCACTTACATATATATTTCACTACCTGCATATAGCTACGAGAATAATATCACATATCATTGTTATTATTTTTTTAGTGTAACGTTGCAAGTGAACAGGTCTTAGCGGTAACTTCAACGTAGAATGTATAGGTACACAAGACTGCGCACTCTAACAAATTAGAACACTTGAAATACGCATATAAATGAAATACATTCTTTCCTTTACTCAAAGGGTATAAAAGTAAGTCGATCACATTTATTAGTGATAAGTAGTAATCAAATATTAACAAAAATTAACAAATTAATCAAAGTTAACAAAACAAAATAATATAATTATTTAGGGAAACTACGTTTGGCCAGCGCTTCTTTTGGGCTCTTCAAGCCAAAGTGCTTTATTCTTTGTTTCGTACATTATGTATTTTCGTCGTGAACTTTATCCTGGAGTACAAGACACATTAAAATCCTCCAGATTAGAAGCGATTCCTATATTTATGAGCCACCTGGTGCATTGCAAACGCAATCTAAGTTGTTTGAAAGAACAACACCCCAAAAATTTGAAGTGTTTATTAAAGTAGGTATACATTAGAGAGATTATTCTGTCATTTACATAAGTTTTTATGTCTACAAGAGATTAGTTTTTGTTTTCGTAGTTTGAAAATAGTATTGCATAACTATTCACGCTACATTTATCTCTTTTCAAAGAACATTTCTGTTCATAGACTATCTCATACTCTCTGTAAAAATACAGGAACATTTTAATCAATATTAACTTACTCTTCAGCAGTTCAACATAAGGCGTTTAGAATGAGCTTACAAGTAGGAGGCATCAAAGATATTGAGTGAATACCTTAACAATAACTCTTTTAATAAAATTCATATGATACTGGATTGACACAAAATATGATCTCGACATGCAAAAACTCTTATCGTTCGCTATACAAGTATATGCTATTAATTTCCCTTAAATATATTAACGATTATGCTTTATTTCACACATTCTATTTGTCTTCATGCACCTAAAGATCTCCAGGTAGCCAAGAAGGCAACCCGATCGACTTTGATCAAAGCGGTACCGGGATCGATTCCCTTGGAGATTCATACGCAAAAGGACCTCAGCTAACGAAGTACTTTAAAATTACTATTATTATTATTTTTTAGCATAATGTGCCAAATTGCTTATGCTTTCACCCTAATATGTATAATGATTTACTGTTTAAGTTCATATTCTAATTTTCGTACACATTCACCCAACTCGCGGAAAATATTTTTGGAAAATGGCTTTGTTTTGGTAATTTAAGAACCAAATTAATCCAATTTTAATAATAATTACAATCGTTAACTTTTTCTGAAGAGCAAATCTGTGTAGCAGGATATTGTTAACGCAATTAACAGGATATTTTTGCATTTCGAGTTCCGGCTTGTAAAATACCTCCCTTTCGTTAATAAGCCTTTTCTCTTCAAATTTCATTGCAGAAAGGAGATTTTATTCCAAAAGACTCCCACAACAATGAGTAGAGAGAGTAGTTCTTTTGCTAGCCGTACATTTTCATCCGTTGCATTATTTTTGAAGGGCTTTTCGCGGTAATTAAGATCTTTCGACGCATTTTAGCTCCGAGTTAAGGTATTTAGAGGGCTCATTAGCCTGAATATACATTCTGTAATAAAAGAAATTCGAGGCACAATCGAGTGCGAGAGAATTCCGTGAATAATGCTGCTTCAGCGGCGAAAAACTCATTCCGAATGGGCAGAGCCAGTTATGCCGTCTGTTCCATGCGAACGGCCAAGATATGCAAGCGTTGGGTCCGCTGCTAGAAAAAGCTTCGGCTGAATTCATTGTCGGACCCTCAAGTCGAGTGTAGCTATTCTAGGAGTCTGAATTTTTCATCGCATGAACATTGGAGAGGCACTAGTCGTTGGCTAGGTGTACTCTTCTTGTTTTGAGTGCTTGTTCGCTATGGGAATGAAACAATAACGGTGATGCGATTTCCATATGTACTTTGCCGTAAAGTCAATGCGCAACTTCCCATAAGGACCCCACTATGTTATTGAATCCTTTTTCGACAGATTTTTGCTGTGGGGGTCTTTCAAAAAGAAAGAATTTATTTCATGAAGCTATATTTTTACTAACATTTAAAAGGCTGTATTTTATGAACACTAATCATTTCATGACGCTATATTGTATTGATCTTAGGAATTTGTTAATTCTTTTTGAAGGTCCCTGTATTATAATCTCAACGCTATCTATTGAGCAGTGGTGAACAACAGGTCCACCGAAATCTACCCGTTGATTCTCCAGAGATATTCGGTCCCTCGCGACTTTTCATCAGAAAGATTCTTCGTATCCTAAGGATTGTCATTACCTTAATTACTTGACTTGAATATACATTTACTTGTGATGAAATTAACAACAGAATTGCGTAGGTTACCAGAATTAGGAAGAAGAATTAGGTTCTATTCTTATTTTAATAAATAATGAACCATTAAGTTGCAATATGAGCCTTAACATATATTTTCCTACGTTCGACTATAATTCGAATATCTTCTTGGATGAATCTTAATATAATGCATATTTGTCACAGATTTCAGTTTCAACTATTCTTTGAAAGTTCATCAATGGGTTGTTGGGAGTTCTTTTTCAAAAAACAAAACACCCGCGGTTTTCATTCATACATGGAAGTAATATTTATTTGTTCTTACTTCTTTGAAGTTATCAAAGAAAAACTTTTAGGCACTCGCAGCCATGTATTTCCAGTTTAACTGTTTGGATTTACTGAGGCTTCTCTCATAATTTATGAAAACTTTGAAGGATTTCATAGAGAAAAATCTGGATTTACATGGGTTTTTTTTACTGTGCTGAATCATTGATAATTTCCGTAAATCAACTCCATAGCCATAAAAACACGCATATTCATCATTTTCATCGATTTATACCCAAATTTATACTCTCGGAATTTCCTCGCATCTTCTCTCACCGACTTTCCCGTACTGAGCGATTTAAACGATTAATTTTAATCGCGTGTTAATTCTCTTCTCATAAAATGTTGCCAAACTTAGCATTTAAAAGCAGCGCGCCAGCAGCTTTTAAACTCATCGTCACGGGGACTCGGAGCGTAAAGTGCTTATGCTAATTGCTTCAAGGAACATCAGGGAATGCCATTTGTTACCCATTGTTTCCCCTGCTCACTTTGAGACTCCGCCTTAATGCTTCGCCTGGCTCCGGGGAGGAGTGAACGAGAGGGTGATAAAGAGGGAAGGAAATCAAGGGTAATTGAGGAATGCGTGTTGTTTAAGGGGAGAAAGTTCAAGGATGGAAGTGTACGCAAGGAAGGTTTCTGGGAGGATATCTCGGGAATGAATAGGTTCAGGCTTGGGAGAGACTCGGGAATGCGGTGTCAATTTCAGATACACCATTCTGGCGGAAGAGATTTTTCTTCAGGTTGCTATCACTCCAGCGGTGCTATTAAGTAAACGGTCTGGAAACGTATTCGACGTGCCACTTCGAGAACCGATTTCCCTGCTAGTTGATAAGACCTTGCTTCACCATTCGTTACAAAGGCATAGGAAAGCATGTTCGGCGGTGATCAGTGAAAGGTATCGTCAACCCAAATTTATTATGTTGAGAGAGTTGATGTAACTTCAGAACCAAATGAACCGTTGAAATCTATGTTGACCTTATAGTGACGATAATGCCTGCAACTTAATGGAGAGGATATTGGGCTATTTAGTATAGAATGCTGACAGAAATATTAAACTGTTATTAATACATAAAGACTTAAATCAATAATTTTTAGCATAAAGTATACGAATCTTTGTAGATTTTGCTAAGTTAAAATTTCAGAGAGAGATAGGATATAGACCTTTCAATACGAATCAGATGCATGCAGATTTGCCGTCTACGTTGAACTGATTCGCGTTAGAGTGAAATTGAGTGCTATTAAATAAAAATTATGAAATCAGTCGTAATTCATTTATGCAATCGCGTTTGAATAACTTGTGAAGCACGTTCTATAACTACCCATCCTTTTCTTCTAATATAATTGTGAAAATTTGTGCGCAGATTTAGTTTTAATGCGTCAATTATGAAAAACTTGTTTTTAATTTAGTATGAAATCAATTCGATATGGAAATCATGAATTCATGAAACTTGAAGGGGCATATTATATTCTCTGCTTATCTCTTCGTAGCATTAATTTGAACACTAATTGATATATTTTGAGCTCTTACTCTATCTCGCTATTCATCGCTTTTCTCGTTCGTCGTAGCATTTAACATAAGTATTTGTGCTTTGCACATATGCGTGGAAGCAAATTTACTGTTTATTTGATTTATCGCTTGGTTACGTTATTAATTACCACGTATATCTCTACTACTAAAGGTCACTCATTCACATTCGCAAGGACAAATTTGCGTGATACTCAAAGCGTAGAGATGAATATCACCATTCCGAAATATTTATTTTCGTTTTCGATAACATCATCGTCCCTGCCATAAAATTTCTACCGATTCCATCTTCTCATTTTACAGTTCAAAGAATTCTTACCGTCGTGTGTCAGCTTGGAGACGTCATCGTAATCACAGCTGTAATAGTTCAGCGAAGGCAGTATTCCTTTATGAACGAAGCCGATCGTATGCCTATGACCTTTTCGCGAATGCCTCTTCTAGATAAGAATTCTCGCCCTAATAAATCCCAATCCCGTATTTGCGTAGCACTTTAAGGATCGGAGATAAAGGAGGATGCTGCCGGATTATGACAAATAAAAATGTAGATGCGGTCTTTTTTCGGGAACGACCTACCTCCGAGAAAAGTTAATGGCCTACTTGAATTGTTAGGAGGCTGAAAGAGCCGTTTGCGCTGAAGCTAGGAGTCCCAATGTTTGACTTTGCAAGTAATATCTCCAATGTGTGTTCGGTGATCGGAATGGATCTCGGCGGAGTTCGCCAGCCCGGGAAGACTATATTTTTCGGAAACTCTCACAGCCGAGTGCTGCTGTTTTTTCCTTATTGGCATAGCCTTCGATTCCTTCCCTATTTTGCCTCCGAAACGTTTAGAATCGCCTTTGAAAGAGATAGAAATCGTGGAAGAGGTGGATCGAAGGTGATGCGGAAATTTTATTTTGACGCTGCGCTTTTATAAGTCGAGATCCAATTACATGAGATGATATCAGACCAATATTCTTCGTAGCAAAATTATTGAATGCAGATGATCCACTTTTCAAAGAGCAGAAAACTGCCTTTAAAGAAATTAATATATCCTACTTCAACGTGAACAGTTTCATGAGAACATGTTTTCGGCTTTTCCTCAGGTAGAATTTTCTATGAATATCTGTTTATAATATTTTAATATTTGCGTGAATATATAAGTTTTCTCTGGATTTAATTTAGTTATAAAGTGAACCTCTCGATTATCCGGTATAATCGTGGATAGTAGGAGCATGAATAATCGGAAACTATAATGTCATTCGATGAGGTCTGAATGTAGTTTATTTAGTAAATATACTTACTTAATAGGATGTTTTGTTTATTGTGTTGGAATGCAGATTCATCATTTATCAATACTGTGCAAGCGCACACATAATATATAACAAAGTAGATTTTTAATCTTGACACTCTAGCTAAGAACGAACCGCAAAATTGTTGTCAGGGAATAATAGTGGTTATTAATGAAGCATTTTTATGCTTTTATGAATTTAAAGTCAGCTCTTGGTGTCTTGCACAATTAATGTCACCATTATTATTTTATTATCCTGGAAATTGCCCAAACCAATCGATGAATATAAAACAATGTCTTAATATCGTAAATGATTCAGATTTGAGAGATATTTTCCCAAAAATGGTTAACCAATCCACAGTACTTGAGTTCGTGCGAACGTTGAAATCTTTGATCTAGCATTATTTAAAGTAAAAAAAATTATATGCTCTTGCGTGAGTTCACGATATTTTATAGGCACGATCTTTAAAAGAAAAAAAAAAGACATTTGGTATCTTCCATAGCAGGTGTACATTTGACCGATTTCGTCAAGGTACCGATATCTTCCGGTGTCTCCTTTATCCTAAAGATGTCATTACGTTTATTAAACCGGTCAAATTAAAAAATCTCCTGTGGGAGTTACCAAGAGATTTTTCTTTTTAAGACAGTTAATTAAACTTTTTAAGAGAGCAATCGCTGTTTTGACTTTGTTTCGTTTCTGTAGCTCCAATTCATTCCTTAGAGAACCCTTACTGCCGGAAGATTAACTTTTTGAAATTGGGTAAACGAGGCCCCCAGTTTACCCCATCGATGAATTCCATTCCGCTTCTTATTAACGACGGCGTAAAAGGTATGCGACTGCCTTCCTCGAATCGGGAGATAATTAAGTCACTCTCATCGAATTCATTGCGGGGGAGATTCTAAGAAGTTGGAAATTAACGCAATTAAAGCAGCCGCTACATCCTTCCCAACGAGCGTCCGCAGATGGCGTGTAACGTAGTTGTCCCACTTTCCAAATGGCGGTTGGAGAGGAGTGTGGACGGTGTATAAAGAGTTCCGGGAGAGAGTTAGAGAGGGAGAGATAAAGAATGCGTTTTCCCGAAGCCTTTTCCGGAGCTACGCCTTACGCTGAGAGGGAACACGGTGTAATAAGGGAAGGCTTTTCTGCAGCCAAAAACCCTTTCCAGAGCTAGAGAACGCTGGTAAGAGATTCTACGACATGCTACCAATAAGCTTAAGTTCGGGGAACTCTTACATATAACGGGCTTCCGATCACGTCTCCGAGTTATCCAGCCGTTCGTACTTACGTCATTTTTCAAGATGTAAAAAGGCAAAATCAAGTCATCGTTCGAAAGTGAATATTCGAACGAAATGCCAGATTACTAACGTGGAAAATGATAAACCGAACACATCCTTCTTCTACAGTAACAAATATAGTTATTCCTATTATCTGTTATTAGTAAAGATTAAGAAAATCTGCAACTTTTTTCTTCTATCCTTGAATTTCAAATGAGATATTTTTATAGGGATTTAATTTAACAACTTCAAAGAAAATTAAAAAATGTTCGATACGCTACGCGCAATAATGTCAGATATATTCCCCGATTCTCTGTCTTGTGTATGATACTCTAATTGAACTTTTACAATCCAGTTATGAATTTTCTAATGAAAATGGCAGCGAAGTTTTAGGGAAAATTATATTTTTAGCATGAATTCTGATTGCCACTGTTACAATTACCTTGTACTTTTGGCTCTGTAAATGTATACAACTTAGGCACTCATAATTAAGTTTATTATGAAGTCTTTCAGAAAATGATGTGATGAAAGAAAACCATAGTAAAATTAGTTAAATTAGTCAAATAAGAGATATTCTTATTTTGTTGTATAGAAAAATTGAAGAATATGGTTGTTATAATTTTAATTTATTTTCTATTGTTTTATGTATGATTTCTATTCTAAAATAGCAATAATTTTCTTTGAAATCCTTAAGTTGCTTCAAATCAAGGCAGTATAACTGGTAATATTTGCTTGCTGAAATTTATTTTAATTAACAAATTACAAGATTTAACTCTGACTCTGTGTAAATAACTGAATTGCAGAAGGTTGCATGCCATGTGATGTTTCTCCTTCACGCTGTACGAAATGCACTCATTGGAAAACCGATTACAAGAAAAAGGGTTCTCTTTAATAGAATGGAATACCCGATGCGAAAGTATGTGTCTTGGAAGTTGGCCAACGGCGGGAAGGAAATGTTTCAATAGGGGCCTCTCTGCTATATGAGTTTTAACTCCTGAATCGCATTCTCCTTACAAAGGATTAAAAAGGTTTAAGTTTAATTTAAGAAGAAATTGATCTTTATGGAATGTAAAGATTTGGAAGGAACAAAATTTATGTTGGTTATATCAATCAATCAATTTGGTAAGGAAAGTAAAATATTTATCACTAAAATCACTAAGTTATTTATTACTTAATTATAATTTTATATTAACCCAGTCCATGCAGGTATCCCTTCAAGAGCTAACTGGTTTACTGAGAAACATCGCAGCTATTTAATTAATGAAAAAACCTCAGTTCAGTAATTGCGCGTATCTAGCATTTTAATTAACCTTTCATTGGGTTTTACTCGACGGAAATAATAGAGAAAGCAAAAGAATAAGGAAAACCTCTAGAAACCACTCGTAATCAATTAAAATGTACTTCATCAATACAAGATGTGTCAATAAAATAACTTATCTTCCCATTTTATTACTTTCTCTATGGATGATTTTTACTTTTAATAGTTTAATTCAGCCCACAAAGTGAATTCCTTATTAGTTTCATTAAGAAAAAAGTTATAGAAAGTTCAAAAAATTATTCAACGTATGCTTTTGCGTTATCTGTCGGATCAGTAAAACTACATGAACTGTCACTTTTTCAAATTCGCTTATTATGGCATAATCTTTTCTCGTATTGTTGAAAGAGTCCTATCATTACCCTATTTCGTCTATACATCGTTGGAGTCATCCCAAAATAAAGTCCGTCACTCAATACGAGGATTTTATTCGCATTGAACGCGGCAGTTTTGGTACGGCAAGCTATAAATGGAATGTTGCCGTCGAAAGAGCTGGTTTCGTTCGGTAGGAAACGCTGTTCCCCACGAATTGTTCGGCCCGAAATGGTTGGGACGTGGAGAAGTGTAGGGATTGCTTTTGCCGCAGTTCTGCCTGCAGCAGCATTATTTGCAGGCCGAAAAACTTTTAAAGCATGCATGTAACTATGGCACAGAGGAAGTTTTAAGCGGACAGAACCCAGTGCAAAAGTTTCGAAAAGCTCGGATGGTATTCCCTTCCCATAATGTAGAAGTTCCCTATAATTTCGCGTCTCCCCTTAATTATTCCTAGTTTTGCGGAAAAACATGTCTTTAGAATTCTTGGACTTGTTTACGAGGGTTGTCGAAGGTTTGTTCGTAAAGTTCGATCTCGACGAAATTTAAGACCAAGAAATTTTCCGTCCCAGACTTCCCTTTCATACACGTTTGTTTTTTTTTTTAATGCTCGGGATAATTTCCGCTCTGGAGTACGTTTGTATTCCGCTACGACTTCGAGTTGGAGCTCTTTATCCCCGTTTTTTTCCTTTTCTTTCTATTCCTCGACGGTCGTCAACTTCGGCGAAGTTTTCTTGTTTTGGGGAGGGTGGTGCTTCAAGGCACCGTTCTAGGCCCTCGAAAAATATATACACCCAACCGCCGCGAAAGTATTTTCAATTAAACCGCTCAAACAAAACGGCTCTCTCGCACACTGGCGCTGGATTCACTCCG
The DNA here is from genome assembly GCA_036926295.1 of Pachydiplax longipennis. Classification (NCBI taxonomy): domain Eukaryota; kingdom Metazoa; phylum Arthropoda; class Insecta; order Odonata; family Libellulidae; genus Pachydiplax; species Pachydiplax longipennis. The sequence continues at coordinate 20,851,488 of JAVFKF010000012.1, forward strand.
GCGAAAGAGGAAAGACTTGGTGGGGGTGGGAGGAGAGACTTTTCTCCGTTCTTTCTCCATCCTCGGCCCCAGGGTATTTTTTCCCTCGCCCCTACTTTCTGTTACACGACTTCCGTGCATGTACGGGGGAGGACCGAGCAGGAGATGAACAGAGTTGCCGACACGTTCCTGTTCGCTAGCTAAAAACCGTTACTCAAGTCATCCCGTGGCATTCGAAGGCGGTCGGAAGAGATTTTTTCCTCCTTTTTCCCGTCTCTTTCCCTGCCCAGAAAACCTTCTCCCTCATCTCGGTAATCCCCTCACACTGTTCCGAAGCCGTTACGAGAATGATACGGGGGATGGGCGGGAAAGAATATCGAAAGTTTTTTCGATCTTCGAATGTTTTAACGACTTGCGGAATTTTTTCTCTCGTCTTTTTTTACGTCCTGAAGATAACGAGCTGTAAGTCTCTTCGCTGCTATCCTTCATATGGCTCCTTACGCTCCATAAGTCTCGCTTCGTGAATCCTTTCGGATTTCTTACTTAATGTTTAGTCATGCGCATCGGTCTTTGAATGAACGCCGTCTGTTTCTTTCGACCCCATTCGCAGTCGCTGGAGGAAGCTTTTTCTAGATCAAATGATCCAGGAAACGTGGTAAAAACTTCCTTCGACGAGGGAATCATTCAGATCATGTTAGCTTTTATCGCTACAAAGATTTTGTATCAAAGTATGGTCATCATTATGTTGTTAGCAGTAGATTTCTCCTCAATAATACCCTCGCAAACGTGAGTAACAATTCTTCGAGTATATTGGATGTATGAAGATTACTTATATCGCAGTTTTTCGAACTTAAGTAGATATTGGTAACGATTGGAAAAGTTAATTATTTTTATATGAATGGGTAAATACTATTGAAAAATATTTTAATTGTTTTCATTGTGTAATTAGAAGCATATTGATGGATGAAATTCATTTTCTGATTCTTTAGTTACCGAAAATTTTAGCTACAATTAAGTTCTAATGAATTTCTAATGCTACGATAGTACTGTAATTTTTAGATATCTTAGTAATTGAGTGATATGTGATTCTTAAGTTACTACGCCTTCTTATACCTTAAGATCTAATATTATTTTATATATTTACAAAGTTTAAAAGTATATTTACAATAAATTAAATTATTTGGAATAATTTGCCCCAATTTTCAAATAGGTGTGTTTATTTCTTAGCCCACGGTTATTACATACCGCCTTGTTACCTCCTTTTCCAAAGTGGCATTTGCTTAAAGGTTACATAGAAATATTATTATCACGTGTTATTACGAAAGAGGTAAAAATATTTTCGTGTATGACTTAATCAAATTTTAACTGATATTACCGCGCAAAATGTGAATTAATCCGAAAACGACTGCGAATATGCCTCTACTCTCCAAAAATTTTTTCCGGTTATAGCCAAGAAAAAAACATTTAAGATTCTAGAAATTAAATTTGCTCAGCTATTTCATTAAATGGGAAGAAGGAAATGACGACGTTATTAGTGACTTGTATTGCATTCTAAAATAGTATAAACTGTATTTTATAGCTATTATTTTTCAGCTAAAATTTGTATTTAAAAAGGGATCATTATATCTCTTTTTAATATTTTGGCATGAATGCAATAAAATAAAGAATACTGCCGAAAGATTTAATCCTGATTACGTAAATCGAGGGTGCCCTATTTATGTAGGAAGCATATAAATATTATTGTCTTCTCCAACTAATTGAGTGGTTGAAGAGAAAAACGGAAAGAGGCCGTTCATTCAGTGATCTAAAATGCTTTCAATAAGGAGAATTTGAAATAAAAAAATCTTTTCGTATTTTCCATTTGATGAATAAATGCGGAAAATACGTGAATGCTTATTTTATTAATAACTTTCCTTGCTATGGTTTTCCTAAAGTAAAGACTTCTTAAATCGATCTTCTTTGATTTAAATAAATTTGTAAGTTACTGGTACCTTGAAACTTACTACAGCTAATGTCCCAGAATATAAAGCAATTCATGCGATAAGTTTATGGGGTTTTGCTCTTTCCAACAGTCCCAGTACATTTCCCTAGGAGCATGTTAATAAGGTCTGACATTGAATTATTAAATATCGGACCCCCGGAAGGCAAGTGGGCAATGCGCTAGACATTGGTTCTATATCCGCTCGGCGAAATTACCAAGGCTCTTGAAGAACTTTTACGTTACTACTACTTTAAAGTACTATAAAATAGCTTGTGCAATTTATTCAATATATATTATCAGATTATAGAACTAAAGAATCCATAAATGATTTTCTTATCTTAAATTTGAATGGCAATAAAAATCATATATGTACAAAATACCAAGGCCTTTTTTAATGACGAGAACTGAACTTAAAAGTCAATTGGAAAATTTTGTATAGTAAGTTGGATTAGTAAATTCCATTCGCGAAATTTTAAAGTAAATACTTCGAGGAAAGTTTGGTTTTAGGAAAGAAAATGAGATATAGGGAAGGAAATATTTCCACACATTTTTCACAAATGCGAGATAAAAAAGTGGTCATATTATTGTATAAAATAATAATTATTTTAATCTAATCTTGTTTCATTTTGTTAAAAATGACTCAGGCTTACAAATTAATCGTTTTCGATACGTGTATATCCACTCTGAAAAACGATTCATTAAAATCTTCTCCGAAATCGCGAGATTGAATGAGAGGAAAGCGTATTTAGGAATATTTCCTCAATTTTACGCACATTGAGAGATTAAAATACATAGCGTCACCCGCAAGTCTTCATGAATTTATCGCTAATATTATAATTTTTCATCTCCAATTCTTACTTTCTCCAGCGAAACTCGGGGTCGAGGGAGTAGGAATCCCGCTCTTTGTACGAATTTAATCTAAAGTTACATTTTTCTTTCTTTAATCCGCGAGGTATTTTGGAATTCCCCCTAAATCACATCGAGAAGGCGTGAATTACGATATTATCGCCAAGAGTCTGCGAGAACTTTTCCCACAGAAAAAAAAGCGAAAGCCAAAATTGCTTTTTCGGTCATAAAGCGAGAAAATTAAAAGCGCCGCTGGGTGAGAAGGGCTCTCCTCCCTTGCGGAGCCTTAAAATTAAAAAGGAACCCTTTCGTAACATTTGATTTATCGATTTCAAACGGAGAATTCTTGTGTTGAATTATATTTTGGATGTGTTGAAGATACGGAGCCAGATAATTGGGTTCCGCCGTGTAGGTGGCATTGTTTGCTTACCCACGAAGATGGTTTCTCTCGCATCTTATGATCATCATCATTATAAGAAGTGTTTTGAACAAGTCTCTACCGTCAGTAAGTACTCTAAGAAAAGGGTCTTTGTTTTATTACTTAAGTATAGTGCAACTTTTGTTTTCCTTGTAGAGTAGACCATGAATTTTCACAACGCCGAAGATGGCAACGGCAACGCCGAACAGGTTTCGGGGACCAACGTAGGTTACCCAAGAGCCTTTTTTTCTCAAATTTTATCTCCGGAGAGTTATTAAGTATTTATAATCCTATAAGCTCACATCCTTCTGTATTGGTAATACATTTTATTAATATAATTTTTCTGGTTGGCTAGTATCAAACTTTAGTAAATGAATATCATTAGTCCGTATTAATAATAAATATATAATAAAACAAATTGGATGTAATTAATAAATCCTTCTGTCGATATGTTGACATAAATGGCGTGACTCTTATTTATTGATTCTGCCATTGTTTCTTCTCTTTATTAAGAATATTAACTGCAAAATATTTCTGCTTTTCGTTTAAATTTTTAAATCTGCCCTCCTTTGGAAGTTTCCTAAATAACGCTTAAATCTTTACCTGTCCTATGAGTTTTTTGCTTCCATCAATGACTAGTCTCTAAATACTTTGATCAATTTTTTCAATTTAATTAGTCAGAATTGTGCTGTAATTATTGGATATTTGTGCTCTGCGGTACAGCAGTTTAGAATGCTGGTCTCGGTTTAATCCCGGCAATATAATTATTTTCTGGCTATACATTGTAATAATGTATGTAATGCGGATCATACTAATTAAAATTCCTTTTAGTTGAGACATTACTTGAATTAATTTTCCCCGAAATAACGGTGGCTGCAGCAGTTTTATAAAGTCTTCTTGTTGCACCTTTTTGAACGAGTGAGTGAAAGTCCAAAACAATTCATTTTGATTTTAATTAAGTCTAATAACAATTCCGCTATCCCTTTATGCATTAATTCGATGCGCACTTACATTTTACTCGCAGTTCCGGAGCTTTAAGAAGGAACTTCCAAATGAAAATGCTAATAATCCCTTAAAACCCACTTCTTTATCTAGTGAAATGTGCAGCTTGCATACCAGGGCATTGTTTGCTGCAAAGAAGAGTATGTAATTAATATATACTACTTAATTACGAAATATTTGGTCTAAATAGGGTTTATGTGTATAATTTTGAAGAATGAAAATCTTCATATAGCTCGAAAGGCTCTGCATAATTACATATTTTTGTTTGATGTCTATTTCAACAGTATGATGTAGCTAATTACCTATAGAAAACTCATTCCATGAAAGACCTGTCGTTACTCAAGAACATTTAGTAATATATTATCTAAGTATGGCGCACGAAAAATTTCCTTTAGTAGAGTTATGGTACATTTATGAGTAGCTTTCGTAAGTTATTTAATTGAAATTTAAAAGATAGTATTAGATGGTCAAGAGTATTACGGATTATCTGGTAGTCTCGAGTTTTGCACTTCTTCTTAGTTGAAATAAATTATAGGCACAGAATTTTCACTTTTGAGCATATTTTTAAACCAAAGACTCATTATAAATTATTCATACGAGTAGCTATACTTAGAGCAAATAAACTCATGGCTAAGGCATTTCTCACACATTCCTCATCTTCATTATGATATTTCATTCCATAAATTAAATGTTAATAATATATTCTTCTCATCTGTTGTTATATTTACCTTCTATATTATTTATTTACAAGCCCATTTAAAGCGATAGGATTCTAACATTTTAAAATGAATTTCTCATTAAAATGATAATCATTTCCAGCTAACTCATCAAGCATAATTAATTATATTTTGTAACCTCATTATCCACGACGTATCTGTATTTTAATCAGATGGAAGTATTAAGACATGAAACTCTCAAAACTTAAGCAGTGTAGTAAAACCTGATGAAGACAATATTCAGGGAATTGAGATAAAACCGCGTTATTACAAATAACTTTTATATAAGAAAACCATAAAAATCTGCTCTATTAGCGGGTAGCAGATCTTATTTAGCGATATTTTTACCATTTGAATCGTATTGTAAAAAACGGGATCGGGAAAAAAACGCAAATTAAGTGAGACAGCGTTTTCAGCAAGAGTGTCTTAAACGAGTTTCACTGTAGCTGACTTTTTATAAATATAGATCTCGAACTTCTTAAATGTAAGAAATTTTTGGAGAAATTATTATTAGTATAAAGCTTAAGAGAAAATATAAAACGTAGGGTGTATTAAAAGTGAGAAAAGGAATTGTCTTGTGGAAGAAAATTTCCTTAGCTAAGAAAAGATTCGGAGAAGAGTATGATGAAAGAAATGTTTTCCAAACTTCGTTACAATTTTAGAACGTCGAAAATCTACGGCAGATGCTACAAAGCAAAGTATCAAAGGCAACATTAAATATTCTAACGCCCGTACAGATTCCTCCATTCTAGCCACCAACCACTAGCGAATGAAAGGGGTAAACTGTTTCATGGAAATCCCTCTCCCTTAAAAGAATAAAACAGCTAGTTAGCGCGAAACACACTCATGGGGACAATACGGCTGAAAGCGGGCTCTCCTCCGAAACTTATGTCCCTGCCTTATCTTCGGAATCGCGGAGGCATTTTGTCCCGCAATACTCAGCCCCATTAATCCCTTGCGTGACCGTCGAAACGAAAGTAAAACAAAGGACTAATCAACTTAGGACGGGGCAATTTTGGCGAGGCAATAAAGCAGCTCGGAAAGCGATCTTGTGGGCAGTCTCCTCCCGCGTTCGAATTCCGGGGCGTGCGAAAAAACCAATCGTTTGACACCTGGTAGTCCCGCCGAGGGTGTTACCCATCTCCCAACTTTACACCCCAAATGGGACAATCTTTCCGTCCAGAATATTGATTTCAACGAGGTCGTTGCGAGGTAATGGCCGAGCCATCAATTTCGAGCCTCTGGGGCGAATTGCAATCGGGTTTTTTTATTCTCTTTTCGGATGGTGTGGGAGTGAGGCGTGGGGATGAACGGGGGAAGATTGGAAAAAGGGAAATGAAAGAGGGAAGATAAAGATCGCGATGAAAGGGTAATCTAAGCATCGCCGCTGCTGTTTCCGCTCGAGGATTGGCAAATTGTAGTTTAATGCATGTGGGAAACTTGAGCGTATACATGGGGAAATTGATGGTTTTGTGAGTGGCGGAAAGTAATCGCTCCACCACGATTGACCGGCGCGTCGGTTGCCCGTTACTACTCTTGACCCACCGCTTGTCTTCGACGCCCCGTCAGCGCCGTGTTTCAATCCTACCATAAACACTGACAGTGTTGGTGAGTTATGCGGATTTAACCTTAGCAATATCAGTAAAATATACCAATGCTGTGTATCACGAGGGACCGAATGGTTAGTTTCTACGTGATGGAGGGAAGTAAAGATGAGAAATGCATTCACATCTGCATACTCAGAACTGCTTGATTAGAGAGAATCACTGCTCCGTTCCCTGCTGAGAATATGATGAAAGTTCAGTGAAAAATTAAGGTCAATGATAGTTTATGATTTCGTGTTTATGATTTATATTATATTTATGGAAATTTTGGGATATAAACTCAGCAAATTTTACTATGTCGTTTAACTTGCAATGTTTAAATTATTTTAAAAATAAATGCCTCAGAAAAATGGTCAACTGTCGTCATTGAATAAAAATATAAGATTAATATATAAATGATTTACGAAAGTTCATTAAAAACCTTTGGAAGATACAACTGTCGATGTGTCAAAGTCTCCTAATATCAGTCAAGAGAACGTTGGTCTAATGAAAATTCTCGTAACTTACAGGTCAACGCTCTTTCAGTTACTTTGAATTTGCACATACGTAATATTAATCCCCATATTCTCCACCCTGAGGGCCACTTTACTTGGCGAATTAAAACGACAAACTCATACTGATAGTGATGGCTTAAGGTTTAACTTACTGGAAATAGAGCTATTTTATCGAACCTCTATCCCAGAATATGTTAGATCCATTTCCCCAGAAATTGCCTTGAAATAACCTGAGAAATGAAATGTTGCAAGTTTTAAACAAGCGAAATAAATAAAATCCTACGCATTATGATACTAATAAATCATACGGTTTGTTAAAATTTTCTAATATCAGGTATTTCAGTATTTTTGTATGCCTTATAAAGACAAAAGAATATAAAATAATCTTATCATGAAAATTATTTAAAAATATCATTTACTATTATTTTATATTTTACTATTTTCTTTTGCTGTCGCTTTATTTTTTTATTTTCGTAATTTTCCAAGCTATTTACTAACTTTAACTTCAAGGGTTAGGTTTGAGAGCCCATATTGGCCTAAAATCGCCAGTTAATTATTATTTTCAGATTTTAGAGCTTAAGCTCATTTCATAAAATCCTCCTTCTCTAAAGCTCTTTTCACTGACGAACTCTAAGGGAAAGTAAATTGTGCATTTCCTTAAACGTAAGTTGAGAATTAACACATAGACATATTAAATTTCATATCTTCAACCTTTAGTGGTTGGCGCAAAAGACGGGAATGGGAAATATTTCCATTTATCAAACGAATTGCATAGGTAATTGGTGAAATTGATTCGGATTGGTGCCTAGTTTTTTATTTTATGATTTGTAAAATACAGTTGAAACGTCACGTATCTTATTGCTATTACTATCTTTAATCTATTTATTCCTGAATGAAACAGTTTGTAATATTATACATTTATTTTATGTCAATGAGAAAATCAACATATAATCTTCATTACTCATATAATGATGTACAAATTAACGAAACGGAAATTCAGTAATGATTATTCTTCACCTAGAATATAATGCTATTATTATTAAACATTTTGATTTACTATTTAATTTTTGAAAATGCTAGTGATTATCGGTATCTCGACATTGTTGTTATCCAAATAAACAGAAAAGGTCGTAGCGGACACGTGAGATGGATGCCATGCGAAAAATGACACTCTTTGCTCTCAACGCCTCACGCCGGAATGGAAAGCTCTTGGGGAAAGCGTAAAAGACGACGCACATCTAGTAATTTCGGGAGCCCTTTCGAGAGGGAAAGAATGAAAAACTTCATCGGAACGGATGTGCGACATCGAGGAATCCCGGCAAATAATCGACAATCGCCGGGTGAGATATCGTCGGCTATCAAGGTTAGGAGAAAGCGGGAAAAGGACGAGCGATGGCAATTTTTATAAGCGTGAGAAACCGAGGGAAAAAAGGATTATTATTGAAAGGAAGGAGCGATGATAGAAAAATCGAAGTGGGATGAATGGGAAGGAATTTTTCACGAGGCGGGGAAGGCATGCGTAAAGGCCGGGAAAAAGATGGGGAATATCTTGGGACATGACGTATCCCTCTAGGATACGTGCCCCGGCGAGGATATCCATCCGTGGAGTTTCAAGGTATTCCATCTCCCCTTTCTTTGCGTGTCCCGCTTATGAGTGTTGGTTGCTCATGTGTGGAAAACCCCGGGGAAGGAGTAAAGGGGAGCGATTTCCAAGTGGGCGGTGACATATCCCCCTTGGATCCACTCCAAGAACTTGTCCCCTTTCGGGACAAGGGTTGGGTTTTGCGGATAAGGGGACGAGGAGGTTAGGGAAAAAGTTTTTTATTCGGCCCTTTTGTGCGAGCGATTCTTTTCCTCATCCGGCCCACTTCTTTCTCCGTTATGTATTTCTATTTGGGACCGTTTTGGGGAAAAAAGGGGATATTTTTCCGGCGGGAGAGTTTTTTCCGAATCATAAGTATTTTGCAATTAGGGCGGAGGGAGGATCTTCCTGTTATGTCCAACCCACTTCCCTTTCTTTATTCCGCTTTCTTTTTAAGCGTCTCGACCGCTCGTTATGGGCTCCCGTCTTCTTTCGCGATGAGTAGTTTTTAAAGGCGTTAAAATATTACGTCTTCGCATTTCCATAAGACGGGAGTGATAAGGGTTTTAGAGTCCCCTCGTTCTGTTTGGACGGCCCTGAATTGTAATAAAGGAAACGGAGGGAATTAACTAAAGATTTTCACCCGAAATTTCGTGCTTAATGAAGTTTACATCAGCTGGGGTTTCTTGAAATATCTCCGTAGTTTACTAAAAGAAAAATAGATTTGAATTGAATTGAATGAATCTATTTGGTTTATTATTTGAAGTAAAGTTTTTAAACTCAGAATAATATGCTGTATCTGATGTGTTTCGGTCACATGAGTCATAAAAATTTTAACTCTTTAAAACCTGATTTATGTCTCATTTCATTATGGTAGCTAAGTAATGTATTGCCGACTAATAATTAACGGTCAATTATAAAGCAATTTGCGTAATTCTCAAAACGGACGTTTTAACATTCTATTCGCATTTATTTTCCTTAGGGGAGTATGGAGATGAAGTGTATATGATGGAAATTAGAATAATTCTTAAAAAAATAATGGTTGGCATGGTTGAACATGTGTTCTTTATTTACAAAACTTTAAAAATATTCACAATGTCAGTGTTTATTTTTAAAATCCTGAACTGAAATTCGCATTGAAAACGCATTGAAATCCTAAAAGATTTTCGTGAGTCAGAAGGTTCAATTCGGGAAATTTTCTTACCGAGTCTTTGTGTGGAAATCTGTACTTTATCTTTTGCTTGCATGTACAAGCAGGATAAAGTTTATAAAATTATGTACTTTAACAATTTTTGTATGCAAATAGTGGTGGAGAACGTGGAATTACACTACTAGAAACATACATACATTATCCAGGAAAAACAGTTTTCTGGGACTCGACTTGAGGACTTTGGCTTCGGTTAGCTCACATGATAATCATTCCACCACTTGAGGCAAAGTAGAAGTAGAATAAAGAAGTAAATTATTACAGTCTTCTCTTTTGAGAAAAAGCAAGAATGTTTTCATATATCACACAATGATCTAGGAATGTAGGCTAAAGTAAACGATGACAACCAGTCTCGCTAATTATTCTCAGTTACTAAAGATTTTACGGTATAATATTTCTAATGTGTAATCGATAACATCCAAAGTGAAAAAAACGAAGGAACAATTATCTTTAATGAGGAATTTTACGCTTAAATTCAAACATGGATTAAGTAATCTTCCGGAACCTTTGCTGCAAACTTCATAATGAAGAGATATTATCGTATGTTTACTCACTGAGGTCAGACGTTGGGAACTAGATAAGATCGTAGACACTTTAGCGCGAGAAGTTTTTACAGCATTAAGCGATGAGGACATGAGCCGTTGAACTTACCTAAGAACTTCATCTTAAGGAAACATATCTGGGATGGCACGAAAAGGACCTAAAAGATATAGGTGTTCACCTGGTGTGGTACACTTACATGATATTATACAAGGTACGTTCCACTACTTACTTTGCGTTAAACAAGTGGATTTCTCACGGTAGCTCAGGGTTCCGAAAACTATATTAAGTATCCAAAATGTTACGAGAAGCACGACGGTCATAAATTCAGATGAGAAGCGGTCCTGAAACAAGTTAGCGCGTAAAAAGTAATAGTGTGACATAAAGCTGAAGAACATCAAAGTATGACACGAGAAGTACCATATACGTTAAGGGGGTTAAGGATCGCGTGAATTTGAGTCGGTGGGAATAAAAACGCCGAGATGGATTACTGAAGTCGCGACGAGATATGATAAGGAGAAGAGAGACATTAAGAGGGTGAGGCCGAGGAGAAGAAGTTGTAAAAAGAGGAGTGCTAATGGCGGTGGGAGGTTTAGAGGGATGGGGAGACAAAGGAACTTTTTCCGAGGAGGTCGAAGAAAGGTCACGCGGAAAGTGGAAACGTAAAAACCTGTGGAGGAGAGAGATTTAAATGGAGTGGAAAAATCGACGATTAACCACGCAGAAGTCTGAAATAAGGAATTAGGGGATTTTTATTAGGAAAAATAGTAAGGATATACAGTGAAAACAGATTAAGACGCTGTTCAGGGTACAAATCGAAAACCTCCCTATATATATGCGGGATAGCGTTTTAACCAAGTTGTGTAATACTGGTTGCCTTAGTCATATTAATGAACAATGGTCTGCTTATTGCACAAGGAAAACGTCTTAGTTACTTAATTTTGATCATCTTTGGCCCTAAAATGTGGCAATTTTAACCAGATAAACAAAGAGGGAAGGCTGACGATTTCTTAGCAGCAGTAGTGAGTGGGTATCATGATATCTCCGAATCCAGCTGAACTGTCCATAAAACACTTTTTTTCATTTTCGATATGTTTACTTCTCAAGATTGTTTCCAAAGGGAACACCAAAAAGCGAATTTTTAATCTACGTTCGGCCCTGAAAAATTTATAAAGAACTCTATCTAAATCCGATTTCGTATCAGCTCCGACGGTGGAATACAGATTGCTCTGCTTCGCGATGTTTTAATTTAATTCTCACAACATTAGACTTACAAAGGAAGAGGCTCACAAGAAACCCTTTTCTTTCTCTTTCTCTTCTCTTTCAAAGGAGAGAGGACAGTGACACAGACAATATAAAATTTTTTTGGCCTATTGAATGAAGCGAATTGTTGGCTGCAGTGCATCTAGGCACGGAAAGAATCCGCTGTCTAAGTCGGAGTTAGAGCGTCTTAAACGGTATCTTGACCATATTTTCTAGTGTTAGGGACCGGGAGAGAGAGAAAGTCGCGTATTAAGAGGGATAGAGCCTTCAGCAGGAGCGTTGTTAACGGGTTTCAATATAGTTCTTTAGTAGCATGCGGTAATGTAGTTTCACTAAGGGAGTGAGATCTCCGAGGAGAAAAGTAGATGGTCTTTGGAGTAGTATTCAAAAGTCCCTTTCAGGGTCCGCCTTTTGAATCTGCATGTATGAAATTTAACTTCTAAGGAAACGCCAAGAACGGTGACGAGACTTACTGAATCGACCCCTCAATATAAATAGGTAGGCAGCCTTGGGGCCACGATGGAGGGCTTAACGAGGCCATCTTCGATAGAAGTTGAATTTCTAATTGAATTTCCTCCAGTGACCACAAGAAAGCGGGGCTTGTATAGACGGATGTGGGTTGATGGACACACAACTCAAAGGGGTTTCCAAAATTGAGACCTTTGGTCACCCAAGCTGTACTTCAAGATTTACAAAAGCGAAGCAAGGTGACAGCTTGGCAGTAACACGTCTCAAGATTGACTGTCAGTAAAATTGTCAACTACCGCATCTGTTTTCTCAATAGTAAAGATTCGTTGGCAGAGTAAGACGAAATTTTTTCTCCACGTAATTAAAACCGAATGCGCAGTCTATGTAATACTGTTTTCATTAATTAATTCTCGAGATTCGGTATTCAAATTGTGTCCTTAAGGCTGACTCTTTAATTTACGTGAAATAATCCGAAATCCTGATTATCCATCTGCATTTCTCTCAGTAATCTGTATTCAAAAGCTACGACTTTAAAAAAGTTGTGTACTCGCACAAGTTCTCATAGACTTTCTTCTTAATTCTTAATTATCATGAGAAACGAATTTGCGTGTATCCAGAGTTTTTTTCAGTCATTCCTTTCATTTACAAAGTTCTCTTTTTCTGTCGTGCAGGAGAATGTCTTTAATTTCTTATATGAAAACGGGTACCACTGAATTGGCTCTTTCTGTGAAAAGATTGTTTTCTGCATCAGTGCATGTCAACGTGCAGTTTTCCCGAGAGAAGAATATTTAGTAAAGCAGTTTTGAACATAGCCTCTTAAGAAGCTTTCCCGCTTAATTCGCGGTTTTCTATCGATACCGGTCCATTTCACAGAAAAAACATGGTTAAAACACCGCTTAAGACGCTCTGCCTACTACTTCTACCTCTACTACCCGTTTATAAGAGCTTCCCCTAAGCGTCCTTCTGGTAAAAAATCATCGTAGAATGAAAAACTATCAAGATTAAGTAACCTAGGAAAAGACTTTCTTTGTTCGAATGGCAGACCATTTCTTAATAATATGATGAAAAGGCAACCAGTATTACACAACAATAATAAGTTCACATACGCACTATGTATCTACAGCTGTAGTAGCTAAAGTAAACTAATGAAGATTCATTCTCATCTTTAAGGAGGAAAGCAGTTATTTTAAATCGAAGAGAAAAAATGTACCCTTCTCTTTATTAATGCAATAGAAGTAAATATTATGAATATCCCTGTTTTAACGCAAGCGCTTGCGTAGTTTTCACTCAGTTCCCTGAAAAGAGCCTTAACTGGATTTTGATATTTTGTTTTCCAAGCACGCTCCTCTGAACATCTAAATATTTTGTTACTAAACGTGACGAAAAGATAGTCGAAATAAACCAGAGATTAATGTTGGAAGATAATGACATAAGCATATCGACAAGAACCGCAATGTTTACAAAATCTCTGAACCGACTCAGAAAAGGACCGCTCGTATTTGAATTTCAATAAGGCTTCTACGCCCCCACGAAAAAATAACGAATGATATTCGGCAGTGAATTATAGAGAAGATTAATATACGCATTGTGTGTTACGTAGTTTCGGGGAGATGAGCAAGAGGAGGTCAAAGGACCGGAATCAACAATGACGACTCGATTGAATGGAGCTGGTTGACAAAGGTTACCATGCTAACTTACGCAGCGCCCCTTGCTCCGAGAAAGATGAAGAGGTATTTGGTTAGAGGTTTCAGGGAACACGGAAGGGTTTCTTTCCGAGATGATTTCGGAGAAAGGGTAATGCGAAGATAAAGAGAACTGGCGAGAGTGAAAAAGGGAGACAATGAGCCGGAGAAGAAAGGATCAGTTGTTTTAAAAATGTATTAAGCCCAGAGAGAATTTTAAGTTTTCAGCTCTCGGTTTGAATAAGCGCTGAAAACTTCCCACTCAACGAAATTCATTGTTTCATCATCGAGCTCATTTATCAATGTAATACTTCCATATCTAATCCTTATTCATTGCCTTGATATTTTTACGCTGGTTCTCTTCTTCCTAGGATCGGTTTTCTCAGAACTGTTAGCAAAGGTAAATTTGCCGTAGATCAAGGCTCACCCTACCGTTATGTGGATTTGAGTTTTTCGTTTGTTTTAGAGAGATGTTGCGATCACCCCATGTCCCAGAGTAGTAGAATTAAGTAAGGGAAGTAGAATTTTATTTTAACGTTTGTTAAGTGCACTGAGAGAGATGATTTGTGCGGTGCTCAGCGTACAAATACACGAGTAGTGATATTTTGGAAAATTAAACTTCAGCTTTCAACCTACGTAGATGTTCTTCAAGAATTAATGAACGTGCTTTCCGAAGAGCACAAATTTTTAAACCGAAATAAGAAATCCAAATGAAAAGGCTGCAATTTTGGCTGTGAAAATATTTGAGAACTGTATTACTCAATACTCACTATTCAAACATAAAAGGCCACTTTTACGGCTGAAACGACTGAAATATGCAAAACTGATAGTGTTACCAAGTGTTAAAATTACAAATATAATATACGAATGTATATCGTATATGCATTTTCTCATCAATAAATATCATTATAAAAATATTAAATCTGTCACGCGCCGTTATGCGTCATGCGAGTTGAATAATTTAAATGTAACTGTAATAACTTTCACACACATCAAATACAATACGTAATATAAGTGAAACTATACTGTCAGATGAGTAGAATAGGAAGGTGTATACATTTCATGTACATAATTTTCTTTTTTTCTACCGTATTCAGTTGAAATAATGTCTGCGAGGGAAAAGAATTGAAGTAAAAAGAAGGATCTACAAACATTATCTACTGGCTGAGTACTACTGCTTGGGCTACTCAACCCTGGATATGGATATTTTTCCAAAATTTCGTAATAAGAGATATTTCCTAATTTTGAAATTTTACCTGATGAAATGTAAGTGTAAAAGCCTATAGTAAAAATCCGCCATTACTACGATCTACTTCGTATCAAACGTACATCTAATACTTTCCAAAAATTTGCTCTAAGGTATCAAACTTTATATTGTAACTTGAGGAATAACTCTCTTGAATGAATTATTATTTTTCTGCGCAGGTGAAGCTCACTCTATCACCTATTTATTATTATTTCTCTCTTTCATAGATCCTTCACAGTCACTTCCCATGTTAAAAACAATAATTATCATAATATCTAATGTGAATTAACCATATTCATCTATATTTTATAATCAAAGAAATATTTACGCAAATCATTATGTTCACACTGCAGGGGAAGGGAAAAGTGTCACGTTGGAATTCATCAATCGTTATATATTACCTGTGGCCATTTCCTGTGGCTAATTAATTCACGTCAAACGAATCCTTTCTTTTTGTTTCATTGCAGTTATTGAAAAAATCCTTCTCCAATTTCAATTAAATTTACCAAAAATTTCAAATTATGTAATGATAAGCCAATATGTCATTTGCATACTTTTCGGGTATTTTTACATCTAAAACTCGTTGTGGAGCTAATTACCTTGCCTCTTTCTTTAAAAATGCTTATAATTTGATTTTGAAGTTTTAATGGTGTGCGATAATTTTTTTACATAGCACCTTTGATGTTTTCGTGTTTTAGGAATCGGGATAGTAGATAGATATTATTAAGTTTAGTAATTTGATGTTTGGAAATTCGGTTTCACGCTAGGCTTAGATCGTATGACATATCTCAAACATGAGAAATTGATGATTATCAAAGAGAATAGCTCGAGACCCTCGGATAGAATGGGTAATCCCATTCGCTTTTGGTTTCCGGGGTTCCGATTCCTAGTGGAAGCCCATATGTGCGAAATAACCGTAGCTGTCGAAACATATTTAAAATACTACTGGAATGGTGATGAAGCATTTTCTAAAAATGTATTTTTGGCTCTGGCAGAAGCAGTTAGTACAGCCAAATCCATAAAATATTCTTGAAATTGTTTTTTATTTCTCACTCTTACTTCAAAATTATTTCAACTAGAGATGTTGAAATTTATTCAGTATAAAATTTAGCTCTCTCAGTATATATTTCTTTGCAAGTGTTAGAATGTATTCGGTGTGATAATATTCTCCTACGTAGAACCGCATCAACTCTTTAAAAACTTAATGGAAGTTTAATGGAAGGATAACCATTTACTTCATCAAGCGCTACTAATCTTTCAGTGCCCTGGTTGCATGAATTTTGAGCTAGTTTATCTCGATTTCGGAGTATATTATACGGAGCACTTTTGTGAGTGTTTTTGCGGGAAGTTGATTAAACACCGCAAACAAGGCGGCGGCTGCGGCTAGCTAAACTAGCCGAGCTATCGCTCGTCCTCTCCCTGCTCTATTCCTTCTCCCCGCATCGTCAACAGACTGACCCCGACGAAAGATAACCCGGGAACTCCGGTCCAACGTTTGCAGAGTGATAAAGGTCAAGTAGCGGTGGCAATGAGGAGATAGCGTGTCTTAGAAGCACCTCAAGGCTTAGACCTAGTTTCACCCCACGCCGCAATGCTCTCGCATTATTGTTCCAAAGCCAGAGAGTACCGGGAGCCAATCCCGGAGGGAGGCTTAAAGGCGCGATGAAGAGTAATTTTCAATTTTTGGTGACCTCTTTCGCGGGAGTTTTCTCATTCGTTTCTCTAATCAAGTGGTTTATATGAGGCTATTTTCCAGGAGCGAGGAAAGGGCTTTTGGGCTGAAATAATGTTTTATTAAAATTTACGCCATAAATTCTACCTTAGCGAGGGTTTAATGCGAAATGCGTCCTGTTCCCTGTCTTAGCTAGAAAATCATAATTATGTAACTAATTCGATTTGATTACGTGACTAAGCTGATAATCTGATCATATTTTGTACATTAAGGTGTGGTTTATTAAGAGATTCTAGAGATGTCATGCATAAAATTTCGATCGCAGATATTAAAACAAACCAAGTTAATTAACTTATTTTATTTCATCTCTTTATACCTGGCTACTAATATGCCCCCATTATATCAATTTCAGTAGCGAATTGAGAAAATGTTATTTTTCAATACAAGATATCAATGGTAGGAGATTTTGAATGAATAATTATATTTATATTATGATTATCTGCAGTTAGTGCGTAGAGAAAATAGAGGGTGATTATGAGGAAAGGATTAAAGTAAATTGAAGATGTCTCTACCGCAGCCCAGAAACAATTCTACTGGCTCAGTAGTTATTCATTTGATTAATGTTTACCTTAACGGAAGAAATGAAATCGAAGATTGGCAGGAATCTATTTCAAAAAATAAAATACTACCTTGTTTAAGTAATGAAAAGGTAAATGAGGGGACTTGAAAAAATGAATGTTAATTAAATCCTTTGTTAACTTCCAAGTAAAGCAAAGGAATTTTAATATTACTTTGCTCCGTAGTAAAAAATATATTGGAGTAGCGAAAAAAGCTCTAAATTTCTAAATAAATGTTTTTTTTTGGATATCTGTATGGAATTTTCATCTATATTTTAGATTTACATTAATTATATAGCTATTTAAATTATCTTTGGAGATTTCTTCTCAATAAACTTTCTTTAAATTTATCACACTTTATGAGATTAAAATTACTTTAATCAATTGCTAAGTTATTTGCAAGCTGAAGGGTTAAAGGTGACTTTGCAAGTAAAGGTGTACACCAGAGAATATTCCTAAGGAGATATCGGCCTACGCCTGGCAGGATTGGGACTCGAATCTGGATCTTTCAATTAGTGGTCAGTGACTCTAACCTCGATTGTTCGCTCTAGTATGTTCAGTCGGTTATTCGGGCAAAACAGCTCAATCGTCTGACCACAAATTGGAAAATCCAGATCCGAGTACAAGTCAGTCTTCTTTAATGTCTGTTTCTTCTTAGAAATTAAAAAAATATTGATTATAACGTTAAGATCCAATAACTATAAAAAGTTTATTCATCTTCAGTTTTTCCTGTCACAGATGTGATTCGCACTGATTTTGGCTGATTCTTTCGAGGGTACAAAAATAATTCGTATTGCATTGCTTGAACAAATACCATGAAAACACTGAGAGTATGAGTATCGGAAATTAATCTGGAGAATGGCGCATCCTAAGTTTCGAAAACCATCATCCGTATCTCTATTTCTCAATCACCTCTCCATTCCTCATCCAGTTCTCCAAGTGGAACGTAAAACTCACTCGTTTTCCCCACGGATATCAACGTCACAATTCGTTACTTAGGATTGAAAAAGTATAGATAATCTCGCGATTAACAATTTCATGGCTTGGATCGACGTTTGAGCATTCGATTCCGATTAATTAAGGCCCGATACGACTCCTTTGGGAAGGGCAAAAAAATTAATTCCGTTAAGAGTCGGTTGATGCGAGCGATCTCGACAGTTCGCATCCGCCCACGGGCAGGAACGAGTCAAAGCACCTCTTTCCCGTAAATAGGGACGTCATGCGGCATCATCATCAACATGATGTCATTCCTCGGGGAAAGAGAGCGGTTTATCGAGTTACGGGAGACAAGTTCATATCGGAAAGAAACGGGAAGTGAACAGCGGTTCGCTCTTAGGAAACAGAGAAAAAACGGGGCTGAGGAACGTTAGCGGAGAGTTCGCGAAAGTAGTTAAAGTGATTAGGGGATTTTGCGGCATTAGGCGGGAGCGATTCGCAAGCGAAATGAAAGTAGCGCGTCATCTGGTCGGGAGCAAAGCCGCTGCAGGCCTCAGGTAGCGAGCGGTTTCCCACACGTCAAGGTCTGTGTGTATTAAATGCGTTTCCGAGAATTGATGCAAAGGAAGGAAGACAGGGAGCTTCGAACGGATTCAAGCGCAGAGTCAACGATTTACGGTGCCAATTACGCTTCCGGGAAGAGTATTTGAAGGTATGGAAGGTAAAAGGGATCTTCCCTTTTCGTTTAGTTGAAATAGTCCGCGACGTATTTCTGCTTTTAGCGAGGTAAATCGTAGCTCCCCTTCAAAGCTAGATTTTATTTGCATTTATAAGTGGTAAATCAGGTATTAATGGGATAAAATATCTCAGATTCCTGCTTATCTCGACGTATGAATGAATCTACATGTTCTTCGTTACTGGATTGGGGAAATTTTAGTCTGTGTTTGCGATAATATGTAAGCTGCTTGAGGATGAAGGATTCTGAGTGATAGCATTCCTCTTGGTCACTATTTATTGGATGTCAGGTGTTATTAATGTTATTACGTAATGTAAATAATGTAATGTAATGTTATTTCAACCACATTTGCATGACTTTTTTCGATCATAGTACTCTGGCTGAGTGAGGGTACTAAAACAATACGGCTTACTAACATTTCTAAATATCTGCATGCTTAAGAGTTCTATGGTCCGTTAACGAAAATTTACATAACCAAAATGGTTGGTTCGGTAAATAGAGCTAAGCCATCAAATTAGAAATTTTTAAACAGTATTTTCTTTACCTTCCTCTTCTTTTTTACACTTTTATAGAAATTATAAATAAGCCTTTCCCAAAAACCAACATACGATAGAAGGTTGGACGTGAATTTTAGGAAATATCTGGAAGTAATGCATGAGATTTTTTGGCGCTGTCTCTTGGAATTCTGTCTTCAGTATTTTTCATAAGCTATTTTACAACCTATTTTATTCTAAAATTAAAGGATATTTAAATATAGATTGAATATAGTTCTACATATTTCGAAACATTTATACCTACAAAACTGGCGAATCTTTCAAAAATTGGATTTTTTATGATATTTTGATATTCTTTTTGAGTGACGCTGTACATTTGATTCGGAAGATAACTGTTGAAATAGGAATGCTTACTCTGTTCATGATTTTCTGTACTGATTCTCTCACGCGATTGCATATGATACATGCGCATCAGTCTCCTGATCTCAAATTATTGCGGAGATTAGATTGACAGTTGCAGTCCTTCGATTTTATCCATTTCTATTATTCAGATTCATCCTAGTCCTACTTTCCGATAAATGTTCAAATATATGCCAATGCCGATTAGAACAATGACCGCTACGAGAATAGGAGATGAGGAAGCCGACCTTTTATGATGGAATATTAAATTATTGAGATCGTGTTAGGAGCATGAGCGGTTCGACCACAATGGGGAAACCATTTACGTAGAGAACGACAACTCTGGGACGGATCATTTCCAATTTACTGAATAAACGATGTTACCTATTCAGGGGTATCGAATCGTTGTAGAGCCGTGTACTAACTCGTGAAATGCATTATTTTAATTGCATCACGTTTCAAATACGATTCGCTTCTCTCATCAAGGTATGTAGATCACCCATTAGATTCTGTTATAATGATGCAGAAAATATATTTATTTCACTTTCCGCAATTGTAGCGTCAGAAAGCATATAGGTTTGCTGGTTTTTTGCTTGAATTTTCTAAATTAAAAATTTAGAAAAGAAATTTTCTACTTAAAAACATTCCTTCTATTATAACCGAAAAAACGATTAATTAGCTTTTTATTTCGCTGTTTAATTTATTTGTCACAATTACATAATTTGTTATTTTAACAAGAAATTTTTTCTACTTCATTCTGTCAACTTGATAGTGTATTCAGAAGTACAACTTTTTGAAAAATTGCATCTTGTGAGTAATTCTAATTGTACCAGTAGTGTTACCATTTATTATATTTTGCTTTGAACTTTCTATGATTTATTTGTCGAAAAATATACAAAAACATGCAAATAACGATTTTTCATTCAGATGAGTCCTTAAATAGTCAATAAAATATTGCTTGCCCCACATCCCATTTTTCACGAGACTTCTTTCTTGTGTTCTAAGTAAGCTTGATTCCTGCATTCTGAAAGTCCATATAAAGGCAAAGGAGAGGACTTTGAAGAACTCGGTTCAGAAAAACGAAGATTCAAGCATGAGAAAACAGCAAAAATTTTCAAAGAGACTCAATTTACATTTTATACATTAGAATTTACATATTTACAATTGAATTTTTCGTCCTTCATTTGAGTGTAAGCGTAGCTGAATGCACCGTATCTCGAGAGATATCATACCAAATAATTACGCCTGATGCTTCGATACTGGTGAAGTGAAGAGAGAAAATCTCCTATGTAACATAGAAGATTTTTTCTTTCAATTCAGACAGTTATAGCCGCCTGTTACTTACTCTCATCAAAATTCGTAGTACAAATTCAACTGTGTCGAAATTAGAATGAAAACTTAACGGAGCAACAGAGTGTTCCAGAAGACTAGAGAAAAAACCGTTTTCCAATTCCATTCCTTAATAAAATTTCGTCCTAATTATATTGCCAAACATTAACGAGGAAAACCTTTCGATTAATTAAATCTCATTTGAAGAGAATGCCTCTGCCGGAGGTTTTAAATGCTGTAATTTACGTAGAGTTTAAACAACTGAATAGGAAATGAAGGGGTTGTTTGTTTTATAATTATAATTATTAGAATTATACTTCCTTAGGCATATCCCGGTACTCTATAATGTTTTTACTACTTGTAAAAGACCAGTAACAATGATATATCAAAGTAATTTGGATTCATTCGTTGAAATTAATAATTTCACAAAAATGGTTAGGCAGTTGTTACTCCCAGTATCGCAATTCCGAGGGATTTAGAACAACGAAACTTTGTCGAATTCATTATGGTTTCCTCTGATTATTAACCGGATAACAGGAATGAATGTATAAATATACATGGTGACTGAAGCGAATACTGCGAGTTTAAGTGCTGAAAAAGAACCACTCTTGACACGCGAGACCATAAAGTACTCTGCGAGGAAAGCCGATTAGATATGGAAGACCTTAATTGCGAATTCACCCGCGCCGCCTACGGGTGTATTTAAAAATTGTTCCCGCGAACTCATATCGCAGAAAAGAATGGAGGAGAACTAAATTAGCGGCCGGAAATTTAGGATTCCTCGAGAGAGACGGGAGAGGGAAAAAATTGGAAAAGATTCTCAATCGGACAGAGTTAGTATATGCCCGCCGGCTTACGAGCTCCGGACGAAATGAGGGAAGATTTTTCTCCCTGACCCAAATAACCGCGGAATGGCATTTTTTCAGCGTACCCTCTCTAACCCTAAAAACCTAACCGAAACAAGATAATCCAATTAAAATTCACGCGTCCCACTAGTAATTATTGAGTCGCAGCGAAAATTTTGCCCGAATTCTCACTGAAAATCGAGAACATCCACATGTCTGTCGCAAAAATTATCAGTTTTACTTCGGAGAGTTAGAGTCTTTGATATACATTTTATTCTATGCATTATCACATGTTACAGAATTATGTACCGTAAATACAACCCGTAAAAATACTGTAAGAAATCAAATCAAACAATAAAACCAATATTTGATGTTTACAGTAAAAATAACCGGTCTTCGATTTGTACCAGCTCCCATTCCTTCAATTTCGCTGTGGAGGTGGAGATGTTTACGCTCCAGTCAGTTATTATAGGTTTAAAATTTCTTTTGTAAGATTGTAGGACTAACGGAAATTAAAATTGCCGATCTGACTGGGATACGAACCCAGGTCTACCACTAGTTCATTTCAGTTTATTCTTGGGATTTTAGACGCACGCCGTAGGATGCAATAGTTAACACCGGTGCCCTTATCAAGGTATATTTCAGTTATCATGTACAGCATATTTTAATGCCTTTAAGCGAAGAAAATGATAATTACTTTTTTGCACATTGCTTTAAAGAAAAGTTTCATTTTTATTCTTTTGACCATAAAATGATCATGAAAATACCAAATGAAACACTTGAAAGAAACTTGTGTATGGTATTATTTATGATATCAAATATGATATTCACTTAAAATCTCAATTTATATACAATATCTATGAACAATTACATAATTATTCTCGATTATGTAACTAAACATAAATTAATGAAAATTCCTTCGTTCGTTTAATCGCGATTCTTAAAATTATTGTTTTCAAGTCTCGATAAGAATGAAAAAACCTTGAAAATAAGGAGAAGCGGAAGAGAAAAATATCGACATGACGTCTTGTCGCTAGTGTAACTATCTACATGACATGATGCCTTAAACGCTTGTGTCCCTTTTTTCAGGCGACCTGGGTTCGAGTCCCACTTACGTTTATATTTTTTACTTCTGTTTTTCCTTAGGATTTCCATCCGCACGGCTATCCATGCTAACTTTTATACACTTACCTCTCAATCTTTAAAAATTCGATCACCTATTCGTTTCCAATGCTCTTTTTCTACTAGTGATAAAAATCTTCAGTAAAGTTGTTGTTAATCAGCTCAAATTGGAGAATGGATAATCGATAGAACATATAAATTCTCCCTTTTTATCTCGTTCAATTTATTATCCGGTTTTAATACTTTCCTTGAACTGAAGTCAGTATTCTTTACTATTATCGACACTTTACAATGGCGTCATCGGTCCTACAAGAGTTCTTGGCCCTCTTTTTTACGATTTTCTATTTTAGATCTTTTAATTACACGAAGTCCCCTTAATCCAATTGCTTTGGACGAACTCAATTGTATCGTAATGTAAGAGTTTGGCATAAGAATGAATTTGGTGCTGGGTTTTCCCTCGGGATATCGATTCCCAATAGTCGTCATTTCGAGAATATTTGTCTTTCTTTGTCTGGAGCTGCACATTAGGATCATTCCAATCCCTTTCTGTCCCTTTTTAATTGATTTAAGTTATGTCGCTAAACCAATTAATGTGGATGTATTTTGACAAAGATTTTCGTCTCAGTAAAAATATGATATCTAGAATCCATAAAACGTAGTTTTATGAGTACAATTTATAATATTTTTATACTTGAATCAGTACTTATTTACGTAAAATAATATCCTTTCCTCATTCCCTACGATATTCTAACTTCGACCCGATGGATAATTATGTTATAACTATGATTATTACTATAAATAAAAATGCTGGCTTTCATCGTCATGTACGTCCCCCTTAATTATAGTATACAATAGTATCTTATAGGAATGATGGCAAAGTAAAACATGTAATATATTATATAATATCATGGCGAGGATATGTATTATACATTTTAGGATAGATACCTACGCTATGCGTTACCATAAATTACAATATAACATATAAAATAAAATATAGAATGTGCTATTTATCATGCATTAAATTATTTTAAATATATATACTGTTACCATTTGAGAAAAAAATCAGAAAGAGAGATGAATTAATATTTGAATATATCGTCTAAACATAAATTTACTAAATATAAACTTTTAATGGAACGATTGGTGAAGTTTCATTTTAGTTAATTTTTCGTCCGCCAAATCTTTCACGCATGGAGCTGATTGAGTTCAAAAGGTGCATAAATTCCGCTTTTCATACACATTTCTATCCTTATTTTTAACTCCTAATGCAGATACTTCCTTGTGAAGTATAGATCAAAGAGATGGGAATTTCAGCACCAAAAATATGAGAACCCAGTAGCATATTTCTATGAAGGAATTTTTCCATGAACGGACTCTATCACTACTTCCTCGTGAAATACCTAGAATAATTCAGAAAATGTCACCCAATCAACTATCTTCTTTCCGACTTCTGGAATTTCCTCCTCTTTGACAAAAAAGCTCTAGCTATTCTTTTTATAGCTTATCCCTATTATGCATCCAGTTTTCTTTCATGAAAATATGCTCTTATCACATTTTTAAAGCACCTGTTTCCTCCTCCAATGTATCCAACGACTAAGGAATTCGTCCAGTTTCCAATATCACCGTTTTCATGTCTAGAACTTGTCTTTGAAACTAGATTTGCTTTTCATATTTCCGTCTATATAATTCTGGCGCTTCAAGCTTAATGAGAAGTGTTCAAGTATGCAGCCTTTTCATTTAAAGTCATAATAAAAAGATGTTCTGTAGAGTTTCGACGAAATATAATCAAATCTTTAAACAATATTCCGGTAGCATATATAGTCTACTACTCACTTCTGATTTTCTCAATCACAATTTGCCACCCACGAGATCATTGCTTCCCATGTCGGTTTGATAAATATATAATTTAGGATTTGAGTACTGTGATTATAATTAATATTTTCACTATGAGGACATTTCTGGACCTAATTACTTTGAATGTGTGCATGATTTAATTTCATAATTTCTCAATATTAATTCGTAAACTGTGGGTTAACAATATACGCGAACGAATACTAATGTTTAGTGTAAAAATATCATGAGATTTTTATTGTAATAGATATGAGAGAAAATGGCTTATCTTAAAATTATATTCATATTAGACCGACCACCCCCGCGTCCGGCCGCCTGTGGCTTTCCCCCACGCTTTGAGCTGGTACTGCTTTAGGCTGCGGTGAAACTCACCACATCCTCTGGTTAAAAACCAAGCAAGAGTGGAAGGTAGAGGAAAACAGTAAATATGTCCGAATTTAAAGCTCTTGAACCCCAATTCACTTTGCACATCCATATATTTTCCTTGCGAGCAAATTTTATTTCCCACCAATATTGTGTAAATAAACTTGAAGAGTTGGCTTTTACCGCAATTCTCTGAAAATATCTCAGCTATTGAATCAGCCGAGGTACCCTTTTCGAGGGATTAATTTTCTAATTATTATCGCTACGTTTCCCAAGAAGCCTTCTTTTGCATTATCTCAAAAACGTGTAAAAAGACTAGCTCATCTTCATAATCTCAGTATATAAATTAAGTTTATAATCATTATTCGTGGTATGATGAAAGCGTAGGTACACAAATATTGTTTTTAAGTAGGTCAATCAGTAAATTATTAATCATGTAAATTTCATACGAGCTGTCATTTAGTTTAGATTAGGGTGTTGCTTAGGCGATTTAAGCCTTCAAATCTCTTACATCTAATCAAGCATAAATTCACGTTCTGAATGTTGAGAAGCAAATGAAAGGAGAAAGCACTATGCTCCGTGAATCAATGTAAAATTAAGTTATTCCAATAGACTAAAGCTTTTTGCAGAAATGAGTGGGATGGGTGAAAAATCATGAAAATATTTCTTATTATAATCAATAATCTCTGAAGGAAGCAAAATTAGTTTCCCAATACTTAACAAAAGGGAAGGTAAAATATGGAGCAATGTTTCAGTAGTGTCAGTATTAGCTGTTAGCATGTTCAGAGCCCAATAGTTGAAGAAAACATGTCTGATTCCCAAATACTTTTATATGTTTTGCTTCCGTTCCTTATTAACTACATATTATTATGATTATCATGGTTATTCTTGGAGTTAGTGTTATTTTCATATAAAATATTCATTTAATAATTATAGATATTTCATATCGGAATGTAGCTAATTCGGCTAACATCTGAAGCTCATAGCGAAGGTGACAATGTATAAATATCAATAGAACATCCTTGTAGGCCAGAAATTAAAAAGAAAAGTAAAAAGAGATATTTACCACCGCACTATTGCGGATGTCAGATACCTTTCTATTCTATTAAGTGTAAAAGGTAAGAAAAGTACAACACACAAAAGGAAAAATAAAAATACGGATGCATTTGGTGGTAGGGATAGATGACTTAGACGCGAGCACCCGGAAGAAAAAGCAACGAATGCGAACCTGTGAAACCGCCAGGGCATCTCTTGTTTGTCATCCCAACCCTCGCACGTTTCTATTTGACTGCCGAGAAAAAGAGCGGGTACGTCCCTCCTTTGGCCTCCCGCCGCGGCCGCATCCCTCCCTCGCCGCAAAGCCCTTCTTGCGCGCGCTGGCCTTCATTAGTCGGAATTCCCTCATCTGCCGCATCCTCTGGTCGCATCCGCTTTAAACACATCCCCTTTCGCTACGAATTGGCCGTATAATTAGCGACCATTCCGAATTTTCCGCGGCCGCCGAATGGGGGCGATAAACGCCCTCACGACCCGCATTTTCAAATGTTTCGTCCCAAAGTTTCGGAGCCGTCGTCCGGTGCCGTTTATTTCCGCGTTTAATTTTATTCCGTGCCGTGTTTCGAAATAA
This sequence comes from Pachydiplax longipennis, assembly GCA_036926295.1. Lineage (NCBI taxonomy): Eukaryota > Metazoa > Arthropoda > Insecta > Odonata > Libellulidae > Pachydiplax > Pachydiplax longipennis. Next base: position 20,878,507 of record JAVFKF010000012.1, read on the forward strand.
TCTCGGTATGGCTTACGCGATGCAAGGTCACTCCCGGCGTTGTTCGCAATAAAATTTTAAGCGGGCTTAATATTCCGTTGGGTGCGTTCGAATGGAAAATCGAGATGGTTATCGCGGAATCACTTCACGATCGGCTGATTTTCGGTCGAATTTTAAGGAATTACGTTACGATGTTTTCTTTCCGCTCTGGAAATACCACTGATTACTCATTAATGAGGGGAATTAATATTTGCGATCGGAAATTAGAGGAAATCCACTCGTGAATGCGGGCTTCGATAGGCAAAAGTACATGGAATATGGTTGCAAATATATTCATGCATGGCTTAAGTAGATGCAGCGTCCTCTTGACACGGGAATTCGATTGAATCCGATCTATAAAAAAGAAACGGCAGTATTATGAGGATAGAAAAATTAGTAGTTCCCTCTGGAATTAACCCCTGAAATGTAATTGCAAATTATTTTCCTATATCGTACTGTAATTCTAACATTTTCGCGAAATTTATATTTTTGAATCACTCGACTGAAAGTTGATGAATGTTTGATTCAAATCGAATGCTATTCAACTGTGAAAGCAGTTGTTCATTATGTTACCCGTTGGGACTGCAAAATATTTGAATAACGCCATTGAATACCCGTCATATTTATATAGACAGGAGAGCTTTGCGTAATAATGCAAGCAGAATCAACGAAAAATCGACGAATTTGTTTTCCAGCCGCGAGTTGTCTGTGATTCAATCACGATTTCGATTTTGATTACCAAATCAAATGGAATAGTAAAATATTTATCTGTCAAGGGGTGTTATTCTTACGGACAAGTATCTTTTATTTTGAAGTTCGAATTGGTCAAGAGTTAATGAACACATTTTTCGCGAGAATCGGTTACTGGTCGCCTATAACTACTATTTTCAAAAGAGTTCATCAGGTCGAATTCAGTCGCAAAATTTGCTCATTTACTTTTAGCGACCTCTCTATTCAAAATCAAATGTACGTGCCGACTACCTCGCACTTTATATCTGACGGTGGATAATAAAACTCGGAATATATTTGGGCCGTGAATTTTATATCTAAATTGATTCGGTGATAGAGAGTAGCGAGACTGATCCTATCTTCGTGCGGTTCCTGTGAAAATCATGACCTTTTGAACTGACCTGGAACCCCGAAAGGAGTTTATTGTTTTTAAGCAGCGGGCATTCGGTTTTATTTCACCAACGGCTATCGAGGAAAACTCGAAAGTTTTCCGTTATTCGCCAAATATTGTGTTTCATTTATAGACTTTGTTTGAGCAGCGTGCAAAACTGATATTGAAACACTTTGCCTTGGATTTCCCAGGTCATCATGAATTTCCCGTAAGAAAGGTTGTAAAATATTACTCGTGGTGACCTTTTCGTCCCCAAACCAATTAATTTGTAATTCACGTTCTTTCTCTGTACTTAGAATAGAAATTTAACCATTTCTCATTTAAAAATCGCAGTTTCTCGCCTTCTGTTAAATGATTTCTAATTTTGTTGAAAGGAATTTGATGTTGAGAAAACTGCATATCAAGGACAAGGTTTTATGCTAGAACGATACGTAACATATTATTTATTAAATAGAAATATATTTTTATTGCAATATAAAAACCATAATAAAATTTAACTTATATCCGAGTAGAAAATTAATCGTGTTATTAATTATTTAAATAGAATAAAACTTGATTATGGGTAAGATTTTGACCCTTCTCTTACATCTAACCCTTTGTCATTTTAGCCTCAGAAAGTGAAGATAGTAAGTTACGAAGCAATAAAAGAAAAGAGAATAAGATACTGAGAGATACTAAGTGAGAAAGGAACTTAATTAAATTACTTCGGAAAATATTTTTAATGCAGTAATAAGCCCCATAAGAAGCGGGGTATTATATACCGGCGAAATTTATTTACATAAATACCTAATTTTAAGCTTAAAGGAAAATTTATGAGATCTGTAATGAAAACATGAACAAATAAAATAGAAAAACAGCAACGATGTGGAAAACTTCCTTATCAACATAGGATAACATAGGATCAACATACCTATCAAACATAGGACATCGTTGCATAAATTTTCTACTAGTCATCCCAAGCCTAGGAGGAAAGACGTAATTTTATCCTAATGTTGTTACTAGATATCAGTTACCTAGTTATTGATTTCGTATTCATTTTTCACTCTAAATTCAGTATTGAAAAATCAATTACGAGTTGACATAATTTCACAGGAATATTCTAGTACGTAAGAAAATTGTTGGAAAATTGGAAAATTTGTAGGTCGCACCATGTTAGTTGTTTGTGAAATTCGAGTGAACGAGGAAAGCGTAAATGTTTACAAAAGAGATCACAAATGCAATGAACACTTATGAGTTTTTTACGCCACAAAATTAACACTCAAGTCACTGCCAAACATACTCATCCAATCCTTTATTGAATTGATACTCGCGATTTTATGGATGGCAAGCAAGCACGAACGCTTTTATTTCATCCTCTTCAGCGCCGGGATCCAGTGCGCAATTCGTGAAATGAGTGAATTCCCTCAGTTATCCGAACGGCCTTGAACGTTCTCGAAGAGGATGCAAAGGAACGTGATGATATTGCTCTGCCATCGAAATTGGAGGCTTCGAATAAAATTTTACCATGAATTAAAGATTTTCAGCGATTAGAAAGGGTATATAGCTCGAAAACTGTTATTAGAGAGTAGAGTGCTAGCGAAAAGCTCTGTGGGAACGTTTATATCTGATTTCAAAGGGGAGTAATAAAGGGCAATTCAAATTTTGTTAAAAAATCGAAGAAAAAGCTCAAACATTTCCATAGGAAACTTACGGATGCGCGAGCATTTTAATTAAAAGCTACTTTATGATCCCGGTATTTTGTCTTATTTGTCTCCTGTTTTCTTTTATTAATAACATTCTGTGCGTAAAGAATGTGCATGTTCTCATTGTAAAAGTTTTAATAACAAATACAGCTGGTTCACAAATCCTTTTGAGGTATTGCTATCTTATCAAAATTATTCACCTGGAAAAGGCCATTCACAAAGACTTAGTATAAAATTGTGCTCCTGTTTTTTGATCACAACCCTAATTCGAGGACGATTTTATATTTTGCTTTCATCTCCAAAGCACTTTGGAATTCGGAAATATTATTTTAATAACTCACTGGTTACGAGTAACACGAACTATTTGGAGAATCCTTTTAATGTTTGTTTCAATTAATGATCGCAATGATAAAATGTTTCAAAATCAACCATTTAGGCAAAATTGTTGTTTCATTATCATTCCTGATGTATTCGATATTATTATTTTAACTGATGTTGGATTGCTATATAAAGAAAAATAATAGTAAAAATTAGTAGTGCTATAAATAAAATAATTAACGATGTAAATTTTATTTCTTTAATATGTATGTCAAACTCCTTATATTTATTATATCCCCTCTGAACAATAATAATTGTTTTAAATTACCTCCAACTGAATGTGAAAAATATATTTTGATCTTAGCTTATGATTCCTACCCCAATCAATAATTACTCGTAATCATTCATTCATATTTTTAGTGGTACTTGTTTAATTTCTCATTTTTGCATATATTTAAATGCCATCTCGTATATTAAAATCAATGATACTTCAATCAATAGAGCGTATACGCCGCTTTTACGCTTCTTTTACTCCGTTTCTTTGCACTGGCTGTCATTGTAAAAGATTAAGGGTAGTTTGTTTGTAGTACTTAATGTATATTTTACTCTCATTTTATATAATTTCTGATTTATATTCTTCTAATATGAGAAAGTAATACTCCTAATACTACTACTGTAATCAGAGGAAGTAGAAATCAGTGGAGAAATATGGAATCAGGGATTATTCAGCTATTAGTGTAATACTCGTACGACTCATAGTTAATGTATATATTCGATACACACCATTTTAAGAGTAAATATCAGTTCTATTTTCACTTTACAAAATTCAAGAATGGTATTGCCAAGGCATTGATTCATTTTTTATTCAATTGAACAAAAATTATTTAAAAATAAATACCTAACCGTAAATTCTTATCTCAAAACGATTGAAACTCCACGGTGAAGATAAGACTTTACATCAAAAATCCTAGCAGGTTCATGCAATTTAACGAACGAAAATAACTCACTTTTTACCTCGTTGCACATGTTTTCTTTTGGATAAGGACGAGGGGGATAAATGACGCAAAGCTAATAGGAAATTGGATTACTAGTTCATTTTTCTGTTTTGCCACTGCTTGGAAGTTAATTTCCGTCTAAACTCAGCAGCGAAAAAATCATTACACTTTTGCATTTTCATACGCCTAGGAAACAAGGGAGCTGTAAATGAGAGTCCTTTGAATATTTTTTTCTCGTTTTGAAATTTACTCAGGGCATGGATGTAACCCGCGGTTGGTTGGTTAATTCAGGGAGCAACTTCAAAATAGAATTGCTCGTCAGGACTCACTTTAATGAATGAGTGTGGAGCCAATGTAAAAAACTAACGATACATGGCATACTCATCGTTTGGGTACGATAGTGGAGTAAAAGTTAGGAGTAGGGTTAATAAAGAAAGTAAGGATAATACGGATAATTTACGCAGTTTGAGTTTACTTAAGCTTCAGTTTCATATGTGCTAAAATCATTAACGAGCACGCTTTTGTCACTAAGCAGGAAAGTAGACATAATATGAATCTTCAGGAATTTGTCAATTCACAAAGCCTGAGAGGTCCTATAATTAATTTAATATTTACCTATAATTAAAAATTCAAATCTAAAATTTTGCTTGTAATGAGATATTTATCGAAAGGAATTCTTCGATCAAAAAGCATATTTCGTCAAAAATCAGCGAATCCAGAATTTATCGTGATTTTATATGTACTCACTTCGGCCATATAGTGCAGATGGATCACCGCAATTTGTAACGTTTTGTAATTTAATGTAGAACTAAGATCACCCTTTGTCGCTCACCCAGTTCATTAAGCCCCTCTTTTGTCGATATGGTAAAGAGAACCGGAAGAATATAGAGCCTGGAGGTATGCTTTCAAAGCCTTTATAATTAACCCCTTACTAAAAACAAGTGGAGAATAAAAGAACACAAGTAATAAAAAGAAACCTTTAGATGTGAATTTCCTACTTCATTTCATCTTGAATGTTTGATCATAACAAGGAAAAAAGGAATTCTATTTAGATGTTCCAGACATTAGCACTCAGATGAACTCTTTGCATAGATAACATCTCTTTTTTATTAAAAGAATGCAAAATTAATTATTTAAATCAAGATTTATTTTGATAAATAAAAGACCGCAGAAAAGATGATTAATAGATGAGTATAATTTTTCTTGTTAGTTTCCAAGGTAGCGCAAGATAAAAATCCGGAATTAACTAAATCAAGAGTACTGGTGCTGTATATATAAAATGAAATTCCATTTTATGGCGTTTTCATTATTTAAATCTTCTTTAATTGACATATTGAAAAAGTAATTATTCAAATCGAGATTTATTTAGATATTATCTTTGACCTCAGAAAAGGCGATTGATCCATGAATGTATTTTTTTTCGTTAGTTTCTAAGCTAGAGTAAAATATGCCAAGTTATAAACCCATAATTCACTGAATGAAGGGCATAAGGGGTGCTGTATATATCAAGTGTAAAATACCTATATTACGATGGAATGTATCCTTCTAAATAATTCAACCTACGGTTTATAATTCGTGATAAAATTTCCCAACGGCAATATTTACTGTTTAATGCTATGGCATGACCTTTGAGTAGCAGTTTAGGAGCAAAATTGGGTCAATGTATTGGAGTCAGTTTTTCATGTATACTGCCGCTAAAATTCAAGGCCCCAATCTGTTTTAATACTCCTCATCAATCAAAATACGTAGGATTAAACTAAAAGTGAGTCTCGAAGAGTCCTCAATCAACAGAAAACCAAAGACGGCTTAAATGTTGTTTTTTTAAACGAGATTGTACATTTTGTAGCACTAATAAACTGAGATGTAAAGTTGATTCACTGCTGAGGAAAACCTGCATATGGAATCAGGAGTTCTCATTTCTTATAGTTCGTGAAAATTGTTCAAATGTTCCTTCGTTTGGTGTGTTTATATCATTAAGGAGTGTACTAGTTCCGTTTATCAGGGGAAAACTTCTTGCATGATGAATCGTAAGAGTGGAAGGTTCTATTCCTAATCATCGAATGTGAAAGATTTGGATAAAAAATTGTGTGAATCAAATAAAGCAAGAGGTGGATAGTTGTATGAAGTGAGGAAATTTTTTTCCATGTTATTTAACAGAATAATCCTCAACATTTTTTTCCTGCGCCTTAACATTAATTAATTTTCCCATGATATTCTTAATACTTGTAATAGACAGTGTAAAAGTTTTAATAGCGTAATTATGATTTAAGTAGGAGTTTTCTGCAGAACATTTCCAATCTTCTTCATCTCAAGTATATCTGCCTTATCTTCAATTAATGGTAATATGTTGCTGTTTTAAGGAATATTCCGCTAATAGATCGAAAAATTCTGTTCCTTTAACCTTTGCTTATTAGATCCGAGGTTCAGTCTTTTCCTCTGCACTTTTTCTATAAATATTACATTTATGAATACAAATTGATTTCTGAATAATGTTCATCGTGGTAAAGATCGGTTAGCAAACGGGGAATATTTAAACCATAGCTAAATTACAGTTAAGTCTACAATAAACACTCAACTTAAAGACGACCTACATCTTTAAAAAAATTGAATATGATAAATAATTGAAATTTGATAGTGGTTGTTTGAGTACTATTCTCCATACTTATTTAAAATCGGGTCAAACTAAGCAATACGGCGGAAAACGTACAAATCATTGCAGCCGGTATGAAAGGATTCTGTAGGTACGTTTTGTTTGATTTCTAGAACATTATTTAGGTTGAACTATCAACAAGGACTACTTTAGGTGATTCTCCCTCAAGCAAATTAATATTCAAAGTTATCAGCTACTAAAAATTTTGAATATATTTTGGCTTTTGAACTCTCAAATAGGATAGTAAAGTCATATATTTAGTCATTTACTTTTTTTCGCTGTTATTTATTGTTTAACTTGTTTCCCACTCTAGAAATTGAATATGCGAATATATGTAAATTAGAATACTAGCATCGTGCATCAGTCGGTCCTCGCTGAATAATTACGGCTTCCGCTAGAATCACATAGTTCATCCTAGGCCTGTAACGGCCGATTATGGTAATATTCTAGTTCAGTGCATCGATGATTATTTAATACAGATTTTCGAAATTGTATTGTCATTTTCAAGTTTAACACTGCATAAAAAAGTCTAAAGTATTTTAATACAAAAATTTTAATGGAATGAGAGTATGATTATATATAATTTGCTTTCCCAACAAACACTCAAGTTTCGTATTAAAGCCGCACAGGGATTTTGAGAGCTCTGTAAAAAATAGAATACTATTCGCGCTAAACGTTTATGACGTGAGTTTTAATATTCATATTTAATTCCTGCGGGGAACCTTAAATATTTAAGCTTTTATTTTGTTACATCATTTTAATACGAGTAAAAATCTCCCACGTTATCTTCTCCCAAATTGTTATACGTATAACTTTAGAAAAGTGATTTAAAGTTCATGCATGTAATTTTGCGTCTACTCAATCAAATGTGAAAGAAAAGATGGTTTAGCAATTTAAATACCTATTTAATTTAATTTCGATGGTTTCCTAGGATTTTTTAGTTCTCGGCCTTGCCCACGAGAAAAATAATGCTATATATAATAAAAATATAAAAAAATGCATTGTTAAGCTCTGTTATTGAAATATACATATAACTTCATTTCTGGCGAAATCAGGACTGCATCGGGTCTTATGTATTGATCCAATAATAATAAAAAAGAAGAATTATAGAAAACAGCAAAAGTTTAGTTATGATTAAAGTAAAAGAGAACAGCATAAATTAAAATATTTGTTTCACTTATAAGAGATGCTAAAGAGAGATATCTCAGAAGTCACCGATCTTTCTTCATAGGATAAGCTTACTCAGTGGCTCTCTGTAAGCTCTGTTGTATATATGTGCTTCTGAGTATCAGTGGCTCTATGTTTGTATGTACCATGTTTCACAGTCAGTGATAACAAATCATTAATTTTCTAGACAAATGCAAAAAATAAGATGTAAGATGATGTCTTCGTTTAATAATTCAAACAACTAATTAATCTTAAAACTTATTCGGTAATCGGTTATTTCAGTACATTTTTTATTGCCGATTTAATTCGCAGTTAATTCATAGAAGGCATTCCTTATGGATTAATTCATTCACAAGAATCAGCTTACTCAATTCCTATGGTCATCTAAGAGACTTTTTTCAAATTTGCAAAATGTTACCAAAACGTTTCGTACTGAAGAATCGTTGACCTGAAGATGTCAACAATTTGACGAGAGATGTCAAATTAAAAATCTGCCGCGGGAGTCACCAAGCGTTTCTCTTTTCGAGAAGGTTATAAATAAGTCATTGCGATTCAAATAGAACGAAAGTTTGATCGGGGTGATCGTTCTAAGAATAGCAGAAACGAAACAAACATAGTCGAATTCCTCTCTTAATTTGAAATCACCCGTGCTTTCAGCCATCGAGCTACAGTAGACCCGAGTGTTTGTCGCGCTCCTCTTTTCCTCAATATCTTTCCATTCCAGCCCTGCGATTACACCCTTTTCTGCTCTGCTGGAACACTCCATTTGTCTGCGAAGCGACGAAATTTAAACGTTAAAAATTTAAACAACAACGGCGGATTGGTCCTTTCCGGATCGAGTCGTTCTATTACGGAGGGCGAGATCACGTTTCGCACGGGGACTATTCTCGCGAGGATTTGTATATAGAAGGTCGAGAGAAAGCTGATTTGTTCGCTCACGAGTGGGATATCTGGAATCTGCCTCTCTCTCCCGCAGGCGCTTTTTCCGAACTCCGAAAAAAACCCTCGGGGAAGAGAGAAAAGAGAAAGGGACATCGAGAGGACGAATTTATTGTCTTCTCCCCGCGTCAGCGAAATTAATAATTATTCCCCAATCTTCTTTTGTCTTCGCCGAGTTCGATCCACAGGCCGTGGCTTCTGCGAACGAATTAGTTTCTCTCCCTTCTTTTATCGGAAGCCATCTTAAGGAGGAGTTATTAAGCAAAAAATGCCTCGCCGCAAAATGGGGAAAACTCGGTAATACATAACTGCGGCCGTATTTCATCTCACAGAGGATTCTTTCTTGTTTCTCCAACGCCGAAATAGCCCGAAGAAGATGTAGTTATGCTAGAGGATTCCTTTTCGATACGTATATGTGGTGTTACCGCTTAACCACTAGGCAGGACTTCAGTTGCGTCGTGCGTTTATTCAAATAGTGCATCAACAAAATTTTGCTTAGGAAAACGATTTTTTTGCTCAGAGAACTAAAGAAAAGAACAAAAGAATGTCATTTTTACCATAATTAAACGAGTGCTTCTGAAACTCCAAGCATAAACGAATGCAAAATATACCCATATACCTGGGTCATTTATCTTAAAATTTAATATAGGGATGCTACATCAGTAAATTTTTTAGCCATGTAAAGAAGAAAATATACTAACGCAAAGCAAATAAATTTTATTTAAATAAACGGTTGACATTTCTTATATAACGATACTTGTAAAAATCAGTGTAAGATGTCTCTCGAATGTATTCCTGAATATAGTTTTCCTCCTCGGTAGGGCTAATATGCCAAACTCATCTAGTCGGTGTCCTGGAATATGAATCTGTATTACCTTGGAAAAAAGAAAGAAAAACTCCGAACTTTTACGGCTGTATTACGGAAAGAAGTACAATTTCGTACATTTATCTGATTCCAGTCTACGAAAGCGGCATTTTCTTCCAGCCAATTTACTTCTCTCATAAGGAAAGGAGATAAAGGAGTTATATCCTTCTATCTTTAATTGTTTGCCTAGTTGAAAAACATAGAGCCCCAAAATTTCATTACGTGACCATATTTTACGGTCCAACTTTCACCGCCATAATTACTTAGCGACCGCCTAGAGACTCCTCGTTGCCAGATGAGCAGCAAAATACTTCAGTGACTCTCGTAAAATTGTTTTATAGCCAGCATACTCAATCTTATTAAATATTTGCGGCTCTTGGCGATCGCTCCGTATATTTCCTTGAATTTAATTTGTGGGAATGGTCGAAGGTTTTTGTGCATGTATGTACAAGGGAATTTCTCACTTGCTTAAGATTTTTTGTCTGCATTTCGATGTGCTAATGTCATAAATTTATTCTGTCGAATATAATCATCTAGTGTCCTTACTTCAATATATTCTGAGTTTGTATTCTCTGTATTGTATTCTGATTATAAGAGAAATTATAAGACATGGAAACCTTTATAATAAATTTTAGTAAATAATATATTTTAATAAAAATCACCATTCTATCGGCAAAGATTCACAAGGGTTTTTATTGACCTATATTTCAATTTTATTCATCCATCAGCATGAAAAGTTAAAAATCTATTCATTCGTGCTTACATCCTAAGTATACGTACCTGTTGATTTACTTTGAAATAAGTTAATGAAGCATAATACATGTATATATGTTTAAGAATATATGCATGCGAATTTGCCTTGGTTTCTTTGTGTTAGAAATGCTGCATATTATATTGATTCAATCATGCAATCGATTTGGTAACTAAGTATGCGGAGACATGCAATTTTCTTGAGCGTCATTCTTCTTTATATCCCTGTTTTAAAATGTATGTAACTCCATATCCCTTTACTAGGAAGGAAATGTAAAAAACGAACCATGGATAGCCTTGAATGTTTTTACAATCAGATATATATAAACGGTCCATATATTTTTACCTATCAATCCATCATCATAGTAGTTACACATATGACTTTAAAAATTATGATGGTACAATTCGATAGATAAGCATTTTAAAAATTATACTTTCATTTATTTTCAGGAAACCAGGAGCTACCTTCGGTGAAGTTTCTCAGGAAGATGAGCAGATAGAGGCACGAGGCAACTGTGGGAGAAAAAGTCGATTAATGAGTGAGAGAGAATTTAATCTCTCTCGGGTCTCAGCATCGTGTTAAAAATGGAAAAGAAGAGGGAATCTTTCAGTGTCACATTTGCGTACCACCATCACTCAGTCCCTCATTAACTCTTCCACCCACGTCCGTTTTCACCCGTCAAAAGCATCGATAACTCGCTTTATCAGGAAGGAAAAACATAACTCCCTCCCAGGAAAAAAACGTCTTTGCAAACAGTCTGATCCATAATTAATCGACTTAAGTAGGTCTGTTGTGTGCGCGAGGATTACGAATTAAAGGAGCGAAGGTGAAACAAGGAGATTTTTATTCCGTGTTTGTCTCACGTGTGAATTTAGGGGATTGTTTAAACGCTGAACGAAAAACGTAGGAGTGGATGAAAATGTTTTCTCGCAGTCGTTAGGCTAGAGTTGGTGTGGTAATCCCGACGAGTGCGTGTTCAAATTTTTAACCTCTGTGTTCGGTGTCCATAAGTGTTCGTCGTCGAAAAAGGAACAAACGTTGCGGAGGAGGAGAGAAAAACACGAGTTGCGAGGAACGTTAAAGTCGAACGCGTGCCACTCTCGGTGAAGTGTCTCCGTAGTGAAGGGTCCTTCACCCTCATGAGCCCAAAAGTGCCATCTGGTGGTGGTTCCTCAGACTGAACTCCCAAGCGAATATGTTGCGACGGAAATGCGAGTCCCGGGTAGCGAACGGCGTCCCCGCAATTCCGACGCCGCCTTCTTCCTCCTCATGCTCCTCCTCCCCCTGCCCCTCCCCCTTCCCTCCGCAGCCAGGGCCCTCTCGCCCTCATCCACGCCACCCCCGCCCCAGAGGTTCCGGAAGAGCGGGGGACAGGCCACCTCCTACCGCCAACTCTCTCCCCGAGTAGTGCAGACTCAGCAGGGCGCCTTAAGGGGCATAGTGCTGGAGCTGCGGGGGCTGGGGAACAGGGCGGCGGCAGCCTCAGCAAGGGACTCCAACTCCCGCTCCCACCAGCAGCAGCAGCTAGGGCTGGTGCCGCAGTTGGACCCTGTGGAGGCGTTTTGGGGGGTGAGGTACGCGAAGCCGCCGGTGGGGGAGCTGCGGTTCGCCGCGCCGCAGACTCCAGACAAGTGGGAGGGAGTGGAAGTGGCCGATGCGTTCGCCCCAGTCTGTCCTCAGGTGAGAGGGACTTTTTATTCCTTTCTAACTTTATTTTGGAACTGAATTGTAGTAGCACAAAAATGCTGCGGCAGTTTTATCTCTTTATAAACCTGCCCTCTCTTTTGCGGCTAAATAGTGAAAGTACAGAAGTAAAACGGTGATAAAATGCATTGGGAAATTAAATAATGTTTCGTATTTATCACTTTATCAGTTTTTCTATCATCTTCAGTGTTTTTATCACTGATTATCTATTACTTTTTAGTATCTATCTTTACTATCTTCTTACTACAGTTTAATTCTTCCGACAAACTTATAACAATTCAAAAATAACAGTTACATAGAATGAGAATAATATCGAAAAAAACAGCAATCTTCCAATGTACCTTTCTTCTGTGAAACCAAATCAAGAAACATTACCAGCATATCGAAATATTTATTCATAATTAAACGCAAAAATATTCACATTTGAATGCAGTGTATAATCAAAAATGGTTTGATATACAGGCGAACCGGGCAGTCGCCCGGGTTGTCAAGCTATTGTGGACATAAAACGTTTGATATTCGTCAATAGTTTTAGCGGGGCATGAAAACTTTGACAAGGATACATAGTGATGCATATTACATTTACTTTTCATTAGTTACCATTTTCGTTTATTCCGCGTAATATTTATTTTAAGTGAATCATAATTCAATAATAAACCTCATTTCCTCGACTATTCGTGGGGAATATTCGCTAAGTATTTGAATTCCAGCCTAAGATTTTTCATGAGTCTAGAGGTCATTATTAAGGGATGTAATCCTATTCTCATAAAAAAAGTTGCGCATTGGTAAATTTTGGTAATGATTTTTTACATTAATGTCAATTCGATTTCAATTAATCATTTGATCTCTTTCCCTACATTGGTTACTGGTTGGATTTAATAACACAAAAGAGACTTCCTGGTCTCAATTTTGCCCGGATAAAATTGATTAACTATTTTTACAGCATCTACAGAAAAATACGCCGATCATGTTGCATTCCATTTTGTGAATTTTTACTGCTATCATTTTAATAGTTTGAGAAAAATAAAATTATACCCCTAAATATTGGTTAAAGATTATTTCCAAAGTGTTTTTAATATTATATTCAAAATAAGCGAATAATTGACAATGTTTTCATCCATATGGAAAGTACTCTTGATTAATAAATTGTTCGCTGTGCGAAAATACCTGAGGCAGATTCAGCATATAATACAAATAATAACAGTTTTGCACTAATTTTCTGAAACCACAAAACAATGAAATAACACTAAAAATTTCATGGAAAGTGATATTTCTAAAAGGCTACCGCGTATTTATTCAAAATTCAAGTTGTTGTATGTGTTACTATAAATTGATGTATTAAGAGGGCTTCTATTATTGGCTATTGGCTATGTTAGCGAGTGCATCGAATCCAAAGATCTGTGGTGGAAAATCAAGTTGCATATAAACCTGTCAACCTAGTCAACTGCTTTCAACAAAATGAGGGAATGTGAATTTATTTGCGAAAATATTACACTATAAGCCCGTAATTATATAAACACTGTAAGAAAAAGAGGACCAATCAGGATTCTAAAATGTACTCTGATTCATAAATTAACCCTATCACTTGCAAAAGTAACTTTTACGTTTCATCAATTTTTGATGAACGAATCATACTGAACAGAGTGGGTGAAATATAGAGGAATCTTAGTGTACGAATCTAAGTTAATTTTTTAACTTGTTTGAATCAATTTGGCGAATATAATCCACGGCGCTAAAGTAATCGAATGAGAAGCTATATTTCACAAAAGGGAGAAGAAGTTTTTGCATTTAAACTTGCTATATTTCAATTTGGCATTTGGTTCAAAGGAGTTTCCTGTCGTAATGGCCTGCAAATTTCTTCTAAAGATGACATTCCCACTCCTCTCCTCTGAAAACGAAGCAATAAAATAAGCACGAATCGAGAATCCGAGTGTTGCATACGCTTGAAATACTCCACCCATTCTTTTTCGTCCTTTCCACAACTCGCGCACTTTTTCAGCGGAACAAATTTCCCACATTTTCGAATGTCAACTTAAGGACGTTTCGACAAAAAAATAATGCATGTCCGGGTCAATACGGACGCGAAAATGCTTTGTCACTCTGCAGAAAGAGCAGTAGTTCCCGTTGGGCGAGTATGTGTGGAAAACTGCTGCGAAGACCATACCAAATTCCTATGTCCTCCATAAAAATGACAGATGATCGCGTAATCCCACTCCCAGGGAAAATTTACAGCGGACGTGTGTTGCGAAATCGGAGAGCTATCCTAAAGTTTCAGTGACGACTTTAAACTGTCGAATGAATCACTCCCTTAAATATAACAATTTAGTGTACTCAGAGAAGTAGTTAGCCAGCAAACTACCGGCGTCACTGGTGCATTCTGCCGGTATATTTGTGGAAGTTTAATTGATTAATGCGGCTTATGCATCACCGAGCACGTTATCGCGAAATTCCACATGGAAAATCGTTTAGCTTTGAGTTCCGGAGAAATCTATGGCGGAGTCAAAATTATCACGCTAAACAATAGTCTCTTTCGTGTACATAGAACTATCTTTAACTACGTCCGTATGTACAGATTGCGTTGTGATTGAAAATTACTGGTGTCGCACCGCTTGGAAAGAGGACTACTATAATAATGCTACAAACGGTAACGGTGTTACTCGCTCTTATTCCAATTACAGTGCCTATTAATGTATTTTACGGGCTTTATGCAAACTGCTCTCAGAGATGTATTCCGCCAAAATTCACGGCCATGCTCCCCTTTCGATAATTTACCTGGATAGAGTCGTTTTGGTTAATTAATGACAGGATTCAGCTTCACGCATTAGATGTAATTAATCCCGTTACATTTAGTCTCGGCAAACCCTCGAGGATTTGCAACCGGACGCCGAATGTTGCAGCACTTTTTGTGGGATTAATGACTTCCTTTATAGCTACTACTTGTTTAGATAGGTAATAACATGATTTAAGTGCTCTGGATGAAAAAATTGTCGTTGTGGTGTACGTTAACATAGAATCTG
This sequence comes from Pachydiplax longipennis, assembly GCA_036926295.1. Lineage (NCBI taxonomy): Eukaryota > Metazoa > Arthropoda > Insecta > Odonata > Libellulidae > Pachydiplax > Pachydiplax longipennis. The sequence goes on from JAVFKF010000012.1 coordinate 20,893,733, forward strand.
ATGGTAAAACGAGTATTCAGGGACTTATATGCCTCTACAATAAAGCCTAACACGCATGATATATTCAATCTTTTCCATACAACCTTGATCGTTTAAAAACCCAGATTTTATAATAAATGCATCCATATTTAGTAATCAATAGGTGTACGTTCATTTCAATTTTCTTAGCTTTCTAATGAGATTCAGGTGTAAAGAACGCTTGAGTTTCTCCAGGATATATATGATTGAATTCTATCCACTTCTTTGACAATATTGTCGGATGCTACAATATTTAAACGAAAAATTTTACGAGTTTAGTTAAAGAGTAGATGCTTATTACTCCGGTTCTATGTGCATATGTCCTGAGCTGTCGAAGAACGTTTGAAGAACTATTACCACGTTATGCTTTACGGATTTCATTTGATTTAAGCGTATTCTTTCCAATGTAACCTTCCTTATATTCTTTAAATGTTATTCAGGATTTTCCTTAACATCAATCATGGAACTTATATTAATAGGACAATAATAGCAGTATTGTTAAAAGTCCTTTGAGAGCTAAGATCATATTGATCATATACATATATTTCAAAAATTTCACTGCAACTGCATCCGCTTATTCGCGATATCTTACGAGCGGGCGTTAAAATGAATGGATCAAGATAATTGGTGGAGAATGAAAAGTTAAAATAAGGGCCGGCATATTATTTTAACAAGTGATGGTAGTGAACGTAGATAATAAAGATTTATAGTCCGAATTCCGAATATTATAGGCAAACGCTTAATTGGGTTAACCCTTCGGTGATAATTTCCATGGCTAGCGGAACTTCGAGCTGTAGATAAAATAATAGCACCTGAGTCTTAAGCCTTTGGGAAAAATACAGCCCAAAATCATAGGAAGCCATCCGTTTATCTAATAATTCCAATCCGGTGAAATATAACAGGATCCGGTACGTGATAAACTGCGGGCCGAGCGTTTTTCTTTATCCCTTCATGAAGTCGGCGTCGGCGGGGGTGGGGAATACACAGACGTCGGTGGAGATTTCCAGAGTGGTAAAAATCCCCGTTCGCTGCACTATCCCGCATGAATTGATATCTTTTTCCCCGTAAGCGACTGCCTAGTATTCCAAATATTTGTCGCCCCACTTGTGACTCCATAATTTTGATATCGAGCTCCGGGGATTTCTGATCCCATTCGCCCCAATTCCTTTCGCCGCGCCGCTTTCAACTCAGCATTATCGGAATCCGTGAAAAAGAGACTGCCGTCGGATGAATTTCTGCCATCGCCGACTCGATCGGGGAGGAGCACTTCTACATCTCGGACGATTTCCTTTTTTCTCTTTCGGAAACTGGCGAAAATAAATGACAGCCAGTCTTGCGCTTTGGGGAGAATTTCCAATAGGCGCTTGTCTTCGGTGCTTATTTTGTCGTCATTCACGAGCACGACCTTTCTTAAGTGAAAAATTTTTCTGTCTTCAGCGGGGAACTAGGAGGACTGCTATCACAAACCTACCCCGTCATCGAAAGATGGAAGAAAATAGTGTCTTTTCGAGGCAGTACGAATGGAATTGGAACGCTCGAAATGTGTTTGATACACGTTCGTGAATGTGGGACCACCTGTGAAGTTCGTGCAGAATATACATCAGCAATTGAACTCCGGAATTTAGTGATTTTATGTTACTGATCATATGCCTTGATACTAATGCATAGAAGCTACGATACTAATAGTAATGCTAACAATAGCGTTTTAATTAGCCAATTTAATTCTTGCAAGTTCGATCTTAAAATTAACCCGTTATTGGCAAACAAAACAACATACGAAAACAAAGTTAACCCTGTATTTTGGCATATAGTATATTGCCATAATTAAAACCTATGTACTCATTTAATTAAGGCGAGTTCCCTGAAAATTAATTCATAGCTTCTATTTGAATAATGATAGCAGCAGGTGTAAAGTTCGATTTTCTTCATTTTCTGAAAACGCCACCTTGTTTCAAATTAGTTCAAAATATTCTGATCGACAATTTTTCGACGGTCAATTCCACAAATACTATCAATATAAGCATCAAAGAATTTTCATAGGCTCGGGAAGCGCATTCTTCCTTTTAGACCAGCGATTCTACAAGAGCGAATATAGAATTGAAGGACTTAAAAATTATAATCCAAGGGATATATAGCAGCATGGCGGAACTTGGATCGTATAATATCAAGCAAATGGCCATTAAACAACCAAAAAACTTCATTGGTGAAAACTATTCCGTAAATCGATACGCCCGTAACCTAATTTACCAACTGGAAACGAATATAGGTTTGAAAGGATGCTGATACAGAGCGTTGACATTATATTACAGTCATTGATGTTAGAGGAGTTATTGGAGTATTGTAAAACAGCTAAGCCTTTGAAAAAAGAGCCGAAAAACATTGGAATCATAAGTTTGCCATATACAATGTTTGCAAGAAGGTTTTACGTATTAAAAAATCGCCATCGAGCTAGCATAGGCTATGTTTAATATTTAAGTGATTCAATGAAAAGAATGATTTAAAAGCTAAATAATCCCAAATTTACAAGATGCCTATACTTCCAAATTCGATACATCATTCAAAAACTAAATAAGGAATTTAAAATAATTAAGATTAAAATGTTATTCGTATGTAAGATAATATTAATTGCGAATGAAAAGCTGGCGGCTTCTTTCATATCTTTGTTTCCTTTCCTTCTCTTTAACACTTTTTTTTATTTGTGCTCAGGGATATTTTAACGTTATTTTGTGAATATAATAAGTCTGATTGGAAAGTGTTCATTTTAGGATTTATTATTTTACTATTTTGTATGATTTTTATTTGATTTTCTATTTTGTCGTCCCTTTTAATCAATAATACTTGATCATATCATCAACTTAAATCTTATTCTATGACAGGAAAGATATCTTATTGCTCACAGTACTCCATTAACATATACTTCTCTATCGCAGCAATGGTACCCATGGAACTTGCTCAGAATACCCAAACAGTTAAGTCCAAGACTTCCCGTCTGATACAAACGGAACGATCAACTGTTGTGACTTGGAACTTTAAAGCTCCGTTCCCTAACAAGGGAAACTCCTATGGGGGATCAAAGGTAACAGCACCAAGACCCCAAGTCCTCAATACCGCATGGCCTTTCCGAAGTTGCACGCCCAAAGTTACGTATATACTGCCGCGCAGATCCTGCAGATACCGTTTGGGGTCGCGCTGTCGTAAACCTTTCCAGTGTTAGTTCCCTCCCCTTGGATGTGTGATGGAACAGGTACCATTGTTTTCTCGCCTTCTCATACGATTCAATAGCTTCTATTAAAGAACGACTGATTTTCTTCCGCAGTAAGAAATCAGATGTTACTCGCAGATGATTAAAGTTTCTCCACATGTGGCCTTAACGCTGATAAACAAAGATTCATTACAGCTATAGTTTTGGTATATTTCGACCCTTACGGTGAAGTTAGGCTTCTATTTCGCTTGGACTCTGAACTCATTAGTGTTATAGTAGTTTGAAACTTATGACAACAGTAGTTGAATCCACACAACTGGAAGATTTCATCAAAGTATAAAAATAGAAAGATATGTAGGAAAATACTCCTTATCTGGAGGTTCGATGAGAAAGACTATGAATATGAGAAGCAAATGTTGGTAAAACTGGGAAAAAGTCTTTTGTGTATAACTATGTAAAAGCCAGCAAAATCTAAGTTAAGATGCTATTAATAAGGGATGCAATGGAGAGGGTCTTAATTTATTAAATTATTTTCCAGTAAATATATTGAAGGTATTTAAGGATACTTGACTTCGAATAAAAGGAACTTACGGATTCTTACTAACAAGCAGTTCACACTCTGAGATTGTTTTCATATGGTTCTAATAACAGGTATTTATTAAATCCTCATACACCGAAATCTTACTCATTTGTAGTTTTCTGCTGCGATTAAATCCCACCTAATTACATTAAGTAGCTCGATATAGTATAATTGAAGAAAATCTCTTTTTGTACTGCAATTTTCAGTGTTAATTAAGCATTTTTGTCATATAATAAATTTTGCAATTATATTTTGTCAAAATATTATGATGTATTATTCTATATATTGCATTCATTTATGTCGATCGAAAGTTTATAAAAAATTGAAATGTCGAAAAAGATTAAATTTTCATCATTTTAATTCCGATAAATAATTTTGCTATACCGTTGTTAAAAGTACTGAGATCATTTTGCTCGTTGTCGACTCTGAGTTTTGAAAGTCTTTCGTGTAAATAATTAACATTAAGAATAAAAATTACGGAATGGAATTAGGGATGCATTCTGTAATTCTCCAATGCCCCTACCGGGAATCGAAGCCGGGAACACTTTCCTAAGAAATGAATCGCATTTGTCTGTCCAGGAGCCCAAGTTAACTCGTAACTATCGTCCCATATTAAAGAGTGAAGCTGGTTATACTTGATTTTTTAAAATAGTTTTCACTGGATTTGACAGTAAACATTAATATTAAATTTGGTAAAAATTGCGTAATTTTAATTGCGCGAGAAGGAAAAGTCAGTATTTACTATTTTCGTCGGAAAATTTCGCTTACCTCCAAAAGAAATGCTTGCAATTCAGTAATTACACTATTTTGATTTTAGTGTATTCCATTAGCTAACTTAATTGCTTTTAGATCTAATTACTTCGCTTACTTCCTACGTAATTAAGGGCGGAAGCGGAAAATATTTACCATTCCTATTTTCTTTTGACGTGCATTAAAATGTTTTCATTAGCAGAAAGGTTTCATTGTCACGATTACTTTTTTGCAAATAGTTTCCTCTCGCTATATTTGATTCAATATAAGATGGAAGATTTGTTTACAGTAATCTAATCATAAATTCCAGCGGAGAGTAGTAATATAACAAGGCACAATTGCGAGACGCTCCAATTATAACTGAAACATTATCCTAAATGCACATATATGAAAAGAGAAGAAATACTTAAGCTCAATCTTATTATTTATTTTCTACACGGTTCATAGTAAACGATAATAGCTAAATTTTGGCCTTAAATTCCGGTTTCCGTATCAGATAGTTTCATATTATCTTCATTTTCATTAGCTACCATTCTGTTTGAATTTGGATATTACTTCCAGATCTGCGACAAATCAACTCTTAGATTTATATGAAATTTAATAATAAAAAATTTTCATAATTTGAATTATAATATATTTTAGATTGATGAGGATATGTAAGGAATTGTGAAAAGTGCCATTTGAATCGTAAAAATTTGCGTCTATTGTTTTTTGCTAGGGAATCAACGTTTTTCAGTCTAAATGTAGTCTTTTAATCACTTTCTAAAGCGAATGCCAGTATTTTAGCTATTTAAAATTCATTCTTGTTAATGAAACAATTTCGATATTAGACTATTCGAACGTATATACAACAGGCTACTCAAGAGTGGCGTGACGGTTGCACATGTGGCCTATCTTATGCAGCTGACTGATAAATGTGGACTTCCAATGAAAAAAGATTCCATAACCCTGCTCTAGCTAACTGAGCTAACTTGCCTGAACATTCATACATGTGAATGAAATTGACTTTTTACATTGACTGCAAAGTATCTCAAAACGTCATATCTGATAGGATTGTATTTCCTGATATATTGTAAGTATTTATAGAAAGTGAAATCGTATTAACTAACCTAATAACTAGTGAAATAATTAATCAGAACGACTTATCTCTAGAGTGATTTTCGATATATGTAAAGCAAAAAAGAGTCTCTCTAAAATGCCACTTCTTGTTGACCTTTAGTTTTCAAAAACTTCCATAGACATTTTCTTAAAAAAAGAATGATGATGCTCATACTCTAATTAGTGGAATGTACTTATTTTAATTTTCTTTCCTTCCTCTTCGTTCCTAATTCTTCCATATGACGCTAGAATATAACCTGGCAAAATTGATATGCAAATGGATGCGCCCCACTATTCGGTTATATGGCAAAAAATATTTCATAGCCTTGTAAATTGAGCCATATGCATCCAATTAGAAAATGATATACGATGGTATAATCTCGCATAAACGCGGCTTTGATCAGTGACTATAACTGAAAATTGGATTCATGCTATAAAATACCCGCATATCCTTAACCCGAGCTATATACTGTCCAAATTGGAATATACAATGATTTATTATTTGTGTTTATGGCTTAATCGGGTATCTCCTAGAGACATAAGCAATAAATCGAGTGAAAGGCTCATAAATAAAGCTAGATATGTAAATCAAATGACAGATACGATAAGCTTGGATTTTCAGTACGATTCCTAAAGAAACAATACATTCTCACCGACCCGGTTGTAATTAACTCTCTATGTGTAAACCTTTCGAGAGAATATATATTTTCATTATATCGATATATTAAGAGAAGAAAATTTCAATATGCGGTTAAAGACATAACTCCTTACGTACATTTCGCCATCTACTGCTTCTGAGAAATCATCAGGGTTCAAAAAAATAATGTACTAAAGAACGTGAGGAAGCTTAAAAACTGATTTTCTTAGAAAACTTTCATTGGAGCTTTGTTCGAACTTCCCATTCCAGCAAGTTGATTCCAGTCGGAGATTATCTAGAATTCGATTTTTATACAAGAGACGAGTACTACTTATATCATAGTTACATATAAATTTGATATATATATATATATATATATATATATATATATATATATATATATATATATATATATATCGGTATGATATATATACATACTCTGTATGATATATCAAAACTGAAAATAATATGAAAGTCTCAAAGATAATCATGAATTATTGGCCTTGACTGAATTGTCTGAAAGTGTTCTCTCGGTCTCTGACCCGAGAGTTCTCTATTCTAGATCTTATACCTCGTCGCTATGACTAAATGTTTTTAACTAAACTAAATAATACATGAGCTAATCAATAAATGAATGACTAACTCAATAAATCAATCCTTTTTCGGTACTTTCAAAGACATTATCGTTGTAAAACCACTTCATATGTCTCGTAATAGATCGATTCTGATATAAGTTTAATCAACTTAATATGTTCCAGGATATAAATCTAAAGTTAAACTTTTATTAATTATATTTATAAGTTGATTACCTCTTCCGTTCGTTTTCTACGCAAAGTTAGCCATCTTTCTGTTTCAATATTTTTCCAACCCTATTCATACCCACGTTTCCGCCGTTTCCAGAGCTGCTTTTTCAGTCCTTCATTAAATTCCATTACCGGGCACAATTGAGTACGTTGCTTCAAAGGAAGGGTTTTTAAGAATATTCCACTTTTATTCCTGTATCTTTGTACTTGCTAGCCGAATGAATTTTTTCCTAGAAAAAAATCTTCTTACAAATGGAGGTATTGTGTTTTGAGTATCTTTGTTATCGTGAGTAGCTATGCATCATAGGTAACAGAAAGGATACCCTACTGTTAGCAGAACTGAAGTGTCGCAACTTTTTTACATCTTCCTAAAGGGAAGGCTGGATGGAAATGTATTGTATTATAACATGCAACAGAATAGAATGAATGAATGGGAAATTATTCCTCATTGCATCAGTATTCCTTTTCTGCAAATAAAGTAACTGGAAAATAAACGTTTTAAACCAATGGTCGTCTAATAAATGAAATTATCATTCAAATTTTTTATGTGATTATGATGTATAACAAATTATCGTACTAATTACCATCGAAGATTTAATATTTATTTATGCCCCAACTCCTTAGTCAATAAGGAGTCAGTATAAATTAAAATTGATATTAAATTAGATTAATTAACAGTCCTTTAATTAAGTATTACCTTAATATTAGAAACTAGTGAATTCTCCTTCAACAATGACGGAGCAAAATTTAACTAATAAAAATCTACAACTATAATTGCATACATCTGAACCCTTTGAGAAATCAACAGTAAAAATTATTTATCTTAAGTTCATATATATGTAGCTTCAACACAGAACATCTATTTGGATAGTATTAGTTTACTTTCGATGAAAAAGTTATTAGAGATGATAAAATATACGGAGGAGGCCGTGGTGTTCTGGAAAGTCATGAGGAAACGCTGATGTATAGTTTTTCGCAGTAATCATTACAATCATCTTTGCACAATAATTATTACTGTGGAATAGTATACATCGGTGTTTTATCATTTTAAATTTTATTCATAAACACAAATTTTCCACCGTCCTAATCAAAGAAGATTAATAATAATAATAATAATAACGTTATTCGTATGAATATATTTCTCCATTGGAACTTTAACAACTACCAAAAATGTATAATCCAACAGTTCGGGAAGTGCATATGTATTTCTTATGGGAGTTTTCTTACATCGGATAAATAAATATGCATACATCGTTAATTATCATACAAGAACATAGAATTGCTTCCTTATGGAAAAACAGACAGTAAAATCAACAGATGTCGGATTGATTACAAAAATATTTAGGAAAGAATTAGAATCAAGGAAGAGAACGGGCAAAAAAAAACCTATGGAAAGTCCGGTACGGCAAGTCCATAGCCTCTCCTAGACTCGAAATATGGCCGAGGAAAAAGTTTTGTCGGGCGTAAGGGATTGCGGTTTCTAAGTTGTATAAAAAAGAATTAAAATATAAAGGAAGTGGAAAGATTTGGAAATGTCTCTGTGAGCAAAATGGGTGGAAAAGATCGAAAGACAACTAAAAATGGATGGAGTGAGTCTTATAATTATTTTTGAAGGGTTAAGCTTCTACGAAAAAAATCTTAAGGAGCTTGTACTAGATGACTTTAACATCCGTAAGAGGCTATAACGATTAATCTTTGAACGGAAGCAAGTAAATTTAAGCTGATTGTCACAATGTTAAACTTGGATTAACTTAAACCTACTATTGGGATTTTATTTTTCAAAGCCATTCGCTTTTTCGATCGTTGAGTCTAATTTACTGTTTTCATTTACTCATTGTCATAGGAAGTATGTAAAAGAATTTTTGTCTTAATTAAAAATTTTTTTATATTATGTAGCGTCTAACGAGTTATATATTATTAAATGGTCGATCTTATAAAATTTTAACAAAAGACAGCTCTATTTATTCGGCACACAATTATCCCAAGGACAGTTCAACTAGAGAATGATACACCCACAAGATGGCCTCATATCAGTAAACTCCTCCCGAGAGTCCGTTTGCCATAGAGATAATACTCAGGTATATTTAAGGATGGGTAACAAGAAGCCGTTTTAGTTAGGTTTGGTTGGGCGATCGCTGCTTGCAATTTATTTCAGCTAATGAATTACTCTCTCCGAGGATTGATAGAATAATGACTCATTTCTTGCGGTTCTGAACAAGTTTTTATAGTGGAATTTCTAAATACCCTGTCGTCGAACCTAAGAAAAAATAACTAGCTCCTCATTAAAATCCTACTATATATTCATGGTTTCCAAAAAAAAAGTAAGAAGTCATTATAAAGCGTGTTAAAGAAAATCATAGAAAAACATCGATATGATGATAATAAACGAAAAGATTTAGTGAGTGCTAAAGAAAGTTGGCTCTAGGATTAATATTTTAAAGTCTATTAATGAAGTAGTGTGCGCACACCTCCTGCCATACATCCAAAATGGTTACGTATGTAGATATTCGGATTATTAAATTAGATAAAATCACCCCATTAATTCATTAATAAGTGGGGAAGGGGGATTGCTTTGTTGAAATAAACAAGCCGTGATATATGAAGAAATGAGACGAAACGAGACTAAAGAAAACAGTGCATGCATTTTAGAGTACGAAATATAGGGAAATTGTAAATTTATTATGAATATTATACATATATGTAATAGTGCGTCATTAAAATAAGCCATTGTGTAACCTGTAAAAAATTTGCTTCATTTAATGAAGCAAGATATATTCTTCTTCCCTCTATCTTATAAAGCTTCTTACAAAACCTCAATTTTCCTGAAAAAAAATTCCCCAAACAGGATTCGAACCACTGAGGATAAATTTTTGGATCTATCTTTGGAAACTTGGAAAATTTTGGGAGACGCTTCTCTCGGCCAGTTTGATGATGACGGGAAGTTGATATAATAAGTTATAATTCAAGAAAAAGGTTGGTTGAATATACTACTGCATGCCAAATAATGACAGATAATATGGCTAATACATTTTAATCACTCCATAACATTTTTCCGGGGTATTTTGACATACATAAGATATATGCGATAATAGTAGTACATAAATTAACTTCCGTCATTTACGACGGGGGAATTCACTAGTTTTATAATAATGAAAGCGGCTTGTTTATTTCTTAGTATGTATCAAGCGGGTTTACATCATTCTCTTCACAATTTATTCACATGAGAAGCCACAACATAATTAGGCGCTTGGACACTCGCTGAAACATAATTTTCCCAGTTACGCTCTTACGAAATCTTTTTCTGAGTCTCATAGCCGCAGCGTTAAGGGACAAATCTGATAGCCGAGCTCGACATGGGCCGTGACTACGACTCGATAAATCTGTTCAGATTCGGCGTGTCTTTTTAACTGACATTCACGCCCTTTAACTGCGCAACTAAGAGGCTTCCTTTATCATTATCTCAAACGGTTTCCAGTCCGCAGCCTCAACTAAGAAAAAGCTGACTTTCATTCTGCCTTCTTTCTATCACCTCTCCAACGCCCAACTTTCTTTCCCTCTTTCCACCACGCCTTTTCCATTCTTCCATTCCGTCGTCTATTGTCGCACGGGAAGTTCTCCAACGTTCCTTCATCCGAGTTACATTGTGTCTCCTTTAATCCCTCGGAAGATTTATTCAAAAACTCTAAAACTTTCGCCATCATTTATCTGTGAAACGACTCTGGCTTTCCCGAATCACGTAATGAGTGACAACCGGGTCCTTTTTCTTATTCCAACTATTAATTCATTCTCGAAAGACGTAATTATTAGATTTGATTTTAACTTGTCTGAAAAATATATAAATGTAAGTATTTCAACCTGTTTAAAATTTAATCAAGAATAATACACAGTAGGATTGGGTTACAAATTTTTCTAGATGTTCCACTTGGGTTCAACTATCTTATTTTAAATATATTATTATTACTACATGTTTCTTCATTGGTGATATTAAGATCCCTCTAAATATCAGGAGATAACTTAAAGATTTGGGCGATAATACAGAAAAATTTTACAGGGTTTCACAGTTTTCAAGGAATCCGGTTTGTAATATCGTGTGTTTGTCTTAACTGTTTTAGTAGAAACGATTCACTCTGCTGTCAGAGAAAACAATATTTATGTATTTGATTTCACTATTTGTCCCGTGCGAAAATCCCGCAGACAGACACTGATACACTATAACCCCAATACATTTCAACAAACCCTCCAATTCCTTACAATCGAATACACAAACACAAAAACATACTTAAAATTCTCAGTAGATAAGAAATATATATCGATTTCTACGCATCCAGTAAAGAAACTAAATAATTTGACTTTGAAAAGTCGAATTTCCTGCTCAATTAACTATGTTTATTTATAATCAATGAAAACTCATTAGAAAGGGGGGACTTTGGCTTAGCCGATCATTTCACTTTAGCTTTAGTGGTTGCCAGTTACCGATTTTTCAACTGTTCAGCTCAAGAAATCATAGAGGTGTTCTTTTCAATTTTCCGCATTAACTCGCTGAAGTCTGATCTCTCATTCCGCGTTATTACGTTTGAGGGAAATGTCATGTCTAGCAATGAGATTGATTGGCATGGTAATTACGGATGATCTGTTTTCAAAGCTACTTACCATTGCAAATGCTCTTTCCTGTGCTCGATTCCATTTCTTTAACAGCGGTGTTTCCCGTTCATGTCGTCGGTTTCATTATTTTCTGGTTTAATTTCTGTATCCATGTGACCAGAGTATACTAGTTTGCGTGCGTATTCGCCAAAATTTCCCTTATATTTATTTGATTGTAAGCAGAGCTCACAGTTATTTAGAAAACCCTACGTCAGGTGGAGTGGAGGGAAGCAAATAAATTTTTCTCTGAATATTATCGGATATACCTGAACGCGCTAAAATAACTCCAGGTTCAAGGTGTCGTTGTATCACCTTTTGAATTTAGAAAGTCTATGGTATGCTATTAACTTCATGATTAAACTAACTAAAGAAGTGTCAATTTATTTGTGTATTCAACTAGGAGTGAAAATAGAGGTTCAGTTATCTGTGTGAAAAACTAGTTTGTTATTTCTTAAATGCATAAATTGATCAAGATATGCTCTTTTCGATCTCTCTAGATTTTTGTTGAGTACCAGTTTTTAGCATTTTATTTTTACGGATAGTGTTCGTTTACTAAAACGCCGAAAAGAACTCAGATTACTCTTAAAATCCATTCTTTGTGTGTTGATTTCCTTGCTATGAAACACTAATTGAATTGGTGCCTCATGGAGCCATTGGATTCACACATCTTAACTGTGTTTACCCAGTGATTTCAGCAGGAAAGGAAAAGTCATTCGCCTTTCCTCTAAGGCTACGTTAACACTTTCGGCACTGACTTTCGCTCTCAGGGAAAAGGATCTTTTAATATGAGGAACGAATTGCGACGGCAATTTTATTCTCTCTCGTTCTGACCAACGGAAGAATAAAACGGACCCCGTCTGTCCCCAGGGTATCTGCTGGAGCCAGCGAACCGGAATCCCCCACTGCTGCTCTGTTATCATACTCATCCTTTTCTTTGGCAATGGTAATTGAGCTGAAACCGTTTCCATGCGCCTCGTTCGTAGTCATTTGTTTTTCTTTTCGTAGCTTTCCATTCCACCTATCCAATTATTCTTTCCCGCCCCTTAGGTCAACTCTGTGTCGTATATTACAACTCCACGATGCGAAACGTTAATTTTTTCCTTCCCTTTCTCGGCCTTGTTTCTCGTATTCTGGACGTAAAGAGTGCACAAAAATAAGCTCCCGGGCGGGAAAAAATATAATTGGCCTATCGCGGCCCTTTAAATATAAAAATGCAATTTTATTCGTGCAATTTTTAATGGAATGCACCGGGAAACACGTGGTGCATTTCGTGTTCGTCTAAATCCGCTCCTCTAACGGTCACGCTTGTGTTTTTCCTTTTAATTAATTAAAAACATTGCCAAGCTTTTCCCTCACTCTGTTTTCCGGGTTAAGATCATTAGGTCGCGCAAATTTACGGCGATAATTTGCAGTTAATATTATTTTACGTCGCATTTCTCTTCGCTTTTGTTTACGTGCATATTTTATCGGGAGAAACATGCGGCAATAAGGGGACCGTTTCCAGTATAAATAATCATCAGCAATTAAGGGTCAGAATTTAATTCAACTCTCGCATTAAACGTATTTATTAATGTATCGGTTATTTACAAACATTGCCTAATAATAGCTTTTACGGTGAATGTATTGTATCCAGAGAAGGGTAACAATTTTCTGAAAATTATATTGCATTAAATGGGCCTCAAAATAACATTGTATTAAATATCCCATCTATTTTTAGGTTCTGCTTGAATCAGAGCTAACTGGAAGATAAAGAAACATTTATTCAATTTACTCTTAGCTCTTCTGCGTTTGTACTATAATTATTAATTTCACAGTAAATAATGTGAATAGGTATTTGTACATTTTTCCGTTTCTATTCTCACTTTTTACTTTGAAGATGGAGTTCTCTGGAATTCTCCACAGAATGTTAATTTTATTCTTCATTTCACTGTAGAATAATCCGCGGCTTTTATATATCCTCTGAGAAGAGATGACATATTCCAAGACTGTGATATTAAATAAACATTTTATTAAGTTCTTGAATTTTTAATTCTTGCAAAGTGTAAAGAATCTGAATTTTCCATTTAGTTGAGAGAAGGCATGAATTCAAAATTCACTCCTTTTAGAGAATAATTTGAAAGAACAATCAACCAGATTAATAAATAAAAAACGACAAATAGAATCGGTGAATACCTGAAAAAATAACTCATATGCATTTAATTTTTCAACTGATTAATATATCCCATTAAGAATAATCTATTTTGAATTTCGAGTTCACTGAATAATGTTCACTAATATATAAAATTTTTGAGGTTACTTATGAATGCGAATGCGATATATCAATTTCCATAAAAAGTTAGTGTGACCGTATTAATTCGTAAACAGGCAATCAGCATTGAAACTGAAATTTTATATGTTTTTATTAATTATATAATAAACTTAGTGTGGACAAACTGTTGTTTTTGACTTATTAACCCTTATAAAGATATTACCTTTTGTATATTAATATCACCTGATAATGAAAGCAAAGGAAATAAAATGTCTCAAGTTTTTTTATTTATCCATACAATTCCTCTAATGACTTAATAGTATAATTTGATAGCCATGAGGTATGAGCATGGTATCATATGTATTTGATATAAGTGTAAGATATAGTACATATTTAAGCACATATTTTTCTTCATGTGTCATACATTTGCAGGCACAGTTCCTGAAAGATATATCTTTCATTTAATACATCAATATAAAATACTTCCTTCCATGTGAATGGATTAATATAATGAATTAATTTTTACAAAAAAATATTAACATTTCTGATTTTTGAGAAGAGCGCAAATTGCATAATTTGCATAAGATATTATTGGTCATTTTCCAACCTACGGTTATCCCGGGCTACCCAAGTTTAATTCAAAGAGGAATAAAATTAACCGTGATATGTGATAATAAAAGCGACTCAAAGCACATCTACGTTTTTCTTCGCCTTATTGCATCGCATAGATAGTTACACAGCTTCCTCTGTAGCAACTTCCACAGAGAGTAACCACTCCTACTTACTTCCAACCACATTTTTTCCAGAAGTTTCCCGTGGATTTCTCCAACCGCACTGCAGCACTGGCTGTCATGCCTCGGGGACGTTATCTCAGACTTCGGAGGACTCTACCGCTGCTCGCCAACCAGAGCGAAGACTGCTTGTTCCTCAACATCTACGTTCCCGGAGGAGGTGAGTTTCTTATAAACGCTGCTCTTGAGGTTATCATTGCGGTCCCACGTGATAAACGTTGCTCTAAGTTAGGTCAACCGCACAAGCATGACGATTCCACGTGCTTCTTGTTGGAACTTCTTTATATTGAGGGAGCAAGCCCCGTAGTTCCACATTTTTCATTTTCTTATGACTTTTTCTCATGTGAAAGACTCGTCCGTTTATGCTCCTGCTTTGAAGATACTTTTTACCAATTAAATATCGATCCTTCTTGCTGCCATGTGATATTAGTGACTTAATGTACTTGTAAGAACTGAAGAAATGTTGATTTGAGGATATACTCTTTGAAAGCACCCACATATGTTTTAACGAAAAATACTGAAATCAAAGTTGTATGAATACGTATCTTATAGAATTCTCGGAGGATGGATGTAAGATTATATCGTCAATCCTTGTAAATAGGTGCTG
Source organism: Pachydiplax longipennis (assembly GCA_036926295.1). Classification (NCBI taxonomy): domain Eukaryota; kingdom Metazoa; phylum Arthropoda; class Insecta; order Odonata; family Libellulidae; genus Pachydiplax; species Pachydiplax longipennis. The sequence goes on from JAVFKF010000012.1 coordinate 20,909,108, forward strand.
CAATGAATATTAATTTTCTAAGAGAATGTGCAAATCAAAACCTTCCTCATTGTTGCGTAAATATCGCATTGGTATATAGGTAGATAACTTTTGGTGGGCTTAAAAAAATATGGTTGATTTATGGCCATGAATATTGATACATTAGAGAATGGAGGGACTTCCTTTTGTTTTTTTATTAAATTATTTTTATTGTAAAAGAGTTTTAATCACAAAAATCACTAATAAATATGTAACCCCTGATGATGGTGTGACTTAATGCCGGAACTATCGTTATTAAGATGAGTTACATATAGAAGTTATCTATGCATTTCTTAATGATTATATTATATGACGTTCCAGGTTTTACTGGACACATTCAAGTTTTGACTTCATAATAGAGAGATTGGCTTTACCACAATTTAACAGATAGAGAACCAAGTAGAAGAGAAATGAAAGTAATTCCATAATTCTCCTAAGGCAGGTCGTGAATTTGTGCTCTATATTGATTTATGATTATTATTTCTTATGATAATAAGAAAGGTAAATAGCTCAGAGTTTTTTGTTGATGAGATTCATTATTTTTTGTGGAAAGCTACATTTTATTATCATGAGTGTTTCTTTGAAAATCTACCTGTAGCTTTTAGAAATAATTTTTGTATTACCTCTTCTTTCCTCTTTACTGAGAAAAATTCTTTAAAATTTCCAAGTAGGAAAAACATCCGTAAAATTGAAATAAGAGGAGATATTCTCCTTCCAAGAATTTTGTGTATGCCAAATGCGAGCCTTAAAAATCTTATGAGGAAAAATGTCGCAGCATATTAGGAGCAGAAGATGATATGGCATGAAAAATAAAACATTGGTCCTTGCAATTTTTCGAGCTATTATTCTGCATGAACACGTGAGTAAATACTAAAATTGATAAATATTTCATCAAAGTTCGCTGAATGAAAAATTCTATACAGTTATTATCTGATTCAAATTTATATCTGATTCATTTTGCTACAAAATATACGCGATATAAAGAACATTATGTAGCAGAATTCCAATATGTGAATCAATGGAATAAATTCCTCAGATTTAGAAATTCTATGGAATTTTACGTGAGAGTTCGGATTATTGCAATATATGGTCGAAAAAAGTGTTCGGAAAAGAAATTTACTGCGGTAAAAACAGGAATTTAATATTTCCCAATGGAATAAATTACAATGTGGCAGTAAATATACAAAAGTTGTCCTCGTTATATTCTGTGTAAAACAACGGAAATTTATCCGCCATTTATGTGGTCATATATTTTGTTACGCGTAATTGCTATGGCAGTCGCTGGAAAGTTTTACATATTTATGCTATTTTATTCAAACATAAAGTTTATTTATGTTGAACAAAAAGTTCCTTTACTTAAATTTTAATTGAGAAAATAGAATTTATTTTATTTAATTAATTCAACATAGCTTAGTTTCACTCCGTTCATCGCGAATCGACACGAGTTAATGATGTATTAGTAACACATAATTTATCCAAACCTAATTCTTATCGGATTAATCATAGAATAATACTTCGACAAATATGTTTTTGCATATACCGCAAAGAAATCGATGTTATTCCGATGCAATCTTGACCAACACGCTGTTATTTCAATTTCTGGAGAATTCAAACAGAAACGGTGGAAAACCTGTCACTTGTTTGATAGACTAGACATGCGTAGTTCTGAACGACGTAAACAGTGGATTAACTGTTGCTCTGCTCAAAACTACGTCCAGTATGTTTCTGACAAGGCCGTTGATCTCGATTTTCGAGGATTGTACCATGTGAGATTGTAGATGAAATTTAGCTTGTGATTTGTGCGAGATTTGCTTTACCGGAAAACAGAAAAAATAAAGTGTACATAAGGAACAATTTAGCTTGATTACAACTTGTAGGAAATGTTGACGCATAAAAATATCGTCGATTACTCTATTCCGTTTGATATATTTCTCCCGATATATTTGTTAGGATTGTGTTCAATACCTACCCATTGCTTCACGTAAAATAATATTCTTGTTTATGTAATTTGCCTTCCCAGAATTTTATTGGATGCCCTTTACCCTCATCATAGTTTTTCTGAGAAAAACATAAACGTCATTCCGCACAATTTTGGAATTTTATTGCGTATTTTTTATTTTCCTATATATTTTGCAGTTCATGCTGTATCCTTACGGCACACATTTCGAATAGTTAGAAAGATCATTCACACATATTTGATTTTTACATATAAATTGATATTTCAATACCCTTTTACCGAGGTGTTAATTAAATGAAACTATCAATAATCCGAGAGATCATCGTGGACTTGTATCTCAGCTGCCACTCATAATATCAATCTAATGATTTCGGGGACGCTCACAAAGACGCCTAACCTTTTCACTCAACGAGCCAGAAACTTCCGTTCTCCGTGTTTCACGCTTAAATTAATTTCTCGCGTTGCTTCCAACATCCTTCAGCAACTCCTCTCTAAGACAATCTTCATACTTTATCGGATTTCCAAGAAAGAAAGCCTTGCCCTCGGCTTCCATTTCCTACTCAAGCCAACTCAGAAATTGTAGTCCTCTTAAGAGCGCCGCCGGTGGTGAAAAGACTACCTCCCCAACATCCATTCGAACACAATCGGACTACTTGCAATTCCCCCGCGACTTCTGTTTTATTCCTTCCTTTTTCTGTATCCTAGGGCATTACTTCCGCTATCCATTTTGCTCTCGGGGGAGCAGCGCCCTCCCATATAACGCCTCAGCAGGACATGAGAGCGACGTCCCCAGAGTGGTGGCGGCAGATCCCAATGCCGCCCACGGCCACTCCCATGACTCACGGCCGTGCATTAAACCGAATCAAGCGGCGAGTCCGTTTAACCGGGGAATTTATCTTCTTCCCGAGAATGCCATAAATTCTCCTCCGGAAGATGGATATTAAAGCGTTTGGTGAATCGATATTTAGATGGCGTGTCCGTGGGATACGTGATTCAGGTTGTACTGTTTTCGATGATGGAGTGAATTCGGTAGGATGAGGGATTCTCCGGGTCAGTTCGCTTATTCGCAGCAATCTTGTTATCTCGTCTCGACGTGCAATGGCTGTTTGACGGTAAACGATTAAGTGAGTGAGTTCTGAATTTGTGATTAACGTGCAGTGTTTTTATTCATATACGAGTGTTATGGAAATATGCATTATTTGAATACGCGGATGAATTTTATTTCTAAGAATTTATCTTCAGTCATTAATTAATTTCTGGTATACTTTATATTCATGATCTTCTTTTAAAATCGGGTAAACTCAATCAGTAATTTCTGTGAATATTTACAGCGATATCATTTTGCACTGTTTCCATCCTTTTTCTTTTCTTCTCTTCGTAGCATTTTTGTTTTCTGAATACAACTTTAAATGCCTGTATAACTTTATAAATTTTTAAATTAATAAATATACAACTCAAGAATAATTATAGAGCAACAAAAATACTTACATTTGATTTTTACCATTGAATCTCGATCTCAGGTTTTTGGAATGACGTAATCTAATTTAGAGGGTGATGGAGTTAAGTCAATCTATAATCGCATCACGAGAACTTTGATTTTCAACTTGAAAAGATATTTTAGAACTAAGAGCTTTGATAGAAGAATGTATAGCACTTATTACATGTTTCAATATAGGTATGAACATTATATAACTCAATACTAAAATTTATCTTCTTCACATTTGATTTCCTTAGCTGAATTTAAAAATAGTTTCTGTAAATAAATGGGAGATAATGAAATGTCTATTTTTCATTTTGACATACATTTACCGGTCACGATGAAGAAGCGGTTAGTGTGCTAGCGCTCCTGGATATACTGATCCGAGTCAGGTTAAATCAGATTTTTCTGATTTGGGAATATTTGTGTATGTTCATCCATTGTAACTGTTTATGCATCGCACTTTCATTTCCCAGAAAATGGATGCTTTTGAGTACTTAGGGTAATAAAGAGGACAATGTAAACTAGAAAAATGCTTATCGTATATCTAAGTTTCATTACGTTGAGAAGTCAACAAACTGGCATGCATATATCGTATATCTGGCTAGCAAAATATACCGTCTGTTTGGCATTCGTGAGCTCAGTGAAAACAGGGTGGACGTTGGTAATTTGTCTTTCTGAAAGGAGTGGCCAAGCGATACGACGTAACAGGTATCTCAGGATAAATTACGTAACAAAATCTCTTTTCTCTTGGCTTTCTTCACGACATTCATTTCTTTCAAATCCAAATATATATAAACTAGTAGCCCCGTGCGAAAATTTCGCAGACGACATTGATATTCAATTTCTCCAACGAATTACATTATAGTAGCAAACACTAATCATTACAGACGAATACACAAATATACTAAGACATACCAAAAAATCGCACCTTCATATTCCATGTCAGTGTCAGTTTCGACATACCTCGTTAGTAGCGATAGTTATCGGTATCTACACATCCAGTAACGAAAATCTATGGGCAAATTCAAACTCTTACGTTTTCTATTCCCTTACCACTTGAAATTTAACGAAGTCCCTAATATCTTAGAGAGTGTGAGAATGTAAATGTTTAAGAATGTTTTAAAAATTTTCTTTTAGCACTATAATCACGAATAGTACGCGTCATTTATATAACGATGTATGTTACCTGGAATTGAAGGAGAAGGAATTAAATAGGGAATATGGGGGCACATGAACCTACCGGAAGGCAGAACACTTTATATATATAATTCATCCTATACCGAATACCTCAATTCACCTAATGTATTTTTACATCACGAATTTACACAAAAATACAAACATCACTACCACATTGCCACCATCACATTTTGGTAAACTCTGTTTTTTCTAAATACCACTTCCTTTTATGATGCGTCGCTTAAGGCTTCGTGTTTAACATATATAACCAAGAAAAAGCAACAAATATACCTCCTGCATCCACGTTACTTATTTATTTTCTATTTTTTTCTCTTCGTACACGAAATATAAAAAAACTACTACTCGTCTGCAGTGATTGCATCTCATTAATTCACTGAATCAGTTTATTCAATTACTGAAAGATATATAGTCAGCAATAATTAGTGGAAAGCTTGTTGTCCTGCCGGCGTAGAATGAGAGTAAATGTTACTAATTTGGGAGAAGGAAGCAAGAGGGGGAAGTATCTGCGGTGTGAGTCTCACTTTCATAAGACCATACATCGTGTTACATTGTAAAAGTGCAAAGTAAAGTATAGCAAATGTAGCAAACCCATGCCCGCATTTTTTGAATGTCTCTCATACAAATTGTATTGTAGTCAATCATGGTATTTTAACCCATTCAAAAAACTTAGATTTTAAAATACTACTCTTACGTCTACTACTACAAATACTATTAAATTGGTTGAGCATCTTTTTGTACTCCGGGCATAGCGAATGGAAATGCAAGCTTGGGTTTTCGATACGCTTGTATTCCATAGAGGTGAGTTTTCTTGAATCGCAGGTATGATTTCCTATTATTCACTCTTAGATATGAATAAATGTTGTATATGTATATGTATATATTATTTATTCTGTGAGTAAAATATAAACCTTAAAAATCATTTGATAGGGTATATAGAAAATTTTCAACAAACGAAAGTTTCACCAAAATAAATTTGAATACTCGGAAAACGACCTAATTATTTTGATCGCATGACTCGTAATTAAAATCTCTAATTTTTCTATGAATACCCCAAAATCTAATTGTAATATGGTCGATCTTAAATTAAAACTACCGGGAAGGATATGATGGAATATTGTTCAAACATACCACACGATTAAACCGTGACGCAAACTTTCATATTCGGCAATGTTCATGTTTCTTTGGCCGTCGTTCTGCTCCCGTAAGATGCAATGTGGTTTGCTTAGTAAACTGCTGTGGATGTGTAGGACATTGAAGTCTTCGTTCATGGAGACTATAATATTAATTACTAACACTGCTTCAATCAATTTATGACCGAAAATGTTATCCGATTACAAAACTTGTTTACACTCGTCGCTAAGTAAACAAATTGAATCTGTATATAGCAACCCGGGCCTTTTTTCGTCCACTAAAAAATGAGATGATTAAAATATTATTTCAATTTGTTTAACAAATGGTGCATTTTTGATTTGTCTGACTATTTTTCGCAGGAACCTGACAACTTTTGCCATCAAACGGTCATTCATTTATATATATTGATGGAGTAATAAGGGAGAAAAGTCCCGATCACCAAAAAAGCATGTTTTAAAATAATATATAGATAGAAGATTTCATTCAAAACAATTCAAAATCTAAAATCTTTAACCATGAGATAACAAATAAAATAATAATATTGATTTAAACGTAAGAGAATATTATCAATTATTTAAAATAACTGTGAGATGACCTTTAATTTCGATTATGAAACTTCTGAATTTTATTCAATTTAAATTCCCTTTTGTATTATCATTAAAGGTCGCAACAATGGAAAGGTTATTTTCTGGAAAATTCGACTAAAATAAAATAGTTCGTAATTTCGTCGAAATTGTTGTTCCGGGTAAGGTAGAGATTTGCCTAAATGTAATGATATTATCACAAGATATACAACATGAATAGAACTGAATATAGAAAGTGATATCAGATCAAGGATTCCACATCGCGTAGGATTTTTGGAAAAATTCAAGAAAATATAAAAGTACCCGTAATTTGAAGAACCGGGTCTGCATTTTAATACGTTGCTGTATATCGTGGGTTTTTACGGGGGTTTAATTCGTGTGTATTTATGTGTTGGTTAATTAGTGCGTAGTTCTTTCGCTTAACTAAGCTGAAATATCATGCAATAGCGTTTCATTATACCTCATTTTTTAAGTGGAAACATGACTATCACCATTATTCTACGAACTTGGTCGTTAAATTCACAGGATCACCATGCATCAATATTATATCCTTGGCCATATTTAATAGTCATATCACTTATTCTGACTGTAACAGATATGTACCTAACCAAAATAATATATTAAGAAGTATTGTTGTACAACTCGCAATTTATCCTATCCCATTTATTAAACGCTATCGCATTTGCTGGTATTTGTCTCACGATATTTTCCAGATAGAAGAAATTGGGCCATCTTTATATATTTATTGTGCTCATCCTAATCGTACAAAGCCCCTTTTCTGTTTGCATATTTGATAAAAATTTTAATATACGGGTTCGAATTGCATTCTAAAGTATATTATTTGTTCTCTTTGTGATATTTTTATGGTTGCCGACTTTTTTTCACGTCAGTCATTTGATGTTCCAAGGTTTTTGAAGTATAAAATCTCCACATTTGGTATGTTCGAATAAAATTTAATATTTTTGATCCGGATTAAATACCGCCACGTCCGCTACACGAAATAAATATAATTTAATTCCTCTGTGTCGCCGCATAGATAAATGTGTCAGAAACGTGTTTCCTGGAAAAGATAATCCACGTTTGTTTCTTTGAATGTTTCATATTAAAAAATTGCGCGGAACAGGACAGATGATCACCAATACGAACAAAAAAGCTCACAAACGTTGAAAACGCCGAAACTAAATGAGACACCACTGTCTGCCTCTCTCAGTCACTGTTTCACATACGACTATATCCCGTATATGCACCGGACATTTTAAAAAGTGTTTCGAGAGGAAATTCTGTGCGCGAATATTGGTCATTATAATTATGAATCTCGACCCTTTTGAATCGTAAATCGACAAAAATTAAAGATAAATCGGTCAAACAGAAAAGTAGCTAATTCACCGCAATTTGTGTGCTAATCGTGGAACATAAGTATAACTTTAAACGAAAAGGGAAATCGTAGCTAATTCTATAATAAGTCTCAATTTTTCAAAGTAGAACGAGCATTTAGAAATTTAAAAACTGTTCACATTGATCTTAATCAGGGCAAGCATAGCTTTTACTTGGAAATTTTTGTACACCCCATGTTACCAAAGACTTCTGATTTATTTACTTGTCAATCAAGCTGATATCAATAATAATGAACAAAATGTTGAAAATATTATTTAATATAAAGATAGATAATTTATTAATTATGATAATTTATTTTTGCGATTATAATTAATTTCCATGATAATATTAGCTTATAAAGAGTATATACATATCCTATAATTCAGCTACTTCAATTAATAAATTTTACTTAATGACTCTACTCTTAAGAAATGATAGCATTCGTATGAAATTACACATATGTATAGTACTTGCATTTTAGAATTCACCAATGAGTTTTCAAAGAGCCTTCTTTGGATAGTGAGCAAATGCTTCCCGACATCTCCTCTAAATAGTTACCAAAAAGTTATTTTCATATAAATTGTAAAGCCCATATGAAGTTGAATTAAACTATTGAGTACAGCTGTCACAAAAGGTCGGTGATTCTCCATGTCATAAACCTATCTCGAGACGGATATGTTTTTATATTAAATCTCTACGGGAAAGATTCATCTTCATAGCCCTAAAAATTTAATCTCGCGTAATTTACATTTTCACACCTTTATCGGCGATAATTTATACCTCCACGAATCGTTCGTGATGCCCAACGTTATTATAAAAAAGCTTTCCTCCATGATCCCACCCACCCATTCATCACCAGAGTCGCCTATTTATAAAATGATATCGGCTTGACTTGAAATCCCGCTGCGAGTGTACCCGTATCATTCCGTTAGCCAGGCGTCCACCAATCGGAAAATAAAAACGACACCCGCGCCTCCGCCGATTCGGACGAAGAATTGGAACGGAAAAACTCGGAATGCGCTCCTCCATTTTTCCCTCCCATTCTGCGGCGGAATAATTTTTCCGTCTCCGCGGTTTATTTCCGTCAGAGATGGAATCAAGGCCGATTAAACCTCGGAGAGTTCGTTGCCGTTTTGGAGTTACGCGGTCGTGTCGGAAGAATCGGGCACAGACATGAAAGATCTCCAGTACGCAATCCGTGCCGTTACGAGAACGATATGAGAGTATGATGCACATGAACTTTCGATGCTTCTATTTAATTTGTGGCTTTTACGTGACGTTTCATTATGAGACTGGGTTCCGGTGAAATTGTTTTCGTATCGCGTGGAGACCCAGTAATGGCACAAAGAGGAATGGTCGAACTATTTTGCCACGTGTCTGCGCAAAATGGTGGCGTCGATGACTGGTATTAAAGCTGTACAGAGCAAAATATACTTTCATGATCCTATGGACAACTCCGATAAGATCCCACAACGAAAACGATAAAATGACGCCTCGTACCCAGTGTAATTTCATGTCGCTCCAGTTGCAACTCGCTTTAATCTTACGTGACCCAGATGTGATTCCTGCGCTTTTGCGAGATCATTTCATTTGTATTCTTAATTTATCGCTTGGCATGCTCTGTCTGAATATTTTGTTTTCTCCCTTCCCCTTTCCTGCACTTTGCAAACCCCAAAACAAAATATAATACAATAATTGAAAGGATTTTAATATTCTTAATCAACATGCAAGAGATAAAGATGTCGCAAACGTTTCAAGCATCGATTATTATTGGCTCTCTACTAATATCGGTTCCTCGCTCATTGATTTCCATCTTCGATTCCCATCAACTTTTCCCAGAACTTCAAGTAAAGTTCAACTTTGCTGCTTCATATCTGTTGTAAAATTAAATATGATCTAATGAACATACAAACATCCCTGCAGTATCAGAAGGAGGATTATTCCTTGAGATTCGTTTCAGTGCATAAAATTTAATATACGGTCTTACAATATGCTGCCATCGATTCACCTAAATTCATCACTTTGACCTGAAGGCCGTTTCTAGAGTTGAATTCCCATAGCAACATACTTTCTAGCCATTCTCATAGGAATACATATAAAATAGACCTATCGAGAAACAACAGCGATGGATCAGGGATACTTTATCTTCAAATTCAGACTATAATCTTAGGATTGTATTTCCCTAGCGTACATTACGACAAATTTTGAAACTATTCGAATGATTTTTGTTCCTACTCCCTAGTTCCATTCATAAAGTCTCTGCTTGGCAATGAGTTTTTATTGGTTTCTATTCTAGTATTCCCTTGGAGGTAATTAACCGTATCATACCTTTCTAAAAGCTTAAGTCCAGGACCCGATAAGGGACGTATGTGTGGTTTTTTATAGTCCCTTTTATGAGTCTCGCTGAGAAAACTGACGCTCATTTCCTTATTATCAGATTAATGCAAACGCGCGAACTTGTGAGAACGAAAAGCTAGTGTGCTCGCTTAAGTCGTATAAATAAATGTTTTATCATACTGCCATTAATCTTACGAGTCAGCGTTTTAATTAAGTCGTAAAGTTTTGTATACACACTTGCCAGCACAGTAGTATTAATTTGTCGCATCCCTTGAGTGTGCTAAAATTGTAACATTTTAGGGGATCATTAGCATAAAAAGGAGATATAATATTAATAGTTGCCAACTTAGCGATTTTGACACTAGTTTAGCGACCTTTTTCTCCTTGGCGAAATTTCAAATTTTATCTAACATGTTTTTTTCGAAAAAAAATGTAGAGAAACATATCTCTCATTTCTTATTATATACTTTTATGTATGATCTCTGGCTAACATTTACATGTGTGTAAATTGATATTCATTTATATACATTTTAAATTGATTTATTTAAATTGATATTCATTCATATCTGTATTTTAAGTACGTATATAGATTAATATCCATGTAGAAGGGACGAATTGCCCTATTATTTTCCTGATTCTGGATGAAAACATCTCGAAAACCTTACAAAAGCATGTAGACAAATATTTGGACGTTTTGCTAAGGTGATATTTCACCCATAGATAACCCATAAATCACAAAGATTTTTTACAAATGATATCCATTTATGATTATTAATAACTTTTAATGCTCCATGAATATAACCTGAGGTTTTTCTCATTTTCATATTTAAGTCTCTAGATCCTTCAAAGTTGAGGAGTTTCCTTTGTATCCTTCCATCTTCTAGTGTCCACGGTTCGATGCCAGAGTATATAGAGTCCTTCATAAGTAATACACTGTACCCTAAATTACTATAGATGTTAGATTATTTAATACCATATTACATGTATATATGGTGCTGGAGAGAATTATACACTATCCTTGGGAGAACTGTCCTTCTGCGATTCATGGAGGAAATGTGTCTAGAGTGGAATGTTTTGAATTAAACACTGGAATTATGAATATTAATATCTCTTTTATATTTACTTAATTAATGAACAAGAACAATTTGTACTTTTTCCACAAATTTAAATTAAATTAATTAAATTTGTGGAAAAATTACAAATTGTTCTTGTTCATTATGGCATATTTCCACAAGACATCTCCTGAGACTGTGAATTTTACTTAATTAATTCAAACGTGATAAAACCTACATGCATTCCTCTTTATTTACAATGAGCCACTTTTATTAGCTACTGTCCCTGATGTTGATAACGTTTTAAATTGACGTACCAAGAACGACTAGATTCTGTATGAAATGTTAAGTGCAATAACAGGCGCAGAAACGCGATGCTAGAGTGGCTCGTGAAATCTCTAGAATCACTTCAAGTGGCCACTCAGAGTAAAGCCGTAGAGTGTCCGAAGCGATCCATACCGTTTGGATTAGTGTGTCGCGAAACTCGAAATACATCGTTTGATAGCCCTGTAAATGACCAGTGCAATAAGAGAGTGTTGGCAAAAATAAAGCGGAGCTCGCGCATTGAGGTTCCCGTCAGATAACAAGGAAGGACAATAAAATCGAGTGCTGAGGATTAGGGCAGAGTTGTTCCAATCCGGAGCTACCTTATCAGCGGCTGCAGAACATGCTGCGGGCGGCCACGCCATAGATACCGAAAACGCAAACTTTCTGTGCCGAGTATTTAAAAAAAGAACGTACCCGTTTGTGGGGCAATAGACACTTGACATATTCTAGAAATTTCTACCGCGGACGATAAGCCGTTTGGCGAACAAAGAAAATAAAACGGAAACGTTCTCTTCTCCTGCAATTCTCTTATCTTGTTCAGGTGTAATTATATACTATTGATGTATATTTAGTTGTGCTATATTTTTTTTAATTATGCTGTTTTCCTTTCATTTTATTCATCTTGATCCAGAATTTGACGTTACCACTAATATAATTTTAAGTATACATGCGTATGGTGTCTTTTACATCTTTTTCATTACTTTTGCTATCCCTCATATTTCTTTAATTTGTTATGTGTCGGCATTTATTCCTTTCATTTCTGTTTAATTCTGTTTTATTCTACTGCTCATTTCTCGCACATAAGTCAATCTCTTTCTGTTTTCGCATTATTGTGCATTTATATTTTCTATCATCTAAGGCTAGTTTCTTTCAATTTCTATCTTATTTTTCCGTTTTGAAATTGCAGTTTCCAGTGTCAGTAGAATTACTCATGCGTGATTCTCCTCTAAGGACGAAAATAGATAATGAAACGGGACCTATTGAAGAGAGGGTAGACTGATAGAGGATTTCACGAGAGGACGAAGTGAATCAGTTCTTACATTAAACCCTTTAAACCCTTTGAAGGTAGGGGAGATAAGTGAAAGAAAGGAGTGGACGTGGGGCGAAGAAGTATGGGGAGAAAGAGAGAACATGGCCCAGAGAGACTGGTTAATCCCCCATCCTACGCGCGTCACATACTAAGCAGCTCCCTTGTTTTACTCCGCAACGTTCATTTCTCTTCCATTATTAATTCGCCGGTCTTATCTATCTCTAACAGAGGAATTAGGCTCTTTTTTCGTGCCGTCCTATGCGTGTTACGTCCACCTCCGTGACGGCGGTACTCGAGTTAACCAAAGGGAAGGATGTGAAGGACTTCGGCGGCGAAGATGAGAAGCGCAAGACGGCTTCGAAAAAGAGAGTTGCCCGAGTCAGTATCAAGTATTCTCTCAACTAACGATAAATTCTCCTTATGCTCTCCGGAATGTTCTTCTCATGGAGTTATCGAGGTTATCCTTCCTTTTTTTATCCTCCTCTCTCCACGCGACGTGTTCGAAACGAGATAAAAATGTGATTTTTTCCTCGAGGATTCCTGCAGAAGGGAGCGAGAGCAGAAAAAGTGGGGATATGTTCAAGGGGAAGAGAATTCGGGGAATTTAATTTTGTCGTTCGTTCTTTTTTGCCCCTTCCTCGGAGATGTGTAAGTGGGCGGCGTAACAGTTGTAAGGGATGTTTAAGGGTCTGCCGGATGGAGTGCCCGCATTTAGGTATTAACGTGTTATAAGTGGATTTTTTGTCCTCGGCTAATTCGATCGATGCGACTTAACGAGTTGAGGCACTCCCCGCGTGAGCAGTTGATGGCTTAGCTCCTTTTAATTATTTTTTATGCCCGGAAGAGGTTGAAATGGAATTCCTTGCTTGCGCAGCGCTCCGCCACTCATTGATATCAAATCTCCGCCGAGGGACGGTAAAAAGATGCGCGATACGAATGAAAATTACGTTACGCCAAATTAAATTACCGCGTTAGAACGAAAATATGGAAGAATATCCGGAAATTTTCCACTCTGAGCGCAAAGGAGACGGATCGGTTTGATAAGAGCTCCGCGATGACAGATGAATTAAAACTCAGCGGGAGGGATACTGGAAGTATTTACTTATCACTTGTATTTCCTTGTCCGTTTTTTCTATTAATCTATTACCGTTTTAAAAACGAGCATGAGTTTGCAGAACAAGTACGATGAAAAATATCTCAATTTAGTAGCACTCGAGATTTCTGATATTCTCGGTTTTCCGACATGCAATACCTTGTATTCATTATACTAAGGTTTCGAAAGAATAACTCATGTTGGTGTTTTTACTCCAATCTATGGAATGAGGAAATAAAGTTTGTTTTACTTTATTTAAGTGTACAAAAAACGTAGTATAAATTAAAACTTTTATTTTTCGAGGGAAGTCACGTTACTCGCCCATAGTCCCAGTATTTATTTATGTATTTTTAATAGTAAACTTTTAGATCTTATCAATCAGTAAATTAATATACAAAAATTAACAATAATAAACCTTACAATAGAAACGATGACTCAATTGTGAATTTTCTCGTTATCTTGAAAACGTTACGTTTAACTCAGACGAATAAGTTTATTTTCTTAAGCAATTATTTAAATAATACATGCGATTAAGTTGAAAGCATGAAGAAAAATTGTCTCTCTGGCTTTATGACTTTATGAAAGTAAAACATAGGAAACTATTTACAGACCGCAGAGCTACATTTTTATATTTCATTCCAAAAAATCAGATTATTTCTAATGGCATATTGGTATCATTGATTAAAGATAAGTTAAATTATTTATCTTTTACCACATGAGAAATGTACTACAAAATTCAAAGTAAATTTGCACTTTTAATGAATAGGTTTAAACTCTGATTTGGGGGTTCTTTGGCAAACTATTCCATCAAAAGAATATGACATTAAAAAATAAGAATCATTCCCTGTTTGAGGACGTCAGCTCTATGTGGGAAATCTATTTAGCTTGAAAGATGGGCTTTTCCGTTAAATAATTTTGAGCCTCTCATAGATCAAGTAAGTATTAACGTCAAAGAATTGAGTTTCACGCAGAAAGCTGTTCGCGCAAAATTGGATTATCCTTAACATCACTTAATTGGATTGATTTTCTGAGAACAAAGAAATGCTATTTTGGAACGAGCTATAACCGGTGATTGATTTTCTTAAGGAGCTTCTGATCTTTAAGGGACTTTCTCTTAGGTCGATTAAAGATGCGTTGGCCCTCAAATTATGTGGTACGGGACGGATCAATATTTCAGCGACACAGTAGCGTGACCCTAACTAAAATGTTCGTGCTCATAAATTTAACTTTTCCCTCGTTGAAAACCTGTATTTTCTCATGTATAATAATAGAAGGTGATGAAAACATTTTCTTTTATACTGTGGTGATAATGTTGGCAGGAGCCTTACAATTGTGATAAGATCGGACAGATGCGTATCTCATGCCAAAATGTAGTTTTCCACCATGGTAGAGTTATAGCGGCCTAAGGATGCACACCTCCGTATTGTGTACGTACGCATTGGGATATATACAAATTTCGCTCTTTTTGTTAGACGCTTATGAGTGATTATAATGTGTTCATATCTTTAATGATGAAATACAGCCTTTTGATTGCTTGATGGATAAATTCGTGTTCATGAGATCGATCAAAATCTGATCACATTATGATTAAATCCCCCAAAAATGTTCACCGCCGATGCTTTCTGAATGAATATTATTTCCAATTGATATGTGAGGGATCTAAATGCTGGGTATTCTTATTTCATGAAATTTATTTCAGGAACACCTATTGATCGATTAAACAAATAATCAATGTTTGAAATTCATAAATAATAACATCAAAAATTATAATTACTGTAACAATAAATTTACAATAAATGTATATAGAGAAATGATGAATAAAATGTAACTTAAAACGATGGGTTTCAGTTTATAAAATGTATTGGGGACCAATTATAATTATAGATTAGATATGTTGAAATTCCAATTTATATTCAAAGAAAAATGTAAATGAAAATGAAACTCACTGTTCCTAACTTACTAAATTACTCCATATGGCAAGTTTCATAAATTCAAGGCTCCCAACGCACATAGATTAAATTGGAATACTTTTTCACCCTATTTATATTCCATCAACATAATCTCAAGGAATTGTTCATAACGTTATCAAGGGATAAAACTCTGATATCTAAAGAAGCTCCGGAAGTGTATGTAAGCTAAGCTTTGGTGAAGCTAAAAAGAAGGCAGAGAGGTATCCCTTTAACAACCCCCGATGGCGATTTTTCCCCTCACTTCTTGTTCCGTAATAAAATTGAAAGACGGACAGGAGTGGAAGGAGAAGCGACAAGAGAGATGGAAGAAGAGTGAAAGATAAGGGAGAAGATTGAAAAGGCGTGGTGCGGGAAACGGCTATTTACATAGTTATTGGTTGCGCGACTTTTCAATTCATCTTTTCCTTCCATTTTGATTGGTGCGACCGTGGATCAGAGGGCCAAGAGACACCAATCTATACGGCCAGACCCACACACACAGGGAGAGATGTTTTCATTTTTTGTTATCCCACGACCTCCCAACGTGTATCGCCGGGATCGATTCGCCTCAATCGATTCAGCGCTACGCACACATGCCGGCCGACCAATCTAGCTGCCTATCTCCATCTTTACTTGGTCTTTTCCTCACTTTTACTCCCACACCCCTCACGTCTTTTTCATTCCCGAGATTTGACGTTTGCTATTCGCCGTCCCACACACAGCTGCTGTCGCTCTTGACGTTTATCAGAATTCTATTCGTATCTATATTTATACTTGCAGATGAGCATAGATATATATATGTGCATTTGTGTATGCATGGGTGTATAAATTTGAGTGTGGGATATGTGTACAAAAGAGTCTGATCACTGCTCTAAATAATTCCGTGAAATTCATCTATACTTCAAAGGATACAAAAACTTGAAATCTGGGAAAGATTTTAAATTTATCTGAGTTAAACAATTGTGTTTTTAATCATTTTTGTTGATCGCAGATTTTACAATGTAAATGAGAACGGAAAACAATATAGACATTTTATAAATTAGCGTAGAAAAACAACTACTCAGTGCCCCTTAATTTCTCCCATCATGGGCAAAACAAGGATTCAGTTGCAGTCCTAAAAGTTTGAATAACGTACCAGATCACGGACATAATTGCAAAGAATCTCACGTGTGAAGTCTAGAATAATGAAATATATCCTGAATCAATTTACGTAGGTTTCGCTTCTTTTATTGAGAATATTCGTTGTATTAGATTTCTTTTATTCGATTTATGAATTTTTTTCGGCTAAATGTAAAGTAGACTTGATTGAAACTCAATCATTTTCTGTATATTCTTAATAAATATGGGAAAGTTCCAGATAATTTATAATAGTTTTCATTATATATTTTTTTTGTTGCAATATTCTAGAATTTTTGTAATGTTTTTAAGTTTTTCTCTGCCTTTCATTAATGCTGCTGTCTTCTCTTTCTAACCTGGGCAACCTAACTCAAATAAGTCATGTTGACCTAGAGATAACCAATGTATTGGAGTTCGATTAATGCATTCACCTATTTGTGATTAATAAATTATTATTTTTAGTATATAATTATGTATAGTTCTGTATAAGACTGTGTAACATTATTTATGTGTTATTTCGTCATTTAAGTTTTCCATTTGAGTTATAGTTCATACATATTTATGATCAAAGTTTAATTTCACTCTACATCTTTTCTGCTTTCTTTTTCTCATGAAGACCTCTAGTAGACAACTCGAGAAATTGAAATTTAATTGAAATCTCATATAAGATTGTATGTTTCAAGGAATTCTCGAGGAACGCTTGTTTCCTCAAAGACTTTTGACGGTAATTAGAGTTGCTAGCAAAGAAATTTCACACGTAGAAAATGCTATAAAGTGAATCACCCTAATATTTTTGGTTCAGTATTAATCTACTATCAGATATATTCGCACAACACATTCGTGGATTCGAATAAAATCGTTCTTGGAATGGAGGAGAGAGGAAAGTATTTATAGCCAACGGATGACTTAGAAAATTGACACTCAAGGAAATAAGCAACCCAATCATACCTCAATCAGAGCAGCCGAGTAAAAAAAGTAGCGAGGAAAATCAAAAATGCAGCTGAAACGAAAAGAGCAGTACGAGTGATCATTCCGGAAAAAATATTCGGACGGCGGATGGATCTTGGGTTTGTACATACATACGAGAGGCATTGCAATTGTAAAAGCTCTAGAAGTGAATAAATCAACAACTCCAATGATAAAAGTGAAATACAGCGATCGGGTGTAAGATATTTTGTCGTTCATCGACGGACTTGATTGCGTCTGATTGGGATCTCGAGCATAAATTGGAAAATGATGAAAAAGTGGGAAATGAACATGAGATATATCGGAAAGAGAGTGACTTATTACTTACAGACTGAACGACGATGTGATAACCCATACAGAGAACCCTCGCTTGACCTTTACTGACTTTTACCTTTTCCTCCGCGTGCTTCGTATGGAAGCGGTATTAAATATTCAGGCATATAAATTTCCCGTTACACACCACATTTTTTCACGGAACATCTCATCTTAAGTCAATTCTCCTAAGTCCCTTGAAACAACTTTTGATTCGTTATTCGCTATTTCCAGTATCATAAAATTGCAAAAAAGCTTTTATAATAAATTATACCTTTATATAATTTCAATATATCTTAAATTTCGTTCATATAAGTTAGATATTTCATGTGTTTTCATGTAATTAGTTAGTGCCATTATGATAGGTATTGATGAAAATAAGAGATGATTTCGGATCTCATAAGTTAACATACAATTTATAAATCAGTATTTGTTACAATTCAACAGTCAAAACTAATCATGTATACGTAATATCTTTTAAGGTCAATTGTGAATAGTACAAGCATATTTCAGGAAATTAAGAACTAATTAATTATCTATCTACTTTTAATTGCCGTTCAACGCTTGAAAATAATTCCATTCCATCTTAAGTGACTTCTTTTTCCGAGACGAAGAGTGGATAAGAGGATACCTATTTAAGCGGTAAATTAAACTATTAGGATATTAAGCCTAGAGTAAAACGTCACAGAAACTCCAACAATTCATTCAGCTTTCCTCCAGTAATGAGTTAGTCGTAAACTTTGCTTCGTGCTTAATTTAAAATAAGGAAAAATGGTTAAAGGTGACTTTGCACGTACAGAAATGCATCTAGGAAACTTCTCAAGGAAAAATGGACATGAAGACAGGAGTGAGACTACAATCTCATTGTAGCCTTCTCCCAAAAAGTCTCCCGAACGCCATGTCTGATTATTTGGCAAGAAAACTTAATGATTGGAGCAATCGACAGGCTATTCTGAGATGCCGGAGGTCCAAGTTCGAGTCCCAATCCTTTCAGACTTTTTCTATTTTCATATCTTCTAGGGAAAATAAAATCAGCTACGAAGTGAACTATTGAAACTACACCTTAACCTCTATAGGAGGATAGGATTGGAATTGCTTTGGCTAAACATTCCGTGAAGCAAAGAGGGTCCCGGCGAAGAGTGTCATCTAATGTTCTTTAAATATATGTCAGGAAATAACTAGTAAAATCCGTATTGTAGAGAATTTTCCTTACCTATTTATCTCCTTTAGTCATATGAGGCAGAGTCACTACACTGCTTATTTTATGCTTTATCCTTGTCTCTGCATCATTCGAGGAATAATGAAATTTCTTGTACAAGTGCAAATTTCTAGAACAGGAAAGGATTAAAGACCGGAGGCCTTTGAACTACGTGGTATAGACTAGAAGGATTAAGTTGAATAGATGAGCGAATAATTAATCGATAAGGGAAAAAGTGTGGGAGAAAAGAGTCATAGAATGCAATCTAAATTAGTATGAGGGGTAAACGACTGAGGGTAATAAGTTATATATAAGTTTTTGTATATTATAAAAGGTTGGGCCAGCTTTCAAGATTTAAAAATAGAAAATTTAGAGAACAGAAACATAGGGAACAATAGTTATACGTCTGTATAACTCTTATCTTGTAGCTTTGAATTATGGTTGTCACCCGTTTGGAATCACTGGGAATTCAACACATTTCTCGAAGCATATTGCCACATAACAGTTTTGGTTGATTCCTTATATCTGACAATACATTCATCAATAGCAATACAAAAAATTCCCTCCTTTATCTCCTTCCCCTTCCTCTGTAGATAATTTTCAGCAGCTATCAACAACGTTTAGACTACCTAAGAAGGCTTTGATCGAAATGCTGCTCTGAAATTCTTCCCTTATCCCAGAGGCACACACACAAATCATTTCTCTCACGAAAGAGTGGAACTGCTATTAGTTCTCCGCTGTTTTCAATGCTATTAGAAGTAAAACCCACTCCACCAACCTAATTCCAACCCCCAACTTAATTCTATTCTTCAGCTAAGGTTCGTCGGAGTAAATACGTTAGTCAGGGGTTGGAGTTTATCGCACAAAGCCAAAGTTTTCGCGTCACTTTGAAGTCGCTGCAAAACGCATAGGCATTGGAGAGCGAAGTGGAAATCCGTGTAACTCGCGGCATAAACTTCGTGACGAAATTGGGAAAGAGAATCGGTGAGGGAGCGATAAGCGCAGGGAGGTAAAACG
The DNA here is from genome assembly GCA_036926295.1 of Pachydiplax longipennis. Classification (NCBI taxonomy): domain Eukaryota; kingdom Metazoa; phylum Arthropoda; class Insecta; order Odonata; family Libellulidae; genus Pachydiplax; species Pachydiplax longipennis. Next base: position 20,929,246 of record JAVFKF010000012.1, read on the forward strand.
GGAAACATCACGAAAATGGAAGATAATCTAGATTTTTACGGCAGATTGGGATACTTTGAGAAGGAATGAAGCGTGGGGGCATAAAACGGATTCGAAGGAAAGAGATTCTTGGAGGGAGAGAAAGTAGGCTCTTACGAATCCGGGCCTGAGGAGTTCATTGTGGAGATATCAGCAGAAGCGGCAATTTGCGAAAGGGAATACTTAAGTAGCTTAGTAGCCTTAGTATAATAGGGCGAGGGAAAAATTGAATTTCTGTTAATGGAATTCTGGAGAATGCATTTTCATAGAGCGCCGTCTACGCCATGTCCTGAAGGGGCTCCAGAAATCTCTTTCATTGAATTATTTCCGTATATTCCCTGATTATTTCTTTCTCTTCCGCGAGCTCAATCGAGAATGAAATCCCTTTAATTATTTTAATGCGGGTGCAGGATTTGGGAGGAAGTCGCAAAGGAATGGAAATTCCTTCTTGAAACCATATTAAATTAATTCAAAATATATTTTATAATGTCACTTTTCCTTTATCAGTAGTTCGGACCGGGACGAGTGGTAATGCCATTAGTATCGATGACTAATGGAACTATGGCAGAAATGAGGTTGATGACGGTATTTGATTATATATATCCATATTGGAAATTAATTCAATTATTCATTCACTGAAGAACGAGCATCTAATTAATTTTTTGTACGTCCGAATGCATTTAAAATATTTTAGAAAGGGTAATTCATTTATATGAGTAGTTGATTATCTAACAGCAAAATATGATCTGGTCTATATATAGTAAAACTTGCATAAAGGCAAGGGGACCCACTTAAGACCACGTCATTAGCGATGTGGGATATGACAATGCTGTATACTTTTCGTGGTTGAAAACGAAGGGAAAGCTTATTTTGCTCTTTGATTTTTAAATAAGTGCTTTACACCTTAAAATTAAAAGGAATTCTTAGTTTACATAATTTGCCACAGTAGAAGATGCGATATTTGGAGAATAATTGGTGATTAAGAGTGCATGGTTCTTCTTGTATTTCGTTTTATTCAATCTTTAACCAAGCAATATTTTATTATAGACAACTAAGGATGTTGGGGACAAATGAACTATAAAAGGAGGGTAGAGGACGGCGATACAGATATTGTTTACATTATTTGGTTTACCGAATGTGGCGAGTGAATGGTTTTAGCGGGTTTAGCATCTAGTGAAAAAATCTGCGTAATGAGCGTTGGCGGTAACTTAAGCCTTGGGATAATTACGTATTACACTGGATAGCGTCTTATTCGTGAGCAGTATTTGCGATGTATATAATAATTTGAGAAATAACGCTCATCTGTTAGAAATTTATTAGTTGCCAACACAAAATATCTTCTGCATGTATGCTAAGTTTACACATAAGACGAACAGAACTACTGTCAAAGATATGATTTGTTAGGCAACAGATTTATTTCATTACGTTTAAATGAAAATTTCGAGAAAATGAAGCCTTTGCATTTTCACGCATTATAAAATAGGTATTTTCAATAAGTATTATACCGAGAGTAACTAGCGTACATACATGATTTTTAATTCAAAATTTGAATGAAGCGGACATTTTACTTATAAGCTCTTTAAATAATAGGTGCTAACACACAAAATAATGATATGATGAGTTCATAATATATAAACGAGTATATAATGAGTTCATTCACTAAATTACGTTAATTTCGCTCTTCCTCGTACTCGTACAGCATTTCCTTTGGGAGAATTAATCAAATCCTTCCGCGATAACAATTCACGAAGAACTTCAATCGCGATTAATTCACAGGATAGAGATACCGCTATAAAAGACATTAGCAGCGCTTTAAGTTGTCACGTAAGTCCTAAATGGAAAGAAATTAATGACGTGAATAGCTTAGACTTCGTTGGAGTCTACATTATGACAGCGATTCTGAGGAGTAGCCCTGCAATAAGACAAACACAATACACAATAGGAAACCCAGGCCAGTGAATTGGGTTCGTTAGGGATGGAATTGAAGCATTATACCTCCGCATCTTGGATCAGTTCTCCCAACTGATTGGGAAGATAGGACGGGTTGGAATACTTCAGTTCCTATTACCGCGATATGGAACGCATTTTACCACCCTTAGCTTTTACTAATCGGTCTCAATAATAGGGATTTATACGCTCCCTTCTGGCGTGCCGAGAGTTAATTCCATGATACGAAGTGAAGCACGTAATCTCAGATTGGGTGCATCTCTGGCTCGTATATTCAAACAAAACCGAATTGAATCCGTGTGCACCCCGACTTCTCCTGTGTACCTCATCACTTGGTAATCCTGAAAAATCCCTCTATTAAGCCATTGGATGGGGATTAACCGAAGAAGACACTCGAATCCCGTGCTCAAGGTCTAGCTACTGTAGTTAGTCGGTTCGAATAGGTAGCGCAGCCATCGCTTTTGGGGGAATCTTCACCTGAAATCTCTATTTTTTAATGGCTTGGCGAATTTATACCTTTAAAAGGATAAGAGATATTAGTTGTGATCGTAAATAATGGAGTTAATGTTCCATCTGATTGTGAATGTAGATGATTATGTAATAGTTGCGATCGATGAAATATTTGAAACGGAAATGGTATTTTTGCTTGTAATCTATAGAAAATATGATTATAACGGAATGAGTCCAATTATAAAACCATTTGGACTCAGATTATATCTGCGATATTTAAAATGTGGTGAAAGATTTTAATTTAACAAAATTATAAGATTCACAATCATACAAAATTTACTCAGATAAATACATATTTAGAGAATTTGAAGGTAAGGATTTTGCTAAATTACTTGTTTCAAATCCGTCATAACTAATAATTCCGAAGTCTCATATTTTCAAAATGTTATTATTTTCTAGTTCAGCTGACGTTCTTCGTGGATGAATATTGTTGACACCTCTTACAGTTCAAAAACATATACGTTACATAAACTTATATATAAATCTTTTTCCAATAACGAAAAATCTATCTTCCTAAATTAAATTCTTTTAGTTTTCCCACCTGGAAATCCACAATTATTACAATTAAAAAATCCTTTCAGAATTCTATCTCGTTTTAAAGTGACAAACTAATCATTGATTTGAATTTCCTCTTTAGGCTGTAATAATAACTTTAAAACGCGAAAGCAGAATGGATGTTAGAACTAAATATTGGATTAATGAACCTGTATAGGGTTTCTGCATTATTACTAGAGGTAACATCAATCTTTTCAAAATTTCAAATGGTGATGAAAATTATAGGCTTGAAAATCTCTCATAGCCGAGACGTAAACGTCGGATCAGTTCCAAGGGATGGAAATTATAGTTACGGATTAACAACGTTCTATGAATATAATCTATTTGAGTCTAAATATCAAATTAATTCAGGAATAGTATAAGTATTTCATCTAAATAAAAAAATTAACTAATGATATTTGGAGGTTAACAAAGTAAGGAATTGACAACTATTCCATGGCTGAATCGAACGTATAATGTTGATCTGTAAAATGAATTTTAAATGTAAAAGATTTAAAGTACCAAAGTGGAACTTATGAAGATTTTTATTTGTCTCTTAACATTTTATTTTCTATGGAATTAGGCAAAGTATGCTTTGATAGCTATTTTGTAAAATAGCGCTGATTCAATAGATTTTAGAGCACTGTAGGAAACCTTACATTTCATAATCAGTATAAATCCTCGAGAATGAATCTGCTATGTAAATGTACTTTTACAAATTGAAATATATACTAACATCAACTGATACTATATTAAATATAATATTAACCGATGTTATAAATATGCATAAACTGATCTTTCTATGATCTCTTATAGAACAACGATTGTCTTACATACCCTTTAAACAGAGAGTATACTCTTTACAGCAAGGATAGGACATGCATACCCTTATGGTAAAAACATTCTATTAATATTTTTTTCCGAAGAACTCGTTTGACCTGAAGCTTGGAGCCGATGTAATATTACGAGAGAACAAATGCATCACGGAATTGCTGATATGAATTTCATTTACTGCTAAGACGATAAATGAATACTAACATGATAATTAAAAATGCTGTATGATTATAAAGGAGGAAAAAGAAGGAAAGATATAGGTTGAAATAGTTTTGAATCTTCCCGAAAAAATAAAACAATTCATCCTTCACCCTAGAATGTGCTCCGGGACCTTACCATTATATCAGCTGATATTTCGTACGGTAAAGCCCCGCTATCCCAGAGGATGGAGAGGCCTCGTCCGCACATTCATCGTCCACCTTTCGCACTGCTCTTAGTCCCCTTAAAGCAAGACGGAGGCTAAAAGCTCCTACTGCTTACGACATTCCCTTACGGGAGAGAGAGACAAAACGGTGTGAGACTGCAAACACGAGAGCGCATGGGAAAGCGTGTGCGATAGCGTGCGGGCGTGTGGCTTTGCAGGCGTTTCCGAGCTAATTCTCAGCCACGTCCGGCCCCCCCTCGTAAAGAGATTTCACCTAAGGGCTTGCGTGGTCGAAAGAGACGGTTTAGAAAGGAGAAATTCGTATTAACGATGAGGCGTGCGAGGGCGGCGATGTTGAAGGCTTTTATCCCGCTGCTGTTTGAACTGCCCCTTGTTTGCACCCTGGCATGATATGGCGCCCCGGAGCAAAGGATGAGGATTAAGGGAAGGTCTTTACAGGGCTCCGGAGTGAATGGGGAATGAGTGAATGGAGTCCATACAAGGACGGTGCCAAAGGAGACCGAATCTTGGCCAAGGTGCGAGATATTAATCTCTCGGAGAGCCTCTTTTGCGACTTATTTATTAAAAAGTGACCTTATTTAAATGAGGTAGTTCATTAACGCGAAGAATGGAAGAACTTATGTTCCAGCGAATTTAATTATACCAACCGGCTTTTCTGCTGTAGAAGCTCAACCAGGGTTAGTTAAGCTGTAAAGGAAGATTCACTTTGTGTGACTAAAGTTGAATGATGGGACAAGATTTTTCCTAAAGAACAACTTGAAATAAGAAGAGGGCAGCAATTTTAACCCCGGAAATTCGAAATGAACCTTAAAAGCTCAGTATTTTGTCAAAAATTCAAAACTAGGCTATAGTTAGGAATGTTTATGAAAAAACATAAATTATTATTGTTGAATCACCAGTGCTTCTATGTTTGGTTGAAACATAGGATCACATTTTAACATAATTTTTTTGTATAAGATAACCATCTGATGGTCACGAAACTCAGTTTAAAGCCATGATTTTAGGAATGACAAATTATTAATTTTACGGTATGAAACGTTTTGTTCTTCTAGTAATGGTCACGACAGATCTATGATAAGTGAAAAATAATTCTAAATTTGAATAACGATTCGATTATGTCGAACGGTGCCATGATCTGCCAGTTCCTGCCAACTAATAGGTGGATATTTAAATATTAATAGTTGTGAAGGTGTGATTAACTTAAATTAACTGATACTTTTCAAAGTTTATGATAATAGACATGTACACGTATATGTTAAATTAACTAATCATCATCTAGTAAGCTTAAATTAATACAAATAATGAATGTATATCTCTGACGTAATGCGACTCATAAATCTAAGTATGAACTTAGAATCGGGATATTCTTTAATGGCGTATTTGATCAATCACTGGATAATATCCTGATACAAAGCGCGACGGAAATCCCTCGCGGAGAACTCTCCAGATATTTCAATGGGGAAACGACTTCTCTCAGTAGATTAATAAGAAAGAAGAAGGGGTTCGAAGATTATCCAGACGAACACCTAATCATTGGGATTCGATATTCACTCGAAGAATACAATTTTCCCTTCAAGGCGGTAACCAGTTCACATCTTTAAAATGCAGAGAAGAGAGACGGAATAAAATCGGATCCTTGCATCTCGTGAATCGTCTTCAGACCGATAATTCGCAGTCTAGAAAAAGTAGCGAAATTCGGTTCATTCGTTAACGCCGCAAGATGTCGGGTAAGGGACCGATGGAGCGGAAAGGAACTGAAATATCGGAGAGGGATGTATTCTTCGAATTTCATCTCGGTGGAAGAAATAAGAGACGATGAGATTATGGACGGGGAACTTCTCGCGGTTTTGAAGAATGGGACGGATCGGTGTGGCATGAAGAGGAAAGCAAAGGAAAAAGGGATGACTGATATAAATGACAGGAGAGGAGCGGCAGGGCGAGATGCGTTTCATTAGATTTATGAACCAGAAATAGAGATAGAATATAAAAGAACTGTCGCGGAGGAATAAGACGCAAGAAAAAGATGGATGAGTGAGGGGATCGCAAATAGTGAGGAAAAGGTGGATAGCATTACTGGTTCGAGATTTAACGAGGATGTCTCGGTACAGCATGGATGTAATTACACTGTACTCCTTTGTACCGTCCAATTTACAATTTATTTTACACTGTTTTATGCTCCAAATGGTTTAATGTAATTTATATATATATATATATATATATATATATATATATATATATATATATATATATATATATATATATATATATATATATATATATATATATGTATATATATATATATATGTATTTAGACATATCAATACATTCATACATGCATATATACATAAATATACACACCCTCTTACTATATTACAAGAATTTGAGATGTTTATTGTTACCTATATTGCCTATGTAATGTACGTACTGTATGCATGAAATTCAATATTTTGCAATTGAAATATCAAAATGTAAAAATATTCTCATTTGAATAATAATACAGATGAAGACTGAAGGAAATATCCCCCTGAATGAAAAATTTTGTTTAAACAACAGTTTAAATTAAAGATACTTAGAGCATGAAATACAAAATAATGAAGAAACTGGGGTACCAAAATTGGTGTTTAATATCACTTAAAATTACTGTTCTTCGTAAACTTCACTAAATTATTTATTAGTGTACTCTTGAGCTTTCTGTTTGCCTATAAATCAATATTACAAATATATGAATCAATTATATACTCTATTCTGTTTTCACCAACTGGAATGTTACGATTTTGCGTATAAACACGTATGGTATGGTTTCAGCGAATGGTTGAGAACAACAACCCTTAATTTATTAATATTAATCCAAAGAGGGAGTGTTAGACTATCAAAATGATTTAATGTACAGAATTTCTTCGAAATAATGTTTTCAGTTTCTTAGAAACGATGTTTTTAATGTATTTCTGAGCCAAATTTTCGAAGGGTTTATTGTTTCAGAGAAAGTCTCTTACTATGGCTAGTAAGTATTACTATGCCTCATAAGCTAGAATGATTTTGTTTATATAATTTAAAATAAACTGAATCGCATGTTTGATGTCCCAGACATGCCACTGCTTCTCAAATGGAATAAATTAGAGTTGTTCTTCACATTGAATCTCTTTTAAGAACAGCATATTATTACATTTGATTGAGTTCCTACCGATTCCATTGTGACGAAAATGACACTTTTCTCGTTTTTGGATTCGATCAAAGTTGAATTATTAGCTCCTATACACACACTGCCTCACAAAGTCTTTTTTGCATGGAATTCCGCTAAGACAACACTTCAGTAATTGAGTTCAACCTACGCTCCTATCCATTTTAATCTTCCGAACCCATTGTAAGCTACACTGAAAACGACCATTCAGAATCGCTGCAATTACGAAAGCGATCAAACTCGATAGAATCGAGATTTCCGAAAGTAATTTAAAGTCGCTGCCGATGAAGGATCCATCAAACACTTAATAATATATTAATGGAATTGTGAGGCAGGAAAAAAACCTATCCGGACGATATAAAGGGAAGCCATAAAGTGGCCTGTCATGACGCTTATAAAAGACAGAAAATCATCGAAAAGAAAAGTCGGGATCGATAATTCCCCGATGACTTCATAGTCGTACGAGACCGCGATGGAAAATTAATTTCGACGTCTTTTTGACTGACAGCGAGAGTTAATTGGAAACTGTTTTGGGGACTGAGGAAGATATATAGCAACTTTTTCGAAGACGCGAAAGATAAACAAGTTGAGGAACAATTTTTCGAGGTTGCGACAGCGGGGAGTTTCCTTCAGATACCGGGTTGTAATTGCAGTGTGAGTCTTGCGTGATGGCAGGGAAGGTCCTGCGGAAGCGGTTTGGTACCGAGAACCCATAATTTCGCAAGAGTATCTTATCGCAAATGTGAATTTGATGGCAAAATTATTCATGGGCGGGTGGGCGGCGTGAAATCCACCCCCTCTGCATGTTTGCGCTTTTGACGGACGTTTTTAATAAATTCTCGAGAGTTTCCTAAGGTCTCTTTTAAGCCGGTTTTGATAAAAATGAGGGAGTCGTTCATATTTTATCTCTTTTATTAATTTTTATATAGTTATCCACCGCGAAATTGATAAAAGTTTTCCGCATACGCGAGGCACTCAGTTTAATCGAAACGGTTCCGCTGATAAGTTTAAATATTTCAAGATACAAAAAGGCTGCATTTTTTGCGTGTCTGAAGAGTGGGCTTTTAATCAGATTCGGTTGGTGCTTTCGTGACTAATCAAGCGAATCTTCTGCGGACAGAGGGGTTTTTAATGAATCCTTTTGTGGGAGATTTTTAATTAAATTAGGCGATGGATTTCAGATTTCGTCTATAACTGTTCCGCGTGAAAATAAATAACTTCCATCGGGATTAATTATTTTCCGAATTGAATTGGTAAATCTGTATCGGGATTTATTACATAAATAGAGGTATGATTTCCGTATGTGGATAGGGAAAAATTAAAGAATTCAAAACTTTGAATTTTACCAAGCACTCTATTTTGTTGATTCTATATTTTTAGTTACGTATCAGTGCTTTTTGTTACTTATGAGTTTTATTAGGATTCTATCAATTTTCGAATTTTGTGTATTCTATATATTTTCTTGAATTTACTGAAATTTAATTTTCTATTCCTTAATCAATAATGCCTTAAATTTAATAGCAGATGATTTTCATTTATTCCAAAACTAATCATTTATCATTTAGTTGATGTTTCTTCAGCTAAATATCACTATAATTATGATGTTAAAACTTTTCAAATGTAATATATTTCATTTTCGGTACAACCTTTCTACCTAGACTAAAGCATTCACATTTAGCAAAAGTACAAAAATTAGGAACTAGTATTGCTAAACTGTGTATCTAGGAGTATTAACACTATTTTATAAATTGCTTCAATAACAGAGGACATTTCGTGCCCCCACCTGGAATTTAACCCGAAACTTTTCACCAAAGGCGTATACGATCGCTTATGTGTAAGTTTTGTTTACGTACATTTTTCTCTATGAGAGACATATTCATTTTTTCTTTTTATACAATTGCACAAACAATGTCGAATCCAAGTCCAAAATTTGAGAATAATTATTCATTGCTACAGGATCTCTTGCTTTTAACCCCGTAATACTCCTGGATCCCAAATTCAAGTCTCTAAAATGAAAGATCCAAATACGATCTATATTTTCTTATATTCTATCATCACATTATATTCTCACATTAATTTTCAAAATTTTTCTTTGTCTATGAAATATCCTGTTCAGTTAATTGCAATAGCTATCGCAAGAAGCATGAAAACTATTCTTTTCGAGCTTCATATAACTTGTTTATTCTTGAGATACCGCGTTGGTAAACAAATAGCCTTTTTACTTTGGTTATATTCCAGGATATTAACTGCTATGCACACATACTCAATTTTGGCCCAGAGTAGCAGCTGCTGCATCGGTGTGGACCAACACAATGCAATCTTCCTTTTAAGGAAATCTTTTTCCTATTTTTTTTCCATTTCTCGGTTTCTATCTCACGAGCATTACCCTAGAGACGTTGGTTTACGAAGCTTATGGCCCAAATACTATTTATCAGGACTTATCTTTTCTATTATTTAGCTATTTTTACGGTAAGTAAGATTAAACATCATTACAAATGTTGGGAACCATTACCCGAGGATCAACAACATTACGAAAAATACCAAACGTGGGAAAATTCCAGTTGACGTTTGAAATTCATTTTCTGTGCTTAATACTTTCCCATATTCTAAATGAGTTTTAATATTATAATGATATTTTTAATAAGATATTATCCTTAGAAGAATGAAGGAGAAATTAATGAAATTAAGTTGTGAATTCCAAATAGTTGCATCAAATTATCTTAAATGAGCTGTTTCAATCTTAGTCTAGTTTTATGATGGAAATGATTCATTATGCATTGCTCGTAGTCTCGTAGTCTATTCTACCACTCATTAAATTGTTCGGATACTCGTTTATGGAAGAGTGGGTTACAGAAGTTTAAGGATAAAATCGTTTATAATACAAGAAAAGAAATTCTCGTTAGGTATCATTACAGCGGTTTACTCCTATTCTTGATTTTACTCATTCTTTGCACTAGATTACAGCTGTTATCATGACCAAAGACGCTACGACTTTATTCCAACAAAATCGCTTACCTTATCTCCAAGTATTTTATCCTTGTGGTTAATCCGCTACCCGGTTAATCCTATAACAGAAAATCAAGGGTACTCTGTAAAACGTAAAAAAATTCAAGGATTTGCAGGTTTAAAAGGCAATAAAAAGATTGGGATCTAAAAATATCTCCAAAAAGCCAAATGTTCTTTCACTGCGAAGTTTAGGTGTAACCTTCCAAGTTAAAATCTCAAAGGTTGAGAAGGTATTTACTGAGATATGAAAATTAGAAGAAATCTCCAGCAGGCACCTTTATTTCCAATCTTAAAAAAATATTTCCCTTTTAAAAATTTCTTAATTACATTCTTTCGTCTTTCTCAACGTGTAATCGTATTTCCTAGAAGGAAGCTTTTCTGAGCTAAAAGACGAGATTGAAAATTTTACGGTGATTGCCGGCGTTTGAGAATGTAACATTTCAGAGACTAAACTTAAGAAGGGAATGAGGGTTAATAGAAGACTCAGAAGCGATAAATAGTTAAGGTTCGGTAAAGAATTTCTGAAGAAATGACTTTTCATTTTACGTTAACATTATCCTCAACATCAGCGCGCGCATATGGAAAATTAATATGTTACATAGTTGACAAACTTATATAGTAATTCATGACTTATTCCTATAATATTAACAGGGCTGAACTCAGGCTGTAAGGCTGATATATAATGCGGAAAGCAAATTAGCTCAGTTCTCAAGATGTAAGGTAATTCCTTGCGACTTCTAACTATGAAAATATTTTCAATGCCGTAATCTAGGGATTTTGATATTCATAAATTTACTATTCTTATTTAAAATTACGCTCTGAATGAATATTTTTACTTGCAGAAATGAAAAGTTCTTTAAGAAAGCCGAATAAGGGAAATTTCGATCTTAATATGCCAAATCTCTCTATGATATCAACCAGTTAACTTTGGGTGGAATGAAAGGCCTGATATCATTAATGACTAAAGTAGGAAAGTTTTTGAAGAGTTATCACGCATGGTGAATTCTTTTAGAAAACGTCCACATTTTCCTTTGCAATAACAATTTAAGATAACTTTCCCACCTCGTTAAACGACCCAATTTTCTCGAAAAAGGCGGACAGATCATGTTTCGTGTTTAGATCGAAAGATACCGAGCTACGATCCGATGTAACGGGAATGTGTTTCTTTATGAAAATCCTCCCCACTGAAAACAGCCCGTCGATAGAGCAAAGATTCAAAGAAATAAAGGATCGTGCTCTCTCACAGTTGTCGCTGATAAAATTTCATTCCAAAAGACCTTTTCCGTTGTTAAAATCTGGAGCATCGACTAAGGCTGACCTATCGCTGGAGGCAAATCCATCAGCAAGGGTGAAAGTCGCTCGTTGCCATTGCCACACTCACTTTAAGCCTTCCTCTTGTTTTTAGCGCCCTTTCTGGGCTCTTTCACTTTTATCGCCCACTTCTCTCATCGATTCCACACAGCGCACCCAAATGACACGTTCCCAAGCGCCTCAAGGTTCAAACGCACGCGGTTTCCAACTTTAACCGAGCGAAAATTTTCATAAATATAGCACGAAGTCCCGGGGACGCAGCGTCAAGGTGGTGCTCGTGTAACCACGTCGACCTCGATTTTAATGCCCGACAGAATGTTTCACGCCCGAATTAGCACAGGCATGACAATTGAGGTTTCGCTAATGATCAAATACATTCGAGTGGAATCCGCGGGGCGATAAACTCGGTATTGGATTCTGGGACATGATGATGTTCGATTTCGCGTGATATTTTATGGTGGCTAAATCCGATGGTTTTGAGAGGAAATTTATTCTTCACTGACGCGTATTTTGTGTTATGTTCGGCGCCTAAAGCTGCTTACGCCATGATTTGACGATCTGATTCTCCGCTCCGAAATCAGTGGGGCTACAGAGATGGATAAATCTGTCTTTAAAAGGGATTTCGATCGATGATAAAAACTAATAATGGTGTTTTATGGCAAAGAGGACGATTGATACCTGATATCATATATACATCGTGACCCCTTTCCTTAATAAACCTTCCACATTAACGAAAGCTATATTTTAATAAATACTTTTAGTTAACGATGGTTAACTGAGTTCCATATTGTGAAACGCTGCGTAATAGTTCTGCAACGTGAGATCAATCGCTAATCGGTGAGAGCAACCCTCCTTTAACTTGAGGTACGGAGTTCGAGTCCTAGCCTCATTAGAATTCCTCCCCTTTACCCTCGCTTTCCTTAATTACCAATAGTCGCATGCATCTACCTTTATCGTAAATTAAACAACTTCACGAAAGTTAAATTTTGACAATCAAATGGCCATTAAATCAGTAAACATATTTCAATGTAGCATCATCAGCAATCTTGGTTTACGAAAGAGAGTTAAAAATTTCGGAGGGTGAATTGCCTTAAATTAACCTATATAAAAGGGACCCCTACGAATATCTGAATTATCCCGCGGTAGCGAGATAGTTTTCGTGCTACTTCTCCAACCACAAGATCCCGGGTTTGAATCCCGGCTGATCGGATTTTTCTGGTCAGTAACATATATAGTATGTATGCTCGATTTTCCTGATTATGGTTGGAGGCAGGAATGGCATCCGGTCACATAAATCAAAGTTAAGTTCATCTTCACCACTAAACGTCAAAAATATCAGCTGACCACATAATTGATGGGAATAAAGCTAGGAAGGAAGTCTGCTCAAATTATGCACTGTCGGCTTTCTAGTTCCATCGCAATACGAATTTCTTTGGTAGGAAAACTGGTCTACAGCATAATTGTCATTATCATCATCAATTCCTCTGATTTCTTGTAGTAAAGACCCCATTTGTGAAGCAAGTATATTATTCTCTAAAATTTAAACTGTACAATTAGTTAACATTGAAATTCTCTAACTAATATCCGTTAAATAATTTCTCTTCTCTTAATATATAGCCATTGTTATGGATCCTCACGTACTTATAAATCTTTCCCTAATGTACACTACAACAGTATCGTTAAATTTCTATGAAGTGGTTTTGAATGCATTTTCTAGAATCGGTTTTTCATTCAAAAATAAAATTTTTAATCCAACTTTCCTATCAGGGGAATAAAATGATCTTATGGAGTCATAACGTTGATACGAAAATCATTGCCTTTGATAAAATATTTGCATTTTATTTACTATTAAACGATTTTCATAACTGCTAGTACACCCATAATCAAACGATATAATGAAATGTTCACAGAAAATCGCTCCTTTAAATTGACAAAGGTTCTTGTAAATAAATTTTGCAAGTATTAACGTATATTTTTGTACGTACATAACCATTATATTTTATACTCTTCCACTTTATTCCCCTATACAGACAATTCGATTGGAAACTCCTACTGGATTACTTTGCTTACATATACCATCCACACGGAATTTTGTGATTTGAAATCGTTTTTATTATCCAGTTTTCAGTGTATGCAATAGTATGAAAATAGCGACGATTATTTTATGAAGCATTTAAGCCACAATTAGAATCGTTTTCAAATCCGCTTGTCATATTCTGCTCGATTATTTACGATACTGAAGTTCGTAGAATCTGCTCAGTTTTACTCGTTTTGATCAGCTTTAACATTCTAATACCCTAAATCCAACAATCACACTGCGGCTATTATATTGTCCTCAGCGGAAATTTTCATATCCAAAAGGGGTTAAGCGTTAAATATACGGCATTATTTTGTGATACGCTCGGTAATACCTTTGAAAGTACTCGGGTAGTTGATGCAAAAATGATAGTTTTCTGTATCTGTGTATCTGCATATTGCATTATGATACGAAAGCGTGCGGCAGATATGGAGGTCACAGACCTCGCTCCAGAAGGATGACTCCAAAACACAGTCCATTAGCCTGGGTTTCACGCCACGGTTAATACATTGTATTCCTCCCCTTCAAAGAGTATTCGCTATTTCATCGGCTTTAATGAAAAGGTAATGGATCAAGCAGTGTAATGGGAATCAACGTACACAGATTGAAAAAGTCTCGGTATTCGATTCCCTCGCCGAAAGTTAATTTTTCCCAAATACGTGAGTCGCATCGATGCGATAGCATGAAACAGCTTGTTCTGGGAAAAAATGTAGCCTCCACGATGCTAAGAAATCAATATTCGGCTTTACATGTGAAATAGAAATTATTTTCAAAGACTTGTACCTTCTTGAGCTCCAAATAATCGCTAATATGTGGCCTAAAACGTTTAATAACATTCTCAAACTTCATTTCTTTATCCACTTTTCAGAAAATGATTACATTTGATCAGCTTTTTTCTCTACTTTCGTATCTTTTACTAAGTAGAGAATATTGAATATGATTTGAAAATGCACCGTGACTCAATATTTGAACTCAATTTTCACATTTTGACCTAAACTTTTAGTTAAATTGAACGGTGATACTTAACTCGATTGATTAAAATAAGCAGTAATTATGAAGAAAAGTAATTCTCTTATTTTTCTCTTCTTTTCAGATATTATATTAATATCAAAAATGCGTACGCAACCCTTACGTCTTATTATGAAATAAAGGTACTGATTTAGATTAATACTCCAATATACAGCCACTTTTGCGGCAGATTCCATTGCTAAAGTTGCCCTTCTTTCATTTTTGCTGTTCCCTTAACAATAAAAAAATTAATATACCAGAAATTAATCATCAATGTTAGAAGACTGACTTTTTGTCATTAACTTACTCTTAAGAGTGATTGAAAATTCACTTACCTACCAAAGAATATTAGATATTAATGCAGGAAATGGTTGAATACAAATTACTAAACGAATCCCTAACTGAATCCAAAGAATATGCTGATATACAACCATCTGTTTAACTTACACACTTTTATTCTCCGCATAAAATTTTGACTTCTACGGATCTTCATTTCAGCGCCAGAACAAAATCTCATTTGCGAAATGAATTTTGTTTTCCGCACTGGAAACCCCGGGAATTTCAGCATAAACCAAGGTTATCCAATTATTCACGTCCCATGCATAACACAGCCGAGGCACTTAACTTTGGAGAAATTCTTCAGGCCCCCGAATGCACGAGCCGTAGACGACGTTAGCCTTGTTTTATCTACGCCGTAATCCCTCCTCATATCGACCCATTCATTTTTACGGCACGTAAATGAAGAGCGAGAAACTCTCCCACGTGTCGTCGAGCGACTCTCCGGGGTGAAGTCCGTCCTTTTTTATATTGCCTTCTCACAACGCCGATTCGTCCGAGTGGTCCGCGAAACCTCCCGGAAAATCCTAATCTCGGAACCTCTCACGTTTCGCTAACTATTTAAATATCCAAATCTCCTCGGACGGCCCCAAAACTCGGGGAAATTGCATTCTGGGCACGTAGCCGTGACTCGGCGAGACAGGCGTTCGGCATGCATCACCTCCCCGGAGGAAAACTCCTATTTCCTCCAGCGTTATTACGTGAAATTTTAAAGCGCGCCGCAGCTCATTTCGTCCAGAATCCCCGGTGTCTTCGCGTCTTAGGCGCATGAGAGATCGTGACCATCACGGGCGGGAATAAAAATGATGAAAACTCCCCGTTCATCTCACGGGTATATATCCTCCATCATCGAGGTCTCAATTTAGAAAAAGATTAGGAATAAAAGTGCCATCCCTGCTCTATCGCCTCATCTCTCCTTTCATGGCGATCGATGTCTCGGATCAGGTTAAGCTGCCGTAAGTTTTTATACGAAAATACGTCGATGCGGCAATCAGCGCCTTCGAGATTCGCCCATTGAGCGTTGGGAGCTCGCGGATACCGCTACCCTTGCGATAAATGAGGGATCTGCGCTTGGAAATGTAATGCGGGGCGTAAAAATGGAATGTATTGTCGTAAAGCGCGCTTCTGAGATGTTTATCGCAAATCTCGTCGACAGAGGCACTGAGTTAACTCATCATCTCCGTAATACGTCCCGTTGATGATCTTCAAGGTAGTGTATGAATATGCCTGTTTTTAATACTGGAATATTCTGGGAGAAGCAGATGGAAGGATAATATGCTCTCCCCATTTGAAATATTCGGAGGGTGATCCTTGCGCCTTATCTTACGCTTTGGGAATGACTAAATCCGTATTCCTGTTCTGCACGGATTAACAAACGGGAGCCATTACTGTCATGCATACATTTATACAGTCATACGTATCAATAGCGCACCTGTCTATTAGGCAAAGCACGTTATCGGTCTCGTTTATTTACCCAGTTTGGTATTCGTTCCTGCTCTTGCACTGATCCAGGTACGTCCACAGCTCTTTATACATTTTCCTCCACCATGAACCTCTCTTCATCATCTTATTCACCGCATTCAACCATTGTTTCGTCCGCTTTCAACTTAATTTTCAATAATTTCTTGGTCTTTCTCTTCTGTGCTGCTACTTGCATATATCTCGTTCAGCTCTCATTTTCTGAGAGAAAAATTTGGTCAAACCGTTTTCATGTCTTGTTGGCTTTTCTTCGGAAAAGAATCTCCAGTCGCAGTCCGGCGAATACTTGTGGCAAGTCCAATCGGCAACTAATTTATATTTTCGTCTTTTTAATTTTTTTTATTTAATTTTTTTTTATTCTTACCCTTGTGTTTTCTCTCTCAATAATCAGTTTTGGAAATTATTCCAAAAAAACCAAATTTTAGCTATATTTTCCTTCTTTACACTTAATTTTTTTACACTTTTATACTTTGTTACCTTTTATACTTACTTTTACGTTTGTAATAAATAACCACATGAAAATTTCATACAAGGTTAGATTGAAGAGAGGCCTCCTCATGCCCTATCTCACCTAATAAAGTGTGAAATGAAAATAATGACAAATTATTTCCTTAAACTGTGATGCGACCCGTGAAAATAATTAAATCGTAGCCAGTTTGGATGTCATAACCGATTACAGTGTTAATTGAGTCAATTGAAATGCTAATTATCCCTTAATATTATTTGCGAAATTTCCCTCGATGATTGTATTTCGCTGCAGTCTAATTTGACGAAGTTGTAAATTAAACTAGAATGTTGCCGTTTAAAGGGAAACTTTTGCACAGTGTTTTACGTACGTAACGTCATGGTGTACCTCGTGTTGGAAGAGATTCATTTACAAAGACAGGCAAGACGCGACTTGAGAGAAGGTAACCTTTAACAGGATTTGCTTTTGTAATCCATACCTTAATGGCATCACCTCTGGCCCACGTCAACCCTTACCTCGGCTTGTATGCGAGGGCTTAACTCTTCCATTCCGCTTGGAAGAGCAGAAAATGAAGACATGAATGTAGGTTTTGTTCCTTTTATTCGAGCTCAAAAATCTTCATTCCTCTGGCTCCTTCATTTCATAACGAGAGATATTTTAGGCATAAAAGGAATATCAGTAGCTAGGCTTCATGTCATGAAACTTTCGAGGTAGTTTCCAAAATAATTGTGTAAATAATTTTCTATCTCAGTATCTTATCAAAATTTATACTACATGACAAACCGGAGAGATTAATATTAATTATATTTAAATGTACGAGGGTGGTTCAATAAGTCCGTGACCTCTCAAAGAAAACACAAGTTTTTCGGCAAAAAAACGTTTTATTTTTCAACATAGTCCCCTTTTAGCTCGACACACTTTGTCCAACGTTTCTCTAGTTTTTTTAATTCCTTCTAAATAATATGATTTATCAAGACTCTCAAAATAAGCATTTGTTTGAGCTATTACCTCATCATTGGAGGCAAATCTCTTTCCCCCGAGCCATTTCTTTAGATTTGGAAAAAGAAAATAGTCGCTGGGAGCTAAATCCGGAGAATATGACGGATGTGGTAGTAGATGATACCTCAAATTACTTATTTTTCCCATAGCGACTGCGCACGTGTGGACCCTTGCATTGTCCTGGTGGAAG
This sequence comes from Pachydiplax longipennis, assembly GCA_036926295.1. Lineage (NCBI taxonomy): Eukaryota > Metazoa > Arthropoda > Insecta > Odonata > Libellulidae > Pachydiplax > Pachydiplax longipennis. The sequence continues at coordinate 20,947,524 of JAVFKF010000012.1, forward strand.
AACACTTTCTTTTTGGCCAAATGTGGTCGTTTTTTCCATTAAATCTCGGTTAAACTGATCGAATAAGTTGGCATAATATTCTCTATTGATCGTTCTTCCCTTTTGGAGGTAATCAATATGTAATTATACCACGTGCATCCCAGAAACTGCCGCCATGATTTTGTTGGCTGTCAGACACACCTTGGCCTTCTTCGGCGCCGATTCTCCCTGAGAAACCCACTGTTTTGACTGCTGCTTGGTCTCCGGTGTGTTGCGGTGGATCCATGTTTCATCTACAGTCACATAGCGGCGTAAAAACTCATTTGAATCTCTGTTGAACAACGCCAAACACTCCTGTGAAGTTGTCACACGCACCCTTTTTTGGTCAATTGAGAGCAAGCGCGGCACCCATCTTGCGGATAGCTTTCTCATGACCAAATGATCATTCAGAATTGAAAAAACTGAGCCGTTTGATATTTATCTTGTCTCTACGATCTCGCGCACTTTCAATCTTCGATCGGCCAGCACCATATCGTGGATTTTTTCGATGGTTTCAGGTGTAGAGACCTCAATTGGGCGTCCAGAACGTTCGGCGTCACTCGTGCTTGTGCGACCACTACGAAATTCAAAAAACCACTTTTTTATCATTGAAATTGATGGTGCGGAGTCCCCATAGTATTTGACTAGCTTTTCTTTGGTTTCGGAGATGGTTTTCTTCCGCAAAAAATAACGCTTAATGAGCACTCGGAATTCACGTTTTTCCATTATCGAAATTTCACGAAGTTGTTTGCTTGCAATGGCTGCCAAATATAAACAAATTAACGTAACTACTTAAAACTTTGATTGTTACCCGTTTAAAGATAGTTGTTGACTAGAGTAGGATTACCTTTCAGATTAAGGAGCGGGAAATACAAAAGGTCACGGACTTATTGAACCACCCTCGTAATATAATAAGAATTAGCGTTTTTATAAGTATGGGCACTAGAAATGATCCATCAAAAAATTTAACGAGAATGACGAAAAAATCTATACTCCCCTAGATATCAAGCAAATCAATTTCTCAATTTAACTCGAATCTATCATCTAGGTTTAAAGTATTTTAATGTTTCATTAATTGTCTTTCATAATGATCTAAAAGCACCTCTTAAGAAAGAAATGGTTCACTCAGGAGGACCTAAATTTTTGATAGAATCTCATTTTCGTATATTTGAAAATCAATATGACGTTCTCCAAATCTAAACCTCACATTCATCTGTCTATTACAATGTATGCGTATGTATAAAAGATTATCTAGGTAAGATAATGTATCTTTATGAGTGAATTATAAATTCGTAATTTAGGCCAATATTATTTAATAATTAATAATTAAAATATCATTTTTGACTTTTTATTGCTTTAAAATGCTCTTTTTTTAAAAAAGTCTGAAAATATTGAATTATGGATTTTATATTATTGAATTAGTTTATATAATTTTACAATTGCTGATGGATTTATTTTTTTTTCAAATATGATTCTCTCTTTATGTAATCTAATTAAAAAGATTATAATCTGTAAGATTGTAGGATATATAACCTGTGCCGATAAAAGGATCAGCTTGAAAACCTCTTAAAGAATATAGCCAACCACGGTCCAATACGGTTGAAATTCCCGAGCATCAATAATATTATGCTAATACTTTTATATCTGAGTAAACATAAAAGGCAGTAACACTAATAGATGCCTCTCAAGGTCGCATTCGTGAGTTTCGCATCTACATCACGACCATTTCTGCCGTAGTTCTCTTTATACTTTCCGCGGCACATAGGTTTCAGTGAGCTCCAAGCCGACACTCTATGGATATCTTAATCATTAGTAACAGTATTTGTCCATTAAAACATCCATAAATTCATAAAAAATTCAAATCATGGCAAAAATCCCAACTGTCACATAATCATCAATTACATTAACTTGATACTCTTTCCATCATATTATATCATAAGAAATATATTTACATATATTGAGGGTAATATGCAGATGTAAATACTAAAGGCATTATGTTGTTACATATGTTTTTTATTAATTTAAATTTATCTAAACTTGAATATCTTTTACAATAAAAATTATTCCTCAACCATTTGAGACAAGTGCATCCGAAACATTCTTTAGTTCTTGACACAACTTTTCCTCTTCATAATAGTTCATTTCTATCTTTCTGTTTTTCATACGTTTTATATTTCAATGAATATTGATGGCTCAAAATGAAGATCGTCTCAAAATACCCCACTCCATAAGAAAATACTTCTATGATTGTACTTTGACATTGGTTGGGATACTTAAATTAGAAACCATCAGTTGAATCGGCATCTTACAAAATACACCATAACAAAAAAAAATTCATCAGCGATTGTGGCTTCGGATTATCAACGCAGTTCATTTCATACAGTTAGAGTACATTTTGGGGTAACTGACTTTACCAAGCGACATGCGGTACGCATAATTCGCGTGATGAATAAAGAGGCATAAATAGATAATTTGAGTGAAGCGGAAGAGTGTCATATCGGCGCGCTGTTCCGAATTTGCGATTTAATTTCATAATTAATCAGAGGTACGTGCTCGTTCTCACTAATAATACCTTAATTTAGGTCATCAAGAAAGAAATTCAACAAAAGTGATTAATAGTAAATTGACAATTTTCGTCAGCATGGGAATGCATTCATCAATTATGTAGATATACGTTCATTAGTAAAGCTTGAAAAGCTGTATGAAAAAATGAATTATCATTCTTAAAATACTGCGGGATCAGTTTTTCTGGAATATTTGCTAATTACACGCGTTTTGTAAATTATTCGACACAAGTTGTTTTTCAGAGTTATGCTCGAGTTTTTTTTTCATTTTGTGTTTTAGAGCTTCCATATATCTCAATGTGACCCGTTTTTAACTTATTTTCTGCTTCTTAATTTGAGAACATTAGTTAAAATTAACTAGGTACGAAATGATAAAAGAAATATAATCTCATAGTGTTTGAAAGAATATTTTTACCCCGCAATTTTCATTAAATATCTACATTTTATGTGTTTAGATATATTTTAGAATTATCACAATTTTAAACATAATTAACTTAATATATGCTGATTTTCTAACATATTGACTAATTATTGAAAATAATTCAACATAGGTGATTTATTTATTTTTTATTGTTCGAATTCAGGTAATTTCTCTATTCATAAAAGAAGGGATCCACCTTCCACCAGAAGATGCTACTGCGGGTCTATAATAAAAAATAGTGTGGAAAATTACCAGTTTACTTCTTCTTTACCAAAAATAATTGTTTACCATCGAAATAAAATTATTCAAGAAATATCAACAGAGATACAATTAACATGTAATCTTATTCAATTTTGTAAAATTTTACCTTTATTAGAAATGTCTTTAAAAAGAAATAATACAATCGAGAGAATAAGATTCAGATCATAATCATTTACGAGAATACGGGCGTATTGTCACTTAATGAATGAGAACAATACAATTATTTTCCATTTCCTCCTCCAAATCTGAAGCTTACAGTTTTTCTCTCTTTACTCTTTAAATATTTCTACTTCCGTGGTCGAATTTAATTTGAACCAAAAAGGAAAGCTCACGGGAGAGCGAATCCTTCTTTTCTTTCCACCAGCCTTCATTGTAGTTTTGCAGCTGAATTTGCGACACTTTCTCATTAGAGAGGAGACAATGGCCCGGCTGCTTAGGCCATGATGAACCCCTACTTGTCGCAAACGACACTTAAAGGCGTCCTTTCGACTCAATGGAATGCGCTTGACTCGTATGACGCTCCCCTTGGCGCCACATTCTCGAACTTCCTTCTTGAACAGAAATTGAACCGAATCCCGCTGCTTTAAATTCTTCGAGCACTTCGTCTTCCTTATCGACCACTTGTGTTTGTCCCCTTCCTCTTCTTAGCCGCCACTCGACCACATCCGCTTTCCTCGGATTCCAAAACGCCTCTCATAACCTTGACTAGGGTCGAGCTCTTTCGCCCTATACGTCTATTTATGCTTCCTTATCGCTCCTTCCTTCCTCTTCACTGCTTGACGTGTACATCGCGCCTTCTCAATGGCTGGCGCTCGATGTCGACGGATGCCGTCGTAATCTGAAATATTTTACTCTGCGAGTGATGTACGGCCGTTCTGCCGCTGAGCGGTGGTTAAGAAGACAATGGGAATGTAGTTTAAAGATAACGCGCGTTATTCGTTGAGTCATATTTAGGTGAAGTCAGGTTTTTTGTTGCGATGTGCTTCACTGGTGGTGAATTGTTAAATATGATATCAGTTTTGCGTTAGAATATGTTTTCATTGAAGGATACGTTCCCTTATATACTCTTATCGTTTGACCCATTCAGTACTACGCTGATTATTTTTTGTATCAATAGTAGTAAAATTCATTTTTAATCGATCAATCAATTAAAAAAATCTCCTCAAACTTTATAATATCCTCCCCAAAGATGTTCCATTGTAGAATATCTCCCTTAGCATAATTCAAATAGTAGATAGAATTTCCATTGAGGTGATAGGAAGGATATATTTTATATTGAAGGACTTACTCGATATAATCCAAACTAGTACATTACCTGCTCGTAAAAGACCTGAAAGAACTATTGATTAATTATGCCTGTGGGGAGGAGTAATTACGTAAGTAATCTTGTAGTCTCTATGGTAACTCCGCAAACTATTTCCAATCCTGGATAGCCATCAACTCGATTATAAATTCTCCCACATAATTTGAATCAAGTGTAGTATCTTCCCACTATGCTTCAATGGAGGAAGCTGTACAAATGATTCAATTATTTAAATTTGATTCGGTCAGATATTATGTATACTATAATGTTGAAGAACTCATCCATTGGCATTTTACATCCTGATAAGCTATAATCGATATATCTTCCATTAAAAAAAGAGAAAATGCGCAACTCGCGAAGAGTTATTGACAAAAATATCAGTGAGAAGGGAAACATGAAAATTCAGAAAGCAAAAATATTCAGTAGATGGTAATAAAATCTGAACCAAAGATAATTTACAACAGTTCGTCTTCTCCACATGCTCAAATACGTATATAAATATATCTGCCGCAATTTTATGAATAAAGATATTTTTCATGTTAAACTCCAAAAAAACTTAAAAATAATACCTACATTAAATTTACTGTAGGTTTTCTACGCCATATGATGTTCTAAGACTAATATTTAATTCGTTAATGTCTTTTATAGTTTCTTAGCTTATAAATTGAAAGTTAATCGTAATATCCAACTCTCATTTCCTTATTAAAAAATCTGAAATTCGCCGTAACGGTTTCAAGCAGGACAAAATAGGGACAAACATATATGCACTGCTTTTTAGCATCGTTAGATAGAATCAATTTAAATTTTCTATGTAAATGAATATATTCAGAAATAGTATTTAAAATGTAAAACCTTTGCAATCTTTCATGCAAGAAACTGAGATAAAACACAAATTCTTGGAAGGGGAAAGAAAGTAATGGATAAGTTTGCTAGGTCCAGATGCACCGATTAAGATCATTCCTTAAAGAAACATCATATTTGAATAGGCGAGGCAGAATCGCTGATATAAACATATCTCTTGTACGATGTAGCTTTAATAAAAGTATATCATGAAAACTTCTCTCCCCTCTCAAAAAATGCTCATTCCAGGAGTCGGGAATTTTGAAAAACATGAAATATTTATGATGTTGAATAATGTAGCTCTCACTTTGATGGGGCTCAAGATATTTTTGAGCGCTTCAAAAATCCATCAGGTTTCCTGCATCCTGAAAGCATACGGTAGACTTCAGAAACAGGCATCTACTGTATATCCTTAAACGTATGCAACTGAAATGCTTCTCTGCTACGTTGGTTGCTAGAATTCACGGCGCTTGAAGCGGAAGTAGCATTAGCTTTAGGGAGGGGTATTTCTGGTACGTATTTCCACGCGACTGCTATTTACAATTACTATAAACCTGTGCTTTAAAGAAAGAATCAGAAGTTCATACTTATGGATTAGTAAGCCTCTAGTTTTACTGCAGACGATAATGTAAATCATCCCTCTTCAAACTCAGAGGAAACGCAGTCAATTAAATGAACCAATGATATCTGAACTGCGTCTATCAGTATACACAATACGAGGTCACATTTTCACGAGTATTTTTGGATATTATATGAGACGAAAGAGAAGAATCTTTCTTTTGTAGTCTCATTACTCATTAACACAAATAAGCATACATTTCCAACTAATCGCACTTTTTATTCCATTACCATCTCTTTACTCTTTTTGACTTCTACTGATTGACAGGTACTTTTTCCACTCATGCTTATGAATGAATATTGATAGGATTATATTTCGAATATTTATTTATATATTTATTTATTTATTTTGATATTTCATAATTATTTATACATTTATAAATACCCTATTTATTTTTACCTCATCTATTCGATGTCATTCGATAAGGAAACAGGTTTTCGAACAAAATTTATCAACGAACTTCCAGATGATTCGTTTTTCCTTCGACATTCTCTTTACAATTCCTTGAGTTTAAGTCTATTTATCACTGTATACTATTACGATATCCTTATTTATGGTGCATGTATGTTCATTACATTTCATTATATTACTATATACATAGCATGTTTGTTACAAAAATTTCACAAATGTATACAGGTTTTTAATAAGTGAAAAGATTGGTTGCGTTTGCATACCGTAATATTTCTGATTCGTTACTACAAAAAAAAACGGTTACTCAAGGACTTCAGTTATAGATAGGGTCCCTGATATATAGCGCTTAAACCCCCTTTATCGATCTAGAAAAAAACCTTAACGAAGCTTGACCGCGTGCAAGAAATGGTCCATGAACTCAAAAGTCTTTAGTAGAGATAGAAGGATGCCATAAAAGATTGGGTCCGCGACAAAAAATAAAGGATGCAAAGCGGAACCGTGTTTTAAATTTCCCCGCAAAAAAGAAGGAATGAAGAAGTGATTTCTCAGAGGCGTAGGAACCTCTATAAATTAAACAGGCTGGGAAAAGAAAAGAAGAGCAGCAGATAAAGAGAAGCAAAGGAGACATTTTTTTGGCTTTTGGATGATTAATGGCACACTTAAGGCGCTTCTTGAAGGAACGGCCCGGAAGCATCGCAATGAAAAGCATAGGGAGCGAAAACGTCGTGGTTCTTCCCGTTTAATTCTTTATCTCTGTGGCAGTTCCTTTTTGGGATTGCGGGGAGTGGAGAAGTCAGTTGACTTCACCCGAGTTCTTCTTCGTCGGAGTCCTCTCGAGAACGAAGTTCCTCTTCGAGACGAGCCAAATAAATGGCAGGTTTCCTTTATTCCGTTAATGCTTATCAATTATTTAAGAACTCCATCAATCAGGATGTCTATCGGATCGAGTACAAGAGGGGCGGAGATCTTGGGCGAAATAAAAGTGTTCCTCCGGTATCGAAGTGGGTAAGGAGATGAATGACTGAGAATGTGCATCACTTCTCGCTGTTTATCCTCACGACTGTATTGCTAGCATTATGGTTGGTTTCCAATAGATATTTGGATTTAAGTTTACTCTGGGATATTCTGGAATAGTAATCTGCTTGTGGTAGTAATCTCCATAATACTGTGGATTTGTCTTAAGTTGAAGATCGAGCTTAAAATCCTCAAAATTTCTAATCCTTACTTCAAATTTCTTGGTACTAAACTTTTTTGGAGCACATTTGCTTTATCACTATGCATGGTTCTATCAGCTCGGAGTATTTCAAAGAAACAAAATATCAAAAAGGCGTTTTGTAATAATTATCTTGGTGATGAATTTAGTTATCAGATCATTCACGCAAGCAATCTTAGATTATCAGCCCTAAATTCTCAAACAAGAAAGAAGTAATATTTTTGAAAAATTGTTGAATTGTTAATTATTATTCGATTTGAAAAGTATATATTGAAACATCTTACTGAAATATGTTGTTAAGATCCCTTTTCATCTAAATTACAAAAATCACTTTTTTCCTTAAACAATTTTTCATCTAAATTCATAAAGGCTTATCAACTATTATAGTATGAATAACTTATAATCACTCTAAGGTAAATCCGTAGTAAAAGTAGGAGCTTTTTTTTAATAACTCTGGAATTATAGTGAAATCGACTAATTATGATGATATAAATACATGAAAGTTTAACATGTAATTATTGGGATAAATTGAACTGAATATACTATTAAATGATTACTGATGTTTAATTTCTTAGAAGAATAACAATTAAATATTATTCGAATATTTAGAGTACACTCCAAAAAAGTACTCTAGTTACAAAGGTGTATTCAAAGATGATACATATTCAAGAATATAAAGCATTCCAGGAATTAAATATCCGAGAACTTTTCCGATTAATGGGTTCCTTAGTTGTATTAAAACTAAAAGTTGTTTGTCATAAATACCATTTGTCACCTATTTTTCCCTTCTTTGGGCACCACGAAGAATTTATTTATTCAAAATACAATTGAATCGTTTTAGAGCGTATGGAAATGTGACAATATGCGGGCAGATTCAAACGTCTTATGGGATTCTTCAGTGATTAAGTACTGGCGGAAAGACAAACCCTATGCATCTCATTACCTCAATCGCTAAGCGCTCATCACGAAACGTGGCTTCTTTCAAATAAACTGAATAGGATGTGATGACTTTGGTGCGAAGGGAAGTGGCTCGTTTGAACACGGAGAGATTCGAAGCAATTCTTTCCTCGGTAACTTGCCCCGAAGGCGGCTTCATTTTTTAAGAGAGGTTCTCTTGAAATATTCATCTCTTTTCTAACCCCGCTGCAACTCTACAGAGAGAGACAGAGAGAAGGTCGCTCGAAGAGGAGCAGCCGAGTGAAAAGCAATCGCAAATAAAATATCACGAGTAACGACGGAGGAACACTTTGGGATTCGGGGAAACCGGAGTTAACGGCGATGAAACATTAAGTTCGTACGTTTGCTCTTTCTCATGATTGTCTTCGCAACAGTCTGCCTCTCGCTAAACTCTTGAACTCCGCCTGAATGGAGCCTTAAAATTGAGTATTAGTTTGAAGAGATGGTGTTCCTCAAACATTATCTCCTTAAACAAAAAATCAACATTAAAAAATTTACCTGTGAAAACCGGGACTGATTTTTAAACCTAAAGACCGTGCGTTTGATGACTCCTTTCAAACCAAACAAATCTTATTCTTAAAGTCATAATATATAAATTTTTATTTTTGCATCGTTCAAATTTACAGCTAATTAATGATTATTTAAAGCTTTACAAAAATCATTAACAAGAGCTTCATTGTGGCTCAACTCATACTCAGCTACAGAAATCACTAAGAATTTCTTTTGTATATGGGCTGAATTGTTTGAAAAATACTTTCTTAGTATATCTCCCTAAAGGTTCCTCTAACTTGATATTCCGTGATCTATCCGGATGTAAAATATTAATCTTCGATTTTCTGTTATGCATGAACATGGGATTTTAATCGGTTAAAGGGAGCAAGAAAGTTGAAATTTCAAAGCTAAATATTCTTTTTAGTAATTTTGGTTTTAAGCAGAATGTAACAAACTTGTTATAGTTACTTTTTCTGAAGTTACTTCCCAGATAATTCTTCTCCGTGGGAGTAGGTGGTTGAAATATATGTAGGAGAGGGAGTTAAAATGTATGTGTGACTAGAAGGTTGAAAAGATCGAGAAGAACGAGGCTATTATGTTGTGTAAATACGGAAATCCTATTCACCTCAATGTCCATATATCTGAAAAAAAAACGACTGTGAAGTACAAAGTATGTAGTAATAGCATAATGTAATGAATCTCCGATAAATTAAGTGTATTAATTTGCTACGTAATTTTTATATTACTTAGATATATGATTTCTAATTATACTACCTTTATTAAGGTTTAGTACTTTTTCATTGTTGTGTCTTGGTCATTAAATAAATTTATAGTTGAATATAAAACGGTTTTACCTCTCCCGCCATAAAGCCGTAACAATGAACTCCTATATTAATTGTCTCAAAAATATTAAAGTATTCACGAAGTAGCTTGGGGTGATTTAAAATTTATCCCGAATGGCAATTTGTACTTAGGGATTAGTCTTTCACAAAAGTTACCCAGTGAATTTTCATTACCGGAACTTCATGCGAGAGGAAGAAGTAAAAGTTTCCTCCGGGCGGGGCGTTACTAACTGCTCTTAATCACTTTACCCTTTCAACTGTACAACTTCTTTCTCACAATGAACAAAATTTAAAAATTTAGAGACTAGTTCTTGGAAGAAAGATTGGTAGTTTTATCTAATGCACAAATTTGCGACCTCAGGTTACCGATTTTGTACTTAATGATTGATCCTTTCATCGAGAATATATAGAGTAACCTGCCATAATTTTGCCTTGCTTTTAAAGATATTTAAGTGATAATTCCAAATTTAGAGCTTGTTTTTTTAATGATTGTGAGGGAGTAATAAATGAAAGGTTTTTCTGTTATATACAAATTTTTAGTCATTTACAACGTATAATTTTCAGCGAAATTTGCAGAAAATGATTTAATTTTAAATAATAAGAAGCATATCCAAAGTACTCACAAGAATATTAAGCAAGAGGATAGAAGGAATAATTGAAGCCAACTTGTCAGAAAACCAATTTGGATTCAGGAAAAGCACAGGAACAAGAGAGGCCATATTATGCCTAAGGAGAATAATAGAAAAGATGATACATGTCAACAAGCCAGTGTATGTGGCTTTCGTAGACTTGGAGAAGGCTTTTGACAATGTGGAGTGGAACAAATTGTTCCAAATACTGGAAAACAAAGGAATGGACTACAACGACAGAAGAATAATCTACCAATTGTACAAAAACCAAGTCGCCACTCTGAGAATGAAAGATGGCAAGAAAATAGATACTAAGATAAATAAAGGAGTAAGACAAGGATGTAGCCTCTCACCAGCATTGTTCAATGTATACCTAGAAGAAGCAATGAAAGAAATAGAAGGAATGAACATGAAGGGAATTAAGGTGAATGGAAAAGAAATTAACATGCTTCGGTTTGCAGATGACATTGCAGTAATAGCAAAAAATAAAGGCGATTTGCAGGCATCCCTAAATGCAATAGATCAAGCTATTCAAGGATATAATATGAAAGTGAACAAAAAGAAAACAAAAATCCTAATATGTGGAAGAGAAAAATTGAAAGCAAACATTACCCTACGAGGAGAGAAATTGGAGCAAGTAGAATCATTCACCTACCTTGGAAGTAGCATAACATGGGATGGGAGAAGTACCACAGACATCAAGCGAAGAATAGCCCAAGCAAAGGAGGCATTCATGAGGAAGAGGCCACTACTATGCTCAAAGAATATAAGATTACAGACAAGGAAACAATTCTTGAAAACATTCGTCTGGAGTGTGGCACTCTATGGATCAGAGACATGGACCATTAGGAAAGCGGACCAGAGAAGAATAGAAGCCTTCGAAACCTGGTGCTGGAGGAGAATGCTGAAGATCAAATGGACAGATAAGGTAAGAAACGAAGAAGTATACAGAAGAATAGAAGAGGTTAAAACAATATGGAGCATCATCCGAAAAAGAAGAACCAGATGGATTGGACATATCATCAGACACAATGAATTTGTTAGTAACGTACTTGAGGGAAAAATAGAAGGAAAAGCAGCAAGAGGAAGACCAAGAGATGAATATATTAGCCAAATAAAGAGAGATATAGGAAAGAAGAGATATCAGGATTTAGTAAAGTTAGCTTTAGATAGAGAGGAATGGAGGGCTGCAGTCAACCAATCTACGGATTGAATGACCTATGATGATGATGATATTTATTACGGTATCTGTCTAGTAATTTATAAAATTTGAAGAGGAAGAACTGCAAATTGTAATGTATTTTCTATCGAAATGCGACTTCCACGAAAAGTGTTAGCTATTTTCAAAATTATGCAAATTGTGAGAAAAAAGAATTAAGTTTATTTTAATAAGAATGATTTTACAGGATGAGGTGTGTATAATTTGGCTCTTGAGCGTCATGCTGCTCTTATAGTTACTCTCTGCGGCTATTGAGGTGTTTCTCAGGTCTTTTTAATACTCACTTTAGGGATCCTCTGAGAAGGTTATGCTAATTTTAGTTTGGATTGTAAGGGCGTTATAAAAGGTTTATCCGGAGACTGTATCATAATTATAATTACATAAAGATTCCATGAAGTCTTGGATCTTCCTTAGATTATCTGTAGTATAGTATATGTTAGTAGTATAGTAGTATATATCTGTAGTATTGTTATAGTATCTACCGTACCTATTATTAAACTTCTGTAATTCGAATAATTTATACTTAGAACTAAATTTAAAACTCACCCTTATGTTCAATAAATTAAAAAGGGTATTTATATTGGGATGTATTGTATCTGATAGAATGACTATTTCTGCAAATGACTTTTTAATTTTATTGTCCTCTTCATTATAATCTCCCTTTTTTACTCATCCATGCTTCATTTCTAGTTTTTTTCACACACCCCTCTCTTTGTAGCCGTTTTCCTGCTGTCGATGTTTTTTCTTCAATTACAAATATATCCGAAAATAGCCAAAATGTAGTTTTGGAGATTTACATTAGATTTCATCGTCTTGATTTGTCTCCTGGTAATCAATCACCATTTCCTTGTTTCCTTTCTTTTGATACCATACTCATTAGAAAATCTATATATATTATAACTTAAATTTTTACGCAAAACCTGAGTGCATTTTACGTATTTTATTTTACATTCTGATAATATGAGAATATGCGACATTCTATTCCCGATTACGCCCTAGAAAGATGTTTCTATTATACTACACAGAACAATAATGAAATATCTATAATTGCTCCTAAACTGACATGAAATGAATTTGAAATACTGGAGTAATTTATCATCTGAGAAACCAGATTCAGATGATAGCAGCTCATCATGTACCACAATAAGTCGGTGAAATTTTTCGAAGCGTGAGAGTTATTATCCAGGCAAGTCATAATCTTTGCATATCTGGGGAATACGTAGGGGTCATGAAACGGGCAAATTTTTTAGTAAAAAATTTATATCCTAGGATTTTGTTCGTTATCTACGGAATAACACGAAATTAACGCAACGTCAATCAAGTTAACTTGATGACAATTTTAACTTCTTGATTCCAGGAAAGATTAAAAGTCCGCATCGCTCATTATTCAGTACCTTGTGTTTCTTTTTCGCAATATCATCCTCGCCGTGGGCCCGAAAATTCCTTTCTCCTCGTAATATATTTCAGTGAGCCCGTGCACGGCCCGATAAAAAGATAACGACACGTATTGATCATAAAAACATAGCTTGCTTTGGATATATTATCGGAACGACCTTTCCGAAAGCTTATTTAATAGTCTGTGCGATTGAAATTTCAGCGTCCGAAAACGGTCGATAAAGTCAATAAATTTCCGATAATTAATCCACGGAATCGGTGGTCATGCCTTCGATAATATTAAAACCTTTCTGTTTCATGCCGGGCGTGATGAAAATCCCCAAATTTCCACCGCACCGATGCCAATGGCCAGCGGATGCCGCCGCTTCTCTAACACTTAAAACAATTCCCGTTGGGAACAGCCGCTACGCTAGTTTTATCCTCACTCCAAAATTTATGCTCGAACGTGACAAGCATTTCAGGTTATAGTAATTATTCGCCGAAGTTTATTTTAGGGGGTCGCACCCATGCGGAAGGTTGCGATTACACAGACCTATAAATTCTTTATGTCTGAAGGATATCTGGCGGCGCGTGTGATTTAAAATGTGTCCCACATGCGAGGAGATGGGTCAGTTGATGCGGAAATAATTTCCCTTGTCTACGGAATGTGAGGGAAATCAGATTATTTGCTGTTTTTCCCCTAGTTTTGGGTCATTTTTCGACGAGCGGTACATCACTAGTATGATTACGGTATCAGCAGCCAATTTTGCACTATTTTTGTCTCCCCATCGCTTTGAATTGTCTGCGCGGAATTATGCAATGCCCGCATCGACAGTTTAATCATATCATGCAAGCTCTATTACCTGTTCGTCCGAGTATTTCCATGGTGCCATTAATTACTTTCAGATAATCCCCCGATAGCTCCCATTTCCTATGTCGTAATCATCGTTAATTACGAAAGATAGCTTCGATAGGTTAAGTTTAGCGTAGATGAGTAACGTGGATTCTAAAACTAATGTTAACTTCCAGTACATAAAACCACTATAAGGCATTTTAGTTTGATTGAATAAGGGATAACTCAACGATTAATTACAAGAGAAAAATCAAAAAAGATCAGCTATAATAATAAAGCATTCCTAAAGCTTTCCTTAGATCTATGATGATATCTTTAGGCTAAAATTACACAGAAAACATCGATAACCATGGATATTTCATAAATTGGAATATTTTCGAAATTAGTTAAAATCTTTCAAATCTCTTATGTGACTCAATTAATGTTACTCGGAGTTAATAAATAATTTGATCACTTGTAAATAACTATTTTCTCAATATTAACATTATTGCATTCGCATAAAATACTTTCCCTCGGTTGTATTCGACCAAACTGTTGTTTTTCTTCGCAATGTATATGGAAATCAAGAAAGAATTATACCAAATTAAAAGATAAATATATGTTGGCTAGTTATTTTCGACAGCGGCTTGTTCTTGTTGGTAACCCATATAAAGTAAAATGTCGTTTCAAAACTTAGTTTGCGTAAGGATTCTTGTATGTGATGATTTGAAGTTAGTCATGTATTATATTTCAAAATGAATTACATTTTTTCACTCACTTCGCCTTCCTCTTCAAGATAGATTTTCTGTTATCCAAATGTTCTCAAAAGTATTATGAAATTATTTTACTTTTAACATTACAATGTTAGTGCTTATAAAATCAGTTTATAATTTTATAAATTATGAAAAAAGCATAAAAATTTGCGTTCTACTGCATTTCCTGATCCCGCCCATTCTTCGCACCTGATAGAATAAAAGGTCGGCGAAATATTACTTTCTTTGGCATTAAGGAACATTCTCAGTCAAAAGTTTTACTAAGAAGAAACCTCTCACATAAAATAAGAGACGTAACTCTCCGTAGTCTAACTTTTGGTTGAGAAATTTTGTGTGGTTTTTTCAAGAGCTACAGTGGATATGGCAGCACACTTATTATGCTGTAAAAGTTACTTCGATAATAGGAGACAACTTGACATTGTGAAATCCTGTATGAGGCCTTTTCAGAGATGTTAGAGCACAGAAATCCTTCATTAAAGCTAAGAAGGATATTTCACGTCTAAAGTTATCCCTCAATAAGGTTCTGAATATTGTTGTTTTTATTTTTGCTACTTTCCTTGCTGTTAGCAGTATTAGATTTAATTGGATTGATAGTGCGAGAGAGATTTTCGTGTAGTTTCCACCTAACCCGCCGAAAAATCACTTTCATCACGTTCTGGAGCAAGCGTAAGCATATCTACCGAACGGATTAATCGCCTAATTAGCCGCCGAGTTCTTTATTTCCCGCATCTTAAGGGACATCGGATCTACCGCGACGTAAATCAACCGGGATATATATTTTTTCCGGAGTCGTGAGCTACGCCCAGAGAACCTTTTTCTTCCCGCTGACTTTTCTTTTTTTCACACTTTCCTTTTTACGCTATCTGCCCCTCTCTAGTCCTACGTGCCTTCGGCCCTATCGCTTCCCTTCCCCGAAGCCCATGGATTAGGCAACATTAACGGCAGATAAATCAGCGAGGTAGGGGGTCTCCGCATCCCGTTGATAAATAGCGGAGGAGGCGGGCCAGAGAGAGAGAGAAAAAGAGTGTATGAGGAGAGATGGGAGGGATCGCCTCGGGCGCACGTTGGAAATATCGGGATGGGGGACCTCTTTTTTGCGAAAGGACGGTCCAAGGGAAGGAAGTGGGTGGATTCGAGGTAAATGGACCAAACGTCTAGCCATGATAAGTTGGGAGACGAAAAGTCAAAGAGGCAATGAGGGCGTATGAGTATCGGGAGGGAAGTGGTTCGGGGAAGTAAAAAGGGAGATGTCCACCCGGAGGTTTTGGAAACGGTCCTAAACTCTGAAAGGTATACGCTCACCTCAATTATGACCGCTCCGGGGGATTCGAAGGAAGGATTCTTTGAGGTTTTGGGCTTTAAAGCTATATGATGCGTTTCGGATCGCTCGAAAAATTTATTTTACGGAAAATCGATCCCCTTGAAATTCTAAGGAACTCGATGAGCTAGAAACCTTCCATTCAAAAGCGTAACTCACGGTGGAACCTTCTCGTTAAATTTTCTTTGACCCATAAAATTTATTCCGTAATAAATGAGCTTTTTTTCTACGATTTGACTATTCTATTATATTGGGCGTATTCAGCTTAAAGCGAAATGATAATATAAAGCTGCTGATAGAGAAAGGGGACTCTTTATATATTTAAAATAACAAATTGTTTGGTTATACTATTCTTGTCAGAGTTTATTATCTCTTATCTAATCTAGTGACTCGACTATTACTTCTAAGATGTTTATAAATGCAAAACATCATCAGTACAGAATTAATTTAGATAAATTGCTTAGATAATACTTCAGTGATACTTTTTTTAGACATAGTACGCTAATAATACTGTAGCATTCCCTAAGCGCAGGATATCAACAATCTAGAGATGATTAAAAAAGGAAACGTCACTTCTGTATTTTCTTGTGTTTTATGTCGCCTAGCTTTCCGTACAAAGATTTATCCTATCCTTATTCACTTACTGTCTTCTTTATTTTCATAAAAATAAGTAATAAGAAAACTAAGGTAAAGACATCAGCTAGGTTCCGAAACAATTTATTTCTGTATGACCATCAGCATTGAGGAAGTATGTTATTTACAGCAAAAGCATGAAAAAAATACGAATTTGCTTCCACGACAGGCAGTTTTACATCACCCACGCATTCCTGCTTTCAGGCCTCCAAATCTCCGTATGTTTGTTCTGTTATAAATAGAGCTATCACTTTGGGAGCAACCCTCATAAATCAGCTAATGACCATCATCAAGGAACCGGCAGTTTTGTCATTGGAAGAAGGGGGCTCATTACTCAGGCGTCACTGACCAGTCTATGATATACCTTTCTCAAATGACGCCGTCACGAATATCTTTGCAGTCGGATTCAAAGGAGGACAAATAACGCCACCGGCTTAAACGCCGTCGATGACTCGCGAGAAATTTCTCTCGTGACAAGAACGTTTAATTTCGGACCTATCCAAATTCACGCTTGCGAAAAACCCGAAACGTTAAATCGCTCCACTCAGGCCCGGCCATTCAAGCCTTCCTTCTTCGCGGTCATTGAGGAAAAAAGGGAAGTGAAAGGGAGCAAAAAACGAAGAAAAAGGGCCACTCTCGGACGAGGTAAGCATGGGACTGGAAGGTTCATGTGTTGGGGCTCTCGTGCCTATGCGCGTCGTTCAAGTCCTCCGCCGAGGGAAGCAGTTGAATAGCAGGGCATCGCTCGAGCGCCAGAGGAAAAAGGAGGAAAAACACCATAAATAGAGGAAGGAGAGTGAGATGAGGCGGAGTGGACGGAAGAAGAATGGGGTTGGAGCGGGGAACTAAAAAGGAAGGGGTATTAGAAGATCAGGAGTTACTACCAACACTAACGAGGTGCCTGAAGGCTAAAGTTTTCAAGGAGATGTACGCTGTGTGCAGCCGAAACTTTTCGCCGCTACTTCTCTGCTATTCCCTCTTTGTCTTTGCTTATATATAAACCTACCTTGTGTCGTAATTTGATTGAATTTTCCTTCCTTTCTAGGATTATATCGATGAAGTATTTTGAAGCCAGATAGCAACGTCACAGAATTATGTAAAAAATCTCTTTATGCTTAGGAGACTATGCCCAACAATACATGTAATCCATAAGCGATCACTATTATCTAACATTATGTAAAAAGTTAATCCGTAGATCTAGATATGAAATCTACAAGCATTTCTTGTAAGGCAGGGGTAAATACTCTATAAATCTAATCTCAATAATATAAATCTCAAATATGAAATGCAGTCAAGTTTACATGAATATATCAGCTATTCACAGTGTTTTTGTGACCTTTTATTTAATGGAACCAATTGATTCCTTTTGTTAACACAACTTTTTATTTTCTTGTCATTAATGTTTCCTGTTGTTTGTTGAAATTTTTGGGATTCTTGTATTGTAAGTAAGGAAACATACTTTCTCTAATTATAAGTCTACTTTAAACTCTTTCATTGCATTGATTATAATCATAATAATATAATAATAAAAATGTGATCCTTCCTTCATATCTGACACTAATTTCTATTCCACTATGCTCAAGCATATTAAGTTTATATACGCATTTATGTGGATATGTAAATCCACATATAAGGTAGATTAATTAATTATCAATTTAATTGCTGGAGATGGATTTTAGAGTATATTTGAACGAAATTTTAGCACATCTAAAAACCCAAGGAAAAAGTAGACATGAAAATTAAATGACTGGGACTCGAACCAACTTCTTTTAATTTTCACTGCTCCAAATCTAAACACTAAGACTTTCCTAAAAACGAAAAAATTGATTGCTTAACTTACATGGAGATTCAGAAATTCAGAAAATGGAAGATCTAAGTTCTAGGCACAGTTACAGAGACTTTTTTACTAACTTCATACCTTGTTATTTTAATATCCCTATCGTTTCTACTATTTTTATCACCAGCTCTTTTGTTCTGAAAGTGAGTTGAGATGGTAAAAAGAGCCGAAAAATTTTATCGTCCATATAATCTCATTTAACGGAAAACGTACCTATGAATTCGTTGCAGGGAGGAAGCGCTTAGTGGAAACGAAGTTAGAAACTTAAAGGAAAGGAGAATGGAATACCGGGAGGGGTTGTAAAAAAGCG
Organism: Pachydiplax longipennis; assembly: GCA_036926295.1. NCBI lineage: Eukaryota > Metazoa > Arthropoda > Insecta > Odonata > Libellulidae > Pachydiplax > Pachydiplax longipennis. The sequence continues at coordinate 20,966,390 of JAVFKF010000012.1, forward strand.
AAAGAGAGTTGACGAAGGGATGAGGATGATGGAATAGCCTTGGGGATAGTGGAAGGATTGGGGAAAAAAGGGTGGTTTTAGTGAGGTGGGAGATGAGAGTGTAGTTCGGAGTTTATCGTTTGACCTTCGTTCCCCTGCAGAAGCTAGAGGGAATGCGTAACCCTGGAGACGAACCGTGGGCGAGGTTTCCTTTCTTTCCAGCGGAATGGTTTCGAAGAGAGGGCTCCGTGGACCGCCTTCATTTTACGAGGGCGGAACTCGCAGTAATGGAGAAATTTTTGGTAATGCGCGGGTTTTGAAAGCGGCTCCCATTATCCCCCTTTTGTACTTTTTTATTCGCTTAATTGCCGAGGGCGCGTTGTTCGCTTCCCGATTGTTGAAGTCGCGCACCCGCAACAAATATTCCGGGTTCTTCGGAAACGGATGCGAGAAATTGGTCGGAAGTTTTAATAAAGTTACCGTGAATGAGGGCCGTTAGTCGCTCGCCTTCCGCGCTCGAAGAATGCGAGTTGGATGCAAGAAATCCAGGGCGCGAATTTATGAATTGGGTTATAATGGATCGGGGGAAGTAATTTTATTCTGAATGAATGCGTGGGTTGAGGAAATCTTTATTTTATGCTGAATGAGTTACGTTGTTTTCTTGTTGGGTGTAAAAGATTAAGCATCTCTCTTAACTATCTTATTCTTTTCGCGAAATAAATGGAAATTCGGCTGCTGTGAATATTTGGTAGCTGTTGTTAATAATTGAGATGGATGTTACCATTTATGAGTTACCGGAGATATGTAATTTATATGTATCGCCTGTTTTGCACTGGGATTATTCAGATGGACCAAATCTTGGTGTCCCGACACTGCATCAGGCCGTTTTGCCTACATCTCGTTAGGCTCACAGCTTTGTTTATATATATATCCGTCATTTACGCGAAGCTAACCAGTTATTATAATTGACATTATTTATGTTAGTTAATTAATACATAAAATAGTCACTATTTATAAATACTCTCCAACCACAAATTCAATCCCGCTAATTTATGCACCTCACGTACATTTAAAAATAATTGAATATTTGATGCATATTAGCTCTCAAATTATAACAACGTCAATCAGGATTTCTGGAATAATAATTAGCTTTATAATATTAACGATTTGATTTATCTTAGTTTAACAAAATGGTGCAATTCAATCCGTTGTATGTGAATTTTTATGGCAATTAATTATCATCAGAAACGTGAAGTTCAGTTAATAGATATCAATCACTTTTGATTACCTCTCTGATATTATTCCAGAACATCGCAGTCCAATTAAATTTCAATCGTGTTTAATATCTATTTTATAGCTTTTCGAAGCTCAGGCATAATTTGTACGTTCAACTCATTCTCGAAATCATTCTCCTCTTTTTTATATGGCCTTATTAGTTGACTGACTATTCCTTATCATCTGCAACAGGTAAGATTTCACATTATTGTGTGATGATGGAACGTTAAATACCACAAACGGACCCCGCAAGTTGTGAATTATGAAGTAAAAACGCTGTGAATCGTAGTAATTGCTCATTGACAGTAATTTATATGAAAGCATGGAACAGAGGAGCATAACGGGTAATAAATTTCCGCTGGAGCCTAGTACCGAGCCGGAGATTTAAATTAGAGCTTAGCACGCTTCCGTAAACCATAAATATTACTTCATTTGTGATGTATAATTCCGTAAGGGTATGAAGTTTCCCATGCGTTACGTGGTTAATTACTTCAACCGGTGGTTAAAAACGAATGAAATATCAAGTAACGACTCGTCAAAAAGATGAAATTTCCGAGGATATTAATGCTTAGCACGCTGTCATTATAATTTGCTATTTTACCCCCTAATTTACCTAGTTAATTCACATATGCCTGTTTAGGAATTTATCATAACAGGACCATGACGGATCTGTTCATATTGGCATCTATTTGTAACTTGATGCTCTTTAATATAATTAATCCTTTAGTTGCCCTTTTGTCTTTAAAAAGATGATATAGAGAGTTTTAAGCTATATTTATTAGATTAGAGTTTTATCTCGATAGGAAAGTGAGAAATCTTTATCAACTTTATACGTTCTACATTTTAATGGTCATTGACAAAAGGTTTATGATTAATATATGGAAGCATTTTTATAAGCTTATGATTCATATTTTAAAAATAATTTATGTAAATTATGTCAATAGATTTTCGATTTCTTAGGCACACCAACGTGATGAGAAACTGAGTGAATGTGCCTCTCACACAATGGCTTCTCATCATAGATTTTCGGAAAATGTATTTCCTAGTTATCTTTTGAATATTTCCTTGGTTAATATGAATAACTAATTAGTTGAAAACAAAAAAATAAACCATAGATAATCTATCACGCTAGACCGAACGTCTTGACCAAATGACTGAGTTATTCTTTACTACTTTAAAAATATATAACTCATGATTTACTAAAACTTAAGAATCAAAAGATTATTCCCTGGATCGAGTTCCTTCAGTAATCTCGATTCAGTATATTCTAGACTTTTCTCGATGGGGCCTTGGGAAACACTCTCCTGGTTAAGTAATCAAATTATTTTCACACTTAATTAATATAGATATTTATATGATAACTATAGTTGCAATCGTCATATTTAAATTCTGAATAAAATACCCTGAAAATAATTATGAAATTTTGAGTTTTCCGTTTATCGGAATTATATATCGTGAATGTCAAGGAAGTAAATTAAGATGAGATGCTTGGAAAAATGGCAGTACAGACAAAAAAGCTTTTAAATGATATAAAGTCCTTGGATACTTATCAAGAAATAAAGTAGTGTTGAAGAGAGAACTGCAGACTGAATTAACCTACTGGGAGATGGAAGGCTAATGTATGTATCATAAATCTCGGAAATCCTTTAGGGGAAATGTTTTATCTAGATCATTATGTATGTAAAGTGCTTTATCCTTTATTGCTCTCTGACATATGGCTTACTTAGAATAAAACATAAATTTAAGGTCACTGGTTAAAAAACCGCATAATTAATAGAATTCCGGTGAATTATTGTTAAGCAAATTTATTCGTACAAAGGAATGACATACTTCCCTTTCCACAAACTTTTTTTCAACTCATTTGAGGAGAGGGGATGTTGACAAGGATATTAATCGTCGCTCTATGCAAAACAGGATTCGGGGGTGAGAGAGACGGAAGAAAAATCGTGTAAATTTTACGCAAGGTAATTTTAATTTAACAGAAGACTCGCCCTCGGATACAAGGCAGTTATTTAATGCTCCTGGAGTCCTGTTTGAATGTAAGCACTTGGACGAGCAATGGGTGCATTTAAAAAGGTCGTTGTAGTCACGACACAAAAATGGACGGTCTGCTATTGAAGTAGGTTAATGAGGTTCGTTAACCCGCGATTCTTCGTATTTCGTCCACGTTTTTTGTTCCTCAAGAACGGGAAAGAAAAACGGTTCATCCTCCGTTTACACTTAATAACGGGGAGATATCGCGAGGCTCAAAAATGCTTTTCTTGTCATCTTATTTACCTTTGTTAAGTTTACATTTGAGAAAATTTTTTGTCCGGCTAGCGTAAGCAGGAGCAATGGCCGTAGTCGATGAGCCATGAAAGAGCCCATCCGTTGAAGCTTCAAAAGAAGAAAGCGTCTATCTTTTGATCTTAAAGAACAAATGGTATATCAGGTAAAATGCTAAGCAGTTTTTAGAGATGAGATGTATTCTTTTATCATAGGAGCTTTTATTAGACCGCCAGTTCAGGCGTTACATGGTCATCGTAAGGTCACAAATAATTAAATACAGTAGACTCACATCATACATCCAACAGCGTGTAATCAACTTATTTTCATCTTTTTGCTATGGATTTTTACAAAATCTTGGCCAGATCTCTAGATTCCTTTTTTAAATCGTCTTTTTGCATACAGTTGTACCGTAAAGGTATTTTGATATTTTTGGAAGGCTTACTTGAGTTTGCTCTAGTCAAGCCATTTTATTGCTACAGTCTTTTCATTCCCATTTTTCGTTTTGCTCTTAATAGAGCTGAATATACAACTCATAAATGTATAATACCAATGATGCATAAAATATAACCCTCCTTTCATATTCCATCTAGGTAGTTATAAGAGAACTGCTTCTAAACCTAAGAGTATAAGAGAGATATTGTGACAATCCGTTGTGTATAAGGACTCTTCTTTCAAATGGTACCTTTTCCTTAAAATGTATTCTAACCGAAACCCACTTATGTTGGTTCACATAAGAAATTTGTGGATAACGCTATATTTTGAGTTCCCTTTTATAAGTATTCCTCCCCGTTGAAATGCTACCTCATTGGTAATACTAGCCGTAATGATAAAATATCTCTCAGATTTCATCTTGTAAGTATATTATGACTTAAGTTATTTTGATTTTTTTATTTCGTCATTAATCGAATTATTTGGAATATCTTTTAGCTTTTCTTGTTTGCGATCATTTTGCAGATAATAAATATACAGTATGATCTGCGATGGTTTAGCTTAAAATTTCAAATTTTAAAATTGTATATATTTTCTCCGAAACTTGAATGCGCTTTTAAGACTCAACGACAAGGGATTGTAGGTACTTTCGTTTCATCCTACATAAATATATCAACAATTTTTGTGTGAATTTCTGTTTTTGAGTCGAATGGATTTTTTTGCCAAGGAAACAAGACTACTAGCACTAACCCATGTCAAAGTATGCATTTATCCATGGAGAAATAAATGAGAAGGGGCGAAACAAAAAAAAGTTCGAACCTGCGGGCCAATATTAGGTCATGGGGCTGCGATGGAAGTGAAGAATGACCGCTATCTCGGCTGAGCTCCCTCATTTCATACAATGCCGGCGAAGCAAAAAACTGACAGAATGCTAAGTTTTTTAGAGCCCAGAGTAAATGAACCGTCCTCATACACTCGTTCGAATCCATAAAGTGACTAACAATCTCAAAACCTTCGGAATTAACTCGAAGCAGTAGGAACGGCAAAGGTAGTATTTCAAATGCAAGTACCACGTTGTCGATAAAGTCGTTTGGAAAACGTTCAAGTTCCGTGAATATAAAGCACAACTTTATTTTCATTTACTCAGATTATTGTGTAATTTTTTAATATATCAGTAGCCTCTATTGGACTTAATTAAATCATTATAAAAAACATTACCATATTCGAACCTACTTAGTAATCATTTAGCTTTTCCAGTGATAATGAATTGAAGTAGCTGAAACCGGTTAGATATTCCTACCGGTATTACCCGTAGGTAAAATACTTTTTGTGTTTTAATTATTCTTTATCTATATTTGTAAAGGAATATTCATGATGGTACACATATCTCAATGTTTTAATTATACATAAATCTTTAGTGCGTTGTTTTCTGGACGTTTTACTCAAAGCTTTTCAAACGAGATAGTTTTTCCCAAAGGTTCGAAGCCCATTTTCACCCATAAGTATTACACCCACGACTTATTAATTAATGGATACTTTTCTTAAAATTGAATCGATAAAATATTGCGCTTAGATGAGATGCCCTTCCGTGAACAATACTTGGTGTAATAAATCTGGATGATCAATAAGTTTCATTTGGCATTGGGCTAATCGTTTCTTAAATGAGACGTCTTTAGGAGAAATACCAAGGAAACGCACTTTATTTTCAAATCTGTAATAAAGACGCTCCTGGTAACTAAGACATAAAGAGCCTTTACTTTACTCCAACCACCTCCTCTCGGACGATCAAAATAAAAGATTTTATCATGCGAAGCGATACCCTCCAAAGGGGTGCGTGAAAGTATATGCAGGGTCCCACGCAAAATTGCATGTGATATACCTAAACAAGCAGATTTGGCAAGACTTATTCGTCTCGCATCACCGCTTGGTCCCTTCCCTGAATACAAAAGCTCCTTCATAAGTATTCCAGATGCGAGGCTCCCATTCCGAATTGCAAACGGAACGTGGGCTACTAAATTACCGCTTAGCCCTGCGTTCCCGTTTCCTCTTCCTCTCCCGCGATAACATTCTCCAGGATCGTGCTTCAGCGGTCATTACTTTTCCCCGCCTAACAGATAGGCTTCCTGGACGACGCCGGGTTATGCTACGTCTTCTTAATTGTTAAACAGTTTCGCACTGCAATATCGCGCAAAACGCGCACCTCCGAGTGATATCGTCGTGTTGGGTAAACTATGGCGATAATGAAGTTGGTTTCCTACGATGTATCGTTGTTGAAATCGGGGAAACGTTTAATAGTTAACGCTCACACACAAAGAGGCATCTTTTGGGACGAATCTCCCGTGTTTGTTCAAAGGCAAGTTAAACTCACTCGTGGAAATTGGCGAAATGTCATTGGTTGCGATTTCATTAATTTGCTGGCGACGAGATAATATTTGCATTCATTATGTAGGCGTTTAAACCACCAATTAATGCAACCGATTGCGAAATTCAATCAATATTGCAACTACTATGCCTTCGCCAACTACCATTGTGTTGTATACCTTCTGTCCACGAGCCAACTGCCCCTTTGTCCTGCAATGGATTATGGAAATCGTATCTATTTACGAAAATTGGTATTCATTTAAAAGGTGAAAATAAAAGAAAATTATCAAAAATAGCCTTTCAAAGAGGCATTTTTATTTCTAATTTACATAACGTTTGTTACTGAAAAACATATAAGGTATCGGATGAATTTAATATTCGTATTTTGCGTTTAAATACAATTCTGTTTGAATTATAGAAGTACTCTTTATTTTCACAAAGTCCTCATCTTCAGCTCGCTACCTTTTTTCCGGCAGCCCAAGCATACCAACTTTTATTGACTGACAAACTCCTTTCTTTCACATCTACCTATAATACGAATTTTTCTATGTTATCTTTGATCTCGTACTTCCCTTTTTCAGCGTTTTTTCTATACCTCTTATCATGCCGAACATTTGGACTTCCTTCCTTTACCTTTATGCTTCGCAAAACCAAATCTGTTTTTTCCCAAGGCCTTAAAAATCTTCACTTATATTTCATATCATTTTCTTCTGTTTTCCATCTGTTTAGCATGCTCATCCCAATTATGAATTCCTAAAAACCTTACCTCATTTCTACATCTTGCGTTACGTCGAGTTATTTCTTTCTAAAGTTGTAATAGAAAGAACTGATAAGAATTATTCCATTATATACCTTCTACTCAATTATCTATCTTAATCTTTGTAGCCGTTTGTACTCGAACACTAACCCCCCAAGAATATTACCCGACTAAATAATTCGTACGAAATAAATAGATACTAGTAGGGATTAGTAAGAGAGTATAATTGGTAGAATAGAATTTCTGTTAGTATCAGTTTCTCTTTCCCCATTCAGTCGTCAACTGACCCAAACTTTATAGCTGTTATTTTAAAACTGAAGTCAACTTGACCATCGTCGTATAATATCCGCAATAATTAATGACTTTTCATTTTGTTTTCCATTGAAGTGGAGATTTTTTCATCAGGAAGAATACGCTTAAAGAAAGACCTCCTATGTTGACTTGTCATAACAAGATATTTGAAGAGAAATCCCGGTGTTATGTAGAAAGATTTATTATTTTAAATTTGTATTTTAAATCAATTGCATGAGAAGTAACCGGAGTTATCCAGAATAATCTTATTATACGACATTGATAAGACCCATTATCAGATTAATTATCTTATTATTTGATTTGCCATATAAGATCCTTTTACGTACCACATTGGGAATACAATCATGATGACCAAGCAGTCTCTTTTTTCCTTGAAATGATTTATGTTACTTTCAATATTTATAACATAATGTTCTCGAATATACTTTCAACTCGATTTTATTCAACAGTAAATTATTTATTCTCTCTATTTTAACTCATTTTTGCAAATAAAAAATAAGAAAATTCACCCCTGACCTCGAAAATTATCAAATTACTCGATTGCGACACTTGTTAGAGTTGTGATAGGAAAAAAACACTGCTTTCATTACCATTTTGCATTTTGAAAAGACCCAATCCGCCATGGCTAATTTTACTTTCTAATCCCTTACGTTTAAGCACGCGACAGTAACGAAGGTTTAAGAGGACCGGTTCTAGATTTGAGAGATGTTTGGGACCACCCAAAGCTGTCCGGGACAGCCTCCGATAAAGGGGACCCTCGCCGTCCATCATCTAGATTAAAACTTACTCTGGTTTAATTAAATTAGAGAAACGGATCGCTAATGCGTTATTTTAATCTCATACAAAAATAAGAGAGATTTTTCTATTACTCTATAAATGTGAACAGAGCGAGTTTCAAAAGCCACACGTTTGTAATTAAAGGATTTTTCTGTCTTTATGATTCGAATGGGAAAAATTAGATGTTTTGAAACTACAGATAAATTAATAACCACATATCAATACATAAACCAGAATTTTACACCTTAGGGGAATTCTTCTTTATTCTTTTAAATTAATTTGCAATCACTGCTATTGCAGATTACCCACTTTTCAGCAGAATTTTTGGATTATTAAAATATTTCCTGTTTTTCATTCTTTTATCCGGAAGTATTCAGAGACTATTAATTGCTTGCTCCAAAAAGAATACAATCACATGTCACGTCTAGCACATGCTTAAAAATTTTCTCGGTTCTGCTCTATAATTCATATCACCACATCACAGGCATCTTGCGCAGACGGGCTATTAATTTCCCTATTCATGTCACGAGCAATACATTGTTTACGTGATAAATGTTAATTTTTTGAATACTCAAAGCTTTTCATTATAAATCACAATGAATATAATAGAGAAATCTCTTTTTCACACAGTAATGTTCCTGGCATTATTATTATTGTATTTCGGGCTGTATAGATTATTACCTCAGGTGATTTCTTCGCAATAAGTTTCATTTTTGTGAGCATTGCTCATGAAATCCTTGCTGTAGCCCAAAAAAGGTTTTTGATTTAATAGAATTAATCCAAGTGTTCTGGTCTATCTGCGAATGACTCTGGTGCGAGAAAATTTTTTATAAATTATGGTTAGAACTTTTTAATTCTGTGCAATCAAACTATTTCTTATTAAAATGTAAGTGAAAAATGAATTGTACAATGCTGTATCCTAGCCAAGCGTATATTGAGACCTTTCACGTAGGTAAATGTACGAATTTTAGATCTATCTATGATGATAAATTGATTTAGTAAATTGTGCGACTTATGATATTTAGAGGTTTTAGAGTGTTTTCCTTTCTGAAGTATAAAGAATATTTCCACTATCTATCTGTACGGTAGTCAGTCCGAATACAATAATGTTGTAACGCTTATCGTAGCATTAAAGGTTACCAAAATGACATTATTCAGTATCAGACATAGTAACTTTCACTTTTTCGTAGCAATGAAGAAGATTGAGAAAATTAAATGAAGCTTTATATAATAATAAACAGATATGAAATAAGACTTATTCTGAGACTCAGATTTTGAGCTTTAAACTAGTACGCGTTTTGCAGCTAGATTTATCAAATTACTTGAAACCTAAGGTTATACTATACTGAAATTAAAGACAAATGAAATATATTCCGTCCATCAAAATATTGCAGCAGGACCATTTCATAAATGTAGTACTTTTGAAGCTATTAAGCAGCGCAGAATTCGTTTATATTTACTTAAGGAAACGTATTTTGATGTCGCGGAAATTGATAACTGATATATTCATTGTATAAATTTGAGCCGTCGGCTGTGAACAGGAAATATAGTCTTTCCCTGTTTGTGAATTCCTCTATTTCCTTCGATGGAAAGGCGATTGAGGTTATAAAACCGCGGCGAATTCGTTCAGAGAAACATGCTTACTGCTGTTTTCCGTGTCCTCCTGCCGTTTCATTAGCATACGGAAAATTCGATATTTCCACGAAAGGCGAACCGATCGGAAGGAAGCGCCGCTGATACAAATGGAAAATAATTTCGGCGTTCGTTTTTGAACGTTATCATTTCATGTTGGCTCGTGGATCCGTCTGCGATGCGGCCTCCATTTTAATCGCAAAATGCTTCTCCCAACGACGTAGATGCACGGTTTAGATACTCTTTAATCGAAAAACTTTCTGTCGGTGAGCAGGCTGATTTCCTCTCTCAAGGAAGTTATTTAAAATTATCGTTTCATGCCCGCTATCAAAATTAATGTCGATCGGCTTATCTCGAGCGGTATATTAATTTTAAGAGATAAAGCAGCAATTGATGAGCAATGGCGTGAATTAATTGAATGCGAAAGTGATCAATCGAAGAAGCGGTCGTTTTGTGGCTATATATTTTAATTCGGCGATTAAATTGGCTTTTCAGAAATATAGGAGCTGTTTCAGTTGCGATTCGAACAAAATTAACTTTAAATTATGTATATATATCAGTTACAGTTCGTCGATTGAAATCCTAGGATCTCATCCTCCACTATTAACAGAAATAGCCTTGGAGAGTGGGATATGGTGACTAGGCAAATTGAGGAGAGAGGTAGTTTGTCCTTATTTTCCTCACTGAGCCAGAATGCCATAAGCGGATCAAGTACATGTATATGAAGCAGTATGACTCTACAAATATTTTTTTTGTAACTTTGCATAATTACAGACATTTATCATTGCCATTATTCAGCATCACTCATATCTCAGCACTTTTCATATCATTACAGCGATTCGTTTTCTTGTTTTTATTTTGTTCTTTGACCTTTTGTCTCTGTAATTATATGGAACGAAATGCTGCGACAAAATTAGCAATAGGATAAATATTTGCCGTCCTGTGCTTAAGAAAAAAATAAAATTACTTCATTCATCAAGATATATGGTAGCAGGAAAGTTGAAAGCCTACATATAAGAATCTAATTCCATTTATATCCTATTCCCTTCAAATGTCATCCAGTATGTGATCCTCCCTATCGGAAAGGATTACCCCAGTTGGTTGCCATTAACCATCAAAAATGCCGCATTTAATTAAAAGGCAATAAGCATCATAGCTCCCTTCGATAGCTATCCGCAAACATCCCTTAATTCTGTAACAGCGGTTAGAAATGTTATTGGCAAAGCAGGCTAATGCTTCATTTACGAAGCGGTTGGCGCATCAGTGATAAATTAATTCCAGAGAACACTTTCCGTTGGTTTACATTAATTTCGTTTGTGTACCAAATGATTTCGAATCGTCCCAGATACAAGAGAGTAAACATCTTTGGAAAGTGAGTGGTATTTTTCCACGCGTAATTACGCTCAATCAAGATATTGCCGAAAGGGTTCTGGTAAATATTATCTTGGTTATTCAGCAGATATGCATTTTCCACATTCAGGTCAAAGCTTTTGTCAAAATTTTAATTGAAAAGGATACAACTGGTATTTTAAAGAAAATTGCGACTGAAAATACCTTTTGCAAATATTTTAGCGATGCGGAAGGAATTTTCTTATTCAAGATTTATTTTCTACAGAGTTTCTTTCCTAATTAAGAGAGATTAACAAAGACTTTACGTCTTCCTCCAACAACGCCTCACTCCCTCAACGAGTAAAGCATAGTCTCAAGAGCCCTAAAAAAGCACAATTTTAAATTAATATCTGATATATCCTCGTTTTTATATTGAATATTGTTTTACTCCTCAATTTCCGTGCTGAGAAATGTTCTGTGTCGTTGTATTTTCCATCAACTTAGTTTCTTGATTTAAAGTATGTATTATGTTGTATATATGTTTTATAATGTTTCCTTTCAAAGAAATTGAGGTTTCTGATGCCAATATTCAGCAAAATGTTTATCTGTAAGAAGTTAAGGTTTTTAACTATAGTCAATAATACTCACCGAAGATACGTTTCAAGAGTTGATCGAATGTCTTCAAGAAATTAACTGTGGATTTATGACACATATTTAATTATCTACGGAGAACGAAATTTGTCCATAATTTTTGTGAATCAAATCGTAAAATTGTCATATATATGCTGTCAGAGATAGTGATTCACTTTTCTATAAGATATTGTCTAATATCCTGGTTAAATAATGTGTTAAGAGATACTTGTATTTTATGCTCATACTCATCTTCAAGCATTAAATGAAGGCAATTAGTCTTAATTGATTTACTGACCGTGAAAAGGCGAGAATTTTGTTAAATGTAAACAAATTTAGATAGGTTTGGGGTAAATTATATAGGTATACAGTTGTTTCAAATCTAATGTTTAAAGGCAATTTCAAGCATGCATAATTAATTAAAAAATCTAAAAGATTTCTACCACAATTTTTAAGAATATTTTTTTTCGGTAACAACATCCCTATCTAGGTACTTGCTGAATTTATATATACCTTTCAATTGAGGAAAAAAACGAAGATATATTATGTTCACATCTTAGTCACTCAAAAGAAGCTCAATTATGCACATCATGAAGTATCAGAAAAATAAAAGCGTGTAGGGATTCATTCCATTCCTTAAATTTCAGTTGAAGCGATTCTGCAAATATCTTTCCATTGAACTCCGATGAATAAAGTATTCAGAGAAATAATTTGCTACTATACACTTCTATAGAACGTAGAGCAAGTAGAGTTATGCATTTATAGAATTCAAAAACTCAAAAGAGAGCTAAATCTCAGAAACGTTTCGCTCTTGGGAAATGCATTACCTAAATGTTAACCGCATTAGAGAAGGAAATGAAATGAATGAAAGGGAAAAATCCGAGTCCTCCACGGACTGTCGCTTAAGCTTTTAGCGGCGGAAAAGAGTAGAATAATATTTAACGCAACTAGTGGACCTAGCAAAACAGAGAAGCAGAGGAAAATTCCTCTATTAGAGAGCCGTCGACCGGCGGGAAGTTATAAACCTCCCACCCACTTGAATCACTAGCACATTCGTCACGCGCACGGAATGCCGTTATTTTATAATCCCAAAAATCCCTCTCCGATCACCGAACTGACACGCTCCAAATACTTGAAAACGGTAAAGTAATCGCGGGACTTCAAAAGGGCTCGATATTTCTTTCCGAAGCTCGCGGCGAAAGAGTTTCACAGCATTTGGATGTTGCATCGAAAGTACTCTCCAATTCGCTCTTCAGACCCGCGCCTTTATCCTAACTCCGAATCCTCCACGCATCACAGATTTCGGAATTAAAACGATCACGTGAAGAGAACCGAAAGGATTGCCCACAGGAGCTTACTGTCCGCAGACGGTATCATACCGTTAAAAGTATTATTCCATTTTTCCCAAGAGACTGCCCCTGGAGTGGGCAATATCTCCAGGGAGTTAAATATCCCCGCAAAAAAAATACTGGAACATGATGGAAGCCGCCTTGAGTCCGAGGGAGCAGAAACTCCCTTTCATCTCTTTTGATCCGTTTGGGGCCCATTGCGTTTGTTCTCCAGGATTTTTTCAAAGCGAATGTATAGCCCGATTCCCAATGGGAATGCGACTTTTTGCGCATATGAATTTTTTTGCAGTTTTCCGTATCGGTGCACTGGATCCGAATAGGGTAAATATGGTCGCAAATATGATGGAGCTCTCCTCTTCTCGTGCTTTATTATTTCCCTCAAATCTGATGTTCGTTTGCGGTAATTAAGCTCGTGTGATCTGAATAATAAGCAGCCAAAAGTTTCCATGCAAGCTGCGTTACGGTAGGATTTCCCGCTGCCACACGCCTAAAAAGGCTTGCATGGTACGTAGGTAGACGTAGATTATAAGGAAATGAAATTTCCATTTTGATGCGATGTCTTGTGAAAATCTATCCCGTGATATCATAATCTCAGTTAAACAAGAAATGTTTAACTATGCAACCGGTTTCAACTGCTCAAGTTTATTATTAAGCAATCGATTATAATTAAAACGTTAAACAGCATAAATGATTTCAATGCTAAGTAGCAGTGTTGGTATCGAACCCTGGACATAGGTTTATTCTCTGTCAGATATTGTAGCATAGAGTGACGACTTAAAGTAATATACACAATTATTGGTATAGTAATCCATGCTACAGATCTACCACATTATTATAAATGTAAGATTCAGTATGTGAAACTAAATAAAAAATATTGCATAAACACTTTAGAATATAAAATATAAATATCTATCTAACTAATAATTATTAGTTTCAATATAAATATTACCTTTTATAGTACAATAGTGATTTAACAAGTGGATGTGGAATATATTACCTCTCCGACATTTCTGTAGAAAGAAACGTATAAAAATCATCTGAACCGTAAAACTCGCCAAAGTAACTTAATCTAAGTAAGCATCCCAAAGCAATAAGGAAAGGAAATATTCATTACGGCCTACTTAAGGTATAAGCCACTACTAAAAAATATTTCTAGTTAGCATCAAATTCATTTCAATTTATGATATAGAAAAGCATTTACTTTGTAAATTGAACTATGGAAAATGTTAATTTACCTAATAAACTACAAGGATTGGGTTTGTCTCATTAAAATTCAAGCCAACTCAGAATCAGTTATTTCAGGCAGCATCTCTTTCTTCTCTAAAATTGATTTAGATCGACTCTCCTATCCAAGGAATACTAGCATGACATAATAGCCCATTAAACTTTAAATTAAAGCATTGATTTGCGTAAATCCATCCCTCGTGAAAAGAAAGACTGTTTTCTCTTCAAATTTAACGAAGCGCAATGAGCCAGCGAGTCATCAGCTTGTGTGCGATTGAATTCACTGAGATAATTATAAGTACCCCTTTCTTTTTCGTATAAAAGCCGGAAAAGTGTCTTGCGAGTTTGAAGCCGAATAAAATATGATACAGCTCCATTTGTAGTCATTCATTTATTCGGCGTTTTGCGGAGTTTATTGTCGCCGGGACGTGACAAAATATGCGAGTGGGGCGACGAGAAAGGGTCACAATGTCAGAGAGGGCACGGCCACATTTTTCACGATTCCCATCGGCTAACCAGACCATCGTACCGCAATGGCCTTCTTTTATTTCACCGGCCGTCGCAGGATTTCGCTCTGATCGAACGAGCAAAGTGTAAGCAGTCTCAATTAGAGCGTGCAGACTGGATCCCTAGCATATGCAACAGCAAATGAGCGCTCCAATTAGCGCATGAAAATTTTACGGTCAGATTTTCCAGATTTCCTTCTCTTAATGCACTTTGTCCGTTTGATGCCGGCAATGATTACGAAGCACGCAAGGATTCGTTTGATTCGCTTTCCTGAGCCTACTTTTTCCCCAAAAAAACGCCCGATATGCGGTATTAAAATAAAAGGGATACGCTTGCGGGTCGATAATTACTCTGTGAAATGATCGATTTTTTCCTGAGGAATGCGAGAGGGTATTGCTGCTGGTCTTTTTCCCTTTACAAAGCATCAGCTGCCGGTTATTTGATTTCCCGCAGTTTTCAGTCGGAGGGAATTACTGACTTTGCGTCTTTTTCCGAGTTTCCCATTTTTCACTTTGATAAACAAGTTGTGAGGAAAATTATTCGTAATTCCACTCCCAATGGATGTAAATATGAATTTTTGAATGCTCTTTAGATATTTTCTGCTATTCAGCGATGCTCAGTGTCTACTACGTACACCGTATTCTTTCTTTTCTATGCATTGGTATAAAATTAGGCTACTGATTACTTCGACGTGATATAAAGGTAGCTTTGATGCATTAAAACATAAAGCCTTCGGTTTTGCAAAGGATTCGGTGTTTTCTAATCTCATTAACTAATTTCAGTAAAACGTTACAAAACATTCTCGAGTCGCCCGTATTTTTTATTCTGTCAGGCGATGAATGTAAATGAACGCAAGTAGCACACTGTATCGCATTGAACATAATACGGAGAGAGAAGAAAATATCAAATTCAAATTCGAAAAATTGGTTCTCTCTTTCTCAGGTTTTTCTTCTTATTTTTCATTTTTTGTAACACAAATATTCTAAGTGATTCCATTATTTACGGATAATTCTTTTTATTGATTTCCCATTATGGCTACATTTTCATAAAACATGAAGCATCATTTACTAAAGCTGATTATTTCTAATTTTTTATCGTTTATACATGCATCAGCGTATTCTAAGACCATCTTTAGGGTAAGGAAGATTCATGCAAACATAAAATTTTATTGCCTTTATAGTATCCCGAACGACATTTAAGAATTCTGAGCTAAGATAGCTCAAATAGTAGTATAGTGTTTCCGCAAAGTAAACCTTGGTTTGAGTCCAGTCCTGTCAGACTTTGTTAACGTTTGTCCTTGGGAATAAAAGATTTCATTACAATCTCTGCTCAAGAAATTAAGATAATAGTCTGAAAAAAAAATCCCAATGGCTTATATGAAAACAAGTAAAATTGGTAGATATTCACTGAATTCTTAAAATATGAAGCAATTCCCTCTATTTGACGCTTTTAATTGTTGCACATGTGCCCCTTCTGTTCTACTCTGAATATTCCAGTATTCACCGTCTCTTTTCCAAGAGGTTTTAAAGGAGATTGAATGCTATCTCGAACTTTTTTATATTCTACGGAACTAATACCTTTGCATCATCCTCAATACGTATTACCGGTTGATAAAATCAGGGGTAGGACTGAATTCGAAAACATTTAGTACATCTTTTTCTGGAAGGAAAGCGCTTAAGGCGTAGGATGTAGTTTATGAGGGGTATAGGTTACAAATCTTCCTTTACGCATGGCAATTCCCTCGAGGAAGATATTTTAGAGGAAAGACCTCTTTTAAAGGGTAAACTAGAATGAACACATTTCTATCTGTTGCTGCGACACTCATATTCTTGGTATTTCTACTAAAGAGTTTATCCACTTCTTCTCGTGTCCTAAATATTTCAAGATCAATGCCAGCAGAGAGATTGCTTATCCGGAAACAAATTTGTTTACCTTATTTTATCATTCAAACCTTAATATTTTGTGATTTGCGAAGGAAAAAGGTTCCTTTCAGGAAATATTTATCTCATGATTTGCTTCAGAATTAAATTCGTGTAAGATAAAGTTGTTTCGTATACAATATTAGAAATACAACATTAAGATTGTTTGAATTACTCAGTTTTGCAACATGTTGATGTAACGTCTTAGATTAACTCGTGCTATTTTCGATCTATCCTTTTCTTCTATCAATGAAACTTCAGTTTATACCCTGAAAAGAACAGAATATACGTGAGATATGAGTCTATCTAGATTGATCGACACTAGGTTGCCTGAAGGTAATTTTGATCATGTTTCACAGACCCGTCGTTTAGCCGATACCTCCAATTTTGTGCTATCAATTCTTGGGAAGCTATAGAGTTTGAAATATTAACCATGTCAGTAAAATAGCTACAAATCCCTGAATAAAAACTTCCTATCAATATAAGAACTGAGATGAGATGTCAGAATTTTCATTCTCTTCTGTTTATAGAGATTATTTTTCTTAGTTACAGTAATGCTCTCCTTTATTGAGGACAAAAATGAAAGAAATAATTTTAGAACTCGGTTTTTAATGAATAAAGAGGTTCGAAATACTCTCCTATTGCTGAATATGCTGGTGAATGTCGGGTCAATTCCTCGAATGGAGAAAAGCTGCGGATTACCGACCTTCCTGGTATCACTCCGCGGCATCCTTTCTCCATTCGAGGAATTCGCCGTACTTTCACCAGCATATTCGGTTACATTTTGAAACTCCTAAACTAAAAGTAAGTTTAAAATTTACACGAAATACATTCTGTATAACTGTATAATCATTATTAATTATTATGTAATTATTAAAATTATTGCTATGCAACATGTGAACGATATCACTGAATTACTAAAAATAATTATCACAAAAGATGTCAGCACAAATTAGGTCCTCCAAATGGAACGTAGATTAAATGACAGCTGTTCAAACGGCTGTCCGTCAAACGAGAGAATTCCAAGAATTACAGCCCGTTTTCGGTAATGTATTGTAATTATCTCGGTTTTCTTCTCTCGGATCCATTTAATTTCCTTGATAGATAAATTATTAGGGTGAAAGAGCATGCTGCGTTTCCGTAACGTTAATTTCTCTCCTTCGCCTCTGAGACGGAAAGGCAGGGCAATTTCCTTATTCCGACACAGCGGGATATTCATTTTTACGTCGATCCCTACTCCGCACTATATTTTCTATTCCGCCGTATCACGGCCTTTTTGTTTCCCAGGAATGGAGTGAGCGTGAGTGAGAGCATTTCCCTTCTCCTCCTTGGCTGCATCTACCTTGAGGTCTCCTTTCTGAAAGTCTTCTTTCATACCCACTGACACGCCTTGCTCTAAGCCACGTCCGGAACCCTTTCTCCCTGTCCCATCCTTTCACCGAAACGAAGAACGAACTGTCTACTCAGACAGTCGCTTGTCTCTTTCCCTCTCACTTTTCTCGTTTCTCCTTTCACACGTTTCGTTCCCCTTCTTCTTTATCTCATCCACGTTTCGCCTCTCTAGTGCTTAAAAGTGTGCGCGTGCTCGCCATCTTGTATGGCTGAGTAGGCAGGTTTGCCAGATAATGGGTCTGTCAATGTAGGGAGATGAACAAGAAGCGGTTTATGATGAACTATTACTACATGTGCCTTCGTTCCATTACGCACCCGAAGAGGTGGTAGGACTTCTAATGTAAGACCGAATATCCTGGACAATGATGTGTTAAGAATTTGTGGCTGGTGGTAGTGATCGGTGAATACTGAGGATCTTCTGAACCATGATATTTCTAGTGGCATACTATTTAGATCCGTGTATTTTAGTTTTTTCTATTTAAATTCGGTTACTACAGTGGTTCATAACATACACACACCAACAGTATGAAAAAGTTTTGTCATTATTCTATTTGCTTCCTTGCAGTACTTCCTGACAGAGATCAACAGTATTAACTGTAAATCTTCAAGTGCAGCCCATACTGTCCATGAAAAATTAATACACACATCACACAATAATTTATGAAAGGGATAAATTAATTTATCATGCCTGGATGTTCTCACATTCTTTACAGTGATTTTTACAAAATATACGTTGGCCAAACTGAAAGAGAGTATTCGAAATCTCACTCCTCAGGAAATATATAGGACTAGGAACGCCTGAATATTTCTTAGTAAGCGGAGTCCTGAAACACCAGTGCCGATGCATTTTTTTTAGTTGTGCTGACTATTATTTGTGCTTTAGCCTTCCCAATATGATGTAATCTCGTGAAGTTCAACTATAGCTGCATTTAAGTTATCGGTTCAGCTGATCCCTTAATTTGATGATGAATTGTACAATGTATCTTATTTTACATTTTTTCTGTATTTAATTCGTTATCCGCTGCATCACCTGTCATATGATTTCAAGATCCTTCATTTAATAATAGTGGCAAACATTTATTGAGTATGAATTACTGGCGTAGAAAAACGTCTTTACTAAGCCTCAGCTTGTATTAAAAATATGATTTTGCATTATATTTATCTTTATAAGTGACTGGAATGAATGGAATGCCGTGCTTGAAATGGAAAGTAAAATACTGAAATATGAAGGATCTTTGAGATGTGTGTTCTATTGAATAGAAAAAATAAATTGGGTTGATAGAATAACAAACGGATGTTCAGTGGGTGTTGGGGGAAGACAGGGTTTCGATCGAAGGAAAAAAAATGGTAGCAGAAGAAATGGGTTCTTCAAATATTGATAGATAGATAGATTGAGCCTTTATTGGCGAGGTTAGACCCAAGTGACCTCTCTTCCACCTAACGTCGATATGGGAGGGATTGCTACAAAAATTAATTGGAGGAAGTCTGTGAGGGGAGTCAGGAGAATACAAAGGAAAACGTTGCTCGACAATTTAAAGGGTAAGGTCATATACTAAAAGAAAAGTTTTAAAGTAGACACGTGAACCTCTCTGGAGGTTGAATACCATGGTATGTATGTATAAGTGGTGTCGTAAACACATTTTGGGGAACGCATGAAGTGAAACTCGAGTTTGTTTCCTCAGTAAATTAATTTTTGCGCCGTGATAGCCATGAAGCTCGTGGAATCAAGTTTGTTTTAAAAGGAAGCTAAATTGACGAACGTGTAGAATGTGCCAGCGTCGTTTTGCGAGAAACGGAAGTGTACGTATATGAGAGAAAAATAAGGAAACTGAATACAGTTGGGATGGACTACGCCAGAAGCATACCGGGAAAAACAGAAGAGACAAGTCATGGCCGAATAATGAATGACTCTGAATTGGAAGAAAGTGCGTGTCCAGTATGAAAGGAATGCTTTACTTGGGCTTGGTCATGTGGAAAGGATGGATAAAATTAATGCATGGTGTTGTGTATTCCGAGAGACGTTTTTCTAAAGAGAAATAACAGATGGATGGCTAAAAAAGTACGCGGATGTAGATAGATGAGGTGTAGTTTTTGGTTAGTGATTAATGGTCTGGAATAGTCAGAAGAAGCTAAACTAGTAGTGCATATTGAAGTGTGTACTCTCGTTTTTTGGAAAAAAGACAAAGCCAAAATGCATTTTAAATCGTTTAAACTAGGAGGGTAAGTAGTTAAGTCAGAAGAAAAAGATAACTATAAGACGAGAACAGAAATTTGTGAAAGAAAAGTTTTAAAATAGGAGAATAACATTTGTTGAAAATGGCAAAAAGATATATGGAAGTACAAGTCTGGAGATGTTATGTGACGATGGTATAAGTGGTGTAAAAGAGAGGGGAAGACCAAGAGAAAATGCGAATCAGGTGAAATGTGATTCATGAGATTCTGGAGAGGGCTTTTGCATTCTTGAGGCAAAAAGGTAACATGAATAAATATTTTCCTGATGACAATTGAGTTAGAGGCAATGCATATGGAAAAGGCAATACTTCTAAACCCCGGAAGAGTATCACAAAGATACTATGCTATTAATAAATATTTCTGAATTTTCTGAAAATATTCTATAAACAACAGATTCACTTACCTCTTTTAAGAAATACGTGAATTGTATGAAATATTCTGGATTTTTCGTCGAAGGTTTAGAGAATGACGTGCTTAAGAATATCGACGAGAAAAGAGAAGCTCAAAGTAGAAAGGGAGCGAGTGATGAAAGAGCCATCACGAGAACTTTCTTATATCCGAATCGAGCTGATGTATTATTATTGTCGTCCATAGAATTCGTTCCGTGACAACGTAGAGGAATGGGATGAGACTTGAAGGCTGCCAGTTCTTATACCGGGTTTCACATTATCATCCGGATTTATATCATTATTTTAGGGAAAAGTGGCGTCAGCGTTTGTTCCCATGGCATCGATCCACTTGAGCTATATACGATTGGGTTAGTATTTTCTGTGGGTCGAAGGAGGGCTAATCATGTCAAAAGGATATTTTTTTTCGTTTTCTTTCCAATATTAGTTCGGACAGTTAGTTAATAAATAGTTCGGCTTAAGAATATTCTAAATGGTATCTATGGGATGTTTTAAGGGTTATTTATGAGGTATTGGTAAACACATCACCATGGATGAATTTCGCTTAGCTAGACCTCATCTCCCAAAGGACTTTACTTTATCGGTAAAAACGTATAAAATAATTGCGTGCCGTTAAGGATCTCTCCGCAATTTCGATAAATCCTGAAAAACATATCGATTTCGATGAATTAAGACCAATATGCTATTATTTAGTAACCAGCATAGCGGAAAATTAACGTAGCTAAATATGTATAAATATCAACCAGTAATCTGCTCATCTTGAAAATTGATGAAAATCTATTACGATGCGTCCCAGAAATTACAAGTTCCGCAGTATATTTCACAGAATTTCCATTTAATTTAGAAGATATTTCATCACATTAATTTTAGGTAAGTCCTCATTAGTGTAAACGTTTTCCCCCTGCTCCGCACTAGAGTTAAATATGCATACACTCTTGGATAGGTTTTTATTTCATTCATTCGTGAAAGTGTCCTTCACATAACGTTAGATCGTTAAAACATTTACACCGCTCCTGGTCATAACGCTGGCTTTGGGGGCTGCCACTTCGACTCGTGTAATAAAATAACGGCGCTACGACTTAAAAAATGAGGCTCTTAGTCATAAAATAAATATTGATAAAACTGGAAATATCGGAATGTATCTGGAAAAATAACTACATTGAATACCCTGATCATACTCGAACAACGAAATAAGCAGAGTGCTTCAAGAATAGAATTGGTCACTAGGTTGTCTATTCCAATCGATATTGACAAAGATATCCTAGTGACAAAGTGGTATTGAAATATCTTATATAAGCGGTACATAACCCAGTTGGGATGAACCTGCGTCCTTTTTGATCGTCCGATGCGGTCTTTTCTAAAAAGAATGTCCGAATTGTATATTTTCTCAATCTTCCTTATGACGTCATGCGAAATTAAAATGGAAGATGTTCTACAGCAATTCACCCAGTGAATAAATTTGTTTCCCTACGTACATCTTCTATGAAAACTATTGAATCCAATACGCAGTTCATGAGCGGCTTAATGGTGGACATGCGATCTTTCTCAACCAACCGAATGGTAAATATAACCTTTCGGTATTTAAACGTTTCCCTTGCTAAACCCGTGGTGTAAATAATGGAGGTGTAAACTTTGTACTGTCCCAGGCATTTCACCCTTGAGACTTTCCTTCCAAGAGGTAGTTCAGCCAAGAAATGTTTACCTAGGGGAATATTCAGCCAGAGACCTTGCGTCCAACACTTATAAACCGATTTTTTTCGTTATAGATTCGGTTCCTTAGAGATATTTTACATCAGGATGATTTTACTAATGTTATTTCAAGAAGTTTGTAACAACAAATTTTGGAATACTATTTTTGGAAACACTAAAAATGTACATATATTAATTTTTTAATTTCAAAACCTTTTAAGATAAAGAGCTACTTATTGTATAGATATCTCAGATTCGATGCAGGGCCATGCACCATGCATCATATCCCTCCTCGTTAGAAATGCAAGTTCTTGTTCAAAGAACGCAGGAATTGAAGACTGAACTTTCTCCCAGTGGATAGAGAAATCGTTACTGGGGGTCAGCCGACTGAGTTACCGGGAAACAAACGTGTCGGCCGCCGAATCGGTAGTCATCTTCAGAGATGTGTGACACAACCTTGGAAATGAGATATACGACGGCAGAAATATCTATTCACTTGACTGACAACCTTTGACGCATAGATAATTTCTTTTTCCGAAATCAATTATGAGCAATGACCGTCCAACCTAAATACTGGAACAATTTCGGTATACCCTTCAGAAAAAAATTATTGGATTTAATATTATATGGTAGTCTATATTCCTGTACTATCTTCATGTCTTTTCGTGGTAACTCCTTTAATAAGACTGTCCGTAATCAAACCTTCTTTTACGCGAAACTTACAGACGCCATATTTTTGTTTGAACTTTTGTTTTTAGTTCAGACTAGTTTTAATTAAGCATGGTAATTCTTGCATACTTTTAAGCATGTACTAAATTTTCGTGAATCATCTCACGCAGCTCTTTTCGAGATTAATTTCTTTTATCCTATATGTACTCTTTTGTATGTGAAATGTCTCTTAGGCTAAGACCGTTCAAGGAACGGGTTATTCATTACTTGGCAGTTTATTACTTTTCGTGAAAGCTTTCGATTTGAAAAGGATATAAAAAGACAAATACCCAATAAAAATAACAAGAATATACAATTTTCTATCAAAGGTAACGCTGTCCTTGCAAATTATTGCCTACAGTATCAAACTATAGGTAGTATCAATAGATATAAAATATTTATTGAATGTAAATTGATTTTAATCCCATTAAATTAGTTTATAGTTTTACCATGCACCACATTTATCTCGTTTATGCTTTAAGTAGCATTCATTAAGGTCTCAAAGAGCTCTTTTCGTATGATGCTATTAAAGAAATAAAATTTTCCCCGAACAAATGATTAGAGATGTATATTCATATCTTTATGATTGATCAAGCCGTATTTTCATGTCATGGCATTTATCTCTTATAAATATCTGATAACGGAACCATAAGCAAATGAGTTACAAAATTCGTTTTATGTATTCTATCTATTACATAAATCAACGCATATAACACTCAGAAATTTATCCTGTGACAGCGATTGTGGCACACGAATTCTTGTTTCCGCTTTTATTTGATTAGGCCTTTTTATCTTTTGTCAACTCCAGATCTTCTCTCCGGCAAACTCATTCTTTTTACAAAGAGATCAAAGAGAAATTTCACATAAATTCCGAACTTTTCTTCTTTAGCATTCTGCTGAGGCCCCTAATTCTTTACAATTACTTTTTTATTGTCATTATCCATACATTTCGCAGCTTAAGGATCCGTCATATCACAGAAGCTCATTTGTATAGCCTACTTCCATCATTTTATCTCTCCTCTTATTTATTCATCTAAATGAAATAAGTTTCATTGTTTTCTCATAATGGCCCTATCATAAAATAAAAGATAAAGTATATTTGTGAGCTATAAAACGCTGCGATAAAATGAAAGTCTTCGGTAAAGTTTGGCTATATTTTTTGCAACAATATGTTTCTTTCGAATCCTTAAGTAAGTTTGACAAAAAGTAGAATATATTTCATTTTCAGGAGGAAGGCATGGGGAATGGAATCTATTCTTCTCTCAATGCTAGAATGGAAATGCCGATGCCTCATTTGCAAATTCTTGGAACTCATGGCTTGGAAATAACGACGCTTTCTTTTTCTTCCCAGTAAATATAATGCCACTTTTCTCTCTGGAGCCGAAAGAAATCAACGGCAAAGTACGAAAATTGAGGTCAGCAATATATGAGAATAGAAAATGGCATTTGATCTTTCATAATTAGGAATCACCATATCTCCTTTAAAAGCATCCGATGGAAACGTTCTTTTTCCGATGAAAATTTTCTGAAAATAGTCAATGTTTGCTTTTTTATTCTTAAATCTTTTTAGTATGAACTGCTAATGAAAATTTTTGAAATTTATAGAAAGCCGAAAACTTAATACTCGGTATTTATTGTTGCTAATTCCGGTGCTGTTAAAAACTAAGTGTTTTCTTATTCAGGAACCGAATAGCCCACGTTGTCTTCTACCGGGAATCGAACCCGGACTACATTCACCAACTTCATTGAAAGCAGTTCAGGGTTTGATTCTCGGTGGGAGTCCATTGGCGAAATGACCTAAGCTGTTGAAGCACTTTTAACCATACTAATACTTATCATCTTTGGTCGCATTTTTGCCAAAACTTATTAGAAGATATTTGTGGAAATTATTGAGAAGTAATAAATGATTAGTGAAATGCATTCTTAATTAAATATCGTGTAGCTGAAAACAAGAAAATTTGTTTACTGTTTAGAAATAAACTTTAGCAATAGATGAATAATTTGCTTGACCATATTTTTAGAAAGTTATGGAGTGTACAGCAAATAAAGAATCAGCTATCTGCGATACATCAAGATGATTTCAATGAAACCGATAAAACAGACAAATATATGCCACTTTATTCTCCTAATCGGGAAACAAATGTATAGTTTTCAATTTAAATTAAAATCTTGAGTAGAATTACCGTGAATACTTTTTGAATACTATACTGTGTATTAGAACACAACTGTGCAATTGCTTAAATTTAGGCAAATAAATGTCTGCTCTGCCTTGCTATACTTAGCTGCTTATATTGAATTATACGTCGAATGATAACGATAAAATTTAAGTATACCGCTCAAAGGTTTATCTAATTACCCTTTCAAAAACGAAATTATTATGCTAATGGGCATTGTTTCGATTTTATGATCAATATCAATAGAGGCGTTTCAGTTGCGAAGTTTCTCTCGATGTACGTTTTTTTAATCGTTGCTCAATGATTTTCTGCGCTAATGCAACCACCTTTTTCATGTGAATGTAATGCATTTTATCTGCGAACAGTTAAATTTTACATAGTTCGCCTTCATATTGACATATGCAATCAAAGGTTGCGTAATGGCATCCGGTTAATTATTTTTCCGAATAATTTTTATTAAAAATTACATTTCGTTTGGTTGTGGAACTTTCAACTCTTTTGAAATTCATGAGAGCTGACCAGAAGCACGCTTCGCGCCGAACGTGGAAAAACATGTTAAACAAATGAATTATTTTACTGGAGCATCGAAATTAATTAACCATTTAATTCCGAAGTGGGAAATTGAAATTGATAAAGGCTCGGATGACCTTAATTTAATTTGCAAATAAAGCATGGGAAATCGTTATTTCTCATCTATAGGGAGACTAAAGTGGTGGGGATGAGTTTGGTATTTTCGAGATCATACTGTGGGCACTGAATGGCGGCGATATCGATTTAATAAATTTCAGGGAGAATCGTTTTTAATAGAACAACTCATTTGGTTATTTTTCATAAATTATGTAAAGAAGGAATAGCAAAACGGTTCACGTCGATTTTTTTTTATTCAATGCATGCACATTTTCTGTTTAGAGAGAAACCATTGTACATGTACATGGCTATGTCATTTGATATACTTATTTGTACGCGAGAAAAGAAAAAGGCGAATGACAACGTATCAAATGCGCGAGGAAATTATTTGTTGATATGATTGACATGAATTTGCTCAAATATCTGTGATTATGAGGGGTGGGGCCAGGAAACTCTTCCTTCTTATGAAATACATATTTTACAAAAATGACACTCGTATGTCTCCCTTCATCAACCTTTGCGTCCTTTGTGATGTCAATTCTCAACCGATTAAGTCCATCGTAACAATAAAACAATGAGTATACAAGAGAAATAGTTTTTAGAAGGTAGAATATTGTCGATATGAGTATTTTTGGGATCGCGAGAGATGCAACTGTGCGCTAGTAAGGCCTCACCTTAAATAGGCGTGTATTGTGTGGGAAGTTTGCCGACGTGTTGTGTTCGTTAAGTGGATAGAGTACTGCGAAAGGAAAAAACATTTTCTAAGGAACTGCTACGAAAAATCAAAAAGAAATCCTAAATGCTCAGAACTCAGGATGGGAATCTTCAGAATAAAGATCTAAAAAGAGGCTTATCTCACTACAAATTCATAGAAAGTAGTTTCTTAGAACACACCACCGAAATCATGCGTCCTGTTACATAGGCGATTCTTCAAGGACGAACAAGGATATCATTTACTTTGTTACAAATTTATCACATAACTTGATTGATGAGGAAATATTAAATCAAGATAATCAAGAAATGTTTCAAATATACGAGTAGGCTTCGAAATTAACAGCCTAAGATTTATATTCTCGGTATCTTAATGCAGCATTATCTAGTTCACGTTTCGCGGAACCTTGAGGTTTTTCTATTTATATCGAAAGTAATATTAAACAAAAAAATTATGAATAACTATTAATTATTTATAGTAAATGTTAATTTTTATCTTTACAACAAATTATACATTGATAATTTGTGTTCCAGTTTATTCCATGATCAAATAGCCCTACAGATTTGAGATCTACAACCTCTCGTTCGAAATAAAAAAGTTCAAAGTAAATAATAAATCGTTAAAAGTGATCCCAATGAATAAAACTAAGCAAATGTTTCCTCCAGATTGCCTTAGTATAGAAACTATTTTCCAATATTTCATCAATAGGCTGACCCTCATAGAGGTAGCTTTTGATGAATATGACACCGCATACCCATTTTGTTTCTCAGTTCCTCTCCAGAGAAAGATTCTATATATTTTTTCGACGATTCTAACAACGCAACGAAAACAATATCGACGAGTGGCTCATTTTTTTGATTCCATTGAGACTTTGACGGTATACTCCATTGTAACAGTTGGGAGATGCGGAATGCTGTAGATCCTAAAGACATCGTTTCCCGGGAAACCGCTTCAATTGAAACATCCATTCATTTTGCCGCTCGCGTGCTCCATAATAGTCTTTGCGCTCTCGGCGTTTTCGCCCTTCCTTCCCTCGGAAGGTAGCGATACAGCCTTCTTCCACCGCCAAAATGGAGACCACAAAAGAACAAGTTCATCTTTCGCCAAAGTTCTCCCCTCATTTCCGAGCCTTTTGGTGCATTGAAAGAGTTGGAAGTGTTTCTGGGCTCAATTCATGTTTTTGGTTCGATCGCATTGTATCACCTCGTTTCATCTGTTCGCATGAATCTATTGGTGATCAAGTTAGTCGATTCCGACGTAACTTTGTGGTTTTTCACGAGCTATGGGATGAATACATTTGGCCAAATTTGGAATGATCATACCCGAATCCACGTTATGAAAGGAGTTTGAATCGAATATCGTGTTAAAGCGCACTATATATGACTAGACTTGAGTTACTGTTACGCATTGATCTGTGAATAATTTTCGAAATGGAAGTGATGGGGCTAAGCTACGGACCTGGCCGTATTACATATTAAATTTGCGGTTTGATAAAAGTTATCGTTGTGAGCTTAGGGTTGGTTTCATTCATAATATTATGGTGGAAAGAAAAATAACAATTATCGTGAGTTTTATTATAATTCGATCATTTAAAAACTAACGTAATTATTCCTGGGTTACACTGCCGATCGTAACTACATATTGGTACTTTTCAGAGACTCATCGTCGCTCCCTCTTGAAGTAATACACTCAGTGACATGGCATTTATTCGCCTATTTTTAGATCCTTAATTGTAGACGAATTGCTTAGATTAGGTTTACTTACATCTTTCATATTTACGATGAAATGCATGCTCTTTTTATTAATGATTTAAGTTAAATAATTTCGCATTCTTACATTATAAATAATTAAAAATCTAGCCTTTCCCACTTAAATGCTTCATGAATAACGCATTGGCTTATTTCCTAGCATAAAATCTGATATTCTACTCATACTGCTAAAATACTATTCCTAAATCAGTGCTTAAGAACCTCTTTCCCTTCACTGCGAACTTGTTTCTTAACTCAAAACTCTCGAAACACTAAGCTATGAATATATTACTTGCAATCCATATTTATATTGATAAGAAATATACTACTAAAAATTGAACGATAAACCTTAATATTTTGGTAATGCTTATGATGAAGTATATAAAGATATAAATCTCGCTTTTATAACGTAAAATTAGAAAAACATTTATGGAGAATCTCATTGTAAGCGTTTCTAATACACTAAAATTTTCCTTTCCATTCAATGTGCTCGATTATTTATCAGTATAAATGTATAGTTCAAGTTATAAATACTTAGGTAAGTTTACTGTAAGATTTAAGTCACTGGACGCCAAGATCTCTTGCGGCACACCTCAAAGTCTCGGCACACTGGTTGGCGGGCTCTACCTCAAAGTATCAAAGGTATTAAACTGGTTCCAAAAGTTCTTAATATCGACTCCATTCTCGCCGTCTGTAATTCAGCCAGTAGAGCAGCGAAAAGATATGAAGATAAAAGTGCGCTCCGAGTTCTGCTTTTGTTTCGGGCACACAAAGGCAAAACCCTGAGATTTCTCGTTCCTGCGACACATCTCACCCCACGTGAATGAACAGGTTGTTAAACTTCGAATGCCATCCAATGTTTCCCCGCGAGTACATTTCCCAACTTGTAACTCTCTCCAACTTTATCTTTGTTCCCTCTTCGCGCATTGTGGAGCAATCGTGGTTTCGGAAGGTCTTCGGATGGATTCTGTAGCGACGAGGATATGTTGATAGAGAGATTGCGGAAAATTGTGCGGGGGCTTAACGGAGGGTTGAGATGAAAGAGAGGAAGAGCTGCTTTTTCCTCGTCTTATATTCGATACACTTAAGTGATCCTTGGCCCCCGAAACACGCGGCTTACCCGTATTTTTCTTTTCGGCTTTTCTAATAATTTCCTCGTGAGTGGAAGAGATTAATCGAAAGTGTTGTCGCGTTTCGATGTTTTGTTTTCTTAACGTTTCAGCTTCATTCATTTGTTTCAATATCTTCCCAGAAGATCCCTCCCCGTTGAATCTCCTTTAGTGAACATCATCAGTTCTCGGAAGAGGTCTCTCCTCTGAGAAGGAAATGGCGGATATATTAATCCTGTACCAATAATGAGGAAGTTCGGCAAAAGCAGTAGCCCGCCTGAAAGGAGAAATGATTATTTCCTCAGATGTTGCTATTAACTCGTGGGGCTTATTATTTGTCAGAAGGTCCTTCAGAAAATTTTGATTGGCAATAACGGTACCCACGGAAAAGGGGCGAAAATTCGCTTTCTTAAGGATGATATATTGGAGACATTTAAGGATTGCATCATAATCAGTTATGCATATTGGGGTAAAGGAGGGACAGAAAAATGTTCATGTAATATTCATTTCACTTCAGCCACGTAGAGAACGACCTGCACAGAAATTTCTACGCATCTACTCCACGGAAAGGAATCCATACGTTCACATGATCTACTACCCCAATGCACTTATTCTTATGACTTACATTTATTTTTAGTTGCCTGCTTTCGCTATCCGTTCTCTTGTTTTAGTTTACACGTGGTTTGATCTCCCATAAGTCAGTCAGCAAAGAAAACGCGATCAGAGACGAATCAGATTGTCATCAATACAAGTTAATAGCGATTCTCAAGATGAGATCGAGGGTTAGGCATAGCAAAGGTGGAATAGTCTAGCGATAATGTTGGAAGTCTAAGCCCACTATTACTGCCTGCTTTTTTATGAAGCCAGACATGTTAAATCTTTACCTTCAAACATTTTTCTTGAATTTCTCTCTGCGAATAAGCGTAGCAGTAGCAGTAGTTATCTAATTTCCTACTTTTAAAGATTTGATTAACAACTATATCTTTCAAAATAGTGGAGAGAAACCCCTAGCACAAAAGCAGTCATTTTTTTCTATTCAATTCTCTATTACGGTGGATAAATCTTGTCTCAAAATCGCGATTCCACCTGGGAACCTTCCATTGTTAGATATATTTATCGAATTAATACTTTTATATGGTATCACAGAAACAACTGATAGAAATTTTAGTAATTATATGACAAACATATCATCGTATTACATTGAGTAATAGGAGTTTCTCATTAAATATTCTTCGATTTATTGTTTCAGGACGATATCGATCATAAAGTTGGCTTTGAGTGTGCAAAATGGAGGAACTAATAGCTAAGGTTTTGGGATGGGGTTATATGGTGTGTGTTTCAGTAATGTTAACTATATATTTTCAAATTGGAAGTTTCATAAGATGGAAACATTATCTCCTGATAAATATTAAAATTAATCCCACCGGATATGCTCACTATATATCTGATCACTCACTTGGGAATGTATAGATGACTTAACGGGCTAATAAATATTATATGGGTGATCTTTGTATATAAATTCGAATTAATGAATGTGACTAAAGCTTACCTGGTTATGCGGTTTGAAAACAAAACTCAAGCAAAATATTCAAATGCTTAACCTTGAAAATCAGGAAAAATTTATATAAATATTTCTATATATATTTATATCCGGGAGTATAATGTACATAATTATGAGACCTTAATAAGAATAACAATCGAAAATTCGAACTCGTAATCGAATGGATCTCAATTCCTTCTAACGTCGATTTCAGAATTGCTGCTGAAGTAAGTCATCATTGGAGCGCGCTTCAAAGCGTTTCGCGAATAAAATGTAATAGGTCACTCAGACACTCAAAATTCTTAAGTTATCACTTTCCACGATTCCACTCCGACGCTCTTTTCAGGCAGTAAAGGCTGCGAGGCAAACGAGCAAACTTGCAAAGGAGACGCAAACTCCCTTAATAACACCTGAACCGTTCAGGGGCCCCGACAGGAATTTTTCATTTCTTACGTTCTTTTATTTCGACTTCAAATCGCCGTTTTTTTTCTTCAGTCCCCCTTTTGTTCCCTATGCCCGCAAACTCAAAACGTTCGTCGGACTCTTTCTAAAAACTTTGCCTCGTCTTTTCTTCCCCTTCTCACTCCCTCACCCGTATCGCCGTCAAAGGAAAGCTCTCTCTCTCTTGCCTTATTTTTTTCAACCCGGACGCTTTATTGGAGTCCGTACTCTGCGAGTGCTTTATCACTCTCTGACCGGCTGACTTCACATTCTCTTCTTTCACTACTTCAACCCTCTCTCTCTCGAATTTCCACCATTCCTTTCCCATCACTTGTACTCTCTCTCACGTCCTCTACTTTCTTTCCACATGCGCTTAATGACTACAAAAAGTTCTGTACAGATCTCAATGGAAAGGAGTCGTGCTCTAAGCGAGCTTTACGCACTTGATCATTTTCGATTGTGGTGAATATTTCTTGATGCATTAACTCATTAATTCAGCATGCATTATATTTTCTTTGTTTATAGAAATGCTTGGAGAGTTATACATGATAAGTGTACCCCACCGTATGCGTGGTATCAATGTAATATTTTCAAACTCGGCTTTGTGAAATCGAGCCACACTTATGAAATAAAATAACTTGCTTAATAACAAGTTACAAAGTTTTTTATTTCTTAATACTGAAATACCTAGTTCTTTTATTCCTTGAGTGTGATTTCAATTGCCTGAGAGAGTTAACTACGATATTGACCTTCCGAATAAGTAGATCGTTATGCAAGTTGTCTATTCGTATTATTATTCGAAGGGATTTGCTCGCCTTATTGTACGTCATGAAAGCAAGAAAAGCTTATCATACGTGGTAATGCATGAATAATGATTTTGATGATGTTCATTGTTTATAATGCACGTTATGTGTACTACATTCCACGGTCCACGTTTCGGAACAGTCATTGAACGTAACATTGCGTTTTATTTAGGGCAGATTGTAATATTAGACTTTTAAGTCTAATTTTCAAGTTGATGATATTATTATTTATGAAGTCCTTTCGATGCGATCACAATTAAGATAAATCACTGGCTGTATTATCACCCGTACCGATTTCTCATGTACAAGATGTTGCTTTATATGATCAAGTTTAAAAATAATCATATGTATTCAAAGCAAAATTTTAAATTAAAATTTTCTTTTCATCTTAAGTTTTAATAATCCTTCATTACTGGGAGAAAATTTTTTTCTTTGGATAATACGATTAAATCTAAGAAATTACTGGTATAGCTTCCTATCCCTTCTAATCGGAATTTATGAACGTTCATTTTCCGACAAAAATATTTATGTGAACGTGATAAATGATCCTAATTTCAAGAAATGTATGACAGTGCATCAAACACGCAGTCATCCTTACAAAAAGTAAATCACCATAAATATTTTCACACATTAAACATTTACAGTAGCTATAACATAATTCAAACATTGCTTGAATCTAAAAGCATTCCGTGATACGTTAAAGATTTCTATGAAGTACTTTTTCCTTTTGAACTGCTATCTTCCGAAAAATTTTCAGCAAACATCAAAGAAGCCTTTCTAGATACAAAAAAGATTATGTGGAGATGAGCAAGAATCGTATGGAATCTTTTATAATACTTTGATGTGGATACAACGCTTTCCTTACAAATTTAATATGTATAAATAGATTGACCATAAAGAGCAGGAAATGTCAATAATCGGCCCAATTAGATGTATCTTATCCCTCTCCATATTTCTCTACTCACATCTTCCAATATGCAAGATGAAAATCTTTTGAATATTTTCGTTGCCAATTAGATATTCTGATGTTATTATAATGTGTACCTTTATATCTTTCTCTCTTGTGTCCCTTTCCTCCATTTGCTCGTTTCATGCTAATATCTTTCGCCTTTTTGAAATTTACCGTTTTATGACTTTTTAAGAGGTTAGCTCGTAAAGTTTCATTGGCTGTAAATGTGATGTTATTTATTTTGTCTCTTAATTTGATTTCCGTAACTTGTTGTCGTTAAACGGCATTTATGTGAGAGTCGGAATTGAATTTGAAACGTTTTATAATTAATAATCTTTCTTTCGCGTTTTCCTCAAATTTCACCGTAATTCAATAAAAGGCTGCGAAGGTAATTTATTTCTCTTTCCTCGTAGTTCAGACTTCTCTTTCTCTATCTTTCTTTGATGTTCTTTTTAGTCCTGTTCCTCTCAGACTTTCCCTTATAACGGTAGTAATTATAGCATTTATGACTCCATATAATGCGCAAGAGACCTTCTATCCAATTTCTTTCTCGAGCTCCCATTCAATTACCTTTGCCTTTCGTATATAAACTGTCTCATAGCGTATTTTTCTTTGAGGATATAATGAAGAAACTCGGAATATTGCACCAACTATATACTTGAGTTAATTGTCAAAGGGTCTCACCAACAATATTTATAAATTCTTATTTTTTTTAGATCGTGTTATCAATTTTTAAAATTTTAAATCTCAATATCAAAGCCTTTCTTACCTTTGAAATGCTTAATCTTATGTATTACAATTATAGCATTGTCAATTACAGTAGCAGATAGCAATTTTTCGGATTTGTATAATCTAGCAGTATGAGAAATCCTTAGCGATATTTACATTGAAAACCAAAAAAACGTTTGAATGGGTTCAGTTAAAGGAATATTATAAACATTATATGTCTATTTTTACCCTATTTAAGGGAAGAAATACTTAAATTCTCTTCCAGATTTGCTTTACCCAAAAGCATCTTCTTAAATACTAATTAAATTATAATTTCTTGAACAACGAGATGTTACCAGAACTGAGTAGGTAATTATAAGTACTTATATATATAGTTTAATGACCTTCTTACTTGTGTGTTTCAGAACATTACGTTTTTAGAGAAGTAAGTCAGCATTATGACAGTTACAAATTTTTCCTGCTCATATTCCTGAGATGGTAATTGCTAAAATTTAAGTGATGAAATAGTATTTCATATTCTAAGGATATTATAAAGAGCATTTACATATCATTTATATAATCAAAAAAATAATTGAGGAAATCCATGAGTATGTCAGATTACATGTAGGATATAAAAAAAATTCATCACTAAATTCAATGAACGATTACAGGAAACTTAACAATATGGTTCTTTGATCCGACTATAAAAATATTCTAGGCTGTTTTAGAATTAATAAAGCTACAAATCTTCTGGAAGAAGAAGTTCTCTCGGGCTTCTAACCGGGTCGTCTCTTGGTGGAACACCGACGTTTCGGCCGCTAGCACCGCAGCCATCCTCAGGGTTGCCGTCGAATTTTTTTTTTTTTTTTTGGTCCAGTATATATAGGGAGGCCGTCGGGGATGCTTTCACCTGATTGGCTGTTGGGTCTTCCCCTCTCCCAGTTTTCTTATGATGAGAGGGGAAGACCCAACAGCCAATCAGGTGAAAGCATCCCCGACGGCCTCCCTATATATACTGGACCAAAAAAAAAAAATTCGACGGCAACCCTGAGGATGGCTGCGGTGCTAGCGGCCGAAACGTCGGTGTTCCACCAAGAGACGACCCGGTTAGAAGCCCGAGAGAACTTCTTCCTGCAGACATTTCACCGGGAAAGCCTGAAATCTTATCTTACAAATCTTCTATTTGAAGTGTTATAATCCTAGAAATTTACCCAAGTATTCAACAGATTATGATCGATTACAATTTCACTCAGATTATGTAAGAGCTTCCTTTTCGTGTGTGTTTATAAAAACCTTTTATTGTAAATAAGTTATTTTTATATTTGTATTGCATTGTTCCCATGGAATTTAGCGCATTAGTATGTATTATTAGTCTTTTCAAGGCGAAGATTTTTGATTTTCATTGAATATAACCTTTAAAAGAACCTATTTAATTAAGCGTATGTTTAGTTCTAAATCACTCTCTTCGCCAGGAAGTCTCTTGTCCCTCCTTTCCGAGCTTCGTTCGCAACACTGGCCATCTAACTTAACATCTCCATAATTCTTTTTGTCCCTCAGCGACCCCATGCTCCATTCTTCGACCGCGTGCCATTACCACAGCATCCATCCCCTACTCTCTACAACCAGTGATCCCCCTTGATCTTGTCTTATTGCTGTTTTCACTCTCAGTAACTTCCCCTCCGTCTTCCCCTTCCCAAAATGCGATTCCTCTGGTAACACAAAAGCTTAATTTCCCGCACCGCAATCCCTTGTTTGTCTCATTTGGTCCTTGAAACCCCATTCCGTCCCTTCCGCCTCTGTTCCAACATCTTTTTCCGTTCCGGCCCCCGTTTATTCCGTCCTTTTTTCTCCAACCGACTTTCCTCCGAGTGCTTGTTTTATTCTTTATTTAACTCCGCGTATGTGATGATACTTGTATATTTTGCGCACGTTCTACTCCTCCGAGGAACTCACTTTTTCCATTAGGTTAATTCGTATCAAGAGCTTTCGACGCTCTTGTCCATACGTAATAGGATGTGCCGGAGAAAGGTGGACTTTTTGGAAGTTTTTAAGCTTAAAAATTCTGAAGCGTCATCCTAAGCCCTGTTGAAGCTGCACAAATCACCGGCAGGAAATGTCGAACCTAGTCGGATTGCGGATTTGCTATGGCCCATCGTTTTTTTTCCTCTGGATCCGCTACACTAGTACTGAAAATAGATTCACATGGAATCTAGTGGATTACAGGATTTTATATGTGCATTTTAAATATTTATTCAGAGATACATTGTCAGTGATGCGGTAGCATTCTTTTATATCCCGGGTCACGTTCGTGATTCTATTTTTTCTGTTGAAATGATGACCTTTTCATATTTTGATGGAAGCTACATTTCTGGAGCCAAATACATGTCTACTGCTAAAAAGTTTACATTTCCGCAGCAATATTCTGAGTGAGCTGCTTTTATTCAATGTTTTCTTTTTATGTAGGAGTTGGTTCCAAAGAATTAGAAGTGCTTATTTATCTAGTTGCAACTTGGATGTATTTAAACGGTAATTCATAAATTATCTCTCATATGCCGTTGGTATTTATTTCATCAGAAAAAACCTTTTGGACATTTAGGAAATGTGGATAGTATAATCCCTCTCTTATATTCCTTACTGCATCTTATACGCCAATAACATCAGAATTGCAATAAGTCTTTGGGAAACTGAGAAAGTATGGATAACTTAATCCCTCTCTTGTGTAAAGATAAAAGTTTAAGGTTTTAATTAATCCACTCCTAACTGAGCCTACATACTTTAAAATCAATTTTGTAAATTTAGCCTTTAAATAAATCTGTCAATTAAATAATTATAGTACTTAATTCTGTCTTGGTTAGAATTATTGCCAAATTTCAAGGTTTGTCATCAATCATCATCAAGCAATGTCATCATCATGGGATTAAAATGTCAAGGATATTTTTATTCGTACCTCAGTCATGATAAATGGAATGGCGTAGGATATAATGATACTGGTCCTCGTAGAGCATTTGATTTGAACCGAGGTAGGGAAGCTTTTTTTCTAAAAACAATTCGGCTAAGTATGAAACCATCAAGCTGCAGTTGAGTCGCACTGCCCACGTTCAAGCAGTCAAATATTGGGATAGTACGGATGAAATTTAATAGTTTAACAAATCTTAAAGGTATATATTCTATTCCATTTTGACTTGACCTAATAAAAGAGACTGGGAAACTTATTTACTGTAATATGCAAATTTTCTCCGAGAAGTGATGGTCGGTTACGGTTGCATTGAGATTTCCTAAAGGATGCATTTGGATTGAAGGGCGCAGGATCCACATCTAATCTTGGCTAATGAGACGTAATATATTCTTGTAAATTTTATTGCTCTCAGTTAATTACGAATTTTTTCCAATAAGGTAACTGTTTCTTTGTCAGACTTACTGTACTAATATGCCACAATAAGAGTTTAAAACCTATGGATGTTATTATATGGAAAAGTAAATAGCTCTTTCGTGTGAAATACTTTATGGTACGACGGAGTACATCAACAACCCTTAATTGAAACCGTTTTAACAAGTTGAGATTTACTTAAATTCCTAATTTTTAAAAACAGATTGTTTAGACTACAGAGTACCTGGTATTCAAAAGAAATTTCGTGAAATTTATCAGACGTCCGTTTTTGTCCCAAAAGAGAGATATACCTGATGAAATATTTACTGTAGCAGTGACTAACTTTTTAAACTGAATTTAATTCCTTAGTTTCCAAAACTCGTTACGTAGGAAAGATACCGGAATTAACGATGCTCCCAGAATTTACTAAGCGAGATTTGCAAGATAAAAACTTTGCAGAGGGTTCTTCTTAAATATTCAGATCATCCCGCTGAGGAAACAAGGTGTGTCACACTGCGATTACATCCCAGGAAGGATCATGTCAAAGGTCGAAGATGATAAATTTCACGAAATCATCAATTACATCTCCTTCATTAAATTTCAAAACTTTCCTCGTCGACTCCATCCCTTTTAAGTTCTGTCATAATCTAGATGTTACCCATTTTCATCCAATCAGAGTAGATGGCCTGTTTGTTTTCCATTAAGTTCTTATCTTCTTGGCACCGAAGAATTCTCAATTACCAACTTCTTTAAACTTTCTTAACCTTACCCCGCATTCTACGGCATCTTTCTGAAAGGGAGGTAAAGAAGGGGAAAACTTGGTGCGCTCTTCGCTTCACTTTTAAAATAATCCCCCGATTTTCCGGGAAATTGGTTCTTTCGGAGTTGGGCTTGTAGTAACGTAAAAGAGAATAACTTGGTTTCTTACAACGGCTCCCAAAATTTTCGCCGTTCGAGTAATGTCCTAATTTAGGACTCGTAATAGGCGGAGGGTATGCACTTTCCTCTATTCCCATTAATCACCCGAGGGGTGGTGTTATGTTTTTCCGCGGTGTTTTCTCCGTTCGTTCCTCTCAAAGCATTCTCCAGCAGAATTCAGAGGATCCGCTCGAAAAACCAGCTCACGAGCTCACTTTCTAGAAAATCTTCATCCAACTATTTTGTAAGTTTACTCTGTTTCCAATTTCAAAGTCATCTGATGAAGCTATTATATCCCTTGTGTTTGTTCATATTTCCTCGAGAAGAATGATTACTCCACATAAAAGTTCCCGAATTCCTGGAGGGATTAAAATTGCACTGCAGTAAGATTCGCATAAAATTAGATCGAGAACGTCTAAGTTGAGTGGAATTGAGACTAACAATGCCTTTACCTCTAAAACATAATGATTTATATATTTTAAATTTAACACCTGGTGATTTTCATTCGGGGTGTTCATATTAAACTTTTAAGTGAATTCTACGTAACTGAGTTGTATAGCTTACATCTTGTGATGTATAGTAATTAACACCTTTCATCCAACATGGAATGTAATCCTCGAGAGAGATGTAACCTAAAGTTTTAAATCATAAAATCTATTATACTAAAACAGAGGTCTTCAAGCTGGTCTATACTGTCCTTTTTGCGCAATATATTAAGGCGGGCAAGTAAGTAGTTAGGAGAAGTTTTCAGTTGGGCGTTAAATATTTCCTGAGGGATGATAGAAAGATGTAACATTATGAAAATATATTTAATAACAGTGTTACGCTAGTTAATTGTATTAATATACATCATAATTATAAATACATTTACTAAATCGTTTTCCATGAGAATTAAATTTTCAAAGATAAAGGAAAGTATACGGTATACATTAGGCATCAAGAAGTGGGCGGTAAGTAAAATACATTGGCGACCGCAATAACCATCTTCAGGTGTTGCGTAATTTTTATTTATCCCCATAGATCAAAACTAATCGTTTACAAGAACTTCACAGTCCTCCATCGGGCGAACTGTTCTTTGTTTCATATCCGTGAGTATAGGATTTATTATTATTGTTTCACATACAAATAAGAATTATTGAGACTTCTACACGTTCGTGAAACTTGGTCATGAAGAGTTGGTGATTGAGGAACACTTAATATAGAGCTTTTGTGTCTCACAGTATGAGAGAAACTTTACCATCCAAAAGTTTAAAATTTATGAGGAAGTTAAAGAAAAACTTAATAATTTCATTGAAAATGTAATTTTTCTTTATCTCCATTGTGTCCTTGCACAAAGTTTGTCCATCGACGATGTATTGTGTTGAAAATTGGTTCTCAAATTTACACTAAGTGAAGTGTTTCTATTTTTTTTATTCAACAGGGAGATTCAGAAATAAGTAGATGTCTGTCGACAGATCAATTAAAAAATATAGCTCCTTTTACGCAGCGGATACACCAGCATGTCTTACTCACACACGTGATAATAGGACTTTTTTTCCAGTCTGTGAATTCTCTGAACTCGATTACAGAAGAGGTTCTCTTGATATCTCCATAACTTACCTCTCACCCTTTCCATCCTTATTGTTCTTTTCATAGAAATGGACGGAATCCTCTTGTTTAACATTCTGCTTCTATCTTCTATACCCTCTTTCTCGCTTCCCTTCCTTATCCAATTCCTCTATCCATCTCCTTGCTCTGGATCCCATTTCCACGCTATCTGATCGTTACGCTTGTTACGGAGAACATCTCGGAGACGCGCAGTCACTGATTGCTATTTGGACCGGACGGGTGCATGGCCTCTTTACCCTCTTCATAACGACTCCAAGGACGCGTAAGGCTGTAGGGCGACGAGATACTTTCCTCTCTGCACCGCCTGCTTCCTTTTCCCTCTCTTTGATACACCGTCTCTCTTTTCTTTTCACTCCCCCGGCTGTTTACTCGCCCTGACTCCCTCTCTTCTGCGCGGTTCAATTTCCTTCCCATTTTTCGCTTTGTGTACACGTCTCCTCTCACCTTACGTTTTCGTTTGTGACGGTGGTTTTGTGATTCTTTCCCAGACCTCGTTTTCTGCGCATCTCAATAGCCATCTATTCCTTACGCCTTTCATTTCCGAAGTTAACTTCGTTAGGCTGATAATCGCTCGTAAGGATTTACTCCTTTCTCTTTCCTTTTATTCCTTTGCGTTTGTGAAATGCTGAAACGGTACGCCAGGCGATGTGGAAGGGGTTCGCTTGCGTCTTATCAAAGTTTAGGGTTCCCCTACCTACCTACATCGTTGCTTTTTGCTTAAGTTTCCGCAACCCTCCGTTTTCACTGAGGATGTTTTAAGAGATAAGTTCGTAAACGAGACTATGTCAGCACTAAAAATACCAAATATTTAATGGCTAATATATTACGCAAGAGCGGAATTCATCTGTATATCATCGCGTTTTCTGAAAGAATTTTGATCATGTATTTTGTTCCCTTGATCTTATTCTAGTAAGGTTCACTTATCGTCCATTATGCCATTTATTTTTCATTTTCGCATCCTTAATTCTTATGTTAGCTATAAAAGATACATTATTAATTTTAGTTACTATCGTTATGGTGGTAGAAAACCAAAAAGTAAAAATTAACGAGCATGAACATAGGAGGAGAATAAGGGAAGTACTACTACTTGGTTATCACAATAAAGAAAGATAACAGTTGCTCCTAAGAAGTCAAGAGAATAATAGCTTCAGCGAAGAGAGCGCTTCAAATAAATAAAAGACTAGCGGGTAAATAATAGTATTGGTTTTGATACTAGGAAGTTATTCCTAACAACCATTGTATAGTGTGTGTTAACCTATAAATGTGAGACTGTGCGACAAAGAAAGAGTGGAAAATCTTAAATGCGGAAAACAGCGGAAATGTGACATTGGAGAGGATTAACAAGAAAATAGTGGATCGATTGGAAATCTAAAGAGCTAGCGCTAAATCAAGCACTGAAAATAAGAGATATGTTAAAAACCTTTAATAAAAGGAAATCCATGCTTACTGGATACTCACCACGACACGATATCTCCATACAAAATTACTGGAAGGAAAAACTTAAAAAGTTGAGAGGTCGACTATGAATTTCCTATTTATGGTTTTGACGACGGAAATGGGATATTTCACTTATACTAAAGTAAAGAAGATAGCTGAAAAACTTAAGTGTTGGAATTGGTGGCAGCAACAACAAAGCTATGGCTTTAGAGAATCACGATATTAATGATGAAAGCTTTCATAGTTGGTTCTCTTTGCATTGGTATGTTTTTTCTTCAACATATTTATAATGAGTATTGGAGAGTAGTAATCATATTTATTTAATATTCATATCATAAAGATGCACTACTCTGATTAATTTTAATCGTAAATATACAGCTAGCTCTTTTTGAAGATATTTTAATATTTCAAAAGCTTCATGAACATATCTAATCAAGATCTCCAAATGAATTAAATTGCTTTTTAATGTGACCTAATTTCAGTATTAAAACAATATACTAACGATAGCTTGGTATTCTATAGCATGACTATTTTTGCATATTCATTTCACGTATATGTAATTCAAATTGAATTGGAAATCATGTCATTGATGCTTCTCAGGATCAAAATGATGACCACTACAGTAGATAACGATTATTCATCGTAGCTGTTCGCGTGAAATAAATCTATCTGTGGAAAAAGTACAACCTCCTGTCTTCGTTTCATTTAGCAAAAGAATTGGTAGCTCGGTATTTAAACCCCTGCCCGTCGCTTGCAGACCGCCTGGAGACTATCAATGTACGTAAATGTAGATGTAAGAGCACTTAGAAAAATCAAAATTTTGTCGAGAAACAGGAAACAGCAAAAATCTATATGGCATACAGTTACGTAGTCCAAGGTATTTTGGCGCGCCAACTGAAGTGTTTGCGGTACCCTCATGGGTGTTTTATAAAATTGCAACCATTCTAATGAATAATCAAACAATATTCTTTGATAAAATCGATATAATGAAATTTTCTTGTAAAAATATTCCTATGGATGCTTTATGATCAAATATACAGGGTTGAAAAGGGAAAATCCCTCCTACTGTTAATTTGCTATACATTGATGACCAATCGTCATAAAACTTGTGCGAGGATTTCGAGGTGAAGGATTTTCCTACCTCCTCCTGCCTCGTTTTAGACTATTATCTTTAACAAGTATCCATAATTTCTTATTTTCATCACTGCAATTAGAGTAAGGTTAATTTCTAACAAATCAAAATTTTCGTTACTAAACTTTTGCCACATTTTATCCTTAGTGTTATTTTCGTGTGAATGGACGGAATTCTCTTGTGTAATATTTTGCTTTGCACCACAACTTGCAAAGCGTTGCTTGGCTCACATGTGTTGTTGATCCGACCCGGTATGTAGCATTCATATGCTTGACGTATGTCATAGTCTTATCAAGTTAAGGAAATTTAACAAGCAATTATTAATTAATTTTCTCGCAAACGGAACGTTTGTAGCTCAATTAATGGCATTCATAAAAACATGAACATCCTGTAGTGAGAATTTTTCAGATTAGAGTTTTCAGCAAATAAGCAAGCAGCGAAATTGTATTAGCCAAATAATTTGAAGCAAGATTAGCATATAGCAGAAGTGAGAATCTGCGAAATTTTTCTGGAAAAGTGACAGCGGCAAATCCTCTGCAGAGAATCTTCCTAAACTCCCGTTAAGCTCTTATCGCCCATCTCCTCAATTTTTACCTCATCTGTTCTCGCAATTTTTCCCTTCTATA
Organism: Pachydiplax longipennis; assembly: GCA_036926295.1. Classification (NCBI taxonomy): domain Eukaryota; kingdom Metazoa; phylum Arthropoda; class Insecta; order Odonata; family Libellulidae; genus Pachydiplax; species Pachydiplax longipennis. The sequence continues at coordinate 21,009,465 of JAVFKF010000012.1, forward strand.
TTTACTGCATTATTCTAATGCCCATTGTCCTTTCTTCCTCTCGGACTATTTCCTTGTATTTCGCTGGAAAGACCGCTTCCGTCTACTGCGCTCTGCCGGTCAAAAAAACGAAAGCCATTTCCGATCTCGAAAGCGGCGAAAAAGGAGGATTTACGAAAAAAGAAGGGAAAATTTTTCCGAGCGGGAATTTTTTTGCAGATGGCTGTTCGTTTGTTTTCCTTTCTTCTCGCAGCAACGGCGGTTTCCAGCTTCTTTCCATTTTATGAATCCTCTCGCTTTTTCCCATGGCTAATCTTAATGGCCAAAAAGAGCTGGAATTTTAAAGCCATTTGAGCCGAGTACCTTTTTTGTCTCCTGCTTTCTCTTATCCTAGTTATATCGCTTTTTATGCCGCACGCTTGTTTACCCCGACTTGTCTCTGTCAAGTTTTTAATTAGATAGACTTACGTCCCCGTCCTTAAACTTTAGAATGGCTTTATTTGACGCTCTATGACGTTTTTATGTAGACTGGGTTATAAGTTAGACTTCAATAAGCACGATCCGTATAAAAGTGCCTACTTTTCCGCATTTGATAGCGTGTAACAAAACTTGAAATGCAAAAACTAATGGAGGTATTTAAATCGAAGTATTTTTCATTTTAAAAGTTATCATTTGCGATTAAATTCAGATTGTTTTCGATTAAAAAAGAGATCGTGTTTGAAGTTCTCGTTTATTTTCAATGCCATAACATACGTAAGTTTTCTATTTCAGGGTACGTTTAGAAGTCAAGAATTTACATACTTAATGCTGATACTTTTACTCGATAACTTAACCAGACCTTCAGCTCAACAACTTATGCCTATGATTTCTCCTCCGTCTTGTACTCTTTAGTTAGTTACATTCCTTTAGATTACTTTCTTTTACTAACAGACGTATCATTAACTCATTATTGTGTGAAAACGACAATTTCAAGGAATGAAATATTTAGACTTGTGACTCCTGTATTTTCTAGATTTTGATGTAGTTTAAAGAGTTACTCTTAACTTGAATTAATTCATTCTTTATAATATTATCAATATTTATTTAGGAATCGTAGATAGAATAAAAATGCAATCTTCTCGAATAATCTTGTTTTACCATTTTATAGTTTTTTCCTATGAAGCTTTATAAATAATCTGATCAACATAGAAGGATTTTTTTCGTTGCGACAAATTAATGCTTATCTGCACACTCTTACAGTGGAAATATTATTGATAAAAATGATATACTGTTGTTTATTTCCCTTCTTTAATGATACCATTTCATTCTATGATATTAGCCAATCCATTTCTGTTATTTCTGCCTACTATTTTTTTATTTCCCTACGTAAGTAAATCCGTATTGGAATTTATAATCTACATTTCTATCGGTGAGAGTAACATGGCAGTCACGTTTTCCCATAAATCTAAAAAAATAGATAAGATAATGGCAACGTGACAGGACGTTTTAAAAACATTTTTTATCATCCGCAGAGGTCAGGTGTGCTTTCCATCCGCACAGTGATGGCTAGCTATCAAGGATTAAAGATCTACGCAAAGCTTCCTAAAAAATATACGTTTTTCTTCCTTTTATTATTCTTTGTAACAATTCCATATTCGAATTGATTCTCTCTTGATAATTGCCTCTAGGATGATTTTCCTTTTTAATACTTCTCTAAAATTCCTGATAAAAATATAGTATCGATTGAAGATAGATCAGAAGTGAAAGAACTGAAAGTTAACTTCATGTCCTTCAGCATCTCTATGCAGGAGTTTTCCTCTGTAGGCTTTCTAAAGCTTTGTTTTATCTTGAGGGTAAATGAAACAAATAGGAAATGCAACGTAAGTACCTCTCTTAATCCCTTCCTTGGTGAGCCTCCTTAGTGGCTTACTATCGCAGCATTCCAACATACTCTCTATCCTTGCGCACTCTTTTCGTTCAAAGTACATCAATGAGTCTTTTCAAATTTCTTTTATGCCTCTGATTTATAATCGTTGAAATAAGTATCAAATTAAAAATTAACCAATCAGTCATAAATAAGTTCTCAAACACCAACTCTTCGGAAATTTGTCAACGCCTTGAAACTAAAGATATGAACTCTAAATGTTGTCAGCTGAAAATTTATATTTAGATTGATAAAAGCGGGAACGGCATAAAGAGATCAAGAATTAGCCTACGGATTAATCTGATTGATAGCGCGTCTAATTTTAGAAATAAATTTAATTTATACCCTTTCAAAAATGGGGTTGAAATTAGCCTGCTCCACGGTTAAGAACGGATTTTAACTTCCAGATTCCCAAAGCTTTTATTAACTTAAACGTTTGGAGTAACATAATGAATCGTTACATTTGAAATTTTTACTTTTGTTATGAGAAGCGCAGAGATATGCACAACAGAAATGTACATCTACACAATCGTGTAGGAGAGCATAACATTGATTAAAATGGTTGCTCTAAAATGCGTATAGGATGGATAAAATTAAAGCTATGTACAGGCATATGAGTATTAAATCTATTAAGTAATAATATTTGGTAGACTTACATTAGTTTGATTAATTTAGTAATAAGTAAAATTATTAAGTTAATACGGAAACAAGGATACCACAAATGAGAGCGCCGCAGCTATTGCGTGTTACACATAAAAATAAATTAAATTTAACTCAAAAATCATAAAAATAACGACGTAATCCTTTCTTTCAAATGAAGCACCTAGTATGATCGGACGTTAGAGCATATTTCATTGAAAGTTCCTCTGCAATCTTTTAATGGGGATATCATAGGATAGGTTCCTCTTCAAATACGCCTAATTATAAATACTCCTACGTTCACGGATAAGTAATGTAAGCAAATTAAACGAAAATTTGATTCTAAAGCTCAACTTCTCAGAAAGATGAACGCTACTTTTTATGCTCTACAGTTCAAACGTCTCATAGACCTTTCTTCGCTTGAAATACTTTCTGCCACGATTTTCGTAGGAGAGGCAACTTGTGTCGCTCTCCACCTGAGAAATGCAAACAATATCGCAAGGTTATTGAAATGGTAAAATGTTAGACGTCCGGCCTCAGACTCATATATCACTCGGCCGAGAAAGAAGAGGCAGCAGCAAACGCCTTCGCCCCTCTTCCTTGAATTCCGAGAATGATAAAAGGGAAGGAAACTGCGAAATATATTCCCTTTCATTTTTGTCCAAATTTCCTCATTCGTTCGCGATGAAGCGGAACAGAACGATTCGAGGTCTTCTTTCACATTCATTTTATTTTGAAAGTCATAATGCTCACGCGTAAAAAAGTTCGGGGGAGTATTACGCCCAAAAAGTGGAAAAAATCCGAAACTCGTCATTCTCCCTTTATTTGTTTTTACACTTGCATGTTTGTACGCCATAAAAACGGTGTTTTTCGTCGGGGAGGAGTGGGGGTGTGTCACGATCGTATGGCTCGATTTGATGGAAGAGAGAGGCGGGCGGACAACGAGGGCAGGTTTTTGCGGTGGAGAGAAAGGGAAAAAATGAAGGAGCACAATAGCTCCTATCGGAATCTCATTTTTCCATCTCTTGGTGGTTTTCCAGCCCGTAAAGTTTCTTCGGGAAAGTCCCCCACGTCTAGGGACATGGCCGGTTATTATTTTTTTCGGTTTTTCGGGAGCGAAACGTTCCGTTGATAATCGCAAATAATAGCTTATCATCCGCTATTTGTCTATGATAATTGTGCGCCGTGGGTTTTAAAACGGATGTTGTAAAGTTCCTGTAGGGAAAGTAATAACAGATACAGAGCTGAATATACACAAGGGAAAGAGATAAGTAGTCAGAAAAGAAACGCGAATATGTACGGTCAGCGATAGAAATGTCACGATGAGGTGAAAGTCGGGCAATAAATAAATTGTCAAGAGTTTTACGCTGATTACGTTTTTCCCTGAATGAAACAGCGCTTGGAGAAGGTATGAATGAGTATGTTAAATGGAGACGTAAGCACATGTTAACTTCTTTTTATTGCCTCAGTTACTAGTACTCAATAATACAAAATATAAGTCAACCGATTGCTTTATAGATGCATTTAGAAATATTCTACGTCTACAGCAAGCCGCCTTTCGGCGTGTGGCAGGGAATGAAAAAACCGAGCATTCGTTCTACTTCTTTAGCATGTTATAAATGGATATCGTTCGGGAAAATAATGAGTACTTAAAAGTACTTGTCTTAGCATATATTTCACTTACTTTATGATCGTTGTCTGATAGTCCGACGTAGCGTGGAGGTTTCAATGCGCGGTTTTCGTTGCGAGTTAGTGGTGTTCATATACTTCTCCTGTATTTTTAGTTTTTCGTGAATTTTGCACTTCTGAGCAATTGGAAACAGAAATTGCTATTCTTTCATGCGTTACGAATAAAACCAAAGCAAAAATCTAATCGATAAGATTTCCTTGCTTATGTCACAGCAGCTCGTACACTACATCAGTTGTTACTGATCTGAAGGGAGATTTCAATCGAAGGGAACAGTTTTTCTGCTCGTCTGATTTAATTTCTTTTCCCAAAGATATGACTAAAGTAACTCATTTATCACTATCTTGCAATATCACGACTGATTCTAAATACTGTTATCTACCCTTATCATGTATTATAACTGGTGGAGTGTAATAATATATGTGTTTGAGTAGCCGTTAAGCATATCCAAATGCGATGAATACAGAAATTTGATAAAAATGTTTTGAGTCTTATTTACCAATAATTTTTCCCCAATTTGAAACATGGAAAAAGTTACACTACTGGTTCTCAATCATCCCATCATTTCCTTTAAGATGTACTTCTTAATGATAAGACTGGAAGCTGCTTGAAACCAAAAATTTTTAGTCTGTTCGAAAATATTCTAGAAGACATCTATTAAAATTAAATCAGAAATTCCAACTTTATTCTAGTAATCTTTATAACCGTTGAATGAGTGGCAGATTTTATTTGACTCAATTTCAATTGCTTCTCAATCAGGCAACATCATGAATAAAAGTAATCAATTTTCCGAGGTAGGCTCATATATCAACGATTTTTTTCTTTTCAATGCTTAATTTACTTACTACACAAATTCTACTAATTAGATATAAGATATTTAGATATAAGGAATTTAAAACTTCTTACTGTATCAACAGGAATTAATTTTAACGTGAATTCTTAAATAAAGTCGAAAATTAGCATATCATCTGTTTAGAATCGAATATAAACGAACTGTAGATAAATTCAAAGGCTACTGTGAAATCGCAAAAATCATGAAAGGCAGATGAAAGTTTTGTAGAATAGCTGGAAAGCAATTTTGAAAAGGTGCAGGAGGAGGAAGTAGTATTAACAGCGTTGCTTTGAGTGAATTTTAATGTGTAGGAAGACCAAAGGGTCCGTTGCTTCGAATCTGTAGAGCTTCTTTAAATTTAGCGTGACATTTGATGAGTATGGAGGCGAGCCGGTACGTTGTAAGTGTTCCACCTGGCTTTAGACTCTAATAAGCCCCACTGCGATTAGTTAATGGTATCTTCTCGCCCCTTGACAGCGCTTCGATCTAATCCTCTTCCAACCATCGACTGCGATTTTCCCAGCTATCTCCAATTTGTCCGAGGTGATCTCAGCATATATCCCTAAACGATATTGTACAGAATTTTCTCTAAGGCTGAAGGAGACTAAATTGACTGGATGAAAAACGTTGCGATCCAGCTGTTTCGTTCAAAATATTAACCCAGAACCTCCGTTCACAGCATTAAGGACAATGGTATTGAAGTTAAAATTATATAAATTATTTTGTATTTTATTCAGACTCTCAGAAATACTTGATGAATTGGGAAACCTTCTAAAGCCCTATGATCAAGTTCTTCATTCAGCATTTCATTTCCTATCACACCTTTTCATTCCTGAATTGGGAATTATAGCCTTATTGTACCACTCTTTTACCAATTACTATCATTTTCAATTGGTCATAAAACAACATTAACTACACTTTCATCCATTGATAAGTTTTATTGTAAATCAAAGTTACAGTCGAATGGTCATTTTTCTGGATATACCCCTGTAAGAATTGTTCCTTTGTGGTCATGCTACTCATACATATCATCCTAATTGTGAGAATATTTTGAATCAAAATAATTCATCTGTACAGAACACTCATTGTATGCTTGAATTATAAATGACTTACTCTTAAACCAGGAAGAGCCTCACTCATATCTTATAAAAGGTTTAAATTATTACTTGTGAGAAAAGAAAATAAATTTCATGAAAGATAACATGTAAGAACCCATCTACTTTGCTCTTTTAGAGTGAAATTCCCAAGTACCAAAGTAAGTTAACGATCCTCGTAATAGTAACCACCGTCCTTCTCAATACCGAGTTAAGAAATGAAAAGACGGGAAACTATGGGGAAAAGGATATAAAGCGTAGGTAAACCAGTGAAATTGAATGCGTAAATAAAATGAGAGGCCTTAAGTTATAGGTCGTAAAAAGGGAGCAAAATAGCATTTGCTCTGTAGAATAGTGTGTCATAAGATAAGAACGATTTACTTCTTTCATTTCTCTTACTTTATATGAGTGGTATGGAACTCTGTAAGCGGAGCCGACGTCAGAGAGTAAGAGTTCGCGACATACCTTGTAACGAGAACGGAAACCGTCTTTCTGGTTTTGTGTGAGACAAACCCGATTTATTTTGTTTGCTAAGTGAAAAGGAAAGATGTTTATGAACGGTGAAATTGGATAGGAAAATAATCCTGCGGAAAATCACGAGGTAATAGGTTTTGGTCGCAGGACAAATATTTGTCGGTAGGCGTGTGATGGATTGGCCTCGCCGGAGATTTCCTTTACGGTGGAGCCAGCTCGAAGGTGACATGTAATAATTGGAAATCCATGGACGAGTAACGGACTGTATTACATTTTGCGATGAGATTATTGATTCTTGTGGAGGATGTTCCTGCGATATTTCTAAGACCGTGAAGCATTTTTCGGAACTCTCAGATTTATGGTCTTATTATTTTTCTCGCAGCGGTATCCTAAAATTGTGATTGAGAATAATAGAAGGACTGACAACGTAATTAATAAGGGGAGATGGTATAATCGTTGAAAACTCTTTATAATAAGCTTTGCAAGGATTTGTACTTATAAATCTAATATTTCATTTATTGGCCTATTAAATTATTTAAAAGTTCAATTATGTGGTTTAGAAATCTTTGCTTATGAAGATTTTAGAGTTTCTATGAATGTGATGTTTTAGTATGATTATTAGGTTGCAATTTTGCGTATTTTAGCCCATGCAACGTAAAACATAATTAATCAATTAGCAAACGAAGTAATTTTTCACTGTAGAAATTTATCATGGACAACTCCTTTAAACTTAATATTTAAATGTCATTGTGTAAGGTTAGGTATTACAGAAACCCTTCACAGTAAAAGAAACTGTGATTTTTACTCATTCTATAAATCTGCAATTTACTTCAAATATCAAGCCGGTTTCGGTAAATAATAGTCGTCATCAAATCACCTGATGATTGACATTTTATCACAGAAGCAACTAAAACGGAAATTATTCAATACCAAAGACATCATTTTATTCCCTCTAGTTAAAGTCTTCGTATTTAAAATTTCTCACAAATAATTGAGAGTCGATAATTTCACAAAGCTGTACTGTAGCTTACCTTTTAGCATAGACTAATGTCAATTATCTACGTGGAAAAAATCTAAATCGGCCGAATTTCTAGTATTCGAAACCTGTAAATATATCGGCAGAATGTTTCTTTCGACTATCTCATTTAAAGCTATGATTGAAAAGTATAATTTCACACATCACGCAATAAGTACTTTATCATGCATCTTCTTGTTACTAATGTTAGACCGTGCCAAGGAATGTTGTAGGTTGCGGCAACCTGCGAAAAGTTTCTGTAAAGAAATTGCATAACCTTCAGGATGAACATTTATAAATTTGTTGTAGTCAAGCTCAACTTTGTGGAGGGGTGAGGAAAATAACCTTGCTAATAATTTTCTTTGTAACTGGTTTCTTCTTTAGAATAGACATCTTTATGTCTTTATGTAGATATACAAGGTTTCCTTTATCTTGGATGATACAATGAAATGAAGAATGTATTTTTAATCACTAAATTACACATTTTCGCAAAACGTCAGTGTTATTTATTGAATGATCTTAGGCTTTCCTGGTGGATTGATTGCAAAAAGGTTTCACGGGTTACCAACCAGGTTAAAAGAGGTGACATTGCTGTCGCCTCTTTTAACCTGGTTGGTAACCCGTGAAACCTTTTTGCAAGTGTTATTTATTAATCACTGTACTTCCTATAAAACAAACATATTTGGAATAATGCTTACATACCGAATGTTGATGGAACACCATGGAGATTTTCTCGATATTCTTGTGTCCTCGTTGATCAAATGGTAATTACGTCAAGTAATCTAATATTCTGAAGACATTGGGAGTTACCGACAGCTTTCACAAACTCTAACGCGATTCCCGCATTAAGTCTCTTAAGCCCAATAAATGGGTTGTAACTCCATGTTAAGGTAACAATTATATGGAGCGTATCTGCGTGTTCCTCTGTACCTTAGGAGTTGGAGGTACCTAAAATGTACAATTAAGTTAATTGTTTATTATATACCGCTGCTTTGTAACAAAGTTATAAAGCTGCTGTAACCCCTTAAAAGCTACTCTTATGCATTTACCTTCACATTTCTCTTACATTTTTCACACAACCTAAATCATATTATAAGCTTTATACCGAAATAAAATTCTTAATTCTGAAAACTTATAGAAACTCGTTTGTTAGTTACAGCAATATGTTTTTGTTCATTACAAATTGTCAATGTAGCATTTCAAAAAGCATTTCATCCTATTTAGATGTATTGTTTTTGACAGTATCAACTGAATTAAAATTTGAGTACATAATGTCGAATCACGTCCAATATAAAATTAAAGTGAATCTACTAATATAGTGTTTTCATATAATAAAATGTAGTATGAAAAAGTTTTCACTCGTAATAAAAGACGAGCAACCTGGATATTGTATATGAATTTGATATAGAAGGAACTAAGGAATACGGCGTCCGTAAGGTTTATTTCCTGTTATCAATTCAAATAAAGCCTGGTGGAGATATGGATTTATTTATGTGCCACGTGGTTATATTGTCCTTTCAACTGATAAATCCGGATTTCTTTTCACATATGAGTCGCGCGTAATACACTTTTAAGTGCTCTCTGTAAGCAATTTTCCCTCAAAATCCTATACCTCGAAATTCATTCCGAGAGAAACTTGATGGAGGGATATGAATTTTGATATATCGAAGTCTTCGCGAAAAACTTCCCCCAAGATTGTAATACGGTGTTTTATTTTACGGAAAAAGAAATCCCTTCGAGATTTCGTTGGGAAATTCTCTCTTAAGGTCACATCATAAGAGACAAAAATGGGCCGTGATCTGGCGGTTGGAGGTGCTGTTTGCGAATGAGAGGGTCTGAAGGGAAGGAAGTGGGGATGTTTATGGTTTTCGTTGATGAATATTGAATGGAAGTGAAAGCAGGAGGAGGAGGAAGGTGAGGGATGAATGCTGGAGATATAAGATGAGAGGATATATACACGTGGCTATTCTAAGAAGTGTATAGACGAAAGAAGATATAGAGAAAGTTATGGTGTGCAAAGATGAAAGAAGTTCATACCTGATTGTGACCAATGAAGGTCTTTATGCAGGATATCGATTAATCTGATGAATATCTCAACTGCTAAAGGTCAAGAGATCTAAAGAAAGATCCGGATGTGGATCCAAAATGGAATTATATGAATATTAATTGACAGAGACTCAGACTTATAAATGAGACAGATAAGCGAGGGGAGGGATTAAAGGCTGAAAGAAATTTGATCTTATTAAGATAATTAGATTACTAACCAGGCAATATTTTGGAGGGTAAAAATAAGTAATGGTTTTATTTAGAATACATATTCCTTCCCCTTAATTCAATTTACAATTGTAACTCGTTTCGAAAATAGATATCCGTATTTTATCAGTATATAATTTTATCTTAATTGGAAGAAGTTTTTTAATTAAGAAAAGTTAAAAGAAAAGAAAATGGAACTTGACTGTTAATGAATAATTTTCCTGAACCTCTTTTCAGAAAAGTTAGTTGGACCATTCATCAAAAGAATTGTCAAAATATTAAATATGGGTAGATTTATTGTAAATACCAATATATTGCAATGTAAAATAAATTTTAATTTTTTAAGCATGAAAAAGTAGTATTTTAACTTATTATCAGTTACATGTTATTGTATACCTATACAGACATAGTACTAATACATACAAGACATATTAATTTCCAAGATGGCAGTATATTTTAACGATGAATAATACGGATATTAATATATTCCCAGGCGCAAGAGTAATGATGGATATATATAATAACAAATGATATTCGAAGGGGAAGAACAAGGTAACAATTTAAAAAATTATGACGTTAAAATATAAAAAAATCGAATTTCCTATAACAGTACATACATGGAAAAATGATGTTTTTATATTCAGGAAAAAGACAGTTCCTAAGCATACAGGGAGTTAATATAGTAGTACCTCACGTAAACGAAGTAAATAATATAATCAGGTGAAAAGGTAGGAACTGGAAAGAGGGTATTGAACACAAGAGAAAAAATAACGAAAGGGAAGGCAGCAAGAGAAAGTAAGGAAAAGCGAAAGGAAGAGAATGTATGTAAATGCGTATCAAAATAAAAGGAAATAAAGGGGAATAATTACACTCAGAAACAAAGAGTTGTAATAATGAATTCAGGGAATGTTGCGGGAGGGACGAGCAAAGTGACTTTCCAATGGGTTGCGCAGAGAGAGAACGGATAATGAAAAGTAGAAAAGGAGAACAATATCGTACACGGAGGAGACGCGGAATTATTTCAAAATCAAGGAGGTAAAGAGGAGAATATCAGATGTGGAAACAATCAACGCGGAGCTTAATGTGGGAGGAAAGAGCTGACATTTCATTAGGTTACACAAAGATAAGGAAAATAACACGGAGGAAAGGATTACGTGGGAAGACGGAAGGGATGGAGGAAGCCATAGGAAAAGATACTGTGGACAAGCAGAGAGATAGGAGGAATTGAAGTGTATGAATGTGAGGGAAAGGAAAGAGCGGTAGCAGAAATAGGGAAGAGAGAGATAAGGGAGACATCGAAAGCTAGAGATAGATGGTTCGTAAAGAGGGAGTCCGTCTTCTGGATGTCGTAACTTGAAAAGGGGGAGAATAAAAGGGTTTGACGACCAGGATAAGGGTAAAATGGGAAGTGGAGAGGATGAAGAATGTGGAAGCCCCGTAATCTGTTTAGAAGTGGAGGTCGTGGGCCAAAAGGGGCACCGGTGACGGTGAGAGTGACCCGAGAATAGGTCGAGGAGCGAAGGCGTTTGTGCTGATCCATGCCAGCCACGCTAAATAGTGGGGGCGGATTTTATACGGAGGGATTGAAGGGGATGATAAGGGCAGATGAAATGAGGGATGCGATAAGGGTGCGGAAGATGGATTGGGAAGGGATAAGGGAGGAAGAGGAATGAAGAATGTTTCGCGAGAAGTAAACGGAGAGATAAAAGAGACAAAGATGAAGGACCTCGGGTAGGGCTCCATAATTGCTCGATCGCTGATAAAAGTTTATGTTACTCGTTTAATGGAATGAGAGGCCTCGATTGTTTGTGTAACTACCCGAGGAACGTTTGAGGAGATAATGTGCCGCTTGAAGCACCGACGTGGTCGGGCTCTTCATTGCGGGAATCTAATGGGTCAAAAAAGCATTCTATGGAGAAAATAAACTGTGGTTATTAATAATTAACATGGGTAGGAAACAGCCCTTTAACGGTTATTTTTAAAGTTATGAAAAAATTATCAAGGACTGAAAATATGGAAGATTGTGTGAGTACATTTCTTAAGCCGAAGGAAAATATATAAGCATAATTATGTATAATAAAAATGCAAGAGCTGCTTACAATTCGCTTAATTGATGAATATATTAATATTACTTCCTGTATAAGTGAAATGTCATTTACATCGAATGACTACCCCTTAATGCCTAAGCATAAATTCGATTTGATTACCTTATATAACCAGTTCTTAAAGTTACATCTACATATGTACCCTGTAAGCCGCCTTTCGGCGTGTGGCAGGGGGAAATGTTATGATTACTACCTTGACATATTTTGACTTTAAGTTTTGAATTACTTAATATTAAAATTAATTTTTTACTTTTATTTTAAGTCCAACTCAATCTCAATGACAGAAAATCCATCACATACATCTTCGGATGAAACCAGTCACAGATAGCGTTTGATTATTACTTAACTCTCGTTCAAAACCATATACGATACTGCTCCCAGTAATCAAGTAGATAAAAAACACTTCGATTCCTTATTTTCAGTCGAGATCAAAAACTCAGAATTTTATTTCTAAATCAAACTTTTGAACTTTCACTGAGGTTTACTTTGACTAGCTAATGTTTGGTAAAACAACACCAACCCTCAGCAGGAGGATAGGTAAAATATACACCTCGACAAACCTCGAAAATAGCTGAACTTTTTCATTCCTTTCGCTCATCCCATCTCCTGCCGATAACTTCCAAAGTCACTCCCCCCAAATCTCCGCAGTTCATTTAGACGAGACCACTCTTTTCATGGGATCGAGTACGTTACGATTAGTAATTTACCTCGATTCGGAAGTTGCCTGCGGAAGAGTGTAACGTTTTCGAACCATCGCCGTTACAGAGAAGAAGGTAATCATGCGGGAAGAGGGAGTGGATATCGATCGAGATTTTGAGGCAGATAATCAAGAGCAAAGAGATAATGACGAAGATGGCCGGCTGCGCAAGGGAATTCGGGGCAGATGCGGTGGACCTCTAGAGGAAGTAAATGAGTAAGATGGTCGGCTATTCTGCGGTTTGCGGCCGCTATCTTAAGAGGGGGGCAAATAAACTGGTGAAGTCGGAGGTCAAAAGGGAAAGGATGGGTGGTGTTGGAGAGGTGGAAACAGGGTCAGTAGGGGAGACCTCTGCCGGAAATTTTTGGACAAAGGCAAAGGGAAGAGCGCAGGTAAGGTTTCAACCGTGGACGTTATTTGCGAGGTTTATTAAAATCCTTTGGCTAGGGGCAGTCTGGGTGCGCGGTGTCCAAATAGGAACCTTTAAAGAGGGTCCTCGTTCCTTTGGTTTTTCTTTCGCATCCTTTTTACTCTGAGGCGCAGTAAAAATGGATACTTCCCTGACTTCGATGTATTTCCAGCATTAATTCGTTGCTCTTGCACCGACAATTTAATCGTCGCGTATAAGGTATAGGAGACAATCTTTTCAAATCCTACTCTTTCTCCTCCTATTTTGCTTAGATTCATTCAACCCCATTTTAGTAGTTTATTTTGATGAAATTTTGGTTCATTTAAAAGCTGCGCAAGCTCTTTCTTCGCCATGTCGCGTGTTTTAAATTCTAAATAGCTCACTCTAAAACCCTTGTTGGAAAATGAGATACTATTTGAAAAAATACTGATGCTAACCCAGTTCAAAAAGCATTTGGAATCATGAAGAAACGCTATATTACAAAATGAGTCTACGGGAATTCATTTGATGTTACTCCTTGATAAAAAAATCACCGAAGTAGTACAGTACACTATATAATGTTTACGGCAACAAAAGAAAAACATAAAGGCAATCTCGGTCGTGGGTAAAGTTAATTTATCTTTTTGAAGAGGTAGCAATTAAACAGTGCCTTATACAATGTCTTCTTAAGGACATAAATAATTCAAAAAGAATCAGAAATTATTAGCTCATCATTGGTGAAGAAATCACTGTATTCTATGATATATAACACATAAGGTTTTCAGCATTTCACAAGATAAAAGAGCTTAAAAAAGACTATTTCGGATTATACCGAAGGTTGTCTTTACAAAAACGAAAATCTTGAAGAATCTTTTACCATTCTATGTGTATTTTTAATTTATATTCCCAGTAGAGTGAATTTTCTCATTCTTCTAGAGAAAAAAATTTTGACCACATTTTATCTCTATAAATTAGCAGAAAACTGGCGATAGATCTTTGGTGACAATGCCTTCTCATCTGATTTTATAAATCATTAGTTGCTTATATTTTCAATATCTGTTTTAATCATTACTTTAGATTATATATAACCTTATAATGCAAGTTTATGTACCTAAAAAATTGAAAATTATACTTAGACTAATGAAACCAAAATGAGCTTCTTACAAAAGGATAATAAAACGTTACGTAGAAAGAAAAGAGAGGAGTAGGGAATGAAGGTGAGAGTGTTAAACACACTTTATGTTGATGAGGAGTAAAGAACGGAGGGCTTTAATGGATTTTATCTGGATCGAGATGGGAGATTCGACGAAGACGTAATGAGATTTTATAGGCTTTGCGGATAGACATTCAAAAATTTCGGAATAGCGTAAACGAAACCTTGTTATTGGCTCATGTGTTATCAAATTGAGCTATAAATTACGGGTAGGCAACTCAGCGTTCTTATTAGCCTGTCAGATCTATAAAACTAAAAGCGGGCGTACACGATTACGCCGTTCGTCTTAAAAATGGAAGCTATAAATTCAGCAAACTACATCCTTGTCATCGCACAATAAAATTTATTTCAAATTATAATTCCAAAAACAAAGTGGAATGGATTAGGTTATAGGATGACGTCGTTCTAATTTCAGAAAGTATAGAGATGCTGAAAATAATGAAGAAATATTTTCGATACTTCATTGAAGATAGAAACGGTATAAATAAACAAAAAGAATACGGGTGAAATTAGAAAAAGTCAAGATGAAGTGATGGTGTTTTTATAGGAACGAGATGATAGAGAAGCTATTTAGGTACAAAGTTGAAGCAGGAAGGGAGAATATAGATGGAAGTTAGAGTAAGAAAAGGGATGGCAAAGAAGGCTTTCTAGAGAAATGCGTAAAAAGTGAACTAACAAAATAGAACTTGACGTGAGGTAAAGCATGGTTAAGGTATTAGTATGTGACTTGTTGCTGTAAATCTTTGAATAATGGAATCCTCCGTAAATTTCAATGCAGAAGGATAAAGGCTTGTTGGAGGTTGGAGATTAAAATTAATAGGGTTGACAGATAAAGTCAGGAATGAGGAGGTCCTTATTGGAATTAACGAGAAAAATGATATATATTAATTAGTCAATAAAAGGGAAATAAACTAGATTTGTCGTGCATGAAAGATATTCTTCCTGAAATAAGTTTTAAAGGGAACAGTGAAGGGAAAAAGAAAGAAAAAGTACGTATGATTGGTAGTTTGAAGGCCTGAGAAAGATTTGCAGAAATTAAGATCTAACAATATAGAAATGGTCCATGGGACTAAGGTAGATTACCAATCATTTTAATGAATTTTAAAAAATACTCAGTAGGTATATGAATGGTGTGTCAAAAAACATATTACATACATTGGTCGAGTACAAAATCTTTGTATACTTCCATAGTGAAACTTGTTTAGTGTTACTATATTTCGGTATAGAAAACTCGAGGGAGCACTTGTATTACTCAAGCAAAATTCGACATTTTCCGCCCCCCTGATCATCGATTTTAATCTATTCTTCACGTAATGAAGCTTGAAAGGGAATCTTTTTATGGCTAGAACAATGGAGTGAAATTTTTAAATTATCTTAATTCTTTGGAGGGCGGACGATTTTGCAGATAAAATCTTAATTAGCTGGGTCCTTCATTTGAAATTTCAGAGAGAGGATGACGGCTATTCCCCTTGTCGGTGTAAAAGAAGATAAGAATAAATGAGGCAGAAAACGGGCCTAAGGTGATTCTTTCGATTGTTTCTCCGTGGGCATTCCCGGAATTCGAGATAAGGGGTAAAATACGAAAACGTGATTGAAATTTCAAAGTGATGCTTAAGAATTTGGGAGGAGCGGTGATTCTACATCTTTAATACACCGTTGATTGCGTGAAGTATCTGAGGAAAACTTTGGAGTGAATGTCTTAACTATCGTTAACGAGAAATCTATTCTTTCAACATATCCCTATCACATATGATATTCTAGCAGAACGAAGGATGAATTATAAAACTCTATCTGGAGTAACGGTACAAAAGAAAGTGTTCATTCAATTCCGCCTCTCAAGATATACGGAAAACCTGGTAAAGATTGCGGATAAAGACTAAACATGATTCTTTTCTACTTCAAGCAAGTAAATCTTTTATTAGATAATATTAAAATAGGCGTAGTTACCTGCAATCATAACTATCTGTACCAAAAAATTTAAATTTCTATAACCACTCATCTTGATATTTATGGGCCTGTTACATCTAAGGCTACCATAAAGGTAGACTGTTGGAAAGACTTGGATGTGAATGTTGAATAATTAAGCGGTTGTCTACTGTCGGGAAAATTTTCTCGAGGGAAGGGAAGTTGAGAAACTAACCCTC
Organism: Pachydiplax longipennis; assembly: GCA_036926295.1. Lineage (NCBI taxonomy): Eukaryota > Metazoa > Arthropoda > Insecta > Odonata > Libellulidae > Pachydiplax > Pachydiplax longipennis. Next base: position 21,025,888 of record JAVFKF010000012.1, read on the forward strand.
CGTGAATAATTAAGGCAAGGTTATCTTTCCATTACTTCAGAGGACAAGGAAATTTGTAGAGCGAGATCTTCTATGAAATGGATGTAATGGGAGTAAGAATGGATATAAAAGGGTAGAATTAACAATTTAAAAAGAAATTTCGCGTCACTGACTCTACCTTTACTTTTGCATTTTGAAATCATGACTATAATTTCAATAAATATTCCTCTAGTACTTTTTTGAATGATATGGTATACAAGGTAAAATTTTACATTCTAAATCTAAAAAGTTAAAGATCATCGACTCAATTTCGGTAGTACGAGGGTGGTCTGAAAAGTTTCCGACCCCAGATTTTTCAGAAATCTTCAGAAAACATGTCGAGAAATGGTGAAATGTCGGAAACTTTTCAGAACACCCATGTATATCGATAATGGAATCCAATCATAAGATTTTGGTATCCTAAGCTTCAAAATGATTCTATTCAAAGACCTAAATTATATTATCGATAAAAATATCATTACTAAACGCTTAGATGACTAGAATTCAACACAAAATTTTGTTTAATTTCCTAAAATAGAAAGTCATCCGTAGGACTGTTGTTAATTTGAACAACCTTTTCTACCGGAAAATTCCCTCTATATTTTCCTCCAGGGAATAGAAACTTTGTATACATTTTGAAATTTTTTGGTAATTTATTTTCCACCTATATCCGGTGATGAGAAATACAGAGGAAAATTTTATAAGAAGTCTATAAAAGTAAATTTCAGGAAAATGGAGACATGAAAATTACATTGATTTGCCATGATACACTGTGAGAAATTGCGCGCACGTGCTGAATTCGCCTTTGTAATTCCGTTCCCGGAATATTAAAGCGTCATCTCTCTTAAAATAGTAACAGACACTCCCATATTCTGTGGAAATACTAAACTTGCATCTTCTTCGTTCTTCAAATGCATTATATCCCTCCTCCGTACATGTGAGGTGACCTCCAGCTACTTCAAATTCCCCCATAAATCTAGAGTAGCGCGAGTTAAATTCCTTACGACTCCTTGGGAAATGTCCGCAAAGAAAAAGAATACGCTCATAAGTGTAGTAAAGATGTCGAAACGGCAATGGTTCATGTCCTGGGAGATTTAATGCTTTCTGGGTAACGTGCCCTTGTTATCTATCCTCAAGACAGTCTCCGTTCCTTAATATATTTTTTAGAAATTGTGAGTATTGGAATGAGGTACTTCAGACTACGGTCGAATTTAATGTGCTACTTTGGATTTGATTCTGGGCTAAATTTATATTTTTGAATTAGTTAAATCTACAGTCTACGAATGGTTAATATTCGTGAGAAACTTTTAGAGAATCGTGCATAATTCTCAGATAATTTTATCCATCGTATATATTAGCATCCATCGCATGATATACATTTTACGCTTATTGTTAGATAAAACTTATTTTTGATGAATTCACCAACTTTTCAAATTTTGAGAGAAGCATATAAAATAAGTTATAAAATATGTATTGGATTTCTTCTTTCGTTCGGTATACTCTATTCCCTATGTACCTATCCAAAGAGATCTTTTGGGAGTTAAATATTTTATCACTCTTTTACTTGTTACGAAAGGTAGTCAAACTTTTTTCAAGTCTATTCTTCCTTGGGATTTTTCCTGGGTGCACGCCCTAACGTGTAAAAATCACCTTCACCCATTCCTTGTAGTCAAACTTATTAAGGTGATACCCACAGGGAAGGATAATTAGATTACCTTTTCATTCTCACCTAATAAAGTGATAGTATGTACGTAGAAAGTATTTCGTCCAGACCAAGTTACATTGATATTTATACATTTGAAATTATCATTCATAAGAATTTTTCATTGTTTTCTCAAATAAAGATGCTATTTTTAGGTTAATTATAGTCTAATTTTACATTTTCTTTCTTTACAGGTGAGTACAAGGATCAATTAAGAAGATTAACTAAGATTCGCGAGGCTGAAAGATTCACCCATCTTGATACCGCTCCTTTGACATCAATTACAGCTATCGAGAAATTCATACGGTAAATAGGTAAAACTTGTTTTTATGACCTTCGCATATTTCATAATTAACCCTAAAACACGTCAACTTGCTCTGGGTTCTCCTAGAGCTTGAAGCATTCTCAGTTGAGGTATCACAGGATTGCGCATCATTGACAGTGCTGAATATTTACTCATATTTACAGAAAATCAAAGCTCAGATGTCGAAAGTACGTACGTATCCCCTTTTATAGACGTGAACGTAAACCTGTATATAGACCAGATCTGCGTTTATTTCCAATCCTTATGAAAATAGTAAAACGCTCTATATCGAAACTTAGTACGGAAATAAAAATGGCGCATTTAATCCCGGAAAAGTAAACTTTCACTTCGATCGATTTGGAAGGGGCAAAGGAAATGTAAATCATACGGGAAAAGGAGGAATCAGTGAAGCGTAAGCGACAGATGTGGTGAAGGAAGTAGGATTGGGTAAAGACGACAGCTTGGAGCATTGCTAGAAAAAGATATATGCAATGGCTATAAGAGGAAGGAATTGCTCAGAATATGTTGAGGAAAGACGATTTCCTATACCATTTTACCATTAAACCTTTCCCTAGGACATTTTCCTCTGACATGAAACTTTATCTTAATGCCCCTCTGATTTCACTGCCAGAGAGGTTTCAGTGCGTCCCTGTGGAGCAATATTTGGCGAAACAGAATTTACAACGCAATACTTGCCTCCTTTCCCGTTCACTCTTGCAGAACTTTTACTTTTTAAGTTACTTTTATTGATAATTTTAGAAGCGTAATTTTCAGCACCTTACTGCTAATATTTTGGGTCACAATTAGGAGTTATGCCAAAAGGGCTGTATTATAATTCTCTTACTTTCTTATAATGCGTCATTTATCAACCATAATGCTAGGAAAATAAAACCTAGCATATTCATTTTAAATTTTGAAACTGATGGAAATTCATTAATTACATTATTTTTGCTTTTTTTTGAGCAATTACTTTCAGCTCCTTGTTTTAAAACTTATTCTAGTTTCACATATTTACCACAGCATAATTTCAGCAGGCGTTAAAATTTACTCGAAATGGTAATCGCCGTTTCTTAAAATTTTATTTATTTATATTTTTTATAGAATTTTAATGTTTCATAAATATTTATTATCCATTACTTCAATATTCATATTATTTACGAATGGCATTTTTTGTAGCATAACATAGAATAATAAATATAGAACAATACTTAAATTTGTTAGTTGGTGGCATAGCTATATTGATAAGATACTATTATATATTATTTTAACCTATGTTATAAAAGTGAAATTCTCTGAATTTATCGAACGGAACAGAAGTACCATCTGAATATCTAAAAGCAGTAGATTTTACAATCTGAAGAGAATAACATTGCTCTGATCGCTTTCCAATCCCCGTTTTCTAGTCATAGTAAACCGATTCAAAGCTTAGCCGCAGCTTTCAACGGCTTTTTGCATATACCCATTCCTTATGAAGCATTTGATAAAATGTTACAGCTTAAGTTTTGTTCTTTGATATTTAAGTGTTTTGGATATAAATTTATAATGATATTATTATTCACAAGCTCTCTCTACTACGTATTTTTTAGATTAAAACAAAGTATACAGCATCAGCATGACGTAACCAGTGTAGATATCCACCTACGTTATGATAAAACGAAAAACGGAAATTGTTCAATAGCGCGCAAGAAGTGATGGTCTAAATTTTTATTCGGAGACGCTCAAAGGATTTTTCTCTGAAGCGTTCATTTCGAAAGGATGTATCATCCCCTAAAGCTGCACCGATACCATTCACTCGATCTATCCTTTGAAAAGAAAAGATTACTTCAGATTCAAGCGATATATACACTTTGAAATTTTCTGCAGCGGGAAATAGCGTCGAAAGAATAGCATCACGTGTTTTCCAGATGTATTTTCCGTTTTAGGACCATGACTTTCATATTTTGATTCAATAAAAAATTACTCTTCAATAGCGCAAAATTAATTTTTGCCACAAATTAAAGAATACTGGAGCGAAATTGCGATTCATTAGAAGGTCCTACCTACCTTATTTTTTTCTGCGAGATTGATTCAAAAAGAAACTTGGATCGTTGAAACCAATGGAACCAAAAATGTTTATAGTAATTAATATTTCTATCAAATGAATAAGTTCATATTGAATTTGTATTAGTAAGCAAGTTATATAAAAACAAATTACAAATTAAAATAGCAAAATTGACGAAACAAAAAAATACTCAAATATCTATAGAAAATAAATTACTATTTGTGAAATAAATTATAAAGATAATAATGTATTAAGAATATATATGAGATACCTGAGAATTAACCTTAATAATATGTATTTTATGTTTTATATCTTATCATAAGTTACCGTTATTTAATTTTTCAACATTTTTAAGTATTGTTGGATATTTATTTTTATTTTCACTTTCAAAGAATTGATTCCATACTCTTTCGAGCTAAGTACAAAATATTTTACGTATAAACAAGTAACGAAAAGGAAAATAAATTAGGCATAATATCACTACAAATATAATTGAGATACTCTTTTACTGGCACTGCAATTTTATTTGTGCGGTACAAGGCGGATTAAGAAAATTTTCCCAAGCAATAACCTTTCATCGAATGTATGCAAGAAATAGGATTAAGCGATCTCCGTCAAGACGGCTATTATCGGAAAAATCACGTTAAATACGGCGCCTTCATCAAGATATTTTGACGTGCCCTTTTAAAGGACGTTGAAACGGAAGCTGCCGATCTTATCTGAGAAGGAAACGTTGATGTGGGCGTCCATCCGATCTCAAGCGCGCGCGCCAGATGTGAACGAGAGACGTCTTAATCCTCGCGCTGCATCACGGGAGAGGCATTTTTCCCTCCCTTTTGTTCGCATCCTAATTCTCCTCCGTGGGAGAGGGAAGGGAAAAATATAGCGTAGGTTTTTTCTGGGGGAGAACAAAATTCCCTCCCAGAAAAAGAAAATTTCATCGCCGGGGAAAAGGGTATTCCGAGAGGGTTTTTTCCCCTGGAAAACCTTTCCGACGTGAACCTCCTTAATCTTTCCATCCGCTCTCCCTTCCTCATCATAGAACATCGCTCCCTTCTTTTCTCTCCGGCCTTATGTCCCTTTTCCACGCGTATCCTTTTCTCCCCTTTTGACCCAATCCCCTTTTGCGGGATAGCTGGAAATCAAAGCCCCGCAGAATCCCATCTCCATACGACTTGCTTTCCCTCGCTATCCTTCGCAGCATAACACTGGTGAATTCCCGCTGAATTTTCGCTCGTTTAAAGCCGCTCAAAAGATTTCTTTCCCCCGCATTAGACGGGGGGTTATGAAAACAGGAAGGGATGTTCTTTAGCCGTGTCATTTTTGCCGGCAGTGAACTTAGTATCTGCAGCGGTTGAGAGTATTCTCATAAATCCCCCATGTTGATCTATTTAAATGGAGTTAATCGATAGTGGAGGTGAATTATAAAGATTACCAGTTTTGCTAACGTAACATATTTTGGCCATTGCTCAGCTTAACGATTACTTCCTAGTAGAAGTGCTGACGTCAATCTGAATGTGAAAATACTTAATCCATAGTCATTTACATTAACATTTCCAGTTAATATCCTTGCATTCGAAAAAAAAATCGTCCAGTTGCTTACTTATAACAAACACGAGCGATAAAAACGAGCACATCAGCGATAAAAGGATCTATAATTTTACCGCGAATCTAGCACAACTTGAATCTAATGTGCTTTCGGTCTGCGTCGTCTGCGAATTATTTACATATTAACATTAACATTACTATGGGCACTCATTATCATAGAAATATTACTGCTCTCCATTTTCCATAGAATCCCACAATGAGATGACTAGTATCACTACCATTAAGAAGTAATACTTAAGCTAACCAAAAGTCCAAATTTGCATATAAATCCAAAGACATCAAATGCAGTAAACTCGATTTATGTGATATTTCTACGAACCCAGAAGCATACAGATTACGGAATGGGAAAATGCCCGCGTGAATTATAACTCTTTACTAATTCCTTGGTTTACTATAGAAATTCTATCTTGTTCAACTCTTGTGAATTTAAAAAAGTTGTATCATGAAATAACCATAGATAATATTTTTTATCCTTTTCCACCGGTTTCTTCACATTTTTAATTTTCTTATTCTAGCTTTGTAAATGGAGGTATATTTTAGCAAGATAAATACTTTTAGGACATTTTTACGACATTTCATTTTATTATAATGTGTGTAATTAAATTCGATGTGCAAGTATCCATAAATTTATTTATACAATAAGTCTTACTTAGACTATATTTGTTTCACTATTAATTCTATTACTTTTTTATATTTTGCAACTTAAAATTTTAATGGAACGCTATAATAGAGAGTCAATATGAATTCGATTACCCCATTCAAAACGTGGTAAATATTTCATAAGTTTCCTTTAGTCGAGTGTTGTGAATGTTAGAGGTCAGAAATTAGGGATTGAAAAAATTTTGATTAACTTTCAAAAAGTTGGTATATTGTACTAAGCAATTCCAAAAAACTACCAGAAATATATAAGGGTAACTGTAAAATTTAAAACCAAAAAAATCATACATATTAAGGTAGCATGTTTTATGTGGTTTAGTAGCTATAAGGCAATTAATGACCATTTCCATTAAAAATATTTTCTTGGTGCCACGCTTCCTCCTCAATAAAATATATTATAGTTCAAATAAATTATTTTGGAATATTTGTATTTCTTTTACTGATAGCGGTTCCCCCTAGGTAAACAACATCCCTGAGAATTCAATTTATCTCTTCTCGTATTTGAATTTAAATATTAGAAAGGCAATCAATTTCGCTTTTGGCAGCTTTGTGATAAATTTCTCATTCGTGCGAACCAAAGCTCTGATTTTATTGATCACGTATTTGTTTATAAAACCGATATCCGAAAGAAACGGCCCTCTGATATGGGTGGTTGGATACACAACCTCCCAAAGTAAATGGAAAAAAAAACTATTTTTAACCAGTAATGCATCCAAAGATCGTATTTAAAGTCCATGAATTTTCCTTTATCAGGCATTTTGCTGAATTTGAGCGCAAATAATTCATTTTCCTTCCGGCTGTTTTCATATTATTTGAAGGGAAAATAAAGGCTGCAATTATTCCTCTATAATTAGGAATACTATTTTCAGTTCTTAAGATAATTTTGATGATTATACAATAGATAACAACAATTTTCGTGGATTTAATAATATTTTAGACAGTGTTTCATTATTTAGTAGTTATTACTTTTAGGTAGTATGTATTACTTTTATCATTAGCAGTACTATTATTCGTTAAGGTTATTTTGGTAAAAGTTCATTCGGTAAGAGATTTCTCTTTGTATCGTAATAAATATATTCCACTGTATTATCACGCGATCCTGAAATGAAATTTTACATCTCTACATGTTTGTACAGTGCTCGTTGAAAGGTTAATTTTTAGACGACACGAAAATTTACGCAAAGTTTGGCTGGAATCGACGGAGTTTCTTTAATTTGTTTTTTCAAAAATATTAACCATATTTGAAATAGGTAATTAATGTCTTACAGGGATTTACTACGAATGTCATTACGAATACATAATCCCCCCATGATACACGAAGTAAACCAACGTACTCAGAGCTGTGCCGTAATTCGGAACCGTAACACGTAGACACAACGCTTCTACTGAAAGGCGTGAAAAAAACTCAACTTTGAATTCGTTATGAAATGTTGCCGTGTAGATAGGCGGGAAAAGTTTTGTAGTAGCAAGCGGGTGTCAAAGACATACCTTTGCGGAGACCTCGCTTCATAGAGTAGTCTTTTTATAACCTAAACATGAAAATTTTCACTATACGTCATCTTATCAATCCACATCTGACTTGGTACGAACGTATTCTCCGTGCCACGTATAAAACAGATCGGCTTATGCCTCAACATTTCGCTTTTGTAGAAAATCCCCGAATTACGTTCTCTAGCTTCATTTCCTCTCTCTTGTTATAGAAAGAGCTGAGGCCACATCCACCCGATGCTCCTGCATTCTTTTTCCTTTGCATTTCCATAAAAATAATTTTCCTTTGACAAACGTGCCCTCGTAGCTTAATCCCCTTAAAATAGACATGGCTGAACGTCTATGCGAGTTGAACAAACTTTCTACCAAACCGAAATAATTACTTCTGTCAGGCGCAGGGCACAACACGCAGCACTAAGCTTTGGCTTTCCCCGCTCCAGTATGGTAAATGGTGTCGCGAGAGGCAATCTCTGTTGCCTTTCCCATTACTCCCTCTCTCTCCTTGTTTCCGTCCTAACAATCCCTTGTAATGCGTCCTCCATCTTTTTCTGCATTGAGATGTCAGAATTATTAGGGCATGCTTCGAACTTGACCTGATGAGTGACTAAGTTTTCCTCTAAGTCGAAATATAGTTCTTTGAATATCAATAACGTTTTATCATTTCATTAACATCACAGCAAAATATTTCGATGGCTGTAATTTATCAAATTCCCTTTTCTGCAAGAATAATGATTGATAAATGATATACGAATATTTTTACGTTGCGATTTAGCCTTGTGGTCTGGTAGCACCGTAAGTCCATCATGTCGTCTTGTATGTCATGTATTTCATCATAATAAAATTTCATATTGCCTGTAATTTGCCCAAATACGGAGGGAAAACCCTTCCAAAAGTCTCTCGTTCGTCGTACAGTGCACATTACAGTCTTATACATTAATATACAGAGCATGAAATATTTAGATTGATAACATTATTCTACAAGTTTCATAAAATTCCTATGAATGTATGTATGTACAAAAACAAATATTGATTGATACTTAAGTGCTGTATTATATACGTCATCATATGTCCAATTTGAAACGGCATTAGTTCTATTATGATGTGCCTTTTTCTAAATCCGAATTATATCAAAAGTAGGAGTGTTCTAACGTTGATAAAATATAAATTCTGTTAAAATTATATTTTGTTCAAATATGTGTAATTGGATGAAAAGGGTAATGAATAAAATCCTCTAGACAGAATTCTGAGCTAATTTTTTCTTCCGTAGCCAAAACTTTAACTATTATATATATTTTTTGGAACAAGATTAAGAGAAAATTTTCACTCTTCCTTTTAGTTCAAATCCTACTTGGCAGGTGGGATCAACAATGAACGAAGCCAAAGAGAGATGGAAAAAAACAACTTAATATGAGTTAATTATGAAGATGTTTTTTTCTGAAATCTTTAATCCTCATCTACATCAGTTGGTGTTTTCTCATTAAAACAAAATTATATGAATTTTGCACAAGGCGTGGAGCCCTAATCCTGCGTAATCTTTTAGAATTATTATTTTATAATATAAGTCATAGTTCTATAAATCGATCGTGGATGGCTTTACCGAGTAGAAATCCAGAAATAAAACTTTACGTATTTCCACATATACACTAATATACAGCCTTTTTCGGAACAGCTAAGCCAAAATCGGGAGAAGATACAACCAAAATATCTTTTCCGTTCAATTTTTAAAATACGTTAAGTATTATTTTATTCCTATTTATTATCATATTGCTTATTTACAAAGTATATAAAATTTTAAAACGTCTCGAAATTGTTTTAAATTGATGTAATATGCAATCCCCCGTTGTTAGTGAACCTTCATCTGACTAGTCGCTCATTGTATTTGACGGTTACTTTTAATAACTAGATTTTACTCGGTTTTTCTTCCCATATTGTCTTATTTAGACTAAATAGTAAATAAAAAATTACTTATTCTTAAAGATAAACGTTCTTTTTTGTAACTATCAATCTCAGATATAAGTTTGCATTTAAGAATACAATGCCATAAAAATCCATTGTGATTTCTTAATCATGTATTCCTTGTAATAATGCATCATGATTCATTGAGACAAATTTCGAACAAGATTATGAAGAACCCTTATAACTTCAGCACCAATTATTTGCTTATGATATACTTCTGTATACACTCACATGTAAAAATTAATTAGTTTCACGCTTATATCTCATGCTGTGAAATATATTACGTGTTTAGTACACAAGTGGAAACACGTAGTATCGACTAAATGAAGATTAAATTCTATTCTCTCTGAACTCGCAGGTTCCTGGTCGAAGAAAATTTCAATCAAACATTTTCCGGCCTGAATGGGCAGAGCAGAATTTATTCTAAAACCAATTCTCTCTCCAACTCTCCTTTATTTGTGTATTTATAACAAACACGTATCGATGGCAGTGATGGAAGGGTTTGCAACACAGTTCACGGCGAATTTAACACAAGTTGCATTTAATGTGCTTCCGGTCTGCGTCGTTCTCGGATCATTTGCATATAAATTAAAGGCACTCATTGTCATAGTGGTTTATTTTCTTGGAAAGAGCTGCCGCTCGGAGTGCCTGTGTGTCCATCATTCAATCACAAGGACTTTGCGGCTATTGAGCGCGCTAGCGACAAAACTGAACCGAGTTGGATTTTGAACGTGTCTTGGCGGTGGGCGGAATCGAGCGGTTCCCGCCAACGCTGTGTGGACGGGTCATTTGTTAACAATGAGAATGTTTTTCTCACTCGCTTCTGGTAACTATTCACATGGTTTTCAGAGTGGGAATCCCTCTGTTCCCAACCGTATTCTTTCCTTCCCCCGTCCCAATGTCTCTCTGTGAGTGCATTACACCCATCAACATTTCCTCCTCACCAGTTGAATTTGAATCGCGTTTAGTTGTTTGTTGCATTAATGAATTCTAATCAGCGCAGGTTATGCGTTGCGTTAAACTTACTACTTTTAGCACCTCGAAAATTTACATAGGGATTTTCAGAGTTGCATCTGGCGAATTTGTTCCCCTGGGAGCTAAAATGGACCTAAATCGCGATACATGTTATTATAAGTTATACATTCCGAATGAATAAATACAGTAATTGTAGGTTCATATTACGCGTCGAAAATTTCCGAGAAAATTTTTTCGAATATGTTAGCTTATCTTTTGAATACATTCTAAGTGTTTTTTGCCGATATTTTTATCTCGAGTGACGATAGGAAGCTCGAATATACGATTTTACAGTACAGATTTGCATAATGCACGCATCTTTTGCTACTTAGTGTATAATTTTCCAGATAATACTAAAAAATTCATTTGGTTTATTTATGTGTATTTGTCTCCTTTTATTAATATAAAAATCATCTTAAAAGTACAAAATTTACGTAGAGGTCAGTGAATTGAAAAACTATTATAAAGTGCTACTTTAAGGATCTGATTTTCTCTAGAGAGAACCTGAAATATATTATGAAATATAGAAATAATACCTCTTATAAAATTGCTCATAAAACATCCTCAAACAGCAAGTCCTCAAAGTATCAAAATAGTCATAGATACTCTTAGAAAATAAACGTAGTATACCAACCCGTATGAATATTTCAAGGAGACCGTTCTAAGTATAATTGGGAAACATTACCCTTGGAATCCCTCTAAGGTGTCTTTTTGAGTGAAAATTTCCTTAGTTTTCTGACGGCTTCCCCTAATACTGCTTTCTACGTTCAAACGAGTACGGTTCACAGTCGAATTCTCTCCTGTTGTTGATACATTAGGAAGCCCATGGGTGCCGATCTTTTTCGTATAGACCTGCGCTGTCGTGGTCTCACTTACGGTTTTCTTCACACGGAGCGTCTTGAGTCGAGAAGAAGCTAAATGTACCGTTGAAGCTCCAAAACAAGATTACTAATGTAGTTTACGGAGAGGTGCTCTAAGTTTTAGTATGCGTCATCTCATGCTGCTTCCTAAATGGAATCCGTAGTGCGCTTGAAAGCCGGAAGAGAAGATTTTGAGATCATAATAAATTATTTTAGCGCACAGAACGGGTTCTTTCTACATACATTAAAGAAAATACCTCTCCACGCAGTATTATAAGAGAGCTTCATTCAGTATTTCATGGAAATTGCTAGTTTCATTCTATGATTGGTCTATTGCTATGCTTTTCCTACGTTGTCATCATGTATACACAAATGCATATACTACTACTCGTATTTACTCCATGGCATTATATGTTTTAACAACTCCATATCTTTCTTCTAATAATCTATATACTGCCGAATTGTGATGAACTACATTTAAATGGCTTAAACGATATGTTACGATTACAAACATTTTCGTACTATATAGTGATGTAAGGTAGGGACATTGCGGGCGCTACGGTAGCCCTGAAAGCTTATCAGGGACATTTAAAAATCTAACATGATAATTGATGTTAGAAACCGGTGTTAATGCTGGTTCAAGTAAATTACAAGGTGATTTATTAGTTAATAATTATTTAACACGTTCTTCTTTAGTTAATGTACTGCATATACTCATATTCTGTATTTATACAGGTAAGGTTTCTGGGAAATGGTTCTAGCTAATGGTTAATTTCAAATAATGTTTGTTATTATAGATTTTATAATTATTAAAATTTCTCAATTAGTAACGCTTGTGAAATACTGTAGTTAATGGACGAGGTTTTGAAATAATAATGCTCTGTAATTCTAGGAATTGGTAATATTTTTTGTGTTGCTTTTATATAATTTGACGTTGCCACCTGTCCTGGTGACTAACTGCGGTGGAATTGCATATAATAATAGCAATAATAAAATAATAATCATTAACTATTCGGTCAATAATGTATTATAGAGATTCATATTCAATAAAAGGTGTACTCGGGGATCGTACCTTTATCATGTTATCGTGCATTTTATGATTACATTATTTTTTTTTCATTAAGTAACTTGAGTCTTTCCTTCTTAGTTCAGTATCTTTCAATCGTAATCTCAATTCTCAAAGAAAACGATGTAAACGTTACGTAGATCGTCAGAATCATTCCTCACTGTCATCGGCGTGTAACTGCAACGAAAAGTAATGAGCGCCCGCTCTTTGAAAAGCAGCTAATTTTAGTTCATGTAAATAGAACTCCCCAAGAAAGCTTTGTCAAAAACTTGAATGGGGATCTGGGTTTGAGACTTCTAGCGCGAGGACATTCGTGTTATCAAAGATTTATAGTTCCAAGGCGTGGCGAGGGATATGACGAGGGCATACGATGTGATTTTTAGAGGAGACGTTAAATTAAAACTACGCGCTTCCAGGACAGGCGCGGATATAGGTTTTATTAAAGGGACATGTAAAAGGGAACGATGCTAATAAAAGATATAAAAGAGAACGGGCGTGGTAAGGGGTTGGGAAAAGTTTTGGGTTCATTATAAGGACGTGGGAAAAGGATCGAATGCAGGGAAGGATGATTCACGGGAGTACGGAAAACTCCAGCCAATTAAAAGGAAGATTTGAAAATGAGATTATGGGAAATGTACGTGAAGATGCGACTGCCAACTTGCCAGGCAAAATTTGGCATATTTAGCGTAGTGTGTATTAAGTTTAGCAAAACTTTGCTTCTAATTCCTCCTTCAAATATGTAATTGGGTCGCCTTCTTGTGCTTATAATTCGTTAGAGAAGACGTACTCGCATTAATGGAGACTTTCCTTCCCGTTATAATGCAGTTTTAGAACTTACTTGAGAATTAAAAATTATGTCCCTGCTTAGAATGATGAAAGCCTCTCTCTCCCTGGAGACTATTTTATGTTTTATTTTAGACCAAGCTCGCTTTCTTTCAATTCAATTTTCCTCGCATTGTAGCGCTTTCAATGTAGTAAGTAATTTGGCCATGATTTGAATGAAAAATTTGCATGAAAATCTCTCCGTAAGCTGTGCAAAGTAATTTAAATGAATTATGAATAGAGGGTGCCAAAATGTGGAGGTCAGAGCAAAATTAAGCATCAATGAATGAGTTTTGAGAATTAAATAATATTTTACAGTAATTAACAAAATTTATCTAATAAAATTCTTAAAAAAAGTTCGATTATAAATATGATATAATGAATATCATTTTTCATATCACCAAATTCAAAATAATAGATATCTCTGTCTCTAATTTTTAAAAGTAAAGATAATAAAGTAAATCGGAAACTATTAGCATCACTTCTTCGTTAAATGTTCGTTTTAACTTCAAAGGTTTTTGCTCCAGCTCATTCACATCTTTTCTCATTTTCTGATGAACTCCTTTCTTCAAGCCTACTTTATTTTCTATGTCTATGACTCAAATATTTGTTTTTTAATGTAATAGTTATTTAAAGCATACGTCTTTTAGTCTTGTGGAAGTATAACAATTTTATGCGTACATTATTTTCTCGAGTTCTATGTGTTTCTTTTGCATTAATATTGTACATAATGATTTATTGCTTGTTTTTAGCATATGCATATTCGTCATTGCTCATTATGTCAGATGAGTTGACTTATATTGGTCTAGGACAGGAAAATAGGATCTGCTCCAAAAATCCGAATCGTAGGATGATGTATTTCAGGATGATGTATTTCAGGATGATGTATTTCAGGATGATGTATTCAGTATTATGTTCCTTTTTAAACAAGAAAGAACGAAAAGAGCGCTGCTAATAAATCAAGTTATATAAATTATACAAACATAAATATGAACAATTTAAGGCCCCCAAAAAGCCTAGAGGGTATCATGTTCGCCTTTGATGAAGGCGGGTCCGAGTTCTATTCCTGAGGGCCTAAAATACCTCAAAACCTCAGCTGACAAAGCACTTTAAAAAATCACCAATACTCGAAGTATATGTCATATTTAAATAATATGCAACACAAAGATTGGAAAAGTCTACCTGAAATAATCAGCTATGGAATTCATGATGAGAACTGGTCATATCTTTGAAATTTAAGTAAATTTATGAAAATCATCCATTAAAAACTTACCATTTGTTACAATGTTAAAGGCCCCAGAAAGGAATTAGTTTGATGAAAATTGAAAATGAATAATGGACGACCACCTAGAAGCTAAGAAGGAATCATGGTTAGGATGTGAATAGAATACAATGAATAGGAATACAACATTAAGAAGGCCGGATGCGGGTAACGTGTAATTCAAATTCCCACAGCCTTGCGTGAAGCTATTGCCCCATTAATATCATAAAGCATTTTTCACCAGCCATAGCATCCCAGTTAGAGCCATCAGCACGCCCATTGTCATAGCGCATCTAGGACTCCGAATGGATTCCGGAGCATCTTAGAGCGCTGCAGACGCATAACGGAAACACACTTGAGGAGGTGATACAAGGTACGCCCGCCATAACTCATAATCATGCCTCACTTTCCCCACCCACTCCCGATATCTCCTTGGACGATCGTTCCGACAAATCTCTCGAATCGGGGTCATGCAGCTCTGAAAGTGGTTCCAGGCCATGAGTACGTGAGCAGCATTCTCGCAGCTCCTCATTACCCATTCAAGAGGAACGGTGCGCGTGGGTAAGCGAATAGAATGCAGAGCTAGGAATGGACTCCCATAGATCTCGCGACGGAATGTTCGCTGCAGAGGTTTGAGTGGTTGACTGCGAAAGGGGACGCGGAGACAAAGATAAACCTGCTCCGCCACCTACACCCGGAATATTCCGGTCGGTTCTCGAGACGGCAGAATTGGGGATATTTCGGCCCATTATCGGACGGGTTTTTTTATGCCGGGCGAGCGACACCACCCACCGACACAGAACAGGTTTTCACGGTCGTATCGTTTCCTGGCGATAGCTTTGGGATGTTTTATGATTCGAATAATGCGAATGACAAATTTCTGTTTGCTTACTAATTTTGCTAGGTAATGGGGAGAGGCATCTATTTGATACCGTTGAAATTGAAGATGCTTCTTTTATTGTTTATCATCTTCATTTATTGTTTACAAATACTACTCTTCATAAAAAGTAGAATTACCCATATCTTCTGATACACTAAAGAAACAAGTTCGAGTAGGGCCAACGCAGAATAAATGGAAAATATGAACAACATTGATTAGGGCCGAACGTATATAACACAAACAACTTAATTCGAATTATGTCAACAAAACTTAACTTCAGTACTGTGTAATATAGATGATATTTTATTAAAAACATTTAAGAAGACTATTCGGCATTGGATGGGTTGCATGTGGTTGAAAGTCACAAATATGCTTTAGTTGACGGATATATGCTATACTACGTTTCAGTTTTTCTAGTCAGTTTGATAGCTGAAAACTTCAGCAGAAAATTCTAACGTTATCTAAGAATCATAATTTTAATTGTAATATCGAGGAAAGCCGCTTAGAGACGACCTAAAATGAGGCTATTCTATAGCTATATATATATATATATATATCAAATCTCAGCCTTGCTGTGATAATATGAAATCCACTGAATAAGAATGATTCTTTCTTACAATATTCATTTGGTGATTTTGTGTCCACTAACATAGAAGTTTTCCTCTCAATGCATAGTGGCACAATGAGGAAAGCAATAGCAAACCCTACATCACTGCCCATCTTGCACGGTGATCCTTGTTTACTCTCCAGACCTTTCGGAAGCTGAAGGTTAAGAGACAGATCTCAAGTATAGACGGATTAGGTTTGATCGAAATGATACATCTGTATTCAAATTTAATCGAGAAATCAAAACTACAATTAAGTTTATTGCGACTTCATTTATTGGTATAAATTGAATGAGAATTTCAGGCTAAAAATATTTGTATACAGAATCCTACTACTGAATACGGAGAACACAGCGTTTATACATTATTAATGGATGAAATTTTTAACTTTAACAAAATTTTGGTGTCTGTCAATAATGTGAAAAAGTACAAAATGATCCTTCTTTTACTGAGAAATGGAAAATGTCTTTATTGAGTGGACATGGAACAAATAAACGCTGGGTAAAAAGGGAATGGTACAAAATTCCAACACTAGCAGGCCCATGATTTTGGTTTCCGTGTATTTGGGTCATTGTTAAAGTTAAATTTGTAGCTGAATTCCTAATAAGCATAAATATATGATACTAATTATATTTCCTTCTGAAGAATCAAAAAGAGAAACTTAATATGGTACCCCTGCCGGCTTCAAACGAAGGGTATAGAATTTTAAACATATGCGCATATGTCATTATTTTTCATTTCTTTATTCAAGTTGAATCCTAAGAACTACACAATTTCATCTAATCTAATCGTGCACATATACTACTACTCCACTCAAACGTATGAATGCGACAACACTACTTGACAACAGACAAATTGTGCATGATGAGCATAATCCAGTGTAGCAAGAGGAACGCGAATGAACACGAAATTCTATCAAGTTAATTTAAGGCACATGAAAACAAAATGTACTCGTAGTGGGTTTAGGAATGAATTCTTCTGTACGTGATTCTCTTGCTATTCTGAAGGAAATTTATGAACCGCTTTCAAAGAGACAGAGACATATGCTAAAGCAAATATCCTTACAGATTCATATTTTTTCATCGTAAAATATAGGAAAATGAGCAAGAGAGAAAGAGAGAGAGACTTAACATGGTTTAAGGAGATGATTTTGCGATATCAGACATGAATAGAGAAGTAATCGACATCTATTTTTTATTACAATACCTTAAAGTACTGAGCAACTGACGACCACGTATAGGAATATTTCGATGTTCACATACAATCACATACGGAAGAGGATCATGATGATTTACGTACATTTAAAGCTGGCGGTGAAAGTACTTAAAGAAATCTTCACCACATTAGCTAAACAAATAAATATAGATATCTCCTTCCCGGCATTATCAAACCAAATATCAGCCATTGAGTATTGGAACCTTAATATTTTATTTCTTAATCATGATATGATCCACATATTACGAGTGAACTTTTTGTTTACGAATATATTTATAACTTTAGCAAGCATACATTTCTCAGTTGGAAATTAAAAAACTGATTATGTCCGGATATCGATATTTACGCGCAATTTCATTCGTGTTTCACACCCACTATGCGATGGTAAGAAGAATAGTTCCCTTTAATGTGGCTGAAACACAGTTTCTGCGAGGTAGTAAGTCTCCTCACCTAGATTCAGGTTTTAGTTGAAGGTTAACTGGAGAATTTTTCTCGCTGACATAGGTGGTCGAATGCATATCGACCATTTATAGAGGCCAATCCATCATTGCGGAGAATGTAAGAGCGTATAACACGGAGAGTTGACCAAGAATGATCAATCATCTTTCTGTCTCTTCACAGATTATGATTTTTCTTCCGTATCACTTCCATATTCCGAGCCTTCCAACTGAATATCAGATAGTCCAAGTATTCTCTCTCTCTCCCCCCTCCTGTGATCAAATTTCCAACAAAATGGGACGTTCCCACTGATACTTTAACTTAAGGGGATTTAAATTAGTAACTAATTTTACATAAATCACTCCACGAACCGCGGAATAGTAATACCGCGGTTCATGGAATGGTATTGTAAAGAAGTGAAGAATGACCGGTTATTTCCATAATTTATTGCGTTAACCATATTGCGTTGTGGTTGAAACCGGTCTTCTGCATGAAAATACTGCATAAATGACCATTTTATTCTTCACCTCTTTATAGAATTGTTATTACAGATATGCAATACCATTCATTTTATATGATGATATCATATTTATAATCGGTGTTATCAAAGAAACCATAATTATATAAAAACTTCAAATATTTAAAACGAAATCGTGTGACAGGTAGTTTACTCTAAGAAAAAACATACCTCTTGAGATAATAAATCAATAGTTTATTTCTTTAAATTTTAATAATTTCAAAGTAAAATTAAGAAAATAAACTAGATTTCACCCTGAAATATTTCAGCTAAAGCTAGAAATTTCATTTGTATCTGATTACATTAATTTGAAGAACAGAGAAACTGAAAGAACTCTACATAAAATAACAGTTCCTTTCTCTTGATAATCGTGTGCCATGGTTGAAGTTACCAGCTAAGCAAGAAGGGTTAAAATTTGATTTCTTATAATTTATACTAATGTTGTTCAGATATTTTCGTTATGCTCATGCATTCCGATGCGTTCAAAATTATTCTTTTCCGGTCTGATTTTGGTTTGATTTTTCATTTCGATTTGATTTTTCCATTTCACAGGACATTAAAAATGAAAACGTTCATTTATTTTCTAAATGAAATTAAAGCCGTCCGGCAAACCCCATCGTGATTCATTTGTTACGATTTTATCACGCTCATTTGTCTTCACTCTTGCGGCAAGGGCTCATAACAAATTTCCAATGAAGGAAAATAAATAATTCATTCATAAAATTGCCGTATGATAATTTTCCATACATTACTTCCGCTATAAATTTTTAATCCACCAGTTTTAATTTTCGTAGTATAACGCTTCCTCACTTTGTTTTAACTTCAGATTTTGAAACTGTGTCGATTTTGTTTATACTGAATGGTATTAGGGAATTTTTTTATTTCTATGAAAAGCCTGAATAGGGATTTTCTTTTTTCTGAATTCATTCCTGAAATAAAAACAGAAACAGGGGATGAATATTAGTCAAACCGCAGCTGCTCATATTTCAAACACCGAAAATTGTTTTCCGTGTAATCATATGGAAATTAATGCTTTTCCATTTGACCTTAGTATTTGTTTGTTTGTATAACATACCGATTTATACCTTATAACCTTTGTCGCAGAAATTTTCAATTGCAAGGCATGAGTTTTTTATCGACACAATTGTGAAAAAATGTTCCTGACTTTTACGAAGGAATTTAGTTGGTGGCCTTTTGTTACACCATTTTTGTGACAACGTGGATCAGATTAAATGGGGCTTTGAAGTATTGCTTTTGTAATGTTTATTGAGTGTAATTTATAGTCAGCTCAGCAATAGTATATTTGGAATTTTATCATTGGATTTAAAATTCTTGGGGTGTGGTATCTATTTCAGTCTATCATTGTCCATTTTTTTAGCCTAACTTCTCCAATATAATTTTTTCTCCTAACGGTATGTGTACGTACCTCTTTTGAATGATGATTACATCTGATTACTAGTATATTAAAACCCTCCCCATTTCGGAACTATGTTTCTAAACCTATCCGAAGTAACGAATAGTCTTTCGTTTGAAGCTTACCCTTCAAGGTTGAATAAGAAAAGCTATTATTTATTAATAACTTATTTCATTACGACCAGATGGTCATATTCATTATTCATATTCCCTTTCATTTAAACTGTGATAATGCTTTATGCCTAGTTCTTCTTCGTTTCCAATCTTCTGCTAAAATGCCAATAACCTTCTGTGCCATTTCTCTCCTTTTACTCTTTCTTTATCTAGGTACATAAGCTGAAGCCTTTCCTAATTCATTGCTTTCTCATATCTAACTTTCCCTGATTAATTTACTCTGAATAGATTCTTTCTTGTTAGTTGAGGACCTCTTAAATTATTTATCTCCTGTTGTATCATACCATTTTCAAATGCAATATCCTGTTTTTCTTTAATAGCTAGCTTAAGTAGATTGGATTCACACCCACTCGATCGGTGACTATCTAATATTCTCAGTCGCGTTCAGACCTTACTACAATCACTATCGGAGTTTACATTAAGTGTTGCTGTGTGTAATACACAGTAAAAAATGAACATTTTCTGGGAAAGAAGAGTAAATGTGTACTTTTCTATTAAACGCCGAAATATGCCTTAAAAGCATTATCGTTTGTGGCTATTGCAGTAGTTAAATTTATTTCACTGGTTATTCAAACCATCGTGGAAAAAAATGAGTATTTAACGAATGCGTACCTTTTCTCATTAAAAATTGATGAAATTCGTAGCAAAACCTTTTTGAGATACTTATTTCTTCTCGTGTATTTTTTATATTCGTAGATTATATTTGAGAATACAGAAATTTACCAGAATTGAATCTCTGGTAATCATATGTACGCCCCCTACAGAATTTGATTTCTTTAAACATTATACAGAGAAAAAGCTTTTGTTTCTATGATTTTGGTAATGAAATAAAATAAGCAAAAGTTGTATAAAAACATCGCAAAAGACATCTGCAGAATTTATACTTTTTAATCCCTCGCGGTCGAAACTTCATTAGAATAATTAACTCCAAACGATATGCACGGCGGCGATGGCTATTCGAAGTTAACTATTAAAATTTCGTTTTCATTACTCAAAGCCCTAAGCGCGTGAGAAAAAAAGAGCAGAAGTTCAAAGTGAGAAAGGGGATGCGAAAAAGCAGCCAACGCAGCGAAATCTTGCGCGGAGCGAGTTTCTGTGGCGGTGACAGAGAGGTTGAAATGTCGCGTTAGAGAAACCCATTGACCTCTTTCGAGCTGCGGAGAAGCAGGCGATGCGGAATCTTCTTCGTGTCTGGGAGGTAATATTATGTAGCGCCATTGTTTTAGTGCGTTCCGACGCAAAATTAGTTTTCCTCATTGATGCAGCTTCACGGAATACTTAAAGAGACGCGGTGTCTTCAATGATACCGATTCTTATGCAGCATCCGCCTCTTTCCTTTAATCTCCACAGGTGATAGATGTTTAATATAAATATCGGAATGCCATCGTCGAATATTTAGCACCAGAAATAGTGAATACGCTCCTAATTGGCTATACACAGTGTAAAAGGGAATTAATTGCGCACAGTTTTGAGAATTTCATCCCTAATTTTTCTTTCCGGTTCCTTTACATTGTTTATTTAATAATTATATCAGGTAGGGAATCATGCTTCACCCCTTCCATTCAATCTCTTTAAAATATCATTGATTATAAAATGTTTTTCTTTAGAAGAGATAATTCTTAGGTATTCATCATCACTACTTTAACAAATAAATTTTAATTAAAATAATTCCATTATTAATCATTATTACTGAAGTGTAAGAACTTAAGAATATAAAGGGATTGATTGAAAGAGATTGACAAAGATAAATAGTTACATTCGCTTAATTCATGAAACATTCTGATTGGAATGATTTTACAGCATATTAAATTATGCTTGAATCCAAAAGGTATTCACTAAAGAGTTTATATATTAAAAAACTTCATATTTTTATTATTTTTACTATTCCCATATCTTTATTTTAAACTGAAACTTGATGGGTATTTATGGTTATCCTAATAACCATGAGCTTATTCGGCAGATATCACTTGTTAAAGTCCTAAAAAAATTATGGAGCCTGTATAGTATTGTAACTGTTCTTGCTAAACTTATTAAAAGGATGGTGAATCAAACAAGAACTACTAAAAGTATCCCATATTTCGTGGAATTCGGAATCTGTGCGGTTTCCGGATCTGAAATACTCAGTTCGTTGTGTATAAAAATTTAATAATAAATTATCATCTAGACATTAAATAAGTGAGAATCGTGGCAACTTTTAAAAGTAATAGGTTGGTTTCCTTAAGGTGGCACACTCTAATACTCATTTTATGGTAAACTCTATGCGACTTAACTTCGCCGTTTCAAAGTTCTCTTTAGCTGCTAAATTCCCCTTGGTATAGCGACGATTATTCAATGCAGTGCTCTAGTTTTAAACACTCCATCATCATTCCCTGCGAGAGGCATCTGCTCAAGTTCATATACTCATTGACGTTCGAATACAGATACCTACTGCTGCTTGCCTAATTCAATTGCCGCAAGCGTTAAAATTTGGCGTGGTAATTTGAAACATGAAGAAGACGGATACGGTGCAGAGTGTTTCCACGAGATTTATCGTATATAATTTAAAGAGAAGCTAGACTTTGAGAGTACGCAAGTCACATAACGCTTCGAATCCACGGGGAGAAGAACTATCTGCGGTTAGTTAAACAAACATATAGATCAGGCAACTTGGAAGGATATTGAAAGCAGGTTTAATGAACCCAATTATAACAAGCGCTGAGCTCATGAGCATAAAATAGGAACGTGGAAGCAAAATCAAGAATGATTAAATTTCTTATTCATGGAGAATACTCCCTACAAAATCTGTTAGCCATCCCTTCAATATCCAAACACTTTTGAGCAAAATCTTAAAGTAACGTAGCCTGCATTAGTTGATTCAATAATTAAATAATTCTCGATGGTTTGTCTTTCGTTTTGTGTTTAAATTAGCGAGTTTTTTGCTCAAATTGAGGCTTTTGATATTTCAGCGAGTATTCCATGTAGAGTCATTTACTTTCACGAATCCCTTCGTAAATACAATGGAATACATTAGAAGGAATGCAGATCTATACTTTTTGAGGTTATAAAAAAAATAATTTGATATATCTTAATGCTCTATATTAGAGTGTAGAAATACCATGTTCACTATATAGAAGAATGTTACCTTAATATATTCTGTCGGCTGAACTTTTAATTTGCGATGCGGTTCTCTTATTGAAAGTAATACAAAAGCAATTTAATGATTTGAAGCACTTTTATTAGTATTAAGATGAAATTGCAAATAGCGTAAATAGAAACAATTGATTATATTAATTTTAAATCTTGTATTGAAAATTTATCGAAATATTTGTTACAGAAAATGCACGTATAATCTATGTCGTTTTTTGTCAAAGTTTTCGATAGATAGGTTAAGTAATGCCCAAATTAAATTACTGAGCAATATTTTTAAGTTAATTTAAGCATTCTCTTTTAATATGCAATATTCGTAAAGTGGGAATCAGTAGTCTAGAATAGAGTTTTCAAAAATATTTCCTTAATGAAGAAAAAACCAGGTTTCAACGAGTAATCCTTATCTTCAGGTGACACAGCAATATCCATAAAGATACTTAAAGATATACTTAAAGATAGCAGCAATTTGTGGAAAAATTACATCTCTACTTACTCTTGGTAATTTCATAACCCCTCACCTATTACTTTGGAAATTTATAAATATAACCAGCTAAATTTTGAACATTTCCTTGCAACAGTTGCTCGAAAGTTACTCAAAATCCAATCCTAAATGCTATATACTAGGGGTTTCAAAGAATCTTTTCCATCACATCAAAATTATAAAAATTACTGCCAGTTCGTTTCGCAGGTATTTCAAACATCCTTTCCTGTGGGAGTTTTCTCTCAGTGTGGTTTTTCATAATGTTTCTCAAATTTCTTTTACTATTTTATGTTCAATCCAACTGATAGTTTTTGATTCCTTTTCTTTTATTATATTTGAGAGCAACATATGACAATGAGTTTCGTATCAGAGGAGACTTTTACTCTCTTTTTCGCCCTAATAAAGACTTATTCAAAATTGATTAGTTATAATCTATACGACTGAACAGTGCTGCTTCTAAAGTTTTAGCGATACAGTATAATTTGTCACATCTAGCATGTCCTATCTCACCTTCTGTACCTCACCATCCGAGATTTATTCATTCTAGATAGATCTCCCAGATACCTCGCGCTCTTTTATCAGAGAAAGATTACAATTTCATTCGTATCTCATAACGGAAGCGTTATTGCCGAATTGGTACCGAATAGATACCGCCTCCTCTCTCCCCCCCCCAAAGCCATTCAATAACTAATGAAACGACAGTCATTTGTTACCCCCGCTTCAAGCGCCCTCAACGCCCCGCGCCATTCCCAAACGTTTGCCCATCCCACTGCCAGTTTTCCGATACTCGATACTTCCATCCCTCGCTCGAATCCACTTTCTCGCAGAATCCCATTCAAATCCCTAAGAACTACCCGTCTATCTTTATCCACTGTATCACGCTCTAAATCATTCTCTTCCCTTTCTTGCCCCGTCAACCGCACTGAGTGTCTTCCCCCAGTCTCTTCCGCTCTCTTGTCGCCAGCCCTTTATTCTCCGCTCCGTTCCCTTTTGTTCAACTCCCGCCGTTCCGACTCCCTTACCTGTGACGCTTCGAAAAAGTTCACGCTCTGCCCGTTTCTATTGCTCGATTCCTGATCTACCGCAACACTTCCTATCCACGAAAAGATCTACGACGATATAAATGAACCCTGGAGAGTCCCTCCCCGACGTAGCAGTAATTCAACTTAAAAGATACGATTCGATAAATGACGGAGGATTCAAGGAGAAGGATGGGTAAATAAAAATCTCTAAAAATTCCAAAATTGAGAAAAGTGTATTCAATATTATTTTTTCATCTCCATCAAAAGAATGAAATTTTTAAATTGTTTTGTTCAGTAAGCTGAAATGGTACCTATTAAAGTTTGTGTCCCAAATTTTTGTCAAAATAATTCTGCAAACTCCAGATTTTCCAATGAAATATATTCATGAATGATTGAGGGAAACGCATCCAATGATATTTCAGAATATACATTAAAACTAATTCTTCAGGAAATGGATATGGCGTGTTTCAAATAATTGCTCAAAATATTTCTCCGAAGTTAGTAATTCTGATACCGAGAATTTTTGTTTGAATGTTTAAAACGCATCGACCTAAATTCTAGGTAATTTGATAACATTCTGATTTATTAAATGAAAGTATAAAATAATAATTATATAAATTTATCACCTTTTGTCTCAGATTTTTTCATCTTTCATTTATCATGGAGAGACGTTAGGCTTTTTATTTTTTCCACTAATTTATATTTACCGTCCGATAAAAAGTAATGTTTGTAATTTCAAATAAAATTTGTTGAGTCAGCTTCTAGCTTCAGCTCTACGTTAAATATGGATTGAATCATGCTCCACTAAGAAATTGTGAGGATCCTATTTGGCTTGAACTTTTGCGCTAAGTCGTTTTAATATCTACTTGAAACTAAATATTTTTCGTAAAAAAATATGATAAAATTTTTCCACTACCACCAGCTGAAAATAAAGTAAACTTTATCTTACCACATCTTTAACACTAAACAATGAGCAAATACTGAAAATCTCAGATATCACGATATAAAAGTTGTATATTTTGCAATGCTATGGCCTACTTAAGAATCAGGCGTAAAAATTGTTAAATATAAAAAATCGCGAATGTAAAACAATTCAAAATACCTGCATAAGCAGTTTATGTAGTGTACGAATAGCGTAATCTTTTCGTCTGATCCCATAGACAAGATTTCCAATTTCAGAAGTGTGTCTTACATACATAACTTGGAGAGTTTTGATTTTGGTATGGGTTACAGTAGTAAGCAAATAGGATAAATATTGAAGTAAAAATAAATTCCTTTTACGGGATTTCAATCCAAATTTTACTTATAAAAGTACGGTGGAAGTTTCATTACGTAAGTTAACTTCGATTTCCTGTGGCATAAGAAAGAAAGCAATCCACTGAAAGATGCTAGCATGTAACTCGGATTTTGTCCTCAGATCTTTTTTAGATCAGGATTTCCGAAGGTCTATAAGAAGACTGAAATAGGATACGTCTAAGGAATAGGGGAAATGCGCTTTAGGTCCGAGAGGTATTGCCTAGGAAAATAGGATTATAAAGGGAGGAAAACATTTCCCATCGCTTGGATCAACTTTGATGCATCTTCCATATATCTGGGAATAAATTTTTGCCCTAATGCAAATATTATCGTTTTAATAAATCTCAACTTTGTTCAAGGAGTTTTGAGAGGAGGTTTCATAGATTTTTTTAATATTTCTTACGAAAAATTTGAGAAGCAAGCATCCATAGTGGAGACAAAATTGATCAGGAAAGAATAAGTAATACTGATGATATTAAAGAAGGTTTAAGGTTAATCCTGAATGAAGTTTAGAAGTTACGGTCAGTTTACAGTTATGAGTTCTTTATATTCTTCGGAATGCAAACCATAGAGTAAGCTTTAGATGAGGATATTTAAATTAGGAATTCGTTTTACTCCGGGGGTAAGCATAAAAAAAAACGTTCCCTCCGGTAATATAGCTATTATGTGTTGCATCATTCAAATTTAGAAAGAAATGAATTTTTAATTCGTGCTAATGATCCTTTTGCAGAAGGTTTACAGAAGTGGAATGGTTACCAAAATACTCCTGGGAAATCATGCCCGAACGGCCCAAATTCTACCCATGTTTTATTATTAAATTTTTGAAATTGTTTGAGTTGCATGTTTTGACCCTCGTATCATGGTCTTCAGGGAGCATAAAGATACCCCTAGGGGCGAGCCCGCCTCTCTGTTTATTCCTTGAATTATATTGTATTCCCTAAAATATTATCCAAAATTCAATGAATTGTGGCCTCTTTTACGAGAATCACTCTCGTACCCTTGTTTATGTACCCTGACTTAAAGAAGATATAGCCTGTTTTACTCGTTTAGGAAAATCCAGTTACAGCACCCATAAAAAAGAAAACAGTAGAATATCGTGAAACGCTACCATTAAATCATTCAGTCATGTGAATTAGACATATTGTGACTTTTAAAAAGGGCTTTTTTATCCAGAAAGTTTTGATTTGTGGACCAGGGAAAAATTAAGCATTAAATGTTCCGACAAAATGGACTATGAGTATTTTTTGATAATTTATAAATGAAGAGTCCGTGTGAGGTGTAAAGCCTATTTTCAGTATCACCCTATACGTAATCAAGGAGATGATTGAGGAACAGTATGAGGGTAGAAGAGTAATAGTTATGAAAGGATTTCAGTAATAAAATTAGCCAAGGAACATTGGGAAATAGTATGATTTTAAATGAAGATGTAAAATGTGGCAATGGAGACTCGCGGAACAATAATTTAATTTAAAAATTTTGGAAAATAAAAATAACGATTAGTGGCCTAATATTTCCGAATTACCTTTATTTTGATACTGTCCATCCGGTTGAGGGCACTTTTTCCTGTTCATCTCTTCTTAGCATGAAAAAATTCTTTGGCTATGTAGCTGAGAGAAGATGTACAGCAGTCAGCAATTGATTTACTTATTCCGAAACGAATCATAAATAGCCACTCAAATTTTCCATTTCATGTCGTCTATCCGTATAAAAGATTCCTGGAAACCTTCCTTCCCGCAAACAGCTTTTCCTCCACGATTTTCGGAATTCCCACATCCTTCAGTCAAGGCCTCTCCTGTCGATAACCGCCATTCCTTCCTCTCTCGAGTTTCTTTATCTCCAACGCTTGAACAACAAACCACATTTTATTTCCACATAATTTATCATATCATCAATCTTCCTTCCCCCTTCGTCAGCAGCATTTTGCACCGAAGGTCATTGACGCTTCTCCGCAATCCTTTTCAAGGTTAGAGATCGGCGGGATTGATGGGAAAGATGAGGAGAGATATTGCCTAGCGCTGACAGATCGCGTCCATACGTGCGAGCAGTGAGCGTGTCATTGGCATTAATAATTGAGGCCTCACTGCGTTCAGTTACCATGACCACGATCTTCGCCAGTCCTCTCCCCCGTTCTTTTTCACCGCTCACGCTCTTTAATTATATCGCTTTCTCAGCTTCATACAGGTTTACGTTGAAATGGACACATATGCTTGCGTCAGCAATCACTCAGAGGCAAACTCTCTGAGAGGGGTTCTCGAAACGAACAGCTTTGAACAGCTCCTACATTATTTAAGCCCCTCCTTCACCGGGGATGTTCCTCGGGTTTCTTTAATTTTCTGAGGTGGGGATGACTAGTCGACTGAGGGCTCATTTTACGAAAAAATGAGTCCGTGTCATGGTAATGTTATAAAATTTTCCCTTTTCCATGTTATGTTCGCGGGAATAATTTAGATATTTCAATCAGTTTGCTTGTGCAGCGGAGTAAACTTCATTGAGGGGGATTGAAACAATAAATTCTTCTCATACATTTAATTCTAGGTAATGATGGATGAAGGTAAAGAAAAAGGAAAATAAAGTAATAAAAGAGAGTAAATGAGGAAGAAACTATTTTTTGGATTAAAGAAAGCCACGTCACGTGTGTAGGAAAAAATCTCCAATGCAGAAAAACCCATGAAAACGGGTGTGAGAAAAGACAACGAAACCAACTAGTATGGCTAATCTTTGAAATTTAAATATACAATTTTCTGAAACCTGTAAATAAAATAATTACGATAAAAGGCGAAAAAAGTACAGAAGTGTTGGGAGATTTCTATAGAAGATAAAAATGACCATTGAAAATATAAGAAAATAAGCAAATATCAATAGGAAACAGAGTTTAAAGATATATTATACAATTTTGACGTTAGAGGAACTGAAACCATGAAAATCACCGATGTGAATCGCTAGTTGCATTCAGAAAAGAAAACAGCAGTATGCAGACCAGTTTGGATCTCTTACCTCCACTATTCGCTACCGATAGCTTTGAAGGCGAAATAAAGTGAAAGAGTTTACCATGACTTTCGTAACAAAGCTAGAATGAGGTAGATGAGAAAAATGTCCTCGTAAGTACTGCAGAATTTTTTACATCGTAAATATTTAATTATATTTAAGATCGTTAACCATTCGTAGAGTGTTTTCTAGTCTTTAGCGCTATAAAATAACGATATTTTAATCTTAATATTGTAAGATCATTCGAATTATGGTTACGAATGTTAGAGTTAAACTTACGAGGGTGGTCTGAAAAGTTTCCGAACCCAGATTTTTCAGAAAATTTTCAGAAAATATGTCTAGAAATGGCGAAATGTCTGAAACTTTTCAGACCACTCATGTATATTCCCCTAAAAGGCATAATCGACTATTGATAGAAATTCACGATATTTAAGGTAACTCCAGAGAAAATAAAGCTTTGAGTCATATGCACGAAATAATTTCTTCCATGTTACGATTTATAATTTTGTGTCTATATTTTGCGTCGGATGCATGAGTCAATAAGCTTTATCTTAGCTAGTGGAATGTTTCCATTTTGATTTAAAGATCTACTTGAAAGGACTCATATAGGAACAATTTCAAATTTAAAAATTTATTTTATTAGTATAAAATTATATATTGCAAATGTTAAAATGGAATGATATTTAATTACTCTCAGGATGAAAATCATACCATATTACTATCTGATTTTGGTACGATTTCATATACTAATTTATGATTAAATTTTATCATTTTCCATTTCATGAAATCCGTTCGTGAAATAAGGAAGTAACGCATATTGAATTACTCTCATTTTCATTAAATCTATCACCCCATTCTTTAGAACTCATTAGAATGAACATCAGTAATTTCCACATCCTCTTTATCATCTTTCTTATACACTATTAATCCTTCCCAGCGCTTAATTGATATTAAGTAATGAAAACGTCGTACAGAAATATTTTGCTGAAATCAGTCTCTATGAAGCGGTACTTCATCAGGGGTTGTGAAGAATGGAAGTGAGAACGTTTCAGGGCTTGTATGAATCAGAAATGTTGTTCTGTGTGAAAGAAAAGGAAAAATGTTTCACCTTGAACGTTTCCTCATGTGCCATCATTAAGTTCTCGCGTGCGAAAAACATCCTGAAAAGCCCTCAACGCCTACCCTATCCGACCCTGCATCCCATCTCCTCTTTTTTAATTTCGAAACTGGGACGTAAGGTCCCAGGATGATATAACTTGCTCAACTATGATGGAGTGCATAGGTGATTGCGTTCCTCCATTAAGAGGTCCTGTTAAAGTTATTCGTGTCAGACATTCTGTGTTAAGTAACACAATTTAAATTCTAACTTCCGAGCCTCAATATGAATCTCATTGAGTGCAATGATCCACAAAAGTTGAATTTCCATGCACTTTGAGCCGAAATTCAAGAGGGGCAACTTTCTACAGGATGAGGCGAGAGATAATTTACAGGAACTTTTCCAAAATGTTTAGTTCATTTTAATAAATGAGTACGAAGTTTGAACGGGGCAGCTATATCAACTCAGTTAATATATATATATATATATATATATATATATATATATATATATATATATATATATACATAATGCTCAATATTCAATAATTTGTATAGGCATCGGGTGAAAATTCGAAGAAATTATTTGATTTTCCAAAGGACAATCGTGGTTAACATTATATTTACAATTTTTAAATCAATGGTCTTGAAAAATGCACCAACCTCGTTTTTATGTTGACCTCCAACGTAAATTAAACGAAATATGTGAACCTGAAGATTATTTTTATTGGTTAATTAAGAACTGGATATAAACATGTGAATTAAACATTGTTCAGGTGTTTAATTAGTATTGTACCTTATCATGTTATCCTTCTATAAAAGTCGTATTTAAATGTAACTCAATTTTAATTGAAAGTAGCATCTTTAATTCAGAACATTTGTGTTATCAATCCAAAATAAACTGCATAAAATTATTTTAAGATACGGGTTCGAAATTCATTCTAAATTAATTAATTAAGTCAGGAGCCTCGCTGGAAGATTGCGGTTAGCGTTCGATTAAAGTCGTTCTGCAAAATATGTGTTGAAGAAACAAAAGTTTAAACTCGCCAAGTTCTGAAAGGCGGAAATTGCTAATATCTCGGAGTCTGAAAGTTTGATGTGGGAATTCAGGACGAGACGACTGAAAGGTCGTTGGAAAACTTGGTAACTCTTGCTTCGTCACTATGCACTCCGTTCTCTATTTTCAACTCCTTAGGGTGACATTATTTAAATGAGCTTCAAAACGAGTGGATGAATTTATTTTCGGTTATGAATGCACTGAAATACGCGATATGGATTAAGCCGTTTCAAGTTCCGTTTCGTTTACAGAAACTTGCGTATTCAATTAAGTCTCATAAAGTCCAGAAGAGAAATTCATGGAAGGCGCGTTTAAACGATACAGATTGCTATTTATTTCTACTCTTGATTATTCTAGAAATCGAGCTCAGGAATGAATTCTGTTATAAGACATTGCTTGAACGTACATGCTAATCGTATAAGGAGATTAATAGAAAGTTTATGTTTAAATTAACTTGTTAATATTTACGGAACAGTTAATGAGTAAAACAAAAAAGTTGCTTATGCATCGTTCTGCCCAGTTCTTGATAGTTTTTGTGAAGGAGGAATTGGCAAAGGATGGATAAATTTTTCATTCGCAAAGGTTTTATGTAAAACATAGATAAAACATTTGATTAATGATTTTTGGATAGCTATGATGAACTCTTGCAATCATGCTAGTTATTTCAAAAACAGTAAAACCTGGTTTTTGGGGTACCGAGCGAAAACCGCCTTTTAATCGGGATCGCGTTATAACAGAGTTGTGCAATACTGGCTGCCTAACATAATATTTTTGTTTGCACAAAAAGAACATATTAGTCATTTATTATTGGTCATTTTCACACTAAAATTAAACAGTTTTTGACAAATACGCAGGAAAGGATAAAGAATTTTTTAACAACAGTGGTGAGATGGCATCAAGATCTTTCCAAAATCATGCTCAGGAGCCTAAAATACACACGTTCTGGATTTTTCAGCGTTAATTCTTAAGATTGTAACGAAAGGAAACTCCGAAAGGAGAATATTTTACTATGACTTATTGATGCATTTTTGAAATGATTACACCAAAAAAAATCCAGTATTTTAATTACAGATATGAAAATTTTTCATTACCATAAAGAAGTTGAATTGCATTATTTTCACTGTCCTGATTGTTACTATCCACACATCTACACATTTACTGTCATCCTGTGAGCATTAAAATAGCTACATTATACAAAGAGATACGGGAGTATCAGTTGGAGTCACTTCTCAACCACGATGCCCGTATCAGGTACATGAAAACCCGTTAAGGGAAGCCGGCCCGTATCTGATACGGGAAAATCAGGCAAATGGGCAAATAAAGAAATAGATAACAAGGAAAATATTTCTTTTCTGCACTGTAGATTTTTTGTATTCGTGCTTTAAAATAATTATTTAGTTCCAAGTACAGTGTATAAGGAAGGACATAGTTCATTGTAGCAATAAAGAAAATGCATTTTTCATTCAATAGGATTAAAAAACGTACATACATTGCATGACAATCAAAGCTTCAGTTTATGAAGTCGTGTAATAATTATAAAAGATTTCAAAAGGTTGCAAAAAATAAATTCAGGAAAATTTGGAGAATAAAAATAGTGCAAAGGATCAAACCTAATGAATTGGAGCAGTATCCTATCGCGTGCAAAATTATGAATTTTCTTTTAATATAGTAGTTTCAAAAAGTGCAGATAATAGTTTTACCTAGTGCAAAATTAAAAAAGGGTTAAAGAGGGAATACACCCGTACCTTAAGAAGGATTCTCTTATTGGAGGAGATATAAAGCTTTTCTGTTTCTTCGACTATCTTCATCCTTCAGAAAATCTTATTACCGTTGACTAATGCTCATCCTCGACCAGTTCTTTTGTCGGAAGCTCACCGACGTAAAATGATATCGGATCAAGGGAAGAGGAGATCCGCCTTTCATAATTGAAATCGATAGAGGATGGCTTGACTTCGTGGAAATCCATCATAAAATGATGTATTTGAAAAATGTCTATTTCTGAATTTTGCAATTTTAAGAAAAACTATACGACGGGTTTTGGAAATCGGAGCCACCGTGGAAAATGATGGAAATTAAAAAGAAATCTTATCGGGGAAAAAAGGAAGAAAAAGTCCAGATATTCGCGGAAATCTGTTATATTAAAGAAAGCTGTGATGGTAAAAACATTGAATGTAGCGGTACCACCTTGAAAGTTTCAAGAAGGATATTGAGCCTTATCTTTCTTGAAAATACCCTTCAGAAGCATGACGTAATATCACAATTTTACAAAGCATGCAATATAATAGCACTCCATCTTTGTGAGTCTTTAGCTTCAAGAGTTTCTTAAATTTATCAGCAGTCTTCGAATGTATTGATTCTCTTCTCTTGCTAGCACTTCGAAAATTGTGGTAGGGTGCTGAGAATCATAGCGTAATTTTTTTCACTGGTCGAAATTTTTCACACAAATATTTTCCACATTTATTTCAACGTGTAACGATTATTTTACTGCTGTAAAAGCAGAGAAACTCCTAAAGCAATAATTCTAAATTAAAAGGCCTCTCCTTATCTCTGTCTCAAGCAATTGATTAAGTGTCTTACCTATCTGTTACTATAAATGAGCTCATGAGGAAGTATATTCAACCAGTATTAATTAAAATTTTTATTCGTGAAAAGGATTTGATTATTTTCGTATTTAATTATAGTATTCACGTATCGTAAATTATTCTCAAATATTATATTATGTAAATTGATAAGATTTGTGATACTCTTTTGTTCCTCAACGAAGCCGTTCATGGACGAGAAGTTGAATAAATCCCTAAGAGTACCCCTATATAGTACTATAAGAGGATCTTATTATTAAACGTGACGCTCATAAGTTTGTGGTGTTAAAGGTTACTCTGCCTGGATTAGCGCTATCTCATTAACTTTGGAGTTAGGATTCCAGCTTTTAGGTTATTAGCGAACTTGTTTTAGGTGCCTTCTAGAAAACGTCATTGGCAGGTGTGTATGCCTACTTTGCGCTGGTATTTTCTCCTCCACCGCCGAAAACCGAAGTAAAGCGTAATATAACAGGTGCTTCCACTTCCCAATTTCCCGAATATGTCGAAAGTATTGCCATCAATTATAGGAATAATTATAAAAGTAAGTTCCTTTAAATTCAAACTTTACTGGATAGAATTATTTGTTCCTTTTACTTTTTGGTGAAGATAGCTCCTTGAGTTTCTTCTTTATCGCCTATCACAGCGTTAAATTATATATGGTCAATGAATAATGAATGTGTTACAGATTTATTATAAGAATACTTAAAACTCAGAAATTGTACACAAATAAAAGAGGAAACATACATTAAGGAATAGGGTGCAGCATTTAAATCATAATTATGAGAAGAGGATACAGTTTTTCATTAATATTTTATTATATGGAAACTGTATTGTTCACAGTCGAATTCCGCTTGGAAATGGACTAATTTTTCCGAAAATGCCTATGATTAGGCATTTTTTTCTGTTGGATATAAAATAAAACATGCTTTAAATAGTTATATTAAAAATTTAATAAATGTCATAAGATAGAAAATAATATATATGAATGCAATAAATGAGTTTTTTTAATAGCCTAATGAAACTGAACCTAGAAGAGATCTAAAATTTGATACTACTGAATGCGGAATAGATCGTAACGAAACTCTTAAAATTATAGCTAGGAAGGATAACTACGGATAATTTTAATAAAAAAACAAGGGATACAATAAAACCATGATTTTTTTAATAAAAATGTGTAAGCTTTGGATGATTAAAATTTAAACTAGCATAAAAAATTTAAATGGATGAATATAACAGTTCAATAAGTACTCATTTAAGCTGAAGATCCGTACATGAAAATATAGCTTGACGTACATAAACGGTGCATCAAATGTAGAAGAAATTTTTATATCGCCATGGAAAAAGAAAATTCTTCACATAAAATTACAGAGCTCAAGAGTTAAACACTTTGTTATACTATGGCGATGAGGCTTTAGTCGATTTGATTAACTGCTAGTTCATGCTTAAGAGTGACAGAAACAAATTATTAAAAATATACTGTACGAGTATATTGTATGCATATACTATAAATTATTTCCATAACTATGACCCTGCTATAGTAATAAGTGTCATAGATTATATGAGTGCAACCAGATAATTTTATTTGACTTCGCATAAATTATACGCATATACGAAGTACAAATTGCACCAATATTTTTAATCAGCCCATAAAAAAGATTGATGAAAGCACGAATACATTTTACGACGCAGATAAATCCTAGATAAATTTATTTTCCCCGATTTAATATATATCCACGATAGTCGTACCTAGTAAATCCGGCACGATAAATCATTTTCTCTCCCATCTTTCACGGCGGTCTGACAAGCAGAAATCTCTTAAACAACGTTAATCCTTCAGGAGAAGATAGTACTATTGAAAGCCCAACCGAAAGTGCTTATCAACAGCGGTCGGATTTTCTTCACTGCTTCGGAATCCCCATCCGTATTTCCTCTCCCGAATCCTCTCCTCTTCCTTCCATTCTATCCCTCTTCATCCGTCGTAACATTTACGCCCCTTTTTTCTAACCCTTCCTTCCTATCCACTCCGAGCACACTTTTTCCTGCCTTTAAAGAGCTTTCTTAATGGCCCTGTTCTCCTTTTATATGGCTTTGTTCTCTGACCTCAAGACCCATTCGGACGTAATTCAATGGCTTAAAGAAGCCCCGTCCTAAGACGTGGGAAAGGGTGAAGGATATGGATTCGGTTTAATCGTATGAGCCGCAGATTGGAGAGAGAAAGAACGGAGGATTGTGGCCGATCGGAAGAGAAAGTAAAGGAATGGAAGCTTAAGAGTGGCTGATTGTGTGCGGGAGAGTAATGGCAGTGGGAAAGGGAATAATATTTACTTTAATGGGTTCTTAATGAGATAATCGACCGAGAATAAATAAAAGCTTTATGAATAATGGATAACACCGCTGTTAAGGATAAAACAGCTGGTAGATAAATGGAATCGCCTTGTTTCTTCTCCCATTATCGATAAATTAAGACTAATGAATGAGGGTAAGAAAAGGAATGTTTCTAGCTTCTTTTGCAGTTATCATTATAACTTATTCCTTGATGTTTTGATTACCATCAGATGGCAGTACAATAGGTATTATTATTATATTTCTACATAGGTACAATAGGTATTATTATTATATGTCTACATATTCGTAATAGAGTACAAGAAACATCGGAAAACATACAAGAAAAAAATTTATATCAATAAAGAGAGTGATATCAGTAACTCAAGAGGAGTCGGGAATAATTATGGTTAAGTCATAAATTCCATTCATTTATTCTTCACACATTTATTTCATGCCTTCATAATATCATTCTTTTAAAAATTTTAATTCTAGTACTTGATTGATTTCTTCGCATTATTGAATGAATAAGCATACCTTTTCATGTGTCCATTAATTTCCAATAATTATCGAAGGATTTATATGAATGATGAAAGATATCTGACATACTTGTTAAAATTTAGAGGAAGAAAGGCATATACATGGGTGGTCTGAAAAGTTTCCGACATTTCGCCATTTCTCGAGGTGTTTTCTGAAAATTTCTGAAAATTTTCTGAAGATTTCTGAAAAATCTGGGGTCGGAAACTTTTCAGACCACCCTCGTAGAAGAAAAAGTTGAATACGTCCAGGCTACGGTGAACTACTTATCCTTAATTTTTTTCTCGTAATTTTATTTTGTTATAAGCGTAAAATATAAACCACTCGCTTCCTCACTGCAACTGGTAAAAACTAAATGAAACATTTTATCATTCTTAAACAATATTTTTCGATCCGTCGACTACTTATTTACTCTCAAATAAAATGAAAGATATAACTTAGGGAAGCCCTAGAGATGGCAGTAACCACCTGGTGGAAATCTATCTTCTATGCATTCACTTAGTAAATTAGCCAACTACAATGGCAGTACACACACCAAATAGCCTATCCTGATAATCTAGTCATTTGTTATCATTAATCTTCCTGCGATAACTTCCTCAGCGCCTCGAGTGGGAGCATATATTATGCATTATCTGGATCTCTAATCACCAGTTAATCCACATCTAAGCGATTAGATCATTATTACGCTCCTCGACTTGTACATTATACAGCCATTTAGTCAACAGCTTGAATGGATGAGTGATGGGCATTATGGTTGCCCTTAAACGCATCTATTGTTTTATTAATTTAGTGAAGAAATACAGAGAGGCACACTGAAAATGCATGACGGAGATCCTTTATTTGCAACAAAACCAGTTGATATTCAGCTTTAGTGGATAGATCATAACTGCTTAGTATCTAAATGATTTTTTTGAATAAGCGGCGGTAAAGTAATCTTCGGCTGAAGTAGATAGATCATTACTGCTTAGTATTTTAAAAAAATTTCATCGTTAAGGTTTTGAATATTCGGACGTAAGAGACAGATGATTTTACAATATATCTTTTTTAATTTTTCCGCGGGTAATTATGTTATAAAGCTACATATTTTTATCTAAAATGAAATAATTCATATTCCATAAAGAAGATTTCTCTTTATTTGTATTTATAATGAAAATAATTTATTTTTCCATGGTTTTGGAAATTCACAACTCTTTTTTTCTGAATCTCGCTTATTATTACAGATTGGAAATTTTTCGGCTGAGTTTCCCCATTAGGGTGCGTAACGTTTCTTTTTTAAAATTCCAGCTGCAAGTTGTCAATAATGTAATTGCGTTCTGTCAAACTACTTTGAATTAGGTGACTTTGAATTTCAAATTCTCTGCTATTAGCGGGGAAACCGCAGAAATGATCCACTCTCTTTTCCAACTTGGGCTAATATTCAAATAGGATCATCAACAGAAAACAAACGAGAGGGAATAATTAAGCGCCCGTCATTTTGTGACACATGGATGAATAATTGATCTGCTATAAGTAGTTAGCACATCTAGGTGAAAGGGAGTTTTAGAGTGTATCAGGCTTTTAAATCTGGCTAACGCTATCGCCAACGGATACGAAATTATAGTACTGCACACAACGCATACTGTAAGGAGAGGTACATACATTACGTACAATTTATTTGAATTTTGATTAAATACAATATTTTTAGGGTAGACAGCCAAATGGGTAGCGATTTTGTCTTTGGTGAAAGAGGTTCCAGGTTTGAATTCCGGTGGGAGCCCACATATGTGTGAACTGACCGTAAGGCTGTTGAAGCACATAGAAAAAAAAACAATTAAATACTAAAATATTTGCAGGTCATATATCCGATTTCGTCAATAGTAATTAATTTAGCTAATTATTAAAGAAATAAACTGTTTTAGCATCAAGAAGGAAATTAAATAAAGAAATACATAAATAAGATGATTGAATCTCTACTGCATGCAAAATGTATCCTCCTATTTCTATCACAAATTCGTCTATTGTCCATTCTTTACTCAAGTTTACTTCCTTCCATGAAATGGAAATTTATCGTTACCTAAATTAATAATACTTATTTTAACCCAAAAATTTTATTCTTATTGTGAGCTTATCAGAAAAGGATCTGCATTAAATATATTATTAGTTTTTAGCAAGTGTAAAGCGTCTAAATGTCATGCATTCTAGGCGGAAAATAAATTTTTGCAAACTCGATGATCATATGGTTCATCTGTATGAAAAGTAGACTTACAACGACGTAAGATATGTCATTTATTGAGTAATTGCGCTTTAAAATCGTGAAAAAGGAGGAGTGAATTTTCTCCGCCTTCAAAACATCTGAAATATTCCAGATATATATAAGAATATCAAAATAATAGGATTCATGTTTCACGAAGTATCAATCTAAACAATGCAAAAGAATTTGTAGCATTGAAGATTAGCGAAGTTGGTAAATTTATTACGTAGAAGTTTAAATTATTACTGTGATCTCTATGTATGCTATATTTGACCATAATAACAAGCGATGGACTCCCTTTTGCCTGTATTAATTCTTTCAAAAAATTAAAATTATTTAAAAATGAGAGATTCGTCGTCAAAAATCTAGCAAAAGTGCGCAAATCAAACATAAAGTATAAGTAAAATACAACGCTGAAATTTCAGCCTGAATCGGTTTTCAAGCATACGGATTCATCCAGAGATCACTATTTCTGCATATATATAATAACACTCTTTTCTCACTCTACAAATTTCATTCTTTTCCCAATTATTCGTTTACCCGGACAAATCAGCAAATTGTTCGACTGCTGTTTGAAAAGAGGCTCCAAATCTTTCAAAATTCTTTTCTCTTTGTTCGATATAGATATTTCCAATCTACATTTAGGCATCGGTTCCGACACTTCCATTAATGCGCACAAATAGGATTTATTTCATTGAACTTTGATCATATCATCCCTTACAAATGATATATTCCTTCTGCAGGAGAATTTATGATGCGTGAAATTCGTAATCATCAGGAGACTCCTTTTTCGGAGTGAAATTTTCGTGAATTATTTTCTCATTGAATACTATTGATTCAAAATATGATATGAAAACCTAACCCAACTCTTTTGGCAGCTTGTTGCATTTGAGTGTTGAACTCTAAAAGGGAACATTTCGCCTCATTAGAAATGGGGGATTAACCCTATCTGACCCGCTGTCCGATATATTGGGCGCAGTATTCATAATTTATCAAATATCATTTCTTATAACTATAGATTCATTTTTACACTTTTATTAACGCATTTCCTCCTTTCGTATAGTTCTTGTAAAATACTGTATCAAAGAAGTTAGCCATCTATCTTTTATACCTTTAGGGATAAACCTTTGAGGATAAAGTAATGAAATGTGTTATTTTATAGTATTAAAATGATATTCAGATAGTAGCATCATCATAATGATATCATTTATGTTATTAATGGTGAATTCCCTCGTAAAAATGACGATATAAATTTCATTCATAGAAAAATATACGTCCTACCATTATCGCATACATCTGATCCTTCTGAATAATAAACAATTAAATTAATCGCTCTTTACAAACACAGTTTTTTATATTGCAAATGAGAGAATGTTGGAATTCTTTTCTTCGGAAATGTTCCATTTCATCCCTCGTAAACTTAATTTGTTGCTCCCACACAAAATATCGACGAGTAGAGTATTTTTTTATTTAGTAGCTAAAACATTATTACATTTTATTTTTACCTTCGGAATCATTTCAACGAAAATTATGAATAATTTTGAGAATGAAAGCATTCATTCCAAGAAATAAGACAAAATCAGAACGAAATTCAACGTTGTATGATATTTTATACTTCGAAATAAAGGTTAATATAGGAAATATATTGAGATGATATAAATATAAATGTGATTTCTCATTTTTTTAATGAATGCTTAACCATGTTAATAATTGCTTTATTAAAACAAGCAAGTTGTAAAAACTTCTTATCTGCTTATTATGAAGCTCCTTTGAAAACCTGAAATTTATTTTCCGGAAAAAAAAATTTCCGTGAACAGGATTCAAACCACTGAAGATAAATTTTTGAATTAACCTTTGGAATTGTTGGAATTTAGAAATTTGAAGCGGTCACTCTAACCACTCGGCCATTTTAATAATGTTAAATAACAAGGTTGTAATATGGCAAAAAGCCTGATTAAGTTAAATAGCCGGCATGCCAGATAATAACACACAATATTATATACTATTAATCTTTGAAAATCAGTACGATATGTTTACAAATAGTATAACCTATGCTCTTGGAGCTTTAAATCTGCATTACTTGATTTTAAATGTATGTACTAAAATTTCTTGGTTACCTGATACTTTAGTTTTTTAGGTAATTTTCATATTTTAGGATTAATTTAATTTTATCTTGTTATTTTTAGAAGTTCCGGTCATTTATAGCTTCAGTTTTTATCACGATGGTTATTTAAAGTTTGAAAGGGATTATTTTTATTTTTTTAAATCAATAGGGACCTGATAATCATGCATAATTTATAAGTTAAATTTAGTGCCGTAATTTTTGACGGGGGAATTTACTACTTATATAAGATTAGAGGAGTAAGGTTTCAATCTTCCCCAAACTTCTCCAGCATCAAAGTTCAAAAGGTCATGATAGATGGGTTAACTTTTTGAGATCGATTTGGAGTATTTAATTGATACAAGGAAGAGAGGGCATAGGAAGTTGTCGGGTAAAATAGGAAGCGGGAAGTTACAAAAAAGTGTTGGAGACGGCGTAATGAAGCTGATTTTGGGTCACATAAACTTATCTTGAGGAAGAATCCACAATGCTATAGGAGTTTTAACGAATGAACTGTTCATTTGATCAAACCAGTATTTTTCAGTGATATTATACCAGTCTTATAGTGAGATGTTCCGCTACTCTTCCTTTTTCTTAGATAATACTTTCCAAAAATGAAATCTCGCTTATATTTAATGATCTTTCAGTGATTTTTCTTCAAGCAAAAGTAAATTATTTCTCCGGGAAGGAAACGGAATGTAATGCATTTATTACCGTGAATATAACGATAGACCTTAATTCAAAGAAACCCCTCCATAGAAGATGATCGTCTTTTTTCCAAAAGTTTCAGTCTTTTGCTAAGGATCTATTCTCCAGCCTATCTCCCGCTACTTTTCTTTCAGCCCGCACCTTGGAGCCCACACATTCTCTCCCTCTTACATCCTTTTAACCACCGACCATTACCACACAAGCAACCCTTTTCTTCATCCATAAAATCCCTACCTCCAACTTACTTCCCCTTTCCTTTCTCCTCTATACCACACTAGTAAACCTCAAATCCCCAGTTCGCATCAAGATGCGATCCCGGCGGTATCAAGAGAGCTAACGTTCGCCGCCCCTATCGCACTATCTCCTCCCTCACTTATTCTCTCTCCCCGTTAATTCTCTGCGATCCAACGCTGATTTCCGTGATGTTGCAAGATCATTGAGTGAAAGGGAGAGTTTCGGGAACAAAGAAAGTTCGGCGATTCGTGATGAGTGTATTTGTGCAGAAAGGACGGTCTAATTGTATTTATGCGTATGATTTGCAGGTTTACCCCTTTCTCAGCCTCGAATTATAACCAGAGGTACGGATGCTGAGTTACGTGGAAGGACTCGGAGATTGTTATTTGACAGTTACTGATTTCGCCTCTGATGAGTTATTTTGCTATTATTATTACGGAAGAGACGTATTCATCAGTGTACTATTATTATGTTCTGTGGTATCAATACCAAATACCAATAACGATTTTTCTTGGATTCTTCTCCCTATGATATTTTAATCCCATTACTCCGAAAATATATTTCGAAGGAAAATTAAAAAACTCTTGGATGAATTAATATCTATTTTAATGGATTGTCCAACTTCAAAGTAATGGAATCAACATCCTTAATTTATTTACATACTTCCTTTCTTTCTGTTACCTATCCTTCGTCTACTACCTGTGGTAGTATTAGTAGTAGTAGTATCGACTTTTGCCAGGTCAGTAAATTTATGGCGAATAAAATTTGAAAGAATCGATAAAAATTATCTCTTTGGAAAATACGTCGAATCTTGCGTCTAAAATAAATTTAATTAATATATTCATCATATTTTATTCTTCTTGAATGATATCTGCTGCATTTCCAAACCAATATGAAAAATATAAATAATGACAAATGGTTTTGAAACAATATAATCCACCTATATATTTCGACAGCGTAAAAAGTCCTGCTTACTTCATGATAATAGAAATACTTATCTATTAAAGTTATTACCTAAATGCGATGCATTTAATTACGCTTGAGATCCCTTGTGAGGCAAACATATTCTGGCAGTGAACAAATCAGAAGATTCACTGGTTTTCAAGTCGTACCATTTATTGGCTTTCGTTTGATGATGTTAAAATTGGGGTATTCCATCGTTGGTAGAACTTAAAATAAAATTCAATAGTTCGAATCGATGATTTTCTTTGATAAATTTTAAATAGTATCCTATGAAGATGTGATAATGGAAGATAGGAAAAAAAGCTTTATTGCCTACAGATGTGTTGTAATATTGAATATAATAATAATCATGGAGTGATTTCAAGCAAGGAAAATATCGTGCCGTTATATAGAAAAACGAATCGACCGATAACCCCAAAAATACTGTTATAAAATGCGCTTTTGATGTTGAGTTGATGACAGGGGTCAAACATGCTGGATGTCATACCTCCATAAATACCGTTCAGACTTTCATGAATATTGAATCAGGATGTGAAAGGTATAAATGCCCATTTAATGGTACGGAATCTAGTGGTAAACTATTCATCATTGTGTGCGCAGGCATTTCCGGAAATGGTCACGTCGTAAATCAATCGTTAATAAAGGAATATGGTATCGTAATTGAATCTGGAGACTCTCCGTATTCATTTACTTTCTCCTCATACCGTCATAAGCAGATTAATTGCATTTGACGCAAAAATTCTATGCCCAGAAATTACCCGTAATTTAAACTTTCAGTTTTTTGTCGAAATTTTGTCTCGATGATAATCCGATAAGTTGCTGTAAACCATCTCTGAATGCAATAACATTTTTCTCGTTTCATATCGTGATTATGTTCAGATTACCATCAAAAGCAAAATCCTACGAGACATCAATTGTTTTCTGGTGGGACTCATGAAAACCCTGATTTTTATCACTATATTATTAGAAAGAATAACAATTTATGGTGTAATTCATTTGCATAATGTTTAAGTTCATTATAGATATTATAATTAGAGATTATTAAAAAAGATTAAAAACAGGATAATATATAATGTAAAGATAAATTGTGACTTTCACAAAAACTGAATATCAAAACGACAGCGACAAACTTTACCATTATCTCGGAGTTGAT
This sequence comes from Pachydiplax longipennis, assembly GCA_036926295.1. NCBI lineage: Eukaryota > Metazoa > Arthropoda > Insecta > Odonata > Libellulidae > Pachydiplax > Pachydiplax longipennis. The sequence goes on from JAVFKF010000012.1 coordinate 21,069,816, forward strand.
TTAATTTTAGATGCAAACGAGTATTTATATTAATTATACGGAGATAATTATCTCCCAGGATAATTAAATACCGCCAACTGTTGTTAATTGTGGCTGATAGTTATTGTTTCCATGTGGGTCAGATATTTATTTGTTATATTATTAATGTTAAAACGTCATTTCTCTTCATAAAATAATTTTAGCACGGAGGGAAATGAACGTTGCGGACATAATTAATTGAATGTGTACTTAGAATGTTGAAATTTACGAGTATTTCCTACTCTTTGTTGAGGGTTTTTCGTTCGCGTTTTTTCGCACAACACAGCTTTGACGATACCGAAATAAATTTTATAGAAATATATTAATATAAAATTTGATTTAGGTAACAGACGTAACTAACCAATCAATGTTAAACCCGAACAAATTTTCTCTGAAGTTATTCTTATATCATAAATAAAAATACAGGTATATTCACCTGATTGCCTGATGCGTATGATTTTTACAATCCTTTTTTATTTATCAATGCTATACTTTCTTCATGAGCTATGTTATTCCTCGGTCCCTATTTTGTGACAAAAGTTATCTCAGAAGTAAAGGAATTATTTACTGTTATTTTGTTCTATATTTTTAGCCTCAATATCTCTAGAATGTAACAGTTTCTTACTAATTGATAGTTGATACTTTAATTAAAGTTGAGGATACGATAGATATCACTGTCCTTCTTAGAAACTTGATTAATAATCACAGCCTTACATGATGCTATATTTTACGGTCTCGGTCTATGAAAAAATATCATGCTAGTAATTTATCTATACACTATGGTCATAATTTTCCTTAAAGTATCTAAAATCGTCCATTACTTCATTTCGTACTAACTTCTTGCTTTGATTTATATTTTATCTCTTGCTCCTTCGTGAATGATACAATTTATCAAAAGCGAAGCAACTCACGTTTCAGTGGCTTTCTAGGGACTTTTTATTTCAGCAGCCGTATCGAGCCGCACTATATTTCCAACTGGTATCAGTTTTTCTCGTCCCTTTTGTCCTCTCCCTACATTGGAAGTGGGCTTCGATCCATAGTTATCATCTCCGCAATCCCCTTGTAGAAACGAGTGTCAGGCCGCGAAAGCACTGATTGCCTCTTCAAATGAGCCAAGGAGGCAATTCTGCGCCATCACTTCTTCCCCTTTCAGGACGTCCTCTCGACGGAGACATCTGGCGTCACCCTTCCACGCGGATGCTTAACTTCCATTTCCTTCTCTTTATTTTTTCGCTCTTTTCCTTGCATCTCTCCCTTTTTCTGTCTCCTCCCATCTTCCTCCGCCGCTCCTTTCACAAGCCATCTTCGCGTCCAAAAGGATTTTATTCCCTTTTCCTCCAAATGTCTCCTTGGCTGCGCATGTTCTAGCTCCCAAGATAAAAGATGCCAGATTCCCTTTTTTTCGCCCCTTATGGCGTTTCAGCTCTTTCTTTTTGTCTCCTTTACGCTTCGCAGGTTTCTTTTTTTCTCTCGGTGGTGGGCTGAAGCGTTTCTCATATTTGGAATTAACACTTCATGGATAGGATTTTTTCCTTCGAGGTAATAACCCGACTAGGATGGTTTTCATATATATCGATGCGTATTTTAGAACAGTATATACATATATATTGAAAATACCGATGCTCAAGCGTGGAAAGTTCTTGGATCAGTTTGCAGGATATCCTTAAGGCTGGCCCGTATTCTACAGCCGATAAATCTCTCCACTTATATAATAGTCAAGACAAATATCTCCACTTATATAATAATATTTATCTCTCAGCATAATCAAATGCTATGGACGAGTGAAAAATTCAGAAAATAATAATACGCATCCCCTGTTATTTTTGTAAATTTTAAATACGTATACACAGAATACTGAAATGATAAGACATTATTTAGGGACATATAATTTAAAAGTATAATATCATCTAAAAAAAACATATAGAATAAGGAAAGGCGTGGTCCTTTTTTCCCGAAAAAAGATTTTTTAATGAAGAAAAGATTATTATATGAAAAAATTACCATACCTTTCTTTATTCTACATGATGGATTTCCATAACACTTTTCCTCTTGTTGTGAAGTCTAAACAAAAATAATTATATCGTGACCTATGCTGTTATAACATAATACGATTTATTAAACAAAACCGACATAGGAACTCTATATGGAATACAGGGTACTAAATCTCTAAACCCAAAGGGTCCCCTTCCTCGGGGTCTTTCTTAAGAAAACAGATATTTAAAATCTCCTTAAACACAACCAAATTAACTAACCAACGTTGCATAGCATATAAACTAACAAAATCACAGAGCTAATTCAGACAGCATAAAATTAAATTAATCTGTACAAAAATCTCCCAACTAGACGCTTGTGATTATCATAAATCAAAGTTATGAAATTATCATACAATAGAACGGAGGCATATGGATAGAGACCAGAGTCCAAGTTCCGTTTCACACACCCTCGTAAACGCCACTGTAAACCCTAAAATTTCATCTTCTCATCACGTATCCCAGCATCACCCGCGGTTTTTTTTCATTGCCCTTCGTCCAATGAAGATAACGGCTTGGATATCGAAAATCGCAGTGGTTCTTTCTTTGCCGGTAATCTCAGATTTCGGGTTATATTCAGAAACGGGTATCAACGTAGCTTCGAACACGGCATTAGAAGAGGTTCTAAACCTCTAAGCAGCCTACTAAGGTCAGGTTTTTATCAATTTTAATATCATGGTAAAAAGATCAAGTAACATGGCTTTCGCATTTGTTCACGTTGCATATATTGCGTAAAAATTAAAAATTATTCCTTGATTCTGCGGAAGTATTTAGAATTCCCCTTATATGAAAATTTTATTTTTCCTTAGAGACTTCTTTCAGGCTTAGGTCAGATTCAACGCTTCTCTAAAAATGTAATGCTGGAGTAAATATTATCGTTCCCATTTTTTTTCAAAAATAAACTTTAATCGATTCCTTGCATATTGTAATTCATTTGTAGTAATTAAATCTATATTACATACTTATATACTCTTATCCTATTGATCTTGCCATCATTGATGCTTAAGGTTGTCTTTAAGCAAACTATTTTTATGATTTCATCATCTTCCGTCCAATGTAAGTCATATTAAACCGAAAGCGTATTTAATAAAGTAAAGTCTCGCATTCTGAGTTCTAGAAGTGAAAGATATATACAATTTTATCCATGTATCTAAGTATTTGAATTATTGGAATCAATTCGGTTTCAGTAATTTAGACAAGACTCAGTAATTGAAACCTATTCAGTAATTTAGACAAGACCTCATACTCCTCATTATTGAATATAATGACATTTACCCGCTTATAACTATATTTATGTACGCATCCTCTGCTTCATTCATTTGTAAGCCTGAAATGACTAAAGGGGCAATTCTCGGAGACACTTTTTTAAAATAATACTGAATTCAGAGGTTACTCCTGCCAGATGTTATCTTCTGATTGCATTACTAAGTTCTAATAATTTATTGTGTATTATTCACTTACAAAACATTCAGCTTCACAGAAAAATGTAAAGGAATTTCGGGATATCAGAAAATGGCTTCAGTCACGAGGGATAAAATGTGGGCGAAAAGAGAATTTGACGAGCTGAAATTTCATGAAATGTTTATAAAGTTTCAAATGACTATTTATTAAGGCCCACTACTTTACTATACCCATATTTACTGTACCCAGTACTTATTAAATTCCTTTTAGTCTTAAAATAATTATAAAAATATACGATAAAAAGTTAATTCCTTATGTTTTAAAATAACTGTAAGTGTTAATGATAAAAAGTTAGATGACGATTAATTACTATAGAGGTATAAATTCAATGTGTTGCTATTTTTCGATGAAACACCTTATTGTAATCAAACAGCTGACGAGCACGAAGTGAAAGCGCTTCTAACAACGCGAGAACCATCGAGAGAGAGAGACTTGAAACCTCGATTCAGCTTCAGCCGCGTGATACCGCGAGAAATCCAATAGATTTCATGCATCCGCTTGCATTTTCACTCCTGCCTGGCGGGCGAGGGTAAACATTGCATTTCGCCGAGTGCTCGACGGTTTTGCCCGATGAATATTGAATGGATACGCCAGAGATGGAATTAGGGAACCGGAGTAGCGCTTAGCGTTGCCCTGTATCGGTACGGTATCGACTTTGAAGAACACGTACGGACGGGAAGAGAGTGGATTGATTCGAAAGACTAGTGGAAGTTCGGCTGTTGAGGAAACACCAAATCCCATTGTGAATAAGGTGAGAAGTGCGCGGGCGTACGAGTTCCCGCACGCGAAGGATATTGGGTGAGGTGCGTAAACAGGATTCGAAGGTCACGTAAATGGGTCCGTTACGTGAGGAAAGCATGAACCTCGGAGGGAAGTGAATCTCGGTGTTTTAAGGAGCGCACCAATTGCGAATTGGCGTGCAGCGGATGTGATATGGAGCGAGGGTACGGAATATGGCCGCTGATAATGCGTTCCTGGAAGCAGGAATTGCGTCTTTGAGCGTGCCCTATCAAGCGTCACCTGACCGCGATTTCGGGAATGATCCTTTGAAATGGGATTTGTCCCCGTGAGCTCAATTTGGAGAACACGTACTCGGATTAGCCTGAGCTTAGGATTAGCACATTCGAATATAGTAATTCCTCCGGAGTTGCGCAAATTAAACGTATAGCTGGAGGAAATATTAGGATTACGTCGGCTTTGCGTTTCGGGGAAACCTTTGCTGCGGAATCCTGGGAAAAAGCGCGGTAGTGGTCGAATTTGGGATGTAAAGGAGATGGGTTATTAGGCACGGTTTATGAAAATTAGTGAAACTCGGCTTAAGGCATGTATCTAATGAAGTGCTTTATAATTGCTCATAACCAAATGCCAATTGGTACGGCAATAATATTTAGAATTTCGAGAGTCTAGCTTTGAGCGTATACTATATTATGCTTCGTGATTTATTATTTACCGCTTGAAATATTCTAAGTAATATCGCGGAGAGCTAAGTAGAGCATGGTATAAAAATTAAGACTACACAAAAAATAACAATAAAATCCCCATGTTCACATATAGTTTTGAAAATCCAAAAAAATTTTTACCGCATCCTCTTTAATTTCAATTATTTACATTATGATTTAAAAATTCAATCTATTTCAACATAACGATAGGTTATATAGATGAAGAGGCTTTGAAGACTCAACATCGTCTAAATAATACCGTCTTTTACTTATTATCTTCTTATTTTCGCTGTTCTTATGAATTTTCCTCGCTCTGCGGCGTTTCTCTTAGCTAATTGTGTGGTTCAAACCGGCCTCTGTGCCTAATATTAAACAGACAGATCAAGTAGAGGTTATTCATGTGTATCTTGTAACGTGGCTCAATTTAGCATCAGTTTTCTTCCGTATGAGTTTTCACAGTCGAATGCTCGCCATCCACCTCAAAGAAAGAGAACACCCTTAGCAGACGAGGAGTGGGCGAAAACATGCCCCAAAGTCCTTTTGTTGTCTTTTTTTAAGAATCGGAACAAGAAGCGTTCCAGACGAAACCTTTGGAAGTAAAGAAGAGGAAAACACAAATTATATCACACAAAGTGGGAAGGAAAAATATGAACGAGATACTACTGTAACGTGAATTGAAGTAAGAAATTATATGCGATGGCATAATTGGATATCGAAGATTGATGAATATGAATGGTCGATCCAAGAGGATTAAAATTTCAATGAAGATTCTGGAGATTTTCAAAGAGTCGGATCCATTAAGAAATAAATGAAAAGGAAAGGCAGGAAATTTGACGCTCGAAGAAAATTCATGTGAATTTCCTTGATTAGGTGTTTTTTGGCGATATTGTTATAGGAATTGACTTTACAGCTGATATAAGGGGCGATTATATTTGGTAATTTATTTATTTATTTATTTATTATACTTTAGACTACGATTAGGCACGAGGCCAGGTGGTAGCCATTCCCTGTGGGGGAGGGAAATATAAAATATCCTGCCTGGTATTCACCCAAGTCGAGAGGAAAACCCCCCAAAACCTCCCGAAGGCAGTACGTCACACAATTCAGTACTATATATAAATATACAAACATGAAAGATACAAACAATATGAAATATAAAAGACAAACCTCATAAAAGAATGTTACATAATAAAGAAATAATTATTATTTTAGAAAATACAAGTTTAATTTGCAATCCAGCAACGGCTGTTATTACTAATGTACTAATTCAAATATTAATATAACTTAACTTAGCTTTAAATTTTTTTGCGTTTTCTGGAATTGGAATGAGAAGTTCTTCAGGTAAAGCATTCCATTCTCTTATTCCTCTATTAACAAAAGAATATTTTGCAACATCTGTTTTCTGCTCGCGTTCTCTTATTTTTAAATTATGGTCGCCGCGTCCAATATAGCTTGGATTTTCGAATCTCTCCCGTAATTCTGCCCAACCATCTTTACATTTCTCTTTACAATTCCACGCGTTAAATACTCCTGCTAACCTAAAAGCTTTCCTTCTCGACGCCTACGATTCCCATCCTAGCTGATCTAGCATTTTGCTGACACTCTCATCCTTCTTGTGTTTTCCAACTACGTATCTAGCCGCCTTCCTTTGCACGCCTTCAAGTTTCTTACTTAGGCCCGTTTCGTGGGGGTCCCAAACACTCGTCGCATATTCGACTATCGGCCTAACTAACGATTTATACGCCCTTTCTTTGACTCCCCTCCCACTCCGTTTTAGGTTTCTCATTACGAAGTGAAGGTTTCTATATGCCTTTGTAGTAACATTTTCGATGTGACTCCCCCATTTGAGATTATCAGATAAATTAATACCCAAATAATTGCAATCATGTACGGTAGGAATTGTTTCATTGTTTAGCGTATATTGGTTAAATTCATGTAACTTTTTTCTAGAGAACTTAATATGCTTACATTTACTGACGTTTATCATCATTAATGATAAGTATACGTAATAATTGATACGTAATAATTGATAAGTCGTTATGCTTTCTTTATTTCGATAGACTTCATCAAACAAGAACAAGTTCAAACGGTATTATCTCGCGGAATTGAAAAGAAGAATTTTCTGCGTACGTTTGAGTAGTTATCAAGAAATTACACCAAAATTTAAGGTATATTACATTTATATGGAACAAAAAATTGCTAGGGCTTTTGAAAAGATAAAAAACGTAATATGGTGTATAATATTTTTTTTTTAATCGGTTATGAATCACCTGAGGGATACCATCACGGTCTAAATAAAAAATGTACAACAACTAATGATTGATTGATTGGATAAAAAGATAGATAAAGTCAAAGAAAATTAAAGTAATTTTTACGAATTTCATTCTTGAAAATTGCGTGAAGAGATTTCATTAAGTACACAAATATTAGGTATAACAAATTTATAACGCAAAGATTGTAAAACAAAAATGATGGTTGTGATACAATTGATAATCAATGCGATTTTATGATTCATTTTCGGTTATGTTTTTATGATATTTTTTAATTATGTCGATCATTACTTCTAGAATATCCCGAAACGTAATTTTATATCTAGCATCTTACGAGCAAAATAGGTTAGTGAACTTCTCAGTTGAGGCTTACGTAGTTGAAGCAAATTACTCATTATTATTTAGCGAAATCTCATTACACCAGCCGTAATCAATTACGAGGAAGAAGCACTCAAAAGTAAATCAACTTGTTCCCCGTGCATCCATCACGTTTTGGCGATTACAGAAATGAAGAAACTTGCTCAAATCTCGGGCCCGCGTCCATCTCCGCCAAGAATAGAGTTTCCGGAGGAGGAAAAAACCTCCATTTTCTGTCCACACTTTCTTTTTGCCCTCTTTATAAATTGATGTGAGTGTTGTATGGCGAGCACGTTATAAGGAGATAACGTCTTAATACTCTTTTATCTACCCGCTAACACTCTTAGAGGCCTGTCACGTCGGGAGACGTGCGCCTTTTATTCCCCACCGACTTTTCTTCTCACAAAAGCTTAAGATGTAAGGGACTTGGTAACAAATGAAAATGTATGATTCCTTAATAATGCAGCTCACTGGGAGACCTGAAAATCACGTGGTCGCCGGACAGGATCAGTATACATCTTTCCCTTTATTCGCAGGTGAGCTTTTTCCTGTTTTGTTAGAGAAACTCTGAGACGGTGAGATTTCTCTCTTAATTCCCTATCCGAAAGCTTTATGCGCGAAATTTAACGAGTTCCCATTTTCGTGGAACGAAATAAATAGCCAATCGATTACGTATTCAACTTTCACTCAAATTTGTTTTATTTATGAGGCTCCGTCATTAAAATTAATGAAGCGCGATTAAATAAAAGGAAGAAAGGAAAGTGGACGAATTAAATTTTGTATTTTCCAGAAAATTAGGAAAGTGATGTTTATTTCATCGGGCGATTATAAATATGAGAAATTAAGCGTTCTGAGAGATTTCTACAATTTCTTCTACAGAATTGGCTTGCTGTTTATATCATGCTGATTATTTCGTAATTTAAGAATATAACGGTCATGCAAATTTGCATATGCTACAAAAGAATGAATAATCTTTCAGCAATACATATAAACCGTTTTCATATGAATGAAAAGCAATCCGTTGATTATGGTATTAATTTAACCCTAAGATTTTGGTATTCTGATGTAAAACATTTCAGGTAATCTTTCTAGGTAATATTTCCTTAATTTAGGCCAAAAAGAAAATGTGTGTAGTGAATACCATTTTGGATCATTTTCGATTACTAAATAATGATTATAATGCATTTCTCGTCCATATAGTATAGCCTCAGACCACACAGTATCTTAATAATGTACTTATATCCTTAGTTTACCAGGAAGCCTATGATTGAGCTATTGAATTTTAGCTATTTTCACTTTTAAATTACTTGACATCTGGGGATCAAGGACACCAAATAGTTTTATAAATTTGGTGTTTTATATTTTCCGTTGAGTAAAATGAAACGTAATTTTTTTAAATAATTTTTGTCCAGAATCCAAAAAGGATCCATAAAATAATAATAAAGGAAAAGATCTACCTTATTCTCAAGAGAATGATGAGAATAGAAACTAGATATCCAAGATTTGCGTAGGAAACAAATCAATACTTAGCTACAAGAAAGAAGATACTTGTCATTATTTCTTATCAAGTATATAATACTAATTACTAATTCACACGGTCATTGATTCAATCTTTTCTTACTCTTTCAAAATAATACTTATATTAACCCAAAAATAATATCATAGTGAATTTTTTGTTAACAGATGCCTATCATTAATATTTACTCAAATGAGTTTTGTATTATAATCATGTACTTACTTGCATTTAATATAGACAACTATTGCTAAATATAATTTTTCATCCACTAACATCCTACGACTTGATTTTATGTACGATAAATTTCGAATGTTCCACGAAGGATAAAGGACTCTCCTCGTAAAGTTCATCACCATTTATTGTCTTCTCCACCGTTAATCTTTCCTAACTCCACGGTATTAAGGTTGGGATAAAACACTTTTAGAGGGATCTGCTCACGTTGAAACCATTTGATGATAAAAGCTCAAGGTTTATCTCAGTGAAAGACCTAAAAACTCCGCGAGATCGGCGATTAGCGGTCGTTTGCAAAGGCTATCGGTCTATACATCGATCATTATCGTAAATCGGAATTGCAGTTTTCCGCAAGTAAATATTTTTATTCACAGATGTAATAACTATTTTGTTGCGAATTTTAAAATGGCTTAAATTATTTATTTAAATTTAGAAAATTATTTTCACGTTGCGTTACCTAAAATCGCAGTTGGAGTATTTTTTCTCGGATTATTTGCTAAATGATAACTCATCGAGATGTTCTATTTTCTTGTAACAATTGTTACAACTTTCATTGGCAGAGAATGTAGCACCCAATGGATGAATATCATTAAACTTAATTATCCCATATTCATAGACATAAACAGGCATGAATTGCGATACCTAAAATTGTGTCATATTCATACAAAATAGGGTCATTTTGTTATTAACAGATTTGTTATTGGAAAAGTTCTAATTAAAAATCACAGATCAACGGCATTTGAAAATCTCCCTTTCTTATTATATGGGCTTGAAACCATAAAATGAAATTTAAAAAAAATGAGTAGAAAATAATAAAATAAGATCAGAAAGTTCAAAGAGGCATAAAAATTAAAAGTGAACTTTAATTATAAAATAATAGGTATTTTATTTTCTTTTTCTAAGGTATACCTATGTTTGTTTAACATTTATGTGCTATTGTTTCTTTAATTTTCGTCAAAATATTGTTACGGCAAAAATCACACAATTATTCGTATCTTCTCACAGTTGAGATATTTTAACATCATCAAACTCAAGGTAGAAGCTATCTGCCATAATGTATGCAATGTAATAGCGTATAGATGATTATCACAACCAAAAGGTGATGTATCTTAAGAATATCGATCAAATTACACTCCTTGCACTATACATAGTAATAAGAAAAGTCTCGTTGGTTGTTACCGATCATCTAAAATGAGTATACTCTTGGATCTTTCCGATATTTATACCACACGCTGGAACTGCACAAATCAGCCTCCAATATCGGGAGTCTCTTTTTCCTGTATCTCTCACTCCACTTATCCCAACATCGCAACTTATTGCCCTAACGTGAGTTCTCGTAGAGATGTCCTCTTGAAAAAGGAGGCAGATATCTAAATCCTCTCCGTACCTCATTCACTATACATGCATCAACTTCTAGTGGGGTTCGAGCACCTTGGATCGGCTTTTTCCATCTTTTAGGGAGCTCTTAGCCGAATGATCTTCTTCCTTCTCTTTGCTTTTCTCCTCGCGTTTCCCCTATGCATAGATACATATTTAAACTTGACTGTATTGGAAGTTTCCATTTTCTGCCGAATTTATCTTACGCGGGTTTTTTATTTGCAGAAATGTGTACCTTTTGTCAGTAAGTGATTTCCTTGATGGAGTGTTTCAGACGAAGCAGTTTGTTTAGAATGGGAGATTACATGTTCGTTGATGTCATTAGTTTCTTACCTATACTAGCCGCAATCATTTTTGAATTACGTAAATATAGATTATCTTTTGATTTTATCTAAAATTTATCATAAATGCTGTGATAGAGATTCTGAAATATTTATTTTTTCAGCTAATAGAAAAACACAGCATGTTCATTAAATGGATATTTTATCATATTGATAAATATTTTAAAAGATTTTATTTATTTATAAATAGGAGGGATGTATTTTATATAATTAGGTAAAAAAATTTATGCTGATAGAGCCATTTTTTAATTCACGGCGAATGCTTTAATTTTATTCTGTTAATTGAGCTTCAGCAAAAAAGCTTTAGTAATGAATATTATTTATATATTGCTTCGATTCCTTATTAAATTATACAATTGAATGAATATTATCTAAATATAGCTAATTCATGAACCTAACAATTTCGGTAACAATTTGCGTCATTATTGCTAATCCAATTTAAAATGGAAATTCTTCGAATTTTATTATAAAATTGAAAGAGCTCCGCTACGCAATAAATTCATTAACCTTTTCTATTAATGTTGTCATGAATCTATGCCATTATTTTGCTGGAAAATTATAGGGAAAGCTCTATGGAATCACTAGTAATTAAGCTATATTACTTTGATCTTCATTTGTCATTAATTGGCTAATTAAGCCGATGCGGATAGAAATTAAGGTCATTTTAAAGAAAGAAGTATTTAAATATGCTTAAATATAAAACCGAAATGATGAAAAATAACGAAAAATAAATCCTCCTTACATTTCAATCATCGTTCTTAAATAGTAATCTTAATGGCGATATAATTCCCCAGATGTATTGAATCGAAATTTCATTATTCTTAATAGGTTACAAAAATTTACATATTCTCCACTTCCTCTGCTATGTAGAGGAAAATTTTTAAGAGCCACTAAACGAAATTCGCTGAAGTGAATAGCAAACATTTTTAAGTCTTATAATATGCATTATAAAAATTTATCATATATTTATAATCAAGTATTGACAATCTTGTCGAAATAAAAGTAGATCATTGTTGGAAAAACTTCCATAGCAAGAGAACCTCCAATATAAAAGGTCAAATAAAGACCACAACTTCTCCTTATAGATACAAGACATGTATACTTTAATTTATAACACATTTAACTTTCATTCATAAAAAAATGTATAGATAAGAACTTATTTTAGTCATCACAGAATTTTTAAGTGAGGTGCGTAAAGAACAGGATTTTAATTGAGAAAATAGAAGGTTCGTCCGACCTATGCACGAGTTAATTCATGTTAACCATACCCAAAAAAACATTTACCTTCGATTATGAGTTTCTTTCCCATGCTAAGTGGGCGTAACTTGCAAGACGCCGTGAATACACGCAACCCGCAACAAACATGTAACGAGATTTTGCCTCACCAGAAGGATATCCTATTTATCTCCGTATTCGAATTTTAAGTTTTAACAGATGATTACGTAAAAAATAGTAAAAATTACATACATTCTCTCGCATTATTTCAAACATAGGCATTCTATGCAAATGCGTGAATAAATTTACGTTTAATGTTTAATACATTTAAGAATTACGGCTCCGAAACACTCTTCTTCAAGAATTTGTGAGGCACTTTGGTGAGGAAGATATCGAATTCCGTTCTCCTCAACGAAAATGTAAAGACTACGCAAGAACTGCTTCAGGCCCCCCATAGACCATACACGAGCACAACCAACTTCTTATGGGAATGTTTTCTAAGGCGCTAGGAATGAAGAATGAGGAAAGGGTTTCCCATTCATTGAGAAGCCGACACTTCTCTAAAGTCTCTAGGATCTTCGCTTCGGGTTTTTGCATTCGCCCTTTAAAGGGTCATCGTCCAAAGGTCTCTTATCGTCTTCATTAATCTCCTCTCATTCAAATAAAACGTCTTTATCTCTGATCGTTAGCCATTTATCTAAGAGGCAACCCCGCTCCTTGCTCTTTTCGATTTGACTCTCGCATTTATTTATCGTCCCTCGATCTCTCTCTCCTCTTAAACACCGGCCCCACCTGCCTCCGAGCAATGTATCTTTTGATATACGTAAGCGCCACTCTTTCCTTCCGCTCTTCCCCACCCTCTGGATTTTCCCTCGCTTCCACTCGGTTTTATCTCCCTATTTATTCAATTACGGCCAGTTTCATCCCTTCTTCCTGGCTTATCCATGTGCGTAATTCACTCTTGGCGTCAAGATCATTCTGCATCTTCCGGGGGCGTTTTTTCTCGCCCTACTTTTCCCGAGGGAAAATGTTATTTTCTGGTGTATTGCAATGGAGAAAATCCGTGTAGGCGTGTTAATTGCCATTACGCATATTTATTGCGCATCCTTTCAGAGCATGATGGTGGGATTTTGTCATACAGTAATTTACCTAAGGAATGAGTTATGTTAATTCCTATTCCTTTAATCTGATTGTTATTTGTACAAAAATTATTCTGAGAGATAAATCTTAAAACTTCTAATCATGACCGATGATATCTACGTTTCTAATCCGACTCACCCATTAGTGTTCTTCACTGGATTTCTTAATTTGCCTATTCAGAACAGAGTCCGAAATGGTAATTCGCAGATTTTTGTGCGATGTTTCTGCGTTTATATTCGTTTACATTTCTAGAACCAAAATTTGCACACATTTCAAACTTCAAAGATTATTAAATGTTGAGAAAACGCAGATAATGGGCTATTTTTATTTACCTTAAAGTCTTCATTTAGTTATTTCGATATCTTTGTTTCTTCCTCTCTCTTCGAAACCTTCGTCTTGTTATTATTAATATTCAATTGGAAGCGAACCTTAAATGTAATCTCAATATTATATAGAAGTCACATGTTTTTACTTTTAGTAAAATATTTATATCCTATCAATTAATATGATTCATTTTGCGATTTTAATTGTTCCTGTTTTATAGTAAGCACATGAAAGGCCGGTCGGTCGATTGAAAGAGATGCTGAACTGACGGATCATTGGGTGAACCATCTTAAAGATACGAATCAAAGCTGTATCGTACGTCTACTCTGTAAATCAACCACTGAACAATTTAGAACACAATTCTCTTTTTTATGTTCTCTGGAGGTTCTTGTCGTAATGCTCCCAAACACATTTATAGCAACGTGTTCCCAGACGCTTAACACCCTAAGTTGCTACTAAAAGCAACCTTTCGCATAACTCCACAGTAATTCCAAGGTGCTATTACTCGACCAGACCCTAACCTAATGAGAACGTGCATCAACTGAGCCAGATTAAGTTGTAAAGACATTAGCTAGCTTGCTTACTGCCACCTGTCGCTGTTCATAAACCAACTCATGGTGCCTCCATGTTTGGGCTTCTGTTCATATTTCATCCACTATCCTCAGGGTAGGAACGTAAATCTGACAAGAGTACCTTGTAAACTCTGCTTCTTAGGGACCTTGTGAAACACAAAGATCAAGGGTCTCTTGGGCATCTCCGTGTTGTGGTAGATATGCTTGTAAAACACGAAATACCTTTTTGTTATTTCCTTACAACATTCACAAACTTACATTTTCAAATACATATGCTAAGATTAAAATGCACAGTTGTTTTGTCAATTAGTTACTTCAATACGATTAGTGGTAGCCAAAGATGACACATAAATATTTTTCACAGATGCATGCCAATTTCAGGACAAAATAGCCATTTCTCAATAATATAAATTTAATTAGATGCAATTATTCATAATTAGCATCAAATTTATTTAGTATTATTATTAATTAAATGTAATTATTTTGTTAAAAGATATTAAATACATTCAGTAGATTACTTAAGTGTGCTGGACAGAACCCATGTGTGAGGCTTAATAAAATAAGCTATGAATCACACAAACATAACTCAATAAAGATTTATACACTCAATAAAAATATCGTGCGTTTCTTATTGGATCCATCTGCACACAAAATTCAATGAATCGAATCTATAATCGTTAGAATACATTTAATTAATACACAAATCAATCGCTTGAATATCCCAAATACATTGAAATGTATCTCTTTCATTGTCTTGAGCTTTGTGTTTAATCTATCTATGTATCAATTGCCGCAGAAATACATATTATTCAAAATAAAGTAGACCACCTAACAAACAGCACGTATCTCACTTCCTTAGATACCTCAAAATGCCTTTTTGTCGGGTTTGTTGACATTTGCAATTATTTGGAGTATTACTTGCAAAGGAGTTAAGAATATAACGCACATACGCAAGGGGCAGTGATTTACAAGAATTATTCGTTTTTAAAATTATGTTCCTCAGGGAATCAACCATAAGGTATTAGTATCTACAACGGGATTAAATTGCTCATCTCTTATCTCACTAGTTCTCGCTCCACAAAAATTTAATCAAATGAGGACAAATACCGATGATCACGAGAACCGGAATTTAATTAGTCCATCTGCGCTGGATAGCTAAAGGAAAGTTTTTGTCATTAGTTGACATTGTGACCAACCTCATACCTGATGTTTTCATGCAATCGGCGGAGACAGTAACTGATTTGTATTCCCTCAGTTCTTCATTCACTTCAGGCAGAGCGGTTTCATCCGGAACTTTCGCTTTACTTTATGGCATCGTTTTTGCCGCCGTGGCATATTTCTTCCTCCGCTCTTATGGCCTATCTTTTTGCTCGGAAGGATGTGCTTCCGTCTTCACTTAAATCGTAAGGAAAGCGTCGTAATTAACTGCATCGTTAGTAGGAGGAATTTCCAACGACTTTTTAGCTGCAGACAGCAAGACGTGCATGTTCCTTGAAGTTAATTTGTTGTTTGCTTCGCAGTTTCTCAGAATTTGCTTAACGCGCGGATATTCTCTTTCCGGGATATCATGCCGCCTCTAATTTCCAGAGAAGGTAGTTTTTACAGTTTTATCGTAGATGTTGAATGTTTACCGTTACTTAGGGTGTCAAAGAACTCCAGCCAGTGATGAGCTAAGAGTTCTTTAAACGAATTTCTAAACAAATTCATTTCGTTCTTTGCCTTCATAACAATACTTTGAAGTATAATCAAGTATGATTAGTTACGAAATATGGCCATGTTATGACTTATAATAATTATAATAATAATTAAAGAATAATACATAATTTTTAGGTTAAGCAGCACAAGTAGCAATTGAAACCTACCTATTTGAAGAAGATTTTACAGAAATACCTCACCTTTCCTTTATTATCAGAGAAAACGATACATTCTGGTTTTAGGCGTAGAATTAAATGGTAATTGATGCAGTTTGGAAACATGGGAACTTATGCTATAAGAAGCAACAGAGATATTAGTCAATAAATTCAGAGAAATTTCGTTAACAAAGAATTAATAAGTATCATCATGATACCCCAATGTGACTTTGGCCAAATTGAATGTAAACGTAAATGAAATTTTAATTTATTAATACATAATACATAGAGCTTGGATAACATTTTTCCCTTTATTATACGTGATTTTTATTATAATATTAATACGATGATGGCTTTATGTTTACATCGCTGATACACGCCTGCGGAGGCTTTGAAAAATATTGGGTTAAAGGGGAATTCCACGTGTATTGTGTGTATATTGAATATAATATTTTATCCTTTTTATCTTTTGCGACAAACTCAACCGAACATTATTTAAGATTATAATTTTTTAACAGCGTGGAATAAAATTTGTGAAATGATATAAGAAGGTTTCCTTCAAAATAACTTAGAAGAGCTACTGTAATAATAGACTTTGGGGTACGAACTGACAACCAGGTTACTACCACTGAAGGGCAAGATGAAGTTTTCAAGGTAATAGTGACTATTTCTTATAGGATAAAAACCTATGATAGAGGGATAGTGACATTGATGCGCTATCTATGATTTGTGATTCTCCATGTTAATAAAATTTGAATAGTTGTATTGTGTAAATTTTTATATCGAACAAACATCACAGTCATAGATATATTTCTTAGAAGTATTTGAACGAGCGCTAAATTACGTTATTGTGACGATAGGAAAATCATACTCTTAAAGTGAGCAAAACGATGTGCAGTAGGTGATAGATACATAGCAAAATATGATCTGTTTGTTGAAAAAAGTTAACAACTACTGCTTTAGAGCGTTTCCGAAGAAATGCCGTAGGTTATCTTCCACTAAACCTATCATAGCCAACAAGTAGAATAAAAGAACAGCTCTCAACGGAAAATTTAGAGCTACAAGTAAGTATTATGGCAAGGACGAATCCATCCCTTGGGCCATCTCCGTTTTCGCCCATGGTGGGATTTGTCCCCATTACTAGATGTCAGTGGCATCAATGATTCCTATCGAAATATCTTTTCAATCTCAAGATATACTTTGAAGTGTACATCGAAAAACTCAGACGTATATGATCCACATCATAGTCGTAAAATTGCAACTCATCAAAACTGATGCAGTTTATGACTTTGCAGAGAATACGATTATATGGACTTTGGGATTTCCTCCTCGTTGTATATTCCTTTTTATTTGCAAAGTCCATCACCATACTTTTACGAATTCATTCTTTTATGTCTGCGCAACATTCTTTATCTATTCCATACAAAACTCCACGTGAGGAAAAAGTTTTTCGCATTAAACTAAATATAAAAGCCCTAGGTCATGACTGAGAATTTTATTTCATCAGACCGTTAATGATTTTTAACCCTTAAGTTGCGATCAGGAATTTTCTCTTGCTGGATTTGTCATGTTCACGCAGAATGTGTTAACATCTCTACCACTAAGTAAAATTTAATCCCCAATGTAAACGGTTTCATTAGGATTATCATTAAGTCCGATGTTCCCTCCCATTTGTTTAACACGTTACTTTCTTCCCTCCGTCTCTCCACTCTGAAATTTTCTCTATATTTTATCTCCGAGCCCCATATCCTCCTTGCAGACGTTTCCACCCGCATAGAGTTTTTTCCCTTCCCTTGCTGTTCTCAGCCCGTATAAAAGCCGCCCCAGTAACACTCTGACCCTCATTCCATCTTATTTATGGCCCCTACTCCTCTTTCTACTTATCCTTCTCATTCCATCGTCTTCCTCTTCCTTTAGAGATGCACCCGTTTGCTGTCTCGTACTTTGCCGATCTCTCCTGAAAACATCACCTATCATCTCGTTGAGACCAAGGTTTTGTTTTCCCTACATCGGCACAATGTCATTTGTTACATCTCGGACATTTAAGTGAAAGGAAATGGGTGCTAATGCGCCGGGTCCCGGTCGAACTATGAAATGGATGTGTGGAGATATCCCTAGAGAACAATACAGAGATCGGGGGAATCGCCGTGAAAGAGAAACCATTATATAACTTGTTGTTTTTGACTGGAGAGAGTTCGCAGGAACGAAAACACGAGAGAAGCAAATTTTTATACTCTCTAAACAAAAAAACAAGTTAAATCTCTCGGAAACTCGCATAAAGGGAAAAATATAAATATAGCTTTTTTGTTTGTATAAACCTCGCGATGCGTTTGTGACGCTGGAATAAAAGAGATATCTTCGTACATAAAACACGTTTAAACTGTGTAAAGAGCAGTTGTTTATCCCTCGATAAAAGCGTAGGTTCGAAGAACTAAAGTAATGGAACACTGGGATTTGCTAAACTTTCATGTTGACAGAAGAAATTTACATGGAGTGATTCTATCGGAAACAGTACGAATCTTTTCTATGTGAACATTTTTTTATAAAGAGATGAGACGTTTTACATAAGCTTAGCATTTTGTTTACTAGAGAATCTGTTTATACAAACTCTCTCAGCTGTGAATGCGAAAGGAACAAACTAGATCAATCATGTACATAGATCGATTTATGATAAAGCTTTCAGTTCATATTGGCGTTTCTGCTAGCTTTTCCCTTATCTAAAAATCCTAAATAATAATTGCCTAAATTATTCAGTCACTCACTGAACTTGCTATATGATTTAGAATCGCTAGTGTTTAAGAAAACTATGCAATCATTGGAGCAATTGAAATATTTATGGATTAAGTCTCCTAAATATGTGAGATCAGATTCTCGTACTCAGCATTTAATTATATTTAGGTTCTTGTGAAATATTATACTCAACCTAATGAATATTTTCGAGGTTTTATCCATTGATAAGATATTAATTATGGCAGACCCATTATATCAACATATATAAAAATCCTCCAAGTTTTGACTCACAGGAGACACTGAGGAGAATCTGATAACAAAGTTTATCAAATGTACATTATACATTGGTTAAAGAGGAGTGTGTGTATAAATATATATACGCATACACATAAATACATAGTATATTTGTACATAAATGAAAACATATCTAACATTACACATACCTACATACATACTAAATTATCCATCATTTAAATTGATTTTACCGACTGCGGTGGCGGAGTAGTTAGCGTGCCTGCATGCTATCTCTCCAACACCGAGGTCCCGGGCCCGAATCCCGGCTAGCCGGATTTTTCTGGTTAGGGAATGGTCGTGTGTGTTAGTCCATAATTATTAAAATGGATGTAATTGGGTAATGTAATTCTTGTTTCCACCAAAGAAATTATTATTATTTTACAATATTTTAGGACTATTTCCGCGTCTCTCCGTCATCATTGCAGTTATATGAGAGCGTGAGTCGAATAGTCTACCTTAAAACATGAACCCATCTTAAGTTTAAACACCAATAACAACTCGGTCATCCTTAACGCAAACGCTGTTCTATTCCTATTAACATGACATCTTCTTATGCTTCTCCTTAATTTTCGATTCCGAGAATTCTGCCCACTTCATCCTCATGGAGTTTTTCTCTTTATTTACCAATTCCAGATGAGAATTACTTCCACTTAGGAGATCCGTCACTCGGTTCTGGTTCAAAAGCTTTGGTAATTTGCCAACTCTATGGCTAAACTCTTTGGCATCCCTCCAAACGTCTGGCGCAAAACGATTTTTCCTACAAAAAATCTCCCTTCCTACCCCGCCATCTTATTGAATGATTCTCCGGAATACTCTAATAACTCATTTGAGTTGAAACTGCGAAGAATAACTAGTATAGGAGCAGCTCAAACAGTCTCAAACAAACTCACAGCCATTTTCTTATAACTGTCATATTTTAAATAAAATCTTCAGTTATATTTTTACTTATTGCTTTTACGTCACCGTTAACTTTTAGCATACTTTATCTAAGATAGAATTTCTAAAAATAATATTATTTCGGATTAATTATTTGTCCCAAGCTTGGTTGTCCTCATTGGTTTTCTGATTTTTCTGAACCTTTGAGCTCCTCTTAAATTAAGTGAATTTTAATTTATTCATTAAAATACATTCTAAGAATATCCCCACGGTAAATTTCATGATAAGTCGTGTGGTAGTCAGAAATGTTTATCAATTATTCATGGTTATAAGTGAATTTAGATGTTAATTTCCTAAATTTCCCATCATGATTCTGGAGTTAATTTAATAAGAACTGACTCCTGCTGTTCACCGTCATCTCCTGGAAATGTTTGAAATCTGAAATGTGTTCTGACAGAAACCAAATTAAGGCTTCCCTAATCCCAGAGAGGTGAATCCTTGACGAAACAAAGTAAAACATCAACAGGCAATGAGAACGAATAATTCTTTCAGACATATACTGAGGAAAGGAGCAGCAGAAAGGCTTACATAAGTTAAATTCATCATGCAGTGTGAGCCTTCTATTCGGGAAATCGTTCCATGATTTTCCTATCAACGTCAATTAAAGCACATCTTCACTCAAGCTTAACTAGCACTGAGTATTGCAGGAAATTGCGATTTTTTAATGGTAACGTATTTCAAGAATTCAACGTTTAGAAATGTAAGCAATACCATATTTTCATTAGGGCATACTATGAAGAATCAAAGGTTATATTTTGCATATTTGAAAATTATTAAGGGTAAAGGTCGAAGGAGATGGAGGAATGCGTAAGTTTCAATTAAAAATATCGTATGGAGAAGAAACGTTCATAAGTGTTTATTGATATAATATTTTTAAAGGTAATTTATCTTACACTTACTCATTCAAAATTGAGCTGTGGTTTACTTAGTGGAGGAGGAGTAATTAATAATGCAGCTAAAGCTGTGTTATGTATTCAGAAAAGAAGAATATGGGTATTATAAAAAGGGAAAGAATGTAAAACTTCACCTTGCGGAAAATTGTAAAACGTGAACAGTCTTTGAAATATTCCTTTTAATCCAATTTTGGCTGGTCTCGGTTTTCACTGAAATATCGTAACGCAAACTTTACGTCTTATTTTCATTTCAGGCCTAAGTCTGTTGATTCTGAGTGGGAGGGAAGGGGACGTGGAAGAGGCTATATCGTTATTATCGTATAAATTTGGATTTGAGAAAGGTCAAATCTAAGAATATATCCATAAAATGAAGAGATACGGCTAAGCGCTCATGTCTGGGAGGAAAGGTTCACCGTTCCGGGGTGAAATATCGGGGGAAAACGCCACGACG
This sequence comes from Pachydiplax longipennis, assembly GCA_036926295.1. Classification (NCBI taxonomy): domain Eukaryota; kingdom Metazoa; phylum Arthropoda; class Insecta; order Odonata; family Libellulidae; genus Pachydiplax; species Pachydiplax longipennis. The sequence goes on from JAVFKF010000012.1 coordinate 21,091,261, forward strand.
AAGTACGGTAAATTTTCCAAAAAATGACCCCGATGATTCTATTTTGCGATTCGGATTCCTCGGAAGTTTGAAGAGGAAATGAAAATCTCATATCGTACGAGGACTTCTTTCCCATCGGAGAATAGCGCGGCCAAGGTCCTCTAAAGGATACTTCCCTTCTCGTCGTGTCCGACCCGGCCTGGGTAAATAACTAGATTCGATTGGTCCAAATCGAAGTCGCCTCAAATCCGATGCTATTGCGACGCACAAATCCGGAATTGGACCGCACAGAATGACTCGCAACTGGACGGATCTTATCGGCCTCCCGAATTGCGGCCCTTTTTAAGGGGAATTTTCCCGTACGGAAAGAGCAGTTTTTTTCCACGTTCCGCCGCGTATTCGGTCTTTATCGCATGGGCATTGCGACAACCTTTCAGTCCTTCCGGGAGGAATTTGCAGTCGGACGGGGTAAAAACGTACGACACATAAATTTACCTCTGTTTTTTTACGGTATCGACGAGCTGTATGTGCACGTGACTGTCTTGTGCGGAGACGCGTTAAGTATTGTACGCGAACTGTGAACGAGTATGAGTGAACGAGGGCTGCGCCCAAGTGTCCATTTGACGTAATGTTCACTGCCGTCGACGGCTTTTAATGTTCGAAATGGCTCCCGATCGATTTAGCCGACTTTTAATGAAACAATAATGGACGGAGATAAAATAGTGTTTTCGTTGCCGATGAGTATTGCCGTCATTTGATCTCCGTTTCGATATTCGTCGTACGCAAACCATCGCAGAAGCTATTCTCGCTTTAGTTATTTTTGTCATTATCTTTTTTCAGAGCGATTTGGCAATTTTTAGACCATTCCAACGTTAGCTGGCGTTTATTGCTGTGTCAACACCCATGTTTATTATTTCATTCACTTTTATACAAAAACTCCTTTTTCAGTTTTTATTGACTATAATTATTGATGTATAATCCTGACTATGCTAGTTAAAGTATATACTATATACTGTGTAATTTTTATTATTTATACTCTCAAATCTTTTAGATTTTATTATCGGTTGGTTTTCTCCTCCCCTTAGTGGGTGTGTTCCTGTAGCGGATAGTTCTTCCAAAGAATGTCCCAAGTTTCTTACACCCCTAATTTCTCTCATTTTCCTCTTTCATCTTGAAATTATTTGTCTAGATGATAGGTTGGATGGTAGAGTTTCTTTTAGTCTCAATATTGCTCAGATAAAGAAATTTATTATTATTCTTTATATCTAGCTCTTATACCAAGAAAATAGCGGGATGTAGCATTTACCTAAATATATCCCTTTTCTAATGCATTATTCCGCCGGCATCGATGGAGTTGTCATCGAAATGAATTTTCTATGATCTTACTTCTACAATGAATTTAATAAATAGCAAGAAGTTTAAAAAGAATAGAAAATGATCGTAACTCATATATCACTCGTTCCTATCAAGGTAAGAAATAAATGTGAGAATTTTATTGAATGTGAAAAGCTCTCTTTAGAAATATGACCCTATAGAGCGAAGTAAAAATTTATATCTTTTGTTTCCATTTCATTTCGTTGATTTTGTTTGGGTAGTTTGTCTACTCATGTAAGTGTCATACTTACGAAAATGCGCCTCTAAAACCAATAGATAATTCCTATAATAAGGGGACGACAAGTTCTGAGATCTTCCTTTACGTAGTATTTCTTTATATGGAACTAGGTATTATATTCGATCGTGAATGGTCTTCTTTTAAACCATCTTCTTTTAACCCGGAGGCGATGGCAATTATTAGCGCATCTATGATGTAAAGTTACAATGGGATTCTTACATTTCACCTCTGATATATTGAAAATAAACGTCTTTGTAGTTTAAATCTTAGGTGCTGGAAATTTTCCCCAGAATTAACTTAATAAAGGTGACATGTGAAAAAATATTTATATTTTTCCCCTCTCAACCTTTTTTCGAGTCAAGGCATTCGTGAGAAAAGTGCTTTTCGTTGTTAAGGTCGCGATATTCTATTTTTATAAGCAGACTTTTGTCACCTCTTTTCCCTAACTTTATTTCCCTCTTCACCTCCCCCTCCGAGAGCTGTCACCCAACCCTCCGTCGTCCTTGAAAAACTTTTATGCCTTCGCCGTGACCCAACCTTCAAGTACACGTGTTTCAGTGTTAAATTATTTTCAAAAGCTACTCTTTGCGTTCACCGTGACTCTTTCGAGGAATAAGTCGCCTCAGAATGTGTAATTAAATGAAACCCGAACCGAGAATTTCCTTTCAGGCAACCAATAATCTTGAAGGTTTAAGGCAACTTATCATCTGCAAATATTTGGTACGACAACAAATTTACTATCTAACGATGGATTCGTATGTTATGATTTAAAGGTAAATGTTTGGTGATTGGTGAGTATTTTATCGCATTCCGCCAAATATTAGTGTTTTGATATCTAATAAAAGGTGTATCACAATAACCTAATCAATACTTTTGTTTCGGTATTTCCCTTTCGAACACATTTCCTCCTAATTCAAACCGAATCTTCATAGTCCGAATATTTTCTACGTCAATTTTATTCTTCTAAAGGTTGAAATTATGTAGGATTCTACTCCTATACTAGAATATGTTAAGTTTCAATACGAAGGATTCAACAAGAAATCTGCGTATCAATGAGCACCAAACGTATTTGGCACTGAAGATCAAGTAAGAGTGAACATTCTTCTTTCATAGTAAAAAATGAAATTTTCATCATGCTTCCATCTCATAAGAAGATCAAGTTCCTTATAGTGGGTAAAGTAGGAATTAAAAAAATTTTTACTTATGTATTCTGTCACGTATTATGTATTCTGTCACGTAATAATAACGAAAATTTTGGCTATTCTGATTTCTAAAGAAAACGGTCATTGCCATCCAGACCAACTGCAGGCAATCTCAGATACTCAAGATAAATGAAAAGTTATATAAATAATTTAAGGGTTCTGTGACAAATTTTCATCTTCTTGAAACGTGTTTAATGATAAAGCTGCACTAAAACTGCACCACTCACCATTCACATTCAGTAACAGCAAAGTCAGGTTGATGAGTAGTATTTAAATCTGTTGATGTTTTCCTCTCAAAAATTAACAAATCGTCCGAAAAAACTCGCATGTCTCTTTTAGAACATTACTTAACATTACCATTACCTCAAGGCGATATCTTTTTATCACTCTCCCCATTCTCTCTCAACACCTCCATAAAATATTTTCTCTGCCCCCTTTTCGCATAATATAATCCTCTAATTTGACCATGCATCACCTTTTATCTTCTTATTCTTTCCAAACATTCATCTACGCGTTATTCTCTTTACGCGCCATTCTCTCGGCCGCATCCATTTATTCTGTGTTCCCTTCCAATATCTTCCTTATATTACCCTCACCCCACTTAAGCATCTCTCGCCACCGTAGGATTTCCATAACTCATCCACCGCAGCGTTCATCACCTATCTTACTACCCGCAGAAGCTCCCGTGAAATCTTTTTTTCTTCCTCCCTTTTCTATAACCTTCTGGACGTCGCATTCCCGCAACGCTCGGCACGTGGTTTCCGCAGGAATAAAAGATATCTCATTGTTTATCTCTCCTCGAAAAACACGCCCACCCTTTCTTTCGCTCCGCAAGAATAATTCCGTGTCCCATGTTTTTAGTGCCGGATATGATTCTCGCAATAATGTACAATATTACGGGAGAGATATCTCTTCGTCTGCAGGATGCTCCATTTCTTCCACGTCTTCCCTCGTCCGGTTCCGCATTAAAAATTCACCATTATCCCCGCGTAATTTTGGTCTCTTAAATTTCTCCCCCAGAGGAACTCTATTTCCCCTTTTTTATGGCGGGTTCCCACGTCCATCTTCGTTCGCCGGTCCCTTTTTCTCCGGATTACTCTGGATGTCATACTTCCCCAGTTTCTTCCGTGGATTTATTCGAATAGGCAGCAGCGTTTCCATAATGTATAACTCTGTCCTCTGCCCTTATTTGACTTTCTGTTAATCCTCCGTCTTCACCAGCCTCCCGTCTGCTTGCCCTTTTCCCTATTTAGTGAATATCAATTAGGTTGACTCTTTTTCTGTGCTTTTTGTTTTCATAAGTCCGCAATAATTAATGTATTTTTATTTTCCTTGATACTTCATAAGTTCTTTCTATAGAATACTCCTACTTTTAATTCATCTATTATGATATTTGGATAGTTTTTTTAGGATTTTTAAAATGCTAATTTCCTTGCGATTTCTATTCTTTCCTCTTAATAAGTGAATGATTCCAATTTGTCCAGTTAATGAATTCCTTTCATGTTATTTTTGATATAGTATTCGCGTTTATGATTTTAATGCTATACACATTATTTTATTACATTTTTTAGCTTACTTTCTGTAGTTTTGCGTGGATGCCTCCCTTCTTTGCGGGTGTTTTCCTGCTTCTTCTGTTGGGTGGAAGAAAAGAATTCTTAGTCCTAACCTCGACTAAATAAAGATCTATATGACCTTAAGACAAATAACTCCATTCGTATTATGAATGGCACATTTCGAATTGCTACAGTTATATTACCGCTATTATGTTCTCATAGTTAAAACCTCACGCAAGGTCTGGGAAACATTTCGGAATTTTTTCCGCATGTAGGGTTAGCACAGTTGGCTTTTAGCTTATCAGCTAATTTTAAAGCGTCTTATATAACCTTTCCATAGTAATTTCTACATGAAGGTTTATTTTACTTTTTTGAAGTAACTTATGACTTCAATCTAAGCACAGCAATAAGACAAGCCTCGATTTTGTGGTTATGAGATTCACTTAAACCTTAGCTTCAATTTAAAAGAATTTCGAAAATGAAATTTATTCCCTTCCTCCTTATTGTAGTAATATATTTCAAGGATATTATTTAAACCTGAATTCCACTATAATTTCTTTATCATTGAAAAGACCGATCTTGAATCTTCTAAACCTGCATTTATAATATAAATGTGATTTATTTTTATCTTAATTATTATTTAACTTTTTAGTAGCGTAGGGATTTCATTTTGACGGTTTTTCAATTTATCTCAGCTTGAATACTGTTCAAGAGTTCATTATTTGTTCATTGCTGACTGTTCATAAAATAACTACCGCCATTCTTCAGGCGAAGGAAATATTTCTAATATACTTTATGCCAGTTATCTCATACATGTATTTAGAGAATAAAAACATTATCAAGTAATCATAAACATCATGTATTACTGGGTTAATTTTGGCATAATTCCATCGTATTGGGCATTATGTGTGTAGTAAAAAATCTGTTATTCCTAGCTCGTTTATTCAGCTTTAGTGTCGTAATTATCATTCAACCTGGTGCTTGGTGATTACCATGCAGTATGCAGTATATTCAGTTCTCCCTTGAATACAGATGTGGATTTCTAGGTTAATTCAGAGAAATACGGAAATCAAGAATTCAACAAACAAAAGTGATTAATATGGATTATATTAAAATCATCACTACATGACTGTAATGAATTCATTACCAAATTATCTATAGTACAATTAACCTCTAATTGAATCTATCATGGTCGACTTGTTATTTTTAATATAATTCATGCTCTTATAATCACTGTATTTGCAAACTGATTTCATCTGAATGAATAACCTTTAATTAACGACTTTTCCCGCTATCAAACATATGCAACGTGTACAGGTAGGCTTAATTTCATCAAAAATGAAATTAATTATTTTTCAAATTTGCTTAGGTCAATAATTTTTCAATAATAAATATCTTGTTCCCCTTCATTTATTTCATCCGCACACTTTCTAGTTTACACTCAAACTGCGCTGACATTTTTTTCCCGCGTCCCAGAGAAAATATCAATGCAAATTGTAGCCATGTTGCAATAACTGATTGTACGCTCCTAATTGGAATTAAAATCAATTTGATCAAGTCGTAGGAAATAATTATTTAGATTCAAATCACACGGTCTTTTTCATGTGCATAGTTGCATGCTAGCAATTTCATTAACCGAAAGATAAATTTGCATTTTAAATCACTGTCGACGATTCAGCGTTTCGTAAATTTTGGGCATGATTTTAAAAATTCATTCAACCATAAATTACGATTCATTTTGTCAAAATAATGATTTCCGCGATGAAAAATATATTACCAGTGCTGTTTTCAAATTAAAATTTTCTACTTTTAATCAGTTTTCCGAAGTTCACCACAAAAGCCATAAAAATTTATCATTACAATATGTTGCTACAATAAACCTTTCATTCGACGTTCTAGAATTATCTCTGTAAAGACGACGGAAATCATCAATGTCTTGTATTTTTTGAATCATAATTTTCAACGGATAACGCTCTAACAATTCCTAAATTCTTAAAATTAATCAAGGTCAATAATGATTTTTTCGTTAAGATATAAAGGAAGAGGAATATCTAATTGGTATCGTCTTTACTTAGTAGCATAAACTAAATTCTTCTCTTGTTGCTTTCCTGACACTGTAATTACTATTCTTTCTTTGGATTGTCTGAGTGTTTGAAATTTCTCACAGTAACAATTAAATATATTGTTTTATTATTCCTTTTCATCGCTGGAGATTCACATTAATATCCTCACTATAAATAATGAGATCAATTTATGTGAAACTAAATCTATGTAGAGTGAGAGTTATTTTATTTCATTTAGTAGTTATTGAGTTCACGTACATAGCAATAGAATCTGAGTCTATCTCAGTTTTTATATAACTGTGAATATTCATTGTTCCGCAAGAGATCAAATGACACGTTTGACGTAATTAATGGGTTAATACATTTTTAATTAGTTTATTCATTGCGAATCGGTAATCAAAACATTTGAAATTTTCAAACAGCTTCCGGTTACCATTCAGCTTTGCCTCGTAATTGAAAAAAAAACTCATTTTCGAAAATACGCAATTTTTTAATGAAGATATTTTTTCCTTTCACTTTATTTTTTTCTGATGATATCCATAATTTGATATCAAATATCATTAGCCCTACATTTTTCCTCTAAAGTTAACATCTGAACTCTCGTGATGAGAAAGCAATTACACTTAAACTTAAAAGAATGTATTTATTTAATAAAATATGCTTAGTAGATCATTGCTTTCATTGACATCATCAGATTTAGCACTCTTTTATGTAATGAAGGTATAAAAGATATGTAAATATATTTATATTTGATGTAGATTGAAGTCGCTCAAATATATTTGAGCGACTAACAAATGTTCTTTCTAACTGTCAAATGATCTTTCACTCTTAAAGAATCCCTTAAATTATCTGTTTCTCATTGATAATCACAATTGACTCTTTTATTTCGGAATTCAGTGTTAATTTCATTAGCAGTCGGTTACCAGTAATGATTTTCGTCTTGGAGTATCAGCTGATGAGGATGGTGGTGCGTTAAGTGATTCAGACCATGTTCCATGACAGACGAATAGCTGATGCTTAACCATGCGATGTATTCAGTGGCTAATGCTCTATGTACAATGGATATGCGACATCCACAAAGGAAACTAATGCATTTATTGTCAGGCTGAATGAAGATTCAAGATAGCAAAAAAGTCATATTGCGTCTTGTTTTGATGTAAAATCGCTTTCTCATCTAGCCAGTCATTAATGGGTGGATAAAGGATCTAGATTGCGTTCAAAAGAAAGTAGCACAAATCCATAACTTTAAAGGGCAACCTTTTTGTTTTTGCAATATTTTGATGTTTTGGTGTCTAAAAGGACAATTTTGAAGGAAAAAATTGCCTAGTTGTATTCAAAATATTAAATTTTAGATACCGCGATTATGTACGTATATGCATACACACATAGGCATTAAATCAGGGATCTTGTCTGTAATGAATTTGATATTTTTGTTAGTAAATACTTTACGAAAAGATGTAGAGATTATTACTATCCGATTAAAAGTATAACAATTAGATACTACACCATACACAAAGAGTAACATTTATTTCAATCCCTCACGTTTTAAGGTATACTTGGAGGCATATCTGTTTACCTAAAACTCCTAGCAGAATACTTTATCCATCAAAATAATTCAGATTGGCTTTATGATTACTGCGTACATTTTATTGCATTTACTCCTGAATCACCTTATTGTGTGCATTAATCTGCCTTCACTTCGATTTAGGACTATATTTTTTGTTTTAAATAAATGCTATATTTTATTGAACAACGTTCACGAAATAACTTTTCTGAAAATTTTCTGGATTGTTTGGCAATGACTGTGATTTTTTCTGATCTTGCTACAGCCGTTTTCATTCAAGTTTATAGGTCAGAGCATAGGGTGAAATCAAATGCTTTATGGTCAGGAAATAAAAGTTGTTTCTCGTGGATTTTATTTCTTTACGTAGAAACGCTTTAAAGTTTCGAAACTAGACGAAGAAACGTAATACGCTTAAGACTTGTAATTCACGAAGCAAGTTTGTTATTTTCCTTTTCAAGACATTATTTTACATAATTTTAAGTTGGAATAATTATTTTTTTCTATTTTTGTTTTCTTTTCCATGGAAAACTGTGATAGATTTCCGGTACCTGGAATTTAATGAGTTGCTTCTAGTAATTAGAGATAAATCTTAAACCAGTAAGCCATCTTATGGTAATCTAGGATAATTGAAGATATTACTGCACATTTATCTAAGAAATATTCGTACAAACTTATGAAACTATCCTCACATTTTCAAACAAAACAAGTTATTTTCATTTCCTTTAAAATTCTATCTTATCATAATACGCCATCTAATTGTAAGACTTTGAACTCACAGTGCTCCGTCAAAGATAAATTCCCCAAACGAAGTAACCAGGTGTCAAAACATTTTAGAATTCAACGAAGGAGCCCAAAGATTTAACGAGGAAAGAAAGGAGGCACTGGTTTTCATACGGACCCTCTGCCCAAAGTCTCTTTTCACCCTCCTGAAAATTTCGAACGAGACAGATTCCCCTTTTTTCACGGCATGATTCCGCGTAAGCGGGGAGATAAAAATCATTGACGCGGCACGTAGCTTTTAGTAAAATTATTCTCCTTCGCGAGATGTAAACGGTAAAGAAAGAACACTGACCTAAAGAGGGAGGCAACTTGTCAATGGAATGGAAGAGGTTTCTTGTAATCCCGGGTCGAGCAAGACGACGGAGAGTGGCATGCAATTAGACGGACAGTTAATTTACGTTCCTCTTTCTCCGGGTCTTCTTCCCTTATTTCGGTATAATGGCCCCTTTCTCCACCCCAACCCATCTTCTTTCCTCCTTACAAAGAAAAAGATGGAAAATTCTCGCCTTAACGTCCCCTCCTCCGCTAGACCCTAATTTATCTCTCCTCAGAACTTCCCTCCGTCTTAACCTCTCGCTCTTCTTTGTACCTTGTTTTTATCAACGATTTTCCCTTCGATTCAAATGGCCGGTTATTGAATTTTCAGGGATGCGATGACTGGAAGATTTCCATTCGTCTTTGGGGAAAACTTTCTTATTATCACCGCAAAATCGATTTTTGATTCAAGACGAATTCGTTGCTAATGCATCTAATATTAACCTGTAAACCGGAGAGCTTTGAATGTAATGTTAGGGTTTTGATTAAGAATTTGAGAAAGGAAGGGGTGGGTTGGACGGTCGGGACGTCGAGCTGAGGGGCAACTTTTAAAGGAAGTATTTGCAAGTAAGATTTTCAGAATCAGATAGAAGGGAAGATAAGGACAAAAGTTGTTCGAAGATATAAAGAGGGTCTTCAATTCGCAGACCACCCGTTTTCCATCATTTACCATCAGATTGATTAAGATTAGCTGAAATCACTTAAAGGTTTCTCCACTTTTCTCTTTAATTCACCTATACATATGATTTGCAAATGTTCAGACGTATAATAAGAAACCTTATATTGTTTTTCAAGGCCCTGTAAACTATTTGTAAAAGCCAAATGATTTTTTCGAATTTCTATAAACCATCTCCGTTAGTTCATATTTAATTTTATAAATTAATAAATAGAAATCCAAGAATCTGATTTTTCTGTCTATGAATTGCTTAGCCCAACTGCTAGTTGGAACCTAGTTAAAATTCCTTCTATTATTAAGTATCAGATCTCCGGATATTTTTTATGTTTAGAGATAGGGAGCGTTGTCGTTATATTAAATATAAGGACTGTGTTTTAGATTCTTTCCCTGAGCCAACGTGATATCATTGCTGCAAGTTCAAGTAAGAACAACACTGTACTAATATAAGCAATGCTTTTCATAGAATTCAAAAAGAGGTTACCTAGATACATGCTATTTCTTAGTATTACAGACCTTCATACTATCAAAACTATAAAAATACAGGCAATAATGACAGATGAATTGTACACGTTCTCTTCAATATAGAATAAGATAGCCAAAAGATGAGCCGCTAAAAAATTGACACCACGAAATTTATGATACCGTTAGGTGAATCAGACCAGACGGAATTTTCTCTAGACGCTTCTAGAACGTTACCGTTGATATGAGTTTCTCGAGTCAGTCAGCTCAAATGATTTCATCTCTGCAACATTTGATGAGTTAGTTTGTCCCATGAGAGCCACAGAGAAACCTACTCCCACGCATTTGCTGTAGTTGATGAGTGAGGCAGTCATTTCCTCATCGGGCCATTCACTCCACATTTCGGTCTAAAACTTTATGAATTTCTGATAGCTCCTTCCTTTATTAACCTTCTTTAATAATACTTTTTGAACCAAATCAGGAATTTATTTTCGTTCTATCTTATATGGTAACGTTGGATTACATTCCTATTATAACTTCGATTTATGCATCTTCTCTTTGCCTTCTGATTTTTTTATCAATCTCGAACTAAAATCCTACCATTTCTTCTCCTTATGCCAAAACCGCAGGCATCAAATTGGTTGCTCAGCATTGGACTCCCCGTGAAAATGGAAATGCTTCCGAAATGCTCATCAGCATTTCTGAATAACTGGTGGCCGCCCGGGTGATAATCTTTTTCCGAGGAATTGCCCTCGACGGCTGCCGCTGTCGGCTCTTGGAGAAACCTTTGTCTCTTACTCATTGAACGCCGAGTTCCTTTTTCTTTCTTTCAACAGTGCATATATGGCCATATGTACTCTTTGAAGATTGAAGGAAATATTTCAGTATGTTAAACCTTTTTTTCTGTTGTCATGTGAGCTGTAACTAATATTTTGGATGAAATTTTATCTTGAAAGAATTAATCCAGCATCTTAAAGTCATCCAATTATTCGCTATTTTAAGTCCCTGACTGGCACTACGTATATACATACATGACTTTTCCGATGCTTCTTAGCAAATATTCCGGATAGTTGGAACAGAAGGAACTCTCCTTCTGAAAGACATTCGGAATCTTAACTAACGTAGTTTCTTATGAACTATACTAAAATTAGATTTAATTCTGAACATTTAATAAAAGGAATCAACTGATATGTGTTCTCCGCGAAGCGTTTAGCTTCTCAAATTAAAGTTGATCTCTGTGAAATTTCGCTTACATAATTTCCTAGTAATATTTTCCTCGCAGGAAGATGGAAGCAACGGAAGTTGTGTTATAGAGTTTCGTTTATTACAACTTGTTTATCCTTGGAGGCTAAGCGAATTTTAGTGCAGACACTGCGAGAAAGGAATTTATGTTAGGTCTTCATGAATAGCAATCCACGCGTTTCCCATGCATTTACAAGGCCTTTTCGTGTTTCCGTAATAATGAAGGTTCTCTTACGCCGTTCCCAGTTTTCCGATGATTTTTTGCATGCACGAGGCTGAGTAGTCATTTTGCATCCGTCGGTCGACTAGTATCTTGCAACATTGCATAAATTCATTTGGACTCAAGGAGTTGCAAATATTAATCTCTCGTGGACCGACGAGTCTTGCGTTCAAACGAGTTTGGTAGATGTTTAAGCAGCGAAAGGTTAGTCATGAATTGATAGCACTTAGCAGTATGAATTGCTATATTTGTATAGATACGCTTGAAAGGTTTTTTAGTCCATTTTTGCAATCAAACATAGACCTCTGAAAACAAACTACGCTCATTCACATCCTCAAACTCTCTTTTTCTTCGTAACATTTATTTCACGAGTTTCTTGCTGATCGTCGATATAAAATAATAACCAATGATTATCGATTGGCTCACAGACAGTTGATAATCACAGACAGCTGTGAATTCGAATTCTTTCTTTTCGGGTTTTATGATATGCCAATTATTTTTAGCGAAAATTGTAGACTTATTCTGTTAAAAAATTTACTACCTTATAGTAATATATGTAATATGTTTTTAACTCTAACAAAACTTTTGCGGCCTCTTAAATCACTAAAACTCACGCTGAGTAGCATAAGCGAAAGAATATTAAAAATCCTAGAACACTTAGCCGGATATCTGGTAAAGAGTAGAGTTTCTGATTTCCGATTTATTTTTAGTTCTGACTATGATGGAAGTTATAGTGATAAGGCAAGCTTAGGTAGGTTTCCAGTTTAAAGAGGCGTGGGGAAGAATTATGTTTGGAAAAGGAGCTCCAACCCTCCAGGCGTTAGCGGATATCTTCATCTTTTATTGTTCTTGCTTCAAACCTCGATTTTACAGGAGGGAGGAAAGTTGCAGGTAGATATAGCTCCTTTAAAATTGCAAGTGTCCCCCTTTACCGTTTATCTCGGATGAAGCGTAGGCATGCGGGGAAAAACCTGGAAGTTAATTCGCGAAGATAGCAGGTATTAATTCTCTAAAAAATGAGGTCAGTTCATACTTGAAGTTTTGTTTTCATTCGCAACGCAAAGCCACCGTGAAGGTAATGGGACCCCAGTGCCTCTAAGGTTCAGTGCGGAGGGGAATGTTTTAGTTATCTTTCTAATTACGGCGATGTGGAGCAGTGGAACGGCTCAGGTTATAAAAACGCGAGGTTAAGCTATTTCTCATCCATATTACTTCATTGCGATTCCAATTTTACGAAGGGAATGTTACGCATGAAACTATGTAGCATCTTTTAGCCGAGGAAGATCTTTGAAATATTATATTCCTTGACTCGATATTTGAAGATTAAAACGATCTTTCCCTAACGACATTTTTGCAGAATTTCATCTATACTATCATGCCGTCCGAATCTAATAATATTTAAAGTCACATAAATTTTCGATGCTACATCATAATGATTATATAAGATGTTCCTTGACGAAAAATTTTCTCTTCATCTCAGATTTATCTATCACTTTATGTTTTTATGGTGCCAGTTTATGGATGTTCATTTAATCTAACGGATTACCAGCATATTAGTAGCATGTTTGATAAAGTATCCTAATCTGATAACTGTGTAGATGAGAATTACAATCAATATATTCTTCTTACAACATAAATTTAGGTTTATGGAAGATGTTTATCTCCTGATAATTTCCAGTGATTTTGTATTTACTTATTTATCGAATAAATTACTATTAATGAAGATAATGCATTAGCATGTTTTTAATCCTGTGCATTAGCATGTGTGAATGGAATATAATTCAAAATATAACTTCAGCCTCATTGCTTTAAGTGATAAAAACTGTATTGAAATTTTAGAGTGGTCGAAGAAAGATAACTTTGATTGACTTTCATGAATTTCATAACAAAGCGTATATTTCCTGATTAAGATTGCGAAAGAATCCGAAAGCCAGATAATGAAGATAATGGGATGGCTCACCTGTAGAATTGAGGTCTAGCGGATAGTAGTATTAGTTATCCCGTAGGGCATAGTTGGAGAACACAAGAGAGACAGCTTAGCTTCCCTTTAAGGACTCCCTCGAACATCATACCAGACCGGAAGATACGTTTCAGGTCCTACGCAAATAGTGGCGAATCTTAAATGTTCCCAAACTCGTTAACATTAGAATTATCTTTATGCTGCCAATCCGTTCCCTTCGATAATCTGAGGATAATCTGAAGAGACACAACTACTCCTGATTTTGCTTTAGCTAGCTTTGTTCTTAGTTTCTTTAAGCTCGCATCGGCTAATCTAATCATCTTTGCTTCCAGGTTTAAGTTGTTCATAGCAAACAGAGATGAAGCACAACCTAGTCCAAAATTTTTGAGGCTTTAAACCACACATCCCCTCGACAGCGATTACGATTTTTGAATCCAAGCTCCTGCATTTCCCCATAAGAATATTGAAAATTGTCCTATAGGCCTAAATTTTTATGTAGAATTATTATATATTGATATATAATTATTGGTTTTATTAAAAAATAATATTGATTGCGCTTAAAGTAAATCGCATAATGAATTACTTACAGCCCTCTTAAATCTTATTTTAAATATATTATAAATATTTTTCTATCTTGTTTTGTTCCTACTCATTTGTTTGACCTTCTTTCCATTAAGTAGTGAATATATGTCAAAGTATGGAAAAAAAAATATTTTTTTCGTGTTATCTACCTACTCATTTATTTGACTATTTATTATGTCATATAGAGAATATACAAGAACCTACTGCATTTTATGCAGTTTTAAATATAGTAAGTTTAGAAATGAATATGAAATTGAATTGAACCAGAGGGAAAAATATTCCATTGAATCAATAGGTTCAATGCATTTAGAGAGGTAAAATTTATCCGCAATAAACTTGGCCGAGATAGCCGGGGAATAATTCCTCGAATTGCAGATGTTTAACGACCCAAGGAAGGCAAAGAGGATAAATCATGTCCACATAAAAACTCCGAATCCTCTGCCGTGTTTCCCTGTCTTTAGCCCCATGAGTTACGAGGAAAATTACGCCAACAAATTAGACCCGATTCAATAGCTGAAGCCACACTCACCTATAATCTTATACCGAAATTGAATTTGGGTCTTTTGGCCGCTGAGAGAGATAAAGAAAAGGTTGCAAGAGATAGAAACGAGCGGGGTGATTGGGGAGGGAATAAGTGGCGAAGTGGAATTGGGCTGGAGAGCCTTTTTCGGCTTGTAGAGGAATGCATGTGGGGAATTCGAGAAAGGAAATAATCGAAGAGGAAAAGATTAAAGGTGGGGGATAGCAATAGCAAAACGGCGCGGCGTAATGCGAAACATAAATAGAGGCTGGTAACTGAATCCCGGGTATTCCTGCTTCGTTAAGCACCACTCTGTAGAGCGGAGGCTGTCAGTCGCCTAAACGGCGCAAAGGGAGAACGGATAAAGTGCACTAGATCAGCGGAACTATCCGTCTCTCTGAACACGTCGTTTTTAAACGCACCTCTCGATGCAAGGATCGCTTCAGCGAATGAATCAAACGAATGCGATTCAAATGTCACGCATGATTGGATAGCATTTGACCTCCGCGCCCTTCATTTCATCACGGTATGTATGGACAATGACCAAATTCCTCCCTGTATATTTTCCGGGCATTCTTTCTGCACCGTGCGCAGCGAAGCGGAAGGATGTGAAAATTTTAGGCAGTGTATTCGAGTGAGGGTTTTTCGAATAACTTCCAGAAATTTTAATTCCCTGTCCTGCTATTATTTTTTTACTTAATGGAGTCGAACACTAATGTTTCAAATTTCTATTTCCACCTCAGTTACGGATTCTTATTTTCTCTGACAACTGCTATTCGTGGAATGCGAAGCTTTATGGTGAAATTCAAGTTACGTCCGCCTATAAAAATCGGGAGCAATAAAAAAAATGTATCTGCATGCTGTGTCTGTCTGTTACGTATGTATCCGAAGACGGGTTTAAACTTCGACCCCTTCACTATTAGCTGTAAAAACCCGTGAAAGGGGATGAGGCATACTAATCAAGAATAGGAGTGAGGTTTTTTATGCTTTCTGCGCTTAATCAGTACACTGTGAGTAGAAGAACTACTACGCGGGGTATGATACCTCTATCAATAACGCTTTTCATAGCATTCAACGGGAAGTGGGCACTATCAGTGCTATTATTCAGCACCATTTGCACTTAGTTTACATAGAATGTACCACAGCAATGAGCGATACTGAGACGGATGAAACTTGATCAGGAATGAGTGAATTAAAGAGATTTTATTTTGTCCGACTCCAAAGGATATATGAAAATTTGAAAGAAAGTAATAGCTTGAAAAAAGTGCACGGATGTAAACTTATATGTGGGCTCAAAAAGTATTAATTAGTTCTTAGAACGAATTCTGCAGATCAGGAAAACACCCGCACGTAAGGTGCGAAAAACATGTTAGAGCTACATATAGTTAAAGAATAAATTTTATGGAAAAAAGGGGGTTGGAGCATCTAAAAGCAAAAAAAAACTAAATACACATACACTTCACAAAACCAATACAGAAAGAAATACGTCTGCACAACAAATAAACAAAAAACGAACATTGTAAAAGTAAGGTAAGCCATTATCAATCCTTAAATAAGTGACTTGAAATGCATATTTTTCAATAAGGAAATGGAAGGAAAGCACTCTGAAGCGACTTGGAATTAAATCGGGAGTAATAGAAATTCAAGCCTGCATGTCAAGATAAATTTTAAATAAAAGAAAATGACGTTTTTTTCTTGAAAATGTGTAGAGCAAAATGAAAAATTTATTCTTTCCTAGCAATTTATTCAGCACAAGATGGATCGCCTACATTACCTGATCGTATTGCGTTTATTATGGAAAATGTAGTGATTTGAAAACAACAAGGAAAAGGTAAAACTTCCTCATTTTTAATTAAAATGTAGGCCGTCATTCTATCTTCATTTTATTCCGTTTTACTAGAGTCGAATTGAATTCGAAATAGAGGAGCAGGAAATTTCAACTTGTGTAGGCTACATAACTGGGTTTTGATAAAAACCAATCGATATCTATAAATAAAATCGTGAATGAATTATTATATTTTTAAATAAATTTATGGATACAAAAGTTGTAAATTTCAGTTAATAGCCTAAAGATATTTTTGGTCCCTTCTTCAAGAATAGACAAAGATTCCAAACCAAAATTTCCAAATAATCTCGTAGTTTTATCATTTACACATTTAGAATTCTGCATTTTATCTTTTTATGATAAGAAATATTTCATTCTATGACACATAGTGTGCTGAGTCGTCATCTGCGTTGACTTTGTTCATAAACAGGTAATAGTCAGTTTGAGTGCTTGTATCCATAGAGAGAATGTTGCCACCCGGCTTTGGATTACCCGCGGATGAAACAAATAAATATTGCTCCCGAACTTTCATCGAGTTAGAGAATGCCGAGCGATCAAATTCCACCCATGCACGCTCGCAAAATGCATCCCACCGAATTCGAATAAATAATAGTGGAAATCACATTTTTAACAACTGGATTCACGCATCTCTTTCACCTACCATTAAATTTTCCACGCTGTGAACCGCCCACCGTGCGAATCTTTCCAGGTAAAACAAGCTAACCGGCCGTTCGAAACGCGTGTTTTTGAGGCGGCCAAAAGAATGGTGGGCCTCCGGTGTGGTTTCGGTCGCAAAGTTCGGTATTTGCAGCGTTAACTATTCCGACAGCGTTGGTGGGGGGCTTGTATAATTGAGGATGAGTGGTGTTATCGGGGGGTAAGAATGAAGGGGAGAACACGGTATTGGAATGACAGGGAAGCACGACAATAATGGGTTTTTGGGGGACGGTACAGATCCCTGGGCTCCCGACCGACGGCTCTGCCCTCTTGGGAATGAGGCTGGGGTGGCCTAGATAATTGGCCCGAGGGAGAAGGGTTATCTCTTTAACACCGAAGAGATGGGTGTAAGCGAGAGGTGTAAAATTCGAAGAATGGTCAATTGAATGAGGGACAAGGACGAGAATAAAAGGCGTATAACTTTAAGTCGAAATGTAGGAATTGCAGAGATTGAGTTTTCCATTGATTGTATCGTATCGGCAGTAAAATCTATGGAAATAATTTACATCCATTATTACATTATGATCAATTGATAAACAGAAAGAGACAAACTCACTTTTATTAAGGAAGTGTCATAAAACACATAATGTCAACTTTTTCTAAGGTGTATCATCATTGTTATACATGTAATTTGTCTACCGGCACTTCTATGCTTTGCAATACTCCACATTTTTGTCTGACGGTTAACTCACTAAATTCTTCATGTCAAACATTTTATTCTGCAAGCTGAGCCCGATAAATTCCTAATTGCTTTAGCAGTATCAATACATCATAATGTGTAGTATACTATTTATAAAAAATTTTATTTTCATGTTCTGTAAAGTTACAGGCGTATGAGTACAAAAGACGAAGAAGGATGTAAAGTGGAAACTCATGGAAAGTGAAATCGAATAAAGCATTTTTGGGCGAGATAATATCAATTTTTATTAATAGTAGTTAATTAGTAGATATTAATAGTAGTTTATTGATAGTAGTTAGTAATAATTGAAACTGTAATGCAACAATAGTCGAGCATTTTTCCATCTAAGGATTGTTCCGTAGCTTCCTCCAGATTTCAGTGTTTTCCTCTCTCACTGAATCTGAATATATAATCTAAATTTCGTTTACTTTGCCCTATTTATCTTCATTTTAACATCAGAAGTTACTCTTGTAACTTTCCGTTTCTGTTGCTCCATTAGGGCTTGAGGCCATCATTCTCATGTTCTTCAACACCCCTGTTTCTTGCAAATCGAAAATTTAGGGAAATATGATGTGTTGTTAGACATCGTTTACTACCCATTCCTAATTTATTTACGCATTCATGGATTTTTCAATCATGTAACGTTTTATATTCAGTATGTAAATGGAGTTTTATTATCTGAGTAAGCATGGAGTTCTTATGCTTGGATGTACAAGAATTTGTAATATGAGTATAAGAATAATATGACAATCTTGCTATCCAACAGTAACGCAACATTGCCATACTTTTTACAAACAACAGTTCCAGTAACACCTTGATGATAATAATTTGCATCAGATTACACATTATGTAACGTTTCCCATATTACAACAAAATATAGCGACACCATTTTATATTAAACCCATCGTTAATCGACCCTCTACATGTTGTACATTATCAAAAAAGTATGAAAGGCACTACTTATATTCCAAATATACAGAACCGTTTCCTTTTATCTTAAGTTTAAGAATATACGCTAAAGTTTAAGAATATATTCTAATCTAAAGTTCCCATCCCAATAAAACGTAATCACTTCCTCAGAGATCCATCGCTATGGGAAACTTAGGTGCTACTAACTCAAGACCACATTTGCGCCTCACGTATTACTTTTCCCACATTGAAAGATCGCATGCAGTTCGCGCTAAGATGAGACTAATTGGTGGAAGTCAGAACTTCTTTCTCCCTCGGTGTTTGCGGTGTGCTTCGAGACCGTGCGAGTTCTCGTTCATGTTAAGGATGCGCTCAGTCCTTGCCCGTTTCCAAAGCTAATACTCGGTTAAGTGGGTCGTGTTCGGGACTAAGTGGTCCCTAACCTAAGCATACACAAACAGCGGGGAGAGAGAGTTTGGAGCTACCTACTGCCTGTCCACACTGCATCGCATTTGAAGCAAGCCCCAGGGTTCTTGTGCTCGAACTGCGCTTGCACCTCCGGCGATCCGCGGGGAAGGCGTGATTACATTCGCGCCGAAACCTCAGGGGGCGGCTCTAAAGGGAACGCAGATCCGAGATAAAATAAACAGGGCTTGAGAAGTGATATTTGGTTAGAAGTTAAAGCAAATTAAGTCGTCCGAGAACGCTTTCGTGATTTAATTACGACCCGCACTTGGTCGCTGGGGTTGTATGGATATCTGAGAAAATGATAGCTCAAAAATTTCAAAGAATAATAGGGCTATTCAAATTTCAGATAGTTCTCTTCAATGAGTGACTTTATCGCTTAAATTTAATCCCTTATACTAAGTCCACCTCTTTTTCAGGCAGCTTTCACCTAGACATTTTTATTCTTTTTTTGACTTGAAAGTTAATATATAATATAGTAGACCCACGCGTAACGCAGTATCACAAGACGCAGTTTTCGTTTCCACGCCTTACGGTGTTTATGAATTATGCGCTATCGTCAAACTCTTTTTAAGAATCAATAATTAAACCTCGAAGCAGTAATCCGTCAAACCTAAACAATGCAGTTAAAAGACGACAACATAAACTATAAAAGGTTTTATGTATTTTTGATTACGTTACGGTTAAATCATAGCTCTCATGAATTAAGAATGTCTGCAACGTCATTTAAATTGTATAAATATGAATTTATATCGCACCAGTTCTGCTTCCTTTAGGACTCTCCTCCAGTTTCTTCCAAAGTTTCTGAGAAGATATTGGGTAAAAGAGGATATTGAAGGTGGAGTAAAAGCGATAGTAGTCGTAGAATAGCTATTTTCAATGGAATAAAAACATATCATTAACGGAGAAGATAGAGTAGCGTATAGCCAATAATTTAAGGCAAAAAAACTGAAATTTTAGATAAATTCAAAGGAGGCCAAGAAAGTTCGTCGCTAGGAAAAAAATATGGAATTAATATAAATAATAAGTAGTACCATACTTATACATGAATTCAAACTAAACTTTGTACAGGAAGTTAGCGAAGTTGTATCAGATCTGAACCAAAGGAAAGTGCTTTTGAGCTCATCTGTATTACGCTTTAAGGCAATTGCAATCCCGTCAATATGAATCGACGGCAGGGGAATTGCTGAAATTGTCTGATTTCACCAAAAATAAATCAATGAAAGATGATTCGTTGACTAAGGAAGAAAGTGAACGATGAAAATGGACCATGGTATCTCTGGACTATATTTAATACAAATATTAAAGTTCAGAAAAAATATTTTAATTAATCCGATCACAAAGAGAAGCTGGAAAAGCAGACATGAAATTCATAAAGTTGCATCACCCCACCGAGAAATTCCCAAAAGTATGAAAAGAGAAGCTATATTACATCCTTTTTCAAGGAAGCATCTCAGACGGGGTCCCTCTCTTCTGAAAATGCTACATATCAGCTGCCAAATTAAGCAGTTGATTTAAACAATCCAAAGTTAAGCAAGTTTGATATCTGAGAACATCCTTACTTTAACTGTCAGTATCTGCAACCTCGACAGCCGTGGATGCTGACTTGTTTGGGAAAAGTTGTTTTCGCGTTTCTGAAGTACTCTTCAGCCATGGACCTTTCCGGAAATCCTGATATCGCTTTTCTTTAGACTGATTTAGACCAATAGCATCATCAACTGTTTTTCGCTCTTCAATCCATCTTTTTGTGTGGCGTCGCAAATATTTGTATTTCAGTTATTTAAATCATCTTAAATATCATTTCACGGAAGACTTTGCAGCCTGAGAGAGGCAGCTGTATATGTTTACTTTAAAAATGGCTTAATAAAATTGAAAGTGCTTATATTAAACTGGAAGGTTTCTCCGAAAGTTAAAATACATGATAAAATATATATGATGCGAACATCTGATTACGACATTATTTGCATATGATCATTGAAGAATTAATTCATGATTACGTAAATATTTTTAAGATAAAGACACATAATATGTTAATCTCATATAAATAATGAAGCCAACGTGATAACTTTATATTTAATCAAATGATCTTCTGAACATGATATTAAATTTACCTTATTTCCTAAACATGATATCAGGTACTTTCTTCCATCATAAATGTGTAATAGACAGTGAACTATCTATGGAGTATAAAAAAGGGATTTTTTATAAGCACCGATTAATTTTGAAGTTATTATTCTTTTGATTGAATTTGAGGTACTGTTTTTGACGTCCATAAAATTCGATTGTCTTTCGTAATGCGTCGATTGTAGAGAATATTAAAATTTGGAAAACCATGGTCGTGCCATGTAGTGTAACTGAGGATATGCAGAATATCTCACCCTTGTAGTAATTTAGAATGCAACGTTGCCTACATTACCCACGGCAGGAATACAACAAAATTTTACCATTACTGTAACTATTTTCTAATTAACAACTTTGGAGATAGAGCCGGGTGGATTTCATTTCCATTCCCATCAGCATTAACATTGCATTAACCCACTTGCTAACTTAACGTAGCCATTATCTATATTTTACCATGGAGACTCACCATAATACAAGCAACTACTGATCCTTTCCTGGAAATAATTAATCTCCTGCAAACTCTAGAAGTCTGTCTTACACTTCTCCATTACGGCATAATTATCTTTGATGGGATGAAATTCGAAAAATGAGAATTTTTCAAAGGACTGATGTATGAAAGCTCATTGATACTTGTATAGATATAGATACTTGTACTGTGTAATTTCATCATAATGATGTTCCCGTCTCGCTACTTTAAAGTAAAATAAAAATACGGCGCAAGGATCATTATCAATGGTTTCCTATTGTCATTTAAAATGTTAACAAGGGGAAAATCGCGTGCGTGAAGTATTCATGCCTTGTGAAGGATCTCATGAATATGCGAAGAGAAACGTTAAAGAGAATCTTCTGCGCTTGAATCTGCACGCTCAAGTACGGAGCGCCTACATTAGAGAAAAACTTTTAAATTTTACTCAAAATTAAAGAAAACATCTAAGAATAGAATGATTCTTGAATAAAATAAATACTATCTTTTTGTACATTACCATATAGACAAGTGATTCCCAGAGATTATATTATCTATTGATTTATATGAGGAATTTTTACCATTTTTTCTAGAAGCCCATTTATTATTTGTTGATGCTTCACTTTTATTACATTTGAGTTGATGTTTTGACATATTTTACATAATATACAGGTATTGAATAATGATATCTGTAGAGTTGATTCCGAGGCCTCCGGATGAACCAACGTGTGTTTATAAAAGTAATGACGTAATTGATTAGGCTTACAAACATTCTATGCAACCTATCGTCATGAACTGCCCTGGAACATTTGAACCTGCAAAATAAATCAATTTTGTATTCCAGTATAAACAGAGGCGTTGTACTTTTTCCTCATTCTCTGTACGTCTCTATTCATTCTATTTTGCGAAATTTATAGCACCTCGCATTCTACTCTGAATTTTATCTCTGAAATTTATTTTAAACCAATTTAACAGTAAAACCAGCAATTTACTTTGTTAAAAACACTTATTACAGCTGAAAAACGTATTAACGACTTAATGGCACTGTATATTGGAAGAGTGCAAGGTAACCCTTTCATTGAAGCACAGAAATAAACATAGAAATTGCATAGATTAAGGCCACCTAAACATACAGTTACTGGTTGCTAGAGAAACCCTGATTTTTTTTTAATTTTCCCTTTCCTTTAACAAAAAGGCTTGTTATCGATTTATAAACATTCTTAGGACTTCTAAATGATGTAAGACCACACACAGGCGCCAGGGTCATTTCATACAGAAATTGGAGGAATTTTTGTAATAATATTATTTTAAAAAAGTATAAAATAACTGTTGATAGTAAGAATTGGTTGCAAGGAAAAGTATGAAAAGCAGAACAGTATATAAAGGATGAGAAGTACATAATTACATAGTATTTGGCAAGCAAATGAAAATTTTCTTCTTCATTTACTTTTCGTGCACTTTCGAGTTTCATCACTTTTTTGGTAGTTTTAATGTGTGTAAACATTCCACAGCCGATTTCTTCATACCGTAAACAGTTTCCGTTAATCTCAGTTCCCAAGTATTTCCCTCATTCACACAGCTTCCTTTATCTCTGTTAGATGACTAAACTTTTGGGATGGATAAAGCACTTGCAGCAGTTTCACATTGCTTTGGCGAGAGAGGTTAGTTACTCAGATAGCCATGTCAGAGGAGCGCATGAAATAATAAACGTGGAAAAGAGAAATGCGATGAGCGCGGAATGGTAAAATACTCGAGGGCTATGAGAAAAAGGGCGGAAAGTTACGAAGTTTTCTGCCGCTGCTTCGCCGGCGGCGGATGGTGTAAAATCCGCTCCTGAGGAAACACTTGCAAGAAGCTAAGTGTTTATTTCCTCTTGCTTCGTTAAGCTTAAGGAAAGAGGGTCATCAAAGAGTGTAGAAAAACGAACACGCTTCTTGTGTTTGAGCGAAATTTTATTCGTCGGAAAAATATTGCGGAGCCGAGTAAATATGCGCCAATTACATTTTTTGCTGGGAGATGCGCAAAAAGAGAGGCTTTCGGTGAAACTCGGATGAAAATCCTGTTTCAATGGGAACGCATTTATCTCCCTCCGTAAGTTATTTTTTGCCGTGGGATGCAAATTCTTTTAGCTAATTAGTCCGTTGTTCCTCAAAGGCTAACAAACTTGCTTTGTAACCCAACACTTACAAAGATAACGTTGAAAATATTTCGGTTCTTGGATATGAAGCCGAAACTCAAAAATAGGGTTTTCTTTATTTGATAAGAGAGATGACTTTATGCGGCGTTTATAAAATCGTCCATGTCGAGAATATTAATGAGGATCTCGAAAGTTTGATCTCTGAGGAAATCATCGAGGGAAGGTGATATCTCAATAAAATGTTAATCAGGAAAGTTTGGGAAGACGGCGATCGGTCTTGCTAACATGACTGATGCTGCTCTAGAATCGAGTTTCACTATCCTAGAATCGTTTCAGCTTCTTCATTAACTAGCATGGAAGTGGAAATTTAAAACATTTGCAATTTAACTTGATAGGATCTCATTATATGGATAGAGACCAACTTTAGCACTGTAAATTACGAGGTTGTATTTAAGGATACGCCAGTTCATGTAAAGACTTTGGTAGACGAGAAATTTGCGAAACTTAGTAATTACTGACATCTTTTACTCTTTTCCACAACCAACATATTCCCAAATATATCCATCAAATCCATTGAATCCTCATCAATATTATGAAATGAAGAATTATGTTGCTGGAAGTAAATCTTGCCTATGTTCATTAAAAAGTAATTATAGATAATAATATGTCTTTATTTAGGCGAAAAAAACTAAAAATATCTATTCTTCCTTATAACCTGGATGTTTAATTGATTTCTAAGAACGTGGTTTTCCTAAACATCGATTTCCTATTCGTGAATTTTCAACAGATTTTTATTCATGGAAACGAGCTTTATCGAAATAAAAATATATTGGCAGTAACGTAAAAATTCGGAGAAGTTATCGGTTGGGTCATTAATTCTGCTTCATAGAAATTATTCGAATTTTTAACGTACAGTTAATCACATAGTATTGGAGACAGTCACTGGATATTTTTAAAATAGAATTCATTTTCAGAGTCACGGTAAAATAATTTTTGTAGTTCCCATTGTGATTATTCCTTGAAAGAAAGATTAAATATCTGTTCACTGATGATTCAATTAACCTGTACTCAGTCAAATCAGTTTTGTCTATATTTATTACGGTGATATAAACACAAACTCACTTTTCGACACAGCCGGAATTGCTTTACTCTCTTTTATCTCCATTATTCTTAAGTATTACAACAAACTTGCTTATACTACTATTCTTACATCATCATTTGATCAATCTAAGATTATTTTTTAAATTTCTCTTTCTTTCTTATCTTCTCGTTCCTTTGCTTTAATTCTTTGACCAATACCCTTTTCCTTGGAATCAAGATTCCTTAAGCTGAAGAATTGCTATCTAATGCGTCGAGAACGGCAGAAGTGGATGAAATAGTGCGTGAAGTGGTAGGATGAGCCCATTGAAAAGGTTGTCTGTGTACAGAATGGGATAGAGGGTAAGCACGAAAACAATCAGTCGGCGAATAGTTTTTGGTGTGATAAGAGTCGAGATGGGGAGAGATTTAGAAAGGGACGAGTTTGCGAGAAAGTGGCATCCCGGAGTATGAGGGGAAACTCAAGATGTGGAGAAGAAAGGGAGATAAAAGTAGGAACAAGATTTACGGAAGAAGAGATGTAGTTTGAGAACACCAATTATATATTTACCCACTCAGATAAAAGATATGGCAGTGCCTCTGCTTACATCTCAAACCAGCGTAAGCGAGAAAAAGAATAAATCCATTATAGAACGATTCTACGTAACATTCTATGAAACCTATCTCAGTTATCTATTTAATTTTTACTCATTAGGACTCCATTCTTTTTAATTTGTATGATACTTATGCTTGACCCTTTAGTATAAGCAAAACTATAGGACGCTTTCGTTGCCTATATTCGATGTGATGAAATTTCTACCCTATGTTTACTTGTTTTGATTTCATGGTGTTTCACCCAAACTGTTTCGTCAGAGGAACATTTCAGCCAAAGACGTTTCACCCAAAGGACTTTTCACCCAGAGACATAATACCCAATACTTTTCACCCAAGGATTTTTCACTCGAGAGTCGGTTCATCTACACTATATTCTGAGGCCTTTTCCCTCCATTGGAATATTTCACCAGATTTTCAGTTGAAATGCGAGTAATTATAAAAAAAGGTAATGCTTGAATAATTGGGATAATTACATTCATTTCTAAATTAATAGTTAATCGACTCCATTCGATGTATTTGTATTTGTGTATCTTTAAAATATTCATTGCAAACCCTAAACGTTTTTTCCGGTATTGTTTTTGGGAGCAGATACGGAGGATGATAACATTTTAATAATAAAAGAGAAAGTGTGGTCATATCTGACCCTATGTTTTCGTTTATTTTGTTTCCCTGCGAAAATATTTAGGCTTTACTTCCACGTTTTTTATTCATTTAATTTTATTTAGAGCGATGTGCATAGCAGATAATTAACAGAATACGAAATGAATGAAAATATAGGGGTAAAAAGCATTTGATGAATTATCCCTTTAGAAAAATATACTTCGTTTGAAATATCTTTCAGTAAAATATTTCTTGATTCAGCCGTCTAATGAATGAAAAATATGTAGATGAAAGTTTTAGATGAAAAGCCTCTAGGCAAAATGTCCCGACGTTCTTATATTGGTTGCAGATATTTTCCGAACTTAATACTGTAAGTAACCTGAAGTAGTACATATATGAGATTTACATGCATTTCTCATAGGAGTTAGGAGCTTAGCACTTCGAATAGAATACTTTATTACGAACATCCATCATGATCTTTATCTTTACAACATTTCAGTGACTATAATAAAATTAATATGCTCGATCTTTACTTGGTGATATTTTGCAGCACCTATCTTTAATAAAGACTAAGTTATTTCCACAAAGATTTTTTTATTGCAATGAGTTTCGATAAAGGATTAAGCATTTGCAACGTAATCCTTTTACGAAAATAGTGACCATAAATAATTCTTTCAGGAAATAACTTTGATATATTATACAGTACAAGATGGGTGTTCCAGTGACTATTTTAATAATATTAGCACTGTTAATTATTAAATCGAGTTATTTTTATATGATGCAGGTGATAACATGTTTTTCATAATTGAAAACTATCGTATGTGTCTAATTTCAGGAAGCACAATAAGCTAGGCAAATCTTAACAAGGAAAATTCTTAAAAACCAAGAAATTCAGATAGATAAATCCCGATTCTTCCTAAAACCGGTAGTATTAAATATTCCATCCATCAAAGTGTGGCCGCAGGAGCATCCATAAATACACGGAAGCATAAATTTCAGGCTTCATCGCGAAAAACCACAAAGATAGTAGAGGGGAAATTCCTCTCCGAGTCAAAGAAAAAGAGGTTAAAGGATACTTTGGTGCACGAGTCGGAGGACGGAAGAGTCAAGGAAGAAGTCGATAAAGCAGCCGAGCAAGAAAACAGTAAAAAAGGAAAGACAGGAAAGAGGAGAGGGATTTACACGGGGGACAGCCACGGTTAGATTGACAAATAGATTTAGAAATACCGAAAGGGAAAAAGGATCCGCTCGCCTGTTTACGCTGCTGGAGCACAAGGAGACAACCGAAAAAACGGGTGCAGAAAATAGTGGGAGGAAGTGGGCACCTTGAGAGATGTCGGATGCTGGGAGAATTTTACGAACGCGCCCTTATTCCACTACCTTTTTTTTACTGCCCTTCTTCCTCCTCTCCCTTTCCGATTTCCATTCTCTCCTCTTTCTCATCTCATTCCCGCTATCAAAACCCCTTTTTCCTTGCCCCGTCGTTTGACTTCCCGAAAAGTTCCTGTCCCTTGTTTTAGTGTACCTCTCCAGCGTTCTGCCCTACGTTATGATACAGAACCTTTGCTCCATTTTCTCGTTTCCATCGATCCGGATTCCTTTTACAACCGTCTCGCGTACTTTTTGCAAATCCCCCGAAAAACATTTCGAAACTGCGTATTAAAGCGCGTTCGGGGGAACGCAGTCTCTCCTGTTTATTTTGATTAAATGACGATCAGAAGGAAATAACGCTGTAAAAACTTTGGGGCATCCGTGTTTTTTTATTGACTTTTGGATAGCGTCTGACAACATGAAGGATCATTTCTTTTTTCTGCCTTGTCGTAGTTCACTTCTGGCGTGTTATTTATGGACAGATACGTCAGCCGCCCTTTGTCAATTTTTGGTGCCTTTCATCGAGCCCATGCATAGGGATCTGGATGAAGTAGCGTGCTATCCAACGTTTTTTTGGCGGAAACATCAGTGGAGTAAATAGACAGGCGATAAGTAAGTTCGGAACATGAGGGCCCTTTTGTTGGATGCGGTATAAATTTGTTCGTGATCGATCGGACCTTTTTGTTAATGTTTTTTAGAGGTGTATTAACGTCCAAAATTTCGAATCAAATTTAATTATTATTTTATTCGACTTAAATGTCGAAGCGAATAGATTTCTTCAAATCTTCAACGAGAACTTGAGTGTCGGAAAATTATGTTTTCGTCACCCTTATTTTGTTTGTTTTTTTCGAATTTCTGCATGAAATGTGTAAGTAGGAGACGTAGAAAGTATGAGTTCCATTTGGGAAATTTATGTGAAACAAACGGACTAAGTCCCTACGTATTGAATCGAACCGTCTTTTTTGTCGCTTCAATTCGAAGTTTGAATAATTCAAAATAAAATAATTCAGAATAAACATAAAAATTCAACGCAATTTGTATTCGATTCGAAGTGAAAAAGAAGAATCGTATATCACTTATATTTTTTCTTTAATAGTGGTGCAATTATATTGCGAAAGAAGCTAAATTTAAAACCAAACGTCCAGAAGGACCATAGTAGAATGTAGTATTTGCATATAAAGTAATTAAAAATTCTCTAAAGTGGTACTCTTGGCAACCTCGGTGGCATAATAGCTGCTGTTTTATCTTTCTAACGCAGAGGTTCTGATATCCGCCAAACAGGGTTTTTCCCCGGGATCCTGGGATTTGTGGTAACATTGTAACAAAGGCACAAGGGCTCCTTGTGTCCGTGATCTTTCAAATCATTAAGACGGATGTAATGAGAGGTGTTTGTATACGCGGAAGATATAATAATAATAGATGTGATATTTAAATCCTAACAACATAGTAATGAGTACATCTACTTCATAGGCATCCTAAAAGAGATGGTATGAATATATGACAATACACTGTGAAAATATCATCATTTACAAAGGTCCAGTCATCTATCCTATAAAAAATATTCCTAAATGTACAAACTATTACTTCAATATGTTAAATTCAGTTTAAACATCAATTTAATTTTAAATTATGGTAATTTTCAATTTAACTCTCGCATATTAAAAATTAACTAAATTATTCTATCCCTAAGTCATAATATGTTAAACTCCACCATCTTATTCTTTTAACTTTGGAGAAAACAGCCTGCTCGTGGTTATCCGTAACTTTCTGAGCTTGTTTTCTTCTTTTTATTTGCTCTAACTTCCCATTTCGTCTAAATGCCGACCTTGCGTTATTTACCTCTTCCCGCAACTGCTTGCTCAGCAACAGGCGATGTTTCTTCGCTTTGTGTTTCCCGCTTCATTTACAGCTATTCCAGTTTGACTAAAAACACTGTAAATCTAAAAACCTTCTAGCCATTCAAATTTAGGATCAATATGCAATAGCCACATGTATGCAAATTATGTCAACCCACACTTGGTATATTTCGCAGCGTAGGTAATTTTTCCCTCGGAATATTCCGCGCAAAAATATATCTATGAAGTAACTGTTTCTTGAATATTATGCCATTTCTTGCGTAAAATGGTAAGAAGCATACTGATTTCTTTATTCCTTTGATTATCATCCTAAGAAAGATTTGGGAATCGTGCTATATAATATCAAAATAAATAAAATATCGGAAAACTTATTAATAGAGTGGGAATATTTTCCTCCTTTCACTACATATGGATAAATATATTAAGTATATACAATATTACGGGAATAGCTTTCCAACCATTACAAGAAATGCAAATATTTTATTGATCCATATTTCGATTACAATATCAAAATCGCATTATTTTCCCCTTTCTTTTAAGTGTAAGCCATATCTCCTGTGATTCCTTCTTTGATATAGTCAAAGGAATGAGATCTTGGAAAATTCCCCTCGCTTGCGAAATACTAGGAATCCGCTTAGTTCCCTCTTTATTCAGCATAAATATATTACATTATTCTCAGAAGCCTGTTTTCGACAATCATTTTAGTCTAAATGTAATTTGATCCTATTCTATTTTTCACATTTGTTGTGATGTCATGATTTTCGGTTAGCCTAGATGGAAATGCGTTAGGTAATTTATCCGAGTCAGGTCGAAACAGGAAGATTTCAGACCATAAAAATTAATTCTGAATGATATATTCAGCATGTTATCATCTGTTCATTATTTTAGCTATCATTAACTGATCCTACAAGCTAGGATTTAGAAAAGGGCTGAAAATGCATAAGGTAAATTTTCGCCCCTGTTCCTTAAATCTCTGAGCGCTTTCCTTATTCTAAAGTTCGTTTAGACATTAATGAATTATATAAATAAGGATTTTGATCATCTCAAATGAAGCGGTCTACATGTTGGAAGCGTTGCAAAAATTTTCAAGAAAGGGCTAAAGATACAAATTTTAATACAAAAGTATTATGTTGATAGAGTGAACAAAAGCAATTTTTTTGTATAGTATATATTACATTATTAATTAAGAAAAAATATTGATACCAATTAGTGTTGCAGAAGATAAATCCTGAAAGCAATGCCTTAATATCTCATCTTTAAGATGGATGCCCCTTCAGAGATGAAATCGTTCCTTCTCATTCGAGACATCAGTTTTAGGATATCAATGGAATAATGAGCACCATTGAGCCGCAGTTAATTACAAGAGGGTTAAAGATGAGGAATAAATTTGACGCGTCATTACCCACTAACTTTTGAATGATTTTACCGCATCTACATTTCTTAACCCTCTCCAAATGCGATTCGGGCTCCTAAGGACGAAATGGATGAGAAAGATGAGATACATACCTTCCTAAGACTAACTGGAAGAGCTCATTTGCCCAGTGCTGTATTTTAATTTGCATCCTTTAACCTCAAAAAAGCATCAGAACATCCGACCCATAGCTTGCGACTACGTTTTTGCCCTTCCACGAAATTGAAATTCCTTAATTGAACAGGTCTTAAATTAGGGATAAGGAGGAGGATTTCAAGGAAGATCCTAGGTTTTAGAAAAGCAAGGCTATATTTTATCTTAGCTGTAAATCGCATTTTTTCATCCTTTCAGTCGTAGGCTCCCTAGTTTCCCCCAGTAATTGCTCGTCTCAATTTATATGATTGAATAAGACTGGAAGCAAAGCTCTTTTCCTACATTAATTACGAAGTTGCCCAAGTTTCGTATTTAAGCTGAAGTAAACACCGTCCAATAAATTAAGCATTCCATAAGTCTGTGTGAAGAGTAGTGCAATTTTGGGAAAGAGCATTTTCTTCGGATACTAGCCACAGGACTTCCGAGTAGCCCTGCCATGTGAATAGTGCATTCGCCTCTTGGCGAAAGGGTTCCCGGCTTCGATTATCGGGGAATGACCTCAGCTGTCGAAGTATTTTAAAAATAACATATGCACCTTAATTATTAGGTAAAACTTTCTCTCTAAACTTGTTAATCCAAATATTAACATCTAAATGAAATTAAAATAATATTTCAGAAAATTTTATGCTTGAAAATAAGCAGGTCAACATCGCCCACTACGGATGATCTTCTACTTCTATACAAGTGCAAGCTATATATACAAGATTTATTTATTTAAGTACTCTAGGACAGTGATTCTTAAGCTTGGTTTGGCTGAAGACCTCCTATTGCTCAATTCCTCGTTTTGCATGTCCTCAAATGTTGTTTTCCCATCCACATATTGATATTTCATTAGTATTCAAGTACGCTTAAGTAAAATAAGAATGAAATAAAATTAAGAACGAAAACTTCAGCAACAAGATTCTTTGATATGTATTATTAGAAGGCTAACATAAAAGAATTACAGAATTTAGAGAGGTTGAACATTACATAAATTAGGATAAACATTTATATTCCCGGATACATTTGGATTATTCCATGAACCTCCAAGGGTCCACGGACCTAGTTTGAGAAATGCTGCTCCCTGATCTTCTGAAATAAATTTTCGTTTCGATCCTTTTATGCGAGATGTTGCTTCAATCACGGCCTGATTTCCCATTAATTAAAACGTTAAATTTTATCATCCTCTTCGTTTTAAATACTTTTTATTTTACCCTATTTATATCGTTACCCCAAATTTTCTTAATGCTGAAAAGGTTTCACTCCCCTTAACCTCTCGGTAATTCCTCTCCTATATCTTCTGTTGTGTATTTAGGTTCTCAATCGAAACCTTTCGACTCACTCATTCTAACGATGTATCTTTATTTTTATTCAACTGTATTGCTGTAGTTACTGGTTATATACCTTGTGCGTGAACAACAGACAACAAAAATAAATAGTGAAATAAAACCTGAAAATACGAAGTTAAAGATAGCACAATTCGAGAAAAGATAATGGACGTAGTAACAATAAAGGCATCAGAAGAAGAAAATCAAGTCTGAGAGAGGTAGGGAAGCGGAGATAATAGCAATAGCCTTTGTGCCCACAATACCCTAAATAAGCTTAGTAGGCATTAGTAGGAAGGAAACTTGTGTATCCTCTGCCTCGAATGAGGAGGCATAGAAACCACTCCAAAACCACAATTAGGCAGCGGTCGTACAATACATGTAGACAATTCCCCGTATACACTCGCATATAGGTCGACATTTACAGTCAGAATGTTGACCAAAAAACTTTTGCAGACCCATATAATTTGTAGAGGCAGGACCTTTTTAAAATTCATAACGTGTGATTTGACGTTTAATATGTTGTCGTCCTGAAATATACTTATCAAATAAGAGCGGAAAAGGAATATGGCATATTTCCTAGTATCAGGGCTGTGCAAAAATAAATATTCCATTTATCATAAAATATTCGTTAATTATCCGTATAGAAAGTTCTGGGTTCAATTTCCGGACCCTTATATTTTAAATATATTTTTTTTCCTTGTTATATTACCGTATTGTTACAATACAATCTTTGCTCACGTAAATGTATTAGTGACTATAAATCTGAAGGTATATAAAATATGACAAATCACGTCTCCTCAGCCCTTGGTGATTGAGAATGAACTCCAGAATTATTTTTCTCAATTCACTGGAGTTTACTGAACAGTATTTGATGTTTGAGTGAACATCTTGGTCAACAAACATAGGGGTATGGAAAAGGAGGAAATTAAAAGTTAAAATTCAGAAGGTCGACCTAGAGAGGAATTTATGAAGAACATTCAATTATATTCTAAAAGAGAGACGAGGAATCCGCGGCCTTTAGGCAGTACACGACCTTTTCAGACGTTTTGTGTAGCCTTTTCATCTCTTTCTAAAGCAAATGCACGCACATAAATAATTTTGTTTTTCAGTCTCGTTCACTATCTCAAGTGAAAGTATAATGGAAAGTATTCTATCGAGGTTTACTTTGGGATTGAATTCTCTTACAATGTATATGAATGTAGGCAATATTACATTAAAGTACTACCAGATGTTTTTATATGAGACATTTATGGTTTCATATGAGACCGAATGATAAAGGCTTCTTTCCGATGGAAAAATATTTGTCTCCACTGATCTAAAACGAAATGCCTGGGACATTTACGCAAAATTTAAGGAAATGTAAATAGTGGCAGCAGTGTGTTAGTAGAGTAACAGTTCTAATCTTAACATGGTTAAAACATTAGAAGTCTGAAAATTGCCCTAGTTCTGTCAATACACGGACTAGCATCCAGGGTGCGGAACAGAATGTCGGCATTACCGACCTTCTAGGAAAGGAATTCCGGAATTCCTATCCCATATTCTGGACACAAATCAGTATACCGACAAAACGGCTGTCGGAGACTTTCAGACCTCTTCTGAAAAAGAAACATGCTCTATTTTCTCTCATGGTCAAAATAGTTGAATTTAAATGAAAAAATTGGTTCGAAAATTGATATCGTTTGCTAAGTAACTGTTTCAAGAACCTTTCAGCTATGGTGGGCTTTAAAGTTCTTGAAATAGTTTAAATTCAAGTGGTTAGCAGTTTCGTCTTTGGCGAAAGCGGCCCCGGGGTTGATTCCCGGTGGCGCCCATGCGTAACGACTTCAGCAGTCGAAGCGCATCTAAAAGCACTACCCACTTTTATCTCCGTTCTTAAACATACTCTCCTTCCCAAGAAGGGCATCGTGTAACAAACGCAATCAGGTCAAAGAGTCTTTTTACGCAAGCCGACGTCGTGAACCCTTAATCCCCTCGTTCCGAGCCAACCCATTCAAGCAGTGGATTAAGATGGTTCATATACCCGCGCTTCCTGCATCCAATATCACTTTGCAAACCCATCGCCCAAACAGTGGTTCTCCTATGATGAGAACAGATACAGCGATAGGATTTCGTCGGATTAATATTGAATCGGAGCGAATGGCTTTGTAGGTTATACCGATGCATGTCGGATGTTGAGGGCATATGGCAAAGCCCTTAAGAGAGTGGCGGTGGAGTTATGTGGCGGCGGCCATTCTGGATAAGGACAGTCTAATCTATTAGCGGCCGACGGTGAGCTTCTAACTTTCGGAGTGCGGCATAACGATTATGCGGTCGATGGAGCGGTGAAGCTGCGTTTTAGATGCGTCTGAAACGTACGACTAGGTTAAGGGAAGAGAGACAGGTGTGTTACGTGCAGATGGGCGGGATAAGCGACTACTGCAGGTTTTCGTAACGCCGGTGGATTTAGCACGTAAAATTTAAGTGGTGAAGAGGGTCTTGAGATGGTGGCAGAAGACAGGGAGGATTAAGGAATGATCTTGAGGGTACTTTTAAGGGTACATTATTTAGCGGGTTCGCCATTCAAGTAGATACCGAGGATGGTCTATCACCCTCTCTTATTGAATTGAAAAGTATTATGGAAATGCAAAAGATGCGCATTTTCGCGTGGGAACATTTTCCTCCAACTCTTCACATAATACTATCTACCTTTATGACTAAATCGTCCGTTTGGCTTTGAGAACTTACACTGAGAGCATTTGATACTAAATTTTAGTTAGATCGAGATCTTTTCTCGATAATTCTCTAATAAAATTAATTCCCTTAGTTATATTAAATTTTTCTTATTCATTATCTTTTTAATCAAGGCAAACCGTAGAAATTTCTTTTATTGACAGAAAAACTATGATTTTGTAACATTAACAAAGTGAAGAAAAGGATTTTGCGATATGCTAGAAATGAATATAAAATATTACTTTCACCATTTTAATAGATTTCATTTTATTTATCTCCTGTAAGGAGGCTAATATATAAGTCGCTCTAGCCAAAAAATTAAATGCAAGGAAACTGGCAGCTCTCATGTATGATGTATGATCTGATTACGTCTAGCTAATCATGAATCTTTGGTATAATTAGTGAGACTGTGTCACCAAACGCGTAAACTTATCAAGTTATCACTCATTGTCCATTAGTTCATTGAAAAAATGGGCATTGTTTTTTCGCTTCCTTTCTCGAATTAGTTCGTATACTTTTTGCAAACCTTCAACATAACACTTCTTCTGTCAATTTAATATTAGAAGAGGCTGAAAAAAGCGCTCTTTTAAGGACAAAGAAATAAAAGGTGATTTCATACAGTCCGAAGATACTTCTTTACATTTTTATTCACCAGAATTTCAACTAAAAAGAGATTGTGGATATTAGTAAGGGGACAGTAATGAAGACAGAGTAAAACCTGGTTACGTTTGGCGAAACTGGAATTTATCATTTTCATTTGAATGAAAATGTTGGATATAATTTATGTATGCGCCTGAAGCGGGAGACGTAAGTTAAGATATGAAATTATTGTGGAGTATTTTGAAAGAGCGAAATAACGTGTTTACCCTTTGGAAAGAATGGGATTGATATAAATATAACGTTTCAACTGTATGATTTGCTGTAAGTACATGACAATACATTTGAGAGTTCGTAATTTCGTTTTGATCGTTTTTTTTTTCTTTGCCCGAAGAGACAGTTCTTCCTCCATTATTTACCGTAATGAGTAACTCCCTATCCCTTTTCTCTCTATTTCTATCATTCTGCATAGATGACTGAAAGGAGGAAATCTTTCTCGGTTAATATTAAAATAGAGATGTGATTTAATATACTCCTTAAGCCGTGAGATAACCGTTCCAGAGTACATGTGGTGACTAGATCAAGGAAACCGATGGAATCTGAAAATACACTTCATTCTGCGAACTCGATACCTTTTTCAAAAGCTATGCTATAGCAAAATAAGCTAATACTAAAAATGAGCTGCTTCAGAAGTTGAAGAATTCTTCATATTCTTCTTCGAGGAAATACCCCATACATAAATTCTGAGTACATTTCTTCCTCGGGAGGCAGAAGCCATTGCTTCTGGAGTATTTGAAATTTCTATCTTATTAGATGATGCTAACAATGATGCCACGAGCCTTCCACGTCCCTCCTCAAATTGCACGTTTTTCTGTGGTGATCACAGTTTTCTGCAATTTTCTTTTCTTTCATTTCTTATTCATAAGACCTCTTTGTTAAGATTTCATCAACCAGTTATTTTGCGTAAGAGAATGTTAAAGTAAATTTTGTTCCTTTTACCAAATATTTTTCTAAATTTAAATAATTTTATAGCCATCTTTCGTTTCATAAGTTAGAAATTTAGGGATAAAGTACAGTTGGCATTGGTTAGTAAAACCTGTAGGATATCTGCAATGTTTTTTGTTTGTCAGAAGATATGAATTCACCTCAGTGATTTCCATAACTTTCAACTATCTTCATTAGTATAAAGGCTTGATTCTGACATTTTTAATAATACAAGGACAGTAGAAAAGTAGATATAGGGTAATATAACTTTTTTGTCTTTGAACTCACTCTATGTAATTAATGAGGCTCTAAGTTTCTCACGGAATGTAATTGGCTGTGGCAGGTAGTTTCATCATATTTGATTCATATTAGTAGCTACCAAGGAGCAGAAATTCACATATGATGAGAGGATATCATGGGATCGCTGGTAAATGCTTGAGGTATTTCGGGGAAAGTGAGAAATAAATCCCTTTTATATAAAGCTAACCTAAACGAGCGTAGATGTGTTCATGCAAGCACTCATTTGTGAAGAGAATGAAGAGCCTTCTTCGGTGAAGATGTAAAGCTTGAATTAACGGTTGAATTATCATGAAGAAGACATGCTATTGCCAATTATTAAAGTCTCAAGTCTCTCCTCTCTCTCTAATCCTAGAGCCGAGCTGGAAGTTTGCGCTCGCAGATGTAGTAGATGATAATCTCTCTTTTAATAAAGCCGGAGACACTCCACGTTGTTTATTCTAGCGATGAATTCATAAATTCTGCCACAGCATGCTTTAGGCCGAAGGTTGCTGTATCCACTGTATGTTGTTGCTCTTGTATTAACAAACAAAATTAAAAGGTATAATTGAATTATTTATTACCTTAAATGATCTTGAAAATAAATAAATCTTATCTTAAATGATAAAATCTTAAAATAAATCTTATCTTAAATGATGATGAAAGATAAATATATTTAATATAAATATATTTTCTTATAAATTCTGTATTTCTGCATTAAAAATTTTCGCTGCTTATTCATTTCTTTAAAATATCCATTACAAAATTTATGAACCAGTCCCCCTATAAACTGTAATTATTAAAGACAAATATTCATATCTTTCAATACTTAAAGACCTATATGGAGGCGCTATATGGGCGCTATAATTAATTTTGTGTGAAGTTTAGATCTAGTACCTACATATATGATATAGTGATTTATTTTACATGGGCAATATTTATTCTCGAACTTTAGCTTTGATATAGATATGATATCTGAGTTCCATCAGTAAGAATATGAAGATCTTTGGGGCTACGTCACCCTTTTTCCTTTTCTCTTAATTACGGCTTAGGTAGAGATAGCTTCGAATTACCTCTGAGGTTCATATTAAACGTCTCAGAAATTTTTATCGCATATCTGATGAGACAAGTAGTCTCGACGTAATCGTACTATGTATGATTCTAAATTTTATATTTCGGGCCAAGAGTAATTATGTCCGAGAAGGCTATCAGTGAGGAAACGTTATCATTACAATGGTTCATACCACAATTAAAAGTTCTTGTTTCTAAAGAATGTAATAATTTTCGTCAGAGCGCTCTTATTTATCTGCGTTTGGTTAGAAGGTCGGTGGAAGGGGGGAAATTGCTTCAGTACGAGAAAATCTTGTTGAAGAAATTAATAAATCTGCTCTTATTCTATATTATATTCCCGTTTTTTTATTTTCTGTATTTTTTCCTGTTGCCTTATCACGCAGATTCCAAAACATCGAAATACATAAATAGCATTTTACTGCCGGTTTTTTCAGTTTTCACGGTTAGCGAAACCATTTGTTGGTGGACGTCAAAATTAATTTTTTAAATGTATAACCAAGATTTCACTGGTTCCTCAAGTACTATACAACAATCGGCGCAATTCTTTGACTTTCCGTTTTCCTTCCATCAAAATTTCAAATCAAACCGTCAATTCTGGAGCACCCCGTAAAAAAAGTCGATAATCCGTTTAGAGGTTGAGCGAGAAATACCGAATGGCTCGTATAAGGCACGTGACAAAAGAGCGAGAGGAGAGTTGACTTTTTCCATCCTCGTGTAAGGGACAAGGACCTTGAAAACGCAGTGAATCGCGTGAATGTTTCCCGACTCGGAGGTCGAGGGGGTGCCTAAGAGATGGTCGAAAGCATGAAAATGACAAATTTGGAGTGGATGTGAGGATGACTGAGAGAGCACAAGGTGAGAAAAAAGTGGCTTGGGAGAGTTGAGGGAGTCACAACGAGGGTGTCTGAGTGGTCGGAGAGTCAGATTGCATTGAGGACGGGAAGGAAATTAAGAAGAATGTCGAGGGAAACTCGACGGAAAGTTCTCACCCATCTCTCCCGAAAGATGAGTTGCTGATGGGAATGTTGCGTTTAATTATGAGCGTGATTCGAGAAACGCTGCTGTCGCCATAGTTCGGAGAGTGTATTCGTGAAGGTTGCGAAGGGATTAACTTTGTTTCGAGAAGAGGCCGCAAAAGGGTTTGCGTTCGGACGAAGTGAAAGTTCATAAGTTGGTGAGGACTACATTATGATATTGTTATTTTAAATATTTCCATGAAGTAAGTTCTAATGTGCTAGAACTATGTTAATTAATTTTCAATGAATACAAAAATTCGTGTATCAAACTTGTAATATTTCTCTGGATGTGATTATTGAGACAAAATTATACTTTTTGCATGATTTACTATCCCAAGTCACCAAAATTTTGTGGTAGGTGAAAATTTAAAATTTCATCCCCTACTTTTGATTTAAAGATAAAAATGAGCATTTCTTTGTAATGCTTATTGCAAATGTGGTCTATGTAAGATTTTGTGATAAACATCTAAAAGGCTTGTCACAGGGATTAAATAATTCATTGAAAATGATCATAAAATTAAGTTTGAGAAATTGAATACATCATTTGCGTAAATTTCATTATTTTCTCTCTAAATACTGCTGAAATAATAATAGTTTTCTCACCGGCAGAATTGCCCTTTCTTAAAAATTACACGTATATGAGTACATACTGTAAGAAAGATATCGAGAAGAAAGTATATTTCGCGGTAAACGAAACCATTCCTTCTTCATGTAATGAAAAGATATTTCATATGAATAAGAGTAAACTTATATATCTGTTACTGTATTTACTTGATATTTAACTTAAATGAAAAAATGAAGTCCCCTATCTTCTGTTTCCTGAAACGTCTTAAACTGAATGTGAATTTTCATTAGAAGCAGTTGATCTCAATGTCTCAGACAGAATTTTAAGAGCAGATCAAAAAACTCTTCTTAAATATATTACATCGGAATGGAATGATCAATGTTTGTTGACGGGAGTTTATCTCCGTCTCAATTATAATGTAGAAAGTGGCACGATGTATATACAAGCGGGTAAAATATGAATGCGTGTCGTTCAAATATTGACCGATAAAACTATCCCTTGAACAAACTCCGAAGGAGGAGCCAAAAAAATGAATGGGATGAGAAAAGGCTCTTTCCGAATCTCGGAAAAAATTCCCAAATTGAGAAGTAAGGTAGGTGAAATGGGGGTAGATGCTTCAGAATAAAATCACACAAAAAATTTCTGTTTGACGAAAGAAATAATCGATTATCATTCCAGAGGACAATCATTAGATCGCTGACTTAAAAAAAAGTTTATTAAAATTACATATTGACGATAGTTTTGCTAAGGAGAATGAAGAGAACTTCCATTTCCTCACTGCTGGTAGCATAGTATCGGATCCAATTATGTAATCATTATATTCTTGAGAGTACAATTTGCATCACGTAAATAGAAAGCACGCTGTCCAACAAACAAAATGTCTTCGGCATTTCCCGGTTGAATTTTTTAAAAATTTATTAAGCAGAAATTGGAGAATATTTGAAAAATTTAATCATTTTAATAAAATCTTTGTCAGCAATCGTCAAGTACTTGTTGAACACAACCACAATCGACACAATTTTTAATACATGTCCGTGCCATAAAAAATCATCTTAGCCACATCTACATTGAATCCTAGCAGCAGAATACGGCAATTGTGGAAAATTGTGTTTCCTGTAAAATGATCCAATACTGTATTATTTATAAAACGGGGTAACATTGAACTGTGATAAAAAGTTCACAATGTGGAGGGAAATATGTTGTTCAAAAGTCGCAGAAGTTGAGTGGACAGTTCAGTCTCCACGGTTGACTGATGTCACGTCATAAATTTTATCAGATGACGTTGCTTTCACCACTGAATTTTTTTCATTATTTTCATTTACTTTTATTTTAGAGTACGGTTTTCATATTTTTAAATTTTACCATCAATTTTTAGGTGTTTTGGGTCAATGTATATACATGTAGTTCTTGTAAAGATTTCTCCAGATACGTAGCTTTCTTCGATGTTATGGATATGCTTGCTCAAACTTTACAGCATTGAATTTTGAATCCTCTCATCTCATATGTCACGTTATTCCTATTCTCGTTCTATACCTGTACTCAACTGTCAGATAAGAACAATAACTGTCTCTTTCTATCCTTATCACCTAAAAGGTTAAGGATCAGCTGAACGGTGAAGTATATTTTTGCTTGTTCATGTTATCACATTGAAATATACCTAAATCGATCTTATACGATAGTAGTAGAAATATGTACCTAGAGGTACTATCATTCGCTCTTTCCAACGCGAATATGGTTTAAGTGCTGAATCATGCTGTACTTCATTAACGCTTTACCTTAATGTGTCGCAAGAAAGTTTTTAAATTAGAATAATGAGGGAAAATGTACGTAAACTGCAACGTGAGGATTTCTTCTTAGGGATAAGAACTTGTTTCTAAAATTTTTTAATCCCACCAGTGAGTATACCTATCTGTTTACATACCGAGGTGGTTCGCTTCCAGTCCTACTTGATACCACAAGCATTTTTCCCCATACGTGGAGCAATGTGGAAGTGGGATCGTGCAGCTTAATAGTATTTGCTCCTCGCATCTGGGAAACCGAAAGGTCATTTATATACTAAAAGAGGTAAGACTCAATGAAGCTTTCTGGAGGTCCACGTGGGGGTTTGACGTGGGCAGATGCGGAACATAACGGAGACACAAGAATCCCCGGTCGCATTGCAGATCCCGCACGGCCATAGGAAACCAGCGCGGGACAGAGCCATTCAATGCGACTTGGAATGCCTAATTGCAGACTTTCGGGAGATCTCTTTAGCGTGTTAGAGGCTATCGTTAGTGTCCGTCAGAGGAATAAATAGGAGAGCTGAATGAGGTTAGCTTAAGCCTCCATTTCCGCTCGAGGTCAATTGAATGAGAAGGGGGAGTCCGTTGGTTGCGGGGACGACTTTGATGTCCTCCTACCCGGGGTGCCTAAGTAATCCACCTGGGTTGCTCCTAATTTCATTACGCTCAACCCTCTGGGAGGGCTTTCATTAATTCCGTCTCTTTCAATGTTGATTAAAATTTCGAGCTTCAAATATGTCCGCTCCCTTTTTATTCCGTCGTTTTGAATCGAGTGTCTCTCTCAATTTTCCCTGCCTTTGGTTCCGTCTCGCACCCTGAGATTACTCATTTAGTGTATGATGACTCCGCCGTGCGATTATACATTTCCGAAATGATGGCGCTTGAACTGAAATCGCGTTCGAAATGGGTGCACCATTAAAAAGCAGATTTTCGACGAGATTACGCCCTAAAAATTTTTAACCAGCCGATCATTTTTGACTGTTCTCTGTCATAAAAGCGTTAGTCTTATATAAAACCATGGTATTATTTCTTTCAATGTTCTAACTGCTTGTCTCTTCTTTCATTTTCAGGTGAGTTTCACAGACGATTAAAAACAACTTCTTATGCTGTCTGCCGTAAGTACTTGAACCGATATGCTGGCAATACAACAGAGTACTTCAATAATATTGATATAAATATTTTCGACATGTATCATCAATAATGTAATTTTCTTATCTGGAAAAGTTGAGAAACTTACCTTGACTCATCTCGGTGTTTAAAATAAAAGTAAAGGCAAAATAAAAGTAAATGATAACTTTCCACCGTAATTTTCAATGCTAAAAGTTACATATCTTAACACCCATCCAATGAGAGAAGTATAATAATTTTGGATGACAAATCTGGAATGGGCATTTTCATTCCGCATAAGGGACCTTTAACTGAGGCCTTCGAATATTCTGTCATAATATAATTCATTAGAGTTACTTATTATTCTAACAAAACGAATATTTTAGTGGCTGGAGAGTGCACTATTTTGCTGTAGATAACAAACGACCCTCTTTATTTAAAATTAATATGCTCAAATCGTTCCCAAAATTAGTCTCATATATGTGTGGGTGTGTTTGTATATATGTGTGAAATGAGGAGGCAGGACGGAAATAACTTCAATTTACAGAAAAATGCAGTATTACTATCGCATACATTGGATACTTCTGAAGAATAAGTAGCTAAATTTATTTACATGTATCTGTCATTATCTGGCGCGAAATAATCTACTTAACCAGGCTTTCAGGTGATTTCCTCCCAATTCCTTAATCCTCAAAATGGACGAGTGGTTAGTGTCTGGCAAAGATTCCAAAAATGTCCTCCAAAATTTTATCCTCAGTGGTTAGAATGCTGTTC
This sequence comes from Pachydiplax longipennis, assembly GCA_036926295.1. Taxonomy (NCBI): domain Eukaryota; kingdom Metazoa; phylum Arthropoda; class Insecta; order Odonata; family Libellulidae; genus Pachydiplax; species Pachydiplax longipennis. The sequence continues at coordinate 21,134,574 of JAVFKF010000012.1, forward strand.
AGGGAATAATTTTTTTCCGGAAAATTATGTGCCGTTTTTTCTAGGACGCTTCATAAGGAGAAGCTAAGAAGTTTCTTTAGCTTGCTTATTTTGGTAAATCAGTTGTTTTCTTCGTTACACTTTTGTATATTTGAAACAAGCGAAAGTACATATATACTTAAAGATCTCTCATCTCAATATATTTCCAATATTAGCCGTTATTTCATACTAAAAATTTCATAAAACCTTTAATTTCGTACAGTATAAAATATGTTTATATACACAAATTATATGTCTATTTTATATACACTATTATACTCATTTGAAAATTATCTTATATAAAAATCACCGATGATTGTATACTTATCCATCCGATATCAGCAACTCCCGTAAGAGATACATGGGAGAAATCTTTGGAAATTAATTTCACGCACTTACCGGTGTGATAGGATTATAAATTTTTGGAAGTCGGTAGAGGTCCAAAGGATTGATTGATATTCTTCTGTCACAAGTATCCTTGGTTCAACTCTGCATGACTCAAAACTCTTTCATGCACGTAAAGTTCATCTTGATCGAGCGCTCCTTCCCTATACATTTCATATAAGCCCACTTTCACATACATTCTTATGAAAGTTAAGTTCAACAATCACTTTTGTCATTCGTGGGGAATGGTTGTATACCCGCTAAATGACAGAAATTAATCGTCATTTTTGTCCAAATTCTCACAATGTCGAATCTAATGCGATATTGTACGACCAAAATAAGAATCTGTATTCCATTGCATATCTTTTACTTTTTTTCTAGATTTCGCAGGACCATTATTTCTGATTTAATTCTGCAAAAGAAAAAAGTCTGCAATCGATCAAAATGAACTTTACGCGCATTTCTTATGGGAGTGTTTCCGAGTCGTCCCGAGTTGAACTAAGGATTCTTAGGACATACAAATATCACTATGGAATACTCCATCGGACCATTGACTAATCTCCAAATTTTGTATTCCTACCACGTATGCAAATGTACATACTTGTTAGCAACTTTTAAGGTAGGGCGATATAAAAGTTGTGAATACAGTTCATACGAGAACAAAAACTGTTACACCGCAGTTGAGGTACAATTCAAGTAGTAGATTTAAAAATTATAACTAAGGATGCGGCCGATTCTATTTTATATTAAGGAGTTAATACGTCCTCAATAAAAATTTGAAACTCATAGCGTAATATTGTTTTGCTATAATTTCTTTAATTTAATACCACAAACTTCCTTATTCATTAGTTATAATAGGGAACAGATTGGAAAATTAGAAAGCGAAATAGATATTTAGTTCCAATATAGTCTTTAGAGCGTTCGCCAAAGATGGAGTTTCTGACGTATTTTAGCTCTGCACACGATATTTAAAAGACAGCGTTTTAAAGAAACCGAAGAAGACTTCGCGCACTCATCAAGCAAAAGCGAGGAGGAGGCTTGCTTCCAGCACCGTTTCGATGGTCAATAATCCATACGCCCACACTCCCAATCCATCAAAGTGCTTTAGAGAACGATCTTAAGTCGTACATCTCCTTCGAACGGTTTCATTTTTTTTACCTTTCTCTCCCGTATTTGTGGATGAAGAGCTCTTACATCCTTCACATCTCATGATCTTGTGCCGGATCACGTCTTCCTCGAAAGAGAATGATAATTTTAAACCTAGAGCTCGGCGTAGAATGGAAGTGGCTGGATTTTAATTTCGTCTCGGAAAGACGGTGGACATTTTTAAGCATTTATTTAATGTCCTTATTTAAAGCTGAAATTCTGATGCGATCAGTGGTAGACAATATGCCATAAAATGTATCGACCGATGAAAAATTGTCCGAATTTTTCGCTCTCAATTTGGAGAATATGGAAGAATGCGGAAAATTTGACGATGCATAAGTGGAGACAGAATTACTAAACAGGGTGTTTTGCATATCTTGAGCACCTCATGAGAATCTCGCGATAGATTTATGTGTCTCTGTATATGTATACGTTTTCCACTTAAACGCTCTTTCCTTACTTTCATGTTAACTTATTCCCATCTATATATCATCTAGGATCCATTTTCTTTTTCTTTCCTTCCGTCTATTCCCTTGAAACCTACTTTCAGCTCCTTTCTTCAATAATCCCTCTTCAGTCAATATTTAACCTTTCTATTTTCCCTGCGTAATTTTTGAAGTCAGTAAGATATGCAGACGACAAAGCTATTGTGTGCGATTCTGAAAGGGGTTTTACAAATTCTAGAAAATGCACTAAACGATAAGACAAAAGGGCTAGAGATGAAAAAAAATGTAACGGAAACTAAAATAATAAGGTTTGCTAAGGAAAAGAAAGCTAAGTTAACGTTAAGGATGAGAAAAATTAGAACAAGTTGACCGATTTACATACCTTGTGGTCTTCTTTCTACAGTTGGAAGATGCTCAGCTCAAGTTGGGTAAGAATAACATAATCCCAATAAGAATTTGCGAAGCGAAGGGAACTGATGACGAAGGATCTTGATAAAGGACTTAGGAAAATATTGGTAAAATCTTTGGTGTGAAAGCGTATTGCTGTGTGGATGTGAAACGTGGACCTTAAGAAAAAAAGGATGGAAAGATTAGAGACCTTCGTGATGTGGGTATGGGGAAGGATGGGTATTGAATAGGGAATTTACGGGCACATGAATATACCGAATGTTAGAAAATTCATGTATACATAAACTTCCCCTTTAGTCGGCTAGATAATGAAACAAAATCACTGTATTCTCCTATATTCCACTACATTCACAATATTTCCGCACTTCTTTTTCTTGCTAAACTTAATTTTTCCGAGTCACACCTCACTAGCCTTAGTTTTCTAAGTCCTCCTTTACTTCTTTCCTCATTTCAAATCCATGATAAACGTAAATACTGAATAATAAAAGAGTCGAGTATCCCAGGATCGCACAGAGGAAGAGCTATGCACAGCCGAGGAAGAAGAGATCGTAAAACAACAGATTATTAAGACGGACGCTTGAGGTGAATGATATCACCAAGAGGGCAAGACTACATCTACGTCATATGGGAAGAAATGACCGCAGGTGGTCATATATTGCAGCAGATCGTATACCTAGGGGCATCAAGCAACCACAGAGACACGGGGATAGATGTGACAGAGATATTTTTAAATGACGCTTTACAGCATACCGCACAAAATGCATGAAGTAAAGCTAGTTGAATGATGCTTGTGAAGCGTAATAGAGAAGGGATCTTTAAAATGACTAGCAATTAGTTTTCTTTTATTTGATAAAAGATTTTTCAGAATTATTAAATGAGTGAGAATTTAAAGAGAATAACGTGATGATATTTCTGCTCTCGAGTGCCATCAAAGTTTTTAAACAGTAAACTCAATGATTGAAGAACGTTTTCGAGCATTCGTCTCTCGACTTTTGGACGAAAATTTCTCATGGAGTAATTAATTTCTTTCGCAGTTCATTTCAATGATAGAAAAGAAAATAAAATTTTCCTTGTATATTTAGAGAAAAATTGTCAAGAAATCTCCAGATTAATTAACACAGCTTTGAAAATACGGATATAATGAGCTTTCCACAAAACCGATTTGGGAAAATTTCACGCTTGAATTTGCCCTCGTAAACATTAATTTTTCTCATATTAACAGTCTCATCCGTTGTTGCCTTGTTATACAAAAGCGCATACAAGAAAAGTGAGATGCAAGCTGCAATCAAAGCAAAGAGGTTGTGTCCTCTATAATAAAAACAGTTAATTGCTTATTGTAATTAGAATATACTTTGTGATACTTTTTAAATTTACCGGTGTTTGGTAAACAAAGCTTTTAGTGATCACGATATTTATACCTCAATGGGGTATTCCTCTATCTTGTAACGTCCTCGATGTACTGATATACTAGCTCACCCTAGCTTTAGATTTTCAGTATCATTCTATATTAAATTTCCTAAAATCCATTCAAATTATCAGGTCTTTCTATTTAGTGATCTCTTTCCACGAAATAATGCCTTCAAGCATCGATATCATTACAATTACAAACTCTCACTGAATCAATGTATTTATAATAAGAATCTTGCTAATAGAGTACTAGTAGAATACGCTCCGGTGCATATGTTACTCTCAATTATTGTGTACGCCAAGAGGTAGCCAAAGAGCACCACTGTACCGTGGCATAATTTCCTAAGGAATAGTTTTACCTGCAGTTAAAGATTCATGTTGAGATAGAATCAAAGATAAAATGTTGAATTCGTTTGCTTTTGGGCATGATGTAACGATTAGTCGTAGATGAAAAACGGATTGTATGTCGTGTTACCTTAATGGCGCTATCAAATCATGGGTTACAAAAGCCCGAAATGGGAAAAACCACGACACAATTCCGTCGAAGAAAAGGCGTGAAAGAGGATGGGATTAAGAGGTGAGAGGAAGCTTCGAAGGTGGAATAAGAACACCAGTCCCACGAGTTTTACGGCGACCGAAGGATTCTCTTGTCAATGGCCCCGTTCTAAGATCTTTCCGTCTCTACACATTGCACCATTCGGAGTTGGCTTGGCGGATAGAGCAGTCATTTCTCTTATACGTATTCTCTATAAAAAAGCCGCTTCTAGTGCACGACGGCAGGAACTCTTCATTGCTCTCTCTTGTTCGCAATCCTCTTTCTCTTCCTTATCTCATCTTTATTTCTTGCGTCGGAATACACGAAGAAACTTTAGTTCAAAAGGTCGCGCTTTCTTCCTGTTTTTCCTGCATTGTGAAGGGTTTTCCGTTGATGGAGGAGCTGATTTCTTTACCCCTTCCCCGAATTTAAGCAAGGGGGGAAGCTTTTTCCGTCGCTCTCTCTTCCCTAACTTTTGTTGACGTTTGCAGTTAGAAGTTTGGCTTATTTACGACAGCGTTTTGTTTCAATAATGCTGGGGCAAGTCGCGACGGAGGAATATCTTGCGAGTTTCTTTTTCTGTCCGCTCTGGAGAGACGAGTTTTGTTTTCTCAGCGGGGATCTCCAAGTCTTTGCGATTATCTGCCAAGAGTTCTTTCATATTGGGCCGTGACTGATTAACACGTCTTGGGGTGTAATAACCGTTTATCTTTTTTTAATTTTATGGTCGCTTTGAAAACTTAGGATCAAACGAGGATGAAAAAGTCTGGAAAACGGATTTGAAAGACTTAAGAATTTAGATTTTTCGGTCCTCCATGTTGCATTAAGAGGTAAAGTAAATTATAAGGACTTACCGTACTTATAGTTTACTTGTCTAAGGATACTTTTAACTCGGCTTAATGATTATATCATTTCAAAAATGAGAGTTAGATGGCTATTACTAAATTAGTTTCATTCTCTACAATTGCTATCAATTATGTGCAAATGGCATAAAACTACATTTTGTATAGGCTCTTAATGAGAAAATACTATAAATTATTACTCATTCATTTTTCATATTGTTAAATTTATTTCAAATCCAAAATATGAAACATTTTAGCGTATTTCAATTTAATTCTTACTAGCTTACTGGAAATTAAGAATTATTAACTAATTCGTCGTGAAATCAACTTTTTCAAATTTACATAATAAAATTTTTCGTCATTTGTAAAATATTCATTTTTCGAATTGTCAATGATTCGGAGTATTATTAAAATAGTTTTGTCATCAATTGGTAATTTGAAATTATTTTGCTCATTTCTTTAATGAACTTGGACAAATAATTGCAGTTTAATTACTTGAACAAGCATTTATTTAATTTAGAGTCATTTCTAGTCATTGATGCTCATTACCTTTTCCATCATTATCATTTATTTATTTTACCCAATTAATTTCTCAATGATTTCATGATTACCTCTTGACTATCGTATCACATCGCAATAAATTCATTTAAAAATGAACGGAAAGGTTTATTAGATAATCGAATTAAATTCTAATTAAGAGTGGAGTATCCACACTAAATTTATGGTGAAGATAAAATAATAATGCGTAATACTTTTGATCTGTAAGTATTCCTCGATTAAGATAGTTGCTTTAATGTTAAGAACGGATCCCTGTAGAAATGTAAGCTGTTTATATTATTATTATATCATTTATTTATTATATTATTTATATTATATCATACTTACCAACGCATTAGGTATCTATACAAAAGTCGCACTCTGATACCATTTTATAATCCTGAGTATGTCTCGGCTAATATTATTGCCGCCATCAGTTACTGCAGACCTGTTATGAAAATATTTTGCATATTTGAAATCACTTAACGTGAAAAATTTTCCGGTGATTTAACTTCTGAAGAAAATAAAGTTCCTTCTTCATCTCCCCAGTCGCAACAGAAAATTATCCGGCTTCATCCTTTCAGCATCAATATTTCAATTATTCCTAGAATATTTTCATTTCTATTAATTGGATGATGCATTCTCTTAACAAAGCCAGAAATGTCAATCCCGTTCTTCCCAGTTTATTTGGCTTATTTTTTTCTTTGCTGGAAGTAGTGTAATAATGATATATGAAAAGAATATAACGCTAATAGAGAGAGAGAGACCGAGAAAATCAGGTGTATTTTAAAGATTGGTATACTAAAGGAAAGAGACGTGGAAAGAAGAAGGAAAGAGAAGGTTTTGTCTGAAACGGAAGATAGGAAGGCATGGAGAAGCATCGCGAATAAACAAGTCAAGTAACGTACTCACAGTAAAAGGGAGAAAGGCTATTGATATTAATGTATGTATGTTCAGAAATCGAAATAACATTTTCCCTTCCAGTAACCGCTCCGGATTAACTAGAGACCGAAATTTCATTAAATTCCGGTTTTGCTCCTTCTACCGACGTCGAACCGGTTCGAGCCGATCTTTTTCCCTCAGAACATTGTAATATTTTAATAATCCTATTGAAAGTCTTTTTCATTAATCTATTAACTTTTTCATTCAGATTACACCACATTACATCTAAAAGTAAAATTAGTTGCACGTCATAGTTACGCATATTAATTAAACCTTCCTGTACTTATATGACTCTACTCTAATTTATCTACTTAAATAAAATGTGCTATTTTGAGAACAAAAAATCGGAATATATAGCAGTTGTTGGTTCCAGTTCGAACTCAAGGATCTCAATTTCTCTGCCCGTGTTTGGTTCACTCTCCGCAATGAATAACGGTTTCTTTTGGTTTTTGGTTCTGTTTCGATTCCATGCATTTCGGTTTTATGTCAAACGAGATGAGATTTCACCTATTATACATTATAAATTACATTCCCTACTACTTACATTAAAAGCAGCATTAAAAATCCATGCTCTCTTAGGATCATAATACCCTTCCCATCTTCCGCGTATTGCCACTTAAATATCGTTCGTTGTCATTGTTTAGGAACCTTCTGTAGAACGCGAAAAATCAACATTGAAGCTGAAAATGCCTAATGCTTCCCCTTGTTCCCCAAACCACGGCATACTTTGTACTTAACTATTGTAGTAGAAACACGAAAGAAACTCATTGCCCTACTTTAGTCAATGCCTTCGCTCCCCGAGTCTCCTTCCCGTGGGTACTCTCGAATTTTTTTGCCGAAAGCACTCAAAGGTCGACGCGTTTCCTTTCCGTTCGCTTGTAGACGGGTTTCACATTGACGCCCTTTCTAGGACGCCAAGATTTCTCATGCGTTTCCTCCACTCAACATGTTTCGTGCACTTTTTATGGAGAGTAAAACCATTGTATGCTATGAGAAGACATTACGTAGTCCTGAAGCTTTTTCAAAGGGCGCCATGCGTTGGATTGGAGAAAATATTCTCGATCATTACAGTCATGAAAGAAAAGTCTGATTTCGGCCAAAATGGTGATCAAACCGTGCCAAGTGATAAAGCAGGAGTCACAATCATCCATTAACAGAGAATAGCAGATAATACACATGCGTGGTTTATATGGCATTCCTATTGTTGACGCTATAGAGCTCAAATATTTTAAACTGAATTCAAACCACTAAAGTATCTTACTTTTTTAAATTAGAGTTGAAGAGATTTTAGCATAACTGGCCAATTAAACAGTAATCGGTAAATACAGTCTTGTTGTGTTTGTGATAGTCATTGCATAACGACTATAGAAAAACCTTAAATACGTAATAGCCACTTTAATTAAAAATTTTTTTATCCACCTCGGCGAAAATTTGAACTGTACTTCTCAATGAGAAACCATATATTTTTATAGACATTTTTTGACAGAAGAGAATGCGATGATAATTTCAGGGAATAGTTTCCGTATTTTAGAAGCGCAGTGTCAGTAGGGTCCGCGATTTTTCGTTATATATTATTTCGTTATATCATACTCCTTGAACTTACTATTATTTGGTGTATAAACACTGTTTTTAAAGTGATAATTTATCTAAATATTTAATCATAACTGCAGTTTTACCTCTTTTTCAAATTATCACGATGCACAGTGGGCTAGAATCGAAAAAAGCTGGCCAAAAATACGAAAACGCTTTTCTTGAGTGCGGACCTCAAAACTTCGCATGATTGATTTAGAATAAATCCTACATACAACTATGTAGATTATTTACGTTGGATCCGTCACATTAAATTAGTACAGGGAGTCAAAGTTGACCAATTTTTTGCGAAAATTTCGTTTCTGATTTTTCGCGAAACTCTTCATCTTCAAGTCGATCGTGGACACAAACTAGGAAATGTTTTATGTCTTTCATAAGACTTGGTTTTAATGAGATCTGTCGAATATTTATATAATTTACATTACAAAATGGCGAACCCTTACTTTGGAACAAATTTTTACCTAAAGCGAGGAAAATAGTAGATTGAGACACCGTGTGACACGGGATTACTTACTCCACGATAAGCTATGAACCTTTCTTAATGGGAATCTGAAATGAAATCTTGCCCTAATTTGCCCCAATAATGTATAAATCGACTTTTCGACAACGCTACGAGGGCCAAATCCGCGTGGCGGAGCACCGTCCTCCGTTACGATCTCGTGTTTTGAGAGGAACAACGAACCAATACGATTCTGATTCGTTTTTTGTAGATTTTAAGCATTAACATACATCGTACATACCTTAGATATCCATTTTTTAAAATTTTTCTCGTAGGTTAACAGTTGCTCGAGATATATTTGTGATTTTGATATTTCTTCACTCTCACTCTATACAATACTGAAAATTTTCTTACAAAATCGATAGAACAAGCTGTCACTTTGTGTAATTTCAATACAGTAATAGAAACATATTATGAAAATATTGGAATTATTATGAAAATGGTGGAATAACTCCTAATAACTCTTGTAAGAAAGTACGATGGAAATTTTCTTTGCTACATACGCGACTTCATTCTTATTAACATCATACTACTCGTACTTACGATTTCTTCGGCGTATTGTAAAACAAAGGAATAACATCACGATACTCGCCTCCCACCTGAAAAGGTAAACGTCGCGTCGCCCGTCACTTCCCAGCACACTCTTTTGTACTTCAAACTTCCCGCAATATTCCAACTAGTTTGCAGTAGAATCAAACCTACAACCAGTATGGTCGGGCGGGCGCTAGGTGTCGCTAACCAAGCCGGTATCGGCGGTTCTACTTTGACATAAGTTTATGAAGGAGCCATTGGGAAAACATCGCGTTTTTATAGAAATATTGCAAAAGCTTTTTATTTTCAAGAATCCTTTGCGTGGAAACTTAGTTCCGTACTGAAGAAGTGGCTAATCTTGAATCGCAGATTTTAGTTGTCGCGTTAGGATGGGCGGAGGATCCGGCACAAGAGTGATCAAGAGTGAAGAAAAGAGGGTGAGATCAGAGAAAAGAAAGAAATTATTAGTTCCTTTGGCATGGTAGGTCGGTCGTAATGCCCGTTTGCAGCCAGAATTTTAAGAATATGCTGAGCTGAGAAGCGGAACATAATTATACGATAACTGTAAATATCGAGCTGCAAAACTGACGATTACTTCACAGCTGAATGGCGGACTCCATCTAATGGAAACATACTTCATAGCTGAATGGCGGACTCCATCTAATGGAAACAAACTTGCGTCCGCAGGAGAATCAGCTGCATCGAATGTTGAGAAGACAAGATTTGCCAAAGAAGAGTACTCAAAGGAGAATGGCAGCAGCTCATATTTCACGCTCACGTTGTAATGTATTGGAGTCAGTGATATTCGTCATAGGTCTCCGACGAAATAAGGTTGTGACGAATCGATTATAATTACTTCCTAAGCATTGCCGTAAGCTCTTTAATTCGTAATTCTTCTTTTAGGCTGAAAGAGAAGTTTAACCCAAAAGAAATAGTTTTTAGTGGAGTCTTTTTATTATTAAATATGCAGTATTAGTGAGCCCTATTCTCAGAGTTTAGGTAGATGACCAAAAATAAAGAGAATGTCTTTATGAGAACAGTTTGCTCGACTGATTCATCCTCAATTTTAAGTACGTATTTTGAAGTTTCCTTTTTGGGAAAATCTTTTGGCCTACTTACGTAAGACGAGAAAACTCGGGGAAGGTAAGGAGTTTGAAGTTTTCATCAACGTCATTCTTGTTTCGCATCGCCTGCTTGAATTTTATACCACGAATTTGAATTGCCAACGTAAAATTTGCAATATCAACTTCTACGTCACAGCAATTTCGCGAAAAATGTATGACATTCATAGGAATTTTTGGTTTATTATTGCCTTTTCCAGTAAGAAAATCATTTACAATTCCCTTTATATTTTTATCATGTAAATACGAAGGCTTATTTTGAATTCAATATTTCTTTTCTTTCATGAATGATGACTAGTGATGAATGCTTTTAGCAAAATGGTCAGTCAGTCAAAACAATTGTTTTATTTTCTGCTTCCTGAAATGTCTAATCCGGCTTTCTTCAAAACTACTTTATATCAATTTATGTGTATCAATAAGCTGTGACAAATATTTTCTTACTTTTTTATTCATTTAACTCAGTTTGTTTAATTAATAAATTTGTTTGTTTAATAAATTTTACTCAGTTTGTTTTAAACTAATACTGACGCTTAAATGTAAGATAGGAATGATATTGTTTGTAATCGAGAAGAAGTCTTCATCAGAAGAGATCGGACATTTTTCACTTGGGTTGAGAAAATTGAATATTATTTTAGAGGATAATTAGAACTATTCAGCCATAGAATCTGTCCTATGGCTCAAACGGTGACCAGATGAAGGAAACTATGGGATAAAACCATTTCTCTGAGAACCACATCCATAACCACGGTTCTGAGAGAAGTAGATGTATTGAGATGTATTTTAAGAAACAGAGGTTCTTGTGTTTTGAAAATGGCAATGGTTTATCACAGAGCGAAATTTTTATTATCTACCTAACGACAGCCTTGCCTAATTTTCTCTCTTACGGCATATCATTTTATGGTTATATTTTATGTTTAAAATTAGTAACAATTTATTCATCAAAGTTGTTTTATTTTATCCCAGCGATTTGATGAAATGATTAAAAGTAAAATACTCATCGATCTCATAACTTCTTAGTTTAAAGCTGATTTAGTTGTTGCACTAAGTTTGATTCCCTTGTTATGTAAACCATTTCAGAGCTGTTTCAACCGGTGAATTGCCCTGGCATTACGACATCGATGATCGAAAAATATCTCGAAATTCGTAAAAAAAAGACTGTAAACACTCTTCAACATTTTAATGCAAAATTTTTTAAGTAAATTCTATCCTAGTGAATTTATACAAATAGTATTCTAACCAGTATACCCACCGCGATCTACAAATGCAATCAGCCCACAACACCGCATCACTTGACAAAGGCTCATAGTTACAATTCCTCAGAATTTTCTGATTGGAAAATCTGTTCCTCGCCCACTAGATACTTATTCATGTACGTAGAAATGTTTACATTCGCAGCGATCGCTAACGATCATGTAAACCCTACCGCTGTGTACGCATGACTCTATAACAGCCAAACAACTGAAAAATCAACATCCCCAAACGATATTTTGAAACACGGAGCAGAAAGTCTACGAATAGCTTCATTTTTCTACCCGCTCCCTCTCTCTCTACGCTTTCACCTGGCAGAAGGTCTCATTGTTGATACACATAACAAGAGTCCCCATGGATGCAATGTTGCTAACAACAAACGCAACGCTCGACTCCGGTCACGCATCCGATACACAAATTAAGCGTCTCTATAGGGTGTATTACGGGAGAGAAGGCCGGAAATACCACAAAAGGTAAGCGTCCAGAGGCTCCTGAGTAATTTGTTCCCGCTCAGATGGAGCTCTGAGAGCATTTCCGCAAGCGACAGCAAAGTTTAGATTTTGTTTTATTCCCTCTCGTGTCAAATTAGGACGAGGTATGGTGAAATGTTTCATTTTCTGTCCAAGGAGCAGTTTCCATCCCTTCCGAAGTAAATAGAGGGAGCGACTGTCCCTTTGTACGGTGGTATTCTGCAACACTGTTTGTTCTATTCGGTTGCTGACTAAAACAAATCGAAATAAATCAACCTCCGATTCTCGAGGTTTCTCGCTCTCTTGGTTGGCTTGAGCGATTTAGATGACTTTTTGCTATGAAATATTTACTTATTTGCTATGAATTATTTACCATTGTGATTGAATGGACGAAATAGAATATCGAGTTGTAGCAGCTAGAATTAATAGAGAGTTTGATTTAAACGTAAGGAAAGTGAGAGCTAAAAATAATCAAGAAGTTCGAGAGTGGATGTATGAAATTTTCAGCACATCATGTATTAATTATGACAAATATACAATTTAACTATCTATAAAAGTAAATGGAGTGGTATTGTAGTTGGAAAGAAACAAAAAAATCTTTTGAACTTACTTTTCTACTGATGAGGGCAACCAAATGAGGGTCGAGATACGTATTCAGGTTCTTCTTTAGACCTCCGGAGTGGGCAAGTGGGCAACGCGTGCGATTTGAGTGAAAGAGGTTTCGGTTTTGATTTCCTGTGTGCGAAATTACCATAGTTGTCCGAGCAATTTAAAATGACTGCTACTTTTTATACCTTTAGATTTGGAGTACCGACCTTTCATTCATGTTTTCTATTCCCGTACGTATTTTAATCATCTATTCTATTTTCCATCTTTCATCCATATTCTGGTCCATTTCTGTAACCATTTTTTTCTAATGATATATTTCAGTGATTTATACATAAAAGTTATTTATCTCTTATTATATTTAATATAAATGTAATTTTCTGATTTTAGATTAGTTTCAATAAATAAATAAATTGACTTCAAATTAAATCGCGTTCAATTTATCACAAGAGAAAGGCTTCGTCATCTGGAATGCCCTCTCTCTCAAAGGACAGATATAATCATATTTATCGTTATTCCCATCACGTCTCCATGGCAGGAATCCGGTATCTACGCGTAGGAAACTTTACGAACTCAGCGATGGATAGCCGAGGAAAACATTCACGGAAAGAGAGAGAAAGTTTTCGCCTCCGTTTTATTCCACGCGTAAAATTTCCCTCAACTCGTTTGTATTCGATAGTCACAACAGCAGTTCCCCAACGTATCAGCAAACATCTTCCTTCGGAAAGTGTTCATTCCTTGCGTCCCAGTGTTTCTCACAAGGATTTCCGTCCTCTCGTTCGGTTTCCTCCCGTGTCGTCCGCTAGTTTTCCCGCCGAGGGAATCGCTTTGGGGACCGAACAAACTGCTCTGCCCGGAGCGCGTTCCCCCAAAAACTTTTGTCCTCAACCGTGCATAACGGCCCTGCTTTTCTTCCCATCTTCCGCCTCATGATCCCCGGATGACCACCTTCTCATCCCATGCGTGAGTTTTCCACCGTATTCTCCCTCAACAACATCATCGTCATTCCATATGCGCCCTCCTCGGCGATATTCCGGATTACGACGCCCTTTTTATCCCGCCGATACCATTGCGGGTTCATCTGGTGTTTCCTCACGCCCACCCAAAATTAATTGATTGATTGTTTTTCCGGGTGATGGAACTGTTTCTAAACATTCCCTTTGAGAGGGTGGAGAATTTGAAACTCTCAACTTGTGCGTGGTTGTTTAGCTTTTTGATTCTGTTTGCTCGAATTTTTCCGGTGGGGATTTGCGGAAATGGCAGTGATCTAAACCATGAAAATTTGTAATTAAACGTAATGAATTACCTTACAAATAAACAGCAATATTGACTATCGTTTCTGACGTTTTACTGGTTCAGCGAGGAGACCGAGAAAAAAAGACAACTTCTTCAGAGGCACGTTGAAAAATTGATAAATGATTTAGAATAACAGTTTGAGTAATAGGCATTTGTTACTAATATGAAATTTCATAAAGGCAAAGAAAAGCTATGTAATTAATGAAATTACATACTTCTAAAATTTATGATCCAAAGGTATAGCAACCAAAGGTATAGGTGTAGAGGTAAATTTAGCAACCGTCGTCAGATTCTTCATGCTAATGCTGTCAGTTTTTAGCAAAAATGATTGATTAGGTAGATACAAAGCTAAACAAATCATATCTATGGTGCAGGCCTTAACTTGCTGGTATTTTATAAAATAAATAGAGTCGAATAAAAATATATATTTATTAGAAGCAGATATCATTTTTTAGTCTTTTGACGGGCTCGGCGTCTTTTAGGCACTCGAGGAACGAGAAGGGCCAGGATTAACGATTTCTAGAATTACCCAATCTCAGCCATTTGCGGTTCTCCGTTCCCTTGAAGACGCTGGCCCCGATAAACTGCTAACAGTTTTTTACCTCTATTTCTTTCACAGTCGTGTTTCAATATTATTTTCTTACAGATTTATTTATAAGAAACCATAAAAATATAACAAACCAGATTCGATCCATATCATCATCAGGTGCAAACACATAATCACACAGAATATATGGAACTACAACTGGAGAGGGGGTAAAGTTAGAGAAAGAAGGGAATGCTGAGGGTTGGGAATTGGAGAACTTAGAGGAAGGGTAAGGTATTGGACATGGAGAAGTTGGAAGAGTGGGTGGGAGGTAAGGGCAGTTAAAGGGAATGACTACGTAGGGAGAGAGGGAGAAACGCATTGAAAATAGGTGTTAAACAAAAAAAGATTCGTGGACAACATATATTTTTGTCCCTTTTACCTTGGTCTTTTGAGTATTTACAATTTTTTAACGCATTTCATCGGTTTGTTTTGGATCCCAAAAGGAATGGGTGGATTACCAAGGATTTAGTATATTTTCTTATAATACATCGAATGGATAACTCTAATTTAGATTTTCCTGATCATTATAGGTAATCCTTGGCAATAGACGAAAAACTTCACATTTAGTAAACCAATTCACAGGCTTGAGTTATCTAAATCTTCATTTGCAACGCAGTGAAATGGAATTAAAGGCTTATAAATTATATTACATTTCTCTTGCCATCTTTCTCCAGCATGCCAAATTTTCCCCTTCATAACCCACGAATATAACCTTTTAGTGACTCAGGATATATTTACTCCCCATATTCGTCTCCAGCTTTAATAATGTCCGCTTAACATCAACGGATCCACGAATCACTATATGGTATTCCACGATGAAAAAAACAGAAATTAGTTTCCCGTGAAAAAGTTACGGTTCTTTTTTCTTTCTTTACTTTCTAAAGTAATTTGATCACCCAAACCTTTTATTTTCTACTGAGACCCATACTTTAAAATAGATGAGATAATGGTGGGGTGAAAACTTTAATTAACTACTATTCTTTTAATTTACTTGATTTTTCATTAAGAATACACTGTTAACAATCTGAAAAATCTCTGACAGTCTGTATTCCTTACCTTTCATTAGATTTCTCGATAGTCTTTAGCTGTATAGACGCTCCTATTAAAGCCAATGCGACGAAGGAAATTGCTGGAGGCAGAATTCCTCTCGCTACCGCTCCATTGCTTCAGCACGGTAATTGCAATCTGAGCAATCTCTTCTCTTTTTCATCCGCAGATTATGTAATTTCCGTTCACATCTGCGTATCCGAAAATCAAACCACCAGTTCACCATCTGATCGTTACAATATTAAGATTTTCGTTTAACAGGATCCCGATTATTCTTGTGATCGATTCTAACTTTTCCGATTCTCGGAAGTTATTAGATCACCTCGAGATGAGATACTAGAACAGCGAGTGTTTTTCTATCTGCAGACAAGTAATTTTGCCTATGTTTGAACTACAATCCTTAACTTTCATTTCCCAGTGAAGATTCCTTTAACGTACCAGGGTTATTACGCGTAAATTATTACGTTACCCTTATTAAAATTAATCTTATCGAGCAATATCTGGCGGTGATCGCTACTATTACTATTTCGTAACATACTGTCGAATTCTTATTTTGTACCTTGAAACTATCAATTTCAATAATTACAGGATCTACAAAATACGTTGCATCAAAAAAATATTCTGAATATTGTTATCTACGCCAAGAGCATTCGTGTGCAATATTAATTGGAATAATAATAATTCTGACTAATTATTACTATTCCAATAAAAGCTATATTTTAATTTGTGGTGATGATATTTTAGATCAAATTTTGTTATTAATACATCTTCAATGCTTATTCCATTCCCTTTCACTCCCATGAATTGCCATATGCTTCTTGATGAAAAATGTGTTCCATTATTTAAATTGGATCGGTTTTATTTTCCAGTAGATTCTTTCGTACGCTAATTCATTTATCTGACCATCTATGGAGGTTAAAAACCGTTATTAACTTTCAATTTCTCCCGTATGCTTCCCATTTTATTTAAGTTCTCTTGAAGAGTAACTTCATTTTAATATCGAAAATTTTTTTAAGATATAATTTGATATCCTATTTAATACACTCTGTTCTAATTTCTGTTCCTAAAATCATATACTAATGCGTGGGATGCCAAGCATCTTTAATGGATCGAACAATATAAAGTAAGGAATAAATATAGTAAATTAAATTACACCTGAACCTGACCGCCAACGCATGAAATGAAAATATTGTATTAATTTCTTAAAAGTCGAATAAAATTAATTTACATCGATTCGCAACTCTCTCAATACCTTGCTAAATTAATTATGGCTCGATTCGGTTATTTATTGATACGTCCAAAGCCAAATTACCTTAGGATTAATATAAACTGGGATGGATGCTAAAGCTTTAATCCCAAGTGATCTCCCGAACGTTATCAACACCTCGGCACTTGCTAGCATTAGCTTTACAACTCAGATGTGGGTTGATTTTCAGTTTGTTTGCTTGCATAAGGTAACGCGGAAAGCGCTGCTGGGAGTGGATGTCACGAGAGAATGTACGGATACGTTGAAGCGCTCTCACAAGTCTCAAGGAAGTATTGTTATCCTTTAATATCGTTCTATGCACCAGAATTTCACTTTAATCAATTTCATATCGCGGTTCATACAACTCTGCAACGGATCATCTACAGCGAAGATGTACACTTAACGAACGTACGCTTCATATATTCTCATGAAAGCGGCTATGATTAATTTTGAGGATGAAACTCTCCGAATTTGTCGTTAATTTGATGAAGAAATTTCATCTAAAATGGCATGGCTTTTGCCGTATATGACAAAGTCGCTGAAATTTGGTTGGTTATGGAATGATAGTGAAGCATACAAATTTTGATCTAGAAGAAATGTCTGCATTTAAAAATTTTTGTATGGAAGACTTGGTTATTTATTTACTTCTGTTACGACAAAGTCTTCAAATATTACTATTATTAATATTGGTTATGGAATGATAGTGTAGCATACAAATTTTGATCTAGAAGAAATGTCTGCATTTAAAATTTTTTTATGGAAGCCTTAGTTATTTATTGACTTCTGTTACGACAAAGTCTTCAAATATTTCCGGGGTACAACAAAAGAAAATATAAAAATAAATTAATAGAAGTTGTTTAATTTATAGGATCCCATAGTAATAAATCATCATCCCAGCGTTTTCTTAGATAAAAATCCTGTTGGATAAAATAAATTTTTACCTGATTTAATAAACGAAATCACACGATACCATAGCCTGTCGTTAATCGTTCCTAATATTTTCACTTTATTTTCCAATAATGCAGTTGCTTTCGTCTTTTACAGTTTTTGCAGAATAAATGAAATTTACAGAAAAATTATAGTTATGTACAAATACATCATATCCAAGGAATATGCAGAAAGATGCTGTAGAAAAAATAGACCTCCCAGTTACACTGGATAGTTCTCATATCCTGTGGAATTTATATGAAGTGTAGTTTTTCTTAAATTTTCTTGTCATGGATTCTCCTCTGTAAGGCATTATGGATTATGCAATGGATTTCAAATATTTTCCTTATTTCAGCATTAATAATGAAATGTGGAAAAGTATGAAATCTTTGCTCATTTTTTTATACGAATAAACTTTATTTCCGACGAAACTGTTGACAAATTCCTTGCAAAACTCTCACAATGAATTTATTTTACAGGTAGATAAAGAATTGGACTATAAAAAACGAATTGCGATTTTTACGTAACGTAAGTAAATGTCGTATGTCCAAAGATTCAATCAGTTTCCTTTTGACTACGTTACCATTCTCTCAAACGTCTCTCTCGTAGAGCGACTTTTTATTCGCAATCTTTTTTCCTCATCAGTTTGAATAGCAAACCATTCTCTTCATCCTCACCGTTAATGCAGCCCTTTTGGTCCAAAGTCAAAGTAGTACGAGGGTTACCTAGTAACAGACCTTTCCTCCTTCATTTTTTCAATCTTCCCACAAGCGAAAATCTTGCCGTGCATTTCGGGATTTTTGCATTAAAGAAGGAAGGTAATCTCGCGATGGAGGAATGACTCTCATACGCCGGGAGAATATGGGCCAAGGTAAGGAGGAAACTGAACATTACAGAGGGATAAAGTCGTTATCGGCAAAAGTTCATTCGGGGGTCCTCTCCTGGAGACGACCGCTGACGTCAGTCCTCTCGTCAAAGAAAACATAATGTCTTGCATCTAATTACAACGCTTTAACCCCTTCTCATTTCATGTCCTGCCCTCGCAAGTATCCACTTCCATTAGCCGTCCTTCACATCAAAGGGCGATCCTTTTTTTATTTCCGACTCCAATTTTTGCGTCCTCTTTCGATGCGAATTCGGCCTCTTTTTATCAGCTCCTAATCTCTCACATCAGCCCACCGTTCTGCATCTCTTTTCGTTCCGAAGTCGGAGAAATGGATTCGGCTGATAAAAAAAGCAATCTTTGTTCCTCTCGAACCTCTCGACCGAGGTTTTCCTCCTTCCTCTTTCGCACTTTCAAAGACCCTTTTCGCTCTTTTTAAAAGCCCCGCACCCACGTGCTCCTCCTCTCCGGAGATTTAATAAAAATATCTCTCTCGCACACTTGACATGCATGGCGCCTTTTATTTCTCTCCTAGTCGATTCGACGCCATCGGCTCTTTCTCTCATCTGTCGCGACTCCGTGATATTGAAGGTCACGGTGAACTCATCGGCCTTCGTTAATTTCATTTCAGTGGGTTGACGTAAATCAGGCAGGTTCGTTCACGTCGTGACAACCGCTGATTAAAATTTGGTGGCGAAAATCGGAATTTGTGGTTCGAAGTCGTCCCTCATCCATCTATTTTGGATCTATGAGTTCTAAAAATTAAGAGATGGTAAAGAAGAGTCTCTCTAAGACGGGTGTCTGACGGTCACACAATACTCTACCGAAAGTTTTTCAACCGATTTTTCCTCCCTTGTTTGTGAGGGAACTTGATTGATTTCGGCACTAGTTCTCAAACTACCTTTATAATCAGTTATTACTGAATTATTTTCTATATGGAACTCCTTAACAAATAGATAATTTCTGTTATTACGTACGTATGTAGAATAAACTATTACAATTCCATAGAAACTTTTTAAAATGTAAAACCATCAGAAAGCCCTATCGATTTCGCCCGGAGTAAATCAACAAGCCATCACGAATCACCTGATGATGGCCTATTTTTTTCAAACTGGTAGTGTTATTTTAATATTTCTCTATATCTGTAATGGCTCATTCCATTAATTTCTACGCTGGTGAAAATAATTTTTACAAATCTGTTCGAAAGAGTACATTGTGAATGCGGCAGTGGGAGTGGATAGCTTACGATTCCATTTCAAATGTAAACTTATTAAAATATGTGCTTTTCTGAACAGTTTTGGTGCAGATCTGTAATCTAAGCATCCGTATCAATTTAAACTCCTGAAAATGTAAAGGGCAGGGACGACTAAAGATAACCTAAATATATTATCTTCAAATGCTTTCAACTCTCTCATGAATAACTCTTTAATATTGGCATATTGTTAAAAGAACATCTTGTAATCAGGTTACTTTTTGAACCCTCTGACCGAATTTTTGCCATTCATGAGGCTTGCTCAAATAATTGTGTGAATGTGCAGAAAAATTGCTCAATTGCCAACTTAACAGAGAAAGAAATAAACAAATTATGTCTCAATATCTCACCGAATTTTAATGGGGTGTATTCCAATTCGTGAATATTATTGAATGAAGTGAAAAATTATTACTGATTACTAATATGCTATATCACACACAGTTCGGGAAAATTTTCTTTGCTCAGATGCAAAACTCCGCAGTCCCCTTTGAAGTCACCGGTTTAAGTCTATGAACGCAATCCTTAATAATATACTTTTTATTTTTCTGGAAATGAATGAAAATGTATAGAGGAGAAGTATATTCTTCGTGATGTCTTTCTATGAAGTTACGACTGGATATTGAATTTATGATCTCATCAATTTTAGATTCTATGTTCGCCAAAGGTCAAATACGACCCTAATATCGCAGTCTCTATAATTAAGATAATTAGGAAACGTCGGAGACGCAAAGTCCATTTCGAGGAAAAGATGAATGATGCAGAGCTCTCTTTGGCAGTAGCTGGAAACTCTTGTCTCTGAACATGATTCCGAGAAATATCTGATATGACGGTTTCCTCATTATGCTCATTCTTTCATGCTTGAAAGAGATTTCAGATAGACTTCATTTAGCGTTCCAGTAGTGCGTTATTTTCATTTTCTTGGAATTCGTGAGCGTATCGTGTCATCCTATTTCTTTGACGATCCCGAAGGGAAAGGTATTTTCACGTGCTTTAACCGAATTTCATGACTAATAGTAATGAATTTTGTTATCTAATTTTCAAGATGAATTTCTATCGGTGGAAGTCTTACTATTTTGAAATATTTCCACTCATCGCTCTAAATGTTAGATTTATTGCTTACTTTATTCAACATTTATATTTTCGATCTAATCTCGGTAGTAGTATTTATTTTCATCAATTGAAGTTAAGTCTAATTTTACTACAGCTATGGACTTCACCTTTTCTAAATACCTCTTCTTTCGTTTTTCTTCAACAATTCGTTGTTTGTTACACTGGCTTATTTTAATTAGTCATTAGTCTCAACTAAATTACCATATGTTTTAGTTAGGTAGATATCAATATTTGCACTCGTTATTCCAAATTATTATTATATTTTTCCATCATCCTCATAATAATAATAGTATAAAACAAAAGCCAAGCGACGGTACACATTAATATTATTTTCAATACTTATGGCTGTAATTTATTAAAATATTCAAGGTTTGTAAGAATTTTTTATCCTATTCAATTTTTTATTTTTATAAACATAACTAGAATAAATTTTAAGACAAAATCTTGCTTTAAAATTATATACTTAATATGGAAAATTTTATTGTTATAATTAAGAAAATATCAATTCTTGGAAATATACGGTAATTATAAATGATTTTATTAGTTGAATTTTTGCGAAGTTAATATTTCGAATGTATCTACTAACAATCCTAAGAAATATTTTATTGCTTTAAACACCATTCAAATTCTGCATCTTCAATTTAAAGAGCTCGTTGCTATTAATTTTCTAATATCTCATGATATAATTAATTATTACGACTTTTCTCCTTTTGTTTATTACTCCACTAAATTCCAAAATTGTATATCTTTCGACCTCATCTATAATCCGTTTATTTCCACCTTATCTGCTTAAGCTGTAATGATAACCGTAGCCCATTATAGTCATCATACTGGATTACTTTTATAAACACGGCTTAGGTGATAGTTTCTCTCAGTGCGCCACAAAGGAATAAACGGCAACCCAACTTATAAGAGAATAGGTCGCCGTCTGATCGGATCCGGCGGAGTTAACCCAGAATTTCAAAGCGGGCCGTTTCAATCCCCATGTGTCCCGCTGGGTGCAAAGGTAAAAAAACGGAAAGCAGTCCGGCGGCACCTGCCTTAAAAATATCACCCTCATTCCTAAGGAAGTTTGATGTCCGACGGATGTGGAAACCAATTTTCAGGTGACATCTGCGAATCGGGGACGCGTTTGTACTTTTTTTTTGGGCGGCCCAACAGTTGTGTGTCTCTCCGTCACCTCGTTCACATCTTCTCCCTTTTGTGGATTCATGGAGGTTCGTCGACCCCTCTCCTTTTTCTCCCGGTCGATATTTCTTTCGGCTCGTCTAAAACAGGGAATGCGCGGAACGGGATGGCGGTGTTTGTACGGAAATGGTCCACTTTATGAGAGGCCTCTTTGTTAAAATATGAGAAGCGAATTACAGAGCGGCGCGTGGAAATTGAGGGATCAGAGGTTAAATTTTGTGCGCGCAAGAGGAAGAGCATTGAAGCGTGCGCCGCTGCGACGGCATTTGTTTCTTTTCCTCCGCTTTGCCGTCCCGAGAAATGCATCGTGTGTGAATCTTTCCGAGGTTAAATTTACACAGACGCGGCGTTCAGGTGGAGGAAATTTAAAAAGGACGCGACGGGTGGACTTAGGGCTCGAAATTTCTCTCTGATGAAAATATGACGGTTAAATCTTGTGGATTATGCTTTGCAGTCTCTATGTCTCTAAGTTCTGAAACAATCCTTTGACGTCTTTCGTTCTCTTTGTGTCTATGCAAACATTGGGCTTAGACACACGGAGGTAATAATAACCTCATGCATTTTCCTTATTTGATTGGTTCGTTTCTGCAATAAGAGCAAGGTAAATTTTGCTTTGTTGGTTTGTATCGTTTATAACTGACATTGAAATTCCCAAGTTGAGATGAACGAAGAAAAATAAGATTAGAGATATGCTCAGTTTTTGCGTGCTAAATTAATAATTATACTAGTTCTTGTCACGCGCCCTGCGAAGTTTAATTCTTACATCATCGTATCACGTTTTTGTTTGGTAAAGAGATCCTAAAAATTTCTTTTTCGGTTTTTTTCTTTCTCTTTTTTTATTCTCTTAGTATTATTTTACATCTTTATAACCATGTATCTTCATACGAGGTTAGGTGGAAGAGAGGCCCACTCGGGTCTAATAAAGGGTCCAATAAATAAATAAATAACACTTTAGAAAGAATTCAGCGGCTAATTGGTAGCATTTTTTCGGATTCAGTTACAAAACCGCTCGTCAGCTTTACAAAAATAAAGCTTTGAAATATACTCACATGCGCTGGAAGTCAGGAAGTTTAGAAAATTATTAATAATTGCGAGGGAAAAATAGCTTTCTTTCACTTAGATCACAAAGCTAAAATTTTTAGTAATGTTTTTCTCTCATAGAAATAGTTAAACTGGGCTAGCCTCGAGAAACGTTTGAAATTACTCAAAAAGTTTAGTTTTTATTTACAAGTAGAAGCGAATCATAAAAGTGATAACAGAATAGACCCTGCTACATTCTCAAATTCTAAAATATATCAGTGGCCGCATTTGTATATAAACCAAAGTAGTTTGAATTCGAGAAAAATATCGGAGAATAAAAAGGTAATATAACGAAAATGACAAAACTAATTTGAAATGACAATATTTTGCGGAAAAAATACACTTTGGTTATACTACTCATCCTGGTTTTTGGGAATAAATTGGCTCATAATCATAGTACCGCATAAATACATTTTTTCAACTTAGTTTAGATATTGACGTGTAAAAATGCAACATATTTGGTATATTGAAATACAAATAAAAGTAAGCTCCACGAATTTGCGATTTACTCTGTAGTGTTATATAACAAGAGAAATAAATCAGGAAAATCTCACGAGGAAACTGTCCTGCATTAATAGCTTTGCAAATTACGGAAATATATAGAAAAGTGTTTCGGTTATTATTGAAAGTATTAATTGAAGTATTTATTGGAAAAGGACAGCCTTCTCATGAAATATTTTCCTGGTGTATTTATAGAGCGAATATATAAATGTATATGTTATTTGAATCGATGAGATTCAAATAACCAATATCCCTGAAGAAAGAAAAAAGGAACTCGGCGTTCAATAAACTACTACTTCAATAAACTACTAGTAAGAAACAAAGGTTCTGGAAGCGCCCACAGCGGCAACCGTCTAGGGCGATTCCCGGGAAACGGATAATCGCTTAGCGGTCACCAGTTATTGAGAATCCCTAATGCCCATTTCGAAAATGCTCAATAAATTTAAAACATTTAGTGTAAATCTAGGGCATCATAATTAATTTAAAATAAATTTAGATTATAATAATGCAGTAGAACCTGTTTAGGTCGCTATCCCGCTTTATATGCGGTTTATGCATAAAAAGAGACGATAAATTGTAATAGCTGTGTGCATTAGAAGTCTAGCTACGAATCGAAAATTAATGGTAACATCAAGTAATGAATGATTCTTCTTAGAAGGAGGATGAAACAGGATTCGCTTGAGGCAATTCTGCTTCATTTCACATCAGGAAAATTAACCTCCTTCAATGATATCATCCACCTTTACCCAATGGACTTAATTAGTCAAATATTCTATCAATTACAACTAATTGAAAGAAAATGGTTTGTACTCCATTTTATTTCCTGAAGCTATTCAATAACTCTTCCCGTTAATTGATTAAATGAATGTATCAAGTCAATTTTGTTGCAAATTTATCTCATGTCCTACACTTAAATGAACCCACTTGATAATTAGAGTAAGATTCCTGTTGCGTGTAATTTTATTGTGTTATCCACAAGGAGCGAATTTCTCTTAATTGAAATGCTCTTTCTGGCCTGATTACCAGTCTCCTTTGGCAAGCAATCAGCTTTATCTGGCAGGAGTAATATTCTCTTGCTTTACATCGAGGGCAGGCAGACAGAGGGCAGCAGAAAAGTATCGAGCCTATTGAATTTAACAGGAAAAAGAGTTTCAAACAAGCCAGATTTTAAGGCGCTTACGAGAGATGAACGGGGGCGCATAAAGAAAAGAAACGTTGTTTTTAGAGGGTCTCTTTTCATGGCGAACGTATCTTTTAGCATCGTTTGAGTGGGTAAAGGGCGATCAGAGGTTTAACGGTTTGGAACGCTTTTTCTCTCGAGACAATTAAAACCACCGCCCACGGCTCCTTTATTTTAATTTCAAGGAAGCCCTCTCAGTATTATTAGTCCACAAAAAACGTATTCTTCGTATTGTGGCCCCCATGAATATGGTTTCAGCCGTCTATTAAAAAGCCGAGCATAATTTTCCCGGGATACAGACTGAAACGAGATTCCAGACCGAAGAAATGCAAATGTTCGTTAATGAAAGACTAAATCATCATTAGGGTTCATATTTAAGTAAATTTATGTTATAAATTTGTCCAGCCTAAGTAAATCAGTAACCCAACTTACTAGTATTTAAATACACTCACGGAAAGATGCATAAGATAAATTAAAATATCTAATTTTTAAATAGCTCTATATTGTTTTTTAATATTTTTGAGGAAAAACTTTATGAAATTTTTGTGAGTTTCTAAGTGTGGTGAAAATTTAATTTTTCCATTAATGATAACATACAATCCTTTGACCTTGTATGAATGTAGCTAAAAGAATTCAAAACATAATTAAGCGTAGTAAATTAATTGGAGTAGTTTTTGTTAAAAGGAAGTGTGTTTACTCCTGACTTTTCCTCGAAGAAAATAAATGGGAAAGGTATACATCTAATACAATTTAAAGAGAAAGATAACATTCAATGATTGAATTTTTTAACGAAGTTACACGAAATCAATTTTCTACTGCTAAAATTCTACACTAAATGGCTTTCTTATCAAATCCATTACTTTTAACAATTTCCAGTAGTAATTTGCGAACACAGAATATATAATTTATACAGTAGCATGTACGTGAATTCTATTCTTCAATTATTTCGTTATTATTTTACTATCATTCAACAGTGAAAATGATTACATTTATAATTTAATGAATGGCCTCATTCCCTATTATATCGCTGGCTCGTTCTCGATTATGTACGAATAATTAAAAAATGATTTTTATAATTTATTATCCATAGCATATAATATTCTCTGTAATAGCATAGTTTTGACATATTTATTTATATTCTCTGATATTCACCGTATTTTCAATTCAAAATCAACGGATTTTATTTTATCCATGTTTTGTTTCACTGTCATACATAATGGTTTCAATTTTGACATATTTTATCTGCTATTTTCTGTAAAATTTAGAGTTTTTTTTCCTCCCAGCTTTCTTGCAATTGAGTTTTCATTCACTAAATATTTTTTCTAAAGCATCTCTTTGACAATTCATATCCAAAAATTTTTCCATCTATGGAAATATATTCGATTTTTCCAATTACAAATCTAATCATAAGGATGTACACGAATAGAAATATATTTGAATGAATAAATGACGTTTTCATTTGGGTGTGATTGAGAATAGGTATCACATTCCATTAACTCAATCTTCAATGTTAACAGACAAAAAAGAAAATTAAACCTAACTCATTTGGCAATCAGAAAGGGGAAAAAGACCGGATGTAGGTATTCGCAGTCCACCCACGGAAGTATTTCGACTACAATGTTAGTTAAACAAAATGTTAACTCCCTCAGCTTGACTACTCCATCAACCTCATTTCTCCAGCCAGTCCTCTGGCGATTTCTCGCAGGCAAAATTACAGTCCTTCCCGATACCGCAACGGGCGTTTATTCGACCCGTGCCAATTACTCGACGTGGCCGAGAGTTTGGGTTTAAAAAGGCCTCTGTACTGTTTGCTCGCTCAAATTATTGCGCACGTATCGAGAGATACGAGAAGGTGAGAGGGCATTTTATGGGCGAATAGCACGCTGAAAAAGTTATGAGTTACCGAATGAAATCCATGGTCGCATGTATTCATCGCGTATATTTCTATTCCTTTCCATAGAATAGATAGAAATCGCTGTCGAATCTGTACCTAGTTCTTGATGGGAGAAAAGTGTTTGCCGAATAGTCGTGTCAAGGATGTGAACTCAATTATCAGCAAACGGTGCTGTTTAACTTCACTGAATGGATTTGATCAAAGGTATCTTGAAGGATATTGGTGCACCTAATTCATTCGCCAGTCCAAATTCATCGCGCATGAAATGTGAGCTTCAAAATTTACAGCTTAACAACTGCAAGTGAGGTGCAATTCAGTCATTTCCTTATCCGTTCCAGAAAGGGCTTGAAACGTAGAATAAAAACCATGTGTTTTGCAAAATCTATTTTTTAATTACAATAATATCAAGTTTTACAATCCATAAACATTTTTACTACTCTGTGTAAGAGTGAAAGGTATAGGCGTGTACCAAGGAAAATGAGTATAAAATTAGTTTAACGGTAGGGCTGACTCAAATCCTAATCTCCTACCTTCTGAATAAATGCTTTCGCACATTCATATTTTGGTTAGAATGCTTAATTTGCTGTAGACACCGACCGGAAATTGGGAGATCCTGATGCGAGTCCAAGTGTTGTCAGTTTTTTCCATACCTGTTTTCTGTTTTAAATATGTGTAACTAGTTTTCATATCTCTCGGCAAAGCATCTACCGATCAGTCATTGTATTTAATTTTACTGCATTGCTAAAACCGCTCATTCACAACTAATCCAGAACTTAAAAAACTTCTTCAGAATCCCAAAAGTTTTATATCGCCTTATTATATTTTATGTATATAATTCCCTAAATTTGCTTTCCCCTGCAAACAGGATGGCAATTTTTAATGACATAATATTACACATTAAAAGGATGTCGACTCTAATGTCAAAGAAAATGAAATTGAATTTATAATCATTGTAGACCGATGAGTAAATTGAAGGATTTATGCTCTTCTCCAAAGAAAATTAAATTATTAAATTTATAAGGTAGTATTTCGATATAATGGTTTTAATATTGAAATGCATGAAAATAAGTATGTTTTAGGAAATTAGAAGACGCGGAAATTGAAGAAGAGGAATGTTATCGTGAGATAAATCTTTGAAGAATGCCTCTGTCTATGCTGCCCGTTAAGTTGTCGTAGACTACGCTGTATAGCCTTACGTAAACTTCTTCTTAAGTTTCTCCCGTATATCACCCGTTGATGTAATCCTCTTCATAATGAAGATCGCTACGGCTTTGTCTATCGTTACCCTAATTTCCATTGTGGTGTTCGTTTCTCTATGACAAGGGCTTTACCATTGAAATTCTCCCTTTCGTCCATCCGTAGCTGATCGGTGTCTGATAACTCTTCTTCTCTGCTTTGAACCCCTACTTCTTGCCTTGGCCAGTGGAGGAGAGAATTCGTAGATAATCCGATCGAATGATAAAGGCCATTATATCAAGGAATAAAGATATTTCTGTTAATTTACTTTCATAAAAATATTTTTATTATAGATCGCCTTTTGAAAAACAACCTATTAATTATAGAATTATAGCAGCAATAGCTAAAGACTTTCTATTCTATATATTTCTAAATAAGGATAAAAATCTGTAATGATAAACTGCTTCATTCGAGTCTTTAGTTTTTGTTCATGTATTCCATTAGTATACGATAAATTTCAATTAGATAAGTTGATAGCCAAGTAAGTATCGAATAAGTTTGAAAATATGAAACCTACGTCATTTGAGAATAGCATATACTGCAGGAAACTCGTAAAAGCGTAAAACAAAGCAAAAACTTACTGTTAGCGATAGCAGAAAGATGTAGAGGGACCATGATAAACTTAATATCATGTATTCAATAAATTATATCAACTTGTTATCTAAATACATAAAAAGTAACATAAATTAAATACATAAAAAAATTAAGTCTATAATAATCATCCGGACAAAGACTCGTCATTTAGTTAGTATTATTGACCGTTTTTGGAGTTATGTGACTAAAAGTTTTTTTTTAAGAAATAGTTTTAAATTCAGCGGTTTGAAGAGCACACGTACGGAGAGAATAATATTAATCTAATTGACCTAGATGGAAATTTACAATCCCTTTCTTAATCCTCAAATTTATTCTTTTGCTTCCAAACTCAGTTGATCTCCTACAACCACTTTTTTCCTTCGGGGAACGCGCGCATGTTGACATGCATACATAATCAGAATCCCTTTTCCATGAAGATGTAAATCATATTTACTTGATGAGACCCTTCCATCAGAGCTCAAAAATGGAAAAAATAAACAAGTATAAGCTGAAAAGCTTTTCCACAAAATAGGAATACCTCTTCGCATGCAGCCAATCCCTCATAAATAAAAGATATCAAAAGTCTGTGAATAGATTCCGTACGTTTAGTACATCGCAGTTTGCATTTTTCTTCAGAAGTTGGAATGGTCCGATACGACTCTCATAAAAAATATTCCGCGATGATATACGGTATCTCGGTCAACAAGTGCTGACCCTGCTAACGAATTTTTCGGCTAAAAGGATTTTTGTTCGTTTTTTGGACTTGACCTTCCAGTAAGAAATTATGGTATCGAATCCATTTTATGACATGGAGACTATGGAAAATAGTATTTTTGCTACCGAATATGATTCCAGAGCGCATTGTCTTCATTACTTTATCTTTGTAAAGCGTGAATATTCCCGAAACTTTACTATGTGGCATCGAGCCTAAAAAAGTGCTAATAGATGATGAAAAGTTACTCAAACAGATCGAAGAATATAAGAGAGTGAACATTTTGTATGTGACTGGAAATGTTATCCATGTCTTCCACAGTATGTTTATAGAAGTTAGTGGTTGTGGTGAGATTGCGAGAGACTTGAGTTTGACTCCAAGTATCGCCTAAATTTTTGCATCTATCTATCCTTGGGCCTGGCTCAATTTTAAGTATCCTTCAGTCGTGCTCATCTTTATTTCTAATCATTGAGTCCTTGAAAATGTATTCCTTGAGTTAAATGAGAATGACTTTAGGTCTTCAATAGGTAGTTTGAAACGTTGGTTCCCCAAATATCCATACAAATTCAATTTTAAAAGAAATTTCTAAGCGTATGTGTCTAACCGCTTTGATTAAAGTTAAGATAGTTATAGTGCGATAATGAAATTGAATAATAATAATAAAACCGAACGTAGTGTCGCCTCTATCTTTAGTAATGATTTACTGATATTCTGATACTCTTAGGTAATCATCAGCTTACGGGTAATAAAGAGAAAATACACTCTCTAAATACATAATTAACATAATTTATCATTGTAAGAAAAACTGACGTTAAGCAATAACACTAAAATTTGGTAATATAGTTCTAATGATACAACTAACCTATGTTCCCAAGCAATAATTTAATACTGAACTCGAAAACGCAAAATTTATAACTATCTTATTGAAAACAGTTAAATTTCTACTTAGTATTTGGTGCTTGAAGATGACTACGGAACGGGTAGTACTTTCCGCACATTTTTTCCAAGATTACAAACTAAGGGAATCTCTAAAATGCGACTTTTGATGGTACGGGAGAAACGAAAAATTAATTTCATTGAAGAAGATTCAAAGCTTTAATCCTCAGCCCAAGCGATCCTTATTCTCTTCTCCGTCTCCAAAAAAACTGCTGACATTCCCCTCATTTTCAAACCCACTCATTTTTCCTGCTCATCCCATTTGTATGCTGATGGTTGACCCCTTGTTGCTCAGGATTAGTGGGAGCGGATTCCATCACGTAAGCCTCAGGGATTATGATATTCTTTTACCCCTAACTGATAAAATATGTCCGAATTCCTCATTGAAATTCTTCTGCAAATATTTCTTAAGTTATCTGTACCCTATGTTTTATAGAGATTCTCTTTTTGGGCTAGAATTGCCGACATAATTATGCTGTTGTAGATGATCTATTATAATGCAAGGCTATCGTTTAACTTTTAATGTATTTTAAAAATTTCCAAATAGAAAATAGATTTCTGAAATAATGAGATGAATATAATTCGATTACTATCTCTCTTGATTTTGCATAACTAGGATTCCTTAGCATTTTCTTGGGCTTCAATTGAGAAGTGACAAAGGTATACCAAATTTGAGGGTATATTTAATTCTTTATTAGTAATACTCTAAAAGGATTAAGTATTAAATTATTATTATGTTTCATCACCTAAAATTTTGGATTATTGTTGTAAGGGGCAGGATGTTATGAAAAATTATCAAATCATTTGTATGTTTCAATCTTACCTGTCATATAACAGTGTCTTAAAATTTTTTTGGAAGTTCCTCTTTTAAGTTTGCTGCGCCTTCTTGTTTTCGTTCGAATCCGTAATTGACTGAAATTTCTTACTATTATTTGTAATCCTTTTCGTGAAAATGTAAATTCTGTTAAATTTGCATTGGTTTTCCTCTCTTTCAGTATTCCTTCTAATTTCTAGAAAATCAAGTAAGACGGTTTTCAATTGAAAGAGAAGGGATACTGTAATGTGTTATTTATTGTTTGAGAAACACGTATTTAATAATTTTACTATTTTTTTATTTTATCTACTTATTAAACTTATGTTGAATCCTAATTTTATACAGGATAAGACATTTCGCAGGATTTGAACAAAAAGAACAGTGATTTTATGTCAAATGGCGCTGAAGAAGGCTGTAAAGAAAACTTTGTTCAGACGCTGAAGGATTTTTGCCCAAAATATTTTTCATTGCCTCATCTTTTATTCAAATCATGCACGTAAATTCATAGAAAAACGATTGTAAATAAGTCTGTAAAATTCAATGTTCTCATAAATAGGACGGATCGTAAATTATGTAGAATTTAGGGAATAGATGGAAGTATTACCAAACTTTAATCTTTTATATATGCATGATATGCACCTAGGATCTCGCGAACTCTGTAGTTTTTCGATTTTACGATCTGCTGCGGATATGTAAGAAAACTTCATTGCCTGGGGTCGTAGTTTTGCTTTTCTTTTCCCGCGGTCGAGAAATCTCATCGCTTTAAAGGATCTATAAGGAGGGAAGTTGCACGTGAAGGGAAGGTCGTTAAAAAAGTAGGTTAATACTTTCCTCTTTCTTTGAGCTTATACATCCGATTTGCTGAGGAAGGAAGAATTGCATGCGAATCTAACGGCGGAGTTAATATCTTAGAATTTCTGATGGAACTTTGATGGAATTTTGTAGTTCCCATGGATGGTAATAGACACGAAAGGATGTTCTACTTCATCACCATTTTGTCGAGCAATATTATGGCAAAGAAATATTTGCGCTGTATTTCACCGTTTGCCATACTCTGAATTTATGGAGCGAATGCAATAATGGCAATTTTTGGTTTCATTTTTTATAGTTAGTAATGATGGATTATACGACTGTGAGATCTTCCGTGTTTATCTTCTAACTGCAACAGAATATTCTTAGTCCAAGTCGTCTCTCTGCGGTGTCCTTTGACCTGGTGATCGAAATCATGAATTATAGTCAACATAAAAAGATTTTAAATACGATTTGCACAAGTAAGTTTGAATAGAAAAACTATAACGTAATATAGAAGAGAAACTGAAGATTTTTATAACTAAAAGTTCTTATGTACTAGAAATTAAGAGACATCCACATAATGAAACTTCTAGAAGAAAAGGAATAATGCTTGGACTAATATCTTGATTTAATCATTCTGAATTTAAAATCATACGCGGAAAGAATTGAACTTGAAGGTAATCAATAATAATAATTTAATTATAAGGTGATGTGAAATTTGTGTGGAAATAAGCACTCCTCTTCTTTCAAAATTGATGGGAAACGGTCTGAAGATGCACATATCGATCGATATTTATATACCGATACATTATACCAGGATACTTAGAACGAGGAATTTTCTTTCTATTTATATGCACTAAGGTTGAAATTTCCAAACCCTAAGGAAGTAGATATGGCCTCACATATCCATATATCCTGGCATTAGATTTATCTGGCACACCTTAATGGTATAATGTAATTTGATGTCTTTATGATGGATAGCAAAGAAAGATATGCAACTGCACCGAGAAGTTACTGACTTGCGTAGTCTCCCGTGAGTATTTTTTGTTTTTATTGGAAATGATGAAATTTTTATAATCGATTTAGACAAAAATCTCATGATGAAGACTTATCAATATATAATTATATCCGTCTATGGGACACAATGTCCTCTTCCAAGTAGATATTAAACGAAAATTAATATCGAGCGATCTATGGTATCGGAAGTATAAACATTTTTAGTATGTAGGACTGGAGGCTTTAATAATTTTAGTATGGTTTTGTCCTTATTCAGCATTATAAATTTGAATATTATTATCATATTAAAGAAAACATCTTAAATCTAAGAAATCTAAGATGATCGAAAACAAGTCAATATAATTAAACCAAATTTGAAATAAAAACGTA
Organism: Pachydiplax longipennis; assembly: GCA_036926295.1. Taxonomy (NCBI): domain Eukaryota; kingdom Metazoa; phylum Arthropoda; class Insecta; order Odonata; family Libellulidae; genus Pachydiplax; species Pachydiplax longipennis. The sequence continues at coordinate 21,167,946 of JAVFKF010000012.1, forward strand.
CAGAGCCTCAAATTCGTTTACAAAGTTTTCATAGGTTTTAATTTATGATTCAGTAAAATATTATACCTAACATCCAAAAGCCAGAAGATAATAAATTAGCATAATTTTATCTATTCTTTTTTCAGGTAAGCATGCTCCATTTTTAAAAGACCGGTAGTTCGCGTCAAAGAGTCGTTGGTGACTGGTGAGTTATTCAATGTTGGATTTTCGTTACAAATAATTAAATAAAGATTATCATAACAATTTGGTATTGCATTAACAGAAAATTATCTCCGGAGAAAATAATTTATTTAGTGTAATTTTGAGTCTATATTGTAGATTTCGTTATTTTAATATTCCTAATCTTAATCGGTTGAACCATTTTAATGTAGTCCCTTATTGAAAAGCATTCTACATGTCATGCCTTTTTCTCGTCATCTTCTGAAATTCTGCTGAAATAATTCTTTTTTTATATAATCTTTCCTTCTCCTGTTCACGTAGTTCCCATTTTTCAGCCAAGAGTCCCCATTGCTTCTCCAAATTCTTTTTCCACAGTTTCGATGGGATGTTTCGTTTCTTCAGATTGTCCAAAATCTCTGCCCCTCAAAACTTTCCCTTTGCTTCTTGTCCTCGAAGTTTCTGATTGTCTCAGGAAACTCTCTCAAACACTTGCCTGGATGTCTTTTTGTCTACTACGAGGATATTATGTTCCCAAAGCTCTGCTGTTAGGAATATTGGTCTGATTTTAGAGCTTCCTTGCAATTAAATATTCAATCTAAGTAGTTTTTTTATACATCTATTGCAGATATTGATTTTGCAGTAGATGGATTATCTTATATTGAACCATATAAATATGCCTGAGTTTGTGATATTCAAACAATCAACTCGATACCTCTCTTATTATTCTATGATAATATAATTTATATTTTTAAAATATCAACGTAAAATTTCAAACTAAATACATAGTTTAAAATGGATTTTTCAAATTATTTAAAGAAAATCAGTTCTATAATCTCAGTTAAACATAATGTTTTCAACGATATATGTAAACTAACTGAAATTTCCTGCTAATCATATATTTTAAGATTAATATTTAACATTCATTTTAGCATGTATAAATTTAATGAAATATATATGCCGTAATTATGTATTTTTGGGTATAGGTCATTGGCCCTTCCATGAATGCGTAAATTTCGCATTTCTAACGAGAAACGCATTAAATTAGTTTTAATGTTAAATTGTTTTATTGCTTCAATACTTTTATTAAAGAGAATTACTGACGTCACAGAAATAAATTTATGAATATCTATACAAAACAGTGGATATTTAATATGATCGTAGAAATCGGAAAAAAGTGGCTTGCTTCCAAGAAAGGAGCCCTTCGTATTATGATGATGAATTTAATATAACTTTGGCATAACATTACACATAACACAGGGCACTGAAGCAATTTTTGGTATTTTTATATTTAAATTGATAAATGTATCGCAATAACTAATTTTTTCGTATGGTTATCATGGTGCTTACAGGTTGAGCATACATAGTATCAGTATTCATATGAAACTTATTAGTCAAAGTTTAAAAAGGCTGAACGGTTTGGGGAGTCATCTATACCTGAAAGGAGTCACTTGTATCTGCCGGTAGAAGTAAGTCCTTTATAATAATATTAAATATTTTTAAAGTCCTTCTCGAAAACATGGAAATGTATTGGTGCCCGGTAGGTGAACAGAAGTCATGATAAAATTTGTGATGGGCGGTCGAACGTTTCGCTGACGACCCTTGGTTTGATGCCAGAGCGGTATTTTCATATACAAAATATGTCAAACCCTATGGAAACATGCCAAAAATATTTCGTTTTATGCCAAACAACTCGAGTTCAATTATTTTAATTTAGCTTATGTGACTCATATTTTGAGACTATTATTTAACGAAGCCAAGTTCAATCAGAAAACTCACCTTCCGAAGTTGATTGTCCAATGCGAGATGTTAGAGATAAAAGAACTATATCTGAAACATTAAATAAACTAATATTTAAGTTCATCTACGATATCTGAAAGTTATAGACGGTATTTTTGTAGCTAGTACTTGAAAATTTTAAATGACTGAGATAAACTCCTGGTCCTAAATAGCATGATATGTTTACTATATGGCAGAATAGTGGCGTGTCGGGGGTCCATGTTAAGGATTATAAATTTCCCTATCATTTATTGCATGCCATCGCAAAATTTTGTTTGTTCTATGTATTTGTCACTCGAATAAAAGTTTCTCGACAAAATATTTTGTTTTTCGATATAGCGAGCCGGGAGCCGGCCATCGATTTTAAGATTTAGCCAGGGCACCTCGGGAAATTTAATTAGAGAAATATATTGCTCAATAAATTCTGTAGCTAATTGGGGAAAACGGGTGAAACGTACCAAAGGAAGACATTTGGCCAATCATTTTGGGATTAATTAGGTTGATATACTGGCATACTCTTCGTATTCCTATTCGGTTTTATTCGTTTAGCTCGGTGAAAGTATTTTGGTAGCGGAAAACTTTCTCGGTCATTCAATGGACATAAAGCGCGTACGATACTTATTCAGAGGCATTTTGCCATAATGGCAAAGATTTCTACCCTTGTCTTAGTTCTTCTTGAATGTGAGGAGCTCCAGTGCTCTTTACTAAAAGCTACTCGTTTTGATTGCTAGTTTGTGTCGCATATCACGATACAGGAATATTGAAGAGAAATAATACATGACTTCGTAAATTATCCTCGTAAATTGTTTATAGTTCACCATATATAGTAGTCATTAACTGTAACCTTATGTTCCACAACTTTCAAATTCATGTTACTAGGATTAGAAACTTGATTTATATTTAAATAACTGATGTAAGTCGTCATTGTCTACTACATAACATTTACTGCAGCATCCAATTTCGTAATTAACTCAGAGTGGGAATATCAATTTTATTAAAAGCATTGATGGGTTACAAAAGTACTTTCATTTGAAGACATTCATCCTATAAAAGAGTCTATATTATTGAATTAATAGCCAGTAGTTTGGCTTGAATCCGCTTTACTGAATAGCAAGGATAGATATAAGAGCCCTAGTCTAGTAAATATACTTTTCTATAAAATCTAAAATGATGCCAATTTCTTAAATTGATGTCGCTCATAAACAGAGGAGTAAAGGTCACTAATCTGGGGAATCTGGCGGTAGTCAAATTTTAATTCCAAAATGTTTATCATCTAAGCTTCTTCAAACATACTCACTCTCTTAATTATGTCCTGGGTGGATTCATAAGTTATAATAAAATAATTTAGAGTGGATGTGATTTGAGCTCTCACTCAGTTCTTAGTAAACATTCTACTTAACGGAAAATTGTTCTAACATAACATTTCATCGATCAATAAAGCATTACCCTTAAATAATTTCATTTCTCATTGTCAGCCAAGAATTATCGTACAGATGTGAAGGCAAAAGTGCAGAAGTATAGGGAATGAAATATTTAAGTTTAAATTCTTTCTAATTATAATATGAAAATTAAATTAACCTAAGAAAAGATAAAAAATTTAAATACTTCAGAATTCGAACAATAATTTATGAAACAGATATATAAAAGTTGTAGAACTGCGCATAGCATGAGTATAATATTAAAATTTATAATATAATTTAAACCTACTAAGGCTATTTATTCTTTTGCTAATGGTATTATTTATAACTTCCTTTGTTCTCGTACTTGCACAATTAAACAGAAGAGCGAAGGGTTCGGTCATAATATAAGGAAAAGTTTTGCGTAGGTTTGTTTTCTTGGTGATTTGTGTACTTCAAACTTATATTTGTCTCTATCTAAACCACAGTCACGGAGTTCGCAGGGTTCTTAAACTCGAAACAAATAAAATAATCTACAGTTTTAACCTACATAAAAAACGCATCCTCTCATTAGTTCTTCCGCCCTTGAGAGGAAACAGCGCTTTTGAATAATTGATGGAGACCATTCTTACGGAAGTAACAACAAATTAAATTACGGGGAGCGAATACCACAGGAGAAAAAAGAAACGTGTACAGAAGATATATTCTGTGGCTATTGTTGTGCAGGGAAAGTGAAAGTGGGGAGGATTTGTCGGGAAGTGTTGAAACGAAAGAGAAATAGGAGAGAATGTGTGTGTGTGTGTGGGAGAGAGTGTGCGTGTGGGAGAGGAAGAAGGTGATGAAGTGCTTCCTGAACAAGTTTAGGAGAGAAAACGAGGGGGGCGAGTTTAAAACTACTATTCGTTAGAATGCTTAAAGAGACGATGAAATTTAATTATTGTTTCCCCGATCCGGCGTTCCCTCGGATCCGGACTGAGCATACAAGGAGAAATCTGAGCGTCTGCGTTGTTCCTAATTTTACGCCGTGCGTCAAAATTTAAAGTTTTCAATTTATGAGGCGTCAGAAGCGACGAAATTGAAGATATATGGCTGGGAATGGGAGACAAAACTGGGAGGAAGGAATGGAAAGAGTTCTCTGAGAAAAACGCAATTAATTTCTCAAAGGAAGCACACGTCCCGCTCTCGTTTGATGTAGTCTTAAGAACAGTCTTTGTTGGGAGTTTCGAGGGTACTAGTTGTAGTTTTGTGCATTATACCCTTCTAAAGGAAAGAAGAGCTAAGGAAAGCTTTCTTCAAAATCATGTTTACTAATAAAATGGTTTTACATTAAATACATTATCCTTATTATAATTTGATGATAATACTATAATAATGTTTCATACTAAATATCACATAAATAAGTTACATAGGTTCCAAATGGAAAAGGAAATTATTTACATATATGTGTACGAACAGAAATAAATTTATAAATAATAATCTTTATGATATCTACATAAACTTTTCAACTAATTATTTTCTATGTTTTATATTGATCGATTTATCTTTCTATATTGATTTAGGAAAGAATACTTCTACCTTCGATGTTGTAATGTATGTTATGGTGTTAACTGTGCCCTTGAAGTTCTGTTACCATTTATATTTTTATGAACTTTCTCTTGTATGTTTTTAAAAGTTTACATCTCTCTTTGTAAACTTGTCTAAAGTTGATATTATGGCTTATTAAGACTTAAACATACTCATTAATTTCATATATTATTATCGTATGGCTGAAAAACGTAAATTATTAAAAAAATAAATCTCTTCACTATTTTTGGTTTTGTTCTAAGGTAAACATACCCTGAAGTTAAATCCACCGCACGTAATAAAATCAAGGATAAGAAGGGTAATCAAGGGTACATTATTTCAAGAATAAAATTCCGGTTTCTTGTAAATAACATAAATTAATTTAAATCCCCATGTGCTATAATTAGATACAACGGTCCAAACAGTAATACAAACAAGCAAACAAGAGATAAAATGGCTGGTTCCATAGTTTTTCGTTTGCATATTACGTATTTCTGGTCGTAACCTTCTATTGAGATACTATAAAACTTCTAATAATGTGACTTCTAGAAAATGTCTAAAAAATCATTTCACTCTATGCAATACTAATATTAAATATTTTAATAATAAAATCAGATATTAATATCAGCTATTTACAGATAGCCAGAGACAAATACCTAACTTTATCACTTTTCCAAGTACGTTGATCCAAAATTTCTGGAATACTACTTCGCAAAGACTAAAATCGAGGAGGTATAATAATAAAAAATTCTGCTCTCCTTTCTTTTCGAACCTTATCTTAGTTCTCTTGAATATAAATCCGAATTCCATGTAGCCTAAACCCAGTTTCTAAAGTTTCTTCTATATATTATACGATTGAATGTCTGCCTCTTTTCTTTTTGGATTTTTAGTAGTTTTGTATCTTATTTTTTGGAATCCTTTCCTATTCTTAAGCCGTCGGAGATAAAAAAGTCCAGCACAAACCTCTTCTTTTCTCATAACTTTGGATAACCTTGGAAGATATGAGGTCTTTATCCAAGGCGCGATTTCCCACGTATATGATAATCGCTTTACTTATTTCGGCTCCACCCTAATCATAGTGTATGTCAAAAATGCAAACAAAACTCACTTGATTTATTATTGAGACTATTATTAAAATTATCCACCCATCGACGAGGCGTCGTAAACGGAAACCTACGTCGTTTACCGAGACATTTTTATTACGGTCACTCGTCTTTAAACAAGTACGTTATTAACTAAGGCTGTCATTACCCAAATTATAACTATATATTAATTTTGGGGACAGGACAGACGTTGATTTCCTTTATTACGAGCAAACATTTTTGTTTTTACAGTATGTATTTCATTCTGAAATGATTCATTAATGTTCACTTCCCAAAGCGATTCAAAGAGCAAATTTTATGGATTGCACAAGTATCATAAAATTAATTGCCAGATTATTAATCTCCATCGTCATTTGAGATACGTTTGTCCAACGATTTGATGATTTCGAATCAAGCCGATGGAATCGAATACCTTCCATAAATTCGATCGCATTTCCCATATATACACATACGCTCGCTTAAATCATTTTAATGCGAAGTTTTTTTTGTGAAATCGTGAAGAGCGTAAATTCTAAAGCTGATGGAATGGCCTCAAAGCATTTGGATGATATATGGGGAGAGAATGGTCTAAGGAAAGGAAAAGGAACGCAACGAAGTAGTGGGAGAAGTGAATGTGTGGGTGGGGGTGTCTAGCTACAAAAAGGGGCTTGCAGGGCTGTGAGGGGGGAATCATTTTTTCGGAAAGCGAAAGAGGTGTGAAAAAGAAATCAGCGCCTCCTTTCAACGAATTGAGGAGGAAAAAAAGACGCCGATGGGATTTGGAGCGAAAGAAAGCGCAGGAAAAGTGTAACGACCCCTAGAGACTGAAGCGCCTCCGATGAGTTGGAGTGCCTGAGGAAGAGGCGGAAGGAAGGATTCGGAGTGGTTACATGAATAAGTGGAAGTTGAATCATACGCCACTCTCTTTTTCGAGACCGGCTGTATACGGATTGGTGCTGTGATAAGGTACACTTCCACGAGATGAAAGCGTTCGATGACGAAAATAGCCTCTGAGATGCGTCAAAGATGTCACCCAAATGAACCAAAATCGATGCTCATTTTCCGGACACGACTTATTGTTTGTGCTTAAATACGAACATGCGTTTCGGACAAGGATTCTAGGTAAGTTCTGATATGACTGAATAATTTTAACAGCATCATGTAAGGAAATGATATTCAGCTAAATATCTTTCAGCATTTTAATTTTTTATTACTTCTATTTTCTACGGTTCTTGACTATTTCCCATGATAGACTTTTCTAATTTAAGATAAATACATTGACATTACCTTTAGAAAGTTTTTAGTTTAATATTTTTATTCGTAGTGATTTCTGTATACTCATTTTCTGAATACTCAATCGACGAATCGAAGATTATTGAAAATTTTCTAAGATCAAAAGGACAAGTCTCTAAATTGCTGGCTGCTCTTCCATGCTGTTCGGGAGTCCCGGTCCCGTCAAACTTAATCAATGTCCCTCTTCCCTTGGGGAGAATAGGAATTTCCTATCTTTCAGGAAGAAAATTTATTCTTTTTAATTTAAGTTTCAAGTCAACTGAAACCATTTTCCTTATTAGTGAATAGTCATCGTAATTAAAAAATAAACAGTCTCCTACATCTCCAAATCGCTCCCTACATTACGCACAATTAAACTTAGGCAACCGCTTCCTATTCATGACGTGTTACTTTTATTCCATGATACATATTTAAATATAGAAGCTGGACTCTTACAGGAGAATTCATGGGGGATCTTCAATTATAATTCTGTTTATATTTCATCCGTATTTATTTCCGTTCATAATCATTGTATCGTAAATTCCGAAAATTATTTATTAGACAACAATTTCATGTACTTCTCCCTTCAACCTCACTGCATGCATTCGTTTTTCTTCCTCCACCCCTTGCCTCAGACCATTCTTTCCCCGTGTATCCACCGAGCGCTTTGAGCCCTTTCCATCAGCTTTAGAGCTTTTGCCCCACGCGATTTCCTAAAAAAGCGACGGGGAAAAGTGGGCGGCAACAGGGGACGGTTTTTATGGTCCTTTCCCCGCTTTTTTTGCCGTGTTTGTGCATCGGCGTTAGCGGGTGGCATTACTTCACCTCATTGCCCGGAAGATTTACCCCCATCTCATCTCTCCTTTGCTCGGCTATCGATCCAAGGTTTCTCCTTCGCCTCTTCTGTTCGATTCGTTTCTTTCATTCACGCCACGTACTCCTCAGTTTCATTCTCTGCTTTTTCTCACCCTTTCCTCAGCGGCGATATTTCCAGCTTCCTGTTATAGGATGGGAGTGACTGATGAGGCTATTATATGTGACTGTTAGGGCAAGGAGCCCATTTGTCACCTTTTTGGTGGTTATTCCGAAGATGTTTCCGGAGCTTCGTGTGTCTCTGTTCTTCTCACGGCCCTATTGGCACTTTCACCGCGTTCCGACGCCCTTTTTTTCGCGAACGGAGAATGGCGCCGACATTTTTGCAAGGATGGGGTCCTCTTTAGAATTGAAGGTTATTGCCCACTTGGTGTATTTCTATCCTGCGGCGATAAATCTGCGAAAAGTGCGATGAAATGTTTCTGTAAAAGACGTTAAATTGAATTCATATGAAACCATCCCCGTTTTAGAAGAATGAGGGAAAATAGAAATGGAGGAGCATAAAAATAAGGAGTGATGGTGAGACAGAGTTCGAAACTTCTGTGGGTGATACATTTGTTGACCTCTGTTAAACAGCATAAATTTGTACGTAATGTGCTGCATCTACCAAAAGTCTTCATATTTGAGATGAGGGCTCATTTATGTAAGGGAAAGTCATCCCAAAAATTCATTGAAAAGCTGTTTTTGGAGTTTTTTGCTTATGCATCTATACATAATATCAATTTCAAATTAGTGATGACCAACGTCAAAGAAATCGATGATTTATGCTTTGATTACTGCCAAAAATAAATTCTTTTTTTGGTAATAATTCTATGGTAAAAACGCATTTCCATTTTTTGTTTAAACATAACGAAGTAACTATTTCTAGAAAATGAAGCCTTTTCTGCTTACCTATAGATATTTTGAATATATTGTCAATAAATTTAAGAAAAGTAAGTCTCGAGTATCCAATTATTTCCTATCTAAACTTTTTAATTGAATTATTATTAAAAAATTTCGTAATATAATTAGCGATTTTATTAATCAGCCACACAAATCAGAAAATATCACCTCCCTGGGTTTTCCTGTATTTCAACACAAAACACACGATGATTCGAAGAAATGTTTTAAAGACTAGCCTTACTAAATGTAACGCTTCCCTTTATGATCAGACTTCTGTCCTCCCTGTAATTTATGATTATTAAAGGAGAGATTTTCTTCTTTTCGTTATCGTTGCTTTTTTGTTCAAATGATAAATATTATGCTCGACGGGTAAAAGAGGAATCTAGAACTCACTCTAAGTCTCTAGAAACTTTCACTTTCAAAACTATCGCGAAACTTGACTCTGCTCTGAAACGTCTTCGGCGATGTGAATAATTATTCTGTACGCGAGTTATGCCTGTCAAAACCATGTCTGAATCGTTAATTACTTCAGATATTATCAAAGTCACTTCTAAAGATTTCATCAAATTACAAAACTTTTCTGCTATTCGTATTGATTTAAATACATTGCTCATAATATGTACCGTCATTCTAATTTCACCGAATTATTATAAAGGATATGTTAACTTCTATCGTAAATAAATCAAACATAATCATTGCTCATGCTGTATCAGCTCCAGACATTACTAACCTTTTTTTCTTGAATTCGCTCTCCTGGTCTTGACTATCTTATAAAATCATACAATAAGGATATTAGAGACAGATGGGTTTCTTGAGAATAACCAGCAACATTTTTCCAACCATTTTGAATTTTGAAATCCTCTATCTATGAAAGAAATTATAATAATAACTCCTAAGTAATTTAATGTTTTTCATTATCTTTACGGAGTACTTTATCGTTCTTAGTGTTATACGTATCAACTAAAGATGTTTTAGTTTAAGTTTTCCCGTTTTCCCTTTCAGTTTATATTTTTTGTAGCACATCAGTTCACTCGCAATTTTGGCATTTCTTGGACTTAAACTCTGGAAACTAAATTCTTGATTAAATGCAAATCCGCTTGGACAGGAATCTTCCACAGATGATCCCGTACAAAGATATACTTCTCAGTTTTTGGACTGTGTAAAGGAAGACATCGCAAAGGAAAAGGGTGTGACCGACGTCGCGGCATGATTCCTTTTATATATATGAGCGAAGTAGACGATGGAAAATTCAAAGAAAGGTTTGCTTCTCTGAAGCCTATGGGTTTTCAGCAGATGGATCCTTTGACATGTCGCACTGGAGGCGTGGAATACGTGGAGGAAATCCCGTGCGGATCCCAATACGCTTGAGTGGTATTCCAAACTAGGTATCGGTTGCGCTCGCTGAGTCCTGTCTTCAGTGCTTCGATAAAAAGAACGGAGACAAAGTGAAAGACGGTGGAAGAACCGGCGCTTCTTACTCCCATCTTATTTTATTTCCCTGGCAGGCTTTTATCTTCTTTGAATATACGTTTGGTATATTCAGCCTATGGCCACAGAATCTTTCAGGAGACCGATAGTGCACGAAAGGTTTTCTCCGCGTTTAGTTTACAATAACAAGAGAAACCTATTCTTATGGTATGTTTCAAAGTCAATAATTTCAACTTTTGGGTCAACGTGGGCTATTTCATAGGCTGTCTCGTTTTCATTGAGCTCATCATCTTTGTATTTATAGGAAGAGATTATTGTTGTTACTTCCAAGAGGGGATTTTTGTGAAGCTTAAACCTACCTTGATTCGATTTATTTTCACTTTATCCAAAGTGAATTCAATCACGACTTATCCCACATATGAGAATTTGTTTGAAGAGATTCGTGATCGTTACACAAAACAATTTCCTCATACATCTTTGCCATCTTCTGCATAACATAGAATTAACATCAACTTAATGGATAATTTCAATAAATAAAGGAAAATTTATGGCCTTAATCTCAGTAATGACTAAACTGCTATTTTTTATTCAAGATTCAATCGAATAAAGGCAACTTTCTCATTGACGCTTAATATATAATTGTAATATATAATTCGAATTTCATTCTATTTGTTTTCAAAAGTGCGTACATGAGCGACAAATATATATTGATCCATGGTTTGGTAATAATACTCACCAAATTGAACGAATCTAGCTGCAGGGATGATTTATAAATTACTAGGGGCATAGAACACTGACTAAACATGTACAGTTGAACGAAATAGCTACATGGAATTGCATATAGGTTCGAATATTTTCGATTCAAAATTTCTTTTGAAGCTATTGTGCTTCTTACCTTTCTCGTATATTCTTGCAGGCGCATAACATATGAAACGGTCTCAGTGTAAAAGAGGCACAGTGTTTCTGTTGAATTTAATAAGGTCTTAAATTTTCCTTCAAGATAAATCATGCCTGACTGGTTACTGATTCTCACTTATGGTGTCCTTGAAAATATTGCTGCTACACCTTAGGGCTTCTTGTTCCATATTCAGTCTCATTTTTTCCTTTCGTTGAAACAGTATCTTTAGAGAAGAAGTCTTATTAGGTTTTACAAATCGATTGCTCGCAAATGCTACCTCTAGTCTTTTGCATCCAGCGAATACATCTAAATGAGGATGTCTCTCATAGTAGAGCGTTCATAGTTTAAGCGTTCTTTTTGAGCATACGTTCGAAGATGACAGTGGTTTAAAACTAAAGACTGATTAGATGCATTCCGTTCATTCCACTATTCAAAACTGTTCTTTTCTTTACACTATTCATAACATTTACTCCCGATTATCCGTGGATTGATTATCCGTCTCTGATCTGCGTATTGTCTGTTTATGATCGTTAACTCTTCGTCAATCTTTTTCGCGGTCTTTTTAAAAAATTGAAACACAATGAAAGCACTAGAAGCTTTACTCAATTTAGTAGATTGGAGTTACCCAACCGGTCAATAATACTGGCTATTAACCTATCGATAATCGAGGGACATTTGGTTGTTCGCTACTGGTAATCGAAACTTCTTATCTTTCGAGTGATTTTTGTTTCTCAAAGTTTTGATCTTCATTATAAATCTACATTCCATTTTTTACTATAAAGCTTTAATATAATGCAAAATAAGTCTCGTTAATATGAAAATAAGATTAATAATAGTTTTTGTTTAAAAAATGCCAATTATTGTTTTTCTCAGTCGATTGCGGTCGAAAGATCGGTATCAAAAACGATCAGGAGATGATTTGGCGATGCCTGACGTAGATGGTTTGCTGTATGGATATATGGAGCATTGGAAGTATTACTACAATGACATTTTTGCTGCTAAAAATATCCGCGGTGAAGTAAACTCATTCTGAATCTATAAAAAAATCGAAAATAAAAGACTATGTGCATAATAATATGTTTTTTATTGATCCGAATTGAGAAAGTTCTTAGAAATAAAAGCCTATATTTGCATTAATCGTTTTTCTTACATTTATGACTCTTTGCCTCATAGTTAGCGCAGATAATCGAGAGTTCACTGTACATACATACGTCACATAAGACAAAATTGAGATTCATTACTTACATTTCAATAAGAAAAATGTTAATTTATAAGATTAAAAGTTGTGCGTTATATAATAATAACTTTTATGTATAAGGGGGGATTGGAGATGGACTGTAATATTAAAAATTAAGAAAATACTACCATCAGTAATATGTATCTGAAACAAGTTATTCTTTGTCTCAAAAATTTTCCGGCAGTAAAATAAACATCGGAACTTATATAATGGTGGTGCGAATACATATTAACTTTCATTCAGATTGACAAATATTGCTGAACCATGATACATCTGTAGCGAGCTCTTATGGATTTCATCGGTTCGTAGTTATGAATTTTCAGTCTCCTGTTTATCGATGTTTGCCTTATGAGTTACCATTTGAGGTACTATGTTGCATGGAAAGAAGGGATGAGAAGCTGTACTTACCCGGGTTTCATATAACGGTCCTCCTGAAAACTTCTTTGAAGAAAGTAATGAGGTTCACAACTCTCCGGTTAGCCTCCTTAAAACTTTTAATTGTGAAAACTAGAGAGTTCGTACTTTCATTAATCACTACGGCGCCATCTCACGAAGTAAAATACTTAAGAGTTCTTTTATCCTCTTAATATAGCTTCCTTTTCAAAATAATCCACACTAAATTAAAATCTTACAACTTTCTCAAAGATTTCGGTTTATTTATATTTTATTGGCGTGACATTACTTGTTTTCCAAACAAGTCTTTTCGTTGCAATTAAAAATTGCATGGAAACTAATTGTTTGGATTTTACTCGTTTCTTCTTTTGTCTTAAGAATTTTTTATTATATTTGAAGTCTGAAACATACTTCAAGGGAAGAGAGCTACATTGTTTCACTGTTGAAGAAAGGCAAACGAAATGTTCTTCCTCACTCATCTAATAAATACAGAAAGTTTAAAATAGAAACCTTCTACGAACAAATTTAATAATACTTGGTATAGGACGTTTCAAAATGCAAGGCCTATGTTGATCCACTTGAATATCAGCATCGACTGTCGCTCATAATCAACAAGGGTATTTTTCACAGGAAAAAAGTTTATTAATCACAGTAACAGCTTTTTAGCCTAGAAACAGGTAGTTTTCATCTTATTTCTCGAAATATATGACTATATACAAAAATTGAACTGTACATCTAGGTATCAATATCTGTATTTCTGAAATATGAGAAACGATGTGCAACCTTTGAAACAATTTCCAAACTCTGTAAATTTGTCGTCGTTACTCCTGGTAAAATAAAGAAATTGAAGTGTGCATTTTTATGGTGCTTCGCTGTACAGTTTATAAATTAATTAATCAGAAGTTTTTATGGTATATATACATAAGATATACCTGTTCCCATTTATCAATAGGAAACCCAACTTTAATTGGTATATAAATCACAATTCGATCGTTATGACAAGAAAAATAATTTATAAATATTTGTGCATATAATTACTAATAGAGTGAGCTCTGGTGAATCCACGGAATGAACGAAAGAGAAAAAATTGACTAGAAGGGATTCATAGATTATTCGTATCGTCGAATAACGGAAATAAATGCGAGACGAATCTTGTTAAAATCTCGTTCATTCCACAAAGAATCCGTGTTAATAATTAAGTAAATGAGCGGTTTATTTACAAGCTATTGGTCGAGCTTGGTTTTAAGCCCCCCAGGATACGTCGACATAATCCATACGGGATTACAATGAAAAAGTATGTATGTAATTATAGACAACATGGGCCCCTTAAAAGTGGATAACCCGCAAATCCACCTTTGTCCATCCTTCTGCATTTGCTGAAGGAGTTTCCGTTAATTACTTCCGTGTTAAAAGAAAATCCCTCTACGCATGATTTTGCTGGTTCCAACCGTTTCTGAGATCATCGGTAAGTCTCCATTGTTTCATTCACGCAAGATCATTTGAATCTGATTCTATCTGAACCATCAGGGAAATTCTATGCCATTGAATTTTATTCCCTGAAAAATATTGAACTTTCCATCCTAACTGAACAAAAATTATAATTGAAATTAATACCGTATGTTCTGCTTGGGTTCCACGAATCCGCACGAATTTCCAAAACTCCCTCGAATGAAAGTTTTTTATGTACCACCATAGGAATGTATGAATCTGGAACTTTAACGATAAACTTTCTTTTAAAGGTTCTAAGCAGGTCCCTTAGTTGCTCGAAGCTATAAATTAAATATTTAGAGTGAGCGCCAATGATATTTAGGGCGCGAATGATTTCCTACGGCCATCAAGACTACATGGAACTTTTGTCTCCTTATCATTATTAAACATTAAGTCAACAATTCTGGGTCCTCTTTTAGCTTTTTAATTTTCAACTTACCTAATTGGAAACCAAATCGTATTTCCCTAATATATGTGTGTATGCTAGCAAATTTAGGTTCGTTGCATAGATATCTTTCATCTTTCGATGTTATGTACCCTCTAATTTTGTGAACACGTCAGACCTCAAGCACCTTTAGGTACCCATATTTGTATTCAGCATTCGTAGAATACATTTACCTTGGAAAAACCGTATTATAACGTTTCTTGCAGTTCTTTTCGGGGCTATTCTCCATCTTACCTTTGGCCTAATTTTCAACCCTTTTGAAGTGTCGCGACCATAGTGTCCCTTTCAAGGACTGCTCTTTTTCGTTACACTTCTGAAAAATACAATTACAAGTGCCTCAAATTAAAATGAGACTCGTTGGTACATCGGCCACCTCACCCTTAGAAAACTTTGCATTTTGCATCTCTTTAAAATGCTTTTGCAGATGCACTCCTTTTATTAAGGTGCTAATAACTGTCCATGGATTCAAGCTACATGCCACTCCTTAGAGCATTCAGAATGAAGAATAACAACTAGAAACGGATCGTAAGCGTTGAAAAGGAATACTCTTGTTCTATTTGCATGTTGCGTTGAAAAGAAATAGTTCTATTACTACTGTGATTAATATGCTTATTACGTACTCCTTTGGATTTTTTTCGTCATTAAATTTTAACGTCTTTTCACCCTACATTCCGCGATGTGGTGGATGCTTTAAATAAAATCCATCTTTACAGCTATGTAAGTGAAAAATTCGAGGAGATCAATTTAATGATTATTGTAGCGAACCCTCAAGTATTAAGTTTATCTTCCTAATCTTAGTATTCAATGCTCACACATCTTAGATAGATAATGGATTAGATACGAGTGATATAAAATATATTATTAACATTTAAGTCATATATGAATGATAACTTACGTTATCTTTGAAAGGTATGTGATGGAATAAACTATAATTTTTATTAATTAAGAGATTGGAACTTCATGACCATTTTTATCTGTCATGATACCCATTGTAGAGTACATTTGCTGTTTTGAATTTCTTTTAATAACATAAATCAAGATTGAATTTCATTTTAATGATAACACTACAAGGAGAAAACGGAAACAGTTGGTCGTGATTAAATAATTTGCATATATCTAATTGTGTATACTTACCCTAGATATGAACATTTATGTACATAACATCCGCCATTATCAATCTGAGATTGTTTGTAAGCGTCCAAAGGGTTATCCTATTCTCTTTGTCCACAGCATCCCATTCCCAGGTCACGGCAAGCTATTTGATAACTTCCCTCTCTCTCTGTATCATACATCTTATTCCAAATAGCTGTGTAAATAGCCATCGTGCGCACTCATACAATCAACGCCTCTTTTACAACATTCTTTCCTCACAGTGTGAGTGTACCTTATTTCCTTTTATTCACACGGTACCAATCAACAGAAAGAGTAAGGACAGTCAAAGGAATCCAGCGCTTTTGCAGAACACACTGCCTTTTATTCAAATATTCGTCCCATTTCGGCTAAACTTAGACGGGGCATTCAGGAATGTCATTAATATTTCGCAGCAAAGGCGAGGGATCCTCCGAGGGTTATCTTTTCCATGCCTGTTGTTAAGAAACGAGTCGTCATAATGCGAAGGGCTAGTTTGTCCCGAGCTGTTTGATATTAGGTTTGCGTGTGAATAGAATGAGAAAGGAGAACACAAGGCAGGACAGCAGGGAAAAACAAACGGCAAAAAGGGTAAGGATCGATGTGATAAAAGAGGGAGCTCTCATTATACAAAATGAAAACTGGGAGGAACGCAA
This sequence comes from Pachydiplax longipennis, assembly GCA_036926295.1. Lineage (NCBI taxonomy): Eukaryota > Metazoa > Arthropoda > Insecta > Odonata > Libellulidae > Pachydiplax > Pachydiplax longipennis. The sequence goes on from JAVFKF010000012.1 coordinate 21,184,623, forward strand.
CGGGAATGCTTATTAGCAATCTCTGATTCGCTGGTTGAATTCCCAGAGAATGAATAATAGCGACTGTTTTCTTTCTGTAGTATTTATTTTGGAGTATCTTTATTAACTTTTCTGTCTCTTAAAATGTCTTCTTCAACTCAAAGTTAAGCACAGTGACTGATTTTGAATATTCCTTTTAAATATAAATATATATATATATATATATATATATATATATATATATATATATATATATATATATATATATATACAGGTGGAATATATATATATAATAAGAAAAATACATAATATATAATATTCATAAGTTTATCTTTCCAGCAATAATATTAATAACTATAGTTGGTGCCTTGCGAATGATCTAATACGTGATCGCCAAAAACTAATGATTGGATAATCAACAGTAACCACCCAATTGATGAGTAATTTGATGAATAAGATTTATAATGAATGAATCATTAATATGAAAATCATTTATTCACTTGTTTCTCGCCGCAGTTAGGCCGAAGTTTGATAACAGTGTTGTAAAATTGGCACATAATGATAAAAATAAAATTATTTACAACGTAATATAGATTATAATAAGTAAAGTTAATTTAATAATGTAGAATCTTATGTTATAATAAATGCAATAAGTAATAATTGTGCAAAATTTTATCCTAACTTTTATCATGTCAAAATTGTATTTTAAGAGGAACTGTAGCAACCTTTCCATTTAACGCTCGTGTCCGATGAATTCTAAAATATCGACCGTTTCAGCGATGAAATAAATAAAAATTTTAATGGTGACACATTCCCTGTTTAGGTTTAATTTTCCTGAAAGAGGGAATTTCAACCTTCCTTGTTTCTTGAATCATTATTTCCCATATTTTTTCTGTATGGTAGAATTGCGTGCTTTTAGAGACTTTACGGTACAGTGAGGCAATTTTCGCCGGTTTTGTTGTTTCTTTAGTAGTTTGAATAGGCACCTGTATAGTAGGAAAAGTAAGTTGTGTTAACTGTTTTCAGAAAAACTTTATTTATCAGTAATTTTTTTACCATCTATTATTTTCAATATACAAGTACATGTACGTACACTAAATCATCATAAAAAATGTAAAATATTCGAAATCATGTGGCCGATCAAGAATGAAAAAGTACAATGTGTTTCACAAAAACAACGAGGAATCATTGACACAAGGTAAAGATTGATAAACATGTTCTTGGGAGACTAAAATCTGCCCAAGCTCTTCATATCAACATAATTGATGGATTTCAAATATTCCAGAAAAACAAACAGCCGAAATCATATAGGAATGATCCTTCTTCATTCCACTACAAAGAACAAACTGGAAAAATCCAAACCAGTCTTCCAAACGATATGGGAAGAGCTTTACAAAAAATTACAAATTTGTGAAATGTGAAGATTTATTTAACAGGCATGAGACATCTGAGACCGCCCTCGGAAAAGTCAAATCATTCGAATCGCATTTTGTGGCCACGCAAAGAAAATTCCGTCGTTACGCCTTCTCGATGAGCGAATATGAGAATCCTGTCATGTAAATGAAGTCTAATCTTGCGTGAAAATTTTGTGGGGCAAAATCGCCATCCATATCCTTCGACCCGTGAACGTTTTCATTAGTCATGGGTGACTGATGATTGATTTTCACTAAATGCCAAAAGTCCCTTTCTTTCACACCACTCTTTCCTACATTTCGATACCTTTTTCCGTTTTCCTCGTTTTTCCTTTATCGACTACGAATTGCTCCGCGTAACTCAACTGTCTATGCCTGTTAGCCTTAATCATCGAGTTTACTGTTATTTTTCCATTTCCGTTGTTTTATTTCGTTATCGTCCTCCAGAATCCACTGTACTGAAGTTATACTCTGCACTGCGAGAACTCGATATTTAGTCTTTTATTTTCTCCTCCAAAACTCGTCCCTCATTTCCTCCGCCTTTTTGCTTCAGCGATGAATTAATTTGATGAATCAAAAAGTTCCTTAAAAGAACTTTTAACACCAATTATGTTCTTAGTTAGATTCTTAGATCAATAATCAATAATTTTTATAAAATGAAATGTTAGTGATAATTAATACTTATGGAACCAAACATGCGCCCTGCAAACCACCTTTAAGTTCTCATTTAATTATTGAAATCGAGTAAGCAAGCAGTTTTATTCATAGAACGACATAACATAAAGAGCGACCTATCTTTCAGAGCCAGACACTTTCAACACTTTTTGTAAGGAATTCTGGTTTCTAGAATCTATCGAATTAACTTTTAGAGGATTGTAAGGTATATATTTTTAAAGATTCAGTTGTATTTTACTTAGCTTACTGCGCATGATTTGGAATAAAATTTTCCATCGTATTATATATATTCACATATTAGAGGAAATATTTTTATTTCCATATATATTAGAGTATATGGTGGGCCATGTAAAAGTTTCTCCTTAATAATGTTACTCATTATATTTAATAATATTTTAATAATTTTCTTTAATGACGTATTTTCAAAGGAAACAGGTAGGTGGTTCACGCTATATTTCAGGGAACCCGTTTTTCTTGCATGTCACCTTATTTTCAAAGAACGATCGTCACCCTACAAATGAAACTGAACATTTTCTTAAGGTGCTATACAACTTTCAGCGATAGCCAAGTCTGCGGCGGGTTCAATTCCACCAAAAGCTGTCCCGGGTTCGATTCCCGGTGGGGTTAAAGTGTGAAATAACCTTAGCTGTCGAAGCACCTTAAGAAGGCTACTACTATATTTTAGGTATTCTTCTTATGGGGATAGTAGTTACTGTCCAGAAATGAGGTACGTCATGATGTCATTACATCTAGCATTATATTTCTCCTGTTATAAAGCATACATTCCACCTTCATCTGTTTTATTTGGACCAAATAAAAGACACCTTTTTCTTTCTCAAAGGTCACAATGCTAATGTGTCTCAATTCACCACTAAAAGTAATCAGTGTATAGGTCAAAGATCAATGAAGACTGAGTAGAAGGAAATGCTAATAAATATGTTGGATCTATCTTCATAAATCTTCCTCGACATTCTAAGGATAAAATGCAGTATCAGTCGACCTTGACTCAATAGTAGAAATTAAAGAGACATTTTCAATAATTTAATTATATTGATGAATGAAGGACATCAGAAGGATCTTAAAGTGAATACACAAATGCAAATACATAATAATTTTAAAATTACATCGTTTAATAGAAATAATTAAATAATAGCGTGAATTATTAAACAGGACACATTGTCATATTCTATGATTGATTCTTGAGCTTGATTTATGAGCATTGATTTATGAGCTCTTATCCAATGGATAGAAAGTGGACTCATTCTGCAGGCTATACTATCTCTGTATTCATAAATAAATAGGTATATGTAAAAAAATCTTAATCTGTGATTAAACCCAGCTCGTATCCAATGGAGAGGATACTGTATTTTGTATATTATTATTTGTTTCGGATGGACTAACAATCTAGCGGCAATGTCTTTACAAACATTACATAATATGTATATCACATATAGTTTTAATATACATATTGTATATATGTATCCAATATAGTATATACAATATATTGGATACTATGGATAACATACCATGTAGTCTGCATCCCTTTATTAATTTGTAAGTCTCATAGCAACGATGTTTTTAATTGCTTACACTGGGATTCGTGAGATTAAATCGTTGAGAACATATCCTTGAATGTTTCTTCCGAATTCCAATTACGAACGGGTAATCCAGTGTCGTGCAGATTCTCGATCCATCATTCGACTTTCGCATCAAATTGACGCCCACATTTAGAACGGTTGATTTTGATTTTAGCCGCAGGATGACAAGTTCAATTTATCAGCTACCTACATAGGTCGCTTTGTTACAGGGCGGAATTTGTTCGTGACACCTGCGGCAGCAATTCTCAAAAAGATAAATAATGACCGTTTCATTTGCGCTCCTAATTCAGCTATTTTGAAAAATCGTTTTTGCCCGTAGTGTATTCCATAGGAGGAGGGATTTTTTTCATACTTTAATCTTCCTCCAAATTAGTTCTTTTCCTCAATTTCAATCAAAGTGGGCGTGTACAAATTAGTTTCCATTTGTTTCGTGTTTAATGCGAAAAGGTGGGATACAAATTAATTGTTTTTGGAGTAATCTGTGGGCGTTTTTCGGTATTGGGAGTTAGAATCTAATCAGGAAATATATTATTGATATATATTGCTTTTTGATTAAACTGTGCTAGGTCTCATAGATTAATTATTTCCCTTGTTTCATATCAAAAATGAATTCTAAATATACTCTGATGCGTTTTGAAATTATTCTTGGTATAGTATCCAATAGTAATTCATTTTCATTGCGCTATTTACACGAAAACACATGACAGTTTGTTGTTTGAAATTTCAGTCCAAACGCTGAGTAATAAGAACAAGTTCTCATATGGAGGAACTTCGTGTATTCTGGAATATCATTTCATTTCAGTCAAAACATTAGCCAAATTTTGTTTAAAAATCAAAACCGAAAGTAATATCAAACATCAACTATCTATGACTAATTTATTTTAAGAAATTCTATATCATTGAAAAAATAAAAAGAGAAATGGCTAATTTCGAAGGGAGTATGAGATTATGGCAATATGGAAAACGGGGCTAATAGTAAAGAAAACAAGGAAAATTACTGATATTTTTTGCTTCTAACTGTCCATTCTTTGGTGTTTTTGGCTGTTGCTAAGCACTGAGCTGGGCTATCAATTCTTTCATAAGGAGAATGGGTTTAATTGAGGATTAACTCTTCATTTATCACACATTCATACATTTAATGCCTCATTGAGTTCCATTTTGTTACTTAAGAAGATTTTCTATGAGGTTTCTCTCCCAATTAGGTTGATACATAACAAATTCTATTTAAAAAATGAAATAGTCCTTTTATTATTACTATTGGATACTAAGATATTTGCACGTATATTTTGATTTATCTTGCAGTATGTAAATAAACTTTTATGATAACATTTTTATGGGTCGATCTTGAATTTATTACCGGAATATCTTCATACTCAATCCGTATGTAATCCGCCTTAAGGCATTTCCATAGTTTCTGATGATTTCTGACAGCATTTTTCCTTATCCCTAAAGCAGCACTCTTGCTTTTATTTTCTGTTAGAATTGCTTTTAGTTTGAACAAAGTGCGAGTTTATTTTCTTCCACATTTTGTATCTTCAGTAACTCCTCTATCCCGCTATTTGGCAACGAGGGCGGGAAAATTGTGGAGCAAACTGGGTTAAGACTTAGGACGTCCTCTTTGTGATTAGAGCAACGTTTGTAGAAGGGATGCTTCTATTTGGTTCCATTTGATCGCCTTCAAAAGGCGAGGGCTGCAGGTTTTAAGGGGATCAGCGGCCCGACTATTCATGGACAAGACACAGGAATTCGCGTGTCATACAATCCAAAAAGGGTATAGATAGCCATGCCTTGAAATCCGCGCGAGAGCCACAATCGCTAATTAGAATGTGCTGCATGGGAATGTCACCGGTATATTGATTGAATTTACGCATCTCTGATACGACCTGAGGCGGATCAGTTGAGGAACGGATGGGTCAAATATGGAACGGATTGTACGTGGACACAGGGCATGGGGTCGGAGCTTGCAGATCGTATTATCATGCCAAAGCCAAAATCTACGCACCTTGACGCTTTGAGCGGCTTACGAACAATGACTTTTTATCTTTATAATTACCGTGTTGTTACGCAAATTACCGAACAATTTCCGTGTAAATCTTCGAGCAACGCATTTTTGAACCGCCTCATCCCACCATTTTCCTGTCATATGATCACTTTTAGCGGCAAGGAGAGCGCGTGTTATCTACTACATATTCCGAAGACGTATCATTTTTAAATTTGAACAGCATATTTCGGCCTTAGTGGTCTTCGTTCCTCCCAGAAAGATTCCAATCGCACGTCATGTAGCTTCCTGGTAAGTGTTACCAATCTACCGCAGAGGTTCTCAAATGAAACGTCCCTCTTTTCGTTCTATATTTTACAATTCAGGAATGAAATGCTATCTTTACAATTCCTTGAACTTAATCCGCACTTGAGAGGCTCGACTATCGTATCAAGAAAACGTACGTGGTATTTTTTTTCGCTCCCAAGAATAATTCGCTTGAGAATACAGTGTTTCATAGGCGCCACTCCGCATGTGTGTCAAGGATATATGATCCACAGTATTATAAGATTTTGGATATACAAACGTGTAGTTCTATAATCTTCAAAATATTGGGAATGTAATAAGCATGACAGTACTTGTGCTATTTTCCTCTTTTGAAAGCAGAAAGCATATCATAGGTAATAATATTATGTCTAATTGTTTATATATTTATAACAGGATAAGATAGCCGGATTGCAGGTTTTTAAAGCATGCATAATACTAAAGCTTGTCGAAAAAGTGGTAATTTATGCATAATGTAAATTATCATGTGTAATGAAGATAATCATGAGAATCTGGTATCTTATTCGTTCTTCCTATTCGACGAAAAGTACTTCTGCAAGATTCTCGTGTTTCATAACTTCCTAAAGGTTTACGAGTATTTAGGATATCCAACTCGTGATTGAAGCTCTTCTCCTTCAGGACTAGAGTCTTCGATAATACCCCAATATTTCCAAGGCAGATTCTCTACCAAATGGGCGGAGAGATGATCGTCGCAATCTCCAGTCGATAAGCGACAGGAGCATTTCGTTCGAGTTTCCCTTCCCTACGTTCGCATAGCTTTCAAACTTACTGCAGAACCAAAAGTTTTACCTCTCGTCAAATAATGGTACACCATACTCGGTGACCTAAAATCTCCGAGCATGCGATAATAATCTACATGAAGGAAATTGAAGGGAAAATCTACTACAGTAGCTGTAAAATCAACGAAGTTTTACGTTCAGTAAGCCATTCGGATCGCTAATTAAAAGACTGTATACTTTGAATTCATTCCCAGGAATACTGCTGAATTCCTCTTTTCATTTCATTCATTGTCCTACTGCTATTTTTATGCTATATGTAGATAAGTGCAATCCATTGCTTCATGGATGTAGAAATGGATAGGATGGTAGCAATGGAATGGATGTAGGAATTTCAGACCAAAAATCGCTTCCACCTACATTGCAAATCCATACCCTCATGCGTATATTCTTGGTATTTTGCAGTTAATCCATTTTCCATCCTATTCTTAGCGAATTTTGTCTATTTTCTTGAAAACTCCAAATTTATAAGTAGTTGGAATCCCTAGATACATTCTTGGTGTAGATTTTGCGATACTAGGTGTGTTCATCATCTACTAGGAGTTTCGTTCTTTCGTTCGTTCATCATACTAGGAGTTTCATCTCTTTAAAAAGATTTTAGCAATTCTTTTGCAGAGAGATATTGGAAATCGTTCATAAGTCCCATGAAAAAAATTAAATCCCATGCGGAAATATCTCTGTCATCCACGTCCATTCTCAAATGGTGCATTAAATATTAAATTTCTTATGATAAAAATTTTCACTATCGATTAATATCCAATTCCCTGTCTCTTGACACCTCCTTACGTCATGAAGTAGTGCTTAAAAGTTAACAAAACATGGCCATATTTGAACTTCATTGTTTTTTTTTGTATATCAATTCTGATAAGGTCATAAATGAGCTGAATCTACTGTATGATCTTTCACATTGATTTATTTCTCCACTGAACTTATTCGAGATATTTTTGATGGTGTGCGATTCATATAGCTGTAGATCCATCCCAAATCTTGACCTTAAAAATTGGCAATTACTGATATTTATGGTTTTTAAATGACCGTCGGAAAGGGGAACATTATTACTCCTAGACACATTTTGAGAATGGCCCTATACATCCCTGCAGTCTTCAAGCTTACAGTCACCTTCTCTCAATTAAACCTCCGCTATCAAGACCCGCATTTAATTTCCCCTTTCGCGATGGAAAAAAGAAAAAATTAGCACGTTATCTCGACTATCCAACCGCCCTCAGCAAAGAATGAGGACCGAAAGCTGGCAGTCGACTCAGACGCCGCAGCAGTGGCCCAGGAATCTCGCGGAATAAGAGAGCGGGGATTGCTCTATAAAGAAGAGGTATTAAAGCCAACGCGACCGTTTTGCATTGCACTTCCATCTCGGAAGGACGCTTTTAATGCATAGCAAAGCAGCGCGGCGGGAGGAATGGCATTACTTGAAGCACTTCCATTCCACCTCATATCCATTACACACCCTCAAAAGCCGGCGCTTCGTCTTATTACGAAATTGACATGGAAAGCCGTGTTTTATGCTAATTTTCTGAAGTTGAAAAGAGGGACGTCAAATACGTACGTATGTATAAACTGGCGTAGTTTAAGGCACTTAGAGAGGTGCCTTTGCGCAAAGTAAATATGTACTTTAGAACGGTAACAGTGCCGAAATAAAGGAAGACCATTTCGGGATTGTTGGTACGACGTAAACCGTGAGAAAATTGAGTTCTTTTGCTGAATAGGATGAGTTGGATGGGAGATGGACTGAGAAAAGTTAAAGGCGATGAATTGAGTTATTAGCGATCGAAATAAAATTAAGGTGAAAGCGGCGTAATTAAAGGAGTATAAATAAGCTGTCGTGATAATTTAATTTTGTATTATAAGTAATTAGATAAGTTAATTTTGTCTGCACCTATCTTTGATGCAAAAAGTAGTGGAAAATGTATCAGAGAAGATTAATAATATTAAGCTCTGTATTAATTCTAGAGAAAAACTGAGTGAGTTAGGTTTGCAATTAATTACGTTCTACTTAAACTCTTATTGATTCCTTTAATGATATTTTATTTTCTTATGAATTTCTTCCAATGAAGAGGTAAATATTCGAATATTTAGATTTTTAATTATTGTCATTTTTTAAAACTTTATTAGAATAATTGAGTAATTAATGTATTTTCATCCGATACATTGTATGTACATTCATTTTGCATTTCAATTTCTAAAATTCTGAAAATAGAGATTAATATTCTATACATCTGAAATAATACTATACATTATCTCTTTAATACGATCATTACATTAATTTCATTGATATTATCTAATTAATATACTAATCTAATTAATATATAATGAATTGCTTACTGTAATGAATTGCTAACTCAGATTCCTTTCGAGATGAAATATTCGTTTATTTAGTCGTATATACGTCATGCTTAAATAATCTCGAAAAATATTCATACAAGTATTACATCGAAAGCATACTATCATATATCTAAAATTAAATATTAATCATTCTGACAATGTCCACTACCCAATTTAGTAGATGAAATAGAGATTCAGAACATTCAATAATTTCCATATTCATTATTGTTATTAATATTTTAACGCATGACTATCAATCACTTAAAATTGTGGGTTATATTCTAATTAAAGTCAAGTTATGTTTAGACATACTTTATGCCTATGAAACCATTCTTGCTCACTAATCTTTGAGTTGAAGCAGTGATGATTATCCTCTAGATATTGATAAAATTCATGTTCATGTTACTACAATGTATCTAACTATGCAAATTAAATTTGAAACTCAAGAAAACTGAGCAAATTAGAAAAGGTATGCAAGTATTAAGGAAAGATCTACAGTACTTACATAAACGATGAATTTCTCATTGACTGCTTGCTCAAATTCATTACTTTAAACGGATCATGGGTTGAAGCTTTTATAATCGTTATAAAACTATGTTAAATTTTAAACGTATAGTTCATGTTTTTAAATTTATGGAAAAATCAGAATTCTTTCATTCCATATATCGTGCATCAAGTTTTAAACCTTTAAATAATATTATTAAAAGTGTTAGTATGAATGATGAGACATTTGTATAAGCGAATATATAAGATAAGTACATAAACGCACAAGCAAACACTAGTGAGTAAATCTTCTGATTGATCCTTTACAACTACTCCTTCGGGCAGTACTAAATTCAGTAAACTTTAACGAAGAGACCGCTCTATGTCAAACATGCATTTCTAGTTGCCAACAAAAAAAAAACTTACATAACTGGCCACGGGCATTTATCTGACCCTCTGCACTTAAAGGGAGCGAATTAAGCGATGATTCAACTCAGCAAGATACATACATATCCCGTTTTAATCTTTCCGCGAGCAAAGAAACATTTAGGGTCCGAGCTTAATGCATGCGCGATTTTAATACTTGACCACGCTCACAGCGGAGGACATTAAGTTCACGTAACAGTTGCTCGCGTCATTTACTTCGCAAAAGTAGGTTAACGCCTCACTTAAGGCTATAAGGGCGACTTACTCAGTCACCGCTTTATTTGCTTAATTTACTCGAAGAATGTAATCTCCATTACCATTTGCACGGACGAATAATTACAGCGATTCCCGGAAGCGTGTGTCATTTCTGACGATTTCAGCACTTTGCGCGCGCTGACATTTCCACTCAACAGCACGTCAGACTTCATTAATTCGTCCTAATTTTTCATTGCTCTATAATATGATGAGGCGAGATTTTAAATTATTCCATCTTTGAGGTAAACAGTAGCTGAAGTTAATGATTAAAGTACTTCTTAGGATTCCGTTGAATCTTTGTCATTCCATTCTAAAGATTTGAATAAAAAGATTATAAACATTCTAAGATTATAAACATTCTATTCTACAACTGCACTATGACATTAAAAATCATAGTGCAGTTGTAGATCAGATAAGGAATAAAAAATATACAGATATAGTTATGATATCATTACAAGGTAGGAGAGGTTACTACATAGCATAACAACAGGACCATTGTTAGGTGGACTTATCCCAAAGCAAAGGCCAGCGAACTACCTTATTCCCCATATCGTCAAGTAAGCCTCTCTCCGGGGTTCCTAATTGATAATGGTGGAGGGGTTCAGGTTTAAACCAGCCTTCCAGCTGATCTTTTTACGGGCTGTTAATGTGTTATAAACTACCGTAACATTCTATTTTATAAGTATAGAAAAGCTGTTTCTACTCTGGATCTTTAGGCCAAAGGTTTATTTCCAATACTTCATAGTGTATTACGGACGGGGACGTTTACGATTCATCAGATAAACTGCTAGAATTTTATATCTTTGATGCTTACTTATGTTAGCATTTCATCACTAAATATTCATTGTTCACGTGAATAATAATTTAAACATTAACTGTCAAGACATTCCACCGAACCTTATCGTCTATTGAACGACAGTTTATTCGGAAGGATAAATAAATACTTAACTGTAATTTATATGAATGAATTCATAGAGGGCTCATTCCAGAAGTTAATCAAGTTCTCGGTTCTTGACAAACTGCTGAACGTACGTTCACGATTTTATGTCATTTCCTTCACAGAATAAACGGTGTACTGATCAGTCTTTGTTCTCGATATTGAATAAATTGTTAACTCCCCAGTACATGTGATTCGGGTCAAAAGGCCTCATACAACTTTCAAGGGAGACCCGGGAGGATAATTGAGAAAATGGTCCTATAGGACCAACAATCTGCCCGATAGGTTGTTAACTGCTGGTTCGTCTTCCCACAGAATATAAATGACGTTTTCCTGTCCCGAGACTAACGAGAATGCATAGTTAACAGCGCGAAAATTGGAATCCTAAGGCGTATATTCTCTCCATTTGAATGCAAGCCAATCCTTAAATTCCACAAACATCTCCATTGTCAACGAACGTCCTTTTCCCTCCACGCTATTCTATTCCATCCTCTTGAAGCCTAGCGCACCACAATCTCCAACCTAATCACCTTTTCCTCGAATTTAGCCGCCGTCCCTATCCTAGGCACCCCTCTCACCTTTCTCACGTTCTGACTGCTTAAAACCCTAGCTTCCTAAATGTGCGGCCTTCGCCCTTACCTCTCCTATGGAAAACCCTTTCCTACCCATCTCACCACAAATGACAAGCTCCTACCTTCCCTTGTGCATGCTGAGGGAGATTACCCATCACGAGTTGTCTCAAAGGATTTTTCTGTGAAATAAATGTTTCATAGTAACGCAATTATCACGTAGTCAGGGTGATGTAACAAGCTCAAGGATAAGGATGAATGTCACTCTGCTTGTATTATAGTTACAGTTCTTCCTTAACTCTTATGATGATTTAATATTCCGTAGCATTCTGTCTAATTATCTTCGAAAGGAAGTGGGTGAAGGAAGACAGCCGATAAATGTAATAGTTAATAGGAAATTCGTGTTCTTTGGTCATGAGATAAGGTTTCTGATTAGAGTAATAGTTGGAAGAAAATTGTAAGAAAAAGGAAGGGGAAGAACAATTAGAACACATATTGATGGAGCCCAAGCAAGGATTGGGATGCATGGGTGATATAGACTTACGGGAATGGTTTAGATGTGAGCAGTTGAAATTAGTGTCAAGGTTAGGCCTCTAGATTAAAGATATATCTGAAAATAAATCATCTTAACACTCGATTAAAACATACAAGGAAAAATCCAATTTCTTTTCTCCATTTTTTCAGTCGAAATGATATAGAAAGCTGAGTTCAGGAAAATCGAATTACCAGAAGTTCTTGGTCGCTTTTTCTGTTGTCCTCGTAGTAAACACACAAGCTCTGGCTCCCCTATCATACCAATCAGGAAACTTATTGGACTGAAAGTAGAGGCAGACCTTTCTTTTCTAACTCGAATAACTTAAATGGCATGTAAATAGTAGAATAAAGGAGAAAATAGTAATAAAATGTTTTCTGCCTGTATCTTTGACATTCCTTTAAGCATTATTTCTTATACTTTGTGAATTTTTACATTTAATGACTGTTCTTGATCCCCGCTTAATTGATCATATTTACATTTACATTAATACCTCCGAGTCTCCATATGGCGTATGACAGGGGGGTTTCCTCAAGCTACATTTTCCCTCTCTCTCTCTCTCTCTCTCTCTCTACACTTTTTTCTTTGCTTTTCTCGTTGATATAATGCTTCAAATCTAATAGTATTTCTGGCACCTTAGATTTCTTAATTTTTTTTCTATCGAATCTATTTGGCATTTTAATTCAATAATATTTAACTTTTCATATTTGTTTCATTTCTCATATCCTTAATATAAACAGCCATATATAATACTATCTCTACTTACAAAGATAGGAAATTTTCGTTTGTTTTCTTATATTTTTTAACCTGATAATCATTATCTTTTCTTGTTTTTCTTTAATTTCTGTTTTTATAATTGCTGTTATTCGCTTATCCAACTCCAAAATATTTCATTTCTTCATAGACGTATTCCTAAACTTATTCCTTTACCTGTTTTTGACTTATTATACATTTACACAGCAAATAATTTGAAGATGCAGGCATCTGAAACTCTTTCACCTCTACCTCTTAATCCTCGTAGTAATTTTTGAAGCTCCACCAGTTCCCCCTTTTCCTTATATATAACTTAACCTCTTTATTCTCAACTTCTTCGTAAGATTTTTCTTCTGCCATCCACCGCCTTCTACAGTAAAACTGTCGGCATCACCCTTTCTCTAACAAACAGCCTTGCTTTCTCATCATCTTCCTCGACATACGGATTGCTTCTCCCTCAGTCTACGCAGGAAAGTTAAAGTCCTTCTGATAACAGGACAATGCCCTCTCGAGGATCTGCAGTCAAAATGTCAAGCCCTGACACATGTACGTGAATAAAGGACAAGGAGATTCTAGAGGGTATAGAGGATGTAAAGGAGGCAATTTAGATTCTGAGATACATCCATCCATGCATTAAGAGAGCGAAAACAGACGCTCTATTGTAACATGGTGAAGATGGAAGGCATTTTTTAAATTTTGTTTGAAAGTTGAGTAAGCCGCATTACATAATGACGAGCATGAACAAAAGAAAGAGATAACCTTTTTCAGACCAATGTTGTCCGAAATAAATTTTATTCGAGAGGACAACAGCCTCTAAAAATATACTTTTAGGTGAATTTTGTCTCGATAACGCAAACGGACTATCAACGCTGCGATAAATTTAACTCTGCGTCAACGCGATGGAAGACTCCATTTTCGTAAAAAGAGACATTTCAGTGTGATGTTCAAAAAGCAAAAAACTGTGAGGTGCTAAAAAATATTACAATAAGAACTTTCGAATTAGTAATGCTAAATTATTTCCAGTATTGAAATAAACGGACAAATTTCACCAACACATCTGAAAGCATCTTATAATCACGATTTGTAAGTCTTAACATTAAAAGTAACAATATTAACTAATTTCAATACAGATGGATGATTGAGGACCTAAAAATGCTAATTATCAGGTGGCTAATTTCAAACTTAAATTTATTTTTAACCTATATGATAAATATATAACGACGAAATTCGTATATTACATAATTTTATTCATAAGAAATCAGCGATGTTCTTAATAAGAATGGAATACAAAATACCACAAAATATCACATTGATTACATAAATCGGTGGCATATATTTATGATTAAAACTGTTTTCATTTGATGAAGAAAAAAATTAATATATCAAAAAGAAGTGGGAAGACATGGGAAATTTTCCAGATGTTCCTGCGAAAAGTCATATAGAAAAAGGTATCCTCCCAATTTAGTTGTTCCCATTCTTCCTGTATTACTAGCCTATTGCTGATATTCAAATTGAATTTTTAGCCTTGATATTTTAAAAGGTCATCCCGCCTTTATAATGAATTAACTTGCAATATTTAAATTCCTTGTTATCACCAATTATAGTATCAAAGCAAGACATATTTTCCTTAATTGATTGGAGAATTGAAAACATGAACATTTTTGTGTCCTCTTTGGACATTGTGAAGAACTTCAAAGCCTCTCCATTTCTATGAGTTTTTTTATTCTCTCTCAGGGGAGAATGAAAATGTAGGTAGCACTTTATACTAAATGTTTGATTAAGTATTGCTTTATCTCATTAGCAACATTTCCTAATCATTTCTGTCCACATAACTCAAATAAGTAATCGTTTACTAGAGCCAAATCCAAGAAAAACTCAATCTTTGCCCATAGTAGATAACACTGAGAATATTTGATACTGTTATGTTCTAACCGATGGTAACAGTTTAATTTAAATTATTAATTTGTTAGAAATTCTCTCTATATAAATCATAATTGAAATTTGATTTTCATAATGAAAACTATATTACATGAAATTTTTAATAGTAGATTTCTGCCTCTATGGGTTGAAGCAAAATGACTTACCTTTTAACGCCATATCTCAAGGAATTGAGGGTTTTTCATTTTTCTTTAGATACAGGATAGGTATAATATTACTTCTATCCACCATCCTAGTCTCAATATGAGTACTAATAGTTATGATACTGGGAATTATATTGAAAGATAGCTGTAAAAAAAAGCCACCTCCATCTTAGTTACCCCTGTTATAGACTACATAAAGTTCAAGGGGAAACAGACATGAAAAAAGTGAAGGGACCGGGACACTAACCCGAGTATCCCAATTGTCGATCGGGTCATCTGACCATTGAGCTTTGCGGTAACTTTTACTTAGAAAACTGTCATTCGTAAAGACCATTGTGCTGGTCTTAAGTAAACTTATCTTCTGAAAAACATTTTGCTAGTCTTAAATAAAGTTATTTCACTGAAAAAAGCTCATAGATGCTGCTTACGGTATACTTGGAAATAGCCTAGCCAGACAGATGATTCTGGCTGCATTGTTACGTTGTTAGTCGCTGTATTCTCTCCTAAAAGGCAATTAGGTTGTAGTAAAAAAGTAACTAGTATATAATCGTGCATAAGTAGATAATATATGAAGTTGCCCTCCTAAGTATTAAATTGGACTAGTTTATACGCAAAGAATACTCGTGGGATAAAGGAAAGCATTTCCGCAATGAACGCCTCAAATTTTGAATGCTTGATGATTGCGGGAAGTTGTCACTTTCAAAAATAATCGCTCCGGTATTAGTCTCCATTCTTCCTCTTCATCTGCTTGGCGATAATTAAAATCCTCTCGGGGGCGCAAAATATTCACATCGATCGCACCCCGTGTTGGCCTCACTGTGGGTCATTAAGGCTCATTTTCTTCCCGCTTCTTTCCTCTCCCGTAACTACAACAAAGCTCGGCCGCGTAGTCCTGCACTATTCGACTCCACGTGCTCGTTTTTCCTTGTTACTGGTGGTCTCTTGTACCAGAGGCCCTGATTGCCTTTTCATCCAGCGAGAATTCCCTCCCCGGAAGCGCCTTCCTTTCCCCAAGACGACTCCCGTGGGGAAAGAGACGTTATTCTCATATCCTCCCTTCGTGACCTCTCTTCTTTCTCCTCTTTCGCTTCCTCTTTGAGGGAATTTCCTCGCCAAGGCTTCCCGTCTCGACTTACGGTCGCATGAAAGCGAGGGCGAGATAATGAGGAAGATTCTCCAGCTCATTTTTTTCTTTTTCTCCGCTGGATTTCGGATCTCGAGTTGTCTTTTGCGCCGGTAGTTTGCGGGGTGGCGAAACGTGCCGCCTTGCTCTCAGGTTCTCCTCTTTCTCTCCCGCAGGATAATGTTATCCTAATATTTTTTCGTTTTTTATTCTCATATCGATCCGGAATGAATATTTGATGATCATTCAGGACTTATTCAAAGCGGAAGAGGTTTCCCACAGCTGTTGTGATTACCGGGCTTAGATCTTTAATTCGGAGAAATTTGATGATACATCCGCTACCTTGAATGTAGCATATTTACCGATTTTGATTATTGAGTAGAATGGAGAGTATTACGGAGATATTTTGACCAGTATAAAGATGGAGGTATAATCAATAAATGGATTTCCAAAGATCGGAGCATATGTTTTGACTGTTGAAAACGCGCATATTGACGCTTTCAAATTTGAGGAGAAAACCTTTATGAACTTGAGTGGAGTGATTTTTCAGTTATGGATGAAATACAGAAGCTTTTGGGGTTTATATGCGTTTATTTTTATATTCATTGGCCATAAAAGTGATACATTGTTATAGAGTGTTGTTTCCAGATACTCCTGATTTCTGTTATCTAGACAGACAGTTTTACATCCCACATTCATAACTTTAATAACGAAAAATGTACGTAAAAACAAGTTTAAGGTCCTTAATTCAATACAGTAGCTGTGGATACTTTTCAAAGACCTTGCCTTTCACTGGCCCGCTTGCTAAGTACTTCTTGATAATGATAATAATACTTTCGTGTAAATAAGTTTTACTGAAATTTATCTTATGGCGCTCTCTAAGATCTCTTTCTAACTTCTGTTTTTCTTCTCTGAAGAAAAATATTTAACTGATCAAGCACTAATATGCAAAGATATATAGTTAAAAAGAATTTTTAATTTCACTTCCTAAAGTTATATGTGGTTTATGTGAAATTTCTCTTTTGTTTTTTTTTTTGATCCAAACTCTCCGAATTCTCCAAATTACATAAAAATGTATTTCATTTGAAAATTTTACTGCATTGTTATCTCTATGTGAAATGATGTATCATTTAATCTCACTATATATACTTGTCGTAAATGACACGGTGTTCTTTGTTTCATCCAGTTTTTCTTTTTGCTTCCTTCAAATTGAGTTGCTAAGCATGTTCATTTCTATTCCATTTCTTGTGTAAGCAAGAAACCTTTAGTTTGCCTATGTACACCTTTACTGAATTTTCGCCCACGAAATCTGCATGCAATATTACCGAGTCATTTCCACATGTAATGCACCGCAGGAAATTGTCCTAACAGAATCCAATTACGTGTAGAGTCATCCACAAAAGGCCATGTACAATATACGTTGCATACATTCATAGTTTCTGGCTGAAACCATTGTGGTGTAGAAGTTTTAAAACACTGTCCCACGTTGTTTACCGGAAGCAAACTATTAATATATCGTGGCGCGACAAAGAGGATCTGAATAGCAAGATGTAGTCCATGATCGCGACTTCGGAAATTATGTTGATAGCGCATAACTGGGTCTGTGCGAAACATTTCATCCTAATTGAACAGTATGCTAGGACAGAAACAAATTCCGGCAAAAAAAACATACAAACTGACCGATCGAAATGAGGTGGAATATTTATATAAGTATAATGAAATTTTACAATATTTTACACCAAGAAGTATGTGATCAATTGAGGTAGACATTACTTGATGGAACCCCATTAAGGGAAATAATACAATTACTTGGTAAAGTTCTACCGAATTAAATTTTCTGAACTGAAAGAGAAACTAAAATTTTCTTTTGGAACCTCATTTTGGATCGTGGTCCTAACATGCCCCTAGTCTATTCTTTTATGTAAATTCAGTAGAACTTTACCAAGTGATTGTATTATTTCCTACCAAGAAGTATGCATAATATTTTACTTCAAGGATCTACTTATCTAACTTCGTTTGATCCATTGAATTTCGTAGATCTTTATCATTGGAGGCAATCCAAAATTTTCAACGATTCCTTATAGACTTCCGAAATTAGAAAATCAAAGTAATATTTAGTCGCTCTAGATTTATATATGCCACTGTCATCATGGTGAAAGTTTACAAAGCCGAAGGAAAAGTTTACTCACTGTTATCTTGCCAAAACTTGCTTTTCTTTCTTTTCGTATTTATTGTCCTATTCGTGGTCCCAAATTGAACGAATAAAATCATGGCTTCTCTTTAAGAAGTTTATTGCAATATATAAAGTGTATTTCTTTCTGCTACATATTTCCTACCAACTTTTGCGTTCTTTGTTGGCTTTTAATCTTAAGGAGTAATTACCTTTCCCGAGAAATTTGATTATCACGGTATCAAAATTAAATATTTAATCTGTTTAAACGAAATGTTATAACTTAATACATATGCTTGTAATAATAAAATGTTGTGTACCTTTTTAATTGAACTATGTTGTTTACACACCAAATACCACCAAAAAAGTAAGATATGTGCTGAATATTTATTCCATCATAATTTTCTTTTGAAACCTCTATTTGGATCGTGGTTCTAACATATCCCTAGTATACATTTATATGTAAATTAGCTTTTGCATGCTGACAGGATATACATTCATGAAAGTAAATGTGTCTGCAACTCCAGAAAATTAAATCATGAAAATAAGAAGAAGCTCTTTCATAATTGCTTCTATATCTACGAAAACTTGGATAAAAACATTCACATCTTCTCTTTAAGATAATGCACAAGTGTCTGCACTTTTCGTACAGGAGTTTGGATTTGAATCATTAATGTTACTGCTTCAGCTGAAGTTTACAACATGGTGATCCTGTTTTAGCATTCGCTACAACTTTATAGCCCCATATATATGTAAGCACGATATCATAAGTTCAACGGGGAAAGAGAAAACATTTACCAAGATGATTCCATAAAAGTCCAAGCGAGCATCGATAAAAATACTCGGAAGTAGTTTCGCCGCTCCGACATTTTTTGCTTGAAAACCTCGGGACAAAGATAAGCAAACATCCATCGACAGTGGTAATTCAGGCATGCATATTGGATGAGATGGAAGAAATAGCTTTCGAAAGCCGAGCGCTGTTTCCTCATTTTTCAAATTCAAATGAAGGAGACAAATGGGTGAATCTTCGATCGCAAGTTTGGGAGATTAAAAAGTAATCACAAATGCCGGAGTAAAATGTTCCACTTTATTTGCGCCAAAAGCGAATCAGTACGCACACCTAAATATAGAGCTGTCGATAGGAAAAATCCTCATTCTTTATTGCTGATTGTTCATTGTGGACTTATATTTATTGAAGGAAACGCCTTTAATGTTCTTTTTGTATACTTCAGCTCTCGTCTAACTTCTGAAATCAACAAGAGACCGCTGTTATATTTAAAGGGTAAAGGAACCAGTTTAAAGATTTTCTGAGCATAGATCGGAAATGAGGTTTAGGTTGCTTTCGGCGACCACTTGGCTAAAGGACAAGTTGGCGACAGTCATGTTATAAAAGGAACGACTCACAGATAAGTCAGCACGTCGAAAGTGAAATAATCGAAATGATACCTTTAAATAAAATTTATATAACTAGGTAATTCATATTGAATTAAAATAGGACATAATCATAACGTTCATACTCTGTGAAGTAGTAGTGCAACATTAGAGTCGGTAAACAATTAGGTCAGGACAGGTTGGGTCTCAATATTTACCTTTCATAACACTATCTCACATACGAAATAAAGTATTTGCAACATCTCTTTGGGGCTTAATATTTATTCGTTCTTTGCAATTGGTGGTACACAGCAATCACATGGTGCACAGCCACAGGGAGATGTTTCTCTAACTAATTGAGTTCCAACCGATTGAGCCTAAAATTGAGATGTATTAAGTCGAAAAGCATGAATTCTGTTTTGCCACATCTTCGATTTGAAATTCGAGGTGTCTTTTTGATCAGCTTATTGTCACCGATTAACCGTCGTCCACCTGTCACTGATCCTTTAACACTGCTTAGCCATCAAAATGGATATAATTCCTTCGCCGAATGTTACGAAACTGTTATTCATAGAGTCCTTCTGCTTCACTTGCATGGACTCATTCCACCAATAGTATTCTTCACCCACAAAGAAAAACTCACTTGGTAGAGTCCAAAAAACTTTTTGTTTGCGATCAAGAAGAAGTTCCACCATGTTTCACCAAAATCTGTCATGTTCAATAGTATTCTTGCTTAGTGAGAGAAGCTAAAGCAAACAACCTCACTCCTCATCTTGCCTAATAAGCCTGATATTTTCCTAAAGGTTTCTGTAGCTAATGGTAGCATGCTTGAGATTCAAACCGGCCTCAGGCTTGATTTCGTCATTCTCTTATTTTATCGCTTTCCCTTAAGAAACATCATTTCAGGCTATTCACTAGAGTCTACAGCAAAGTTTATAAATATTTGGACCGGTCTCTATGTATAAATATCACATAGTGCTCCATCTCTATTGCTCAAAAAACATCATCACCTATAAATATTGTTTTGAAGATACAGAGAGGATTATTTGCTACGAAAATAAAAGGTCTCGAACGTGCTGGGGGCAAGGTCGGACTTAAATACTAAACCCGTTTTATCATGATGTTTGTAGGAGCAATTTACAAATCGCCAACTAGTATTATTTTCCGATACCTACTTCAGCAACGTGCAATGTAAACTGATAGGAGGTGCATACCGGGGATACAAAAGGCCCAACTAATATTGGTTTGTTGTGCTAAAAACATTTTTGATTATGAAATAGCAATTGTATAGCCGGTTACATGAAGCAGATAAAGCCCACCAAAAGAATATCACGCTGATAGGCTTTGTTTTCTCCGTTCAATGTTTGAATTACCTTTTTATTACACCACTTAAAATTATAAATTATGATTCTTGGTTTAAACCATAATTCAGTGATTGATTATAATGTAGGAAAAAAATTTAGCCCCTAGATACATTTTCAGCTCGAACTCTAAGATAAAGTAGTTCAGTTTCAAAATAACTTGAAATTTAAAGATATATACTAATTTTGAAGGGTGTTATTTTGTCCATCCACTACTTACTTAAATTTGGAATAAGGAAGGTCACACAAGGCAGGATCTTATACAAAATATTACATTCAACAATAATCCATCCTAAGTCTGCCAACGTAATTCCATCACTACGAACTTCAAATCTATGATTTCGATTCATAATGATATAAATCATAGCATACGAACAATTCTGGAGTCATGATGATAATCAAAGACTTTAAAATTTTATTTCTTTATATTAAATCTTAATTCTTTTATGATTTACCCTAAAATATTTACCTTATTCTAATGAAGCTACAAAACTTAAAAATGAAAGAATTATCTCGTCACATCTTTTTAAGGTAATCACCCATTAGTTGACCGCTGACCCCATTAACAACGCGTCGTTAATTCAAGACGGCACCATGTCCTGAATTTTCAATTACATAATGATCATGGGATTATAAAAGGTACGTAGCGAATACAGTTCATCCTGACGCTCTATTCAAAACTCTAGCTTATATATAACTGGGATGCTAAACAGGGATACTGATTTTCTTTTAAGATAATCTCCATATATAATTTTTAGAATGTCCCTCCGTCTTCCCCCCTATTTCTCAGTCATCGCTCGATTTAGATATATGAGATAAGCTGCATTGTTCCTACAAAGTAGAAAGACCCAGTCAATTTAATCATAAATTTGCTATTTATGTGTAAAAAATATCGGATATTTATATTTTTTCTTTAATATAACATATTTCCATTCAAGCTGTAAATTACGATTTCGTAAACTCGTATTCCAATATACAGCCTAAAAGTTCATCTGCCTGAAAGCTGGTTCAAGAATACTCAACACTTCCTACATTAACTTCTAAAACCCTTTGGGAGGATAAATGCATTGATATGTTAAGCAGCAAATTTAAATGAAATGGCAAAAGTAAGATGTACTTATTTTACTAATAATTTTCTTTTGGCCCAGATTATCTCGTAGAGTACATTCATTCTGATCTTTCATGGTTCTTACATATATCTGAGCGAATGGTAGATTAAGAAGCTTAAAGCAGAGAATAGAAATGTGTCTTTTCTTCCGCTTTAATTCTAATAATTCTTCAATGAGGACATCGCACTCAAAAAATTTCAGCCCAAAACATTTACGAGGAGAGCAATAAAGCGGTTCCCTGGAAGCAATCGTCATCGCCTCCGCCATAAAACTCATAGATTCGAATCCCAAAGCCGCCCAGCAACACAAGCAGAAACACCGCCCTCTCGTGTTCTTTCTAATCCCCGAAATCTCTCCCGGCGTATCAGCGTTACGCCCAATTTGAGATAAGTGAAAATTAAAATTCCTCCGCGGTTTTCCCGGCGGCATTCGCGCGCAGAAATAAAACGCGATCGAACCGGACGGCCCTCGCATTTGCATGAGTGAAAGGGCAATTCTGCTCTTTGAATGGGAAGTGAGAAGGAACTCATCCGGAACGAAGAGGAGGGAAAAAAACGAACCGCGTCGCGATAAAAAATGCTCGGCTGACACTGCTCTCCTATCGTCAATCGGTTCATTGGCGGTCGTCTACCGGTGCCCGCAGTGGGCGAATCAAAAAGATAGAAATGGAAGGCCCGTGCAGACGTTTTAACCCTCGAGAGCGGCTCCTGTGACTCCCAAAGGCTTAAAGCTGCGCCGAAAGCAAATTCGGTCGAAATAGGAAACTCAATTTGGTGGAAATTCAGAGCTTTCCGTGTTTTTGTTTACTTATCCGGATCCGCGGGCGCCGTTGCGTGCCGAGGGGGGAAATTAGCGGGAGGAAATTGCAAGGATGTGGGACTAAATGACATCGGATTCAAATGTTCCGCGTGGTAAAAGGACGGAAGCTCATCAGTTTTACGGAGTAATTTACTGGGAGGCCGCAGCGCCGCTAATTAAACGCTAAATTTGGGGATTTCTCAAAATGATTCAGTGCCACTCTCGGATGAGTTACGTGGTCCGACTTAACGTATGGCTCTCAGGAGAAAAAAGACTATACTTTTTAGAAAATTAGTACACCAAATATATATACACACATTCATGATCCAGTCAAAAAAATTATTTTTAAAAGCTTGGAATGTTAAATGCTTGCTATCATCCGCTGAAAGAGATCTATGCTTGAGACGATTTCAGATTTGCGGGACGCTTATATATTTATTTATAAATTTCTATTGCTAACTCGCATGTGGGTAGACCATATAGTGGAAGAAAGCAGTCACTACTGGAGGAAATAGTTTTCAATACGGCACCGAAGGTTTTGTAAGATCTAAATCTATGCGATTCGATTCCTAAGCATGCATTTTTTTCCTTCAGGAAAATATTACTGTTTCTCCGGAAAGCTTTGCTGTTTTTAAATTTTATCCACATTCTAGTTTGGCGTTTACTGGAGTGGCTCACTCAAGCCCCTCTCTTATATTCGTGTAACAAATCCAAATACTTGTTCAACGAAAGGTGGTTCTGAAAAATTATTTCAATGCTACACACTGAAAGTATACTACGAGCTTAGAAGGGAATCCCAAGCTCCTAATACTCGATAGTCTATATATTGAAATTTTATAAAAAAGTTGCGGTCGATGTTGGCATATATGTTAGTATTGACATTTATAGCATTTCTTCCGTTGGGTCAGTAAGCCATTATCTATTAAGCACATCCGAGAAGTGTATTAAAAATACTACTACAGTCTCATGATCGCAAGATAGTCATATGAATACTACTCCATATTTTTACTCCGGATATATCTGTCAGAAATAATTCACTGAAAATGATGAATAGCGCATTCCTTTTCTAGCAACGAAAAATTCTTGATGAAAATAATAGAAGCAAATATGCAAAGTTTTTAATTACACTGAGGAACATTTTATCAACATAGGAAACATTCAGGATCTTGAGCCTTTCAATACAATCAATTGGTACACGTGCGTAGCAAAATTATCCGTGTGAATGATAGAGTGGTATGCGGAAGTGTTTGGATGGATAAGCTCCACCGGGATATTCATATCCGAAGAGGACAGGATTATCTCCGATGAGAATTTGGTTAACAGTTCCTTCATTGGAATACCATTGGGCAAATTTCCTTATGTTAGATATTAGGGGTGTTCAAATGAAAAGGGACACTGCTACTTCTGTAGGAATTGGAGTCTTCCCAATGCTTTGATTTCTTTTATTCAGTAGGACTGGCTGTTTTATGCTTCTTAAGTTTAATGCCAAAGATTGCTGCCACCGGTATGTGGTCACTACATTGGCCTCATAAGCAGCTGTGATCAGCCTTCTCATGGTTTTTTTTTATATTTTCATTACTACAATGTAGGCCTTCATACATCTTTTTCTGTCACCAGGGGTTCTCCATGTATATCGTCTCCTATAGGGCACTTCGAAGTAGTTAGTTATTGCCAATATATATCATAACAAAATTCTAATAATTTCCTACATCTCGGATTCGTATCACCTAATCCAAATTTTGCATCATGTACGTAAATATAATTTAAGTGGCACTCCTTTTTATATGATCCAATTTTATCTTAGAGTTTCCAATGCCGTTATAAAACGAGAATCAACCTCTTTATTAATTAATTCCATCATGCATGTTTTATATTATTATTATCAGCCGAATTTCCAAACTTTCAATTCTCCAACATTGTTGAACGAGTATATGAACCCTTCCTTCCGTAAATATTTATAAATTCAGAGGGTTCGCACTCGGTTGGCACTGATTGAAACAGAGTTAACCATAAAAATAAATTATTCATCTAATTGGCAGCCTTTTTAAATATAATTTGGAATTTATTCAGATGTGGTACCTGCATCATTATATTATTAATTATCGATGCTTCATCAAATACGGAATAAAAACAAAATTTTCTTTGCGTGAGTGAAAGGGTTGTAACGGTTTTAAAGCGAGGGTTGCTGTCGGAATAATTCCTCTGTATATTTCACGTTTTCTTCTGGCTTTAATATTGGGTTGAATTCGATGTTTTCTCTAACGGTCCCGTCATAGATATGTATTCACTATATGTTCCAAAAGCTTGATCAAGTAATCTATTAACGACCAAATGAGTGTTTCCTTAAGAGAAACATGTTTCTAGATTAGAATTTGTGACTCAATTCAAAACGTTTTCAACATACCGTCCTCGTTTGCGAAAAAATAAGTAAAACGGAATGAAATAATCAGTTTTCCAAATTTTGTCTAGTTCTGCTTTTGAGCAAAGTACTCATGTTTATTCAGGAATCCCACAAGGAAAAAATTATCGCAATAGTAGACTTCTGCCGCTCATTTGGTTGAACTCGTTCCATCGAAACATTTAAATTTTAAAGTGCCAGTCGCATATTGAGTTTAGTCGTCATGCTTATTTCATTTAAGGGCAATTTTTTTAATGAAGGCAACGTGACAATGCGAGGGGCGGAGATTATAAAGCAATGGAAAAAATTCCGCGTTAATATCGACAAAAGTACAGATGAGAAGCTGCTGTTTTCATGAGGTTGAAACCGGTTTAAACCACTATTGGCAATTCTGCACTGACTCGAAATCCAATAAAATACTCTTTATAGACATGAATACGTTTTTAGGCAATAAAATTCCACACAATTAAAAGAAGGCCTTGGATCATTTTCTCATCTTATATTCATCCTATATTTTCCTGAGTAACTTCACAAATTCTTTCTCGAAAAGGTTTTAGCAGCTTATCTCTTACGATAAATGAAATTGATATATATTCCTATCTTAAGTTTTCATATTTTATATTATATACTATCTGAATAAATTGATCATAATATGATTTAAATGATGCTCTACTATCCTTGCCTCAAAAATATTACCCATCGTTATTAACCGATATTTTCATTCATAATAAGAGTTGGCAAAGGAGGAGCGTTTTAGCAAAACTCAAACGAATTGAATACTGCATTTTTTAATGGATGAATTAAAAGAATATGATGTTATTACATTTCTGATAGAACATTAAGGAATAAATTCCATTATGGATGTTTGACTCAAATGAGAAAGGAAGAATTTCAGATGATTCAAAATGCTATAAAGCTTTTAAAATTTAAGATAGATATAAAAATCAAGCCCATAAGTTATGTTAAAATCACAGTAAATTCGCTGGTATAGGTGTACACCATTACACCCATAGATATAAAGAAGAGAAAATTAATAAAATTCCTTTACTGGGAGTTGAACACCAGTTTTCAACTTTTTAAGGAAAATATTTAAATATCTGAAATTTTATTCGTCTTCTTATTCATTTTCATTTCTATGATTAAAATATTGTTGATAAAAAGTAGACCTAGGTTCGAGTCACAGTCACGATGATATATTTCACCTTACTTATTAGGTCCTGTTCGTGATACTTAACACCATCTCACTTATCGATGGGAAAACTGAGATAAGCAGTTCACCAGCATTAATTCATGATTAGCATGTGAAAGAGAGAAACCGAATAAGAGAGCGTTTTCTATTTGAAAGAAAGCAAATGACGGATTCTAAACCTGTCCGCTTTAAGGGACGCTCAGAAAGCCCATAAAATCTCTCTAATCAAACGGTCACATCTCGGTTACATTCTGTATTAAAAACGTTGGATGGACATTTGTGGGTGAGCTCTGAAAACATTCGATCTTTCCTTTGTAACGCCAGATAATCGAGTAATAAGAGAACTCTCTCGCTTTTCCTTTATTCCGGAGAAAGGTTTCCCGGAGCGTTGTCGTAGTTGAACAAGCTCAATTTCCGCTTGAAATTTTTGTTCAGTCATCTGTCTCCCAAACTTCAATTAACTCGATTAGAATCACAAGAGAAGAAACTCCTATGTTTCCAATTCCGAATTTTTGGTTTCATCTAGAGTTGCAAAATAAGGCTTGAAATGGAAATCAATAATGGATGTAGCGTGGAATGTTTTTCTTCTTCTATTGGATTTCGCAAAGAGCAGATATCAAATCGTTTTTCATTTTTTAGTTGACGGCATTCGTGAGATCGTTCTCTTTCCTATCTTTTAATCATTCGCCTCTTCATCATTCAATTCATTCGGTATTAATGCATGCTTTAATTCAACTGTGAATCCAGTATGCTAATTTATCCTTGAATTATGTTTTCCTTTTTAAGATGAAAGAAAAATGTAAATAAGCTCTAGGAAATCATTCTGTTTTGGAAAACAGAAATCGTATCCAATGAAAATGTTTACTAATTTAGCGAATCGCCCTTTTCTTTTTACATTATCATCTGTTTTTAAATTGAAAAGAGAGCTTTCGAAAGTAGTATAATTATATTATTTTATCTTATGATAAAACAAGAGCTTGTTAACTCTATCATACTAGTATAAGTGACTAAATTCCATTATGAGGAACACTTTATTGCAGTGAGAATCTGTTTTTAGCATTAATAGAAAGAATATATTACTCTCAGAATTAATCAGAAAATTACATCTTCTGGGTTAATTTTTATTTCATTTTAAATAGCATAATGATAAAAGACTCGTATTCCGCAGGAATAGACGTATACTAAATGAAATTAAAATACGAAAATGATATAATAGAGGTTCGTCAAGATGATACATCAACTTTCTTCTTCCCTACTTAAACAAAAATAGTCTATGTAAATATAATTTCCCAGATGGAATTTTGAGCCACAAGCTTCCGTTTAACTTTTAATTAAGTGGAGAATTTCCATTGTCAAATTTTTATGTTATTATCTAATACAGGATATTACAATTAGCAGCTGTATCTCAGTCTCCAAACCTATTGCCTCTTTACTCCTAATAAAACTATTTTATTGACAAATATTCTCTGCTTTAGTAACTATTCAAACATGTGAGCCATAAGAAAACATTATACATGCCGAATGGATCCTCGTAGCAAGTGCTAACATCGATGATTTAGTATTACAAAAGAGAAAAATTGCAACCTGCTATATCTTATTATTATATTTTGCTCAATTTAATCAAGATCGCACCAAAGTCAAGTGAACACCTCACATGAAAGAGTGGAGCTTTAAATGTAGAATTAAAAAAAAACCTGAGTCCGATCCTACTCCACTGTAAATAACAAATAAAATGAGGTGTTAGAGGTGAATAAACCTTGAAGTAAATAAAAAATTTGTGTTTTAAAACACTAAATTTTGTCACGAGAATACCTTCTTACTTGAGAGTTCATAATTTGAAAAACTCAATAAGTTTAACTTATACCGAAAATCGACTTAGAAGCATCTAATAATAAAGAAAACCATATGAATTCCAGTATTTTCCTATGATCCCAAGTTTCCTATTACCTATGCCCGAGGCATAATAAAGAAGGATATATTTAGTGAGAAATTGTCGACCAGTTCAAGAGAACGACCAATACACCATCAAAATGACATGTCACGGGTTTTCCCGGAGTCACTGTATTCCTAAAAGTGTCGCGGATAAGGAAACACCAAGGAAAACCGTCCCGAAGAAATGCGTAGTCTTTGGGCAAATATCCGTCGCTGAAATCCATGTAATACCTTCCAGATATTACCTCTCAGCATATCAAAGCGACACGTCCCTTCCAAATTCCGAAGTCCGTTTTCCTACGACTCGGACCGGAAATATTCCTTCTCCACGAACCACATTTTTTCCTCACTTCGGATCGGCTTTTTACGACCTCATTTTCGGAGGTCGCCGGTTTGACCTTTGTTCTTCTCTCCCTTTGGTCGTCCCTAAGCCCCCGGACACTCTTCCACATCGAGGGATGGAAAAAGAAACGGCAGAAATCAGATGGGATCACGAGGGGCACAGTCGTTCCGTGGGCATTACTTTTCGACGCCATCTATATACGATAGATTGGCGTACCCTTGACGCGCTCTGGGAGTATTTCGGGGTCGCGGTCGCCCTGGATACCGTCCAATCAGATTCGCATCGCAATCCAAGCGGAGCAGGCGGTCGGGGATGAGTGGAGATTTAGGACGGTGCGTGAGGGCTTTTCGATTTTCGAAGGAAGTGCAAAACGCCGCGGGAACAGTCTTCCGAGCGTTAAAATATATATTCGGCGAGAGTTGCTGAAGGGGCTGATTGTGTCCCAGCGGCAGTGAACCTTCATGAAGGGGTCTTAAATCATCTCGATCGCAGACCCGCCGTTACTTAGTCATCTTTTTACGTCCGTGAGTAATTACCCGCCGCTGGATTTCAAACGGTCCTTTGAGAGCTTTACGACTCTGGTGACTCTTTTAATTATTTTCAGATAAGATCCAAGCGAGTCGAATTCGTGACGCTGATGTTTCGGGAAGTAATTTACTCCGGTACCTGAGCCTTCGTTGCAAATGACTTGGGTTTTAATTTTGAAATTTAGGTCCTCGCTGAGATGAAACAAAGATGCTAGACGGAAATGGATGGGGTAATGTTTCTTTCCTTTTACACTAAATGGAAGGAAATCGTGAATATTAACTTTTCGCTGTGAGTATGAAAGACAAAACTCAAAAGTGAAGTTTGTATATCCGCTTAAGATATTAGATGCATATTAATGTTTTAGATCATTACATCAAAAAAATAAGGAAATAAGGGAATCCAGCTAGAAATATAAATCAAAAAGAATGGCCAAAATCATAAAAACTCTCAGCAAAATCTTTGGGAATATTTACGAAAATATAGTAACAAAAAGTTATTTTGAAAAATTCTGGTCTCGAGAAATGTAAAAGTTTAATCCGCATCGCAATGAAGGTAGCGGATTAATATATGAAAGGATGTCTGTTTATCCAAGAGATAATATCATATATAAATAATATTTCATTCAAGATATTATCTAAAACTCATAAATAATTACCCAAAGCCAATACAAAGACAATAACTCTTCTGAACGATTACGTTCTCTCTTTTGAGACAGCAGTTTTTCATTAAAAAGAAATGTTTTGCGATCGTATTACGAAGGAGAAGTACTAATATTAAAAATTTGAGTCTCATCACTGAATAAGCTTTATGTAGTTGTCATGAAAAAGTCAATGCACGGAGCTAAGTATTGTCAACATGGACAAACATCGGTTAATATATTCAAGAACAACACCATGTTATCAGGCTTAGGTAAGACAACAGCTGTTACTTGTTACGTTACCAGATTTCCTCAGTTCCCTACAGTGTATGTTCCACGTGCGACATCCTTACATGGTCAGTTCCCCGCAACCCTACATTAGGTTCTCCGTGAATGTCTATTCCCGTATGTTTTATTCTCCCGAATCCGATTTTAACTTCAATATCCAATGTATCCCTCACGAACCTGATTAAGCCTTTTGAATTCTCAGAACTCCAATTTTTGCCTTAGGATATAATACCTTTGAACGTGTTTTATACTATTCAAAGAGTTTCGGCTCCAATGGTACTACATCAAACGTTTGCTCTATTCATTCATGATATTACTGTTTGTTTTAAATAACATCATCCGCTTCTTCCCTTTGATTTTCTAAAATAATCGAATATAAATTTATTTAAATATACAAGCTTTTTCATTATCCTTATGAGTTTTCGACCCTTTCTCCATTTCATCTTTATCGTATTTACCATAGTTAGTGCTAACCTTTAAGCACGTTATACTCAATTATAGTAGATATTTAAATATAAATTTTAAATTCAAATGGCATAAAACATTGTAGTAAATGGTTTTATGCACTTATGAAAATTTCTATGACGGGAAAGATAGCCTTTCTTGTATCCCGAGGGTGAATCGCATTAATCAGAAAACCGTAGCAGAAAATATTAGACTTCCCTTTTAGTTTTATACTCGAGTTTGACGTGTTTTAATCT
Organism: Pachydiplax longipennis; assembly: GCA_036926295.1. Classification (NCBI taxonomy): domain Eukaryota; kingdom Metazoa; phylum Arthropoda; class Insecta; order Odonata; family Libellulidae; genus Pachydiplax; species Pachydiplax longipennis. The sequence goes on from JAVFKF010000012.1 coordinate 21,215,707, forward strand.
ACTTAAACTTAGCCAGAGAGATCTCTTTAAAGGGAAATATGTGGGTTCTCCGTCTGCAGAACGGAAAATTATCACTCGAAACGACAATTCAACTCTTACGGTACGTGGAGATTGCAAGGATAGAGCGACGGGAAATTCCAGACAATGCTCATCTCATCCTTAAACAAAGAGTCACAAATGATATCGCTCTCTCAATTGCCATCTTGAAAATAGTAACTTATTACGCAGCCCTCAAGTTTTGCGGGAATGAATCTCTGATGGGTGGGAAACTTCATTACAAGAAGAGCTTTGGAGAAAGTTAAGTTTCGCTTGGAAGCGTGTATAGTTATAGCTTGAGTCACTGCAAACAATCGATTCTTCAGAAATTGCCTAGCGTGGAAACTCACCGAGGTAAATGGCGTAGAAACTATATCAGAAAGCGTAATACTCGTTAATGGAGATTAGGTGCTTTACGATTCGGCTCATGTTAGGTGTTCAATTCCTCCACTTCTATAAATACTGAGGCGATATTTTCTAGCGAATGAATTGACGAAAGTCTCTTCCAATACCGCGAAGCGTTTAAACAACGTTAATTGCGCCCACTGCCGCAACAAACTCGTATTCTCTACAGTAAATGTTTGTCGTTGAGTTAATATCGTACGAGAGTGTGTGCTTTAAGGACCAAGTGATTTTTGATTGAGCGTATCGCTATTGTATGGATTAACTTGACTTGTGTAATGTGTAGTATACTTAGCCCAGATTATATGCTCCGAAAAACAAATACTATTCTTACATACAGTTTTTTAATTCCAACGGAGGTTTGCCTATGGTTGTAATTTAGCAGATGGGAGATTAACGGAAGTTATCTGACTGCATAGCTGGATTGGAGTGGGATAGTGAGAGATTTTTGCATTGAAAAACAAACATTCTAACCATAAAGTCTCTTAGTTTCCCATGCATTATTAAATATAGTTTATGATAGTCCACAGTTCGATTGACTCTATCCCGTTTAAACATTAACGTTTGTTTTTTTATAAAGTCCTGAAATACATTATGACACACTAATACATATTAAGGACACAAAAGATTTCGTTTTTTAGTATCAATATCCCAAAGACTTGTTTCAATTAAACATCGTCATCATTGGATCAGAAAATTATTTCTACTTTTAAAATTTAAAAAAATATCTCAAATAACACAGTTTTGAATTTTTATAATTTAAATTATCACTATTAACAATTAGAATATAACCAATAACACATCCTTGTAATTAATATTATGGTTAGTCATATGCAATGTATATATGATTTGATATCAAAGTATTGATTTGTTTAGCCGGTAATTATTTCTTATTTCTTAGAAATATAATGCCAGAAGATGGGGAATCCAAAGAAAATTAGCTATCGGTGACGATAGGGGAGAATTCATACGATGACACTGTTTGATTTACATTTTAGAAGAATAAAGTTTCAATTATCAAACATAAGAAAGAAAAGCTTTTAAGAATAAAGCTGCAGAGTTGGAATTCTTGGTCATAGCAGTACTCATCTACCAAAACATTTGTGTGTGCACTATATAGTAATATTTTTTTGCTCCAGCTTTCATTTCAAGAAATACTATACTCGTACTTAAAAGGAACAGTAGTATCTCAAAATACTTTAGTGCTACCTTAAACGCCTTCTATTGATTTTAAGTATGATACAACTAGACAATTAATTTTATGGAAAATGCTTACAAATTATCTAATAATATTTCAATAAATCCTTTTAATAATATATGAAGACTTTTGCTGTAGCGCCTCTGATTTCGTTCGATAAAAATTTCTCCTTTCGTATAAAATTTCTCGAATTAACACGAGAATCTAAAATTAAATAAATACAAGTTACGAATTGAACCATATTTAGTTAAATAACTTACTCTTTTTTAAGTACAAGCACCAGAAATCATGAGATAGTTGTCATCAGCACGAAACGAGGACCTCTCGCATTAATCGAATTACATTTCCCTTTCTTCGCGCCGAGTAACCAGATTTCAATCATTCGACGCCGAATGAATGCCGGGCGATGAATGATACTCGATCTGGGAAAATAAACTCGCGCGAATGAATACTCGTACTGATATGATTTCACTTGAAATTCGGTATCTTATCCTTAATAGGTTTCCCATTAATCTGAAAATGCTCGAGCTCCAGTCTCAGAGTTTTGCCTCATTCCTTTGTCCCATTTAAACATTTCAAGTCAAAGGTTCCCCTGATAAACATCAGGAATTGAATGTCTTATAAATTCACGTTGATAAATCCACGTGCGTAAGGCTCTCTGATAGACAGTCGACAGGAATTGAGGCGATTTGAATTCCAAGGAGACTAGATTGGAAATCATGCAATTACGTTTATTCTTTATTCACTACAGATAACAATGCGTAAGCAACTATACCGGTGATATTTACTGTTGTAACTATTAGAAAGGAAATGAAATCGTCTGGTAATGTGAAATCAAGTTTATAATCGATATATACTATAAATTTGTCGAAAATGGCATTGTATTGAGAAGGAAAGTATAATTAATTGAAGAATCTGTAACTAAGTGAAACTCCATGAAGGTGAGGTGAAATAAAAACATTTCTCGTTTCCATAAGGAGTTTATTCTGCGAACGTTTGCGACTCTCTATAAGAAAAAGTGCGTAAAAGTGTGGTGATGATGTTTTTTATATTTTCCGCCTGATGATGAGAAGAACAAAGTCGAAACCAGTCGCAGAATAAACTCCTGGTGGAAATGAATCATAGTTATTATTTTCTCCTTACCAAACAAGAAATACTTCGAAAATTTCCTTGGGTATATTGTTCAATTTTAGGATATTATCAATTAGTAGCAGAATACAGAAATAACTTCTAATAACAACCATCGTACGCCTAGAAGAACCCAAGTAATAAAGAGGAGTTCGACTTACAACGGAGTAAGACTGCTCAGCCTGACAGCTTATTTCGTTAAGAGCATGGATGTCAGTCCCCTTACCGCTGCGGCCCGTTTCCTTTCAAGGTAAATTTATATGGACTTCACTGTACGTAATAATATTGTAGTTAATGCTGCTTATCTGGCATTCCACTTTTCCTATTATACTTATACCTTCCTGTCGGAAACTTGTAACCATTCTACCGAAGCAACATAGAAATTGAGAGGCAAACCTTTGTATTCTCGGAATATTTTTCGTGATAATAAATAAATGAATGATATAAAGAATAAAAAAAAATTAAATAAAAGAGCAGTATTGTCAGAAGTGTCATCTTATAAATTTAAAAAACGAAGGCAATTTCACTCAAAAACTTTAAATTGAGTTGTAATTTGTATCCTCTTAAATACTAATTCAAACCGTGAAAACTGTTATAAATGTGTAAATCATTTAGACAATGAAATGTAAGCAGTTTGATGCGTAATTTTTAAATTTAATATTTAAAACATCGAATGAGAAAAAAGTATAAATATTCCAGATGTCACTCTAACTTTAACTCTGAAGAGGTGAAATCTACAATTTCTTTCTGTCTAAGATGACAATAAGTGTAAGAATCGTTTCATTTACGGAAGAGACCGATTTTTATACCAGAATTCCGGTGTACAAGTCAAAGCTACCCAAATCAACCGACAACTTATATCCACCAACAGGTACCCCATCCTTCGAAACATGCCAATTTCCATCGCCAATCAAAGCTGTCTGTTCCGCTCCAGAAGAATTCAGATAAAACTTTCATTTCTTAACGTTGTGCTTAAGAGAGTTTTGTCTTATATCTCAAGGACGTCTTCCTCCAAAGAAATACATGGATTCTGCTTTGAGAAAAGAAGCGGCGAACGCGAGAGAGTGGATTATCAAGTCTGATTTCCTACGATACCCCTGTCTCCATCATTTCCCGCCATGGCAGCCGATCTGGAAAACAAGGGCCATTTTAAGTTTAGTCATTCCTTTCTTCCTCCAATCTCTCCGCGCTCTTTTAATTTTCCTTTTTCTTTTGGGGGCCCTCGTTTGCGCCTCACAACAATCACATCTTCCACCCCTTTTTCGCCCACGCTCACTTCAATCTCCCGGGAAACTCACTCTTCCACGGCAATTTCATCCCTCGCACACTCAACCAGATGAAAGTTTTCGAACGGTGGGAAGAAAGGAAAGGGGGTTGCGAGGGTAATATTTCCACGCTCTCATTTGGCTAAAACAGTTTTTTTCATTCATAGCCCCACTTTTGCTCGAAATTAAATAAAATAGCAAGCACGCGAAATACTTCATCCACTTTCGCAAGACGTGGTGCCATGTTAGGCCCTTCTCGGTACATTTGCACCTTCTCTTCGTGGATCGCTAAAAGAGAGCGTCGTTTGTAGACTCGAAGAATGCCATTCTTTTCTTTCCACGTCGCAACGACCTTTTGCTCATTTAAGCGTCTTTGGTTCGAAGCAATTTATTCCTGACGATATCAAATTAATTGGAAGGTAACCGGCAGGTTTCCGAAACAAGTGGGGCGGATTTTCATCTCTTTGTCGTGATGGAAGGAGGACAGATACGGGAATAAACGCAGGGACTCATAAGGAAAAAATATCTTTTTGGCATTTTCAGAAGGTACAATGTCGTAAAATTTCATGTTCCTGTTGCTTTGTTGTAAGCCAACGGAAATTAATTCTGTCCTCTTTTCCGTGACTTTTTTCCTGTGATTTTTACGCTCAGCGGAAGAATAGACCCTACTATTTAATAAATGCCACATTCATAGCATCATCAGGTATTAAATCTTCTTCTAAACTCAAGACATCAAAAATCTTTGCCTAAATTCAAAAAAACCCCAAACCTTCTTAAAGCAATACTTCATAAAAAGTTAAATAATGATAAAAAGAAATAACATTCATGGATAATAAATATTTAAAATGTAAAATATAAATACGACTGGAAAATACAGTAATAACGTTGAATGTTGGATTCAAAGACTTTAAACTGAGAAAATAGTAACATCAATACTATCCACCTTCTTATAATTGCTAAACTTTGTTCAATAATGCTATCCCGACTATCAATAGAGAATTAGTGAGAATGAAATCGGTTAACAAAGTTTCAGGTCCAGTGAAAAGATCAAGATTAATAGATCAGATGAAACATCATACATCAAACACCTACCAAAGTATCGGGAGCCTTCTTGTATATCACGAGGAGAGACATGGAAATTGGGAAGTGAAGAATAGAAAATATAAATCTGTCGAGAGACCAATCCTCAAGTATGCAGAGGAGGCACGAGCAAGACAGCGTAGATTCAGAAAGATATGTGGGATTATCCCGTATAGGCAAGTGGGCAGCGTTTGACTTCGGTGAAAGCGATCCTGGGTTCAATTATCGGTGGAAGCCCATCCGTTGTTGCGAGCAACACAACCACGATATATGGGATGACGTTGAGGGATAGAGTGTCATCAAACAAATTAGAGAGTATGACTATATATAGTATCCGTAAACGAGTTGCAACAGGAGTGGAACAATCATATCTCAAGAAAGGATGAACGTAGAATTGTAAGAATCGCTAGAGACAAATCACCAGTAACAATGAGATCCGGAAGTTCGCCGACAAGAAGATGGAGGGATTTGTCTTAAGTTTGGAACAGACAGCCTATAAACAAAGCAAGAAGAGGAGGACTATTGAAAGAAAATTCGGCCTCATTAAGCACATAATCACGCGCTTTGGAAGGAGAAGCGAAAGTAGTCGAGAGGACTTATTCTCACGACATCGATCTTCAAGGTGAATGTTTTAAAGGATATGTGATTAGAAACGAAGATCCTATTTTGCGCTACATAGTATTTCATTTTATAGTGAAGTATACATCTATTCTTGGTAAACTAACTTTAGTTCGACAGTGGAGCCCCATTGAGACTGGTTTCATGTATATTAGGACAAAGCTGTGACTGAATGTCACGAAATTCGTTTCTTTTTCTGGCAAGAATTGACTAAATTGTCAATTCGCTCGATATACTTGTTTTCTACTATATAAGTATGATTTTGATCAAGAGGTCGATTCTGAAGGAAGATGTTACAGAGCGAATGTGGAACACATTTGGTAGTAAATCTGTGGTAATTTAAAATTGAGGGAGGTTCTCTATGAAATTTACAGAGCTAGACTGAAAATTCTATTCTAAAAGCAACTAAAAATTTCATTAAGTTATCATAAGTGAAATATTTATCATTCCTCAGCTCCAACCGCCTCTTGGTTCAAATGTCTGATAAGGACGCTCTGAACGTTTTTGAGTTATTGCCGGGAATTCAAAACACTTTTTGTTACTCATCGATCAAGAGATTTAAACAAATTACTGGTATGTAAAATTTGAGTATCAAATTTTAAGAAGCTCTTAAAACTGCGGTACTACACGGAAAAATTTTACGACAAACTCTCAAATTATTTTTCATTCTTTCTCGATTGCCGCTGAATATAATATCTCATGGCTTTGCGTGTAATGAACTCTTCCATATTATTTCCCGCAGACAAAACCAGTAATCAACCGACTGTTATTCTTATCAAAGGGTAATTTTCCGTCAATGAATGCATCCCTCAGTTCCGCCCGTTAATCAACGCAGTAATAACTTCTTTTATGAGTCTCCGATTTCAGAATGAATGCTTGCTCTCTCCACAAGTACTTCTTCCTCTCCTTCTTTCAACAGCCCTAGAGATAGATTCAACGTTTCTGCTCTCCAAGCCCGCATTACTCCCTAAGGCCTCGCCCAGCCTCCGCATTCCATCTCTCCAAATCCCCCGATATCACTTCCCATTCCTCTTCTCCGTCTGTTCTCTATCCCTCGGTCCCTCTACTATTCCATTACCTCTCAAGACAGCTCTCTCTCTCTCTTTTACTACCATTTCCAACCCATTCTTTCTTACTTTGAATCCATATACGAAGATCGATAGTTAGTTAATTTCAAGGTCCCATCAGCTCCAGACTTAATAGGAATCCCCCTTGCTAGACTTGGCCTCATTTTCTTCGCCGTCCTATTAATTTTAATGTTATTTCAACGGTGCCATCTCCGTCATGCGTTGAATAATGTATTCAATGGTGGCGTATTTAGCATGAGAAAAGCTCGTTCTAGATGTCCTGCCTATTCAAACAGCATTCATGCCCGCTAAGGTGTATTTGAAAGCATTTTGAGGAAACATTGTGACTAACATTAGATTACGATCACGTTTGAAATTTCCATTTCCAAATTTTCCAAAGATTTCCAAAATTTTTTGATTAAACGGAAACGTATATCTTGATTTATCTGCGATAAATGTAAATATCACAAAATGTAGGTATGAAGTCTGAATTATAGGTAAAAGTTATCGTTTCTTTCGTTATTTATAATGATGAAGACCTATTACAAATTCGATTTCAGTTCCGGAAAAATGATTAGGTTTTATTTCAACTTCTTATTTTAGCACATATATGCTTAAAAATGAGACATAACTTGATGAAATACTTAAACATGTTTAATTACCGCAAGTCCTTTCTGGGAGTCTGCTTCCTTGGATTCACAGTTCACAATGCATGCAATCCATTTCATTTTACTTCTTTTTCTTTCGATTTCCAGGATATCTGAGATATCGCTGTGAAGCGATTCTTGGATACTTCCTTCCCTTTCCAACCGCTCCTCAACTGATATTTTATCCAATACCATTACAGAACTTGATTAATATTTAGTCCGAGTAAAGATATTATTTGTGATATATTTTCAAATATAATAAAATAACTGTACGATATAACGTACGCATTTTATAAAGTAATTTTATATATTTTCTTGTCAATCGGTAATTATTTTATGAAATAAGAACCGAAACGTAATTATAAGTGAATGGTTTCTTGTGATTCTAAATGCGCCCCTTTATAATTTCCTTAAGTTAAGGCAATTAGTTCATCAGTTTCAATTGCCATCAGTATCTGAACAAAATAAATTTTTATACATATCCAAACCATGATATCACTAAGTGTGAATTATTACGGAGATAATATTTATCCCAAATACAAGCTTTACAAACTTGGTATTTTTGGTATTATATTGAAAAAAATCCAGTTGTTTCTTTCATAAGCTGATGGAGAAAGATAACGCAACTGAAATTGCGAATTAATTTTCAATTGAGGTAAAACTCAAATACATGTATGTATATACTATTTTAGTTGCAATGCAGTAATTCCGAGTCATAATTCACGAAAAATACATTCATAATACTTACCTAGCAATAAATTTCATCAATAAAGATTAAATAATGTCATGATCCTTAAAAGCGATTCTTGGCCCGAAAGAAGTTTCCAGTACTTTGCTCTACGAGGAAAGCCTAATAAGGATATAAATTATCTGTAATGAGAATAAAACAAGAAAATCACTATTGGGGCATTTCAATACTGCTCTTGCTAACTATGTTATTGCGTAAAACAAGCAGGATCCAACATTCTTTTATCGCTCGTATTTAATATCCGCGATATTTTTAGTTTGTCTGCATTGCTGTCTCCATCCATCAACCCCTTGAAAATTCTTAGTTTTCCGTGTATCTTCCCGACCGCATTCACCCCTCCTCGACACATATTCCCCTCTCCAAAACCCGCACTATTTCCTTTCGGAGACACCAGAGCTCTCACATAATGACCGCAGTCTCACAACAGTTTGCTCGTCTCTCTCTAGAGCCACTCCTAGACACGTACACGACTCCACAAATACAGCGCGATTGGAAAGACGCGAAACGGATGATAAAAAGCGGATATTAACGGTTCAGGGCATTGGTTAAAGGTCAAACAGATTTTATTTATAACGCTTACTGCAGATGCCTTTGTAGAGGAAGCTGCTATCCGCGTTCTCAAATTAGCGTCGGCGAGGGAATTAGCGGGGCGAATTAAGTCAAACAGCCGCGGCGTAAAAATCTAACCTTAATCCCCACGCTGCTTAATTGCACCGCCCATAGGCGGCGTTTCCGAAAGGGAAAGAAGGGAAAATGTATGGGTAAAAAGGGAATTTAGTACTTAAAAGGAAAAGGGGACGGAAGAATCGGCGGCAGATAAATCTCCTTTGATGTTAAGGGGAAATTCGAAAAAAATAAAAGACTTCTATGTTTTGCCCTCATAGATATGGATCGGATATACTCTTTGTGATGTGTTACGCCGTTTTGATGATTTTCGTGATCGTTGAAATAGAAAATATGTGTTTTGAGTTATTTCTCTCGTAAACTTAATTCTTGTCCCCTCTTGATGTATAATAACGTAATTATGGCTTTCGCCTTATTTGTTTCTTTATACCATTTTCTTCAACATCAGTAGATCTGCTTATATTAAGAAAAAGTACAGTATCGTACGCAATTCAGTGGTGGGTAGAATGATTTTGCTTCTTTTCTTTGAGATCACATAAAGAAAACAATATCCGCCCCAAATTTATTTCAGAGATTTAATGAAAATCAAGGTGGAACTACTTATTTTAGCAAGCTGGAAAGAAGTAAGGATAATAAAACATTACAGGCGAAAAATTAATTAAAAAGAATATTAAGATAATGCAACATAACAAACATTTTATATATTCAGATGCTATTCAAAGAGTTCGTTTACCTACACTCCGTCATGCGGTTCATTTCTTGATCGATCATTCCATTAAAAGATACAGACGTATTGGGTGATTGATTTTAAAGCAGATATTGGAAATTGGGGACACGATAAAAAATAATGTTCCAAATGACAGGATCGGAAGACTCGTATTGAAGACGAAGAAAAATTCACTAAACAGATATATAAACCTAATGACAAGAGAAGTAACTTAATACCGAATAAATTATTAGAGTCGGATATACTCTTCAGAGTAGTCATGCATGAAGTCTTTGGATCGGAAACGAGCTCAAATGAAGAGTTTAAGTGCAGATAACTATAATAACCAGGTATTTTCGACCCATAAAATTGCGTTCCTCAAAATGGAAGAACATTGTCATATTTTCCCGAGTATTTCCTGCTTCAACTTGAAAATTTCCATGTTAGTGACTACTGAGCAGTTTTATTGAGCCTAATCATCCATTTCCTTTACGAAAAGATTCCCATTCCTCAGTTTTCCTGGTAATATTCGTGCCGATATAATCTCCACAAGGAAAACTTGAAATATAAAATGTAAAGATAAGTATGAGATTGAGATATGATTGAGATATTCCCTAGATTGAGTTTTAAAAATGTTTCTAAGACGTAAATAATACAAATTCCATTGATCTTCAGTTAACAAATGTCCTGAGCATTGTTTGTTTAAACGGTTTCGGCTTAATTTTTTAAATTTCGTCAATGATCTGTTATGTATGGCTGATTCTAGCGAGACCCAAACTCCAAAAATGTTTCACGACAATTTAGAAGACCTCCAATTTTAAAAGACGATACATTTAAGAGATTAGTAATTAATTTATACTTAGGCTTTTCTTTGTTTATATGAGTGTACAAGACCGTTATTATTTTCAGATAAAGCGTATTCCAGAACCACATTTTTCTTTTACCTTTTGAAAGAGATCATTAAAATGTCCTTTAAATTTCAGGCGATGTCTCCCTAAAGGAAATTACTTTTCCGCAATCCCGTAGTTACTTATTAATAGAGAAACAAAGATTTCTATCATAATTTACAGTCCCTTAGGTTAAGGCACCATAGTTCCTGGTTCATTAAATTTTGGAATACTTCCCAAATTAAGCTTTCACGAAAGGCACAGTGCTCTCGATCAAAGCCAAAAACAATGTTCCTTTGCCTTACATTTTTATGGCAACATTAATTTACCTCCGAACCTTTACTTGCCTAAGTTTTCTCGTTAAAGGTCAATCCTCGTGGACCTTAGAGTGAATTTTTAACACGCACGAGTCCCAAAGGGGATTTTGAACCGTCACTTCATTTATATACGATCTCGAATTCATGAAGGTAACGGCAAAAGTAGAACATTTTTGAGCCATTGTTTTCTGAGGGAAGATTAGTAAAAGTCTCTGCGTGACCGGAATGCATACTTTATCTTTTCTCACGCAAGAATGGTTTTCATTACCACATTTCCACTTCCTTTATCTATCCTGCAGATAGTGCTAGGAGATACTATGATAGATTTACTTTACACTCCAATATCGCACTCATTGATATAAAACCTTTATTTTGTATACTGTACTATAGCTCTTCTTTGCTTCGCTATGCATTGACGTGAACCATTCCCATATGGAAAATTGTCAGAAAGGTAACCAGTTTTATTTCACATAAGGGTTTTTTACTATAAAATTTATTTATCTATAGTTATTATAATCTAACTAATATTTTTCTGCCGTGAATTCTTGCATTTATTTTGGTTCTAAGATCAGGTTTGTTGATTACTACATTAGGTAACCTTAAATTAAAGAACTTAGTAATTTACCACGGATTGTATTCCACGACCGGTTTCGTAAGACGTTCTTACATCTTCAGGCCTTTATTTTACTTATCTTTCATTATTTTAATCGAGAATTTTCTTATTGCATGCAAATGTATGGAAGATTAGAATACTTTTTTATTCTTTTAAATTTATATTTAATTATTTTATGTTTTAATGCGTTAATAATCCATTATACGTAAAATTCTTTTTTAATTCGAATACGTTTTCCTTTGGTAATAAATTTTATTACTCCCCTCTCATGTCTTGATACGTCAGGTTTTCAATGTTGTTTGTTATAATGGTATGCATTAACGATAAACACGATTAATTATCATGGTATCATGTAATATGCTTATTGAGTATTATATTTTAATGTAAATATACTAGATGATATACAGACAGCAAAATAGGGTAAAATAGCTATTATGAGCCTCAAACTATTGTGCGGTATACTTTCAGCGTGTTGCACATCCCATGATTTTTTTAGTTTCTATTTTTCTCTAAACTTCTTTATATACTTATTTACATCTGCAACGGCAGTTTTAGCATGTGCATAGATATGAAGGAAATGGCATGCTTATGAAATTTTCAGACATCATATAAAAAAAGTATTATGCCGCAAAAACTTAAGTATTACTAAGATGACCCTGCATAAGATCATAAATAAAGTAGTGAGTTCTTTCTGTACTTCATATTCATTCAACTCCATTTCCAACTATGACCAAGACTCAATATCAAAAGAATGATAGAATATCCTAATTCGGATGAAATTATATCGTTACGCGTTTTTCAAGATCATATTCATTCCTATTGATGCGGTAATAACGACGGATAATGATGATCTTTTGGAGATAAGCAGTAAGTTTTTCGTTGACGGGAGATTTGAAATTTTCTTTAAAAATATCTCGAATCATTGGAGAACGTAAGAAATATCGTTTTATTTTCATCAAAAAATTCATCCACCAAATCGTTAACTCCACGCAAGTTTTGCCAATTAGAGTGTTTTTCTTTTCATCTTCGAAACATCTTCTAATCCGCCATTATATCCCCTCAAAGTTGATTGTATATATTTCGAAAGATTAAAAGTTTTTCTTTGTCTTCACTGGAAAAATAAATCCCATAAGCCACAAATTTCCCTGAACCAGAGAATTGACAAAGGATAAAGTTCAGAGTTAAATAGAAAGATATATATTATTTTTGCTTGAAGTTTAACTAATTAAAGAGGGATAAAAATTTTTGTTTTGAATGGCTTCCAGCATAGAGTTAATATCGATAAATACGACATTTAAAGTGTTTGCTAAATCATAGATTGTGATAGTTTCCCGTAAACAATTATTTTTGTACTTACTGTATCTTCTCTCTCAAACTGATCCAAATATTTCATTACAATAGCCGCTAAAAAAATTACATGAACCTCTTTTCAAGGAATTATTCCTTTAATTTCTTCAATAAAATTATTTTATTCTTTTAATTGTAATTTCATTGCACTAGAAGTTCTCCTGTTTTATGAATATTACTTAAGAATGCATTGAAAACAATCTGCCAAGGCGAGACTTAGTGGTAAGCTTTGATATCAAAGAGGAGACGGTGATTTACCACAATATTTATTTTAACACGATCGTTATTGCTTTCATATAAGCATATTTAGCTAAATACAGCATTTTTACCAATGTAAAATAAGTAAAGCAAACTGCAGAATACTTTTGTTAAAGTACTCTATTAAACTGGAGACCAAGAGAAATCGGTCGTTCAAACAAATATTGTGGAGTATTGGGAAGTCTCATCTATGATATAAGTATGAAATACAGTTGATAATTCCTCAAAGTAATAGATATTGATATTATAAATAATGTAATTGATGAATCTCCAAATGAGAAACGAATCATGTTGGAATCGTATGGCTATATTTACAGGGAATATGATTCTGTAGATAAAAGCTGCTGTGAGTGTAGATTGAAAGAAATGAATGACTGAAAATTGAGCTTAAAACGTGATAAGATAAAATGATGTAATTATTTTGTTTCTTTATTCTCTTGGGTTAAATATTTTCTGAGGATGTAGAAACGGATACAGTGATACATTGGTGAAAATTTAGATAGAAAAGTGAGTATATAGTTATTATTGATAAAGCGTTAGAAGTAATTGAAATTCAAGAAAACGCTGTACGCACAAATTTGCTCGCACTTACCTCGTTGTATCGTGGCTAAAGTTGGATATGTTAAGAAAAGTATATCCTTCTACTTCGTCCTTTCCTCCTCTTACCTGTTTCCTTCGGCACCTTTCCTACTTATCCCACATCCAGGTCGTCCTTCTCTCTTTTCCGAACCACACTTCTTTTCCCCTTTGGAGCTTTATCCCACACCATCCTCTGCTCATCCATTCTGTCTATGTGTTCATTCCATTTCAGCTTCCTTCTCCAAACCTTCTCGTTAATATCTTCCACCCACCGACTCCTCTTATCACCTCACTCCTTTCTCTTTCGAGTAACGTATTGCCTCCGCAAATTTCATCTCCGTTGTTTCTAGCAATCTTTTAGCTTTTGAGGTCTTGTCTCTCTGACGCATGTTAAAAATTGGTCTCACTACATCATTGTAAATTCTACCCTTTGTCTCTTTCCTCCAGAGCTTGTTTTGCCAATTTCAAGTAACCCGGAATTCTGTCTGCGTTTGCCACTTGCTCTCCTTCACAAGCACCCAGAAATATATTGCTCTATTTTTAGATATTTAAAGGACGTTTCTTTTAAGTTAACTCAATATTAGGCCATTTGCAGTTTAAAGCGCTGAGGCTCTTTACTTATAGTCTGAAATTTGGTTTTTTCAAAGGAGGTAACCATATTGATTTCTCTGCTGTGGTAAATTCTCTGCTATATTGAAGATGTGCTGGAGTCTTTGTAAATCATCTTATCTCTCTTTGCCAATAGAAGGGCATCATAAACATTACACAGAATTTCAATTCCCTGTTTTTTCAAGAACATTCTTTGGTAAACGCATTCTATCTCTATGCAATTTAAAATCGTATTCTTCTTTTCTCTTGACGTAGAATAAATGAGGCTGAGAAACAATAAAGTAAAATGTTTTTTATGGATTGAAGGTCCCTCTGATCTCTTACTGTCAGAATACACAAAACATAACTCTAAAAGTGAAAAGTCATTCATTACTCGAACCTAGATAAAGAATAACTAAAATTCTAATAGATAAGAACCCTTACCGAACTTTACCTATAAACAAACTATGGTAATCTCATGTGAATGAAGATTCATAGGAGGACCGCGACGTTAGTTATTGCCGCTAAATAGATTAACTACAAACTTTCCTACAAAGCTTCCCGAGAAACCGAGTGAGACTGCCCTTGGTTGGTTCATTGGTTTATCAACAATCTTTGTCAGTGTCCCATGCACCTCTAATATTTTCTCCTCTATGAACTCCTCAAATTGTTTGCTTTATAACCTTGGATAGATGGAGAAAAAGGATGGAGACAGAATCTGTATGAAGAAAATATGAATGCACTAAAAGTTGAAATCCAAGATAAATTTATCGAATTTGCTGAATGAGGTACTAAAGAGAAGAGATTTAGATCGCTTTAAAATCAAAAGGGAAAGTATGAAGGATGTATGGCTATTCCTGAAAGAAAAATGTATTCAAGAATAGGAAAGTATTTTTGGGTGTAGTAAATAAACTTGGAAATTGATTCGATAACTCGGAAAGAGTATAGCGTGATTGACAGATAGATATGTACTTTTATAAGCAATAAATAAACATATTTCCTCTTTTACAATCGAAAACCTGCGATCGAATTTGATGTGTCCAATTCCGATCGTTTTCGGGGCCGAATCGAACGGAGAAATATAAGTTCCCACTTAACGCAGAAACATTACGCATCGTAACTCGGTTCATTTTTCACCCACTTTGGACCGAATCGAAAAATCCTTCCATTCACCATCCCCCGCATTTCTACCCTCTCATTCGTCATATATTTCCCCCATAATTCTCTCCTTTTTCTTGGCTCCAATCTCCTTCGCTTTGCAATATTGTATCGGCGTGGGGGGAATGTGATGGAAGTGTAAAAGGAGATATAAGCCTGCGAAAGTTTTCGATCCCAAACTCGAACGGGGCCATTTCTCTCATCTCAGTTCCCGATCTCCCACTGCGAAGCCCATCTCTTGCCATTCCTTCACGCACTCTCCGCCGTTCCTCAATCGCCTTGTTACAAAGACCAGACTTAGGGGGTTCTTCTCTCCGCGTTTTATTCTCCCGAGGTTATGTTCCCTCGCCCCCTTTTCCACGTTTTTCCACCAATTTCTCTAACATTTATCTTTACGCCCACGCGGGTTCGCTATCAATGCGGCTCCGGGAGTTCAATTTTGGTTAACATCGCCTCGCCCAAAATGTTTCTTCCCTTTTTTTTTACTTTTCCGCGAGTCGTTTCAATATAGGGCGATTTCATTATGTCTCTGGGAACGGTTTCTTTTATTAGCTGCCGAAGAAACGGTTCCGCGTGATTTATTTGATTCGATGAGCCAATGCGAGGGTGTATTAATGCCCGATCGTTTGATTTGTTTGGAATAATAAAGTGTGCGATGGGATGGAGCGAGGAAAAGAATCGTTTGGAAAATATTGCGGGTGCGTAAATGGTGGAATTAGGTCCATACGCTCTATGTTTTGTCTTTCGGGCCGTATCTCTCAAAGTCAGTCATGCGGGAAGATATATTTTTCTATTCATTTCTTCTTATTTCTCACCATAATATGCAGGTTTTTCTATTTCCCACAAAGGTATTGTTTACAAAGGGTTCAAATACTATATTTTTGACAATTTCTATTTATATAGACCTTAAATATGGATTTTTTTGTGGGTAACAACCAAGTAAAATAATTAATTACCAATGGTTTTTAATCACATGACGTTAGTAAAACGTATTAAACTGGTAAGAGTTAATTCTTGAATTCATTTTTAACCCAAAATTATTATATTTTTATTTAATAATTTATGCTTTAAATTCAAAAATGTTTTTGTAGAAACTGTTATATAAATATTTGTTATTATTAAAGATTCTATTATGATAATATTATTAGGGTATAAACCGTTCTAGTATTGAAATAAGCCGCACGATTTTCGAATGCTGAGAAATTTACCTTGGTCATATAATTTCGTTATAATTTTATAGTATAACTAATATTTCCATTAGAGAAAAAATGAATACCGTTACTCGAACAATTTATTAAGCATCAGCTCAATTGATTAAAAACTAGAATAGACAGTATGAATCTCATATAAATCTATACAGACTGATTATAAGATTGGTTAATGATACCTTTAAGTTTTTTGAAAAGAATGAAACATTGTTGAAGTATTTGGTACCCGAAGCACCTTTCTTGCATCTTATATCTATCATTTCGATCAAACAGCATCTTCCATTAAATTATTATTCGTTGTGATTGAGACTTATATTCGTTCATTAAGTAAGCAAAGGTAATACTGAAGTACACATTTTTATCTCTGAGAATAGAATATTATATAAATAATTTCTAATAAATTAAGTTAATATTATTAATTTTTAATGTCATCAGGAAATGTATGGCTCAAACACGGAATGGAATGTTATATACCCATCCACGCTTTGACACTGAGCTCATGTCGTTCTCAAAGCCAATTTTTCATTTAATCAACTGTGATTTTCCATCAATTTCGTCCCTCTTTCTCCGTAGACAGCACCGGCGCCGAAAGGGAATCCATCTTAACGCCTTATCATTCAAAGTTCCTCTTATGAATTTAACCAGGTTTGCGTAGTCCCCGTTGCGTAGTACATAGCCCGAATAGCAAGTTAATGAAATATTTGTGCGCCTGATGAATAATCGTATCGATACTAATCCAATTACTAAGGGGAAGAGTATCCGTTCACTTTTAATGTCTATCGAGACGCCTGTATTTACATACTATTAGTTTAGCAAGATATTCAAATTCCATAAATATCGCTCAAGGAAATCATCGTTAATCTTCCTTAATATTCAAGGTGCGTCCCTGGAAAATTTATACAGTCAACATTCAGCAGGTTTAAGCATATTAACAGACTCATCAACGGCTTAATTATTCGGAATTGGATTAAGGTCATCAGTGACTGAGAAATTATGACGAATTATTATTATATAAGCTTTCTCTTTGATTCTTAAAGTTATATCTCATTTTTGTCACAAAATTTGTAATATCCATTGAATTGCCGATTTTTGAAAGGCTTTAATCAATTCAAGACTTTATAAAATACTACAGTATGTATTCGTGTAAATTTCTACATGAATTTGATCATAACATGAGTCAATCCTCGATTCTCCGGATTTTTAATTGAAAATTCCGATTTTAAATTATGTCCGATCGTAAATTAACGAAAAGTCGATTGTGGATATTTCTGTCATTGCAAATTAAATCTAGGAGTATTAATTTTTATTGCAACTTTCGGACTTCTGATTCTAACTAATAATTTATATGCTTTAAAATTATGGTAAGAACTAAAGGAGGATTTTAATATTTTCAACGAACAACATAAAATTGCATATCAATAATTAATATGCAATTTTATGTTGTTATGTTAGTAATTATGCATTCTTCAGCTAGCGCAACTATGCGTTTTCTATCTATCCTCTAACTACATCAATCATGTATTCGTTTTTCATGAAATCCGTCCACTTTTATAGTCGTAGATATTATACTAAATGAATTCCTTGTAAATTTAATTTATAAAATTAATCAATTTAGTAAGAATTTCTATTCATCCTAATTTTGAGAATTACGTAACATGCAAAACTCAATGCATACCAAAATATAGTCAGATTTTTTTACGATGTATAGTATATGTATAGTTTTCCCGTTAACGATCAACGCCGAACAACGCGATTCTAAGATTACATATTTTAAAGACCCGTTGAACCTTAAACGTAAGGAATATCATGTACCTGTAATGTCTGACTTTTTTCTTCGCTGAAATCTTTTTATGATTTGTCGCAAATGTCTCGCGTTCTTACCTAAAGAAGTCCGCCAGGCAGATAGACATAAGTTCTCATTAAGTGTATGATATTTAGAGTGGTTCTAACTAATCAAAATCGAATAATTGTGGCCCCTTTTTTAGTCCTATATTGCGTTTGATTTTCCAAATAAACGTAATGCGTACGACTATTTTTGCTTTTAATATAACACCTTCAGCGGTTGTAGAACGCCCTGTATTTTAAGCTGTCAAGAAGTACATTTTAAAGAACTTTCAATCAATTTTCCGTCTACTAAATCAATCCCTCAAATCTAATATAAAATCATGCCCTCGTATAACAGAAGGGAGTGTCAAAATGAGCCAAGGTGAGGACACAATAGATACCTCGAGGAAATAGAACGAGCGAAGGTGATGTAACTGTCAGCGATGGATGGAGAGACTGCGCTTCATCGACAATCTCGGCTCCTAATCAGACTGGAGACAAATGTATGGCGGCAGTCGTTTGCTAGGTAAACATTCGCCCCACCCATCTCTCACTTCATTTGCACTCCGCGCGCATTAACAATTGTCGCTCAATTTCACACTCACCGGTCCACGCATCCGTCTTCCCTCTTCATGCCTCATTCCTCACTCCTCACTCAATTTAACTCTGACAATTTGGAGCGCTCCGAATGTGTCCTAGCCGTGAGTCTCTTCACACGCAGGAGAAAGCTATGATTTATGGAAGAAAATCCGCTCTCGTTGCTTGCGGATGAAGGGCTGTACCGGGGAATGCACGGCTGAAGATTAATGCGTAACTTTCTCTCCTGCGTGTTTTCCTTTTGTCCCGCACCATTTTTGGCTATTTTGGTGATTTTTAATGACTGAGAGTATCATGATTAATATTCAAAAATGCTTAATGTGGTCGACATTTTTGCGCCAACGCCTCATCGTTTTATTTCACGAGGAAAATTTGGATTTGGTTCTGTTTCATAAGAGTATATGCTTTATTTGTTTCTGTTTTTGTATTTATATCCTATCTAATGAAAGTAATAACTTTAATTTATCGTTTGATACCGGAAAATATTTCTCATTTTTACTTTCTTTTCAGTCTTGATCCGCAATGATACGAAAGCTATTAAAGACTCATAAGTGTGTTAATAATGCTGATTCAAATGTATTTTCTTGGTTACTCTATAATCAGTCGTATGCAAACGTTACTTATTGGGTCATCGTGCTGCACTTGTACGGACTTACACTCATAGCGCTGTATATTCTGTATCAATGGCCAAGAAAACAAGAACGAATTACTTCACTCCTTATCTTACCTAGTACGCCTCATTCCACCTAAACTGCCTTTAATAGCTAAAAAGTAGATGGGAAGAATATCCAACCAGGCTTGGTGCTGATGACTTTACAGGCGGACTTTTTATCATGAAAGTCATAACTTTCTATCTTGCTCTTCACTGATAATACACGTTAATTTCCAATGATTAGTTCATTATGTAGATTATTCTTTCTATTGAATTCTCTCGGAGAAATTTTATCCTAAATTAAATTTTCTCTTTTATTTAAATGTATCCAGTTTGACATCCGAAGAATAAGTGGAAATAAAGAAGTCGGGACAGGGAATCGAGTCCAGATCTTCAACTTTCCGAGCAATGCACATGCAGCTAAAAGTAGATTCAGCCATTCGCCTTTCAACATGTTCTAATAAAAACATCAACATAAGAACATATATCACTCAAACCACATACGCTTATCCATGTAATCATGGCGAATATCTCAGAATTAAAAGTTGTTATGCCATTTTATTTAAAATGGCCCCTGTTATTGAAAAGTCACCATACTGGAGCCTTTCATAAGGAAAAAGTTCTATTCTTCGGTTCCTTAAAAATTGTATTAATTTTGCCACACAACTCATTAAAGAAATTCCGGCGTTAATGGGTTAAATGTACAAATTTGCCTCTAGTATTCTTTGCTTTTTTCTCTTTCAGCCTGCACTTCTTCTTCAACCTACATTTACATAACCCAATTCCTCAGGCGCAATTTACTGCTCGTGTTCGGGAAAACTCCGCAATCCCACTTAATTGCTAGCTTATCCTGCCATCCGGTATATTTAAGACGGCAAAATATTTCCTTCCGCTCTGGAACATTTCCTCAACTTCAATGATTTTCCTTGTTCCAAATCACGTCAAAATCTTTCCGATGCTCTGGTATTAAGTGAACCCTGGCGGAGAAAAATCATTCGGCCTTTGTAGGACCTCCTGTAACGGGATTCTGTGGAACTAATCAGAGAGGTCATTAGCAGACAAGAGGAAGGGTCGGATAAAGAAATCCAGGAAATTTGGAGGAGAAGGAAAAAAAATATTGGGGATGTTGACATGTGATAGATGGAGCTTGAAGACGGTTATAAGTGACGGGAACAGGCAGAAGGTGTGGTATGCTATACAGAAAAGTGGAACCACACAGGAGATTGAGGTAAAGTAAACACCCGATTACCCGTGGTAGGATTATCACTTTTTCGGATCAATGCTTTTATTTTCTTCTTTGATATTTACCGCGATACATTTATAAAACCTTAAATATAAAAATGCATAAGATTTTTCACCTTTTATTACAAGCAGTATTTAGGTAAGACTTGAAGAAAGAGGAATAAAATAAATCTTCAAGTATCTAAAAACATAAAAAAAAAATATTAATAAAAATATGGAAACATTTATCTTATTTCTACTCTTCCTTTTAATGGATTTTCAATCCGTAAAACACACCTCCGCAATCGATTTCATGTATGTAAGGCGTTTTCCTTTTTGCAGTGATGTTGCTTCAATCACATCATCGCTGATACAAATACCCACTTTAAGGTGAATCAAACCCTTAATAAATCTATGAAATAGTCGAAAATAATGGACTACTTGTTCAATAATAATAATTTTCGCAACTTATGAGCACTAAAAGAAAAAATTGTAAGTTCACATTATATAGTATTTTCCTATATAATACTATTTTATTTAAATGGATACAGACGCTAAATAATTTGGATTATATTTTTAAAATATGATTTACCAGAAACAGGAGATTAAAAATTCAGATAGAGTGAGACGAATTTTCTTTGAAAGTAAGCCCTTATCCTCGTCATATTAGTAATATTAATATTCATAAATATCATGATAATATTGAGTTGTATTTACATTAATAAATTGTAATTTTGTTGATTTTTATTCCAAATAGACGCTGTAAAGCATGAAAAAGTTTTCCTCTTCAGCATCGCACATGGAAAATTTTCGTTTGTCGAGATATTAAAATGCAACGTTCTCTGAAACGTATTACTCAGAGCTACTATACCGTGATTCATTTCCTCATATAACATTAGGAATATTTAAGACTCGAATAGCTCAATTTTAAAAACGAGCTTGGTAGACCACTTACAAATGTTTACTAAAATTAATACCCGAAATTCTTTATGCGTGAGACTTTTTCAGGCTTTTCATGCACTCGTAGGTTTCCGTGAAGTAAGGTGTGAGCCAATGTTACACAAGGCCACATGTGGAAGCCATTCTCGGAGACTCTCTTTGAAAGTATTCAGGAAATATACGTTATTGGTCATCTTCCTGACATCAAAGTCAATGAAAAAGCATATTTCCGGAAATTCGTCAGATAGCTCCCTTTAAAGCTAGGAGACCAATCCAGTAAAAGCGTATTTCCATGATAAAATACCAACGGAATCAAATCAGAAATTCCGATCCAAAGTCGTAGCCGATGTTTCGTATAAAATTCAAAACATTCCTTTCAAAAATAAGTGGGTAATTTCCTTTAAACGTGAGCGTATGAGATATATCAGTGATGTTACTTTCGCAACGGAGTTTTATATGTTTGCCCATAGACTTTCGAAAGGCATATGAATTTCAATGGAGTGAAATTGTTACGACGCCAACTTTTTGCAAAATGCTTTTTTATGACAAATACCTATAATATAGTCTTGCAATCTTATGAGATGAATAATATACTGATTCTTTTTTGGGATTCTTCCTCTCCATTTTGTATAGTAGATTGCTTCTCTAATGAAATTTATTTTTTTAATCTAAAGTTGCTCTACCGACATGAATACAGACATTGCTTACTCTCTTACCTATCCTCTATGTCAGACGCATCATCTTCATGGTCCATTTCGCGGAATTGGGTTATATTTCCTCTGAGAAACACATTTTAGCCAATTCTGGATTTCGCCTTCTCATTTTTTAAATAGTCTCCATATTTACGAGCGTCTTTCTCTCTTATCCACCTTTTCCGTCATCTCCTAATCCAATTTCCACATTTTCCCGAACCACCTTTATTCGCTCCACGTTCTGCAGATTCCTTAGATCCGACCTTTCTCCGTATTTCAAACTTTTGCTTTTTCCCTTCTCTTATTTTCGTATATGTATGTCTCCATCTTCTGCGCTCAATATCCGTTTTATTTCCTCCTCAGCCGTACCTTTCGCTTTCATTCCCTTATTTTATGGTTCTGACTTAGCGTATCGGTGGCATCTCTATTCCTTCCGCGCTTTTCACTCCATTCCTCGGAAATCAAAGGATGCCGATGTAAATTCCCTTTCGATGAGTCGCGTAAATCATGGAAGCTATATTAAATTTTATGCGAGATATAAGTGAATAACGTGTATACTTCGGATGAAATTGAGACTTTAAAATCTCGTCTTCCATTTAACCCATCGTTCATATAAAATAAATGCTTAAACTTAAAATGCAAACAATAAAATATATGCTTAAATACATTGTAATACAGATTAGTAAACATAATCAAAGGTGTGCGAATATTAGAATAGAATCGAATTACATTTTCTTCCACAAAAATTGCGAACCGAATCGGTATCTGAATAACTTAAAATCAAATACAAATTTTAATGTTGGAAATGATGCTTTCCTCACAGTTTATCTGTTTCTCAAATTTTAACATATTTAAATATTTTTCAAATTCGTATAGCTCATTTTTTATGAGCACGATTTAAACCAAAACTAATTCACTAATCAAATTAACTAAATTTCCGACACTATTTCTTATCTAAAAATGTCCTTATTTTAACCTTGCAATGCTATTTTAGCATAGAACGAAGAAAACGAAAGCTACGATTTATGAATTTTATGAGAAACAAATGAATTAAGCTCGGAATCGAATATTTGGTCAATTCGATTCAAAATGTTAATAATGTGAAATATACAATTGTTGAAGTAATAAATAAAGTTAAGTACGATTTGCACATCACTGATAAAAGAAAACTGAAATTGATAATAGGAAAGAATTTAGTTCCAAATTTGAAAAACCTAAGTGAAGCTTCGTAGGAAGTAACCATTGTAAGTGAGGGTATAAAGGGGTAGGAAGGCTAAAATTATTTGCAAGTCCCCAGGGAAGGGAAAATGCAAGGGATAAAGTACTAAGTATAAAAATACTCAAAATTCCTCAATTTTAGTCAAAATACCTAGAGTGACAGCTCATCTATAATAAAATTCAATATCTCCAATAAGTCCTCGAGGCACTTTACGATAATTTTATATTAATAGTATGATTTATCGTTATACTTACTAGATTACTTACATACATAATACTTGAGTTTGGGTTGTACTCAATTTTATGTTGTTTCTGAATAATTACTTAACTACATTAATTTTGATTCAAATCGAAAAAATCTAAAGTTTCAGTCGCTTCATTGTCGCAATGTATCTTTTGGCGCACAAAAATTCATGTAAAAGAAAACCATCAATAATCATTGGTGCATCTACCACTAATAGATAATCTTCCAGGCGTAGAGAAACTGATATATAGTTTTCCAAGGCATATATTTAAAAATTTTGTAAATAGATCACTTTTATTATGCCGAAAGCTGGTACTTTAAAGAAATACACATTGATTAGCTCTTCATCTGACGCGTAGTTCACATAACATTATTTGGGGAACGAGGGAATACATTCCCCAATAATCTTTTTCATCTCTGTTTAGCGGGCATTGACTTTCCCCATGCATTCTTGCACACGTGGATAATTTCCTCTTTGCCTCGCAGCCTTTCCCATCTCCCCATTTTCTTTTCTTCCCCATTCTCTTCTCCTGCTAAATCCCTTCTATCTTTTTACATTCTCCAGCTCTTACGGAACCAGTGATGGTGCCCACACGAGTCTGCCAATTTTTTCTCCTCGAGGAGCCCATATTGATTCTTGCGCTTTCCCACATCCGCCAAAGGCACAACATTAACCTTTATCTCTCATGCAGAATCCATCTGACTATATACGCTTAGTATCACATGCGGACATTTATCTAGCGTCTGCATTGTTTCAGAACCATGCTGGAATTGGAAACCTTATCTCTGTGAAGCTTTCCGTCATGCCCAAAGTGTCCAGGCCCTCATACTTTCACTTTCAGAAACGCTGGACGGGAAGATATTTCATTCTCGGAGAAGTTTTTGTGGCGGAAGGGAAATCGATTTAATCCTATCTGCTGGTTATCCTTCGGTTTAGCGGTGCCTTTCAGATCTTAGGATATAACCAATGATGAAGACCGATTTAATTACTTTCCCAGCTCTTTTGCAGAAAATATATTGCGACCAGTGATTATATGAATTGCTCTTAATTTCTTAATATTACAGCCTGTAAATATATGTCTGTTTAAATAACATAGAATCTTGGTTTTACTCTCTTTTGAGCATGGAGGGATGAAATTTATGAGGTTTGACTTATTTTTTGTTACGAATGAAAGGTATATCGTAAAATTATAAATATTAACGTCCAAGAGATTCCCAGAATCTGCTATATATGTAACGACGATATCCCTCAGGTTATCTGTAATCGGGACGATACTCAGGTTATCTGAAATGGTATCATCACGAGTTTTTATTCCTTTGCATTTGCATAAATTGCCGGATAGTGAATGAATATGAGTGAAAAGTTTTTTGTGAATCATCAAGGGATGTCGTAACTTACAACAAAAAGTGGGTCTTGTGAGTATGTATATGAAAGTTACTTCTACATCATCTTTGCTCGGTAACGACTAGCTGGATGTAGTTCGGGAGAAAATATCCGTATCCTTGAGATTTTGCAATCAGTGTAACTAATTAGTACTTATGGTTGCGTCGTGTGAAGAAGTAAGGCGTTAAATGGCTATTCATTTCCCTTCCTGAACTGGGAGGAGAGTCATCAAGTAGCCGTTCAATTTTTAGGACCAGAATTTCCGATATTTGATAAATCAAATGTATCCATTAAAATTTCGCAATGTGGACACTTGATGAATAAATTAAGAATAAGGTATAATTGAGCCATCCGCTCTCGCCTGCTCATCCCTTTTTTCTAATCATTTTTGTATAATCTTTTTCGTATCACCCTAAAACTTCCGAAGGTTCTGTTTAAAATATCCGGTATAGAATGTGCCTGTGCATGAATTTACTCGTGAATCAATCAAGTTTTGAAGTATTGTTCCTCCATGAATACCCTTATTCTTCAAATAGTTCTACACATAGGAGTTTCTCCATTAAATAAGGTACAAAAATTATTCTTCGATTCTATTTATGTTACGCAGATCATGAAAACTTTTAAATTTTTATTTATTGGGACATTCAATCACAGAAGAAATTTAGACGTGTACATTTGCAATATAATCTTTAATTTACTAAAACATTCTCTCATTTCCGCGAATGTAAGAATAAACAATAGGATTGAGATTATATGAAATTTAAATGACTTTATATCATATTTTTTATATTTTGGCAATCTGGATCAAAGAAGTACCTTTTCAATAACTCTGACAATAAATACTTAATTAGCTTTGAGAATGATACATTTTTTTCAACCAAGTTCTGAGGAAGCCAGTCAAACCGTTTTCAACTGTATTGATCGCATATACACTGAAAATACATATATTTCATCAGAATCATATATTTTTTTATTTTACACGTTTTTTGCTTTTATATATACTGGACCTATGAAAAATATTGATTTTCCTTTAATTTTTATGGAAAAGAAATACCACACTATTACGCTATTAAAGCATTGTCAATATTCCGCCCAGTTTTTATCAGTCACTCGAATGACCACCATCAAACGACCGATTCTATCGTTATATAAATTAGTTTAGAAAATCAATTGCATAAATATAGGACAGCAGTCTGAGAAACAAAACAACAAAAACATAGATTGAAAAAAATATAGTACAAACCAAAATATATTTTAGCTCGATAAACAACAGAAAATTATATATTATTTCTATATATCTCTAGTGGTTGCAACTTACGTATGACTTTCAATTACCTTAGGGTGCTTGGTTCTAATTACTTTTCAAAGGCTTCTTTCCCCAAATAATCGGAGGAAAAGTTAAATTGTGGGAAATTTATTGCATCCAAAAATAGTTTGGTTTCTATGTTCAATTTCTTTTTTTATATCTCCTTTATTTGCGTAAATTACAACCATTTAAAACGGATGGAAGCTACATTTAACATCAAATTACTTTTCAATTAATATTTATGGTAGAAGTTGGGACGCGTAATATAAAATACTCATTTTCTAGTTGGATATGCATATTAAAGGTCAATTCATATTATCGGATCTATTCTTTGATTTTATTGCTATTCTACCTCTTTACTGCCTCAGCTACTCATAGGATCCAGTAATGTACCGTGAGAAACTGAAAATTACGTTAATGAATAAGATTCTTATCGATTGCTTTAAACTATATTTTTTCATAAAGAATACTGAAAGTTTCTAAGGACGTGAAAAAAAATATCTCCATAAATCCGTGAAGAAACATTATTTCACTGTTTTTGTTTTAGGTTTGAATGCAAACGAATAGCGAATAGCCAAGAGAATTGGATGATCATCTTTATCGATAGATGTCCCGGGTTTAATTTCTGTATATACGATATAAACTCAGTTTCTGAAACCAATTTAATGCTTTTACTTCTACTAGCATTCGAAGAATTGTTAAATTACGAGCCCGTACAGTTAAGTAACAGATAATTTTAATTCAACCTTCAACCGTTAAATTTATTTTCATAATTGTATTCTACTCTCTGGCTGTCTGAATTCTCCTCCTCAAATGCATGTAATTTGAAAAAAAATATGTTTTGGGAAAATATCCATGGTATACTTTTCAACAAGAAAGACGGAAAACTGTGGAATCTGTGGAAACTTTTCATAAATTCTTTTCCAAAAACGTAACCTTCTTATGTATTTCCACATTCTCCGTATGGATTTCAATTCATTTTCAAACTCTAATAACTGTTCAAATGCAAAAGACATTCTAGGAAATATTATTTATCAGTATCACAAGAAATTCGAACAAGTAGAACAAGAAATCATTCTAATATAACTCTTCATTTTCAGTACTTGAATCTTTGCTGAAATTTTCATTGCGTTTAACCGTAATACCTCCTCATACATTGCTGGTTACAATTTTTTTCGAGGATACATCGTTAGTTATCCGTACCATCGAGCCATTTTTATACTATACCTTAGTTTATTATACCATACCTTTATTTTTCATATCATTTCACATTATATCGTTATAATTATTCTTCATTCTAAAATTAGTATAATTCTGTAAAATATTATGATCTGAATCAGTACCTGAATAGCATCATGTATATCGTAGATAAAATAGACAATAATGAGTTATCTGTCCATAAATTTATTACGAATAATTTATATAATGCCATGTTACTATAAATTTGAATTTTCGTATGCATAGTGAAAAACTCATTTTGAAGAAAAAGATGTAATTTTTTTATCGAATATCTTATAATAGAAGACGCTACATTGCCTCACAGTTTATTATTTATGGAATATAATAGGTTGAAAATGATGATTCTTGCATACTGCAAGGTGATAGGATAGTAACTTACTCATTTGCAGTCTGGACAGCGGAAGGTAGGGAGAAGTTGGATTGCATCAGATATTTTATCACAAATAGTGCTACAATAAAATGTTGTGTGAACCACAGATTCATATTGCAAACCAGTGGTAGGTTACTGCAAGCCAATTTCGATTTCTCTTCATCCAAAACCATCTTCTTCCATTCGCCATAATTCTTTTCGTCTTTCTCGACATTTTCCTTATTTTTCCATCTCTTCTCCTTAAACTTAGATGAAAAGATCCTTTACGAAAGATATCGCCAGTTTGACAAGGTATTTCTCCAAGATCGCCTGCGATAACCAACCTCCTTGTTCCCGAGACCCAATCATGTTCCTCGGGGAAACAGTACCGCCGCATCACTTGCTAGCATTCGTCAACACATACCTTCCATCCCCTTTCTTCCACATCTCCCCCAAATTCGTCGCATTCCCTCGAGTGTATCACTTTGCCATCTCATTCCACTTCCGTAGCCCCGTTCCATTTTCATCTTCTCCCGGAACCAATTCTTTCATCTGCCGATCGCGTCCCTCCCTCACCTGTTTCTTCCCCTTTTCCTCAGTTTCGATTCATCGCTCCCTCTCGCCCATTCTTTTCCTTTCTCCTCCTTTCGCCTCCGTTCGTCCCGGGAAAAGTGGAGTGGAGAGGCCCATCTCACCAAGTCCCTGAAACTGCAAACTTTATTTTTTCCCTCCCTCTTGCTCAACTAGGTCTCTCCCCTAAAACATTCCTCCGATACCTTTTACACTTTATTTTTTCCTCCGGCATCAACGTTTTCGCCATGCCTTCGTACCGGTCGTTTTTTCTTCCCCCGAAAACGGGTTATCTGTCTTCGATCCGCTACTCTTTTTCCCGACTTTATCCTTCTTCGAACCTTTTCTCTCAGTTTCTTATTTCTGCTAGTTTTATCTGCTGCAAAGTGGGTGGAGTGATATTGTTGCTGCGAACTCGGTACATTCCCGCACGGTGTGACTTTTGGGTGGGTTCGCAAGTCGACCGTATCTTCTATCGCATGATATAAATCTTAGTTCTCTGGTGAGATAAATAGTTCGCCTTTGGGTTGAAGTCGGAGATTTTAAAGCGATTCTTAGTTGAACATGCACAAAATGCTGTGAATCCTGATAATACTAGAAATTTTTGTCTCCTTCCCGAAAACGTCAACGAGATATCGTATCTAAGCAATAAACGAATTCATAGTTTTATTTCAGTAATGTGCGATGAGTGAATGATATTGAAATAACCTCTCACTGATATGAATGAAGGGACCATATGAATTTGACGATTAAATTAAAGATTAGTTAATTACTTCTGGTCCACAGAATTTGTAAACTGAAGTATGTATACTTTAATTTATGTTACGTTTTTTAAGATTAGCATCGATAGATAATTCACGTTATTCTTTTATTTTATTTAACACGAAATAGAATTATTCCACGGACTATATTTACTTGAGTACCTTTGCAACAGAATCTAATCTCTACTACATTTAAGAGATCATATATCTCTCGGATAAAATCATGTAATCAGACTTTTTAATTAATTTAAAACTTGATATATAAAAAGTTTGCTTATCTTTTAGTCTAGCTGGAGGTTGTTTTCTTTACAAAGGCTACACGAGGCCCTTCAGGTGCAGAAGATTTTTCATAAGATGCGTGGTTGTTTAACTTAAACAGATTATCTCCGGGTTTGATGGATTTTTGATTTTTCATTATTATGAATGTAAATATTCTAATTTTCCGGATTATTCTTTTACAGAAATGCAACTTCATTGAGCTAAATATTCATTTTTGAAAGTTCAATTAAAATTATCTATATTTATGTTTTTGAAATAGAAATAAAAATTCTTTTTAATCACGAAATTATAGCGATACTAGCGAACTCATCCAGGTTTAAATCAAATGAAAAAAGCATAGATGAAATTTTATTTCATTTAAATAGACAGTTAAAAAAAAATAACAAAAAAATGCATAGCTATTGTTCCCAAATGCGAATCAAGGGATAAAATACATTTAGCCTTACATTGGGGTGATTTTTTAAAGTTAAAACATTCTAAAATACGTTTTCCATATGTCTATGCCTGAAATAAAATAAATTGCCTTTATTATATTCCGATTTCCGAGGGAGCTATTTTCGTCTACCTGGTGAATAAATATAAGATGTTTTTTTGAATGAATGCGAGAGCACACTTCAAGAGAGTTAAAGAGCTGCCAGCAGTTGGAGAGGTTGAGAGCCACTGATCCACAGACTCTTTGACTGAAAGTTGGGAAACGTTTAAATATTGTGTTTGGGGAGCATTTATCTTGTAAATGCAAAAAATCAAAATAATAAAGCCCGCTTTATTCTTAGTTGGCTTCAAAGAGCGAAATAAATTGCACCTTTTCTTTCTCCACTCGAAACGCACTTCATGTATAGAGATTCTGTTTTACCGAGAAGTTATTTCTATAGTTCCATCAGTTTCCCTTGGCAAGGATTTATTAAATTCGCGGAACGAAGGTATATCACTGTATTAATTTCGACTTGGTACATATTGGAATGCACAAAACATTCGATCTCTAAGTTCCAAAAATCCATGCCTTGGGGAGACGGTTGGATGCAGGCAAAATATTAGGATGTGTATGAGGGAGATTTTAGCATCTTTCACGTTGATTAAATGTAATTTTCCCATGCTTTTTCATATGGTTGCAAATCTCGGGAATCCTAGAAATGTGACCCATGGCCGAATGCTGCTGAAATGGAAGAGTCGATCGCTCGGGAAGCACTCTTGGAAAAACAAGTGAAGACAGTTACATTAGGATGATGAACGAATCGATGCTGAATGATGGCAGACCAGTATGAAAGGAATTTGCGTACGTTGCATGCGGAGAAAAATACTCTCAAGTCGAATGAGGTCAAAAGGGATGGAATTCGAGATCTTTTTCCCTATGACTCCCTTATTATTCATATGATTTTAATACTGATTCATTTTGATTAAATATAGTGGATTAAACTAAAAGGAAGAGAGATAAGAAGCCTGAAGACAAAGCGATGTTTCTTACGTCTTTGAAGTAGATGATGTAGAAGAGGAATAAATGAGAAATTTTACATAGTATATTTTAATCGTTCCACAATGCTATTTGTATTTGAAAGTCACCTGATGTAAAAATAGAAATTTTAAATTTAGTCCTGCACCTGGTTTTGCTATTCTGAAAGCCTCTGAGATATTGGGTATTAATGAATGATAATATTCGTCATAGACCCTACTTATTGAATACAAAATTTTACTCATAGGACCAAAATGCTGCACTTGAGTGGCTTTTTCCCCTTCTACTTATCCACTTATGCGAGAAAAGGAAAAACAAATACTTCACTTTTCTTTCTCTTGCCCATTAGCTTCATTTTCTCTGCATTGCCTTTGATAGCTATTGATAAAGGGAATGAGAATCCAACCAACCCTTAGGCGGATGACTTCACTGGCAGACGTCGAGAAGATACAATGAGATCCAAAAGGATATAGGAATAGTGCTTCAAAGGAAAATTTTGATAAAATAACAATCTTTTGCTGGTTTTTGAGTTGCTGATAAAATGAGGAATACTTGTTTTCTCTTTCGAAATTATCGTTAAATTGTATAAGGCGTTCTATACCTTTTTAATTCATTTACGTATTTAAGAAAATCATATCCTTATAAGTTATAAGCTGATTATCTATTTAAAATCGTGTCTCATTTAATTCCGAAGGAAATTAGTGTGAAAAATCATTTTCAAGTATTAAAAAAGGCCAGTCACGTTTATTCCGACGAAACAAAACCGTCCAAAGATTGATAATAAAATCTCATTCTGTAACAAATCGCACGAAAAAGGGATCAATTAGGTATTTCCCCAGAGATCCAAGGGCGACTGACATCCCCTTAAACATCGGAACTCAAACGGAAGGCTCTTTTCATCCGGGCCGATTGCAAAGCCACCGAAGTCAATAGAAAGCAGATACAAACGGCGGGGCAATATCTTTCAAAGTCTCCCAGTCCATCGCATTAGAGGGATGAACGGGGAGTAAATTTTTAATTAAGATTACTCCCGGGGAAATGTCCCCCAGTTTTCAATTACCTCGTTCCACGACACTGTTTCTTTGGCTCTCCCATCCTCTGCCCGATGCCAATCTCTCTGCCATTTCGACGTTTTGTTTCATTTCCACTCCAAGAGCCGTCCCCTCTCTTTGCCAGACTCACTTCTCTCTCCCCGTCGCCGACTCTACTAGAGCTCGTTCATCTTTCTGGGACACCTAACGTTCTCTCCTCACCGATTCCATCACTCACGAGTAGCTTTTTCGGAATCTTTCTTTCCCCATCGCAAGGCTTCCGACATCCATCAATGAAAACGCTCTTCTATTTAAAGGAAATTAATTCGAGTAATAATCTGTAGAAAGAGGTCCGTCTCTTGTTTTATTTTAATGACCTTTACTCATCTTCTATAGTCCCACATTCTCTATCACGCCTCCAGATTTGATTTTGTTTTATTTTATCATTAATATATAGTACGAACATTCGCATTATCATTGTAATAAATGAGTAACCATAATTTTCGTTATATATTAAATAAAGCTTTATTTAATATTCTATCTACACTACTACTATTTTATTTATATACTATACTATTAAATATTATATCTCTTTAATACATTCCCTTCCATTGTTTAGAATACTTATTAAAATTTCTTTCATTTATCTTTTTTTTATTTATCAAATTTTATTCCACCTTACTTTGTATTATCTTATCTGTTACAGTCATTAATTATTTATTGCATTCAGCATACATTTATTCTATTTATTACATTTTTTAAAACTTAACTTTGCTTTACGAATTTTTTTTTCCATTTTAAGGTTGTATAAGACCATACTTTCGGCTCACTTTTTATTTTAATTACTTCTCATACCTTATCATTCTTTGTTGTATTGTGTCGCATCCAGTGTATCGTAAGGCTTGTAATTATTTTAGTTATTTTTACCTTACTTATAATTCTGCTGTCAATTGCAGTTTCTTTATAATTCTTCTACTATCTAATATGGTAAGATGGAAAATAGTTTGAGAATAGTTTCTTTTAAATTGACATATTTAAATGAGATTTGAATGTATCTACTTAATAGTTAAATTCTGGATTTTCGGCTGATTATACTCATAATCGAGAGGCTTAAGATTCCTTTATGTTATACTCAACTGGTCTAGAGATATACTCGAGATCCAAATCTCATTAGGCAGATGGGATTAAAGTGAATGGCAGAAGGGTTTTAATGAATAGCTAGGAATCTCCTCGAAAGGTTTCAGCGTGCACATTCACACACACACAATTTTGTGGGTATGTTTTTTAATTCAAATAATCACACTGGGCGCTTTTCTGCGTAAACCTCTTTACCTGATTATGTACTGGGTAAAACAATAGAGCTGGGAATTTCTGATTTTATGCTATGGACTAAACTCTGAAGGTGGTCATGCTTATTCATATTCTACTGTATTATTCTGTCTAATTATTGTATATTCTATAAACTTTGTTCTTTTCTATAAATCTGTCTAATTATTTTATATTTTTTCGAAATTATTATCGTTTCCTTGAATAAAGCATCCTATAATTAAGAGATTTCGTCTCTTTTTTGCGTTGAACTTATTTAATTCAGTATTAATCTTCTTAAAGATTCAGAAATCGAATTAATAGTGACTTTTGAATAGTTAGAGTTGAATGATTGAAGGAAACATCAATTATATATACTATTAAAATTGTCCCGATCATTGCGATCCATCATCTATCATCGAAAGTAAGTATTATAAAATACCCGTATTAATTGTCAATAATACTAACTAAAAGATGTGTTTGTGACATCAGATTAAGAAGTTTACAAAAGAAGCTCCAAAAAAAACAGGAAATATCAAAACCAATTGACTGCAGAAAAAAACAATGAAAATACAGAATAGAAGGTTTTAATACAACAAATTATATATATGCATACATTGATATATAAACATTAACACAAGTGTGGAAAAGTTATTATTTACAAAATAGTATTTATGCACCTTCATTTAAAATTTTGAAGATTTACGATATTTAAAAAAAATTATCTGGCAGGAAATGCCGATTTATAGTGTACTTTACGATAAAATATTTATGGAATGTCAAAGTCTTGTGCACGGGCATGTGAAGATTGGAGGAGTTAATTCTAGTCTGCATAGTTCTATATAAGGGTGGACACGAAAATAGATCAAGGAGATGCCTCGGTTTCCCATTCCTGAATAGGGAGAACAAGAATGCACAGAGCAGGTATTTTCACCTGGTGTTGATGTCCAGCCATCAAAGATTTTCTCTGTATGAAGTGTTATGGATTTGACTAGAACAATCATTATTACCTCTTTTTAAAATGTCGTCAAGCTTTATGAGTTAGAAAGGCCTATTCTAATAAAAAAACTATTCTAAAGTAGTGGGAAATACATGAAATACGAATTTGTCCAGGTTCGAAAATATAAATTGGTCCAGATCTGTTTCACGCATGAGCTCCTCTTTAATGTTGTCGGTGCCTTCGTGGGCGTACGATCTATGGTGGCGATTGATCGATTATGTTATGCGATGGACATGCACTCACCTTACTCATGGCAGCATCCTATACAGAGAGTCAACCGTCACCAGTGTGGAGTTTTTAAATTGAAAATCGTTGTAATCGGAAATTCCGAAAATGTTTTCCATCCTGAGATTGGCTCTTTCATAACTCCTGACTCTAACCATCATCAGCATCGCCGTTCGGAATCTTCCGACTAATCCTCCATAAATTATGGCTCTTCATCCATCATCGGGAGCGTTTCCGCAGCTTGCTGTATCGGAAACCTTTCGTTTTAATTATTTTCGGAACCCAATCCCTACGTTCCCGTTTTGATTTCTCATTGCCACGTCCACACCAATATTTTTATTCGTAACAAAGTTCATAAAAGAGCACAAAGTTAGGGGCTTATAATTCCATGGCGTAATATTTTCGTTTCCCAGAACTTCTATGCTGTATAATCCGAAAGCTTTGGAATTCAGTTTTTGTACATCAAATTCAGTACTTTCCGTCAACTTTATCATTATCTAAGTATCTGATTTGAATATTACAATAGCTGAAGTCATATATCGTTACATTGGATGGACAGATCTGACTGCCTTAGGATCATGTGTTTAAAAATGCAAAATAGCATATACATGTGCCAAACAAATTAAGAGAATATGTCTATAAGAGCATGTACTGAAAACCATATGTCTTTTGCATTGAACATTAGAATTTGTTAATTACGAAGGATTGAATTAAAGCTTTTTGGGAAGAGTTTTTAGCTTATAAATCAGATCCGGCGGTATTGATGAGTATGTCCCGGGAAGAAATCCCAAAGAATGTGTGTATCTCTAAATTAAGAAGCAAGAAAATTACTTTCTTCTGCGTAAAAGTTAACTCATTACAAATGCGTTTTGATTAGTTGTGTAAATGGTAAAAAAACTCACCCACTCCACTATAATGAACAATATATGTAGAGTGAAATTTTTGGAAACAAAATGCGATGAATAATATCTAAATAGTTCTAGTTGACTAGATATTTCCCTTTTTTTCTTTTATTTAAAATGTATTTAGAATATCTTTCTTTTATTCAAAATCATCAAATTATTAACTATTGTTTTCTTTCTAAAGAGAGAGTACTCTCAAAATGTAACACAATCATTTATTCATTATTATTTCCTTATACGAGGCAATTCTGAAATTTTCGTAGCTTTCACCTCTTTTTCCCTTTAAGTACTTTAGTGTTGACTCTTTACCTTTACGTTAAAACATACATTTGCTCGTAAGGATACAACTTGGCATTTGATTTTTCGTTCCGCTTATTTTCGTCCTTAATGCTTTATTTTGATTGTTTTTTTGGATTCTTGTTTTATTTTCGCCGATCATGCTGTCAATGGGGGTGGGTAGAGTAATGGCCTGGGGGTAAAAGCCGGTTCAAAAAACATCAAAACATGGCTCATCAGCAACGAAACTGAAACAGCAGCAGATCCTCATTAAAAAATAAAACCAATGGTGGAAGTCATTAATTGGCGTTCTTTCGGGGAAAAATTAAAAAAAAGCATGTACGACTTTTATTGAGTACAAAAATAGAAATTACCCTGAAAATCTATCTCAATAGGATCAATGATCAAAAGGTGCAAATTAAAGAAGACTGATATTTCACTCTTAAAAAAATTTATTTCATTATCCATGGTATATATCCGTCCCTAAATTAGCAACGCAGTCCACATTACACCCTTATTCGACCCGATACAGAAATGTTATGTAATCAGGTAAGTTATGTTTCAGAACTTTCCCATCGTAATTACGAACATGCCAAGCCGTATTATATAGGAAACTAAAAGTGTCACCATGGGCCATAAAGTTTGTCCACCCTCGCTTTATAAGTACGCCGATTTAACCCGTTTCGAGCGAACTGAACCGTATTCAGGCCAGGTTCGTGAACACATTTTAAAAGCTCGCTTCATAATTATGCAGCGGCACATTCATGCAGATTCGGAGAGAAAACTTTCCGTCCTCTGTGGAAACTCAGTAGACCCGCAATCAGTTCGGATTTGTTGCTAGATTCGTTAAATGGGCTAGCAGCTCCCTAAGATAATTCCACAACGCATTCGAGAAATGTAGGGCGAAGCTTCCTTTGCGGCGATAAGACTCACGTATCCGAGGTGCCTAATTGAAGCTCCTCCAGGAAAGAAATTTCATTCAAAATCCATCAGTCATTCAGAAGCAGATGGCGCTCGCGAGAATGCATTCTATTAAATCGAAATTTGGTTATGCTGTAAGAGGCTCGGTAGAGAAGCCTCGTGGTGCGGGAGGGAATCCATTGAAATTCTTCCCTCAGATCGGCTTTTTTTTCCCACGGAAAAAAAAGGAATCGGGAGCCATTTACCCTGCGAGTCGGGAGCTTCGAAAGAAGCTAGCTACGTAAAGGGCGTTCTTTTCGGAGAATATAACCCACTCTTTTGGTTAATGAAGGAGAGAGGAAAAAATAGCGAAGCTTGGGAATGAGAAAGATTGGGACATGTAAGGGGAATTAGCGGGAAAATAAAGACAGAATTATAGGAAGAAAATAGAGCGGAGCGTAAAAATGCGGGAAACGAAAAGGAGAATTATGGGTAGAAAATAGAAAAGGAGGGAAAATAAAAGGGGGAATTATGGGTTGTAATGGAGGAAGTAACTGGGCAGGAGAGTTCTGAATTATTTAATCTTCTATCCGCGCACGAGTGCCTAGTTTCCCACGCTAACCTCTTTTTTTACATCCCACTTTTTCTCGGTTTCACGTTTCCGCTTTTCCGACGTCATGCAGATATTTTTTCCCATCACCTCCTTTTACCGGAAACGGAAATTTCCTTTTCATACCACTACTTTCCCTCGATCCTCCACACGGTTCTCTTCTCTGTCTCCTTTTCCTTCTCACGTTCTCCAATGCCATCACCTCTTCAATAATTTTTCCTTTGAATTACTTTTCGTTTTGCTCACAAACCATTGCGTATCGCATGCTTTTTCCAAGGTGACTGAGCCATTGCTCCATTGATTTATTTGGATAGCGCTTATCTCTTTCACTTCTTTGGTGTATATTTCACCTAGGACTTCGTTCTTCTCCGATTTTTCTACGCCATAGTTACTCCTCCTCGAATGATTTAATTTTTTTTACTGTTTAAGGTCATTGATTTTCTGGATAAGGTATAGAAAGCTTTCCGTAGTCTATCTAAAACTCATTTGTTGTCAGAAACGCAGGAATATTATATGAACAGTAAAATAATGGAAACACTTTTGAAACATTGTTGAAATTTTGAGGAAAAAAAATCTGAAGAAAGCCATTGCTGTCAATAATTTTCTTCCATATATTTCCTTATAATCTTATTCCTTTTCATCTGTGTCACGCTGATAACATTTAGACACAATATAGAACATTAAAATCAAAACACTGTCAACAAATACTACTTAGCTTTATCAAAAGTGAGATCAAAAGAAACTTTCTTCGAATCTTTAAAACTCATACTCACAAATCATTAAAACCTCATCAATGGTAAACTCACGGCTTACCATTCATCTCGGCCACATCGAATTGTTGTGTTTTTTGGTGAATTTTTCGGCATACAAAAAAATAAGACAATCATATAATGTCGCCAAGATTAGTGAATGAGCTCACTTTATGCATAAATATATTATTTATAGATTGTATTTGAATATTCTACTAAAGAAGTTTTCGCTACTTTTTGTAACAAATCTCTTCCGATAAGAATACGAATAATCGCTGAAATAAACCGAAAATGCAATATATTATCTCTACCATATTCGGATGGTTCTTATTGATTTATTCCCTTATGTATTCCTCCATATCAGGTAAATTTAAATTTCTCTTAAAATATGGTCGTTATTTATCAATTAACTCTTTTGCTAATGAAATTTCGGAATGTTTAATAAATTAGGACATCATGTTATGACCCCTCAAGCATGAACAAGTTTTTCCGAGCTTGCAACTCTTTTCTGAGAATTATTCCGTGATTGCGAGTTTTTATCTCTGATAGCATATTCATTTTGGCCTCAAAATAACTTTGTCGTAACTTTCTATTAGCAGATATTGATGCCGAAAATAAACCGAATGTTTGATGACGTGAAATAAATCTAGTGATAAAATATCAAGTGTCTCCGCTGGCAGATATATGATTTTGTTTCTCTTTGGTTCATAAATCGTCATTGATACCTTTTCCCTTAAATCCTTCCACCCATCAGAAAATAAAATATTATCTTTGACGATGAAAAACAGAACTATCTCTGAACAGAGATACGTTGGCGCAACGATTAGACGAATATCTACCTACTAGTAACTACAATCAGCAAATGAAAAGAGGCTAAAACCTAAAATTTTCTTTATATTTGATATTCCTACTATCAATTTTAAACCGCACAATACAAGTGAAAGCCATTTAAAACGCTCCCGCTTAAGACGCTATACCCCTTGATACGCGATTTCATTTCAATCCCTAGCACACGAAAAACATGGTGAAATACCACTTAAGACGCTGTGGTAACTGCTTACAAGGCGAATTTATCCTATATAGGGTACACTGCAAGCCGCTTTAGATGACCGTCTACCTCATTTCATATCATATAATGGTAGACCAAAATTTTTGCATTATATACGAGTACATTGCCATCCTCCGTTCTCTTATGCCACGCTATGTCTATCTCTTGTGGGAAGAGCAATCTCCATCCCACTGTCGGAGCTAATTATAGGGCTAAAATAGTGAGAGATATTCTCCATCAACCTCGTCTAAGGTCATACGTTTTCGTGAAAGTCCTTTAGCTCTGTTTCCTTTCTTTGCAAACGTATAAACTGTTATCAACACATTTTCCTAAGAGATAAAGGTTCTCCAAGCGCCGAAATTGCGGCGACCGTCTAAGGGCGATTACCGGGAACGGATAATCGTATTAGCGGTCCCAGTTCTTTAGAATCCCGATGTACATTTCGGAAACAATGCTTCCATCTTCATAGGGGGTCCAATGCTGAATGGGACTTTCTAGCAACATTTTCCTAGCCAAACTTTGTACTTTGCTGTTAAAATTGCCTATTCCATGCTGATGAAATTTATCTCTCTGAAAATAAAGTTTTTCAGTCAATGGCATGAAGTTCTTGTATTCAACGAGTTGTCTTTTCGCCAAGTAGAACATTCTTGTAGTGGTCCTGAACTTGATGTAGTTTATAGTCCTACAGTGAGTCTCTACTCATCTAATCCTTGTATTTTCATCCCTCAACAGGATCCCCTTCGAAGAGGGATTACGCTGTCATCTTTTACGTTCATGGAGAGTCTTATGAATGGAACTCCGGAAATCCATACGATGGGAGTGCCCTCTCGAGTCTCGGCAACGTGATAGTCGTCACCATCAACTTCCGTCTTGGGGCTTTGGGTGAGTAATTCCATTTACTCATGCATGACGAAAAGATCGATTTTCATGCTAACATAATGCAATAATGAGCGCATTACGTAATGTCAACTTTTCTGATATTCCAAAATATACAGATAATTAAAGGCGACCTACTATAAATGGATACGAAGACGATTTAGCTTCTCTGTGATATGCGGTATAAGCTGTAATGTTGACCTTTCTACTCTGGTTGAAAAATTATAGGACGTTGCATTTTTCATTTATAGTATCTCGTCATAACACAAAAATTTGATTCCAATTGTCATATACTGAGAATAAAATAAATAAGTGGTTATAAATAAGTGGTGTCCGAGCGGAAAGAATTCATCTCTCTGCATACTTTCATCATAAATTCATAGAAAAAATCATGAAGGATCATAAAACGATCATATGCTTCATAAACTATGTTCCTTTAGTTAAAACTTATCTAGATTTCGCTTCACTTCAAAGATATAATTTATGCGCTTTGGTAAAATAAGTTGTTAAGTATTCCGGAATAAATACTATGAAATTGAAATAAGTCGCAAAAACGTGGCAGCATTTTGGGAATTATTATTTAAGATCTTAACCGAATTCGTAATTTATGCATATCTTCACTGTCATTATTCCTTTTGAATCACGGAATCATACTGAGGAGCTAGTACGACAAAAATTTCAATCGGAATCAAAAATAAAATCCTATTCAGACCCGAAGAACATAATCGCATTAAAATTTTTCATATTCATTAGCGTCAAAGCTATATGGGGTGATCTTTCTTCAGAGGATTAAAGCTTAGAATTTAATCGTATCCGAAAGTAATGCTTTTCTGTTGGATATTTCTTTGTCATATTATAGAATGTTAAATGATTGGTGTGAGTTTACATGGAGGTATGTTTGCGTGAAATTTGGCGTTCTTATTTAATAATATTATTTCATTAAAAAGTGGAAACCATCAACCAGGAAACTATCCTACCATGTAATAAGAATGTATGTTATCGTATGTTTAATTAAAGTGTATCTTGAGGTGGTAGTGTACATCATCGCAAGGAAGAAATTATAAAGGTAGTCCGAAATTTAAACTTTGAGAAATTACAATAATTTTTCATTCAGGCATCTCCATGAAAACTCATTCCTTGATTTCGGCGTCATCATACCTGGTCATACTGATTTCAAACTTAATCCTTAGGTTTCATGCAAACGGGTCCCGCAAGAACTGATGCGTTCAGTGACCCCACCTCAGTGCAGGGTAACTGGGGCCTCTTAGACGTGCTAGAGGCATTGAAGTGGGTGAGAAGGAACATCGAGGCTTTCAATGGAGACAAGGAACGCGTCACAGTTGTGGGGCATCATACAGGAGCCGCTTTAGTCCATCTACTTCTCGTTTCCACTGCAGCCAAAGGTAATTTTCACGACTCTGAATATTCAGCACTCATAAACTGAATTTAAATCTTACCACCTCACTAAATTTCTTCAATAATTTAGACGTTTTCAAAATTATAATGCTATTTATCCCGCTTTGTCACTACATTTGGTATATATTGGTGGTTTTTCTCGCGGATTCTTTGTCTTTAATGTTTCGAAACGGAAGTGTCCAGTAACTAGTGTGATACTTGTCATATTTCTGTGACAATATCTTGCTCATCAGGCCATTAAATATAATATTAAATAAATGTAAATTTAACAATAAATCTCGGTCCTCTCTCATATTTAAAGATTTTTCTATTAAGTCCTACGCCGCTGTACTTACTCAGTTTCATATAAATGTATAACACAGTTATATGTTACCCTTAATTACTAATGTAAGCTAATTTTCTTGAAATTTTCTTTTCCTCTTTCCCTTTCTTTCTTGTACATCAAATTCATGGCACAAAGTTACCTCTTACATTCCTCTTCCGCTTATAAATTTCCCTACAACAATTCAATCTTGAATTCTCTACAAATACTTTAATAATAATATAATAATAATAATAATAAACGACTTTATTAGAGGGCGAGATTGAGGCTGGTAAGCCTCTTCTTACATAATGAGGGGATACGTAAAATCCCTTAATCCATTGCAGAATCAAAGTTGTACCAGAGAAGGCTTAATAGAGTATCCCCATTTTCATTATCCTTCAATCACATTCTTAGATAACAATTCGCATCAACCATACGTATTTTTCAAATTGAACGCCCCGTCCTCTTCGTACAGAAAAATTAAATAGAATTAAAAGACAAAATACTGTCAGCGATTTAAAGGGACGCTTCAAATATTGAAATGAAATAGTTGTGGTATTTTGGGCGTGTAAGATTTACAAAGAGAAAGAATACATATGTCAGATTCTTTGATAATAATTTCCTTACCTGTCTTTCGTTAGGCCTCTTTCAGCGTGCAGTAATGCTGAGCGGATCTGCTAACAGCCTGTGGGCAGTGGTACGAGAACCAAGAGCCCTCCGACGTAAAGTGGCCGAGAAACTCGGCTGCCTCCATCCATCCCGTCCGTATGCACACGACCAGCTCACCGAGGCCACCTCCGCTGGCACACCTCCTCCGGCACCAGAAGGGGAAGACGTGGACATAACCCCGTGCCTCAGACGGGCAACCACCGCCGCACTGCTTTCCTCCTATCCCCCGTCCCTCCGCTTCCTCGCCCGGTTCGGCCCTTCTCTCAGAGAAGACGACATAGGTCCATGGCTAGAACCAGAGGGCCACGGTGGCCTTCCCGGTGGAGTACCACTGCCCTCTCACGCATCCTCTCCATTCACGAGGACACCCCTCCTTCTGGGAGTGGCCACTGCGGAAGCATACACCGAACTCTCCGCCGAGGACGTCAGGTGGGGTCTTGAAGAAGAGAGAAGAGACGCTTTGCTGAGGACGTTCGTGGCCAACACCTTCTACTACCACCGCCGGGAGATATTGGCAGCCGTGAAGAACGAGTATACCGATTGGGTCGGTTTGGGCAGCGACCCGAGGGCTCGCACTACCAGAAGCGCCGAGCCAAAGTTTGGTGACGGCCCTCCGACACCGATGCCCGTCTCCGGGACCCCCATGTACACCGTTCAAGCGAGGCACCATCTGCATCCAATCACCGTGAGAGACGCCACGGTGGAGGCCCTCGGAGATGGCCAGACGGTGGCTCCTCTGGTGGCGGTGACGAGAAGCCACGCGGGAGGAAGGGGTGCTCCTACTTATTTTATGCACTTTTCCCATCACGCGAGGGATGGTGTGGACTATGCCCAAGAGAGGCTGGGGAGTGCTCCGGAGGAGATTGTATCCCACCTGTTGGGCGTCTCCGTGTTGGGCGGCTTATCGCCGGCGATAATGTTCAATTCCTTGGCCCCACCGGAAGTTCTGCTCAACTTCACGAGACAGGACGTGACAGTGGCCTTGGCGATGATTCGTTACTTCGCCAACTTCGCCAACACAGGGTGAGGATATTTTTCCACTTATATTACTCACGCCAGATCTCTTCATGTATCTTTATGTGTTGTTTTTATTTGTTGTCAACGAAAAGAATGCAAAGAACTTTCGTATAACAGAAATTTAGTCCACACGCATATTATGAACGTGATTAAGTTATGATCTCTTTGTACTTTCACAGTATATTAGTGTAGAAATAAACACCATCCTTGTTTTAAACACTATCGATTAAATATTTGGCCTAGTTTATATGTATTTCTTTTCGACTTATATCCTTCAAAGGCATAAAATCAATTGCTTATTTTTTAAGGATACCTTAGTAGTAAACGGCTAGGTAATGAGGTAAGTGATTTTCCAAACCACAAACTATGGTAAAAGAGCCTCACTATTATCTATCTGGCATAAATTTTCATTATTCTGTACTATTAACCTTTTCACTCTTCATACCATACGGTACGGAAATTGAGCGTATTCATAAAATAAATGTAAATAAGAGTTCATATATGGTCGGTTTGCCACTATACAGCACTTGATGAAATTCTTTACGGTAAATAGTTTAGAAGAGTAATACTTAAGATTCATGGGATCAAGTTCCACATTCCACATATTTAAGAAAGCAAAGTCCCAGTAAGGTATCTTTTAACACGAGTTTATTTTTCAAGTTGACGATATTTAATGTTCTTAAGAAGTCGGTTGAGAAATTGTGCTTTTCCCGGAAGGAGAGAAGGAGAGATTTCCATGCCTATATCTCTTATTTGGGCCATTTCATTCATGTATATTCTTTGCTCTGTTCGATCAGATTTAATTACTAGTCTTCTCCGTCC
This sequence comes from Pachydiplax longipennis, assembly GCA_036926295.1. Lineage (NCBI taxonomy): Eukaryota > Metazoa > Arthropoda > Insecta > Odonata > Libellulidae > Pachydiplax > Pachydiplax longipennis. The sequence continues at coordinate 21,260,053 of JAVFKF010000012.1, forward strand.
ATGTATCTACAATTAACTTCCGCTTCTGTTTTTTAATGGCATAATACTATTCGACCTTCCAAATAACATGAAAATAGTTAATCGCTCCAAGCAATGTATTCTCAATTAATATAAATACATGCTTGCATATATATTTTTTCCTCATTAAAGGGACCCAAACTGGGAAAGCCAAGCTAAAAGAGATGCTGCAAGGGGTCAGCCATGGCCGAGCGGACGCAATGATCAAAGCGGTCACATCCCAGTGTGGATGCCCTTTGACCTCACTTCTCAGATGCATCTCAATATGGGTGAGTAATTTATATTCATATTCTGTAGCTATTTTTAACCTTTCAGAATATTAATATCGCTATGTAACTTAAAACATTTTCCCCCTGCAAGCTAAATTAAACCGTTTTTCTGAAAAATGTGCTCAGCATATTTAAGCGCTGCAGAAAAGATTCCAAATTTTTTACAAATTAAACTTTACGTTTATTCTGAGGATGACTCTATCGAGTAGTGCTAGCGATAGTGGTATATTTTTGTAGCTGGAGTTAATTTTATATGTTACTCTTACTGCTGTTTAATTTTAGATCGCCAAGTATGTATATTCTATTCTGCAGCTCGCTATTTCATTGTAATATTTGTCTTTCGATTAATTTCGGGAAAATGAAAAAAACATATAAGCAAACGTACCTCATTTAGAATATTCTGTTTACATTAGATTTTTACATGGTACATTTCGTTTTACTGATTCACAAGCATGTCAGGCCAAGAACGTCTTTGAGTTGCTCGAATCTGAGCTTGTGTAGAACTATGTATTCGTTAAGAGAGGATAGAGTTATCAGGCATTTTTGCACCCTTAAAGAGAAGATAATATTACCTCCTCCAAAATCTTATAACGATTATCTGACGATAAGAACTCAGGCAGTCGTCGGAAACCCTTGCTTTTTACTTTTTCCCATAGAATTGATAAACTGCATTACGACATTTTTGGGATAATTGTTTGTCAGTATTCCGACGGAAATGTTGCGAAAAGGTTTTCTATAACTATTTATTATCGGTTTTCGCTCTTTTTGACGAAATATGACAAGCAGATTTTCAATGTTAAAGTTAAATGGAAGTAAGCATTTAAAAAACGATCAGGATGGTGCCCCTAAAAATTAAGCGCCACGGGCGGTTGCTCGGGTCACCCGTCAGGCCAGTACTGTTATCAGTTTTCCTAGTTGTTAAAGCATCCACCTTATGTGATGGACGCTAGACATTTAATACTCCTCATCAAAAATATGAATATGATCAAAATGTGGGCTTAAACTGTTTTTGTGTCTGTGATGTTATCCTTTATACAGTTAGCAACCGCTGTATCCATTTCAGGGCCAAAAGCAAAGATGCGCAGTCATTACCGCAGCCACAAGATGGCTCTGTGGCTGAACTTGATTCCGCAACTTCATCGATCACAAGATGAAGAAGACACATCTCCACATCATGAATTTCTTGAAAAGGATCCCCAGTATTTCGCAGGTAATATAATGTACATAACATAAATGATATTAACAAAAACTAATCAATACTGACTTAACTAATGTGGTTTTTATTGAAGGTTCTTTCTATGATGTTTAAGACATATATTGCAGAAAATTTATCATAGTAAGGGATCTTTCGGATTATTTCAGAACTCATGAATTAACTCCGTTTAGTGGAGATTTAATTGAACCTCCAGAAAATCCAATATAATTTATACATAGAAAAACATTTTTACTATCAGTTTTAATGTGTGTAACGGAATAACTGTGTATATCTTTGAAAAATACCAATGTATTTCAAATCCAGATAAAAAACGGGGAAATACATTTACGCGCTGGAAAGCAGAACTAAGTGTTTCGTTGTGTCATGGCAGTCAGTAATTTAGAATCTTCCTCAAAGGAAAAAATTAATGAGTTTATTTACCCATCATTTTGATTCATCTTCAATACACCCTGTAAACAATCCAATGTAGCAACTGTTTTTCATCTTTCAAATCTTTTTACCTGAGACATCAATACAATTATAAACCTTTCAACTTTGCAAATTCGACTTAACAATTATCAAGTTCTCATCCCGGAGCTCAGTAAATCATAACACGCTAGCGAATACTATACTTAAATATAGGAACATTCTAATAACAGCCTTGTAATTATAAAATCGCGTAATGTTGGAAAGACGAGGCAATACAAGCTCCGGAAACGGATGGCAGAAGAGTTGAAGTCGGTTTAACCTAATGTTCCCGTCCTAACAGGAGCTATAATGAACAAATCCCTCATCGATCCCTACTGGAGGCTTGGAGCGGTTTGGTCTAAGAGCGTTTTACACACGGCAATCCCCACTACGCTAGAGTGCGAGCCGATCCCGTCTCCCGACGGCGGGGAATCCATATCGTCTTCCTCCCTCTCCAACCCGTCTCTCGCACCCCAAACCACTGTTCCACGCAACGCTACTCTACCCGATGGAACGGAGGACGAAACTGGACAAGAGGTGATGGAAGATGCGGAAGGTGGGAACTACTTGGCCGCCCTCTCCATCACAGTCACCCTCGGTGTGGTCCTCTTGCTACTCAACGCAGCCATCTTGGTGGCGGGGGTTCTCCATCACTACAGGCAGAAGGAGAAGGCTCGTAAGGGGAAGAAGGGATCAGAGGAGATTCACAGCGAGCAAGACAGCGACGGCGGACACATAAGGTTCGGGGAGTTTTTGGACAGCGTGTCGGACTCTAAGAGCAACAAGGATTTCGGTGAGGTGGGCACAGAACTGGGTCTTGTGGGACTTCTTCCAAGGACTTACCCGGACGTGATGGGACATGACCACCGAACTTTTAAATCAGACTCGAGCAAGGGAGTCGAGATGAGCGATCTCGGGGAATCGGTGAAGGTGAAAAAACCTCCTTTAGATCTTCCGTCTAGTTTAGGAGGAGAAAAGTCGGCCTCAGTTGGAGTCCTTTATACGCCAGATACGTCTTCATTGCCGAGGAAGCAGCAGGCTTCCGGTAGCGGCACTATTCCGAAGACTAAATCCACTGCCTCTAAAGAGCCTTTTTCTACAGCCACAGTGGGAGTGAAGAAAAGGGTTCAGATTCAGGAGATATCGGTGTGAGATGTGATGCGTTTTTAAATCTTTTTTATATGAATGAAAGAAGTTGACCCTATATTGTTACGGAATAAAGGTGTTATACATGATGCATTTTTTAAAAGGGCGTATTTTCATTTGGATCCCATCTTTCCTGATAATTCCGAGGCAACTCTCAACGACTAGGATTTATTTATTCTTGATAGTTAGATATTACTGAGGTAAAATTTTGTGAAAGCATCTTTTAGAATCTTCGTACAATGAATCTTATAAATGCGAGTGGATTTAAGATGAGGCATTTTAAATCTTATCGATTCTTCTTTGTAAGAATACTTTTTATGAATAATTAATTGTAACTAATTAACAAAATATTAACAAATATTAACTAACAATTGTGTAGTTTACTAATTGATTTTACAAAGATATAGAAGTTGTGGATATTCAAAATGAACTTCGTCTTTGCATATGTGATGTGGCTATAATTTATATTAATGCAATTTGGAATATCGCTCCCAAATAATCTGTAAAAAATCTGCAAATACAATATTTCATCAACGATTGTGCTCTGTTGAACAAAAATGCCTAAAATCGGTTTTTCTGTATTCTCTCGCTCTCGCCTTTCTCGAGGTTTTTTGACTTTTTAAAGAGCTTCAAAATTAACCTTGCTGTCTAATTTCTAAAAATAAATAAAATTCATTTAAGTAAACTATATTCCCATATTGGGAAATTTAACGTATCAAACTCCGACGGCCAATAAAAACTCTCATTCGTCACTCAAGTAATTACGCCCCAAAGCAACTTTTTCTTCTCAGCCATTATGGATATCTTACCCAAGTTAGTTTATTTGAATACGTCTTGAAATGTAACTATTAATTAAGAGAGTCTATGCCTGTTTAGAAATTCCAGTTCACTTCGCATTCAGCGGGAATGACGAATACCCTCGACGTAATTAATATGGAGGAGAGAAAAAAGGAAAGTCATCGAATTCGATAAGATCTTCGATACGGAATTGATGATGGAAGCGTGAAGTCAACGATCAACTAGGATCCCTGAAATCCATCATCGCTCTCACTCAAGCCTCACGTCAGACCCTCTTTAACAGAGGCCTAGGGTCAGGAGCCGGTCACCTGCCAACACTGACGTTTGCCCTCCTCTTCCTGCCCAATGATTCCAACAAGGGAAACGGCGACCGCAACTTCTACGAAGGAGGGGCAGACGACGAGGGGAGAGACAACACCGTCAGCAAACAGGCAAGTACATCCAGTCCAAATATCCATTAATCTCCGATAGAGTTAAGCGCCTTACTCTCGTCGTCACAAAATCCAGAGTCCGCATATCAAGCCTGTTAAATTGTCCACATAGCGCGTTAACTAATTCTAACCGATGTACTCTCCCTTCATCCAGTCGTTTGTCCGGGGGGCTTCCCGCGGGTCAAAATTTTCTCTGGGGATTTTCACGCGTCATTGATGACTTCGTTACAAATGAATTCGTTAAAGGTTTCAAAATCCTCCCGGTGTCATTTGATTGATGCTTTTTCGATAACTAATAAAATCGAAATTTATAGCGTTTTTAAAATGATCGATTTTTATCTTTTTATGAAAACTTTTCAAGACTTTTTGATATATTTGATGATTTTTAATCAGTAGCCTAAAATAAAATTCTAGCATACCTGTATATCTATAACACTTCGAATCAAAATGTACTATTCCAATGAGTAAATGATCAATGGAAATGCAGCTCCGTACAGTCCTATTAACCATCTTGAAGCTTGCAGTATTCTTCATTTGTCGTTTGATATAGCGTGGAGAAAAAAATAGACTGAAGGATTCAGTTCTTATTGGTTACTATTTATTGAAAGTTATGTAATTCATGTTTATAACTAAATACCACTTACGCGGATTTGTTTCACTCAGACGAGACTTGCGTCAGGTCATGTTGAAGGGGTTGAGGATCCAAATGCTGATTAGTTTATCGACGGTCAGTATTCATATTTGTAGATTTCAGACAGAAAACGAGACTCTATCTATAGCACTCCTTATCCACCTATTGCATACACATATAAGTAATCATTCTAAGTTGCAGTTTTGGATAAAATAGAAAAGCGCAAATAACTTAATATTCTTCTTATTAAGAAAACATGTTTGTATTAGTAGGTATCCTGGTTGTGTTATTTTATTAAAGAAGGAAAATACATGGAGTTTTTCTTTTGCACTCATTTTCATTTCGGTTTTTTTTCTTTAGTAGAAAAGATGCAAACGTATTTTATTACCAAATATTTTCAAAGGATTAATTATGACTCTGAGTTGTGATGGTGCTTTATGGGAAGGCCGGCAACGCTATGTATTTTTCTCTATGACCTTGGAATACGTGAATAACTTGAAGCAGGAAAGTAGTCTAGAAAAAGTCTAGAAAAATAAATAATAGAAAACTAACTGCGCGCATGAACGAGTAGGTGAAAAGTCAATTAAGGAGAAGGGAGTTAGGAAAAAAGTTAAGGGAAACGGTTTATGAAAGAAACACAATCTATGCATCTAGCTTAATTTTCAGTCGTGAACCCAGCCTTATAACATTTAAACCTGCTTTCCTCTCACAACTCCCTTCAAAATCTTCTAAAATGATATTCCATGCATTTTTTCCATATCAATTTGCCTTATCTTCCATTTTAAGGCTTCATGAAGATTTCTTTTTATTTCAGTACTTTGATATCTTATTCATTCAAGAAAGAAGTAATATCATGTTGATGGATATTATTACAGTTCCTAAAACATTAAATTTCTTTTAAATTTATTTATTTCTAATATTTTTAATGCTTATATTGAACTATTTTGGTGGGTGTATATTTCAGAGCATTCAAATATTTAAAAATGATCTATCATAACGAATCTCTTTCCTCATTCTTCTCTTACCAGTAATTAACTAACTTATTCCAGTAAAATCAACATCCAATTGTTTTCCATCTGGTAACCAATAACTTCAAATACTCGATTCTATCTTCATAAAATTAAATAACCATAATAAATGACATTTATCGCGAAGAGCGATTTTTTGACATCTAATTTTCTTCTAAATCTAAAACAAACTTAATTTAGGTCATCCATAATCTTAATTCGATCTTAAGTTCTCTAAAATATTTTCTCTTCACTTATAAAGCTGAATCCTGAAAATTATAATTATCGATGTATGGAAAGCAGGAAAAATTTAAGATGAGATAAACATGCTTATTTCTGCCTAGATGTACCCAAATAGAGAAATCGATTCGAAGGAAAATTTTTCAGATTATTTCAAAACTCCTAATAACTCAATAAGTTATATTTAGACTCCAATCTTCTAAGACCATGAAATTATTAAAAGATTTTATAATGATAATACATACTTTTTTCAGATATTTCAAAACTTCCACTTAAGAAATAAACAATAGGATGAGAATTGTCATGTAGAAAATAAATCTGAAGCATCAACCGTATTATCAGGCTTATAGGTAAGATTTAACAGTTGTAATTCTAAAAGAGAGCATTGAATTCATGAATTTATGTGAGAATCTCTCACTTCAAAACTCTCCGTGATTGGTATTCAGAGAAAAGTTTGAATCTAATGTTGTTCAGAGCTTAACGTTGAGCAAATACGTTGAGCTAAATCTTTCATGGTAATCCGCAATAATACTCGAATTGTATTCTATAAATTTTAAAATGACGATCAAACACCGACGTGATTCGATTAAACGATTTGTACTCAGCTTTTCTCGGAAAACACGCTGAGTAACGAGAGAAATCTTCCGCTCGTAAATCATTCTACGACGGAAATTATTTAAAATTCTCAAATTGTATGAATCCAGTTAGGATGTCTGCTGTGGTGTATGAACCAAAGGTGTTTTACGGTGAAATCTTTCCCATGCAATGCGAATTACCACATTGTGATGCTTCGGCACTATGCATTCAACTCGGCGCATCCCTGCTAATTGAAACATTTGTGCAAATAATAGCTGGTTAGGATAAGCGCACGGAATCGCTTAAACTGATTAGCTATCTCTTCCTGGCTCCAGGATGTTTCAGAGGAGGCTCTAACGGCAACTATATTCCTCCGCAGCCGTGCGTAACTGCCTAACACGACCTCTCGCCGCTCCCCTGTGAAACGCTTGTGATTGTTAGCCAGGAAACTGCCCTTAATTGGGCCATTGGAAGAGCTTCAAACGATTTACGCCGTGACTCAGGGTTTTTCGTTCAGCGATGAAGCCTTTCTTTATGCATCCTGATTGTCTAACTAATTACATTCTCGCTTTCAATGTCAACTATTAGATCACTATTTCTTGTGCACTAGATGATTTGGTTACAGCACACAAACTAGGGTAACCAGGTACGGTCCGAGGAACTTAGGCGTCCCAAGTCCCAAGGCGTCCCAAGCTTATCGTTAGCTCTCGACGGTTAAACTTTCATAACATTACTACCGTCGACATGGCTAATAACACAGTGTTATTGTAAAAACAAAGTAACAAACATTTATAAGAATCAAAGAATAAAATTCTATTAATAGAAGAACTATTTTCAAATAATGAAGAGATTACGAATGGTAAATCGAAGGCTCGCTCGGTGGCACGGCGAATCTGAAAGAAATATTATGACAAGTCTTCAAGGATCCAAAACCGAAGATAAGTTGATCTTACTCTGTTAGTTTGAATGATTTGAATTTCCAACTTATTTTTTGCCCTTTCCTTCAGATCAAAGGGTCTGGAAAATGGAGGTCGATTTTACTTATACATGTATAATTCAAAATGTTTATCGGCTTATTCTACTATCGGCTTTTAAAATACAATTTTTTATGATGATTGTAGTGTAGTAATCGTGAAAAAAATTGTCAATTTTATTATAATTCTAACTCCTCGTCAGAAGCTAGGCAAATCACTACTACAAACTCAGCTTGGAGAACGATCTCATTTTTCAGCCCCTCTGGATCCTCTAATGCCTTCAAGTGATACATGCAGAAGTATTCTACCCGTTGCCTGCTTATATGCCTTCTTAATCTTATGCCATTCCTGGTTTTTATTAACTGCAAGTGATAATAATAAGGATTTCGTTAAGGTATACTCGTTTTATTACTTTTAATATTAGTTACTAATTTTTAATGTTAAATTGCGATTCCACAAAGTATGGCTAGCAAATATTCATTTTAAGGATTTTTCTCAAAAGTCCTGAGCTTCACTCTCAAAATTTAAAGGAATCTACAACATTCGTTCAAGATTTCGTTGACGTCATGAAATACTCATCAACGTGCCCAAAAATGTAACGGAGCAGAAAAAGAATAGTTTTATTTTAAAATAAAGCAAAAAGCTATTAATGAGAGAGAAAGGAGGCTTCCAGTAAAGTAGCGAATATCCCAGCATCAAGGGAGAAAAGAGATCAAGAATAGCAATGGACTTGAGCGAGTAATGGAATGAATGAAGGGAAGAAAGTTGAAAAGTTTACTGTGTGTCCGTCGCTGAAAGGCTACAGCGGGATCTTATGAGTTGAACGCTTGAGAAAATCCTTCCTGAGGGAGCAATAATACTGGAGCTTTTTCCTCAAAGGCCCTCCGGCGAAAAGGGAACAAAGATTCAAATGAAGGATATTCAAAGAACTAACCAGTTCTAAATCTTTCATTATAATCGAGGGCGGTCATTCGTGGACCATAGAAAACTGAGCTAATGGAATACGCAATTTATGCTTCCCAATGGTACTTGCTTAATCTATCCCCTTAAAATTAAGTGAAAGAATAAGGAGTGGTGCTTTCTCTAGGAATTGAAAGTTTAAGTTTGAGGAAATACTCTTTCCTTTCTTATGTTGTAAGTAGAAATTTCCTTTCTTACGTTCAATTAATAAAACGTTCTCTCTTACTTTCAAATTAATTGTGGGAATGGCACTTTCCTAACGAATTTAAAGTTTAAGATTAAAATATTTCTTTGAAAAAGAGCCATTTTTTAAGAGACAGATTTCCGTAAGGCCTCATCAGCTTAGTATATTTCGCTTTAAAGTAATAGATGTTTCCTGCCTTGCATTCATTTGAAGAGAACCGATCAATTTTTTTACCGGTCTTACTTCGAGTATCTGTGATTCATTCAGGCTTTCGTCTTCCAATCAAATATAATGATATTTGATAGGAATAATGAATGATTGAACTGTAATATACCTCGTTTCAAAGAATGTATTAAAGATTAATTCCTCATACATTTTTAGATAAAGCTCAAACAGATTTTTTTCCGGTGACTTCTACGGTGAACTGAAAATCGAAGAAATTCTTAGTATCTTAAATATCGTGGAGTAAACGAAGTTGAAAATATCTTTTGGACGATCTATTCCGGAAGATGCGGGTGGCTACTCTAACAAATTGAGCTAACTGGGTATATACCATGTCGATAAAGTTTATACCATAACCGTTTCTCGAAATAAAGGTCATCTATAATAATCTCTCCTATGAAACATAATTAGTTTGTCACGTGTCTTTTACCATTACCTAAAAGTCTTCACTGGAAATTTCTCAAGTTTATGAGTTTGCTTAGAGAACATTGAAAAAACCTTAAATACAATTTCATCATCAATTCACACCGAAACCAGAACTATCTGAAATTTAGATAGGTCAGAGGGTTAAAGGAGTGGAATAACTGAGACATTGGAGAGTAATTTATGAGAAAAATTAAAAGCGACTTATTCTCTGAGTTGGTGACATTGGGTGTTTCAACTACTACTCGCAGATATATGACGTAATCTCCATGGCATCCTCTTCTCGACACAGCAAACTTCTTTCGCTTTCAGCATATAAGTACATCGTTATTATGCATTTCCTTTTCTTTCCCAGCTTTAATTTTTCCTTTCCGTTCAGGATACTGCAATATCCCCGAAATATTAACCAGCTGTTCTCTATCTTCCTCGTCTTTACATTACATTCACTCTTTCATTCATCATGTTTGTTCTTCAGCTTTGCCCATCCTCTTGATTATTTCAAAACGACGCATTACACCCATTTCTTATTGGATGCGTAGGCTTTCTTCTAGTTTATATTTATTCATCTACTTTTTATTCTATACAGTTTAATATCTCTCTCTCGAAAACAGCTATGAAATTAATGCGGAATTAAGAGAGTTCTATTTCCAGGCTGATTTCTCTAGAAAATCCTAGCTGACTGATGACTGACGAAGTGCTTCCATTCTTTCTGATCACTCGCATTCATTCATCACTAGCTATCACCGTTGGTTCTCAATGGAGTAGTGAAAGTTAATATTCATTATAATGATTGCACCTTGAACAAGGCGCCAAAATTACACATCAAAAGAAGTATATTCATTGTGAGGCGTCTACTTTTCATAATATGCAATTTGCTATGTTTTAAATACTATGTTTCTCAATTTTTAGACGAACTTACACATGCAACAAATACACAGTCAAAATTACAATATAGGATAGCTGAAGTACCCCTTGATTCTTAAAGGGGAACTAATAATTGATAAAAACCGTGCCAATTACGACTTATTGGATTCTCAAGAAAGTATTCCATAACCAATGTGACGTGGAATTACATGACTATTTACTCGACAAACTACAATGACGTTATAGTAACCGTTTATGAAAAGTAGGTGCATGTACCCCTTGCCGCACTCTGTAAGAAAATGCGAGGATACTTATGTAGATATAGATTTATTTAACGAAAGGCATATTTAGTCGCTTCATTATATTGAAATCCTGTCGGAAAATCGGGCTGATGAATAAATACTTCTGCTGGGTCTAGTTTTTGTTCCTTCGATTTTTTAACCGTACATGGCAATGTTAAAATCCCAGAAAATGTCCTCTTCTCTATATAATCTACCATTTATTCGCATCATTTATTCCATTGTGGAAAAGTCTTATGGAAATGAGCTCGAATTCAACAAGCTCGTCGTCTTGGTCGTCTAGGATACAAGTTGTTAATTAATGCAAAATTTTCCAAAACTTCCTTTATTTCAATTTAATTCATACAATGCTAACCGTTAGTGATATTTTACGACAAAAATTAAACTTTTTATTCAATTTCCTTTCATTTGGTACTTTTCTCGATTTCGTGCGACTGTTTTTTCAAATTTAATTTTGCAAAAGAAATAAATCCTGCAACCGATAAAATGAGGTTTGTATGTATTCTATATGGAAATCTATCTGGGTGATGTTGGTTCGAACTATGTAAAATTAGCGAATAAAAATGCCGTATTACTTCCTTCTTGGTCTAAACGGACAAGTGTACAAAGTTTGCGAATTCATGCTAAGTTGTTCTCCTTATCCCTCTAACTTCCCTTTGGTCGCTTCTTTGATCACGCAATAATTTCTTACCATATGCTGACCAATTCGGATTGTTTTTCTCCTCCGATTCTTATCAGTTTCCTTTTCTCTCAAATTCTCTCATATTACTCTTTATTTCTGGTGCCTCTTGTCTACCTAATCTTCCAATAGTGGCGAGTTATAATGTAGAATCATGAAGATTCCCAAACAAAATTACTATCAGCATTCGAAGTATTGCCATACTTGCATAGAGCCGAAAGGGAATGAAAAGACAGAGGAAGAAGAAATAGACTTTCGCAGACGCAGTAGGGCAAACGGAGACGCGTTTGATAGAAAGAGATTGCTTCCTTAAAAGAAGGAAACCCCCGAATCGAATACTGCCGCATTTAATTGAGTTCCGGATCTCTGGATTCCTTTCGTTGTTCCCGACTTGTTTAATCCCGTTCGCCTCTCTCGCTTTGACTGTTACGTTTATTCCTTCCATTTCATTCCCTTCCATTCCTCCTTCGCCGTGTCCTTCTCGACACCCACACGTGGTGGTTAAGGACCCCTTCCTCCTCGCGATGGCTACACTTCGTTCCTTCCTAACGCAATTCACGCGCTCGTAGAGAATGCTTTCTCATTTGAGTGGAGAGCGGACGAGTATCCTGTATAGAGATTGGAAAGAATCGAAACCTTGGGAGAGTTTGAACAAAAGCGATTTAGGAAAAAGGCCAATGCGGCGAATCTAAAGAGATTTCGCCACTTACGCGCGTATCTGACGCGTCATTATAGCTTCCCGAGAGGTGTCTTTGAGATATCCCAACTCACTTAGAATGAGATTTCTATTTTGGCGGAAAGTTTTGCTAGGTTTTAAAGCGTATTTTCAATCACATCACCCGCTCTATTCCCTTACGGAGTAAAGAACTTGAGTTGTCTACTTTAATCACGATACTCCTACTTTCTTTCTTATCTTGGCAGATGTTATTCGAAATTTCCGAATTCAAACAGTCTCAGAACTTTTTATTCGCGGAGTGCGAATTGGCTTTCCTACAATCCGCAGATCGAGAAAAAAATATCGGCAATGGAAGAAATGAAATAACCACTCCGTGGAGGGAGAAATATTCCGGGCATGCACGAATTCAATCAATTAAGAACAACACATTTTTCTCTTTCAGCTGGTACACTTTCTTCATTCTCATCCAATTGGCCAATTATGCTGCTCAAATTTTCTCCTGTTTCTTTTCAAAATATCCCTTCGTTCTCTTTCTCGTGTTGTTTTTCACCCAAGGATTCACGTTATCCAGGATTTTTTCCTGGATTTCATAAATAAGATCCGGATAGGGTCAGTTTCCACCTTCCACTTTCATTAGTGGACGTATCAAAGGTCCATTCACGCCTGCTATTTTCGAAGTACAAATCCTACTGAAAACTCATTAAAACATGAAATTCTAACTTATTTCTAAATCCTAACAGCTCTTTTCCGTCATTCTTTCGGTAAATCTTCTTTTCTAAAAGGAAGGCATCGAGTATTATTAAACTTCTCGTTGAATCAATATAAAGTTCATTGAGAGGAAACTAATTTCAAAGACATTTTCTTTCGCTCTATCAACGAATTCTTAGTGACGGAATAAAGTAATCGTCCAGACAAGGAACTTCTCAGGAACATTTTTTTCGTTTAACACTGTGAATTTTTTTCTTTCAAAGGGAACTGAGAACTCGTTTCTCTTCTTGAAGCAGTGATCTTTGGCTGCCTCTTCAAACTTTTGATGATCTTACCAATGTAAGCTACCTTATTGCTTACTCTATTAAAGCTGCACGAACTATTCAGTTTCTTTCGATAATTTTTATATTCTTTTATCCCTTTCTAATCTGCCGGATCGCTTTGTAGAAAAGTAAATGTAAATGCATTTCGATATAAGTGATACTTCTGTCTGTCGTCTACATCTGCCAAAATCCATTACATCGATTCGGAGTTTGATCTCTCCTTCATTAATCGTTATATTGAAGATTTTCCAAATATTAATTTCGGAGGTTCTCAATTGACCTTTGATTTGATTCTGTCTTCTTTAGTTTCTATTACGCCCGTCAATATTAAGGACCAGATATTAAATTTCTCAGAAAATTTGGCTCTGCAGTCCGTATGTAACTACCGTTTCAAATGATATTTCTGCTTCGGTAGATTTACTTCGTTCAACCAAAAACTTTCTTTACCTTTACCAACTTTACTTTCTTTACTGTATTCTTTGATAATTTCATTTCTTTTTTCGTCTTAACCGAGGTTTTAGCTCCTAGAGATTAAATTTTGGGTACTGTACTATTTAAAGTGCGTCCTGAATCATTCTTTCTGAATAAACAAAGACCGTACCCAATCGCATGTATAGTAAGTGCGGTATCAATTTGAAAAATATTGCCTAACTTGTGGGTGAATGGCACTGCGGTGACATGTGATCAGCGCATCAACTGCCACCACATAATATTGGCTTTTCTAGACCGGTATTGCGCGTAAATATGTGTAAATGATTTTCTATAGCTTATGTGATGTCTTGGTCATGCATATGCAAAACTGATATCACTCTTGCCCCCACATTTGAAAACTTATACGCATTATTCCTCTGTTAAAGCGCACTTGAGATAGTTCAACTTCTCCAGACTGATGAAAATCTTTTAGGTAAACAGGAATGAATTTATGAGCCTTATTAAGGAAAATCTTCCTCATAAACCATTGTTAGTCTTTACAAATATATGTACAAAAACATTCATACATATAGGCAATGATGAAAGAGGATTCCATTCCTTCATGAGGAAAATTCTTTCCTCCTTGAAAATCTTCTTCTATCCTTTTTCTCATTCTCTTCTCCGAAGCATTCTTTCCTTTTTTTGCTCCTCCGCGGATCCGAGACGCCCTCATAAGCGAAAGGACTGTGGGATTTAGAGGGAATAACAAAAACGCGTCATTTGCCGAGGATGATCTTTCACCATTGTTTGCGCATGCGCGATAAAGACGGATCACGTTGCCAGCTTTTTTAGCGCCAGATATATTCCGCGGTCTTATACCAACATCTCGCCTCCTCCATCAAGCGTGTTTTTTATTTATTCCGTTCCTTTTTCTCCTTACTTTTCCTTCACTCTTCCCGTCCCGCCTCTGTCGAGGGACGTCAAATTTCGGCTTTTTGGGACTGAAGTGAGCGATGAGGCTATTAGACGCGACCGAGGGGAAAAGAAGCGTTTGTCGCTCCAAAGAAAAGCGTTCTGGAATTCGTGAGTCTTTTGTTTATCTCTCGTCATTTATCTTGGGAAAATCTCCTTCTCTGTGGTTTATTACACAAGGCCGCAAGGCGGAAAGAAAAAAGTTAATTCCAGACGCTCGGGGGTGGCTTAAGAGTTTTCACAACTCGGCCGACAGTGCGATGATGAGAATGATCATATCACAGCCGAGATTAAATGACATCTATGAAGCAACGCAAATTTTCCTCTTAGCAAGACTTGACTTATGACATGGAAATTTTTTTAATTAATCGTTACGTAAATTCAAGGCAGTATCCTGCGTGAAATGAAGGAATTTACGTTTTTCATACGCAGTATCGAGCTATGTTAAAACAAAATTAAGATTTTCCTCTGATATTCCCTGGAGTTCCAATAATGAGGAAAACATTGCTTTAGTATTTGGTATTATATTCATTTACAAAGAAATCATGTTTCAATCGAATTTTATCATCAGGCTTAGAGACTCGGAAAGATAAATAATACATCTAATAAAACAGGGAAGATGGGAGGCGAAACGGTACGTAAGGGTGACGCAAAAGATTATGATACCCACAAAAGCACGATTTGGGAAGGCCCTCTTTCCAAAATAGTTCCCCGGCAGGGATTTTGGTTGATAATACATGGTATTCTCCTTTGTTCTCAAAGTCTCTTATTTCCCCTCTTTTCTTTCCGCCTTTCCCACACTTCTGCTTCTACTGAATCGAACTGCCATAAGCTTTCGCAGAAACTGTTATACCCTCCTAACAAGAAAAGGGTGGGTTCATGAGGTTCACCTTAAGCAATGAGAATGATAGGCAAGTTAAAAGATCTGAACGACAAGTTCTGTGCTTCTTCTGTATAGCAATGAACAAACGATTTGAAAGTTCGGTGAAAGTTTGCCTAAAAAATATGTAGAAGAGTGGGACTTTATTATTGCTAAATCAAGGCTTAAATACTGGAGGAAAACTTTAAAAATTCCCTCAAATTGCTTCCTCTGATAAAATTTCACATCTTATATTCTACTTTTTTCAAGTCTAAGTACCAGAGTGAATTGAAGTGCAATCTACAAACGAAAGACAAAATGTTGTTTTCGAATGGGATTTGTTATGTTTGTTTGATTATTAGGAAGCAGGTATTTGCGAAAATCTTCTTAGCTAGGGGAAAACTGTCACTGACACATTAACTAAAATTAATTTGAGGGTAACACTTCCAGTAGAGAGTCTAATCTAAGTCTGATACGAATAATCAACAACTGAATAGGAATTCTTCCAGCAAGATAATCAATGATTCGCAAGAGCAAGCAAGAAGTTTAGGTCTGTAAGCACGATCGGTCACTCACAGAAAAACCTTACTTCAATATTTCATGCGTAAAAAATTAAGCTTGTCAACTGTTAACTCTATCACTGGCCTTTCCATTTCCTCTATAAGTTCGGAAAATACAGTGATAAATTTGTTTTAATATTCATTACCTCCATTCTCTCTTTTTTGACGCGAAATTTTCCATAAGTTTGAAAGTTATGTGTGTTTTCTCTAGCTTTCTTTTCCGTTTTTGCAGTTTTCCTGATTTCTTCTCACGATTCATGTATACTGTTGCATAGCATCCTTGAAAGTGAGAATGAATGAACAGTTTTCAGACAGAAGACAGATTTCGAAAGAATGAAATACTTCCGGGGAACGAAAAATATATATTCTGCGAAATTATTTCTTACGCCAAAAATATATTCATATAATCTGAAAGAAGATGTAAAAAGAACTAGTCGGTGGTGATGAATAGCTATTTAATGCGACCTAGTCTTTCGTTCCTGTTGAAGGTTTTTTAGTTCTTTTCGTTAGATTTTCACATTCCTTCTTCTTTCTTCAAAATGTGGACACGCAAAACACGTTGAGAATAATTGATTTGAACTCTTTTCTTCTGGCGTTCTGAATCCTGTTTCGAAATTCTCTTTCCAAATAACAAGCTATCGGAAGTTTCCTCACGCGTGTTGAAATACAAATTATCTTTAGATATCTCCGCAAAATTAGTCACATTTGGACCGGAATTTTTACGACATTTTGCAGCGTTACCGTAAGAGGAGATTCCTGTAATGTCTTTCTTGAGCATACATCAGGAAAACTTGAGTAATGTTTGGCAGGTATTGCCCAGTGGAGGATTTTCTCCGTATCTTTATTCGAGAAACCGGCCTCCTCTACCCCTATCCGAGGCCCTAATGACGGCGTCCCTTTCTCATAAAGCTATGCTCAGATCCCATTTATATGCTGCATGCATCTATTCTCAACGAATTAGGTATTCAAAACGAAGGAGAAAGCATTAAATCGATCCATACAATCCTATACTTTGTCATACCTCGTTCGGTAACTCCATTGCACGCTCCACGAGCATGGAGTTTTGCTTCTCTCCAGAGGATAATAAAAGACTGGAAAATCTAATTCACCCGCATTTTCTTCAGTTCCTAGATATCTCAGAGAATAATGTTCCGCAAAGTCTGGAAGAAGTATTGCGCTGGTTAAAGGCATAACTGTGTTTTTCTAGCATAAAATATTAGGAATGACAAGGAAAGTTTTGAGATTTTATTTATCAACCTGGCTATCAACGCCTAGTGTCATCATCAAAACGTCTGAAGGAGGGGTTTGAACCATATATCAAATACCGGAAACAGTAAAACCCGTATAAGACGCTATCCTGCTTAATACGCGGATTTCTCTCGGTCCCAGTCCTTTTCACGCTAAAGCGCGGATTTTTCCCGTCCCCAGATACACTGCAACCCTGTATTCTGCCAACATCATGCATGTCAATCGTTCAGCACATTTAATTGACCAAAATCTTTTTTTCCATCATCTGCGTCACACCCTCATGCTTCTCCTCATCTCTAGAAGATTTTCTAGTGAATTTCTTCTTTGGAATAATTAATTTTGTGAGAATAAAATGAAGATATATATGAGACGAAGCAGAGCAGTCTATACCCCGCCATAGGAGCCAATATTCTGTGACAAAGTGAGATCTTCTGTATTAGTTTTCTCAGGACAAAACGTAGATAAAATGTTCGCTTTTCGATGTTTTCTTTCTTCACGGTCACGGAAGTAAGGATCGAAAAAGCCAGAAAAGGAGAGTTTCGTACGTTTTTGAGCGTAGTCTGCAACCAGCATTACACCACCTGGTTCTGCCGCTATCCCGCTTAAGACGCGAAAACGAACTTCCCCAAAAAGCATCTTTACTATGTTTTACTGTATTTGGTACTTGATATTGTTTAAAATTTGTTTAAAACTTACAAATTCAACCATCATTCTTTTTTATTCAATCTGAGTAACACTGTCTGATGATTATATTTATTTTGTACTTGTTAGTTATTTTGCGTTTTTTTGTTTGTTTATTTACATCTTAATTGAACCAAATAAGCCTTATGTCTTGATTTTTTCCATTATTTCCATATAGTTCAACCTGTCATCCAAACCTTTCTCCAACTAAGATAGGAAGGTAACTCAAAAGAGTTATATTAATATGGGTCTGTGGTACTATTCCCGAAGATTCTCTTATGCATAAATTAATCATAAAACTTCATTATTTCATTTACTTTCTATGTTTACTATTTGTTCAGACATGTGATCTTGTATTCTCTTTTATTCTTAAAGCTATACTTCTATCTCTTCTCTCTGTTCTCCTCAATGGAGATTTTAGTCATTTTATTAATCTTATTTGTCAAAATCAATTTAAATGATCCCTTTCATTTTGTTCATTAAGTCTTCCTTTTAGTCTACATTCATTTATCCTTCACTTTAAAGCTTATTATGTACATATACATATCATTGCATTAAGCAACCATTCACGAGCCTCTAATTTTGACTTTCTACAATTCACATATATTTCCATTTTATACACCTTTACCAAGTCAAAAAAATGTACAATACAACTTCTTCCTTGAATTTATAGACTATATAATTAGCTCTGGAGAAAATTAATTTGATGTTTGAAATCAATACATTGTGAAAAACCAAAATATGCCAGAAAATTTTTTCTTCATGGATATTTCATAAATTGTAAATTCTTTACGTCTTTAATACATATACAAAAATTTTCTGGAGGAATCTTTTATAGACAATTTTCTTTACTTTTCTTCTATTAATACAATGGAACAATTGCAGCGAAAATCTAATCATCTGATTAACTAACTGATCTCATAAAAAAACAGTTTAAATAAGTGTCACTCAACTAAGAAATCTGTTGTACTTATATTTCTTAATTTCATGTATTCTATTAGGGCCAAGGTAATCAAGATAGACAAGAGGAATTTATTCTGTCCTTTTGATAATTAATAGGAAAACAGAGGAACAAGAAAATATAAATATGAAAGATAATATTTATTACATTATGATCTTTGAATGATAAAAATTCATTAACTGTTGATGAAAAGAAATGAAATTTATATATATTGTAGTTTACAAGGTTATTCTTTAGCATAGGCATCGTTTTAGTCTTGTTAATTTAAATTAGATACAATACCATGTTCGATGGGCAGTAGTGGCAATATTATGTCAATATTTTCTATTATATTGTAGAATAGTAATACGATTTCATTTTTACTTCAAAAAAGAACTTTCTTCTCTAGCAATGCCCACAGGAGTTGAAAGAATTTTAATGAGAATCAATTATTTGGAAACTTTTCTTCTAAATTATTTTCAACTATTAAATTTAAAACATTCATAGTTACCATTTCACTATTGAATGCACCTCTTATAAATAATATTTTATCATACAAATTTAAAAGCTCTACATCATCTAAAATTGTTTGTAATTTCAATCAAATTCTGCATAGAGGATCACTGATTGAATTCAGCTATTATTTCTGTTGCTAGAGCAGCATTTTGAGCCTTAGCTTGAATCCATCCAAACTGTATTATTTCATGAAAATACAATATCAATATGAAAATGCAAACCCAGAATGTGTGTCGCCTGAGGCAGTCCTTGCTTACCTTGCTGCCTCACCCCTTGCCCAGGCCTTGAATTCTATGTCTAACCCTTCAGCCTTTCAATTTTATAATCTTTTCTTGTATTATATAGCTTCATTTTCCTTGAATTGCCATCTTCTTTGCCATTCTCATAATCAGTTTACACCTCACATGGTAATAATCAGGAAAATCTTGTAGATCTTTAAGTGTGGTAATGTGCTTGAGGGTATACCTTTTAAATCAGCTGATGCTGTAAAGAAGAAAATGGCAGATGTGTTAACACAGCTGACAGAAACTGATTTTCTCTTCGCCTTCAACTATCGCCAAGGGAATCAAGTTTGCAACAATCAGTTAGTATAGAGGAGGACATTTCTAAAAGGGATACGCATTAATTCTGAACTGCATATAAATATTTAATTATAGGTAAATAATATTTCATTATTTGATAGATAAACTTTTTATAAACAATGAAAATAACATAAATACATCTACTCTCATCTATCCTAAGCTATATTTGACTTCAAAATCAAACCCACAAATATTATGGACACAATAAATACCTTATCATAGCTATGTTATTGTCTTTCTCTAATTCATAGCAAGATAATGGATTAGAATAATCAACAGTAAATTAGTAAATGAAGCAATCAAATATTCAAATCATAAAAGCAAATGTTTGTGCATACAAATGTTTCTTTTCCCAATTCATTCGAGAAAGCATCAGTAAAAATGAAGATTATTAAGCATAAATATAAATCAGTTTATTGGATTATGGTTTTAGCAGTATCCAGTTTTTATTTACATTAATTTACTTGTAGATTCATCAACCTTAGCATTTGTGGCTGCTCGATAATTTACCTCCATATTTTTTTTTCTGCAATCCATTGACATCCAGTTTTGAAGTTTACTTTTTCCTTTTTCACCTCTTCATTTCAAGTCAGCACTTCATATTGACTGGTTTATGGTCAATGTTAATATCACTCCCACCACAGCATTTACATTGTCTCTCTTGGTTGCAATGCAATAATTAGAATCCAACCTATTTATGTATACCCACATCTCTAGGTTTGGTTAATGATGTTGTCACTTCAGAAGTATCTTGCGAGGCAATGTAATTTCATTCAAGTCTAAATATCCTTCTGAAGCATATTCATCTTGACCTTTTCTTAAGATTTTCACATATTTTTAAAGGTCCTCATTTCAAAGTCAAATTCCTCATTCTCAAAGTTGCTGAGGAACTCATTATAACTGTCCAGTCTCAGCTATCCAACTAGCATATATCTGGAACATCTGGTATAAACATTAAGATAGTTCAGCAGCAAAATACAACCATTTATTTTTTCTGCATATTTTAGATTATCTAAAGACATTTCCAATTTCCTTTTCATCCCATGAACAAAACTGCCTTTCCTATAAGGATTTTTCCAACCTCTGAAGAAGCAGTTGGCCACACTTAGGTTGACCTCTTATACTTTTGTAGATGCTTAGTCTGCACAGCTACTTGAGTTGTGAGAGTGCATTATCATCCCTTAACTTGAGGAGGCATTTTGGATGTTTTACTTCATTGGATAGAGGGACTGAAAGGCATTTTCTATTCTCTCCAGTCTTTCGAGGGATACTATCATTATTAAATTCACTCTTCTTTCCTCATATCAAATTGGCTTCAATAAAGATTATTTAATGCTCCTCCAGCCAAACATGTGTAATCTTCACCTATCAAGATGAATTATTAAATAATTATAAATTTTCATGAAATATAAGCTGTTGAGATAGATGAAAGTGTGCATAAGTTTTGGTAAATATAGGTTATTTATTATTATATTAAGGCTGTCCTGAAAGTCCTGAGAAAAAATTATTTTAATTATCAGAATGGATCAGTTTATTTTTACTCATTTAGTTAAAGAAATATTCTGCAAGTAAAAATTATCAAAAACCTACGTGAAAAGGTTACACATACATGTGAATATTTACAATGTAGACATATCAGAAGCATTTCAAAGAGGGAAACATTACTATCACAAATTTCTCTCAAATCACTTGCCATTAAATTGGCTGACAAATCTTTCTAATCTTCCTTTGCACATTCATCATGACTGAAATATTATTTGAGTTGAAGTTAACACTAGGATATTTTAAATTTTTTTAAAATACATGAATTATTTTTGTATCAAGTGACCCTAACCTTCACTTTACATTAAGATGAAAACAGACTGCTCTGAGGCTTGCTTTTGCTATGACCACCAACAAAAGCCATGTACAAATCCTGGATTCAGTTAGTATTTATTTGTCACCTTGAGTATTCAGCCATGGACAATTTTATGTTGCATTTTCAAGGATAAAGACTTTCAGTGAATCAAAATGTATTAGGAACTGACCAATTAAGGCACTTAATGAAAAACCTTAGAGATAACTCCAAAAATGTGATCAGCAGGAAGGTTTTCAGCCAATAATTAGACTTCATAGCCAGCAGAGGCTTTATCAAATGTTTGGCCTATATATTACACAGAACACCTGTGAGAAAACAGATGGAACGGGGTCCACATCCTTTGCTCTAGGGAAACAATTTTTCATTTAAATCTAACACTCGCATAAAATAGAATGTGTCTATAAAAATGCTCACCACTCACATTGAATGGATTCACCAGCTAGTTTGAATATATTATTGTTATTCCATCTTAAATACTAAATAAAATCAACAATCAAGTTTAATAAATACAATTATTAAAATAGATATTTACAATAAAATATAATACCTTTATGGATTTGCTTTACTCTAACCAAAAATATATTTATATATATATATATAACACAATATTTAATGTCTTTTAGAATGTAATTTAGAACCATACCAAAAATATCGATTAATTAACTTTTGTAACAGGATAATGCACCTCAATTACGATCATAAGAGATTTGATGCAGGTTAAAGATAATTGTGAAATTAGCATCAAAAATACATCCAATCATCTCAACCTTGCTTGAAACCATGAATTAACCTTGAAATTTCATATTTTTCCGAAGTAACTTCCAAATAGGTGCATAATCTCAATACCTCCAATACTTTCTGGCATTTATGGTAATTAGACTTTTTAAGTAGTAGATAAATATCATGAATTTGCAAGTATTTGTAGTAAAAGTCTTTATTACATGGCATGTGGAAGTATTGGTTTAGAATATTCTATAGGAATAGAATCATGCTTCCTTGCTTTCTGTGGATGCTTAGTTTGATGTTTTCTCTCTGAATAAAAATTATACTTATGCATAGTTGTCATAATATTTAGCAATGAATCATAAATACTCTTAGTATCATGATTAAAGTGTATCCCTATTTTACCGAAAAAAGAAATATTTTTCTTATTATGAAGAATTATAAACTAAGCAAAGTTTTACTTTAAGCTAACGTAATTACAAATGTATTCATTTCACATTTCTGATTTTAGTAACATATAACTTGTGATATTCTCAACTGGAGCACAAATAATAGGAGGGAGGGTAACAATAATTTCAAAATATGATAAAATGACAGGATAGGAGAGAACCATGATATATACATTTATGTGCTATTACAACCCTAAAAAGAGATTTTAATACCATATTAGCAATGTATGACTATTTTCATCTCCCAATAAACAGTTACATTCTTGAACAATAATCAATAAGGAAGACCATAAAGGAAATATAAGAAATATAACTTAACCCTGTTGCAACAGATCAATTCCAAAAGTTTCACAACAGTTGACATAATTGGATGTAAATGTAGCAACATGGAGCTACTTTGTCTTCATTTCCCATCTCCTCCATGATAGATTTCCTCTATCATCTGTGACAACCCAATTCTCAAATCTCCTATTTCTCCACCAACTCCTCCATCAGAGTTCCTCCTTTTGATCTATTAGTAATGATGGACTGAAGCAGAATTTATTATAAAATGCAAATTTTCTGTTACCAGATGTTAGCATATGCTACATCTATCAGGAACTTAAGAGGGTTGAAAGCTGCACTTACCTTTTACTTTCTTGCTTAGCAAGGACATATAATCTCCAGACGTTTAGTCTAGCTGCATTATTGACATAAATAAAGTGCTAGTATTTGATTTCTTCCACTAATGACTTCACCATTGTGCCACAAAATGAATTGGAGCATGATAGTGAAACAGAACTGACAACTAGAGATGTAGATAGGAAAGGAGGGGAGATCTTGTTTTTATGTTAGACCATTATGCCACTCTTTATTAAATGCTTTCTGAACACCAAGGAATACCTAGTGAGAAAAGTATTTGCTGAAGTTCTGTTCATTAGTCCTTAGTTATACAACATTTAAAATTTGATGGTTTGCTGAATGATAAAGAAGTCAGGCTATAGGTTTGTAGATGGAATGAATGAAATGGCTGATTTTCAACTTTTTAGTGAAGTAGGAAGTCAAGTGATGAGGAGAACTGTAAGGATTGTTATCATATAGGGTATATAATGGACGATTTCAATCATTTAGCTTATAACGAGGTCATAAGCAGATGATCCTCTAGACTTTAATCGCTTGATGATGTCTGTAAGTGTTGGGGGTACTGTTAGTTTATGATAATTTCTTATCAATAAGTTTTAATACACATTTCTCAAATGAAGTCCATATCTTATGGAGCAAGGTACATATATCATTAATAATTGAAAGAGATGCAACATACTATCACATTTATACATGAAATACTTTTCATTCTGTAAATTGAAAATAGCAAACAACGTTTTGTTAAAAACCACAGGGAAAATTTAGGTATAATTTGGATAGCATATTATGTCATTAACAGACACATAAAATTAAGGTTTTGATATCGATGATCCCCCTAAAATTCTTGTGCAGCATGTTGAGACAGAATGTATTGTTCGATAAAGGTTATTTTTAGTAGTTTACAACATCACAAATGACTAGTAATAGGTAACAAGGAAGAAAATACAATATTATTTATTTCTCTGTAGCATATTATCTGTTTAAATGGATCATATTAGAAGAAGATATTTAACTCATTAACGGAAGCCGGCAATGATTTCGATATACTCAGTATTTGAAAATCACTGCTCATTGTCTTGAATCTGCTCTAAATTTATCCATTTTCATGAATTAGGTTTATCATTACGAAATTTGCACTGCCGTCTTGGAAATTTTTTGACATTGCTCTGACAAAACCATATTTTCAGCTTTTTTATTCTCTCTTTAATGGGCTTATGTAACAAAATACTCGCAAACTATTTTCGATTTTTGTTTGATCTTACTTTGTTAAATGTATCGCATTTTTTCCAAAAAATGATCTTCTTTTGTACATTCCTGGACAAAACAATTGCAACGCTCGATGGCGTTTCAGTGCGGCCGCCAGTTGAACTACGGCGAGAGGAAAAGAATGGCAAAATTGGCTTTAAAGGACGAAGATTGGGTGGAAGAAGTCTCTCATGGTTGGCTTTATGCCGCACTACCGCAAGAATTCGCGGTCGAGGTTTCTGTATTCTCACTTCGAGTTTACTGCTTTAACGAAATGAAAGTCTTAAAATTTGCGAATTTTTATTATATATGGTAGTTAATCAGCGTAAAGCTTAAAACCTATCTATTCCAAGATTTTTCGTCTCATCCCTTATAGAAAAGATGGTGAGAGCGTGGAGGTATGCATTTTTCACAGAGGACTGTCGTCAATCAAACCAACAGGTTATAGCATTATTCTCACTGAATGTATCTTTCTACAGTTTATAATGATCCTTGAAACCGCTTTTTGGTAAATTTCCCCATCATTATTAGAATGTTTTGCGTTTTTATGAACGCAAATTTGAAAGTAACGTCAGTAACGAAAATTCCTACATAAGAAATTAATTTCTGAACTAATTCTTGCCCCAGAAAATGCTTTATGTTTATTAAAACAAGATCATTCGTTAAACTATTTTTATACTCCTATTCTCTAATAATATT
Organism: Pachydiplax longipennis; assembly: GCA_036926295.1. Classification (NCBI taxonomy): domain Eukaryota; kingdom Metazoa; phylum Arthropoda; class Insecta; order Odonata; family Libellulidae; genus Pachydiplax; species Pachydiplax longipennis. Next base: position 21,285,507 of record JAVFKF010000012.1, read on the forward strand.
TCATGGGATATTGCTAGAGACAAAAATCTACCCTTTCTCACAACAGAGATGGTTAGGAAAGTAACCAGACCCGACATGAAACTATACACGTTTGGCTAGTGATCCCTTCCTCTAAGGGTAGAGAATATTTGAGTATCAGATAATTTGAAGATCACGCTGGAACCTACCCCAAAGTGAGCGACTACGAACAGCACCGTATTGGTAAAGAGACGATATTACTTTACTCGTTTAAAGTTAAATGGTTTTTACAAAAGTCATATTTTCCAGCCGAAAAAGGGGAATTTTAGTAAACTCGTCTCATTAGCTGCTTCTTGTTTCACTACCAGATCCATTAAAAGTTGGAATACATTGAATCCAATTGAAAAACATCACACAAGGAAGGAATGGGTGATCCATATATAGACAACCTTATACACACACCCATATCTTGTAAAAGGTTCTCTTTCAAGCAGAACAATGAATGAGACACGTGAAATTTGCAAATACAGAAGGAAAGCTTTATAGATCCACTTGATACTTTTCCTCGCTCGAATTTCATCGAAGGGGTTCTCTCGTTCTAGGAATTTGTCAGCACTCAAGTTTCTTAAGGACTGGTGGTTTAGAAGTTTGGTGACGAAATTCGTTCGGGCGTCGGTTCGTCGATGTGATATTTTTCTTTGCTTTGAGCATGTTTTGTAAAGCTCGATATTATTTGCTTTTATCGCCACAGCGTAATAGATGAAATATTTGTCAGTTTCTATCGCATATCCATGAGTAAATTGACCGAAATTAATATCAGCACAAACACTTCAAGAACACCTCTGAAAACAACTTATCTCTTACGAGGAGAGACTTTCACTTTTGTCCGGGGATTTGATGAAAATTTATCTGGTGATGCAGGAAGTAGTGTACCGTTTTCTCTTACTAGAAGAGTATTTCCCTCAAATTTTAAAAACACCGCTATTCACTGTAAATCCGCCCGGGAAAGTAATGTAACTCCTTTACGGGATTATTAATTTAGTCTACTATTTATTATTATTAATAATTCAATTAGTTGATAACAAGGAAATTATTAACGAATGAAATCGAGAAAAGGTGCAAATATACCAGAGAAAAATGCGTATTTCCTCCATACTCGACTAGCAAGGTGTTCATTACAGGGTTACCTATACTCCGATTAAATCGCAAAAATAAATTAATTAGTATATAGACAATGGTGTTTATTATATAAAATTTTAGAAAGCAATCGCTATTTATGATTGTGAAATCCTAAATTACTTGAATGCAAGCTCCTTTTACGTTCTTAGAATAGTCGTTAACTATCTTAAATGGAAAATATCGCTTACGAAGGTTACTTGACGGAATTACTAATTGAGCATACTATGTATTATTAATAATAAGTCAAATAGTAAGTATCAAGGAAAGAATTTAACGAATGAAAAGAAAAATTTAATGACAAATATACCAGAGAACATCGCGTAATTTCATGCATACTCAGCTAGCATGGGCGTGCATTGCAGGCTTGCCTATAATTCGATTATCAATTTTCAATAATTTATTGCAGCGAAACTAAGGCCCATTCAGACGAACGCCGTTATACTTTTTCATTACTCTACTTCCTGCATCACCACAAAATTTTTCATCAAAATCCCCGGACAAAAGTGAGTCTCTCTCCTTGTTAGTTATCGTGAGATAATAAATTTGTGGCTATTATGTTCAGCCTGTAGCTATGTAGCCATTGACGGAATGATAACACAAAATACAGAAATTCCTATAACCCGACCTGGCGGTAATCCACGTCCAGCAATCTGGCGTGCAGGCGTTCAAAAGAACATTTTAAGGAGTCACGGGAGGTGCAATTAAGAAAGGTCGTCGCACAGCCGCATATTCCGATACTGACTACAGGGAAACTCTGGGATTCCCTTTTTCATTGTGTGATTCTAAGAACTTCCAACATTTTCTTCACGGAGAAGAAGAAAGCAAACTTTCATTTATTTTTTAACCTTAGTGAACTCGGCTCTTGTGCACATTAAACCCCGAATTGCCTTCACCAAAGGGAGACCATCTACAAGTAAGAGCCCAATATTAGAATTACTAAATGTTAATTACTAATTGCTACACACTAGAGAGAGAGACTGCATATGGACTAAAAATTACGTTTAATGCTGGGATTTAATTATGAGCGATTTTAAATTGAAATTATTTTATTATTGAATTATAATCACGCTCTTTGGTTTCTTTCCGTTCAGTTATGCTAGACTGCAAGCATAAGATTGTTTAATTTCGGACGTTGAATCTGAGGATAATTCTATTAGGATATCATCAAGGGCTTTTCCTTCACCATTACTCCTCTCTTTATATTTCCTCTTAAAATGCCGGTTGTACAGGAAAAATGGAACGGATAGAAATAACTTTCTCAACTCAAAAGTGAAACTTTTATGCTTAAATAGCAAAAACAACAAAGTTAAAAGCGAAAATTGAATGAATTGCCGAGTTTTCACCCGTGAACATTTTTTAAACTACCATTACTCTCTTACCATTCAACATAAAATACTGATTTTTTTCTTCAATTGCTCATTGTATCATTTGAATGCATAAAAGGTATATAAAATTAATTTTAGAGCAACCAGATCTTAGTAAAAAATTATTTAGTTGTAACGTAACTTGAGAAAAAAATTCGTCGTGCAGTCCAATTTATGCGTCGCCTAAAACTTTTTGGTTTCTCACGCGAGGAAGAAATTGTCTGGCGAAGAATCGAGATAAAACTTGTAATGTTCATTTGGAGTTTGTTTCAATACGATATCTTGAATAGAACTTTAGTTTTTGACTTTTATATCAAAGGGCGTAATCCGCTTCGCGCTTCAAATCATAGATCCCCATCATATCAATTAATTCCCTAGTAAATATGAAGTTCGTAGTTAAATGATAAACGTATGTTTCATGCATTACATCACGTTCCTTGAGTAATTTTTGTAAATAAAATCGGGAGGGGAGTATAGTAAAGCCATGTTAACCTCAGTTAACGTTAAATTTAGATATTAAAACAAATTTTGCACGATTTTGTTACAAAACTTTAATTTATAGAGACTTCCATATTCAGCAGGCGGTAAGGAAGCATTAGATTAATACCCGCACCGCGACTACAATAAGCGATAGAAGAAACTATTGCCAGCTGAGGAGTCTCTCAGCAGGGTATGGTAAATTTTCATGTTTATCTCCTAAATGCGATCTCTGTTTCCATCAGTTTTTTACGACACTTCAAGTGTCTATAATTACGTATAGTCTATGGTATTACATAAAGTTCCAATATGAGGGGCAGGCAAGAGTAGGGAAAAAAAATGGAAGAATTACTGCTTGTTTTCAAAAAATGAACTGCATTCTCCTCATTAAAGTCACCTGTCTTTTTCCAATGACCTCGTCTTGCATAATAGCTTTGTTATGAAAATCTGACATCTTCGATCGGTGCCGCAGCCAAATATTCACGCTCCCTGCCATAATCCCCACCCTCGAACCGTATGCTAACTAGTATTTGAAACTCTATGACTCGAAGATACACATAATGTGAAACTGTGAGGTTCCTCTTTATGCCCGGAGATCTAACGGCATCACAGTCTTTTCTTTCCTCTTCCAAAACCGAACGATTCTTACCGAAACCCTTTTTATTCGCCTTATAACTCGTGGTGGAAAGACAATATACATACAATGCCAGACTTGTCGTCATCATCCTTTCAGGCCGACGTTACAATTATTTCTCTCTACTCGTAGTTCTACCGACGGCCGCACTAGGCGCTGTCAAATTGTGGCGAATGTTTTGTCCAAGACTACGTACAGTCCTGGACAAAACATTTGCAACACTCGATGGCGCTTCAGTGCGGCCAGCGGTAGAACTACGACGAGAGAAAATGAATGGCAACATTGGCTTTAAAAGACGAAGATTTGGTGGAAGAAGGGTTGAGGTTTGTCTTGTTTGGGTTTGTGCCGCACCAAAAGGGTCTCCGCAAGAATTCGCGGTCGAGGAGCACAAAAACTTTCTGTATCTCGTATTTTGTCACCGTCTTTGTGGCGTTAACTTTTACTATTTAACAAACTTAGAGAAATTTCTAATGCGGCAGTGCGATTTTTTCACAGGTTGATAGCCATTCTTACCAAAAATATAAATTTCAGAGGCCGAAATAATAAGGAAGAAAAAGAGTGAAAAAGAAATATATAAACCGCCTTCTAGCGGGAGCGAGGGCCAGTGCGGGGCTTAGGACGTATCCAACTATAAAGTACGGGCTCGAATCCGAATGTATGTCGTTGATACAAGTTGGGATGAACATAAGAAACTTCTGATGAGGTTGGCGGCCATCTAATCCCAGAAGTATCCGCGTCGGATTCGAACCTGCGACCTTAGAGTTGGTTAAGGGCATCCAGCCCGCAGACCACTAAGCCAACTCGGTCGAAATTTAGAAAGGGAAAATTAGGAAATCATTCGTTTTCTGTCCTTGGCGTAGGTGTGCTTTCAAATGTACGCTGCGTACGATCTTACCTTTTGTTGTAATCATTACAAAACGCTCTGCTGTATATGTATTCTGCTTAATTTAGAAAGTGTTAAGTGATGACGTTCCAAATGATTATTAATATGTAAAGTGTCTTCTTCAAGACCATTCCATGTTAACTTCTATAAGTTTTATTATTGCTTCAGGTGAACTTTATATGTTACATTATCATTATGCTACGTTGAATATTAGAGATATGATAAGTTCATTCATTGATTTATTCTTAGAATTCATGTATCATTTTAAAATTTTTCTCTTCCTTTATCTCTAATCTTCCTTTACTTATCTGCTTCCTATAAAGCCTTAAGTATGAACGGTCATCGATGTATTTCATAATCGTAATATACTCAAAAGTAAATATGGATGAGAGAATTTCAGTCATAAATTCAAATATAAGAAGTATATATATTTTTGTACCATACCTTGACTATGAACCGCAAACCACATTCTTCAAGGAAAATTATTCCCCATTTTCCTTTTGTTCTCAGATTGAATTTTCTTTGTTATATCGAAAGTGTGTGATTACTTAGCTACTCGAAATGTTATAGTCCAACTTCTATCAAAATCCCCATTTCTCTTTGCTTATGTTGTTTAAATTAACTATCCGGGACTAATATATTGCTATTATTATAGAAGACAGCCCTGTAACAATCACCTTAGTGGAGGAAATGTGAGTAAGACAAAAGAAAAAGTACACCTAGGAAATTGCTTAATTTGGGAAAAGAATGGCCAAATGTTTTTCGTTTCTCTTAAGTAAACCTACCGTGTATTGATGATGATTTATGGCTTGAGAATGGAACGTCAAACAAAAACCTCTCTCATGCATGCTTCAGATTGAGTAGCGCAGTGTTCACAGAAATTTCTTTTCTCTTGCCAATGACTCGCTTTACAAGCATGCGTTTCTGAAGTCATGCCATTCTTTTTGAATGCAGGAATACTTTCAAATTATCCCTGACGTTGGCACGTTGAAGATAATTCAAAGTATCTAGTAGTGCCAAGTTTCTCTCTGACACAGTGTAGGGTATTTTTGAACATCGAATGATAGTAGTGAATAAAGATATATAGATTAAATATCAACTTAAGAAAAAGCATCGCTATCTTTCTTCACTCTTCTGAATGTGCATAAAATTTATACCCAAGAAAATAACTGTCGGCATTAGTTTAATGCATGAGAATATATGATAGCTTCTGGATCATACTTTTCATGTAAATCAAATATTGTCTGAAAAAGATGCTTTTTTAAATGTCTTTTCCAATGGATTGAGCTACTGTAAAAGAAATTAATAGTTATTTCTTGATTTGAGTTCATTGAATTTATAATGTATTATAAATAAATAATTAATAAATCTTGTATTGCAAATGCGTTCCTTCAAATTAATAATAATACTGAAGTACGTTCATTAAACAAGTAAAATATGCATTAACTACAATTAAATTGGTGCAACATTTCTTTTCCTAAAATAGTCCTATAAATATTTCATTCAGAATTGTAGAACGAGGCATTAGAATCAGTGCAAAATAAGGATGTCGCTGCACTTTGTCCCCAAAATATGTTTCATTTAAGGAAGAACACGAACAGGTTTAAAATGAGTAATTGTCATCATCAGGCGACATAGCAATATACTGGTCATGATTTATTCTTAAATAATTTGTTTTAGAGAAAAAAATATTCAATAATGAATCATGTCCAGTAAATTGCTATGTCGCCTGATGATGACAAATTCTCATATCTAATTACTCATACTTACATACATATACACACAAAGTATTTTACTGCTAAATTTAAACTCGTACTCTACATGTCTGTAGCAAACAGCCACAAGCTTAAGACCGAACTTCGTAAAATCGGAAACTGAAAACATCAAACAGAATCGGGGTCAGAAACTAATTAATCGTAACTTAATGGCAAGTCATATCTAAATCACTAAATTAGAGATTACTGATTTTAAACACAGCTGTATCGAAGGTAGACCTCATAGAAAATTTACCATTACGAAATATATACACATATCGGAACTTTCAAGTCATGCCACTCTTGCATCATTAGAATATAATATAAAACAATAATAATTTTCAAGTAATGAGATAAGGTCATTCGTTGATTTGTTGCAATCGACTTACCAAACTTACAAATTCCTCCATGCGGACCGCGAAGATCTTGACTGCTGGAAAAAATTCTCTCTCCCCTAATTTAACGAATCAATAATCTCAGGAATGATAAAACTTTGAATTTAAGCCACGTAAAACTTAAAATATCGTTTACTGGATATTGACATTCGTATCTATCGCACTACAATATATTTAAAGTTCAACGGTGTTTCGACGAGATTCGGTACCCCAAACATACCGTCCACATCCAACGAAGTATCTTCAGCGACTACAGTTTTAGGCGCCAAATTAACCATACGGCATGAATACTTGCTTCCTATTGGTTGAACAGCGAAATGGATTCCTATTGGCCAGTTTTAAATTTTACAGCTTTTTCGAAGAACTTTGATATTTTTAAATCAACATTAAATTTAAAATTAATTTATTTTAGAATGGTTGAAATAACTTTGGATAATTTTCGGAAGGTTAACATTCGCACCAATTTTTTTTTATCTTTCGAGTAGTCTACGCGATTCCGCCGCGAAATTTAACTTAGTATTTCCACATTAAAAGTTAGTATTATATTTTCATTAATAATGTGTGATAATAAATACCAGCTCGAATGCATGTATTCGTTTGATACCATCAATTTTCATTGGAAATATGTTAAGCTGACCTCACGTCAGCTTAACATATTCTTTGCACACCCTTTTCTTGCGTCATATTTCGTTGAAATCAATATACCTACGAAATCTGGAGTGTAATTCATGGAAAATATTAATATAGACCCTTTTCATCATTAATTGTAGTTTACAATTCGAAATTACACAAATATTTGATGAAAATGATTCTCAGAGAATATACGAAAGAAATTCAATCAATATATTCGTTGCTATCGGTTAACATTATGATTTTATATGATTAACAATCTATGATTATATTACTGGCTCGAATTTGCCGATTTCAGTGACATTAATAGAAAAAAGAATTCTATTCATACATTATACATTATTCTTTCTTCCATTTCAATAGACTTCCAAATTCCAACTCCCTCTACTATGATCTACGTATGATATGATAAATGCCTCGAGTGTGAAAATAGATGTGCTATCTTGTTTGATTATTTTTATGTTTTAATAAAAAAAATGGCTAGAAGACAATCAATGTCATGAAATAAGCTTTTTCATGGAGAAGATTAGTGTTACACCAAAGCCAAGTTATTCACAGCTATGGATTTCTAATGAATGAAATGATTGTGGTTTGCATTCTATAGTATGAATAAATGTTATTTCTTCTATCTAACTTATCTTAGCTAAGTTTTTTGTCATAGCATTTATCCTACTTAAGTATGAGTGATGCAAGGGATCCTTTAGGCATTATATATTGAATTCTATGAAAACTATTAACTTCGTTATGAGTTCCTTCTACTCTCTTAGCATTCCGTTTTTGTAAAGAAATAATGGGAGAGTACCTCTATCCTCTTACTGACTTGTCAGCAACATTCCCGATGATGACGTAACATCCCATAACTTGAAATAGAAATTTTTATATTATTTGCCATATAATGCAATCAAACAACGTTGAAGTAAACAATGGAGATATTTTTTCAAGAAAATTTATTAATGTTAATTATCTTTAAATTACTGTAGATTTGGCAATCATGATTCAAATCAGTTGTAATTGATAGTTATTGCACTGAGAGAATATCTCAGTGCAATAACTATCAATTACAAATATTAAATTAAGTATAATTAATTTAACACCATTACCCCAATTACATATTTATTTCAGCTTGGGATTGTAACTGAGTCTGATTGATTAGCCAGTGCTTATGCATGTTTATTCCCTGCTAGTTATAGAAATAGGCTTCCATTTTCCAACTATTTAGCCATAAAATGTTATCTTAAACAAATAACAAATCAATCTTTCTTGATGTCTACACTGTGGGTATTATCAAATGCTTCTAATTTATGCAAATATTGTTATTGATATCATAAATTTCACAGTCTTCTCTACACCACAAGCATGGTGCTTGGCTTCCTATAACTGTGCATTGAATGTTTAAATGTTAATCTTAGTTGATGTCTTCTGGAAATGTCTTTTATGTCAGAAAAAATGGTAATTATTGTCAATCTATTATCCATATCATGGCTGCAGTTTTATATATTTTGCATCTATGGATTTTTATTAAAATCTTACTTTAGTTATTTTATATTTTTGTATTAGTTATTATATTTTAACTTAGCTGTTTTGGAAACAGTATTGAAGCTACTTTTTATAGTTACATTATTGGCAAACATCTTTCTTTGTTTTATTTTAAAACTGAATTTCAATTTGGGTGCGGCACCCTGATTCACATTTCAATACTATCCAAATGTTATTATCTTTTCAATGCTTATGTCTATAATATCAGTTTTTTTGTGTTTTTTTTCAATGAAATATAGAAATATTCATTATTTAATGTTATATGAGTGTGTTGTAGGATTTTATCATGGTTCCTGAAAATATATCCAGGTGTATTTCTAGGACTAATACTCAAGTAAGAGACATCAAATTCTTAAAACATTAATGAAAGTTTATCATTACATTATTTATTACAATAAATAAGTTGGCTGAAAGAAGCTTAGAGTGTTGCTTGAAGGTTAAATTAAGGCTTATATGTTGGAAAAGATATTAGTGTTAAATATTTAATCTGTTGAAGAAAAAAAGGTCTATGGAATATGACTACTTGCTTCCTTAAAATTTTTGAAAAGTCAATTGTTGATGGATGAACAACTGTTGGATAATACAGTGACTAGATTGTCTAAGAAAAGATGCCGTTTTAGCTAGCTGCTGATCTCAATGCTCCTTCTCTCTATATACATCAGGAATTGAAATTGATGTGTTTAGATTCCTCTGAGACCATTAGTCAAGAAGCAAATTTATTTCTAGGGTAAATTTAGTATTCTGGTGCTACTGCGCTTGAGAAATTGATGAGAATCCTCCTGAATTGTGAATATAAATGTGCCATGTTGGAAGTCAATGAAGTTTTTTTGTTTAAAGATAGTTAGGATTTGAAAATTAATTCTTCCAAGAAAATCTTATCATTTGACACTCTGAATTTAATGTGGATTTTCATCTATGGGCTACCCAGCCCAGCTCTCTTGCTTTTACATAACTCAGTATACAAATCTTTCTTTCAACTTTAATCACTTTCATATTTTATAGACCTAAACTTCCATGTGATCCTTTTTTCTCTCTTATAATTGCTTATAGTTTGTTTAGTCATATTATTATTCAGCTAACATTGTTGTTTGATTTCAATCAACAAAGTAGTGATGATATTTCCCTACTGGTTTGCTTACGCAGGGTATGGTGACAAGTGAAACTTGCCGATTCCTGGCTCCTTATAAAGCATCCATCAAGTCCCGCTCTGGCTCTAGCAGTCCACCAGCAAGCATTGGTGGCTCTCAGAGTGGAAATGGTAGCAATGGAAACCTCTTGTCAAGTGCTGCTTTAGCTCAGACGTCAAAGCTAGGCAGTGGTCCTGTGGACTCTAGTATTGGAGATAATTCTTATCAGCATCTAGTTGGTGTATCTGCCTCTCATGTAAGTTTTTATGACCATTCTACATTTAGATGCTTCTAAGATGATTTAGAAGCCTAAACATCATTTAATAGATTCTGAGTTTCTTGATCCTTATCTATCTTACCTCAGCATGGTAGTACTTTCTTTTTATTTTGTTTTACTTTTTTTATACAATCTTATACTTGTTATATATACATGGCTAAATAAGGAAGAGTAAATCAACAAAAAGCAATTCTGGCCTGTATCTGACCAAGGCAACTTATGAAAATATAAAAAAAGGCTTTTGAATTTATTTTCATATATGATTTTCTGATGTAATACTTCTTGGTGTTGTATTTTAAAAATTGTTTCCTTATAAGGTCAATAGTTGCTGATAAAATATTTTAAAATGGTTTTCCATCATCATACAGTTGTCAAAATTGATTCATTGATTCAGACTGAATCATCTCATTATTCAGTAAAAATTTTTATTGTTTTTATGGAAACAAATGTGTTAAGGCAAAAGATTAATTTTGTTAAGATTGCAAAAGTACTCATGAAACAGTATTTGTTCATGGGAAGTTTCAAAATAATTTTATGTAATCCATCACCTGATCAGTTGCTTATTCCACACTTGACTTACATGTCATCCAGAAGTGTGAATAAATTATTTGGTAACTCATCTTGTATCATCTACTTGTGAAAAATGCAAAAAAAATACTTCTATGATGATCCTACAGAAAATCTTCCATGAGATTAAGTAGTATAAAATAGTAGTTGATGCAGGGACTCTCGGATATCAAAGTTCAATCTAATAGTGAATAGATACATGTTCAACTTTGGTGAAAGTTTTTTTGGGTAATTACAGGGTTTTGATTCCTGGTGGGAGCCTAAATGTGTGAAATGATCTTAGCTGTAGAAGCACTTATGAAAATACTACTGCAATCTTTAATGCTTAGTATTTTGCACTCTATCTTGTATACTTATCATGTGCTTGTATTTCTGTTCAGATTTTTTACCTTACATGGAAGTTTAAAAACAGGAAGCTGGTAATTTAAATCCATTTTCTTTTTTAATTTTCAAATGGATAACATATGTATTTAATTAAAATGAATAACATATCTATTTTTAATCTCTCTCACTGTTTACTTGAAGGTATATAAAAAATGTTTTGCACTGCAATGAATTCACTCCTTTTTCATATAAAAATGACCAGTTACAAATATGAAACTGATTATTATTATTTGGTCCCTACTTTACAAAAATATCCAAGAGAAGGAAAAACCATGCATATCAATTTTGATAAATTATTGCTTCAAACTGCACCCTCTTTGCTTAAGAATTTGCACCATTTATTTATTTAATAAAAACCCATGAACTGCATGAGGCCTTTAGAATTGATTACAAACATTTATCAGTCGGTCAGCAATAACAATAAAAAGTCAAAATATACTTGAAGGAATATAAATATCCCAAGAAAGAGCAAACAAGTATATAAGGTTTCAAAACTGCACTATCAAAACAGTGCAAGAAAAGAAATAATTATAATAAAAATATTTAAATAATATTAATCAAAACATCACATATTCCCATGTTGGCCCACCATTACTATGACCCTTACAAGCATATGATCCACCTCATCTAATCAGCCTCTATCTTCCTCCTATTTTCAGGACATTCAAAAACTCATTTGTTGTTAATTTTTTATTCCTTTTTCTTCATATTTCAAAAATGGCTGCTTCTGTCCAGGGAGAGTTGTCATCCTCTGGAACTCCAGAGCCCGCTTTCTATCTGCAGATATTGCTAATTGGAATCCTTTTGAGGATGCCACTCCATTTAGTCAGATGACAGAGGATCATATATTTGGAGCTGAGTTAGACAAAATTCGCCATGAATCTCAAAGTAGTGAGTCAAACAATATATCGATAAGCTCTGTGGTTGTACAATAACTACCTCAGGTTCATTTAAATAATATTTACATTTATAGTTTCAGTTGATTAATATTTTCCTCTATGCTCTACCCACTATAGCAAGAAACATAAGGAAATATTTTAGATATTATTAGAGAGCTAAGAAATTGGTAATATAGAAGCGAAAATTGGTCATTTAATATTGAGTGACTCAATTTTGAGTTTATCATGAGATTAATACTTTCTGTAAATTTTAAAGATGCCTGAATTCTTCTAAATTCGCAAGAAATATTGTTGTAGAATGTGATTCTATCATCATGATTTTCATTCATTTCTTTCTATAAAAAATTGAAGATGATACACTTTCTAATTCTTTTGGATGTTTTGTTTTAGGTATATCAAATGTTAAAAGCAGGGAGAGCTTGGTTATGACATATTCAGATCTTAATGAAGACCCATTCAGTTCTGCTCCATTTACTCTTCCACATATGTTGTCATCCATATTGTTTAATTATATCAATATGTTGATATTTTCACTGGGAAGCTACTCTGTAATTACAGTCAAACCTGTCTAGAGCAGACTCTGTCTTATATGATAAAATATTTTGGTTCCAATTTGAGTCTGTCACTAATGGCTGACCTTTTATTAAACAGAAAACTGTCATATCTGGGAAAATAGCATTCCTAACGAATGCTGCTAAAGACAAAACAATTTGTTGCAATAAGACCTTTTTATCAAGAGATAAAGTTTGTAGCTCTCCATCTTGTGTTTTTTTATAGGGAAATTAGTAGTAAAATTGTCCTAGTCTAAATTGATTGGCTAAAAGTAACCCATCTCTTGTGGTTCATTGCAAACTAGCCACCATTTTCATGTATTCTATGGTGCAAGGTAATACGGTGAACATAGTGTTGGATTCAACAATTGCATAGGTGTTCAAAAAGATAGTAGTAGTTCTTGTAATTGTGGCATCCCATTTATCTAGAATATCTGTCTTCTTCCTAAGGAAAGTTAGAGAATATTCTGGAATATCATCATTTGCTTGTCTTTATTTGAGAAATTATCAAGTTATGAAAGACTTATATCAGTCAATTTTCAGAAAAATTATGATGATTTCAATGTTTTATCATCTCAGTTATAGTCTGTCTCTCATATGATATCTATTTAATCTATTGTAAACAAATAAGGCTGTGACAATAAGAGAGACTGCAAGGCAACTAATATATGTATATATTGTAACAGATGTTCATTAACACTTTACAAGATTGGTTTTGCATTTCATTGTTCCATTTTTCCTTTTGAGTCATACAATATGAAATTAAAGGGAAAAAAATGCTGCTTGATTAAAGTAATATTACTCAATCTGTTTGAGTAAGCTAAGGTAACCTTATAGTTATATTTCATTGTTTGCATGAATAATGAAATTTACTTATAGAAATACTTCTCTTTGTAGCCTCTAAACAAACTTCCAAGGAGAAGCAACTAGCAAAAAAGACTGGTAGCCAGGGAGCATTGAGTGGTGGAGGTAAACTGAAACATTAATTTTTGAAGAAGGAACAGTTCAGCTTTAGAGATTCTCATTAATTCATGTGATTAAACTCTAAACTGTTGGAAAGATACCACCTTTACAACATATGGATGGGTTTAGATCCAAGAATACTAAGATAGTTGGAGTCTTTCACTAAAGGTAGGAAGCAAAGAATAAAAATTGGGGATAAGTTATCCGCGGAAATTGCAGTATCGTCAGGTGTTGCTCAAGGAAGTGTATTGGGGCCCTTATTATTTTTAATCTTTATTAATGATTTACCGGAGGGAATTAAGTCAAAAATACGTTTATTCCCAGACGATTGCGTCATCTATAGGAACGTAAAAAGTGTGAATGATTTTAGAGATCTTCAAGGAGATTTAGTTACCTTGTACGAATGGGTATCGTCTAATAAATTGGAAATTAATGCGATTAAATGCAAAGTTATAAGTTTTAATAGAAACAAAAACCAATATACCTATCGCCTAGGTGGGAAAGTTTTACCTAGTGAGGAGACAGTGAAATACTTAGGAGTAACGTTCAGCAGGGATTTAAAATGGAATGAGCATGTAGAGCGAACAATTTTGAAAGCTAATAAAACCCTAAATTTTATAATGCCTACCCTAAGGCGATCCAATAAGAAAGTTAAAGAGGCTGCATATAAATCTTACGTTAGACCAATCTTATAATACGGGGAATGCTTATGGGACCCGCATGAAGTAGGTCTAAAGCGGAAAATAGAAAAGGTTCAGAGAAAGGCACAAGATTTGTTTTAGGAAGGTACGAAAGACTCGATAGTGTCACGAAAATAATAAAAGAATTAGGTTGGGAAAGTTTAGAGGAGAGGAGAGCGAAAAAAAGGTTAGGACTATTTTTCAAGATATACACGGGGCTTGCGTCGTTTGAGGAATTAGCAGCAGAAATAAAGGGAGCAACATTTTTCGGTAGAAAAGACCATAGATATAAAGTTCAATTGTTAAAACAATGAACAAATACAAGTAAATTCTCATTTTTAAATAGAACTCTTGTAGAATGGAATAATTTGCCTGCTGGAGTCTTCGAGCCTTTTCCCAAAAATCATAAAATGTTTATAAGAAAGATTTAGTAGATAAAGGGAGATTGCTAGTAAGGATCTGCAGGTGGAGTAGGGGATTGCCTGGTAGGGTGATGTATGGTGGGGACCTGTCCCCGGGACCGCTACGGTAGCCGTGAAGGACTACCAGGAACCCTGAAAAAACCAGTTCGATTGAGGGTGAATGTTTGGGAGGGGCCAGGGGTTAATTAATGTTGCTTGTTACTGAATGTCTATTTTTTCTGTGGGAGTATCTGTGTTTTCAGAGAATAAGTGTTGCAGTAGTAGTAGAACATTTTTTTTGCAAGGGAAATAGCAATGGAGTTGGGAATTGTGTTATATTGGAGTTTTGTATCATGTAAATCATGATACAAAAGTTTTGTATCATGTATCATGTATGTAAGTGTTTAATCTTGTGAGGGTTTTATATAATTTGTTCTGGGTTGTTTAAATATGTTTGTGAAAGTTACCGTAGTTGTTTGTAATGTTGCCACCAGACTAGCAGTCTATCTGCAACAATGTACTTAATAATAATAATATATGGTACTATTAATGGAATTTTATCCTTACAGGTGTTTGAAACTTGATAATTAGAGCAGTTAAAAATAATTTCTTTGGAAAATTTATCATAAGTAAGTTCTTACTATAGATATTAAAAGGTTGTTGTGAGCCAACAATTGGGTCACACATCTTGTAATTTAGTACTGTACAGAGGACATTTAAAATTAATAAAAACATAAATAATGCAAAAATTTACTCATTAATTTGTGTCATCAAGTATCTCAGGCATTAATATATTTCCACTATTCATAGAAACAAAAAGCGATTCTTTGCTGTGAGAATGAATCACCTCCTCTATAGTCCTTAATAGAACAAATTTGGCTAATGTTGATTATACTATAAAACGCCGATAACTTGTAATGCATACAGTGAAACAACTTCATCATTGATATCTAGAAGCCAGTCACAATGGAATAACAAGATACAATTACACAACCATATGAGGAACTAAATCAAATTATTCCTGAAAATATAAACTATAATATGAGAGAAATCTTGAGCATAGAAATCCCTCTCACAGCAATAGCTCAAGGTTATGGCAGCAAAAGTAGTAGTAATAAGGATTATATTAGTGGTGTACATATAGAAAGTATTACCTCTCCAAGAGTTCCTTTGAAATTCCCTCCACTGCTTCCAGTGGACCCTCCTCCAGAAGGGTGCCAGCCAAAACCAGCACCCCTTGGAGTGTGAGGGCCACTCCCTCCTGGAAGACGTCCAAGGGTAGCATAATCTGCCCCATCAATGGCAATGTTCTCTCCCCGTTCTCTGTTGTTTCCATTGCCAAGAGAGCCTTGTCTTCCAGGAAGTTGGATCGTTGCACATGTGTTGCTCTGAGCATTCACCTAGAATCATAAAATATTGCTCATTGCAATAATGGTCCAATGTATTTTGATGTATGTACCAATTATGGAGTATATTCTGTGCCCTCACTAGTAATTTTTAAAAATTGCAAGCATCATAATACATGATAAAACAGTACTGTTTGATTAATAGAAATAATAAATTTTTCTCATGACTCATTATTCTTTGAGAGTTTATAATCAAATGGACAGAACTGAAAAATTCTTTTTCTACCATATAGCCTTGCTCTTGAAGACCAATTTTGATGAAATGTTTGTGAGAATTCTAAGATGAAAAAAGAAATTTCTTATCATTTTAAACTTTTATCTTTGAGACTTAAAAATATAAGTCTATTAAGCATTCTCCCCAATTTGATATGATGCCTGACGTTTGTCAGTGACGAGAGTAAGGGTATTATCTTGTAAATAAAAATTTTTGCCCCCTAAAATTTTGCTGCCCCAATAAAGTGTGTTCTACCTTTTGGTAGGTTCATGTGCCCCCACATTCCCTATTTAATTCCCTCTCCTTCAATTCCTGGTAACTTATCCCACCCCTTAATTCATCTAACAACTTCTGTCTTTGTCTTTCCCTCTGTCTTTTCCCTAGCATTCTTCCCTCGATCGCTTTCTTCAATAATCCCTCTCCTCTCAATTTTTAACCCAGCCATTTTATTTGTCTATTTTTAATTACTTCAATCATTACTCTTTTCTCCCCAAACATCTCTAGAACCTGCTCGTTCATTTTTCTGTCGACCCAACTTACTTTCTCCATTCTACGCCATACCCACATCTCAAAAGCCTCCAATCTTTTGACATCCTCTCTTCTTAATGTCCACATTTCACACCCTTACAACATTACACTCCACACCAAGGATTTTACCAATCTCTTCCTGATTCCTTTATCAGGTCCCTTTGTCATCAGTTCCCTTCGCTTCATGAATGCTTCTTTCGCTAATGCATTCCTTTTTCTAATTTCTGTCAAACATCTTCCATCCTTAGCAAGAAGGCTGCTCAAGTATGAAAACTGATCTACTTGTTCTAGTTTTTCCCCATCCACCCTTATCATTAACTTAGCTTTCTTTCCCTTTGAAAACCTCATAATTGTAGTATTTCTTGCATTGATTTTCATCCCAAACTCCTTTGCTTTATCATTTAGTGCATTTACTAGGATTTGCAAACCCCTTTCAGAATCACATGCTATAGCTTTATCATCTGCATATCTTACTGACTTCACTACTTCCCCACCAACCTTTATTCCCTTATCTATTTCATTCTGCTGCCTCAAAGGATGCTTAATTAATTATCAGTGTATATACATGTACCCCAAACAATGTGGCCAATAACTTTAATTTACTGTGATAAGAATGTGAAATATTTCTATAGGGTGACAAATCATATCAAAATTCCCTGACAGTAGTGGCTGGATTTATATTTCGATCTAGCAATCAACAAATGAGGTACTTAAATATAAACGACTAATTTTTAGATTGTTCCCAACTTCTAATTTTGTACAAAAGATATTGTCTTTGATGTGAATATGGAATAAATGACTACAACATAAAAATGTCAAATTATTCTTGTGTATTCTTATTGATGTATTCTCTTTGAAACACCACAATGCCTGTACTCTGTGTAGCATTTTGGTCTTTTAGAGTGTTTTAAAAATAAAATATACTAAAATGAAATTTTGTATAGATGATTTAATGCTAAGACCCTTTTCATTTCAAGCCAATGGATAATAGTCTGTTGAAGAAAATACTATCACATATCTTTTACATAGTGCACTGAAATTGAATTGATAAATAAATAAATTGATATATGTATTTAAATAATGTTTTAGATATAACATCCTTCTTGACGAACACAATAAGCAACCTTTTATTTACGATTTGAAGAAATTCATAAGGAAAGAGTTGTAGTTGACTTTAAAAGTAAAATCTTTTTACCACTTATTTTTAAATGCAAGTAGTTTGAGTGGTTTAGGGTGAACCTTATAAAAAATCCATTGAGAGAGTTGCAAGAGCATGTTGAAACAGCACGCACATCAGGTGATTTGAATAATGTACTGTAGCAACCAAAGGTATTTTTAATCTTAAAATTTCTCTAGCAAAATCACAGCACCTGTTTGTACCAATGGATCACATTCTTTTGTCTGTCAATTAATGCCGAGAGAGGTTGAAACCAATTCAAAGACATTGCAAAAAGGTGTAGATTGTATTCAGTTTATTCTGAAGTTAATTGCTTTAATTGTTATCATTAAGTACTCACATCATTCTGGAACATACTTGGGTTTTTAAAATAGTTGCAGTGCCATTGCTTTAATTGCAGTCATTAGTATTAAATACATACTTTCAGGTGCCACATATCTACAAAATTCCTTAAGGATGGAAAGATATTAGGCAATTATTAATGTAGTTGTTCTGATTTTTTGTTATCCTATTTTGATCATAGAATAATGATTCAAACTTGAGGGTAATTGTCCCACTCCAATAGTGTGATGGAGCAAAATTCTTTTCTTTTCATTTCTCAAGGCTTGCTGAGTTTATCAATAACCAGAGGATTCTTAATCTGAATGGCTTATTAGTCTACAAAGTGATTGTTTACAAAGATCGCTGAAATCCTACCTGTACTTAAAGGTCATAAGATTAAGAAGGTTTGTCATAGAGTAGATAGAAAACTATAGCAAAAAGGCACAAAAGCTGCTAACAAAAATATTTGCAAAGTTCCTCTAAAATATATATATACATATAAACGGTAAAATGTAATCGGCCTGGTGTCGATCCAAGGAAATTTTGGGAGATGTCTTTGCGGATTAAATTTCGAAAACTACCTCCTCTAATTGTATGCAGTATTTCAAGTCGTAGCGATTTCGGGAAGATCCTCCATCGAAATTCCGCATTTACCCTTTAAAATATGCGGTATAAATCTTTATGGTGCCCTGACGTTGAACCAAGAGTCATTAGCGGAAACGGTAAATTGCGTTTATAAAACAAATTCAAGACTTCTGTTTATATGAAGGGTTATAAATTCGACAGTATCGACAGTAGAAAAGGTCGCACATGTCGACTAATCATGCTTTCATTGTTTTGGTAGATCTTGCCTGTTCGTGCCTGTGCGGCGCACTGAACGTTTCGAGCAGAAAAGTTTGAGCCTTTGAGTAGTGTATATGTTGGCGTTGATTAATTACTTTGATTAATTCATTGGTAAGTAGTAGTCTTATGGATTAATTTGAGAAACTTCACATCAATTATAGACCTAATTAATTGTATATCTTTTAATGACGTGGTAAATTCTAATTTCTGTAGGCATGGAATATTTTTTAGTTATTCTGATGGAGGCAGTTTGCTTATGTCAAATCACGATTGTGATCGACTGAGTAGTAACTCTTCTTTAAAAAGAGTGTTACTCTTAAATGATTGGTACATACAATCTTCGTCCACTTTTGGTAAGCAGACAAATTGGTGAGGTAAGTCTGAATGAGTCTATTCGAATCCCATTCATGTCTATGCCATTAAACCATCTACCAATGCTGGACCTTCCAGCTTAAAATTGATCTAGTGAGACACGTCAGCTTTTACGCCATATATTTGTTTCGCCGAATCTGATGTTTTATGTAATTTTCTTCCAAAATTGCATCATTGCATTTCAGAGCCTCGCTGATTGATTCAAAATTTTGTAAATCTAGCTCATTCCTTATTAGTTTAAGAGAAAGATTTCTTTTTCTTCGGCAGTGCTTTCGCATTCAAATCGATGATCACCCGTGACTTTTTATGTAATTGTTTTTATTTTCAAAGGCATGCGTTGCCTTGATTGAACACCTCTCTCCATACGAATGAAAGTTCAATAAAAATTTTGATGTTCATTCCGCTTACTATTTTTGTTTTCTCAATAATAATAGGTAGGATAACAGGTAATTCTACGTGAAATTTGGTCTTATTTTCTGGCTTATTTGATATAATAGCCGTGCCGTGTCATTCAATTTTGGTATAATTTACAATAGAAAATGCTGCAGTCCTTGAATATTTTTAACTAATTTTTTTCGTGATTAGTATGAGTTAAGATATCTTTAAATCCCTTTAAAAGTCATCATGATTATTACCACGTTCCCAACGACCGATTTAATTCCTGCTGCAGCACATGATTGTCTACTCATGCCTTGGTCAAAGTAAATGAGCTGATAATTTTCAGTATAAATGACGGCGATGATATCATCTGTTTAGAATTTCAAATGGTCATCACGGTTCCTTTATATCGAATTTAATCTGTTTCCTTATAAATTATCAATCACCTTACATACCCGGAAGTCCGTGAACTGTTGAATTTAATCCTTTAACACTCCCTAACCTGGATCGCTAAAGCTTTGACATGTATTTGTAATAGGTCACTGAAAACGAAAGTTAAATTTAATTGGAAGAATTTAGTTTTTTAATGGAATATTTTGAGCCATGTCGCGAAATTGCAAAGAGGCATAAGACAAATACTGTGGAGATTTATAATTTAGGCTATGGATATTGTCGAATAACTGGCGGAGTCAAAGAGGACACTCAAATCTTAGGTTAACATGACCGGAAGTCTTTTTATTAACATAACTCACTCTCATAACACTCAACATTTTCGGTGTTTTACGCCACCTGCCATGCGCCAGTTGCGGCTTGTAGGGTTAAGATGTAAATAAGATACATAGGTGGCATTTGAGTGCGCCAAGATTCAAAATAAACATCTCGATTATCAAAATAATTGCAGCACCCTCACTTGATTGAGATTTAATAAGTTCTTTATAAACTTCATTTGTTTGACCTTCGCCTGTTCTTTGGTCATGAAATCTGCCACCATGTCACTTGTGAGGCAATATTTCACTCTCATTTTGTCTCTGTCAACAGTTTTTTGACGAAATGGTACTTATTATCAGTGTGTTTAGGTCGATCTCTAATTATTGGAGAGTGGGCATTCATTATAGCAGATTGATCATTATAGCATGATTGTCATTAATTAATACAAACTTTCCACAATACTAATCAACAGCACATTACTCTGTGCTATGCAAGATAGTTTTCCAATACAAGGGTATACATGTTCTAAAATGCTGTGGAGTAGAATAGCATTTTTCATGTACAATTCAAGACTCTCATACTCTGCTTCAGCAGTTGTCTTGTTTTTTGCTAGTCCAGGCCACTGCACCCTGTGCAAACTTTATCACATAACCAGAACATGAAATTCAGTCTTCCTTGTCACTAGCCCAGTTGGAATCTACATTCCCTTCTAATGGCTTCCCACACTTTCTGTACCCAATCCCATGATTCATTTTTCCCTTCAAGTAACTCAGAACCCTTTCAGCATACTCCCAATGTTCCATCGTGTAAAAATTGTTATATCTACTGAGTTTATTGTGAATGTCAGGTCTAGTGGTAACCATTGCATACATTAAACTTACAATTAACATCTGATATGGCATAATGGTTTTTCAGGATTGCCCTTGTGCAAAGTTTTTAAATTAACTTCTATAAGTGTTGAAATAGGATAATATTCAGACATTTTGAAACGAGTCAACATGTCCATAACATATTCATTTTGATCAATAGATGTTTCACCTTTGTTTCTCTTGATTCTCATTCCAAGAACATACTTTGCTTCATCAAGGTCTCTAATTTCAAAATGCTTTTTCAGTTCAGTTGACAAGTTAGTTGCTACATTACTTTGACCAAAATCAAAATATCATCAATGTAAGCTGCAAGGATTCACATAGAATCATAATCACCCTTTACATAAAAACATGGTTCAGTCAAAAAAATTTTAAATCACAAATCAGTTATAACCTTTTTACATTTATCATACTATGACTTAAAGGCTTGTTTCAGCCCATACATTGATCTTCTAAGAAGAAACACCTTGTTCTCAGACCCTCATTTCACAAAACCCTCTGTTTGTTTCATGGAAACAGTTTCATTTAGCTCACCATTTAATGAAGCAGCTGTCACATCAAGATAGGAAATAAATCCAGTTCTACTGCAAAGGCAATCAAAAGGCTAATGGCTACATAGCTCACAGCAGGAGAAAATGTCTTCTTGTAATCTTCCCTATACTTCTGGCTACGACGCTTTGAGACTATTCCCTGTATTTCACAGTTTCCCCATATCCATCACTCTTTCCCTGAACACCCGCTTTGAATTTACTGTGGATTTTGCATCAGGAAGGTCAACCAATTCAAAAACTTTTCTGAATCGGTGACTTCCACTCAGCTTCCATGGCCTCCGACCACTTACCACGTAGAGGGTGCCTCTCCAGCAGTTTGAGGCTCCATGCAGCTACTAACTGGGTCACTTCATTCTATTATTGTTAGGTAGAGAAAAAACCCTGAATACTGCATGGGTTTAGCAACACTTTAAGATTTACTTCATCTCTGAGCACTATAGTATGAATTACTGGGCATAATCACACCCACAGACTAAAGTCCACTTTTTGCTACCACTGGCCCATAACCTGTAGTGATGTAATTTAAGCTGAATTCATAATGTTATCAGCATTCAACCACTTCCATTTAAATTGGTAAGAATACTTTGTGATATTATTCAAATATATTTAAGTTGTGTAAATAGCCTTCGACTATTGACACATATATATTAAACTTTTCTTACCCCATAGAATTTTGAAAATATTTAAAATTTAAATTATTTAAATATTTTGCTGAACTGTTCTCTTAGTAAAGATATTGCGCATAAATATTCAAGAAACATCTCATAAATGGCACATTTTTTGATTGATTGGTTTATTGAAATTAATTAGGATTGAAGTATTGATCAGTCATTGCAAATCTTCTCAGGGTTACAAGATTAAATGTTTTTTTTTTGAATGAAAATTTGGCAAGTGCAGTTGTAGTAAATACTTGCCTTTTTCTTCTCCTTCCAAGGGTGTGTAATAATCATAATTAGAAATCCTGCTGTACATTTTCTCCTCATGACCAAGTGGAAATACTTCAGTATATGATGTCAATTTTTCAGTATCAGAAGTAATATTTAGGCAGTAAAGAAGCAATGGAATAAGAATGAATATCAGATATTGTTTCTAAATACCAAATCTGGTCATACAAATGGTGTTTCCTTTTTAATGCTGATTGTGCATGTGATATAAGAACTAACTGCATTGGTGGTGTTATTGGTAGAGTAGTTGTGCATGCATGCATCTTGATTGGTATTGGTTTTCATTAACATATACTTTAAGGCCTTTTTAATTGTTTATCATTTAGTATTTAATTAATATTTGAGTTGTGAGTGATAGGACTGCTTTTTAGGAGGAAATTTAGGTGCGAGGGAAGTGAATAAGGGGGACAGTTTTAGGCAAGTTAGAGGATAGGAGGGTGAGTTATGGGGAATCAAGTTCGATATGATCAAAGGAAAAGTAATAAGAGGGAAAATGGGGGATTTATCATTGAGTTATTTTTAATTGTCTGCAATAAAAAGGAAAAATCCATTTTCTTTTCTAAGATTGACTGATTTTAATAAAGATATGTAATGACCATACATTGCATTGATAGAATCTTATGTCTGACCTTCCTTTAAATAACAAATTATGTGAATATCACTTTTCTGTGTGTCATGGGAATCAAAGTTTTGAAAAGTGGAAAAGGATTTAATTAATAATTTAAGTTATTATTAAGTTTAAGTTATTTCAAGAATCAAAAGTCATGAGGTTGAAAATGTACTTTGGGATGATTAATTACCCATTAGAATATTCTAAGTGTTAAAGTTAATAAATTATAATTTGTATCAGCTTTCTGATTCTATCACTTCTCAATTCACAACTGCAACATAAAATACTTACCAAGTGCTGCAACATTAGCTCTCTCATTCCTACTATGGCATTCTAACTGATTTGAGTAACAAATTAAATTTAAGTTCAGCCTATCTTTTGATTTCAATGAATCTGGTAAATAGAAACATATTTTAGTAAGAGAACAGTTCACTTTCTGTTAGAATATGGATGATTCAGACACAATTAGTATCATAGAAAATAAATTTAAAATGTGACTATTTGTGCCATTGAAAACATGGAAGTAGAGTACAAAAGGTGTGGAAAACAACTAAGGTACAGAAGTGCTCACAATCAGCTGACAAGGGTACCTCAGGGTCTGGCAGCTGCTCATCTTCTATCAAAGACAGTTCATCTTGGGGCCCAATCTTAAGTCCATCAACTGTTTCCATTGCTGAGACCAATGGGTATACTTCTGTCCCTCCAGCATCCTTTTGAACTTCAGTAATTATTCCTTATTTCTCTGCTGCTATCTCCAGCTGTTAGATGTTTTTTCACAAATTATATCATTCTCTTTGAATCATAAACATCAGCTTTCAATTAGTTATTTCCACCACATCACAGCCGAGACTATTAAGTATATATCATTCTCGTTGAGTATAATGTCCCTTAGCTTTGTACCATCTCGAAGGATAACTTATGTTAGATTGATGAGTCTATATCCCTTTATGTTCTCACAATATCCCACAAATATTATCTCCAGACTCTTTGAATCCAGTTTCTTTCTGCACTCCTTGGGTAAATGCATTTAAGCTTTACAGCCAGAAACTCTCAAATGACCAAGATCTACTTTCTAACGTGACAATGTTGCTTTGGGAGTCATGCCCACCACTGCCTTAGTGGGTGAATGATTTTTCAGGCAGATGGCAGTGTTTACAGCTTCAGCCCAGTACCCAGTACCTTTGTATTAGTCCAGCCTCCTGAAGCACAGTCAGTCTTTTCCATGATGTTTCTATTGGCTCATTCATACATTCCATTTTGCTCAAGGTAGTACTGCACAGTCAGCTTATGTTGGATTCCTCCTTGTCTCAATATTTCCTGAAATTTATTATTTAAATATTCCTTACCATTGTCAGATCGTGGAATCTTCATCTTCATTCCTGTTTCATTTCCAACTATGGCTTTGAATTCCAGAAACTTTGATTCAACATTGCTTTTGCATTGCAGAATGCTGTGGAAAAATCTTACACCCTGATGCATAAAATACAGCAACCATACCCTTTTTAACCATATTATTTAGAGAAAATAAATTACTAGAGGGATTAGGAACATATGAATAATCTCTTATCAGCCTTTCACTATACTAATCATTAACCCTTATTTTTACATCAAGTACCATTGTCAATTTTTCATTATTTGCACCAAGTACTTAATGGCTTGAGGATGTTTTATAATTTACCAAACAGTCCTTGCGGTGATTCATTTGATTCGTGGCACCTGAATCCAAACACCTACTCTTAAATTTCACATTTGCTGACAATGCGGTAATGACAATTTTTTAGCCTCTTTTCTCTTAGAATAATTTTTCACTAGATTCCTTAGACAGTCCCTGGTCATGTGGCCTAGCTTATTTCATTTAAACACTAATTCCCTCTTTTGCACATTCTGCTTCTGTTTACCACTGCTGGAGATTTCTTTCCCCTGGAACTTGACAGCAATGCAGCATCTCCCACCGGTTGCTTTCTCGTGGCTACAGGCTTGACATCCCCTTCAGAAAGTGGCAAGTTATCTTGACTCCAGAGCTTTCCGGTGCCATAACCATTGGATCATAGTTGGATGAGTGGCAAATAAACATGATGACTCTAATGAATTAATCGTCAATGGGAGCACTTATATCAGCAAACTGCTGAGCCAAAAGCATTGTCTCTGTCATGTAACTCTCTCAAAATTGTCTAATTTCAACTCAGCAAACAAAGTCATCTTGAGAGTCTTTTGTCCTCATACACTGCTTTCAGGCTGTCCCGAGCCTCCTCCATCATCTTCACAGCTCGTACATGGATTAAACAATGTGGCTTGACTATTAGGCAAATTTTTTCTGTAGCCTTCTGGTCTTTCTTTGCCTCAACTTCAGGAACAGTCGACATTTGCCCGTGACCCACAAATCTTTGTCCACCAAATACAGTTCCATCAAGAACTTCCCATTATTGTAATAGCTTGTACCTTGCAATTTATAAACTGCCTGTAAGGTGCCCGAACTCGAGATATTTGACTTGACGCAGATTATGTATTCCATCAGTTCACCTTATTCTTAATTCATTCTTATATGCCTGGGCTCATCTGTTAGAATATGGATGATTCACGCAGAATTGGTATCACAGAAAAGAGAGAAAAGAGGATACATTCTTTATCCTTCTGTATTCATGCCATTGAACATGTGATAGTACAGTACAGAAGGTGCGGAAAGCAACAAAGGTACAGAAGTGCTCACAATATACACGTGTGCCACATGCATAGACAAAAAAAAACAAGGAACAAATGACAATGTGATGAGCAGACAATTGTGGAAAAATAAATTACGAATACAATTTAACACTTTGAGAGAATAAATTGGAATTTTGTAAATGAAGCAACCTGTCTTAATACTTTATCTTAGATCAGAATCAAGTAATATCCAATATTATCTTGTACATAAGTAATTATTTCCCAGTTTTTAATGTAAACGTACTTTTACTTGCATAAAAGACTTCAATGCAAAGACATCAAGCAGTAATTATTAAGCACAGAATTAGTATTACAGTAGGTCTACTTTCTCCCACTTAATTCAAGCAATGCTTCATAAAATGTATGATTCCTTTACTATTAAAATTCAAGATATCACTTTTTATGCTAATATTCATTTTGAAAAGAATATATACAAGGTACTTATTTTCTCAGCATGAAAACTTGCCTTTGAAAGTTTTGTTAAAAAATCAGTTCAGTTTTACATGTACAAAAAGTTATAAATAGAGTAAGTAATATATTTTTTCCTTTTGAGGAAAAAAAGCTTTTTTGCCTGATATGATTTCATTAAAGAATTTTTCTTATATAGCTCTACAAGTTTAAAAACTATTAAGTGAGAAATATTCTTGAAATTTCAGAAGTTCAAATTTTCCACTAAAGATATTTGTGATTTATTGGGAAATTTGGCTTTAAGATCTACAGAGTTGGATGGGGTAAGTGGTATTAAAGATGAGAACCATATACATATAGTGATTAAAGGTTTTCTTGTGGTACAAAATCACTTTGTCTTCATTCCTTTATTTATGTTATAGTATGCAAGTTATTGCCTTGTCTTCTAGAACTCGTGGACTCATCCAAATATTTCATTGAAAAATATTATCCATGAAATTAACAGATGATAGAAATTTTTGGCTGTCAATCAATATCTCAGAATATTTATTTTTTAAATGCATCTCTTTAAATCTTATTTGAATTATGTTTCTTTTACACTCTCAGCAAAGCAGATGATATCATCCAATGTTATCAAATTCCAATTGTATATTTTAATTATTGTGTATTAAGGTTCCCAAAGTAAATTTAATTACTTGTTAGATATTTCTTGGTGATTCATGAAGCCCTTACATTGCAACCTTTTAAACTTCATTTAAGTTACTATTGGTCCTTTAATTTCATATTTTTATATCTAGATAATTTATTTAGTTAAGTAGAGTTTTCTTTCTTAATAATAATTCATAAAGAGAATGAATTGATAATTTACTGAAATGTAAAAAAATGATTAAACAGGAAGTATTTATCATCAAGATGTTTTTTTACTGCCACCTACAGGCTGAACCCATCATTATGAATGCTAATTGATTATTCTCTCCTTGTTATTATACATTATGATGAAAAGATTGGTAGAGAGTCATTCTGCAACTAATTAAATCCTAGATAGAATTCCACACTCAGGATATCCTGAGTATTTTTTGTCCAATCTATATTTGGTTTCTGAAAATTATTTAAATATTTATGAATAGGTATCCCTTTGGCCTTTTAAATTTCCTTTTCACATTAAAGCAATTACTATTACTAAGACTAGTGATAAGTTATTGATGCAAATATAATGAAACATTGCTTTGTTTATAAATGAAATAACTAAATCTTAATTATTAATAATACTTTTATCTCAAGAATTCATGGAAAAAATAATCTTTATATGAAATTTTGATATTTAGATGCTCTTTTTAGCTGAAGTAGCTAAAATTCTTAAATTCCATTATTAAGTTTACTCCATATAGCAGCAGATATTTGTGAGCAAAAGAGGGAAAATAATAAATCTTTCTTTTGTATTCTCTTCATTCAAAACATAGAAAAATCAACTTTCTTAGTTTTCATTTTTTTAAACAAATAAGTTTTCGCAAATATAAACGTATTCTCCAAGTTAGTTGAACTGAAGGTCCAGAATGAATGTAATGTCTTATGTCTTTGTCCAAAGGGTGATAAATACTTAATCATTCATATACTAATGAAATGTGAATCATATTTTTGAGTTTATTAGGCTACTCATCCCTAGCACAATGGAATGCTAGACGATTGGTGATCACCAAGAGAGTCTACACTTTTAGGAAAGAAGATGAAATTACAGGAAAATCCTGATGGAGATGATTTTCTTTGGGCTGATGCAGTAATGTCAGATGTGGCAGCCTAAGGAGGGAATATAGTGTAATTGGTTCGTTAAGATTCTTCTTTTTAGTATATAGTCTTTCAAATGGCATTACTTTAGTACAATATTGTATAAGTAATTCTTAAAAATTTAGGCTGAAATTCCACATGCACATTATGCGGTTTTTACTTGTTAACTTGATTTAAGAAAATGATGCTTGTTTATGCTACTATATTTTCTCATTTGGTTTCAGATTTTAAAATAAGTATACCATACTGTTAACTGTCCCATTTATCTATAGATGTAGGTATTTTCATTGTGTTGTTAACAGGTATAGTTCCTGTGTTTAATACTGTGCCTATGTATATTACAACAACATGGAGCGCCATTTTTTAATTTGTATAATGTATGTATGCTAATACTTCTTTTTAGCATCTATGATGTTCTTATTTTCAGTTGTATACATCATCTGCTTATTAATCCTCATTCTCTTTCTTTTCCTTGAAGAGGTCCTCCTAATGTTCTGGTTTGAATCTTCAGTTGTTTTCGGTAGTAATTAGTTATGCCAGGTAGGAGCCATTCTACTTGCACACCATCATATAGAATGAAAAGGATCCTATTAGTAGAATCATGCAGGCCTTGTAATGCTGTTAAGGTGATGTGGGAGTAGATGTATTCTTCTCATTCACCCCACTCATATTTCACCCAGCATAATGATGGCTTTGCATGATCTGTTAAGTTCACGTACGTTAAGTATTCTAGTAGGCAGGTTGATCTGAGATCTTTTTGAGATGAGTACTTGCCTGAAGTTGGATTTGTCTTGTTGGATTTGTTGTCTTGTGAAACTTGGATTGTTTGTTTGATTTCTTTCTGAGGACGTCCTCATGGTTCATATGGAATTCTTTTGTTATATTGGTTATTTGAATACTTTGGTATGGCAAAGATTTTTCATGACTTAAATCTTGCCCTGTATAGTTAACAATATTGACTTAGAGATAGGCTCACTCCAGAACTATTTACAATCTTAAATGTATGCACCATATGAATGTTAATGTTTCCACTATCTTTTTGGGTGCACCCTTATTAATGAATATTACTAAGTGTTTATATTACAGTATATACTGGCATGGAACTTCATGGTATGATTTTGGCCCTGAAAACTTCTATGAGGGTGGTCTGAAAAGTTTCCCACCTAATATCATGGCAGGGGCAATGTCACACACACAAATTAGTCAAGGTACTACAGTATTAAATTTTGCTTTCCCATTCCATGACGGATTGACACTCGTTAATTGTATTGTGGTGTGTAACTGTGCTAATTCATTTGATATGCACCAATATTTTTTCCAGGCCTTAAATAATTTGAAGCTTTCCTTCACAGGTTCAGACAAGATGTCGTATATGTAGGATAGGTGTAGCTTAAACAGCATGAGAAATATTCTTGCTGGTAGGTTGATCCGTTAATTAATTCGTAAGGTGGTTTTTCTCAAGTATGCATAAGCCGGTATGCTTTACGTAGTCAGTTAATTAGTCATATTAAAAGTGTATTTTATGTTGCTTTATTACATTATGAATGATTCTGATTCTTAAATTGTGATGTGGGGTGTAACAGTGCTCATTGATTTAATATCCATGCATGTATTTTTTTCAGGCCTTATACTTTGAAGCATTTTCCACAGGTTCGTACAGGATGTATCCTGTAGCTTAAAAACTGCGTGAAGTATTTTTGCTGGTAGGTCGATCTGTTAGTGAGTTTGTTTTTCTCGAGTATGCGTAAGATGATATGTGTGACGTAGGCGATTTAAGTCTTAGGAGGTAGGGATTTTTCGCGATTTTTAGTTTTCTCATATCATTAGGGCTTAGAGCAAACCGTATCCATAAGGATACTATAGCATAGATGCGATTAGTTTACTCTTGTGCATTAGATCTTATCTCTATGACCGATAATATTTCTTAGTCACTCTTGTGCTTTTTATACAAGCATTTGATTGTGATTTACCCATTGTATGCATGAGGACTGATTGACTGTGATGAGTGCCTGTTTGTGTATGTTTATGTCGATGATTTATTCTTAGCTTTTGATGTTTGTTTTGGGGTATTGCAGAGTGCATGTGTGTATGTAGTATTTTGTAGATATGATATTTGGTGGCGGTAATGGCATGTTATGTATAGTTCATTAGGGTACGTTGTTTTAATTTTGTAGTTCTCTCAAACTGATGCGTCAACAAACCCCCAACTTTAGGTTTTCCAACCTCTAGAAATCTCCCAATATGCATATTTTTATCTGTGATTCAAATTTTTTGGGTCAAAGCGAAATGAAATGAGAATTGAAAATCCAGCTGACTTGAATGAGGCCTCGTTTCGGTTAATTAGATTGGCCATGCAACAACTGTGGTTTAATAAGATATAATTCAAATTTGGCTAATTTAATGGAGTGGATTAATTTTCTTATGGCTTTGATGGCCCTTCAAATATTCATATGATTGATCTTCCATGGTATTTTCATTCATTCCTATTAATAGAAAATCTCTTATGTAGGATTTTACATCCCATTTTATGAGTGCAATATCTATATTTATGGTTCTTCAGTGAGCATCAAATATGGGAAGTATTATTCATCCCTATAATGCGATGGTAATACTCTTTAGTATTACCGAATGAAATTGAAAATTATGGAAAATTTTCCCAAGTACTAAGTAAGAGTACATCTGGAGTTTGAGATGATATAAACTCAATATTACTGAATAAATTCAATGAATACATTGACAGATTTGCTATATCCATACTGTACTTATATGTATATCAGTATCCATACTGTACTTATATGTATATCAGTATACTACCTCATATTACTTGATGTAGCTATATTTTCATTATTATATCTTGATGACTAAATACTACTTTGGTATTGTTACAAGTCCTCCAAAGTAGTCCATTTTCTATGCTGCTCTTCTTCAAGTTGCTGCAGGATTTCTGAGTGAAATCTCATTGAGCAAGAAGGCAAAACCATCAGGCCTGTACTACTTATGTACTGTTTGTGTGTGAATATCCTATTATCCTGAACTAATTGTGCTAGCAGAACAAATGGAAGCAATTGTGAGATGACACTGGCTGAACTTTAACTACTAACTCCCTATGTCATAGAGTGACGTAGGATCAATGGTGAGACAAGCCTCAACAGGCACAGAGAGACAGTGGTGAGCAACAATAGGGTGCAGGCACCGAGAATCCTCTCTGTGATCTAGGCAAACTACAAGTCCTAGGCATAGAATTCTTGCATTACCATTCTTGGACATTGTATTTAACCAAGTGGTTTCCTTACTGTTATTGTGCTATGCAAGAGCTTAATGTGTAAGAAATTTCATTTGTTGGTATCGCATACATTCATCTCAATGTTGTGCCTCAATAGTTTTTGTATTTCAATTGTATGTTTAATTTGTTATATCAAAATGTTTCAAGACAGTCTATGCCATGATTTGTTCTGAATTCAACATGTTGGTTTACCTAACCTAATTTCAATATAATATCAAATGTAGGCTTCGGATTTGTTTTCTAGATGCCTACATTCTTGCTCCTCTTTGCCAAGTAATCAAAAAGTTTTGTCTGTGCTGCATCGTTCATTTGGTCTTCTTCTTGGTCTCATATCTTTTTGATGTGAAGTTGAGAACATTCTGTATGTGTGTGTGGGTTGTGAATGTGTATCTTTAAAGGAAAATGTGTGGCTGTGTTTTTATTGAAAATGTGTGTGTGTGTGAATGTGTATATTTCCATTGTATTATCTTGTTTTTGGTATGGTTGTTCTAATTGAGTTTCTGTGATTTGTTACAGAAGTTTTAGTTATATATATGTTATATTTCTATATTGTTCAATTTATGATTGATGTGCATGAAAAAATTATGAACTGCCTTTGGGAGGTTTTAGAGGGGTTTCCCTCTCAACATAGGGCAAATGCCAGGCAGACTAGCCATGTGGCCCCCCTCTAAAAATTAAATAAAGATATTAACAATAATTGAATGTCCTTTTATGTTTTTATTTAACCTTCATACCATACCTAATAAAGCCAAAGAAATAGGTATATTTGGCACCTAACATGCTAATATTGGTGTATCATGCATGATCTCATAAAAAAGTATTGCTTTTGTCAGATAATCATGAATTTTGCAAGTAAATTTTGTATTGGCACTTAGATAAACTTGAGTAAAATAAATATCAGGATATAATCTCTATCCGTAGATTCTAGTTTGTAAGAGTTGTATTCATTGATAATAATTATCATTTATTTCCCTAAATACAAATAAATATGCATTGCTAATATTTTTTATCATATATTTAAAATGACTCAACTTATGAGAGTAAAAAATCTAAAAGAGCATTAAAAAATCTACATAAACGCCTATGTTTTGGACGTTATTTCCTGATGTTAATGTTTATTTCAAATGACTTATTATATTCTACCCTTTTTGGGGGAAAACAGCCTTCCTTTGTAAGATTTTTCAAATGTCCAGGTAATCATGACTTTATTATGGGGATATC
Organism: Pachydiplax longipennis; assembly: GCA_036926295.1. Classification (NCBI taxonomy): domain Eukaryota; kingdom Metazoa; phylum Arthropoda; class Insecta; order Odonata; family Libellulidae; genus Pachydiplax; species Pachydiplax longipennis. Next base: position 21,318,481 of record JAVFKF010000012.1, read on the forward strand.
TTGTTTAATTCAGTTGTTTAGCAAGTATCAAGATATGAATGCCTATTGTCAGGTGATCCTTTTGATAAATTTTGATGACTTACGAGTGGATGGATACCATGCAGAAGATATATAAGTTATATCAAAATTAAGTCTTCTTTTATCTTGAAGTGAATTTAAAAGGTTTTACGTTTCAGAAGGCCATAACTCAGAAGAAAAGCTATCCACCTAGGAAGAATGGACATAAAAAATTTTGACTGAACTGGATGGAACATTCTAAGTTCCCCTTTCTGGGAGATTATTCTTTCCAATTATACTATATTGCTTGGTAAATTTCAGACACTCACTCTAGATGGCTTATGTAGGAAATGCAATCTGCCAATATGTTTAAGATCGCTGTTTCGATTCTCTGTCCCTTCATTTTTTTGCCTTTGGATTGATTTTAGGTAGAAGACATTATGTAAAAAATACCTCAACTCTTTTGAAAGAGGTTACATTTTTGTAAAAGCTGAAGATAGATTTCATATTCTAGTAATTATGTTTATATAGTAGGTATCTTAAATGAAAGAAAATAAGATTTAGAGGCCTAGTGACGCCAAGTGGTGCCATGAACTAATAGACTGTAAATTTTAGTTTACCACAAAGTGTGTTAAAATATTGTATATATTCATTGATTAGTTTTGCATTGCTCAACTCCAGAATTTTAAGAGAAATTTTGTTTGTTTCTACCCTTAACAAATTAGTGCAAAGCAACTTTTAATAGACCTTTATTTTGATTATTTTAATATATACAATATAGCCATATTATTCTATGAAAGAGTTTGTTGAAGTTTAACTCAGACTGTAACATCTTATATTTAGCAGACAAAAGACATCTCTAGAGCAAGGGTGGAGAACCTGTTTCCATCAGAAGGCAATATTTAGCATTCACTATCACAAGAGAGGCTGCATATGGATGTTTTATGTTGCATGTTGCCTACATTCAAATAGTTAAACATCAATGTTTTATATGAGAAAAGGAATTCATTCACTAACCAAACTGAAAGAGAACCTTTTCCACTTTATTTTATTTATCATCATTAGCAAGAATCAGGAGGAAAATTATTTAAAAAGGCTTATTTTTATAGGAAGTGACCAAAAGGCTGCACAGAATGCCCAAAAAAGGCAAATTTTGGCTATGAGGCTTCAGGTTCCTCACCTCTGCTCTAGAGTATAGGTTGACCTAATCATTTGCAATGAAATTTTGTGTATAAAGGTCAACTTCCTGTTATGTAGTACACAGTATCTAATTTTAACCTAACTTGATTCATTAAAAATTACGGCTGATATCTGTAGCATTACTGAAAATTGCATTGAAAAATCTTCAGATTCATCGTAATGATTTTAGGATATACTATGTTTATCAGTATGAATCAGATATTGGAGTGTAAGTTGCACCATAATTTTAAGAAAGAATTAAAATTAAGTATAAATCAAATGATTGAAGCTTTGGATGTTTTAAATAACCTAATTAGCAAATTTACTTATACTTAATACACTATTATATTGTATACAGTACACTATTGTACTGTATTATATACAGTGTTATATTTGGAGTATCAGGATAAAGACCTGCATTTTATGGTGATCCTTTGCTGAATTTGGAAGACTTTTCAAACTTCCAGCTAAATTGAACACCTTGCATCTAATACACAATAAAAGCATGAACTCTTTTAAAATTATCGTATTCTGAAAAATAGGGTTTGTTCATTTGCAATTGGTAATAATGTGCTGGTTAAGCAAGAATTACTTCAGGACAGAACGGAGTCTTTATTACAAAACGCTTTGACAAGGAGGAAAAAGGGATTTATTCAATGCAAGATGCTAATAGAAATTCAATTTACAAATCATAATAAGAGGAAAGTAATTATAAATATCAAATTATATAAAAGTGATACTGCCATAAAATAAATAATTATCCTTGTCCTTGCAAATAATTTGTCTTAAACTTCTCTGTTCTGTTTCAATTTGGGCTTGATGGATCTTTTGATCTCAATTCCTGGATCAAATTTTTAATCTAAATATTACACATAGCTAAGGAGTATAACAAGCTGAATATTCTTTAATAAATTGAAGTTATTCATGAAAATAATAAGCCTGGTTTTAAATTTACTGACAGATTTGTTTTACATTCTTCATCCCCTTTAATCACTGCTGCTCTACCTTGTCCATTTCTTTCTCTACTTTGAGCAGTTCCTCAACATAAAATTTTCCATAAATTCCACCTTCTTGTTATCCTGTTGTCTGCCCCCCAATCCTTCAATGCATTGCTTCTGACTACCTTGAAACTTGACGATGACATTTATTCATTGAAGCATGGTTAATATTCCATGTTTATTGCGGCATTTTGCCGAGTTTTATTTGTAATTAATTATGGACTAGTGTTCTCAGCAGAAATTGGTTACTTTCTTATTTCTGCCATCTGTATAACTTTGTCATCCTTCCAGCTCATAACCTCAGTTTTTAGTCTAATCAGTTATGCATAATATGAAGAAAGAGGAATTTTAGGAATGAGCAGCATATGAAACATAATTTGATTTGAAGATACAGTTATGATTGGAAAAATACGGTTAACTAAAATGAGGAAATGAAGAAAGAATTATAAGGTGAGGTCTCAAATAGAAAGTATTTAATCTAGTAATTCAAACAACACAGTTATTTATTAGCCGAGAAACACAGCAAGATATTTTTGAACAAGTCTAGATTAATCTTAACAATAAATATATTGATAAACATGATTGGTTTAAAAACAGTAAGGAATAAAAAACTTGTGGTAACTGATACAATCTTTCCATTGCTTCAAATATCTTTAGCATTAAATAAATACTTCTTCATTGCTAAATAGAATTCAATGAATAGTTTGGACACCCTTTAAACTTTAAAAAGTGATTTCCTGAGGTCCTGGAATTATTTTTATTCTGAATGATGATTACAGAAAAGAATTCATGAATAGAATTGAAAATGTGATGGACAACAGCTTGTGGTAACTCTGAAAAGCATAGATTTCTTGATTATAATATTTTTTATTGAATAACTGGTAATTTATACATTATATATAATTTATTTGCCATTTTGATTACCTTTGCTGATTTATAAATATGTTTCTGTAAACCCTCAGGAAAAATTTATCCTTTTATAAGTTCTACAATATAAAATGATAATTTTGTCTTCTCTGAAACCTAATGAGTGAAGAATAAAAGATATTGATTAAAGTCTAACATACAAGCTTTCTTAAAGCTGACTTTATGTCACAAAAATCACCTGTAGTATCTTGGTGAATATTTACACAGAAGAGAATAGTACCTGCTCTGTTTCCTGGTGTTATAGGGATTTGACATACTAGTCATCTGCTCTAAGATTTTGAAAATGTTCTATGAGAATATTTTTACTGTGAATTACAAAACGATCTATAATTATTTTTTTTTAATTAGAAAACTTCTTTATCTGTTCATGTATTGTTTTCCAGTGTCTTTGATTTTATATACATCTAAAAATTAAATGGCTTCACTATTTACAAGTCAAATCTTAGAGCCTATGCTTGACTTCCTTTCTTCAAATGCACTTTATTCTTATAGGATTCCTTTGTCGAACTGGCTTTCTTTATAACTTAACTATCAATTTCATTTTATTACGACATTTAAATTAAAAAATTGTTCATGAAATGACGTCTTACTATAATTTTTATGGAGTATAGTAGTGAGTCAATCTAAACATCTTTGCAGAACATAACCATTAGTATGTTCAATATACGATGAAGTTGCAGTATTATCAATGAACTGTTGCAGTTCTATTTTTGAGATTTCAACAACTATGAAGTTTATATTATGTTGATGCTTGGTGTGGATAGTAGTTTAGCCCAGACTCCTGTTATCTTGCACCCTTGCAGTTAGTAACTAGTGAATATTTCCATGTCTATTCTTATCATGGACTGAGGAACCAGACAATTTTGTCGTAGCAAATGCTTGCTTTGTTTGACCAGATTTCATCAGTGTCCTTTATAAATGCTGTATTATTTAAAAAGATCTGCTCTTACTGAAGAATGCCCTTACAGATTCCATACAATTGAAAATAACCATGTGCATAGATAATAATGAATTGTTTATTCATGTAAATTATTAACATTATAAAATGAAAGTGAAATTTAGAGTGATGAGAGATCTACTGTTTTCATAAAATAAAGATTTTCTTTAGTGAAGAAACATCACCAAGAACTGATGAGTAATGATCACTTGAAGATGAAGGTTACTTGCTGAAACCTGGTTGTGTTACCTCAATAAAAAAATATGGAAAAAATACAATACCTCTCTTCATTCTATGCATTGGATTTCCACAATAACTTGTTTCTGGTTTACATTTTTATAAGTTTATGTTTGGACTTTCAGTCTTTTCTATATATTCATGCACCTTCTCTCTACCATTAAATCAAATGATCAAAAGCTGTTTATGCAGCAATGCAAGTGAACAATTCAACAAGCAATGGAACTGTGCATATGTAGCACTATTGCATGGCTATTTAAATTCCCCTTTCTTTGAAAATCTAAAATTTGATCAGTTGTAATATGTTTGGAAGTATCCATATGTTCCTAAAGATATTTACCTTGGATGGAACTTGCTCTTTCAACCAGAATATCTCTGCTACCAGCTCTGGTGCTTTGAAGCTAATAATTCTCTCAGTCTGTTTAGGAAATCAAATCTTAATAAAGATTTTACTTTCAATTAGGAGTTAGTATTACTTCAACATAAGTTTAACACAGTTATATAGCAATTAGAGAGAGAACCATACCATGCCTCATTCCTGATTAAAAAGGATACCAGTTAGATCTTCCCATACAAGTTTTACACAACTTTGACAATTCTTGTGCAGACCTTTAATCATATTGATTATTTTCTTGCATATATCTATTTCTTTTGGAAAACCTTCCAAATTATCTTCCTTGGAGTGCTATCATATGCCTTCTCTATAAATCATAAACACCCATGTTAAATCTTCTTTCCATTTTATGCCTGATTGAGAATATGAGGTCTTCATGACAAAAAACTAAAATTTCTAATTCAGTTCTGCAAGAGAAGAAAGGCATTTAATCAATCATAATAAAATTCACATTGTTGAGAATTGTTGTGATTCACATCCAGTATTGCAACAAGGGTAATTTTCCTAGAAAGATATCAACATGTCCTATGTCACTGGATCGCTAACAAATTTATAAATTTAAACTTTCTATCTTCTCAGTAAGTTAGGAAAATAATTGCTCAAACATTTCTTCCATGTATTTCTTTTGGGAGTTACTAACATTGCATAATTAAATATATACACAATGGTGATTATTATATAGGATATATTTAATCTTGTCAACAGTGCATATATATAGTAAGAAGGGAATTCCAGCAAAACAGTATTAATATTATTTCAAAAATATAAGCCTTTAATAAAAAGAGTTGGTGATATATCATGAACATAGGGAATTCACAGTAAAAGCACAACAGAACATGTTCCTCGTCTACATACTGATCTTAGAAGGAACAAAGTTAAGGATATCCTCTCTTACATTTTATATAAAAAGTGAGTCACCATATATTTTTCACTATATATTCTCTAAAACGTAAACAGTCGGCCATTTCTATCGAACCATACTTCGATAGTTGACACTTAGACTATCGACAGATGGAGAGGGAACAGGAGCAACAAAATATAAGTTATTAATATAAAATATCATGATAGAATAAGACCAATTATATGTAAAATGTATATTTTTCTACCACAAGGATCTTGGCTTCATCGTGGAAAACTAAGAAATGCTCCCATTTAAATGCACGTAAGATTTAATATAAATTATTTTTTAAAGTAGAATATTAAGGAAAATTTATTTCCGTGATTCATTTATAATAAATTAGGGTACTTGTATGAATTTGAGAAACTCACACGAATGGATAATTAACTATAAAAACGTCATCATAATTTTTAAACCTATACGTTCCGTTTCCTGATTGGCTGAAAGTTAAAGCAGGCGCAAAAAGCGCCACCGTAATCGAAACGAGTTTCCTTTTGCTGTGATTCGCACAGTCTTGAATTAGCTTCAGAAGGAGAAACGTCATAGTAATGTGGGAGAGTGCGCGTACGGAGGCTAGATATTCAGCGGTAAGTGGGACTTGTGGACGAATTTGAAATAATTTACGTAAATGGATACCGTAATACATTCTGGTTGAGTCATTCAATGATATTTGCTTAATTAACTATAAGTTATAACACAAGTTGGTATGAATTATTCTATAGCATCGCCGATACAACGAGTTCTTCAGCGTGCATCTAGGAACGTATCGTCGTGATGAAGAGGATACCAGTGTGCCGAAGTAAAGTAAGTCCATTTCAATTCAGTTATTTTTTGAGCTTCATGCCATAAAATCTTTTGAGTGTATCTATCAAATGTGGATTTCCAGCTCGATTTTCGTTTAGTGAGAACGGTTACTATTTTGCCGCCAAAAATTGTTTGGGCGGGTGGAACGTTCATTACCCTGATTATCTCGTAATCTGTTCTCATAATTGAGATTCTAATGACGTTCTGCCCTTTTGAGAATGAAAGGCATTCGTAATTTAGTGAAAATACGCGATAATTGACACCTTTTTCGCATTTTCTACTTTTGCTTTTGGCTATCGCTCGTTTGAAATCTCTTCTAAAAGGACATGGCTCGAGTTTAATTTCTGTGAAATTGAATTTCCACAATCATACATTCTGTGATAGCCTTGTCCGTAGTTATTTTTCGCTACTTATAGGAAGAATTTCCATAGCAAATGAATTTCATCATTGGAGATAGGGCGAGTAGAATAGACATTTGGGCAAGAGTTTATCATCATGCTAGTGGATCCTCAATAATGCCTTTCTGCTCTTCCGTGATTTTTCATTCCTTTCGTAGGATTTTATCGTTCTTGCATTGTCTACACTTTATCGTAATAGGATAAAATTCTGTGCGACCATAGCAATTGTTTTAAGGACCATTTTTAAAAAAAGTGGATGAAATTATCAAACCAATCTCTTTAATGGATTATTATATCAACCTCAAGTGAAATTCTTAATCTTTGTTGCAAAATATTTATTCCCAAATTATTATTTAGTGATTTGGAATTTACGGCTGTGGTACATTTTGGCGCGAATCTGATTTGGTGCAGGCCATTTTGGCGCGAATCTGTTATGGTGCAGGCCATTTGTCCTGCGCCGGTTTTCGGCGGTTAAGATGTATAAGCATGAATGAATGGAAATATCATTATTTTAATATATATTAATATTAATATATTTTAATATTTGCAATGCTTTTGAAATAGAGTCATGCTTTTTGCTTCGAAAAAAGCTGCACATTCTACATACATATTAAGATATATAAAATCTAACTAATTATGTATTATGAATATACGTATTAGAAAATCAATGAAATTAAACAAGGTTTTTCAATGAAATAAAAGTCTTAAATATTTCATGTTTCATTTAATATATAGCTGATGTTTATTTATTGGTTGAACGGGAAGTGTCCGTTTTACTATTTGGTGTTCTTTTTTAGATATTTTTAAATCATTATGTTAAGTGCTCGTAGAAGAGAGAAAAAAGGAACTCGGCGGTCAATGAACTAAGAGACAAAGGTTCTCCAAGCGCCGAACTTGGAGAACCTTTGTCTCTTAGTTAAGTGCTCGTGCAAAATTTTAACTTTGCGATGATGGTCTAAGGCCTGAATGGATAAAATAAAATAACAGGTTGGCCGCTGATGGTTACTAAGTTTAAAACCAAATACTCCAAAAACCATCAATAAAAATTATTTATTTAATTTTTTATTGATGGTTCCTGAATGGATATCAATCTTCCTAAGATAGAACTCATCGTTAGCATATAGTGACTTCCGAACTATACTTTGGGGATGTAACATTAAGTATTCCTCCCAGCTTCTTTCCGCAGATGTATGCAATTCTGGCGATATAAGACGGAGTTCACCCAATAGTGTATGCGATATTTTTCAAATAATTAGCGCATCCTTTACGTGAAAGTGGTTCATCTCTAGGTTATTTACACAATATTGTAGCTCATTTCAATCGTACGATTTTTAACAAGTACGCAAAAGTCAATGAAGGAAGTGGCAACCGGTGATTTGATTCGCGGAGATCTATCTAATCTACGGTTATTCAGCCACGTAATAACATGGTCATTTATGGAGGAAGATATCTATATTAAAGTTGACTGTTACTGAAATCGCTAGATAGAATGCAGCATTTTAATCCTATTACGTAAAACTTAGAGGTACGCACTACCCGGATAGGTTGGCATAGTATACTTAAAGGGAGAGAAAAAATAATGCAGAATTATACGTAGAAATGACTAAATTCTTACATACGAGTAAATTATGCATGTATATTACAAGTTAATTGGTGATTATTTTTCCAAAACATCTGATATTCCTCGAAATTGCTTGCAAAAACATTCCCCTGTTAACATAAGTACATGCCATACATGGAAAATATGAACGTTCTGGTATTGAGCCAAGAACCCTTAAGGTTGACGTCGACGTCCATTAAGACGCGTTAAACAAAGCATATATCAAATCTTCCATACATTTAATTATTTCCTGTGTTATGGTAGAACGCTTGACGTGAGAATGGTTTTAATTTTAATAATAAAGCCCTTACATATATGTATATGTCAAGGGATATGTTTTGGGTATTTTATGTAATATTTCAAAAGGTTATATATATATATTTCCTACCAGGCATTATCATTATTGTAATTTTTTTCAACAGTTTCAGGAACATGGCAACATCATCCTTTTTCTTGTTCTCTTTGTTGCCTTCGCAGTCGTTTCGATCATTGATTTAGATTATTTTCCCTTTTTTTCACAGGGCGTTCCAGAAGTAGCTGTGGAGTAACATCACGGACTCGACCAATTCAGATCGGTCAAACACAGACATCACAGCGACATACGTGGAAATCCTATGTTTTCTCAGGTTTAATAAATAATTTTAATAGTGTATTAAATTGTGATTTACCATGCCATGACTGAATGACATTAGATAATTATTTGTAGTATGTAACAAAGCTAATCCATTAAATACCCATGAATGTATTTTTTTCAGGCCCCTTTCCCTTTTTCGTATTTCAAAAGGTTTTTTAGCTGTGATGTATTATGTCCGACTGTTATTTTTCATAATCAAATAGTACTCTTAGAACTATTTATTGTGATATGGTATAAAAAGGTATTGCTTATCGTCCGACTTGGTGTTTAATTTAAATTTATGCTTTTACTTATATGTATGTATATTTGGAAGAGTGTGTGTATGCTATAACATTTATTATTCCAATGGTAATTAATTTCTTTTCAGGTATAATCATCTTTCTAATTCTTTTTCAACAGGTTCAGGAACATGGCTCCGTCTTCCTTGTTGTTGTTGTTGCTTTCGCTGTTGTTTCGATCGTTGATTTCGGTACTCTTCCATTTCCGTGATGTTGGGTTGCATTTCAAATGCAGGAGGAAATGAGGTCTTCCTCTACACCTAACTTCATGGCAGGGGCATTATCACACACATATAACATAGCGAATTACTTGCAAACATACCTCTAGGTTTAGTATGTTTAATTAGTCTTATTACAATTTGTTTTAATATTTACTTTATTACATTATGAACAATTGTGATTCTTAAATTGCGATGTGGTGTTTAACGTTGCTCATTAATATGATATTTATGCATGTATTTTTTCCAGGCCTTATAATATGAAGTTTTTTCCACAGGTCGGACAGGATTTATCCTGTAACGTAGAATGCGGGCGAGGTATTTTTGCTCGTAGGTCGACCTGTTAGTATGTGAGTTCGTTTTTCTCGAGTTTGCGTTAGACGTACGCGATTTACGTCTTAGGAGGTAGGTAATTTTTCGTGATACGTAGTTTATCGTTAGGGCTTAGCGTAAATCGTGTCCGTTAGGATAATGTGCTTTAGATGCGAATAATTAACTACTTTCGTGCGTTAGATCGTATCGATAAGACCGAGACGATTCGTTGGTAATTCGCGTGCTTTTTGTTGAATATGATGGAAATTGTTGGGGTCTGGTTCTACCTATGGTGTGCTTGCTAGCTATGTTGTGCTTGCTATGATGTGTGATTGATTGCGGCAAGTGCACTTGCATGAGTGGCTGTTAGTGCATAACACTAACTTTCCTGGTAGTTAGATTCCTTATTTGTAGTTAGTCCTTTTGGTTTTGGTGGTGGGTGAGTGTGTGGAAGGTAAAATCGGATTCCCAATCCAGTTTCCATCCAAATAAATTTCGAGTTAAATGAAAGCCGTAGGGACTTGGTATTTTCTCAGCAATATAGTAGAAAAAAGAGCTGATATTAGTAAGTTCTCCGTTCCTAGATTCGAAATGCGTCTTAGATTACGGTGATCGTAGATTAAACCGGCACTCGATATTAGATACCTTAGGTTCATTTCGAAGCCTTTCGCTCTGTTCGTTGTACCATCGAACCATTATTTAGTATTAATGGTGCCCATGTAACCTTATCCCTTTTTCGTATTTCATAATGTTTCTAGTTGTGATGTACCATGTTCGACTGTTATTCTTAACCATATATTCATTGAAGTATATATTGTGTTAAGGATTTAGAAAGGTAGATTGCTTAATGTCCGAATTTTTTTAACTTTAATTTATGCTTTTCTTATTTGTATGTATATTTGAAAGAGTGTGTGTATGCTATAACATTTATTATTCCAATGGTAATTAATTTCTTTTCAGGTATAATCATCTTTCTAAATCTTTTTCAACAGGTTCAGGAACATGGCTCCGTCTTCCTTGTTGTTGTTGTTGCTTTCGCTGTTGTTTCGATCGTTGGTTTCGGTACTCTTCCATTTCCGTGATGTTGGGTTGCATTTCAAATGCAGGAGGAAATGGGGTCTTCCTCTATACCTAACATCATTTCAGGGGCAACATCAGGTAGTCTTCGGTTTTGTTCGATTCCGCTTCGCGTCCTCTGAAGTATTTGAGGGTTTTAAGAAATGCCTTAACGGTCTTAAACCCGATGAAGATACAATCCTCACCTAACACCTCCGCGTGGTAGAGGACGGGCAACGTGTACATATATATATATATATATATATATATATATATATATATATATATATATATATATCAATCTATGTATACGGCCAAGTTAGGGAGGGACCGATCGGATACCGGGATAAGTATCCACACTCCATGTCTTATAATGGAGGAGAGGGCATTCTGTTGTCCTGGGGTTGAGAAATCTATCCCGATGGTCATTCATGAAGGAAATATTATATTATATTAAAGTTGACTGTTATTGAAATCGCTAGATAGAATGCAGCATTTTAATCCTATTACGTAAAAATTAGAGGTACGCACTACCCGGATCGGTTGGCATGATATACATTCAGGGGGAGAAAAAATGATGCAGCATTAAACGTACTAGAAATGCCAAAATAATTACCTACGAGTAAATGATGCTCGCATATTGCAAGATAATTGGTGATTATTTTTCCAAAACATCTGATATTCCTCGAAACTGCTTGCAAAAACATTCCCCTGTTAACATAAGTACATGCCATACATGGAAAATATGAACGTTCTGGTATTGAGCCAAGAACCCTTAAGGTTGACGGGAGAGAAAGGGAGAGAAAAAATAATGCAGAATTATGCGTAGAAATGCCTAAATTCTTACATACGAGTAAATGATGCATGTATATTACAAGTTAATTGGTGATTATTTTTCCAAAACATCTTGCTATCCTCGAAACAGCTTGCAAAAACCTTCCCCTGTTATCCTAAGCATATGTCATGGAGGAAAAGTATAACCGGTCTGGTATTGAGCCAAGAACTATTAAGGTTGACGTCGCCATCCATTAAGACGCGTTAAACAAAGCATATAGCTCATCCTAAATCTTCCATACATTTCACTATTTCTTGTGTCAAAGTAGATCGCCTACCGTGAGACTTACGGTGAGACCGTGTTTAATTTCACTAATATGTACATATCATAGGGTATGTTTTGGGTATTTCATTCAATATTTAAAAAGGCGATTCCGTTCTTACCAGGCACTATCATCATTGTAATTTTTTTCAACAATATTTCTCAAGAACATGGCTCCTTTTTGTTGTTCCTGTTATTGCCTTCGCAGTCGTTTTGATCGTTGATTTAGGTTAACTTTCCCGTTCTTCACAGTGCGTTTCCGAGGTTCCTGTGGAGTAACATCAGGAAAGCAACCCATTCAGATACTTCACGCGGAGACATCACAGCGACATACGTGCAACAGGAAGGTTTTTCCAGGTTTAATTAATATTGTTAAGAGTCTATAGATTGATTTCCCATGCCATGACTGAGTGACATTTGATAATTGTGATGTAGTGTGACAATGCTAATTCCTATCCTTTTTTCGTATTTCAAAAGGTTTTTAGTTATTGTGATTATATCCAATTGTTATTTTTCACAAACATATAGTATGCATAGAACTATTTATTGTCATATGGTATAAAGGGGTCGATTACTTTACGTCCGACATGATGTTTATTATCAATGTAAGCCTTTATATATATACGTATATTTGAAAGAGTACGTGTATGATAATACATTTAATGTTCCAATGGTTGTCAATTTTTTTCAGACACACTCAACTATTAATTTTTTCAACAGGTTCAGGATCATGTCTTCCTTTTCCTTGTTGTTGTTCATGTTGTTGCTTTCTTTGTCGTTTCGATCGTTGTGTTAGGTACTGTTTCATTTCCGTGATGTTGGGTTGCATTTCACATGCAGGAGTATATGTGGCCTTCCTCTACACCTAACGTCATGGCAGGGACATCATCATCCACATATATAACACAGCGAAATACTTGCGACATGTACCACTGGGTGTAGTAGCTTTAATTAATCATATTACAAGTGTTTATTTTTGCTTTATTATATTATGAACGATTCCGATTCTTAAATTGTGATGTGGTATGTGACAGTACTCATTCGTTTAATATCAATGCATGTATTTTTTTCAGGCCTTATAATTTGAAGCTTTTTCCACAGGTTCGTACAGGATGTATCCTGTAGCTTATAATCCGCGCGAAGTATTATTGCTAGTAGGTCGATTTGTTAGTGAGTGAGTTCGTGTTTCTCGAGTGTGCGAAAGACGTTACGTTTAGTTTAGTGTAGTGATGTTTAGTAGCTTTAAATAGCTATATTACAAGGTTGTTTTATTTAATTTCATTATATTATGATCGATACTGATTCTTAAATTGTGATGTGGTGTGTAAGTGTGCTCATTCATTTAATATCAATGGATGTTTTTTTTCAGGCCTTATAATTTAAACTTTTCCCACAGGTTCGTGCAGGATGTATCGTGTAGCTTATAATCCGCGCGAAGTATTTTTGCTGGTAGGTCGATTTGTTAGTATGTGCGTTCGTGTTTCTCGAGTGTGCGATTGAAATTACGTTTGACGTAGGCGATTTACGTCTCATGAGGTAGGTAATTTTTCGAGATTCGTAGTTAATCTTTCGGGCGTAGCGTAAATCGTTGCCGATAGGTTACTGTATCATTGATTCGATTAGTTTACTATTTTGCGTTAGATCGTATCGCTAAGACCGAGACGATTCTTCGGTCACACGCGTGCTTTTTGTATGAATGTGATGGAAATTGTTGGGGGTCTGGTTCTTTACAAGGGTGTGCCTTATGAGTGATTGAATGCGGCAGGTGCACTTGCATGAGTGTCTGATAGTGCAACAACCCTTCCCTGGTATATTGATTCCTTATTTGTAGTTAGACCTTTTATAACTTACGGGTGTGGTGGCGGGTGAGTGTGTGGAAGGTAAAATCGGATTCCCAATCCAATTTCCATCCAAATACGTTTCATGTACAATAAAAACCGTAGTGACTTGCTATTTTCTCAGCGATTTAGTAGGACAAAGGGCTGATATTCGTAAGCTATCCGTTTCTAGATTCAAAATGCGTCTTAGATTACGGTGGTCGTAGATTAAACCGGCAATCGATATTAGAAACGTTAGGATCAATTCGAAGCATTTCGTTGTCTTAGTTTAATCATCGAATCACCATTTAGAATAAATGGAGCCCATGTAACCTTATCCCTGTTTCGCATTTCAAAAGGTTTTTAGTTGTTATGGTTATATCCGACTGTTATTTTTCACAATCATATAGTATGCATAGATGTATTTATTGTGAAATGCTATAAAGGGGTCGTTTGCTTAACGTGCGACATGGTGTTTATTATCAACGTAATGCCTTTATATGTATGTATATTTGAAAGTGTACGTGTATGTTTACATTTAAAATTCCAATGGTTAATAATTTTTTTCAGGCATTCTCCTCTTTGTCATTTTTTTCAACAGGTTCAGGATCATGTCTCCCTTTTTCTTGCTGTTGTTGTTGTATTTGTTGTCGTTTAGATCGTTGAGTTAGTTACTCCTCCATTTCCGTGATGTTGGGTTGCATTTCAAATGCAGGAGGATATGGGGCCTTCCTCTACACCAAACGTCATGGCAGGAGGGTGTACATGACTCATATAAATCAAGCGAAATATTTGAGACACTTACTACTGTGTTTCGTAGGTTTAATTAGCTATTTTACAAGGGTGTTTTATTTTGCTTTATTATATTATGAATGATTTTGATTCTTAAATTGTGATTTGGTGTGTAACAGTGCTCATTCATTTAATTACCAAACATGTATTTTTTTCAGGCCTTATGATTTGAAGCTATTTCCACAGGTTCGTACAGGGTGCATCCTGTAACTTATAATCCGCGCGAAGTATTTTTGTTGGTATGTCGATCTGTTAGTGAGTGAGTTTCTTTCTCGATTGTGCGATTGAAATTACGTTTGACGTAGGCTATTAACGTCTTATGAGGTAGGTAATTTTTCGCGACACGTCGTTTATCGTTAGAGATTAGCGTAAATCGTTACCGATAGGTTACTGTATCATTGATGCGAAGAGTTTATTATTTTGTTCGTTAGATTGTATCGCTAAGACCGAGACGATTGTTCGTTCACTCGCGTGCTTTTTGTATGAATGTGATGGAAATTGTTGGGGGTCTGGTTCTACCTATGGTGTGCCTTATGAGTGTTTGATTGCGGCATGTGCACTTATAGTGCAAAACACCTTCCCTGGTATAATGATTCCTTATTTGTAGTTAGACCTCTTATAACTTACGGTTGTGGTGGTGGGTGAGTGTATGGAAGGTAAAATCGGATTCCCAAACCAATTTCCATCCAAATATGTTTCATGTACAATGAAAACCGTAGGGACTTGGTATTTTCTCAGCGTTTTAATAGGACAAAGAGCTGATATCCGTAAGTTCTTCGTTCCTAGATTCGAACTGCGTCCTAGTCATAGATGTTTAACCTATGACTACGACGGTGGTTATAGATTAATTCAGCAATCGAAATTAGAATCGTCAGGATCAATTTGGAGCATTTCGTTGTATGCGTTTTATCATCGAATTTATTATTTAGTATTTATGGCGCCCATGTAACCATATCCCTGTTTAATTTTTCATAAGGTTTTTAATTCTTGTGTATGTATCCGAATGTTATTTTTCACAATCGTGTAGTATGCGTTGAACTATTTACTGCGATATGGTTTAAAGTGGTCGATTGCTTTATGTGCGACTTTGTATTTATTATCAATGTAAGCCTTTATATATATGTATCCATAGTCTTAGATTACGGTGGTTGTAGATAAAACCAGGAATCGAATTTAGAAACGTTAGGATCAATTCGAAGCATTTCGTTGTCTGCGTTTAATCATCCAATTATTATTTCATATTTATGGAGCCCATGTAACCTTATCCCTTTTTCGTTTTTCATAAGATTTTTAGTTGTTATGATTATATCCGAATTTTATTTTTCACCTTCATATAATATACGTTGAACTATTTATTGTGATATGGTTTAAAGGGGTTGATTGGTTAACGTGGGACTCGGTGTTTATTATCAATGTAAGCCTTTATATATATGTATATTTAGAAGTGTACGTGTATGTTTACATTTAAAATTCCAATGGTTAATAATTTTTTCAAGCACTTTCATGTTTGTTATTTTTTTTCTACAGGTTCAGGATCATGTCTCCCTTTTTCTTGTTGTTGTTGTTGCATTTGTTGTCGTTTAGATCGTTGAGTTTATACTCCTCCATTTCCGTGATGTTGGGTTGCATTTCAAATGCAGTAGGATATGGGGCCTTCCTCTACACCTAACGTCATGGCAGGAGGGTGTACATCACACATATAAATCACAGCGAAATACTTGAGACACGTACTACTGGGTGTAGTAGCTTTAATTAGTCATATTATAAGTGTATTTTATTTTGCTTTATTATATTATGAACGATGCTGATTCTTAAATTGTTATGTGGTGTGTAACGGTGCTCATTCAGTTATTATCATGGCATGTATTTTTTTCAGGCCTTATAATTTGAAGCTTTTTCCACAGGTTTGTACAGGATGTATCCTGTAGCTTAAAATCCGCGTGAAGTATTTTTGATGGTATGTCGATATGTTCGTAAATGAGTTCGTTTTTCTCGAGTATGCGTAAGACGTTACGTTTGACGTAGGCGATTACGTCTTAGGAGGTAGTTAATTTTTCACGATTCGTAGTTAATCCTTAGGGCTTAGCTTAAATCGTGCCCGTTAGGTTACCGTAGGATAGATGCGATTACTTTTATTCATTAGATCTTATCTCTAGGACCGATATTATTTCTTAGTCTTTCTTGTGCTTTTTACACAAGCTTTCGATTGCGATTTACTCATTGTATGCATGAGGACTGATTGACTGTGATGAGTGCCTGTTTATGTATGTTTTTGTCGATGATTTAGTCTTGCTTAGTTTTTCTTGTTGGTTTTGAGGTATTTTAGAGTGCATGTGTGTATGTAGTGTTTTGTAGATATGATATTTGGTGGCGGTTATGGCATTATATGTATTATTCATTTGTGTACATTGTTTTAATTTTGTAGTTCTCTCAAACTGATGCATCAACAAACACCCAATTATAGGTTTTCCATCTTCTAGAAATCTCCCAATATGCATATTTTTATTTGTGATTTAAATTCTTTGGGTCAAAGCAAAATGAAATTAGGCTAGCATATAAGCTTTTATACTTCATTCTTGGGATGGTTGGTAATGATAGTGTTTTTTCTTTTATGATGTTTGGTAGGTAGGATTATGTACACAATTTTTTAAAATTTAAATCTAAATAATTCTGGTAATTGTGATCTCACTTGTTTTACAACATCAGTTATTGATTTTGTTTTATAAATCTTCCTTTATTCATGGTATTTTAATTTTATCTTTGGTTTCGTTATTTATACCTGGTTTTAAACTTTGGGGAAAGTCAGAGTATTTTCCATGGAGAAATATCTGTGATGTTCTTCTCCCTATAAATTCTTATTAAAGTGTAAAGAATGGCATTGAGTGTAGGACCTTATCGCCTAGAGGGAAGTTCCTTCTGCAACCACCACCTGACATGTCAGAATTAGCCAAAATTAGGATTCGGCAATTGGATGTAATTGTTTGTTGGCTCATTATTACGAAATCCAGCTCACATGAATATGGCCTCGTATGTGATAATTAGATTGGCCATGCAACAACTGTGGTTTAATAAGATATAATTCAAATTTGTCTGATTTAATGGAGTGGATTAATTTTCTTGTGGCTTTGATGGCCCTTCAAATATTCATATGATTGTTCTTCCATGGTATTTTCATTCATTCCTATTAATAGAAAATCTCTTATGTAGGATTTTACATCCCATTTTATGAGTGCAATATTTATGTTTCTTCAGTGAACATCAAATATGGGAAGTATTATTCATCCCTATAATGCGATAGTAATACTTTTTAGTATTACCGAATGAAATTGAAAATTATGGAAAATTTTCCAAAGTAACTAAGTAAGAGTACATCTGGAGTTTGAGATGATGTAAACTCAATATTGCTAAATAAATTCAATGGATACATTGACAGCTTATCTATATCCATACTGCACTTATACGTATATCAATATACTCCCTCATATTACTTGATGTAGCTATATTTTCATTATTATATCTTGATGACTAATTTCTACTTTGGTATTGTAACAAGTCCTCCAATGAAGTCCATTTTCTATGCTGCTCTTCTTCAAGTTGCTGCAGGATTTCTCAGTGAAATCTCATTGAGCAGGAAGGCAAAACCATCAGGCCTGTACTACTTATGTACTGTTTGTGTGTGAATATCCTATTATCCTGAACTAATTGTGCTTGCACAACAAATGGAAGCAATTGTGAGATGACACTGGCTGAACTTTAACTTCTAACTCCCTATGTCATAGAGTACATAGGATCATGTGGTGAGACAAGCCTCAACAGGCACAGAGAGACAGTGGTGAGCAACAATAGGGTGCAGGCACCGAGAATCCTCTCTGTGATCTAGGCAAACTACAAGTCCTAGGCATAGAACTCCTTGCATTACCATTCATGGACATTGTATTTAACCAAGTGGTTTCCTTACTGTTATTGTGCTATGCAAGAGCTTAATGTGTAAGAAATTTCATTTGTTGGTATCACATACATTCATCTCAATGTTGTGCCTCAATAGTTTTTGTATTTCAATTGTATGTTTAATTTGTTATATCAAAATGTTTCAAGACAGTCTATGCCATGATTTGTTCTGAATTCAACATGTTGGTTTACCTAACCTAATTTCAATATAATATCAAATGTAGGCTTCGTATATGTTTTCTAGATGCCTACATTCTTGCTCCTCTTTGCCAAGTAATCAAAAAGTTTTGTCTGTGCTGCATCGTTCATTTGGTCTTCTTCTTGGTCTCATATCTTTTTGATGTTAAGTTGAGAACTTTCTGTATGTGTGTGTGGGTGTGTGAATGTGTATCTTTAAAGGAAAATGTGTGGCTGTTGTTTTTATTGAAAATGTATGTGTGTGTGTGTGCGAATGTGTATATTTCCATTGTATTATCTTGTTTTTGGTATGGTTGTCCTAATTGGTTTTCTATGGTTTGTTACAGAAATTTTCAGTTATTATATATATGTTATATTTCTATATTGTTCAATTTATGATTGATGTGCATGAAAAAATTATGAACTGCCTTTGGGAGGTTTTAGAGGGGTTTCCCTCTCAACATAGGGCCAGGCAGACTAGCCATGTGGCCCCCCTCTAAAAATTAAATAAAGATATTAACAATAATTGAATGTCCTTTCATGTTTTTATTTAACCTTCATACCATACCTAATAAAGCCATAGAAAAAGGTATATTTGGCATCTAACATGCTGATATTGGTAATCTTATTTTAGGAACTTCTTGATATTATACTTAATTGAAACTTAGAAACACGTCAGAGTGGCACTTATCTAACATTCGTATGCCACTGTCTCTCGCGAATGGGTCCTGAGTCGACTCCAGGCGGTCTTTCGCTCGAATTTTCGAAAATTGTTTTGAGTCCTTACTCGGAGCGATAGAACAGTGAAAATTACGGAGATTGGAGATGCCGTGGTTATCTATTGCACTAACTGAAGAAATGTTACCAAACAACCGTGAGTTTGACAAGTGGGTGCAACATTCTCCTGTATAAAATGCATGGCGGTCAATTTTGACAATTATTTTGAATGCTTATCCGATAACTGGGAATAATATAAAATGTAATGTACATAGAGGCATGTCATTTGTTTCATATACGCTGTCCGCCGTTCCTCTGACGGTTCTTTCTTCGGTGCCTGAGCGTCATTCCGATTCTACCATGCATTTGAAACGGGGCTAACGGAATCTTATTTTAGGACCTTCCTGATAAGATATTGAATCGAAACTTTGGAGAAAGTCAGAATGGCACTTGCCTAATATTAATTTGCTATTTTCTCTCATGATAGGGTCCTGAGTTCGACGCCAGGCAGTCTTTTGCGCGAAGTTTTGAACATTGTTTTGAGGCCTTTCTTGGTATGATACTGCATTCAACTGATAGCTAGCAGTATGCAAGCAACTTTTACTCGTATATATATAGGTATATCCGGAGAGTTAGCTATATATAATAAATACATAAGGAGTCCATATCGATCATCTGCTTTAACACAGCCTGTATGAATTCAGTCAACACAAGTAAAGTAAGGGAATGTCATGGCCAAATCTAGGCCATTAATTTAAATACATTAAGTAAATGTTTAGTATGAATTTCTGTGGTTTCTCTACGTATTAGAGATATATTTTGATTAATTTCATAAGTATTGAAATTAAAAATTGATCAGTAAAAAATCAGTAAGTTTTATCACCTATGCAGTAGATATTTTTATTATGCTGTCCAAAGAACTTAGAGAAAATGTTCTAGGATCGAGTTTTTTGAGTGAATAAAAGTGAACAGAATAAAAATGAACAGATACGAGCAAACGCACTTCCACATTAGTTTTGAATTCAAAATTAATTTCTTTTAAGTGTCCTTGAAATATGAATGGAATAAACGTGTTTTTTTCTGAGGATTTCCTTGAGATGGTTGCATTTACAAGGTATTACGTTTTTCAAACGTTCAGTCGGGTATCATTTCTTGGTCTCGAGAAATTTTCGGCTGTGAGCCCGAAATTGGACTGGCATCAATTCTTGACTTCGGATATTTTCGGCTCTGAATTCGAAAGCGGTCCTGCGTCAAATGAAGACTTCGGTAGATTTTCGGCTGTTTGACCAAATTCGGCCCGGCATAAATTCTTTGTTTCGTTAGATTTTTTGTGAGACCAAAATGGGCCAGGCATAAATTCTTGGCTTCGGGGCTGTGATATCAAAATCGGTCCTTCGTAAAATCACGACAGGGATATATTTTCAGCTGTGAGATCAAAATTGTACGGGCGCCAATTCTAGGCATAGGAAGATTTTTAGCTGTTAGATTTGATGGTCCAGGACCCAGACTGGTAAAGATTCACTATCTTATTCTTCCCGGGATCCGGCCCCGGGACCTGCCGATAGCGATAGGCTACGTATACCTCTCCTGCCGCAGATGAGGACTATCCAATTATACGCGGATGCTGAAATTTGTTTTACTATCATTGCAGTTGAAGGAAATCGTCCCATTTCCGGACGAGATACCCATTCAAGTGGGTGAGGCAAGCTTGACGGCGGCAACAGACGTCGCATGCCGTTTCAACTCACCAGTTCATTTGATTATTTATACACATAATTTAAGTGTAATGTAGTAATAATAAAATAATTTAAAAGATTTTACAAATATATGGATAAGTTGTTTTTGAAGCCCCTTTTTCCCCTTAATTGGGAAGATTTTACAAATATCTTGCTAATCAAGCCGTTGTTGGAGCGTTATACGCCTTCATTCGGATGATTCCACAAGAATCTTACTAAGTAAGTCGTTTTAGGAACAAATTTCGCCTATAATTTAGAAGATTAATCAAATATCTGGCTAAGTAAACCGTTCTTTCAGAAATTCATTTTAAAATTTGGAAGAATTTTATCATATCTGGGTAAACATGTCGTTTTCGAACCAATTTCACTTACATTATGGACGATTATTAAATTACCTTGCTAAATAAGCCGTATATCCAGCGAATTCTGCCTTGATTTTGAATATTTTTTAAATATCTGGCAAAATGTGTATTTTTGGAACCGATTTATCAGGCATTGGGAAGAAAATTCGAATATCTTGCTACAAGAGCCGCTTTTAGAACAAATTTCGTCTTTATTTGGAGGTTTATACAAAGATTTGGGAAATAAGACGATCTTCGAGAGAAGAATGGCTTAATTTCGCTGCTTTCTATAAAAATCTTGCAAAATAAACCATTTTCAGATCGAATCTTGGCTTAATTAGGAAGTTTAAAAAAAAATCGTGCTAAAAAAGCCGTTTCTTGGATCAACTTTCTGCGAAATTTTAAAAATTTCGTTAATATCAATATAAATATCCCGTTTTTTGTGCTTCTTTCAACTTTATTTGGAAGACTTTGCAAATATCATGCCAATTATTCAATTTTCTGAGCGAATTTCCGCTGAATTTGGAAAATGTTGCAAATATCTTGCTGTATAACCAGTTTTTTGACAAAATTTTCTTTTCAAATGGAACAAATTTACAAATATCTTGCTATAAAACCTGTATTTTGAGCGAAATTATCTTTATTTTTGAAGATTTTTCCAAAATCTTGCAAAATCTCTCGTATTCTGAGCGAAATTCGGCTTAATTTTAATCATGCAAAATAAACCGTTTTCAGATCGAATTTAGGCTTAATATGGAAGTATTTTTACAAAATTTTCTAAAATTCGATAAAAATCTATATAAATATTTCTTTTTTGTGCTACTTTCAACTTAATTTCGAAAATTTCGCAAATATCATGCCAAAATTCCAATTTTTTGAGCGAATTTCCGCTGAATTTGGAAATTTTTGCAAATATCTTGCTGTATAACCTGTTTTTTGAGAAAATTTTCATTTTAAATGGAACAAATTTACAAATACCTGGCTATAAAACCAGTATTTTGAGCGAAATTATCTTTAATTTGGAAGATTTTTCCAAAATCTTCCTGAATCTCTCGAATCGAATTTCGGCTTATGGTGGAAGATTTCTACAAAAATGTAGCAAAATGAAACTTTTTAGGTCGAATTTTGGCTTAATTTAAGGATCAGGATTCAGGGTTCAGGGTACAGGTTTCAGGGTTCCAAATTCAGGTTTCAGGGTTCGGGGTACAGGATTCATTGTTCCGAATTCAGGGTACAGGGTTCCGGGTTCAGGAATCCGAATTCAGGGTTCAGGGTTCCGAATTAAGGGTTTAGGGTTCGGGTTTCAGGGTTTAGGGTTCAGGGTTCAAGGTACAGGATTCAAGGTTCCGAATTCAGGGTTCATGGTTCAGGGTACAGGATTCAGGGTTCTAAATTCAGGGTTCCGAATTCAGGGTTCAGGGTTTCGAATTCAGGGTTCAGAGTACAGGATTCGGAGTTCAGGGTACAGGATTCAGGTTTTCGAATTCAGGGTCCCGAATTCAGGGTTCAGGGTTCCCAATTCAGGGTTCCGAGTTCAGGGTTCCGAATTCAGGGTTCAGAGTTCCGAATTCAGGCTTTAGGGTACAGGATTAAGGGTTCCGAATTCAGGGTTCAGGGTACAGGATTCAGGGTTCAGGGTTTAAAATTCAGGGTAAAGGGGTCAGAATTCAGGGGTCAGGGTACAGGGTACATGAGTCAGGGTTCCGATTTCAGTTTCAGAGTTTAGGGTTTAGGGTTCAGGGTTCAAGGTACAGGATTCAAGGTTCCGAATTCAGTTTTCATGGTTCAGGGTACAGGTTTCAAGGTTATAAATTCAGGGTTCCGAATTCAGGGTTCAGAGTACAGGTTTCAGGGTTATAAATTCAGGGTTCCGAATTCAGGGTTCAGGGTTTCGAATTCAGGGTTCAGGGTACAGGATTCTGAGTTCGGGGCACAGGATTCAGGCTTTCGAATTCAGGGTTCCGTATTCAGGGTTCAGGGTTCCGAATTCAGGGTTCCGAGTTCAGGGTTCAGGGTTCCGAATTCAGGGTTCAGGGCTGAGGGTTCAGAGTTAAGGGTTCAGGGTAAAGGATACAGGGTACAGGTTTCAGGGTTCCAAATTCAGGTTTCAGGGTTCAGGGTACAGGATTCATTGTACCGAATTAAGGGTTCCGAGTTCAGGGTTCAGGGATCCGAATTAAGGGTTCAGGGTTCCGAATTAAGGGTTCACGGTTCCGAATTCAGGGTTCAGGGTTGAGGACCAGGATTCAGGGTTAAGGAATCAGGGTTCCAAATTCAGGGTTAAGGGTTCCGAATTAAGGGTTCAGGGTTCCAAATTCAGGGTTCAGGGTTCTGAATTAAGGGTTCAGGGTACAGGATTCAGGGTTCAGGATTCAGGGTTCCAAATTCAGGGTTAAGGGTTCAGAATTCAGGGTTCCGAGTTCAGGGTTCCAAATTCAGGGTTCACGGTTCCGAATTAAGGGTTCAGGGTTAAGGATTCAGGGTTCAGGATTCAGGGTTCCAAATTCAGGGTTAAGGGTTCAGAATTCAGGGTTCCGAGTTCAGGGTTCCGAATTAAGGGTTCAGGGTTCCAAAGTCAGGGTTCAGGGTTCCGAATTAAGGGTTCAGAATTCAGGATTTCGCATTCAGGGTTCCGAATCAAGGGTTCAGGGTACAGGATTCAGGGTTCCGAATTCAGGGTTCAGGGTTCAGGACCAGGATTCAGGGTTCAGGATTCAGGGTTCCATATTCAGGATTAAGGGTTCAGAATTCAGGGTTCCGAGTTCAGGGTTCCAAATTAAGGGTTCAGGGTTCCAATTTCAGGGTTCAGGGTTCCGAATTAAGGATTCAGGGTACAGGAATCAGGGTTCAGGATTCAGGGTTACAAGTTCAGGGTTAAGGGTTCAGAATTCAGGGTTCCGAGTTCAGGGTTACATATTAAGGGTTCAGGGTTTCGTATTAAGGGTTCAGGGTTTCAAATTCAGGGTTCAGGGTTCTGAATTAAGGGTTTAGGGTACAGGATTCAGGGTTCCAAATTCAGGGTTAAGGGTTCAGAATTCAGGGTTCCGAGTTCAGGGTTCCGAATTAAGGGTTCAGGATTCCGAATTAAGGGTTCAGGTTACAGGATTCAGGGTTCCGAATTCAGGGTTCAGGGTTCAGGACCAGGATTCAGGGTTCAGGATTCAGGGTTCAGGATTCAGGGTTCCAAATTCAGGGTTAAGGGTTCCGAATTAAGGGTTCAGGGTTCCAAATCCAGGGTTCAGGGTTCTAAATTAAGTGTTCAGGGTACAGGATTCAGGGTTCATGATTCAGGGTTCCAAATTCAGGGTTAAGGGTTCAGAATTAAGGGTTCAGGGTACAGGATTCAGGGTTCCGAATTCAGGGTTCAGGGTTCAGGACCAGGATTCAGGGTACAGGATTCAGGGTTCCTAATTCAGGGTTAAGGGTTCAGAATTTAGGGTTCCGAGTTCAGGGTTCCGAATTAAGGGTTCAGGGTTCCAAATTCAGGGTTCAGGGTTCCGAATTAATGGTTCAGGGTACAGGATTCAGGGTTCAGGATTCAGGGTTCCAAATTCAGGGTTCCGAGTTCAGGGTTCCGAATTAAGGGTTCAGGGTTCCAAATTCAGGGTTCAGGGTTCCGAATTAAGGGTTTAGGGTACAGGATTCAGGGTTCAGGATTCAGGGTTCCAAATTCAGGGTTAAGGGTTCAGAATTCAGTGTTCCGAGTTCAGGGTTCCGAATTAAGGGTTCAGAATTCAGGATTTCGCATTCAGGGTTCCGAATTAAGGGTTCAGGGTTCCAAATTCAGGGTTCAGGGTTCCGAATTAAGGGTTCAGGGTTCCGAATTAAGGGTTCAGGGTGCAGGATTCAGGGTTCCGAATTCAGGGTTCAGGGTTCAGGACCAGGATTCAGGGTTCAGGATTCAGGGAACCAAATTCAGGGTTAAGGGTTCCGAATTAAGGGTTCAGGGTTCCAAAATCAGGGTTCAGGGTTCTGGATTAAGGGTTCAGGGTACAGGATTCAGGGTTCAGGGTTCCGAATTAAGGGTTCCGAATTAAGGGTTCAGAATTCAGGATTTCGCATTCAGGGTTCCGAATTAAGGGTTCAGGGTTCCAAATTCAGGGTACAGGGTTCCGAATTAAGGGTTCAGGGTTCCGAATTAAGGGTTCAGGGTACAGGATTCAGGGTTCAGGGACCGAATTAAGGGTTCAGAATTCAGGATTTCGCATTCAGGGTTCCGAATTAAGGGATCAGGGTTTTTAAATTCAGGGTACAGGGTTCCGAATTAAGGGTTCAGGGTTCCGAATTAAGGGTTCAGGGTACAGGATTCAGGGTTCCGAATTCAGGGTTCAGGGTTGAGGACCAGGATTCAGGGTTCAGGATTCAGGGTTCCAAATTCAGGGTTAAGGGTTCAGAATTCAGGGTTCCGAGTTCAGGGTTCCGAATTAAGGGTTCAGGGTTCCGAATTAAGGGTTCAGGGTACAGGATTAAGGGTTCCGAATTCAGGGTTCCGAATTAAGGGTTCAGGGTTCCAAATTCAGGGTTCAGGGTTCCGAATTAAGGGTTCAGGGTACAGGATTTAGGGTTCAGGATTCAGGGTTCCAAATTCAGGGTTAAGGGTTCAGAATTCAGGGTTCCGAGTTCAGGGTTCCGAATTAAAGGTTCAGGGTTCCAAATTCAGGGTTCCGAATTAAGGGTTCAGAATTCAGGATTTCGCATTCAGGGTTCCGAATCAAGGGTTCAGGGTACAGGATTCAGGGTTCAGGGTTCAGGACCAGGATTCAGGGTTCAGGATTTAGGGTTCCATATTCAGGGTTAAGGGTTCATAATTCAGGGTTCCGAGTTCAGGGTTTCAAATTAAGGGTTCAAAGTTCCAATTTCAGGGTTCAGGGTTCCGAATTAAGGATTCAGGGTACAGGATTCAGGGTTCAGGATTCAGGGTTCCAAATTCAGGGTTAAGGGTTCTGAATTCAGGGTTCCGAGTTCAGGGTTCCGAATTAAGGGTTCAGGGTTCCAAATTCAGGGTACAGGGTTCCGAATTAAGGGTTCAGGGTTCCAAATTAAGGGTTCAGGGTACAGGATTCAGGGTTCCGAATCAGGGTTCAAGGTTCAGGACCAGGATTCAGGGTTCAGGATTCAGGGTTCCAAATTCAGGGTTAAGCGTTCCGAATTAAGGGTTCAGGGTTTTAAATTCAGGGTTCAGGGTTCCGAATTAAGGGTTTAGGGTACAGGATTCAGGGTTCAGGATTCAGGGTTCCAAATTCAGGGTTAAGGGTTCAGAATTAAGGGTTCAGGGTACGGTATTCAGGGTTCCGAATTCAGGGTTCAGGGTTAAGGACCAGGATTCAGGGTACAGGATTCAGGGTTCCTTATTCAGGGTTAAGGGTTCAGAATTCAGGGTTCCGAGCTCAGGGTTCCGAATTAAGAGTTCAGGGTTCCAAATTCAGGGTTCAGGGTTCCGAATTAAGGGTTCAGGGTACAGATTTCGCATTCAGGGTTCCGAATTAAGGGTTCAGGGTTCCAAATTCAGGGTACAGGGTTCCGAATTAAGGGTTCAGGGTTCCGAATTATGGGTTCAGTGTACAGGATTCAGGGTTCAGGTTTCCGAATTAAGGGTTCAGAATTCAGGATTTCGCATTCAGGGTTCCGAATTAAGGGTTCAGGGTTCCAAATTCAGGGTACAGGGTTCCGAATTAAGGGTTCAGGGTTCCGAATTAAGGGTTCAGGGTACAGGATTCAGGGTTCCGAATTCAGGGTTCAGGGTTGAGGACCAGGATTCAGGGTTAAGGATTCAGGGTTCCAAATTCAGGGTTCAGGGTTCTGAATTAAGGGTTCAGGGTACAGGATTCAGGGTTCAGGATTCAGGGTTCCAAATTCAGGGTTAAGGGTTCAGAATTCAGGGTTCCGAGTTCAGGGTTTCAAATTCAGGGTTCACGGTTCCGAATTAAGGGTTCAGGGTTAAGGATTCAGGGTTCAGGATTCAGGGTTCCAAATTCAGGGTTAAGGGTTCAGAATTCAGCGTTCCGAGTTCAGGGTTCCGAATTAAGGGTTGAGGGTTCCAAAGTCAGGGTTCAGGGTTCCGAATTAAGGGATCAGAATTCAGGATTTCGCATTCAGGGTTCCGAATCAAGGGTTCAGGGTACAGGATTCAGGGTTCCGAATTCAGGGTTCAGGGTTCAGGACCAGGATTCAGGGTTCAGGATTCAGGGTTCCATATTCAGGATTAAGGGTTCAGAATTCAGGGTTCCGAGTTCAGGGTTCCAAATTAAGGGTTCAGGGTTCCAATTTCAGGGTTCCGAATTAAGGATTCAGGGTACAGGAATCAGGGTTTAGGATTCAGGGTTACAAGTTCAGGGTTAAGGGTTCAGAATTCAGGGTTCCGAGTTCAGGGTTTCATATTAAGGGTTCAGGGTTTCGTATTAAGGGTTCAGGGTTTCAAACACAGGGTTCAGGGTTCTGAATTAAGGGTTCAGGGTACAGGATTCAGGGTTCCAAATTCAGGGTTAATGGTTGAGAATTCAGGGTTCCGAGTTCAGGGTTCCGAATTAAGGGTTCAGGATTCCGAATTAAGGGTTCAGGTTACAGGATTCAGGGTTCCGAATTCAGGGTTCAGGGTTCAGGACCAGGATTCAGGGTTCAGGATTCAGGGTTCCAAAATCAGGGTTAAGGGTTCCGAATTAAGGGTTCAGGGTTCCAAATTCAGGGTTCAGGGTTCTAAATTAAGTGTTGAGGGTACAGGATTCAGGGTTCAGGATTCAGGGTTCCAAATTCAGGGTTAAGGGTTCAGAATTAAGGGTTCAGGGTACAGGATTCAGGGTTCCGAATTCAGGGTTCAGGGTTCAGGACCAGGATTCAGGGTACAGGATTCAGGGTTCCTAATTCAGGGTTAAGGGTTCAGAATTCAGGGTTCCGAGTTCAGGGTTCCGAATTAAGGGTTCAGGGTTCCAAATTCAGGGTTCAGGGTTCCGAATTAATGGTTCAGGGTACAGGATTCAGGGTTCAGGATTCAGGGTTCCAAATTCAGGGTTCCGAGTTCAGGGTTCCGAATTAAGGGTTCAGGGTTCCAAATTCAGGGTTCAGGGTTCCGAATTAAGGGTTCAGGGTACAGGATTCAGGGTTCAGGATTCAGGGTTCGAAATTCAGGGTTAAGGGTTCAGAATTCAGTGTTCCGAGTTCAGGGTTCCGAATTAAGGGTTCATGGTTCCAAATTCAGGGTTCAGGGTTCCGAATTAAGGGTTCAGAATTCAGGATTTCGCCTTCAGGGTTCCGAATTAAGGGTTCAGGGTTCCAAATTCAGGGTTCAGGGTTCCGAATTAAGGGTTCAGGGTTCCGAATTAAGGGTTCAGGGTGCAGGATTCAGGGTTCCGAATTCAGGGTTCAGGGTTCAGGACCAGGATTCAGGGTTCAGGATTCAGGGTTCCAAATTCAGGGTTAAGGGTTCCGAATTAAGGGTTCAGGCTTCCGAAATCAGGGTTCAGGGTTCTGGATTAAGGGTTCAGGGTACAGGATTCAGGGTTCAGGGTTCCGAATTAAGGGTTCCGAATTAAGAGTTCAGAATTCAGGATTTCGCATTCAGGGTTCCGAATTAAGGGTTCAGGGTTCCAAATTCAGGATACAGGGTTCCGAATTAAGGGTTCAGGGTTCCGAATTAAGGGTTCAGGGTACAGGATTCAGGGTTCAGGGACCGAATTAAGGGTTCAGAATTCAGGATTTCGCATTCAGGGTTCCGAATTAAGGGATCAGGGTTTTTAAATTCAGGGTACAGGGTTCCGAATTAAGGGTTCAGGGTTCCGAATTAAGGGTTCAGGGTACAGGATTCAGGGTTCCGAATTCAGGGTTCAGGGTTGAGGACCAGGATTCAGGGTTCAGGATTCAGGGTTCCAAATTCAGGGTTAAGGGTTCAGAATTCAGGGTTCAGAATTCAGGGTTCAGGGTTCAGGACCAGGATTCAGGGTTCAGGATTCAGGGTTCCATATTCAGGGTTAAGGGTTCAGAATTCAGGGTTCCGAGTTCAGGGTTTCAAATTAAGGGTTCAAAGTTCCAATTTCAGGGTTCAGGGTTCCGAATTAAGGATTCAGGGTACAGGATTCAGGGTTCAGGATTCAGGGTTCCAAATTCAGGGTTAAGGGTTCAGAATTCAGGGTTCCGAGTTCAGGGTTCCGAATAAAGGGTTCAAGGTTCCAAATTCAGGGTACAGGGTTCCGAATTAAGGGTTCAGGGTTCCGAATTAAGGGTTCAGGGTACAGGATTCAGGGATCCGAATCAGGGTTCAAGGTTCAGGACCAGGATTCAGGGTTCAGGAATCAGGGTTCCAAATTCAGGGTTAAGCGTTCCGAATTAAGGGTTCAGGGTTTTAAATTCAGGGTTCAGGGTTCTAAATTAAGGGTACAGGGTACAGGATTCAGGGTTCAGGATTCAGGGTTCCTAATTCAGGGTTAATGGTTCAGAATAAAGGGTTCAGGGTACAGGATTCAGGGTTCCGAATTCAGGGTTCAGGGTTAAGGACCAGGATACAGGGTACAGGATTCAGGGTTCCTTATTCAGGGTTAAGGGTTCAGAATTCAGGGTTCCGAGTTCAGGGTTCAGAATTAAGAGTTCAGGGTTCCAAATTCAGGGTTCAGGGTTCCGAATTAAGGGTTCAGTGTACAGGATTCAGGGTTCAGGATTCAGGGTTCCAAATTCAGGGTTAAGAGTTCAGAATTCAGGGTTCCGAGTTCAGGGTTCTGAATTAAGGGTTATGGGTTCCGAATTAAGGGTTCAGGGTTCCAATTTCAGGGTTCAGGGTTCCGAATTCAGGGTTTAGGGTACAGGATTCAGGGTACAGGATTCAGGGTTCGAAATTCAGGGTTAAGGGTTCAGAATTCAGGGTTCCGTGTTCAGGGTTCCGAATTAAGGGTTCAGGGTTCCAAATTCAAGGTTCAGGGTTCCGAATTAAGGGTTCAGGGTACAGGATTCAGGGTTCAAGGTTCAGGGTTCCAAATTCAGGGTTTAGGGTTCCGAATTAAGGGTTCAGGGTACAGGATTCAGGGTTCCGAATTCAGGGTTCAGGGTTCAGGACCAGGATTCAGGGTTCAGGATTCAGGGTTCCAAATTCAGGGTTAAGGGTTCAGAATTCAGGGTTCCGAGTTCAGGGTTCCGAATTAAGTGTTCAGGGTTCCAAATTCAGGGTTCAGGGATCCGAATTAAGGGTTCAGGGCACAGGATTCAGGGTTCAAGGTAAGTGGTTCCAAATTCAGGGTTAGGGTTCAGAATTCAGGATTTCGCATTCAGGGTTCAGAATTAAGGGTTCAGGGTTCCAAGTTCAGGGTTCAGGGTTACTAATTAAGGGTTCAGTGTACAGGATTCGGGGTTCAAGGTTCATGGTTCCAAATTCAGGGTTAAGGGTTCAGAATTCAGTGTTCCGAGTTCAGGGTTCCGAATTAAGGGTTCAGGGTTCCAAATTCTGGGTTCAGGGTTCCGAATTAAGGGTTCAGGGTTCCAAATTAAGGGTTCAGGGTACAGGATTCAAGGTTCCGAATTCAGGGTTCAGGACCTGGATTCAGCGTTCTGGATTCAGGGTTCCAAATTCAGGGTTAAGGGTTCCGAATTAAGGGTTCAGGGTTCCAAATTCAGGGTTCAGGGTTCTGAATTAAGGGTTCAGGGTACAGGATTCAGGGTTCAGGATTCAGGGTTCCAAATTCAGGGTTAAGGGTTCAGAATTCAGGGTTCCGAGTTCAGGATTCCGAATTAAGGGTTCAGGGTTCCGAATTAAGGGTTCAGGGTACAGGATTCAGGGTTCCGAATTCAGGGTTCAGAATTCAGGGTTCCGAGATCAGGGTTCCGAATTAAGGGTTCAGGGTTCCAAATTCAGGGTTCAGGGTTCCGAATTAAGGGTTCAGGGTACAGGATTCAGGGTTCAGGATTCAGGGTTCCAAATTCAGGGTTAAGGGTTCAGAATTCAGGGTTCCGAGTTCAGGGTTCCGAATTAAGGGTTCAGGGTTCCGAATTAAGGGTTCAGAATTCAGGATTTCGCATTCAGGGTTCCGAATTAAGGGTTCAGGGTTCCAAATTCAGGGTTCAGGGTTCCGAATTAAGGGTTCAGGGTTCCGAATTAAGGGTTCAGGGTGCAGGATTCAGGGTTCCGAATTCAGGGTTCAGGGTTCAGGACCAGGATTCAGGGTTCAGGATTCAGGGTTCCAAATTCAGGGTTAAGGGTTCCGAATTAAGGGTTCAGGGATCCAAATTCAGGGTTCAGGGTTCTGAAGTAAGGGTTCAGGGTACAGGATTCAGGGTTCAGGGTTCAGGGTTCCGAATTAAGGGTTCAGATTTCAGGATTTCGCATTCAGGGTTCCGAATTCAGGGGGGTTCATGGTTATAAACACTGGTGTTATAACCCTGAAACATTAACCCTGAATTCGAAAACTTGAATCCTGTACCTTGAATCCTGAACCCTGAATCCTAAACCCTGAAACTTGAATTTTAAACCCTGAATTCAGAACCCTGAACCCTGAATTCGGAACCCTGAAATCAAAACCCTGACTCATGTACCCTGATACCTGACCCCTGAATTCTGAACCCTTACCCCTGAATTTGGAACCCTGAATCCTGCACCTGAACCCTGAATTTGGAACCCAGATTCTTGTAACCTGAACCTTGATCCCTGAATCCTGTACCCTGAACTCTGAACCCTGAAACCTGAATTCGGAACCCTGAACCCTGAATGCGAAATCCTTAATTCTGAACCCTTAACCCTGAATTTGGAACCCTGAACCTTGAACCCTGAATCCTGTAACCCTGAACCCTTAATTCGGAACCCTGAACCCTGAAGTTGGAACCCTGAACCCTTAATTCGGAACCCTGAACTCGGAACACTGAATTCTGAACCCTTAACCCTGAATTTGGAACCCTGAATCCTGAACCCTGAATCCTGTACCCTGAACCCTTAATTCGGAACCCTGAACCCTGAATTTGGAACCCTGAACCCTTAATTCGGAACCCTTAACTCGGAACCCTGAATTCTGAACCCTTAACCCTGAATTTGGAACCCTGAATCCTGTACCCTGAATCCTGGTCCTGAGCCCTGAACCCTGAATTCGGAACCCTGAATCTTGTACCCTGAACCCTTTATTCGGAACCCTGAACCCTTAATTCGGAACCCTGAACTCGGAACCCTGAATTCTGAACCCTTAACCCTGAATTTGGAACCCTGAATCCTGAACCCTGAATCCTGTACCCTGAACCCTTAATTCAGAACCCTGAACCCTGAATTTGGAACCCTGAACCCTTAATTCGGAACCCTTAACCCTGAATTTGGAACCCTGAATCCTGTACCCTGAATCCTGGTCCTGAACCCTGAACCCTGAATTCGGAACCCTGAATCTTGTACCCTGAACCCTTAATTCGGAACCCTGAACTCGGAACCCTGAATTCTGAACCCTTAACCCTGAATTTAAAACCCTGAATCCTGACCCTTAATCCTGTACCCTGAACCCTTAATTCGGAACCCTGAACCCTGAATTTGGAACCCTGAACCCTTAATTCGGAACCCTGAACTCGGAACCCTTAATTCTGAACCCTTAACCCTGAATTTGGAACCCTGAATCCTGTAACCTGAATCCTGGTCCTGAACCCTGAACCCTGAATTCGGAACCCTGAATCCTGCACCCTGAACCCTTAATTCGGAACTTTGAACCCTTAATTCGGAACCCTGAACCCTTAATTCGGAACCCTGAACTCGGAACCCTGAATTCTGAACCCTTAACCCTGAATTTGGAACCCTGAATCCTGAACCCTGAATCCTGTACCCTGAACCCTTAATTCAGAACCCTGAACCCTGAATTTGGAACCCTGAACCCTGAATGTGGAACCCTGAACCGTGAATTCGAAACCCTGAACCCTGAATTCGGAACCCTGAATTTATAACCCTGAAACCTTTACCCTGAAACATCAACCCTGAATTCGAAAACTTGAATCCTGTACCTTGAATCCTGAACCCTGAATCCTAAACCCTGAAACTTGAATCCTAAACCCTGAATTCAGAACCCTGAACCCTGAATTCGGAACCCTGAAATCAAAACCCTGACTTATGTACC
Source organism: Pachydiplax longipennis (assembly GCA_036926295.1). NCBI lineage: Eukaryota > Metazoa > Arthropoda > Insecta > Odonata > Libellulidae > Pachydiplax > Pachydiplax longipennis. The sequence continues at coordinate 21,352,022 of JAVFKF010000012.1, forward strand.
CTGATACCTGACCCCTGAATTCTGAACCCTTAACCCTGAATTTGGAACCCTGAATCCTGCACCTGAACCCTGAATTTGGAACCCTGAATCTTGTAACCTGAACCTTGATCCCTGAATCCTGTACCCTGAACTCTGAACCCTGAACCCTGAATTCGTAACCCTGAACCCTGAACTCGGAACCCTGAACCCTGAATTCGGAACCCTGAAACCGAAACGCTGAATCCTGTATCCTTAACTCCGAATCCTGTACCCTGAACCATGAATTCGAAACCCTGAACCCTGAATTCGGAACCCTGAATTTATAACCCTGAAACCTTTACCCTGAAACATCAACCCTGAATTCGAAAACTTGAATCCTGTACCTTGAATACTGAACCCTGAATCCTAAACCCTGAAACTTGAATCCTAAACCCTGAATTCAGAACCCTGAACCCTGAATTCGGAACCCTGAAATCAAAACCCTCACTCATACCTGAAATCAAAACCCTCACCCTGATACCTGACCCCTGAATTCTGAACCCTTAACCCTGAATTTGGAACCCTGAATCCTGCACCTGAAACCTGAATTTGGAACCCTGAATCTTGTAACCTGAACCTTGATCCCTGAATCCTGTACCCTGAACTCTGAACCCTGAAACCTAAATTCGGAACCCTGAACCCTGAATTCGAAATCCTTAATTCTGAACCCTTAACCCTGAATTTGGAACCCTGAACCTTGAACCCTGAATCCTGTACTCTGAACCCTTAATTCGGAACCCTGAACCCTGAATTTGGAACCCTGAACCCTAAATTCGGAACCCTGAACTCGGAACCCTGAATTCTGAACCCTGAACCCTGAATTTGGAACCCTGTATCCTGTACCCTGAACCCTTAATTCGGAACCCTGAACCCTTAATTCGGAACCCTGAACCCTTAATTCGGAACCCTGAACTCGGAACCCTGAATTCTGAACCCTTAACCCTGAATTTGGAACCCTGAATCCTGTACCCTGAATCCTGGTCCTGAACCCTGAACCCTGAATTCGGAACCCTGAATCTTGTACCCTGAACCCTTAATTCGGAACCCTGAACCCTTAATTCGGAACCCTGAACTCGGAACCCTGAATTCTGTACCCTTAACCCTGAATTTGGAACCCTGAATCCTGAACCCTGAATCCTTTACCCTGAACCCTTAATTCAGAACCCTGAACCCTGAATTTGGAACCCTGAACCCTTAATTCGGAACCCTTAACCCTGAATTTGGAACCCTGAATCCTGAACCCTGAATCCTGGTCCTGAACCCTGAACCCTGAATTCGGAACCCTGAATCCTGTACCCTGAACCCTAAATTCGGAACCCTGAACCCTTAATTCGGAACCCTGAATGCGAAATCCTGAATTCTGAACCCTTAATTCGGAACCCTGAACCCTGAATTTGGAACCCTGAACCCTTAATTCGGAACTTTGAACTCGGAACCCTGAATTCTGAACTTTTACCCTGAATTTGGAACCCTGAATCCTGAACCCTGAATCCTGTACCCTGAACCCTGAATTTGGACCCTGAAATCCTTAATTCAGAACCCTGAACCCTGAATTTGGAACCCTGAACCCTTAATTCGGAACCCTTAACCCTGAATTTGGAACTCTGAATCCTGAACGCTGAATCCTGGTCCTGAACCCTGAACCCTGAATTCGGAACCCTGAATCCTGTACCCTGAACCCTTAATTCAGAACCCTGAACCCTGAATTTGGAACCCTGAACCCTTAATTCGGAACCCTGAATGCGAAATCCTGAATTCTGAACCCTTTACCCTGAAGTTGGAACCCTGAACCTTGAACCCTGAATCCTGTACCTTGAACCCTTAATTCGGAACCCAGAACCCTGAATTTGGAACCTTGAACCCTTAATTCGGAACCCTGAAGTCGGAACCCTGAATTCTGATGCCTGAATCCTGTACCCTGAACCCTTAATTCGGAACCCTGAACCCTGAAATTGGAACCCTGAACCCTTAATTCGGAACCCTGAACTCGGAACCCTGAATTCTGAACCCTTAACCCTGAATTTGGAACCCTTAATCCTGAACCCTGAATCCTGGTCCTGAACCTTGAACCCTTAATTCAGAACCCTGAATCCTGTACCCTGAACCCTTAATTCGGAACCCCGAACTCGGAACCCTGAATTCTGAACCCTTAACCCTGAATTTGGAACCCTAAATCCTGAACCCTTAATCCTGTACCCTGAACCCTGAATTCGGAACCCTGAACCCTGAATTTGGAACCCTGAACCCTTAATTCGGAACCCTGAATCCTGTACCCTGAACCATGAATTAAAAACCCTGAATGTATAACCCTGAAACCTGTACCCTAAACCATGAACCCTGAATTCGGAACCTTGAATCCTGTACCTTGAACCCTAAACCCTAAACCCTGAAACCTGAACCCTAAACCCTGAATTCGGAACCCTTAATCCTGTACCCTGAAGCCTAAATTCGGATCCCTGAACCCTGAATTTGGAACCCTGAATCCTGTACCCTGAACCCTGAAAACTTCCCCCTCATCCCTGAATGCGAAACCCTGAATTCTGAACCCTGAACCCTGAATCCTGTACCCTGAACCTTTAATTCGGAACCCTGTACCCTGAATTCGAAACCCTGAATCCTGTACCCTGAACTCCGAATCCTGTACCCTGAACCCTGAATTCTGAACCCTTAACCCTGAATTTGTAACCCTGAACCCTGAACCTTGAATCCAGTACCCTGAACCCTGAATTCGGAACCCTGAATCCTGTACCCTGAACCCTTAATTAGGAACGCTGAACCCTTAATTTGGAACCCTGAACCCTTAATTCGGATCCCTGAACCCTGAACTCGGAACCCTTAATTCGGTATAATGAATCCTGTACCCTGAACCCTGAAACCTGAATTTGGAACCCTGAAACCTGTACCCTGTATCCTTTACCCTGAACCCTTAACTCTGAACCCTCAGCCCTGAACCCTGAATTCGGAACCCTGAACCCTGAACTCGGAACCCTGAATTCGGAACCCTGAACCCTGAATACGGAACCCTGAATTCGAAAGCCTGAATCCTGTGCCCCGAACTCAGAATCCTGTACCCTGAACCCTGAATTCGAAACCCTGAACCCTGAATTCGGAACCCTGAATTTATAACCCTGAAACCTGTACTCTGAACCCTGAATTCGGAACCCTGAATTTATAACCTTGAAACCTGTACCCTGAACCATGAAAACTGAATTCGGAACCTTGAATCCTGTACCTTGAACCCTGAACCCTAAACCCTAAACTCTGAAACTGAAATCGGAACCCTGACTCATGTACCCTGTACCCTGACCCCTGAATTCTGACCCCTTTACCCTGAATTTTAAACCCTGAACCCTGAATCCTGTACCCTGAACCCTGAATTCGGAACCCTTAATCCTGTACCCTAAAGCCTGAATTCGGAACTCTGAACCCTGAATTCGGAACCCTGAACTCGGAACCCTGAATTGGGAACCCTGAACCCTGAATTCGGGACCCTGAATTCGAAAACCTGAATCCTGTACCCTGAACTCCGAATCCTGTACTCTGAACCCTGAATTCGAAACCCTGAACCCTGAATTCGGAACCCTGAATTTAGAACCCTGAATCCTGTACCCTGAACCATGAACCCTGAATTCGGAACCTTGAATCCTGTACCTTGAACCCTGAACCCTAAACCCTGAAACCCGAACCCTAAACCCTTAATTCGGAACCCTGAACCCTGAATTCGGATTCCTGAACCCGGAACCCTGTACCCTGAATTCGGAACAATGAATCCTGTACCCCGAACCCTGAAACCTGAATTTGGAACCCTGAAACCTGTACCCTGAACCCTGAATCCTGATCCTTAAATTAAGCCAAAATTCGACCTAAAAAGTTTCATTTTGCTACATTTTTGTAGAAATCTTCCACCATAAGCCGAAATTCGATTCGAGAGATTCAGGAAGATTTTGGAAAAATCTTCCAAATTAAAGATAATTTCGCTCAAAATACTGGTTTTATAGCCAGGTATTTGTAAATTTGTTCCATTTAAAATGAAAATTTTCTCAAAAAACAGGTTATACAGCAAGATATTTGCAAAAATTTCCAAATTCAGCGGAAATTCGCTCAAAAAATTGGAATTTTGGCATGATATTTGCGAAATTTTCGAAATTAAGTTGAAAGTAGCACAAAAAAGAAATATTTATATAGATTTTTATCGAATTTTAGAAAATTTTGTAAAAATACTTCCATATTAAGCCTAAATTCGATCTGAAAACGGTTTATTTTGCATGATTAAAATTAAGCCGAATTTCGCTCAGAATACGAGAGATTTTGCAAGATTTTGGAAAAATCTTCAAAAATAAAGATAATTTCGCTCAAAATACAGGTTTTATAGCAAGATATTTGTAAATTTGTTCCATTTGAAAAGAAAATTTTGTCAAAAAACTGGTTATACAGCAAGATATTTGCAACATTTTCCAAATTCAGCGGAAATTCGCTCAGAAAATTGAATAATTGGCATGATATTTGCAAAGTCTTCCAAATAAAGTTGAAAGAAGCACAAAAAACGGGATATTTATATTGATATTAACGAAATTTTTAAAATTTCGCAGAAAGTTGATCCAAGAAACGGCTTTTTTAGCACGATTTTTTTTTAAACTTCCTAATTAAGCCAAGATTCGATCTGAAAATGGTTTATTTTGCAAGATTTTTATAGAAAGCAGCGAAATTAAGCCATTCTTCTCTCGAAGATCGTCTTATTTCCCAAATCTTTGTATAAACCTCCAAATAAAGACGAAATTTGTTCTAAAAGCGGCTCTTGTAGCAAGATATTCGAATTTTCTTCCCAATGCCTGATAAATCGGTTCCAAAAATACACATTTTGCCAGATATTTAAAAAATATTCAAAATCAAGGCAGAATTCGCTGGATATACGGCTTATTTAGCAAGGTAATTTAATAATCGTCCATAATGTAAGTGAAATTGGTTCGAAAACGACATGTTTACCCAGATATGATAAAATTCTTCCAAATTTTAAAATGAATTTCTGAAAGAACGGTTTACTTAGCCAGATATTTGATTAATCTTCTAAATTATAGGCGAAATTTGTTCCTAAAACGACTTACTTAGTAAGATTCTTGTGGAATCATCCGAATGAAGGCGTATAACGCTCCAACAACGGCTTGATTAGCAAGATATTTGTAAAATCTTCCCAATTAAGGGGAAAAAGGGGCTTCAAAAACAACTTATCCATATATTTGTAAAATCTTTTAAATTATTTTATTATTACTACATTACACTTAAATTATGTGTATAAATAATCAAATGAACTGGTGAGTTGAAACGGCATGCGACGTCTGTTGCCGCCGTCAAGCTTGCCTCACCCACTTGAATGGGTATCTCGTCCGGAAATGGGACGATTTCCTTCAACTGCAATGATAGTAAAACAAATTTCAGCATCCGCGTATAATTGGATAGTCCTCATCTGCGGCAGGAGAGGTATACGTAGCCTATCGCTATCGGCAGGTCCCGGGGCCGGATCCCGGGAAGAATAAGATAGTGAATCTTTACCAGTCTGGGTCCTGGACCATCAAATCTAACAGCTAAAAATCTTCCTATGCCTAGAATTGGCGCCCGTACAATTTTGATCTCACAGCTGAAAATATATCCCTGTCGTGATTTTACGAAGGACCGATTTTGATATCACAGCCCCGAAGCCAAGAATTTATGCCTGGCCCATTTTGGTCTCACAAAAAATCTAACGAAACAAAGAATTTATGCCGGGCCGAATTTGGTCAAACAGCCGAAAATCTACCGAAGTCTTCATTTGACGCAGGACCGCTTTCGAATTCAGAGCCGAAAATATCCGAAGTCAAGAATTGATGCCAGTCCAATTTCGGGCTCACAGCCGAAAATTTCTCGAGACCAAGAAATGATACCCGACTGAACGTTTGAAAAACGTAATACCTTGTAAATGCAACCATCTCAAGGAAATCCTCAGAAAAAACACGTTTATTCCATTCATATTTCAAGGACACTTAAAAGAAATTAATTTTGAATTCAAAACTAATGTGGAAGTGCGTTTGCTCGTATCTGTTCATTTTTATTCTGTTCACTTTTATTCACTCAAAAAACTCGATCCTAGAACATTTTCTCTAAGTTCTTTGGACAGCATAATAAAAATATCTACTGCATAGGTGATAAAACTTACTGATTTTTTACTGATCAATTTTTAATTTCAATACTTATGAAATTAATCAAAATATATCTCTAATACGTAGAGAAACCACAGAAATTCATACTAAACATTTACTTAATGTATTTAAATTAATGGCCTAGATTTGGCCATGACATTCCCTTACTTTACTTGTGTTGACTGAATTCATACAGGCTGTGTTAAAGCAGATGATCGATATGGACTCCTTATGTATTTATTATATATAGCTAACTCTCCGGATATACCTATATATATACGAGTAAAAGTTGCTTGCATACTGCTAGCTATCAGTTGAATGCAGTACCAAGAAAGGCCTCAAAACAATGTTCAAAACTTCGCGCAAAAGACTGCCTGGCGTCGAACTCAGGACCCTATCATGAGAGAAAATAGCAAATTAATATTAGGCAAGTGCCATTCTGACTTTCTCCAAAGTTTCGATTCAATATCTTATCAGGAAGGTCCTAAAATAAGATTCCGTTAGCCCCGTTTCAAATGCATGGTAGAATCGGAATGACGCTCAGGCACCGAAAAAAGAACCGTCAGAGGAACGGCGGACAGCGTATATGAAACAAATGACATGCCTCTATGTACATTACATTTTATATTATTCCCAGTTATCGGATAAGCATTCAAAATAATTGTCAAAATTGACCGCCATGCATTTTATACAGGAGAATGTTGCACCCACTTGTCAAACTCACGGTTGTTTGGTAACATTTCTTCAGTTAGTGCAATAGATAACCACGGCATCTCCAATCTCCGTAATTTTCACTGTTCTATCGCTCCGAGTAAGGACTCAAAACAATTTTCGAAAATTCGAGCGAAAGACCGCCTGGAGTCGACTCAGGACCCATTCGTGAGAGACAATGGCATACGAATGTTAGATAAGTGCCACTCTGACGTGTTTCTAAGTTTCAATTAAGTATAATATCAAGAAGTTCCTAAAATAAGATTACCAATATCAGCATGTTAGATACCAAATATATCTTTTTCTTTGGCTTTATTAGGTATGGTATGAAGGTTAAATAAAAACATAAAAGGACATTCAATTATTGTTAATATCTTTATTTAATTTTTAGAGGGGGGCCACATGGCTAGTCTGCCTGGCATTTGCCCTATGTTGAGAGGGAAACCCCTCTAAAACCTCCCAAAGGCAGTTCATAATTTTTTCATGCACATCAATCATAAATTGAACAATATAGAAATATAACATATATATAATAACTGAAAATTTCTGTAACAAACCATAGAAAACCAATTAGGACAACCATACCAAAAACAAGATAATACAATGGAAATATACACATTCGCACACACACACATACATTTTCAATGAAAACAACAGCCACACATTTTCCTTTAAAGATACACATTCACACACCCACACACACATACAGAAAGTTCTCAACTTAACATCAAAAAGATATGAGACCAAGAAGAAGACCAAATGAACGATGCAGCACAGACAAAACTTTTTGATTACTTGGCAAAGAGGAGCAAGAATGTAGGCATCTAGAAAACATATCCGAAGCCTACATTTGATATTATATTGAAATTAGGTTAGGTAAACCAACATGTTGAATTCAGAACAAATCATGGCATAGACTGTCTTGAAACATTTTGATATAACAAATTAAACAAACAATTGAAATACAAAAACTATTTAGGCACAACATTGAGATGAATGTATGTGATACCAACAAATGAAATTTCTTACACATTAAGCTCTTGCATAGCACAATAACAGTAAGGAAACCACTTGGTTAAATACAATGTCCATGAATGGTAATGCAAGGAGTTCTATGCCTAGGACTTGTAGTTTGCCTAGATCACAGAGAGGATTCTCGGTGCCTGCACCCTATTGTTGCTCACCACTGTCTCTCTGTGCCTGTTGAGGCTTGTCTCACCACATGATCCTATGTACTCTATGACATAGGGAGTTAGAAGTTAAAGTTCAGCCAGTGTCATCTCACAATTGCTTCCATTTGTTGTGCAAGCACAATTAGTTCAGGATAATAGGATATTCACACACAAACAGTACATAAGTAGTACAGGCCTGATGGTTTTGCCTTCCTGCTCAATGAGATTTCACTGAGAAATCCTGCAGCAACTTGAAGAAGAGCAGCATAGAAAATGGACTTCATTGGAGGACTTGTTACAATACCAAAGTAGAAATTAGTCATCAAGATATAATAATGAAAATATAGCTACATCAAGTAATATGAGGGAGTATATTGATATACGTATAAGTGCAGTATGGATATAGATAAGCTGTCAATGTATCCATTGAATTTATTTAGCAATATTGAGTTTACATCATCTCAAACTCCAGATGTACTCTTACTTAGTTACTTTGGAAAATTTTCCATAATTTTCAATTTCATTCGGTAATACTAAAAAGTATTACTATCGCATTATAGGGATGAATAATACTTCCCATATTTGATGTTCACTGAAGAAACATAAATATTGCACTCATAAAATGGGATGTAAAATCCTACATAAGAGATTTTCTATTAATAGGAATGAATGAAAATACCATGGAAGAACAATCATATGAATATTTGAAGGGCCATCAAAGCCACAAGAAAATTAATCCACTCCATTAAATCAGACAAATTTGAATTATATCTTATTAAACCACAGTTGTTGCATGGCCAATCTAATTATCACATACGAGGCCATATTCATGTGAGCTGGATTTCGTAATAATGAGCCAACAAACAATTACATCCAATTGCCGAATCCTAATTTTGGCTAATTCTGACATGTCAGGTGGTGGTTGCAGAAGGAACTTCCCTCTAGGCGATAAGGTCCTACACTCAATGCCATTCTTTACACTTTAATAAGAATTTATAGGGAGAAGAACATCACAGATATTTCTCCATGGAAAATACTCTGACTTTCCCCAAAGTTTAAAACCAGGTATAAATAACGAAACCAAAGATAAAATTAAAATACCATGAATAAAGGAAGATTTATAAAACAAAATCAATAACTGATGTTGTAAAACAAGTGATTACCAGAATTATTTAGATTTAAATTTTTAAAAATTGTGTAACTAATCCTACCTACGAAACATCATAAAGAAAAAAACCCTATCATTACCAACCATCCCAAGAATGAAGTATAAAAGCTTATATACTAGCCTAATTTCATTTGGCTTTGACCCAAAGAATTTGAAACACAAATAAAAATATGCAGATTGGGAGATTTCTAGAGGATGGAAAACCTATAGTTGGGTGTTTGTTGATGCATCAGTTTGAGAGAACTACAAAATTAAAACAATGTACACAAATGAATAATACATATAATGCCATAACCGCCACCAAATATCATATCTACAAAACACTACATACACACATGCACTCTAAAATACCTCAAAACCAACAAGAAAAACTAAGCAAGACTAAATCATCGACAAAAACATTCACACGCAGGTACTCCTCACAGTCAATCAGTCCTCATGCATACAATGAGTAAATCGCAATCAAAAGCTTGTGTAAAAAGCACAAGAAAGACTAAGAAATAATATCGGTCCTAGCGATAAGATCTAATTAACAAGTAATCGCATCTATCCTACGGTAACCTAACGGGCACGATTTAAGCTAAGCCCTAAGGATTAACTACGAATCGGGAAAAATTAACTACTTCCTAAGACGTAAATCGCCTACGTCGAACGTAACGACTTACGCATACTCGAGAAAAACAAACTCATTTACGAACATATCGACATACAAGCAAAAATACTTCACGCGGATTTTAAGCTAAGGATACATCCTGTACGAACCTGTAGAAAAAGCTTCATATTATAAGGCCTGAAAAAATACATGCCATGATAATAACTGAATGAGCACCGTTACACACCACATAACAATTTAAGAATCAGCATCGTTCATAATATAATAAAGCAAAATAAAATACACTTTTAATATGACTAATTAAAGCTACTACACCCAGTAGTACGTGTCTCAAGTATTTCGCTGTCATTTATATGTGTGATGTACACCCTGCCATGACGTTAAGTGTAGAGGAAGGCCCCATTTCCTCCTGCATTTGAAATGCAACCCAACATCACGGAAATGGAGGAGTAACTAAATCAACGATCTAAACGACAACAAATGCAACAACAACAACAAGAAAAAGGGAGACATGATCCTGAACCTGTAGAAAAAAAATAACAAACATGAAAGTGCTTGAAAAAATTATTAACCATTGGAATTTTAAATGTAAACATACACGTACACTTCTAAATATACATATATATAAAAGCTCACATTGATAATAAATACCAAGTCGCACATAAAGCAATCGACCACTTTAAACCATATCGCAGTAAATAGTTCAACGCATACTACACGATTGTGAAAAATAACATTCGGATACATACACAAGAATTAAAAACCTTATGAAAAATTAAACAGGGATATGGTTACATGGGCGCCATAAATAATAAATAATAAATTCGATGATAAAACGCATACAACGAAATGCTCCAAATTGATCCTAACGATTCTAATTTCGATTGCTGATTTAATCTATAACCACCGTCGTAGTCATAGGTTAAAGATCTATTACTACGACGCATTTCGAATCTAGGAACGGAGAACTTACGGATATCAGCTCTTTGTCCTATTAAAACGCTGAGAAAATACCAAGTCCCTACGGTTTTAATTGTACATGAAACATATTTGGATGGAAATTGGTTTGGGAATCCGATTTTACCTTCCACACACTCACCCACCACCACAACCGTAAGTTATAAAAGGTCTAACCACCAATAAGGAATCATTATACCAGGGAAGGTGTATTGTACTATAACACACTCATGCAAGTGCACTTGCCGCATTCAATTACTCATAAGGCACACCATAGGTTGAACCAGACCCCCAAAAATTTCCATCACATTCATACAAAAAGCACGCGAGTGACCGAAGAATCGTCTCGGTCTAAGCGATACGATGTAACGCACAAAATAGTAAACTATTCGCATCTATGATACAGTAAACTATCGGTAACGATTTACGCTAAGCCCTGACGATAATCAATGAATTTCGAAAAATTACCTACCTCCTAAGACGTAAATCGCGTACTTCAAACGTAATTTCAATCGCACAATCGAGAAAAAAACTCACTAACTAAAAGATCGACCTACCAGCAAAAATACTTCGCGCGGATTATAAGTTACAGGATGCACCCTGTACGAACCTGTGGAAATAGCTTCAAATCATAAGGCCTGAAAAAATACATGTTTGGTAATTAAATGAATGAACACTGTTACACACCAAATCACAATTTAAGAATCAAAATCATACATAATATAATAAAGCAAAATAAAACACCCTTGTAAAATAGCTAATTAAACCTACTAAACACAGTAGTAAGTGTCTCAAATATTTTGCTTGATTTATATATGTGATGTACACCCTGCCATGACGTTAGGTGTAGAGGAAGGCCCCATATCCTCCTGCATTTGAAACGCAACCCAACATCACGGAAATGGAGGAGTAACTAACTCAACGATCTAAACGACAACAAATGCAACAACAACAGCAAGAAAAAGGGAGACATGATCCTGAACCTGTTGAAAAAATGACAAAGCTTTGAGTGCCTGAAAAAAATTGATAACCATTGGAATATTAAATGTAAACATACACATACACTTCTAAATATACATACATATAAAGGCATTACGTTGATAATAAACACCATGTCGCACGTTAAGCAAACGACCGCTTTAAACCATATCACAATAAATAGTTCTATGCATAATATATATTTGTGAATAATAACTATCGGATATTATCATAACAACTAAAAACCTTCTGAAATGCGAAACAGGGATAAGGTTACATGGGCGCCATTTATACTAAATGGTGATTCGATGATTAAACTAAGACAACGAAATGCTTCGAATTGATCATAACGTTTCTAATATCGATTGCCGGTTTAATCTACGACCACCGTAATCTAAGACGCATTTCGAATCTAGGAACGGGTAGCTTACGAATATCAGCTCTTTGTCCTTCTAAATCGCTGAGGAAATAGCAAGTCACTACGGTTTTCATTGTACATGAAACGTATTTGGATGGAAATTGGATTGGGAATCCGATTTTACCTTCCACACACTCACCCGCCACCACACCCGTAAGTTATAAAAGGTCTAACTAAAATAAGGAATCAATATACCAGGGATGGTGTTTTGCACTATCACACACTCATGCAAGTGCACTTGCCGCAATCAAACACTCATAAGGCACACCATAGGTTGAACCAGACCCCCAACAATTTCCATCAAATTCATACAAAAAGCACGCGAGTGACCTAAGAATCGTTACGGTCATAGCGATACGATCTAACGCACAAAATAGTAAACTATTCGCTTCTATGATACAGTAAACTATCGGTAACGATTTACGCTAAGCCCTGACGATAAACAATGAATTTCGAAAAATTACCTACCTCCTAAGACGTAAATCGCGTACTTCAAACGTAATTTCAATCGCACACTCGAGAAAAACGAACTCACTCACTAACTGATCGACCTACCATCAAAAATACTTCGAGCGTATCATAAGTTACAGGATACATCCAGTACGAACCTGTGGAAAAAGGTTCAAAATATAAGGGCTGAAAAAATACATATTTTGTAATTAAACGAATGAGCACTATTACACACCGAAACATAATTTTAGAATGAAAATCGTTCATAATGTAATAAAGCAACATAAAGCACCCTTGTAATATGACTAATTCAACCTACTAAACACAGTAGTAAGTGTATCAAGTATTTCGCTGTGATTTATATATGTGATGTACACCCTGCCATGACGTTAGGTGTAGAGGAAGGCCCCATATCCTCCTGCATTTGAAACGCAACCCAACATCACGGAATTGGAGGAGTAACTAAATCAACGATCTAAACGACAACAAATGCAACAACAACAGCAAGAAAAAGGGAGACATGATCCTGAACCTGTTGAAAAAAATGACAAAGCTTTGAGTGCCTGAAAAAAATTGATAACCATTGGAATATTAAATGTAAACATACACGTACACTTCTAAATATACATACATATAAAGGCATTACGTTGATAATAAACACCATGTCGCACGTTCAGCAGACGACCCCTTTATAGCACATCACAATAAATAGATCTATGCATACTATATGATTGTGAAAAATAACAGTCGGATATAACCATAACAACTAAAAATCTTATGAATATGAAACAGGGATAAGGTTACATGGGCTCCATAAATATGAAATAATAATTCGATGATTAAACGCAGACAACGAAATGCTTCGAATTGATCCTAACGTTTCTAAAATCGATTCCTGGTTTAATCTACGACCACCGTAATCTAAGACGCATTTGAATCTAGGAACGGAGAGGTTACGAATATGAGCTCTTTGTCCTACTAGTCGCTGAGGAAATAGCAAGTCACTACGGTTTTCATTGCACATGAAACTTAATTGGATGGAAATTGGTTTGGGAATCCGATTTTACCTAACACACACTCACCCACCACCACAATCGTCAGTTGTCTAACTACAAATAAGGAATCATTATACCTGGGAAGGTTTTATGCACTGTCAGACACTCATGCAGGTGCACTTGCCGCATTCAATCACTCATAAGGCACACTATAGGTAGAACAGACCCCCAACAATTTCCATCAGATTCATACAAAAAGCACGCGAGTGACCGAAGAATCGTCTCGGTCTAAGCGATACGATGTAACGCACAAAATAGTAAACTATTCGCATCTATGATACAGTAAACTATCGGTAACGATTTACGCTACGCCCGAATTATTAACTACGAATCGCGAAAAATTACCACCTAAGACGTAAATCGCCTACGTCAAACGTATCTTCAATCGCACACTCGAGAAAAACGAACTTACATACTAACAAATCGACCTACCAGCAAAAACGCTTCGCGCTGATTATAAGTTACAGGATGTACCCTGTACGAACCTGTGGAAATAGCTTCAAATTATAAGTGCTGAAAAAAATACATGTTTTGTAATTAAATGAATGAGCACTATGATATAGAACATAATTTTAGAATGAAAATTGTTCATAATGTAATAAAGCAACATAAAGAACCCTTGTAATATGACTAATTAAAGCTACTAAACACAGTAGTACGTGTCTCAAGTATTTCGCTGTGATTTATATGTGTGATGTAGACCCTGCCATGACGTTAGGTGTTGAGGAAGGCCCCATATCCTCCTGCATTTGAAACGCAACCCAACATCACGGAATTGGAGGAGTAACTAACTCAACGATCTGAACGACAACAAATGCAACAACAATAACAAAAAGAAAAAGGGAGAAATGATCCTGAACCTGTTGAAAAAAATGACAAAGAGGAGAATGCCTGAAAAAAATTAATAACCATAGGAATATTAAATGTAAACATACACGTACACTTCTAAATATACATACATATAAAGGCATTACGTTGATAATAAACACCATGTCGCACGTTAAGCAAACGACCGCTTTAAACTATATCACAATAAATAGTTCTATGCATAATATATATTTGTGAATAATAACTATCGGATAACAACTATCATAACAACTAAAAAAATTCTGAAATGCGAAACAGGGATAAGGTTACATGGGCGCCATTTATACTAAATGGTGATTGGATGATTAAACTAAGACAACGAAATGCTTCGAATTGATCATAACGTTTCTAATATCGATTGCCGGTTTACTCTACGACCACCGTAATCTAAGACGCATTTCGAATCTAGGAACGGGTAGCTTACGAATATCAGCTCTTTGTCCTTCTAAATCGCTGAGGAAATAGCACACTCGAGTGTTTTGTTTATCGTCACTACGGTTTTCATTGTACATGAAACGTATTTGGATGGAAATTGGATTGGGAATCCGATTTTACCTTCCACACACTCACCCGCCACCACACCCGTAAGTTATAAAAGGTCTAACTAAAATAAGGAATCAATATACCAGGGATGGTGTTTTGCACTATCACACACTCATGCAAGTGCACTTGCCGCAATCAAACACTCATAAGGCACACCATAGGTAGAACCAGACCCCCATCAATTTCCATCAAATTCATACAAAAAGCACGCGAGTGACCTAAGAATCGTCTCGGTCATAGCGATACGATCTAACGCACAAAATAGTAATCTATTCGCTTCTATGATACAGTAAACTATCGGTAACGATTTACGCTAAGCCCTGACGATAAACAATGAATTTCGAAAAATTACCTACCTCCTAAGACGTAAATCGCGTACTTGAAACGTAATTTCAATCGCACACTCAAGAAAAACGAACTCACTCACTAACTGATCGACCTACCATCAAAAATACTTCGAGCGAATCATAAGTTACAGGATACATCCAGTACAAACCTGTGGAAAAAGGTTCAAAATATAAGGGCTGAAAAAATACATATTTTGTAATTAAACGAATGAGCACTATTACACACCGCAACATAATTTTAGAATGAAAATCGTTCATAATGTAATAAAGCAACATAAAGCACCCTTGTAATATGACTAATTCAACCTACTAAACACAGTAGTAAGTGTATCAAGTATTTCGCTGTGATTTATATATGTGATGTACACCCTGCCATGACGTTAGGTGTAGAGGAAGGCCCCATATCCTCCTGCATTTGAAACGCAACCCAACATCACGGAAATGGAGGAGTAACTAAATCAACGATCTAAACGACAACAAATGCAACAACAACAGCAAGAAAAAGGGAGACATGATCCTGAACCTGTTGAAAAAAATGACAAAGCTTTGAGTGCCTGAAAAAAATTGATAACCATTGGAATATTAAATGTAAACATACACGTACACTTCTAAAAATACATACATATAAAGGCATTACGTTGATAATAAACACCATGTCGCACGTTCAGCAGACGACCCCTTTATAGCACATCACAATAAATAGATCTATGCATACTATATGATTGTGAAAAATAACAGTCGGATATAACCATAACAACTAAAAATCTTATGAATATGAAACAGGGATAAGGTTACATGGGCTCCATAAATATGAAATAATAATTCGATGATAAAAAGCAGTCAACGAAATGCTTCGAATTGATCCTAACGTTTCTAATATCGATTGCCGGTTTAATCTACGACCACCGTAATCTAAGAAGCATTTCGAATCTAGGAACGAAAGAGTTACGAATATCAGCTCATCGTCCGACTACATCGCTGAGAAACTTGCAAGTCACTACGGTTTTAATGCACATGAAACTTATTTGGATGGAAATTGGATCGGGATCCGATTCTACCTTCCACAGTACAGGATACATCCCGTACGAACCTGTGGAAAAAGGTTCAAAATATAAGGCCTGAAAAAAAACATACATTGATATTAAATGAATGAGCACACTTACACACCACATCACAATTTAAGAATCAGTATCGATCATAATATAATAAAGCTAAATAAAACACCCTTGTAATATAGCTAATTAAAGCTACTAAACATAGTGTTACGTGTTGCAAGTATTTCGGATATGTGTGATGTACACCCTGCCATGACGTTAGGTGTAGAGGAAAGCCCCATATCCTTCTGCATGTGAAATGCAACCAAACATCACGGAAATGAATCAGTTCCTAACACAACGATCGAAACGACAAAGAAAGCAACAACATCAACAACAACAAGGAAAAGGAAGACATGATCCTGAACCTGTTGAAAAAAAATTACAAAGATTAGAGTGCCTGAAAAAATTAATAAACATTGGCATATTAAATGTAATAGCATACAAGTACTCTTTCAAATATACATATATATATTGGCTAACTACACCAAGGCTAACATTGATAATAAACACCAAGTCGGACGTTAAGTAATCGACCCCTTTATACCATATCACAATAAATAAATTTATGCATACTATAGGATTGTGAAAAATAACAGTCGGATACAATACAACAACTAAAAACCATAAAAAATAACGTACCAGTGATAAGGTTAAAATGGCGCCTTAGTTCTAAATAATTATTCGTTGATTAAACGCAGACAACGAAATGCTTCGAATTGAACCTAATGTTTCTAATATCGGTTTCTGGTTTAATCTACGACCACCGTAATCTAAGACGCATTTCGAATCTAGGAACGAAAGAGTTACGAATATCAGCTCATCGTCCGACTACATCGCTGAGAAACTTGCAAGTCACTACGGTTTTAATGCACATGAAACTTATTTGGATGGAAATTGGATCGGGATCCGATTCTACCTTCCACAGTACAGGATACATCCCGTACGAACCTGTGGAAAAAGGTTCAAAATATAAGGCCTGAAAAAAAACATACATTGATATTAAATGAATGAGCACACTTACACACCACATCACAATTTAAGAATCAGTATCGATCATAATATAATAAAGCTAAATAAAACACCCTTGTAATATAGCTAATTAAAGCTACTAAACATAGTGTTACGTGTTGCAAGTATTTCGCTGTGTTATATATGTGGATGATGATGTCCCTGCCATGACGTTATGTGTAGAGGCAGGCCACATATACTCCTGCATGTGAAATGCAACCAAACATCATGGAAATGAAACAGTACCTAACACAACGATCGAAACGACAAAGAAAGCAACAACATGAACAACAACAAGGAAAAGGAAGACATGATCCTGAACCTGTTGAAAAAATTAAAAGTTGAGTGTGTCTGAAAAAAATTGATAACTATTGGAACATTAAATGTATTATCATACACGTACTCTTTCAAATATACGTATATATAAAGGCTTACATTGATAATAAACACCATGTCGGACGTAAAGTAATCGACCCCTTTATACCATATGACAATAAATAGTTCTATGCATACTATATGTTTGTGAAAAATAACAATCGGATATAATCACAACAACTAAAAACCTTTTGAAATACGAAAATAGGATAGGAACTAGTATTGTCACAAATTTCACTCAGTCATTGCATGGGAAATCAAAATTCTACAGACTCTTAACAATATTAATTAAACCTGGAAAAACCTGCGTGTTGCACTTACGTCGCTGTGATGTCTCCGTGTGAAGCATCTGAATGGGTTGCTTTCCTGATGTTACTCCACAGGAACCTCGGGAACGCCCTGTGAAGAACGGGAAAGTTAACCTAAATCAACGACCGAAACGACCGCGAAGGCAA
Organism: Pachydiplax longipennis; assembly: GCA_036926295.1. Taxonomy (NCBI): domain Eukaryota; kingdom Metazoa; phylum Arthropoda; class Insecta; order Odonata; family Libellulidae; genus Pachydiplax; species Pachydiplax longipennis. Next base: position 21,370,424 of record JAVFKF010000012.1, read on the forward strand.
TAACAGTAAGAACGAAAAGGAGCTATGTTCTTGAAAAAAAAAATAACAATGATGATAGTGCCTGGTAAGAAAGGAATCGCCTTTTTAAATATTAAATGAAATACCCAAACTATACCCTTTGACATGTACATATATATAATGTCTTTATTAGTGAAATTAAACACCAAGTCTCACGGCGATCTACTTTGACACAAGAAATAGTGAAATGTATGGAAGATTTAGGATGATATGCTTTGTTTAACGCGTCTTAATGGATGGCGACGTCAACCTTAATAGTTCTTGGCTCAATACCAGACCGGTTATACTTTTCCTCCATGACATATGCTTAGGTTAACAGGGGAAGTTTTTTGCAAGCTGTTTCGAGAATAGCAAGATGTTTTGGAAAAATAATCACCAATTATCTTGCAATATGCGAGCATCATTTACTCGTAGGTAATTATTTTGGCATTTCTAGTACGTTTAATGCTGCATCATTTTTTCTCTCCCTGAATGTATATCATGCCAACCGATCCGGGTAGTGCGTACCTCTAAGTTTTACGCAATAGGATTAAAATGCTGCATTCTATCTAGCGATTTCAGTAACAGTCAACTTTAATATAAATATCTTCCTCCATAAATGACCATGTTATTACGTGACTGAATAACCGTAGAGTAACCAATATCTCCGCGGATCAAATCACCGGTTGCCACCTCCTTCATTGACTTTTGCGTTGCTTGTTAAATATAGTACGATTGAAATGAGCTACAATATTGTGTAAATAACCTAAAGAGATGAACCACTTTCACGTAAAGGAATGCGCTAATTATTTGAAAAATATCGCATACACTATTGGGTGAACACTCCGTCTTCTATCGCCAGAATTGCATACATCTGCGGAAAGAAGCTGGGAGGAATACTTAATGTTACATCCCCAAAGTATAGTTCGGAAGTCACTATATGCTAACGATGGGTTCTACCTTAGGAAGATTGATATCCATTCAGGAACCATCGATAAAAAATTAAATAAATATTTTTTTATCGATGATTTTTGGAGTATTTGGTTTTAAACTTAGAAACCACGAGCGGCCAACCTGTTATTTTATTTTATCCATTCAGGCCTTAGACCATCATCGCAAAGTTAAAATTTTGCACGAGCACTTGACTAAGAGACAAAGGTTCTCCAAGTTCGGCGCTTGGAGAACCTTTGTCTCTTAGTTTATTGACCGCCGAGTTCCTTTTTTCTCTCTGCAGGAAAACAGATTCGCGCCAAAATTGCAAGGACCTCGGGAACGCCCTCTGCAGGGGAAGGATGAAACGAACGAAAAACACTACACGACCAGCTAAAGCGCTAAAGAAACGGTTCCTACTCTGACTGCTAAGGAATTGACACTAACACCCACGCTAAATCGCCCCACCTGCCTATGGCCCTACCGAATTCGGGATCGATTTCTCAACCCCAGGACAACAGATTGCCCTCTCCTCCATTAGAAGACATGGAGTGTGGATACTTATCCCGGTATCCGATCGGCCCCTCCCTAACTTGGCCGTATACATATATTGATATATATATATATATATAAGTACACGTTGCCCGTCCTCTACCACGCGGAGGTGTTAGGTGAGGATTGTATCTTCATCGGGTTTAAGACCGTTAAGGCATTTCTTAAAACCCTCAAATACTTCAGAGGACGCGAAGCGGAATCGAACAAGACCGAAGACTACCTGATGTTGCCCCTGAAATGATGTTAGGTATAGAGGAAGACCCCATTTCCTCCTGCATTTGAAATGCAACCCAACATCTTGGAAATGGAAGAGTACCGAAACCAACGATCGAAACAACAACGAAAGCAACAACAACAACAAGGAAGACGGAGCCATGTTCCTGAACCTGTTGAAAAAGAATTAGAAAGATGATTATACCTGAAAAGAAATTAATTACCATTGGAATAAAAAATGTAATAGCATACACACACTCTTTCAAATATACATACAAATAAGAAAAGCATAAATTAAAGTTAAACACAAATTCGGACATTAAGCAATCTACCTTTCTAAATCCTTAACACAATAAATACTTCAATGCATATATGGTTAAGAATAACAGTCGAACATAATAAATCACAACTAGAAACATTATGAAATACGAAAAAGGGATAAGGTTACATGGGAACCATAAATACTCAATAATGGTTCGATGGTATAACGAACAGAGCGAAAGGCTTCGAAATGAACCTAAGGTATCTAATATCGAGTGCCGGTTTAATATAGATCACCGTAATCTAAGACGCATTTCGAATCTAGGAACGGAGAACTTACTAATATCAGCTCTTTGTTCTACTATATTGCTGAGAAAATACCAAGTCCCTACGGCTTTCATTTAACTCGAAATTTATTTGGATGGAAACTGGATTGGGAATCCGATTTTGCCTTCCACACACTCACCCACCACCAAAACCAAAAGGACTAACTACAAATAAGGAATCTAACTACCGGGAAAGTTAGTGTTATGCACTAACAGCCACTCATGCAAGTGCACTTGCCGCAATCAATCACACATCATAGCAAACACACCATAGCTAGCAAGCACACCATAGGTAGAACCAGACCCCAACAATTTCCATCATATTCAACAAAAAGCACGCGAATTACCGACGTATCGTCTCGGTCTTAGCGATACGATCTAACGCACGAAAGTAGTTGATAATTCGCATCTAAAGCACATTATCTTAACGGACACGATTTACGCTAATCCCTAACGATAAACTACGAATCGCGAAAAATTACCTACCTCCTAAGACGTAAATCGCGTACGTCTTACGCAAACTCGAGAAAAATGAACTCGCATACTAACAGATCGACCTACAAGCAAAACTACCTCGCCCGCATTCTACGTTACAGGATAAATCCTGTCCGACCTGTGGAAAAAACTTCAAATTATAAGGCCTGGAAAAAATACATGCATGGATATCATATTAATGAGCAACGTTATACACCACATCGCAATTTAAGAATCACAATTGTTCATAATGTAATTAAGTAAATATTTAAACAAATTGTAATAAGACTAATTAAACATACTAAACCTAGAGGTATGTTTGCAAGTAATTCGCTGTGTTATATGTGAGTGTGATAATCCCCCTGCCATGACGTTAGGTGCAGAGGAAGACCCCATTTCCTCCTGCATTTAAATGCAACCCAACATCACGGAAATGGAAGAGTACCGAAATCAACGATCGAAACAACAGCGAAAGCAACAACAACAACAAGTAAGACGAGCCATGTTCCTGAACCTGTTGAAAAAGAATTAGAAAGATGATTATACCTGAAAAGAAATTAATTACCATTGGCATAATAAATGTAATAGCGTACACAAACTCTTTCAAATATACATACATATAAGTAAAAGCATAAATTTAAATTAAACACCAAGTCGGACAATAAGCAATACCTTTTTATACCATATCACAATAAATAGTTCTACGCGTACTATTTGATTATGAAAAATAACAGTCGGACATAATACATCACAGCTAAAAAACCTTTTGAAATACGAAAAAGGGAAAGGGGCCTGAAAAAAAATACATTCATGGGTATTTAATGGATTAGCTTTGTTACATACTACAAATAATTATCTAATGTCATTCAGTCATGGCATGGTAAATCACAATTTAATACACTATTAAAATTATTTATTAAACCTGAGAAAACATAGGATTTCCACGTATGCCGCTGTGATGTCTGTGTTTGACCGATCTGAATTGGTTGCGTCCGTGATGTTACTCCACAGCTACTTCTGGAACGCCCTGTGAAAAAAGGGAAAATAATCTAAATCAATAATTGAAACGACTGCGAAGGCAACAAAGAGAACAAGAAAAAGGATGATGTTGCCATGTTCCTGAAACTGTTGAAAAAAATTACAATAATGATAATGCCTGGTAGGAAATGAATCACCTTTTGAAATATTAAATAAAATACCCAAAACATACCCTTTGACATATACATATATGTAAGGGCTTTATTATTAAAATTAAAACCCTTCTCACGTCAAGCGTTCTACCATAACACAGGAAATAGTTAAATGTATGGAAGATTTGATATATGCTTTGTTTAACGCGTCTTAATGGACGTAGACGTCAACCTTAAGGGTTCTTGGCTCAATACCAGACCGGTTATACTTTTCCTCCATGACATATGCTTAGGTTAACAGGGGAAGTTTTTTGCAAGCTGTTTCGAGAATAGCAAGATGTTTTGGAAAAATAATCACCAATTATCTTGCAATATGCGAGCATCATTTACTCGTAGGTAATTATTTTGGCATTTCTAGTACGTTTAATGCTGCATCATTTTTTCTCTCCCTGAATGTATATCATGCCAACCGATCCGGGTAGTGCGTACCTCTAAGTTTTACGTAATAGGATTAAAATGCTGCATTCTATCTAGCGATTTCAGTAACAGTCAACTTTAATATAAATATCTTCCTCCATAAATGACCATGTTATTACGTGACTGAATAACCGTAGAGTAACCAATATCTCCGCGGATCAAATCACCGGTTGCCACCTCCTTCATTGACTTTTGCGTTGCTTGTTAAATATAGTACGATTGAAATGAGCTACAATATTGTGTAAATAACCTAAAGAGATGAACCACTTTCACGTAAAGGAATGCGCTAATTATTTGAAAAATATCGCATACACTATTGGGTGAACACTCCGTCTTCTATCGCCAGAATTGCATACATCTGCGGAAAGAAGCTGGGAGGAATACTTAATGTTACATCCCCAAAGTATAGTTCGGAAGTCACTATATGCTAACGATGGATTCTACCTTAGGAAGATTGATATCCATTCAGGAACCATCGATAAAAAATTAAATAAATAATTTGAATTATATAATTAAACAATTTTTTATTGATGGTTTTTGGAGTATTTGGTTTTAAACTTAGTAACCATCAGCGGCCAACCTGTTATTTTATTTTATCCATTCAGGCCTTAGACCATCATCGCAAAGTTAAAATTTTGCACGAGCACTTAACTAAGAGACAAAGGTTCTCCAAGTGCGGCGCTTGGAGAACCTTTGTCTCTTAGTTCATTGACCGCCGAGTTCCTTTTTTCTCTTTTCTACGAGCACTTAACATAAGGATTTAAAAATATCTAAAGAAGAACACCAAATAGTAAAACGGACACTTACCGTTCAACTAATAAATAAACATCAACTATATATTAAATGAAACATGAAATATTTAAGACTTTTATTTCATTGAGAAACCTTGTTTAGTTTCATTGAACTTCTAATACGTGTATTCATAATACATAATTAGTTAGATTTTGTATATCTTAATATGTATGTAGAATGTGCAGCTTTTTTCGAAGCAAAAAGCATTACTCTATTTCAAAAGCATTGCAAATATTAAAATATATTAATATTAATATATATTATATATTAAAATAATGATATTTCCATTCATTCATGCTAATACATCTTAACCGCCGAAAACCGGCGCAGGCCAAATGGCCTGCACCATAACAGATTCGCGCCAAAATGGCCTGCACCATAACAGATTCGCGCCAAAATGGCCTGCACCAAAACAGATTCGCGCCAAAATGTACCGCAGCCGTAAATTCAAAATCACTAAATAATAATTTGGGAATAAATATTTTGCAAAATGATTAAGAATTTCACTTGAGTTTGATATAATAATCCATTAAAGAGATTGGTTTGATGATTTCACCCACTTTTTTAAAAATGGTCCTTAAAACAATTGCAATGGTCGCACAGAATTTTATCCTATTACGATAAAGTGTAGACAATGCAAGAACGATAAAATCCTACGAAAGGAATGAAAAATCACGGAAGAGCAGAAAGGCATTATTGAGGAGCCACTAGCATGATGATAAACTCTTGCCCAAATGTCTATTCTACTCGCCCTATCTCCAATGATGAAATTCATTTGCTATGGAAATTCTTCCTATAAGTTGCGAAAAATAACTACGGACAAGGTTATCACAGAATGTATGATTGTGGAAATTCAATTTCACAGAAATTAAACTCGAGCCATGTCCTTTTAGAAGAGATTTCAAACGAGCGATAGCCAAAAGCAAAAGTATAAAATGCGAAAAAGGTGTCAATTATCGCGTATTTTCATTAAATTACGAATGCCTTTCATTCTCAAAAGGGCAGAACGTTAGAATCTCAATTATGAGAACAGATTACGAGATAATCAGGGTAATGAACGTTCCACCCGCCCGAACAATTTTTGGCGGCAAAAAGGTAACCGTTCTCACTAAACGAAAATCGAGCTGGAAATCCACATTTGATAGATACACTCAAAAGATTTTATGGCATGAAGCTCAAAAAATAACTGAATTGAAATGGACTTACTTTACTTCGGCACACTGGTATCCTCTTCATCACGACGATACGTTCCTAGATGCACGCTGAAGAACTCGTTGTATCGGCGATGCTATAGAATAATTCATACCAACTTGTGTTATAACTTATAGTTAATTAAGCGAATATCATTGAATGACTCAACCAGAATGTATTACGGTATCCATTTACGTAAATTATTTCAAATTCGTCCACAAGTCCCACTTACCGCTGAATATCTAGCCTCCGTACGCGCACTCTCCCACGTTACTATGACGTTTCTCCTTCTGAAGCTAATTCAAGACTGTGGGAATCACAACAAAAAGAAACTCGTTTCGATTACGGTGGCGCTTTTTGCGCCTGCTTTAACTTTCAGCCAATCAGGAAACGGAACGTATAGGTTTAAAAATTATGATGACGTTTTTATAGTTAATTATCCATTCGTGTGAGTTTCTCAAATTCATACAAGTACCCTAATTTATTATAAATGAATCACGGAAATAAATTTTCCTTAATATTCTACTTTAAAAAAATAATTTATATTAAATCTTACGTGCATTTCTATGGGAGCATTTCTTAGTTTTCCACGATGAAGCCAAGATCCTTGTGGTAGAAAAATATACATTTTACATATAATTGGTCTTATTCTATCATGATATTTTATATTAAAAACTTATATTTTGTTGCTCCTGTTCCCTCTCCATCTGTCGATAGTCTAAGTGTCAACTATCGAAGTATGGTTCGATAGAAATGGCCGACTGTTTACGTTTTAGAGAATATATAGTGAAAAATATATGGTGACTCACTTTTTATATAAAATGTAAGAGAGGATATCCTTAACTTTGTTCCTTCTAAGTACAGTATGTAGACGAGGAACATGTTCTGTTGTGCTTTTACTGAGAATTCTTTACATTCCCTATGTTCATGATATATCAGCAAGTCTTTTTATTAAAGGCTTATATTTTTGAAATAATATTAATACTGTTTTGCTGGAATTCCCTTCTTACTATATATATGCACTGTTGACAAGATTAAATATATCCTATATAATAATCACCATTGTGTATATATTTAATTATGCAATGTTAGTAACTCCCAAAAGAAATACATGGAAGAAATGTTTGAGCAATTATTTTCCTAACTTACTGAGAAGATAGAAAGTTTAAATTTATAAATTTGTTAGCGATCCAGTGACATAGGACATGTTGATATCTTTCTAGGAAAATTACCCTTGTTGCAATACTGGATGTGAATCACAACAATTCTCAACAATGTAAATTTTATTATGATTGATTAAATGCCTTTCTTCTTTTGCAGAACTGAATTAGAAATTTTAGTTTTTTGACATGAAGACCTCATATTCTCAATCAGGCATAAAATGGAAAGAAGATTTAACATGGGTGTTTATGATTTATAGAGAAGGCATATGATAGCACTCCAAGGAAGATAATTTGGAAGGTTTTCCAAAAGAAATAGATATATGCAAGAAAATAATCAATATGATTGAAGGTCTGTACAAGAATTGTCAAAGTTGTGTAAAACTTGTATGGGAAGATCTAACTGGCATCCTTTTTAATCAGGAATGAGGCATGGTATGGTTCTCTCTCTAATTGCTATATAACTGTGTTAAACTTATGTTGAAGTAATACTAACTCCTAATTGAAAGTAAAATCTTTATTAAGATTTGATTTCCTAACCAGACTGAGAGAATTATTGGCTTCAAAGCACCAGAGCTGGTAGCAGAGATATTCTGGTTGAAAGAGCAAGTTTCATCCAAGGTAAATATCTTTAGGAACATATGGATACTTCCAAACATATTACAACTGATCAAATTTTAGATTTTCAAAGAAAGGGGAATTTAAAATAGCCATGCGATAGTGCTACATATGCACAGTTCCATTGCTTGTTGAATTGTTCACTTGCATTGCTGCATACACAGCTTTTGATCATTTGATTTAATGGTAGAGAGAAGGTGCATGAATAAATAGAAAAGACGGAAAGTCCAAACTTTAACTTATATAAATGTAAACCAGATACAAGTTATTGAGGAAATCCAATGCATAGAATGAATGGAGGTATTGTATTTTTTCCATATTTTTATATTGAGGTAACACAACCAGGTTTCAGCAAGTAACCTTCATCTTCAAGTGATCATTACTCATCTGTTCTTGGTGATGTTTTTTCACTAAAGAATATCTTTATTTTATGAAAACAGTAGATCTCTCATCACTCTAAATTTCACTTTCATTTTATAATGTTAATAATTTACATGAATAAACAATTCATTATTATCTATGCACATGGTTATTTTCAATTGCATGGAATCTGTAAGGGCATTCTTCAGTAAGAGCAGATCTTTTTAAATAATACAGCATTTATAAAGGACACTGATGAAATCTGGTCAAACAAAGCAAGTATTTGCTACGACAAAATTGTCTGGTTCCTCAGTCCATGATAAGAATAGACATGGAAATATTCACTAGTTACTAACTGCAAGGGTTCAAGATAACAGGAGTCTGGGCCAAACTACTATCCACACCAAGCATCAACATAATATAAACTTCATAGTTGTTGAAATCTCAACAATAGAACTGCAACAGTTCATTGATAATACTGCAACTTCATCGTAGATTGAACACACTAATGGTTATGTTCTGCAAAGATGTTTAGATTGACTCACTACTATACTCCATAAAAATCATAGTAAGACGTCATTTTATGAACAATTTTTTAATTTAAATGTCGTAATAAAATGAAATTGATAGTTTAGTTATAAAGAAAGCCAGTTCGACAAAGGAATCCTATAAGAATAAAGTGCATTTGAAGAAAAGAAGTCAAGCATAGGCTCTAAGATTTGACTTGTAAATAGTGAAGCCATTTAATTTTTAGATGTATGTAAAATCAAAGACACTGGAAAACAGTACATGAACAGATAAAGAAGTTTTCTAATTCAAAAAAAAAATAATTATAGATCGTTTTGTAATTCACAGTAAAAATATTCTCATAGAACATTTTCAAAATCTTAGAGCAGATGACTATGTCAAATCCCTATAACACCAGGAAACAGAGCAGGTACTATTCTCTTCTGTATAAATATTCACCAAGATACTACAGGTGATTTTTGTGACATTAAGTCAGCTTTAAGAAAGCTTGTATGTTAGATTTTAATCAATATCTTTTATTCTTCACTCATTAGGTTTCAGAGAAGACAAAATTATCATTTTATATTGTAGAAGTTATAAAAGGATAATTTTTTCCTGAGGGTTTACAGAAACATATTTATAAATCAGCAAAGGTAATCAAAATGGTAAATAAATTATATATCATGTATAAATTACCAGTTATTCAATAAAAAATATTATGATCAAGAAATCTATGCTTTTCAGAGTTATCACAATTCCTCTATTGATACTATAGAAGTCTTCTTCAACTTCAATCTGCGAGATTTTGGTTCCTCTATCTTACCGATTAGTGCCTAAAAATAATTTTCAAAAACAGCACAATGCATTCTTATGGGAAAATTCCAATTTTTAGGACCCTCTGGTATCAAACCAATGACAGCTAGTGTCAAAGTCTGAATTATTCTGGTATCTAGAGAGTCTGGCCAGTACGTCGTAAAAATTTCACGTCGAAGGCACTTGTGGAACATGCTTAGAGTTCGTATCCCCTATATATACATAGGTATATCTGGAGAGTTAGTTATATATAATAGATTTTGAATGTGTTTCTTTTACCTTCTGATCATGCACAATCATGCAATTATTAACCAACACTGGGAAATTTCAATGATTACTTATTGAAGAGTGTATTTCCAAAAATAACTTTTTAAAAATGAAGTCCACACCATAGTAATACATTTCGTTATCACTGAGAAGAGTATTTGCAAATAATTTACTAAAATATTATTTACAAGAAAACTAGACATCATTCAAAGTGAAATGCATTTTTTTAACCCATTCAGTGCATCAATTACTATTGTTCCTCCAGGCGATGTTTTATTTCCTCCAGTAGAACTTCAAATTACTGCAACACACTGAAAGAAGGAGCTCTAAAGAATTGCAGTATGATTTTACATTTTATTTGATTACAATATTGTCTTGGTTAACAAAAATAGGTAGTTCACATTTGTAAACCAAAATATAATTTCCTAGATATTTCTAAATAAAATGGTTCAATTACTTCCAGATTCAGCCATAATTTAAATGTAGGTTTCATAAAATAGTAAAAAGCACACTATAAAAGGGCAAAACCCACCTAAAAATGAGATGAACAGCTTCTCAACTGGATGAAGGAAAATGGAAAGCAGAATGAAAAATATCATTGAAAAGGTTTTAGGTCAACTAAGCAATCAAATCCCCTTTTCCAATCTTCATATTTATTCTTTTCTATTATCCTAATAGTGGTATAATACAATTAATTATATTTTATAATACCACACCAGTCTTATTCAATCAGAAGATGGCTGTATCATACTAAGAATAATTGTTTTTATTGTCAAGTTTGAAAAGGAAATGATAAAACTGATGAAATTTGGGATTAACTATAAAAAATTACCATAGTCAGGGACAGTAACTGGCTGGCAAGACAAGATTCTTTGCAGCATAACAGGCAGAGAAATCAAAGTATTCTATTGTTTTCCTTCATTTTTTTCCACCTATACACACGCCCATTAAAACATTCATTTGCTGAATCAAAAAAAGAGGAAAAGAGTTACTTCAGGTTTTTTTCATTTACTTCAGGTTACTTGTTCACTGAGGTATCACTACATTTTATTTGAATATGATATAAAATCACACATGAGAACTTATTCAAATTCTGTCAGCCACCCTGACTGGAGGTTAATGATCTAATTCACTCTCCATACTGAAGCAGACAGGAACCCATTATTTTCTAAGCAGCTTTCTTTGGGCAATGGATATCTAGCTAAAGCACTCAAAAGAGGATTTTTCCTTTGATTTTCTTTTCTAGGATCCTCATTATTATCTATTTCAGTTATGAATGCATAACGTCCAGGATCACCAATCAAGACATTAAGTCCAAGAGATGAACATTTGGTAACCCATGCCATCACCCTGTCAAAAAATATAATTATACTTATTCAGTACTTACGTAGTATTTTGTTCACATAAATTTGGTGGCCCAATGCTAAATATGTGTATAATCAAAAAGAATAATAAATAATTTAAAATGGTATCTTATGCTTGAAAATGAAAAAAAGCTGTGATATTGGAATTTAGAAACATTTACATAAAACCTTTGTAAAGTATGTAATTTTTAAAATAGTTACTTTACTTGTCTATAGTCAAAGCACAGAAGAAAACTTGACTCAAGGCAAATCCTTACATTATTTCTTTCATGTCAATGCCAGACAAACTCATCAAACGTCTGCCTCCGATTGCAGAAGTACTTGACTATCTGGTGCATTATATACTTAGGAATATTTGGAATATGTGAAATATGAGGACCCTCATATCAATTGTTCATAATTTGCTCAAGTTTTTTTCAATAACAAGCCCTACATGTTAAACATGGTAGAAAATATTAATTTATCTCAAAATTCATGCTCAAAATAAATATAATGATCTCCAGCTAAATAAGTCTTTAAAAAAATAAAATAAATCCTATAGTAATTACTGATTCAATCTATTCCAAAAACATTACTTAACCATACACATCTTTCTTACTACATCTATTTCATATTGATGACTAAATAATCACATAATGATTTGTAATTTTCGTGAGAGTTAAGAAATATTAGTATATAGTAGTTGGATGAGATGGTATGAATACATCCTAATTTTCAATCTCTGTCACTACACAATTCACAATAAGATATGCATGAATACATATTTTCAATCATTTCCTCTCCTTATTCAAAATTTTATATAAACCATGATATTTATGATAAAATTATGGCATTCAAAATTATTTCAAGCTAACTATTAACTTTAACTCAAAACTCAAACATAGTCAACATCACCATTTTTCTTAAAATTTGGAATTAAAATCTTAAACCATTGGGAGAAAATGAAATATTTCATTTATATAAGGCTACCATTCATAGCACAACTAAATTCAAGTAAATTTAAGAAACTGAAATTCATGTTAGATTCTATCCTTTACATCAAGGAAGGTCTACAAGATGGTGATGATTAACATACCAACTATATCATCATATGGTAAAATGCAATAGGTCATTGAGAAGTTTATACAACTACTTGAAATATTTAACTGGATAAAGCCTCATATCAATGCCTCTTGATGTCCTGGGCAGGGTAGCATCTGAAATCCCAATTTATCTAAATAAAACCTGAGCTTGCAGATTTCAAAAGATAACTATAAAAACAGAATATTCAAAGTTCCTACCGAGAAACAAATATCTATTTCCACCCACATTTTCAAATGAAGATGCAACTTCTGTTTTAACAAATCTCCTTTGAATGAACTCTAATTATTTTATAAGACTTATGAATATTAAGAAGTTTTACCTTGGAGACAATAACTTACAATAACTTAAATATAATTTAGATGTATTATATCTTGTTTCATTAGCCCTTAGAACTGTCTCCTGGTCTCTGTAGCCCAGTCCACACTATGTCCCTTTATATATGTATGATGAAATAGACCAATGAGTTTCCATGATTCAATGATAAGCAGAAGTAGGTTTTATAAATATAAAACAGTGATACTAAATTATTCCTGCCTAAATCTGATTCATTAATTTGATCAAAGAAAAACAAGCTGTTATTTACAGCAAGAGATTGTTTAAATGATGTTTTATATAACTATTGTCAATGGTTTTCATCCTTTGACCAATTGTTAAGAGCAATAGAGACATGTTTTATAAACAAGTAAATTTAATAGTGCTATATGAAAATATTTACTATTTCATCAAAAATTTGGTTAATGATAGTGATTTTAACATTGATGTTGCATTTGCAGCTCAGAGTTTTAATTCAACTCAAATAGAGTTTAATTAAAGCCACGAGTTTTTAATAATTTTTAAATATTTTCTTGTTACATGAAACATGGCAAGAAAAATGTAATTGTTTTTCATATTTAATTCTTACTCACTTTTGACTCATACTCAGATCATAAAAAAGATCTCCCACTATGATCACATCCCAAGGTAAGTGATCCTTAGTAATATACTTTACATCATCTTCTTCAGGAATTAGATTTTCTGCTGAGATGGATATAGATGCAAAGTTTAGTGCAGCATTCAATTCAGCAGCTATACCTGCAACTATGAAGGAAGATACCTGTTTATTTATGCAAGATTAAGGTTTCTATTCATCAGATATAATTGAAATTTCAAGGCATCTAAAAATGACTATATCCAATAATATAATATATGATATTATATAACTATTAATAAGACTGAATTTCTCATGATTGACTTAATAAAATTAAGAAGGTCATGTAGAATAATTGGAAGATGCACATTCATGGAAATTAATCAAATCAATGCAAGTTTAAGAAAACCAAATTTTCCAGGTTAGTTTTGGACTGAAAGCTGGCAAAGAGAGTATATGTAAAAACCTTATGTATATGTCCATTATTCATTCTAATTAAGCTAACAAAGTTACAGCAAAAAGTAAATAAATAATATTTATTATTATTAAATAAATTAATATTAATAAATATTAGATAATTTCTCATAGTCAAGCTTATAAATCTAATTAAAATTTGACTAATAAATACTGGTGAAAAATTCAAAAACCTCATAAAATTCTCTACTGCTTTCAGAGCTTATATCATCTTGGGAAAGGGATTTTCTTTTGTATCCAAACTTATGATCGGGTCATCTTCAACTTCATTGTCACTGTCCCTTGATGAGCTTCAGAGGACACACTGTACCTTAGGCAGCAATTGACATTCTTTAACTAATTTGTCTTTGCATACCACAGCAAACCTGCCCCATATTAGACAGGAAAACATATTTGTCTTTGTGTACTAGTGCAAACCCGACCAATATTAAACAAAAACTTTGTGAGAAAGCAGTAAATTCATACAACATTTTGCATTTTCTAGGAGACACTCTTGGCTAGATGCATAATGCAGGTTGGTCTCACTTACAGAGTGAGTGAGTCTGTCCATGTGTCACTCTAATTTGAAAAAAATCTTTTAATTCTTTCCATTCACTGATATATTTCAAGAGTTCTTCCGTGAAAGTTTCATATATCTGCTAAAAAGTCGGTAATGTGAAAGTTCTGTGATTTTTTTTATGACCATAGGTTGATCTAACTATAATTTGGGTAATTTGTACTCATTTTATTATATTAATCATTCATATAAGTCACAGTCAGAAGCTTTGAATGTGGATTTATATCTTTACTTTACTTTATTTCTTTTCTTTATTTTTTTACTTTGGATATATCTGAAATGCGCAGCAAAAAGGTTTAAGGTTTCTACTTGGACTGTTATAGAGGTTTATGGGGGTGAAAATGATGGGGTGATTAGTTTCACTAGCAAAGTTAAGATTGGCTCACATATAATCACAATATCTTTTCAAAGTATTAGGTTTATATGGCATGAATGAAGTATTCATTCTTTTGTATTGGAGTAATTAAAGATTAAGATATGGCATACAGAATTTCGTGCACTTGAAAAAAAGCATCCTTTAGTATAGATATACATTATGCTTGAATATGCATAATAGCGATTATTATAATCTGATTACGGTGATAAGGACATACTATACAACACCCAGGATATTTTCTGAAGAAACTCACCGGGATCAATGTCATTTGCTATTGCAACCTTTGCTCCACATTTGGATGCCGCAATGGCAGATGCTCCACAGCCACTGCCGATATCTATCACAGACAAACCTCTTACTAGGTGCGGATTATCTAAAATGAACCTTAGAAAATTTCAGTGAAGTTAAAACTAGAACAGATGTTCATTCAATAAATTATTGTTTCAATTACCTCGTAACAGCTTGACCACCTGGCCAATAAAATGCCCAAAATGGGTCAGGGAAAGGGCATTCTTCCGGTCTTGCTTTCCATAAAGGGCATGAAGAAGTAATAAGGCTCAAAGCAATCTCGGGAGTCAAATGATTTCTTGTTATTTCAGTACTCTGGCTGATTAAATCCTTCATCCGGGAATGGTTTGAATAACTACGATTCAATCTAAAAGAAACTATACATAAAACATAGAAGAATTTAAATTTAATAGAAAAAAGCTTTGTTACTTACCTCTTGAGATAAGGACATAAACGTCTCCACTCTCGTGCCATTGTGGTTGGCTTTCACATGTTATGTTCAGGTCTGGAGCTAATAATTACCGTAATTTTATCTTTGCAAAATTATCAGTAGAACTGTCACACGCAAACACTTAACATTATACAGTTGACATGCAAGCATCCTCACTACATTATAAAATTCTAAGACGGCGGCTTCCTTAGCTCAGATGTTCAGATGCTTTTTAGCCATCGCCGCAACAGCAGCACTGTTGATGTTCTGGCTCGTAATTTAAACTCAACCGTATAATCTCTCTTCGTTACCGATTAAAAAAAGATAAAGAAGAGAACAATCGAAACTATAAATTAATTTCGAATCGCTAAACTATCTGTAGTGTATTGTACGTGAGAGCTCTAGAAACAGAGAAGAAGTGAAAGAGATGCATAAAAGCAAAAACTCTTCTGGTATATTTTATAAATTTATATATCCTCAACATTATGCAAACATCCATGGATTTTCGTGAAACTATCAGTTAGGAAGCTTATTTAAATACATTTTGATTTCTGTGAAAAATTATTGAAGAATAAATCAAAGCTATTCATTCATTACGATCATCAGCAGAAAATCGCTAGAGAGCCTACCCTATAGTTGTAAAAACAATATATTCTTCAAAAATATTGTGTTATGTATTGATAATAAACTATTAACTATTCATCTTAAAAATGCAAAAAAGTAACACTCTAATGAAATTATGAAGATAGTCTCTAAAGATGTTATTGGGCTCTAAGATTTCTAAACATCTACGACAAAAAACTCCTCTCCTATCTTCATTGTATTAGTCCAATATCGTTCTTTGTATTTCTGAAGCCAAATCATCTCCATTTGATAAAAAAATACAAACGTCTCATAATAGGAGATTCACAATGACTTGAAAACATATGCTTCATAAGGTTTTCGTGTAAAATGCTTCTCCACGGAAATAAATTTTCAGTTACAATGGTGGTCGGCTTACCTCTGAGCGACGCTTGATATAATGTTTCAAGGTTGAAGATAATTTAGGTTAAAAAGTTTTAACATTCATCGAAGCTTTCCCGTTTAGGTATTCAAAGCTTCGACGCAGTAAATAATGAAATCCAGTGATTTTAGTGTCTTTTTTTATTGAGGTTTGAATTTCAATAGTTTTATTCGAGTCGCAAATCTCCCAAGAGATGAAAATCTTCGTGAATTTTTTTAGCTTCGAGTTACCAAAAGGATTCGAAAGCTGACGCAAAATGGTCCGGGTACTTGAATACTTGAAGATTTGAAGAAAAACTAATGAAGAAAATACCGAGTACCAGAGTGTTTCCTACTCTCTTCGCTATTCATAGGATGAATCATTTCGTTGTCACTCTCTCTGGTATTCCTCTCTCCCACACGCCGAAAGGCCACTTTCAGGGTACTCATTCAGGTATAGATAATCCTATAAATCCACCTGATTTTAGATTCCTGAATACAGTCTGGTGTTCTTTCTTCATTTCATCTCAAAGAAAAGGACTAAAGCGAATAATTTCGGCCGTTACTTACCTTTTACTCGCTTTCGATGCGTCTTCTCGATTTTTGGAAGGGTTTGAAACAAAAAAAAGAACAAATAATATCGTTGTCATTTATTTTATTTACAAAAGAGGTGTTTTGTAATATAATGAGAAATGACAGATGAGATTAAGATTTTTTAACCAGTTATTCAAGGAAATGGCAAATAGAGATAGGTCGAGAGATTCTCTGGAATTAACGGGCTGCTTTAGTGAGGCAGAGGTGCTTTAGTGCATTTTTAATTGCGGGCTACAATTCGGCCCCACAAGAATGCGGAAAATTCAACATCTTATTTAGCCTTTGATAAAAGGCGCATGCTGTTGTACCATACGCTTTTAATCTCTCATTGTCATCTCTCCAAACGCACCAACGTATCACTCAACGTCCTCTTGAACCACTTTAAAAAATCAATTAATAAGATCGTAACTCAACCTCTCGGTCGCACAACAATTTACAGTACAAATCCAGTAAAACGCGTAGTTATTAAAAAACACACATCTAACGACTTCGAATGAAAAGAAGTTCCATTTACCTCTGAGCCTCTTCGAACAAAGTTTCACTAGAAAGGATTTCTTGAACTTTTCGGTAGCTTTCGAATGAGATTCTTGTAAAAATAGTCATTCAAAGCTATGTGAGAATTAGTCTATGGTTAATTGACTACTCGAAAGATGATTTATATACATCAATGCACACGCATACCATATATATGTATACATATATACACATGTACTTACACACATTCATATACATATGTATACATATATACATACACATACACATTTATATACATACAAACACACATGTACGAGTGCGAACGCACGTGTATGTTCAGTGTTCACGCAATAATAATGCATGTACCCGCACACGAAACACCAGCTAATTATCACACATGATCACGTCGAGTCTCTCGTATTAAAATGACGAAAACTGGAAAAACTTTAGCATCCTCCGCTTAAAGAGAAAGGCGAGAGGAATCATCCAGCCTCGAGGTGCGCGACGAGACACCTCGGTCTTCAACACAATGTTTCTCAGTCGCTCAGAGAGAAGAGAGACACTTGAGTAAAGATTCAAGTTAGTCCAATAACACCATTCAAGACGTCATCCACATGAGCGGTGACCACCCGTTAGCTGCTGGAGGGAGACACGGGCGCCGTGGCTAAGACTGTTGACGCCGCTGAAGCAGGCGGAGGGCATGCCTCAACTCCTTCACCGCCACCACCGCCTTCCTGGGGCGAATCTCCTTCCGTCGTGCCGGAGGCTGCAGTGCTGATTGCCGCCGCTCCTACTGCCACCGTAACGTCGGCGTCCACTACCCCAACGCCTCCCCCTTTCTCGTCAACAGGGAGGGTCTTGGGTGCCACCGCCAGCTTCGCGACCTTCCCTCCTGGAGACGAAGGGGGTACACCCTTGTTGCTCCTGTCTTCGACTGAAGGCGGAGAGGGTGGAGGCGCCCACTGGACCTTATCGTTAGACACCGGCGAGGAATTCGAGGTGATCTTGTCCCCCTCGAATGCGTCCGAGTGCTGAGAGCCTTCCGGAGTGAGGGCGGAGATTCTTGAATGGTCCTCACTCTCGGACTCGATCCCACCGCCCTCACCTGCCCCTTCCTCTCCCGTCGCAGTTTCACTGGTCGTGGAAGAGGTCTGCACCTTCATCTCCCCTCCGGAGTACC
Source organism: Pachydiplax longipennis (assembly GCA_036926295.1). Lineage (NCBI taxonomy): Eukaryota > Metazoa > Arthropoda > Insecta > Odonata > Libellulidae > Pachydiplax > Pachydiplax longipennis. The sequence continues at coordinate 21,389,202 of JAVFKF010000012.1, forward strand.
CGATGGTGTTGTTGTTACCGTTCTTAGACGCGGGGTTGACGCTGTTGAGGATCTGCGTCTTGGTTAGGGGGACGATTACAACCGATGGGGACTGGGATGGTGGAACGGGCGTCGAAGTCGCCGAGCGGATGGAGTCCAGAGAGTCGGCGGATTTAGGGATTCCAGCGGGTGTCGAGGGTGCTGAGGAGTCGCCGCCCGTGGTGCCCTTGCTAGCGGAATTGGATTTGGCGTTCGGTGTGCCAGGCGACTTCTTGTCTCCTTTATCCGAGAACTTCTTCTCACCCTTCTCTCCTTTCGTGTTGGACATGTTTTTGTGCTCCGCAGCCTCTGCATTGCTGATGTTATCCTGCTTCTTCCATTTCGTCCTTCTGTTCTGGAACCATATCTTCACCTGCAAGGAAAATATAACAAATTTATTAGTAACAGCAAAAGATAAGACTTGAGTAGAATGATTTTCAATCTCTTTTAGATAAAAATTTATATTTGTGTGGCAACATTATTTACATTCAGTTACAATTGGAAACATATTTATTCGCATGGATACATAGGTATGAATTGTGAACATGTAGATTTCTATCATTATTGAACGCAAAATTATTTAGCTACGACTAAATGATAACTGTGATACTACTTCGGATCGAGAAGGTCGATTCGATTGAGCAAAAAAGCAAATTTATTTATACAGTCATCTTGCTAATAGCACGGATATCAGTTATGCAAGTCTGGCGGTAGACGGATTAGATAAAAATGAAATTCGGCTAAAATCGTTTGTTGCGGAATTTCACCCACATCAACTCTCCATTCAGTTATCGGTTACATTTTGATAGGCCCACAAAACCGCCGGAGGGTGGCGATCATGCTCGAAGATTAAAGGATAATTACATCGCATCATAAGCAGAAACAGTCTTTATTAGTCCTTCTAGTGCGCCTTGTTATTCGATAGGACACTCAAAAGTATCGCGATGCTCTTTCCAAATCCTTCCGCAAGCGGAAATTACGCTCGAGTTCTGCGCAGGTAATATTTTCGCGGCGAAAATAAATTCGAGCATAATTCGTACTTGGGAGGAAACTGCAGGAGGGGAAGGCAGTGACATCGAGTGAGACGAGGATTAATGAGATCTCGTTTGCCGCTTTCATTGCCTTTGTCGCGCTCTCCCAACGACATTCAACTTTCTTCCACAGCGCGCTCTTTTATTTATTTTCCACTTCCCTCTCGTTCGTTCCGCGGTTTCGGCTGGCGATGTGTACTTGTTTTCGAAGGGAGACAAAAGGGAATGGGAGAGGGACTTCCCTCTCGTGTTTTTTTTTTGCAGGAGCGTAAGCGAACGGAGGTCGATGGGAGAGGGGAAAGACTCTCGGAAGCCTCATTAAGAACATTTGGAGCGAGCGAGTGAAATTAAGCGAGCTGAAATGAGGCGTGGATTGAGGAGTAGTTGAGTGAATGCGCGACAGAGGGTGTTCAATGGCGATGCATTAACATTGAGATTCGCCTCGCGAAGGTTGGAAACGTTAAAAATGTAAAGGAATAAATGGGAGGGTTTCAAAGACTTTTATAGCGTTCGGAGTTGGTTCATAGCGAAGCGGTGAAATGACTGCGGAGGTCAATCGATGCCATATCACGCGCTCACCCGAACTGAGAAAGTGAGGGAAGGACGAAGATGAAGGTCGCAAAAATCCAACATTTTAACAGAAACACATTGGCATCTATGGATGGAGCCATTTTCAATAATCCTTGTATGAACACATTTTGTCCGAGAAGATGCATATGTTCGGTTGAGTTGATTTCTAAAGTTATTTGAAAGGAAATGGGGCGAACAAAAATTTTCTTTAAATGGTGAATGTTAAGGGAATATAATATTTCCCTCTCAAAATATTCATGAAAACGAGAAAGAACGTTGAAAAATGGCTTATAGGTATTTTCCCAGAAACCTTGCACGTTAAATATATGAGTGTTTTTCATCTCTCCGTTAAATTTACCACTTGCGACTTCCTTCACTTCTTGATGAAAGAAAACCCCTACCATCCAATAATTTTCGTACTGTCTTTCCATATGACATGTCTTTCTATAACATTTTCAACTAAATAATGGTTTAGTTACATCAAAACGAAGAAAACTGCTGTTTACGATACGTTAAAAATTTTAAGAAAGATATTACGGATAATTAATCATTTTCATCAAAGGATTATTTCATATAAGCCTCTTGGAGGCCTCTCTCCATTAAGGTTACTTTTTACGCAGTAAATTTCAGGTTATAAGAAAATAATCATTGCTTACGAGTATTTTGAAGACCACAAAAACTGAAATTAAATATTTTACGATATTCTCAATTTTCCTACTGAGAATATGAATAAAAATAACATAGGTGGTATGATATAAAATCTAGTACCGAAAATTTTTAGAAACAAGAAGTACTAACTTTTTTATCAAAGGTGTCAACCTAGTAAATGAAAATATGATAAAACCTTTTTGTGTCATCAAAGGAGCTATTCCTTAAAATTGAATATAGTTATTGCAGATTACTCAGATAGAATAATCATATACTTCTCAAAATTCACTAAAGAAATTAAATGAGATTCGCAATCTAGTTTCCTCACGAACACAAACTCGCAATTAAATGCCTCATTTGGAAAGATCTTTTTCTCTTCAACTTATTTATTCTTAGATTCACACCTCACTTGATTCCATAGGCTCCCATCTAATCGTTGCAATCTTTTGGCGCAGATCCAGCTCTTGGTAAGTGGCCTCACTTCCAATGAGAGGGAGTGGTCGGGGAAAGGTTAAGAAATCAGCGTACAAGAATTCGTCGCCGGAGAAAGTGGAAATTGCTTGGAAAGGGTTAATGAGATTTTATTGTGTTTTGGAAAAGGATGATTATCGAAATGCATATCATTATCCTGAGTACACCTGACTGCCGAAGGAAACATTTCCTTTCCCTGTAGATCCTGATTCGGATGGAATATGATGGTATAGCAACCCATCTTTTCTCCAGCACAAATGAGTTATAACGTACACTTTTCCTACTTTCCATTAAATACCGGTAATGTGGTCATGTCATAGTTGTACTTATTTCAAGAGACTTCAAGTAAAAAAACTTTTCTCGGAACTATAGAAAATTTATGAGGCGAGTTGAGCTGATAAAATAAGTACTAAAATTCAGCCTAAAACAAATAAGATGGTAAAATTAAACATTACTAAAAAAATCAGTACATAATCGCACACAAGCAAATTATGGGTCACGAGTTGCATCTCTCATAAGTAACTAATCAGAAAATATAGTGACTCGAAAAACGGAAACCAAATGATAGCATTTCGAAGTGACTGAAAAATGTTCACACATTTCTGAGCAAAAAATTCGCTTCCGAATAAATTAAAAAAGGAAGCTTCAGTCGATGGTAGAAAGAGGTTAAAGGCTTTTCGACTACTTCGAGGAACGAAATTTGTCTCCCACAGTAATTGTAGTACAAACACGACACTCAATGCAGGCCATACAATAATCTTATAAGCTGAAGATCGATGAGATGAGTACAAGATTGCTACCGTCTCAAAGAAGAATGTTTCGAGCACAGCAGCGTACAACAGGTGAGGCAGGGTGAAGCCATTAAATCGACAGCGTCCAAAATAAATCTAGAAACTACATTTCAATAAGAGGAAATTTATATACGGAGTGTGAGTATTCCATCTCGAGCACCTGGAATTAAGCCAGCGACAACGCCTTTTAGATAGCATCTGTCACATTCCTAGAAATATCGCGAGGATGAAAATCTTTATCTCCCCAAACAAAGAAATGAAACGGATGCGGATCTTCACGACGGAAAAAATAGTAAACAAGCATCGTAATCAAAAACTTATTGACGATAACATATCTCTCAATGCGTGGATATTGAAAAGCAAATCTGCCATGGCAATCGCTCCCTCTTCCGCCTTCGTTCGACGATGACATAAATTAAGTTCATGGATGGGATTTAAGTGGATTTCGCACTGACTGCATTAGAACGTACTCATAAATCAATGATACACCTTTGTGGCACAAAATGTTTTATAAATACGCGGGCGGTTTCCGTATTGAATTTTCGCGAGATGGATGCCTCGGGAATGAGGAGGAAAAGTGAGGAAGAAGGAAGGCTTAACGGGAGAAGATGGGTCGAGGAGAGACCGAAGGTATGATTAATCGCCACGGAGAAGATACTTCGGAGGGAGAGAAGAGAGGAGGGGAAGGAAATTAATGGATGAAAGCCTCTTGGTGGGTAGCGGAGAAAAAGAGATGGAAGAATGGGGAAAAAGTTAGAAATTCGGAGAAAAAATGCAGCTACGATATCCACGATTGTGAAGAATCCTTGGACTGAGAAGAAGGGTGGGTTTGGATTGGATTCTCCAATTGAATTGCGAGATAACTTTTTACACACATAGCTAATAATCTAAGAACTCTATGCTACGAGATCGGTCTTATTTTTTTATGATAAAATAGTTTAGAAAATATCTCGTTTTATAAGATTTCAGATGGTAACATTGTATGATTTACTGATTTTTTGTAACATTTCGAATCTAAAAAGGTCCGTAGAAGAAAAGTTCAGTGATTCCTTTCGGGGTAAGCGCATCATTTTTCTCGTTAATTAGCAATAATTAGCGATTCCTTTACTATCCTAGTGTATCTTTCGCAACAGATCCAACCATGGGAATAATTATATATTAAAATTTACTGCTTAAATAGTATAAATAATACTATTTAAATAGTAATAAATTAAATTCGGGTAAAAGGATCATACAGATTTTCGGTTCGAATCCCGGACCTATTAGACTTTTTTCATGTCCGCTTTTCTTCAGGATTTAATTTTGACGCGTCTTAGCTTGTTATCCTGATCCCTTGCCTTGTGTTTTCTTATCTGTACAGATACTGCAGTCGAAAAATAATAGAAAATAATAAAGAACTATTTGAAACATATGAATGTTGGCTGTGGCGATGAAAAAAGTACATAATTCGGTACGGTAAATATCAGTACAATATTTGTATTTCATTTTCCTAACGATCAGTTACTGATAAACATAGTGAAGTAAGAGCATTCCTAAAACTGAAAAATTTGGGAATGATATGAGAGGGGCTGCGACCTGACAAGTCTAACTGCAGCATATAATATAATAATAATAAACGAAGATTGAGATGGGAGTAAAGACAACAGAGATGAATTAAGAAACCCTAGAACGATCGAAACTCATCAAGCTGAGTCTATAAGGCATGGTTCATTGAAAAGCAAGCAGGGTCAGATAGAGGCCTAAAGGAAGGAGAAACGCATGGAAAGAGGAGCGTTTAAAAGCGGTCAATGTTGAAAAAGGAGGCGAGCAGAAGGATTATGCAAAACAGTTACCAAAGAGGCATCACCGGATGGCTGTAAGCGGATGAGGGCAGTTGGTGGTTTGACGGAGATTGGATACGGATGAGAATGCGGGCGAAAGCAAGGTGGTAGTGGAGGGATTCAAGAGAAAAAGGCTAAAGAGGGCTCATAAAAGATGAAAACTTGCATGTGAGGGTGACTAGATGCATGAACCTAACTTGGGATATCTTCCAGCGATAGCTAATTTTGGGGTATAACCTAAACAGTGGAAACCCAGAGCATTTTATGGTAGAGTATTTCAGTTTCCTCCATACTTTTCTCTAGTTTACATGTACATATATTTCAAGACATATCGGAACCTTTTGACTTTGCTTCTCGGTATCCCATACCATGGCAAACGATTAGCGGAGGTTAATACAATCAATAAAATATAGAGAATGAGTTTCAAGAGACAATATTTATTCTTGAAATTCTGAAAGTACGCGACATCAAATGCAAATAAGGCTCCTCGTAATATAACAGTAAAGTGCCTTCTTACATTAAATGTCAAAAAGTTCTCTATTATTCTCTTTTGCGGACATGGACGTAAAGAAATGTGGAAAAGAAATATATTAATTAGAGAAATTTCTAAACTATTTCTATGATGGATACTAAAAATTTTAAAAATCTATATTTCAACAAGAAGAGAAGATTAATGAATAATTGTTACGGCAGTGTGATTAAAGTTATTACCTTAAAAATTTTTAACTCATTTCTTAACAAATTCTGTGAGTTTTTTTGCGTACATTGAGAGCAAAAATCTACGTTAACTATTTACTTTGGAGATACATATCTCTTCACTGAGAGCGCAAGGCGAGAAGTACTTGCATTATAATTGAATGATGATGAGAACAGATGAAAAAAGACCATTAAGGAGTGAGAGTAACATTTCAAACGAGAACACATTTTCTAATAATGGCTCCAAAGATTACTTCTGAGAGATTCTGGATTTCATCATATCTTCAACGAAATTTAAAATACATAAGCGAATACTTTTATGATGAAAGCTTACACGCTTCTCCCCCTTTACATGGATTGGAACGATACCGTTTGAATACATACGGAAGAGAGAAATGGCATTAGTGGTGTTGGCATAATTACACTTCGCGGCAGAACCCTTTAACATTTCTTTCTTCTCGTTTATTTACTACTCGAGGAAAAAAGTACCCTTTCTTTTTCAAAGCAGCAGAACCATCGCATTTTTATTCATAGCTCGACTCAATTACCCCCAACGATTCGCTTTAGAAACGGATCTTTTTGAAATGGCTCTCCGAAAACCTCTTTAGTGAGGCCTCTTAGTATTTTTTACCGCTTTTTCGTTCCCCTAATACCTCTAGAACCTCGACGCTACTCGTTCCGCAGGCTACTCGCCCAACGGCACGCAAATCCTTCGTACCCTTTCCCTTTCTCCCGTCTTACCACTTCCCTATTTTATCTTCCTAGAAACCCTGCGTACATGAAGATTGCCTCACGCTATTTTCTTCAGTGTGGTCAATTATAAAGATGTGCGTGCAACATACCAATCCGTAGATGATGATGTTGGCCCTTGAGTTGAGCTAACTTATTCGAGTTTTTCTTGCAGTTTCAGTCTATTATTTTCTCGAGTGTTCCATTCCTAATACCATCCTAAACCTGACAATAGATCTTATCAGTGCTTTTACGATAGAGATTTCCGATTTTTCTCCGAGAGAAATCACAATTATTCATAAATGAATTTTAAGTCGTTTGATTATCTCTAGATTGTGAAATTGAGCTTTCAAGGCTATTTTCAAACTAATAGTTAATCCATTACTGAAAGTATCACGTTTTTGTTACTACAATACCCCTTTTCCCTCTAGAATTGACCGAGAAGGATATACTCAATTATACTCATTCTCATACTGCTTATCCCGCAGAAAGTTATCGAGGTAATTATTGTCAAAACCAAGAAAATATACTGGAATTTTATATGATTACTCCTAGGCCCAGTTGTAGGCAGTAAGTGAGATAAACAAAGTATCGGGGCCAGAGTTATCTTATCACTGAATATCTTTCTCTCCACCATCTGTACAGAATTACATTACATATTACATTTATATCATAATCATGGACAAATCTGCGTCCAACGACTTTTCATCGGAACGAAGCTTTTCTCTTCGCTACTGCAGCTGATTAAGTAGCAGTAAAAATTACTCCCAGATGCCCAAGATTTCTATCATCCAGTTCCGATTCCATTAGGTCCAAATATATTAGCAAAGAAAGGGAGGGAGACAAGTAAACACCGCAGAAACCGCAGAGAACGCTTGAGATTACTAAAAATTACCCAGAAGAGATATGATTTTGCGGGAATTTTTTACGACCCGAGTAACCTACACCAGAATTCTACCGTGCCATTTTTCCGAGAACATTTCACCGCGTTCCATTTTTTGCTGCGATGGGCAAATCCGTTCTTCCTGCTCGCATTCTCAGGAAAAACGATAACCCGTGGGATTTCTGGAATTATTTTGTTTCATGAAGCAGGAATTAGTAAGGAGACTCGACGGGGTAGAGGAAATCTGCATGTTGCCGGGAAAAAATGAGACGCAGGACGAGACTGGAGCGTTCTCTTTCGAGAATGGCTAATTAGCGCTCGTCGGAAACGAGAATTGCAAGGCCTCTATTCAGCGAGGGCTTTGTATTGCGTGGGTAATACCTGTTCTACTGGGGAACCGAAACAGACCGGCCAAGAGCCTCTGATATCGGATCGTTTTTATAACCCCGGTTACACAGGAATTGCAGCCATGGAAAAACTGGAGAGAGATCGTTTTTTTCAACGGGGCTTCTTCGCGAAAGACGATAAGGCAAGAGAGGGAGTGAAAGTAAAATAAATGAGTAAAATCATAAAAGTCAGAATAAAACTTAGAAATTGATTCATGAATATTTTCAAAACGAAGATGATACACGCAAATTTACGCGTAGGTTGCTTTGCGCACGGGATAAGGGCAGTGTCTTCATTAAGAAAAATAAATTAAAAAATTTTTCTTTCTCCTTATCTAGTATTAAATTATTCGATTTCTCACCGATATCGTAAAAGGAATACCACAATGAAAACTTTTTTCTTCCCTCCACTGATTATATTACGTATCATACTCTTATCAAAAAAATAGGTACGAATGTTCACTTCTGATTGATTTAAAGAAAACTGTGTAGTGCATATTGAGACAGCGGATCTTCGAAATGTTTGGCTTTTTCTTCTTCATGTTGCTCAAATTGATATTCAAAGAAAATTTAAACATCAAAAGAAAAAAGCTGTAACATTTATTGCTTTAACAGAAAAGTAAAGCTCGTCAGAGTTAGTAAAGAAGCATACTTCAGGATTCGAGAAGACTGTCATACTGTTACCGCAACTTCACTGACGGAATTTTGAAACTAAAAATTCCATCCTTAGTTAAATTCGAGGATCAAACGCTGACGGCACACTCATTATTAGAAAGGTAAATGGAGCGATACCTCTTCATCTCTCGGAGTTCCGACAAATGTCGATGAAACATAATTCGGGTCTAACGCCAGAGGCCATTAATTTTTCCCTCTCAAGAAATCCGAGGCATTCCCTAGTCACTTTAAGTGGAATGAAGCGAATCTAGCGAATCGCAGATGTAGTCGTCCTCTCTCACCTTATGAAGCAATCCTCTCTAATCGCGCTAAACCGCCTCTCTCGGCTCCGCTCGATAGCACCACTCCAGCCCTCCCAATTCCTTAAATCCATACACCCATTACACCAGCAATACCTCCTCTTCCTCGCTTCAGAATCCCACAACACCCCCTTCTGTATCCACCCACTCTTCCGATTCAGAACCTTCCCTCCGGTACTAATCGCTCCTTCTACGCCAACCTTCCTCCAAATTCCCAACGTTTTGAAACGGGAATTGAGGACGGGATGTCTCATTCCCACTTTCGCGATTTCACGAAACTATTTTTTGTCACCCGTGGATAAATGGGAGTGAATACTGTCGACGAGACTGGGACTTGAGACCATGTCTTCCGCTTTTCGGGCAGATGCTCTAAATGCTCTCAGATACTTAAACCTTAAACTTTATCCGAGAATAAAGAAAAGTTTACGATAAACAGTGAATAAATCAAATAAGTATATCTTAAAATTCTAATAATATAAATTTGAGTAAACTATTAAGTAAATTATTAAGTAATACATTCTAACTGAACTTTAAAGTGATTCAAATATTTAAGAAAATTTTTATTTATTAAGAAAATTGACTTCAGTAATTATGGGATATAAGCGCTGTGGTTTTATTAGAAGAGATATCAGGGTTTTTTTCCATAAATTAAATCTTTTTGTGTTTTTTCGTGTGTTATAATTATTTTGTTATTATTATTATTTCGCTGTTTGTAATTATATTATTATTATTTTGGAATGTTAATACTCATGAGACTTCTGGTGTAAGGGATTATAGTGTTTGTGTGCTGTGTGTTACTTTACAATGCTTGTGGGATGCTACTTGACGAAAGTCAGACTGCAGTAAATAATAATAATAATAATAAAAGCGATCTTCACTATTTCCCGAACAAGCCTTCGTGGATATCAAGAACGACAAAACGTAAAATATTCCCGATAAGATGAGGGAAAGATAGACCGCTCGTATGCCTATCATCCAATTCAGTTTCTCTGGTTCTAATCGCTAACATCGCTCCCTTCCCTACTTTCTTCCCATTCCCCCTCTCTTCCCCCTCATTCTCTCATTCCCCGCCGGCTCATCCTCTTCTTCTGGCTCCAAATGCGAATACGCCTGTCGCGGCGCTCAGCGAGACCATTAATAATTCCCCGAGGGAGCGGCAGTTGAGGAAGGGGAGGCTGAGGGATGAGTACGTTAATGGATACGTGCGGGTGGTAAAGCGGCGGGTGTCTGTGCTGGAGACAAAGAGGAGAAGGCGGACGCTGAAAAGAGGCGCTGGGTGGGACTCGAACAAGAGGAAAGGGGCGACTCCTATAGAAGGGCGGCTGGTTGTATTTTTATATACACATATTTATTCTATATCTACAGTTATACAGATAATATAAAATCACTGGAATGGGTGATTGTAGGCCTAATGGCGATGAGAAATGACAGGCATTGGGCATCAGGTGTTCTCAAATGGAAAACGAGAGATGTAAAAAGACCAAGGAAAAAAACAGAGGGGAATATGGAAAAGAGACATCATAAGGACGCGACCTGGGAAAGAGAAATAGGGAAGATTGTATTTGTGCATGTAAAACATCTTAAAAATTATTTATGATTATCGATAACTCACTTATTGGTGAATGATTTCGAGAATCAAAGAAGAAGCTGTGAAGGGTTGCGGATAGGAAATTTTTGTTCATATTGTCACATCGATAAAAACATAAAACTATTCATGCATATATATACATGAATTAATACTCAAATTTTGCCTGATTGTGGAACTAATTGACAAGCTACTTTTTCAAAACATACAAAACTATATCGAAAAAAACGGAGATGAAATATTCTGACAAGACCGGTACTCGAACCTGGATCTTCCATTTTCCGGCTGGCTGCTCCTGCGAATTGAGCCAGTATTTATTCGGACAGGCAGGTGTGGGAGACAAATAGGCAAGGTTTGAATGCTCTACAAAGATTGCTCAATTGGCTTGACACCTGGAAAGTGAAAGATCGGGATTCGAGTCCAATTTCCGACAGACTTTTTTCCTGCCGCTTTTCCTTGGAAATGTTCCTAGTCACACGCCTTCTCATCCCCTTCCAAGTTTCACCAAGATGGAAAAAATCACACACATTCTCGTAAGCCCTCGAATTTTTGCCGGAGAGATTGGAAATTTTCATCGTAAGAAAACGTGGAACGAGGCCAATTCTTTCCCGATGATGAGATACGTCTTCCTTATGTTCTATTAGTCCTGTATCTATAATTTTCTTTTTATTCATTATGTTCTCACATAACTCAAGAAGATAAGTAAATAAGTAGAAGATAAGGAATCAAACTACGAAGCACGATAATCTTATAGAAGAAGCAAACATAACGACTTAAAAAAGAAGACGTTGCACACAAAATAGTGCGAAATAATCTTAAAACAGGGCTAAATGGATAGGTTTTCGGTGAACATGAGGTATTCCACTTCGCCTAAGGCAGGAGTATCCCCAAAGTGAGCCCTGAGAAGGGGAAGCGATTGAGGATATTCAAGGAATGGGGAGAGGATTTAAAAGGAAGAAGATGAGGGGATGAAAGGAAGAGTGGGTGGGGACTGTGAAAGAAAGAAGGAAAAATGGAGAAAATGATGAGGGTCGGGAAGAGGATGAATAAGGGTGATTTGAAGAAGAGGAATATAAGAACGAAGGTAAGGAATAAGAGGGAGAGGGAGCATCAGACAAACAAGGAGTAAGAAAGGAAAAGAGAGAATTAAGGGAAACAAATGAAAGAGGAAATATAAAATGAGAGCAGTAAATCAAACTGGGGGAAGATGAATAGCTAAAAATGAAGTACGGGAAAATGGTCACGGAGTTAATTATTTCGTATTGAGTACGCAATTAGTAACCAAGATCTTGCACATAATATACTTATATGCATATAGGAATATAATTTTACGATAGTAACTGAAGAGAAGGGAGAGGAGAAAAAGCTATAGGATATTTAACTTGTTAATTCTAAAAAAGGATAATAAACGTACATGTTGCTTGGGTGTTAATCAAATTAGATTATACGAGGATCGCTATCTAAAATATATTTCAGAAAAGAGGAAAACTAAGATATTGAACGGGTAATTTGAGTATACTCCTCAGGTCACACGCCGAATGATTCCAAAAGAGATATCTGTAAATATTTAGACAAAGACCGAGAGGAAGAAAAAAGAGCAGGGAGAGGAGGAAGGGTAAAGAGAGAGGCGGATCACGGACAGGAGGATTGATCTCCAAATTGAATTTACCGACTGATCGATCACGAATATATTTGTCGATTGATTGAGGGATAGGATGGCGGGTGGGAGGAAAAGGAGCGCTTAATGTTAAGGACGCCGTTCGGGTCGAAAGGAAGGGTCAGATTTGGAATTGGTTGCAAAATAAATGATGCGCTTGTGGGAGGATTTCGGAGGAGGGGTGAGTCTCGCCGAGAGAAGCTATTTCCACGACTTTTAACAAGTTAACATTCAAACGCTGAGAACTGGGGATTTACGAGCTATTCAAGCCACGCTGAATCCATCTTAATGGTTCTTTTTAATGAATTAAAATCAGAAGTCGTAATGCAATACCCATGCTACAAATCCCACAAGGGGCACATTTAGAGTGAATTTTGCTTGCTTGCTTTCCAATTTTGAGCTCTGATCTATAAGAAGCGAAGGCGACTAAGAAGGGGAATTAAGGAGATAGCAACTGGCTTTGAAAATCTGAAAATGTCAAATCGATCATTTATAAAATAAGAAAAAACTTTATTTGGTAGATTTGGTGTTCATAAATTTACGACGCTGAGGATAGAAGTAAATATTTCACTAAGGATTTACTATTTTCTACGTATTCCGCACTCCGTCTCAATACCTTGACGTAATGTTGAAAACGTATAATTGTTTAATTACATTCATATCGAGAACGGTGGGCGATAATGACAAATTGTTTCGATGTCAGGAATCAGAATGTCTCAACTGTCTTAGAACGAGTGCTTGCAAGAAATCCGCCGAATTATTTCCTAATGTTTTTTGGTTTAATTATACTTTAATAAGTAAATGTTTATTGAGTCGGAATTTTTTCAACTGAAATACAGGAAAGGTAATTTTTAAATCGTGCGGCAATTTGAAATAAAACATGAAGCTATAACAGGTATCAGTTTACAAACACATGCATTTTTCTCGGTTATTGAAAATATTTAGATGTACTAAAACGTTAAACAACCAGATTTTGACTGAGAAATGACTAACGAGATATGAAAAAAATCAAAAGAATTATCATTACGATTTTCCATTCAGCGCATAACACTGATTCGAATTTGTGATCATTCCGCCGGAACCGTATAATAGTGCGAGAAAAAATGTCGAGAAACGGTAATCACTTCTGTTCCACATACGGAGGCAGTGTTCCTCTTACAAGTTGTTTTAAAAGAATAGTCTTGAAGTCGACTGCATGCTCCCCCTTCCCCGTTCAATCGAGCAACAAGGAAAGCGCCTGAAAGGCGGTTGGATGATTGCTGTCAAGACACTGCCAGGGTACGAAACTTAACGTGAATAATAGTTTTCGGAATGGTCCTAACAGGATACATCACGCTCGGCGATACCTTTAGATGAACCTTCCGATTAGATTGTCATAAAGGTGATTGATACACGGAGAAGGGAATTCTATGGAGCGATCTCCACCCAGTTCTAAAAAACATTCATTCCGCCGCCAAATCGATACATAATGCGAACAGATTACCTTATAATACGAGAGACGCAGGAAAGGAAAAACCTATTAAGAAAATAATAACCTCCGAGCGATATAAATAGGAATGCCATAAAAACACACTCTTCCCCGGATGTCTCGGCAAAAGCCCATCGGGAAACACGCTGTTTAATGCCAGAATTGCCCTAGAAATACAAACTCATTTAATTCGCCGCTGAATAATGATGTGATCCGATGGAAAAGAAATAACATCATTGGCTCCCCTCTCCATGGATGGATAAAAAAGGACAAACAAGGGAGGGAAAGAACGTGGGGTAGAGGGGGATGCGCCTCTCCAGAAAAGAAATAAACGCCGGGGACTCAGTTCGCTTTGTCTGCCGCTCAAATTAAATGGAAATATAAAGAGTGGCCATAAGGGCAAGGAGCACTCGAGTCGCTCATTAAACTCGAATGTTTCGTATTGTAGAACTTTGGCGAATCGAATGAAGGAAGGATTGAGGAGGGGTGGATGGAGTGGGAAGATAAAAGGATGATGAGGGGATACGCCGAAGGTGAGTCGGGGAAAGTAAACACTGCGGAAAGAGAAACATGGAAAGGTGGAATGGTGAGTAAGAAAGGAATTAAGGCGGAAAGGTTGCAGGATTTAATGATGAAGAATTGGAAGATCGACTGGTAATAAAATTTGTACTAAATTTGTGGCTACCTACTATAGCTAACGATCAACCGATTTCCGTTGCAGAAGGCCGGGAACTCTGGTTAATGAGTTCAAAAATGTCGTTTCCTGTATATTAACATTCCGATTAATTCGATGTTCACAGGAAGCGACATTTTTAAGCTCGATGGTACAAAAATTACTTTGATGAATGTTTCAAATAATTTCACCCATGATATTGGTGATTATTTTATCACCTACGTCGTTCGGATAACATAATTAGAAAATAAATTGAAACATGATCTACCGCATTAAAGGAAAAATAAAAATTCATAAATCAGTATCATCATCCCCATCATTTTTCATACGAAGGGTAATCTCCATCACATGGAAGTCGTTCGAAGCCCAGCAACGAGTACAGAACAAGACAGGGCCGAAAAGATTTCTGACAGCTTAAGAAACTTTCTTGGACTAGAATTTCGTACCTCACACTTCTTTGCTGTCGTACTTCACACTTAAACATTTTATCTATCAAGGTCTTAATTCACTTTGGGAATAGGAAATAGCATTACTGAGGTAGGTGCTGGAAGGTGTTCATTAATTCAGGTAAAAGATGTTACGAAGCAAATGCAGCCATTAAAATAAAATGTGGCAAAATTGGTGGAGATTGAAAAGGGATGAGTTACAACCTTCAGTAAAGACTCAAATCACGAGTATATACTGAGAGAAGTTAATCCAAAGGAGATTAGAAAGTATATGGGAGAGTAAGTTACAATCATTAAAGAATGCAATCTTAGAGATACGTTTTTATATGCGAAATAGAGGAAGAATTTGATGAATGGGGAAGAATCGAAAGAATATTTAACTGATGAAATCATATTAATAGTCGACAAAACTTCATTAATATTTAGGAGTGGATAAACATATTTCTGATGTCAGGATGAAGGTGTATACACGTAGGAAAAAAAACGGTTCCTAGCGGGAGACGAGACTACATACTTTCATTGTCAGGCAGAGGAATAAAAAGATGGATTAATTTCTAATCGATAAAGCTAGGAAAAGAAAATAAGAGTTAATAATTCAATGACGAAGAAGTAAACAGGTGTGTTAGAATTTCTTATAAAACAGTAGAAGAAAATGAAAGCAAATCATTGAGAAAATCACTCCAAATATTTATTAATAGAGAAGAAAAAATACATTTACAATATTGTCAGAAATAAAAGTTAATGACCTTCTTTCCATGAAGGCTATATCATTGTTCAATATTAAACTATAACTGCAAAATATGTCTTGCAGGACATTTCTTCAGTGTCGTCAACGACACACAAATACATCCACAAAATACTTCCGTAAAATGAACTGGAGTTGGATTGGAAGGGATGACCAAAAATAAAAACGAGGAAAGATGGGATAAGCTGGAAAGGCAAGTGGAAAATTCGGACTGAGGATCTAAGTCCCGCTCCATAAAGCATAGTATTGATTCAAGATGAGTGAGCGAAAGAGCTAAGGGATGCGATATGGCGTGGGAGGGCAGTGTAGTGGGACTTAGGCGAAGGGAAGAACAGATTTGCATTCTTACGTGGCTCGGAAAATCGTTAACGAGGCCATGGGGCTGGAGTGGGAAGGCCGTGGGGCCCTGGTTTTATAAGGGATTCTCGTAAATGGGGAAGCAGGCAGTTGGCATGGACGAGAAGGGGAAGGAAGATGGAGTGGAGTTGAATAGTTCGCTGTGAGGAAGTCTGAAAGAGAGGTGGGCATAAAGAGAGGGGGAAAATGGAGTGTTTGGCATAGCGCGAGTGGTAGCAGCCAAAGGGAATCAACTTAATGGATTGCCTTTTTCTCCCGTAAAAGTCAATGCGAGGGCGAAGAATTCAAACCTTTAAGTGTATTCCAAGAAATCTATTTCTTTGCCCGTTCCATCTCCGCCTACCATTTTTTTTTCAATCTTTCTGTCGGATTGATAAATCTGGGACGCGCTCTCGGAGGAAAATATCTTTGTTTTTAATCGAATTTTCCGTGGAAAAGATTCCGATAGCGTCATGCGCTTCGGAGGGAATTCGCGTGTTTCATTCGAGGAAAAGGATTTCTCCATAGCGGGTGATCAAACGCTCGACTTAAAAGTGTGTTTTTGAAGTCTGCAAGAGCGAAAGGCTTTTTTCCGTAGGAAAACAATGGGATTAGAAATTTATGGTGCTTAAGGACTAGTCGATACCTTACTTTTCCGGGCGACTAAAAGCATTGACGGCTAAGGCTAACAACTAGGACTTAATACATAATATCACAGCAGTTGAACTTTCTCAATCTCCTCCTATTAGCTTTATCTTTTTCCCTAACCTATTTAACCAGTGTCCCAGAAGAAATGAATCCAATTATCAACATCAACTGGAACAGGACGATAAGAATACGGTGGATAGTCAAATTAACGGATGAGACACTGAAATAACTATTCAATCAACACGAAAATTCTTCAAATTTTTGAGATCGTGCTGACGGACAGGTGTTTAATTTCGATTTGGAATACGTAGATGAAGAATTCAAACTTACATTGAAGACCAACGATAAATATTTGACTAAATGAAGACTACAAATGAAGAAGAGCGCCGATCGTAAACGTTCCACTCTACTAAGTAATGCAGGCACCGAACGCTGAGCACGTAAAATATTTTCGGTTGAGTAAGTCTGCGATATGAACGCAAATGATGGAATCCTTCCCAAATATCGGGGCTATTTCTAGGAGATATAAAAATGTTATACCTATGTACTCAGAGTGATTTATTAAACTCTAACCTCCAAAATTAGCATTATTTCCCACTTAAGGAAATATGATTCTCCAGCTTTTCTTCCCTCATGAAAACATGATTGCAATGACTATATTATACATGTAAAAGACAATTATAAAAATACCTGTTGTTATTTGGTAGTGATCTCTACTAATCATCGAACAAATGCTACATATTTTCTCGTTCCAATCGAAAAGTTTTTCTAATATAAGACACAGAGACCATGGGAGGAACTCGGTTCTGTGATGAGCGTATTCATTTTTAAGTACAAGATTTACAAAAACTGAAAGCTTGACATTGACACTACCGTCAATTATTTTGCGAAAATAACCACCTCTCGAGGAAAACTAATTAGCACTAACGGCACGCTATTGCTCCGCGGCACACTGTTTGGAATGCATGAGGCTAAATTATAGAAAACCTGGCTTGAAAATTCCTCAGAGGTGGGAACAAACGACGACGGATTCGCGCACGACAGATCTCGCCCTATTTCCTCTCGCGGAAA
Source organism: Pachydiplax longipennis (assembly GCA_036926295.1). NCBI lineage: Eukaryota > Metazoa > Arthropoda > Insecta > Odonata > Libellulidae > Pachydiplax > Pachydiplax longipennis. The sequence goes on from JAVFKF010000012.1 coordinate 21,406,848, forward strand.
TCTTTTAAGCACCTAATTCCCGGCTATTAAGACGACCTAGTGGAGGAGAACTCAAAGGAGAATGAGAGAGAGGGGTAGAAGAAAAACGATCTCCACAACGACCCTTCAAACATATAATCTCGGCAGCTGCAATAAAGAACTTTTTTCCCAGTGCCACGGAAAATAAACTATTTTGGAAGCGGACTCCCACATTGCAGTGGTCTTTTTCCCTTGGAAGGAGAGTTGTGGGAGGACACGGAGAAGGAAAAGGAAAAAGAAGAAGAAAAGGGGCGGGAGCAAGAAGACGCCGTATCGATTTCGGCCAGCCATCGCCGAACCCCTTAATCCTCGCGATAATTTTTTTCGAATCAAAATCCATCCTCCGGAACGTGTGAACGGGAAGGGATTAATTCCGGCGAAAGAAAGGCAAGAATGGGGGAGGAGCGTTGCAATGAATGCCCGATTAAAGCTAAAATTGTAGGAAAAACGGAAATACGGCGGATGGCTTTATAGCTGGGGTATCTCATCTTCCACTGCGATCAACTTGGATCAACGAAAGTTGGAGTTCGTGGAGACTACAATGACTCATAAGTGTTACCCGTTATATAAATAAGGCTCCTTAATTTATCTAATTATAGCGTTTCTCCTTGCATTGATATTACTCTTTGAGTTTTTCCTTTGGCTCACCTCTTTCAAGGTTCCCAAAACGACACCTTTTCTTCCTCTATTTGGTGTTTTACAGTAGTCTGTTTTCGTTCTCGCACCCGCAGTCGTTCCATTTTATTTATTCTCTTGTTTGGAGGCAGAAGGGAGGGAAACTCCTAGACCGTAAAAAGTTTGGGATCTCGTTTTTGGCTGAAGAAAAGAGGTGTACAGAGTTCCAGGATTTATCTGCACACACGTGCTCATGCATAATCCGAGAGGAAATACGGGAAGGAGATTGAATACTGAGAAAAGGTGATAGCACGAAGTAAATAGCAGAGACGCATGGAATCAACTTTGGTTCACTCGCCCATAGCGCCGATAGTGAATATACATATATCCGTTTCTCTCAGTGATTGCTTATGCAACAGGAATTCGGTGACAAAAATTTTCTAAACGAAACATCAACGACACGAGAGGCAATATAACATTGCCATAAGGGGTTCAACAAAGGATTTTCATCCTTTTACCCAGGCGTTTACTTACTAGGGCATGTTCTCTTCTCTCGGGTTTGCTGCACAACGCTTTGTTACTTCGCGTCTTCTTGATTCAAAAATACCCTGATACCACTGATTAAATCTGCCTTTCATCACTTAATTGCAAACTTAACAATCCTTTCACGCACAACCACCGGCAGCCTCTTTCACCTCCCGTTCGCTCGTTCGTTTCACGATACTTTATTCCTCTCTGAGACCCTTTCGTCGCCTTTCATCGTAAATCATTCTAATGCCAGAGGTGAAAAAGCAGCGCTTCACAAATGGACTGTGTTCCGTCGCTTGAGAGAAGTTATTCCAGGTCATTTTGCCAGAAAAAGGAACTCTCGCATCGAGGGAATAATGAGCATCAAGAAGGGTGATGAAGGGCTAGCTGAGGGTGGGAATAGGGCAATTCGCGCCCATTTCGACCGAGATCCACTTTGCAGGAGGGTTCATGCGGGATGACTAACAAGGGACGCCCTAAACAAAAGAAGATGGCGGGATTCGATAATGGACGGACACCCCATCTGACGGAGGTCCGACCCACATATTCTTTGTTTTTCTCGGCCTCTTCCGTCATCCCTTCACCTTCAAACTGCTTCCTAAACATCCTTTGCGCCAGCGGCCTACGTAAACGTGACAATGAAGAGGATGAAAATGAAAAATGGAGAAAGGTGTACGGGAGAGAAAGGCAAGGACTAGAAGAATGTGAAGAGGCACCTTTAATAGCGAGTAAGAACATTAAAGAAAGGGATCTGACGTGTATTCTTTCCCTTCTTGTTCCGGTCTTACGGTTTACTAAAGGATTTACCTATTTATTTTAGAAATCAGTCGGCTTCTTAAATTCTCTTTGACACATTGTTCAGTAATGTAGATGAGTTGTTATTGTTCAACATTCGAAACAAATTTATATGAAAGCTGGGTACAACACTCGATAATTCAGCTGCTACTAAACAGGTATTTGTATTAATATCCATAAACACTAAAACTTGAGTTGGTTATAAATATATCTGGGGAGAATCTCCATTTCAAATAACGTTTATTTAACTAAACAATTTGTAATGACACAACTTTTAATCGCGGAAAAGCCATATCGTTAGATGAACTTACTGGTTTAGTTAACTATGAGATTCAGTGAAAATAATTCGACTAATTCATTCTATAATAAATTTAAGCCTGAAGTCTTTTGCTCCATTGAAATTACAATATTATATATACTAGGAGAAGCGTGTAACGTTACGTTACCCGTAAAGTTGTGCACCTAAGATGATTCCCAAGGAAATTCCTGGGGAAAATATGCACTACCTACTTTTTATGCTCTCCTTTTTTCCATTCTAGAAAGGAATTTTATTCCTTCTACTATCCAAAATTTCTTGATTAATGCAGCCTTCAGTTTCTAAATTAATGTTCCGCACTGTTCGTGATCAGAATGAGCAGAGTGTGAAAGTCCAGCAAGAGTTCAGAAGCGTCCCGCCATATATTAAATACAATACGTAGCCTCTGCTAAGGATGACCCTCTCATTAGGTGCATGTTGCTTCATGCAATATATTACTGTACAAGCTCCTGATTATGACACTCATCTCACTTCATAAATTCCATTAATCACTTCTCATTAACTGCAATGCGAGTTGCAATCACAGGCGATCAACCGCGAAATCAGCGCTGCAAGGCTTTGGGCGCTCATGTGGAGAGATATTACGAATTCTATTAGGCTTAAGGCATGATATTTGAAGCCTCTATAACAACTAAGGTCCTGCGCGGCGGTCTCTGATATTGTGAAATATATTTTCCATATCAATATCAGAAGATTTTATGAGCGTCATCAGAAATCAAAAACAAAAGTATACAAAAATTGTAAGCGATGAAACAGATGATGAGTTCCATTAAGTCCATTCGTTTGATTTACTTTATCAGAGGGAATAAAATTCCACAGTACGCGGAGAGTAATTTAATGGCATTATTATTGCATTCATAAAGATATAATCCTGTCACTTTTTAGCATATACTTTCGTGCATAATTATTACTGATGTAAAGCTAATATTCAAGGAGAAACTTTTTACTTCCAATATATTTTCCGTTTTAGCGAAAAATAACCGACAAACCGACCGATGTTAATTACACCTACGAACAAAAAGTCTTATAGCCGAATATTTTTGGAAATTTCTTACGTTAAGTCTTCTCCATATTTGTCTTAATTAATTTCCTGTCAATGGTTGTGACCAATAACACTTCCCTCGAAGCTTTCTTATCAACTCTAATAAAGAGTAGCTGCATATGCCTACATGTAATAGAGAAAGACAAAGCTAAGGATCCTATATCCTGTATCTCACGTGCGACATTTTATTCCTAAAGCAAACACATGTATTCAAAGAACGTCTCCTTCCTGTTTGCTTTACTTCTTTATTTCACACAATGAAAATAAACCTGAAAATATATTATTAATGCTAAATAAACAATCCAATTCGCTCCTCTCAGAACATAAGCAGAGTCGAACTACCTAAATGTTAGTAGTATGCCTCTCAGGCGCAGGCTGATGGTTTCATTTGCGGCCGAATGTACAGCCTTCCGATGAAAAAAGGTTCCCCATGGACTAGGTCAAAGGTTTCCTCCAAACACTTTTTTTAGACCAGTTCTACTCCACTACCCTCACCACAACGAGACAAATTGGTAACCAATATTTCCTGAATATAATTTGGAGGGCTTCTCGTCATCAGTTCCGCCTCGTGAAAGCCATTATATAAGAGACCGCGAACAAAATAACCGTGGGGAACCCAGATAAACAAAATAAATCCCGCCGCGGTCCTCCCCTCCCGTCGGATCCGATGAATGGCGTGCCTAGCGAAAGGCAAACTCTTTGGCAAACGCATTCTCATTCTAAGACTACACAAAAGACTTCCTCCCCTCTATCTGCTTAGCTCTTCGGCACCGATGCACATCCCAATGGGATGCCTGCTCCCCGGCAACCTTTGATCAGAGCCTTGAGAGAGATACACTGAGCAAGGGACTTCCGAGGAGCAATCGCTAATTGGACGTCGGCCATCGGCTATAATGGAAGAGAGAATCGCCTCTTTGAATCGCTTGGGCCAATTCGCTAAGGAAAAAGGGCTTGCGGCGCATGGAACACAAGGAGAAGAAATAAAATACGCCATCTCTGCAGTACTTGGCAGGGCTTTAAAAACGGATTTTAAAGAGCGGTCTTATTTTGGAGTAGTTTGCATTCATCTCTTGGTCCAGTAATGCGGCAGTCGCGGCGCGTCGTTGGCACTTGTTTATTTATTTATATAAATAACGTCCTCATTAGGCTGAGAATGGAGCGCGTAATGCGAGGAGGATTTATTCTGGGAGTGAAAGATTTCGGGTCCTGATTTCGTAAGGGGGCAATGAGAATCTTGCGAGTTTCATATGCGGGTTTGGCGAAGATTGGCCGATGAGGCATCGCTGGAAGCGGTCCCATTGAGTGGATGAGGAAAGAGAATAAGAATGAATTCTGGGGTTCATTCAGAGAGGCGGTGCGAATGGAGCTGCCAGCTGAAATGAAAGTGAGATGGTTAATTAACTCACAGCACCGAAAGAGGCCAATTATCGTCTGAAACGGCTATTGGGGCGATTATATGAGTCCTCACAAATAAGAAGATTCTCAGTTCGTGTAACACATACTGCGAATCTTTAAGGATACTATACGAAGTAATGAGGAGAAAATGTTTCATGCTATTTGTCAAAAATAGAAAAAAATGAAATATTTCAGTCTTGTTTAACTTTCAGCATACGATATGAGCATTTATTATAGAGATTTATCTCGGAATTCCTCCACTCTCGGAGTTCTTTAAAGAAAGCTAACCATAGGAAGTAACAAAATTTTGGAAATATATTTCATATAGATTTTTGTATTTTATAATATCTTCTTTAACATCTATTTACTATGATGAAGGTCGTAAAATTGGATGATCACAAAGATCTATGTGCACGTAAGATTGGCATACTAGAGATAAAAGCCCAGGACCTTGGTAATGGACGACTGGCAAGCTAAAAATTTCGCAACCGAGAAATAAATGAGGAACGGATTCCACACGCTGAGGTTGATTAAATTGTGTACAATTTTATTCGATCTATCCATAACATATTACTAACTAACATTTCTGCTTTCCTTTTGATGAAGCAATGAAAGTTAAAGGTTAGACTCAATAAGTTTATGGAAACAGGGAAATCCAAATTAGATAACCTTCATACAGTTTTTACCTCAGAAAACAGAAAATATGCCCTGGTTGTGAAAGGTTGCAATATATATCGAATTAATCAATTTACCTCTCAAGCGTATACGCTACATCCGCGTTCCCTACACGCGTTCTTTTTACAATTTTCTTTCCCTCTTAAACCTGTTTCCTTTGTGAAACTACTCGCACATCGGAGAGTATCGATCGATTACGCCTACATCCATGCGTTCATCAATCCTCACGTCCAGTTCAATCAATCTATCGTTAATGACCTCTCCTGCTCTCTATTACTCTCTCTTTCATCGATTCAACTCAATCGCATTCTTCCTACGGGTTTTAAACGGCATGTTTCTTTTTTCTTTTCAACACCATATCCCATCGCAATGCTTTAGCATGGTTTCCAACTCATTACAGTTAAACCAAGTAAATGTTTTCTTCTGTCCTTTTGCTTGACACGGAATTGAATGGAAATTAATAATTTCGGTGGAATAAGACATTAATCTTTGATATTCTAGCGACGGAGAGATTCTCGGAACAATTTGGTGAAAGAAAGATACACTTCCCAAATGTTAAAAATCTAAATGAGAAAGACTTCCAAGCGGCAACTACCATTGCTTCTATAAAATATATTTAGAACCCTGGTTAAGTGATTAATGTAGAATTGAGTTCAAATTTGAGGTTAAATGATTTCTTCGAAAATGCGCGAGTTTTGCTTCACTAGGAAAATTTTATTTTAGCAGGGAAATTAGCAAGAAATGAAAAATTTGACATCAGATAAACTTACTTCACGCACTCCTAACGGGTGAATATAACAGACCTTAAACGTAAGAAAATGATACATGAATGTCCTCTGAGTTCGGAAGAACTCCTTACGCTATGTATCATATGCAAGTTTTTGAACTATTATATTGAATCTGAAGGCATTAAAGACATCATTTAGGCTTTCTGAGCGTATATGCCTTTTAGGAAGAGGTTTTCAAACATTATAAAGGAAAATTCCAAGTTTATCTATTTGACCTCACCTGATGAGCGATTGGAAAACTGCGTGGGACACTTACTTCATAACTTTGAACTACGCGATTGTTATTTTTAAAAACTCCAGCGTAGTTAAAAAAATTCAGGAAACGCTCTGTCTCTTAGGCAAGGAATCAAGGATTCGAAAAGCGATTAGTGCTCGAGCAAGATCGAGGCACCCAAAAAGAGGTCCTTTAAAAAGCTTCCCTTCTGAAATGGCCAAGATGAAACATTCCTACGAATCTCGACGAATTCCCCGCTTTCTGTCACACCGGATGAAAACGACGCGGAACTAATTCCACGCGGAACAAACGGAAAAGAGGGAAGCGCCGTCAGATTCGGGGATCAAGGAAACATTCCCTCGGATGAAAAGGAACTCACGCGGGGAACGACATTCGAAATTGAGGAAATTTCCCTACCTTCCGGCTTTTTTAATGGCATAAACTTAATCTCGTTTCCGACCAACCTCCTAACCCATTCCCTCTCTTCACGTTTGACTCCCTCCCCATTCGCCGCATTTGACTTCCCTCTCTTTCCTACCCCTACCGACGTGGTTCCTCCTCCCTCCACCAGATAGCATCACTGGTCCGAAGCATTTAGCTTCCATTGAATTTCAACTTCACCTTAACCGCCATTCTCCGACCGTTTCGAGCACCTCTCTTGATTATCCACAGTTTCGCACTGGGGAAAGGAAGATTTGTAAATTACGGGAGCGGGTATGTAGCTCTTGGGACCAAGTCCAGAATTCCTGTTTGATTCTCTTCTCTCTTCATATTTATACATTTCCGCTCTTTCTCTCCTCTTGGGAACGCTATTTCCGCAATACGTCGGGGAGAGAGAGAGAGAGAATGAGAGTGAGGGGAAGAGAGGATTTGGAACCATTAGTAATTCCAATTAAGATGGCTGACTGGTTTATTTCGCCTTTCCAGCTGCTTCTCTTTCGCTTTTTCCACCTCAATCTTTCTCTCCTTCCGCGCGGAGCTGATTTTATTTCATCTCTCGCTGATCATTCCTCGTTAACTGATCCTCTCGCGTCTATCAATTACCGCTGATTTCTTTCCGTAATTACGCTTCGTTCTTTTGCGATCCCTTTTCTTCTCTCATAATTAATTGCGAACGGGTGAGAACATGACTTTTCTCATCTGTTAAACGCGAACAATATTTGACGTTACGAGCAACATTTCTCTTCATTACGGCGATCTCAGTAAATTGTGCTGAGAATTGTTTACGTGAAATGGAAGAAGCTATCGAACGAACAATTTCATTCACGAGCATCGAACCTCTTTGATTTTCCGAGCTAAGTGGATAACTGATGATGCTTTGATTATGGAAAAAACCATTAAGAAGGAAATAGGAAGTTTTCTTGCATTCGTTGCCATTTACATCAAAGTAGCTAAAGGAGGTAATGAAGAAATCAACTTTACAAGTTTATTTCTTGATTACCTTAATGGTTTTCCACAAAGTAACGCCTGAACATCTAAATTTCATAGCTAAAATAGGTGATAGGCGTACTTCCAATTCCGCGGAAAACTTAGGAGAAACTCATAACGATTTCGGACGACAGTTCGTGGTTTACTTAAACTAAGAAAAAATATGGAATTTAATCATCTAAGCTTAGATGACTGATCGTCAACTATCACCTATTCTCACAAATATTACATGATACAGCATATTTTACGCCAGTAGAAAAACAAAGGCACGACATGTATATTTAAAGATGAAATAGAAAATAAATGATAGTATTATTAAGAGCTACGATTTTTATTCAGTTCGAAATCATCAGTGATTTTATGAGAAGGGGAATGTTAGAAGTAGAAAATAACAGAAGCAGATTTTGCCAGGTTACTGACTAGACAGCTGTCAGAGTAAAACAGTAGCTAATGGAGATTATCTAAATGAACACTTTTATTCTGCGAAAATAAGAACGTCAAACTGTATAAAAATGATAGCTTATTTCAGACCAGTTTACAAAATAAAATCCCCGTAGATTAAAAAATTTCTTTAATTGGATTAAAAAGGAAAGTGATAAGAATATACCTATATCCTACGGGCGGAAATTAGGTTTGAGGATGCTTTTACCTAATTCCTCGCAAAACGACGTCTGAAGCAATTGTGGCTCACTCTGTAGAACGATTTGTGGAGATGATGTAAAGAGAAACGTATCGTAGCGGGAAATAAATCTAGAGATGCGAAAAACGTTCTTCCCGCAGCACATACAAAATTAAGCCGTTATTTTTGGCAAGTAAACAAAAGCTCTTCGGGAAAGAGCTTGCAGACTCGACTCCATTAAAGTTGAGTGTTGTTTATACCTTTCCGTGGCAAGAATCTCGTGAAAGAAATCTGTGGAAGATGCAGTCACACATCGTGTTCCAATGGGAAGCGAAAAAGGGTAGCGGAGGGAAATTGATCGCGGAGATGGAATGGGGAGAACTGGAGTGGAAAAATGAGAGAGAGGCGGATTTATATGGCGTTGTTAGCAAATAAAAGAACAAAAGAGGGACGATTTAACGGAGCGACGCGAATGAGAGTGGAAGAGGAGAAAAACACTGTTGAAAATATACTGAAATGAACGCCACTAAACGCGATGTTTGCTTGATTGCGGAACGTGTATAAAAGGTGAGCTCGAATTTCTTTATAATGATGTGGAATACAAAACATTTTATACAACTAGAACAGTTTTTTTAGGAAATCGAACACTAAGACCTAGTAAAATATAACGATGGATTTTTATCGAGATGGGCGAATGGTTGTGTGCTAGCGTTTCAACAGTCCCGGGCTCGAGTCCTGGATAAGGTGATTTCTTAGGATTAGGTTGTGTTCGTCAAAAATAATTGTTACTAATGATAATTATATACAAATATTATCTTCCTGTTTCTATTAAAGAAATGAATATTATTAGAAAGTTATTTATTAAGCTACGCGTAATATGAAGTAGATACAAAGTTTAATAAGTCAATCTAGAAAATTGAAAAGATTGTCTATATGGATCGAGCCTATTTATGTTTAAAAACTGGAAATAGGACTTAGAGTAAAAATCAAAATAATGGTTGGTATGTACAACGGACTCCAGTTATACTACATTTGCACACACAATTTACAATCAACATCTTGAATACTAGATTTCACTAGCATACCAAAATTCCACAACGAAGCAGTGTACTATAAAAAGACCGTAAAAGGAAAACTTTGAGAAGAATACGTAAATTATGACTAAATTACGAGAATTTCATGCTTTAAATTGCAGCATTCTAATAAATCTTTGAGAATTCAGACCTCCTTAATAATCCTACGAGACCAAAATGTGGTACCAACACTAGGAAAAATATTTTTACCTAACAGAGGAATTTAAATTGTTCCTGTTTCATATATTCCTATGGATCCGTTAGAACAAACGCTTCAACTTTCGCAGAATAAAAGTTTACTTTTGTATCTCTGCTAAAAATACGTTCATGGTTTCTAACCTTTGACGCAAAGTTGAGGGCATGTTTTAAGTAGCAAATTTGTTCGATATTCGGTTGATTAAAATCTTTGGAATGCGTACGAAGCTCGGGGCAATGTGAAGATAAAGACGGCACCAAAAGTCTTCGAGAGAATAAAAGAAGAATGAAATGGGAATGCGATACAATGAGAGGCGTTCTCTTCCTATTGGATAAATGCTACCATCTTTTCCCCTCATTCCGCTCCCAGCTTTTATCTTGTTTTTCAACTTCCGCCCTAAAACATATTCATTCTACTGTTGTGTTACCACATGCCTTCCCACTCCCTCAACCTCTGCTTCCACGCTTATCCCCTCGTTTTCTGCCCTCCCTTTGGCCACTAAACCCTTTCCGGTGGGGAGAACCCTTTTTCCGGGGCACTTAAAAACTGAACCAACTCCTCATCTCTTCCCCTATCAGTTCTTACCCTTTTTATCTATCCTTCCTTTCAGACTCCATCTTTTGCTCCTATCGGATCGTTTTCCCTTTGTTTTCCTTTGCTCAGTTTTCTTTAGTGATGAAGAAGGCCTGCTACTCGCTTCATTAAGCCTGATTTCTTGCAGTATTTTAAATGATGAATCCCATTATTAAGCATTACCTTTTGAAGAACGTGACAGACATTAAAGAATGAGAATTCTTTAATGTCTGTCAACGGAGTTTGCTCCGTGCAGAAAGCAACAAACAATCGGTACAATAAATACAGAATCTATATCAATTAACTCCCGCACAAGTTCTAGTGTAATAAAGTAAGATTAGGTCATGTACTATCTTGTGGGAAAATCAGTATGCTAATAACTCATTGATTCTTCAGTACGCTGAAATTGGATGGATTTACTAAAGCTTACTACTTTCAAATCTAATCTTTCTACTAAATGTAATAGAAAGATTAGATGTAATAGAATAATATCTGGCGAGAGGTATTTTCAGGGATCGAGAAGAGTTTTATTAAATGTATCGTTCTTCACAAACGCTCCGAAATCAGTAGATAATTAATTATTTGCCTTTTTTGATGTTTCTTTCTATAAATATACGAAAAATTTCCATTTTCTATACTATTCAGAAATATGATTATTCGCAAAAAGAGAGATCACTTAAAAATTACTTACATCATTTTACAAGTCAAAACTATCTAAGAGACATGTATCATTTCATTCTTTTTTCGACTTAAATCTATTAGTAAAAATTATGTATCATGGAACGGAATTTTCTTCCTCCAAAAATTAAATATAATATTTACGAATCGGGATGTAAGGACGCATCTTGAGAAGGGGTGCCAGCAGCTGAAGAATTTAAGGACCACTGACTTAAATTGACAGCGTGCTTTTATAGTTACGAGCAAGTCAATTTGCGCATATACTGGATATGGTGTCACCTTTTTCTCCTTTTATTTACCTTCATACGATCTTTCTCCCTGTCTTACTCTTATTCTTTCGTCAGTATATCGCTAGGGCGAACTTAAAGGTAAGTCGCCGTCACCTGTTTCTCAAAGCGCGGGGAAATCAGAGGACGGGCGGCAAACTACGGCATTCCCAAAGAATGGAGCCAACGCTCGCTCCAACGCGTATTTTGAATATTCATGAACAGGAGAGAGACGTGGCCAGCACATGCGCCTGGAGAGTAAGACACCGCAATAAGAGGAAGAGGTCCCGCATGTAAATTTGTCGCACTGCAGGAGGCATTAACACCCTCCGACAAATGGATGCTTGATGAACAATGTCTACTCCATAGACTAAGAGGGTCCCAAGCATTTGAAGGAACGTCGCAGAGTGAATGGAGAAGGTTCCAACGGAAGCATTTCATAATCATCTTTGGGCTATCTCGATGAATACAATTCCATCGTGTCCAGATATTTGGGGTACGACAAGGTATCTCAGGTTGAAGAGGAATACCCAACGTCCTTCCCAACGAGGGTCGGAATTTGAAGGCTAGTTTCCATTGATGAAACGAAGAAGGAATGGACTCCTGAATGACGATTTAATTTCCATACAGAAGTTAATTTCAATGGTTTCAATAAGAGATACCCATGGGGTACTTTGAATTCCTAAAAATATTAATTTTCCTCGAATTACTCCACAATTACATGGATTACATATAATTCTGGTATACAGCCTTTTCTCAGCTTCATTTTTATAGAAATTGAAAAGCTGGAACTATGAAACTTTTAAAACTCCATCGATACTAAAACATTCGTGGTAACTCTCAGCCATAGGAGACGCAAAAACTTCAAAATAGCATTATTATCGGCGTATTTAAGTATGGAATAATTATTTTGAAGGTAATCCCTTGAGACTTGAGATTATCTTTCCTCCATCTGCTTTCTTATAATAAAATAACACAGTATGCTCTGTTCCTCTAATCGGCTTAGATAAATTGCCCTATTTCTGATTTACAGGAGAAAGGGGTACAGCCTAAGGTTCCATTTTCTCTTAACCCTCAGCAAGTGTGGAAGGAAGGAAGTCATGAATATTAAAACAATCACGATTTCTATTATCTACTGCAAAAATCCGAGTGAAAGAGCTTCTTAATATTCTGGAAGAAAATTATTCCGGCATTGGAACTGATTAAATGGATTTACGGTCTCACTGAATCAAAACCTTTTATATTTATATATGCAGAAATAAAACTTCCAGTGCTTCGAACGTTGGCTTCTCAGGCTAGTGACCTCAAGTCTTTAAACGGCAATAATACAATATAAGGTTTCACCATTTCTATTTTATATTTTTGACTTTAACAAGGACAAATGATTAACTGTTTAGTCTAAGAATAAGACTTTTGCGCCAATAGAAACTCTTTTGGTAAAAAGAAAAACAGAGCAACATGAAAATTCACTTAAAATACTACGCAATTATATCAGGAAAAATCTATCCTAAATTATATGCAACCAGAGGATCACCGAAGCCGTGAAATGTTTCTCAAGAGCTACCTACCATTAGGATTTCAACGTTCCGTATTTTGTCTCTGGTATATTATGCAAATAAACAAGTCTTTGTAACTGCCATTAACTTGGGGAATCTCAAAATAAATTCTTGAGCGTGTGTACTACGCGTTTCCTTTTCCGATACGAAAAAGTTTAGTCTAACAGCATTGACGGATACGAATTCCATTTCCGTTTATCTTATGTACTTCTATAGCATAACCCGTCTAAGACGCTATCCCGCTTAAGGTAAGCTTTTCTACCGATCCTTATCACACGTCTTACATGGTAAAAATGCCATTTAAGACGCTCTAGTTCCCGCTTATGACGCGGATATCTCATATTGCCAGGTGCATTGCAATCTGCTATAGCCAATCCTCTGCCTCATTCCGTAGACAGATAATTATTTACTTATTCTTCACTGTATGACAATCTAATTGCTTCACTGTACAGCAATAAAGACAGCGATGAAGTAACAAAAGAAGGCACTATGTCCGAAAAGCAAAATTTTTCAAAAAATTTGAGAGGACGAAAGGCAACCAGTACTACACAACAATAGTTGGCGAACTCTGGAGATATTTACAGCTGTGGAAAGCAAATCAAACTAAAGAAGCTTCCTCGCTTTTAAGGTTCAGAGCACACATTGAAAAATCAAAGAGCCCAAAACCTTCCTATTTCATTTATAATGTAATAGAAATAAAAATTCGTAATATTCCTTTATGACGCGGTATCCACTCGGTCCCCGAAAAGCATTTTAACAGCGTTTTATATTATTTGAATGAAGACTTACAAAATCCTTGGAGACTAACTATGACTTCCATAGATAGAATCTGATCACATCTTTAATATCCATAGATGTAAAAAACATTCTTTACGTACGGCGTTAAGAGGAAACGATACAAAACGAAGATAATCAGTTACTCGCAGTTATGTTGGTCCCATCTAAACTCTGGTTACAGATAACTTGCACGGAGGTCTCACTTCCTCCTCTCCACATCGGGAAAATAAGCCCCTAACGACAAACTAACCGAGGAGTGAAATACGTGACGCGAAAAGGTAACCTTCGGATGCACTGCGTCTTTTAAACTTTGACCAAACAGCCGCGTGTGCAAAGACGCTGTGTCGGAGGCTCGCAAGGGATAAGATATCGACTCTCAATATCACCGACGTCCCTCCCTCCCTCTATTGAGAAAGGAACTTTTCTGGCAGGATATAAGGGTTTCGGGGTCACAGGGATGAAAAGAGTGAAGGGGTTTCCATTTGGGGAAAGAAGAGGGTTTTCCTTGCTGTGAAGAAGTGGATGGCCTTAGGGGAAGGTGTGGGATGAAAGAAGAGGAAGAGAAACAGGAAGGGAAAAAAAAGAAAAAGAGGAGAAGGGAGGTAATAGGAAAAGCAAGAGGAGAAACGAGGAAAAAGGGGTGTGAAGAGGATGACGAACTGAGAGGGAGATGGTGAACGTGGCAACACATTATGTTCATACTAAGGTGATTCAAAAAGGCAGAGAGCATTTAACTGAAATGCATAGTAGAAAAACAGACAAATGTAAGATACTACATTCCCACTCTCTACGTTATTTTCCAATCCTTCAATGACCTTTGATAAAGAGAAAACATTGCTCATAGACGTCCGGCCTTGCTGAAACATTACATAAGTACACTTTGCTTTCACTCATACAGTTTGGTACGTAACATTAAACCGTTTCTTCTGGTTTTCCATTTTTCCTGTGCATTCCAACCATTTTTAAACGGTTCAAATTTTCAGCATACCTCAAAGCATCATTTTCTGAGGGGAAATTATGCTTCCGTGCTTTACTTCAAGTTTGTCCTTCAATCAGGTAAATATATTAAGAGTGACCTCAATGAATGTATCTTCACGCTGTAGAAGTTTTACGATTTATGTCCGATCCTCTTAAACACATAAAGGAAATTGGCACTTATCGAATCCTCCTAGAAAGATAGGAAATAGGCGAAGAGGGAAGAACTTGAGAAAGAGTCGCCTACTTGTGAGGACGCAAATCTCCGGCGTCTCCATCAGACATTTATCCTTTTCCACGAGAAGATGCGGTGAAAGGGATTTTGACGCCTCCTACGGATCCTCTTCCCATAACCTTTTCTCTCACGCTGGGGTTCTTCCTCTGCGCCAGATTACAGGATCTCCGATGGGAGAATAGCGAATGGAAGTAGACCTTTCATTCGATCTTTACACGGCAAAGAAAACAGATTTGGAACGGCTGAGGGAATTCAGGATCGCGCAACGCTTTGTACTAGAGCGAAATGGTATGGTTTTTACAATCCGTGGGTATCACTCAAAAGAATTAGCATAAGAAATCAAGCGTGCTGACGAAACTGCTGTCCAACTAGAAGGAACTATTCTTAAAGCTTTACGAACTAATCTAAATTCTACTCTAAAAATCATCAAGAGATTCCACATGGCTTCCACATTATTAGGCGTCACCGTAGTGACATATAATATACAAGTAGTCTACGCTGTTAGAGTACATGTATACGCTATACGCTAGGTATAGGTAGTCTAAAGTAAACGCAATGGCGCTCCATCGAATTGAAACAGTAAATTTCCATTCCTGTAATTTGGAACATTCTATTATTGTAAAACTCCTTATGACTCCTGGATTTCATCCAGTCACCAACTACAGTTAACTCCCAATTATCCGGGGGCAATTATCCCTGCATGATTTTTTTTAACCTTCCCCAATATTTTCCGCGGTCTTTTAAAAAAAAAATTCAAACTCTAAAATACATGTTTGTTTGGGTTATTAAACAAGCCGGACTGGAGCAGTGTGAATACTACTACATTACTGTTGCTAAAGAACCGCAGTCAGATAAAATAAAACTTTTTATGAGTAGGTACATGATACAATCAAATATAACGGGCTATGTGCGTAAATTATAATAAATTTTTGCTTACTTAAATTATGAACATTATAAGAAATAGAAGTGAAAGTCTGGATTACCCATGTTTCCTGATCATCTGTGCATCTTCTTTCCATATTAGATAACCGAGAGTTCACTCAATTAAGTTCCCCTAGTTATACCCCATGCGTTGACACTAACCTATTATATAGCTCTTATACTTTAGATAGATTGAAATTTAATTCGATTCAAATGGTAAGGAGAGCTATTGACCTTCCGTTTCCATGTTTTTTCTCACCCTCACGTTTCATCAAACATTCAATTTCGCTTTAGGATCAGTTACTAAAGGTCTATTTGAAGAGCTGTCTTAACCTCCTTCAATCTTGTCAAAGGGATAATTTTTTACAATGTTACAGAATTAAAAATAAATTTTTAAAGCAAAAATGCTCTAAAATAGGACAACACTTAAAAAACATTAAGCGTTTCGATCAATGAGTTTATTTTTGCTATTCCACCAAACGTGCTAATAGCTTATCGTTAAGGTCCTGATTTCCATTGAATCCTTCCCAAGAAAAGGAACCCGTTCATGGGGCCATATTCGGAAGTGCTTAAAGAAGGGCACAATTTATTTCGAATCGTATTATCAAAAGATGACCTTACTTAGAACACAACCTCCCGTGGTATTTCAGAAGGGCGGGACTCAGCTTCTTCTGAAGTCTACCATTTCCTTCGCCAAGAGAGCGATCCGACATGAGTCGTTGGAAAGAGTTTCCTGCAATCTACTCGAGCCCCTGTTCTCATTCCTTTCTCCACAGAGAGCGCCGAGGAAAGAATCCCTTTCGAGTGGACTTCAAACACTTCTCCTATGAACTTGATCATCCTTCGGCCTATACTTTCCACCGACTTCATTTAACTGCACATTGCCCTTCAATTACTATTCGACCATAAAAAAATCCACTGAATTTTAAAAAGGTCTCGCTAACGAAATGAAAAAAGTTTCGTCCCGTAAAACATGTCGGTACATCCATTGTGCAAACGGAAAATAGATTGGCGTAGGCGTCGCATGAGCGACAGATTGATAGGATGTAAACGCAATAAATCATAAGCTAAACGTGCGGGAAATATAAATAATTCGACGGCGAAAAAGTAAATAAGGCAATTAAAACGAAACGCGGTGTAATTGGAAATATTAAATAAATATCAGGGAGGAAAAAATAATTCTGCGCGAAGGGATGTCAAACAGCATGTCACTCACGATTCTTGTTTTTTTTGCTGCCGGTCATCGGTCATATACCACAAAAATCTATACGTAGCAGATTTTACGCTACCGTAACTATACAGGATGAGTTCTCAAACTTTAAATTTTCAAAGAGAAATATTTTATACTTCGTCAATTCATGATTTGGCACACCCGAAACGGTTTTGCATTGAGGTTATATATATTCTACTTCGTTTATCCTTAGTCCGTCGATTTTTATTCTTTTTCCTTGCACTTGAAGTTTGTTTTACTTTAAATTGTCTTCGACTTGATCTTCAAATTCAAGATTTTTTTCTCCGAATCTCTCCAAGATTCCTAAAGAAGGGATAACCTGAATAATCTCAGCGCGATAAACACGTAAATTGAGTGAAGAGCAAGTAACATTATTATATCATCGATAAAATGAAAATTCTATCATCCCGAATAATATGATGGAATAATATTTTACTTGGTTCACTTTAACTGCTTCGTACTTTAAATGAGTAGCATAAGAGTACAAATACTTAGGCCACACCAGAATTTCAACAACCTATACCAGTTACTAAGTCTTTCCAGAAAAACATTCAACATCACTAGACCAACCCACGATTTCAGACCTCTACGTAAAGTGGACATTCATATGGCACTATCGACATTTGATCCGAGTATTGAGATGAGGGTTCAAAAGGTAGATGGAAGATGTGGTGACTCAATGGAAAGAAGTTAATCATTCATCGCTACGTTATCTGCAATCAAATATAACATAAAATACTAATTGGTGTAAAAGAAAGAATTCGATAATGTAAGAAACGAACCTTGATTAACAAGTGAGTAAACGGGATGAATAAATCGCTTTGAAAACTCGCAAGCCTCATTATCTCACCCCATCTATTAAAGACGAGACGTCAAACCGCAGCGAGAGCAGCCAAAATGACCTTCGGCCGCAAAAATACCGATTTAATTCCGCTTTAAGATCTCATTAACCCTCGACCTTTCCCTTCCATGACTTTGGGACGGACAAATGCCTCGAAAGGGACCCCATCGAATTTTCATTTCGCCCTCAAAATCTTCTCCTATCTGTTAATATCTCGTTGGGTCGCTTCCGACATGTCCCCAACCGCACCCTTCAAAACAGCTGCGTCACGAGGAGCATCTCTTCAAAGAGAGAGGAGAAGGTGAGAGACGGACTGCCGTTGCCTGGCAACTAAGGATTCTGTCGGCTAAAGCCACCCTTCTTCAATCTCCTCTTGGGGACCCCCTCGCATCGACACGGGGAAGGCGTAGTGATATCATCCGAGGCTGAGCTATCCCTCTTTCCTGTTAACGATTGGTGAGCAGCCAAAAGCTTTGGAAGTGCACATCTCTTTGCGGGGATTCAGAAGTGGATGGCGGTGATGGGGGAGAATCTTCCCCGTTCGAACTGCCCTCAGATGGGGGGATGGGGTTCGTTTCCCCTGTCGATAACTCCGGTCCTCTCTCAATCTCCACTCCAGCTCTGCTTCCTTGCTTTCCAATCCCAAGATGAGACTCCTTTTGATACTCCCTTTTTCGCAATCCTCTTTCTCTGCGAAACTCGGCAGACAAAGCCGTTGAAGGGGTTTGCTCGCGCGAGACCCCGACTGTCAAACGGATTTCTAATCTGGTCGGCGTCGCGCGCTGCGATTCGCACGGGTTCCTTCTTCGCGGTCTTCGTGAATGTTTTAAAACGGTTGCGGAGCTAATATCTGCACGAGAAGAGAGCATCGAGGTGATGGCATGAAAGGAGTGATTTGTTACCGGGCTGAGTGCTAAGTGGGTAAGGGGCTTTTGTTCAACATAATATTCATGGAATGTCTAAAAATCTTTGATTTCAACAAAGCCGTAGAAACGTATACAGTTAAGACGTCTTTTATTTGCACCTTTAGCCACGTGCCTGAAAAAAACAAGGATAAACGGAAGTAAAAATTATAGATATGACTAGGACTCGAACCCACGTCTTACCTTCCCGGGTACATGTTTCAATCACGAACTATCATGCTATACCATTAATTTCCGCTCTTATTTGGGTTTCTAGGGGTACGCCCAAACGTAAAAATAAAATCAAGTTGAAGACCTGGGTTCGATTCCCAGCCACATTGAGATTTTTCACTTGTTTTTTCACAAACCAAAAACATTTTGGGTGCCCGTTCAGCCCTCATACTCTTTAAGTAATAATAAAATGTTAAAGCTCTAAGGTAACCTGATTCCTACAAAAAAATTACCCCCTTTTTTGAAAGAAAAACTAGCGCACTTCTCAAGTCTCTAAAACACCCATATATAGAAATGCATAATCGTTCAAATTCCCGTAACTGAAAATTCGACGACAAAGACGACAAAGTAAGCCGGGGATATCATCATGCCTTCCTTAGAACTCAATACATCCACCAGATATATCCTCAAGAGATGATAAAGAGCGAATACAAAAATCGAAACGTGTTATTTTTCCTCGTAAAATACATAAGGGCTCACCAACGAATCGCGAAATTTGTTTAAAAAAAGAAAATTCGAATCCTCTCGAAATGAAATCGGGACATGAGGAATAAATGATTGCTGCTAAAATGCTATATTCAAACAAAAATTAAACAGCTGATTTATTGTTTTCCCTTGCGACAGCCAATCAAAAATATTTACCAAACCTTTAGAGGCGATCGCAAATCACATTCGGGGATTTTTTCAAGCCAATTACCGGGAAGCGGATAAAAATAAACATTGGCGACACCGAATCGACTCTTGACTAATAAAATTACCTCTCAAATCCACAAAAACCTCAAAATCAAACCGGCCACTCCAAAGTTTTTTTTTACCTCTTGTTCCAATATGTCACGGCTAAAGAAAACATCGAAAGTTAAATTAATTTAAGTCACATTTGCAAAGCGAAAAATTTGGCCGAATCCCAAAACCGATTTAAAAATACCTGTTAACGGAATCCTTACAAAAATACAAAAAATAAATCGTTTTAGGCTTGGGAGAAGCAAGGCAATCAATGGAAGCAAATTTCTGGTCAATTTTAGGGACGAAATAAAGATATGTTGCATGTGGAACGGCAGTGGAAAAGTGTGATCTCGATTATTACCGCCGAAAAATTATAAAACAATAGCCCCGAGGCGACGTTTTCAGTGGTGCTCTCCGAAAAATGTACAAAACATCAAAACTCCCATTGACGGGCGTGCAATTTGAATTTAGAAATTACAAACAAGAATGCGTGGGCCAAAAGCAGACCGAATATGCATCGATGTTCGCCACTGAAACTTTTATATAAATTGCGTAGGGTTACATAAACGATCATTTTAGTTATGTCGCGAAAAAGAGTTATGTTCGTATTCATCTAATTAATGATTTCCGGAGAGATAAGAGGTATGAGCTTTAGATTTAATCAAAACGTAGAAATTTGTCCGAGAAATTAAGTTTGAAAAGTTAAACTATTCAAGATCACCAGGATATACGTAGGCGTTTGGCTATTAAGAAAATAAAGTGAGTTGTTAAATTTTATAAAACAGAAAAAATGTATGCGATGAAATGCGAATTTTGTTTTGAATTCCAAATATTTTTGAATTAATAAAGAATCACAAAACAAGTATAATACTTCATAGCGCACAGAAGACAGGCAATGCAAATACTTTAAACGATGAAATTCAATATGCGGGGTTACTTGGCTGTGAAGAGCTTAGCTAAGATTACGAAATAACACTGCTTACAAACATGTAACTTACTTTGACGAATCGTAACACTCAATTATCATGTAAAGACACAACTTAAGACCACGGATTTCAATCCTCCATTCATTTTCTTTATTTCTGACTAGTGCGTAGATTAGTTGCGAACACATACCTCATTTTACATATATAAATTTTACAAGAGCATGTCATTATACGTGTTTTCACGAAAAGGTAAGATCGAGTAAGGAATAAAGCTTTCCACAACCAAATAAACACTATAGAAAGTGCATTGAATTTAATACAAAATGGAATATAAATTTATTTATGGATCGTATGCATAATTAAATTTGCCTTTAAATTAAATAGCGACGTAATTCAATTAAGGTGCTTAAAAAGGTCCTCATTCTGATCATCAGCGTATTAACACAATATGGTCGCACATAAATTAAGTTTGATACTCTACACATGTATAATCCACACCACGGTTACGTTTGAATCTATTAAACACAAGGTTCCGGGAAGCTGTTCAAAGTCCAATTCTCCAACAATTCCACTTTTACTTAGTGGAAACCGAGAGGTGCGGCAAAATACTGTAAGCCGATCCCTTCCGCATACATCTCACGCGGATTGATTGAAACGGAAAGGAAACGTGACCTTTAATGACAAAAATACCGCTCCAAATATCTCCTCGTCGTGAGAAAAGGATTCTATTACTGGCGAGAGATCGAGAAAAGCATAGCCTGGTAAGAGGAAAAATGCCTCGTAGAAAGAGCTGCTCCCCCACCCTCTCCATTTCCTCTCTCCCTGATTAAGGTTGAATTTCTCGAGAGCGAGAAGGATTAGCAGGATCTAAGACGTCCAGAGAATGCCAAGTGGCGAAGGAGTGGGATGACAAAATCCCGGCTTCTATGGATTGTATTTCTCTCCCCTTCTGTAAACCTATTCTCTCTCTTTTCCTCTAGTTTTTGGACCTGCGCCCGACGATGGAGACAGATATGGAAAAGGCTTTTTCTGTGGCTCGCGCACGGGGGAGCAAACGAGTGGCTCCTTTACTTTCCACAGCTTTGTATCGACCATTTTCTCTCTCTCTCATCTCGACGATGGTCTCGGACGCCTCTCATTTTCTTCTTTCCACAGGACCTCTTAATCGATCGGAGGACGAGAAAACACTTCCCTTTGTCGCAAGAATGCAACGCGTGGCCTGGTCGATTGCGGCGACTGCATTCCATCTTCTTTTCTCAGATGTGAGGGTGCACAGGGGTCTGCATTAAGAGTTCATGCGATTTCGAAATCGACGGAAAGTCGGCTGGGAAAACTGGGTTTGGTCTTAAACGAGTCATCACTTGGAGGGGGCCACGTTTACCTCTTTCTATTCCCACGAATATGATGGAAATATCAACAATATTAAATTTGTGAAATAAGAATGCAACTGAGGGAAACATATGAGGGGATGTCTTAATAAGGGAATCAGGAAAATATTGGTAAAATCATTGTCGTGAAATGTATTGCTGTAAGTGAAACGCGGACTTAAAGATAAGAGGACATCAACAGATAGCGGGCTTTTGAGATGTGATTGTGATTTCCTTTTTACCTCAAAGTACATGAAGTACATGGGAATACAAATCTATCTCTTAGGTCTTACAAGATCGGAGAGAAATTAATGTCTCTTTACCCTTGAAATCGGCAAACAATTCAGATTTGGTCAGGTTTTAATCGTACGAAATGAAAGTGAAAATTTCTACAAGAACTCCGGTCTACAATATCAGAGTTCATAAACCTATTCTATAAAAAGATAATAGATGAATACATAATTCATAGAATTGGTGCCGATAATATCGCTAGCTCTAGAATTTCAAAGTAATGATAAATGTAGATAGATAATTTACCAGGACTCCCGGATACGCAAAAGGATAGCGCGTTTCCCTTTTATTAAAGCGGTCTCGGATCGATTTCCGGTAGTAGCCCATATGAGCGAAAAGACTTAAACTATCGAAGCGCTTTTAAGAAGATTAATAAGACTAGGATTTCCCTATCAATACTAAAACGCTGAAGACAGAAGTCTTATGAAACCTAACCGAAATGTACCGAAAACAGGTAAGGCCATCAAAACAAACCTTTTCCACTTAACTACAGTCGGAGACTCATTATCCCCAAGCATTTACCACGCCATAAAACATAGGCGCGCAATCCTTACAAAGGCCTAGTCTCCAAGACGGATAATCCTCATCTCTCGCGATTCCTCTCGAGGAAGGGTCGCAAAAGAAAACAAGTGAAAACTGATCGGAATGCCGGTCACATGGCAACTTCGCCAGCGGAGTTTGATACACACCTTCCCTTTTAATCCCGCATTTCGCCAGGAGAGGGCGACGCACAAACGCTGAGGAAGAAATTAACGGCTGGAGTTTATGGAACGTGCTCAGAAGGAACCTTCTTGGTGGGTGGGCACAAGACGGAGGAAGAATGTTACGCCGAGGAAGTGCGAGCCGAGGGGGACGTGACGAGAAATTCCAGTCTATCTTCCCTTCTTCTATCTCTCCCTTCGATCACTCCCTTCTCCTCGATCTACACCTTACAACATCGCCTGCTGCACTCGAACATAGATAAAAGATTATTTCATCTCTGCAGGGAGAATAGGTGTGAAATAGGATTTGCCCACTTGAGGAGTTCCGATTAGATGAAGTCGTACCGCTAGATTCGCGTTCACGATTAAGCACATTATCCAAGTTCACATTAAGATTTTAATCTCCAATGGTCTTATATGTCTTCATTTAGGCGATACCGATACTTAATAATCTTTATTTCTATCCAACCTGTCGTCAATGATATCAATAAAAAAAAGTTATGTACGTATAAATAGTTAGAGTCGAAAACTTTGGAAGAAGCGATTTTAAAAATAACCTAAGGTATTATATTTGGAAAAAATATCCAAAACAGGAAATCACCCACAGAAAAGGGAGGTTTGAAAAACATGAGCGAACTGATAGTACATGCTAAAAGATCTTATGAAAAACTCTGTATAAGATTGAAATCACAAATGAGACACGACAAAATTACGCAAAATAAAATAAATAAATTGACGTTTTGCAATTACACTCCTATGGAGAGAAAATAATAAAAATCACAAAGAAATTTGCGATTTAAACATATTAAAAACATCCAAATGTTAAAATACAGTTAAAGAATGAAAAGAAGGAGAATTCAATGGAAAATATCTTTCATATGCTAAACTTCAACTGAATTATAAAGGAATAAAGCAAATACGAATTGAAAATGCAAAAATAAATGAAAGTGAAATCATTGATGGAAAAGAAAAATAATTCTTGACTCTTTCACGAAATCATAGTTGTTGTAATTTTCTGGGAATGTACTCGTAGTTCAGCTTAATGGCGTATTGGCGTAATAAACTAAGCGCTTTGGTTACGACAGTTTGCTCAAAGAGTTGGTTAAGTTACGATATTTTCCTAATCGCAGGGTATGTGACTTTGTGACTTACATCATCTCATATATATCCGCAACAAAGATTTACTTCCTAAATAAGGAATATATTCTTTCCTCTCACAATTTAATTCACGTTTATAAAGAAAGCTGTTAAAGAAGTACAGAAAATTGGAAAATTTTGCGTAAATCTTTTGTGCCAAAAAGACAAATATATTCCTAATGAATTTAAGGTCTCCTACCTTTTTTTATTTTCTTGAATGGGAGGTTATGCTTGAAAAAATTCAAATAATGGTAAAAATACGTTCTGCCACTTAGCATCAAATTTCAATTTAAAGTAATATATTATTAACTCCCAGACAGATTTCTTCGTATCGAGAGATTCTTTCTTATTCTTCCTCATTTATGGAGTCATCAACCTCCTACATAGTATTATCTTTTGTTCCTGAAATTTTATCTATGTAGGCGTGCTAAAAATTATATAAAAATTTCAGAGCGTATATAATATCTGAGAAATATTATAAGACAATGAAGCTGAAACTTTACGACTTTACCTCCTTGAATTTTAACAAAAAACCTTGAAGTAGCAAGGTCTTTGACTGAATCCGCTGACTTTGATTAGATCACGGTCCTCATCAAGCACGACTCCTAAGGGGCATAATTTCTCCGAACTCGGATACGAAAGGATTAGATGGTAAGCAATCTTTAATCAGATACTCGAGCTTTCTTATTCACCTTGGGAACTAGGAACTTTCCGCCTGCTCCAATTCTGCTTAGAGCTTAGATGTTTTTCTCCCTTTGTTGGCTTCCTTTCCGCTACCTTCACGAACTCCGAGAGTACGCAAAATCTCGCGAGCGGGAGATAAGAACTTTCCTCATAAAAGGAAAGACGAGAAATTCCATCCAGGCTACCTTTATCCTCCCAAAAGGTGGCGAAAATAATTTGCACTCAGAGGAAAAATCTTGACGCCTCGTAACGGTTTTCTATGAGGATTCAAACGCGCCATCAGATTAAGAGTAATTACGGTGACCAAAGGAACTGAGGGGCATGACAGTGAGAAGAAATGTGTCGCGAACAAAGGCCAGGGAGGTGGGGAATGTTAAGTGCGAAATTAAACCTTAAAGGAGGAGTCGACGGCGAGGAAGTGTTAAGTGGGAAAAAGAGGGGGAAGAGAGAGAGAGGGGGGAACAGAAGAGGGGTGAAAGTACCTCTCGAAGGTCTTAAAAAAGACGGAAACAAAAGGGACGGTGCGAGAAGCGTGAAAAAGTAACTCCTGAAAAAGAGACTTTGAATTATATAAGGATAATGATGGCAGGATCGGGGAAAAATTGCCAAAGATAAAAGGAGTCGGGGATGCTCGGCTGTGCATTTGAAAGGGGGATCAGAGGTGTTGAAGAAAGCAAGAGAGGTCTGCTCGGGTAGCGAAGGATCGTGACAAACGAGCGAAAATATTAAGAGACCCACCAGCAATTTGAATTTCACGAGCCTTGCAAAAATGAAGGAAATTCCTCCGGGTCTCATTGGGAGCAGAGATTCTTTGAGAGAACAGGTGATTGCGTCGTACTTCCTCCACTCTCCACGCCTTTTGTCGAGCGACCGAAAGTTCTCCTTTGGGCTTAGAGAGAGCACTCCGGCTCTTTTCTTCGAAATCAGGTAAATGCAGGAGTACGTAGTTTACGCCGGGCCACATCTACGCTTCTTGTACCGAGATGTAAACTTCAAACGCCGCGAAAAAGTACGATAAAAGAGATTATGAATAATTTCTTTGGGTAAGGGCAGCATTGAGGGTCACCTGCGGCATAAATCAAAGATATATCATAACTTCAGCACAGAAAATAGGTGACTCCTTCAGGGAAGATAGTTCTTTCCCAATGTTACCGATCTGTATTCAGAAAAAAACATTGCCGCTTTTACAATCATTCCATGAAGATACCTTCTGGTTGATTACTAAAAAATATATAGATATAAATACGTACGAGGTAAAATTTGATTTATCTGCAATTGACTCGCTTTTATATTAGTAAATGCAATTAATAGTAACCGTCAGCATTATTTATGTAATAATGAGCATGAAATTTCTTAAGCAATGAATTATGATTTATGAGAATGAATAAATATAAAGTATTTAAAAGTTGACATAAGCAGAAAGCAGCCTACTTCAGCTGTAACTTATAGGCTATCAAGTCCAAATTGTGGGAAGAGTGCCACTCTTTAAGAAACATAGCTCTAGAAACGTACCTCAGGCAAAAATACTATGAGCATGTTGATTAAATTTGAACTACATTATAAGCGTAACTGAAATTTTAGTAGAGGTAAAGACTTTTGCTTTCACTTTCACTTTTCCCTGATTTGTATTCCTATATTATTTAAATAATTGCTTCATATAAATTATTGTTAAACCATACATAAACTCGAGAAAAGTGAGATAATCAGCAGCTTAACGAGTGACTAAAAGAATCCTTAGTACAATAGTACGGTTAATGTTTTTAATTACCTTAAAACGATAGTAGAATGACGGCCCACAAGTTCCTATTAATCTGGCACAATTGCATATAGTACGCATGAAAGATGATTTTTAGTCAACAATT
Source organism: Pachydiplax longipennis (assembly GCA_036926295.1). Lineage (NCBI taxonomy): Eukaryota > Metazoa > Arthropoda > Insecta > Odonata > Libellulidae > Pachydiplax > Pachydiplax longipennis. Next base: position 21,433,427 of record JAVFKF010000012.1, read on the forward strand.
AACTTTTTGGGCCATTCATGTAATTTACGCTCCGAAGGGAGAACTCCGGAACGTAACGCAGTCAACTTCCTGATTCGCATCCATTTCCTCAACCGAATCAGGGCCAATAAGAGGAAAATTCCGAGGGAAAAAAGAAGAGCGCCATCCATCTAGGAGACCCTATTTCCGATAAAAACAGAAAAGAACGCCGAATATCGGTCTAGATGAGAAAGGGTGGAAAACGAGATGGCCTTAAGACAAAGAGACAAAAAAATGTTGGGAAAGTTAAAAAGGTCTATCTTCGCATCAAAGAGGAGCTCAATTAAAGGGTAACATGGGGCGATTGGGCAGAGAGTGTGGGGATGACCTTTTGCAGAAGGCGGGCAATGAAGGTTCGGGGGAAAGAAAGAACGATAGGAAATGGGAAAATGAAGGTAAAAGGAGAACACGGGAGAGAGGATGATGAGATTGGCACGAGGAAAGGGGAAAGAGGGATAAGAGACAGCGGAAACTTCCCTGAGAACCGCCCCCATTGGTTTCCGATTAAGGGAGGGGGAGGGCAGGGGGAGGCAACCAGCAAAGAGGCCTTAGAACGAGCCGAAGAGAGAGAGAAGTCGTTTGTCCGATCGACGCCCCAAAACCCATTAACTCCCTTTGTTCCCCCGCCATTTTTGTAGTTTTGCGGGAATATAAACTTATTTCCGAAATGTGGGATGATTGATAAAGCAAATGGATCATCGGTTAGAAAAGGTTAGGCCTTCGTAAATGAATCTCACCTCATAGTGTAAGTGTTGAAAGTCCACGGGGGCGGCAGAGATATCGTCCAAAGTAAATTACATTCTGAGGAAAGGAAATCCATGTACATTTCTTAGGTAAAGTACACACTAATCTTTCCTTCCTTCAGTAGAAGAATTTAGCTGGCCTTAATCCGTGACCTAAACCTCCGAATTAAACTTCTGCGATCATAGAAATTATTTTCGAAAATAGATCATCGGAAGTTACTTCGCGCATAGTTGAATGCTAGTTATTAGACAAGCCTACTCAAAATTACTTTCAACAATAGTTAAATGGATATATTCGAGAAAGACGTCATATTTGATTGACGAAAAATAATAGAATTATGAATCTTAAAATTAGTCATTATTACTAACAGATTTTAAGTTTGAAAAAATGAATGATTCTCTGAAAATTCGAAACGCAGAAATATTTAAAGTCTAGACCTGTCCACGGGCAACAATTAACTTTCAGCATCTTCCATTATTTATTTCTATTCTTCATATAATTTTATTGCTCTCACTTACAATTTTAATAATATCACCAGAAAAACTTATGTAATTATTTTATACTTATTGTAGAGTATAGTAGCCTGGCATTTATGAAAGGCTATTTGTTTTATCATTTATAGTTATTATACCAAACTAAAAATCATTGGTTACTATATTCACAAATGTAAAGATAAACTAAACAAAATACAATGATTAAATAAATTATGTTTAACCGAATTAGAAAAACTCAAAAGGAAAGTATTTAGGTCTTAACTTAGCAATGTTTGGCATAGATGTAGGTTGGTGGGTGGCAATGTAGGTGGATTGATAGATTGGATTTTCCGGGATGGTCAGAATCGATGGAGGCACAAGTAAATAAATAATGGCATATTTCTTCAGTGGGTGAAAGAGGGCTCGACTTTGAATCCATGACATCACTGACGACGCAGAGTTCTGATTTTCGAAAGTCCCTCGGAGAAGGTGGTCCCTTTGAAGACGAAGGACGCAATCGATCGTTCCCGAAAAGAGCTCTTCACAAAGGTAAAAGAAGACTTCACCCACGTCCATCACTTTACCTCCAGGAAAGATATCGATCCAGAAAGCTAAGGCTAACATTCGCGCTGAGATTCCAGGAATCGGTCGGAGAACCACAGAAATGAAATGTAGAATAATGGGATTTGAAAAGAGCTCAATCCTTGGCAAATTAAAAAGGAAAGGAGTTCTTTACCTACAAGCGATTACATCTAATGGAATAGAATTATCTATTAGAAATAAATTACGTTCAAGTTTTAGCTTTTAACTTTTAGGGGTGAAACGAAAAATAGGCGGCATTACTCGTACTTGGGATGTAGAAGCAAACTATCTAGTGAATGTGAGTTTAAGGAATTCTGCAATTATCTCAGCTATATATATTATTATAAAGTATTTAATATACATCTTAACCAATAAAACGGTGATATTTCAGGAGTATCTATCGATGAATGTTTCATGGCATTATAGCATAAGAATTTAACAATAGCTATTATTTCTCGTAAGGAACTTTGCTCTTTATCTCTAAAAGACGCTCTTAGAAAAACCACACTTTATTTATTTATTCAATATATTCACGTATAAAAATGCTATGATTAGAGTGAATTTAAAAAGAGAATATAACAGTTTTACAGTAGATGGAAACCTGCTCGAACTGAGCAGAAATCAACAAGTACTAAATTTCAAGAAAATGTTAGTGTAAGTACCATATTTTTTTATTTATTGAAATGAACTGCATTAATATTGAGAATACTCATACTATTGTAATGAATAGTAATGAAGAAATAGTCTAGTTTCCTGGAAAACGATTGATTCTTTGTCTTTATCATCTTAGAAAAACATAATTCATTCTCCGGTCTAAGTGCCACGAAGTCAGGAGAGTAGACGCAAGGACAAGGGCGCAGTGAATTTACGAAAGGAAAAACAGTAGAGTAAAGGTTTGCTATAGTATAGAGCCAAGGACGGAGAAAAAAGAGAATGCTAGAGAAGGAGGAAGGAAAAGGGGAAAGTTCGCGCGGAGGTTTCGGTCTGGTTTCATAAGAGATGGCGTCAGAGAAGCTAATAGGGTTCAAAAGAAGCAGACTTGTGGGTCGTGATGCGTGGCGCGGTGTTTCCCGGTTTGGCAAAGTGAGGGGGTAAGGATCGACTGAGTGGATGGAGGGGCCGAGCGAAACGGCAGAGTAATTTATAGGCTGGCCCTATTTTCCACTCGGTTGAAAAGACCATATTCCGCAGTTGTTGAATTCCCTTCCCTCTTCTTCGCTCCTTTTCCATCTCTTGCAATTCATCCTCATTCCGCCTGCAAGAGGATAGCCGCTCGATTTTCCACTCTGTGACGATATAAAGAGCACCGCGTGGTGAAGTAGAAATTCATCTCTCGAAATCCGAAGGGAGAAAACGACGAGAAGAAGTGAGCAAAGTGCGGATAGCAAGTTGATCCAGTGGCCACATACGTTTAAAGATTCTAGGTAAGGAGTATAGGTTGCGCTTGAACAGCATGAAGAAAGAAATTAGGAGAGATGTTTGATAGCTGTGGCTGACTTTGGCTCAGATAAAGCAAACGATATTAATGTGACTAGGAGTAATATAGTACCGTTACAAGACCATTAATTATTCTAAATGAATTTTATTTATTTATTTATTTATTTTATTTAAGAATTTAATTTAAAGCAAAAGAATGCGGTAAGCATTCTTTACTTCAATTTTATTGAGTATTTTTTAAATTTTATTTTACCTATTACAGGTCGAATTACGCCGGAAATGTGAAAAGTAAAGCATAGATATTTGGCTCTGAAATCTATAATGATTTCTCTGTTTGAAACGTTAATCTAGAAAAAATTAAAAACCACTATATGGCTCCAAGTAGAGAAGTAATTCCTTGATTCAATTAACACTTCCTTAATTCCGGAATAATATTACTGTTAATGAATTCGTAATGCAATAAAGAATTTAACAATTGATAAAGATTTAATTCATGGTCTGAAGGAATCATAATAGGAAAATACCTCACGAATTTTACGTCGCTAACGGAACACAAGATATCTTCTGGATTACAGAACATTTACCATAAAAATACCAAATACAAGTACAGAGTGAAGCACAATATTAGTGATACAATAATGGGATACAATTTTAGTATATAATACAAATTATATCAGTTATATCACCATGTAGTATCTTCACGAGAAAAATGTTTATATTGTTAATTACAAAATACATTTTTGCCTGATGAGTTTCATTGCCAAAACCATCTTATTATAAATGTGAAATGAAAAATAAACGTTTAAAGAATCCTAATTCACTCTTGGATAAATTTAAAAACTCATGAAAAAAGCGTAGAAGAATTATGAAAATTTAACAGTTTGAAATGGCATTATTTTTCCGAGAGAACTAAATACTCTATTAATTAGAACCTTTTAGCAGAACGAACGAAGGGAAACTCATTTAACCGAGCCCATTAATTACTAATTTAGAGCACTAATTCAGCATAAAGAATTTGTAAGACAGCAAACAGAAGGAAGATTTGAAACGAAAAACGACAACACTGAAAAATGCGATAAAAAATCAAGAATAAAAATTCGATTCACCAAATAAAAAATCTTACTAATGAAAGAAAATGAGAAAATGCAAAGAAGGAAATTGAGGAACGGAATTAAGTTATTTAAGCAAGGAAATGCTCTGTTAGATATCCCGGAAGTTGGTAAAAATTTTTTTTAAGAGAAAGAGAGAGAGAGCCAGAAAGTACGAGATAAAGAATGTTTTAGTCGGTAATCGTTAATCTCGCAAATGGCTCATTCCGAGAATGATATGATTAAATATTCATTGGATGAATTTCGAGAATTTCATCTAATAAGGTCATCGGGAACGTGATTTTTAAAATCCTAGAATAGATTCAACGATAACAATGCTGTCCTGTGCATTAGTCGAAGAAGATATATAAATTCTGGGAAGTTGCTTCTCCCTCAAATAACTTCATTATTATCGGAGCGAAATAACGGGCTTGAGGTACGAATAAACTCGCGAAAAGATAGAATTATCACAGTCAAAAAGAAAAAAAAACGATAACTAACGGAGAGAGTAACCAAGCTGAAATCCTGTCTCATTAGATTTCCCGATTATTTAATGAACATCACATAAGGTTATTATTTTTGATGGAATTTGATCAGCTGTAAGGTCGTAAATCTCCCGATCATGACAAGCAATCATTGACGGCTGGAATCCAAATTCGTATTTGCTTATCACGGAAAGGGAATGTGGCTTCATATTTGAAGGGAATAATTATAAATTAATACAATTTAGCTTTAAAATAATTCCTAATTGAGGGATGCCAACACTTTGACCAATCCCTTATCTCCCAAAAGTCGATCATTTCCTGGTAATTTCCGACAGTTTTCTATCCTGAAAATTGATGATTAAAGTACAAATAAGTAAAGCTTGTATATATCAGGGGCCTTTAAATGTTTTGAGAGACGGGCCAAATCAGAGAACGGAAAGCGCTGAGCGGTGGTACAAATCTATAAAAAAAGTATTCATCTCCACTTCTTCAAACTAATTACATTATATCAAAAAGGATTAACCGAAATGGTATTCTCATTTAATAAAAATATAAATAAAAGAATACTACGGCTACATCATAATAAGTACCTTGCAAGTTCTGTCATCATGAGAATGTTCAGAATATAACATTCCTTAATTCGAAGACCATATCCGTTCTGCGGGCCATTGTTTGGAAACCCTTATTAATCATTAAATTTAGACAAAAAAATCTTGCTTTAACTATCTTTGTAATAAAAATAACTTGATTTGTTTTCGATGAATTACTATTATTAAAAAGACAGTGAAGCACATAATCTGCGACCCTTAGTACGTAAAATACTGGGCTCAATGAAATTACTAATGGGCGTCAGGCAACCCAACTGACAAATGTGTAGCTGTGGTTGCCTACATGTAAGGATAAATTGGCTACTTCGCGTTAAAATTACTTACCAAATGCCCATTTTGTAAGTTTAAAGAATAATATAAACTGGATATCGGCTCTGATATAGCTATAACAATCCAAACGAATAATGAAGATCAACGTGCCATTCATAATTTATACACTGAAAAGTTTCATTAATCAGAAAGATCATTAAGCGTGAAATTGAAATATGACATAGTTTACAGAATTCAATCTCCTCCAATTTTTTTCTATGGAGAGAAATGTGACAGATATATATTGTATTTTATATCATTAGTTTTTCTTCTTCCTCTAAGGTTCGCGACTAGTCTTACCCTACTTTAATAGCCAGATTTTCCATTATGTAATAACTCCTTTTTAGATGAAACTTTTCTTTTTCCCTTTCTGCCATTTGCTCGGTGATTCAGTCTTCCATCTTCTTTCCGGCCCTCTTCACACAGTAAGAATGCCTCTAGTTGTCTCTTCATCGACCGCATGGGCAGTACCAACAGCGACCTCTCTTTTTTATATTTTTACATCTCCCTCGACCGCTACTCGCCCTGTCCCAGCTCGTCTCTACTCTTCCTTTGACCCAGCGTTTTAACTTTGCGGTTTCTTGAAACCAACACTCCTCCTCGCGTTAGTATGTGCTTATTCTGTTTCTTTCCCCTCGGAACTTTTTTCTCCTCGGGTTATTCCGACGGAATGCGGGGGCTATTCTTCAGCTTCCTTCAATTCCCTTTCCGTGCCAAGTTCCTCTCTAGTCTCGTTCTTTACACACATTTGTAATGTTGAATGAGATAAATCTTCACCTAGAATAACTTCATCTTCTTAGAAGTCTATAGAACATAGTTCTAATTCCTTGAGCGCCTGAGAAAGTGTCAAAGCTAAACAACTGGAAAAAGATCACTACTAAAGAGATTGGCAGATACTAATTCGCTCTTACGAAAGCCTATTTAGTAAAAAATCAGTAAAATTATTTTGATCGAAGATATTGAATATCGGAGGAATAGAAAATCGTGAGGAATTATAATTATACTAGGAGAGGCGAGAGATTATAAACCAAAATCATAAAAGGAGAGAAAAACTAAGCCGAGAAGTCAGTACAACGCTCTGAACTAATCATAGGATCTAATGTACAGAAATTAAAAAACTCTAGTTCCTTTCTCAAAAATTTAACCTACATCATTCCAAACGATGCAAACCTATGTTTTCGATTTCCGCACCACTATAGTCTGAAATGATAAATTATTAACTGAAATCGCACCTATAACAGAAAATTTGTATGTAAATCCAAATGACTTTAGATGATTTACTTTATAAACTCCGTGTTTATCTAAACCTTTTCGCATTAATACATCAAGTTAATGTGAGGGCAAACTGCAAAGATGATGGAGTCGTCATGAAAGAAATCTTATTTATACTTCCTGTGTTTTTCTCAAGCAGATAAGAACATCTACCGAGGAAGATTTAGCAAAAAATTCCCGGATTAAATTTATGAAGGAATAAATCTTCCTCATTCGGAAGCAACGCTGAAACGGTGACCGCTTTAGCTGAAAGGCCTCGACCCCTCGAAATATCTTAGGATGCCTTTCCTTTCAAAATCTCGGAGCCCATCAGAAATAACCGTCCTCCGCCACTTCACTCGGCGAAACTTCTATAGCCCGCCTTATTTCATTTCATCTCTTCTCTAACACGTCTCTCGCCACCTCTCCATCCCCAACGGCTCCTTGGACGACTCGTATTGGAGTCGATCGTAATTCTGTTCTCGCACTTGGAAAACCTTCCAGAGCGCTCCATCACTTGCCTCTTCTCCCATCATAACTCCCCACCCACTTCTTGCCATCTTCGCCCTTTATATCCCCGGAAGCGTACTTCCCTCTCTCTCCGTATATAAAGAGCTGAACTCCTCTGCATTACTCCACGGCTTCCTCGCAGCGCTTTCGACATTTCCGAAAACACATAATTCCAGGGATATTTCGCTTCGATGATCTCCCGTGAAGGGAACGCCGCTGAGGCAACCTGAGCACCTTAAATGGTTCGGAATGATTGTGAACGTTTGCATCGCCATGAATAAATATATTTAGGTACACTTCGAATGAGTATATTCCAAAATATATTACAGCACACTGAAATAACTGCGGAGTTGTGGAGTTTAAGCAAATATCCCCATACAACTTCGGGTAACTTAACTAACCTTAATAATTAAGATAATTTAAGATCAATTTAAGGAGGAACATGCCATGTACTGCTTAGAAATTTTTGCAAGCGATAAACATTTTTCCTATTCTAAATCAAAAGGAAACTGATGGATTATTAACGTCAAAAGTTTTACTAAAACATGTAATATTCAGAATGTTAATAATCAGTATTACAGTTAATGATTATAAAGTCAGACAGTAAATCAATATAAACAATAAATTATCTTTAAATAATAAGGAAATTGTAAATATCACACAAAGTAACATTTAAAGTATTCAAAAATAGTATTAGAGGTATAATTTTCTTATGCAGTAATGAAATCAATGTACACTAATATGCTAATCTAACTTCAGTTTAATTAGGTGCACCTAAGGTTTTGAAATTCTGAATAAATCAATACCACGCCACACCTGCAACTAGGTAACGTGGAGCGAAGAAAATTTAAAGTATCGCATAATTCTGATCGTATACTTTTTGGGTGAAATTCATCTCTTGACACACAAAGGTCTTTGTTAAGACGACAATGAGACTGAGTGATCTCTTCTTCCATCCATATAGTAACCATTAAGAGAAGTTACCAAGGCCAGCCTACAGAACATGTAAAGTTGAGGATAGCAATTATTAAAAAGATACAAAAGTATGTTTCTGCTGTGTTTGAACGCATTTTTACGTACAAGATAATTTAGCTTAATGAAGACCTCACTGAACAGTTTTACTGATGAAAGGCTCTCTTATCTGCACCTAACAAAACTTTGCATATGTTTCCAAAATTAAATAAAACACGAGGCTCTTAAACCAGCGAAAAATATATTCTTTAAATGTGCGAGAAAAGGGAGAAGTCAATAGCTCTAATAACATGAAGGATTTAAGAAAGACAGTTTTCCGAATGAGAGAGAAACTAAACCGCAAAGAAACAGCCTAATGGGTCTTCGTGACCTTTAGGAGTCACGGTGTTTCAGGATGCACCATCACGGCGCAATCAACTCAGTCGCAGAAGAGCGGAGAAGAAAATCACGGTGAGCGACTCACTCCCAGCTTTTGCTCACAAAAAGACCACTTCTCTCCTCCAGAGCACGCCAATGGGATTTGCTTCCACCCCTATCAACTCACTTGATCCTGGTCTCCCATTTCCACACAACCCTTTCCCCCTATTACCGTTTCGACACTGCAGAACTAATCCACATCTCAGGGTAAATGCTGAAATTCGCTTCCCAACCATCCGTTTCCTATCAACTCAATGCGAAGTTTACTAAATTTCTGTTGTCCGGACTCTCTGAGGTCGGATAAAATTATGAAATCATTTGATGCTTAAACTGTTCATACTATATCACGCTTTTCTCTATAGTATTCAGCCATGAAGGTAGGTTTGACTTCTTCCCACCATCATTAGATAACAATGACTTTAGAAAGGGAATCATAAAAATATCAATGAATAATAACAATGCTACAAGGCATTAAAATGGCAATGTTGCATCTTAAGAGGAAAAGAAATGCCAAATGCAAACTATTTGTTTACCCCTAAGTGCTGAATACGTTCCCAGTTTCATGTGCCTCCTATGTTGAATAATATAAAGGAAATTAACCTCTATCACTCAACGCAATTTCTTTATTTATGTCTACAAGAAATGGTTTTAAAATTTAATGATAAAATATTATTAATTTTTATACTCTTCCTCAAAAATGTCTAAAATCATGAACAGCAACAAGGACGCAAAAACATAATTATGTCTAAGGATGTATAAAGCACCTAAATGGATATATATTGCTGTAGGCGACTGACCCCTTACATTTTTGACAAGATTAGAATTTCCATTGAGTGCAACTTGAGTGCTACTTTGCTGGATGTAGAATCCTCTTAATTCGCCATAATCTTCCGTATTTATTATTTTCATCCATATTCAATGTCAATCCATAGTCTATGATTATCATTCATAAAGGGAATTCATCATTATGACATTTTCTACGGCCTGAATTACCCCCGAAGAGTTTCCAAAATATTTTTAATTATTTAACTTTATCTACGCCTTATGTGAAAATAAGAAATTAGATTGGGAGTGAACCGGCTACTTAACGTCATTATAAAAACGACTCGTGATAGTTCTGGTGGTAAGGAGACGTCCGGAAGTAGCCTGTGGCACCGACTAGAATGAGGTCAAGGTTAAGAGGTGACGAAACTTCTTGCTCTTATTGCCTTTGCTTCAAAGCCCAATTCCGCCGAGAAGGTAACGATCTACGCAGCTAATCCTAAGTTGAAAGATAAATAGGAAACCTGCTGCAAGAGAAGTTAGAGTTGATTTCCTTCGTTCTTACAAGCATTACGAGTCGTAATGGATAGTTCCAGATTTCTTTGTTGAGGGCATACAACTAATCATATCATCTTACATTTAAGCGTGTTACGATATCAAAAACCAAATGAGCAGGATATAAATTATGGTAAATATACCGAATCTAATCGTGTAGCCCGGTGTCTGTCAAACGTTTTCGCCTCAAGGCTCATGGGAAGAGAAAAATCGTTTGGAAGCACGCAAAATATTAATACAACCTGTTATACGATTGATGATATACATACATATATTATGCCTATACAAATATATATATATATATATATATATATATATATATATATATATATATATATATATATATATATATATATATATATATATATATATATATATATAGTGGAAAATATATACAATCAAGTGGAAGTGACCACAGGATCGTAAGATGCAGATTGAAGATTAATCTCCAAATGGAACGCAAGAAGTTGATTTCATGCAAGAAACATGAAATAAGCATCAAAAAAACTAGAAGAAAACAAGAATAAATATCAGCTTGAGCTAAAAAATAGATTCTCAGCACTTCAAGAAGAAGAACTAGAAACCAAAGTCATGCAAGCTGTTAAGGAAGCAGCAGAAGAAGTAGCAAGCACACCAAGAAGAGCTAAAGATAGAAAGCTAAGTGACAGCACCCGACAAATGATGAAACGACGTAAGGAACTGAAGAATTCAGATACACAAAAGGATAACATCGAATACGTCGAGCTTAGTAAGGCTATCAGAAGGGCAATTAAGGAAGACGTGAGAAAATTCAATGAGAGAATTGTGCAAGAGGCTATAGAAAACAGCAAAAGTATGAAGAAGATCAGACAACGCCTAGCAATTGGAAAGAAACAGATTTTAGCCATACAGAAGGAAGATGGTACAAGAATTTGCAACAGACAAGCAATACTAAGGACGGTAGCAGAATACTTTGGCAACCTATACAAGAAGGAAGAAAATGATGAAGAGGAAAACCAAGAAGAAAGCCAAAACCAACGAGATCCCCTCTCTATTCTCCCAGAAGAAGTAACTGCAGCAATAAAGCAGACGAAGAACGGAAAAGCAGGAGGCATAGATGGAGTGTTAGCAGAATATCTAAAACTTGGTGGAACAGAAGTTGCACACGTTTTAGCGCAGCTATTCACAACTTGCCTGAAACAAGGAAGAATCCCCCAGGACTGGAATCATGCAAGAATAGTCCTTTTGCACAAGAAAGGAAGCAAGGAAGAGCTGAAAAATTACCGCCCCATCAGTCTCCTTCCTGTTGTTTACAAAACATTCATGAGGATAATAGCTGAACGGATAAAGATTATTCTATCATCCGCCCAGCCTAGAGAACAAGCAGGATTCCGGAAGGGCTTCAGTACTATGGACCACATCCACACACTACAAGAAATAATCAGCAGGACGAATGAATATGAGATGCCACTAGTACTATGCTTTGTGGACTATGCTCAGGCCTTCGACTCGGTAAGTACCTCCTCTACACTAGAAGCTCTGGAAAAACAAGGAGTAGATGCAGAGTACATCCGACTCCTACGCAGCATTTATAAAAATGCCACAGCCTCAGTAATGCTACACGAAGTTACTGAAGAATTCAAGATTGAGAAGGGAGTTAGACAAGGAGATTGCCTTTCCCCAATTCTTTTCACAGCTGTTCTGGAGGAAGTTTTTAAAACCTTGGACTGGGAGCAGAAAGGTCTGCGGATTAATGGGGAACACATCAGTCATCTGCGCTTTGCAGATGATATAGTACTCTTCGCAACCAACGGAAAAGATCTAGTTTCAAGACTTAATGAACTAAACATAGCAGGACAGAAGATAGGACTCAGGATAAATTTAACAAAAACAAAGGTAATGTATAACTCTTTTGCAGCACAAGAAACAATCAAATTTGAAGGGACGCCTCTGGATATCTGCTCAGAATACACATACCTAGGACAACTAGTAACCACAGGAGAGAACAGCAGGATTAACGAAGTAAACAGAAGAATTAAACTCGGCTGGAGTGCCTTCGGAAGAAATGCACACATTCTAAAGTCACAAATGCCAATGGTCTTGAAGAGAAAGGTCTTCAACCAATGCATTCTACCAGTGTTGACATATGGAAGTGAAACCTGGGTGTTAAACGCAGCAATAACCCAGCGACTTCAGACAACGCAAAGAAGTATGGAAAGGTGTATGCTTGGGATCACAAGAAGAGACAGGAAACGCAACACCTGGGTGAGGATGAAGACCGGAGTGACAGACATCGTAGATAAAGTAAGGTCACTGAAATGGATGTGGGCAGGCCATGTGGCGAGAAGAAACGACAACCGTTGGACAAGAGCGGTTCTGAACTGGACACCCAGAGATGTGAAGAGACCAAGAAGAAGACCAAAGGACCGATGGAACAGAGACATCATTAAATACTTAGGTGTGACATGGCAAAGAGAAGCTCAGAATAGAGAGAATTGGAAAGCGCTTGGGGAGGCTTACATCCGACATCGGATTGAAAATGGCTGATGATGATGATGATGATGACAATCAAGTATTTAAGACTACACTTTCTGATATAATTCTATCTCGAATACAAAAGAAACATTCAAAATTTGGCGGAACAACTATTACTTCTCGCGGCAGATAGTCTAGTGTAACCCAAAATTATCGATACTTTAGTAAATTTCATATAATCACAGCGATAAACAAGACTGAGGCAAGAGTAGGATGAAAAAACAAATGTCTCTATTCTCCACCGAAAAACAATCGAAAGAAAACATCACGAGAGATTAAATCACGATTTTTCTTCCCGCTCCCCGACTATGTACCTTCAATCAACACGACAAGCTACTTTTCAATCTCTCAGCGAAGTAAAACGTAAGCTTTTCTTCCAAAGAACTCCTCGTTTCCTCTCAGTTTCTCCCTCCGCCATCGATAGTACGCCCCATCCCAAAACCAATGCAATACCAAGGCACCCCTTCTCTCCAGTCCCTCTTCCTCTGGAGTATCTTCGGGATTCGGATTCGAGAACCCTCTCCTACGTCGGCGATATACTAAGGGGTGGTGTGGGTGGAAAAGGAGCTTTCCATCATAAAAAGAGGAAGCCTTTCGGATTGCGATTGAATGGGAAAAAATCCGCATCTCAGAAATAAACGACACACCGAAATAACCCACCCTTGAAAAATTTTTGACGGCGAGATGCTGTTTGGATTCTTCGCGATATCTTGTTTCGACCGTTGGAAATTGCGGGGGATCTTTACCGACGGACCATCGAGCGAAAAATCCTGCTGTTTCCACGAAGCGACTTTTTCATCGAGCAGAAAATACGACCTCTCTTTCTTCCCTCGATTCTTTCGAAAAATAAGTTTTGATGAAGGCAAATTGGATTGTTATCGAATTTTGAGGAAGAGTCATCGACGTATCTTGCAATCTTTCCGAGAACCAATTACGTTTGAAGGAAGTTTGGGCACAGAATGAATGATTGCGATGATTATTAATTAATACGTGATTCCGAGATTTAGAGAGAGGCTTTTAAATATACTTTCCTGGAAACCAACATTATTCCATCTCATGCTCAGATGTACGCTCGTAGTATTAATCTTAAAATTGCTTCGAATGTTGAGGTCGTTTCGCTTCTATATCCTCCCATCTGGAATCAAACCCCGCACTTCGAACAAGGTTAGGAATAAGACTGATATAACAATGTCATTCTTCCTTCATGCAAAATATCTAAGCGAAAAAAACATTAATGTGTGGAAGTTATGTTAATATGACTAATATTATATCGCATTTTGTTCTGAAAATGCCTCAAATCATATTTACCGTATATTTACGAACAAGACCTATGACACCCAAATTGGTTTTTCTAATGAAATATGTGCGATTGAAATACCGATTTTAATGTCATTCCAACCTATCATAGGAAAACATCGATTGGAAAAACCTTGGAATGATATTTCGCTATTCAAAATTATTAAATCAATAATTCATTTATTTCACAAAGCCCCCTAAAACATCCATTTGCTGGATAATTACAGTGGGGAACTTAAACAGTAACAATCGACGAATAAAAACAACCAAAAATTCCCTAACCAGAAAAATTCGACTATCCGGGATTTGAACTGAGGATCTTGAGATCGGAGCGAAAGCACTTCACCGCGTCCGGTGAATTAATAATAATGAAACATCGATTCTCGCTGCAGAAGCATGAGTAGCTGATTCTCAAACTCCAAAAAAAGATATCCTTAACACAATCTCTTCATTACCAATTTCAACAAGACCTAATGGATACGGAGATGAGCACCAGGAAACAGGTAGAATGTAGCGAGAGTTGTACGTCGAAACTCTTTCACAGTTCGAAACGCCCAAGTTGTTTCCCTCCTTCAACTAACCGTTCCTTTAGCTCCTCCTGTTTCGCACATTCTGATAGGGCTACGGTCCGTATCCAACCACTCAAACCACCCCTTAAATTCCACACTTTCCCTTCCTGCCTCGTGCTCTCACTTGTTCCCATTACGTATCCCACCGAGCATCGATCCCCTCCCTCTAGGGAGATAGTCTCGTCGTCTGAACAACATCCGGAAGATCGCGGGGATCAAGGACCTCTCTAGGCCACTCCTCGCCCAATGCACTTCCTATTGGCTACAATGAAAGAGATTTTGCAGAGTAAGGGTAACAAACAACCGACTCGGCCCCAATTATCCTTTTACTCGAATTCTCCGGATTCGTGATCCCGTGAGGTGTTTGCGCGGTCTCTGATGTGTAAGGATGTCGCTCCTTAACGAGAAAGATTACGTGGAATGAATCGCGTTTCCTGGAAGCATGATAATGAACTGTTTACGGCAACGTAGGATTGGCAAGATGGAACAAGATAAAAAGTGGCTTAATGCTAGAAACCAACCAGAGGGAACTTTTTCTTGTAGGTTTGAACACTATAATTGAATTTTCGGAAGAAATAATGACGTTTTCTAGATAGATATCATCGATGTTTCACTGCTAAATACGAGTATGCAGTGAATACAATTTTTCCGTAACATTTGGATCTTATTTGGACTATTTGTTTCCTAAAAAGTAACGATAGCTGTAGAAGAGGAAAACGTAAGGGAATTTTTATGGCTCAATAAACGCGTTACGAAAAAGATAACGGTAGTTAATGTTATACATTACAATTTGAAATACGAGTATTATGCTAAAAATTTTCCTTAAGACAAAGCTTGACCTAATTATCTAGGGATGAAGGAAAGTTAATTCTCTGAGTATCTAAAATGAAGTGATTACCTTTTAGTAATTAAATCATTTATTATACTAACTAACCCGAACCACACTTTTGATTAACGGCATGACATTTAGTTTTATTTAAAGTCAGACAGTAAATATTTATCATTCAAGAAAATGAAATATTTAAGTAATGACTGCTGGAGACAACCCTAAGACGCTCAAAAACGGTCTTCGTGGTTTCGATGAAGTAACGAAATTAGTCGCCAACACTTATTATTAACACCAAATTCACATCAACTTTTAATTTTATCGATCGAAACAAATTTCATCCGAAAAATACCTCAAATTTTGTTAAAACAAAATCCCCTGACGTCGTGTCATCGCGGCGATTTCGATCCTAGAAGCAATTCATATAGCCTCTGTTTACAACTTCTGACATTCATATCGGCATCGAGTAGCGACCGCGTCGCAAACAAAGCAACCGGTGGAAAATTACCATAGTTCCATCTCGAACGGAATCGCCCCGCAGATTTAACCTCGGACCTGTTACGTAGACTCGCTCGCTGAGGGTAATTGGACGAAAAGCTCTTGCGACATGATCTAGCTTTCCAATTCCGCAAAAATCCTCGCCGCGGTCCTCAAACAAGCAAACCAAACGACGCGATTTATATGCCGCGCAAAGAGCTAGATGATTTCGCATCGGGTAAACTCCGTCGCGAAAAAGAGTCCCCGCAATGTTTGCTACCATCAAACGATCGTCTGAGAATGGCATTATCATTTCATCGACGAGGATTCGTCGCCGGAGAGTTCTTTGTATCCCCTGCCGGAGAATTTTCCATCTTCTCCTGTGCGATTCTCGGCCAGCAAAGGTCAATCCCTTTTGCGGTGTGACCCGGGGATATGTGGGGCGGGGCGACTTATTCGTGGGAGGCCAAGGGGCGGATTGAGATGAGGGAAATATTGGGGAGTGCATGAGGTGGGGAAGGTACGGATAAAGAGAGAGGAAAAGAGACTGTTAGGGGGAAATGGGGAAGAGGGGGAGTTTACGTACAATGCCAAAGGGGAAAAAGTGAAACGTGAGGTCGGGAAGAGGGTGAAAAGAAATTAAAAAGAAGAGAATGAAGGAAAAGGATGGAATGAAGAGGAAGGAAAGGGAGGGAGGGAAAAAAGGGATGGTTTTAATGTGGGAGGAAACTGGGATGAATGGTAGGTATAGAAGCGAAGTGGGAGGTAATATGGGAGGGAAAGAGAGGTAGGATAAGTTGATAGGGTGAGGAGAAAAGGTGGAGTACCTCTAGAAAAGAGGAATATGGACATTAGGAGTTACTGGATGGATAGAGTAAATAAGAGTAAATGGGTGAACAAATATGGTGAAAGAAAGAGAAAGAAGGTCGACCGAAATAATCAATGGTAAGCTATTGGAAGAGAGAAGGATGTATGACGAAGAAAAAAGGAATAAAGGAATTAAAAGTGAAGTAACATGGTGAAATGTATAAGATGGAAGATGATTTACATGACAGAGGGGAAACAATGCTTCCACCTTTGGCTTTTCTCCATTAGATCTGGAAGAATATAGATTCACTACGCGGATAAAATACTATAGCACACAGTGAACAGAGGGAAGTTTCGGAAGGGGAAATTATGTAAAAGACTGCTATAATAATTGAACACAATGTCAGTGTCTCACAGATGTACATACTATACATACTTATAATGAATAAAATATGCCTCCATGATGAACTATTCGCACTCTGTAAATTTTGTTTTGAATTAATTTCATGATACCATCATAACTTTACCCGCAGTAGCGGTTATTTACTTTCTAGGTGAGAAACAACGAGTTATCGAGAGAGCAAACCTGTGCTATTTCTGATGAATTATCCTTTCAAAAGAATATTATAGACTTATTAACTATAAACTGTCGTTCTCGTCCTTCCACAGATATTTGGCTTCGTGCGAATATAATTGGAGATGATTCTCATTTCCTTTCGCTTGATAACTATATATCATCACGGTCGAAATTTAACATCTACATATCCACTTGGAATGGATGGGAGGGAAGGACCGATGTATGATTGTGTTGAAAGAAGCAGGTAAAAAAGGGGAGAATGATGTCAGGAGGGCAACTTGCACATACGAGAAAGAGGGGAAAGATAGAAGCAGGGAGTGAGAATACATCGTTGAAGACGCGCATGAAAGAAGAACCGGAGATAGGAAGAGAAGGAAAAGGGGAGGGTCCAGGAGGGTATTTGCACACTGCAATGAGGTAAGGAGATATCAAGGGGAGAGGGATATCGGTGGAGGAGTTTGAAGAGGTAGCAAGTTGGGAGGGACCGGTCTTGCGGCTTCCTTCTAGAGAGGGTATCCTGGGCAAACGAAAATGACCGCTGCTCTCAAAAAAAGACTTTTATCAAATGATAAAGTCGTCGGATTTGCGGAGATCTCTCTTTCTCTTATCCCTTCCATCTCCTGCGCCACGACAATGGAGAAATCGAGACGGTTCGGATGTTTCCAGGACGACGAATCAGATATGAGTCGAGTGGCGGAGCAGTTAAGGGCGCGGACGGTAGATGCTGAAGTAAGCTTTAAAAAAAGAAGGAAAAAATTGAGTGGCACTTTTGTGTGGATGAAATTTCCTTCGGCAGCGGACGGAAAAAAACGAACGAACTCGACTCGTTTGCGGCAAAAGGGATAGAGGAAGATACGTATCGACGACAAAGATATCAAAGACTTTTTCGTGGTACTACGAAGGGTAAATATAAATCGAACTGATGAGTTACTCAATGAATCGGCAACTCCTTTTACGACGCCAATCCAATTAAGGTTTATGAGCTCTGTGGCGCGCGGTAGTTCCTAAAGTGAGGAGTGAGCTACAAAGCTATCTTTGAGACGGGCGTTTATTTTATGTAGGGAAATATTATTGTAGTGTTCGATGGATACGGATTACTATGGCACTGATCGGTCGCTAAAGAATCCGAACTAATTCTAATTTTTGCCCACTTTTAACCACTAAACTGTTTATTGCTCTTAAGCTTCGAGACCTGTGTAACCAATTTGTAGAACTTTGTAAGAGCTTGTAGTACTTGATTTTACAACGCTAAATCTTTCACATTCACCTTATAAACCTGAAATACATTACCTGTTAAATTCTTCCTCTAAATAAAGCTTAATGCTGAAGTTGCATTTATTCTACAAAGGTCACTCTCAAATATGTACTCAACAAATTCTATCAAATATTTTCATTAGAATAGCATAAATGATAAAAATTGATTGATTTTAGTCAAAATAAATAGTCGTTTTCGTCGACATAGGTTTTATATTTTAGATGATTCTTCAGTTATTTCTTTAACCAAGCTGGATTTTGAAGACTCATATCTCTCTAATATGAAATCTGTTCACATAACATATTGCATAGGTGTAATAAACTAAAAATTACGATGAGCTGAATGGAAGAAGAGAGTTCACAACCTCAATTACCCTAAATAAAGACGCTACTGATTCATTTACTGAGGTAGTAGCTTAACTGGTAACGAGAACCAAACCCGCTAATCGAGCAGAGGCACTGGTGCAGCAGCAAACGGCAGAGAACGTGGTAGCAGAGAGTGGACGTGGAGAGCGTCTTCAGATAGTAGCGAGGATAGCAGCAATAATGGCCGTCTCTTCCCCCAGAGAGAGAGATAAAGGGGGAAGGACAGGGATGGATAGGGTGCCGTAGGACAGGATCAGGGAGGGAGCGGAAAAGGAACGTTAGCCGGCCGTGAAGAGGGCGGGAGAGAGGGTTGATAGCCCTCTAGGGTCTAGATTGGGAAGTTCCGGAGGCTGAAGGGAGGATCGGAGTGGATGTGGGAGGCGGAGAGATCACAGGGAGGATGCGGAGGTCGTTGAGATGAAGAGGGAGTAATTCCATTCAAATGACCGCCTTTGAAAGGATGTAAACCACGTTTCATTCGGTCAGTTATGACCCGTAGGCTTTGAAGGTTTTTGGACTCCGCTTCGAATGACACCAGGGGATACGCCTTCGTGCGCAGACGCGTCGCATCTCGCGTTTGTTCTTCAGTGATTCGGAAGAGAGATAAAAGATTTATGGCCTCGTGGTCTGGCTACATTTCACCCACGTTACCCGAGCATAACGCGATCTCGGTTTAAATGGGCTAACGTTATGTTACGAAATTCCGGGTCATAGGTTCTCGAGCAGGAGCATAAGAATTTGTTCGGGGGATATAAACCTGTCTAGATTAGAGGATAGGGGAGCAAATCCATAAAAGAAGTTGCCGTAACAACAATTCTAGATTGAATATACTGAAAACATACCCAAAAATAGGAGGATCCAAAAGGACTATTTGTGAGAGGATGTGAAATTCCTAATGATATTTTCCTGCATCCTTTATAGATAAATAATAATATCATTGACGAAACCAGAAAATGCCAGCGATTGGGGGCGACTTGGGACAATTTTCTTATGAATTTATCTTCAACAAGCGTTTTAAATGTCAATTTATTCGCGATGAATGTCACAGAAGATCGTGGAAACCCTTCACAATACGATTTTAATTCAAGCCCACTGTCTTGTCCCCAATGAATAATATAAGATCAAATTTTATACTGAAGTCTCGACATTATGAAATATTCTCTTATGAACAATGTAAGTCAACGTAACAGTCCAAAGTACTTTTCTTTAAGAATTGCTGGATACAATAATGGGTAATATAATAATGAATCCTTGCATTATATGTGGTACCGACTTTCAACTAATAATGCCTGAAAGAGTAATTACATAATTTTAGAACTTTCGTTTCATTTAAAGTGGTCAAGCCTATACTTTGCACGCCAGTTTAACTTCAGAGACAGATTTCGGCGTTTAAATTCTTTGATAATTTCCTAAACTTTTCCTTGCTGAGCAGCAGTTTTGATGCTATGCTAAACTTCCCTTAATGCCTATTTGATATCAACATATCCTCTACATACCGATTTTCTTGCTTTTTACTAGAAAATCTATAAATCAAACAGATAAAACACCTCATATTTTACTCCCTCGTTACTGAATCTCATTTAATATTTTCTTTGGGATTTCGTTTAACCTGAAGAAAATCAATTCCAACAATCCAGCATGCTCGCAACCGATCTCTTTGATCCCGATAAGTATTCCTCTTCGATTCAAAAGAGCTAGACTTACTCGCATTAGGTCTGCAATTCAAAGAGAAAGAAATTCAATCTTCATTTCCGACTCTTCTCTTCGAACGATGAACACACACTTTTAGTACGAGTAAAAGTTAACATCGAAAATCCAAAAATCAAGATACTTCCGCCTAATAGTTGACAAAAATTTGAAAGAATTTTCAGACTTTTCGATCTACGATAACAATATTATCTGAGCGGAAAGTTAGATGGAGAGACAGGCGGATAGCTGTTATTCACAGTACCAGCCCACTGTACCTACCAACATAGAAAATAATCAAGGTAATACAGAACGGGAAATATTTCAAGTCCAAAGATATTGAAATATTAAAGTATAAACGGGTGGCTAAGAGGAAGATGAAATTGTCAATAATATCCTCATATCCCTCACGAACAGAATAATAACTTCCTGCTGGATGAGGACCTCAGGTTACAGCGGAAACGAAAACAGATCGGACGGAAAAAAAATCTCTCTCGAATTCATACAGAAAAATTTATACCTTTTTTTCTGCACAATCGAAAATCGTTTCTTTTCTAAATTACCTCAAACCTTTGGAATTTCTATGCTTGACTGATTTTTTAATACTAAAGTTACGGAAATGATAAAAAAAAACATTCCTCAGTAAAACACAAGTTAGAAATGAGATATAAAAAACTGAAATTCTACCTATCCTACTTAAAATAGAATGACTATTATTTAAAGTAAATGAAATGGCATACAGAACATATTTTTCGCTAAAAATATAGAAAAAACCTAAGGAATTATTAAGATGTAGATTAAAACCCCCTTACAATTCTTATTCGTATTTTTAAAAAGACCATATTATTTAGGGTAAAATCTTGTGATCCGTACATTCATTCCTACAAAAATAATTCTGGCAATCATCAAGGGCAATTTCATTTCTGTTTTTCGATTTTTATTACGGGACAAATGAAACCAATCCGGAATTTCCCTTCACTTCAATCACGAGGGTGAAGGATAAACGACGAAACGAGGCGAAAAGTCAATTATTAAATACGTTTTCCACCTTTCCTTTGTTGAAAATTATGCGAGGTGGTCTGATGGAAATCGGAGTAGATCGATTTCGCTTCGAAAGCCGTATCTTTTCTTTGGCTCGATAGCGGCGCAAACAGCGTCGTACATCACGATCGCTAACTCAAATTTTACGATTGCTAACTCGCGTTCGTGAGTATGGCGGCGTTGAAAGACGGTCCAACGGGAGACACGAGAGAGCAATTAAGCGTGCAGAAAGAGCAACTTTTCCGTAAGAGAAGGCAGCGCTTGCGGAAAATCAGCGGTGAAGACTACCACTGGGAAACAATAAGGCACGCACGGAGCCTTTTACGGTCGAGTGGATCAAAAGGCAAAAGCAGGGAGAAGGGAAGGGGGTGTGCGGGAGGGATTAAAGCGGTGGGAAAAGGGGTTGAAGGAAGGATTAGGCACGATAGGAAGGTAGGAACAGCGCATTCGTGACCATCGGCGCCGTGCTGGATCATTTATCCCGTCCATTGAGGCTCGATTGGGAGTTATTCTAGTAGAAAGATGGAATCCGCGGGAGAAGTTACCACGTACGACGATGGAGAATGGGCGAGAGTGTGATAACGATAGAGCACGACTTTTATTCTGGGTATAGCTGGAGCGGCGTAACTTGATCCCTCATATAGGAGATGATTTTGCATTGTCTAAGACAAGGGTCGCCGAACTGCGGCTCTTTTAGCACGCAATTATGTGGCATTGAATATATAATAAATATATTTATATGGACAGATAATTGAAATATTAATGCCGGAGCTGAGTTACTGATATCAATTTGGAAGAATGGTTGCTGACGCTGGAAATGAAAAAAATGATCGCATAACTCCAAGGAAAGAAAAGTCATTGCTCACACCGTTACTTACCGACTTACAAAGGAAACGAGGGCAATTTCCGCATCACTTTTCCACCTTAATAATTCTTAAATACTAGTAGAAACTCTGAATAATGATTCAACTGTTGCAAAAAGCATCTGGAAAATGGGATGATATTTATCGTGCATGGTAGTTTATTCCTCAGAATTCTTCCCCACCGAAAAAATGAAGACCTAGGTTCGAGTAACCCTCACGTCATTATTTTTGTTTCCGTTAATCTTTCTCGTAGAATCCGTTATAATAGATATTTGTCTACTAGTACATATTCATCACGTCAGTCTGAAAACAGCGAAAACTCTCCCTCAGCCAAACAACTAGCTTTGCGGTTCACTCTTTAGCAGAGGCATCTCCGCTTTTACGGAAATTCCACAGTATTCCCAATGGGCGCGATTTCGCAAAAACGAGTCAGGCTCCGCATGCTTTCGTGACAACATAATTTCTCCCATCTCATGCCCATTTTAATCGTCCCAGTCCTCCCACAAACTCGAACGGATCACGTTCAATAAGGGCCACGTCTTGGCTGGAGTGATGATGCACTTGGCTTAATAGCAGTTTTATCGCGGTGCCGAGCCACGCCCCCCTAATTACGCTCATAAGTCAATCCGTAGAGGAGGCGCGATTAGCGATGGTGATGGATAGACCGCTTCACCACACCCTTCGGAGTACCACCCTTCCGCGGGGATCTCCGAGTCACGCTGGGAGGATGGGAAAGAGGGCTGAGATCACAGTGCGGGTGGTACGGGCCTCTTAAATATCTGCTGGCGTCACCCAGTACGACGTTGGGTTCCTTAATAGTATCCTTCGCCATTGCAAAACTCCCTCTCCCTTAATGCTAATTCGCAGCTGCCGTGACGAACCACACAGAGACGTCATCGTGCTTACTTTGTAATACACGACCACTTGGAAAACTCGTTAAAACACTGGGCGACGTTGTTCATGAGTCACTCAAACGCGAAGGCCCTCATATATTAAGCATTTTGCTTATTGATATCAAATTTGGTTCTTCAAAGAGTATATACTTAAAAACTGAATTTGCAGTAAGAGAACACACATTTAATTGTATAAAAGAATAATTTTCTATTAACTGTTCATCATATAATCATATTTCATTATGAATTGTCAACGAAACAATTACATTGGTATTAACAGTTGCGTAAAGCCCTTTATTTAACCCTAAAGACAGAACCGAGTAAATAGCATGACACCTATGTATGTTTGTATACATATTTGTGAGAATGTATCATATGTATACGTAATAAAATGCCTCTAGCCTCAAAGCCTAGTTTTAGTTTTATAGTAATAATATTCAACGTTACTATGCTGAATGATATTATTTCATAGAATATCAAGAGAAAAGAGGAAGTACAAGTTTGGTTTTAACTACAACAAGAAATGTATGACCAGTCTCCGCCTTCTACGGCCATTTTCCAGTGGAGTTAATGCCAATAGTAAATTACAAAACAAAAATCGCGAGTGTTTTGAAAGAAGTTTGACATGAAGAGGAGTTATGAAAAGTGTCATTTCAATAAATTTTCATAGAAAAACCAACCACTACTCCAAAATTCGTCCAGGGGGTTTGAATGAGATATAAAGAAAGAAATAGAAAGTTTAATAGGTCCTAAATTTCCCTGCGCATCCTGAAGCGTCTAAATCTCCGGAGGCAAAATAAAAAATATTCACTTCCTCAGCACAGTAAAATGTTTTGAAAATGTTCGATATCCTAAGCATAAAAGCGCAACACTGGAACATCTTTCCTACATTTCCATGGGGTAGTAAAATCCCAGGAGTAAAAATCAGTGTGACAGAATAATATCTGGAATAAGAAAGGCTTTACAGCTTACGATTTTAAACAACTTTGAGAGCCGGAATCACAGGAAACCGAATAACCGGATCAAAAATCATAGAAGAAAAGAATAACTAGTACTTGGTTCATTATTTGCTTCGAATTTTTTATCCTCGAAAACACGTTTTTTTATTACGGTCAATTTGCTTGTTTCGGCTTCAAATGAATACTTAATCAAACGGTTGGAGAAGAATATTTGACAAAAAGAAGACTAGAATTCGAAAATGAAGCTTCACTTCGTGTTTGATAATCTGCGCGGAAGACAACCGAAAAATTTGGACGGAAATTTTGGATAAAAATGAGCGATAAACCCATACCATGAATCGTAAAACTCTGAAATATCTTACGTTCGACAAAATCCGTTTAGTTTAAGAATATACGTCTCGTCTAAACTACAGCGAGATGATCGAAAATTCTTGCGATCTACTTCAAAAACCTCCTGAGTTTACCATTCAAAGTCGATTTCGAGAGCCGGAGACGGAATAACGATCGGAAAAAATAATTCCCCGGGACGTAACATGTAAGGAGCCAGGAGCCAATGCCTCAGCAACGACCGGTGAATTTATAAAGTGCCGAGGTATGAGAGACTTCCTCTTTCCGCTTCCTTTTTCGCCTTTTTAGAAAAAGGTTTACTGTCTCGCTGCCTCTTAAGCCCATTGAGAAGATATTTGGAGATGCAGGAATGGAGGGGAAGGGAGGGGATAAGACGGGGTCCAGATGCCAATCGAATGCGGCTCTCATGCCAATATGGCCGAAATAAACGCGCTATCGGTTGACGTACGCCGAATTCCGGGAACTGTTTAGGGGCCTCGGAGTCCGAATTTGGATTCGTCCCAACAGGATTTCACGGACTCGTGAATCGTCGGCGACGATAACTGTCGGAGGGGAGGACCATTGTCCGGAAAGAATAAGGAGAATGAATAAGAGAGTGAAAAATAAGAGAAGGGCGAAATAGAGGAGAAATCCGGAGAAGTGTGCGATTCGGGAATGGGGAATATGGACTGGAACCGAGTTCTTTCACGGATGAGTGGATCTCCTGAAATAAAACTAAAACGGATGTTCCCAGTTGTTTCGATCCTCAATAAGGAGTTATAAAAATGCCGTAAATCTATCGCGGTAATTTTCCGTCGTTCTCTACGAAGTGAAATTAGGAATAATTCGTGTGGACATTTAAATTGATGATGTGAGCGCATAAGTTTAAGGAGCTATATTGGGTATGATGGTGCATCGATGAATTCAGAAGGAATCTATTTTGCTGCTATTTGATTAAATGGATCAAACGAGTTTTCTTTTATCTTTCACTCAGATCAGTATATCTCTGTACGATATCTCAACTTTTACTGGTAAAAATTGTATGTGAACAACCATTGGCATTTGAAACTATTCTTCTCTGAAAGCTATTAAAATCCGAAAATACTTGATAAATAGGTACATATATTTACTTAATAAAAATACTTTAATGATGACTGAACGCTATGGAATTATTCCAAAAATAATTTAAGCGACATTCTAGTATAATTACCATCGTGCATTCTTGATCTTTCTTCGTCATCATAATCAGAAAGAAATTTCGGTAACACTGTACATGAGAATGTTGGATGTTGCGATGTAAACTTATTAGTGTGAATAGGATTTTCATGCAGAACATTTATGTTAATTATTCTAATAGATCCTAAATTACTCTAGATATTTTCTTTAACGTATCTCTGAATTATACAATAAATAATTACTATAAGAGCTCCAAAATATTTCTTTCTGGGAAATAGGACCAATCAATATTTAAACTCAATATACTTTAACAGATTTCTATTATAATTAAGCCATGTTTTAAATATTTTCTTTTTGATCATCAATTGATTAGGAAGGAATGCGTATTTCCATGAGTAAAAAAGTAAAGGCTGCAAAACATTACTTCATTATTTAGGTCACGTTTGCAAAGGAATTGCTATCGAAACCGGCGTTAATTTTTCCATTCTCATTGTTCACCTCCCTTGGTCCGCTCCGCGTATCAAAACCATCTCCGCAATCTTTCGATTTGAGTCTGGATTCAGCGATCGGGGAAGACTGATCGTGGCTAGACACTCGATATCCACGAACGTCCGGGAATGATTCCGAATTCCATCGATGATCGGGACATGCGAGAGCAAACGAACCGCGGTCTCTTGGCTCGAAATCTCGGATATGTTTTACACACCCGGATGCCGATGCAAGCCAAAAAAGATTTCAAAGCAACTCATACCGCATCCCTTTGTCTCGTCCGCCGCTTTTACATTCCCGTCCGCATTGAGTACACGGTTCTGGGCTTTTCCCGTTAACAGGTAAGTTATCGATTCGACGGGTTCCTTGGTTCATCGTTCCGGAGATTGCGAAATAAAGATACCCATCGCGAGGAGTCCTGCTCACGGATCGTTCACCTATGAGACCTTGATAAGAATCGCAAAGAGGACAAGTTGATGATGGAATACATATCGTTGCATCAGGTACCTATGCAGGAGACATCTCCATTCACAAAATAACATGGTGAGTTTTGTCACATGCGAAGAAACTAAACTAGCGTATAGCTCGAGAATAATAAATTTCAATGCGGCAATCGTATATATTTAGGTGAGTGATGAAATCAGTTGGAGAGATTCATTCTGGTCACTTGCTTCATGCCAAAGATTTATCTGCATGTTCATCTCCTTCCTTGGACTTAAATCAGACATTTAGGATTTAGAACTGCAGAATTCTTTACGTTACATACTTGGAGCAAAATTAATGAATAAAAGCATCACTCCCGGAACATTTTACATCACCATGTTTTATCACAATTTTTGCATAAGAATTACACTTTTGTTATTCACAGCAATTGCTCCTCCGGAAGCCAAAACCGTTGGAAATCATAAAGCCAGATTTAATTTAATACAGACTTCTATAGATGTCTTTTGGATTAATGGTTCGTTACATCTAAATTATAGTATAGAAAGTAAACCGAGTCTACCATTATTTTACACATTCTCTCTTTACCTCAGGGTCTACGTAATTTTCTTTGGAAATCCGAGTATGACCATCCTAGATATAAATGTAATACAGCTTAGATATAAATATATTCTACTGCAATGTATTCCAACGAGAAAACTTTTAATTTTATAAAACGAGAATGAAATATATACCGCAACCACAGATTATAAAACCTGATTAAGACATAAAATTTCGAGTTGATCATTACAAATTGATTCGGGAATTTTAAAGTCACCCGTCTTCTATGAAGTGTCACAGGAATTCCGTCGTGCTATTGTACAGCGGATATACTCCTGGTATATTTCTACTGCTCACCGTTACGTTAAGGTTATCTAAATTGTATATAACTTTGGATAAGACACTACCCTTAAGTATTTCGAAACCTTACCACATTATTCTGAACATGAAATCCTCCTTCCCATACATCATCTTCCCTTTGATTGATTAATCGACCTATAAATTCTGCCCGGATATTTCACCATCGTTAAAACGCTCGTCATCAAAAGCATCCTCCGTCAAATCGTACGAACGTAAAAAATGGCAAAAAATGGACCACCCTTCACGCTAGGGCCCTCTTCTACATATCAATCTCCGCTCATAATCTGCATCATCGGCCTCCAACCCCTCCACACCCCTTTCCCGTGGACATCTCCATCTCTGACTTCACCTTCTTCAGCATTCCTACCACGGCCGACTCCTTTATTTATATAAAATCCCCACTCTCTTATTCCATTCCTGCCACGCGGTTTAACCGACTTCGGATTCCGAGATGCCATTATTCCCGCGGTTCGGGACCGATCTCGTGTGCGTGGAGGTGCTCGAATAGCACGCGAATGATTACCGCGAAGTCATACGGAAAGACGTATGTTCGTGGAAGGGCGCACTTCTCATGTTTTTTATTTACGGGTCTTTACATCGCGGAATGTTCGATACTAGGAAGAGTTGAGAGTCGATGGCCACCGCGAAGGTCCCGCCCTTCGGTGTTTCCATTCTATTTTACGAGCGTACATCTATCCTTGCTTCGTTGTCTCTTTCTCGCCGCCGCTCTTTTATGGTGATAAATAAAGAATATGCGAACACAGGTGAGTATTAAGCGAACACGGAAGTAATACATAGTTTAAGATTCGAGGCCTAGGGGTTATTATCCTGATAACAAGATGACGGCGTGATCGCACAAAATACCTGGCACAGGTGTAGTTGGGGGTGCTATGGATCCAAGAAAAAATATTCTACTTTCATACTCCATAAACCGTAAATAAACGTATTGAATACCAGAGTTTTTAATGCGACTAGACGGTTGATTTCATGGGGGAGAAGATGGTTGCATTAAATAGGAAAAATAAATTATATCCCATGAAATTGAAAATAAGAATCCTAATTTAAATCATTTGAAACGCTCTCAAAGTAATTTAGTTCATCCATTACTCTACAATTTAGCTTTAATTTCACTTTCAGCCTAAGTAAAAGAGAAAATCACGTTCTAGAATCCTCTAGCAACATGAGAACACGAAACCATGATTCGGAAAAATAAATCATACTTAATTTATTTCCCTTGAAAGCGGTTTCATCTTTGTTCCTTTCTGCTCTCGTTGAAGACAGATTCTTAAAAGATTACTCAAAAACTGAATTACGTAACTATTAGAAATGCGCTGAATCGATAAATTCGTGCGTGATCGATTTATCACACAAATATTTCATTTTATTGATTGTTACAAAGTTAAATTCGTATTTATGTACTTAGAAATTGGACGTTTTCTTATTGGATCAATTTTCAAATTGAATTTAGGGGGCTGAGTGCTTCTTTTCTGAATAAACTTATCGGTACCCGTGCAGTTTCGATTGCTCAACAAAAACTAAGGTGTTCTTTTTTATTCCAAATTATTAGTTATTTAATAAAGACCCAGTTTATTGGATGATAAATTTTGTCTCCTAATACATCTATTTATTTTCCACTTTATCGATTCTTTACACCGACTGGATATTCGAACATTGACTTTTTATCGGAAAAGGGTACATTCACTGGGCTTTGATCCACGTAGCCGCTAATATGGTCATGAAAAGCTCTTTAAAAGAATCGATACATATTTTCCAGTTGCTGGAGGCGACTTGGTCAACGGGGCACAGAAGAATGAAGGGAAGGACAACAGGGAGCGAAAAAGAAGAGTTAAATTACGAAACTGTGAGAGAATAAGAGTATCGGACAGGGATATTTTTCGAATAGGTTTTCGCTCCAAAAAGAAAAATATTGGTTCACTTCCGCTTTCGCTATATCTGCCAAAGTCGAACCGGTTCGGACCGTTCCTTTGCCCCAAATCTTTTTATTATTATATCCTTATAGATCATTAGTAACGGTTAATAACAGTCACAAGTCGTAGTTACACAAATTTAGAAAACCTACCTACAATTGGTGAAATAAGCATTGTTGAGAAAAAATATCTGAGCGAAATAAATAACGGTTTTCGGTTGAGGTTCTAATTAAAGAATCATTTTTTTTCGGTCGAGTTCGGTTTTCACTTCGGCTAGAATAACGTTTTCTCTCGGTATGGGTTTTCGGTTCGATCCGGATCGATTTCCTGGTAAGAATAAAGACTCTACTTGAGATTACCTTTAAATGCCTTGAATTGCTGTTTGACTGTATCATGTAACATTATAATGTAAAAAGAGAGGGTTTTCCTGCTTACGTTTCATCTCACATATCCAAAACATGAAATTCAATATAGAGTCTGATTAAACACATTAAAATATAACTGAAATTATCCTTCGGTTATAAAATAGAATTTGACACCACGGTCTTGAAAGGCCAGTATAGTAGTATTGGATCTGTAAAAGAATGGTATAAAATAGACTGTCATTAACAAAAGAGGTTTTAAGGCAATCACTTATTAAGTCAAAGATGTTTGTTTTACTACTCCTTGGACCAGAGATGGCGAACCTTTTAACGCCTGAGTGCCAAATTCTACGAAATAAAAACTTACCACCTACAGTGAGAGATAAAAGGAGTTATGATTTTATGACATTCTTTATGGGCTTAAAACGTTTTATTGACGTATATGAATGGTCAGTATGTGGGAATCATAATAATTTATTTTGAATTTTCGATACTGCCATTGGAGGATTTATAAAAAATCCATCACAGTTCCGCGTGACGTAGGTTCGCCAACCTCGCTTTAGATGTTACAGAACTAATATTTCAAATGTTCTTTTAATATATTCTCTTCCGAGTATGAATCACACGAAAACTACAAAAAATGTTTCCTACTTAATAGATGCGGCAAGTCATGTCTCCAGTCGCCGATGATTTCGGGCTTTACTTGGTGGTATTCCATAATAAGTGAACACTTAATGGGTAAAGATATTTATTTTACCTGATGATAATGCTATGAATTGAAACCGGTCGAAAAATTTTTTGTATTGTGATGTTGTAAAATTTAAATACTTTTTCATTAAGCGTTCATTTTTCATGAAGACTTCAGTTTTTATTAAGTGTTCACTTAATTATTATGTTCTGCAGGAGGAGGATCTGGATCCCACTAACCCCCCCTTGGCGACGTATCTCCTGCTTGAGTGCCATCATTGCCCTCGACATCAACCAACTTAAACCAACGAGAGGACTCGCAGCCTGCCAAAGCTCGGTAGCCATTCTCCGGATGA
This sequence comes from Pachydiplax longipennis, assembly GCA_036926295.1. Taxonomy (NCBI): domain Eukaryota; kingdom Metazoa; phylum Arthropoda; class Insecta; order Odonata; family Libellulidae; genus Pachydiplax; species Pachydiplax longipennis. Next base: position 21,464,432 of record JAVFKF010000012.1, read on the forward strand.
TCGTGACGCTCTTCGGAGATACCGTCTCGAGATCCGCATCCCAACGCTCCCCTCCAAGTCTGCACGGACAAGTGCTTCGCGGGCGCCGCTCTTGCGCGTGCGTCCACCCATACGCCCGTGCTGCGCGCACGGAATAATGCACGAACTCGGAACAAAAAGGAACGCGCTCACCGACAGCAGCTCTCGGTGAAGAGAGTTAGATGGACACATGGCCACGGCATATGAATAAATAAAGCGAGAGGCGGTCGGAGTCATGCAGGGCTGAATAATACAGGGTCTAAGTGGCGGTGGAGGAGGAAGCGAAGGGGTTATCTCCTCTTTTTATTTCGCTCGGGGAATGTATAAAATAGATTTTTCCGCCCCCTCCACCAGCACGCGCCCGGAAACTCTTTCCGCTGCCTTGGAGTGGTTTTATGTACGGGATCTCAACCCCTTTTCCCCTCTAAAAACCTCCCGTTCCCATTATTTCCCGCCCCGCTTTATCCACCTCCCTTTTTTCTTCGAGAAAAATAAAATCTCCAGCGCCGGAGTCTGTTTATTTTTAATTGCCCCGCGATTCGGCGTGTAATTTGCCCTTCCGGCCGGAGGTCGTAAATCGGAGGGCGGGGAGGAAGCCATTCTATTACGCTTCTCCTGCGCTCATATCCACGGATTATTTTGCTTTAAGCTGCCACCGCGGATGTAAAAATGAAACGACCGGACAGGATGTGTGATAATGAATAGCATTGCCCGGCCGACGTCCCGAGGGGACGGGAGAGGATATGGTAAAGAGATCCAGGGTATTACGGCCGCTGAGGGTCGTTACGAATGGAATGGGACCCGCGCAATCTCCACGCGGAAAAGGCACCGAAAACGGACGCGTGATTCATGCACTTTGCAGAGGACGCTTGTCGATGGATGACTTCTGGAGTGGAGGATGTCGAGGATCTACGGTTGGGGCTGAAATTTCGAGTGGGATCTTTGGAATTGCTTACTCCTTTCGGAACGGCGTTTTCCATAATGAAGCGTTGCCGATTACCCAATCGCCGAGGGATGGAATGCTTTACGTGGAATAGAGCCCTCGCTACTTATGCCTTCGCAACTTAAGTCCACGGCCGAGATAAGAAAGCCAGCGATGATTTATCCTGAAATTTTCGGATTACCGCGGTGATTTTAAATATCTCTCGTTAATAAGGTCTGCCCATTCGGATCAATTCGGAGATCACGCGTACACGAAGATATTTTCGCAAATTTTCTTCTCTGACTTAATTATAATTTAAAAAAGAACTTCAAATACAACTCAAGTTATATTTTTCCTTTTCACTGATGACTTTTGTTCTTCCCAAAACGACCTTTCCTCGCAAATTTCTAAAGTAACCGAATTTTATAGTGAAACGTATAATTTTATGTTTCTGTATACTGCAGAGAATATTTTGATCCATTATCCTTTTCGTCCAGGATTGATATGCTTACGTAGGTTACATTTTGTCATAAAGTAAGTATATCTTAGAGTAAGTATATCTTGGAGTAAGTATATATCTTACTCTATGATTTGGCATACATGAGTGTATAGAATTAAGGGATGAATCATTTACCGTCTAATTAAGTGGCTTAGCACCAGTAATCATGATGAAGCTATTCTTAATACGCACATATACAACGCTGAGAATATATCAAACTTTTAGCCACGTGTATGAAAGCGTGTTTGCATGGTAAAAGTTGAATAGGATGATTTATTGCTGTGAGGGAAAGTTTCTAATTCTCTAAAAAAATCCATAATATTGACACACCGGTGGTTAAGTTGAGCTCCAATTAACAAAATGCAATAAATTACTTCGGCTAATACCGCGATTTGCTCACGCTTTCCAATATCATCGAATAGACATTCAGATTATGTGCGAGGGATACCTCGGCCAACTCCTTCGGAATGGGTATTAAAGTGGTTCGCTGTGTGTTGGAAGTTCCAAAGTGTAGGGGAAAGAAAGGAAGAACGTGAAGGGGAGAAGACAAAGGATGCGTATTTCATGGCGTCATTGTGTCAAGTAAGGGGAAGAAGGATGAAAAGGGTCTTGGAGGGCTGGAATTTGGGCCATTCGCTTGATAGGAAGCGTGTCTCTAAACTGCTGCGGCGGGGGTCTTTTAAAGACATTCGAAAAAGACGGTTATAAAATGAAATGGAGAGAGTGGAAGAGAATTCATATTGCTCGCTGATGTAACTTTTGGGATTGGTCGTTCGGAGGTGAAAGGATACTTTCACTCTTTTCGAATCAATTGATGCTCGATTAATAATTCCACACCAATGCAGAGGAGACGTAGGACTCCAGACAAATTAGATGGAGAAATCGACGACTTGAAATTATTTTATGAATTTTCAAGTTACAAGTTCTGGGCCTCCCGCTTTCTGGACCTGCCAACATATACCCTAAACCCCAAAGATAATAGGCATTTGAAGGTAGATAGGCGTTAGAGGAAGTTCACTTGAAATACAATGATGTCTACACACCGTTCACATAAAAGAATAATAAAAAAATCCTTTTCATACTTGAAGAAAAGCGTCATTTAAGGTCGTCTCTATGCGGTTTTCTTCGATCTGGCGATTAAAATTACGAGTCTTAATTGAAATTAATGGATTACAGCTAACGTTCTCAACTATCGAACTAACCAGAAAAACTGGAACGCCTTATAGTCGAGAATTCTAAATAATTGGTTCATTTGGACACCCCGAAAATGTTTTCCGGCACATAGAGGCGATTAAAATCCGGACAAATCCCGGAAAACAATGACGTCTTGACGCCGTGCATATAACATATTAAGTTTAATTGATTAATTTATCCTTCATTTTCATATAACCCCTTCATTTAGCAGACGTCACATTATTTTATATAGATCAAGACGTTATTCAAACGATCCAAGAGCGATGAAAGGTAATCAGCCAAAGATAGAGATGAGAAGGGCAGGTCTTTAATAGAGAGATTTGCGTTATGTAAGACGCCGTCGAAGGAGTGGCGATGAAAATGTTTACTGAGATGATGGGGAGGAGGAAACATTGTGTGCGGTCGGTGAAGAGATTCGGCCGCCTAAGTGGTGCGGGTGAGTGTGGGTGGGGCGGGCAGGTGAAGGATGGGCGTAGAGGAATGGCCATGCTCTCGGCCAAAGACTCCTCAATGAAATCATCCCCACTTTTTTATTTCTTCTTCGTCGCTTTTAGGCTATTTCGACCGCCGGGAAACCGGGCGCGGCTCTTCGAAGAATAGTGAGGTCTTTCACGGATTGGATGAAGTCTCAAGATGAACATTCTCCCAAGATATCTACTGGATGGAATTTCGTTTTGAAATTTATGCATTTATTGCACTGCTCCAAACACTGAGAAAGTAAGACCAAGTTTTACCCGTTTCAGTGAAAAATTACTCCATCATGAGAACTGTTCTGATCAGAGTTTCGATGACTGAGACGTAATAATTCGTCAAACCAATAAACCGGAGAGATCCGTGATAACCGGAAATAAAAAAACCGGTTGGATTTAAATGGAAAATGGGAGTATCTGGTCCTGACTTTCCTCGATAACAAAACTTTTTCGTAAACCTTTATCTATCTAAGTATTCTCGTGGAAAAAATTTGCAATTAAATATGTAAATAACAGCTTTAAAAAGCTATCAAAAGTTGTATTTCCGTCGTAGATGTGACAGTAATAATTTGGGCGGATCTAGAAGAGGTGAAGATTTCATGAGACTACGAAACTATGATTCTTTAGGTTCTTTAACATTGTGCACATTAAAACTTGTGAAAAATTTTCTTTGAAGCACCTTCATTAATATAAAAATACCGAGAGAACCCGTATAGAAGCAGGGCAGATGTGGATGAGTAGAGAATACTAAAAATTTTGAAACGAATGAACGAAGAAGGAGAATGGAAAATTACGTTGGAAAAAGAGGATTCTTGGGTCATGTATGAGGCACATCAGGCTGATTAAAGTGGCTTTAATGAGGAAAGTGTTAGGAAGAAAAAGAGGATAGCCAAGGAGAAGATGTCTACATAATATTCAGGCAAGAATAACAGTAGATTTATACCGTAACTCTAAGAGAATGGCAGAAGAGAGCACGGGCTGCTCCTGGCTGGAGCGATATATCTTTCCTATAAATTGATAGATGGATATATTGAATGTGTGAATACAGATATTTTTGCTACAGCAACTCACCCAAGTCCGTTAGCCAGTAAGTTTCAAGAAATATACGTTACTCTATACAGAAACAGTGTGCAGTTAGATATTGTGCTTCTGTCTGATTTGTTAATTGACACAAATGAACTTGCTATAATTGCAGTATTTGAATCCAACGTTTTCGAGCACTGGATTTCTCACGAAGAGATTTAGAGACCTAAATGGAGGCGGTGTTTACTACCACGTGATAGACCGTTCTTAAGTAGTCACGATTGTTTCCTCACGTAGAAAGGGAAATTCTTTGAAAGTGGGCGTTGGGTAGACCGGTGGGTTTTTAAGAGGAAAGACTTCCCTTTGAGAAGAGCCCACCCTCTTTGCCTCAATCTCTTCCTTTTCCGTGTCTATCCGATTCTTATTTTCCCTTATTCCTTCCTCTCCTGAATCCTCGTCCTTTCTCTTGTTTGGAAAAGTTGACGCGTAAGAAGACTGCAGTATTCTCATAATTGTCGATTGCCGTAATTTGTACAATACATTAAAATCAAGACTAATTCAGACTCGACTGTACATGATAGCAGAAAGACACATTTTCAACAATAAAGAAAAGGTTTGCAATTAATTATCGTAGCATTACATTATGACACGGTAAATTTAGGTACATTTTTGGTGCAAAAAATATTTCAATACTAAAATCAACCTCAAATGTTTGAATTAATTTAATCAATCAAATTAATTCAAACATTTAAAATGTTTTCAATGAAAATCATCCTGAGAATCTTATACCATTGAGGTTGACACTTCATGACTACTAAGAAAAACTTATTCTAGATTAACTTAATTTCCACTATTGGGAACTAATTGGGAAATTGGGACACGGTAAATTTAGGTACATTTTTGGTGCAAAAAATATTTCAATACTAAAATCAACCTCAAATGTTTGAATTAATTTAATCAATCAAATTAATTCAAACATTTAAAATGTTTTCAATGAAAATCATCCTGAGAATCTTATACCATTGAGGTTGACACTTCATGACTACTAAGAAAAACTTATTCTAGATTAACTTAATTTCCACTATTGGGAACTAATTGGGAAATTGGGACACGGTAAATTTAGGTACATTTTTGGTGCAAAAAATATTTCAATACTAAAATCAACCTCAAATGTTTGAATTAATTTAATCAATCAAATTAATTCAAACATTTAAAATGTTTTCAATGAAAATCATCCTGAGAATCTTATACCATTGAGGTTGACACTTCATGACTACTAAGAAAAACTTATTCTAGATTAACTTAATTTCCACTATTGGGAACTTCTTATAATGAAATGAATATATTTTATGAATTTCATAAGGCGTTATATTACTACATCTCAGGTAAGGTACATTCTAAACAGCATACAAAATATCCATGAACATTTCTGGCTCCCATTTTTGATTCCCTCAAACGCACGTACTGAGTTTTTTTAAAAGATAACAATTCTTGTCCGATGAAATAAAAGGTTATTTAAAAACAATGTAAATATTTTGGAAAAGAGCGGAGGAATCATAAATTTGGGCTAGGCTGGGCTAGACCGAATGGTTAGATGGACTCCCTCCTAATATCACCAAAATTACATTAGTTAATTTATTAGATTTCTTCCGTTAAACCATGAGTCAAAGTCAGTACCGAGAAGATAATCACATCGTAGATGATGTATATATTGATCAAGAGGACAATTCGAAAAAGACCCAAACGAGTAACAACCCTGCAATCACAGCTAATACGCGTGCATGATTAATAAGTATTCTCTACGTAGTATTTTCCCCTTTGCTCTTCCCATGTCTCATCCGTCCCCTTTTTCTTCCTCAGTCCACCCACTGGTGTTGAGCGCGACAGGACCACACCAGTGCGAGATGTGAAGGAGTAGAGAAAGCGTGGAAGTAGACAAGAAAGAAAGAGAGAAGGATTAAGGGTGGGACTGATATATTCTCAGAGTGCGGGGGCGTGTAGCAATGGATGGGCGTCTCCCCACGTGGTGGGTCCTCGATGGAGCCTTCCTCTGAGGCGATCTGGAAAGAGTAATAGGAAGGAAGGAAAGGGAATTCCGAGAAGAAGGGACCGAAAGAAAAGATTCAGAGCCAAGAAACAAAGACAACGGAGAACATGAGGAGAACGAATCAAACAATGATCTCGAAGGGTTATAGGTGAAAAGACATTGGAGAGATTTGAATCGGATCACAGCATTGGGTTTAATTCTTAGGTCGGGAATTCTCAATCTATGATGAGCGTAACGATAATCCAGATTGAGTGATAATTCAGTGAAGAGTAAACTCACAGAGAGCGTGATCATACGACTCCAATAGAATACGAATTTGATAAATAACTAAAATCAACTTTTTACAAAGACATAATGAGTATTTTTCTATCGTGATACATTGTATGAATTATTCTGTCATACATTCGATAATAAAAGACTTTTTCTTGAGAAGATTATTACCACTTCCATTCACCATAAATTTATTCTGAAATATGTGTATCTGTATATGTGTATCTTAAAGTAAATGACCTTCTGTTAAATGGGTGATAATAAGAGAAAGAGTAAGTGCAAAATTCTGTCAAAATTTTACTGAATTTAAATGTCCATAAGCGTCTTAGAAAAATCGGAGAACCCCTAGTCCATAAATGCATTAACTTTTTCAATAAACTAAATAACTAAATAAAATTTATTTTCACAATCATCTATATAATTAGTTTCATATTAATCTACAAAAGAAAAGATTTATGAGAATTTATGAATTTCCTCAGAAACGTTAGGAAGACATTTAATGATAAGAATTTAACAATAACCATTTTACTTGAAGTCGCAGTTTTCATACTTATAAATTTTGATAATGTTTCCTAAAATTATCGATTGAAGAAACTTCTAAGAACGCACACGAGAAATTCTATGAATCGAAAACTCATAACCCGTGGAATCCTTGAGGGAATAGTAACATTGACAGAACGAACATTAAAATGGAGCTCTTAACCAAGACGACGAAGATAGTTCACATCAATAACAATAGGGATCTGATATTTCACGTTTAGGGAGGAGTATAAACCAGGATTCGATGAAATCTTTATTCAGAAGTATTCCTATACCGAAGCAATCATTCCAAGAACGACTCATCTTCATTCCACAAGCCATCAAGTCCGGATGGTTATGATAAACAAGACACCCACCTCAATAAGGACCAATTTCCCCGATCTCTCGCCGATGGAAAAAGAAACATCGGTAGCCGCCGTAAAGATACCTAATCCATCAATCAACAGACATTTATTAGATAAACCCGAACTCCAAATTACGCGCCATTCAGGGGAGATGGAGAATTCAATCATCGCTGTAGCCCTCTCGTTATGTCTCGTTTCCAAAAGGGCATTTACGCCACCTGAGCTGCCACCCACGCCCCGATGATTCTTCCGACACCCTACGGCTACGTCAAAGCTTCGTTCCCTGCCCAGGGCCGCACCTTTTGCGGGTGGGAGCAATAACAAGAGGGCGGAAGGTTTTAGGGGAAGGCGGACTCTATGGTTTGGAAGGCAACAATATTGATCAAATTAGCAAACTGTAGTGAACAAACGTGATCGTGATGTATCCATCTTCAGTGGAAGTTTTGGTTTACCTGAGCTATTTTCTTCGCCGATATTTTCGTGAGAAATCTTTCCCGCTAAAGGAAACCAATTTAGTGATTCATTTTCTCAATTTTGACTAAAAATTCAGCCATAACTTCGCAATCGTCTGAGGAATTCGCTGAGAACTACTCGTGTACTTTCGTCTTAATCACAAAAGAAATAAATTAAGAATCGAAATTGTTTACAAAAATAGAAAGTTTATGAAAATGTTAGAAGATCAATATAAAAAGATGACATTTTTCTCTAGGAAATTCATCATCAAATGCTTAATTTAGAAAAAGAGTAAGAAGTACGAAACAAAAAACAATTTTAAGGTAATATTCCTTGTACACATACCCAAGCTCCGCAGCAATTATTTGAAATAATTCAATAGGATAATACTTGCAGCGATTATTAAAAAACTTCTATATTTTATTTACTTTAAAAACTTTCTTGATTGTTATTCCACGATTAACACTTTCTCAGTAAGTAATTCTTGAAACATTGACTAAATAACGCTATGAAGACGTCTAAAATGAATTTACAAAGCGGATCGATAAACGGAAGTGGTTAAACAAATATTGCAAATATACCATGTTCTGCAGAGTCTAAAGACCGACAGTCATTTAAGTTTGAAGTCAAGTAAAGTTTGAAGAGCTTTATTTTTGAAGACGTTCTCCACCTTCAAAAGTTTCTTTACTTTACATCTCTCAAAAAGAGTATTTCAATCCGGAAGTTAAGGTATTCAACAGAAAGATTTGAGTAATGTATATTCAAATGTATCTGGATTAGATGAGAGAGCAAAATCAAATTAAGAGATGGAATTAAATGACACATTAATTCCGCTTGCTATTATTAAGGAAATTTTAGCCAAAGTTAAGATTATGATTAAGGAAGCTTCTTATCATAGAATATTCTAATGCAACATCAATCCTGGGAGTTAACTCTTACATTTGTAGACTTAGAAATTAAGCAAACGCCGCCATTAATTTTCTCAGCTCATCATTAATTTTAAAGAAATTCAGCTCTCTATTAAGATTTATTATTTTCATAAATTTGTGACATGAATTATTTGGAATCTCATCGACAATCCTACGCGAAAATGATAAAGAGTCGGGAACTTAATAATAAACTTCTAAGAGCTAAAAGAGGATTTAAAAAAGTAATGTTTAGCAATGACAAGGAACATCAGTTCCTTCATTATTGCAAAATGCAACACCGATGTAAACCTATTAAATGATCCGCGCTATTCGTAAGATTGAAAGCCTTACGTAAACTCCGCTATAATTTTCCTTAATCTTAAACATATAGCTTAGGGTGAGGGAGCATATTCAATTTGACCGCACGCCCCTTCACTTTCTCTCCTCCTTGCCTCGAGGAGCTTATTCCCCGCAGAGTGATGAATCCGGGAAGCAAACACAGGCGAGCCAAGGTTGGGAGATGAAGACGGCAGGGAGAGGATTAGCGAAGGTCAACCTCGCAAAGGGTGAGGATTTGCTGCGGCGATTTAAACATAAGAGGGTAGGGTACCTTAACGAGAAAGATCTCTCTAAGACAGGGAGCGAAAAAACGCGAAGATTTTCCACGGTCTTTTGAGGTTTCTAATTCACGGAGTAGAATGAATAACGATGCTCCTTTTCAAGGCGTCCATGTCCGTGTTTACACTTTGCCCATAAACCTTGTATTCTGGAGCAAAAGCAACGGTAGACGACCGCCTTTTCGTTCCTTGTGAGGAGAGAATTATTTTTTCTCCTTTTCGTTCCAGCAGTAAACCTTCAAGGAGCCCTTCTTCGGATTGAGAAAAAAAATGAGAGGAAAGTTCTTCAACTATTCACGGCTGCGAGACTCGGAGCTTTTGAAAGATAGGAATGAAAGGGTTAAGAGATGCTGAAATATAACAACTGGCATTCATTACTAAAAGGATTCAGCGCGATAATTTCATCGTCGCTAGAATTCGCCCGTGGGAGAGAGGTAAAAAATTCTAATTAGATTCGCGCGAGGATAAAGCTTGGATGTTTAAGAAATTTATTTTCTGTTATAAATTATGAAGCCGGAAAACTACTACGCTCTAATGCGATGTTTTCGGGGCAAAGTAAATATATCAAGAGTAAAACGGCAAATTTATAATAAAATATCAAATTCCACTCTCTAATTTGTTATTATAATATATAATTTATCCGACATATATATTATTACGTACTAAAATTTGTAATGTATGATTTATAAATAATATGTCATGACTTAATAATATTAATATTAGTATCTGAATTAAACATATAGATGGAGAGCATTTCCTTAAAATAGTTCTATCTTCTCAAACAAAACGCTCATTCACGATGAATCTAAGAAAATTTTTATCAGATATAATATTATTTCATGAGGCTCCTACGCATTTGAGAAAAAAATAGTAAAGAGTTTATGACTCCAGACAACCTTTTGAATCAACTAGTTCTTCCAAGTTCATAAATACATCTGTTACTAATGAATTTACCCATCAATCAAGTCAATCAGAGAGAATCATAGTCCATTACCTTAATCGAAGCTAAGCAAAAACGTCTGAGTTCAAAATGTATCTCTTTTACGCCGTCTTCAAGGCAAAAAGGGTGAGTTTTCCTTGTTTACATCGCGCAACTCTAAAAAAGGAATTTTTCCAACCACTCATCCATCAAAAAGCGCCCTTTATCCCAACGGTACTTTCTTATTCTTCCAATTTCTCCTCGCTGAAATTCCTTCCCTATCCCTCCGTCACTTTTTACAGATTAAGCCGAGTTCTGCGAGATTTTTCGCGATCTTCCCCCCCGAGGTTGAAATCACGAGCTTCGGTTCCTCGCCGATAGGGTGCTCTCTTAGTATCTTCTCTACCACGAGGAAGAGAGAAGCCACGTTGATTCGGGAAACGGCCGCCCATGTCGCTCCGCTAGTGGAATTATGTCATCACTGAAGCACAATCGAAACTCATCTAATTCTGAGGGAATGACTCACGACGGGTAACCAGAGGGAATTTTTTCCTTTCGGTTACAGCTCCGCATGGCAGTGCTTTAATAGGAACGATTCATCACGTTTTGAATGGCTGGAAGACAAACAGGATAAACGTTCGACAGATGAGGAAAAGCATTCATAGCACCAACCACCGTGAAAGTAACAAAACGTAAGGTAAACACTGTTATCACTATGCCATAATTTTTGTAATATCGGAAAGAATAAAACTGGTTTGTTTAGATTCGTTACACCGTAGTTATGCTTATTTTACATAACTTGCGGCTTAATATTTCGAGTAAATTACGCTGAAGTCAGTTAATCACTATACATTTTGTATTAGCACAGGACTGGGTATGGTTCACATTTGCTGATAGATATTACATTAAAATATCGGAATTCATCAATTAGTGATGGATTATTGAGGAATTGGCTATGACTTTTTGACTACACGCAGAATCCCACGCTTTTAAAAACAAAATCTCTATGATAGAATACATGAACTAAAAATTTTTCTTCTGAAGTGAAATGCAGTCAATATATAGTCTCTTAAACCTTGAAGGCTCAAAAACCTTGAGAAGATACTATTTGCCTGATCAACAAGTAGAATTTTAATTGGGATTATGATACATTCATTGTTTTTGTGATTGTTATTATAAGACGAGAGTATTAACTCACTTTCAATTTAATCATTAAATGACGAGACTCCACATGCGGAAAGGCTTAAGAGTCTTGCTAAAGAGATAATGGTAGTAGATGCTGTAAGATTGAAAATACCCAGAATCTTCTTTTGAAAAATCCACATTTAAGAAGCTCTGAATGATATTTTACAGCATGGAGGAAAAACTTCAAGAAGAGCTTCAAGACGTTCTGAAGTTAACTATAAAATTAACATTTTCATTTACGAAATTCCCTAAATCAGAAACTTCTTACGGAAGATACTACGAAACTAGCGCCCGAAGGCATTACAGACCACAAAAGGGTAAGTTCCTGATGTTTCCTGTAGCAACAGAAAGCATTCACAAAATTGTCTTTTGACTTGGAGCTCCTCTGAAATACCCATCTCTCTCATCAATCTAATCTTAGCGATCCTCGGTCAAAATAACAGCGAGGGAGATTCCTAACGTAAGGGAGCTAATAAGTTCCAAAATGGATCCTTATGGGTCACCAACTTATCACGGCTGCGATGCTGTGCTTCTGTGATTCTGACTGCTGCAAGGACAGAGGTTAATGTTTCCGGCTTGGATAACCAAGTCATTGGCCAAAGAGATGAGTCAATTAATAACCAGAGTTTCAGACCTCTATGTATAAGTGTATTTCTTTTTAATAACAGAAGTAATATCTTTTGTAAGATGTTTCTTCGATAGATTTATAGACCATCTAAACTGCCTTAAGTAAAGCATTCGATCATTTATAAAGAATTTCAAATTGCGAATAAACTTCAACGCCTCTAAAATAAGAATGACCAGTTTTCGCCTCCTTTCACAGCAATTCGCATCTCCGAGGAAAATGACATGACTTTCTAAATCAAGAGATTACCGGATGTACCCCTGGTAGATTCTACACGTTCCATCCTATCTCCGTCTTTCTCGGAAAGCTTTTCCCTTACGATCTCCCTTTCCAACGGAGCACCTCCGCATCATCAGATTCTTTAGAGATGCTTCTCCTCGACGTCTTCTCAAAATCTTCTCCGCCCATTACTTTGCATTCGCTCTCGTCCTACGACTCAGACGAGCTCCTTCTTCCTTCCATTTCCTCCCCGACAACCTCTCGACCTTTTAAAAGAATCGAAAGTGAAACCCCGTGAGGAGAGGACCTCCGTCTCTATCTTTCTTCCACCACATCTGTCTGTCCGTCTCTGCCTACGAGCGATTCTCATTCACTTTGCCGCGACCTTTCACCTCCTTTTAGTCTATTTTCCTCATCCTCCTTTCACTTTCCGTCCTCGGCTGTCCAATGGGCCACTCTCGGTTGCTATGGCAACGAGTAAACCCGCGCAAATCGCCGCTTTTGACTCGTCGGTAGAAAGGGAGTGAGAGAAAGTGATCAAAGTCACTGCCACTCTCGATATTCAGGAAAGGTGGAGAGGTCGTTCCACGAAATGTTCCTCTCCAGGACGGTTCCCATCGCTGAAACTCGGATACGACAGCTTCGATTTGATTTTGAAGCATAACGCAAACACTTTCTGGGAAAAGAGAGCTATGAATCGGAAGTTCGCATCTCTTTCCTTAGAGAAATTTCCTCATCTTCGCGAAACTGGTACAAAAATCAGACTCCATACACCATAACGCGCTGCTCTGCCTAGTCTCAACATTTATTGTTTTCTTTGTCAATCAGTGCTCTATCATATCAGAGAATCATACTGCTCTAGGAATGTGAAAATTACTCATGAGGTTCCAAAAGTTTTCAAATTAACGCTAATTATGGATTTTTTACTGCGACGATGGCTTACATGCATTATATTTGAAGTTTTGAAGTGTTTGACTTGGTGTTTTTTAACAATCCACAAAGTCCTTTTTCTTTTTATTAGCTCAAGAACACGATCTCTTTTCTGAAAATATTTAAGGATGGATTAAATATGATAGGAGAATTGTTAGACATTATTAACTCGCTAAAAATGCCTCATAAAAATGCTATTTGATCTAATGCAAAGTCTGTGGTTGTCAAAGAATAGTTTTTGTTCATTCAATATTGTACGCAAAAACGGATGATGAAGGAAAAATGAATGAAAGCAAATGCGTTCATTGCATAATACACAAAGAGAGCGCATCATCCAGAAAAAGAATAACTCCAAATTAATCTAGTCTAGCGAAAAATACAAGAAAATTGTAAGAACCTGACTGATCTTATGGGCCACGTTTTAAGAGCAATAACTCTTTGAGCGATGGAACTATGATAAATTTCAACATCAAAACTTCGGGGTCGTAATCCACTGCTCGGAATAAAACCTTTGGCTGTCCTTTAACTTCTCACCCAATGAATCAGAATTGCTCCCAGTTGTTTGCTTCGTACTAAACGTCCGGAATGCAAAGGCTGACGTTTCCAATTCGAGTGATATAAACACTTAAAGCTTCGCCCAATATTACCCTCATAATAGTACTTATTGCGGCACTGACTCGATGGTAGATTTGAGGACTGAACGTTGGTAGAATTAATAGAATGCATGAATAGATGGTATGAATTAAAAATCCGAAAGACGTCTTAAATGCTCTAAATTTCGCTATAACATTAAGTAAACATAAATACTGTCATTTATGAAATACATAACTATTTAGATAAAAGATCAAGATTGAATTGAAAGTTGAAGCAATGAAATGAGTTACAATAATAACTTTGAATTTCCAAATCAAATTTTACCAATATAAAAAACATGTTAAATAGATATAGAAAAATTGGAAAACAAGGCCATTCGAAAATGTTAAATAATAAAATCTTCACTCACCAAACTACGGTACGGGTAGGGGGCACGGTAAAAGAACCAGAAACGACGATTACCTGAAAATAGAAAATTTGGAATGAATAATCACACATTTAATTTTTGAAACAGACAATTAAGCATGCAAAGAGGAACAGATTGACTTATAGTTAAAACATTAAAATATTAGATACTCTTTTAAATAAGGAAATAATCGGAACTTATATCGCTATACAAACTAAGTGTTGCTTTAAATCGTATCTTTTACATATACATCAATAACTGCGGTGTTCTTTAACATTTAGTTAATAGGGGACAAACGAAGCAATACGATACCAAGTGAAAATAATCAAAAAGCAATATGTTTCCTCATGAAGAAAAAAGTAATTGCGTTAAACACTCTGAAAACATGAAAATAGGGTATAGTAGAGATTCTTCATTTGAAACATCAAGGGTGAACCTTTACTTGAATCAACCCATCGCCCAGTGGAAACACCGTATTTCTGATGAAAACACTTAAATAGGAATCCCTTAAAGGGAGATAGAAGGCAAAGAGAGAATTCTCCTTTTAGGACCCATCATGGTCATAATTCTACGCGTAGGGACATGCTGAAGGTCCTCACGAAACGGTGCACACCCAAGATTAACCCCCTTTGTTTACGTCGCTGGAATATGATTTGGTACAGCCGTTAAAGCAGTCCTTAATTCACACTAACTCCATCATAAAACGGGATAAGGAATAGTTAGGTGTAAGAGACATGTTGGACCGAGGGCAGTGAAGATATGAGGGGCGGCCGCAAAGGCTGTGCGGCGGATATTAATCCGTCCTTCGCCTATATCCGTGCCCTGCGGAGGTCACGGACACATTCCCTTCCTCCGCCCATAGACGGCTTAATTGGCTTCGTCTAAGGGGTGGTCCCTCCCCCAGGCTCCACCCTCACACGCGCCCACCCACGCACCGATCCGCTCTGCATTTGCTCACATTTACTCGCTCTCCAAGTTATTTCAAGATTCGAGAGGATGTATAACCTCCGAGGGAAAGGCACTAAACTAATTGGAGGTGAAGGGAGTGTGCGTCCATTTATGAGGGATTCCTTCTCTTAGGTAAAGCCGATACTTCCCATACGGTAATAATTATCTTTGCTGATAACATTGAGTTAATTTTCGAGCTTATAAGCGCTGATTGATGTTAAACTTAGTTTTAGCAAACTATATGTTTGAAGAACAAGATATATGAATGAATATACTTTATTGGTGACGTGCGCCAACTGCTCAATCAAACATATCCCAGGTTATAATAAATACACAAAAGGTCAAAGTAACTCTTTCTTTCTTTCTTTCCCTGTCCATAGCTTCTGATAACCAACTGGAGGAAGGGACAAAAATCCAGCCTCGAAATATAGCCTCGGTTTTACAAACAATTTCAACTACTAGCAAAAGGAAAAGATGATGGGAAACTCGATAAAAATTTGAAGAATATTTCGTTGGTAAAATAATAAAACAAAATATAAAAGAAACTACCGCTGGAGGAATTGTGGATATCAAGATGTATTCCCTCTAAAAGCGGAAATACTGGAAAAAATTGCCGTTATTTTACGTTACTGCGTTTTCATAGGTTTCACGTTATTAAAATTTTTGCGAGAATGGCACACCCCACAGATTTATATCTTTTGAAGACATTGCATAGAAAATAAAGGATATCCTTGGATTCCCATCCACTTCATCCAAGTGGTCTAAGAGCGAAACCCCTTGCCAACTTCTTCCCTTATACCTGAAAATGTCGCCATACATGCAGCTAATTACGTGAGAATACAGTATGATTCGCACGATCAAGAATACAGACGGACTCTTAATATTCTTTTTATGATTCAAATGACAATTATCAAAATATTTTTTGTCATCATCTCAAACTCTACCACAATTTTTCCATGACTTTTTCTTTGATTTCATAAAGTTAAAATCAAAATATGAAATAAATCAAAATTTATGGTGTAATTAGCTCTACATATAAATTATTACAAAATTAATTACTTAACTTTGATTTCCTCAACAAATCTAAATTAGTGTAAACAGAAATATTCCGCAAAAAGAGACATGTTCATCGAAAGGTCTTTAGTACTTACGTGTAGTAATGAAACATAAGACACACACGAAAAAGAAAACTTTTGCATGGAAGATGAGGCTATGTTTCTAGACGAGACCTAGAACTGTCTATTACCTTTACAAACATAGGAAAAGCTTAAATAGATTTCGCAATCAATACTCCTTAATGCCATGCTATTCAGTTCGTCTTGTTCGTGAATTGCTCCGAACCTCCCCTTCAATGGTCTTCTTTCATATCCTCCTTCGTGAGCATCACGGATCCTATCAAGATCTCCCTTCCCAACTTCAAACAGAGCCTCCAGAGTACAATCAATCAACCTCCCTCTCTCAATGCTTTCTCGTCCCTCTTCTTTCTTTCCCAAAGAGCTCCTACTCGCCATCGCTACGTCCGCATTTTCCTTGAATCGATTACTCCGAGTGTTAGTGGATGACGCGTGCGAAGGAACAAGTCCTTCCTGTTAATACGAGGATCTCTTCACCGTTTCCAAAAAGGAGATTTCGAGTTATTCCTCCGAATTCACTGAGAGTTCTTATGACGAAATATCTTGAATGCTAAAAGAACGTGCATCCCAAAGGCTACTTCAGGAAATTTTGAAATCTTACGACTGAAATTTTGCAGGCATTTTTTAATGAAAATCTGAATCTTTACTAAATTCCTAGAAATCTTTTCACGGATTTACATTCGTAGTTTTGTATGAAAACTCTTCGTAGATACTTGGAAAAAGTTGAAATATACAGCGGAAAAATGTCCTGGATGCTGTTTCCTCATCTGGAAAATAACGAGTACGTCTCTTCTAATTATTTTAATGCGTATTTTAATTAAGTAAACTCTCATCTAATAAATGAATTAATTATATTAAATCCGAAAAGTAATTAATTAATGAAGATTAAAATTTTGAATAGACACCAACTAGTACGCACTAAAATATTTGGTGAATTCTGAATTTCAGAATTTACAAAATATTTCAGAATTACTTCTAAATCACTGTCAATATGGTAAAGGAATAGAATATAGATTGAAACTCAGATGGCAGTATTTGCAATTAATCACTCATACAGTCTTTGGGACTAATTTCCTAGTCATCATTGAATAAGGAATGAAGATAATGCAATAGAATAATAACATATATAAAAATGATAAGAGTAATTATGAAAAAAAGATAATAAAAATAATTACTAATTAGCTTTAAGGATAACTTATGAGATGCGGTAGATATTCCGATCAAGCAAACACCTCCGTAAGACATCGATTTCTCGAATTCTTTGAATTTCTACCGATCTCCTGCGCATGATTTCTGACCAACTTATTGGAGAAGTTCAATCCAGAAATATCTTTATTCGACCGATTCCTCGATTTCGACATTTAATCAGAACGCGATGAAATTCTCCGACGGGTCCGCCTTATCAATCCAAACAATTCATATTTATTATTCCTTTCCATTGCGGAATCCACTCGCTGCATTCGCGATCCGATCGGGCACTTCCCGTAACTCGCTTAGAAGGCTTCGTTTCGAAACATCGGGAATTTATCTCGTCCATTTTCCTAACCGACGGAAATTGAAAGAAAATAACGGACGGGTGATTAAAAAAAGGGAAAGAAGCCGAGTCTTTCCGAGACGATCGACCTGGTTCGCTGAAAGAGATAAAAACCTGATCGAAGCGACCCTTTTTCCCCTTTGGAAAATCTCCCCTCGGAAAAGTTTTTCGGGCCCTGAATCACTCCGCGAGGAATTCAAAATAACTCAATGACAAGCATGAAAAGGAGTGTAGAGGGCGGAAGGAAAAAATGAAACGGCAATGTAGATTTAAGCACCTCTCTTAATATTCCCTTCTCACGATCAGTCGTTGCCCTTTGGCACAAGGCATTCCCGTGAGAATGGATTCAAAAGGAAGAGCAGATGTTGCTCGTGGGCTTCGGATCGATCCGAGAGATAAAAGATAGAAAGCACCGATGGATGGGGGGGCTATAAATAAAAGAATTACTTTATCCTCATAAAACGGCGGGGAGAGAAAAGGAACGCAGACAAATGACTCTCATTTTAAATGGACGGGATTGAGACTTAACAGTCCTTTCTCAAATTTGACCTTACGTAAATTAATGGCTTAAGAGTGATGAAAACTGATGGAAATAAAAGAATAGCGAGATGCGAGCAAAGATTTCCGAAGAGGAAGTTGGTTGGCGAAAAATGTAGCAGGAAGATCGATACAGGACTACGCGTTTGAAAGTCTTTGAAAATGATAAAATTTGAAACGGGCTTGCATCCGGATCCTAAAGATTGTTTTTATAATGGATTGATTTATTTCTTACTGCATAATCTTATTTTTGTTTCTATGTTAATTTTTATCTACAAGGAAATTCGGCAATGATAGGTTATAGAAAACACATCATTCAGTTAACCATTGCATCTCACTAAAAAAATAATAATAACACTGTTTGGGAAATCAATATGTTCTGGCGTTACTTTGTGGAAAGCCATAATAAATTATACAACTTTGTAATTTTCCACGTATTGTTTAATATCGGCAACCGGTTTCGTAAGAGCTTCTTACATCTTCAGGCAATTTGCCTGAAGATGTAAGAAGCTCTTACGAGACCGGTTGCCGATATTAAAAAATACGTGGAAAATTACAAAGTTGTATAATTTACACTGTTTGGGAGTATAATCCTTAATCCCAAAAAGAAAACGCCTTACCTTCAAAGCCGTTATCGAGAAAGAGACTTAATACTTGTAATACCATTAAACGATCAGTAAACTTCGTGAGCCATTTTACTTGTTCTTTGGATAAAACCAATGTTTCGGAAAATATTTATCTTCAACTCCAAAAAACACAAATTAGAAATCAATCTTAAAGCTACTCCAATTAATTACACCAATACAGTAATTAATTACACCAATCGAAAACCTTGATAATAACAGGTTACGAGATATGCCTTTCACTCCGCAGACCCAGAAAAGTTTCACAGAATGGAAACGAAACAAAAATCTTTCAAATCATCGATCAAAAGCGCGGATGTATATTTATTTTCCACGGCGCGAGGGTGTTAGAAAATTAGTTATCCTCGTTAAACTACACAGAGCGTCCATTAAATATAAATTGCTCTCAACGTCGAAAGTTAGGCGTGTAAATCTTAGGAGGGCTCCGCTGTAAACCTTTTTTATAGGGTGTTTCCCACCCTCCGCTAAGCCAGTGCACATTCATCAATTCAGTTCATTACCTTCGGATCGGCGGAAGAGGTTAGTGGACTGGGGTGGAAACTCCTCCCATTTATGCCGGAATCGACACGTGACCTTTAAGAAGAGAGCAAAGCCGCTGCACGGATGAGCGAGTGATGTGATTTTGAGGATGCTGTTGGCGGAAGAGAGCGTGGGAGATGCGGAGAGAGAAGGCAGAATGAACGGAAGGGTATGGACGGGAAGCATGAAGATTGCAGACGATGATCAACCAGGTTCGCACGGTGAGCAGACTAAACAATATTCTCAGGAGTCAATGAGGCGATCGCATTTGGCGGGCACGAGAAGGGATTATTTGCCGAGGCTGAAAGTCATGTACATTGACGCAGAAAAGGGATGAATTGGTCTCTTAGGCTGATATTTCATTGTGATACAATGCGCTAAATCGGGACGTGAGGCAACAAATCGACTTTAGCGGTTTCTCATGGGAGATGTGAGCCCTTAGGGAAAAGTGATTTAACGTGCAAATTTTAAAGGAACAAGGAATGACGGCTGTTACACCTCAGTACGTTGTCTGTCTATGGTTAAAAATTCTGTTATTATTATTCTGTTATATTATATTATATTATTCTGTTTAAGGAACATGAATTTACCACAAAAATATAGTCTTTTATCGAGAGTATTTTATTTATCATCAAATAGTGAGGGAATTTAGGACTCATGAACTACATCATTTCTCATATTGCCTAGTACGACTCATTCTCTCAGACTTTTCGCAACCAATTAAGGGGTTAAGAATCCAACCAACCAATCCAGGTATCGGTCTGATGACTGTGCAAGACAGACAAACGTGGAGCTATGCAGTGATCTTTCAAAGTTTTATTTTTGAAACTTGATATGAAATATCATTTCTTTCTTACGAATTGAATACATTAACCAAAAGTAGGTTTAATTTTATAATTAAGCTGCATCGCACTTAACAACCCAAGCTTACTTATAACAAATACAACCGAGATATAAGTTACTGTCGGAGTCACCCATGTCTATTCTTCTTTTGGGGAGGACTATCCTGCGTTCCAGTTATTCTAGTCAGCTAGATATCTGAAAACTGCAGTTAAAATTTTCTAGTTTAAGCTTTGAATCCCAATCATAATCGTAAGATGTAGGATCGTCGTACATAGACGACCTAAAATAAGAATACTATTTCAATATGGAGAAAAATAAGACGGATTTCATTTCCATATAATTCATCATTACCGACAAGAAAAACTGAAACATACAATAGAGGAATTAAGTTTCAATTTATCAGTGCACAATATCCGTATCCTCTTATTCGAACGAGAAATGATGGGAAGAAGGGCTGGGTACACCACGGGGTACCCTACGCAGAGCAATCAAAAAACACTCTATCGGCACGAGACAGATAAAAGAGCAGTAAAGCGAATGCGGCAAATGCGACCATAGAATGGAGATTGAAAGTCCCAAAGAGAGGGGAAGATTAAGAGGGAATGAAACGGAAGGAATATTTCTCGGGCGTAGTTGGGATTTTTTGGGGAAAAATTCGAGGGAAATGGCATTTTGGAGAGTAGAGAAAGCGATTCGGGAGACAGATCGTCTTACTCCGTAGTAGAAGCAGAGTCGTCCCTTTTATCCATTTTGGTCGAGTAAGTGGGAATTGGATGCGCGGAGAAAGATTGGGAGAGGGAGTGAGATGAGGATTAGGTTGGGTATCCATCAGAGAGAGAAAGATGAAAAAGTGTAACCTACTATGTTCGCAGAAGAGAACTGCCTCTTCCAATATTTATAGGGAGCGTGGGTGTAAGGGATCGGGGGAAGGAAGATTCTGAGACGAGTTTATAGAAGGATACGGCGGTCTCCTCGATCTTTACCTTTGTTTCTGCCGTTCTTTTTTTAGCCTCGCAGTTGGAAAAGGTAAATACTTTTCGCTATCGCTACCAAGTATTAGCTATATGTTGTCGTGAGGAGATATCTGAGAGGAGAATAAAAGAATCTGTATCTTCGAGTCCACTCTTTCTGTTACGGTTGCCAGATCTTAAAACTAAAATCTAAGGGAAACAGGAAAATACTTGGGTCTTCTCAGTTTTCATCAACGAGGGCATATTTTATTACTCTTAAATAACTGTTAAAGCCAAAATTTCTTGGTGTGTAGCGATATGAGATGTGATTCTGTGTCACTAAGTTTCTCGGAAATGACTTCGGGCATTTAGGTTGGAAAATAAGAAACGTCTCAGTATTTGTGAATTCGATAGTGTGCAGATGGATCTGAGAAGTCCACTTGAAAATAAATAATTATTCCATATGGTGCTTTCGTAAGCCAACACGGGTGGTGGTGTAAATAATCATACCAAAGCCACTTGATCTCGAATTATTATTTTTTAGGAGCTCGAAAAGTCGCTCGAAAAAGTTACGAGATCGGCAATTTTTTCCTGGTAGCCCTTCCCTTTGGAAGCATTGATTATATCATAGTTAAACTTACTCTAAGATCATACATATGGTTCTGAAATAATAGAATCAGTTTCCGAGCTTTTTAATAATACTGTGTAGTTGATGTAACCGCTGCATACATTTATTTATTGCGTTGTCTTAAAAATAAGCAGTAATTAAAGACTGCGATGAAAATCTATTTGTTATTATATTATATTTTATAAAACTGGGACGAAAGTAAAAAATTCCGGAGGATGTAGGAAGACGCTCTGAAAACTTGTTCATATCCTCGGACGTCTGGTAATCCTACTCTTAGACAATCCACTAACGCTATGTTGTAAGGGCTTGCCTGAATTCGCTTTCTTATATGATATTACGTATCCCCCTAATCGTCGTTCAGTTCTATTTTATTCTATCAATGGACATCTATAATCAAAATAAACTACCTTTACTGATACTCTCTTAGGATAACTTTCGTTTCATACATTGCCATATACTTCTTAAACTCATAGATTAAAAATCGAGGGGAAAGAAATTTCAGGCAATCTTTGGACAAGGAATACTGAAATTAAGGAAATTAGGTTAGCTTCTAGACGTTCCGGATACTTAATTCATTTCAAGCAATAGAGTCTTAATTAGGTTCCTGGAAAATTTTCAACATAAAACTTTTAGAACCAGAAGCAAACAAACTAAAGCGAGATCGGTTGTTTTTCTTACGCTGAAAATACTCACTTCCTCAAGAAAACTGATATATGCCATCAGCGTACTTTTTAATACCAGTTATAATCTTGGAATTCTAAATTCCTTTCGGCTTATTTTTTGGCTTCTTTCCTGTAATATAATCAGGAAGAGGAACCTCTTTAATTTCAATTTAAGGATCTCAGGATGACATAATTAAGATCTCGCTTTCTTTCCCAACGAAATTTTTTTAATGACTACAATTACTGTTTGACATACAATATGGAGGCTTAAATTAAGATGTATTAATTTATAATGAGCTGAAAAATATTAGACGATTTTAGATTTAAATTGAATAAATGGTTTTAGATTCTTTAGTGACAATCTCGAAATTTTATTGGTGGACCATTCCCAAGGCTTCAAAGTTGGGGTACTTAGATCCAGAATGGCTTACAAGGAGGGATATTTCCTACTTCCCCAAACCAAATAGAGCTTTGAAAATCTGTTGTGAACAACAATTTGGGGTACCGGTGGAAATATATCACTAACAAGCTTGCACCAAACAAGCAACTATAACTCTATATAATATAGAATATCTATACTATAAATTCATAAGCACCTTTACTTAGAAGTACATAAAAATTTACATACAAATGAGCGATAACCATGTATGGAAAGGGCGATATAGAAGTAAGAAATCTTTCTAAAAATCAATCGCATCTTAGAGGAATATCCTTCGATATAGCTTCCTTCGAAACCAGTTTTATTTTGCGCCTTTCGGTTTACTTTTTCCCGACCGACGACCCCCGAGGCCGTCTCTTCATTCTTCCTGCTCTGTTTTCGTCGCTCCCTTTGCCTCCTCACAAAACGTATCCTTCCCCGACGTTGTTGATTTCCTTTGATGTGGCGATACCCTTTGATCATCGCTGGGAAGGTTACAAGCCATGTTATGATAAGATGCTGTCTTGTTTCTCGACTCGAAGGAAAAGTGTACGATTTCTCCACGGTCGATCGAAGAGATTCGTATCTGAGTTCCTCCCATTAATTGTTTGGGAGAGAATCGAAGAGGCTGAGATTGTAAGGGGAATGTTTAGATGATTTTCCACCATAAGATTTGCACTTTCCACCACTTTTTGACTCAAGCTTGTGTACTATTTAAGTGTTTTAAATGATCAAGCTTTGGTTGGTATTCTGCGGGAGCGGCTAACGTACATTTAACGTAACGTACTATTGCACACATCTCGGAGAATTTCTTCATGCGCCTTTAATGGAAAATTATTCGACAGACGGGTTGCCATACTACAAAGAGCGAAGTAATACCTGCTAATGACGAGTGAAACTCAGAAATTCAGGATCGACTTAGTGGTATCGAGAGAAATTCAGCTTTATTGTGAATACTTTTATTAAACTAACTGATAAGGTCTAAGTTGCGTTTAATTGATCAAGATGGTGTTATGCACCAAAGACGGTTGCACGAATAGATTAATTTGAATAACGCAAGAAAGTTATACTTTTCATACTAATTTAACAGCAGAGAAACAGAAGAAAACTTTAGCAACTACTGCAAATAAAGAGACAATAAAGCTTTGTTATGCTTTCATGATTAATATCCTTCAACTAAATATAATTCATCAAGTGAAAAGCATCCTTTTAACTTAAAATCTACTGTGTTTTATACTATACACGAATTCCCTAGTTTTCTTTCATTGCTGCTTTTTAGCTTCATTAACTTATAAATTGTCTTTTTACTTTTTTGTTGTGTCAACATGGTTTTTTCACCTCCTTTTCCTATGGGTGTTTTCCAATACGTAGGTTTTTTCCCTACTAACATCAGTAGCAATCTTTCCCCACATTAAATTCTATCTTTTCGTTTTTCATTAATCTTTGTTCATATTATAATAACATACAAGGTTAAGTGGCCCACATGGGCCTAAGCTCGCCAATAGACCATTCATGTTCAAGTCATCAATCTATCTAACTCAGTTTTAATTAATCTCTGTCTCCAGAAGTTAATACTGGCTTTAGCAGAGTGTTTACTTTAGGCGTATCCCTTTCTCGAGATTCGTTCAACCAATACGCTGAGCGATAAAAAAATCAGAGAAGGGAAGGATACAGAAATAAGGTGAGTATATAAAAGAAGATAGCGGCAGAGGGATAAAACGATGAAGGGGTATAAACAGAAGGGTGACGGCTCGAAGAAATGGGGCGAGACTGCGCTGTAGGGAAATAAAAGCAGTGCGGTGAAGCGAAGGGCGGTGGTAAACAAATAGTTTAACAAGGCTGCGGTGGATTGTGTGTCAGAAGAGAGAGAGGAAATAAGAGGAGAGGAAAAAAGAGAGCTTTGGAGGAAGCACCGCAAATTCCGTCGTTATGCGCGTGTCGAGAAGGCAATCGATATGAATAACAGGAAAATAAAAGGGATTTCATGCGAAAAGAGGAAGAGATGGAATGCGCAGAAAACCAAATCCAATAAAAGGGAGTACTTGGATAAAAATTTGCGTCGTTATAAATCCGTCAAAAAAGAGGAAAGAGAATCTGAATTCTGAGAAAGAACAATCTGAATCTCCTCCGGAATTTATTTTAATCAAAATAATACAAATAGCCCTACTATATTATGAGCCTTACTGTCAAAAATGTATCTCTCTGACATAATAGTGTTATATTTCTTATTAAGACGATTAAGTCTTCATCATTCATTTTTTGGTCGTAGGAATTAATTTTCTTGATTACACTGCACGATTATTGCACGTTTTCAACTCTGCAGTCTATTGATAGCATCGATCCTCTTAGAATTTCGTTTATACGCATTCTATCTGTATTTCAAATGCTACCAATTGGCATTAACGTTAAAGAAGTGAGATTCCTGGCGAAAATTCAAATTCTTAAAATGTATTCCCCATCAAAAGGCACCATACTTAGGGATATCTAAGAAAGTTCCTCGGTATGAAAGTTAAGGAACAATGCAAGAATATCTGAGTGAAGCACTTCTACTCACATTGAATTGTATATCCCTGAAAGAAAAAGTACCCTTGATAAATTATGCTATTGTTATTGATGTGATCTTATAATAGCAATTCCTTTTTTCAATAAACTTAAACAAGGGATATAATCATGACTAACGTAATTTCACCGATAAAAGAAGAGAAATAAGGAATCGAATAAGAAGAAGGAAAGCGTTTACTCATAAACTCCACAGTAGAAAATGGTAAATAAATTTCAATGAATCACTTTCACTGAATTACTCAAAGCAGATATTAGAAGAATCCCAATGGAATCTTCTCAGAGAATTTGAATGCTTTGACGAGCAGCTCGTTTGTCCTACTAACTATTACTTTTCATAATTAAACCTGTTGAGCTTCAATGATGTTTCCGTTCATACAAAAGACCCTCAAACTTCCTGAGAATATGCGAATGCTAGTTTGAGAAATTACTAGAAATTCGGATGTAAGTTTCCACTTTCAGTTTCTTCGCTCAAAGCAACTTCACCAGGTAATTAAAAACTACTATTCATAAAAAATTAGAGAGATGATTTCATCGGTAATAAAAATACTTTTAAGACAAATGTTTTAGTGACTCAATTTTAGATAAGAGTGAAAATTTTCCAATTCGAAAGTGAAAGAACTCTGTGCGTCTTGCAGGAAGATTTATAATGGCCGTTAGGGTGTTTTCACCCATTTGTGACATTAATGATCACTATACCCAATACGTGATAGAGGGAAAACTAAAGAATCAAGCAGACGCATAACTTGACGGGTATGCTGAAGATTGGAAAAATATTAATGAACTTCAAAATTCTTTCATCCATTTAATTAATGAAAAACGGTGTTTTGAGAGCCTCTACGTTCTTAGTGCTATCATTCAAAAATTTATTTTCAGTCGTAATACCCTCCCAGATTTACATTTGAAGGTATAAACTAACCTTGAACTTGAATAAACTAACTGGATTTGTTGAAATCTTAACTGACCAAATACACCCTTTTGGAATCGAAATGGTTGCTCTTAGTTAAAGGGTCTCACAATTAGAGCACGGTCATTAATCGCAGAGTTTGTGTAAAACTGAAAGAAAACTAAAATCTTTCTGAAAAAGTTTTCAGAAATAATTTTAGAAAAAACTGATTTAAATACGACTTGAACATTTGTCAAGTCTTCTACAAAAGTTCCTTTTGCCCTCTTTAACAGAGGATTTAGTTTTGGATTGATGATACTTGGACACGAAAGAGTTACTAGCAACTACTACTACTATTTTTTTCATACGTCCCTACTGGAAGTAACGAAAGGAAAGCAGAGGAGAAGAACAAAAACTTCGCAGAGCACCGTTGGTATGGATGCTGGATAAACCCACCACGTATGACGAAGCAACGCGTTTTTGGTTATGACGTCTACCATTTTATGACTTTATAAATAAGCATAAGGGTGTGTCCCAATGCGATGTCCTGTTTCGTCCCCTTACACAAATACCCCTCCATCTGCTCAATGACCTTGCGGCATCGCTCGTGCTCCGAATATTTTCAGAGGTTTCGGATTCATTTCCGGGGATCCGATCTCTCCAATACATTTTCTTCCCGAAACGTTTATCTTCAAGGAGCACAATACGCTGCACCGAAGCCATCGCAAAAAATATTTTCGTAACGCAGCGAATCCATAAGTCTGCACCGACCATTCCAATAGCACAACGAGAGAACTTAATTTCGTGGAAGGACAACTGTATTTCACTTCCCTGGTCTCAGAAATCTGTAAGCAATTCTGTTCTGAGAATAACATAATATGTTATTTACCGTAAAATCAAGTTAATGGAGCCTAATCACACGATGAAATTAAATAGACAGATGTTATAAAATACAATATTAAGTTCATTTTTTACAGACGAGTACACTGATTATACATCATTCAACTTTGACCCATTTTTAACATAAATTTTATTTTCCCCTTGTGTGCTTGAAAATCAATAAGTTAAATTCAACTTCAAAATTTCCCTCCCAATAAAACGTTTAGACAGGAAAAATTTTAAAACGGGAGTAATTAACTGCTACAAAATCATCCTTTTCTAAAATAACATACGTTGATACTTCGAAATGAATTTAAATCTTTTTAGGTAAATAATGATCTCCCAAAAAAATTTTTCTCGGTCATTAAAAATCTAATTAATTATGATTGGATCGTTTATTTTTGAATTATTCAAAACGCCACTTAACTGATTCTCTGCTTAAAAGACAATATTGACGATTTGTAAATTTTTTACTGGACAGCAATAAATGGAGAATCGAAGACTGTTGAAAAACTAATATACTCATGATTAATTATGCTAACCAGTATGGGAAAAATTCTATAGATATTTAATTACGTAAGTGACTATCGTACAATCTGGACAATTCTTTCTCTTTCTTTCACAGAGCAGTATCTCCTACAATTAGAGTTGTATGAGAATATTTCCGCTGACTCAAGCAGGGTCTTTAAAGTAAAATGTTTATACTAATTATTACAATCATGGTTAAACCATAAGACTGATAGAGACCGAAAAACGTCTAATACTAACTTAAGGGAATCTTCTGAACGAGATACTTTATATTCTTAAACAATTCTTAGCTCTATGAAGAACAATTTCCTTAATATGGGTTTTCTGGTCGACCTTTTTCAAGCTAGAGAGATTAAAAATTTATTGAATACATAATTGCACTTCAAGCTTTAACGCAAAAGTCTCATTTAATCAATAATTTTAGACCGAGGACATAAGTATAAAAATAAATATATATCTATAATGTATACTTAAACCCATTAAATGTTAAAGATCATTAAATAACCTGAATCTTCAAACAAAAAACTTCAAAAATTCCATTGCTCCGCTTGGTTTGTATTCGGGCTTCTAATCTAAATAGGGGTACCTTACGAAACAAGTTGCTTCTCACTCTGCTGCAGCAAACCTTCCGACAGTTGCGAAAAAAAGCTACACCTATCCTCGAATCAGTCAACCTGAAGGTTAAACACAGCAGGTAGCACGTCTCTTCCTTTGCCTCTCTCCCTTCGGTCATTGGGCGCCGTTGCTTTGCCCCATTTTACTCTTTCAATGCCACACGACGCATGCGCACTACGTCACTCTTTCTTTCTTTGGATCCTGACTCACTTTTAAACTCTCTGCACAATGCGGCACATTCTTGATGTGCAAAAAGGGGCGAGTTTTATAGCCACTACCGCAGCGGAATGTGAGACGAAGGGTGTCGACTAACTTGTAAGACCGATGAAAATATATGGGAAGAGACATGAGTTGCATAGCGGATTGAGGTCGCTTGCTTTATCATCTTATTTTTCCTTCCTGGAATTCATCTCGTATATTTGCCGAAGGCTATGCAACACATCAATCCAAATCGCGAAAACAATTAAATTGCCAGCGAGTCAGAAAAGAACTTTTTCAGCAAAAAGTTTATCAGAGGAAAATAAATTCAATGAATTCGGAGAATGAAAATCTCAATTAAAAGTTTATTTAAAATTTGAATTTGTTCACTGAACGAATTATTTTCCAGTAAAATCAATTGATGAATAAATAAATGTCAATATTATTGTGGACGAAATTATGAGAAGCAAGTTTGCTGCCATCGTTCTTTTCCGTAGGATTGATGATCTTATGCATCATCTCAGCGAGAATATTCCAAATTACGCCTTAATGCCAGTATTACTAATTTTCTTGGAGTAAAAAAAATAAATGCCTTCCTACATTATAATATTCTCATCCGTTAATTACATTTACTCCTTTTATTTATGATTTATTTATTATAAAATAATGTTCATTATTTATCAAGTCGTACTATTTAATAGACTTGATGTCGATTGATGCTGAATTGCAGCGGAATTAGTTTCAAAATATCAAATTGTAAAATTTAAAGGGCGAAATTAAAATTAACCCACTGAATCGATTTTAATTTCGAACATTTTGAACTCAAATTAAAATCATTTCTTCACATAGCGGTTTAGATATTGATACAAAAGTGTGTACAAAGCAACTTCCTAGATGCTGGAAAAATGCATGAAAATAAAGGCCATTGAGTGCAAGAGACGTCCCGCGAGAGTCGGAGATTGATAGCGGAAGAGAAAAATAGAAAGGACGATAAGAAGCGCTGTCCGTGTCGGTCTTCGGAAAGAGTTCGACGTGAAAGGGTATTCGACGCACGCCTATCGCTATCGTGCCATTCCTCCGATAAAGAGCCTCGTATCGCACTCTTTGTGTGAATCCTCCTCTTCCTCCATCTTGTCCCGGTATCCACAGCGACGCTACTCTATGCTACCTTTTCTGAGACACTCTTCCTATTTTATTACGCTTTTATCACCTATAGAAGGGTTCTTCGTGCCCTCAATGTCCCTATCGCCGTCTTCCATTATTTTCTTACCCAAAAGCCGAGCGAAAACCAACGTTGGACTTCAGAATAAACCTTTAGAGACAGTTTTAAATCGCATACTACCGGTTAAAGTTGGAGCCATATTGTGGTCACAAGTTCAGAAAAAATGTCTAGGATACAATAATGAATTTGTACAAAGATTCTGGGTGAACTTAATTTAATAAATCCACCTTTTTAGATTTATAGGATCCACCCTGGAAGTGGAAGAGTTGGGTTGGAGTCCCATTAACATCGACTTTTTCATTTCCTCTCTCAATTAAGTTTCCAGGCGCATGCTTAAACGTGATAAGCTAGACAACTGTTCCCTTGTCCAAAAAGTCTTTTGAATTTGCAAACTGGGTGATACTTCTAAGATGTATAGCAATGATACGATGAAAGAAAATAGAATTGATCAATTTAAACAAAGTACTTGATTTAACGCCCTGATGCAAGATCAAGGTTTTTTTCAGTGTGAGAATTTAAAAAATCCTCAGTAAGTTTTTGATCAAGTAGGAGAAATTCGTAGGGGTAAAATGTCTAATTTATTTTGTCAAAGAAAAGGACTCTCCATGATCTAATTCATTTCCAATACTTCCAAAACAAAATGTCAGTTGCACATGTATTAATTAAATTTCTTGGCCGCATCAGATGATCCTGGGTCAATTTGTCAAATGCATATCCTTAATTCCTTATATAAAGATCAAACGTTCATTTGAAACGAATGATAAAATGAAGGAAATATTTCTTTCCCTTGCATTTCTTTTTAGTAAGATACTGAATTAATAGAAGAGCATTCAATAGCTAATAATTTCCTTTATCATAAAAAATTAAGGAATATCAACTCTTATTAAGCTTTTACACGCTCCATTATATAGGCGTCCAGGATAAAAAAGATTACACGTGGTCTTATTTTTAAATGACTTATAATTTCTGAATAAAGATACGATCAATCTGTATATCATTAACTAGGTAAAGCAAGGGATATAGTGCTTGACGCTAAACAATTTACAAAAAAATGGTTGAAATAAGATGTAATCTCTTAGGCTCACAATGGCTGCATTTATAGCTTTGCGAAATATAAAATAATTAGAACTTAGATTATAATATGCTTACGTTATCTTCTTTATATTAATAAATACCCTCTAGCAAGCAATCAGGTCATAGTAGCAGTCACTTCTTTTTTGCCGTATTGTAGCAGGACTCCTAAAAATCCTCCGACAGCAGAGATCTGTTCACACAAATGAGCCCTTACCGGGAGTCATATTCGAGACCGCTTCTACTCTAGGCAAACGAGCTACCCACATGGCTATCCGGGAGGTCCCTTTGCCATATTGTTCCCATCATTTATGGGTCGACCAATTAGTACTGTAGATTTACTTGTTT
Organism: Pachydiplax longipennis; assembly: GCA_036926295.1. Taxonomy (NCBI): domain Eukaryota; kingdom Metazoa; phylum Arthropoda; class Insecta; order Odonata; family Libellulidae; genus Pachydiplax; species Pachydiplax longipennis. The sequence goes on from JAVFKF010000012.1 coordinate 21,495,737, forward strand.
TGATTCTGATTTATCAACAAGCCCTTCTTGCTGCCAATCCAAGATCAGGCCCCCACCGAAATCAAACCCGGTACTCTTCCCACCGAAGTCGAAGTGTAATTCCGGCTGTGATATTTCGTACAAATAGAAGTACATAGATACAACACTTGGGAGAGAGTAATAATGAAATCTAATCTATATGAGGGCCACTTGAATTAACACGATCCCCTACATTTCCGAGCATAAGACAGACATTTTAATTACGGGTCGCGAAAAATAAGCGGCGGCAGCGTAGCGAGAAAGGGACAAATCCGAGAAGGTCCCTCGGAGCGAAGGAAAGGCAGGTATGAAAAAGGAGGGAAATAGAGGCGGTCGTAGATGGATAGCGAGGGATGAGGCATCTGCAGATTGCCGGCAAATGGAAGCTTCTGAGAACGAGGAAATAGACTGCGCATGACGTCATGTCTCGGGGACAAGTTTCATTTCCGCAGGAGACCCGGATAGGAAGGAGAGAAAGGGAAAGATTCTGACGAGGATTACAGCCACTCGGATATTTGCGAGAGCACAAGGAGAGACACGATGAATGAGGGACACACGTAGGAGAAATGGAGGGCTGAGAGTCATAAGGATGGGAGTAACACAAGTAAGAAAGAGGGCATAGAAAGAATCATAAGGAAAATAATGAAATACCGTAAGTTCCACGGAGTAATTTTTCACGGAACGGTTTCAGCTCACACAGATTATCTCGAGATATTTCCAAGGAGAAAAATATTAAACTGCACTATTCCTGCTTGAGATTCCTTCGCAAGAAAGACGAACAGAGTGGATTTAACGTGCGTAAATTTAGAATTCCATTTTCATACCTGAGAATGTTAAAGATCCAAAACTCCAGCGAATAAGGTATGAGATAAATTCCACTAATAAATATTGACGATTACATCGAAGTTGGGAACGTTCCTGGAGTTTCGTTTACATTAATTTTGTAGCTAAACCAACAAATTTCTTAAAATTCCTATTCTAAAATTTCATCCTCAAAAATACGAGAGTAAATATGCACGTACTTGTATTAATAAAATAATACGATAGTAATATAATACGATACGATAGTAAGTAAGATTCTAAACATAATTTAAAATAAACCGACAATTTCAAAAGGTGAGTATTTTAAAAATAAATGTCTTTTCTAATTTCCCGCATTTCTATCAAAGAACTACTATAAAATTGATGGGATTTATATGTAGAGATTGTATTGTAATAAAAAGATCCATTTTCAATCTCCACTGCGTATATTCTTCAAAAGTGTTCTGAAATAGGATATGCAGATTTGGAAGGGAGACATACGTTGTAGGGTTTAATCACCATAGATGAGAAAATTAATCATCGAGGTGGATGATTAATTTAATTATCCGAGTCGAACTCGGACCTACATCTTTCTTAGACGGAGAATAATGATAATCCAACATTTTATACATCCTGATGTGTTAGAGTATAGAGAGATTTTGCGGCGATGCTTTTCATGCAAATCTAATTGAAAATGAAAAGGCAGAAAAGGAAAAGGAAATCATGAAATGAAAAATCGAATTAATGAACAAACTTCGGATAGGCTCAACTCTCTTCCTCCCAGGATTAAATGTTAGTGTATGTTGTAATCATTATAATAACTGCGGAAAGCATTTCTTGGGCAATACTTTTCTACGCTAAGGTTCTTTAAGAAGAAACTCCTTTGGAAGATTCTTTTTTCTTTTCTCTGAGAGAAGAAAAGATAAATAAAACTTAAAGAAAACATTTGATTATGCGTACGTAGATATGCATATGCAACACAGTTCATAGTGAGGATATCGGACAAATGCGTATGGGTGGATTTATATATATTTCGAATATAATTATTATGTGACAAATATAGCTTAATCTTTATAACAATAATAGGAAGAAAGAGGGAGGAGCAAGAAAATGAATTGGAACCTTTATTAGCGAGGCTATAGGAACTCTCTTGGGAATGAAAGAGGGGAGATCTAGAGAGGCAGAAACGGAGAGGAATGGAAAGAGACGGCAATTCCGCAATAGCTCCAACAGAGAGGGTAGTCACATAGTGTGGGGGTTAAAGGTGACTGCGTGTCAGGCGTGTGGTCGAAACGACAGGATAATCCAACGGAGCCACAGGGGGTCTGCTTTATCTATCCCATCCTCGGGAGCCGACTCTCCTCTTCAGCGCCACTATTCCTCATTCGTTTCTTCTCGCAGATAAGCCTTAGAGATGAGAGATGGACCGCAGCCTCCGTCTCATTTCAGTTTCCTCGCGCCAATTGGAAATAAAATGTTGCCTTGGCGAAACTGGAGGACGGATTAGAAATTATTCCGGGGAAAAAGACTATTTTCATCCAGATTACTGTATAAAGTAAATTATTTTATTTTCGATGAATTATTCATTTCGCGAGGGACGAATATTCATCGTACAAAAGGAAGGTGAAAGCCATATAAGCTACGTATAACGGAATGGAAGGGCAAATGTTGATCGCCGGTGATTTTATATGGGTCGAAGAAGCCTTTCCGCCTGAAAGTGTGGGGTTACCTCTACGTTACGCAAAATACGAGGGAAACAAAATTGAGCTGCAAGTATTGCCTTTTAACTCATACTTATCTTTCCTCTGGAATACGGCTTGCATGGTTTTCTTATCGTAAGGTAAATCCATCAAAGAAATTGCATTGGACTCAGGGCGGTGAATACGTTTCCGTAAAGACGTCAGACTGACGTAATTTAATAAGGAAGGAGATAATTCTTCGCCCTTCTTATAAGAGCAAGAAAGAGGCTTAAGTTTCTTTTTCCTTCTAAGTCATGTGTGGTTAACCTTATCCTGAAGGGGTCAAAAGAATGGAAACACAAATTACGAAAGAAAAATTAATTTCAACATATGGAAAAACAAATTCTCCTTAGTTGTGTATATATAGCTTCTAGAGGCGATTAGTAATGAATTTGCCTTGCTCTAACTTGTTAAATATATATTATTAGAGGATCATATTTTACACCAAATGAAAAATCACTACTGAAAAAGGAAAATAATTTTCCAAATTTATAATCATTACATATTTATACGCATGTAAAATACCATCCCATGCAATCTAAAAGGCAGCATGTTTTATGCAAGCATATTAATTGCAGCTGAAACACAATTTCCACAAAACCCAACACACAACAGAAATTTATAGTAAATAATTTGATTCTTAATTCTTCTTAGAGTCTTATACATATTAGCAAAGAGTTTGAAAACATCTCCAGGTAGTTTACATCGAATCCTTGCCGCTATCACTTTGAGGGAGCATAGTTAATTACGATATGAGTAACTTTTTAATATCATGGTTGATTAAGCAAGCAGGAAATTTGACAACGTGTCTGGGGGATATTTTCGATGACCTCCAACATAATCACCTCACAGCTCACCGTATACACTTAGTAAGTTTTTCAAACTAAATTAAACTTAAGGCTAAAAACCGCAAACAGTGAATAAACGCACCCCAGGAGAGGGACGTGGCGACCAAAAGCAGTATTGAAACAACATTCCGCGACTATTCGAATGGAACGAAATAATTTGGGAAAACATGAAAGCCCAAACCTCCGCGCCGCTTCAAAGATTTTCGTTGGCAACATCCCCGAGCTGAAAACACCGAGTTTTGAGCGGCGGAAAGAAAAGTCCTTCCCCCACCTGAGAGTGGATAAATGATACGCGTTTAAATCTCTCAGAATTGCCTTCGAGTGATTAATGACCGGCATTCCTTACCGATCGATTTCCCACGCAATACACGTACGGCGGGAAATTCGGAGGAGAAAATCTTCGATCGGAAATAAACACGCGGAATTCGTCAGCGTGCTCGTCACGAACGTCGGAGCAGATGGCCAAGAGCATACGTCGTCCACCAATCCCACTCACTACGGTTTCCAAATTCCCGACATTTTGAATCGCTCGGGATCCCTCTTTTACCGAGAATTTTTCGAGAATTCCGAAAATCATCACTCTGATTTTCGTACGTGAAAAATGAAAGGGATAATGATGATAATTGCCATTCGACAGCTAAGCTGTATTGGCAGGTGTTCATGGCGCTGCGTTGCCGAGATACTCATGAAATGATACATGCCGATGTGAGATAAATAATTTTCTTAATAAAGTTTCTTAATATACTGAAATTTCATAGAACTATTCAACAGCTCAAGGCATTAAACGGGATCACTGAAAGATATCGGTCTCGTAATTGTGCTCTTATATTTGAGATTCACTCCAAATATAAACAACTTAATCAAAAATAAGTAAAGGATGATTTCCCATTATCAAAAATTACGGAAATCATTGTGACAATGTAACGTTTTACGAGATGATAAGGGAATTCAACAAACGATTCCCGCCCAAAAACCACACCTCAGTGCACTGCCGGATCCGAATCAGGGGACAATTGCCCCCTCCTCGGAGAATTTGTAGAACATTGCAATTTGCAATGACTAAAGGTTTTACATAAGAGAAGAATAATTAGTTTTATTCTCGCCATAATAAAGTCGTTTTATTATTACTATCATTATTATCTAAAACTCTCTTTGGTAAATTCTGGACCCACCCATTCTTTGACAGAGGAACTTATAGAGATCCTCCGTCATCTTCTCCCAGTGCAATACACATCTGTCTTTTCGTGACAACATCTCCGGATAAATCATACCTCATTCCGAAGGTCACGAGCGCAGTGCAGTCGAGCACGCCCGTAATTAATAAATAAATCGGTTCGGAGTCGATCAACTGGTTACAGAAAATAAATCACCTTCGGGACGCACCCGACAAACTGGCCAAATGGAAGATTTATAAAAAAGGAGGTGGACGCCGAAGCTCTCCAAGTATTCGACCGCGTACCTCTCTCAAACTTCCTCTCTTTTGTGGCCGTCGATTCGGCATCTTTGGCACTCGGGCCACCGCTATTGTCAAAACTCTCACGGAAACCTTCTCCTCTTTTTCTTTCTCCCATCTTCCTCCTTTGGCGTCGCGGACGAATATTCGTTAAGGGAGAAAGGATGAGAGATGGGGAAGGATGAGAATAGCAGAGTTCGAGGTTTCGAATAAGGAAGCTCTCCGAGAGAGGATTCCAAGAAAACGGTTCCGCAGTTGCGGTCAAAACTGAAGCCAATGTTGAGCAATGCCCTTTCCTCCTGGAGACCTTTCCTCTCACTTCTCCCCGATTAGCTTAAGTTCAAGCACTGTGTACATTGACTTAGTTCTTAGAAGGATCTAATAGACTTGATTCCCGACACCCGACTAATCGTCCACAAATTAATAACGAGTTATCATTTAGAATGCAGATGACGATTCGAAGCTGCATTGCAAGTCTATCAGGGTGACGAACAGATTTGGATAATAAAGAATAAAAAGCGGGATATCTTGTGTATTCTTCTAAAGATGAAAAATTGTTTTTTAGTGAAATGCAGACTTCAATTCTTCGGAGTTATAATCCTTTGATCTTGCGAAAGGAGACAGGTGGCAAGAGATGGTGCATGAAAATAAGCATAAGATACCAGTACAGTAAAATTAAATTACCCGCATTCTGTCGTCTATTTGATAAGACAATGAGTAACCATCATAAGTATCATCTCCATCAACTGGTTACTTTATTGTTGTCACTTCTTCCTTTAACATTGCAGCAAGGGTAACATTTCATATATACACGACTATAGAATAATCACAGAATATGGCAAAGTGAAAGAATTTAATGCATAGGAAATATTAAAAAAAAACGTGTTACCATTCTTGATACCTTCATCGTATCTCAACATCGGTGATGCAAATCGAAACGGAAAAATAATATGTTAACTTTTTAAAATTTTAATCGTACAAATTGTTCTTGAACTCTTCCGAGCCACTGTTCCCGTAATGATTCTAATTATTCTGTGATTAAGGGAACAAATGACAGACTTTGGCACTCAAAAGTCATATTGAACCTCTACATTAAATTATTCCGATATAAAATTAATATAAGTTTTCATCAGAGCACTCGACCCATTAAATCCGAAATGGACGAACGCTCATACCAGATTTCCAATCGTACTCACAAAACGAGTGAGAACTAATACATATTGTGAGCACTAACATGTTAGCGTTCATCATTCAAGCAATTAATTTAATTAAACGAACCTGAATGATGCGAATTTCCAATCAATAGTCGATTGTCAAATGAAGCTGTGGAAACCATCATGGAAATGACTAACTAAGTTAAGCATAATTTACGAAGCTTTTTTACGAAGGAAAATAGGCAGCCAACGCAAAACTAAATGTTTATTTATATTAGGCAAAGCGATAAAGGTTTTCAAAGAAAGAAAACGCTGAAAGAGCGGCTTCAGTGCTACCCGGGGGGAAAGAAGAACCTTTCAAAAGAACCACGAGAGAGAAAAAGACAAAAAAATACTCGAATTCACATTTACGTTCCTCTGTTTCAGAAAGATTCAACAGTGAGGGATAACGATGACAAGTTTTAAGCGAAAACGTTTATTAAAAATCATGAATGATTGGGTCAACAGTAAAGTGTCAGAAATTCCCCAACATTAACTATTTTAAACCATTTCGTGTTCCTTGGCGCATGTACGTGAAATAATTAGGTAATTTAATTCCCACCTATTATTTCGTGACATTTAATATGAGCGGAATGTGTTATTTATCCGCAAAATATCCGCATTTATGCCAAAAATATTTCACGCGTAGGTTTTGGGAGATTTTATTTTACAAGAGCAAAAAAGATATTTAAAGAGGGCCTTTGATGAAGCGGAATTCACAAAATAAGAACGGCGTAGAATGAGATTAATCATGCATTATAAATTTCTGTTTTATTAGCCTTTAATCGAAATGTAGGTTTTGAAGGTTAAGCATACAAAATTATCTGAAAATTTACCGATTATTATTATCGCGAAATCTGTATTTAGGCGTTTTCTGGCGGAATTCCAATGCATTAAACAATGAAGCATACATATATACGTTAAAACAATTTTTAACTCAGTTTTGAATATACAACAGTTAAACGATTACGTAACAAATTCTCAGCCTAAGTGTGCGGCACAGAGGTGTGCCATGATGTGCCATATGGTTTCCACCTCATACATCAAATTTCACTTTAACTCATATATTTTAATGGAAATTCGCTTCAAAGTTTCCATTCTGTAGATAACATACTATTATTTTTAAGTCCAAATAAAAGTAAAAAATGATTCTATCTACAGAAACCAACCTACGAACACACACGACCGGTTTCGAGGATGCTACCTCAGCTTCAGATCTGAGGATGAGTTAGCAACCTTCAGAGCGGTTGTGGTATGGTTAACATATTTTCCAGTGAACGAGATCAGCTTAGGGTTAAAGGAAGAACGATTTCTTGATCTCTTGAATGATTTAACTATCTAATTATTTTTATAACTAAATCTCAACCATCAGTAACAAACGAATGTCTTTTATCGAGAACGGAAAGGCATAAGTGTGCCGTGGAAGAATATACCTTGGGAAGCAATGCTCTAAAAGATTTATTTCAAAGCTAAAACATTTCATGAAACTAAACGAACTAACACGAACACTAAAGCGGAAATATCCCACCCACTTCGAATCGATCTACGAATTAAATCTTTTATCTTCGCAGTCTCCACGTGGCAGCCCAGAAACCTTTACATTTCTCCCACACAGGAATGATTAAAAGCACACTGCGTACTCCGACCAACGAGAATGCGCGATATGCTTCCTTGAAGTCTGCAAAGGCCTCCGCTTTAACTAGTAGCGAATGAGATCTCGACTAGAGTGTTTATTAGGAATGGGGAAGCCTCTTGACAAATAACACCGCGTTCCTAATCACTTCGATAAATCCAATAAACCAACCAACTCTCGACGAAACTAAAGCCACCCCTTTTTTTTACTCGATTAAATTCAACCTCCGTTCTCTTAACGCTCGCATACGTTTTCCAACACCTCGCCGCACCCCTCCCTCACTGCTTGCCTTATAACTCATCGGACTCTTCAAAGGTTTCCTGGGCCGTCCTCACTTCAAAGGATGGAGTCACTCAAAACTTACTCTCCCCGAGCTCCCTTTTAACCGATTCCAGCACGTGGAGAGAGAGAGAGATACATGGAGGTAACGAAGGGGAAGGGTAAATGGAAAGGGTGTTGGTAACACACATAAACACACGCACACTTCCATACACATGTGCTCAAACACACGGGGAAACCGAGGCCTATTTAAATAACATTTGTTTCTTTCTTCTTCGGACGCCGTTCCTTTTATAACAGGACACTTTGGGGAGGCCCTAAACTCCACCTTTTTTCGCTTAAGAGGTGAGTGTGGTTTAACTCTCTATGTAACGAGATGAGAGATTCGGTTTGGGATCGGCGTTTACCGTCAGGAAATTCAATGGCTTTTCATCGAAAGGGGTTCAGGCGGTAACAGTCCGTATGCTTCCCTTGTTATGACAGCAAAGAATCCGCAATTTCGAATCGTTAAAAGCTTACTTCATTGTCTACAAACGAGCATTTTAACGAGGTTTCTCTGGAAATAACGTCTGTATGCTTATTTCGGTTAATACGCCTGTACTCGATAATTTGATAATAAAATGTCTATCATACCGAGATGATTATAGATCGAAGAAAAATAGTTAATATTTTCTATGGGCTGTTTTAATAAAACATGCCTTAAAATCTTATTTTTCTGCTAAGTTTTACTAATTGGCTTGCATTAATATAGAATAAGAATTGTTCTCTAACTTTAGTGGATTTACTTAATCTTTTGTTCTAAAAGAAAAAGATTAAGTAAATCCAATCTAGTAACTTCATGTTTGAATATATTTCATGCGTAATTACTTTCAATTAATCTTCAAGTTATTTCGAGGAATCACGACAAGCGAAAGAATTATAGACTTTTTATACCATATCCATGGTTTGGATCCATGGTTAAATGATTTAATTTTCTTCACAAAAACCTCTGTTAACCACAAGCCACTCATAGCGTAAAGGATAACAAGGGAGGGAAAAAATGATTCTTAGTCATAGTTCAACTGGAGATTCTTTTTTTTTAAGCAAAGCAATGAAGATGGAGCACTTGATCTATCAGCAGTATCTACGAAAGAAATTGCTTGCAATGCATATAGGAATCCCATGAAATTCTAGCAGTCCGTTGAGAGTGGCTTCCCGCTGAGAGCTGGCCTATAGAAGAGCTATGTGATGTAATAGGCTTCGGAGAAAGAGAGAAAGGAATTCTGCAAAGAGCAGAAGGAAGATAAATGGCTGAAACTATGAGATAATCACAAAATGCAGAAAAGAATCAACGCTATTCGTTATTTTTATAACTGACAATTTATTCACTCATTTTATTAGCTCCGAAAGTCGGCAATCAAATAATAAATGTTCAAACAAAACAAAATGTTCGAAAACGATTTAATCCTCTTCCGAAAGCGGTTGACATACGCGTAAATGATTCTCTTTAAGTGTTTACTAGAGAGTAAAATGAAATACAATTAACGTTTTTTTTTACTGATGATAAATATACTTTGGCAGAAATATATTAACATTTCAACGGGTAGGTTTTATCAATTTGTACCAAAAGAGATAAGGCCGATTAAACGTTACCTGACAAGGAAGAAACGCAGAGAGTATCAAACAGTTCAATCAATTTGACGATGAAGCTTCACAAGTAACTTCCGTTGACCTTCAAAACATAAATGATTATTTACGAAAGGCCAAACCTAAAAATACGCGAAGAGGAAATTTCTTACTTGTCTTTGAGTACCAAAATTCTTATCGCTTTAATTCTCCAACATCACCCGTGAAAACGCATTCCTTCATTTATAAACGCTATGAATGAATATAGACCGCAAAATCCTTAAGTAAAACTTTAGTTGGAGCTCATAGTCATATTTTAATCAAATTACTTGACATAAGAGTCATCGAGGCAAGTGATGAGGGTGCAAACGTTTCTAACTTAAAAGCTGGTGTGTACATCAAATTCGTAGCATAACAAAATATGAGTGAAAAGATATAAATTCACAAGAGGATTCTCATAATTTTACGATAAAGAAATATTCGCGAACTTTGGGTAACCGAGTGAATTGTAATTTCATAACAAATCCATGATATAACATAGTAGGTAACCATTCAAAACTGGTCCTTGGATCTATACACGTGGAACATAAACTGAACCATACCTTAAAATGTACAGCCATTCCCAATGACGAAGTGAGTATTCCACTTATCGTACCCTGTTTGATAAAGGGGAGTACCCTCGGGACTCTAATAAGGAATGAATCCTGCGGGTTTGTGGAGATTAAGGGGAAGAAGGATGAGGGGGATTCGATAGAATGGGATTTGATGGACGAGGGATAGCAGAGGGCGGACTTGAAAGAGCGGCGTCCGTCATTGGCCGGACCTCGCCCCGGGCTAAATCCACTGCCCTTCTCCGCGGACACAAAACCGCCGCCGACCGACCTTCTAAGCGATCGCCGCACCGGATTTGACAGTGATTACTTTATACGGAGAGCCGACGGAGCAACGGCGTTCTCTCTCTCACGGATTCTTCCGCATTTCCCTTCTTCACTTCCCTCTACGTTCCTTGACTTTTACTTCTCCGAATTCGAAAGTAAGCACCTCAGGGCTTTGAGGTGGTCCAAGATTTGGTGGAGACGTCAAACCTCTGAGGAGGTGCTTCTCAGCCTTCTTTATTCCATGGTAAACGTAGGGAAAAGGTGAAACTTTGAGGTATCGTGCGTATAACTACGGGCTTAACCATACTTATCCAAACTAATATATCGTGGAAGAATCTATTATTATTCAAACTTATAAATAATGAAAAACTGAATGCCCAATGCATATATACAATTTATCTAAAGCGTCATTAATTATTAAAATTGTTCCTGAAATCAATCCTGAATTTCATACAAACTAAACTGCCTGAAATATATACAAATAACATAATATATATATATAAATATATATATATATATATATATATATATATATATATATATAACATATATATATATAATAACATATACATATATATATAAATAACATAATATAAATGAAGACTAAGATATACATCAGCGCGCTGATAATAATAACGCTGCAGAGTTTCGTTTAGTGTACATTACAAAGGTGTAACTTGTGATTCTAATACAATAAAATAACCACGACCCAGAGCTCTACAAACTAGCTTCCAAAACAAAAATCCTAAAACGTTAAAGAAATCTGTAAAATTAAATAATTCCTGCGATGCCTGGTGGAACGCATACATGTTTAAACAAAATAAATCATAAAAATTGACTTGGTTCATGTAAATAATTATTTATTTAAGAACACGACCGGTTTAGGTGCTGTCACCTCATCTTCAAACCGCCGTTCTTTGAGGAATTTATAATTTTTGTGGACATAGTCAAGCAATGTTTTTTATGACGTTTAAACTAATCTGTATACCTTCGCGATTGAAAATATTTTTTGCATTTTTTTCGCCGGTTTATTCCCACTGTATAGTGTGAGATCAGTACTTCTCTCTCGATGAATATCGTTTCTCAAGTTATATGGAGTACACAATTTTTTTTATTAAATGCGTATAAGATTATGTCTGTATTCCACTTCTACAAAGACAAAAAGATAGGTAAGAATCCAGAAGTAGCCCTATCAAATACTCCACCATGCTGCTCCAAAATACAAAATATTACCTACATGACCGCCATAGCAGAGGTACAGGTTTTCCGCGATGTCTGCTGGTTTGTGTTGGAAAGTGCATGCTCCTAAGTTAAGGACTGAGCCAAGAACAGAAAGCGACAGCTAGTATTCTAGGCCATGGTATTAACTCAGTCCACGGCTCCTGGATTTACTAAGAACTTCGCGTTGCACGCGTGCAGACACTCCGCAGCCACGTCCAAACATCTTCTCTTGTCACAAGAATTCTCAAAAAGTGACGGAGATGCGAGGGCTTCCATTACAAACATGCGACACGACGCGATTTTGGCGGCGACGGAGAATGCGATACGATCGGAAGAGCAGGTGCAGCCGCGAGAGTAATTTGTCTGTGGCGCGCTTACCCGCGACTGCATCGCATATCAGCGTATTTGACGAGAAGGGGAGGACTCTTTTCAACAAGAATGTAAACACGCCGCGCGGTGAATACCGCCATCTTCAAATGGGATTTCGCGACAGCCCCCGCTGATGGGAATGGATGGCCTGACTAAGGACCCGTGCCAGTTTGCAACTTTATGTGCTTTTGTATTGAGATTTTTCATCGTCCAAGAGAGGTGATTCCCAGCTTGGCTTTTAATGAAAAAGTTTCCATCTCTGGAGCGTCACGAAGGAGAGTTATTCGGAGCTTCTTATGTTGATTTATTCCGCTAAAATTTCCGAGAAATTCGCGCTTGGTGCTTAACTTCGAGGAATTTTGAAAGTCACCTTGCCTATTATTTTGGTATTCTTACAAGAATTTGAAAAGGACGACCGAAATTTTTGTCTCGGGAAGAGCAAATTGGGTGCATACGTTAACTTTAATTCGCCTCTAGGATAAGGTTTCCAAAATTTACGAAGATAGAGCCACTGGGATGCAATTACTTCTTTATCGTTGACAACTGGGATGAACAAATTCCGCAAATTTTGCAGCTATGCGCTCATGAATTAGAAAATAAGTTTCAGCATATTCGGATTAGCAGTAATTTAGAATAAATTACGATGTAATTTGTAAATGCGCTTTCAGTTCCGCTTGTCAGGTGTCATCACATATGCTTGCGAATCACAGCCTCTGTTAGGGACACTTATATAAGCGGGACATAATAAAAGACATGAATGAGTCCCGAGGTTTGAAAACGCCTGACAGATAATCTTTCACGCGAAGTGAATAGAGACTAACCTTCAGGGAAGAATAAAGCTCGCTCGCTATAGAATGTTAGTTAAGCTTCAGGAAATATCATCGAACAACAATAAAGTCTCTTTCATCCGAAACAGAGCTTCTTATCACACTTATTTCTTTATAGCAGATTTTTGTGTCTCTATTCGTATAGCAACACTTCAATCCTTCTTATATAGGATAAATTGAGGTGGATCTGGAATATAGACAATTTGGCGCGTTATAAGCTGTCTCCTGGTGTAGCATATGCTGGCTCTAGATGTGCCGTAACCTCTCCAAGATTTCTGTTTGTGTTTGCATGGTATTATATGTGAGGGCTTAAATTTTCGAGTAGTTAGCTTTTCATTGGCTTTCCGCAGTGGTTCCCACAATTTTAGACATTGTATTGAGCTTTCCTCTTCACGAAAATAAACAAGATGCACTTCAATTTGGCCGTCACTTGAAATTATTACACGACCAATATTCCATCTCAGTCATACAAATAACACGCTTGAATCAGCAGGGCAAAAAGTAAGAAAATACGCAAGTGTACCGTGGAGTGTTCATGAAGCAATGCGCCGAGGATAGTGAATTTTTAAGCACCGGAAACTGTCCTCATTAATTTTCGCACGTGGGAATCACTTCCCTCTAACTGGCACCATCTTGAACAAATCTCGCCGTGCGCTTTATTTAACCCATGACGGGCGAATTCATAACTGCCTCCATTCACTTAGCTCAGCGTGCGATCCGTCAAAATCCCAAATCGCCTCTCCACTTTAGCGCGTTTAATTTTGGACACCCGCGTGACACCAACTGGCATCGAAAGTGGTTTTCCTCCAGAGATTTTGGAGGTGACACCGACGTGTCACCCCGGCCAAGGGGACGTGTCTCGCTGAAGAGGGCGGCATCCCAAAAGGAGGTTCCATTAGCGCAAACCCACCCACGCCTTGAGGAGGGACGCACGCAAACCTTGCACGAGGACACGGGTCTCTGTCACCTCTTGGCAAACGGCCTCCGAGGCGAGAGAAATAGAAATCCTGCTACAAGAACTGCCTCCCGTGGCTCAGCCAAAGTGGGACCAAAATAAAGGCTCATTCACACATGCGTTGGGGAGGACCCCCTCTTCTATCCTTCGACACCTCATCTCACTCACCTCACCTCGGGCAACCTGAAGAGGAAGGAGGGCTATTGCGTGTGCTAAATGCAAAAAATACACCCGTACTGTGAGCTTGGTTTTAAAGTTCGCTTAATAGGTTCCTCCAACGATTACGACAAATGAGTCTGACGGCTATAGAGGATGCGGGGATTTAGAAACGATTAGTGATGATATATCTACTCTAAACATGTCTAATAGAGAGATTCTTTATACATTGTATTTCTTACAATCGCTTCGTTTTATTCATAAGATTGGGTTTCTTCTTAAGCGTAGTTCTCCTATCAACGCCGACCGCTCAAAGATCAACTTAAATCTAAAGCAAGTTATCTAAAGCAAATATTTACGTTACTATGTGGTCTCCTTTCTTAATTTATTTAGTATGATATACGTGTCGACATGGCCGTCCTTCTCCAAGTTTGGCGGACCTATAATGTAAGCCTAAATTTACACCTCTAATTATTTTATCTCCCGCCGTTTTCAATAGTCAGCCCTCTACCATTCGCATTCAACAATCACCTTATTAATCTATTTATAATTTTCTTTGCCAAGTACTGATCCTAGTTTACACTCTTCCTTTATTTCATTTTTCTAATGTTTCACTTTTCATTACTTGTTGTTTTCGCGCTGCTACGCCTGTTAGATCTTCTACGACACAGGAAAATAAATAACCTTATCGAATTCTTCTTCCCGTCCATCTTCAGTGTTCATAAAAAAGTTTTTCAAGCAAAAATCTCCGCGAAAACTGATTTTAACATGGAGAAAATAACTACGCCGTAAATAAAGTAATTAGATGGAGATGTGTCAGGACATTGGACTATGAGCGATTTAATAATAGTAATAAAGTTTGTTTCCAATAATAGAAATCATTATACAGATAAATTGCATGATTATAGTTATTGAATTAATCTAATGTAATTCTTGATAGAAAATCACGAATTCAAGGGATTAGGAGGATAATGCAATTCCATCTATGATGACCAGTTATAAAAGAATTAGCCAAGAACGGTCACCGGTATGAACCGATATTATCGCAAATGAAACATCAAAACCCAAAGAACTTCTTCAATTGCGATGAGCACAGACGCATTCAAGATATCACCTCCGTTAAGCGCCAACATTACGCTGGCGAACCATTTGGCTAGCTGTATGCTTTGGAAGTAAGACAGACCTCGGTCTTTGTTCATCTTACCGCTTTTTACAGGCGCTAAGTAGTTAGATTTCCATTCCGTTTACAGCTGAGGTGGCGTCCAAATGAACCGACGAGGAAAGCCCACTTTGAAATCCTCTCTTCGAATTTATCGCATGGCTGATACTCTCACATAGTCTCTCGACGGCAAAGGGAGCGCCAAGTACATTTTAGAATGCTTTTGAATTGGGATCGCGATGCACACATAGCTGGGATCACAGCCGATGAGAGAAATATGATAGACAACGGTTGATACGTCAACCAAAGAGGAGTGAGTCGGGTTAATTACAGCTAAGAATTTGCCGAGATACAAGTACCTATATGTTTTTTATTAATTATATTATTCACTTGCTGAATTTAATAATCTAATCGTCCAGCTAAAAAATTAAGAACCAAAAAAATAATAGTGGTCTATTATCCTTTCGCCATTTTCTCACATACAAATTAACACAATATTCATTTAAACAAATGGGAATTGTACCTATGGTATAATAAAATACAGTGTTATATTATAAAAAGGGCATATTAAGCAAAAAAGCCTCAGTGAAAAATTTCACCATAATTTCCCACATAGTTTCTGTTCTAATTTAAGAATATAACTCAAAGAAGGTAACCTATTTAAAATAAATTTAATATGTACACGATAGACTTAAGAGGAAAAGTACCATAATCTAACAAGAGAATAAAATCTTGTATTTTCATATAAAATCCTTTCTATGGTCGACAAATTTCTGAGAGTGGATTAAGTAGACATGAAGATATCTCTAAACGAAACTAGTTGTCAGTAAAAACCGACTATTTATTGTGGAAACACAAAGTTGGTTTCACTTGCCGGTAAGTTCCTCATTTGTCACCGCCTTTTAAAAAGATTGCCGAACACTCTGCCTTAATGAGCCTTGTCTCCCATAGTTAAGAAAAGAAAATTGAGCGAAAAGGGAAGAGTGACACCGTAATTATGATAAAAATACCCATCGAATAATGTCTGCCTAGAGAGGCGCTCCATCAGCAAGAAATAAGATTTCAAAATCCGAGGAAAGATTCGTAGAATACAATTCTATAGACAGGAGGAGTCGTGTCAAGCACAAATTATCCTTCCGTAGAACCAATAAAAAGTATGAAAACCAAACTCCTCCGCAGGTTTAAGTCATCCGTGAGATCAAAGGCGCACGGATTGAAAAGAAAACACATCCGATTAATTAGCGCGTTTCGAAAGAAAAGGGATTCCGGTCAAAAACAACGGCATGCACCAACGATACGTACTTATTGGGGGAGAAAAAAGACAAGCGACGATTTCTATAAAGAAATTAATTACCAGATTGGAGGAATGGGGCTTTACATCATCACAGATACGTTATTTTATAAAAAGGGATTTCTTTGACCTACGATGGCAGAAACCGTATTGTTGTACGTACATAGCTTCGCTCCCGTGACCTGAGCACAAAAGGAGAACGGGAGGTTTAAAAAAGTAGGCGAAAGAGATGAAAGAAAGGCGGGAGGCCTCTATCGCCGGCTAAAAGGGAAGGAAAATAGAGGGATTCTGCGAAAATGTTTGAAAACGACTAAAGGGCAATCCAGGGAGAATAAACCGACGTGGGGTTTACAAAAGAAGGAAACGAACGAGATAAAAGAAGCGAGTGGGTAGAACATCAGAGGTTGGGGAAACCACGCCGGGATCGCTAGGGAATGATAAGAACGACTCTCTTAGTCTCTCTCTAAACTCGATGAAAAATAAAATAAAAGGTTCTCTCTTCTCCTGTTCTTAGGAATGAAGACGCAAAGATGAGAGGGAGGTTGCGCGTGCTGCAGTTGATGTTCCGGACGCCAGATGGGGTGGATA
This sequence comes from Pachydiplax longipennis, assembly GCA_036926295.1. Classification (NCBI taxonomy): domain Eukaryota; kingdom Metazoa; phylum Arthropoda; class Insecta; order Odonata; family Libellulidae; genus Pachydiplax; species Pachydiplax longipennis. The sequence continues at coordinate 21,512,750 of JAVFKF010000012.1, forward strand.
TCGGTAGTATTGTTGCTGGAACGCTGTTAATCTCGGAGAATGTAGCAGAGGAGCAGACATGAAGGGGAGAACAAGGATACGCAGGTAGGTGTCGGTGAGGGGAAAGGGGTAAAGGGGCAGGAGTTATGACGACGGGACAAGGTAAGAAGTGGAAGGGAAAGCAAAGGAACTGCCGCAGCGGATTCATTTGAAATTTCAACACTTATTCACAATTGCGCACCCAATCTCATTACTGCCTGACGTTTAACTCCATCATAGTACACGAATTATAATCATCCTTATTATATAAAGGGGCGTTTAGGGAATAATTTACCATTTTGAATGCTCTTTAAGAAAACTTTGTCGTGCAAGCTCTACATCTGCATCAAGGAAGCTTAAGTGTCATGGACATTCATGTTTCTACCTCTGGATGGACGCATTGACTTCGCGGGCCGCAAATGATACGCCACATTGTGTATAAAAATAATAATTAATCGAAAGTAGTTTAATAATTGCAAAAAGGCAATGGAACTCAGCTATTAATTATTTTGAGGTTTAAGAAACTCTTCGGTAGCTGATTTTCGGTATACAGAATAGCTTTAAGAGATGGAATGGGAAGTCTCTGGCTTAAGACCTTCTAGGAATCGACGAATGGACATTTAAATACCTCTGCTATTCATCCTTAATCCTCACCTAAATTATCCTTAGAGGTTCTAAGCAAAATCATTCTGCTTTGAAGGATGATATCATAGCTATATAAATGTGCACTAGATGATTCCTAGAGAGTCAGCAATCTGGAAATTCCCGTTCTAACCCTTGGAGTTAGTCCGTATATTATTATTTTCCTTTATTGGTCATTGGAGCGTATCGTTCGCAAAACATAATCTTGCTTTAAAAAAAAAAACAACCTTTTCGCTCTTTTTTCCACGGTGCACCTGCTTAATAAAATATATTTAAGAATTCCTATTGAGTCTTATCTTCAGTATTCACTCACTAAAATTTTCATTTTATTCTACTAATTAAATTTATTGTTATTTTTTATTCTTTGCTATATTGTAACGATTATAAAAATTAGTCTCAATTTCGCCGAATGAAGTCCTTTTTCTGTCTATAAATATAAATTATTGAGCTACTTGTGCAAGTGATAAGACTAAATCATGATTCATCCCGATGCGAAATGTGCCTAAAATTTCCACGGAAACGATACGTAAACAAGGAGAGCAAGACTCGTTTCCAACGAAAGTGACTCCGGTTTAGCAAACAATAAACTCTCTTCAACGCGGCGTGTCGATAGGCCATTTAAAACACCCTCTTCTTGCGCAGATGAGAAGAACGAGCAAAAAGACAGAGGTGGCGCTGTTTCAAAAGTTTCCTCCATGGCGTGAAACCAAAGCAAATACGCACGAGAGAGATATTGCCGCAAGAGGGAGAGAAAGGAAAGGAGTTGATGAAAGGGAGGCTGCGGGGGTGGACCAGGAAAGAGATGGAGTTAATAACGAGCTGCCTTTGCTGTAAAGAGGAAAGCGGAAACCTCACAAACGTATCCATGGCACACATGCACAAACACTCATAACGTATCAGGGGGCCACGTGATAAGGATATTTCCCATCCAATCTCCCTCTCTCCGATTTCCCAGTGCGCGTATCTTCGGTTTCAGAAATTCTGATGGCATCACGTTCGTAGCGGCGTCTCAGGTGCTTTTAGGGTGTCAACGATTCCACACCCACGCGACCCACTGTGAGATCCGAAAGGGAAGGTGGGATAAATGCTGTCAGAAGTGGAGGGTGCAGCAACCATGCTCTCCTTAGTCATCAGATTGGCGTCATCCTCAAGTTCAAGGAGAGCATTTACATTTTCGGGATGCTTAAAAAATTGGCTCAACCATGAGTAGTTCTTTGCTATGTTAACATAATGTATGGTCTGAATAATCTGAATCTACTAATTCAATGAAACTTGGGATATTGTAAGTCCCATCTTTGTATATTCCATCGTGCTGCATCGTGGGTTAAGCGAAAGATTAGATATGAACACCTTGAAAATTGTGGCATTTATATAAATGTAAAAATGAAAATTTTAAGTAACCGAAACTTAAGTACGAACATGATAATTTTTCTATATGTATGGAGGAACTTTCTAAATAATAACATACTGAGAAATCAATATTCTCCATCGATATTATATGAAAGTCTGGTTTTACGATTTAAAATTAAATAGAGACATTTTACAATTTCACTGGATATATTTTGGTATGCCAAATATATTCAACGGAATAAATTTTGATTGCATAATAAAATATTTTCAGTGGAATCGTTCAAGCTTCTCCATTTAATTCTACTATTAAAGCTACCATTCTTCTATTGAGAAAGTTATTTCAAATACATACTGAAAAAATTTATGCTAAAAACGAAGATTTATACAATGTAAATAAGTTGTGCTATGTAGATGGTTACTTGAATACGATAAAAATGATCCGGTATTAATTGCTTTTTAAACTTATAAATGAATCGCTCTACTAAACGAATTTTCACGATTGATGATGTAAAATTCAAAAGCCTAACAAATTATCTTTAAGAACAGAAACAGAAAAGTGACTTTACATCTATAATCAACATGATATTATTTTATCGTAGAGAAAACATGAATTTCAATAACTTGAATTGATGCCAAACTTAATGCCCCATCTTCCACCGAATCATCCTCTCAAAATACGTTGCCACACGTTGTTTTGAATCTACTCCACAAAATGATTTCAATACGGGATGAATCATTCATATCGAGGAATACAAATTACTCAAAGCATCGCGGATGAAATAGCGGGGAGACGAAAAAGGCAATCAATCGAGTCGCAATCTTCAATCGACTTTCATTCGTTCTCTCTATTAGATATATAGTGGAAGAGAAAGAAGATGTGTAGGCAATAAAAAGGGAAAGAGGCAGAGACGGTGGGCGGTCGAGATGTTATCAGAGAGTATCCGTGAAGAACGAGAATATGCGTCTGAAGGCATAAGCGTGGGATGAGGGAATCGGAGAAGCACTTGCAGAATAAAGGAGGGAATGTTTTGGCTTAAGTCGAGGAGAAGGGGAGCAGATAGGGATGGGGTGGAATGCAGCCTATCGATGAACTAGCATCTGGCGGCGCTTCTAAGCGATCATGAGGGTAACTCAGTCCCTCCACCTCTTAACTCCTTTAATGTTTCACCTTTCATCCGTTCCTGGAATTTCTATTAAATTTTAGTTACGAATCTGCAGATCATTCCTTGCATGATAACCTTTGGCGCATCTTCATCAATGGAATGTATAAATATTTCTATAAAAACTTTAATGTACTGTAATTAATGAAATATTTACACTTTTCTTTCACTACATCACTTTAATTAATATATTATAGGCATTTTTCATTAACTTTTTGCTTTTAAATTTACCGATTTTATCATTCTGGTTCGAAGAGGAAAGCAAAAACAAACTACCTTATTCCAAATCCTGCCTAGCCTGATCATTTTCTCAATTTCAACTTCAGTGCCATAGTTCTTCTTGCATCGAACCTCTGAGGTTGAGTTTACCCAATTTTTTACCATAAGATATTTAGGTAAATTGTACAGACTATATTTTTACTACTATAGTCATGATTGTAATACTTATATTTGTGTTCGAACGTTATGTCATTCTTTGATATATGTTATAAAATTCATATTGATTTCATTATATAATTTTTACTAGAATGTATAAAAGAAAAATGAATGAAGAATGTAAGAAAGAAAGAATTATTACTCTAATTTCACCGATATGGTAAATATATTAAAAATCCCATTTGCACTCTCTAATCTTAGCACCCAACCCAAAGGTCCAGTTTTGACAAAGAGATTCAGTATTTACTCTGAATATACGCTTTAAAAAATAATCAGTAACGAAGGATGATTCGCAACGGTAATGATCATTCAAAGCAGTTCCCTCATCTGTTGGAGATTCTTCTGATCGTGGGAATGAATGCACTCGCGTAAATGTACAACTACATATAAACATTAAGTTTTCAATCATTTTCGCGATCAATCATTGAAGAATTTGACTTCAAAAAAGACTGTCAAATCCCCTTTTTACTTCAAGATAAAACAGGCTGCGATCCCCAATCCATTCCTCCCTCTCTTTACTCTCGATCTCCCTAAACACTTTCCCATTCCTTGCTAACCCCCTTTCCACCCATCTCCCCACTTCCATCCCACCATTTGTCTCGGTATCTCTTCATGCAGGCACACCGCGAGAGCCTCCTTTCCTGAGGAACTTCTTCCATTTCAATCCTCTTGGCAGCATCGGAATCCCTATATCTTCTTCCGCTCTCGATCCATCTTTCACGATTTATCCTTGTTCGTCTCATTCGCTCACTTCTTCCGATAAATCTCCTGGAGATGCCCCCAAGGCACATTTCTCCCCGTAAAGATTCACGCGGTGATAACTCCATCCAAATATTAAAAAAGACGTCCGGGGTTACTCTGCGGTCTCTCTCTTCAACTCGAAAACGGAACGAATCCGAGGCTAGAATTGCAGGGAAGTTCCGATGGAGCAAGATTTTTGTGAAGAGTGGAACGATTTTTCCAGGGTCAATTGAAACGTAATACTTCAGAGATGGTTTTGTCTGGATGATCTGTTTATGTTTACTGTTTGCACACACCCTTGAAATCGTATTGCAGTACTTGCGTAAATGTGGCAGCGGAATGATAAAAATATTATGATCTTCTGAAACCTTAAATCCTGGATACATAAAACAGGATTTTCGTTTTCGTTCGTTGATTTTTACCACTCCTTGGGTTGACCTATGTGAGTCTTTGTAGGGTTATGGGTGAAATAACGAAGAAAAAGAAACCTTCCTACGTCTAGAAAAATGACGTAATACTCTTGAGTTTACATTATATGCCATTGATTTCTATCTTCGGGGAAAAGTTGTCATCGTACGATACTTGAAATATATTTGCCATCTATCTTTTATTTGTTCAAGAATTAATATTGGAATGGAAAATAAGCATATAATTTCCATATAACATCCATATAAGATTACTGCACGAATCGGATTATGTTTACTTGGATATATTCACTTGGAAAGAAATCATAGAGCTCAAGGATAGCCGAGCGGGTACAGCATTCAACTTTCCAGAAAGCGGTCCCGGGTTCGATTCCTGATGTGACCCTTTTGTGCAAAATGACACCAGCTGTCCAAGCACTTTTAGCGGTAATACAAAAAAGAAATATTACTGTTATTTTCCGCTCAGAAATAGAGAAAAAGTTATAAAAATTAGTTTAAAACCGTGAATTATTTTCGTCGGAAAGATCGCATGAAAATTGAATAGCCAATGAGTAACCGAATAAAAGATTTCGAATATGTAACGAAGCCTTTCCTTTACATTCAAAAATGAAATATAGTTACGATATTAAAATTCAAATATATTTATTAATAAATGAATTAGCTGACAGATTAACTTGGTGGAAAGTTTCCAGAAGGAAAAATGTGAGAGGAGAAGTTTGAAAATTGTGGTAGTCACATTCGAAACAATAGTGGAGCATGCATATTCCAGCTATTTCAAAAATTGTAACAATAAGATGAAATCCCCAATGGGTAAATTTATAGCGAATTAAAAATACTCTTTCGACGCTTATTCCATTTTAGCTGCATGGATTAAAATTACCGTAAATGCCAAAATTATTGAAATAGTAACTGGATGCCAGAAATGGATGAGAGGAGGGTAGGGCAGGCAGGACTTAAATAAGCGGCAGGAATGTGGGGACTGGCAAAGGAGGACAAGGGATCGCAAAGGTCTTCAATGCAGAGTTAATCAAAGCGAGGCGACGCAACTCGCTCTGCCGAAACTCTGCGTGGAAAACATTCAAATGGGAAGGATGAAATTGTCCTCCCCAATCCCTTCTCTCATTGCTTCCTCCATTCCCTCTAGCGCTACTCCCTTTGCATACCTCCCTCTCTTATATTAGATAGAGTCCAGCACATTTTTTAAAATTAATTGCCTCTGACGCGAAATAACTCGCCTGAGTATTAAGCATTATTTCTTTCCTTGCTCCTGCTGCATATGCTTATTAATAAAACCTTTTTCATTTATCTTTTGATTCTGGATAGAGGAAAATATATCTTATATTTACTTTTGTTTCATGGCTGTGATGATTTGAGGTTTGAGTGATACTGAATAATGGCCTTAATATTGGTCACACCTTTGGAATGTTATGAAGAAATTTCATATAAAATCTTGCGCTGTACTGATATTTCCCCGCTTATAGCATTCTTGCTCATTGAGGGAGCAACTTTAACCTTTCTCTTCATCTTGCTTAGTGAATATTTTTTCCTCTTCAGGACTTCTGATGGAAGAATTGAAAGCTCAACCAGCTGGACCGATGACCTTATAGACGGCAGATAGCCCCTTGACATATATAAGATATCCTCCGCTATCTATCCACTATAGAACACATGGACACAATCTCTCGAATCTCTGGTGGACGTCTTTCCCCATATATTTTTACAATTTCCACTAGAAACAATTACGGGGTAAGGTTGCTATCATTCAATATCTATGAAGGCGAAAAAAGTGGGAATTTATAAATCTTTATTTATAAACAAATAAGAGAAAGAATGTTGGCTTAGCAAGGCGATTTTTGACGACTAATCTATCGTAAGCAGTAACGATGCTTATGAGAAATGTAAAACATTGATAGAATTCGGATGCGGTCATGAGAATTAATTCTATTATTCTATCAGTAAAAATGTTTATAACTTTCCAAGTTCTTGTGTTGTGCAGTCTATTCCGTCATAAGAGATTTTCTAGCACAGGTATTATTCATTTCATTAAAATTTACATTAACGAAATACATTTTCTCCTATGTCAAACAGTCTCGGTTTTAGAAAAAAGTATTCTAATGGACATGGAAAAGTCATTATGAAGATAGGCTTGGCCTTAATCGGAAAGAAAAGAATACTTCATGACTTAATAGTACGCGAAAGAAAAAGGAAAAGGAGTTAATACTTGAAATAACATTTATAATATCCGCACTGAAGTATACATATAAAGTTATTGTGATTTAAAACGCATTTCAGAAGATTTATTTGAAGATTGCTACTGCGCAAGGCAATGAGTAAATGGAAATGCGGAAGGGTAAAACGTTTTACCCCAACTGCCCGAGAGAAAGGTACTTTCGGACCCGCCCTTCCTTAAGAGTTTCAGAGCTAATTTCTTCCGAATGGAGCCCGCTGTTTGTCTCAGGGTTTCCTCCTTCGTTTAACTCTACCTTTCTCCCTTCCTTTAAACCCAACTTTCCCTCTCTCCTTTCACTTCCCAGGAGTTTTCGTATTCTTTGTCTTGCGTAGCACGAGGACACTAACTTGCAAGCTTTGAGATACACCATTCTCCCGTCGAAAAATAACTGATATACACGTAAAACTAAGAGTAATCACACTTAAAATCTAACCTATGTAAAAATAGGTGCAAAAAGGCATATGATGAAAAGGTCGTGAAATATCCTAAGCTCTGACATTAAGGAAGAAAAATATAGAAAGGAAAATGTATTTTGTAAAGCAAAAGGAAGTGATAATGTGATCGTGAAATAATATTTCCACAGTAGGAATATTATCACAAAGAAGATAAGGATGGAAAACCTGAGAAAGGTAGAGAAGAGAAGATAGAGATCAACACAAGAGATTAAAACTAATGGGCTTTTAAAATCTCAATAGCCGTATCCTAAAACATATAATGGTTATATAGTAGTGCAGTAAAAAACACTACGCATTATAAATAAATTATGGGTGAACAAATTAGTAGATAAAGCAAAAGAAATAAAAATAATCTTCTCATCACGCTATTTGAATAAAAGAAATTTCTCAAACTGAAGTGTTAGCGGCTATAGAATATCAATTTATAAGCCGAAATTTCGGAAATTGTAGGACACCCACATCATATCATTGCGGAACACCGGTTTGGTTAGAATTATCCTCTGTACCGAAAAGAATCACACTAACACATCTACATCCTCCGACAATCACCTAGATGGAGACGGCATTTCTACCACAGCATCCCCCTTCGCCCAATCCGAAGCGAGGGACAAAACCACTTCACTTTCTGCCAAGAAACCATTGCACGAAAACTCCGAAGGGGTTTACGGGGGCGGAGGGAAGGGCCTCGAGTAAACAGCCACTACACGCGAGAAAAGATAGCTCATCCTCTCCCGGAATAGTTTTCCTACTTCTCTCAGGTGCCTCTCCTTGAGGGCATGTGTTTGCCAGAGGTGTAAGGGAGAGGAGGATTAATTACAGCGGCCCTCTCACTCGTGGATTGTTTCCTTCTTGGCTCTTTGTTCCCCGCTTCCCACACTGCCCCCGGGGGAGAGAGAGGGGCCTTTTTAGGAACGACTACGCGTTCCCCTTTCTTTCTGCACCCGCCCTTCACTTAGGGTCACACCTGGACGAGTTCCCAAGCCGATGAGAACGATGCTCTCCCGCACCGAGCAGAATTGTTTTGGCGAACTTCTAGCGAAGATTAGAGGAGGAGGGAGAGGTCAGGGAGGGAAAGGGCGTGAGAGGTAGTTGCCCCGCTGCTTCTGGTAATCGGAATCCTTTGTTGGCAGATGCGATTGTTTGAACGCATTCTCGAACCCTCAATCTCTCGGCCGTCAACGTGTGCACAGTTTCTCAATGCGAGGAGATAGCGCGCGGAGCGAATGACGATGCTGGATGCAGTTGATGGGTTGCGGGGATGGATTAACACGCTCTTGTTAGCGCGTTGACACTTTAGCTCGGAGCTAACTTGGTTCGAATCCGCGGTTAAATGCGGGAGGACCTCGAAACGCTCGGATTAAGAAGCTCGCGTGTGGAAACTGTGGCTAAGGGGCTAATCGGTCAACCGATACGTAATGCAATAGGGAAGTTGGCTCTGGAATGATAGAAAACGAGGTCCCTGAAGGAGAATTTTAGTCGAATTGCAGGACAAACCAAATGTAAAAGAGGTTTCGCGACGAGAATAGCTAACAAGGTAAAAATGAATTCCTCTTTCTCTACTACTTGTGGCACTAATATGGAATAAAAAGGTTTATGACGAAGTTGCAGAGGGAGTAACTACAATTCAACGGACGCCTATGGCTGGATTATTCATAATTTAACTTTGATAGTATTATTGTTACCCTTTTTCAACTTAGCTATACACTGCAGGTTGGTATTGTTGTATGCGACTGTTTAGAGTTTTAACAAGAGTTCAAAAAATCAGTTTAATATTTAATCATTTTACTGTATTAAACCTCAGTTTCTCAACCCGAGATTATGATTTCTTCCATTGTAAATTTTCCTCTTCAATAAGCTTCAGTTATAGAGTCTTTTACCGTAGAATTCCCGATGATTCTAATAAATATGTTAGAACAGCCCTGAAAGTCACGTGTCATGGTTAATCCAAGGTTGCGTCTCATTTTTCAAGATCAAAAACTGCTTTATCTGTTATTTAAATACCATTAATTACCATTTAATAATACCGTATGAATTTGATTATAAATATTTTATTTTCATATTTTAATACAAAATATGACAAAATGTAAAAGAGAACATCACTTGCATTATTTAGGCTGTGATGAGTATCAGTGAATGACTAATATCGCATTGATAATATTTTACGATTACCTACAATTTTAGAAGGTATATATTTTACCAACACTCTCAAGTTTCATCATGAACGTAATTACGCAACATAAAGAATTGCAAGAAAGCACTGTATATTGTTTTTTCTCCTATGGTACATAAGAAGACTTTTCTAAAATAGTCTACATCTTTGTGGAACAGTTCACACGTTAATTTTATATACATACGTCATTATGTACACGTCGAAGAACTTCAATCAGATTTGAGTAAAAATTAAGCAACGTTTCTTTTATACAAACAGACACGATGAATTTTCGACAAATTTATGGTTTGACAGTTAGAAACAGAAATATAGAAACCAATTTCCACACCTATATATGGAGTTTTTTTCTCGGAAAGGGATGAAAGAATTCAGGAGGGAAAAGAGTTTTGCGAGGCCTCCAGCTGAGAAGCACCAATTTAGTTGACCCGTTTCTTCCATTCAGCCACTTAATGCTTAAAACGGGTTCTGGGATTATTAATCGAGTGTAACAGGAACATTAATCATAGGCTTGTGAAAGGTAGTTATTTTTCATTCAGAAAATGTCTGAATCGATTTTTACAATGAAGACTCTTACCAAGGAAAACAAAAGCAAATTTTAAGTGCCGTCAATAAAATTGTAGTAAATAGCGTTAACTTTCCTTGTAATAAAAACATCATATGCAACGAAGTAACTGTCTTACGAATGACCAAACTTAAATCACGCAGAAAAACTTCGATTCAATTCCTGGGTACACACCATAACAGGTATGGGTAACACAAAGGTAGCGAACGTTGGTGAGGGAGAAAACATGAGGAGAGACATAGGATGAGAACAAAGCCGTGTCATGGAAATTGCATTAAAAAGGGTGTGTCGCGTGCTCCAGATGCATTCTCCGTCACCCATAAAGCTTTCTTCCAGATTTCCACCCTTCCGCAATCCACAACCTTATTTCGATTCCGCAACAACTAACGTTATTTTATTTTATTCCACTTGATTTTGTATTCTTCACCTAGTTCATCCTAGATCGCTGGCACCAGACGAACGCAAGTATCGAATGATGGGTAGTATATGCTTCAGGGGCACCTTCCACCTCTACCACACCAAAGCCGTTGAGTGAGAGGCTCTCTCACATGAATTATAGACTGATCGGTTACCTCAAAATTCTACTGAATTCGACGTTATCATTTTACTTATCATTTAAATCCCTCAAGTTTGTATTCTCAGGCGTAACTTTGAGGAAGGTACCAGAAAATACAAGAATAAGTTTTTCAATACAATAAGATAAGAAAAATTTGTCCTCGATGTCTAAAATATTTGGGAAAATCATATTAAATGCAATGTCGCAAATTTCCTTGTCCGATGTAATAGAAAATTCGCAATGTCCTAAGTAAGTTATTTACAAGATCCTCAGAAAAAAAATCATTCTTATGTATGTATTATTATGCTCAAAGAAGAAAACTAAATTTCTCGTACCATCTTGATTTTCTTCATTGACATAAAGTAGCTGATAGAAGGAAATATAAAAATTAATTCAGCAAAGATTACATTTTATTCCGAAATAAAAATTTCCTACTGGAGCGTCATCTAGTTTATGATCTATAACAAATAAAAGATATCTCAACGGCAAAGCATGTTTAAAAAATAGGCTTTCGGATAGATTAATATCACTGAAAACTCGGAAAGGTGATACGAAATTATAAAAATTAACAATAAAAGTCGTCTTACGGGGACGGAGTGAGCTAAGTAGCTTACCATACTGAAGCATATGCCCATGATAATAGTGAGGTTTATTTGATAGTTTACTTTCTTACCTTTAGTTAAGCACATCATAAACATACACCATGAGAAAATAATATTAACATTATTGTAAAAGAGCAATTACATATACGCTAGGTAGCAGTTAAATTGATCTAGGAAAATTATATCTTTTCATCATACCATGGTAACAATCTGCCTCTAGATCCATCGAGTTCAAGGTAGATACCGTGGCAGGCGCGGGGCACAGTACGTCAACCAATAAAGCGATCCCTTCCCCCAGAACTGTCGCCAGTACCCTAAAAATCTCCATTATTCATCCCTACATTACCTCAAAACGGTATATAGCATACGGTTCTCTTTTAAAGATACGGCATCTTCAGGCAAGGGATATACTCGACAATAAATTGATTCCGAAGGGATACTTCGAATTCGAATGCCTTGCAGACGAATTCGACGCATTTAATTACCGTCGATCGGGTCCGAAGATGAATTTCGATCCCGTCCGGAATTACATTCGATTTACGAATTCCTCAAAACTGGAATCCGGGAAAAAATACGACAGCGGAACGATGTAAAAATTAAAACCTTCCAAAGATGGAACCCCGGCTTTCGAAAAAAGTAAATGAATAAATAAAAACGCCCCATTGTTTTGTCATCCCTTGTGAATCGAACTTGGAAAATAATCGCGGAGAGATGGGGGAAAGTTAACCATTTCGATTCACGTGTATCGTGTGCGGAGAGTTTGATGGAAAGCAGAAAGATGGAAAGGGTAGAGGAGGCATTCGACGGCCCAGGGGCGGTCCTTAGTGGAATGCGGCTCGGATAGACGGCGGAGAAAAAAGGAGGAGAGATGGGAAAAAGGAAGAGTTGTGCACACACTCATACATGAAGAGAGAGTCGGTGGAGATGATATATGCCGCGCGCGGGGACTCACACCACAAGAGGGCGACATCCGTGACTCGACTTACTTCGGCTAAATCTTAACATACCGGAGACGCTTCCCGGTAATAATTCACGCGGCGTCGGGAGCTTCCCTTCGTCCTTTTTTGCATGTACATAAAAGACGGAGGAGTGCTACCTTCTTTCGTGCGCTTCTCTACGCCGCTCAGAAGCATTTTATTAATTTGGCTCGCGGACGCAGATTACGAATTTAACCTCGTTATATTTCCTCCGCCGCTGGGGTAATTCCCGCGGAGAATTCCTCCAAGGCGCTAGAATGTTATTGCGTGCATGGAACGGTGTTGAATTTCGTGAGAATTAATTAGAGAATCCCTGTAACTAGGGGGAAGTCTAATGAGTGGGGCTTTTGATGTAAGCGGTACTGGGTTCCATCCCTGGTGGGTTAAAAAGGGGAGAGGCCTTCAGAGTCGAAACAAATAAGAGGACTCCAATTAAACCTGTGTCTTAACTGAGTATCACTTTGAAATACAGCATAAAAAGAATAGTTGTGTTGAGTATCAGCATATAATTAAAAAGGTAGAAATGTTAAATATTATTAAATTAATAAATTTCGAAAACTGCACTCTTGTAAAAATGAAATCGAGTTCCTAGCCCAGTTCATAGAAAATTAGGACGAAGTTCTTCAGTTGTGGTTCCACAAACATCTTGAAAATCATATTAATCTTAATGAAATGTTTTCGTAAAAAATATGACTTCATTAGACTTTACTCGTAAATACGACATCGATATCTCGCGAATAAGACGATGTAAGTAGGACCCAAAATTTTCCAAAAAAATTTAGTAAAAGCTAACCAGTTCCTTTAACAATGATCAATATGGTATTATATGTAATAAGAGATTTTATCCACATTGGGTTACCTTAATATGATTGAGTTATGAATCGAAATGGTTAAGCTGGTAGCTTCAGAATCCTTCGATTCTAAAATTAAACGTAGAAAATTACCCACAAAGGTAGTATTCCAAATTGTTTCGTATCGATTAAGGTTGCTGTAAAAAGATGAAAATTTTCAAAAGTAATACGGGAGATAGAGTATGTAAATTCTGCGCATATTACTACCTTGAAACAAATCCATCTTTAGTATAATTCAACGGCCTACCAAACATTTAAGATAACTTATTTTATAAAGCACAAATTCTGAATGCTATTAAAAGCGACCTCCATCAATAGAGGAGGATATAAGAAGGTATAAACATTCTGAAAAAGATCAAATAAAGCTACCATTAATTTGGAGATCTAAAGAACAAAATCATGCCAAAAAGTTAGCATAGAATCACGTTCGTCGAGTACTTCATTACAAGCGTAAATTCAAGCTTCCCGCATTCCTTTCGAACCATACATCTGGCCATCTTGCAATCTTTCCCTCGGGCCGCTAAAACGTGCCGAAGTTTGATGCCGGCGAACCTCTCGTCCTTAACATAATAAATTATCATCCGCCATTTAAAAGCGGTCGAGAGAAGGATCTCCGCAGAAACCCGCAACTTCCATTAAGGAAAAAACACAGGACGAGAAAGGAGAAACTTGAAGCGATATGCGCGCATTACTCTCCCGGTAATAGAGGCTAATGGAAAAAAATCAAGTTAAACACTTTCGGAGGGAACAAGTGATTAGTAGCGGAGAAGGAATGCGGAATGGGGGGGCGGTGTGTATGATAGTGATAAATCTGAGGGACGTAAGGGTGAGGGAAGCAAAAGGTACTTATCTGAATGATAGCGTTTAGAGGAAGGGAGTGTGGGATGGATGTGAGACAACAAACGAGGCATTAGGAAGGAACGAAGGGGAGATTACGGCTCCAAATGGGGTTCAGCGGGAAGTGGGCGTAAGGAGAGGGCGAAAGATTCAAACGTCTCGCAAGTCCCTTTCGGAAGAAGGATTCGGCGAATGGGCGGATCTTTCCGAATTCATACACGACGAGATCGCCTGATTTATGAAACCGATCACGGCGTTGCTGTAATGTTTTACCTCAAGTTTTCCGAAAAGGAATCTGACGAGGTAAGATCTTCGGAAATGTTTCCAAAGGATTACGAAACGTCGTAGAGAGACGAATTTTAATGTTTGTACTGGCTCTTTCTGACCTTTTCTCTAACACAGAGAACACTCAAGAATTGTGGTTAAGTAAGTATTTGTGATTGACTGACCATAATTTTGTCTAGGTGTATACGGTGAATATATTTTATAGGAAAATGATATTGAGAATTCATGCGAAGATAATTGGTACAAATAATGGAATAGTAACAATAGAAATAATTAAGTACTTCACAACAACTCAAACATTTTGCGACTACCATTTACGAAGCATATTCTTGGGATGTATATATTTCTGTAAAAGATCACCAAGCAACTCTTTTAATCTTATAATTTTTCGAACTTTACAATTTAATCTAACTTGCAATTAGGTGAGTCACCTTGAATTATTTTCGTAGAGGAAAATTGGATTATATTAGTCTTTGTATGCATTTTCAATCCCTGGTAATTTCAGAAACAACGAAACATCATTCAACTAAGATAAAGAACTATAAATATTTAAATAAACAAATTCATCATGAACCATTATTAAAAGTAAGAAATAATTATGATAATATGTTAAATACTAAGAAGAAATTGATGGAATAAATTTAAACACGATCTTTTTTCAAAATGGTATAGTAGTACACAACACAGTTAGAGAATCATAAAGGCACATGAAATTAACTAAGACTAAGTTGTAAGGCAACCTCCCTGTTTGTACCTGGTTTTATTCACTTCCAATGTAAACAAGTCTCGGTTTCTTACCATCAGAATATAATACCCTTAAGCTTAAACATACTTCAAAAGGCATCTTCTTCCCTTCCTTTCGTTCATTCCTCCTTCCCTCCAAGTCCTTGTTTTTCATAAACGGGTAACATTTTTCAGCGGAGCTTTTCTAAATCGTATCACTGCACCCTGTTCGAACGTCAGTCGAAACGACGCGCCTCGGTTTTCTGTATTCACTTAGTATAGGAGCGATCGGATGGGAGGGAGTGCACCGCACATGAAAAGGACTATTCAGAAGTGCTCTGGGTGCGCGTGTAACTCCGCTGGGTAAATAAGCGTAAGGAGAATCGCAAGGAATTCCAAGGGCGCACGCGGTGGAAATCGATGGGCGAATTCTCGGAGTCTGTGAGAAGGAGAAGAAGAAATGGGAGTCTGTTGAGGAGGCGAAATCTGAGGAGTGGGAGGCTGTCACTGAGGCCTAAATGGTGCAGGAAGAAGAAGTTCCCACTCCGCCGACACCGTTTCTCCAAACAGAGCCACTTTACTTTAATGCCGCTAATCAGAATACTAATGACAACTCTCAGCCTTCTGTTAACACCCGAGCGCAAAAAGTTTAAGTTACTGGCGTCATAACGACTATTGTCCACAAGGCGCGAGGAAATAACTTCCAGATGCATAATGTACCTCACCGCGGCTGAGGCACGAAAAGGGGAATGGGGATTTTTAGGGGGCTGTTATTATGTGGATTCCGAAGAACCACAAAACATTCAAAACAAAGACAGCTGTTTATGATTAGAAAGAGAACTTTCCACAGCTTAACAAGCATCTACACTGTGGAAAGGAGACGGTGCCTTTATGAAATTGTGGTTGTTTTGCTGAAAACAGCTACAAGTCTCCCGAGTCTGGAATCATTGTATAGAATTTTTGACACCCACTATTTCGCGCATTCTTTAACACCAAGACTTTTACTCATCAAAAGGCTGTTTGCTTAATCTAAACAATGAACGTACTTTTCGCATTCCTTTTCTAAAACCAATTTCCTGGTAAAAATAAATATTTAGAGGATATACGTATTAAATCGGTTCGGATGCATCTGTGCTCATAGGCCAATCGATGTACTGAAGTAAACAAGGAATTAAAAACATTTCACGCAATGGGAACCCACGAATGTTATATGCACACAAAAGTTATGGGTTACCATTGGGTTCTTATAACCTTAGTGGAAGCTCAGAGAACAATTTCCTCCTAAAATTTCTGAAGGAAAAGCCGTATTGATAGAAAAATCTTTGACCTTATACCGACGATTAGTCACTGAAACCGTAAAGAGTAAATTGCGGAAAAAGCACGACCTCTACTCTATTTTATGAGAACATTCCTCCTGAGAGAAGTAGTTCCACCTCAAGAGAACACATCTCTCGGAGGGGAAATCATTTCTAGATATAAAAAACCGATGAGATAAAAAGCGGGGGAAGAGAAAATTCTCGCGGAAAAAATCCGGAGGAGAAATCTGATGGGGAAGAAAAATATGACGAAATGAGGGGAGAAAACAGCGTGCTGTGAGGCACTCCCTCCCGAAAAACATCATCCCCTTGAAGGGTGGGGCGTAATCTGTCGCGAGGGGGTGGATGGAGAAAAGACGGAATGTGACGTTCGGGGAATTATCTTTCCCCGACCCCCAGAAACGAGAACGGCAGGAAGAGATGGAGGAAATATTGTATACACGTACCGAGGAGAGGGAACTGTCACTCTCAGGCACGTGTGCAGCGGGATAGCAATGCCACCCCCCGCATCTTTCATTTCGCAGACTCCGAGTCCGAGTCACCCATCCCTTGCTCTCCCATGAGCTGATGCATCCTCTTGGATTCCCTCCACGCTCTACCGACCGCCTCTGGAAACCAGAAGTGGACTCTCGAGAAATCTCTCTACCCCTCCGCATTCCCCGGAAATTCTTCGACGATATGTACCCTTGTTCGAATCCATGCTAAAATCCTCGGAACGAGTTGAACTTTGTTGGACCGAGTCATTAGCGAAAGAATCCGCTCAGGCGGAATAATTTCACGAAGGTAAAGTAGGATTCCGTGGACTTGGAAATGCGGAATGCTGAATCTTCATAGACGCCATCCTCTCTCAATGCGTTATTCTGAATAATTGAAGCCCGGATGCTTATGGTCTCTCTGGTGTGGTCATGTTGATTTGCATTGCTTCTAAAGGAAGAATTCTCGGAAGCTGAAGTCCGAATGGCTGGCCCTCTATTGTAAGATGAGATACGTTCCGCCGAATTTCCTACACGTACATTTTTTCATGAGAAGAGCACCATTTATATCTGTTCAACAAATTGATAGGGCAAAAAACTGAGATATGTTCCTCTTTTAATGCGTTTATGCCAAGTGCGTGCGAATCGTAATTTGTTTCGGAATTGAATTTCGAATGGAGTCGACGGTATCGATTAGAATTCAAGGCAGGGATCGAATCGATTCGGAGATAAAAGAGCTTTCCATTCTCACAGACCACTTCTTACAAACACATGCTCTTTTCGCATTGATTCCAGGCTGAAATCACCCATTTATGCTATGAATAACATCATCAGAGTAACGTGGAGCTATATTTCATTAAATTATAAGTGTAAACGTTCACATAAACTGAGTATAAACAAGCTTCTATAACTGATTCGATATCCACGGTCCCCCTATATCTGCCCATCCTTAGCATCTCATCTATATCATTATGATCATCGAGGGAGAGGAAAAACAGTATCAAAAACTTAAGGTCATAATTATCAATACATCATCGATAGATTTATCAACGATATGGTTGAAATACATTAACTAAGGAGCCAAGAGGTACAACCTATTCCGTTGCTGTTTTTGAAATATTTCAACTATCCACACGAGAAACCACGAGCAAAACCTCCAACAAATCATGATAAATCAGAGATCTAAGTCATTTGAAAACCCTTCCAGGAACTAAAAGGCAGAAAATTAAACTTCGCTCCGATTAGACTCCGGCAAAAAATTCCTCAAAACGCGAAATGGGTTAATATTTAACGCAAAGAAGACAAAACCTCCCCCAAAAACGTAATGACGCAAAAGGAGGGAGACTCCAGCGTAAGGGAGCGATGCTTTTTAGAATGGGGAATATTCTCCGTGTCTCTTTTCCGTCCTTTATTCCTTTCTGGAGCACGGAAAACCTCGCCTCCCTCGACCATTCTGACAGCGGGATTAAAAGGACTGAGGGGGACTCCGGATTACCACTCCATTTTCCCCATCTACCGCCCACGCACTCGCGGAATAAAAAAGGGACCCTCTCTCGACCTCCATCTTCCCGCTTTGAAAGCCGATCGTCGGGACTAAACTGCTCTTCGGGAGAGGCTTTCGAATTTATTATGGCCGACAGGGCGCACCTCAAATTGTGAATGCTGTGGTGTTTCCCAGTGAATCGCACTCGTAAGCTGCAGCGATTTCATTCGGTGGGGAGTTGAATGAGTTTAGCTTGTTATTAATGCCAGCGAAGACCGTTAAAAGGAAATGAGCGGCCGTGGATCTTCCTCTTTAAAACCTTTCCGTCGATTTCCCTCAAATATAATACTATTTGGCTCCATACAAAACTCTTACGTATCCGAAAACTATAACTCATAAGTGACTATTACCGTGCTTCCTATTCACTTGCGGATATGTTTTCTAGCGCAATACATTTTATGTTCACACATCTTCGTGGCAGCCAGTCTTGTTGAACTTACATTACTATTAAAAGGTTTTAAAAGTCTCGAGATCGTATCCACCAGAGAGTATTTGATTTCATTGCAGTATACATAGTAGGGGGCACAGATCTTGACTCTTGTGTGAGAGGACTCAGCAAATCTTCGTTCAGATCTTTAAGGTATTATAATGATTGACTAAGAAATGGATAAGTATCGTGGAAAATAAATAATTTAACAATTCATCCCGTAAAGAAAGTAAATCGAAGGATTGCAATGTAAGTATATTAGTTCCCGGAAAATAATTGTTTGATCAAATCTTTTCCCCTGTCATATAAGATAGTGAAAGGATATTTACACGTCTAAAACATGATCAAACTAAAATGACTACCTAGCGAATACTAAGAGTTTAAGTGGGTTTTGCGAAACCATTAGAGTTACGAAAACTATAACCATTAGAATCGTTAGAGCAAGATAATTTGAAAAATGTTATATAGATTTGTGAATTCAAAGACTTAGCAACTTATTTATAGTTTAAGAATAACAGTGTTCACCGGAAATATCATCACAAGGGGTCAAGGAGAAAATCTTTCAAACAAACCAACAGACCAGCAACCGGACATAGAAATATTTTAATCTGGATAACAAAGGCTAAGGATAGGATTGAGTTTGTAACGACTTTAAAACCGCATCCTACCCAAGTGCACCAATAAATATTAGACAATCATCACCTTTGGTTGAGGGCATTCGATGGTATTATCAAATAAATATTTTCATTCTGAAGATTATTAAGGAAGGATATCTATTACAGGAAGCTTACTGCACGTCTTTGTGAGATAATTTAAAAAATCATGTGCTTGGTTTCATCACATAAGAATCAATACGAGTTCTAAACTATACTTCTATCGCTCCGGAAAACAACGTTGTTTCAATGAGACCCTTTTATGTTTTTCAAATGACCTACGTATTTAAAGAGGCATTTAAAAGGAACTAGAAGACAATAAATATTCAAAGTATGCTCATCCTGAGGCCGTCTACTTCAAAATATCTTCCCGAGTCTCACGATAATTAACACGTTCCAAGACTAATTAAAAATCAAAAGAGTACATCCTTTACGAGAAAGGTGAAACCTTAACTATTTTGCCAGAGATCTCATGTTAGAGCCTCAAAGGGGAATTTCTTACATCCTTATCTAATAGAACCTAAGTGGCTCTAAATGCCTTAAAACAAAAGAGAATTTGAAATGCTCTTTTGTGATAAATTATCTGAGTTTGTCTGATGTTTACTTGTTAACGCGTACGTGAGATATGTAACGTCAAAGTAACACAAAGCATCTCTGAGTTTTATTTTTAGAACAAAGTGCTCAAAGAACCATCTAACCCTGCTAGACGCCGTGGTTTCATTAATTCTTCGAATTGTGTCTTTGTGAAGCGAAATGCTAGTATTGTCCATTATCTTTTTTATGAGACACATGAATATAAAGATATAAGTGTAGTAGAAAAATGTTAAAGCAATAGTTATTCCCTTTAAACTTGCATGATGAAGAAAGCGATCGTGTATAAAAATTTACAGCAAAGCAATACCTGGAATTCGAAAGAATAAAGAAAATGATTTAGATTATCTTTAGAGGTTAACTGTTTCTTCAAACATCAGTGATTATACGCTACGGTAAAACAAGATCTACATCTGAGGGTATTTTTCATCAATGCCAATACCTTCTGGTAGTTCTTCGTCATTATCCTAAACGTGTCTTGTTAAACTAAACCTTCTCTTATCATACCTCCCCAAATACTAATTTATTCTTTTATTCTATGCGTAGTCATACATGAGATTAACAGATGACACTTTATCCAATCAGCCGCTCTCTTCTTAACATCTTCATTAATTCGTGAGGATTCCATAAATGAACATAACGATCATCTTATACGGATAGTTTTGACTGAGTGATATAGAACAGAGAGAGAACATCATCATCCGTTCTATTAACAGGACTCGAACTCAGAACCCCCATTTACTTATGCTACCGCGAAAAATATTACGCAACTTAGGCAAACCAACACGTGGATTTGAGAGGTTCAAAGTTTTATTTAAGAGTATAAAGTAACGCTTAGTCTTACTTTAGCCACCACGAGTCAAGTGATCTCCAGAACGGAAATCCAAAATAAAAAGCAAACAAGCAAAATCCCACCACCACGTGCCGGCCGTTGGCTATCAGTTTAATGAAGTAGATGTAAATTCTACGTAGCGTCCGTCCACTAACACTTCAGCCTTACGCCCGCTTTATAATTTCCGGGATCTGAAGGCGATCGTCACGAAGTAATTGGGGTTCCTTCTGGTACACGCGTTTCCCCATTTTCACGCAACTATCGCTCGGAAATTCCCTCGGGAGGAAAGACTATTCTCGTCCACAAACGATACACGAGAGAGAGAGGGGATCCCCCGAAATTGCCGGAGGCCTCTTCGTTCCGATCTCTCGCATCGCTAACTATTATTACTCCGGCGAGGAAAAAGTGCGTCAGGGAGGGATGATCCCTTCACTCTCTTCGTGTGGAGGATCCCTTCGCAGTCTCAACCATCTGCGCAAATACAATGGAAGGAACCCAATTTGCGGGACGAGAGGGGATGTGACATAGGATGGGATAGCGAGTGGGGAGAGAGAGCGATTAAGAAGACGTTATTCCAAACTATGAACATGTGCGGAAACGCCGCTCTCATAATGCATGTGAGCGGTATTGCGTTTAATCTCTCTATCCCAAGAAATAATATTCAGAAACGAAAATAATCTAAGCTTCTTCAAAGATAAGTGTGCAACAATACTTCTCCGTCTCGTGTAAGTTTCGTATACATATAATAATGATGTAGCTCAGATGTTTTGTCGAAGATATATAATGTATTGCAAATAATTAAAATTGTCTTAATTGCATTCACTGATGTGCCTTTACATATTCGCTTATTATTATTATGCTTTATCTATATTTTGGTAAAGAATGGACGAAAAAGCACCTTTCGTTTACTTTTGTTTTGATGTTGTTCATGGCTGAATATAGGTGAACAGTAGCGTGTTATCTTGGTTATCAACATTAAATGATGTGAAAGTACAATTCGGTGATCGTGCTGCATTTACGTGACTTTACCACATAAAGCAATCGGATTAAGTAAGGAAAGTAAGAAGCATCTTCCTCACACCTCATCTTGTCTAGACAGCCTCATTCCCTCTCCGAAACTTTCTGTAACTAATGGTTGTGAGGATTAAACGTGCTTTCAGGATGATGAATTAGCAGAGAAAAGTTCAAGTACAGTTCAACCCTTGTACGTGGAAAAAATTAAAGTTTCTTTTGTATCATGCTAATACAGTGGTAGATACTTCTGGTTGCGTTTCATCAATAAATCACTCTTTTACAATAAATCCTTCCAATTTTACGTTATGATTATAATGCAGTTATTTTCTTGGCCTCAGTTACATTACAGAGGAAGTTTATTGATTCACTTGCTATTCAGTTTTTAAATTTTAATTAGTTTCCCTTCACCCTTTGTAAACGGCCGGGAATATTCTCCGAGTCATCAACCGGAAACTTCATGAATACACATTTCCTTTGAGAAAGAGTAATTTCGAAAATAAGTCTGTGTGAATCATCCTTACCTCTGGTTATAGTTGTATACGACACAATGACTAACGATTTCCTTGTTGGCAGCAAACAAGGAAATCGTTAACTCCGTTATACAATAAAGCCCAAATTAATACTGCCGGTCGATGCCTCTAATAAACCTCATCCCCCACACATCGCAAAGAATTCAAATTGGCAATCACAGCCCTTTCTCGGCACAACCGTAACGAATAAATACCTTCCCGAATATCACGGAGATGATTAAAACGACGTATCGCTCCTAAATACCAATTTTGGAGAGCGGTGGTATTAAAATGCGATCAAGAATCCCTCCGTTCCAAAACGGAAATAAATTCCGGCGCCCAAAAAAGCGATACGCCAATTCCGCGGAAAAAGTCCGAAAACAGACTTCCATAATTTCCTTCCCAGAATTCGCCGACGAGAAAATATCCCCGCGAAATTACGGCCAAAGAATGGGGATTATTGTTTCATGAACTCTTTTAACCCTTTTGGGGACGGTTTATAGTAGGACAGTCCGAAACATCCGAGCGCTATCGGGCGACAAAAACGCCAGTTCCCAACTAATCCCCGAAACCTCCGGGACACATTTGTGGAGAGAGAGAGATATATACACACACGAAAACGCGGGCGATACCCGGCGATAAATCTCGGCGCCTTCCCCTCGCTCCTTTACGGCGAGCGGCACTACACCACCGCACCCGACCTCAACGGACAAACACCCGTCCCCATTAGTGAGGAGGATTTCCCGTCCCATCGCTCACTCGACTCATTTCATTAAGCCGAGTCTTGTACGAATTTCTTTAAATCAGAGCGCAAAGAGAAAGAAGAGATGGGCGACCGTATAAAAACGTCTTTATCGAACGGAGGCGTTGCTTGAATTTAAATTTAAAGATCTAGAGATGAGCGAAGTAGTGTGATACGCATTTGTGGTTATATATAAAAGGAAAGAACTTTGTATTACTTACGTCTCTTGTTTATCAAATACTTGTGCATGCTTGAAATGAATTCTTATTCTATTACCTGAGGTCTTATGGGCTATACTATCTATTATTAAGGTAACCAAGGTATGATAGTAAGAACATTAATAAAGCGACTGTTAATCGGCGAGGTTCAGACAAGTAAGTGTCTTTCTCATCGTCAAACCATTCGATATATAAGATGTAAAACAAAAATATCTTGAGAAAATATCTCAGAAGAAAACTACTTTGTGTGTTTTAAAATCCAAGTATGAACTTAGGGAAAAAATACAGCCCAGCAGAAAATAGCCCGTAGGAAGGACGGTATGAGAGCCTGCGAAACCTACAGATTATTGCCTACATTTTAAGAAGGCTGTTTATGACAGATCAGAGAGAGAAGCAATGCAGGTACACCTTAGATAAATAATACAAATGGAGATGTAACGTCCAACAAATATGAAAATATGATATTATATGAATAAAAACATAACTTTACTTATCGTGATAAAGGCAGTCTATAAGCTGGTTGGAATGGATATCATAAACCCTCCATCATTAGCTACGAAAAGCATGGACCGGGATGAGGATTACTAAGCAAGATGAGGAATAATAATTTTTGTTCTTGCTTTCCTCTAAGAGTCAAAATGCTAAAGGAGGATAAATCACAAGTAAGTGCAGCGAATAATATCACTTTTCGTAGCATTTATTGAAGATTTTATTCAGCGTCGCTCATATTTCAGTAGCTTTCAATCCATATACAATATCCATAACACAACATAGGCTAAGAGAGAGTAGCAAATGAGCCTTACATTTCCCTCAACTCAGGAAATCGAAATGATACAGGCAGAGATGATATATGTTAGTAAAACAAACAGGATATTGTTATGGTAACTAACGCATAAAGGACAGGCCAAAGATCCATTCAAGTGTAATGAATTTCAGAGGTCACGATAACGGATTATATGAAGGTGCGCCCACAAATAGAGTATGAGTACGAGTAATAAACAGTGACATGAAAACAACATGATAATGTTGTAATGTGAAAGGATACGAGGATGCGAACAAGCTCGTACGATTCCAGCTCAAATAACGAAATATATACATTCCCTTGTACCTACATCACTCTTCGAATTTTTATCCAATAGTAGCACTTCAGGGAGAAAGAGGAAGTAGCGGAGAAGTAGTTTATTTCAAACTAAAAGCTCCGCTTCTGTTTTACCGGAAATGATAGTTTGATTCATCCTTTCCTTTTTGCGATTAACCTCAAAAGTGGAGGCAATACGTAAAACCAATCAATGAAAAGCCTTTATATCCCGGAATGCGGAGATAAATATTTGCAGTTGATGTTTGAGTGAGGAGATACCGCGTTTTGGAAAACATTGGATTCAGGAGGGAATAGAAGTTCCGATCAAAATCGAGACTGTAAATAAAATCCCATCTAATAATGCGATAAATACGGCAGAGGTAGTAATTGATCGGGCAAAAGAGGAATTTTTCTCAAAGGAAAAAGAAGATATTTTTCTACCGCTACAAGTACCCCGTGTATGAAACCCAATCCAGAAACCATTCACTAGCCACCATAATCCTTTCCTCCCGTTTCCTTTGGAAAACCGCTGCCATCAACGACTTAGGGGATCTGTCCCCCATCAAGAGGGAGGGAAAAATTGCGGGGGAGATGCTCTTGCTCCGATGGATGCGAGAGAGATGAGGAGAACCATTCAATATGAAATGGGCAGACTAGAAGTCGTGCTAAGGGATAGGTAAAGCGGAAAGGAGGGAAATAAAGTGGCTTGGAAAAAGGCGAAAGCTACAAAGAAAGCCAAGGATGGGGAGAGATATTAAAACAGAGAGGGGTTGTTTTGGTGCGCGGTGCCTGTTGGGTGTCGCTCGATGAGGACGCTTTTTTCGGATGGACTAGGGAGGGTTACTGCTTGACGTTTGTTTTTTTTTCGGCAGGAGGGAAGTGACGTAATCGTTGGGGGTGGAGGTTTTTCGGAAGCCGCTTTCGGCAGGCGGCATGTGCTTCATCAGTTCCCTCGCCCAGCAGACTCTCAGGGCCAACCCTTCTCCCTTGACCCCTTCCCTTCTCTTAGGCACACCCCGTTTCTCTCTTAATACCCGGCGGGAGTTCAATTTATGCCACGTTGCCCAATCCTCCCCTTCCTCGCTCATAGGCGTAACTCACTATTCGGCATCCCCCGCAAAGTCCCTCCGATATCCTACGAACCGTACGCCGGACTAGATCCTCGCGCGAATGTGCGGAAATCTGGAGCTTTTGATGCGTTAGCGCGATAAAAATGACTGCTGATGAGTCTGACGGACCATACGTATGACAAAACGGGATATAATGAAGGGCTGTGAGAACCCCGATCCGTCCAAGACCCCTTGTCACGTGGAATCTGCTTAGATGTCACTCTGTATTGAGATTGCAAGCCGTGGAGAGAGTTAATACACGAGTGAGATGAGTAAGAAGACAGTGGGGACTTAATGGTTGATGAGCAGGAAGTTATGAAGGACCTTGTGAATGCGATCGGTCTCGGTTAGTTGGTTATTGGATTGGTTAAACGAAAGCTGAATGTCAGCAGATTCTGGGGCCTCTGCGATGCACGGTGAATCCTAAGTAATACTTAACTGTCGAAAGATTCGAAAAACAACAAAATAGGCAGTGATTTCCAAACTCTGTGTCACAGAGTTCTACAAACTGAAAATCTGCGGTGTATTAATGAATGGAGACGAAAAGAAATCATATCTGTTGGAACTAAAACTACTTATTTAAGTGAAATCTAGGACACTAGCTTTTTTAATAATTTTGCATCAAATTTAAACGGTAGAAATATTCTTAGGGATGATATTATATTTAGTCTAGAAAGCGATGCCTATGGCCTAGATTATTGTGATTCCGCTTTTGTTGCATTTAGTGAAAGTAGTCCCGGGTTCGATACAGTTAGACGTTCCAAATTAAAGATACTACCGGATTGGAGGACCCTTCAATTATTGTCTGAGTAAAAAAGTGTTTGATCAGTGGTCATCCCCAGTATTACCATCAACCGAATCCATACGAGCAATTATTAAGGGGAAAGTTGCAAGGGATTAACAACGGTGAACTAGACTGAGATTTCCTCCTTTCCGAAAGGCGATTTTACCATTTTGGCTATCTTGCAGAACAGTTTCATTCCGTTTTTAGGGGATACCTGGATTTCGGGTCTCGTCAGAATTTTTCATCTTTTATCTTTTGGTTTCATTCAAGGACGCACGCCTCTAAAGGCAAAATCCAATTTCCTTTCCTTCTCTTCGAATAAAAGAAAGACTAAAGGTAAAAATTATCCAATTAAAGCATCGCAAACATTCGAAGCACTTCTTCCACATTAAAACTGTTGATAGTCTCATAAATTATTCTACACTCTCTCATTTCTTACCTCACACTTCTTGAGAAGCTGTGAAGATCATATGGTTAATACTAGTATATGTTTATGTAGTAGCAAAAAAATGTACCCTTACCAAAGAGACAAAAGTTAGCAATATATGTCGACGGAGACCCTTCTGCTGCACCCCTAAAACCAACATCCCTTTCTGGGGGTCCTTTCATTAAAATAATTGATATCTCAAGGAATGAGAACTAAAGAGACCTTTTCGTTTCGTTTATTTTTTCTCCCGGAGAACAAAACCGGACGTAAAACTGCTGGTTATGATAATGTTTTGACATTCGGTAACGACGGTCGCTTTGGCTCGGTCCGCCGCTCGTTTTTTCTCGGAAGCTTTGTAATAAAAACGGCGGAGATGAAACCCGAGTAAAAGAGCGTATCTCGCACAATTTCGCTGCGGAGCTTAATTATTCTCCATAAATTTGGGACTACGGAAGGGCCGTTAAAAAGAGGGGCGCTAAAAAGCGACGCTTCTTGAGAGGAATTCAAGTCGGAGCATTTGCAGTGTCCGGCAGTTAATTCGTCACTTAGTCCTCGTGACCGAATGGAAATAATTGGAGAGGTTTTTGTCTTGAGTGGCCGAGCAACTTTAATTTTCTGGGCATCATCTTTTTACTGGATCCTTATTAGGGCTGTTCCAATGGGGCAAATTTACTTGAAAAGACACCTACGTAGAACATGAACACCGACATAAGTGAACGAATAATACTAGAGAATTTTCAAGCGAAATACCCAAGAACAAGAATCTGATGTCGTAAATGTAAAATGAATGACCTTCTTTCTGCTTATTTCATTGATTAGCTCCGATTCTAATTAACCCCATTCCAACAAGGGGAGTAGGCGAATAAACGAACTGGTGGTTAATCAGACTGTAGTCATTTAATTAGTTTCATATGATTAAGCATATTCTTCATGTTTCCAAACAGAAGTAGTATTTAAAAGTTCTTTGATAACTAAGGTGATTGAAGCCCCCACTGGAAATTGAACCCGGGACCGCTTTCACCAAAATAGAACGCGCTGCCCTATTGGCCATCCGAGAGACCCTCTTTCCAAACAATATAGGTTTTGAGGGCATGGGCGGTACAATCCTTAGAATTAGCAAATATATACTGCTTGTGAGAGAAAAATATTTTGATGTTGGATAGGATATTAAAATTAAAATTATGGTAAGAAAGAAGATCTAGAGAAAATTTAAATTACTACGATATATAATATATTATCCCTATTACATATAAGGTAAAAGCCACGGCTTCAAGTATTGAATCAACATTTGAGATATATTTTTTATACAAATGTGCTCAACGTACCCCTCGTGAATTACCTTTACTATAGATGCTAATTTCCTTAAAAAATCCCACAAATAATAAGGCGTATAATTCACCTTCATGTGTTTGTGAACTGCTCAAGAAAACAGCCCTGGATTGCGGCACAACCCCTTACCACCAAACCAAAACAACGCAAACTATCCCTCTAGATTAACCATATCAACGTTAGAAATAGCTAAAACACGAAACTCGGAATCTCATTCCGCGCGTCACCTGTTACTCACCTGCCTCACCCGCGAGGAAAATCAAAACTTTTCGAAACGATACCCCGCGAAAGAGCCGCAAAATGTCCTAAACCCAGTTTCGTCTATCAATTACTCCCACGGCATCTCTTGCCGCCCCCGCATTTGCCCTCCTTCAAACCTCATCTGCGCGACACCACCTCGGCACCCCTAGGGCACTCGAGGGCCCGTGTTGCGGTCTACTGCTTCAAATCGATGGCAACGCTAAGGGAGCCGCTCGTTGTGGAGAGAGATAAGGGAGGGAAAAGCCTTAAGGGGGGGTTGATGGGGGGGGGGGGAGTTCCGCAGGGCAAATCCTATTGCTGGGCTGACATCAAAGGGTAAACGAGGCGAGGGTAGATGAAGAGGGTAAGGCGGAAGAGAGAGGAGGAAGATGGAAGAGATAAAAGAAAGGATGGAAGAGAGAGAAAGAGTCGTCTTCTGAAGGAGCGATAAATTTCCAAAGAAGATTTGTAGGCGGAGGCGATTGGGAAATAAAATGATTCGTTAGCGGGTAATTGGAGAGGAGTTTTTCGGAGGGGGAGCGGATCCATTTGAATATTTCGGGCTCTCGAGAGAGCGGCGGAGGGGTTTTGTTTTCGAATTTCGGCGGAGGAGAAAAATTTTCGGGCGAAATGGACCGATTAATTTGTGGCGGATATGCTCGTGTTCGATTTATAATGCTGAGGATCGTAGATCTTTCGCGCTGTAAATGATTTCTGGAGTTTGTTCCCGAGTGATACATGTGCCTCGTAATGGGTAACTAAATCGCGCTGTAGGGGAAAAGATTTCCTCGCCGTAGGTCTGGACTGTGAATAAGATTTGGCTACCAAGATGACAAATCTCACATTTATCGAAATGTCAAAAGAAGTATCATATTATGCATCCGTAATTGAATGCGATGAAACTCGTAGGCGTAAACTAAATTTTGCCCATAGCGCAAGTTGATTTAACTCCTTTTCAAACGCTCTTGAACATTTGACTTTAGAACGAGCGTTCATGCTTAATGTTCCCAAACTTGCCGATTCACTCGATAAGGCAACATTATACTTTTGCTTATGCTTAAAAGTATTACAACTTTACTCAGAAGTACTATAATTGGAGATTATTTTCCTTTTCCAAAGAATCAAAGAGAAAAATTAGAAATGAGATCACCTTTGTCATTATAGTTCTACTGAGGATTAATCTTCTTAGAAAAAAGAATGCTATTGAAAATCCTTACTAATTTCCTAAAATCCCTAATGAATAAACTGAGCGGTACCTATTCTCATTGGTTTGATTTTCCTATCATCACATAATTGTATATGAGGAAAGCAAAAAAATATTGAAACGATGAGTATATTTATAAACAAAATGATCCTAACAATCGTAAATATTCAATCCGTGAATTCATTTGAAGCATCAAATTTCATCCATTAGCATTTGCACAAAGATATGGAAAATTTATTCAATGACCTACAAAGAATTCGAACCCGACACTATAGCGTTACTAGATAAGCTCACTGCCACTGAAACACCAAAGCAGGCAAAGTAAGAGTTGGATATTGAAAAATGAACGCGGAATACGTAGCGTGTTACAGCCACTTCTGCTATACAAGGCAAAGAGCTATCGAGCAGATTTATAACAGACGATGATGGTTAAAAGGTTAAGAGGATAACCCAAACTTCACTGAATACACCCTGGAGAGCATGCGAGAGTGCCCCGCAAAAGATCGGAATCTGCCGTCACGAACAAAGCATCGGCTCCCAAAAATACCTCCATAACGCCAGGAGAGGAAAAAAAAAGCAAAGGACGACGACGAATCCCGACTAATGCCCATTAGCGCGTCGTTGCGAAAAGCGGGCAAACGAGAAAGAGATACAAAGAGAGGGGATGGGGGAGATAGATGAGACCGAGGCAGATATGACGGGGATTTCATGGAACAATCCAGAGATGGAATCTCTCTCACGATTGAGCGCGCCCTCTCCAGCGAATAGACGGATAAATGTCCTCCTGTGATTGGTAATGTAGTTGGAGACGGAGGCTGTGAGGGGACTGGGGAGGATTGTTTACCGTGGGTGTCGGTAGATGGGGTGGTCAGGGCAAATATGGCGTCCTACGCTAGGGGTGGACTAAGAGAATCTCAACCTCTCACCTCCGTGGTGCACTTACGCTGGTAAAAGCCAAAATTTTGTGGTGCTCTGCGCCGTATCTTTCTTATGCTCATATCTAATTCCCGTTTATAAACAAGAAAGCAGAATTAAAAAATAGGAACTCCATAGAATATTCTATCAAGCATTATATAATCAAACATTTTCGCGGAACTTTCGAAAACCAAAAAGTTTATGCACATATTTCATTCGACAAAGCGAGACTCTTTCAGAAACAGAAGGATATCCGCAAAACTATCACTTATCACTCAGTATAACAGCGAAAAAAGTTTAGATGCTGTGACAGGTTTGCGTTTAATTTTACTAATCGCATATTCTCATTAACAGCGAATGTTCTTCTAAGATAGATTAAAAATAGTGCTTTGTACTCATTTGCCAATAATCAGCGGTTTCAACGAATCATTAAAAAAAAGATTTTTTACTATTCACCAGACATTGTATCTCCGGTGTCGCATATAATCTCTGAAAGTTCCTGTGATTTTCAATCAAGCGTAAGCTGAAATTTCCTATATGCATATTTCAATGTTTGGAGCTTGGTCAAGAAAACAATATGAATGCAATTTCATAGTTCGTTCATCATTTCCCTATTCATAAACCAATTGTCTAATTAACACTAACATATATATGATTTTATTAATTTGCTATCCAACATCCCCATTAGGCGAGGGCAAGATCAGTCGGTTCATTCTTCCATTTAACATATCGCCAAAATCCAATTATAACACAAATTAGAGAATTCTGAGAACAGAAAATTGCGTGTGGTTAATGAAAACCCCTAGAACATAAATTACGAAAAATCGTTAATAATTTCCGTAACTAAATATAATGCATTAGTTAACAAGTTAAAGTTTAACCATAATCCTGATAACTATACCTAAAAATAACTGAACCACGTGATAAAATGAATTATATTATAAGTTTATCATTATTGGTAGCTATCGCATTGCTAAGCCTCGGTTACATGTAATTGTGTCGTCGAGGAACATATTGAGAAGATCTTCCCTAGGCCGTCGCCTAGGTCTCTTGACCCTAAATTCACCTCCGTCCTGCGCATTTGGGCGAAGGTAATGGGGGCTGATATGCAACGAGAAAGGGGAGGGAAACGGAGGAGAGGTTGGTTACTTCCGAAATCCGTTTTGGGAGTTCATCCAAAAGAGGCGGATTAAAAAGACCTTTTTGATTGACGCGGCGAATCGAGTTGGAAGTGTTCCAGTCTTTGACCAAACATTCGCGTGGCGAGACGGAACTTCAAAGTCAACAAAGGACGGCCTCGCCACGGGAGCCCTATCCCTATAATGGCTTTCCTTTTTTTCGCGCAACCGTGAAAGCGGCGCGGAAAAAATCCCTATAAAATATAATTTGGTCCGCATTTAGCGGCTATATCGAGAGGCCGGAGCTTTTTCATTCGCGTTCGCCCGACGAAAAGCTTTATTAAGTCTTGAAAAATAAAAATATAAAAATAACGGAGATGCGAGGTCATAAAACGTTTCATGAGATCTTTGATGATTCGAGAGGGTTACAAAGAGGCTTCCGATCCACTGAATCGCTCACATAATGAAGTGGTGAGGCTGATGCAGTTAAAACCGTTTCCTCGGAAAATGGCTCTAAACGGGAAATGTAACTTTTTTCGAATCCATAAGGGTTTTTCGCTGTTGGATATACATTCCGCAAATAGTGGAATTCAGCTCCGGTCAAATATTTCGAGGAACCTTTACCGACCCATTCTTCTTTTTGGAATCAAATTCTTTTGATACGGCGAGCGAAAAAATGATTTCCCAATTCCCAATTTATGGTAATCCCGCGTCCGAAGATTTTTTTGCGAACTGAAGAGAATGGTCATTAAGTTACGCTCAAAGAGAGGAAATAAATGGCCGGAGCAAGCAGACACGAGATGATATCGTCCGAATTAAGGCCAACGACGTTACGCCCAAGAATATATATATAATTTTGAACGCGGATTTGAATTTTTATCTCATTTTTGATTCAAGACAACGTCCCGCTCCACGAGAGAAATTGCATTAACTGACGGGTCTCGGAAAATAACGAATTGCGCCGTTTATTTCCAGAGGCGGACGTCACGGATTCGTGATTCGGCAATTAAAAAGTACAGTCTATTAGTTCTACACAAAGGCAACGGTAACTTGTTACCGCTCCTTTTTGCCCCTGGAAATACAGAAAATCCCAATTCCGCCGTTTGATCCCGGCAAACAACTGCAGTAATGACATCACGGATTTCCTTAAAATAAATTGACCTTAAAATGGAGACGAGCCTTACCCGCGCGCTGCACAAATAGAAAGTTGACGGGCGCGCACACATAGGAACTAATAGAGTGGAAGAGAGGCCTCTACGCTTCCATGAAACCGTTACCGGATTATATCCTTCCTTTGTTTTCCGCGATTCTTCTTTTTTTAATGGGGCCACTGAAAGAAGCGCCATGCCTGCCTCAGATAAACCCGGCCATAAAAAGAGAGAATTACAAAATACTTAATAATGCGGATTGCGCAGCGCTGCCATCTTTCTCTCTCTGGTGTCGAGGAAATTTTACGATTCGCTATCACAAAGCGGAGAGTCAAAGATGAAGGGAGTAACGAAGTGAAATAAATAAGAGAAAGAGAAACCGAGCAAAAGGCAGAGGGATTTAATGAGGGTAGAAGTGGAAGGTGGGGAAAGATACGCTCGGAAAGGCAGAATAAGAAAGATGGCGGGAAACTGCAAAAGGCGCGAATGCTCTAGGGAGGACAGAGACCTCACGCGGATGATTCCACGACTGCAATTAACTCATCCGCGTCTCTTTGAACCTTCTTGCGGGAGATTAGAAGTTTGATGGGGAGAGAAACAGGGGAAGTGGGTAGATTTCACCCATCTCTACATTTTCGAATTGCATAAGGACATCTGTGGGCTGGATTGAGTGATGCTTAGCTCCCAAGAGACGAAACGTCACATATTCATCTCCGGCGTGGGGTCTTTGAGCCTGCAGGGGATATTCTTTACCACAACTGGAGTGAGTTCGGTACGAAAGGCATTAATTCCATCTACATGAAGCTGCTCGTTATACATACATGATGAATAGAAAGGCACTACTGTTATCTAACCCAATGCATCTATTATGCGTCACACTCAGATTTATGAAAATTATATATAATTGAGGCAGAGGGATACTGACGAATTTCAGATTCCGAGGACAATAGAAGAATCACATCTATGAACGGTAAACGACTCAGACTGAATATCCAGAACGGTACAAATTAAGTCGTCATGATTGAAAATATTATGCATGACTCACTTTTATTTTATTTACATTATCTAGAAAGGAAATACATGAGCGGGAAAGGCTGTTGCCAGTACTGTAATACTAATAAATATGCGGAGAAGGATTTCAGGGACAATAAATAAAGGATTCATGCGGTAGTGAAGAAATTACTCTTCAATTTAGGAACAAACTTATAGAATCGTATTCAGGAAGGTGAAACAAACAAAAAGAGAAAATCGAGTTCAATTTATTCAACCACTCCAATTATCACACTCCATACTTCGCGCTCCATTCCACTTAACCAAATTACATTGGTATTTGCTGACAATATGTATACCTCCGCCTAACGTCAAAAGATATGGGACACTTCCATCATTAGCCTTCGAAGAGGATCAAGAGAATCAAGGAAAACAGATTATTTACCGTATAGTTTGAATCTTCACTAGAATATATACTTCGCGATTCCTAATACACACAAATCGCGGCGAATCCAAACAATCGATTGGCAAATGATACATCAAACAAGATTTTAACTAACCAACCTTCACCGTACGTATCCACAGGCGGCATGCTGTTTGCTCAAATCATCCGAGCTAAAATATTTACCTTATAGCCCGCAACGCCAAAAACGAAACGACCAAAGGACTTCAGCCAGAAGGATATTGCGAATAAATCCCCGAAAAAAAAACGATTCATCCTACCGTATAAACCAAAGCGACAAAGACAAATTAATTTCCCGGATTTATCGGGCGGACGAAGCGGACAAGAAGCCGAGCGGTCGGCGGTTTTAATTCAGACGGACGGCCGATACGTAAAACGTCCTCCGAAAGAAAAAAACGCCAATTAGCCATTCATTCGAAAACAACGATATTTTAATTATAAATCTTCGATCGAGGGAGAGGGAGATTTCTGGGGACCGCATTCCCCAAACTTCCCCCAACGTTTCCATTAAATATTTCCAAGGCGCACCGGACTACGCTTTCTTCGCAAGCACGCCGTGGAACTTGGTCAGGGGATAAAAAATAAAGCATTCCGGCGCGTTTTTTCCGATAAACGTATTTTTTCCCGAAGACCCCCCTCGGATGAAAAGGGGGTTGGACTCCGACGCATTTTTTTGCTTTCAAAAGAGCGACCATATTTCGGGCGTTCCGTGCATTTTTATTTTATAAAAAGGACTTATCCGTCCAATAGCTACACCGTCGTCTCTTTTGATATTCTCTTTCGGGGCCTCTTGACGCCCGCCCGTCGTTTTATTTTCCCTCGACGCGAAATCGGGAAGAAGAGCAACTGATGATTGTGGGGTAAAAAAACAGCACGGGTCGAAGGGGGGGCAGCGCCGGGAGGCGTTCGCCCACGCGAGGAAAAATGAAATAAGCGACATCAATGGAGGAAATGAGACGAAAGGAGAGGAGGGATGATTGGGGAGAGAAAGGTGAGGGCGCAAAGGGACCTAGAGGGCGTTGGATTGGAAGGAAAAGAGCGCATGAAGAAGGAGAAAAGGAAAGGGTTATGGGGAGAACGGGTGAAAGAGTTGTGTGGTTTTGAGGTTTCCACGGAGAACAGCTCAAAGAGGAACGGTGAGATGATTCCACGGATGGGATGAGCATGAAAGACAAATACAACATCAGTATGAATGGCGAATTATTATAGATATGGAAACTTTAATGCTTGTAAAGTCCACAAGTCGTGTATAAATATATGACTTGAATTATAAATTTCTTGACAAATTTACAGGACAGATCGACTGCTTCAGATTGAAACAGATGTTACCGTTTCTTTATTACATTCTCTCTGTTTATCAGAGATGTTGAAAATAAAGGATGAAAATTCAAACATTAAATATTTTGGTAGTTGCAGACAATCAAATCTCAATCATTTTATTCGATAAGCTTCAAGTAAAATTTAGGTATAAGAATAAATATACAAGTGCTGTGAGTTATAAAAGAAGATAGGAATTGTTTGCGCTTATGCGACTACGAAGAAAACAGGGTAACATATTTGAAGCATCAAACAGTGTATTTTTAATTTAATGCTATAGAGAATTGTTATGGTGATTTAAATAAACTGTAACTAGCAGCCAGCATTAGCTGTTAAGAATGAATATTTCGGCAAAATAAAATGAAAGACACGCATTCGAAAGTATTCAACGTGAAGTTTTAAAGAAATTATGATTAAGGTTAAATTTGCTTAGAAAGAGCTTTGAAGGAAATATGAAAATATCGTAATTAAGGACTTCTTACAGCCTAATTCATTTCTCCATCTGAATGTGAGATCGTTCGGAGATACCCTAATGTAATGAATGATATCTTAAAATTTTCTAGGCAACGAGGGAAAATAAATTTTAACCCACCATGATTACACGCTGGACAGGTGTAGCGCGTACAGCTCTAATGAGATACAGTTGGCTACTTTGTGAGCGTTCAGGGGGAGTTTCTGAAGAGAAACGTTTCTTGACTGCGCAGATGATAGCTACACCACGCGTGAAACGTCTTCGCAAAATTTTGGATTCGATCCATAAGGTGAGATCGATGGCTCATATTCGAATAATTCCCTCCACCTCGAGAAGCGAAGCAGATGAGATTCGATTTATCTCAAATATTCCCCCAGAGATACTTTTTCATCATTCGCTTAGATCTATCCGAAGCAT
The DNA here is from genome assembly GCA_036926295.1 of Pachydiplax longipennis. Classification (NCBI taxonomy): domain Eukaryota; kingdom Metazoa; phylum Arthropoda; class Insecta; order Odonata; family Libellulidae; genus Pachydiplax; species Pachydiplax longipennis. The sequence goes on from JAVFKF010000012.1 coordinate 21,549,098, forward strand.
TTTCAGAATGGCAAGCTAATACATTCGTGGCAGATGCGCGGTTGTCGACTCCGAATCTCAGGTAGCCGATTCCAGAGGGTCACGTGACTCATCGTGCAGCCCTCTGCCGTCAGTCTTCAGCGTGAGATTACATTTTCCGCAAATCGACTACGCGCAAAAAATAAATCTAAATTGGGACTCCCGGAGCGGTGATGAGGTAAGGAGAGAGTAATATGATTGTTGTGCGGTGGATGTCGAAATAGTCGCGATCAAGGCAGAGAAAGGTATTTGGAAAAGGACCAAGTTTATTCGTCGGGCATTAAAAGATATGACGCAACCGCGAGCACGCATTAAATTTAAAAACGCACCACCTGCTACCTCTTCCTCAATCCCCACACTACCGTTTTGTCAATTCTCTCCGCTAACACACCGAGTTTCAATCTCGCTTGGAAGTTATGCGCCAAGCAATCTCCTTAAACGTCACCGAGGGCCGACCCCTGGGCTGAGCGAGACCACCCATGACGGACTCCATCCCCCAAAAGCTGCCCCCGCCGCCCCCGACCCATTCCGCCCCATCCCATTGAGAACGGCGGGTCCAAAACGCTGGCCCATCACACGGGTTGCGCTGACGGGACGTACCCTCGCTATATTGACATTTCTGGCAGCGGGCTACCCCTGCTTCCCGAGGCGTCATGAAATATTAATGTTGAATATCTCTCCTCCACCCACCGAGACCACTTTTGTCCTTAGCTCTCTCGTCCCCTTCCTGAATGCCATCTCCATCCGAATTCTGAACGTCCCCGCGGCTCTGGTCATGGATAACTGGTCACTTCCAAAGACTACGCATCGTCGTAATTTCTCTTTTTTCTGCCCGGACCTGGAATCCTCCTTAGGCTGCGGTATAAACAATGCTTCAGACCGTGGATGAAATGCGGCGATCCGGGAATGCGTGGAAACGAGAGGGAAGGTTAATGGAGGCGATATTGAAACAGGGGAGTGGCACAATCTGTCAATCGGCCAATCTCCCCCGACAAAAACCCGATTTCAATTTCTGATTGGGTGGGCTTTCTTTTGTATGTTTATACTCAAGATAACTGGGAGTGTAATGAAAAAACGTGGCTTCGACGTCGAGAAAACTGTATCTTTCGACATGAGCGCAATAATAATTTTGCTGATCGTGTTGGAATGGTTCTTTTAATGCAAGAACCGATATGGACTATTTTCAAAGCCACGTGAATGGAATCCAATCATGAACAATGTCAGAGTTATCTTCAAGGATTTACATCTATAGTTCAATGAAGTGAGAATAACGTGAACAAAAGCATATCGGCTGACATGTGATACAAATCTAAGATATTATCACACTAGACAGCTTCTTGAGACATATTTGGGAAGATCTGGAACAAGCAGTCTCAATGTCATTGCCGCTACTTTCAAAAACTTTCAGAAAATTAGAAGTTTTGTACCTTTTTCCGAATATGGCAGCACATATGGATGGATTGTGCGAATGAAGTAGCCCTATGGAACTTATATGAATGCATGATTGAAAAATTTGCCCAATGATCGCGGTGCTACAGAATTACTTGATAATAAGTAAAGTAATAAGCAAAGTGGGGTAATGTTATGTATACTCAGCTAGCGGAGATTCCAATTCACATCCTGCTTTGCCTGATAAAATATGACTTTACAGCAGGATTTGCGCAAACTTTGGCATTTATATCTGTACCATTGTACGTAATTGCAATGATCGTAACGTAATGCAATATATAATTAATTATTTGTTAATATGTACGTAACAAGATTTATAGCGGCAATCAAATAATCAAGAGATAAATTTGGAACTTCATCCCTGAGGTTGCGCCAAAAGATTTATACGAGCAATAAGAAAAATATATTAACCACCAAATTACGGTGAAATAAGAGGTAGATTAAGAAAACACGGCCAATTTTGCACAAGTACTTCAGGAGATAAAGAATTTGATCGCACGATGTTCGATGACGTCGCTTAGGTACCGCACTAGAGATCTGATGAAATCACCGCGAACACCTGTGGAGAGAGCGATTCAAAGAGAATCACGGGAAAACAATTCCGAATGTTGCATGCGGTGCTTCAGAGATGGCCATATTTCAGGTTTTCAATCCGCATTCCTTTTATGATTTACTTAGGATCAGGGATGCCTATAAGAAAAATAATGGTCAACCTAGGATGAGGCCTATTGTTCCTCTTTAATTTATGAGGACATTTAAGACCGATGGAGTGCCAAAGCGAGGCTTCAGTACGGTTAGCGAACCAGCGTACAGTCGCCAATCGTTCATCAAACGGAAGACAGCGCATAGAGAAGAGTTATAATATAAGGTTTTCGTTTTATAAGGAATCTTTCTCGACAAAAGGAATGGGAGATATCGTACTATTACGAGGTCTGTTCAAAAAGTTCCCGAACTTTTTTTATAGTGTGCCTCCAGTTGGTTATTTTTTAATCTGCCTGTAGGCGCTGTAACCGCGAAAGCTTCCCAAATAACCACCTTCAATCACTTTGTCGATATCTTTATTTGTTCATTAGTTACAGATGTTTATGTGAACAGGTGATCGTAGAGTGCGACGAAAAATTGGATCCGCGGAAATGGGCTCTTTGAAGGTGCAGCGTTCTTCTGTAAAATTCTGCGTGAAACTGGGCAAATCTTTCACGGAAACTTTTGAGTCGATTACCAAGGCTATTGGTGAGCATGCTATGAAACGTACCGCGTGTTATGAGTAGTTTATACGGTTCAAAGATGGCGGCAATCAGTGGAAGACGACGAGCGTTCCGGAAGCCCATCATCGTCCACAGATGACCCCCACATCGAAAAAGTGAACGATCTCGTTCGTGCAAATTGACGTTTTACTTTCAGGGAGCTTGCAGAAGAGTGTGGCATCCCGATTAATTGTGCTACGAAATCCTAACTAAAAAAAATTAAAGATGCATCGAGTCGAGGCCAAATTCGTGCCTCGCCTGATGACAGCAGACTAGGAGCAACATAAGCAACTCGTGACTTTTTAGCCAAAAACAAGACCACTGTGCTTCTCCAACCGCCCTATTCACCAGGCCTGGCTCCATGTTACATTTTCCTATTCCCAAAGCTAAAAACCCCGCTCAAAGGAAAAAGATTTGCCACCATTCAAGAAATAAAGAAAAATTCGACGCAGGAGCTTATGAACAATCCGAAAGAAGCGTCCCAAGACTGTTTTAAAAAGTGGAAACACCGTTGGAATAAGTGTATACATTGGGGTGGGGAGTACTTTGAAGGAGACCTGGAGCAATAATATCTAAGTGAATTATTTGTGTTGTAATAAATAAAGTTCGGGAACTTTTTGAACAGCCCTCGTATATTAGAGGTCGTCAAACTATTATTCTCTACGGTCCACCAAAGTACTCCTGCAAATATTATAATTTCCCTACCGTCTCAATAATTTATCTAGCGCTTATGGAAATAATTTTAAGTAAATGTATTGACAATAACAATTTATATCGATAAATTGATCACCTTGATAGAATGATTCGATTTTTATTCATGTAAGACAATAATAAATAAAATAAGTCTCAACATTCATTATCTGCAAGCCTCCTAGTGGCGTGTGGCAGAGGGAAACAAATTATACTTAGAGGCAAAGAATTAATGTATACGTTCACTGGAAAATCAGATATTACACAAGAAACAATGCAAATATGTGGAAGAGTTATTTGGAGATTTGAATTTTTGAGACAAACATGGAAATTGGATCCTATCCGAAGATGATTATGAATAGATTCAGGATTAAAACAAAAAATCCTTCAAGGTTTATGACATGGGAAAATTTGTAGATATCCATTATAATCATATACATAATTTACAATGATTACGATGGTTTAATAAAGTGAGTGCTTGGGTTGCAAGAATGAATTTGGCGAAATAACTCGGCGTTGCATTATTAGTGAGGCATCGTCCTGTAATTAACAGCAACAGGTACGCTACGTTCAGAGTGGTAGGGATAACGTTAAATTGCATTGGAGGCATTAAAAGGGGCCGCATTCTTTGAATCCTCACGCGGTCTACGAAGTAAAGGTAAACTAAGGAAAAAACTGAGGTAAAGAAAATCCGTTAACAAATAATTATGGAAATAGAATAGAAAACGGATCGAAAATTAATATACGTGCAGATAAAGGTAAACGGAGTATATATCAGTGTAATCAATATATTGTATATTAATTGATCGTATAAATGAATGAGATTCGGCTGATTACTTAAAAATGTTACTTGGAATGAGGCGCTAAATATAACACGAACGATGCTAAGAGTAAGTACCATATCAATTTCCGGTCAAGATAAATATTAAGGAACTGAACATAGGGCTTTAAATTATTTTCTTGTGAATATATAGCAGTAATTAATAAAACACAAGGTATTCCAAGCCCATGATAGTTCCCTTTTGAACGTAATTAAAGAATTTCAAGAGCGACTTCATTTAGTATAAGTAACCAGCTTTCCTGGATTCCGATGGTAAACGAAGGATCAGCGTCCAACTTTATATTGAGAAAAGGAAACCTTCAGATGCATTGCAATGAACAAAAAATACGAGAGCAATAACCTACAGAACCTTAATCTTCAAAAACATATAGCTAAGGGAATCAAGCGTCTAATAGCCGTGTTCTACTTATCCAATTCATACATCGACTAAGCACAAAGTTTTCCTCGACTAGCCAAACATCTTCAAAACATCTCCGTGGTTTCGCCGAGAGAAAGCTTTTAAATCTTTTAAGCGGTGAATTCTCCGCAAAGTTTTTCGAGTCGTTTTTGTTTGAGGAACTATAAAGAAAACTCGCTCAATACAGAGGAGAGGCCGTGAGATTACGATCTCGTAAATGAAGAGACGGAAACGATAAAAGTTAGAGAAATAAAAGGTGCTTTTCAAATAAATTTGAACAAGGATGAGAAGAAATTCCTGAAAACGCTTAAAATCGTTAAATTCACCATTCGAAATACATAAAAGGAGTCTTGAAAAGAAAAACTACTTATAATAAATACTCTTTCAGATGACTTAACGCTAAGAATGGTAAAATTAGGAAAAAATATAACTCAATGTTTTTCACGTAGTTCTTAACGATTTAGATCCATTTATGACACCTGAATTGTAAATCACATTAGTAAAATTATTTACTTTCCGAAAATTAGATTTGATTTTATTAAATAGATAAGCACTCATATTAATTTTATCTTGGGAGATGTACAGAATTATATGATAAGAATTACCGAAAAAGTGGAAGACCCGAGTTTGAGTCCCGCTCACGTTTATATTTTCTACATATTTACCCACGTAAGTTATCCACGCCTAAACATGAGTGTTAACTCCTCTGATCTCTATTCTTGTCTTTCAGAGGTGGAAAAACAGTGCCCTGAGTTACTAATGTTTTCCTATATAAATGCTCATAATTAAGGTAATTATATCACTCATTTCTATAGTATACAATAAAAGAAAACAAGCAGTGTTTCTGAACGGAACGAGGAGGGAAAAATTGCCAAATGAGGAGAAAGGGGCGGAGGAAAGAGAGGCGGAAAGGAATCTCGAGGAAAGAATTCTCAACGGTTGGGTTCGATTAAGATTGCTCTCCAATTCCCTTAGAGAGCGGAAAAGAACAGTGGAAGTTCAGGAGGCGAAAATGAAGATCGGGCGGGAGAAGAGGCGAATCGGGGGTGGAAGATATGTCGGACGTCGGAAAAATATCACAGAGAGATGAATTATATCGGCGAAGAATGAGAGGCGGAGATATCAGAGGGACGAATAAGGAAAAATCCGCATAAATGGGGAATTATATATCGAAAACTTGGAAATTTTTATCGACACATTTTTATACATATTGAACGCTGCCCGTTATGGTATAATGAGGCCAACGGGAGAAAAGTATGCAGGGAAGTAATGCTTTAAATTCTCATCAGAGAAATTTTTGGACAGTAGTTTTATTTAGAGATCTGAAATCCTTTTAATTAATTCGGAAAGGACACTTTCGAAAACTACAGAAATATTTTGGTCATCCAGATTCACGATGTTAAGAAGATTAACTTTTAACTTATGGATTACATATGGATATGGATATGTATTTATTTAAAAAGCGTTACATTGGAATCTAAATAGAATAAAGAGTAAAGCAGCACCCGAATCATTACATCGAGATACTTTAAGAGCACATATCATTATAAAAAATTGTTTTTTTGACATGTGTGCAAATCTAGTAAGTGCCTGTGTTTGCAAATTACTTGTACGTATATTACACCCTAAATTGCATATAATAAGCATGTAAAAATGAAATACTGAGCGATATAAAGAAATTATCAAGCCTGCTTTATGGATACGTAAAGCTGCGGAGTAAAATTACTAAATGAGATATCTGAAAGATAGAAGTGAAAAGAAATGTACAGAATTTACGAATACACAAGTGATATTTATGCATCTCTTATTGACAAAGCATTACTTGTACGTCCACAATAGCTAACTCTCACACTATAGTAGGTAATAAACAACAGAGCCTTTTATTGTTTATTTCATGAATTATATTTATTCTATTTCAGAAGCATAATGTTATGAAGAATAGTAAAGGTCCACAAATGGAATCAATCAAATGAAACTAAGGTGTTCAATATTACAATAATTTGAAACGCATTTTGGGTAGGGATACCGCAACTCACTTTCAATGTCCCACGCGCAGAGATCATTCCTTTGACCGAAAATCCATTTTACAAATATATCGGCAAATCCCTCTTTCAAGTGGTTCCATCTGGCACCATTCCCCCGAAATATTGAGCTACCCGACGCTTCAGAATGGGTTCCGAGTCCGCAATTTCCCGTCCCCCCTTGACACCAAACCTTCCCATATTCCAACTTTCAAACCCTAACTTCTGCTCTTCCTCTCCTACGAATAGCGATCTATGCCTCAAAGGAAAAACAGGACACAATTTCCCTTTCTCATCCCGTCACGCTGCCAAAGAACTTCCTTTTCTTGTTCCTTGAATAAATTCCCTTTCCGTCCCTCCTTTCATAGACCTCTATCGACTTTTTCTCTGACAGAAAATGCTCTATCGAAAATATTCCTGCTTGAGAAAATACTCTTAGGAACCCTTGCAGCTGAGTTGAAACTAATACGCATGCTTTTTTAAGCACAGGAGGTTATATACGTGATAGGCATAGCAGGAAAAATACGTTAGGTAAAATATAATAGGATTTATACTCGCTTAAAGCACGCATACCCTAACAACAGGCCAAGTGCAGCGTTAAAAGTCAGTTAAAACTAGCAGTAGATATACATAATACATAATTTAAGATGATAACTGGTTTCCAATTATTTTTAAAATGCACTTCAAAATTGCAAGAGAGATGAAAAATAATCAACGAAAAATATTTAGAAAGTAACCATGGTAAACCCTGCCCACAAGTGCTGTGAAACGGTAGCTACATCAGCAAGATCTTAAACATACAAACGACTGAACTATGAATGAAAACTGTTGGTGAAAATTTGATTTCAGACTCTAAAAAAGCCAGGATATCTACGTTCAATAGTCGATGGCTGTATTTGTAAATAATTTCGATAAAATTTAACCAATAAGAAACTTTGTCCCTAGAACATTAAGGAGAAAAATTAAAAGGGATTAACAGACAATCCTTTCACATCCATTATAGAGAAAATCATAACCATTTAACAACTATGAAATTACTTGGTTTTAATGCAAAGCTTCATCAATTTGATTACACTGTTAAAAGGAACTTAGACAAGGATATGTAGACGATATTCAACTTCAGAAATCTCTTAAAATCCTTTGTCTCGAATTCACTTATTGAAGGATGAAAAGGCCGGATTCACACTTCGAGATGGAATACAAATATCCAATTGAAAAACTCAACATCGTATTAGTCGGAGGAAAGCGTTTTCCCCTCCCATTTTTCAGTCCATCGCCGGTTGAATTCCTCGTTTTCCGTTGGCTTGCATACGCGAAGTTCGAATCATTCGGATTACTAAGATTTAAGAGGGAGCGGAAAGGGGACTAACGGGATGGGAGACTCCTTCAAAAAAATCTCCTTTGGCTCGAATAACGGAGAAAAATGTCTTTCATTTTCCAGTAATTATGCGGAGCGTCATTCCTTAAATAAAGCCACGGATTTCATCTCGGAGAGATTTCTTTGGCTCCCGTAGATACGACAAATCAAAAGCGGCGGCTCCTGTGATTCGCGTAAAAGGAAACTTTTGAGAGAAAAATCCGGAATTCATATTCTCCGATATCGCATCAATTGTGTGCTCGAGATCACACGAACTCTTAGATTCCCAATTCCTGGAATATCTTCCGATTAAAGACTTTGTGACTAGTTACCGCGGCATCTTTTGAGGCCGCGTTATATTTTTATTTCTTTCGAAATCCTTTTGGTCTCGATGGAAGCTTTGGATTAACAATGAGCACAAGGAGGAATTAATATAGGCCTCGCTTACCTGAATAATGATTTCAATCGGTCTCACAAAGGATAGAAGCGAATGATTCTTTTTACCTGTGGAAAGAGAGAAACACTGATTAATAATGCATTGAAAGTAGTAATTATTTGATTATCATTAATTGTTTGAAAATATTTTCAATCAAATATTTCGATAATTGTAGGATCATTAATGGACATTAATTGAAAAGATTTTAAGTAAATATTTCGGCTCCAAATATCTTACGGCATTGCCTTGTTATCTAGTTTGATAAATAATACTTTAAATAAAATAGAAATTCTGTTCATGTTAATGCTTGCCTAATACTGGATGTTGTAGATGTTTTCAGACTTCGTTAAATGTCTTTGCGCAGATAATTGTTTTTTGTATCTATTAGTCATCAATTAGACCCTAGACAATTCAAAATTTTCCCGTAGGAAATAAGAAAGAAACTTTATTTTATATATAGCAGAAGGTATTATTTTTTTGCAACTATAACTCGTTACGCAGGTTTCATGGATAAATCAATGAATGTTTCTTCAAAATCAAGACAAGTACTGAAATAAGGGATATCAAAAGGGATTCTATATTTTGGTCCTTGATATTAGAGAGATATCCTAAGAGTATACAAAGATATCCAGAGTAATATCCAAAACAGTAAAACAAGCATCCCGATAATTATAGCCTATTTGAATAATTTATTTTAGTTTTGTTAAATTAAGTGGATTTTGAAAAGGTATAATATCCACGATAATTTCCAAGAATGCAATACGAGGCAAATTATAGAGGCGAAAAGGGAATTTTTCGTTTCAATCGTTTTGAAATCTTTATACAGAGGAAAGAATGCTGTACAGCTATGAAAGCAGCTGGAGTTAAAAACCTTTTGAAGAGATATCGAGTCTGATTTCCGTTTCCGATGAAAAGAAACGCTATTCTGACCACGTATACAGTCATCATCCGATTTGGGAAGTAAGGCAGGTAGGGATGGAAGAGAAATAGGGAAGGATGGGAAGAACACCCACGTTCGTCTGATCTACTTTCTATTATTATTTACATTTATTAAATGTGAAGCCGAAACACGATTCAGAAAATTCTCCTGCAACGTCCTTATAAAAGTAGCACGAGTTGATAACTCAGCGAACGAAATAAATAGAATTCTCATTCCATTTCTATCACAAGTCGATACAAGGGTAATTTATTGACGCAAGGGTAAGAGTATCTCTTTTTTCTCCTCACCTTTTAACCTTTCTTTCTTACGTACACCGCGAATCCTTTAACATGATTTTGAGAGAAAGAAGGAAAAATTTATAGACATCAAAATAATTTCATCAACAGTGATAAAAGTTTCAGTCGCTGCGCTCAAAAAATTTAATTCAAATATAAAATTATAATCGTCTATAGTTGAATGACTGATGGCATTTAAAATCAGTGGCATAAAAATTTTGAAACCCTTCCTCTGTGAATAATATTTGGGTCCTAAATCCTGGAAAGACCCCGCATTGCAGTCATATTACTACGCTCCTTTAAAAAAGATATTAAATAAACAAGGGGATATTTACTGAAAAGCATTTTGGGGATATCATTAAGCGAATGAGAACCAGCTGGCGAGAATTTTGAACACAGAAAGTATTTGTAAGATAGAAGATTAAATGAGATGAATAGATTAAGTAAACTCAATCAAGGCTCCACCTCTTGGTAAGTCTACTTGAAATCGATCACTAAATATCTAATAAGTTTCAGATCCATAAGATTGCAAAAGAAGTAGGAAAAGAGATTTCTGATTGAAACGTAATAGTAATCCGTCCTGGTCGTTAAACGCGACCCAAACTGAAGTGTTAACGCTCGCATGAGTCGGAGCACAAAAACAAGCAAGTACCAAAATCCTCACCACCAATGAAAGATTCTTCGTCGGGATCCGTAATCAAAACATCAGATCGTTCGTTAATTGGGCCACCGATTCCGGGAACTGAAAAACTGCAATTAAGTCAGCGAGGGAATGGAAATCCGAATATAAAGAGGGGCGGAGCGCCGCTTTTGGTAAAAGCGAACAAAAACCGGACGCCGGTAAGAAGGAGATACGGAAGAAGAGAACGGTTAATATCCCGAAAAAGAAACGGATTATAAATCACGGAGAATTGAATTTGGCGCTGGGTTTTTAATTGGCGCTCAGTTATTTCCCGAAGTTGAGAGGGCGGGAGAATAAAGAAGAGATTCGGCTGTTTCCTTTCGCAATCCCACCGAAGGCATCGATATGGAAAGAGGCAAAGGGGCTGAATTGGGGAAGGGTTTGCCCCCAACGTGACTCGATTACCAAACGCGGGAAGAACCTGATGCTGTTAAATAATCGGTCAAGTTATCGAGTGAAAGGAAACGGTTTTTCATCGCCGAATTATTTCGCTACTTAACCTAGATTTCACGTCCAATGGCCATAAACGGGTGATCGGCTCAATTGAGCTTACTTCTCTGTAAGGAGATCGGCCTAAACGAGGTAGTGGGAATATGATAGTGCACTAGGCAGAAGATAAAACAAAAGAAAAACCTGAACAAGGGTTAGTAATCGAAATATCGTTGGAATCGTACCGTATGTAACAGAATTCTAGCGGACATAACCTATGCCTGAGGAGATCATTTTTCTTGGTAAAAATTAATAAAAATTCGACTTGAGTTAATAGGATTTACGCAGACAGCTAGCATACGAAAACTTGGTTTATAAGGATGCTAACAGCATTATGGGATTGACATTTTATTTTACAAATAAAATAAAGGATAAAAGTAGGAAAATTATACCGATATACTTTCCAAAGGAAAATAATATCTCACTCATTGACTCAACAAAATATTTTCAAAAGAGAGATACTTATTATAAAGATTTTTAAGGTTCTGATGCGTTTGCTCTTGTGATATCACTATGAACTCCAGTGTTTCTACGTCGAAAAGTGTATATATAGTAAATTTGATAGTAAAAAATGCAAGAGTAAGTCAAGAATCGAAAATCGAATGAATATTTCCTACAATATAGTATATTTTATCAAATGCTTTCATATTACCCGCAACGATAGACTCCTGTAGCGTTCAGCTTAAAATTGTTTTTTTACGCTGATCAGCAAAAGATTGGACATAGATTCTATAAAAAAAGGTTCTAGCCCGTTTTCTATGAGCTGGCTCATAAATTCCACAAAAATTTGAAAAGGAATTCATGGTATCGGATTTGTGAGTCGTAAAACGGTAATTCCGTAAAATCCATTATATTCAAAATATATATTTTATAAAGGCTATCCTTTGGTATACGCAGATGATAGATTTCGAGGTGCAAATTGAAGCCATAAATCCGAGTATCCGAAGTCGGAAATCCCGTAATAAACTGAGTAACCTTTTAATATGATAAGTAAGGCAACGACTTCACGGACGAACAGTAGGGAATCTCTTTGAATTAACTTCATGCACCACTTAGTCCATTCGTAACGATCCCCACCCTTTTGGCTCCGATTTCCTCAATAGATATCTTCTCCGCCTGTCTCTTCCCATCATCCCTTCATCTCCTTCATCACTCCTTCCTTTCCTTCTTCGTCCATCCTTTTGATTCAGTAGCCGACCCAAGACGGACCCTTCTTCCCTCCACACACCACGCTTCTTTTGATAGGGACATTCCGAGCATCATCGGCGCTGATGAGGAATTCCTCTCCCCAAAAACCAGCTTCGATGGCGCAAGGAGAGATCGCCGTCAAAGAGACTAAGCCAGAGAGGAATGCGTAGGAATCGTCCCACTGCTTCTCATCTTACACCTTCCCACGTCTACGCTCCTTACGGTAGCACACCCTTTTATACCTGCCCACACTCAGCCCCTTCTCTTCCTTTTTACGATGCCGGAATAAGTGGCGATGATCCCTTCCTTAAGAGCCACCGACGACTCGGAGATTACTTCTCGTCCATTTTGGGGATTTCCTACTTTTTTGCCCTCACGAAAATTCGGGGATTGTCTATTGCTGTATTAGGGAGGATGGCTTTTTTGATGGGAGGGTTGAGAGATCATAATCTATATAAAAAATGCTCATCAGTGATGGTTGGGATTTTGTAAAGAAAGTCAAGGAGGGAAATAAAGTCGATGGGGATTCTAAGATTGGTGGATAAAATAGCAAGGGAAGTAATTAGTTAATTCAGTAATCCTTTAGTTAACAATGAAATGGCTAGTAAAAATAGAATCAGGGATTTAATTTGTTGGCTGAGAATTCCATATATTGATGATTTAAACATTTATTTACATTCATCTAATAGTTTCTATATCATATTACTGCTTAAATTCCACATACATTATATTATACTACGATATAATTAGCAGCAAGGGTCATAGAATAGATGAAGGTGATCTAAAAGAAACGTCAAGTAAATAACCTTGATTTTCGTCGAATGAATATAAAGCGGAACGTCAAAGCTGATTTGCAAAGAAAATGTCTCTTTCGACAAGGAATGTACGGAAAAAATCAAGCTAAAGAAAACATATTACCAGGAATGTACTGACCACGCTGATACATCATCTGATGTATTTGTAGCGAAGAAATTGCAAGGAATTAATTATTAATTCGAAACAAATTCGTTGACTTAGAAGGGACACTGCATTCTACTACTCTCTTGTTTTATCCACGACAAAACGCGAAATCGATCGGAGAGAAAGTGATAACTACCAATTTCTGTGCCGAAATGAAAAGGTCGCTCCGTAAATAAAACAAAAGCTTGACCGAAGCAGAGAGAGAAGGGAAAGATATCCAATAAATAAATGAGGATCAAAAAAGCGACCGGCAAAATCCTGCACCTCCGAAAAAAGGGAAAACTCACTTCATCAATCCACACAAAGAGCATTCAAAAGGACATAAACAAAACTGGAATCCCTCTCAAATTCGCATTTTTTCCCCGGTCGCCGTTAAGTATCCCACACACAATCGCAGGAAGCGCGCTCGGACCTATAATAACGCGAAACCGTTTCGATCGTCGAGAACCATTTAAACGCCATAAAAAGAGCCAACATTAATGGGATAACCGTGCACTTATCGCTAACGACCTGAAGCTGAAAGTTTAATGGAAGGATCACCGCGGATCGTTCGGAGGGGAGTGAGGCTGAAGGGAGGGTAAATGGAGAGAAATAAAGAGGGAATGGGAGGGATGGAAATGTGATGGGGGAATGCAAAGAGGGAGTTGGAATGATTGGAGAGAGGAGGAATGAAAGGATGAGATAAAAGAGGAGAGATTGATGCGAAACAATAGTCGAATTAGAGAATGAAAATTCTGAAGGTTGGAAGCAGGAAAGGGGAATTTGAAGTTGAGGAATGGGAATCAGGAGGAGAGAGAATGAGAAGTCTGAAGGGGAAGATGAAAAGATGGAAAATAAGGAATGGGAAGTAAGAGGGGATTTAATGTGATGTTGGAGGGGAGGGAATGGAAAGTTGGTAGGTGGGGAGTAAAATTTGATAGTAAGGGATGGGAAGTGAGAGGAGTTTGAATGTAAAGCTGGAGGAGAGGGAATGAGAAGTTGGAGGGTATGGAATAAAAATGTTGATAGTAAGAAATAAAGAATCGACTTGATAATTTTTCGGAAAATAAAATCAAGTTGATGCAACCGCTGCGTACTGTGTTGTCTAAAAGACTGTAGGACTCCGAAGAACGATTTAATAACGAGTACTTGTACTCGGAAAAGAGGCCAAGGAATTACTACGAGGAAATACAAGAAGTAAATAGCTAGAAAGAGGACGAAATAAAAAAAAACTGCTTAGGACGAGAAAGTTTTAAGGGAAGTAAACTGATAGAGAGCTACACAGAGATATCGAAAGGCTTAATTTAAGCAAACGAATTATTGCACTCGTATGAACTCAGTGCAACAGAGTTGCAGAAGAGGCGGAGCGAATGGAATACCGCAGAGGAATGCGATCCTATAAGGGGGAGAGAAACGCACGACTCACCCAAAATGGACGGATGACGGACTGTGGGAGGGAAAAAGCAGGAGATATGGAGATAAAAGGAGCGGCCGAAGATGGGAAGAGAGATCCAAATTCCTTTTGGCAGCGGTCGTACAGATAAAACTTCCGAGTCGAGGATTCGACAGGCAATGAAAATACGAGGATTCCCTCTCTGGTTATAGGTTTTCCTCTATAAGTGACCTGTTCTAGGTGAGTATGGATCACCTGCCTAGTTATGGACGAAGATACTTATTTGTATACTAAGAGAGTATTGATAAAATGAGCGATAAATCAGAGAGGCTTTCATCCGAGGTTGCCAATTACTAACCACTTCTAAAGGAACGTTGCCATCCTTAAATACCAATCTCAATCTCTCCTTGGTTATGTCTCCAAAAAGTAAATGAAATATGGTATGCCTCCAAAGGTAACGTGATGATTCGAGGGTGGTATCTAAATGGTCAGCCAGAGGGTGGTATCTAATAAAGTCAGCTTTGGAAATGCAGGAATTACAAAGGAATGAATCATATCTAAGAGGACTCAAACGATGATTTGATAAAAATATAATTCAGCTAATTTCAATCTTCATCATCATCATAAACCACTATTATCATCACCGTAGAAGACGTTCGAAGATTACCTAGTAAGTAGCTAACTTATCTAACTTGATTTCCGTTTGATAACTTTGCCACCTAAACCTTTCCTAAACCCTATTTCATTCTATTTCATATATACCTATACCTATCCTACAGTCATGAAAAGTGGTATTTCTTTTTATATTAATTTTTTCACGTTTCTAACAAATTCAGCATAAATCCATCATGCCTTCTTTGTCACAAGAGTTTTCTTCCTTATTTACTTTTATATTACTTATTCTCCATATGAGTGATAATTCACTTTTGCCATGACGAACGATCGTCAGAGATTAGTTTACTGTTCCGAATTGTTAACAAACGAAAGGAATGAGTCGATAATTGGGTGTTCCATTTAGGCGATAAGCGGCTTGCAGAGGCATAATTAACATTAATAACCAACGGGAGATATAGTGATACAAAGAGTACATACGGCTCAATTACGTTGTAACGAATATGTAAGATTAACTAGTTAAAGTCTCAAACCCCTATATTCACTCATAGACAACTATCTTTATTCAACAAAGAATTCAAACTGTGAAATTCTAATTAAAGTGGATGAACAAGTTCTTTTCGCAAGGTAACCGCAGTACTTTGATCAAATCAATCGAGAGCACTTGCGATCAAGCTCATCCGGCAGGTGCCAAGTACGATTTCATTCGCCGCTACGTGTAAGATATTATGGGAACTCAATTTCACCGGTGAAGTGTTACCCGGCTTCATAGGAACCCGTTCCAATATCCTGCAGAATTTTCTTTACCGAGACGGCATCTCTCGCCTTTGGACACGGTCCAGTGAAAATGATCGTTCCTCGGGATTCAGACTTGGAAAGGGAACACCCAAGTGTGGTGGGCTCGGGGGCATGATGGGACAGACTCTCATTCTTCCTCCCCCTTTACGAAGGCGGCGATTTCCGCTCGTTATCGCGTCATCGGAGGACGGGAAACTCGCGAAACGTAACACGGTCGATGAAGTGCACACGAAAGGAAGGCTTGGCCAAATCCCCTCCCCACTCTTCTCTCAGAGCAGGAAGTGAGTTGTAGCAGAGATGGAGTGCTGAAGACCATTCTGGAATTAAAAGAGAGAGAAAAAGAAGGGAGGCGAAAGCGGATTTGGGGGCTTTCGTAAAAGAACACGCGGAAATTAATTTGTGGCCTAATCAAAGAAAGGAACTATTTCCCAATAGTTTCGATGTGTTTATCACGAAGGTGATTATCACTCATCGACGAATAGCTCCATTGCGGAGATAGTTATCGCTATTCCTGAGGAAATTTTTCAAATAAAGCCATTTTGCTGTTTCCAATCAAGAAATCTCCAACAGGTGGCGTCGGTAATCAACTGCAAAGCGAGTTAATTTTCAACGGTAACTAAAGTTAAGTGGTAACATTAAATATTCAAGATGGAGGAAATTGTGCCAAAATCCGTAACCTATGGGCTGAAACTGAGAGGAACTGTTCATGATATTCATTGAATGTGAAACAAAACCGCTAATATTATACTGTTGCAATTAACGTGATTCTAAAAGAAAAATTGCTCTCCTATTAATTGCCGTAAAAAGATAGCAAAAGTAGAACTTGTTTTATGGAATTACAGCGGCATGACAATCAAAATAATACTTTGAAAAACCCTATTTAAGGATGGAAGGGTAAGAATTCTATTGCATTTAAGGCTGTTTCACAAAAAGGATGATACCACACCCGTAAGGGCTGGTATCTTCTGACTGATCTAAGATTGCTTGACGAAAAGTTAAGTTACATCACACCTAATCTTCTATCTCTCCAGATAAAATAACAGAAGCTTAGAGACTGAAAGAAAACTTAAGTGACTGTTTTTAGTGATTGATAGATAGACGGAGCAGATTAGTATGTAACACCTACGATTTGGTCTTGAAGGTAAAATATTATAACTGAACTGTGATTAGAGAGAACCAAAGGAGATAGGAGAAATTAGACTAGAGAGAACCGAGAAATTTAGCACGAAAGAGTTCGGGAATGACTAATTGAAACGGTCCCTATCATTGAAGCATTTTCAAGGGAGCTAGAAATTCACTCAAATCCTTTAGGCCACATTTACACATTCGCACAATTGGCGAATGTGGGGGCAAATGTGTAGTCTGTTCACTCGTAATTCACCTCGTCCCTCGACTTGCCGATCGCAGCGATTGCGCCGAAAGCAGTTTTTGTAGACGAGTCGATTGGCCCCGTCTTCGTGAACTGAACACTCGGCGATTGTGAGAATGGTTACTCGCAGTATGACGACGAACGCGAGGAAGACACTCGCGAATGTGTGCGAGTGACGAGGCAAATGTCTAATCGAGTGACGAGGCGAATGAGTAAACGCGTTAATAAGTTCGCAGAGCACTTATTTCGACACCCGAGACGGAGGCCAAGGAATCGAATCAGAGCGTTCAAATCCCCCCGTCGTCGACGGGCGCGCTAATTACAAACCTCCGAGGCCCTGCTTCACACTTTTAGACTGGCGCGAATTGAGACAGCCTCTCAAAGTCGGCTCGTGATGTAACGAGGGGGAGACGCGGTTATTTGCGAAACCTCGGCGTACCGAAATGAAACGGGCGAAACGAAAATAAAGGAAAAGGGGAGGAAGAAGTGGAAAAGAAGCACTTCCCTCGAATGTATCGAGTGTCTCATTATATGCGACTACAATGTCTCCCGCGGAAAATTGGGGTGGCAAAGGAAGAAACTGAGAAAGAGAGAAAAATACGAGACGTTGCGGATTCCTTTGAAGGGAGTTTGTTCGGAGTGTTTTCTGTAAGGGGTGCATGTTGAAGAGGGGAATTGGGGACTTAGAAGGGCGTGAGGCGAGCACAAAGAAACCGAAAATATTAAGGGTGCTGGACATGAAACAGACTTGGGATCCCCGCACGCATTCACAGCCGACACCTAACTTCCCTTCTCATAAGCTTCCCGTCTCTTCCGTGAAGCTCTTCATTCTACTCCATACATTCTCCCCATCTTTCACGTCCGTAGATACTTCTTTTCCTTTGGCACACTGCAGAGTAAATGTTTCGTTCTTCCTTTTACATTCCGTCCTTACTTTATATTGTATTTAACGCATCATCAACTATAAAGAAGGTCCGATAAGCGACGCAAAATATAATGCGTCGAAAATGTTTCCTCGTTTTATCTTTGGTCATCAAAGCAATACCTTTCTTTTCTACAAAAAATCATCCCTGTGCTGTATTTCACCTTAGACGCATCTTTACAGTTGCGTTTAACAGTGAGAGAAATCGTTGACCTTTTCAAGAGGTAACTTAATGGTAAATAAGTTTTGTTACATCTTAAAAGGTAATAGTTAATGCTTTAATTTTGGTATCTTAAGCTTTGGTTCCTTAGTTCCATGATGTACATGCCCAGATAGAAATTTATCTCGAAATCTTTTGGAGGCATATGGCGATTTAAAATAGCTGGATGTATCTCTTAGCGCTTAAAGTCTACGACAGCATTTTAAAAGTGGTTGATCCGCTGCTTTTTAGGTCTCATAATTCCCAAACATAAATCTATAACGGTCTTGAATTTTACGGATGTCTAGAGACGTCTGTATACAACAGATCACACTTAGATTTCATTTATGTTAATGCGAAAGAATAAGCTTTTTGTGCTTAAGTGTAATGTAATTTCCATGTTCTTCATTATATTGATCACAAAAGGCAGAGGATACTACGGATCTAAATTTTTTCAAAAGAATATTTACGATGATTATTTTCAGTTACTTTCACTTCTTCGAACCACGAAGCGCGTCCCTTCTTTTAAATCCTCACATCCAGCCTCCAGAAGAATATGAATAAGACTTACAGATTTTTCATAACAATCCTTTACAAAACGCATTGCCTTTCGCTGAAATTCGTTTTCTAATTCGAAAATGCAACACTTTTCAGCAAGGTCCCATGTTTACTCGAAGTGAGGAAAAACTTCTTTGAACAGGATTCGAACCACTCGGAATTTGCACTGCTGAGGAACTTTGGATTACATTGGAAAATGGATCAGGCAATCTAACCACTCGGCCACTATAGACCATGAAAATGTGACATGAAGGGAAGAGCAAAGTACAGGATGGAGCAACTAGTAATGGACAGATTTTGCATCCTGTTGTTTTATGTGATACATACAATTCCTTGATTCATAAAATCTTAATTAGGGCCTTACTGTCGTCAAGGGCCCCTTAGGATAGGGCCCCTAGCCAGCCATCCCCTTGTTACAAATCCGCCCCTGGTCTTTAGGACGCTTGCCGCATCCAGCACAGAAAGATCGGCTCTATTTCCTTCCCTTATTTCCTCTATCCACCTTCATTCTTTTCCTCCTCAACAGCTCGCTTCGACACCTCCCAAAACACCCCCTCTGCCATCGTTATCCCTTTCAATCCCCCATATCTCGATTCCTCCCGCGTCCATTTTTCTCAATCCTTCCATTAATTCGCTCCACTCCGACCCCTCTCCATTTTGCGCACATCTTCGCACCCCCTTTTCATCTCCTCTTCCTCTCGTCAAAGTCGCCTTAACCGCCTTCTCATCAGTCACCCTCTTTCTCCCTCCCCACACACCACTTATTCTCTCCTTTAACTACCTCCGCTCTCTCCTTCCCCTTCCCTATGACCGCTCACAGCACAAGGAGACTGCCTCAGAAGTCATCATCATCTCCTTTTTTACTCCCATCTCTTTAAAGTCGGACTTTTTTCCTATTTTTCCTTTCCTACGGCCCGAAATAAAGTATCCTTTTCTTCTTTCTTCTTGCGTCGGTCTCTCTTTGCTTTCTGCTTTCATCATATCCGCTCCCTCTTTCTTTCTTTTTACTGTGATGCCAGTTTTCGTTGACTATGTTAGAGGTTCTTTTAAAGGATGTGCAATAAAAGAACCTCTAACATAAATACATGTAAAAGGATGAACGGACGTGAAAAATAGCGAGATGACTGGAGACTCGAACCCAGGACCATCACTTAACGGGAAGGTATTTCACTATACTACCACTATATTCACTATATTCCACTATTCTGCCATGCAGCATAGATTCCGATTCGTTAACAAAGTGGAATCGATGCGGCATGGTAAGAATAGCTTCCTGGAAATTGGGCTCTTCCATTCATGGAAATGTTTCCTACCAGAATGACTCAAATTCCGAATCCCCTAGCGAGTTCTCTCAGATGCCTAAGGCAACCTTTGTTTACGCTTCTTAATGGTTCCGCGTTAAAATTATGGCAACTTGTATCTCTTGAGTTAAGGGGAGCTTCAGAGAATCCTTCCCTTCTGCAAGAGCCACATCTAAATTAACGCTATAGGCTTCAGGATATCCATTAAACGTTTCAGATATGTTTTCTTTTACACTTAGTATTCTTCTTCAAATATCACACGGCTGAAATACTTGAGTTTTAAACGTTCTAGGCGCCGAGGTCGCAAGGGACAGAGAAATAATATAGGCGTGATCAATCCCCTCAGAAATCAACATTAATCCCTCCCACGAACGTTGATGGATGTCACAGGCAAAGGATGACATAGGGAGGGCTAACAAGTCTAGCCAACCATTATCTCTAAAGGGGCTGCGTCACAGGATGTACAGTATCTACTAAAATCCTGAAAGAATTCACCTAACTAATGGCAAAGAAGAATATAAACGTTGCGTCTTTAATCGATTCGTTGGGTATAGAAGTACACTGTTTTCGGGCTCCATTCTGTAATAACTACGTTTCGGATTTAAAGAATGTACGAGGTGAACATTAATTATATATGAATAGAGTCTCCATTCACATATCTCTATATATTACAATTACACACATCCAAATGCACTATCTAACACCTTCAGATAGCCATCCCTTTTGACCCTAAGGTAATCAATTGCACACAATCTTCTCCATGGTTTAAAAGATTGATTACCTCACCGCGGTCTTCGATATGGCTGCTATACGAATAAAAATCTTATATTGCAATCGTTCATGAATAAAGCCAGATCTATATCGCTTGAGCTTTTTAGGCGCATTTTAATTTTGAAAATATTTGAACACTTGTACAAAAAACAATCCTATCCTTAGAATACACGACCGAGGGAGAAAATCTTCACAGTTAGGCTTAGCAGTGAGGCGATATCAGGTCGTAAGCATCATTAATGAACAGATTGACTCTACTAAATTAACTAAAACTTTAGAGGATGATTGCCATTTCAATCCTTTCCTCGTAAAATCACAAAGGAATTAAGTAAGGTTAATTCATCATATAGACTGCATTGCATCGTTTTCAGTTAATCATAGCAATCCATAACCAGGGGAAAGAGACAACTAGGATACGAGCATAATGATCCGAAGCTTTCGTATAGAGAGCATCTCATTTAGTCGAGGGAGGACTAATTAACTAAAACGCCTCCGAGCTTCAATTCCACCATTAGCTAGAAACCTCCTATAAACTCCCTTCCCTCCAGTCACCTTCCCCCAACATTCGACGGAGTGTCAAGACTTCCTCAGGGCAACACCTCTTACTCCAAGAGCAGTCCCTTTGCATCACGTCATCTCCGCTTCATCTCAGATCGCCTTCCATCTCTTCACCTCAAACCATTTATTTCTTTCACGGCCTCCCAACATATTTTCCAGTTCGACTTCTTTACCTGCAGTCTCATTCTTCCCCCTCTTCCGATCCCACACTTCCTCCCCAGCTCTCCCATTTCCTCCTCACGGAGAAGCTGCCTTTTTAATGGGATGTGAAGGCGGATGGCTTCAAGGTTCCTTGAGGAAACCCAGCCAGCCATTCCTTGACGGGTAAGGAGGTGTAAAGGGCGTAGGATCCCTAAAAAGAAAACGCCTCCCAGCTGTTTTAAGAAAGACGGAGGGATTAATCAGCGTTCTCTCTCCTCTCCGCCCCACCACACAAGGGGAAAAAAGCGGAGGAAATGCGCCAGTTGAAGGAGATGAGTAGTAATTAGTGAAAAATTTATTCTATAACATAGCGTTCCTCTATAGCGAGGGGGTTTAGAGAGCCTTCTGAGCTTCGCCGCTACAAATTAAAACTTGGTTCTCGATTTTGCGAGAGAGGGTTTAGGCTTAACGATCTTGACGATATGCAGGTACGTAATACATAGCGTATTTAAAAGGAAAATGAGCGTAGTTTTAAGAGAAAATATAAATTACATGGTTCTTAATAGTTCCACTGTACCTTATAATTTGTTGAAATTTTATGATAATTTTGGTAATATTTACCATGGTGTATAAAGGCAATTATTGCGCATTACTATCATTACCGATAAGTAAAGTAAGCCACAGGATACTATTGCATAATTTAGAATTTGCTCTTAACTTTTTTCAACTGACTGTTTTTTTAACATGTATATGCCAATATTTCGATGTGAAACGTTATGAGTTGGTTTCTATGTGTTTTAACCTCCTTTCCCTAGGTATTTCCCTTATCTTCTTGTCGTTGTTGTTCATTCTCTTAGATATTTTATCTTCCCTAATGTCTCTACTATCACCTTCAGCTACATCTATGAGGGATTAGTGCTGAGATGCATAACGTTTCCTTCACTTGTGAGCTCCATAATTCACAGTTAAGACGGAAGATGCGATACTTTTTAATCCCGCAGCTACGATAATCATAAATAACAACCCATACTGGTAAGCGGAGTATTACTCACAGCACATGCCTTACGGTAAGCTAGGAGAGTAATATCTATAATCAACTAAAACCATCTCAGCCTCCGATAGGGAAAGCGCCACGCAGAAAGAAAGAGGAAATTGAATCATAAACAAGTTATGAGGCAGAAACAGATTTTTAAATTGAGATTTCCTTCCGAACCCTGAGACGTTCAGAATTAGGAGTCGCGCACTAATTGGTCTCTCCCTCCCTCGAGCACTTTCGCCGCAAACATTTTATTCGGATACCCTTTCGAGTGTCGCCTTGGAATCCTCTTAGACTCGGCAGATTTATCTCGCGGTCGACTCCCATTTAGAACACCTTTACGACCTCACCAAGAAAAACATCCGCTGCCGAGCACAAAAAAGGAACGGAATGCAAATGGGGCGTGATAAAGTGTACCTATATGAATGCGTACGTGCGTGTTTGAGCGTGTGCGTAAATAAGAGTTTGAAGAATAGAGGAAGCTTACTTTGCAGGCAAACAGCTTGTTTATAATTGACATTACATGTCGTCAACAAATAATAGTTATATAAAATTTATATTCATTATAAAATTGATAGTGACTTTATATCAGGTACGTTACACTATTTGTGTAACTAATAACATTTATTGTGTCTTACTTGGTAGAAGTTTAGTCTAATGACACTAAATCTTACATGTAACGCAAACAAACAAACAGGTTTTGAACCCAGTGCCACCGAGAATGGTGAAGATTATACTAGTTATCGCGGTTTGAGGTACTGATCATTCCTGAACAGCATCGTAAATGTTCATTTCAACATTTGATAAGTATAACAATGATTGATTCTGCGATTGACTCGATCTTCTTCAATACATAAATATGCATCCAAACATTTCTACACAAAATCGTATACACACCAATGGAATACATATATAAGTATGGAAGAAAGTATAACAGAAATTTATTCACTCACAAACATATTTTTCAAATGCGAGCGTACATATATTAATTCCAGTTAAATCAAAAGAGATTTAATAGCCAAATAATTAGAGAAGATGAGTGTCTCGAAAAGGGTTAAGAGACAGCTGCGAGTGATCAATGAGTCACATCCCCGGGCTAAATGAAGTGGAAGAAAAATAAGAGGCGAAGGAGAGGAAGAAAGATGGAGAATGAGGAAGGGGAAAAGAGGAGGGAGAAAATGTATAAGAGCACGGAAAGATGAAAAGTAGGCTGCGAGAGCAGGAAGAGATCTAGGCTTTCCCTTGGAAAGTGCCCGATGAGGTGTCGGCACCTCTTATATCTTGTGCTGGTGCGCGGGTGCCGTAATTGGAATGCCCCTGTTGTCGGATGGTAGAAACATCTTCTAGAAGATGCATATTCATAGCTGCAACAAATTCTGTCCAGGTCTTCGGACGGGTTTCATGCAACGCTGCCAATTCGGTATTTTCTCCGATAATATCCCAGAATTCTTGGGGAGTGCAATGGGCCATTACGTAAACATTATGTTTAAACACAAGTGTCAATAAGTTAAAAACAATGCCAATAACAATTTAACATCGGATTTACTGTTTATTCCATCGAAAATTTGAGATTTTCTAAAAATTTAGCTAATTCTATTCCTTTTCTTGATTGACCATAGTGAATTATCAATAATGCAAGACGACAACTATTGCTCATAAGACATTTCTGCAAAACTTAAATGCACAACTGCACACGTTCTCACATTGATAAAATTATACGTATTTACGAAATTTTCTAGTATTGACAAAACAACAGTGCTTCCGAACGCAAACTCTACATATGAATTTTAAGAAATAGGCATATAGTAATATTCTACAATACAATGAAGGATATATAAGCGGGAAATGCAAGTGGAGATATGGTAAGTTATATTGGATGTACCAGCGAAATTACAGATGACAAACACTAATGTAAGAGAATCGACATTGATTTGTGTACGTTTCTAGAGAATGATGTATAAAATTGGCTAATGAAGACGAAGTCTTGACAGAAGGGGTAATTTGGAGCAAGCATGCATTAACACCTCGAGGACAAGAGTTGATATCATCTCATAAATTTTTCAAAGCTCGTTTTAAAAACAATATTTATATAGTTATAAATATCATACATGCTTCCAAAATAATTCAACACAAAAATAAAACAACAGGTCATTTTTCATAGTTCTCACATTACGAGAAAAACACGTTAGCATGAAAACAATATTTATAGACTTTTCTTTTTCATTGTGGCTGATTTTCATCGGAATACTTATATCATGACGGAAAGATTTGATGGAAAGTGAGTTTCTTGATATAAATTGCAAATTAGAACAATAGTAGGATAATTCAGTTTTCAATGAAGATAAAATGAGAAACGTTTGTCTTATTAAACCAAGTAGCTAAGATTAAATGCAGATACGGCTGTTCCAATATCAAAATCTGCCGCGATTAACAGATTAAGGCATTTTGAATCTGAATTCTCCACGTAGTTGATAAAATCATAGATAAATGTCGATGAAGAAATGCATGATTTTTCAGCTAAAAAACCGAAATCGGTTGCCTTAAAACTATACTGAGTGCTAACATACATAATAATTATGGAATATTTGAGTTTACCATAAAAAGTGGAATTAGATGTATATCTCCATTAAATCTAGTGACTCAGTTCTCCTCTATCCTGGAATGAGATTCGATTTCTCATCCTTCATTGAGAAACTCATCGCATACTTCCCCGAAAACGTTTCTTTGGTATGAAATCGGCTGCGGTGGCTAAAATCGCCGGAAAGAAGAGGGAAAATGGCAAAAAATGGAGAGCATTGGATAGAGGCGGAAAGGCGTCTCGGAACAAGTGCCAAGTGGGACGCATTTGGCCTCCTTGGTAACACAATCTCAAAGCAATGCCTATCATCGTCTCATGGGCGACGATGGGGAAGAAAGGAGGAGAAAAAAGCTCTTTATTGTTAGTCGAGACATCTCCCGAGGAATGGTTTTGGAGATCCCGCATTCATCATTCAGCTAATTAGCATGAAGGGTCCGAAATTCCTATATTGAAATTTGACGAGGCGAGAAAAAATATGAATAGCCATTATCCAAACATTATGTGCCCCCGAGATTTCCTCGGGAACGATGGCAAAATGAAGAAATATAAACTTGAGAGTACAATCTTTTAATCGGATAATCTATTTATTCTCACGTTCCACTTTCAATGCTATTAAAAATACCGTAATTTTCAAAAGAAAGATGTGAATTTACAGAGATATTCGTGAGTGAAACTCGTTGGATATAATTTTCTAAATATTCTTTCTATGACTAATAAGAATGAAAAAGAACCAAAAATGGAAATCAATCCAATTTTTGCAGTACGTAGTAATAAAATAAATCAAAAGCTTCTTTCGTATTTACTTTAATTTACCTTTACATTATTATTAAGTTAATTTAATGTTTAATTCCGTAATTTTACTTCTAATTAGTTATTACAAATATACCTAGAAAATAATATCTAAAATATGTCCATTTCCCCCAGGCATCGCTCCCTAGTCGTTAAGAACGACTCTCAAATTCATTAAAATTAATAAAAATAGGACAACACATACAGAAATATATCAAAATTTCTACTAAAATTTGAGAGAATATTAATTTTTAAAAAATTCTTTAAGACTATCTCGACTCTTCATCGATTAGAAAGTTTGATTCCTTTTAATCATAAGAGGATAAGTAAAAAGATGCTTATTGGCTTTACAAAACATTGATATTAATATTTCATTACGCTAATGAAATCGATATTTTCAGGGGTTACCTTGTGGAAAGCCATAGCATAGAGGGAAAAGACTAAGTAAATTACGATTTATTTTCCACGCTATTACTTGTTTTTCTTCCTCTATACTTTAATTGACCTCTATGGATCCACAATGACCACTTTGTGGTACTTATCTAAAATTACACACATATTCATCTAAACAGTGAAAAATTCTATTTCGAATATATACTAGTGGTACTTAGTAGCCAAGGAAGGAAGCAACCCCTATTTTTCATGTAAGAAGCCTTCGTAGATGACAGAAATGCAAAAACAGTCTTGAGTGCATGTGAATCCAAGGGTATAATTCGAGTCGCGCATCTAAAATTTCTCATAATCCCGCAAAACACCGAGAGCAATGCATATAACGGGAACGCAAGATGTAACCTCCGTAATTTCTTGCTGCCCGAGATCTGTCTAGATGAAGGTATGGCTTCCGCTTGGCAAAAGTCAGAGTCTCTGAAGACCGAAACTTAAAGAAGGTTATAGGTCGGCTAAATTGCCAAGAAGAGTGGAAAGGAGAGTGGGGATGGAGGAATGAGGGACGTCTGAAAGAGGCAAGATGGTACAAGAGTGGGGGAAAAAACAACTGGCAACAGTTTTGAATCACCGCCATCCGTTACGTTCTCTAGACAAATGAGTGGCGCTTAAATGCTTAGATTTCTAATTAGTGATCCTTGAGAGGTTCATTGCGTGGGATATATTTTGGAATGTGAGGTCTAATAGTGGCAATAAAGCGGCTCTAATACGTTATCTAGAAAATAGAGAAGGAAGATGGATTAAGCCACCAGTCTGGAAAAGATCACAATGTTATTCGGGGTCGTTACTGATTGAACGAAACAAGTCTTAGCGGAAACGAGAACATCCTCGTTTTCCCTAGAAAGAACTTCATTGGATTTGTAACCATCCGATTCTATTATGCAATTGAAATGCAGTACCTCATGCTTATACTGCGCACATGGCTTCACTTAAATTCAAATTAAAAGCTTACCAGGCAGAATCATGAATAAAAGGGGAAATTAGAAACAGCTGTGGTTATTAGAAATAAGTATTTAATGGTAAATCCGTATCCTTAACCAAAACAGAGATTGTGACGTGAATGCTAGTCATTGATATAGCTTTGTCTGATTAACTATAAGCAGAGATAAATATCTTACTTTGGGATTACGTAAAATTATATGTGTATGTCAGAGACATTCTGTAAAATAACAACATGATTTGATGTCATTCAATTCGAACAGATCAAAATAAAATATAATTGACAAACATTCACATATTTAATAGCAAAAACATCACTTAAAAGTAGTATGAAAGAACTTAATTGAATTATTGACTTGAGGTGAGGGTATGCCAATATCAACATAATAATACCTCCTCCTACTACTACAACCGTTTATTTACCTCTTAACACTAATACAAACAAATAATATTTAACTCGAAAACAAAATACTTGCAACTTGAGAAAACGTATGTATGAATGTATTTTGTAAGCGAAAAAGAAACTCTCTCTCAATAACCAAAACTTATTTAAAAACAGATCAATGTAAAACAGGATAAGATAAAGCAAGTATTTATATCTGGAAGAAGCCTGAGTGAAACTTTTCTCAGAAGGCAAATATCCTGTATGAAAGTAAATATTTCCTTTGAGTGCGTTAGTCGTGAAAATGACTTTTGGAGTAGTCATTTTCCTTCTAGATGGTTTTCAACCAGGATGATCTTATTCTTATGGTTTACTGAGTGTTTGAAATTCGAGCAACGTAAGTTATCCCGCTGTAAACTTACCGAGCAGAATACATAAGAATAAGGAGATTACCCGTAGCACGTAATGGAAGGGAAAATATTGCTGTTTCGTTCGTGGGTTACCACAAGGAGTCCTGGCGAAGGCGGAAGTATTATGGCATTCGTAGGCTTTCGGTTAATACCCTCCGAAATGCCGCCGCGAGAAAACATCGAATTTGCGTCAGTCATTTCACGTGATTAAGTTGCCTCGCCGCCGTGAACTTTCCTCAAATAAAAGCGCTTTGCCTTCCGTGACTCGCGCCCATCAATCCCCATCGCCGTTTCAATTAAGGGGCGAAATGGCGACCAACCAAGACGCGTTAGCGAAGCACTGCGAAAATGAATAGGGGAAGGCGGCGGAGAACTGCCGCCAGATGCCACTTTTTCAAGGATAACTTCGAGTGATCGCCGTCGCGCACTATATTGCGTTCCAGTTTATCCAGTCTTATTGATAGTGGAAAACAGTACTTGAGATCTTCATATGTAGACTACAAAGCATAATTTTAATTGCCTAATCGAGAAACACAGCAATGAAACGATCTGAAATTAAGTTATTATTGCAATACGAGGAACATTACATATCATTTAATCATCATTACTGACTAAAAAATTGGGATCGCACTACAGAAGGAAATTAAAATGTCCAATTAAATTTTTGCAGATAAAATGTATCAAAAGCTATGAAGCGAAGCAAATTGGTGAAAAGAAGATAATGGAGTAGTACTTCCGTAAAGCTGCGAGCATATTACAATCATCGGAGTGGATTTTGACTGCCCTATTTTATCAAGGTTACCAAAAAATGTTGAATTAAATAACACCGAAACAAATCGAATCGATTAGGAAAATATAGAGGAAATCATATATGGTGTACCAATATTGTTACCATAAACTAAACCCTTAATATCGACGAATACGAACTATGCGTTACCTATATAGCATGGAATTTTAATATTGAGAAAAATCTACGCTATTTATCTTAAAAATCAACATAAGAAAAGTTATGGGCTCGCAATCGTTGTTAAACCATATAATCCAAACGATTATAATGTAAACTTGTGTTATCATCGCTTCAATTTTTTTGTAATCAATAACATGTTATTTTCATACGAGGAGCGATCTAACAGTTTATCATATAGTCATTAAGCATACTGAATTGTATTAAATACAGTCAATAGCGACCTTACTGGTAGACCGTAGATTAACTGCTGATAAAGGCATGTGAATATCGTCTGTTGAGTTTGGGGTAAATGCTTATTCTCGGATTTCAACATTCGCCAAGTTATCCCACGCGAATTTTAAGGGGCCGATATATCTATATCTTGACTTCCTCCCCCTACTTATCCAAAACAGGTATAGAGGCGTAAACTTGAATTAAAGAGTTTTTTACTACTACTATACAGCGACTGTGAATTTCACAAAATAATACAACAGAATTTGCACTTTTTGTGGCTGAGAATCAAGGCACTGAGATTGTTAACTTGGGATGAGTGCATTAGGAAATTAGCCCCTTTTGGCAAGTTTCTTGATCCGTTCTCATCCGAAGGAAAGTTATCTCTTTCTTAAATATATATATAGCAACAGTAGTAATATGCAGTTTAGTATACTAAAATCATTTCAAAATTTCATGCCAAACGTTCCGGATTCAGTTTATTTCATAATATTCTGCGCTTCCGACAATTGTATTATTATTTTCAAATTAAAATTGTACTGGATATCCGCAACCTTTCTTCTCCGAATAAACTTTCTCCAGAAATTTTACGAATTGTTTTCTTTCCATAGGTATCAACTAACAATGTTAAAGCTGATATAGACGGTGGATACAAATGAATGATGAGGATAACAAAATTAATGAATGAAAAAATAAGACAAATCTGAATTACAATTCAAACGGGGGACGACGGATGGCGAAACACTTTAGGCCTCACTCAGGAGTTATTTTTAACGATAAAAATTCACGGAAAATTCAATTAAAATTTCATCCGATAAAAAAAATAAAATGCGGAAAGTGACAATGAAAATAAATGAAATGATGAAAGAAAAACGATAAAAGAAGAATGATTAAGCACGCGAAAAGTTTCGGCCCCGTCGCCGAAATGGATTTCAACGGAGCGAGCCCCCCCACGATCTTTAAAAGCAGCACTTGATGCCGGCGAAACACTACCCAAGAATCCCCGAGGATTGCAAGACGTCCGTAATGGACAGATCAGACGCCATTCCACCCCTTCCTACCAAACTAAACCCCTCTTTCGAGCCATCCTTACGGCTCCGCAAGGGAATTCTACGGCGGACCGTAAATCTTGTGCAGGGCGTAGGAACTGCTGTCTCCATGACGACCCCCACCCGAGCGACGACAGACGACACAGAGGCGACACTGTTGCTACCCGAGACCTTTCCACCGAAAACCTAGACCAAGAGCTCCCCTGATTTATGGAATTACATTCTAATTTATTTCTTTTTTCCTCTTTCGCTGCGTAACGCGCCCTCAACGTGGACTGCTTTATGCGGCTTGCGTGTGTGACACACGGGACGCCATGTCCGCGTCCCTCCAGGGTGAGATTTCTTTGGCACGGATGAAGCTGGAGTGGGGGCGTCGGATATAAGGGATAGGTGGACGAGGATAGCTTTATGGGACTCACGCAGTCGTTCCAGGGGGCATCCTAAGAGAGGGTTTGGGGGTGGGTGAGAAGATGCCTCTTTGGCTTGCGCGGACATCTGTTGGTGGGGCGAAATGGAACACAGACTTTCTCGCTGGTGGAGGAGGCACTCCATGACAAGTCCCAATGCTGCTGTTGAATCACGAGGCTACACCCAGAAACACCCTTATTAATGTGGTTTGGTGAAATGAAGAACAACTCGCGAGCCGTGGATCAGTTTACGCCTGTCCGTGACATCTCGTGCGCGCCGCTGTTATTAGGATAAATTAGGGGTGTATCGGATTCATCTAGCGTCTGAAATAAACGTCTCCTACATGCCGATGGAGGATTTCCATGGGGTTTCACTCTCGACAACTTGACTTAATTGTTCGAATTAATTGTAACTTATACGGCACCTATTTCTTCCCATACATTTAATGGATGAACATTCCGTTCAATGATCCTCATAAACAAAGTTTCTCGGATTATTCTGACACAAACGTTCCTAAATGTATGAAACAGATGAAACTGGAAAACTTGGAATGTGAGAGCAAAGAAAGAATTTTCCGGTGGCAAACACTCATGAGTTATTGGTTGTTTAAGAAAAATATCTCTCATTACATTAGAAACGAAATAAAGAATAAAATAAATAAATTCCAACCTAAAGCCAAAAGTCTCCGCAAACCATCGGTTAAACTGTTTTTCCACAACACAAATTATTCTTACTTTATGTAATTCTTAAGTCTAAATCTTGTGTATATTGATTTATTTTTCTAGATTATACCTTATATTTATTCGTTCTTATTATATACTTAATTATGAAATTTTAATCTATTCGATCCTGAGATAAAGTGGTAGATTGGTCGACCTGAAAGGGTACTGAGTAAAAAAACTCCTCAATACTAATTAGGAAAATTATACAGTATTAATACCTGTTAATTGATCCTAAGTAGTTTCCCAATATTGTAACTCAGCTCACCAAACGATTATAAAAAGGATCCGTGGACTTTTCCCCGCCAATCATTCGCACATTTTATCCATTCAAATACGCAGGAAAGGAGTTGCCTCCGATTTCCAAGAGGGTTCTCAATAACTGAGGCATAACGACCGCTTGCGTGGAAGGGATTTTGGAATCGAGCCAATGTTCACACGTATTGGGAGCGACCTTTCGAAGCGTCGTGGATTAAGGGTTGTTGGGAAATGGTTGGAGCGTGGGTGTGGGAAAGGCTGGGTGGTACGCTTCGGTAGGCCAATGAATTAAAGTCAGAGCGACGTAACTGAAGATATGGTGAATGGCAGAGGCGAGAGAAGTAAATTAAGTGGAAGTTTAGGGTTAAGAACAGCTATTGTGACGGAACTATTTATTACGTGTTTGTATGGCATTCACTAAATTGTGTCGATGCATCGTTTTACGGCATTCCTATCATTTTATCTCCTACAGTTATTACGAAACAGTTTGCTATTATTTCAAACAAAACAAGAAAAGGAATTATCATTGGTTATCCACCGACAAGACCGGGATCATGATTATGCCACGCCCCACACTTTTCTACGATATATAGATACATATTATGTGCCATCGACAAGTATTAAGTGGTAATAGTATATTTAATTTACATTGAATATTTTTTAGTAAAAAAATTCGATTCTGTAACTCACTTCATATAGAATGCGAAGGGAAAAGTCCATTTTTAAATCTAAAAGTAATCATTAATAACATTCAGGAAGAACCTTAAAGAAAGTGAAAACAAACGGTGCCGATAAACTTTAAAAAAAGGCATGTAAATTTTGGATCTAAAAAGTATCCAAGAAACTTGATAGCAAAGAAAAATGAATCGAAACTCAAATTGGCAACGACATTTTAAATTACCTCAAATGCCAGAACTAAACTTGCAGCAAATTATTAAGACTGCAGAGTATCCTTAAACTACAACCCTTCCTCTTGAACTAATACACTAAACGCTGAAAATCATCAAAGTCCGCGATTAAATTGGCTAGAGAACTGATAATAACAGTTTGAACAACCTGATGAAAGGTCTTATTAACCTTCCGCCAGTTAAAAACAAATAAAACCCGGCTATAAACATAAATAACTGAGGAGAATTTCCTCGGAACCGCCGACAAACAGTGGAAAAAACATCTTAAAAGCGTGACTCTTCCGAGGCTCTTAAACAGGGATGAGATAACAATATCCCCGCGTACTAAAACATCGGGATAAAAGCCCAGAACAAACGAGATTTAGCGGGGAACATTTTCCTGACGATCCACTTCGGAAGTAAACACGCGTATTCCCGGAGGAATTGGATGAAAAGGGTTATAAAATAGACCTAAAAATAGAGCATTCTTGGGTGATACCCATGCAGCGACACTGATGAAAAAAGTCGTCGAAAATCTAGCTCTTGAAGACGTAGGGCCCCCGTCCCTTCTCTGTGAGGTGGGAACTTTACCAAAGGAACGAGCAACCTGGCACATGAATTTGGACACTGCTTTCAGAGACTAGAATTGTGGACTGTAGACTACTTCTTTACTCCAATTCCTCCCTCACTCCGCCCCTTCTTCCTCTCAGGCCAAAGAAATCCAACGTCGCTTCACCGCATCTCAAATCCGTTGCCTTCCTCCGCCGCTTTCAAACATCCCGGCGGCAGAATATCTTTTTCTTCCTCTTACTTTAACGCTCCTCTCCATCATCTTTCTCCTCCGTTCGATCGCAAGGAAACCCATTTCGGCCATTTCACCTAAATTTACCTCTCTCTCGTATCTCATATCTCCGTCGCCATATCTCAGCTCTTTCAAACACATCCAGAGTTGGGGCTCGCCTCTTTCCACCTTCCCTCTTTTCACGGTTGGATTTACTCATACGGCGAGATTCATATACTACTCCGTTTGCCGAGTTAACCCGTGACGGATTATCCAATGACTGAGTGGTAGATGAATAATCTAACGCACCATCTATCGATGTCCATCGCTGCATTTTCCTCAACATCCTTTCTTGTTTATTTTCCCAATATTATGTTTATTTAATTAAAAAGAAATCTTTCTATGGGAGATTATTTTGTGAATGAAGGATAATCCATGTTGGAGTACTCATATGCTCAGGTTTTGGTTTTAGTTATTGTTTGCATATGATAGAATAAATAGTTGAATTTTTTGAAAATAAAGGAGGCTTGATAATATATTTTCATCCTTCTATCACATTTAATCATCACCTAAGGGTGACTTAACTCAAACATGAAGTTTTGGTACATGAACCAGTGTCTTAGAGCATCTGCCAGGAAAATGAAATACCTGGGTTCGATTCCCGGTCACACACGACTTTTTCCCCAGCAGGGAATATTTTGAAAATTAATAACTCAATGCAAAAGACCAGATAGTATAGCTATGGAAACAGTTTAAGTGTATTAACTCTCCTACCTAAATACCAATTATGACTGATGAATTTCTGAAAAATTATTTTTCTTTAAACTACCTAAATTAACTAATTCTATATAAGTTAGTTGGCATAGTAGGTATACACATCTGAAGGTTCTCACAATTTTTTTAACGAGATTAGATGTGGATAGTCAGTCTTGCTAGATTATCCCTAAGGCATTTGTGAGAAACAATTTGGCGGTCTAAGTCTGGATGGGTCGTCGGCGTACCGTCTGCGCCCAAACTCATGTCTTTTTCTCCTCTCCACAAACTCCTTCCTGCGAAGCACACTCGCTATTATTGTCTTTCTGCGGGACGCTCTAACTCAACCGTTTAGCCGTTGACGTCAAATTAGGGACCTCCTTCCCATTCCTCATCCCCTCGACTGCTTTATATTTTTGGGCTTTGGCTGAAATTCGTGTTTCGGGGTTCCGGGCGGTGCTTCTCTTCTTCCTCCGAGGATAATATTGCGACGCACGCGAAATTGAATCCATTCCGTGATTATTCTGAGAACCCTTCACTTTTGCAATGATCTGTACGTGAGCTGTATACAACATGCATTCTTGGTTAACATTATAGGATCTACGGTTAGACATTAGTGCCTGGCAAAGGATCCATATACAAATGTGAAAGAGTTACGTATAGAGCATGAAAATCTTCTTTTATTACAAATGAACATATATATCCTGTGAGAAATAAGACATGCATAATGAATGCTTTATTCATTCCACCGTCTCTGAAACTTCTATGTCAATGCGTCTACACAAATTCAATGCAAACGACTATTTCCCTAGTTATGATACTTGAGGAAGAAATAAACTTTCGAAACCGGTCAAGCGTCTATTCTTGATTTTCATGCGGTATTCGATGTAACAGGGGTGCATATAATATATCTTCCGAGGCGTATCATCTGAAAATTTATGCAACAAATTAAAGCCTAGACTAATCTTCATTATTCCATAGATTCTTCTCCTACAAGAGGCATTTCAATTACGATAGCCGATTTACCTCAGCGCTTAAAGAAATGAAAAGATGGGACTTTTACCAAAGGAATAATTTATTCAGCAATCCAGGTTTCGACGCGTCGCGTCATCATCATTTCATTTCTTTATATTATGAATTCCTACCACAAAGTCATGCCTGAAGCTATTGATGGTATTATCTCAGCACTCTGTCACAAAATTTTTCCGTTGTTTAATTCAAAATGGAAAAGAAAATTTTCAATGTTTTATTATTTACTTATTTATATCATATCTTATTGATTGAAATATTAGATTAACTTGTAATGCACTATTACCTAAAATTATATACACCAAACTTTCCTATCATCCACTTTATCAAAGAATTCCATATATGTCCTCCATTTCCTGGCAATTGTTGCAATAAGAGTAAAAACAACAGAAAATTATAGAAACAGCAAAGTCATAAAAATGGAAATAGTACGTATATAATGGGCATTTCCATATCAACTGTTTAATTATGAATATGCACCTTCAGAAAATGCTAGTTACGAGAATATTTCTTATGACTCATGATCTTAAATGTGAGCGAAATAAATAAGAGGGAATGATAAATAGTATTATATCGCCAAATGGTTTGTGAAGACTAATAACAGTTAATCGAGGATTGAGAGGAGAGAGTTAGAGTTCGATACGAAAAATAATCAACGACCTGTCGAAACACGGGGAATTAATGATGATGATGATAGCAGCAAAAGGAATTAAGTTGTAGTCGCGAGAAATTAAAAACAAGACTATTTCAGCAGCTCCTCGATTACATTTCGACTCCTACATCACTCCCAAGGAGGAAAAATTATCTCTCGAATAACTCTTGAAGAATGTTAGTCACTTGAACTCAACAACACTTCAAAGGATCTTGTGAATGATTGAGAAGAATCGATGTTTATTGAAAATTGGACAGTAACTGTTCATGAGTAAAACTTTTTAGGACAAACGATTGTTAAAAGCTGTAACGTAACGTGATAATCCGAATGACATTTATAAATATGATTTTGTAGTTCAAAATAGCTGCAAAAGAGGAAGTAAAACGGCATTATATCAACATTATGTCACATTAATTTCGGATTATAAAAAGAATCACACCGAGCTTAATTTGTTAGAAAGATATGACAAGCGAAATCATACCCAAGGTTCGAAAGGCATCACGAATGACATGGCTATGCAGCACATGACCCAAACAAAAGCAGACATTGAGCACAAATAGGCAACTTTACTTGAAATGAAAATTTGTGCATGTAAAATAAATCAAAATAATCCTCATCAACGGGAAAGTACTGAAAAGGGAAAAAGGAGACGTGCGGTCGGGGTTATTTGCGAGAGAAACTCATTTGCCGTGGATTGTATTTAACATCGCGTGCCAGATATGCCATGAAAGAGACAAATACTCACTCTATGTGATGCGTTAGTCATTAGAATACGGAGAAAAATTAAAAACGACGAAATATGACATCGCCCTAAAAACCTTTTAATAGTTCTTATGGATAAAAGCTTTCTGGTTTACACAGAGACCCAATTAACTCTGAAACGGGCTAGTTCATGCGGTGAAAAGGGAGTTATTCTACCTCCATCAGATCAGAAATCGAAATACTCACAAAATTAGTAGATAACGATTAAAAAAAAAATGTCAAAAACTTAACATGGAAAGTATATCAGTTAAAAATAGTGATATCAATACTCGATATTATTTGTAAAGAATGATCTTTGAATTATTTTACATACACTGAATTACAGATGCTAACCAAAACATAGATGTAACCATAGTTCAAACATGGAAACAGCAGGCCAGAATTCTACAGAAATTTTTGGTAACTGAGTGATGAATAAGGAACGTGTTACTTGAATAAAGGAACAGCTTAAATGACGCTGGCCAGCTTATTATTAATCAACTCCTTAAGGTGCTCAGCTTTAATACGCCGTCACGTTAACCGAAGAAAATAAATCATAAAACTCTAGCATCCAATTAGAAGAGAAAATTATGAAAGGGATCTCACCATGGAAAACAAATAGTCTCGTCGCTGACACCTGACTCAGCGCCTTGAAACTTCAGGGAAAACAGATCGAGTTAGAACTGATAAAATTGGACCGCGTTCCGAGCGACTGAATGCGTTACTCGTTTGTCTGGGATCCACGCCACGAGATCCTCTCCTTTCATTTCTATCTCAAAGCGTTTCTTTCACTTTCCTCGTTTTGCGTCCCGAAAGTTCTCTTAACACGAATCCACACTCGCTACCCACCAACTTCTGCGGCACATTACCTCCATGACAACCATCTAGTCTGGCTTCCCTTTTCACCGATTCACTTGGCCAAGAGACGGACGCAATTACTTCTACCGCCGCTGCCTCGAGTCACGCATTTATAGTTCCCGCGATAGCTTACGGTACCACTAAGCGCAGTGGAGAGAGAGCGCTTTCGGAAGGAATGTATGTATGTACGGAAGGATATGTAAACCCTCTGCGAGACAGGAAAGGGAAACGATATAGCAAGCCAAACTAGAGGTTTCCACGATCCGAAATTTCTTGCCCAGCCCGCTCATAAATGAACCCAAACCCGGACCGACCCAACTCGGCCCGTCGGACCCAAGGGTCCAGGCCTTATTTAGGACCCGAATGTTTATACTTCTTGGTCATCGGAAAGTAATGAAGTAATTTAAATATTAATTGTGATACACCTACTCACATCTTTTAGTTTAAAAATATTACAAAATAATTAATTAATAATATTTATATTAATGAAAATATTTCTGTGATATTTGATCATCATACATGAGTAATTATCGGGAATATTTACCATATTAATTTATCATTTAATTCACATGTTAATTTAAATATTTACTATTCAATCAGAGTATTTACTCAAACTCTCCCGGCGGTATCGAAAGTCATAGTGTAAGAAATTGGTAGTCACTGAAAGTCATTGGTAGACGAATGTCACCATTACCCCAATTGATCAATGTTGGTAACGAGGGAATTGCAGGAAAGGTAACACTCATATTATCGCAACAGAAGAATAATAACTAATCGACAAATCATTAGAAAAGGATAAAAGGAATTCAAAGTACCTTATTTTTAATTTACTACTATTACCAGGATGAAAGGAGACAGAATTCAGAAGGATAATATTTTTTGAGGCCGTGTAACCTAACTCAGGAATGGACCATATCACCGTATGCCATCATTAACGCAAAGAAGAAGCTAAAAAATTCGCTTCTGAAATAACAATTCAACCGAAAAATAAACCATGATTCTCTGAGGAGTAGAACAATCTATTTCAAATTCCCTTTTCCAACTTAAAGGTACGAGCCCTCTCTGCGGATTGACTCCTACAAATGCTCCTTCGAATTCATTAGATATCTTTTCCCTTATTTACCACGCATCTGTTAAATCGCCCACTCACTCCTTCGAGCTAAAATCATCAACGGCCTTGTTGGATGGAGTGTACGCTAAAGGAAGTTCCTTCATTCCTTCCCACTAATCAACTCCTTCCTCCCCTTCCCACTTTGTCACATCAACGAGTTTATCTCTCTCTCCTCCGATGTAGTGTCACCTCTCCCACGGAACCTTAGCACAGAAATCCTCGGCATTTCTAAGGCATTCTGCGGCGAAGGATGCTAGACGTTCGGAGACAAAAACGAACGAAGCGATAAAGTGCCCTCCTTTACCATAGTATTACTTGCACGCCTTGGATGAAGGTTAAAAAGATGAATAAAATAGATGAATAAAAAGGCATTTCGTACGTGGGATGACCCCCGGGTGACTTTCATTAACCCACATAAGGAAAGTATAAAAATGCAATAGCTATCGAGGATGTTTGGCATTATTTTTTCTCAGTATAATTTCTAACGTGTTTAGCTATGCTTAATATAACATTATAATCGGTGACTATTTACTCCTAGAATAAATTCTCTCTTGCCAATCAGAAGGAATAGAAGTAAAGAGGAGGAAAAAGGTATAACGTGAGAAATTCATTTTCAACTAAAAAAGGTTGAGCTGGTAACTTTTAATTTACATAACGATCTAGGAAAGTCTTACAGTCGTTGATGAATATAATAGTAAATTATCACAAAGGTAATACTGAATATATATATATATATATATATATATATATATATATATATATATATATATATATATATATATATATATATATATATATATCCAATAATGATTCAATTATGGCCCTTTGAAAAAATCTTCCTCAATTCTGTTTATCTATTTGAATGGTAACTGATTTTAGTTAAATCCGTAGCAATTTCTACTCAATTTGTATTAGGATTCAGCTTTTTGCATGCTGTCAGAGAAAAGTCCCAGAGATCTGAGCTGTATCTTGGTTATATGAGTTGAAACGTTGCCGCCGTATCCGCCGAGATGATATTTATAAGTTACTAATATGATAATAATTTTGTGTTGCCTTGATAAAACTACTCATTTGAATAATATTTAAAATAATGTATTCGTATTTGATTTTATGTTTACATCCGATCCATCTATTTCTTGAATTCAATGATAGGAGGAGATTGTCATGAAAGAAGCAATAATCACCGCAACTATAGACGGAGAGGAAACAAAATAAATTTGTAGTCATGAGGACCTAGAAATCGAATCATCGACACCGTTAAGTATCCCTTCACGTATGCATATGAGTATCTGCAGCGTAGCAAGCGGGGCAACATTGGAGGACGCTGTTCTTGAGGGGGCATAAATTTGAGTCGGGGGAGAGTTACATCGTTCCGTGCGAACCTCATGAAACGTCAACAGATGATGATAACTTCGTACCCTCTCGAAGCTCCCGCACACTGCACCGTTAAGGGGCACTACTCGTGCGCGTATGTGCGCACTTGATTCTGAAATTAACTTTTGAATGGCGATTTAACGCTCGACTTCGCATTCGCTAACAGCAGCGTACGAGTTGGGTAAAAAACATCCTTTTTTAAAGATCGTTCCCTTTGTGCCAGGACAAAGAGACGGCGCAATCCACACCGCGTAATATAAATGTGTCACGTTAAGACGCCACGAAAAATAGGCCGTGAATCAAAACGAAAGGACGACGTCGCCGGGAAATTCCTTTTGTGACTCCACAAAGGGATAAGAGAGAGAACTCACTAATGCCCTCCCACTCCTTCCACGCGACAAATCCTCCCAGCTCAGAAACCCATACTCTCTGAAACGTTCTCCCATTTCCTCGTCTCTCTCCTTTTTATCTCCTTCGCCGTTCTCCCACCGCGCTTGTACTTAGGAGAGAGATCTATTCGTCAACTCCAACTCTCGAACACCCCCACCCACACTTTTTTGCTACCCTTAATGCGGTATCTGACGGCGTGTTAGGTGTGGGCGACTTCCGACTTGAATTATGTGACGGAAAATCCGCGACTGTTCTCGCTAAGTGCGACACAAGGGCGAGGAAAGGAAGGGTGGGCGGGGAATGCCGCGGGTGCATTAGGAGAAGGTCACAAAGAAACTCGGCTGATTTATGCGCGCCGTGAGATGGTCGCGAGTGTGTGAAGAGCAAGTTTATAAAGGATCCGGTGCTCCTGTAGGACGTCCGGGGTCGGCGTGACGGAAGATATTAAGCGAGAATGGGGATAAATTGGTCGACTGGATTCTTGAGCAAAGAGTGCGAAGGGCGTTTATTACTCGAGATCGGATTCAATTGGACGTGGAAGTGCCGTCGGATGAGGAGGTGACTGAATGTTTTCTCGAAACTTGGCGCAGTTACTTATATTAATCCGGACGGACGGCAGATGCGCCTGATTAAATTTGGGTGCTCGTTGTCAAGTGTCTCTCGACCCACCGATGTTTTACAATGTCTGAGTTATAATTCAAAAGTAACTACGCGCGACCAGGAACTTGCACTCCAATTCAAGCATCCTATTACTTGAATGAAATACTTTTCGTGTAAAGTAAACCTTAAATGAAATCCTAATTCGAGCATCGTTCACTATGCTTTAACTTCAGAAATAGCATATATATTTTTGGCACCGTAAGAGAGTACCGTGAATATAAAGTGACTAACGACCGATGCATAAATATCTATTAGGATTGCATTTCATACACTTACAGACATACTTACACGGACTTACAGTCGTAGGAAATGTTCGATAAACTCAAAGAACTGCTGGAAACCACCGCTCGAATGATAGGATTTCCACTGTTATTTCTGTCATCGAGTTAGTTACGTATCAGTTCTTACAAGAGCTTATTTCTTACTAACATAAAGAACTGTAACGAAGAAATGTCTGGGAAGTAGATGATAAAGTACTTATATAATAACTATACGAACTATTCTCTATCATGGCATATTTTTATAAGACATCGCCAACGACTGTGAATTTTAGGAACCATTTTTGCCAGAAACCAGAAACAGAAATACATCCTCTGACGACAACTAATCAACGGAATAAACTAAAAATTACGTATCGGTGCATTTTATAAATTCACACTGAGATAACAATACTCATGAATCGCAATTCAGGTATTTCGGAGAGCATTAAGTTAGAAAAAATACGGAATACAGATACGATGTTGGCAGAGGATTTAATATGTTGACAGAAACCAAAAAGTTTTATTTATTGGAAAGGAAAGGTATTTTGAATTAAACTGGAGTAAAACATCGAGATTAAAGAAAACAGGACTGCAAATGCGTGGAAGGCATAATAAATACCCTAAAATGTCAGAAAAGCCTTCGAGTCACGCGAGAGGAAATTATCCCGCGGATTAAATTCATGAACAAGTCGCGAGAGCCGTAATCCTTTCACGCCCGTCGCACGCAAAAGGGAGAACGCGTGCGCACGCGGAGAGAGAAGCGTATCGTTATTCATCTCGAGCTGGCAACGGAATAGCGGGCGGAGTCGCACTTTTGCGGGAAAGACATTTCGCGGCAAATTACAAATTATGCGATTGCTCGCGTTTCCGCGCGCGGGCGAAACGTATCAGCGCCGAAGGAAATTCGTACCGCCTTCCAATTCTGAGGAGAGTAAATGAAATGTAACAGTAATCTCGAGATACGGGAGATGGCTTCGCTGGAGACGTGTGAGCGGGTAACATAAGAAGCAGGCGGATTGGGAGGGATGTGTCAGAGGGGATTTTGACGAACGCGCCAGACCACAAAGGAAAACACGTAATATTATTTGAGGCGAAAGCATGGCTCGAAAACGTTACAAATTACTCCGACCTCTCTTTGTTCCACTTTTCTCGGAAGGCTCGACCGGAATGGTTTGTCGGATGGAAGAGACAATGGGCAGATGATGACGCACTCAACGGGGCCAAAAATATCAACTCGGTGTTACTTTCCTTCCGAGAGGAGGTGACATACGGGAGGTGAAAATCGCAGTTATCTCGATTCAAGGGGAGCTCGAAATAGAACTGTGGGGATTGGTGTCATGCACCGTGACATTGTTTCCTGCATACGCATTTATGGGCGGAAAGTTATCATTCGCATAAATCAGTCTCTTTTCATTACTCATTTTCAAACGTATCTCAGAATCCTAAAAACGTAAACAACTATCTAATCTTATACTTTTTTTCAAATTTAAGGTTAACTTAATTTAAAATTCAAATAAGTAAAAAATGATACAAAGCTATATACACTAAAGAATATACAAATTTTAATTAAGTAAAAGAAATAATTTCATGCCTTTACCAAGTAACTCCACTATTTTATTGTACAGAAGGTTTCATATAATAGTTAACAATAATGTTACTTAATTACTCTCTCGAGAGAAAATTGGTTGCAGATATAATTTCCCGTAGGATTGGGGTACTAAGAGCCTAACACGTAATAAAGGTATGGGAAAG
Organism: Pachydiplax longipennis; assembly: GCA_036926295.1. Taxonomy (NCBI): domain Eukaryota; kingdom Metazoa; phylum Arthropoda; class Insecta; order Odonata; family Libellulidae; genus Pachydiplax; species Pachydiplax longipennis. Next base: position 21,592,123 of record JAVFKF010000012.1, read on the forward strand.
GCGCAGTGCTATGTGGTACGAGAAGGAAATAACAATGGGAAGGGCGATAAAACAAAAGACGATTGTAGATAGAGCGGGACTCTTTGTGAATACTGATCCATTCGATTAGGAGAATAGAGAGAGCGTGGGCGGAAAGAACGAGGAGACAATCACTAGATGAGATTGGGAAGTTAACCTTCCTAAATGTGGGTGTAAGCTAGACTGCTTTTAATAAACGATACATCACAGGTAAAAGCACGTATAATTTGGTTCAAAATAGTTCTGGGAAGTAAGGACAATAAAAAGTATTTGGAGTAAATAAGGCTAAAAAAATCGAATTTACATTATCATAGGGAGACAATAGAAGTCTAAAGAGATGACTTTTGCAAAAAGATTACTTCAACTACACTGTAGTAACTAGTTATGTGAATTCCTAATTCATTATGTTTCTATTCAGCAAGTTATATTGGATTAAGCAGCAAATTCGACAAGATAATTTAACTCTTACGTTTGAAAAAAATCCGTTGACATTAAACGGTAATTTATTGTTTTAAGCAAAAATTATTTAATTTCGACATTTAGACGAAGGAAACTCAAAACTATGAATTTTATATCTTAAAATACTACCAATGAAATAAATTTTTAGTCAGGAATATTTTTTCTTAGAGCAGTAAATCTTCGGTATGATTAAATACTGTGATTTCAATTATTAGATTATTTTTCAGGAGATAGATAGCTCATGTCTTATATGTGCATTAAAGTTACCTTGATATTGACGATAAACATTGCTACTAGTAATAAACATTACTTGTGTATTCACAGCTTATTCTCAATATATATTTTATAATAAATTTCAAATATACAGAAAAATAAACTTGAACGTTAAAATTTAAAGGATTACACGTATAAATGAAGACGGGTCATTTTATTTAATTCGCAACATTTTAGACATAAACGGTTCATAATCTAATGACATTCAGCTAAAAGGAACGGGGACAATATCCTATTCCAAAGTCGCCAGAGAGAATCTAAATAGTGCTTCTCGCCCTCTACGTGATTCTATACGGCGTTTGAAGCGCCGCAGATGTGGGAAGGACGTGCGAATACAGCGTGACTCGCTTCCGGGTATCGCGCACAAACACAAGAGCGAGATGGAATATTGCGCGTTGGGCGTTTCGGAGGTCTCGCCTCTAAGTGCGGGTGAAATACTCCATCTTCCCCAAGTACCAGCGGAAATCCCGTCTCTTAGAGGGGGTTATATAAAAGGGTCGCTTCGGGCGTTGAAATCTCCAGAGGCCGCAATGAGGGGCGGGGCGCGAACCGCCCATTGAAACGCTTTATAAATGGCAAAATGACCTCCTCTTCGCGCCACGGAGAGGTCAAAGTGTGATCATTCTTCGCAGCGCGGAAAGTGTCTTGAAGGGGGCACATCCCGTCCGCCTCAACCCGAAACGAGCGGCCGTGACATCCCGATGGAACGCTTTTCGAGAAACAGCGACAATTATCGCGCTCATTACTCATCGCGGAACACAATCATCCGCTGTTTCCGCGAGACAGGTCCATCGCCGGCGGAGATAAACAACGCCTTCCCCGCCCATTCGACGTCCGCTCGCCTACAAAGAGAACATAAAACTCGGACAAGGATCGCAGTCGCCTTCGATGAATTAAAATTGGAAAATAAAGGGAAAGAGCCGCGAAGTATTTTTATGTTCCGTCAGCGGGGCTCTTGATTGCAACAATGTGCGAGGTGAAGAGCGGAACGGACCCAACCCATCCATCGCATGCACGCCGTCACGCCCACTATTTAATATTTTTTCGCACGAATGCGGCTCACCTCACGCTAAATCCTTCCGCCCAACTCACAAAGCCTCCATCAACGCTCACGTACGCTTAACAGGGCTCTTTATCGCAGAGCAGCGCTAGGCTACCTCCTGTCTCGCCTCTGGGTGTCAGTCAACCCGAGGAGAGGGATAAATACGAGATGACGTCACGTTCACCCATCTCTCCGACGGCCGCCCGCCCGCCGCCCAACCCAACGGCTCACCAATTAAAATTCTTCTCGGACTTCGCGCCGTTCAAACTCCGGCGTGAGACAAACAGCTGTCGGTGTCTTTTGTGATGCGATTTAGGGGTGTTTCCCATCGGCGAGGAGTGAGTCAAATTCCATTAGGATCAAGGGAGAGGATGGTACGGCGACGGAATGAAAGACCTTGAGTTTCTATTGAAAGAAATGCTGATAAGTTGATTTCGATCGAGTACTATTTCTCAGGTGGGTTGGTTTCCGTAAGTCATTCTCTAATTCTTCGTAGAAATAGCCGATTTGAGTATTAATTATACAATCTTAGGGTAATAAAAATGCATGGGTGTCATCTTTATTAGTAGCTTAAGAACACAGTACCAATTTTATGTCTTCAAGTCTCTTAAAAACTCATGTCCATGAGCCAAAGGATAAATATTCAAATTGTATCTTTTAACTTGGAAAATAAAACGAGAGAGTTTGAGAATGAAGTAATTACATCCAAAGTCAAAGAGGGGTAAAACAATTAACCCAATATGGTAGACATCATGCGACACTAGAGTGTGCAAAAATTTGAGAAGACTAAACATTACAGTTTCTGGGTAAAATTAACTACTGCCCTGAAAATTTCTAAGAACTTGCTTATCAAAAGTTGAAAACAGCGAGAGTAGTCATTATTTGTAATTATTGGTAAAATAAATTATAGATGGTGAATAAATGAATTAAAAGATCAAATTTTATTTTTTACAAACTTTTATGAGACGCAATTTAAACAAAAATGCACCCCAAATTTCTTCAAGTAACTGCATATAAAGAATGGATAGCAAAATTGGTTCATATATTCATCCACATTGTTCCAGAAAATATAGTATGGTAATGAAATTCAATACTCTTCATTTACAGTTTAAAAAGACGCCATGAGTGAACAATGAGATGAGATCTATCAGTTCTACAACGACGAAAAAACAAACAAATAAAATTTTACTTTTCGATCTAAGAAATGGTCAATCTGTTTTCGAAAGTTCGATGAATCAATGTTCGAAAGGAGCGAGGTATTTCTTATACTGACAGTTAACCTTCCTTTAGTCTGCTCTCTCGATGCACTGCTGGAATTCGAGCTTAAATCGATCCTTCCAATTCTCTCAATGATTCAATCTCCTTAGAAACGTATGTGAGTCAAGAAGGCAATATTACTGAGCTCATACATCACCCGAATGGTTTCTTCGCACCACCTGCCGATGCAACTGAATCGCATCTAACTGGAAATGCTTCTCAAGGCCTCGAACTATAACAGAGACACACAGCGAGCACAATTCAATTCCTTTCCTCGCATAACTTTCCCAATGCTAAGCAGCGGTGCTCAAATTGCCAATCACGCGCCTACTCCCATCCTTTCCCGAACTCACTCCGTCGCGGCGCATGACAAGACTACTGCCGCCGCATTCCCTCACGACGACCATATGCACCGCAGAAGACGGTTCTTAAGATTCCTTATCTGCAAGGGAGTGATGGCAACCGATCGGCAATAAAGGGGGATAACTAAAGAGAAGACGCGTGGGTGTCGCAAACAAACACCGAACGTCTTTGATCGGCAGACGGGGAAGAAAAAAATCCACTGGCGCCGGCTCAAGACGCATCGGGAGCGTGAGGGTGCTCGCTTGGGAGAGGAAGTGCCTTTGTATTGATGACGGAGAAAAAGATTTAGAGGGAGAAAGAGAGGAGGAAACGGGAATGAGGGATGGGCGGCGAGTGATTGCCTTAACAATGGCGAAGGCGCAGGAATTCCTGGAAAAGCCACGGCGAGCCGATGACGAATTGTCCATTGGGACATTCGTCACTCAATTGTTCTTAGGAGAAAAGGGATTTCTAAGGACGCGCGATTTATGCAGTCTCGCGGGATTCGGCCTTCCCATTTTAAATGAGAGACGAAGTTCTATTTTTATATCGGGTGTAACTCCTCTTCTCCTCCTGTTTATTAATCAAGGGTCTGCCGCTGTGGATACTTCCCAATTTATCACGATGATGAGGCTCTGAAAACACACGCTCACCATTCATGCTTACGGCTGGGAAATCACGAGCCTTTGAACGCGTGTAACCAATGCCTCGTTTAATTTACTATCGACTCTGAATCTGAGTGATCACCTAAGATACTGATGAGTAAATGTCAATGTTTGATTGATTCATATCCCTTATTGATTTATGACCTACCCATTCTCTTTGGAGCTCCTAAATTTTGAGAAAGAGCTCACAGTCTAGAGAAAATAAAATCTCTGACTGATACAATACAATACTTTAGTATTGGGTGAAACAAAATAAACATTTTGTACAGGGTTTGCAATTTAACACCATAAAACTCACTGGACTTCACAGTCAGATGACTCCAGATTCATGTTATTTATGCAATGAAAATTTTCGAGGAAAAATGTCTAAATGAAAATATTGTCGACTATGAAATAAAACTGGTAATAAAAATTAGCAAGCTAACCGATAAAAATGAAATGGCCTTATCTTTAAAGTAATTAGAAATCGGACACAGTATACGGTTGTATTCTTTAAATCGATCGAGATTGACTTACGGTAGATAAGAAATCCAGTACGATAGGAAGAATGTTGGAATACCTCAAGAATTAAAATCCAGCACTCACTGAAGATATTTCACATCAGCAGAGGAGAAAAACGGCGGCGAGGGAAAAGTTCTTCGATTGAAGGACGGGCAAGTTGCCACAAAGTAGCAAATATGGAATGAGAAAAGCAAAGAAGAGTAGCTGGATAAGACCTTAAGCATGGCCATATTTTATACTTTACAAGTCAATCTGTCACACATGTCTTCAGGACACATGTCAATACAAAAATACTTGTTTTATATAAATCAACATTGCCGACTGAACAGACACTTAAATCATTTACGACTAAATCATTCCTTTACACATAATCATTCAGCATTAATCACCAGCTGGGAAGGAAAAGCAGACTTAAAGCTCACGAAAAGTCGACGATAGATCAAAATTTAGTCTAACTTTTTTAGATGAATCCTAAGTTGTCGTCTTCAAGGTAAAAATGTTTTTAAAATATCAATTCTTAATGAGTATGAAAAAGTCCTTCCGAGTGCATGCTATTATCCCTGAAGCGAAAGATGGTAAATCGGTTCGATTCCAAGGGGTTGTTATCCCTGTCCAATAAAGGGCGGGTTACAGCGACTGATCTCTGAGCATTCGAAAAGTGAAAGGACCCAAAAGGTGAAAGGCAAAAAATAGCAGTGGACCCGAAGATGGTTTGCTCTTTCCCGATGAAATCGTCCCATCGATTTTTCAAGGAATTCGCTGCGAATCCAAATAGTTAGAAACGTAGAACGGTTAGAAAAGCCATTCAATTTGGCTCTACAATGGCCATTGAAATATCATTTGATTTTAGACTTGCGGAACTTGGTTTTTCAATTCCATTTCAAGTTGGGACTAGGATACGGATTCAGACTGAAGGAAATTGATTTGTTGCTATTTCACACCAATCAAAACATACCAATAAGAAGATTAGAAAGCGTCAAATCAATTGGATTACCTTTTTAAGCAAAATTTCCAAAAAAAAGGTAAATTATGACGTCAAGTAGTCTTCTAATTGTAAAATATTAGCGTTAGAAACGTTAGTTTAACCTTAACTATCATAGCTATTATAATGAATTAACTTAATAAGTTTAAACTTAACTAAACCATACCAGCAGGCTGAAGCGTGTATCGGACACATATTATTCGACGTATTATGTAGCAGGAAAATGTATGATGTCCAGTACGTCTTCGAAAATGACTTTTCGCTAAAATTTTTTAAGCAAATTCAGCCTAAGTGATAGTCTAATTTCATCCAAAGCTAATTTTATACCCAAATTTACATAAATTTCATTCTACACGTAAAAAAATGGAAGATAATAATCCTGAAATACGCAGCTATTCCTTAGAAGGAAAGGAAAACAGGAAGAGACACAAAGGAGGGGACAAAAGAAAGGAAGTGAACAAGTCGAAGACGGGGGTCGTAAAAGGGCGCAGATAAGATCTGTGAAGGCACGACGGGAAGAAGACGATGCCGGCAGATGACCTAATGGATAGCGCGAGCGAGTTTGACGTCGGACCGCGATGGAGCAACGGATAGGTCAACGGCGGTTGTTCCCTCCCTCCATTCTCTCCCCTGACCTCCCTTTCCGTCCTCTTTTCATCATATTAACACTCTTTGCAGCACTTAGACGGGGCCAGAACGATGAGGATCTTGCGGTCGAGAACACGGCGTGATCTATTTAAGAGGTCGCATGTGCAGAATGCGACGCTTCTCTCGTCATCACTAGCTGAGGCGAAACGGGGGCTGAGGCCTTTTTCTCCACCCTCATCTCTGAAAGGACTTTTTCGGATCATGAAAAGCAAGAAATTGACAGTAGGGGGTTGTAAATCGAAAGGAAATTGGACGCCAACTATAACCATTCCGTAGAGTTTTTTCCTTCTTTAGGGGGCAAGAAAATTAATGCGGTCGCTTAGTTTACGGAGCTGCGTACTATTGCCAATGAAGTTATAAATTGCGATGTTTCTGATTCTTCCCATTTGAATGATAGAATAAACCATGCAATTCTTCTTTACAATAAGTTTTTATTAATATGAAATAACACTAATTAATTAGTGAAAACCAAACACGAGGCTTTCAAATGCTTCTATAAATATTGCAAGCTCCAATAATAGGTTTTGTGGGGATTAAAAAATTTAGGGAGTCTGATAAGGTGCGAAGCTTATAGTACCAACCTGGTACCAACTTCATGTGCAAGATGCCGTGATATCTGCGGTTTTAGATTTTCGTTGATTCTTAGAGCATAATCTAGCTTCTGCAGTATCCAATATGACAAAATGAAATTCAAATTTAGATTTTGAACAAGTATGCAGTGTGTATACGTAAACATACAAACATACGAAGAAGTTCTGAGATTAGAAATAAGGAGAGCTTTCGTGAAGAATCTGTTTGTGAGGGCTTAGATATAGGTTACTGATTATATGAAAAAAGGGTCTAGAATAGAAAAAAATCTAGAAGTAATAATGAGTAACTAAAAAAGTTTAGTTTCAAGAAGTCTTAAAGAAAAACACACAAACAGAAAGGTTCATAATATGTGGCTGATCAGTTGTTACCTTGTAATACCTTTACAAGTTGTTAGGCACAGATGCAGCGATTATAACATGCAGATGGCACATCATGGAAGTCTAATGAGTTGCATAATATTAAGGGGCTACACATGTAAAAGCCTCTCTCTGGGTTGCCTGAATACACGGCGCACTGACTGCCCTGAGTGTTAGAAATCGTCCCGTGCAATTGTAATTATTGAATGACTCCCGATGAGGTCGCATCAGATCTCATGACCTAAGAAAGTGACTTCATTATAATCAAGTTTATCATTTCCCCTTTTTATAAGCCTGCCGATATCAATAGGTTTAGAAAAACGTCGAAGACTTTCTTCTGATACTTCCAACCCCTCCCATTACATTTAGTATTAGAAATGTGCCACCCGTCATTGATGTATTCAATGAAAAATAATTTCAGTTATGAGCAATTTCTCAATAACAGCATTAAGCAGAAATATCAACATTCCAAAAAATACTTTTTAACAGAAAATGGCCAACGATGGCCAAGTATTCTGCAGGACGAGGTGTTATTAGTAGAAAGTATTAATGGAATTATTTCAGTAGTTCGCAAGATCTATCAAACGGGGAATATTGTTGTCACACTAGAATAAAGAACTGAAATCTCAGTTGATAAGAAAATAGCATGAAAAAATAGGTAACCGTAGAAATCCTTCAGGTGACAAAGAACATTTTGATTACGTCCTTTAACCAACAAAAGGGAAAAATACGGTACAAACTGTCTAATCTTATAGAAGAGGGCTATTATATCTATTGTTCCTAATCGTTTCCGTCGATTTTCCATTCTTTAGATAAAATAGATTGCTGATATTAAAGTACGGAATATATGGTTGTCTCGATATTTTATTAATTGCAGCTTTATGAGTAGTACATCAATATCCGCCTAAATGGTCCAAATTAATTACAAAATGCAAACTTTACTACGTGATCCAAAATTAATGTAAAAATAATTAATTTCCAATTGCTCCTATAACAAAACTGTTTGCGCTTTAAATGAGAGGTAATTCTATACCTTCAAACACAATAAATATTTCAAACAGAATTGATGAATGTTGTACAAAATTATGTGGAAATAAAATTTTCTTCAGAAATAATTAAGCCTGTTTGATATGAAATGATTTCTATTCGCGTGATAAAAACTGAGAACGTAGTTAGGAAATGTGTGTATCATTGCCATCGAAACACAATTGAAGTCCAGTAAAGTCGACCTGAAACCTGCAGGAAATTGTCAGAACAAATGAAAATTGAATCGGACAAATAACGACAGGAAGAAAAATCTATTTAGAGAGCCAAATTAACTTTTCAATCCGCTCAAATATTTTATTAACATCGCTGATTCGCATACGAATAAAAATAAACTTTTTGGCAGAAAAAGTCTAGTTCGATTAAAACGCTATCCTTGACGCTTCAATAGTAAATTAGTAATGCTTGAAAATCATAATTAATTAAAAATTATTATTAGTTGTCAGGAGATTACCTAATTACATGGGAGTTAAATTGATAACCTTCGTGTACTGCTTTTAGTTTCAGAAATAATAGTAATAATTTTTCACACGCATAAATATTTAGACTTAATATACTTATAGAAAAATTGGGAAATAATTACAGTAACGACTCACTACCATGGTAAATCCAAGTAGCTGAAAAGATGACTTCCACACTTCCATCATAAATTAAGACCATAAATTAATATTAATATCAAATGGGTACTTAGCGATCTGTACTCAAGGCAGCCACTTCCTTTAAAATTGTCATCATTCGTATTTTTGCTAACGATAAATAAAAAAACACATACAGACAATTCGATGGATAATGAATTAAGGATATCGAGGGGAGATAGGCAAATGAATACCATTCCAAACACCACTGTGATAAGATATCGATTAGGGGTAATAGTGTTGGCAGTAATCATTTTATAGCTGCTGACGGCCACGCAAGCACATAAAAGTTTTCCAAGGAACTAGAAATGTATATAGATACTTGATTGGTTTATAACCTCACATTCCTTGCAGCCAAAAAATCTATTAATTGATTTTCCAGCAGAGAAAAAGAGTCTTTCGTGAGAAAAGTTTTCGGACAAACCACTTCGAAAAAGCCGAAACCATCGCCTCGCCGGCAATTATGAGGCTCGCAAACAGAAGGAATAACTCAAACCCAATTTCCGAATTCGCGACCCAACACTCGTATGACGGCGAGAGAAAACACGTCGAAACAAAAATCACCGGACGGCACTCGATCCCGCCGAGAGACGGAAATCTCAAATCCAATTATTCTCCGCCGCCCATAAAAATTAACGCGCCCATTTCCCCCCTCCGTCCGCCGTCATTTTTGTTTTCGGAAGACCCGAAAACACGTAGCGAGCGCGTTATAATAAAGTGGAGCAAAAATTGAGTCCGCCTCGCTAAGTCCGCTTACAAAAAGAATCCCGAAAAAAAGCGACGGAGTAAAAAAAAGGCGGCGAAAAAAACGACAAAAATCCCGTTCCGCGTATTGCGAGCGACATTAATCTTCCGTCAAAAATAAAAAAGAAAGCGGTGGGCGGGGTGAAAAAATACGGGAGACTTTGATGGAGTTTTCAGGCACTCTGGGGGAAAAAATATTTTCCAACCACGCTCCATCAACCCAACCCGAGGCACGATGACATCGTATTAGGGTACTCTCTCTTTTTCGGGGTTTATATAGATCGGATGCGATACATTGCCCGTCTGCGCATCTCCCTTGATAACAAAGGAGGCGAGGGAGGGATAATTCCCGACCTGCTTTTCAGGTGCGTCGGATACAAACTCGCTGGAGTTGCTCAAACGAGCTCGTAAAACGACGCGGGATGAAGGCAATAGCCGTTGCGTGGGAGGACGGAGGGGAAATGGGTGACAAATGTGAATGAAACGATTCGGTGATCCGAGTTACGGAGGAGTTTTTGAAGTGGTTCGATTGGATGAGATGCCGTCCATCCGAAAGCGCGTCGTTGTAAAAGATTCCATAACTTGTTCGACGATGTTGGACTCGTAAACAAAAGCATCCTGGCAATGCGAAGCGGATTACCGCTCCGAGCTTTACTGCCCAATTTTTGGTGCTCTCGGCAGACATCAAAGAGATCAATGCTACATGAAGCCACCGACGAAACAATGAACAAGTTACCGGAGAGGAAGTGTCCAAATTATTCGGCTTCGCGTATTAGAACGTTAGTTTTACCGGGATCCAGAAATTCAGAAATCGAATGTTCTCGGGCATCTCTTTTCGACCGTTCAACCTTGTATACCGGATACATCCGAACGGGCACTTTTCCTCACGTGTTATTAAGGAATACTATCCATTGTTTCGGGCAGAACTTTGTGCTAGGCCTCCGTAACGTGAATAATGATTAATCTCTTACCCGTAGCATTATATATTGTGGTGCAGGTAAAATTTTGCTTTTACATCATTAACGTCACTAAGTAAATTATGCATAATTATTTGAATAAAATTAAGTATATGGGTGTGTATTTGAGATTTCAACAGAGTAGATTAATGGAATCAAAAGATTATTACCATTTCTTTCAACTGAATATTTTTTATTTAATTAAGGAATAATTTAATACTTAAAGTATTCTGATAAGACATTGTTTAGGAGGTATGTGTAACTACAAGGTCTGAGAGGAGAAGATTATGAGAAAGGATGAAAGACATGTACATATGAGGAAAGGGCTGAGGAACAAAAAGTTATATAATATCCTCAAGAAAGATGAAAATTACACGAGTAATTAACTCTAGTATAGCATTGATAAAATACTATCGGAAGAGCTAAGTGTAAAAATGTATCCAAACATCCCTCGAAATACTTTCTATCGATTACAAGCCAACGAATCACAAAGATATATAATTTTTCCTACGATTTTTCAACTGTACTCAATGATTGTCTACAAAATAATAAGATATTTTTTGCTACTATTAGACCCTGAGTTACATGAAAACTGTGGAAGAAATGTCCATGTATTCGAGTGAAAACGAGTATGAAGCGGATAACGAACGAACCCGCTACACCCTTACAAAAAGCAAGACAAATATAAACCCTAATAGCCAGAAAAAGGACCTTATCGGATGAATTGAATCCAGGAAGTCCCATCATTTAACCCATACCTTTCACTCAGCTATATTAAGACTTGAACTCCGGGAAACGGAACTATATCGGGAACAAAAGGGCAGAAGATTGGTAGTATAACTGGAAGAAAGCAGCCCTTAGGAATTATCTATTTTTACGTAAAAATAGACATCCCAGTTATTTATTCCTGCGAGCAGAAAATATAATAAATAAATGACTATTTTTCCGATCGATTAGCAATTACTGTGGATACAATAAATGGAGTCTGTGTTCTATTTACCGAGAGGCTGGGGAAATGGGCAGGTAAGCGAGGGGTGTACATAGGGGGACGACAAAGCAGGCATCGAACAAAGAGAGATCCCGAATCCCTTCTGTGATTACTGAACCGTGGTAATGATATTGACCCTGCGCGTGAGAATGAATGAGGCGTGAAGGGGACTCTCCTGAATGAGCGCGGAAAGGGAAGGAGGCGATCTGGAATGGAAGAGGAAGATGAAAACACAAGGGCAACGAGGTGATCCGTAGCTAAGAAAAAGAGTTGATTCATGAGAAGGAAGAGTCGACGTTATGGGTCTTCCAACGTCGTTACATTATGGGTACGAAGTCTTAACGTAACTTTACTGTTGAGAGAGATGTTTAGTACGAAAATAATGAGGAAAAATATAGGATACTGAAGGCTTACATCGAATGTTTACAGTAAAATAAAGAGAAAACCTTATACTTTTTGTTCTACGAGATTTCCACAGGATATCGCCGATATCTATGAATATTTTATCAGATTACATAGGGATAACTGACGGATGTGAAAAAATATTCGAAGTCTCGATAAAAAGAAACTCGGCTGCTAATGAACAAAAAGGTTCGATGAAGTCTCTGATCGCCGAATGAGACTTATTTTATTCTACATTACCCAATGACGATAGTAGCATAGCCACCTAAATACGCATTGGGTGATTCCTAGGACGGAAATCCGCGGATTATTCTCCTTTCGAGGATTCAACAATCACCAGCAGATTCGGCAACGGGCAAGTTTTTCGAACCTCTTATTCATTAGCAACCGATTTCCATTTTCTTTTCCTTGGGCTGTATGATGTAATTTAACTATATCAGTAAACATAATTATAAATACGTTAACTAAAATTATTTCCATGGGGGCTATATCAAGTTATTGAGACAGAAGGAAATTATACTCCTGAGAAGATTACAACGGTAGAGAGTAGGTAACAAGAGTTGGAAGGTAGGTAAAGAAAATGTTGTCACCCACTGATATACTGAAATTCAGAAATTCACTTCTGCGCGGAGGTGATCTCTGCTGGTGCGCAGACAAGAAATTCAGTATAAAAATTTACTTTTGATGTTATACATCTATTTATTTGCAATTCGATTAGATGAGTAATACAGCACGATAATGGTAAGTCGTGGCTCACGAGCCATTGTTTAAGAAAAGAGCAAACGTTTGACGCAATCGAATGCCTCGGAGGGAAAAGCAAAAAGCGAGAGCCCTAACATGGTTAAGCGCCGGAGAGTGAGTTTTAAAAGGCGAAAGGAATACTCATGTATACGAAGAGGCGAGTGCGTAGGCGCCATCTCGTAGTTCATTAAATGGAGTTTACAAATCCCTCTGAAGTACGGTCGAGGAAACGCCGGTCAATTCTATCCGAGGGGCAGAAAAAGGCAAAGAGGAAAGGAAGCCACGGGTCGAGACGTGCGTTCCTCCGGGTTTCTCGGGATAAAGCCATCTTTGAAGAAGAAAAATAAATTCCGAGATGCGACGTCGTGTTTGAAGGGGAGAAAGGGCGAGGATGGCGGAGAATAAATGTGGGTGTGGAAAAGGGATTAAGGAAAGAACGCTTTCTCCGGATTGGCCGAGGAAACGCTAGAAAGTGGAGAGCGGAGTAAAGTGATGGCCCGAGAAGTAAATAGAAGATTATCGTGCCCAATAAATGAAAAACAAAGGGATAAGTTGTTCCTCGATAATTTGAGGAAACCTTTAAGGCGAAACTCGATCCGGATAGCTTTGAAAAGGAGGGATCTAAAGGGCAATTAGGGAGAATACGAAAGAGTAAGAAAAGTTACTTTTAGATCTGCTTTTATTTTGAGCTTACTATCTTCCGAATTTTTATCGGAAAGATGTTTTCGTGAATGGGAAAGCGTTACAGCTATTTTATCTTTTATTTTTCATTTTTAGAGGATAAAATTCTCTGACGCGTAAAAATGGAGTGTTCATTCGCAAGATTTAACATGCTGCAATCACAGTAACAACGGATTAATAATTATTTTAAAGCGAAAACCACTGATTCACGAATAATGTCTGACAACTACGGAAAAATCTCTTCATCGATACTAATTAGCGTGTCTTTAAGCGATTTTTTTACAATTACGACGTTTTTAAATACCGATTCTTGAACTTGATGAAAGTATTTTCTGATTGTTTGTCCTCACTGACCTAATAAGAACTAGCTACATAATTTTTTCAAATTTTCTTGATGGACAAAATGAGCTGTGTGTGCTAGCTTATTATGATTAACAACAATATAATAATAATTATACCAACTTTGTTAATATAAAATTTTATAAAAATCGAAAGTTAATCAGAGAATTTTAACGATACAGCTTAAGTGCACGGTCAATTTTAATAACATAACCAAATATAATAACGTATAGGTTAGGCGGGTAGAAAAACCAAAAGGAAACTCGATAAGAAAATAGTAGGAACCAGTAAACACGTTGCCAAACGCACCGACGTAACACGATCGATTTCAGCAGTTTGTGGATGGACCTATGGTTTGTAGAAAGAACTAAAAGAAGTTAGGCTGCAGCAAAAGCAAAGTAAATCTCACTACCGTCGCAAGTAATAAAATAAGTTATCCTTGAGCAAATAAGGGACATAGGCCTACTACACTTAGAATTAAGGCTAAAACGTAAATACATTACAACACTGAATGATTGAGTCCCTTGTTCCCTTCACATTCCTCTAAATATATTTTCGGACGTGACGTCAAGACTAGCGGTGAGCATTTAAGAAAAAGGGAGTTAAAACGCGAGGACTGAATTCGAAAAAATATAGGAAAATCATTGAGAGGTATAAGTAACGGAAACATCGCGAGTTTCAAAAATATGACGGCGATCGATGAGCGATAGCGGAGTCTAAATCGAGAATATGCGCGGGAAGAGAAAGAAATAAATGGAGGGAAAGAGAGCTGCCGGAGAACCCTTTCATGCGATATTTCCACCTATTCTTGGATCCACTTTTGAAAAGGCGTTGCAAAGGTAAAAGGAGAGCAATAGTATCAGAGGGAACGCCCGGATTACCGTAGGAAAGGGAAAAGAGGGGAGATGGGGTCGATAAGAAATGGAGGAGAGAGAGAGTTGAACCGGAAACACAAAAGGGAGGAAAGGAAAAATGTAATGGAGTATCCGAAGATTTACTGACTCGCGAAAAAAAGGACCGTAAGACACAGAGAAAAGTGAGTCGGAACTTAACATTCTTAAACGCTCTTCGGCTCTTTAAAAAGTCGTTGAACTGTATGTCGCGAGTCGAAGAGCCAATATGCATGGAACTGCTCTTCTGGTTGCACCATACGAAAAAAACAGAAGATCTTTTGTCGGCATTAGTGCCAAAACATCGTTTTCTCACAAAGAACTTTATCGATATCCAACATAAAACGATACTGGAAGACTCAATTACACGGAATCAATTACTCGGTTGTTTAATTTGGCTACGAATCTTGACTTAGTATTTTTCAATGCTTACATCAAAGGATTACTTATCTGCGACCTCTAAGATCTGTTTCGACCACATACACAAATCATTTGCTTATAAGATACAATCTAAAAACAAAGAATCTAGGCGTGCATTATCGTTATATCTTGATTTTAAATAAACGTACTTATTTTTGCATTGGCAAAGTAAATTGTACATGAATTGTTTCTTGCTTTCAGATGTCTTAACAAGCCTCTATATTAAAATTAACTATTTTCTAGGTTTCGCATGTTTTTCACTCCCTCTTGCGAGTGTTTTACTGCTGTAAGCTATTTTTCCTAATTACAAACTTGCTATATGACGAAGGGTCGGTAGTAAGAACGAACTATTTACTCTCAATCTTGCACGAGTAAAGACGTATCATTACTATTATTATATATTAGCTACATTATGAGATAAAATTACCTTAATCTCGATTATTACCTCTCGCTGTCAATTATCTCGTTATGAATCAGCGGGAGAAAATAATCTGATTTTAGACTGGGGTTTTAGGCTCTGAAAACTTCACCCGCGATATTTATAGCAATTTGATGACTGAATCGATTGTAGGAGGTGAGAAAAGATTTGAATTTATAAAGTTGAAAGGGCGTGCAATCGGGAGGAACAAGAAGTACCACGATGTTAGACTTCTTAGAGCGAATTCCCAGTCAAAAATGCATAGCTAATTACTTAATTGAAAAAAGTATAAAAAAGAAACTGTGCATAAGACGTCGTGAAATGAATATTATATCGCGCGAATCAGTAATTTTCCACGGAAACGATCAATTAGAGATAAACAGCTTCGAATCGAGTAGCTGTGCGCGTGCTTTAATCACGTAATAAAAAATCCGGCGTTCAACTTGCGGCTTCAAAACCTCACGTTGCCAATTTCACGATTTCGTGCTGCCAAATTCTAATAGTTCACTTATAAACTCCAGGTGTTATAGCCGAATTTTGTAGGAACGCAATCATTTCCGAGTCTAGTGCACTTGAGGATGACCGTTATAATAGAAAACGGTAATCAAATGAAAAATTGTGGTTTTTTACACTGTGGGAAGTATTGTTATAGTTAGCCCACTTTAAAAAATACTTCGCTAAGTTCCAATAAAGTTTTGATATTTCGTTGAAGTTTTCGGATAAAAGCAAGGAGTAAAACGATTACTACCGATTTAGAAATTAAAGAAATTCTCGTTTACGTATCAATCAATGTCTTCGATTTTGGTTCACCAACTGAATTCAATTTTCAGCGTGACAAAAACAGCAATTCCGCCTTTCGGCGCGACCACCTCCAACTTTTTCGCATTGCCCCCCCAACATGGGCAACCGTTCTTACGGGCATCAAAACAATCTCCGAAGTCGCACCGTTTTGCGGAAACCCCTCCCGGATGGAATTGAAGTGACGCTTAAAACCGATGCAGTAAAAGGGGTAACGGATTTCGCCAGTGTCGCGATGTTATTGGATCGGCTATGAGTGAACCCTTGATAATCCTCTCCCTTTCTCCTCTCCCAACCCTACTGAACCTCTACTCATGCCACGCCCAGAGAACGCGTCACCGATTGTTGGCGTTACCATAGCAACCGGCGGTGTAAAACGCAAGGAGAGGGACAGAAGGGGGGTGTGAGAAAATGGGGTGCGGGGGGCGCAACAAATGCTGAGGGAACGGAGGTGTGGGGCGGATTTTTATGGGGAAGAAGAGCGAAGGAAAGGAGGGTTATTCCGATACAAGAGTCAAAATAGTGGAATGGCTCCCACTCACTCCCCTCATCCATTACACCTCTTTCCATTTGCTCCGACAACCCTCACTCAAAATCCACTCTTTTTTCGCCGCCGCGGTAGCTTAGTCCCGCTACGCTATCCAAAGAGGCAATCCAAACGATTGGAGTTTTCCATTTCCGACGAGTTGGGATACGTGGCGGAATTAAACTAAGACATCGAAAGGCGCATAATGGCATTGGGGTCGTTCGTCGACTGTTTTACGGAGTCCTTAATGATTCGATCCTGTCTCTTGAGATGTTTCTTTGTCCACACTTTGCCACGGTTTGCTCTCTCGAAGATCACAGATGTGATTGAATTCAGACGGTGTGTGATTGGAGCGAATTAAGGAGATAAAATGGTGCGAAATAAAAATGATCGAATTCCCGATATGCGATTCGCTCGGGAGGGCGATAAACTGTTTATTTACGGGGAAAATTAAGTTTGGGATTTCTTTACCATGCTACATTGAAGATATAGCGGCATGAGAAAGTGGTGAAATTTTCTACTTAAAGAAGACATGGAATAAATAAACAATATTTCAACGGACTGAAAGAAAAAAACCAATTCGTTTCTTATCAAACTCATCGCTTCTCGTGATATCTAAAATGCGATCTAGATCAACCATTCTCACACACATATATATCTTAATAAGAATTACAAAATTTTATGACAACGATTATTATTAGAGAAAAGGAATAATTACATTATAATTAAGATTATAGCTTCTATCGACCTCGATAGGATTCATAGTTGCACAGGAATATTAAATGATACATAAAATAAAAAGAAAATTATTCATAGACCGTTTATATCAATCCGTGATGTATTTGTTAAGCGGTAATTTAACTAGGTCAATAATGAGAAAAGATGTGCAAATTATTTCCAAATGAAATGTAAGTTACTGATATAAATTAAATATATAAATTTTCGTTATTTCAATGAATTTAATGGGATGATAAATATACCAAATCAGTTTCTTGTTGTTCGGAAGTTGATCGGAAATTAGAGTATCGTTTTGATTCCTCTTCCATAAAATATTCCCTTCAAATTAATCGGGTCTGTAAACAATCATCGTATGATCAGAAAGTTTATGTAACGCCATATACGCAGATATAGCGATAATAAAGTTCGGCAGATTAAAACACCGATATCGAAAGATGAATTCCTCAAACATTCTCCCGACAACGTCCCACACCAAAAGCGTTCCGAAATATTTCATTGGATTCATTTTTGAGGGAGGCGAACGTTTTTCTTCTTCCCTTCGATATTGCTGCCAAATGGGGTGGTGCTTGGAATGTCACGAATACCTCGAGAACAGATTTCGTATTGATAAACATTGACAGGTAGCTTTACTTCAGTTCCTAACGCTGGATTGTAAAACCCTGAAGATCGGACTCGCATGTTCTTCCAATTACTGCTAATATTTACTACAATAATGAACGGCTGTACTTACAGCAGTTTCTGTAACATATACGTATCTTAAATAGGATTCCATTCGAATTAATTCCACTATTTCAATTTTGGGAATAGCAAACACTTGCAGAAATTTAAAGTATGTGAAAATTTGATAATTTTTAATCATTGTTTTTAAGTGAAACGTGTTTATATGTTACCTGGACCGAATTCTGTTTCCTGTGAATCAGTTATGAGACAAAAAGAAAACTCGATTGAGAGACAAAATTAGTGGTAAAACACTTAAATTCGTCCTAGATAATGACTTAGAGAGACGTGTGCATTAAAAATAAGGATATATTAAAACTTTACCAAAAAATAAAAATCAGTGGGACTACCTGCAGCAAAAGATTTGGGGATCCCCACTGTATGGGGCCCCTAAGATTCCTCGCAAGGTCTCCCCGCTATTCTTTGGCTGTAGGGCATATCCGTACGACCCGTAACTGCATGTTACTGCCTTTATCATGAAGAATAGATATACTTAATGTTTAACTACAGTGAGTAATATTCTTAATTTAAGGTAACTACTGTGATTCAATCATCCTAAACTACTTCCTTCTTGGTAAATTTCATTCATAGTCTACAAAAAAGGTGATAAATACTTAGCTGAAGTAGTGTCAAACTAATTCGTTTATAAATCAATAGACTCCTCATACCTAACGGAAATTGTACAGAATTTGTTCCGAGAGTGAAAACATTTCTCAACAGACGGTCCTGAGTTGATGGAATCACTCCCCAGTCATATCGGAAAAAAATACGTTTAAGGACACTGCGAGCCGGATATGAGCGGCAAATTCCGAAATCTGTATGCCATCCGGCATAGACCCGCTCCAAGAGAGAGACAAAAAAAGGGGAAAGAGGAAATCAATGAGCCTCAAGCTGGGAAGAGAGGAATTCTGTTGGTGCGGAGACCTTCGAAAGAGGGAAAAAAAAGGCCGGGGGATTCCGTGGGCGAGAGTTATACGAGGAACTGCGTGTTCCGAGAGACTCGAATCCAGTCAAAATGGCGGTAATATCCGAGGAAATTCCCTCCGGGGAACCCACGGAGATAGAAACGCAAACTCCCCCATTTCATGGCGACGGGGAGCTCACGCACAGTCGTCCGGACGATTTCCCTCAATCTCCCTCTCCTTAACGGCGTTCGCTCGCGGCGAAACAGCATGCGTTGGGAAGTTACGAGAGAAGGGATAACGGCGTGGAATGGACGGGTTAGGATGGGGAATAAAATCGCGGTAGGGAGAGATGGAGTGATGAACGTGGTAATAAGGGGAGAGCGAATAACATTGAATGAGGCATTTTAAACGATCACCCTTTCTATTTACACCAATCCAAGGAAGCAGAGATGTGAAACTTAAGACTTACCTAAATAGCGCAAACACAAGCATTATGCGTGGGAGCGGGGATTCAACCGGTAACCTAATTCCGCTTAAATTATTTACATTTAATATAATATGCCGCCTGGTATGGTATCCTATCAAAGAAACGCTCCAAACATTAGACTAAGAATAACGAACATAAACTACCTACCGTTACTACTAAAGATGTCAACTTCTCTAAAGAAGTAACATAACAATTTTCAAACAGAGTAACATGAATGGATAATACAATCGTCCATCTGTTTCCATTTTAATTACATTTTGGGTTTATTTATCCTACCCCTAGATAGATAGGCAAAGTTGCACTCTCTCAATTTCCCCCAACCCCTTCTATAGGCATACCCTATCTACCCTGACTTTAACTTATAACGAGTATCTTTCAGCGTTAAAGGTAAAAAAGATATCGTGAGAAATCGGGCTGATAATAAGATAATGAATCAACAGGACAAGGTAAATGGGGACTGAATGATCAAAAATCACGCCGATTCTTGAATCTCGGAAGAGATTCCAAGTTTCCGGAACACTTGAGGGCGCGAGGAATATCAAAACTGTTCCTCTTACCCCACTAAAATCGAAACGCAATTCAACTTCGCAAAGCCAAGAAGGGAATTCTGACCGAGGAGGCTCTAATTTGTCGAAAGCGAAGAGATATCAGCTTTGGAAACGCTCTCAACTTGTTGATCGAGTTGGATATCATTATAGGATTCCGAAACCGGGGCGAGCGGTAGATTATGGTACGGATAAGATTACAAAGAACCCACGAAAGGGAATCATCGCATTATACAAAGCAGTGTTTTTGCTCGGTGTATCATCATGCGATCTCCACTGGGAACCCCACGAAAGCGATTGACTGATTGCTTTATTAATAAGCGCGAGTCGGATTAATTTGTATTTACTTTCACTTCCGCTGAAGCGTTGCATCGTATTGCGGCCTTGGCGAATTCCGCAACGGAGTGGATAAATGAAAATTAGGATGACTTATAAAGCCATGGATAGTTTAATCAAGGAATTGATGGCCTTTAAATCAGAATGGTATGGCGCGATCATAATGACCTTAGCGTATTTTCTAAATCGACAGAAATTGAAAGGGGAATTATTTCCGGGAGATCGAAATCGAATAGCCCGTGATTATCGAAGAGGTTATTCGCCTCTCTGTTTTATTATTTTATCATTTTAGTCCTTCGATTTCATCATTTATGGAGCAGCACGATATAATCGCTTGTGAGACTCCGGACCATTCACTCAAAAGTTAACGTTACAGAATAGGTACCGGAATTCATTTTACTTCTTGTAGAGATCTAATTATTAAAGCGAATTTCATTTTCGTAATTCTGTCTTTTAATATACATTCATTTTCACTCTCTCTATTTTTTCTCTTTTTCAATATATTGAATTTTATTTCTAAATTTTCTTATATTTTTGTGAAAACTTTCTTGTAGCCGTTGAAAATCATGCTAAAATGAATATATCGTTGAATTACTTTACGATATTTTTAGCCAACTGAGGTTATTTATATTGTTCGGAAGAATATTCCAATCATTTCGTTTCCTATAGGAAAGAACTTGGCTTCTAAAATAACTTGAGGGTTTTATCTTAGACCGTAAACCCTCTGAAGTTAATGATAACATTACAACGCTTCACAATACTACATACAATTACAATACATTTGTGCTCTATAGTAATGAAATGGTAACTTGATCGAATTTCCTATTTCCTTTAATATAAATCCAGATATTTATAAACGGTATAACTTCTTCCTTAATTTTTCTTAATAAATAGATTTTGCAGCACTACTTGGAGAAGCTGGATGAGTGCAAAGAAAACAGGATAGGTTACAGATTGCGGATCATCGCCACGAACGCCTGAAAACTTCTCACATACAACAATCATTCGCGTATTTTATATTGCAGATACTGCCGTTAAGAACGTCGAGGTGGCCCACGTGAAATGTGTCCCTAAAAGAGACGCAGGATTTCAATGGCGCAAAAAAGGTTAAGAATCCATGGACTAGAACCCTTCCCGAGTTTACATTCGGAGAGAGAAAAGTTGGTCGGATGGATATTTTTCGTGAGCTCTATCTGGAAGAGTTGTTTTCCCTCTCGTGGGAGACCGAATGGGAGAGGGAAAAGGCGACAGAAATATTCGGAGATTGACACCGGGTGTGAGGGGAGAGAAGTTGGGAGAAGGAAAATGAAGAAGAAAAGGGGAAGAAAAAGGGGAGAGTAAAAATTGAAACAATTTCCGCGTCACGTGCTATAAACTCTTGGGACTCCGTTCGAGATGCCGGAGTCTTTTCCACTTCTACGAACCAATATAAGAAAGAGGCCGCAGAAAAAGTTCCACCCACGCCTTCCCAGGCGCATCTTAGCCTCCCTTTCAATCTCTCCGCCCCCACCCACGCGCTCTCCCTTAAAGAAGATAAGTTTGGTATCCGATGAACTTCCTCCATCCCTCCATTTCCTTAATGGGTAAATTCTGTGGCAATAAAACGAGAGAGAGAAAAAAACACTCAAATTTGCTACATTATCGCTCGCTACTTGGGAAGAAAGGGATCTCTCCAAACAAAACGTTCTTTTGGTAGCGAGAGAGAATATTCGAGCTATTAAGGAGTCGTTTATTGTTGTTTTCGGGACCGTTTCTATTCTTCGATGAGCAGTAACGTTATCGGTAAATATCGAGGGAGAAGAAAAGTTTTGCAAATGAATTGAGTCCGTGTTCCGGTGAGCATGGTGTACACGTGCAAAGAGACTAATTAATTAGTCGGCGATATTCTTTTCGGAGCCTAAATCCTCGATTCCAGAAAATTTTCAATTATGAAAAATTACAGCTAATGAAAGGCCGATTTCGCTGGGATTATGCCATCGAGTCTATTGATTATCAATTTCGTTAAAAGGGATTATAAAATAAAAATAAAGTATTAATGTTCCAAAGCTACTGAAAATCCGCAAGCTTATTATTACTAAACTTATTTCCTGCAAACTTTTGGGCTATTATTGTTAACAAACTTTTGTTAATATGCAGCGCGTTAAATACGTATAATTCCCTTAAAATTAATTAGTGGATTTAACTTAAAATATTTAAATATTGATCGTAGAACGTTTGAATATGACAGTTATAACAATTTAATTACTCGTTAGAGGAACATGGTCATTTTTCCTTTTTCATGAGACCAATAGCTAATAATTACATTCCCATTAACTGTGACAAACGATTCTGAATTTCCAGAGAATTTGCAGCTATATCGTAATATGAAATAATGAAGAATTCCTTTTACCTACCAATGTGTCAGGTCTAAGTTGGACGAGGCCCAAACGATTTTGCAGACAGATATATCCCATTGACCACCACTGTCACTCACCTGTAAGAAAAAGGAAACATCACGTATGAGATATTTTATAAAAATCATAAAATTATACGGACTCAAATATCTCTCTGATGAATCACTACCAATTAGTTCTAGTAAGCTATCGTCAATCAACCAGAAATACAGTGTTATGATGAGGTATATCCTTTTAATCAAGATCATAAAGTAATTAAAGGACCCAATTTTATTCTTATAACTTTTAGCTTACTTATACTGAAGTAGAAAGAAAATAACTCTGCCTTAGAGTATTCCTTTTTACTTAAGTAAATTACTTGTTGGGTAACATCAAAATATGAACAGAACTTCCTCTTCCTCTACATGTTGGAGGGATTGTTTTCGTCAGTACTCACCATACGTTGATAAAACATAAAATGTCTTTAAGTAATAAAATTCTGTTTCAGAGGTATGCCATATGGTTTCCCAGTAAATGTATACCACTTCTCACACATCGCAACACATAACGTGAAATTTAAAAATGTCTGTACTTTTCTATCAACTAGCAAATCATGTATTTTTCCTCCTTCCCATCGAGCACAAAATTTTTATATCAGTGGCAGGATGAACACAGGAGAAGTGGAGGCTGAAATGCCAAAAGATTGACCCCTTAATCCGCAATGTATATGAACAGATAATAATATGTACTCAACCACTGCACTTATTACATTCTTCTCTGAAAATGATCAGGGAAGCTATAATTCCGCGGTCATAATCCCTCCTAGTTTCTTGGTAGACCTGATTTCTCGTTCAAACTCCATTAGAAGATTCCTCGTCGACGACTATGCGGTGTTAGCAATAACCGTCGCAAGGACATTACTGCGCGCCAACTACCAACTTGGCCATTCTCTAGCACCTCACTGCTAGGGCCGTCTACGCGGATAACAGCACTTCGCGACGGAATAAAGAGGCTCTCCGGCCGAAATATTCCTCCCTCAGGACGGTATCGAAACTGAAGGGAACAAAACAAGCGGCGAAGCGCCTTATATTTCCCGCGAGAGCAATAGTTACTTCTTTCGACGGCGACAAAAAGCCCGCCTTGGGTAGCGAAATATTTAAGGGAACAAGAGATAAAAAGGGAGGCAGGGAGAAAAATTTTCAAACGCGAAACTTCTATAGGAACCTCGTCTCAAAGGAACCCTTATCTTTCTCCTTTCCTTCTGCCCAAAAGCCTCCTTTTACTTCGGAATTCCTCTCTTCCTCTTTCACACTCTAACGCCATCGCGCCGGTTTGCCAATCCTCCAATTCGTTGCCATAATAGGAACAAGTTAAATGTCTTTCCCAGGCTGTAGTACAGAGGAACATACCATGATCCTAGTCGTCAAACGCATTGAGTTTTGATGAAATTATGTCGCTAAAAATATTGTAACTTTAATGTTAATGAAAACAGTTAGCCCAAATATTTTGACGGAATATGGACGAACACAAACACAAACGTAATAATGGGATTCAAACCCGAGGCTTCAGCGCTGATAGACGAGCGCTCTAAGACTCTGTAACAACGACCCGATCAATTTTTATAGAAATTAAAGTGGATAGAAAAAATCATAGGTGAACGAGGTAGATGTTAACATGGCGGCAAGATGAGACTGATTTTTCTAACCAACCCATTCCGACGTTGTATATTAAAGAGGAATATCTCGACGTCCATTAAGTTTATTTTCTATAAAAATAAGTATTTTTAGTCCTTTTCCACGGATTTTTCCGTGGAAAATTCCCCGGCTCAATTCATTTAAAATTTGATATAGCCTTGTTTTTGCATCAAGATATGGTAACCTTCTTTATCTTAATACAAGAAGGGTATTCCCTATAATCCCAAAGAGAAAAAACTACTATATCATGCATCGTTATATGTATTAATCGTTACACTAAGAAATATATATTAATATACACTGATATAATATATATATTAATCGTTACACTAAGAAAAACTGAATTTATATTTTTTTTCTTCCGACAGAGTACGAAAAACGTTTTTCATTGAAAATGAAATCAATTCTTTCATCCTCAGAAACGATGAGAGAGTTTACGACAACCGTTCTACGGATTCCAACAATCGGAGTGTTTTTTAAAGAGTAATTTTCGGCAGGTACTTTCTGTTAAGTATCACACTGAGATGTCTTTCAGAGCCCTCATAATAGAGAGCCCGGAAATAACCTCGCCAATTTAGACATTCGTCTATTTATATCGAGCATTCAACGTTGCCCACTTCATCTCCATTTCTTTTAGCTCAAATACTCCCACGCGTTCGTCCATTCCTTCCGCCCCTTCACTGAAACAACCCACTCCCTTTTCGTTGGAGATCTTCCTTCACTTCCCGAGATACCCTCTTTCAATCCAAATCAGGCAGTTTGACGACCTCTGATCTCCACTTCACCCTACTCGTCGAACCCATCGCCCGCGACGTTTAATTTATTATTGAACAGGATCTCATTAGGAAAGGGGAATATGCCGTTGTTCTGTTTCCCTCCGACGCTTCCTTTCTGCCCAAACTCTCTCTTTCTCTCCCCCAAAACATTCTCTCGCGCCATCAAGCGCGTCTTCTGCCTCATACCCGAGCACTTTATTGAGCCATTCCCGTGATCATTATTCCGGCGAACTGTTCTCCCAATAGAGTCGATCCTTGCTGCATAACTAACGGGGGGGAAACACGAGTTTTTTGTACCAGATTTTTTGACGCTCACTCTCGCGCACTCATTCACTTACAAATAAGTCGAAGAAGGAAATAATGAGAGCAGAGTATAGATTCTGTGTATTATTCTGTGGCTCTTAGAAAATCTGGATTATGTTAAATAAATAACTTCTCTAGTGTAATAATCGTATTTTTTGACATGCTATCTACAGAAGGTTTTCGACGAAGCTTCTCCAGAATAGGGTGAACATATTGCTATTCCATTTACTGAATTTTGAGTTAATAAAATGCATTTAAGGCGCTGTAAAGGTGCTTTAATGGATTTTTCAGATTGAGAATATGAAAGCTGTTAATAAATGAATGGCATTGTAAAGCATAGTCTTAGGTAATGATTTTTATAATGATATTTAAGTATTAATTTTTTAACCCACATAAACCTACCATATGGATTGAAAATGTATAATTTTCACAACATGCAGAAAATGTACAATATTTTTTTGCAGTTTAAGTATCAATAACTTTAAGATTCCCACGAGTTTTAATTGTTTCAACCAGTGTATATATAAGCTTCTCTATTATTGCCATTGAGCAGCAAGAAAAATAAAGAAATAAAACGAAGGACTGGACTGCAGTGATGTTACTTTAAGGATAAAGAAGTACGAAAGGAACCATATAGTAATAACTATTATTATCGCGAATAACCCTCAGAACTATACTACCATTAAATATTTCATACATAAACTTAACTATACCAAACGGTCAATATGTAATGTGAAGAAAGGAAGATCGTCGCAAAAATTCAACACATTCACTTAACACTAAGTGTAATCGAAAACTTAGTCAGCATATTGATGAAAATGCAAATGTAATCCACCCAATCTAATGAACTCCAAAAGAATCAACGCCATAAATGCCGCAGTAGACCAAACATTTCCCTCTCCATCGAAAGATTCCATTAAGAGGAGAAGGAAAAAATCCACGCTCGGACTAAATCAAATGTAGACCACTTAACACGTCCTGCCCCCGCGACACGTCGCATAAAAGGAATCCCGATATCGCCCCCACGGATAAAGGAAAGGAAAGCTACCGCCCTCTTTAACCCGATTCCAGCACCCTAAGTGACCCTCCCACGCCCATTCCCTTCGTCCAATCCCATTAAGAGCACCATTGCCGACACTTGGCCGCAGAGGTCGTGTACGTCCTCTCGAGTACAGGAGTGAAAGGGAGGAGATCGCAACCTCCCCCTTTGCGGCGCCTCCCCCACACCGCCACCCACGATTCCTCCGGATCGCCCTCCCCCGCGGTAACTGAACTGGACGACAAACAATCTCGTTGGTCCGAATGGCGCCATGCACTCGGAGAACAGAGCGGTGATTGAAAAGGACGTCCCCCGCCACTTCGGGAATGAGTCGGACGAAAAAACAACGCCGTATCGACGGATGGGTTTCCGTGAGATGACTGTTTCTCGTGCGAATGACGTCCGAGTTGGAATCGTGGCGATAAGGCGAAGGAAGGTGGGGAGATTGCAGGAACGATTCTTTTTTAGAAGGATTCGATTGATGCGCGAGCTAAGAACTTGCGGTCTTTCCTGTATGATATATGCCTGCAATGGCTCGGGGTTGGACTGTATTTGTTCTTCCATGAGCTTAGGCCGGGCTTCGGGCCATAAAATACAATCTGAGTAAGGATCACATCGGGATCGAGCTTGCTTATGCACGGACTGAACTGATTACGGATCACATATTTTGAGTCAATCGAGGTTGCTTTAGGGCCACAGTTTCACCCGTACTAGTTTACGTTACTTGACTACACAATATAATTATCATTTTTTAAATTTAAATTTATATTTCCATTTTTTCTATAAAACACCGGTTTTAACAACAATTTTTTCTTCGATTACAAGTAGTGTCTAATGGGTGAGAGCATGAAATTAACTGGATTTTCCTTAATGTAGGGTATCATTTATAAATCAAGGAAAGATATAAATGGAAAAATGATAGAGGAAAGCGAAGTTTGATGATATTCATCGCATTAAATAAATAATTAAACAATGAACTAGGATGACCTTTTCCGCGGTTTGAACTCAGTGAGTTGTCGGCATATTTCTATATTTTCTTTACCAAAGTCAAAGGGTTTTACTCTTGATTGCGTCAGTTAAAATAATAAGTTTTTCCTCAGTCACGAATCGCATTTCCCTTCTGTTTCATTAATTCAAAGCGGGCAAACATTCCGGGAAATATCATTTCATTCGCAGAAGGCAAATCACTATCGTGCCCAAACAGGTAATGAATTGCACTTGAAAAAGCAACCATTTCGGTTACCAACAAAAATTTTCTGATGAATCTAATTACGTTTATGCAGCTACACATTTCGGACCAATTAAAACCTATTTCAGGAACTTATTTAAGGAAAATTGATAAGCCACAACGGGCTGCGAAAAAACATAATAATTAGCAGTGTTTGAAATGGGTTTAAAACTAAGTATTCACAGAATGAGGCATTAATTACATATCGACTCATTCAGCTAAAGCTGCAGATACAACAATAATATTTTGAGTTAGAATTGATATTTAAATACCAGTGCGTTGCATAGAATAAATTTCTATTTAATTAACTGGTTATTTGCTAGAGAATGTTTTTATTATAGTATTCACAAATCTAAATCAAACTAAAGCGATTAGAAAACGGTCATACAGCCTCACCGAGAAATTCATAAATGTTTTTGATTGATCAAGTGTTCCTCTAATTCCTATCTGATTATAACAAGCAACGCTTTTAATCGTTAAAACTAGCTATAACTCACTTTGAGGCTCAAGCATATTAAGCAGAGGTCAAGATCGTAATACTTCAAAATATGTGCATCGAAATTTCTGGCATTATCCAGGGAGGCACACAGAAAATTAGATCTCCATCATTTTTCAATGAGCGAACTAATTAAGAGTCTACGGATTGTAATAAACCGATACTTTCGAACATTCGACGGAATTGGGTCAATAGCCGGCGATATCTGTAACACTTGAGCGCGCAGTTAGCGATACATAACTCACAGGACCCGCTTTATGGGACTACAACGTGCTTGATTTATGAGGCATTACGCATCGTTATCGAGCGATATATGGCACGCCTAGACATCGCATAGCTAACAATCATATTGTTACTCTCCGTGTTACTTTAAATGACGACTTCCACGCGAGGTCGCGAAGAGATGTCCGCCGAAAAAATTTCCCGGCGAAAACAGCGCGCAGAATAAACCTTCCGAGAATAATTACGGCATCCAGTCCTCTTAAAAACGGGCGATAAATCGTGGATGCGAAGACGGTTCGGGAAAGGGGCCAGACGTCGCTAAAAACACCTGTGCGGCCAACGAGCGTAAAGTGCAGGATAATTAGGGCGAGCAGAAGGAAAATTACGATCGGTAGCAAAGTATCTAAGTTGGTTCACTCGGGGAGGGAAATGCGTGTTCGTAGACCTCTTGTGCGTGCACTTGCGGCACCCGCTTTAGGAGTGCGTAAATATCCAAAGAGGGTGGAAAGTTGCCAAGGATTAGGAGTGAAATCCTTGATGCTCTAAGACAGTAATTATCAACCACGCGTTGCATAAAGAAGGGGTGCAGATTTCTCGCACGTAAATCAGAATGAGGAAGTGGCAATGGATCATCATGAGAGTGTTCCTGATGTATTTTACCCAAAGATGTGGTCAATAATCCTATTTGTATGATTTTCAATCTACAATCAGTAAAAAATTCTTGCTTATAATGAATGGAGGTGAATATTTAGATAGCGTAGGTATGGTCCAACCGGCTAAGTGAACGAATGCATTACATGCTTCACAACAAATTTAAGCCCCTAACAAAGTAGCCTAAGATTTAAATTCTATGAGGGTATTGTAGCCTCGTTTGGAAATATTTAACTATTTACTCCACTCTTTGAAATATTCTTGACGAACAGCATTGTAAAGGTGTTTCAATACGACGTGAGAAATAGGTTATGTAATAATGGAATATAGTGATAGGAATTTATGTCTTACGCGGTCTTACGTTAATGTCCAAAATTGAGGGCTACAACTATTCTATTGGAAATTTAGTCACATTAAGAAAACAATTTGCATTTGTTACAGCGATTAGAAAAATACGTGTCATACGTAAGTTATTACGCTACTACACTTTTTAGTATTTAAATTAATTCTTTTGTGTATTTCCAGTTGGATTTCAATAATATTATCGATGCGAATGCATCCCTTTTCTTTAATCGATTAATTATGACTTTAGATTCCAAAAAACGGTCGACTGCATTGGACGGTAATACCCAAAATAATTCCACGGATATTACAGAAGAGAGGGTCGGGGACTACATGGTAATATCAAACGTGGTAGACGAGACTGGAGATGTTGAGAAATAGTTCCCTAAGAAAGTCCACTTTCCATGCATCCTGAACGTGGGCGACACCGTACCAAGCGGCTGCATCTCTGCAACCGATATCAAACGCATAAATTGAGGCGGTAAAGGAGAGTCCGCTCGTTAAGGAGCAGACGCGGTGGAGGCGGGAATTTTTGGCGCGCGCGGCACTCGGAAGAGCGTATTTCATAACGTCACGAAGAGGGGAAGGGGGAAGAGGGCAAAGGATTCGGAGAGTGGGAGGAGAAACAGCATTTTTGGCGGACGTGTAATTAGGCGTTGTTTAATGTTCCTCCGCCGAGTCAGCATTCGAGGTATTCAGTTACTAATACGCACGGCTTACACGAATAGGCGCACTTCGGTGTTAAAGGGCGAGTTTTGATTAGAGCCAGATGCGTTTTAATGAGGCGATGTATTCCTCGAGATGCCTTGATACGCGCCGTTTCAATTAATATCAGATGGGGCTACGTTCTCGAGCGACGCTCTTAACTGTAGAGACATTTCAATCGCTTCGAGCTAGGTTTAATACAACAGTGAGAACAATTAGAGCGAAAATGGAGTAAGGCATGAAACCTATGCCTCTATATATTTCGATAGGAAAACGTAATACTAAATATTCATTATAAAGAATCTTGTTAACTTTTACAAAAAATATATACTCACAGAGCAAATTTATTCAATAGTTTAATGGGTGACTAAGGTTAGGGAAAAACCAATTTATAAAATTCTAAAATGTCCTTACAGTAGATTACACCGCTCAATCCTATAATGTTCTTAATTTTTATCGATTATCGTAAAATATTGAAATTATATACGATGCTGGAAGAAACAGATGCCCACTTA
The DNA here is from genome assembly GCA_036926295.1 of Pachydiplax longipennis. Classification (NCBI taxonomy): domain Eukaryota; kingdom Metazoa; phylum Arthropoda; class Insecta; order Odonata; family Libellulidae; genus Pachydiplax; species Pachydiplax longipennis. The sequence continues at coordinate 21,622,910 of JAVFKF010000012.1, forward strand.
GGATTAACCTCGACAAATTATGGGTATACCTAATTTAATCATCGTCGAGTTCAAAAAATTTTATATGATTCATCAAATATCGATAAAGAAATAGAATTATAGAATGGCATAAAAACGATGAAGCCAAAGGTATTAGTGGGAGTAGTTAACATAGCTTCAGATATAACTCACAGCCTATGCTTCAGCTACATCTTGCTTTGAAGTCGTCGTGCGATACGACCTTCCATTCCAGAACGCGAGTCGTCAACAGGAGTACGAAAGGTTTCCGACCATTCACCAAACTGAGTCTCCTTAATGAATGGTTCCGTGCGTCAACGAAATGAATTGCCCTCTCCTCAAAGCAGCAGACAACTGCCGTTGCACAAACAACCTTCCACATGCTAAAATTGGCCCATTGGAGTGCCTAGAGAAAGAACGCTGAACGAAGCAATTGACACCGACCCTTCGAACAATAAAGTCCCAACTTATACCTTGAGCTACTCCCGCATGAAATAGAAAATTCCTTAACACAATTACAGATGAACCGCTATTCCTTTCGTGAATTACAGCATGGACTTCATAACGGGTCTGCTAGTGAGTTGAGGAAGGTAATTCAGAAGAGGAGGAATGGAGAAGAGAGAAAAGGGCGGATGATATGTGGTTGAGCAGTCGCAAAGCCTCCTCCGCCGGCTCGTGGCAGGGTTTCTGTGTGTATTACGGATGATATAGGACTTGATACGTGTCCCAATTACTCCAATGCATCTTGATGAAAGCTGCGCAATAAATAAGGCTGGGATGGCGAGCCAGAAGGGGTTTTATAAAAGAGGTTTAATAGGTTGTGGAGGAGGGAGAGTGACTCTGAAGGAAAGAGCTCCTTTCGTGCAAGATAATCTGAATATCATGACTCTAGACTATGAGGATGACTCACATGTTTATAAAGAGGACAGCATTTTTTCAAGAAGTGATAAGGAATACCTACTTATCAACTTATCACGATAAGAATGTGAAATGCCCAGTTTAACCTTAAATAACTCTGCAGCCGATTTTTGAATATTGTTCAATTAAGATCCCATATAACCTACATATGTGTCTCCGCGATGAAGTCGTGCTTCAATTTTTATATAAATATTACCAGATTAATTTTATTTTAGATAACATTCTCCTTATTAGTCTGATAATTAGCATGATAGGAATTTAAAGTAGATTATATAAATTTAAGTGGGTATGAGGTCAACAGATGGAATTGTTCTGTGGTTGATATTAATGAATGTCAAACAAAATTAGCTCTGAGTAATGTAAACTCTATGACATCAAGTGGTTTGTGTCTTTAATCGTTGGATTTGATTTCTCGAAATGGATCTATTTTTCAGTTGCAGAAAGAGAAAGGTATTCCAAATCTGCCGGCTTTGCATCTTAACTACGCAAGATATATTTGGGTACCGGAAAAACTTTATTTGATCGAAATTTTTTCTTTTCTTTTTCTCCTTTAAATGATTCATATTGATCTCACAGCCGTAGCTCACACCCACTCTGAAACCCAATAATTCTTCAACGACCGCTTCAATTTCTCCATCATTTCTGATGAAGGAGAAATGTGTCCAATACGTAATAACTTTCAAAACAACTCCTTCCTCGGCTTTAAGTATTTTAAAGAAGATGGAAACTGAGGTTCACTTACGAAACGGTCATGAAACGAGCACGTGCGCGCACTGTGAATTCGCTCTATAAAGAGGACACTTGCGCTTGTGAAGGAATATTTTGAGCTCCAAAACACTCGGTCACAAAGGGTTTTCGCAAAAAGCCATTACGACGAAATTTACAGCTGTATCGCCGTTGCGTGTTGTTTACGAGAAAACACTCGGAAGGGAGAACGGATTTCGGATTTAAAGGTGGAATCAGGTCTTAGAAAAACTATAGACGATAATGAGTACGAGGGGATGCGAGAGGAGAATCTGGCAAGAGAAAGCAGTGGGGCATGATGGGAATAGAACGAGGGTCGGCCATCTGGTCCTTGGGCGCCTCAACCCTTTTGACCCCTGGTCACCATCCCTATGCCATTCGTGGTGCCGAGGGGTAATCCTTGCCAAAGAAAGGCAGTGTGTCGGTTTGGAGGGGAAGGAATGGATTATGCTGGCTAATTGGGCGAGGAGCGCCTGAGAAGTGTGTTCCGGCTGAAAGGGATTATGTAAAGGGAAACATTAATTGGCACGGCTCAAAGAAGTGGTGAAGCAATAGAACGGGAATCCCGAGAAGCAATAATTTACTGACGGTGAAAATAAATCTCTTCCACGAGGACCTTGCGAACAGGCAGTAACATTACATCAATCCACTTCAACATTATCATCTCTGTTTTCTATCACTCCGGATTATGTACGATGCGTGTTTTATTGATAAAAATTCAGGAATTCTCTCAAGAAATTACGATAAAAGTTTAGTTGTATAACTGGAGGATTTGCAATCGAATTCACGATTTGCAAATTTTCAGGTTTTCGGAAAAATACACTGGACAATTTTCCCTTTGTCGTATCTCACGACAATGAGATACATAGAGCGCTAAAATCCCAATTCCAAAAAAATTATATGAATTAATCACTAATTCTGTATTTGCTACTATTTTCAACGTTAAATATTTCAACGGAAACAAATATTTTAGAATCTCTCAGTCTATCCAGTTAAAATAGCACCCTGCTAATAATGAATTAAGAATGAGAAAAATTAGAGCATTAACAAATGAACCAGCATCCTTAAGCGTATTTAATCGCTCCTCTAGAAGATTTTAGCTTGGAATAAAATATTTTATGGTTTCAATTAACGATCCCAATGGCCGCATTAATTCTAACCTGAACGGTATTACACCATTACAAAGAAAAAATGCTGTGAAATATTTTATATCCTTTCAGACACGCTTAAACGATCTTGTACAATTAGATGAAGAAGTCCAGCAACAGTAGGAGAGTGAAGTAGGAGGAACTTGTGGTATTAAGAGGTCATTTGGCCGCTTCGCAGTAACCGGAGAACGTGACCGAGCGATCCCCTTCTAAAATAAAATAAACTCATTATGCGGATGTAAAGAGAACTGGTTGTTAAGATGAGCATCCTTGGCAATGCACACGGTTGGCTTATATCTGTTCGGGGCAATCAGTAGCCATGAATATAAATGGCATAGTGTATTTTTATTAAGTTTTATGACGCTGAGAATTCTCGTTATCAGAAGCAACATTGAAATCTCTCTAACTGTAGGTATTGTAGTGAAAACTCATCTCGTAAGGTATAAGGGGATATAAAAATATAATAATCAACAGAAAGCGTAAATAAAGGGAGATACCTGAGTATAAACGTTTCTTTCCGCAACCTTACTTAAAATAAAGAAACATTAAATCTTCCTCGGGAAAAATCTCTTTCATTAATGGAGAAATCTCCAAGATAAACGGCGATTACCATTGATATTTCCTCATAAAGGAGTTATGCCCACTTTGTTCTGATTCTTAAAGGGCAACTGAATAAAAAATTGATATAAAAACGGCGTACATACATAAGATATTTTAATAAATTTAAAAGTTATATGAATTCTTCTCTTGAGGCATAAACTCAAATGAAATCGTTTAGAATCACAAACGCCGGCTGTCGTGAAAAGAAAACAGAACGCTCACATGAATATGTATAAGAGAAGGAATATGGTGTGATTCTGTAAACAGGAGTACATTACGCATATTCTTATCAGCAAATAAATAGGGCAAATCGTAAAACGCTTACTTCCGAAAATGGAGTACAGTGATACCTCAGCTAACAGCGATAAATAACTCCGGAATCAAAAGCGCTAGTCGATTTGCAGGGGTTAATTTAAGCTGCCAGAGACGTAGATCATACCGAAGACCCCATTATGAATTATGAGAGTTAAAATTTGATTTTTACATAAAATACATACAGACACACGCCATAGGAGCCTTAGCTGTTTCATCACGGCAAGAATAAACTAAAGATTGGAATCTAAATAATATTTCCCGAATGCAGGATAGACTATATTATTTACTGTCATTAGTTAAGTAGAATATTCTATAAAGATGTTATATAGATATATTCTATAAAAAATTCTTTACTGAAGTGAAAAACAAGTACCTATGAAAATGTCGTACTGAGCTAGCTTCTATTGCGCCTAATGATAATTCTTCCCCTACTGATTTTCAATTTTATACAGGTAACTAAACACTGAAATACACCACCGAAAAACCACCACTTTATTTTTACTAGTAAGAAAAGACGTGCAATTAACATTTTTCGGTCTATCCTGAAGTTCCCGAGCAAGCGTGCATGCGCTTTTAGAATTCCTTTTAGAGCTAGAGTGCGCGAACATTCGCCCAAGCATTCGCTAGCTGAGTCCCACAACAAGCGAAAAATCCTCGTTAGCCGATAAAATCACTAATCGTTGGCCGAGGTATTACTGTATTAGATTCATTTCCAGACTATGATATTTTGCAAGTGAGACTGCGCCTTGCATACGGCCGATCCAAGGCGGTCTCGATTTAAACTCCGTCGGAAGGAAAGACGCAGAGGATTTACTGCGCATAAAGCTCCTCTTTTGTTCGAATGGAAGTAGACGCTCACTTCCGCGAAATTCCGCTCGCCACGGGAATTCTTTTAAGCAAATGATACCAAAGTGGAGGTCCAGGACGCAGATTCCCCTCCGCCACAATACATACTCCCTTTCCTTTCTCCTCCCACTCCAAACCGCACCACAGAGCATACGGCGCGGAATATTTATTATCCGCGGTGCAGCATCCGACAGCCGCTGCAGATGCAGAGAAAGAGACCATCTCCAGCGCTATCCACTAGCTATTTTCATGGTCCCTGCTTCCAGCAAAGGACAGAGACGATGCGAAATAAGGTAAGGGAATGAGGATGAAAATATATACGGCAAAAGAGGAGTTAGAGAGTGGCGGAAGAAAAGTTTGGGTAATGGAGAGGAAAAATAACGACGGCGGAATACAAATGCCATTTTCAAGACCCGGAAGTAACCTATAAAGAATCGTTTCCTGTTGAGCTTCTTTCAGAGATATTATCAAACGTAAATAATGCATACAGGAATTCAACAAAGTTCAAGTAAAATTTAAAATAGTTGCTACTTTTTATATCTGTATGTATAAGAAGTAAATGTGGGTAATATATGTGAAACGAAGAATCTCTAAAAATGATAAGATAACGTGATGTATGTTCAAGTCTTAATCTGTTTATGAGTGCCTGATTTTCAGAAATGCAACTGAATGTGTGTACTTATTTTTCAGAATCACTGAATCACATGGCTTCGCTAGAGGAGAAGATAAATAGTGCTTTTTGGTTGGCTGAACGAAATACGTATACCTATACTGCCTTATAAAGATGGAAACCCAATTAGCAGAAAGATGTAATGCAGGAACTCTTTGTATAAGAAAATTTAAAAAAATTTAAAGGAACAGTTTCAACTTCTTCAACTAAATTTTTCTTGTAGTGAAGCCGTAGGTCAACCGTGATTCTGAACATCAAGCAACTATTTAAGACAAAGAACTATAAAAAATTTTAAAAATCCATAAAATCAATAAGATATATGAAGATCCCTTATCCGTACTGGAGGTATTAAGCAAATACCGCTTAAAACTGCACACGAAGTTTATGGACATCCTGTATTTGACCTGAAATGCTAAGATGAAGCTACGAGAGGATGACCAAGCTATAACATCTATCCAGGAAGCATTTTCTATCGTTCTGACTCAGATCGCTCCACAAATCTTTTATTTAAAAACGATCCGAAGAAAAGACGGAGCATACGGAACGAGAGAATATAAAAAGGGAGAACGACTGGGGATCACCGATCTCATTTATAAATATATACGTCATAGAGCCCATTGTAAGCTACTGGGTCAGACCACAGAAACGAATTTTCCCGACCGTGCACATAATAAAATCCTTAATGAAAAGCACATCGGCATTTCGCGACGGATGGAGCGCGACCTAAAAGCTCTGCAGATACTCCCGCATCCGAAATCGTTGGGCAAACATTGCGCTACAATTAAGCAACGTTAAGTCGGCGATTATCCGGAGCGGGGGAACATTCATCTTCATTCACCCCGCTTGTACCCAGTTAATGTTATCGCGGAGAAAGAAGTATTCCGATGGGAAGGCATTCAGGCAGCAATGATTGATGATAAGGGCAACTTAAAACGTTCCGCGGAAAGCGCTGCTGCGACTCCCGTATTCTGCGGTAGAAAAAAAAGTGGACCCTCATTAACCGTGACTCCAAGGAACGGACCGAAGAGAAGAGAGGATTAGCTCCCGCATTAAATATATCCGCGAGATTTATATCGGACGAGGTATTAAATAAGAACCTTTATCGCCCCTTCGGAGATAAGGGGGCGAGCTATTCTCGCGAGGTCTTGCCAAAAGTTCGCGCCGAGGCCGCCCAGAGGGTGCTGGGGTGGAGTCACCGAGATTAATGACCCATAATTGCCGCCGGGATTCGGAGTTTCCTTCGAGAAATCGAAGCGGTAATAGTCGCCGCTTTCGGAATAAACCGTAAAAGTCGGTCGCGACGCCGTATATCTCTTGCCGCTTTCAAAATAGCAATATCCACTCATCATAGGGCAGGCGGAAATCGTGAACGGACCTCTCAGGAAATCCTACGACGGGGGCTCTACATGAATCTCTCCGCATGGGATTTAATGTGCTATATTTCTGAAAGGAAACTTAAGCCTGGACGTAAATTCATTTCGGTGGTCTAGTATGCAGTATCAGATTGAATTAATTCACTGTGTATGATACTGATTAACCTCACGAAGCGATCTAAAATAAACGGAAATTAAATTAACAAATTTTCTTATTAATTTAATTATATTAAAAAACAGCTAGTAATAGTCACTTAACGACTAAACGAAGAATAACGCACATTACAAGATTAAACTTACAAGAAAACAACATAAGAACAAAGAAAAAAGAATCATAAATAAGTTAAGGACAGAGAGTTTCGGTCATGGATGATAAGAGTGAGTAGATTGTGAAATAAAGTTCTACCGAAGGGTTGAATAACAAAGGGTAATTGAGAAATTGCGGTAGGGCAGGGATCTTTGGGAGATGGAAAGACTGAAACGAGGTACGTAAAGTAGATAGCAATTATGAGCGGAGGCAAACGGAGAGAGAAATGAGAGAATGTCATTGGATCCGCTCCGACCATTAAAAGTTACAGGAACACATTTTTAATCCGGCCGAAATACGTTTAAGGCAGGAGGTACATTTACACTATCATCGCCTTTAGTTTCTCTAATGATCTACAGAAAAATCGACTAGAAGTGTCTGTTTTATAAAGAAGAACCGACTGAAAATGTACACATGCTATGAATTAATTGGAAAAACAGAAGTAGTTCTATTACCAGAAGTGATTACGAAGTTTCTTTACAGACTAAAATCTTAAATTTTTGAGAATCTTTCAGCGAGAAATTCCTTTGAGTGGCTGAGCGTAGTTTGATCCTCAAAGCAATCCATCATTATTAGCCCTAATTACGATCGGATGACAAGGAAGAAAGAAACAAAGAAGTTCAGTAAGAGTTTGCGTGAGACGGAAGGCTTATAACTATTTAGAGATTGTCATAAACAAGGCAAAATTCTGGACTGATAAGGATAATGCTATTAAATCCTTTAGACGGTGTTTAAAGATTTATTCGCCAAGTCTAGTCTATTAGACATACTTTAAAGGTATCAGAATTCTTTGGTTAACAATCCAGCTATCTTCATTGTCACTTAAGTGAAGAAATTTGATTCTTTCTTTTCCAGTAAGTTATAAAGCATAAAATATAAACATATCCTGTAAACGCTATTACTACTATTGGCAATACAATTATAATTTCAACAACATAATTAGCATACCTGTGTTAAAAAAAAAACGAATTATTAAATACCCAACTGAATCGTAATTGAAAATCAGTTTTGTGAGTGATTTTATAAAAGTTGTTTTTTTTTAATCTAGACATTCAAAATGTGCTCATTATGACTGTTACGATATTTAATAAATAAACAATACGAAACAGAGATACGGAGATTTTTAGAAACGAGTTCAGGAGTTACACTTTCATAAACTATTTTTGAGCGAAAAACTTGGGTAACCCACGTTACCTTCGAATGGCATAAATAACTCATACCTACCGAAATTCTGATAAAAGCGGAATTAAGATTTTGATCATAAATACAAAATCACCCATTTGCAGCTTTCTTCACAAAATATATTTAAATTGAATCCAACCTTTAGAAATAACTGAAATATCATAAATGTAAGGAGAAAAAGAGGTGAAATTTTAAAAAATAAATTGGACTATCCAATTATCGCTTGACTATCGTACAAAGTAAACTACCCATCTTTCATCCAAATTATAAACAAGTTATTGCCTACAAAATAATCTTATGTAATGTTAATATATATCACCGACGTCATATATATAATATAAAATATATCTTTTAGAATAATATCTCTTCATAAACTTCCCGTCCTTTTACAAGATCTTCGTAGTACCACAACTACCCAACATGCTACACTAAGTGATTCAGAGACTCATCTTCATCGATTACAAGCTAATTTCTTCCTTTTTTCCCCTTCGCTCCATCCCTCCTTAGAATCACCATCCCCAGCTAATACCACCTTATCATCCTCCGCAGATCCGATATCTTAAATTGAAAGTTTCCCGTTTGATCCCATCGGCGCTACTCTTTCGTTATTTTTGTTCCTCTTTCGCATCCTATTTCCATTTAAATTGGTCGTCCTCCGCCCATTCCCACTTAACTCAAAGTTCCCATCTATTCTAATTAGATCAGTGTAAGGATGAGAAGCTTTTACGCCAACCTTTTCACTCTAGCTGAATTCTTTACGTTGCTTTACTGATCGGAAAGTAAGTTTTACTCTTGTTAAGTAGAGATTATTAGTTCATTTGGAATCAGCTTTTCTATCGTTTCCTATCAGATAGTTAATTAGCAGTTTTTGAAGACGAAATTCCTATTTTATGAAATAGAAAAGTACACAAACGTTTTGACCGATCATTTTCATACGAGAGCCTTAAAGTCATACGACTCGATTCTTCAAATCTAAATTTCCCAAAAACTACATTAACGGCAAGATGAGCACCACAAAGACAAAAATGCAGGTTATTATAACCCCTTAATATTTCCTTTGCATCTTTGAAATTAAACCTGTAAAGAAGGGATTGTAAATTATTGATCTCTTAAGGAAGAGGAAAAGCAAGCTAACCGAAGAACAGAAAGGCGTGATTTTTTAGGATTTTAAGAAAAAAATTTGCGTGCAAATTACAGGAAGAGTAATAATTAAAAAATAAATTATATACTTCACGAGTGGTTGGGAAAACTGCATATCTACTATAACACATCGCTATCTCCAGGAAACTATCCGTCCTTATATTTACCCCTAATAATTTTTTACTTTCATGCTAAAAAGTATCCTTCTACTAAATCGTCTGGATATTAACTTATAACTCCAAGCATTTTATTCGAACTAAAAGAACAATAGAAGAATTTCCTACCATTTTCCCACACGAAAACAAGAAGTCTTTATTCCGACCGAGTCGAGAAGAAAATCCATTAAGAAAGTTCGCGTGATTTTAGGAGGCAAAATCAGACTCGTAATCTTTTCCGATGAAATGCACCACTTTACGGTTTCATGAAATGGAAAGTGTTGCGAATTCCGACAACTAAGGTTAGATAAATGGAAGTAGAGCAGTTTATAATTTTAGAGTCCCATCACGATGATCATTTAATGGAGCACTTTAGCACTTCTTCGTGAAAAATCATAATTAAGACATCTTGATTTGAGCTCTTAAATAAGTAAATGTCTCACTTAATCTTCATTTATCATTTTCGCTCGTTACCTTTCATGTTGAGATGGAAGACTTAATTGACCTTGCGAAAAGGTATGGAGAAGAAGAGGAAAGGATATTCTCTGAAATCGGACGTTATTATGGCGTCTATCTCCTGGAGACGAACAGAATTATGACGCATTATTTCAACTGGGCTACACCAAAATCTCTTTGGGCGCCAAATAATATCCACAAGCAGGGCCGGCCGGATGGGTGTTAGTCATAGAGACATGTATTCAATTTATTCATTACACATACATACAAAAGGCATTATTATCATACATAAAAATAACATAAAAATGTCAATTTTAAAAAGCTCATTTTTTAAGACCTTGATTTAAATATTAATTGTAATTTATTTATTTTTGTAATAATGCAATTCTTTCTGCTCTTTTTATTAAAACTATAACGTTAGAATGTAGAAAATAGATTGATTAGTAATTGAGAATTGTAATAATTACTCTTTAATATATGAGGGATATTTTCAGCTAAACACAATTGAATGACAGTATCATCGTTTCTCAATCATCATTTGACATTTTCTCTACACAAATCCGCTAAACTAAAAGAATAGCTGTATTTTTGTTTCTGTGACAAAACTTATTATACAGGAATAAAATAGGGAATGCATTACCCCCTACCAATCTTCCCTCACGTAACTTCATAGTAATTAGAACGTTATTAAGTTAAAACGAAATTTCCTCGGAAAATCATAACCAAATCCTACTTTAAGCAGGCGTAAGTTAGAACCATATTTTCTACACAATCAATGCCATATCCTTCAAGAGAGACTTTCTCCAGATATTGATCAGAGGAAGATCGAGCGTGATAGAGGATGCAGATTATTATTAATATAAATCCGTCTTCTCGTATGAGATACGTTTGAATCAGTATATTCCTCAGTTGATCTTTCAAATCTCCTATTCCTTTATTTCCCCTTTTCCTCTAAATTATTCCTTTGACAATCTGGTTTATATTTGGAATGATTTCTTCGTCATTGTTGGTAACAAAAAGCGGAGTCATTAACGCGGCAATCAAAACAATGACGAATTTGCAAGAAATAGCCAAGTGTCCTTTAAGAGAAAAATTTATAAAAATGTACATGTTGCGGAATAGTCAAATGCCATATCCATCAGTATATACGATCCACTTCCACTCACGACTTGAATACCAAATGACAAGGATTAGGATTAGACAGCAGTAATCCGGCATCAGTCATCGGCGGTCGGTCAGAAGCAAAGAGGATTATCTGAGGGGGTTGAGAAAGAAGGAACTTTTATCGAAGCGCGTACCCTGTCAAAGAAGTACGCGCGGCCACGTGTTCGTGTATTTCCGCCGCCGGTGCTACCCCCTAGGCGGCGGCGAATGAAAGCGGTCTCCCCCTTAACCCTTCGTAACACTCCATGCGCCATTTTAATTAAAGAACGATTCGAAGCAATCCATCGGCGGCTTTGTTGCTTTATCGGCTGAGTGTTTCGTTTGTTGAGAGGCGAAGGGAAGGGCAATGACTTTTGCTGCAATGCGACGCGAAGATCGGTGCTATTGCGATTGGAAATTGCCAGACCGAGATGAATCATTTGTTGCAAAAGAAGCCAAAGCTCTCTGTCTGTCGGTCGCTAGTCTAAGTGAAAGATCAGTGGAGAGATTGTAACAGAAAATGAAAGTTAAACTTAAAGGGATGACTTTCCAATGTTAGCTGACATGATCTTATATCCGTTATGGGATTCAAACGTTACCTCCGCTTTGAGTACCAGCCGCAGACTATGCTTGAGACTAAAAGTAAACTGACTCTTGAATTGTGTTGAAATATGGTCTGTGAGAAATGCTAACCATAATCATGCTTTGTAAAGTTAAGAAACAGTAGGAAAACAAAGAATCATTTGGGATTCTGCGACCAGAATGCCGACGTATTTTACTTAATGAATTGCTCGCGGCATCTCAAATTGATGAGAATCAAGCGTAAGTGACAAAAATACTATTTATTTTACTCTCAGATACGAAGGTATAACTTAATTATTAGAAATTAATATTAAACATTAATTTTCAGTTAACATTACCTTGACATCTCCCTTAAGAATTGCACACACAATTTCTTCCAAAAGTAGAATCCAACTGCGAATTACAAAAACAAAACTAACGGAAAGAGGTACCACTCTAAATTAAATATTTTTCATAACGAATAGGCATTCACTCAATATGATTATCTTCTGGCATGATAAAATAGCATATACAGAAATATTCTGGGATGAAGATAAAACAGAATTAAAACGTCATATGTGCGTAAATTTTCCCGGTAAAAATAATTGCATTACCTATGAATTGGCCTCAAAATATCATGTGAGTCATACCAGAGAGAACCGCTACGACAAAATAATAACAACAGATATGTGCGTGATATTTCTGGAAACATATCATGAAATCTCGACAGGAAATAATATACGAAGAGTGCAAAAGTAACAGATAATAAGAAAAATATATAATTTTTGATTCACGTACAATTGTACCAGCTATTAAATAATTTTCGAATCATGCTTTCGCATCTGCCGACGATTCCATCTTCAATTAAGCTCTCCAGTATCAAACGAAAATCCTTCATTTCCGAGGATTATCGGAGATGTATATCTGGCTTTGAAGTTTAGAACGTGCAGATAACTCGCGGTAGACATAATTAATGAATAAATGGAAAGAGCCATTGTAATTACCCTCGAACCTAACAAGTAGCGTCGACGCCAGATTAAGCCAACTACTACTTGGCTAATAATAAGCAATCGACGGAATACAGCGGCGCGTGGAAAGTGGTGAAGTGGAAAGCAAATATTTGCTACTTAATGAAATAAATTCCGTCACCATTCGTCGAAAGATATTGCTCAAAATATATCTCAAAAATAACACCAGTATACAAACGAGTTTCCTGTATCCTATCAATCATAAAATCTCCAAAATAATTTTCTCTAATGTAAATTAGATAGTACTGAATATACTTTGGCGAGAGTTAAATGTTATCCGTTGGAGAAAATTGCTGGATTACTTTAAATTTTATTCCCCTTGTCTCTCTGTATGCGAAATGAGCGCACACATATTTCGTTTTCACGAGGCCGGAGTGGGGACTTGTTTTATAAATCTTCAATCCTTTGTTTCCCGTTTTTGCCTCGTTTAATGCCCCGATTGTCACATGTCCCATATATCTGCGTGACATTTCGAACCGGAAAATATGTAAAACTGAACGCTAAAATGAATTCTCCAATTACTGATTGATTAAGAGATGAGCGATAGACCATTTTCGGTGACACTTTTAGGTTGTTTATTTCAATTGAATTCCACCCTCTAACGGAATCGTTTAGAACTAAAATACTCCGCCTATACAAAATGCATATCTATAATCGATTATAGGTAAATTTGTAGAAAAAATTAGGAATAGAACAAATGGAGACGGGATCTATGAAAATGAAGGACCAATCGGAATGGAAAACAGCCCGTAACAATTCATTCCGACGTAAATCTCAGACAGAATAAAAGAGACGCGAAATTATGGAACTACCCATTTATTATGGGGAGTAGATGTTTATCATTTTTGATACCAGGGGGAAGAGGATGGAAATAAAATCGCTTATGGTGAACTCTCAATCGTTTTCGATGGCCATTAGTTGGCAAATTGGTTTCGCGTAAGCGCTGAGAGATGCCGCAACCAAAAAAACATCTTGAATTTTCAAATGGAACACTCCCACCCCATTTTGAAAGCGGAGATCACCCGTGAATGTTTCCCTTCCATTAAACAAGGGATGCTGAGAGCTTAACCGACGCCATACACAGCTTTTATTTCGACCTATTTACAATAACATGCGCCGTACTTCACCCACGGACTAAGTGTTTCCATAACCGAATGGCACAGCATATCGTTTCAACATGATGTGGGCGTAGTAGATATTGATGCCTTGGTAGCTCACAAAATACCCGACATCGATAGAGGATGATCTAAAGCAGATATGTTAAGGCCAGGTGAAAAGTACTATTGATAAGGGGTATAGTTCACTTAAGTTCAAGTAAGACGGGGTAATAGAAGTACGAATGGGATGTGTTAGAGGAAGGTGGGTTTTACATGAATTAATACGTGGCAGGAAAATCAATGCATTAGACAATGTGAGAAGATTTTACAACTAATCTAAGTAGCAATACGACACGACGAAATATTAACATCTAAGTCCTCCGTAAAAAGAAATTCGAAAAGAGATTGTGAAGGAATAAGAAAGTGTTCTTAAATAGAAAAACCGCAAAAGGTTACGAAATGGTATTTTCTAAAAAATATTTGCAAAAACAAGTGAAAGACAAGTTACTTTATGCACCAGTCTCCCTTACATCCAAAAAAATTTCTGGAGAAGACAGCGCAGGGTTATGAAATGCCACATAAAAGCCCCATGAATACATCTACTCGATGTTTAACATCTTGAGGATAAATAAAATAGCTCTTCGAGACGTTAAGTAAGAAATAAATAATCGTAGGATACGTATACAGGTGTCGGAACCTCGTCGACTTAGCTTGCATCTGATATAAAAACGTGACAACCAACCATCGATAAAGGAGATGGTAGTCTATCACATAAGTATTCTAAATAAATCCATTCCCGCTCTTTGCATTCTGCATAACCGCGAATAGAAAAGCGATCTTAATTTTAAAATATATAAGATGCCAAGCGCGAGTCAGTCTTTCAATCTAAGTCAACAATCTCGTCAAAGGTTACTTATACCGTTTGGAGTTGCAAACGAGGACTTCTTCCCAAACTTATTCGAGTCAAGTCCTACTAGTAATTAGAGCCAGTTGAATACCTCCTCCGCCTCAACACCAATGCAAAAATACAGAATTGGAGTGAACAAAACCACTCCGACCGAAGAATCTGCCATAAAAGAACAGGGTTCGTTACGCTATCCTCATTAACTCCATTGCTTCATCGGTCAGTCTCCCAAGGTCTCCGCTTTGCTTCACTCACCATTAACTTGGGTCCCAGACCATTATTCCTAAATCTACAATTGATCGGAGCGTACTTGCTACAGCCTCATAGACCGCCGCACCCCTTTCACGGCTTAGGGGATGAAAAACCAAACGTTTAGGCCTCACACGCCGCAAAGCCTGTCTATGCAGAGACCGTTTCAAAGGTGACGTAGTGATTCTCGCCAGGACGCCGACGGAGGCTTAACGAAGGTTTTTTCCCAGCCGATGGAGAGGGAAAGGGTTAGTTCCCTAAAGGGGGAGATGAGAAAGGGTTAGGGGAAGAGAGTTAGCGACGGGCATCGTCATTATTCTCCAGCCGCACCCCTCCTTCCCATATCCTGCGAGCGGGTCGTCAAGGCTCTACTGCCACCGAATGAAAATTCGTCCTTAATTACCTCCATCGCGGCGATGAGACTTCCCCTTGCAAACTCCGTCTCATCCATCTAATCGCGAATCGCGGCTTTTGGGAAGTTTAGAGAAGGAAGCCGCAGAGCCTTAGCAGTGGAGTTCGTGACTGAGGAAGGACGTACAGCGTCGTCATAGGGAAAAACGCGACGTGATGGATGATTTCTGTTTCTCTAATGGGAGACGCACTCGGCCTCAATGGATTCCATAATCTGTCATTCGACGAGCGATCTGCTGTGACGGAATTATGCATGCGGGTTTTTTTTAAATATTGCTCGTTCTAGCGTTGGATGATTCCGAGCATATTGCCAGAGTCATGTGAATCGCGTGACGGCCGAGTTTTGCCGCTGTCGCTATTGTATTCCTCCGACATCAATCGATCTAATTAAGTAAATAATTCGGGCCTGCTCGGAATAATTTGGCTCATATTTCCATACGGATACGGATCGCACAAACAAGAGTTTTCCACTAATGCTATCACACGCGGAGATAAATCAATAAAATGAAACGGCCGTTCCGCGACTAATCACGGGATTTCTCAATCAATTACTTCGTAGTGATTGTGAATCGTAACGAAGCCTAAAGTCGATCGCTTAAGGTCGCTCGTGATAGTTAGATAATAGATTTATAGGATGGAAGTGTGCGTCATTAGATATAATAACATCATACTATAAACGTGTGAATAAATGGCATCTTGCAGATAGGACTAGAAGCTAAATTTTTAATGCAAAGCGGAGGGGTTAAGCCAAACTACCGAAACGACCCGGAAAAAAGCTCCAGGGACGAATTGATGAAAGAAGATCTTAAATGTATGCACTGAATTTCTGTGACCAGAGGCCCTAAGCCCTAAGGGTCACTTTTAATCCCTCAAAACACAAGGAGAAAAAATTTGAAAAACATTATGTGAGATGATTGTGACTTGAACCCATATCTCCGATTTTCCGGGATATAATAACCACTACAACACTATACCAAGTCAATCCAGTTAACAAACCAATATATTATTAACCTTAAAACACTACTCAAGGCCGTGTTAGCAGCGAGGTCCTTAGCTAATATCTACTACACCGAACGTTGAATCGGCTCCTGCCTAGATAAAGTAGTTCTTGTGATTGCTCGACTAACGAATAACACGGCTATCGAAGATTTTTTCACTGTTTTACGCACTCCGCTAACGATTATGAATTGGATTAATTGGATCTTTTAAATATGGGCGTAAAGGTAGGACCAATGAAATGAAAAAATCTAATAATTAAATTGTTTATTTCTATCGAATAATTCAAATAAAACACTTCGATTTTTCACTCGATCCTTAGCCTAACGCCGAAATAGTTATATTTGGTTTCTCACAAGCCCCTCCACATCGGGAAAACCAATTGATGGACTTGATGTTCTACGAACTCCATTGTCCTCCGTCCAATTCAGTAACTGTCATCTTAGGTTTCGGTAAGTTTTTGCACATATATTGCTTTTGGAATTTTAGCTAGCTGCACGCCATCACATGCAAAGTCATATTTCACTTCATTACCTCGGGGGTTACCTAGTTGGGGTACTAAGTTCATTCAATTCAACATAAAATTTTTCTCTCGTTTCTATCTTTAGCTATCTTTCTAGTGCCATAGTATCGCAGGTCCCGATTTCCAAGTCTCGTAAACCATGAATTTTTCACAGAAATAAATGCGCCGTTCCGTCCTATTCGGGATGGTGCATTTACATCTCCTCATTTCATTACGCGATTTAACATAATTAGTCGATTCGAAAATTAAACCTCTAAGTAAACATTTAGAACTCGCCTGGCTTAACTCAAGCCACTAAAATCAGACGGTCGCGTTATTTACATTGATTATAATCTCAGGCATTCAGCAAAGCCGCGAAAGCAATCTACGAATACGCAAACGCCGGGACACGCTCACCTTCATGCGCTCCCGCATTTAAAGCGATAAGCGAAGGCACAAGTTAATTAGCTTGTCACATCATCGTCCTTTACCTTCAGCAAGCAATTGAGCTCTCGACTCATTCGCCGGTAATATTTTCCATTTCCATTACGTAATGCATCAGGATTTCGCGCCATATATATCCACCAGCACAGACGCGCACGTTAAACTGCGGTTTGGAAAACTTTGTCGAGATGAAATCTAAAAAAAAATCCTCGGGCAATCGTAAGCGTTAACGAAGTTTTAATTTGGATTCCATCTCTTCGAGAGCTCTCCGGTTTAAAAAGAGCGATTTTTTTCCGAAAAGGCTCTCATTTTTTTCGCGGCACTAATTTTCTCTGCGCGTGAGCCGTCGGAGCACAAACTGTTTGATTTTTGACCTCGTCGCGACGTTTTTCCCCCGGAAATCCGGATCGGTTTGCAGTTCCCGTTAATCCGTTTTTCATTATTAGTCGTCTCCCGCTCCAATCTAAACCGAGCGAAGCGACCCGCAAAAGTTAAAAAAATTGGACTCTAGCGAAATAAATAAAACGAGCTGTTTTGACGTCAACAGCACTACGTACTCAATCTATCATTTCACTTCAAAGAAAATAATATGCTTCAATACGGATCGCCGCTTTCCAACTAACAACTGCCGTAGGGTTTACCGCGCGGAGCAATTCAGTCGCTTCCCACACCTACGGTTCCCCCACATCCACTCTCTCTCTCTATACAAATTCGTGGCAATATCTCATCCCTCCCCCGGACGCGGACTACATCCGTTGAAAAAGTGTGCCCAAAAAACCACCGATGTTATCACATGGAATAGGTTGTTAGCGCGGAAAGAAATGAGCCGAAATTTTTCGCCCTTTCCTTTCATTGGGCCGAAAGGTAGCAGTTAATCACCCGAGCTGCTTTTTCTCTATGATCAGGGCTCCCGCGGTTGAATGCCGCAAATATCGAACACTGCAAAAGGACCAAGTGATGGAAGTTCGTATTCAGAATGAAAGCAAAAAAGAAAAATATGATCCACATTGATTGCAGTGTAAATCTTTAGTGATTGCATTGATAATTAGCACCAAATATTCCTCTATTGATGTAAATTAGGGTGTTCTTTCGTAACAGTATCAACATTTGAAAAATCTTAAAATAATCAGCTTGCTCTTGAAGTAATCGAATAAAATTTGCACTAGCTTTTTATTGCCTATTTATTAACCTTACGATTATCACTAACAGTATTGACTCGTCAAGTGCCACTGTATGTGTGGCTTACTATAATTAAAATCTTTATTTCACATGACACTATAAGAAATTGACCTAAATATTAGAGTAGTGGCATGTTTTAAAAGTGCTTCGATAGCTAGGGTCATTTCGCACCCATCGGCCCCCAACAGGAATGGAACCTCTGACCAATTACACAGAAGTTGAAGGGGTTGCCTGTATCTAGGATCCCCTAACAATTTCATCTCCAAAATACAACATGATCTAGAACAATTTAGCATGCTACAGCCCTGAAACAAGGAAAAATCACCATAGTATCCTAATAAATCAGAAATCAGTTCTTGATTTCTTTACCATATCTGTAATCCTCAAATTCAAACATCTGGAATGACAAGATATCCCTTTCCCTACAGCGGATAATTTTCTTTCCCATGGCGGAGCTTTTCGGAAATATAATTTCCTGTTATTATTCACAACATCTCGAAATGTAGCATCATTCATTCGAAAGCTAGAATATATCACCGTTGAATTTACCGCTCACTCATCTTTTCAAATACCTTACTTAATAATTGCCTCTAGGATTAAATATCGAGACAGAAATCCCGAAAAAATTCTCCGGCTAAAATTAGAAGCTTCCTTTTTAATAACCACCGTATCTCTTTCGTAATCATCCCGCCGAAAAACTGCGACATCTTCTTAATTGAAAATCTGAAGTCTCCTCGACGTAATGTAATCCCGACACTGGCATTCCTCTTTCGTCTTCATCACTTCAGCATCCATCACTCCACGAGAGTTCCATACGCTCAAGTCCTCCAGGGCGATATTTTTACACATTTCCTTGAAAGTTAAAACGTTATAAATGCTAAAAAAAGGACTCGAAAGCCCCTTCGCCCAGCCACGTTCCTCCCTTTTTCCGTCGACTCATTTCTGCTGGTGCGATGCTAATTGGTAGCTCCCGGGAAATTGCATTGGATAGGCCGAACGAGAAGGCGGGTATCAAAGGGAGAGGGGAAAACGAGTAGATTTGAAAATCAACGAGACTCGCAGTGAGGTGACGAGGAGGAATTAAACGTATAAGAGAAGCGGCTATGTAGAGTGGGTTTGTGTGCACGAGAATGTTTTTCTCATCCGTCCCCTCCCGACGTGTACTGTAGGCGGGCGTACCCTTTTATATTTTTCCGTCCTCTTATTATTTTTTCGGGAGGGAAAATTTCGGGACGGGGATGGAGAGGGAGAGAAAAGTCGGGAATTGCGTCGGTAACGAGCAAACAAATGAAGGCTGAACCCCGTGCGCCTCACCCCTCTTCCGTGGTGATGAGAAGGGGGGTGTACGGAAAGGGGGGCGCCGGTGCAGCTAGGGGGGTCGTGGTGCTTACCGTGCACCGCGGTGCTCCCTAAGAGAGGCAAGCTCTTTCGGTGCGGATCGAAATGTCATCGCGAGGAAAAGTTTTTTTTTCAGAAAGACTGCACTACCGAGAGCGCGGAATAGCTGAACGCCCCTCCGAAATAGAGATTCCGATGCTTGAAGAGTAGTGACAGCTGAAGATGTGGGACGATTTGCGCGGGAATTAGATGAGGATGCGGTGAAATCGACGAGCCACTCGGAAAACTAAAACTATCCGCTTCGAATCGTCCCAATTCGCTTTTTAATATATTCCGCGTCGACGACTTTCGCGCCTCGTTCTCGGATGATAAGAGCCTGATTCCCCAGAGACCTCGAAAATTCAAAATAGTCACTCACAACCCCGCAAAACAAGGGGAAAGGTAATTAATTTTCAGTAAAGAGACACACGAAGGTTGTGCAAATGTTTCTCAACTAGAGGTAGATAAGAGTGGTTGATTTTCTATAAAATTATACTATTGCGTAATATGTAGAAAAGGAGAGTAAATATTGCTCGCATTAGGTCCATCTTGCAATATGCCGTTCATTGAATCACTGATTTCGTCTTTCCGATAAAAACTTTATATAATATAATTTGATGATCGGCAAATAAATAAATTTCATTATTTGGCTGCATTGTAGCCTCCGGATTGCCAAGTGGAGAATGCTTTCGAATCTGGTGAACGCGGTGCCGGATTCGAACTATGGTGAAGGCTTAAGAGGGAAATAACCTCAATTGTCGAAGTACTATTAACAATACTATTACCAGATTACTGAATGATTTTTTAGCTATAAGAGGCAAATTTATGATTGGTCATTAGCAAAAAGTTAATTTATAAATAAATATTTTGCTGATATATCCTTCTACAAAATAACAGAGGATTATCTAATGACGAGAGCAATATGGCATCTTAATCATGATATAACTGGTGAACTCAATCTGCACTTTTATTACACTTATTGCCGCAGTTTTAATGTAGTAGAAAAGTAAATTATTCACAGAGGAAAGTTTCAAGAACATCACGGATTACTGTAAAAGAAGAAACGGTCGGAAATGGATTCGCAAGTCAAACCAAAATTACTAGGGAATTTGAGAAATTAAACAATTTTCAACGCTCCGATTCACCTTCACCGCGCCTGAGATAAATTTAACGACTACACGACAGATTTGGTGACGCTTCCGACCAGACACTCATCTCTCATCCACTCGCGAACGAAAAAATCGAATGGCTGCCGCTTGGGGATGCAATTTAGCATTCGGAGTGCATTAAAAATAAAAACTCAACTCCTCAAAGTGCATTTCTTCCATCGTTGACCCGTGACTCCTGCGTCCCCAAGCGGATCTCCTCGAAAAACACTTCGTTTCCCGCCCAAAACATCGCTTTTGTCACTCTCTTCGCAGGTGTTACCATCTCTCACGGCGAGAAAAAAACCGCGGGATTCTCGATCTAGCAAATGCGCCTCTCGGAGATGCATGGAAACGCGAGACTTGATTAATGAGCGTGAAACGCTCGAGATGCACGCTGGGAATATCGCGGATTTTCGAAAAATTTCGATTCGTTAGTTCTTTGTGTTTTTCACCTACTACACCTCGGGTTTTTTTCCACCCCAAAGAAAAACGCGGGGAAAAGTGTAAGTGAAAAAAAAACAAAAGGGGAGCGTTTTTCTTTTTACGGGGGCGGACGCTCAGGAGGGTGCGGCACCCTCTCGTGCTTCGGGTTGACACCCGATTTGAATAACGCCGTGAATGAGCGAGTGACGACGCAAAAGAAATGGTAATTAGTAACGGCGGCGGCAACGCGAGGCGTATTCCTCTCAATCACGCCTCGCCTTCTTCTTTTTTTCTCGTCACCTTTATTCGCGCCAAGTTTCCCGTTCCTTTTTGCATCTCCCAACATTCTTCCCTTTCTCCTCGCGACGAGAGGAAGTTTCGAGGATAAGTCTTCGAAAAAAGTAGTAAAGCCCGCGTCTCGAGGATGTCGAGAGAGTGGAACTCGTGAGGGAACATGGTTAAAACATTCGCGAATCGATTTATGTCGAGAATGCACGCTCGAGGAGTCGCATCGCCGAGTACTCTTTGAAAATCCCGCGCAAAGGATGACTTTCATAAACCGCACTCGGCACCCTCGATATTTCCACCGTTCTTCTTCCTAATCTGCAGCGTTCTGCAATGCTGTCATCCCTACGCTGCATCGACACATTCTGTAGTCACGAAATAGTTCACAGCTCCACCTTGAAACGATCTATTACCCCCTTAATTAACGAATTGTAAGAGCATGCAAACATATTAATAGTTGTCTTTCACGGTACTTTCTTTATCTTTGCAACCTTCATGCACGCCCGAGTTCTAACGATTTCACCCTTCGTAGAAGTTCGTTTCTCGATCTCAAACATAGACAGTTAACAGAGATAATTAAATGACATCCTTAACGAAGTCTAAGTATTTCATCCCTTATCCTTACACAAAATGAGATTATAAGCTTTGTACCATCGAAGCCTAAAGACAACTTATAGACAACTAAAACTAGAAATTCGAAAATTGTTGAGATATCATTCAATTTGAGGAATGCCCCTTGAATCATATGCAATGTCCTATTGATAATTTCGACCCATCGATACATTATAATGCGTAACGTTGCACCAACGAGCTCTTTGGTGTTGATAAATACAACGTTAGCAGCGTGCATCATCATGGATATAACAGGAAATGCACACATATGTATTACAACGAGGGTAATCATTTGGAAGCGCATGATTTCCCAATTACACACTAAATCAATTTTCAATCGAGATTTTCGGCTATATCTCAAATTAAACTAGCGATGCGCGTGCACTTGATTTGATATCTCAGAGAAAACAGCTATTAATTGAGATAGCTAGAAACATTGACTAAAACTTGTAGCAATTTCCGTGGCAAATTTTATGTAATACAGTACAGTAAGGCTTCTGTAGAACCTTTTTACAGCACGAAGGATGTTTCGCCAATTCCATAAACTAGTTACATATTATCTATTATCATCTCCTCCGTCATGATTTGTCTACGAGGGTATCCGAGACCTTAGAGAGAACTAAAAATGCCTACCTTCTAGGAGCAGGCAATGTAATGAATAAGGGCATGTAAGACAGAATTGCATAATATTTAGGAGATTATATTCTTCAGCAGAAATAATAGCACTAGGCTAGTAATAGGGCTAATAATTGGAATCGAAAACGCAATTTAACTATACTATTGATATCTTCCTGATAGAATTTAATCCTCTTGGGGGAAGGAGTTTGAACCCCTAACCCCTGCGTCACTGCCTTGCACGAAAATACCTGAACAACTCATATCTACTACACAATCCAAAACTGAATTTATTTTTCATATTTTCGTTGTCATCAAAAATCCATTTCTTGGACAAATATAATTGGAGAGGAGTGAAAAATAGACGAGCACATAGAACCAGTCCTAAACAGAAAAATCAGGTTAGCCGGGATTCGTACCTGGAAATTCTGTATGTGACATACAATGTAGTCACCGCCACACCATTAGAGAATTCGATACCACTCCGTTGCATCACGCTCACTACAGCTGCACCATTCTGCACCCCCAAAATGTTCGACCGCACCAATCTGCGCTCCTCCGCAACCGTTTCAAATAGCTAGCTATTCCTCCCCGCAACCTTTCGGAATAGCTTACTATTCCTCCCCGCAACATTGTAATGCCATTCTTCATCCTGCACTCAGCAAGCAGAAACCCTCACACCACTTCTTCCATTCTTATTTCCCTAGCGTTACTTCAAACACCCACGAAATGAGAATGCAGCAAAGCAGTCGACTTCTATTTTAATTTCGTCGCGAGAGATTGCGATGGAAATAGCACGAAACCCAAGCTAATGCGAACAAAAAAACCTCCGAATCCTACGGGTAATAAAACCAAGGGAAGCGTTCCTTAATGGCTGATTATGCTGCGGATGTCTTACGTCGCGAGGAAATAGACTCGAATGAATCATTTTGCGGAGCTCCAGCCAATTAGGATTTTACGCTCGCAAGTTTTAATTACATTCGCATCTCCATCGCTGTAATCACTCGAGAAATTAGGGAGTGAATGAGAGGGTTCTATTCATAGAATTTCCTTCTTTGGTAAATTTACAGAATAAATTAACCTTTGACTTATGCAAGTTGACACTTAGAAGTATTGTCCTCGAAGTCAAACTAAATCATCTTTTACGTTAGCATCTGCGTTTTTACAGATTCCTCGATATTTTTCACAGATTGTGACTTTGTAATACAATAAATCGTTATAGCTGTTTGCAAAACTTCGGCCATTTTCTTGTAAATGCTTTTAGTTTCGTCCCGACCAAATCGATCATTTTATTTACAAAAAAGTTGCTATCAACTGAATGATAAACTTCTTTAATGATGAAATATAAACATTCCTAGTAAATATGTTTCATTATTTTTTATGTAAATATGTGAGACTAAGGTAGCGTTTTAGTAAAACTGGAATACATTTAAATCGAGAGACTGGCGAGCTTTTAAACGAATCACGAATCATAAGCAACGAACAAACACTTAAAATATAAAATCCCAAATAACTGGTACCATCTTGCTAAACACTTCGTAAATACTTTCAAATTGACAGCTGATAATGTTACAAGAGACTACTCCTAAAATGTAATAATAAACACGATTAGACCAACGTAGCAACCGTCATATCAATCGGAACAGCCAGACTATGAGATCTAATGAGTAATGAACACTACTAAAAGCTCGAAAGATTAACAAGCAGAAGCTGTATACAATTCACCATGAAACGTTTAAAACGGCGATTCGCGTAATCAAAATAGAATCTAGATTTTCGGGGCCGCAGAGGTCTAAAACATTAATCCCTGAGAACAGCTTTGAGATGAAGGCAAAGCCCCAAGCCAAGTTGACGTGTCGGTGTAACGGTCCAAATCTGATTAGGGTGTTTATGAAAATGTGGCGTTTTGGGGAGGGAAAAGGGAGAGGCGAGAGATCTCCTCAATAGCAGCATTGTTTGAAGGCATCGCCGACTAGGGTTATTTACACGAGGCGGTGTATCCATGACGTCAGTGTCATCAATTACGTACTTCTCGAGCGGATGATCTCGCTTGCGGAGGAGTGGGGGAGAGAGGGCAGAAGGAGAGAAAGGAGAATGGCGAGAAAGATATGAGAAAAGGAGGAATTGTGTAATCTAAGATGGGAAGCTATGTTTTGAGCGACTTTCATTCTCGTTTCGAAGTCATCGCTGTAGAAAATCGGGAGGACCTTCGAACCGAAAATATGACGATTTTCCTTGAGAAAGGGAATGGTTATACTATAGAAGGAGAGGAAGACCGAGCACCATTTCATACCATGCAATTGTGCGTTTATCTTCTAAGGGAGAAATGCGTATACCATTGCGACATTTGTTTAAGAATATAAATAAGTCAAAACAGTTTTAAAAATTTCTGTATGGAGTGAAAGTGCTGCCGGATGAGTTATAGGTTAATTACCAGCATAAATGCATAATTTGCTCCGGTTTTGTTCCAACAGGTTCTGTTTGTTCCCTTTGGTTCTCTGATGTATGAAACGGAAATTTAAGCATCATTTCCTTTAAGCAACCCATTCTTTGCAATTTTTTTCCTGCTATCGATGATTATTCTTAAAAGTATTTTCTAAGGTTTTTCGTGCAAAAAACTTTTCTTATACTCTCAAAAGGTTTCTTTGGGAGCATTGGAGATTATTTACTACAATACGTTTTCTTTACTGGATACATAAACAAAGATGATGGATGAAAGAAAAGACTTTCCAATGTTAATGTCGCCCAAGTTATGAAGTAATATTACTAATTTGCAAGTTAATCCCTGAATGGAACCCTAATTACTACACCAACGTTAGAAAAGCTGAACGTCGTGCGAGATCAAATCCGAGTCCTCCTCTAGTAAGAACAGATCAGAGGCAATAAACTTTCAACAGAAAACACAGAGCGTCCTCACGCCAAATCTCCATCACTCAAACCACCTCATAACCACAGTCGGCGCAGTAATAAAGGCATCCGCCGAAAAGGAGCGATCCGCGAGAGATAATCCCCCAAAAAGTTGCGAACAATTACAGCGATATTTCAAGTCCCTAACGACATTGTTGCTTTGTCTCTGATTCCCAGAGAGAGAGAGAGTGGTAACATACGAGGAGGCAAGACCAAAAGAGGAAATGAGATTAGAGATATAAAACAGGAAAGGAAAAAGTGTAGCGCCTCGGGAGTAGGGCTCAAAGCGCTTTATAGCAAATTAAAAGGCTATAATTGAAGGAAAATGGAGGAGAGCATGGCCGAAAAAGGAAGGGAGAGTCGCGTTGCCTGAAAAGGAAGCGATCGTCGGAAGCCAAATTCAAACGAGCGATGGAGATAGAAACGGGCCTTGATGGGCGCGATGATTAAGATCGGGAATGAGATTAAATTTCCCCACCACCAAACCCCTTTTCTTTTCATCCATCTCATCTTTTTCTCCATCTAACCAACCCATTCCACACATCATCCTCAGCCGAAAATCTCCCATACTTTCTCCGAGTGGTCGGTCGTTGTAACGCGTTGCTAAGTACACAGAAGTGCTTACCAACCAGTGTGCTACGGTACAGCGGTGTGCCTTGTAATACTGAAGAATATAATGGGCTGCTAATTTTACTTACATCTGAGGTTTGACATACATATAGTACGTATTTCAACGTGGAAGCTCGTTTTGAAAACGCTAAATTTTCCTCAAGTACTGAAGTTCATTACTTTAAAAAACGATGCAGATCGCCTAGGCGGTGGAGGCTATCTCTAAATTTATAATCTTTTACTTAGGACTGGATAACCCAAGCAATAAATCTATGCACCGCAAAGTTTGAGTTAATCCAAGAGTAGGCTGCGTTAAGTTCAGGTTCACAGTGTAACTACAGTAGGAGGATTATTTGTACAATAGTTTACGGTTACAGGCGTGTATGCTTCATTTAAGTTCGCCATGGAATGAACTTTCGGACGGTACATACGTTGCTCCATAGAGCCAAAGTGTATGGATTGATCTGAGTCGTCGAAATAAAGAGAAGGAAGTATTCAGACGTTGAGCAAGAATGGCAATCAGCAGGGTATTCGTAGTAAGCAAGCCAAACAATGAGTTTTGAACGCTTTCAGCACTAAAACTGAGTATCGTTTGCTTTTCCTAATGAATTGGTCTCTAAATGTCCATATTTTTGACTGGTGATTAATTCCGCCTCTAAAACGATCTTAGATTGTGATCCCATTTGACGATGTACACCAATCGATAGACTTCTAAAGCGACTAAATAATATAGATACCTATTTTCTGTTACAAAAAAGGATATGATAATAACAACCATGATCACATTATATCAAACATATATATATATAATTACAAAATAACTTTTAATGCTATCGTCAATAGAATCTTAATGAATAAATTTTTCAAATAATAACAAACGGAAAATAAGAGAAAATTTTCTCCGTGAAGAAACAATTGCTCTCGCATGAGTAAATTTTATTATTTTTTTCAAATTTTCAAAGTACGTTATTAAGCAGTATTCAATTTCCATTTATGGCAACTGGCGACTCAAATAATCAGTCAAAACATCAGTGATTAATTCCAATAACTTTGCATTAGTTGGAGCGTAACTTCTGTTTGTACAAATTTCCTCGCAGTAGCCCTACCTCTCCTCGTTTTCATTTCATTCTCTGTTTAATCTCGACCCGCTCTATCAACCTCTTTCGAACTTCCCATCCCCTGCTTTACCTCTCCTCTTTCATCATCCCCATCCCCTTTTGCTTTCATAATCCTCTCCTCCCATCCGCATCTCTCTCCATCCGTCTCTTTCTGCGGAGAGAATTTTGTGAAGGAAAGCTTTATAGATTATTCTGCAGGAAGGCGGGACGTTTGCTCCCCTAACAAGCTGCTGACATATTTTCATTAAAAGAAGAAATTACATTTTTCCGACATTTTAATCGTCCGTAGGACAGCAGGCGCATGGCAACCGCAGATATTTGGGCTTCTTTTAGCACTTGCAGCAGATTCTAAGCGAATTTTCCCCCGAAATACTATTACAGTATAACGGATGTGGTATTATCAAGTCCCAATTTACCTAAATTCTCTTAGCTTCATGAGATTTCTTCAACTTTGGCGAAGAAAATTTTATCAGGCTATTGTGTAAACTGGGCTTGTAAACAGTTTTTGAAAAATACCTGAACACGATTCCAAAATATTTTTCGCGAGTTACTACAGCTGGTAAGTGCATAGGCCCGGAAAGCGGAAGCTCCAGGATTGTTCCGATGTCGAAAGAATATTTAAACACCGTTTATCTTTTGAGTTATAATATCTTGTTTGGAATACTAGAAGAGGTTGAAAATACATTATGGAAACTTGAAAATGATCTTTATAAGCGAAACGAAAACGAGAATCAGGGCCGAACCATAAATTCCAAATTTTTGATTTGCAGAGGGCTATGCGGAGACGAGTTCAAATCAAGAGTAAGTTTAAAAATAGAATAACAAGAAGGCAGAAGGAATATATTTTTGATAAGTTAGGTAACAAAAAAATCACGTTTATAAATCTATAGATCATTCAAAAATCCAGTTCCTTTTACGGACATGAATGACAAAATAAAGAGGTAATTTCACGCGAAGGATATTCGTACCAACTTTATCTACGTTCCGAAATAAATTTCGTAGCTCCCGAACGAACTTCAGCAGCGGGTTGTTGATGAATGGTCCGTTGGCTTCTATTCCCGTAGCCCGTTTAGCCTTAATATCTCATATAGTTGGCGGGATAATAATCGTGAGTGAAATTTCGCGGGCCCAGATTGCCAAAATTAAACAGATCTCGTTCTCCCTCTTGTTAATCAACGGAAGGCAGCAGCGCGCGACGGCTCAAGCCATTTGCTGATCCATTCGAAAGAGTAATCGCTGGATTCGATAGGAAAATGAGACCGTGTTCAAACTCCCCGAGAAAAAAAAGGGAGCGGAGAAGAAAAGAGCAACGGGTGAAAAATCGCTCGCGGAGAGAAATTGAAGCCTACCTTCCCTCTCAAACCGAAATAAAAAGAAACCTGCATACGGACTCGAAAAAAATTTAACGGTATTTTCGAAGCGAGCGCACCGCCCAATTAGTGGCGCTGCTTGCAGCCCACCGAAGAGGGCAAATAGAGGGGCCAACGCACCGAGCGAAAAATTCCTTCCACGAGCGGATCGCCAATTTGTCGAAAAAACAAGAAAGGAACGCCGAAGGTGAATAAAAGAACTCGCGGAGGCGCCCAACACCTCCGAACAATCCGAGGAAATGTTTTAAAAAACCACGTGAAAACGCGCGAGAGATTTCCGGGACATTGATCCCGTGCTGCCACCTATCCGAGCCGATCCGGAATATTTAACTCGGCAATTATCGTCAATGATCTTTTTAACCTCGCTCGCCTTCTCCCGCGCAAATTAATTCCCGAAATGGCGGGAGGAAAAAGGACTCTCGTCGTGTTTTTCTCTCCTTCGATCCACTCTCCTCACGCTCCGACACCGTTCCACTCTTCCGACCTCTTTTATCCCACACAAGTAATGAAAAGAACAACGTCAGCGCCGCCGTCTATGAATTAAAAAAGAGACCCGCTTTTCTCACCTCGGTCGAATGCAGTGCCCAAACGAGGAGGGAGTTTAATGCGATTTCCAGCCGAAGGGGGAGTCACGCAACACTATGCGTACACAAACGTGAACACGTATGTATGAGAGAGCAAAAGCACACGGAGCACGTATGGACTCCCTTGTTTTCGCTCCACATGATGCGGTCAAAGGTATAGAGCGGCTTCGACACTAGTTGAAGCGATAGAAAGAGGTAATAGGGATTGGAGAGCGCAGAAATTAAGGGTAGTTTGGTGGAACAAAATGCTGCGATGATTCGTCATCCATCATTAAAACGTTCTCAGGATACAAAGGCTTTAAACTTGCAACCTTTACGGAGATTTCTCAGGACCGTATCTCGATTGGGAAACCACAAATAAGCCAAAAAGCTGATGATACATATAAACTAAAATCTAAATTAGTTTTGAATGAAACAAGACTAACCGTTACCTATCAAAGCCGTATTAAAAATACTAGAGGTACCGGCGCTGTCCGGCCATCATATGATGATCTGGTTCACCTCCCTTTACATTCCTTGTCATGGATTTTCAATCAATTAAGCCCACTTAAATTGATTTTTGATTTACAAATTGATTTGATGTTTACCAAACTTCCCAGCAAACAATCAGAGAAGGACAAACAAAAAACCTAATTGGATAAAAGAATTTAACAAAATTTAACAACAACACCTAAATATCCATCCTCTTGGTTGGAAATAAACCGAGCGCATTTTAGTGTTCAGGTCACTGCATTGAAAGTTGAATCTCTGCATTTTTCGTTCTTATATACAATAACCGTATTCATTATCTTTCCCACGTAATTTTTACATGGTTATGGGGGTCTGCCGCAGGAGAAAATTTCCCATTTCAAAGCACGATAATCTAATATTAAATGATCGGCATATGAAGAACAGTATATAAAGTTTCAAGACCTAAATACGCTCAACATTGCACTTTTTAGATTGGATTTTTATTATGATTGAATGACGATCCACTATAAATCATGTATATTATCAATCCATGAATATGAACCTTTGCAATCACGTACCCCTCCGCTCATGAATAAATCATGTTCATATATCATCACAGTAATTTATGTTTTAATACGTGGTCGCTAATAACGAACTGATTCAAAATATACGGCAATCCTGTTTCGCAGCCTGGAGCAATCCTCGATCTCTGATACTAACCGTTTAAGGCAGCTGGATGAAGTGTCAGAAGTATAATTAGAAATTGAGCCATATAATCATTTCATAAGAAACCAGTCATATGGAAAGAATTGCACACTCAAGAAAAAAGGAAACATTTCTGACACGTTACGCGTATTTAGTAGAATCAAGTACTTCCTTTATATCGCAGCGAGTAATATACGCGCAGATTAAAATTAGGAAGGATCACATCCCCTTTCTGCCCACAGTTACGCCGGAATAATTCCGCGCGAGCCTCAGATAATTATCTCATTGCGAGTCACGCCCTTCCGCGCCAAATATCGAACAAGAGAACGAGGAAAAGATGGCGCCTCACTCAAAACGAGCGCGGTAATGCACCAAAAACATCTCCCTTAACACGCTCCTTCCCCTCAACCGGAAACTGCTCCGAGAGGACTGAAGTCGGAGAAATGGAAAGAAAAGAAGAAAACACGGGAGGACGCGGTAATCTAAGAGGGGACGAGGAATTAACGCGGGGAGGGGAAAATTCGGCGAGAGAAAATGAAGGCGGGATAATTTCTAAGAAAGGAAATCATTGCGGAATGGGGGGAGTGGTTGTTTTTTCATTTCTCGGGCGGGGAGAGACTTCTGCATCCCCCTCTCGTGAACCTCTCACCTCCCATTATGTGCCGCTACCAAACCGCACGGCGGCTGACGAATCCGCCGCGCTATGAGTAATGGAAAAAGAGGGAAAAATGCATTGCGGGAAGGGAGGGGTTAAAGGTTAAGGGAAGCATGGAATTAGGAGGACCTCTCCTATCTCGGGCTCACGCCTTTACTCTCTTCACACGTTCTCTCCGACGGCTTAACGCCTCGCTCGCTTTCAATTCCGTCATTTTTTTCGCCGACGAAAGAATGCATAAAACGAGGGAAAAAATGATTGAGTCCTCGACGTTCTTTTCTTTCTCAGCCCTCGCTTTTTTATCTCGAAAAACGCGAAATCTCCGAAGTAACCGCCAGAATTCTTCCGCTCTGACTCCTCCTTTTGAAAGTGTGATGTTTTCCGAGCTGCTTTCGGGGGAGTGTAAAGAGGGTTGCGGAACGGCAAGGGGACTTATAAAGAAACTCCTGCTAGGACTCCGACGGGATTCCATTTTCGTTACCTCCTAATCCGATCCTTCGAGCGCTTTTAATGACTATTGCAGGACAATGTGATTAAATGAGAATGCAGCGGATAGTTCAAATGCTGACAACGGCCTACACAGTCGATAGCTTGCCAAAACTAGGTACCACCGTATTTATTAACAATCTTGAGATAGGATTTAGAAATGAAATTAAGATAACGTAATACATAACAAACGGGGCGTTTATATTGTATGCATTATAATGTATTCAATGAGCAAAATCCTGAACAGCCGTCACTTAAAAACCAGCGAATATATACTACTTTCGGTTCACTGCTTTGAATGGTATGGACTAATACAGATGGTAAGACACAATTACAACTCTAAGTTTAAGAATAATAACTTACAAGTTCTCAATACATATATAGTTCATATAAAAATATAACTCACGGTTTTCTTCCTTAAGCTGCCACTCTCATAGAAAATTGGGTCACCTGTGAATCAAGCTGTCAGAGAAAAGGCGATTCCGCCACTGTGGAACCCAATTCAGAAATGTACCTCAGTAATTACTTTAACAATAGTATCAGATTACTCGCAGAAATTTAATGTATAGAGGTGAGCAACCAACATGATGCTAAACGCGCATTTGAGGATTCTCAATGCGAACGAATTAATCCACCAGTTTATCATAGCCGAAAAGTAGAAACCGGCGTAAACATCTGGGAGCGTTTAAAAGGTGATCCCGATCGACTTTCATGAAGTGAAGACGCCGTATACCTTTCAAGCGAGGAATAAAAACGACGCCATGAAAGAGGGCAGATTGTTATAAATAAAAGGACTGCTCAGTAAATGGATAAAAAGCTTAAGCAAAGAGGATCCCGCTTTAATCCGATGAAGTCTCCCAGGGTTAGATAAATGTCGCTCGGATAATTCCAACTAAGCATTAATTGGTCCGTTCACGGTCGTTAAAATATTATCTTTCATCCCCCTTTTATATCCTTACAGCATCCAGTCACTTCCTCTTATCGTCTCTTAATTCGTGAGAGATGAAAGGGAAAAAGGTGGTGTAGCGGGATGGGTGGCGGCGAGAGAGAGAGTTATAAACATTACACTTTATGAATCCCCTCCACCTGAAGGAGTTCGTTGGGAAAAAGAGAGGCAAACTGAATCTGAAAATAGACCATGTGTTAGATCGAATCACTTTGACCGACGGGGTGAAAGAAGCGGGAGAAAGAAGGGAAGGGAGAGAGGGAGGGACGAGGGAAATACAGAGGGGGAAAAGTCAAAATGATGAAGGAAGAGTTTCAAAAGAATACCCTCAATCCCCAAATCATGCATACACACCAGAGGTGGCCATGTATCTTTCAATTGCGACCGACATGTATAGAAGACGTTTGGGATCTTAGTTCCTTCTGATTGTTTCAACATTTGAAAAATAATATTTTGGAATCTCAAACCGAGGCATTTCGCAGTTATCGTCATGATATAATACCGCTTCCAAACTTGTGGTTACCATTCCTTGAATGGCGAAATGAACTGCGGGGGTGTTTCTCTAGCGGTTATAGGCCACGACCTCTTATATATATTCTCAAAATAAACACGATAAGTGCAAATATTAACGTCACGCGGATAGTAAATGCTGTTTTTCCAATGTCATAATCCGTCATAACTAAAAGTTGACATTAGAAACATCAGTAGCATAAAATTGTAAATCAAAGTTTCTTTTCTATCCGGCGTTATATTCAGTTAAATTAAGTACAAATAAAATACACTATTCTAGGTAAAAATGTGAAAGGTCGAAAGAAATGATATTTTATATTAAAGATTTTTTGTTTCTGATGAGACTAAGAACACTCTAGTAGCTATAAGTAAAAATACCATTAGAACGTAACTAAAGAAACATAGTATCTGAAAAGTTAGATTTTAGAGATAAAAACTGGAATTAATATAAATCATTCGTTGCAATCTAATCATCTAGATGGGAGGCCCTAAAAACCTGTTGGATAAATTAAACTAGATTTAACGATTAAGAATTAGTACAATCAAATATATCTTTCGGGGTTATCTACAGTATGGTGTACCGTAGAAATGGTCTTGACGTTCACTTTTCTTTTACCCTTCAAAGGGAGACAACGAGGAAAACCGGTCGATATTCTGGCGAGATCCTCAAGGGAAAAACGTTTCCGCAGATGTCCTGCAGACCAAATCATAACACAATCCGAGTTTCTTCCTCCAAAAATATACTGCGGAGGGAAAGAAAAAAATTGCTCGGAAGATAAAAGGGCGAAGGAATGTGCGCAGGGGCAAGAGGGGAGGAAACAGATGAAATAACGGGAGAAAAGTGCCATTAGTAGGGTCGCGCGATGAAAGAAAGGAACCAAAAGACATTAACTGCGTGAAATATGATACCTTATTATCATTATTTACGGAGGGAGTTCTCACGGGGAGAGGATGACTGGAAGGAATGAATGAGGGAAGAAGTGTTTATCAGACATTATACACTGCCGCGGCAGATGATAAGAACCCCTTCACTTTGTAAATCTTTTTATTTCTACCGAATTCAGGAATATTCTAAAACGGAGGAACCCTGATGGTTGGCGAATTCCTACAGTTCCTGAAGAATTTTCATGAATTTCATTCTCGACCCCACGAATAAAATGCCCTGTGACGGATAGGTCATTAAAGTATATAAACCATCTTGAAAGAAAGCCTTTGGTAATTTCCATAGTAGATTTTTCTAATCTGACATGTTTCGTCAAAAAGTTGGCGACGAATTAAGATTCTACTGCAGAAGTTTCTTAGTGTTTTACTTCAATATGGTTTCTGGAGAATACAGTGAAGATTAATCATGACAATTTTATTTAAAATATATAAACTTCGTCTGCATCTATGAATCTAATAGTAATACCACGGAAGTGGAATGGTTAGCATGATTAAATAAACTAAACTAGGTTTTTATTGATTAGGGAAGGAATATATTTGCTATAAATGGGGTCCTTCGCAATGACTGAGTAATTTTAACCAATAATTGGATGTTTTCGAGGCATTTAGACAATTAAAAAAATATTGTTTGAAACACTTTAAATGATGAAATGTCACGGTAGTGCTCGACGACGACAGTTCAGTAATTTAATCAGTCTCTATCGGTTAATCGATACAGAGATTAATTTTTTAAAAATAAAGAACTTCTAATACACATTTTGACGTGCCAAAAATCATTGCATTCCGGAAATCCTTAAGCGTATCACGAAAATCGGCGAATGAAATCCGGGAAAAACCATGAAACACAGAGACATGAGCACACCCTGGTTACAAAATAACGTTCCGAAATTCAATATCATTACGTAGGACACTCATTATAAAATTACTGAAAACACAGAATGTATTTCAACTCAATTGAATATAATTTCGGGGACTCTTGTTTACGACAACAGGACACCAACAAACCGCCGGAGGACGTTTTCCTGGGATTAGAGAAATTTTAAAGTTCAAAGGAAGCGAATAAGAAATGGAAGTGATGAACGGAAGATAAAGGGATAGCGGAGAATTATGACGGGGGTGGATCGATTTCTCAGAAGGGGTCTTTTTCGGTTCAGAACCTTTCTTCCGAAATGGCTCCATCATCTCTGGTTGGAGGATAGAGCGAAGGGGTGATATTCGCTGGAGCGATGACAAGGAAAGACAAGAATATTCTGTGAAATAGGAAGGCACAAAGAAACTGGAAAGGCGCTGAAAGGGCATGAAAGCAGACGGCGTCGCTTTACAAAGGGCCGAGTGACGGCAGACATTATCTCGAGTGTTACTCACTGAGCGAGAATATTTAGGGCATGTTCAAGTTCGAGCCAAGGAGCGAGATTATATTGAAAAGAATAAAAGTTCGAGGAAATCTGATCGTGCACTTAAACATCGTTCACTCAGCCATTTTACCTAAACGAAGAATTATTATTATACTATGTTTTTCATAAAATGATTAGCAATCTACGACAATGACGTATGTATAAGAGTTGTACGAGTCTCATATTCATTAACAGCGTAGTTCTAATTTCTTTCCTTTCAATTAATTCCGTTCCTACTTATGTACCCGTCAATACACGCAAATCCTTCGTGAACAATGAAAATGGAATATCAAAGATATTCCATTTTCATTGTTATAATTATTTGTATAAACTCCCGGATAGCCAAGTAGGTTCGCAGTAGATGAATGAGGTCCCAGATTCGATTCCCGGTGGATGCTCACCTCAGTTTTTCTAAGTAATCAAAAACATAACTACATTATGCGCAGATTGGATAAGTTTTTAAAACCAAAACTTAATTTTCAACGACAAGTAGGACCATCAGTTGTGGCTGTAATAGAAGACGAATCGATGATGGGTTTTTATTTTCCATTGCTCATTTTGACGAAGCTTCATTGGTGCCTTACATTAGTTGTACTTCGAATAACGCACCAAATTCGGCACAAATACAGCTATGGGCGATTACGGGGGTATTTGCCGAATATCTTTCAGTTTTTCATACGTTAAAAAGGCAATTAAGTACGTGGCTGCACCTCGGCCTGTTAGGTTAGTCAGATTTTTCTCGATTAAAGCAATACGAAGAGATAAACAGTTACATTTATCAGCTCCCACATGCAGCTTTCATGAATCGTCTTGGTAGTGATTCCCTTTCTATGTAACCGACCAAATTCACGTACGTTCACACCAAGAATTACGCGAGAAAGATAGCGGGGGATGCAAACCAGTGCTTCATAGACAACAAGAAACATCAATAATACTATCCTTGCCTTGACGACGAAGATAATTCATAGTCCTTAATCAGTACGAATACTACACCAGGGGAAAACGAGCCGAATCCCCCAAATATTAGGGCCCTTTTTTTATTGGACGACCTGGAAGCTCTCTTTTTCGGGTCCCCGTTTATGACTCTTCGCTTACGATCCGATGGATGCAGTAAACCGTCGGAAACGTCTCTTTTTTATATTCCGCCTCCCCACATCTCCGACTAACGACAAAATCAACGGATCCCTAATAACGCCAGGAGACGAGCGGTTTAATTCCGAAACGAGCACCTCTACCTTGGGGGCAAGAACCGATAGGCGGAGGAAATGTGGATGACGGGAAGTCGAAACTTTTTTTCTGGTTGGAAATTAATGTTCGAACCAGCTTCACGGACACTTGTCCACCTCGAGGCTTCCGTTATAAAATCGCCAAATAAAACGTAAAGGTACACGGCGACGTTTCATCATTCTACGTAAAAAGAGGAAAAAAGGAGAAAATGCTTCGGGTGACGAAAACTACAAACGATCATTATATCCGTTAAATAATAACAAAGACAAAAGGGTAGTGCGGAGAGAAAAAAATGCCCGTGATAACCGATGGTCTGGACCGGGAGGCTGAAGGCTAATCTGCCTGGAAAGGAAGGAATCGGAGTAAGGGAAGACCACACAAGGATGGTGATAAATGAATTTTTGATGAAAGAGAAGGAATAATGAGGTTAAAGAGAATTAATTGGGGGAATATAAAAATGATACAATTAATTTTGGAATTTAATGATTGAAGTCTTGAATAATAGCGTGGAAAATCATAAAAGAGAGGAGTGGAGATATGTAACGTGGGCATTGGCAAATCCAGATTAGAGGCGATATGGGCAATTCCTCCATCATTGGTGATTTTGCGAAATGGAATTTACTTAGAAGAAAGAAGAAACACAAAGTCATTCTACGATCACATTAAATCTATTGGATTTTCACCACGATGTGTAATCTAAAATCTGTAGGAGAAATCTTTTGGAGGAAATTAATCCATTGATACCGTTGTTATCTCATAACAGGTATATGAAATGCTACCCAAAACCATCCGACCTGGGCACTTTTCTAAATTCGCCCCTTAACTAAGGAGTAATAAGAACGATAGGCTACGTCGATAGGTACTTTTACGTCGAAAGCTTGATAGAAACCAATACAAAATAATTTCGGAGACACTGTGTTCAAGTAACTTAGGTTCCAGCTAATTTTAGACCACAATATATTTGCAGAAAATTCTCATGGAATAGAAACGTTAATCAGACCTCAGTAGAAGATATTCGATTAAGAGAACAAGACTAAAGAATGATCATGAATGCGGAATATAATTATTTAATGAAAATATGTTTGTAAAGTAATCAAATCCGGTTGTAACCTCATGCTCTTAACTATAGGCTACCAAAAGTTTGGAAATGGAAATTAAGCTTACTAAGAAAGAAATGTAGAAGATAAGATGTTTCATGAAATCTAGATACTCAGGCGTTACCTTTTGGAAAGCCATAGAAGTAATGAAAGTTACTTTAAGACATTTCATAGCATTCCATAAGGAGGGATTTTAATAAATACCATTATTCTGCATCATTCATATCTTAGGAGCTTTCATATTCACTTCATCGCTGCCACGAGCAATACTGTCAATGGGACAAAAGTAAATGAAAGCAACATTTTCTACCAAAAGAAGAATAAAAGTATTCCATTCATCAAGATAAGGTAGCAGGATTTCAAGGAAAAGTATAGAAACTAATGAAATATGGGTAAATAATAAGTGTACTTTTGTCTAACATCACAAGTTTCCGAGTTCGAGTCCCGGTTAACCATATTCATTCTTATGTATGTTTTCTTGAACCTTTGGATACGCCATATAAATCTTCCTATGAATGCAGGTTTCTGGAAAAATCGACAATCAGATAGTAAATGCGAATAATAAAAGCTCGAATCGATCCTTGATTGAAGTAAGTGGTAAAGAGAACACGAAAGGAAAAGAAGACGAATGGAAAAGGAAAAACAAGGGGGCGCATAGGCGAACGAGCAGAAAAGAATGAATAACGAGAAAACAACAGCGGCACTCGCATTCGCTGGGATAATGAAGGGGAGATCGGAATGATCGAGGGTGCTGAAATAAGGGTTGCGAAAGGGGCGTGAAATGCATCAGGAAGAGGGGAATATAGCCGGAGGGCGGGTCAAACGGGCAATAAAAAAGGGGGCGGGTCGAATGAGGCGAAAAACAAATGAGATCAGACGGGGAAAAATGCGGCCGTGTTACGAAAAATATTGCTCTCCATGATGTCCATAGCATGGAGTGGTGAAAAATGCACTCTTCCTCACCCACGCCACAATTTCATCTCACTCCCACCCAAACCCCTCCACCTCCCATCGATTCCTTCGTTAAACTCATAAAACGCATTTGTGTGATATACCGAATCATTATCATCTTTCTATCACTCCTGGAGATTCCTACACTACGAAATCCTCCAATCCTCCTGGATTCACCGCAGGGCTTCCAGATTTGGGCGATTATTTCGAGGCCCTCCTCTCTCTCGCTCTTGTCTTCCTACCTAAAAAACGATAAATGTGCAAAGCGTAATATTTCGGTCCCAAGGATATAACCACGTGTGGTATACGAGGTATACCTTCATACATTATAATTATGAATATAATAATTATGAATAACGTGGGGATAAACATTAAATGCAACTATTTCTTTTGAGGGCTCCTGGATAGAAATATGGGCAGTGAGATCGCATTTGGTAAAAGCGGACCCGGGATTGATTCCCAGTGGTAGCCCAGGTGCGAAACGACAATAGATGTCGAAGTTTTTAAAAAAAATACCACTACTACTATTTCTTTAGAAACCTCGATTTTATTCGTTTGAATTATATACGATTAAATTTGTTGCGAAATTTTTTCTGCCCATCCTAACCAAAAGATATAATCAGCATAAATAGGTTGTCGAATTTACATTTCATATTTTTCTGATTCCTAATTATTCTAATTCCTACGATGATTCTCCTTTACAAAATTGCGTTGCACCATTTCGAAACAAGTCACCATATCCCAACATTTCGATTTACTGACAACGACTTTTTCCCTCCAACTGCACGGTTTCCTGGCTGCATTATGACAGAACGTTTATTTTATCTCCCAAAATCACCTCAAATGTGTAACTGACAACTCCAAAATCAAATCTTTAAGAGAACCCATTCATCCCGAACGTTCTCGGCAGACGCTCTCCCATTTGATCGGGTTTTAGTGCAGACGGACGCCGCAGGGTCGCTGTCGTCGCTTTGTGACTCGCGTTAACCAATTCCTCCGCTTCCCGTGATTGCTTTTTTGGAGGATCAGAATGCACAAAAAGGGAGTGATATGGCGGGACAGTTGTGCTTCCAATGGATATGCAGAGTTGTTTGATGCATGACGCGAGGATCTGGACATTGGTTCAGCAGGGGATGATATATCGGAAAAGTTGGGATTTGAATCAAGGGTATTGTATTTTGGCAGAAAAATTTGTAATGATAGACGATATTCGAGAGTTAGTAAAAGAGATATGAGACGATGGAATCAATTGAGTAACGCTGAATAGAAAAATCAGCCCTTATTTCTCGAAAGATTTTATGCTTATAAAAATTAAAGGTAAAATATCATTGGAGTGTTTAACAGAAAAATTTCCTCTAAAAAGTATTCCCTTCCATACTTGAAAGAAATTTCCCGATTGAAAATTCGGAAATGCTTAATTGGATTGCCATTATGATGGTATGACTCTCGAATTTATGGTAAGCAGAAAATGTAATAAAAGCTATATGCAAACGTTTTCTAAAAAATTATTTTTTGTTGTCGTATTGGTTTTGGAGGATTTGTAAAAAGATTTTGAATAGTAAAACATCAGATTTGAAACCACCGAATTCCTTACTACTATTATCAACTCAAAAGACGAATTACAAAAAGGCTTATTTTACGGGGCACATTGATAATCATTGAAAATGCGTTAATCTTAAAAAGATTTTATTAAAATAAAGAAAGACGGTTACAAAAATCCAAAGGTAATATTAATCGCTGGAAAAAACACTGGATAACTTCTTGGGAACGATTCAATTTCATTAAATTAGTTAAATTTTATAACAATAATTATCTCTTCTTTTGGATATTTGATCATTTCAGCTACGAAAAAACGTCGCGAACGTTTTATGCAGTGTTAGATATGAAACCTAACAGGCAATAAAACGTGAGAGGGAAGGAAATATCGAACAACGTTTCTCAAATAAAATGTCCGAGAGTCGACAAACAGAAATTAGCGTCAAGTGTACCGCGAAAGAAATGCTTCCACCGAGAACTCCATCAATTCCAATTACGACAATCGACGCGAATATTTCTTTTTCGAATGTTCTTTCGACTAACGGCATGATTAGGCACAAAAGCACCGGCGTAGAAAAATTATTCTCCGGGTCAACCATATTCGAACGTGAAGTGCGAGAGAGAGGCTTAATTCCTGGAATTGAAGTTTATATTAGCTGCGAAAGGTACTTCAATATCGGGAATGATGAATAGCCGCCAGCATCGACGATTTGCTGAAAAGAGTCGCCGCAATTAATTGAGGATGAAATGTTTCTAAATAGGGAAGTAGAGAGGGAATGGATGAGTATTCTTTACATGCATCATTTGCCGGCATTTGCGCGTGCCTTTCAGCCATACATAAAAATAGTTACACATTCGTGGACAATTTGGGGTTGATAATTTATTAAAATCTCCTTTTTAACAACTCTTACCGATATATTAGCTAATTATATCGTATCAAACTGAGTCAAGATGTTAGTTGCTAAATTCGTAGATGCAGAAACCTACCCGACAAACATATATAAAATCATATAAAAAGAATGAAGACAGATGCTGGTCGTAGTAAATATTAGGATAGTACACAGATATATCATTAAATAAAGTGAATGCATTTAAAATGTTTTAACGACTTATCGTCAACATCACAGCTGCAATATTTTTACATTTCCTTCACAATTTCCTCAATGATTTTAGTTATGATATTAGGTATCTACATTAGGTATAATCAGTTTTTTCTATTTAAAATTTATCGAATTCACCTTAAGGATAAAGTTATTTTAACTCGTATACAGTTATACTGTTATGCATCATAGAAAAGTAATTTTTCTTCATAGGATTAGAGCTACAGATTATTTGCCATGAAACAAATCACTGTTCCCCGAATTTTCAGGAAGCTTTCCCTTCTTTTTTACAGCGTAGACTCATGGCCTCCATGTCATAGGGAATTGAACCCGGGACAACTTTCACCGAAAGTGATAACGCACTATCAATATGGCTTTCCGAGGGTCAACATCAATTTCCATACTTTGCAAAGTCAAAATGATTTCTCTCTTTCATACACAGATGATATATTACAGGAAATGATACTTAAACACGGTAATCAGCTCAATCTGTAAACTAATGATGGAGGACTTCGGGTAGAAAGGTCCCTATGGGTATTTGTAAATATTTTTCTGAGGATAGAAATGTATGGAGGAGAGTTCAATGGACGGTAATCAAGATTCGTAATTTCATAACTAATTCCAGGAATGTTCTCGAAATTTCTGAATCGGCGAGGGTTTAAGGAGTTATTTTTTTGCAATCACGAAAAACTGGAAGAATCGGCTCAGTCACTAAACCGTACGAAAGCAGTAATTAAATAAAATTAACGAAGGCGGCGGATATAACCGTTGGACAAAATAATTGCGAAATTCATTTTGCAAATGAGCCATAAGTCCATTGTGAAAACTCGGTTAATGTTTGAAGTTGTAATTACCCTTTTAATGGAATCCATTAATCGTCGATTGATTTCTCGCTTAATTTTCAATTCGGCTTTAAAACAGTTGATACATCGGCGGCTATCGGATATTTCAGCCAGTGTCGAAGGAACGCGCCGACGAAAGAGCTCCGATTGCGGGACAAAAATACACGCCTCAAAGCGATATTCATTAACTCTTCATCAGATTCGAGCCTGAAAGCCCTCGCATGGGCTTTAGGAAATTGACCTTTTCATTAGAATGGGATTTATTTCGAAACGAATCGGCACGGTACGAGGACAGCCTATATTACAAGTTTAATTAGGACAAATAATCCATTGAAATCGGAAAAAAAGGCAAGAAGATATCCGAGAGGGAAAAACGACGCGGTTTTCATATTGTTCATAAAGGGAAAATAATTACCCTAATGGTTCCGCATTACGCAGAAGTATAAATCATTCCGAGGGCCTGCGTTTTCATCTAAATTAGAAATTCGGTACTAAATGGAAAAAATTACAAATTATATTTTCTCACTGGTTACCTTTATTGGATTATTCGAAGTCGATGATTTACATTTTTAAAAACCTACGTACGGCAAGTCAATCTATTTTTTTAATATCACAAAAGCAATCTCCCACGAGATTCCCATTTTAAAATTTTTTTATTAACATGTCATTTTAAATTTCACATTATTTGTACTATTTACAGAGTTATAAAAAATATAAGAGCCACGAGCCTAAAATTACTTCGGTGTTGACTTATTCAATATGTATTTCCGTAATTTTTGATTGGCAAACATGGACTGAAAATTACACCTACAACATCGATACATTTTTTGACTAATTTCTCTCGTCTAATTTTCACACTATGAGTATATAGAAGTAAATTTAGTTCAATATTTAACGTTAAATATTAAAAGCATTGAATAAAGTTACACATTTGTAAATGAAGGTATATTTCGAGAGTTTTAATTTTTTAAATGTAATTCAGTGGATTTTATCTTTTAAGTGGGTTTTGCTCACGGTTTTTGTTCATTTATCCTCCGTTGTAAAGGGTTTTTCCATTCGGTAGTTTATACGTTTTCGTTCACGGAATAAGTACCTCTATATCTGGTCAAGGAAAGGCCCAAAATGGCCCCAAGGCGAATCGAACTAATCGAATTAACCTACCACATATATGATGAGATAGCGTTTTGTTGAAAGCATCATGATGACATAGAGCCAGAACCCAAAATACAAAACCCTTTGTTCCTGAATACATACCGAAAACTATTTCTCTGTATTTTAGTTTTCTTTGATGGTTTCCAAATATTCATTACCTAAGAATAACGGTACTTCGCGTCTTCTGAAATACCCTAGGAAAGAATGAAATGAATAAATCGACCAACTTGTTCACTTGGTTAATCTATTAAATATATTACACTAAATGTCCCGATCGGATATACTTATAGTAAATATGAATAACCAAGCTGAAGGACATTTGAGAGATTCTGTTCCAGTGACGGAAAAGGATAACGTCGCCGCTATTGAAGCGCTCCTCCAATTTACCATTACGCTATCAAATTGCTCGAGTGTTAATTTGACTTTGAGGTCGCATATCCTGAAACAAAGGGATATCCCGATCTCGGCATTACGCGCCAAAATTGATTTTAATTAGATCCCGCGTTAAATGGCAGTTTGTTTTCCGGCATCGGGCGACATTACGTATGCCGTCTAGCTCTATCTCGGCTTAATTTTTTCCCTTTTGCCGTTTTTATCTTTCGCACGAGCGTAAAAAACAAGCGGATGCGATTGCTCCGTATTCATTTTAAACATTCTCGTTACTCATTCCCATGGCTAGCTCATTGTCCCCACCAATCCTTCCATCGGATTCAAATCCACGCGCACGACCCTGATTAATGCTGACTGCGGACGCTGTTCGAATTCCGCGACCTTTACCGAATGATAAGGGCCCCGGAGAGAACAATGAGCGCAGGCCGATTAAAAATTTGCAGTCGTGGGACAAAAATATACTATACATAAGGTCCGCTTCGAACGTGAAACCGGGATTTATAAATATTACGATATGTTTTGAGCAAACGAATTGAAAAAATTTCAACGACTGCGACCGATTATTGTTAAAGTTGAAATGATTCCTAGAAAAGTGTGTGCAAAAACTATAATGTAATATGA
Source organism: Pachydiplax longipennis (assembly GCA_036926295.1). Lineage (NCBI taxonomy): Eukaryota > Metazoa > Arthropoda > Insecta > Odonata > Libellulidae > Pachydiplax > Pachydiplax longipennis. The sequence continues at coordinate 21,667,327 of JAVFKF010000012.1, forward strand.
AAGGAGGAATAGTTAGAATCCCTGAAATTTAAAAATCCGACGAGTCCTTTCACTGAATGCTCATGTTTTTCACACTCACAATTACGTCACTTATTAAAAAAATAAAGTATTCCTTTAAGTTAATATTAACGCAAAGTATTCGAATTTCGCATAAGACTGCGAACACTTTACAGTTTTAGATTTTAAAATCGCAGAATTTGACAAAAACACAGATTTACTGGTGCAAATGATAATTCCAGGTACTTCGATAAAATACTAAAATTCTCAATCCTCATGGGAACTCAACATAGATCTTTCATAAAAGAGTTCTATGATAGTAGTATAGTAGTTTTCGAGTGTCTCCCGATATTTGCTAAGTATTCAAATCAATTCTAGGTCTGATTAATTTAAAAGCAAAGTAATAATTTCCTTTTACTTGTCACTAGGGCAAATGAAAAGATCTATGCGCAACATATAGGCAAAGGAGAGGAACATAACAAATAGGAATACATAATAATAAACGATGCAATACACTATTTCCAATCTCTTCTCACTCTGATTTGTTCGATAGGAAATTTCACTGGAGAAAATTTCTATGCAAGGGCGTCACTACGGAGTTAAGTGAAAGTGACTACGAGAATTAATATTGCTATGAGAACCAGATTATTTTAATTTTTTACTTATATTTATTCATTATTTACTTATTTACATATTATTATCACTTTTTCATAGTCACTTGGTGCATACAACACGCATATGTGTGATAGTAAATTTTATTCCATTTAAAATTATAGATACTCCATCGTCCATTACACAATCATCATTTTCTTTCGCACCACCGTAAAGTAAAAACACCCCTTCTTCAGAAAATCACCTCAGTAACATCGTACCGGTACTCTCGCAGGGAAAAACATATTTATCCGCATCCTTCGGCAGCAAAACGCACGACCACTCACTTGGCAGTCGCGATACCACCCACGCTCCTCCCATACATTTTTTATTTCCGAAAAACTCCGCAGGAAAAAATTGAAAACGCGAGGGTCGAATTGCGCAGGGCACGCCCTCTGCGGTGAATAACACCGACGTTTGACGAGTACGCTTTTTCAAACGGCTCCTCCTACTCTCCAATCCGAGGTAAAAACGAGAGTTCTCAACATCTCCCGTGGGAATGGAGCGGGAGAAGCTGTGGAGGGAGGGATGGGAAAGAGAACTCGGTGGTCGGCAATTTCGACAAATAATTAATTGGAGCAAGAGAAAGGGGCTGGTGAGAGGGTCATGGGAGGGAGCGGCTGGATTGGTTGCGTAGGGTGCAGGGGGAGAAGGGTTGGGGTGGTGGCGAGCTTTTGCGGAAAAGTCCGACGAAAAAGCTTGATTGCGTTTGTGGCATTCGCAATCTGATAACAATTTAATGCGTCAAAGAATGGCTCTTTCGATTTTTTTTCACTACGCCCAGTTTGTATAATTTTTGCGAAAAGAGAATTATCCGGGACCTTGTGTTTTCTCTTTTTATTTCGTCCGGCTCTCCCTTTGATGTTCCACACTGGAATTCATCTGAATCGGCTAATCTGAAGAGGTGAAGAGATGAAGTTGGCTGTTTTCTATTTTCCGTCGCGAGAGAGGAAAAAATTGGCGTTTAATTACATCAATTTCGAAATCGGGCGGGAATCAACTCCGTCGAATCATTCGGTTTTATTGCGGGGAGAGAGAATTATTTTCGATGCGGAAAAGTAAGGGGCTATTTTCTCGTTTTGCAGTCCCCCACAGAAAATAACATTCGTAGGGCTGCGACGAGTTTCCTTGTAATAAAGCCCAAAGAAATCTCACGACGGAATGTTCACATATTAAGGAACAGAACGTAAGACTTTTCCTTTTCCTTGTTAACCAATGTATCGATACGTACGGGAGAAAGGGAAAAATCGTAAACACCCCGTTAAGCGTTAATCCCTCATCATCGACGTCAATCATTCGCCCCAAATTAGGAATAAAAGAAACTTCCGCCACGCGCAATTATTATTTAAGTCCGCGCTCATTAAAAAACATCCCTTGATTAACATCGATGCCGAAATTTTAAGCGGCGACCGTATTGATTTTTCCACCTGCCCGCCCTTCCGAATTAAATTAAAAGCGGGGGGAGATAGGTGATAAAACTCCGCATTCGGTCGCGCGCTTTCGCGAAATTAAACGCAAAATAAACTTTTAATTGCGACACCGGATACGCCCGCATCTTCTCGAAATGCGGACGGGCGTCGACTTTGCGCACGGATGGTCACTCCCGGAGGTAATAATCCCCTATCAAATCGTCGACGGGACGATTAATAACGCACCGACACAAAGAGAAGCGTCGCCGGAAATGAGATGGATAGGCAGCGGCACATTACGCCTTGGCCAGCTTTCCGCGGCGGACACCGTATTCCGAAACGATTTGCGGTACTCTGAATTACGTATCCCCCGCCTCCGTCTATCTACACGTCCAATACACCCCCTTCACCGGCCGGTGCACCCCATCGATTCCACACTCCCGCGAATTCCAATCAACGCTCAACGCCTCTCTGTTCCCGCCCCCTCGACCACCGGCACAGCATCCCAACGAACACCTGGGCTTGATGATGCGAAGGAAGCACCTCGGAATTCGCCGTGTTTCTTCAATCCGCGACTCCTTTTCTATCCTTCCGCTTCCTATTTATCCTCGCGTGATGCTATTACGCGCTAACGAGATTGTCACCGCGTTAATCCCCCCATCTCGCGATAATTTTCGCTTCGTTTGACTCACTAATGACACCTCTACGACGAAAAGAGGCCGATGAATTACTTGCGCCGCGGTTTCTGTTTGAGCGCACGGGTGCTATTTTCTCGATGTCAACACGGGAAAAAAAGCAAACAAGCCGCGGATGAATCAATTAATGTGCGCGGAAAAATAGCCCGGTGTGTCTTATTAATTAGAATTCATCTCGCCGGATAAGGAGGAATTCCGCTGAGCCCGCCGCCGCGATAATTCGGGCGTCGCAAACGAGAGTAAATAGTCGCTAAATTGGCGGATAAATAAATAATTTCCTCGCAATTTCTCGTTTATTATAGTGGTCGTGCTACGTGGCGCCTATTCAATCAATTTCATCTCATTATAACGTAAATAATAAATTAGGATGCTAAAATATCGTCTTCCATCATTAATTATCTCTCTTTTAAGAGGTTCTTCGTCGTGAATTACGTAGAATTTGCTGGAAATTTCGGACGAAAGATTTTAAATTAATAACCTCTGCGTTCTGACCAACAACTTAATGTTCTGAAATTTTCGTATTTATATATTGGGATAGTCAAATGGGCGTTGGATTTCGTTAAAAGACTTTATTATGAGCCAGTGGTCCACTACCACTTACCAGTACCCTTTATATACGAACTGACCCTAACCGCCGAAGCATTGTATGAATACTATAACTCTATATTGGAATAGTCTCTCAGTAAGAATAATCTTTTGTTGGTTTTTCCAATCTGAGCTCGAACTTCACGATAAAAAAAACATCATTTACCTCTGTGTCTCTGCATCATCTCATGATAATTCTATTTTGCGGATTAGACGATTTATATTGACGTATCTCTGACTTGTCCGGAAATACGCTCAATAGAATTCAATAGACAATTCAAATTTTAACTGAACAACTCATTCTTACAAATGTTTTCGTAAAACAATTGCGAATAAAATTGGTAACTAAGATTACTTTCTTAATTTTTGAAGCAATTTGCGTTGCTCAAATTACTTTCAACCAAACGAAAGAATGGCAGAGATAATGATCACGCATAAGTGAGGCGAGTAAAAGAATAATAAGACCATACCAGTCTTGTTTATTCTTAATTATTCCTCCTTCAACATACACAACCAGACCCCGACCGAGATTCATACCAGGGAATTCAGGCTTGTCTGCCTGCCACGGTAACCTATACGGCCTCTAAAATCCTCTAAAATCAAATGATTAACAAAGACGTACTTATATACTTATGCTATCAGCCGCCTAAATCAGTAAATTTGTACTCCAAACGCGTAGCGGAAACGTAGATAAAAACGTATTTGTAATAAATACGAGTACTCGCGCGCACCGCCAGGTCGTGACGTAAATTAACTGTATCGCCAATAGAGAACGAAAAGCTAATCGTAATGCGACCGAATGTCATCTGCCCATCGCGAAAATAAAAATCACCGAAACATCTATTCGATTATATTCGCCGACTATTGTCCCACCCACGCCGGAACAGTCCAATCGACGACATAATAAACCGTCAGCTAATTTTTGTCACCGTGTCTAAGTCGCGCAGCACTCCTAGATTTATTTTCCCTTTGATAATCACCGCTGTATTGTCAATCGTATTTGCGCACCTAACTCGCTTAACAACGAAGTGGAAGAGGAGAGCAAACATCGGCAACGAGGCCTCCAAATCGGTCACTCAATCAATCCGCCATCTCCCCCCGCCACCATGTTTGAACTCTTGAACCCTCATTTCGGATGGAAAGGGAAGTAAAAAAAAGGCTTATATATATATTTTGCCCGAAACGCGATTTTCCATTTTATTCCGTCGCCGCTCATTATTTTGGGGCTTTCGAAACGGTTTTCGTATGAAAAATAAACGTTTTTCGGGATGCGTCGTTAATTAATTGATGCTCTTCCTCGATTTTCTTTCTTTCCCCCTCCCCTCCATTTAAATGTACGTGTGCACCGAGCATCGGGGAATAATTCAAAATTTTGAATTATTTAATTGCAATCAAAAATGATTTTTGACGCGGCATTAAAATTGAGTGCGGGGCAGAGTTGTTAGTTTGGGGGGGCGCGGGTGTGGGAGTGACGAGGGGGAAGAGACGCATCAATCCGGTGACGTGATCGCATAAAACAGAGCTTCATCTACCGTGCGTGTGTGTTGACGAGCGCACGTTAATGTTGCGTTGATGAGAAAAATTAATAAATGTGGAACAATGGGTGGGGAGACCAATTATTGGAGATCCTCCTTTTGTGGGCGGAGGAGGATCCCGACTTTCTACTCCCCTTTTTAATAACATTTTTATCCATCGGCTAACCGAAATCGGCGGTGGACTGACCAAGGTACCGAAATTTGGCCCACTCATTTTTTCCCCTAAGAGTCCCGCTCGCGAGCATTGTTTCGCGTCTATTTTTGCGCCACCGAAATTGTCCTTTCCCTACGCATACGAAATTACGAATGTATGGGCGAATGCGATTCGCGCCGAAGAATCGGCATTTTTCGCCGTTTTTTCCCTCTGCTTTCGCGACCGGAGAATGAATAATTGCGGTGCGGTAGTCTCGTTGGAATATGATTAAGGCCGAGCGGTACGTCAAATCTATGCGGAATGAGTTTCGATGAGATGGCGTTAAAAATTGGAACGGGAGACAAAAGGTGTTTTAATGCTGTTTACTACCATTGGGCGTAATAGCTGATGGTGACGAAAGAAGCTTATTTCGGAGCTGTATGAATTTGTGGTGAACCCTCGTATTTAACATGAATTTATCCGTCGATAGGTAGCTACTAGCTTCTGATAGCTAAGCTAAGGCTTAAGTAGCTACTAGTTTCTGAGAGCCATGAAGAGTTGAATTAGGCGAGACATAAAAACATATTCAACCGGTAGATTCTGATAAACGGACAGAAAAAGAATAGGAATGATATTTAAAATCATGCTTTTGTGGAACGAATTATATCACCGTCTACTGAGAGTATGACAGGTATATGAAATGGTAGGCACATATCTAGATAATGCTTTCGTTCGAAAAGATAAATACAAGGAAGTGGTAGCGAAATATTGGGAGTAATTGTTCCTTCCCAATTACGTAAGAAATAGAAAACAGAAATAAGTTTTGTGTTTTGATTCAAAGAAACCTTATAGCAACTACTAGAGAGTTAAATATAATTTGCATGAAATAGCTATCTTACACTATAAATGCAGTAACACGGTATCGAAAGACGGAGGTAGATAAAGAAACGAAACAGAAAGAAATAAAAATAAGAACAATCTGTCTATCGTATAATCTTGAATGTGGTAGTTAGGTTACCATCGTATTTTTAATTTCTTACACCTCCTGACCCTAGGAAAAGGGTTAAAGGTGTCCTAGCACGTGAAGTGCACGTGTATCTAGGAAAATTCCCAAGGACATGAAAAATGTGTGATAGGATCGGGACTCAAACCTGAATCTCCCAATAACCGGTTGGTTGCTTCATCCATTAAGTTATTTAGCCAGAACTGCCAATACAGCTTAATCATCAGATACTCAGACATTTTTCACGCCCGCTTCTCCTTGAAAACCTTTGCCTCTTACATTACTTGGGGAAAATTTGCCGAACTTAATCCATTAATTCCTCTATCATTGCGTAACCAATGGTACGTACATATTTTGTATGGTTTTTAACTTCCTTTTCAACCACAGCAATCTTTCCAACAAACACCTAATCTGCACTTCCAATTATTTCAACCGCTGATGCCGATATCCATGGCTGTCATCAATTCCTTCCCTCACGATTTCCCGAATACTATAGAAATTAGCTTTTTCCCTCCATAAAATATCCCTTCAGTATTGCTATCATTCGGACTCAAACATTCTACACAAAAGGGACGAAAAAAGAGAGAAACTTAAAAGCATCCACACACGTCATTTACTGACGTTCATTTTTAGCCACCTATTTGCATTGCGCAGGGACATAAACAAAACCTATATGAGCACTCCCCAATTTGGCAAAACCCTCCCAATTCTCAACCCACCCAACACAAACCCAAATCCAAAAAACGCACCCCCGTTTTTATCAGTCCATTCTTTGAATCCCCATCGCCACTAAATTACGGCATCCCGACTCACGCGAAAAAAAACCGCATTAAAGAGAAGACCGCCGCATACTTGCGAATAATAACGGGCGCACATCGCCCTGTAAGTGGTTGATTCCCGCAATTTCCACCAGGGGGCGAAAAAGCGGCAAAAAAGAGAGACTATCGAAAAAAGGACGCATAAACCGTGAGCTGGGGCACAAACGAAATACCACGCTATCAAAAACGAGTGCGTACGTAGTCATTATAACTCATCGTGTCACCAACATACGCGAAATAACCTTTCAAAAAGAGATGAGGGCGAGGCGGAGTGAAATTTCGACAATCGTGCCGTAAAATCGCGCGATATTTTCCTCTTTCCCATCAGCTGGATGTGAACTCATCGCGCCGAAGCTACTTCCCCCATGCGGCGGCTTTCCCACCCCGGATCCCCGCTTCGAACCCCGTCGAGCCCCACCGCCGCCGTTGCTAATTGCGCCTTCCCCTTCCACGGCGAGGCCTGCGGGGTTGATGCGACTGGAATTGGTAACACATCGGAGGTGGGGGCAAAAGTGGTGAAAATACAAAACTGTAAAGTGCACCGAGAAACGTATTCGACGAATGCGGGATTTGATGGAAAAAGCGGACCCGGTGATGGCGCTGTTTCCGATAAATAAAAAAGGAGCGATAAAAGGAAGTATTTTTTGCTGGTTTGCTTTATATGGGCGATCGTTTTTGGAAAGATTCGAAAACGCACCGTTGGAAGGGCTGCGCGTTGGCAAAAATCGAAATGCGAATTTCGGGAAAAAAAGGAGCAATCGGAAGACTGGATTTTTGTCGCATGTCGTTCGCTGACATTTTTACCGATTCGCATAAATATTTCAGAGCCCTCTTCTTTTAACTAACGGAAGTTTCCGATGAACAGTATTGGAGGCTCGTTATTTTGTCGATTAAATCAAGATAAAATAGAACTTTTGAGCGAGAGTCTTTTAAGCCAATGAAATTCGCGGGAATCGAGTGAGAATATTTACATTGGCGTGCAAATCAATGATTTGTCACAAACCTAAGGCAGTTAATTTGTCCTACCATCCATTGAAGACGGATTTATAGGATTCGAACCAAGATTTACTTCAAATTTTATCGCTTCTTCATCGCAATGAAACCGCGATATCAAAGACATAGTATTTCATTCCTCTAAAGTTGTAGCTAGCCTTTAGAGTTACAGGTTATTAGCCCATGATTGAGCGAGAATTTCATTTCATTGATCTATTTAATTTGAGGGCCGTTATAGTTAACCTATGAATCATGAGGAACATGACCTAAAAAGGATTCAAATCTAATTCTCAATTTTTCTATAAAATTGCTTTAATCCATCCAAACAAATAAATGATTTATTTCCTTATTCTAGAGAAATTGGGACTAACAAATATCCTATTCCACATAAATGACCGTCGTCATTTAAAAATGGTGGAAATATTAACACTGATCTATAAAAGAAGTAATAGAGGAAAACTGAAAATTTGTTAACATTAAATATGAATATGAAACTCACAAATATGTATCCACATTAAGAAAACACCTTTAATGGAGGGAATCAAAAACCTGAGCAAACCTATGATAGTAGCAGTCGAAATGATCAGTGCATAAAAAGCTTGAAAATAAACTTTATATATCAGTAAAATGAATGAGATAAACACACTGAGGATTGTTAATATTACCTAATGACTTTAAAAATATTCTTTTAGAGGGCTAATAAAAATGTAATTAAATATGTGAAATAAATACGGCTTCGTCGCAACAATCTCAATTTTAAAGTTCGCAACGTACTAGAATCACGTATTCATAGAAAATACACTAAAATAGGAGTTCATATAGAACAAGATCATATTGCAGCAATTTATCAAGAAAATGAAGGTCGGTTTTTCTGTAGGTGAAAATAAAAACAAAAGTTAATAATGTGAAAAAGCGTGTTAGAAATACAAGCTCAGCCTCAGTAGCTATGAAAGTTTATTTGTAAAATCCGACGCTAACGAGTGTACACGGCCATTTCTTGCGAAGAAAAATAATGGAAAATCTGTAATGTGGTACGAAAAATACCACGTGGAAGAAAATTAACATTTAGAGGTACCGTGTAAATTTCCTTGAGGAAAACTACGAAATTTTCAACCTGACTGACGTCTCTTTAGTCATGTACACAATATCATGTTATTACGAAACTTGAGTGAATGATTATCAAATATTTGGGAGTATAAATGGGTAAGGTGTAACGATGTCCAACAGAGTTTAAGAGACTCTATGAAGAGCATACGAAACGCTTTGTTTCTGATTAGAAAAATAGCTCAATCATACCATGAGTATAGTGTTTAAGTATCGTTTCATCATGAGAAGACATTCAATTCATGGGGAAACAATCATACCAATCAAACATTCTATGTTAACCGTATTATGTGCTTAGAAGGATTTACTTCAATCCGTTACTATGAATTGATGGATTTGTTTAAGGAAGATCACATAAAGTAGGCTGAGCGGTCATATCGATTGATTTTAGCTTTCCGAGGCTTTATGCAAACGCAAATGTCACAAATTGATTTTTAAAATCTATTTTTTTTTTTTATGGATGTGGGAATTCGAAGGGTTTTTCAACATTCCTTCGCTACTTGTACAAACACGGTGACCTTTGGCGAGTAAATTTTTTCGCTAAACTACAGGGTCGTAATTGCCAATTGACGAGTTTGGAAGAACTCTCCGCAGGATAAAAACAAAACTCACGAAATGCTAACACCGGTTAAGGCCAATGGGAGAATCGGCAACTTCAGCTGCTGTAGGCACACGGAGAGAACTAGTTGATCCATTGTGGAGGGAATGGGATAGGAAGCCATCGAACCAAATGCTATCCAAACCAATCAGAGCTGTTGATTTACTCTTGCCTTTCGCGAGACTTGGCAATCTGCGTTATTTCCCGATCGCCAATAGCACCCGTACGGGACGCGGAAAATTGGAAACGAAAAAGATTACTTGGTGTAATCATTAGGGAGGAGTTCACCACACGAGAGAAAATAACTTATCGCTTTTATTTTGAATACTTGGGGTATGTTGTCAATGATCTTACTAATGTGCTCTATAGATAGTTTTAACTGAAATTCCGATATCTAAACACGAGAAAATAGTGAATACTGTTGCCCATTTAGTTGGGTAAATCCGAGATTGATTGCAGGTAAATTTAGGCTATCCAATTCACAAATTTACCATGGACGAAGCTAGGAAGATACAAGAGAATAGCATGAGAAATATTACCTTGTTAAGTATGTAGCCCTTGGGATATAGCAATTTGTAAAATGTGATTTGAACAAAAGGTTCCATTGGTACACAAGTAAGGGAATGACACAAGGATCTTGGAATAATTCTTGCTCGTACGTATCGATGAAGTGGAACGAACGACCAAAAACTATATAAAACCTCTTTTTGACATAAATAAACAAGTAAAATATACTCCAATTATCGACATGCTGACCTCAGCTATCGAATAACTTTTAACTGTAGTGTCCACTTGCGTTGTTTTTGCTATATTATAGGAGAATTATAGTATTACAATATATTACGGTACAGTAATACAGTATTGTAGCTATATCGAAAACGCTGATAACTTTACGACTCCAGAAAAATTGTATTTCATGTTTCCATAAGTGGGCATAAATATATACGCTTACAAAGCTTTTTTACACAAACACAAGTCGGCTGGTTGGATAAAGCAAAGACGAACGTCTCGAACGATCCATTTAGGTTCTCCGATACTAATTCAGCAGGACTAACATTAAACGTGAACGGAATCAATTCGGCACACCCCATTCATGGAGTGAATCCAAAGACCTCAGAAGAAAAACACACCGCATTATGCACAAAGGTGCGAAAAAACGCTCTTTTAAATTCTTCTTCCAATCGTCCAAAGTTGTCTTTTCAACCCGCGGAATGCAAACAACGTGACGCTATGTAACCCAAGAGGAATTTATATGGCAAATCGCTTTCGAGCACTTTGGTCACCGATGAATAAAACCCACTAATCTTTGGAAAGAGCGCAAAAACGAGGAAGCCGGCGTGGGAAAACCAAGTGGCACGACCTCAAAAATGAAACAAAACATTGAGGGGAGAGGATAAGTCACGCCAGCACATAAAGCATCCACTAAGGAAGGCAGCCCTTCCGCTTCGTTATAACGGTGCCCCGGGCTAAATGAGTCTCACGGCGGCGCATTAAAATTCACGAGACACGGAGGCGATGATAAAAAAGTCGTGCATGCAAAACTTGGTATCCATCACAAGAAGAGCGGTGAAGAAAGAATCGCGTGCGAATGGACTCCGCAGTGAAGGCGTGAATCGCGAAAGAAACCCCTCCCTTGTTATGATATCGCAGAAGCTTACGGCACTTACGGTGATCGCTATAGGGATGCGCACAAACGAGTAGAAGTAAAGGGAGAAGTGGACGGGATAGGTGAAGGAACTCGCTGTCCGAGGGTTTTTAACAACATGCCAACTGTAAATTTCACACCTGATTCTGAAGGAAAGAATCGTCGAAGACAATAACGAAGAAATGGTCATGCGCATCCTTAGAGTGCGACCACTGTTTATAAAGGACGAAATGTGGTCTGGAAGATTACACTTTCTACAGAAGGTTTACGAAAGGGGTTAGACTTCCTATTAAATGGCATATCATCACAGGGAGGATATGCCATTCCCAAAATTAGTTTCCACTACTTACATCCACTGTTGCACATCGGAATGCCATAAACTTTCGGGCAAAACTATTTCTTTCCAGCAGCTGACTGGCATAATGAAAACTGTATTTATTTTTGTTAAGAAAGTAAAAATTAATCTTTCCAAACAGCAAACCTACAGGCGGAAGGTACTACGTAAGCTGATTATAATTCCCCATTTACGAATAAAACCCTTCATACAGGATCCAACAATCAAACCAGGTGTTCGTAAGGTGCATATTGGCTTTGACTCGATAAAAATAACACCTTGGAGCGTTAAAATCCAATTTGCCTTCACACCTGACATAATTAGCTTAAAAAGAAAGATCAAGCTGACGGATAACCCAACAAGTGCAACAACCAATTCCACTCCCGACTATTTGCCGCGACTTGGCCAAAGAGTTAAAAACCTCGCCGCTGCGGCGCTGTCGTCACTGTTCCCTCTTCCCTCCCTCCCTCTCCCACTCCCTCCCACCCTCTCAAAGAAATAAAGAACTTTCATGCCGCGCCATATCACGCTATGTGGAATATTTTTCCTCGATTGATCACTTCCGCAATGAAATGTTAATTTGGTGACCTCATCTGGTGTAAATGTCCGAGCGGCGGGGGAAAAAGGAATCATGGGATTGGAGAGTGATTCCGCGCTATTTCTTTTCCTCGCCCAACTCTTTCTTCCGCGCGCTTATTTATAAATGTCTCTCAGCAACGACTCGCGTATCATTAAAATTTCAAACCGGCGTCTTTTTTTTCCGCTGACATCCATCGGATAACAAAGGACGCCGCGGTGACGTTTGAAATTTGATTTGCGAATATCGCTCGCAGAAATGTAAAAAATGCCTTCTATTAAATGAAATTCGATCGTAAATTTTTTTACAACTCCCGATGAATGGTGCGCTTATGCTCGTTTGATGAAGGGAACATGATGCTCGACTACTCGACCAAAACGATGAGTGCAGTCCGTAAAAAGTGAGTGTAACTACGTGATTACCTCCATCAGTTTCAGCAGTTGCTGGATAACTTTCCCGGTTTTAAATTTATCGCCTATTTTCCTAGACAAATGGAGATTAAATGTATTGAGAAATTACGTGGATTAGTTCAAAAGGTAATTACACGAAAAAATTTTTTTCTTCGGTTGAGCTTTCGCATTAAAATATTTAACCGAAGTAGTAGCGAAAGCAAAAAGCGAGGGAAAATGCAAAAAATTAAAACATGTATTATTCAAAAATTGTGCGCCCGAATCGGAAAACGATGAGATCAGTCTATTGTCTTATAAAATCATAATAAAAGGAGCTTCTTTTTACGATAATTATGACATTCTAAAATTTTACAAAATTCATAGGTAAGTCATGAGAAAGGAATAAAACACAAAAAGTCTGCTCGAATGAAAACTAGATCTCACGCTAGGTATCTAGAAAATAATTATGCCATTTTCATCAAGAAATCTTAACGAAAGAGAACTTATCATGTGTTCACAATAATAAAAGTGAAACTATTAGCGGTTCGATAAAGTAAAAGGAAATGCAACGGCATTGTGAAAATCACGATACTGAGAAAGCTAAACGTCGAGGGGCAAACCTTTTGCTGCCGATACATTTACTTCTTAAAAGCATGTGAAACGAATCACTTTCCAAGAAGCAGGATAAGTGCCGCATTTGAATAAGTCGATGAATCCTCCTCCAGGTGGTGGAATTTGAGGCTGTCACTCAGAATGAAATGAAGGCTAATAGAGCTGGAGATGAGAGAGGTGTGAAAAGGGATAATGAGCAAATGAGGATAAAAGAGTAAAATGCTGGAGAAGGAATAGAGGAAAACGACTCTCTAAGGAGTTCACGATTCACGGAATATCCAATGTTACTGATAAGGGATCTCGTAGAATTGCGGAAAGAGTTTTATTTGATGTATGAGATAATTTGGCGGCGTTTGCAGAAGAGAGAGGCACAAAGACTGAGTGCTCGAGAACGAAAATCAGTAATAATCCTTTCAGATGGAAAAATGACTATGGAAGGTTCAATTAAGTTTAAGAAGGCGGATATTATAAGGGCATCACAACCTGCAAGAGTTTTACTAATAGGAATGCATTGATTGATATGTACGCACTCCAGAAATTATAAAATCTTCGATTTTCATAGAAAAGTAGTCAGTTGCTCAAAACATCAAACAGCAACGATTCTTTCATTTTCATAAGATTTCCTTTGGACTATTCGATTGGGCTCTTAATAGGTGATAAAAAGGTGATACGACGTTTCATTACCATACGGGCATAAAAGCACTTCCTTCCATCTATATATAGACAATCGCCTTTTCAACTTTCATCAACGAAGCTCTAAAATAAATTTGGCAAATGAAGAATGATTACGGCAAAGTGAAGCGAAGGAAAAAAATTTCGAACTTTAAATGTAGAGTCAAAAGAAGGACTAATTTTCGAGTGTAATGCGAAAAGCGTTGAAAAAAGAGGGAAAGAAATGGCGTAAAAAGGTTGCGGAGTATGGAAAGTGAATAAATGAAGATGTGTCAGAGGTGAAGAGATAAAGGGGGCGGGAAGAGGAGGAGAAAGGCGTGGGTGTTAAAGAGGTTGGATAGTGAATGAAAAAGAAGCTGAAAAAGGAGAAGGAACTGAGAAATGGAGGAGTGGAGAAACGGATTGTGGGAGGAAAATTTGGAGGTTGATGGAGGAATGATTAATTGATTAGAAGCGGTTGTAATCATAGCTCTCTGTAACGCTTTAAGATAGATATATAAAGAGCCTTTTTGGCGAGGTTAGATTCATAGGGTTATTTACGAGGTAAGGTCCTAATACACTTAACGTCGTGTGTTATTATAATTTGTACAAATATTAGCTAAAGCAAAAAGAGAGAGTACAACGTGGGAGAACATCTTTGCAGCTGAAGGTTGACAAAGAAAGTAACCCACGTTACAGGAAATCACCCACAGAGAAAAGGGGCGGGGAAAGAGTTCTCTATGACTGTATTTTTACGTATTTTATGAAAAAAATCGAATTTTAACTCTTATAATTCATATTGAGGGTCATGCTGGTCTTCGCGTTAGGGCCTCTGATAGTGTCAATCCGTCCCATCAGCTGCAATGATACCGTCGGGAAAAGTCTCTGATTGAAAGGGCAAAAAGTATAAGTTGTATAAAGTGTGGCACTTTTCTATTACTCCGTCCTATTCCGAGGGAGGTTTGGAACCTAAACTCCAGACCGACAAAAAGAGAAGGAACGGAAGATGGAGTACGAATTGGAGAAGAGGGAAGATAAGGTGAATGGCGAAAGGGAAAGTGAGGACAAAAGAGGAGAGAGGGGAGGGGAAGACCCAGTTCTGAATCCGCCCCCGAGACGGTTAACGAGGGGAAGGAGAAAGGACCACTTAATGGCGCAAGGCGTCTCCTTCTTTTTAATGGCGAGTGAGATCCTCTTTCTGCGGGGAGAAAGGAGAGCTTTCCGCCCACACTCCATCGAAAGGGAACGTCCAGAGGTTAAAGATGCGCAAACACTTGTATTCGCATACTTCCACTTCACGTTTTTCAACCTTGCGGGAATGGAAGGTTACGGCGCGAGTTGTGCCTTTTTATCTTCGTTCTTGGCGTAGTTTGGAGCGGGGGAGTGTGAAGGAGAGTGGGGTAAAAGTGAAGCGAGGATGGTAAACTCGCTCTCTCCGCTGAATCTTCGCGTCATTACGGGAGATAAAAATGCCACAGTGAGTCGTGCATCATCCCGAGGAATTTATTTTTTTTACTACTTGTCGGAAATGCGACGCAAATGGGAACGGTTACTGCGAGAGATGAAGGGAACTTCAAGAGTACCGCCGTTTGCCCTGACAGATGAGGCATGAAAAGATGATTTTCGTGACTTTTTATGGGATGAAAAAGCTGAGCTGCCATCTTCAACTATGATAATTCAAAGGAGGAGGGAAAGACAATGTATGTATATCTTTTTCAAATGACGAGGACGGAAGTGTTAACTTCCATTACATAATGGTATCCTTTAACTGATGGGTTTCATCATAAACGGTAGTTTACAATCCATAAAGGAAAGTAATATCAAATGAAATTCAATTAAATACAATACGACTAAATTTTGGACGTTAGTGGTATTTATGATATTAGAAGTCCAACAATATACATAATAATATGAGGTATCATAAACCACCAGCGCTGGATTTTTCATAAAAATACGAACAATAAAAATACAGTGCAATAAATAGCGTCTTTATTCGAGATTAAGACTAGAATTCTCTAACTCAATCTAATTAAAAATAGGGATAAAATATATTCAAGATTTTGTATATTTATTAGTCCAACTTTCAAAAAACCTAAGTGCTTTTAAACAACTGAATTTAAGTACCCTATTAAAGCTTTAAATAACGACATTCTTATAATTATTAATCAGAACAAAACAAAAAGAAACTAAAATTAAGGTATTGAGAAGTTTTCCTCAATTTTGGAAACACAATCTGACATAAAAAAATTAGAAATTACGTGGAAAATTACAAAGTTGTATAATTTATTATGGCTTTCCACCAAGTAACGCCACATCATATTGATTTCACAATCTGACATTTTGATGCCGTTAATGAAGCTAAGGTCCGCGGAAGAGTAAATGAAGCTCGATTAAAAAAAACACCCAACCACTAAATAATTTTTGCAATCAGTTTATAATATACTTTGAGAAATTGCATAAAACCACATATTAGTAAAAGGCATGCTTGCAAGCAAGCTTGCAGAAAGTTCCATTCAGTAGAAGATGACGAAATTCGGTCGAAACCGGTAGTTTTATAGTAATAAGTGGTAAGTACAAGTTTTGTGTTTATTGTAAGCTGATAACAATACATGCTTTCCTTCTATAAGGAATGATCTAGCATCATATCGCATTAGAATCCCCTAAATAACAAATCCCAGATACGCGCTAGAAACAAAACACTTCGTGAAGAACTTCCGGAATCATAGCATCCGTTCCGTCGCAAAGTAAGGTATACGGAGAAATTCCAGACTACTTATGAATAATTTCTAAAGTAAGCATAGTCAACACCAAAAGAACCGTCCTAAAATATTTGGGAATCCTCTTCTCGTCTCGAGGCCTCAAACCTCCAGCCTAGAATCCCAACATCAACACCCCATATTTTTAATGCTGATTCGAAAAATGATACGCAATTTAAATATCAATTTTTGCAAAACTCTGCTCGCCCGGGAGGGCTATATAATTCAGGTCGTCCCCGCCTTTCTTAGAATCATCAATGAGGAACGGAGCTTGTTCTTTTGAGAATGGAAATTCTTTGCCATCTCGGGCCGCTCCCTTCGGCATTAAGAAGGGAAAGACCGAAACAATAGAGTGGGTGAGAGGGTTGGGATTTTATGAAGAGAGATAGCGAGTCGGGAAGGTATAGAAGCGGCTTAAGAGAGGGAAAGGTTGGAAAGTCGGAAAAAGCAAAAGGGCTCGGGAATTGGGGCTAGGCCGTAAGTCAATAGTTCCCTTTTGCTTTCGACAACATTAACTAAATATCTTGAGCATAAAATCTCCGCCAGGTAGGCGAAATAACCTGATTTTTTCTCCACTTCCCCATTTACGGATCACAACAGGTTCCGTAAGAACCATGATCACTACCAGAGCCGGATTATGGTATACTGGCGCCTCGATCATTATAATTCAAGCGCTCTCCTCGACATTTATAATAATATTTATACTTCAATAATTTGGCTTTTTCAGAGGCTTTAGAAACTTTTCAAATGGAGGGGGCGGTTAAGAGTTACACCTTGCGCATCTATCTTAAAATGACAACAATATTACTCTCTCAGTTTTTTCCAATTACGTAAGTAGAAAATGGTTCGGCGCAGCAGTTTATTCTATTTCTAATCCCAATTTTCTTTATCCAGAAGAGGTAAATTAAACTGAAATGATTTAGTTTAATTTAAACAAGCAACAATCTAAGTAAAGCATTGCTGATTCTTTCGAAACGGACGAACTTCTGCGATTGAACGAATCAGATTCATTTTTAGTTCAAAACATTTGATATAATGAAATAACAAACGCAATAAGTGGCATAGACAACAACATAGCAGCTTTCATAACTCACCCAGCACAATAGACTTTAACTGGGGAATGTAATAGAACGTTACCGATGAGGCTGACAAACGATTCCCTCACGGAGGAGCAGATAGGAAACGACAGACAGCGGGGAATCAGGTTAAACGAAGAGTGGGAACTACTTATCCCTCCAACGCTTTCGTAGTCGAGATATGACATAGCAGGAAGGTAGAGAGGCGAGACTAATTCCCCCGAAGACAGCACCAGGGTTAAGAGGAGCGGAATTAAGAAGTCGAGCGGAGTAAAAGGAAAATGGGTTTGCTCTAAAGGTCGCGGTAGGACCCAATCTGGAGAGAGAAAACCTCCGTGGCAAAGGCTACCTCATCCAGCAAACAGCGCGGTTAGAGGGGGAGAGGAAGCATGGAACAAAGGCACGCCGCCGCTAATGGTTCCAAATCTGTGGAACAGAGCTGGCTTTCAAGATGGGGAAGAGTGGGATCGAGAGGGAGAAAGTGAGACGAAAAGAGGAAAATAAATGGAGAGAGGCAGGTCGAAGAGAGATAAGAGTTATGTAAAGGAGAGGGGAAAAAAGCAGAAGTCCTAGAGGTCTGTGGTGACGCGGTTGGCTTTTAGGAATAGAGAGGAATGCCTTTCTGAGGAGAGGGAGATAATGGGTGAAGGGATAAGCGATCTTAGGATTAGGAAAGGAGGGTCTATTTAGAAAAGCAGGCTGTTGAGGATGGCTTGTGGCCAAAAGAGCGGCATTGTTAAAACTATTAAAATACGCCTCCGGAAGAAAGGGATTCGGAAAGTCACTCGGACTGTGGTTATGTGAATTTGGTGCGACATTTGTAGATCGCGTTTCAGTTGACGAGCATTGAAACGGAGCTTTCAGTAAATGGCTGCTAGTCTACCAACTCCTATGTCCTGGGTTCGAATACCGATAACCGCATTCTTCCCGTTCAAGACACGGTTGTGCGTTTATCAGTCCTTTTTGCTATTAACGTATTTCTCCTTCTCTCTAATTTTCATGTAAATTGATGTTCATGAGGCAATTGTGAACTGAACAAGTAATATACTATTCGTATGATTCAGCGAAGCATTAACCCCTTGCGGAGACTGGGAACTCAACAAAGAGCAAAAAGCATGAAAAATCGAAAAGCAACAGGAGCTTTGCCAATTTTTTCTACGTCATTTTATAGTAGTAACATTTAATTCAACTGCATTTCCTAAATAATTTCTCCGTCATGATCTGTACTGATTGGTGATTGCTGATTACCAGTTCTGCGAAAAAAAGTAATCGTAAAGATTCCAATAGTTCTTACCTTGAATTGTTTGCGATTTTTTTGTCACCAAGCAGAATGAAAACAGAAAAACTGACAAGGTAACGATGTGTAATGGATTCATTATAAAAACGATAATCGATGTTAACAAGGTTGCTGTATTATCCATGAATCGGAAGTAAAATATATATTTACATTAAATGCCAAGATTATATTTGACTCTAAGTCAATTAGGATAACTCAACTCCCGTAGACATTAGTAAGGGTTGAATGTGATCCGATTGAGAAGCTCAACGATAGGAGAACCAAAGACGAGAGTGAGAGATCCTTGGTTCGATTCCCGTCTCGTTAGACCTCTTAATCACTGTTTATCCTTTGAATATATCCATGTCGCACGTCTTTTCAGGGTAAAGCATATTCTCTTTCCTATCGACTTCAAACTCATTTATTTCGGGCGTAGTAATATCACACTACGAGTAGAATCATTCATAAACCAACTACTGTCTTGTAAGTATGATCCTATCTGCATCAGTTCACGCTATCAAAATCGAATGTTGTTCCCCGGTCATCAATTCCATTTAGTGACGTCATTTGGCGCCGTCGGAGGCATTTTTAGGACCGCCCAGTAAGTGAAAGTGTCGAGACAAAAACACGAGCTGAGAAACGGGAACAAGTACCACTTACTGCAGGAGCCGATGTCTTCACAGTCAAACTTTACTGCCCTCCATTAAATTCTGACACCGCCGCCGCTAGATGATACTTTTCCTCCCAATCATTCCATGTCGCGTGTAATTCTCGAGAGCTGAGCTTATTCTTTCTGATACATGGCTTTCTCCTTTTCGAGGCAGGAAAAGCTACTCTTTGACGTTCTAGATGCTTTGAGTCTCACGGGCCTTAATGAGACACTTTATCGCCAATGATGATCGCGTTATATAAGGATAGCTAGAATGATGAGGAATTTCTAAACAGGGTTACGATCGCCGTGCTCGCTTCCGTTTTATTTAAATTCTTAATAGAGGAATAGTCCTAATTTAGGTAGACGTCACGTGGGAAACGTAGGAACGTGAATAGGAGAGTAATTTAATTTAACTGTAGGTTCATTAAATGGAACTGTGGCACCGACAATCTTTAGAGCAAGTGAAACTGAGTTCACAGATTTCTGGCATTACGTTATTAGTAAAGTATCACTACAGACTGGGACAGAGTATTCTAAACTGAGTGCCACGACTCAAGTGTTTTCGAATAATCTGTACAAATTTCTGCATCATATGTTCGAGCTGTGAAATTTTCACAACAGAACTCTTGATATATGCATGTTTCTACAGTATCATACCACTATTGATACTCTGTAGATAAACTCTAACATGCAGTTAAAATTGAGTGCCATTGCAATTGCATTCCAATTGCCATTTATATAATCTTATCTTGAATTAACAAGTGAGTAATTTTTAATTGAGTAATTAAGTGTTTTAGACATCGTAGAAATCAAATAAATAACGCGGAATCATATAGTAAATGAAGTGTTACGGGTTTATACAATTTAGAGCAAACTTTCTAAAAATATGTTAATGTAAGTACTATAATATATCAATCATTAATTTATTATTGATATAAGTGATATTTATTTGCATGTGGCTTGCCCTATAAAGAATTCCCCATCCCAAGTGTGCCGTAGGATAAAATAGTTAGGCTGATAGTATTTTAGGAGAAAGAGTACAGGAAATGCCATCATTTGATGGCACATACAATGTACGACCAAATTATTAAGGGAAGAAAGTTAATCGGATATAGTGACGAAAACATTTCCCTCTAATTGAAACAGGAGTATTTAAAGAGCCAATCGAATCTGAAGATAGAGACGGGATAGAATGGAAACCCTAGCTATAGTACCGAATAATAGAAATGTAAAGAGAAAACTATGGACGAAAGGAATAAAACAAAAGTAGAGTTCACAGGGAATATAATACTGTAAGCTGCTACTAGAAAAAAAGGTAACTGAAATTTAAGCAAAGGAAAAGGAAAATAATCATGATGAAGATTTATCCTATACAACGTAATTCCGTCAAAGTCAGCCAAATCTCTTTCGATAAGAAATCCAGAAATATTAAAGCTACCGGAGAGTAAACTAGGCTAAATATAAAAAGATATACTCAGTTTGGAACTTTTTATTTCCGGTCTGTGAACAAGGATGGACTGATATCCAGGGACATCTAAGGAGAAGAACTGCTGAATAACGCATACAAAATTTAGTATGTACGAAACATTTACGTCACGGCCATACTTATAACATAAAATGGTACCCCTGAAAAAGGGTCCACTCACATTGAGATCTGAAAAAGTTTAACTGGATATGGGAACATAGCACAAAATAACAATCTTGAAGTAGACTATAGAATGATATACTGAAACACTGAACGGCTAAAAAAAATGAGAAACTTTGCTTGAATAGTGGAATAAACAGACATCTTGAAATAATTCGGTCAAACGTAGCAGGAGAGAGCGAGAAATTAAAAAGGGTAAGGGATGAAGAGGAAGAGAATGTCAGAGGAAAGGATGACTAAGTATAATAGGGGAGTCAGTTTTTTACTCATACGGAAGAAAACGATTCCCTTTAAGAAGACAGCCGGAAAAGGAGGATGACGGTTAGATGGGGATGAGAAGAGGCTGAGAAAAGAAGATGAAATGAAGATGTAGAATTGTGCGGATGCTATAAAGAAGCGATTTAAGCATCCGGATTTGGAGAAAGAAAGAATGAAAAAGAGAATGGAGACCAACCAATGGGCGATAAAGCATGGGGCAAAGCTGAAAAGCAGAAAACATTGGAAAAGGATCTAGATGATGAAAAAGTAACAGTATAGAGAATAATAGACAAACTGGACAAAGGTATCGGTTAGTAAGAGATCCTCATAGAGAAGCTTGGAAGAACTAACATTTTCATCGAGGAATGTGGGCAATACCCAAGTGCCAGTTGTAGCAATTGCGAGTATATTAATTCATTCACTAAAAGAAAAATTAATAGTCCCCATTCTGATACAAGATGATGTACATAGATTGTGTTTCTAATGAAACTTGGCAATATGAGTATCAGACTTGTGTACAAATCGACTTACGCCCAGTTTGTCGAAACTGAGTGTGCCCATAAGCCGACGGCTAACTATACTCTCCCATCCCGCTATACAAGCCCGAAAAGGAGAGAGGCCTAGATATAAATCAATGCTCAAAAAGTCCATAAAGTGTAACAAAATGAAGGAATGAGGTGGAGGCAATAAGCACAGAAAAGAAACCAAGGCGAAACAGGGAAGGCCGAGAGTCCATAAGGAAGAGGGAGAAATGGGGGATGGTTTGTGGATGACAGCAGTAGGGATGAGGTCGTGATTGATAACCGATTCCTGTTGAATTTTCAGTCGTCCGAAGGGAAGGAAAAATGCACCAAGGCGGACGGTAGCCGAAGCCGATTGCAAATTGACCATTAAAATTTCAAATGCGATGATAAATGAAACACTTGGGATATCCTTGTCAGCGAATGGTCTCTAGAAGAAAAGTCCCCGAGGAGGAAGCTGTATTTACTGAGGTATTTCTCTGGAATAAGAGAGCGGAGATCTGTTAGAGGAAACCATTCTCGACCCATCTTCTACTTTCGACTCCTTTAATAACTGGCGTTCAATCGACCAAGACTCGTGACGTAAATTGCCAAATTCATGACGACGATAACTGGATACATTGTCATGTTTCGATGGCGTAATTTTATAACAAAATTGTATCAAAATTGTCCTCAGTACGAGGAGCAGAAACGAGGACGCTTATTTTCCCACGGATGGAATCGCGATAAACGAATTCATCAATCAAGGCCATAAATTGGACGATTCGACGAAGTTCTACTGACGCGTCAAAATGAAAGGCTTTTATCAAAAAGAACTTTGTATGGCACTGTTTAAACGTAATACGATTTTCATGACGATTACGCAAACGAAAAGATGCACAAAAGCTGCTTAAATCGGCAGATTAAATTATACCTGACTAATAAACCTCGTCGTCTTTATGAGTACGCCGTCAAGTACAAGTACGTTATTCAAGTGCAAAGAGAAACAAAAATAAACCTTCGTCAGGAAGAAATTCTTTCGCTGTGTAACTACTTATCCGAGGTATCTCCATACTTATATCGTCTTTACGACAATCTTGACGCTTCAACTTATCTGTTGGAAGAGATGTTATACGGTTTATGTGGAGAAAAGATTTCAGTTAATTGAGCATTTAAATAAAATAAAGAGCTAACATGTTCTGAATAGAGGATCTGAAGATAAAAGCAATTGAGAACCTGATATACGATACGTAATATTGGAAGGCCTGTAGAAAAACAACACAATACCTTAAAATAATAGTAATGTGAAATCATTCATGGATATATATTTGTTAAACCTTTCGCGATATGCGCTATTTCATAATCTTTTTTTTGTTATATTCGGAAAAAAAATCAACTTCAAAATGTAAAGTCGGTAATGTATCTTACATTGCTCTGAAAAGAGAACGGCTCAGTTAAACCCAGAAAACATGCTGACTCTAATACATTCTTTTAGGATTTGATTGTTCAATGCTACTCAGGTAACGGCAAGAACGATACTGGGACCGGGATAGAATATTGTATTTATTCTAATATTAATAGTATCTACATCAATAGATAGATAATCTATTTCATAATATTGACCAAATTCACTCAATTCTTCAATATTGTACGAGTTCAATCATCTCTATATCATTACTACAGCATATAAAAGAATTATCTTCCTTTTCTCCTCTCCAGTCAGAAAAATATATAGAAAAAAACAAAGAGTTGACAATTAAGTTGATATTGATTCCATTGCGAGCATTTTTATAAACGGCACTTGGAACAATAATGGTTTTCCGGTATATAAACCTGTTTGATTCGACAATCAATGTTAATAACCATTACACGATTATATTTATCGCTTGTAATTTGACCTTAGTTTCTAAAAAGCGGACTCCCGATAAAAAATGCATCAATTATGATAAATTTATCGGAGGGGACAGATTCTGAAGCGCATTAATCAATCCAATTTGCCAGCGAATAGGATTAAAATTTTACGACGTAAATTACTTCTTGGCATATTTCCATTGGATTTCCGCGGAATCGTCAATTCCCATCGACCGATACATTTTGCAGGAATTTATGGTCAATTAATAAAAGAGACGGCATTTCGCAGATATTGGCAAAATTCCGAGCAAGGGAAAAAACATTCGTTTGATCGATTTTGTTACAGAATGCAAACAAGTTCAGACCATGCAGCAAACACAGGTAATTCTAGGCAGCGCGTCAAAATAAGAGAAATTAACATTAGGACTTACTTTAGAATATCCATCTTTCCGTACTTGAAATGAAAATCGTTGTTTTCCTTCAAATATATAGAGTAAAATAGAGAGTAAAGTAATGAATAAGACACGCTTGCAAGAGGGATTCAAAGTAAATGGTTAATACTTAGGACGCTATGCATACTTCGGAGCTAGTTAATTTTTGCAGTATCAAAAGCAAATCTCTCGGAATTTATTTCTCGTTTCTCAATTCTTATAAAACGATATAAATTATAAGATAAAAATATGCGGATATCAACTCACGGATGTTTTGATTAATTATATACTTTGATAGATACATAACTAATTTAAGGAAATATATCCAGTGGACTTCACACGGTGGTCTCACGATTTGAACGAAAATCTCCGAATGGTTCTCATTTTAAAGGTAAAAATAATAAAAGCCCTTCTTGAGTAGCGAGAAAACTGCTTCGTAAAATTTAAATCCTCGTGTAACGTAAAAAAATATTTCGCCGAAAACCGTAAAAAAAGGCTGCGAGTGAAGGAAAGGGTGAGAAAGATTCCGTCCCGAGAAAAGTGGACGCACTTATTCTTGGCATCTTTATATCTACCGGTTCAGATAAATATATACTTATATATAGCCCCGGAGAGGCGTTGAGAGGAAGTAACGGAGCTCTTTTTCTCAAATGAGCGTTCCCCTTTTCACCTCATTCAGAGCAAAAGCTAAAGGGGAAGGAAAATCTATCCTGGGAAGTGCGTGTGGAATGGAAGGGGGAAAACTGAGAAGGTAGTCGTCCTACGCTCATTACACTCGCAGAAAAGGAGACTTTTGGAGTGAGTTGTGGAGTGGAATGGTCACCTTTTGCTCTCCCCTTATACCTTTGGAGTCTCGCTTTTCCGTCTCTCATCCTTCGATTCCTCCCAAGTTTCCTGTCTTATTTTATTCCTCCCTACAGCCACTTTTACCTCTTCATCCTTCCGCTAGTTATCGCATCATTCCCTTTCTTCAATGGCCTTCTTTTCCTTTCATAATCGCTGTTCCTTCTGCCTTACGTCCCTTTGCCATTTCTTAGTCTTCTTGTTCCTCCTATCTATCCTTTACTTTACCAATAAGCCAGACCAAGGGAAAAGTTTTACCAAAAATCACTCAAGCATTAGCATAAAAAATTCACCAGGAAGTGATGAGGGCTAGTAAAAGGATGAGGGGTGAGGTAGTTTGCTTTTGCTTTTCTTACGGAGGAAGAATTCTATACATTAAATAAGTAGACGAGAATGCAGTCATGAGCAATGGTTAGGAAAAAGTAAATAAAAGATACATTCTTCTCTATTCTGTACGGAAATATTAAATACATTACGCATGAAGTTACGTTAGTGCGTCTATCTTACCGAGTCCATTTGAAATGAAACATACGAATGCGAAAATTGTCACTTAAATCCAATGATAAGATGCGTAAATATATTTCAATTACTATCTACTTATTCAGAAAAAAATACTTAATAAAGAACACATAGATTGCACGAAAAACAATATATTCGACCTAATTTTCTTCGCTGCAAGAGTATATAACCTTAAAAAATGAGTGTTTTACTGCATCAACCCATTTCGATTCCTTTACTCTTTCCTTATTTCGGTACATATTTCTCAATTACGTACCAGAGTTAAGGCATCATCTCCTGGTCGACCTTTCCCCGATTCCTCTTTCCTTCTTCCCCCATCACGTCTTCACCCTCTTTTGTCCCTTCTACTACCATTCTACTACGCTTTTTCTGGGAACATTGGCGTGGAAGACTTGATTACTCCTCTTAAACTCCTTTAAGGTCCACTTGGCTAGGTCGCCCAAAACCCTCACGACCGAGGTCAGCTCCCCATCCTCTTTACACCCGTCGCTTCCCTATCCTTCCCCTCCGTTCAACACCTTTCCCATTCTTTCCACTCTAATTTTTTTCCTCGAGGATATCTTTGATGAAGAGGACTTCCGTCTACTCGCCTCTCCCATCTTCCCCCTTCAACCTTCCTTCAACTACGGCAGCAATCATTAGGAATCTCATTTTAACTCTTTTTTTCATCGCCTGTTAAAATCTTCTCCTGCCCTTACACTACCGCACACGCATTTCCCTACTAAAGAGGCAATTGTCACCGCTAAACGGAAGTCATTGCGAAGGCAGCCTTCTCGTGCGGCGTATAAGATATGTATCTATCGGAAGTGATTAGTACTTGTCGGAAATGGAATTGAGAATGAGATTCCTCGTTTTGGACACCACGAGAGCTCGGTTAAGTATATGTGGGAAGCACACGAGTGAAATTCTTTCTTTACGACGCTATTAACATAAGTTTCATGTCTGAGAAAAAACTTCCGGATTGCACTAGGAAGAATCGTTGAGGACGAGAAATAATAATAATAATAATAATAATAATAAAACGACTTTATTAGAGGGCGAGGGAAAATAAAAGGAATGAAATTAAATAGAACAGCGATTGGAGTATCAGCAATTATTGAAAAGAGAAAGGGGATTATTCGGCGAGGAAATCATGGAAATTCGGCACAGAACTTCATTTATTTCTTTCTGATTAACTCACTGTCATTATACAACTTGTCTTACCGAGTACTAGAGATTACCGGCAAGAGAAGCTTCAATTAAACTGATTAGTTTAAAGGAGTAGATTTGGTCTACATTACATTGGTCTACATTAGTTGCATAAATATATTATGTCTTATGAAAAACATTTATGTATGAATGGATTTAAGCTGTTATCTGGTAAATCTACTACAGCACTATGAAATTATT
The DNA here is from genome assembly GCA_036926295.1 of Pachydiplax longipennis. Taxonomy (NCBI): domain Eukaryota; kingdom Metazoa; phylum Arthropoda; class Insecta; order Odonata; family Libellulidae; genus Pachydiplax; species Pachydiplax longipennis. The sequence continues at coordinate 21,694,252 of JAVFKF010000012.1, forward strand.
TCTAGTTTGACCTATGATTGTCCATGCATTTTGAGTATATTGTGCTATGTTCTCATTCCTCTTATAAAGTAGTACAAATATTTCGAAGCTTTATATTAATATGTGTGCTAATGAACGACATTATAATAAAATACTTTTCATTATAAGATTGAGGGCCATATTATTGTCACTACCATAGTTTACATTGCAGTGATCAATGAACGATATGTTTGCGACTTGTCCTAAACGTGATCATATATACGATACGATGATTAAAATTAGCAACTTAAAAGTCTCTTACATCAACTTCTATTGAAACTATATATAATTCGACTTTTCATAATACATCTACTCCTCATCATAAAAATAATCGTAAATAGTTATTCGGTCTCTCTTGAGAATAATAGCTAAAGTAAAAATATTAAGATTAAGAAGTGTGATGAGATCCACCAATCGCGACAGGTAGAACCGGAGCCTTGGATTGGGCGAGCGTGAATACGCCTCACGAAATCCTTGACAAGCGCTGCTTAGAGATAACCTTCTAAAAAGCGGCATAATGGAGAGCGACGGAAAATGCCGCGCAGCTGAATCTTTCAAATCACTCCTTTCACAGTATCTGACGATTCGGAGAGTGCTACACAAAGATCGGGACTTCTATTCTGCAGTCTCTAGAGGGAAGGCGAATTCGGTATACCTGGAAAAACCGGATTGACACGGAGTGAACATTTTTCTGTGACATTCAAGCTCTGGCCTCGTAAAGAAAGGAAATGGGGACCTTCGCTTCAAATAAGAATCTAGTACCAATAAAAGTAAGACGGATGCTCGGACTAATGTGTCGCTTTGAAGTGCTTGAAAAGGACTCCAGAGGAAAGAGGCAAGAAATGAGTGATGGGAGGAAAGAAAAGGATAAAATCGGATAAGAAATGCAGTATAATAAAGGACTTCCTCTAAGGCCCGAGTAGAGGAATTCACGGTAAAGACTCAAGTACTCTCCAATCTCTAACCCTAATCATTTATAAGGTTTTGCAGCGCCAAAAATCAGGAGCTAACGTAGGATAACTGCGGAAAAGAACGGGAAATATTATATGAATACCTTTGAAATAGCGGGTTATGACGCGGTTAACTTCATAACTAAAATCATCTAAAATTACAGCGAAAATAAGGCCTAAATTTTACCTACAACATCGACATATTTGCTGTTTGGCGTTGGGCAGGGGGTGCATGAATCATGATTTTATTTCCATAATCGATTAATTTCGCAGATGATTCGAGGAAATATGAATCCTAGAATTGACTATTTTAAGCACCTGTTACCCTAGTCTTCCTCGCAGTATCAGAAGGGCATATGTAACAGGGAAAACATATAATATCGGCTACATATTGCAAGAACGTACTCTTTTTGAATTCACTAAGTAAATAAACCTTTGCTAGCATTTTATTTCTTATGAAGTTTCCCATCAGCATCTGTGGACCTAACTGAAACTAAATTTCATTGAAATTAATATAATAAACGAAATATCCATTGTATTCCCTTCACTAGAGATTAAAAATCAGGAACTATTCGGTTGAACGAACCTAATATTCCTGAATTGGAAAACAATGTACATGATGCTTGTCAGAGCATTGGATGCGAATTTTTTAGAAGATTAATTTGTTCGGAAACTGCGGCGGTAGCATTTACTTCAGAAGCTCGGGAAGTTTATAAGCCTCCCGGCCATCAATCACCAAACACTTCAACCCCAATCGATTTCCCATACACAAGGCGATCCCTATAGCTCGAAAGTGATTGTGATTTGATAAGGTTGCGAAATGAGTGCTCCAACTTCGACATTCTTTCTTTCAACACCCATCGTGTCAATTGATTTGAAATGTCACGGCTTTTGTTATAACCAGTCAAGTTCAATGAACCTAGCAGTTTTAACGAAACTGAAATGTTCCACTAAAAACGAAGAAGAATTTCTGTTTACACTAAAGGACTGACCAAGAAATCTAACTCAGGACTGCTATCACTAAAGTCGAACGAGCTACCCACTTGGATACCCGGAAGCCTTGAACAAGTAAGTATTTTACAACGAGTCAGAGATATCTCGGCTGACGTTTTTTTTCGGCCAAAAAATAATTGTTTGCAAGACTAGAGTATTGAATACGGATTCTGCTAACGAACTCTTTGAGTAATACCCGTACATATACTCAAATATAACCAAAATATGGTTGCCTTTCCATGTTTATGAGTATGATTACATGACGTATGATTATATGAAAGTATGATTTTCTTTGAGACCATTTCATTCATATTTAAACATTTACACCGATTTTATAATGTAAAAATCGCGTTTTTAAAAATTGCGGTTCGAAAAAAAATCATCTAAGTTAACTCTGGATCTTCATCAGATTGAATATGTAATCAATGCATGTAGTCATCCAAATTAGAAGTTAATCTTAGAATTACTTAATTGGAGAAAGACAAAATAGGGAAGGTAATAGAAGTGTTCATCTAAATATATAGCCTCCAAGCCGCCTTTTGGTGTGCGACAGGTGTAGTCTCATGAAAAGAAAAAATATACTATTTTTTATAGATAAGTGGAAGATTAAGAAGAAAAAGAAGATATTTGATACTTAAAATGCGTGACACTATTACAGGTGAACGCCAATTTCATCGGATCGTGAATTCGGAATGATCAATTAAACGAAAACAACTCAAGAGAGGTACGAGCAACGCAAAGAGTTCTGAGAGCAAGCGTCCAGCAATGCCGAGGATAAACGGTTTCAAACGTCACGGAATTCCGAATTTCGCGAAATTCTTTCCAAGGCTAACTTACAACACACCGCCAGCGCTTTTGGGATAACTACCGAGATTCCGCACCCAAAAAAGAGAGGAATTCGAAGATAGAGAAGTGACTCCCGCCTCCATTCGTGAATCGCATGTTAGTGCTCTGGGGAAAAATTCCAATCACGAGAGAATAAACGTACTTCGCATTCTGTGGAAAAGCCACGCTTCCGTTTAGATGGTCGAAGGAAAGAGGAATGGGGAAAATATCGGGGAAGAGCAAGAAGGAAGGAATTTTCCGGGGTTGAATCTCTTCGGTATAAAAGGTATCGCGAGTCCTCCACTGCGGTCTGTTATTCCTTTCATGAAAATGCCAACATCGAACTGGCAGTGGGACATCAATCGTCTTTGACGAAAAAGGGAGCCAGGAGAGGAACAAACCCTGAACGGTAAGTAACAGAGCAGTAATTGAACAGGTATTATAAGCCGTACCTTCCGCAGATGTTCCTTGTTCGATGATCGAATAGAGTGGATGCAGTCACGTCTGCCTAAAGAAAGTTACTCGTCCGAATCAATGGTCAATTAATCACTATGTCGGAACATTCTGGGAGAAAAAGTTGAGTCCGAATCGGCACGTGATAAATATTACTTGCCTAGTTTGGATTTTCATCGGTAATCTGTCCCTCATGTCACTTTACCCGATAACCTATTAGCTTTAGTTCGCTAGCTAGTGATCTCTTACGATACCAGGCTATAAGTAATGTAAGGAAGAAAGTATGAAAAAGAATTTAAAATAATTGCATGAAAGTATCGTGAAACGTATCTTGTAGAAGAACTAAGTGAAAGGCTGGCTGGAAATAATACCTTATTGAGAAGAGGGTGTAAGCTAACTTCGCACGAGGTGTTTACCTGGGAATAATTCCAAGAAAGAAAGAACAGGAAAAAAATCTAAAAACGGGGACTTTGAACAGTATCTCCAACACACAGGGAGGCTGTATTAACCAATATAGTTAAATTAGCTAATTAATTTTGGGTAAAGAGATTGTAGGTTAGAGCAGCCGTCCGGAAAGTGGAAGAACTGGGTTGGAGATTCGGTCCTGTCAGATTTTCCTAAGTCAGTTCTTTCTTAGAATTATTAAAATAACATTGATATTACAATGAAATTATTATTAATACGATATCACTTTTATTACTATAGTAGTATTTTCGGTATTTTGACTTCAATTTTGCGTTCTCAAACATTTGACCTCAAATGGGTACATTTTTTCCGATGGCAACAAGGATTATATGAAAATCGCATTTTAATCATAATTACATCGCATTGCTTACGTACACAAGATACTTTTACGGAAAGTTTCCAAAGAAAATTGGGCCAATTACTCAAAGAAATCAGTACAGCGAGCAGAAGACATTTGCGATCAATTCTTAAGATCTTTCACTACGGCCAAATTTACAGGAAGACTACTTAAACCACCGCAATGCCGCTGCATTTTTATTTTGTGTTCCAAATTGACTACAAATTTAATCTAGAATGTCTAAGGGATCTGACAAGCGGAAACCCAAAATTTAAATGAGTGTGAAAGAAACTGAAACACATCAGGTGCATTCCCGTATATGTAAGTGTATATGTAGTGCATACACGGACAGACGAATACAAATGTAAAAAAAATCCTTACAGATAAAATCCTTACAGATGGAATCCCTGATAAATATATAAATAAGCCAATAAAAATATACTTATTCATACGGAGATATTTATACTTCGAATTCTCTCAAGCAAGGGACCTCCCACTTGATGTTTTAAATCATTCACCAATTGTCGGAGGGAGAAATTTTTTGGGAGCGTAGCAGGAATTCCGATTAGATATAAAAGAAGGCGGGTGGAGAAAGTGAGGGGGAATCAAAAAAGAGACAAAGCAGCGGATTGAGGAACACAGTAGTCAACGGAGACAAAGGAGAAGAGGAAATGGAATTCGGGGAATGCGGCCCAAACGAGATGGAAGAAGCGGAAAATGACTAATGGCAAGAGGTTAGGGGCAAAAAGGAGACGGACGTGAAAGAGAGAGGGCAAAAAAACGGAGAGATCTTTGAGAATGCTGACGGTTCCAATTTTGGTGCAACAATGACGGCCTTCCTATTTGCTGCTGTCGGTTGAGCGAATGCCTTTATGCGGTAAGAGATTCGACGCGCAATGTGGAGTGGCCATTACGTCGACGGCTAGCTCCGGAATTCCCGCATGGGAATTAATTCCCCTGTCGCTCCTCCGCCGAGATTTATGCTGTTTTTAATCGCTATTTACCTAAAGACAGAGGGAAACTTCGGGAGACGGAACGCATATTTAGTCCGACTCAGGGTCTGAATCAGCCGTATGCAGGATGCAGCCATACAAGGGGATCTATAGACTTGCCTTGTGGTGGTACTCACTAAAGGGGGAGAGGCGAATTGAGATAATTTCCCAGGGAACATACCTCCAATTAACTTTTAAAATACCATTTGGCCCTTATAAATAGTAGGTGCATAGCAATTGTCGAGAACGTTCATGATAAGTTTTTTGTTTTTGATGAAAGCTTCATGAAAGATTATAAACATATTTCTAGTAATACAAAATCATTAAAGGAAGCGATCCCTATCGTCGTATCCCTTCCAATTTAATTTTTGCAGGTTGATACTGATGGCAGAAACGGGACATCTCACTCCAAATGAGACATTAAAATGAGCAATCCAAGATCTGTATCCAAGCCAAGTTACATTGGAGTAGGCGCGCACCCAAGGGGAGGATTGACAGGGAAGCTTAACCCCCAAGATTCTGCAATTGCACCATGTATTCTGATCGCCCTCAAGGTTATAGTATTAATGTAATTAATTAATATGAATCGTGGATAGACTTTAGATTATATATTGATATTAATTACATAGTATATTCTATAAACATGTTATGTAGACTTAGTCAAAATAAAATTATTTTATAGAGCGAAAAAATGTAAACATGAACAGTTTGTGCTTTTAAGATTTTGAAAAAATGTGGTATGCTAGTAAAAATTATAAACAAAGTCATATAAGGAATTTCAAAAGGATGAGGCTCTCAGCTAGCGTCTATTGTCCTTAATTATAAATCCACCTCTGGCATCGGGAAAAGGGAATACTATGGGAAAGATCTCACATTAAAGACCAAGAGTAAAAACGTTAAATCATAACGGGACAACAACTGGCGCTACGAAAAGCATTCATCGATATAATTTGAAATTTTAGACCAGAGGTATGTAATCTGGTATTCATTAGGCCACATTAGGCCTTTTGGATAACTACTGAGGGCTTTCAGTCAATTCCTGAAACAAATACTCTTATTTAATATTTCATATTCTCACTATTACTGCAAAGTGAGAAATAAAATGCAACATATTCTCTTACAGTTTACTCAGCAACTTAATTCGTTTTTCATATAAAATTCAAATTGTACACTATTTGAACACAAGGAATACGCTGCACAATGTTTCCACTTGCTACCTTTCTTATAAGACTGAACGTTAAGCTTGCACTTCCAATGTGAAAAACCTTCCTATCCTTGTTCTAGATTTACAAATACGAATAACATAAAACTTGACTGATTCGACCTTCATTTTTTCCACTGCTAATTAATATTATTATGCAATAATGACTACTAATACTTCATTTCCCTTACCGATTCCCACAAGCAATCAGCTTTAATTCTACGTAATCTTAAATTTAAATAGATAAACTAATAAAGAGGAAGCTAATCTATGTTGAAACACATTCCCAGAGAAATCTACCATTGTATGAGAACGACCGCCAACGAAAAGACGGCTTTGTTAACGGCACTGGCGGAAATCCACGCCACCGCCGCTCTACGAGATGGTCGATGAAGCCTCTCAGAGCTATACATTATTCGCTACTAATCATCTGTAGTGGAAAGGCCTAGAGAATCATTCCGCTACACCATGGGGTAATAGAGACGTAGGCTAACATCATTTATCTGGTGAACGTAAGCTTTCCACCGAGTGAATGCCTCGGCGCCCTCTTGATTGAGGAAGTGAGTCGTGCACAACACGCCGCGGCCATTCTTCTTGATATATTCATCGGAAATAGAAGCTGGATCTATCTCTGTATGCACAAAGGAACATCACTGACCTAAAAAGTTTTATATAAATAAGTAGAACGATTATGCGGAAACAGGTCGTGAAAATGAAACTTTTTCCGAGAAAGGAGTTTTGAGTTTTCATTACAAAAAAACTTAAACAGATTTGAAATGTTTCGGTGATTTTTCTTATAACATCTTAATGTCACCTGAAAGAATTATTTTTTTACAATTTCCTTGTATGGAAGCGAAACTTAAACAGCGTAGAAATGTTAATAGAAACCTTGGAAACTTAATATAACTGATGACATTATGACAAAAATATGGTCAATTCAACTTGCTTTTTAGAATAAAAGACAAGTTCAATAAGTATAGAATCAAAAATGATGGAAGTAATTTTTAAGGAAAATCTTCAAACAGAAAGAAAATTTGATAATACTTATCGTGAGACATTCCTAATAAGCCATGAAAGAGATTTCTGAGGAAGAAGGTACAGTGGGGAGAAATTGGGGTATTTGATAAAACATTAGAAGATTATATCTGCCAGCAAAGTTCAATGTGAAGAATGAATGCAGTATCTGTGGAATGATGGAGTGGCTGAGAAATGATAACTAGAAGAGGAAAAACGTCCTTCACTCTATAGACAGCCACAGCAAAAATTGAATAATCATCTGATATAAATACCCCACGTACAGAAAAAAGAATCATGGGGAGGTCGCAGCCTTTAATTACGGTACTTAGACAGTAATTAAGCAGCGATAAATCGGTCTTTTTCCCCCGTGACGAAACGCTGGAATCCGTTTCGATGCAAGCATTCCCACAATTCCCGTCACCGCTTTTTCAATACAATTCCACATTTAAAAATCGCGAAGTTGATTTTTTCAAGAGAAAAACTCCGCGCTCGTAATTGCGCGCTCTTATATTCTGAAACAACATTTTTTCCTCCGCGGCCCAACTTTCGCTTTCACCTGCGACGGCGGAACAAAAAAATTGAAACTGATTATGATTCACGTGTCTGGAAAACTATCATGAGTGGAAATTACTCCCTCACATAAGAAGCCCTCGGTAAGAATTCACGCCGTCTCCAACTCGCGCTGGTGATAAATCTCATCGATGTGATGTTTCGGAATGTTTGCTTCGAATGGAACTGGAGTTTTTTTTTTCTTTCCCATTTTTCACGTGGTTGGGAAAACTTCCGCGGAGGAATTTATTCTTTCAAACGACACCCAAAATGGCTCGAACGCGAACATGGAATTCACCCTTTAGTAATTTTAATTACGCGCTCATCATCATATAATAGTGTACCCCACCTGTGTATTAAACGAGTATTGAATGTATCTCTCCCACCTGGCATTTCTCGACAGCTGTCCCCGCCCTCTCCATATTTCAACCGAAATGCTTGCTTAATATTTTGCTTAATATACCGCGCATTTCAATACTGATCGAAGTCGTGAAAAGTGGTTAACCCATATTCCCTCATATGACTGAAACTTTTATTTTATTTCAGCTTTTATTCAGATGAATTTTTATTTTATTTCAGATGCAAATATATTAATATCTTAAGCCCGAAAATAATTCATTGCTAGCAGTAGTTATATAATGAGATAAAATCACTTCCTTTCAAAAACAATTCGATGAAAAGAAGTTCGTAACTATGACGAGTTCCGTTTTTTAGAGGCAGTAATGCTAGATTGTGTGGGAATGAAATTCCATTTTTCTATGTCTATTTTTCTTCGTATTGTAAGAATAGCCCGATTCTAGGTCGTTTCTATACGGTATTCTTGACCATTAATACGATTAAGATTCATAGCCTACATAAGGTGATTTCAGCTACAGTTTTTAGCTGTCTAACTGACTAGAAAAACCGAAATGGAGTAAAAGCAGTGCTTATTTGAAAAGTAAGATGATTCGCAAGAAAGATGCTGAAATTAAATTTGCAAAAATACACAGCTTCTCATCGAAAAATTAATAAGATGTTTGTAATTCACCAATTTTATACCTACTTATACCTCATTACGAATTCTATTCCGTTGATTACCCATGTTATTGTGTTAAAATTTTTTACCGTAACCATGCTATTCCAATAATTCAAACACTGCAATAATTTTTCTTTATTCTCAGAAATTCAGCTCTATTTATTCTTGAATTTTACGTCTCTACTTACTGAGATACGACAGAATTAAAAGAATTCAACGGCGGAAAATATTTTCAATCGTATACTATCATCTCATCTACGTCACACGCTTAATAAATCACTTTTTGAATGCAAACTAATCGAGAGCGGGTTTTTAACTCTGCAAAATTTAATGCAGGTCGATTTAATCACATCGTGACCTTTGCATTTTGAATGAAAGAGACCATAGATCTTGCATTCTACCTGTAAGCTTTTGTGATAACTTTGAATTTCTTCCGGTAGATGGCGACGAAATCAACCTCGAAATCGATTGTGGTAGATTCTGGGAAGCGAATGATTCTATTGGAAGGGAATGCGGGCGGGCAAAGGGTGTGGAGATAAAAGGAAGGAGAAGAAAGTAATAGAAAAGAAAGGGGGAAGAATGGACGGAATGAGGGACCGCGTGGAGGTAAGAATTCCGACTTGATCAATCAAATGTTCCAGTGCGAGAGAACAGTGCGTAAGGATTGAGAGAAGGAAATAGCTTGGCAGGAGGGAGGCCGAAAGAAACTTCTGAGGAAAAGGAACCATTTCTTTCGTTTAAGAAAAGGCAAAAACGGAGTTCTTTCACTATCGAGAGAATGACATTTTCGGGAGTTCGCAGGTATCGGTTCCAAGAAGAGAGCAAGCTATTCAGAGACTTTCCATCACCGTTCGCCAAGGAAGAACAAGGAAACATTTTAACACAAATTTATATAGAATGTGCAATATGATTAGTATATAGGGAAGGAAGTATGTTCATCAAACGTAACTGCAACAGTTCCTAATGTTGCGAACCAAATTTCAGCTCTATCGGCCTATTCCCGTTTATGAAAGCCATTTCATGAATGATAGCCACACATACATTATAATAATTAAGAGACAGATTAAGCTGATACTGACAGTATAACTTCATGAGCTTCGCTAGGTTGGATAAACAAATGGACGCATTGCAATTATAGCATTAAAGATTTCCACAACCGCAACAGAAGATGTGGATCAGAAGATTATGCTATTCCTTAAGAAAAAAAGAGAATTTACTTCGAAGTCCCTAATATATTCCAGTGCAACTTTAGAGGCCTACAGAATAATCAAATGTATACTGTTTATATCCTAGTCTGGGTTGGCCAGTCTATGCTGCTCTTTTATTCTACACATTCATTCCTGTAATTCAAGATATACTATAAAATCGTACATATTCAATCCGTCCTCATATCATACCTCATATCTAATTACTCTACTCATTTTTTCTAGAATTGAGGATACTATAATAACTTGATTTTATCATGGACATTAATATGTATAATTATTGTTGTTAGTAACATAAAATGTCATAATAAGTTAAGACATTCATCCTACTACTTTATACATCGGTACTGCTGAATCTACAAACGTTAATAATATAATCAACATACAGACTGTGCTTAGGTTTCCCGAAACACAAGTAGAGCATTTTAGTAAAGCTTCGATAGCTGATGTTATTTCGCAAATACGGGCCTAATCCGGGTTCGCACCACAGGTGAACTCTCTGCTCATTTAGCTCATTGCAAAATTTCCTTGCAATGATTTTTATTTAAATTTTTAAAATCAAGGAAAAATCATACCCCTGAATAAGCAGAAAAGAAGAATTCTCAAATACTCAACTGAATAACTGCGTTAGTTTTCATCTTTTCAGTGGAAAACATGAAATACGGCGGCATGCATAAAGGAGAAGAAGAAAGCTTTTAAGGAAAATCGGGGGAAATTGTTCTCTGTTCAATTAAAACGTTGAGATGCTTTCGCACCATTACCATATGAAATAACTGATGCACGAAATACAAAAATGTGTGAAGTGGGTGCGAGGAAAAATATTTACGGAGAGTCCGCTTCCTCGTCCGCTTCAGTGGTCATCCGCGTGAGAGGTCAATTGAGTGATTCCTTTTCGAGTTAATTCTACCGATTCCGGGATGTCTGCTGAGGGTAATTTCAACATGAGAGAATTCCGATGCGCTATTTAGCAATAAAGAAAAAAATATCTCACCAATGATCTGAATGTGAAACATCTAAAGCTTTTTCATAATGCATGAAATTTGGTGAGGGCAAATGGGTCAAATGAATATGGCAATAATCGAAGACTGCAGGTGAGATGGCTATATTTTTAGCGGTTAAAATACGGGAGGAATAAAATGCAATAAACTCTAAAGATAACGATTGAATTTCACCGTGTTTACATATCAGAACATCTGCATACCTCGAGATGAGGAAGAAACGTTTTTAAGATTAAAATATCCTCACTCATATGAATGAGACATTGATGACGGATAAGATTACAGAAGACAATGGATATCCTAGAGCGATTCCGATCCGTTTTCAATAAAGCTGATCACGGATTTTCTAACGAAGTGAAAAGGATGATGACAGCTTCGAAACTTTTTTTATAGGTAAACGGTTCATTTATTCTCTATCATTACAATATCATCGTTATTCTGGCTAATAACACGTAGACGCTGATAAAGAGAGAATCATCAGGTGATAATGTTACTAGGTAGCGAAACCGGTCGTGCGGAATATCAAAATAATTTTTAGAGCTCACCAAGTGTACTTCCATTTGTGCTGGCCTACTTCTTAAGAATTTATTGTAATGAAATTCTCAGCAGGATAGATAGATTAGATATCGAACCGAAAATCAGTTCGAATAGGAGCCTCGTCTACTTAGCATTACAACTGAAGGTAAAATAATTATGGTCCCCTCTATCTCCCGCCAAGAGGTTCTCGGATGGCCAAGTAGGTAACGCATTCGCCTTAGGTGAGAAAGGTCCCTGGTTTGATTCCTTACAGTGACTCATATGTGCGAAATGACCTCAGCTGTCGAAGTACTTCAACAATGCTACTACTACTATCTCTCACTAAATTATAAATTTTAATTTCTCGATTCATAGCCATCTTTCATTTAAGGAAAATGCAGAAACTGAAATTCGAGGCATCCAGATGTTTGATCGAAGATACGTAAAAACGAAATAAATAAGCGAACTCATCGAATTAATATGCCGACATTGCGGATTTGCTTCATCCATCTCAGCCACCCTATCGATCTAGAAAAATAATAAAGGTGTATACGGAAGGAGAACGGTGTTAGAGGTACTATTTGGCGGTCTCTTCACCTGCGAGATTCATTTACATTGACGCAAGCAAATGAATTCCACGGTACGTGGAATATAGAGTATGGAGAAGCGGTCCATCGGAAATTCGAATGGGATATTACGGTTAGCCCCAGTTCTTCGACTGCCAATTTCTCCATAATCCGTTCCAGATCTTTAGATTGTAATGTAATCTTTTTCTTTAACCGCAACCCATTTATTACATAATAGCAGAGGCCAGACTAAACTCAATAAAACAGGGAATCTCCGCAAACTGGAGATGTGGCAAACAACATCGCCTATTATAGATTTAAATTAAAAGTGGAAAATAATAAAAACTGAAAGATATCTAATATCTTGGTTGAGGGAGTGAAAAAAAACGTAGACAGTAATTATTCTTTTGATTATTTGCTTGGAGTTCTTATTTCGTACCACGGGAGTTGAGTCTCTAAAAGAGCTTCACTCGATTTAGTATTTTGTTTGTATGTAAAAGAAGTTTTTCTACCAAAGCGATACTTAAATAGATGCGCGTTTCTAACTACGCTCAATGAGTCACATTGTGTCTTAGAGTGTATTTTTATAGTATGAATTGCTCCAAGAATTGAAGAGTTTGGTCATTTTTCAGCCATCTCTTTTATTCTTCTTCTCCATAACAAATTTTCTTATCCATTCATTCTCATCATCTTAACACGCTCTTTCTCAACCCGCCCTTGCACTTTGCTTCATAACAGTCTATAACAGTGGTTCTAATCCGCTTTATGACGCAAAGAAGATGGACTAAACACCACTGAAAAGAGCAGTTCATCAATTTATCATCCATCCGAAGATATGACTCATGCGTCTTCGTTCGGTGATTGCTTCACTGCTTGGGACAGTCGGATCATCTTGAAGCTAGCGTTGGCACTTTTAGTAATGTATATAGAGTGAACTCTAGATCTGGAATTAACCAATATCAAGAGAATGAATCTTCACTCTAAATTTGTTTGTACCGGAAATGATGTTGATAAATATCATATGCTATGCTAATATTTATCATCATGATGATAAACTCTTATACTAGCATAAACTTTTCATTTCACAGGTTGGACGAAAACTATTGAAAACAAGATTACCAAAAACTGTGAAAAGGAATAGTAGAATGGTTGACATAAAAGTTGGAATATAATGTAGCAGTGAAACGACAATCAGTGTCTTAACTAAAATTTTAAATAGTAGCTAAAAGTTACTTCCTATATTTTGATTGACTTTTGATTTTGGAATAAAATAAAATGAGCAGCAATTGTAAAAAAATAAAAGCTACGAACAATTTCCTGCGAAATATTTCGTAAGAAATCTATAAGTCAATTTCTCGTGATTGAAAATAAATGTATACTTCGGCCACTGAATACCACTACAGCTGAATGTGCACCATGACAAAAAAACGAAATAACTTTTTGTACAAAGAAAAATACGCCCAAAATACAGAGCTTAAATTCGGAATTGTAGATATTCATGCCCTCAAAATCAGGTCCTTTGCCTTAGTAATGTTTGGGCTAGTGTGTTATCATAGTTACACGCAAACTCTAGGCTCGAATCCCGTGGATAGCTGTTCATGTTTGTTGCTATTTCACTCATTTGAATACCTTAGATGTTGATCACATACTTTTCCTAGAGATATGCGTCGAGTTGTGGTAGCAAATCTTACTAATATTATTTTCTCTTAAGTAAATATATTTTCTGATTGATCAATTGATTAAATAATGGGAGAATAGTTTATAAGATATTTAAGCTGCGCTATCTTTCGAAACTTATTTATAGTAGAAAGCTCACATCAAAATTCTTCTTAATAGTAATAATCTCCGTCTAAAGTAGTACGTACAAACACGCATAAAAGATCAAACCACCGATTGTTTTGAAGCATAAAAATTAATTTTCCCTGTCTGAGGTTAAGTCATTCAAATATCTATAAGCTCGTGACTCACCTGTGTTTCGGTGACGTTGAGCAGTTTCGCCATATCTGCCCTTTCGCTCGACGACAGGTACTTCTTCACCTCGAACTGCTTCTCTAATTCGAAGATCTGTCTTCCAGTGAACGTCGTCCTCGCCTTTTTCTTCTTCTTGTTTTCGCCGTCGGAGAAATTGCCGGCGTCCGCATCGGCCCCGGCCGCTGCCGCCGCCGACGCTCCTCCGCCCCCGCCGGACTCCGATTTGGTGGAGGAAGACGATGATGTGGATGACTCTTTCTTCCTCTTCGATGGCTTTGGGGCGGCGGGCGGAGTGGCTCCCGCGGGCACCGCCGCGGCCGGCGCGGGGGAACTCTTGGTCGTCGTCAGGCTCACCGGGGACGTGGGATCTAACAAGGATAAAACAAATTCGTCAGAATAAACTCAGCATATTCATTCCCTAAATATAATATTTTAAAATTTGTTGGTCTACTACTTCTGGCAATAACCAAATTTACTTATCAAAGAACGTTCCTGAATCAATTACGAAAATGAGTGGTGTAATGAAAATTAAATAACTGAATATTGTAAGAACAAATACATAAGAATGAGAGTAAAAGCAGGAGCATACAAAACACTACTAAGAACAGTAATGACTTACGCAGTACAGACTTATCCGCATACACCTATCTAATAACAACAGAAATGAATATACTACAACGAAAAGGGAGATAAAATTGAAATAATACGAGAAATGTTGAAATAAGGAGTGTATGTATGGTGGACCATTATTGTAAATACAAACGATGATAGAATATTTGAATTCATAAGTAAATATGATCTTAGGTGAATGATACATGGCCGAAATCAGGTAATTTTCAGGATATAAACTATATTCGCCTTCATTCACTTTAATTAAATAAAAAGAATGTGTAACTACCTTCGATGAATTCATGTAACGTACTACCGTCAGAATGCAAGGATATCAATATGAACTTTGACATCTATGCATTTGATCTTTCTATACATATTGATGTAAAATATTTGACTCCCAGAGCCCCGGGTCTAAGGTGAGATCTCATTGATATTAATTCGCATTTCTTTACTGAAATATCTTTTCGGGCTTTTACATGTGTAAGTAAAGTATATAATTAAAGCATGCTATTCCCTCAAGTATACTTCCATTCGGCGATTAATTTAAAGGATCCCCAAATCTGAGTGAATCACCAGAATTGTTACACAAGTTTATCGCAGAAGACAAATTATTTAACGGCTAGTTTTTAGTTTAGAATGGCATCGTTTAACTCTAAAGAGAAAGAATCCCACAAAACATTATTACTGAAGAAGATATAACTCGTATTAACAAGGAGATTTCAATTCTCAGTCGCACAAATATTTCGGTCATGGCTTTCAGCCAAAACAACACCATTTACTGTTATTTTAAAGAAGCGCCCCGAAAGTTTGTCCCCGAAAGCCTTTCAGTTGGTTTTCCTCAAACCTCACAACAATCACCATGAGTTCGTTGGATCTTATCCAACAGCTTGTTGCGCCTGAAACCCCTCTCTTCTTTTTCTTGGTATCATGCAGATTTTATTTCATTCGACGAAATAACAATCAAACTAGTGGTACGAAAACTCATTTACATTCCTTTGAAGAAATTTAATCTAAAAAGGTTAAGCAATGGGTGGTGAAATTGCATGTAATGGTATCATTACAAATCATCTCTGAGAGGCTGATGAAGGGTAGTTGATGGAAATTTCTCTGGAGTCTAAAGAAGGCATATTAGGAAATAAATATGTTTGGGAACTCATTTTCTAATATTCTGTAAGAAATTACCATCACATTTACCTTTGATCTGATCAGAATTCATTAATATATACATACACACATGTAATATCCTGATTGGCTATAATTATGTTAGGCTTATACGTAAATTTTGCACTCATTTAAACTGATAAAATTAATACATATAAATAAAAGCGAAAGTACAAAGTCCAATTTCAAAACTGGATGTTGGGGTGCACTTTCTGTCAATCCCTGATTATGGTACACCATTTAAAAAATATGAATCCGTTATACTAATATCAAATTGTTACTATTCGCAACAGTTTCCATAGAACTTTCACAATAATCGTTGCCTACGGATCCGTTTGAAACGTTAATACCGCAACAATTTATTTACTTAATCGCACGAGAAACTACTGGAAATAACAAATGTGACGCACGGAAATCATCGGAATTTATTAGCTCGTGGCATAATCCTGGCCTCGTATCAAAAGAGTCGAATCGGAATTTATTTTATGATTCATTTGATATTAAATGCAAATATTTGGCGGTTTCACGTTTCGAATAAATATTAAAGATCCCCTAATAATAAGATAAATATTTTATGCAAACAATTTAACATTCATAAAAGGAAAAAGGAAAATTATTTTCGTCGAATTTCATATTTTATTTATCACCTAATGAGCCAGTAAATCAATTACGAGAGATAAATTACATGTATGCAAAATCAGTAAATTTGCGGGTTTTAAATGCCAGCCGTCTCTCCTTTCCCGCTCCAGTAATAAATGGAAAGGAACGAATAGTGAATGCAGATAGATTCCTAAATGACATTAACGTACTAATTCCCCAACTATGCTTTTGAAGAAATTAACTATAGCAAGGCCATTTCCCGAAATTTTTTTATCTAAATACGACTAATTATAATGGAATGTATAGTATTGTTATCAAAAGGAAAATACGAATAAAACATTTCAATAACTACATTCCTTCCTGCAACTATATTTTGTACATAAAATGCGAGATAATCAACATTCACGAATGATAATCAAATTTAGTTGATAGAGAAGTAAAACATTACAAAGGTACTAAATAATGAATTGGTGAACTAATAATCTAAATGAGAGAGGAAACGACGAACTTCGAAGCAATTATTGAGAATATTGATAATTATTAAATAACAAATAAAGTTGAAATAAATAAATATGATGCTGAAAAAGTAAACTGAATATAACAGAAATGTATGCTATCACTTAAATATTAGTAATATTGTGAAAAGTTTTCCGATATCTACGATCATTTCGTACGTGGGTTCCCACCAGGAATCGAACCCGGGGCCACCTTCGCAATGGTCGAACGCCCTGCCCACATGGCTATCCGAGAGCCCGTTTGATATAAATAAAATTCTTATAGGTAACTAATCCTTCCATTAACTAAATATTTATACGTGAATAAAAACATTCTATGCTTTTAGATTAAGAGTCATTCACAATGACCTGAGTCAGAAATTCCCGCAACCCTATATTTGATCAAAATCTGAATAATTATTATGAAAGTTAGTATTAACAAAAGGAAAATATGAATAAAAAATTTGAATAATAATGCTAAAAAAGAAATTAATCCCTGATTTTCTTCCGTTTTCTGCTTAAATTCTTATTTTTCAAAAAAAGGTATTTTGGGGGTGAACTAAGAATACGCAGCTTATTATTACCTTTTTCGAAAATTTGATGAAACTTTTCGAGCCAATAAGTCTAAGAACTAAAGTTAAACATTAATAATTAATAAACTACATGATTTACATTTTATCATTCCGAGACCAAATAAGGTACGTATAGAAGAATTATTATCACAAATAAACAAATTTAATACTTATTCATCTACGATTTTCGTTTATATACGCGGAACCAACAATGATCATTTGCTCACAAATCTTCAAGCAAGGGACAGTAGGTAAAAATACCAATACACAAGATTTGCCCATAAACATATCGGAAACAGATTCAATTAATACGCTGACCTCAGCTTAACTTACGAGAGCAAATCGGGGATGAGAAGAATGACGAGACGGGGCAAAATTCGCGGCACGTTTCGATGAGAGAGAAACGGACGAAAGGCGGAAAGAAACCAAGATAAACAAGTTAGTCATATTTTTTAGGGAAACCAACCCCATTGCTGCCGAAATGAAAGGAAAGAGAGAACGTTGGCCCGAAAGAGTGACGTGCGTCAAGCGAAGGGCTATATACGGCGTCTGCGGTTCGTTATCGACGCTCTTTTGTTCGCCGACTACCGAAAGGAGGAATGGGTAAAAAATAACTGCGAAGGAAGAATGACGGAAGAGAGGAAACGAATGTTGACAAGGAAAGAGAACAAGATGGAGACGAGCGAAAGTGGTTCGGATGGAAAAGGAATGGATGGCGCAGCGGGAGAAAAATGAGTGAGCTTTGCGTTGTTTTCTTGGCCCTCTTTCGCTTGGACATGGCCGTCGTCGAGACGGAAGCTCCATTATTTACGATGCTAAAATGGAAAAATGGTAGAATAAAGAGAGTCGGGAATACTCGAGGGAAAATGGAATCCGAAGAAATAATCGCTTCCGATATGTTTAAGGAGAACTTCCCTCTTCCACTTCTTCGTCGCTCTTTCTCGTCATTCACAAGCAATTTCCCGTCCTTCTCCGCCGTTACGCCTTTGTAAAGCGTCGCAGGTGATTTTGGGGGATTGGAAGCAAGTGAAGATCTAGTACAAACTTGCAAAGAGGAAAAATTTATGACGATTTCTTTATTTAGACCTCTGAAGTAATTATAATCCTAATTAAATCCCTTGATTCTTCATTTTTAAGTGATTGGTACCATTAGCTGTCAATGAGGCTATAATATAAGTACAAGTTGTTATCAACATACGACAGACTCATTAAATACAAAGTGACAATTGAGAAAGATAATTCGAGGTATAACTAATGATGTAAGGCTTTACTTTGTGTTAGTGACAGACACAAATCCCCATAAGGATGACTTCATTTTGTTACTAAATATAATATTCAAATGATGATGCGGCGATGCTCCGAAGCCCGGGTCGTAATTTACTTATTTAATGGTTAAGTGAAGTAGTCATATGGAGTTTTATAATCCACAGTTTCCAAGATTATTAGGGATACAAATCCGTGTAGAGCTAATATTAACATCATATATGGTTCCAAAAAACTTATGGGTAGGTCGAGGCAGTTGCTCACGGCTGACGTGAGAAACATTCCAAGTCTTTGGGTGTATATTCTCACATTTCACCGAAATATTCCCTAATAACAGTCTTTAAAATAAGCTTCGTTACCGACGGGAAATGAATAACTCTAATTAGCATTAAGAGAAACAGCTTTGGTAGGAGTGGCACATAAGCAGATGCTGAAATTTGTCACCAAGTTTGAGAGCTGAAAGATCATTTTTTCAAACTCGAACCGAAAGAGGAAATCTTCATGCGAGGGCACACAACACTTAAGCAAAATTAAGCAGAAATGCATTATTAATAGGTTTGAAATAATCGAGAAGGACGGAACACGGCTGATTAGGCCGGTATGGCTTTTAGTGGTAGCGCAACCATCCTGAATTCGGTATGGATCAACTCATTCTCTCCTCAGAACTTTTAGTTATCGCCTCTAACAGCTACTTCCCGACACCGCCACTCAAGGCGAAGAAATCCCCCTTCCCGTAAGGAAAGCGACCACTTAACGCGAGTAGCTTCCAAATACCATTAGCGCCCTTTCGAAAACCTATACGCGACGCACTTTGCGCGACAATCCTACCGAATGGACGATAAAAAGGAACGAGCTTGTCCTTTTGGATCGGCTCGAAAAAGTCTATCGAGCAATCAAAGCGTTTTAACAGGATAATAGCGGATTTAGTGTTGGACAAGGTCAATGAAACCCATTGGCACCATAAAAAAGGGTTCGCAGACGGACGCCGGCCGGCGATAATAAACATCTCTGGATTCGGAGGCTGTAATACTTTTTGGAGGGGAAAAACGCGAAAGGGGCAGTTTCGGACGGCCATTACGTCGGCCGTAAAGGATCGGGCAAAAGCAGCTCTCTCTAGGGAAAGAAAATCAAGCGATGGGGGTCAAATCCCGCAGGAAATAATTTTTCCTATACAACAGAATCTCTAAGTTTATCCTCTTTCATCACACGCCATGTCCAGTATAAAGAGTATAGTGGCTTTACATGATAGGCCTGAAAGTAATAAATATAATTCTACCGAAAGCAAAAGACAGTGCTGGTTTGAGATGGATGGCCGCGCTGAGGCAACAGTATTTTGATGAATTGGTTGTCGACTCTACATTGTCTGGGCGGAAACGAAAAATTTAAAAGAAATGTGCAAGTGAGTAAAATATACCAACTTATAATTCTCATTAAAGCAATGAACCGTACGGCAATCATCAGATAAATTCTGATAAAGATTCTCGAATAGATAATTTCCTATTGAAGTAGTTTTTTATTTCACGTTATTGTATGTTATTAGATTAACATTATAATCTCGATTTCCAAAGGTGAATGAATTCTCGATCATCTACAATCAAACGATAGGTTTTTTTTATAAAAGCAAATACAAATAACATTATTTCATTACGCAATAAATCAATTATACCGTTTTTTCGCTATAATCACTCATAATAAAATAACATTAAATCATTTTCCTTTTATTCAATCTCAATATTTTGATTCGCATAATGGCACTTCACCCGCGACGGATAAAATGATTAGTTATTTCAATAAAATATAAATCTGTTACCACTGCTTTATTTAGAGTTTTGGTATTTCCAGTTGTGAGATAAACAGAAGCACTTATTATACCTTTAACTGCCTAAGTCTACAAATGTTTACCATTTGAAACTATAGTAACATAATCTACAGCAAGGGACTTTCATATATGAACACAGCATTTTGAGTATATATAGTGCCAATTCCGATCGAAAAAGGACAGAACTATTGAAACAAGCGATAAAAATTCAGCTCATTCAAGATTTTCAAATAATAAACATTATGTAGATGGGAATTTTTACAAGAAATATACCTCCTTGAACTTATTATTTAAAATGGCCAAATAATTCTGGCAGAATAAAACGCGGCCATTGAATTTTGCTGAAGTTTGAAAACTTTGAAAAATACGTTTCTTGCTTGCATATTTTAACGGAATCGTATGATTTCTAGTCATTTTGAGTAAATTTATTTCCGGTAATATTTCACAGACAGCGTACGTCATAAAATGAAAGATGAAAACATAGAAAAGGTTTTTAAAACATATCAAACCGCTTTCGTTTCCATTACAGTCACTATTTTTTAATTTCATCACAGTAATGATAGCATAAACGGATAAAAATTATCTCACAAAGGAAAACGGAAAGGCATTATCGGAATCGATTCCATGGTTTCTCATTCAGGTCAAACAGTGGAACGAGAATTCTTTCGCGTGAAGAAAACATTCGACACACCGAAAAACAAGCAAATACCGCACTTCCGCGTCCGTGCGAGTCGAATTAGAGAATTTTAGCAACACACTTTGCGAAATGACTTCACAGATGTCCTCGGGGGAACCTCCTCCGGACACCGCAGTACGTATGCAACTAGAAGAGCGGAACTTCCGCAGTGCCATCTCGACCTACAGGATTCAATCAGCCGTTTCGAAAAAGCGCGAAAAGCCGACGAAATTCCGACGGCGAAACAAAACAAGCGATTAATTAGGCCATCCCGGCGATACCCTGCGGAATTAAGCCCACCGAGTGGGAGATGAGGTTGCCGCCTCGACACCGATGGATAGATCTCCCGTCATTAAGAGATACCCAAAATCCCATTCCCAGAGTACACTTTAGATTTCGCAGAAGTTCGACCTTTTGTCCGCCCCGCTTCCTTCCCGAGCGCCTGCCGACCAATCACGAGCGCCCTCGGTGACGTAATTATTCCCTAATAACCCCCGTGATTGGTCCATCGATCGCGCCTCTTTTCTCCCGCCGTGCATACGCGCTCACTCCATCATCCCCCATTCCATCTCCTGCCCTTAATTTCCCACCGAATACGTCACTCCATTCTGCCCAAACGTTCCGACCACCGCGTTCTCCCAATTTTGTTCTAAAATTCCCCCTACGCCAACCCCACCGCCCATCCCAATCATCAGCGCCGCCACCGCCGGGAAAAAATGAAGGTAATAAATAAAAGCCGGTGGAATAAACATCCATGGTGAAAATTCAGCGATCACGCCTCGCGCTCAAAAACAAGAGAAAGAGATCTAGACATTGCAATGCGCCCACGACCGAGAATTATTAATGGCGTCACCAATATGCCTCTCTAACCCGCGCCGCTTGGGCTCTCCGATCCTCTTTCTTTTTTAATTGAGGCAACAATTGTGAGGGCAGAAAAAACATACATGCGAATCCGCTGCGCCGCTCAAACCTCGCATCAACCATTCCGGCTCTTATGCGAGTACTTATATGGGAGGGTCGTTCTCGTAGGAGAAAATCGGAATTACTTCGACCAACAGAATCATAGCGCACCTATACCAAAATACTAGACCCGAAGTTCAAGGAAGGTTCAAAAGGTTTTCTGTATTTACAAGACCCCGCTTATCCAAATATCCACGTCCGCTATTTTTAACGTGTGATGAAATAGAGCCGATAGAAATTTCGGAGTGAAATGGAATTATCATGACTCCATTAAAACATATAATATACAATGACACGAGATATATGAAAAACTTACAACAAAGCATGGAGACCACCGTAGATTTCTACGTGTATTACTTCACTACTTTTTCGCTATGAAGTAGAAATTATTATTGTTTGATCAGTACAAATATTTCATCAAACGTCAATAGGCTCACAAACAAACAAATAAACACTGCAATTTCATTACAGAAAGAGGAAGAAAATAATTCTGAAATTAATTTTAATATAATCTTTTCCATTTGGCAAACAACGAACATTGTTACAAAATTTATATCGCTCATAAGTGAAAGTTAGGGCACAATGACTTATAGCCACACCAATAAATGCCAGTAACAAATGCAGGAGAATGATTAATTCAAGAGATCAATGATCAACAAATATTGAAGCTACTGTAGAAAAAGAAGTTTTTTCTTCATTTCTTGTCATACTGTTAATATGCACAATCAATTGTGTTCATAAAGATTGTCACTACAAAGCATCACCGTAATAGTACTATAAACGTAAGTCCTCTTTTTCATGGAAATTGATACCACACTCATTGCTTGGCTACAGATTTGTTACACAGAGAGCGCGGAACATGAATCTTTTTAACAGTAGACCGCACTTGACGCAAAAATACATTTATTCAGTAAGCCGCATGTTCGATCGGACTGGAATGTTTTAATAATAAACTACTTTGAGCAATCATCGGAGCAAAGAATGGATGTTGAAAATGAAAAATCGTTCTGACTTTTTAATACCTCCAGCATATTTTTGATTTACTTCGATACTTATCAGTTCTACTGAATTAAATGAGAATAGAGGAAATTGAAAAACGAATATAAATATTACAACATGATATTTAGCTAAATGGCAGTCAGATGCACTTATGAATGAATAATACTGGAGTTTATACGATGAAAAAAATGTCCAAATATTCTCCATAATATATTAAATCAATTGCGGAAGGCTTAACTACATGGAAATCTATGACAAGAAAATCTAAAAAATCATAGGACACACATGTTCTATAGAAAATGTTGTTTTCCGACAGTTCACTGCATAATAATTCATAACAGTTTCTGGTATAGGACTAGTAGATGTGTTTTGACTGTTAAGTTAGCGAGATCATGTGTCATCCGAAGCATTTTCTTTTCGGTTTTCTAGTTTATCAGCATATATACAGTATGATCAAATATGGCGTGTACATGGATGTATGCTGAAGAATAAATTGTTACTACATTCAGAGTATAATATTATGAATCAATCCATAAATTAATGAAAGTGTACGTCATTATACGAAAGAGTAATTGGTGAGTAAAAGTTTTTGAGGGTGAAAAATTTTAGATAAAAAGACAGATACAGCTTATTCCAATTTTTCTACGACAATAAATCGTTTCCAATATAGCTTAATTACAACTTCCAAAAGCTCCTTAATTTAAGAGTGAGTAAAAGTATATTAAAAAAGCGTAATGAGAAGGGTCCGAGAGAAGACAAGTTAAATTACTTAAGAACGAAATTTTATCGTGAATGATCACAATGTCAGATAAAACTCACTAATGAGAGTCCCAAAAATGATTGAACCTGAGAGAATTTTGAGTTAAAATATAACATCTAAGCAAAATGAACAATAAGAGTTAAAATAAAAGGAAGTATAAAAAGTATCGCTGCTAGAATGCAATGGACAGAAATCAAAAGAAATTACATTTCTCAAAGCAACCCAAAACTGTCTGTGCTTGAATGAAATTTTTCTCATCTATTATCATATGGCTGATGCCATCTACGTAATAGATCCATCCATAGCGATAAGCTATATTATAAACCGAAGGCAGGGTAAGGATGTGCTCAGCAGAGGCATATTAAAATATGAGGAGAGGAAATTCTGAAAAAGTTTCTTTATATTCATAATACAAACTAGAATTTGTAGTGGAAAAGAAATTTCTAGGAGAATAAATTTATTAAGTACGTAACGTTTTATAATGATGATTGTGATACACGCTATTCTAAATTAAACACACGGGTACTCGACGATTCAACGTAAAAGGTAAGAATAAAAAAGATTAATACGCTTCCAACAACTAAATATGGCTAAAACCAGCAACTAACAACGGATGTGCTCTCTCTATGGTAAGACTGTTCATATATGGAATAATCCCTCCATTTATAAAAGAATTTAGATGTCAGGATTACGAACGCCATAGCTCACCCCCGAGAGTCTGATGTCACGCAAGGTATTTTTAAAATTAAACGAGTTTTTATTCGAAATAACGAGAGCCGCTCGCAAATAACTGTTATTCGTGCCCAAGAAGTATTTTCGCAGACCAAACAAAGTTTTAATCGCCGCCGGACAATTCCTTCGACACGGAAAGTCACGATTAATAATCAAAAAACAAAACAGAGCCGAAAATTAAAACAGCCCGCGACGGGGGGACGCTAATTCGACGCGTCCCGCGAAAAGCGGAGAAAAACATCCGCCGATAAATACGCCCCCCACGTTTAAAAACATCAGAAAACGTTAAAAACGTTACGGCTCAATTAATCCAAGTTTATCTTCAAAGATGTAGCGGTGGTACGTAATTAATTTCTCCAAAAAGGACGACACGCTGAAACGCGAATGACAAAGCAGGGAGTGAAATGGGGCCGACGGAGGGACGGTGCAATTTGACGATATGGCGGAGGGGGGGAAGTGAGGAAGAGAACCGTGGAGTCGAGGCGTGGATGGAGATATATATGCAACGCCCAAATGAGCAGAGCCACGCTACACACATTGACGTCATGCCGTTGCGGTCGCATCTGAACTCTACCCCTTCCTTCTCCGCCCCCGCCCCCTCTCTCTATGCAGAATGACCGCCCCCCCATCTTCCTCCATAATCTCGCGGACGACCCTCTGCTCGACACGGCCAGCGACACGTAGGGCAAACCAGCCGCGCATTATACACCGACTCTCCCCTCTCCATCCCACACTCGCTTCCACATCCATCCCACACCCTCGAATCCTGACACACCCGCAACACACTCCGGCACGTCAAAACCTTCAAGTGTTCAGTCATGCAGTGCCATATTATAAATCTGGCGGGCAGGGTTGTGAGGGAAAAAAAGGTTAAAAGAAGGGAAGGAAGGGGATACATTTTTTATTTAGATGCTGCACCCGCTTGGGTATAAGCTCGTCTGTTTGCGTGTGTGTGTGTGCTCCTGGCAACAATCCAGTGTCCCCGCGCGAATGGTATGGACGCGTTGGGCGATTGCACTTGTCTCTCGCAGATACACTCTCGTGTATTTAATTCCTTCCGCCTTTTTTTTTCGATTCTCTCCCTCGATTGCCGTTGATCAAAAGATTGAAACTGAGGGAGTGGAGGGTAGGGAAGGACGAAAAAATGAGCGGTCGAGAATTAGGTGAGTCGGAGGATGGTAAAAATTAAGATTGGCGTAATTTTGGGGAACGTTTTTATGAGAAGGAGCTGCGATTCCTTGAATAATGGGATGGCGTCGCATTTTTAATGTGACAACCAGGCGCATGAGGATTAGGAATGGATGGAGCACGTGCTCCATATATCTAAAAGGAGAATTTTCTCCACTAAAGGAAACATTGATGGAGATTTTCCATGTTACAAAGATTGGGTAAATAATGTAAAATTTGATACTGAATAAAAATAGATTGTAGTTGTAGTAATTTAAAAGCTGAGAAATTATATTAACTAGAGTAAATGTCAGAACATTTTTCAGAAAGTTTTCTTATGGTCGACGTGTTCTTCAATATGAATCTGGTTAAGCCTTACTGTACTCGGCACAAAAGTTTCCTTTAAATTTAATGAATTAGAATCGGGAAATATTTTGAATATTTTTCTCGTAGTAGCACTACAAAACTGTCTCTTTATAATATGTCTAAATGATCCGAGTGCCATATAAATGGATGACCTCTTCGACCTTCACGATTACATTGGATTTAATTACACAAAGTTATTTTTCTCTTCCTAATTATGGATGAATTCCACAAAGTAACGCCTGAAACCGTGTTGTTAATTGCGTAGTGTGATAAACTCTAGATATGGAAGCATTTAATAATCCAAAAAATTGACTTTAAAAGAGTAATTAAATTGTTTATTTTTGTTCAAAAACATATTGGGATACTTACAGTTTAATAATTTTGGGAATCTAATGGTTCGATGGGTTCATCGCGAATTAAAAGCTATCGAATAGATGGTTTTTCTTTAACCTTATATTATAATGATATATGTGTTTAGTGACCATTCTAATCCGATAAACTAGTAGAACAAGTTACTTCAATGTAACAAGTGAACAATAAATGACGTTCCTAAAATTAATCCTTGCCTACAATACAGATGTTGAGTTTTTGACGTTAGTTAAAATTAGAAAATCCTGATGGAAACATGGATTGCGTCGGAATATTTATCCAATAAATTATTTTCATTTATTAAAATTCAAATAACTTAATCATACAATCCCCAAAAACTTTCAGACCTGCTAAGATATCAGTTGAATGGTTAAATATACGCAAAATAATAAATAGACAAGATCGAAAAAAATCAATAAACTTACATGAAGAATATTTCTCCTTTCAATAAGGTCATCATACATATTTAAACCGCTAAAACTCAATGCCGTCCGAAGAGTGAAACCGGAACTAAGCGCATTCAGATCAGGATCTTCCACCTACATCCCTTAGCCAATTTTCCCTATTGTCTTCAAAGGGGTCGAAAGTCCATCATAAGTATCATCCATCACAACACCTTCGATGGTCACATCCGCAACTATCGAATTACCAAACAACAATGCAGCGCAAATAGGCGCCGTTCCATTCTCTTCCGACACCCCAACGAATCCCGCGCCGCCCCGAATTCCAATCAACCCAATAATGACTAACGCAAACAATAAACGAGTGAAAAAAAAGCCGCGATCGAGCACCTCTCCGACTAATTTAAGCATGCCGATGGGGGAGTCGTACGCAAATAACTCCTCCACTCCTTCCTTACCTCCATGAAGCAAACACCGATGCATGCACGCACCGTCACGGAAGGGCTTAAGGTCGTGAAAACAATCGCCGTCGAACAAATGAGTGACGGTGCACGCACCGAAGGCGTGCTACTTACCCGAGCGAAAACAATAAGCGAAGGTTATAGTCATATAGAGGGCGGACGGGATTAACTCACGTCTTGCCCGTGACGGCGGTCTGCAAAGCTAGTTGACACCTAGCGAGATTCCTCCTGCCCCTCCGGATTCCGCCGTATGAAAGGCGTATCGAGATGAAAGCATTGCTCGGGGGCCAATTGAGGAGGTAATGGCCAATGACTGACACCTCCTCATTCCCCCCTCCGCTTCGCACGACCACAAATCTGTCGTCGGAATGGCCTTCTTTTGTTCTCGCATCGCTCAGCTGCTGCATCCACAGCGCGGTCGTCAACTGCATAGAATCCTCGCGTAGGACATTTTAAGCTTTGAAACATTGTACTTCCAAGAGGCCCTCGAATAGATTCTGGTGCCATTGCCTGAGTTCTCTCTTTGGGAGTGCTCGATTTCTGTGTGGATTAAGGGGAGACCGAGAAAGTAATTGGCCTCATGAATTGGCAATGTCATGCTAATGGGAATAGCTGAAATGTCTTCATCGATAAAATAGTAAACACTACATTTTAACTTTGCGAAACGGTTCCGATGCATCTCAATTCGTCAAATTAAAATTTACTTTCTTCGGTGAATCATAGATAATCAAACTATATAATGAAACATCATTATTAACTTTAAAATATACGATTATCTACCCGTACCACTTCATAGGTGTGCAAGATAGGAATATATTGCAAGAGATCGTTGAAAATTCAGAGTAGCAAGGATACCCGCCCGGCAGCGATTTCAAGATCGTTTGCAGATGACATAGTAATCAACTAGGATAATGTCAAAGAGATTTGAGGAAGAGCGAGATATTTCTTGATATCACAGAATTAAGTGGCTAGAAACAATCAACTTAAAAAAGAATTTGGAACAGGTACAAACCCCTGAGCAGTATGCAAACTTGCTCTATAATCCCGAGTAAATTTCTCCTAATTATTCTAATTTGAAAATTAGTTTACGAAACCTTAAGATGAATTACAATAAAGAATGTCATAATCCAAAATTGAAAGTATATTCTCTTCAAAAGCAGCGGTTTGAAGGATCGTTTGTTTATTCTATGAAATTATTTAGGAAATTCTAAGGACCGATTCGCGCGAACTGTATGAATCCCACTACTAGTTAAGAACTATCATATCATCGTCAGATACTGAAATTGTTAAAAGAAAGAGTGAACCATTCGCTCCTTTGGCTTAGAAACAATACAAAATACACATCACAATGCGATTCATGTTTTCGGAAGACAAGGAGAGGAGTATCGTATATACCAAGATCCGTCGTTGTAAAAAGTAATAATGTTCAAAAAAGAAACATTCGAAAAAGATATGGAATTGTTTTCACTAACTAAGAAGGCTAAAGAAAGAGCTATATTTAAGTATTAATAAACTTAGCATATTTAGATAAGAAAGATATACGATAATCAACACTTAAGCTGAGAATTTAATTTTACCAGTTAACAAGAACAGGAATGCGACTATGTTAAAATTATCTCAAACTTTCTTCCAATCCTCATCTCTAAAAAAGAATGAAAAAGTAACGACGCAGTTAGATATAAAAGATAAGAAATCGCAAAATCAGAATTTGACTGAAGCAAACATAAAATATAGTAAAATTCGATCGAGAAGAAGTGCGACGGCAATTACAAACTCAGTGGAGCTCGATACAGCTGTTACTACCCTAAAATTAAGAGTGACCATTCTTGCCACTCATTCGATAAATTAAACGCGGACGAAAAACCCCGAAAACTCCGCCAAACAAATGTATCCCGCTTGCAGCGATATCTCTTCGGCGTCGTCATAGAACTTTGGGGCGGATGATACCCTCTATCAAAGGATCAAACTAATTATATTCGGGCCCATCGGAAAACACGCGGAAGAAAAAAATCGAAAGCAATATTCTCGGACGCTCGACAACTCCGCGGCACAAAAAGAACTTGGACAAAAACAGAAAAATATCGCGGCAAAGCGGAAACATTCATCCCCTTTCCACGTCGAAAAACCCTTCAATTTATTAAACAAGAAAGCTGAAACCGGGCCACCGCTTTTTTCTGCCGCTCTTCCCTTGCAATATTCCGCTCAATTAAGGAGTTAATTTACGTCCGCCATTAAAAACCTCCCAATCAAAAATGTTTTAAAAGCGGGGAGAACAGGCTCGAAACGAGCCTTTTTTCCTCCCCGCCCCGGGCGTCCGTGATCGGCTACATCGCCGCCCTCCGATAACGAATGCAAAAATGACGCTAACTGTCGCGGAGGGCTATTCGGACGGGCAATTCGCCATTCCCGCCCAGTGCCAAACGTCCAAAACCATCCTTCAACCAGACCGAAACACGCTCTCTCTTCCCCTCTCTTATCATCCATCTCTCTTTTGCCCGATGCA
The DNA here is from genome assembly GCA_036926295.1 of Pachydiplax longipennis. Lineage (NCBI taxonomy): Eukaryota > Metazoa > Arthropoda > Insecta > Odonata > Libellulidae > Pachydiplax > Pachydiplax longipennis. Next base: position 21,724,238 of record JAVFKF010000012.1, read on the forward strand.
TCTTTCACGCCGACACCGTTTAATCTCCATCCCTCGCCTCCCAATCAATCCCCCGTCAAAAGGGGGTCACTGTGGGTGTGTGCAAGAGATGGGACGGACGGATAAAGGCGATGTTTTTTCCGAATATCGTCCCGACTATGATTCTCGATCGATCCCGGTCACAAAAATTAGTAATTCGAAGCGACTACAAAAGCGGGCCACGGGAGCGCTTTTTTCCCCTCTTTCATTTCATTACTTTGGCGGCGAGATAATCAAATGCTCGTTCCGCGTATCTTTTTATTCCCGTGCGTGATGGCATTATGCAGATTGACCGACGGTAACAATGCCGCGTTTATTTCGCCCGTTGATGCGTTTACTGCGCCGACGGCCATGTTTGTTCAGAAGGAAGCGCGATGGATGAAAAGTCGTTCGCCTTGTAAAAATTGTGGTCGAATTAAAATGCGGACTCGAATAGTCGGTGGTCGCGTTTGAAACGGAAATGCGCAGGAATCGGCGTCAATGGGCTGGTTGATTACATTCAATCAGTTTGTATTTACTCTCAAAACCTCAATCGCGAGGTAATAGTCATCGAGGGTCACGTTAAGGTTTTATGAAATTAAATCTGAGAGCCGAAACATTTTGATATCATGCGTTTATAAATATTTGTAAACGTCGAGTTTGAACAATCACGACGGGTGCATCGTTAAAATTCATTCGCATGGGCTATGCATAAAAGCAAGTGTCATAAAATGACGAGTCATTAAATCATAGATTTATATAGCTTTGCTTCGAAGAGAAAAGAGAACTGTAGGTTGGATGGGATTCCAATCGTCTTAGTGTATAAATGCATTCTAAAGAAACCATTCCAAAGAACCAAGTAGTATTGTAATAATTGGTAAAGAAAGACCTAGATACTCGTTAAAATACATTAGATATTTTCTCGACGCAGATTACTGATTTCCGAAGAGACAAAGATCATGGAAATAACGCGACATCCTCGATTGCCGATCAAATTTCTGAAATTAAAATTTGGATAATTAAAGCACATTCAGGTAGAAGGAATAGAGAATATTAACGTGTATGAGCGAAGGCTGGAACGAAAGGAAAGCGGAAGTTGTGGGTTATGAACATACTTCTTACAGGTTGTAACACATGTAGCTGAGCCTTTCTCTCGTTATCCTTAATCTTCTGCAATCCCGTACAACATATCAGGTTATTCATAGGATCGTATCATGATATTTAGTCGATGCAAAAATACAAAATTAAATAAACATCGATTGGGATTCTTGCGAAATAATTCTTTTGATAGTTATGTTATCAAAAAGGTGGAAAGAGGTAGAAAATATCACTCGATATTATAGAATAAGATGTGAAGATTGTAGAAATGGAATTAAAAAACAAATATTGGACGACGATATCGAAGGATAATATTTTGATGCTACAAAAAAGTTAATTTGAGAAATTCACTGGCGTTTTTTTATATATATTACGAGATTAGTCCTAAAATAAATAATCTAATTAGGATACATCAAACGCGTTTTAAGAGTAGAGGATTGGGAAAAAAGAAAAAGCTGGGCATGTATCCAAATAGACGAATAATTTCAAGAAAACTTTCCGGCAAGAACAAGAATGAACTAATTAACAAATATAGTATAAAAAATCATCCGATTCAAATGAGACTTTACAGCCACGTAAAAAAGTAATGAAAACGCGAATCAATGAATTTCATAATAAAAAATTGTCACTTGCCCGAAAGGTCTTCTTTAATTTCTCCTGTGAAGTAGATAAATAGTATTAAGAGGTAATTGATCATTTGAATTGCGATTTCTTATTTACGAAGTTCTAATCGAACTCAAAGCATGTGTCAATTCCCAATGCTATTTGCTCTGCATATTAAACTATTTTTTGTGCCGAACTCGATACTCATTAAGTTTGTTTATTTTTCATTTCCCGCGACAAAGTAAAAGAGAGGTTTTAATCGCATGGCGTATCGCGGACGTGTTTGGCAAAATACATCCGATGATTTTTTGCGTCCTCGGATATGGGATAATATATGACCTGTTATAAGCGATAAAAGCTGATAATTAAATTTTTCGAAAATTCCATTAAATCACGATATTTCAAGACAAACAAAATTGGCATTCTGAGTATTAAAAATATTTTGGACACTTGAGAAATGACTGGTTTTGCTTTCCAATTCCTTTTCAATTTATTGTTTAAATGACATAAAAAAAGCGTTTAATTGAGAACTTTGTGGGGACTAGTAATTTTCGCTCAAAAATAAACCTACTGATGTAACCTGATAATTAACATGTCACCATTATCATACGCAAATTAGTTTATGCCAGATCAACCGCGACCTTTACAGTGCTGTGGAAAACTGAAGAAAAACACCACATGAATGTTGAGAATTCAGGGAACAGTAAGCAAACAACAGCTTCAATTCATGAAAAACATCACTTTGAAAGCTATGGCAAAGAGAAGGAAGCAAATAAGCAAAGTCGGAGCCAATTGGGAGTAATAGATAACCAGAAGCTAGAAAAACTTAAGTACGAATAAAACGGTATAATGAGACACGTTCAAGAAGTATTTGATTACCCGAAAATATAATTACCCATTTACTCCTCTATCCGCACGTTTTCATCAAATAGTTCATTAATTTTCAAATTGCGTGATTTAAAGCCAACAGCAATGAATCGCAAACATACATTAATGCAGGAATAGTAAGGTTCGTTTCTTGTCAATTGGGGTTAAATTTCTAGTATAGATTACTTGTTAAAAGCCAGAGGTGGAGAACCTTTATCAATCGGAATTCCGCATTTACCATTCTGTCGCATAAGAAAGACCGAACAAAAAACCATCAGGCCGCTATTGAACTGCGTGTTTTATATTCATAGATTTTAACATCGAAAGAAAAAAAATCATTTGCCCAAAAAGCAGTAATAACAAAAGTTCCATCTAATTGTCACTTGTCGTTATTAAGAAGATCGGATGATTGTTTAAATTCGAGTATTATTTCAAATTGTGACTTAAAGGCCGCACAGAACTTCCAAAGAGTCCGTATTTAGTCTGAATGCCGCAGTTTTTCCTGGTGTAAGCCAACACTGATTTATAAAAACGATTACAGAAATGCGTAATATTTACCTTGATGATTCAAAATATTGAAGCTATTCAACCTCTGAAAAAATTCGACGATAGATTCCTATTTTTCCACTCGATTTCAAGAATGATACCTGGCTTCACATAAAGCAAATTTCTTCCAATAACTCTCATCTCAATAACAACTGAATCTGAGAGGACTCTAAATAATCTAATATGTCATTTGGAGTTAAAGTAAACACGAAAATATTTCGGTCCTTCCATCCCATAAAACAACTAATAGCTCACACTAAGAACCGGATTTCTATTATGAGATTACCCCTTCACAAAAACAGTAAAAATTTAACTAAACCTAGCCGATTTAACGTTTCATTCACGAAGTGGGCAACTTTACTAAAATAATCATTCCTGCCGTTATGTAAATAGATACGGCTGCTACAAACGAGAGGTAAATGAAAAGTGCTTTTCCCTGAGAAAACTCGGGTCGAAACGCTTTTTAACTACCGCACGCAAACGTTATCGCGAGAGATATGGACTCAGCGCCATTTAATATTTCCCTTAACCGAAAATAAAACCCTCGGAGCGGGAATGAAAATGAAAACCTATGTGCCGCGCGTCCCATCTCATTCCCGTTCCACATTATCCACTCCAACCCTATCGCCACGCGGGCAATTTTTATGAAATTTTTCCGCATCGCCTCCGATAATTCCCCAATAATTTTTCCGAGGTGTCGGATCGAGCGCTATGCTGTAGCCATGCGAGGATCACGTATGGCAGGGGATGAATTGGGGAGAAGGGTGGATGAAGAGGGGAAGAAAAAAACGTGGCATAATTAAAAACGAGGTTAGAGAGGGAGGCAGATCAAAGGAGGGTCCATTGTGATGCGTAAGTACTGCAGATGGGATCGAAGACGCGGTGGATGAAAGAGGGGGTGGTTTGGAGGAGATTTAAGGGGATGTAATGATGCAAAGGGGGCGGAGTAGAGGATGGGGATTTTGGAAGACTTGAAGGATGCGTAAGGTTGCGAAATAATCCGATGGGTTATCCCCATGAGTGCTGATTTCCTGAGGAAGTGCATACGTACAAAGTGAATTCAGATGGTAATGAAACTATAGATAAAACCTTCTTAAATGGAAAGCACGTTTTGGGAGTCTGAGAACCAAACATGATGTTCAGGGCTGCCGCCTACTTACGAGATTTTTAATAATATTAAATTATCTCATCTTACTGTATATATTTATAACATATGTGTTTCTGATAGGAATCAGCAAGGGGAATTCACGAAATGAGGGAATCGAAATCTGTCACTAATATTCATGAAATGAAAATGGCTTAGCGACTACTCGGAAACTGTTGCAAAGAGATTCAATGCAGTAGGGAGAAAATAGAGCTAGCAAAAGTAATGAGGTATAAAAAACGAAGAAACGAGATGGGGAGGGAAAGAAAGAGGAGGGCGAATGCAGAATGAAGGGAGTGCCTATCTAATGAAGCGTATGGCAATGAAGGAGGGATTGCACGAGAATGTGGGCAAATAAAAAAGTTATGATGTAAAGTAGGGGAGTAACGCAGTGTACGAGGGGAAACATGCAAATCGACATGAGTAGGGGGTTACGATTTCCGAATAAATAATTAGCTAGTGTAATAAGGATTTGAATGACTGATTAAAAAGCGTCATCTAGGGCTGCGATGATTGCTATCCACCACTAATTAAAGACTGAAAAATATGTCTTACATTCAAGTAATAGCATACTGATATATTGGTGTTGGTAAGAAACTTTCCGTATAATTGGAGAAACGTATTTCACTTTTTTTTCAATATCTTTACATTGATCCGTAATCCTTTGACATTCAAGTATATACATAAGCTGAATTTAAAACTTACTTTACTCTATAACAGACGCTTAGGAGCTGATTTCGTACGTGTTTGTGAGTGCATTCTCAACTGCGCACCGGGAGATGAGAAAAGGCTGAGATGAAGACCAAAAGCCAGATGGAACATTGAGTCATCAAGTACGTAGGCCTAACCTGGCTAGTAGCACATAACAGGGAGTACCAGAGAACGAGAAAGGCTTACAAACTAAACTGCATACATAACGACGGATACATACATGTCAGAACATATAGTCCTTTATCATTGAATGAAAATTATGATTGGGTAAATATGGGTAAGCAGTAATAAGAATGGTGTCAAGAGAGAAAAGGAGATGATGTCAAAGAGAGATCGGATCCCAAAGCAAAAGTATGAATGAAGGAACGGATGGGTGAATAGAATGAAGGTAAATGGCACGGTAAATGAAAGGAAGTGATGAGAAGGGATAATTAGGAGAGGAATGAACGGGAGGAATTAGGGAAGAATGAAGGAGATAATGAAGGGGAGGGAATGAAAGGATGAATGAGGGAGCGAAGTGGAGATATTTTGTGGGAAGAAAAGGAGGATATAGGAGGGAAATTATGGAGCTGAAAAGATGGTAGGATGAGACAAGGAGATTGATTGTCTGGAAATTAGAGGGGATATAAATTGAAGACCCACAGAAAAAAAACGGTGAGATACTTTGGAGATGGTAGTCAAGGCTACGATTAATAGAAAAACACGGAGATTTTCCGTGATACAAACAACCTAAGTAGGCATGAAAACCAAAAATTAGAGATATAGGGATGACAAATAGAAGCATTCGATATTTCTTTCCTGAATTTGTCTGAAACCAAAAAAGTTTTCCGGTTTCATTCCAACAGTAATTTTGTAAAAATGTACCTCAAGGAACGAATAAAGAGAATCCGATTTACTTTCTTCAGGATAAACAAGCAAACCGCTATCTGATTCGTATAACTAAGAGGGTGCTAACTTAACACATTGATCCAACTATCTTCCACAACTAAACCATGGTGAAATTACTCAGTGATCCTCTACTCATCCTCAAAAGCATACTCTCAAGCTCTAGGCGTCCCTACTGATTAAGCCTTACTTTTTTCGTTCCTGCAACCATATTTTAATGCATGTAATTTATTTACGTTGTCGTTCTACGTCAAGCATTTTTTCAGCTGCGAAACTCCTTTGAATTTAATCGTATTTTTCTCGATCTAATTCCAATATCCTGAAAATGGAATATGTTTCATTTTTCTTATAATACAGGAAGGAAACAATCTTTAATTTACTTCTTACTAACTTATTTACTTTTGTTTTGGTTGTAACAATATAACGATAAGAGTGATGCAGAATAATCGCATTTATCCTAAACATTCCCACGAGAGCTGTTGTTTTTAGGCTCACTTTGCTGCATATACGCGGAATTATTTCACTACGAAATAAATAAGAGTAGCGCTGAGCAATGGCATTCAAACTAGTCCCTCTTTATTAAATGCTGTTAAAGCGATATACATAAGGTAATTAACTTACATTAATTCAAAATAAAATTGAAATGTTAACTTCGTGGTATTTGAAAGCAACCATCTTAAAAAAGAAAAAAAGCAGAAAAAGAAACACTAGGAAATTACCCAGATATTTTTCCTTTTTCAGATTGAAACATGTTCTACCAACAGTTTAATTACCCAGTTAGAAAAGCAAGAGCAAAGTATTTCACTCCTCACCTAGCCTACTAAGGCTGACCCCCTCTCCAAAAGTTTATACCTCATCCTGAATGAACCGATGTTTCAACCAGCCTTATAACTTCACAGAATTACTTTTTCTACTCTGCGATCAATTAATTTAATTCTCCAACCTTTTTCTAGCGAATTAAAGAAAAAAAGCTTGTTTGCCGCAGTTATATCCACGGCTAATTCGCCCCCATCCGCACGGCGAAGATCGCTCGCAGGGTAATTCCATAGACTCGGATGAAAATAGGGAAGAGTTTGAAACCTGAGAGCGGAAGGGAGTGGGTTAGAGATCTCGGCAGTAAGATGATGCAGAGGGTGGAAAAAAAAGGTAACGCGGGATGGATGGAAACAGGAGCAGTAGCGGAAGGAGGGGAAGCGATTGAGGAGAAGCTTTGAAAAGAGCGTGCTTAGGCAGAGCGGTGATGGCGCACAATCGATTAGCCCATGCATTATTCACCCCTCCCGGCAAACCCTCCGCGTCGAGAGGCTTAATAACCACCCCCGCCCGCCCCCTCCGCGGAAAGGTAATTTACCGCGTTCGCTGCACGGGGTGTGTGTGTGAGTCATTAGGGATGAGTGTTTTATACGAGAAGGAAGCTTTATGAGAAGGATAGGAAGGGAAGCATGAAAGAGAGATGGGGATATGCAATGAATCGGACTATGAATAGAGGATGGATGGCTCTGAATAGGCAGCATTTGAGAGAGCGTGTTGCCGCGTACGGCGGTCGGGAGTAAAAGCTATGTTTATATGTTTTGGGCGAATTGAATGCGAGGAGGTGAACGAGGGTCTCCGTGGCAGAAACGATTCATTAAAATCAACAAGGGTTATTTAAAGTGTTTTATTTATTTTTTATCCTGCGTCCGCAGCGAACATCGCTGGCGGAGGGGGAATGAAAAGGGCAAATAATGCATAAATGATGACACATCATAAGTCATCGTTTTTAATTCGCGTCGCTCGAAACAAATATGGAGCATTTACGGGTAAAAAACAGAGGGAAACCATCGAAATTGACGTTTGGAAGGAAATAACGGAGCGTGGTGCTCGCGATTACTTTTTTGCTAAACGAGCGGATAAAAGATGCGAATCATCTATTTACTTGCCGTGATGACGTAAACCCAGCGTGATGCTTTTTGGCAGCGTGTTTTTAAAAGATCGTGGCGTAATTTCACTATTCTATAATTTCGAAATCAAATAATTGATTTTTCGCAATTCGCTACAGAGTGGGAAGAGTTATTTATGTGAGCTGTAGCGAACCCTAAAATACCTTTATATGATGATTGCATCAGCTTTTCGAGCATCCGAAAAATCATCGCGAAGTAAGCAAATATATAAATGATAACATGCTAATGAGCTCGAATCAGAAAATACATCTTTACTCCTAATAATTCAAAGCAAATTCGAATTATTTTCCAAACATGAGGACTTTGAAACTGATAACTCGTAAGATCTATTTGAGAGTAAGTTGAAAAGACTGCAAATACCATGATAGGTTGATAAAAGAATATTCAGCAAGATCAATTTAAAATCAGAGTTTGAAAGTGAAGATTTAATGATTTAAATAATAATTATCATTAAAATTAATTAATTTTAAATTATAATTTTAAAGGGCAGGGTAGGATTCATAAACAAGAAACAATTACCTAAGAATATCTAAAAACCTATATAACTGCGGCATACTATGTGGGATGAAAATAGAATGACTTCAACAGCTTAACGATACATAATACGTGTATGAATATTAAACATCAATATTATAGATTAAATTAACTACATTTCAAATAACTTGGAGTGGAAGTACCACTTTCATAACACAGCCGCACCGGATACTATAATTTAACGCAAATGTACGATTTACAACTTTTGTTACAAACTTAAGTTAAAATTTGAAAGATATGTTGTAATATCTGATAATATTAAAGGAATATCTTCGACGTTGGGCACAAAATTATCATGTTCTGAAAACCTATATTGAGTAACTGATCTTCCGGATTCCTTAAAATCTACTTAATTTGTATTCAGTAATTAGACTACCATTGTAAAGGAATAATTCGACGGAAAAGAACGATAAATTTACTTATTGGATGAGGAAAAAGACAAAAATTAAAGTTATAAACGGTAATTATAAGTTCTACAGATGATTTCCAACTGATGGTATAAATCAAGCCTATTCTCCCTTTGTATCCTTCATCACGAAGCAGAACTGAATAACAGTGACTGATAAATGACGATAAGAAATTGGTGGGAACGTCAGCGAAGAATATGATTCGCCGTTTGGTGCGAAAGAGTAGCTCGCGAAAATCCGATTACAGATTGGGTATTGTGCATGCTTCCATGGTTACAGTGAAGCTTAATTCCCTCAGCAACATCACAGAGCTAACTTGCCAGCATGTAATCACCACTAATGCTACTATTGTTTCTGCTCACCTTTACAATTATGTGATTCCAGGAATTTTGGTTCTTTTTCGATATATGTTTCATAGAAAAAGGCTTTTTTGTGTAATATCTAGAGACAGAGAACGTCTGAGAAGTTTCCATTATTAACTCCATAACCGAATTTACTCAATAATGAACTGGAACCTCTAAAAACATTGCATTTATTATTATAAACTGGTTCTACTGCTGAATGCATCCATTTCTAATCCTAATGCTATTATTTTATAATTTTTATGTAAAAAAACATTCTTCGCGTGTTTAAATACACTATTGTCTTTTTGACAATTGGAAAATTTTGAGAAGTCCATCAAGATCATTCTGATAAACAACCCACCATAACAAAAAAGAGTGATTTAGTTTTATTAGGAGTTATTATTATATTAGTTTTATTAGGATTATTCGGAGTTATTCAAAAATTCGCTGGCTGTAACTCCTAGTGTGTACAAAAGAGTAAGCTAGATTCCCCTGGACTGTTAGGCAGTAAAATTTAACGATGCTTCATTTTAAAACAATGTAATGATATACGGGTAAGTTTTCCTTCTCACTCAAGTTCAACCTCAACAAATAGTTTATGTACCTTACGACTACAAAAACCGTAGCCAAATAGTTATGCACTCATCATACTCAAAGGCTATTCAATAGAAAACTGCTAAATTAGGAATCCGTTAACAGCAGAACAGTTTCCATGGCAGTTTCAATCAGGTTCGCTGTTCACCTATTGTTAATTAATTCATTCCAAAATTATTCGTTATACTGTGAAAGTTAGCTCGAAGAAAATGATTAGATTGCTAAATACGATGATTTACAAGAAATTTCAGTTCGTACTTGCAGAGGGGTGAAATACCCAAAACCGGTATAAGCCCTGGCAATAAATCTAATACAGCATTTCCCTTACTGCAACAAAGTTATATTACTCCCCGTATAAGTGGTAGCCACTATGTTGTCAGTGCTACGCATTTACTAACCCTAGGAACGCACCATTTCGATCCCTAGCCTAAGTTAACCCGTATTCAACAATGTTTCCACGCAAAATTTTCAGCGAATGCTTTGATAGTCACCCCTGAATGGAAAATTATTCGACGGTACGCTCAAGAACAGGTGAATCCACACGTCAACCCTCGACCAAACCCCTTAAAATCTCCACAAAATCCGAGAGTGCCCATATTAACCCCATGATGACTTCCGCCCCATTTTCTCGACTCCGACGCCCTCCATCACCTGCGCTAATGTATAGCTTTCCTCCTCTTCAAGAGGAACCGAAAGAAAGGTGGATCTCGACAAAATAAATCCCCTCCTTTATACCCACCGATATATTCCATCGCATTTTCCATCTCGCATCGATCCCTCTTCGCGGGACAAAAGATCGCCATATTTAAGAGGGATCCAATTCATCAGATTTCATTGAGAGCGTACCCCATACGCTCTCCTTACGTCCGAAACACGCGCTGCGATTTTCAAATATTTCTCTCGTCCGTCTTAATTCACGGGACATAAAAGGGAACGATAAACACGGCTGAAGGTGTCGAGAGCACGTGGCCCCTTCGCGCGACAATGGGGCCCTTCAAGCGTTTGTTTCGCCGTTTCAAGAGGGCGCTGGACAGCGCCACCGCGGAGAGCCAGTGAATTAACGATTATGACAGAGGAAGAGCACGACCCGCGGAGATAAATAAGAAGTAGAGAAGGGTCATTTGGAGGAACGATCTGCTCTGTGCTGGCGGCATTCGTGCGAATATTTCATCCGCTTCCTGGACGTATTTGAACGTAAGCAGCGCTCTCTCTGTCTCTCGATTATTTAGCTCGTCCTACGTGCTTTTATAAATCTCTGGGAGGATCTCTCTCAGCCGATATATTCTCTCTCTTTCCTTTCAGCTTACGTCATAATAATCCCCCGCAGTGGTTCTTAAATCCGCAGTTTATCGACTATTAATGTCCGAGGAATCAACAACATTCATCAGAGTTTTTCCTGGCGCGATGCCCTTCGAGCATGCATGAATTATTTTCACTTCCTATTAAAATATTGGAATTTGAGGCGATAAAAAATACTTAAACTACAGAGTAGAACTGAAAGGCGGACACAAAGCGCGGGAGAAAATGGGAACTCCCTTAACAATTTCATTGAAGTTTTTCACTAAAATGAAAATTCTATAAAAATAAATCATAAAAAATAACTAGTCGAAACTTTTCCATGATTATAAACGATTTTCATTTTACTCAGGTAAAACACGCAACAAAAATCTTCACATGGATTTTACTAATTGATTGCTATCCAAATATGATTATAATTAATTCAATAAATAATATTTTGAAGGGAAATACAACCATGAATAAAATAAAATAGATACTAACACAGACTGAAATAATACGAGATTGAACGTTATCTCTCGAACTAATTAGTGATAATGTTTAAAATTATTAGACTAAAATTTGACCGATCGATCCGAAAATTAAAGATCTGCAAGACTATTTTTTCTATGATTGAAAAGCAACGTCAAACAACTCAATTCCAGCGAAACTTTTCCATAAAGGAAGAGTCGCCGATCCAAGGAAACTTCGAGTCTTGAAAAACTTACGCGAGGATTAAAACGCAAAAGAGGGACAACAAAGCGATTTTTTGAAACCGAGGAGAGGGCACACGTACTACCATATCTGACGAGAGCAAGTATATATATTACACAAACAGCCGCGAGATGGCGAGCGAGGCGTGCCAAGGGGGGGAGCGAACTTGTTCAGCCGGTTGGCCATGGCTTAAAGGACACATAAAAATATAAAAATCCCATTCAAACGCGAGTAAACCAAGAGCGCATGAAAATTAACACGTTGGAACACCTCTGGAGAGCAAGGGTCTTTCTAAAAATAGGAGCGTTGAGGAAAAAAATGGCGAGAATTAAACGCTTAGTGGCGCGAATCCAAAAGGTGTGCGGGAATAGTTAGGAAAGCGTATAAAAATCGACTTCAAAGGAATGAAGAGCTTTGCAGAGTTCAAGGGGTTGGGATGGGAGTGAGTTTTCAGAGGGAGCTGAGCGTGTAATCTGTGGAAGGAAATTTTAATTTCCAGCTGCCGCTTTAAATGCGAAGTAAGAGCGAAGGTACACGCGCGCGTAACACATGTAGCGATTCTTGGGGGAGAAGTGCGTGGTCGTGCTTTGATCGTCACACCGAAACGGAGTTCGTGAACCTTTGGAGGCTCATAAAAAGCGGGTGATGTTAGCATAAATCCCATAAACACTTTCGCACTTCGTAATCACTCGTTCTTCAGATGGGGTGCGGGTATGCATTCTGTGCAGAGATGTGAATCATAAGATTCCTCTCTTGCAGTGGAATGTGGAATCGCCGTCAAGTATATTTGAAAACAACCATATTAAAGATGGAACGTGACATATACTTATCTATCCAAGGAGCAACCTCTCAGAACACGTTCTTTACGGCTTGGGTACATGGAGATGGCATACCTGGAAAAAAAGCAAACGTACTTTAGTATATTGGCAAACATTCACTATTTCATAATTTGATAGCTTTCATCATAACTAAGCTGAGTTGATATTACGAGAACGCCCTTTTATATATCATATGTCATCATTAGAAATAGTCATGACAAATATATTCCCACGAAAAAGTAATTCAACTAATTAGCAGCCGAAAGAGGTCAAAACGTTCCCACTCTTTCATAGATACGGAGAAATATAAATTTTTCATTTTAGAAAGGTACGAGATATATTTTCCACAAATTTCCAACGCGTGAACCTTTCCATTTTATCCCCATCATTAAACGGTGCATCCTGGAGCGCGAGGACTGCTTATAATACATGGGTACATTTTGAATTAATTCAAGGACTGTATCCGCTAATTAATTTTCCTGGCTAAATCCTGGAGATGAAAAAATAAAACTAAATATTATATAAGAACCGAATATATAACTGAAAAACCCAAAATTACAATAAGTATGAAAAAATAGTTTATCTATTAATAGATTATTTTTATTAATATGGATTATTAATAGCATAAGGAAAATCTCTAATTGTTATAAGACCAAGATATTCATCCATCAATTAGCCTAATGCTACACAATACAAAACAACTCATGAAAACGTATTTGACTAAAATTTTGCTACCGTAGAGTGTTCGACGAAAAAAATTGTTAACTATACCATTATCAGTCAGAAATCGAAATATGACGGATCCCTCTCCATCATTTGAACACAAAATACGTCATATGCTACTGAGTTTTGGTTTACTTCGTATAACTACGCTATAGAGTAGAAACGGAACCCTTTTTGGAGCTCTGAATCCCCATCGTGTTCCACGTCGACATAGAAATAACGATACCAATCACGGCTGTGAAGGAAATGTTGGAAGAAAGCTACTCGGCGTCATGGCGAAATGGCACAGGCGCCTTTGTGCTCTACGAGGAAAGGGGGAAGGATATGGAATTAGAGCGGTATTATGAAGGGGTAAAGTGCGCGCTCAGGGATACATAAAGGACGGATGGAGGGAAATGGAAGCGGAGGCAGTGGGACGGAAGTTGACCAAGAAAGAGAAAAACACGTGGAGGAAAGGGCGAACGTTTTGAGGGAAAGTTAATCGATATGATTTTGTCGAGGTCTTTTACAGAAGAACGACATCTAGAAGCAATTTGCTAGAGGTAGTTACTAGGATATAAAATGCATTCAAATACCAGAAATTTATAACCTCCAAAACCACATATAGAGCAAGAAATATTCTTAAAAGATTACTGAAAGCTATAACTTCAAAAATTAATCCTGCATGCAAAACACGACATATGAATCACAACATAGATTATATAATCGCTAGAATAACCCATACGGCATTCTTGGATTACCAATGAGTAACGAAGAGAGATAAATGCATACCATACAAGCATGGTTGTAATTACATCGTTGTAAAGTTTCTCACCAGAGAATTTGGATTTAACAATGCTGCTATCGGATAAAAATTATGAGTATAATGAAAAAAACACATGCATATATTTCTCTTCAAATTTTTACGATCAGAATTACGTTTTATTTCAGAAATATTCCTAGTCGCAGACAAACTCTCACAAACGGATTATTTACGCGACATACCAAGGGAATCACCTCAATTATTCTCATTTTTATGGACTTCACGAAGTAAAATTATTAAAATGTGCTACTTATTGTTAATTTTGAATTCGACAAAAGAAATTAAAATATCTGCTCAGAGAGCAAGCCTAATTCCAAATAGACTTTTAAATTTTGTGATGATAAACAGAAAAAATGGGATATCTGCCAAATATATTAATTTTCTTCTCTCTGTATATCAAAAGATAATAAAAAAATATTCCAAATCTAATGAAAGCTGTAGCCACCACTAAATAATTTAATGCTTTGATTTAAACCAATTAAAGGGAGTCATTAAATATTCATCGCATATACAATAGAATATTTACAATTCGGAAAACAAACGGTTTGAATTGGAAAGCTTTCGCATTGAAAAATCTCGTCTTCGAATGAAATAGCTCGCGACAAAATCGCGCTGGAAAAAGTAGTCTACCGAGTTGGGTCGCTTTGTTATGTAGATAATGGGACTGAGGAGAAAGAGAAAGTGCTTGAGGGAGGATTCAGACGATTGTGACGCTATCTCTCGTTTTATATTTTCGCGAGGAAGGACTCCTTTCCGTCTGGAGCCGAGAAAATGCAAACAGCTTGAAAATAATTTCAGAGGTTCCCTTTAATGTGGAAGATAAATAGAAGATTTCCCGAGGCATATCAAAATGTGTGTTCATTGAAGTCTCGAATTTAAAAAGACATCACCACCATCATTAATGTACAGCCTTGAGGTAGGCCTAATTTTCACCTAATGGAAAAAAATTAAGGGACGGTTACACCCACTTATTTAATCGTACTACCTCAAGCTTATCTAGAAACAGTTTTACAAAATAGACCATTAATAAAAAACCACTTCGAAAGATTTTCTCTATAGAATCTTTCTAGTTTTCAATCAGAAAAACTACTTCCTAGCATATAAACATTATTTTCTGAGATATAACCAAAGCACTTTATCTTATCGAGGAATCTATTTCTTACTGCATCATAAGTATGCTCTCCATGTTTCACTACTAAAATACTTCCTGAGCAATATACTCCGAATATTTCACTTATTTTGAAAACTTAATTTTATGAATTCTGTAGAAGTCGAAATAGAGCTTCAGAGAATCATAGGATCAGTTTCTTTGTAATAAAGAGGACTATAAGAAATTAACTTGACTCACATCATAAACACAACTACACAATTAACACTTGCTCCACGTATACATTCAGGTATCCAATTATTTGCTTCCTTTCATTTGAAAGAGAATGGCTTCGTGTTAATACTGATTCATTTTAGGTAATTCTCGATCTTATCCATTCTAGCAGTGGTATTAAAGATACTTTGAATCTGATTTGTTTCAATAAGCACATACTATATATTCGTCACCAACCATTTTAATCGATCTTCTCACCACCACTAATAAATATAAGTAAATGATTTACTTTTTGAAAATGAACATGGCATTGGAAAATTAAATATTCAAGTTAAATCTTTAGTTTTTAATTTTATACCACGCAAAGGACGTAAATATTACGCAAAGGAAGTTCACGAAAAAATTTTGATAGATAATATTATTATGTTCATGGCTCTCATAAACTCGAGATTCACCGTTTATTAGGAAATCGTACAACCTTTACTTCAACAACTACGGCACACAAAATCATGTTTTTCTTCCGTAGATGTAACAAAATTCAAGAGAAGTCATGCCACTGAGAATGAAACAGAAAGCTAAGGTGAACGTGGTGGACCGTCAGAAAGGACTGTGCCGAGGAAAAAATTACTCTCTGAGGCAGAAAAGGCATGAGAAGAGAGTCGAATGGGACAAGTGGGGTGGGACAAGGAGGGTTCGCGGGGGGTTAGGACCCTCTTTTGCGAGGTCCTCCCCCCCTCAGGGCGGGGGCGTCGGGACACGAGACGGCGAGGAAAGGAAGGGAATCGGAGACAATTGGGGAGGGATGACTTTATGGATCGAGGAGTCGTCTGCTACGGAAGACGCCCGTCTACCTCATCCTATTCCCTTGTTTACCAATAGAGAAAATGGTGAGAGGAGAAGGGAATGTTTAGGCCCTTTTCGCACTTCCCATGAGGCGATCCTTTCCCAGACATCTCTCGACTTTTCCTTCAACCCTTTTGTAAAGATGCCCTTTTTTAGGGCTCCGAGGATTTATTCCCTTCCTACCGTGATCTTTCAAAGCTATTTTTCTCGGTGGAATCGAGGTGGATAATGAAATTCGAATTAGATTCGAGAATTCTTCGAGATCGCTGAGGCTGTGAAAGGAGAGTCCTTAACACTTTGAAAATCAATCTCACTGTGTAGTTTACCGACTCACGGCTGTTGTAAAAGGCATAGGATCACTTTGATAAGCTTTCGACTAAATCCTTTAAATAAGGTAAATGAATTATAAAATGCTTTTCGGTACGATTCTTTCCATTCTTTGAAGTTATGAAACAAAAATTTGGAAGAAGAATAATTGTTACTAATTGCTGCATGCTACACCATCACTCTAGAATAGTTCATTGTACGAATATTCCATGAATGCAAATATTTATGGAGTAAAGAGAACTTTAAGTATATATATCTGAATTACTATTCTTTGATAGACTCACTTGCCAAAAAATATTATACGATTGCAAAAAAGTGGGTGATTTAGCAAGTATTTGTAGGCAGAATAAGCCTGAAAATTATACTGTATGCTGGTTCTAAATCTGCCATATTTCCGATTCATGGGAAAAAAATGTGAAGCTCATCGCATAGATTCTATTCCTCAGTATAAACTTATTATTTCTACTTCTTCGTTCTTGCTTATGAGAGTACATTGAATGTTAGACCATATTGCATGAAACATATGTTTCTATTATAAATGTATATGATAATTACATACATATATTAGGTGTTTGTGCGAAGGTGAAATGCATGCTATTGAGCGAATGCAATTAAATGGTATATTATTTTCTTATGTAATATATTACGAAGTATGACATATTGAATTTTCGTTTTATTTATTAAAATTATGCTTCTATCGTATGTTTCATTTAGACAAATTTCACTGTGTGTGAGATTGACAATACTATAGGAAAAAATGGCGAAAGAGAGCAACGACAGTAATATTAATGTTAATGTTACAGTAATACAACTAACTCCGCAACTTCCATTTCACGCACGTGAATTCTATTCCCATTTTCCCTGAAAAAACATTAGATTGGGTTTACTACAATCTCGTAGCCACCGTTTCATCAAAACAAAGCAAGAAATATTTTTCATGACCGATAAATTCGCAAACGACAAACGAGGAATCATGTCGAAATCCGTAATGGTGCGAATTATGAGGTGCGAAGGGAAACGAATGGAGTGTTTCACGAAGATGGAGAACGCGGAGGTACGGGAGGTGACGTTGTCACCGCGGGAATGGAGAATGGATATCATTCATTCCCCCAACAAAGACCACCGAAGGCAACTTGAAAGATATTCTCGCCGAAGCTGGCGCCACGGACCCATCCCACTGCCATCCCCTTTCTGGACCGTCCTCTCTCCCAGCATTCCTTCCGATCCATTCCTCTCCTATCCATCAGCCCCATCATACATGGCTGCCTATCCCATTTCATACTACGTTTTATTTTTTCCTCCCTCTCTCCCCAAATGGAAACGCTCACGAGTTCTCTTCAAACAGGAAGCCTCTTTCTTCCCCTTTCCTGTATCTTCAGCACTTGTCATGCCTTCCCATTTGGTCCTTCCATCGTCTGGTTGACACCTCTACAGTTCACCGCCTTCAAATGGGCAGCACTGTTTCCCCTCCCATCACGAAACTTCTATCTATTAAAGTTTCCTACTGGAGGACTTCATAGGTCTTCGGCCGATGTTTCAATTTCGGCCTCTATCATCATCCTTCGTGAACTTATTCCGCCTTTATTTTGAACTCTTTGTTTTGTCTCTTATCGCGCTGAGAGGGAGAAGGAATTCGAAGATAAAGATGGCATTGGATGGAAGGAATGCCATTTGTGACTTATCGAGAAGTGCCATATGCCTACACTACATTTCTTCGGCAATTTTATATTAACATCGTTATCATCTCCGAATTTTGAACCGAAAGCAATTGTACTACGTAAGGTACCTTGTCAGCATTCTTCAATACAATGAGAGGGAAAGGAAAAATCCAAAGATAAAAAATATATCAACATTTTTTAACAATGAGGCCTTTGGTGAATGATAGTAATGGCTATAATTCTTTTAAGCAGCCTCCTCTAATTATTCAACCATCACTTTCACTAAAACCGAATGATCACTTCGCAGAAAAGGAGAGAAAGAATGGTCTACTACGCGTGTATAACCAAGATTTCCCAATTTTAATGTAATATTTTAAGTTCATTTATTATTATTACTTTCAGAATGATATAATAACACAAAAGAGCAAAAAATCTGTTCGAACCTGTTCGAAGTTGGCAGAAGTAATAAAACCGGAAATGTACCAAAATTTTTCTTTATGACCGAAGCAGAAACCGGAAGGAATAATAGTATGGAACGATTCCCATGACAAGCGTTAACTTTTAAAGTGATGAGAACTTATAAGAAAGTTTACCTAAATTAGTACTCCCTGAAACTGTTAATGCCAAGCTGTTCTCAAGCCATTGAGGATGAGGCAACACAAAAACTTGCGACCACATATATAAACTGTGCATCGAACGAAAGATTAGAAAAAAGGAGGAAAAGTCACGTATCGAGGGTGGGCACAGAAACAGAATGCCTGATCCGAGTTTTATAGAGATGGAGCGAGATCCTATTTGGTGTTCATTTCGCATTTCCTCCGCAGACCACTCTGAAGCCATCTCTCATCGCAGTCACCACAGTTATTCACATAACGGACTTCGGTGCGCGAAAACATCGCTCGGGAGACGTACTGCGATCGGCAGGGTATACGAAAAAAAACACGCGAAAAATGGTGAAAAATTGCCTTATCGCGACGCGGAGATGAAAACAAATGCCAATCGAAAAGGCGAATCGATAATGATGACCTCGACGATTCCCCGGAGAGATGGAAGTCGAGGAAAGGGGCCGGATAATTCGTGAACAAATG
This sequence comes from Pachydiplax longipennis, assembly GCA_036926295.1. Lineage (NCBI taxonomy): Eukaryota > Metazoa > Arthropoda > Insecta > Odonata > Libellulidae > Pachydiplax > Pachydiplax longipennis. The sequence goes on from JAVFKF010000012.1 coordinate 21,743,477, forward strand.
AAGATGGAAAAGAAACAATGTGAAAGGAAGCCAAAGAGGGGAATGGTTCATGCATACGCGGGGAAATGGACGACGGCTGCGCAATAGATTTGTTTACGAGATCTGGAGGCATCCTCGGGAGATCGGCCCACTTAAAGCCGAATAAAAGAATGACTAAAAGACCTAAATTGATGCGTGAGGCTACCGGAAGAATCCAAACCATTGCTCGATATTTAGTGCTGGTGACTGGGATTCCTCGTTTCCTAGGACGTCCTAGTCTTAAGAGCGTCCTCGGACGTCCTCCAGGATTTCTCTATTTCATTATAGTTATAAGAAAAAGAAACATCTCATAATGAAAAAAATTTCCACTGCAGTTGAGGTGGTGCTCGCTTTTCCAAGACAATACAATAAATTAATGAAAGCAGTGCTAAATATACAATCTGAATATTATTGGTAGTGGCAATAAATATGTTTTATAGTTATTATAAATATAATTTTTAATGTCCTCGTTACGAAAGCTGAAAAAATCTGTTTATCCTGTTTTGCATTGGTTTCAGATCTGATAACCCTATTCTAGTGCTAGTAGATGACCCACTACAATGACGTCATCGTTACCAATAAACCTTAAGACTGTTTTGTCACAGATCCCTAAGCTATCCTGTCCCTTACCAATCCTTTGATTCTCCTATGGCTTATAAAAATTCACGTACCATCACCCGCCTTTGGTTATTATAACCAAGGTCTTCAGGTCTTACTTTCCTCCATTTCACTATCCATTTTTAAAAAGTCTTCAACAGTTTATTATTTATCACTGCGTGCCCTATGTATTTACCTCTTCTTTTCACCTAAGTTACTTTTCACCTAAATTACTCGACTTGTCCATGATATCGAATGTACCACATCTCCCTTACTCACAATCTTCTCTCCTGAATTCGTTCGTAATATTTTAATTCGACCGACTTACTCAAGTTGAGGATTTACTTACTTAAGTATAGAAAATGGTTTATAATACCACACAGACATGGAAACTTGCGATGATCGAGTGAAAGCTGTCGTCTGCTTATTGACTAAGTGCTCATAGCTGATAACACGGTTTAATACCCTTTCAAATCGAATTCGGAGTCACTCTGCGGGAAATTAGAGAGATGCTTTTGATTCGATGATGGTGATAATTAAGCCATCATTGGCGAGCCATCGGACGTAAAAATGACTTGTATCGATCCAATAACTGTACTGAAGCTTACGGGACAGAAAGAGATGATAGAGGAAAGGACACCTGAACTGTAATGCATCGGATAATTAGGCGCCCACAATCAGACGATTCCAAATGCGATTTAAATTCCATACGTAAAGTTTGATGTTAAACCTTACGTGCATATCTACGAATTCATTACCTATGAAACAAACAAAGTATCTTTTAGGAGAGTTTTAGGATAATTCATTAACTATTAGATTTTATTTGTGATTTTCTAACTAAGAGCTTTGCATCTTATCTCCTCAGTAGTAAATAGGGATATTCGCCTTAGATACCAATCCGTGAATCAATTACAAGACAGACCAACCTATGTGCTAATCTGGTAAGCTGTCGCAGCTTTGACACCTTAAGGATCCCAATAAAACATTGTGAAAATATCCTTGGTGACAAGAAAGTCCGTTTGTAAACATCTTTGATGAAACCTCTTGAAAGGTGACATTTACGAATGGCATGAACGTACCAATCAATATCATGTAAATTAAAGCATGACTTAGAATCGTTTGATTACCGTAAAATCAATTCCGTAGTGTTGATCAAACTTGCCTAGATTCCCCTAGAATTTTTCTTCCGCTCTCGTATGTTAGATAAAGATTATCACAATGAGATAGAGGAGCAAATAATCCGAGGAAGCATCACATCCGTGCTACTGACACCGATCGACGACAATGCTAATCCGGCAATAATCCCAAATGATTAAAGGTTCGATTCCACGACGACCTTAAAATGCAGACAAATACCCTTTTGGTATTTACCACGAGGGCGCCTAACGGAAAAACGATCGGAGAATGAAAAAGTAAGACCTATGAGATTTCGAACAATGGAAAGCGTAAATCATTGTCAGAGTGTGGGGAAAAAGCGCGTCTCGGCGACATCCATGTCGTAATTGAGACGTTTTCAAAATCTCATTAACATTCACTGAGAGACTCTATCGAGGAGGCACAAGCGCATTCATTGTTGCCTGGACGGGGGCGCCGGGGGATGAAAGGCGGGAAAAGGACATTTGGGCGCCTATTCCTCAGACATATCCATTATCAGAGTCCCCCGCCTCAACTTCCCGTCCATCGCCGCTTTGACAGCATCGCCCGAAATCCTCTCGAATTGTGTCGGAAAAAGAATTCGTTTTTATCTCCATCCACTTTTCCCCTTCGAATCTAGAAAACAGAAAAACATCTTTCGCCATGCGCACGGGATGCCAAATGGATCGGTCGGAGTGGTGAGAGAGAAAAAATTCTAAGAAATATCCGCTCGAATTTGTTCTTCGGATATTTCCTTTATGTTGGCAAATGATTCCACTGTTGAATCTTAAACGATGGAGGAGGGTGAGGAAAACGAACTTGACTCAGGTTAAATTTAAGGGAATGAATACGCAGTCCATTCATCCAAAATGTTTTTCAAAAGAAATCTATTTACAGGCCGATGAATGGTTATGATAAAATGTGTTCACGTCGTTCCACTATAATCTATCAAAGACTTACAGAGGAAAAAGAACCGGCATATCTTTCCAATTCAGATTTTCTTTCCATACAAATAAGGATCTGTTGATTTCGTAAAGCTTGCTTTAATAATTTTGTGAGATAGATTCAATATTACTTTGATATACATCCAAAAATGAGATAACTTTAGAGGTAAATACTTCCAACTAATTATGGCAGTAGAGGATTATCCATAGGAGATTAATACCTCACTAAAATCTACATAGCTTAGAAATTGTATAACTTTTTACTTTATACTAATAAATACCACAATGTAAGATAATTTTTATTATAAACTAATCTAAATAAAATATTGAGTTCTTGAAAACTGACATCATGATTAAAGTAGATAATTTTCTCGAATATATTTTGAAAGAGATAAAGGAACATATATTAATGATGCTGCATCTACAGCGTGACGCAATTATTGGTGATTAAGTTCGAATAGAGATGTGCTCATAGTCGCTCTTATCCTCACTAAATTAATTCCCGCAAAATATCCACAAGTACATAAATTCATAGGCCATCATCAAAAAAGTCTTTGAAGCTACTAAGCTTACCTTCAAAGGAAAATATGCTAGGCGAAGTTTGATAAAAAATACTTTGAAATGTAAAATTCCAACTAGTAAGAAAAAGATAACTTTATACTAGTAACATGAACTAAATGCAATCTTATCACTGCATTTAAGGGAAATATCCTACAGAGATATTAATAAATTCATCGGGGAATATACTTCGGCGAATGATACTACAAAAAACTATAAAAAATTTCACTATATTGCTTCCCGTTTTAGAAACCTCGTTTTCTTCCCAAGCTACAAACCGAAACTGCGATTCGACGACTCACTTCATTAAAGACATCGGATGGCCACTAAATGTCGGGATAATCTTGAATTATCATTGTTTCTTCCTCATGTGCTTCGGAGAGATTGAGGTCCGGAAGAATCGCAGGCGATGGTGCGTTCATACATCTGCAACTCGTAGGAAATGGGACACCGCTCACTGGAGGAGGAAATGTATGGGGTTAAACGAGAAGGGTTTTGTATCGCACTGGCAAATGGATGTTGCCCCCTACGCAAAGGGACCGTGGTACGGCAGGAGAAAAATGGCCCTTTTCATAAGGCCATACAGTCCTTTCCGCTATCTGAAATGCCTTTCTGCGAGAAATGAATGGACAGAGAGAAAATTGTTTTTTCAATAGCGAAATAGCGAAGAACGTGATTCACGCGTTGTGATACTGCAATTTTTACAGTTACTCTTCTTCATATATGAACATCCTGATGTTCACTTCAAGGAGCAATTATTCAATGAAAATCCAAGCCTAATTAGGTCCGAAGCTGGGATTTCGTCTTAATTGCCTTTTAAAATTTGATAATGGGTTTTGGATGCATTTTATGGCCGATATCCATTGACCAATCCGTTCCTACTTCAAGGAATATAATAAAGTCGATGTGGGCATCCCTTTAACATAGATTTTTATTTCTAAACGCGACACTATCCGTTTATACCAAATTATAATTAGTTTACAATGTAATGAATACGTACATGTATGCAAATGAAGATTCATTAATTTCGTAAATAGGGAAATTCTGGTCACACACATTAATAAAGAATAACTATAAGTATAAATATATTTTATTCCCACCTAGGCAAGATTGTAAAGAAATGAAATTGCTACGATGCCAATCAACCCTTGTCTACTCAAAGAAAATTTGGCTTAGAAATCATATTATTAAAAAAACTTTTATCATAAAATCACAATTCTAATAAAAATGATTCAACATCTGTATATGTTTTCGCAAAAATCTAGCCTTTTCTCGGGAAATATCACTTTCCAATATCTAATTCGTATTCTTCGAGCTTCTTTTCCATCTTCTTCAAAACCCTCATCTTTTCAAAAGTACTTCAAGCGCAGCATATAATTCATACGTCTTTTCAAGGGTTCGTTAAATGAACCCACCCCGTATTGGATGCAATAGCTTCCCCGTGGACCAGATAAGGCATTTCGGGGGTCGTAATCCTGAAACGTCTTCGAGCGAAACGTCGTTACAGATGGGACGCCTGTATCAAATTTCGCACAGACTGCCCTCGCTGGACGGTCGAGTGGTCATCTCGTTCGCTTTTGAGTAAGGGCAGAAGGGTGTCTTCCCCATGAGAAATGGACTGATCCTTGCCGCACCACTCCCACGACCCTCCGTCATCTGACACGCACAGAACCGGGGTCAACGCAGATTCCAACTCCTCCGCATGGCTCTCTTCCCCTATGTACCAAACACTTACGGATGAGTTCGATGGTCACATGATTCTGCCCGTATTCGCTGCATACTATAAGAAAACGATTTGCCACAATTTTTGCCATTCCGAATGAATTCTTCGCTGCAGCTAATCGATAGCGGTATTTCTTTTTCTCAGCGGAATCGATCTTTCTTTCATTTTTCTGTTCATAAGGTATTTTATACTAATGTTTGAAATCTAAATTCTGCTCATATATTTTGTATTACATTCTTACAAGGGTTACATGGATTATCTATCTAGTCCCAATTTCGCTCATTAATAAAGACGTTTCGTGTCTCACTGTGTTTTCGCGTAAGAACATATGTGCATATATTTCTTCGCTCCAATGCTCTATAAATTTGTCACTTATCTCATATAAAGGAAGCCAAATTCGGTGATAGTCTCTACCACTTATTCCCTGAAGTCAAATACTTGATAGAAATGCTGATAAACATGGAAAACTGTTGTATATATATTTTTATCAAAATGTGACAAAATACCAGTGATTCAGATGTCCGTAAATGTGCGCAAGGTGTGCAAAATCGGAACGTTATTATCTTATGTTTCGATTACAAAATCTTTCCAATGACAAAATATTCCAATGACATTTCTCTTCGATTCAGTAGAGTTAATTGAAGACATGACGAACTCAAACTTCGGGGAGTTTAGATATATCTACTTTTTAAGAGCATACGATGGTGTATTCCTCTAATAAATAACTTGTAAAGGGATAAACGAGTTTCCTCCGTTTAATTCCCAGAAGCGGAAATGTCACCGTATTAACCCAATACTTCTCACCTTCTAAATCAATCCGCGCAACGAAAATAAACCTTAAAAGCGCCGCTAACTCCACGCTTCGGCAGTCAGACCACAAAATTTCGTCGGGGGGAAATATTTCAAAAATGTACCTCTTTCAAAAAAAACCCTCTCTTTTCAAAGCTCTCTCTTGCCGATAAGCCAAAATAAGTCATCGTTTTCCACGCGTTCGGGGACGAAACAAATCACCGAAGCCATTAGGGGCAGATGCGAGCGAGGGTACATCTCGGAGAGGAATTCGAAGCGGGCGGAAAAAATACACTCACTCCGCGCCATCTTCCTCCCACGTCCTCTCAAACGTTTAAAAAGAATTCCACAACGCAGGGCTTTATAACGCTTCATCCCTATTTTCAAGGAACATCCCTGATCGCATTCACGAAATCCCTCCCTCCACCTCGCTATTCGCGCACCATCTGCCGGCACTTTTATTCCTTCAACGAGCTCTACGCAGAAGGAAGGTCTTGGAGATGGACGGGGAAGTGGGAGGTTTGAAGAGAGTTGAGAGGCCCCCTACTAGAGGGAGGCTGACAGGGTTCTAGCCTGGGGGCAGGAAATAAGGAGGAGGTCCTCGAAAAGTTATAACGTTAGTTTTGAATCATCACCATGTGATCTTTATGTATAACTTATAATCTTATTTAATACATAAACGCTTCTATATCACAAATAAGCACACGGGTCTGATGACAACCAGTAGTGTTTGGGTTACCAAATAATGAGTTGGTCATGATGCTCATTTTTCGCCTCTTCTTATTACGAAGGTAAATAACCCACAGTTATTTTCAACTTGTAAAAGTTTTTGTATTATTGACGAATAAATGAATACCGATCGGGATATTATTCAAATATATCACTAGACACAAGGAGAAGCTATTAATGTTTCAGATTTAAATTTCTTGACGATCAGAAATCGACCTCATAGTTCGGAAAATCATTATAGGTAAATTGACTAAATGGATACTTATATATGATTTTTTTCTCACAGAGGCACACAAGAGCTTGCTGAAGGAAAAGGTAATTGTAACTCTTTCAGCTAATAGGGTGTTAAAATGTTCAATGGACTGCCGAAAGTCTACCGCAGAATGTCAGCTATTAGGATAATTGTTCATATTCTGACTTGATTCTATCCCTTACGAGACTTGCTTTTCTGTCCGGTAACCGTTTAACTCACTCGAGCCATATCTCTCGGCTATCCGGCTGTCACATTACGCAAGCATCTATTTTCCCAAGCTGTCAACTAGAAGAAGGGAAAATTACAAAATGAGGTCGTAAATAAGATCACTTAATTCTATATAGGGAATCGATCTGGTCAATGTAGTATCGAAGATGAGTAATCCCTATGGAATCCATAAAACTATTCCGATTTAATTTCTCAATTGATTTCGACCAAGCTCATTTCTTTCTCGCAAAGGATTCTCAACCTCTGTAGGGGAACAACTACGTTTTACTTACTGATTCGTGTTGGCAACCGTTCAAAAAGAGCGCAATCTCGGTCTTCATTGTTTCTAGTCATCAAATACTACTCTTGTCAGCAATGGGAGTCTTAGAAACTGGTTAGGAAAGAAAATATTAATTGATGGAAAGGTTGACTTCAATGGATATACGTTTAGCAGTAAAAGAGCATATATTATTTTGAGCAAATCCTTAAGCATCCATCAAGCCTCACCGATAGCTTAATACAATAATCTTCATCTTCAATCTTCGATCAAAAATCCTGTTTTCTTCAGGTAATCTTGATGAATTGTTTCCGCTATCATACCTAAATGAAGTGATGTACTTCACACTTGGGAGCAGGATATAGTAAAATGGATCTTCCATTTAATTTTCTCTGTATTATTTATGGTTATGATAATATGAGAGCTATGGTGGAATGGTGAATAAGTATCCATTTTTATTGTATAATGTGAAAATTGTTATTCTTAGAATTATTACACTGCACTGGCGTGGACTTAATTCATATCCTTCTGGCGCAGCGAGTAAATCAAAGTCAATATACCTCACTCCTCATCTTACCAAGTAAGCCACATACTCTCTCCAAAGCCAATGGTGGAAGGGTTTAAGAAGCAAGTAGCCTTCGAGCTGATGACTTTCCAGACAGACATCAAAAGCCCTGTTCGCCATCAAGCGGCCTTTTAACCTAAGTGAAAGGCTGGGAGCTCTGCTTCAGAATGTGAGGGCCTCGCTACAGAATGTGGGGTCACAGTGAGTAAAGAGGGGATGGTCGGGAGATAGGAATGGGAGGGATGGGAACATGGCCGCGAGTCATCAGTCTAAGGCGGCGGCACTCAAGGGAGAGGGCAGAAATAAAACAGTCGACTGGCTAACGCGCGCAAGCCTCAATCTTATCATGAGTCATGCGACCCACATTGCACACTTTGGGGAGCGACGCTGGATGAGGACGGAAAAGGACAAAAGAGAGGGGGCGAATGTAGAGGGATGAGAATGAGGATTGGAAGTAAAGAAATGCTAAATTACCTCCGTTTAACATTCATCAATCTTTGTGGGAGAGAATTGCGATAGAATAGAGAGGATTGAATAGTTTTTCTGAGGGGATCGGTAGAACTTCTGACTCTCGTCTTGGTTCCTCTTTTCTGTTAGGAAACCTTCCTTACTCATCTAGCTTCCCCATTTAAGTAGAAAAGAGCGAATCCATAAAAGTATTTTTAATTTTAAAGCAACAAATGGAGTGAAAAATCCTAATAACACTGGCTGGGTTTACATTATTTTCCGTGTTGATGTAATACTCTGTCATCAAAAGTGAAAAGCGATACTGATGCTAATTAATAAGTATCAATACGGCGAGAGTGATCTGCTTACAGCATAGCTATTTTAAGGGAATTACTTCTTCTGAAGTAGAGCTGATGGAAAACTTACAAGAGTATTCCTTTTTAAAGTACGGTTAAAAGTATAAATAATTCGTTACAAAATCATATACTGAGTTTATCTACAGCTTAAATTCCATTTTCTGAGAAAACACTTTCTATTCATCTTTGTTTCTTTCTCTTAAAATTCCACTTTCTTCCCGAAGAATGACTTTTCTCAGAAAATGATTTAAATCGGATTAAAATAATGCGATTGATTTAATTTGATTTTCCAAGCCTTGACTTGATGGTGAATTAAACTATGCAAAATTCAAAAAAAAAGATTTTACTTAAGTGGAATTTTGTATACACCATGCTTTAGAGATTAATACGACATTTCAGAGTATAAAAATTTCTTTTACCAAAAGGAATGACGGATTTTTAGGAAGAAGGAAACAGTTTCCAGGTCAACATGCCCACTTCCGCATCTATGACAATTAGGAGGCGACGTATAGTGTTGCGGGTCGTCTAAGATCGAGGGGCCATCGTCTATCACAGTCGCAGTTTAGTCCATCTAGAATATAATCCCTGTTAACCAGTCATCTCAGGACTGCATATCTGGCCGGTTGCCGTTTTGGTTATGTAAACCTACATACGTTCTGTATTTCTAGGAAAACAAACATATACAACGTATAATAAATGGGTATCAAAATAGATAAACGTTCCTTTCACACCTATTTATTCAAGGTCCATACATACATAATAAGTAAAACTAAGCGCAACATTCTTCCAAATGAGTTTATCAGTATTTGATTGAGTCTGTAATGTTACTACTTCTTTTCATCTTCAGTGAATTATTGCATATGCAATCACCCCATTTTCTCATTTAAAGTGCCAAATAATTCTTGGAAAATTGAGTACGTTAACTGAAATCTTACTGCGTCGTAAACATGCCGTTGTACATACCTAGTGAGCAGGCCGGTTAATCCATCGAACGGTTAGTGTGAAGCCAGTCAGCTAGCTAGCCATAAGCGAGAGGAATTACTTACTTTTTTCGTCACCTTTCAAATAAATTAATTCCACGGAAGAAGATAATACTCTCCAATACATAAAGATATCATCTAATATGAAATATATCGACGACAACTAATGATACGAGGAAATAGAGCCTCGGATATGAGTGCATACAGAAATCTTTGAAACTCATGAGTTAGCTTAAGAGTGAAGCAGACCAACGTCAGTTAACTTAAATTCCAAGAAAGCATACAAAATAAATTATGATTGGACACACACTATGGCGTGGTGTTGGAGACAAGTTACGAAGGCGTGACTACACCACATGAAACATATTTCTGCGACGGAGGAAACCGGAATAAGATTTAGTCGCACGAATTGAGAGCGGTTGGACTCTAGAATCATCTTTCGAATCCCTCTTCGGGAATCAAATAAACGAGAACGCCTGTCACAAAACTCGAAGGACGACGGTTTGACGATACGAGAGGCAATTGAAACGTGTAGAAATTAAAATGCCATCCTCCGTATAAACGCAGAGCGAGGTGAAGGAGGAGGAGTATGTTTTATGAGGAGCGGAAAAAGGAAACCGTGGATGCAGAGTGAGCAGATGGAGAGGGAGATGGAAACCAGATTTCTTGGAATGATTAATGAGGACGATCGAAGAGCGCCGCTGTGGATGGAGGGGTACAGGATGGCCGCATCACATGCATGGCCATACACGGATCGAGAGATTACGAGATGAAGTCAGAGTTTTCTACGGCGAGAGAGTGTGAATGGCTCCTATCTGTGCGAACGTTTTTATAACGGTCGCTAAGCAATTATCGATAATCCCGATCAAGCTTACGTCGGATTGGACTCCGTAAAAACGGGAGATTAACTAGTTGGCGCAAAAGTGTTCGGAGTATCCCATTATCTGGGAGAAAGGGTTGGATTAAATATGAAATTGTGGTTTGACGTAACGTTGCTTCTCAACGATTCGTGAAAGGATGAGATGAAATTATAAGAGCAGACTTTTAAGTCTAATTTTCACGTGAAACATAAGCTAAGGGGTTATTCGTTCAAATAAGGAGCTTCATTCACCCAGAAATGAATGTGAATGGGAGTGTTGTATTGATATTTATCGCGTGGGTTGCTCAAGGGATCGTGAACACTTGCAGAGCTCTTAATGAAAGATTTAAGCATTTTTCGCCTAATTGAAAGCAGTAAATTATGATTAATAGAATCATACATTTCTGCGAATACCAAATGGTTCCTTATACCCATGATCTAGGATCCGTTAAAATTCGTAATCCATCAGCTGATGGTAACCAATGAGCTTATTCAGTTTCTTAATCTACCAAACCGATTCAAAGTTTTAAGAAGACATGTTATATAAGTAGGTATCTCAATAGATACAGGTATGCAAGATCAATCTAATTTTCACCTTGGACTGTACTAATGTTACATAATTTTAGCATTCCATGGTTCAGAATCATATTAAATATAATAATAATGAATTAAAATCCACCTCTGTAGAAGGAAATTGAACACACTAAATAACAAGAAAAGAATCTTGTACTAAAATGGCGACAATCTTATTAAATAATGGCAGCTAAGATCTCAACCTTGAGCTGACCTGGCATCGCAAGGGGCTTTTCTGTTTTAACATCACAGAATAGACCGCCAAAATTTTGAAAGAAGATACCGCCGATATTATCCAACAGTTTTGTACGATTAGGACTCCTGACGATAATTTCTGAGCAAGAAACACATCAAACTCTTAAAACAATAAGTCATTATCAGTAATTAGCGAGCGCACGAAGCAGAAAATTGAAGTGAACTAATGAGACTCAATCCCAAATGAAGCTAAAAAGGAGCACGCAATACCTGATTGGGCATTTCCTTCAAACTGTTAGTCGGCCAAGCCAATTTTATGGAAAACGTGATAATGAATTGCATCACGGTTAACAAGGGCTTTCCCTAAACCTTTCGCCCCTTTGCGGTAACCACTACCGCCACGGTCCTCATAAAGTAGTCTGCAAGAACAGCATCATCAGCATCTTAGCATAAGTGGAAACTGAAAGATATAGGTTCGAACCTCGGTCGTATATGACTTTTTCACTACCGTCATTCCTTAGAAATTTCAACCAATTAGCAACGATTCGATGAGTACTGTTTCATCAACAAGTAGGACTTGCGGCCCTCACTCACGAAGTAATTCCTGACCTTATAATGTTTATTATGAAAACCAATTATCTTAGCGGTCAAGCCGTTCCTCTCTCGTTGGAGAAATCTTCCGAAGCCAAGGTTTCCCTAAAGGAATTCCCCGCAGTCGTATTAATGGATGTTAAATGCCCCCGGCTCGTTACGCGAACCCATTTCCCTCGACCTGCAGAAAAAAATTAAAGACGAAGCCGATCCGCGACTAGGCATAATCACGACCACGAAATTTTCGGCAACGTTTACGAGAGCAATTAAGACTCTCTCAGAGATGCACGAAGGTTATAAACGCTCCCTAAGTGAGGCGCAAAAAACAAGGGCGAATGTTAAGACGGCGTCGAAGGAAAAGAAACAACGGAAGCGGCTCCCGAGTTGGATAAAAAAAAGAGGTTTCCGAAGCGAAGCGGCATCGAGGGAGAGCGTAAAGGGCGTCAAATGAAAATAAAAAGCTCCTTCCATCATCGCCATTAGCGATAGCCTCTGAAAAGTTAGTGCTCCACGCCGCCGCTGCTCCCCACGAAATCCCGACCTTTTTTACGTCCGACATTCCCTCGCCGATTGTAAATAGCAATCGACTCCGGATAAAGAGTAATTCCGTGCGCCTCATATCCCCACACGGCCCAACTACAAGAGTGGCGGTCATTACGCCCGGTCGAATAAAATCCCCTTTCCTTTGAGACGAGCCTTTTATCGCGCACGATTGCTTTGGCCACAATCAAGGATCTTTTTATGGTCCGCGGACTATAATACTAAAGCGAAGGATACGGAGGACCCCCTTTCTGGAGTGCTTAGAGGAAAATCCGCCCGGGGCTTGCGTAGACTGACTTTTCCTCGTTGGAACAACTTCATCGTCTCCTGATTGAAGATAGAGACGGAAATATAGCTGCCTTGATGGCTTTTGGCTCTCTTTAACCTCCGTTAATTGCTTTCGGGGAATATCTGATGATTAGCGAGCCGTCGTTAGTTGGGGCGGTTTTTGCTGTTCGCGCGATAACTTTCTGTGACGTAGGGGAGAGTTCGACGAAAACAAATGAAGTTTCACGGAGGAACAACTTATGAATTAAAAGGTATTAAAACTGGATTCGAAGGTATAAAATGATTCTGTCATATTCAAACGCTTGCTAAAATAACTCCATCATTGTATCGTAACTTATTCGTTACTACTTTGTACGTCCATACGTCCTATTTTCATTTCCTTATGACTGCCCAGTCCTACCAAGGTTCAAAGAACTTCTTTTCATGTCAGACCTAATTATATGATGTGAATACATTTTATTCCGATGTATGACAGTTAAACTCTCAAAGGGATTATCTCTAAGGAAGCTAACTATTAAAAAAGTTAAAACGCCAAAACGAATAAAAGAAAGGTATATCAACCCTCTCTAGTCCTACCATACAGACTTCTAAATCTCACCGGTGGTACGCATCCAGTACAAGAGTTGATCAAGAGTACGTGTGTAGTGAATTTGAACATGCTGAAAAACTTTGTACTACTGTTCTTCGTTATAGATAAGTAGATAAATAAATCACCTCTTTATTTTTAGAGCATCTGCAGGTAACGCCGCTAGTTCACAAAGAATCGGAACGTTTAACATGTTAGCATTCATGATATTTGGTGTTTATACTGAAATTCTTGGGCCTCACATGGCGTGAGAAAATTTATGAATTAATACATGAATTATTGAAATATTATTTACGAAATAATATTTATGAATAAAACATAGTATTAGTGAACCCAGAAAATCGTTTTCTTTCCTGAGATCCGTTCTACAGTAAATAAAAGGTAAGAAATAGACGAAACGGTACATGCATCACCTGCAGTTGTCAACCTGGATACAAGCGTTGAATAGGAATTGGTAACTGACAATCGTTCCCAAGGCGAAAAATAATCACCGTCAATTATGACCGTACCGAATTTAAACCGCTCACTCATAGTAATCAGGCCACTCTGAGCGCTAATTAGCTGGTCTCTAATCAAAGAAGCGACACGTTGAAGAGATGATACGTCAAGAAAATCCGGATGTAAATTGAAACTATTTGGAGAAGCGGCGAAGAGGCATTGTTCTTCCCAAGATGAGATAATCGGTCACCTTGCCTTAAGGGGAAGAGCAACTGATACGTGGGGGAAGAGTTTCCCATTGTTTCGGATCCTCCTTTATTCTTCTCGCCGGCACAAATAAGCTTTGAATACAGCAGGGCGCCCCACGGCTTCTGTTCATCCAATCTCAAATGGGATCGCGGAGTACACTTTTCAAAGGTGACCCATAAATTAAAGGGCGCGATGAATATTAAAGGAATTCGTTATTAGGAAAACCAAGGCTGTTGACGCGACACTTCTGAAACTGAGCCTTAATTGAGCATAATCAAGGGAGCCATGAGGAAACAAAAATTGACCATGTTGAAACATTTACTGGAATAAATAATAAATTAGTGACTCTACTACAATGGGATCAAATGCTTCTCTTCTCACAATATACTCAAAACCCAAGCGTTTGCCTGGTTACAATGGCGTATGAGAAGGGGAGAGCGTTTAACTTGATGACGTTGTAGGACCAGCAATTAATTTGCCTAGGATATAAAAAGGAGCGGAAACGAAAACTGACGTGGAAATGTTTCTAAGATAGTGAAAAATCTTGTCATTAATGACGATAAAAGGACAACTTCAATGCACTGCGATAGAGAATCAAGGCAATAAGGTTATAGCTACTTTAAGATAAACATGCATAAGACTTCATTACAATTACGAATCCCTCTTGGCAAAGTTATAGATCTGCCCCGTCTCGGCAAAACTTTAAGAAATATTATCCAAAACCGTCACCATTTTATTAGAATCTATATTTTCATATAGGTGCTTTCAACCTTCCTGAATCCACTTCTTATACCGTATCTTGTCCCTTTTGATATTAAATTTCACTCGCTCACAAAATACTAGTCAGGCAATCGGCCAACGGTATTTTGCTCCACCAAAACCTGCAACCTAACTACACCTCACAGATGCCCACCTTGTCGATTGATTAATTACCCGACAAAACCAGAACCCGATACACCGCATGAACTACCGTCGTCAAAACGCTTCTTCAGCCTCCACATTTCTTGCCCCAATCCCAAAAGAATCCTCCACTACACACCGATCAATATTTGCTGCAAAACCAGGACGGCTCGTGGACAAAAAAATCTCCAGGACTTTTATCTAAACAGAGGGTGAGTATTAAATGTGGGCGAATTCCGAGTCATCCCTATCAATTAAACGTGATTAATTCGCGTTACGCTATTATCCCCTCGGAAATTGCAGACGAAGGCATGAGGGAGTGTGTTAAGCTGAAACGCCGCACTAATGGGTATATCTCCCCGAAAGACGTAAGTGACGGGAGGTATGCTCCACTTGGGCTGACTGGTATGAAGCGAAACGATATGTAAACCAGAACGGCACGATTAGTGAATTAGCGCTCGATGTATAAAGTCTATGCCAACAATGAAATGCCTCCGGTAAGTTGGTTATCCAAATAAGAAGATGTACCGATTAAAAGCAGATCGGCGTATGGGGTGATTCGGCACCGCGTACTATGACTATGGGAAAATGATTTCGAGTGTGGGAAAGCGACGGAGAGATTCCAAAAATATTGAATTCGCGAAACATCATTTTGCTCCAATAATGAGCGTGCGTGCGTGGGAAGGCTTAATGCCACCTGTTTGGGGGAAGTAATTCATTTTTTGTGATTCCAGAGTACGTTGAACCGCGGTTTCTCCCAGGACGTAATGGAGGATTCCGTTCTTAAATTTTTAATACTCATCGAGGGAAATTTATTTGAAAAACTCCATTCTAATCGGATTATAATCCTTAGAGGGTATACGAGTATTTATGTATTCTTCAGCACTAAAAACTAAAGAACGACTCTGACTTATAAGATGCGGTCGTTGAGACATGTTTGTCAGTAAAGTCCTCATCAAGAAGGCTCATTGACACCCAATTCACTCCACTAATAGCAACGAAAGGCTCTGGAGAGGAAATGAGCCTTATTACAAAAGATGATGAAAGAAGTCCCTTCCTTAAGGGGCAGAATGTCAAAATAGAACAGAAACATTCTTCATCATGATCCTATGACTAAAAAATTCATAACATACGATAAAGAGTAACCAAAATGAATGCCACCGTTTAGCATAATTCATACGGCAGTATCTTTCACCTTATAACAGCATTGAAGAAAACTGAGACCAATGTGAACGAAAGATTCATTTTCTCTATTCTGTATCCAAAAGAAAAATAAAATGCATTCCATTCTATCTAAAAGATATAAAAGTAGGTACCTTTGAAAAATAGAGCCGAATAAAATTTAACAAATATTGGGGAAACGAATTATTTAACGTTAAAATTGATAGCAATATGTATTGTTCCCTTATACAAGCATGCGATTCGAAAACATAATCACACAGAAGATTATGTATTCATCGGATTATAATTAAGGTATATAACCAGTAAACGAATCACTGTGACGAACAAAGGTGAACTTGAGATACAGCGATGACAGGTCTCGCACACGATTTCCTTCCAGTATAACTCACTCGAACCGAGTTCACTTAAAAATCGATCGGAAAGTCTCGCGCCGTTTCACATTTTTACGATAGGAGCCGTAAGTCATTCGAAGCGTGGAAAAGAATCTAAGGATTTTTATGGCGGTCGGGAGGCGAAGAGCAGAGTGCGAAAGCAAACGCTTTATCTCGCCGAAGGTCTCTTCGCTTTTAAAGGTGGCTTCGAATCTTTAGAAAGGTGCCGATTCCGAAATGGGCGTAATATAGTACAAAATGCGATTTTAAATAGGAAAGAAATTGTGCGATAAATAATAAGGGGAATGAAAGAATGAGGGAAAATAAGGAAAGTAAATACCCATTAAAATAAATATAAGGTGCAAATGGCCTGAATTCGAATAATGGTTAATCCAATGGCTGATTAATATATCCTTATTAACTCAAATAATAAATGAAAATCTTCACTCAGTTCCACAAGGAGTGGGAGTGCGATAGCTTTCTATTGCTTACTTCGATAAGCCAGAATTCTATGAAAGAAAAGATCCCGCGTAAATTCAGCGCTTACCTTATGAATAACACTTCTGATTATACACAATAAAGAGTGGTCAAATATCGTCACTATAAGGAATTATCTACAATTCAGTAGGTATCATATTATCACAGCCATGGACATGATTTAGACCAAAGTTGAGGAACCTGCGACCTTCAGGCCAATTATAGCCTTATGATCGTTTACCGTTGCCTTTGGTCCTCTTTCTGCAAAAAATGCCCGCATTAATTTAAATAATTTTGTTCCCAAATCTTTCCGATGCCAAAAAGTGAGAAGTGAAATAGAAAATATTCCAGATTTCATTTAGGGAATTAATTTATTTTCTTATACACGATTTCGATACTTAACTATTTGAATGTAGTCAACACGCTACTCAAGAGAGGTCTAATGGTTTCACATCTTTTGTAGGGGAGTGGTGAATGTGTTCTTCTGATGAAAAAAGTAAGTAAATAAAATCACGGCGGTAGATTTCAAAGTAGCCTATAGCTCTCATATCGGAATAGTACCTTTAGATTTTTACTTTTCATTTTCCTTACTCTTTCCCAACTGGGCAGCAGCAAAAATTTAAAACCAGATTGAATTTTTATGGCTTCTACATTTTAAGAGATCCCAAATATCGTTCACAAACAAACGGACAATGTAAAAATTTCTAGAAACAAGGGAAATATGGCACGTGTACATTGATGCGCATCTTAGGGAAGGAAAAATGGAGCAAATAATTACAAAAGGGAAACAAAGAGATCATTAGTTAGCAAAGAAAAGTAAATGAGGATACCTGGTTCGACTCTTACAGGAGGCTCAATGTGAAGCACTAAAAAAGAACTCCATGTAGCAGCGTTTGTGCCAATAGAAGAGATGAAGAAAGAGTAAATTAAAAGAGAATTATGAAAAGCGTCAGAGGGTTAGAAGATTAATGAGGAGGGATAGAAGGATAGCAACTTTCGAGGGAGAAGAAAGGGAAATGCGAAAGGAGTGAATAAGAGCAAGTGAAAGAGGAAGGGGAATAAGAAGTCGCTTTTTCAAGAGCGCGGGGGTGGACGAGAGTAAAACGACACCGCTTTAAAGAACAAAAAACCGTAAAAGCGTCTCCAGAAGGAGGGGAGGGGGCAGTTTCCCTCTCAGACACGTCATTTTATTGCTGAACCCCTTCCCTTTCTTTTTTATGTAGGACTCCTCCGTTATGAGTCTGCCATTTTGCCTCCCACGTGCCTACAAACGAGCATTGGGACAATGATACGACTCCGTAGAAGTAGGCACCGTCTTAAAGACCTTTATATTAGTCAATTAGAGAATTCTGCGACAGGCACTCGCGCCATTGTGTAGCCAAATCCAAGACAACATAGCTTAAGCTCTCTCTGAGAGCTTTAAAGAATTACTCGGTGAAAGTATGGTAAGCGGTGTAAGATGACTGCGAAAAGTTGGCTCGGAAGAGAAAGAGGATACACGGTGAGGGGTTAGAATGTTTCATCTTTCTCTATATCTTGTTGCCACACAAGGATATTGAATCACACTTTCAGCAATTTTCTCAGTATAAAATCCGTAAGTTATGCTATGAACCCATAAAGTTAGCGGAGATGCATACGTCTCACAAGACCGGAATCTGAATCCATGTCTTTCCGGACGGATGCTCTAACTAATTGAGCTATCTCGTAAAACAGGTCTCTCGTATTTTTTCGGGTTAATTTGATGATGCCCTAGAGCAGATCGATATCGATTGGTAATCGATAAATATTTTTCCTTCGAATATTTTTTATTATTTCAAGCATTTTTATTAACAAAACCTTTGAAATAATAAATAGAAAAGTAGAAAATAAAAAGGTCTTGTGGACGATAAAATGCGACTAATTTATGATTTTTGTTCCAAAAAACACTACATTTTGTTTCTCATAGTTGATCTTGGTCGAATAATTTAATATAAGGATCGATCAAAGCAGGAGATAATTTGGCTTCTGCTGCATCTCTCGAAAATGGTAGATGCCGGTTCGAGTCTTGGTCTTGTCACAATTTTCACCATCATTTGGGTTCATCAGGTTTTATACCCCTTCAGCAATCAGAGAAGATTTTTCTCCTAAAATTTTAAGCCAAAATACGCTTAAGATTAATCCAACTTTATTGAAGTAAAATTAAAAGTATATATTATATATGCTTTAAGTTGATGCCTCCGTGGATGGAGGCTGTTGCAGAAAAACAAACAGTCCCTTGTTTCGGATTCTACGATACTTAGGAAACTATTCATAGCACAAAATTTTCGCAAGTCGCGACCTTAACTAACGTAATTAAGCAATTTTCTTGCTTTTAGAAATGAGTAATTTCGTCCCTTTTTAGGAATTGCCCTCGACACCACTCACATCATGAACCGGCTATTCTGGAACCAAAGAACTTATTCTTGCTCATCTTAGCAGAGAGCAGGAACCTCCTGTGGTTACGCAAATCTCTCCTCTTGACAGCTCCTTTCGCGCGTAACTGAATGAGGCTGGTTATGTACCCGCGTTAATGCCTACAAAATGATACGAACGTATTAAAAACGGGAATTAAACATTTATAACACCGTATATATTCTCGCTGAACATCTGACGCGAAGTTTTCTTTCTCTTTAATGCCCGGCGTTGACGCTCTTTTAAGTCGCGACTGTCTTCTTTCTCATTCCCGATTCTCTCTATTTCCTCTTCGCTAGAGATAGAGGAGATTAAGGGATTTTATGCTGTGGAATGACGAGAGATGGAGGCCGACGGGGAGGACTTTTACGGCCCTCTTGCTTCCGGTGATGCCTGCAGGAGACTGTGCTCTTATTCAAGAAGATGACGGACTGATGGACTTTGGAGGGACAAACTAATTCAGGGAGTTTCTCAGTGCGCAAATAAACAGGGGAAATGGCTTCGTACAGTTGAGGGTAACAACCAGTATAAAACGGTGAACGGACTCAATCATCATGAGTATCGCTTACCGAACTTGGAGATCTATAAGGGACATTGAAAGGTGGCTTCTTTAAATTCGAATTATTTTAATTATTAAGGAAACATATTTTAAGACTATTTTTTATTAATAATATTATTTGTAATTAAAATTATTTTGCGACTATTATTTGCGGAATTTTTTTAAAGCTCGAGCCATCTATTATATTTATGTAACAAATTAATGATTTTAGAACATTCTTTAGAAATAAAATGATTTAATTTAATTATTAACCAGAATAAACAGGTTTTTAACGATGACTAAGAAGCATAATTACTGTTCCAACATATTCCTTAGCGGAAAAATGTCTACAAAAATAAAGTTGCATATTACAGCGAAGAAAATAAAATTAAGTCACATGCGGCACTTCCCCTGATGATGGTGTTACCTTGACACCGAAATGCGTATTGGGTTATTTCTACCTTTCTGATGGCTTTAGGAGATTGCGACTCTTATTATATCCTATTTTACTATATCTAAGAATTAAATTTATCCCACTGAGGATGTCATTTGGAGATAATGACCTATATCTTTGATAGCTCCTCAGATCAGTCCGGGAATCAAAATCTCTTCAAATCAGACTGTCACACCACTTCCGTCACGTGCTCTAATTCAAAAATAAAGCGGGAACGAGGAAGATTTGCGTGACACCTGATTCAAGACTTGTGAAACGTTCCGAGAGATGAAGAGGAAATAAAAGCTGCCGAAACTACTGATCGAGAGGGGGAAACAAATCAAAGTGGGTGGGTAACCTTGGAAATAAAAAATTCCTTCCTCCAGAGTAGCAAGGGAAAACTTTAAAAGTGAAAGAAATTTCGCATAAGGCGTGCTTCTGGGAATGGCACCGAACCGTAAAATTTATCGTTCCGGTTTTATCCCGGTTCAACGAAAAAAAATTGGTTCGGTTTCGCTCCTTCCTCCAACATCGGACCGGTTTTTCCGTTCTGAATATTGTGATACTATTTTCTTTTAAAAATCCGTCATTTCACATCTAGCCTTTTCCATTTATATTATTTTACACCAAATCTTATAATCTGTAGCAACTAAATTGCTCTTAAGTTAAGTAGACATTGTTGAGTATCGCAACCGGAGAGGAACCGGTTTTCGAACTCGGATTCCGGTTTGTCTTTAGGGGTTTAATATTTTCGGTTTTCAGTTCCGATTGGATACCTTGCTTTTAGGAGACTTTGAAGCAGGCACTAGTTTTCCGATTTTCTCTAATATCATATCCGTTGATAGATGAGAATTTGAAGGTAGGTCACTAATAAGATTACGTAAGGTGTGATGGCATTGATATTTAAACAAAGTTGATACACGTGACCTTCGGTTTATTTATTTTTCTGATGACGTACTTCTGGAATATCAACAAATGAAAGAAGAAAACCTTCTTCTGCTAAAAGACGGAAAAATTTCTTCAATACAGAAGGCATCGATTAATTTCTTTGTCAAATATCATTCTGTTTCTAAAAGAGCTTAGTAATTTTATTTTGCATACAAATACTTATGGTTGGAGTTTGAAGATTTTTAGATGTGTTATTTATAAAGTTACTCAAACTTAGACAATAATAATATTCAATGTATATCTAATAGATCCGACTCAAAAGGTCAATATTATCTTAATCCATTTTACATTTTACGCATATCATTTTCACGGGATTTCGAGGCACAGTTTTGCCAGTTTCAATATAACGGAAAATTCTGCACAAACAACCTGCGTGGCAGAAGTCTTTCGGTATCCTTGCTAAATTTCGTGAGATCATGACACGAAAATGGCTGAGTCCTATGGTAGTAATATAGTCCTCCGCTTCATGAACTCAGCAGAAGCAAATTGAACTCAAACCTCAGGCACCAACGTCTTCCCCCACGCCTTACAGGACGTATCGACTGATCTTCAGAGGGGAAACACAGACGGAAATTAGTGACTACCCTAAAGAGTCAATGAAACACATTCGACCGCCGAAAAAGAAACAAAGTTCGGAAGCGAAAGGGAGTAGCGCATCGAGAGCCGTTTTAATTCCCTCGGTTTTCAAATGGAGATTCTATTTTTACTCCCCTTTCTTCCTACCGCCTCCGTTTTCTCTCACGTCGTTCCCCCACGAGGCTTAAAAGAGAAGAGAGAAAGAAGCTTTACGACGCTCTTCCTACACTTTCCTCCGCCCCTTTTCCATCCCAACAGACACGGCGCTGATGGAGGAGAAGAGAAAGAGATGCTGAGAGTCTTAAAAAAAAAAGAAAACGACACCATCTTCCGAGTCCCAGACTATGCTCTGAAAAGTCCCCCGCCATCACACCCCGAGAATAAATAAGAGGTGTTCTTTTATTTTACCCTCGCATCAGAAACTTCACCGAAACTCCTTTATTCTCTCTTCTTCTTCCATCCCGTCCTTTTACGCCACCCGATAACTCTCGACACCTCATTTCTCCTCTTCTCTCTCTTTGCCTCGTTTCCCTTTACTCATATTCGCATTAATCTCTTCCTTGTAAAGGATTCAAGCCTTTATCCCACCGAGTTATCCACGCCTTCAGAAAGTCACTCTTTATTCTCAACCTTTCTTTCTTTACCTTATTCTCCTAAGATTACCTTCGCGCCGTGAGACTCCGTATACTTCTTTTCATCATCGCTCCAAACCTCTGAAAACCGTTTTCTTGACTTCTGCCGTCATTTTTCTCCCTCCATCCATCAGTTCTTTTCCTATTACCCACTATCACATTTTTATCGTTACCTTTTACTTTTTCCTGCTTCCTTTCCCTTCCTCTTTCCTACTAATCGTATATTTTTCCATTCCAATCATCTTTCCTCTTTCTCTTTCGTCATTAGTTTTATTTGCTTCACTCCACTCTGTTTCTCTCACCTCACATCTCATCTCACTTCCTTTCACTATTTCTTGCCTTCTTTTACCCAGTTCAATTTCCTTCTTTCACTTTTATAAGTCCTATTATCTTTCCTCTCTTCCTATTACCATCACTTTCTTACTTCGTTTCCCTTCATTGCTTTTCCCTTCCACTTCGTATTTCCACCTTTCCCTTCCCCACGTCCTTTATCATTATCTTTGCCTTTTTCTTCTTCTTTCCTTCCTTTCCTCTTTCCTCCTCCCCTTCATTACCTACCCTTCGGTGGTCATTTTCCTTTATTGCTTTCTCTGCTCTTCTTACCTTACCTTCCTTTTCTTCTTTTATCCACCCTGCAAACTCACTTTCGCCCTCTTGTATCACTCCCCCCACTTTCGCCTGACACCCTTCAATGCCTTTCATAACATCATTTTTGCTTGTCTTTAACCCCATTTAATCTCTTTCTATCCTAAGCAATCTTCCTTGTCCTTAAACCTCTAAAATCTTAACCTTCTTTCTCTCTATATCCTTATCTTCGTCCTTTGATTCTCACCACCATTCACCCTCTCCCTTACCTTCTTTGTATCATTTTCGCTACCTTGTTTCCTCTATCCCTCCAACCCATTTTTCCTCATTCTAAAGAAAATAACTCGCCTGCGACACGTTCTGGCCACCCTGAGAGCGCTCACCCTTTATCGTTGGAAAAATCACGAACTTGCGAATAGGAGAGGGAGGGGAACTCCTCAAAATAAGACTTTGAAAATAACCGACCCGAGTGGCAGGATAGTTTTTTTAGGAGCAGATTTTTAAGCTGATTAAAGAGGGGTTAATAGGAGAGAAAATTTTTCGCTCGTAGAGATGAGAGGCGTTCAAAATAAATAGAATAAGTACGACGCGTAGCTGGAGTTTCCCCGTTCTTCAAAAGCTAGCGGTGATGAGATAACGAGTCGCCCATAAAGAAAAAAAATTCAGGATTCTAAGCATATGTTCATTCTCAGGTGAAAAATAATACAAGTTTTCCAAGCAAAATATGTACCTATAGATAAGTTTTTCGCTTAGTAACAAATTTTGCACATCATTCAAGAGTCATAAACTATAGAAGATTTAATAAAAATACACCTAAGAATGTACCAGAATATTAGAAAGGTAATGTTAGTTTAACCTTTGTCAAATATAGTTTCCCCAAATATCCGCTCTCTTTTAAATATAATTACGGGATACCTTTAGATGTAAGAAGTGACTTTTCAGTCTCAATGTCCCTTAATTTTAATAATGACTTTCTTTACTTCATCTACATTATTTCCTCTGATTGTCTATGTCAAAGCAATAATTCTCACTTACGTCTAAGATCTTCCTTCCAAGAATTCATCTACATATTTATCTTGACTATCTATCTCGTTAATTACGTCTATTTATTCAGTTACAAACGAATTTAAAAGGTAATTTTTATATTTTCTTTTATTCATCTATAGATATGACCATTAGGGGGTCATATCTATAGATGAATATATAGATGGTATGGAGTTAATTCATCAATGTATTTTCCTAAACTTAATCCATCTTGTTAATTAGCTATCTTTTGTAGAGAAACATTTGAATTATAATTTATAGATTAATTTATGCTTACCTAAATTATGGCCAGTAAAAATTCAATTTTTTAATTTTATCACAATTGAAAAATTGTGGCATTATTATAAACAAAAGGTTAATTACATAAAATATTAGTTAAAAATACATCGATGACGTAATTTAAAAGTGATTACTGTAACAGAAATAAATCATTGAGCATTTCAACCAAGGAATGCATTCACTACTTAGATCAGCTCCTCAAACATTAAGCTAATACTTAACCCTCTCATTGTAACCAAATGTTATTAAGGTTTATAACGAATTTCCCCGAGTATACCCTTAATATTAAAGCGCAATTCTGGGCGAGATAATCTAGAAAATGACAAGAGACGTATAAGAGAGGTTATGTGCTGGGAAAACGGCCCATATATCGACCTGAACCTTCAATTCTGCCCATAAAAAGCGTTCGCTGAGAGAAGTTCGCCGTAAATGCTCCTTCCAACGCCTCGCCACCTTGTCACGGCGCCTAGGACCACGTGCTGAGGAAATGGAGTCGTAAGGGTGCCGAAGAAGTGAAAGTGGGCGATAAAAAATAATAGGAAAGAGAGGCATCAAACGCCAATTTGTGTTCCCAAGCTGTGAATTTACGCTCCTCGCCTGATGGCTCTCTTCCCAATAACTTGCGGTTACGTGGGCGTATTAAAAGTATACTACCGTGGTTCGATGCTCTTAAAGGAATTAAACTATAGTTTGGTCTTGGAAGCTATCGGGATTTCCCTCGATTCTGGCGAAATGAATTCTCGGGGAATGAATGAAAACAAGACTATGAGAGGGGATGAACTAATGAAATAAGATCAATAAAAATACTATAAACACAGTATTCTCCAGTGGCCTCTGAAGATTGATTCTATCTCTTAAAAGTAATAATATTATAGACATAATTTGGATGAGATGTTCCCTGATTTTATTTCACATAAAGTTATTCTCTATCCAAGAATTAACAAGATAATGCATAATTGGGATATAGAGAAATGATTGATGATAAAGTTATATAATCCGGGATAAGAAAAATCTTGTATTTTCGCAGAAATATATTTATTTCAATTAGTTTAGTCAACTGCATAGACATATGTGGATCTGGACAACCCCGTGACTTGGCACTGAATTACTAATACAAGCATTAATCTCAAAAACGAAAATAGAAAAACAATAATTTTAAAAATTAAGATAAAAATATCTCACGGAAGGATTTCACAATATTGTAATCTACGCCTAAAATAAAGAATAACTGTAACATCCGTACATAAATATCGGTTCATTACTTTAAAAAACAATTTTGTTATTATACCATTTATAACGAAAGTTTCACTTTAATTCCGCTAACTGCATCATCTATTTCCAAAATTGATTATTAGAGTTTTGAACCTTTTGAACAAATTTACTTTACTGGAATATTGCATACAAAAAGTTTCAATTCCTCACTTAATATCTTTCTTTTCTCCGTATTATTATTTTTTAGTTTCCCCTTCGGTCTTTCATCTCTGTAATGTAGAGTATTTTTCTCTTCATGAAAATTTATTACGGAATAATAATGGGAACCATCCTTTATGGTGTTGATGGGGACCATCCTATGGTATTACTACAACACAGTCTTAAAATAGAGTAGTTCAACCAACACTTGACGCTAGGCACTGCAACTCTAAGAATACTTCGCTGCGAAGAATATTTCAAAGTGGCAATTTAAAACAAATTCGACCTGTTGTCTCCCCGACTTGGGCGTGCTAGACTCCGACACGCAACCAATCCTCCTTTTACGATTTCCAGGCCATTCGCCGCAATTCCTTCGCCCGATCCCTTCGACTTATCCGTCGGCAAAAATAACTCGAGATGATTTCTCGCCGAAACGACAACACCTAAGGCATTATGCGAAGGGAATTTCGAGCATTCTCGGCTTCTTGTAAGGCTTTCTCGTGTCCCATCAGCCCCCAGTCCCTGTCTTTTATCCCAATTCCATTCCACCTCTTCTTATTCCGTCGAGTTCTCTCTCACAGTGTTTTATGTCGCTTTGCCGTTATTGCTCGGGGACCGCCCTGACTCGCACAATACCCTACGGGGAGAGAATTTGAAGGAGGGAAAAGGAAAGAAACAAAGTGTTGCTTGAAAGGCGAGGAAGTTGTGCTGACATCGATTTAAAGGGTACTTCATGCCATTACTAAAAAGCTAGGTTTATAGTTGTGCACATTCTACGCGAATGCAATGAGAATTAGGTGTGAATATGCTTCAATAGAATATTTATGTTTCAAAGGAGAATTACACTTGATCGGTGTTGCTCTTTTTATCACACTGGCCATAAGAGTTCGTGAAACTATGATCGATATTTAGTTTATTAAGGATAAATAATAATTTCTATCAGCCGGGAATTCAAATGAATCTATCATAACAGACACAATAAAATTGAGAAACTTTAGTTGACGGAAATTCGTGGCTCAAATTGATAAGTTGTAGTAATTAATGTTAATTGTGATTACTAGTATGTTCATAAGTTAAAACTTTTGAATGAACTACAAGTTATTTTTATAAAACACGATTTTAGAAAAAGAAAACTTTCCATTCCAAAGCACATAAAATTAATGGAATTAATATAAACACAAACTCAGCGATGCTATTCTGCATGGGAAAAAATATGTAGACAGGAAATTCCTTCTATTTCTTTGAAAAATTGGCACACACAAATTCCTATGACAAAGAAAATTAGCACACCACCATAGGTCATAGCCTGAATGGCTGAAATTTCTGTTTTGATGGGAAAGCTACAATCCAGGATACTGATAGTTTTTTGGGACCTACAAGTATAAAATAAATATTTAACCTCTATTATAACATATGAATAATTTTTACTGAAATAACTGCAAACCTTTGGGAAGAAAAATTATTCGATGCCGATGGCTTTCGTCAAGTTATATATTAAACTCGAAGAGAAGCATACGAGTAAAAATTTCTTCCACTCATTTCGAGATAGTTGATCACTGCTGTGGAAATCCTATTTATCCAAAGATAAATTTTATACAAATTCATGACTGAATAAGTTATCGTCAAGCCCTATCCACGGCTACAAATCGCGTCATTCTCTTATAAAAATTCGACAGCTTAAGATTGGATGACTAATTCCTTAAGATAACTTAATCGTCAGGATTTCGTAATTCGCTCCATGCGTCCTGCGGATACCATTACGTCGGGAATGCTATACTGAAGAGTGCTCACAAATTTCGCACGAAAAGGCAAACAAACTGCCCTCAGAAGCAGACGGCCTAATGGTCAATTCGCGTGGCGATGGGAGTCATCGGAGAAGAGGCGGCCAACCAACAGACGTGGAGAAAAAAGGCAGCCGAAGGACAGCGATAAAAGAGCCGAATGAAGAGCTCCAGGCGACATTTAAGCGAAAACTAAGGAAAGGGAGAGGAAGGGGAAATATTTGCTCAGCACTTAAGAACGCGACGTAACCGAAGGACGGCTGAGAGAAATCGGTCGATGGTCTCTCCCAAAGAGACTATTGTCCACAAGATCTGCGCTTTTGATGATGTCCTATTAGAGATATATAGCGTGCCCGACTCCGACTTCCTAATAATCCCAGAAAGAAGCGGAGATAATACACTTTGTTCGGTTCATAATATACTGCGTCCTAACAAATAATATTATTCACGACTGAGGAGAAATGTAAAGAAAATATTCAAGGCGTAGAATTAAGATTATTCTCATTATTCTTGCAGAATATTTATGGATAAAAATTGGATTTGTGGAAAGAAAGCCTTCCTTTCCAGAAAAGGTTACTTAAGGAGAAGGGTATAGGTGATTTTGCACGTAATGACGTCCATCCAGGAAATATTTTTTTTTTTCAGGAAAAATTTTTTCAAGCCTATTCCTCCTTGGGATAAAGGGTAACTTGTCGAATAATGAGTTCGCAAAAACATTTTTTATAGGAGTTCCCTAAGATGGGTGACCTCATTAATACAATCTGGGAAAGCAAGAAGAACAGTAAACACACTCCGGTTAGAACTATGTTTGAATGTAACAATATGAAAGAGTATTAAAAGGATAGAGTAATCGGAATGCTTAGCGTAAAGCTTTACATCGTTTAAACAGGCATCTTTCAGATATTCTGTAAATAGAAAGACTTAACAATGTCCTACAAGAACCTAAATGAGGAGTTGTAAATATAGGATATGGAGAATTAGAATGATAAGCAACTGGGAAGCAAAAGAAGTCTAATAGTTCGTGGCATAGATTAATAGATAGACTAGTCTAGTAGTTGTTCTAGTCTAGTTGTTCGTGGCATCGACTCATACATGAAAATCTCAGAAATATACGAAAGATACAATCTAATACATGATACCTTCTTATACTGATCACGGTGGTGACTACAGTTAGAATCGGTTTCCTTTAAAGATTTCTAGGACATCGCCGATATTATTCACCATAATTAGGTTGTAAAATTACATTTGATTATTTACCAATTTTTAATCGATGACAATAATGAACTTGCCGAGCATGACCCTGTGGTTCTTTGTTCAAATATTTTGGTATCTAATACACGCCATTGTGGAGAGATATATGATATTGAATCTATAGATCAAGAGACCGAGTCCCAATTGAACGCCGAATCACTTTCGCAGTCATCAGATCTTGTTTTTTGTTCGGAGGCATAAGCCCTCCAGCTCATGGACCGATGACAGCAAACATTTCAAAGGAGGAATTCCAACCCGCGTCACACGCGCCATCTGCCATCGGAACAGCGTAAAAAACAACTTTATGTGTTAAGATCGCATGCTTTCATACGCATCTCGGCGTCAAGCGAGAATGCTTACAAGTCGGCCACGTACTTGAGTTTTTTGCGAAAGCGTAGAAGAAAAAAATATTTGAGGAGGGAGGAGCGACAAAAAAATCGGACTCGTTTATTTATATCTCCGTTCATTGCTTTGGCGTGACGATTGGAGAAACGAACTGTTGGAGCTAAGTAGATGTGGGCGCTGAGAGCGTTCTCATCAGACCTGCAGCGGTGGGTTTTATAGCTCCCTCTAAAAGCTATCCCTTTGATCCGCGTTCTGCTCCTTCCTGCCACGAATGACCTAAGAGCTTCGTCAAACGACCCTTCCTTCAACATTTGTCGCCGTTCCTACGCGATTCCAGTTGTCCGTTCCACTCTCCAAAGTCGTGAAGCTGTCTCGTTATTTTTACCCGCTTTCACAAATGGGTACTTTCGTTTGTTTGATAAACTCACGAATCCCGCTGTTTGCAAGTATAAAAGCCAATCTGAAGTTGACTCTTCCTCACATCTTGCCTCGAAATAAATCACGGCTAAGTTCGGATTCTTAAAGAAGACTTAAAAATAAAGACACATTCATGGCCTAGAAACTTCCTGAACTCACTCAAAAATAAAATCCTCATCTTTAATTAATTTATGGCGCTATGTTCCACATTAACTGCTTGCATACTCCAAATTAATTGCTAAGAAACCAAGGTATACCTCTAGTCATAGCAGTATGTAATGCCCAGACAAGGGTAATGACAAACTATAAAATCGTAAAAACCTAATTAAAACATATAATAATAGGACTTCATGTGGTCGAGATTGAGATTAATGAATTAATTCTAACTCTGTAGTCGAAGAGAAATGGAGCTCGAGATTAAATTCGAACCTAGAGTGAATCTAGATTCACTATCCCATACTATCGCTGAGAAAATGGCTAATTTTAACATAGATAACTCTGCATTTAAATAAAAACTTGCTGAATAATAGGAACGCTTGTTGTTGAGGCTTCTTGACATAAGAGCACTAGGTAATGAGGTTAAATATGAGGAAGTGAATATATAAGCCACTGAACCCGGAAGTATGTTCTAATAATTACGGACAAGGATAAAGAAAAACTTCTCTTAAAATAGAAATTTGTTCGACGAGCAGAAATGGAAAAACTTGCGACAAATATAAGTAATGTGAAACTGCAGAAAAAGTGACGAAACTCTGACAATTTAACATATCGAAATTGTGAAATTTACTGTAAATTTACACCTTTAGAGATACGATTTTTAAAATTATTCCATATCGGTAATATATTTATCAATAATCTGATAATGGTAGTATAGTATAAGTCTGACTATAATACGTGTAAATGCATTATTTATAAAACTCAGAACATGAGTCATATAATGATTCCAAATATTGATCTTCCTCTTACGTTAAAAATTACTTAAGAGAATTTCATTAAAAGAGTGAGCCTTATTAGCAAGTAAATTCTCTATCGATTTTATACGATTAATACTTCCTATGAAATTTCTTCTTTTCAAAATAACTCACGCTGATCTTTCTGATGTGAATCTATTTTGGCACATTTTCGAGCAATATGTATATTCTGACTTTATCATTCTCGAATTGCTCATTAACGAGAGGTTATCAAAATGACAATTGCTCCTGTCTCTGCTCTTCCTCCAACCCGATCCTCAAAAGATATTTTCCTTAAAACATTCAACTTAATTTCCTCAAATGTATTTACAGAATGCTAAATTTGTGTTCACTCTCCATAACACATTGCCATCAAGAGTTGATTTCGACTAAAATTGGCGAAGATAACTTCCGTTCTTGTTTCTGTGGAAAAATTCGTGAGGAATAAAACTTTTCTTCGTCATTACAGCTGGTAATATTGTGCATCGAAGACAATCAAAGTCAACCAAAATAAAACTAAGTTCCCTTACGGAAGGAGACTTCTCCATCGAAAAAGTATTCCTTCTGGTCTTCCATAAACCAACTTGAGTACGAATCCGAAACCTCCGAATGGCTCTTAAATCTCATTTCAGAGACCTTTTATAACCCGAAGAAGGAAAACATACTTCCGTTTCACACTCTGAGAGACACAGCTCTCAGTGATGTCTTAACGCACTGTGTGCCTCAAGGCTTCGTACTCGGTCTCTTACTATTATAAGCCTTCCGCACACCCTTTTCGTTCCTGGATTTCATCCTTCTCAAAGTATCAAACCCTCACAGACACTGCATCTTTTCTCAACCCTTCAAAAGGAACGTGCTTTGATTATTCTTTTTCAATTCCACGCCGCCGAAGCAAAAATAAATCACGCTACCGCCTTTGTGTCTCTTTTTTACTACGCTTGCGACAACACGATCCTTCTTCAACCTCACGGTAACACCCTCATTATTCGAATAGTGATTTCCCTCAAGGCGAAATCTTCTGTGTGAGACGCACCTGCAACTATCCTACGTCGAGCAAGTTCTTCAGAAAGTTCTGAATAACCATGTGCAAAAGGTGACATTCCGGCAGTCGATGTGTTTCACTCGACACCTTTTCATTTCGTAGGCATTAATTACTCGGGGTATACATTATTTCGACGGCGGAATTTACTCTGATTAAATATACAATTTTCTGTCAGCGCTCATTTTCTAAATAATCAGCTTATTGCTGAGCATACAAAAAATCATGAGGAAACGCTGAAATAGTAAAAATTTGATTAAATATTATCTAGTACTATTCTAAACATAAATATCTCGATTATTTCCATCTTAGAAACAATTTCTTTCTTGCAGAACGACGAAATTTGTTGATCTTCTACTATCATTAAGTCTTATCAGAATTTGAACATAGTCCTTGACTTTGAAGTAATATTTTGAACTAGTGCGAAATGTGAATATTTTGTCAAATAAATATCGTTAATACTTTACCAAAATTCATAAAAATGAGCTTTTGAAACGCAAATCTCTCTTGTAAGAAATAATGTGCCTTTTTTGGAGGTATCCTACTACATCCATCCTAGTTATTTAAGAACAACTTCCTTCAAATTTATAATACTTAAATTATGTTTACTTAGCTATAGGTGAATAAAGAGAGAATATATTGCAAAGGAAACAAAGGTACCATTAATCACTGATTTGTATAAATACATAATAGGCAATTACGGCTCTTTCGAATAAACGGAATAATAAACCACCTGGTAATCACACGAAGACTTGAACGAGGTCATCGCGTTAAAAACGGTGAATCAATTCTAAATATCATACATAAGAAGCATCGTTGAATACTTCAAAAGGATCGCCCCGCATCGATCACAAGTCACAATCAAATCGCATACGGAGGTGCCTTCTCTGGAAGCGCCTCCGTTTCGCTTTCCAATAGGTTGAGACACGAAGCTAAACAATCCTCCTCCTTCCGCAATCAATCCCCGCGCTGGATTTCACCGAAGCATGTTTTAATGCTAGGTGGTGCTCTCGAGTGTTTCCAACTCCGATTTTTCCCTCCACCTTCGAGTGCCTTTGCAAAGTGGGAGTGGCATTCCGAGAAGGGAACGCGGAGGAGGGATAAACCGTCTCGAGTATCTGTTGATGATGTTATGGAAGGTTTCCTCCGAATCGCATAATAGGGAGTGGAAGAATGCCTCTCTCCCAGTTCGCCTTGCCGTATATTCCCTTCACCCATTCAAAACTGCCTCTGGATTAGGCATCCCTTTCCATTCGCGGCAACTTCTTCAAACGTTCGGAGACGAAGCTCGTGACTCGCGTCCGTAGAGCTGGTAATTTCATTTTCAGACGATTGTTTCCTCCGATCGATGGACTCAATTGTGAGCGTGAATTTGGGGGATGGAAATCGAGGGGAATATGAAGAGGATATGCGGTGGGTCTCTTTCGTAACAGAAGCTACGCTCAAATCACTGAATTTTGTAACGTGACACCGAACTTCATCTGATTCTGTCCATCAAATAAAATTTTCAGAGACATTTTTTATCAATTCGATTTTATGATTTGGTAAGGGTGGAGGCATCGATACCACGATCAATCTATTGGCTGTAGTTTAACCGAAGAGTTTTATAAATAAACCAATATTAGTAAACGCGCTTGTTTCTGTCACGGGGGAAGCCAAGGCACACATGAACGATACAAAAACCTCCCGTTTACATATTATGATGAACTCTCCATTTAAAAACTCAATTCTGTAGTAAAGATTAATTATATGTCCTTAAGCTATCATTCCACAGCTGTTTTCTCTCCAATATATTCGCACTAAACCAGCACTACTTTTCAATCTTCCCGCTCAATGGAAACGCATGACAACTTTACGAGATAAATCAATGATAAAAGTAAGTAAGAAAGTATTGTGTGATATCTCTTACACAAAATCAATTAAAATGCATTTTGAATGACATGATTGAAAACTGGCCTAACTAATGAATGTTCATCAACCACATACATATATCATAAGATAATGACTCAACTGATATTTATAAGCACAGCATCCATTCAGTAATATAATGTTAGGGCTACATGTTACCTAAAAAATATTCATAGCACTATGAATGATAATAGAAAATCGTGTTTCCTATTTTCCCTATCTTAAAGAATGCTTGAAATGAGATTAATACTTATATGGTATTACTATTGACTGTTTACTGTTTAAGTGTACGATGCTTAAAGGTTAATTAGCAGTTACGGAATTCATAACAAAAAAATGATCCATTTACAGAAGATGTGAGGGAATGATAAGGAATTACTCAGAACGATTATCAAAATCTTAAAAGCAATCAACGTTTAATAATTTAAATCAGTAAAAATGCCTACGAAAAATATTTACCTCCATAATCGTATTTCAGAGGGACATATAAACACTAACTTGCTTCGATGGACGTTAAGGAGGGCAATAACACTCAATTGGGAATGAGGTTGTTTCTTTAACGGAGCAAAAATTTCCTCCGGCAACCTTTCGGCCATCATTTATACAGGAATCATTGACCAGATAAATGAGATTTCCCCCTCCATCTGCACGCGGTCTCAACCCACTCAAACCCCATGACTCGGCCTCTTAAAACCGTATCATTCAACCCATTCCTCCGGCCTTTCTTTTCCGATCCATGTAGCGGTAGAAATGCGCGTCGATAACGCAACCATCATCTTCCATCATTTCTCCGCTTTCAAACAAACCGCCGCATCCCAAAGAGGGGCGTCCCGATATTTGCCATTCAATGGTCGGCGAGGCATCAAAGCGAAGGCATTCAATAACCATCGCCCCAATTAAGTGTCTTATCGAAATGGAATCCGTGAACGAAGCGAAAATCTCGCCTTCGTTTCATCTTTATGGCGCGGAGTTGCTTCAACATCTGGTTCCGGCTGTGCCTCGGGGAAGGCGGCTAATAGGGCGTGAGCTTATGGAAAGAGAGCTCGCATTCTCCTTTTTATCCTCGGGATTGAGTCGCTCGACGTTGAGCGATGTTAACCGAACCAGCCTTCCGTGAAACTAAGTTAAGTTTATAAAGACTTGTATGATAACGTGTGTTAACTGGGCTTTCATAAGAAACTTTATTCGCCAAAACCATATTTGCTTAACGGAGAGGATTGAAGTATGAGGGTTAAAACAATTACTTTCGCTCAGGCTTTTCATCAGGTTTGATTACTGAATTTAAATAACTAATATATGGATTTATAATCCCTAATTCGAGGATGAATGTAAATAGAAAATAAGTATTTATCATATAGTAATTGTTAGAGCCAAATGGATGGTTTTACATTAATTTAGACAAAAATACAGCTAAAATAGTCAATATAGTACTTAAATGGCTCGAAAGTAATTGATTGATTAGCAAAATGATCACAATCCTTACCGCTAAAACTCTCCATTTAAAGAAACTGCTTCTTCCTTACTAATTAGCAAACATTATCATGTCCTTTCAGTATAAAAACTGCCAGGAGATTAGAGAGCTTCATCACGGCATACACCGTAGACTCACTTCTTTTAAGCGACTTGAAAACAAGAATACACATGCATTCCAGCCAGACAAGGACACCGTAAAATTTTACGCATGCGAATTGAAGATTGGAATAAATCGGTTAACAGTTAACCTGCTGAAACACTACTTACGAACGTCTTCCCACTAAACTTCATTCCACAATTCATTATATGGAATCTCCGCAACTTTGATATCTATTCTAGAAAGCAACTTCTTTTAGTAATCTGGATTAATAGCATTATCGAAGCCGGTCTAGTGGATGAGTAATCAGATATCTCAAACTGTAACCTCTTCCTTGAAGGCGACGCTAATGAGTGATGCAAAGCAGGAGCGACGTTAAGCGAAGACCCCTTTCCACATACCTTAGCATTCCCTTCTCCGCAGCGGCGTCTCAACCGTTTGGCGGGTTACATTTGCAAATTGCGCCGCTAAAAGCCGATAGGGCGAGAGGGGTGTGGAGTTAATGGCGGAGGGAGACAATGGAGGAGACCAGAATGGAAGCAAGAATAATATTCTTATTCCCATTAGGAGGGAGAAGGGGGAAAGAAGAAAAAGGCGAGGAAGGAATGGGGTGCCATTCCATTTTTGGCACCTCCCTCGAATATCTAACGAAAGGAAAGGGGAAATGGATAGAGAGGCATTAAGACCATCGCAGTGGAATCCCATCCACGACAAATTATTGCCAGCAATGTTGGTCGCCATCGGAATGAGCCAATGATGAAGAGAGAGGGAGATAAGAGGCGAAGAGAAAGGGAGAGAGAATCGGAAGGGACGCCTTGCGCCGGCATCCACTTTATAACCCGACGTTTTGAACTAATTGCGAGGGTGGTAATTGCAGACATGTTCATTTATAAAGCCGCAAATATCCATGAGCACTTTGGGAATCTGAAGGCTCGACCTCGCTGCTGATTGGATGTTTGAATTAACAACTCATTTCCATGGAGATGCTGGGGGATTGATTTTGCCCGAGCACGCGAGTGCATTTTGATGGGAGATTCGCATTTCGCCTCCGCCGTATCCAATTGTGAATCGATCAAAAGTGCTTTTTACTCTCTCTCCCCGCGAAAAACTAACAAGACTCAAGTATTGTAATTTCCCGAGCCCCATCCAGACTAACTGAATTACGTATTCGCGTGTCCGCGCGTTACCGCCGTTCGATGTAATGCGACGTTATTAAGCCTTTGAATTTAATCGATAACATTAACGCATTCGTGACTGCGATTCAATTATGGCTAAAACTTTCCGGATCCGTAACATCCCGCTCGGTCTCAGATGTTTACGGATAAAAACAGGGCCGGGGAATGAATAATATCGACGGATCAATTAAACGGCGGTGAAATTTTTTTTCGCGAAGCTTTTATTAGCTTTCTCTATCGAAGGCCTGCTATTTTGACACGCAATAACACTCCGGAGATTAAAACTTTGCAGGCACTTGTCGCAGCTAGTTAAAAAGGTGCAATTACCTCCTTTCGTTTGCGTGTTTCATGCCAAAGAGCACTAATTTATTTTACCGATAAAATGAGAGTATATGGGCTCCCACAGCTTAACCGAGAAGAACTGAGTGCTTGAATAATGATGCCATCAACTCCATTCGAATTGAGACACTTATTATGCGAAGTCTACACTTTATGCGCTTAAGCTCAATGAAGCTACTTTCTAAGATGCAAATCTATGGGCGAAGAAGTACCTTAACCTATAGATATGAAGGTATTTGTTAAAGTAAACTGTTTCTGAAAGAAGATAAGTATGCTCAATTTTAATCTCGCAGATGTTAAAGAAAAGTTAGCTAGATGTCTATTTTTAAAGGTCGAACTGCTTTATTCAGTTATTAGACTCTGTTTGAACAATTTGATAAATTGCTTTTCTCTGCAATAATTATCATACATTAACAATTAATTTGTTAAAATCTGAAGTTAACCATGTGAGATGCTAAGTTACAGTATTTCTTCCGAGTGTTTTATTAGTCTACAGGAACAGCCTTATGGATGTATACCTTAGGATTTACAGGGTAATTCTACGCCATACAAACTACAAGAAAAATTTACACAAAATATAAGGTTTAGATAAAATTTTTAACAGCACAAAAGTCATCGAAGCCAAATATCAAAATCAAAACTCGGTAAACTATGAAGATTCACAAGCTGAAGGACTAAACGTCAATTACCAATCCGAGAGATCTACCATTTCAGGTGTTACCAAAGTAGAGAGATAAACATTCAATAACACAATTAAATCAAACTTTAAACAAACTGCTTTCCTTTGCTTTTTATTTGGAGTAAGTAACCGAAGTGCAAATCCCTGAAAAGCTATTCGCTGACTGGAGGGAGGAAAGGATGAGATAATAAGGGGAAGGTGTGGATACACATAGAACTAAGTGACGGCAGGCGATTATTTAACCTCGCGAGTGTGGAAAAGAGAGGTGGAGATTTTCAAGCGAAAGAAATGGATATGAAGAAGAGCGAAGTAAGGAAGAGAAAGGAAAGGAGCATTTGAACTGATGCATGTGCGAGATGAGGCGATGGAATGAAGTGGCTTTCATGGACGGAGGCGAAGTAACGAATGGATAATGTGGGATTTTGTATTGGGAAGGAAGCAATGCATATGAGAAAGTCAAAGATAGAAGGTGGATAATTGCATGAAGTAGGCCGGTTGAAATACGTTTCCGTGAATTTTATGATCAGATTTCACTGAGATAAATTGACCATATAATAGCTTGATAAATGCTTGAGAAGTTTGTGGCCGAAAAATTAAATCCAATTAATTTTGCGCGAAATTTGTTAATATTTTCCTTTTATGATTGTAATTAAAAGGGTTTTGTAAACTGAGAAAAAATGTATGCCATACGTTAAGTAGAAATAATTGTGTCGTTAAATTTACTCATATATATGTCATTGAGTAAAATATTTGACATGATAAATCACATTTTTAATATGTAATTTTAATGACATTTAATTTTGTGATAAAATTTTGTTTATTATTATCTTTACGTACTGCCCTAAGGCAGTACGTAATATGCTGTTATGCAAAAGTTTTATGCAAAAATTTATGCAAAAATTTTTTTTTTCTGTTTTAAGTTTTCCAAGAGACTTCACTTTCGACTGCGATGAATATCAGGCAGGGATTTTTATTTTTCTATTTAAATGACTTTTAAATGGCCTCTTGCCTCTTTACAGTCATAACATTTAAATAAGAAAAATAAAAGTTAATAAAATTAATGACATCAAAGAAAATAACGCATGACTATATCGAATTCATTTCTGTTTTTCTTGGGGATTAGATTATCGGAGACGTTTCATTTTCTTCCCGAATTATCGTGGGCTTACCTCAAAGCTTTAAATTAAACAATGAAGCGTAATGAAGCCAAGAAATAATTCGGAATTATGTTTCTTAGCTTACTATTACGTTACTCTGCCTTTCCACCAAAGTTTGGTTTCACCAAATAGTACCGGTCACAATAGAAACAGTAAAGGTAGAAATTATTAGAAGCTTGGGAATATCAAAAGAGGCAGAGAGATTCACTGGCGAAGATTAAATAGTAAGGTGGAACGAAGAGAACGAAGAATGAAGAGTGGGAAAGAAGAAAGGCACTGATGAGGGAGAATGAGGAAAGAGAAGGCGATGCGAGGGGAGGGGAGGGTGTAAAAGATGAGAGGGCAAGAGTAGGCGGAAGTAGGAGGAGGTCATGATGTTGGCAAAGCCATTTGGAAGTGGAGAGAGATCCGGTGAGCGAAAGACAGCGTTGTGATTGAGAGAGGAGAAAAAAAGATTTCACGTGAAATGAGCCAGATAAGCGAACTGTGAATGCTTGAATCGCTGCTTATGGAGAGAGAGAGAAAAATGTAAATTTATACGCATGTGTAGCCAAAGGATGAATACATGCCGTCGTACATATGATGAATAATGAAATGGGCATTTGATATTTCATTTCATTTATTTACTACCCTTTAAATATGTATGAACGACTGGTGACTGGAATGGGTTGGCCAGATAGTTTGATCATATTAACAACGGTTAAGACCAACTGATGAACACCTCTCAAAAAACTATTTTTCTATCCAATCTTAAAAGCAAGATCGGCGATAACAGAAGCCACTACTTCAGGATGATAAAATACAGTTGTATTATAAAAAACAGGAGAAATGTTATCTTCATGATAAAATGTCATCTTTAGTCCAATTATTTATCAAACATTTTACCTTAAAGATACAAAAGTAAAGCATCGAGTGATATAAAATTTATCCTCATAATTCTTAACCTAACCTAAGCATAATTATGCAGCAATATAAAGCAAAAATGATTACTGCAAACGCTAAATAACTAACTTCTCTCAGTATATAAGGGAATGCAATGTTTTATTTTGATTGTGCTATCTATCCTCTGATTTTACTATACTTGGTAGACCGGGATTCGAGTCCCAGTCATGTCGATATTCTGCCCTTCTGTTAGCTCACAGTGAGAAGGAAAGAGAAGAGAAAATGGGGATAGGAGGGATAAAAGAGGAGAAAGGCGTGGGAAGGAGAAGAGGGGTGAGAAGAGATGTTGTCATAATAAAATGGAGGAGGAAGGTCGAGATGAAAGGGTGGGGAAAGGGGAAGAGAGAGATATTTAGAAACAAACTAGCAGTATCATACCTCATGATGAATTATTTATGAGTTCCCTCTCTTCGGCCGAATGGAGAAAAAGAGAAGAAAAAAGATAATATTCCTTTGAATGGCTTGTGGGGATACGTGTCGTGGGACGAGAGGACGAAGATTGATCGCGATAGCGCGGGAAAGGCGGTATCCTTGCTAATGAGACGTTTATCGAATCCTTTTTGTTTTCCCTATTTTGCTCTTAAGCTTTACGAAGTGAAATGGAAAGAGACAAGCGCGAGCAACAGCTGTTGATTCTCTATGATCGTATCCTGAAAAAAAGATGCTTTTGACGACGGAAATAGAATGTCCGCATGGAGTTGGCGATGTCCTTTTTACGAGATACTCGTACCTGTAAATGCACATTTAAAATGAGGCTGATTCACAAGGCAACGAATGTCGACGAAACAGGAACCTTCTGCCTAATTTAAGAAGAATTTATTCAGAGATCGTATTCGCGGAAATACAACAGATCTTGCGTGGAAGGATAAAAAATGAATTCGTTTCCTTTTAATTCTGGATCCAGTACTCGACTTGTTCAGGCCTTATCTTCGAGTGAGGATTTCAATATTAACACAGGCAGAGTAGAGGTACTTCCGGAAGTAAAATAGGGAACTTTCATGTGCAAACATTACTTTCACAAAGTTATATTTACGCCAAAAGGAATTCAATTTTCTATGGAGATAGTCATACATGTGTTTTTTATACTCACGGATGAATTTCGTTTCTAGTTCTCAAATATCAAATGTAAAGATCAGGAATTATTTTTTGTGAATTTAATCGTCCCTAAAGAAATTTTAATCAGCGGAACCATGATATATTTTTTCATTGCAAGAATTTTAAAAGAGACATTCTATTCGGTCCAAAATGAAAACGGATCATTTCCTAGAAACTAATCCTAGAAACTAATCCTAGAATGATTTATGACAAGGGCATGAAAACTCATCGGTTAAGACGCGATGAATATACATGAATAAACAAATAACCTGATAGCGCAAAAGTTTTAAAATTAACTCATTTAATACTGTTTTAACATTGATTCTCGGGCTTTTATCTTTAATGATGCAGTAAAACCATTTACATGTATCTTTCTATTAGATTACTATATCATCATTATCATATGGATATGGATAATCAATATCATAGGAATAAATTCCGTAAACCTTTTGTGACATCCCAGCACAGTAATTAAGCAATAGCATTTTATATGATCTAGTATCCAGTGGAATAAAATGGCTTCCTACCATAAAATCAAACAATTAAAACAAGGATTTGCATTTTAATTAAAATGATTCTGCTCTTAAATACCAGCTGAAGAAAGCTATCGGTAATATAATCTCCTGAATCCAATTATTTTCAGTATTAGCTGATTCTCCGACAATAATCCATGAACTACTTCGTCCCTGATAATAGTCCTCAAAAATTATTTAAAAATCAACTTAAAAACAAAACAAAAACGACGCAAATGAATACAAAAACGAATTAGACTGAATAAATCAAGTGATTCAAATTCCATGAATGTACTGGAAGGATACATAAATGTGGCAAATGAAAATTGTCTCCTAATGGAAAGACGATGAAAGAAAATAAAGGAAAATCTTTGTGAGATTGTACAAGAGAAGCAATTTCTTAGTAGGCGACCACTGCGTCACCTGCCCCAAACATTCATCCCTGATTCCCACAACTTAAGTTACTTAAAAAAGAGTGTAAGAACATTATGAACTCTGGTAGGACATCAAATATGTG
The DNA here is from genome assembly GCA_036926295.1 of Pachydiplax longipennis. Taxonomy (NCBI): domain Eukaryota; kingdom Metazoa; phylum Arthropoda; class Insecta; order Odonata; family Libellulidae; genus Pachydiplax; species Pachydiplax longipennis. Next base: position 21,784,855 of record JAVFKF010000012.1, read on the forward strand.
CCATAAGTCGCCATGAAAAAGCACCTCACACCTTAGAAAACCAATTGAGCAGGATGCTCCTAAAACTGTCCACCAACGCGATAAATACCATCCTCAGCAGGTCGACCTCCATTAGCGAGACATACCCACCAGAAGTCATGCAAATCGATAGATAGCTTAAACGCTAATTGAGGCGAAGAGAAGAGCGGTGGTCAGACGAGGATCGCTTTTTCGCTCGGAACGAAAAAGTGGACGCATCGGAGATCTGCAGACGTCACGGAATGGCCCTAATCGGGAATCGATCTGACCTTATGAGCGGAGACGGGCCTCTTTCCAGGACTGACACCCGCTAATTCATTTCGGTTTTCCGGAATGGTTGTCAGTTGGTGCTGTCGTTACGTCTCAATTACACGGCCGTCGCAGATGTCGCGGGGCGATAGCGCCATCTGACGGAAGAATGGCGACGGTCAGTAGGGGCGGGTCCGGCAAATGGCGGACACATAGAGACGGTTTAATCCCGCCAAATGAGCGCATGTGAAATAAAGACCGCTTTCATTAAAACGGAAGCACGCTAAATGCTTGCGCAATTGATACGTAAAGGCTGCCGTAGCGGACGATTTCAAACAAAAAATACAACAAAGCCTAAACCACCTAAACGGAGGTGTCCATTCTTTTATTAATCACTAAATGAAATAGTCCAGTTTTCCGGGTTTGAATAGTCATAAGGCCGGGAAAGTTACGGTAGATGCACACCTCAGCCCCGAATTTAGTCGAATTTTCCGCATTACGTAGGAAAAGTTTTGATGTGCTTCAGTCGTTGGACCGAAGTCACCGAAATGAAAAATTCATGATTTATCTGCAAAAGGTTAAACATCTATGAAAATCAAAATTCATAAGCCAAGGAAATTGGAGTAAACGAGCGTGAAAAATAATATTAATGATGACTATCATAAATAAAGGAAGTTTATATTGCTACCTTTGAAATTCATTCTGGGCCAGAGACTAGATGCATCATGCTCATGTATTTTTATATTCAAATACTTTTATGTTGCATCGATATACGTATTTTTTCATTCCTTGAAATTGGAGACTGACCACAAAAATTAATTTTGAGAATTTTTTTTCTCTAAAGATCACCTACTACAAAGAGAGAGAAAATTTGCAAAATAATACAATTTATTTCGTAATTGCAAGAAATGAAACCAATCCAGATCGAAATTTGCCTGACCGGCAAGCCACATCCGAATTAAATTTCGAGTACCTAAAGACCTATCACAATAAATCCCAAAATCATGTTAACGTCAAAACATTCACAGTGCTACATTTCATGCGTTAAATTAATTAATCGTCAAACAAAAGGGATCTCTTTCACGAAGAATAATCCCAAAACGAAAGAATCGGAAACCGCGGAGGATTTCGGCGAATAAAATTTTGTATTTCCTTTGACGCTAAAACGGAAGTCATTTGAAATACACACGGTGCATAATTTCATTACATTAGTGAACGAGCATACCGCAGAAAAGTTCAAATGTAATCCGGATAAAACTCCGTATTACTGGAAATGCAGTGCTGGAATTCAACGGTTATAAATTCAAGTATTTAATTACTACATCTTTTGAAATCACTGTCTGTGGTCTACCAAGCATAACGATCTAATTTATACATACAGCTCGTACTTCAATATTAACTACCAAAAGCTATTTCTATTATCTCGTTGTTTATTACATTTTGTTCAATTAAGTATTCCATTCCAAAGTACGTTCTTTCTAACCTCCCAATGAATGTTTCGTCGGACTTGTACTAATTTTATTCAATAAGAATTTTTTCATTATTATTTTCTTGAGGATCCGTTTTTTCATCTATTACATCTCAACCTGAACTGTTCTTCACATTCAACATAAAAGACGACCTATGATCCGCGTGATCAATTTATGTAAATAAAGAGAAGTGAGTGAATTTTACAATTCAAGTAAAATAAGGATAAAAATAAAAAGCTTCACTCAACTTTCACACAAAATTGCAGTAAGGTACAGTAAAATTTTAATCTTTTTTCATGAAGCAATACCTTTAAGTACCCCATAAAAATTACAATTGTGGATTTTATTTAAAAGATATTACACAGACGAAATTCGCATCAATTTAATTTACAAGAAAAAAACAACGATAATGCTCCTTCGATATTCCACGAGAATAAGTTGGACTTATTGTTTATGTTTGAAAAGAGTCAATCTCCGAGTTGTATGTGCTCCATCGTGTATACATGAAAAGTCATAGGAAATATGGTGAGGGTCAGCGACCTTCTTAACGTAAAAAGCGCGTCTCGGGAGGTTTTCGAAGGTGCGGTTTGGATGAGAGATAGCAGCTCTTTCCGAGGCAGAATCTCCTCATCTCCATGGAAAGGGCGTGCGGGAAAAGACCGCAAATCAAAGATCCCAGCATCACTTCGAAAGTTTCCGGAGAAAAGGTTTCTTGGAAAGGATAAGAAAAGCAGAGGGGGCATGATTTTAAAGACGAATGAGCAGCAAGAGTATGAATCACCATATCGGTTAGTTCATTCACTCTCCCTCTACGTTTCAGAGCAAAAACGCCATTCATCCAGTAAATTGAAAGCACTGGGGGAGAGTACCACGTGTAAAAAGATCAGCTATTTTGGGTTCATTTCGAGCCTTATTTCTGACTCTTATGACGGAGGGTTAATTACTCAATCAAAGGTAGCTCTCAAGCCACCCACGCAAGAGGAATTTATACGAAAATCTCTCCTTAATAATTCATATATAAAAAAGATTCATGCACATTAAATTCTCCAGTTGAGAATCTATTCTCTACTTTTTGACAACTTATTTCATTCTTTATGTCATCCGACAAGTTTGATACCTTATATCATTTTATACGTTTTTTCACGTACTACCTTCAATTGCTTTTTTCTGCAAATACTATAATCATTATTTGAACCATCCCGACGCTTGCTCGTTTCTCCGATAGAATCGTAGCATTTGCAGCATATCTTCAGGAGCCTATTTAAGCTATCCTATGCCATAGGCTCATACATTGGAGGCCCCCGCTATGAATTACAAAAGCTATAATTCGATGTTATTGATAAAATACAGGCCATGGAAAATTCAGTTGCATCACTAAGGCAAGAATAAACAAAAAATTAAATTATAGGAAGTACTTCAATAAATTATTATGAATGATAAATGGACTTACATTATATAGTGGCTTTGGTTATGTAATATATTCTATAAACATGTTTATGTATTACGTAACATGTATTATGTAGAATTACTCTACATAAAATCATTTCCTGAAGCGAAAAGCAGTGAACCCGTGAACTGGTCCTACCTCTAAAAATTTGAAAATAAAGAGTAGTCGTACGTTATGGAGAATTAAACTAAGAGTAAATATTCTAGAAGGTGAAGATGAGTTATATACAACGTCTTAATTTCGAAAGCTAAAGAATCTGCATCCTTTTTGCAGACTTTAACATTCTCAAACGCATCACGTCGTGAAATACCACGTCAAACGCTCCTAAGATCATTGTATAAAAACTCAGCTCTAATTAATTAGACATGCCTACTTGCCGAGATTGCTTTACGATAAAATTCTCATCCAACAAACTAATAGACCGTTATTTGGTATGGAAGGAGGAAGAAAATGAAGGAAAACGTATGGCGAACAAGAAGGAAAACTTTCCTTGGAAAAGAATGGCAATTAGAGGCGCAGTGCCTTCCTCGAACTCCCGCAGTCATCGCGTCGAGTGAACGTCTAAGAGGATCCGTACCGTTAATTTAATTGCGGGATAAGTGATGGCTCGTTAAAAACTTTCCACTTGCGAACGAAAGCGAAAATGTGAGGGAGGATTTGAATAAGAGATGACATTAGAGAGATGTTTCGTATGATGCGGCATTCGGGTGCAACGGAGATGGTATTTGCAAAATAAAAAAGCGAGTCGTTGGGAAGCTGGGTAAAATATTTTGAAGGAATGTTCGAAATTTCATAGAAAATATATTCCTTTTCAACTACAGGATGCCTTCGTTATCTCATCTTGTCTAAGTATTTTCAAGCATACGCACAAACAGCATCTTTACGATAACATCTTTTTTAAATTTCTCCTTCACCAAGGCCTGAATATCATACCAGTATGAAAACCCAGAAGGATTATAACGTTTGAACAAGCCTGTAACACCTCAACTAATTTACCTTTTCTTAAGGTTATTCCGAAAATTCCTCGCCACCTGAACAAGTGTTATTCTTCCGTAAATTTCGCGTCAGTTGATGTAGATTAGCGTCAAAATTTTTCTTAAGAAAAAGAGCTATGTGCGTTCTCATCACTCTCTTTTCTACAAGTTCATTCACAAATCATCCCCTTGCATTCACATAATTCTAAGCCGCTTTATTTCCTTACTTTATTTCCATTAATTTTTCCATCCTCTTATTTCCTTTCAAAAATCTCTACCGCAGTACTATATCATGTAATCATATTATCAGTTTATGGATTTATATCGAAACAAATAAATTAAGCGGTATACCATTAAACGTTACAACCGGAAACATTTTAGACCGTTAAGTCTAATTAAATAAATGAGTGTGCCATAGAACACACACTGTATCCTATCTTCTTTCTAAACTGTAGCGGTAAGTGAGGTTGAGACAGAAAAGTTACAGGTTGTTTATGTTAAAACGAGCACGGAAAGTTCCTCGTCGAGCGCCATAAAAGCCCGAGAGATCCTGAAAAAAAAGCAAGAAGAGAGAGTGTAGAAGGCCTCTCTTACGGGTCAGGCAAATGGCTTTGGGACGATCCCTATGGCAGCTGGCACTTTCCACCCGGGCGACGCAAAAGGCAAGACGAGAAGGGCAAATGGAAAGACTCTCTTGCGAAAGATCCAGAAAGAGACTGGGATGCTGTGCATTAATCGTTTTCGCCTGGAGATGCGATAGAATGAAACTGCACGCACAAGAACACGTGTCACGTCCACTCTCGAGCCTTTTTACCCTTTCCAACGACGCCCACACATAGTGGATGAGGAGAGTTCGCGGGCCAATTTTCAGAGGGAAGGGGCGGTTGAGTGAAAGGGAAGGAGAGGAAACATGTTGCGGAGATCTCGACGGAGATGATACTGTTTGGTGCATTGCATGAAACCAGAGCTTCTCAACCTTCTATATTCCACGGCGCACTAGAGTATCATTGAAAACTCAGGGATACGTAGAAAACCACACGTTTGATGGTGAGCCTGAATTCAAATCAATAAATGAGAATTGATAATTTGGGATTGGCAATATGGACAATAATAAATAATAAGAATTCGTCAGCAAATGTAAATGGAAAATATTATTTCTAAAAACTGGGCCGCCGCAAACAATAAACAGACGAATAAAATTTTTATTCGTCGGAATTGAGACTTGGAAGTCCCATTTTCCATTTAACCGATAAGAAAAAAATTACAATAAAAGAAAGGAGGAGGGCAAACTAAATATTAAATACATCTGAACATAACGTAGTTAAAAAAATCGTAAGATAATAAAATTAGAAAATAAATTTTTAAAACTTGAAGTATAGGAGCACAGGAAATTTTAAAATTTAAGATTCCAATTTTAACTAAAAAAACATGAAAACCGTAATAATTAGACAGTCAATGTAGAATATAATAGGGACGGAAATAGATTTTTAGCAGTATATTTGCCGCAGACTTCTTGACAACGGAATGCAGAATGGAATTATATGGTTTTTAATGTAAAATTAACAATAACAAAATGGAAAAGTCCAACCTGAGATTCAAGCCAGGAATATATCCCTCCTTTTATGACTCAGGCTAAGAATGACAACAAGAAAAAGAAGTACGTATATCATTAAGTTCATTTTATTCAAATTTAAAATTACGTATGAGCATTTTCCATAAGATACTTCTGAGTCACCCAAGTTTCCGCAATCATGATTTGCATTAAGAATATTGGCATGACAACGGTTTCCATCACAACATTCCGAGAAACATTCACGAAGCGGCTCTTTAAATAACATGGATTTACATCACACATATACGAATTTCCATGATTCGCATTATAATACTCCGCACAACAACGGTTTTTATGACGGCGGTTCATACAACAGTAGCTGAATAGACAGCATTCCGCGGCAAAACATTCTCGCAAAACAGCTTGTTAAATGACAATAGTTTGAGGTGAGTCTGTTCGAATGACAATTCCTCGCGTAACGGAACTTCAAATCACGAGAATTTTGGTAATAATGACTCACAAATCGAATCTTTACATTATAACATTCCAAAGTAAGAGGAGAGTCCTCTTTCGCAAGCACTTCGCGGATGTCAAAGAAGTGGTGAACAATGATCTCCTACTTAACCGGTGAATCAACCAAAAGAAATTTCCTGCATCACTGATGCAGCCTGACCATGTTGTCCAAGAAAGCGGTTTCGGCCAGAATAAAGAGAATAAACCGACTCAAAGCCTAAAAATAACTAAAGCCAATTGACAGAAACGCTGAGATAAACCTAATACGGCAAAAGGATGAGTATCATCGACCTGGGAGAGATTCAAGGAACGATTACGAGGTCAAACTCTCTTTCGCGATTAAATTGAAAAATATTTCTTTCCGTTATTTTTCGATTACTTAGAATTTTTATCGAAATTAGTCTCGCCATGCCAGTATATCGGTTAATTTCTTGCTTCACTGCGTACTTGTGATTAAAAAACACGAAATTCGATGACTACGAACTAGCATGTTACTAAACAACTGAATTAAGGAGTGCACAGTTTTTTCCGGTTAATCCCAAATTTTTATCATTCATTTAGTTGATAAGTACCGAATATAGTTACACTCAGCCACTGACAGAAATTTATCGGGTTCTGGTTCCACCAAGTTTTAGCCAAATTCGCATGCCAAGTCGACAGCCTGAGATTAAAATCCTCTTAATCGATCGAAATTCTAGATCCGTGTAGTCCTTAGGTGAAAAAATAAGGAAAATAGATAAAACGACATAGAGAATTAAAAACCGCCCTGAAATCATAGTCTATCCCGTTACGACGAATTATTCCGCACTCATGAAATGATATTACTTTTCTTTAGAGTTCACCAAGTGTTGTAGGTTAAACGTGATCTTCTTTGAAAGTTTGCCAAATTAACGAATCATGTTTGCGTCAGCGATAAAAAAAACAACTCGCAAGCAGATCGCAGGGACGTAATGGATAAATTGGGAGGTATGAGATTAAGGCGCAACAATTAATCTTCGCAAGAAAGGCAGCGTCTGTCGCCTAGAGACGCCTCGGTTGCTCATTGAGTTCGGGCCACGTCAACAATGGAGATAACATCAAGGTGAATTAAGATCGGGGGACGATGGGGAGAGTGATGCCGCGAGACGGAGGGAGAAAGTTCCCAGATCGATAACACTTAGCTTTGCCCTCCACGGCGCCCTTTATGAAAAGAATAGATAATCCCATCTGAAGGTGTTTTAAAAGCTGCCTCGGACGAAAGAAGTGCGACGCGAGTTGTTTTCGTTTCGTACTTCATCAACTTATCGTGTTCGGCCGATCGCGGAGTAATTTTATAGCGTTAAAACTTGACGCGAGGAACCTGATGCATAATGATTGAAACGGTAGCTTTTATTTAAATTTATTACTTTGCTTGATGAATAGGAAAATTCTGTTATCTGTTGATCTTCATAAATAAATGCCGGAATTAATTGGGAATTTATCTGATTTTCTTAATTTAATACAAATTTTTGATGGCATATCAAATAGAAATCAGATTAAGGAATCAATATTAGACATTTGAGGCCAATATTAGACAAATGATAATTAACCAATATTAGACATTAATGGTTCAAATGCTTCGGTCTCTTCTCACCTTTTCGCAACAAATCAAGCATTTTATTTTTGTTTCACAATCATTTCATCGCATCAAGTGGAAATAAAACAGAAAATGTTCTGTTTAAGTTTACTTAGCCATTGAATCCGTTTCCCTAGGTACAAAGTCGATGCTGAACAACCTTAACACAAGGCATACGTCACTTAAGTGCGGCTTCAAAGTTTTCTATACCGCCTGATAATGTGTGCCCGTACTATAAGAATAGGATCTCCACCCCTATTAAACAATTCGCTAACACTTGCACAACTTGAGAATCCAGCGAAATATCGAACAAATCTCACATAAAAACACTCATATACAAATATACTAGCGGAGAGTACCGTCCGAACCGCAAAGAAATTTTTACTCCTCACGAAACACAATGACTTCAATCAACAACAAGAAGCCAACGCATAAATAGCACCTCAAAAGATTTCATAGCCGACAAAACCCGAAATGACCACGCTCTTAAGTGCGCGGGAACAAGTTCTTAATTTAAACCGTTAACTACATCCGTCCCGCATCAACGTCAGCGCAGCCTATTAAAAAGAAAGAGGATCGCCGCAGTTGAGAGTGGGACGACTTCCCTTTCGAGCGATTATCTCGCACAATCGATCGCTGGGAATCGATGGCGCGGATTTCTGAGCGTTCGACACATTCCCTTTCTCCGGATTCCTTGAGACGACAACGGGAGCTGCGAATTAATCTGTTAAGTATCCCCGTCTTTCTTTTTCATCCCTCTCTAGAGAAACTCCCCTTTGAATGCCGCCAGAGACCTTAATGCGGGTTCCTTTTGCGTCACTCTTCTTTCTTTCCTCTCCCACTCATCACTCCCTTCCTAAAGAAGCTTCCCAAGCCATCCGCTCTATTTTTATCGCCATTAAAGAGAGATGCGGGACATAGAGGAAGAGATATAATAGGAGGAAAGAATGCCATGAGGAGAGAGGTAAATAAAGAGATAAATAGGTTTGCGACATGAGAGAGTCTGCATGAAGTTGTTAGGGAGTGATAATGTGTTTATGCGAAATTTTCTTAACACGCCACATATATGGGGGACGTCGTTACTGGAACCAGCAACTAATTAACCAATAATGATAACATATTTGACTAGATCATGATTAACATAAATTTGGGTATTCGCCTCATAAGAAGAAAACTAATTATTCTTAAGAGGATAATTAGCGTCATGGCCATTTGTTTCCCCTCTAGTACCTTATACTTTTTGACCAATTACTCAGGGGGATGAGTAATTACAAAAGAGATGGAAAGAGTGTGACTAATTGTAAGAATGAGAGGAAAAAAATAATGGTGAGATACGGCGAGGAACATCACCATATGAATTTAATGAGGAGTTTAATTGACGATGACCCTTAGGAGCCCTAAGATAGTAGAGATAATGTTGAAAATACGTTTAGGAGGTCGTTCGACAAATTCCAAGTAATGCAGAATAACCTCACTATAAGGAAGGAACTTTCTGATTCGGCATGATATTAATGCAGAGATTTTTTCGATAGTTAATTAATTAATAGTTATTAATAATGATTTCAATTCATATGGGAAATAATTTGGTGACATTTATAACTGACATCAACCTAAACCTGAATTTACCATCATGATATCAATGTATAGTGAAATTACAGTGAAATTAAATTAAATTTATAGTGAATTTTTTTTCAATTTATCTTTTACTGCACTTTGATGCTCCATTAACCCACTTCATTCTGAGGAAAAAGTTAAACAGTAAGCAAGTAAAATCAGATGAGAAACACTTCCAAGCGAAATGAATCAAGAGATGCTAGTTATAAATCATATACGATTTCTTCTATGAGCGAATAAGGCGCACGTTATTTTATCATCAAATAATTTCCACATTACGCTCACCTTAAACTTCAGCGAGTATCACCTTCAATCATTTAAAGCGATTATCGTAAAACAAGGTTGCGCGCAAAACACCCGCAAACCTTACGTAAGAAAAACGTAAAACCGAAAGATTAAAGATGAAGCGCCGATGAATAAACAACAGGGAAATCTCGGATTAATATTATCCGATCTACGTATTCAGAGTTGCCATTTAACCCGGGGAAACGTGGAAAAAACCAGATAGCTCTCAACTGACACATTAATATTTATTCCGAGCCGCATAATAGAGAGCGACAATCACCCACCGCTCCATATGTAAAAACGACCGATTTCAAAAGACGTCTGCAGCTACATTAAGTCCTCCGAGTTATTTCCATCATCAGCAACTGTTGGAGAGCGGTGCTAATTTAGTGAAATATTGTGCGCCCATTCTCACGCAAATTTCTCCCGCGCCGCCTCGAGAAAAATTCCGCTTATTTCCAAGAGAGCTTTCAATGATGTCACCGTGGAATTTCGAAAGCCTTCGGGAGAAAAAAAGACGGCGGAATCATCTTCCGCTACCAGGATCCGGATCCATTATTTGACGAACTACGCTTTGTCGCCGAAAACTACTCGCCGTCAGCACCCTCTTAAAGATTCAGCATACTCAATAGGAGCACGCGGGCACGTGTACACACGCACGCTCTCCGAACGGAGGGAAAAAACGTGTAAATAAAGAAGCGGCGCCATCTTTTTTTCGGTGTGCCCAGAGACACCTATCTCCCTCTTTCCCCATTTGACTCCTCTCGCCAAACTCGTAAAATGGCCGTGTTTATCGAGCAGGGAGGTGAATCCCTAGGCGGGCACTTAAGCCGAGTTGTATACAGCTATAGTAGCGCCTCTCCTCGCCCTCTTTCTATAAAGGATTCCTCTCTATTAAAAGGGGTTCGACATTAGCAAACTTTGAGGTTGTGAATCTGATTTAAACCTCTTTGTGCTGTCCTTTCATCTTCCGAGAGCGATCGTAAATTGCTGTTGGCAGAGAGCATCTCCTGACCCGAGATTCTCACTTAATTTAAGAGCTTAACAACTTCCCAAGAATGCAGAATGATGCGTTCATTAGCTTGGATACTTATGACAAATAAATTCAGCAGTGCATCAATATTAACACCTAGATATTTTTTCTGATTGAATATTTTAATTAAAGGTACTAAAGTACTGCTTAGTTAATTCGAATAAAAGAAGCTACGTAAATTACCATAGAATATTTTAATACTCACACTCGCGCTAAAATTAAATAAATAGAAGTTAAAAATAACAAATATCTTGGTATTACAGTCATGCTACGCCAACATTAAACTCTTTTCTCGCGATGCAACAAATAAGAACGAGAAAATCATCAAAGAAAATCCAAAACTACGAGGTATACTTTAATACATCTTCTGTATCTCAATTCTCTTAAGAAATAAATAATTAGAGGCACATTCCGCTCGTAACAACTAATTAAAGGAAACATATCGTTTCAAGTAATATTACTATATACTGAAACGTTCATAGAATTATGAATCATTAATGGAGAAATAGAGCTCAGTTAGATATTAGCAAAATTTTTCATGACTTAATTACGCTCGTGATAACGATGGAGTAGTAAATCAAATTTGTAATTCAAAACTTCCACCAACAGTTGTTGGTTCATTATAAATCTATTAATCTCGATACATTTCAAAGTATTGCGGTGTGGTATGTTCCACGTTTTCCGACAAGTTGCAATTTCGTGGGTAAACCGCAATATATTAAAGTTTATTAGAAGAATCAAATCAAAACTGTGGAACTGGGTCATTATACTCTAAGTAATGTGGGGGTATAATGCTAATGAATAGTTTTATGGGTAGCTAAATTTCGGGGACCTGCGCTTCAGGACTAACAGTGAGTTCCCGACTAGTTCCTTTAATATGCCGCAAGAAAGAATGGAAAATGTGCCTCAAAAGCAGCAAAAAGGATCGCTTTAACCTACATGTATGAGCAGAAAGACATTCAAAGACTAAGAGAAAGAGAGAACACTCATTTTGATTCCTCGCAGCAACTCGAGATAAAATGTTAAAGGCACTGAAGGCAGTAAAGTTCGTACTCAACTTTTAATGGCAAAAACCAACCATGAAAATGTGTGAACTCAAACGGCGACAAGCTAAGGGTAAAAATAAATATAGCCTACAATACACAATGTGCGGTGTGCGACAAAGAGGATGGAAATACTGAGATCCATTAGGGTATCGAAACGGAATGGAAATGAAAAATAAATGTCTCAGAAATGGTGGTTCTTTCAAGTTCTCCGTATATTTATCACCGAATCTATAAACGTTATGGATGTCATAAATGGACGGCTGAGAGATATTTGGGAGCAGAACGGCAGAGGCGTGGAAGGCGCTGTCTGGAATGGGAAGAGCTGCGTTGGAATGGAGGATAAATGACCGACCGCACACGATAAAAGGGAATGGCAAATGGAGCATTGTGTCTCAAAAGAAACGTATTGAAAATGCGTTAAAATAATATTTTGATATACAACTTGGCCAGGAGACAAATTCAAATGAAAATCTTGGGATTTTTGGTGTCTTAAACCGTTACGGACGCGTATTTCGTCATACAATGAAATGAATCTTTTTTCCCTTGTAGTAGTATTAATAAAAGTGCTTTGACAGCTGAGATCATTTCGCGCAGATATATGCTACCTCCGAGAATCGAACTCGGGACCGCTGTCACCAAGGTATATAGAACGCGCAGTCCATTTGCCTTTCCAAGACCCGTTTCCGTTATAATACGTATGGAAATTATGATAAACATTTTCTCTCCTGATTATTTTATTTTAAATTAAAATTGCTGTTTTATATTCTATTACCATCCATATGTAGTTAAGGTTAGCTGATTAGGCATTGAATATGATGTTAACATCATTTGGTAATCTCACGAGAATCTGTTAATCTTTCGTGAAATGGTTTCCATGTTTCTACTTTTTACCGTTACTACCTTCTTACTTGGCTTATTATCTTAAACTTCCTGGAAGGGTCATTGTAAATCGTTCGTAGGTTTTGGTAGTTAATTTAATGCAGCTTCACGAACTTAATACGTCTGCGGAAATCATAATGCAGTTCTTAGGGAACCGAAACCAAGACATATTATTAAGAATAATTACAAAATTGATATCAGTAGAGTAAGAATGTTTCGTTAATAGATGTAACGTATAAATCATATCTTCAGCAACCTATCTCTAATTTTCCAGTTCATCAACCCTACGTTACAGATTATCATTCCTTAAAGGTCATTCACGAATTTAATTTTTCTATGCCAAAAATAGAAGCATTGAAACTAATGTCTAAAACACTCCACCATAATGCGCTCAAATCGACTGGACCATAAAAATTCTAACCTTGTGCCGTAATCTATTCCGTTGATAGGAGGCTCACGTTGAGAAATAATTCCACAAATATTCCGCAATAGCCATTGTAACCCTTCAGAGGGAACAAATGGACATCAGAAGGACGGTTCCACAAAACTTTCGGGTCAGGTTGACGTCATTTGCGGATAATGTTCTCCGAGTACGTAGGCACATTAATTTGATGGATAGCTCCGACTGAGAGTACATATATCACGCCAACATCAGCCGCTTAAGGGTCCGCCACATTATAACTCACGATGCCGTTCATCCCTGTGACGCTAAGAGATACTGACTATCGCTCCCCCCACTTTGCCCACTCTTAAGGCCTTTGGCGTCGCATTGGTGGGCCAAGTGACACGAGTGGCCTTTAAATCGTACGCCACTGAAACGAGCTCTCGAAATCACAGGAAATTGTTCAACTAAACCTCGAAATATATACATTTTAAAGGAAAATCAGAATAAGACTCGAGATATAATGCAATCAATATTCTTTTAGAGTAAAATCAAATCATGTAAGATGAAAACAGGAGGAAATTATCCCCAGGAAACTAATTACTATTTCAATAATTTTGTAGAAGTATTAAAACAGAAATTAGTTTCCTGTGGAAAAGTTCTTCCTGTATATTCTTTCATCGTCACGAAATACCAAATCCGTTGATTTTATTTTAAAATCAAATCAGATATGTGTGATTGATGAAATCCAAATAGATCGGAATGAATGCTAGTAATGAATGCGATGGGTATAGCTATGGTACCGATTAGAAATCTAGATTAGATCTAGCTCTTGAAGTTACGGTAATCTTAGAGTCTACACTCTTTTAAATGGTTTAAGTCTACTTTCTGTAAAATTTCATTAAACGAATCTTGGGAAATTGCTTATGTTAAACCTTAAAATATATGCATAAATTTAAATATAAAGCGTATTTTCCACAAAACTTCCTAATGACCGCCGGCTTCGGAAGCATCAATAGGCCCTGCAAGCTATGATAAGATTTATCAAAAACTCATTATGGTTTGCCGTAGAAAACTAACGCTCTGAGATCATTCTTACTTTCACTAAGGGGCGTCTGAGATAATTGTATTCAATCGTCTGCCACATGACAAGTTTCTAGATTCATCCGTTCGTTGCCACCGAGGTACGACCGTTGGAATGCAGGATTGGCCATCGTCTCTCCGCAACCACGAAAGCCTTTCAAGATAAATTTAAACGGGGGTCTCAAGATATCCGCAATGGCCCGCGTAAAAAGCTTTTGTATTCCTAGATGGCTGTGAAAAAATTCGCCGAAAGGCACGTCGCAAGGAGTAGCTGGCGACTAACTCTACGTGTTCCTCACTCTTTCCAATTTTTTCGCTCCTTCCTTTGTCGCTAAATCTGTACGTGATTTCTTCGACCACCTACGTGTTAGTTTTATACTTTTCTCAGTCTACTAGCAACGTGTACGCTTGTCACCGGTCAAGCGTTGGAGTAAGCAGTGAAGAAAGCCACGTAGATGGCAAGTGATATCAATCAATGAATCCGCAAAACGCTGTGAGAGAATCAATTGCTTTCATAAATCTGAATAAAATATGAAAGTTCCTTTCGGTAGAAGCTATTGTGAGCTATATATTCCATCAAATACTCGAATCGTGAATTCATTGAATTAGTCTAAAATACTCAATCTTCAAGTGAGGTATCAGAAGGCTATAGACTTAATGTTAAGATCCACAGAATAACAAATAACGTAGGGTTAGACAATGGCAAAGCATGGAAAATTTTCGTAGATACAATTCATAAAATATAGAACTAAATTACCAAAATTTTCATTTATTTGCCTATACCATAGCATATTATTTATATAATATAAACAACCGCAGAAGTAAACTTCATATGAAAACGCCACGGAGGCCTCGATAATTATCCGGATGTTACTTCTTTCGAAATCTAGTTTAAATAAGGAGGATTAGATTTTCAAGAAATAATTTTGGATGGAACAATAGCTAATGTCCAAGGACGCACGTCTGCGCTAGTTCACATGGTGTATTTTCTTACATATATAAAACAGCAGGAGATTTCAAAAAATAAAATAGATTCAAGAAAACCAGGTTAAAGAGGCTGATCAGTTAGCTACTTTTTGCGCTATTGGCGAAGTATCCTAGGCCCTACAAGTCATTCCGGAAAAAAATTAAATAATAAATCTGCACCACAGAGGATTCGCAGAGAACAATTTTCGAGAAAATCTGCGTTAAATTAAAATGCAAGAAGGTAGGGGGTGATATTTTCACGGCTTCCAAAAATTCACCACAAAGACTCTCGTCTGAAATTTCCAGCTGCCGATCCAAATTGGCATCTCAGAGAGAATGCTCGAGGTTATTTACTGCTTTGAATCGAATAAGTAAGTAGTGGAGTCGAAAATCGTGTCGAGTTTGTTTGGAGTCGCGCGCGAAAAGAGCTTTGGGAAGTCTTGCCAATGAGGCTTTTATGAAACGCGTGGAAGTGGACTCCATTAGGCGAATGAATAGCTTATTGACGAGACTCTTTCGCTTCCATTCTTTATGCTCCGCTCTCCTTTGAATCTCTGTCCTTCTCACAAGCGGCTGGCTCTCTTCGCATACTTTATACTCATCTTTTCTCAATTCTCGTACTCAAGCAGAACCATTATCACCCGCGTCTTGACAGCAAACGGTCGGAACAGAAAGGTAACATTGTTACAAAGGATCGGCCATCAATGATTGTGAAACCCGGCGGATGATTTCAGAAATACAAATGTTCTATTGAAATAACAGCACTTACAGTTAACTTTCTACGATACTGGAAATTATAAAAATGTTCAAGTTTCTAATAATTTTATAACGTGCTGTGGAATGAGAATGGACTGGGAATAAAATAATTTTATTCTTGCGAGCCGAAACATGAGACCGTTTTACGAGGTTCAGTTTAAGTATCCTTCACTTCATCTAATTATTAAAATTAATTATATCTATTTTCACTGAAATAAGTCTAAGGGAACTCCTTAACATTTCCAGTGGTGTATTCCACTCTGGCCGACTAGTAGAACAGCGAGGATATAACGTTTATGATGATGTCGTTGAACTTGAGAAACATGCGCCAACTTCAGCTGAAAACGGAGTAATAATTCAAAATTAATTGTTATCAAAACTATCAATGTGTATACCAAATAAGCGGTTTCCAGGATATTCGTGATTTTAAAGGAACGTTGCGAATTGAGAAAACCAACAGAATAAGGAGATCAGATCAAATTTATCTTGTGTGAAAGATCTTCACAGAACATAAATTTTTACGAGAAATTTTCGCAATCTATATTAAATCTTAATTATAAAGAGCTCTACCGAGATGTGAGATACAGTCACAAAAAGCATTTAACTTTTCATTTTAATCCGAGCTTTCATACTTCAAAGCGCATACTCAAACAACAGATAGTACATGCATCAAGGCCGGAAAATGATACCGAGCGCACTTAACTCCCATTTTAGGCATCAAAAGAGATAAAATGGAACGAAGTGGACCAAGCAGTGACTCTCATCTCTAAATATAACATCGTCCACCCAGAAGTCATCCATTCAGTGAAATATTCATGGCCTTGATATCGCCTATGACACATGTCACAGTCGCGATTCTTTTCATTTAGCACGCTCTGTTGCGAGCGTTAAGACTATTCCAGCAAATGGTGCGGACCGGCAGAGAAACAAAGGGGACAATCCTTCAACGTTTATGAATCAACCTTGAAAAGGCCACTTTCCGAAAGGGGTCCTCTACGCACCAACTCATTCATCACGTAAATTTGAATCTTACGTCTGATTCCCTTCCTCCATTCTTCCCTTCCACAAATTTTCTCCGCCCAGAAACTCCTTCCGACTCCGTAAGTCATCCTTTCCTCACGATCCAATTGATTACGGAGAGCCAAAGCATGCGGAGAGACTCATCCCGCCAAGAGGTCACGACGGCCATCAAAAAAAGTCATTTTTTTAAGGTCGCAGGTTAACACTCCGCGTTAATTTTTTCCCCTCCACTCTCTAAAGCAGCTGCGAAAAATGACCCACATAACTCCGCGGCGAAAATAATCACGAGGGAATGAAGGATGAATCTGTTTGAGACCATTCATCCGAGGAGACGCGGGATTTCGGGCAAGAATTAATAATGGCGGCAGACAAGAGAGCAACGATATAGGAGGGGCATCGAATAATGTCCGCCGACGGGAGATGCATCGGGAGACGTGGAGGAAGCTATTTGAATGAGTAAAACGTCGGAGAGATTGGATGGAGCGATAAGGGAGTGCTGCAAGGAACCGATGGAAGTCCAGTGGGAAGAGAAACGAAAAACGCCGTCCGCATATGTTAAACGCGCGCTTTTTTCGCGACCGCGGCCGAGGGACGGAAAGTTATGAGAGGCACACACAATTTCCAAGTTTCTTTCGCAGCCACGGAGACTCGTGACAGCCAAAATAATCACTTCTTCCATTGCGAGAGATATTTTTTCTCGAAAGGATGGACGTGAGTGAGAGGTGCTTAAACGGGTGGCAAGGATGGGAAGAAGAGGGTAAAAAACAGACTAACGACTATATTGCAACGGAGAAGTATCGACGACGGCTTCCTTTAACGGAACGAGTCGGTCTCGGTTCTAAGCCTGGAGAGAGGGAGGATTTTTATAGCCAAGGATTCATATGTTCCCTACGTTATATCTCATAACTAACAAGCTACTCAGGAAGGAGGAAGGATAGATATGAAATAATGAGATGCATTTAAGACATACGAACTCAAAAGATTTAAATCGTTTTGATTGAGTAGGATAAGTAAAAGCGTTGAAACATTGCTATGCTGAAGCGGTATGGAGTATGGAGGTACGGATTTATCAAGTTCGGAGACCCTTGCCTTGATCAGGAACAGGTCGATATGTTCAGCAGTTCAGATGGGGATCAACTATGTTATTAGTTATTAGATATGTTACTATAGATGTTGAAATACTATGTATAGTTTTGCACCAGGTCGCTTCATCGCCGAAATAGTCTACCATTATCATCTTATAATTAGGCTCTAAGCTTATTTAAACGTCACATTCAACAGCTCTACTCTTTCCAGACGGTACGCTCTCCATAGCTTCCCTAGATACCCTTAATCTCTCTGATTAGGAAATCATTTAATATACCTAAATAGAAAGAGCCTTTCACAAATTTTCATCTCCGATGATTCGGTCGTTTTTGTGTTGTCTAGTTGCTAAACATTTGGATCAGTAAAGTATACTAGGAACTGCTATTGCTTGGTAAAGTTTTGTCTCACCAATCTAGTTTAATTTAAAAATCCCTGGAGACAATAATTGATATGATGGAAATGTTAAAGAACATAATTGTAGATTGGAATACAAGGAGTATGAACGTCGAAACTGGAGAGCTATAATTTGATGGAAAAAACAACCGTAGGGATGGGAAGGACGAATAAGCCAATGAGATCTCACAGGGGGAAGCAAGCAAGGTTTTAAGATTGTAAACGGAGGGGGCACAAGGATGAAGAGAGAAACTTGGTACAGGTACAAGAGGAGTTGATCTTCAGAGGGGGAAACGAAGGAGCGCCCTTCCCCTAGCAACTTCATCCCTTTCCGTCCGACCAAATCCCCTCCGCCAAGGAGGAAATTTACGACTCCTAAGACACCGTTCTCCCCCATCATCCCCTTTATTTCCGTGGCAACGTTCTTTGTAATTCTCCGCTTTGCACATCCCAAAACCTCTTACCCCTCCCATCCCGAAGATTTCAATGTAGATTTTGGACGATCTCTCTCTTTCCCACTCCTTCCGCTTTCTCCAGGCACATCCACTGACCATTTCCTCCTCATATTTATTTCATCCAGTGAGAACCGTTTTACTCCCCGCTTCCTGTCTCTTTATCACCGCTCTCATACTTATTCTTTTCATTCCTCCTTTTAGATAGCGATCTCCCATAAATATCAATCGATAAATCGTGGAAATATTGAAGTGTATCTCCAACCAGCATGGGTTCGAGGAACTATTCCATATATCTAAGAGGTCCTTTCCCGATACCATCTCTATTTCTTGGAATATATCACGTGGTTGAATGCAACAGAATCCTCTGATTTACTCAGGTCTTCAAAATCTCTGCATGGTCAAATTGCTTATTTCCAGATTTAGAGCGACATTATCGCCTTAAGAACATATTGAGGTGGAAAAGTCCTACGAGACCGATAATCTAACCCGGATCTCCGACTTTCAGGGATGGAAGAGATTCAGGTCTGATTCCTGATTAAAAAAATATTTTTACAACTGTTTATACTTTGGATTTATCGCATAAATATAAATGGAAAGTTTGTTTCTTTCCAATTCCTTCTGGGTTATAATTTCATCCCGCAATTTATCCAAAAATTGCATCCTATAATAATAACTATAATAAACTCTAAATTAAATTATACTATTTTTACTATAATGTAACGTCAGCCTAATTAAATATTTTTCGATTTAATAAATATAAAGGGAGATTCATTATTGGAGACCATCGGAGGTGTATATAAATGGTGACAAACATCAAAAGCCAAGCTCCTTTTAGTCTATCAGACTCACTGACAATTTGACTCTTTACACTGAATAAAAGCGACACGCACTAGGATATTTGAAACGCCCAGTAACATTTAAATGATTTCGAAGAGTTCCGAAAAACGATCATTTTGTCACCCATTCCCATTTCAATCTCTCAAATAAACGCTACGCGTACGGAATAGGACACCAAACACAGGGGATGGGAGCAATATTTTAAATTCTCGAATAAACACAGCATAAACCTAGGCAATAAAAAGTCCAGGTGGCTCGCAAAAATCCTGACGGCGGTGAGGCAAAAGAAATTTATAGTCAGAGCGTGCAAACTTCTTCAGCTCCCAAAACGGTTAAGATGATTTCCGAAGGAAAATAAACGTATTCCACCGCATCGCCACCTCTTTCGAAATCCGACGGGCCCGTATTTGCCTTTTAAAATTTCCTCCGCGCCCTATCCTCTATTTATAGCTAAGTGCGCCACGCCTTTCTCCTTCGCATAGGTTACGTGTCATCCCACCCACGCTAGTAATCTCACTTAGGTGATCTCGTACGCTTTTATTATTTCCTTTTCCCCCTTATCAGCACCCGACCCCGTCCTCTTTAGCATTCCATACGCGGCGAAGGGCTCCTATTTAGGGACCCCGGATGGATCCTCCTTCACACCAACGGGCGGCGACATGAAGAAAGGCCCGTTTGAAAAGAGCGCCGGATTCGCAGGAAGCGCCGATGCAACACTGACGCTGCGTAAATAAATAATCGTCAACTTTTTTGCGATGCGAGATGAATAAATGCTGCAGCGAGGGAAAATAGCTTTCGGTAATGGTGAAATAAGATTCAAGGACGCGATAATGCTCGGCATTTCCGATTTATTAAGCCCTTGAAATAATTCCTCAATTCCTTTAACTGAATGGACTCTCGAGTAAACATAACTCCTTGAAAAGTAGCAGTAAGAGATAAAGGGAGGCAACATTATATCCCCTACATATCTTTACTCATAACGAGGGGTGCATAGAAACATAAGGGGCAAATTAGCTACACCGATGGGGTGATAAATAGTAAATCGTACAAAAAACTTATTTAAGCTCAAAGCGAATCATCAAAAAGTAAACCGACGCAGAGGAAATGTTAGTACCGTAAAATGTTTTCAATAAAATAACGCAGAGTTTAGGCATTGTAATCAATGTCTTATTAAGCTCTTCAGAAGTAGCACTGCGACAAGTTTAGATGTCGGAAAGGACAACTATGGGAGAAAAAAGCAGGTGAACAAGTCGAAACAGTGCGTTTGATACGTCACTCCAAGAAAAGGAGAGTATTTTACGTTAGCTATAACGAGATCTAAAAACCTCATAAAACCCTATCATCTGCTCTTCCCCTCACACTACTTCCTTCCCCACCCTCTCGAAGATTGTTTGAGGTTTCTCCGCCCACGCCTTCGGGACACGTGAGGGACTTCCAAAGAAACGTTCCACTGAAAGAAAAGCATCAATCTCCGTTGGTTGAGACACACCCTAAGCGCCCCTACAATATGTTTCACGCAAGCGGATGGTGGCGACTAATAGAATAATGGGCCACGAAATCGTTTCGCTTTTAGCACGGATCCATTTACGGACACCAGTTTAACACATCGACTTTTTCACCGCTTAGTAATCCTGACTTCATAAGAAAACCTCTGTGCCCTGATTTGTTTTTCGGAGAAATGGTTTTAACTCGAGATAATACTGGCTTAAAAGAGATCTTTTGGAAAATAATCAAGAGCAGGTTGCAGAAGAAATGAATGAGGTCTTTACATAGCTTCACAAAAATGAACGTAAAGAAGGTACCAAGTATAACTGTTCTTAAAGAAAGATGCGTGCAGTGACATCTGAGATAGCGGACTTACTCTAAATGCCAATGCTTATCCAACACATAACCCTCGTAGTCCACAGAAGACCTAAATTGCTTCTCCGAAGATCAAATATGTATGAAAAAGCCACGATGAAACCAGTTTAAACTCCGATTTATTAGGTCCTTTCAATCAAAGTGATGCAATAAAAGATTTTCTACCTAGGATAAAAATGAGCAATCACATAGATCCCTCAATTACCGAGCAATAGATTAACAATCTTCCTGCTAGCGATGATTTTTTCTCTTTTTCGGACTGGTCTGTAGAAAGTTTTGATGAATTCAAGTTTATGAGAGCCATTTTAAAAGTCCAAGGACCGAAATACACTAATGTTGACTAAACGCTGTTCATTTTCGTTTACTGATAAATAATATGAAAGTAACATTGCTGTATTTCTTGGCTGTTAGAGGATTTGCAAGGAGTGGATAACTGCTTTTCGGACAAGAACGTGACCTCGAATTAATTTTTCTTGATTAGGCCAAGTATTACATTCATGACCAAGGTATTTGATGCACAAAGAAGAAACATACTCTTTCCACTTATTAGTTTTGATCACAGTATCAGAGGAAGATGAAAATTTTATAAAGTTCTAATGATGTATAATTCCGTTATATTGCGATCGACAATAATAATTGAATGATGTGGCTGAGTGACAGGCCAGATATTGTTCACCCACGATCAAAAGATACCGAATCTCTTCAAAAAGACACAGATAATATCAAAAGTTGTCCTTCAGTTACTTTCATTCGAACGTCATCGCCATTGCACCAAAATTTTTGGACTTATCCAACAATGATGTATACCCTTGATAAAGAAAGCTGAAGATCGTACAAACTACAAGCTCAACTTTTAGTTCAAACTGTCATAAATTAACGTAGACATTAATTATCTCCTAACATAGACAAATTTTACCTTACTACAGCCCGATATCGCAATATTTCATTGCTTGAAGGCAATTAATTACATCTATCCTGTATCAAGCCGCATGAATCACTGATGGCTGATATAACTCAATTGTGAGAAATATTGCGATGAAGATGCATGTGAATGGGATATGGCTCATCAACTTTAAATAATAGCTAGTGTTTATTGGTACTAAACGGACGTTTAGGGACCATATTAATTATATTATGGAAAGGAAATTCCACAATCATCCCTAATAAATTTTCAACAAAAACAATTGAGCTAATTGAAAAGAACCACTTTAAAATTATGACTCGAAAATGTAGCGGGTTCTTGGATATCGCCTAAATTTAGGAGGTCAAATCTATAAAAATGCTCTTGCTTAGGTCAACCGCAGCGGGCATTTAATGCGATAATGCCAAGAATTTCATGCAAAAGATGTAAGGAAACGATTCAAGGAATCATTAACAAAGCGTTTACTACCATAATTTCGAGAGAATAATGTAAATGACTCGACATAAAACTTCGCGGAAAACTTTTTAATGAAACCGTGCAACAGAAAGTTTCTCGGCGGTCACACCACCTGAATGCTAAGCAGTCACGGAAAGAATTTCCAAGAATTGAATAAACGGGTAAAATCTCTTCCTGTGAGTTCCTTATCACCTCGCATAAGAAGAAAAAACACCAATTTAATCAGAAGAAGGTGCATTAGCGGAATTTTTCTTGAAAAAATAAGATATTTTGGAAACAACTTAGCCTTGAGTTCCTGGAGGACACGAAAGAATGCCATTTTATTGGTTTTCACGGAAAATTAGTAAATTATTGAATAAACATCTTTTTTCGACATATTATTACAAAAATCGGGTGTCGCAAATTATAGAGATGAAGTGAAAGGAATGATGGCGATAAGAGTAGATGAGGTGGTTTCCACTACGTAAGAACTTCTTTTTCGTGTAAGGATAAAATTACTCCTTTAAAGTAGAATCATAGTAATATTTAAGCATTTAATGATGGACGTATATGTACATCCTTTACATTATTTATTGTTTGGGTAAGAACATCCACATTAAATGGAACTGCAAGGGAGACAGATCAGCATTGCCGCTTGAGTCACAAACTGTGTACTTTTCCGCTGATGGGAATTAGTAGTTAATTAACAGAAAAATAATTATAAACTTCTACTTCGCAAACATTTTTCCTTCTTTCCTCCTTAAAGTTTGGATTACAATCATTTATAGCTCATTCATCTCCTTTCCCATCTCCAGTTATTTATGTTTGTCTCTCCTCGAAATTTTTCCATCTCTCGTATTTCCGCATTTGCAAGATTATATTTAACATTCTATCTCGCTATATCGCATATGCCCCCATTATAGCAATTGAAAACAGCTCCTAGATTCTTCTGGATAAACCTTCAGTAATATCTTACATAATTATAAGCAATGCGGTGAACTAGCTGCGTAAGATTATAAATTATTAGCCTTTGCATGACTATAAATGGTGAAATACGGTGAATTTGCATTGGATTTGTAAACTAAAATCAGCCAAGCATAGTTACCTTGCTTTTTAACACATTAACTTTTTTATCAGCTTTAACTAGCAATACATTTGAGTTTTTCAAAAACTCAACTGTTTCTTACGGCTATAGGTAACCAATTCGACTACTTTCCCATCACGAAGGATCAGCTTATGTTATTTATTAAAAAATATTGAATAATGTTGGTGGCATTTCGATTTGATTTCATTAAAATTGATTCATTAAAACTCTACAGTGGGGCCGTAACAAGATAACCACAAACAACCATTTTCCAACCAATAAAACCCGGCTATAACCCAAGATCTTGGTAAACTACCACAACTACCATTCTGCGCGTTATATCAGCAAGGAATGGAAATAGTGAATCTTAAAAGTAAGCTAATTAACACTGGACGAGTGGAATTAGAGAGCCTATAAAAGGTTATAAAGAAAGAAAAACGAAAATGCTACTTAAAGAGGATGGAAAAAATTCAAAAGCCATTACGGTAATCGATAGCGTATGTAAAGCACATAATTTAACAGCCTTCAATGAGGAAAACGGCCAAAGGAAGAATGGCTTATAAAAAGCCGTGGCAAACAAAAGAGAAGGGTTTAAAAAAAGAGCAGAACTCGCAGATAAAGCAACCGCATCTCCGAGAGAGGGAATGCAGTCCGCAGAAGTTGTGGAATTCAAGTAGAGGGGATAATTAGATGCGAGGATGATTCTCGTGGAGGAAAAAAAACGGTGTCGAGGTAATGAGGATCGGCCATCTCAACGCTTTTTAAAGAGTTAGCAATTAACAGGTAAGCTTACAAAGTCTCTCGATACTTAGATGGGCACCGATCTTTTACTTCTCTCTAGGCTTATAGCTATTATATAAAATTTTTAGAATATTATTTAAAATAGAAGAAAGGAAAGCTCTTCAGCTAAACAAAGGCTTACCTAACGTCATGTTCTGATGTTAATTAATCCTTAAACCAATCCCTAAAATGATAAAAAGTGGCTGTTATTGTAAGAAAACTGTTGTTAGAAAAAGGTATAAAGATAGTTAATGACGATTTCCTAAGAAGCTTAGGCGATAGTTAAGAAAGCAAAATGGTGGGATGGATATGACTTAGAGTTAAAAACGCGTCAGAGACAGAAAAGAGAGCTATAATGATAATGAGATCAACATATACATTCATACTATTCAAATACACATATTTCCAGAACTTTCTAGTCATGTTACGGTCAATTCAGGTTTTCGCATCTTATTCTGTACATGAAGAACTAAGTAAGTTCCGTACGATATCCGACAGTCCGTAATCTCGAAAATATTATGAACATATAGTATACCTGAATCTGCGAGACTTTACGTAGTTCAGAAGAAATTTTAAGAAATAACAAAACCTTCGTTTTTTATAACTGTGAGTTGATTTCGATTGTAAAAGAAATTTTTAACTTAAAGTAGCAATATATAGCAAATCATGCTGACTAGGATAAAGAAAATATGTTGCGAAGGAAATAAGAAGATGTACGGTAAGAAATTGTAAGTAAGTACTTATGTATTATTATCATATATATTTAAATATCTAAAGACCATTAGATGTATACATAGAAATAAGTACGAACAAAAATTTAACCTCCATTCCTTCTCGTGATAAATGGTTGCCTAGGATATTTATTTATTTATTTATTTGTAGATAAGACTACGAGTAGGCACCTAGCCAGGTGGTAGTCATTATTATTATGATCTGCAAACCCTATAAAAACTATTGTCAAGTTAATAGATCTGGAAAACCCTCAAAAGAAATCTCTAAACACAACTAGTCAAGAGTATTTCCCTTCATTTCATCCTTTCCTTAATTCTAGTTCAATTTACTCGCAATGAAGAATTAATTTCCAAGAAATGAGTAATATTCCCTTGAAGGAGGGAGAAAAGATGAGAGACGTTAAAACCTTCCCCTTTATCGCCTGTCGCGTTAATTCGAGATTATGGGAGTCGTTTTCAGACGAAACGCACTTCTTAACTGACGTGTCGAGGTAATGCAGAGGTTGAAAGGAGTGGGTAATCCTCGAGAGGAAACGCTATCATCCTCCGACGAAAATGCTACTTTCCCTTGAAGAAATACGATGGGTTACAAGTGTTTCCTTCATTAACACGCCGTCTCGTGAACAACCTGTCATAATACTTCGGAATGAACGCAACAATTCATTATTTGGCAAAACAACGAATATGAATTTTGCTGGGGCTATTTACGGAAAATCATTGCTGAGAAGAAAGCTTTCAGCTGAAGTATTCGCTTAAAACCTTCCAGTTAGCGTCCAACCAACTACTAGGCCTTTATCTCGTTTAAAATTTCATCTCGATAATTTTGATTCACGAGGCTTTCGAGACCGACAAAAAACTACTTCAAAACAATATATTCAATTGAAACAGACCGTCTAGATCTACTGGGTCGGCTAATTACCCTCTCCTTGACTTAATCTCAGGTATCTCTTCCGTTTTTATTCAATCCACTCAATTAAACTTGTACGAGTAATCCACGCCAGTGTTCTTTATCTTACGGCCCGCGAGGTTTATGACAACCACGATATAACTCTGGGAATCGCGATATAAAATTTAAAGAAACGTGAGAAAAATGCCGAGAAACAGTTAATTGAATTCCACGAATTAATTGCCATTAGGACTATTAAGGATTGCGATCTGAGCGTGATATTTCTAAATTAATTACGTTGAGCTGCTAAAGAGATTACTGTGATCATACTCCTGCAATCTCAAGCGGCTTTCGA
The DNA here is from genome assembly GCA_036926295.1 of Pachydiplax longipennis. NCBI lineage: Eukaryota > Metazoa > Arthropoda > Insecta > Odonata > Libellulidae > Pachydiplax > Pachydiplax longipennis. The sequence goes on from JAVFKF010000012.1 coordinate 21,811,559, forward strand.
TTTAGAGGAAAAGTGGTTCGTTCTCACATACACAATCATAAGAGTTTCACGAATTGTAATTTAAATAAAGCTTACGACAGTAAATTGTCGATTATGTCCTCCTTATAGAATTTTTACCATTAATTGGATATACGGATAATATCTGATACATCATAGGCTATCAGTGATTCCAAAGCGGTCAAAATGCATGCCGTTATCAATAGCAGTCATCTCACCATCTATAGTTGCCAACTCAAGCTTCGAGATCTGATTTGGATTGAGAAAGACTGATTCGTTTCGAATGAATTATATGGCCGAGTTAAAGATAATACGTAAATATGAATGCTTGGATTCTAAAATAGACGCACTCTTAATTTTTCTAATCCCGTAAATCAAGAAGTAATTGGATAGGTATGATTAATATAAGATAAGACTAAAGTATATTTCAATAATTGATAAATAATATAAATATATCTTTTGAATTATATTTGTGTACTAATACAGAATGGAAAGCAATAATATAATTATAGTAATATAGTATAGAAAATAATATAAATATTCGTTTAAATGACCTATGCTAGAACTCTTCGATTTTAACTCTACTTTACAGCTAAATCGACCGTTAACAACAGTTTGATTCGAAAGAAAACTGAAGTTTAGAAGGTTCAGTAAAAATATATTTCACGTTTCTTTTTCTACTCGAAAAAAAATCCAGCCACACTAAATCAGCTCCTAAAAGGCCAATGAGTGAAGCGTAATATCTATTTACTGATGAGCTATTACCTGAAAAACTCGCCGATTTAATTAACTTTCACCAGACCTACACCGCTTCCTTGGCACATACGCCAATCCTTCAACGTAAAATAATGCGGCTCATGATAGCCTAAATAAAAAGTTGAAGTTAATGAGGGAGAAAGGCTCTGACGGTAAATAAAGGGGTTTCAGAAAGAAGGAGAGAGAAAATCTAAGCAGAAAAAGATAGAGGAAGGGAAAGATAATGAAGTGACACTAAAGAGGGGAAGAAAAGTACGGTAGAAATGGATGATAATCGCCTCCTGCAATTTCGGTTTGAGGGATTGTTTCCAAGTCCCGATGAAGGACGCACAGAGTGATATTTAAGTGAATCGCCTTCGAAAGGGAAAAGGTTACTTGAAGAGATATACAACCATTCCTCCGTTGATTACATCGCGGATGTATAGTGCAACAAGTGTGGAAACTATCCTATAGCAATCGCGCAAAGCGAATTATAAATGCCATTGCCACAATTCATTTGATTCATCTTCCAGGTATATAGATATTTAGTATATGTATAGATATTAAGCAACGATGTCTCATCCACCTCAAAATCTCCCCATTCCCACTACAAAGAGTTAAATACCTCACACTCCACACTTTCTCTTCATCAAGCATTTAACCCCCCTTGATGATGAAGACTGTCTCCGAAATGCGCATCGGGACCTTCTGAGAAAATTGGTAAGCTGCCGTAGCGTCAATCCCTTCGAGGAATCGACCCCCGACGGTCATCGGCATTCGGCGATTGGAGTTTCTCGAACGTCATATTCATTAACAGTTCCATTTTTCTTTCTTTCAACTATAACCACATAAAACCGATCACTAAACCCAATAAAGTTGATGTTATCTTTCAATATCTTCCTATTTTCAGGTCCACATTTCGCATTTATCCGGTTCGGACCGAACCACTCTTTTCCTATATGTATGATATGTTTACCATCATCTTTCGTCTACAAGTCCCTTCACTTAATGGTCGTTTTCTTAGCCGCAGCAACTCTCCTACAAATCTTTCGAAAATGCAACAGCCAAAATCTCTTAGTATATTCGGAAACCAAGTTTCAACCAATAATCAACCTTTGATCATTTCCAAATAAATCAACGGTTCACTTTGCATTAAGGCGGGTTTCTGTGAGTTACATCCGACGGGTAGAATCCGATGCGGTGGGAACGAAAGTGAGGAAAGAAACGAGGAGCGGAGAGGGATTGAAAACAGTAAGAAAGAACAAAAAAACCACGCCGAGTGTCATTAGCCACGGAAGATGCTGGCTCACTTCGTTTCGAAATGAAGTGTGGGAAGGGGAAGTCCATTAATGAGTTTTTCCCGAGTTCTTATGACGAAAGAAGAATCCGCGGCGTTAACAGTGCTTAATCTGCGGATGACAGACGCAGGAATGGTGAATGCATCCAACGAATCGGTAATGACATTTTAATATGAGTCTCCTTCTGTGATTCGTTTTGTAAAACGTCCTCATCTTCATCGTGTACATTTGTAAACTAGATGTTAAACCATGCGTATTAAACGATGAATATGGATCTCTTTCGTGAATTTCTCGTTGATGCGATCCTTAAAGTTCATCTTACTTAGGTTTGATAAAAACCATCCTCGGCTATTTGCTTCCTTTCCGAATGACGCATTCATATGATTTGTGAAAGTAATTTTATCTATTTTTCTTGTATATATTCTGCTGCATGCAAGTAACATTTGATAACTAATCCAATAACAATTAATTATTCCGAAAATGAGGTTGACAAATTCTCCTCTCCTAATTTTCCGTCCTTAATATTTGGGAAGCATTAAAAACATTGTCGAAATCCAAAGGATATACTTTTGTTGTTTTGAAAGCTTGTCATTGTACATGAATAAAGTAAAAGGAGAACTAGAGAGAAATGGCTACGTTCTTCTTTACAATAAAATCAATTTTCCTATCTTTGCACCAACTCGATAAAATATAAGTTGTTCTGTAGGATCTTAGTATCACCATTTGACGTAACCATCGTGTAGAAGGTATTTGTTTCTTTACATTTCAGTTTCGTGGTCATTTCCTAATTTAACATAGTATCCGACTATTTAACAATGCTAAGTTGGGCGTTATAAATTTGATGTATGGAGAAATTAGAGTTAAGCTGTGGAGAAAAGAAATTAGGGGAGCACTATCACGTCTTTTGATTCTAGCCGAAACACTCTCCTCAGCTAAACGGGTAGAGAAGTGGCGGAGCACACGCAATCACCTCAGGTAATTTTCACACGGAACAAAAGGAGGCACAAAAATCGACAGCTCCGCAGTAACAGGGCACCCCATCCCACGGCGAACCGCCTGATTGGCACGATAAGTCTTCCCGAACGCGGCCGATAGGTTATTGATGAGCCCAGAAGACGTCCGCTAACAGAGGAAGAGGGATGGGGTGGAGGGTAGGTTTCATTTGGCGAGTTAATGCGAAACCCGGTTTCTCCGGCTCTTTCGCCTTCATTAAGGCTCCGGAAATAAAAAACACGAGACAAGTGACGACTCCATCAAAGAAGGCCCTAATGAAAAAAGCGAAGGTAGCTTAAGCGGTTGTAGTCTCTCTTGGGAGCCGCAAGAGTGGGATCAGAGGAATGGTGGCTGAAATGGAAAGGAGCGCAAAAAACTCGGCTAAGCGCGTTATAATGGCTCTTGTGAGGGAAGATGGAGAATCGAGGAAGTCCATACGATTGCTCCTAAGTTTCTGGTTGCAGGCACAGGAATATCTCCGGCGACACGACTGCGAAAGTGCCATTAAGTCCCTGTTGCTACCGTAAACGATTCTAACGTATCTCCGCCTATTAAGCACATCCCCTGAAAATCGCGCCTTAATCCCTTAGCGAGATACAGCCGCAATGACCCATCTCGTAAGCTCATCCTCTAATGACGGAAGACGAATAGCTTTAGGATATATAGTGAGAAAGAAGCGGCGGATAGGCAACCAAGCAAATTAAACGACCGCCTGAGAACTCACTCCGATTAGCGTCCAGGACTGAGTTCACTTTGGAACTACGAATGCACTGAGCTCTCGATCGAATTTAGTTTCTGGAGTATATAAAAATGTACATATCATGGAGTAGAATATTAAGAACGCTAAATTATCACTTCTTTGAACCCTTAACGTTATGAATTTACCATAGTTAACTTTATTGCAAATTTGTGATGAAAGAGATAACTTGAACAAAAAATACGAAATCATTTAGTAGCAAAATAAGGAGCAGGAAATATTCAATCGCAAAGAATCCTATTTAAAATAGATATATATATATATAAAACTTATTCTTATCGTAAAAACATAGATTAGGCGTTGATACTAATATATCATTCAATACGTAATTGCTGTCGAAAAAACGTAACTAAACATTTCATGACGTTTAGACCATTCTTTATTTCCATAAAAGATGAAGGTTAAACACACTTAACACAAATTACATTAAAAACCGTTACTCCTGTCTTTTGATTAAAATAGGAGGCAAGGAGCAGCTATGACTTTCATAAGTTTAAAAGCAGTCTAGCGCCGTGAGCGCATGTTACCTGCAATACACAACCGCCTAATTCCAATAGTGACAGATAAGAATTTCTACCTCTCATTGCCGTCCCGTGAACTGGTGGAACAGGTTTAAAGAGACGAAGTAGATCAGTACCTGAAAAGAGAAAAAACGAATTAATATACTTTCCAATAATACCAAGGGCAATTAACGAATAACACATGCATCAATACTTGTTAGTCACAACAAGACCAGAGAATAGCTGCGTACTCGGCCAAGTTTCTATCAAAAATAAATTTTTCAAGATAATTATTCCTTTCAACTGGAATAATGACGACAATTTTGCATAAAAAGAGTGATATCTTCATTCATAGGCCATTATCTATAAAGTTACCCGAGTTTATCTCAAGGCATTAGCAACTGAACTACTAATGCATTGGGAAAGCTCAGTAATTTGATAGATAAACATTATCTTGTGAATAAGAGCGTCACGTCATGAAATATTTTCAGGCGGCTTGAACTAAGAAGGTCAAATCTTTTATAGGAATACATAATATATATTAGAGAAACAAATGTTCTTAGTAAACTTTCAGGATTGATGATTTCGCTTCGCTAGAATAATACACTCTCAGAGACTCGGTGAGATAGAATGAAAGAGGAATAAATGACGGGATATCATTTTGTGACACATAAACAGCTCGCGGAACGTGATTAAAGTACCTAATTAACGCTTCATACATATTCATGTTCCTTAATAGGCTAGGTATGCTTCGTAATGGAGCTTCAACGACGTTGTTAATGGATCCTCGGGGATTAGCTTTAGATTATTGAGGGATACTTAATAGTTTGACTTGGCAAAAACGATACCTGCCGTCCTTTAGATGAAAGAAATTAATGTCAAGAAAAATAGAGTCTTCACACCTTTAAAAAGGTAACTATTTTCTGACAGATCTCCTATATCTATTTTCTTAAGTAATAAAAAGTAATCTTCCTATTCCGATAAATGTAACAGTGTCTGTGTACTCAGTACAGTTCTTCGATGCGTAAAGAAAATGTGAAATTTAGTATATCACTGGCATAAATCCAACGAAGTGAAGAGATATTTCATTCCTTCCTATTATTAAAACCGTTAACTATAATAGTATGTGTTAGTTGAGCAATCACTTCTAGGCCCTTAATACGTTATTGTTTAAAACACTAGAGAGTTCAAGCTGTAATAACTTAAATCTATAATTACGAAGCAACGAGAACCTGAAATTTTGTAGAAGTAGAAGAAATTTTAAAAGTGATTTAGCAGCTGAGGTCTTTTCGGATGTGGGGTACCACCAGGAATCGAACCCGGGACAGCCTTCGTCTAAGTCAAACACTATGTCTATACAGAGGCCCAACCAGATCGTAGCTATCGTAAGAACTTTAATCGTTAGTTGTCTCGTCTGGGATTCAATGAAAAATACATCCTTTAATGAACGGACAGATAACAAACTTCCTAAGCCCAAAGCTGGAGAAGGCTTTGGATTCCCTCGAAACAAATTAAATGAGCGAAACTAAAACCTTATCAAACCCTTTTTAAAGGCGGCTCCTACTCAAAATGAGAAGACAGCAAATCGTCGAGTAATGTTTCGGAGGAATCGGCATGCAAACCAATAATCAAAATATTTCCCGACGACTACCTGAAGCGTTCCTTCCAGTCATCTCGGGCAGATGCCTCGTAGCGGCAATTAGGAAAATAAAACCACTGCTGGCAAACTGCCTTCTTCCTCTCCGAAAACATTCCGACAGCCTTCCACGCCATCGTATTAAAAATGTACGAAGGCCATTTCCCAACAATGACGAGCGATTCCACGATTTTCGTTGGTTTCGCGTGAGAAGCGAATCTCCGTAATCTCCTTAAATCTCGCTTGCGTGTTCGTCTCTTGTTACATAAGGAGGCGGCTTTAAAAGCTCTCCTTCTCGCGCCGGGATCAGCAGACCAAAACCCGTTAAAGAAGTTTCCAGTCGCGCCACGGCCACCTCGGAGACTTCCGCTCCAGTTCCAAGAGAGGACTCGTGATTATTACTCCCCACATCTCGAATTCTCTCACCTAATGATAAAACCGAGTTGCGCGAGTGAGAAAGACGGTGACTTAAACTCTTGCCAGTTCGCATGCGGCCATAAAGAATTCAGGATGGGGACGCAAGAAATGGCCGCTCGCATTACGGCGTGTTAATGAGGTCGACGTAGGTTGCAGCGAGGATTATTCTGGGATGAATTCAAACTTACATAATTAACTTTGACCCTTAACGGAACTATTCTAATTTTCAAAAGCGCGATGATAAAATACATACATATTTTTCAGTATCGAATTTTAAGAAATGTAGCAATGTATTTGAAGGAACATCTACAAACGCAGGGATATGCATTTAAGAACAAGGCTATTTTTCTTAACTTTCAACGAATGAAAAGAGAAAAATTTTAAACTAAGCAATAACTCATTTATTGCTCCATGAAATATAAATTTCAACAATCATTTACATTTCTCGATACGAGAATACGTTCATACCCCATGGTAGCTATTCTTAGTAATGATAAGCATTCTACCATACAGATATAAACTATCCTTCCTCGAAGAAATAGTGTTTGCACGAGTTGCTCATAAAAATGAGACACGTTAGACGTTGATATAATGCTGATAATCTTAGGGAGCAGTTAGTCCAAATGACATCATGACACTTCCTATCGTAACAGGTATGCTTTCAATCTCGGTTAAACAAGTTCCCTTGGCAACTCACTACTGAGTCACGCACGGCACGATTTAATATAGGATTTTGCGTCACCCTTACGAATAATAGTTTCAAAACTTCAAATGTAAAAGACTGTTGAATACGACAGCATTTACCGTATCTCTGATCTATCTTAACGATACCTCATTATTTCGATGTGATACTATATTATTGTAGTACTTAGGATAGTTTTCTTATGGATTTGGGACTTATTTCAAAGTCCACCCGATGTAAGTTTAATCAGAGTAAAAACTGTATGTGAAGTACTGCGAATATTGCTTCATTATCCTATTAGGACACAGTATACGATACATCCACCAAGAAATCGAAGACTCGAGTCAGAGGAGCGCGAAAAATGCAAGCTTCACAGTACTTGATTTCCGCTCTCACTACCTGCATTAAATTTAATCCCTGCCGATTGCAATTCAGATGCGTTAAGCTCGGAAGTGAATGCAATCCGAACGAAAAAAATCCCTCGTCCAATATCTTCCAACTTTAATGATATGTGGAATTGGATTTAATCGAAAGCACGCAAACTGCAATAACGTTCGCTCCATATTTGATAGTCCCTGATGTGATTTGATTACTCTCATCTGCAAACTCGGAAATTTAATTCCATCGATTAAATCTCGCAATTTATCAACCGAATGTTATAATCTGGGCGAAATCGAAACAAACGCGTAAACAGCTCGCGGCAAATCATTGTCCGATGCACCTCCGAAAATTTTTAATGTCCTTCGGCAAGGAGATAAAACGGGCTGACCGCAAAGAGTGTTAACGGCGTTACGGCACAAAGGGTAAGAGAACGAGATAAACGAAAATCTGAGCCACGATCGCCCTCTTTCTCGGTCGACCCATTAGTGGAATTCCTCTCTTATCCTTCGCAGTCAATAAAAAGTCCACTCCTTCGCTCGAGAGGAAAACTACTTTTTCTCCAGCACCAGAGGTCATTAAGGCGAAGGCACCTTCTTCTCACTGCAGAGGGGAGTGAAAGAACGGGCTAAAAACGTAACCCGAAAGTATGCGTAACGAGGGATAAATAAATTAATTTCGGGCGGAAATTTTCAGTACGCAATTATTCGAGGGAATTAATTGGATTCGGCAATAATTAGCGAGCCTCATTTACATGCCACGGGAGGCAGGAATCGGAGCAAATTTCTGCCCTTCCGTTGTATTAATTGAAAAGTAATACGGATTTCAACCTTTGCAATTTTGCGAGCACAATTAACCAAAACAAAAAAATACCTATACATATTAAACTAAGATACCCGAAAGTACAAGCTCGTCTAGAGCCATTCGAAATGTCATAGACCCCTTCAGTTTACCACTCGCTAGATAAGATATATTGTAGTAATTATAAATAGACGCACATGCATTAATTATTTATCAATAATTCTTCATCGACCAAATTGATTTTAAATGACTGAGGGATACGTAAGAGAGTTTTGATTCAAATATTTATCTTGAAAAAATAAAGGAGGGCATTGAAGCGAAAATCAAATCCGAACCGAAACCAAAAACCGTTATTTATTCCTTTATGATTTTTGGTTCCATAAAACGCTCTATGTATTTAACTGTAATTAATTTAATATAATCAAGTGTACATGAAAAATAATGAAACACGCTCTCAGCAGGATATGGTATAAAAATGGCTAAAGCGATAAAAATCGGATCCAGCCGGTTTGACATCGTGAATAGTGAAACCGGAACTGAACCGAAATTCGGTCATACCATGGACCGAAAGAAGAACCGGAATGAAAAATTATACGGCTTGATTCTCTGGATAAATGTTATTGAAGGACAAGCCAACAAGTTAACTGCGGTCACATACCAACGATCACTAATATACGATCAATCATTAATGTAAAATCAGATTCTGAAAGTATCAATACATTTTCTTGCATCTTATTATTATTGATCAGGAACAGGATATTAGATGTCATTGGAAAGTATACAAAAATGTAATTATAATTCAAAACTTAAATCCTCAAAATTTTCGTCTAGGAATATACAAAACTTTGTCCATAGTAGTACAAGATATGTTGTATGACCCTAAAACGAAATGCGATAAGGTACGCAGTAAATTATGTCAACCACATCCGGTTTAACAAAGATCATCACGAATTCTAATCAGATAGGTAGACTATTTTCCCCACCCAATCGTAAAGATCATGAAGGCATAACTGAGCCGTAACCGATTTTGAATACGGTGAATATTTAGTCTATTACAATTAGAGCACACTGCCTGTTCGCCAATTACTCTGTTCCTGTATCAGCACCATCTTTCACATAGTTTGGGGTCATGTACCGTTATTCCTATTCGGAAGCAATCAATTTGAAGTACCGAAGTATTCTGCTGCAACGAATCGTTTCCGAATACAATGAGAACGAGGCGGATTTCTCTTGGCCATACCGCTTCACCTCGATTTCAATCAGGCATTGAAATCACCGACAAATTGGGCTTTTCTTCCCACGGCTCGATTTTCTATGCTTTTGCTCTCGTTACAGACTGAATTCTTACTGTAATCGAACATCTTTTATGTTTGATGGATACTTAAGATAGTAGAGAATACGCTAAGAAATCCATAATCGCGGGAAACATTGTTTTCTGATATTAATTGATGTACAGTTTTCACCTTTCACAGCTATCAATTCTTGTTCAAGGATTATAATTCTGCTATCTTTCTTACCCCAACCTTTTAACGATGGTCAGGTTAATGAGATGATAAAGTAATTACTCCCAAATTGGGTAATTAATAAAGATAAAATTTTATCTTACCGAGATAACCTTGATTTTCCTATATAATCCGTCTTGTTGTTTCATTAGCGGATAAAGTTGAACCGTTTGTGAGTCTCATTCTTTGAAAACGGTGTAAACGAAGACTTTCACATGGACTAATTAGGAAACTGTTATTGATTATTACAGCTTCCTTTGTCGTCATCGTATTAGCGAATTCTTGATTGGAAAATAATTCATAAACTGCGCGACACTTCTCAGTAGAAAAGGTAAACTTACTGATCTACTTACTAACTAGTAGTCAAAACGTTGCTTTGATTCATTTGAAGAAATATTAATCTAATGGAGAAAATAATCAAAATTTTTAGAAGGGGCCTGTTTCCCCCTTTACAGGCAGGTGTTCTTTCCACTTAAGTACCATTCTGAGACAATCCGCTCTGTTTACGGGATGCTTTTTGAGTAATGAATTGACTCTGCATGATATTTTAGTCTTTCTAACATCTGCCTGAAGAGTGGAAGACCGGATTTCGTGCCTCCGCCATGTCCATATTTTCCGCTTCTGTTTCTTCTTGGGTTTTTATATATCACTGTAGTACGTAATGATTAATTTCATATCCTTATTTCCAATACCCATTAAATACACAAAATACAGGGTATTTCAAAACGAATTAACCAAATATATGATCTTAATAAAATAAGGATAGCTTCACGAAATTTCAAGTGTTGGTAGAATTAGCATTTTAAGTATTAATAAAGCATAGCCTCCTGAAATCGCTTCATTCTTTTTTAAAGATCCCGTACAGGCAACAAAGTAAAAACTCATGTACATAAAAACCAAAACTCTTTCGTCTACTTAGAAATGAAACTAAATATTTGACACACAGTTTGTTGAAATTAAATAGCAATTACTTAAGAAAATTGCTCCTATCACATGGAAACGCTTGGAGATTCAAAACAACATTATTTTGTGTATTATAAGCATTACATCAAACCGATCTCTGAGACTGGAGACAAATATTTGATGTGAATTGTGGGAGCAATGCGATCGTGACAAACGTGACGAAGACTCGGTGAATCATATCTCGCACACACCTAACTCACGCCCTTCCTTTTCTGGAAAAATATTTGAAAGACTGCGAATGGGGTATTCCCAAGCCTGTTATCTTCGCCGATTTATGAAATCGTTCCCACAACATAAATTAGGTTGTTTATTCTATTCTAAATATGCAGAGAAAATCATTCTCATTCAATTAACCTTAAGCAACTCTTTTATACATTGTCTTGCGGATTAAAGTGATGGATTATTCATTCAGGTTCACTTTATATTAATACAATCGCATATGAAGCTTTTCAAAGTTTAAAATGATACAAATAGGTGATCCTTGAGCTTCACATGACGCTAGCAATAGTCGGTGCTGTTATCCATGAAACATACAACACTAACTGCAACCAAGGTGTAAATCTCTGTATCTACAACAACAATTTTCCGAGAAGTTTCTTTCGCTATATCTCTAAATCTTTTTTGTTTTCTCTTGAAATTGAAAATGAGTGCTTTCCATTTTCCAAAAAAAGTCCCTAAACTCTTCCGTGGAAAATCCGAGCACTAAATCAGTAAAATGAGACCCGGTGGAAATGTAAATAGTAGCCCATTAAGATCAGTTAAATTCGCCGTTAGTCACAAATGCATTAATCAAAATCACCCTTCTCTATTTACTATTCCAGAGGTGTGAGATAATCATTGTCTGCGCCAAGTGAAAGATAAGTCGCACATGTGTGTGACCTTTTTAATTGGTATGCAGCGATAAACTGCAGGGCTTGGCAGGAATATTCAAAAAAAGAATAGGTCATGCCCTGATTTAGCATATCTTGAGTTCCAGCCTAACTAATCATGTAATTAATACATCAGCCTTCAATCGACTTCCTGAATCGAATTACTCAAAACCTTCTCTATTCTTTTGGAGCAAAATAGTTTTAGTTAGGACAACTCTTGTACAACGTGTATAATTTAACTTTTCAAGACGAGGATAAAATACTCCCTGTCGCTGTTAAGAAACGGTGCTGAGGTATTACCATTTTAAGGCGTGTAAATCTGGCATAAAATTACTTCATTAGATCACAGGCTATTTTTCAGAGAAAGGTGCATCGTAAATGTATACAGAGAAAGCAGTCTCATAAAACTCACTCCATTTGGAAAATGGCCCATTAATAACGCACCAACAGCGGGTTAAAAACCATTCATTTTAAACTGTCGTTCGGCTGGGAGAGATCGGGTGGATTCATGAATAACTTTCACCTCTCGAGACATCCACCAACGTCAAATTATGCATCTATTTACGGCGGGAATTCTCAAGCGCTTAATATAAAGAGCATACGAGGTAACACGGAGGTAGGAAGAAAAAGGGGAGAGATTGAATAGTGACACGTCAGCTTCTTAGACCGGTATAAGAGATGCCCTTGAATCATGAGTATATTCAAAGTAAGTAAATTGGAAGGATTCAAAGATGTTTTTAGCAAACTGCGTCACTTACTAAAATACGGTGATACCTCGGCAAGCGAAGATATTTTCGCTGTTTTTCGGACGGATCTCGAATAAGGATTTGGTTATTGTTTTAGTAGATACGGGTAGAGGTAGGAGCAACCGAATGAAAATAATCGAATAGTTCGGTTGTTTGCTTCCATCGATAAAATTCGAATAAAACGTTTCGATCATTCACACTATTCTCAGCACGCCGAACAGTGGAATAATTCCATTCGGTCCTTCACTCAGTCCACAACATCGAGCGAAAGAATACATTTGAAGATCGGTAAAGAGGAATTTTTTGTCTGGTTATTCTAGAAATTTTTCAATGTATAATGTGCCAAGATATTTTTCATTATACTTTCTCCTTCGAACAATTGAGTAGCCGTTCATCTAAGCATACAGATACATAACGAATTAAGCGATATTCTATAGAAACTCATGACAAATTAGATTTCGGCTAACCTATGTGATATAGGAACGAATTATCTTCGTTAGCTGAATTTCGGTTCGGTTTACTTATAAAAACCCCTTATAAATAAATATTTCAACCGATGAAAAGAATCTCGCACAAAGGAAAGAAGAATTATTCCACTAGTAAGTTCCTATGTTTCTAGGTGCAACAGTAAATAACGTAACGTAAATAAAGGGTAGCCTATAAATTCCTTGGTTTAATCTTAATTTTTCGCCAATATTTTCCAAAAACCGAAAAATTGTAATTTTTACTGTCTTTAAACGACAAATAACAAATGAAAATTGTCAATTATAACTTTTCAGTCCAAAAAAAAATGATTTAGGTAACATTCATACGTCATTTGTCACACACAATATAGGCAATCTATACGTTTGCACAGAAAACGATGAATTATTGCTACAGAACGTAAGGATTGACATGAGTTTAGGAGAAACTTTTATTAATGAGATGATTTTCCAAGGGAAAATCTTTATTTAAAAACTAAGTTAGTTTTCCTCCGGGAAAGTGAATACTTCAGCTCATGAGATAAATTTTGCATATGACCACCATCTGAACACTTGACAATGAATGATTAACTAAAATTGCGAACTTCTCTTCCTTCCTAGACCCGAACTACTTTTCGTAGCATAAACGTAAGGCATTATTACACTTGCATGGCTAGTGAAGTACAGAGAGTGACGCTGCGAAATCGCCATTTAATTCAGCGACACTTGCTGACTTTTCCATCGGGGGAGTTAATTTTGAAATACATCCCAGATGAAAGTTCCACTTCTTCCCCATGTATTATTGAACAGGAACTCGATTTAGCGGTCTTCGCTGACCTTCGCACGCAAACTTCCGAGCCGTGGCTGTCGTAGCGCCGCTAACGGGAGCACTTCGGCCGACGCCCGCGTACAAGGAAGTCCGCGTAGATGCAGTCCGATAGCCTCTCTATAAAGCAGCGCTATCAATTATTCAAAGGTATTAAGTCGGCGCTCCGGGGATTTATATCCAGTGTCCGTTGCCCTCACAATTGAATGTACGTGCTCGCCTCTTAACTAATGCGGCTAAGCAGCGCTTTGCCGAGTCGTCTTTCTAAATCCGCAGACGGGCGTCAACTCTTGATCTCTCTTTTAGCTGCCAGAGGGTATTAAAAGAGCTTTCTACTTGTGGCGTCTTCTGACTGAATCGCGTGACGCATTAAGCCGAAGGTGCCAAATATTAATCGAGCTTCACTTCGCGAAGGAAAGGTAACACGAAAGGAGTTTAAAAATATACGGAATATTAATGGAGCGAAAAAACTGCGATCCAATCCACCTTAACCGTTTTTCCATTACCAATGGAGAGGCTTGATAATAATGGTAAGAAATATTTGGCTTTGGTAGTTATCTTAGGGCCGGTGACCTTCTTGCCATCAAGCCATGTCGACAAAATCGGGCTCCCACCGGGATCGAACGTGATCCATTAGAGAGAAACGCACTAACCATCAAGCAAAGCTGAGGTCCAAATATTGAAAAAACGGAAATACTTTCAAGTTATGTTAAGAAAAGCGACACGACTGGGCATTCTAAACTCAATAGCATAACGATAGTTAAGGGTATATATTATTGAGGGCATAGTATATTGAGGGCATTCTAAACTCAATAGCATAACTATCGTTATGCTATATCGTTATAAACATCTGATTATTTAGGCAAGATGACTATCCCTTTTCTATCCCAGAAGGACAAATAACGAGAAGGAATTTAGTGAAAGATAATTCGCGGCAAGATTCAGAATGTTTCGCAAATTTAACCTTAAAAATTATTATTTTCTAAGTCTCACAAATTTGAGCAGAGTATACAAAAAATAGATTGAAGCACTGAATTATGAAACATTGTATTCATTATATATAGCTGTAACTGAACTACTAAAATAGAGATCTTTGATCATACATTTATGCTTAAAAAAAAATATATTAAAGGCGACTCATGCTCACTAGAGGTAAAATCTAGGGTACACCTGCACTTGAAAGAAATACAGAATATTTTCTCCTTCGAAATTTCAATTTCAACTTTTAAAACTATATTTTTCATGATATCGGTTTTCACTTCGCGGTTTTCCATACTAAAAAGAAAAAAAAACTTAAAATTCTACATATTTATCGAATTCTAAACCAAAATATGAGATCAAACAGTACGACTCGTATTTATAAAGGCTAGTCTTCAGTAATCTGGTGAAAAGAGCAACATCACCCTATTTGTTTATAATTTTAATAAACTGTGATTGTGAGAGGAGGGTAAAAGTTCATAGAAACAAAGGAGATGGTGGCTTGCAAACAGCTTGAAGAAGAGCAAAACCTCGAGCTGTTTAGCGTGTTGTCTAACTTGCAGGATATAACCACCCTAGTATCGAGTAACTTCACTTAAACCTCTCGTTTTTGCAGTTGTATTCTATTGGAGAGCCCTACAGCACTTCTAAGTTTATTTTCAACCCTTTCCATTGTCTTAACATAAATACATTACAATTTCTACTAGAAAAGCTAAGCATACAACGCTTCGTAATAAGAAAAGAATTTTAAAGCATCGTTAATTTGCGAGGAATATTTCTCTCAATAGATTAAAGTACCAAATTTTAAGTAAAAAATTATTTCTTTCTGAAGTGAATTTTAATTAAAATTATTTTTACTGTTGGGCTCCCAAATAGTTGATATCCTTCAAGTTACTGACCCAAATAAGGAAATACTGACATCAACTACATAATAATTATCTCATAAACACGTACCGAGATCCATCTTAATATCTATATAATATACAGCTAAATCAATCTTGCCGCAATGCACAAAGTGATTTATTGAGAAGAAGGAAAAGCATTTATCATATCACATGGCAAGTTTCCTATGGAAGTTGTTTACTTTCTTCGCGGGATGTTGATTCAAATCCTCGAAAGAATATTTGATTTCCTAGAAGCGTATCTTCAATCCCTTACCTATGAGATGCTTCGTGACCAATAAGGAAAAACATCGATAAACTTCATGCTGGCGTTCTTCAACACGCCAAGGGATAAAATCCACTCAAGAGATCCGCAGAGAAAAGAAGGTCGTATTCTCACTCACGTGGGGCAGATGGAATGAATTGTCATATTGTAACCGGAGGATACGCCAATAATGCATTCCTGAGCCCTGCGCCATGAGTCCTTTGGAAAAGGGATGAGCAACCCCATCTCTTTCTCCCAGTGGAGTGAAAGGTGCTAAACAATGAGAGATCACCGTCCTTCCAAGGCGTGGTCCCCATCACAGAGAAAGGGAGAGGAAAGCGCTTCATCCATCAGATCGTGAATTATGCTTCATTACCTTTGTGAGGTGCTCTCGACCCTTCGCCTCCGATGAATAACTTGCGAAAGGCGACTTCTACGGGGAAAACTATTTCCGAGACGGGGTCTTTGACGAGATCCTATTGAGGGAGGATCGTGCCAGAAGAATGTCCGTAGGAGGAGCAACGTTGAGAGACCGTGATTTACTTCGAGTTGAGATTGGCGAGAAACGGGCATATGGAATGTCTCTTGGCTGCCGTTTCCTCTTCCGATCTTTCCATTCACGCGAACTAAAAGCTTAACGAAGTCCTATACGCCGACGCCCTCCTTCTCACGACCTTCTTAATCTTCCCGCGCCCATGCTGAGCTGCAATTACCATCTCCCTTCATCCGAGATCGAACTGATTCTCGTTAATTTACATGACGCTTGAGTCCTACCCAATCCCCTATATAGAGCGGGGACAAAGTGATATTCTCATAACTCTGTTGGCGGTAATTGGAATTTTCCGTCTGATAAACGCGCGGTTTTCCATCTGTTGCGACGTTTGGGTGAATGGGATTCCAGAAGAGAATGCCCGATATCTCAAGGTTTTTTACGTTTCGATGATTGTTTTAGCTCTCTAGAAAAGGAATCTTGCCAAAGCTGTTCATGATGCTGTCCAACAAATATGCTTGCGAATCATGCGGCTATTACTGAACGGTAACAACGTAGAAATATTGAGATATGGCACCATTATATACAAGGGATGAATAACTAAGAAAGGCAACAGATGTTGTCTTAACTCTATAAAATAATGTGTTAAAAATAAGCATCTAAATTCATTGTGCGAGGTAAAATAAGATACACGTTGCACGGAGAAAAATGTCAAATGTTTCCTGTGAATCAATTGCACTTGTATTATGGGAATGAAATGCGAGATGGAAAAAGAGGAGTACATTTTAAGAAAAAGAGGGAGTAATTAAAGAATGATAATCATGATAAAGCCCTTTCTTATATGGAAAATCAGAAAAGGCATCAAGTTAGATCAAGTTTTCCTCAAACAGAAAAAAGGTACAGCAGTAAGACATGAAGGAAATTTGAGCAAGAAATTTTCGATGAGTTATTGTATTTAAATACTCTTGGAGGAATTATATTTGACCAGTAATTCTATAACCCTAAAACATTATATGGGATATTTTTAAAATCAACGAGTAAATAATCTCGTGGTGGAATGGTTATTGTTATACCCGCAAAATGGAAATCATTATTTTTTACATAAGAGAATTATGGAAGTTTATTCCAGTTAAAGCGTATATAATCCTGGTAAAATAAGCGAAAATTGGGTTAGTGCAAATTGCAAAATTTTCCATGTGGTCAATATGATGCTTTGCAGACTACAGGAATCACCAAAGAGAAAATTCATAATATGATGAATCTTGTAACCTACGAATAAAAGGAACTTCAACGTGATATGAATCTGAGAGGTCACGATGTACACAAAGTGCTGCCGAAAGTAAAGCGGGAAAAGGCGCCGCGATGGCATTTATCGTGATCCGCGAGATGTGCGTCATATGTCGTCGAGAATGACTAAGCGTGGAATTGAGGGGAGTGGCCGAAATGAAGAACTGCTCCCCCTTCGGTAAAGCGGTGCTGAGTTTTTGAACTTGGAAAACAAAGGAATGGAGTTTTCCGCACTGCGTCGCCCACGGCCGCAATCTTCTTTCCTCCGCTAATGTTACGGCGGCTTAAGTCCCTCTCTCCTTTTTTCCCGTCGACTCCTTATCGCGATACTGCCGTGTGGCCTCCCCATCTCCGCGTGGGTGGGAAAACGAGAGACTAATGGGGGCAATCCCAAAGAGAGAAGAAGCAGATGGGAATGGGAGAGTCCAGAGGGGGAAATGTACAGAAAGAACGGATGGAAGGGGGAAAAGTAATGGTTGAAGAAGAGAGGAGGAAGTTGAAAGAATTTCGAGAGAACAATAAAAATTTAAGGAAAGAATTTAAAGTGGGAGCATCACAATGAGCCCATGAGCCAATCACAGCAATAAATATTCTGCTCTCGATATTTTACAGGGCAAAATTAACTGAATTTTTATACAATTGCATTCCATATACTATGCCCATAGTTTGTAGAACAACGAGGTACAGATTTAAGGGACCTTCCGCATTATACTGAATGACCAAATTTGGCCAATACGGTGGCTTTTACGAGGATTCCATCGGCCATTCCAAAGGCTAAAAAGCGCTAGATCGAAACTAAGTCCTTTGAAATCGAAAAGTAAATTCGATGAATGACAGCGTAGCACTAGAAAAGTAGATGCCCATATTTATATTTGATGTCATGAAAACTTTTGACACAGGTGAGGGTGTATTAGAGCGACAGAGTTCGTTGCATGCAGAGGAGATGAAGAACAATAGGGAATCAAATCGAGAAGTGTGACCGATATAAAGTAATTTGATAAACAAATGTTATTTGACGCTATATTTAAATAGATACCATTAAGACAGGAGGAAGATGAAAGATGCAAAAGGCCTTCATTGTGCGCGATTGAGGCTATGAAGTCTCCTCTTTCATCTCATCTATAAAACGGACAACGGGGAAGGATAAAGAGACTCTTAAATAGCAGTACAATTGATAGAAGAACAACAAAAATACAAAATGACAAAAGAGAAGCAACGATAAGAATAATTTGGGAATATATTAAATAATAAAGGGGAATGATACATAGGAAAAGAGGAAAATAAATAAGATAAAAAGTAACATATCTATCAAAGAATAAAATGGAAGATCATGAAATAGATAATCATAGATGATAAACCGGCCATAGCGAAGGAAGTCGTTCAGGAAAGAAGAAAGAATATGTAGAAGAAAAGAATTGCCGTAAATAATGAGAAACGAATCTTTATGAAAAATAATAATAGAAAATAATAATAAACTTTAATAGACAGATATTTATAATTACGAGAATTTTTGCAATAGACTTCTTGCGTTAGCAAACATAATATCATAACTAAGTCAGGATTCGAGCCTATATAGGCTCTGTTTAGTAGAGCACTCAAACCCCTACAACACCAAGCACGCCAGCAAAGGCGTTACGGACACAAGGAATCTACTTTAAAATAGTAAATAGTACACATAGAAAACAAAGAACAACATAGTTAAATAAGAATTACATTTCAGTATGAAAATCGGGCAAAAAGCAAAGGAAAACTTATCCCGATAAGAATCTAATAAAGAAGACGAGGCCAAAGAAAGAAAGGAGATGATAAAATGTTCCGCACAGGCAAAGATCCAGAGTAGAGGGCGTAGAAGCAAGCGAAGAAGGAAAGGCGGAGAAGTGATACCGGATGATAGAAAGACAGATAAAGCAACATGAACGGAGGAGTGATTAATAAAAAGATAAAGGAGCGGATGGAGAGGCGGCCTAAGTGACGAAGGAGGAGGCGAATCGGTATTCACATAACCACAGGCTGTTATTCTGACGGCGAAACACAAACAGCTTGAAAGGGCGCCAACTTTTCTCAATGGACGAGTCTACATGGCGACGGTAAACTCCGCGGTAATAACGTCCCATTTGACGCCTACTCCAACCCATAAGAGAGCGTTCTGGTTTGTAAGCGAACATTCACTCCCTCACCTGTACCAGACGACGTGGTTGACCCCATCGCTGAGTGGGATCTCTAAAACGCTTCCAAATGGAGGATTCGAATATTTTTTCCCTCCTCATCCGCCTTTCATTTATCACCAACGATATCTGTTATTGTCGTTCATCCCGGGACGCATAAATGTATAGTTTTGTTGCCATGGCACCCGCCGAGAGTTTGAATCACAAAGCAGCAGTTTATGTATGTCAAATGATATCTTTTAGGGACGATCCCTGCATCGCATTAGATCACGCGCTTCCAACGCCGATTGTTTCGAAGAGCTCTACGAGTCTGTGACTGAAAAATAGCGTTCGCGACCTCCTGAAGATTGAAGAATATCTATTCAGTTTGCTGCGATGAGATCGTGAACGTTGTCATAAAAAGAAGATCTCTACAAAGATACTCAGATATTGAATTCAAGGGAAAACGTAGATTTTGACATTAAAGGCAATAAGAGCGGACTACCAAGTAGAAGTCAGCATCTTACAACTAAGAATGAGTAGCAGCCGTTCTACTATAAGAATAATTTAATTTCATGATTCCACGCACAAACTGATTTTCATGTAGGTTTCCAAGAACCTGAAAATATTTGCATGTATTTATTTGAAATTACTTTTCCATTTATCACATTTTTATTTACAAGAATCTCACATTAGCAACGGGTTATAAATGCTCAATTTTCCCCTATATAACTGTACTATTTAGAAAATTTCTCCTTAGTTGTACTGGTTTTCTTCATTTCCTGAAATGAAGTTGAAACTCAATGGAAGTTCAGAGCAATTTTCGTTGAAGAAGATGGCAGTGATTCATGTAGAAGTAAATACGTCACGGGAAAATTTATATGAGATGTGGTTTAGGCCTTAGACCTTCTTAAACGCAAATCCAAAAGAAGAGAGTAATACTAGGATCTTATTCACTCCGACGGACAATTTTACAACAGGCAATGTGATTTTCCGAATGATAACCGCAAAAGATATATCCCGTATTCTGAATAAGAAGAAAGTTTCTCAAGCGAAGTTTGATAATTTTATGCATTTTCGGGTGGAGAGAGGCCTTACTGAGCAAGACCTCAGTTATACAGACTAAGAAGATGATATCACTTCCAACTCCTTAACTATCATACATTCTTTCAGTCTGCAATGTGACTGTTAACGCCCATTGAAGCACCATAACTTGAATTATTACTGTATTATCAGAGAGCACACTTCCGCTCAGCAATCAAATCATTGTGTTTCTTAGAATCCCTCCAACGAAACTGCGTTATTGAAACATGTATGTTTCGATTGCTCCTTAAAAAGACACTTCTTCCTTTCAATAGAACATCTCGGATACGCTGACGCATTCAAATGACCGATTGCATCTTGAGTCCTATTCACTGTATTGCCTTCTCGACAGCAAAAGTTGTCATAAAAAGATGGTCAAGGCGTGATGCGCTTCGTAGCAGAAGGATGGTGTGAAAGCGGCCATAAAAAGTCCATATACGCATCACTGAATACCATGCGCTCAGCACAGCCATTCCTTTTTATTTCCCATCCAAGTAACGCCGAGAAAACTACTGTAATCCCCGTAAGGAGCAATCGACCAGTTGTTCATGAAAGAATTCACTTTTGTCTTCAGATTCTTACGGAGAAAGGAACAGAGATGAGGGCGGAACTAGAAAATTAGTAAGGGGACGAATTAAGACGATTTCCTCATATCAAAATATCATTTTGTCAATATAAATTTAGCAGATATACAGTGATCGTGGAAAGCTACTCAATCTGATTATTATTCAAGAACCTAGAAAGATCCTACGCGAATTGCTAATTTTACCTTCATGGGGAACCAAAGGACTTTCTCCTAATGACGAATTCAAGGTCGTTTGGGTTTATCAATAACTAAAGTTAAACCTATATTACCTAGATACGAAACCATTAGCAAGCGGCAGTAAAATTACCGAGCCTCATATTTATTAACACCTAAAAATCACAGAAAGTGGCTTTTTAGAACGCTATTCTCCAAAATTATAAAGAAATAAATATGTTCATGAGTCGCGTTATGTTTAAGGTGGTTAACACAATGAGCACCATGCTTTAGATAAGGGTTTTTTGAATCTAACCATTTATGAGATTTTTAAGAGAATACGTATATGTTTGGTTTAACATTTGAAGGTGAATGAAATGAGCTTTATCCGCTCCCTGACTCTCTAATTACCGTTTAATCCATTTTTGTATTGACTAAATGTATGTCATACGTGGGATTGGGAAACTTCATAGTCGTAAATCAAATTTTAAACTATCAGGCAGCATTCATATCGCCTGTGTTTTAACATCAAGCCCGTAGAAAAACAAATTTAAATGCTGAATAAAATGAATAAATATATTTTCCATAGTAAAGAAAGACTAAGAAGCAAAACCATTGCAAACAACCGGAATATTCGTCTGATTCTATCAGTGAAGAAAGATAGAAATAAGATAGAAAAGTCCACACATTGCCTAATGGCTGCAAGCTATCCAACTCTGGTTGATGTGATAGGGAGATGATAATTAAATTGAATCTGAGAAAGGCAGCCCGTTGGTCGAGAACCGCTAAGTTGAAGATAATCTGTAGATATGGTTAGGCAGAGCAGCTGAGAAAAGATTGGAAGTCGCATCAGTAGTTGGTGAACATCTTCAAGAAGATCTACTTGAGAAAGAACGGGAGAAGGAAACTAATTTTTATTAATGTGACCCGATTAACAACTCACTGCGACAGAGGCGATAAAATTCCCTACGTCCGAGAAGAAGACGTCCGAGTTTCCGGAACTACCGTTAGGAGCGATCGAGGGAGAAATCCAAGACAAATGAAAGATACGCTGGAGAGGAGTTAAAGGAAGGAATGGGGATGGGAGATTATATCCGCTGGAATTGTTGTCGGTGGGATAAGAATCGTCTTCCAAAGACAACGATGCTTTTCACGCCACAATCATCGGCTAATATAATAGAATACCGATATGAACGTAGACTCGAGAGATACACTCAGTTTTTTTCATGTTGTCTCCTTACGCCTCGTGTAAATCGGTCATAAGCAGTAACCCAACGAAAACATTCAGGAACGTCGGAGAACAGGTGATCCTTGTCAAGAAATTTTCTATCAATAATATTATCACCTTTTGCCTTATAAACAATACTTTTTCGTCATAAAGTAAAATGTGAAACTATCAGGCTGTATAATTTATTGTGGTTAAGTAAATATTATATCACGAAGCCATTTTAGTTCGATAAAGTCTTAGAGATTCATATCGCTAACAATCAGTAGAAAATCATTTAGATTCTTTTCGTTGCGCTATCATAGTTTGTATAAGCATAAACAGATGCAAAATTTACCTAACTCTTCAACTTGACCGTCTCTCAAAAAACTACCGAAACGTGCAGTTTAATTTCAACATTTAAATATCTCCATGACATTGCCAAACCATCATTCACGATAAAACATACAATAAATTTTAAAAAACTTTAATGTGCGAAAGTTACACCTCTGCATTACTCATCTTCATTCATACATCACTTAGCACTTTTCGGATACGTAAGTACGGGATCGAACTCAGCACCCACCTCTGCATGCCTCCATCAAGGTCCGGTTGTTCCGGCATCCCGCCAACATCCCAAAAATCCCAACCACTCCACACCGGCGCCTCATTAAGTCTCCGGTCTTCATAAAACGCCGCCTTTTACCACCCCGAGTATTTCCACGCAACGCATCAACAAACGGAAAGTGTTTGCATAATTTTCTGCCGTTAAAAAAGCATCCTCGAAAGCGAGCGCCACCGGCGGCGCGCGCAGGAATCTCGAGCGACCGGTTGACTCCTTAATGCGTCTGTCCTCGGAGTTCCCGCCGTTGACCGGCGCGAGATAGCATCGACGACACCACTTCCAGAAGCTCCCTCCCCGCCTTATCCACGCATGCCATCGCATGAATAAACATGCGGACAACGCCATTTAAATGTGACCGAGGGAGGGTTAAAGGGTGTCGGCGGGGAAGAAAAATCTCCTGCTTCACGTACCACCTGTTCGGAAGCGGGGCAAAATAAAGGAAGGATCGACTACGAGGCACATAGTGGTGAATAGACTAGCAGGTTGCGCGGCATCTGCACCACCCGTGACCGCATCCGCGAAACTACCCTTTTTTGCGAGGATAGGCCATTTTGCGAGCAGGAATGTAGAACTAATTGAATTGGGAGTTGGCGATACTTCAGGAAAAAAGGGAGGATAGAGATACAAATCCGAGCGACGAGGCGGCTTTTTTTTCATTATCTGATTCGCCGTAACAAGCGAAGTACGATCCGTTGGAGTGCGGGCCCTTTCTTTTGCTCTTTTGCATGCGTAATGCGCATTCGTTTTAGTTGCAAATTTCGCAGACACGCGAGTGAAGAATGAGGTAACGGGTTTTTCGGAATAAGTACCAGTATGATTCTCGCTTTCCATTAGCGGCGGAGATACGAGGGACGCCCATAATCAGCGTTAAAGGCACGAAATTCTTGTAAATGTTCTAAGAATACTACTAACGGAATACGATCCGAAAACCTTCGGAAGTAGCATCCTTTAACTCCACTGAAACGATCCTTAACTCCATGTAAATAGTATAAGGAAAATAACATCTTTCAAGTGAGATTAAAACAACCTGCTACATCAGTTTATTTTAGTATTTGAAAAGTAAAACGTTTTGTGAATAGTAATCTATCCATAAATTAAGGATAATTTAAGGCTAAGGGTAGTGCAAATGTTAAAAATGTTCTTGTAAAATGGAGTTTACAGATGCTGTTTCTGAATACCCCAAAGGTATGTTCGCAATTCGTATACAAAAGTCGTTTAAAAGAAAATGAGGCGGTCGAAGAGTAAGGATTATTATTAAAATTATAACAGTGACAGCGAAAGTGTTACTACTAAAGATAGTGTTAAATTTAATAAAGTAATTACTTGTATTGATTCGGTTTAAAATAATAATAATTTGAGTTATTTATCATAAAATACAAGATTAGATAATTCTAGTAGTTACACAATTTTGTGAAGTTAACAAAATTTAGACTGCTAATAAAATTGCAAATGTTTCTATTCAATTCTATCCTACTCTAACTTAAATAATGAAAAATAAATAAGCACATTAAAAGGATACGTGAGCTGGTATACTCCATAAACCTTGCCAAAATGTATAGTCCACCAAACTATCTTCTCTTTGCGAAGTCTCACGTACAGTTACAAAATTCATTATTATATTTCATGACATTATAATTTCACATTGATTTTCCTTCAGCACACAACTAAATATATACGTTCCCGTTTCTCTGGATCGTGTAAAGGGAGAAATTCCTTTTGTAAGTCATGCGTTCCTTATTCTTAATCGTGATTCACATGTTCATTATTAAAGATTCCTCGCTCATACGACCTGGTTATATATAAATTTTCTGACACATGTAAATTTGATAGAAACGGTAATTTTCTTTTGCGACACGTTCATACATGACCTCGTTATTTATAATCGATGACGCTAATTTGTTTTTCAGACATCTATTCTCAGCTGATTTCGTGACTAATTAACCCAATGGCTAATTAAACAATAAACGATATGAATCGTGGAATGAGTATTACGACTTAGTCTCTCTCATGCAAATACGGAAGCTTCTCCATCAAGAAAATTTTCTTCAAGTTAAGAGAGAGTAGACTCCTGACCCATATAACTTATCATGAAATATAATAAAAACGGGAAAATGAGACATCTATTCTAAATTATGAGACTCTTATCCTCAATAGCACTCATTCATGCCTATGTTATATTCCATGCCTCAAACAGTTTGCTCTTCCTAATGGCTTAGATATATCTATGGCGTGAAGGAACAACAAAAATGCAAAGATCAGCAAACAGGTCTAATGCTTTACAAATTTAAGGAGTAAAAAGTATGGTAGTCCTTTCAACGTTTTTTTTTTTAATTATACAGGGTACTAATGTAGATAATGTATTATTTCCAAACCCTGCTTGATAAGGATTTCCTTGGAAAATCTAACTTGATCGCAATTAGCATGTTCGAATCACAGAAGATAATTTCCTTCTATTTCCACGACCTATTAATTACCAAAGAGCGTTAAGATAATCTTTCTATGATAGATCATTGGGTAAAATATTTTTTCGATATGACAGAGTCGTGATAGTTATAGAGTAGATATGAAATTATTCACAAAGAAATACCGAATTTAAACCCATATCATATACTTATGATGATGATATACTTATCATCATGATTGAACGATGAACCGTTTATGAAACGAAAATAAGATAATAATAGGATTGAAGATTGTTGTTTGAGGTCTGGTGATGCTATGTAATTCACTAACTAGATAAGGTCGGATTGTACAGCATCTCAATGGTGGAACGAGTCACTATTTAGAACCACTAACTCCAAAGATATCGAAAAAAGGGACATTGAGTCTCGTACGGCACAATACCGTACACAACACAACGCACCTCATAAAAGATTGGATATTTGCACCGTCATTCACGAATAATAAAGATAAATATTAATGGATTTGATACTTATCTTCATTATTTCAATGGATAAGTGATAATTATACAAGGTAAATATGATGTCGGAAAACATATCTCATATTAAAAATAATATATTTAAAATGATTCATTTTGGTAAACATGGTGCACAATCCATAAATCCACCCGAATTGTATTCGATAGTCAACGTCAGTTTTCGTCACCACCGTGACTCAAGAAGTCAAAAATCTAAAGAATGATCCTCGTAAAACGTCAGGAACTTTATTCCCTATCTCTCTCACGCAGAATGAAACAAAAAGCAAGGAGAAAAAGAGGCGACACCTCCGCCTTCGGGAAACGATACGCGTTTAATTAAGGCATAGAGCTCCGTGCGGCGAGAGGCCGCTTGTAAAACACCGGAAAGTGACTCGTGCATTTGCTTTTCGAGCGAAAATATCCCCGTGTCCCTAATAAATCAAAGTTATCCCGCGAGATCAGCCGAGTTTCTCCTTGAGACGGCGACTTTAAGAGCGAGGTGTTCGAGAAAAAAGGATTAACTCGAACCAAATCTGATTAATCGTGATTGATGAATGACGGGGGCGATTTGGTATTCTGCCCGAGAATCAGCGCCTGCATGCGTTTAGCTGGGGAAGGTTTACCGAAGGGAGTAAAGGGCACGAGAGGAGAAAGAAAAAGGGAGAAAAGCTAATGGGATCGGAGGGAGATCAGGAAGTTCCATTCAAGTCTGGATATATTAAGTCCGGACTTATATCGATTCGCATCGAAAAGGAAAGAAATTACCGACTGACCCCACCATGAAAAGGATTCAATAGAGAGGAAAAAAATAAAGTGGCATTTCCGCAAAACGACCCGGTAGTTGCCTTACGGTGATGTGTATACAAATAATGACTCGCCTGAAAATACGAAACCCGTAATTGGCGTAAATAAACGAGGACCGGTTCGAGATTTTCTGATGCCTGAAGGTGCTGCGAATAATTTAGCTCCCTTTTCGCCAGTGGTTACATTCCTTTATTTCTGGAGATGAAATTACCAGGAGAGACTGATTCGAGATTTGAAACGTAAGAACTACCGAGGTACAGACCGAAGGTTTTTATGCCGGAAATATTGAACTCTGATCTCAAACATCTTAATTAATACTTGGCTATGGACCACAGGGGCAATGTAGAAAATCAAGTCAAATATTTCCATTTAAAATAAGAAAAGATATCCATTCATTACGCATTTGGACTATAATCAAAAGGTTTTTGATATTTTGATCTTGTGTAACAGTACAATCCATAAATCACTCTAGTCAAATTTTAATGTTAATAGAAAATATAACGTCTATCATACTATATAATAGTTTAATGTATTATAATAATATAAATAATATTTGAAGGTGGTCCAATATGTTATTTAATAGTCCAATTACGTGCAATAATCATTCCGACCGATAATTACCTTCGGTACGTAAATTTACGTTCATGTAAGTTATAATATATTTTTTCGAATGAATTGAAAATTCGATTTACGCTCTAACTCTATCTGGCGTTAAAATTCATAATGTTAACTATTACGGTAATTTGCTGAAATATATGAGAAAATTTAGAAGAATGTCTCCGTAAATCATAGGTTCTTGAAAATAGATGGCTTTTGACAATGATATTTTGATACATTTAAGGAGGTTCAAACGTTTTAGAAAGATGTTAACTTCCTTTATTTAATCACAATTTATAACCAATGAAAATGCATATATGTTACCATATAGTACAGAATTATATATTTCGGTAACTGTGGCGTAATAAGACCGTTTTCCTACGCCACTACGCTCGATTCGTCTAAAGACACCGGTGATTCAAGTAAAAGCATCAATAAAATATAAGCCCCAAGAGTAAAATCCCTATCAATGAATTAAAATATATTCTAACAACATTATTTTGTTTACCTCTCTAGTCCTTGACGTGGTCTACCGGTCTCTCTAATTAAAACCTACTGCATTCCGTATAGTTTCAATGAAATCGACCATAAAGAATCGAAAATAATGCATCGACGGACGAACTTTCTCAGGATGTGCGATCGGACGAAGCAGCCATTAGGTATTGAGAAACATACAGTACAAGTACGAGCATTACTGTATACTCACGGATGTACAAATCGACTGAATCCAAGTTGCTTTTCCGATATCAGTGTTTATGTGATCGTGAGTCTACTCAAGCGCCAGTACACGCAAATGAGAGTCCTCAGACACCGCAATAGACAACCATTCGTATTTACGGAGGAAAAAATCGAAATTAAGTCGCCGTTAAGTTGGCCGGATGGAGCAAATGGAGGCTTTGGAACAAGGCCAAAAGCGATTGGTATCAGATCGAAATCTGGAACGGGAATAGCTTCCACGCGGAGATTGGCGTGTAAATATTAAAACCCGCTGACTTTCGCTCACAAACACGGCAATACTCCTCGCTTACTTATAACGTGCTTCTGTATCGATTACTTCTTGGAAAGGAAATGTTCAATGAGCGGTCACCATCAAGTGAGTTACTGGTCTCCCGTCGAGTGAATAAGATAAGCAACAGGCGAATTAACATTTTGAGAAAATGGGGATTAGGTCTATTGGAAATGCCGCCAAGCGTATCAGTTTGATAGGTGATGAAGTTTCTCATTAAGTTTGCGTCTCTATGCGTTCCTCAAGGTATGAGTCGACGTAATTCGCCGGAAGACGTAAATCTTTATTTACGAATATACTACCTCGCGGATACTTCATTACCTTCATTAAAAGAGAATTTACTTGGCATTCAATTCAATCCTCTACCAACTAAAAAGAAATATTAAGACCGTGACCAACCTTGCAGAGGATGCTTGACTCTATCCAAGAAAGGGCTTCCAAAGCAATGATTAATACTCTTTCGAACGTTTCTGCTCGTTTTAAATATTAAAATCATCGTAATAGTACGCACTGACACATAATATTTTACATCAAAATTCCGTGTAAAATTGTCACAGTGAAATGCGTTAATAAAACCAACTTTTTATTTGATTCTCTTGTAGCTACTCCTGTAATTGGTTCCACTAAATCGTGTAGTTCCACTAATCGTTTGTGTCGCTCAATACTATGTTTTATAGAGTTTAATTAATTTATATAAAACTTATATAAAAATCAACAAGTATAGTGGCATAATTATGAAAGTAGAGAAAAATCAGATGAATACCATAAATTTTAAAACAAGCTCTTGAAAGAAATCATAAATAAAATTAATAATTTGGGCGAGTGAGCCAACCGGTAATGAAATTAGTGAGAAGTACGCGGTGGCCTGATAGAGAGATACATGAACGGTAGAGATTTAAGGACCACAGGTCTCTGTTAAGGTCCGATAGGAGCCACGAAAAATTTTACAACATATGTAACTATGATAATTTAAATGTATACTCATACTATTATATCTCTAAAAATATAGTAATTTTATGTGTAAATTATACGATTATTAATACTGTATTTTTCTTATAATATTATTTATATAATTATTCGCCGTTACTAATTATGTGATTAACTGATCAGTTCCGTATATCATAATGTAAAATCGATTGATGAGACGGAATTCGAGCATCTCACGCACAGAACCCAGTCATTACTACATTGGAGTCCTTGCCGAAGCAATCCAAAGTCTTGCTAGATAATATACGAAGGATAATACGCAGATAAACTTCTCCCAAACGTAAACCCACCCTTCCAAGCAACATCGGTTGGATCCGCCCGCGAATTCACAAAACAGCTTCCACGAAGCAACTTTCCATTCTTCTGATTCCGTTCCTTGCGGAAATCAACGATTCGGACGAAATAAATCCTCTTAATAGCCTCCACATGTTCGCAACACTTACACGTGGAGAGAGGTCGTCTTTTTTTCGGGACAGGAAGTGGATCGCGTGCATCTCCACGCGCGAAGGAGCACCTCGCGAAGAATGCGATCGAGGGCCTTGGGCGCCACCGCTCTCAGACCGAACCCAGTACACGCACCACCACTAAACATCACCCGTAGGCGACAGTGTTCTCGGTCCCTTGTTTCGCCGCTCCTGGCGACGATATCAAAGTCTTCGCACGCCCGCCGATCCCTCCGCCATCCATTTAAAAAAGGGAACGACAGGGAGGAGATACAAACCACGCCCTCCTGGATGCGCTGATGGATCCGTGACGTCACGCAACGTTCGCTTCCGTCCGCGATTTTTTTTGTTTGCAGTTTTTGCTGCGTGAGTCTCTTGCAGTCTCTTGCGCATGGTTCTTTTGAACCTTCCGACCCCAACCCTTTCAGTCTGGCCCTGCATCACTTGGGGATTTCGGCGCGCCAAAGGGATTTTTCGCGATGCGATGGAGTTGCGAAGGGCAATGGGCAGCAACGACCGGGGGTGCGACGTGCCTATATTCGAAGGAAAGGGTAGAGGCGAGGGCGAGAAGAATACACGTTATTCGAAACGCTTAAGAGTATTGTATTCTTCATGCCTAAAATGCATCAAAGATTACCTTAGAGTTCTCTTTATATCCTATCTATTATATATAGACCCTTCCTGGGATATAGGATACATGCTTATAGCCAAACCAAGGGCGTCATCTACTAGGACTTTTATGTCGCATGAGTAATGGGAAACTACTAGAAAAGAAGAGAAATCAATCCTAGGTTTCATAGGTTCCATCCAAGATGTCTCCTAAATCTTGATCTTCCAATAATAATTTACTAGGCGGATTTTCGGATATGTTTTATTTGTGCATACTTTTTGAAACAGCAGAGGCTACCGAAATATCGTTGAAAAATTGCTTATTTAACGTAAACTGCAAAATCATCTTCCAGAATTAATTAATCAGTTGGTTCAACACCATATCGGTACAAAACCCTATCATAAGAAACAAATCGTGAAAGATTTAAGAAAATTTCTCAAAACAGTTCCGGAATTATAGATTAAGTTCATTTCCCAATTCTCAATCTCAAGTTTCAATAGCAATCTTCAATAACATCCATTAGCCGAAATAAATCATAGCTAGCCGAAACGATTAGTAACGATACCCGTTATCTCTGATGTCAGATGTATCACTATATACGAGGAATACATTCATCGGCAACATCAGGTATAGCTTTTTCGGTCAACCATGGATTTCGGGATGAAAAAAGACCCGCATGCGTATAAGGACCGGTCACCGCCACGCTAGAGAATGTAACGCTCTCTTTGCCATGAAATAAGATAATCCGATTCGCAGCTTAAAGGTGCGACCAGAAATCGCTCCGGAGTGACCTTCCACTGATGTCACTGCCTCATTAAGCGCACGCATGGCGTGTGAGGAGAATGGAATAAAATGAACGCTACACCCACGTCCCGGGGCTGCCAAACAATAGGCCTGAGGATGGGGGAGAGTGGGCCGGAAGCGAAGGAAAAAAAAACGAAAACGAGAAATCAGTCAAAGAAGGAAACGAAAAGAAATCTGGTTAATGGGTTTCCAGGGTTCGGTCAAGAGATTTGGGAAAGTGGACTGCAGTCAATTATCCCCCGGTCGCTTAGTGCGGTGACTATTAATATGGGAACGTATGGGGCCTAACAAGATTGGGATGATGAATTTAAATGCAAGGATGTGATTCCGTCCCGTGCGTGACTTAAAGTATGGATTTCAACATAATTGGGCGGTAATAGAGGGCATGTCATCCCTGACAGGGCCACTATAATTCTAGCATATGCTGTGTTTAAACGTTTTCGAATTACTAGCCCAATAGCCCAACTCATTTCGTGCAGTCGCATTGAATTTGTTCTTCATCGAATAATTTATTCGTAGATGATGTTTTTCTAAATACCCACGCAAAACGTTAGACGAATAAGGCAGATAATGATCTTCTGAGTTAATTTAATTTCATTCAGGGGCATTTGGATTAAATACATTGCTTAGTTACCTGATTGCTGAGATTTTTAAAAACAATTTAGCTACATGACACAGACAAATGTATATGAGTCTCGGTATATCCGGTATCTTCCGGTATAAGCACTTAAGATACTTACATTTTACTTATTCTTTACTTACATTTATATGCTCTATATATTTTTGGAAGGAGTTACGCACTTTCATAATAACGTTACAAATGCGGAAGTAAGTAAAGAATAAAAACGAAAAATCTTTTCCAAAATTTTTGGTACCTAGAAAGACTTCCTTAGAACGAAATATATCTTACTCTACTAATTTCCACTGAGTCTAATTATTTTCTTGAATGAAGCTTAATTTGGAGTTAAAGACTAATGACCAAAAATAAATAAGAGCTAAAACAAATTAAATGCAGAAATAAAAATGTGGATTTAAATAAAATTGAACGATATATGAGGAAGTAAAAGGATAGGAACAAATACAAGGAAAACCAAACCTATTATACCGATGTCGTAGAAAGAATTCATCCCATTTCGCCGGAATCCAGAAAGAAGGTTAACCACGCGCCAGCTCCATCAGATAGCGAAAAACTGCGGGATTGGCTTCCAAGAACGAAATTCATCATCCGGTGAAGGAACATCAAACGAAGTCGCACAAATCTCTGCCCTTGGGTCGCGCAAAATAGATATCTCGCAGGAGCGATCGCTTACAAGTTCCCGGGATATACATTCTGATCTCATCCGAATGCGTCAAACCGTACCCGCACTTTTAAGCAATTCGTGCGTCCGAAACGTTCTGCGGGAGAAGGAAACACGCGTGCGAGTGAATGAAGCAACCCACCGATGACGCAACGAAAGCAACGATTCCCGACAAAAAACCAAAAAGAATTGACCGCTCATCCCGGAAAAACCAAGAACAAAAAAAAACTCCTGAGACGCGCGCAACTATAGGAGACAAAACGCTCATTACGTTTTGCAAAGCGGCTCATTCGTCATTTGAGAAACAACAACTGGTTTACCGCCGCGAATAGAGGAGGCATGCCTGAAAAACGTTCCTTTGGAAGAAATCCGCCGACGCGAGATTTTCCATTACTCGCTCCAATCCTCTTCTACATCGCCGCGTTAACTGTTTGGACCACGTCCAAGTCCCCAGTCGACCCCGCGTAAGGCGTGAATGTCACCAGGGATAGGAGGGGAGGACATTCGAAAGCGAGGGCATAAAAAATGAGGTAATAGGGCGGAGTTACCTTTGCCGCCCCGAGAGGCGAGGATGGAATAAAAATACCCTGCTTCGTAAAAGTGGATGCAGCACGCAAACGCCAAACTATCTTCCCCTACCGCCCATTCCGAAAACTCTACCGCCTTCCTTTTCGGCCTGGGAATAAGCTCCCGTAATGGGTTTCCTTTTCCTCCTCCTAAAAGACCTCTTCCAGAAACCCCCTGAGGGACTTCGGGGAGGGAGAAACGGTCCCTCCCGCGCCAACACTCCCACACGACCGGCTTGCCTTCACTTAAACGTACCGGAAGGGCTTCGAATGGTTCCACCATATGGCCGGAGTTTACTGGGAAATTCGGGAGAGACCTAAAATTTCACTAATGGAATCAAAACGTTTGCCAAAAGGTTCTGATTCACGCGAGACAACCTTTGGCTTTAGGAGGATGGGAAGGAGCTCTCTGGAAACGTCTTTGCAGGCGTGAAATTACTTTCCGGGTTGTTACGTACCAGAAGTTCAAATCAGAATGACATCAAGTCTTCTAAACCGCAGCACAATGCAAGTTATCTTCAAGAAGCACGAAAGGGATATCAGCTTTCCTATGAGAAGTTACCAAACATTTTAAAGTCTTTGGAAACCACACCCCCATTCGCCGCACTGTACTTTTTTCAGAATAAAGCTTTGCCTACCAATAATGTGGAGTTTCGATTGAAGAACTAGTCAAGTTCCGAGAAACACGCAAGTATAAGTTCCCCCAAAGTTGAATGGATCTTTTTCACGCATAATTTTCTGTTACCGTTCACAAGAATGTGTGGCTATATTCAGAAGAGCACTTTTATTTGATAGATTTACGCTCTGAGTCCAAAAATCTATACGGCGCTGATCTCCTTTACCAAAACTAATAGCTTCCAATGGGAAATAATATTTCCGATAATATTAGATACCTCTGACACAATTAAAAGTGTTCATTCATTGAAATTTTCATTAAAGCAGATGATTCATCTTTTCTTTTGTGTATCATAAACACAAAAGTTAAAACTTTGTGGCTCAATAAACAATACGAATGCCAGTAATTTATTTTTTAACAAATTAGATATCACCAAGTAGGTGGGTTATTGGTCGCTACTGTAAACTCTCATCAAACTAATTTATCTACATAACCTATCCTCTTATCGGTTTCCCCACATAACAAAAGATATATTTCTAACCAGTTACTCAAAATCGAACCAAATTTTTACTAAAAGTATTGCAAAATTTCTCAACGGCGAATGCAACTTTATAACCCACTCAAAATCGGGGTCGGAAACTTCAAAGCTGCAAGGAAAGCATTAGTATTACTAATGGAAGATATTCCATTAGCTCAATTTTCTCTTCATCGAATTTTGTGACAAGGAATCCATTGCATCGAAGACTTCAACCGGCCCGCTTCACGGATACCTTAACATTTCCTCTCTTACACAAAGCATTCCTCAGTGACAAGCACACCCACTAATCCACCGTCCATACCTCTTAAAAGACGTGACATCTAAACTACACCTTCAAAAGCGGTCACCGAAAAGGTATCCGAGCGTCAGTCAACGCGGTCAAATAAAGCACTCCGAGAGAGATGACTGCCCCGCTAGTTATTTGAAGAGGAAAAAAGGCGAAGAATTGAAGGTTCGGAGAAGCGAAGAGCGTTAAAAAGGAATTGGTGGGAGCTCTTTGCTCGGAAATGGGAGTGGCGCAAACGGTGTGGGTGTTTTGGTTAAGAGAGGACTTTGGCAAAATAGAGGCGTGAGCGGGAGTGTTTCGCGTGCTGGAGAGATCAACGCCCGTACCTTCCTCCTCGGCATCCGCGTGGCAGCTGCCTCCGCCCCACGGGGCCCACATCCACCTGTCAGAGGGGCTTAAGGGCGGGCAAGAGCACCTCTGTGAATGAGTGAGTGGGCGGATGCAAGACGACTCGGTCTCTGGACAGGCGGACGAGGAACAACGACCGCGGGACCATTTGGAACTTTGGGCTACATGAATCGAGCCGCTCGCATTATTTTCCCATTTATTCCGGACGAAAATAAAAAAAGCGGAGGCCTCGTAACGGATCGACGGCTATTTCGCAATGGATGTGATTGGGATAAACGCCAGGAGTTCGCTGAATCATCGCGTATTTGTCCCGTTGCTACCAAACCAGTTTCGCGAAATGTATGCGATGAAAAAAGTGGGAGCGATAGCTGCGGAAAACAGAAACTGATTGCGCGGTAATTTGATTCGGGAGAAACTTTACGACGGATGAAAATCGACGATCGAAAATTCCCTTGATGTGTTCCGAGCATTGAATTTTTATGTGTAGCGGGAAATTTATTTAATGGATGTCATGGAAGAGATATACTCAATAAATGTTTCGACTAAGTACGCTTGCTGTTATGATAAATGTTTGCAGATATTAAGAGCTTTCAAAAGTTTCAACGGTAGCACTGCTTTAGGCAGGAATGATTGATGCGGTAATTACTTGTAAACAGGAATAGGAAACTAGTGATCCTTAAAAATACACAAAGCAACAGTACACCGTAAAGTCAAATTCTAATACGCCACGAATTGCTATTCATCAGGCGATAAAGAGTACATAATAAATAATTTAACAAAATCTGGTACACGATGATAAATTCAGTAATTGTGAGTTAAACAGATGATAATTTCCTCACTAAGATAATGGCTATAATAAATAATGACTCATCGTTATCAGTACAAAGATAAACAAAATATACACGAATCTGTAAAATTTATTAATTTATAATAAAATATAATCTTACAGAAGTTAGCAAAACTTTGATTTACCAGTTAAAGTCAGAGGTTTTCCAATTAATATAAAAAATTCTCAAAATTTATTTATGATACTATTAAATTGATATATAGTCACTATTTATCGAATATCACATTGGAAATCCAGAAATAAACAACATTTAAATATTCATTAGTCAAAAGAATGAATAAAATTCTTGACCCGGAAAAGGTCTTCTCATCAACTACTACAATGTAGATAGACGACGTGTAATTATGTATAAAAATTATATGAGATATTTAAATCTCTTTCACCTACACTTACACATCCGTAATGCCCTTTTTTATACAGGCATTTTTCAATGTGAATCATCGTAAAAGGTAATTCCTCTTTATCTAGCAGAATAAGTGAAAGGTTAACTAGACGTCCGTCCCATATCCGCCAAGAGAAAACCGTAACAGCAGGTCAATTAAAAGTAATAGTTTCTCCAGCATTCCGGAACCTAATTGCCACTCCGAGCACGCAGTTGATAACTGACAGTGAACTTGCCAACTCAATAAACATGGAACGATTTCCAACCACATGTAAAGGAACACACTAAGGAGAGAATATAATAACTGTTACTATTCTTTCCACTAATCTGTGGCGTTCGAAAGCGAAAGGAAACTGGAACACATTTGTTACTAAACATTTTCAAAATCGATCGAAGATAGAGTAAATCTTAGTCGATCATGTTTTCGTACCAAAGTGCGTGTATCGTAAATCGCACCTCGAAGTCTCCATTACAGTCGTGGGTTTCGACTCGACTGATGTTACCGTTTCTATCGCGAGATCTTTCTTTCCAACGCGTAAAACTAACGCATCGGCGTGACATGCATGAGCGAAAAATCTCTTGCAAATGGACTTTACTTACCGCGGCAACTTCTAGAACGTGCAGCAGTTAGTCTTATAAGTGAACAGATCTCGTAACCTTACAATTATAGCTATCGGAGCAGCCCTTTAGGATTCCAATAGTAGATTTCAAATTAAGCCTTATTGCAACATACTGAACAACAATTAGTCAATGCACGTTTGATTGTCTCATAAATAGCAGACTTCGGATTTAACGGAATAATATATTATCTTATCCTTCCTAATTATCAAATTATAAATAATACATCAAGAATGTACACTCTTATAAATATAAGTTATATATGTGTACTATTCTCTATAGATATTAAATTACGATTTCGTCATCTAAGTTGATTAATCAGTAGAATTTCACATACATATTTATTGGGCTCTTGAAATCAGGATATACTTAATGGATATTTCATAAGAATTCGTTCTCATAACTTGTTCCGTTTCGAGCAACAAGTATACGATACTGAGACAAGATTTACTCATCTGTAAACACACAGATCCAATTAATTTACTCCTTCACTACTGTTAATTGGGAAACAGAAGACGCAGCAGCTGAAATTCAACGATTCGGTAAATATACAAACAAAAAACAGAACCAAAGGCGCACGACGATATAATACCACCCCGAATCTGACCATAAAGAAACACGTCTTCGCTTATCAAGCAATAAATCCACAACTCTTAAAATACGAGAGACCTTATAGAGAACTAGAACGTCCAGCGGCTCCACTAATGAGACCGACTTTCGGACCACCGCCGAAAAACTTTCCCGTGAATCACTAGGGGTCCTAGAAATTAATTCGCCGGGTAACTCCTGGAGGTCTTTGGTAATGGGCGGAGAGTTTTCTACCCTTCGAGGATCGCGTGGGTTACTTCATTTGGACCCAGATGGGCCCCGGCCGTGGGCGGGGAGACACTTCTTTCGGAATCATCTCTCGCTGCCACATGCTGTGAGCCTCATTCCACGACAATGGTCTTGCAGAGCGCTTGACTTGTCCGCGGGGGCGTTGCGGAGGCTCGCATATTGCCGGGCGCGCACACAAGCCTCTGGCATGGCGGTAGTGGGACGAATGCCTCTCAAAGGGATGGAAAGGGAAGATGGAGAAAGCAGACAGCATCCGCCTCGACATACTGTACTGACCCTCGACACTTAAGCATCCCGTCTCATGGAGGGAACATGGTATGAATCGCTGTCAAGATCTCCGCGCACTGCTCTAGCGTGAATGGAAGAAATAAAGCAATTACGGCTGGAACGAGGAGATCGGGATTAGAAAGTAAATAGTCGCATCCTTGATCACCGCCTGCATAAGTGTTTTTATGGAAAGGAAAATATATGTCTTAGCGCAAAAAAGCAAAAGGATTTATTTCTTCACCGATAAAGTTCGTCGATTAGAGAATTCCTTTGCGATAATATCATATACATCCTCATGATTATACTAGCACAGAAAAAACTCAGCAGAAATAAGTTTTCTTGCTACTGAGAAAGAGGTAAGTTTTTATCACATATCTTGCCACTCTCTAAACGCATGTCTTATGCGCGAATAATCATTAGGTCAGTAAATTTTACTCAAAAACCTCGGTGAAATCGAATTTTCTGGTATCGATCGTGATAAGACTATAAAGGAGAGAATTTAAATCAATCGAAAATCAATGGATCAGAAAACTGAATTAATCCATAGGTAAAAGAATAAAAAACCATAAGAAAAAGCATGTTTAGAAGAGAGTCGCAATTGTATATTACTAAGGAGATCTATTAGAAAGATGCAAAACTTGAAAATAACTGAGTACAGTATGATTTTGGTTGAGAGGATAAAATTAAATAGAGAAATCAACTGGAAGAAGGATAGTTAAAATAGCAAGAAAGAAGATGATGAAAGGGAAATATCAAAACGAGGTGTATTAGAATAATGCCTGAAAGATACCGTGACGTGAAAAAAAGCGTTCGCACACTCTAACGTTTACAACTTTGATTGCTTGGCAGTTATAAACCTATTAATGTTTTAGCTACGTAGAAATAAAAATTCTAGGATGATTGATTTAAAACAAAGAGTTAAATACTATTGGAACTACGAAGATATAGAAGTTTAGTGTGCCGCGAAGTTTCGTTGATCTCTTTCGTGTATCGCGCGGAACAAAGAGCTGCGAAGGGCGCGGTTATGATATGAATTGAATAAGCATCATGGTTGTAATACAGGAAAAACTCTTAAGCAATGTGACAAAAAAATCAAATTTAGGGAACTAAAAAATGGATTTCCGTAGCCTTATGATCAACTATACATATATTCAGCCAAGTAAAATTATTACCCAACTGAATCGCACTTTCGCAAAGACGGCGTTTACCGAAATTCCTCGTTCCTTGAACATGTGTCACACGAGTGTGAATGGCTGATTTCCATTTCCGTGCTCGAGCACGAGATGTGAGCGACCACCGCAGTTTCGTAATTTGCATCCACGCACGCGTACCTTCTCCGCGAAATGAAATAACAAACGAAAGGCGCCCGGAGAGCGTAATATCAGCGTTTTTTGCGATTCGAAGCCGGAAACTTGTCAGCGGCGATCTGCTTTAATGTCAGCAAAGCCACTAAACACCTCGTGAATCCATTCTGAGACGTCGTGGAAATCCTATGTCGCCACTTCTGGAAAGCGAAAATAAATAATGCGGCGTGACAACAACCCATGCAGATTCAATTTACGCGCACTTCTGAGAAAAAGCGGCGTCCGACATATTGGTTACGTGTTGTCTCATTCCCCGCAGGTCCTCACTCAGGACTGTCTGAGAACCGCTTTCCTCACTGTCTTTTCATTTTCGTGAGCTGCTAACCAACTTCAAAAAACCTTCAAAATAAATTGGAAAGAAACATCTCCTAAGCGACGATTAAGCCATTGATCAATATTAGAGTTGGTCTTCAACCCCAGAATAGCCCGAAAGTTGTCCATATATACAGTAAAATCCAGACTTTTTGAATAATAACTTTTATCGCTTTCTTTATCGCTGCATAATTATATTTTTGGTAAATGAACGACATAAATGTTTAATTCCATCGCAAGTCAATCTGCACTACACAGAGATTTAATTTTGGATGAATAAACGCGATTTATGTATTGCAATCATAGAAAATAGCTGAGGGCGTCTAATCCAAAATATGTCCGATTATCTCGAGACGAAGATGGAAGATGTTTTAGATTACGCAGGAAGGCTTCTGACTTCAAACTGGAATTGAATATAAAATGTGAATTGCGAAAGTCGTCAAATATATATACGTAAGAGGTGTTTGAGTAAAAAGGGAGAAAATACCTCGAGGCGGGAGATATTAAACGTTTTGTCCCATTCCAGGAAACTCTCCGTGAATGCCGGAGAGTTGGCAACCCTACTCACCCTTTTTTATTTCGAGTTAATCATTCTTATAAGCCCAATTATCTAAACGGACATAACACATGAATTCATTCTCCGCTAAAGAGAGAGTGGTAATAAACTGCTTATAATTGCAATGAGCAAAAGAAATCTATTCGATCCGCTGACAGAAGTCAATTTCTATTCTACAGAGATAGTAGTGATTCATTTATCTTAAAACCTCTTCATCGAAGCATTGAATATAAGATCGTTGTCGAGCACATCAACTGCATAGTTAAAAGCCTTTAGGATAAGTAAAGCTGAAATATGAGTTGCAGTTACAACTAGATGCTTAGTCTTTTCTCAGGAATACGAATGCAAAGATGCATACGTATACAGTGAAATTGAATACACGTGTCTTGAGTAGAGAACAAGGTACGTATATTGAACAACAAGTAGTTGGAATAGTTTTGTATGAGGAATATAATAGAGCAGGGTAATATCTCATAGGAGTAGGCAGTAATACGGGCAAATGCATTTTATATCAGAGAATTGATTCTGAGCTACCAGCCTATCCTACACCGTGTACTTCTTAGCTCATAAAATATACAGCAGCAAGCAAGTTGGTCACCTTAAAATACCGCTGTTCCTTTCGGGACGTGCTTAAAAAGTTAAAATTTACAGCATTCTCAATTAAGGACCGCTCATTGAAAAAACACTCGCCCTTTTTCTTCCCCAGTCGTTCCCTCGGGCGCCCTCCAAATGCGAATAAAATTGTCCACTCCTCGCCGATCCTCCGACGATTCTTACGGCTTTACCTCATCATCGCTCCAGAAGTAAAAATTTTCATCTTATTAAGACGGTTGTTTCGAAACTTTCCCACTCAAAACTTGCCGAGTTATTCTTTCCCTCCCCTTTCTTCTTCACAAAAATCTGTCCCTTCGTGTTTTCCTTTCGAGAGCATTAAAAACGTTTTGTTGTCAACCTCTTTTTTTATAACCGCCCGTTGTTTCTGACTCTTTAGCTCGCGGAATTTCTGCGAGGTCAGGGAGTTGCCTCTCGAACAAGAGGAAATTTACTGCGAACAATTTATTCTTTCTTTGCGACGCTCCTTTCTCTCGGAGGAGGTATTTCGAGAAGAGTGAAGAATCATAAATCCCCTCAACGAATGTAAGCGATAGAAATTTGCGTAAAACGTTTTCGTCGAGGGAAGCTCTTGAGAAATTGAATTTTGACGTGATTTCTTGAGAGGAGATAAATTAAGAGGCTATCGTAAGAAAAAGGCGTTCCGCTGGGTAAATAAGATTTTCGAATTAAAGAACGGTCAAAAGACGGATGATGCATCTTGAGAAATATACGTCGGTGAAATGCCTTTCTTTTAGCTCCTGAAAATGCCTTCAATTAGGTTTTAGACTGAAAAATCTCCCAACAGGGCGAAAAAACCTAGTCCGTGGTCACTATACTTGTTAAAGTAATAAGACAGTTCTACTCAAAATTAAGATTGTATACTACACAACTATTGTTTGTTTTGAGAAGTAACCCTCGTATTTTCCCGACCATGAAAAACAAAAAGAGATTGACAATAAGGTTAAAGGGAAAAGGATTAGTGTTAACTCCACGTAAGAAATCGAAAGTGACCAACAAAAGGTTAGAATAAGTAATCACGATAATAAATTTCTACTTACTAACATATACATATTATTAATTCCTGCTTATCATTCACACTGTAATTGATTTTTGAAACTGAAAGATAATTAACTAAGGCTAAAATATTCTTCAAGCCAATATAAAAAGCCAAGAAGTAAATTTTTCATGCTGCAAGGCAAATAAAATAAATTTTAATGTAAAATGTAATACATAATAATAATGCAAGAATAATCTTCATAGAGTAAGATTTCTCTTTAATGAAGGAATGTGTAAAAATCAAATTTGCTCGCACTACCTCTCTGAACATCAACAAAATCTGAGAAACCATAAGTTTGACATATAATCTTCGACTGTTTTAGAAACCACGACAGTATTCTACTAATACAATAAAATTTGTGGAAAATAAAAAATATTCGATCCTAATTACGCTGTAGATAAAAACGGTATTTTTTACTACTCATATGGTTGCAGCAGCGTGAAATATTAAAAAATCATTACAAGAAGTAAATTTTGGAAGTTCATCATCCACCAACAGTGGAACCTCAAAAAAAAAATCACTAATCTTTGGAAATTTCTTCCATAAAGTAAAGTAACAAGTTACGTCTATCCTGCAACCTGTGATTTGCTGCCTCTACAAACTCTGCCCTACAAACAGTCTCAAATTATTAAAAATCAGCACATGCCATTTACGAGAGTCAGTGCAGAGTGCATCTTTACGACCGGATCCTCACAGTCCTTCGGAAACGTACCCCAAGGTATCACGTAGCCAAGATATCTCGGTACAGGGAAAGTACTTCGTTACGACCGAGGCAATGTTACATCCATTTATGACCACGAGAAACATTTTGGTGCAGCATGGAGAACTGATCTTGTACACTCTCTTAATCTCTCTTTCCGACACCCCAAGAGGTTTGCAGGACGACGCCCACGTCCTTCCTTGCATCGTTCCGTGACTCACCCATTATTCTGCCAACCCAACCCCGTGGCTGCCCAAATTCGTGCGCCTTGCCCAGTGTAAAATCCCGTGGGCCAACTCCTAATTGAGGATTCTGACTGCCCACGGTGTAATAGAGGCCGCTGTGAGTCATATTTCACCGAGACCTCTCTTCCTCCCTCGCTCTCCTTCTCGCCTTTCCCGTCCTCACTATTTTATCCTTCCTATTCTAATCTGTCTTTCTCCTCGCCTCGCGGAAAACAAAGGGTGACCAATTTGCATTCGTTACACCTCATCTTGCGCTAGACACTGTCAGATGAAGACAATTATCTGGAGTATAGGAGGAGAACTAACACAAGGAAAACGAGAATACTGAAGTAACGATAACAATGATAATTATTAAATATAATTAAAGACTATAATAAAAAAATCATAGCAATAATCAACAAAAGTAATAATTAATAATATCACGCAGCGAAAGGCAACAGACCTAACAATTGATATTAACAAGTAACCACCCACAGTAAAAACTAAAGTCATTATACAGTTTATTAGAAAAAAACAGCATCACCAAAGACGGAGCAATAATTTGAACAGTAAATTTTTATTAGTAGTCTGCTTAGAAAAGAATCAACAAATTAATATTAAATATTTACCGATAAATATGTTAATTAATACGTTAAAATTACACGAATTTAATTAATATGTTAAAATTACTGATTAACAAAGAGTATTTATTCGGATATAATATTAGTCATCTTTCATAAAACTATCACACATTACCGTCGACCACAAACAACCTGTAGACCGCATATGACATTGATACGAATTATTTGATGTCAAGCAATGCCCAATCGTAGCAAAAGTTAAAAGCCATAACATTCTCTGTGATCTATTTCCGCGTTAATTTTACCCTTTCATATTTTGAAATATATTTACACGAATATTAGCTAAGTGAAACATTTCCAAATCTGACCTAAAGAGAAAGATCACATTATAAACATTAGTCTGTAAGATACTAAGCAATAGTTTGCGTAGAACGTCAAAATCCACCCTGAATATTACAATCACAACTCGTTATGTGTGACACTGCATGATAAGAACTACACGAATGAAATAAAATCAGAATGAACAGAGCTTAGAAGCAAGACAATAAGAAAATGTTTGTGTTGACTTCTTGAAGTTGTATGAACAATGCGAATCATTAATTATCGATTAAAAACAGGGAATTAAACTGACTGTAAAATTCGACTTGAAAGATTCGTTGAGGACATGATTTTCGTTACTGAACGACATAATTAGGTGAATGGTAAGCGCTGAGTACGGTGAAAATAACTCAAGAAGCTTTAAGTATTAGAGTACAAATTAAGTGACCTTAATGTATCTCAGAATTTTTAGAAAACTATTCCAGGGATACTTTACTAACTTTAGTCAGACATGAGAGAATTAAGATATTGTTAATGTCAGTTTATTAAAATATTAAAAAAGATATGCACTGAAAAGAAATCATATTAAGTAGTCATATATCACACGAAAACTACACAGAGCAG
The DNA here is from genome assembly GCA_036926295.1 of Pachydiplax longipennis. Lineage (NCBI taxonomy): Eukaryota > Metazoa > Arthropoda > Insecta > Odonata > Libellulidae > Pachydiplax > Pachydiplax longipennis. The sequence continues at coordinate 21,855,917 of JAVFKF010000012.1, forward strand.
GGATTCTAAAACAACGGCCGGCTAGATAATTGGACGTTATACTCAGGATGATCTCAATAATTGATGTGTCCATTATATCCACTTAATTATTTTCGAGACTTTCCATTTTATTTAAATAATACGCATTCTCAAATATGAAATGGAGTCCACTAATTCTTAACACTAACACCAATCACATCCTTGTAATCCAATGTGACCTGGGACACATAATTAATTTGTGACACAAGGAGCTCTAGCTTGCGTCAACCGTTATTTTAGCTATCAACCGTTACAGAGGTAATGAAAAATTACCATTTTTCGAAAGAAAAACACAGGCGAGTTACGCTCTTCGGCGGTCATGCTGGCGGTTAATTGCGAGATGTATTTACGAAGGGATCGGGAGACGAATGACGACCGTAATCTGTACGTACAAATTGTTCCAACGCGCGGATGGAGGTCAAAATATTGAGCAAATGGGAACGCGATGATAAGGGTGTCACTTCGCGAAGAAAAAAATCCTGACGACGCGTAATTATTGCTGCGTGAAAATCTCCGCAATTACCGCACGCACGTGAGCGTGAAGGAAGTGCGATGTTTGACGAACAACTGCAGAAATTGCTTCGTCAATTGAGGACCCTTATACTTTAATTCGTCGCGTGGGTGATTCGTTGAGGTGACGCATAACAACGTATATTTTCGGAAATAATGGAATTAGAGTCCCCCTGAATTAATGCTCAAGCGCAAACTTAGGCTTCATAATGATGGAATGGTAGCCTTGTTAATCTCTGAGAAAAGACTGCGCGTATAATCTAAGCAAGGTTTTAGAGCCAAAACGAATCTCACAACTAATTACGATATAAAAGATTTACAAATGAATATTTTCTGAGGTTTTCATTGCATATAAGAGCAATCTGAAATCTACCATCAGAATCAATCAACCACTCTATAGTGTATATCAGAATAGGAGATAAACAAACTTGGACCGTCGGAGTGCGGTCTTAAAATATTACGCTATCGGTAAATTTTAACGACTACACAATTAAACTAAGAAGTCTGAAATAGATAAATTTTCGTTGGTTGTGTTTCGTAGAATTTAATCTTATTTACAATTTTCTCTGATAACTCCCAACGTAATAATTCTTGAGACGATTACACGACTAATTAGAGAACAATTTTGGCGAGACGAAGAGTCTAAGACCCTAATAAAAAAAGACGACCAAGGAGTATAGGGCTCAAGACAGAGCCTTCTTTTAAACAGAGAAAGATGAGTGCCAATTTTGAAGGACAAAATAAATTTATGGCTCTCATCAGATGCCATTAGGGGGAACAAGCCCTATTTCCAAGGCTTGAAATCGCCGAGGTGCAGCAGGCACGACGTACCCATCAAGGACGTGCTTTTAAAAGCGTTGGCTTCTTTGATGGCGATGCCACATTGCGATGCGTTAACCTCCGACATGCTGAGCTGACCTATTGCTGGAATTCAGATTCATTAATTCCAGCGCCTATCTAGGGACTGCGAGATGAAATGGGAACGTGTAATGCAGGAGCGGAGAGATAAAACAATGATGAGTTTCACACCCACAAAACCTATTTTCATAAACATGAGGCGAAGACGACTAGATGGGATGTAGATTTATGGATAATTTAATGCGGATGGAGATATATTATCTAAGAATCAACTGTTATACATTAAGATACCCTTGTGGGCGAAATTTTATTCAAAGAAAATCGAGCAATTGATCTGGAAGTTTTAGAGATTCTATGACTATGAACGTCATTTAATAGTAGTTTAACTTGGCATCTGAGGTGATTTTCAAAAAACTGATTTTCCAGTCAAATATGATGGAATAAATCATTTCAATTTCAAGAGAACTTTCCTAATCCAAATTCTTCGTTTATGAAAATTGGTTATAGCAATTTAGAATGTTCCCCTTGTCAGACTCCAACTGAAATTTATTTTTTATCAATTTCGGCTTTTACCTTTTCCCATACCCCGAATTAAGAATATAATTGTAAAATGAAGTAAATGTTCAAACAGAAATGCAATGTTTTCGGAAAAATCAAGTAAAAACTATAATACAAAAAGATAATGCCTCATTCTTTTTAATTACTAGTATTTGCGGCCCTCTTATTATGGTAGAATGATAGAAATGAAACACAACGACAAATAATTTTTTTTAAATAGGAAAGAGAGAAAGATAGGATCAATCTTGTCATGCTATCTCGCTATTGCTTGTAAGACTTACATCAAAGCTAGACCGAAAAGTTGCACATAAAAATAAGAAAGTATACGAATATTGGATATCTGGTCTCACTGCATTATTTATATTCTTAAATGTCGGTTTTACTTAAGGAATATTTCGAATTTTGGAAAATTACCTTTTAAACAATAATTCAAATTCTTTCACATCGGAAACTACCTTTTAAATTCAACCTTTTCACATAATTAAATGAAAAAGTAGGAAATAAAAATATAATTTTGACATTGGTTATGAACCTAGTTTTATAAAGTAATAGTATAGAAATAATATAAAACCATATCACTAAACCTTCAGTAAGAGCCTCGTAAATAACCACATGTAGTTCCACAGATTTTAGGGATTTTCTTGCGGCTAAGCCAAATGCAATTTCTCCTATACGACATCGATTTGAAGTATTTAAGATAGTAATCACAATGACACAGAATTCTTAATCGTATACCTCTCTTTATAAAAGAAACTTCACCTCTTCAGCCTGCTTATCCAACACCTTCAACACACTTATCATCTTTTTTTACGGAAGCTTAATGGCTTGCAAGACCTTGGATTCGGCCTTCCTCCACAAGTCCCGATCAAAATTCACACAGCGTCTCTCACCTATGAAAGCATTCATAACGATCGACTACCGCAGAGGTGCTTTTGTGCACAGAATGATTCAGACTCTTTAACACTACCATTAGAACTGATTATCTATTTTTCTCATTGTAAACGTCTACAAGGACAAAAATTAGAACATGTAAACGGGTTGACAATGATATTGAAAAATAGAGAGTCGCTCGAAGGACCTAAGGTAAATCATATTTTCAATGACTGGAACTAAAATGGATGAAACATAAAAATAAGGGGTATTTTGAGGATTCTGGAATCTGAAGTTTAGAGAAGTATTAGAAATAGTATAGGTAAAAATTTCGGTACCGTTCCATAACTAAATTAAATTAAAATTCTTTTGTGCATACAATCTAGATGTTGAATTTCATTTCCACTATATAATACGGAGCCAAGTGCTAATGGCTCTTATAAGACCGAAGGGTAGATGTGACCTTTTGCTAAAAAAATAGATTCCACATCCATGAGCTAAAAAAAATTAAGAGAATCAAGAGAAACTCACAAACAATGAATTTATCTCGACTACCACTGTTTGTTACCCGTACATATATTTAGACGTCATCTTACTGGAAAAGATTTCAGCGTTCAAATATTCCTTCACTGCCATTTCGGGCCGAATAAATAAATGCTAATGTAGTGCTTGCATGTGTGACGGACAAGATTCTGAGTGAATATCGTATTAGCTAAGATCGAATTTTCCTTCTTATTCTACTACTCGCATAAATCGGAAGATATTAAAATGAGAAGGAAAGAAGAGAAAGAACTGTGAGTAAAGTGGAGCTGAGATAAGGATTAATAGAAGTATTGGATGAACTGCGAGGATAAACTTCACACCCACATGGTGACTCCCACGCAATGAGACTGCGAACACGAAACCCCTCACGCCATTCACGATTCACGAACACTCTTTCGACACTCTTTACTCTCGCTGCCCAAATGTTTCTGGGGAGTCCCAAGCACGTGCGTGTCGAACTTCGCCAACGAGGCGGAAATGTAAAGGTAAGAATAATAAGAAAGGGTTTCGTGTACTGGAGAAAGGAATCCCGAGTGACGTCAGCGAACGTGACGCTATTCTGCGCAATGTTCAACTATGGGCGACTATTAAATCGGAGGAGGGTCCTTAAACGGAATTATGAACAGGCAGAGACCGGATGACGTTTAATAGCTATGATTGTGGAACAATGGCCCAACAGTAGCAACTCCTGCGATCAAATGAAAAGGTTAAGAGATTATCAGCAAGCATACGGAAGCAATCCGTAATAATATTAATGATATTTAATGACGATGTATTTCACCATCACCATTCGTCATCATATATACATATATCAGATTTCATTAATTATTTCCATTTTTCTGAGAAAAAACAGTAGTAGGCGCTTAAATTAAGAAGTTGCGCAATTATTTCAAAATCAAGGAAGATATTCCTTAATCAACGGTAAAAGGAATTATAATATCCCACTATAGAATCTGCAATGAGCGATATTGTAAATGAGCTGAAATCATTCAAATTTCTTAACAAGCATTAGGCATTCAAAAAATATGTAAGGCAATATTTAGAGGATTTTGGGCGGTCTCTTAGACGTCTTATTAAAGAACCCAGATGACCATCACCATCATCAAAGGGTTTCAATCCTAGGACAGCTCTCCGGGCCAGTCAGACAAATACAATCACTTCATTCCCTTCTAATTCTAATTATTAACGCTAATATTCACCAATCTACCCTTAATCTTTATATAGATGACATGCCTAATGTTTTCACATAATAACTTGTCACCATCATATTTAAACAAGAATTACATTCTGTATCACCATGCTTTCTTTATAACGATAGCTTTTACGGAGCGCATGTTTATCGAATGTGTCATATGAGGGTAAATTGATAATGCAATATCTCCATTCTGCTTCCATACCACCTTCACCGACACACAATTACTGGCTGGCTTTAGTGGTGTCATGTTTGCCCACCGACCACAGAAATATTTAGACTTTACTAAAAATAGAATACTATTCATGTTGAATGTACTCTAATTTGATATTTTCAGCTTACCTATCGTACGCTGATAGATAAAGCTATCAAGTAAAAATTATAATTATAAATAAGCACTTAATAATAAATGTATAATAATAAAATATGAGAAAATAAATAAAATATAAAATTTAAAAAAATAAATTAATTAATACAAACAAAATTGAAATGACAATGCAATTATATATAAGAAGAAATGAGAATGAAACTGAAAAGCATCCATGCATCCCCTTTGACCTTAATAACCTAAATTACACCCACTCCGAAAAAAACGTCTCACAAATCTCATATCATCTGACGAACGTTAACATCTGGCTGCGATTACTTTCGGCGTTAAAACTACAACGGCGCGAATTTCCTCGAGGAGATATCACGCATCTCCACCTCTGGCCAAACGTCCGCGAAACACGCATTCGCGAATTTTCGGGAGCGATAACTCGAGAAATAAAAGCGTAACATAATAACCGGGAGAAATTTTACGGCGCGATTCGCTAAAAGGTCTCGTAAGCTTAATCCTGCAAAATAATGGAAATTAAAAATTCCGCTCTTTTGAAAACCACGCGACACGGAAAGCGTTGACTAATCGGCCATAAACGTACAGCGTGGCGAAGGCGCGTGAAACGCCGAAATAAAAATAAATGCATTAATTATCCTTGTTTACTACATTCGCGCCCTTAGAAAGATCGAACAAAAGGCGTCACGAAGAATAACAATGGTAAATCACGGCGGAGTGCGAAAAAGCGACGAATCGCAGGGATCAGCGACCTCCGGGAGCGTGAGCTCTTCCTGAGAAATAATAAATCCCTTCAGCGCCACACCCCTCTCGAAACAGCCCTTCAAATAGTTACCACCCTCTATTTTCATTCCAACCAAACGATATACAGCTGAACTTCTCAATTGTGATCTCCTCCCATTTACTCCTCTCGGCCGAAATCACTATCACGGACATCAGAATCACGTGCAATTAGAGGAAAGTGAGAAAAAAGCTAAAGGGATCTTCGGTTCTCCTAAACGAATCTCATGGCTCTTTGGATGCCTAGGTACGGTAGCTGGTGAAGACAGAAAACGGATTAATCTATCTCAAAGGTAAAAATTTCAGTAAAAAAATATCGAACGAAAGGAAATATTAGGTCTGAAATTGAATAAGAGGGACTTATCTAAGCTTCCTATTAGATGCACTCATTCTGAACTGATGGTTTAAAATAGTCCAAAATCTAAGGCAGATGTTAAAAACTATTCATCGTGATGTTTGGCTCGAGTTGGTCAATGAATAAGCCATTCTAAACTATACTTCATAACACTTGGGACGAATTTCCTCTATTTATGTTAGACCAACCTTCGCACTCTCGTCTAAATTGGTACTGAATACAACTTAGTTTCCATAACACCTCTTTTACATGACGGTTATATCTATAAATTTCCCTGTACTCTCTATGACGGAAGACCTCAAAATAAATTAATGATGATTCAATAATCTTACCGGTCTCTGTTTTTACAAAGAAAAAGATTTTATTGCAAAATACGCAAATTAGACTATTTTATAAGTTTAGAAAAAACATCCATGCATAGTTGTATTAGTTTCACTAATGTGTTTTTTCTTGCAGAGGGAAGTTACCAAAACTTTGTTTATCGCGAAGCGGAATCAATATATTATTAATATTATTATTACCAAATTGTTTTCATTGATTTTCACTGACTGATATTTATATATCAGAGAATATACCTCGATGATGTGGCGTTTATAGATAAGACAAAGGAGAGCGGTTAATGGGTAAGATTCCTGCTTAGGCTATCAAATCACGCATCGACTAGAATACAAAGAACTCGTTGCTCACCTACTTCAATTACCCTGCGAACTGTTGTTTCTGAAGTGAAGAAAAATAGATCGAAAGACCGAAATAAAACAGAAAGAAATCGCCTTCAAATAGGGAATGTGTTAGCTAATCCTTTCGTCGTCTGGATAAATCCGCAATTGCACCAACACCTCGAGAGCCACGCCCCCTTGAAATCCCGCCGAGTCCACCAGACATTTCTCCCGATTGCCTTTACGAGTTCCCTGATGTTTTTCGTCCACTTCTTCGAGAGGCTTTCACAGTGAATCAGGCTCCACACTTCGCTTTTAATTGGTATCCTCCTTCACAAAATCAATGGGAATCGAAACGTGATACCTAAGTCGCTCAATTCCTATTTAACTAGTCTTACTGTGAACCCGCCCTCCCGCCTCCCTATTACCGCAACCTCCTCTCTTTCCTTTCACTCCATTGTCACGATCTTCCATTCCCAATGCTATTAACACGATCCCGCTTTGCTCACACGGCTGTTACGCCAAGAATATCCTTAATGGGCGACGAAAACATCAATTATATGTGCCAAATATATAGCAAGTGCATAGTCAAAAATATTAAAATTAAAAAATTCCTGACAATAAAAAAGCATTATCATCAAACAAAAACACTAAAGCTTATATATATTTTCCTTCAAATTTATCAAATTGTCAAACTAGCAATCTGTTTTTGCACAGTTAATTACTGTGATAACTCGACTAACGAGTAGCCCGAGTAGCGAATTTTTTTTCAGACGAAGATTCCTATCGCTATATCGGAATCAGCGAACGAATGCAGATTCAACTAACAAATGGTTGAATATATGAGACTAGAGGTGGGAAAAACCGCTTAAAAACAATCGAATAATTCGATTCGATTGAATGGGGGCTTGAGGCATTCTATTTCTCTGCATGGCAAGCAGCAAGGAATCCCATCTTGACAGTCAGCTGTTACTTCCTCTCATTCCGGCAATATTCTCTTATAGTTACCAACTTTCATCTGTTATTTTTCAATTCCTTCTCAAAACTGGCTATAGAAACGATCATTTCAGACAAAATCCAGCTAACATCTAATTGAATAAAACTAATGTGGTGTTATAATATTTCATAAATTCTATTACTTCACTAGGAAGGCTAAAGATAAGGAAAAATATGAAGAACAGAAAAGAGGAATCGATTTCTTTGTTGATGCGAAATATTTTCTAAGTCTTAATAACGTGCCATGGTATACATCGTGCCAACGTGTCATGATAGCTGTTCATCTCATAATTTGGTTTTCCCTTCCATGGTGTGCATTTTATTTTTTATGAAACTTATCTTTAAATATTAGGCAGCATCCAATAATTTTATATAGAAATCATGTTTCGGCAAACGAAGATTTCGATTGACAAATACGATTTCGGAACAGATTATCTTCGTCATCCGAGATATCACTATGTATGGGAAACTAAAATTCCTAGAACATAGAAAAATCGAAATTGTTCCCCTTCATCTCAAGCCGCAAAGTACAATCAATGCCAATCTGGTATCATTTTATGTGATAAACTCGACAATTGAAATCTGAATCGCAAGTAAAAACCAGTAAGCACTCCGACAAGGATGGATCTTATTTAAAAGCAAATTTTAAGCTGTATCTATGGGTATGCGAAATCTACTTTGATCTATTAAGAGATGATAGATAGATCATACCCACCAATGGAACTGTAAACTTTTCGTTATCTTCTGACATCTTTTTCAATATCCCTCGGGCATGATAAAATTTTTGAAAAAATGTTTTTATTTCAACTTTTTCAACATTTCTGCCCTTTAGCTCCACAGAGAAAATTCCAATTGAGAGCATCAGATAACGATTCCATTCAAAATCATTTATCAACGGTATAAAAATAACAATTACCACGATTTCGATTTGTAAATAAAGCAAATTCCTCCGACATTCCGGCGCTGAAATTGAATTCCCAAGAGAATGGAATACCGAAAGAACAGTCCTCATCAGGTTTTTGAAAACGAGGAAAATAATTACGCCCTGAAATAGGATGAGATGCAATCTGTCGTAACGTAATTAAATATATGAAACATAATAAGCTGTGATGTATTTATAATTAACCGCTTACTTTTGAAATTCGAGCAGATAATTAGGAGGGAGATATGAGAACTGAGACTCCGAACACAATGATTCGGACGACTACAGCAGACATGTGAGAAATCCTCAAGAACCCATCCCTTGAAACAATGAATAGATGGGAAAAGCATAAGATTGATGAGTTAATGCTATCTCTTCCTTTGATTACGATAAGATGGCATCGGATTCAATTGTACGTCACTTTAACGAAGGCTGATGTAGATAATATGAATACACAGAGGCGCACCTTATCGAATATCTCGAGAATAAATAACACCGGTACACGATGAAGGACATATATTAGTTTCATACAACAGAGTTCGTTCAATTCAATTACAGCCATCAGGACTGCTTTGGGATGAAATATAACGATTGTCATTACGTAAGATAGTCGAAGTTGAATTCGTAACGGAAGAAAGGGGTGGATAAATAGAGGTTTAATAGATTTAATTACCCTCGTTGACTATGATTGCAGCAACGAAGGAAAAGGGAGTGGAAACAATAAGTGATTACTTCCTCGGGAGGTGGAAATGCGGTAATGAAAATGTAAATGTCCGCACCCTTAAGAAGGACCGAAGGGTGAAAGTGACGACGAGAGAGAGGAGGATGCTGGGAGTGGATTTATTTATTCACGAATGCCTCCCAACTTTAGAGCTCATATATCACGGTGAAACTTTAATTAACCTAAGGGAAAGCACGCACAAACAGGATTCGCTGATCGGCGTAGAAAGTTTGCATTCATCGACATTTAAAGAAATTGGCGGCCAAACGGAAATTCGCGGCTTAGAGAAATAGAAATAATATTATCTATTCAATGTTATGCAATAGATTACTTACATTTACTCCCCAACGAAATTAATTTTCATATGACTTCACGCAAAATGTATTCACAATAATGTGACTCCAAGGATATTGCTATAACTGTCTCTTTCATCGTTTATACTATTAACGTACGAAGATCGAAATTCATACTTTTAAGAATTAAATGGAAATTTAGATATAAAATAAGTACACAAAACTACCCATAAATATCAACTTAAATAGTTAAGTATTTATCTTAGCATTATCGAATTAGCATATCATATTATATCACGTAGAGATCTATTAGAAAGGCGTCTTATCGCAAACAGGAAAGGATCAACTAAAGATTTATGGGAAGGTAACGGAAGATAACGGTTTGAGAAAGAATTGATCGCCAGAGGCTACCAGAACATTTGAATTCCTGCGGAAAAAAGACGTGATAAATGCTGAAAAGACAACCTTCAGAGACTTACCTATGAAAGTACCGTAAAGAATATGTTCGAAGATACCAACTGATAGCCAAATCCATTCGAGATTAAGGGCGTGGATATCTAACTAATATAAATTACTTTATAAATAGGCCCTCTGAAGAATAATCGAAAAATCATACAAATAATCAGATAAGGAGCATATTCCGCATTCTTAAATGATGCGTGGAGAAGAAAGATAGACTCACTTTACAAAGGGGTATAAATATAACATTTTCTTTCGAAGGAATTATTTCTATTATTAGAGAGATTAAAGATCAACCGAAGTTGGTAGAATTTTTTAAATTTTTGTAATGATAATTGAACAGTATAAGAAGCTGTCCTTTCACATAATTTATCGGTTTGCGATCACCAATCTCTATCATCAGGTGAAGAAAAATATTTCAAGTACAAGCCTCGAAAAAACTAAGTTAAACTAAATAAAAACGCTTGAATGACGAACATGTAAGTTGAAAATCGCTTCAAAGGCACCTTTCTCTAATCCCTTATCCCTACAAATAAAAAGAACCTTTACCACATAACTTTCGTTTTTCTCTCACATATAGGATAAGAGGAAGGAATTTTCCTCTTATCATTTAACAAACGATGCTTCGAAATAATTTGAGACTCCATATGAATAAAATTAGTTACGCTTAAGAAATCCCCAAATTAGATTTTCGGATATTTTGTAGATAGTTTATCTATAAGCAGGACATATAATAGATCCGTTGAATCATTGACTGCGTTTAACGAAAGTAGAATAAGAGCTATTAATATTGTAAATGTAACTGTGAAAGATAAGAGTCACAAAACAAACAGTCACGAATAAATCACATTTTCGTGCTTGATAGCAATAAATACTTGCATCGGCTATCGTATTTCATTCCAAATAAAATTTAGAGCAGAAGAGGATACTTTGACGAAATGGATTCAAATTGTCGACAGAAAAAACTTCCCATAGAGATTACGACATCGACTGCGCGAAAACCTTTCAATCAGTAATTAACTCCAGTATCGACGAACAACACAGTTATCATTCCCAACGGACTTCCATTCGCTCCCAGTAATTTAATTCTCTAGAGACGCCAATCAAACTAGTCGACATCAAGAGACAACGAATTAAACGATCCGCTTTAAGTGTTCTCCGTTGTTTGCATATCCTGTTAGCTTATCTGCAGCCAAGACGATAAAAAACTAACAAATGACCCATGAATGCATCCGTTCACGCCCATCACGGTATAGTACGTGACCCGCCCTCCATATATTCCCATGTTAATTGAAGACCTCTGACGCTATCATTTCGTATATCGATGAGGTAAATGCCTCGGAGGCGAATTTTAGTTTCCAATTAACTCTTTTAAATAGCAAAAATGAGCGAAGGGAATAGTGAATCGAAGCTACAGTTTATCAAGTGCGGTAATGGTCAACGTATCCATTAACGGGTTAACGAAGCTTTTATCGGAAAAACTTCAATATTTTATATAATGAATCGATGTATCCGATTAAACTGCCTTGTTGGTGTCTCTGGGGAAAAAGGACCAACGGAGAATTTTTTTCAAAATTAGATCATGATACCTCAAATTATTTAACGAAAGAAATTGTCCCTCGAGAGCAAACATTTAAATTATAGTCTTTCTTTTGCAGTTCTTTTCTTTTATAGATCATCTTTTTTATAGTTCGAGCAATCTTTTAGGTATACATTCGAACTGAAAATTATTATAGTTTTACGTTTATTAATTAACATTAAGGTATATATTGTTTAATCACTGCTTCTATATTAAACCAAGAGGCACGTAAATATAGTTTCAAAGGATTCAGAGGTGTTATAGGAATCCCTTCCAATTAAAAGAAGATTCTATATAGTTAAATTAATGAAAATAGCTACATAATAATCTTTATAATAATATTGGAATGTAAATCAATATTCACTTCGTTATTAAGTTAATTTTACACGAAGTATTAGATCTATTATCTATTAGATGCTAGCAGTGAACCTCATGGATGCCTTTCCTTGACATAATTATGAATTAAATAGTTCAATCATGTTTAAATTTAGTTACCTGAACGATTCATGAACTCGCCTATGAATTAGCAAGCAAACCACGGAATTCCCATAATTCTTCTCTATGTAATCTGGAGTATCTATTTATAGCACCGCCTTCAAAAGTGCTATATTTGTAATTAAGTCACAGATAAAATGCTAATTTGATTGAATGGAAGCATTTTCCGGATAGTAAATAGAACGGACGAGTATATTAATTGAAAACGGAAGTGTTTAATTAGTTCAGGCGATATTTGGTGGAACTGATTAATGATTAAATGAGAAAAAACCACAATATATGTACAAAATTTATTATAAATCATGAAAACGGAAGAACTATAAATACCTCGTTATTTGTATATTTTCTCATTATCATTCCTCACCTGAACCCTTTTTCCTCATACAGTCGATTCCTATTTCTCCAAAACCCCACCCGCACCCAATCGTTTCCCCGAAGGAGGGGCAAACGACCCGATGCATTCCCCTTCGCCTCCTCCCACGCACACCGGCTACATCAGCATCCATTACTGCCTACACGACCTCCACTCCATCACCTCCACACCGAAAAGGACCCGCGCACATCCGCCTCCTTCCACCCAAAACTTTGGCGTTCTTCGCAGTGAGCTTTTTCTCCAAATGGAATAATAACGACCCCAAGAGAGAAAGGCAGAGAGAAAATTGAAGGAAAGCGAAGCGGACTGAGGGGGCGCTTAGGGCACTATCGACTATTCCTGAAATCGTTCTCAGGAAGCGCTCTAACTCTTAAGGATTTCAGGATCTCCTAATTTTGGATCTTCGCCTAACGTAACATTGAGGGCAATCGACTGCGGTATGAGAGGTAAAGGTGAAGCGATATGTATTAGAACAAGCGTATATTCAGAACGGAATTGCTAGAGAGCCAAGGCTATTTTATTTGACACACGTATATCTTTAGAGTATGTCTTCCCGAAAAATTCCCGACCCGTATCTCTTTTGCCCTAGTGACATAAATATTCCTATAGAGTAGCAAGTGAACAAACGGTCTTTGGGGAAATCGAGAAACGGGAGGCCGACTTTTGGATATGAATCCCTAATTAACCAATACCAAGAAAGGGAGATAAGGTTATCCGATGGTTATCCGATGAGATAACAGAAATTAGTACGATGGAGCATTTATTAGTAGCACTGACAATCTTATTTATCCACGCTTTCATTTCCAAACATTATAATTTTGTCATAATTACCAGAAAATCTTAATCTAGTTATAATCCCTGAGCTGAAGAAAAATAAGACGAAAAGGTCATATTATTCATGTCCGTTTTCCCTTGGGAATCTTAAGATTTATTCACCATCAATTTATTTGATTTGAGACTAATTTATAGAAATGAGGATATATAAAGATAAAATTTAAAAAATTATTTTCAGAAAATCCTCTTTTCGGTGGATATCTTCCAAGTGGCTATTATAAGACGATTTAAATATGATGATAAATTGATAAGCATTCGAAAAATATCCTTACATTTTTAAGACGAACCTCCTCTTATTTATAAGTCCGGAAGGGAATAAAAATCCTCTTCGATTCGTGCAAACAAGCTATAAATCGTGGTTCTAAATTGAGCTAAAGAGCGAACTGATGGGAACCCAAAACTTCCAGGAGCAGAGCCTTTTAACGCCATAGAATAAGGAACAATAGTTCGGAAATGGAGCGTTCCTGTAACAAACCTCGCTAAACGATGAGATTCCATAATTAAATGGAGGATAACCGGGTAGAATAAAGGATGGATTTGGGATGGGTGAGGCCAAAAGGATGTCGGGAGATGAGCGAGGAAGAGAGCGTGAGAGCATCGCGTAAAGGAGAAACGAATTATAATTTCCTCAAAGAGATCCAGAGGAGAAATCGATAAAGCAGTGGAAGGAGAGGAAATATAACGATGCTCAATCTCGCATAGGGTTGGGGAATTCACGTGGGAAGTTGCGAGTGGAGATTCGAGGGGAAGGAAGAAGGAGATATGGGATGAGAGGGATTGACGCGGTCCGTGGGTAGATACAAATGGTCTTCATTTTCATGTTGATGGCGTCTCAGAGCACACTGAGAAGATGGGGAAAACGACCTTTCGTCGGTGAACGAAGTGCTTTAGTCGCCAGCATTTTGTGCCGAACATGAGGGGCAAATAAGGAAGTTCGGACACGGAAATAATACAAACGAATGAAGCATCAAATCCAAATGAGAACATGATATATGCAGGAACAATGAGTCCTGTTATTTAGTCCTAATTACTAATTGAAAAGAGGTGCCGCTTTCACAAATTTGTCCTTTTAGATACCTCCGGGATGGCGGATGCGTTATTTGCGTGTACTATAATCATGTAATATATAAAACTCTCACGATGAATTAAAACTACTCATTCATTTCCTGAATAGAAATATTATTTGACTACTGTTATTTATTTGGTAAGGGTACCATTAGGAATTTCCCAGTTTCAAGACTCAGATTATAATTAGACTAGAATATTTCCCGTATATATTATTAAGCATCATTAGCAGGCAAAGAAATAATAACAATTTACAAAAATAATGTAAAATTAAATTATAATTATCATAATCATTGATGATCGTCTTTTAATTTGACGCTAGCAGCAACTACCTCGTCGCTGCCGTAATGTTAAATCGGTTCTATTTGTTGCGTTCCTTAATTTGTACACAATATTTCATTAATAAAGATTGAGTAGGATTCATGGATATGGAAAACATTTCAGTAAACTTGCTTTAGCATGGTTTAGTACAGGTAATAGATCGAATTACTAATTGTTTTCAGCTGTAGGCGCCGACGAGAATAAACGCCCCATTAACTACATCGAAATTGCCTTCAATGAAACTTGCGAAAACTTTTGATACCGTGAATCAATCGGAAGAGTCCAAAATCAACAAAGGGCTCTTAGTGTGGGTTTGGATAGATACAAAGATGAAATTTCCAAATTTCTTCAGTGGCATGACCTCAGAAACTTAACAGGTGTATGAGATCCTGCTACTATATCCTGATAAATGGAACATTTTTCATTTGTCTTCTTTTAGTGCAGAATAAGCAAAAATTTATCTTTTTTTACTTTTGTCTCGTTCTTACTCATGGATGTGATGATATGAAGTCACTGACGAATGAGTGATGCTGAATACTAGTATCGGTAGCATCTCTCCTTATGGAATGCTACGAAAGTGTTATTCGAAGAGTCACTCTACTTCACTTACCGCTTATATAATTCTGACTCAGATAGGAGAGCAAGAACATACTACCTAATTCCTTATTTTGCCTATTCGCTTAATCACCTCATCCCCTCTCCAAAACTTTTGGTAGCTAATGTGGGTAGTTCTTCTTCAGTCTTCGGGCTAAACGCTGTACATATATAGGCGTCTGAAAGCGGCCCATAATACAATTCGGTCTTGAACCAACCTCAGCAACTGACATCTCCGGAGGATGAGCGTATGAACATGAGGTGTCTTTTGGATGTTAAAATTTTCGAGGATTAGACAGAAGACGGGGGCGTGTCGGTAGAATAGAAAGGCCAAACATCGGTTGCCATCATCTCGTGCGCAATGACAATGAGGCCGCCGAAAACTTCAAAGAGGGCGCCTTAGGCGTGGTTAAATGCAGCAATGCGCCCACTCCCAAAAGGAAAGCGGACCTCACGCCTTCTGAGTGCGGCGAAGATTCGAATCGGGAGCTTAAAATATTTCACCCACGCCCGCGAGATTGATTTAAATTATCCCCTTCATAAATATACATAGAACACCAGAAAGGATACAACTGCGGGTCGTAATTCAATTAAGGTCGTCAGTGATGAAGCGATATCTGGCGATTCCAGTGCAAGTTGTTGAGATTCGAAAACACGAAGCAAAATTGGACATGAAAACAATAAGAAATATTATAAGAAAGCTTCGGTGTGTTTTGCAGATATGAGCGGCAAATTAATTCTGCATTAGCATTTTGAAGGAAGATAAAAGCAATGGTATTACGAAAATGGTGGGATCGATTTACGTGGTATGACATGCGCTCATACTATTATATTACGTATCATAATTCTTGTCTGTAGAATGTATCTAAGAAATATTATATTATGCCTTTTTAATCTTCATGTTATTCTTCTCCCGAAGACATTATCGTGACACGAAAATCCTAAAACATTCTGGTCGTAATTTCATAATGGAGATTTCTCTTTTCCAGAATAATTTGCAGGATAACTGGGATCTAATGGGAAGCAACTTGATATTCTGATACAAATACGTTCTTTTGCGATCGTTAGATTAGGAGAAAGTTTAGATATACTAACAAGCACATTGGGTGGATTGTCTCAGAAGGTGGGACGGCTTGAACTTTATCTTGTGTTTAGGTATGCTATCTAAACAAGGGATTTTTCAAAATTTTAAGAATACCTTTTCTTTCAGATTTCAAATTAAGAAATTACAATTCTGATGCGATTTTTTCTTGATTTTCAAGGAAAAGAGAACAATCATTCTATACATTTCGATTATGCACCAGTGAATTAATGCTTAGAAAAAATCAGACTTAGTAAGCCTAAATAGCTCGATGTTAAACAACTATGAAGATCACAAAATCAATTATCTTAGGATAAATATACAGGATATTAGTACTTACCGATAAACTATAGGCTTAAAATTTGGCAAAAGGCCAATATTTGAATAATGACAAATATCACGAGAACAAAGCTAAATCTGACGATTTCCTAAAAAGTATGAATGACTACGAAGGAATTTAAGCCACTTTTTCCAATGGTTAAAAAAATATGTTGATATCAAAACGCTTAAGGCGATCTCAATTCTTGGAGTAAGTTTAACATAAGTATTTTCTAGGAATGAATAACAGCTATCACGTTTTAGATTCCAAATGAACCGCTGGTCGTTTCACTCCTTACTTAATTCGCCAATGTAAACTTGCGGTAAGCGGTAACGAGAAAGGATATTCTAACATCGCAAACATGTAGGCGTCCATTAAATAAGCTGCAAACATAAAATCGTCATTATCGGGAGAGAAAACACTTTTCCTTACTTGAGCAAAAATTTCAATATCTCTCTCTCTCCTGTGAGTCAACAAGCTTGAAAATGATTCTCGGGAGACCTTTGTAAAGTGCGAGTGAAACAGCGGCGGCGACAGCGCAGTCTAAGGGAAATAAAAGGGAGCGAACCACTCGAAGAGAATGGTAAAGGAAACGATTGGGAAATCGCTATCTCTGAGGAAAATGGGACAAAGATGATGATGGAACGGAAAAGAAGGGAAAGGAAATGAAAGAAGACTTCTGGCTGAATTAAATGAGTGTAAAATAGTCGTCGCCGAAACTGAGTTACAGTTTTTCGGTTTCCAGTTGGGGAA
This sequence comes from Pachydiplax longipennis, assembly GCA_036926295.1. NCBI lineage: Eukaryota > Metazoa > Arthropoda > Insecta > Odonata > Libellulidae > Pachydiplax > Pachydiplax longipennis. The sequence continues at coordinate 21,873,396 of JAVFKF010000012.1, forward strand.
GAAAGGATCGCGAAGAAAAATGAGAGAAATACCGCCAAAAAAGGTATATATCGATGAATCGCCTTTGAAAATGATTAGAATTATGTATAATTCAATTTTGGGTCTGATTCAATGCGAAATTTCCCAGCTTTTCCTAAATTTAGCAGTAACAGCTGAAATATAATATCATATGAAATTTTCTAATAACATCTGATGCTGTGAGATTTTTCGCCTTATATGCATAACTTCAAAAGGATCCATAGTTTTATCCATTTACCGTTTCTTAAAATCCATTTCCTATATGATTATTAAGTTGCAGTATAAAATATTCAGAATTCAAATAAATATACTGACGATAAAGTCAAAAACTATTTCTAGGAATAAATATCTCAGTGTAAAATTTTTGTTAATGGCGTTTCGCAACATTTTTTACAATAGATTCGTACTTTAAATTTTCTTTATTTACCATAAGGACTATCAATTTAGTCTGCTTAGCATCATTGATCGTTTCTATTACTTTTCTTATGGAAGGATAAGCATTATAAAAAGGGACTTTTTCGACTTTAAGCACTACAAAGGAGTCGAGCAAACTACTCCCTATAGGGCGGAGATGAAACCCTGGAGCAGAGGACCGACTGACAAACAGTAAAAACCTTGCGCATTTGCTTTTATCCAACGCTTTTGCCATGTGTATGTGAGAGGTATCAAAGGCATTCTGTTATTTCCATTCAAAACAGAAGTATACAAACGGAGGACGTACGCAGACATGCGAAGTTCCTCGTAATAACATTTGTGCAATTTAGAGAAAAATAAGATGCAGTTTACTATAGAATAAATATAGCCTATCAAGAAACAAACATGACTGGACGTTCCTAATTTTTTCAAACCCTTATAGTTCCACCTAATCACTATTCAACAAAAGGTCCTTAGGAGAAAAACTAATTAAATTGACCACACGAAATGGGGACCAAAACGCTGTCCAAACATAATACAAAAGATGACTAGAAGGCTATGAAAGATGGTGAAAATCAACTAAAGAAATGACGAAAATATCAGCACTGTAAATAGTTAATCAACCATTGGGAAACTGTGGTAATTGTGAATGAAATTACATACGTAGAAATATCTCGGCTCACAAAGATAATTTGTTTGCAAATAATAGAAAAATCTTAACTTTTTAACAAATACAGTAGCAATATAAGGAAAACGGAATGAAAAACGGCTTCGAGAAGAAATAAAACTGATAATTTTGATCAGCGAATATATATATTTATACAGCTGAAACATACCCAAACTGAGAGAGGGATGTGAAAAATCTGCGAAAGGTGCAGGAAGGAGTGGAAAAAGAGAGATAGATTACAAAATACAACAACTTAACTAATGAAAATATCTTCGTTAGCCGTAAGTGTCACCGTTCGTCTGAAAATGTCCCATATTTCGACAAGGGCGCTGTAAAAAGTACTTCAAAATTAATGAGGGTATCACACGTGAAAAGCTTATTCAAGTTAGGCATAATCAAATTGTTATGCCTCCTCGATACGATAAGGGGAGCGCTCTTCCCTCAGGGGATAAAGCACCCCTTCCACAGCCAAAGTACTCGATTGTCAGCCATGGAAGAAGGCGAACCATTAAGGCAGTTTAGCCACGCAAATGCAGCAGCTAGAGCGCAGTCATTTAAGGAGAAACGCTCGAAGTTACGCTCTCGAAAGGGGAATCAACCCGCAGTTAGTGACAAACAAAAGGGGAAGAAGACATTGGGGGGGAAGAATTCGACGAGCGGAAAGGAATAAGGACCCAAGTCGGAAAGACGATCGGAGGAAAAAACAACAAATCAATCGTTCGGAGGGGGCGCCATTTGCAACAGTAGAAAGGGAGGCAGGATCAAGCGGAGGGAAAATATTCGAATAATGGAAGGAGGTGGTGAATGTGGACGGGGGAATTTGGCGGCGTGAAATCAGCCGGAAAGCGCATTAAAGCCGTTAACAGCGTCGACGGCGAAGAGTAGACGGATCCGGAGAAGAAAACAAGTAGCTGAAGAGATGTTGGAGAGAGGGGAGATAAATGGAATGGGGGAGAGGAGACATACGGAGATAGAGGAGATATATGTTACGGAGTGAATGTCTGCAGAAAGGGTGGGATGCTGAAACAGAAGAGAGAGAAAGACATGCTGGAGAGAGGGAAAGTGAGAAGTGCTGAAGTTGGTGAAGAAAGAGAGATGCTGGAAACAGAAGAGAGATATACGAAAGATTGTAGGATACCAGGGAAGCAAGTGATGAACGCTGTGGAGAGTAATTCAAGATTGAAATACACTAAGATGAGGTTCCTATATAAGTTGAAGAAAGGCGATTGCTGGAGAGGTTACGCTGGATTACACAAAAGATAGAAAAGTCCCAAAAAGAAGGACATTCTGTAGTGATGGAAGGGAAGATACGTGAAATACGGAGGGTAAAAGAGAGAAATACTGTATAGTAAGGGTATAATGGGCCAGCCGGTACTCCCCACAAGACGGAATAAAAGGATGTTCGGAGGGAAGATAATATGCGAGGGATCCGTTATGATTCAGCGAAGTCAAATTTAGATGCTTTAATAATAAGGGTCGGCCAAAGGTGTATCGACGCCTAAAGCTGGGAGTAATACAGATTAAATCAATGCATTTAAATAGTCATTTTTTAAAATAATCCTAAATTTGCAAGAGATATATTTGTGGCATTCTTTACAATTTATTCGAAGAGGATTTTTCGGCAATATCATTATTATAGCTCTAAATATTATAAATGTATAAACAAAACTTGAGAAAATAGATTAGTAGAAAAGCAAAGTTACTCTATGAATCGGCGATTACTATTGGTTAGGATACATTAATTTATGAAAGGTTTCTCCCAATACTGCTCCTACAATATTTTTTCCATAAAATTAACTAATAAGCATTATTTTTATTATTGTTTGAATCGTTCCGTCAATATTCAACTAAAAATTTTTCAGAAAAACCTTACCCTGATCAGTGGACGACCCCTGCAGATTGTTGAATATCTCCCGGTTGTGAAATTACCAGCATTTTTTAACTTTTCTATAATAAATCTAGAATTTAAGCAATCCAATATAAAATTTTGATTGATCTTTTATTTTAGCTGCTAAGAAAGAATTATCGGTAAAAAATATACATACATGTAGTTAGGAAGTTTTAGGAGTATCAACGTGAAATATAATGGATTAAGTAAAAACAATACGTAATAAGGTTTCTCTTAGCTACCGCCTGAACGCCTCACATCTGAAATCATAATTTCAATTCTTTACCAATAGGATAAGGAATATCCCTAATAGGCAAATATTTTCTTTGCTAGAATTTTACTCCTTTTAATTGCAGTTATAATTATTAAAAATAATTTCATCATGAAGTTCTTTCTAACTCCTCTAGTTTCTAGCAGGAAAGTATCCAGATCTTCCATCCAAGAGTAATACAACCGACCCTGTATGCAAGTCAAACGTAGGAAATGGGGAATGAATAAAAGAAGTTGAAAAGGCCAGTGAAATATGAAAGGAAAGCAAAGAGAGCACGAAGTAGTAAACGGTAGCAAAGGAAATGAAAATGAGAATGCTTTGAAAGGAAGAAGACACTGCGACGACAGACAAGGAAAAGAGCTAAAACGTTCGCAGCGACGAAATCACGGAGTTATACTTCCTAAACGGTTATTTTTCGAGGATTTTCACCCACCCTACGACCCGCTCTCGGGAAAAAAATTGAGGGACTTATAAGCGTAGGAGAATTTGAAAGGATGCCAAAAACCTTTTATAAGTTCTCCTGCCCACTTATTTTCCCCACTCTTCCTCCCCCACGCGGATATCGTTTTGAGCGTTCCTTCATGCGAAGTTGCGGAGTCTTTAAAAGGTATTTGCAATGTTTGGATAAAATATTACCGCGGACTCCGTTTTAAAGGAGACTATTTGTCTCGCGCCCCTTTACCTCGTCAACGAAGATGGCCGAGAGTTATGCATACAAATGCTGAGGATCCCTAAAGAGCGAAACGGGAAAAGATTTCTTCGCAAAAATCCTCTTACCTCGACGCGCATTTTCCTATTTAGAAACAGTTAACTTGCTTGAGGTTAAACAAACTCGTTCTGCGGATAACACAAAGCAAAATCCGCTTTCTCTTTCAAAGGAACTTTGTGTTTGCGGGAGCAATACTGAAATGAGCGTGCGTTCAAAGCATTTCCAAGCCTTCTGAGATATGTGACAATGCAGAAGAAAAGGCATGCTATATACCATTAGCTTTAATTAAGCACGCTGAAATGAAAATGCACAGTAATTTTAATAGGAATGGGTAACTGGAGAAAAGGAGACGATTAATTGAACAAAAATCATACATCTATAAATAATGTAAAAACAAGATAAATAAAATGTTATCAATATTTCCAATAATGTGTGAGTCAAAAAATATACAAGAAAACAAGCAATGGATTCTAGGAAATGCTATATAATTATAATAGACAACTTCATCAACGAATTTCCTCTCACTTTAAATAGGATATTCCAAGATCCCATGCCAGAATACTTACAATTAAATTCTACTCCTATAACGTATATGAGTCGCTATTATGCATAAAGAATTGGATAAAGCATAAACTGGAGAGAGAAGATATAATCAGGGTATACTAATGATAATAATCTCATCTTTATTGAGTGAATTTGAATCAAGCTAGCCACCGTTACAACTAATCCTTGTCCATTGATGAAAATAATAGTAAACTCGAACCAGGATTCAAAGCTATTGCTTTTGTGTTGCTAAGCCATTATCTTTAATATTCATTAACCCAGCCTATAAGATATAACTGAGGGAAATGAAAAGCAAAATATGAACCGGAAAAAACTACAGCAGATTTAATGGCAAAGATGGAGCAAAGCTATACATCAAAATCAAAGTAACTCAATAGATTCTTATTACGTTATTAAGAAGGTATTACTGCAATTATCTTTGATTGGATTGTAATATTTTAAAGTTGAGTTTTTTATATCGGAACTAATTAGGTCTTATCGAAATATATTGAAATAGGTGACAGCAATAAAAGTAGTAGCGTGAAATAGATTACTAATAATAAAATAGATTACAGCCGGCACTTAACATACGAGAAGAAATTCAAGCAATTACTATATTCACGCCACGAAAATATTCAACAAATTTATTCCTATGAGCATATCTTCACGTCCCTACTCTAACCGTCCTTGGATGTATAGTCAGCGATAAATTCTAAGAACCATATAAGCGACAATCACAAGCTGTGTGATGCCACAAACACAAGGGGGCATTCAGCGACACCTTTCGTATTCAGAGGAGATAGCAAGGGTGGCCAAATTGGCGTACGTTTCGCTATTTACGTTTCATAATGAATTCATCGCAGCCCAATTATCATAGGATCATTCGGCGGAGGAGGGAGAAAGAGCGTCGACCCCCATGAATCAACAAACAACGGAGCAATATTTCCCGTAAACATTTACACTTCGCATACCCTCTCGCAAACAAGATAATTCGAATCAAAGACATCTGACTGCATAAAACAACATGGCCCAAGGATCTCTTAACAAAAGCGTGCGTTATTATTTCTAGAAATCGCTCGCGTCGATTTTATTGCCACTTGCAACAACTGTCCCCTCAGAAACGCATTTGGAAACAAGCAGTCCGTTATTGCGTGATGAGCGTCGGTTTCCAATTTTCAATGAGAATATTATTCCTCATTTCGCGATTTTATCTCCCGGGTAAGTTACAGATTCGAAAATATAAGCATGGGAACGTGCTGCCCCTCCGCGTTCACACACGCCTAAACTCGTAAAATCGCCATATATTTGCGGGAAAATCTCGTTACTGAAATCTTATTTCACTTCTGATGAACCGCTTTCATTTAAGCGACTTTAAATTTACCAACTTCGGTAAGAAATAGCAATTCTTGATTACTACTCTAACATGGATGTTAGAGTATTGATGATCTAACATGAATTTTGCAATGAAATACATAATCCAGGACAGGAACGGGACCCAGTAATTTTATAATCTACGAGACTAATCTCATAAATATTTACACTGAATGTACTACCATATTGAAATAAAGAATTAACGATAGGTATTAAATTAATCTCGTTTCGCATTTGAAAGAGAGGTTTTGGAATTAATTTTCAGTTAAAATATTTTTACTTAAATCGTAAAAAAATGGCATAAATCACTGCCATTTCTTTAAGTAAATGTCATCTGCTTTAGAGGAACCGTTTACATATAATAAAAATATGCTATATCTGAAAGAAGAATTCAGCTTTTTAGATGAACCAATTGACGACTATTTTTAATTAAAGGCTTTGAATGAAAAACTTCGGGACACCTGTTGTCGCTAAGGATAACGGGACCAATGTTAAGGCATATGTGATAATTCCGCATGAGAGGGCACAGCTTTAATGCGGAATTTCCCGACCTCGAGTTGAATTCTGCCCCGAATCCATCAGCTTATGCAATCCTGTGTACCCATATATTATGTAGTGTGTATTGTATATATGTATGTTGTGTAAAACCAAAAACGAAAACTGGGCTAAGCTGGCCTTGGCAGATGAAAGGACAGGCGTTGCACATAAGATTTGACGATACCTTTTGGGAATCAACACGTGACAAGAATAAGGACAGTAGGATTCCGCACTGACGGACGGACAAAAGTTAATTGTTAAAATTACAGTCACAGAGAGGACTGTGACGCGCTAATTAAGAGAGATGGAAAAATACGGCTACGATAGAAATAATCTTTCTTTACATCCATTCGCTGGAGAAATTCTAGAGCAAGAATGACGTCATGGTACATGGATGATTTGAATCATCGAATGCTTTGACTTTTTCTCCTTACTACATTTATCGATCTTTCAGACATGGAAAGAGTTACATCGTGGGAGTGAGAGGACTAAAATACACCGCTTCAACCCATCAAAATATCCGCACACATCCAATTCTTTATATTCTTTTGCTCCTCTTACCATTCCCAGTTCTCTTAAGCGTTACTCCTTTTTTCCGAAGTGCGTAACTCATTCGATCTGTGGGCTCAACGGCGCCTTAGGAATAGAGTGACGGTCTCAACGATCGACCGAATATCCTACGAACATCAGGTCAGAGTCCGGCGATCTTAAAGGGGGAGGATATGGTCACCAATACTTCCTTTTCTACTCTCTGTGCAGAGATAAGCGAAGATAAACTAAGTAAACCTGAACATTTCCCAATTGGTTAAAATGACATCTTTTCTTTTTCGAGTTTTGCGGATTTTATTGAGGAGGAAATACAGTAAAACCCGCTTAAGACACTTTCCGGAGAACCGAGTGAAAACCGCAAAATAAGAGGAAAAGCGCTATAACAGAGTCAGACAATTCTCTCTATTAATACAGATCTTAGAATAATCTCCCTACTTTTATTTTTCATTGAATTATAGCATCAAGTGTTTTAAAATTCATCGTATAGAGTTATCTATTCATTCACTTTCTACCGGTATAAAAAAAGGATGCAACAGACCTATTTTAGTAGTTGGGCATGCTCCTTGGATACCGCTAAACTTTTCTCATTAGAGTACGGCTCTGCTACCACTCCCATCCAATCCACATATAGGTGAATGATGTTTACCTGAAAAGACAAAAAGAGAAAAAAATTAATAGATTGTTAAGATTCGATATTATTCTAATTTTACCACAAAAGGGTTGTTTAAGCACAGTTTTCGCAGAAGATATTAAAAATTACGTCAGCCGACGCATTTACTCCGTAACTCTCTTCTAGGAAGCTACCTGTGACCATATATTTTAGGAAAACAGACGGGTATTAACAAGTGAACAGGGAGCCATATCATCATAGTAGTAGTAATGTAAACGCAAATTATTGCTTCATGAAAATCCCGTCCTTTTCTCAGTAAAGGAAGACTAATTTGTCACGTGGACACAGCCTGAATAAATCCACCTCCCTTACCCACTTTCACAAAATTCCTTCAGTGATGAATTTCCCCTTCTACATTCGTATATATATTTTAATCTCCATCTATTCTTACGTGACTGAGATAACAAAAAATTCATAAACGGCGACGGCAGTTATAATCCTTACTCAACGTCATACTGGTTAATAGACCATACGAATGACTTCCCCTGAGACATCACTTAGCCATTAGAAGGTAAGCCATTAGATAGGAGCTCAGCAGTAAATAGGGTATAAATCAATTTAGTTTACAGATACATGAATACAATATGAATAATTCCGCTCATACGAGCTACATAGTTTATAAAAGAAAAAGAACATTCTTCATCGAATTGATCCGAAATTTGGGATGGACTCGATATACGTTAGTCCACTTTCCTTTCCCTTGTTTACAATAAAACCCGCAGAGATGAATTTCCCCACTTATTTTTATATATATGAATTCCCTCTTTCAACGAGGCCAAACCCGAACCCTACCTTATACGGAGAGAAAAACAGGAAGAGATTGATTGAGCCGAAGAGGGCGGAGAAAGAGGAAGAAAACAACGTAAAAACAACCCGATCCATGCGAAAGATTCAATTTTTTGCCATTTTTCCTATTCATCCGCGGAAACCTTTTTTGTACGGCGGCTGACGCTGGAACCTTTCGGAAGTTCCATGAGAAGGGGAGTACATTCCCCGGCGCCCATAGGACGGCCACTCGGAGATTGACATTTGACATACGGTCGGACGGCGGAGACACGGGCAAACGCCGTGGAGCTCACATACAGCCGGCGGCGGATATTCTCGCGCGGAATACCAAAAAATCGCGGATCGGAGATGAAAAGGGACGGCGGAATTAGGATACAGACGTAAGGGGTCCGGAGATGGGGTTGATTGAGAGAAGGACCTCGGAGACTGACAAGAAGACGAGTTTGAATTATGTTCGGGCGGAATTCGGTGGGAGGGGAGGACGTGTGGCGAGTGAGGGGGAAGGAGTGAGCTCATGAAGATGAGATTGGGTCGAGGCATGGCTGAGGAGTGCGTGAGGATGCTCCAGAGTAAGCTACATACGTACAGGAATTTTTTACACCGCAATAGGTTCATAGATCTTAACCTCCATTCTAATTCCCTTTTACTTCTATTTATTGCAAACTTAGGACTAATTTTATGGGGCAATAGGCGAATTTTCCTTTGAAAAAAAATTTGCTTACATTTCAAATAAATAACGAGATTTCATACCACGAATGTGCCATGCCATAATTAATGTACGTTGTTATGCGCTTGTATGAACTTAAGTTGATAATAATAATACAACAGCTCTCAATGGGTTGGAGTTGACACCAATAAACATCATTTTGTAAATGTAAAACTTGTATGTAAACTTTTGTATCATGTGCGCAGAGTAAGGACTGACATTTCAGGGTACGCATAAATAAATATTTTAGATGTATTTCCGAAGGATTGATGTGATTAATTCATCGCATTTACATGGTGTATTGATGCATTTTCAGTTATAATTTCTGCTATTTTTCAAAATGCCATCTAATTTACGAAACAGAGAATGTAAAGTCAATCACTATTTAATAATACTTAAACTATTATTTTCCTTTAAAGCTTCCTCTTTTCCATAAAAAATACTCCACTGCAATAACAGAAAATATCGCTTAACAATCATCAACATAAAAGCTAGGTCAAATTAAAATATAACACTTCCAAACGATTTGACACGACCTACATTGGAGATGCCCGAAATATAACGAACAGAAAAAAATATTTCGCAAAAACGTACAGAGGTTAATTTTACAAACAAAATATCCATAGATTGACGTTTCAGGTTAAGCGTTATCAATAATCGAAATTCACGTGAACAGACCATCGATGAAATTCCACAGAACACGAATAAAAACGTTAGCATCTTCTGTTTTGTTTTAAAAAGAACAAAGGGCTGTTTAAAAGCGCTAATCAAATTTCAATGGGCAGGATGGATGAAATCGGAAAATACGCACTGATATTCATCAATCGGTAATATGTAGCATTTATTCGGTCATATATACAAAGGAAAACATTTAATGAAATTTATGGCAGGAATTCTGATCGAGTTAAAACATTTTCAAATACTCAGTTACTCCTCCGACACTGAAAGCTTTAAAAATGAAATGTTGTAAATATTAAGTTTAAGATGCAGGAAATAAGAATGTATGTAAGAACGCACTAAAATAACCTTTTTACTTAATTATCGTAAATGTAGGATTCATTATGATTACGATGAGATAATTATGAAAGTTTCCTGCCATATTTTCGTTTTGAGAGAATATAGCCTATCAAATATACGTTATAAATATTAATTAATAAATTAATAAAAAAATCTCCGGATTCTCAAATCGACCCAAATTCCAAAATTTGCTTCCATTCGCGGTAGTATAAAAACAAGCAGATAAAGATGAAATCAATGGTAAACTAAATTTTAAGTAGCATTTAACGTAATTTGAACAACTATAATAAGTAGAAGGAGCATATGTTTGGATTAAGACTTCCAAAAATTTCAATGATTAAGTTTCAATACATCTTGCACTTAAAAATTCGTCATTCAAAGTTATCTGTAATCCTCAATTACGGAAACCTTATACGTCTGAACCCGTCATTCTTTGGTCTGAACGTCACACCGGTATGAATGCATGCACGCGAGTCTCACGGAACAGAAATGATGGACAAGTCCCCTCTCCTAAAGAATTACCCACCCACCGGCGTTCCATCTCCGCATCTAACTCACCTCGCCGATGGCAAGCACTTATTCCTCAAATGGTACTCGGCAAGCCCACTCACCTACATCACGGCCCAAACCGCCCATTTAAAATGGTCACGAGAACGCCGTCCCCTCGGCCACCATTACGACCCATAACCATTCAAAATCCCTCCAGACGACAGAAGACGAAAAGTGTCCTCCGTGGTGGAGGCCAATCAAAAGATTCCTGTTCCGTCACGCGAGATTTTAAGGGCGAAACGGAGGGATCCGAATATGTAGCGATCTGCATATAAATCCTCAAAGGAGACAGGGCATCTTCGAAGCATGGACTCCTACGACACCATATAAAGCCCTCCACTCCTTCCCCCTGGAATGGAAAGTAGAGGAGTCGGGGGTGGAGATGGCGGCGAATTTCCGTACCCAGGAGAAAAACTCACCCCCCGCCGACTTCAACCCCCTGAAGGGCTGTCCGGATCACCTGCCTCGGCAAGATGAGGAAAGCGGGGAGATTGACAGGACAAGGGCCGCGGGAGAAGGCCCCACTCTTGAAGGACCTTCGAGCGCATCGAGAAAAACGGTAGCTATGCGGGACGAGGCCGGTATGCGGCACTGCAAAACCCCTTCGAGTAAGCGTCTCACGCACAAAGTGGCCGCGGAAGGGGGAGGATGAAATGGATGCGGAGGTGGGGTGGAAATAAGGAAAAGAAATAGGGAGGAAAAGATGAAAATCGAAGAGAAGTGGGAAACGATCGCATGAAGGGAGAGGTTTGGAATGGAATAATAGGACATCGAGGAATGTTTGAGAAGTATTTATCCCGAGGGTCAGATGGATCCTCAAACCCTTCACTATTAGCTATCAAAGGCCCTCGAGAGGGATCGAGGCTTAATAGGCAATGTGAGTTAGGTAGTTTGCTCTTGCTTTCTTAACTGAGCTGAAATGATGTAAGTTAAAAACATCTACCTTAGTAAGCACGATAACCCAATGAGTAATAATTTTGATTCCATAAACCTGAGTACATGGCTTAGTCGTACATGGCCTCAACCTCATCAGTAGCTTTTATATTATCACAATCATGATTTAGATTTGGAGGAAATGAATATTCCTCCATCCAGCGCTGAAAGAAAATTGAATAAAACTTCCTTCCTTATGGCGGTGTTAAGGCATAACAGAGCACTATTAAAACTATCAAAGAAAGAATTTTATGAATGTAAACAGCGAAATAGCATAGAATAAAGGGAGAGAATCTGGAATGAGAGTAAGATATGCGAGAAAACTGAGAGGAAAAAAGAAAACTGTGAAAAATTAATAAGGATAAAGAGAAAAATTGATAAATTAAGATCTATATCATTAGTAAGACTACGATAAAAACTTATTAGAAAAACAGAAATGTTATGGAAAACGATTTGGATGAATGGAATGAAAAAAGAGAATCAAAGCAGGGATGGTAAATAAAAATAGTTTTTCAAATAGAGTAATTGGGAAAGAAAATTAGAGTTGAATATGTGGAAATAAAGGGATAAAGTAGGTAACGAATCGGAAAATGATTATATAAACAGAAGGAATACTTGCGGAGGAAATTAAATGAAGAAAGAACAGGAAAGGAATAAAATAATAAAGGAGCAAATGTTTAAAGGAAAAAGCACAAAGAGATATCGTCCAAAAATAACGTTTAATTCATAAAGGGAGATTTTTAAATTTAAGCACACTGATAGAATTAAATCTAAAGTGATGAAAAGGAAGATCCGGCACATTTAAGTAAGAATAGGAGCGATAATCAACGGCGGAAAAATTATTAAAAGTATGAATGGAAAAGTGGAAAATAAAGGAAAATTAACACAAGAAAGAAAGAAGGAAAACGGAGAGAAAAAGAGGATGGTGAGAGATACTAGCAAATAAAAAAGAGTGAGGAATGAAAGACGATTCATGAGGCTGTAAGTGGAAAGAATCAATAGGACAGAGCGAAGCAATAAGAAATACTTCGAGTAGAAAACGTACGACGAGGAGGGGAAAGTAATGGAATAGAAGCACGGAGACGTTCAAAAAGCCCCTTTTAGAGGAGGATATGAGGGAATGACGGGAAGGGGGAAGCGAGGCATGACGGGGAGGAGGAGAACGCGCGGGACATCAATCTTCGTAATGTGACAATAACCTCTTGATTCGGCAGTCCACCCGCATTCCTCGTCCGAGATATAAATCGCGGCGGCAATGGTCTGCGGCAGAAGACTCCGCTTTTCCTTTCGGGTGACAAGAGAGAGGGTTCCGTTGAAAGAACTACCATGCAGACCGTGGAAGGCCCTAATTTTTCCTTCTGGAAAAACGCCATTCCCTTAACCATCAAGCTCCTCCCCCTGCCCAACCCAACTCCCTTCATAGAAGACCTCAAGATTCCATTGAGAGAAACCTGCCGATGGATGAATTTAAGCTCCTGATCGTATTTTGTTTTCCTTCCCTCTGCTGCATTTTTTCTACCTCCGCACCGGCCGATTGACTCATTTCGTAGCGAAGTGGAAGGATGGTGGTGAGATGGCGAGAGATAAATGAAAAAAAATACGCGTATGGATGCGGAGGACTTTCACTCCGTCCACGGCTCGGGTATGGCCGTAATTAAACCAGATTTATATCTGTTTCGACGGACTCGAGCGAACTGATATAGATTTCAAGGGACGATGACGTCGGGGAAATAAAAGCGATTTCCGAGCCGCGTTAGGGAACAAGAAGTTCTTTCTAAGTAGCGTGTGTGACGCGCCGGTTGACGTTTAATAGAATGAGCCTCTGTCAATCAATCTATTCCTAAGCACGTCTTGCTCGATGGAGCAGGCGTTGATAAATGGCGTAGGACGCAGGTGGATGGATTATTTTATCTCCGAGCCCTTTTCAACCGCTCAGCTTGGCTTCGACGCCCAATTAGTGCCTTATTGGGAAAAATTGAGAGATATATTGACTTGAAAGATGATTGGAGGAAAAAATCTCGACTTGTAAGTTGTTCGAGAATCTCCAGTTCTGGAGACCTCTTCTCCCGATGCCAATATCCGAAGCGCGAGGATGGGAAAGCGCTTTTTGTCGATCGCTTCCTCAAATTTGGATGGGACCGATTTATGTACGAGCGGAATGCGGGTCAAATTACTGGGGGATGGTTTCGGGTTTTCCGTAGAAAAAACTGATTTATTGAGGACCGATTGCGAAATATTCAGAGGATATGCGCACAGAGCGTTCAAGCTCAGACAACTAGAGTAGATGTATTTGTAGTTCAACACCACATTATTGTATATGGAAGCTTATTAATTGGGTTTTCTGCTTCTGAGGACAATTCCTTACGACATAAATACTTAGGGATAGGGATTCATCGTAAAATCGCGTGGCTCTTGAGAGGTGAATTGGTGATACTCCAGTAATGAAGCATGGAAACGTTGCGTAAGAAAACGAATCCATTAGCTAGAAAATGAAATAACTAGCAAGCAGTTGTATGAATCATCAAAAGAATATTTTTTTCTTGACTTCGTAAGCGAAAGTGAAAACAAGATCATAACTTAACCAGACTTAGTTTCAAGAAATGAGCGCCAATAAAGGCTGCAGGTTTCCCATTTCTACATCAGGATACAGAATAGACTTTCAGTTTTATTTATGGGAGCGTTTTTCTAATGTCAAAATTTAAAATGCAGAGTCAAATAAAAGAAATTCAATTTCACGAATGACAACCAAAATTAGGTTAAACCTTCCTGTAATATCGGCCATTGGTTAGGTTAACTCACTATTATATCTGGATAGACCCGAAGGAGGAACCCGTCTCAGTTAAATTATCTATTTTATTTCTCCACAATCCCCTTTAGGACTCAATTTAAAACAAATGTCAACTTTACGTACAAACGTATTGATAAGGGTGCTAGTATTCCATGCTTCTTAATTTTCAATACATCAGCCTGAATGTTTATTTAAAATTTGCTGCGACAATACTCCCGGGCTTATAATTGCTATCAAGTGCTATGATAAAGAAAAATCCTAGTAGAAAGAATAAATGGATGAGAAGCATATGTTAATGAATAACAGATAATACAGAAAGATAGAGAAGTAACCTTAACACGACAGTAGTGAATGGCAGGAAATTAAGCGAGAATACTGCTATCCCGGAGGAAGAAGGAAGCTTCATCGGCATGCAATAATTGTTAGAGGAATGACTAAGAAAGAGAGCGGTACCTTCGCTGATTCACCTCAAATTAACGGAATCTCGATGATCTAACGAAAGAAATATCAAGACCAAACGACTCAATTAATTTTTCCTCACTTTATGCTTCTTAATGCGTACTTTCTCTTTGAAAACTTTTTTCTAAAAAGGACGATGAGCTAACCTCATAATTTCCCCATGACTTAACTTAAGTTTCAAATTTACTTCATATTCTATAATTTTCGTATTCTTCTATAAGATACTCATATTGGGTAAAACAGAAGATAAATCATTGGACATCGACGGTCGACTTATATAGGAGACACCCTTCTGCTCAACCAAATACATCCAAAAGAAAGAAACGCTGAAGCTAGCAAAACTCCAGCTACAGATACTGCCACATAAAAAGGCAAAGAGAAAGAGAGTCAGGTTCTAAACAGGGAGGAATAGAAGGCGAGAGGGAACGAACGCCTGTAGGCGACCACCTGTTTCCACCTCGCGGATTCGCCCTCCGAGATGGCCTTCCTCTAATACTCCAAAGCGATTCCCACCCGCGAAAGAAGTGAACTTCCTCCCAGGACGGCGCAGAAGTGTCCACCGGCGAAGAGGGGGTGACCGAAAGGAGGAAAGCAAACATTAGGTTTCCGAGAAGCGAGCCATCCTCGGCACTCCTCTCTGATCGCGGGGATAATGGCCAAGGCAAGCACTAGACGCGTCGCTAACGAGGCAGGGGCAAGCGTCACTCAAAGGCGTGGCGCTTCCATCTCATTTGATTTCCTTTTTTCCCAACCCATCTCGCTCTTGTGGAGCCAAGAGCACGTGCTCCGTCGTCGAGGCCCTTTACGGCTCCTCTCGCCCATCCCACTTCCACCCGTTTTCCTATTGGAGAGCCACTCTACCAGACGTCTTCGGAGGCCTCCGAGACATCCACAGTCGTTAGCGATACTTGCAGGGGAAGGCTGCCGAACAGAAGTGGATGCTGACGATGATGGAACGGTTATTTTGGGCTGTTTCTGTCACAGCTTCACTGTTTCTGTTTTTTAATTCGGAGGACCATTACCTCTTAGCCGAGGACCCCTCTGCTCAAGTCCCGAAGACAAGATGATTCGGTGACAACTTTATCTCGAACGGTAACTGGGCTAAACAGGAGACAATCACCACTGAGATTTTGAGGATAGAACGACACTTAAATTCCACTGCACGATACTTCCAATAGTGTCAATTATGATGATGAAGACAAATATTTTCAAAGTTCACTTACATCTAAGTAATTGGAAGATTTATGATCTATCGCCGATACTTCCGGAATCATAGCCACCGCTTCTAAATGCACCTAATGATATAGTTTCTTATGTAGATGCACGATGGTGTTTGAATGATATCTTTATCTGTCGTTATATTCTATAACCTGTCACTTTCTAGACAGGATGAGAAGATTAATGAATGTAGGCATATTTAAACATTATGAATTATCACCCGTTTACGTTCAATTTCCTCATGAGAACAAGAATGAAAGAGGGAGTCATAAATTTATGAGAATATTACCCATAAATAATCTTATAAGAAAGTAATATAGGGATAAGATACTCTGAAATCGGATCTTAATGCATTCCAGAATCCAGTTACAGTTCCAAGACAATGTTCTCTTTTGAAATAATAGAAATTGGATTAAGCTACATCTACATACGTAACCTGCAAGCCACCTTGCGGCGTGTGGCAGGGGGATTGATCCATTCCTGAGTGCCAACTCAAATTTTTTGAATGATTTTGAGATTAAATACGTTAGAGTTTTTAGCAAAATATTAGCAATTGACGTTCCCTACATTCAGGGCAGTTTTAGTAACAGATCGTCGGATTTAGAGAAAGCGTTCGGATTTAGAGGTAAAATTTACTCCAATCTAATCCAATTTACTAATCCAAATTATTCGAGTTCTAAGGTGCGGGGACAATAAGCTATAAGGTTTTCCGAAAGTAACCAATGGTAGTTTAACTGAAATAAATGTTGAATTATCTCCTGTAAACTGTTTATGCCAGCAAGTATTTTTTCGTTGCTTTTATTAACAACAAATGCTAGGTTTTTCGACGAAGAAAATAGTTCAGGAACTATCGTCAATGGTAATATCCAGGTTGAGATTTTCAAGTTGTGAACTATAAAGTGATCTCAATAAAAAGTGTTATTCGTTAAAATAAACGAGATTAAATAGAAATGATAGTTTAACTAAAAAGTAGTAGTAACTTCCCAGACAAATACGCTTATTTGTATTTTCAGAGGAAGCTAAAAGCTTAGAAGGTACTTGAGACGTTGGCAAATAATGGCTGACGGAGCATCATTATAGGATGCTTCTTTCCTGAGAAAATCGATTCTTGAGTTGGCTCTAAAAATGGATATAATTGATGACAAAACAAAAAAAGAACTCGATACTCGTGTCGTTGTATAGGAAACTGTTAAAATGAGAAACTGGACACGCAAAGGTCAAACTGGTCAACACAAAAACGAAGTCTTCCCAAATGCCGAATCGTGGGCGACGTCGGGGATGGCATATATAAACACTTCACCCAATTCCAGTCTTTTCACCTCGGTTGATTAACTACACTCTATTTACATTGGCGTACAGAGAAAATCGCTCTCGGGCCTAATCCCCAGGAACACGTCTCTCACAAAAGCGATAGCGATAGAGCATTTTCGTATAAGAAGGGCAGAAATCGTGTATTTTTAAGAGCCGTTTGAGAAGCCAGGTAACAACCTTCTCCCTGGATACACTGCCTGTTACAAGGGGAAAAAACGCGAAGAGAGATCCCGCCGAGTCATTTTTCATGCGAAGAACGTCAAAGCAACGCATTGTTTCTCTTGGAAATCCACAGAGGGAGGCGGTATCGCCCCCAAGCAGGTCTCCTCCACCCTCTTCAGCCTTCTCGCCTATCATAAATCATACATGGCGTTGGCGAACGCGTCGCCGACTACAGAAAGTTTTTCGGGTGACCAACAAAAGCTACTCCCGCTTCTCGACCAATAGGCACGCCATTGAAATGTGTAGATACGATGCTGATTTATGACGTCTCTCATTCTGCCGGGGAAGGAGACGTCGCAGATGATTGAGACAGTAAACAAACACCTTCTGAGAGGATTCGTGTAAATCCATCAATAATTTTTGGCTTAATATTAAAAAAAGCTCTTCCATTTGCTGCAAATACAATGGATTGTTACAGAAATGACCCGAAGAAGCCTTATTGAGGAATCTTTTAAAAAGATATTTTAACGAATTTTATGAGGTACGTAAAGACGTTTTACTGAATACAGTGGTATAATGAGAGAGTAATGAAACATTTTATGGTTTCTGTTTACCTTCGGAAATTCTCCATGGTTACACAAAAACCTCTCATATGAACCTAATTGAAACTTTGCGAAAATGAGAAAGGTGTTGGTTGGATATTAGTTAGAAAAAAATTTAGTTAAGTATTATTCATTTTTAGGATTCCTTTAAAACATTTACTACACAACCATGTAATCACTTTTCTTACTTATACTTCGGAAGTGTATCTATGCATTACTGAATTAAAAAGACCTAACTTTTCTTCAAATAATTACTCTAAGGAGGATCAATTTAGTATTTATGACATGTTCTACAAAGACCCAGAGCCGGTCTCAGGCGAGAATTATCTTTGAATAAAGACATCAGAAGGGACAAAGGAAGGAGACCGAGGAAGGGCTTTTAGGGAGTGACCATGGCCATGGAGGCACGCTTAACACGCCTTATGGCCGAGGACCAATTAGGGAATCATCGTCGCGCATGTGATATGAGCACACGCGGTCGAACAGAATAGATGAGAAGGGCATTGGAGACACGTGAGGAGCATTGGAGGAGCGATTTCGTGAGACACAGAGCAGGGCTATTGTTCAAATGTCAAAAGGAGAAAGAGGAGGATAAAGAAATGAAGGACTCCTTAAGGGTTAGAGCGATTTCAAAATATTCAAATCATTCAACATATATGCATAATCCCAAACGAAATAAGATGACAGATACGTTGACAGTTTTCGTAAATTATAAATAAATATTTTCACAAGGTTAAATACAGCAACTCGAGATTGATAATTATGTTGTATAACTTCAGATGCTATTCGAGTAAAATTAATGAAAGGCAAGTGCTAAAGGCAAAACCTCATCAAAAAATATCAGAGGGTAACATCATACACTATTTGAATAAAATTACCCTCTGATATTAATATCATGATGAATTTTACCTTTAGCATTTATCTTTTATTCTAAACGAAGAACTTTCCTACATTTTTTAAGCTTTATAGCGTTTGCGTTTCATGCTCCCAATTATGCAGGGCCCGATGAATCTATCAGTTTTAGTTGACTTACCTAATTCTAACTAGCGTCAATGAACTATTTGCAACAACAAAATTATACCAATCAATCTCTGAGACTCTTCCAAATCGATAAAAAATAATTGTTAATAACCGAGTTCATTTAATGAGAAAATTTTCGTAGAAAAATGGGGAGGCATCACATTTCTAGAGGTAAATGTTCTTGAAATTAAAGTTGTTAGAAAAATGCACGAATATACTAAGCAAAGGAAATCAAATGTATTTCTGCAATAAATAAGAGCAACGCATCCTCTAAAAAATCCAGAAAGGAATCATTTTTAGCGGTAAACTATTAAATTAGATGATTTTTAAACTATATATTTTTAACATTAAGTAAATATTGTCCTATGAAATTTCATAAAATTGTTTACGTAAAAATAATTAAAAATCAAAAATAGAGAGAATACAGAGAAAGAGAAAAGTCCATGGAGGGCAAGAAACAATCCTGTCTTTTGAACGTCATTTAAAATTAACCATGATTATTTATTGATCACCATATTAATCACATTTCACGTTTACATGTTGGAAACCACAAATAAACCACCCGTTTCGGCTCTTTTGAGGCACAGGCGTATCATTAATTTTCATTCAGTTTTCCATCAGGAAGTATCGGCGAAAAAGAAAGTTGTGCTGAATTGGCTATTTTTTCCGGCAATAGGATTTAATAAAATTTATTTAAAGTGGAAGCATATTATGAATACGAATATTGTACGTTAGATATACACAAGTCTACATAATACATATGGAGGAAAGATGAAAATATCAGGCAAACCTAAGGGCTAACGCACTAATCGAATAAAGTGGTACTTAGGAAAGAAGAATAGCAAGGATTAGGTCGCTATAAACTATGTAGAAAAATTAATGCATTATAACCGTCGCTTAGATGGAAATCCAACCTATGATGGCCATAACGTTGTTTATACGAGGTCTGTAGGGCTGTTTATACCTATTGAGGCGAAGCAGGAAAACAGCGGCTGGAGGAATGGAATGTAATGCAGCATAAGAACACGAGCGGGGAATGGTAGGCGTAAAATAAGATCCTTGAAAGGGGTGCCCGAGAGAGACAACAATGCGTTAAGTAAGAGTGGAGGGAGGGGTCGAGGCAGAGAAAGAGGCGTGGTTTGGATCGCAGTTGGTAAAAGGAGGTGGGGCGAAAGAGGTACGTTATCTGGAAGGGGCGAGTTTGTCAGCCAAGAGATGGATAAAGGCGGCGGCAACAGCTGCTGTCTCTCTCTCTTTTCGGAGCGATGAAAACACAGAGATGAATCGACTCTTAGGATATTAAAAGTGGATTCTGAAACTTGGGAGATTTGCATATAATGGCATTTCAAATATTTGGATGTTCCGATTTGGGAGTAACTTTGCGGAAAATTCGTGATTAATTGCGAGGGAATCCAACAGGTGTACGCTGCAAACTACATAAATAAGGGTGTGAATCAAATTCCGAGCGACTAATTCTTATCTGCCCGAGTTGGCTCGTCATAAAAGGGGCGGCGGATCGTTTGTGATTCATGTTTCATTGAAGATTGGCATAATTTAGTCGTTCGAACGGAGATATGCTATTAACTGAGCTATGGTTCAGTATTAGTATATAACACTTAACACATCTGTGAGAGAACTATTCACTTCCATGGATTGAGTGCTAACTACATCTCTCATAGACGTTTTTTTCCTAGTTCTAAAATCATTCTCACCTTCCACACATCATTAGATGCAGCCTTTCATTCCTGATACTTAGTATTCTTTTACATTTAAAAGATCACTTTTGCTAAGAATAATATCATGGTACTGGAAAACTTTAAATTTATTAACAAATCCTAGCTGTTTGTTGATAACTTACCACCATATGATATTTAATTGCATCAGCTCGATCCCATACTTTGTATATGTTTCTAGAAGTCTTTTATGAAAAGGTGGTTTATATTCCCTTACCCCTTCATAAAGTCACCCGTCCCTAATAATCATCTCTCTCAGATCAGTCTAAAAATCAGTTCTCTAACTATTCGACACGGTTTTTGTAATATTCTTCCCTCTTTCTTTTCATATAACAGTTTCCTTCCAAACATCTGCCCCAAGAACTTTCCACTCCTATTTTCTTACATCCTCAGTAAAATCTCCCTTCCTTTCCTCACGATTCTCGATACATTTTGAGTTTTTCACATCAAACTCAATATTCTCTTTAGTCCGAACTTTCCACCACCTATTCGGATATCTTAATCGATTTCTTCACATGTAAAATTCAAAGTATCATACCCATCACTCATAAGAATTCATGTTTCACTATTTTGAATATGGTGCTTCTGCAATACAATCCTTGCTCTGGTATTCAATCTTCAGTTATATCAATAAAATCAATCAATTTTACTTATGAGCACTTGAGGATGATATCCAGAGTGCATCGAGAATATTTCTATGAGACTGTCACATTAGCATTTCTTATATATTTTGAATGGTTGATTGTAACGTTAATTGGTATATTTTAATGACAATGCCGATATATTGAATGAATCATGGTTGTACGCCTTGGATTTATAAACTGCGTAATCGACAAGTTTTCTCCGCGTTGTTGCTTTTAAAGGAATTTATTCGACTTTTCCAAATGCTATCCAGGGGGTTCCCCAGTTTCTTATTGGGTCAGTCAATGATACAAAAAAAACTCTACAATATAACAAGCCCAATATTGATTCACAAATTTTAAACATTTAAAATGTAACACGAGAGGAAGTTTCCAGCACGGCTGTTGTCAATCCCCTTGTCGAATTCATCTGGTTCGGCACACGGTTCAAAGGAAGGATCCAAAAGCAGCGGAGGAAAAAGGAATCGGATGAACTCGGAAGATAAAGGAGCGACAAAAGAAGTGCGAGGCGTAAGTAGCAAAAGGAGGCTCCTCCTTCGCCGTGACCGTGGTAACATGGAAAATGAAGGTGAGGCGGGAGCCAAATCCGGATAAGGAGAGAGACAAATGCGACTCCCGAAATGGAAGACACTCCCCAAAACTCCTCCCAATCTTGTCCTCTATTCCTCCGCTCCGTTGAAAATGGAGGAAATATCGAATCCATCGGAGAGAGGAGAAAATCGGAGGAAGAGCGTGGGGATTTGAAAAGTAAGTCCGCTTCCCTGCGAAGATGGCTTCCCTTTCACGAGCACAAAATTCGAGCAGGATTCTGGGAGATTGTTTGAAATTGCCGTCGTTCTCGACTCGCTGAAATGGTATGTTCACGTTCGTGTGCGCGTCGCCGACGGAAAACAGGAAAATCTGCTCAAAGATCACGAATACTTGAGCGATAACAAAGAGAATTTTGCGAGGGAGTTTCTCAATGGACCGCTACGGTGGAGACACGACAAAGAGGAAGATGATTCGACTCGGAATCTTATTCGTTTGGCGAAATGTTATTTCCCAAAGACTGTCAGCATCTGAAGTATATATAACCGCTTACGAAAAAACCATAGACATTCACTCAATGAGTATTTGGCCCGAAAGTCTCAACCCTTATTAGTGATCGATAGCCTTGCATGATTGTAAGGTAATAATATTCAAATTTATACCCTTAAAATACGATTTTACCTTACATTGCGATTAGATATCAAAGGAATGACATTAAAAAGCTATGGCAAAAAGCTTGATCTGCATCGGTATTAAATTAATAATAATTATGTTTAAAAATATTTTGATAGGTTATTGTCATATTAAAAAAATTACTGATTTATCGGCTTTGGATATTATTAAAAAAATTTCGTGAAAACCTAAAACGTTTTGTCACCGAATCAGAAAATAGCCTTCACGTAATGTATTTAATTTAATTTGAAATAATGCCCTAATACGGCAGTTTATAATTTTAAATATAGGAAAAACAAAAACAATTAAGGGAATTTAAATAACGGAAAGGACAATACAAGTTGGAAAGAAACTCAAAAAATTGTGGGATAGAACTTTTTCCATGAAAAGTATAATATTTCGAGTTTCTATCCATTATGGATTTCCACAAGAGAATGCCTAATTCTGTGTAATTGATACAATACAAGTTATTCAAGCCTGCATGCTCTCTGTCTATTTCAGAGAGACCGGACATTTAACAGCATACCTTTAATGTATCAACACCAAGTTGATTGCAAAAGGTTTATTGAACTTATCCTCGCATGAATAAAGATCGCCATGATATTATTTGCATAGCAGAGAGGGAAACCAATTAGAAACAACTGTATTAGTATAGAGGAAGGCTAAAAAAGGCAGTCACCATCAAAAGTAAGAACTGCAAAGCCTATAATTCTGCCTTTCCTGGAAAAATCGGAAATTAATGTAACGGCCTTGCCAGTTAACCAAGTAGCACTTCTATTTTTGGTTCCACGAAAATATTTAAATGTTAAATAATTTTTTAATCGTCAACGTGTAGCTATTGACCACTACAATTAGCACTTCCCAGAAGCTTAGAGGATATAAACGAGAAATTAGAGGATGAAAAGTAAGAATTTCGCGTATTTTCGAGGCGTTTATCGCCGAATATTTTAGCGTAGTGACCACCGGAGCTGTTAATTAGCAGTAAAGTTGCAAACAGTTAGGGGCTCAACGGTAAATGTACGGGTTAAAAGTCAACTACGTCGGCCTGTTCATAGAAATTTGAGAGTGATCCCCTCATTATTCAGAACCTAACAACCTTTCACCACTAATGTTTGCTTCTTCAATTAAAATATGTACATCAGAAAATTGTTTCCAGAATATATTGTGGAAGGAGATGCAGCTTACGAGGAAGAGGAAAAGTAAATTTTGCGGGTACCGGTAAGGTAGGGTTATAAGCAGAGGCTAAGAAAATTTATTGGTAAATAAACAAGCAAACTCGTATTAACAATAATAAATCGTTGTCCTTACAAAAGATAGGTGTATGGCAAATCACTGTATAAGAAGTAGATGCAAAACAATTTCGAAAACAAATATGCATCTTTCACCAGGAGGGTAAATCAGTCGAATGCGTGACGAAAGTCTTGGTTTGAAACTTCTTTGCGTTCAAATATTTTTAGCAACATTCGGCAATAGACTGACAGGCAGGGTTGGTCGAAGTGTGTTGGCGCCCAACCTGGGTGTCACGGCTAGCGCCCCTTCTAAATAAATACTCTAGAAAATGTCAGTTAAATAAAAACTTTTTCCTACTCTCTCAAAAGATGATTTTTTATACTTCTCAAAATAAATGTCAACAATAAATTGTGAGTAAAAGGGAACTAGGAAATCTATTTGCATAGTTAATTCAATATATTGCATAAGGATTATTTTATATTAAAGGGTATTAATTTATAAATTTAATTTAGTGAACAGGGGTCAATATACGCTGAAATGGGTAGTGTCTGGTTCCGGACAAATTTTACCAATCTAAGACCCTAGGTGCAAAGAAAATTTTGAGGCTCCATCAACATATCATTACCATTAAAAAATAACGAAATGTCTCTTTTTAGGCCCACTCAACGGCGAGGTTTTCAGCTTGCTACTCTACTTGGATATACATATTTACTACACACAAATTAAGCTATTTATATGAAATCTCTACAGATCTGTGTTTATGAAACACAAAACTGAGCTATCAGCTGAATGAGGTGCCGATGTTAGTCAAGCGTAGTGTCGAGCAACCGAGAGTCGGTCAATGGAAGCAGTCAGTTCCATTCCACGAAAGTGCTCAAAAGAAACAACCTATAGCGACCGCTGATGGAAAATGAATAGCCTGCAGAAGAGAAACCGAGAAAGATCATCCAAGAGTTCTCCTTCGAACCTCAGGCTTCCTTCAGAACGCGTGATTCCCGCCCACGCACCCACAAATCTCTCCTTCACTGCCTCTCTAAACCATTAACATTTTGCCCAGACAGAGTCAAAGGGCCTCTTGCATCCGCCCTGAGAAGGGAAAAAACCACGAAGAGATAAAACAGATACGGGAGACAAGAAGGAAAGGAGGATGACCCGGTGGAACAGCAAACAGATGGGCAATAAGAGATTACGAGTGAGTCGAAGGAGGAATAAAAAAAGACATCGTCATGGCGTTATGAGGGAGAGATGACTGCAGAGATCGTAAAGGAGGCTCTCCTGCGTCTATTTGAAGTGAAGGAGATGTTTATTTAATGTGTTGGACACTCGCGAAAAGATTGCGGCTTGAAAGGAAATTAACAGAAACTGAGATGGGATGGCTATTCGTTTCTGCACATGTTGTTTGAAGAACATATACTTCCAAAACTACCTCGTTTCTGCGAGAGGAACGCTGAAATTTGTGGGATAAAGTATGATTAACAAGCTGTCACTGTTATCGCTAAATTATTAGCATTATAAAGTTGACAAGTACGCTTTAGTCTATTAATAGTAAATTTTGGCAAGCTATGGAAAACAGTCCAGTACAATTCGGCTTCATTAAAATTGTTACCTATATAAAATTTTTCAATACAAATGAAAAGATGGAATCCCCTTCACAGTCCATTCAAAATTTACGTGAGTCTAATCTTTCTTAGTTATCTATATTTTCCAATTTGATCATTAAATTCAAACGTAATCATTTTCTAGCTACAATCGACCACCTCAGCTTTCACTTGGTGGAGGCTGGATATATCTTTCACATTTAAAAAAAAAACCAAAGGAGTGTTACCGTTTCCACAATTCTTTGTGGAACTTTGAAATGAGGAAATCGTTTCCAAACAATTGTGGAAACATTAATATTCTGCTGAATCTTTTTTCACGATGAATTATATAATCACTTTCAATTATAAACTCTTTTAAATTTAAGTCTAAAAGATTTACTCTCCTTTAATACTGAGATAATTTCAAGTCTTCGATATTATCTATTTGAATGATTTGAAGTTTCTCTCCTAGATAATAAAATGATAATCATTGTTTCGATTAAAAAACGAAGATTTTTCTTCAAAAATGCGCAAATATAAATCGGAGTAATTCTCAAGATCTCCACAATAATTGAAGGATTGGGCTTACCAGTAAATGCTACCCAAAATGATAAACCAACGGGGAACTATGATATACTCCCGGATAGAATGAAAGTAAACGTTCGGGTTTTCCGCTTGGCTAATACGGCCGTTGCATAAGGGGATTGCGCGTTTCATTTGTCAATCAAACATACTCTGTGAAATGCCTGGAGATTGAAAGACTTGTCGTGGACGTACGATTGAAACGCCAATACTTACAGCTCCAACAGAAAACTCGTATCATTAACCAAGCATTCAAGCGTGAATATTGAGACTGAATTAGTTCGGAAAGAAAAGCTCGAGAAAATTACGCTTCGTTAACGAAACGTCATAATATTTAGAAGTGTTCAGCGGAGGGTAACGAAAATTACATATCCTCCATAATGATACGCATAACATCACAGTTTCCCTTTCCTCTCGCATTATTTCTTCCCCTCGCTTCTTCGATACACTTAAGCTCTTCCTCGTCCGTAGTTATCATGAGAATGAGCTCGAGGAGTTAATTGTTCGGCAAATTCCCAGAGGCCTCTATCGGAGGGGGAGAGAAGATCATTCGAAGAAGATAAAGTGAGTTGCTAATTGCCACGGCGGCCCTTTGCGATGGAGGAACGGGTGAGGTTGGATGACGATGTTATCACTCTAAACTAGCCATTGTCCCGCGATACTGCGCGGGGGGAATTAGAAAGAAGAGGGAATGAGAATGGGCGCGAGCTGAAAGGATTGAGCGATAAAGGAAAAGAGGATCAACGTTCAAAAAGATGCCGAGATTATGAAGTGTCATTTCATATTTAACCTTCGACTTGAAGATTCCTTGTACGTACTACAAATATGAACCCGTGAATCCAAGCTTTGCCATCATACCATATATCATATCATAAAAAACCTCATCCGTTAAATTATTAAGAATGATGGAATTATTCTGTACCCCAATCATTAGACAAGCTATAAAAGGAACTCATTTAGTATTGTTTCCATTAGACGAAATGAAAATACGAGGCTCTAAAAACGAAACGGAATGGTATAAAATTGTATACTACTCATGTACTGGGACAATATAACACATCCGTCATAAATAATAGAAATGCATCATACATGATTGTGCAATTGCTTTCCCATTTAAAATTCTCCTCACCCGGAAGAACCCTTATTCTAATCTTTTATTTCGCTTGCGGATACAATGAGTGAATATTTCCTTGTGATACGGAGGAAACCTTCGATGCTTTCCCATCCTCTTAATAATTTAAACTCTTTTCTGCTGCAAAACTTAAGCAATAGCAGCATATTTTTCTATGGACTCCGTCAAGTATTTTCCTTCATAACACCTTTCAGCGAGAGAATATGTTAATATAAAGCATTAAATATGCACAGATTTTATAAAATAGCGTGGTGGTAAACGAAAACTATAATTGTAATCATTCTCGGAATCAAAGCGATAGTATCATGAAAAACGAGCCAGTTTTTGCTGTGCGTAAACAGGAAGCCACCGAATAATTATAAGAATTAAACATGCATTGCCTCTAAATGTATCTGATGATAAATTAAATTAATGTACTAAGTTTGGAAAGAATGAATTACATCTTTATTACGTAAACCTAAGCTCTTACTAATTTTCTTAACTTTATATCCATGATTTCTACCTATGAATATTTAACGAAAACTATCATGCATAAAAAAATTGGTTGGCGTTAATCTGAATATAACTGACCCAACACTAATTATGCCATTGACATCACAGTAAATTACTCAAGAATAGGCTGTAAAAATGGCCACTACAATAGGATGTTGCTTCGAATTTATCGAATTAGAATAGAAAAGATATTCAACATAACCAACCACGAAATTTTCTTCGTAAACTACCTTCATAACTCAAAATATAACAGACAAAGAAAAACCTAAAAACATATACTATATTATTCGAGGCATATAAACTCCACCACATTAAAAAAACGGAGGAGCTCAAAAAAACCCCACATTCATGTAAGCAACGTATGGATCCTCCATCGCGGCCGTCATTTCATTCATTCAAGAAATACTTTCCGACCTCCACATCACGCATACATGAACATTCATGTCCTGAGCAGGACCCGAACCTGGCACACGAGGAAAAGAACAAGAGAGTGAGGGAAGAGGAGAAGGAAAGAATATCGCGCGTATGTGAGCACGCTTGATAAACAGCACGCGAAGGGCGGCAGCCACAGTGTTTAGCAACCTCCGTCTTGAGGGAGGAGGGCCTCTGGTCGCGGGGTAATCCAACGCAGAACATGACCGGAATGCTCGGTCCTTCGACGTCTGTACACCACCACGCCCTAACACACACATCCCTTCCAAGCGTGACGAGAAGACGCTGGAATCCAGAAAACCCAACGGCCATTGTCCACCGAGGACTGCCTTCCCTTCCCAACTGTCCTTTGCGAGCTCCTTTCCGACCGCACTCTTTCCATTATGTCGAAAAAATTATGTACCTCACTCGATTGGGCTCCTCGGTGATTGATGGCCCTTAGCTTTCTGACGTCCTTCGTCGCCTTTATATGGATATTTGGAGCGATTTGTCCGCTGATTAAAAAGGCGGCTCGCGCATGACCAAGATGGAGAATGCGAGACAACAATCAGCGGCGCATACCGCAAGTCCGGTGCTGGATATACGCCCTTTTTCTGGAAATTCCCCTCCTTTAAAAGCGTTTCGCTCAAGATACGGAGAGCTGACGCTAATCAAGTGGCATTTAAACATCGTTGCGCGGTGATTTGTCCAGAGATCGTCTCGAGGAAAAACTCTCATCAAAATTGCAGAAATAATTTTTGGATCTCTCTCTCATTAAGTCGAGACAAAAAACTATATATCAAAAAGATACTGTGCTAAAAGGTTTATTTCATCGAAAACCTTTAATTTGATTCAAGGTTTATAGGAAGTATATTTTGCGCCGAAAGATTACCAATTAATTCCGATATATTCCATCAAAGTGTAGAGAAATATTGAAAATTTGTAAATTATTTAATGAGATTGCCAATAAATTGATGCTATTAGGAAATATGAGTTGAAAGGGAGCCAATGAAAACAACATAGATTCACAGGCGATCAACCCTACTGTTATTCATGTTTGAATAGAACTTTCTGAACCAATTTTTCGACCAGTTTCTACAAGAATTTAAACTAAACGAGTGAGAAAAGTAAAATAAATTAAAATGAATATGGCAGCGGGAGCTTTGTTCAGAACCGTAAGAAGAAACCACTGCTGTTCTAATTTTTAATGTAACGGTTAATAAAAACAGAAGAGTGGAAAATTTCTTAGGCGTTCCTACGGATGCTCACCTAATTATCGTGTAGTACTGCATCTCGCCGATCTTAGTCTACTATAAAAAATACTATAAAATATCTGAATTCCAAACTTCCTTTTTTCAGCTTCATATTTAAAATACATCGAATGTCCAATGAATTCATTTTTCCTAGCAATTAAAAAATACGATTTTCAGGAATTTCACGAATATCGGCAGTAGCATAAATATATACTAATGAAAATAGTAGTAATGATCGTGCATAGCGTTTACAAACTCTTAAAAACGCATAGCTAAGAAATATTTCGCTAAATAAAATCGTTCATGAACTCAATATTTTGTTGAGTTAATCTACTGGAGTTAATTCAGAACGTCTTAAGCAGAAAAGCGTTGCTTCGACCATATCATTAGGAATGGAATACGTTTCATGTCTTTGTTACAAAAGAGAAACTTTCTTTTACTGTTGTCTTAGTCTTTTTCATAGCTGTGATGAAAGTTACTGAGGTATGAAAGATGCTAATTACTGGCCTTCATTCAAGTCACTCCTTTGATGGATGCAATGAAAAGTTTCATTCACAAGATTATTGCGTTGTGTTTATGAAGAACCTTTTTCACTCCCAGCATTCTGGTTCAAGAGGAAAGCAAGGGAAAACTACATCACTCCTCATTCGCATTTACATAGCAATTCTGCAGACTGAAAGTTGCATATAGCAGAGAGTATACGAACACAAATAAAACCTATCTTGGAAAGTGGTTTTATTGCATCATGAATGATTCTGATAGTTAATGATGAAGGGGATGGGGATCCAACATTTAGATTGTCTTCACAGCATAAAACGTATATCCTCAAAAAAGAAAATTTATACTTATAAGTTGATTTATTTACTACTAGTTGCCCCGAACGAAAATTTCGTAGATGGACACTGATACTCTATTACCCCATCCAAATATCGTACATCTCAACAAACACTTCAATCACCACAAGTGAATACAAAAACATATCTAAAAACACACCTTCATAGTGTTCGTTTCGATATACCTCGTTTTTATCGATAGTAATCGATATCTAGACATGCAGTTACGAAACTCCGTGAAGAAATTCAAATTTTAAGTCGGTATTTTGACATAATGGTGCGTTTTTCAATTGTTGGTCTATAAAACAGGAAGAGGAAATATTCTCTTTAAAATGGTGCGTCATTCATATATTTTAATGGAGTGTGATAGTAGAAAAGCGCTGGACTCAGAAAACGTATGCTCAGAATTAATATACAAGGACTTTGATTAAGTCATAATTTGTTAGTTTATTTACAAGATGTTGACTTACTATTGTATAATGAAGAGATCCCAACGATAGCAGTCGCTGATAACCAGGACCGTTGAATGTCTTTCATATCCATTGCATACCAACGCATAATGATAGTACTCCTGGACCTAATTCTCAAACCCCAAACAACCCTAGCGCGACCATGAAATAAGTAGCGGGACACAAAGCCAAATCTCAACTCCGAATCTTCACTACCGCACCCGTATCAAACCTAATCCTCAACCCCGTTAAAGTCTCCCTCGCGCGTGCCAAAAAAGCACGCATTCGGCAGAGAAAGCCTTCCTTTCAGTCTCGCCGCATTTCCCGTGGGAACCGAATGAAAAAATCCACGAACGGAACTGGATTTGCGGTGTCCGAGAGCGATTTCCCATTGCGTCCCACATCGTGGTGATTCGAGCAGCACGACTACCCCACCGAGAAGAATACCTACTTGTAGGATATCGGAGGCCTTAAGGTAAAACGCCGTCGTGCCATTGATTACATATTCTCCCGATTGCCTCTTTTCTACACCTGAGGTACTAGATCCGTGCGCAGTAGACGCGGCGTTTTCAATCCCGTGGCGCCGTCTTGATTATGCGGAGATAATCTCCTTGTGGGGTTGGATGGCGCCCTCGTGAAATGGAGACATGGAGAACGGTGTCTCGACTCTAAAAGGCGATGGTGGCTGACGCGATGAAAGTTGGGATTATAAAATGGATAGTTGGTAACCCCGAGGCGCTCTTAGAAGCATTAAGCGTATGACGTTGCGTGCATTCAATGATATTTGTTTGGAGAGAAAAATGTTTTCCTTCGACCCTTGAAATTCCTCTTTCGCATCTATAAACTCTATGAGCTGAAGTACGAATGGAGAAGCAGTCAATATCGAAGTTAACCAAGCAACAATGAAGGGAGTGGCCCTCCCGACAGTATTATGATCCGATAAGCATATATTTAAATGCTATTTCTACACTACTAATGGACTGGAAATGAGAAAATAACACGCAGGATTTCGCCTTAATCCGTTTAGTTCATGACTTCATTCTGCCGAGGGTATGAAAAATCATACACGTATAAGCTAGGTTTTTAATACTACGATGGTTAACTGGATAAAGCATTTCATACACCTTGATTCTGCCTTTCTTGTAGGTAATCTAGCTTTAATGCAACCACTACTCTTGCGTCTATAAATTACTTAAATTGTAACCCAGAAAATTTATTCGATTTTTACTCAATCTCAATCTATAACAACTTCAGTAGCGGAAAAACTGAAACAAAATTTTTCTTAAACGAATATCTAAATCAATTTTTGCATTAAAAATTATACAGTGGTACAATTCTGCGCCATCTCCGAAAAAGTAAAGATTGGCGCGAAGGTATGACGGCTCCTTGACAGATGTCACCAACAGCCAGAAAAAAGACCGCGAAAACGAACCTCCCCGGTCGATTAATTGAAGCACATTCATGCCACATTCCAAACACCACAAATACGACGAGTCATTGCGATTCGGCTGGATCCGAAGAGAGAAAAAAACCATCGCTGCGAGAACGTTCCCTTTGGGTGAGTCCTTCGAAAGGGAAAACGAGCCGACATCCGAAAGAACCTTCCGACATCTCCAGAGGATTAAGTTCGGCGACCGTCGAAGATCATAGGAAGGTCTGCTTCGGAATAGGGTGGGGGGAAGCCATCTGGATCGAACGGGGAAAGGGATGGGGAGGCGCCCGGAGAGCCCAGTGTGTATCAGCGCGCGTAACGGCGGTGCAAGAAATCTTCTATCGCGGGGAAGGATCTCGCAGAAGGAGAGAGTGGTGTGAGGCTAAGGTGAGTTCGTGTGTCGGATCGCCAGCTTAAAGCAGCAGGAGTTATACAAGAAAAGAAGGGATGGAAAAAGGGAACAGGAAAAGCGAATTACCGCCGCGAACAAGGCAAAAAGAAAGCAAAAGGGGAAGAAAGCGAGAAACCTGTGGGCGTCGCCGCTAAAAGACTTAACAAGTAGCAAAGCGATTGCTCACGGCGTCCTTTTACCTTTCAAGGTGCTGCCATCAACGGTGGATGAGGAAAGTGAATAAAAATAAAGGACAGACGAATAAAATTAGGAGGGGAATGAGCGGGGGCTTCTTTCGGAAACGGGGTTGGAGTTTAAGGCAATGATGATGCGAAGACGCTTAATTCTTTGAGAGATGGATACCCGTCGATAAGGGACACGCATTTGATGGTGTCTGCAGAGGAGAGTGATGAGAAAGTGGCGCCATATAAAAAGGTAGCCGGTTCGAATCCCCTCGGGGCCCCTTTTGGTAAGAACGATCTGTACTCCAATACCGTGAAATGGAAGTCCCATGGCGGTCGACCTTAACAGCTTTTTCGTGCAGGAAAGCGTGCATTCGGGGCGGGCATGAGCCGCGATCGTGATGGCGTAAAATATCAAATGAATATAATCGTTTGTAAAAGCTTTGTAATAGCTCGCTTGCCGCGGTCTTATCTTACAAATAGGCTGGGTGCGTTAATGATGAGAGTGTTGGACATAAAACGTGTATAATGAATTTGAATTAAAATGCTATTCCTATTTCGTAGTAAATACGACCAGTTACTAGGTCGACTAAAAATTCGGGATGTTTACTTTGAAGTACATAAGTGGAAATCGTAGAACTTGAAATTTTAGTCGTGCCGGGACACCCGAAAAAGTAAGAGAGGTTATTTTCTCAAAGAATTCAGAGATAAATAATAATTTAAAGATACTTCAATTCACGAAAACATGATTAGGATCTACAAAGCGTCGTATTTCTTCATTTCTTAGGCTTGCTTTTGAAGCTCATCGATAGAAAATTCATAAGGTATTAAAATTGATAAACCTGAAACACATAAATCGTTCTTAATTACAAACCTCGATCTATTATTTACGTTTGCCATTTGTTTCTTTAGCAAAGAAGACTTCGTGTTTGCGGAAATAAATAAAACGCTTCTCTCCATTCTACTGGGTCCATTATTGTATTAATTCATTTTTTAACTCAATGTCAAGTTCAACATATCACTGACTTCAATCTTTCAAGATGATACTCCCAAGAGAAAAATTCTGGGTACGCCCTTGATTTATCATAACGGTACATAATGAACACACGGCTAGTATTCAAAGAAATAAAAACTTTGGAATCAAAATTTTAAAATGGCAATTCTTCCCGGATGTTGAAGAGGCATTCACTTAAAGTTTCCATTCAAATTGAAGCTTTACTCAACTGTATATCCAAAGAGTGAATAAAGTAGACGAGAAAAATAATTATAATTCCTTTCAGTGCAAATCAAACGAAACAGTTAATGTGAACGCATTAACATTAAACGGTAAAATAACATTCGAGACGCCTTCCACTGTCTCGCATTTCTGGAAGGCCTCGCATTTCCCATGAATTATTGGGAGTGTGAATGTCTTCCAGAGCAGCACTAAGGTCGCTTAATCAGAGATCTAGGCCGTAGCAGAGCACGATCTTCTCCTCAGATTTCCCCGAGAAACGCGGTATAAATACTGCAATTTTGGCTCTCGGAACATCCTTTCCAGACGAAGAGGGACGAGGAAATTAGTGCCGTTTTCTCCCCAGACTTCGGAAAGTGCTTGAGTGGCAACGCTAATGCAGGAAAGAGAAGCGATTTCAATAGCAGCCTTTTCGCAAATTGCTAATTGGACTCTATCGCCTCTGGAAGTGTGCGTCAGGGAGAGGATAAAGGTGAGGGATCAGGAAGTGCAAGCACGATTGAGGGAGGAACGTCAGCGCGCGTTGCATTCTGGGTTCGCACGGAAAAGTGCGCTCATTACACCTTATTGAGCCAAAAACGGGATGCAGAGGAATCGGAAAAACGAACTCGCTAATTACGCTACGCATTATGATTGAGGGAGTTCACCGACCACTCCCAACTGCAATTCTTTCCTTCTCGAGACTCTCACGGCTAGTTAATGGGCGCTATTAATGGCTTCTGTGCAGCAACGGAATCGCTTTTTCCTCCTCGGACTACCCGTTTAAATGTTTTGCTCGCACTGTTTGATTTAGAAACTGAGTTTCAAAGGGCAAAACCCAACTTCCTTAAAATAACTTATTTAATGCAACTAGAATGGACTTATAACTTTACCCCTAATTTATTTTCATTATAATGGAGACCTACTACAAAGTCGAGCCGAATTAATAGATTCTATAAAAGCAAACATTGCTGTCTGAGTTTCATCTATTATTCTTCCTATTCCTAAAGTAACCTTATCGGTTAGACAACTGGAAAATAGCGATTTGTGCAGCTCACATTCTAAATTTTACTCAACATCTGTTTCACCACTAACATCCTGAGGCGCTGGACTTGAATATGTTACAGGTGTGGCAGTATGTTCAGTCACCCTAATAAATAGTTCTATATTTTTGAATCATCTTTAGAATAACAAACATTAAGCCAACAAGAAAATCTCTTTAGAATGCGACAAACAACAGCTGAAAGTTGAGTCGGTGTAATAGATAGAGGTACTATATAGTAAGTAGGTAAGGTAAGGAGGTAAGGGCTGATTAAACATTCAGATAATCACAGGTAATTGTGGTATGCAGATTTATTGTACTGAATATAAGAAGCACAGCTCATTAAATTGGCAGATGTTTTAGGTAGAACCCGCTCGTTAAATTCAATTCCTTGCGCATATAATTGTCGCCCTTTAGCCATGAAAAATCATTCTTCGGCGGCCCCGCCCTCGGTACTGTTCTTTATGAATGCAGTAGCGAAGCTGGAATTATGACGGGCCCAACCGCGAAAGATGATAAGCAGGAAGTGAAGCTCAGTTGCGATATTCTGCATTGCCCCTGGGTTCCAATGGAACGGGAGGTTCGGATGATAGCGAGAACTACACCTTGATGCATAGGCATGGTCATGTTCGAATGTGCAGCTGGAGGCCAAGGGTTTCGTGACTATTCCTTTGCTGACCAATACTTAAAGCAGCTTGGAAAGATGCATAGGATCTTTGATCTCAGGCAGAAAGGAAATGCAATGGAGTAAATAAAGCTACAACAAAATCATGCTTTTTATGTACGCATTACGTAACATATATACGTATTACATTTTAAATACGCATTCCCTTCTAAAATATATATTTTAATATACAGAAGTATAAGAATATTGCCAGAATCCTATGGAAAACATATCGGCTACATTACGAAAATGTGCAAATATAATGTTAGAAGGAATAGAGCCGAAGAATAGCCAATTGTGATGCGCGTTTTCGTTGAAAGAGGTCCCCGGTTCGGTTCCCGGTGAGTTATGCTGAACCAACACTATAAAAAAAATTGGGGGCTATATGACTTAAATGATAGCATATCCATTGCGGAATAGAAAATCTAGTCAGATTTCGTGGGAGTCGATACATAAACTGGTGAGCGTATCAGCGGTTGACTGGACCCTTTCTCTCAACCACTGTTGGGTGAAGGATTACATTTTAACATTTGTAGATTTTGTCATTATATAAAGAGAGTAAATAGAGGGACTAATTAAGAGTAAGCAAATTTAGATTATTCTGCTTTTCGAACTATAATGCCACAGGGAGTGTGGTATGAGAAGCTATCCCACTATTTAATTCCTGCAGTTGTTGAATAAGTCATTTTGAAGAAAAACATGGCTAGGAAGTAAGGGAGACAACCCAATGAAAAGCGTTCCGTTTCTGATCCACACACTTCTTGAGGTATCAAAAATTGTAAAACTTCATAAGCGTTAAAATAAATCACAACTATCACATCATTTACTACCTATTGCGAGCAATTCCACACCGCAAGCGCGATCTCATACGAAGGAATCCATACCATTAAACGGAATGACTTTCTCCTTGAGAAATCACGGATCCCACTCCAGGATCAAAAGAGAACACGACGCGGAATCAATTTCGAATACGGCATAAAAACACGAACAGTTCGGAGAAACATCGTAAAATGAAATGGCCCATCGAGTTATTCGGCAAGAAAAAACACTGCGAGGATATCCAATGAAGCAGTTATCCACCTCTTAGCTCTCGGATGCTTCAAATTAACGAAACTTTATAAAGGGGCTCGATTAGCCGAAGGCACTTACTATTTAATATCATCCCGAAGGAAAATGTGTGCACAAAAGATCCGTTGCGATTAATTAAGAGACGGCCCACATTCGAAGGTCTCGACTTTCATTTTAACTCCTACTTATTCCAATTAAACTTGTGCTTCCTCTTCTATCAACACAGCGCTCCGAATCCGCTCCCGACACGATTTCTGAGGGAGAACCGTGGCAACTGCAGCTTTTCCAATGCTCTTGTCTGCTGAGACCCGTCAATCTCAAAGGCGAATGTCATTGGACGAAGTACATCGCTCTTTTGCTTTCATACTCTACCTCGCGGGTTTCTAGGAATGCCTAGGGAGACCATAAGTTCGAGTTTGATTTTCTTCCTTTTCAGGTGTCCTCAGTAGTCTATATATCCTGGTTTCCTCTTTATTCAGGGTTTTTCGGGCGTCCCTCGAGGCTTTAAAATTTGTCCTCCTTAGTCCTAGTTTTCCCTTCAAAACTGGAGATTTGTATTCAATTAACATTTTTACTCTCTCTGTGTTCATGTAAGCAATAAGCATATTTTTAAATATCTCAAATTCTCGAGTTCATATTTAAAACAATGTCTATTTTATTCTATCAGAAGAAATTTCTGTGTTATTAATGATTTATAAGCAGCTGATAACTTTTTCGTAATGAAAAGGTTTTAATGTCCTAGTATTTCATTTTTTTAACAATGCTTATCCTAGTTTATCTCTCTAGTATTCTAGTTTCTATAAATAAATGGTCACCGTTGGAATATCTAACAAACCGCGCTCCTAAAAAGATGTAGCACATCTTCTTCTTTTAAGTCTATAGTGCTGCATACCACATTTCATCTTCCTAGAAAACCTAAATTATAATGAAACATGATGAACAAAACTTTTTTATCATCGAATCGACAGAAACAGCCACTAGCGTAGATCTTGTACGAATAATGAAAAAAAAAATTTCAGAGAGAGAATCATAATTTGCGAGAATAAAAGAAAACGATACAGCGAAAGATCGAAATCAAACCAAAAAATACGAAAAATTAAATTAATACGAGAATTTGAAAAAGCCGTTTCTTTATATACATTGTTCGTCCTTACATTCGACTATGAAAAACGAACACTCAGTGAGGGGAAAGTTTAGCTTAATTGGGATAGCTACCAAAAATCTAGTAGGGAAAACAGATATTGAATGCAGTATGAGTGGTCAAAAATTACATTTATGAGATTGATCCGTATTCCTTAATATATATATAAATATAATAATCAATTTAATGAAACCAAATATGAAAATTGATCCATAAAGCTTACGTAATCTTTACATCAGATCAGAACACGAAAACAGCGGACATAAACGAAACCGTCGCTGTGGGCACAACTAGAAATGAAGCGTCTTTTGCTCGAATGCCATAAATAAAAGAAATTTTCTCTTCAAACTGAGGTTAACATCACTCACTTAAAATCCTATGAGAAATGGTAAAAAAACTACTAACTTCAGCATAATAGTTATCCTCTGAAGGCAAAGCGTTGACAGAATATTTCTCAGGCTTTAAAAATCACCAATCGTGCAGAATCATCCAAGGATAGAAAAAAGCTACCGTAACCTAAATTAAGTCACATTCGAAATTAATGTGTG
This sequence comes from Pachydiplax longipennis, assembly GCA_036926295.1. NCBI lineage: Eukaryota > Metazoa > Arthropoda > Insecta > Odonata > Libellulidae > Pachydiplax > Pachydiplax longipennis. Next base: position 21,911,798 of record JAVFKF010000012.1, read on the forward strand.
TTCTTGATAATGCCACTCTAAAATTGGCTTGAGGATAAAAATGCCTTAACCTTTCCCAAGCCCAAGTAAAACATTTCCCAGAAGCCCACAGTCGCGTCTCCCACATACGGGGGCAATCAGGACGCGCCGATTTCCCCTGTTTACACAGAATGACTGCGATTAACACGAAGTTCATTTCGCGCCTGCATGCAAGTCGGCTAATAAAACTTTTTTCATCCGATCCCTTTCGCAAGTCACACGTGAGAACTCGGCTCCGGAGTACTTCAGCAAAGGGAAAACGCCGCTCGGAATTTGCAGCCGTCGTAAACGAAAATCATCGCTTCGAAATCGGTCAATTCCTTCCTGCCATAACGCCTCGTTTACGGCGCGAAGGAACGCGACGCAATTACCCCGACCTTTTCCCGGCTTTCGCATCCGGCTCTTCCCATTAGAATACCCCGCACGCCGCGGAGATCGCCCTTGGGTATCCCCTACCTGTTGACCCCACTTCGACCATTGGACGACTCTTTTCCGACGCACACCCTCGCTGCCCCTCCCGGCACTCGAGTCCTCGGGCGGATCTGCCGCGTGGGAACTCGGTCATCGGCCGGGGAACGCCTTAGCCTCCGGTGATCTCATTCCCACCATTTCGCGGGGCAAATGTAACAACTCGCGGAGGACTCTCCCATCGAACGAGAAAATCTGCTCTCCGTCTCGTTACTTTGTGAGGTGCCCTTAAGATTCTGCCTGCGGCGCGGAGATAGTCTCGATGAGGTAATGGACGATCGAAATCGCTTTTCTTGAATGGATACATGGGAAAACCGTACATCGATTTCTACCTCTTAGTTGGGATGTCTTCTTCGCTACTAGGATTGAGCAAAAAAAGGTAGGTCTCCTAATCACCTACAGTCGTGGTTATTGTTCCCACGAAGCAAATCTTTCGTTTATGTACACATATCGAAAACATTTTGCAAAAAATAAATGTGAGGTTTTGTTGAAAGGGAGGTTCATTGTGTGTTGACCACGCCAATAAATCAAGTAATCATGATAATAATTACCGAGAGAAGCGGAGGAATAGTAAATGTATAATTATAGTTCTTAATAATAGATTGAAGAAAATTTTAATGATGTTTTTACTCGTGAGATCCAGGAACTTATGGACCCGAAGTATTTTAGAACGAGAAAATTGTATCAACTACTTCTTTCTTTAACGGATAAACACAAATACGTAACGGTTTTTTTTCCAGGGATTTATCTGAGGTTTCAAACATAAAAATCTAATTATTATAACAGCAATATTTTAGATAGATATTTTGGCATTGAAAACGCTATAATTAAATTTTACATTGCTTAAACAACTCAATTCTTTATCCGTTTTGGCTTAGTATGCTTCATCATTTCCATCATTGAGCATGTTCCAAAAGCAAGGGTTTTCAACTAGTTGGAATTATCACAAGCTGTAGAATTAAACGTTCTACTTTAAGACATAGTGAAATTTGTAATTGGAAATAACAGTCTTTATATTTATAAGAGTATTTTCAATTTCGCCATAGAAAGAAAAAGATACGGTTTGACGGTTGTTGTCGGAAAGTGAGAGTCAGACCGCACCTAAATTCGGCTTTTTCATCGAAACGGAATACAAAACCGGAACGTAAAAATTTACGGTGACAATCCATGCTTCTGTATCTTGAAAGAGGCACATGAGGCTCGTGATTTGCCGCCGCCTGCCTTGAAAAATCGTGACATCAACGGAGCATCGCATTTTCGCAGCCCCAGGCCGTCCCATCTCCGTATCCTTCCTCAAACACGAAGAAAGCTATAACATGGAAATCGGCATTTACACTACGAGAAAATCGATATCGGAAGTTCGCCTAACGGTCCAATTGACCCGAATATGCCCCAACTCTTGCCCATTTCCTGGCCCCAGCGCCCGAGGTAGAATGATCCAAAACGCTTTCATTTCCATTCAATCGCATCTACCGAAGATCAGTTCAAAGTTTTGTAGCAGAAAATTTCCGCAACAGTTGCCGCGATGCAATACTGAACGAGAGATCTTTTACGCGGTAAAAAGCCCACGAAGCCGTAAATAAAGTCCGATTATAACCACGACGAATGGGAGTAATCGGCAGGAAATACTAATTTCAAAAGTTTCCTGGGCTTTTAAATTGGGGATTCATCATTCGCCTCCGAGAAAAATACGCCATCAATTCTTCGAGCGTGTCTCCCGATGCAGCTCTCGCCGATTAACTCTTTCATCTCCTAATCCGAAGTCCGTGGGATTAATGGGAAAAAAGCTCTATCTTCTTTTTCCCGAAGCCCTGAATATAAAAAGACTTCCCCATCTCCTAATTTATCTTCCTTCAACTTGGCGACCATCCCGTTTCTATTGAGAGTTTCTCACGTCTTTTATCCTTCACTGGTTTATTCTTCCTCTCTTCAATATTCTTTCTCATCTTATACCGTTCGTTTTGCCTAAAACAGGTGCTTATTCAAGTCTTTTCTTAGAACTCTGCGATAGAAAGAAAGATTTAAGTGAAGATTATCAAAATCCATCTTACTCTACTCAACGGTAATGAATACCTCAATAGAATGGTGGAGGCGAATGATTGGAGAGCAAATCCATTCTTTATTTCTCAACATTAATCAACATGCATATCCACAATGATAAAAGTATGCCTAATTAAAATGGGATTGAAGACCACACAACTAAAAGGGGTAGGGTCGAAAAGAATGCAGGATAATAATGCCGAGATTTGAAGGTACCTCAGCGTCACCAAGTATCCATTTACCTATCACTTTATCATCATTATTACAATCATAGAAATGTTTATAAAAATACTGTCGCAAAACAAACGTTTACCCCAAAGTATCTTAGAAACATTAAACCAAATTTATTCCAAATTAGAATTAGAATGCAAAGGAATAACGAGACATCTTAATAACTGAATTAGAATATTAGCACAAAATTTATGATCTACATTACTTATGATTTCTTTTTGAACAATTACATTAAATTTTTGTAAGAAATTTATTATCAAGGCCCCTGGATAGCAGGTAGTGCGTTCGTCATTGATGAAAGTGGTCCCAGGATCGATTCCTGATGGATGCAAATCAGCAAATGTCAAGAAACTTTTAAAAATATTACTACTAGAATTTTTTAACAAATATATCTATCTTTTTCTACCATTACGCATGTTGTCTCTCCACAAACTTTATCCTTCTTACAGCAAGCACTTGTATCTGAGACTCTACTTTCTTTTCCATTTCCTTTGGTAAAGGAAAGCATTCCCATAAAATATGATTCACGTTAGATAGTAGCAATTTCCTATTATCAGGAATTGCGTTAAGTACATAATATGTGAAGAAATCTAACCCTTATATTGAATTAAATAGATGAAACAATAACCCTTTGCTCTGAAACATCTACAGGGTGCCATAAAAAATTAAAACGTTTATCCGTTTCCTATTTGAGCCACTCACCGAAACAGTAGCATCCAATCAGCTTTAATCCTCACGTTCAAATTATCCGACGTAAAACGACGCGGCGATGTTTCAGAGATAAATAACGACGTTGGTGCAGCGAGAGAATTTCCTTGGCACGGAACTCCCAATCCCGTAAATCTTCGCATGCGAAAGACCTTGAGCCCTTCACGGATTAACTGCCGATCTAGCTAACATTAAGTCTGCCATTCGACGGAAGAAAGTATTTATTAACGTCTTCACCGTAAACATTAGGAAAGCACTTTGAAGCCTCTTAACAAACATCTACACTATGCGGTGGAACTGAATGTACAGTACAGCCATAAATGTGAGTGAAGACATCCACGAAATGGAAATCATAGTTCAATAAATGTATCTTAAATCCTTTTGTGCGAGCGATTCTGTATAACTGTGAGAGGAAGAATAAACTCTGACCGAAATTGCGCTCAAAAGTTGGGTCTTTGAAAGGCATAAAGTAAAGTGTCTTCACCATTTTGCGCTGAATTTATTTTACCCCGGATACGATAGGTCTCGACAATTTCTGAGCAGTGCTCCATCTAAACAATGCTACCCGATATAAAACCAATACGATACCCTAAACTTATTTCCTTGTCATAGAATTTCCCTGTAACATTATATACAGTACTTTTTGCTATGAAAGATAATTATGTCATAACCAGAATAACTAAATTCATCTACATTATTACTCGCTTAAATATGCAAGGCTAAGCAAGAGAAATTGATTGCTAATTATGGAAATGCATGATTTTAAAACCACAAACTATCCAAAGCTATTCTACCTAAAGATACAATACCACAGATACGTAGACGTTCACTCCCTAATCACTCCCTAATTTTCTTAATTCTCTAATAATCACTGGTACCCTTTGTTTCATCCTGTTTTTCCCTATCTTTCCTCAACATCTCCTTTCATTTCTTCCTCCAAAGAATAATTTTTCTCAATGTTTCACCTACCCACTTCCTCTGATTCCATTCGTTACTTCTATAAAAAGATTTCTTTCCCACTACCCAAATCCTTGATATTTTATTTAAAAATAATAAAAATTCTAAAACAATATATATTTTCAAACGTGACTTTAAAAGTCACGTTTGAAAGTCAAGTCGCATTCTAAAGAAATAATATCAATCAAGAAAAGCTTAATAGGCAAGCGCAAAATGGATTAACCTATAGAGGACCGCAGCGGGTTATTCATTAACGAGACCTGAATTACATTTTCAGACCAAGTACGCTAGATAAATATATTTCGTATTCCATACCCTTAAAAAGAATTTAAGCGAATATAGGCAAAGAGCAAGAGAAATTTTGAGGTGATAAGGGCAACAGAAAAAGGCAATTTTACTTTAATTCCCCTAGTGTCTGGCATATATTTCCCAACCCTAATCACAAAATCAAGGCATCTTTTCCATGTGTATTTTTATATATTGAGAGTGCCCCTACCATTCTTTACAGGTCTCGAATTCAATGGTGATCTGAAGATTAGCGTCAAGTAGCTTAATAAACCGAAAAAGCCCGAAATCGTTTTCTAGCCGGGCTAATGAAGCAAGAATACGTGTTCCTAACCCTCGCTTCATAATGGCTCACTTGCTGCCCTCTCGGTCAAGTGATACCACGCTCTAAATCATGAGCCGCACGTCCGCTAAAATTACGGCCCCTCCAGCGATCATTAAGGTTTGCTTGCATAGTTAGACCCGCTTTAGGATGATATGTTTTATCACTTCCTCCTCTTTATTACTCCGTTTCCTTTCCTAGCCGACGGTCTTTCTCGATATCTAACCTAATTAATTCTAATCCTTTCTCTTTCACGATCAATAATTAGGATCTCAATTCTTCTTCCTTTCATTTTCTAACTAAATTATGGCTGCTTTCTAGTACGAACGACGAAAGTTCGAATCCTGTCTAAGGTATGGCATTACGAGCTTTGCTTCCTTGCACAGTTCAAGCTGCAACCTTTGTTCTTCTTATGGAGAAAACGAGCTTAATATAATTGGGACATTAAATAAACGTTTCGTATTGGAAGAAAGTTATCCTTCGAAGGAAACAGTTACTTTTCGGGTAGTTCTGGAAATTCTGGAAGGTCTCTGGATCTGATCATTCTAAAGCTCTAATAAAACTTCCAATAAATTAATTCTCATTCTCAGAAAATGTTTTTCAAGAGGTTTTTGTTCTGTGAACTGGTCACACCATGACCACCTGCAGAACGGCTTATGCAGTATTTTAAATACCTATTTTAAAAACGTATAGTACTACATAAGCATATTAATCACGCTATTCACTTTTTGAGTAAGCAAAAAATTTACTTGTTTATTGTCAATGCTCAATACTTCCCTACTCCTGTACATTATATCTTTTCAGAGCCGGATTAAGGTATAAGCTGAATAAGTTATAGTTTAGGGCCTCACAATCTGGAGGAGTATGATCTTAGGTCTAAAACTAGCCCAGGAACATACTTTTACTATTTCCTTTATTAAAAATATAACTAAAATAAATTTCCATCACCCATATATTTAAACGCGACATATATATCTAAGCTTTTCGAGATTAGGTAGTTTAATTTGAAACGTAAATGGCCTCACCGCTTTATATAGCATCGGGCATCATGAAGCCTAAAACCGGACTAATCCATCCCTTCAGTCACCTGTTTATTTTTCTTTTCCTTCACACTTACGTCCTCATCATCCACTTCGTGAAACTTGACTAAATAAAAGATCAAAAAATATAATGATCAACTCTTATCTACACCTACAACTCTACACTATTCTCCTATTCCTCTTTCTACCGCTAATCATCTCTCCCTTCATTACGCCTCGATCACTCCTTCCGATCCATCTCTCATCCTCTCCCTTTCTAATCCCTCCTTCCCCTGCAAACCCACACTTCCACTCCACCAGCGTCCGCTTGAGTTAGCACCGATGTAGAATTTTGATTACTTGGCTGAGGTCCCACGCGACTGAGTGCCCATCCCCACCGCCATGCACTTCTCAAACTGCCAACCGAGATGATCATCCGCTCCGCCCGCGGCGGGTGTCTGCCCAGGGAGGGGAGATGGATGCGAGACTCGATCATTCAGAGGAGAATAATAATTGGAGTAGTTTTTCTCTCGAGGTTTCTCAACGACCATTCTTATTCCGCCGCGCTGATGCGTCAATTTCACGCCAAATGACGCATAAAATGATGCGGGCCTCGATCCCGAGACGAAATCGCGACCTTGGTGTCACCGGATGATAAACGACGCCACCTTCGATTTCTGCGATACACACTGGCGGTAATATTCATCAGAAGTGGTTTGATCGATACACCTACGCAGCCACTAGAAAGCGAATCTGGGGACAGTAATGTTACAGAGGCAACATAGGGCAGATGCGACTGCTTCGGAATTGATAGGACAAAAGATATCAAACTCTACGATTTAGATCATCAGGGGAAGTCATTTTTATACCTGGTTTTCGCGGTCGAGATTTCAAATTGTTTCAAATGTTTATACGCCTGTTTCACATTGTTTATATGTCTAAACGCCACAGGCTCGACAAATCTTACTGTTTGTTTTATATGTCTGTAAAATACTGATCGAAAGAAAAAGGTTGATTTTGACTTTGAAAAATTTGCAACTGGGGTTATCAGCAGAACTTAAATTTTCAAAGGTAAAGTGATTGACACCAGATCCGGCGGTCATTTTCTAATCTATTGATGATGATAATGATAATAGCTCAAGACGGAGTGGTCTACGGCACAGAAGTATTTAAGTAGTAGAACACCAGTTACAAGCATGATTCTACAGTATCGATATCTACATCTACATTTGTTTCCTGCAAGCCACCTGACAGTTTCAGTCAGGGGATGAATGCACCATGGCTCTATTTCCCAAATCGATTAATTTTGTATATCGCTCATTGGGAAAATATTCTTGAAGCGACTTGCCCTAGCATTTATTTCCCTAATTTTTTTCCGCCGGATCAGAACGGTCGGTCTTACGGAGAGAAGTCATATATGCAATATTTTCCAAAAATGTACTTTCTCTGATTTATAAAGATAATGATACCTAAAGGTCTTAACCTTTTGTATTTTGAAGATTCTCATCCTGTGTTCTGAAGCATCTGGGTTACGGTCACTGATTTATCATAGCAAGTCTTGACAGAACGTATTGACTTTCGCTCTACGTTTTTGAACTCATGGATACAACACAAGTCGGCAGGATTATATTGAAGGCGAATCCTACCAAGCGTAAATTAGCACCTTTTGCGGAATTTTTCTTCGCTGCTACCGACTATTCTCTTGATGAAGCCACATTCTTTAAGTGCCCACAATTTTTACGGTTGTGGTTAGATAGCAGATAAGATGATAGATCGCAACCTGGAGCTAATGATAGCAGAACAGCATACCAGAAATAACCAGCCAAGACAACATCTCCATGGGGCTGTGACAGCGCCTACATAATAATAGCAATAATACAGCACGTATAATCTTCTCTCTACTTATAAGGAAATTGCAGGCTTAGCTATATTCTTCAGTTTTTAAAATTAAAATCCACCGGCTGGATACGGTAGCGGCATTTGCAAACCCTTCAGACCAATGCTAACTTCAAGTACTCAGTTAATTTACGAAATTTATCACATTAACGCAGAAAACATTTTCCTAGCGGGTTTTCTTTACGAGGCGTAAAAATATGCACTTATAGGGTGGCTCAACTTTTTATCGAGAAAGCCATAATAGTGGACACATTATCAGCCACCCACTTACGCCCAGAACTGTGCAGGCATACGCTCGATAACTTCTTAACGAAAGAAGATTGAGCTTCGAAAAGTGAGAGAAAAGAGAAATAAACCAACGACTCGGAAGATAGAAAACGATGAAAAAGAGATTCATAGATCGGAGATACCGCGATACTCTTTCATGATCGTAATTACTCCTCATCTCGGACACAAATCATTCCTTCGTGCCGCCGAGATTAAACGCGGGATGAAACGATAGAAATTTCGAGTCAAATTAGTTCCTCGCAATTCTCCGCGCGAATAGAGGCCCATATATATGAGGAATTTATCGAGCCATGTCTTTCAGCGAGGAATCTTCTCAACCTCGAAACGCCTACGAGGTTTAAGCGGAGGAATTTGCGGGAAAAGAATGGATGAGGACGGAAGATTACTACAGCGGCGACGATAGCAGCTCTCGGAGGATGGGAAAGATGGATAAGTCATTAAGACTCAGGCACTTCTTTTGGTCTCGGTGAGGTCTGCCCGATGGAGAATTCCCTGGAGCGAAGGCAAGGAAGATTGGGAGAAGGGAACGAGCAACGTAAATAGAAAAGCTCTCTTTCGAGGAGGATTTGTGAATGGCGTCCCGGATTCCGCACCAGAACTCTCGACTCTGCTAATTGACGTGACTGGTTAAAACGAGAGTTTGATGGGCGACTCTGAGAAGAGGAAGGACTTGGGTGTGACAGAAAACGAAGTGGAGTGGGCCGATCGGAGGTGTTTTAGCCAAAGGTGTGGGCGGAGAGGTAAGTGATGAATGGAGTCTGGAAATTAAAAGAATACGCATTATGGCGGAATGCTGTCGCACGTGTCTTTGCTTGCGATGAAGTCCGTTTTCGAAAGGCAGCTATGAAGGATTGCCAATGTATAATATACATGCCCTTCATACCATGAGCTGTTTGGTTAATAGCTGCTTCCTTGCAAAATATTTAAATACGGAATAAATGAAGACATTTTATTTTCACCTAGAGCATTAAAATCGCTCAAGAATAATGATTGAAATACTAAGCAGTAAAAGGTCAAATTACGGTTACTTTAAGAGAAAAATGCTTAATCCTTGGACGAATTTATAACGAAAAGAGCCAAAGCCAGACGCCAAAAGACCAAACAGTTGGCTGGAAGTACCGATAACCATTTCATTTATTGAAACTACCACATAAGGGAAAACACAAATTCTAATTCCTGAGAATTAGAAACGTATGATTTTGACAGCTGATGAACGATGCAAAGAAAACTGCCTTGTATTTAATAAAGCTATTAACTGTCTTTACCATTACAATTCAATACAAACGTTTCTATTTCGCGAAATTGAGACAAGAAAATACCATCTATCAGTTAACCCACTATTGAAATACAATAGAAAATACGTAAAAGACATTATGATTTTAAACGAGAATATAAACAATAATGGATTCGGATCTGTAATAAGGTAGCAATAAGAATGAAACGAGGAGGGTATGTACTTATGATATAGACCTAATAGAAGTGAAAAATGAAAGGTATTTTACATCTACTAACCACGAATTTAAAAACTAAATATGATATTATGATTGGGATCAAAAATTGATACGGAATCAATAAGTCTTTTATCCAAATCGTCAACATTTAAGACCTTCTTTAAAGGTAAGATCATATCTCATCGGGGAAACTCTTGCAATACAACGAACTGAAACAGAGACCAATCTCGTTACACTACAGATGTATGTCAGAAGATGAGAATATTTAAGCAGGTCACTGACAAAGAGTTACATCACTGACTAAATAGGTAGGATTGAAAAACATGAATCTGCTCGAAATATACCGTATTTGGATGCTCTCAATTTGGAATAGAATCAGAGATGCTTACGGAGAGTAGTGCAAATTTTCTTGTAATCACTCCACATTCAAATTAACAAACGGCGTATTCGCAAAGAGGCCGACTCATAGGAAGCACGTTTTTGTGCAATTCTTGGACGGGATTTCATCTGCAGAAGAGAAGGCGGCACGAATCGCACATCGGAGGTAATAAAACCAAAGTCCTGCCGAGAGGGTGTGGAATGCTAAGTCCACACTCTAAAAAGTCCTCAGAAAGATCGGGTGGCTGAAGGAGAATTGCAGCCACGACTTTCAAAAGATGTTGGATCTCACCCAACTTCCTTCTCGGCATCTGTAGAAACTATAGGAATTCGGTACTTCCAAGGGGATAAAATTTTTGCTGGCAGTTTCCCATCTATGCTTCTGTTAGTGTGCCTTACATCGATATGGATTTCAATGAGCAATATTGTTGTGCGAAAGATTTCATTTTTGGAAGCTTGAAAACTGTAGCAGCATATTTCTTAAGCTTCTGAGTTGGTGCAACTTCGATTAGGTACTACTTAAACGTTCCAATCCACATTCCGATACTTATATTAACAGGTGGATCACTCTCCAATCAAAACTCTTAAAGCAAATATTTAGGTAGACGAAGCTAATAATAAAAATTTCTAGCAAACATTCTGCTGATTCTCGTAAGAGATGTACTTCACACGTTCCTTTACTTAATTCTTCTTCACAGTAAGAGTCAAAATTTTAAGAAAAAAAAGTTAGAGAAATAACATCCAATGAATGCCTAATACCTAAACGGATTTCGCATCAATGCTACTAGCTCGCATGGGAAGGGCTGTTTACATGTCCAGCCATAAAAAATTTCATAAAATATTAACTATCATATCCGAGAAATGGAAAATTAATTCAATTAAGTACAGCGATGAATACTTTATGTGAATAATTGGCACCAGCTATCTCAGTTAAACACCTGTTCTCCTTATTCATCTTCGACATGAATTATACACCGCCATTTTACAAGCGGATTGCCAGTGAAATTCAATTAAAGGAAAGTAAAATAAATTCCTGAATGAGAAGCGTTCCATTCATTTGCATCGCGAGACCTATTAGTAAATTGGCAGGTTGTTACTTTTCCTATCTCAAATCAAGTAATTGTACAGCTGAGTAATGGCTGAAATTTCATCATAAGATATGCTACTCCTTGCATTCTATGACTGCAAATTTCTTGAGGTCATATTATTTTTTTCTGATAAAGAAATGCATTACTATCGATTACAAAATCCTATCGATTAATCTATATATCATAATTAAAGTGACCGATCACTATAATTGTAATCATTACGCTTAGAAAAAGACAAATAAAATTATCTTAAGTGAAACATTATATTGTCAGAAACGTCTTCGAACACTTTTAAAATAATTATTAAAATTTATTAACAACTAAAAGAGATGAGCTATTGGACACGATTGGCTACAGATGGTATTGTGTATAATAGCTTAATGCTGACTTAAATAGGAGATATAGAGAAACGAAGAAAGAAGTAAATTCTTATAAATATCAATGGTTTAAAATAATATTCTTGTTAAAATATTCATGTAATGCAATTTTTGAAAATTTATACGACTCAACACCATCAGCCATTTTCAATGCGATGTATGTAGGATGTAGGGCTTCCATAGGGTTTTCCAAGTTTCTCTATTCTGAGCTTCTCTCTGCCATTTTACCCCAAAGAATCTAATGATGTCTCTTTCGTATCGGTCCTTTGGTCTTATTCTTGGTCTACTAACATCTCTTGGTGTCAACCTCATAGCTGTTGATGTCCAAGGGTTGTCATTTTTCTCTCCACGAGGACAAGTAAAACAGATTTTTCTAAAAAAAAGTCAGGGAATGATTAAATAAAGCTTTCGTTACCTTACGCCCAGTTTATTTACGGATACAAATTGCTGAAATTGAAATTTATGTACATAGGAAAATTGGGAAGGTTAGCGAGGCACATTATTACCCGCGGGCTATAAGCTGGACGCCCATAATATAAATAATGGTGATTCTGAAACGGGATATGCTTGGTCAGTGGCGGCGATATTCGATTCAAAGAAAGATGTCAAATGCAAATGAATAACCAACAGGTCAATCCCCCGTGCGCCGGAGAGGAAACATCCCGGGGCAACTCCCTCGATTTTCTATTAACTCCCGAATCTCCACGACGCAGAACATGTAGAAGAGACAAGAAATGCGGGAAAATGTATAGAAGAATCCCCTCTCTTTCGAAGCCAATCCAGACTCCATCCAAAGGGGACATTTCCTCCTCTAATTTTCGCCACCGACACCGCGGCATCGCATAATCTCGCGGAGGGCGCGCGTTGGCATATGAATGGCAGGAAGTGAGTGGGCACAGGAAAGGTAGAGGAAAAGAGAAGGAATGTGCGGAGATGAAGGAGGAGATGAGGAGGAGATGGGATGGGAGATGAGGGAGTCGTGGGTTCCCTCGAAGAAAATGGAATGGGAAGGAACAGTTGTGCCCAGAAAGAGGGCGTATGAGTGGAGGATTAGAATGAAAAAGAGGATATGAAAAGAGGAAAGGGAATAAACAGAGGGAAGGGGATACAAGGAAAGTCTAGGGAATAGAGAGAGGAGGAATATACATTAAATCTTTAGATTATTCTCTTCTAGAGTATGTAAAAACGAAAATATGAGACGCGGGAAATTTTCTTCACTGCGATTCAAAAACTGACCTGGATCTGTACAAAATAATGGGAAAACTACAACACTTCCATAAATAGAATCGATAAAGAGCGCGAGAAAGTCGGAGAACGGACGAAAGAATAGAAAATACTTCGGCGTTACTAAATAATTAGAACATGGATATCATGCACATAATTAGCCAGAATATAGTAGTCACTAATTGGGAATTATTTAATCGTACAAAACGGAGCAGACCTTACTTATACAGAGGGTACGATCAAGAATAAAACTGACCGAATGAGAGCTAATTTTATTTTCAGATCTACGAAAAATACTCATTGCCATCAATAATTAAAAGAGTTAAACAGAAGGGAAGAATATATGTAGATAAGATCCTTAAACATGAGAATAGAGTGATTATTTAAAATTTATATTCTACGCCTACATCCTCGTAATGACACCAATATTCTGTTTTTGAGCCGAAATTCGTATACAAAGAAAGCGGGAAATGGAGGGGTAGGAAACAAAATAGAAAAGATAACAAAATAACCGAGGTAATGGAGAAGGAAAAAAAGAAAAAAATTTAAAATAAATTAGAAGAGAAAATCGCGAAAAATTTTATGCATTAGTTTTTCGCAAAAAATTGCAGGAGGAGGTTAGGTGACGAAGGAATGTTAAGGGGTCAGAGCACGTCGTATAGCATAGAGAAACTAGAATCCAACAATAAATAGATACGAAAATCAGGAACAATCCGATTGGCATTCTGTATTCTGCGGCGTAGTGACAGACGCATATCAAAATTGACAGGAGAAAGTAGGTTAGAAGACTTAATTTATCCATTTTGTGGGAAAGATCTTAATCAAATAATCCGAGTATACACAGACAAGAATATAAAGACGACATGCAACAGCTAATAAAAGCCGAATGATAATTTTAATTATGTTTACTGAACACACATGATGGGAATAAATTACGATCTTTTTTTTAAAGAAAGTCGGAAATAAGTACAAAGAGAAGATAGAACGTATTTGTGAGAGAGAGAATGTTGTCGGTGAGATACACAGAGAAATCCCTAACTATGGTAAACTTAATAGAGACATTAATTGCTACACGTATATAATGTAAACAATCTAGACCTATGGGAGAATGATAACTAAATAATTTTCCTTAAAAGGCAGTACACAAACAACAAAGGCAGCTAATATATTTAATTTAAACTACGTGATAAAGAGATCTGCCATTTTATTTCAAATAATGCTGTTCTAACGGTAAAATCCGCTCCGCTGTAAGCAAAGCGTAAATAATAAAGAAGTAATTTTACCTTATCGTTTTCTCGTGCATATCTCGTTTTGAGTGCGTCCCTGAAGCACAAGTCTCTTACTTCATCGACCACCAGTTGCGGTATTTTTTTCCCAAAAATCAAATCCTTCGTTTAAGATGCGATACATTAAGAAATTAAACATTTCGACAATGATAAATGCGGTCATATCGAAGAGAAGTCAAGGTCTAATCCTGATTAAATGAAGATATCAATGTTAATAACAAAACATACAGGGAACTTCCGAGTCACTTAGTGCTGACACCTCTCCGAAATAACCAGCATGTGGAAGCAATGAAATGAATCGGAAAACCAATTATATTAGCAAGCGGGTTCACGTATATAGCGGGACATAGGTCCTCTATTAAATCAAATCTGGCTATCAAGTTATTTAAGGTTAAGCTAAACCACTCGTTAGCGGCATAAAGTGCATTATTAAAATATTTACACCGTTAGTTAGATACCGCTTTGACTATTAAATGCATTTACTGAGAATAATTTTCACATTAGTTGTATTGAGATTTGATTGAAAATTGTTACATCGTGATAAACCTATATTATTACCTTACAAGCCGCCTTTCCGTCAGTGGCAAGGTGAGCAAATATCGCCGTAGTTATCAGCCATATTCTCTGTTAATAACCATGATACTTTGCAATTAACTATAAGCATAAGATATGATCCTCGCCATATCTGGAAACTGAGCTTAGCTATCGGATATCATACAGATTGTTAGCTTCCAGGTTAAAGTTGACCTCCAAGTTACTTATAAATTATAATAGCGGGTCATAATGGGAGGGAATTTCGGGAAGAGTTCTCATTTGAAATATCTTCTCGAAAATCGTGATTTATTCAACGCGAATACACCTAGTTATCCGCCATTGAGAGGGCGTCTAATGATTGTCTAGAAGCGCCGTCTGCATTTGCAACGCAGTCGCTCGTGCGTGTGACCCGGCAGGATGACCTTGACTTGCACGCGCACTTCATAAGTGCAGTGAGTAGCGTAATTAAATGAGCAATACGAGATGGCGGGGAATTAAGTGAACAAGGATGAGGAGAATAGAGGAGACGCAGGGCTTTATTAAGTCAAGGAAGAATCGATATGGGAGGTCTACGGGAAGGATTTGGAGGATATGCAGAAGTGCGGCTCATTAAACGTAATGATACGTCCCGATCCTCCGGATTGTCATGGTTTGAACGTCTAGCCTCGGCTGATAAATCATATTGTATATATTTAATGGTGAAAGCCTTAACTTTGTGAAATTCCGTAGTAGAAAGTATGGTGAAATGAAATGAACTAAGCAAATTCCGCAGAAGATTTTTAACGTTCATTTTCAGGCTGATCATATCCTGATGGTGAAAATTTTCGTTGAACCCGGTCGGAAGTAAAATATTTTGTGGAATTTGCTTATTTCTTTCATTTATCTATACTTTAAAACACAATGATTCGGTTCGAAAACAAATATATAGGAAATGGAAGTTACTTGACTCAGATATTCATAATTAATAATTGAATCGTAAAAACATTTCCGCATGGAGAGTAATAAACTCACAAAAATAACTGTAATAAAGGGTTGTATAAGAACAAAACCTTGCAAACTTTTCCCATAAAGATTATCCAAAAATTCCTACCGGTAGTACCGAGTTATTATTTACTTTTGGAAGGGAGGAAAACTATAAACGGCAGTTGTCTTTTCTAAATTTGATCCCATCCAAATGTAAATGAAATGTAAAGAGTCGTGATGTCAGCACTGATGTGATAACCCTATTTCCCTTTCCGTATTTTTAGAGCAAATTTATTTTGATAAATAAGGAAGCAACTAATCAAAATACACATTTCGACTTTTCGGGTAGAGCGAATTTGTTCCGCTAATCACAAGAAAATATAACAGTAATATGTCTCAGATAATGGTCTTCCCTAAAATATTTATAGACCTAAACTCAAAATACGTATAATGAGGACTGGCGAACAAAATATTTTAAACCGTTTCTTACCATAACAAATGGAGATTCAAACTCGAAATTTTGAAAATATATTTTCCGAATAGAGAAAAGGTCGACTCATTAATTCAATAATCTTATCTGTCTCTTTCTATGACTTAAGCTAAATTTTCTCAAAAATTAATCTGAAGAATTACGAAAAATTTAAAACTAAAAAGTAATGAAATAATTCCGAATTTCAGCTTTCGTGTAACGAATATGAGTACATATCGTCCGCTTTCCTGGGAAGAGTCGACGAAAGATTTTTATCCCTTGAACCTCATATCGGAAGGTATTGAAGCCTATTCTGTCTAATTGGTTCTGGAATAACAGAGGAAATAAAAGCCTATGTTGAGATGTATTAAGCTTTTTTATGTTTAGATTAGTTAGTGGTTGATATTTTAAGTTATGTCAAATGGAAGTCCCAGATGAAGCGAAAGAGAAATGTTTTGTTGTGGATAACGCAGACACGTGAAATTCTACACATCCATTAGCTGACGGGGATAATTTAAAATTTGCATATGAGACGCTGAACATGATAAAACGCAAAACAGGGACTATTTGCTTTACGCTGCTTTTGGTCTGACAATAAGTGAAATAAGCCACCTGTTATGTCCCCGTTCTAAATGAAAGCAGGAATTTGTAATTTCTTCCCCCACTCCGACTAACTGGAAAAAGTGCCACATATTTCCTCTCAAAGTCAAAGATCGTTTCGGATTTTGGGCGAAAATAAAGTGGCAAACTTTTTAAGTAAATTTGCAACATAAACATGTTATTATGTACAAAGAATCTTCACAGTAGCAATTTCTGTGTTTTCTAGTAATTACCACAAAAATTCCATTATTTCAATGAGAAAAATACGAAAAATTCATGTGTCATGAAGTAGCATTGGTTTGCTCAAAATATTCAGTTCAAAATTTGAAAGTCGATGTCACTTCAGCGTAAGAGGAGAAAATTATAACAAATTAGTAAGTATTCGTAACTCAAATCTTTGCTAGTTTTCCTTAGAAATTTGAACTTCTAACGATAAAAGAAAGAAATTATCTATTACAAATTTTTCTTTAGGAGAGTTAAGAGTAATTTAATTTAATGTAATAATGTAAGTTACAGGTGTAGGCTTTTGTTTACTAAGACAAATTTCCTGATTTGTCGGTGATTTTGACCATCTTTATAGTTTAATGAGAAACTGACATATCAATTCAATATCAAGTAATTCAATATCAAGCCATTCACAATGATCCTTAAGAAATAAAATATTATTATTAAATTCTTACTCGGAAGAAAATGGTAAAAATCATACAAATCGAGAAATGTTAGTAAGTTTCATGCATACTTCAAAAACTCGGTGTAAGAATCACTGTATCCTTTTTTCAAAGTTTATTTCGAATAACTACCAATATCAAAAATTCCTAAAATAATTATAATGTACACTTAGAATCATGAAGAAAATTTCACCTTAATAAAAAGCATGTAGAAAGTGGTAGCTTAGTCCTCAACTCTTATAACAGCTCCTTAACCTGGGTCGTTGGTTAATTTCTGCGCTTCATTAGCTCATCCGAAAATCTTCCGAGGGCACTCAGTGTCAAATCTGAGCATGAGGTTAAGTGGGAACACGTTCCTTGTTTACTCCATTATTCAAGAACGGAAAACAACTCTCTCGCTTAATAATCATGCAATGATAAATATATTATTCATCTCCATTATCCTGTGAAATCGCTGTGCACGTGCTACTGAGAGAGAACTCTCAGGATATTCTCACTCTCAATCTCTTTGAACGCGTCATCCTCATTGATATACAAACATTTACGTCACCTTGCGTTAATAATTGAGGGTATAAAAGGAAAATAGAGGTTCTTAATACGGTATGAAAACAGGTGTTTTTGCTCAAACGATGACAAATATTTCTCACTCATCCTTAATTAGCATAGGATGAATTATTTGTCAAATTATACACCGAGCGAAAGCCAAAGTTGTCTGGGCGTGATGCCATTCCAGATGTTAATCAATTCATATTTCTTTAAATTAAATAAAATATCTCGTGAATTTGATAGACAGATAAATGTTTGAACACCTATGATAATAATCAAAATTAAAGTTATAAATATCTATATAAAAATAATAGGCCAGAAGTATGTATGTACCAAGACCAGAATTACTATTTTAAAACCTTCAGAGAGAAGAAAATTTTCTTCAATTACCTGTAAATAGTAGTTGTTGACCATTTCAACGACCAAACACGGGGTTTCGCCCTCCTTTCACCCTTTCTTAGTGAATTTGCTGTTCTTTTTGTTGAGTACTAGACGAGTGATACTCCAAATTTATCTTTTCCACAAACTAACAAGCTTATGATTTCCTTCATAGTGATTTGATGATGGAAATATATTCTACTGAAAAATTAATGCATCTAATTAAAATATGTATTAATTAAAAACTTATTTTTTATTGATTGGATCCATTCATTAAAGATATTTTTTTATAATATCTTCTCGTACAACACAAAGAAGCTTCTAGCAACCTTGAAGTTCCATGTATGAATGTCGAATAACCACTAGATAAGAAACAGGAATATTCTGAAAAGAATTCACTACCATATGTATTTAAATTTTCTAATAATTGAAATCATTCTCATGCAAATAATTCAAATCAACGTCATTTAGGCTTAGGGATAACTAGCATGAAAATGAGCAATTCAAGCAGATAGTTGGATATCTCCTTAAAAATAACAGAAAAAGTATACCTAAGGGTGTCACCGGTGAATTTTTACCGAAATTTTCCTGAAAATCTTTGAAACCGAAATAAATACACTGTAAGCATCCAGAAACAAGCGGAAATTAAATACATACTTCAGCAAACGGGATACATTTTAAATGCATTTATTCAGCGTGAATCCTCGCCACTAGGATGAATAAAATTCAAAACATTTTACTTCCCACAGCAGTCCGTGAGAATTTAAACTGCATAAATGTTGAAGTGAAATTCGATTACCTTTCCATCATCTCCATAAGTAAACGACCTCTTGTTTAACTCTAAACCACCAAATTGACGGCACAACGTGCGATAAACATCATCTCCATCAATTTTTCATCAGTTACGAATTTCAACCCGAATAAAGCGAGAAAAGACGACATTTATTAGTGCCTTCTACTGAAAAATCAATATAGATTTCTAAAAAAAATTGAAATCCTTTGCTATCTTAAGCTATGGAAAGGGAATGAGGCATGCAAGGCAAGATGAGGAGTGAGGTGATAGCAGCAAAAAGTTGTGATTCTAAACAAATCAGGATAGAGCGTTTATTAAGGTCGCAGGCAGCTTCAAAACAATAGTATCCTCAAGACTGTAACGGCAACCAGAAAGTCCAAAGTCCAAACGAGGAAAGTAATCGACAAAAGCTTTACTGTAATTGAAACGAAGGAAAAAAAACAGATGGAAAGACAATAGCTCCGCGAAACGTTTACGGGCCCACACGGTGCATGATGATAAGCGGCAGAGAGCGTATAGCCATATCTAACAGCCCTGAAAACCCTTCGCGCAGTGGTATCCGTTACGCCACCAGTTCACGTGTAAGAACCAAAACAAAAGGATTTTACAGCATCGGAGCGCCACTCTCCCACACCATTCTCCCGACGCGAGTTCCAAAGATCAGAGGGAGTAAACACACACACAGTGGGTCTCTCTTCTTACATATCCGGTGGGATGGAGAGAACGACGTCGTTGGGAGAGGCAGAGCGATGTGTAAAAGGGCCTGTGAAGATATAATGGTAGCAATAGAGAAAGGGTGTTAATGGGAAGGGGGGAATGCGCTTGCACTGTGATTTAAAACGGCATCATCGACCGCTAAAGGAAACGGCGGATATGACCTATAAGAGAGATGCTTCGCTTAATGACGAACATGTTGAAAGTGGGCGTAAGGAAAGTACTTAGAGAGAAAATGCCGACGGTGGGAATGACGGGAAACTTTCACGCTGACGTCCATCCCTTTTCCATTCCACTGTTAATCTATTTATGTTTTGGATAGAGGAGAAAGGTTGGATTCCGTTTTCCATCACGCGAATCAAATCTCTTAGTCTTTCAAAGGAGAAAAACTTCACAAAAAACTTATATCGTACACCAGGGATGGGGAACATTTTCCCATCGGACAGCTGCACTTAACATCCGATCGCCCAAGAAAGGCAGTATTAGAATTAACCGTGTTAGCTTTCGAGTTTCGTGTTGCCTAGTTTTAAATAGTTCACACCGAAATCACACATGAGGAAATTAAATAAGTTGGTAAGCAATATAAAAGAGAACATTTCCCATTTCATTTTCCCTTGAAATGCAAAAAGGAATTAGAAATTAAGATTATTTATATACGGGCATTAGTTTCCGGAAGTGATTAAAAGGCCCCACTGAAATTCCGAAAAAGCTGCAGGTTCCTCACTTTCCTCCGACTCTCTAGTGTGGGGTGACTTAATTGTGAATTTCATTGAAAATTCTATAACTCTGAATGGAAAGTGACTTATTTTGCGAAAGTTTTATAAATTGCATAAAATAGAGGATTTTTAGGAAAAATAATGAATACAGCTCTCAAAGCTCTCGCTGCTACTACAGTAATATCACATACTTAAATACCCATTGTAGATTTATCTATTTAATGGACATATCCATAATCTCTAAGATAAAAGTTGTGGGTAAAACAGGAAAGACGTATCTTTAATTAAAGGATTCCCTTTGAAACGCTGACAACCTACAATAAGTAATTATTTTGAGATAACGTGCAAACATGAGACTGGCTGAATACCTTTAATTTTTTAAGATAACATTTTACCTTGTAACGGTATCAGCGCTTCGATTGAGGGCCCCAACTGCACATCTATATCTATCTAATAAGCAGTCTAACCGCTGAAACTATTCTCAGATAATTTGAGCATCACTTCTTCAAAGGTCTAAATCAACTATCTCAAATCGCAACATTTTCTTCAAATGGATCAATTTTGGGAGGCTCAAAGAGCGACGAATACACTGCATTTTAAAAAGGCTTATCATCAAGATAGCCCCAATAATTCTCAAATTTAACCTTTCCGCGGAATCCATTAGAAGAGCGAACGAGAAAACGATAGGAAAGCCTTCCTTAAAACCCAATGAACGCAGACTTCCGAGACATTCGTCATGTCACCATTAGCAGATTTTAGAACGCGTCTAAATCAGCGGAGACCTACCCGCAAACGAGATCTTTCTAATTGCAAAATGAGGCTCTGAAACGTAGCCGGAGGTAAAAAAAAGGAGTCGGTGATGAAAAACTAAGATTTGGGAGACGCGTTAAAGCGGAATACAAATGCAGAGGAGTCCAAGGGTGGCAAGAATAGCGAGGAGGAAAAGATCCTAGAGGCGAGACGCTTAACTGGATTAAGGAATCGGGAGAATGCGGAATTTGGGGAGCTGCTGCTGCGCGTCGTAGAGGGGGAGATGAGGGGAACAGATTGCTGAGAAAAGAAAAAAGTTGAGATGGAGAGAATGAGGGAAAGGAGAGAGAGAAGGGATACGGAAGCAAGATATGGGAGTACCGCAAAAATGTCAGGTAAGTACACGTGACGTGGTGAGAGAATGATATGAACTGAATAGTTACACAACCAGAAAAACAGTGATACTAGGATGAAGGAAGGAAAAGCATAAGACTATGCCGCTTTATTGCCCTGGAAGTACCAGAGTCGCGATAGCTTACGGCACTACGAAAGAGAAATTAAGGGATATAAACACTTGGGAGAGATGGAGGAACGGTTCGTAAGAGGAATTCAAACCCCTACCTGGAAATATTTTTAGAAAGCGGGCTCTTCCTTAACTGATTCATCTATCACGTGGGTGCTATAATCTTATCTGCGAATCATTATTTGCATCATTATTTGCATCACTGCAGAAAAAGTGGTAAAGGATGGTAATGGAAACAAATAGGAATAACCACTACGTAGAGATATAGGCAGGTAGTAGATAGATTCGGGCGTATAATAATTTGGAGAAATATGAAATTGTGATATTAGACTATCCTAGCGAACTGATGCTGGCAGAAGAACGGTGCTCAGAGTACAAGTAATGAAAATAAAATTATATTCTAGAACTTAAACTTGAAGGAATTAGAATTAAAGGAGAGATAAATGAAATTCATCGTCTGATCCGAAGGAGGAATATTGATTTATAAGAGGTTAATTTCATTCAATGGGAAAATACATGAGAAAAAAAAATCAACTGAATCAAGGTCATCAGAGAAAGTATGGCGATAGTACCGATAGGAAGATGAAGTATAACAGATGAAATGAAAAACCGTTTGAGGTAATACAATGAGAGAGAAGACTACTTCGATAAGAGCATATTTTGAACCCATGGGGTTATTAATAATACAATGAAAATCACGAATAACCATCCTTTGAGGGCTACCGAACCCATAAGACCCACGGGCGTTTAGGCAACCATGCTTATAATCCCAGGTTCTGATCGGGATGCGTCAGAGAGCAATAAGGAAGCAAATAAGAAAAAGAAGCACTAGGAGGAACACTAGGTACTAGTTGAGGGGCTGCAGAAGAAGTGTACTGCGAGAAAAGGAGGAAAAAGACAGCGGCGGTGGAGAGGGAAGCGATGGAGGTAACAAGAAAAGAAATCCACGACTAAAGCATATTGCGCGGTCAACCTCGACGACGAATTCTCCCTGAACTCCGGCGATTCTTAATTCAAATAAACGAGCGGAATTTAGGTTGCGTTGCCTCGAGTTCCGCACTGCACTCGGCCGTGAAGGACTTAATTTTTAACAGATCGAGCTGGCGGTGCGAAACGTGAACCCTGCGGCGCGGGAATCGAGGAGGGAGATGAATGTGGGAGACTTTCAAAAGATCACGAAATGCGGCGTTTGGGATTAGTCCGATTTTCGGTTCCTCGAGCGGATTCAGACTCGGCGTTTTAAAGTAGTCGTTTAAACTCTTGTCTCGAGGAAAGCTTATCCGTTGATTGAAAGACGTTCATTCATCGCGACAATGGATGAGGGGAATAATTTTACAGAACGATTCCCATTTTGCAATATAGAAATTATTCGCATGAGACGAAAAAGTCTACACGTACTTAAAGGACGACTGTGCCATCTTACGAATCATTTAACGTGTTACAGTACGGAGAATCGCGTGGTAACGTCGGAGAAAAATACTTGTTGCGGGAAATAAGTCGACCGCTTCGGAGATGTGATACCGTCACGTTTTCGACAAAGTGGACTGCAAATATGGACGAAACACTGCAATGCGGCTCATCATGAGTATGGATCCAATAGCTAAATGCTGACAATCGAAAGCATATCCATCGACTAAAGGAGGAAAATTCACACTTACATCTTGATGTTCTCTCTTCCTGCAAGTCCACGATCTATCAAAATGAGATGTTTCTTGTCGACTCCTACATCACTAAAGTTTGATCCCATTCGGTTGAGTAGTTAATAATAATAAAACTGAGCGCATGATGAATCTATAGAATCAGCAACCGAATAGCGATGGTTTCAAAGGGTTATTAGTAAAGGCGAATACTCAAAACTGCTGTTTTGAAAAATATTTCAATAAAAATTAAATAATTGCATGATATTCATTGTAATTAAATTTTATTATTTCAAAACATATTTTATTCATGATGCGTCCAACTTCATTTTGTGGCGTTAGACTGAAATATTGGTTAGATTAAGCTAAACACTCCAAGGAGTTAATACACTGAAAATTGCAGACTATTATTTTTATCATATTATTTTCCTATATATTACTTCCCTGACCTCCTCTAACAATTCTCATGCTGTTACGGGACAGAAGTTCAAAAAATAAAGAAGCTGAAGGTGAAAAAAATTAAAAGAGGTTAACAATATAAAAAAGCCTCTATCATAAAGCACGATGGTGCACACTGCGCAAAGAATTTTCATTCCACACAGCGAAGTAAAACGACGCCGTAACATCAGAAGCACGCGAACAGAGAATTCCACGATTTGAGAGGCGCCCAAAAGCGAAACAATTCTACCGAAGGATAGAGAGAACGGTAAAAAAGACGATCGCCAAGCGCGCGAGAGCATATTTGGCTCTTTTGCTCAGGAGCGATGTTCCCCTCCGTGAAATGCTCCTCTATGCAAACGATCGCGGGGACCGCTGTAAGAGGTTGCCAAGCAGCAGACGAGGTAAACCTTCATGTACGGCTACTGGGTATAAATCTCAGGGTTATGGAAGGGATTGAGGGAAGAGGGATTGAGAGGGGAGAATACGGCCGCGACCTGCATCCTCATTAGCCGTTCTGAATTTCGCCGAAGAGGGGGCATATATACGGGAAGGAGTTGGGGTATTGCAGAAGAGGGAAGAAGGAGCTATAGGAGTAAAGGAGTAGAGAGGGGCGTGAAAAGGGACAAACATACAGATCTGACAAATTCATGCCATTATCTAACGCTGTTTGCCATACTATTTTACGTGAAGGAACGCTAGGGATGGTAAGTTTCTTTGACACCGAATATAATATCTTGGATAACGATATGAAGTAAAAATGTACATACATGCACATATACTTCTAAACTAGGCACTAAATTAAATATGCACATTTCAAGCTAGGTATTCTCTAATAGGACTCTAGCTTTTATAATGCAACGCTCTTTTATTCATCCCAATTGCTTCTCTAATCTTCACAGGTAATATTAATTTTAATCTACCTATCAGCAAATAAAGTCAAGCAATTTAGATATGTGGGGTACTGATATCGCAAAATAAATTCTACACGCCTTTCAAATTAAGAGGAATAGCATAAGGATAATCGGTAGCTTGCGGAAGTAAGCATTGCTACTCATCATCTATTAGAACATTGAGATGAAGGCGGGCTAAAGAGTCCCGGATAAAAGATTGGATAATCTGCTATAATACGTAACGGAAGAGACAGCAGATTCATTGGAAGGGATTCCTTTCAACAGTTTTCCTAACAACGATTTGGAAATCATTTTTTTAAAAAACCCGAAAAACATGGACAACATTCTCTAACAGAACTTTTAATTCTATTAACTGTGTGACAAACCGAGTGAAATCATCCTCCAAATTATCAAACCAACCTAAATTACAAAATCGCAGTAAAACTCCACGAAGTTACAAACGAGTTTGATGCTTTCGGAGAAAAGAGAAGCGAGGATAATTATGGTACAAAAATCATGAACAGGAAAGGAAGCAAAAGAGCTAACTTAAAAAGAGCCGAAGGAGAGGGGACGCCAAATGCCTTTCGGTAGAGTTTTTCCGGGAAGGGAATACGGAAAAAGATAGAAAAGGAGTGGGTACGGAGAAAGCTTTTATTGGCACCCAGAGGAGCACAGGTGTGCGTTTACCCTCACATCATTGGGATTTGGAGGAGCGCAGAAAAGGAGATAATGCACTTATCGCCACCGACCGTGCTCTCTGAATCCAGCTGATTCATCTCCAACCTGAAAACTGAGGTTTACAACTCTTTCCGAATCACAGAAACAGTTAAACAAGACTCTTCAAGCTATCGCTTAGGATTAATTAAAGGAATAATTAAAGGAATTTTAAAATAATTTATACTTTAGATTCAAGAATAAATTTTTCTTGTAATTACTCTGAAGAAACTATTCTCATTTTTAAGATTTAGTAAAACATAAGGGAACGGGAAGATTACCACAAAAGACTCAAATAAAAATTATGTATAAAAATTGGCTAGTTTCCAAAGTTGTTAAGGAGTCTTCAGTAAACATCTCCTGTTATAACCGTTGCTTATCCCGGGATATACAGAATCCAGAATTATCATCCTTCTCCGGAAATTTATTTAACAAATACGAATGAGATGTAAGTAAAATGAAGGTAAATTTACCTCTCATCAGTATTCAAATAAAAATAATAAATATTTATCCCATAAAGATATTGTCTCAGTTTATGATGACAATCAGTAACTCACAGATAAGGATACTCTATGAGATCTAGAAATCATCCATTAAAATAGGCCTATAAAAAAGAACTTAAAATAATTAACCACGGATAAAGTAAGGAGTGCACGGAGTAGAGACAATGAAGACCTCCACTTCTGCACAAACATCATGAAATTGGAAGACGACGTCTTTCCAGGAGCCGAGACGCGATGAGGAGAAAATGCAGGGAAACGGAGGATCCCTCGCAAAAAGCACCTTTCCCAAATGACATCACGAACGCAACATACCTCATTGCCATCCCCAGAGGAGAGAGCGCCATCTCCGAATCTCATTCTCCCCTCCCTTAAGAGGAACAGATGCGTGTCTCCCTTTTTGGGTCCGCGGAATACGATTTATGTCGTGCGGAAGGGACGTGACTTGTGCACACACCGCTGTTGGTGGTGCTGGGGAAAAGCGGGTCGCACCACCGGCACCTCCCACTGCTGCATCCGCTCCTACGGCGACTGCGAATAGTTTGGTCGCTCCCTCTACATTCGCAACAAACGGCGTGAAATGTTAATTTCCGGACGACTCCGATGCATCGAGGCGGAGGGTCGCGGTCGTCTGCCGTGCGGTTTGGACCGCTCGGTCACGAAGCATTTGTAGACTGGCGTGTTGGGATCCTAGCTACAAAACGTACTATGTTCATGCAGAGTTTTTGACGGAGTAAATATTCCGAAGGATTACTTCCGGAAGTTGATCATCGAGTGCATTAATCCGAATTAAGCTTCTTCCTTGCTATGCGACGAAGCTATAAGAACTTTGGCCTTCCGTTAGCTATATGTTCTTCAGTCAACATCATTCGATGTTGTTTTCGTAACTTAATAATTCAATGACTGAAACCCTTGCAAGATCTCTACAGTGTCTATGTAGGAAAGAAAAAGAAATTTTGATTAAAAGTGAAGCAAAAACATAAATTTTACTCGACAACACAACTTCTATCAACAAAGTTAGTATGCGTATAAATTTTGGGGTATCGACGAAAAGATTTGCTTTCATTCCTCTATTATGGAGACGTGAAGGACGAAGAAACAGATTTTGTTTTTAGAAAATTTAAATTTTGAAAATCGTAAATAAATCATGGGATGATCAGTGGATGACAATATGTGAAAATGGAATGGGAACGAGTAAGAATATGAGGAAGTAAACTACTTAAAACAGCCTATAGTAATTTTCTTGTCAAGTGAAGCAATGAAACACCTAATGGATTGTTGTCGGCCATTTACAAATATGCTCGAAATCGCTGTCATGATAAATGGGATGGAAACGGACAAATAGCACTCTAGAAGAGGGAGCTAACTGATCGATAGAACGAGGCGGAGGTGGCAACCATAGCATTACGAATTTCACGGTGGTTATATTCCGTTCTGTCTAGTATTTCCCAGGACATATCTCGGTGCATTTACGACTGGAACAATTTCCATTACATGCAGAGGCCCTAAGCTCGATACTTACCTAGAGCAAGTATTTTCCACATCGGGCAGCTCAATTCATGAATATTGATAAAAAACGAGAAATGCCTGATCCTTGTAAAATACACATCCTTGGTTTCTTCCTTCAACATAACACGGGTAATATATCGTACGTAGCGCTAAATTACTGACTATACACTTAAATTTAACGATGCCATGTTTAAAACAATTAGATACCACTCTAAAACAAGAGGAGAATATTATGCATTGAGCTACTTTTTCTAGCGCAGTACAATTTGGATAAGGGACTTAAAGAAAACTTAAAAGAAACAATTAAATAAAAACCCTATCACTTAATTCCGCTAAAAAATACACTATATTTTCGCAAAATTTTCGACTCGTATATTTAATTTTCATTACAGTTACATTACAAACAATATCAAATATTTATCTGGTGCTGGACTACTTAAGAGAACGTTAGAAAAATAATCTAATTATATCTAATTCTTTTAATTTTCTAAAGAAGTTTCATTTTAAGATAAAATACACTTTACAATAAAATTATATTGTCACTTTCCTACCAACATGCCTTCACAAACGCAAAACAGAGGATGAAATAAAGTAAGCTTAACTGTGGGGCAATGCACTCCTTCTCTATCTGTATCAATAAAATCATTAGCCCAAATGCTTGTTCGATACTCCTAACCTCTACCATTGGCGACCAAAATCTGCGGAGAGGAAACGAGACTTTCAAGGCAAGATGAGAAATTAAGTGGCCAAGCCTTTCTCTCCTCATGTATCCTGAATGCTGTAAGTGGAAAGTTCCACGCTGAGTAGCTAAATGATGCCATATATAATCCCTATCATGACATTCAGTAATAATTGATCAGGAACAAAGCACCAAATAAATCTAAAAGTAAATGAAAGATAAGTTTTCCTCCGCCATAAAACAAAGACAAATGAAATCTATTCTATTCACCAAAAGATGGATGCAAGAACTTTTATCCTGCAAACAACTAAAATCACTGCAATACTAGAAATATACAGCCGATATATATTGATAAACGTTCAAATCCTCTTCGAAGCATGTAAATCATCCACTTGCCATTCCCTTTTCCGGCAGAGACTCAATCGCAATTCACTTAACCCTCACAATGAACACTAATTGACAATTTTATCGCGTCCGAATCTTCCGCCGGATAACTTTATCTCCGAAACCATTTCAATAAGTGGCACAGAAACAGAGGCGATCAAGCCGCTCTGAAAATCCCGAAATGACGCGAAAGCCGTCCGTTCCGCTCCGTTGCCTTCGCAACCCTATCGCTCCAGCGGATCTCAACATCCGCTCTCTCTGCTGTAATATACTCCGCACTCGACGTTAAATCGCCTCCGCCAACACCGTCTCTCTCTCCATCACAAACGGCGTATTATTTATTTCCGATTCGCCCTTCTTAAAGAGGGTGTTGCGGAGTAAATGGATACCGGGCACATGCGCCTGAGAAACACACGCCGATCTTCTTCACAAACGCCCACCTTTCCTCTTCTCGCATTTTTCCTTCGCTGCAGAGCGCATCCATCAACGCCTTTTTACTCTTCACGTGCTCCCTTTACGCAGCCGATCTTATCATTCCATATCGACAGAGCTGAAAACCGTGGCGTTTAAGGAAGAATGCATGAAGCTCGAGATCACATACCGAATAACGATAACGAATCAAAATTTGTTCGAGTAAATCAAAACCGTTATTGATCGAACAATGCTAACGTGAATCGTAAACGTAAACATAAGGGATTGGAAAAAATATTTTGATCGATATAATCACAGTAGATTACCGACAAATAAGTATAATCGAGTCAGTTCCATGGTTTCTGTTGCCCACTTCAGCTCATCCAAATATTACGAACTCATTAAGAATCACAGGAAGGTTATAACGCAAAAATGTTCTATTTTAGGAAACTGCGTCATGATTAAGGTGATTATTTCAGATTTTTGGAGAACCTTTTATTTTGGAGACCATAAACTCCGAGGAAAACTAGAGAGAAATTTTAACGCAAAACTTCCTGCATATAAACAAAATATCTTACTTATAAATACTGGGAGAAGAAAAGTGAATGGGAAAAGATTACATTATCATACCATATTACAATAATATTTTATATCATTAATCAAAATCCGGATTAATGTATTTCATATTGCATTCCGACAAGGGTTAAATATAAGATGAAACTATCTAGTCCCAAAATAAAGACGGTTAGTATCGCATTGTGTAATCCTTCAGTAAATCACCATCCTCAAGCAATCTCCCACCACCACATTACCTCGTGTACAATTAAGGCGACCAGTGTCAGTGTCGAGAAACGAAAATCCCTCTCGCGCTGCAACACGAATGCACCATTTCACGAGATTTATGGTGCTTTCCCTAAAGACAATCTCTCGGAGATGGTGTCCTTCTCCGCATCTGCTCGTCTTCCCTTCTCTGCGTGAGGCAAGTCACACGAACACGCTCGAATCGTGTGCACGCCTTTCGCCAGCAATTTTCGCGCATCTGCCACTATATATATAAGAAGGCACTCTAGAGAGAGAAACGGAATATCCTTTTTTTAGAGTGGCAAAAGAAGGGAGTCGGCGAGATTCAAAAGCGAATGCACGTGCGTACGCTCGCACGAGGAAAGAGTGGAAGCGTTGAAGGGTGAGATTCTGAAGAGATGCGGATATATGGTGTTTGAGAAGGCGATCGCGGAGGGAAGGTGTTTCCTCTTGTTAGGCTCACCTCTTAAAATACATAAAAGAGAGTCAAGTGGAAGGAAGAAAGGGGTTTTATTTGCGTCCAATTCCCTTCCCTTCCGGCGACGTCCCTTTGAGACGCCGCGCTCTTATGAAGATAAATTTGGAAAGGTGTGTTTTTTTAAATTGCCAGGAGGTAACAAAACCGGTGAATTCTACTATTAATTAACTTAAATAGACTTCCTAAAGGAAAGAGTTTGACTAATTTGGAGTGATAAGAGTAAGATCAAGGCCAACGCGGGTAAGTATAAAGGTGTCTCATCAAGTGTACGCTGTGGAATCACGAAAACTTTCATCGAAACAATTCTGTATAAATGTGAAGAGACGATTACTTCTAATTGCTAACGTTCAATTTTCAATTAAGAGAAGGATGAAAGGAAGGTATTGAACTATACACGATGGCCTTATGGAAGGAAAATCCAAGGAGAGACAAATGTGAAAAATTATCCACGTCCTACCCCTCAGTTTTGTCCATAAGTTCTCACATCTGTCTTTCCTAGGAAATCAAATAAAAAATCTTGATAAGCTAATGATGATAACCTTAAAGTCACCAAAGAACCAGGAGTGCTTTGCCTGATCGCGAATATTGTCCATATTTACGAAATTGTATTCTTTTAAAATTATTTATAGTTTAAAGCGCGAATGCTAAGAAATTATACGAATATGAACTTTGCTTACGAAAGTGCATTGAATAAAATATGCTGATTCCTTAAAATTTAACTTGGAAATATGTTGGGGAGCCAAAATTGCTTCGTGATTGAGAGTATACAGAAAAGTAATTTAAGTGACTTAAGTTATAGATTTTGGTGAAGTAGATACACAGGTAGAGCTGTCTCAAAATATTGCATGATGCTGCTATAATACCATTTAAGGGAATCATGCTGACTCAACCTGAGATCCAGCAGTAGAATGATCAATGGAGGTCTCTCTTTGGATTAACTTATTTATAAATGAAAGCTTCTCACGAAGTTCCCAAACTTCCACTAAACAGTTCTCTCTTATTGAACGGCATCACTAATGCTTCTGCATCCGCTCTAGCTACAGAAAGGATAAAAGGAACACGACGAATCGGAGCTGGATTGGATTCATTGACCCGCCTGATTTCAGGAAAGATACTATTACATATATTCTCGTCGCCAAAGGAAGGAAAGGAAAGGGTCATCTAACTTTTCGGGACTATGAAAACTAAGACTTACAGTTTTTGCACAATGGAAATCATAAGTTAGTATACCTGAGAAAACTGAGAAAAGGGTTCAGTCACCTTTGTCGTTACGGTAACAATTTAACTCCCATGAGTATAGTATGTAGATCAACCGGTGCGTCCGATAGTTCGCCTCCAACCGCAAGGAGCGTAAATCGCATATTGCAGAAGGACCATAAAAGAGAAGTCGTTTACGAGCGATGGTGCAGAAAGAATTTTGTGGAAGCGATCACCCAACATTACGAGAGATGAGGTCGCCAGCCTTTGGGGGCAGTTCTAGCAGATAGAAATAGGCGATCGATCACGCATATGGGTTTCGGAAACACAATGGACCGATTCCCAAAGGTTTCTCCCATCTCTGGAGAAAAAATTCCATCTCTATGTATATCCTCACCACTAAAACTTCATTGTATATCTTAAAACTCACCGTCCAAGTTATCTTGAATCGTTCAGGTACAACTGTTCTTCAACAAATCGACTAGGTAGTTCCTTGATAGAAGAACCTCATCGTAAACATTCAAGCAATTCTGTGGAATTCGGATAATATCAATCTTGTTCTTATGGTTTCGTAAAAACTTGCAATCGAGCAGTGACTTCTCGAACTCTCGAATAGCCAGGTAGCGCCTGTACATTTGGTGGTATAGGTCCCAGGATCTCGAGGGAGGATGCGCTAAATAACCTCAGCTGTTGAAGCACTTCTAAATACACTAATACTAAATACACTAATACTAAGTTGATCTCTCCATGCCTTAAACACTCTAACTTTGACCTTGACAAAGTTAAATCGAAATCTTCCGTATCTCATACCGTCCTGGAACATCACACAGAAAAAACAGATCGAAATAATGATATGTGAGGGTAAAATCAGAAAAGGAGGAAGAGAGAAAGGAAAGATTTCTAGTACGTATCAGTTAGCAAACGATATTATCCTTCCAACAGCATTCGATACGAAAATAACTGCGGTGACACTAACAAGGTGGTGCGCACACAGCGAATGCAGAGACACTATAGAGTATCAGTTGGAACTTAACGTTTAACCGATATTTTTCGAGAATTTAAGTAGATATGTATTAAACTTAACGTTGTTCTGGTCTGTACTTGTAACCTGCTGAAACTCTTTAATAATAACCAATATGGCGTTACACGAAACTATGATAACAGGGAATAAAATATCCGGGAATATTTATGCCGCAATAGTGTTTCAGCACAGCGTACACCGTAGCGCTTCTTATCGACAACATAAAAACCAAAACTTCACGCGCAAGCGAGTCAAATCAGAGTATCGATAACTTTCACACAAGAGCATTGAGGTTTACGGAATAAATCAATACACCAATAAGGCCTTTCTGAAACCCTCAAATGAAAGTAAACAAGGATAGTTCAACATGGTTATCAGTATCCAACAAATTTATAGCAGAAAAAACTTTTGGAAAGAAGGTGGAGCGAATTAAATTTCAACGAACACCAAATCACTGCCACCAAAGAAATCAAAACCCGCAACCCATAGGTGGAAACCAGCCTCAAGCAATAAATCTCGAATCGAGACTGCAGTCGCTCGGAAAACGAACCCAAATTCCACGGGGACCACATCGCCCCTGAAAAAGTACAGACGTAACAACATAAAGAACCTCTTTTGCATACTACAGAACGTCCCCACAAATGTATCTCCCCCCAAAACCTCATTGGGTTCCGACTGCATCTCCTGCGATGTGGAAAAGACTAATCGATCACGTGCTATCAAAAAGTCTCCCCAAAAGAAGCGCACTTAGTTACGGGAAGAGGAATGGACCGTGCTGCAAAAGGGAGAAGGGGTAGGCGGAGAAAATGGGAGAGGGATGCTACGGGAGAAGATATACGTTTCCGCAGACTTCGGACGAATTGAATTGAATCGGATGAATTCTCAAGTAGCAGTAAGACGGCAGCGAGGGGATAAAGGGAAGAGGGGAGGAATATTTTGCGCTTGAAGAAGCGCTTAAGGGAGTGGCAGACGTGTGAAGGGGTAGCGAAGATCGGGAAGCGTGCTATTATCATTTTCAGTTTGTATTCCGTCGACGGATAAACGCTTCCGATCGACCTGAATTCCAAACAGTTTGGAAGCCTCGGTAACGCCATATGTCAAGTTTCAACATTTTCATAAACAGTTGATTATCGGGGAAAGGGACGTTTACGGCGGGATGGACGTCAGCAGAACGTACGGTGAATCTCCCGGAATTTATGAACGCGATTAGCGCATCGTTCCTTGTCGCACGTTAAAAATCGTAGCGCACGAGTGTCGCGGCGCGAATAATTAAAACGAATTCAAAAGTTGGGCATCTCGAATGGCGGGCTAATGAGTATTAAAACAGTGACATCCGATGGAAGTGGATGACGCATAATTCAAGCGACTCGTTGATTAATTAAAGTTCCTCGTCGCGCGATTTTCGAAAAATTCCCGATGCCAAACAATCGGGAATGTGCATGAAAAACCGCACAATCCGATTTAATTATCGGCAGAGAACTGCCACGCGAAGCTAAACAGCTTAACCCGGAAATAAAAAAAGATATGAGAGTGCAACGCAACGGATATTACGTACCATCATAATTAAGTAACGTGAACGAAATTCATTTGATCGGGACCGAAGGGAAGTTGATAGAGAGGTAATAACGGACTCATCACTTTGTATTAAAATCCCCATGTGATAATCCCGAATTTCGTTTTTTCGCTCCGCTGACTCCATATTTTTAGAACGCGCAAATATCCGTTCATACATATTTCGCCGGAATCATTGCTTCCCAAATGAATACTTTTTTAGCCAATTTAATTAACGGCAAAATGGGTCTGACTGGTAGTACCGCGACTAAATTAAAGCGAGGCTTTGTCGTAAACTAAATCTGAGTCGACTGGATGATTTTACACGCAAATTTCGCTGAAATAATGAGCGCTTTACTACTATAACCGATGCCTACCTGCTTACTGTGCGTAAGTAAAACCACAAAATTATAGCAAAGATTACATTGAGTCAAACCAGCATTCAAATATCTAAATGTAATTTTTATGCTTCCTTCCCCTCTTTTTCTAGGATCTCTCCTGTACATAAATTTATCTAACATGAATAAACCGAAGTGAACACAATGATTCCTAAAAGTAGGTATATTTGAGAGTTGGTAAACTTTAAAAAAGTCTATTAACGTTAATCATAAAGAAATAATATGATAAAATAATCATAATCCATTTTTATCATTTTCATATTAATTACAATAACTTATTAAATACCTACAAAAACACTTTATAGGCCACTATTTCTAAAGGACGCGCGGCATAGATGTAAGTAATATAAAACACCATAAAATCGCAGTAAAGAGAAGACAAGTTGAAGCACAAAAAATTAATTAAAGCACTCAGAATTATAAGGCAAATGTGTTATGTTTAATAGTCTTGAGTAAGAAATTTTAGATCACACAAAAGATAGAATACCTATGGTGAGCGTAATCCTTTGCCTTTCGGTCCCAGTAAAATAAATACATCTCATTCCCATATAAGGTACAAGAATGATACAATTT
Source organism: Pachydiplax longipennis (assembly GCA_036926295.1). Taxonomy (NCBI): domain Eukaryota; kingdom Metazoa; phylum Arthropoda; class Insecta; order Odonata; family Libellulidae; genus Pachydiplax; species Pachydiplax longipennis. Next base: position 21,946,672 of record JAVFKF010000012.1, read on the forward strand.
TTGGGAAAAATACGCTATTGATTATGTTTAGGGTATGATGCCCATAATTTATCACGAATACGTTACAGAATTAATGAAGCATATTTTTAAAATCCTCATGACAGGGATTACCTCCTGGGTGCATCTTTGAGAAGCAATGATATTTTAGTCTGTTTAAAACATCCAAAGGCACCAATATTTCAATTCTATACTACTTGTTGGAGAAGTTGCTATACTTTTGCAATCTTGTGCTTATACGAACCGTGAAAAAGATCCAAGTGAAGAAGTAGTACCGAAAACTTTCAACTCGCGACAAATTTAGCCAGAAATAGACACGGCATAAAAGTGATTTACCTGAAGAATTAATGTCCTCACAGGAGCATTGACCTAAAATGTTCATCTCGAGGAAAACATATCGCCAATTTACTTCAGATTTAATTAATCCTCAGATATTTCGCTCGCCGATTTGAAGAGTAGCGGTAAAAGTGATAAAATTCCCCGACTCATCCCTAATTACTCCATTCCGCCAGTTAGTTTTTCTCTAAATTCTTTCTCGCGCATCCATAATTACTTCGCGCCTCTAATCCCAGATATGAGAAGAGAAAGACACTTCTCCGGGAAAACGTAAGAAAATATCAGTAACCTCCGCTAATTAATTAAAACAAATCTGGCGTAGCTGACGAAAGCCGCGGAGGAGAACATAGATCTGGATTCCGAGCGTCTAATCCGAGCTTATTCACGGCACCGACTTAATGAAATACTTCGCCTTGGGAGATACAAAGAGACGAGTGGATGAATCCGAGGAATGAACTTCTTTGGGGAGAGTGGGGCTGAGAGGGGAAATAAACTGCTTTTCCTCACTTCTATCACTAACCGCTAGATTGCGCCACATTCGCTCGATGCTCTCAAACGACCCATCAAAGGTGAGTCACGTACTTGCTCTCCAAAAGACTAACGCGCAGCGCCTGAAGAGAATGCTCGCGCGCGCTTCCGCTACTCTGGGCATGAAAAGTTGAGGTAGCTACTTCTCCATAGATATGATCCACGGAAAGCGTTTTTTATGGCGTGGAAAAGTGGAGGAATCGTGAGAGAGGATTCGCGGAATCCGTCCATGATTAATGAATACCATGATGAACGAATAAATTTCGATTAAGAATCAACAAACACTCAGCAAGAAGACCTTCGACGTATTGCCAAACTTAATATGGGTGAACTCAAATCATAATTACCATTCCTTAAATTACGGAAAATATATTTCAACCTGAAGAAGCCTCATAAAATACAGGCGAATCATCAGAAGGTCAACTATCATCGCGGTGAAAACCAGAAAGTTACATTCTATCATAACGAAATATACATTATGGCTAAAAAGATATTTTAATATTCATAATTTTCCTGAAATTTTCATTAAGTCTTTATGACAATCGTAAACAACAGACGACAAGAATAACGCAAGACTCTGTAAGCACTCCGCAGTAAATTATTCTGTAGGTTGTAATTATAATTTGTATTATAAAGCTGTATGCCGTTAGGATACAACTTTTGAATCTAAAAATGTATTTACATATTGCTCAGGTCAGCTTGAACATAATCTCAACTTCATCACCTTAGCAGACAACAAGGAAAAAAATTTGATTTGCAAGGATAGAGCTAAGAAGAAATTTTTAATGAGTTTCCAAGGATAGAAAGTTACATCGTCAATTGGAATTCGTCGTAAAATGCGAAGTAATTTGGTTTAAAATCTATCTTTGTGCCTCATTTGACATCCAGTAGAATACTTTCGGCCTTATTTTTCCTTTCGTTTTTATTTTCGGCTTCTGCGGTCACATCAAAAGTCAAGTGGAAAATAAAAAAAATTCAATTCGTTGATTGGAATGTCATAATCGTCAAACATAACAAGGAAAGTAGCGATAACTGAAATTAATTTTTAGAGGAATTCATTTATTTCGAAGAAAAAATACACCAAAATAATTTGGCGGCGAAAATCATTCTGGAGGATCAAACATTTCCTTTCGTCGTCACAAATGAATTGATACTGATAACTTTCACCGCTTCCTATTAATACAAGCCATCATCCAACGCTTTAGCTCCGGTCAATCTGCAGCAACCATCAAATCATCACTCAAACTAATAATATCAAAGCGGTGCCTCCATTAAAAGCTAATACACCGGAGCCGAGAGCGGCGCAATAATTGCAGAAATAATCTACAATCCAAGTATCTAACTTATCCCCTCAACACCGGATAGGAGTCTTTTAATGAGTCTCATTACAAAATACGCTCAATCACAAACACCCGTTTATCCTCCAGACGACCTTTTAAAAGGTAATTTCCTGAAATTTAATTTCCAATCTACCCTTGAATGGAAATCGAACTCGAGCATAGATTAAATTTTAAAGCGTTAATTCTCGTGAGTTATGCCGATGAGCGTAGCGCGCGATCCGATTGGCTGGAGGAGCCATCGGTGCACCGTGACGTCACTTCCACCTCGTATCAATTTCGTCCACCCTCCCACTTCCAGTCCCCTGGAACTGCATCCTCTCGGAAATACGTTTCGAATCGCTGAGTGCTCTGCGGAAAGCGATTCCATTGCTTAATGCATTCCAATTACAACGCTCGATCATTAACGGCCAATCAGCATGCTTAACTAGAACGACCGCTGCAACAAGCCGATCCGCGCGCCATCTACCCCCTCATCCCTTCAATTTTTTCCCATTTCCAACTTTCATCTCTTCCGCTAATTTTTTATTCCGCAATTTCATACGGTCTCTTTTCATCCCCCGAAATGAGCGCGAAATTATTTTGCCGAAGTGTGTTCCGTTGCCCGGCTGTTTTCCCGAAGCTATCGCAGGAAAAAAGGCGGATCGCTTCCGCTGTTTGAGGAGGTTGCATGTTTGTCAAAGGATTAAAAGCGTTGCAGGCGATGACTGCAGCGCGGGACATAGCCGTGCTCGAAAGAATTCCGTTTGCTTACATTACCGAATCTGTTGCTCTTGAATTATTGAACGACGCGCGTAAGGGTCTATTATCCTACATTTTCAAACACCGAAATCATCGACCCGATCGGAATATGCCCTCGATTTTTCTGTTCCGAATCCTATAAAATCACTCGCGGACTAAATTCTGCGTGAATATAGGGAATCGTATTAATTCTTTATCATGCTGCAGAACCATATATCTGTATGTCACCGGATGTCTTTTCAACTTATATGCAGACTAACGGCTGAAGGAAACTCTAAAAGCTACCGGGATAAAACTACGTGAGATAATAAAATTAATCAAATTTGCCGAGTTAAAAACTGCAGAAGATGATGGACAAAATTTGGAAGATGAGTGAAGAAAATGGAATGAACAGAAATAGAAAAACAGGTGGTAAGGATAGCATGGATAAAGGGACCATTAAATTTATGACTGGAAGAGGAAATGATAAAACAAGTAAGTTCCTTCAAGTATCTGGAAAAATAGATACGCAGATTGGCAGACACGCAATTGTTAGAACGAAATTGTACAAAGAAGAAAGCAGCAGGAGCTCTTAAGGAGCTGGTAAGACCGAGGAATATCAAGATGATATTAAAAATAGATTAGCAAAATATTACTTAGTGGTAGAGAGAAGAATGCATGGAAAGTTTCGAAACACGGCTATGACGATAAATGGAGAATATTGGACGGAAAGATAAATTAGGAATGAAAAATTACTGTAAAGGATTGGAGAAAGAAGTATTTTGTGAGAAATTTAGATAATCAAGGTTAACTTTACTAATCTTATAATGCATCAATAAATTGGATGCCAGAATGTTTATACAAGTTTACACCAGTCTTTCCGAAAGGCTGTATACATCTTTAGCGTAAGTCTCTTGTAGACATAAAACACCAAATTTCACCATTTAATTATTAAGGGAACAATAATATTCTTCAGCCACCTGAATGTTATAAGACTGAATAAAGCATTACCGGCAAGTTCGCGTTAAAGCTTACTAAATAGGAGGTGCCATCGTGGTACTCACCGCCCAGTCCGACCCTGCAGGGAACACGAGGAATATATATGGAAGAGATTAAAAAACAACACTTGTTAAGGAAGTAATAAAATGTGAGGACGACACGAGGAGGAGGAGTTTGGAAAGTTTGCAGAGAAAACGCATTGGGAATGGAAGGGAATGAGATGAAAGGGAGGCGGAGTCAAAGGAAAGGGGAGGCTCAATCCAAAGGTCATCATTTGAATCGCTGGCCTTTCTTAGCGAGAGAAACTGCTTTCATACGTTATCCTTCGCAGTCGACGTTGTTACTTCTCAGGAATCAGTAAAGAGTCGATCCATTTACGCTTCCCTTTCCAAGAAAAAAGTTCCTTCTTGGGTATCCTTTCTTTCGCTCGCTCTCTCAGGCTGCACTCGAATTGACATTAAAACATCGAAGTTTCGTTACCAATTTATTATTTATTTAATATTATTAACGCAACCCCACCGTATCATTTTCCACACTACATTATAACGAACTAATGAGATAAAAATAGAGATCCGGACGGCAATATTATCCAACACTCCTTTTTTTCTTAATTATGGATTAAAACGCTTTTCCTCCTTTTTCCTATTTCGAAACCAAATTCATTTTACGATTTAATTATCCTATCATTGCGTCCTTTCATTAGCAAAAATAATTTTGATTCGGTGCTTCGTTTTCTTTTTTATCCGAAGAATTATTTCAATCGAACCCGCGAGTAAATCTTTCAAGCACTTGAAAATTTCATCGAGATTCTAATGACAACGGATAACAATTGATCATCATAAATTGTTCCTCAATAAGTACTTTCATTTGCATCAATTAATTTTAGCTCATAATGAATCGCACCAGCGGGCCAATGGCAAAATGAAAAAGGATATCAACTTCCGATAAATTAATTTTACATTGCTTTTTAATCTCTTGAGTACGAGGAGATTTAAAGCAAGGTAATCGAATAATTCCACGTACAACAAAGGTAAGTACCAAAAAGTTAGCGATCAGAATACGTAACAAAATCTGGGAGTAAAGTATCTAAGACTGGCATAAAAATATATTCGAAATATAGCCGACCCTCAAATATCCGGCAACTCATTCAGATAACCGAAATGCCGGTTAATCGACATCAAGGTGGATCTAACATGACGGTTGATACCGACGTGTTTATGTCACCAATCTTAGACATACTAAGGAGACCCCTAGGCCATCAGAAATAGTGATTCTTAGAAGGTCAGTAATCCGTCGATTCTATTCTCCATTCGGGGAAGATGCCCGTTTCAATGATTTATTCGGCTTATGATGAGTTTCTCGAACATTTTTTCATTAATAGTTGAGATCTGATTTATTTTATTGGTATCATTTTATCATAATACTACACCTATGAAATCAATTTATATCTTTTCTACTTTAATTCTAATCATTATATTTTATCTGCGGAGAAAACTTATTCAATTACCCTTACGTAAATATATGTTTAACCTATGACTGAATTATGGAAAAACGGCCATCAAAGCCTTATCAAAATCTCTCACTATCACTATCTTTTCAAGAAAACGTGCTCTGAGCATGGATTTCCTTAACTAACGTAAGGAGTACCTCTGTACCCCATTTTCTCTATTGGGATTCACCGACACTCTCAACCTATTCATCCTCCACTCGCATCGCCAGTCGCAAACAAAATTCGGATCACTGAATTCGTCCGAGGAGATGAGGAAAAAAGAAATCTCACTCTCCGCATTCTCGTGATTTTTCAGATCTTCTCCGCGTACGAGATTCATGAAACTCCGCCCACCGCCTCCCTCCCACATCTCGAACCTACGGCGTACTTTTTACTTCGCTAATATAAAGACGAGTATTGTGGTCGCGAGACAAACCGACTTCGAAATTTCGATGGATTTACGGGTCCATGACTCTGCAGGAATCTTATTTTGCTGAAATACCGTCGATCGTAATTCATCCTGTCTTGGACCGATCTGAGGACGCTTTCCGGAATAATAAGAGATGCGATTGCGAATTTCGTGTCGCGGACTTTCTTCCTCATTACGCCGACTCGATTTCCTTCATTTTCCGAGCGATGCTGACATATTGAGAAGAATTGCAGCAAATTGCCCAAACAAAGAAATGGCTTGAAGATATGAAGCCGAAAAAATGAGCGGACGAGGAAAGATTACCCCAATTATGAGCAGGAGTAAGCCGTAAACCCCTCAGAGATATACAACCCGCAGTGTAACACACCAACGCAGTAGCATGATGCATAATTATTCTAGTATGCAACAAGGATAACTTCAGCTATAGCAATTAACAATAAAACCTTAAGAAAGATGTGCACGCATTTCAAAACATGTTACTGTTATTTGTATACATCAGTGGTGTAACCTGGGTCAGTGGGGTCCGAACCCCTCCCTTGGGTCATCCTTATAGTAGAGGGAGGAATAAAAGGGAAGTATATTTAGATATAAATCTAGAAAGAATAATTGAAGAGGAAGCCAAAAAGCCTATCGTTTGATTCACTAAATCTATCTTCATCCCTGTATACGAACGTACATCAAAGTAAAACGTATTATCTGAAAGTTTTATCATCAAGAGGTAAGTAAAATATATTTACATAAATGGAGGGGTAAACAAATTTGGATTCACCCCATAAAGAACGCCCTATCGCCTTGCAATACATTTATGGGTTCTGTTATGGAGTAAAAATGGCTGCCCTTGATATTTGACTAACAAATTATTCGTATTTATTCATATAACAAAGAGTGGAATTTATCCTGTATCTAGTTACAGAAATAATAAAAACGATAAATCCAAATACTATACGATGCACGTAGTATTTCTCAATCCCTCAAAATCTTAATTATTAAGTAATCACGGAATTATTATATTATACAGAAATCTTATTTTACCTATGGAATGAATTTAAACCTTTTCCACTTCTATTCTACTCGGTGACATTTTAACTGCAAAGAAAATTTATTCAATTACCATTACGTAAATATATTTTAATCTATTACTGAAAGGTGAAAAAGAGGCCATCAAAGCAGTAAAATTACTGACAGTAACACACTATCTACTTCACTTACGCAACTTTCATGAATATCACGATAAGAAAGCTTTCAATTTGAATCTCTCATAAAAGCTAGAGATACTCCCTGACTAAAAATGTCAAATTAAAACAATGATATGGAAATCCTTCGACCACATTCCTACCAGCGAAGTCGAAAACAAATAAATTTAGTAGAGAATAACAATTTCTTTTCCACATAAAGAGGTACATGAAAGAATGTACATTCTCACCATAACACTGAGAGTGCACACGAGAACCACAAAATATTTCAAAATTTGAAGTAAATCATATAGAGATAATAATTAATTTTGGTGCTTTTAAATTTCAATATAACCTATATTAAATGCACAGCTATCAATAGCTTAGTTTCATAACATGTATGCAATTCACTCAACAAGTAAACATTCATTATAGTACATACAAAAACTTTATAAATCGCAGTTTCACGGATCCAGCCGCTAGTTGAAGTTATGCTTCGATTCATCCGATCCAGAAAATTTATATGCATACAATTCTTTTAGATCTAATCAGCTCTCCACTTTTCATAAGAGTGCAGGTAATCTCCTGCCATTTTCGAAATTGCAGGTTATCTCCTATTTGTCATAAAAACATACATAGAAATTTCCCAAAGCACCAAAGAATATTAGAAATTTGAAACACCGACTTACACAATAAGGATATGCGATTAATTAAAGTCCCGTAAACGTTAAGTTTCCGTGATTGAAACATTTACGTTGAAGTACCTATTCTGGATCAAGCTTGCCTCTTCTCAATGAGAGGTAGATGTAAAAAAACACCTTTTTAGGGGATTGAGATATTTTATCTCATTCGTTGTGTAATCTTATTCCATCATGTTCACCAAGGTAGCAATATAAACTTCAAAACTACTGATGTGGAAAAGCTAACTCGATTACTGAATTGAGCTTAAGAGGCGCCTCAGATTTCTCCAATCGCATTTTGTCCTCTGCTTACGGATCCCCAAAGAACCAGGAAGTTAAACCCTTGATCATTGGCTACATCAACTAGAAAAACCGGAAGCATAAGAGAAACACTTAACGAAAAAGGCCAGAAAATGAAAGATTTCCTCTAAGAGCGAATGATCCATTTTCGCCATCCAATCTTCCTCCATCCTTCCCCTAAACCACCCACGCATCATACCCAATGTGAATCTCAACCTTCTTTAAGTCGTTCGAAGTTTTCCACGGAGGGGTGGCATAAGAAGTGGCACCAGTGAAAGAATTTTCATAATTTAACTTTGTTTCCCTCGAAAGGTTCTGGAGAGAGAGAGGCTTTGGATGAGAGTGAGAGGAAGAATATTTCAGAGGCGTAAAGGAGTAAGGCAAACTGATCTTTGAAGGGTGCTTGGGAAGAGATGATTGGAAGAATGAATGGCCCGTGTCCCGGAGATCTTGTCCTGATCATCATTAGCATTTCTCCCTTTCAAATCATTCGCTATCATGTACTCCATGTACATTTACCATATATCATACATTATCACTGCACTTTATGATTATGCTGAGTCATTAAAATTATGCACTGAATTCATTATTCATCACTATGTCCAAAATTGGATTTCAATCCTGAGATTTAACTTCTAACATTCTAGTGCTTCATAACGGTTGAGATTAGAAACATCTCTTGTGGTTGTCTTCCAAAATTTTTCCCTGTGCATTAAAATCTGCTAAATTATCAGAAAAATCTGCTAAATATCTACCAAAAGTCCATAATGTGACGTAAATATTTTTCCCTGAAGTCTCATTTATGCGCAGAGTGACCGTATACTACTACTGGGTCAAATATATCACAGGATATAAAAATTACTTACTTCAATCGCTCATGTGGTTACGATAAAGCAGGTCAATCCAACCGAATATCTGCTCATTCAAATCTCACTTAGAGTCCTCTCATAATTCAACACAAAAACCCTCCATTTCCATTCTATAATAAAAATTTCTGTTAAATATTTCAATCTCCTTCTGACAGATCTTTCATATAGGAGGGTGAATTAAGATTTTTTAACGATGGCATGTAATTCATTAGACACTAAGATTTTTTAAAGATGAGGAATATTATTTTTCATTTCAAGATTCAATAAGTCAAGAAAAAAGTTTCGATTAAGATCATCTTTGTTAGTAAAAAGGTTTTCCAGTTTCTGCATACAAAAAATGTAATAATAAGAGGTAAGCGTCGTGGATGTTCTCTGCGAAAATTCGAATATAATCATATAGGCAATTCCATTTTAGAGAAATAAATTTTATGCGCTGGAGGAATGAATCATTTGGATTCTTGACATTAATAACTGTAAAGGACATATTTTCACCCTAACTTTAAAAAAAAACCAAAAGCCCTTCGCATTTTCCACCAGAGTTTGAAACTGAGGAAACGAAGTAAAGCAGATTATAGCAGTGAAATTAATTGTATCAATGGGAAGGGAGGAAAGAAACTACGTCGCTTTTCTTTTAAAGGGAAGGAGAGGAAACGAGTTAACACGCAAATGGGGCATTAAGTCGACAACCCAAGCTGATACCTGTTAACGACTCTTCGATTATGGCATTCTGCGGTTTTAACCAGGTTATTTAGTTTGAGAGCTCGACCGCAAGACGAGTGACTTCTGCAGACAACGCAACCGATTAAAAGAATTATGGGGAAACAGGTTTCCGAGTGCAAACCTCGACGCCGTGCGATAGAACTTCTTCAATTGCTTCCTCTCACTGCTCGGATGAAATCAATTGACGCTTCCGATGAGATCTTAACTCGTTCCCAAGGCGATGGAGCAGCTCTTAGATCGTATCTTGGCGAGAGCTGAATTTTGAAATCGCTTCTTGTTCAAGCTGAGATTGCAGAAGTACCTCCAGGGTCACCTATCTACATCGCAGGTTTATAGTCATGATACCAACTGTAAAATACAGACGCACCAAATGGGTGTAGCCGATCTACATAATCTATGTAATTAAAGTACTACTCGTACCAGAACGGGCAAGGTTAAAATAATTACTACTTCTGTCTCATTTTAACTGATACACGATCTTCACATATTATGGATAAGGAATTTAAACCCATTCCTTACACAAACACAATCCAAACTTTAGTTTGAACCCGCAATTTTCCAGAGATTCGTATGCTTTTGTGAAAAGAGTAGAAAAACACCACTAACATCTCTTTAGTATTTCCTCGTTGGAGAACTTACTATTATGTTATGAGTAGTTAATACGCATTGGATGAGATAATATTAGTATTCACAGTATTATTTGATGATATTCTTCAACCAAACCCAATGAGATGCTTCTATAAATTTTTGATCTCATGGGAGAACTGGAAGCAAAACAACAATGACAACACAGTTGACTGAACTGAATCAATAGTGTAGATACCGCGGATTTTTATGGCACTGCGATGTTTTCCGACTTCGACCTGCCTTTTCCGTAAAGCATACTTTTTTCTGTTAGTAGGTTTCGTAGGTATTTCACACAACCCTTTTTGCGTGTTTTTTTCTACTTTGGGGTATTGTTTCCTTGACTCTAATTTGTTTTTTAAACCCATAAGTTAGTTTTCTTCTGGGCACAATGCAATCTTTTTCTTATACGTATTATATGACGAAGGGTTAAATGAAAGTAGAGACTATATAAATTCAAACTCTCGCCCGAATAAAGACGTATTAATATTATTATTATTCGCAGGGGGCGGTTTTGAAAGAACACCGAGGGTCAATTTTGATAATGACAAAATAGAGGAATTCTATAAAATGAAAACCAATATCGTCGCCGAGAAATCTCTTTGGGAAATTGACTTTTATTAGAAGAATTCCGGTTCGTGCTCCCCATCCCACAACCGAAAGGCGGACACATATGAATCTATAAGAGTAAATGTAGAATTCGTCCTCTGTACAAAAGCAACAATCTCTCTCAGTACCACAAACAAAAAAAATACCAAACTTCTCCATAACACATAAATTCCATAAACTCTCTTAGAATGGCTAAACGTACAATTTCCTCCATATATTACACTCCTCCTAGTTGGGCAGAAATAGCAAAGAGATGTTTGGATTCGTTTCATCCCAAGGCGTCGCGTTCGAGATCAAGAAGAGACATTCGATTACGGCGATGAAAAGGAAAGAATTCGAAGGAGTGCATCGGCGGCACTTTCCTTCGCCGGGAGTGAATCCGAGCCACCGCACAATCCTTTATCCGACGCACTCTCCACTTTTCATCCCGTAAGGTTTCTCTCGAGCTTTTTCCGATCTCGAAAACGCCCGCTGTGACTAAAATATTCACGCGTGTTTTGATCCGTGGGGTTTAGAGAGGGAGAGGAATAAAAGAGGATAAAGGAGTGAGAAAAAGAAAGGGAATGGAGAAAGAGTGTAGGGATCAGAGAAAACTAAATGGTAGGAAAGGGAACGGAAAGGAAATGAAAGTGCTGTACGCTTCGGAGGGGATGGTTACGAAAATTTGGCGTGTCACCAATATGCCTCTCGACTTAGCACAGAAGTCGTTTTAAGAAAGAGGATTAAAAGGAAGATAGTGGTTGACTAAACCCTCAGCAGAGCAGCGGTGATAGAAGTAGTAATGTCGATTCTCCAGGATGAAGTTATCTGCTTGGAAACAAGCGAAATATTACCGCTATAGCAACACCAATGATCGCGTCATTAATGGTATGCTGCTGGCTTTTTAAATGAGCGAATTTATTTCAAGCTTAGTACACGACAATTGAACATGATTATTACACCAAATTAAAGGTATTTCTACATTCTTTTGAAGTATTTTTTCGCCGGCGCAAATGAATAACTAAATTTACCACGAGGAAATACATAAGGTACACAAAAACAACACTTGTTCTGCGATTCGCGGGTTTTTTTTACGAGGTATAGGGTATGGTTCTAGTTGTCCTGGATGGCGTCCCCGTCATCATTTTATGGTTTTAAGTTCGCCAATCTTAACTTAGGCAATGTAGTGTCCCGCTATAGCTGTCATTAAACTGCAGCACTCCCACCGCACCACGTGAAGGCCCTCATTATAGAAACAACATGGAAAAAGAAGGTAACTTTGGAGACTGTAACGATCAACTAGAAACAACCTGCATTGGCAGCTGGTACAAAGAATTTAATTCCACTTGAGATAATCCCCCACAGAGAATAGAAAAGCTAGTCAGGAAAATTCATCAAACAACCCGGAGAAATGGTTTTATCAACAAAACTACTAATCATAAAAACGTAACAACAAATCTGGAGTAGAAAACAGCACGGAAAAAAATAAAAGAGGAAAAGCCTAGAAACGGAGAGGGAATTTCGAGAAAGATTGAGCGAGGATTGTTTGAAAAGGTAAGATGTGACAAAGAGCTTGTGGGTGTGAATCTGGGATCCGCAGAAGTGGATGGGCGGTACCCCGTTAAGTAAGAGATCCGGTGGAAGTGTGAGAAGAACTGATAGGGGAAGGATAACGGTCTGATGTATATGGAAGCGAAGAATAGGGAAGTGAGAGAGAGAGCAAAGTGGATTATTCTCCAGTGAGGACAGAAATCGCGGGAAAACGAACAGCCGAGGTGAAATGGTATGGGGAGAGCTGAGAACAGAGTGGCAGTTTGAGACTGCGTGTGAGAAAGCGAATTCCCAAAGCTCCGAAATGTTGGCGCAGGAAGAAATGGCCGGAGAGAATGGAGGGAAAGCTGGAAAAGATAAACGTTAAGAAGGATAGGTACACAGTGCGGAAAGAAGGAAAAGAATTTGTCAGCTGCAAAAGAGAGAAATTAGGAGATTTTTGGAGAAATGTCACCATCAATCGTAAAATGTCACCGTTGTAATCTTATTATTGTTATTAATCTTACAATTGGAACGATAGATATGCCAACATCAATTAGCAAGTGTTCGGTTAACTGGCGCACACAAAAACTCTGAAGGAATAAAAAAAATTGATTTTCAAAAAAAAAGTTTATAATTTTGCAGTCAGATCGAAAGGGATCGAGTCGAATTCACTCGCCCTTGCAAAAATGGAATTTAGTTTTTCTTGTTAGACACCTCAATTCGCTGAATAGTCCTACTGGAAAGTGCAAGATACGGGTTCGTATCCCGGTCCCGTCAGACATTTTTTCGGATTTTCAATGCTCCGCAAGGGGGTCACAAACGATATGAGGGACTAAGATGGAGACCAACAAAATTCATCACCGGAAAACTTTCCTTCGACAGCCGAGCTGCCAGGACACTCAACCAGAGCGAGAATATATTGAAAACGGAAGTAGGAGAGAACCGAAGGAAAGAGAAGCGGAAGGCATATATGAACAAAGAGCCCAAAAATATTGAAGTCAGAGAAACGGGGGATCGAAAAATGAGGAAAAGCGAGAGAATTCGGGGAAGGCGGGTTGAAAGGAAAATGGGAAAAGGAACGGAGAAAGGAAACGGCAGGGATAAAAGATCGCATATCGACTTTTTTGCGTGCGACAAATATGAGGAGGGGAGAGGCGGGGGTGTAAGAGGCGATAAACTGCGCAGTAAATAGGCGGCCGAGAGAAAAAGCACGCGCGCTGGGCCGCGACTGAGAACGGAAAAATTCCGAGAGATCTGCGATTTTTACAGTTTTTTCCCTTCTCATATCCGAGCTCCGCAAATACATTTCCGATAAAAATTCCGAGGACAAAACCGCGTGCTTTTCTTTCGCTCGTCTACGTCGAGGCATTATCGTTCCCCGCGCGTCTTCCCTCCGTATTACGCTTTATCTAATTTCTGGTCCGATGACGGAGCGAAGATGCTATTTATATCCCCCGAATTTCTCCGAATGGTGGAAATTTACGGAAGTCGACTCCAGAAAATCGAAGAGATGTTTCAGAAGAACGAAAATTCCGCGAGATTCGTAATTGGAGAAAATAACGCAATTTCTGCCATGCGTTCGCGCGGATTATTTTTATATCTAGGGAATGTAATTTTAGATCAAGACAATTTTAGCGATATTTCGAAAGAGAGGCATTTTTGACTAAAAGTGCTACAGTCAAAGATATCTTGAGTCTGATCAATTATTTTTATTCCTTATGAGACACCGAACTAAAAATATCTCATTCATAGTAATTCTACAGCAATTATATTCGTATACAGGTTACCTGAAATGAAATATTCGCCAATTTTAGGTAATGATCTCTCTTGAGTATTAGCGGCAATAAAGTTCTACTCAGCAAGTCTAATTAAATCCATCTTAATATTTTGTAACAGCGATTCGAATGTACCGTTTTTATATCATCATATTTTTCTAATTAAAAAAAAGCAGAAAAATATCTCAGCTATTACTAGTATAGTGCTATCGAATGTATGTATCAAACATCTCATTATCCAATTATTCTATTGAGCCAATTTTCAGATTTATTTACATAAGAAATAGATGGAAAAATATCTTAGTGGATATCATTTTTCCTTCTGTTTCCATCATAGTTAGAACAATAACCTGCGTTGGTTTTAGGAGCAATATCAAGAAAATATCGCAGATGCCCATTCGATATTTATAGTCAAAATTATTAGTTTAGAAGGGTGGTAGTTTTAGGACATATATATGGCGAGAATATATTCATCGTTTACTTCAAACTATATATCAAATGTATAAACAATAATAATGTTTATTTAGAATTAATAGTTAGAAATTTATCCTTCCGTTCACGATAAAATCAATTATAATAAAACATTTCGACCCATCCTTACGTAAAATTCCCCTCCTAGTAATTCCCATATGGCTCTTCACATTTACGAATCCGTATAAACACGGAGCAGAAGCGTGAAGCGATTGCCAACGAAAAACCCGAGAGAGCCAAGAACGAAACGGAGACCTTTCCTGAGTAACCCTTTACCGCAAAAATAAACAAAGCTCTGGGTGAAACGTGTCATGCCTCAGCTGCTTGGAGTTAATTTGAACGAAAATCTGACGATAAAACACCTCATCGAATGTAAGTTGCGAACATGTGATACAAAATTAAATCTCGTCACACTCGCGCGACATTTGGCATATGGGAGAACGGAATTAAACAATTATGCACTCAAATGTGGAAGGAAAATACATTTCCGATTGAAGAAAATCACAGCATTGCACACTTTCCTCCCTACTGAGATATTTCTGCAACCAAATCTTTGTTATACTGTTGAGGAATCGCATTCGTTACCAGAAACCAAATTTATCACAAATTCAGAAATTCTAAAAGAAATAAATGGACAAAAACTAGCTAAAAAGATAAATACTTAATTGCATGCAAAAAGGGAATGACAATCCATCTCTTTCGAAATTTGTGTATTACTTTGCTCAAGTATGTACTAGTAAGAACATCATCTTAAACATTTTTTATCGAATCTATATTCTTTAGACTGTTTCAAGAATCGGCGAAGAACTCGCTGAAAAAACTTGGAAATATATTTACCAGATTTATACATTAGCTGAGGCATAGCTATCAACTGTTTCTAAGGAAGCATATCCAAACATGGCAGCATATGACGATACAACAAATATTGCTGCTGTAGATGTCTATGTGATAAAGTTTTGGGACTAAATCAAAATTTAAAAAATAATAAATAAAGTTCTATCCATTATAACACACAATCAAATTAGCATTTAATAATAAATATAAGCAGCTAAGTTGCATCCACAACCTCTGCTTCCGCGACCGGTTTTGCTAATTAACTTGAATCTCTGAGCCTTACCAAAAGAATAGAGATGCAATTCAACCAGTTAAACCGGTCGCAGAAAATAATTAATTAATTCCATTAATGCCTGCAGAAACTAGTAAGTCATTTAGAAGTAATAGTAACAGATTTCCTCAATGTCACACCTATGCGTGTACTTGTGACGCTGTGAACTTCTACGCATAAAAATTAGCTACGTCCCGTAATCACGGCTAAATTACCAGATAACACGAATGGTCCTTCTGGGATATATAACCATAACATGAGCGTTAAGAAACTGATCTAATACCATAATAAGAGATAGCAATATATGTATCATTATACGAAAATCTCCGGCTGATATGCAATCAGACCATCATACATAATTTACAGTAGGACTAAAAATCAATAAAGAGAGGCTACTAAAGAGGATTTCTGAAGGATTCACGTACTTTTATACCAATTATAGAGAAAACAATAATAGTTCCTTTATCGAATCTCGTTCTGAAATTTCGTAAAACGTTTTTTAGCTCATCCGTGATAATATCAATTTACCTAAATATCATTCTAATAAGGGCACAGGATCTACATAAGTAGATCCCAGAACACTTTTCAAAAGAACTTTTACTAAATCGCAACGTAAATTAAAAGTGATGCAGAAATTAAAGTTGTTCCCCTTTTTACACGGTCACGGTTGAATCACATTTGGGAAGCGAGATTCGACGAAAAATTCACGCACAGAAATAAAGAAACTTGCGTCAATGTGGGAGAAAGGATTGAGCGAGAGAATAGAGATAGCGAAGGACGAAAGCATGACAGTTATATGGAAGTGAGGAGGAAGATAAGGGAGAGAGGGAAGAAATGGAGGGATATGAAGGAGGAGATAAGGGGAGAGCAGGACAGCCGTTTAGAGCAAATATTTGGTCCCCAAAGTTCCCAGTCGGAGAGAAAGGCACGTCGGAATAGGATTTTAAATCGCCTAAACTGGTGCGCGTGTGGGCGTAAGGGCCTATCGAGAGTGATTCGAAGGGAGAGGAGCTAAATCTCCCTTCGCAGGAAAGCGGCTATTTAACGACCTGAGCCCTTTTTCCCCATAAAAACCCGGTCCGGTAGCACCTCGCCACTTCCATAAAGGACAGGCTAATTATATCGAGTGGCAGAAGAAAAGTATTTATTTCCCGACGGAGAGAGGTTATTTCGATTTCGGAAGCGGCTCTTGAAATACGAGGAAAGTGTTTGGTGGAGGTAGTTAAGATAGCCCAAATTTGGGAGATGTAATTGTCTAAGGCAAGGGTGGATATAGAAACTTGCTAAGAGGATACTTGACAAGGGAAGCGATTTCGAAGACAATTTCCGTATGAACTTACATCCAATTAACTTTTTAGAGGTCATTTTGTCGTGGTTAATGTAGTAGATCTATAATGTTCGTGGAAGAAATTTATAATATGATTTTAATTGAAGCTCTACAAGACAATATAAGTAAATCAAGTATTGCTTAGGGTAACAAAATTTTGGGGCGAAAACTTTTCAGTCGCCAGACTATTTCCTAAATCAGTTGTATTTAAAACCATCAGGAATTACGTGAAATTAAGGGACTCTTTTTTGTAAGTTTAAAGAATAGAGGGGAGAAATAACAGGAAAAGAATAAGATAGAAATTTTCTTCTCGGAATCATCGCAGACATTTCATGACGATCAGTAGTCAGAGTGTAGCTACGAGCATATATTAACGACATTTGCAATAGCTTGAGAGTAGCAACGTGAAGATAAATGACACAAGTAGCCTTCTGATTTTCGGATTCCACTGGAAAAAGAGGATTCAAATCGAGATCTGTTTATAGAAAAATCAGCGATTTCCATGTATCTACTACCCTATCTTATTTAAATCAAATTGAGAAGAGAAATAACTAGGAGGTACCAGCCAGCTCCATGACAACTTTTACTTTCTCTTTCCCATGACAGGGGTAATATGTGGGCAGGTGTTGCGGGAGGACATGAGGGAGGAACTGAGAGATTTGAAGCGGATTCCGTGGGGAAATGGAGAGGATGGGGATGGTGCAAATGTGTTTGGGATAGAAATTGTTGAATGAGGGGAAAGATAAGTAAAAGGAAACGGATATTAAAATATACTAGAGAAGAAGAAATAAAGGAGACACAAATAAAATGCTATCAAAAGGAAACCCGCAAGAAAGGTAGAAGGAAAACACAAGGAAGAGGTGATTAACAATTAACAAGAAACTTTACCCATATTATCAGATCGAGAAATAAATTTTCAGTCCAATCAGAAACGCAGGACAAAAATCTTCATCAAAAAAAGCAAATACTGTGAGCTGAGGGTATAACAAAATTTATATCTCTGAATCTTATTTACTACAGTATAAGCAGCCTCTGTCTTCTTTTAACACGATTTTAGATTGATAGACCTAACTGATTTCTGCAGCAAAAGCCGATATAAAATTTGGCTTATTATTCGAAACATTTTGGTGAAGCATCGATTCTTAATATTGTTCCCAGCCATTAGAAGATAAGATATCGGAATAATGAAAGGAAACAGATACACCATGGTCAGTCAAACAGAAGCTGGGAATGAAGAAAAAGCCAGCCCAGAAAGCATAATTTTTATCGAAAGTATTCCTGCGCTGCTAAGTAGCTGTTAATGATACAATTCCTATCCGCTCGACTGCAACGGAAGTATGAAAAAACGCGGGAACCGCTAGATGCAGGAGAAAGTCAATGTTTGGTATGTGAGAAATAGAACACGAGGAGGATATTCTTACAAAATGATACAGTCCATTGACGCGCTAATAAAACTTTCAGGAGGGTGCGAAATGAGGTAGGGGAATTGGCTACAGATACATACAACAAAGAAGAAGGAAAAATACAGAGGTAAGAAAACAAACAGAAGAGTGGGCAGTTAATAAAAGAGATGGCATTGGTGAGGAAAGAAAGGGACAGCAGGAGGATGAGAGTTTTAGAGGAAAGGGAAAGTTCCAAGGAGTAGGGATAGGACATTAATTGCTTTGGGAAGACCGGCGTTTTACAGGAATTAAAGCAATATTCCCACAGTTGAGGACGGGAAATCGAGGTGTTTTTAGTAGAATAGTCAAAAAAGTGGAGGAACGCTAATTTTATCGGTCTAAGGAGAGGAATTCACGGAGGCAGAAGAAATCTACAAAAAAAGTCCAGGATCTAAGAAAGCCTAAAAGTGGCTATTCTTGAGTGCCTACCATGGTTCACCACGCAATTCGAGCCCACAACATGAGTATGGAGATGTATGTTCTCTAACAATCAACCTCCCTTTGCTGAGTGCAAATAATTAATTTAATTTAGAGCATATTTTGGAACAAATTCTCCGTTTACATTATTAGTTTAGCTTTATTCTCTTTCATCGGTAATAGAAAAAAGAATATAAAAATTGTTAAGCATCTCATTCGATGATGCCGAAAAATAGATTACAAATGCAACTGAAGCAGTGAATTTCAGCTTAAAACGGCTTTCTCTAAAAAAAATTAGCAATAAAATATGCAATAAACTTCATTCAATTTATACAAGCCTAAAGGCATCGGAGAAGAGAAATATTTTATATCAAACACATGGGATATACATATATTCGAACGACTTCACAATAGCTCGACACAAACATTTATGCCTCATTGATCTAGGCGAGCGACATTCTTGGTTTCGAGTAACATGTTTTTACATTGCGACTTTAGGCAAGCTTTCAGATCTGCTGGAACAATGGGGTACAGTCAACGTCGAAAAGGGAAAAGTCACTGACAAGAGTAAATACTTACCCATGTCAATGACAACTCAATCAACTTAATTAACTCGCACAAAAATTCGCGACAAGGATAGTTTACATTGGGACTGACTTCATCCGCTGAATTGGAGCCGACTGCTACAATTTAGATTCTAGGATTAAGAGCGCCGCTTTTGCTAAACACCTGTCCCTTCCGTCAGCAGTCCACCCTCAGTCAACAAACGCTGATTGGCTTGTGAGTAAAGACAAACATACAGGTATAAATAGCGCTTCTTTGTCACAGCATTTCAATTAATCGCCATACTGCAAATTGAACGTTCCGTTTGCTTACCTTAAAATAGGATTTACTCGTAGAGTTTTCGAGATCTCGGAACTAATGAGGTAACAGCCGCAATTTGTCCTCTGCGTAACATCGCAATAGCCGTCTCACGAATTCGCAGGAAATCCCTCAATATTCAGGAAGTTATTGCCTTTTATGTTAATGGACAATGTATCTCCTGAACGGGGAGCTTCGCCGTATAGGAATTTAGTCCTTTTAACTTAGCTCCAATAATGGTAGTCAGTGAAGTCATCCTGAAGACTAGTTTGATCCTATACCACTCCACTATTAGCTATCGCAAGCTTTGGAGAGAGAATGATATCTGCTGAGCAAGATGAAGAGTGAGGTTTGCCCTAGCTTTCGGAATAAGTCGACGTAAGAACGGTAAATGATCATATATAACGCGTTTCATAGAATTCAACATGGAAAGAAAGACCAGGATAAGGATAATATAAGGATAATTCATAAGGATTAATAAGGATAATTCATAGCACAGCATCTTTATATCATCATAAAAATGAACAAGACTGAGGCGAAAGTAAACGAAATGTATATTGTAACAAAACACGAATGAAAAATATATCATTCATAAAGAGACGGTAGCAGGAATACGCGCAAAAGACAGCCAATTTACTGCAGGCTTGTTACTGGTTGTTCAGCTTTCATTGCCTCACAGACTGAAACTTTAAGGCTTACATTAAGGTGTTATGTACCTTTCCAGGTTAATACGAAGATACGACATTTTCATATGGCCAACAGGTCTTACATTGCATATTCTGTGATAGAGATAGAGAAAGATTCTCCGACGATCGAAGTGCATGTAGCAACGCTCCCCATTTTCTAACTCCATTCTCATAACATCAAAGCCATACTAATATTTCAATAAACAACATGGCGGCCAAGATTCTGGACACGCCCTTGACATCTTGAAGTCTAAGAGAGTGGCACTATAACGATGTTGATATGTATGTACGTCACTAGATAAAACCTTGTTACAATCATCATACAAAGTAGCTTATGTATGTGCCAAGAAAAAACTTCATACAGTAGCCGAGGAATTACTAAGACCTTATGAATTGGAAATTGTGGAAACAGAATTAGGTTTGTAAGGACAAAAGAAACTTCGCGAATTCCTCCGTGGAAGAGTATGAACAGTTAAGAATTCGATATTGAGCCAATGCTGTTTAGAAATGGTAAAACGTATCAATTCTGTTTCAGAGAAATGAGATCTTAAGCTAAGTGATTCCAATTATACTAGATACCTTCGATTAAATATGTTTCATTGAATAATAAACGTGGTAGGAAAGAAT
Source organism: Pachydiplax longipennis (assembly GCA_036926295.1). Classification (NCBI taxonomy): domain Eukaryota; kingdom Metazoa; phylum Arthropoda; class Insecta; order Odonata; family Libellulidae; genus Pachydiplax; species Pachydiplax longipennis. The sequence continues at coordinate 21,967,705 of JAVFKF010000012.1, forward strand.
ACATTCAAATAGTATATATGTACTATTTGAGAAAATAAATATTGCGAAAATGATATTACAGTATGTAATTTTTTATTATTTTATTGTTATAAATGAACTGCGATGAATGAAAAACTGTTAAAATGAATGGAGAGTGCAAATAGGGATTGCGATCCCGGGATCCCGTCCAATATGCCGCTCCCGAAATTCCGGGATTGAGAAAATACAATTTTGATGACATTTTATCCTTTTGCTAACAGATGGCGATAGATATTAAGTACTGTGACAGGTCAATTAAGATATAGAATCGGTCTAAATATACAGAAAAAAACATTTTATCTCTTAATATTATAAATATATATAATATAGTACATTATCAGTTAAAGAAAAAAATAGCAATTGAAGAATTTAAATTATATTATTATCTATCAACTTATCATTAAGCCACATTAAAACTTGAAAATCCGAATATAAACTTGACATTAAAGAGAGCTGTTGGTGGGTGTTTCAAAAACAAGGTTTAAATTTTTGGATGGTTTTCTTTCAGGAGAACCTTATCATGGATATATGGTTTGCGCTGGCAAACTCAGAATGTTAGATTTAGCAAAAAAAATAACTTCCCACGCACCGTGTCTAACCGTGGTTTAACCATATCAAAAATGTGATTCTTAGTATAGTTGCGTTGGTGACCTATATTCATGATATCAGTTCATGAATTCATATGTTGCTAATTATAAAACTCCTGATCATAAATAAATTTTTTGATTCCCCATGATAGATCATTTTTCTGTCCCCGGATTAGTAATAGCAATCCCTAGCTCAGACCAATACTGGAGGGAATTATGACACACTCATTTAATGGAACTTTAAGGAAACTAATACTTTTGAATCGACTATAAACGTTTTGATGGGAAAATCAAGATTTATATCTATACAGACAACTTAAATAAAAGAAAACCTTACGAAACAAAAGGAAAACAATGAATTAATTTCGAGTGCCTATACTGCGTTTCAGATATGATTCACCACTCTTGAAGGAAAGTGCTCTAGTGCCTAAGCCGTACAATCAGCCTGAATTACTCAATTACAGGCCTGAAATTTCTCAGAGCAATAGGTTGAAGGTATTTCCCGGGCACTATAATTCCCTCGAAGCCATTCTCGCTCCAATGATCGCAAAACGAAACGGGGTCAATCAAACAAGGAAAACGGAAAGGCATAATCGGACGATTTCTTCACTTCATCTTGTAGTATTAAGACCGTAAAATAAAGGGCAGCCCAGGCAGATGCAGTTCTCTCTTTGTAAATAATATGGTTTCTTCGGACCGAGCAAAAAACTATTCAAAATCGCACACGAGTTCTTTCTTAAAAGCATATTCCCACGATGAACTATTATTCCCACTATTATATAAGCCAATATATTCCAAACTACGTACCCCCAGAGGTGGTATGTGTGCCTAGAGATGCAGTGAAAATGCCCCGAAAATTTTGAGGGTTGTGCCGATTAAAAATTTTGTGTGTTTGTGAAGTGTTTAGTTTTCTGTGCCCTAAATTTTTTATGCATAAAAGTTCACCAATCGACTATCGATACTAGTAAATTTCATGCGATTTCCACTATTTTTATTAATGACAAAATAATTCTTGGATAACGTAGTTCTTGAGCTAATGTAAAAGATGTATAATGCATGGAATATATAGTTATTCACAGTTTGAGTAAAGAAATGACGAATACGGGCTGCTTTTTCTTTCGCTTGGAGTAATGAGCGAAAATCCCGATAATCTCGAAAATGTTGACGATTTAAAAATTTCTAATTATCACCTCAAGTTCAATATTCGAAGGACACATTTCTTTCAATTTAAGAGCAAAGCTGAAGTCAAATTTCGTTGGTGTGGAAACTACCAACACCCGGTGTACCATGGTGAGAAATAGTTTAACAGACAACGATATTGGCAAAAATAATAACAGTAACAAATAAATTATTTATTCAATGTACCTAAAAATAGTGACTATTATCAATATTGAATCTGGTTACACCTCAAAATATTTTATCTCCTTCGATAAAATACACCGGCGATGACTAGAGCAGCAGTAAGACATAAATTGAGCTTTTAGCGCTAAAGGGCAGGTAACGAAAACTCTTTCCAAATATCCTTCAACGAACCGTGAATGCAACTATGATAACTTTCAACATTTCCGATCACAAATTCAACTTTCTTTCCTGGGATAAAAATAAATTCGGAATCCTACCAATAGTAGTAAAGGAGTAAAAATCGAATAAAACGACTCTCTTTGCTCATAAGTTATTTTCGAGGACTTCTTCATTGATACAATTATTCGCGTAATCGAAGAGCCAAAATAAACTATTTTAAAAAGCAACTAGCAATACTACCTCCGAATAAAATGATATCGGTGTCCACTTTATCATGAGGCATTAAAGGCGCTGTGGAAAACTCTTTATTAAAAAAAATGATTTCTCGATACTCCAAGGCTTTGGTTAAGAAAACAGCGATAAGACCTAACGAATCTACCAAACGAGGAAACGTTCGACAACAAAAAAGATTTCTTCTCAGATTCTCAGTAATTAACTCGCATTGTATCAAAGAACATTTAGCGGAAAATTTTCAGAATTGGTAATGCTTGTGACGAACCCGGGACCGCATATAACAAAGTGAACGAGTTACCCACTGAGCTATCCGGGGACCCGAGTTTTTATAATTTTCTACCAGTGACAACATGAAATAGTTAGCCCTGTACTAGTAATGTTGTAAGTTACTCCTACGTGGAATTATAAAAGTACATACTTCTCATTACTAATTTTATGAATTCTCACTAATTAGTTACTGAAGATCGCAATATCTCCAGATCAAGACATGGATGAGGAGGGAGAATAAACGTGTTATCACAACCAAGAGAAGTGTAAAAACAAAACTGCGGGACATGATACCTCCGCCGCCACTAGAAGGAACTGCAATCGAATGGCAACATGGAAAATCCGTTAGTCTGAAGAAGGGGTGCAGTGCCTAAGGCCTTCGATCGATCAGATGTACACATCGGCGAGAAAGTATATTTGAGAGTAACGGGCAGCGAGATTAATCGAGTGGTGAAATGAGAATGGGAGAGACTCTTTTGGGGTCGAGATTAAGACACGATACTGACCTTTCCCGAACACCCACTACTGTTTCTCTCGCAATCAACTAGAACGCTAACTGACGGAAAAGATAAGACGAGAGAGACGCTGTATTCTGGACCTAAATAAGAAGATTACAAACAAGCTTTTTCTGACATTTCCAGATGAAAAATATAAGGTTTCCTAACGATACATTTTCACGGGCATTCCGTAATGACTCCACTTCTGAACTTGGCTGAAATTTCACGCGCTATGCAGCCAAACAATTTCGAGATTCAAAAAAGTTACTCAAATCGAAATCGGAGATTGGAGCCTTGGGAGCATGAATCATGATGTGAAAAGGTTACCTCTTTTAATGTCTGAAAATTTTTTTGAGAAAAAGATTAAATATCATAGATAAAAATGAATTTATCTACTCCGGATTAAGTATATATTCAGTTACCGATTATATAGGTTAAGTTATCCATTCATCCTCAGAAAAAGATGCCGTATGATCCTATGAATGATGACTAAGATGAGAATAAGATAATAAAATAATTTCTTATGAGATCACCCCGCTGATTTTATCAAAATTTACTCGAGTTCTTTACCATAATAAAATTAATATAATCCTCATGAAAACAAACCAAATGGATAACAAAATAAAACGAGAACTTCGAGAATTGCATCTTTCAATTAAAACGCCCAGTTAAGTCCTCAATGAATTAATTATATTGATGTTATGAAATCGAATCGTAAATCATATTTATTTGAAGTCTTGAGAGATAAAATAAAATTCTCAATCTGTAACATAAAAATGTGTGCGGTCGGAAGAGTAACGAACATTTACAATATTAAATATTAAAATGTATCCCAACGTTAATTAGTCACGGGGGAATAATCTGATCATCGATACTTGGTTGGCAAAAATTTACTGATGCATATTAATTATTTTTAGATTGCCGTATGATACATAAATATATAGGTTTTAGGTAGTCAAACAAAGTCCTAAGGAACAGCACAACATACTTGCCTACATTCGTAGCAAACATGATCTCGAATCACAACGTCAATATAAGTAACTCCACCAAGTCTGATCGATTTTCAAATTAGAGATAAGTATATTTACTTGGACAAAAATTTCCCATCTGCACCACAAATCCGATTTCCTGTAATTCCCTTCCTTAAGCTAGGCATTTCGCAATATCCATAATTCCATCATCTCTCCATCTTCCATGAGTTGCTCATAAGCGGCCACCGCAAACTTCCCAATGCCCGTGTGCACTTCATACTCCAGCCGCCCTTGCATACGCCGACCTACGAGGAACTTCATTTCCCCATGAACAAAATAAACGTTTCTAGCGAATACGAAAACCAACCAAGCACCACAATGACTACGAGTCCTGCCACTGAATACGACGAACAGGAAATAAAGTACGGCTCAGAAGAGCGCCTTCGAGTCCCTGACCCCCCGCTTAGCGGAGGCTGAGGAAGTACCGGTAGAAAATGATGCAGACGAACACTCAACCTACTTAACCTCATCTTTCAGTATAAATCCTCCATCAGTATCATAAGAAGACTTGCTGACTTCGCGTAATTCTTACACAGTGGTTTGAAATTACTTCTTGATGTATGCGCGAATGTGAGTACTACATTGAACAAACCACAAATTACAGAAGTGAACTTCTGGTCGACAAAGAATTTTACGATCATGCCTTACAATATTACTGGATCCGATTGCGTAACAATCCACGCAACAGAGTACTACGCTAAATAATAAAGAGATAAATAAAGAATCTGAGGAAGACCATATCATTCCACTTTTCATTGGCAAAATAAACCCTTTAATTTAGACGAGTTGCTATGTAGGGGTTTATACACAAGCACGTATGGAGAGCCTCTGTGAAAATATTGAGGAGTTTCAATAAGGTATGAATCCAATTAAAATTGTCATCGGTTTTCCAACAATAATGTGAAAAAGGAAAAAGATTCAATGTCATATTTACGCATGAATATCGCATTATCAATATAATTCAAACGCACAACATAAGCGAATGTATTTACTAATAGAGAGAGAAATGACAACATTATACAAATGCAAATAAAATTGGATTATTAATTACCGATTAAAATTTATCTCAGTAAATGCAATTCACCAGATTTTCTCCATGATATAATTATCAGCATATAAAACTCCGGCAAACCGGTTTACACCATGGTCAATATTATCAATGCGAAGAAAATTAATGGAAATGTCACCACGATATATTTAATGTATCATTCTCCCCATTTCTTTGTAGATACGATTAAAAAATACAATTCATGCAAACATAGATTTCTGAAAAAAGATAGTATTCTTCGGTCATATTTGTTCAGACAATTGTATTTCTATACTTCTGTGGCACATCCATTACCTCACAATTTCTAGTTGAACGATGTATGTATTGGGTAAACAGTTCAGGAAGGGCACAAAAGTTAAGGGAACTTGGGTTGAAGACTGGAAGGTACCATTGGTACGTGAACATTGGCTAATCAGAAAGACGCTCACACAATATCGCTTTCCAATAATCGCTAATTTGACGCTTGAGAAACAATTGACGAGGGAAAGAGCCGCGATGCGAGAATCGCGTTCCCGCTCAATTACGACTTCACTTAAACAGGTAATGCTGATCATGGATACCCCAACTTCCGCAGCTATGGGAGGAAATTGAGCGTGTTTCGACAACGTAAATTAGCGTTGGGAAATACAGAGCTGAAATTTTGATGCATGACGCAACGTCGTCCAAACAATAGTCAACACCGAATATTAACTGGTAAACATGGGCGTGGATTTACATGGCCTGTTTTAATGATGTAAACTTCTTGAATTCGAATTATTCCATTTGATCGTTGCAGAAATCGCCCAAGTACCAGTAGCATCCTTATGGGTGCAATGCTAATGAATTCCTATCAACGAGCAATTATTCGACAGCATACTCAAAAATCAAAATTCATCAGCCAATCTACAGGGTCTTCCAAAAAGCTTGAACCTATTTTATAAAGCTACATTTTAATAAGTTTAGAAATCTGTTTTTGAAAGACTTCGTACTTAACTTACTCAGGATTAGAATCTTAACCAGTAAATACTTCTTTCGGATATCTTTACGGTGTGCCTCTTCCTTCATCCAATAATTATCTTTATTTTATTTCTTAAATTGACGTTTTAAAAACGCATTTTCCATTATTTACTTTATTTTTACTTATTACAAAGGCACATTCTTCCAAATAGCTAATATAGCTTCAAATCCAGTTTGAACAATTTGCTACTCTTACGGTAAATATCTTTAGCAAAAAGGGAATATCATTGAATAACGGAGACTTTGGAATTCTATATCAGGAGAAAATGAACTGCTAAGAACAATATAGATATTTTCATGCTAGAACTAGAAGATCTTTTCTCAGAACCAAAATCCGTTATCACTACGATGCTATGACATCCCATCAATCATCGAAACCTCTAGATTTATTTTCAGTAGGTTTTAGTTTCAAAATACTGAAAAAATCCTATTACTTTTCCTCGACTCCGCTGAAACTTAAAAAAACTAACTTCCACATCCCAATGCAAATATAAATTCTTTATTCGTCACAGCACCTGCATTCCAAATTTTGAAATCTCAATTAGCTAATTATCTCCGAAATTCGTGAAACACGAAACAATACTTTTATAAGTTTTGAGTTGTGAATTCATTGCGGACCCAAAAATTTCTCGCAGAAAACTTCACACTAAAGAATCTGTCGCTGCTCTGGCAGTTGAAATTAGCTATTGAAAGGACACGGAAAAGGCCATGAAAACTGATTACAGAAAACTTCTTCCCTTTCATTCTGGTGAAAGAAGCAGGGTTGAAGAAAATAACAAAGCTACTTATTTTTTATCTCATTCACACTATGTAAACAGATATTCTTGGAGAGTGATGATGAATATTTTAAACTGAACGAATAAAAAACCCTATGATCTTTCCAAGATTCGAACAGCAGGTTTAAGAGCATGATAACCATAACCAGCGTTTCATAATCAGTGATATGCGTCACAAAGGCCTTCCATAAGATACTTGAATCGTTCAACATCTGAAATTAACAAAATCCTCGAATTTCACGTTATTCTTTGGTATTGTCTCAATAGTGAATTGAACGCCGCAATTTCTTGGGTTTATCATACACATGTTGGAGATGAAAGATAAATCTATGAATAATATTGAATTAAATACTTCTTTTGCAACACATAAAATGCTGATTTTTAGCGATGCCTTTTAAAAGTGCAATTCGACTATTATTCGACGAGATTTTTAAAAAATGTTTTTTAGTTTTAACTACAAGTTGGATATTGAAATTTAGTATCACTAATTCTTTCTAGTAACTGACGCTCTATATACTTTGACTGATACTTAAAATCAATGATATGAATTAAAATAAATTTACTAAAACATCGAAAAGGAATGTATTTTCAATACATTCTATCATAACCAAACTGGGGTGTATAGTAGAGTAAATGTTAACAACGATGGAGCAAATATTTCATTCCTCCTTTGCTTTTCTCTTATTTAACGATGAGAATCTGATAAAAAATAAGAAATGTGGCTCTCAGTATCCCGTGAATTAAACGTTAAATTTACCGAGAAAAACAAAAAGGTTAGAAGCTATGATCTAAAACAAAGATTCCGCCAATCTGAGTAATTCGTTCCAAAAACATCGCAGAGAAACGTTTTCGACGCATCCGAAATTACTTCATTTTTCTTTCTACTTACCGAACGTGTAATAATCCTTTACGGTTCAGTGGGAAGCGCATTTTAAGCGTCCCGAATTGCGACGCTCAAATAAACGGAAAGGTGAACAGGAATCCCATTTCCCAGCGGCGGACACCCTTTTCATAAGCCCGAGAGGCGGAGTGGGAAACGCATTCCTACTACGAACATATTTTATGGCTTCCACTACTTCTTCGACGCAGAAATAAACAGCGAGAGAGAGGAAAAACTGGTGGAGAAGGCACTTAAGGGGCATCCTTGTGGTTCCAATACCAATTTATGGATGACTCTAAAGGCGATATCACGCTCTTCGGAGTGGAATCGGACCAAATCAGAGATCGGTTCAAACCTTTCTCTTGGTAACGAATGGCTATTCATGGAAAAGGGATTTCTACCAATATGAAATGCTAGCTGAAAATTTTACGCATTTGTGCATAAAAATGCAGGACAGTTAGTGCTCTGATTTCACGAATATACTTTGAGACGATACGATATATAATAAAGAAACATTACAAAAAAACTTTTCAAAAGATTTCCATCTTCCGCGAAAGCGGTTCCGGCTTCAACTCCCCGCGGAGGCCAAAATTTCAGTTCAAGCATTTCCCAGTACTATCACACATAAAATTACCTCACGGGATAATCATGAACCATCAGTGAGCTAGTCTTACCTCATTATTACTATAAAATCCTACATCGCTAACTGTCCCCCCAATGATTCATGATGATATGACGACAAGCAAAACACATATAAATCTGTTATGTTATGTAATACTAATCATGAATTACTTACTATAATTATAAAATGACTTTAAGACAGAAATATGATATTTTCATCACAAAGTTCCTTGAGCCGATACCTTGGAAACCGTTTATCTAATTACAACAGAGCAATACGTTTATTTATGCTTCGTCAAACTAGATTTAGTTTTCGAAAAAACCTCTCCGAAAGTGACAAACATTGTCGTTATCAACGGCAAACAAGTTTCGTTTCGTTTCGTTTCGTGAAATCCTTCGGTCCTTGGACCAAATCCGACATTGTGTAAAATCCGTACCTCAAAGATATTGACAATCTATTACTATATGATTAAGAATTTTAAAATTTATATTTTGACCATTCTGATTCAGTAATCTTTTCTTATTTCAATACAATAGGATAAATCATAGATCTATTATGCAGAATGCAGTCTAGAAATGAAAGCATTTTCTTTCTTTAAATATACAACAATAGGTGCGGCTACCGACTCTTAAGTTATGTGGATTCTCGGCCTAAAAGTTTGGGCTACCCTAAATGATAGAAAAACAACTTGAGAGAAAAAGTTTTGTTAAGTTCCTCAGTTTTCGGTGCCATAAACATGCAGGGAAAATAAAACCGAAAATTACTTATAGGATAATGACATACCTTAAGCATTCTAACTAAAATTCAGAGTAAACGCATGAGAATATACTTTTAACAATTCTTCCATGAAATGGCATAAAATAAAATTATTAAATTTTGACCAGTAAGATGAATACATGCTTATACACATTATTTATTATCCAGAGGTGCGAAAATGGTTTGTCGGTAATGGCTAAAAAGAAAATGAATCTGCTCTTCATGAATCAAAATATTTAAATACCTAATGGCACTATCAGATTATAGATTTTAAAACGCGTATATTCGTTAATGATAGATCTAGACTTGGAGCGGCATCATATAAACCGCTGCGGTATTTTCGGAAAATTTCCGCCAGCAATAGATACCCTAAAACACTTGTCAAAAGCTGGAACGCTAAATCAACTTCTTAAAAGAAACAAAAATAAGGTAAACGTTTCCGAATTTGAAGCCAAGCCTTACCGAACGAGCAAAAATAGCAGTTCGAGAATATCGGAAACAAAAGTTCGGGATTATGCGCCATTCTCCGTTATCTTCGTCGAGAGATCTGGGTCAAGAATAGGCAAAATCGGTCGCTCAGCAATTTTATTTCCGAGACATAAGTATCCCGTAGCACAGATCTCATCCGAGCGCATTGGTACACCGAAAGAAAAATCTTGGTCATCCGTACGACTTACGAGAGTTCAGTGAGTTTCGTGTAATAATTTATAACCATTTCATAGTAAGATTGTAGAGAAATCTTTTTTTAATCTGACCCCTTATACTTATACTACAATACGAAATCCGTGAAAAACATTATTTAGCGTACCGCAAATTGTACGTTAGTTTTATAAATTTTTAAAACAGTATAATGATAGTTTTTCTTAAGCGACACATACCTTTAAAAAAAATCAAATCTCAAGGCACACCATACTACAGTTTATACATTGGCAGCAATGGCTCTTAATCTCTTTGGCTTATGGAACTCTTTGAGCTGTCCCGCCATATTGCAAAAATTTCTAATGTTTCGTTCACAATGGACAACGTGAAATAGGATTCTATGGCACACTTGAAAACGTAACTCCATTAATTTTCACAGCCAAAACAAGAAAAGAAATAGAAAAACATTAATTTTCAATATGTTCGATTCCCTTAAATTAGAAAAAATTCACTTTATTATCCTTACAATCAATTCTGAGTTAAGATTATAAATCTGAATGAGATTGGAATTCTCTGCAATATTGATGTTTTGTATCTCCAAAATTCTAGTCCCTAAACATTTATTATCTCATTGGTATTTGCAAGTATTTAATTAACCATAAATTTTCATCGAATAACCTCAAAACCTCGCATAAGCTCCTCGTACCACAAATATAAAATCGATGCATTCGAATAAAAGCAAGAAAATTTTATACAGAATTAATTTTGAATTGGAGATATCAACAAAATCGTTATGATTACCATACTATAAGAGTATACATTAAATTTTCACCATCACGTCATAAAACAATCGAAATTTCCTATTTTATAGGAGATCGCAAGAGAACCATTTTGCGATGGTACTGCGGTTGAGGGTGTGTCTGTTGGTGTACCGGTAATGACATATGGTTTTACCATAGCAGAACTGCGTGACAACCAAAAAGTTTCACCAACTCATGTTATAACACGTTTAACCATAACCCTGGGATTAATCACAAGCGATGATGCACGAGCCGCACCGAAATCAGAGGGAGCATCCCGATTCGAAATTAATAATCCTTTTAGGGAAATCCGAACAAGAAATAAAGCACTGCGGATACCTTGTATGGCGCCCAAATTTATACACCGCGTCGACTGAAGCCATTAAAACCTTTCCCGGAAGAATATTACCACTCCGACGCATTTCGGAACATGAATACGGAGGGACGTCGTCCTATGGAGTGAATAAAACATTAAGGCCGAAAATCGTCGATCTGCTACCGGTTTCGCGGTAATGAGGGGATATGGTAATAGCGGCCCTATAAAAGATTAAGCGTTCTCAGCGCTAGCACGAGCGATAAGATGAACTACAAACAAATTCGGTCTGCCTTGTGAGCCGAGTGGGAGATATCCTAATACAAATGTAAACACGGCTATGTAAACACTCTTAACCTTAGCTACGAATGCAGCTGACTCGACTACTCCAAAATTGAGAGCTTCGGAAGAATAAACAACAAGAATAGAGGCAGTGGAGTGAGGCGCTTTGACATAGCGCTTTCAAAGGTATGATCGATGGAAGCGCGCGCACGTGGGATACCATTTCGGGGGCAAGTTTGTGGTAGATTGCCACTTTCTTACCCTTGAAATACATTTCTTAGTCGAGAGAAACTTCTATGAGTGTACGATGTATTCTCGAATCTAAGATGCACCCGAATCTACATAACGCAAAATTGTCAGAGGTCATGAAGAGGAAAAAATAGATTCGATTACAAATTGCATGATACGCAGCTTACGGTATACGGGGTATTTAAACAGTTACATCAAGGAGCGGATTGAAGCTACCAGAGGCCTTCAGCGCAAAAGTCAGACCGAGTTCCCCGCTATGAACCACGAGAAATAAAATTCAATTTTGACATAAAATGCATAAAAATAGAGGCCATAGATTATTCAGTTTCTTATAATAACGCAAGCTTAAATATGATTTTGACTTTTTTGGTGTTGCTTCCTACATTCATTATGAATCATATCATCATCTTCTTCGGTGTTGATTTCCAGAATCCAGCCTGAAGAAGATGAACTGAAGATGATGAAAAAATAAGCTAAAGAATCAGTTCATTCTCTGATACAGAACATAATACAGTGAAACCTGAATCGCGGTCCTGATGGATTCCTACTGTACCACCTACGCACTGTATACCACGCAGTGTCCATTTCATTCCAGTTAAAGATTTTCAGTTACTGTCCCCAGCCAAACACCTATTAAAGGCCAAATGGAAACTTGTGTTGTGCCCCCAAAACGACCCTCGATCTCTCCCTGCGAGGGTATCAGTGCACTTGGTAATTCTTATCAATTATGATAAAAATGATGGGAAAATAAGTCAATAAAAATCTACAAAAATGAAATAACCATAAACAGAACAAAGAGGCGAGGAAATGTGATCAAAAGCAAACAGATAACTAAAAACTACGATCATTGCAGCTCAAACATATTTAATCGAGTATCACGCGTACAAGATCCGAGCAAAATTTTATTCAAACCACTGACTGATTCTGATTTTTATGTTCTTCGCCAACATTGGTGGGAAAGAAAATTTGAGTGCGTTGAAATAATCACCAAAAAAGAATATTCCTTGCATTGCGGAAAGTATCCTAATGGAAACTATTCTGCTATCTTGATGACATAAATAGCAAACGTAAAAATAAAATTACTTATGCTAAGGTTATTTCTAGCTCCTTTGTCTCGAAACGGGCAGATCGTGAAACCAGTACACAATGCATTAATATAGTGAGTCGTCAACATTACTTCCATAGTTCAAAGGCAGTTTACTCCAAACTTTCGATACTCAAGCAGATTTGCTGATGAGGGAATCCGTGAATCCAGAAATACGACTGAGCGACTGCGATCTCCGTCAATTCCGCAAAAGAACTTACTGCTATAATCCACAATATATAAACACACCAATCCCTTATATGAGTAGATAACACCGTGAGTTGTCATGGTCAAAGTAATGGCTTCAAATTGAAAGGAATTTTGAAATTGAGAAAAAATAGTACTAATTCACGAGTGCACTGAAGAGGATAGCGACTTTGCATTGTAACGGGAGAATTGAAAAACATTAAAATTTCCAAGAATCGCGGAATTGGAGATTTCCGATCGGCCTAACAACTTGGATCTTGGGTGAAACCTGTTGACATATTTAATTTGCAACATCGCACCGGATCTCGTTCGAATTCGCTAATCCAAAACCTTTTCGTAAGAACATGCCAAAAATTATCAGATAACTAATTTGAAATGATTGAGAGGAACTCAGCTAGCTGACCGCGCGTCTAAAAAAACCTCGTTAAAATAGCATTGCATAAATATTTATCTCCTTCCTTAAAATATGCAAGCGGTAGAGCCTTTTAAAACTTTACGTCCTAAGAGATAAAATTATCGGAATGGAGTTAATAAAATTCTCCGCAAGCCTCGGAAGATATCTGAGTTTGTAAGCGTAAATGTGTTATGTATTATGTTTAAAATGAAGCAATGTATATACAGTGATGTCTAACGGGAGACTGATAGCGAAATGATATTTCCGCTGTTTTCCAGCCTCGGCTAACAAATTCTTTGGTGAAAAAGTGCGCATATACACGAGAAGAAAAAAGAAAATCTAAAAGTATTAGCAGCTAAATATTATTGCTCACTAGGAGAAGGTGAGATGATTTTCGATAGTATTTGCCACTGATTTTTCGATTTGAAACCCCAATAGGACTTCTGATTTGAGTTAACGAAGTTTATTTCGTAGCGAATCATCTTCGTTTATTACATACCACTGCCTGTGTGAATATGCGTATGGATTTAGCTCAATTTAAATGTATGAATATATTCACACAGACACTGAGGGCCTCCGGATATTCATCCGGAAGATCCATAAGCCGGAAAAGAGTGATCTAAAGAAACATTTTCATCCCCAGTATTTTTGTAACCAACATTTTGAATTTATAAAATTGAGGAATTGCTAGTAAAAAAAGGCTGAGATACGTCAGATAGTCTACTAATTATTTCAGAAATTGTGACGAAGATGAATTCTACAGACACATCCACAGAATTTACCCATTAATATTAGCCCTAAACACTCGCTTATTTCATTAACTAAGTTTTCTCAAAACTGTCAAAATATTACTTCTAATGATGTCACTTTTCTTTAAAAGAATAATTTATAAATACTCTTCCAATACAATTTTGGGTACTTGTTTGATTATATCTTCGTGCTGTGGATTCTTTTTCCCAAGTTTAACTTACATTTTCATTCCACAATTAAGTCTTTCTTACTCTCTGTTAATTTAAATTACCTTTTATTTTATGTAATAATTAGATCTATTTCACTTTGATAAGGGGTCGAATAGAAGAGGAGACTTTATATCTTCAACCAAAACAAATTCGTTTATTTGAACAAACATTAGGGCCGGTAGCCCGAATCTAGAAAAAAGACCCTACCTAGACCCACCCATGGGTAGTTAAGTAGCAGGTTAATGGTTCAACTTTGTATATATATATAAGCACACACACATCCACACCAGGAATTTAATTCGCATCGTAGATTGAGCAGTAAACGGAGCTAATAAAATCTCCTTTCCGCCGCTGATATATCGGAAAAGAGAGAGAGAGAGATGATAGCGTATCTGAAGAGGAGATGCAGCGCGTTTACTGCAACGGCAACGCAAGCGACAAATGGCTCGTTAAATAATAAAAGACGAGCGAACGATTTAAGTACGCCTGAATGCGAAATGCGAATGGGCGAATTGCGCCGTCATCTCCACGCTGCGTGCGAAAATACAGCCTCCGAGAGAGGGAGCTTATATAGAGGCGCGGAATCCCAGCATTTGAAGGTGGGTGCATCTGAAAGCGAGACAGTCTTCATTTGAAATCCCCAATCCAAAAATATTCGAAACACAGAATGGGGGAACGAAATCCAACATTTATTCGTCACGGAGCGCATTTTCGTCCCTGACTTGGGATCTTTGGACGCCAACTTATTCGGGATTTATCTCCGACTTCGACTAAATTTTCCAAAGGAAATTTATGTGCCTTCGATTTATAACCTAGAATGCTATGAATTTAAAATAATTAGAAGACGGACAAACTGAGTCAGAAAGGTGTGAAATTCGAATGAATGTTACACCCGTGAGGAAAATTTGTAAACGACTGCGGAATCGCTATAACATTTTAGTTTTAGGAAGTTTAACATCATATTGGAATACAGTTCCACACATTATCCCCGAATGAGTAGGAATAGAATTCTTCAGCACATCTCAGTATATTTAATTTCTATCAATAGATGTCGTATTTTTCTATTTTGATAAGGTTACCAAAAGAGCAAATTGAGATTTTACATGATGAGATGATACTAAAAATGTGTTCCGGAGAGAGGATACAAATTTTCAGTTTCCAATTCATCTTTCAAAGCCTAATTTTGAGATTCTAAAAATTAGCAGAGTAATACTGTCCCTGATGTATGCAAATTAGTATCTACAAGACAAATATTGAGAGCTAATTGGTTAAATATTTTTTACGGGCGTCAATATATGCCGTAGTTAAATGAATACTAGTATCTTCATAAAATCCTCAAGCTTTATCTAACTACGAATAAACTTTCTAGAATTAATTATCACTGAATATCGAAAACGTGTACTTGAATATCGAAATCAAATTTAAACTTGTTCTATCTGATTTCTCTTTTGTATTTATGGCCGGAAGAGTCACTATGGCACAAAAAATTCCCGTTAAAACTTATTTTATTATTAATGAATTCAAGTAATCATATCAGCAATGTTTAAGGGATACGTGATTATTATTGTTATGAGAAAGATATGTAGTCCCGGTTTTCCTGAGTTGTTTTCTTATTTAATTCCTTTCAATTATTCCGAAAACCATTTTCGGAATGTCTAAAAGTCTTTCACTTTGAAAAAACTACTGGACCAATTTTTAACTCAAATTTAATCTTGATAGCTCACAGATACACTATGTTAGCGAATTATTTACGCTAATCCTATGAGATAAGTAAAAGGGTGAAAGATAAATTAGAACGTAAAGACGTGCATCTAGCAGATATCCCAGGGAAAAGCGGACATGAAAAATATCTGGCAGTACCGGTACTGGAAATAATTTATTTCACCTGCCGGTCGGCTGTTCTATCTATTTGAGTTATATTTGCAGAGCATAAACAAATTCCGTTTCACACACGCATAATATGATGTTTCATATAGCTATTGTTCGATGAAAATAAAATTTAAGAATGATTACAAGGTTTATTTGTATCGTTTATTTGTGTAATGGTAATCAGAGAACTTGCGGAGTTCTTAAGAATAACTCCTGAAGCTCAAAGTGTATCCATTTAACCATATTTTTGTTATGAATAAGTTCCTATTTATTTTCCTTATACTTCCTATTTAAGTTATTATTATAACTGTACATATTATTTATTCCTTAAGTTCCTATTTATATTCCTCTAGTTCTTTACAGCTCCGAATTTTTCGTCCCCGTAGTAGCCTCGTATTTGCATCACCGGACTCCGGACAACCCGTGTTATGACGGTACAGTGGTTAAAAACAAGTCGGGAAGCTAAAGATGATTCAAAGTAACAGCTAACGTAAGGGGAGATTTCTAGAATAACAAGTGCGAGAGTTGTGAGGAGATCGCCTACATCTTCGCGCCTCTGGGGGGCGCGTCGAAACGATGCCATATGTTTTCCTGAATTACGAACACACAAGTTCCGCTTCTCAGAAGCGTCCCAAAACCCTTGCGAGAGAATGCGAAGACGCTCAATTAGAACTTTGTTGCGACGTCACCGGAGGAGTAAAAGAGGAAGATGGTTTGAGACTGCGAAATCACGGCCGAGCAAATCGTGATGGTCGCCTACTATGTGAAACGTGAATCGTGACTTGGAAAGGATTGCAGGTTTCCGCAGTTCCATCACATATTCCTCAGAATCTCGCGGATCTCGTTTTCCCGTAAATCAGATCTGATCTATTAATTGCCGAGCTGAGCTCCGATGCATAAACAAATTGTAACTCGTATATTCGCTTCTCTCAATAAGAGAACCTTTTCCTGTTGCGGGAAATAAAAGCTAGATTGAATTCAGCTCTCTAACAGAATTATTAATAATATTCCCCAACTAGGGAGCCTACAAAGAGATAGGACAACAACTAAACGGTATAAAATAATCGGATTCTAAAAAATGAGTTATATTTCCAAGCGAGAATCTAGATATACTCATCATAAAAATCATGTAAAGGGCTAAAAATATTCAACCAAATGTTTATAAAGACATTACAGAATTCTTCAGAAACACCTCAGCTTATTAAAATTCTTCCACAGAAAATTCGTAGAGGTTCAATTCAATTGTTATAAAATACGCTAATAAAAAAGCATCACGAAACGACAGAAATTGGTAAAAAGGAAAAATAGGTAATATGAAGAAAACAACAAAATATCGATTTAATATTTACAAACTGAAATAGAACCGCGCCAAAATACTGAGATACAAAACGAGAATTTTACATTACGGATGACAATGAAGATTTTTAATCGCATGAAAAAAGAAATATTTCGTACCATAAATTTGCAGTAAATTAAAACACCCCTCTCTAGCACAAATATATTCAGACGGTAATTAAATACTATTATAGAACTTCAGAGACCCATCTATCACCCATCGAGTTCTATCAATTAGCCAAAGATAAACCAGGGATTATAGACATACTAGAACTTCGGTTCTTTTTCAGCTGTTGCGATTGAATAGAGTAATATAAAGAAATCTCAACCCAACAATGCAGATTTCAGACGGGATCCGCAGTGAGATATCAAAATGGAAAGAAACGAATCATGTTTGTAACAAATATTGTTCTTAACTTAAAAAAAAATCATTCTAACCTGTAGGAGGTATCACGATCAAAAATTAAAACTGCATCACACAGCAATGAATCTCCGATTTACTTAATTACTTGAACTACTTTTAATTTGATGATGAACTTATCTAAAATTTATGGCGTTTGGAATGTTCTCTTCTAGCGCAGCTCATTACCGTGGGTAAAAATCTCCTAAGAGTCACACAACTACTGCTTGAGAGTTACCAAAGTAAAGGAAATACAAAAAGACTTGGAGATCATCAACAGATGGAAATTATTTGCATATACTAAGAGTAGGATGCTAACCTTTTCTATGAATTATAACTTAAAACTTAAAATTGGAATTTGGAGTATTGCTCCCAAAGCGATAGCTAATGCTTTGTAATCATTAAATTTCATGTCTTGGACGTCAGCCTCTAAATGATAAAAAGTGCGACAATACTTAATTATGCTGTAAATATTACGTTTCTTCTAATGCGTCGCTGCTATACTAAACCTTCCTAATCACTACCTCTGGGAACCTTTAATGAATAGGACCATCATTAACTGAAATTCATCACACCTACCTTTTAGCGCGTGTCCCACCGCAGGTCGCGAAGGCACCGCCGCAGCGACGGGTCCCTTTGGAGACGGCGTGGCGTCTCTTCCGTTGACCGGAGGCGTCGGAGTTGCCGCGGGCCTCCTCGGCGCGGTGATGCCCGGACTCCCGTTGACAGAAGGCTCCCGGAAGGGTGGAGGCGGTGGCGGGGGCAACGGAGGCGTATGCGGGGGAACTACCCGTATGCGATGCAACGGGTGCAGCAGAGGATGCTGATGGTAAAGGTGGGTGGCGTACGGATGCTGCAGCTGCGACGTGGGAGACGTCGACAGAGTGGGAGTACTCCTGTTTCCGGTGGATCCCGGGGAGGAATCCCTGCTGCTCTTGGTGGTGAGATTCAGTGGCTCCATGCTTTCTTCATCATCGCCCACGTCCACCACCATCCTTCCTTCGCCATCTGAGGTGCCGTAGTCATCGTCGTCTTCATCCACTGCGCTACTTGCACCTCTCGTGTCATCCTCGGTGCCTTCCTTTCTTCTAGACCCCTCTGAATCCTCCGCCTCGTCCTCTGTTTTGGGCTTCTTGACGCGGGGTACCGAATGACCATCGTTTGTTTTGCTGAGGGACCTCGGCCGGGGGACCACTACAGACGGAGTGGTAGCCGAAATTGCTCTCTTCAGCGTGGTGGTTCCCGCGGGTGATGAAACCCTTTCTACTTTCTTTTTGCCCTCTTGCCACCCCAAGATATCCGCGATGAAGTGCGGTGTGGGTGCCGAGGGTGGCTTTGCATACACGTGTGGATGCCACGAGCTGGCTGGGGGCGTCCTGGGCGGGGGAAGCTGAGGAGATGTGCGGGAGGCGTTGGGTGAGGATTGAGGTGACTGGGGGACGGCCACCGGAGATGGGGCGGCGGATCCATGCAGATTAGGAAGCAGAGGGGGTGGCAGAGGCGGGGGGGCGGAATGAGCCTCGACAGCCGCCGCTCCGAGAGTCGAACTCGGCCTTGCCTCTTCAGGGGCCGTTTCCTCCGCGTGGTTTGATGTCTCCCCCACACTTCCGTTGGTGAACGGCGGAGTTGATCCAGCGGCTCTGGATTCCTCTCCACCGGATACAGCTCCTCCTCCGGGAGCGGGACTATTACTCCTGCTGCCTCCACTGTGGCTGCCGCATCCTCCGTTCCTCTTGCTTTCCAAAGGGCTTGGCATAGAGGGCAATGCAGGCGAATGTAGATGGTGGTGATGGTGTAAAATGTGGTTCCCGGGGGGCGATGGTGGGGCGTGGTTGACTGGGGGCACGCCGTTGTTGCCTCCACCGGCAGCACCCGTCTGGTGATGCGGGTAAAGAAAGTGATGATGGTGCAACCCAGGATGCAACCTCGCCGCGTGGTGGTGATGCATGGGTAAGTGGTTATGATGGTGATGAGGGTGCATGGGAATGTGGTGGGGGTGGAACGGGAGCTGAGTGGCTTGCGGACTCGCCGAGCCGGGCGCGTGAACCTGCTGCTGCGCCGGCTGGTGCATCCTTGGTGCGTGGTGCTGTCTGCGCTGCGCTCTACCTCTTCTCCTCCCGCCCACTGATGGCGCACGCACATAAATCACGGGATTGGCGCCCGTGATTTCGACTGCGTTGCACCACGAGGAGTCACACTTGCCGCCGAGAACTGGAGCGACGGGCAAACAATCGAGAGTCGATTATTCCTCGGCGCACGGCTATGAGTACTTCACAACACAATTGAACAATATCCCAAAGCAAACGATCACTTGAACACCCACACAACACAAAGTCACCGAAAGTTTCCGGTTCGGAAATCGTCAGTCAAAATAACCTACGCAGATGAGGCTAGCGACGAAGACGTCGGGACGCGGGAGATGCGTACGCCGCAGGGGAATCCCCTAACAGGCGACGGCGGCGTCCAACGCCGGCGCCGCGCCTTCCGAATGAGTCGCATTCCATCAGCGAGTAATTCTTCGAGGAAACACCTCTTCCTCGTAAAAGAGACCCCTCGCAATAACAGGACTTAATGGGATACTTTTTACGACTCAATCGGAATGGCTATTTTATAGATGGGGGCTTCACTCTCGATACGATGGGAGAGCTCGCGATGTGCGACGAAGAGCGCTCACTCCGTGGGGATGATTGGGCCGGATTGATGGGGGTCGCTGGGTGAGGAATATGGGCTGAAATGGATATGCGGAAGAGGTTTATTAGGGTGACGCGCCCCCCCACACCCGAGCAGTGGGAGGCTCGGCTTGGCGGTTCGCTGACGCAGGGCGGGAGGGCGTACACGTGCGGAAATCAACGCGGGAAATCTCCAGATGAAGATCGCCCGCCACACTCCCGCGAGTTGATCCGACGGCTATCGCGAGCGAAATTTTGCCAACGGAGAAGTCTTACCCCAATGAATTCTCTGGCCGCGGGACTTCGGTGGTCATCCAGTTCAAACAGAACTTCACTTCGCTTTGTTTATTTTATATCCAACTGTTCACTAAAATCCACGGGATGTAAACACGAGCGTGATTGTATGGAGGAAGTCAGGTCCCGTCTGATTAACGTAGCTGATAAGAAGAACCTGTTCCTAATTATGATTCACTATGACTAATGCGATCTGAATCAGAATCGGCAAGAAGATACCCAGTCGTACACAAGCGATTGTATTGTAACACGCGGGAGAACAAAAGGAAACTATGAAGACGGCGAAACACCGAAAAGCACTCGATCACAGAGGAGGATCTACGACGATTCGTCCACCGAATCCGAGAGCGAAATCGCCGCGAGTTCCTCTGCACTCATTAATCCGAATCCTTCACTGTCGCACCTCAAACTGCGACATTCGGCGAGCGATATTGCACTTTCCTCTCTTATCGAAGAGAGTCGTCAAAGGATTTCTTCAGAATTATACAGTCGATGACAATCACTTAATGTCGACGATACCGTCACGACACCGATCCGGCCCCGTTCGAGAGGTTAAACCGGAAAATAAAACCGTACTGACTCACTCGGAAATTCGCACTGTGATCGCGGAGAACCGATTCCCTCCTTTTTGTCAACAGCAGCGATTTGGATACGCGCGGCGGATGTAACACATGGCGCGCTGACACCACGCGCTCTTCAGGCGATTGCACTAAACAATAGAACACGCCGCCGGGCGTTTCGTCCAAGGATCGGCCGTGAGTCCGTCCTTACACTTTGGCTCTCCCGACAGGCAGTGGCAGCCGAATCGGAGGGAGGCGTTTGCCGGGAACGGCGGGAGGAGAAGCGGCGCAGTGAGGGGCAAGAGATGGCGGCCCATTGGTGGAAAAACGGCGTGAGAGGGAGGCTTCGAATGGTGCGAGGAGGGGGTCTCGTGTACGATCGAGGGGGGAAACGTGGAGATGAGCCTTTTTCGTACGGAGTCGCAGATAGATTCGGAGATAGCGGGGGGCTCGGTGGGGGAGGGGGTTGTTTTTGTCGGAGAGCGCGTCAATTGACTCGACCACATAAGTTGCTTAAGTCACCGCGTCCATTTTCTCTCTCTCTCCTAGATTGCTATCGGCTACTGGAGAAAAACGACGATCGCGCAATTTTCCGGAGGATCCGCCGTTCGTTAGGAGTTAATGAAGTGGCATTTCCCTTCCCGCCAATAAAAAAAGGTGGGTCGGAAAGTTTTCGGATGAGTTATAAAAGCTGTTATCTTCCTTTTTTCGGATGTTTTGTAAACAGGGCCGTTTTTATCGCCGTTCGGAGAAATAAAAGCCTAATTCGGGGTGCTGATAAGGGGTATGGGGGTGGGGGTATAAGTCGTCTGTCATTCTAATCGGTTGCCCCGTCATCGCCAAACGTTTGACATAAGGAAGTCTATTCACGTTCTTCCCAATGAATAACTCTTCATCACGTCTTCTTCCTGGATTTCTTCGTGCTCGTTTCGCGGTTGACAGCATTGGCACTGAGTTGTTTGTGGAATAAGCTTCATTCTTTCGAACTGAGTTTGAGCCCTGCAACGTCTTCGCTGTGGCGTCCCGGAATATGTGGTGATCCTACAGAGCAAATAACACGTGTACCACTGCGGATAGTATTCGGGTCCCCAGGAGGGGCGGATTCAAAACTATCGGAGACCTTATACGCATAGATCAGACCAAGGCCCCTACTATGAATTACGAGAGCTAAAATCGATTTTCTCAGCAAAATACACGCCTTAGAATATTCATTTTCTTTACTACGGCAAGAATATACAATATATTGAACCATAAATAGCATTTTCATAAATTATTAAGAATGATGGAAAGACTTACATAGTGGCCTTAGTTATTCAGTCTATTCTATAAACATGTAGAACTTTATAAAACTTTCCAGAAGCGAAAAAAAATATTAACAATTCGTATCTACAAATATTTGAAAAAAAGGTTATTAAGAATTTATAAGTAATAATTCTTATAGTTTCATTGAGGCCTTCAAGTGAATGAGGCCCTCAGATAGCGACCATTGCGCCCAATTATAAATCCGACCCTGGGCCCCTGAATAGTCAGCCTCAGTGGTTTAAGGATTAGTGCTATCCTAGCGACGTCTAGGTCCTGGGTTCGAATCCCAGTCAGTGGATGGTTGTTTGTGAATGTGGTCTTTCAAGACCATAATTCGCCTGATAAAATCGTTTTTATTACTAAATATCCATTTCCCGAGGGTCTATTGCTTGCAGGGTCTGTCAACACACCCCTGAGGTAAGGACAGCAGATATTCTCCATCTGTACAAAGGACCTGCTAACTTTTAACTAACTTAATAGCAATATTTGTAAAAATTATATATTCCAAAGCCCATGCTGGCCATGTGTGAGGCATAGATATAAAATGGCTGCTGAGGTTGGGGAGCTTACTGGGTAGTACCTCATATACCTATCCTAAAGTAACAACAGTATTAGTACTTTCATTCTCCTCTATAAAAATTAAGATACCACAATGTCGTGAAATTTCTAGTGGATAACTTGTTAGCGTGGAAATATTTTAGGGGGGGCAATATGCGATTTTTCAAGAAGTAAAACATATTTTATAGACGGAGTCTGACATTAAATTGATTTAAAAAGCATTAGGTTGGCTGGTGGCTATGCTCTTAACTATTACTGCCTTACGGTGTACAGCAAACACCTAAAAAGCAGCAATCAAAACTGAAGATTCAAATAACTTGAGATAAGGCAAAGTATTCAGTACTCAAGCATCAATAACACCGAATCGTGTAAAACAAGTCCCAAGCTTGTTGGAAATGAATTTAAAAATCCAATCCCTCATTGGAAAACAAAGGTTATTTATTGATGGCTAAGAGGCACCGAAATGATTTCATCGGCACTGTAGCGTGCAGAAAGGGATTAGTTCTTAAGCAGAAGTGCCCTAACCCCAAATGGGATGCCAAAAGATATATTTTAGAGGTTGAGAGGTGTACTGATAGAAATGCATCTGTTGTAATGTAGCAGTATAAACCAATGAGTGAACAATTATTTGTAAAGTGTGCCTTTGGAGCTTCGTACTAATAAGATGGCTGCAAAATGTTTCCAATTTGTATCCTATTTAAAAATTGTCCCAGAATAGGAATAAATGACATTGCGGTCTACAGTAACACAATTTTTTAAAATACAGATACTCAGAAATGGTTTCATTCTTCTTCTGATGAAAAATATTTCTAAAAAAATTATTCGTATAGTGACAGTAGCACAGAGAGTCCAATTTTCATTCTCAATCGTTAATTAAAATTAGAAATTTTTGAAAACATGAGATAGATATTATTAGAAAAATGCCAACAGCTGAAGAATTCAAGGATCACAGGGATATATGTTACATGCTGCCTTAATAACGAATATCACAGAAGCAAATCAACACTCAATAAAACGATTGTGCTATGAATACACTAATGCCTGCTTCCGTAATGTTTTCTACGAATGCATCTAATGATATGAAAATTTAATAATTCCGTGCTTTCCGACGAGAATTGAATCTAGTTACCTTAAACCACAAGAGCCTCCAACTTTGTTTTTTTGGGTAAACATAAACAATTTTATATTTACTTTTTTGTTGCAACCTAAATGAATACAAAAGTGAAACTCTGATGGTCATAAGGAACTGATTCAATGGGTATATATTTCTTTTATTAGATTAATATTTTTATTATATAAATTTTTAAGAGTTAAATTTTGTATTATTCTTTCTGTAATATTGAGTGTAAGTATATGCGAAACCATATGCTCTATTGTATGTGTAACGCTAACAACCGCAAGTCTGCTTCCTATTGCAAGGAAAGAGCGAAAATTGAAACTTACATTAACATTTTTTAATTAGTCAATCTCAGTGATTGATTTCGAGTTAAAATTTTTAACGTTTTTCTAATTAGAAATGAATTCTTAATTACTTATACTTGGGTATATCTTTATTATATTTCTCTGTATATTATCGTTGTCATTTCGCCTATATCCAACCCTTCAATGATAATATACCAACTTGTAAGGCGGTGGGAATGATTTAGGAGCATTCGGAATTTTTATACGAATTTACTTTATTAGCACTTCCTTCCTCAACGTGAGAGAAAGTTACGGCCATCTTCCTCCTCTTCTCCACCGAATTCTCATTCCTATTACTCAAAGAAGCAACGATTGGCCCACTTCCCCCTCCTCATCTACCGGATTCCTCTCCGAAGATCTTCTATTTAAGAGCTCCCAGAAAAAACTCTTTTTATATGCTGAGGAAGGGTTGGGCCAGTTTAAGAGAGTGTGCGCTAGGGTAAAGTGGCGGCGATTGATGTCGGAGAGGAGAAAGGATTGGAAGAAGGTGGAGGAGAAGGGCTTTTGGGATGGAGGTGTGGAGATTCCTCTTACTCCATATCTACTCTAGTTCCAATTCTCGGCGCGAGAGCAGCACTGCACCTGTCAATCCATTACAGCGCCAAGTTTGATTCTGGGATACTCGAGGATATAAAGAAGGCTTGAGTATGTATGTGAGAGAAAGTAGTTAAAAACGTATTTGAAGGAAAACAAGAGGGGAGAAGATTTCTTTACTTATCAAAATTTAAAGTAGAAGCTAATTCATTTCATTCTGTCAAGCAATTATCAGACTTATTGGTGACACATAAAGCGATAGTAAAACACGAGTAATCCAAAACTTAGTACACAGAATAATAAAATTCTTGCTTGCTTAAAATATCTAAATCTACATGACTACGCTACTTTCGGCGTGCAGGTTGGGGACGGATACATCAAGAAACTGAATTACCTGAATTATCTAAGAAGAATTACAATATAGAGTGAATTTCATGAAAAAAAGATTTGTTCAGTTAATATATAAGGTCTATAAGTGGACCTAGCTTGAAATACCAGGGGAAGGTGACGAAAAGACAAAGTTAAATATTGTATAGAAACGAAACGATCGTTAGGGAGTAGGGGGCTCGCTTGATAAGCTACAATCCTTGATGATAAATTAAAGCTGTTCATAGATTATTGGATGGGGAAACTTTTCAGTCTCAAGACAGGTCTCGCCCCTCATGAGCTTACTAAATACGAGTAAGTTCCAGAGATGCAATAGCCATTGAGTCCTAAAGGATTTTCAAGGACGATCACGAAATAAAGCGTATGTTACCGTTTCTTCCTAAAAAGACGCAGAGAAAGGTACAACGTCATTCTAATTACGGGTCGTTAATTCAAGCACTCGCACGTTGCATACTTCAAATTTCGACGACTTCATCAATTTCCTTAGTAACAAAATTAACGTACCGTCACCATGCCGAAGTCGGTTCGCCATACTCATAAATATGTAGCTGGGCGGCAAAAAAGTACTTGATCTATACGATATATGTTATATCTGACGCTTAAATGATCTTAGTGGTATTCCACTCATTAACTCTCTGTATGTCTCTTGAGTCTCCCCATAATAGAGCTGTTTGCGAGACTTTGGAGAGAAAAGTATGCAAACAAGTCAGTAACGAACGTTTTGGCATGATGATGTGAAACTCACGCATGGAATTCTACTAACGAAGGATAATCTATGTATTTCATCTACATGTGAATAACACAAAAACATTAAAGGAATTCGGGAGTCTTACGCCTATTAACATAGGAGATGGGCTTAATATTAATTAACGGGATAAATACGCATTCTGCGTCGGTTTAATCGCCGGCTGACATACTAAAGAGCTTCCGAAATGTACACAACAATTAGCAAGATGCCACTTAAAAATCGGAATTATCCCACACTGACGTTAATAAAATAATGGGTCTTCATTCTACTCTTTGGCTGAATATGGATATCTTATGATAAACACTCCGATAATAACTGGCGGTGATATTTCGACAACTGCTTCCTTGTGTAGCAAAAATGTGAAGAATTTAATGTGATTGGAGGAATTCTCTTGAATAAGTCATTGCTATATTTGATAAATGATTAATATATCCCCTTAACTTAGTTGATGAAAATTATGTTTTTGTAAAAAAAAATTAATTTTTATTCCTATTTTCACCTATGAACAGGAAAAGATTACGAAAATGAATGTTCCCAATCATAAATGGTCCATAAATGGTAAAATCATAAGACAATTTTTTTTATTTACACCAAATAGAAACTAAGAAAAGACGTACACACTTACATAAAGAAATAATTTTGTTTCTTTAATTTGCGAGACTAAAGATAATTGACATATTAAATAAATTGGGTGAAGCCTGAACTTCTTATCTTTCATAATTTATCCGATCCCAAATTTATATTTTTTTAATCAATTAACTTTTTTGTGGTGATAAAAGAAAAATTTATTAAATCTGATATTTGTAATTACATGGAGGATTCTCGTGAATGGATCAAATATTAAATTACGAGGAACGTACAAGGTTCGTGCTGTATGCACTTACAACGCAGAAAATTCTGTTAACCTTCTAGAACGGTATCCAAATTATTAAATACTCACTATGCTTTTTCAAAAATAAAGCATTACGAGGATTATTTTGAAACGCATTTTGGTGTTTCTTTTCGAAGAAGTTTCACATGCAATCTAACCTCAGAGTAATTTCTCTGAAATCCACATCCTTCCAAAGGATTATTTTACTCCCGCAGCTGTCATGTTTCTTGCGAGCAAATAATTTTTTACTTACGGAATGATGTGATGTCTTTCAGTCAGCCATCATCCGGAGTGCATCGCAAACATGGCGCTATATGATAGCAGCTGTTTAGTGGCCATGATTGGTGGACGATTTAACTACTCCGAAATTTTACCTGCAATGAAGGTAAAAATGAAACGGATTAGAAAATCATTCTACTTAGCTACCTATTATCCTATGTTGAGGAAAGTAGAAAATGCCTTTTAAAATATTATCTTACGATCTCGAAATAAAGGTGTTATCAATTTTGCATTTTTGTTAATCATTTCCCTCGGATTATTCATTTGCTAAAAATATTTAAAATGTTTTACGTAATTTTTCTCTCAGCTGATTGCTTCCAATCCTAATATTAATATCATTATGATCTGTATGCTGGTATTAGCCCGATGTCCATGTGATAGTGTTACGCTGATACACAAATTATAGTATTTTCATATGCCATACTTCTTCTTATCATGCATTCATATATAACTTTATTTTCTAAGTATCTTCATCTTACGATAACAACAATCAATACAATCAATATCCAGGATAAGCGATATTGGATTTAGAAGATGATGTAAACTAGAATTTTTTCGTTCGTCGAGTTTTTCTTAGGTCCAGTTGACCCGGAACCGTTCCGCATATTGATTACCCGTATTGCTAGTTAAAAACACATGCTCTATGTAGAAACTGCATTTAAAATTTGTCGTAATAGAAAATAATTACCTATATCTTAAAGGTTATAGAATCTAATAATAATTACCTACACCTTATTTGTATCTCATATGTATATGCTATTATGTATTGACGTAGATGGATAAAGGTTTAATTTAGATAAATCTTTATTTTTTCATTTCTCTGTCCACTCTACCTCAAACAATTCCCTCTAGAAATCAGGATCAAACGAAACGAAACTATCTAAAAATTGCGAAGTACCCTAGTGAAAAATCACGATCCCTTAAAATATTTTTCTGTAAAATATATAACAATTTTCTATAGAATGATTATTTCCACGGTCCACTCAGGGAAATCATTGACTTAATTGCAACGATGGGCATGATTTTAAGTCCAAGCAAAACAATTATTACACGTTTGAAATAATTGATTTAAGCATCGGAGATGCTTAAGGCTATGACATCATGATGAAGGTATCGTTTTCTGGTTGATAATTTCATTTGTTTAATTGGACGCAACTAATTCGAAAGACTGACTTCACTCGGCAGTCCATCCTCAGGCGATAAGAATAATTTCACGGGTGTCCTCATTTAATTACCGACATTTCTTCGGCAGCATTTAAATTTATATCGATAATCGCTTTTCGCACAGTTACGCCTCGCAAAGCGTTTAATTCAATTGGCAGTCAATGTGTGCACATCTTGGGTGCATTGCGCGGAAACGAATTATGCATATCTCAATTAACGAAATTTATGGTAATTAATCAAAGCTATCCAGACGCAATTTCAAGGATGATTTATTTTTACCAATGAACGCTCTTTCTCACTGCCTCTGATTATTGTCATTTTCTGACATTAAAAATTAGAAGAAAACTCAATGAATTCGACGTTCGGCTTCATGTCACTAAGATTTTGTTTTGGCAAAAATAACTTTTTTGATGTTACTCTGCGATGGATAATGAATCCAAATGTGATGGAGATCTGAATTAGGGTTGAAGTATTTCTTGTAAAGAATTGATAAATAATAGGGGGAATACCTTCGGATATGAGCGCTTGAATGTGGATATTTGAATTTAGTTACTTAAAACCTTATGGAAAGTCGAATCTAGTGATCAAAAGAGAGAGGAGGTACTAGAAAGGACCGGATCACAAAAAAAGCACCGGGAGTATCATAGTATACTGCGAATGGGAAATACAAGTAATAATGAGAGCAATAGAGCATCTTAAATAGATTTTAATATATTGTTACTTTGGCCCTGAGAAGGAATTGATTCTTCTACTGTTTGATTAGCTGGTCGCTGAAAGAAGTCTTAGTTTTGCATGAATCTAAAGGTAGCGTTGCTATTAAACTTATCTTTCATTTTTTTGGATGGTCATAGGCATTTTCTCGTTGCTTTTAATCATTAACAAGAAAAAATAATGTCTAACTTTCAAGCAGTACAGTAGAAGAAACTCTATGAGCAAAGCTAATCAGATTAAGTACTTAAACTGAAGCCATTTTGGATAAGTCATTCATTCTTGCAAAGGTCTATACTTATCTGCGGATTTTATTCTCTTCGCGGGCCAAAGGAAACTACTGGAGGGGCCACACAAGTCCCGCGAAATGAAACCTAATGCATGAAATATAACCGACAGCGTGTATCAACATTGAAATTGCGTAAACCTTTTTCAAATACTCTTAGACATCTCCGACTACATCTCAAAGAAGTCTGCACCATGCGTGGTGACACCATTTCACACACAAATTGAGCAGGTTCACAGTTTTATTTTCAACTCAAAGACCTTTACGAAAATCCAAACATGGCCAATTCGAAAAAACCTCAAGAAAACTATCCTAGAATGAAGAAACAGCTTTTCGCAAATTAAATATCCAGAATGGCGAAATATCAACTCTTGAGCCTTCTTTCCTGGAATCAACGAGGTAGGTTCTTCCCCAACCCTTCCGCTATTATTTATGACGAGTTGTCAGTTGGATTGGTTAAAAAACGCTTGGGTCCGAAAGGCGTCTCATTAAAGATTCATAACAGTTATTTTATAAAATGCAGTCACGCCACTGGAAATAATAATGACCCATCACGCGAAGGCCTCTTTTTTACGCTCCCGAAGCTTTCTCCATCTTTTCCTTTTGATTTGAACGTGTATCTCTCATTGCACAGAATATCAGGTATCAAAGAGAAAGAATATTTTACTGCTCCATTCAAATATCCCTTTTTTTGCTTTCATTTTTTATTTGATAGCTGGAGAAGGCGCCGATAGCAGAAAAGTTGATGACACCTCTCATTCAGGGTTCTCAAACTTCAAGAAGTTCCTCTTCACTGATTTCCTTTACCTCTTTCTTCTTAAGCCAACCTCTTATATGCCGATGTAGAACAGTAAATAAAAGTTGACACGGGATAGTTTTTCGTACTTTGGATGATCCCTATAGCTACTGTAAAGGCGGGATATTTTCAGTTTTAATATGTAATTCAAATAAAGGACCTCATATTAATACCAAGCCGCGCGTTTTCACTGAAGAAAAGTAACAGGATTTCGCCTATTAATTTAATCTAATGTGTTGACAATTTTAACGACTGATTTGAAGACTATTTGTATACCAATTTGGAAGTAATTCACTTTTTATAAAATGAGAGATCTTTATATTCTCCAGCAATGAATAAATAATTCCTGAAAATATGTAATGTAAAATTGCTAGCTCATGGTACGCTTGGTTATTACGTGAAGCTTCAGTAGCTTACCCGTGGCACAAGTATTTGGAAGTATTGCAAATACTACACGTGCAAATGTAAATACATCCACGTGACTTAAAAAACTAGTCAATTATGTACACAAATTACAGCTAATGTTATCTAGCTTAAATATAATTAACTGAGGACGATATACCTCTTTGTTTTTGTATCAATAGAACACAACTAAGCCCAAAGTTCACTACAAGGAAGGATGAGAGTTTAATTGGCTCTTTTCAACAGCTCAAAAATGGATAAAGGTCGAAAATATCGAGAAACATTGCCTGTTAAGATAGATAAGGATGGTATTAACGCAGTACTAGAAGTTCTATTTTTCTCTCTATTCAGAAGATTAGCGACCCGAATGAGGTTCTATTCATTTTCACTTGGCTTTCTTCGGCTACAGATTTCAATTTCTTCCAATTGTCAAATTATCTCTCATCATCAAAGATCAAAGCTAAAGAGATTACTTCAATTTCATAATTTCTCTCCAGAGTCATCCTTTTGACTAATCAGCGGTGTTTCACATTTTCCAGTGACTACACAAACGAAAATTGACAAGATAATCCCCCTGGAATATCACATTTTGGGATTGTTTTCATCTTTTTCTTACCATCATTAACATTTGACAGCGATTTTTGATACTCATCATGCTCATTTTGTAACGTTATCCACTGTGTCTGTGCGCGAAAGCACTTGTATTGGGATTCGGTAAAAATTACTTCTGTTGATTGGTGAATTAGAAAAGCTTGCCTAATCTCCAGCCTCCTTTCCCGTAATATTCCCGCTCCAATCTTTTATAATAAGATCTAAAGCTATAAGTAGTAGCCTAAAATCGAAATAGAGCCGAGAAAGAGCTCAGAAGTAAGAGAAATTAGGATGGGAACTATGCGGGAGATGATGAAACTGATTGATATGAAACAAAGTCAAACACTAAATTTTGTGTCAACCTATTCTACGCTTTATTTCTGATTTATATCGTCTTCCAATACTTAAAGCGGAAATTCATGAATTGATTTGATTTTGTAAGATGTTACCCATTGACCTTAGATAAAAATAGAACCCTAAATTCGTATATGGGTACATGTGTTACATGCATGAGGAACTAAGTTCCAGTGAATGAGCCAACTGCCATTCAGTCAGCCTATAATAGTGCCTGAATGCTATGAGGGTTACATTTTCTTTAGTGTGAGCGCTCTTCAATGGGCAATTATCACGGTCAGAGAAGACGTTTAAGGTGACATACCCATTCAAGATATATTGATTAGTGTCATTAATACTACTGCCGACAACGAGTTATTTCGACAGCCTAAGGTATGAAGGGCAGAGAGGCTAACTTCAGAACAAGTTCACCTCCAACCATACTATATACAACCCCTGGTATCAAACATTAGAAACGAAGCTTAGGAGCAGGTATAAAGTAATTATAACTCATTTTAATCTCCTGATAATTTTCGTAGACATTTTTTTTCACTAGTACATTTTGCTAGACTGAACTGAATGAACTCGTGGCTTGTTTTGCTGTCGCCAAATTTGATTTTTGCCATTACTGTATGAATATAAATTAAAGCTGAATTGGAAATAACTGTAAATAATAATCTAAATTACGGGAAATTTGTATTATTTACAGAATATTTTATTTCTAGATCATATTTTTTATGTATTTCCATACTAAGATTATCCCATCAAATTTCCTTGAAGAAATATTTCCGGTTATTTTTCGTCATATATAGTCCCCTGTAGCTGGTTTAATAATAGCGTTTCCTTCCCAAAGAATGCTTAAAATAAAGTTAATCTGACTTGGCTGTATTTCGTGAAACGCCATTCTGAACAAGTAAGAAGAGCAAACTTACTTGTTCACAATGCTTAAAATAGTTCAAAAACATGTGGAATAAGAATTTGGATGCCATTCATGATTTCGAGCCGGTAACCCTGATTGCGGTCACGCTCTTAGCAAATTGAGCTCTTTCAAGATAACAATCTGCACTCCATGAATGACACCAGAATAGATAATGAGTCCTGAATAAAAATCCTTGCGACACTCCATTCTACCAAAAGGCCGACCTCTAAGATAACAAGGAAGTTTTCTTTTGGTCTGTCGGCACGAGCAAAGCAATAACTCGCTTTGGGTGCCAAAGTTTCAGGGGGACACAAAAGATAAGGTTAAGGGCACCTTAACGGGCCCATATATCTAGTTCGGAATGCCTCAATAACATGTCGTAACAAATTAGATGGGAGATTAGTAGGGTGATCAAGATACATAGTCTAGTAGTGCGCCAAATGACATTCTGCGCCGACTTATTTCGCGCATAAAGATCGAGTTTGCAGCAGAAGGAAAATGCCTGGTATGAGAGATTATTCCACAATTAATTTCCCCAAGAGTTGTAAAATATCATCATTTTAAATTAAATAATTAAAGTTAAAATTCGGTTACTATAAGCGAGGTATCTTGTTAAGAAAATCAGACATCCGACAAAAGAAAAAGTGAGAAAATTCAATAATATAGCGTAATAATTAAGGGTGAAATACATGTCGCGAAATAAAATTAATTTTTCTTTTGATAATTTTCATGCTCGGGATAGAAATCAACTTTTATGAGCACTTGGAAAATGTTGCGTTAAAAAATTAGAATATACTAGTGTACTCCCCCGTAAGGGATGTAAATTTAAGCATATCTAGTAACAAAATGAAATACCGATAAAACACATTACATATTTTTATCCGCATTTTAATATAAGGTAAGCAATATTTACCTCACCAAAGACAATATCTGTATTGTAAATATTCAGAAAGATTTAATTATTGAGCATATCTCTCCGAGGTTTATGTTTCGATTCGTTTATCTGTAACTTGTGTTGGATTTCAGTAATCTAACTTCAGCGTTTTCTTAAACTTATTTACGGCGGGGAGCTCACGCCGGGAAATTTCTTGAATTCACCATACATTACATTCACATAAAATTTTTAATAAATTTATATTACTGTTGGCCATTTGGAATGTACACTCTTTGACCTTACTGAGAGATCACTTTACGATAAATATACTTAAGAAACCAACGAACACTTATATACTTTTATTTTCCTTGCATTAGATAATTATTGATTCTAAAAGTGCCATACATATCTAGGCATTTATCTTAGAAGTAAATCTACATTTAATTACAACCACCGTTGTCAATTGGAACTGTTTTCCACTACAGACGATAACTCTTAGATAACATTAGGGAATTCCCTCGAGCATGTTAGATTTATAATGATAGTTTGATATCAATTGATCACACTGATAGTAAATTATATTTCTACTAATGTAAGGGCAATGTTAAATAATCTGATTTTCTTCTTTCGCTCTTGAGAAAGGATGCTTACATTCGCAACGAGAAATGTCCAGCTGTATTTTCCATCGGCTAACTTCTTTCGGGCGCCAAGTGCCAGCTCAATGAACGTGGAGCCTTCGAATGGAGCGACGATCGTGTCAAAGATTCCTTCCGAACATTTACGACGACTTCGATGGAGCCAAGAGGCACTAAATCCGTCCGATACGACGCTGCCAAGAAAAGCGAGAGCGACCGCCAAGGAACACATCGAGATAAACTCATTAGTAAATAAGTTTGGGGATGGAAAGTGAAGGGATGATACGCTTTTCACGAGGCATCTAAAACGGTGCAGAGAATTTAGAGAGACGGTGATCTTATTCGACCGCAAGGCATTTAGCACTTTTACACATAAGGTGATTCAAATAATGACTAGTTTTAATTCTTGATTATAATGTTTTCTAAGAGTGAAAGAATAGGTAAGGGGATGAATACAGGTAAAAGGAGGTAGGTAATACGTAGTCAGTGATGGTGCGTGAGGAATTGTAGAAAGAGGTGAAAATGTTTGTACATACATGAAATTTGTCCTTACGTAAATCTTATTCTTGAGAGATTTGGGTAAAGAAAATCGTTAAACTGAATGTTATTCGGAAGGATTTCACAACGAGTGTGTGAAACAAATAAAAAGTATACGTAAAGTGAAGGGAACTAATAACGAGGGCTCTTGATAAAGGAATCAAATCAAAGATTTGAAAAATCCATGGTAAGAAGCGCTTCGCAGTGAGTGTGAAACATGGACCTTAAAAGAAAAGAGGACATCAAAAAATCGGATTCTCTCGAGATTTGGGTGTGGAGTGGAATAGGAAAATTAAGTTGGGTAGTCATTACAATAAAAACAGCATTATTGAAGATGGTAGGGGAGGGTAGGGCTTTGACCGGGCTAATTAAGAAGTAGATTGGAAAATATGAAATACTAGGATTGCTAATGAAAGTGATTGAAGGTAGGATGCAGTGGGAAAGATAGAGGGGAAGACACCGAAAAAAATGTAATATATTTGCAAAGGGCGGAAATATCACCAAGGAACGAAAGAAATGGCTCATTATGTATTATGGCATAGGAGCCAACCGGAATGTAGAATACTAATATGTGTATGAAAGTAAGGCAAAGGAGGAATAGTCAGTGCAGACTTTGTAATAATTGTTGACTAAGAGATAGGCTGAAACCAGTATGGAATGGCCATGCTATGCGGACTTGGACTTGTAAAAAGGATGGACGAAAAGTAAATACCAAAGATGAAGTGTGGTTCGATAGGGAGATGGAGAATTAGAGAAGATAAAATACTGAAGAGATATCTAGAGGTTGAAGATTAAAAGGGAATAAGTGAAAGCATTTTCGGATATCAGTGGTGTAAAGGAAGAAAGTAAACTGGGAAATATAGGAGAACTATGTAAAACTGAGGCTAATAACGTGCTCTGCTCGCAAGTAGGACTATCACGATTGATATATATGAGTGTATGTTGATTCTAATGGCCTATCTACTGGTAAGGATACACTTAACATCCGAGGAAAGAAGGCGCTGAAACCTTTGCTTTTCCTCTAAAGTGCGTTGGACTTTATTTGACACTTAATTAAAGCAGCTGCGGAAACTAAATCTTTCCTAAATTAATGACTCAGGTAGGGGTACGCAACCGAAAATTTGCCAAGATTGAAAGAAATGCTGCCTGAAAATTAAACCTGATTATATCTTCCTGTACCTCATAACCGGATAATGATTATTTAAAAGATAGATAATGGACACCTTGTTTTCTGAGAAAATTATTTGTGATGTTGAATCTGTATGGTCAATTTCGTCCAGAAAGAAAAAGACTGACATCTCGTTTGATAATTTTTCAAATAGAATGCAAAAATAATTAGTTTTACATAGATTATAGTCAGAGTATATATGATTCTATCACGGGCTTACGGGAATAGAATGTATCATTCTGGGAGCTACTACATATATGTATTGAAGTCCAGTTAAAGTAGGATTTCGGTTACCGAATATTTCGGACAAGTTTAGTGATTCTAGATTCTAGATAACTTAGTAATCTGTTTCTGTCAATTAGGACTCTGAATCATATAATGTTCAAACTTTTCGCGATTGTCAAATATTAAGTTTCAGGGGGATATTATATGGGAACATTTCTCCTGTTTAATCGTTAGCTTTTTTACCTCTTGCCCACGTTTTTACAATATAATTTCCATAGATCTAATTCATTTCTCAATAACTTATTTCAGTGATTGTGAAGGCTTTCAAACAAAAGAAAAATTCATATGAATAATAATTTTTATGAACACAATAAATACCTTTATATTATATAGCCAATAATGGCTACAGAAATAGTTGTCTTTGTGAAGTGCAATAGAAAATATAAGCAAAATTTTCTTAAATACTGTCTCTCATGAAATTACAAGTAGTGACACTGGCATAGACTGTCGGTTTATTTAGTCCCTCACTTATTCCTTTAACTTTTTAAGACAGACTATGTCAATAACTTCTATATAAAAGAGAAAGGTTTTAGTACAAGTCATCTTATTGACTTTCATCTGATTTTAAACGATTTGATGCATATACGATTTGATCTATATACGATATTGAAAATGACATTAAAATAAAAATTCCAGTATGCCACTGGAAATATTACCTCTTCCTTATGGAATATCATTCAAATTTTTAAAATTTGGATTTCTTATACGGGGGTGCCTAAGCTGAAGAAAGAAATTCGTTTCGATGTCTATTCGTTATTGGAAACCTTCGACAGCCAAACGAATTTTTTTGTGCTGGAATCCTAAAATAAAATCTTAGTCACGGCCAAAAAAAGTATATTAGTAATAATGGACGGATTCATTTTGTTTCGGTCACCTATGAATTCTTCCGCATGCGTACATGAACGAGCATCCAGCAAGACTTCGTTAGCCGAATCCGTATTCATTAGTCGAGTCAAGAAAACAGCGAAATAAATCTTCATTATCCGCAAAGTTCGTAAGCAGGGTCACGGGTTAGCTGAGAAATCACTGCATTTACCAAAATTAAATAAAAATAGAAGAGCACTTCTCATGTCACCAGTGTAAAATTTCACGATGGAAACAAGAATACTTAGAATTAAGCGGCATAGGGCAAACGAACCAAACTCCTCTTTGTGTCGCTACTTCGAAAATATGGCCATCTAATAAGAAGAATTTTTAAAAGGATTAACCCGAGAATTAATATTTTTAATTCAACATCAAACAACAGTTCCGTGACGAGAGAAGCGTCCTAATATTTCCATTATTCACCGTGGAAAAAGACTCCGCTCCCAAGGAGGAAGCGGCGGAATTTTTTAAAAGCGATTTATCAAAAGAGGTAAGAGCTTCCGCGAAAGCATCACAAAATGTTTCGCCAAAAAAACTCCTCTAAATCTGGCGTAAAATGTTCCTTAAGCACCGACGAGGCCCAAAAAGAAGTGAAAGAAAGGTCGGATCCGTCCTCTTCTGGGAACGAAAGCAGCGCCACTGATTTAGACGGATCTTCGCGACATTTTTAACTGTCTCCCTTGGCGATACACCGTATGGCACCGTCTTTATCTTTAGAAGCTTCGCAATAGCTCAACTTCTTTTTCTCGCGACCCTCTTCCTCTCTTTGCGAAATATAAATACGGGCGGCGAATATTCCTCGAAGTTGAGGAAAGGGTGAGTGAGCCAAGGCGGGGGTAATAGGGCCCACGGGCGACACTTAGTCACAGACAAGGACTTCAGTCACGGCATCTTGAGGGAGAGAGGGCAATGAGGCGACGGCTTCCGCGAGGGATGTGGATTATTTCCAGAACGCTACGCTCTATATAAGCCCTTCGTAAACTTCTGTAATCTGAGGAACCCATTTCATTTACGCCTCTGAGTGCGATTGAAACTCGCATTTGCCTGCTTCGTGAGAAAATCGGAATCGGAAAATCCTGTTCTCGCTACGACTCCGAAGTCGAGAAGAAGCCGTGATTAGAGGGATCAAAAATTTACAATTGGAATTACTTGTTTCTGTTAGAACTATTAGACTAATTAGGAGCACATAATCACTCCACAGTGAATAAAAGTGGACTGCCAGCAGGGAAGAATTTATGGTTCCATTTAGCTGTAACGTTAGAACATTCAATGTACAAATACTGGTGCTTTCTTAAATTAAACTAAATCCGAAATTATCGAAATTAAATGTATATGAATTTTTTTATGATTCCCTCCGAAATAATTGGTACCGTAAAATAATGATATTTTTCCTCCAAGTCACACCATATTAAATATCAATCTTAAAATGAGTCTTATCAAGCAATAACTGGTTTTAGTGAACTTTAATTAATTTTTTAAAACTTTAATAAATTACGAATGAATACAATACAATACCACTAAAATATACGAGAAAAGAGTAACAAGTAATATGGAGACAGGTTGCTTGATCTATTTTCATACTGTTATATGTCATCCATTCCTTGTATTGATTCTTCTTCATCCACCCTTTATATTGACTTCTTGGATCATAATTATAGATTTCTTTATCGGAAATTCAACAGGTTTTTTGCCTCCCAAAAATGAAAAAAAAACTAACTGAAATAATTCCCTCCGTATAATAAAATACAAGTGATGCATCCTTCTGTTCTGTTACGAAACACACTGAGGCAACAAATATTTCTTTATATACTCTAATTACTAAATAAGTGATGTTTGACTGAATCTTCGCCAACTGTGAGACGTGATAATCATATATAAAATAAATTATTCGCTCACTTGGAATTCGGAGACTCTCATGTCACCTGATTAATTGGTGCGACAGGGAATAAAAAGGAACATTTTTTCTGGAAGATTTTAATAGGTATTACTACTAATTATTTATACGTGAGATAAGCAATGGTAACGGAAAGTGGTAACATATGTGTCTACGTGTCTTTCTAATGATGATAAATTTCATAAGTTTACCACAGAGAGAGAAAATTGAGGAGCAGGAAATATTTCTAAAACCCAAATAAACGGAGAATTAGTTCACACTGAAAAATCAGCCGCATCGGGAGGGATGAAAAAATCCTACACAACATCTGGAAAAATACTTGATTACTCACACAATGCTATAAGCTTACGTGCAGCTTTATCGTGACAAAATATAATTGCAATAAATTATACCTGTTTAATAATAGTATACCTAATAATAGTATACCTGTTTTTCTTGGTTAAAGTAAATTTAACTTCACTAACTGATCCTTAAGATCCAAGAAAAGATCTATACTAATCACAATATTCCCCATTCTTCTTTTTATTTTGATAGAATTAATTATTTTATTATTTTTATTCAATAATAAAATAATTATCAATCTTAATACAGGTTGAGTATTTTAAATCTGAATTTAAAAAATCCGAAATTTAGAATTCAAAAATATTCCTGTCTGTAACATTTTTATCAAATAACTTTTCAATGCGTTTCACTACTTTTTAATACCTCATAAACAAGATGGTAAAAAGATGTCATAAAGTCGTGTGATTTCATAACAAAAATAATGTCTTTTACATTAATGTCTATTACAAAAGATAAAAGAAGCACTTTTAACACCAAAAGATCGAGAAATAACACTACAGGAAATATGTAAGAAGCACATCCAATATGGTACCCATACTTCGTCCCCAGATCCTAAAGGTCTGACAACTCTCTCTAATCTTTTAATTTGCACCGAATCATGTATTCCAAAATCTGTGAAATTCGAAATTCCGAAGCAAACATGGTCCTCGGCATTCCGCACAAGGGATCCTAAACCTGTATTTCAAAGTTTTTAAAATTATAGCAAATTTGAATTAGAAATAAGAAAATTCACACCACGTTAGAAAATCCACGTTTTTCTCAGCTGTTATCAACGCGTTAAGATGAGAAATATCCGTAGTCGGATTACTAAATGAGCATCAAGATTCGGTAGCAGTAGTTATCCTATGACTCTGAACGATCGTTCTAGGAGGGAATCCGTGGAGAGCAGCGATTTAAATAAGAACCGGATGAGAAGTAGGCACTTAAATGATGTTACGGTAAGTCTACCGAAGCGGAAGGGGAAAGACTTAAATCAAGTCGAAACATTTGCCGTTTCCTTACGTTTTTCACCGAAGTGAGGGAGAATTTTCGTCGGCATTAATAAACGTGCAGACGATTCGCATCTCCGTTAACAAGGCGGTCGTTAAAAACAGCCTTTACGATCCCGACTGTTTTTTGTGGGAAAAGAAGGTTGCGAGAGAGGTCTGAAGATGACTGTTCTTCCGTTTGTACTCCGAGTTATGTATGTGACTCGGTCCCAGACATGACCAAATGGATCAGGAATTAAGAGAGTTGAGGGAAAAGGAAAAGCTGGCGGTTATTTGCGTCGCAGAATACTCCCCGAAACGCGTCAGGCATTTCTCCAAGTGGCTCGGGGGAATGAGCAAAATATACACAAAACAGCTAAAATTTTGTTCGGCTGAAGCAAACCTAATCAATCATTAAGAATGACGAATTTCATAGACTATGCACTATTTTCATCGTTTCTTTTCATTGGTTCTTATCCAAAAAGGTTCGTGAGATTATTAATTCTCATCGATGAATCCGAGACTACTTTTTCCTATACAAAATTGTTTCCTTAGGAAGTTTTTTCCCTAACTGATAATGACTGATGGTTGAAAATGTTAAATTTAAGGAAGGGATTGCCATAATGACCTACTAAGAATCGTTAAATTATGATCGAGTTACTTTTTCTTTACTGTGAAAATGTATTATTAGTAAGTGAGATATCTGTATTGGAAAGGTGTGTTGTTGTAGGTTGGAGATTTCTATATTATTGAAGTAGAATATATTTGTTGTAATGTTGTGCTGCTGTATTAGTGCAGTGTGATTTACATCTTAACAGTAACATTTGCAACGGACTATCAATCCATCTGAATTTTTTTATTATAAATAATGATGATCAGTAAGCGTCGCGACGCATGTAACAGATTGTGAGAAATTATTGAACATATCTGTCGTCTTTAATTTTTTTATTCGATGAAAATTACACACATACATCGTTTCTGTTTGTTGTTATCAATTGAAATCGTTGAGTAAACTGAGCATCATGAACTTCCATGTCATTATAAAATTATTATAAAAAATAGCACATTTCAAATAGGTTATATCACTTTGAGAATGATAGTATCATAATAAATTAGGTTTCATTTCTTATCATTTCCTATTCATAACAACATTGAGAATGAATTATCTACAGATTGCACAAAATATTAGAAATCAACAATTATATTAGATAATCGTATTTTTGTAGTTACGAAAAATTAAAGCATTATTTTTTCATTTATTGTGCACTTAGATGTAACAC
This sequence comes from Pachydiplax longipennis, assembly GCA_036926295.1. NCBI lineage: Eukaryota > Metazoa > Arthropoda > Insecta > Odonata > Libellulidae > Pachydiplax > Pachydiplax longipennis. The sequence continues at coordinate 22,009,178 of JAVFKF010000012.1, forward strand.
AGTTATAGGTATTAAAAATACACTCTAATAACAATTTAACTCATTTCACTATTGGAACAGAAATAGATTAATGCTACAGATGTGTTATGTGAATAATATCAAGGCTAATAAAAAATAGAGTGCAATTTTAAGATATAAAGTATATATGTACCTATTAATATATACCAAAGATTAAATGTTTCAGAATGGTTGGTTGATTGATTTAGAATCTGTAAGTAGAATCACTACATAGATAGAGAGTGACTTGCAAAATCGACGCTATGCAATGCGGTGAATAGGTTACGCAATCAAAGCTTACGTTTAACTCCAACGCTATCAATGATCTCCGAGAAGTAAAAATGAAAATAAACCATTAGTTAACATTCTGTATGAAATATTGTCAACCTAATGATCATCAGTATTCATTTCAAAGGGTTGCCAATGGCGCCAAGAAATCACAGGAGTTAATTCAAATACGTCACATCTGACGTCCGCGAATAATAAGCATTTACATGCCGCGAATAGTTAATAAATTGCAAGGAGCCGCAGACGTTGGATGTCTTAAATAATACATTAAACTCAGATCTTATTTCTCTCAGGGCGTCTATCAGAGACCTTTTAGCATATTATTATCAACCGGAAATTAGACTCGCTTTTCAAAGCGTGGAAATCAAGCGAATTAATGAGAAAAAGGATCGTGGTTAAAAGCGTTTCAAGCTGAGCGGAAAGCCTTTCATTTTGGAGAGCTTACAAAAATCAAATCAACGTGTCAAGTTATATATGAAACAGCATGCCGGAGATATGATTTTATTTGAGGATTTTGTCCTGAAGTTGTAATTAACTGCGTTGATCTTTTAGCTCTTCAATCGATCGCTGGTGATGATTTGAATTTTTTTCTTGCATGGCAGAAAATGTTTATTGATGAAATTCCATATCCAAAGCAGATGAATTCACTGAAATTATTTTCCAATATGATAATAATAATATTTACTTAATTCGTTTTCAAGAAAATATACATGCTTGAGAAAGTTTAACAGAAACAAGTAGTGAAATATAGGCATCCCAGAGGAAAATCTTTCATAGGGATTGCCATCTTTTAAAACAAAAAATGACGTATTTTTTGGCAAAAAAAAGATTTTTATGGATTGTCCTTTAATTGATTTGTAATGAATAAGAATGGTAAAGTGAGAGATCATGAAGAAGAATGACGCACTAAGTTTAAAGAGTAAAAAAGTGTGAACGGGACTGACGCAGACATGACTCTAGCAACATGACGGGACAATATCTCTCCCAGTAATCTATGCATGCGCAAAATCTAGCAAGAAGTTCCAATCTAAATATAAAGGAGAATATAACTGGCATTAATACGTAAGTAATAATAAAAATATCCTTCTGCACATCGTTTTTCTTCTTTCCAGTTCCAATCAACGAACATATGGTTTGGCTTATCATCAATCTTTCGCTTTATGAGCCAGAGTGCCTTGGAATAAGAAAAGAGGAGCGCATGGCATGGAAGCGGAACCAAACCGAAAAACAAAACTAAAATTACCGGATTGAAAACCAAACCGAAAAGTTAAAATTCTTTGTCCTGAACCGAAACCTTCCAAATGAACGTAGATATATTTCCTGACCATAGATAGCGGTGACTTATAACTAGCTTAAATAAGTAATATTTGCATTTTGAAAATGACCATTTAATTGTACAACTTATTTAGTGACGATAGTAACATTCTAACATATTAAGTATAACGCTACCATAAAGTTTCACATAGCATAAGTCTATTAGAGGGATTAAGATATTTAAAGCTTGTGGTGAAAGAAATTCGATTAGAACCGGTTTCAGGAAACCGGAACCTAACGAAATTTTCCGTCTTCTTCCTCATCGAAAACCGAAGTGAAGATAATTACGAATGCATACCCAGGATATACAGAGCGAATGAACAGTAGGAAAGGAAAGAAGCAGGAGAAGACGGTGTATTTTGGAGAAAGAGGGAGGGAAAGCACGAGGAAAGATTGAGAGAGCTTTCCCTAAGGGTAGCCTCTAACAGCTGCGGGCCATTAAGGCTGGTCAATTAATGAAGCGGAGGGGAAAACGATAGAATGAAAGGATGAGGACGGGAGAGAAGTGGGAGTGAAAGAGATGAGGAACAATTAGAGGAAAGATGAGGGTTTTCCTTGAAGGGAAAACAATTTAAAGCGGGAATTTTCGAAGGCAAAGGCCGATTCGAAGGGAATGAGGGAGATATGCTTGGGAAAGGGGAAATCAGGGAAAGGGCTGATTCGGAAAGAGATGAGGAAATGGGATAGAGAGGTGGGGATGAAGCTAACGCATTACTGCGGCCTATCTAAACCTGAAAGCTGTTTAAGAGGATCTCGGAGAATCTGTTAACTTTATCCACATAGAATATCGGTTTTACTCGCTGGAATCGCGCGATGAATTTCGAAACGCTCTTAGTTTCATCAAAAGGCAGTTCCTTTTGTGTGATTAGGAAGGAGCAGGGATTAAAATCATGGTGACTGGTTATTAATTGCCAGAGAAAGGCCGAAATGAATGCCAATTCCGAATTTCGACTGAATTCTTTTGAGAGGATTGGAAAAGTTACGCTTCAAAGGGTATCTTTGACTCTGTAAGAAAATGAACTAGAGAGTTAACAGCAGCGGATTAACAATTACACAAGGCAGAATTATACTTAAATTTATTTCGATTGGTTTATTATTGAGTTCAACATCAATGATTTGGCATTATTCTTATTCATGACCACGAACGTTAAACATCTTAATATTACTTCGGTTAATGATATTATTAGCAATACTATTAAAGAAGCAGTGCCTCATAACTTAAGTGCCTCAATTCTCTTCGAATAAAAATATTGCCATCTTAGATGAATACATACCAAGATTTTCACAATGGGACCCTGGCAACAAAATAAAGAAAAATTGTAAGGAAATCAAAATACCCAGTTTGTAGGCATCCTGTAGTTAATGTGAGAAATATTGCAGAATATTTCTATTCACTAAGTGATTTGATAATCCTTTTCCGAGTATTGCAGAAGTATTTTTCATTACGGAAGTTTTAAGATTATGTTTGTAAATCGTTACATATAATATTATAAACACTCTGGGATAAGTAATAATATTATTGCTTAAAGATAATATTTTTTTCGAAGTATCTTTGTTTGAGCATGATCAATTTGTTTAGTGACTCTAGTCGATAAAGAAGAAAAATGATTTTAACAAATCAAATTTTACCGTAAATAAATACGGCTGAATCCGAAAAATTGATCCGGACCTGGCTAAAATACGACACGATCAATCGGAATCGGGTTCATTTAGAAAAGGGCCGGATCTGGATGAAAGATTTTCCGTACAGTTCTCTACCACTCACTATGTAAGCTATAATCTGGTACTGAGTTAAAAGGAAATAATTTTTTGATATCTTACATGGGATGCAGAATCAGGCTCCTCAAAAAAGCACACGATGCTTCTCCTTGTAAAAAATATGATGTTTGTGCAAAAATTTTTAAAGGATTCTGTAGATTTATATGTAATATTGGAAAATTTACAAGTATTGAAGACATTAAATCCTTCTTTGAAAGTATGATAAAAGAAGGGAAGCGGAAGCTGATAAAAATGAAAAAAATCTCCAAGACGCAGCAAATTAGGAAAAAGATGAGGGGCGGCCTAAGAAGAATTGAAGAGGCTTTTAACTAAAGATTACAAAATCACAAACACAATAAGGATGCTAAAAGAAATTTCGAAGTCAAGAGGATTGTAAAAGGGCCGTGTGCCGGACGAAAAGAGGCGTTTCATACATTTAGGTTCATTAGTGAAAATGGAGATGGAAGACAATGATTTGTTGGTGTTTAATTCAGAGGTAGAAATATAAGAAATGAAGAGCATCTTCAAATTATTTCTTTAGATGGAACAATTAAGCACACTGATCAGAACTAATTCAGAATAAATTGCGCTGTTACAATCTTAGGGAAATGGCACCAAAGAAAACGACTTATCTGTGATATTTTCTCAATAGATTGGGCGTCTAAAGTGTGGAAAACAAATATTTGAGAGGTTGGAAAATATATTTTATTGAAATCCGCACGCCCCTGCCATAATACGATTTTTCATATTGCACATGAGAGAGGAATCGCGCTCTAATGATGAAGCGCACGTCATTGAATAAATTTCAGTGGAATTCCAAGTTTCGTCGGACTTAATCAAACCTCTATTAAGCTCGTGGATTTATTTCGGTTATCATCCGAGTACGCATGGTTGTTATTATTGGGTACCTTATATAGAGAGGGATTCTGAACCAAATTAACGAGAATGTCGAGCTATTCTTGGAAGTCAACAATAAAAAGCAATCACGGATAAAAATCAGTCCTATTATGATTTAGTTAAAAAATCTCTAGGATACATATTACATGGCGGTCTTTAAATATTGGAGATATTATTTAACAATAATTTTCCGCAGATACTGGTAAATCTATTATCAATCTGAACATCCACTTTTCTTATAATCTACCTAAATAGTTAATCGATGGCATCAATTTAAGTATTAAATATTCATAGATATTATAGAAGCTATGGCAATCAAGTTTATATTACTTTTATAAATAACAAATGAGAGGAATAAATAAAAGGATAAAATAAATTAAAGGATAAAATATCCTTTTTAAAAAAAGGGACTATTTATTCTGTATAAATATATACTACACTATATATAGACTATATATTCTGCGACTTTTAGTTTTAATATCGCAAGAATAAAAGTATTATTATTATTATCATTATTGTTATTACTAACCCAGTCTTAAGATAATAAAAATAATTCCTTGTGCCTATATTGTTGCCCAATTAGAACAGGTGATAGCATAAAGATAAGTTTGTATTTTTTCTTAATAATGCAATATTTCTGGTTCTTTTTCGTCTTAAGAATGGTCTAGTAAAATCATCCTGGTGAATTCGTAATCATAAACGAAGTAACAAATGAGAATAAACATTTTTCCTGTATGTTTTTCTCCATCCTCTATGGATAATTTTCTGTGGCGGACTGATGTATTGAGAAACGGTCAGGAGATTCCTGGATGTGAATTGATCAGAAAGTGGCTCAGCAGAAAGTAGCAACCCTAAATGTGGTTAACGTAGTTATAAAGGAGGAATTTAAGTCAAGATAAGATATATTTGTAATATTTTGTAACAGTCATGTTGCCTATAAAGGCTATATGATTAGATGTTACTTTGAGGGAAACCATTCCTGTATAAAATCCTAATGCCCCTGTCTGCAAAACACTGGACATGAATTCGTCATTATAAAACTCTTAATGTACCTATCACTTTGATATTAAATTTTCCTAGATTGCCTGTTTTTCACGTTTCAAATGTCCCACTTCGCATAATCGGTCTCTGGACACCCCAGTTTGGAGGCAACGAAAGGAAATTAAGCTTTTCTGGAGGAGTAAAATCGTGGTAATAAAGTAGTAGTAATACTATATAGCCTTTCCCCACATACTTGTTTTGGGCTCAAACACCAGGTCACCCTGGATTTGATACGCTGTGGGTCCAACTCATTGAAAATCGCTTCCACGAATGAAATCCTCGGACCATTAATGATTATGAGGTGGCAACTCCGAGAAGAAAGGCTCACTTAATGAAGGCCAGAGAGAGGGGCAATATACATAGGACGCAGGTGAGATGATCGTTAATGGATTTTTCGGGTCAAATAAGGGCGGTGCGTGTGTTGGTAGCAGTTCCGAGTGTGTGTTCTGTTGGGGGATTGCTATGGGAGGGAGGGTGTTAAAAAGCGTTTGGAAAGAGGGCTGTCGGAGTGCTGAAAGAGAGTTTATTCTGCCAGGCGTGGGATAGACAGATAAATGGATAATGGTCTTTATTCGGCGGAGAGACCGAAATAAAAAAAGAACCTCCCATCGCGCATGTGAAGTTGTGAAAGTAAATTTGGGTGGGATTGGACGACTCTGCGGAAAAAATATAAGCATCGGCAATTATCGAAGTTAATCCCTCGAGCTTTTCCCGATGGCTTATTATATGAGGCGAGTTTTGAACATTTCATTTTTGCGTAAATCATTCTGAGGACTCCCGCTGTTTTCCAAATATAAATCGGGCGGTGTTTTTTTTCCGGGAATTTTATTTTTCGATTTTTGGTCGCGCTGTTTGTTATATCGATAAGATTTTGATTAATAAATTAACTTTGGATTAGTTCTGCGGGCGTGGTTGTGCGGGAGCACCTTTAATTCCCCATGAGGACGTCATGAAACATTTAAGGTATGATGGCGATCGAAAAATGGTCGAGAACCCGTTTTCTTTCTAATTGATTGAGTACGTTTTCAGCCGCTTTCTGTGAGTGATTTTTTTGTACAATATATTTTTCAATTCCAAAGAGAGGTACGATTATGAATTATCACCATGATTTGTGAATTTTTTAGCCACGCATACTTCTCACAACAGGTGACTTTCCAAATACGTTGGGGTAAATACAGTTGAAAAATATTTTCCTGAGATAAGCTATCGGATGCAATAAAATATAAAATTTCCATGTTGTTACCGACCGTTCATGGAATATATATAGCTTAATTTGAAGCTCAAGATTCATTAACTATAAAATTATCATAATTTTATAGTTTTAAAGGTCTTTATTAAGACGAGATGGAGACTGACAATTCTCTTCTTCAATCTAACCTGTCACGAATGATATTAACAAAGACTTAATCAAAATGACAAAATCTATTTGTTATCAAGCAATACCAAAAGTAAAAAGTCCATGTCCCAAGCCGTTTATTGTATATTATGAATACCACATCGTATGCGAATTACTGGACAATATGTAATACCTTAATTCCTTTCCAGCAAGCGATTTTTTTACACGTAGGAATTCCCAGAGTTACGACGTCCACGATGTTTCCGACATCGGTTTTCGACAAGATGACCGGGGGTTACGGAGCCCAAAGCATATTATTAGTAAATGAGAACAACCTATCCGGAGAGATAATACCAAATGAACTGTAATTAAACACCTTTAATCTCTTCAGAATTATTCCATTTATTCCTGAGTTGGGAAATGAGACGATCACCGAATCAAAACCAAGATACACTGAGAGATTCGAGTTTCAGATGGCTTCATCAACTGTGAGGAATCAAAACCCGTTTGCCTTTGATTAAAAGTCCATTACAGATCTATTAGGATGAGGAAGGCTCCAGGACACATTAAGAATTAAGGATGGCTTCGTAAAACGTCTAAATTAAACGCGATAACTAAAGAAAAATACATGAAAATCATCTACCACTCTACCCCAAAGTTTTATTGGCTGCATGAATACATCAACCACTGCTTAAGTACGATTTCACCTTATCAAAGAACGGCTTCCGTTTTAATTACTCTTGGAGTTATGGTTCCAGACGTATCTAAATCTCAAGTTCTTGATGGAAACGTAAGAACAGAAACCGATAAGGGAAAACAGCTTCTTAAATTAACATTAAGACAGCAGGATGTGTTAATCTTAGCAAGAGGTTTCCATTAGTCGTTGAAAACCTCCGAATTCGGCATTTTCTATGGAATAGAAACCAATGGAGCCTTTGAAAAATATGTTCGTTGGGAAACACATGATTGCAAAAGCTTCATCTAGTAAGAGGAGAATTTCTGAGGACTGATCTCAAGTAATTTATGTCAGACAAGAGTAGGTAATCCTTAAGAAGTACTGCAAGTACGAGAGTTACATTCATGCGAGTTAGTGTGCTACTTCTACCAATCGCGTTGTCTGCGATAAGTCGGTGAGATTACCGTGTAATATCAAATAAATCGTAATGAGTACATTTTTAGTTAGTGAAGAAAGAGGAAGGTTGAGTAATTAGATATGCATGATATCTAAGGTCATAATTATCCCTCATAATCTCTCTTTACCTTCCACCTTCCAATACGTGATTTCCCTCCGTACTGAGCATCATACTGTCAGTATCTTTCGAGGGAATTTCGAGTATCTTTCTACACCGGGAATCGAACCCGGGACCGCTTTCACCGAATTTGAACGCGTTGCCCTCTTTGCTATCGGGAGGCCTATAGAGATACGAGAAAAACGAACTATGAATGTAATTCATTCATAGAGTATGTTTCATTCATTTCTAGAAGGTATACTTCTCATAATGTTCACCAATAAGTTGCTTGCAAGTTCTTCCTTCCGAAAAAATATCACCATTCTTTAAGTTCCCTTTCGTGCAGGTTTCATTGAAAAAAGGAAGCCGCAGAATTATACATTCAGAATTTCAATTATGACGGGGAACTCTTAATAAAACATCATACATATTTATCACTTTGCCTACGGTAGGGTACATTTAAGTCTACATTCATTCAAAACTCTCATACTCGAAACTCCCTTGCCTTTGCCCAGAGGGGGAGATCCATCTCCCTAGGGTCCACGCATTACTTTCTCTCTAATATATAGTAGAAGAACCCTTAATCGCTCTGGTGCTCTAGTTTGCTCCTCAAGCCTCCTGCGACGCAAAAATTGAATATACCTCCGTATAATAAGAATGTAGCGAAGATATGATTCGCAGATTTTTCTCAAGGATGATTCTTGAAATCCACGCATACAAATGATTTTCCCTTCTTTTCCAACTTAATTTCAGCCTTCCAATAATTCTCGAATTGATGTCGACTAATCACATCCGTGAGAATCACTACTTCTCCCTGTATCTCGATGGTGATTTCTTGCACGTATTCAAAGAAGGGCTTGTTATTTCTGGTGTACGATAATGATGAGAAAAGACCCTTTTATCGGCACAATGATAAACTTCGCTTCAGCCGGTGCGCTATTAAAGAGATTACTAAATGGGGATTGGCGTGCAGTGGGAGAGGAAATGCTCGAGGAGGAAGGGTAAACAGAGGGAACGACTTTTTGCCCCGAGCAGCGAGTAACGGGTCGTTAAGGGTTTAAAAGGATGAAGAGGGGAAGAGCAGAACTGGGTTCACCTCATGTCCGTCTTTTCCGAAGTAAGGCAATGAATCATTCCATACATGACGGATATCTGGTGCGAATCAGGAGAGTCGATTCGTGAGCTAAATAAAATGATCAGATCAAGAAATGACATCAGCAACTTAACTATTGAGAGTTTTATGCTACATTTTCTTCTACGACGTATATGAGAAACATTTTTACTCTGGAAAACTGCAATTAAAACCAAAATTCTCACGAGTTGCGTGTTGCCTATATTTATATAGCACGACAATGAAATCGTTTGCAAGTAAGCGAATTTAACCGCTAAGTAAGCTAAATGGGAGCATTTTCCACTTTTTTCCTTTGACGTGGTAAACGAGGCTGAGATACAAATTCATTCAACCCCAATATTTTCAAAAGAATGGAAAAAGTCCCATGACCTGCAGCCTACAGGCTTACCTCACTTTGATTTCGAGAGAAGTGGTCTAATGTAGAGGTAGTCAATAAAGACTATAGATTCAATATGAAAGTATTTCCACAAAAATACTTTAATTATTACTAATGATGATGATAAAATAAAATAGTTATAGAATACATGAATAGCCTGGGTTTACCTTTGTGAATATGAATTTTGAATTGCGAACGTAAACCACTCGTTAACTCTTGTAATATAGTGGATATGTTTGCATTTCTAATTAATATACCTATACTATGATCGAATTTCTGTGATCTCTCCAAGGGCGTTAATGCATTTCTCTCGTTCAAGAAACGTTAAATCGAAATAATAATTGAAAAATGTAGTATCCATTTCCTTCCTAATTAGGAATGGAGCCAAGGGTTTGATCATTACGAGCCTATCGTAATCATTAATCCTGAAATAAGCTAAGTGAATGTGTATGGCTAACCATGGTCAGCTTTTTCATTACTTCTCTTTCATTCAAATCAACCGGCCACTCATTTATCCGACTACATTCAGCATTCTTCGTGGCCGGTTGATCGGAAGTAGAGCGCATTAATGACTTTTTCCATTACCATTTAAAACAAACTAAAACTCTTTACCCTCCGCATCCATTAAAGCTCTCAAAGGGGAAGGAATTAAGCGAGGATTCGAAAGAAAGAGAAAAGGAGCCCACTTTATACAACCGTAACATCCCCTCATCCTCCAAACTTTCCTCGAGGCGATCTCCCTTTTTTTCGCTTCCAAAACGGGAATCGCTCTCATCATCGGTTATACACCCTCCCACGAATTAATGGGCGACTCCCTAACGATGCCCATGCAAGATTGATAGGAATCCCGGATGACTGGTCTTATGCGTAACGTGTGTGTGACGTATGAGAGAAGAGATTGAGTGGGAAAAGAGGTGGGCGAAGGGGTTCGGCGCAAGTGGAACAATAAATATTAATTCAGGAGGTCCGGGGGTGGGGACAGAAGAGGTTTGTGGGATGTCAGTGTGCGCGCGCGTTGTAGGACGGTGATGAAACAGACCAAGTTTCGGACAAAGGGAAGTACAGAGGGAAGTGCGGTTCGAAATGTTAAAACGAGCTGCAATATCGAGCGCGGTTGAAATCTCGTACGCCGACAGGGCTGCACCCCCCGCATCCCTGTTAACGTATTAATCATAGGAGCGGTGTGGCATTCGCGATTCCCAAATCGCCGCCGTGCATTTGACCTTTCGTCCGTTCTTTCGTATTTTCGGCCTCTCCTGTCACGAATCTGGCGCTTTGACTCCAACGGCTTATGGCTAATCGAGTGCCTGGCATTCCTGGGAAACAGCGACGGACAAGGCCGGTGCATATTTGACAAGTCTAAAATTTATCCCGGGGATAATAGTTAATTTAGCGCATATCCGGGGCGAAATGTGTTGACTTCGGGATGTGGGTCGGATGAAAGATTCATTCCGGTGGCTGTTTACATCGCGACGCGTCTGCGATGAGAGATGAAAATTCCGGAATATAAAGCGCGGTATCGTTCGGTTGCCCGAAGTGTTTACGGATGGACACCTTCGTAATTAACGGACAATGCGATGTTTTGGAAAGGGACAAGCTGCGCTATGATTTTTCTATCAGCAGTGACATTTACCTTTTCCCTTTATCTTCCAACAAGAGTCATTATCTCATCCACGTGAACGATTGTTGATATTCCCATCATTAAAATTATCATCATCAAGGGTTAAAAATTAGAATATTGATACTTTGAAGCTCTTTAGGCCCTTCTGTTACCCGTCAATTGCTTCAATCCTTCATAATTTAAAGGTTATATAGTGTATATATATTCCTATGCTCATCTTGATGAACGAGACAGCTATGTAATAGCGTCATATGCCTCGGTGCTTGGTTAAGAAAACAACGATTAAGTCCACTAAAGAGACCAAATAAAATATCGTATATATTTAGCATTTAAAAACTTTCCGAATTAACACGACTAAATTCCAGTAAAATATAATTAAGAATAAAATGAAAAAGCTCACGGTACGTCAATAATAACACAGGCACGGTTTGATAACCCCATTAAAACGTAGAAAATATACTGCATTTTATGAAAAATATGCTAGTCAAATATTTCCTGATTGGTATTTTATCTGAAAGTGTGCAACAATAGGTATCTATTATCTTATCATATCTGGTAACCCCGTTAGTTATCTCCCGTTTCGTAACTCACTTTCATAAGAATAATTAGGATAGTTAAAAGTAGTCGCGTAAAACTCAAGTTTCATGACATTCTCGCCCCCTTGCGGATAGAGCCTTGTGGAACTTTATGAAGGATTTTGAAGTATTCCGGCAAAATTATGAAGCATCGTCCCTCATTCCGTCTGAATGTATATATCGTCCCAACTAATAAATCTCTTTTAATTCCCGCATGAAAATAAAAGGAGATCCTGCTCATGACGTCTACTCATCTCTTTCGAGTACGACCGCCTGAGAACATGTCGTCCTTTCAGCGATACAAAAACACTCGAAATGGTCGGAAGCTCTCCGCGGATATTCCTCAAATTCGTTCCACCAGAGATCTCTAGAGACGTCGTCTCCCTCCCTCTCGTCGAGGCGTTTGGAAAGAAAAAAAACTTCCGTTAATTTCCTGTCTCCTTCCCTGGGATTTCTTCGATCGAGTCAAGAGTGAATGCTATCGCATGGCTGGATTCGAAAGCACATTTGCCTCTCCTCCATCGGGAGGGAAAGGACCGGCATTAAATCGACGCCGATTTAAATACCGGAAGACTCCCCGATGAAAGAAATAAAGTGGAAGTTATTTCGCCGCTCTCCTCTATCTAATATATATATTTGCTCAAGGGCTTTTAAACGCTTCCCGTCCCTTTTTGTGGGGAGATAAATTTTTGGATCCTTTGACGAAAAAACGAATGAGGAAGTGGAAGAGGCTTCAAAGGGAGGAGAGAGAGAGATTAAATTTCCGAAAATACCCAGCATTCTTTTATTCTTTGACGTAAGTGATGATGATCGTGATGGAGCCTTTATCTCGTGGTAATTATTTGCTTAATCATGTATCGTAAGTGATGAGTGGTGCGGATTTGGAGTATCAAAAGACCGCAAAGACAAAATCAGGACCTCTGTTACAAATTGAATGAAAATTGGCCTTTTTAAATGAAGGGACTAGAAATTTTTCTATAGAAAGGTTGGCCACAAAGGTTTGCGAATAATTACGTATTGAGTTATAAGTACGGAATAACATTGCTATAGGTCGCTATATATTGGCTTCATTATTTCCTAGCTCTCATAAGTCGAGTATGGACTGCCGTGCTAGCCTAGCAACACGAGAGTGCCAGGTTCGAATCCTGGTTAGAATATGGTTATTTGTGTGTTAGAAAGGATGAATAGTATGTGTGGTCTCAATTGACAATAATTTAACCAATAAAGACGCCCTTATTATGCTATTAGAAGTGATAGAAGAATTTTCATATTATATCGACATTTGAGTTTTGCAGAATTTTACATAAATATCCTAATTGCATACTTCATTTAGGACCTTCTTTGGGAGGCCCTTTGGCGAATATAGAAAATATAGGCGGTTGATCTCTCACTTGATGACTTTGCAAAATAAGCTATTTACATTGGACATGGCTATGAGCTCTAAAAAAAATAGTAGCGATTTTTTTTCGAACTGAACATCTGTTGACTGTAAAGGAAAAGAAATGATCACAGCACATATCGGAGTTTACCCAGGGATAAACGAATGTGAAAAAAATCAGATGACACTGGGAATCGAACCACAGCAATGCTGGATTGGAATTAATAAACTAAAAAGTACTTCACATAATCCACCGTAAAACCGTCCCACCCCTTGGAATGTTATTGGATCCTTCCTGAGATGAGACCCTTAGATAGCATCTAATACTTCTAATTATACATCCGCTCATGATTCCCGGCTTACAAAATCTCGTAATTTCAAAAGTGCCATCGTTATCCACCGTCAAAATTAATGATCGACGGAATTTATTCCGAAGATACGCAAAACGCTAAGAATCCAATCCGCGGAATTAAATCAAGTAGTACCGCTCAAGCGTTCTCGGATACTCAACAAAATCCGGGGAAAACGTTCCATCTCCAAACATTCTCCACCCAATAAATTACCTCGTGCATCCACTTATTAATTCACTCTCGACTCCGGTTTCGTCCTTAGCTCGAACGTTCACGTACGTACAACGATTTTCGCGGAAATCTCTCTAAAGGAGAGGGGCAGAAAGGAAAACCCCGCCTCGAAAACATGGGAGCTTTTCATAGAGGAAGATTCAACACCGGGGAGGGAAAACATATATACAGCTGAGTCGGGCGAATCGATATCTCCAAAACGAGAAGGAGAGAGCGGTTGGGGGAGAAAGATTAATTTTATGACGTCCACGCACTTCGGGACAAATAAGACGGGTTATGGAAATGATTTGTCCTTTTGGAAGGGTGGGCATGTGGGCGCAGGCGGCGTGCAGAGAGAGAGAGGGAGCTCGTAAAACAATTTAAAAAATGACTTGGCCGCCTCCGCCGCTACCGGAATACACGCCTGGAGGAGAGGAATGCTTTTAGATTGCCATCTGAGGGTGGGCCCGCTCAGGGGGGAGGAGAATGAAACGGGAAAGAGGTGAGCCGGGGTTAAAGGGATGATGGGAAAAGCGGAAATATGACCGAAGGGGAGGTTCTGAGAGTGAAGACTTGTTTATTTTTTCAGAAACCGAGGACGGAATCTTTCATAAATATCTGTTCGAGCAATGTCGGTGGGAGAGATAAATCTATGAGGGGAAACAATTTCCCGAATGTTTCAACGGGCTGTTTGAGGTGGCTGCGAGGATGGAAAAATCGGGGATTCTTTCTCCCGCGGTAGATTAGGGAGAGGAATGATTGTTTTTTTTCGGCGAGGAAAATTTATTCATCTGAGTGAAGTAATATTTGATCCACTCAGAGGAAAATCAGATAGGTACACGATGGGAGGAATATTCCGACCGTGGATGCTTCTCCCCACACTTACTTCTGATTTAAAATTAACTCGCAACGACATAATACTGCTCTATCCCATACATTTTTCTATGCCGTGCTAAAGTCTATAATTCCGCAAAGGTGAATTTATCTTTTCCTTTTGAAATATATATTTCAGTTTTGAATACTTTATTTCCTCATTACTTAATTTCAATCTTTGAACTATTTTGTCTATTTCTAACTCATTACTTCAATCTCTGACGTTGCTGTAATCCGAAGTTGGATGAAACAAGGATTGCATTTCTATACCTTCCGAAAAAATTATTTGAGAGATTTATATGTTAAAACTGAAAGCAAAAAGCGGTATTTAGTAATAAAACCCCCTACAGCTTACCTTGCATCTGATTCATCTTAACTAGAACTCTAACGATCCATATAAACGGACAAATATGTTATGTATTAAAGATAAAAGAAATAAAAACTGATATGAAAAACATAACAGAAGCCTAAACAATATCTTAACACTTTGATCAGCATAAGAAATATGTCAAATATAATTTCAGTTATTAGTAAAATATTTTATCACTTTCTATATTTCCTTGGTTAAGGTTATCATTTTTGCTGAAAAATATCATACGAGTTTCCTGCTTTCTGCTCTCCTTCGTTTATAATGAACAACCTTTAGAAACTATGGCGTTCTTTTGAGTCAATACGGATTAACGAAATGGAATGCCTACTTCTAGATAGAGTAAGATTAGTCGTATCATAAAGAATTCTTAAATATATGTTAATATGTTTAAAAATTTATATGCAATCCGTTTAATCAACATCATCGAGCTTCGATACTAATAGAAAATATAAGGAAAATATTGAATTCATATTTAACGGCCCAAGATAAATCATCGGTTAGACTACCGACCAACAAAGATGATGACCTCTACTTGCAGTACAATATGGAAGTGTTACTGAAATATAGATTTGTACCATTCTTGGAATTTTACCTATTCTGTTAATTACACAAGGAAATGTATTTGAACGACGGATCACTAAACGGATTCAATTAAAAAAATCAAGACCTCAGAAGCGCCAACTGATGCGAACATCATCCGAGGATAAATAGGGGCAAGTTAACGATGGAACACCCGCAATATTTCAGAGCTCGGGAAGGATCCATCGCGGGAAGCAACCATTTTAATTCCCCCCCAAACGAATGACGGAAAAGAGAAGCGGGAACGCTAACTTTCGGGTGGAAATGCAAATGAAAGATTAATCGCTCCCAGTTATAAAAAGAGGTTATGGAGCAAAATGTCAGCCGCTGAGACAAGGGAGAGAGATGGAATTTACAATCGGGGAGAAAGAGTTGGTTCGAGGTGGTGGGAGTGCGGCAAAGAAAAGGGTGAGAGAAATTGAAAGAGACAGAGAGAATCTCGCAGGCATTCAAGTTCCCTTCACGAAAAGGGAGAATTAATTTCACGACTGAGTCGGTTTCCTCGAGAGGAGTCGGTATTAAGGAGGAGAGCGCATTTCGCAGGAGCTCGCTGCTTATACTCCCCTCCCTTTTAATCATCCGACGTCTTTCCTCATGAACTCGCTCTCCTTTCGCACAGAGATGCGGGAAAGTGAGAGAAAGAGAGTTTTGGAAAGAGGGGGGCCCACGAATTGTGAGCGATGAAATTCAGATGAGCGCTTGTTTGGCAATCTCCTGAAATGCTCCTTCTCCATCCGCTAAAATCCGAATTAAGTCCGCGGCTGCGGAGCTTAGCGAGAATGGAAAGAGCGGAGATGAGGGCACCTTTTAGGGTTGGAGGGAACGATTGGAGTCGGAGTGGGTGATTAAAAGTTGATCCGCCAAACAGTATTTCCGTATTACGCAGCGTTAGAACGCTGCATTCTTGATACCGATTGATTTTGCGACCGTGGCCGGATTCGGTCATATTGCGCATAACGAGCCGTTAGGGTTTCTCCACTTTCTACCATTGTTTCCAACGATAGCTCTGACGGAGAATTTCGCGAAATACCTAGCGACAAGGTCGGCCCGAGGAGTATTGAGCGGGTAGTCATGTATACCATATAATTCCTGTAAAAACGCTAATCTTTTAACTCCTACTTTTTTAAGGGATGATATTTTGGTGTTCATCTAAAGTAATTTGAGCAAAAATATTTCTCAGTAAATAATCCTTATATGATTAATCAAATCATTGACACTTAATAGTAAATCGAATTGAATGGAATTGTTTGTAGAAATAAAACTCACTCTAATAATCGCTGATCTTAATTCAGTGCGATTGATTAATTCTTAATACTTTTCATTGGAGATTAATTGGATATAATTTTTACAGAAAATGTCAAAATTAAGATCATTTTGATTATTGTTTGAATAATTAAAATAAAATGTCGGTCTTAAAGTTTAACTCTTAATATAAGAGTCATCTATATAGTAAATCCCCCCACAGATTGTTGCTTAACTGGTTTGACTACGAAAGGATTCTACACGAATTTTAATTCGATACGAATGCTTTGGGATGAGCAATACTTGATTCCATAGCATTCTTGATGTGTACATTTACATTTACATAAGGACCCTGCTAACCGCCACTGGCGCATGGCAGGGGGTGTGAAACACCGAAAACCTATCTACCTTTGACTGCTGTTGGCTTCTCTAATGCTTCGCGGAAAAAATGACCAGAAATAACTATCTGTCCTGGCAACTATTTCCCTGTAACGCTTCGTCGTTTTGTCTCGAAGATCACGTATGCTACAAACTGGTATGACAATATCAACTACCTCCTCCCTGAGATCCGTAGTGATAAATTTATGAAAAAGCTTCCTACGGTAATCAAGTCTTCTATCACTAAGCGAATCCCAACCGAGGGATTCTATCATAGCTGAAACACTGCTGTCAAAACTGAAATCTCCCTTAACAAATCTAGCTGCCCTACGTTGAACCATCTCAAGGCTGGAAGTTAATCCCACTTCGTGCGGATCCCAAATCGCGCAGCAGTACTCAAGGAGAGGTCGAATTAGGGAGAAGTACGCTATTTCTTTTACTCTCCATGAGCAACCCCTAAGGATTCTACCAGCTAAACTTTGCATCCTATTCGCTTTACCTACTACGTTTTGAATATGCTCTTTAAAGGAAAAATTACTACTGAGCGTAATACCAAGATATTTATGATGCTTCACGAACTGCAACGGATATCCTGAAATATTATACGGTATGCGAGAAACATTAGCGGAACGTGTAAAATTCATGGCTACGCACTTCTTTACATTCAAATCTAACTGCCAATCCCTGCACCAACCAGAAATAAGATTCAAATCGTTCTGTAAGCAAACAATGTCATCTGCGCTTGTAATATCTCTATAAATAACAGTATCATCTGCAAATAGCCTAACCTTACATCGAACATTATCCACCATATCGTTGATATAAATTAGGAACAGAAGAGGACCTAATACACTACCCTGCGGAACACCGGATGTGACGTAAACCTCATCAGAAAAAATTCCGTCCAACGCAACTCGCTGCGATCTGTTTCCTAGAAAACATTTTATCCACTCAATAACTTGCTGATTAATCCCATAAGCCATCAATTTATGAATTATTTTTACATGTGAAACTCTATCAAAAGCTTTTCTAAAATCTAAAAATATGGCATCCGTGCTAATACCCTTATCAGCAGCCTTAACTAAATCGTTCACAAAAAGGGCTAACTGGGTATCGCATGACCTACCCTTACGAAAACCGTGTTGACATTCACTAATTGCCCCCTTATCACCTAGAAAACGCATTATAGAACTGGCAATAATATGTTCAATTATCTTACAAAAAATTGACGTTAAAGATATGGGACGATAGTCTTCCGGTTTCGAGGAACGCCCTTTCTTAGGAATTGGGGTGATATGCGCTCTTTTCCACGACGTTGGTACAACGCCTTCATCCAACGTTTTCTTATAAAATACGACAAGATAGGGAGAAAGCTCGTCCGCCAGCGTAGTAATAACCAGCGAAGGTATACCTTCCGGTCCGGGCGCTTTCTTCTTGTCAACCTCTCGCAACAGCTTACCTATTCCATCCACTGACAACTCGATCGGCCCCATCTTTGAATCAACCCTGACAGAAAAATCGTTCGTACGTCCATTGTCTAAAGTAAAGCTTTCCTGGTAATGTCGATTAAGTAAGTTCGCTTTACCTACCGAATCACTAACTGTTAGTCCCTCATCATTAACAAGACTAGATACTGAAGACTGACCTCCACGAGATTCTCGGACGTATGACCAAAACTCCTTCTGGTCGCTTCCTAAAGACTCTAAAAGGGTTTTAGATCTATATTCCAGGAACTCATTCCGCGATTCCTCCTTAACCAATTTTCGTACCTCCGCGTATTTCTGACGCTCAATTTCAGAGTCACCTCCGATCTTCTCTAGTCTCTTCATCCGTGCGTGTAGAAACCTTTGCCTCCTATGCAACGCCCGCAATTTAGGTTTCATCCAACGTGGTTCCTTACGCTCCCTCACGGTTTTATTAGGGACGAACCTAGCTAAGCCTTCCTTAAGTATACGAAGGAACTCTATCCAGCTATCCTCAACGCTGTTACTACTCATAAAATTATAAAAGTCATCCCTGTTAACGTTGATATAATCCCTGAATTCCGAAAATTTCGCCTTACAAAACATATAAACCTGCCGGGGCGGCTTCAGTGATTTTACTATATCCGTTTTAATTACTGCAGTAATAATATCGTGGTCTGAAATTCCTTCTAGTATATTTATCTCATCAAAAAGGTGCGAATGAGACGTAGCTAGTAAGTCCAATACACTCCCTCGATCTTCGCGAATTGTCCTCGTAACCTTCCTGTTAAGTTGATCTAAAGCATGGATCGTAAAAGTATCTATTAATTTCTGCGATATACTCTTCTCCCGACCTGAATATGAACTCGATAAATTATCCCAATTAATATGGGGAAGGTTGAAATCCCCTCCTACAACAATGATAGGATCCCTCATTTTCTTCCGAATGATCTCAAGAGATTCAGCTAGTTCCTGTAAACATTCAATGTTACTATCTGGGGGCCGATAAAACGAACAAAAGAGTACCTTCCTTCCGTTCCGTCCAAAAACCGAAATCCATACCATTTCACTTGTACCGTTACCTAGAAAGTCGACGCGCTGACTCTTCAAAGATGCTTTTACAGCGATAAATAACCCTCCGCCTATCCTACAGAGTCTATCTTTACGATGTACAATATAATCCGGAGGAAATATCTCACTCGATTCAACATCTTCGCTTAACCAACTTTCTGTTCCTATCACAATATCCGCGCAAGTGATTCTAGTGAGATTAAGAAATTCGGCCTGCTTATTCCTTATACTTCTGCAACTTACGACTATAACTTTCAAATTACTCTCGTTCCTCTTTAAAGAAGGGCATCTTCTCTCATCACATGAAATCAGTCACCCAGTAGTACTCGTATACTAAGTGAGATAGCTTCACCAAACAAGGTTGTTTTCCATTTATTGAAAGAGAAAATGAAGAGATTAGGATTATGCATCTTAATGAAATACTTTTAAGTTGACTCAATTCCTAGGAAACATTCCAAATCCCAAAATAGCGAATTGATTGAAACTTTCATTTTTAAGCTTCACTTCCATGAATAATGGTGTAACTTTCATCTGCTTTAGGAACACCTTAAGGGGCGAATGGAGACGAAGAGTTGAAGAAGGCGATTTTCCAGCATACGATTTGGCTGTGAATGCAATGAAATGAATATTATTACTTTAGTTAGGAATATCTATAATGCTAACATTAATTCCTAATGCTTTATTTCTAAATAACGTTTTTTTTTCAGCTGGATCTTTAATACGTACATGACTGATAATTCTCTTATGCTTACCCAAGCGCTCCAGTGGCGCAATTGGTTAGCGCACGGTACTTATAAGACAGTGTCCGAGCTATGCCGGGGTTGTGAGTTCGAGCCTCACCTGGAGCATTTTTTTGTTTCTCCAATATTCACGGTAAACACATGAACATTGTAGAAAATGACTTTGTCAAAATCCAGAAACAGCATTTCAAATAATCAATAATTAAATAGAAATCTCCGAAACTAATTTCTGAGAGTTTTAGTTGTTGGAGTGGTGATGAGTATTTCATATTTGCGTGGAAACTTTGTTTAGGATTTATCCGAACATTACGTATTTCTTATCCTGAAACATTTCCTCTTCCTTTTCTATCGGCCTTCCACATTTTATCGGATTTTCCAGCTTTTCTTTTCCCTAACTAAAAATTTTTATTTATAATGCGTGTTACTTAATCATTTCCCATGAAAATGATACAAGGTACAATTTTCAGATAATAATAAAGACTATGCCTTCAGAAAAAAAGAATATGTAAAAAAATTCTTCGGAATCAAGAAAAACTAGCAGTATTTAATTTAAACAATTTCCGCTGGAATTTATTCAATCACGGGACCTCCTTCATGCAACTTAGAATAATAGCAGTAAGATAGAAATAAGAACACATTTTTTTCTGAGCCATTTGAGGCGGAAAAAGAATAAATATTGCTAAGTAAATCAATTATTTAAGCCTACTAGGTATTTTAAAATCGCTAAAATTTGCAAATTGCAATAATTTCAAATAGAGAGTACAATTCTTAGAAGCTGTATAGGTAAGGATATTTTAAGCATTGCGATACTCAGCGATGTTGCTATTGGTTTAAATCTGATGAGGTCATGTTCTACTTAGTGAAAGATGCCATATCCAGGAAGAGGACAATCTTGCCATTCCGTTTTTATTTGGGATATCTTTTGGTTTAAATCAAACTAAATCCAGGAGATGCCAATGTAAAGGCGAAAATAGTCGATATAAATATATTCCGAGTAATTTACAAGGTCTTTTGTTACTGGATTGATAGGTGAGAAAAATGAAATCAATTTAGATACTTAGTATACAAATGTAGGACTGATAACGGACCCTCACATCAAAATATTCTTATATCATTTTATATTGATTTTAAGTTCAATTCGGAAATTAATTGGCATCCGTAAGTTCTGGGAAATTTCCCTAAATAAGTCCCAAGAGACAGGTACTCCTTCCCAGATTTTTTGCTTCCCGGTAAAGGCTGCTCTATCGAACACAATCCCGGGATTCTCGAGATTCAGTATGTCTTTCCCGGGAAAAGGAAAACCGAGTTTCCGAACTCCATCCCCTAAAATCTTCATCTCTCTCTACACATCCTCCTTGACCCCACCCCAAAGCTTCCATCAACTTCCTCATTCCTCATGTAGCTGGAGCGCGGTCTTGCAACTCCCTGACCTCCTCACCCCCTTCCGACTAACTGGCAACTTATCTCCAAAGAACCTCTCCCCTCGACCTTCTGAAAACCGCGCCCTACGCGCTATTTCCTTAATTACTCGCAACCGCTGCCTGGCGCTGCTGCTGTTCATAAACTCCTCAAGACTCCGGATTGTCCCGCGGGAAAGGGGGAGGAGGGACTCCGTGAGATCTGGAACATCCTCTGCGGCCGAGGAATGAGTTATGTCTGATGGAGTAATAAGCGAAGTCGGAGAAATAGAGAAAGATGGTTGGACACTCCAACTCGGAGTGCTAAAGGAGGCGCTGGTCCGTGCGGTGCTGAGGATATAGAAAAAGTACTGCCCGTCTTGTTTCTCTCCAAACTTTCGAGGAGCGGATTTTTTACTTACAGCGCCGATTGCGCCGGCAAGAGATGTTCTCGCGGAGATTTCTGAGGCTCTGAGTTTCTTTTGTTTCCAAAACGAAAGATGCCTCGATGATTATATCAACTGCTAGGGAGGGCATGTATGAAACTATTCCGTTTACTTCGGACAACGAAGTCTCGGAGAGGGTAAAAGTAACGAAAATATGGTTTTAGGTCACTTATTCGTAAAGAGTTAATCCATATACCCTTAGCTATGATAACTAGATGCATTATATAACTATTGTATATATGAATGCAATAACAAGCGCAATTCACCTACATTTATTACTGTGTATGGATTATACGTATATGAAAGAAAACTGCGGAAAGAAATGTGTAAAGTTTTATGGAAATTTTGTTTGTGTTTTTTGTCTAAAAATGACTCTTTAGGTACCTGTTCACTTGAAATACTGGGTAGAGGAAATATGCACGGAACGATTATTTTTATTATAGAAATCATATAAATGCAAATTTTCTTAAATTTCTGACGCTGTAAATACTGAAAGTGCTTTAAAAGCACGTAAAATTAACTCAAAGCCAGACCATGTTTTAAGACTACGTGTCGGCTACCATCAGAATATTACAACACTAATAAGAACTTATCATTTCCTTGACTTAATTTCAGACCCGGAGAAAGTAAGGAAAAGAATTATTCGAAAGGAGAATTAATAATATTCGCACCTTCAGGGAAAGAACTTTTAGTTAAAATCTGTAGTAAAATATAATGAGGATGTTTTTAAAAAACATTTTCACTGTCGTAAATTAATTGAACTAATTTCCTGAGAAAAAATCTCCATCTCTAACTCATGCTAATAAAAAGATTTCTAACAGTACAAGAACTTTCAAGCCATAAATATAATAATGGATAGAATAACGTTCTACAAAATAGAAGAGCTTCTGTTATAAATATCAATGAAACGACGAACTTTGGCAGAATATCATCATAATCACGATGAAATAATTTGTAATGATTTACCTAGTTACCTGAACACTGAACATTCAAAAAATTGCAAGAATTAATACGCCAAAGATAAATCATATGAATTCATGGAACTATAAATTAACTTGCAAGATTTGAGGTGACATCATAGCAAGTTATATTCAAACAGATGAAGGTAGTGAAAAAAATTCCGTTTCTTCATTAAATAATGCCTTATACTGCGAAAAACTGATTAAATTTCTATCGATGATGAATATACGTATTCATGAAGTACCCGAACAAGAATAGCTCATTTATAACACAATTAATGATGTCAATCAAAGTTTAAGATTAAAATTAGGCTTTAACGAAATAAGGCTCATATAGACACTTTGAAGACTCGACTCTGTAAATGAATATCCTCTTAAAATAAAGGCATAAGTAATCAATCAAAAATGCTTTGTTATTACGCTCGAGGGGTCATCAAGTTCGCCTCTGAAAGGGAACGAGATGAACTTAAAAAATACGAATTTCGGACGAAAAATTCTTTAGGAAGGAATTGAAGAACCGGTAAAGTTTCACCGCTGATTTTAATGAAATTATTCGTCAGATTTTTGCTGGATGTATAACGGAACGATACTGAAGAAATCAAAAAGAGATTTTGAAAAGCTTACCTCTCCACCTGCAATATTTTTATTTTACAGAACGATACTTATTTGAATCATACTAGGGAGTTATTGAAGACATAAGCTAAAGAGAAAATGAGAAATCAAATCGTGGTTCACTTTCATGAAAACATTGGAATCGACTCATATGATACGCTTGTATTAATAACATGAATATATTGTGAGGGTACCGGATGGTGTTGCGCGAATGACTAACAATATATTTACAATGAGAAAAAGACATGAAAAATGTCATGATCGGGACCCGGCAAGTGGGAGATTCAGGTTCGAGTCCCGGTCCTTTCAGGTCCTCTTATCATATCATTATCTTATTTCTGCTTAGGAATACATTAATAATACCCAAATGTTGTTAATTTATTACGGATTTCTTTGAATGTGCATAGACGTAAAATTGCATGCCCATTTCTTATTATGTCTTGAATTATAAAAAGCGAGCCTGCGGCCTTTACATCGTTTCGTGAAACAAAAATACGTGAGTGAATTATTTCGTTTCCCAATCTCATAGCGCGATCTTGGTACAAGAACGGTAATAGTATACAGTATTGCAGTTTTTATCCCTTAGCCTAAGTTGCGAGTACTCTTTAGTGTTCTAGTTTCCCCTTGCAGCTTTTTCGTACCATGATATGGAATGTTCTATCGAGTAAACTTCTCGTCGTTTCCGGAATTCGAGAGGGTTAAAAGCGTTATTTGGGTAAGAATTTTTGTGTTAAGTGTCTCGTTAGTTATTGCTGCAGTTAATCGCATAGACTACAATTTAATGCATTTATGATTTCAACTAATACATATTTAACAGTATTTTGGTGAGTATTATTGGAATGGAGTAGCTGACCAAACAAGTCTTACCCATATCGTAGAAATGTTTCCTGGAAATGGCACATATAATCGTGAGCCTGAATAGGCCCTACTGGTACTCCAAAGCTACTTTAACGGACTATCTGGCTACATTTTGGAGAATTGTGACCGAAGAGACCACAGCCGTTTTGCATTTTTACCCAAAAGTACTCCCGCAACTCTCTACAAGCATCTACTGAGTGAAGACTGCCTTACAATGCAGCAATCCATTGTTCTCAACTTACCACCAAGAGTCTCATGCATGATCTGTATTGACACGCTCAAAACGTGTGATATTATTCATGTAAAATTATCGTTTTACCGTAGGATAGTCAAATGATGATTTGATTGCAGCCGTCTTAACTCGGAAACTTAACGCTAATGAGTCTTTCACAAGGACGTTCCATATTTAAGGAATTAGAACAGTCAGTACGCTTAAGTTCTATCCTGCTCATCTCTCTTCTCCTGCGTTCTATTAAGCCGACGAGAGAGCTATTTCGAATCCATTTCCGTGAATCTCTTTTGAAGCTCGTGGCAGAACTAACCTGCTATCACATGAAACTTTTGCGGAAGTTACGGAGTGAAAATAGAACGCTTGATGGGTACTAAATGCTCCATTAGGGATGGTGCGAGAGTCATAACATTAAACGGAAGATTGTAGTGACGGGTCGGAGCTTTTAACCGGATTTCTCTCTACTTCTCCGTTAGAGATATGAAAAGCTGGTAGAGATGTGAATGAAATGAAGCGTTACGTCCAATGTCATTTTCCTGATACATATTTTTCTAGAATTTGCACTTAGTTACTTAGTGCGAAAGGATCAAATACTTTCAATTCCCTCTCTAAGTTTGGGTTAAATGAGTAATACAATTGTTGGAAGAGTGAACATTAATTATTATATAGTTTGAATTTAGTCATTTTCCAGAAGACTAGCTTTAGATAAATATTTTTCTAGAATTTATGCGTAGCATGAAAGGACTTTCAATTTCTTAAGTTTGGGTATGTGAAGAAAAATTATAGGTACAATCGTTGGAGGAGTGAACATTCATTATCATGGCATGACTTAATATAACGGAAAAGTTGAAAGAAAACTTAAATGTCACAGTTACTAGAGTAGGTTACGCATCCACGGTTGAAAATTCGAAAGCTTTGAAGTGAATACTATCCAACATTAACCGGATCTATGGCTATAGATAAAACATTATTTCAATTGGAATGAAAAATATCGCTGATATTAAGAGACAAAGATTTTATCCAATCGCCGGCAGCGACAACCGTCCAGGGCAATTACTTGGAAGAGGATAATCGTCCGGTGGCCACCAGTTATTCAGAATTCCTTTTTTCTTTCTTTCATCGCTGTTATTGTCAATTCTGGTGAAATCTGTTTACAACTTTACTTCATTTCCCAGTTTTGTCCTTCCCGAAAGTTAGCCTTGGCTTCTCCATAAATCAATAATTCCAATAATTTGATTTTTTTCTTTTTAAAACATATGATTTGTTAATATATTATTTCCTTATGAATGTAAATAAATCCCCAGAGAAAAATTTATGCTCATAAAACGAATGTTTATACTCATGAAATTAATATATATTGTAACAAATTTGCGGGAGTTTCAAGATTTTCTACTAATAAAATTTCTTAGCATTTTTACGGAAATTAGCTTGAGGATTTCCTTACTAGTAACTGGCGTAAAATCTGTACAATCTTGATATTAAGCAGAGTATTAAAATTACCTGGATACTTTCATTTCTGAAGTGTGAGAGGATTATGTATCTTACCACGCAGAAAAGACAGGTATAATCTACTAAGGTATGATTCACCTCCAGCGAGTAAGCTGAGTAAGAACTACTTCACAATAATTTAGCAGAGGAGCGCGAAGAAGAGTTCCTGCCAAGGGAAATCCCTGGCGCTATTCGTAGGAGAGCTGATTACGCGTAAGAGCACCGGATGTGTTAACTCCCTTCACCTTTCTCACTTCATGCAATCTCTGCCTTGCTTTCTTTGTTTTCACGCTTTTAACTTAGCGCTGAATTCGGCATCCCACTGCGGTTAGGAGAAGAGAACCTTAGAATCCACGCGGGAGTCTTTCTTGAAAAGCGCTGGATGATTATGAGGTAATGTCCATCATAAGAAGGAGAACAAGCGGGTAATGGGAATTCGATGTTGGTTTTTAAGACCAGAGGTGTATCTTTTTTATATGAGCTATTATTACACCATACAAATTTACTTACATAGGAGAAAATATAAAATGATTAAGGTCCATTAGAAGAAGGGAATGATGGAAATCCTTTGCAAGAGGCAACATTAATTTAAATCTATTAACAAACGCAAAATATATCTCTTAATTTCCTTTAACTTACAGCCGCTGCTTTCTCTCTATAAATTAATAGTATATTTTACTTTTTGATCCAATAACCGTACATGGACCTAAGTCGTCAAATTTAGATGTTACAAAATGGCTGACAATAAATGTGCATTATTCTTACAAATCCTGCGGAAGTAAGCATTAGGAAATTCCTGTTCAAGATTCATATACAATTGAATATTTTCAGAGGTTATGAAACGACTGACATAATTTCAGTTTTATTGGCTATAATAGACTAACATAAGGATTCAAAGTTGATGACAAATAAAGAAGATTTTATCAATAGCACATCGGGATCGACTCTTTTGGTATCCCAGTTGCAGAGGAAAAGAAGCAGAATTGTTTTCATCATAGCTTATGAGCAATGTTAAACTACACAATGAGAAGAATGCATACTCAAAACTGTTAGTGAAGTTGAAAGAGGATGAAAATTTAAAAGGAAGAACTAAGCACTTAGAGATCACCAAGATTGGAAATTTTATGTTTCCACTGTTAATGATCAAGTAGGAAAACATTGAAATTTGAGGGTCAGATGTGCCATAAATGTAAGGGTAAATTGATTTGAGGAATTAGTAGGCACGCCAATTTATCATCAAAATGAATAACATCTTACATAAATCTTGAGCTATATGGTTTATAAATACGAAAGAGAAAAATCCAGGGTTTACTGCAGCGGACAAAAACCAGGATTTCCCTGTTCCTTTTCTATCAATTCATTTATATTGCAGAATAACGAACTTACCGATTTTAAAAAATTGACGGTTACGCATTCATTATATACTTTTCAACGTTTCCTAGAGTTCTATTGCACCCAATCGTACGCATGAGCCGTCAGTTCGATCTTTCTCACTTGTCTTGTCGGGGAAGTGGCGTGAATGCTATCGGAAGGATGGAAGACAACACGCGCGCAACGAACAGCACACTATTAAAATCCATTGGTCAGCCGCAGTTCAACGTCCGTTCTTTCGCAGCAAATGCAGGCGTCGAATATCATTTGCACCGATATAAACGCGTTGACATACACGCTTTAAGCACTTCCGACGGAGCGATTGATGGACGATCCCAATGTGGGACTAAACCCACCGCTGAAAAATGCAAATGAGCCTGCGAAAGAGTGTTCGTAGACGAATCAGTGCATAGATACCCACATAGATAAATAAATAAGCACTTATGTTGCGTATGCGGTGTACTTCTGAAGCCCTTTCTACGCCTACATCTATATATATTTATATATATAGAATTTCTTTGTGTGGCAAGGGATTTGAAGGTCTGGTCCGAGGAGAATTAATGCCCCAGGCTGGGGGTCATGCAGGGGCTATGTATACTTTGTAAATATGTTTATACCATATAAATACTAAAATATTCATATTTAAAAGATGCTACTTCTTCAATAAATTAGTTTTTGGTATATGTGTAAACTAATTTCAACAATTATATTTAGATCAAGGTGCCCTTAATATTACTTTAATTTTTATTGCTCAAAATTAAAGCTAAGAAATTAAATTAGTTAATAGAAGTCTAATGCATTCTAAGACATGGCTATTATTATTGGTTTCGATCGATTAATTGGTATGATTTTATTACGAAATTGATTCTAAATAATTTCGCTAGAAACTTCCTAATACATGTAATGGTTGAACACTTCCATTAATAATAAAATATCAATAACTACTGTATAACGACCATTTCATAAGGTCTTTCATTGTACTAGGGTATCCACACCTTCTGAAAATTTCTGACTAAAGGCCAGATAATTTCGGAAAATCTCGACCATCCGATTCTTCTGTGTCTTTGGTTTTTGCCAAACGCTATGAACTTCACGAACAGGGAAATATTCACAGAATACCCCTCGAATATTTCAATTAAATAGGATAGGTTGAAGATAAGCAATGCATTATTTCATAGATTGATAGTTCATTAAATCCATTACCCAGTGGTATATTAGGTGAGGGTTTTTCAACATATGAGCCTAGTTTCCAATTATTATAGGAGAAAAAGAGGAGAGTAGGATTAGACATCTTTACGAAAGATCTCTGAGTTGACTCATTTTCTTGGAAACATTCCGAATCCGATAATACCGATTTGATTGAAACTTTCACTATTTTTAAGCTTCACTTCCATGAATAATGATGTAACTCTCATCTGCTTTAAGAAAACCTTAAGGGGCGAATGGAGCGGAAGATTTGTAGAAGGCGATTTTCCAGCATACAATTTGGCTACGAATGCAATGAAATTACTTTAGTTAGGAATGTCTATAATGCTAATATTAATGTCTAATGCTTTATTTATAAATAAAGTTTTATTCCAGATGGATCTTTATTTTGTACATTGCTGATATTTCTCATCCATATTTCTCAAGGCTCCAGTGGCGCAATTGGTTAGCGCACGGTACTTATAAGACAGTGTCCGAGCTATGCCGGGGTTGTGAGTTCGAGCCTCACCTGGAGCATTTTTTTGTTTCTCCAATATTCACGGTAAACACATGAACATTGCAGAAAATGACTTTGTCAACATTCAGTGACAGTTAAGAGAATTTTAGCCGATTTAACACCGTCGAAACGCTTCTCGATTATTTATCGCAATACAATCAAAATTTCCGAATTTATGCTTAGCCTCCTCTATCTTATGAATACACTTATAATCTGCTGATAACCAATAATGCATTAATACTGTAAATATTTACGTGAGAGTTTAACTACTTTTTAATTCAGTAGATATGCCCTAAAATAATGATTTTTCTGCTTTAAGTATGGCCAATGAACGATTTCTATGCTTTTCCTTCCCAGCCGTGTTGTTATGAGTACAATCGACACAATCAATATAAGATTGATGCTAATGTAAGGTTTAGTCCAACTCGATGTCATATTAGCGTTAATCATCCAAAAATCCTTTCTTTAATACAGTATAGTAAATATAAAACGATATTCTTATTATCAAATATTGCATGCATTTTTCTTAAAAGCTCTCAACTATTCTCTTAATGAAAGTGTGAATTTTCTCGAATATTTATATATAGTGACAGCTTCATCGCAAAATCCCTCGAGAAAATTCTCTTATTTGGGAAATTATAGTTTGATAATGCGCAACTTCTCATGTAGGACAGAAATAAATAAGATGGGGATATTGGCTAAATGGCGACACACGAATCGGTCTGGTTTTCGGGCAAGCGAACGTCGGGAAAACGAGATAGAGACATCGTCTCCTCTATATCACTTCATTTCGTCGTAATTCTTCCAGTTATTTGATACGTAGAGTTCTAAAAAAAACCTGAAATCAGTCTGAAGAGGATCTCTAATCATTGCGGGCGTCTCCCTTTCCAGTTTTGTAGCCACGGGTAGACGGTTTAAAGAGCGAAGATCATTAGTATCTCGGTCGGATCCATCAATAAAACAGACACACGAGAGCAATGCTACATCGCCAGACGCGCAATTCTCCACGGCGACGAACTTAATGGCGTTAACATCCCTTCCCATCCCTCTTTTCATCTCCAGTCATAAAAAGATCACAGGCCCTTTTTGTATTTTTCCCCCTCATCCCCTTCGCTAGTGCCCTTCCGACAGCATGAATAGGGAGTGGGACGTGAGGAGTTCCCGTGATATTTGGAAGGAGAGGATATGACGCTTCAAAAAAGCTGAGGGAGTGAGGGGCGTCTCCTAAGAGGTTTGAAAGAAACGAGAAGACGATGTTTGATGGATGACCGTGGATATTCGAAAAAATGGGTGTGAGGGATCCTTGGTGCATGAGAGGGAACGTTCTATCGCCGGCTTTTGAGTTATTACGAGGCGATGGCTTATCCGGCTACTCCCCCATATCGCGTCTACGCATCCTCTGAGTGCCACTCCCACTTTTTAGTTTCTAACTCCCGCTTAAGTGACCAGGTGCATAAGCCAGATGTATTCTGCTGTACTTTATATTGTAATTTACTTATTCTCCTATTTGTTACAGTATCCAATGAAAAGTAGTAACCATGGTTGTTGTGGCAAATAAGAAATAAGTAAAAGGGGACATGCTAGGTTCTGTAAAAAAGTTGCATAGAATTTCATCTAGGAGGGAAATAAGCTCTAAGGAAAATACTTAGTTAAATGCTTTTGTTATCAATTCGGAAATTTTTTATACGAAGTTATTACTGCAGGCTAAATATTGAAAGCAGTCAGTCACCTCGATCTATTGAATATGTAAAATTGCTTTTGTTTTCTTTTAAATTAACATTTATTTCATGTGGAATGCGATTTTTAAGTGAGAATATAGTACTTATTTAAAACGTACGTGTTGACAATGCTGATTATGTTCGGTATCGAATATCTCCTTTAGAGTCAAAATGTTATATTTATGTTTATAATTTGGAAAAGAAACGCCAGTGGAAACTTGATTCTATAGGTACAGATTTCGCTATTCGATAAAAAAGTTATCATTTTCGTTCATTAATTTGAGAAGTCATTTTTAATCTTTAAATTTCCTTCATGAGAGGGTTTAGAGACCACAGAAGTAAAAGGCCGGAAAAATTTACAAATAGCTAGAGGATACAGGACAACAAGTGAAATAAAAGGACATATCCTCCTTTTGTCGGAGATTCGGCCTCAGATGTTCGTTTTGGGTCCATAATCCCGTCAATTTCACTGAGAATCTTTCCCAAATAATTCATCCACAAGATATCGCAGAATTTCTTACGTAAGAAGATTTCAACTGTATCTTTTCCGCACCGAAACAATTCTCTAGGAATTATCATTCATCGTCTCGCATGAGCGCCAAAAGGAATGATCTTACCCTCGGTTTCAAAGTTTTATTCATATAAAAATCCTTGACGTATCCTTCATACATTTAAGCCTCAAACCGCTAATTCGAATAGATGGATACATTAGCTCCAGGGGCACAAAGGGGAGGGTCACACCCCGTCAGATTGTCTTGACCCCCTTCTTGACTTCTCTCGAACTATCCGCCTGGATTGAATCCACATGCACACAATATTTTGAATCTTCAATTTGAGGTGTCTTTAATTTCTTCACATCTTCATCCTTTCTATTCAAATTCGCCAGCGTCATGTGATATGCATATATAAAGGTGTTTGTTTTTTGCCTAACTGCCAAATTCTGTGGTCCATCTACACTTCTACCAGCCTTTTTGTCCTCTCCTACGGTTAATAGTCTGGTTGCGTCCCTTACTTGATTGCAGCACAGACACGAAAGCATTTTCCCTTAAATTTACCAAGTCCCCTATCAGAACTATTCAATTGATTGTGAGAAAAGTCATATTCTTTTCGATCAAGCAACAGAGCTGTGATCGTTATGTTCAATAAGAGCTATTAAAGACGTAAAGTGGTGTACAAGTATTTTACTGAAAACTTTTAGTTATGTGGTTCTTAAAGATCTTATAATTCTCTCTCCTCATTCCTTTTTATACTGAAACATTTTGATTTATTAATTATCTTTATTGGTTCACCACGATGGTATAATAAGTAGTACCTCCTATCAGATTTAAAATTTAGAAATGTACGCAATTATACGAAGTTACGCTTTTTCTCTCTTCAGTCTGTCATTCACAAATTAAATAATTTCAAAATAAAGAGAAAATGCATAGAAATGACAATCTGTTGGGTTTTATCATAAAATTTAGGTGTTTATTAATGAGTATCAGGAACATTCATAGAAAAATCAAAAGTATAAATTGCATACCTCATTTTGATGATAATCCTCCATGAATTTATCCCTTCGGATGAGATTTTTCATTGGCTAGATATTATCTACTTGTACATTCGCTTAATCTTACTGCTAAATTCGGCGAAGCTGCTCGCAATGATAAAGCGTCATGGCCAAATATAAGTAGATACTAATTTCCTTGAAACACGCTCCTCTTGGCTGTCCTAATTCCGCTATCGCCTCGTAATTGAGCGGCGAATTCTGAACCTAAACAAGGCGCTTTTAATAGAGCCGAGCGAGAAGATTAAACTGTTATTTCGTGAACGGAGCTCATATTTGTCTCTGGCGCGTTAAAAACGTCCGATAGGCGCGATTTTCTATACGGTCTCTCCTTTCCATCCGATGACCATCCGATAGATTGTGAAACTCCCGGCAATCTGCAGCGCATTTAATTTTATGGAGCCATTGCCACGTAAACTGCCCATCGCCACGCAACGGGCATTCCCTTTACAAAATACGGCGAAAATAAAAACAACGACGTCGAAAGGGTTTAATTCCCTTCACGGAAAAATAAAAACGGGCGAAAAAATAATGAAACGCTCCGTGCCAACCATCTCGCGCGCCGTCAATTAGACTTCATTGGCTCGATGAAAAAAGAATTTTTCGAGCGGGAAAGGCGTCCGTGGAAAACAAAAACATCAGGGCCTTTTTAGCGCGGGGAATGTAATGAAATAAAAGAGTGAGCACGGGCAATAAAGTCGGGAGGGTGGCTTAGCCCTAACAAAAAATGGCCGCCATTGGGCCGGGAAATCTCGCCCGGCGTGAGACCCACGAGATGGTCGAATAGGGCATTCCTTGCACGTCGTACGAAGCTCCCTCTATCGGTGAGAAAGCCGTCAGCTGCTCGATTCTGATATCACTGGCTCATCAAACAGCTCGCCGACTCTGTCCTCCCTGACCATCTCCACCCCATCCTCTTGGCTTAATTTCCCGAGCACCCTTCCATTCCATACATTCACCCTACATATCCACCTCACCCTTAACGCATGTCGGCACCCCTCATACCTTCCATTTTAAGCCCTTTTCAACGTCATAATCCGCCTTTCTTCCTCGCAATGCAAGTTTATTCCATCCCTACCGCTCCTATGGGGTGTTTCCATGCCTTGACTCATCCCTTGTGTCCGTAAAAAAAGACAGGGTTGACTGACGTATCTAAATGGCGTGGATGGGGGTTTGTGTGAGGGAAAGACCTTTCATACAAGTACGCCTGCTCTGTGTTGTTTGGCGATGCGTTTCCGAGTCCTTGAGTCCGATAGGGAAAACGCGAAGGGCTTTTAAAAGATTAAGCGAGGTTTGCGATGCGGGATTAGCGTCTCATTTTCTTGACCCGCGTGTCTCTCTTCTTGCGGCGGCGGCAATCAAAAGATTGCTGGGAAAAACGCTTGAGGAATGGGGTAAATGCTTCGTCTGAACAGTTTCCATCGAGCATCTGCGACCCCAATTAAGGACGACGACGCAAACGCGACCTCCCCTTAGGCACCCATAAATGAAGTAAAAGGCTAAACGTCCAGCTTATAGGTAACCATCTCTAGTAGTCGTGGATAACCTCGTTGTACTCCGTGAGTAAACGCATATCAAGTTCAAAGAAGTTTAGAGATTGAGGTTAATGGTTATGCAACCGGAGCCTTTTATTTCCCTATTACAGAAAGATGCGCTATTTTCCGTCATGATACTCATGCAGAGATGTGCTTTCTTAGCGGAAATGAACAAAGTAAATATATATATAAATTATATATAAATATAAAATGCAATGCCTATCAAGATGTTGGAAGATTCGGTTGGACTGGAAGCCTAAAATCACATCTAAATACATACAAAGGAGTCGCTAGCTAGCGTATGTTTAGAGATACTGCATTCTGGAGAATTCTCTTCTACGTAGAATATTATCAATAGTTAAAATATATCCTGGTCTTAAGAAGTTATTTTTTTAATGAAATCTGAAATTCAAATGTAGATTTTTAATATTTTTTTTCAATTTTTCATTCAATAAATAAGCGGTCAGTCATTGGGAAAAAATCATGACTTACAACATTTTTAAAACACGGAGAGTAAAGGGTACACGGAAAGGAGATTTGAAAAGTAGCATTCAATCAACTACCCATCGAACGTATCTTTTCTGTTAACTGGATGACGAGGAATGGAATGGAAACGATAGCCTCCGTGAGAGTCTTTGGTATTGTTCCTTACTGGATACAGCATGAGAGGGAGGCTGAAGTAAGATGGAAGAACAATGAGATAGGATGAAAATTTAAGTTGGCTTGGCGAATAAGCCGCGATAAAAGGGTTGTTTATTACAAAGAAGGGGAGAGAAAGGTAAAGCATGCGTGAACGGGACGATTATCTCCCGCTTACTGTTCTTGTGTTCTTACGCACCGCCAATCCCAGAATAAGATTTTGATTGGAGTGTTATTTTCAGTGTGCGAGAAATCGCTGAGAATGGGTGAGCCGTTTGGAGACAAAAGATCTCCAAGAATCAGGACTGGAATTGTTCCCATTGAAGAAAACACTTAGCACTCGAATTTTAGAGAGTATTGTACCTTGGCTTCGAGTCCCAGAGGTGAGGAATGAGATTGGAAGTTGAAGAAAGAATTGCAGCATACTGTGGCATATGACAGGGTAGTGAAAGAAAAAATAAAATAATCAGCTTAGTTGTGGGACATATTTCCAAATTCATGAAAAAATTGTAGATCAATAAAATGAAGGTGCGTTCTTAGTGAATGAATTGATCGTTTCTAGTGAAAGACGAATTGATTGAGCAGAGAGCTGAGGAAAGTGGCGGATAAAACTTTTCGCAATTTATGAACGCGCGGCACTGAGACCTGCTGTTTGCAATTGCGCTCCAAAACCGAGACCGTTTTTTTTCCCGCTCATTTCCGAAGCGCGAACGTTGTGAGAAGCAATTTCTCGTCGAGCGAGCACCGCAATGAGACGGACGCCTTTCAGGAGGCGAATTGCACGAAAGGAACGAGTTCTCTGAGGGCCTTCGAATAGGTAATCTCGGTCATAAAAGTCGTCGCACTCGAGATGAGGAACGATCCGGTTCCGCGAGTCATCAACGCTCTGCCATCTGCTAAATCACTCGCGCTCGTCCTCAAAATCACCCGAGAGGCGCTAAAAAGACGCACGCGTGTGAAATAGAGGTCATCTAGACGTCGCGACGCTGGACTCTCTCACGAAGAGATTACAGAGAATGAACACAAGGAGGATCAAGTTTAGACTAGGATTTTGCAATTGCGGTGCATTATGAACCTTAAAAAAAGAGGACATTAAAATATAAGAGGTTTCAGAGATGTGGTATGGCGTAGTAAGCTGGGTCAATAGAAAAACAAACATGGAGGTGCTGCAGTTGGTTGAGGAGGATAGGGTTTTGATTGAAGTAATTAAGCATCAAAAGAAGAAATGGGTAGGTCAAATGCTGAAGAGAAAGATATGAGAGAGAGTGTTGGGGAGCGGACAGAGGGGAAAACAAGTATAAAAGATTTTTGATGATATAAATGATGGGTGGGATAAGTTTCCAAGAAGTGAAGGAGAGGGTATTTTGTTGGACATACGAGCATTAAGGTGCATACGCATTAACCTATTGAGAGGTAGAACACCTAAACACCTTAAAATACATTATATCCTAATGTAATTGTTACACTTGATGGGCATGCGGTCCGTGGATAGTATGTTGTGCAAGTATGCTCTAGCTCCTTATCCTAGCATCCTTTTAAGCCCTCTCTGAGAATCTTTACCTCATTCATAAAATTCTCTAATTCATTTCGGTTATAAATATGCCTAAAACTATACGGGCTAATACACTTAAGTACTAG
The DNA here is from genome assembly GCA_036926295.1 of Pachydiplax longipennis. Classification (NCBI taxonomy): domain Eukaryota; kingdom Metazoa; phylum Arthropoda; class Insecta; order Odonata; family Libellulidae; genus Pachydiplax; species Pachydiplax longipennis. The sequence goes on from JAVFKF010000012.1 coordinate 22,045,534, forward strand.
TTAAACGATTATCTCCTATCTTGATTTATTAGACTGCTGAAACGACTGTATTTTTGTGCCTCCCCTAATCATATTTTTCACTCAAATCGCATCACATCTTCTTAGGTTTGTGAGGAGTGTACTCGTATAACGTAAATACTTTGCCTGTTTACACTCTTCAGGTAATATGTGAACTAATTCATTTTATATTTTAGATTTTTAGTTCTAATAATATTACCCTATAAGGGTTGGTGACATCCCGCCGTAAACGTCAGAGAGAGTCAAAATTCAATCAAAATTTCAATAGAAATTCATCTTCACCTATACCAATCATCAAAAATCATAAACTGTCCCCATTGGCAGTAGGAATAAGCCTAAGAACGAAAGAAGTTGGGCTAAGAGTATATTATCTACTGCTCACTTCTTGTCGATGTTTTTGGTAGAAGTGTATTTCTCGGAAGAGCGGAGTCCTCTTTATTTACATTCACAAAATGGTTTACTAATGAAAGTGAATACCATAAATAAATTCCATTGTTTTTACTTAAAAGCCATTTGTTTTCCTTTCGTGATAACTGCATCCCTTTTTAAGTCACCTAAGAAAATGGATTGGATCAAAGAAAGGGCTGTATAGGTATAACCTCGAATGAAAAAAGCTTATAATTATTATCCTGGATCGAAGATAGATCGAAGTTTCTACTAGATCTCCAAGTCCCCCGTCCACCAGAGACCAAGTCCAATTTACGAACGTCCTCTATTTGCAAGATTTTGCAGCCACAGTCCGAATCCATCCCAGCCTCCCTCTTGGTAACCTTCGAAAGCCTCTTATAGTTTTCGGCAGCCCTTCTTCCCACTATTTAACTCGCTCATGAAGCCCAGACTTCTAACTTAATGGTGCTGACCCTGCCTATTTTTTCCCCGTGCTTTGGCACCGAGGTTCTCAGCAGTTGCTATGGGCGGAGTCTTAAGGGGAGGGGAGGCAGAGGACGACCTTTGATGGTCTGCCGGCCGAGGAGATGATAGAGATAGGAGCCTTAAGTGGTCGTTCGATTTGGAATATGGTTCGGTCGCCGGAGAGGTTTTATAAATCGGGTCCGTGATCATGGAGGGATCGGTAGCGGGGTTGGTAATACCCGATTCTGATGGAAAGGGGAGAGGGGAGAAGTGGAGGTTAAGATGGGGAGGCCCACGCGTTCGCTTAAGCGAGTCGTCAATCTACCACATGGGATACAAAGGGCCCTCCGGTGGCCATAGTTACTGATTGTGAGAGGGTAGTTTAGGGAGGATGGAAGCTTTCCTCCATCAAACCTAGGCCCATCTCGCTGCGGTTCATCAATTTCCTTGGGGTTGGGATCCAGCTTGACAAATAGTATGTGAGTTATAAAATAAATGGGATGAGATGGGCTGTAGAGATTTGCTCGCGAGATGTTATTCTATTTTATGCCGTAAAAGAATACAAATAAAGGGTACGCCGGAATGTGTGGCATCAGTAATCGACAATTCAGATTTTTCTCTCCAAACATTTTGGGTCATTAGTTAATTGCTTCCAGTCTCAGACTTTCCGGAAGCCTCCCTTACGATATAGCAGTTGGGCTGCAAGGGTAAAGATACCCTTCGGTGAAAGTTTTCATTTCTTTACTAAATAAACGATAAACCTTAATCCTCACGTTAAGGGTGAAATCGGAAGACTTAATTAAACAAATCAGATATATACGAGTTTCAATCTTCTAGTAAAATATTTCACGCGTATGAAGCCTACTAGATCCCGTAGCTTGCATAAAATCAAATAGCCTTATAACATAGTTCTTACATTTGAAAGTATTTAAGAAACAAAATCAAATATTAATTTTTTTCATCAGTATTGCATATTTATAATTACAGATAACATCCTTCATCATAAAGAGAGCTGGATAGGTAAAATTACTTATTTTTTATAAAACTAAGCCTAAAAAATAGTTTTATTATAGTAGTGAAATATCGAAACGTTAATGAGCATCAAACATCAATAACCTTCGAAATGGGATTAAATACTTGAAGTATATAGAATAGTATACATCTGAAAGAAAACTTCAATCTGCTACGCTCAAGTAAGTGATAGTTTAAAATCATTGTTCGATAAAATCATTCATATACGTTCTTAATTTATAAACTAACCCACTTATAGATGAGCACGCATGCATTGTACAAACACTAATCATAATTATAAAATACGCAGGTTAAAATTTCCTCGGATAAATAAGCATTTCCTCAACATATTAGTGGCATATTAGCGCTGGTCGAAGATTCTCTCCGACCAAACTATTCGAAACAACTTAGCAAAGCATGATATCCCTAACGAGAGGAATAAAAGGGAAGAGAATCCTATCTTTAGACTCGGGGGCAATTTTGAGTCTTAGCCATCTGCCGTCCCTCCTGCCACTGTACACAATATTAATTAAAGGGGCCGAAAGGCAAGATCCCTCCGTGAGGTGAGAGAGGAAGGTGAGGAGGACTGGGAGTTGTTCCGGAACAAGAGCGTCTGGTAAAGTGAGGAGAGGATGATGGGCGAGAAGATATTTCTTTGGGGAAGGGGTATTAGGGGATGATTTAAGAGGAAATGCATTAACATACCGGTATCTTTTTTGGCGATCCTTGTTCCCATTAGAATGGTAGATGGCTTTTAAAAAGTTCTCCTAGGTAAAGGTCGTTAGCAAAGGAATAGCATGTTTTTATGGGAGATGAATGGGTGTGAAGTTCTATTGTAAGGATGTATTTATCGGTGTTTTGATACAGTGCTTGCTTACCGCAAATACTGCCTTTGGAATAAAGACGAGAAGGGCAAATGTATTTCGGGGTAAAATGAGTTCCGATTAATGAGAAGAACAGCGTTTAAATGGAGGAGGAATGAGGATGGGGCAATAATTAACGCCTTGGCTCCCCTAGTAGTTTCTCCTTCAATCTCTAAACTAATTTCTCTACGTATGAAGATAGGATTCTCGTATGCACATGCATGACAGCTGGGGCCAATTCAATCTTTCCAGGCAATGGGCGATTTATTCCCACACGGTGAAAAAGTGAAATTAAATATTTATTTGTCGAAACCATTCAAGTATAATGAATGGCATACGTACAACAAGATACTGAAGCGAAGTTTGAGAAGACACTAAATACGCCTGACCATACGCGATTCCTAATTTATCTCTATATAGTTCCAATTTCTCTAGCAGCAATGAAGGATTATACGGGAATACTAAGTACTTTTACCGCATTGCAAAAATAGCCTCATTCTCTATGAGGGGTACCTCAATCTGACGAAAATGATTGCAATTTTTAGCTGACATTAGAAGATTTCATGTATAATTTTCAGCCAACAAATTGAATAGAAGAACTAGAACGCGGTATAGGGTCCCCGAGTTTGAATACCTCCGCCATAAACAATCGTGTGCTTATTTGTATATTGTTATAAAATTACACTACTTTCAATGCAAATGTAAGGACGCTAGGAAAGAGTTTAACATTATCCTATGCACTCCAAAGAACATGATGGTTACCGCCCCTGTTCCCAACTTAAACCTAGAAATGAACCCGGAACTTCATGGTGGCATCCATCTGCATCCTATAAGGTCTAAAAGGGGCCATCAGAAACACAGAAAGTTGAAGCGCGATTCGCACAGGAGAGATTTCGCCCGAAACAGAAACATGAGGAAAGGTATGCGTTTTCGTCCCCATTACTCCCACATCTTTCTGAAACCCTTATTCGTAAATCATGAGAACCCTAAAAGGTGCGCGGGGCTTAAACGACGTCTGAGGAACTCCTCAACTCACTCCGACCGCTTATCGCGAAGAGGCGTGAGGAATTAGAGAAAGGTGGGCGAAAGGATAGGAGAGAAGAGCCCAGTTAGGGAATGGACTGCTACGAGAATGGAGTCCAAGAAGAGGGTCATTTCACGCCGTGGAGTTTGAATATGCAAATGGAGGAGGAAACGGGGTGCGGCTCTGAAGACAATCGCTAGGAGGGTCTTTCGGGGAGAGGAGGGATTTGGTGGAGGGACGAATATGTTCACAGTGAGAGAAGAAAGGGAAGGGGAAAAAGGTGCTGGGTAAGGTCTCCGAGGGAGTAGTCCAGTTGGTTAATGCGATTAGGAAGTAAGTCGGAGCGCGTGAGAACAAGAGGGAGAAATTGAGAGAAGAGTATCAGAAGGTGGATGAAGTTTAAGGAGGGGAACCTGCAGGTCGCATGCGGCCTTTCATGGGGCTCTGCGCGGCCTAGTCCATAATTTTGGACCAAAGGTTATGGGAGATTCTCGAGGGTGTGCTTCCGTACTCTAATGTCTGTAAGAAGGACATTGAGGCGTAATAAATTTGCCAAAGTGTATAAAGTTAAACGGATGCGTTTAGAGTTCATCCTTTCTTTCCGGTTATCTACATTTATCTGCAAGCCGGCTATTAGCGTGTGGTAGGGAGTGGATGAAGCAGAACTTTACTTTCCTAATTGAATACTTACGCGTATCGTTCGTTAAAAATAATGATTCTTGAATCTACTTGTTAGTTAATCTACAAGCATCTATCACTCTCATCGTCCTCTCAGTATCAGAACGGCCTAGGTGATAAGGAAGGTGCATATATCAACTACATCTTTGACAAACGTAATCTCTCTGAACTTATTGAGTAAATCAAGCTTTTGTTTAAATCTTCTTGACCTGCCAAGGGCTGGACAATTTGGATGAACGATGATTTGAAAGAATTTTCTAACGATAATGCGTAGCGACGGTGTGATTGGTTTTAATTCAAGTTCCTTGACAAATTTTATGCAAGTTGCTCTTAAACTGCTCCTCTGTTATTCGCGAGAAATACTTTCTGCAAAAACGTCGCGGAATCCGAAATCGCGAAAACTAGATCTTCCATAAAATGGTACTTCAACATCTGAATCATTTAGGCTTAGGCAGAAAATGTCATCAACCTGCAGTGATTAGAGCAAAACAAAACTCACCGACTTTAATCGGATAAAATGTAATCCAGGGCGAGATTTCAAGGTTCTAAAAATTTAGGCCCCATATAATGCCGTGACCAGGATTCGAACCTGGGTTGTTGCGGCCACAACGCAAAGTACTAACCACTATACGATCACGGCTCACAAGAGACGATACCTTGCAAAGAAGAAATTTCTGACTTGTAATCTCTAGAATCAACCATCCGCGTTAAAAGTTCCTTCGCTTCGTTGATTCCGGCGCGATTTACGAAAGAATCCGGAACTATAGACAGTAAAAAAACGTTTAAAACGCCCCCATTTAAGACGCAATTACGCTTAATACGCGATATTCTCTCGGTCCCTATAATTCTAATCTGACCGTAAAATACCACTTAAGACGCTCTGCTACTCGCTTATAAGGTGGTTTGCATTCTCCTTTTCCCTAATGCATTGCAATCCGCTTTGCCTCAGTCGGTAGACCGAAATTTGTGTGCATTATATTTCCCTAATTGCCCGTCTGGTAAAGATTGCTTCATTATAGACTGAAAAATAACCGAAATTCTCTATCAAAGGAAGAAGCTCCCCTTGAGAAGGAAACAGAACATGCTTAAAAAGTATGACAAGAAGGCAACCGATATTACACAACAATAGTTCGAGCATTCTCTATAGGCATCTACAACTGTGGCAGGTAAAGCGAACTGAAGAAGATGCCTTTTCGTTTTAAGGTTTAGAGCAGTTACTTAAAAATTAGAGATCCGAAAAAATCCTTCCTCTTTGTTTTTTGATTAAAAAGAAGTAAATATCAGAAATATCACCGTTATGATGATATCCGGATTATAACACTGTTTCCACTCGGTTATCTTACTGTTCCACTGCAATGATATGGATTCAATATAATGAGGCGCTTTCTTTTTGAAGTCCATAGCAATGAACACAAGAAACTTGAAAAATATTCCATATAAATGTGAACAGAATGTAACTTTATAAATATTTATTAATTATTAATAACATTTACATGGAAAATTTTTGTTTCTTTTCTTCTGTTCATAGTGGTAAAGATTAAACTAATTTGAGTTCGGTCGCATTTCTTTACAATCTCAAGAGGCATGACACGATTTCAAGTCAATGAGGCACTGGGATAGCTTCTCTGCCTGCAATTACATATACCTAAACATTCTTGCTAATATATGCTTCTAGTCTTAGGCTCCAAACAGAAAATTTGTATTCCCTTCTATGTACAGTGACAATTCAGATGATTATCACAATTAATATTAATTGTAAACGTTTTGCTATTTTAAAACATTAAAACGTGAGTATTTACGTACCAAGAAATTTACATCAACCCGTGTACTTTAGGAAAAGAAGGATTCCTCCAATTGGTCCAAAATCCAAAAATAACGAACCTCACTAATTGCCGTGACCAGGATTCGAACCTGGGTTGTTGCGGCCACAACGCAAAGTACTAACCACTATACGATCACGGCTCATAAGAGGCGATGCTTTCTACATCATAAACAATTGAACTTATTTCCTCCCAAAACTCACGGAATCTGAGGCGATACGTTTTACCTAGGAAGGAAGATTTCTCTTAATTAAATTCCGTTAACAATTTTCCAAGGAGTTGAAAAGAACAATCTAAAAGCCTATGTTGTTTTCTGATCCACTATGATGAAAGTGAAAAAATAACGGTAGAATAATAAGTAAGATGAGTAAGGAGGTTGAGAAACCATATTAAATATTAGGTAAGTACATTCCACCAAATTGGTAGTAATAGTTGTAGTAGTACCATCAAAAGTGCTTCGAAAGCTGATGTCATTTTACAACAATGGGCTAGGGCTCCGATCTGTAATCAGACCACTTTCAGGAAAGGTGAATACCTACCCACTTGGATATTCAGAATCTACGATAATTTATAAAAGATAAAGAGATGAGAAAGCCCTGAAAAGCACTCATAAAAGTCTGAAAATGTTAATATATACTTAATCGCCAAATAAAAATGGATTAAAGTTAGCATAGTATAGCTTGATAAGGAATTGAGTGAAAATACCAAACAATAGACTTCATATTCTTCAGGCGAAATTAAGCCTGAAAATTCTAATCTGACATTACACCTTCCGTGAATCGAAAAATATATAGAACAGATTGCGAACCAAACTTATAAAAGTACGAGTAATCATGGGAGAAACATGTGTTTAAGGATTGAAAATAGTGTGATTATAAGCATATAATGGCAGAGGAAGATAGAAAAAAAAGGCAAATAGAAATGGTGGAAATAAGATGTACGGCGGAAGGAGAACTGTAGGATGGACTTCAGAATGACACGGAGAAAGAAACATGAGAAATGAAATAGAGGGTACAAGTGAAGTCCTCGGATGAGACGGCTATTGAGGATGACGAGGAGAGAATTAGGGAATGGGAAAGATATGGGAGAAACACAAAGGAAGAAATAGAATAGGGAGACAGAAAATGTAAATGGAGAGGTGGAAGTGAGGATGGTTAGGTAAGGAGATGATGTACAATGAGAGAGAGTGTGTGCTGGTGAGAGAGGGTGAAATATATGGAGAGTGGAAAAGGGTTACTTGCAGGGTAAGATTCGGGGTGGGAGGGGAAAGGGAGGATTACAAAAGATCACCAGCAGTTTGGAGTTGAAGGGATACTGGTCCTTGGCTTTCGCTCTCATGGGGAAACCAAGTTTACGGGGGTTATGGTCTATTTGTACATTCTAAGGCACGGGGATGAGCATTTATGAAGGAATAATTTATTTTGTGACAACAATAGACATAGTTGAACGTGAGGAAATGTGGGTTAGAATCTAAATCTGTCTAAACCTGAATGAAAACGTTTAAGCGAAGAATTAACATCGGAATCGCGATTCTGTAGTAGTTAGGATCACTTGGAGAGCTATTAACAAGTATTCCCGACACCATTTAGGTATGATATATTTACTGGTTGTGAATAATGAATTCCTAAGTGGTTAAAATGTTATATCACTAACAAAATATTGTGGAGGAACCGATAAAAATATTGTCTTACGTAACTTTTGTTGAACCATGGAAAAGAATAATAAAATATTATTCTTTCAATTGATCAATACCAATTCAGCCGGAAATATTCGGAAGAACACATATTTTAGCCCTATACTATTTTTTCGCACTCATTATTGTTGTAAAATAATCTTTTAAAGAATAAATCCAGTTTCCTCTAATCATTTATTTTTATTTTTAATTATCTTAATTTTTAATTTTAACATATCATCATGAAAGCGATGATATACCTCTAATAAAAACATTTATCACACACAAGAAACTTTTTCTCTTAAGCGAAGATACTGTAAAGAAAATTGAATCTTTCATAGAGCTTCACTAACGTTCGCAGAACCTTCTAATCACAATAGTTTAGCAAAGTACGGTCCAAGAAACCTGTTTGACGGCCTAACTACCGATTGATTTGAACGTCCCTAGCCATTTCGGCATACATGGAGAAGTGTTAAAAATCCACTACAAATCCCACAAAACGGGGACGTATGGACACGATAGCAACTCTACTGTTTCGCAAATACTTCAATTCACTTTATCCTATCACCTCGAATTCTTCCATCGCGCGGAGAAATGGATCAGCCCCGGGGGCAATGGGAACTCAATATAAATTAAGTCATTCGGAATAGGCCCAAAGAAAAAGAGAAACCTGTTAAGTCCTAGCAATAAAAGCTCGTCCGGTTTTCCGCTTCGGCGGCGGAAAAAAAGGCCGAAGACGTATCATTCATCGACGACAATGATGAATCAAAACGGCCTTTTAGGTTGAGTCCTCTCGCTCCAACCCACGGAGAGGAATCGCAATTAGTGTTCGGTTGGCGGCTTGATGAATGAGAGTCGAGGAGCGGCAAAGGTAATAAGCGCCGAGGAAGAAATTCTCGGGGGCAGAGCAAAGTGACACAATGCTTAAAAGCGGCGGTTCGGGGACTGAAAAAGACGTGGAACGGGAAGCCGGGACGAGACGGGAATAATTTAAAGAAGTGAATAAGAGAGGTTTGAGATGACAATAAAGGAGCGCAGCGGAGACCGTATTCTTCTCTGACGCCTTCCTCGTACTTACAGGGGAGCGAGGGTTCGGCCATTTTAGACTTCCGACTCGTTTATGAATCATGTCTCAAGAATAGTTTGTGAGTGTATGACAAAGGTTCGTGACTGATTGATGATCTAGCGACCTGGAGCTATTGAAAAAGAAGAGACTATTAAATACTTCGATAAATACATTTGTAATGATAGTGCGCGCAAGAATGAAGAGGTAGAGTCTACTCTAGAACAACTTTGCTGATGTGGATAAGTCAATTTTTATTATACAGCAGATTAGATGCCGAGTTTCCAAAGATGATATCCCAAAATCTGCTTACTGCTATAAAGCAATGCTGACGAGTATTAAGCATACGTAAGGCTTCGAATTTCTCGTTTCGCCTTTCACTATGTATCAAAATTACTATTTTTAATTATACTTCTTCCAAAATATAAAACACGCGATGTGATAAAGAAAATCAGTACTTCTACTATTGAGTTTATGATATGACTGATTTTGTCTAACATATTGAAAGGTTAGCAATTTTCAGACGTATGCCGCTACAGTAAGTACATACAGGTATAAGGAACCTTTTAATGTATTTTCTTTACACTAACTAGATCTTCGTGTATAAATGTTTCTTCAAGGCTCTTAATTTTATTGAGATCCCTTCACATCATTAACGTCTTCGCATTTTAACTCCTATCAATATAATATATGTCTAATAAATTAGTATTTCTTCCGTATTGCATTACTGCATAAGTTATAAATGTTTTAATGAAACAAAGAGATTTCTAAGTAATGTAGAAACCTTTTCGGACTTGAATGCCTTCCTAGAGCCCACGTTGATTACATGACTCATTTTCTTCAGTTTCGCGCATTCGTTGCAACAGCTTCGACCAGATCAACAGTTTGTAATTCCACAAAGGAAGCGATCACGAAGCTCTTTATTACCTGTACAAAAGGCAGAGCTTAATCTTTCTAATGCAATTACCAATTCACTCACGGCTTCAAACCAGCGATACTCTTAACACAGAGTTAGCAGTTGAAATCTTTTGACTTGCGAAAATACTAATCAATTCGAGCGGCCACGTAAGCGATGCATCTTCACGGAGAAACTCGAGTAAATCCTTCAATCGAGAGGGGCAAAAAGTAAGGTTTTGAGACAGATGTTGAGTAAGTCGACAGATAAAGGGAGCCAAAGGAAGGAGGGTGCTTCTGAGATATCGCTTCCCGTTAAACGACGGCTTCGTTATTCGTCACATGATTAATCGATTCGCCATTTGCATAATTTGGGTTATTACTACTTAGCGACGGGTGACGCCCAGAAATTCCTCTCTCTTGCTCCCCCACTTCTCCCCCCACCGCCCCCCAACCGTACCCGAGGCAATTAACGATTTCTTCTTCCTTTCGAATCTCCAGCCATCTCTCCGGATCTCCTCAGCAGTTCCCGAATGTCTTCCCTGAAAATTTCCCCCAAAGCGGGTGATTTTCACCTCGCTGAAATGCCTCGGTTATTACGCAGCCTGGCTCGGAAATATTTCTTCTTTACAAAGTCGCGGGAGTATTAAGACTATACGACGGATTTGAATGCCGCTTGAGGTAACGGGACCCTTGAATCGCTTCGATACGAATGATGTACTTCCTATTTTGCTCTAACACGCCTCTTTGATGTTACATTTTGGCGGCTGAAATAGCAAAGCTAGCTCCGAATTCAAGCGACAATTAATTAACCTTTTCGCGGCTATGATAGATTGTAGTCAAACTCTCGGAAGATGTACTATTAAGTCATGGAGGAAAACTTACGCGTATCATCACCATTGAAAGTAAATTCATTTTTTAAACTGATAATTACTTCATCTACTAATATCGCATCACGGTGATTCTTATATCAAGCTTGTATGATTAAACTTTCGCATATTTTGCATAATTCATTTTATTAACGGGCGTTTAAAAAATACCAATGAGACATACTGACTAAGTAAGTGACTCATTGTCAGTAAGTGACAATGAGTCACTTACTTATGAAAGTGTTATCTAGAGTCAGCGCGTGTAAAATGGGCTTATCAGTGATGAAACGTTATGAAATCACATGTGTTTGCCGAACACCAGTTTCAAATAGGTTCTCAAGTCCTTAAATACCTATAAACGCAGATTAATAAATTATCTCCCTCACACTTACAGCTAGAGTGCTTAAGACCATGTATATTTTGTTGCCTTTGCATGTATAATAACTGCGAGTAAACCATTTTTCCTTAATAATTCCCTAACTGTATCTGTGTTTGTCAGCCGATTCCGTAAAACGGCGAGGAAACACATTGTAAGCCGAAGATTAGTTTCTTCCTGAATCTCATTTTCAAGGTATCACTGTATTTAATCGATGGCATCACACCTGATTACCAAATTTTCATTTATCTCGATTGTCTACGCTTTTGTTTTCGTTAAAAAGTTTGTCTGGCTACCAGCACTAATACATCGTTACATAATCAGTTCTTTGTTCGTTCTCTGTATGCTTTGGTTTATAACTTTCAAACGATTCCCATTACCAAACTATCATCATCACCCTCTTTGCATCCCCACAATGTTTCAAGGAACGCTCATTCCCAATACCCACCGATCCATAACGCTCTCTCTTTCACTCATTTCCATTTAATAAACACGGAGGCAAATTAAAGAGCCCTACAATTTCGTCAGGACGATTCGCGGAATGTAATGGATCTGAAATCCTTAAACCAACCCAAAACGACCTCAGTGAGGGGAGGAAGGGGAAAACATAGGAAAGAGAAGCGAGATATTCCGTGGGGAGGAGGATAAGAGGCTGGATGCAGATCCTCGCCCCACCCTCCGCTCTTCTCCTGACGTCATGATTAATTAGCATAGGGAAGCGTAGCCGGTTTCCATTCCTTCCCTCCCTTTCATTATAAGCCCCTAGACTCTCATCTTCCCCCAAATGCCTCCGACCCCTCCGCACAAGATACTCTCCTCCTTATACCATTCCCCACCCTTTTCTCCCACTCGCTTTTATTCCTTACGCCCCCTTTTCCAACCCTTTGCCCCTCAACGTCACTTCTCTCCCCGTACAGATCGTGAATAATTATGAGATTCTCTCTGCACCCCCTCCTCCCACCATTATCCCCATGGATTTTGCCTCCTCTTCTTACAATTCCTCCAATCCTTTATGTAGGCCTCCTCTGAGGAAGGGAGGTGTGACTGAGAGACTAGAGGTGACTGGGTTCGAGTCCCGCATCTTTCTTTTCGTCTGACTAAAAGTTAAGTTGATGTTATTAGCGTGGTTCGGAGTGGTGGGTGGTATGAGGGTAAGGGGGTGAGAGGGTAGTTTGGGGTGGTAGTCTGAGAGATGTATGGACAGACAGACAAAAGGGAAACTCTGAGATTGTAAATTCCTTTCGACTCAACCCGTCATAAAGGGCGGAGGGTGCAAAATGTTGACTTAAAGATGCGAGCAGATCGTCCAAGGTGCGTTTAATTGGAATTCTTAACATCCTCGCTTGCGTTGATTGTGCGGGAAGTACTCTATACTCAAAGATTTACAGCTGATAAACGATAGCACATTAATCACGAGGAAATAGTCACATTGGAAGTGCTCATTAATTCATATACCTGCTGGCAAACAAAAGAAAACTGGGGTGGTATGAATCCTATTGAAAATTATCTTAAGCTGCGAATCTTATTTAGGAAATGCTTAATATAAAAAGGCTTTCAAAATTTTAAAGACCTATCTTTTACGTCAAAAGATACTTATAGTGAAGTTAATCACTCATAAATTTTCTTGAGGCGTGAGTAACTTAAGTATTTTTCAACGTGATGAAGCAATATTAACCTAGTTTTCCGTGAGAATAAATTGATTTTCTTGTTTCCAAGGTCGAATTTTCTAACTGCTAATCATGTTTATGTTACAAAATAACGTAAATTGGATACTACTTACATACTGTCTAGATAAAGAAAATACTTATTGTGAAGAATTATTTCAGAGTACTCAGGCTTTTTCCTTTTATTTGGCACAGAATTATTCGGAAACGATGACAGTTCGTATATTATTGCATCGTATCTGCGAACTAAGAAAAGTATTAAATACATGGATATCTACTAGTAATATGGAATTCGCGAGAAATCACTTGTAAATATTAGAAAAATGTGTATATTAGATGATAGACATTAGAGATCTGATACGTCATCATAAACAAACATATTCGCATAAATTGTCATTGAACTTCAATAGTTTAAGTCGAAACCTAATGAATATCATTGCATATATGTGTTATAAGCACTATTTCCTATAACCCCACTGACGAAACAATGGAAATTAAATTACCTAAGCTTAATAAATAAATTATCTCTTACAATATATATAAGATCCTTCTAAGCCCTAATGTGTGAACTATAAGTTTAGAATAATTTATTATATTTATGACATAGGCGTAAAATTCACATTCATTCTTATGGAAAATACGTGAGGTCGAATTCAATAGTCGTTTTGGTAGTCAAATGGACGGGTTGTTTACGATCGCCACATCTCACAAAATCGTCTTTTATTTTATCATTATTCTCACAAATCCGACTTGAAAACATTCCACGAACAATAGATGAATCTTGATTCAATTTCCCATGTTTTGATCCTTTCCCTTATCCATCCATTTTCTCCAATTCTTTGAGGCAATATTTTTAATTTAAGTACGTAAAAAACTGGTCTGTCGTCTTTTGCCGAATCCAAGATACTTTTGTTATAAGAATTTCTCATCTAATCAGGCTTTCTTACGAATACTGTAGTTTAATACTTCGATCCTATAGAGAAGTATAGAAAATAATTTTTACTGAATTTATGATAACGAATTAATCCAAAATAAGATTCAATAATTAAGTGAGTCTAATATTGTTTATTAAACACTGAAGGAAAAGGAGAAGAGAGGATGAACGAGAGAGTAATGATAAGAGAAGAAAGAAGAGAGAAGCAAAATTAAATTGAAGGGGTGTAAGGAAATGACATCGATGGAAGATGCCTGATTGAAAAGTAAGCGAAGTAAATTGAACAGGTGTAAATGTATAAATGAGAATGTCCATTGCCCACACGTAAGTGAATTTTATCTTTTGAGAGAGGAAGAGGTTGAAATGTATTTGTGGATAAGGAATAAGCCGTGAAATGCTAAAAACTTGATGACTCAAATACTACAAAAGACAATCAAATTTGTATGAATTCGAGACAGAAAATATTAATGAAATGATCTTTAATTAAAACGTATATGATTGAAACTATCTTAGATGAAACGCAAGTAATTGCCAGAAAATATAGTAATTGTGTTAAGTATGATTGTGTTAAGTATGGTTACCACCTTATATTATTATGGTTATAATAATACCACCATTGTATTAAGTTTGGTTCCACAATAGTTAACTCGTATGGAAGTTTTCTTCTTTTAACCACCTATTCCATTATATTCTTACCCAGATATTTTACTTCAAACTACTGAAAAATTTACGATAGTTATATAAGAAGACCGGAGCAGTCCTAGAACGTATAATAAGCATAATGTTAAAGCAAATGTCTTATTAAGTTTACTTAATTTTAAGATTCTATTACACATTGCTGCTGTAAAATTATCTCTGTAAGGAGAAACTTTCGTCTTCATGATGAATACATCCACAAAGTTGTTCTCGGATCTAGGATGTTAAACTCAAGCCCTAATTAACTTTTAGACGAGACTCGCCAAAAATAAAGATAATTAATAACGACAAGTGACACATCGGCGATTAGGCATTGACGGAAGCACGGAAGATGATGGAGAGATAGGAGTGCAAAGCGGAGAAGAGATGGGTAAGGAAATGAAACGTAGGGACAGAAATGTAATCGCGAGAGAGCAGGATGGAAGAAGGAAGGTAGGGGAAGGGATGGGGTTTGAGTAGATATGAGAAAATCCTGTGTTGGCATAGGGAGGAGAGATGAAGCGGGGGTACAAGGAAAGAGAGGGGATGGGAAAGAGAGGCACGAGGGACTTTTTTTATCCACCGTGGCGCTTAATGAAGCTTCTAATCACTGCCAGCGAAACGTGCTCTCCAGCCATACCACTGGAGCGGAATGCAATGTTACAACGGCGAGAGGCTGTGGTGGTCTTTGACGTGCCTCGATATGCGTGCGTAATCAGCTTTCCTCGGCATTCAATGGAATTCAAGAACCTCGCGTGCGTTTTTCACTTTGCATTTTTTCCGCGACTCATTCTTCCCCCAGAAACGGGGAAACAATGTCGCATGCGATGAATGGAAAAATTATGCATTCTCGCCTCGAATTATAGACAGTTGAATTTTCAAGGGTCTTATTTCCATCAAGACGGTCCAATTAATGGCTCGGATGGAAGATGGAACACTTAGCTCGATTCGCGTTAGGATAACTGCTCCTGAAATACTGACGCTTTCCCGCTGTGCCGGGGAATAGCTGATAAATTTAAAGAGAGATAATAATTTTGAATTCGCGCATAACGATGTTGATTTTTCGTGGAATTTTTACTAAATAATATTAACCCTGGGATTGATATCGAAGAATTTTTGTCAAGTCACGCTTGATAACCTGTTTTATTCTTCATGAATAGTGATGAATTTTGGAATGTGATGGGATGAAGTAGGGGCTAATTTAAGTTACAAGAGGCACTAAACGCAAAGATCAGATAAAGATTCCTACTAAAAATTATTGGAGCAAATATTGGAATAATTTTATAAAATATGGAAAAATACATGCTCTGAAAATCTAAGTCGCTTCTCTACGGCCAATACAAACAAAATATTGAATTGTAAGCAGTTAAAAAACTATAAAATTTTAATGAATGTTGGATAAACTTTACCTTTCGTAGTGAAATAAATTACAGAGTGCAAGCTACAAAGTAAAACATTCATTAAAATTTTATAGTTTTTTAACTCCTTACAATTCAATGTTTTGTTTGTACTGGCCGTAGGGAAGCGACTAATATTTCAAACAAAGATTGAAAAATGTAGCGCAAAGGTTTTAGGAGAGGAATAAATTGTATTATAGGTTCTTCCGTGAATAACCTTATAAATAAATGTTTGATGAAATTAAGGCTTTAATAAACTGACCGGAAAAGAAACTGAGTACTCACCCCAAATTCAGGAGTTGACTATGCTGAATTTTCCTGTAAGAAAAAAGAAGAAATTAATTTACAGACTCATTAGGCTGAAATTACGATAATATATGTAATCTAAGAAATTACCTCTCTATAAAATATATTTAGAAGATGACAATCATACGGAGGAGAGGACGAAGTAGCAAAATTAGTGCCCAATAAGAAGAAGTAGATGATGTTGGACCCGGAATATTGGATAGAGAGATGGATAGGACACTGGGTGATGCAACATTTAGATGAATTTCATTATTTGGGCACTTTTCTTTCTAAGGACGAAAGATGCTCAACAGAGGTTAGAAAAAGCAATAGCGAAAGACCCATACAACATTCCATTCCACCTTGGTGAGGAGTGTAATGTTGTATGGGTGTGAAACGTGGACTTTAAGAAAAGAGGATATTAAAAGATTAGAGGCTTTAGAGAGGCGGGTAGAATGGCATAGAATGGAGAAAGTAAGCTGGGTTGATAGAGAAACGAACGCGGTGGTGCTAGAAATAGTTGGGGAGAAGAGGGTGTTCATTGCAGTAATTAGAAATCGTCAAAGGAAACGGGTTGGTTAAATATTGAGAGGAGAGGGACTGCTGAAGAAAGCGATCGAGGGAAGAATGCTGGGGGGAAAAGACAGAGGGGAAGACAAAGGAAAAAAAGATGTTGGATGACTTAAGGGGTGGGATAAGTTACCGAGAAGTGAAATTAAGGGCACTTTATAAGGAATGTGAGGGAACATGAACTTACCGAAAGTAGAACACTTATATAGACAGCAAATATGGATTCCACATGATCTTTTAGAGTTTCGAAAATAAGTGATCGATATTTAATCAAAACACAATAAATGGTTTATAGATAGACTGGAGGAGAAACTAGGATAATAATAAATATTACGCTACCTTGTTTGTTTACAAAAATCAGAAGGAACTTAAACTTCAGTATAGAATGGAAGGTCAAAGAAAAAAAGGCTATTTCAGGGCTAATTGCTTCAAATGAAAGCAAAGGATAGCCATCTGTCCTTGAGATAATAACGAAGTCGGTATACTAAATTATCAATGTTCACACTATCCTCTCATTTTCACTGATTGTAAACAAAGGCGAAAAGGAAAGTTCCTCGGCTCTAAGAGTAAGCGAATAACAGTAAAGAAAAGTGCCTGTCAGGAGATAAAAAAGCGAAATAAGATATGTCATGAAAGTCTAAATGACACCAAAACAGTTGTCGCGCATCAAAGCCTACGTACGAATACCCGAGAAATGAATGAATGTTTCGATTGCTTTCGAATTTTGATTGCCCCAACAGATGCTCCGTAAATCAGTAACTACAATAATGTTAACCTAAAAACACAAAGCAAGATTTTGAAAATTTGTTAACGCGTAATCTAGTAATATTTAAAGGTTGCAGTCACCGAATTTCATGTTCAGAGTATAACTTCATCATGCGTTCTGAATTCCACAACAGGAATATTTAACATAATTCAGAATGAAAAGGATCTTAAGTTGACATTCATTTAATGCTCTTGAAAACGGAACTCATAATGATAATTCCTTTAGCTGATTATAAAATAATCTGGAAATGACGAAACAGATATGCTATTTTAATTACTTGTTGATAAAACTCCCATCATTAATGCAGTTTCTTGCTCATGGGTGACTATATTATGAATTAATCATTTAATATTCCTTAACACAACCATTCACTTTTAGAAGCATATTTAACTTTAAGAGTACTCATCTATCTCTTCTTCCAGGAAAGTGATGGTTGAATAAAAAAATTTAAACGCTACTCAAAATACTAGCTGATAATTTTTAATTTAGATTGAACGGCGCGCTGTGGGCCAAAGAATATTTCTAAATCTAAACCATTGCTATGTGATAATTCGCTTAAAACGAATTCATATAACATGAACTCTATGAATTTCATTGTAGCCAAATTCCATGATAACGCTTCCCGACGCTTTCTGTTCCATTACAGAGTAGTTATCGTTCATTACAGTGGAAAGATAAGTAAGTCATATTTATGTAATGTTTAAGCATTTAACGATAGAATGTATTGTAGGCCATGGCTAAGCTGCTTTAATAGAAGTATGTTTAAATTATTTAAACGCTCTTTGAAATATGGAATGATCATTTTAAATTGCGAGTTGAAATCCCAGTATGAATACCATTTGTTTTTATTGCAAGAATGTAATGGAAATAAATTTTCTGCGTAACAAATTGTATCCCATTTAGGGTTCTTCCGTGAGAAGTATTTCTTCCAAAACAAATCAATTAACATTCTTTTTTATAGGAGAAGGAACGGAAATAATGTTTCTAGCCAGCCAAGATTTAGTGTTATTTGTTCTAATGTCAGTCAATGTCAACTATGTTGTTAACTTTGCTAACAACTGAAAATACATTGAGCTATGTTATATGTTTTAGCAATGATAATTCTCCTTCAAAAGAAAAGATACAAAACGAAAAAATATTAAATGATCACCACTTGCGGTTCACCGGTTAGCCTTAGTCCTGCTGATTCCTCTTCAATGTACTTCCACGATCTCACTCCTAAGTAATGGAAATGCCGACAATGGTAGAATGCCACAATCTGGAAAAAAAACAGAAACGCCATATTAATTTACTGGTGAATATCAATTATAATCTTGGTATTGTGCATATATGAGCGAGCAGTTACCAATGGTGATTATTTAAATTAGGATTTTGGTTACGATTATATTGAAAAATTTCTTATTCCACATCGCAGGAATTATAGCAGAATTATTATTATTATTATTCAATTAATTAAATTCCACAAGAAGGGCATAAAGAAAAAAGATAATAATTCTAATACACCCTATATCTAACTACATCACACTATATCTATTGGTTAAAGACTCCAAATCAGAATATAGTAAATAATAAAAAGGAAAAATAAGGCAAGTATTTAAATATAAGATTAGAAATAAGTCGAGGAAACTCGAAAAATTGAATGTTCACAATGCTTCACCTGTTTCGATGAGGTTTACTTAAAATAGTATTACAAAATTCAGTTGCAATTATCAAGCACCAAAATATCACTGAAACAATTTCTATGCATTATCTTTAAATTAAATGATTACACTTTAATGCAATACTAAAACTATTATTGTGTAATATCAAACAACTCCTAAATGAAATTAATTGATTAATGTAAAAAGCGAGATAAAACGAGATAAAATTTGAAAAGTTTTATTCAACGCACAGGACCAGGGATTTGTTGTCAAGTAAAGAAAATAAACGCAGTCAAAAATCGACGTAATTTAGAAAGGATGATAAAGAGAAACAGAGGGAAAATTAGAATTAAAATATTTATCGATAAAGGAGAGAATTCATAAAAGAATGTGATTACTTTTTAATTATGGCTCATGGTAGCGTAGTCATATATAAGGAGAGTTTATATAGAGTGAGATCGAAATTCCAATTATTCGTCACGAGATCTTTGACTATATGGACGAAAACCCAACGACAAGTATTACCTTTAAATAAATCCCGGTATTCAAAGCCACTAATTCGGTTCAACATGAAATCAGAAAGAAGCCAAAATGGCATTCCATGGATCTCTCACTTGCGCGTCGCGCAATATTGAAAAGAAAATTGCCGAAATTGTTTATTAAATTAAAACATTAAAACAGCGAATAACTAAAAAATAAAAATAGAATCGGATAAGATTCGAAGGATTCTTTGGGACTTTCGTCAGCAAGCGTCTTAGGTAGTTAAGATTCGTTGTTTCATTCTTTAAATTATTAGCCTTGGGTGAAAATGTGATTAAAATAGACGTACATAACTGGGAATTATCGCACGTAAATATTGCAAGATTCACTTAAGAGACGAATCATCCAAACGTCGGTTTCATAGCTAAACATAAGAGTCTCACGTTACGAAAAAATATGTTCACCATCGACTGTCAAATAAATAACAACACAATAAATAAGAGACAAAACCAATAACATCAATGATAATCTTGAAACTCAAAAGTAACTCACGTTACTTAAATACTATCAAGTTATTTTACTTACCAATACTGCAGAAATCTAAAAATGTCGCCACGGAGTTTTTGGTGCCAAAAATAGCCTTCCTTAACTTTTTAATCACTCCGTGATCTTTAAAAGATGCAAATTAATTACGTAAGGCCTTAAGTACAATTCACGACTGATGAATGTCGAATCTACCTGACTCCAAGATTCAAATTTTAATCGATTTCTCCAAAATTTCTTCAACATGGCGACACCGGTTGAAGTTTCTAGAACAACTAATAATTTTCCCTCCAAAATGGATGATTCGTCATAACGGTGAATTTTGATTGGTTGGTGGCTATTACGAGCTCGGAAATACCCCCTCTTATCCCCCTACAGGAGAAAGTTTTAATTACTTAATTAATTACCAATTAGCATTAAATTATAATTTTATCGAGAAAAGAATTAAAAATACATTTGAAATTTTTGGAAATAAATTACTTAAACGTTAATTGTGTTTTTTCCGCGAATAGTTCACGAACATTTCACCCAGATACGGTTGGTATGATTCCCACTGAGACTCTTATTTAATTGCTATCTATTTAAGAAAAGAAAAACGAAACACCTTGCATTCAATTTTAATATTTTATTAAGAGAAGCTAATAAAGGATAAAATTTATTGAATAAGTTACGTCACGTACGTCTACGTAATGTATGTATCATACATTTTGAGTTTGGAGAGACAACCTAAGAAAAATATCGCAATAATGGGAATATATATTTGGGTAATTGAGTATTTATATCGTTGGGTAACCGATAAAATTAAATCAAAGATGTAAGTATCGTTAAATCCAAGCCATTACACCGAATATTTCTATTACGTATAATCATGATAAGCTCTTTAAAATTTATTTTACAAATTTTGGGAGTTTTCTCTTATCCGAAGCTTAGAAAAGACATCAGATCTCGTGAATGTAACAAACAAGTTATTTTCCCAAAAACTAAAAACAATAATGCATAACACTTTTCCCTATTCAATACTACAAAGTGTAGATGCATATTATATTCTTTATTTTTTTGAAACGATGGAAACGAAAATGAATTACACATTTTTAACAATGGAGACGCCTTATCTGACGAAAGAAAAATTACTTTTCCTTGTAGATTATTCATTATCCTTCCCTTACAACTGTGTTTTGAGTAATCAGAAAAATTCCTATTTGAAAACAGAATGAGCAATGAGCAGGCTTTTTTCGTTCTATCCTTGTTGAGCCGGAGAGCGTCCACTTAATGACCTTATGAAATGCAGCAAGAATACACTGAAAGTCTGCTTTCGGCGCTTGGCAGATTACGTAAACTATTTATTTCAAATGTTTCACAAGAAAGTTACTCATTTAGAATACAAAGAGAAAAATACACATTTGATCAACATTTCTATTAAATAATATGTAATAGTAAATAAAATAAGACTCAAGTAATACAGTAAAAATGTCTTACTAACATATATAATAAATGTATCATACATAGGCATGAATATTTATAACTATAAAGAGCTATGAATGAGTTGTTGAAAGGAATGAGGACTACCAGGGCAGATGAGGAATGAGGGACTTTATCTTTGCTTCTCTCACCGAGGCGGAAGGTTGCGTTTGTCAACATCACAATAAAACTATGAAAACACTATTCTAATCATTCGAAGAGACAATGGATTCAAAATCACACATATCTAAGAGGATTTATTTTATCTCAGCCTGCTCAAGACAAGTAATAGCCAACGTAGTAAATGGGGGATACATTTCCTCCATGAAATTTGGAAAGACATTTATAAATTTTATGAGTAATGAATAGCTATTAATTTTCTTTGAAATAACTACCGTTCAATCAAACCAGTCTGCGAATTATGTGGGTAAAATGTAAGCAAAGGTACCACGAAAATGGCATGCCTTAAGGAAATTTAATATTATGCTATACGTTATTGTATGATATTCTTGACACCATACATGAAGGAATCAAGGATTCCTCAGTTATCTTATTAGAAATATTCTAATTATATCACTCCAGTTTTGTTTATGGCAGTGACAATGTGTGTTTTACTGAAGTATTAAGAATTCTTGATCGTTATAATAATCTCAACCCAATTTAAATGGATATTAAGAGAATTTCTTTGCTACAATACTCTTTCATAGACACTTCCCACTCAAAGAATTCACATAGCATCGTGATGAAAGCAATAGAAAACTACCTCATCCTTCATCTGGCCTGGTAAGCCTCATTTCCTCTCCAAAGAATTGTGTAGCTTCATGGAGAAGTTCTACCCAGTCAAACAAATGAAATCAAAAAGATATCAATACTATCATGGAAATAAGGAGAAAGAAATCTGAGAGCAAAAGATCTACGAATTATCATTCGTTCTTACTAGCTTTATAATCTGCATACAATTGCATAAATAATATTTTTGAAGGCTGGAGTTGGCTGAAGTTGTACTTTAGAAATAAATCAAGTGGTTCCCAATTATATTTATATAAACATATTCTGCCCATTACTACATTAACCAACTCATATTGCAAGTAAAATAAATGACAAAACTGGTATATCTCCTTGCAAGATTAATCAAACTTACCTTCCTATCCTAATGTGTGGTTTTACATGTCGAACACCGTATCCATGAATCTATAGCCAGAAATCCATCCATCTTGGTAGCGATGGCATCAAAATACTGTTGAGTTGCAGATTAAGAATTTTGCAGAAAAATTCCAACTACACGTCAGCACCTGCCTTCATAAGAACTCCTAATGAAGAAATAAGTATTCAGCCGAAGACTATCACTGCTACACTGAGACGATTTCTTATAAAATTACCGATCGTAAAGTTGCACAAATACACTTTTATCATGATATTCCACATACACTAAGCATACGAAAAACATACGGTGATTAATTTTCCACTTGGTAACACACTCCCAGGACTTTAAAACAGCTGAAGAAGAACAATAGAAGCATGGGCAATCTCTTCTTGTCACATGGCCTTAACTTGTTTCCGCGTTTTTGAAAAGGATCATGGTATACAAAATTCTGACTGTCGAAACTTCTCTTCACGTAACGTGACCTTCGATCATCGCAGTTCTTTGTCTCGCTAAGCAGATAGTGCTCATGATGGTGACTTTTACATTTTCCTGCATATTTCAAATACAGCCAAGAGTGAATTGGAGTTTGTAAGCGAAACATAGAAGTTTATATTTATGAAAGTAACATTCAAGAATATATTTTGATTTGAAATATTTCCACGCAATACACTTCTTGTGCAAATAGTTCTTTTTAATCAAGTACTCATAAGCGAATTAATTCTTCTCGGCTTCCAACCGGGTTAGTTCTACGATTAAAGTTGAGGTCTCGAGTGGTGTTCAGAGTCATCTTCATCTTAAAGTCACTTTATTCTAAAGACGTTCCCGAGATGATTTTCATCGAAGACTCAACCCGGTGAAAACCTTAGAACTCTCACCCAAAGAATGTTCTGGGAAAATACGAGATCTTTTCATAGCACTCACAAATTACAAATATCTTAAATTCAACAAATATTTAGCATGAAATTGCATTTTAACATTATTCGATGAGACTCCACCAAGTTCTATTTGAGAAATATAATTTTAGAATAGGCTAGAACAATTATTAGGACGGTTTTAAGCGCCATTTTTACTATCGAATTCTCAAATAATAAATCAGTATGTAATGATCTCTATAAGCACTACCTTGGTTTCCTGAGGACTGATCAGCTCAAATATTATAGTTACTTAATGCTGTAAAATTGTCTCTGAACCCGCTTAAAATTTTAGACTTAGCAATCAACAGAAGCCCATTTTACTCAATTTTTAAGAACGCTCCTGAGCTGAATTCGGAAGAGAGGTTTCATTTTGACGTGTCCTCGCACGCCTTTAGAACGCAGCATTTCGCTCAGGATGTAACACGACACATTCATAAACGGAGAGGGAGTAACGTTGGGGCACTTCATAGCCCATTTCTCCAGCGCGGTCTCCATTTAAGTAATCCTCATCCACGGATATCCTCTCGAGTCATCACCCATTCCCTCCCACCACTTCCACCGTCATCCATCGCATGATACCGGCTGAGGTGGGTGGCGGCACAGGCTGCTTAATTAGTTCCCCTACGCCCACCTGCCACAACTGCTCTCTGCGTCCCTTTTCTCATCCCTTATTAGTCCCCTCCACGCCTTTGTCTTTCATCTAACAAGAGCGCACTATCGCTATTGGTCTACATTCATTCTAGACTGCACTACTCTTCTTATCATTAATTATTCATTATTTCCATGCATCCCGTAAGTAGTTATATATTGTATATATATCGTCGTATTATTTAGGTAGACAAGATTAAAACTGGAATGTTATCAAGTGACTTTTTCTGTTCTCATTTGCGTGGAATCCATTGACAGTTGATTCGAATTAAAAGAACTATTGAAGTTTCAACGCCTATAAATATCGCTTCTAAACAGCCGTGATCGTGTAGTGGTTAGTACTTTGCGTTGTGGCCGCAACAACCCAGATTCGAATCCTGGTCACGGCAATAGATTATGAGTGTCATTTTTTTGGGCTGATTGAAGGAATCTTCCATTGTTTCTTCTCCTGAAGTGAATAAGATGGTATCAAATTCTCGGTTAGTGTTTCCCGTTTTACTGTCGCATGTACTTAATCCGTGAAATAAAATTTCTGCATTTACGATATTCGAAATTTATTCAATGCACGAGAGACTAAAACAGTGTTTCCAAAACATTTTCCTGCTACCACCCACCCCCCATACATTCAACCGTGATATAAGAAAATTATTATTTGTACTACCTTATTGGGAGAGTAATAAGAAGCACAATGACATCAATGAACTTCAATAATGAAAATTCAACTAAATCAATAAATGTCAATTTAATTAGTATATGGAAATCAATAGAATTCAATCGAGAGTAAGATGATAGATCGCAGAATAAAATTCCTATGCGACAATCATCCCTCCCTAAATTAGTCCATGGGGTTGGAATTGCCCCCTTTGGAAATTACTGGACAAAAAGAACATGTTTGTACAATTTTTAAAGTATATGCAATGTAATACTACATGGCAGAGTTATTCCAATGGCTTGAAGGTTAGTTTTGCAGTTATCCATGAAAATGTTTTCTCTTCTGAAATTTTCGTAAATCGCGCCAAATACAACGAAGCGAAACGTTAAACACGGTAGGTTGACTTTAGAGAAATCAACTCAGATTTTTCTTGCGTCTGAGTATCGCCTCTTCTGAGCCGTGATCGTATAGTGGTTAGTGCTTTGCGTTGTGGCCGCAACAACCCAGGTTCGAATCCTGGTTACGGCAGTACATGGGGCGTAACTTTTTAGAACCTTGGAATCGTGCCATCAGTCACATTAAATCAAATATAAATATTTTATCGGTAATGATAGTGTATGAAAACAAGTTTGGTGGATGACAAAAAATTTTAAATATTAGTTTATGAAAAAGAGCTACAGCAGGGAAACATCTACAAAATGGGGTGCGTGAAAAATAAAAGCCTTTAAAAACTTGCTGGTAGAATATGTAAGCTAAAAGATATAAAGGCAGTGACCTCAATATAGTACCCTCAATTAGTGCAGCTTTGTTTCTAGTAGCGAAAAATGGTTAAACGTACTTCGCCAGTTGAGGTCAATTCGCGCATATTGGCAATTGAAATTTTTTCATCAAAGGCGAAAGTCTTACTCGCTTGATTAATCGGAGGCTAGTTTTCTCTCATTGGCGATTTAACGTAAGTCGACATAATTTTACAACAAAATTTATGTGTACTTCTTAATCCTCTCCATAATAATAAAATTAAAAATCTCGAATCGCCAGTGAGAATAGCAATGTATTATACTATACTACTTGGAATTTATTGATGCTTTTGAGCAAAACGCGAATGAGATTTAACTATAATAAATGGACGTAATAACTTTAATAAATAATGGTGAATGGAAAACGTTCAAGGCGAATGAAACGTAATCGATTTTGAAGAAGTAACGATATAAGTTACCGTGTATAAGGTATTGTCAACATTTAGGCAAAAGGGGAAAAAAATCTTTCCTTTAGTTGTTCTAAAAATTTATCACCCGTGAAATGCCGTGACCAGGATTCGAACCTGGGTTGTTGCGGCCACAACGCAAAGTACTAACCACTATACGATCACGGCTTTTGAGGCGATGTTAAAAGAGAAGAAAATTCTGGATTGATTTCTCTAAAATCAACCGACTGTGTTAAATACTTCGCTTCGTTGAATTTGGCGCGCTATATGAAAATTTCTTGATTAAAAGCGTTTATACGGATAGTTACAAAAATAATCTTCCAGGTGTTGGGATACTGTTCCATGTAGAGAGCGATTATATATACTTAAGCAATTTGTACTTCTAGTCCAGTAATTTCCAAAGGGGCAATAACGATACCGTAGCGGCGCTGGTCTAATTTAAGAAGGGGTGATTGTCGCAAAGGAATTTTATTCCGTGATCTATCATCTTCCTCTCGATTGGATTCTATTTTCTTCCGTACACCAATTGAATTGTCATTTAATTATTTAGTTTATCTTTTGGCTGTGTTACATATTTCTCCTTATTACTCTCCGAATTAGGTCGTATAGATTTTTATGTATGACTTTTGGGGGTGGTTAAAAGTTAAAGCAGTAAAAAGTTTCGGAAACATGTTATAGTCCCATTTTCCATTAAGAAATTTCGCATTTCATAAATGCAGAAATTTTATTCCACGGATTAATTACATGCGGCACTGAAATGAGAGGAACTTACACACTGAGCCAGTGATACCACTTTGCTTACTTTAGGAAAAGAATTATTGGAACGTTTCATCAATCCGGCAAAAATAACGCTCACAATGAATTGCCGTGACCAGGATTCGAACCTGGGTTGTTGCGGCCACAACGCAAAGTACTAACCACTATACGATCACGGCTCATAAGAGGCGATACCTTATGAGAAGAAAATTCTGAATTTATTTCTCTAAAGTCAACCTACCGTGTTAATCGCTTCGCTTCGTTGAATTTGGCGCGCTTTACAAAAATTTCCAAAGTAAAATACATAAGAAGAATAGCTACAAAGCGATCCTTCTTGGCATATAAGGAGGAAAAATTAACGCCCACGAAAATATTCTTCATTTGTCTAAAATCATCCTTCCGTTTAACATGAAGCGTCGTTGCTCCGTTTCGCACCGTTGGATCCGTCACCATTGCCGAAAGATTCCAAACACCTTCGCAATTATGTGAAGTTAATGTGATAAGGTGCTACTTTCTGTACTTAATAAATATCACAATTTATATAAGAATAAAATAACTCAACGTGAAATATTTAGCCATTTTCTTTTCTTCATAGTGATAAGTGTACAACAATATTTCGGGCCCTCTCTAAGCAATCTCAAAAGGCATAACGAGTTACTGAGGCGTTGAGATATCGTCTGCTACTAGTATGCGGATACATGTATCTAAATAATACTATAAACTTGTGCTTGTATTTCCCGGCTAAAAGCTCGCATTCCCTATATGTCGAAATTTATCCCACTGATAAATTATACGTAAGATTAAAACGCGAGTAACTTTCTCATTCAATTAGTGTTACCATCATGGTTGCTATATGTAAAGAAATCTTGGGATGTTCCTTAAGTCAGTGCAAAAAGATTACCTCCAACATACTGCCGTGACCAGGATTCGAACCTGGGTTGTTGCGGCCACAACGCAAAGTACTAACCACTATACGATCACGGCTGCTTGGAAGCGATACCACTAATATTCATAACTATGAACTTATTTTATCTCGACCTTTCGTTCCCAATACGTCCCACACAAATGTGAATAGGAAAAAAGACCGACTAAGGTATCTACATAAATACTCTGCAAGCCGCCTAACGGCGTGCGGCTGTGGGGGACATTGGAAAGCAGAAAAATATGATTAGGTACCTTTTACATAAATAATACAAGAAGAAATAGGATTCCAGTAAAATAAGCAGAAAATGAAAAACAACAAAAAAATAAACAGGTCTGTGTGAAAAATAGGAAAAAAAACATAAATATATAATGAAGTAAATGAATGCCAGTGTTTATTGATAAAATTAATCGAATTCTTCTTAGCACTGGAGTGAAATCATCCAACATATTCGGAAATAAGATGTTATTTTAATGTAAAAATAGTTTTCCCCTCGTCAATGTATGAGTAAAGAAATAATATTATATTTTTGCGGTATAAACGGAGAAGACATTTACGAAAAATATAATCGTAATAATAATAATTTGGATATTCGTACAATTGTGCAAGATGGTTATTAAACATAGACTCAAGGTTTTGACAGCGAAGCAAAATTGCGGAATTAGGGAAGGAACCAATCATTGTTGAACATAATGCTGTAACTCTGATTTAGGGTTAGTTCCGGCAATAAAAAATATATAACATGCTTTTCATTAGCACTTATAATTTCATAACGAAAAGTTGATACCTATTTAAGTATCTTCATAAAACTTATGTATAAAAAACGGTATGTATAAAACTTCTGAAGTCATCACGGAAAGCCCTCCGAAAAAACCCATTTCTCGCTTGTGATGAGTCGCGGACGTGGATTATTTATAACGCGGTAGAGACTTCCGTTTTGACGGAAAGGAACGCTTTCTCGTTTATCATCAAAGCCGTTTTGACTAATTATGCTTCCGAAAAGTAGCTCCAAGACATCCATTACGTCAGCCACATTATAAGGCAACCGATCGATCAATCCTCGGGAATTTGGAATTCCAAAAGCCATCGAACGCTTCCGATTCCAGATAACATTATACCAAGAAATTCCACCGTTTAACTAATTCCCGAACGAGCGCAAAAACCGGGGGCACTCAAACACTTCCACTGAAGGAAAAACCAACCGACGAAAAAATTAACCCTCATAGAGGAGGAAGAAATCCGTAAAATCGCTCTGGAACAGAGATGGATTAGGTGGTGCAGGAGGGAGCGCGACTTTCGGCGGTGACGCAAGGCATGATGGGATCGAAAAAGGAAGAGACATAAACCCCTCAGACATCCGAAGGAGAATGTGGAAGATATAGGAAATGAAGATGGAAGGAGAAGGCGAAATGGACGAAGGGTGGTTTCCTGAGGACAAGCCACTTGTCCCTGAATGCCTTCCTTGGTCTCCGTCCCCCACCCTCAGGATGGTCCCATCAACTTCGCTTAACTCACGGACCTTCTAAACCTGTCTCTCCTTCCCCTCCAGAGGAAAGGCGTCTGCTGCTAAGTGAAATCGAGTATCTCCCTTCAAAGTGAGCTTCCCTTGATGAGTCTCTCCCTTTTATTGGCAAACTCAAGTCCGCTTCCCCGGGTACGGATTTCGGAATGCTTCCTTTCAGACTACCTGTTATAATTAGGCTCCGACCTCTTTCCTTAAGCTACGAGAGCAGTCATAGGATCGGATCGATGCTGATTAACTCAGTAATTCGCGGGGAAGTGTTAGCTTTAATTTGATATTTTACTGCATCTGTCTGACGAGAAATCATTTATACGGATTGTAGTGGTTTTCAACCGGATTCTTTTTTCGTACTGCTCTCTTTAACATAAAAATTAATTCTTATACACTCAGAATGAAGCAGGGCAGTTCTAAAAAAATGTCAAGGGAGGGACAGACTAACCAGTGGGGATGTGGTTCAAAATAATTTCCATAGGAACTCATTTCAAATTAACTTAAACTGCTATTTTGATGTGAAAAATTCCGTAGGCGCGTAGTGATCGCAGAAACACTTCCTAACCAGACATTGAGACAAGCTTCTTGTCACATCCTAGGAAAATTATTAATACTGCGAAGTCATCACCCTCCTTCTCATTGGATCCAGTAATGGACTGAAGATTCTATGCGAGCACGAATTTAATCTTCTTTCATTCGTTGCCACGTAAGATCTGGTGTAACTTCCTCTAAAAAAAGTCGTATAGCTTCTTAAAATATACTTTTATGAGTGGCAAAATGCTAATTCAAAGGACTGGAGTTCCCACTGCCTCAGGTACTAGGATCGTCTGTTATTTGATGATTGATGCGTTACTCGAATGTGCCTTAATACTCTGAGTGTTAGGTTCATCAGCCATTTCACTTCAGGAAGGGAAAAAAAACTGATGGTGTCGAGTATGCTGACGAAGCTCGAAACCAAATTGCCAGGAACTAAATAACCAGCTGTCACTAACTCACGGCGTAACTCTCAAACCTTTAATTTCGACCCGAAACGAGAGTGTAAGCATCACGGCAGAAAGAGATTTGCCGCCGCATCGGTACACCTTTTTTTATCCCTCTCAGCTCCCGACGGCGTAAGGTTTCAGGCTCGGCGTATAAAAGTATAACGCTTCCAAAACTCGCTCCGGAACCCAATTTACTCTCCCGAAAGACATTCCAGAGCGGGAAAACCAAAACCTTCCACTTGGGAGAGCCAATCCCTCCCACGTCTACCGAACCCTGTAAAAGCCTCCCCCTCTTGACGGCCTATCTCTCGACTTGAAAGGAAGCGAGAAAACTCGGAATATCGCTTTCCTCCACCCTTTCGCCACCCAATTCCAATAACCTTGGCGACCCGCATTGAAAAAAACCCTTCAGAGCCTCTGATACCTCCGATCTTCCCACGGGAGCCATCGCACCGCCGTCACTCACTGCCCATGCGGACATTTATCATAGCGGAGATCCCACCCACACGTCACTAGCCCTTTTTATCCCTGCCTACATTACCAAAGCTCAGACCTTAACCACTCACGGCATCCTAAACCCTTTGATTGCGCTACTATTCAGTCGACGCACACGTGCTTTACCACTAATCGCTTATCTATTTCTCCCAGATGTTCCTTTCTCGCTTAGCCGCAGTCACATTACGATGTGGTAAATAATAGAACGAGATATGCAATTATCCAAAACTCGACGACACGAATGTATCAGAAATAATCTGCGTTGAATCCCTAAAGATAATAGCTATCGAAATGCATTAGGTTATTCCTAGAAGGTCAGTAATCCGGGATGTCCCTTTTCCATTCCATGGAACTAGTCCGTAGATCGACATTCTGCTAGTTTTTCAAGCCTTTTAAACAAATATATCAGTTACATTTTCATGGTATCTTGTTTCTCATACTCGCTTCATTGGGGATTGTGTCAAACATAGCCATCCATACCCATAAGTTTATTTCTTACAGTTAAAACTGCTCTTTTGTTCGCTTGAAGAATAAAAAATAAGAAACTGTAAAAATACTATCCTATCTAAATATGGTATGACGTATAACTGCAATATTGCATTATGTTTGTCCCTTTAGTCACATTAGAGGCACAAATCGAGCATAATCATCTCGAAAATAAAAATACTATAATTCATATTCCAGTTAGCTCCCTAACTGCTTCAATACATTTTGAGATAGATACTATCCAAATAGGTATGGAAATAACATAACTTAACACGCAGAAAGTAATGGAATGTACTTGTAATGAATGTACTTGTTGATGAAATGAATATGCACAGGAGGTTTGTAAATCTTAAGAAATTAAAGACATAGTAAAGATTACATATTTCCTTGAGAAGGAAGATCTTCACAGGAAAATTATACCTGTCTACCCAAATACTTCGCTCGCTTGAAGTTTCGGGCCAACTCCGAGTGTTTAGTGAGAATTCTGTGGCATGGGCGAATATAAGATGATACCAATATAAGATATGTCAATTTCGTACCCATCATTTCGTACCCCATATATACCCATCATAAAGTAAGAATACCAATTCTTCATTCCTAACTACTGTTTGTTAAATAAAATGTTTGTAAAATGCCATTTTCCGAAAATATATGATACATAGTAACCGAAGAATCACTTCGTTTATTATTTTGAAGTTCTCGTCTCCCATAGGAAACCTCTGGTCAAAGCGACTCAAATGGGCGATCGTGTCTCATCTGTATCTATTTGTGATACGTGGTCAGTGGAGGAGAAAAACAGTCAGAATAGGATAGGAATAAGGATATTTTAAAACGAAGTGAAAGCACGTTGAATGTGGTGTAATAGATCATTAACAGAAGAAAGGTAAATAACTAAAATGACGAAAATGAATGTTTCGAAAGATGAGTTCGCGGCTAAAAATATATGGAAGATTGGGAAATTATGAAGAATGACTGAGAACAAAGGAGTAACAGGGACTTTTCCGTCCATAATGACATTTCTCAAAAGCTGTTATTGATAGCCTGGAAATTTCGCGCTACCGAGAAATAATTGTTTTAAATTAACTTCGGATTTAAGCACCGCATTAACTCAAAATAATATAAAAATAAAATTTTATACAGTTGGTTTGAAAAGTTAATGTGCTTATATAACAGATTGTATGATATCGGCAGATGACATATCAATTTAGAATTCGAATTATAAAAAGTATTCCGTCTCCCGAAGGAATATATAATTTATTTTATCTTCTTAATCGACTTTCGCCTTCACAAATTCAAAAGACGGCTGAATGTAACTTGATAAACTCCATTATGATATTAATAGAATTGAGATGAATTCGGTTTCCCTTTCAGACAAACGTCTGGATTTGGCATTTACCGTTCTCAACTGTGATAAAACGTTCTCTGTTTCATCGTAGTTACCCGGAAAATGACTGCTTTTGTAACGGAATCAGAAGAAAATTGCGATTCGAGGTCTGAGGAAAATTATATGGACGTTCTATCTCATTCAGAAACAATTCTCTTTTGACAAACACTTCTTACTGATAATAACATGAGGAATATGCAGAATTGGCAGACTATTCATAAAACAGTGATTCCATTTATTTTAAGAACGTTATACCAAAATCCAAAGCAGAAAAAGCTGAAGTGATTTCTGGAATAGCCTGAAAGTATTTGTGTGGTTAAATCGCTAATTGATGGTGGTAACCGCCGTCACTAGCATCAGTAGCAATAACTGTCCCTCCAAAAACATATAATGGTCCATATTAATAAGCATATTTCATAAGTATGATATCGAACGAACGAATAAAGTTCACTTTCGGAGGAAGACATTTAAATTCTAGAGAGAATTTAGGTGAAAAAATTGTAAGTATCATAAGATAACATTCAGGATCAATGGAAGTTTAACTAAGAAATTAGGTAACAAATGTTTAGATAATGGGCATAGTTCCAGAATATCATAAGGATTTGATATATTTTTCCTTAATGTCGTTTTCTTCTTCTGTTTTCGAGGGTACACAATCCATAGTGCGCAAGCACTTAAACTGGCACAAACGATGACTATATAAATTTATTTCATTCCATTTCTTTTCGCTTAACTAACATTTCGCCATGAGTAGAAGATTCCGACTACGCTCTCCAATTCCTGCCACCTTTACTTCTCCCAAACACAACTCTAATCTTACGCTACTTTTCCTTTCCCAATCTCAGATTTGATATTCCCCGGGACATCAGTCGCAAAATTTGCATACGCACTCAACGAGAGGAGTAGAAAAGGCATTGAGAGAAGAAACAAAGAGGAGACGGGACGACGAATACTTCTCTGGAAGTAAAGGATTTTAAGAGGAGCACTGCTCTGTACGTTCATTTGACATCCTGAGAGTGCAAGGCAACGGTTGTCTGCGTTCAATAAAAACCTCCTTGAAGAGGAAATACAAATAAGTCGCAATGACAGAAAGCAGGGAGGTAAAAAGAAGCTGATAAAACAAAGAAGAGGAAGTAAGAAAAATTTTCGGCGCATGAGATGAGTGAGAAGTTTGAATCGGATGCGAGAATGAGATCTTACGGCGGGAGATATGTGCTCTGATAAAAGCCACATTGCCTCTAAAAATTTCATAAAAAGGATGAGACTGGGAGGGAAATGAAACGGATGGAGAAGGGAAATTGTTGAGAGGAAATGAGATTGAAATTATTTAGGAAAGAGAGTGCGAGAGAATGAGTTTTGAAAAGGTCAGTGGAAAAGGGAATGAAAATTTATGTAAGGAAGGGTTAGAGGTGGAAAAAAATGAGAGATCAGGGGAGAAGTAGAGAATCAAATGTTGCGGTTTAGAAAGAATGAAAAAACAAGAACGAAATTTCTCAGGAAGTTGCTACGATATTATATTTCATAAGGTTTTAGTAAATACTCCTCGGCTGCACAAATGTATCAACTTCATACATGTAAGGAATGGGCAACAGCATACGCATGTTACTATCGTGAATTAGTGGACATACACATACTTAGTAATTTATTATTATTCGACGTTTTATTCGCCCCTAGTGGGCCTCTCTTTCACCTAACATCGTATGTTATTCTTACATAAGGATTAAAGAAAGAGTAGAATACATAAAATAAAACGTATAAAAAGAGAAGAGAGAAAAGAAGAAAAAAATGATTTGATTTAGGTTGTGCTTGCCTAATAAAGTCATAAATAATACGTTTTCTAAAGCAATTATTGTGCACTCATCCTGTTACATGTACCAATGATATACTGCAAGAAAGTTTAGGTAAACAGCTGTTGGAAGATTCTTTAAACATTAATTTTTTCCTTAGTCGTCAAGCGACAGTAACAAATTTGGAAAATTGACTTGTATACCTATGCACCCATTGCCAAAAGTCAAAAAAGAGCTCGCAGGATATATACTTACGTAGTGTATAGCACATCATATATTATCATATTATGATGCATCCTCACCATGCATGTAGCGTCATGTGTTGTGTCGAAGAGGTATCCGTTCACTTGAAATATTACCACTGTAACTATTTCGAAATGTAAATAATTTACTCTGCGCTGAAATCTTAGAAAACACGGGAGGAAAAACGATCATAAACTGTTGGTAAGAGTCCCGCTCTGAGGAAATTACCACCCGGAGAAGGAAGGGAATCGAGATAAGGGAATGTATAAGGGAGCAGCGTTATCTGAATTGGTGGAGGGAGGCGACGAAGGAAATTAAGCCAAGTGGGCGATCCCACCGCGGAGAAAGGCAGTCTGTGAGGAAACGGAGGATGAAAAGGGGGGAAAACGAAAGGGTAAAGACGCCCTGAGAAACGAGGATATGGGATTCCTGAGACGTGAAAGACTGAGGAGCATTATTCGCAGACTGCAAACACGGCGAGCTCAATCGCCCGAATATCGGAGGAGGCCTTAAAATAGAGGGGGGCTCAAGGGGGGCGGGGGGAGTCTTTGAAGGGAATTTGTAAAGTTAATTTCCTCGCCCCGAGGACCAGGAAGGGGGAATAAGTTTGGCGGAGAATCGCTTTGAGAGGGCGGGAGCGATTGGATTGTGTTTCTGGATGGAGCGGGATTCGCAATTGGCAAATTGTTTTCGATTGATAAAAAACAAAGTGGTCCTTTGAAATTCGGGAAATTTAAAAAAAAAGGTGAAAGGGAGGAGAGGAAAGCCGATTCGAGATGAACGCCCGCACTGGAGTGAGAAGCTGAAAAATCCGTTTCCTTCCGATGGAATCTTTATTTTTTTTAACTTTATTTCAATCGGATATCGTAAATGAATGGAGCAAGGATTGAGCGAACTATTCGGCTATTAGGGAGGGAGTTTCGGCGGAAAATATATAAAAAGAAGGAGGGCTCCTTTTGAGGAGATTCGAGAAGGAAATTTCCTCCGATCGGAAAGGGATTTCGTTGAGAAAAAAGGAGGGGGAATAACTGAAATGAAAACACAGTTCGAGAAGAGGAAGCAGTTAATTTAGCTGATATTGGCACACAGAAATGGCCTTCGAGAGGGAAGATTGGAATATTCGTTTTTGTCTTCGAAATGGGAATGGGGGCCGAATGGCGATGAGACAGTATTAATTGCTCTTTAAACTACGGATCAAGTCGAAGGCATTTTTCCCTTTATCTCGCTTAAGAATAGCAAAACTTTTTCCTCTTTTGAAGATAACTATAATTCAATTAACCTTACCAGAGTGGTGCCGACATTAAGCCTTAATGACTGTCGTTGGTGAATGGCTTTGGAGCTCTTAACAGTTTTTCTCCTGAAGAACGAAAAGTTGACCTCGGAAACTCAGTCAAAAAACCTCCACTTGCAACTAATCGTAATATTTTTTATTCAGGGACTTTTGCAAACAAGAATCGCGCGCTTTTGTTTCTCATACCGAGGTAAAATTCTTTCAAACATCACTTCCAAATATTCTCTCAAGGGCTTAAAGATACCATTTTATATTTTGAGTTTCATTTACTCTAAACAGCAAGATCAATTGAAATTAGCGAGTTAGCGCTGGGCGTTCGCAAATATTAGCTGCAGGTAAAAATAACTGTAGGTAGTCATTGTTGGCAGAAAGAACTGAATGCAATGCAACGCGATCAAAGTATTTTTCAAATAACCGATCACGAAATAAATATACTGCGGAATTAAAATAAGGATTTTAATACCTACGTAATCTTCCTGGAATGAGCGCATTGGGTCGTTTAGTAGTAAACTAGAAATCTTTGTCTTAAAACCATGTATGTATGTACAGCAATAAACTTCCTGGATGGCTTCAAGTCAAGGAATATGCTGAAAAATATTAGTTCAGGTCAGTTCGTACCAAGGCTAAGAAATCACGAAATCTTTGAAGTACTCTTATCAATGAATAACGTTCATCTGAAATAGGCCAATGACGATTGGAAAATTTCATAGGCAATATTAGAAACTTAAGAAAAGTCGATCTTTGATGAATATGTAGTAAATACCGTTTTAAACAGAAATATTTGTTCTTGCACAGCAAAGAAGTATCCTCATTCTTTAGATGGGAGAAAAACAAAATTTTGGAGGTCCTCTAAAATGTTACAAAAATGTTATCTCCTTTATCTGCCGTGACCAGGATTCGAACCTGGGTTGTTGCGGCCACAACGCAAAGTACTAACCACTATACGATCACGGCTTTTGAGGCGATGTTAAAAAGAGAAGAAAATTCTGGATTGATTTCTCTAAAATCAACCGACTGTGTTAAATACTTCGCTTCGTTGAATTTGGCGCGCTATATGAAAATTTCTTGATTAAAAGCGTTTATACGGGTAGCTACAAAACTAACCTTTCAAATGTTGGGATACTGTTCCATGTAGACTGCGATTATATATACTTAAGCAATTTGTACTTCTAGTCCAGTAATTCCCAAAGGGGCAATAACGATACCGTAGCGGCGCTGGTCTAATTTAAGAAGGGGTGATTGTCGCAAAGGAATTTTATTCCGTGATCTATCATCTTCCTCTCGATTGAATTTTATTTTCTTCACCAATTGAATTGTCATTTAATTATTTAGTTTATTTTTTGACTGTTTTACATATTTCACCTTATCACTCTCCGAATTAGGTCGTACAGATTTTTATGTATGACTTTTGGGGGTGGTTAAAAGTTAAAGCAGTAAAAGCAGTTAAAGCAGTAAAAAGTTTCGGAAAAATTTTATAGTCCCATGTTCCATGAAGAAATTTCGCATTCCATAAATGCAGAAATTTTATTCCACGGATTAATTATATGCGGCACTGAAATGAGAGGAACTTACACACTGAGCTAGTAATACCATTTTGCTTACATTAGGAAAAGAATTATTGGAACGTTTCATAAATCAGGCAAAAATAACGCTCACAATGAATTGCCGTGACCAGGATTCGAACCTGGGTTGTTGCGGCCACAACGCAAAGTACTAACCACTATACGATCACGGCTCATAAGAGGCGATACATTAAGGGAGAATTCTGGCATCTTTCTCTATAATCATCCTTCCATTTTAGGAGCTTCGCTTCATTGAATGGTGGCGTGGTTTACGAAAGAAACCAGAAGTTAATGCCTTCGCAGTGATGTGAAGTCAAATTGACCAGCCTCTACTTACTGAAGCCCATAACGAAGAACAAAAGACACGCTATTAATGCGCATAAATGTTAATTATTTCCATACAATATACATAGTAATGGTTATTTTTTACCATATAAAAATAAGTACTATACTGTACATCGGATTTCCCGAAAGCAGTTTCTATTCATCAATTACATGTGAAATCTAAACATGAATTACATACTTTAGAAAACAACTTTAGGAAAAGAAACATTGATATGTTTCTTCAGTTGGTCCAAAAAGTAATACCTCCAATTTACTGCCGTGACCAGGATTCGAACCTGGGTTGTTGCGGCCACAACGCAAAGTACTAACCACTATACGATCACGGCTCATAAGAGGCGATACATTAGGGGAGAATTCTGGCATGTTTCTCTATAATCATCCTTCCATTTTAGGAGCTTCGCTTCGTTGACTATTTGCGGTTTGCGAATGAAACCAGAACTTAGTACCTTCGCAGTGTTATGAAGTCAATGTGTTCAACCGCTTAGTGAAAGGCCATAACGAAGAACAAGGAAAAAAATTAAAAATCAATGTAAGAAGATAAATATGAATTATTTCCACGCATTCTACCTATCAATGGTCATTAATTATATTTTTAGGCGAGATCAAGACCGAATGATAGCTAAGTCGCTTCTTTCTGTCCAAAATTGAGTGTAAATTAAATCACATAAATTTACAAGCAAAAAATTTGGATTTACTCAACGCAGAGTTTTTGTTGCATTGATCAATTACATGCGAGGTTAAAAGACAAATAACTTACTCATAAAGTTAGCAATATCATTCTGTCTACTTTAGGAAAAGAAACCTTGACCCAAGGTTCCTATAGGAGGTCAAAAAATAACTCAGATGTTCTGCCGTGACCAGGATTCGAACCTGGGTTGTTGCGGCCACAACGCAAAGTACTAACCACTATACGATCACGGCTCACAAGAGGAGATACTTATCACAACATTAAAATTTGATCTTATTTTCTCCCAAAACCAACGGGTCCTGAGAGGCGTAACGTTTTAGTGAAGAAGATTCCTCTCATTTAATCTTCATTAAAAATAAAAATACGATCACGGCTTCCGGAGCGGCATTTTACGTGGAGGAAAATTATAACGTTTTTTTTCCATATCAAACTTCAACAATTTAATTAATATATTTTGCATAGAAAATACCGATATGAATTAAACGTCACAGTTCTCTTATTTTCTAATTTCTGCAATTTAGATCCCTTGAAGAAAGCGGAACCTGTAAACCTCACATGTGGATTTCCAATGACATAGTCCACCTGAGTAAAATGGTAATGAAATTACACTAAAGGGATAATGTGAGTGAACGAAGTGCATGCGAATATCTAATTATATACGGATCATAGCGAAGTTCTCTTACGCCAAAAGACGTTGAGGATATTTCCAAACTTAATCTGATAAGATTTATAACTCAAGAACAGATTAGTACCATGTTTTAAGAACGAAGATCTATTAGGGGTAACTTCATAAGAAAAGGTTATATTGTGGAAAGAGAGTGAATTGGTAAGGATCAGCTGCCTTAATATAGAGATTAACGACAAAATACCTACAATCCTATGGAGAAGACGGAAAAATAATTTATTTTGATTAAAAAGAAATCCCATTTAATAGCAAAGAAAAGGTCCGTCCCTAAAATTTGTTTTAAGCGAGTTTTACTGTATATATCATATGAAATGATAGGGTGAGAACCGCCTTTCTTTCCGCATTTTTGCCAACGCTGGGAGCTATAGGTATACGGGAAGGAGCCATGTAAAGATTTGAATGTGCTTTGAATATCAACCCTAAGGTGAAATACGCCCGTACGTTGAACTTAGCGAGGATTCCACAAAAAAACATGCGTAGTCAAAGATAGTGCACAAAGTGGTACTTGCTCAACAAGTGTCCTTCCCATAGCTCAATTCATCTCGCCGACGGAAGTAATGCAAATTACTCTTAAATTATGCGAGAGCTTAAAATATGCCGAACAAATTGAAATCCTTTTAAATGGCGCGGGTGCCGAAGTTCTCAAGTGAGGAGTCTCACGGAGCTGCTCAAAACGACCAACTTGTCAACATGAGTCTCGCGTGAGTCGCTCATTAAACGTCTCACCGATCGATGACTTAATTCCCTTTTGTGCACTCCGAGTGAGTTCATGGGAGACTTTTGCTCCCACGTTTACGGGATAGACATGTCCTCCCTCGTTAATGAATTTCACCGTTAGGACGATGAATAATTCGAGACGCAGAAGCCATAGAGGAGAGTTTAGAATTCACTATACTTCGGAGTGTGGGAAATTGCGTTGAGAGAAAAGAAGGATAATGGAAGGGAAAATGACGGTGGAATGACAGGGAAGAGAGGGGGATGAAGTCAGAGGAAAGGAAAATTATGGAGAAGAAATGGAGATGGAGGGAAAGGGGGATGGATGGTAGGCAGACGGGGATTTTGGCGTAGGAGAAGAGACCGTTTAGGGTTGTGTCTGCCACACCATTTTACCCCGCGGCACACTCGTGGTAGCAAATTTGATTTGCGGTACACCAACGAAATTTGATTTTAGGTAAAACAAAAAGCAATGTGAATGACAAGAGTAAAATTTGGAATCGTAATTATAGAACATTCTTAGATTCTTAAATTCTGTATTCTTGAGTTTACTGAAAACGTTGACGTTTCAAGATCTTATTAAATGAGAATGTATGCGAGGTACCTTTTGAGAATATGTTTTTCTGGACCAATCATTAAGACTGCCATCATTAAGACTGCCAAGACTGCCCT
This sequence comes from Pachydiplax longipennis, assembly GCA_036926295.1. NCBI lineage: Eukaryota > Metazoa > Arthropoda > Insecta > Odonata > Libellulidae > Pachydiplax > Pachydiplax longipennis. Next base: position 22,086,174 of record JAVFKF010000012.1, read on the forward strand.
GCCAAAACCGGAATCAGATACCTCGGAAGTTCATCATGTATGTACAATTTATTTCTTAATATATTCGACTGAACCATTTTACATGTGAAAGCTACATTCAGCATTTGGTCTTATATGAAAGGCTAAAAGTGAAGCCATCAGGCCACTCTTGTGTTGTGTGTTACCTTCTTTAAAATCGAAATGTCGAAATTTCATATGAGAGAAGGGATTAATTAATTCACAGATTAAGGTGGAAGATAGATCACTCCTTTCTACTTTTTACTTGGTGTTATTAGGGAAATTAGAAACTAAAATTGTCTTAATGGGAGTATTTGTTTTAGGAAAGGATTAAAAACCACAATGGATGCCCAAATAGGCCACCATATGGCCTGAAGGCAGCATATTCCCCACTTCTGGGTTTCGCACCTTCGAAATGCGTTTCTTTTGGGTGGGGGTGCAAAAAAAGAGCGACAAACAAAGAGAAAGAACTTTCTCAGAGCTTTTCAGCCTCATTTAGAAAAATATTTATAGCAATGGTTTTGAAAAAACATCGAATTGTCCAAATAATTTTATTGGCGCACAATTTTATCATTAAAACTAACTTTAAGCATTCCAAGTGATCGGACTGTGAAAAGGCTACGATCGCCAACCTCAGCCTTCACTTTGTGGACCCTAGATATGTCATTCATAGTGAAAACGGATTTCCGTTGGTAAAATATAACCGAGGAAACCGTAATGCTTTGATATATTTTTTCGCGATGAATTCCATAAAAAGTTGCCCAGCTAAATAGAAACATACGTATTTACTTAATTTGTTGTGTTAACTTTAGCTTCAAGATGATGAAGATTAAGTCGCATAGAAGCTTCAGGTTTGTAATACTGAAGAAGAGGATTAGTATGTGATCACAATTCCTTCATATGACAATGATAATTATGAGTAATAATAAGATTTAATTTTATACTCTTACCAGTGACAGTTAAAAATAAAAACTGATGGAAAAAACACAAAAACTTTTTCTTTCGAAAATTAAGTTTTAAGCCCACGAAGTAAAGATTTTTTCTGTGAACTTTGTTTAAGTTATCTCTACCTTTTATATTTTATATTACGAAGGGATTATATGTAAAAAGAGACCAACTAATCTCAATCTCTCGCGAATGAAGTCGCTTTATGATTATTATCAATGAGATATTAATTGATATGGAGGTCGAAAGAGGCGGAAAATCGAACAGAAATAATCGCAAAGACGTAAGCGAAGGAACGAATGAGGGAATGAAGCAAGCGTTTGATTGAAGGGATAAGCGCTCGAAACGGGAAACATTCGTGCAAGCGACGGCAGGCAGTAGACGGAATTAAGCTTCGGTTACGGCGATGTGGGGAGTGGCAGAGAAGGAAACACGATAAGGAAATGTACGCGATTGGAGCTATAGAAGAGAATCTGACTCGCCGCATGCTGAGGATCGCGCAATTGAAGGTATTTAACTCCATCGACCGAGCGAGCGTATTGTTAACGTTACTGCGGAATTCACCAGGTTAATACGTTTTCAGTGCTGTGGCTCGTGCAAATTCCATCGTGAACGGAGATCGAGGAAGGGATTATTGAAAGCTAGAAATGGACCAATGGAGGCTAAATAGTGTGCGGAGAGTTACAGGAAACACAAGGCGGGTACATTGAGAAGGTACGGCTGGGAGAATGAAAGAGTAATGGTTCCGACTGAGAATGATGATGAGGATACAAATGTACAGCGCTGAAACAATAGTAGAAGGGAGAATTGAATCTAATGAAGCTTGCAAGGACCATCGCATATATCCAGAAAGATGGAATGTATGTGTTATTAATAGGATTTCAGAAGCTTTCGAAGATTCATGAGATATGCAGTACGGAACCACTGAGAACACTTTGTAACGCACGTCTCTAAAACGTATAAAGTTGACGCTAAAAGTTTCGCAATGAATGGATGAATATTTAAAAGAAATGATATTCTATCGCGGCTCTATGTCCCGCTAAAAAGTCTGTCAATGGTGAAGATAAAAATCTCTAACATCTGAGCACATTTTCTTTGAACAATGGCAAGTAGAATAAAAATGGATTGATATTGCAAAGTATCGCACAGAAGCCAGCAAAATATATTCCTAAGCATCCCAAGCTTTATAAACGAGAATTTATAAACTTAAGATGAATCATAATAAATTTATTTTGGTAATATTTAAAACTAACTTTTAAAAATGCTTCTCCACTGGATAGAGACATCACTCTAATGTGTTTGCGAAAGAGCATTATGATTTTTGAATCTTGAATTTTTTAGATACTTTCCTATATTGTGTAACGGCTGAACGTCTATGATTATGCATTTGTATTTTCGTAAAAAATAAGTCAATTCTACAATTTCTATTGAGAAACAAAAATATAACAATACAGTGATACCTAGGCTAGCGAAGATAATTCGTTCCGGAATCTTAATCGTTAGCCTAAATGTTAATTCCCATAAGTATCTATAAAAAATCGTTAATTCGTTCTGGATGCTGCCTATTATTTGAAGATATTTTTTATAAAATAGTATAAAAAACTAGAAAGGGGAGAAAACTCACCAACGATTGTGATGAAGGAAAATAGAAATCAGAATCAAGAATATCACAATAACATTGAAATTTTTTCAGATAAACCAACCAATCAATTCCTCTTTTCCGATATCTATATTATGCCTTTTCATTATCTCAATCACGTAGGAAATCAAATTTATGAAATTTTAGAGGACCATATTAGTTTTATTCTAACGAGAGAAGGATGGATCCTGCTATAAATAATTGCTCCTTTTTCAGTCAGGGTTGAAAAAGCAATGAAAATATAACATATAAAGGTTGGAATTTAAAAAGAATATTATCGAAGGGGCAGTTACAGCTGGTGGACTGGAAAGGATTCCTTGCAAAATAACATGCAGAAATTCAATGCATGAAGCATTCCACACAGGGGCATGAAGCCCCTGTGTGGAAGTGATTTCTGTTATCACTAAATTAGTGTAATACTCTATTATTACAGAAAAATTTTCTGAATTTATAAATTTTACATTCTTCGCTACTTATTACTTGATATTTATTCGTTTGCAGAATCAAAATTTGTCAGCTGAGTCCGGGAGGCAGCGAAAAAAAGCCTTTGTATCACTGTATTATTTCCTTAACTTGAGAAAGCATATTCCACAGAGCCTTAAAACAGAGCCGATTACATGCATGCTGTTTTAGTGCTTCTCTTGTGACTTACTCTTTTGTGTCGCACCGCTCCAGAATTGCAAGGCTCTAGAATGACAAGCGTATCCTCTTGAAAAGTAAGTAATCGGGCGACTTTGATAAGTAGTCAGGAATGTTTCGGATCCTGCAAATCAAAAGTCACCGCCCATTATTCAGAAAAAGTTGGCACGTTTTCAGTCTCATTCGTAGGGGAAGGATCGATGTTTGCTAAATCGGTTTCAAAACCGCTTGTCTCGAGAAGACGAGACGGTGGAATAAAACCACACGCCGTTAATGCATCTTTTATGGAATTCCTACGATATTAGCTTTCTCTGTTGGAACGGCGCAATTAATTTTTATGGACGCTTTCTTCGCACTTCATTCGCTTCCTCGTTTCTCTCCCCTCCAACGCGTTTGTTGCGGCCGATGCTCGACTGTTTGGAGCCAGATCGGGTCGTTAAGACAACGGATTCCGAAGAAACGACACACAGCAATTGCCGCCATTCCTTAAGTGGCGAAACGGGCGTTTTGATGCTGCTTCACAACCAGACATGGGCAAAGCTTGTGTCAATGTGATGAAAACAAGTAATTTTGATGGAATGGTGCAGTCATATTCAAGCGAGGTGCGACAGTATCTTTCGGTTACATAGATGTGAATGACGCACGTGTGTATTACTTTGCATTGGTAGGGTATAAAATGGATGATTTCCGCGTAATATTTTCCGTCGCTAAGAATTCATCCCCAGAGAAATAAATTATTGTATAGCATTAAAGTAACATTGATGTTTTCTCGAGAGGATGTATAATATCTTCTAATAGATTACGGAGTTTTGCCAACGATACTGCTAGCTCCCTGTCTGTTTTGCCAACGATACTGCTGTCGAAAAATCAAGATAAAAATCATATGAATCTACCGTTAAAGTTGCAAAAATTTGAACTAAAGATTTAGTGCAGTTGGCGAAATATACGTAAACTCTACGTCAACAATAACCTTGGTCGTTAAGGAGGTGCAGCCGAAAGAGAGAAATTTTTAAGAAGAAACTTTTGAGTATTACATCAGTGAGATTCGTGGGAGAGGCAAGTTTTATATAGAACCATTACCATTGAAATTAAAACAGATATTTCATCATAGTTTCTGTGTTATAAGGCCATAATCAATATTTGACCGTTAGAATAAGAATTTTTAGTTAGAATTGTGTTTCAAATTGAATTTATTACGACATCATTAGCTGTCATTTTAATTTAGTTCTCCTAAAGAAAGAAACACTGCTGAAGATACAAGTAGTTACTTGTAAGTAATACTTCTAAACACAAACAACGTGCATTTCTTGTAGAGGGCTTTAAAATATGCTATTATGTTTGGCTATAAAAATCTGATAAAACCTATTACATACAGGGGATTGAGTAAGGTTTGAGTATTTGAAGCGGCTTGATGTCGTTACCTGGTTTATCAACATGAAGGCATCATGATTTTTTAATTGGCGCGTCAACTCTTATGTAAATAGCGTACACTGTTGCAATATAAATCTCGATAAAGAAGGGTGGAAATAAGTGATTGGAAACTATCCAGTACATATACTGAATGATTGCAGGGTATTCATGTAGATGTAGATGTAGAATGATTATACTTAGTAACAGTAATTCCAGAGTCATTTTCATTATATTTAGGGTTGAATGCTAAAAAAATCGCAGAAAAATAAGAAGAAAAATTTCAAATAAAAATTTTAAATCCTATTTTAAAATTTTTATCCACATTGATCGCTTCGATGAGATAATTCGCTAGCTATGAATTTTGTAGGAACGTAGCGGTGACATTGAAAAGTATAATTCAGAAAAGCCATATGATTCTTAGAAATAATACGAGGCGGTTTCACCGGCTTAACTTTCCTTGTTGTCCTTCTCCTCTTTTTTCCATTTACTTTAATTAACTCCAGGAAAGCGAACGCCGTCTGAGAAGAAACAGAAATTTTAAACATCGATCCCGGTCATGTCGATATTTTTCACTTCTGTTTCAATCCGCACGGCTATCCGTGTAATGTTTAATATCTTTCCTTCACACATATCGTAGTATGACCAAAGATCCGCTAACCCTTGCTTATTCCCACCATGTTTGCCTCTTCGGGAGGTTTTGCAGTCGTGTGAAATAACGCTTATGGCCGTCAGTCTTTCATGATCTCTTGCAGACTCTTTCCTCTTTAGCACCTCTCAACCAATGCCAATGGTTGGCAATTCATCTCTTCTAACTGCAAAGCTCCGCCTTCTGCTTAACGCCCTCAACTCAGATTGACACCTTCAAGGCTCTCACTCGGATTCGCTAACACGTAATACTTGCCTTAGGTTTAAGAGGAGACTTCCCTCAAAAGATAATACCGAGAGATTTTTATATAAATGAATGAAATCCAAAGATTCAATTATTGAGAACCAGATAAAGGCAATCGCTATGTTATTATTTATGTATAGTAAAATTGCTTCTGCTTTGTAATTAATTGCTCAGCATCAATGCCAATTTTCATGTTCATTAGTATTCTGACTTTAAAAAAATCTCCCTAAGTCGGAAACCATTCTCATAAATTTAGTTTTTATAAACGAGCTACAATCATTTGTAGATAATTAATCGCGACAAAATAGCTTCCTAATCGTTAATTAGAGATTAATTCATAAGGAAATAGTCTTGAACCTCCCCGCCTTGGAAATTTTCTAGATTAACCTCTGGGGTGTGGTAACACCCCAGAGGTGAATCCCAAAGTTCGGAGTGACCAATAAACGAATGGACTCTGAAAGTAAAACTACGGAACTAGGATGGTAGTAGAACTTTACATGCTTACGATATGTAGAAAATAGGCGGTTAAGATGTTGTATGATGAGAGAAGTAGTGGTAAAGGGAGAGGAAGACCATCGAAAGCTGGTTGGGAGTGGTGATTGAGATGCTGAGAAGATTGTAAGAGCGGTTGGTTTGGACTTAGAAGTATACTAACGGAGGAGTTAATTAACTCGGTGATTAGTGCAGTTATCTCCAAAGAGAATAATATGACGGAAATGAAATCATTTATTGCATTTATGGCTGAAGCTTCCTTCCTTACGCTGTGGATGAGAAGGAAATTTCTTTTGGAATGGATCTTCAGGCCATTGACGAATCTGGTATGGCAACCCAGCTGCGTTTGCGTGCGTGAGCCTGTTGACGTTCGCTTCACGAGGCCGTATTCATTGGAGTCCACGAGCCACCCAAGTTGCTTGTTGGAGGTCGAAAAAGAGAGGAGGGAATGTCCGTCCTCGCTCTCCTGCATGACCCTTTTCCTTCGCTCATAACCGCGTTTCTTTTCTGCCGGCGAAATTGAGCGTGCGGCGTCCACTTTATTGGAGCGAACTCGCCGAGTAATGAGGAGGAATGGTGTTTTAGAGAGATGGCTTGGGGAATGGATGACTGTAAACTCCTCAATTGAAGGCGCGGCAATTAGTGTCCAAGTGGATTCGCAGCGTTTAAGAATTCCTGCGTAATAGGTTAGTAATGTTGAAATACATGCGATAGTCTTTTATTTTACTGGAATGACTAACTGAACTAGAAGTGATACGTATAGTAGTGTAGTGAGATGTATAGTTTTCAAAGCATCTAATGATCAAAATAAATGATTTTTAGGAATCAAGTAGTTTGTCCAGACGTACATTTCATGTCTAAAAATGTCTAGACTAAGGCTATGATAGTAATTCAGGGACACCAATTTTAAAAGGATAGTAAATGGAATACCAACCACACTAAAAAAAAATTCCCATGCCGGGAATCGAACCCGGGCCTTCTGGGTGAAAGCCAGATATCCTAGCCACTAGACCACATGGGACGCTGACGAATTTCGGAAGCGTGAAAGAAACAATTTAATAAGCATGAAATAACTCTAGCCCTTTTGAGGCTTGAATTTCTCAAATAGATTAACCACTCATAGAATTTACGAAGGATTCTTGAAATTAAAAAGATAGCTAAATAAATAAAAGATCGCAATCTAGACGTAAAAAAGTATTCATATTTTGCTTTCCAGGTTTAAATTCCCCTTACAATGGTTATAATATTATCAAGGGTTTGACCAAGGAAATGAATAACTAATCGAGCACATTATAGTACTTATAGGAAAATGAGTGAGATCAATGCAAGAAAACGGAATATTGATGTAAGTTAAAACGAGCGTTACCTAAGGGAATTTTATGCGTATATATTTACAATGTAAGTACTAATAAAACGCGTGTCATGCCTGTGATAAAATGAGTTTTTTTTCTCGTTCCTTCGATCAGATGTAAACGAAACAGAGTCAGGATTAACACCGTGGTACTTATTAACGTGTAAAAAAACTATAGCAACTGAACGTGATGATGAGGCAAGGCCTCAAAACCTAGGTCGTTTCTTTCTTAAATAAATTGTGGTCTATAAAATTTTCAGTTGCTATTGATTTTTTTTCGGTCAGATGTTTTCGTTATTTTCAAGATGAATTTCTCCTCTCGGAACGTAACAACGCTGATGGATTCAATGAAGCGCACATTATAAGTTCTGCAATGCGCATCATTTCAAAAATAATATCTGTGATTATTATAACGAAATATTTTAGATTCGTGTTGTCTAAAACAAGCTTATAATACGTTAACGATTCGGAAAATCCCACAATCACCTCTTGCCTCTATAATGACAGGCTTGGGCTGGAAACTAACGAAAACGACCGAGCCCCGGAATTTGCGCCCATTCTGCCAATAACTTCCTTCAAATCCACTCGTCGTTTAGTCTGAAAAAGCCTCCTTTGAAGTGGGGAAACCGTGTGAGGAGCGGTGTCCATTCCACGGCCATTATCCTTGACTCGAGAGAGCGCGGATGTCAGCGCTTGTGGAACGTGAGATTGGAAGTAGAATGGAGAGAGAAGGAAAAAACCGTCGGAGGGAGTAAGAAGGTGCTAAGGACGGGGAGAGAGCAGTTTGGCAGGAGCTCCGGTCATTAATAGTCGCTGAGAGATTTTAAATCGTTCGGTCCCCGAGAGAGGGGGGAAGATAGGAGTGCCGGAAATCTACAGGATGGGACTCTCCCTCCCCATTAAATGGGAAAGAAATAAGAACATAAAATCCCATTAGGCATAGTGGTAGTGTGAGGGGTAGAAAGAGGATGAAGGAATAGGGACCTCTTTCAGAAGGTCATGGAATTCTTTTTTTCTTCTCCGAGAGTTAATGGGTCGTGAGGGAAGACTATGAAAGTGCCGTTCTTTACAAAGGGGTTTATATAACTCGTTAAATGTTTCCATCTCCTGGTGGAATCCACCCTCTTCTTTTATGATATATATTACGCAGTTGGTGATTATGCTCCGTTGCTTCGATTCATAAGTGGTAATTAAGGGGAAAATGGCGTGCTTTTTTGCGGAGTTGGTATTTGGAATAGACGGTCGCCCTCGGGATTAAGTTATTTCGTTCTCTAAATCAGTCCATCTTCGTGTTCTCGGCAGACGATGCACAAATTGTCGAACTGCTACTACTACAGAGATTCGAACCCAATGAAGAATCGAACGTTATGGAGGAGAATACAAACATCGCTGTATCAGTAATGTCATGAAGTCTTCATCCCGGAACACCTTCTGTAGAATGCTATTATGTATTGGATTATGTCACTGCAATATAGTTGATAACATTTGACTAAATTCTAAGTAAAATATGAATAGGTTCGTGGCTCTTGGATAATGATACAACGCGTTCGCCTTTGATGAAATGGTTCCCGAAAACTTTTCCGATTAATTAATTCACGAGTCAAAACCAAATGCATATTTTGTAGCTTTTATGATAGTGAACCCCCTCAAGCATCGCTGTGTAAGCACTTGGACGGTGGGATAACGCGTATACACATGCCCCGACTAGGTTTCGAACGTGAAACCTCATCGTTGCTTCAATGGTTGTGAGACAGTTACACGCACAGTACCAACGTCAAATTACCGACAGACAAGTGAAATACATTCCGGTGGTCGGGATACGGTAGCAGGAACCAAATAGGCCCAAGAAGCGTAAAGTAGAAGGAAATTTGGTGGCGCTATTCGAAGAAGTAGGGAAAATTCGGTGGAAGGAGCCCGGGAAGGAAAATAAAGAGGTAAGGGATTGGGGAAAGAGTGACAGGGAAGGAGAGAAGAGGGAGAGGATGAGATATAAGTGAGGAGTAAAAGGAACTTAGGGCTGGAATTTGCGGTAGAAGGGATTGAGGAGGCTTGTTTTTTCAAGAGGAAGGCCATGAGCGTAGGAGTGGAAGGGGAAAGGGTAGGTGTGGACATCATGAACCAGAAAATTTTATCTGATGCTAGGAGAGTCCACACATTAAGAAGGGCGTTTTGGAAGGTCGTTTATCAAGGAGGAAGTCCTCCACTGGGTTCCTGCCGTCACCGAGGCTCTCCTCTTAACCCGAGAATACATCTCCCTCATCCCCAAATGTTTCCCCTCTCTTTCCAGAACACCTTCCAGAATGGCCCATTCCGCCCCTCCTTAACTAGCTACTCCATGAAGAACCTTTTTATTTGGGTTTACACCTGAACGACTCACGATGGAAGTTTTCGAATCTCAGACTGTGTTCTCCCCTTCCACTCCTTCCGGAGTGAGTAATTTAGGATTTCCTGATGATGACAAAGTGTACGGGTTCTGATTTACTTGATATCTCCCCGAAAGAATTTCCTATCGCTTTCCGTGAGAAAGGTTCGTCAAGGGAAAAGGTTGTTTAGATTGTGAAAACGTATTAATGATGGCCCGGTGTTTGCCTTCTGGTTTCAGTAGTGTTATAATAACGAGTATATGACAATAACTTGGATCAATCATTCCCAATCTATGTACCGCTGTACAAGGATTACCGTGAATAAACTCTTGATGTGCGGTTTAAAATGAGATGGCTATATGCTCTTTTAATTTCACATATATTGGCGCTTTACTTTGCGAAGTATTTTGTCGTTTCGTGAGATTTCTTTATGAAAAGATAAGAATATTCGATTTACCGCAGGCTATTTTCTTCCTTTATAATTTAAAACCAAATAAACTGAAAAGCATGCGGTTTAGTTTGAATAAAAAAGAAGTAAGAGTACTGCGAAAATTTTGGAAGAACTGATTTAGGTGAATTCAACGGTAAAAACTCTATTAATTATTAATAAATAATATAATATTTTATAACGTTGCCACCACTTAATAATTTTGTTTCTATTTTCATGTATTATTACAAGGAATTCCAAAGGCATCAACTTAGAATCAAATGGCTTCAATTTTCAATTTCTAAGAAGCAATTTTTCGGTAGAATAATTTCTAAATACGGCTTCCAGACATTAAAAATTCTGAAAATTAATAAAGAATCCCTCAAATTAAGAAAAAGAAAACTTAGCGATCTAGAAGAAATAGCTCACTCGAACCTTTCTTTCCCTGAGGGGTCTCAACTTGGAATTTAAATGCCTTCACATTTCGTGTTTTCTATGACATTTAGGCACACCCATATACTAGAAAGACTTTTTAAAATAAACTTTCTTTCCATCGAAAAGTCCCGATGCAGCATTCAAAATGTTCGCTTTTATGGCTCATAGTAGTAACCTGATTTTGATGACTACCCGTATTCGGTACACCATGCGTATAATCTTATACTTTGTCACTATCCAACCATTCTTTTCACTGCACCATTACGCTACTTTTTACGGATCAGTTGACGAACTAACGAAGTGATGTTTCGGTATTTTTTGTTTTTTTTCGGTGAGTTTCTGAAAAATTTCCTTCTGTTTTCCACTGAATTTATTGAAAATTATTTCTTTATTTTATTATATCAAGATGCATGTACCATTTTCCACCTCAGAGAGTGAGTGAGTTGAAATGTTTCCTTAGGTCACTAAGTTGTCTTTTTCTTAATTTGAGGAAATTTTCACTAATTTTCAGATTAGCTCAATGTCTAGTAGCCTTATTTATAAATTCATCTACCGACAAATTGCATTTTAGAAACAGGAATCCGGGATCCTGTAGCAGACATTGTCGCCGAAGAACTGAGATAATCTATGAAAGTAATAAGCCGATAGGGAGCAATCCCAAGGAAAATTTAAAATGTACATACTACGAAAACGTAAAAAATAATTTCTATTGTTACTAATCTCATCTGGCTGAGGAAACTAAAGAATGGAGGGTAAGCCATTCGATCTCAGGGTGTTTCGTGAAATATCTTGGTATTTGCCATTAATTCTGTTTCTTTAGAATCAGAACTTATGCTAATTCTATCAAGGATAACCAATACTGGGAAAGAAGTCGAGCTGTCCCCACAAAACAGACATCCACCCATTTTTTTCAATACACTCGAGACACTCCAATATACTAACTTCATCCATTACCGACGAAAATTTCGCTAATTATCAGTTTTTCGTATCTTCCAAGTTCAGCTCGTTTGATATGCCAATTACATCTTGATGGCAACATAATTGGGGAAGAAACTATTTTATACAGAAAGTACTGGGATAGAGGTTAATGGTATCAATACGCGAAGTATTACCTAAATAAGTAACAAATATGAGCATTATCATCGAGTGATGTATACATTTATTTAGTCTTTATCGATCCTTCGTATTTTGATTCATGCGCTGTGTTTCTCGGTATGTTTAATAAACGCTAATTCAGACTAATACTCACCTTCATCTCGTGTCAGGGTAGACTGCAGGATTGGCCCAGTAAAAAAGTATCTCCCATGCGTAAAAAGATGCCTCGCTTTGGAAGACTGCACTAAAAAAACGTAGATACCTTTGGCTGCTTTCATCCCGTATTGAGCCAATCGTGTCAAACAGTTTTATTTTTCCATCCGAACGGTATTCATTACGCGGAACTTACAATATGACGGAAAAACCCTTGACATAATTCTCGACCATCGAATGATTCGCGCCCAATGCAACGCGGAACAGTGTCATCGATAAAACTAAAAGCGGGGCGATATTATTCAAGCGAAATAAAAGAAATGACTTCCGTCACAGTGTCACGGTTAATTCCAGTGAACTGGAAACGCACTAAAACGATCAAATGTCCACCTCATCTTGTCATTTCGCGAGGGCACTCAATTTTCTCGCAGCAATTTGGGTGCAGGACTCGGATGCGATTCGGAAACACAAAATTTTACAGTCGTCGTGGGAAGCTCATAGCCGTGTCCAACTTTTCGCTCGGCTAAAGCGAAATCGGGGAATGAAACGGATTCCGCAACGTTCCAATAACGTATTAGCCTGAAATATTTCGTTTTAAGGGATCTATGCAGTCCGAAATGGATGAATAGTTCATCCGATGCGGGATAATCGAGGTTCAGAATGAAGAACTATGCATTGATTTTTAAAGTCATCCAAATATTGGAAATTTATTATGTTTCTGCGGATATTTATAATAGGAACATAATTTTCTTATCGGAGGATCGGACTTCTTTTCCTGAAGATGTGATTATAATAAACCTTTCCTTATTAGTCGTGTATAGTAAATGTTATTCTTTGTTATGTGTTTCTGAGACGGTTCTTTTTGAAAAAAACAGTGCATTCAACTTCTCACTTAGCAAGAAAATTGTACGTGAAGGAATGAAATGAAATCATCTTCACACAACATAACCCGAAATATTCAAATCAGTAAATGAAACCCATGCAGCTGATAAAAGAGTTATTTTTGCAGGCCTGTGTTATCATCTTAAATATCTGTACAGTAAGTAAGGAAAGATAGATACAATTCACACAATGTGAAGGTTATATTTCAAGTTTTTATTTCTTGACGGGATTCTGATGTTAAAGCCGTTAATCACTCTTCATAAGTGCGATACCCGCAGACTTAACACCGACAAATACTATGGCTGAGTCGTAACTCTATCGAACATACTATATTCCATTTTTGGGGACCTTCACTGCCTCAACCGTAAAATGGATATCCCAACCTAGCTGCTTGAGTATTCCTTTCCCATGATAAGAAAATCGCAATAAAATTTTAATGCACCTGTTCCCTCGAACTTCTGAGCTTCTTACTCATTTCCTTTGAAACTACCTTAAGCGCAAAACATGCAATCCTATTGTTTGAAGACAAATGGTGTTCTATGAGAGCTAATTTCAAAGTTTCACCTCCTGACATCCTTGGTAAGGTCTTCATACACATGTTCAACGGCCATAAACATATCGGATGTATGGTGCTTGTCCTACTCCAATTCTCTCTCCGCACTGGCTCTCTGCCAAGAACACCAACCGTCTCCTTCACCCAATGATGTTATGATAAGTTATATCGCTATGCTTTCGATGTTTTATAACATAAGAGCCAGATCGTCTTTTTCACGGTTTCCTTAAGTGATGCTCAGTATTTGCAATTTCTTTCTTTACATGGAATCATCTCTTCAGTTGCTTTAGAATTTTACAAAATTTACTAGATTCCGGTTCCCACTCTCATAATTAGTTTTATCAACTTTAAATTAAATTTTCTTATCTCTATTAACCAGCAAAAAAAATCTATCTAAGCAGTAAAGCTTACGGTTCCATGATAGAGAAAAAGTAATATAAGATTATTAATATAATATTAGTTAATGCAAAGCGCATGCAAGACTTGGGAGAATCTCTCTGCCAAATAAGCTCATCTGTTTATTGAGGCAATACATCCATTCAAATTAACAGAAGAAATACTATTTTGGATATCTAGCATGTGGTAAACAGCGCCACTTAGAATACCTCTTTATATTCCTCGAATGTTTTTACATTCCCTGGTCATTAAATTGTCATCCTCTTACCGTCCCAATACGTTTTGTTTACTCTCGAAAATTAAATTACATATTCTACAATATTTTTTTGTAAAATCATTATCACTCAGGGTACCATCATTTAAATTAGATGTTTTATAGGGATAATAGTCAATCGAAAAAATTAAAATATTTATTTCCTAAAACAAACAAGAAATTGGAGAAAAATAGCGTCCAATCAGAATTTTTGAACAAAGTTCTATTGTCGCAAAATCGAGAAATATAATTAAATATATCTATTCTTAAATGTTATCTTTTTGTAACATACCTGAGAACCTAACTACCATATAGCTTTGATGATAGTGGATTACCTTTGCTAAGTATTCAATGATTCGAAATATATTTTAAAGATTTGAATCGACAAAATATCGCGCTATATTGACTCGAACAATTGTGTCACCTTGGTTAAAGATGTGTAATGTAACATGGAAGCTGTATCGAAACTTTGCTTTAACACATTACACGTTAATAGACACCCACTTTTTTTCTGTGCGAACACATTTTTGACAGTTATTCATTACAATGAAGAAAAAGGGGTTTATGAAATATGAAGTAAAGGAAAAAAGCAGAAGCTCCCTTCATTCCATGTCGCAGACTCGAAACCCAGACAAAAGGCTTATTTCGTGTAAATTAAATACTTGGCTACCGCATCAAAATGTAGATAGATTCAATCCCAATCTCGTATTTATCTTGCCAGACGATGGAGAACCCGGAAGTTCTAAATACACGCCGCACGCTCGTTTCCTTTACCCACAATGCATTATTCTTCGCGATACTTTCGCGGAGATTCCGATACGAGCTTTTATAACCATCGGCATTGGAATTGAAATTAGGAAGCGCAATGCATTGACCCCTTTGAAAGCTCACGGAATTATTTGCATTGACTTGCACGGGACGTTCCAGAATCCGAGAAGGATTATTAGAAAATAGTAGAGACCCTTACTTCAAATACGTGACGTGTTCTGTCTGCATACTTACTTACGATTCAATTAAATTTGCACTGCGCCTATTTTTTGTCTTGGACTTGTAGGTGGTTTCTTAAGTCTACGAAGAGGATTATTAAAATTATTCGGTGTATACTTTAGTTGGAGAAAAATGATCAAATAAACTCTTTGTTATCAAAACCGCACTCATCAATGTATCAGTAATCATAAAATCTTTGAATTTGAATAATTGAATTGAAAACCGAGAGAAGTGTAATGAATGAAACTTGAAAATTAAAAATTTAAGCGTTAAAAATAAAAGGATTAAATCGTAGAATGTCTCAAGGAAAGGTGCTCACGTCAGAAGATCCACCTCTGAAATGTTCGCTCGGTTTATTCTAATTTTAACGCTTTTTATGAAATTCTTTCAGAAGATCATATAGCTTTGTATGATTTTGAATTAGATCATCACCTCAAATACTTAAATTTTTAAGAAAATAACGATAATGATTTGGTGGTTCCAAAGATGTTGGCAGAAGCCGATTATTAAGTCTCGTATTTACTCATCTAGTAATTTCACTATTTTAAGAATTAGTGCTGGCCTAAGGCTATTGATATTTTCCCGCAAAGATATCGGTGATTAGTTAATAGAGAACTCACATTTCTCTAAAACTCTATATTATGTAAATCCTTATATTTTTCACGCTATGGGAAAAATTAACTTAACGAAAAAGTGTGGATATAGATGATTTGGAATGTGACCACGCTAAATCAGTCATAGAGTATTTGAATGCAAAAGTATGATATCTATTAATAAGATTAGCTAGATAGTTAATGGCGTTGAGCCAAAAGAATCTCGCTGGTAAACATGGAAGAGATGACAACCATCGTAGAAAGATTAAGAAGAAATGGATTTTATTTGATTCAAAGCTAACGCTGGCACAACTGCATGATTACAACGCTAATATTTACGAAAGATACACGATCTTGAAACTTAAGATGTATTTGCATAGAAAATGGATTTCGAGTGTTGATTTTACGACTTAAATGTGACAGAGGGAAACCGATCTCAAAGGATCATTCCTCTGTTTTCACCTTTATATGAGACGAGTCTCGGCTTTAAATCTATTGTTCTTCAAGTCGTTACTTGTGAATTAAGTCCTCTTTTAATTCAGTGACATTGCGAAAGTTAATCGCTGTTGAAAGAAAGCGCGGTGTCACCGCGACGAAGCAGATCTTGCGCATCTCCACAGTTCACTTCTTGGAAAACGCCCATTCCGGAGACGTTGAGGACACCAATCTCTTCGACCTGTCTGTGGGCAGCCCACCGCCGGGCTCTACCTTAAGAAGACACCCGTCCCCATTCATAATTCATAGCTGCGGAATGAGGATGGCAGCGTGGGAGGTGGAAGTGGCGACGGTGGCCAGAGCTGGCTCGAGACGGTCGCCGAAGTTTTGGGTGTAGATATTTCTTCAAAGCATTTGCAACGCACGGATATTATGAATAGCTGGAGAATTTATTTTGCCATCCCAAACTTTCTAAGAGTTGATAATGAATTGTTAACGGAGGTCGTCAAAGAATCATGAAAACGGTACTGGATAGGAAATATTTGCGAACAAATTGTTAAATATTATAATAAATTATTTTTGAATGAAACAATCAAATGCAACAGATGATAATCGTCGATTCTATCCATATATTCGCACATTGAAAATCACATATTTAGTTAATTATGATCTTTTCATGAGAATAAAATCAACCCACAAATCGATCAACAAAGGGAAAAATAAAAAAGGAAAACTACTTCTTACGGAGAAACTAGTTCCTTATTTAATAAATAATTCTGCAAAATACTACACATAACTACAACGAACACGATATCTTTCAACGCTCAAGCGTCATTATCAAGAAATTGAAACGTCGTGTTTTTTGTAGTTTTCCATATGTATTTTTTTAGAGTTATTTATTGAATAAGGCACTATTTTCCCCCGTGAAAAGTAGTTTTCCATTTCTAATATTCCATTCTACTATTTTTTCGTGACAATGTTTAATGAAATATTAATGAAATAACCGTCTAATTATGGAATGCTAATTTATAATTTTTAGATTATTCTCTAATTCTATCAAATTTCATCGCTGGTGGGTGCATATATAAACAATTATAAAATTAAAATATATTAAAGGAATAAATAAACATTAAGTATTAATAAATCAACGCATATTAAAAATATAAAATTATTGGAAAAGCAAAGAGAAATCTTTAGAAATGCATTGTTAAGAATATAACTACAGAAAAGGCGCCAGCATAACTTTCTGCCCCGGGCACCGAAGCCTGCCCCGATGGTGTCCCTATCTACCCCGAGACATGGACGGCATCCTCTTCACACCGATCAAAGGAAAGAAGAATCCAATTTGCCAGCTTCCGCACGAGTGGAAGAGGCCAAAGAACTCTCACGAGCGATATCTATTCAAAATCGCCGCGATCTTCCCGAGCGACTTTTAAAAAGTCGTCTGGGTTCCGCGTCCGCACCGATGGCGGCGGTTTGTTAACGTCCGAAGGAGACGAATTGGATGGCTACCAGAAGTCCGATTTCCCTCTCATGCGAGGAAGGACATCGCATAAATACGCGATTCGATCGGCGGCTCTTTTTTCCAAGAGGCGGACTATGAGTTTTTTCCCCATCGGAAATATGAATGCGCTTAAGACGTATACATTTGCTCGGCGTCTGGGGCGATTTGGAGCGATCGTGAAAGTCGCGACTGCGGTCTCGAGATTTACGTGACTCCCTCCCCCGCCATGTTTTATGGATGAGGGGGAAATAGCAGTGGCGAATGCGACGTTAAAGCCATCGACGCCCACTTGCTGGTGCGGGAGTGTTTGATTCTGCCATGAGGGGAAGGTTTCCTGTACGAGATTCGTATTTTGGTGCACCCATATCCTTCTAAATCAACTTTTCGCTAGCCTTCAATTGCTAGATAGGGGACCAATAATCGCAATCTTATCCTTACTGAGGCAATCGAAAATTGGTTTCTCTTGTTTCCAATTGATGTTTTCAGAGAGACCAAAGAGAGATACGCCCCCTTTAAAAATGTCCAAAAGAAATATAATACAACCCCTTTAATGTTTTAATAGATTAGCTCTCTATTTTATTTCTGTTCTAATAATCACCTAATTATTCTTCCTTGGAGAATTTCCTGACTTTTTCAATAGAAAAGTCAATGATACAATTTTTATTGTAGAGTACGTCTTCCTTATATGCACCCTCAAAGACGATTGCATATATCCACCACGAAGACGATTTGCATATATCCTATTAAATTTAAAAAAGACCATGATTTTCTTTAGTGCACCTAAATAAGCGATGAACCCGTTACTTAGCTTTACAACCCGGAAACCGAGAAAAATATTATTCAGAGAATAGAACCAGAGAATTTTTTAAATGTTTTATGTATTTACTCTATACTTGTTTTGTTGATCACAAAGAGCTATTAAACTGATCTTTGCCCCAGGTTGGGAATCCATGGAAGGAATGAGATCTGAACTTTATTTCATCGAATCCGATTAGTGAAAACTATGAGAGACAAAAAGAAAAACATTCTCCTGAAAATTTCATTCTCCTCGCTCATGATCTCAATAGTGATAAAAAAATTCGAGAAAGATTTTCGATCACTCCCTCCGAAAAACGTCGGTAAGAGGCAATTTAGACTAGATTTAAATGTATGTACATACTACATATTTCATCTACATCTGCAGCAATACCCTAATATGGTATTAATGTAAATATAGATTCCCTCATGATGTATATGATGCTACCCCAATGACATATATGATCACATGAAACTATACTTTTGCAAAGGGTGCCATGGATGAGACTGTTAATCAACCACCATTATTATTTGTCGTTATGGAGTGTGGTAACTAAGGTAAGTGGAGGAGACCGTTTGTGTGAACATGTCTCAGAATTTCTGAAGTGATCGCTGAAAGGAAAGATCACCGAGGATAAGATTTAACTGAATTTCAAGGTGACTTCCATTCACGACTGAGAAAAATTTCAGCGTCCAATATTCAGCATAAGTTTGTACGATGCGATTTTCAACCTTTTATCGATAATAACTCAGCTAATAGACGTCATGTTTTCGAATATTTAAAATTTCATCTAATTTCGCGAATACCTGAATCCACGAGAGCTTGATGGTGAGCTATGGATTTACTTTGAGGCGACTACGAGGGGTAATTAAAAACTTAAACCATAGAAAGCTATCCTAGAACACCCTGGAGATTACCAACTAGAAATACATATCTGAAGACAGATTACTCTCCGCATCATTGTGCAGAGGGAGGCATCTGAAAGCCGATGGTAATATATTCGCAGATCGCGGCGTGGGGTCGACGGCGGTTGGGGATGCGAAGTGCTACAGAGTGATGATGCGCACATTAATCCCTAGAGGCGTCGCTGACTGATTGATGCTCTGGATTGAAGGCAAAGGAGGGGAAGAGACGCGTCTTCCGGTGTCTGACTCTTGTGAGAGTCATCTAGTGGTGCACGGTGAGTTACTGCCTCTCGATTGACTTCAAGTGCTTGACGATACGTCCGAGAGAGTGTTCACTCACGTACGATTTTATTAACTTCGATATCAAGTTAATCATTTTCTATCTGCTTGAGTTTCATTGCCCTTCCGCGTCTGAATATTTACAAAATCGGATTGCAGCAAGAGTGGCTGTTGTTATCATATGTATATTTCCAGATAAAACCATAATGACGGATTCACGTTAAATAACACTTCTAGTAATCAGTCTACGCTAATTTCAAGATTCCTTTTTCTGAAAAGTTTTCTCAAGAAACTCTTTTCTTTATTGACGATAATATGATCATTAAGATGATAATCAGCAAAGCAATTAGGGAGGAATAAATACGAAAATGCATTTCCTTATAAGATAATTTTAATTCTCAAATATGTTTTAAACTATCCGTAACTGAAAATTGATACATTTCTAGAAGTCTTCATAAATATACCTATAAATCTACTCGTGCACCCTGCGAGACGCTTTACGACATGTAAGAGGGAGACATTCCGCAATCTTCTCATTCATTGAATTACTGAGAATAGAAAGACAAGAAAACGAGAAATAACAAGCCAAAAATAGTAAAATAACTAATGATAGTTTGTAGAAAGCAGGTTTGTTTCTAAAAGATGCGATAAAGTGCCTTTAAGTTGGTAGTATTGAAAAGTCACGGAGTACATAAACATTATTCAAAAACATCACTCATATTTATTCAATCGAAATTTATCAATGAATTTTACGCTAAAAGCGGAAATACGGAGAGTAAAAATAAAAGATCCCTGACCTTGGCATATGAGAAACGTGAATGCGCGTTTTTTGCTTTCGAAGAAAATATTTTCAAACTTCAGATGAAGTAGTATTATCAAATTTAGAAAAGGTTAACTATATGGTACTGATACTAAATAAAGTATATTTTAAGAAAATATATGGTGGGGTGTAAGCTAAAACTATTTAGAAAAGAATAACGTCGTAAGATTGTCCGTACAGGAGTGTACGTATATACACACGTTAATGTTTAACCATATAAATCCATCCAATAAAGTAGAACTACGCCTTTGGAATAACATAAAATAAGACATAAAATTGCAGCATAGAAATTGCCTGTAATTCAATATCATACATAGTTAAAATTCTAGGATATAACAGGAAATGAATATATCGTAGAAAGCAGCTGCCTTCCCTCGCCGATAAATGCCAAAAGATATCACCTCATTCTACAAGACTCCGTGGCGCAACGGTAGCGCGTCTGACTCCAGATCAGAAGGTTGCGTGTTCAAATCACGTCGGGGTCAAACTTTTTTCCATTTCTAAAGTTATCTAATTTTATACACCATTTTCAGAAATTTACTCTAACGGTGTTATAACTTGTTTATATCTAATATTATTCAAGTTTTCGTATCAAAAGAGCTGTAACATTAAAATCTTTACCTAATGGTTTGAGCGTGTACATGGTCGTATGTTTCTTCGTAGGTAAGTTGTTAAGCTGGCAATCGTTTATTACGACAACATTAACTATCATTTATACAACATTTTTGGATCGATTTTGTTACCAAAACAGGTTAAGTCGATAATTCTTCCTAGCCTAATTATTGAAAAAGATACTTTTTCGTTATCAGGGTTATAACGGTTTTCGGTTTCGATTTAGGTTCAAGAGTCTAATTTATTCGTTTCAGGTTTAGTTTTATTTACAGCAAACGTATTTCCGGTTCGTGTTTGGTTCTATGCCCTGATATGAACATTATGCTGGGTTCGAATCTTATCCAATCATGGTGGTTTGTCACTTATGTAGGTTAACCGTGGTTTTGTTGAGAATGGTCTCTTAAGACTAAAGCATAATAAATTCGAAATTATTATTATCTTTGACAACAAACACGGTGATTAGTTACAGGTTAAACAGAACGAAAGAACGAGGAGGCAATTCTCTTTTACGGGGACAAACATCGTGCTTCGCTTTGACCACTTACTTCGGCAAAAGTAGAGGAGTAAACGACTAGGACCAGAAGAAATTCTTTTTCGAGATCGTTTCCGAGGAGAGAGGAATAGGATTTCTGCTCTTTTTTTCCCTTCCACCCCCACGTTCCCCACTGAACGGGGCCCCGAGATTAGATTGCTCTCCCCATTCTTCTGACTTCGATCCTCCTTCAACACTCCCCTTCCGATGGCCTCAGGGATGAGACGTAAGCGTTCCGAATCGCCCTTCCCGCAGCCGAAAGAATTTCTGCGCTGTCCCAACTTCCTAATCTGCAATCCCTCCTATCGCACTGAAGTTGTCACTCTGATCCGAATTTCTCTTTGCGTCCTTTTTCTCCCCGAAAACATCTCTTTCCTCTTCCTTACTGTTCCCTTCTTCGATTTCCTTCGATTCGGTAATAACTGGGATCTCGGGGAACGAAATTAAAATTCGATCGTGGGTTTCATTCCGTATAAATGCGGAAGAAAAGGTTCCTCGCTCCTATTAGCAAAGGGAATTTCTCGGTGGAGCTCCTTTACGAAACAAATGAAGCAATTTATTTGGTTAAGCCCTCGTATGTTTATGGCACATTCCTCAGCAGGTATTCGAACAAATAACTCGGTAGCCATTAGTT
Organism: Pachydiplax longipennis; assembly: GCA_036926295.1. Classification (NCBI taxonomy): domain Eukaryota; kingdom Metazoa; phylum Arthropoda; class Insecta; order Odonata; family Libellulidae; genus Pachydiplax; species Pachydiplax longipennis. Next base: position 22,108,190 of record JAVFKF010000012.1, read on the forward strand.
ATGCTACCTGTTTTGTTACCTATGTTTCTTTGTTCTGTATTACCTTAGCTCATGTGTATAATATATAAGTGAACGGCTCATAACAGAATAAAATACAAAAATCTTACGAAGTATTTGGCATCGACAGAAAAAAACAAGGAAAAGGTCCCTCTTGACTCATGCGTTACACTTTTGCGGGTATTTTTTGGTTTAGTTATCAGGTAGCAAATATTTTTTATCAAGTGTATGTAGGAAGTTTGGAATCTTATAAGAAATTTGGTTTTAGTTTAATGAAATCTGAGGGTCTCTTTTCCTGAATTAGGGTTAGTCAAGCATTTGTTTGCATGAAAATAATTAGTGTAAACACTAAGGTTAGATGAGTCGTCCGCAAAATCAGGGGAAACATCTCCTGACAGTTACCTTTCTAACAAATGTTCCTACAGCTCATTTTTTAAATAAAATATTTGAGGAATACATACTTAGAATTTTTAACCTAATCCCTAACAATCCATTCTTTTCGAATTAAGTTTCAATCTTTATTCCACGAATACATTACATATTGTAATATTTTAAGCATTGAGATACTAAACACAGAATCGGGGTATTAGTGCATCAACGTCATCTAAACCAATGGCCTAAGTCTGCTCTCAGTAACCCCCTGTTCAGCATTCTATGCATTCAATTGCTTTTAAAGCCTCGCTCTATCATACTTGATCCTTTAATCCTACGAATCTCATCAAAAGTCTGAATTGCGCTTACTCTGTCCTTTTAATTTCCCGAAAGACCATAAGATGGACATGAAAATTTTAAGAGTATGAGATTCTTTTTATAAATTTATAAAATGTAAAAGAACTCCTTCCCACGGCGTTAACTACGAATTGAGAGGGCTGTAGCTCTTTACTATGTCTTTGCATTGACCTACTACTGAATAGTGAAATTCGATTATTTGATTGTGGAAAACACAAATATCTACTTAATGTTGCTATTCAGAGCTATTTTCCCTATTCTACATGATATTAAAAAGACATGTCGCTTTATAATCATCTCTCTTCTTCTTTCTCTAACAAATTTTATTGCACCAATCTTGAGATAGTTGGCTTAAAGAAGGTGACGATAAATAGAAGCCATATTTTTACTGAAAAGATGAGTAATCGCAAAGACGTTATTGGTGAATATTCACGTATTAACTCATTCTAGCGATTCTTGGTGGAACTTGTCGAGCTTTATTTCTTAAATTCACTTAAATTCACGTATTTTGAGATGAATGATATACGCATAACAGGGGTGGCGAACCTATGGCACGTTGGCCAACGAAAAGTGGCATACGGATCTCTACCGGTACAATCTTGACTTAAAAACCGCGCTCAAGAGTAAATAATTGAATTTTGTTCATTGTTAATGACAATTTACAATTGTTTGCATCAATCACATCATCATAATTCCATATTTGAAATAATAATGTAAATAATATCAGTATTTCTCTCCATCGTGTGGCATTATTAAACACGCAAGTAATTTATATTAATTAAATGTGGCAATTTTGCCGCAAAAGGTTCACCATCCCTGATCTACGAAGTAACTGTGAGAAATTTCACTTCCTCCCCGCTTGAGAATGAACTCCCGAGTAACTTCATTTCGAAAAAACACAGCGATCAAACTTCTCTCATAAATATTTCGGTTGGGAAGAAAACACGCTTGAAATGAGCATGCTTTGCGGGCTGAGAAGACTAGTCGACGTTTCATTACTCCGCGATGAAAAATCTTTGAGCCGTCCAATCACCGTTTTTTTGGCGCTCCACTCATCCGTAGGAATCGAGGAGGGATTTCGCTTAGTTTCTGGAATAAAGGAAAACTTATTTGGGATAATTCCTCTCCACCGAAAATCCAACCGCGGAAAAAAGGCCGCGGAAATAAATTTCGAGGCATTAACAATTTTCCCTCCGTATAATTTCACTTCCTCCCTCTCCGAGTTTGCGCCGCTGAAATATTCATCGGAATGATACTTCTCTATAAAACGAGCTCTTCTTTCCTCCGCCGGACCTAGTGCTTTTCATTTTTCCCCTTCTGTTTTCATGTTTCCTCTCCAAATGGGGAGAGGATACCCCCCTCCATGGGGCACTTCAACAACAATGCCTCCCATAAAGCACCGCGCGCCTCCAACCCAACCTCTCTCTCACCTCTCTATCTTTCGACAAATACCCTAATTCGCCTCCAGGGTTCTTTCCACTCTTTCTATCTCGCTCTCTAGTATTTTCTCTCCCTTTTTACTACCTTTTCCGCCCACAAGCAGCACCTCCTAGCGGCTGGGGCCGTTACTTCAGAAAGGCCCAACCGGAGGAGGCGATCTCTTTCCTCGATATCGACTTCGTGATTCAGCAATCTCCTCCCACACTAAACCTTTTTCCCCTGTCCATTTTCTTCGTCTCTCTAATCTTTTCCTCTGCGAATTTCCTGCGTTTTTACTCCTCTCTTACCTTAGAGGAATCGATCTCTAGCTTTCCAGATGGAAAACTGTTACAATAATAATGATTCATGCGAGGTTGAGACTTAATCTTCTACATAACCGTAATCATAGCGATGAATGTGATGGATTAAAAAATTAAGTATAAATGAGTCAGTCTAAAAGGAAAACTTGATACGGGTTTTTGGACATAAAAAATCGAAATGTTGAACCTAGGAGAAGCTGCTGATACACAGGCAAAACGAAAGACAAGGGTATGAAAAAGTTAAGCTAAACATACTCATAGTAATCCTGACAATAATATTTAAAAGCATTAATTTGAAATACTAATTTTTTATATGAATTTTTAAAATATCATGTGATTCTAACCTTCATGATGTTCCTGGATAGCCAAGTGGGAAGCCGATCTGTGAAATGGCCTCAGCTGTCGAAGTACTTTTAGTAATACCTAAATGAGATTGTAATTTATATAAATATTCACAATTTTAGACTATATTTCAGCATTATATTTCAAATATGCTAGAAAAAGATTACTAAGAAAAATATAGAAGCGATTTTGGAAAAAATGTATTTACATTAAATATAATAGGGAAGCTTAAATTATGAATAAGAAGTAAAATAAAATATTTTTTCGTGTATTGTATACGTCAGTAGGCACTATGAAGTTGTATTTGAAGAGTGATACACCCATATGGGTGGTTTTAATGAATAAAAATAGTAATACCAAAATACTCAAAGTAAGCATTATAAAATTGAATGAACAAGAAAAACGCACCTTTCAAAACGGAAGGCTGCCTAAAAATACAAAGAAAGAATACAGCATATCTCTAAATAAAAAAATACTTCAGAAAAATTATATTACCTTACCAAAAAGAAACGTATCAACAATTCCAAAGGCGATTTGTCTTTTATGGATACTGACGGAAACGTAAAAATTCCTGTATGCTGGTTATGAAGGATTCAAAACACCAAAAAAATTTATATTGTTCTGAGCTAGCAAAATCTATGCTGATGCGTATGAAACAAAGCGTTTTTCAACTAACTTTAAGGTCGTGAAGAACTTCCTCACAGGAAGAAGCATCATATACTTCTATGATGGCCCATCAAATGCTGCGGGAAGCTATGAAATCACCGCTTTCCTAAATCCGTTTCCATTTCATGAATTACTTAGGAGCCATTCGATCTCTGGAACGATATCTTCCCCTCCATTCCCTTGCCATTTCTTCTCATCTTTCACATTTCCCCCTTCTACTGGACCAAACTCCTTCCCTTACAAAACGCATTATGGAGCATATGCGGAAGAAACTGTTATATCCAACGCTTAGCTTCCAAGTATTACAGCAAACGCATCGTTTCAATATACCACTTACATAAAAGAGCTTTAAGGTAAGTTGATGAAATGACATTACTAGAAAAATATATATACTCATTTATAGTTTTACTTAATAACTAAATAATAACTGATATTACTAATGTAATACTTTTCTTTATCTTGGTTCATCTATGATGTTTCATATCTATAATTTTCTATGAAATGCTAAACATTTCATAAAAAGCAAATTCAAGAAAATTTTTTCGATTCATCATTATATATTACCAGCTTTAAATAATTATCCAGGGCATTTAAAATTCTTGGACTTGTCACCTGAACTGTAAAACTACATACATTTTTTTATTTTATTTGTACGATTATCGCTATCTTACCATATGCTGCCACATTTAAATCAGTAATTCTTAAAAAGTGATCATCAAATTACGATCTGCAATAATTTGAATAATTTCTTCGATGCATATTAATTAAAATTTATATATTTCTCCATACTTTTAAATCTGAATAGATATTGTAATTCCCTTATCAAACGTAAAGCATAAGCAACTAACATTGTAAATGCAGTATTGCTTACATAATAGGGGGTATGTGAGGCTAAATAGTTAGAAAATCACGGCTGCATAGATAATTGTCAGGAATTCCGAAGGCCATTCGTGAGCATTTTTGGAGCATCTATATTTAAAAACGAAGAGTGACTGTGTATAAACAACGAATTATCACTCGCATGTTTCTGATGGCGTTCGGGACCACCTCAATTGATTTAGGTTGATTGGTACATACATTTGCAGCAGCACACGACCAAGACATCAGTTCCTTAAAGTACTGCCAAGGACGAAACTACCTCGCCCGGGAGAGAAGCTCGCAACCTAATCGGCCATAATAGTGCCCCATTAATATTTGGAGCTAAAAAAAGGGGAGTGAGTCATCGGCCTTTATGCTTCGTTCACCGAGCGTAAAACCATGATGCTTCGGGAGACCGATCGCTCCTCTCTTGACGCGACCTTTTGATTCCTTAAAATGGATGGATGGAGGGAGTACTAGAGTGCTGGAATCAATCCGCCGGACCCGAATCATTCCAAATCCCCTTTCTCTTTTCTGCCTTCTCATCTTCAAGCGGAAGTGCCTTCCGAGCGGTGCGAGAAACGCCTTTCTCATTGATCACTTTTCGCCACTTGGAAAATGTCACGTTTCCAGAGCGAGTGTCCCTTCCTAAGTGGCTCTAATTCCTTTCTCTTCGTATCCGATCTAGACGGCCGTTTATTGCCACGAGGAACTTGTTTAAAAGCGCCTATTGCACGATTTCTTCACGTCCTGATGGCTATTATGCGGAGTTAATAGTTAGGTGTCATTTTCATTGATATTTCGACTCCGAATTAATACTGCCGAATGATTGTTGTGATTTATGCAAGGTTGAATAAATTTTGTGGTCAATGCTATGATATATCATGTGGTACTAAATTGTGCATAAGCATGAAGAAAAATGCAATTTAATGCATAGTAAAATTTACGTTGTCCATAATTTTCTACGTAATGTAATGAATAATGTTATCTGTAATGTTAATGCCAAAGTACAATTTCGTGTAATTTTCGAAATGTACGCCAATGAACCATCCAAAAACTTTGATGGTATATGGAAGAGAATATCAACAATTACACTTTGCCATAATTTTGGTCTTCTCGGCAATAATATTATATATAACGTAATGTATAAGCCACTGAATTATGCAGCAGGATTTCTCGCATATTTCCTTTAATGCGGGACATACTTGTTAAGCTTGGCTTACTGGAAAATAAGTTAAACTACTTTTTTCTTCTGACTTTTTTTTTAGCAGTTTCTAGTAAGGGAATAAATGGGTGAAGGGCTATTCTACGTCGGAATTACCCCGCAATCATAAGGTCTTCCTTGAATTACATGAAGTCTACATTCTAATAAGCTGACATAAAAATTGAGCATGATAAATCAAATCTAATCGTTTAAAAATTAAAGAAGTATAGATTGTGCTTCGTATCAACGTAATGTTAAAAAAAATGAGTCCAGAGAAAAATTAACAAAGTCTCTTCAAAGGATTGAATAAAAGGCTGCATTGAGCGACAGAAAATAAAGGTCAGCAAAATCTTGCGGGATGAATATGCTTAACAATAAACGCCTTACGTAATATTAACGATAACCAGTTTAGATTCGGCATCACGATCTAAACCACCACATCGGGGCGCGGGGGTATTTTCCATAACTCGGCATTTTCGTATGTACGCTGAGGTACCTTGGATTAAGTACGGCCTCTGGCGTCGAGAGTTCTAACAATGGAATCGTGAGAGGGCGCAACAGAGCCGTACCACTTAAGGTACGTCGGCACTGCAAGTTGGAAGACTCCCGATCCCATCAAGAGAAGTCTCATCATCCGCCATACATCTCAATGGATCGATACGCATCGCTAAACCAATTGAGGGGACGGCAAAAGGGGCGTTAATTCCTTGCATGACAGCGTGCACCTTTACTCCCAACTTGCTTTGTACGCATCCGGACAATGATGCGCGGAAACTTTTTAGCCTTCCATATGGGTGCATTGGCCATGTGTTGGTTCTTTATCATCAGAAATTGCTCTTTAGTCCGCTACTCCAAACAATTCCACGCTGATTTTAATTCGTAAGGTCAATAATGAGTATATTAAAAAACTTTAAATTATCGTCGATATCTATTGGTTTACAGAATTTGACATTCAAAAATGGAATTATTTATAGTAATTCCTGTTAAACTAAGAATAGTAAGCTTAAAGAGAACGTTATACAAAATTATCTCTGAATAAAATTGTTTTCAATACGGAATTGTTGAACGTTTAAATCGCATTAGAGCCAATGAACTCTTCAGATTTGCGCATAGGAAAAATATCAGAAGCGTCGCTTCTACTCTTTATGTTTCTTCATACAAATTTTAATCCGGCCAAAGGGGAAAACTAATGAAAAACGTCGGGTACCGCTAGATTGAGTATGATACCTTAGGATTCCATCCGGAAAGAATGATTGAGGAAAACCGGTTCAGATAGTCCAGGGTTCGATTCCTGCAGTAGAAAACAAGTTCTCTTTCCCGAACGAATAGAAAAGGTTCATCACCCATCATTGGTTCAAAAATGTTTTATTGTGCCAAATAAATCCGCAAAACATGCAATAGAAAATGATCTGTAAATTTTAGTATTTGATGACAGTAAACCATATCGTTTTCTCCTCTTTTCCTGAACCAAAACCGATAGAGCTAAAATCAAAAGATCTATAGAAGTTCTTGAGCAAATATTACGTACCACCCCATCTTAACATAAAACTAAATTGCAAAGGATGGGTAATCCTAATGCACCTCTCAACTTCCCTATAATAGTATGACTCAACGGTTTGCGTCATCCCGAAAGCATTTCCCGGAAAGGCGCTCAAATTAATTCGCATTCAGCGATCATCTCGCATAAGCAAACCCACTTGTTTCATAAACCCCGCCCTCATTTCCCTCCATTCAGCTCGCAGATATCGACACGGATACCCATTCTCGCCGCGAATAAAAACGTTATGGATAGGGAAACGAGCGCCAGAGGAAAGGGGGGCATAAAATTTGGAGATAATCCCGAAAATGCGAAATAAAACGGAGGGAAAGAGAAGTTACATGGAGTGCTAAGTGGAAAGTCGGCTACAGATTCAGGGAGCGATAGAGGGGAGGGGGAAAAAGAGCGCTATCCGTCCCTCTATCGGGCTAAGACTGAACCCCAGCGCCATGATATCCTCCACGAAGAGGAGGCATCTCTTCATCTCGACACCCACTTACTCCGTCTCCCTTTCGCCATATATCTCGAGACCGGAGAGAAGCTAGTAATCTTCCCATTTACCAGGGGCGAACCACGTTCAATTTGTCCTCGGGGGTTTTGTGATTCATAGGGATGCCGAAAGATGGGTCTGCCGCTGGTGCGCAGCTCCGCGAGGGATAATCCGGGCACGCATCTTCAGCATTTATCTGAGTAAATTGGTCGGAGGGTGGTTCTCAGAAAGAGTTCATCGCGTGCTTGGCTTTATTCGCCTTTTTATGCGAAAAGGATAGGCTCACGTCAGGGATAACGTGAAGGATTTTCAGATTTGGCAGATCCTCGTAACAGCAGTACTTGGGGTAATGTTAAGTAAATGGTTGGGATGGAATGCAGGAGCGGGGCTTCCATTCCTCCGATGTAAGATAGCTGTGATTTAAGAAAATATAGAAGAATGACATCCATTCTTCGACCCAGATGAGATGATGATGATAAAAAAGAATAAATAAATCAGAGAATTCACTATAGTGTAGTATTTGCAAAGATAATAATCAGGATATAGTTTCCTCATAAAAATTTTCCTGATTTATTTTCTCTGTCATAGAATAATAGAAAGTTACTCGCAAAATGTGAAATTTGTTTAAGGTCTTGATATGCTTTATGAGAGATACTTTCTATTACGAAAAATTTTGCTCACCCAGAGCTACGGCAAACACCAAGTTGTTCACAGAGACCCAAAGGATTTAGAACAGTTTTAGCTGTTGCTAATGTGATCTTTTTCTTGAATGTAATTCAGGAATGAAAAAAATGGGGAAAACGACAAGAATTAAGAAGTTATACGGAAAGAAGCAGAGTTAGTGAAGTTCTATTAAACCTAAATATAGACAATAGAAAAATTTTTTTGATAAAATTTAAAATGGCGAGGAATAAAACTTACCGAACTACTTTGGAATAAAATTAAGATTGGGGTCAAGCTTAAATAAAACATGCATAAGCGATCTATATCAGAATATGACATAAATCGATAAAAAGATAAAACAAAGAATACATATGCTAAACGACGCAGATTTAGGAAGATTGGGAAATCATTCCATACCCTCTAAGTAACAAAATAACAAGTTCTATCATCAATGAGTCGAACCTAACCTTAGAGAATAAAATCGTTAGATGCTAACCTTAAGCTTTTATTCAGGATCCAGCTAGTTTTATTCGAAACTTTCACCTGCATTCACATCTTAAAACACTCCAAGTAAAAGGCGATCGAATAAATTAGTGTTTATTTGTAGAATATAATACGTTCCGCCGAGCACTCTCGAGTCTAATAATGACAATCGTAAACTTCAAACCAATTCAGTCCCCACGCTTCGATAAACTGAGAGGAATTTTAATTCGCCGTCTTTTCTCTTAAGCACGATATTATCCGGGCTCTCACGCTTTATTATTTTAATTTTACCCCCCTTCAGAAGTATTATAGTTAGTTCATTTTTCCTCCGAGAGATACCGCCCCCGGGTTTCCCTCCCACGGATCCACGGGAGCGTTTTTATAGTCTCTTTCCACGCACCATTTTCTCTTTTCATTTCCAAAAAGGAATTTCCCTCGCTCGAATATAGAACCGCTATATACGAGTGAAAAGGGGGAGCTTTCGCCCCCTATCCCAGGGAAAAGGAGAGGAAAAAACGCTCATATTTACTTTTATTCGTAAAGGAATGTTTTCTCTCATTCGTAATGTTCCGCGGGGTCACCTTTATCCCATTTCTCGAGATTTTTCCTTTTTGATTCGGAATCCCGAGCGAAGTAAACTACTCGGCAAACGAGGAAATTAGGGCGATTGAGAGCGGACGAAGGAATATTAAACCGGAAGGTAATGTCTTTAAAAAAAAAAAGAATGATCGATCGCGAATACATCTCTTGAAGGGAATGCGCATGCATTTCCGATGTATAATACGCGTTTCGGAGCGAGCTCTGGAGTGTTTTCTACCTGCTCCCCTGAAAAGGAGAAATTATATTCGGAGGGAAGCCATACGCGAATAATTCTGAGGAGTGAAGCGAATCAATGTATTCCCATGTGGGATGAAGAGTTAATATGAAGGGAGTTTGACCCAATATTATTATTGTTTTAGTGCGTTGACTCTACCTTAGATCGTGATTCCAGTAATGATTCTTATGGACGTTATTATGAATCTATGGTTTCCGCCTTAGCTAAATCGTAACGTATAACTATACAGAATGGAATATTTGGAGTAGTTCTCATCCGTTACATTTTATTGTGATAACTACTATTATTAAAACAATTAGAATTGCTCTAAAAATTGATAAATAATATATTTTAGTACGTAATTAGTAATTTCTAGATAACAGTTAATTAACATTTCACTATTACATATTAAATATCATTATCATCATGTGAACACTTGAATTTGAAATTTGTATTTCAGTCCATTTCCGACTTTAACAAAAACACTAAAATATCTGCATATCTTTGATGAAACCAGCATTTGAATCGCTATCACGTAGCTGCTGATAAAATATAACAATTTTACTTTGGTAGCTCTGATTTTCCACTATCTCTAAGAAATCTTAACGTTGTTCCAATAAGGATTAATGTATTTTACGAAAGAAGAGAATTAATAGCAAATAAAATCGCTTCTGTTTATAAGAAAATTACATGCAAGTATTTGCATTCGATTCTCGACCAGTAAAGTAAGCGTGTATTTTTGCAACTAAAGGAAACGACGCACTGGGAAATTCATCTCCAACCTGCACATCTTCTCAGCAATAAAGCGACGCAATGAGTCGCCGAAAACAAAACAAAATTGGGTAAACAAGCGGAGGTCAAATCAGAAACCTCGGAGGAATCCCTTCGCGAAAACAATCCCTCAGCGAACTCCGTTACTTCTAGCGGAGGAAGGAACAAAAAACGATCGCGAGGAGATTAAAGAAAAGGCATCTAGGCAGCGAAAAAGTTAGCGAAAGCAGAACTGGCGATAGGGGCAACGAGAAGGAAGTATGAGCGGAAGCAGCGGAGATCAGAGCGGGAGAAAAAAGGAGGAGATTTAAAAAATAACAGGAAATTACGGTTTAAGTAGAGAGTGGAGAGCGGTCGAGGGGTGGAAAAGAGAGGGGAGGCGAGTTAGGCTATTGATTCCTTCATCATGTCTTCTCCTGTTCGCTTGAGTTACGTAGCGAGAAAATGAGGTACTGGGGAAGAGAGGGGTTGGCTTAAGAGAGATGTAGAAGGGGAATGTGGATCTACTACAAAGGGCGAAGAGATTCCGGTCTTTTTATTTTCAGCGGCGAGAATATAGCCTCTGGGAAAATCTCTCTCTCCCTCCGCCTGGCAATTTAACCTTATCTCGAGGCGCTGTAGGAGTTCGTTAATTAAACTCCTCTTAAATGCGCTGGCGACGATCGAAGCCGACGGGAAGGAAGAAAAGGGAAAAACGCGGCATAAAAGCTCGCATTAACATTATCCCGTGAAAATCCGGCGTTTATAAGTGATCGAGCGGAGGAAGAGTTGTCTAAAGTGAGGCGGTAAAAGTGAGTGGGAGTGAAACTCACGCGTGGAAAATCGCGCTTCCGATCGGGCTGATTAAACAAAGGTGCGGATCGGAGGGATTTTTTTGCGGGCTTCGCTTTCGGGACAATTGGAGCAAGACTCCAGGAAGGTCGAGAGAGCGAATTAATTTAGGGTGGGTTTTAAAGGGGAAGGGTCGAGATGCGTAAAAGTGCGTTTTTTCCGAATCGATCTCGACGCACGCGAGGGACGTGAGATTTAAATGGCGAAGATTTTGCGATTTATCTCGAATTTTAAGATATTTCCCCCGAAAATGACTAACTCGTTTCCACTGATTCTGAGTATTTTGCGATTCACTGAGTAATTGCGATGGAAGATTCTCGGTATCGCCAGTGCGCAATACGGGAAGTTTTCGCCGAATCTAAAAACGGAGCCATAAACGATTCTTTCAACATCGGAGTGGTTTCAAAGAATATGGAAAGCTGACGCAGAAAGCTCTCCAGCAAGAACGGATTACTTGTTGATAAGGCAACCAGAAAACTAGGCATCATTATCGAATTCCATTACTGATTATAGATAAAAAAATAACGGAATATACGCATGAATTATACATCCTTACTACGACTTGAAAAGTGCTCAATTAATGAGAATCGACATTTACCGAAGGAATTCTCGGACCAACTTTGGAGGAAAATAGTTGGTCTCAGCAGTGATGCAAATATTAGCAGTTAGAAAACAAGTATAAACACAAGTTCAGTTTATTTAGACACCTTACAATATGTGTTCATTACGGAACAAAGGATTGTGCAATTGGTTGATCATCCAGTGGCATGACATATTCTCCTTAGAATCGTATATAAGAATGTGGCTTGAGCTCTAAATTATGGAGAAACTTCTAAAACAGGGGTTCCCAACCTTTTTGGCTCCCGTACCATTGGCTTCCAAGTAAATTATCTAGAACCTCCAATCCGTCGTCATAAGAGATAAATTTAAAATAAACCGCCGGATAAAACCAATATTAAATAGCAAGAAAACGGGCGCTGAAACAACTAATTTTGCATAGTTTAGCAGTGGCTTGGGGTCTAAAAAAGATGAGATGAAGCTAATTTTTGAAAGTGTGTCCACCTTCTAAAACTTAACCAAATATCTAAATCAGTCCTCAGTTCGATTTCCTCTGCGGAAATTATCTTTTATCACTCGTAAATTAAATTACACTACAACGACTTTGAGCTTATCAGCACTAACCGGTGATTGGACAGGAAAGAGTTTTCCTTTCCTCCGCCGTAAAATTATGGACGATTTAATCTCCCGAGCGGCGCTCCGAACGAACTAAAATGTATTCGATTACGAGCGCGCATGTGGCAAATTGAAGAGCTGGGTTCGAGTCGTGAAGGAGAGGGTCTTGTCCCGACCTTTGTTGATTCTACGCGGGTCATTTGCAATTATATGAAACAGTCCCGTCCTCGGCGATTCCCAGAAGGGGCGATAAAGAATTAAAAGTGTAAACCCATTACGGCTCCTCCGGAGTCACGACATGAGACCGATAAGGATCCAATCCAACATGACGGCGGTATGAGCCAATTCACGGAGGGGAAAAAAAGGGCGAAATGGAAACGTGACGCAAAAGCCTCTCGAGCACTCGTCACGATAAGACTTCAGTGATTGCCTCCTCACGACGTAACAGAGCCCCGTGTATTTCCAGGGCACAAATCACAAAATGGTTCTCTCCTCTTCCTTCCCATCTTCCGAAAACTTCTTTACTCCCTCAGGGTCCTCCCTCTCCGACCTCCTTTTCCGAGAAGGAATACGAACTTCTTCTCTGCGACGGTTCGTGATCTTCTTGTATCGAAAAAATCCCCTCTTCTCCCTCTTTTGTGCCGAGGAAGAGCTGAAAAGACAGCGTAACACGGACGAGGAGAACCTCTTATTCCACTCCCTAATCGATTCCAACCGACGGGTGTTCCCTTCATTTTCTCTGCCATCGACCCGCCCCCTCCCGGGCCCCCTGCGCCCGCCGCCCCCTTCAATGGCGAGACTCATTAAGAGGCAATTCCGAGCGCGCCGAAGGATTGTAACTATACTTTCGGAGGCCGTTTGCAAACCCTCTCGCGATGCGATGTTTGTGGAAAGAGAATATTGCTTGGAGAGGGGCGGTTATGGAGCAAAACAGGTCTTCTTGCTTCTGGGAATGGGATGTCAAAATGTCATATCCGTATGGAGAGAGCCGTATCCAGAGAAGAATATGCGGTCAATTTGTTTGGGACGGCTGCGCGCATTTCAGGGCGCGGGGACGAAAAATTCGACTCAAAATACTCGGGTAAAGGTGGCGAAAATTCGCGACGGAACATATCCGTTTGAAATTACGCTATTGATGGTAATTTTTGAAAATATTTTCAAGCACATTCTATAACGGATTTGTAATGAAACGTGGCTCTCAGTGTGGTGAAAGGTGCCATTAAAAGAGGTTTAGTCAATAATTTCAATTTAATCAAATTTCAGCGCTGAGAGGAGGGAATGTAGGTATTTTTCATCTCCGACACATGCATATTTCCATGTCAAATGGACTTATTTTATTTTCAATACAAGTTTTTTCTCAGATGCCAACCCAATTTCCACTTTCAAATTACCAATGCACTTACACACAGTTTGAAAACTGGCAACATTCAGATGCCATGATTACACATTATACCCCGGAAAACTCTCGAGAAATATTTTTCTTTCGATAGAAAGATTCCCCTATTCACAGATTAATTAAAACCGAGATAAATTAACACCATTACATGTTAAACCTTACTTTTCGATTTCGCTACGACCTGATGATGCAAAATAGACCTCAAAAGAGTAAAGAGTAACTTGCAATAAAAAACTTTCAGATAAAATTTGATAGCAGATAATAACATATATTTAATTACGTTTTAATATTGACGTTTTAACCGTTATGAGAATGGAATTCGTTTCAATCACAACTATATCATAACCTAATCTAAAATTATGATGCTCTTTAGACATTACCAAGAGTCGAGTTACAATAGCCACATCTTAAAAAATCAACCACGTAGCTGATTCAAAGAATAAAACAAGTTATTAACCTTTTGACGGATTATCCCCCAAGGATAACTAAACAAAAGGGCTCGCTTTTTACTTTCTACGCCAGAAGATTAGAGAATAACTACGCCAGGCAACCTCCAATTCCAGCCATCTATTCCAGGAGCCTCCCAGCAAACACAACTACAGGGATAAACGCTCCACAAAGAAATAAAAACCCACGCAGAAAGAGAGAGAGACAAATCCATAAGCCATCCAAAAAGCTTTTTTACCCACTTCCCTAACCCCATCTACTATGAGTCCCCCAAATGTACCTCACCCCTTTCCACAATTTCCACGTAGACAACCTCCCTCCCTTCCATAAGGCTTCCCAACCATCCCTTTCAAACGAGCACTTGATTGCAACCCGCCCTATCCCATTCCATGCTGTCAGTCATACAGGGAGAGTCCCGCGGGGTATCGTCCTCCTCCCTTTAACGTTTCGTTTGCTATCCCTGCAGACCCAATTCCAACTTCCAACAATGCCTCTCCTCCCTTCCCAGAAGAGGACAAAGAGTGGCGACCCTTACACGGCTTTCCTTGAAGCGCCTTCCCTCCCCTATATCTCCCTACATCCGTCCTTCCACGGCCACCCTCCTTTTTGCGTCCATTGTTGCAGTAATGGCGCCATCACCCTCCCCTTTACTCGACTCATCTTCCGTTCTCCCTTTTTCTCCATCCATCTCCCTCGTATCCATCTTTCCTCCGTCCTCCTCTTAATATCGCAGTTGATCTTCCTCTGCGTTATGATCTGTCTGAAATAACTCTTCCTGCTCCTTTGTAAGGTCTCTACAAATTTTAGCCACGTAGTTGAGTTCTACACCTGGTTGTATTAGAGCGATGTGTACCCGTTTTGCAGTTGTAGAAGGTCATGGGTAACGCAGCAATCCTACGACGACAAATGCTGTAGCAATCAACTTCGATATGAATATAAGGGATTTGCAGAATGCAATCGTTTAAGGAATAGTAGATCCAAGCAGTGTAAACATAAGTATTTATTCCTTTTTCTTCTTATTTTTCCATCTCTCGAATCTTACCCCAACAAGTTACAGATCAGGATTACCAGGAATAAACCATAGCAAAATCACACTCATCGATTTTGGTGATATTAAAAATTACGCTTAATTTTCGGAAACCAATTTTCGGAAACAAAGTAAAAAACTTATTAGTTTCTATAGTATTTTTCGAAAATATTCAGCTATCGTCATTGTAAAAATTACGAAGTCGGTTTTGAATTCTGATTCAGTGAAATAGTTCCAAGAAGTACAGACAGTTTAAGCATGTCGGCAATATATTTTTGGTTTTGGACCATAATGTTATTCAACATTGTTGCATTCCGTTGCAATTAATAGGAGTAGATGTGGAACGGTATAATTAGAAGCGGAATGGAATAGCCTTATTTCTATCGATAGTGAATCAAAACTGATTAAAGGTCAACTGTGCAGAAGTCGGCTCGTCACGCTTTGCGTGAAATGTTTTCCACGAAAAATTTCATCAAAGATATAAAAACTTTTCGTGATTTCTCTCTTAAACAATATCAAATCAAAATCGAAAAACTAAAGTAAAAACGAAAGTCAGAGTAGCCAACGAATACTCTGTAATTGCGAAGTAGCTAGTATTAGCTAATAATCGACCCTACTCTTACCATCTTTATAAAACTTACCTGTCTATGAATATGTATACCTTTATTTCAATGCTGATGCACAACTGTAAAATTTAATGAATAATTAATCACATTTAACTGTAGGATTAGTTAGTCTCTTAAGTTAAAATTCGCCTGATAAAGTCATCATTACTATTATTATCATATGCCTGCTATGATTAATAGTTAAAGATGAGTGTGGCGTAATCCATGCATGAATGAAAACTGATTTATCAATATTGGAAATGACGTTTCATGCATAGGTAAAATGTAGATACACTATAATTATGTATGGTTGTGGAGTATTTCTATCTGTATCTATGTGACGATTATGCATAGATATTATGAATATCTAAATTATGCTACCACAAAGCTATAAGCCTGCTTCCAACGTCACAGTTTCAAACAAAAACAATAACAAAAGAGATAATAACAACATCAAAAATAAAGTTAAAGCTTTAAAACGTTATAATGCCTTTAGTGTTTCGTGATAGTCATTTTCTCCTATAGATACACAACAACATTACGAGCACCTTCGTGGTTTTTCTTCCTCTGCCAACCGAGTTTACCTTCATAAGCATTATTTCCGAGATGAGAGAGAAGGCGTTCGTGACCACAAACTCTTTGCTGTCGCTACAATGAAGTTCTCGCATTCGAGTGATGAGAGATAAGTCGGTTAGTCAGAGCGACGACCTCAACGGCTTGTTTTCTCTATCGGGAAGAGATATGAAAGAGAATTCTTTTATTCGCTTTGAGGACAGGGTTTTCTCAACGCACCGTCATAAATTTATATGGGCTCGGAAAGCTTTGCGGATATTTGCGGGATGTTTGTGAAGTCATTCGATGAGGTCTTGAGGTATAGGACGAGTTTTCTTTGTTCCCTTGCTATTCATAGGGTTTATTCAGCCGAATATTCTACGCAGTCGCGGTCTTGTTAGCTATTTGTGATATCTCTCGCTGGTATTTATATAGTTTTATTCAACCGATTAAGTCTGAACATCTGTTTCAAGTGATTGTTTGGGTTATTTGGGGTTAATATTTCTTATGCATTGATTTTACTTCATGAGCAATAACGTATAATATCAGATATGCGTGTAATATCTCTAATAACAAATCTATATGTAAGTAACGATTTTGTAACGAATGCAAATTACACGAGAATTTTTTTGTAATCATTTCTAGAAGAGAATTCTTAAGGTAAAATAGTTACACGAGCTATTAATCTACGGATATGGGGAAATAATGGATACTTTGACTGAATTTACCAGTTAGAATACACGGTGACACCTCGGCTGACGAGCAATGCTGCTGAATCTGTCAGAAAACAGAGATCTCTTGCCGCTCGTGGGACTAGGGATATTCTCAATTCAAAATTACTCGTAAATGAGAAGAGAGTTTTTTTCCTCATTCTATAATTTGTAGCCCATTAAGAAATTCGATTTCAGTCGAATAAATTTTCGATTCCGGAGGGTGATTTGGTTAGTGGAGGTGTCACTGCATTCTGAATCACCCTTGCTCACGCTTAATAATTAATCAAAAGACCAAATTGGGCATAAAAACACCCTAATGAATAAAAACATGGTAAAATAAATCAAAGCACGTAAATAGAAACGTCAAAGCTTGGATTTCGTCACCTCTCCCATCAAAATGCCTAAAAAAACAGGCGGATTGCTTATTCATTAGTTTTTAAGTGTTGAAAGGAAGCTATGTCCTGCCTCTCGTCGATGATTAATAGAGCGAATCCGTAAGAAGAGGCTCCGGAATACGTGTCCAATATATAAACGAGAGAATAAAGCCCCAAGGAGGGGATCAGGGTGAGATTGGCCCGGATGGGATAAGGATGGCCCCCTTTTGAAAGCAGGGGTGCCGACAAGATCGTGTCGCCGTACAGGTCACGTACCAAACCTTCTGCTTCGTGCTCTCCAACTGTTACCATGGCAACCAGAAAATGGCGACTATTAGGATAAGATGTGATCTCTAAATGTGACGAGAATGAGAGCACACGCCCTCTTACGTCACTTTTCAGCCGAAATCAGAATGTACCGAAAGAGGGTTCACGGAACGTATATCCGATGTCAAGAGAGTCTATTGCTTGCATGAATGTTGACAGGCTCTGGGTGAGGACAAAAGCCACAGGAGGCTGGTATTAGGGACCTGGCTGACATTAAAAAGATAGATTATATCCCCCGCATAAGTTTTGAGCTCGAATCCATGACGAAAATATTATCGACATTATTTAGATAAGAAATGGCCAATCTAACAAGTTGCTCCTATCAAAAGTGGTGCATTGAACGTTCAGAAAAGTTAAGAATGATCTTATTATTCATTTTTTTATATAAGCATACCAATGCCTTCTTGAGAGCACATTTAGAAATAATTGAGGCATAAACTATCAAAGATTGGTCAAAATCTACACAGGTATTATTTTTATTTTTAGTTGAATTAGACTCGCATTTTAGAATCATACGCTGGATTCTTATTAGGGTCGACCTAAATCTTAGCTTCACTACTGTAGGGGTGGCATTGATTGTTGACTTTATCTGTTGAAAGAAGCAAGTCGATCTCTGATGGCGGAAGAAGTTACATATATCGAATGCGGTTTAGATGAGAATATAATATTTACACAACACACAGAAATAGAAATAACAGTAAATGGTGGCAAGCAATGAATGAAGGTGCAACAGTCTGACAGTACTGGGATCCGAAATCAAATCCTTTCACAGCTCTGCTATTATGCAGAGCAATCTCACTCCGTTATTTGGCACGCTTTGTAGACAACATGAATGGTCACTTATCACAGCTATAGTTTTCCTAGAGCATCCGTTAGTGAACTAAATGGTGAAATATCTTGGTTTGTGCCCCAGTAATGTAAACATTTATTACTGATTTCTCCTTGCTTTTCGCAAGATTCTCGAAAAACTTCATTCAAAATCCTTTTCCTTGCTAAGCTAATTCCTTCAATGAGAAATTCCGAAAAGTGATAGGTGCAATAATTATATTAAGATCTAATTAGTAGATCTGAAGGTGGTGTAATTATCTCTAAAGGATTTTATCGCAAGAGGAATTTTGCGAAATCTTTGAATGTCTCCTGCAATATCTTGATTTAAAGCATGGTTTTATCTGCATGCGGTTCATTAGAATCAATATGAATTTTCTTTAGAGGTAGTTTCAGATGATACTATGCAATATCAAAGCCTTAATACTGATACTTGAACTACGCCTATGTCGTCCTAATTTTTATTCTCATATGGGAAAGGAAAGCTAATAACCTATGCTAAAATTGCGATTATTGCAGTTATAACACGGAAAAGAAAAATTTAAGTAATTTAAGTTAGAGTGCTTAATATTACAGAGGAAAATATTTTGAAAATATCTTAACAAAAGAACTGTTTGGAAATGACAAATGAAGACTATTTGGTCAAAAATTTACTTGAGCCTGAAATAAAGTCTTAAAGGTCTTTATTAAGGCGAGAATGAGGCTAAAAAGTCTCTTCTTCCATCTAACCTGTTATCTATAATAAAAAAAATAAATAATGTAGGTGTAAATAAAAATGGAGTGGAAAAACTTAGGAGAAGTAGATGTAAAAAACCATAAGGTGGTATCTTAGAAGAAAAGATCAACTGCAGGAAAACGCCCACAATGAAGGGGGGTATGAAAATCCTGCACAAACCTGATTTACACGCTAAAAAATGAAATGGAAAGCTGTTTATCACAATGAAAATGACAAAAGCAAGAAATATGACATCGAAAGTTAGTGCGTAAAGAGTAATAGTAAGGAGTTGATACGGGTGTAAAGCTAAAGAACATTTTCACATAAAATTACAGTGCTCCAGTGCGGAGTTTACAAGAGAACGATTTCCTATTTAAAATACTTCAGGAGGTTGACCAATATCGTGAGAATGACGGGTTGATGTATTTTTTAAAGAATTAATTGAAATTTCAACCTATGATTTCTGCTAATATCACAGTTCAAAACAAATTCTAGAACTATTTGATCGGGAAATTAAGCAATGTTCTAATTATATACCAGATTCCACAAAGTTTCAAAACTTTCGATTCTTCCTATTTATAAATGCTTGTAAGATTAAAAGCGACCTCATCCGCTTTACTCTTACAGAAGGCTTTAAAAATTTACTGAATATATATTGATGCAAATTCACTCATGCTTGCACGATAAGGAAGCGACTAAAATAGCCGGTGGGCACGGGAAGTGCTTTTTTGAAACAAGTCATCATATGTTACCCAAATCTACATCAATCATTGTTTGAATTGTGTGTCAGCTGTGCTTCAGGGATCATCAATCGACCGGGGTGAAGCTTCGTTGAATGGAATAAATTTAGTCTGTCTCTGCAATCTCCCCTCTTTCACGAAATACCTTGACGCCGGAATCAGATGAACCCTTTTCCATGCGATGGCTTAAAATCGATGATTTCTTAAAGTGACGCGCTCACACATATGTTATATCATTAAGGAATGATAACCTTCAATCTATTACATCAATTTTTGCTTACCAAGCAATTTTTATAGAACTCATTGGACATTTTAACGATATCCCATTCATTTAAAAGGGACCGCGAACATATGAAATAAATACACTTACAAAGGTAAATCAAGCATAGATCAAGCTTACTAATTGGATATTTACTTCGCTTGAAATACTTCGTCACTTATCGGCTAACTCGATCTTTGTCTAACGTAGTTGAAAAGTAATCCAAAGGGGCAAAAAGTATTCCATAGATACACCAATACCAAGCTATTTTCCCAGAACGCGGAAGTGCTGAACTAGCAACAATCTAGAAAACCCAGAAAATAATCGTTATAACATCGAAAAGAAAACTGGAGTATTTATAAGAACTCATTTGATGTGACATTCATGTTGATAATATAAAGAGGAAATAATTTTTGCCTCAAGTTGGCTATATCAAATGGCCATAATATGAGTAAATGCTCAAAGAATCATGAGCGCCTCTGGCTATTGGGAATCTTTTTGAGTCTTCACTCCACTGACATTTATTTTCAGATACAATTCCTTTTAAGATTAAATTTCCTTAGAGGATAATTTGAAAATTTATTAAGCCAAGGTATCTTTTAACCTGATTCGGCGAAACGTGCTAAGGGGTCACAACCATGAAATGAGATTTAAGAAATGATTAAAGTAGAGGTCAAAACAATCTTAGAGGATAGCAAGATTATTCTTTCAATAGGGATATCACTTTAAAAATTTATCTACCGGAATCCTGACCCCTGAATAACCACCAAGTACCCGCTTGTCGCTGGTTAAATGCAGCACGGAATATTCATGGTTGAGTCCCGCATCACTTTGAGAATCATTTAACAGTAATATATTTTTAGAAATTTCGTTGCTCGTTGCCTACGTCACAGTGACGTAATCCGCCTGCGCATGAACTTACCATGCCTAAGTAGGCCTTCCACCGTGGGTTTGCTCTATATCTGCTACATTCAACTCGAGCTATGATCGTAGTCATCCTACACGCCGCAAAATGCGCCGCGTTAGCAACTCCATCTAGATCCCGCGGTGGAGAAATGGAAGCGTCTAATTGGTCGATTGTTTAGCCGATCGACTGCTTGGCTAATCGGTGCTCGACCTATGCTCGAGATTCAACTCAATTACTTGTTGACTCCTTCCCAAGCTCTCCGTTCTCCTTCAACCTTCCTTTCCATTTATTTTCAACCGTAGAGTAGGATAACCAATATCCTTACTCTATATTTCGATCGGCCTCTGTTGTATAAAGAGGTCCATTGCGCAAGTTAAGCACGCTATTTCTTGCTATTATTAACATTCCTTAGAACTACTTTGGAATGTCGCCGCATTCATTTTGTAATATCTAACGTTATATTACAAGGTGGAAGAAATAATTTTGCCAACTTTCCTTTGAGAGCTAATTCAGTAATTATATTTATCTCCAATTCATCTTAAAATGTTGGCAGTTTATTCATGCCCATTTCTAACTACAATGGTGATTGTAATTTTAACAGAGAATTTTGAAATTTATCTACTGTGAACGTAAATATTGCAGTTTTATTTCTGGAATTGTATAAAGAAATAAACACTATTTATGTTCGTGCACACGTGTGATTAGATCTTAGGTTCTTGGATTAAAAGCTGAACCTATGAGTTGGACATTTAAAGATAGAAGTATTTTCTTGTAAAGATGTTTTTACAGAAGTTAATAACTGCGTGATGAGAAGATGCATAATTAGAATAACACAATAAGAGAATAAGATACTATGCGTTAAAATACGCTCCATGATGATTACAGCTGACGTCCCTTTCTTGGATCATTGGTACGATTTGAGTCGGCGTTCCAAACACTCAGCAATTTGAATTACGGAAGCCTCTACTTTTAATGAATTATTCCTGGCAATGTTCCCGGTGAGGCGTAATTCATTTTAGGTTCTCACATTAATTCGATAGACCGGACAAGTATCAGAAAATGATAAGGACATTAATCTTCCATAACTTACCCTCTGAGTCTTTAACTCATTTAAGTTATTGTTCTGTTATTTTCTTGGCATTCATGTTGTTTTACTGCTGTTAGCTGATGTTATGACTCATTGTAATTGGCCATTTCTAACAGTTTTTTAATCATAATAAATAAATAAATAAAAATCATCTTCAATTGACTTAAATTGACTAATTTTAAAATGTTTGTCGATTAACGTTAAAAAATAATCGATGAAAATATCTCAATATCTCAGTAATTGATCGAATTAATATCAAAATTCTATAAATATGTCAGTATTCACCGGCTCTATTAAATATTTTCGTGAAACAAACATAACCTAGGTTATATGAATTCAGGAAAAATTACATAAGGATTTCTCTCTCCTCTTTATTGCGATAAATTTATAGCGGAGTGAAGCAGGATGAGAAAAAAATCGAGAAATTCGTAAGGAAAGTCAAAAAAGTTTGCCTCCCCAATGGCAGCACTTCAGTCAATCTAATCTTCATCCTCCGTAAAATTTTACTGAAAACGTACCGATTTATCGCTCCCGATATAGAAAGAATAATTCCAAATTCATGTCCCGCCGACACATCCGCCCACGCTATCCCATACGAGGGATCGAAAAGAAATTTTTTGCAACTTTGCAATGCACACGCTGGCGTATACATAAAACATACAATCCGGAGGCTAATGCAATGGGGTCGAGTAACATCCGCTGGTATGTCAGCATCGAGTGCATCTAGTTGAGAGAGGGGCATCGAGTGGGAGGGGGCGTATTTGTCAGGGAAGAGCGGACTCGAAGGCCGTGATTTAGGGCGTTAGGAAGAGTGGCGATTTATCTGTCGTGCCATTGGCGCCGCCAATGTCCAGGTCACGGCGTTACTCCCCCCCACCGGTCTTCGTGCCCCCCCATTCCTCTGCGCAAACACCGTCTCTCTGCTATAGACTTGCCCTCTGCGGAGATATATGCACGAGCCCTCGGGTGAATTGTTGGTGCGTAGAATAATACGGGAGAAACCACACTGCTGCTTTTCCGCTCTCCATCGGTCGAATCCGCTCTGCTAATGATTAGGGAAAAGAGGACGATGATACGTAGGGACGATTGGTCGAGGATTTCCTTTGTATCGCGACAGGAATTCAATTTCAAACTGTACATTACTATGGTTAAACGC
Source organism: Pachydiplax longipennis (assembly GCA_036926295.1). Taxonomy (NCBI): domain Eukaryota; kingdom Metazoa; phylum Arthropoda; class Insecta; order Odonata; family Libellulidae; genus Pachydiplax; species Pachydiplax longipennis. Next base: position 22,131,617 of record JAVFKF010000012.1, read on the forward strand.
AATGTAATTGAATCATTGGCGCGCCGAATTTGAAACACTGTCAAGCTCTAACAAAGAATTTTTCCAACATACCGATACTATGATAAGTAAAGACAATAAAATTTAGTGACGAAGTTCTTCAAAGTTAAGCTGTACCTTACGAGTGGGCTTCGATAGTTGAGGTCATTTTCTCGTAGGTCTGCAGCTGGTTTCGTACCCGGGACGGCTTTCAATGAAGAGAAACGAATTACCCGTTTGGACATCCAGGGGTCAACAATGATACAAGCTATTAGCAATAACGCTCTTATTAATAATATCGCAGTTATAAATGGGGGTACACAGAACCCCCATGAAAATTAATCTTTAAATTGCATGAACTATACTTAACCCAAATTAACAAGCGCTTCATGTTAAGAGGAATATAAATTTTCAGACAAGAAAAAGGAAATTTTAATTGGGGATCGTGTAAGGTGTTTGATAAGCTCGTTTCATCTTCAGATAGGATCCTATTCTGTAGATAGGATCTTCTAAGACGGAGGAATTATTTGCTGCTGCGGCTGGGTCCGAGTCACCTCTTTCTTTGCTCGCAAAGATTCTCCAGAGTGAGATTACTGAGCGTGATATCTCTATTGGATACTGAATCCGCAGGAAAAATGGAACCTCTGAGATCGAATTCAAGTCTTGTCAGATATTTTTCAACTGTCCATCAGAATCAGAATGTATACAGCTAACATTGTGAAGATTGGAATGCAGGCTCAAAACCATTTAGATGTCTGTATATGGGACAACAATCTTCTAACCAAGGTTAGAACATCTGTGTAATCAACGCATCTGAATAATATCTTGCTAAAGCAGAAAATTAGAAGTTATTACGGCGATTTATGAAGATAGTCATCAGTACAATAAAATTCGATGCTCAAAATCAACTTTGAAATTCATCAACCAATTGCATTTCTCTTGCTTTTGAAAGTTATCATTCATTACATTTACATTTGTGGATTGCTTTTAGCAGTAATCCTCTCACGTCTTATTTATTATACAGTTTTCGGTTGTAATCCATTTCATAATCAGGCAAAAAAATTTGTAGATAATTTTCTGTTATTTTTCACATTAGAAACGATTGTTTTATAAAATGTATTGAAATGAGACGATATTGTTCCACTTGATCCCAAGCTCAGCTGAAATGAGTTATTAAATGACTTGGTAATTTTTGCTTCGAAATTGACTATCGAACCTGTTCTAATGATGATTTAATTAAGATATAAATGTACATTTTAAGAGATTTTGAACGATTTCTGCAAATCAAAGGAATAAGTTACAAATTCATATTTATTATTTTTGAAAAATTTCTGAGATTGTTAGGATTTACATTTTCTCTCCTTTAATTTTGAGATATTAAGACGTATTTAATGATGCTAATTAGCAGCACGTTAGAAGTGATCCCACTTCTGCTTGACTAAAGTGTTCTATAGAATAGTGCCACGATTTTAATCCGCGTCCCCAGAATTCCTTTGCTTTTTTATTTTTTTAGCTCCGGAATTTCTTCTCAGAGGATTTTTGGTTGGACGTCAAATAACAAAAGCTATTTGAATGCCCGAGTCCGCTGAGAAAAATTGGGTAAACACCCGGAGAAAGACAATTTAACTTTCCAGTTGGAACTAATTAATGGAAAAGTCAAATTAAGGGCACGAACAATTAATAGCGCGAAAACTCCAGGGGGTGCAATTTATGCCGAGTTTTCCATTCTTACGTGTTCCGAGTAGCGAATAAATAAAAACGAACCAAAATTCGCCGAAATTAAAAGATGAGAGGGATAAAGGACGGCGAATTTCAGAATTTTTATCAGTATTTCAAGTCATCCTTGGTACGATATACGATACCGTTTAGTACCTAAGTACGTTTGCAATCACGAGCGTTTTGGGAAATCGCTGAAATGACCGCCCGAATAGACGCGGTAATGGAAAGGTAGGAAGCGTCAAATCATTTTCAATTCACTGTAGAGAGAGGCGGCGAATGTTATCTGAAAAACGTCCCGTTAATTCGTAATCAATGGAATATAAAGAGACGGTGGAGGAAGGAAGAGTAGATTGAGAAATAAACGAGTAATGAAGTGCGTATGGTAGAGAGGAACAATACAGATAGCGCATAGACGTTTGTCAATCGGAGATAAGCTGATTTGGTGGGGAAGGAGAGAGTATTTGAAGGTTGATTAGGAGGTGGGGCTGGAATGGAACTGGAAACGGGAATTATCGGCGTGTTAGCAGTTCCGCGAAACGTCGAACGCAGGAGCGGTGAGAGAAATGGGGTGATGAGGTGCTTTAGGATGTATCGGGAGAGAGGGAATAAAGATAGGATGGAATTTTCAACGAGAGGATTACTTTACTAAATACTTTGTGGTTGGGACGTTATTCAGAAAGTGATACCAATTTATTATTTCAAATGCCGTTAGATGAGTCATGAAAAGTGGCTAAAAAGTTGCTAACGTGAGAAAAATGTCCCTATGAAGTATTTTAAAAATTAAATGGCATTTTTTAATAAATAAAATCTCTGTTCAAGAATTGTATAATTTAGATATATTATATAAAATTTGTCTTTTGATTCCAGACTGTCCTGTAATTTTGATTTATTAGTAAATAAAGCTCTTGAAGTTACGTATACGTAGTGGAAGGACTAAGTAACGGAGCATCCTACCTAGTGTACGACATATCGCTAAAACGGAAAATAAGTCACTAAAGAAGACAAAAAGTCACAAGATCTAGCAACAGAAACGTTAAATTGGCAACTATGAACATAGGACTATGTTTCAAACTTCATTATGAGCGTAATTAGTTCTAATATTTTTCTATATACAGCCATGTAGAGGATTATTTGGATTTTAATTAAGTTAGAGAAGACTTTGGTTATAAGAAATAGTAAATATATTTTAGTATGCCAAGATATGCTTCGACTGTAAAAAGTCTTTGGAAGTTACTTGCATTCAATCGCAAAGCTATGCCTTGTCTCCATATTCAAATGAATGTATATTGCCGCAAATCATCGTTAAAATTCGCGTATATGTACGAAGATAATATCATTTCATATCCTAATTAATAATTTTATTACACTGGAATTGCTAATAGAAGGACAAGTTATTTTCTCCTTGCAATACTCATGTACTCATTATACGTATATATTAAATTTGTCTGATGAATAAGTTTCGCAAAGCATATTTCTTATTTGTTTTTACAAAGGTAACTAAACCGCGACGATTAGAATGAGTGATTTAGACACTGAAATAAATATATTGCTACAATGAGAAATAAATATATTGCTACAATGAGAAACAAGTATTAAGTTTCTCTCAAGTTTAGCAGTTTGTACGAAATTCCTAGATTTGAAAGAGGAACGATTTATTCACGAAGGACAAGGTCATCATCTCACATATAGAAGTAGTATTATTAAAAGTGCTTCGACAGGTATGAATGGGCTCCCACCGGGAATCGAACCACGCTTTCACCGAAGGCGGACACGCTGTCTGCTTGGCTATCCGGGTACCCCTCGTGTTCATATATCCCTCTAAAATTGAGATAAAATGCGACTCTTCACACCGGCTTTAGACTGAGGTTTACAGATATTATCACTATAGTGTACGTAAGCATTCCTGTCAATTAAGAAAATAAATGCATTTTCAATACGTATGAAAAGAATTGTGTTCGAAATCGATTGTGCGAAGAGGAGCAGAGAATGTGGGCGTAGGACGAGACGAGTTTCTGGGACCTCAAATGGCAGGTGATCGAAGTCAATTAACAATGCGACACGTTGCCACTTGGAGAATGAATGGGGAATCCTCTTGGCTGGAATTAGATAGGGGAGGGCATCTCTAGTTTAGATAAGCGATGTCATGGAGACAGGAGATTGCCATTCTGAGGACTTCATTCGAGTGTATAGCATGTATGAATATGACATATTTTCGCCGTAGCTAAGTTTGTGCTACTTACAGAACTTTCCGAGACGAAGGTTGAGGTTCCTTTACCAGCGTTCACTCAAGTTGTTAGAAAACTAAGCGATTGCGATTTTCCCTTTAAAGCTTCTAAGTTATTGATACTGTGCTTCATTAGTGACTTATATTACTATTGTGCTTCACAATCTATTGACTTAGACGCGTGCTTGGATAGACTTGATGAATAGAGAATGACTGATCGTCTGAACAAACACCCCTGAACCTGAAAGTGGCAGGAGTAATCACGGGTTAACAATTACTTTGGGCATTAAATATCTTGTACTTAACCGGAATTTATAAGAGATAGAGAAAGTCGGTGATAGATATTTCAAAGATAGTATTGATAATTCTTGGAATAAGTGACGTTTCATGCCTGGGAATCATTTCATGAGAAAAGATCGGACAGACACATTAAGTGTTCAGGATATTTCTGATGAATCGAAGATAGAAATATTTTCAGATTGAGAAAGCGGAAGTCATTGAATGGAACGAGTCCTGAACAAAAAGACATCGACACAAGACATGAAATCCTATTCGCATAGGAATACTAAGAATCCGGGAATTCGCATAGGATTACTCCTATTCGTACAGGAAATAATATTCGCCTTCGAAGAATTATCAGTCATGGCTTTAGTTTGATGTTCTTTTCAAAAAAAATATTAACATACTAAAACTATGCTCCTAATTTAGTATTCATTTCGAATAGAAACTAACTTCAATCATCATGCAGTAGATACGGAGACTAGGAGTCTACGAAAAAGAGCAGATAAAAGGTTAAAAAGGAAAAGAGTTCGCGTGGAAGAAAGAACGATATTTTAAAATCTGAAGCATTACCATTATTTAAAAATCTTCAACTTTTATATAACCCTGAGGATTTATTCCAATAACTTAGAAATAATAATGATTTTCGAAGAAATATAACTTTTTTTAACGAATGTGCAAACAAACACCGTCTGTAATGTATTTAATTTCAATCATTATAATATATATGCATACAATGCACGTGTTTCTCAAACCTAAATACATTAATGTGCTTACAGTCTAACTAGCTTAGGAAAACCTTCTTTCCCAAAGTCCATAAAATCGGTTAAGCGAATGGATTATTTTTGGCCAATTTTTGTCTCTCATTGAATAGGTACTAGGGACCAAATCTTTCAACCAAGTATAAAAAAATTTCCCCGTTTTATTTCCCTCTTTTCCAGCTGTGATGTACTCTTTCGGGGATTCTTACTCCTCTTCAGCGGAAGACTTGTAACCTTATTATTTATGTCAAATACATAAGATAAATTGCGATTATGTAGGTGTTTTCAATTCTGAAATTATAATAAAAGTTCCATGTTATCATCTATGGAGTAGGGTCGCTAAAATATGCATATGATGTATCTGGAGATGATCTACTTCGAAAGCACTTCAAATCAGGACAAATTCTTCATCCGATATCTAACGAGCTACACTATTCAGCGACTCGAGAATTCCCTTTTGGAATCGCAGCGAAGCTCGTTTCAGTAAACCTTTATTCTCTCCATTTCGCGCTTGCATTAAAATGGGTTTGACTACAATTCGAAATGAAAATAGATCTTTTGACAGTTTTATAATAATTGGGAGAGGGATGAGTCCCCGAAGACAGGACTCCGCGATTATGCCAATAGCTGTCAATCTAGACGTACAATTTTGAAGGTCTCATTTAAGTGCAGATTTTCACATAATATTGAGCAAAGTTGAAGAGTCGGCATATTTGGTGTTGAGGAGGCAAGTGCGGGCAGAGATTTCCACGGAATGTTTCTGAAGGGCTATCAGCGTAGGTAGTTGAAGTACGATTCCCTAACGATCGAATGTGGGTTCATTTCCTTGCAGGGCGGCGGCGACCTTTACGGCATCTTAAAGGTGCCACTTAATTGCTAAAAACTATTTACGCTACCTGGAGAACACCTGGGAAACATAAAAACCTACCCACGAGCAATTAACGACGGATAAAACGAATTGATGGATACATTTCCTTTTCTGGAGAAATTTACGAGGAAGCAATTGATAGCGTTCTTGGGATTTCCCGTCTTTTCAACGAGCCGAGCAAAGAATGTCTTCTCACACTATTGATACGTACTCAGATCTCATATAATACTGAAAAACCTCAGTAAATGAAAGCCAGACTTCGAACTTTCTACAGTATTAGCATAAACGACCAGTTCGACCTTTCAGCCATGCTCAAATGCAGTGTTGGAAATATACCAGATGACGGCTGAAAGACTGATACCGGTCGTTTGATAAAACATTTTAGAAATTTATCAAGATTCCGATGGTTTATCGAAGTGGATTTTCATCATTTCTTTTCGATAGTGAAAATTATGTGGAAATTATGATGTCCGGCTTTCATTTATGAAATGTTATTCCACCAAGTCGATTCATCTCGACATACTTAAAACCTCATAAACGAAGTCCGTAAAATGGAATTTTTGCTGTAAACGTAAATGTAATACTTTAATTAAAAATGTGATGTTTATAATATATAATTACTTTACGATCATTTTTCGGATTTTTTTTATGTATATTGGATAAGAGATTGCATGTTATTGGAGAACAAGGATCATATGCGTTTGTTTGGCCGTTTCGGAATCCGAGGTCATAATATCTGAAAAGTTCGCATACTCAACCAGTTGCTAGTCTTTGCACTTAATTAATATTAAGGGAAAGCAATGCGAAATTTCTAGGAGTAGAAAAAGGAGAATAAATCCGTCAGCTGAATTCCTAATTGTTCTTTTCACGATTACTTTAAAAATCGCCTTGCTTAGGGCAACTTAAATATATATATATATATATATATATATATATATATATATATATATATATATATATATATATATCACATAGAAACAAATTGGACATTTATTGAGCCTCTCAGAACGTCCATAGTAAAATTAAATTTAGCTATTTCCTATGTTTTAGTCAGTATTGCTGAAATTCGAAGCTTGGGAACGAAATAACCAATATTCCTCAGTATATCTTTGTAAATCCTGTTAGAAATGATGAGGCATATTTGGATCAAAGTCTCATCCTCATATTGTGTTTAAAAGATATGAGGATAATTTCTGAGGATCTAAATATACTTATAATTAACTTATAGTTATTTATATTAAATTTTCCTTGTATTATTCTTCAAAATATGAGCACGATAACTTTAGGATGTTAACGATTATATTATTTAAAACTTTAATATGCGAAGAGAATAAAAACAATCAAGATAAGTCATGAATTCAGAATTCAAAATATTATCCAGGAAATTTGTTGTAACTGCATCAGAAGCAACTCTCTCTCCCTATCCTATTGCCCATGAACGCCTTATTTTCCCCGGAGACACCAAAAAGACTCCGCAATATCCCCTCACGTCAGTCGCCACCCGCCGAGAAATCACCCAACCGATAAACACCGACGTCGCATATAATTCGGAGAAACGACAATCAAACTTGGCGCGGGGGCGTGCGACCATTCAAAACACCCTTTTAAGAAATAAGTGCCGAAAAAGGAGAGGGAATGGTCGTGGATAATGGGCCCTCATAACGACTTCTTGAGAGCATTAAGGGACACCCACACGCTCTGTCGGACGGGCCGCTTCAAATGACAATCAATCCGTTGGCTTCCAGGAACTGCAGGCTATCGCTAATGGGAGCGTCGGGTTATTGGGGTTGCCGCCCCACGCTATCCATCCCTCTGGTCCAGTTGCCACGGTCGTCAACGTTATTGACTGCAACCGGGCGATCCATACGCGGGGACATCCACCACGCCAACGCTTTAATTCCTCTCTCTCTCTCTCCCCTTCACGTGTTTGCCCTTCCATCGTTTCCATGACTAACAGCAATTCCTTCCATTTCAGCACGTATCTACTGCATCCGTCTAACACTCATGATAGTTGCGCATATACAGTGAAATTCGTTAAGGTAATTTTCCGGAGATCAAGCGAAAACGGGAGATAAGCGGGATTGAGTTATAAACGGGTTATGCACTGTTGGTTGATTTATATCGTATTTTTTAAATTTTTGAAAGAGAGCGTCTTAGTTACTTAGTATTTTTTCACTCTACAATGAAGCAGTCTTTCCAGATAGACTATTAGGGAAGTGATTTTTTTACAGCAGTGGTGAGTTTGGTGAGACCATGACCTCTCCGAAGCTAAGCTCAACAACACGCAAAACTCATCTATATGTTTTTTCGATATGTTTACTTCTTAAGAGAAAAAGAGGTTGAGAAGATCCCACTCTATCTTAGAGTTCCAATAGGATTCGACGACTGGATATAAATAGCTCTGCTTCCCGATATCTTCATTTTATTCTCACAAAATTTCTCATCTAAAAGAAGAGAATAAATAGAACACTCTTGATAAAAGGTCAAATCTAAGATTAGAATTTCTCAATATTCCTAAAGAGAAACAGAAGACCGCTCGTATGCTGCTTTCATTGGAACAGCTCTCTTTTCACCGATAACCTTTTTGCAGGACTTCGTTCGACCAACAATTATTCTCTACAAGTCTTTTAAATGACTTATAAATTAAATGAATGTAAGTTGATGTGTTAATTAATGTAATTTCAGCAATTACATGACCTTCTAAGGCAATTATGTTTTCTATTATTTACATAATTATGTTGATTATTAATTTAAAAGCTTTCCCTAACATCGACTTTTTAATTACTTTAAAGAGTTTTTGCGTTAATGAGATACAAGCGTCAACAATTCTTCGTAATATTTATTTTTAGTATATTAGAATACACGGAGCTATATATAATAAAGTAGTTTAGAGCAAATGGAAGAAATTGTTGAAAGGACACTGAATGTTGATGTAATAGATGATATTTCGATATTTTTCTATTCTGATTGTTTAGTTACTAATCGGGGGAAAGACTAATACTCCACTGTTTCATTTCCCAATATATCTAAAAGGCTAAAGTATATAATTAACATTAATTATTCTGGGTTGCTCAGACAGTGCTCTCTGAAAACGAGACGAGTTCAATCGTAGTGCTCAATCGTCGAAGCTCTCAGTTGTCACGAGATCCGCTGTCGGACCCTCAGTTGTCCGGACAAGGGTCTGTAAATGGTAGGACATGGCAGCCTAGTCTCGTTTGAACCCTACCGTATAAGTTCATTGTCTCTTATTTTTTGTCATGAAAAAGATATGAAAAGAATGGTTACGAAGAGAAAAAGTTACAATATTTGGCTGTATTAGTTTTATACTACCGACGTTGACTATGAAGCGAATTTTATTTTCAAGAAGTATTTAAATGTTTTTTTAGCTATACCAAATATGCATAGCCATAGACGGAGAGGGAAACTTCTAACGATTACTTTTGAAAAAGATATTAGGGAAGGACTATCGAAAATCGTAGACTGATGTTACCTGTTTTGTTGCGTCAGTCAAAAAACAAACTTGGCTTCAATTTGAAAATATAATACGCTAGGGTTTACATTATAGTATGAACTACTCTATCAATGCATTCAAGTTCTTTTTAGCCTATGCCTCGTCAAGAAGTACTCGCCTAAAATGTCAATTGTAAAAGTGTTTTGAAAATATTTCAATGTGTTTAAAAAGAGTTTACTTTAAAAGTTGAATTCGCACAATGATGGTTATATGAAGGGCTCCTTAATATATAAGGGAGTCTTCAACATGCTCTGAAAACCTGGAACTTAGTATTCGAAGAACGGACACACGTTTAGCTTGAAACGATCCGGTAGTTAAGCTTGACCTTTCGGAAGTAAAAGTAAAAGCTTCCCGAACTAAATACGGAAAGGTATCTCGTGAAGCGAAAAGGGAAAAGGCCACAAAACTCTGAAAACCTTTCGAAAGAATTCCACGAGGAAACCATGACATTAACCAATAGAATTCTGCTAATGTTTTCGTATCAAAGGTTTTCGTTTCACGCATTGAGCACAGGAAATTCAATGTTACAGCTGTTAAATATTACGATATTGCGATATTAAATTTTCACGGATCTTAATGGTTTCTTTTAGATCCGCGAAAGGCCTTCGATCGAAAATTCGATAAAACTATCTTCCAGAACAACAATTATTTTTGCGATTAGGAAACCAATAGTTGACTCACAAGCAGTTGACTGATTAGTGAAGATAAATAAATTATTAATAATAAGTACATTAAAAGTGCATATGAATGAAAATAAAAAATAATTAATAATTAAAACAGCTAATATTTGTTGTCTGTTGATAAACAATCCAACATCTGGATGATCGCATTGGTCGACATATATTTGTAAATACACCCGGATGATTTCTCAAATGACTTAAGTTGAGGAGTACAAGTTACTGTCCGACTGCAATCTCTTTTTGAAAATTTATACAGCAAATACCTAATAATTCGCAGCTAACCTGATTCGTTTCCCCAAAGAACCCAAATCCCAACCAGAGCCTTCCACTACGTGGCGCTCATTTCATTCTACCTCAGCAGCTCCATACCCACGAGACAAAACGCATCGTTTCATAAAATCTTTAGTATGATTAACCGAGGGACAATACGACGAGATTTTTAAGACACATATTCCTAATAAAGTCCTCTGTCCATCAACCTCTCCTCCCGCTTTCCCTCCACTCTCTCTCTCCATCACCTCGCCGTCCTTACTATCCCATCCCGAGGGAAATCAAAGACCACGAAGCATAAATCAGGAAATGGAGGGTGGTGGGGCATGGTGCTGAGGGATGGGTATAGAGGGAGAAGATGGAGGGAAAGGGGAGGAGGAAGGGAGAGAGAGAGAAGTTGACTATATTCATCCCTTATTTTTCCTCGCATAAGCCCAAAGAGGGATGGGAAGATATACATCGGGCGACATTCGCTCGCATTCGACGGAACGAATTTATCTCGGAGGGATTCTGCGGAAAATTAGTTGGTGATCAAGTGTGGAAAGGCAGGCACCGGCGGCTAAATATTGGGATGAGAGTGGAAGATGCAGTGTCTTCCGGCGAAGCGGTTTTTTCCACCGGAATGCAAATACGTGTTCGCAGGATATCGACGAGAGAATGTACTCGGGGCGTAAAAGGGATCGCTCGCTTCCGCCTGTTTACATGGAATTAGACCGCACGAGTTGATGGGCCGATCGCTTCGAGTATTTTGAAAATGTCTGATTTGGGGAGCGAATGTCAAGGCCGACGGAAACACCTAGGTCAATACTCGGCGGAACACGAACCGGCACTATATGACTATTTCATTTTCATAGCGGATCAAAATGTGGGTCTCGCGAAATGCTACTACCTGCGACTGCTTTTAAATTTTGCGAGATCGTTTGGGATTTAATAATTTTTGGTTCCCTGCCACTGCTTTTGAGAGAATAATTTCCAAAACGTTTTCGACGCACCCATTCTTATCGGTTTATATGTTTGAATAGCTAGTAATGATTGTGTTGTTAATCGATTAAACTCATCCTGATTTTCCTAGGAAAGGGCTAACATCTCATCACGATTTCTCTAAATGAGAAGTTACGGTTAGAGAGTATGAGATTTGCTTCGTAGATTCCTGACAGATTCTCCGTAATTTATTGAAGATTTGAGCAAGCGATATCAATTATAAAATACTGCCAAACTGAAATGGACCATTTTAGAATTAAATCAGTACACATTCACTGACAACGTAAATCAAAAGACACCGAAAAAGTCATCGGATTTATAACTGAAAACATCTATTTCTAAGGTCCACAAAAATGCCGATGGTAATCCATGCATGAAACTTCCGCAACGTTCTTCAACTACAGTTAAATAGAGTGCTTATAATATTACATCTACATCTACATCTACATCTGTACCCTGCAAGCCGCCTTTCGGCGTGTGGCAGGGGGTGCAAGCACCAGGACTCTATTTGCCCAGTCGATTATTTTCGCGTATTGTTCTGGGAAAAAAAGAATTCTTAAATCGACTGGTTTTAGCATCTATTTCTCTGATCTTTCTCGCTGGATCAGAACGGCCTATATAGCAAGGAGGGCGCATAATCTCGGCTACATCTTCTATGAACGTGCTCTGTCTGAATTTATCAAGTAATTTAAATCTCTGATTGAGCCTTCTTTCTTCTAAAGATTCCCATCCTGCCTCCTGAAGCATCCGAGTAACACTTACCGATTTATCATAGCAATTTTTTACGAAGCGTATTGCCTTTCTTTGTACCTTTTCTATCTCGCGAATACAACACTTTTCAGCGGGGTCCCATACACTGCATGCGTACTCGAGGTGAGGCCTAACTAGCGCAAAGTAACATCGCTCGCGGACTTTTTCTTCGCTTTTACCGACTATTCTTTTGACGAAGCCTAGTTTCTTAAGAGCTCGCCCACATATGTTATGGATGTGGGTTAATACTCTCTGTACCACTTAATCTTCTGTTCCTACATAAACATACGATACAATTATCTATGATCTTTATGCTATAAGATCTAATGATTATTAATGGCAATAAAATGGCCGTGAATACCTTTTGTGAGAATTGCAAGCGTTGGCTGGCGAAAAAGGCATCCAAATGATGTCTTCCTTGATTCCGAAACACCAGAATAATTGAGAAGCTTTAACCTGTTAAGAAAGATGTACATGTTAGTTACAAAAGCTTATTCAAAACTTATTTGTGATTATGAGCAATTTTATCTAGAAAATTTTGCTAATCGTTTAAAAAAGAACAAGCGCGATGATGAGTTATTAGATGAGCGATTAAATTCTTATCAAATCAAATCATTATTAATTATTATATTAATGAATCGTGCAATTTTCATAGATGAGTACTCGTAATGAATAAATTACGGTAGATAGTAGTAATTTAAAACTGCTTCGGCAGCTGTTTGTGAGCCTTCACCGAGATTCGCACCCGGTAGTACTTTCACCAAAGTCAAGCGCTTAGCCCACTTCGATATCCGGAGGATCTAAACTTATAATTTCTTAATTTTTCTTTGCACTATTATCGATAATGTATAGATACTCAAAAATTTAATCTTACATTCAATTCATCTTCCAAATGGCCATGAGAATTTTCCAAAACAACACTGAGAATGAATATTAGTTACCCAGGCGATATTACGAGCAACGCTATGTTTTTTTTGCATTTACAAAATTTTTTTCGGTACTTTTATCACTTGAATCACTATAACTTCGTCTTGCAATTATGGTCTTACACTGCTCAAATATATACACTGTAAAATACGGCACATATCCATATTTAATTTCAGAGAAAATGGCACAGCACTTATGGTGTACTTATTGATATACACTTAATTTGTGTTCGAAGAAACTCATAAAAATATTCTAGAATGTATCCGTATCCTCAGTTGTCAGTAATTGCGGCTTTAGACTAAGTCCATTTGAAAATTTAAAAAGAACACTTCACTTAACTCATTAAATGATTTTGAGTTTTCCAGCGGAAATTAAATTGAGCCGATCGAAAATTCACAAAGATCCATAGAACTGCGAAGCTAACTCAACTCACATCCGAATCACAACTGTTCTACATGTTGTAACAACGACGACTCAAGAGTTCAGCGTTCCACGTAAAGTGGGAGCCCTCTCTTGAGCAGGAACCATTGTTGAACGTTTAGTCATAGTAGCTTACATATCTGGAGGGGTAAACTTATTTAAGTGCGGAAAAATCGAATTGCTTCATTTGCAATGTTCCTTCATAACTCTTCTAGGCCGAATCTAATGCAGTCCCGCGGTCACAAAATAGTCCCTTCTCTTCCTCACAAAAATGTAAAAGCACCTTTCAATAATTACTGAGAGATGGTCAGTCTAATTGACGGAATGTCGTCCTTGCCAGGAGTCTTAAGGTTTATCTCCTCTGTAAAATTCCAAATACATTATCAACGTCCAATCCCTTATTTGGAAACTTTACGGACCTCATTTGAATTTGGCAGGATTAACCGAATATTTACTATTATATTTCAAAGGTTTCGATAGATTCTGACATCAATAGGAAGTGAGTAAAAATGTTAGATGCTAAAACTAGGAGCATCAATTCTTCGAAAATCTGCACATAGTACCCAATTTCATGTAGCATTGCTATAAGTGCTTCGACGACATTGATTATTTTGTACATATGGGCTTCCACCGGGAATCGAACCCTGGACTGCTTTCAGCGAACAAGCTGTCCTCTTGAATGTTGGAGAACTCCATAATGATACATACTCTCATCATACTCAGATTAATTACTGTGTATATGTATATGTATGTTAATTATTTCAAGCGTAATCATGCGTGTATATTAGCATCGTATCGTTTGCATAATTTAATGGGGATTTACTTTGGTACTTCTTACATTCATTAAAAAAATTAAATTTTAATGCCATATTTTTAAATTAAAAGCTTCATTAGAGGAGTGCCAGAATATAGTCCTGTAAACAGAGACCTCATAATGTTAATACTGCTTAGGAGGCTTGTAAATTTTCGGAAAAATAGTAAATTAACCTCCGGGAGTATAATATATAAAATTCCGGAATCTCCGGGATAATAGTATAAAAATTATTAAGAAATATTTAACCCTTGAATATGAATTGTATATTAGAATAAAGCATGCACAAAACTTACTCAAACATATCAACACCTGATAAAGGTAATTCATAATTATTTGTATAGAAAATTAAAACACAATCTTTCCGATTGACAAAAAGGCATTTGAAAGATTCGCGTTACATAAAATCATTGAAATATTATTGTGATCCTAGGGAAACTTATTTCTGCCTCTCAACAGTATATTCCCGGAATGCTTTCCATTGATACTCCGGATTTTAACCACCAAAATATGACCGCACTCTGTTCGGTATAGATGCATCAGCATTAAAGATATTCAATGTTGTAAAATCAATGAATTAAACAGTGAGTGTGTAAAACAACGGTTTCGGCGAGTTGATGGACATATTTGAGTGGAAAATACAAGTTACGAGGCCGTAAAAACCTAGAGAGGCTATTTAAAAGAAAGAATGGCTAGGGTGGATGAGATAGGGAATGGCGAAGGGATACTGAGAACATAGGTTAAGAAAGAAAGTAAAAGGACGTTGTGAAAATGGCAATCGCAAAGAAAATGTTTGTCCCTGTTGTGGAGACCGCTTTGCGCTAAAAATGCTATTTTCAAATTAATTATGAAAAGAGAGGAAGCTAAATTATGGCCATGGACAATGCTGTGTGACAAAATAGAATACGGAGAGCAGCAAAATGAAAGAAAATTGGACATCAGTGGAAGGAAAAGAGATATTTGATAGTCCATTGACATGACTCCGTAATTATGAACGTTCTTATATATCTATTCCGATAATTAACGTTGTTTATTTATTAATAAGTGCTAGCAATTTGCGACAAGACAATTACTGGGTCATCGCTAGAAAATTCAGTGCGGCTCCCGATAAGACGGCAAATTTGTAGTCGTCGCGAGACCACCAAGTTAGCTGTCGAACATCGTCAACGATTTATTGAAAGTATCCCAAGTTCGAATACAGACGGCTCGACAAACAAGCTTTACTAAGAAGTACTAACATTATTCTCTCATAATTAAATTAAATTTTAATCGTTTTAAAACATTTTCTATATCATAAAATTTCGTTATAAATAATAATAATAAAAAAACGTCTTTATTTGGGCGAGATTGACTCCATCAATCCATCTAACCCATATAAATAAAGGTTATCAAAACGGCAAGTAAGAAAATTGTATAGAGGTTCTTAATGTTATATTTTCTAAAAATCTAGTGAGATTTAATAAATTATTAAGTCGATTGTTCTGCGTTTTTGATAAATCGTCACTGCAATGAACAATCCACATTGTTGAAGTTATGAATTCGAGTTCGTTCATATACGAGGGTCATCCGGAAAGTAGTACCCGTTCGTGAAATAAAGACACAAAAGTAAATATTAACAAACATAAAAAATTTTATTTGAAGGAGGATACTTTAAACTACTTCTCAACATAATCTCCAAGCAAATTAAGGCATTTGTCATAACGTGTGACAAGTTTCTGTATTCCTGCTGCATAGTCCTCCGCCGCCAGCTCATTGAGATACAGGGTCACTCCTTCTTTAAGTTCTTCATCGCTGTCAAATCTTTTCCCCGCCAAAAAGTCTTTAAGCTTTGTAAAGAGATGAAAATCTGAAGGGGCCAAGTCCGGGCTATACGGTGGATGGTCGAAAGTTTCCCATTTGAATTGCTGCAAAAATCTTTGTGTTATCCCAGCTGCATGAGGCCTGGCATTGTCATGAACGAGAATGACACCAGTAGACAATAGACCTCGCCGCCGATTTTGTATTGCCCGCCGTAATTTCTTTAATGTTTCACAATAGGCATTGGCATTAATAGTGTCTCCACGGGCCATAAAATCAATAAGCAATACACCTCGTCGATCCCAGAAAATGGTTGCCATGAGTTTCCTGGTGGACAGAACTGTCTTGAATTTTTTTGGTTTGTTTGGTGAATGAGCATGATGCCACTCCATTGACTGTCGTTTACTCTCAGGTGATGCATAACAAACCCATGTTTCGTCACCAGTAATTATGCGAGTCAAGAAAGAGTCTCCTTCATCAGAATAACGTCCCAAAAACGTCAGTGCTGCAGCCATACGCTTGGTTTTGTGCTCATCTGTAAGCATGCGAGGGACCCATCTTGCACAAATTTTTGCATAATGCAGATGGTCTTTAACAATTTCATGAACAATTGTTCGAGAAACATTGGGAAAATGCTCACAGATGTCATCAATTGTGACGCGCCGATCGTTCCTCACGAATTCGTCAACTGAGCTCACCAGTTGGTCTGTAATGACAGACGGTCTCCCCGAACGCTCATCGTCGTGTGTGTTCCCCCTCCCCATGTTGAACTTGCGACACCACCGCCGAACAGACGACTCGTCCATTACATTGTCTCCATACACCTCCTTTAATTGGCGATGAATATCACATGGGCGAACGTTTCTTGCATTGAGGAATTTAATCACTGCCCTCACTTCACAACTGGCGGCGTTCTCAATTTTTTTAAACATTGTAAACAATCACAGAAACAACACAGGCAATGCTAGCGTCACGCAACTTGGCTCAGAGAAGGCAGACAAGCCACTGAAGCTATCTGACCTTGTCCAGCGGCTACTCGCGTCGTCAGCACTTCATGCGGCACTAACGGGTACTACTTTCCGGATGACTCTCGTACTATGCGAGTATCACAACACGAATTGTAGATTTAATTACTCTAAAACAAAATTGGAACGCGAAACGAAAATCGTCACTGAACATCTTCAGATTATCTGGTTCAAAAATTTTGTTTTATCGGTTTAGGCTCCTGTTTCACTCCTGCAAGAATAAGGATTTTTCGATTTCGGTTCGGTTTCGCTTCGGTGCCCTGGAAACTATCGTACGAAGTGAGACCCTAGGGTTCCTTCCTACATTTCTCTCTTGAATTCCCTGAATGAATTAGGTTGAATAGTTTATGTGTAGGAGAATACCTTCCTAGAACAGCGAAGAAATTAAGAGAGTGGAAAAGAATGGGAAGGAGTGGACAGGGAGTGGTAAATGCGAGAAAAGGCAAGCAATCAAGGGCGAGTGGGCGATAGGAAGGAAGTCGGTTGGGATAGGAAGCCGAGCGAAGCGTGAGAGAGGAAGACGCAGGTTAAGAGAGTCGTAAAAAGAAAACTGAAGATAGTAAAAGAGAAAGAGGCATAATAGGTGCTCGGAGAGGCGTTCCAAGAGCCTTTTTTGAAACGAGTGGGGTCGTGGAAGTGAGGATAGGTGATGCGCGCGTTAGAATAAAGAAGTGGAGATATGGGGTGACAGATAGGAAGAGGAAGGAGGTAGACAATGGTGCCCAAGGAGGACCTTTGGATGCTGAGGGAGGATGGTTGGTCGTAGAAAAAGGAGAGAATACCGCTTTGAAAAGGAGATGGGATACATAAAACGTAAAATGAGGAAGGAAAGTAGCTCATAAGAAAAGAGTGGAGGACCTGAGAATTACTCGGAAAATTCAACATTATGCATGAATTAATAACTACGATAGTTAATTTAACTTTAAAACGAATGAATGGATTAAAATTTAGACGAGCATTAATTACCGATGGAAAACCAATGAATGACCTATTATCAGACTGGAAAACGACTACTGAAGCAGAAATATGAATTTGGTAATAAAGCAGGCATCTCACTTGTTCACTAGCAAATGATTTATCATAAACATTACTACTATTTTTTCTCGGTGATTATTACCGCATAAATGCCATTTCGGTCGTCAAACCGTTTAGGGGGAGATCGGACATCACACAAAAACCATTAAATTAGTAACCGGAAAGATCCGTAGTAGTAATAATTTTGAAAGTTATGAGGTCAGTCTGCACGTGAGCTCCTACCGGAAATTGAACCCAGAACCGCTTGCACGAAAGTCGAAAGCGTTGCGCTATCTGGAGATCCTCTGGAGAGTGGTTAGGTGTTCGAACCCGTAACCTTGGGGTCGGAGAGCTAATAACACCGACATCTCCCTCACTGTGGACGGCTTCCAGATTTTTATTAGATCATAATTTATATCGATTTACATTATGAAATAAATCGACAGAAAAGTTACTATTAATTTAACTCTAAAATATTTTTGACAGTAGCATTCTACCCAATGTATTAGGTCCACGTAGAATAATAAAAGTAATAATAAGTAGCCGATTTTAAATTCTAAGGTTTTTATTAATTTTGCTGCAAATGAATTCTCAAAAAACTAAGATATCTTTAATACTTTTAACTTCTGTAGTCACTGTTGAAAACTGTAACGGTTTGAAAGTATTTAAAAAGGAACTCTTGATAATATACGATTGATAAATTGGATCGTAAATAAAAAGACGAAAAGTGTATGAAAATTCGCAAAATTGTAGTTTTTAAAATCCTTTTAGAGAAAAAACGCAAAAACGCCGATTAACAAAAATTCTGACCTCCAAAGTAATGATCTGACGAGGTCAAAGAGCTGATAAAAAGACATCAAAAAACGCTGACGAATTCCTGATGCTGATGAAATGAAGCAAACAGCTTAAAATTTACTAAACCATTCCGGTTCGACAGTAAAACGGAGAACATAAAACTCGAAAGATTCAATCCGCATCGAAGATCAGATCGCTTCGAGAAAAATCAACAAGTCGCAACAGGAGTTGAAAGCAAATTAAATCGGAACCGTTCTGGAATCTCCGCACTGAATTTTAGTGCCGCATAATAGCATCTGTAAATCTTCCATCTTGGACACGATCGACGCGGTAATAACGACTCCCGACGTGGAAGCGATCGGAGGGAAATGCTGACGGGACGAAAGAGACGCAAGGGAAACGAGATAAAGCGAGTGGCGCCGTTAAACGAGCTTTACTGATGGCCAGTCATTAATGATAAACACCTTTCCTCCAGGCGGGGAACAGTCTGCCAACCCCTTTGGCCCTTGTCGCAGGTGCCTTTCTTACACTCTCTTAACCTCCCGTTCTTAAAGTCCTCCCACGACCCATCCTATCAGCGCATTATCACACTCTACTTGCACCATTCTAAACATCTGCCAACCTCCCCTCGACGAGTCACGCTTTCCTAATTGGCTCCAGAGCCAAATAGGGATAAGAGGTGATAGAGATGGGAGAGCAGTAAAGGCGAGAGATTGTGCCAGCAGAGAGATTTGGTCGGAAGGCGTTATTACTATGCAGATGTTGGTTGGGACTCTACCGCGCCTCCTAGATGGCGAAGTGCTATCTACTTTGGTTCTCGGGGACACGAGATAGGCAAGTAGTGTGGCTGAAGATGGGTGCAATGGAGATGGAAGGGTCGATGGAAGCAAAAGGCTATCTTACTCATGACCACCTCTCCCTGATTCCAGAGCGAGAGTTCCCACATCCCCTTTCTCTTTTGCTTGGCGACCATGATCATCACGGTTCAAAGGGCTTGATAATGCGTGTAATGTCTACCCCAGGCTACTTTAACAAACGCTAATATAAATTACTTTTCACGTTTAGTTACGTTATAGAGCATTCGTCAGGATTTAAAGTACTCGAGGTAGTTCTTGTTATGAGCCACTTTATACACTTTCCTTCAATTTTTAATTTGCGATAAAATGAATAATCATGTATCCTTGCCTTCATTTATAGTGTTTATAGGATTCATGTCCTACACAACTTTTATAGATATATAGGGTACCCAGCCTTTTATAGCTCGTGCCACAAATATTTCAATTTTATTTGTAGTAGTTCCCTAACTATGATAATGAACAATAATATAAGCACTCCAATTTGAAACATATTATAAGAATTTATGTGCGTAAGTAGGAGCGGTACGTGTTTAAGTGTGTATACATGTAAATGAGCAATTAATTTTTCCCTGAATTTAATGAACCACTTATAATCATGCCATGCGCTATAGGGTGCAGAACAAGTCCTTTTCACATTTTTCGGTCATTGTGACAGAATTCCAACGCATTAATAAAGAAAAAAGTTTTTATCACATTTAAAATTAATGATTTTTCTAAAATATCAATCAATCGGAGCATCACCGGGATTTATTAGAAAATTTCGTCTCGTAGCATCATAATTCCACGCAGAATAAATCTCTTAGGGTGATTGAATTTGTCCTCATCAAATACACGAGTGATCAACCGCAGATTTCGTCCGGAAGGGTTACGGACGGTGCAAACGTGACCTATAGCAGGGAGAGAACGATCAAGCAGAAGAAGAAATCAGCGGAAAAGCTGTTAATGGGCGTGGCAGCTGCACGGAATGAAAACAACTGATGCAAGAAGTGTTTTACGGCTTCATCAGGTCACCTACCCGAGTCAAATCATATAAAATAAATAAGATATTCAAACGTATAGCTAGAACTGGAATATCACCCATGAAGTTTTATAACTTCAGCCTGGTTTAAATAGACACATTTCCGATGCAACGTTTCTTGGGGATTTGAGGAATGGGTTCCTTTCATCCTATCATAAAACGAAAAATTAAAAAATAAAACAGAAATTTCTGGAAAGAGTAAAATTTGAAAATAACCTAAAACTAATATAAAAGTTACAAAAAATTATTTTATTGATAATTGAGGCGGTTTTTCTATAAAACTCTAGTAAGATGATAGTAATAAACAGCTGGAAAGGATAAAAAATCGTTTTTAAATAAATTGGAATTCAATAACACTACTGAGTCATATATGTTATAATCAACTTTTCAATGTCGTAGAGAGGAAAGTAATTTCCTGTTAAAAGGAGTGGCCAATTCTCCAATGTAATTTAATTGGAACGCAATGGGAATACACAGCATTACGTCCTAAAATCATCGTTTTCGAGCATAACATAGTTAAATTATGTAAGCCGGCATATATAAATAATAAATTAACTAAATTTCAGAGTAAAACTTAGGAATAGTTAATTTCGAGACGAAGCTACCCAGGTTAAATAAATCTTCCTCTGAGTAAACATAAGTAAAGAGTACATTATTGGGAACCAAAATCGGAACGGAATAAAGAACGGCTTTCAGTTACGATCGGTTACAGGTTGGAGAATTTCAATATTTGGGTTTTCACTCCTGCAAAAATCACGTTTTGTTTGGTTTTTTCTGTTCAGTTACCGTTAGATGCCCTGTTCTATATCCGTATAACGGTATATGGACTAGTGAGGACCAGGTTATGGAAGCAACTAGGATTCCAAGGAAAGACTATAATTTGGACATCTTATTGCTTCTAGATCCTGGTCGACGCAAATCCATATACCGGCATACGACTTGCAGAACGTTTGGAACCAAATTTTCAAGATGACGAGAGAAAGTAAAACTCAAAGCGGTTGAATCCTTTGTAAGACTACATTCTGATTTATGGCGTCAGTAGGCAGAGAAAAGAGGTTTCAATAGTGCTCTTTAACTACGAAAGCGGCAGTTTCTGGATGCAAATAAGGAACAAAACACACTTGTAACAGCTTCAAGCGGTTTTCGCGTAAATTGAATTCGTATTATCTCAGAGATTTAACAAGGAGAATTTGAGAATGCATTCGTTGGAATCGTTTGAACGAGGGATCAGTCGTACGGGAAGAGAGGGAAATGAGAGGCACAAAGAAATTCCGACGCGAGTGCACTCGAAGGATAAAATAACAGGGGAAGTTAAATAACACGCATTATAACTCCTGATATCGTGAGATTGAGGGGAGAGAAAGCCTCTCTTCTTGGCGTCGATGCAAATTGCGTTTCCGATGCGAGCTCATTATACGTTCGATGAAAAGGTCTCGTGAAGACTAAAAAGGAGATTAATGGGATAGCGACCCGAAGAGAGTTCCGTAAATGTATTATTGCGTAATCGTCTCGTTTACAACCGAATGCATTATTGAGCACGCAACGCTAACTCACCTCATCCACTCCCACGGAAACCTTAATATGATGATTTCACTTGCTCAATTCCCTTCTCGCAACTGCGAACCAATTTCATGTGGTATCTCAAAGAGATAAGTTGACGCAAATCCGAGAATATTCGATTATTCGATAGTGATAATTAGCGACAAGCAGAAAGATTGTTGAGGAATATCTTGTACATGTATCCAACGAGATTAGCCAGGAATCTTGAAAACAACTTTGGAATCGTTCTCGTGAGTGTGGTAATATTCTAAAGCCTGTTTACATTTTAAGTGATTCGACTTTAAGTTTCTCAATAACTGGCTTCATTTATTTCATGGATATCCTATGTAAGGGTTTGAAATAGAGAATCTTGTTATTCATATCAAAGTAAAAAAAAATAATTTCTTCATAATGCGGGGAGTTTTGGTCCCGCTACTTCTACATATTCACTACAGAATGCTGATATTGTCTGATATCTTCGGCATGTTTCGAATTGCTAAATGTAGTGATTTTATAGGGTTGAGAACGTAAACATCACTAAAATTCTGAGGAATTAAAAAAGGAAACTTGTAATTTATAATCTATCTCAGTATTTTCAAATTTTAATATATTGTAGCGAATTGAATAACCATAAAATTCAAGTATCAGACCTTTCTAAATTTATTACGATTATTTATGAAAATTAAAAACTGTTAACCATAAATTATTATTTGATATCTTACCAATTTATGATGAAACATTTACTCATTAATACTTGCGCAGAATTAATATGTAACTACGTACGTACATAGTTATTAATTTTACCATTATCTTCTATCTATATATTATTTTAAAACATGCTTTTTTGGTGATCGGGACTTTTCTCCCTTATTACTCCATCAATATATATAAATGAATGACCGTTTGATGGCAAAAGTTGTCAGGTTCCTGCGAAAAATAGTCAGACAAATCAAAAATGCACCATTTGTTAAACAAATTGAAATAATATTTTAATCATCCCATTTTTTACTGGACGAAAAAAGGCCCGGGTTGCTATATACAGATTCAATTTGTTTACTTAGTGACGAGTGTAAACAAATTTTTAAATCGGATAATACATCTATTCTCGGGCATAAAATGATTCGCAATTAACATTACAGTCTCCATGAACGAAAACTTCGACGTCGTACGCAACCATAACAGTTGAATAAGCAAGCCACATTGCATCTTGCGGGAGCAGAACGACAGCCAAAGAAACATGAACATTGCCGAATATGAAAGTTTGCGTCACGGTTTTATCATGTGGTATGTTTGAATAATTTTGCATCATATTACTTCCCGGTTTCGTATGTTGCAAATTTTATGTATATATATCTAAACCTGATATCAAATGATTTTTATTGTTTATATTTCACTCATTGAATAGATAATATTCAACATTTAATCATATTTCTGAGTAAAGAAAAGGATGTCCTGCGATTTCAGAAAACTCACCAGCATGTAGTACATGCTTAACGAAAGCCTTTTATTCCCAATCGCTATCTCCGAAGCACAAAAATGTATTATTTTGCCACATTAACGATGTTAGAGACTTTCAATGCTATGGGGACATTTCAATGGGAGAATGCTATGCGCTTTGACAATGTAACACAATGTATTCGTATGAAAGTGTGACATTTAGCTTCCCCTCTAGCTCTCCTTTAGATTTAGATGAGTACCCCGCAAGCCGCCAGTAGATCAGATCACTGCAGACGAGTAGTAGTTATTTCATGTATGAAGAGAAGAACATAGAAAATAAATAAATAACGTGGATGCAGAAGGTATGTTTCGTTCTTTTATCTTGGTTATTTAAGTGACACTTCATTACCGGTATAAAAGGAAGTGGTTTATATAACGACAGAGTTTAGCTAAAGCTCGCAGTGATATTTTGTATCTTTACCATAATTCATTTAGTCATAAATGCATTGAGTGAATTTAGGTATTCGGTATAGGATAAGAAACATGTATCGTTATAGTGATGGCGTGCACTATTCGTGATTATACTGCTAAAAGTAAATTTTTAAAACATTCGACAACATTTATACTCTCACGTTCTCTAATATAATAGGGATTTGTGTAGATACCGATACCTACATCTACAAACGAGGTATATCGAAACAGACACTGATAAAGAATATTGAGGTGTGTATTTTTAGGTGTTTTAGTTCAAAGAAATTAAAAATCCACCATTTGTTAAACAAATTGAATTAACATTTTAATCATCGCGTTGTTTACTGGACGAAACAATGCCCGGGTTGCTATATACAGATTAAATTTGTTTACTTAGTGACGAGTGTAAACAATTTCAAAAATGAGAAAAAGAATTTTAATACTTGGTCTTATAATGATTGAAAAAGTACTCGGAAGTAATATATGGACTCCATAAACGAAGAACTTAAGATTGCAACTACAACAGAAGAACTTAAGATTGCAACCACAACAGGTTAATAAACCGGCTACTTTACATCTTTTGGGAGCAGAACGTCAACTACAGAAACATGAGAATTGCCGGATTGTTAATGTTTGTGTCACAGGAGTATCGCTTGGTATGTTTGAATAACGTTGCATCGTATTACTTCTCGGTCATTTAAATTTAAGATCGACCATAGTAGAATATTCGATTTTTAGTATCATGATTAGATTTTGGAGTATTCATAGAAAAAATGTAAGGTTCTAATTATGAGTCATACCCCATACCGATCAAAACAATTAGGTCGTTCAATTCAAATTAATTTTGGTGAAACTTTCGTGTTGCAAATTTTCTATATACCTAAACCTGGTATCAAATGATTTTTAGTGTTTATATTTTACTCACTGAATAGATAGTATTCTATATTTATTCATACCTTGGAGTAAAAGAATAGGATATCATACCTGCGATTCAAGAAAACTCACCTCTATGGAATACAAGCGTAACGAAAGCCCAAGCCTCCATTCCCTTTCGCTATGCCCGTAGTACAAAAATATGCTCAACCAATTTAATAGTATGTGTAGTAGTAGACGTAAGAGTAGTATTTTAAAATCTAAGTTTTGTGAATGGGTTAAAATACCATGATTGACTACTATATTTGTGTGAGAGACATTTAAATAATGAGGGGCAATGGGTTTGCTACATTTGCGATACTTTACTTTGCACTTCGACAATAAATCACAATTTATGGTCTTCTGAAAGTGAGACACACCGCAGATGCTTCCTTCTCCCAAATTAGTAACATTTTCTCTCATTCTACACCAGCAGGACAACAAGCTTTCAACTGATTATTGCTGACTATATATCTTTCAGTACTTGAATAAATCTGATTCAGTGAATTTATGAGATGCAATTTCACTGCAGACGAGCAGTAATTATTTTTATATTTCGTGTATGAAGAGAAAAAATAGAAAATAAATAAGTAACGTGGATGCAGGAAGTATTTTTGTTGTTTTATCTTGGTTGTATATGTTAAACACGAAGCCTTTAGTGACACATCATAAAAGGAAGTGGCATTTTGAAGAACAGAGTTTTCCAAAATGTGGTAGTAGTTGCTGTAATGTATTTGGTTGGGGAAATTGAGTATTACTGATCGTCTGCGAAATTTTCGCACGGGGCAACTAGTAGTAATTATTTAGGGAAGTGCATACGCTGATAATAGTATATGGAGATCCCCTATCAGTTGATTATTGTTATTATATTTATTTTTCTCATTATTATAAGGTTCACTTCACTTCACAATTCACTCAAAAATGTTCGAAGATGCAGTTTCAGTGGATTCCAAATAAAGTAAAAATATAAAAAATAGTAGACGCTATCGTTTTCTTTTTCTTAAACTTTTTTTAACTCATTTTCGTTAAGAATTATGCTTTGAACGACTTCTGTAATTCATGAACTGTGTACTCGGGTAATGCAATAAAAAGATTTAGCTATTTTGTAGTAAATATTTCTAAAATCGTTGTGAAATAGATGACTGGGAATAAAAAATGATCTACAGTGATTATAGAGAAATAAATAATGGTTCAGTTTAGAATTCGGGGAATAGAATTGAAAATTTACGAAATAGTTTGCAAATGTATACTAAACGTAAGTCCAATTTGAAGATAATCGCATATGATATGAAATGATGAAAAAGGAAAGTACGACGATTTGAGATACAAAGTAACAATAAGAAGGGAAGCAGAGGTAGTTCGATACGTCCAATAGGAAGGCTTTAGCAAAGCGTTGGTGGTCCTCTACTTGGGAAACCCGTTAATCCCGAAGCCTCTTTCATAGGCAGAATGCACAAAGTGCTCCATGTTGGTTACATAAATACAATCATCCTCATCAGCGGAGATCTGTTCCGGATCTCTACCATGGACCCTGAAGCAGCCATGAAAGCGAGGGCTGCAAAACACGGGCGCTATTCGGTTCCAGAGAAAGCGGGAGCAATTGGTGGACCATAATCACGTGATTAACAATGGAAGCGCATTAAGTGCTACGCTTGCAAAGGAAACGAGTGACAGAAAAGGAGAGAGAGACATCGCAATGAGAGTACAAAGGAATTCCCAAACTGCGCATTCGCATTCTAATCTTCGCGGGGAGGTTTAGAGGGAATCCCGTCATTTCCGCTAGGCCTATTTAGAAACAGTTACGCATCAACAGGGTAAAATAATGCTAACACATGGGAGAATTCGCTGAGATTTTCATGCAGCCTTACCAAGAGAAAACGGATGATCCTTGCGTATTTAAATCATTTGCTACCTACACCTCATGAATTATTCCTAGACATAGTTTGAGAAGTTGTGAATAGTTCCAGCGTAGGAGACATTTACGAAATAAAATCTCCTGCAGTTTCTTTTACTACGAGAGCACCTTCTCGGAGTAGTTATCATGATGAATCCAAAGAAATTAAGTGTATTCAAATGCAACGAATCACTTTCGAATCCTTGTAAAAATTAATAAATAGCCGTTAGAAATTCAGTATCCCTAATTTTCCCAAGAAGCACCCATTGTTAATAATATCCTACATGATTAAGGCTCAACATTAATGTCATATTTTTCCTATATTATAGTAATATATATATATATATATATATATATATATATATATATATATATATATATATATATATATATATATATATATATATATATATATATATTACGTTCCAATATTTCTGTTTGTTCCCGTTTTAACTCTATAATGAATTTTCTCCAGCAATGACTCCCTCGATTCTTTTCTGTAAGGTGGCTCAGACTTCATTCATCGAATATTTACTAATCTTAACTGATGGACGACTTCTTTCGTGATCTGATTTTTAATAAGAGACAAAGGTTTCTCCAATCGCCGGCAGCGGCAACCGTCCAGGGAAATTCTCCGGAAGAGGATAATCGTCCGGCGGCCACCAGTTTTATGTATTTGCTTTTGTACTGATTCAGGAACGTAACCGAATCGCCGAAGGCACCCCAAACTGATTCACTTAATAAATACTATCTTCATCTCCTACGAAAAAAAATTAAGGTCTAAAATTATCTATCATCAAGCTGTGGTGTCCGAGTGGTTAAGGAGTTGGACTTGAAATCCAATGGGCATTGCCCGCGCAGGTTCGAATCCTGTCCGCAGCGAAAGATTTTGTTCAGAATTTGACGAATTCTCAAATTCTATTCCTCCAATCTAATAAATTGACATCTTATTAGCCGATTCTTTGCAGGAAATAGGTTTCAAGTACCAAAATACACATTTTACATAAACTTAATAAAAGGAAGATTTACTCTGCTATCGTAAAAACGACTTACATCTAAATATTCCTAAATTTCATTGAGAATTTCAGTGCAAATGAAAAAAGCTAAATATTAAAAAAATCTTTCAGAATAGGAAATTACGATGGCTGAAGCAAAAAAATCGGTTCGAACCGTTTTGAAGTTGGCGGAACGAGCGAAACCGTAAATGAACCGAAATATGATTAATTGTTGAACCTGAGTGAAAACTGGAAAGAAAAAATATTTATGTAATATGTCCTGATTCTCTGTGATTCACAATTCACATGACCAAAGTAAGGCTGGTCGAACTTGGTATCGACTGATTTTTTAGAATGTGTAAAAGTGTGATCACCAACAAAATTTTTCATAGCAAGGTAATGTAACAAATTCCATGTTAGTGAGCGAATCGAATTTTCTCTTTCACAATTCGAAGAAAAGTAAACATTTTCACGATTCATACTTAATTATAAAACAAGACGCCTGCAGTTGATTGGATTCACATGGAGAGGTCTTATTTTCCGAATATAAGTATTATAGTAGTATAGTTCGGTTCCCATATGGCTTATTGCGCCCGCCTTACGTGAAATGGTCCCGAGCTTGATCCTAGAGAGAACCCGAATTTTCTCATACGGTCTGAGAGTGACAGTAGACTATCAAAAAAAAAACAAATTATCGTCATTCGTGGGAGCTCATGTGCGAAATGACTTCATCTGTCCAATTACCTTTAGCAGTATTACCACAACAAATAAAATCGACTCCATAAGTTATGGACTAGGCTAAGAAACTTTAAAGAGTTAAATCCAAAAATATTTGGTGGTAGTTAATCATAATTTTATTTGAATGTGGAAACTAGAATCGACTTCGTTCGCAGAAAAGAAAGAAATATCAGACCGGTTTCAAATACACTACTTAGGCATCACGTCTGATATTCCTAATTCCCCAAATCCTCTTGTACCGCTCGTGCTTTATCTTTTACGGATATAGTCTATCTTCGTTTGCATAAAAAACGAGGGAACTTTATTTTAGTATAATAACGCTAACATGCTCTACTCCCCGGACAATGCACCGAGCGAGAATCCTAAATACCCTAATATGAGGAAAAGATATAACGCCCACGAGGAACTAATTTCGGCCCTTATCGCAAAATCGGGAAAGAGGAAGCATTTCGCAATTAATTGTCGAAAGAACCAACGGAGGCTCGCGCACATCGTCTAATAAAAGGGTCTTTAATGGGCTAATTCCGCTTGCTCAGCCAATGGGAAAGCAGCCGTGAAGAGGTCAAGTGAGGCTTCTGCGGGAGGAAAGGGTAGAGTCGAGGATGGATCGTTAATTGACTTAATGAGAGGTATCGATCTCAGAGCACTCTTCGTAGCTGAGTTTGCGTGCGTGTGTGTTTGTGAGTCATCAAGGCTCAAAACATGAGGTGGAAAAGGGAATGCTGCAGGGAAACAAGGAGGTAATCCCACGGTAAATGGCGTGATACGGGATGAAAACAATGAGGGGACATTTCGGAAGAGGCGGATGAAAGTTGTTTGCGCCGGAGAAGGTGGGATGCGATGATGGGAGAAGCATCAAAGCGAAAATGAGAAACTGCGCTGCGGGAAGATTAGACTACACCGATGTAGAGATAGGCAAAATTAATTGAGATAGAGAATCCGATAAAACATCAACGGAAAAGTATTTATACTTATAATACTATACATAGTATAATGAGTATGCTACAGAACATCGACGTGTTTATTACATACACTATTTAAATATACTACTTTAAAAAGATAATCAATTACGGAAGTGCATTATACTCATATTTAATGGCAAATAATGTTCATTGTATGAGATAGATGAGCAACATTCCATCTAAAACTTTAGAACCATATAGAAGCTGTAGATGCCATGAAAATCAGTTTGGAGACCCATTGAATTATACCCTACGGATGCCCATTCGTCCAGATCTGAGGCAACCCTATTTCAACTTCAAATATGCCTTCAATGGGTGGAGGACAGCATTTTTAAGAGTTGCGCGACGTGAAAAACTACAACTCAACATTGAAATAAACCCAGAGGTATGTATGTGATGGTTTAAACAAGTACAATTATAATTGCCTTACATTTGAAATATTTAAGGTTGAAAGCTTGAGGTTAAACTGAGAATATTTGAAATAGAATCATTTAGCGTCTCTCAGGCTAACTTGCCTCTGGGTGGATAACGAAATTTCCAGGATCTTCAAGCTGAAGTTAAACAGATTTTAGTTAGTGAGATAGATAGCCCCAAATACATTCCAGGAAAACTCCAATTCCAACACTCTCCCAAACTTGTTGCGCAGTTTATATATAGAGTTAGTGGAGAAGGATGTAAATTCCTTAATATTACGTCTACAGTTGTAAAGAGTTATAGCTTTGATATGTTTCTCGTAGTTAAAGTAAAAAATATGCATTAAAAGAAACTAAATCTTTACTTAACTTTATTCGTAGAATGGATATAAAAAAGCTAATAAAAATAAATTTTTGAGCTTTCCCATAGCTTTCCTAATAGCTCTTATTATCCGTACTATCATAACCCAAAAATATAACAAGATTACCGTTACAAGATATTTTCCAAACTCAACATGGATCCATATATTCCCAACACATTTATTTGCTTTACGATCTCCCATTAGTACATTCTTTCACAAGTCGAAGCAATGCTCTTAACTGAAAGGTCTCCGATCTTTTAGTATCCTCTTTTCCTAATGCCCATGTTTCACACCTATACGGCAAACACCGGAATAGACATTTAGCCATTTGTTACCCTGATATTGTATTCAAGATCATTATTCACCCTTGAACCTTCGTTTTCAAATAACTTCCTCACCTACTGATGTTATTGTTCTAACTTTTATTAGGCCAATTAATTTAGGAACTACACTTTGTATTATGATGTCGAATCCGCCGAATCTCACAACACTGGACTTTTCTCATTCATCAACTCAATGATTTCCGCACACCAAAAATTCTTAATTTCTCCCTTCAGATCCCTTTTTCATATTTCCCTCATCTTTTCTCATTTAATGAACTTAGAGGCGGGGAAACTTTTTCTCCCCTTGCACGAGTTTTAAGGCTCTCCGCGATCCGAGAAATCCAAGCAATTTCCAGAATCCGGCCCGAATAATAAGCCAGATCCGGAACGTTCCCTTTTTTCCCTCCCCTTACACCGTGTCCCTACGTTTCATCCCTTCATCGAGAGGGGGAATCCACTCTCGAAATATATATATATTTTCATCGTTCAGAGAGGAGGCCATATCACGCCTCCTCTTCTGTGGATTTAATCGCATGGAATCGTTTAAAATGAGGGTGAGTTTGCGGGATTCCATATACGGCTTCCCATCCACCGAAAGGCTTTATTTGCTCTCTCAGGGACGACTATATTTCGAACGGATGGAACGTGTAATGTCGTGGATAAAACGCTCCAATCTGTCCTTCTAAAGGAGAGAATATTAAATGGGTCCTTTTTGAGCTCAAATCTTGCGTTGGATTGAATATGAAAAAGCGTCAACAAACAACGCGCAAGCAGAAAACTCGATTGACGGATTCATGATTTCATTTCTTATTTATTATATACCAAACGAAATCAAAGCAATACATTCACTCATGATTATTCGTATGGATAGCTTAAGAACGAAATGTTTGAATGAGAATTAATGCCTTTAACTTAGCCAAAGCGAGCTTGCAAAAAAAAGAAAGATGTACTCAATCACTAGATCAGTCATAGAGAATAGGTGAGGCATATTACATGATATGATTGCGCAGGTTTCTAAATCATTGTAAACTCGAAGACAAGTTGTGAAATGAGCAGACACCATTATCAGTTGTGCCTGACAGGTAATCTGGGTATCCATGATAATTTCCAAATCTATAAAATACATACATCTCTCCAGATTTCAAAGAAGACTTTTATTACAATAGGAAAACTTAATTTATTTTTTATAATACCGATTTTAAAATTTCAATAGTTAATAAAAGTATCCTTGTTGATGATTAACGACCAGAGGAATTTTTAGTTTCACATACCATAATGCGATGAATACTGTATTTGTCATTTTCCTATTTCTAGGGGAAAATATATTTTTCCCCTAGATTTTCACACTTCAAGACTTATTAAGTTATAATATTACTTATTAGAGTAATTATAAGTATTACTTATACTGTCACCGTATACCTCACAAAGAATTATTGCTTGTTGTGTATCCTTATGCCTGGTACATTACGAGTACTTCCAAATTTTGCGATGCAGACCAAACTTTTGGGCTACTCTCCCCACTTCTGGCGTATAAATGACTCTTTAAAGAGAATTGATATTTATCATTTATCCATACCTCCCCATGGTTTATATAAATGATCACCGACATACAAACAGCTAAAAATGAAGGAAAAAATCTTTTAAGATGGCTATTGCATACTACGAGTATGATATGTTAAAAAAGGAGTTCTTGGTGTGTGACTACCGTAGGTCGATAAATATTAGGTAAAATATGTCTGGTGAATTCGAAGGTATGTTTTTTATACTCTAAAAATCACTCCAGCATCTCAAAGTTCGCAAATGATGTGTACCTGATGCTATAGTATTATTCACGAATAAGATAGCGACGCTGACCTCGGTTCAGTAGAAGTAGTAGAAAAAAAGACGTATGGAGTATTCAGTTTCTCCCTTTCTTAACATTCTCCATTCCCTTGGTTTATAACAACTCTCAGTATTTCCTTTTTAGATTACTCCATGTTTTTCATTTTTCTTTCGCCGTCCCCTTTCTCTATCCTGTCTTCTACAACACAGTCTCCAATCGTGTCCTTTGTTAATACCCAAGAACCGCTAATCTGCAATACTACACTTCGGGACTTCATTATGATTAAGGAGATATCCTCAATTCAATAAGTTGTGCCTTCCGTAGTCAACTTTCCTTAGTTTCCATTTCGTTCACCTAGTCAGAATGTTGTTTCCTGAACGAAAGGCCTTTCGCAGAAACTCCTTAAGTTAGACCGTCCGGACACCCGATCTCGTAGACACACCCCTAGTTCGAGGACCTCTCATCTGATCTGTATTATGTGAACGACAAATCCATCGCCGGCCCACAATATTAAACTTTTCACTCTTTCGCACAAGGAGATATAGGGTCACTTAATGGCCTCTGGGAGCACAATATGCCAACCGCACACGTCTCTTCTCATTCCACACATTCTCCCATTCAGCGCCCCCTTTTGTCCCTTCAGAGAAAACGTTTAACGACTCTCGCGTTTCACAGGAGGAGCAGTTCCCCTAATAAAATGCGGGGGTCTCCCCTCCGAGGGGGCCATTAGTCACCTACAAAAAGGGGAGGGAGAGTGGCAGATTCGGTTGCCAAGTCAACGGAGAGAGCCATTTGACCCGATCATTTTGGACCCGCATGGAGAGAGACCTCATTAAGGCAGAAAGGCATAAAAATTCGCATTGCGAAAACTCCCCCGCTCTCTTTCTGCCTCATTCTCCGCTCTCTCTATTAAATCTCTTTCCCTTTCTCTGATTCCTGTCATTATAGTTACGCGAGAACGCTGTGGGTGACGTCGTTAGGGCTCTAACAACTTTTCCTAGTTAGCATAGAGAGGTTCTACTGAGGAACTGAATGGATCGCGCACGTTAATTCTTTCGATAGCAATTCTTTCGAAGAGAATGCCGTCTATATCCTTTTTAGGGCTTTAATTAAGCTTTTATGAGTCCCGACCCTCTATTCTCTGCGAGCCTTCCACATCATCGCATGTTTTTCATTCCACGTGACCTTCATTAGCTGCTCGTACCATCTTTTTATCCTCTCATTTTTTAAATTTTAAGTTTACTAGGGGTTCAGGAGCTTTTGAGAAAGTTATCGTTGGAATCTTTTTTCGATTTTGAATGGTTAAGACGAAAGAAAGAATAGGTATTGCTGTTGAGTTGCTTTTTCTCTCCTGTGAGTAAATTTATCCTCCTATTATAATACCCAGTTGGTTTACTACTACTGCTAGATACGTCTAAAAGATTGCAAAAATTTCATGCTATGGTGAGTTTGCGTTTTGTTGAGTAAGTAAAATTCAGTCATCTTTCCATAAAATGAAATCCGCACTTCCAACTTAACATCTCAACTTTTGTAAAATTATCCCTCAACTTGTACGGTCTAACTTAAACCTCGATTTCAGTGTGCCTTAATCATTTTTTTTCGATTTAATTGCCTTAAATGAGAAAAATATCATCTGCCATAGAAATGGAAAGATGGGGATATTAGGGACAGAACAAAAACAAAACGATAGATGGCTGCCTGAAAAGATCTATTTACGTTACACGGCGGAATAACATTCCATGTTTCTTATTATTCTTTACGTTACAATATTTTCCTTCAACACTTCTTAGTGAAAATGATAGATTTTGCTATTTCATTATCTAGTACAGAAATGCATCGCACCTAAGTCATTGCAATCTATGTGTTTTATGATCTTGTCGCTCTGAAGGGATGATATCATGTGTGAATATTGCTTGTGTCATACTATTTGGCTGTGTCTTGAGATTTTAAGAATCTAAAGTAGAGATTAATCTTTAAAAAATTTTCCAAGTTCATATCTAAACAGAAGTACCATTTTCGTCTTCACTGAAACATTTACCACCATAATATGAAAGAGTTTTCCATATAAAAATCACAATTACATATATTCCATAATCTGACTTCACGCTCTAATCGATTCATTTGGTCTGTCCAAGACTTTATCTCCCTCACTTTTTCACCATTCCCTTTCATCTTTCTACTCTTAGCCATCGTTCTTCGTTCCTACAATTATCTCGTTTTTCTCTTTTCCCAGGTTTCCTCATCCTTTTTATGCCATCCCTTCTTTATCACTCTCTCTTATCCCTTTTACTGCTTCACATCGGTCTCTCTCCCTCTTTCCGCTTCTTTGGATTTGCGCTTTTTTTTAATTATTTCTCATAAGAGATGTAATGCGGGTCGGTTTTCCAGCGGCTGGTTTTTAAGTTCCCAAAATCTCTTTCTCTGGAAAGGGCAGAAAAGCGGCTAGTTCGATTCGAAAAGTCGAAATAACCGAAAAGACGTTTCAACCTTCGGTATTTAAAGATTATTTTAGAGTGGAGTGCTGAGGAGATTTCCGAATGTTACCATAGATCTTTTTTCTTACTGTTTTGGTTGTGAAAATGTTTCAAATCTTACTAGATATGTTATAAATTTTAGAAATGTTAAGAAAAACGATTTAAGTCTTAAAAATGTCCCGCAAATTTGATCGTGTGTATAAAACCTCTTATCGATTGGGAAAGTCACCATTATAATGTAGCATATTTAGTATAACATTTATATGTAATGAAAAGTATTTATAAAGGGTGAGATTGAGACTTATTAATCTCTTCTTAGAATCTTTCATCATAGTCATCTTGGCCGACATTTTCTGAGCATCTGTAGATGAAGGCCACCTGACGTATATTGTGATTCACCATATGATTTAAAAGTAATTTATAAACGAAAGTCTGTTTCTAATTTTTACGTTTCTTCCGTTACATGCCATTCTTTCTTAGAGGCTTAGTATTTGGATTATTACGGATAAATATTTTCTCTGGAATATCTATGGTAAACCGAATGAGATGACCTTAAGCGCAACTTATAGAACGGGTCGGATTAAATGAAAAGAACTGAAATTAGAATCGGCTGAAATGGAATTCTGGACGAGTTCCGGTTGTCTTGGCAGAGCAAATAGAGTTTAAAAATGACGAAATTAGAAATGAAGTTCAGGTAAAAAATAACAGAGAAGATAAGTGAGAAAGAGATGAAGCTTTAGGGCATTTGAATACGGTGGAAGAAATGAGACAGGCAATGAGAACAAATGAATAGGAAAAGAGAGAAAATGAGATCGAAATACGATGTCCTCATGATCATGCAAGAGAAAGTAAAGTAGCAAAAACCATTTAGTTTCATTTACAATCAAAACATAATAATTTGGGCTGAATTTTCAGACTTGAGAGTGATGATAAGTTTTCATATTGTTCTACTGAGATTTCGTATATATCTCAGTCATGACACTGAATTATATAATTTAAAACGTGTTTCAAACTTCTGAGAGGCGGCGAATCGAAAGGCAAAATAAGCTATACCAATCAGCGTGACAGTAGAATACAGTGAAAATTATCAAGGAAGATTAATTTCTAAAATTAATCCTGTGTTAAAATTTCCCTCTGAAATATGTTTCTCATGAACAAGACAAGTGTGAATATGTACTATGTTGTGGGTGATTGTAGACTCCTTTGCCTAACTCTATCACCAAAAGCATCACTAACGAAAACTAAGGACAAAAATTCTCGTAAAGACAATCCATGTTTATATCCGCTCCGGAAGAGAGAGTAATATCCTCCAAAATGGACCTAACGATTCGACGAATTTTCGCCCGGATGGAATTCGCAGATTTCCTTCAGAAATCACCCATCATCCGTCGGAGGAATAACTCCGCGAGATTATCCGATTTCAATGGGAGATGTCGGAGGGAAATGGAGAGAGGGATTGCGGAGGAGGTCATTTGCTCCAGAAGAGGGGAAACACTTAAATCGTTTACCGCGAGAGGAGAGGGGGGAAGTGCCGAGGGGAAAAGAGAAGGATGTCGTTTGGAGAATCCCTCGCATAGCATGCGATAAAGAGTAATTCCGTCCGAGGGTTGGTTTTTTCGGGGATTTTGAAATCTATATTTATGGCGCATACTTCCAAGTGGGGTGCGGGGGTTTACCAGTGGGACGGGGCGTCGCATATTTTTACACAGCAATCGTCGGGATTTTAGACTCGCCAAAGTGGGGTTTCCGGGGTCAAAAGGGTGGATCCGGTCGCAACCTCCGCAGACGGAAATGACGATATTTCTAACCTCTTTCTCTCCCTCCGCTTCCTCTATAATATACTCGCATTCCCCCATCTTCCACTTTCGAGCGTTGCCATTCCGCCAGAGCGCAGCACCTTCCTATTCTTCCTTTCTCTTTTCGCCAAACATTTTATGTAGCGATCCCTTCGTCATCTTACTTGGCGCTTGTCCATCCCGCTTCATTCACCTTTTTAATGGGCTTTCGCTCAGATGAGCAATTCATCGGAGATTAGATTGCTCGCTCGGTTAAAAGGTGCGATGAATGGACCATTCGGGATTATTATGCCTCGCGCCGTATAAATTGAGATGTGAGATTGCATTATAAACAGAATTGGAGGAAACGAGCGACGGGGAAGTGGCGTAACACTCGCGCGGTATTCACTAACCAAAGTGTTTCATGCACTATTTCGTTAGCACTAAATGTCTGTGTGTTCGATTCCGAAATCCGAGTTTATGTCGCTGTACCTGCGCACGTTTGCCAAAGCTTACGATGGTCATTGCTTTACGCAGAAGTTTACTTGATTTACTTTACTTACGTTAGTGAAAGAGATTCGTAATCGAATTACTGAAGTGGTGGATGAAAATACAAATCAGAAATCAAGTTTTTCCGAATTATTCCATCAGTGAATTTTCCTCTTAGAGAATAAAAATTAAGATGAAATACCACGAATATTTTTATTTCCGATACTACTGACAGACTTGAGCATCAAGGTTAAAGCGTTGGGTTCTCAACTTAAATTTCATAAAATAGCGTGTTAGTCTAAGTAAACGTATGGAAGCATTTAATACTTTCACTTAGTATTTTTATGAAAATAACAGAGAGGTGCAGAAACGTTAATATTTAAACAAACACATATACCATGGTAACCATTACCAATTCCTATCGGTTGGTTAAGTATATAATACTATAATATATACCAATATAAGAAAAGGCCCTCTGATAAATACAATTCCCAGTAACATTTTTGCTGGAATTGTACCTAGTTACATTGACAATTCTCTTTAAAGTAAATTATGTGTGATACGTGAAATACAAGCTTTCAAAGTTTTTGGTAGACCTCCACTACCGTAGTGTTTTCGGGGACCTGTTCCTAGCGTAATTCACTCACCCAGAGCATATCCCTTCATGCATTAAATTTATAATATATTTTTTCCGCGAAGTATTAGAAAAGCCAACAGCAGTCAAAGGTAGATAGGGTTTTCGGTGTTTCACACCCCCTGCCATGCGCTAGTGGCGGTTTGCAGGGTCTATATGTATATAAATGTAAATGTAAATTAAATCAACCGTAACCCTCTCATATTAATAGTTCGAAATCATTTCATTCTATTTAAGTGATCTCTTAATGAATTTTGGAAAGGACTCAAAGACATAGTAAACTGTTCCTGTATTCCGAAGCTAAATTGAAAAATGGTTATTCGCGGGATTTTATTGTTTACTTTATAAATAGAACTTAATTTCCAAACTATTGTGGCTCTAACATTGTTTGCGCCGTTAGAACCGATTATCGTTACTGTGCTCTCCTAGACAAAAGTATCTTGTGTTTACTTAATGTTTGGTTAGGAAAGGTTAAACCTCTTAGGCGTTCGATCATCATAAAAAAGTATTCAGTGCATGAATATGCCTACTTATCCAAGGGGAATATTTAAAGAAAATCTGTTTGAAAGCGTGTGGAAAACTTCGAGGATTAATGCTAATTAGTTAGAGCTATAGTATCTTTTAATTAATTGCTCCGATTAACACCGTACATTTTATTCGATGATAAAACGTTTCACGTCTGCTATGCCTCACATATCAAAAGACAAGGTGGGATATGTGTGGTGTTTGGTGATATTTGAGAGAGGATGTGGATAGCTTCCATAATTACCACTACAAATGCCAGAAGTCGATCTTTATACTAAAAATAATAGGTAAAAAGGCTGCTTACGTATTTTTGGACCAAAATACTCTCCTTAACGTAGGATTATGCACGAGATAAGCCTTTCCATTTTCTTCGTACAATTATTTGGTAATCTTTATCTTTCATTCACATATTCATTTTCCTCTTCCTGACGACATTCTCCCACCCCTTTCCCTTTAGACCCTAAAATAAAACAAGAAAATGATCCTTTACATACGAATGATAACTATCTCAAATGGCCCTGCGCTTAAGGGTTTTCGGGGCGATTCTGGACTCGTATTAAGCGTAAAGGATGAGGAGTAGAAAAGGGAGTTGAGAGATGATATAACGAACAGGGCGAAGGAAAATGTCAATGGTAGTGGGAGAGGATTTAGTCCAAAAGCAAACATTGCGGAGGAATTATTTCCCGAATTGCCTCAAGGTTTTTCAGGTGTTGGCCTCTGTTTTTTCTGTCCCTCGGTATCGTCCAAGAAAAATTCGAGTACGATTTTTCCTCCGGTATTGATTGTTCTATTGGCATTTGGACGGATTTGAAGCCATAACAATGAAAATTGGGGTATTACTCATAATGTCGACAGCTTGTTGGTTCACAAGGAAACTGAATTGAAACCTTTTTACTATAAATCTTCAGGATTTGAAGAAAAAGCAGAATTTCGAGGGAATCGGTCGGTTATATTTTAATTATGTCATTTCAGTATCTAAATGAGCAAATTTTGCTAACCTTCAAATCGTTCTAATTAATTCTTGCATCAAATGAAACATTAGGTAATTTGAAGGAAACACATTGTTCATATCTCTTACTGGAAAATATTCACCCGTTTCTCAGAGCTCCGAGTGTAGTGTGACATTACACTTATCTCCAATAGAAGGAAATACTTGTCTTAGAGTACAAGTGCATAGTATTTTAGCTGAATAGAACCATATTTATAACGAGTAAGTGTAAATACATTTGAATATCACCTAATATCGATTAACACTCATTATTGATGAAGCTACGTCAACTGAGGAAAAATTAAGATTCTTAAGCTATGCTCCATAATTGACCTTTCAATTGAACATAATTGAGAATTTCTTAGGGAAAAGTGATCTCGTATCCAAATAGAATATAAACCGAAGTCATCATAATAAAATAAAACAAAAATTTCTTGATTGAAGATTAATGATTAAATATTTTTCAATAATGTTTATATATTGTATGCATTATAATAATGGTTGAGAAGGTATCAATATTAATTTAAAATATTGATACCTTCTCAACCATTGAATGATTAAAATAAAATTTAGATAGAAAAAGAAGCCTATATTTGTGAAAGTGTTGCACATAAGTATGTAGTAGTACTTACTTACATAAGTCGCACACTAGCATGACTAATGCCCTCGTCAAATTCGAATGGAGGACGTTTACTCAGGAATAGGTCACAAGAAATAATACACAAGTATGCTCCAGCAGCTTTTCCATCAACCTAAATGAAGTGCTCTGTTTTAGACTGCATATTGTGGAAGAGAGCGGTGCAAAATGACGACCACAAAGTTTCCGCGATCCGTTAGAAAATTACACTCCCGATCAAACATAAATCGGGTGGAGAGTTGTTCGACCCACGCGTAACTGAACGCATGTACGGAAACCAAAAAAATACGACCCCAACTCAAGCGTCTAAGTCACCTCTGTGTGTGGGAGGTGTATGAAATAATTCCGACTCAATCCCAACAAACATCTCCGGAAAACAGAGCCACCTGTCATCCGGAGCAAATATTCCCATTTTCAGTGCCAACTGCGTCAAAACTGAAAGAGATTGGGCGGGCGGGGCAAAGGAGGAGGCCGATATCGATTGGGTTGCTTAGTGAAGTGCCACTAGGCAAGGAGTAGAAATCGGAGGGTAACCCCCTGGGAAACTAAGAGGGTGCAGGGGAAGGAGGGTGCTCGCAAACAGCTTCCGGCCGAATAACCGCCGTGGCATCATCGGTCCCTTCCGGCTTGCAATGATCCCTCTTTGCTCCATCCGAGCCCTACCTCATCAACCAAAGCCATTCTCCACCGCTTCATCTCCCTCTCTCTTTCCATCCACCAATGTCGGATCCGACCGCTAAACGACATCGAGGTCCTGAGTTCGAGAACCATGAATCATCTGAATCTTCTCACGTCGCATGCATGACTGTCTGTTGAGTAATGCCAACAATTTAGGATAGGATATAAAAATATGGGTTGCCGATCCTGGAGAGAGTTTCATGTATTTTGAGAAGGGAGGAAAGAACTTTCAAAAGGCATAGTCTGAAGGGTTCTACCACTGAATTTTCTACGATGTTATAATCCATAGTTTCAGGGAATTCGAGGTCGGAAATGTAAGTTCGTGAACTTATCCCAGAAGATATGCTACATACTAGAAATAGCTGAGTAGTATGCTGCAAAAATACTTATTCAGGAATTTTATTAGTTGAATATTACTCAAACACCTTTTTCGCCGTTAAACCAAAGAAGTTTTAAAAGGAGCGCATTGATACTGAAGACATCGAGGACAAAATGACAGTACTTCTGGATATCATTCGAGCTAGTGTTCCAAAACTGATACGAAGGGTGCTGGCATAGAGATTCCAAAAGGGAATGAGAAGGTAACAATAGGGTTATTCTGCAAAAAACGACAAAGTATGTTTTCGAGAATGTTTGCGAACTAAATTATCAGATTCAATATATCTACACTTGTGTATTGTAAGCCGCGTATTGGTATAGCTCTTATCTTTCATACACAAATAAAACCATTAGGCTGAATGTAATGTATCGATAGGTACGAATAGCGTACCACGCAGTTTAAAATAAGCCAACATGTCTAGAAACGGATTTATCCTCTATAATATCTAAAGGAAAATATTTTCGATTTTGTTTCACTAGTCATTAATGACACTGGGGAAATAAGAAAGGAGCTAAATCAGTTACAAGGAAAGTAGATAGGCTAACGATCCTTCATCTCTGGAAAAACCATAAGACCTGAATTAAAAATACTACAACTTATCTCATGACGTCTTGAATTCCGAAATTATTTCCACCGTTGTTCTATTTCTGGTTTCATACTATATTTCCAACTTTCTCATATTTCCCTCAATCTTTTCCAGCATCATTTGTGATTTGTTCTCCGTTTTCTCTTCATCTCCCGTTCTGCTTCCTCTCTTTCCCCCCTTGGAGCACACACCCTCTTTTCCCATATCCTCATTTATTTCCTTTCTCTCACTTCCTCCCGGGGAACGTCTCTGGTAATCTGGTCGGAATTCCCGCAGCACTAATGCCTCCCTATGTGGACCCATTTGGCGACTGCGGGAGGTTTTTCGTTCTTCTGGGGATAAGACTGAACATCGGAAAAGGGGAAGCTTTATTCTTTATATAACGTTGATAGAGGAGAACACGCAACGTTCCCGAAAAAGAGGGAGAACGAGAAATGGATCCTCTTTTTGAATTTCTTTCTGTCAAGGTGGGAATGTAATAATTTCATAATGTCGGACACGAATTTTCGATTGAGGAGCTCTATATGATAGCGAAGGGCCTCATTCAAGGCAGGGTCTGAATGGAGATTGTGCTAAAGGAGTTTATATCATGGCATAGCTAGCTCAGGTTTCGATACATAAAGTAAAATATACCCATCGCCTTAGTTAATCAAATCAAATCTCATAATTCAATATTTTGTATTTTACGCCCCATTGCGTGGAATACTTTTCCTTGTAGCTCATATTTGTAGGTATTTTTCTACAGGGAGGCTCAATCTGGACTGCCATTGCTCCACTTCTGAGTACTAGAAAATTGATAAGCCTTCGCGAATGATATCTCCCAACAAATTATAGATAAAGTGTTGTTTTTACTCTTAAGAGACATTATATTTTGACTCAATGGGTCGGATCAAATCAAATCAATAATAAACAATACATGTTAAATATTTTTTCATGAAAAAATATTTAAAATGTATTGTTTTCATTCGATTGACAAAAGTGAGATTCCATAATCAGATAACCAAAGCTATCTAGAAATACATCTAGAAATTCACCTTGAAAAGCATCACTAAACGAGCGGTTCTGAGCTTAAGAGATCATCACATTGTAAGAAAATTAAAATTCCTCAACATATATATATACGTATTAGCCTGTAAAAGCATTGAGAGGGGTTGCTGTCAGGTGTCAGAGAAGTGAGACTGGTAGAGACTTATCAAGTTTAGTTCTTTATATATTAACTACTGAAATCTTTTCATTTTCTCGTATCATGTGTAAATAATTATTTGGAAGTACTCAGGGAAGTTTTTCCTCCTTTTAAAAATATTTTTCCCTACGGAAAATAAAAAAATGATTTTGTAATACATGACTGACCAAATTCGAGTGATATTTTTCCTGCTCGTTATGAATATCTATTAAATCAGTCAATTTTTAAGTTTTCATAATTTGTAAAGTCATTTTCATTTCATTGCGTACCTCTCATAATTCTTAAATTTATTTTTATTCTATATGAATGAATGTTTTCGTTTTCTGAAGAGTGCAGTTCTAATTACTTTTTGTAAGGAAAACTCCTATTAAATTATATTTTCTGTACACTCACTATTTCAGTAATGTATTTAAATGTCATTTATATGGTAATATCTCATTAGGACAGAGGTTGGAGGCAATACGGGTAATGAATATTACCAATAGCCTATGGTAATTGTAAATAATTATTCTGTATTTGCGGTTATCAAAACAATTCAAGAACGTACTTCATAATATGACACAACAAGAAGCCATCAATGATTTACTTGTATGTAATAGAAGCTTAATGTTTACTTTATTTGTATATTTGTTAGATATTTTTGCTGCATTTCGCTTTCATAAAATCCATCGCAGGAACTTAGAACGTAATTTTCTCATTATTTCCAGTTATTTTCTATAAGTAGTGAATAATTATTATTATTTCTCAAAGTTTGGATTGAACTCAAAGGAACACTGAAAAGAACATTTTCATTAACTTCACAAACGAACCTACAGACAGTAGGCCTTGTCTAATCTTATACTAAACATTATTCAACAAAATTTATTTGGACACGGAAAGAATATCAGGTAATTTACCATTTAAACTGGCTGAAAGAAACGATAGAACCATTGTAAATAGAGTAGGAACAGGTTTTTATGATGAGCGATAGAAGAAGAAAATATTAGATGTGTATACTTGGGGTAGAGTTACTGCACTCGTTTGCGTTAACTCTCTTAAAAATCAGGCCACAAAGTATTCGTTGCAACAATCTTAAAGTTCCGTCCCGGATTTGTCCTAACAAAACCAAAATTCATGCCAATCACGAGAGAAATTACCATCGCTAACGATTCCAAAAATAGAACGCGGCCGCTCCCCGTCTTTTCGTATTTGCATCAAAATTTGAATTGAAACGATACCGCTGCGATTCTCCGATCCACTCCTACGGCGGGAGCACTTTGCAAGCCGGCATTTGCCCTTTGGGAACCATGCTCAGCACATTAAACTGCTTTCGCCACTTCCCTTCATTGTACATAATCGCCTGTTTTCGACCAGTGGCAGACAAGGACTTCCTATTTATTGCCCCTTCCACCGAGGGGAAATTAAGGAGCCCGTAAGGACCATTCTCCAAATGACTGCAACTTCAGCCCCTTCCTTCACTTTTGCCTTCTCGTTAGGAAGCAGTCGCGGACCGCCGGAGGTCGTTCCTCTATTACACAAGCGAAATCGTCGGGCAGCGCAGACTTATGAGGCTATGCAGCATCTCGTGCGAGGGAAAGGGGGAAGAAACCGTTGGAGATTTCAAAATAGAAGGTCTTGAGAAGGAAAGGGAATCACGCGAAGGTCTTTGACGCCGTAGGAAAAGAGAGAATTCTCGGCTATCTTTCGCTCGGTAAAGGGTCGTAAAGGAAGAGAGTTCTGAGGAGGAGTTCCTTCTCCGTAATAAAGTGGGAAGTTGCCGAGAAGGGAAAGCTGAGGAAAGAAGAAATGGAGGGTAAGATAATCGTCTCCAATAGGGCGATCTGGAGATTGTTGCCTTGTGTTGCGTTCAACTACCGCGATCTAGGGAATGGGTGGCGATATTAACGAGTAAGAGTAATATCAATACTAGTCATTGATGAAAAATTGGAATATAACA
The DNA here is from genome assembly GCA_036926295.1 of Pachydiplax longipennis. Taxonomy (NCBI): domain Eukaryota; kingdom Metazoa; phylum Arthropoda; class Insecta; order Odonata; family Libellulidae; genus Pachydiplax; species Pachydiplax longipennis. The sequence continues at coordinate 22,176,473 of JAVFKF010000012.1, forward strand.
TAGAAACAAGGAAAGAAAAAGATCTAATATCAACAATACGGAGGGGGAAATCTAATTTGACGAATGAAGGATCAGAAGCGGGGTTGAGGTGGTTTCCTTTCTGAAGGATTCCAATGCCAGAAAAAAAACTGTTAATTGAGCAAGATCGAATATTAGGAAATTATTTTCACTCATCAAAATCCGCAATCATTTTTCTGATCAATCGCGTCAATTAATGAATAAATAATGATTAATTAACCAAATTCCTGCAAAAAAGCTCGATGTTGATATTTCCCAGCAAGAATACCATTTTGGTGCACTCTTACTTCTTTCTCCTCATATAAAGATAACATGTGTGAGATAAGGAATTTAGTCTGGAAATAGATGATGAAGATGCAACAGATGGAATAACAGTTTAAGTCAGTGACATGGAGAGCGGATTACTCATTACCATTGTATAAACACAAAGGTTTCCCAGAGAGATAAATCTCATCATAGTGACGATTCTTATTTCTGAATTGTATGGTTTTCCTTGGAGCCCTCAAATTAGATGAAATATTAGATCGTGGTAATTTTTTAGAGCCATCTTATACCATTAAAATTTACTACACATGACTATTATTTGAATACTAACAATATAGAGGAATAATGATAGCCTTGATACAATCGTACAAAATATTCAACTTTGTTTTCATTGTAGAAATAAAGGTATTTCGGTCATAACTCTGGATAATAGCCCTGAAAATTTGGAACGAAGTGTATAGTAATCTAGCAAAAAATGTCCAAAATAATAGAAGTCAATCAAGAATAAAACTATCGTTTCATATAATATGAGGTAAACTAACTTATAAACACCTGCCTCTTACAAATTTCGTAGTATTAAATTATTTTATGGTAGTTAAACAATATAAAGTCTAAACAGTAGCATCGTGCGGAATCAATGGATATCTCTATCGCATAATTATGCTTAACTCGGTATTATCAGTGGCCGGCAAATAGGCAACCCGCATTGCATATTTATATTTTGGGTTGCATAAGGTTCGGGGGTTATAATACTTACTTTATTTCTTTGGAGGAATCAAAATATTATAGTGAGAATTTAAAACAAAAACAAACAAAAGCCCGCTATATTCTAACATAAGAGTTACATCATTATTCATTAATTAATGAATAATGATGAATCTAATGTCGTTTAATTCCCCAGATGACTAATGTTAATCGACGATTTGTTACAACTAATGGTAATCATGCTGATAATAATATATCTTGAGAAAAAATTTCAAGTCCATATATGATAGTATACAGTAGTAGTAAAGTGTATAGTCTATCCTCTATAGGATGTGACAAAATAAGCTAACTATTTATGTATTTTCTATCACGATGAGTTACTTATATTTAATGAATCTAACTAATTGTCTTTTAGAAACAAAATTCAATTAGGCGCAAAATTATGGTTAAACAGTAGAAGAATTTTTCTCAGGAAATTCTCAAGAGCTGGATAAGCGTAAAAACTGTGAATAAATAAATAAATTAGGTATAAAGTATTTCAGTCTATTGTTCATTGAATCCTTATGAACCTATATAATACCCTATGAGCAGTGGTTCTAAAAATGTAAACCGATTACGATTAAGTAAGCCAGACTCTTAGTGTATAGATTCCATTCCAGACTGAGATGGGGAGAAAAAAATGCCGAAAAAATTTCCACATAAAATTTATCATGCAAAATTATGGATTTCTAATTAGACTCTGTCTACATTGACGGTGATTCATAGCAGTCAATCGCCTCTTCATCATTCGCCTTTGGGAAAGAAATTCGTTTACCATAGTAACCGAATTTTTTCAGAGAGTTTGCTATTTAACGTCAAAACCGGAAAGAAACTTTGACAAAGCTCGCCAAACAAACAGAATACAACGGGAAAAATTGGATCAGGTGAGGTAGTCAAACATCCCTTGAAACTGAAAGAGGAGACGCTAATTGGAATCATGGAGTAGATCAAAGTGAACTCAATGGAAATGAATGAAAGAATTCAAGCACAGAGACGTATCAAGGGAGTTGAGGTAGGGGTAAATGAAAGGGGAGAGGCAAAAAACGGTGGGCAGAAAGAGAAATGACTTTTATAGATAACGGAAGAGAATGACACACTGCAGTCTGCCAGTTCGCTCATCTCTTGAAAGATAAATTAAGAGGCATATTGAACATATATTGCGAACTAAATTAAGAAATTGTATAATGGATAAATGGATGGAGAAAACATTCCTAACTATTATTTGACGGAATCTTCTCCGGTGTTTCTGCAACCATATCTTGATGAATGGAATAATTTTCATTCGTCTTATACAATGATGTAGAAAATACTCTTTCATTTATATTTTTCCCGATGATAAAATGGGTGTGAAAGCTACTGAGATATATGAATGATATCGAGCAATGATATTTATTTTGATGTTTCCATATTAAATATGTACTATGAAACGTGTTATTCACCGGGTCATCTCGCTTACGAGAACATTTTCAACCCATTTTATTCAGGCTCAGGGAAGAAATGAAGGGAAGGCTGTACTATTTTACATATTATCCGTCAAACCTCATTTCTTCTCCATAGAATCGATAGCTTTTACATGAGATGTTATGTTGTGTTGAAATCTTTGTGTTAAAAGAATTGCACAATTCTCTGGAACTTCCAAGCATAATTGTTTCCTTAACAGCGAGAAGTATTGAATGATAAGTACAAATAAAGCGGTAAAAAATAAAGGTAGTGTTTGTAAATTGTAAGTGCCAAAATTTTTTTATGCATTGACTTTAAAATTTGTTATGAATTGAAACCGTAGGCAGCATACTTCTGAAATTCCCTCTCCGAATATATTAGACAAAGAATTAGTAACCTAAAGAACAAATCGGGACTTATGTCGACCGAAATAGGAAGAGAGAAGTTAATCTACATTGGATTTATATCCATGCATTCTCTTATAATTGATTTCTCTGAAAAATTAAATCAAGTGAAAATATACCGCTTGCACCTTCCAAATTTACAGTTTAGTACTTCCACAGTTATAAGTCTTTGATTTTATCATCAACTGCGGTCTACTATTGCAGGTTCCTCTCTATCCTCCGTTTTTTTATAACGATACATTCTTTTCACCTTTCACTCCATCGATCAATTTTCATTCTCCTTCTTCTCCATTAGGTTTCCCTAATTCAAATTTCAAATAAGGTAAACAAAACGCTTTACCAACTAAAACTGCACAAGAATAACCTACCCACAGCTACGCGTAAAATGCCTCTAAGCACTCTTGTCCTACCGGCGTTTGACTACTGTTCATTAGTATATGACGACTTAACCGCAGAACAAGATCTGAAGTTACTACGACTACTTAACAACTGTATTAGATTTATTTTTAATATCCGTAAATATGAACACATCTCTGGTCATCGCCGTGCTCTCAATTGGTTAAAACCGAACATCAGAAGGAAATAAATGCTGGAAACATTCTTGTTTTCCGTATTTCACCAATGTCAACCTCAATACATCTACGAATTCTTTACTTTTAAACATTCTGTCCCTTCCAAAACCACTCGATCAGGCCCTATCCACCTAATATTTCCAATCCCCCGCACTAATGTTTATCTGAGATCACTTAAAATTGTTGCCTCTAAGTTTTGGAACCCACTACCAGACCAAATTAAAAACTCTACTTCGTTGCCATCCTTTAAACAAAAACTATTTAATTATCTTCTGGTTTCTTTGAATTAATTGTAAATTGTTCATTTGCATATTTTTATATATTATGAGCTGTTTATCTTATTTATGTGCAGATATTTTTTTGTTTTGTATTTTGTTTGCTCTCACGGGACTTAAAAAATCCCAGAGCATAATAAAACTTGTTAATATTATTATTAGGTTTCCCTTCTCAGCTCATGTAATATACCAAGCTAGTTAATAAAAGAGGTACCGAATACAGTTAACAGAGAGAGGATTCAAACGAATCACCACCAAAGGTGAGATCACTGGGTAACGGAGGATATGGGAAGTCAGAGAGGAGAAGCAAACAGAATGAGAATCATCGCGGATATTCTGTCGCTTTCGGCGCGGTAAAGGGAGATAAATGGGAAGGATGAAGTAAAGAAAGTTAGAGGTGTGAATGTAGGAAGAAGAAAGAAGTTGAAAATAAAAAGCGAATAATGATACAGCTAAATAAGCAGCAAACGGAGGCCAATAAGTTTAAAAGTTGTAAAAAGGAAATGCAAAGTTATTGTAAAAACAGCTCGAAGATAGAATATTATTTAGATTAAAATTGACCGAAGGGACAAGTATGAAAGGTGAAATGCAAATAGCTAGTATTTGTAGCTCTCTTAATAGAGAAATGAGAGGGTGATCGCAATGTGATTGAAAGAGAAAAGAAAACGACAGGTGTTAAAGAAAATAAGGATAATTCAAGACCTTCAAGTACCGAATAATACTTAACAAAAGAGAGGAAAATTTAAGAAACCAAAGAGAATAGGAAGAACAAATGAAAACTTAGGCAACAGGAATCAAGAAACCTACCAAATGAGACTTTGAAGTACCATATATCTCATGAATAATCAAAGATTGATGGATACTCGAATATGAAAATTCACACTAGATTACAAGGAAGAATTTTTTCGATTTATGTTATGAATAATGTGGGTACTGTAAAGTACCAAAAACATCAATTTAAAAGAAACATGTAGAACTATCAAAAACCGCAAAGTTAGTTTTTCCTTCATATGTATATAAGTCTGGGAAGAGTTAACACTGCGATTTTGGAGCATAAAATTGCGATGATCTTGACACAGTAAATGACATAGTAGTCTGATAGACATGGTAAATCATGTCATAGTACACGAACAGAATATAACTTGCGATATTGATACGGGAAAGGAAATCGTAGAGGTTTGAAGCCATATCGTACTCAAAACCGGAGATGGGAAGAGGAAGTTAAAAGAGGAGAAAGACAAGAAATGATACAAAGGAAATATGCAAGAGAAAACGAAGTTAAAAAAGAATAAAACCAGACGTACATCAGAGCAAGGGCTGCGAGGAGAGATCCTCGACGGAGGCTGAGACAGCAATTAACTCCCAGTGCTTCTGGAACGACGTTCCTATCGTCAGTCCTGAGCTAATGTTGACGTTAGCAAGAAGAGGAGAGAGAGTTTGCGGAGGGAAGGAAAATACGATGAAGACGAGGTTACCAAAAGAGAGAGGACATTAGCCCAAGTCCATGAATAGAAGAGAAGGTAAGGGAGCAGAAAGAGAAAGAATGCGAGGGTACGGAGTGTTTAGGCGGAGAAGGGATCCTAATGAAAATTGCCAATCTCATCTCAGTAGGAAACTGTGTTTCGTACCCCTCGGTTTTTAGCTTTTCTTTCTCCCTCCCGCTTAATGGTTTACCTTATCCCTTCACCTCCGGGGCCCTTTCGTTGGAACGGTCACGGGCGATAATGCATCCGCTGTGATGGTTACTGGAGTTCGTGACTGCGACGGAGGAGGGATAAAAGAGGATGATGGGGAAGTGGCCGTGATCAGTGGCCTGATGCCGCTATTAATGGCTGGTATTTTGCCCCTCAGCCGTTAGAGGCGCTCTTGTTCCCATCAAACATCTGTGTCTATAAACTACCGCTTTAGAGGCGTTAGGGTACGTTGAGGGAGGGATAAACAGGACCCTCGCCTACATTCCTCCGCTCCTTCGGATTAAACAATTACTCCGTGGATGAAATCGGGAGTGATTCCTTAAGTTGATGTCATTCGTCGGATTCCCGAGAGGCAAAATCCCGGGCGTAATGATAAGCATGCATTACGGCAGATTTCCTTCGATTTCAACAGAAGTGAGTACGTTTGCCGTAGTAAAATGAAACTATGTGGTGGTTTCTCTCACTCGGCAATTTGGATTTCACACTTCTTTTATGTTGGTGTCCTAACTACTGAAGCGTATTCCCGAAAAGGTTTTCTATATATACATGTAGATTTTAAACCTGGAAACCATCACTGGCGCCTGGCAGCGGGTGTAAAACACCGAAAATGTATATTTCGAATGTGATGTAATTAAAGAGAAACACAACGGCAAGGCTTGACGTAAGTAAGATTTATTTTATAAGGTTGAATCTTTTAATTTAAGTTGATAAAGGGTGTGATTATTTACCGCCTACTATGAATCCTAATACTATAATAATCCTAATAATAATAAATTCGACTTTCCCATAGTTGTGAATTGTACGCATTAGTGTAAGATGGAGAAATATATTTTAAAGGAAAATTGAATAAAAATAATTCACTTTGTTTTTCTTCAATTACAAAGCAAAGCAATAATTTTTAATCAAGCGTTTGAATGATTAACGGAAAAGCCTAACTCTACCGAGAGGATTTTTCCCGTCCCGCGTAACTGGTTTTTTTCAATTCAGAGAGTGGGCATTTGTGTTTGTTGTCTGTGCCTTTGATAGTTCAATTTATAATAATGGATATAATTTAGGGTTACTGTTTCCGTTAAAGAAGTAATAACAATAATTAACCCTGTACATTCTTATGAGTGTTTGGGGTGATGGTGTGAAGGCGCAGAAATCGAGGTCGTTTTTTTTATTAAGTATCAAGTGTCAATTCATCTTCCAATAGATAATACAGATTTCCTCCAAATATCTCAAAAGAACCTTCACCGGCCTCTGAAAGTCCTCAAGTAAATTACCCGTCGCATTCTCTAATATTCCATTCCTTTGCCTAATGATAATCGAAATTGAGCATCTCATTCTAACCGCCTGACCGGAGGGAGACGTTTGATACATCGTTCCACCCTTCACTAATTCTTTCATAAGCTTCCCTCCGCTCCTTTTTTCTCAAACGCCTTCTCCCTCACAATCATCCAGCTCTACTAATTAATTTCGGTGGTTCGGTTCCCCTCTCTGCCGTAAGCGCCACTGTCCGATGCTGCAGAATGTGGGAGAAAAGCTGCAGCCACGGAAGGGAGAACATCTCCCTTTTTCTCCAAATCTCCTCTTTCTCCCATCAAAGCATACTTTCTCACGTTTTCCATCGCTTTTGTCGCACAAATCCGCATTTCGTGATAGGCGGTAAGGTAGACTTTGGATCGAGAACTTTTTTCCCCCCATCACTTGCTTTTTGCTAGACGTAACGTGGGTCATTCGAATGGGATTAAGTAAAGTTATTGACCCTCTCAGCCGTTGTTCGAGAATGAGTGCGATTAATGCCGATATTGGAATGCCTTCCCGCCGCTCGTACCTGAAATCACTCCCGTTGGGGTTTACGGTTCGCTTTGAGGAATTAATCATTATTATCTCCTACAGTGGGAGAATGAAGACTTCCTTTTTCCAATTAGGTAAATGGATCGCATCGCAGTGTTCTTATTGTGAATTCTTTCGTTGTTTACGCCCGATTCGAGGCGATAGTCGGTCGTTAGTGAGACGCATACTGGAAGGAAAACTTCCGTACTTCTCGGGTGTAAATTCTCGATCGTTCACGAAATCATTCGATTGACTTTCCATCTGACCTGTGGCACAAACGTCTGCTTGAAACTTTAATCTTTCACGGAATGTTCTCTGATATTCTGTTTACTCGTGACAATGTTTTCAGAATTCATCGGACCTACGTTATTAGGACGATCTATTCCCCGAATCGATCAACAGTGTCCCAAGAGAAACTTGTAACACGTTAGGAATCGGGACGGACGCCAACATGATCCTTTTTCTAAGCATTGTATCTGTAAAAAGACGCAAGTCCAACATTCAGGTCAAAGTTATCTTGTATTCTTAACCCCGCACCTCAGATTTTAAATGCGTTTGACAGTGACTATCGCCCACAAAATTTTGTACCCTTAAAATCACCGAATACTCATTTCAATAGCCAAGTCAGGGGTCAAACGTAGAATGATTCTCTGAAGTCGGTAATCCAGGCCTTTCTGCGCACCGCACTACCTAGAAGATGACAAACCTGACAAACGACTAACGAGGTGTTTTCGATCTCTTATTCATCGAGTCGAGCTCTAATTTTCTTTTTTTATTTATTTCTTTTCTTTGCACATATATACTGGTGCACCGTGAATATATACCTCTTCGTGATTTCGAAAAATTTCGCCAATGACTTTTGATTACAATGAAACGCCATAAGATTTTTGCTCCTGTTATCAGTGAATTTCACCGGACGTAGTCATCCGATCATTAGAACTAGTATTCCTGAATACCGTAGTACTTCAAGCCGTTTCAGCTTCCGTTTCTGCATTCTTAAAACTCATACATTGGAAGCAAAATATAGAGATTAAGGAACTCATCGAAAGAAAATTAAAGTTATAGTGAAGAAAATTCACCACCAGATTTTTCTTTTTTTCACAATCGGATAACAAGTACGTATTCGGCCTTCTAATACCCACTAATATAGGACTGCACAAAACACGGCCGATGGGTTACACGGGGCTCGTTGAGATTAACCTCGCGACACATGATTGGTTATTGATATTAAAATTATTTACAGAAATTATAATTAACGAAAAGTTGAGAACTGATGTTTATAGTCTTGAATTAGCTCCATAAGAATCATTTTGATAATACCTACTCTTTTAATTCGTGATCCCAAAAATATTCTTTATTATAAAATATCCACACATCACATTAGAATTTTCTTGTTACTTTGTCTAAAAATGTTGTTTTTTTATTATAAAATTCGCCTTCATTTTTCCAAATTTCTTCATCGGCTGCCCGCGAAAATTCTATTTTCCATCAAGTCTTTGTCATTCTGAATTTTTTCAGATCCGCTAATCTATGGCATGCAATAATTCTTGAATGAACAAAAAATTAAATGATACCAATTCTAGTTTCGTAAACGGTGATTATTTTGACTGTTTGTGACAATTTGAGGATTTGGGAACCAATGGAAAACAGCTTATCGGCCAACAAAAGCGATCGCAACTCGAGGCATAACTTTACTTAAACCGTAACTGGAGTGTTTCCAAACGCATACGATCCCACATTCATCCATTCCCACTTGCGATAGACGTAAGAAATTCAAAGGGTTAAAAAAAGTCCACAAACGATACGCCGGTCTTTGGACCCTCAATCCAATTACAGCCTCTTCACCTCTCCTCCGCGTACCTTTCACTTCCCCGGCCAATCTCCCCACCCATAAGCGCCTTCTCATCATGTCTCCGGCTCGAGATTTCCACATTAACTGGATTGGTTAATGCAGCCTGAGCCTCGTCGTCGACTGTGACGCGGCGAGAGGGGTAACGAGGCGAGATCGGTGAGGGAGAGAGAGGGCAATAAGGTTTACATTCTGGATGGGTGGTCGCCTCTCAGGTCACTAGCGGAGACCTCCCTTTATATACCTCGGAAACACTTTGTGTCATCACACCGGACGCTACGGATGCACTTCCATTCTCTTTGCCGCGCTTCAAAGAGAAAGTTATTTCCTGGATATATTACGCGCGGAGAGATGCGTCGAAGGAAAACGAGCGGATCAAATTAATATCAACCTTTGTGTTTTCATTAGCACTACCGGTCGCGATTGGGCACAAGATATACAGTAGTTTCCGTAGGATGGTGGGCGGATTTTCGAGCGGCTGAAATGTTGAATCGCGAGGTTTATTTAGCGCCCTCTGGAAGTTTCGCTCTTCGCGATTTTAAAGACGAAAAGAAAGTTTTAATCTCTGCTGTTGCGTGATGCAGTGGAGGGGACGGAGATTTGATTTCAGATTAAAAACACTGGCTTCCTGGGAAATTTAATTCATGATAATCCTGAATGGTGTGAAATTGATTTGGATTAACATTTTACCTCTAAGAAGAGCGAATATACTCACGATAATGTCACAACCAATGATTACGGAGCAATCTGTCAGAATTTTAATAATGTTACAACATCAACTTTACGTTGCTAGTGTTCTTGAAAATGCTCCTACCGGTAATCAAACCTAGGAGGAGCCCATTTTCACCAAAGACAAACCCGCTGCCTAGTTGGCTGTCCAAGAGCCCTAACACCAATTTTGATGACAAAAATCGTTTTATCTGAAGCTGATATTTTTCTCGATGACCGAAAACTGAAATTTATGATGACATCCTAACTCTCAATAAAGCTTCCTACTGATAAACTGTACCAAATAAAAAGTGCAATATATTCACCTATAGTATTTTTTTAATATGCCTATACCTGTCTTAAATTTTTGCATGATTTTTCTGTCCCTTCTTAATTTAACAAGGTATAATTAACAAGGCATAATTACTATTGATTTCTGTTGTTTACTATAGATGCTTTATTATTATTGTTTCGATTCATATTTTACAAATCTTCATATTTTCTATATTGAATTGGGAGATATATCAAACCACGCCAGAATTATTAAGGCTATAAAATTACGCCGATGATACTTCGTTTTATATTTTCGGATGTTATGGACTCGAGCTGTGAACATTAGTACCATTGGGGCATGGACATAGAAAATCATCTTCATTGCGGAGGGGCCCCTTCCATCTTCCTCTAAGGCACTCAGAAACCATCTCTCCCTTTCACCTAATTTAAATTTATTATCCACGAGTCATCTTCTTCATTTCCTCAATTGGCGACATCAAGTCATTCGAGATCCACGTCGCAGTAAAATAAGGAAACGATTTGACAAATTTAATCGATCATCACCACGGCTGAATTTCGCGAGATCAACGGAACTCGTTGGGCAGGATGATGTCGGAAAGAAATAAAAGCGCATCGCCAACACGACCTCTTTCACTCCGACTTAAATGACAAACCGTGCTTTCATAACTCGAAGGGTTAACGATCACAAGAGCGCGGTGACTATTCCTCCGACCCCAGGGCGCGGCAGGCCCATACGACTCAGGCGACGCCACGTGAGAGAGAGGGGTACTAATGACATTAACCCGCAACTTCTGGAGGGGGTCACCTAATTGCCGAGGAGGCGTACGTAACGCCGCAAACACGGCGGAGCGGAGGCCTTGTAGCATGAGTGAGAAGAGCAAAGGGGTAGGAGAGTCCGTGATTGCACGTTCCGAAAACGCCACCTGCTCCGCGCGAGGTCAGAAACTAGGCTTTATCGCTCTCCCTCGGGCGCGTTCCGATCCGCAGCAAACAAAAAGGGAACGATTATCCTCCAGACTGCAGCGTCGAAATATTTAGTCGTTCTCTTTTCGGGGACAAGATGCTGGACGGAAAAGGGAAAAAAGTACGGCACCGCGTGTACAGCTCCGTTCCCATTAGAGGAGCAGTTTTAATGCGATAACCGCGGCTGGGGGAACGGCAATGCATCACGAGAAGCAAGTATCCTCACCCTCTTTTTCCTCTCTCTTAACCTCTTCCTCTTGCTTCCTATCTCTTCCCTACTGCTTGCTCTCCATTAGCGGCATCCTTTCATTTTAGAATTCCTATGCAGTCGAATTTACGGATCTGAATTGCTGCTGGAAATTTCTATATAACTATTTCTATAGTAAATTACAAATTTGTTTGGCTATCGCTGCTTGGGAATACTTAGCTGCGGTATTCCGTTTTACGTTGAACACAAAATGAAATATTTCGTGGCTTCAACCTGAGTAAGACTCACAATGTAGTTTGGAGAATTTTCAGAGATATTAATCTTCAGAAATAATAATGATAATCAACATCTTACGTATGTACAATATAGATACATAAGATGTTGAATCATTGTGAATATATGTCTAGATACCATGTGATATCTGCCAACTTGGTATATCCTTCGCAGAAATGAATCGGAAGACCGAAGTTTTCGATGGTTAAAATTATTTCTGTTAGATCGTTCGTCAAAGCTTCCTTCATAAAAATTCATTATATATTGAATTTGATCATGCTGATTTCATATCTATCAATAAATCGGATGTTTAGAGAAACCAATCGAGGATGACAAGAAAGGAAGAATTAAGAACGTTCGCTGTGACGAGTATCAGAGCTTTGTAGAAAAAATGGCAAGTAGTTTCATTCGCATTACAATCTGTCTTTTTTATACATAAAGGAAATTGAGGGTACCTACCGTAAGTGAAATATTATGTTTCAAAGGTCAGTTTAATCTTCATTTACCAGGTACAATAAATTTAGATTATTTATTTGGGTTTCCTTGACTCGATATACTCGATATTTTGTTTGTAAGAATTTAAATCAGTTTGTAAACTGTACTCCACAATTTACTTTTAGCTAGAAGTCTCATATGTTTTAGTTTTTAGCAGTAATCATTCTTACTAGCTAGCAATATATTTGATTGGACTTTATGTACTATGGAGTAATGTAGATTAAGTATTAGACCACGGCTCGAATTCAACGTAACCTGCAAAATAATAGTATTAATCTGTCACGAAATAGAAACCAAGCGAGACGCGAGACTCAACAGACGAATCTGGACCAAAAAACCGAAGGAGAAAATATTGAAATAACCGTAGCATGTGAAATACTCGGTATATCAGTGAGAGGTAGACTGCCACATGCCCACATAGACCCGCAAAGTAAAAGAGGTAAAAGCACGGGTTGTTACTTAAAGTTGAGTAACTCGTGTTGTTCCAACCCATGGAGTTTTAGATCCTTCAAGTTTCTAAAAGCGGATGAAGTGATGGTGAAAATGGCAAGGGAAACATTAAAAAACAAAAGGTCTTCTAAGAAAATGATGGAATCCTTACATATTATTTCTAAACATCCGTTTTCGGTGACCAGCGATTTTCTCCTTTCACACTCCATCGAAGCATATAAATGACAACATTCTAAAGAAAGTTTTCCCGGTTCTCGAAAAAAATAGACCAACAAATAAAAAATGCACCATTGTTCAAAAGACAGAGTTAAAATTTACATTCATCCATATAGTTTTGTTACTGAATGTGTAGATATTAATGTCTATCGATTAAAAAGGAGACGTATGTCGAAACGGACACTGATACTCTATTTCACCACCCAAGTACGTTTCAACAAACATTCCAATCGCTAAATACGAAACGAATAAATTGACACTAAAAAATACCTAACATACCTCCGCACATAAATCAATTACTTTCGATAGAGTTGGGCGAAATTTTCGCACGGGGCAACTAGTAGGTATTAAAATGTAAAAGATTTCAACCGATAGGACCATGTACTAGAAGCAGATATATAGTAGGAAAAGGTAACGTCAAGAATGGATTATTTTGACAGCAGCGAAAAAAACTGTCGAGATACATCATATACACGGAAAAATTGCCGCAATAAGAAAATCCTTAAGGACGTTAAGTATAAGTTCGGGATGGTCCTGCAGTAGCCGTATTGTGAACTGTTTCTCTCTCCTCCCTCTTTAGAGCTACAAACCGCCCAAGTGTCCTCCTCTTAAAACCCCTATCCGATACTGCGCACTCTGCACGAATTTGCGGAGTGAATGCGTCCGGCTGCAGCACGTGCGCTCTCGGGTGATATATATGCACGGGCGGCACGGCTTTTTGCGGATGTTAAGATATTAGAGGTTTTCGTGCTTTTTTGCCAGAAGTGGCGGTCACGTGCACTTTTTCAAAGTTAGACGGATTTTCGGAGTCGGTTTCCATGATTTACGGCGTCGAATTTGCTGCTTCATTTTCGCTCCTCTCGGATTAAACAGAGCGGCTGTTCCTTTCGTGCAGAATTCACCAAGGGTCATCCCAGTGCCCACATGTGTGGAAATGAATTCATATCGCCAATTAATCCTTATAGGCGAATTCTGAAGCGATAATTTCGGTACCAGAGAGGTTATTGAAATCCTGTGGTTTTATGCTCAACATATAGAGCCAGTTATAGTTAAGCCGCGCTTACATTTGGAAATTTTAAAATTTCTTTCAACAATTTTATTTTTTTAAAGTTCCACACCATCCGACGCATCGATGGGATGAAGTTCAAGATTTTATTAATTTTCTTTTAGTTATCCTTGAACAGTAATTTGGCACATGAGCCTATAGTAGTATTTTGGGATGGAAGGGTTTGCAAAGAGAGGGTTGTGACTGAAAAGAGGGTTTTGAATAAAGCAACTGAACGAAGTTAGAAGTGATGTCAAATATTAAGAGAAGAGGGATCGTTCAAGAAAGTATCAAATAATTAGAAAAACGTAAAAAGTTATTATGATCTTCATGAGACCTTCAAAACAACGCAAACCACGTTTCTTCTTAAAAACTCTTATTTCAGTTTATTTAATTCTAGTATTACCATTGGTGTGATGAATGTATTTGTCGTTCCATGAAGAGTAACTATTACAAAATAATGGAGAATATATCACTTGAGATTATACTCAACTGATAAAACTTTAGCCATTTTCCTCTTGGTGTCAATATAGTGTACTCAGTATTGTAAGGCGACTTCTCTTGCCACATTGAGGTTCCGGGTTCGAATCCTGGTAAAGAAATGGCCGTTTGTATTCGTCGATATAAGAGTTGATTATAAGAATGGTCATATGAACCTAATACTCGTCATATCAATTTGCATTATAATTGTATCTCCATGTTCAGTCATACAGATCTGTATCCTTCTAATCATAGAAACAATTGCTTCATCTATGAACAAATAATTGACCTAGAACTGCGTCGAGAGATAATTCCATGCATGTCTCCATATAAAAATACTCGTGGAGGAATAAACGGCAGCAAACGCAGCTCTGTGAATGGCAAAATGATCGTCGGGATGTTTAAGCAGAAATGAGCGGACTTTGAGAGGGGAAGGATGAAAGGACGTGTGACAGTTAAATGGAACTCGGATTGCAGAGGATGCGTGCGTTTGCGGCGGACTGCGTGCACGATCTATGGGAAGGGGGAGAGAGGAAGTAAGGCAAGGATGGGCAACAGAGAAGCGACAGTAATAGAGGGCGGTGAGGAGAGAATCACAAAGGATTTGATAAACGTACGGGGGTGGGAGAGTTGCAGAGAGAAAGAGAAGGGAGAGTGTGAAGGATGGGGTTTGTTGAATTTACTCCCCCATCTCTCTCTCTTTCCAATTGCGGCAGACGCGCTTGTAGTTTGCGCGATCGATCGTCAATTGTCAAACCCACGAACGCTTTACTCTCGTACGGCTCCACTGCTACAACCCAGCGCCACTTGTGTATGTGTGTGAATATGGCATTTCACCAGTGGAGAGTGGCTCCGAATGCAACGCAGCAGAAAGCACGACTCGCTGCTTACATTTTTTTCCGCGCACCCGTGAAATATCGCCGGGTTGTTTCCGTACGATGGATAATATTACTTATTTATCAGTTTTTTAAGTAAGTCTGGTGGTTACATGTGGCTTTAATCATTATTACCACATTGGTCGCTAAACGATGTACGCGTTTTGGCTTTGTGACATGATGAGTAAACCTGTCAGAGCGGTATTCATCTTCAATGAGTGAAGAAAACTGCAAAAATAATAATTAAAGCGGAGAATTTTTTAGCTGTAAAATTTGATTCCCAGAATCGATTCCTGCTTTAAAAATCACTTCAGGGACAAGTATATAATTCGCATTTTTTCAATAAATATAATTTTGTTTCAATTTTCTACTGCATTCCATGGAGTGGGTTTAATTTATATCGAATATTCTCCAAACATATTAGCTTTTGTATTAAGGTGTTAAGAAATAGCATTAGAATACCTGTAATTGTGAAATAATGATGATACGTTTGATATTGAACTAAATTAATCATTAAACTTAAATATTAATTTAAATATTTAACTAAAAAATTAAACGAAATTAACGACGATTATTCCATCGAGTTGAGCTATTCTTGAGGCGAAAATTTTAAAAAGATTACTCTTTTCCTTTAAATAAATTCACCTTCTGGATTTTATCGAGAGTGCAATATATATAATAATATATAAATATATAATAATATATAAAAATATAATAATATATAAAAATATAATAATATATAAAAATATAATTCAGTATAAACTTCATCCCTCGAGAACCCGTTCATTTTTCATTTTGATGGAAAAATTTTCAAAATTCCACGATCTAACCAATTCCTAATATCACACAAATAATATTCAAGGATTCTAACAAAAGAATTCACTCTCTCGCAAAATATCTCCTTAGATATCAACGATTTATCACGTGCTGCAGTATTTACTGAAAGACATCACTTAATTGGTTAACATAGCATGCGAGAATGAATAACATTACCGGAGGCTTGCATTTATTTTATCACTGCGGTACGAAAACTTCGGAAAGGGTTTATTTAGGGGCTGATCTCATCTTATTTAAACTCCGTCGCCCGACGTAAATTTAATTACGACCCCATCCGTCGGGGCGCTTCCTTTCGCGCTCACGCCAACTACCTACTCCGCAATTCGCTGCGATTCGAAAAAGTAAGCGGAAATTAAATTCTTCGGGGAAAAAAGTGAATAAAAAGAGGCGCGGCGGAGAGAGGAGGAAAAAAAAAACAACGAGACCGACACGGACTTCAAAAATTAAAGTTTATCGTCGACCGCCTCGAAACGCAGACGCCGACACATCCATTTCATTGGCATCATAAGTTCACGCGACGGATTAATCAATTTGCGAATATTCCGAAGTACATGCGCCGTTCGGAGGGGGCGGGAAAGAGAGGGAGGGTGGAAAAACAATGGAAAAACATCTCCGAATCCAGCTGATGCTAGCGCTCTCCCACGAGCCAGAAAACAGCGGACGCTTAGTGCAACACATGATCGTGGATCCCTCACTCCACTCCCACCCACACTTTCGCGATACCCCTCCCCTCGTACATATGCAACCCCCCCGCGGTGGGGATACGTCCTCGAACCCGCCTGCGCCGGCCCCATCGTGCACCGCGGCCATTCACATAAAAAACTAGGCGAGGGAGGAGCGGGAACTCGTGCCTGAAATCCCAGAGGCACGTCACTCGAATTTCTCCCTCCCCGACGACTAAAACTCTGACGGTCGCCCTAGTCCCTTGTCCACCGGCCGCAACTCCTATTCTTTGTCGCCCTGCCCCGGCGGTTAATTCCGTCGCTTGCATTCGTCAGCTGGGAGGCCTGGGTTCAGCATGGGGGAGGGGCACAAAAGAGGTTTCCAGTGGGGATTGAAATCGCCCTTGTTGTCGTGTACGCAAAGGGGTGGGGAAGAGTCCACTTAATGCCGCTTCGTATGGGGACATTTCCTCGGCTGGTAATGAGAGGCGAAAATGCGATTCAATGCGAAAGGGCCGTCCGAAAATATAGATAAAGAGGAGTGCGAAGGACGCGATGGAATGGAAAAATTGCGTGCGGCTCGCAGCCGTCGGACGCTAAAATCCCCGATTAGCGCTAATGCGGCGGGGGAAGGAAATTTGATGGGGATGAAAGGGAAGGCGGGATTCGAACTGTCGGGCCTTAGAAGGTGCGTGCGTTATTCGTTGGAGATGGGAAAGGGACGGGATCATTACGAAGACAGGGACAATTGTGAACATGTGTGCGGCTTATTGTGGCGTGGTTCTCAAGTTGTAAAAGAACAGAAGATAATCTTTTAAACAAATAAAAAAGATACCTATATCTATATTAAATGCACCAAGAGACCTTTCGTGTCACAATTAAGGTCAATCATAATTTTCTATAAGTAAAGTTCAGTGAGGTGAAAATAGCTCGATAGTTCACACTGGAAACATTTCTAGTAGTGCTCTGATATTACAAAGCATTAAATATCTAGGCAATTCAAAATCCTCTGTGTAAAACAGGAGTGCCATAAATCAAGAATAGTCTCTATTGGTATGTGCGATCAAAATTAATCGACAGAAAAGAATGCCGTTCAACCAAACGAATAAGGCAATATAAAGCCTATTATCCATAGTCAAACAATTGTATTAATGCGACAATTAGTATCCCCTATGACCGAAGGATTAATGCTCCATCACTGAAGTATAACACATAGTTATAAATTAATTCGATTAATAAATTTTCAGCTTCGTAGCCTGAAATTCATATTAATATAATACTCTGGTACCTCTGGTATTTAATTTCCAATAGCTAAATAGGATACTATAATTATAACATTGAAGACCTTAACTGGTTAGTTTATCAGAAACGAGCAAATGCCTATGGCTACCTTACTATCAAAGAGCTTTTCACAGTCAAAGATCTATACGTTCTCCCAAATTTTCTCTTATTCCTTGATTCTTTTATTCATTTGAGTCAGCTCACACGTATCATGGGTATGCAATATTTTCCATGTACCAAATAAATATTAAATTTTCCAAAATTAGTAAATTAAGTTCACGAGATACTAAGAAACTTCTTTCAAGCGTATATTGCAGTATAGAACTCTTGGAGTTGGCTACTTATACATTCCAAAATCGTTGTCTCGTAACGAATGTTAGCTCTTCAATAAACAATTTGCATTTAGCATTGATATCTCTTGCATCATGATATTTATGATCACCTCCTAATTATTACGCTTAGATAAATCCCATTACCCAACGCATTCTCTCTCTGTTCGGAAAAGAAGTTCTCATATCAAATGGTGTATTTCAATCTCTGAATAAACAGTCGATGGCATCAATCGAATAACGCTTTCCAGTAGATTTACTAAGTGAATGATGAGTTCCAGGAATGAAATCCGCAGCCAATTCGATTAAATCCTCTCAATGGTTCAGGAAAACCCGAGTGAGTTTTTCTAAGAGTTTGTTATTAGTGTTGCTTTGGGAACAACATCTCCGGAGTCCTGGTGTTTTTCATTATAATTCCGGCAGAACCTAGGAGAAATAGGAGGGTTAATTTTTTCACTCTTTTCTCTCATACACTCTTTGTAGTATACGATATACAATTGTAAACTCTGCAATAAAATTTAGCCTCCGTACTGCATTAATTGCAACAAAAAATTTATACGGATTAGTCAAACGAAACGTTTTCATTCTCTACATAAAAAATCGCCATACCAATGAAACTTCTTCTGAAGCACTTAGAAGTAATAAAAGCTGACAGCAAAAACGAACAGGCAGAAATTAAACGAACTGAAACATACCATTCCGTACGAAATATTCAATTCATCATCATTTTAACGGCCGATTGAGGAAAATTCGCCTTCTAAAACTCTAAAATCCGAACAAATCTGTTTATTCCGTCCGCGTAAAGCTGAAATAATAGTCTCCTCGAAACATCGCCCCCTGTTCCTCATTCAAAAACCTCTTTATGGGCTCCCCGAAAGTAAGTTAAACGGCATTTCCACCGTAATACGATTTTCGTGATGGTGTATGACAGGTAATTATCAGCACATCAGTTAATTTGAGCACGCAATTTCATCGTCAGATGAGATCGCAACGCGCCGGATTGGCACGCTAAGTCCGAACTCATTAGTCACAGCGTCTCTTGTGGAGTAACGTGCTCACATATGGGACAGCGCGTGATCTATGGGCATTGCTCGTACGCGGTCAGACTTCCCTCTGGGGACATGATTTAACGGCCGAGCCATTTTCGAATCGGAGTGTCACATCCAAAGCTCTATAATATTTGAAAAACATTTCTAGTTTATAAAACGAGAACGCTCGCAACACTGAGCTTATTTTCGCCTGGCACATGGGAGCTCGGTTACTCCGCTTCATGATACATGACGCAAGCTGCCAATTTATCATTTTTGAAGGTAATCGATCCCCAACTTTTTTATGACTAATTCTAGTTTTCCTTCGCTTAAATCACACTTTAAACCCATTCGAAAAGATCCCTAGACTGCTACAAACTTTTTGGCCGTCGTAATTAATGGAAGCATTAGAGCTTGTCTGTGCAAAGCACGCGGTCATCTGCAATAATTATCTCCTTTTGTTGGAATAATTATTTCATTCCCACATATTGGCGAATAATGTAATAACTTGGATCATTAACTTCAGTAGCACTTCTCCTCCAGTTGCCGTTTGTTTCACGTGCATTTAAGCAAATTATTCGATGGTTAAGGAGAATGTGCAGCTGACTGCGACTTTAGAGCATTTCAAACGGACTAATTGATGAAAAATGCGGAAAAATTTCTGCCAATTAATTAGTTAAACACAAAATCATCCATTTTCATATCCTAAATAATGAGAGCAGAAATTTGAGTGGAAAGAGAGTTACCGAAATGCTTTGCATTCAATTGATACGCACACTTCAGAATTCAATTGCATTATGTTCTCGACTATCAGTCAATTGAGCGTAAGGTAAATCAAACGGTTATCTGTTTATCGAGTCATTAACTGTTCATGCAACGAAGAGCAACTTATGTATTTTTCCGTGATGTACAGTCGGCCCAGAAAAAATCGAACGGTGTACTACGTGGTGCATAAGATTGAGGGGTTTCAAATTTTACGCTTTACCCCTTCCACCCGCCCTTCTATCACATTTTGGCAACACCGGAATTTTGCCTTTGCCGCGGCTAGGCCGGTGCGTACCCATGTGCCTTCGCTCCGTCCGATGAGGAGGGCTGCTATTGCGAGGTCTATAGGAAAGCGATACCAGCGATTGCTGGAAAATTTTCGGTAAATCGTAAGGAATTATATTTTAAAAGAGAAGTGTAAATTAGGAACAGATTTCTCTTAATTCTTTATGAGACCCAACATTTTTCCACCTTCATATAATTTCCGGCTGCATTGAATACTGAGGACTATAACTCATTTATAAAATAATATTAATCGTTAAATCGAAGAAAAGAAGTTAAGATTCTGATTCCGACGAATTGCTCTTGGATGTCCTGGCTCTGGCAGTGTTTCCAAATAGCAAGATGTGAATCCTGAAATATCATGTTTAGATTACGTTAAATTCGTCAGAATTTAGAAAATCCATGGAGATTCAATCAGTAACAACCCATTGTTTTTAAAAAGTCGTTTATCGCAGTTAAAAGACTATATATATATATATATATATATATATATATATATATATATATATATAGTGTTCTACCTTTCAGTAGGTTCATGTGCCCCCACATTCAATTCCCGGTAACTTATCCCACCCCTTAATTCGTCTAATAACTTTTGTCTCTGTCTTCCCCTCTGTCTTTTCCCTAGCATTCTTCCCTCGATCGCTTTCTTCAACAATCCCTCTCCTCTCAATATTTGACCCACCCATTTCTTTTGCCTATTTCTAATTACTTCAATCATTACTCTTTTCTCCCCAACCATCTCTAGAACCTCCTCGTTCGTTTTTCTGTCGACCCAACTAACTTTCTCCATTCTACGCCATACCCAAATCTCAAAAGCCTCCAATCTTTTGACATCCTAAAAGACTATATGATATTTTAAAGCAAAAGAGGGTTACGAACTTGCTGAACCCATATTTATACAAAATAATGAGGTAAAATATTTATGCTATGATTATTCCAAGAAAATCACCATCACGCAAGTCATATCAATAACTCAACGTTAATTATTTCTCGCTTTTATGAGTAGTATTATGAAAAGGGATTCGACAGCGGAGGTTATTTCGCACATGGTATCCCACCAGGAATCGAACCCGGGACTGCTTTCATCCAAGAAAAACGCGCTGCTCAAATGACTATCCGGAAGCCTATCTTATTTTTTTGCATTAAAAGCTCTCGAGTCCTCCGCTCTGACTGGCCCTATCATTACAATAAATATGATAATAAGTATTATCATAAATATAACAATAAGTTGGTAACATGTCTTCCGCAATAATTTATGTTCATCTTCGAGCTTTCCTCATAGAAACCCGTTCATTTTTTGATTTAATCACGGAGTGGTTCTAATGAGTTAAAGGTCCTTAGCCCTTTAATGTGTTAAATATCCTTAGCCTACAACGGAGTTAGATATGTCATAATTTTCTGTTAAAGGTTTAATTCTTTGTGGAATTGTAGCGGTAATGAGAAGGAAGCTCCCTGTCTTCGGAAGGCTGGATAGTATCTCAACAAAATGAGAATATGATATACTATACACAAGTAGTTTACCTCGCTGAGACCGTCAGGGCAGTTTGATAAATGTATCTCGGAAAGATTCTTTTTATAATACATATGTTTTCCTTTTTTATTCTTATCCAAGTTATGTTAATGCATCCCCTTAAACACCTTAACTCCCTGCTGGCAGTCTCTTATTTTCCCGATGCTTATTTCGTTTAATTTATATAAATCATGAACCATTTGCTACAACATGCGTTTTACTTTATCCTTCATAATGTATCACTCCGTATGCATAATCATAACACAGCTATCGGACTCTATTAGGAGAACATATTTCATTCGAAATGCCGCCTATAAATATAATTTTCATTATTGATCTCACATCGTTATCGAATAACCTTAGCTTTTAACTACGATCTACATTTGATTTCTGTGTTTTATTCAGTGCTATTAACCCTATTTTTCGCTTCCTTTAATGCCTTATGCTTATTTTTATATACTGTATTTTTAACTAAAACTTCAATTTGTATCCATAATAAAATAAGTTACATTTTCGTCATGCTAATCCTTTTTCATCAGCCTTGTAACCCCTTGTCTTCTTGTGTATGTAGGATTACTTACTTTGGGAAAGATAGGAAAAATGATTTCGTTGAAAGTATAATTGAGACTTATTACTAGCTAATTTAATTTAAAGCTGTTGGTATCTACAGCATAACGATGTCGATTAGTTCAGTCTTCTACCTATAACCTATTAGTCACAAATATTTTACTTCATCGGAATTAAAAGGGACAATATAGAAAATTGACTAGGGATGTAAGTTGTAGTGGAAGAGAAAGAGCAAAAGCACTCGAAAGGGGAAAGGGTTAGAATATCCTTTAGGATATCGGTATCCCTCAGTAAAAGAGCGAAATCATCCATATCATGATTGTGACGCTTATCATCATCGGGATAAGGTAAATGAGGAAAAGGGATTATGGAGAATGGGATAGGAAGGAGCACACAACCATCGGAAAAAACGGTACGGGAAGTATCAACAGGAAACTCTCCTTGCCCATTACTAATCTGCAAGAGTGAGAATGCTACAAGTTAGTAAAATAATAATCATCTATCATAATGCAATAATATTTTTCCTGTTATAAAAGCTAGATAGTTACCGCCGCATTATTAGTAATTTATCCACCCTCCACCGTTTCTTATAACTAGCCGAAGACGTTCCGGCATGGATTGAACGACTCTAAGGCATAGAGGTGCTCCAATTTCATCCCAAGAGTCCTGAATGTCCTGCAAAAGCTTTGCAGGATTTGATGGGCGATCCTTCTTCTGCAAATCTCTCACCATTATACCCCATACATTCTCAATGGGATTGAGGTCCGGGCTCCTCGCTGGCCAGCTGAGTTGGTTTATACCTTCCTGCGCAAACCAACTTTTTGCATCCTTGCACGTATGCACACGGGAGTTATCCTATAAATTATTAGTAACATTTGAATAATTACCGTATTCTGAAAATTTACAACAACCGCTTATGAATGAAATCATCATTTTCATCATCGGATCATTTTCCCCCTATATTTACGTTGATGCAATACTGCATTCTGATTTATAGTTAAAATTACAAGAAGAGATAAAATAGCGCGATATTACAGGAATGCAAAGAGGAAGAAGACCTTACCTGCTGGAAAAGGAAGTCATCTGGATAAAGAATCCTTACTGATGGAAGCATTATGTGCTTTAATATGTGCACATATTGCTTCCCATCTAAATTCCCTTCTATCTTCCAAATTGTCCCCGGACCTTCGGCACACATCCATCCCCAAACGTGGACAGAAAATCGTCCACTTCTCCCCCTCTCCTTAACATACAATGGGTCGAAACGTGTATTTTCGGGACGATAAACCGTTACCGGCCCATTGCAAGATGACGAAAACGTTTTTTCGTCACTAAACACCACCCTCTTCCAAAAATCAGCGTTTTCGTTCAAATATCTCTCTGCGAAAGCCAATCTCGCAAGCTTGTGAGATGGTGTTAATATCTCCTTCACTGCCGCGCGCCTCGCTTTCAGACCATGGAATCGGAGCCTTTTCCGCACAGTTTCCGGACATATACGAAGCCCAACTGCACATCTCGTCTCCGCTGCAGTGGAAAACGGATGCGCACGAACATGGTCCACGATTCGTTTATCGTCTTCCTCTGTTGTCTTTCTAGGCCTTCCAGACCCTATTTTGCGTTCTACGGAATGAGATTCCTCCCATTTTTTTTCAAATTCGAAATTGTGGAGTGGGAGACATTAAACTCCCGCGCTATCTCGCAAACGCCTTTATTAGCGGCAAGCATTCCTGCTACTTGGTTTCGACGCCTGGGAGTGAGCTGCAACATCTCTCTATCTAACACACGCACACGATGGGTAGGAAGACAGACAAGTGACTGGAAGAAAGACTCTTCTTAGTGAAAGTAAAGGAAATGGAATTCGGCTATTAATGTATAAGAAATTTAAGAATTCTCCCATCGCTGAATTCCGGGGACCGTCGGGTGCAATTTCTCAGAAAAGGATTAACGCCAGGTACCAGTTTTCAGGAACTGTTCATGCGCATTTCGCAGAGGATATCAAGGGGAGTTAAATGCATTATGAAAAGAAAGTGAGGAGTGTGAGGCATCCGTTTGTCGGAAAGAGCGTCCAGGAAGAACTCCCTATGAAGAAAAGGTGACACTGGGATTTAAAAAGCACCTTCACGGCTGGGCATCTGTCGCACATCTTTGATCCCCCATCCCCCGCTGTTCACTTCGTTTCTCTTTAGACCTCACCATTGTTTCTTAGATCCTTCAGTCCTATACACTCCTTCCCCCGCTATTCATCTCTCTCAGCATACGCGGAATTCAGTGAACCCCTTTTGTATACCTGCTACTCCCTAGCCAGTCCATTATCTTTAAATCCTTCTCTCCTTATTCCCACACGCGATTTCGGGTTTTTCCTAATACCATTCACAAACAGACGATAGCGAAGCCTGCAAACCGCCTTGGACCACCGGATCGCCATTATGTGGTCTCCGGTTCGATTCCCTATGATGGCACTTATGCACGGATGGACCTTCGCTGTCAAAGCTTTCCGGGATAATACAATGATTAGACAATGAGCAGTGAATGCCGCGGAAAAGAGAAAAGTGAATGGATTGTCGAGATTTTTACCGGTGAATATTTTTGAAACTGCCTTTACTCTCTTACAATCCAACATAAAAGGTTTCTTCATTAGCTCATTCTATTATCTGATTGCATAGAAGTCACGTGAGATTAAGTTTCGAGAAACCACATCTAAGTAAAAATTATTTAGTTGGAGCGTAACTTTAAGAAAATTTCGTCGCGTAGTGTAACTTACGCGTCGCCTAACACTTTCTGGTTTCTCATTCGAGGAAGAAGTTGTCGTTAGAGTAATCGGGATAAATATCGTTCTTAACTATCACAATGGTTTTATATATTTTAAATAAGAGAGAATCCGAATATTTTCCTTCTGAAAGTTCCATTTTATCCCCCGTAATGTTAAACTCTAGCCTTCATAAAGATATCGATGTGGAGAGTATTTGTTTATTTAGTAGCTGAAAGAATATTACTATTTATTTATATTGTTATCTTTGGAATCATTTCAACGAAAATTATCAATGCTTTGAGAACGGAAGCATATATTATTTCAACTTTCATTTACAAGGTGCAGTTTTAAACCATCTACAGTATACAATATTATTTCTACCTGCCCACTCGAAAGCAGGTTTCCACACTCCATGCAGTCTAGAGAGGTCATTACCGCCTCTGAAAGATAAGGTGGAAGACAAAGACCGACCGGGGGTTTACCAGCTCAGTTCTGATGATTGTGGGATGGGGTATATCGGACAATGCGGCAAAAAGATAAAGGTGAGAGTGGCCGAACATCTAAGGTGCTACCGATTGGGAACTTCCAAATCTGCATTCGCGGAGAACCCTTTGGAATGCGGACACAAAGGGAGGAAACTAGATAGCCTGGTGGTCATTGAGATCGTGTCAGCGACCTCTGAACGCACCAATGACATTTTGGATGTATTAATTTGGTTGTGTCTGAAGTGAGCTAAGTGTTCTTTAAAGCTATTCTTTTGAATCTATTCTTTGAATCTATTATTCAAAACGCAAAATAGAGAATAGGTTCAAAGAACACTTATCTCACTTCAGACACAACCAAATTTATAAATCAAGCGTTGCGCAACACATACAAGAACACAACCATAGGATTAATTTAGAAAATTTAAAATTAAAGAAATCGATACAGAATAACTCAAAACTAGATGAATTTTCATTCAATTATACACACATTCGTGATTATTATATTAGATACTTATGAATTAATTCGTTAAAAGCTTCAAAATTACAGTCCTCAAATACCATTCCAAATATTTTCAGCTTCTTAGAAATAACGTCGAATCTTTATTATTTATTGTGATTTGGAAGTAAACCTAGAATATACTGTTTTTTAACAGACATAAGGTTAATGGAGTAAATAATCATTATAAAATTCAAGAACACAATACGCGTTATGCTCTCGAATACCTTTCGTGGACAATGAAGCAATTCTACTGGGCAGATATTAAGAGCGAATAGGGGGAAAATTTTTAGGAAATTCCGCCCATCAATATCACCCAAGTTTGAACGCTAAGTTTTCGTCAATAACATTATCAAAGATGAAGAATGACCGTTTTCGATGGAGATGGACTTCTAAACCAATAAGTTTTTGAGTCCGTACGAAAATATTTTGGAAATCGGCTTCTGTCCGCAGAAACGGCCTCTCAAGACCTCTGTGTGTTTCGTAGACCATACCATAAAATTCGACCGCGGGGCTTGCGGCCCACGGTAAAATTGAAGGGATGGCCTCCGGTGTTGCCAATAGCTAATAGAAGGGCGGGTGGAAGGGGTAACGAGTGCCATTTGAAACCCCTCAATCTTATGCACCACGTAGTACACCGTTCGATTTTTTCTTGGACGACTGTACCACCGTCGGAGGCCTAATCTATTACATGGCAAATATATTGCAAACAGTAGTGCTGGCATTTAATTCCTCGTAAAGCTGTTTTTAATCACCTATTGACATACAGAGTGACTTAAAATGATACACAATTGGCCATCGTCGATTGCAGTAGGGAATAAGGTAATTGGGATTAGCGATGAAAATATTTCCTGGTGTGACAGAGTGAAAACTTCCTTCTGTGCACAGCATAATTCCTCTTCATTATTTTTAAACTGAACAATTTCTAATAAGAATTTCATTTCGCATTTCCTTCTTTTTCAGTCGATTGGTATGATCTTCACAATTCCAAACAATTCTTATCAATTAAAGAAGCAACGCGATAAAATATAAAAAAGATGGTATAATGCTTCCAGATTTATGAAGCAAAGGGAATACATAATTTATATTTCCAACTAAAAAAGACATAAGATGAATAAAAAATTTGCGATTTCAAACATCTAAATCTATAAAATTAGTTCTAGATAAAATATATTTAAAATCTAATTAATCGACTGCATATTAATCTGTTATAGTATCTGTATCCATTGCATCCACTTTAGTAAAGTACCTTTATCCATTGCACCAATGGCTTCTTATTTTTTCTGGCCCGTATGTTGGCTCGGAGAGGAGAGAAGACCAGTGCAATAATAGAACGAACCACTAGAGAGTTAATTAAAAAATCTTCAATAGCAATTGGAGAGAAGAGAAATATATTACCACCTGCACCTAGATCGCCACGGATTTACGGAGAATCGAAAATACATGAAGACAATATTCCTCTCCGGCTGATCATCAATACGATAGGCATCAATACGGCGCAACTACTTGAACGGAAATTACTTCCTTTCATCGCTCGAACACCATCTTACATAAGAAATCCCGCCCATTTCATTGAGATCATAAAGACTGTCAGACTTTATAGGATGGATATATTGGTCAGTTTTGACGTGGTGTCAGTATTCACAAATGTCCCGATTAAAGGTTCCGCGGAAATCTTGAAACACCTAATGGAGCGAGGACTTCTAAAAGACTATCCCAAACTCGAAGAATTCTGACTGACTACTTCCTATTTCCTATGGGACAACTGTTCCTATGAGGAGAGAGAAAGAGCTCTCACGGGACTCCCCTTGTCACCCGTCATAGCCAAATTATACATGGAGAATTTCGAAAAGAAACCCTTAGAGACGGTGGCATTAACACCAACGCTTTGGATAAAGTGTGTAGATGATATCTTAATCATGGCAAATATAAAATAGAAGAATTCTTAGAACATCTAAACACACAGCAATCATCCATACGGTTCAGCATGGAAGTAGAACAAAACATTTGCATTACATTCCTCAACGTTATGGTGATAAGAAAACCCCATGGGACTTCCCACCACCATCCGCAACAGAAGAACTCGGTGATATAAACTGTTTCACTTTGAAGCCACCATTACTGACGAGAACTCCTTGATACGCAGGGAACACCTAAACAAGGTCTTAAGGAGAAATGGATATAGAGACAAACGGGTCAAGACGTAAGGGAGAAGAAGGAAAACTCAATGAGGGAACGACCAACAGCGTAGGCCATTCTTCCGTGTGTCTCTGGTACTTCTAAGAGAATCACCAGAGTGCTCTTAACATCCAATCCTCGCTTTAAAACGGTAAGAAAAACATGCGAATACGTACTAATTTCGTTGTTCCTTCACTGGGAATTGAACTCGGGAAAGCTTTCGCGGAGGGCGACCGCACTAACCAACTGGCTATTCTAGGACCGCTCAAACCATGAATTAAAACAATATTATTTGGCTTTCGGAGCAGATATAAATATAGAAATATAAAAGGAGTATATATGAGGAAATTATCCATATATTCGCAGACTCCAGATTGAGCACTTTTGGTATAGAATATCATGCCAAAAAGCTTAATTCCTTTCTCTGGCCAATTTTATTCATAATAATTGTGTTTGTTCGAATCTGGTACTTTGGTATTCATATTGAGTCAATTCTACACAAAGATGCTATCATAAATTTACCATTGGTAACAGTTTTCTTGTAGGGATACCAAACTACATGGGAAAGACACAAACCAATCCCACGCAATTAGGCAGTTGGGCGAGAAGAGGATGGAGAGCAAGTACTTACAGATTCTTTTATATTATGTCATATCTTAGAGGTGTTACTATCAATTCATAAAAAATATCTACCGACTGAAAAGATCAACTCATATGCAGTAGACTTTTGGTTAGGTGTTTAAATTAGATACAATGACATAACACAAAGTTTTGAGGTTATTGTTGTATTGTATGCAAGTCAGGAGCACCTGTTCATTTGGCCCAGTAATTAAGAACTACACTTACTGTTACTCAGACGTAGGAGACACCAGCCATACCTTAGAACCCCGAGAAAAACCAAACAACAAGCCGTGTATTAGTAGTAATTTTAAAAGTGCTTCGACAGCTGAGGTCATTTCGCACGTGGGTTCCCACCAGGAATCGAACCCGAAACCGCTTTCACCAAAGTCGAGCGCGCTGTGCACATGGCTATCTGTGTGCCGAACAGGCAATGTCATCAGAAAAAACATGACCATCTGTAAAATCTGTAATTCATTGAAGTAATTTAAATAGGAACCTATTTCTTTAAAAACTGTCCGAAACACTACTTGTTTAAACTTAGAAAAAGCCGTTTATACCGAGAGAAAATACATACAAGCAGGAGACCGTGTACCAGCTTTAAAACAATATAAAAGTAAAGGATGATTTTCATTTATTATCTTTGTGACCTACATAAAACGAAGCCCGTTAACTGCAGGCTTATGGGAGCTAATTCGGCCAACTGAAATTGAAAAACTCCTGTTTTATAGAACAATCAGTCAGATAATGAGTTAATCAGAAAACCATACAATAGTAGGTTAACGAAAAATACTTTCATATCTTGCCTTAACAAGGGCTTAGTAACCCACGCATCCTAGAATATCAAACCTCCGTATTAGTTCACCCATTTCTTTCTCCAACTCCCGGTGCAGCCCTCACAAATACCTCCTCAGCTCAAGCGACATATCATCTCATCGTGTTTACCTTTTTCCACCCCACCTTTTCCAGGTCCCATTAACATCGCCGCCTCCTCCCATTTCGAGTCTTCCGAGAAGCGCATTGCACCGCACCTAATGAAGCCATGTCCAGTTTGACTCCCCGCTTCGGCGCGCCCATCACTAAATAAATAAACAAGTCGGCAGGCCGAGACGAGTGACCCCATCCCTTCCTTCGCACTTCCCAAATCCCCTTTCCCATAATGGAGAACGGAGCGATTGCGGATCCCTCGCAGAAAAGCCCCATTCGAACGCACAAATGGCGCTCTATGGGAGTTTGAAGCGTCGAATGGGAAAGGGGAGAGCGATTGTGCCTCTCGTCTCCGATTCCTCGGCTGAAATTATGAACGTAATCCCCAACCGCTTGAAACTATTTTTATGAGAATGCTCGGTTTACCTCTCCCTTACTCTTCAACAAAACATTCCCTTGGATTACGCTTTTGTGTATCTCCTAACACCACCACTTTCTTACTTTTACAGATTAGTATTGAGTAATATAAATATATATAATACAATTTGTACCCACAAATACCAGAGTATAAATTGTCAAATTAATTCGTACGAGGCCCGAAAACTCTACGTTCTTAGATAGATGTCTCTAGGATTTATTTTTTAGATTCAGAACATAATTAATGAGAGAATTAATTTCTAGATGTAATCATAACAAATAATTAGGAAGAATGTTTAGGGAAACTACCTCGGGTAATTAAAGTAATCTCATTTCAGTTTCTTAAGAACCTGGGGGAAGGGGGGTAAGAAATATACCTAATTTCGGAATGGAAACATTTACAATTTACTACAGGTGACAAGGAATGATGTAAAAATTCGATTACTTTAAAGAAAAATTTATATATAATGTATCCGAAAATGTACATTCCGAACGATGTTCTTTTAACCTTTACATGGGTTAGCCTAAAATGTTACGTATCGAGAGGGGTCAAATTTAACGCTAAAAATTTTTACTTCCAATGAAGTTACTTAAAAACACTAACATTTTCTTTACCTCCTCTTGCATTACATCGCTTGAGTTAATTTATTGTAAATAGTGCTAATCGACTCCTGATTGTTTGTGGTAAGTTCCTAAAACTTCCTTAAGCTCAGTCCCGATGTCTTTTGAGGTAGTTTTGGAGTTACATATTAAAAACAAATTTACGCTTTCAAGAAAGGAGTCATGGTATGAACTTTGTATTTTCGTTAAGTCTAATATCAAACGTCATTTTGATGAAATATAGTAAAATATGAAGGAGGCAAATTCTTTATTTGAGGTCAACTTCGCCTGTACTATAGCCGAAAACAATGCATAGAAGTTGTGTGGGTTACGGAACCTGTAGGAAATGTTATGCAGGTTGCTACCTTAATAGGATGAATGGGCTTTGTAGCATGTGCCTCCCAAATTAGGACATGGAATTAATCTTTCTGTTAAGATATAACGAGCATGTAGGTAAATAAGAGATTAGAGAAGTAAATTCTCAATTTTACAGATGATTTTGACATAATACCAAATTTTCCAACCACATCAAAATAGGTCCAAAGAAAGTTTCCAATTCGAAATTTACCTCCCAGTCATTTTCCCTTTCTCTGAAGGATTCTTTTAAATTTTTCTATTGTTTAAATATTTTATAATAGCAGGACGATGTGGAACCATTTTTCCGTCTGAAGCGAGATGTTATCAGCCAACTTTATTCGTTGTGTTTCTCCTTCATCTCAGTCAAAATAATCAGTAGAGGAAAGAGATTAATAAATGTTTTTTACTGAAATTTATAATTCTTTTCTAAATAAAGAATCGGATTTTTTTAAATGAAGACTATAATATTCGACTTAGCACTCTTCACAAGAGGTGCCTAAGCAGTTGCCTCGCCGCTGCACCCATCGGCACTGCCCTGGAAATATTTATGGTACAAAACGTGATAGAAGAATTCAATTTTTTGACTTGAAAATCCTTTAAAAATACTATGTAACATATTGAAGCATGTTATTTCTTTCTAATTTTCAAAGATAACGAGTAAAATAATACTAATGCAGCAATGGGACTCATAATAATTTTGTAATTAGTTTCAGATACTATACCATTCAGATCGAGCTCCTGTTATATGTATGATCCCTTAGAATTGACCCTTAGAATTAAATAACCATTAAAATACCACTAAATCGGATCGATCTAAACTTCGTTTATGTGCCCCGTTTCGTCATCAAGTACTTTCGTTTAGGCAGATTCTTTCACATGCTTCAGTTCGATCGGTGCGAAGACCAAAACTTTATCCACAAACATTTCCCCGCGGGAGGAACAAACACCTTCCGAAAACTCACAAAAGAAATGAAGGGGGAAAAGTTCAAACACCGATCGGCCGCTTGATGGAAGTCCCATGGCGTGAAAAACCAGCAGATATATTCCATTTTCGTGCCACCGCGGAAAATGCATTATCGGTAATTTTTAGGTCTGTCCTGTACGTCATTTTCACCGCCCCTTCTCTCAAAACCCTTTTCAGTGCTCGATATTCTCTTCCCAAAACCAACGCCCTCCACTTACTGCATGGCCATCACTTATGGATGGAGCGGAAGTGTGCGGGAGAGAGGGAAAGAAAGGGAGGGAAGAAGGAGGGGGAGAAATGGCTTATTCATTGCGTGTCCCTTTTCGCCCCTACGTGGAAAGGGCCTCGACGTAATAGGTCCCTATTTCCAGAGCCACCAAACCGAGGTCGCCTCAACCCCACCCCCTCCACATAAACCACCTTTATTTAATTTTCATGGAAAGAAACGGTCTATCATCATTTTTTACCTTCTGGGATTAATTTCGAAACCGTGTAATCATCTCGGGACTAAACAGAGGAACCTTCTCATTTGGATTGCCATTTTTTATTCTAAACGAGAGATAAAAAACGGGGAATGAGGTAATAGGGAACTGATGCTCGAAGTTGAGTAGAATGTGAAATGGACTCCCTATTCTGCGGAGCAGGAAATAAAATGTGATTTAAAGATTAGCTCTATACGTTTATTCTTTAGCTTAAAAATTCAAAAAGGCCCATTAAAAGTTAAAGTGGGATACGGAATAAATTACAGTATGTTAGAAAGTATCAATGGTAAGTGACCATAATATACTTATGATTTTGGGAAATAAATACTATATGCACCTAATATATCTTCTAGAGTAAAAAGCAATTATAAAGAGCGAGTAATTACTTAAACCTCTTATACTTATCATAAGAAATTATAACTCCCAAGCCAACGTTGAGAAGAAAAGATTATAAAAAATTTTTTAAAAGTAACAAATATGTTCGGAAATATCAGTTTATCTAAACTCACCAGGTAAATGTAAAAGGAACAAAAATAGTTATCCTACAAATTAAACCTCAAGTAGTATTCATGACGATATAATCACAGAGAAATTGTTATTTAGATTTCATTAGGAAATCAGCGGCTGGTTTCGGAGAATTTGATCAATTCATGTTTCATTGGAATTAGATTTCGAAGAGCTAAATACTTGACGTAAATTATGATTGTGAAAACAGTTGAATGTATCTGACAGTGTGAAGAGATTTTTAGGAGGTCAAGTTTTTGAATAAACTACCGGGTAGTAACCATGTGTTATTAGAATTGTCGGAAATTTAAAAGTAATACGGAACGAAAGAAAACTTTTTCACAGAGCAAGTGAACAAGGCAATCTCTTTCAAAATATATGTCTATTTTGTTGAGAAATATGCTTCTCATTTCAATTATAAATTTCCCTGACCTAACTCTCCAAACTGCGCCGATCATAGTTTACTTTTTCAGATCTACTTCAGCGTCAAATGCGGAAGAAAGACCGCAACCAAGTTTCGAGAACTCCGATGTTAATTACACAGTTAAGAGACTATTAAACGCAATAATCTGGAACAAACATATCGGTGATTCAATAAAGACCGCCACTACCCAATGAAGAGGTATTAAATGTCATTAGCGAACGCGCCAGTTATAAGCTCAGATCCCATTTGTTCCGCCACTCCTTTCGATAAATTAGCGTCCCCGATGAAATTCCGATCATAATTACGCTGCCAGCTCCAGAGACACAGCGCCCCGTTATTCCGATTCCGTAACAACAACAAAAACGGATTTCATTTTTTATTCTCTCGATGAGCAAAAAATCTTCGGAATCCCGAAATTCCGCCCTCATGAAAACCTCGTTCGTTTTTCCTCTCGAATAATTTACACCCCTCCGCGGAGGAGATTCTATCTGCGAATCGTTTTTTAAATGGAAACGCACTTCAAATTTGAATCAGGATTTTCGTCGGCCTTCTGAAAAACGTTCCATAGATCACTCCCTTTACACTTCTCGAACGCCAGATTGCCCCACTCGCTCCCTCCCCGCTTTATATGGGGGAAATTGAGGCGGGGAGAGAAGACTCGGGATGATGGGTTTAGGGCGTGTTTGCCCACGCTGTTGGGAAGTGGTGGGTGGAAGGATCGAGCCATACCTTGGTGCGTATGCGTCATTTAGATTGGCGCAGATCATTACGATGGATCCGCGGGAACCTAATGCCATATACGCACATACACTGGTACACATGGACGGACATCGGGAGCCAACCCATCCTCGTTTTATTGGGAGATGTGGAGTGCGTGTGGGGCGAAATTGGGGGGCTGAAAAGGGTGGAAGAGAAGATGGATGGAGGAGGGGAAACGTGGAGGCAATCAATAAGTTCCCCTCCACCGCTTAACCCCGTACTACGCGGTTCGGCCGAACAACATTGCTCAAACGAGGCGCATGCTTACCCAGTCTTATACATACTAACCCTCCCTTCCTGTTCCTCTAAATCTTTTACCCGAGTTCTCTCGCCTCCCTTTCATCCTCTCGCCGCGATTAAACCGCTCCAAAAAGTTCGATTCCCAGTCGATCTCACACCGGTTTTCTTCGCGTGGATAAGTGAAGTGATCCCGTTGTTATTAACCCTACGTTAGGACGGTGGCTTTAGAGCAGAATTCTTACTGAGTTGGACAACCAAGAAAAGGAAATAATCTATGTTTTGGTTGACCATCACCATTTCGGGTTGGATGGAAGAGGAGACTTTTAATCTCAATGTCACTCAAAAACAGATGTTCTATTATTAATATCATTACCATCAGGGCCGGTTCGGCTATACAAGCGAAAAAAGATCAGGATCAGGATCATTTTCAGGATCGAATATCCTGATTCGCAACAAAACGACCCTGTTCTAAAGGAAAAAAACGACCAAGAAAAAGACCACACAGATCGAGAATCGATCCACGGATAGCCCACTTTCCAGAGTGCACTTACCAGTTGAGCTATCTCGGAGAATCATATTGTTGATTTCTTGGTATTCCTGAGTGCATACAATTGTCTGGAAAAAAAATTATATCCCTCTCCTTTCCTCTGTTATCCTTATTGTTTCATAAGCATTTGATGATCAGGAAGTATATATCCCTCTCCTTTCCTCTGTTATCCTTATTGTTTCATAAGCATTTGATGATCAGGAAGTATATTAGAGTGAGCAGGTTTACGGGAAACATTTAGATAACTCTAGAATACATCTGTCATTAAAACGAACAACTTATTGAACAAGTCTTCCAAGCCATCCTTATTCCGTCTTGGGATCCTATTAAATCCTGGCTTTTGAAGATCAACTGTGTAACGCCGTTTACCTATCATTTTCCATTTCTTTAACTCCTCCTAATATAATATGAATTCTCAAAGAAGATATTGCATCATTAAAAAAATTGAGGCTATATGAGTATTTAAAAATAATTTTGATTCACCTTTTTGGATGATCGCAATCACAGAATGAATATACCGGCGAGGAAACTAGGAAAGAATTCCGAAATAGCATAAATATATATTTTCTATTAGCACACCATGTTTAAAATTTGTAATAACTGAGAATATTGTTTGCTTAAACTTTCCTTAGAGCAAATTTTTAACTGCATAACAATCAAATGTGTTTGATGTTTAAAAAAGTTTGTAATAAATACAGCAAATGCAATTCATATTGCCTTGAATAATGCATTAAAGACATTACTTTCCATAAGGAATGTACTATCTGATTTTAGAGGTAGCCAGTCAGCGTGTTGGAATAATAATGTTTTCAGCACTCACGTCGGGGAAGAGAAAACGAGGTGTCTCTTTTAACTTTGCAATCCCGGACTTCATTAGTCCTTAAATGGACTCCTTGTTTGTTTTCCCCATTAAAAAACCCTCCTTTTCATTTACCACCTTGCTTTCAATCACCTCTACCGCCCCCTCCCGATTTTGCCCGCTTCATTCCGACCGCCACTGAGACCCATCCGCTTATTCTGCACGGCGAAGCATCATTATTGCGTCTGGGCCCGAGAGGGGAACAGACAAGTTTCGGCACCAGTCGGCAGAGGGAGCGCGGAAGATAGAGGGCGCCACAAATCTCGAGTTGATCTGATTCGGCCGAAAATGGATTGCGAATCTTTTTTTTGTGAGCGTCGGTGCCTTTTTAAAATTTCCACCGCCGCTAAACATCCGGCAGCCGGAGGGAGTAAAGAGGCAGTTCTTGGCGGGGGAAAATGGCAGGCAGAGCCATCTACCGGAAGCGGCATAGACGAGATTACGAAGCGCGCGGAAGGGATTGCGGAAACGGTGCGATTGCTTTGCAGGCAAACACCGTGAGTGAGAGCTTTCTTCCTGCATTATTTAAACGCCCGGCAGTTTGTATATCGCTCCGTAAAATTTATCCGCGCTAATATCTTCGGCGGAATAAACCGACAATGAGCGATTAATTTCCCCTTTTGCAGACTTCATTGCCGACAAATGCATTTCAAGATTAGCGTGGCTTTCGACTTTCGCTCATTATAGTTCGATTAATTGAATGATCGTTCCGGAGAATCGCGGAATATCGCTCTACATGTTTGGGAGATTTATGAAGGTGAGAGGTTGGAGTTGATAACATGATGAGGTTTTGTTCGTTAA
Source organism: Pachydiplax longipennis (assembly GCA_036926295.1). NCBI lineage: Eukaryota > Metazoa > Arthropoda > Insecta > Odonata > Libellulidae > Pachydiplax > Pachydiplax longipennis. The sequence continues at coordinate 22,213,229 of JAVFKF010000012.1, forward strand.
TGAATCTGTTAACGGTGTTATTATGGCCAGCTAAGCTCATTCTCCGTAGATTCGGCGAATGAACGCTTTTACGAAATTTATAGCGATGATCCTACGGTCAATGATTAAATGTATGCATTTTTAGGCTCTTCCAGGATCTCGAGCACTTTAAAGTTAAGAAAAACTGTTATTATATCACTCGTTATCTATCGTTCTATATTTTTATCTACCTTACCATTAATCACGATCTTTGAATAGGGAATGAGGCGACTAGGCAAGTTGAGGAATGCGGTTGCCTTTACAGATAATAATTAATTTGTTTATATTTGTTCTTACAGAATGATAAGATGAAAAAAGAGTTCAATATGAGTCATGAAGCTTTTGTTGACTAGAAAATACGAGAATGTAAAGCTTTTGCAAACTATCAGAAATATTATTTCAAGTGAATGTAAAGCCTCGCCCTATCTACCATGGCTCTCTTTGATGAAACTGTATTGATTTGAAGGTAGAAGGTTAGATATTAGTCACATTAGGTATTGAAGGTTATATCTATGATGATGAATTATGCTTTTTATTTTCATTCTGATTCCGTGTTCGCATCGAATTATAATAACCCAGAGGATTGAAACCATGGTTATTCAAATTGAATTTTGAAAGTATAACGCACCTTTCCAGGTGTTTGACATGTGTTGAATTAAGCTACGCAATACTCAAAACCACACCTTTTATTAGTTTCATTCCGATTTTATGTTGAGAAAGAAGAAAAGACCGAGTCTGGATAAAATATTTGGGATTTTCCATTAAAAACTCGTACAGAAGAACAATATCCGGCAAAATTAAAAGAAAGCGTAATAAAAAAGACTGAAATTATATTACCCTCGGATATTGCACAGCCAGACAAAAACACACAGAGACCTACTAAAGGCAAACCAATATACCGGTTAGGAAGCAATGCCTTATTTACTTCTATGAAAAGAGTTATTCATAAGGTAATTATGCTCCGTTCACATGGACGTCGTCCGCAAGCAGAACTCTGGAAGGAGAAAATAAAAGGTAGACCACCATCTCTTTCTCATCTTACATGTTCGTCTTATTCCCTCTCCAAAGTTTTTGATGGCTCATGGCGGATGGCAGAGACGACCCTAGTGAGCCGACGGTTGCCCGGGGCGCCGAGGTTCGAAAAGATGCAAAATTCCGACAAAAGACCTGAATATGCTTCGGATGGAGATTAACTAACGATTCCGCAGGAACGGTTCTTTTTTCTTGCTACCTTCTTTGCTTGAAATACATGGAAGGGATGTTTCCAAAGCGCACCTCAGTATATAGATATTTTTATACTGCATCTCCTTCTTTTTCCTCTCACCCTTGTCCATAGACACACGAAAGTAGCCCAAGGAATGTGCTGAGAGAATGGTCGCTATTATAATTGTCAACAAGCAATTTGTGTTAACGGAAAATTCATACTAAAGTTAGAAATAAGCAATAGATATTTACCTCATTTTTAAATATAGCGTTTATAAATTGAAAGAGTAAGTGATATGAAATTATCACAGCGCATGTATGTATGTGCTAAAAATGAAAAAAGAACAAATGTTCAGGGCAAATTCTACTCTAATATTTTTAATTACACTGAAGAACAGTAAAATTTTTTATAGTATTTAGAACGCTAATATTTAATAGCTATAGTAATAAAAGAAAACCATTTATCAACCAGTGTAAATTGAAAATGTTTTTTCACGATTTTAAGGTTAAATCACCATGAATGAAAAGGATAAGAGTTAGAACTGCGCCACAGAAGCAGATAGACTTCGACAGGCTAGGACTACGTATAGAGCAATGGAATCTGCGAGATGGAGAGAAGAAAATTCTTGAAGTCTAAGAACTTCATTTATATTAATTTATATCCTGGGCGCCAATATGTCTAGGAAGGAATGCGGATCCAAACAGCCTTCCGTCTGAAGACTTTGCAGACAGACGACATCAACACCGAAAGTTAGATTGCAACGGCCAATTGTATCCTAAAAATTGAGCGATCAACTTAAAATGAGAGAGAAGCTTGAACGCATACATACGAGTATTTTGGCCTATTAATTCATCGTCATATGTTTAGTCTGGGAGATGTATACGGATTGGTTGAAAAGTTCGAAATAGCTATCAGTGGCAGAGAAAGGGGAAGGAGAAAGTGAGAGGAAAAAACGTCGGAGGAAACGTTAAACAAACTGATGTCGGAGCGATCTTCTCGCAAAGACTGCCTCTCTCTGTAAATGGAGCGCTTAATACGCATTCAGTCGGCGGCGGGAGCACACACACCCTCATCCATTCTGCACTCCTCAACACCCCATTCCTCCGCATTATATCTTCTTTTAACCCCACCCACCATTTCCCCTCTATTTACTTTCATGTCCTCTCTTCTCCGCCGTATTTATCTTTCAAAATTTCTCCCTCCTTATCCTTCCCCGAGTTTCTCATCCGTTGACTCATATTACGACGGATTTCCTTCCATATTCTACCGTTTTTATTAAAATTAGAAGGAAGGGAAACCTTTTTTTTCGATGCCTTTGTTTCCCAGTAAATTTGATGCAATTTGTATCCCGTGATTTAATAGAGTGAGATAATTTTCCTCACTAAAATTGCACTTCGAATAACTTTTTTTAAAGGTTATTTGTGAGTCCAGTGGTTGTTTTTTGGAACCATAATCGTCAATAAATGTTACAGCAAGGTACTTTACTGTTTCTTGTTGAAATAGGTCAATTTTTTCTACTCTGGACAGAGGTACAAAGTGTCCCGTGCGGACGGGAAAGTTGAAGTTACCCAGAATTTGACGATAAATTCAGCAAATTACAATGTATTTTATACAAATTAGTGAATTAAGTAAAGTATTTTAAAGGAAAAAGTATTTCAAACTGACGAACAGTAGGGTAATACTGATTTTTACATGCAATTAAAATGTTGAAGTGTCAAAAAGGTTAGCACTATACCACCGCGATTTCGTACTCTATCTTTCCTCAAGATGACGAAGCATTTCTTTGAAATAAATGCCAAATTATCACCATCATCGAGAAAAATATAGCCTTGAAACCGAAAGTTCTAACACCCATTTCCGTCATATTTCTCGCAGTGATTAATCGACTTACGTTATTGAATATAGGCACAATACTTAATCTCTTCCGAAGACGTGTTATCTCTAAATTTATGGAGCAAGTTTTACTTAAATTATGACTTCTTTTCCAATGATCCCATCCTCAAGGAGCAGCTTGCTAACGCTTATCGATGACATTTGCTCAATAGACTTGTCATCTGCCGAAATAATACACCTTCAGAAGCCTCAATCACAATCACCACACACGCTTCTCCCTCTCCGACCAATCTGCAAAACGTCCGCCATGTATACGACAACGTTTAGAGCATTTCGTCTGAAAAAAGGGACGGAATGAGGCATCTTCTCTTCCCCCATCGCTTTTACGCTGCTCCCCACGGAAAAGGACCGTAAAATGAAAAGTCATTACCATCAAATCCCAGCGATTCCTCCCCACACGCCACCATCATATCCTATACTCCCCCATTTCAGGACGGTTTTAAGGCCTTTTTTCAGGAAAAGAACGACTCGGACCGCTGCCTAAGCCCTTCTGAACCCCACTCTGGCCAAGTGGAGAGAACCCTTCGTTTGCCGTCTAAAACTCCACAACGAAGAGGCACACGCACAACCATTCTCGCAGCACGTCCGATTCCACTTCCGGACCTCGACGCAACGTGAAAAATGTATGCGGATCGGAGAGAATGGTGTGAGAGGGAATAAAAAATATACAAGGGTTGTTATGCCCGAGAATGGAGGGAAAAGAATTCTCTTCCTCGACTATATTTAGTATCCTCCGGGGAGAACTGGATGAATGAAGAGATAAAGCCTATTTAAGGGGCGCATAAAAATATATATGCATTTCTCCTGGAACTTCCGTGCGCGGGAAATCGTCGATAAACGAATAAGAAAAAGAATATTTAGTCCAGTGATGGAAGTTCATTCTTGATTCCATCAAAATTCCATCAAAGAGCTTTCAAAACTACTATCATTTTAGTCGAATAAAATTTGAAGAATAAAGATTTCGTACTCAGAATAGTAAAAGTTTGGGAAATAACACAGGGAACTTGCTTCCTTAAGTACATTTATTACAGATTATTTACTGCTAAGAGTCGAGTAAGCAATCACTAGTCGAGTGAATAGTCACCAAAAATAAAAATCTGGAAAATATTTTTTTTTCTATTACCAGTGTCTTCCATGACTTTCAACGAAGTCTCGCCTGAGCATGTTTTTGTAAGATAAAGTGGAGCTCTGAGAGGATGCCGTTTAAGATTCAAGAAAATTACTTATTTTCCCCTTTTTGGACCTAGAATTGAATACTGCTGCGCGATTTGGAAAAGATATTAAATAGGCTTAACCTCAGGTTTAGAGATGATCCAACCGCGAGCAGTTCGTTTTGTTAATGGAGACTACAGGTTCGACCTGTAGTCGATAGCTCGACTATGATAAAATCCATCGGGTGTCATTCACTCCAGGTGAGGAGATCAAATTACCGATGGAAGCTATTCGGAGAATTCGTCAAAATTATGAAAAAATAGATGACATTCTAATTCCAGCATATAACAAGCTTGATTTCCGAGAAGCGCCGACAAGGCATTAAAAGAAATTAATTGCTAAAACAGACAGTTATTTTAGTCTTTCTTGCCATAGAGGATTAGAGAGGATAAGGTACATGTTGGTGTTGGTACACCCCCTGCCATTCACTTGCAGTTCACGGGATATAAATCTGAATCTGTTGTATTATTCCTTTATCTATAATGTAGGCTATGTTATTATAAAAATTAGAACTTGTGAAGATTCTAATATTAGGAGAATGCATACATTACATTAATGCAATTGTAAACTTCTTTTCAGTTACTGTTCGTCGTATTAATGTTTCTATCCTCCTCAAAGGCTCAGACCATTCCCTTTACTAGCTTCTTTTTGGTTTTAAAATCCATTGATTATTTGCGAGCCTTTCATCGCGCTGGAGGTCACTTCGGGAAAGCTTTCCCTATTCGGTCGTCAAAAAAAGCCGATCGGAAGAACCGATTACGTTCTCAGACTTCTTCGGCAGTAAATTGTGAAGAAGATGAGAACACTGAAATGCCAGTTGGCTGGCTGCATTGCCGTAGCGTCAAACACCATGAATGGGAATCACTTTTTACTCTAAACCAGACTAAATGTGCGCGGCCAATAGGGTAACATAATCCAACGAGAAACATGTCACGTATTTTAGTCATATTTTACAATATCACGCATAAATTTACCTTCTCTATAAATGAAATTTTATGTCACTTCCACCTGATTTGAATAGATTTAAATTACGATCATGGAAACAAAAGAGAACGCCCATCACTTTTGCTACTTATATATTTATGGTCCTCGATAGGCCCACAAAAATACATTGCAGGAAAATAAAATCCAGTAAGCGCTTAACTGGAGTGATGTTGGTGACTCTTCATTGCTTCACTTCACAAACCACTAAACAAGAGAGGGTCTCACACAATCGCCTTTTTTGTGCGATTGCTATAAATATTATAGCCAAGAGAATAAGTGCATATTAACAGGGTACACTACTTTCCTCCCCTAATGAGTATGAATGTAATTATTACTCATTTAGTTTTCACCTGATCTCCCTAACCTGTTCCTTCTACATATTTCCATTATTCAGATGCAATTATCGCGTGAGAATAGGAATCTAAACTCAATTCATGCCGCCATATCTGGACAAATGTAATATTTTTCATTTGTCAATTGGTACCGGATGAAGAAAACTGTGATGATATGAAAGCTACTGGTGTGAGTGATTCTGAATAATGCCATTGATTGAGGTCTCTACTTAGGGAATGCAACGAAAATGTTACTCGTGGAGTCATAGTGCCTTGCTGACGTGTAATTATTCCGCTTGTAGCATTTTGGCTCGGTGAGGAAAGCAAAGGCAAACAGCCTCACCCCTCATTTTGCCTAGTAAGCCTGATTTCCCTCTTCTAACTCTTGGTAGATGATGGTTGAGGGAATATGGTTCCAACCAGTCTTCCTGTTGTTTACAGACAGAGCGCACTAATAATAATTGCTTATTGATTGGTTGTATCTGAAATTATATAATCTTACTGACTTTTATCGAATCCCAAAAGTCTTCTCTAAATCGGTACATTACTCGGTTACTAAAAAATCCTTACAATAACCTATAGTTACGGTACTCCATTCCACTAAAACCTAAAACATTTTTTTATCTAGCAGACATCTTATTCATTTACACTAAAATCATAAACGGCAGGAAAAGGAAGAGAAATTAAGTTCACACAATAAGGTATGCGCCCTGAAAACCCAAGGGAAAAACGGAGGTGAAAAAGTCTGAGGAGAGGTCAGAGAATCCGCCCAAAAAGAGGAGATCCGGAATCGACTTCCGGCCTCGTCAAACGTTTTTCCTTCCGTTCACCCATTGGACGCGCACAAAATAACATTAGAAAGAAGGAAATTCAGCGTAAACTAAATACATTTTGCTAAAAGGCCATGTCTATATTTGACCTTATCACATTTTTCAATCCGCAGCGCTTTCGACAAAAGTGACACATTTATATCAAATACTTGCAAATGAATTACCGCAATTTCATGATCTCACCGTTGAATGAAAAGACGATCAAAAGGCATGAATAAAAAAATTAGAAAAATAATAAACTTAAATCGTATCTTAAAATTTCGCCTGTATAACTCTCACGGCTAGATTTATTCGATGAAGCCAAAGGAATTGATTCGATTCCTTTGTTATTCACATAAATTATTCCGATCGCCCGAAAAGGGAACAGAAAAATATTCGGTCTCCGAGGCGGAATGCAATTTCCGAAAATAAACATCCCTTTGACAAGCGCGGAAATAATTGCGAGGATTGACGTCGTCACCTTGTGGCGCTCTAAGCAGCGATATTTTCGCCGCAATAATTAATTTCAACCTCAAACGCACTCCAGATATTCCCCACAGAGAGAGAAAAGGGAGGGAAGGGCAAAAGAAAACCTTGACAACTGACATATTACCGCGGGCGAAGATATAGCCTCCCCTTCACCTCTCTCCCCCCCTCCGGCTGAACCATAAAAAGAAGACTCGGAAAAGGGTCTCTGCAAACGTAGAATGATGAAAGAGCAAGCGGCTCAGGCTGTGCGATTCGTCACTTGAGGGAGTAAAAGCAGTCTGGCAGAAGGGGAGAGGGCAAAACCTTCTCGAAGATACCACCCTTTTGCCTCTATCTCACCACCCCTCATCCAGCACAAATTTCCCTTCACTTTTTCCCCGCCCCCTCCTCCTCTTCTTTTTTTATATATTTTTCTTCCTCTTTCCGGAGATTTATCTGCTGACGTCGCACAACGGACCACCACTTTCGCCCTTTTTATCCCATTCCCTCTAAAACCTCATTCCTATCTTCCTTTTCTTCCTTATTCCACTCTTTCGTTCTCTATTTCTTTCCACTTTTTTCTTCGACCCATCTCTCCACATGATTGCTACCTGAGGGAGTATCCTCTGCTTCTATTTTCCATGTCCACTTCAGCCTTCTCTCGTTTCCCTCTTACTGAAAGTATTTCCAGCACTTCACTTCCTTGTCACTTGGTTCAAGACGACGAAATGTATTATTTCACCGCGGTTTGATTGGTGGATGTGGATTTTGGGCTCTTTAGCGGTTGTGATAATTTGAATGCTTTACTATTTTATAATTGCACCAGGTTTTCCGTGTCAATTTAAGGAAACGGATGTCAGAAATGATTATTTAAAAAAAATAACAATAATAATATAACAGTCCACTTTTCAAACTTGTAGTCAATCACAGTTTTATATATCATTGGGTTTGAAGAAGTTCAATTAAATTGTCTGTTCCTCAGTTACTCATTTAGTACACAACGATATGGTGTATTGCTAGCTTCGTCCACATATTCGCCTCTCCTTCACGATTTCTCTTTACTTTTGTTTGTCTTCCAACATAGGCTAGGTGAAAAGTTTGCAAAAAAATAATAGAACTATTAGGATACTGTCTGCAGGCGTCACATAGGTTTTTGTTCTGTTTTCCGCTCTTTGTGATTAACATGATATCTTTTGAGTTTTCTTCATCCTCTATGACCTGTATGTACTCAGAGTGCAAATAGGATAGGATAGAATTATCTTTTCCCAGTGTTCCTTCTAGTCTCCCCCAATATAAACTTAGAATCCCAAATTCCTTTTTATCCTTCCTTTAATGAACTTTCCTTTTATCTAGGTTGGAAAATAATCGGCAATACCACGGCGTATGCATCTTTTTTGAGTTATACCTGTTCTTTCCTTTAAAAATAACAAATATTACTGCATTTTGATTTGGCGAACTGTAATCTTTAATGAAAACCCAAATAAATAAACTTTGAATTATAAACACCAGTAAACATGCCAAACCTGCATCGAACCTCAGAACTAGTTATTCTAGCAGCTTTACACATACTTTATCTACAATTCTTTCTTATGCTGCCACCTCTTTATGAACCTCTTGAGGTATAATCATCTTATTCCTGGCATAATTTTCCATCTATATTTTTCTCCAAGAAAGAAATAAGGAATTATGGATGAAGAAAACTATTTTCTCCATCAAAACTTTCCGTTAGTTTGTTACTCTTCTCCAAATACCATTCACAAGAAGATAGATAAGGATCACAAGACATGGAAAGGCGTGCACCTAAGAATATTCCAAAGAGAAACGAACATATTCTGAATGGACCGAGACTCGATTCCGGATATTCTATTGGACTAGTGGCCAATTCGCAAAGTCTCCCAATAGGATATGCATGAACTTTCGGGCAAGATAACTTAATTGGTTAGTGCATCCGCTCAGCTAGTGAAAGATTCGGGTTCAATTTCACGTCCTGTCTGGTTTTTCTAGTACCCATTTCTCATTCAGTTCCTTTTTTCTTCTTTCACCTCTGCTAATCTTCTGATATATTTATTTTTCTCTTACAACCTTCTATATTCTTTTATACGAACATAAAAAATTCCCTTCTAACCTTCGATTGCCACCAGTATTCTTCTATGTCCTTTCCCAGCCTCAACCCCACAGTGTAATAATATCCTATCCCACTCTTCTCCAACCCAATGTTTCTCATTTCTTCTTCTTTTCCATCCATCTTCCCCACGTTCTCTTCCCTCCTTTGCGTCGTCCTTTCTTTGGCCCTTATTGTCTCTCTCTTCTTCCCGAATCCCCCATTCATCTTTCCTCGTCTTCTTTTCGCCGTTTATTTTCACGCTAATTCTCCCTTACGTCCTTCCACTCTCTCCATTCCCTTCTATCTCCATCCTTTATCTCTGAATTCTCGATACGATCCCATCCGCGCCCTTTTTTAAGTTACTTTCATTCCGCCACTTTCTCAACGGGAAAGCTTTGTTCCCTTGTTTCCCATAACAGAGAGATTTTATTTCGAAGCTGCCACGGCTCTCAACGATTATTCCATTTAATAAAAGAGCTTTTTTTAGCGGCGGTAACACTTGGGGAAGCTAATTTATATTAGATGCTTGTTGAGGAAACCTTTCTTTTTTTTTGATTTTGTGATATAAATGTATATCTGTATAAGAGATGCGCAAATATTAACTTTTAGAGGCGGCGTTCTGTAGTGGGTCGGCAAATTGCTTTAGCTCATTAAAAATTCCTTCGAATCTAACAAGCTTGAATTCCTCTATCAATCATTTCGAAAAATCAGAATTAGCTCAAATGTAGAGTTCATTGAGTGCAACTGGAATGCTAATTTTGGTAAACCTAAGTAACAAAATTCCACCATAAGACATCCATGCGTTAGGCACAAGAAATTTCTATTAAGCAGAAAGCAAAGCATAAATGTAAGTTTCTATCCCTCTATTCATTAATGAGAGTAGAAATATTTTATACTTAAAGATAGCAATGAAATTATTAACTAGCAAAAAGAAGAAAATAGTCATTAAACGAAAAAGATACTATCTCTATGAAGAATATGACAGAAAGCGTTTACTTTAATCAATACAAATTTACTATTAGCTTTTATGATTAGTCATAAGATTTCAAGAAATTGTACTATATATTTTAAACCATACGCTTATTGCGTCTATGATTGCTCGGTGACACTTGTAATTTAACCAAATATCAAATTCTGTGCAAGTTCTTTTCGTTGAAAAACATAACCAGCATAAGATTTTATTTGAAAGATTAGTGACATGAAAAACTGCAGCTTTCGGTCTTCTGATAACTGTACATCCTAACGTACGATCTTGTATCAAGTTTTCTTCCAAACTCAAGACAAAGACGTGTCATCGATTTATCGAGCTCGAGTAGATTTACCATTTCATAGGAACGCTCATTGAATCTAAAATGTAAAATGAAAGCATATTAATTCTCGACTCATCAGCTTCGCCTGACTCATAGATAATAACAACTCGAATGTGCGAGTATGGTTGCATACTCTCAGGCGATGAGGCAATTCCAAAGGCCGAATTGATACAACACCCTATGTTAATAATAGTACGGAGGATATTAAATCAACTCGTTAAAATATTTTCGAATTTCACTTCTTATCTAAATTTCTTTGCGAAGACCTAATTCACATTACATGATGATAGGTTCCCTCTAACAGCCAGCTGTGGGATTCTTTGGATGACTGTGATACATATCGAGGATCTTTGATCACTCCGTTTCATCGCTTTTCAAACTTAATGGATGCCGTCAGTGAGCCTCAGCACACTCATGCTATCTTCCGTTATTCAAATAGTTTCGAAATATTGACATTTTGATTTTCAAACCCACGATTTATGTATTTAATGAGTGTGCATCATGAGAACCATACGATGAATTCACCATAAAAAAGTGCAAAGTGGTACTGGTACTATAAGAAACAATATACGTAGCCTTTTAATTTCTGAGGTATGCTGCCAGCTTGATAGAAGCTGCTAGAATCTATTTCAACGAAGATTAAAGTAATAATACTTTCTTTAAGCTCTACATCCCCCGCGCCAATGTTTATCTGAAATCATTTCAAATTGTTGACTCTTAAGTTTTGGAACTCACTACCAGACCAAATTAAAAACTCTACTTCGTTGTCATCATTAAAACAAAAATTATTTAATTATCTTCTGGTTTCTTCGAACTGATTGTAAATTGTTCTTATGCATATTTTTATATATTGTGAGCTGTTTTATCTTATGTATGTGCAGATATTTTTTGTTTTGTATTTTGTTTGCTCTCATGGGACTTTAAAAAGCGCAGAGCATAATAAAACTTATTATTACTATTATTATTATTACATCCAATCTCTTATGTTTCTTCCTTTTCACTTTCGGACTGCGGATATCATTTATGCATGTCAGCGCAAACAGCAATCGCTTCGTGTTGATTTCCGAAAAGGATATCTTCCATCGTTCAGGAAAGAGACGCAGCGAAGGAGACGCAGAGATTGGTAAATTGTGACTAGCCACATCGTCAACGTAAGCGAGAGGACCTTCTCATCCAAACTCCCTTCTTCGCCATGGAAACCGCTAACCCGAACCTTCTCCTCTCTCCCAAGTGGACTCAGTGAGTCACAGGATCCGAAGCCGCAAAGAGCCTCTTTCCCCTTTTCCTCGTCTCCGTTTGCCGCCCTTTCCAAAGGCGCCGATGGCTCATCGCAAGACCACAAGCTTTCCCTTAACACCACGCCCTTCCCAATGCTTTAAGACCCATCTCGAGAGCCCCATGTGAGAGGGAGAGCGAGAAAGGATTCCCTACAAGTCCAAACTCTTTCCGTCCTAGGAACTTCATAAAAGAGCTCCTCCGCCGCGTTACAACTTTCTTGTCCAAAGGGTTCTTCCTTCAGAGTGTTTGCGTGGGAGAGAGAGGGTGGACCATGGTTTGCCTGTAGATGTTGATTTGGGCTCGGGCCAGAGTGATGAGTACCTATTAGACAACGTGTTTCCTGTTAAGAACTTCCATCTAATTTACGAATGATCTTAAGAAATTCGTGCACAAAATCCCTGCGAAGGAAATAGCCACTGGATGCTAAATGAGAAACATCTTACGCATACGTTAATAAATGATAATATCATAGTCTTAATGTGCGCCGAAATGAAGAGCTTAAATTTTCGATGTCCGCATGAGCAAAACTGTCGAGGACTTTATGTGCCTCGTATACAAGATGAACGAGTCAAATATTTATAAGTCTAAAGAAAAGAAGACATTAAACAACTCCCTGTGTCGTATTCCTTATCCCTCACTGTATATAGCCTCATCGGCTCGGAATACCTTCCAATGTAAACCACACAAGATCGATTCCAAGATTGAACCCACGCACATTAATCTTCTATTGCTGGTAATATACAAGAGAATACAAAAGCTCCTCAAATCTGTATTTTTTTGCTATTCTCTTAAGTTGCCGATACTCCCATATTGCTATATGTTACTTGTCTGGTATTTTTTGTTTGTAATTTCTAGCCCTCTGTTTTCACAGAGGTCGAATATTGTCTCCTTAAATCACTTACCATACTGCGATATACAGGTTATCATTTCTCTCTAATATGTAATGCTTTAGATCTTCGTCATAAACTATCTTCATTGATTACCCTGCATTTTTGCAACGAATATAACAAAAAATATCAACGCAAGGACTAGAACATATTGATGACTTTACAGTAGACTTAAGCCCATAATGAAGTTCACCAATGATTCACTACGAAATTTCTCCGTGACAATTTTACCATTAAAATACCATGAGTGGTATAATATTCTTTTCCATCGATATCTATAGCCAGTAAATTTTATTTACCGGAATTAGCATGTTCACTAATGTTTGCTTGCTGCAATCACAATCATTTCATAAAGTACGATGAAAAATCATCATGCTTCAAGCATTAAGCTTCGCGCCAAATAATGTTTTAAAGGAAGCTTTCGTGAGAAGAAGCTTTCCGATGAAATGGTACGGCATTCAGGGCACAACGATTACGGACAATCAATCTATTTTCCATTTGAAATTTCTCCCACCGATGTTTGAAGTAGACAAGGGTATGACGCGAGAGAGATAAATGAGGAGAAGAAGGAGATGCTTGGGCATGAAAAGGAGAAGGTTGGGTTGCTTGAGAGACCCATTTAGGTTACTGGTGGGTGATAATGGAAGGCCGGAGGAAATGAGACAAAAGAATAGCAGTGAGGGTTAGAATCAGGTTCTTAAACGAATCATAGGAGAAAAGATGAGCTTTTAGGTGAATAATTCCTCGAAGAGGAGCTTCCAGAAATGATTTATGACCGTGATATGTATAAATCTTGAATTGGCTAAATGCGAATAAAATTGCAATTTCCCTGAGAAGATTCAAGTTAGAATAGTTACAAGTATAGGAATACAAGTCTTACGGAAGATATTACCGAGATTTACATTTATTAATGTTCAGAAAAATTTCGTAGATTAAAAACTTTCTGGTTCTTTGACAAAACACTAGTGGTAGAAATTTTAAAAGTGATTCGATAATACAGAAGCAATTAGTAAATCAGTCCATAAATAATTATTGTAATAACGCTAAAAATTTTCACTATTTCAAAGCTGTTTTTCTGACTTTATTCCATATGTCAGTCACAGTCTCAAAAGTGAAACAGTACTGTCGATTATCAGCTGTCCTTGAGTTATGATACCGCGAAATATACATATCCGTTTTTTGCCAAAGTTTTAGCAAGAAATTGTCTTTCGTACACCCGATAAGCTCCATTGGATATTTTTATTCCTACCAGTTCTAAGATTCCTGAGATGAACATGAATTCCGAACCATGTATCTTTAAAAAAGAAGAGAAAATTCATTTCTGTATTTTTCTTAAAACACAAATTCGGACACAATTACACTCCAATATATTATGAAATTCAATTATTTACCATTTTAATGATACTCACTTAAATATTAATTTTTGATAATGAATCCATGGTTAAAAATTATATGAAACAAATAAATGTAATAGATAATATAGCTATTCATTGATAAGAGACTTATAGGTTCAGTCGTCTAAAGAACTATTATTGCAAATGTAGAGACGATAGAATAGAGTAAAAAGAATCAAAACGACCAAAAATCAATAGAAAATGCGAATTTGGGCAAATATGGACCTAATAGCTCCCACTGAAGGAGAGAGAATTTATGTAGATTGTGATTTTATAGGTGTTTTAAAAGCTCTGAGTTTTCAAAATACCCTAGGCCAGAGGTAATCTACTGGATATTCGCAAAATTCTACTCATAATGTGAACAATCACTTCTGGAAAAAATTAACAACATATAATTGTACATGATGTTTATCATTATTAAATGATTATTTGGATTTCCAAGCAAAATCCGCGGTAACATTACTCCACCAAAAACTTACTGTAAGACACGAAATTGTAGTTACCACAACTTTCAATACCTTAATTTTAATAAATTAATGCAGCACAATTAATAAATGGCAAGATTTCCATCAAAAAATAATTAAGAGCAAAGAGTCACCTTTGCGTTAGAAGCGATGAATATACTTCCACAGAATCTCAACGAAGGAAAAACTTGAGTTTCATTAAGCCCTATCTTTAAAGAAAACATCTCGGAATGGAATTCCGAATAAAATCCTTCTTAGACAGCCCTCTTCTCTCTTTTGTTCTTCCCCTTTTCTTCCCTATTCAAAACCCTTTTCTCTTCCTGCGCTTTAATCTGAAATTTCAGGAGGCAACTTATCTTCGACCCTCGTCACACCTCTTTTTATTCCCAATTCCTCTTCTTCCATCCCTTTATCCTTTAGCAGAGAAGGAGCGACAAGATAAAAAGTAAACTCCCCTCTCATAATCTCATATCCTCAATCTGCCGGAACTCGGGGGAACACAAACCCTTTCTTCTCATCACCAAGTTTTCTCTCCTACACAAACTGTGAGAGAGGCATCTTCCGTGCTACTTCTTAGACTCTTTTTTCTATGCCGTCTATAAGTTTGGAGAGAATCCAGAGGAGAAAGAGTGTTTAGCGCATCTCAGTTACTCGGTAAACGTCGAGGGCGAACTTGTGTCTTGCTGAAGTATTTTAGAGAAGACGAATGTCCAATCAATTCATTCTGCTCAATACTTTTGGTCGCTTCATTCATGATTTATAAAGCTAATTTACGAAATAACGCAGTAAATTGTTCGCTGTCTGTAGTTAGAACTATATCTTAAAGTGTTAAACACCGAAAATTAATGTTCAAAAAAGAGGAAGAGCAAATTTTTTAAAAGTTTCCCATTAGCTCAACACTTACAAAACGAGGATATCGAGTTTAAGGGTGTCTCTTGCAAAAACAAGCTGGTAGGGTAATTTGAGAAATAATCTCATGCCAAACACTGAGGTTCAATTTTATGATCTCTAGTCCAATCTGCTTATCAGTTAATCTAAAGATTAAGCATAACTGCTGTTTAGCACCCTTAGTGTATTGTAAAACTGTTCATACTACTGTTTAGTTATATACCAGTTTGAGTATGAGGCTCCTTGGCTGAGAATCAGAGCGAGCCAAGAAGGGTTCCGTGGATGTGTAGCATATGGGTCCGAGTCTGAGAGGATCCCATATTTAGAAAGCAACCTTGTAATTTTTTAAAGAGTGAACAGTATACCTGTAAGACATGTTAAGCCAGATATCACTCCTTATTAATTAACAATTACTCGTCGCATAGATAGAGGAAACAGAGAAATGAACCCCTTGAAAATTCGCACTTAGGCCTCTTTTCGCCCTGCAAGTGAGAATGATTTTCGCTAACGTTGCCGAGAGATTAGTTTGCACAATTCCGCACCGCAATTCTTCCTGTATATTTATAGAATGAGCAAGTTCAAATTCAATTCTTGGGTATCACGAGTAGATTCTGGAGCATTCATAGATTTAATTATGTGTCTTAGAAATAATCGCACTACTGCACAGTAAAAATCGATGATTACTTCATAAGTTCTCATCCATGTCAAAAAAATCCACAATAACAAATGAAATCTTGACCGGGCTAATTCTGCCTAAACCTGATCGCAAACGACTTTCACCATTTGTATTTCGAACACTAACTACTAAATCTAAGGAAACAATGTTTTATTAATATTAATATGTTTGAGGAGTTTAGGAAAGAATATCATACCTACAATAGCCCACCTTCATGGAATCCATGCGTAGACACAGCGTTTCATCCCCGATCCCAAACCCCGATCTTCATAACCAAAACATAGCAGTTGGGTATTTTTGTACCCTATTTTATTCGTAAAATAGTAATATTTTTTAAATTAAGTTAATCTAAAATTGGGTTATTATACCCGATATGAAGTACATCTGGCAACCATATTTGAATGAGAGACCTTCAAGAAATGCGGGCAACAATTATAGCAGGTGACCGTACTTGTTTTGCGGTGATAACCTATCACAATTTATATACTGTCAGATACGTATAAGGATCATCATTAGAATTAAAAGAAGAAAAAATAAATTAATTTCATTCAACACCTAGGTGTTATGTTTATATTTATACATAAACGTATTAACAATTATGTATTAAGAACACATTTATACATAAATGTATAACATATAAACACATTGTATTTCAAAACAGGAGTTATCAGCATGGAGAACTCCAAGGCCATAAATTACATAGGTCAAAAAGAAGGGACTTTGGGGTGGTTCTGCTGCTGCCTTTGTTGAGTCCAACATTGCAAAGGAATCGGTGGTATCCAGACCACTAGATACGTATTTCGGAAACTATGTTTCCATCTCAGACTGAGTTTTTTTCTGGTATGGCCTGCCTTCACTCCTCCGAAGGGGTAATCTTTAAATGCGGCTCCTGGTCTCAATGGACTTTATCCGCAAAAAGGGTAATAGTAAGTTAGTGTTTTTATTTTGTAAAAGTGGTTCCTTAGTAAATGAGTTTTTCAGCTCCGTTTAGACATGATCTGTTAGATTAGGAATTTTATTTGACAATTATGTAGGCTATTTGCCTGTCATTGGGATAAATAGATGAATGATTAAAATGAACATAAATAGGTGATTAGAGGAAGGAATGAGTTGGTAGATGGAGAATTCTGAGATTTATTATTTATTTTAGCTTTATTAAATTTTTTAGAAGGAACTTTGCACAAATCCCAAATCTCCCCAACTACATGATCACTACTCATGGCCCCTTTAATATTATTTGTTCCCACATGAAGCAAATGACAATGGATGAAGACCAGTGACAATGAAAATTTTCTTTCTTTTTCCCTAGGAGTAAATAGAATGAAGGGGTCTTCTGAACCCTTAAGAAACACCTTCAGGATTGCAAAGCTACATTTTATTAAAAAATGCTATTGGTGCCGAAGATAACTTGAGTTTGAATTTTTTGGTTGCTTCTCTCTATGGACACCTCGATTGGGACCAATTTGTGAGCCGCATAAATCTCCCTTCAGTTTAGAGAGAGTTTTAACAGTTTAAGGGTAAGCTTTTCAAAATTATTTAAGAGAAAATTTCTTTTGCCACAACTGTGCCAAGCTGGACTAGCACAAATTAGGATGAAACTAACCATCGCCGAATAAAGGATTACTTTCGTTTTAACATTAATCTTTTTGCTATAGAACAGTATGTTGAGAATATTTTTGGCAGCGTTTGCCTTATGAATGGTTTTGAGAATATGGGCTATGGGAACTATGAGAAACGAGGAACCTCTTATCCTTAACTGTGGGAACAATGTCCCCAGGTCAAGACAGACATCTTTGAGCTTTAAATGCCTCACGAATACCATTCTCGAGCACTTGGTCAGGTTCACTGAGCTTCCCTGATCAGGCGATATTAATTTTAACCCTCAAGGTCCCCTGGATAAGGAATGATATAGTAATTTTAATTAAGTAAGAAGTGGTTTCAGCATTAATAAGTTTGAATAGGGCCACCTTGTGTCACAACTTGTCAAATGCGGACTGTAAATCCAGGAATCAGGTCACCATGTTGCGTTTGTTGTTAAATTCACGGGTGACGTCCTCGGCAATCCTGACGATCTGGTGGGTGGTGGAGGGCCCGCCCCTGAATCCTGCATACGATTCAGGGATAACCTTACTTTTGGCGATGATTAAAACCAATCTGTTCTAAACTAGTTTTTCCAGGACCTCGCCGATAATTGGAAGAAGACTAATCGTTCTACAGTTGCTCGGAAAATATGGAACCTAGGGAACTTCCCTGGTTTCCAGAAGTATTGTCTGACTATTTTCGTGGGTGTGTCTTTATATTTATAACCAATCTGTATACGGTGGATTTCTTTCCGTAGCGTGACTGAGTAGTGAGAAGAATGGGACTGTTCAGCGGTAACTATTCATTGTTTGTGGTTGTTTACGAATGAAGATGCTTTCATAAGCATATAATTTGGCCTCGACGATTTAGTCTATTTAAAACTACTTAAGACGGTACAACAACTCGCTGGTACA
Organism: Pachydiplax longipennis; assembly: GCA_036926295.1. NCBI lineage: Eukaryota > Metazoa > Arthropoda > Insecta > Odonata > Libellulidae > Pachydiplax > Pachydiplax longipennis. The sequence goes on from JAVFKF010000012.1 coordinate 22,231,645, forward strand.
ACAACGCAGTTTTAAATCGTCTAAAAGTATCGGGTTATTACATTATTGGACATCTAAGGCTACACTTTATTTTTTCAATCTATTATTATTGAAGTGTACAATGTGTTCTTTAAATCTTGTTTCGTTTTTCTTTAAGTTTGGTCAATGTAAACATTATTGCAAGCTTCGCATGCTATTTGGTAAATGAAATGGTCACAATATCCAATAACTAATACGTATTTTGCCTCCAAATAGGGCATCTTCAGACGTTTAATCGTGTCTGAACGTGAAACCGGTCACCACAGCCGTAGAGGCAAAAAAATAAAAAAAGGACAGTCGGCGGAATCGAGAAGACAAAATAGCCTTTCATCAAAGTCCAAGTCAGTATTAAAAACAAAATTACGATTTTTATAAATATGTAATCTTTCCCAGGAATTTAAACCAGAATTAATGCTACAAATTAGTTCTAAATTTTTAATAGAAATACTACGCTCGAACATATATTTAGCTACCGAGGAAATCGAAAATCTCCCAGATATAAAATGTGCTAACTGCTCATTGAATCTGGTGGTAAACCGTCTCATAGTCTGTTGAATGTAACTAAGATTACATTGAGGACAAGTAATCTGGTAAATTTGAGTAAAAGCGGGATGTTGTCTTTAGTAGAACCAAGTAAATTTTTAAAATTAAGATCATTAAAATAACAAATATTAATATTTCTCTGTTTCATATTTGGTAAATACCTGATTTTTGTAAAATGCAGTCTTTGGGATTTTTAATAAATTTTGGAGACTTTTCGTATCGACAAACAAGTTACAATACGTGTTTTGAAACGAGCTATAGTTCGTGTTTTCAAAAGGTTTGGTGTAGTAATCTGTAATAGTGTAATTATTTTTGTGCGAACATTGTACCTAACATATAATTCCTATTTCATCTAGCAATAAAGAAAATTTGTATTTTACCGTGCTCATCCGGCTAATCATCCGTAGTTAGTACGATTATGCATCCCCAGTTAAAGCCATCAACTTCATGCGTAGGGCCTCTTCTGCTTTTCCGTTAGCTCGAGAGACGAAAATTCGCCTTATTTAACCCTCTGACCGAAGATTACGGAAGAGGTCTGAACGCATCCGCCCGCAAACCTTGAGTTTGGCAACCCTGCGCGGAAAAGGCAAAGACAGAAAGATGAGCGAAGGAGAGAGGTCTTAGAAGAGGCGTCCTCTCGTCCCGCAGGATGGAATTGGGAGTTCCGTTTGATGGGCGTCGCAAAAGAGGGTCTGCGGAGGAATTAAGGAGGGGACGAATCCAGTGTCAAAAGAGGTTTCGGTACCGCGCACTTGATTAAAGGCCCACTCCAAAGCGCACGTGTCCTATCTCGATGATTGGGACCTTGGCAGCGAAACTTGCTGGGGTACCCTCTTCTTCCTGCCTTCCTTGGCATTATTTTCTCCGGAGACTTTGAGGGGAAATGATATCGTTGATGCGTTCTTGGTGACATCTGGAACTCCGAGTTCATATATGATGAGTGACTGAAGAGAAGATCGGGAGTCGAAACTGATTCGTAGGCCTCTTAATAGATTCCCCACCGTGTATTCGTGCTTCTTCAGTATTCAAATAAACGATCAACGTGGTGGATATCCTGAAAAAGATACTGAGTTCAACCGAACGCCACGGAAGTCTACGCAGAAACATTGTGCTTCTCCAGTCTTCTCCTCGAATCAGAGAATTACTAATTAAATTTTAAGAGTAATTGGAGGGGTCTCTATACTGTTTAAGAGAAATCTCGTAAATCTTGATATACCTGCTCCTTATGCCAAGGAACTACGCCGGTTTAGATAATGGATCACCTTAAAAGGTTTTTGATGAAATATGCTGTTTCCCTTTATGCTCCAGTATTTTGAAAATTGTGTGTCGCTAGTTCATGTCCAATGCCTTCCCAGTGCTGAGATAGTCCATTTACAAGCTGATTTACAGGGAATCAAGTTTTTAATTCTTGCCAGATGGACTGCTGTGGATCTGCTTCTTCTGATGTATAGTAGCACTAAGAAAATTATCTTTCACTGCAATGCTTCATATATATAACAAGGCACAAGCCTATGTACGCAGGAAGTTTACCTTCACACTGGACCTTTAGCGAGATTGTTTGCAAAAGCAACTGGAAATGTGAAAGATATTTCTAATCGTTACATCAGTATTTTTTACGTTTAAGAAGAAATAATATATTATTATCTCAGCAGAATACTTCGAAAGACAGAATAATAACTACTTCATATTTAAATTCAACTAATAAATCTTAAATGATCAAATAAAAATTGCATAAAATATCACTATAAAGGTCGGGGATATTCTTAATAATAGCGCTGAGATTCCTTAAGTGTGCTACTTTTGTGAATTTTTCTGTTTTCCAAATTGGGTGGAAAATACTCGATTTTAGGCGAACCCAAAGTTGGCAATCTCTAGAACATCCCTCCCTCTATTTTCCTCCTTCGGTAAATCTCCGAAATCCCCCTGTTTCCCCTCTTTCACTCACTCCTTATCTCTTCCTCCCTTCATCAATCAACCCACATCCTGTTGACCCTTTCTAGACGCTCAATGGGCCAAAAAAGGGATGGAAGGCAGCCTAAGAAGAGAGACACTTTGGCAAAGGGAGTTTCCCATTTTCAAACAAAGACGTGCAAAAGTCACACGGTGTCTTACGGCTTCTGGAGGACACTTCTGGACAGGATAGGATGGAAGAGAGGATGAATTCGGAAGGAAAGGTTACTTCCTGAAGCATGTGATAGAGAATCGCTCAATTCCTCAGAAGACAATGATGTGGAATGAATGCTTTCAACAGCTTCATCTCCGAATGCGAAGTTTTTCATTTTAAGACAGCCAAGTTGTTTTGAAAGCGATGTTGAAAATTTATTTTTCGACGATATTCGCGATTTGTCTTATTTATCTTAATTGGTACCCCGTTTCTATTTCCATGGAATCTTTTTCAGTTAAAATACGTATTATGACATCCATGATTTCCAATAGAAAATTGTGATCAAGGATAAATATTTGCATTAGCATCATAACTCATAAAGGATTTTCAGAAACAATGACAAGATATTTTGTACTCATTTATGGTGGAAGAGGAAATTATACATGGAGGGATTTCCAAACGTAAAATTTTATAATGTGATAGAAAATGTGATGAATTATATAATTATGAATAATTACATGAATGCTTCATGGGTAATTTCTTCGAATGAGAAACACAATTTTTATATAGATGGAATTATTGAATACTGAGGAAAATTATTCACTCAGCTGTTTGGGATCGAAACTTTAATTATGGTGTGTATCACAGCTGACTAACACTAACTAATTTGATCTCAAAATTCAACGGTGGTCTGCATTATTTGTTAAATATTTCGTGGGAATTTGTGCTTCTATTCAAACGGGAATCCCTTAAATTATACAACTCATGTACTATAATTTAAAGGCCAGAAGCATGGGCGCAGATAATACACTAATCACCCAAAAGTATTTAAGACGCTGCCCGAGAGGGAAATGTGTAGAATGAAATCGAAATTCGAGAGCAGAAGGGCAATATCACCAGCAATACAGGAAGATAATATAATTCACCTAATACTAAAGCAGCGATAAAAGATTATTTTTCTTAAATAATGGATTCCTGCGTGAGGATAGAACGATCTAAATTCAGGTTTCAGTCGTTCAGATAAAATAAATTAATGACTAACGGGTTATAAAATGCATCATATAATACCTCTTGAACTAATATAGCATCAAAAATACATCTCACTACAATGGGAAGTCTGCGGATAGCGTATGAGCCAGTAAGAAAGAACATAGATTCAGAATCCAAAGAGGTTAAGGCACTGAAGGAGGACGAAAGGAGTGGGGAAAGCAATGGAGAGACTAGGAGCTGCGAGGGATGATCGGTGAGATTATTACAAAAGTTTGCTGAAAGAAGGGAGTTTGGTGCATCTTCGGAAGCTTTTCCAACGATTTATGGCGGCAATTTGGTCGAATCAATTACTCCTCCAATCGATCCTTATCAGGAATCGTAAATTTTTCTTTGAAACAGTTAATGGGAAATATGTCGGGCAGATTGAGTTGGACAGATTTTGAAGAAATCGATATCAATGCAATGTTCTTTTTGATATTTCGGTGGAAATTAAACCGAAGATACACCAATATAGTTGTTTTCATTGGAGTGTTGGTAAAGAACAATCGGACAGAAGGGCAAATTGAAAATTCAAAAGAATAAGGGTATCGTCTCCAAGAATAGTAGCATTCAATTTATTCATATTTTCGAAATGGATTCTGAAGTTAAGACCATGCAGCATTTCAGCCATTTTTCTGTTTGGTACAGAATCCCATAATTTCTCAGTTGGGAAATACTGGTAATCTCATTTACAACTTTCAATGGTAATAGGGCGATTCATGCCCTACAGTGCCGTGAAATGCTGTTTTCCTCTAAATTTATTTTATGATATTGCAACAGAATGCAGTAGCAACACCTTGTAACTAACCATAAATTTCTGCCAATAATCCTCAAGTTGATAATATTAAATATGCACTATATTTAGCAACGTTCATATCGAAAATTGTCACACTTAGATGTATTGCTTTAGCAAGAGAACAGTAATAAAAAAAATGGGAAGTCAGCCTTAACGTTAGACTTCGAAGATATTATGATTTGACTTCTGAAACTTCGTACGCCCCCATTAAATTCGGTGCAATGACTGACCGGTGTATTGACAAAACTTGGAGATTTGCGAAGATTAGAGCCGGCGAACACCAACCCTTTCATGCACTGGGAGTAAAGAATCCAGGTTTGCCGTCCACCTCCGAAATTAAGGGTATTAAAGAGATTTTTCCGCGAAACTGCTTCACAGGGAAACGAAAGGTTAGGTCTGCTTGAACATGTGAAAATAAAAGCTTCCCAACCCCAATTTCCTTCATTGATGACTTCAGTATTTCCCATCCTTACCCAATTCCTTCCACACTCAACGCCTTCTCCACCCTTTCTATCCCTGTGAATACATTCTTGTACTTCTTTGACCGATATGCCTGAAGATCTCAATTCATTGACGAAACTAGTCGCCTTGGAAAATATATCTGTGGAAGTCGTTAAGTGTGCATTGTTTCATTTATTGCGAGAAAAAATAAAAGAAATAAGCAAGTCTATCGTCTCCATAAACGAATTAGGAATGATGAACGATAATTTAAGACATTTTAAGATATGCAGTAAAAAACGATGGTTGTTGGAACGCAATACTTGTTTCTTAACTCTTGAAAGTTTCAAAGTGAATGTCAAAGAAATGAGAGGAAAACTTAAAGGATCAATTTCTAGAAATAAGAGATTCCGACGATAAAAACAACCGAAAAATAAATGACGAAAAATATAAGATATTAAAAGATTTGAGGAGCGTGGAATAATAGTGAAGAAGAGACGCAAAAGCAAAAACATGCCAATTATTCTGAGTAGCCCTTCAAAGACCATTTAGGCGTAAAGAGGAGATCAGTATTTCAAGAATTGTCTGTTTAGGAAGCGAGTATTGTAGACAAAGTAACTAATAATGTATCAAATTTTTATCACTAAATTCATATTTTAAGTATGGAACTTCAAAAAATAACAAGAAAGTCTCCTTTCGACAAGAATGATGCGATTTTTGGAAAAATTTACATAAATTACAACCAAATATTACGAGAATATCTCACGCAATTTATCAAGGATTTCATCAGTAACTTTACCGTTAAATTTATAAGAAGAAATGTTAGAATGGTTATACTCTATAAATTCAGTTGAAGTGAAGGAGAGAAAGAAACTGACAAGTTGCCACTACTTACATTACTAAAAGGAATTCTTCAAAGCATGTTACTTGAACTTTGTTGCGGAATAATTTGCGAGTTGCCTAGCCGCCTGATTTTGTTTGCTCTCTTGTTTGTTTGTTGGCGCTAGCTATGTAAAATGTATTACACCGACCTCTCCCACTGCTGAAATCTCTCTTGTCCCAGCATTAGAGGAGGTTGCTGCAGAAAAAGGTTGCTTGCTTGATTTTTACTGATATTCTGCTATTTCATTTTCTACTTAACAAAATTTATGCGTTTCTTATAGTCATCAGTACTTGACATCCTGATATCGTCCTACTACTAACCAAGCAATGTAAAATATATATGAAACCCAATCAATGAATACGAAAACAAGGAGAGTACCAATCAACCTAAACCCTACCGATCAGTGGGCACAAAAGAGTTAAATTGCCTTAGGATGTACATTCCATTAAAAGAGGCAGAGTTTTATAGAATAGCGAAGAGAAGCAGGAAGGCTTTAACTTTTTGGGTACCTTCCGTCCCACCGAATTCGAGAAGATGATTCATCTTTCACTTTCCCGAGTGTGGAGAGCCGACGTTCATTTCTTTCCTGCGACTTTGGAAACAATTTATGCCGTCAACAACTTCTGGATAGAAGTTATCAATGAAGACAATGCTATAAGAGTGATTGCTCTTATGGCATACAAAAACATAGCTCATGATACTAAAGGCGTACTATTTGAGCCGCAGTGCATAATAGTAGATTCGAAAAGTAGTTGTATTGAGATCAATTTTACCAATGTTAGCAGACGGAAAAGTTTTAACAATACGCACAACTTAAATTTTAAATGTTATTTTGAAAATTGTCAGAAATAAGATCACCAATCCTTTATTTCAATGTTCTTAAATCTCGCTAAATACATTATCCATGTATGCTGGACCTGGGCAATTATTGAAATTTCGAGTATCAGATACTTCTTAAAAATCTAAATTCACGTTTTTGGGAGGAATGCATTTTAAACAGATTTTTTTTAAATCTTACGAGACCACAGAATCGAAGAAAGTGATACTAATTATAAATTGCAGTTTAATTGTGTTACTTGCCTGTATATTTTTACTAAATTGAGTTTTCGCTATTTTTTAATTTGAAAATAAATGACATTAGGCAACCGCTAAACACAATGTAGTGTGCATCCTTACGCTGCCAGGCGTAACATTAGCAATTTAAGAGGTTGTGAGCAAGAAAGACCCACATAACCTCGCCTTCCAGGAATCACAACGAGAACGAGGATTCCATACAATTTCCCTCTCATCGAATAATAAACGAAGCCGAATCGGCAATAAGAAACGCGGCGGATTACGAAACCGAACGCCCATTGGCTCACAAAAGCATCGAGGACAAACACCGCCGCAGTGGATCGAGACATGATAAAGCTCAAATATGAGAGCGCCCTCCGCAATCCGTAAGAGTCAGCCGGATGCGACTCTCAATCCCATATACACGGAGATCCCGTTCGATTCGTCTTTGCGATCGATTCCCGCCTCCAAACATCTGGAGTGGATAAATGGAAGGAGAGCGATCGCTGTATTTTCCCTCTCTCTGCGAAAAATAACTCGCCTCCCGTTCGATTGGATACGATGTTATCTCCCGAGCGCCGAGTGCTCGGCGGGGGAATCCCTGAGAAAAAAGAGGGATGGAAACGCGCAGGATAAGACGTAAAAGGGCGCCATATATCCATCGAGTAACCTCACATGAGTGGCATTAGTAATTCATAGTCCAAAAGTTCCTCCGCCGAAGCTGTCTCTCCCTCCTTTACCTTGGAAGAAAAGGAGTCGCTCGCCGGGAGCGCCATCTATCAAATGGCTGAGGTCGCAAGGGCACGTGGAGAGAGGGAGCGGATCCGGAAAATCTCCGAAAGAGAAAAATAGATGGGAAGGAGAGCGATAGAAAACAAGGGTTTCGGCGGGTGGGGGCAATATGATGAGATACAAAAGTGGAGGGAAAGGAAGTTGCGTGCTTCGGAGAGGAAGTTTTTTCGAGGATTGCATGCGATGAAAAGAGATGGGCAAGAGGAGGAAGATAATCGCTTGGCTGCCAAAGATGTTGGGATTCGACATGTTGTTTTGCGAACAGTCCTCTTCCAGGAAACTCTTTCGAAGATGAAATAAATATAGGGTAAAATGTCGTACAGTTTAAGAAATCACCTGATACGACCATTTTACGATACGATCAGCAATCTGCTCTTTCCTAATAATTATAAAGTATTTTGTGGAATATAAACTTCAGAAATAAAGCCAACCCATACATACTCAAGGTATACAATAATTATGGAAGAAGTAGAATTCATAGTTCCAAAGATCATCACAGCTCTACTTAATGATTTAAAACAAAGAAAATTCATTTCACAACTAACGATAGAGGTAAAAATTGGTCCAATAAACTGAATAACCTTATCATATGAGGAAGTATTAAAACTTAAATCCGTTTTGCAGAAATACATTCTACTCACTACACCTCCAGACCAGCTTTTACGCTTTGGAGGGCCTAAATATTAGAAAATGTTTTACTACTCTTGTAAAAAATTATGCAATGTATTTTGGAGTAATATAATTTAAAGGTTTTTTCATGCTATGTAATTTCATGTAAAATAAAGGTCTGCTGAAATAGTAAAAAATATGAATTATAAAACTAATTTTTAATACATTTAGTATATGTATACCGTTAAAACTTTAAGACGAGAATAACAAATTTCCAAATGAGAGAGTTTGCCTTTAACGTGAAACATCTTTAAATTTAGATTTTGCAGCCTTTTCGCCTATAGTTCATAAAAAGAGAGGGCTAATAATTGAAGAAAGACTATTTCTGAGTTAGAATCGCAAATGATGGAAGGATGAATGAGAGAGCAAGAGAATGGCAGAGAAAAGTTCCGACAGACAGTCGCCACCCCTCGGGAAAACGGCGAAAGATTCGCAGGATGTCGGAAGCTGCGGGCGATATTCGAAATAGATTTATTCCGATTCGGCGCGTGCAAGAAACTGAAGAATCTTTTCCCTTCACCTTCTGGTTTCCCTTTAAGATCCTTTTACATCCTATGCTTGCGGCCTTATAAAGGGGAGAATCTGAAGAATGCAAGTCTTACCGTTTTGGAAGCTATTTCCCGTGATTTGATACGGTCAGTCAAAAACTATGACAACTAAAACAGCCCAAAAGTCGTCATCCTTTAACTATGAGAAATATTCTATTCCATTGTCTGTGCGGCGAATCTGTCTGCGCATAAATCGATATGGATCTATTCAGAATATATAATCCACGACAAAATAAGTTGCTCCAGTTGAAAAACAAGAAAAGAGGACAGGGAGAGGATATCTTGTTCTATCTTTCCTTACTTCACTCCCATACCGAATCTTCATCTACTTCATCAGCTGCTGTGTATATAAACTATCTTGCATTTGCTCCAGCTAATAAAGTTGTATCTTTCAAACCTAGCGTGTGATTTTTCTACGATTGTGTAGTGGGTATATTTCCATTCGATAATTTCCACAAATTAGGTTACGACCGAATTCGGTGCTTAGAATAACCAGGTAAACGTTATAAATTTGCGATCTGAATAAAAAATACCTGTTGATGATAAATATGCTGCAAATTTAAGTTGATAATAGTGTGCGGTTGCTATGAAATGTTGAGCAATAAAGATGTCTTTAATTGACGCAGAAAGATCCCAATTAAATCCATTTTATATCTGTTATTACTGGTGCGCACACACAACCATTCCCTAACAAGAAAAATCCGATTATAAAGGGCATGACCCTAAGATCTTGGGGTAGAATTGCTAGCACGCAATCTACTCTACCACCGCCGCCGATAAATAACCCTGTCAATTTCTTGTTGTGCATTTCAGATTTAAAAAATTTTTCTTAACCATACGTAACTCGTGGGAGAGTCATTATTTGAAAGATGATCGAAAGTGTGACATATAAAATCACGCAGAAAAATGTAGCGAACAAAATAAAATGAGCAATACAAAAGGTATACGCAAAAGGTATACTCGTAAGCTTGAGCAGTTAAGTACAAAGGGGTATTGGGATTAGCTTTCAATTATGAGAGAGAGTGCGAATTCCAGATATGCTTGAGCATGTGTTTCTTGCGTTCTCTTACGGCTTACACCTATTCATGTGTCACCTTTCATTGGTTTAACCAAAAGTACGATACTTAAGTTTCCGTATCTCACATACAGAATTTAAGCAGCTTCTTCTCAGGACCACATATGTTCTCATCATCTTGGTCACACTGTTGTCTTCCACCCTTCCCATTTTCTTAAACCAACTTGGCAGATTAGTGACACAGTAGTTCTCTCAATCTGCATTCCTTTATCACCTACTCATTTCTGATATAAAAACATTGTTATACAAAGTACGTTTCTTCGATTTTTTATACGAAAAAGAGATACTCTCGCATGGGAAGCTGGTATTCGGGAACTGATTGGTGGGTGTAGCGAAGGGATATCGGAAACTAAGAAAATTGGTGATACGAGGGGGAAATCTGGGAGTGGTGTCCGCAGGTGAGTTATGGAAGGGTCGGACTGTAGGGCCGCGAAGGGGAAGTCAGATACGATAGAGTTTAAGAGGAAACTGAAGGATTTTAGGATTCAAAAATAGGCAATCCAAAAGGTAAGGACCAATGATACTCCTTAGCTCTTAGATCAAATACAGTAACAAGTGCTTCATCGGGCGTCATTCATACTAAGGAGACAATTCTTATACTCAGCCATTACCAAGAATATGCATGCAAAATAGTATAAATGTAAGTATATAAATAAACGTATAGAGATGAATAAAAATGTATAAAATAAACTGGTTTCATGCTATGTACCTGCCTGGAGATGGGAATTCAGGAAATATGGAAATAAAAATATGGTGCAAAGAAACATGATCGGAGAAAAATAAAGAGAAGGAAGGCCCGGGAATCGCGTGAAAAAGGTTTATAACATAAAAATAAGTACCTTACTAGCAGAACTTACTTATTTTCATAAGAGGTTAACCTTATATGATTGACTCTTTCATATCACATCGCCCAAACTATGAGGATTCGCGATCCCGCATTCAAATCCCTTTATATTAATAATTCCGTAACCTCACTATTCATGTTGACTCTTTCCTTCCCTTATAATATCTTTGAAAAATCGACCATTCCGAAATTTCCTCTTCCGATATCCTCTCAACCTTTTCATTCTTCATCTTCCCTCTCTATCATATTCTTTCACCTTCCATCCACCACTTCGGCAACGACAGAGTTTACCTCAATTCCCGAAAAATCCTTTAAAACAACCTTGACTACCTCTCCCTCGTAATTAAATTTTCCAGATGAAGGAAATCCAGGAATTCCTCCGCATCTTCGGCCCCCTCACAAAATCTTCTACAATCGTAACCGATACTTTTATCGGTTTTGGATTATTTTTGCTTTTATATTTCCCCGTAACAGACTGAAATATCGAGCGTTTTGAAGGGGAAATTGCATTCCCTTTGCGGCATAATAGTATCCGATCGATTTTGGCTAACGCTTCTTTTTATTTGCGTCATTTAATTTCATTCAGACAGATGTTTGGAAAATAATGTTGTTTGCTATTGCTGCGCAAATCAGTGTCTCCATGGAAAGCAGCTTTCAATGCTTAAAATGAGCAGCATCCATAACTTAGTACGTTTCCACTAGTTGTTGAATCATATTTTCCTTCTTTCCATGGATATGCCTACACTTCCTTCTTTTGGAATCTCATCTCTCGCCATTTTCAAGGTGCTCTTTCAATCGCGTAAGATAAATTTGGTCTAATTTCTATATTGATTGTGTATTCTTCTTGGGCAAATATTAAATAAATTGACAAAATATAGCTAGCTTACTATCGAGAGTTTCGTTGAATATGGAATCTTACCAAAGAATGAATGAGAGAGAGTTCGTTTGAATGATTATTTTCAAATATTAAGAGACGAAAGTTCCAGTGCCCCTAAGCCAAGAGCAAGAGTATAGTAAAGGAGTCATGCATAAATCACAACCATTTACAAACTGTACCTGCCTGGGGCGGTACAATTCACGTTCCACCGCCAATGCAGACTTCCTCTACTCGGAGTGTGGGATAATGAAATGAAATTGTGAATCGGCCTGTATTTTTTAGGGAACATAAAATGAAAATAATAAAATTGACCGGGTATATTTAAACAATAATTATCTAATGTGCATTAAAAAATCAGCAGTCTGCGGTAGCAGAACATACCTTGCTCGAGCCCGTACAGGACCTCAACTTTGAAAACGTTAAGGTACTCGAAGGACTCGCTTCATTTCACACGCAAAGTATGTGAATCAATAAGGATCATAAAAAGACTAAAAATTTCAACAATAAAGACAATTACCAAGTGTCATGCTCGTGGCAACGCCTCCTCCAAGCAGGAGAATGACAAATTAATAGGATACGCAATAAAATTCACCAGCCACTCTTAAGATAACAACAGAAACCCATGGGAGAGTGAAGCCAAGAGATCAGGGTGACCAAGGTTGCGGTAGCCAATCCCTTCGGCGGCTATTTAGCCCGAAGCCATCCTTCCCAAGGGATACGGAACTTCAAAACGAAGTAGCACTTGGAAGAAACAAAAATATAATCTTCAAAGAGATCGAGGCAAAATATTTCCAACAGAAAAAGGAAAAATGACCAAATCAAAACCACAATAAATAGTAGACGAAACAATTAAGAAAAATTCCAGTTGAAGGAACAAACAATATCGTTTGCGAGACGTAGTCAATCGAAAAGGATTCCTCTGCTAATTCCCAAAAAGCGCCTTCGCACCAGCTTGCTCAGCTCTCACAAATCTTTTTCTTACTGGAAAGAACCTACATGGAAGAATCGCTAAGAATTGTTGTTTGATGAGTTCTAATGATGGCGCGATTGACGCCGAACCGGTTAATTCTGAATATCTCCTTGGAAGTACATAAGTTTTGTAAGTAAACACTGTTTAATTGCTAAGAATATTCATTCGCTCAATGAGATCTTAGCATAGAACGCACATAAAATATCATGAAATAAAAAAATTGAAATCATAGGAAACGCACAAGACAGAATCACTTACTCGCTAATTTCACTCTGGTTCTCTTCTTCAAAAATTTATTTTCCAATATCGCGAAAAAAATAAGAAAAAATCGGAACTTTCTATAACTCGATTGCGACCCAAACTGTCGGAAGAAGTATTGCAAACCATGAAAACGAATATGATTTCTCCGCGAAAGGCAGCACGAGCGCCACGAGACTTCGAGACGAAGAACTATTCTGCCGCCATCCGATTCTCATATTGCCATGACGCGCCATAAATCCCGAATAATGCTGATGGAGAGCTAAGAGAATGATATCTCCGTTTCGTGTCTTTCCAACTACAACGGCTGCATTGGCAAATTGAGAGGGAGAGAGAAAACGGACAGCGAAGCTTACAAGCTACATGGGATATTTTCCTTGCACAGTTTTTTTAAGTTTAAGGTTATCCTCGAGATATTTCATCGTAAAATTTTATATTACATTCATATGAAGTTATAAGTAAACGCGGTTTATATGCGACAAACGAGGTATAACATTTCCAGGAAGAAATGTAAACTGGAGATCCATAAGGCACCGGTGTAACTGTGCCTGGAAATTTTTCTTCTTCAAAGGAAAGCGAAAACTGCGTGTTTACGTAGTTTGTATTAGAGAGGAAAGATGCAAATAAGCAATAATGCAGACATAACTTATGTCCACTAAAAACTGAACAGAAAGACTGCATTACGAAATAACCGAAGAATAACCGATAAGAGAATCTTTCGCATTGCTTCTACATTTGGAACCGTCCCAGTCTCTACACTGGTGGGAATGGACTTGTTCGTCAACGCACCAGTGACATCTGCGCCCGGAAATTCAGGATTATTCAAGGTAATATTCACCGCCTTTTTTAATCAAAACGGAACATTACCACAAATATAGGATTTCCATAACTTCCATAGTCGCTTGTTCAGTCTAACAGACCATGAGCCTCTGGGAGAGCACTTACTACTCCTCTCCAGTGTTGAAATTTCCTCCACCGTGTATGTTAAACTGGAAAGATATAATGGTGCTCACTTTGAACTGTGAGGTTGCCCCAAGAAGAGAATCTCTCCCCTCTAAACAAAGCGTTGCGCATGCTATAGTGCATGTTTCTTCTTTGTTGATCATAACCAACCGCAGAGTATAATTCCCAAGCTAAATAGGATGCGTCTTGCTCGAGACACCCAGAAATCTCTTAAATCTCAAAATTTAATGCCAGTTAAAAATCAAAGAAGTACTTCGCCATGCTTCCAGCTTTACTCGCAGTGAACAACTGAAATATGATGTGGACTCGATTGAATGGACCTCTAAAGATTCACAAACCTGATATCTCTATCAGGCCTGTCTTACCCTTATTAAGTGACCTTTATATTAACTTTCTACTAAATTCAATTATTCGATCGAAGATCTGTCTAGTTTTCCCCAACGACTTCATAAAAAAATGTTTAGATCTTATAAAGAAAATCCCTCTAAGTACCTAAACAGGCTATCTTAAGGTCCTTTGATGTGAAAATCCTTTTTACTAGTGCTCCTTATAATGAAGCTATTGATATCACAATAGGCCTCGAAAACTCCAACGTTCATGGTGGATTGACAGTCAAAAATTACTGGAAATTTGCCTTGCTTAAAATTATTTTCTATTCAATAGGTGTTTTTACAAACAAAATGCGTGGTTGGCGATGGGTTCTCCTCTTTCCCCTTTTATGGCTGAAATAATTATAGATCATTTCGAAAGGAAACTTTTTAGCTCCAACTATGCTTATTTCAGAAGTTTTTTTTAATGGTAAAGGTACGTGAACGATGTATTTGCCTATGGACAGGAACTTGTCGTACTTTGGATTTGTTTTTGGAATTTTTAAATGCACTCCGTAATAACTTAAAATTCACGAAAGAAAAGGGAATCAATGCTATTCTTCCTTTCTTAGATTTTGAAATTTCGTTATTCAAAGGAAAACACTTTTTCAATGTTCAGAAAACCTAGTTACACGGATTACACTCTCAGGAGTGATTCCTTTCGTCGGTTTTCTCAAAAACTCACGGCTTTTTATTCCATGGTTGACAAAGTTGATAACTGCAAGTGAGTCAGTCTTGAATTTTTAATTTTGTTCTGCACTCATTTTCATGCCTTTATTGTAACTTTTAGTGCATGACATACTGTGAAGCTAGTTTTTTTCTCTTGATGTTCTTTCGTTTGTTTTTACTTTTATTCTTTTTATGCAGATGTATTTTCATTTTATCTGCAATTTAAAGTGTACATGTATGTATTTCCTTTTAGATGCCTACTATTTTCGTAAAAATCTTAGTTATTCTATCTGCAGGTTTCACAGGTTTTTCACACCCCCGTTCTCGCGGGTGTTTTCCTGCTGTGGGCTATTTTCCTAAGCACCACCTTAGGTTTTTAAATCCACAATATAATTATCTTCCGTGCAAATTTTTTATGCTTTCTCTCTCATACAAATTGACGAAGTGTTAGATTTAGGGCTCAGGAGGGATGATGTAGCTCCGCCACGAAACCTAGGTCGTGTAATATTTCTTTTGGAGTAGTAAACGCTTTATTATGAATCCGTTTATTGTTAGTGACTACCACAAGGTGAAGCTTGAGTCTGTGTTGCCCATCAAAGTTAATAGTAGAGGTGTATTAGACACCTCCGCAGTGGCTGAATCGGCCTTTGGGAACCGTTTGCTGCTTATGATCGGCGACGGCGAGGATTCCTGCATTCATTCTACCGCACCACGACCTCCAATTCGCATGATATCCTTTCCAAAGAATCCGGAAAAATTGTTCATTCATCGCCATCGTATTTTACTCGGCCTTTTTTCAATTCCTCCGCATTAATTGAAACGGTTTCATTACCACCGTTTACATGATGAGAAAATACCAGGGTGTAGAGCGTAAAATGGAAACGGGGATAAATAGAGATGAGGTTGCGAGTGGGAGGGAAAGCGTGACTGGTCGACAATCGGAGAGAAGGGGATGGTGTGTAAGGGTCCCAGAGGTGTGTGTGTGTGTGTACGTTTGTGAGTGCTTGTGTGCCTCGCAGGGGAAGGCGGCAATGCTGGTGCCTGGATGGTTTTGATTGGGAAATTGATCGAGGGGGACATGGGATGGGAAATCGTAATTACTGAGCGCTAACGCTGGGTCAACCGCTTTCGAAGCCATGCACTCTCACCCCCTCTCTCCCAATGTCACTTGCCTCCGCTAATTGCATATTTATGCCAAAAAAGGAGACGGCGAAATATCAGAGGAGAAAATCATCTCGGCGATAGTTTCGTTTGCGATGGTAACTTAACTGTGGCGGCAAATAATGGTTCGGGAAAAACTATAATGCGGGTCCCATTGGCATCGGGTGCGGATGTGTGCTAAAGAGCCGCCGCACTTCCAATTGCTATTACTTTGCTCAAATTTTAATCCCTCTTCATTGAGCGTTCAGCATATTTTTCGATGATTCTATTCCACGGTTTCAATTTCCGGGATCTGAGTCGTCATGATTTCTATTCGCAATATTTACCGTCCTTGACTTTATCTATCTCGCTTTGCCTATCTTTCCTTGACCTCTCTTTTTTTACGGGGTGTGACAATGAAGTTCATGAAAGGAGGAATGCATTATAAAGCCAGTAATCTTTCAATCACATGAAAATGAGGGAAATTACGTCCAAAACCATAATCCAAGGGAAAACAGCACAGGTTCTCTACAATTTGATGAACCATTCCATATTACGAGAACTGACTGTTTCATACAAATCCACGAACATTTCCCGGAAAAGATGTCATATTAAAAAAAATTAGCCAGGATGTATAATGAAAATATTTTCTGGTTTGTTTCAGATACAGAGTGTCACCTCCAAAGTATAAAATAATTGTCAAGACATTTTCATCGATATTATTCTATGTTGTGTATTAATTTCTCATTATCTGTGTCATCTTCTTTCCTCAATCTTCGATATTACCTCTAGGATATAACTGTAGAGAACGAAAGAAAAAGGCAGTTTATGGAAAATTAGCTGAACTGTGTATAATGCAGCATCGAAAATTCAATGTAAGACAGAAACCAGGAACGGGAGAGAAGGAATTAATCCCTCCGAGGAAATAGATGAAAATAATGGAGTGGAGGCAAAGTATAACCAAAAATATAACCACCCTTCTCGTTTAGGAGCTTAAAATTGACTTAGCCATGATCTTTAGTAATCAATCTGTATACATATTATTTTTAAAAAGGACGAGTTATAGGATGGTTATTAAGAATTGGAACGTGGACTTACATCAAAGCTTTAAATTCCGCTTGCGATTTCTACTAGCATTATCGGGGTTCAGTCTCAACGATGTCAAAGAGACTTCGTCAATTAGTTATTCTCCTGCCCCACATCCTTCGAATATCTTTGAATTTCTCCTCCAGCTCCGTAATCTTTCCATCACTGCGAATCTACTATCTCTTCAGCCACCGCACTAATTCTCTTCCCCGAAATTCTCCCTTTACTCTCATTCATCACCGCTCTTGCTCACGCGCTTAAACACCTTTTCCAAAACCCCTATCTCTCGCAAGACGATGCATAATCCACACCCGTTCAAAAACCTCACTCATTACTGCCCCACTTCTCCTAATTTGACTGCCTCTCTTTCAAAAAATTCCCGCTCTCTCTCTATCGACACCTCTCTTATCTCCCTCTATCAAACGGGGGCTGAGCATCGTGGGGCGCGATAATTAGATTTGTCGTCGGTAGTGGATCAATGGCGCGGCGGGAGGGGTGGGGAGGAATGCGTTGAGAAACGACTGTGGCGCCAGTTACCGATGGCGACGAGAGCGCCGCGCAGCGCCCAATCGGATAAGCGTCGGAGGTTTTCCGAGCTGTGGAGTGAGAAGGGTAACGTAAAGCAAATGAGTGCGAGAAGATGATTCGGTTGATTGGAACGGTTTTCGTTCGCAGGAATGTTAGGGGCGTCTGGGCGGAATTGCATGGCCGGAGGAAATAATAAACCGTTGGAAAGGAAGGGCAGCGCGTGATCGCCGCCCCGATTCGATTGAAAAATAAAAGCGAATCGGTTTTCCGAGAGATATTTTTGTTCGATAATGGGTACGAAACATCGCACGATTCGTTTTTTTATATCAGATGCCGTCCCCTGTAGGGAAATGAATTTGGAGGATATCCCTACCCGTGTAGTTTTATTTCCGTTGATTTGTTTGTTGATGGAAGGCTTTTCGTACGTTATACTAGCTTCCCAAGCAGTCAAAAATGAAGATCCACAAAGTGATTAATGATGCGTTTGTTACGCAACGGTTATTAAATTATGGATGCCGTGCGGTTTATTTTTGCACGATTATTTCGTTAATTAAATAGTTTATATTCAATTTAAATTCTATCACTCGTTCCCCTGCAAGAAGCATGTTCAAAGTTCATTTTGGAGAACTTTTCGAGCTAGATTTCTTCATAGCTTTGAAGATAATTCGGGGAAAGAGTAATTATAAATATAATTGGAATATATACGTAACCATCGTCCTTATTATAATTTTCTTGTGTGGAATCCTAACAGGAAAGTAAGTGTTAAAGAATGTATGAGTCAGATTTTGAAAAGAAATTATCTCAGTAAATAGCGTGGCTACGGGCAATTGCGGACTCCTTTATATCAAGATTTTCTTTATTTGCCTTTACTTAATTTGTTTGATGGTAATTCCGAAACAGGTTGTTATCAGGGTTGGTTGTAACAGGGGTTACTTACATACTATCTTACACATATATTTCAATGACGTCTGTATTGAATTGTCGATGGAATAAAATTCACTTAAAAATACACTTTTTTAGGGAATGCATTGACATGATTCAAATGAAAACATCGAGGAATTTCCAACAAGGAAATGGTAACCAATCTTTCAACTTCCTAACCAAAAACTCAAAACAATTAGGCTTTCAGCCTCTTTCGTGAGGAGATTATCGCATGGTGTCGATGATTGAGTATGGGTCTCAAGTACATGAATTCCAGAAGCTTTTTCAATAACTTGGAGATATTACTGACATCAATGGTAGAAATACACCCAAAAAGGTGAACATTATGGTATGGTTACTCGGTTACTTTATTCGTCATTAATTCTTCGACTAACTTGAAATTAATATTTTTATCTAGAAAGCGATGATTCTGACATCAGATGCTTAAATTATCTGCGGCGGATCGTCGACCACAACATAATACTTCGTTTAAAGCAAGGAAAACTTAATACCTTCAAACAAGAAACATCGACTTATACTTGTTAAATAAAAGAAAGGTTTCGCCAACAACACAAGTAATTTTTACTATCCAAATAAGTTTCTCTGACAACTAGTTTCACCTAATGATAGCCATCTTCTAAAGTGAGGAAAAAAGAAGTAGGCTTTAATAGGCAAAAAGGAGAATGGAGGGGAGCGGATGGGAGGATGCAAGTGATTAGGGAAAGTTGGCAACGGAAGAGTGAGAAAAGACGAACCACGAAGTAGCAACATTACTTTTGAATTTTTGGTGAAGAAAGATTTGCAGTTGTTCAAATAAATTTAAGTCATGGGTCTAATTTTCGATGTGGAATTAATTTGGGGGTAAGATTGGACGACTTTTTTTGGAAAGAATGAGATGTTTAGCGGAGAGCGATTGGATTGTGATTTCAGTTACGCCTGACTTCCACAAAATTACGGCCTATTCCGTGAATTAAAAGACACATTTACTACACAAGCAAAATTAACTATGCTTTGCTTCCTTTCATACAAACTAATTACTAATATAAAGCACGTTGTCCAAAACCTCGTGACAATCCACAGTCAATAGCTGGTCTAATATTCCAGTCAGTTTAGAGATATCCATAACTGGAACGAAAGCTGAGAGGAGAATGACCAAAGAAATTATTTCCTTTCGCCAAAAAGAGGAGAGAATGCTAAACGAAATGCTCTCACCTTAACTCGCTTTGTATCCTGTAAACCAAATCGGGTCAGTCCTCCAGTATCAGCCTAAGGCTTTTTATTAATAGCTGACGAACTATTCACTGACATATTACAAGAGGAAATTATTTCCTTTGTGATTCTGATTCAAAGGAGAAAAATAGAATGCTTAAATTTTCAAGATTACGAGACAAACGACTTTTCCCGAGGAGCAACAAGATTTCCAGTGGTGAATCTTCCAACTAAACAGTATTAAAAAGGCAACTATTTATAATACATAATATACTCATATTGTGTTTACACTTGTGTACTGTGTCAAATTCCAAAAAGCCGAAGCAAAATTTGCTTCATTTTATCGAAGTAAGAGATACCTCTTAAATCAACAGAGCGGCAGCTCTGGTTGACCAATATCAACAGTGTAAGGAAAATACCGATATCCCCCGCTATTTAAGGGCAATCTCTCATCATTTGAATATTCACAGGGATCCAGCTCAGCAGAATGATGAAGATTTGTGATTCATATTATCCTAATTTGGTATTCAAGAGATGTCTTCACATTAAGAAATGATCCATTCATCCAGATAAACAAAGTAATAGTGTAGTATCTTAATTTCATAAATGATTCACATTCTCATTTATTATGAATTATTTACATTTTATGACCATTTGGTTTCCGCATAGTAGTATATTTTATACTTTTGAAATTTGGTACTACGGAACATTAAGGATCCTATGTGATAGGACCATTTCGAAAGGTGGACCTTATTGTGCAGAGAACAATTTTGTTGAATGGACCTTTTGGTGTTAAACAATATCTCTGATAACAAAAACAGCACCTAATTACAAAATAAACAAAAACTCTTCTTTATCTCTCGATTTTTGTAGTTACGAAATCACTATCAAGACAATCGTTAATTTCTTCATTTTACAAAAAGAAACTAATTTTCAAATCATCTTGAACAAAAATATTTTAAGAGACGACCCTCACTAATCACTTGCTAGAGTTAGACTATTTAATTTTCCATGTTCAATCATTCATACTCAGTAGATAGACAAATGGAAAATGCACCATCCAAAGTCTGGAAAGTTTTCATGGATAATTCACAATATTGAGTATAAAAACAAGCTCAGAAATTATTGTCTTTGTGTAGGAAATGTTGTGATTTTTGATTTTAAAAGATAATTAGGAAATATTACCTATGACCCTGTTATTCTTTAGCAGGGTAGCGACAACTCTCTGGAATTAAATTCGAAGATTTCCAACAAAATTTATATATTTTTACACATTAGCCATTGCTTAATATAGGCGTCAGAAACAGAGTAAAAGAAAACTTGGTAATTTGTTCTTTTTCTCTATTTTGATGGCTTTCCACGAAGTAACGCCCAGAAATTTTCGTTTTATTTAGGTGTGAGAATACTAAGTCCCTGAAGAACCTCCATTTAGGGGTTACCCTGAATTAGCTAATACAACCGATATTGATATACAGGTACTACTTCCTTACATGGCTGTATATCTTTATAACAAAATGGCTCAAACATAAGCTTAGACGACTACCAAAAGCTACCCCTCCTACTCCTTTAGTTCCTAAAATCGACCATTAATTTCATAGCCAGCGCCACAAACGTCGTCACCGGTCTCCCTATCCGACTCGTCACAGCCTGATTACAACACTGAAAGTAATCCTTTCAAATTTATAAGGGGCTAGATGATTGAGGGAACCCTTTTCTCGCATTATAAATGAGACAAAGTGAAAAAAACGTGCCTCGCGATCTTTGTTCCCTTCAAAGGCATCGGTACTCGTTTCTGAAATCCATCCGTCCATTTCGAGTAAAGGCCGCGCAGGACTCTTGAGTGCAAAAATCTCCCGAAGAGAGGGCAGCACCATTGAGCTCCAGCGTCGTTTGCAAGGATTGAAATGACTTCCGAGCGTCAAAGTGAGCGGTTTCGCGTAAAATGTCAGAGAAGGAAGAAAGAGAGATTGGAAAGTTTCATTCGAAATAAAGGAATGGAAACTTGGGAGGGGTTAAAAGCTTTCATTTTCTCTAAAGAGGGAAAAGGAGCCGTTGGAATCGAAGGAAGAAGGAGAGTAATCAGATGATAAGGTTTTATGATGGTTATTTGAAAACTACTTCAGAACGAGATGAAAGGGAGAAAGGGGGATATTCCGCGAAGATAAAAGAGAAAAATAAGCGAATTCTCAATTGGGAGGGTAAATGAACAAAAGAGAAGGGTTGGGATCAAAAGAAACTAGAATGAGCGGCACTCAATGGGCTGCAATTTCTACTCCAACATTCTATAATTCTACAAATAGATTATCTGCGTTGAAAATTTTAAATTAATACTCGTTGATTTACATTCATCATGAGTACCATTTTCTGATTATGTATCCTTTTCCATAATATTTTCAGGAAAGAAACGGAGGCGAGGCGTGGATGGAATTAAAAGCAACAGAGATACCGCATTATACAGCGAGATGGGATCATAAGCAGAAGTTAAAACTGAGGAAACAGAGAACTGATATCGCCAAATATTCTTTTTACTAATCAAAGTCAAAGAATGGAATTTTGCCTGAAGAGATCTTCAAACCCTTACCAAAAATAGAGGGTAGTTTACAAATAGATGCTTAAATTTAATCAATTAAGTGCAGTGAATACTTTAAACTTTTTGTATTATTTGTAATAGTGTAACTTAACTAGCAAAACTTAGTCTGAGTTGGTTACATGTGTTTTTAAGACACATAAGTGCAACTCCAATTATTTATAAAATTTGCGTTTAAGTGGTACCCATTGATGAAATCTTCATGTGTAAACATTATGTTCTTAGAGTTTATCATACCAGGAGAGCTGAAAAATTGACTAGGTTTAAACGCTGAATTTATGACAATCCCGTTCAAAATGGATCGTATGGAAAGCCAAATTATGAGCTAGTTTCATCCATTATGGACATTATTTCCCATTCTTTTAATAGTGGAAATTTTCAAGTAGTAATACTAATCCTCCTATTATACTGCAATTTTGTATTGCCTAAGAACATAAGGTACATCTCAAGAACAATCAATCTGACAATCTGAAATAGTTTTGTTTAATTAAATTTAAGGATCAACCATATATGGAAGGACCATGAATCTTTTCTTCGTTAACCTTCAGTTGAAAAGTTTTATCACAAGCCAATTTTTTGTACATTCGTTTTTATGTAATTTCACTAAGAGTTAAAGTGTAAAAGAGGACCATTCTCAGTTTCGGAAGTAAAATGATACTAATAATTATAAAGCGTCTTACACATATTACAAGGTATCAATATGAGATTTAACCCATTGAATTTCTGCATTTTCATGGAATCGCTGGTAGTGTACGAATTTTAGATTACTTCCCTACAGTATCTCATTTCCAAAACTAACTTTTACGTATCAAATGCATTTGCTGAACCTAAATTATATTTTCTCACAAGTAGAACTGTTTTCTTCCAGTGCAATAAACATGTTTGAATCGTATTCTCTATGTTACTTGATGATTAATTATATCCTAATATTTTCTGAAACGCTGTATCCAATAGTTTTAGAATTTTTACTAAATCCCACGGTATTGAGGATGACTCTTTTTCTTGGTAAGGCACTAATTATAATTGATGTAATATTATGCCAATGTATGTTAAACATCACAAATTCTCCGGATAATTCGAGAAATGCAAATCGTACTTGGCAACACTTATACTAATATAATCTGGATGCAGGAAGATAAGGCGAGACTTCCAATAGAACCTTCCCTCTCCAACAATGAAATTATGCGCCACAGTGTGTGATTGAGTTCTGCAACGTTCAATTATCAATATTTACAAGAGTTGTGCGTCGTCATGAATGAATTCATGCGCACGTGGAAAATGAGTGTAAGTAAGCCCAATTTTATGATTTGTTTCAACGCAAAACAATGCAACAATTCTTAAACATCTATCATAAAACTCAACAACGCGCTCATATTTATGCGCAGCCTTTCATCAACTCCCCTTAGTAAATGTTAAGTAGAATATTTCATAGCAGACCTTTTCTGTGAAAGTGAATTCACTCATGCTGGAGGTTATTATGACTTGTGAGTGGCTAGCAAGTGATTCCTTGTACACAATCTAAGGAGAAATATATATTCCATCATCGTCAGCATGAGTGTAAAGAATGAGACCTGAAAGTTTATTTTAGGTGCATATATATAATTACTTGCTTAAGACCAAATAAGAGCTACAGAGCCTCATTTAGGCAAGGTACTAAAAGCACTGAGCCAACACACCAACAGAAAGTGCCTACAATTTATGGGTACGATGGAAGAGGAGACTTCTTAGTCTCAATCTCGAACAAATAAAGAAGTTTATTATTATTATAATTCCCTTTGTTCAGTTATTAAATACTAACATTTTGACAAGGGAAAGCAAATTTCCACGTTAATTTTGCTACATTCTCAATTTCCCTAACTTTTCCAGGATTTCCAGGTCTTTAAGCAACCCTGATATTGCATCAGAAAATTCTGCTGTCATTTTTGATGGCATGGGCAATAGAATGGAGAATTTCTATCAACAGCGTAGTTTCTTTTCAAGATGATATATTTTATTTTTAATCCAAAATGCATCTTAAATTCGGACGTAGACCGCAAGCGACATGCATATCTCGAAATCTAAATCAGACGATACAAAATCCGTGGAAATAACTTCTTATGCCCAGGATAAATTGCATGGTATTAAAGCGAAAGAAAATTAAAAGCAGATACTACTACTATAAATGGTCCATAGATATAGAGGAAATCGTAATCATAAATTAGACAATGGTGAGATTAAAAGAGAGTATGGAGAAAGAAACGAAAAAGAGCGAGAATGTGTGTAGGAGTAACGGGTATGCAGAGCATGGAATGGTTGTTTCGCTCCACCTCCGTCGGTGTTTGCTCTTCGAATCACGGCGCACGCACTGATCCGGGCACGGTGGACCCCACACGACCGAAACACATATCTCCTCTCGACCCAGCAACGGGACGCAACAGCTCCACAGAGAGATTTAAATACTCTCCCCCGGTCGCTCATCACGAACCTGTATACGGAACGATTTAGGATACCCTGAATAGGGTTTCTGAATTCTCAACATATTGAATCATTGCTGAACAGAGAATGTGTTTCGAGTATGTCGTGTTTCTCGAGAAACCTCTACGATTCTCGAAATCTCTAAGATTCTCGATACCTCTATGATTTTCGGAATCTCTATGATTCTCAAAATCGAGCCCCTTGAGAATTCCCATTTCTTAATTTAAATTTATATATCGTGGCTCATATGCTTTACAGACTGTGGTAGTACCTGAGAATAGATATCCAAACCACACAAACGGAGTCCTCTGCGTAGAGTGGTAGAAGAGCTGATATGCTTCTAAAAGAGATGCAATGGTCCTTAAAGATCGAAATGTCTTCAAATTTGAACATCTTTAGCTCAAATTCTTAAGAAGAGTCATATCATGGGGAGGTCGAGAGATAGCACAGAAATTTACTACCTTACTTCTTTATCTCACAAGTGTAGTTTAGGTTAACTCTGGAAAGGGGCGGGCCAGGTTCAAATCAAGTGCGTTTTCCTTGGTAACCGTGTTACAAAGGTTACAGATTAGGTATAACTTATTTACAGTAATTTACTTCAATATGCGTCTGTGGGTGGGATTTGTTTTAAATACGGCGGAAGGGCGGACAGGTGAGAGCTTATATTGTTATTCTTTTATCATTGAATATTCTTATCTAAATTTGAAGTATAATGCACACTATAACGTTGAGGTATGTTATTTAGTTAAAACAGTCAAATAATTCTTTAGGTATGTTTATAAAAAGGTACGATTGCGCCAAAATCAAGATCACACAAGATAATCATGATGTAGCATTTGACGACATTGACACTTTCCTGAATTCAATTTATGTTAGCGCTCTAGAGGCAACTTGGTCACTTCAAATTCAAAATGTTCTCTCAGTCTCACACTGTATTCAGACTAGCTTTCCATTTGCCAATACCTCATAGTCATATACACATTCTCGATACCGAAAATAAACCACGAGACTAAGAGACAATTGACAATATTGTCAAAGCTGAGATTCCAGATAAAGAAACCCCCGGATTACAAGAAATAGTTCAATCATGTATGATTCATGGTCCCTGCAGAAATCTAGACACAGTTTCTCCATGCATGGAAACTGGTAAGTGCAACAAGCAATATCCAAAAGATTATGTTGATGTGACGCTGAGCAATGTGAATGGGTATCCGTTTTACAGGCGGAGGAATGACGGAAAAAAATTACAAATCAAAATTCGAAGTAAATCTATAGAAATAGACAACCGCTGGATCGGTCCTTACAATCATTATTTAAGTTTGAAGTATGATACACACATTAACGTTGAGATGTGTACCACAGTTAAAGCAGTCGCATACTTATTTAAATATATATAAATAAAGGGTACGAAGGCGCCAAAATCAATATCACTCAACATAATCAAGATGTAAAATTTGACGAAATTGACACTTTCCTTGATTCCAGATATGTTAGCGCTCCAGAGGCAGCTTGGCGTCTCTTTGAATTTCAAATGTATTCACAGTCGCACACCATATTCAGACTAGCTTTCCATTTGCCAATGGAACCGAATATTTATTTCGGTCCTGGAGAAGAATCCGAAGCATTTCGTAGAGCATCAGAGCAGGAACGACTTTAACTGGTTGGTAACTTAATAAAACGGATGAAGTAGCACGAAAGATATCATACGTATATATACCACATCATTATGTTCGGCAGCAAAGTAATAAAATCTGGAAACCAAGGGAGAAAGGATCAGGTAAAATCATCGGCCGTCTACATTTTGTTCATCCATCGCAGCAAAAACTGTATTATTTAATGCTTTTGCTTCAACATGTGAAAGGTGCCCAATCAAATGAGGACCTTAATAAAAAGGACTGTATCCAACATTCAAAGAAGCTGCCAGAGAAATTAATCTCCTCTAAAAACGATACCGAGTGGGAACGTTGTTTGTAAGAATGTAGTCATTTACAAATGCCCAGCCAAATACGGCGTGTCTTTTCCTTAATTTGCATTATCTGCAACCCCAATAATCCCGGTCTTCTTTGGAACCAATTTAAAACTCGCATGATAGAAGACTCGCAAGAGAGAGCTTGGAAAAGATGATCATGAGTCTGAAAACCGAGGACTGATGGATATAGAAGCTCTCACGAGGCAGCATGGATTTTAGTACGTGGATTCTGATCATTTCTCTCCAGATAGAAACTATGAAATAGAGTGTGATACTGATGAAGTTAATCCAGCGGAACATCATCTCATCGGAGAAGAAATCTACGAAAATTTAAATGAAGAACAGCGTTCTGTTGAAAATAAAAATTATACATGCTGTAGACGGACATAGGAAGGATAAGATATTTTGTATACGGTCATGGAGGAACAGGAAAAACATGTTTATACAAGTGCATATACAAAGTATTAGGGAAAAATAAAAATGTTTTACCAATAGCATTTACCACAGCTGCCAATTTCTTGCCAGGAGGCAGAACTCCCCATTCCACTTTTAAATTTCCGGTACCACTTCTGGAAACATCTGTACTGGAAGTTCTTGAGCAACAACTAAAAGATGTCGCTGGAAGCAGTGAGGTATTCGGAAACAAAGTAGTCGTTTTTGAAGGAGATTTCTGACAAGTGCCTTCTGTAGGAGGCATGAATAATGAAGTACATGAAGCATAATAATGAATTACATGAATTATTAATTCAAAAGTACCTCTACAGTTGAAGCGCCGATGAAGTCGTGGAAATATTAGCCAAAGGAGAAA
Organism: Pachydiplax longipennis; assembly: GCA_036926295.1. Lineage (NCBI taxonomy): Eukaryota > Metazoa > Arthropoda > Insecta > Odonata > Libellulidae > Pachydiplax > Pachydiplax longipennis. The sequence continues at coordinate 22,259,244 of JAVFKF010000012.1, forward strand.
AAGATGACATAAGCCAGAAATATGAGAGCTGGAGATGGAGAGGTCACAACGGCAGTGTATCGAAACAGTGATTCGACGAAGACCTCCTCTGCCAGCTAAGAAGAGAAGAAAAGAAGACCAGGAAAGGACCAGGACCCATCACAGCCCAAAGGACCCAGGAATTCCCTCCGAGGATCCTCCGGCACTGGACGCTTGGTCAACGACCCCTCCGAGGAACGCCAGGCCACGACGCGGAAAGTTGCTGCTTGCTACCCAAGGCGTCGCCGCCTAGGAGGAACCCTGCAGAGGAGCCAAAGCGATTCTCAGGGCTGCAGCTCACCCTTCCAGGACCAACTGGAATAAAAACAGCTGACACCACCCTGCAGAGGAATCGCCCGCGGCTCCCAGGACCCTAGCCCGCGCTCGCCCGCATCGACTCATCCCCACTCACTCCTCTTTCAGGTCGCCACTCCCACAGGTCCTCCGTCTGGCAGAGATCCTGCAGAGGCACTGAAAAACTGTTCTCAGGCCTTCAGTCCCCCGACTAACCGGGAACCCCAGGACTGAAACAGCCTGCAGAGGAACAGAAGTCCACAGGATTCCAGTACCGAGGACCCCCCTCCAAAGCACCAACCCAATGGACACCACAGCACACACCCAAGACAACATCTGGCAGGACCAAAAAGAAGAAAAGGGCAACGAACTACCCCACCTCCTCCTCCGACTCCGAACCGGACGACTCATACCCCCCACCACTCATGCCCTCCAGGGAAAGGGACCTCAGGGGCAGAAAAATCCCCATCCCACCCACTCCCCCCAGCGCATCAATCAGGCCTCCATCACCAAAGCCATCTACCCTGTCCCGATCCCCCCGCCCCCCTACCCCCCCCCCCTACCCCGCACACGAGACCCCCGCATCACCCTCCCCACCAGTCCACCTCCTGATCTCCCAAACAATCTTCACCTAACCATCAACAACCTCCCCCCTTCTACCACCCAAAGATCCCTCTATTCAACCATCAGGTCCACCAACCCTGTCCTGGCAAGGATCAACTGCTACCATTTCAGGGACCAACGGATGGCCAGACTGAGGATCCCAGCACGCCTACGTTTCCTATTCGAAGGGAAACACGCCACGAGGCTGGAACACGCCTTTGGAACCCCCCTTCACATCTCATTCGGCGACACCAGCACCCCTGCACCACCCCCATCCCGCAAACTGCCCTCTCTAACAGCAGTCATCAAGGGCACCCCCATGGAGGCCACGAACGATGAAATCGAGGAGGAACTCCGGGACCAGGGGATGCCGAACGCAACCTGCCGCCGGATCACCGCCAGGGCAACCAACCGCCCCACATCCCTCGTCCGGGTCATCACCAATGACCCAGAGGTCATCGCAAGGCTCCTCCAGCAGGGCGTTGCTATATGGGGACGGCTATGCAGAGCCGAACCCTCCCATCCACCACCCCCACTCCCCGCCATGTGCGGAAAATGCCACTCTTTCCAACACCCAACAGCATCATGCTCCTCTATTCCCAGATGCACGAAGTGCGGCGAACCAGGCCATCGCCTCCAAGACTGCACCGCCACAGCGCCAACGTGCACCCACTGCGGCAGTCACGAGCATACGGCCACCGACTGGAGATGCCCCAAACGACCCACCGCCCCAACCTCCCTCGCCACAACCATCCCCATCAGAGTCAGCCCTACCCCCGCCAAACCCGAAGAAGAAAAAGGCCCCGAAGATACCCCACTAACCAAAAGAGAATTTCTTTCCCTTCTCTCAGTAGTACTGGCAAACGTCCACCCTGCAGAAAGACCTGCCATCTCTACCATCATCAACGAGGCAGCGAAATCCATCCTGGGCATCACCATCACACACGCCTACTCCACCTATAACATGACTCCAATTCTCTCCACAGTTTCGCGACCCCAATGGCTTCCAGGATAGGTTTTATCAACGCCAACGGGGGCCTCAAAAACAAGAAACCTCTCATCCTACAGCTACTTGCCGACAGAAACATCGTTGCCTTCGGAATAGCGGAATCCCGCCTCGCTCACAAAATGACCTTCCTGCCTTCCACGCATTCCACTCCCCCAAAGGTCCAGACTTCAGAGGCATCGCCTGTCTCATCCGCAAGGACATACCAGCAGCCCTCCATAAAATCCCAGAAGGACTACTCTCCCACAGAAACGAAGCTATCCTCCTGGACACCGGACTCATGGGACAGCATATCACCATCGGCACAATATACTCACCACCCCGCGCCCCCTTACCGAAAGAGCTGATTCAGTACATTGCCTCCCTAGGTCACCCATTCATTCTCCAAGGTGACTTCAACGCCAGGCACATCTCCCTGAATGACACCCATACCAACAAGAAGGGTCGCAGGCTCGCCAAGCTCCTTCACCAGTATAACCTTTTCCATCCTCTCCTACCTGCTCCCACTTTTTACTCCCACAATGGATATTCCAACCCGGACCACATCATCACCAGCGCCGACCTAGCCTCCAAACTGGGAGACATCAACATCGAAGACTCCATCACCTCCGACCACCTCCCGCTCTCCATCCCCCTCAGCCATAGGCCCACCAGGACACCAACTCCCACCCCTAGGAACAACTGGAAGAAGGCAGACTGGAAGAAGTTCAACGAACTCCTCTCCACATCTCTCCCCAGCCCCGCTGCACTTACCTCCACCCAAGCAATTGACCAACTCATTCTCTCCACAGAAAATGCCATCAGAGCAGCCACCGAACTCTACGTCCCAATGTCCACCCACCACCGTGACAGACCCACACTCGCACCATCCATCATCTCCCTTATTAAGCAAAAAAGGCAGCTGCTCCGATCTTTCCACAGGACCAGAGACAGACACACCAAAACAGAGTGGAACCGCCTGAATGCCAGAGTCAAACAGCTCACAGCAAGACACAGGGAGGAATCATGGACCAAGGCTTGCAGCAAATTTGACTACCGGGACGGCAAACGCTTTTGGGACCACTTCAAGCTACTTTCTGGTCTCAGAAGCCGCCCCAACGACACCCTTAAAGACGAACACGGCAACATCATCATCACCGAAGCCGACGCAGCCGAAAACCATCGCCGCACCTTGCAGGCAGCCCTCACCAACATTCAGGATCCACTATTCGACCAAGAACACTACCAAAACACAGGAAACCAAGTAAGCAACCTCCTCTTACAGGACACCCATCCAGGCGACGATCCAATCATGGCAGCGGTCACCCGGGACGACCTAGAAGACGCCATTAAAGCAGCCAAGAAAGGAGCCCCCGGACCAGACAACATCCCATACGCAGTACTGAAGAACTCCCCAGCCCTTCACCCCACCCTAATATCACTTTTCACCTCCTGTCTCAATCTAGGTTACTTCCCAGCGAGGTGGAAGGAGGCCAACATATGCATGCTCCCCAAAAAGGGTAAAGACCCGAGCCATTCCGCCAACTACAGGCCAATCAGCCTCCTCAATTGCATGGGCAAATGCTTAGAAAGGATAATAAACGGACGACTACATCGACTATTCGACACCAACGACACCATCCCGGAACACCAGTATGGCTTTAGGCCATACCGCTCCACCACCACGCCACTAACCATTCTCTCCAACACAGTGAAAGAAGCCATCAACCGGAGGAAATACACGGCATTTATCTCCCTGGATCTGGAACGGGCCTTTGACTCTGTGTGGCACACGGGTCTCCTTGCGAAGCTCTCCAACATCCAAGGCATCTCCCACCACACCCTCGCCTTCCTCAAATCCTGGCTCACGAACAGAACCTGCAGAATACGCGTCGGAACCCATACCCTCTCCCAACCATTCTCTCCCACAGCAGGCGTACCACAAGGAGCAGTCCTCTCTCCTCTCCTGTTCACCGTCTACTGCCACGACATCCCTCAACCAGCGGAACAGCACAGCACCCTCGCCCAATACGCAGACGACACAGCAGCCTGGTCGACCGGATTCACCATCCCCAAGGCCGTAAAAACCCTCCAGCAATACACCCAATCCCTCACAGGATGGATGCAGCGCTGGAGGCTACGCCCTAACCCTAACAAATCTGCCTTTCTCATTTTTACAGATGCACAAGACAAGAGAAAGGCCACCAAGAACCTTCCCTCACTCCAGCTCTGGGGTGCCCGAGTACCAGCCACAACCCAATGCAACTACCTGGGGGTCACCCTTGACCACCACCTCACCTTCACAAGCCATCTCACCACCATCCGCAATAGAATGACCAACAGATCCAACCTAATACGGGCAGTAAGACGCCGGGGAAATGGCATCAGCATCAAAGGAGCCCTCACCATATACAAGGCCTTCATCCGCCCCCTCCTCGAGTACGCCTGTGCCGCAATCACCCAAAGAGCAGAAGGTCCTCTCCAGAAACTCGCTGCATCCGAAAGACACATCCTGCGCTCCATCACCGACGTTGACAGAACCTTCCCCACAGACGAAATCTACAGGCTAACCGGAATCGAGCCAATACTGCACCGGATGTCAAGGCTCCGAGCGAAAACCCTCGAGAACATCCGCACCAACCTCCCCCACCTCCTCGACAAACTCCTACCACCCCTCACATCAGCACTCCGCAGGCTTCCCTCCATCAAGCACCCAACTCCCTCAAGAGTCGCCCTCGCATCCCACCCCACATTCTATGCAGAAAACATCCCCCACCCTCCCATACACACCCCCATACACATCCCCTCCTCCCTCCTTCCCTGCCCCAACCTTCCTCCATGGCCTCCAAGGAGGAAGAAAGCCAATAGACAATTTCACTAATTGCTATTTCTCTCCATCATTTTCCAGACAAACACTAGACAATGCGTCATAGCAGGACAGGACAACAGGACAGAACCAACCAGGACTCCAGCCACCAACACAGAACAGGACCAAATCAGGAAGGAAGACAAGAACAGAAGTCGGGAAGAAGAAAAGGAAAAGACCAATGAGAAACTTCCAGTAATGAATCACTTTAATAAATGACAGAAAGAAACTACCCACCTTCCCCATGTGCATGCAGCAGGTTTTGCTGGGTTTCCCTGCTGCCTTAGGGCTAATACCATGCACTCCTCCCCAGCCTCCCATCCCCATGGAAAGCCACCCTGAAAAGGCAGAAGCCTACACAGGGAATATCTGTACAAAAATTGATGTTGTAGAATTCCATGATTACAATAAATAATAAGAATAAAAAAAAATAATAAGAATAAAAAAAATAATAAGAATAAAAAAAAATAATAAGAATAAAAAAAAATAATAAGAATAAAAAAAAATAATAAGAATAAAAAAAATAATAAGAATAAAAAAAAATAATAAGAATAATGGAGAGGATTTCAGCAGCTGGTTACTTCAGCTAGGAAACGGGAAGCTAAAAAATGTTCCTCAACTACCAGGGGGTTGCATCAAAATACCGGATGTCTGCTTAACAGAAAGTGACATAATAACAGAGATATTCGGCGAAGAACTCTCTGCAGACAAATTTAAAGAGATCGAGCAGAATGTCATCTTATGTCCTAGGAACGATAGCTGCTTCGAAATCAATGACACAGTAGTAGAGAAATATTTAAGAGGGATAATCAAAAACATATTATAGTGTAGGTAAGAGTGTAAGTGATGATGAGTTTACCAACATTCCAATCTAATACATAAATAGTTTGACACCAGCAGGCTTACCTCCACATAAGTTAGTTTTGAAATAGGAACAATAGTAATGCTAATTAGAAACTTTGGAAAAGACATGGTTAATGGACTCCCTCTAAAGAGTTACAAAACTGAATAAGAACACATACCGCTGCCCTGAGGATGACTTCCTTGAAGTCGAAATACGTATAGGCTATACTGTAAGTTTTTATTGATGGTTTTTGGAGTATCTGCTTTTAACTTTGTAACCATCAGCGGCCAACCTGTTATTTTATTTAATGAATAAGAACACAATAGAAGCAGAGTGACTGAGCAGTTTGGGTAACAGTGGCAGCAGAATTTTAATACCAAGAATAGATCTAACTCCCTCAGATCCAACGATGCCTTTCAACATCAAGAGGCAATTCCCAATTGCTTATGCTGTAACAATAAATAAAGCACAAGGACAAACGTATAAAAAAGTAGGACCTCCTTCAAAGCCCTATATTTAGCCATGGCCAATTGTATGTTGCGTTTTCACCAGTGAAAAGTTTTGAGAACATTAAAGTAAAACTTACGCCAAGCCATTGTCGAAGAAAGTTAGCTGACATCGGTTGGTATACAAAGAATGTTGTTTCCGAGGATCTTTGTATGATTAGTGTATTTATACATTATAAAATTGGGGTAAATTACGATATATAGGTTTTCTTACATAAAACCTTACAACCACCATCTCATAGTTAAAAACACAAGGAAAACACGCACAAAAACAAACGAAGTACCGTATGTACGATTGGCTGCGAGACGAGGGACCTCCATAAGAAATAGAATGGAGGCGTTCGAAATGTGGGTTTGGAGAAGAATTTTAAACATCAAATGGATGGACAGAGTTAGGAATAAAGAGGCATTGAGGAGGGTATATTGTTTTCGTTTCTATATGTGTAAATTTTATTTTCATTTCTTAGCTGATATTCCTCAATTAATACTGGGTAATCTTATAAAAATCCAGCGATTTCATTCCTCCGTTGACATTTTTAAACTGGGCAGAATATTTCAGAGCATCCTGCTGTTTAAATTCCCAAAAGGTCCTACCATGGAGCCACTTAATACACTCATGCTCCTAAGAATGACCCTAAGTGCCACTTTTTTGATATATCATTGATTTCCTTATTGTGATGATGTATACTAACATTCAATAACATACATAACATAAGGGAACAGGCGTTCGCTGAAAAATTAACTAACAGGAAGTAGGAAAACATTCTTCAGCTACCAAGAGACTGCATCAAAGTACATTTGTACCATTTGTGCGCGTTACTGAAAATAATTTAGTAACAGGAATACTCGGCAGAAAAATTGCTGTTGACAACCTTAAAATCATTGAAGAGAGAGTCCCATTGTGTCCCAGGGAGGAAAACGGTTTTTAAATCAATCACATCACAGTAGAACTGCAGTTAGTAGGAAACTCAAAAACCTTACATTGAGTAGTGTGGGTGAGTGATGACCAATTAACAAAATTCCAATTGTGCACATAAATAGTTTAACACCAGCATGCTGACTTAAATAGCTGTTTAGTTTTAATTAGGAATTTACATTCTAAAAGGAACCTGGTTAAACGGACTTATTTTTCGAGTGATATAACTCAATACCAACGCCTTCGGAGCAGAAACTACGAACAGTTGAATAATTACAAGGATCGATGAGAAAAAAGAAAAACAGCGAAGTGTGGGAAAAATTCCTTGCAAGTGAAAGTTGGCAAAGGAAAAACCCACGTTACGAGAAAACACCCACAGAAAAAAGTACAAAAACACGCGGACATAAAGTTAGAAAATATTAAGTCTAAAATTAGGAATGTTTATAAAAATCTACAATTGTAATGAAATGGAAAAAATGTTCCAATACAAGAGGAGGAAATACAAAAGTGGAGCCTCTAATTGTTATCCTCGGAGCATTCCTTTTCTTACAAGAGTAATGAGCGACTGCGCCATCTTCATCAGCATCTCTTAGCGCTCTTTCGTAGAACGAACCTCACACACTTTTTACGCATAGCGAACACATCTTTCTTAATCCGAAGGAATCGAGCGGAACGTAAAAAAATACACAGCCCCTGAAGCGGCGACCTCACAACGCAAAATTTTCGCGCGCTATTACGCTAAAATCTCCCCGTATATCCGCAGGCTCGACGTCCGTCCCCAGGAGTGGCAATTATGCTTCTCGCTTAGCTGGCGCCGTTAATTCCAGAGAGAGGATCTAGCGACAAGCGGGACTATCCGGGCGCATCATGTCCTCGTCTTCCACTATCTCTCCCTCTTTCTCCGCAGTCCCTACAACTAAGCGCCCTGCGCTAATGGTTCACGGGGTGGGGATGCAGGTTTCCAATCAGCAGATAACCTCATCACTCACAGCTCTAGCCAATCAAGGGCCATTAAGCAAGCCCTGCTCCCATTTTGCGGTTACGATTGGCTAACACAACCCAATTCATTCGCTGACAGCCTCATCCGTGGGAAAGGTCGAAAAGTTGGATGGACGAGAGACGTTGGAAGATGGGGGAGGATGGTATCGCTCATCGTAATGATTCTCGGAGAAATTACTGCAGTTATTATCCGATATGCTGTTGAGAAAATATGCTAATTGTTTCATGTTTGTAACGATTCCGTAGACGAAAAAAGCCACGATAGTAAAACAGTGGAAATTAAAACTGTAAGCTAATGTAAAAGGATATCCGCATACGTTTAGTTTATTTATCTAAGGATATTTATTTGTTCTATAAGTATATTTATTTAAAAAATCCCATGATACTTAATATGAACCTCGGAAATGAAGCTAACCTATACATACCAAATTCATATAATAATAATGGAAGAAGGAAAGTAGAATTCATATTTCCAAAGATCATCACAGCCCTACCCAATGATTTAAGGTAGATAAAAACCAATTCAAAACTAAATATAGAGGTAAAAAATGGTTAAATAAAAAAATCAACCTATATGAGAAAGAATCAAGCCTTAAATATATTTTGGAAAAATAATTTCTACTCATGTCACCTCCCTCAAGCTTTGGAGGACATGAATACTGGCAATTTTTTTACTACTCTATTAAAAATTACATTGAATATGATACAAATAAAACACTGATTTATTTTTTCGCTGAATTTAAAACTTAATAAATATAAAAAATATGTATACGTAAAGATACGCATTTAAATAAACATGAGACTTTACGAAAATTTATATAAAGACTTTATCCACCCCGTAAGAAATATAGAGCACAAAAGCGTGGTACTCTATTAGTGATGGGCATGAAAGATAGAAGAGTATATTCCAAGCTCCATGTTTTGGAAGAGAGCCTAAGTTATTAAAGATTGTAGAGAGAAGGCGAAACATGAAAGAACGACACTGATTATGTAAATAAATTTTGGTCTTTCGTATGAGGCGAACGATTGGCTAAAGTGGATTGCAGTGCATTTGAAGACGGGCAAAACCGCGTCTTAAGCGGAAAGCAGGGCTTCTTAAGCAGTATTTTTACCATATGTTTAATGTGAAAGGGACCAGGACAGGTATAAAATCACCTATTAAGCGAGATACAGTCAGTGAGAGAACCCTATGAACTTGAGGTCTCTTCGGAAATTCAAATATTTTAAGAGAAAAATAAGATAAGATATGGAGTAACTCAGTTTTCCGCGCAAGAAATAAAAATAACGCCACATTTTATAGACGTAAAATGTTATTTATGAATTATAATGTTTCTCTCTCATTCAAAGGGAAATAATTCTGTCAGTGCGTGGGCAGAAGAGAGATATTGAATAAATAGACGCATACTTTCGATGAGCTGAATTACGAAAAAAAAACTAATAAAATATTTCGCTGCGATTCGCTCGAGAAGATAAAATGGCTCGTACGGGAAGTGCAAAATAGTGACTTGACAGGTACTCAAACCAAGGTCTCCCACTTCCCGGGCCGGATTCCACCGACAATGCGGAGGAATTAGGAAGGAAAAGGGTAACTAAATAGAATGGAAAAACTGTGAAAGTGAAGGGTTCAATCCAAGAACAAGGGGACGTATTTGATGCGAAGAAGACGATAATCTGAGGAGGCTCAGCCGCAGTATATTCAGAGTGGAGGTTTGAGAGAGTAATTCGTACAGTTGATGAGTGTTAAAATTGTAAATAACCACACGCCGAAGTTCTACCGTGTATTCTTCTAACTATAGGAGCAGTTGAAAAGAAGGTATGTCCATCAATTCCACACTTTACATTACTTTTATTATTGTTCCATTAATACTACTTTAAATTCATTTTTAATTTTAATAAAATCCATCTAATGAGCTTTCACTTGGTAAACTAAGAACAATACAATAAAAACTAAAGAACATTTATAATCATTCAGCAATAAAACCCAAGCATCACATTTCGCTAAACATCTTCTAGATAACAAACGCACGTCAAACTTTTCCTCTACCGTATCACATTGTCAACACGAAGGAAAGAATATATATTACTTCGAATAAGGAGAGATAGTACACCACTTAAAATACGATTGCACGCTCACCAAAATTTCCTTTTCCCTATTGTACATTGTAATTATTTCCTCATTTTTTAATTTTACTTTCTCTAGAGAACAGTGGCTTGTTTGAAGATTGAAAAATATGGATGAAAACATTCAGTGCCCGGTTTGGTAGGATCATACGAGATTTGGAATAGGAAAATTTATCTAGGTTTCTGAAAATGTAGGAGGAATGTCTGCAGTTCAGAATAAAACAAGCAATGCAAAAGTCCGGCATATAAATACAACGGTAGCCGAAGTGGATGCTGTGAACCTGTACCAACACCGTGCGATTGTATCTCCATAGTGCTACCCAGTGCTCCAAAGTGGATCCCCCGTGAACATGGGAGCGTAGCTTTCGAAATGCGCATCGGGAAATTCTGAAAATTCGTGGCCGCCCGGGTGATAATCTTTTTCCGAGGAATGGCCCTCGACGGTCGCCGCTTTCGGCGCTTGGAGAAACCTTTGTCTCTTAGTCATTGAACGCAGAGTTCTTTTCCTTTCTTTCTCTCACCCTAGGTATAATAAATATGAAAGATTCTTTTGCAATGTTGAGTTACACTATTCCAGTCCATTGTGGACGAAGACAGATTGTTTCTTTCATATTTATTTTGGAAAAGTTCCACCAGATATCGCCATAATGCATCAACTCACCCTGGTATTGAGAAATAAATCCCAAAGGCAGATGAACAACTAGACAATGGACAACGGCATAGACAGCAGAAAGCAACGAGAAACCACATGCTGAAAAGATCCTAAGGGATTTCCCAATTAACGAAAGTAAATGGAAGAGAATAAAAATAAAATCTGTTTTCTCAAGCGGCATCTGGGGGGTTGGTTAAACACCAACTTCCCCGTGATGATGACGTTGTAACGTCGAAACGGATTGCTACTGTTTTATTTCCTACATAGAAATATACAATCGCTTGTTTCAATTGATGATTTAATTTTTGTAAATCATTCAAAGATAGCCACCCAATTAAAGTATTTAACGGTATCATTATCAATATTTTTAGAGACTTACCTGTTTCAGGATAAAAAAATATATAGCTGTCAGATAAGATGAAGTCAATAAATTTAAATGAAGAGTTTCATGAGCGAAGGAGAAATCGTTAATTTCCTTCGAGAATAAGAAGTCATATCACAAAAAAGATGCAAAATTCCGATAAAAGACCTGAATATGCTTGGAATGGGGAATTAGTAACGATTCCGGAGGAACGGTTTTCTTCTCTTGCTACGTTCTTTGCTTGAATACATGTAAAGGATACTTCTGACGTACACCTCAGTATCCAGAAATTTTTATTAGTTGCATTTCCTTTTCCTTCCTCTCGCCCTTGTCCATAGAGACACGAGAGTATCCCAAAGGATGGGCTGAGGGAATGGTCGCAGGAATCCGCACTTTGAGTAGAGATTATTATTTCCTAATTCTAGTCGCTGATCCGTACATCTGAGGAATGCGTTTGCAATCTTTGTTGATTGAGAGTAAGAGGCAGGGGGAAGAGATTCAGGATCGGTTTCCAGAAGGAGACGGGGTGAAGCACGGCGATAGAGAAGCTTGAAATGATGGAGGAAGAGAGGTCCTTTTACCCCTCCTTTATAACGAGTTATTCCGCATGGAATTCCCATCACAATTAGCTCTCTCAGTCCGCGCTCTTCTAAGGAACGACTTACTATCTGATCCATTGCTTTTACTTTAACATAGGAAAAATATTACTTTTAAATCTCCCCGAAGTGGATGAACCATAGGTATACTAACAGTATACTTTCGAAAGTAATGGAAGTTAACAATTGGCCAGTTCACCCAATTCAGTTGAAAGACGAAGCACTATGTGCTGAAGCGAGTTCTATGGTTTATCAATGTTATCCGCATGATTAAGGTATCAGTCCTAAAAATCGAGATAATTAGAGCATTAGATAGGAATAAAAGTCTCCAATCGACGAATGAAATATTGAATGATTTATACTGCTTTCTTTCCAGTCCTCGTACCTTTCTGCCACCCAAATCCACTCCTACACAGATGTACCTTAAGCCCTACCACTTAAGAAAGCACTGAAAATGCAAATCCAGCTCTTTCCATTTTTCGTTCGGTTGCCAACAGGGCAATGCAAGGGGAGAACAAGTCCGGGATCTAAAACTTCTGCGAAACAAATTAAATTAAACTTTCATAAGCCTCTTTTTCGTTGGCTTCTCCGGGAATCTCAACGCGATTCTCATTCTTCTTCCCTCTTCTAGGTCTCAGAGGACCGGACCTTCTACTCGACTTCTTTCCTTTCACCTCTTATCTCTGCAACACTCTCCGATCCATCCCGTTCCACATGTTCCCTTTTTACTTCTGTACATTTCTGTAAAGGCTTCAACTCCCAACCACCCAGCGATATTTTTTGTAATTAAAATTCTTGGAATTGAAAATTTGCTCATTTGGGCAATTGCACTCCAAACGATAAAAATCCCAAACAGTACGCTAGCTTATAATCATTAATATTAGGTTGTAGGATACTAAAAACTGAGAATGCAAGTTGAGTCGGAGCTTTTCTAAAAACTAATCTTTCAAGCGCCGATTACATTCGAAGAGATCGGTCCAAATATATCATTTCAAAGAGATTTCAGAGGAAATTTCGAAAGAAAAATCAAACAAAACTGCTCAGATTCTTACTCTGGAGTAACTCGTAGGCTTAGTTAATATTTTACATAACTTCACGTGCAAGCAGAATTTGCAAAGGCCATACTCTCAGGTAAACACAATGATTATTGCTGAGTTTTTTAATAATAAATCAACCGATTTTTATACGAGAGATAAACATAGAAAGAACAAGATGAATATTAGAAGGAGAAAGCGACTATGACAGGTCCTAATGATAAAGGATTAATAAAAGAGACAGGATGATTTGGAAAGCCAACTACAAAAACATCACCATGGCAGAGAAGTTGGAACAATGGAGAAAAAGAATGCAATAAATACAAAAAATTCATCTCAAAGGATAATTTATATGAGACAATTTACTGCATTATATTTTTCAATAATTATTAGTAATCATTGGTAATTATTTATACGTGAAAATTATGATTTTCATCCACTACGAACGTAACAGTTATTATGGTGGACTGGATAAAAAGAAAATATTTTCGAATTTTAGGGAGTGTTATTTTCTGGAAAACTGTCTTTCCTTCCTAATTCAGCAATTAAATATTCTAATTATAAACATAAACCTATGCCTAAATATTTCATAGAGAAATCTCGAGTACGTGAATAGTGAGTGTATTTGTGAATATTTATTAAGCTCGTAAAATTTCATTAGTTTCTAATTGTCTATTACAAAAATCATCCTCCAAGTTGACTTTTCAGCAGAACAAATTTGGAAAATGACGGATCAACAACCAATTTGAAGTAGTACCCGCAATAATAAATATTTTCATAGCTGTATCAGCATCACCCTTTCCAAGATTACTCGTTATAGAGAATCCTGATGTATTCATATTCTATACGGAAGGATGAAAATTCATCTTTGCCATTCCATCTTCTCAAAAAGTAAAAGCCCTTTGTCAGTCTTCGTCGGTCCCTTTGTTCCATTTCTTAGCTCGCCTTCTGCTTCACCCCACTCTTCATCCTTTCCTAACTCCCATATCTGTCCTCCAATTACGCTTCCCGACTTCGCCTTTGCTCCCTTCTCGGAAAATCAGAATGCAGAAATCTCAACTCCCTACGCCGCTCGCGAATCCCAGACATAATCACCTTGCCTCCATGGTGATGAAAACTGGATTATATTTCCCTCGCGGATAGCTAAATTTCAAAATAAATGTCGAGGCGTAAGGATTTGGCTATTTAAGCGCTGCACCTCTATCTCTCTCTCTCTATAATTCTCGTTTTTGCTCCTCCGAAATCCCATAACGGCTCAGGAAAAAAAGGATTCTCTTCGAAAAGTTTTCGTTTATGGGACCAATTCTTGCGCAAGTTAGCCGCAATTAAACGAAGGAGCATGAGAAAAACGAAAAAAAAATTCAGTTAAGTCTCGGTATGATTTTAATACAGGTATCTCCAACGCATTAAACACCTAATCAAAATCCTGACAATTTTCTAAATAATCGATTGAATCAAAGAAACGGAGACCAGACATTTATGGAGAGATCCTTAATACCACGTTTTCTACAAAAATATTCCCATTAATGATATCATTCTCGGGAGAGGAATCCTCCATTGGGTTGTCAGATGAGAAAATACACATTTGATCACCTCATTTCTTAGAAAATGTTTCGGAAAGATAATCACACGAACGAACTCAAGAACAACTAAAGAACAAAACATTATTAGCTTACTATATAAATGGAAATTTCTTTTTAAATTGGGTAAAGGGAACAAAATAGTTAAAGAAGGCGAGGAAAAGTCAATAGAATCACATAGTACAGCAAGGTGTGCACCTAGGAAAATTCCCAAGAAACTACGGATGTGAAAAATGTCCGACAAGACAAAGACACAAATCAGAGATAATATCAGCCACCACGTAGCCGATCCTGCATTTGATACAATCAGAAAACTCCAGTAATGAAGTCACCTATACTCATAAAACAAGGGACCCCCTCTAAATTTTATGTATCGTAGCAAAGAATAAAATCTTGGAGGTTGAAAATTAACACAAATGGGGAACTTAATTGTCGCTGTCCATCTATAGCAACATGAATTCGATTTTCAGGGAATGCTCCAGGTTCTCAAGGAATGATAAAATACACCAAAAATATATTTTGTTACATTTGTGTAACTTTTTGAAAAAAAATTTAATGTGAAAATCTCGTTATAGACCAACGAATCTCATAACATTCTTATTAAATACCATCCCTTGAAAGCCGTGATAAAATCGTAATAGAATGATTTACTCAAGTATTTTTCCAATCAAAAATACTTCGACGTCCACAATGTTTTTCGTAACTCCCCCCACAAAAAGTAATTGCAGATCATCCGATAATTTCTGTCGTCGCTATTTTTCCATATTCAGCTTACAATTAATTTAATGGCTATTACACATTTTTCACTCTTAAAAATCCTCATAATGAGTCATAACGTTACGCTTCTCCTTCGCTCATAAAAAATCTGTTCGTTGAATTGTTGTAAATGGTGTGTTAATGTTCTCGTTGAATACGAACTGATTGTCGACTTTACACACTATGGTATTTTCGTGAACAAAAAAGCAGAATTACAAATAGGTATGTAAAACTTGATATACAAAACATGTCTTTTGACGATGCTCTTCGTTGGCTAGGCAAAGGATATCGATAAGCTTTTCTTAATGAGCTTACCAATTCCTTATCACCACCAATTGCGCAGACGAATGTTACTGTTTTAAACAACAAATTAAGTTATCCATCTCCAACCAATTTAAATATTCCTACTCCTTCACTCGCTTACTCCTTCAGAGTAATAGCAACATCAACACCGATACTCTGAGAAGCACAACATGATTTTTCCCCTCACCCTCTCTTTCAAATACTCCAACCCTCTTCAACCCCCCTTTCCTATGGCCTCTACACAGCTACGAGTTGCGTGATGAAATTCCGACCAAGAAAATGGGGAAGGAGGATATAATTTCGCAGCCCTGGGATATGAGTAGCGCAGGGAAGGGAAAGGTACAGCTAAGGGGGATCTCGGATGGAAACTGAGGAATCCTGAGGGAAAGGGGATGCAGGGAAGAGTCGAATGTTTAATGACAGAGTTACTTGGGATCTATTCGCCGCGTTTCGGAAGAGAGCGGCGCGAAACCAGAATGGAAGAGATCCGAAATGGAGAGGGAAAAAAAGACTATTTACAAGTGGAGGAGGACGGATTCGATTCTGGTTTTAAGGGACCGTTTTCCTTGGAAGGGGAGAATGGCTCGGTTGAAGATGGGCTCGAAAGCTATTAAAATGAAACGCTGATTGAGAAGTGATCGGGGGATGATGTGAAATGGGTTTCGCCCCCAATTCCGGTGTATGGAGAAGGTTTGGCGTCAGACAGAACTAATGTTAATGAAGCAGAATGGTGAGTTGTCTGTAATACTCTTTGAAGACCTGTTTCCAAGAGCCCGAATCTTTATGGGCCCACCCTCTTACTGCAAAGTGGAATCAAAGGAACTCCACATGAATGAAACACATTTTTGCACAGAAAAATTTTGTTACAATGATATTTATCTTTGAATGTGAAATGATCTGCAGAGTAAAATGCTGGAGACTATTAAGCAGAGTTTCAAGAATTTCTAAACATTTACGCGATGGTGAAGAAGAGGCATGTCCCAAAAAAGGTCCCCATGCGTCTAACACCCGAGGAAAATTTAATTTTCTTTTTCGAAGTTTAGTATATTTTAACATAACTGGCTTTTTCCCTTTCCAAGAATTACTAAGGCAACCAGATCAGACGCTTACTTTGAGTGTGACACACATTAGCGATGGATGCTTCCACGGCGGCCGTCGCCACCACCTTTCAACGTCTACGCCGATTGTGAACTCCGCTCCATTGCTTGTTTCTTTAATTCAAAGGGGAACGCCAAATTTCATTCATCGAAAATGAACAAAGGCTGATGGAACGAGATGCATGTCAGCGAAAAATGTAAGAAAGTGGTGTAGAGAATTTTCAGAGGGTTGGACGGAAGTTCATGACGAATAGAGACAATCTGCTCTGAAAGTCATCGCAATGAGTTTTGAGACCGGATTGGGGCTCTTCTCCTCGATTTTATGGCTAAAAATTTCAATAATCAATCCAAAGTTGAAGACGGGATATTCTGACAAAAGGGATTTGCCTTTTACATGACCAACCTCGGCCGTACGTTGCCCGTGACACCAACGCTGAAGCGCGCTGTTTTGAATCAGCTTGGTTGAAACGTTTTAACACATCTTTCGTACAGCCCATACCTTTCCCATAGGACTTTCACTTGTTCTTGAGCCTGAAGAAACATAGTGGAAGAAGGATTGATAAAGACGAGGAAGTGAGAAAATAATACCCAAAAAGGAGCTGGCGGCGAGTTTATATGAGTAGGGTATAAAAATCTCCTACTGCGCCTTGAAAGTGCATCTAAGTAAATGTCGATTATGTTAAAAAATAATAATTATGTACGCAACACAATCGTGAAAAAATTTATTGAATAAGTTTTTTTTAATTTTTTAATAATATAGGAACCTTATTTTTGGGACGCC
The DNA here is from genome assembly GCA_036926295.1 of Pachydiplax longipennis. Classification (NCBI taxonomy): domain Eukaryota; kingdom Metazoa; phylum Arthropoda; class Insecta; order Odonata; family Libellulidae; genus Pachydiplax; species Pachydiplax longipennis. The sequence continues at coordinate 22,276,556 of JAVFKF010000012.1, forward strand.
TCGTATACTGTTTATATATATTTATACACTTACATTTATATATTTGTATTTAATGAGTTTTATATGAAATTCCTTATATGTATGAATGTCACAGTATTATTTGGTGATAAAAGGACCCATTGCTTGCAGTACATTTCTGAAAAGGGCTTTTCACCAGATGATTCTCAGTAAAACAATTTTTACCAATTTTGAATTCATTTCTCCAACGATGATAGTTACAAATTTGCTGGTTTTACATGAAGAAAACTTCTAATCATAACGAAGTAAATGTAACTTTAAGGTATTTGTTGAGTCATTTCAAGGATCAAGGCTAGCATGTGATGCTGGTCTAATTGAAGCAACTTTGGGAAACTATGATACGATGAGTACGAAAAGTAGTTTATTTCAACGGAATTTTAATACAAACAGACAATGTTTAAACAGCTTTGCAACGAAGAATGTCTGAATCAACTGATGAAATTCATTGGAGAATTTTAGATTATTATAGTTGGTGTAAAAGAAGATTGAAATGCTGTTCTGTTCAAGAACCAAGCGCAAGCATTGGTATAGTGAAGTATGTCTTAACACAAACTTTCCACATACGTGTTGAATATCTAGAATTTTAGCAATGATTTATGTAGAGAATTTAGGGTGGATATCTGCTCATAATGAATGCAAAAACTTCATCAAAAATCAAGTGCGACAATAAACTGGCAGAAGTGTAAAGCGTTGAAAACAAAGAATGTTAAGTCGAAGACATTCAATCGTTCTTTCTATCAAAATTCACACCAACTGTTTTCCTTAGCTTACAGTAGAAGGAAGAAAGACAAAGAGTAATTGAAAGCTAAGGATATTTAATATGAATGGAAAATTTCCTATGTTCTAAAAGAGAATGAGATGCTGTCAATAAACAGCCATATGAAATATAGAAGGACGACTTTTGTGAAGCCCTGCCTCAGAAGTTCAAAGTATGGTTGAAATGAAAATTTTGGAAAAATATTAGAATTGTTTAAGGTGCTTCGACAGCTCCCACCGAGAATCGAACACGGGACCGCTTTCACAGAAGTGGAACGCGCTGCCCACAGTCGGTTGTTCCAAGGCCTCATACGTCCAACCGTGAGTAAAACAGGATTCCGATAAAGCACTGCGGATATTGCTTTTCCAAAACATGTAAAAGCTTAAAATTTGTCCACAGTTTATTTCCCACTCATTGCATTTAGACCAATAAATTCCTTCAAAATCATTCCGATAGAGGAACTGAACAAGGAAAAAATCCAGCGAAATCTGAATCCGAATAGCCTTATAGTATGTTCCATTTCTTATTTTGCCAATTTTATGAAATAGTGTTTTCAATTCCAAATAGCCAGTTTGGATTAAATAACAATAAAAAACAATAATATAAATTATTATGAAAAATATTACAGCTGGATACTAATACGATTACTGGAAAGTTTTTCTTTAATATCCATAGCAAATGTTAATATAAGTGCAAGTTGTACTTTAAGAGTGTATCGACAGCTTAGGAATTCTGCACTAGTAATTACGGATCTGGGGATCAAAACCCGGGACAGCTTTCATCAAAGGCGAAAGACTTGCAAAAACCTCTTGTCTACCTGAACACCTTAGTAAATGATGAGTGGGTAAAGGGTCTATATTCCTCATTAATTAGTTGTGGGAAGAAATAATAATGCTAAGGAATAGTGTACGTTGGTAAAGAAAGCCAACTGTATTCCGCGTCTGGATTGAATCACACCGCGAAAACTTCATTCCTCGAGACTTGACTCCTCCCGATTTTCAAAACATACTCGCAGTTTCAGAGAAACGGGTTCCGACGACATTTAAAACTCTTTACCCAACTCCAGCCATCCCTCACAACATCCTCTTCCTTTCCTTCCGTGGAATCCCACCCTAAGAAACGCCTTCGGCAGCCCCAAATCCCATCGCCTCATCTCGCGATTTACTCGGCAGAAGAGCGATTTGCTTCCGTCTCCACGGGAGCGACGCCCCTTCCCTTCGCATTCTTTGCCACAAACTCATTCCACCTCCTGGATCTAATTCCGCGAATCCTTACACCCGACGCAAACCCTCCACGGCAGTGTAGCGAGAGAAAAATTCGCCCTCCGCAATCTCCACCGACATTTCAACACCAACGCGCTTCCTCTTTTAAAAGGAGCATCTCCAAAGCCATACCCCCCGTGCAACCTACCTTTCGCCACCCCACCGAAATCTTCCCTCTATCTGGAAACGGCAACTGACTGCCTAATTACCGGAGGCGTTGCTTTCCGTTACTGCCTACCCACATTCTCCCAGTCTTCTCCCGCTTTCGCCGAAACCACCCGCAAAAGATCTCTCCCCCACTCGCTCTCTCTTCCGAGAAATGTTAGCGTTCTGTTAAGGAGAGAATGAAGGGGTGTGGCGGCGATAAATGCGAAGTGAGGAAAGGAGGGTTATGGAAAATGAATGCGGTGGGAAAGAAGGGGCATAAGAAGAGATCCTATCCTCTAAATGGTACTGAATGGCTGTTGCGTTCGTGTTACTGCGCGGTCGGGAAGGTTTCCGAATCCGGAAGAGGGCTGAGATATGACGTTCAGTACATGCCACGTAGAGAAAAACTTTCCGATGCGTTGCAGCAACTTTTCGGTGATTTGAAAAGTGGGAAAATTCCAGAAGGAAGCGAATTCAATGCCGATAAAAGCCGAAAATGATGAAATAGCATAAATATGCTCACTATACTCAGGATAGTTAGTTAGACAGTGGTTAAAACTTCGAGGCGTAAAATAATACGGTGTGTTATCCATATATTCAAATATGAAATTCTGTGAGTGTGTAGGTTTTCATTTTTGCTTGGATTGAAGTCCCCACCGTTAGCCAAATTTGGGTCAAACTTAGCATTCGTGTTCAACGAGACCAAGAAGGAAGTACTGTCGCATTTTCATTCGCTACTTTTGCTGCGTTCGAACCAAGATCACTCAGATACATTTTCATAAAATATACATGTACATTTCATATTTATCGATTTCAGCCTTTGTTTCTTTGCAATGTTAATTGGAGATAACATTTGTAAGGACTCGAGTTAAGTATCATATGATAGAACATTCAATAATGATTCGTATTCTTGTTTTCGATTTCCAATTCGTGCAAAATAAGACAAACTAGACGGAAATTTCTTCATGATTCGTCGATTTCAAACGCATAATAAAATAATATATTAAATAAAAATGTCAGTCAGAGAGTTTTACGTTTATCAAATGAAAGTTAAATTAACGAATCACATTCTTTAGAGCAGAAAACTCTTTTATCAATTTATTACTGATATGTATGCAAATGTGGAGACTTCGGGCATTCTCTGCATCCGTTTGAACCAAAGTAGCATGCGAACATGCATCAATAATGATGAACATATGTTTGACAAAAGAAGATTGGTTGTGTTGCCATCTACATTTACGAGAAGTCCAAGACACATGAATTGCTGTTGCTTACTCGGGTATAGCACTCACAATTATGGATAGCATTCTGCTTTACAACTATCCTTAAACTTTGCTCAGTCGAAGGACCCCGTTTGTAACTTAAGTACAGGCTCGGGAAATTCCAAGATATCAAATCTTACGAAGTATGCAGATGTAAGAACTTCTTACGAAACCGGTAGCAAAATTAAAAATCCGTGGAAAATTACAAAGTTACTTAATTTATCATGACTTACACAAAGTTACGCCAGATCATATTGATTTCTTACAAAGTATTTCGGCTGCAATTATTGATGTTTTTGGAGGATAATACAAGGCATTGAATTCCAGATTACATTATGGTTTACGTCCATACGGCTGAGATTCGGAAGTGAGACAACCTCATGCTTTTATCTTGATCAATTTGAAGGTCAATCACAATTCTGTGTCAATGAACGCTGTGGATCGGGTTATTAATGCAGAAATCCCAGACCCCACGAGAAATCTATGGTTTTGAAGACTGTGTTTAAGTGTATGAAGCAAATATCCTAGTGACAATTTGTTGCAATGCATGTATCGACTTTTCCTGTACATATACCTGCGTTTCTATAAACCAATAAAATCATTAATAGTCAGAGATTTATCTCCCCTATTTGCTAGCGTCAGATAATCTATAAAGTATAAAATATGAACACAAAAAACAAGCTCTTTCTTGAGGACTCGTTCACTATAGAGAAGTGATTAGGAAAGTGTGAAAACGCTGGAGATTGTTTTCTGCGGCAGTTAAATGTCAAGAAGCATAGGGAAAGAGGGAGAGAGGAAAAGTAAATGGTGGAGTAATTAGCATTTAATGGAGGCAACGTTTCTCTCACAGCCTCACTGCCACGGATCAGCCTTAATAACGCGGCGTAACCCTAAAACTGAAGGGGAGAGAAAGAGGAGAAAAGGGAAGCAGTGAAAACATTAGTGAGGAAAGCATGTTTGAATATGGGGAGAAATGGAAATCTAGAGAAATGCATGGGGATAATATGCAAAGCAATGAGCTGTAACACAGAGCGTAAGATTATTTAGGATTCGGATAGAAGGAATATTGATGATCAGTGTTATTTAAGATCTGTATTTAAGACGGCATTTCTCACCCAGCGATGAAAGAACGTATTTTTCATCCAGAATTGCTGAAGAAATAGTTACGAGAAGCAGGTTAAGATAAACAAATTCGGGCATAGAAAACTTTTAAATGGTGAATCTAAATGAACAATCCTATATCGTTTACACTATTCAAAGAGCAGTAAAACTGGCTCTTCATCCTGCGAAATTATTTTCTTTTCGAGAGATATACCATTTTAATTAAGCATAAAAATTCAGATATTTACAAGAAATAGTCGCACACACCTGAGTTGCAGTTCCTACCCGAATGTTGCAAAAATCCAGAATTTACAAAATATCAAACCAGGATTGCAATATGATATATCTGGGCCAACCAAGACCCAAAATAGAAACAAGATTCAAAGATTACCTGGCCCATTGAAGAGACAAAGTAACATATCAGCTGTTGCACAATATATTTATGAATTCAATCACAAAAAAGACGCAACAATACTTTTCAAGATTTTACTAAACCCTTATAAAGCTTGACGCAGAGATTGAGAAGTAGGAATTAGAAGACCAAACATCTGCTAAAGAATATTCCAATCTAGACCCAAAATTTGGGCTATAATTAATGAAATCAAAAGAGCTCGTATGAATTTCAAATCTTTATGAACAAGAAAATATCTATCTCCCTCTAAATACAATTAGTTTACAGTCTTCACTTTTCTTCGCCACCAGTTGCTAGGATGTTCATTTAGACAGTAAACTAAATTAGTACTACCATGATGAACAGATCCTAAGGAAAGCGATCGAAGGAATAGAACCTTATTACCTATGCTAGGTGAATATAAAAAATATAAGTGAAATCATGAAGCAGGATTTTTCATTCCATTATATGCACCATCATCTTATTCTTCTCGCCAATGACTTTCAATATCTCCAAGGAGTGTCTTTCAAAAACCGAAGCTTTTTATGAGAGAAGTACCAGACTAACCACCATCGACAACAAAAATATTCCTTCCAATGAAATGAAAAAATTACACTCCCTACCAAATATGTTTGAAAAATGTAAACCAATGGTCCAAAAATTCTTTAAAAAACTGTACACTCGTTCACATTTCTTTTTTTACTTAACACTGCGTCGACTTTGTTTTGGTTTTGTTGGTGTTGCTACACTTGGAATCGTTATTTTAGTATGAATTATAGTATTTTTCCTTGCTGACTTCGGTGGCTTTCCATTTTGTGTAAGTCTGCTAAGGGATGTTTTTATTTAATAACGTGTAGTGTTTTCATACCTCTTGACTATTTAACTCAAAAAGGCTCTAACCCTTTCAGTCCATGTTTTACATGCAAAAAGAATTTTACAAATAGCCAACTTGCGCAAGACAGCTAAAGGAGTCTTTTATTTTTTGTTTTTCGCTTTCGTCAGCCGTGTCTTTTACGCTAAGCAATTAATAGGAATAACCTAAACTAATGAAAAAATTAATCAGTTCGTCGATCACGAGAAATATCTACTACCAAATACATACAATGTTAGGAAAAAAGAATCCGACGGAGAAGTGGAAATAATAAAGAGCAGAGACACGAAAGATGATATACCTTGAAAGGTAGAAAGGAGAAATGTTGAGATTGGAAGGGCAAATGAGGGGAGGACGGCTTTTGGATTCTGTCGGGTGTTTGCTTGATTGAGTGAGGAAGGGAAGCAACTTCCCAATTCGAGACCTCCTGCGACACGCCTCCTATCCTTAAAGATCTGGGCAAATTAATTAGGCCGATTGAGAAAATTGAGGCTGGTGGCGGGGGAAAATGGATAAAAAGAGGAAAGAGAGAAAAGGGAGACAGGGAAGAGATTCCGAGAGGATCGAGGACGGGAATTTGGAATCGAAAAACGATGCAAAAGAATATTAAAAGAGTGAAATGGGAATATTCAGAGAAAGCAGTGGTTTGGAAGGTAGCAGATTGGTGGGATGGATTACTTCGCTACTTAAAGGAGAATGTTACTTCATTGAAAATTATGTGAAGGAAATTCTTCGAGTATGCCGCAAAATCTAAACACAAGCAATTACTGATTCGGGTGCTGTACACAGGAGATCAGCAGGAATTCAGTTAACTGGGAGAGAAAAGCTTTATGCTTAAGTTTCAATCCCAAATTGCAATATTCCTTGATTCCATCTCTTATTAACCCTCTTCCACTTCCATGATTTGTCGAAGGCTGGTTTGCTTGAGTCAACTTTATGAAATAGTCTCTCCAATAGATAGCCAAGTGGGTAGCATGTTTGCCTTTAGTGAAAGCGGTTCCGGGATCCAAACCTGGTGGGAGCGCATGTGTGAGAAATGACCTGAGTTGTCGAAGCACTTTTAACAATAATCTTACTTAAATAGTTGGTTAATGGGGCGAGTTTTGCCTTGCACAGTTTCCACTTACTCCTATTTCCTTATCTCCAAATCGTCGCACGCATGCGTTGGTCATTACCTTAGTTCAAGAAAAATTTCAGCGGAGGTTTAAGTCCTTTTATTATTTTCATCCGTGAGCATGGATGAAAACTAAGACATTTATGTATTTCGCACACGTACAGAATTTATCACGTAGGCGAAGATCCTCCCAATCAACTACTTATTTTCCGTTGTGCATTGTTTATGCGATAGACTGACCTAGTTCTATATTGAAGCAATAATTACTTTTTTCAGATTAATCCAGCCACACCCACAATTTTTGTGAGTTGCATCTTTGGGATTTCCCAAAAATTTATGCACCACATCTTTATCGGCAAAAAAACTGCTCTTTCAATTTATTATCCCGGAATTAAAGAAATCGATGTGTAATAGTAGCTATATACTGACTGAAATTGACACGTTGTTCATTCACCTGAAGATGACCTAAGGGGCCGAAACCTTGGTAGTGATCAATAAAATTAAGCGGTACGGTAAATGGTTTTGCATTCTTTCATTTCATCATAAAATCGGTGTGTGTTAAAAGGATGGCGATAGATAAAAGTTTTTCATGGCACCATCATCAATCGTTATTTTGAAATTATGAGGTAGCAGGCCTTATACAGAGACGAAATTTAATTGTAGATACATAAGATGTAGTATTATAAGCAAGTGAAGTGTGTGAAGAGTGAAGCAAAAATTGACTCAGCAACACAGTAAATAATATGTTTATTTGATAATATCATGGAAAGTAAAGAAAATTTCTGGATTTTAACATTTATATTTTGCTTTAAAATGATAATTTAACGTGTTTGTCAGATTAAAGCTATACTAATTTAAGAACAAATAGAAAATTAACAGTTATATAGATAATTCACTTTCTTATAAGCTTGTTATTCCTTAAAATGGATCTAAATGACATACCATCCGCATACCATTTTTCAGATGAAGAAATAATAAATTCATTAAGATACATTCCAAAGATGACGATTAAAAGGGAACAAACTGATCCATTATCTTTTTATAAAGAATCGAAATTCAGGGAACGATTCAAGTTGCCAAAGAAGATGGTGATGGATCTTTCAGATTGGATTTGAAACAACTTAAAGCCAGTGACCAGAAGAAGAAAACCAATTACAGCTCTCAATCAATTATTGACAACACGGAGATTTTATGCCACAGGAACTTTTCAAATTATTGTTGGTGACACTTCCAATGTTCATAAGTCGACAGTGTGTAGAATAATCAGGAGAGTTAGACATAATATCGCCGTTCTACTTAATATATTTGTATGCCAGAAAAAGATGATTATATGCACAAAGAAGTTTTTAATAAAACAGGATTTCCTTTTCCTTGGCTGTATTGATGGCACTCATATTCCAATCCAATCCCCTGATGGGAGTACATGGTGAAATTTCAGTTAATATGCAAATAGTGTGTGATCGTGATCTAAGAAAAGACTGACATTGTTCATGTTGTCCTGGATCCACCCATAATAACACTGTGTAATTCATCATATATTCGTGCTGGCTTAGAGGCTAAGGAGCTAGGTAATGGTTACTCATTATAAGAATGTGCATATCCTTGCTGACCTTATTTAATGACCTCTCTGCTGAACCCTATTACCAATGCAGAGCATAGATACGATTCCTCCCACATTAAAACTAGAAATATGGTAGAGAGCCAAACTGCCAAAAATAGACCGCAAATTATACTACCTTAAACAAATAGAAATAATACAACCCTTAAAACATAATTACACCCTTGCCAACAGCCATCTGTTCCCAAGTCACTCCCTCCTGCTGTTCATTGTCCACTCCCTCCCCCTCCCCGCCAAATACTTATTCCTGCATTGTAAGCAACATTTCCGTCAGATTGGTTTTTGACCCTTGTCTTGCTGTTTATATTTGGTTGCATTTTTGTGGTTTTGTGCCAATGATGAACTGAAATGTTCAAAACCGGTCGCCATAATAAAATATTCCTTGTGGAACTTTTAGCCTAGTTACTTTTGTATTCACCTAGTATTCCACCAAGTTAAGGCTTCATCCATCGATTTTATACTACCAGCATTATAGCATCACCAGAAGATGCTACTCAGGGTAGCGAAACCGGTCGTTAATAAAAAATAGTGTGGAAAATTACAAGTTTACTCCTTCATTACTTTATATTAAGCTGTTTAATTGATTGCTTACCTCATGAATAAAGCTCAGAGGTTGAATTGTAACGAACATATGGCGAAAGGGCAAGTTTACACAAGGTACATACATGGAGCATGATAACGCACTGTGTACGGCAACTTGAAATAGCAGCAGAAGAGGTAGTAATAAGAGTAGAAAAAAGAGAAACTGTGATTCCTACAGACTCGCCGGTAAGATCATTTCTTGACCTGAGAGTCGAAGTGAAAGGACGTGTTCTCCGGAGCTCCTGAACGGACCCCCAGAGTGACAAGCCAACGGTCATCAAGCCCTCATTAACCGGTGTTTGTTTTTCAGCTTTCCCCTGTCTTAGCTGAGCAGCAGTTTAGTGTTGAGTACAACTAAGACTTTTTCTTTATTTATATTCTTTCTGTGTTTAATTTAATTAGTGTTTTTCAGAGTATTCTAGTTTGTTGAAGGGGAATTGTTGTATCTCTTTTATATATTTTAACCTCTAAGTGCTTAGTTTCGTGAGGTGCATCTATATTTTAAGTAGAGAGTTTTTATCGTTACTTCTAGTTGTTTTTCACAAAACCTTTCGATTTAGTTCGTTAAAGAAATATATATCGTCCTTTTTGAGATTCTTAAACAGATTGAATCCGTTGTGCTGTAGTCTCAGGTCAACCGTTTAGTTAACTTTTTCGTTTATTTTCTACGAGAGCGTCAATTTCGAGTTAATTTTATAATATTTAAGCGTCACTCTTTATTTTTCTCTCGTATATTTGACTCAGGTCTTGTTATCCTATTACAGTCTATCAAGTTTCTTTTGTAAGAGCTCAGTTAGGAGTGTTTGAGAGTAGGATGGCTTCCCCAAGGACCCCCGTTTCTTCAATCTTGGGAACCGTTGGCTACGAGGCACTTGTGTCGCAAGTCACGGAACTTAGGAAAGAAGTTGCGGACCTCCGCTCTCAGCTCGAAGGGTTACGGCTGGCTTCGGCTTGCGCAGGACCCTCCGTTACGAGCCCTAAAGCTTGTCGCACCCCTGAGGTGCCTCGGCCTTGCCCGAGTACGGTTGTAGGCAAGCCTATTGGATCCTCTGCGGAGGATACCACGCGGGTAGTTGCTTGTCCTTCCCAGAGGGCTGACGAGTGGAAGGTGGTTTCCAGTCGCGGTGCTCGCGGCCTAGTGCTGCGAAAACAGTGTGCTGGGAATGCTTCGGCTGAACCGGCGCCTGTTAGCAACAGGTTTGAGGTGCTGAAGGACCTAGAGCTAGAGCACTCGCCCGTTGCCACGGAGGAAGCTGGGCCGAAGGAGAGCCGTGGGGGGAGGGGAGTGTTAGTCATAGGGAGCTCCAACGTCCGCCGTATTATGTCTCCGTTGCGGCGAAGGGCCCGCCGGGAGGGAGTGTGTGAGCGGGTGTTCTCCCGGTGTATACCAGGAGGCACGGTGCCCCAGGTGACGAAGGAGTTGAGGGCGGCGGTCGGGAAGACGGGTTGCTCCTCGCTGCGTGTGGTGGCCCATGTTGGCACCAACGATGCCTCGAGGCGTGGCTCCGAGGAGATCTTGGACTCGCTTGAGGACCTGGTCTCCGAGGTTGCTCGCGTCCGGGACTCGTCTGGGGTCAGCATTGGGTTATCCATATGCAGCATTGTCCCGCGGATTGATCGAGGCTCGACGGTTTGGAGTAGGGTGGGAGGTCTGAACCGTCGGCTGAGGGATTTCTGTCGGGGCAAGGGAGTGGACTTTGTCGACCTGGGCTACGTCCTCGATTCATGCAGGGCACCCCTTGACCGCTCCGGAGTTCACTATACGGCTGAGGCTGCGGAGAAGGTAGCGGGTAAGGTCTTTAGGCGTGTGGGTGTTTTTTTAGGTTAAAAAAGATCAACGTTTTTAATGAAAATTTTTCCGCGATTAGTACTTGTATTGAGCTTAGCTTAGGGAACGAAAACACCCACTTAGATAAGAATAGTAATATGCGGGAGTCTCCATCTAAAAAGGATGTTAATGATAGATGTAAAAGAGAAATTTCAGCAGAGGATATTAGTACTCGTAGATATGCTTCGGTAAATGGATCTATTTTGATAAAAAATAGCGGAAATGAGAAAAGCAGAACGAGATGTGTTAAAGGCGACATAAGTGACTTAAAAATATCAGCTAGAAATGGTGAGGAGTTAGATAGATGTCATTCCAATAGTTATAATTCGAATTTACCCGCCGAGCTCAAGAGTGATAGTCATAAGGATATCAAGTTAGTGGTAGTTAACTGTAGAAGTATTCGCAATAAGCAAGCGGAATTCTTCGACTTGGTTAAAAATACATGCGGAGATATAATACTAGGAAACGAGAGTTGGCTCAGCGAAGAAATAGCCTCTAGTGAGATTTTTCCTCCCGACTTCTTTGTGTATCGAAAGGATAGAGACAGCAGAATGGGGGGAGGAGTATTTATCGCTGTAAAAAATAGTTTGGTGAGTCAGTTAGAAAACTTCCAATGCCAGGATAGTGCTGAGATGATTTGGTGCTCAGTGTCTGACAAGCATGGTAGAAAAACGTACTTCTGCTCCTTTTATCGCCCTCCTAATCGCGATGACGAGCCCATAGAGGATCTGTACGAAGCATTGAGTAAACTCCGTAAGAGTAAACCCGAAGCAGCTATTTTCGTAGGAGGTGATTTTAATCTTCCTTGTGTTAACTGGAGGAATATGTCCGTCGCTAGTAATAGTAGAGATAGAAACGCATCGCAGAAATTAATTGATTTATTCTCGGCCTTCGCTCTAGAACAAGTAAATACAGAAGCGACCAGAACGACTACTCTTGGTAGGGGCAATATCTTAGATCTCCTTGCTACTAGCCATCCTCATCTCGTTCACAGAATTTCCGTCAGTGAAGGTATTTCCGATCACAAAATAATAGCCGCCTCGATTAAGATAGATTCATTCCGAGTTCTGAAGCCCCCTCGTACATTATACATTTTTAGGAAAGCCAACTTCTCCGCGTTCAAGGAGTTTATAAAGGCAGAAAGTGCTCCCCTTATTAGTTTCATTCAGAAGAATTCAGTAGACGACAGTTGGTCTGAGTTTCTCCGAATCCTTCGTGAAGGTACCTCTAGATTTATTCCGACAAGAGTGGCTCGGGATCGGCAAGAGCCGCGATGGGTCAAGCCTAAACTACGTTCACTCCAAAGAAAACAAAGAGCTTTACATTCCATTATGAAGACTTTTCCATTAAATAGCATAGAATACGAGGAGCAACGTCGTAAATATTTAGATATCAAGAGGTCAGCGAAGATTGAGGCACGTAAGGAGTTCGATACGTATAGATCTCAAACGCTACGCGAATCTCTGGAAAAGAATCCTAAGGAATTCTGGTCTTACGTACGAGAGACAAGAGGCAAACAATCGACCGTTTTGCATCTCATAAACAACAATGGTAGCGTCGTATCAGATTCATGTGAAAAGGCTAATATTCTAAACCAACACTTTAAGAAATGCTTCATATCAGATAAAGGTCACGTAAATGCATTTCCTACTCGTATTACCTCTAAAATGAGTAAATTAGAACTAAATGAAGCAGGTATTAAGAACCTTTTATTGCAAATTGACAGCAAAAAATCCCCCGGGCCAGAAGGTATACCTGCCCTCGTTATATCTACGCTAGCTAACGAGCTTGCTCCCCTCCTACTCGTGTTTTTCAATAAATCTTTAGACGAAGGTATGGTTCCTACCTCATGGAGGAGAGCGAACATCACTCCAGTCCCAAAAAAAGGGCGTAAGTCAAAACCGGATAATTTCCGACCAATATCGCTCACTTCGATATTTTGTAAAATTCTAGAACACATAATATGCAGTTATCTAATGCGCTTCCTTGGTGATAGTAATGCAATTACACACAGTCAACACGGATTCCGCAAAGGTCGCTCATGTGAGAGTCAGTTAGCACTTCTTAATCACGACATAATGCGAGCAGCCGATGAAGGTTTTAGGACAGATGCCATATTCCTGGATTTTAGAAAGGCATTCGATACAGTACCACACGCAAAGTTACTCCAGAAACTAGAGTCATATGCAATCGAAAATCATATTATTCAGTGGATTAAGTCGTTCCTCACATGCAGAGTTCAACGGGTAGTCTTAGATGGCGTTTACTCTGATGAAGTAGAAGTATCATCTGGAGTTCCTCAGGGCAGTGTCATTGGACCGATATTGTTCTTAATTTACATTAACGATATAGTAGACAATGTAAGAAGTAAGGTAAGGCTTTTCGTGGACGACACACTCATATACAGGAAAATTCAAAATGTGGAAGATACTTCCATATTACAGGGTGACTTAGACGCTATTTCGAAATGGTGTGAAGATTGGCAGCTCGGCTTGAACATAGAGAAGTGTGTTGCGATGAGCATGACCCGCTCCCCGTCCCAGAACTTAAAACAAACATCCTACCTTATTAGCGGTACAACATTAGAATTCGTAAGTAGATACCAATATTTAGGCATTGTTTTCAGTAGTAACTTATCGTTCAAAACGCATATTCAAGACGTAGTGGGGTCAGCTGATAGGACGCTGAGGCTATGTAATCGCGTTCTCAGGGGTTGCCAACAGAATGTCAAGGAAGTGGCTTACTTTTCGTTGGTTCGTCCATTGCTTGAGTACTGCTGCGCGGTGTGGAATCCACATGAGAAAGGATTGATCATAGAACTAGAACGCATGCAACGTAGAGCGGCCCGTTTCGTCAAGGGAGACTACAAGTTCGACAGCAGTGTGTCAGAGATGATTAAAACCCTCGGCTGGGAATCCCTCGAGGATAGAAGAAATGAGTATAGGCATAAACTTTTCGAGAAATTTTTGAGTAGCGATTTACATGAGGAAATAAGCGACTTCGTGATTCCCGTACTCAGTGAGCGTAGTTTTCGAGACCAGACGTCAAAAAGATTCCGCGAAATTATAGCGAGAACAGATAGCTATTTCTGGTCTCTTTTTCCAGATAGTATTAGGTACGCAAACCAGATGATTGGTTAGGGAGTTCGGTGTATTCACACCCCCTGCCATACGCCTTACGGCGGTTAGCGGGGTATTAATGTAAATGTAAATGTAAGATAGGTCGAAAAAGAGCAAGATAGATCCAACCAGTTCACCCAGGAATGAGACGGAAAAGTCTACCAGAAAAAGAAAACTTTCTGGACTTGACAAAACATACAACAAAATAAAGGGAAAATACAACAATAGTAAGTCCAGAGCATTTGGGAAAACCAGAAAAGGACGAAACATTTGGTTCTAATGATGACAATGACGAGAAGTGGTCAGTGGGGCGCGGTCACTCAGGACCACTCACCGGGAGAAACTGGAGTATTACCAGTCCAATCCCGGTGTGTGGGAGTGGCTGCGCCGAAGACACCCTGGAAGAAGAAATATCAGCTTCACCACTTGCACCATCTCCTGGCGCGGCGTCTGGTGTGGTGCTTCGGCGAAGGATCTACGGGCCATGGGACTGACGGGAAGGACGCTCGGAGGACTTACCACCCGTGTCCTCCAAGGATCACACATGAACTGGAGCAGATTCAACAGGATCTGTGCAACAAGAGTCGAGGGAAGGGGGGTTACCTGATGGGGAATCTTCACCATTTTGTATTAGTCTTAAGCTTTTCCTGTAATTAAAGCAAATAAAGCTCGGAATTATAATAATAATATATACGAGAAAATATGGATGTTGCATAACATAATTATGTGACCAAATCAAACAAAAGAAGGAAGATATAGACGACATCGCGGGAATTCTTATTAATGGAAAAACGACACAGCAAAAGCCTCAGAGCCTAAATAAGGAAGGTTTATCTGATTTTTCATTCCTAGCATAAGATTCAAGGTAACTACTTTCATTTCAGGGTGAGAGTAGCCTACTTTCATTCAGATTTCCGTATTTGATACATTTGAGGGAGACCAAGATGCTCTTAGAATTGTGCGGCAGAAAAATCCTCGCTCTAAGCCCAAGCGAGTTTTCTGGCTTACGTGTGGAAGCTGGAAGAAAGTACCAAGGACTCCTTGGTTAGGATTATTTGTAGTTTCGAATAAGTAATTTCAAGGTATGGCTCAGAAGAAGAAAAGAATCTATAAGTATTCCGTAATAGAAGCAAGTTTCATTACTGCAGTAAGGGATATAAATATGTGAACTCTTTGAAGACAATCCTACAATTCTCTCTCTCCATGTGAAACTTCTCCAAGTGCTTAAACGTAATCTTTTAAAAAATGATTCTAATAAACCTGCTGAAGAGTGAGCATGAGAAAGGATATCACCGCCACCACTTACTCTCGCCTATCCTCACTTTTCCTCGATTTCTTTCCCACACTTCCTTTCCGAAATCGCGTGTTTGATTCTCTTCTTTTCTCCATTATCCTCGGAGAATATCCATTTCCTCCCCAGCCCACTTCTTTCCATCATACATTTTCCCCAGCGGCCGGAATCCATCAACATGGCCCTCCTTCCCCTTCACATCGCCTGCAGACCGCCACTTTAATCTACGTCGGCCGCTCGCACGGCAAGGGGAATCGAGAGAGCGGTTAAGGAAAAAAAAGCGGCAACAATGAAGTCCCGGGGAGGGAGAGTATATCCGCACGGAGGGTGAGGGCTTTGGTTGCCGAGGAAACTCGCGAACTGCTCCAATAATGTTCCTCCCGCGGAAATTGAATGGTGTGGCGAGAAGAGAGAGAGAGTGGGCAGGAAAGAAACACGGTGGAATGAGGAACTCTCCGGGGCCAAAGTGAGAGGGAACAAGTGATCTCCAGGAGTAATTATGAGGTCCATCTGCGCCCCAGCGGTTATTTGCTTCTCCTTCGTGGAACAGATAATTTGGGCTCAGATTTTCTGGCGGAGGGGGTGCGTTGGAATGGGACCCCGTTGGAAGTGTGCAAGCTGGCAGGAATGATCCTTAATCGGATGGGAAGGTGGATGGGTTAAGGTGGCCATACGCCTACAACTTATGCTATAATAGACTGAAATCTCCAATATTCCTGTTTATTAAGCGAGGTCGAAAGTGACCTAAGACACTAAGAGAAAAGCATACAACATCGATGAAAATACCTCGATTACGAAGGATGTATCGAAATGGTATCGTTGCTAAAGGTGTCGCACCGACCTAACACGCCGTTGGATTAGGGTGACAATTTGGGAATCGGCTAGTAATAACTTTCTCCCTGAATAAATCCCCCAGACAACTACAGGAGTAAATACTTGAGGAATTTTATTTTCTCAAAAAATCCCTTATTGCGTGTTTTACTCCTCATCATACAGTGCATAATCTTCCATTGATATTTTTTTCGAATTTTGACGATCCGGTAAAAGTAGTAATTAGCTCTTGAGGGCATAATCCATTCCTCTCTACCCATGACCTAATTCAAATTACCTACAAGTAAGCTAATATTAAGAATCCTTTACAAGCCTTTACTTACAGTAAATTTAATACTACTGATCGCTCTCAATGTTTCGAGCATATCGTTGACATGGGCTAGACAGTGGCTTTTCAAACGGAACCTATGATTCTATGGTTGATAGTCCTGACATACAGCGAAATCACACCATCGCTCATGTATACAGTTGAGTAACGAAACAGAGACTGTGTATATCGCTATCTTCAGAAAAGATTTGACGCAGAGGTAACAAGCAAACTGCATTGTGTTCAAATTAAGAACAAGAAATTCTTGAGCCCTTCGAATTTTCACTTGCTTTTTATATGATGCTGTTTGGTTGTGTTAAGAATTATCTGCATTAATCATATTCTCATTCCATACCCTGCTACACGGCGAAATCACAACCGTACGAACGTTTAGAGCCGGGAAAGGAAACCGAGACTGTGATTATTGCCTTTATTTCAGATAACATTTGACCCAGAAAGAACAAACTATTGTGAAATTTTACAAACTGAGTTTTACTTTCTCCATTTATATGGAATTTCACAAAGTGACGGCTTCTTCCATTGACTATATAACTGAGAATATTTTAGATGGGGAAGATGTGACCGTGAAATAGTCGAAAGGAAGTTTGGTATGCAAAAATACAACAGAGGTAAAGGAGTTGAAGGAAAGGGTGTTCGGAGTGGTCGATTGGGGAAGTTAGAATGTTTTATTGAGGTGGCACTTTAGAGAAACAAGACGTCCCTTCATGGAAGTATCAAAAAGTATACTCGGCCTAAAAAAAGTATAATCAGCGATTGCTGGAGGCCTTATAAGAGTTACTATTGTGTTAAAATGACTTTTAATCCTTCATTACTTTTTAAATGTTCCAATAACAGGTGTTCACACAAACTGCATTAAAGGAACACCAGTGCCATAAAGAGACGTATCAAACAACCATATGGATTTTTTTTCACATTTATACGATTTATGCGGAGGAGAAGGCGTAGAAATAAAAAATATGTAATGGACCTTTTTAGAAAGATATCTTGAAATAATATTCACCTTCCAACGGTGACTAATTTACTTCATTTTTTATTTTAGATTATTTATTTATATCTCTTTCGTTCCTGTACGTGCTTTCCTTTTTTTAAGGCAAATATAATTTATTGCCTAGAATCTTATTTTTGTACTGAATAACATTTTATACATAAAAGCAGTTCACCCACCCTATCTCCACCACTACTCGTAAGGGTAACTTCTAAACCGACTGATTCCTGAAATGGTCACCCGAAACTCCGATGAGGTGGAGCCCAGGCTATACTCAGAAGTCAAGAAACAACACCCGATGTCAGCAAGATGTGTGGAGTGCAGACTATGTAGAAGATAAATCTTCGTATTCGATTGTAAGGTTTCTCTATCCTATTGATAGTGTAAAGTATCCGGTTGAAAAATCCGTCAATGGGGTACTTAATTTCCTCGATCTTAGCATCACCATCAAGGATTTCCTACATGAATTTTCAATTTTTAGAAAGCCTTCCTACACAAACCATGCCATCCATGCTGATTCCCGCCATCATCCTTCCCAAAAACTTGCCCCCTTCCATTCCCTAATCCACAGGCTTTTTCAAATTCCCCTCTCGAAAATAGATTTCAAAAGAGAAGTTTCCACAATACTACAGATAGCCGTTGCTAATGGATTCCCGGAAGAAACTATCCATAGACTTATCAGGAGTTGGAGCCGAAAAATCTCTTGCCGTAAAATCTATAAGACCCCTAGCAGAGAGGCGCACCCGAGGTATGCTTCCCTTAGGTATCTGGGGAAGCTCAGCACCCTCGCGGCACGCAACTTCCCAGAAGACCGCCTGAGAGCAGCCTACAGATCGTCTCCTAAACTTCGTGACCTGCTGCATAATGGGAAGGACGACGTGGACCCCGCAGTGAGGAGCGGAGTGTATCGCCTTACCTGCACCGACTGTGATTCACTCTACGTCGGGCAGACCGGGCGCTCCTTTGAGATCCGGAAGAAAGAGCATTTGGCAGCCCAACGCAGAAATAACCCTGCTGTGTCGCAGATGGCCCATCACCTCCTTGCTAACGATCACAAGTCGTTTAGCATGGATTTCCTGCATTTTGAAGAGAAAGGCTCCTCTCTAAACGCCTTGGAGCAATTAGAAATACTAAGAAATGTCAATAATCCGAATACCACAGTTATTAATGAATACCTCTCTCCTTTTCCCTCACCCATCCTATCCGCAGTCATCAACACCCTTCATCCCTCTCCCCCATAACCTAACTCCCCCTCCCCTTGTCTTCCTTCCTTATATATATTGTTTGTAAAAATTTTCTCCTTTACCTGAAGATGACTCCATGAGTCGAAACCATGGTCGTTACGAAATAAAATTATTTGTGGTTGGTAAAAGTTTGACTTTCATTTGTTACTAACAGTAATATTAGTTTCTTAACATAGACATACGGAAATTTGGCAGAGAAATTTTTTTTCTTCATGTTTTCAAAAAAGGCTACACGTAATGAAAACAATACACCTCGTAGCTGAAGAAACCTTTCAAGGGTATATATTTGCTGTTATGAAATTTTATCCTAACTTGAAGATGACGCTCATGTGTTAAACCGATTAGGAGTTCTGTCAAAGAATTTAATTAAGAGAGAATTTAATGTTCTTTGTCTCTTAGTTCATTGAACGCCGAATTCCTTTTCTTTCTTCTAAAGAATTTAATGTTGAAACCACAATAGTTAATTTTCTCTCGTGAAGAATGATAAAGATTAAGAAAATTATAATTTGGCAAGTTAAGTTGTTAATATTTTCCGGTGAAATTTTCGCCACGTTGCTGGGATACTGTCTCCAATGAGGTAGTTTGGTAGATGGAACGAGAGAGTAATGGGAGGAGAGACAAGGACTTGCAGCGCCCAAGATTTATGGAGAAACGTCCGAATCGGATTCGCCAGCGAGTCACTCTTCTCTCTCCCAGAGCGAAATCCCCAAAACAATCTTCTAACCCCCTTCCTCGTGCACGAACGGGGATACCGTACATCTCTGTGAAGCAGCATCGTGAAGCGTCGAGCGCCACCGCATCGGAATGCTATACACTGAAGCATAACACTGAAATAACCACCTCTTATCCTGTTCCCTGTCCTGGGGATCCACGTGTTGGGGCAATGATGAACCATTTGACTGCATTCCAGGAGTATGAGCGAACGTAACTGCCAAGGCATAACTCTGGTTTTACCGGCGAATGGAACATACGAGTTGAAATAGAACGAGAGCCCACATCTAGAGATTCCATAAGATATAAAACGGCAATCTTAGTAAGTTAGTTTTGCGATTAGGATCGAAAATTACTTATCATTAGGCGTATAATTGCTATTAACATTCGACCGAAGATGGTGAGGAAGTATGAACAGTATTTCATTGTGGATTCTTCAGTGAACTTGATGAAAAAGAATATTATGGTAAATATGTAAATGCAAAGTTCCCACCTCTATGATAAAAAATTTGCGCCCATACATTCATTGTGTGTTTAGACTTGTCATATTGTCACAAAAGTGAGTTATCACTTGACATGAAAAGATTCAATGAGCAAATTTATGTGCAGCTGGAATCTCTCTATGCTAGGACTGGAAATATTGCCACAAAACTTTTCAAAATATTAGAAGCACAGTTCTGTAGAATAAAACTGCTAGATAAAGACGCAGTAACACTTCCATGCTGCTTTGATAGAAGACTTGATGTTGAGTTTGGAGTGAAATGATACTACGGGTAATATTCCAGGACTTACATCCAAAGTATGGTGACAAAATACTCCAAATATTAGTAGTGCTCCATTGATAATATCGACGGATTATCAGAATAGCATTCGACTGAATTTTCAAAATGAAAATATCATTTCCTATGATATTCACCGCAGTTTTTCCACTGATTTTCACTGGAGTATTCCACCTACCATCCTCTATGAACATTTAAATTTTTAACATATCTTACAAAATGTTCCATTTCCTTTAGAAATTCATTTTTATACACTCTTCCTCGCTTTAAAAAACAAGGATGTGTTTTTAAAGCAATAAATAGTATCTTTTTTTAATAAATATCAAAGAACTGTGCTAATATCTGTGTCGGGCAAATAAGATGGTTTTGCAGATTTTAAGAATAGGCGAGATGTCATTTCACCTAGAACTGTTTGCTCAATCAACAAAAGAATGGAACTCAAAAATGTGATGACTCAAACTCGCCAAATGTTATAGTTTTATTCATTTAAATTATGATTTTCTCACAATATTTAGAAAAATAAACCAATTACAAAATGGGTAAAATACGCCAGATATATGCGTAATTATAGAAGGAAAAAACGTGAAATTTTAAAAAACATGGAGCTACAAAGATTTATAGAAATTTTCAGAAGAAAGCAATTAGGATGCAATTTACAAAACCGCTGTCACGTAAGATTTTCGTTGCTGTTAATTATTCAGAAAGATCAGATGTAAGCAATAATAGTTGAAAATGTTTTCTAGTTAAAATTTATTTCCGTCAATTTCGGAGGGGTTATTTACTAGTGTTGTAATAATGATGTATGTAAAATCCATCTCTTCCTAATTACATAATTAAAGGATAAATTATAAAAATTATGATGTATACATAGGTAGTTGCGCATTTTGGCCAAGTTTCGGAATGTGACAGTGATTAAAATTTCTGCCACTCGGCAGATGCTAGCAGCACTTGTTTAGGGAGTAGCGTCTTAATTACAGTGAAAATAATGGACGAGAAAATAAATTCTCTTTTACTAAGCTGACCACACTCTTAGACTCGAAGATTGAATACCCAAAATATAAAAAAATGGAAAATACAATAGTTACAGAATGATATGTTATCAGTGGTGACACCGGTTTGGAGGAACGCATAATGAAAATAGAAGCAAAAGAAAAAGTATTAGGTTCGAGAACAGTAATTTGCCTATTTCTGAGATAAGAATGATATCATATATGTGGTGCATTCTGGTGCGAATTCTTGTGACTTATACGAATATGTGGCGAGGGAGACTTCATGGAGACAAGATGAACTGAAAACTTGATGAACCACTTCTTAACAGCCGTTATTGATTTATATCCACTATCATTCTCTGCAAAATAAGCTTTTTAGTTATTTTCGCGTAACTTTATTGTATTCGTTCGTTTCAGTATTCCTATTGTCTTCTTTGTATTTATTAGATTATTTCTCTTAGTTCCTGTTTAAGTTCTAGTCGTTTAAATTGTTTCAGTTCTCCATTGTCAAAATATTTCCTTTCTAAGTTGCACTTTTTTGTTCCTTGGTGTTTTTGTGTCCAAATTTAACTCGCTGAAATATGTAGTCATGTGTTGTCGTGCCTAACGTTACTTCTGACGTGCTTGTCATGAGAGGAAACTGTTTATGGTTTTCGCAATTCCTGAATGATCTTTGACTTAGCATTTTGGAAAAACTTGAAATGGGTTGGCTGGGGGCGGAGTATTGTATTAATAACTTCGTCGAGAATTGTATCAAATAAATAGTCAATTGTATTAGTAGCAGTTTAATCTACTTCGGCATACTAGTTCTGCCACTTAGACGACAGTAATTATAAACGCCGTCACAGATTCCAAAATTCTACGCACAATTTTTACAAGTTATTTAATTCAGTCATTTTTGTGGGGGAAATTCCCTAATGTCCAAAAAATATTTTATTTTTTGTTTAATTCCTAGGAGTACAAGGTGATTCTGGATAAGAAAATGAAACATTGGTTGGATTATTGTTCCATCTGTAATGCAATTCATAGTAAATATGAATTTCTATGCCAAGGCTAACAGAGGGAACTTTCCTATCCAAGTCACTTAGGATTCGGAAACAGAAACCTTAAGAACATCCCAGTACCGAGAAGAATCCCTTCCTTAGCCCATACTATAATATCCCCTATATATTCGGTCCAACTTTGACCCCGTTACTCCTTCACATATTCCAGCGTCGCAATGCCTCACTCCAGCCGACCGAAACGCGGATGTGACACGGCTCCCTTGCTGGAAATTTGCAACAGGCGCATAGTCGAGAGGAGGTCCGATGAAGGCGTGGACTCGGAGGCTTTGAGTGGGGGAAGTCCGGTTGGACGTGGCAGTAGGAGTGCCCGGCCGTGACTAATTATCGTAGAGTGGGGCGCAAAAATGCTTCTGTGCTCCCTTGTTACAGCTCCTCTGACATTATCACTCGCTCTATTCCGCTCAATCCATCTCTTGTCTCGAATCCATTCCTCCCACTCAAGGAGCCATCATTTCCCTTCCTCTCCGCATCGCCACCGAATATGACTTATAAACACTATCGGAGAAAATAATACTCCTAAATTCATATTTAAGGCGTGTTGAACGAAGAAAAGATTTCGAAAGAAACCAGTGATGAATTGAATAGAGGTATCTGCGTAAAGTACATCATGGAAATGTCGCGGATACGCGAAGCCTTCCCCAATACGAAGTGTTTCATGCTCGCTGATGATATAAGGATACATGTAAGTGTGAATAATTTGACGAACAGTACAAGAGTATAAATGGGTTTAAATAATTTAATTTTGAGAGAAGCTTTTCAAAATGTAATTCTTGTCTTGTGGCTTAGTAAAAGACTTGTTGAAATGGAGTTTTTAACGTCATAAGTACCACAAAGTTACATCTGATCCTGTTTCGTTTGAACTTTTTAAATTTGAAACTGATAAGTTCTCGATAGCCAAGTAAGCAAGAAGAAAAGCGATCGAGTTAAATCATTCAATATTAGAGGATTGATCGAAACACAGGCATAAAAGATCGAGCTTTTGGGTCGAACACACTCCACAGCCAGAGAGATGAATGCTTATGAGAAGATATATTACGATAACCTTTATAGCCACAAGTTTTTGAAGACGATGATTAATCAATAGAAACAAAGAAGTAGAGAATGAGTCTCGATGTAGGGTTAAATCCTAATTAAATTCTGTTGCAGATGGAGAGTAATTGTTGCTGCGAAAATGTTTTTATAACAAAATTAATTTCTTCAGCAGTAATTTTAAAAATGCCCCTAAAATACAATAGTGCAGAAACATGTTCTGCACTCTAAAATTCCAAGAAATCCTATGTTTTAGGAGTATTGAGTTGGTACTGACGGAACAACGACAATATTGTTTTGTGTGCGGTAGTAGTGATATTATGTAGAGCAGTTGAAAAGTGGTTTACAAAGCTAAATTCTAGATTTTTTTTAATGATGAACCATGGTAATGCCGATCTTCAGATTTCGGTTATTTGTGTCTCCAAAACCACCGAAAAACGAGACGAGACCCCAACGAGGAAGTTAGGGAATATATTAAACATGCCCCAATTGTATATAAATCAACACCTTAATATTTAAAAAGGGAGAAAAAGTGTAAGAGAAAAAGATTCTGGAGTGAGGTACCGACATTGATTCCTAATCACTTAGTTGTTGTCGAAATCAATAATTAGAAAACTCTGGACAAAAACAAAAAGAGTATTCCTTAATGAATCGTATTTAGCAGTTCTTTCCTGTCTGTTTTGCTCTGAAGATGGTCTCATCGAGATCGAAATACGTATCGGCAACTTTAAGTACGATGCTTAAGCATCGAAACATGTGTGCTCAATAGTGTGTAATTTGCATAGTTACAGTAAAGACGGAATTAGTTTCCTTTGTGTAAAGTTGTTCCTCTTTTTTTTCTTCCTGGGATGGATTACCACAAAGTTACTAGCAGTTCCGTGGATTTTATTTAAGTTGAGGTTTGATGGTTTTTAGTGTTTTTTATATATTAATAACATAATCATCATCGGCCATCCTTCCGTTATTAAGGTCTGGCCAACTTATCTTCTGCTGTGAACGACTTCGTTCCATTTGTTCGACCGCGAACGACTTGGAGAACCAAAATTTAGCAATTGTGTAAACCAACATTTATTTTTGGGATCTTTTCTGTATTTATGACACGTATGGAACTCTACAGCAAATACTTAATGTACATTTAAGTTAAATATTCATGATGATGGGAAATATTCCAAAACGAAGAGAATATTCTAGATGATACGTCCCAATAAATCGAATATTTTCTCAAGATTGTCAGATCGATCGCGATGGACCTGTTGACCACCCCAGTGGATAGGTCTAGTAGAAAACCATCAAATGCTGCTGAGACCACATCCCTTGAAGGTCTCTCATACAAATATGGACTTATCCCATTTAAGGGTATTATAATTCAATTCAAATCACTATCCTATTAAGGAATCAAAACACTATCCTATTAAGTCAAACAGTGATCAAAAATACCTAATGATTGTATTATAAGAGGTATAATATCCTTTTCTACATGAAAGACACGCACTCACTTTCATCTTGAGCGTTTGCTCTGCATGAATAAAAAATACTAAAAAACCGTAAAACTCCAATCTTTTTAACAATCCATTCTGTTCCCTTACAAAAGGATGAAGTTTCGCTATGGAACTTAAATAAGAGTTTTAAAAAAATTATGTGATCAAAGGTGAAATTACCACCTTTTATGAACGTTCAGACTTCATTTCGACAGAAGGAACAAAGATTTTTAGCTAATTTACCTAAAAGATGGGTTATACAAGAAGTGAAAAATTGTGACTTGGCTGGGACTCGAACCCATATCTCCCACTTTCCGGGCAGGTATTCTATCCATTGAACTACCGAGCCACTCAATCTCACTTCTGTAATCGGGAGTTTATATGTAATATACAATTTTTCACTTCTTGTATAACCTTGGGTTTAGTCGCACAACTTAATGTGCTAAGTTAAAATTCTATTCCATCGTTTGTCTAAAAGATGGGGTTTGTTGATGTGAGACTTAATTTTAACACACAGAAGGCGAGCGATGGCACTAATTTCCGTGGCAAAAACTAATATAGATGCCAAGGACAATACACCAATAACGAGCAGTATAATTCGAAAAGTTCCTTGTTCTTCATATCGAACATTACGATTGACTGCAACGTAATTATTCTTTGATCCAAGAGTTTCTAATAGGAAAAAGGCTGTGTTATAGATGTACTGTTGTTTCTCAATGTCTCAGAGCTTCGGTGAAGTGATCTTTTTCCAAGCCAAACCAAGTAGATGAAAGTATTTGTTCCACACCTCTAAAATGTATCGAAATGTGTCCAGCTACATACTATTTCTGACCCAATGATAATCAATCTCCAGAATAAGAGAAACACTGTCTGATTGGTCTTATTACTGCAGAGAGATAAGTAAACTTGACCCTTCCAAAAATTTCTTAAGAAATTATAATCCAAATTAACAACAAACTCCTTTAATACTAAAAATATTTTTCTTTTATATCGCATTAAGGAGCAAATGTAGGATACTGGTTCCATGTATATTTTAATAGAGAACTGATCGTATCGTTGAGTCTGGATTAAATTATTTTTTGTAGAAATGATAATTCATGAATGTTTATAATTACAGAGCTAAAGACTACTAGATACTTGAATTGGAATTAGAAATGAAACCCTAGAATATAAAAATAGTCCACCGAAATCCCAAAGCCTTATTTAACAATCATCAAAATCCTTTCCCTATTAATCACCCACGGGAATAAAACCTAATTCCAACTGTACAATGGGTAGCAAAACGCCCCGTCCTTCAGATTTACGCTCCGGCGCTGCGAGTGACAGGGTTTTAAAGCGTGAGGCACTCTAACGCATCCGAACCATCGGAAAGGGTCAGGTGGCGAAAAAATGGGAGCGACCAGAGGCCGAATTTACTCTGCAAAGAGGGAGGATGAGGACGGTCACACAGAGAGAGAGGCACGTGCATGTAAACGTCAGGGCACGCTCAAATCATCCCCGATTCCTCCGGCCATCGTGGGCCTTTTATCCCCCAACGATGCCATTACTACGGGCCATGGATGCGTCGGTTTCATTCCGTCTCTAATCACATGCCCTCCTCTCTCTGAGCCTCGCCTTTTTCCCTCTAACTTTCTCTCCCTCCATCGTGCAAACCACTCGCTCCACTCCACTTTGTTGTCCACCGACGCAATCCGTTTGTCCGAATGCCTGCTACCCAACCGGGGGCGATGCGGGTACCCCTCCATCGTATTGTTTTGTGATTTATGAGCCTCCCTATCACGTTTTTAGTTGCGGAAAATGAGAGATTAACTCGAAAACAATTACTTTCCTGGTTTTCCCTCTATAATAGCGGGACCGCAATGACTTGGGAGGAACCTAGGATGAATTTGTGTTTTATTTTTCTGGAAATCTCCCAGGCGTTCCCACGTTCCCCCTCATTTATCAATTCAGGTAAAATTGTGTGAAACCCAAGTTGACTTCCTTCTTATCAAAAGGGAAAGGGGAATCTAGATGAGGGTAAAAAGTGTCTCCTAGGACTTGAAGATGCAGAAGATTCAACGAAAAATTCTCCTGGTGCTCTATATACTATATAAGTGTACAGTGGGACGCACCCAAATTTTTTATTGGGGGGCCACCTGTCAGATCGTTTGCAGGAAGTGTAACCAAAATGTTATTTTAATAAGTATATTTTCAATTTCGTATCACAGATGACAGTTATTATCCTCAGTCTAACACGCTCAAGTGATATGCCGTTCTTCCTATTTCTCCAATTGCTGTCACCACGTGACTTGCCAATTAAAGATTAATTTGGGTTTCGGATTAAGATGGGGACAAGGCTCATTTTGGTTACTTCCGGGGCACTATAAGTGTATACTGTATCGGCTGTGTTCCACCTGTCCGATCGTTTGCATAAATTGTAACCAAAATGTCAATGTTATAGCACAGATGATTGAGTCTTTATCTTCGGTCAATTCACACTCAAGTGATATGCCGTTCTTCCTATTTCTCCAATTGCTGTCACCACGTGACCTGCCAATTAAATGTTAATTTGGGTTTTGGGTTAAGAGGGGGACATTTTGGCCACTACTGGGCCACTGTAAGTGTATACTGTGACGGCTGTGTTCCACCTATCCGATCGTTTGCATGAAGTGTAACCAAAAGGTTATTTTAATAAGTATATTTATAAATTTTATAGCACGGAGGACCGTCTTTATCTTCGGTCTATTCACACTCAAGTGATATGCCCTTCTTCCTATTTCTCCAATTGCTGTCACCATGTGACTTGCCAATGAAAGATTAATTTTGGTTTCGGGTTAAGAGGGTGACAAGGCCATTTTGGCCACTGCTTGGCCACAATATGTGTACTGTGACGGCTGTACTCTACACAGCCTGTTTAGAGCAATAAAGATGAATAAACCACAACGATTAATAA
The DNA here is from genome assembly GCA_036926295.1 of Pachydiplax longipennis. Taxonomy (NCBI): domain Eukaryota; kingdom Metazoa; phylum Arthropoda; class Insecta; order Odonata; family Libellulidae; genus Pachydiplax; species Pachydiplax longipennis. The sequence goes on from JAVFKF010000012.1 coordinate 22,304,287, forward strand.
ATAAGTGATAAATAATTCATACACCGGATAAGTGTGGGATTGAAAGCCTTTTAGGTTCGATTTCATAGTTCACACAATCATTTCTTTCTCTTACCAAGAGAATGTGGACATGCGAAGAGAATGGAAGAGATTGACAAAGAGGATGACACGGAAGGGGGGAATCTAGATGAGGGTAATAAAGCCTCCTTGTACTTGAACATGCAGATGATTCTACAAATAATTCCCCTAGTGCTCTATAAATAAGTGTACAGAGGGGCGCACCCAAACATTTTTAATGGGGAGCCAACTGTCAGATCGTTTGCAAGAAATGTAACCAAAATGTTATTTTAATAAGTACATTTTCAATTTCGTATCACAGATGACAGTTTTTATCCTCAGTCTAACACGCTCAAGTGATATGCCGTTCTTCCTATTTTTCCAATTGCTGTCACCATGTGACTGGCCAATTAAAGATTAATTTGGGTTTCTGGTTAAGAGGGGGGACAAGTCCCATAAATGTTAATTAAATAAGTATATTTTCAATATTTTCATAGCACAGGTGAGGTTTTTTATCTTCGGTTTATTCACACTCAAGTGATATGTCGTTCTTCCTATTTCTCCAATTGCTGTCACCAGGTGACTTTCCAATTAAACATTAATTTGGGTTTCGTGTTATGAGGGGGGACAAGGCTCATTTTGGCCACTGCTGGGCCACTATATGTGTATACTGTGACGACTGTGTTCTACCTATCCTATCGTTTGCGTAGTGTGACCAAAATGTTATTTTAATAAGTATATTTATAAATTTTATAGCGCAGGTGAGATTGTCTCTATCTTCGGTCTATTCACACTCAAGTGATATGCCGTTCTTCCTATTTTTCCAATTGCTACCACCAAGTGACTTAAAAATTAAAGATTAATTTGAGTTTCGGGTTAAGAGGGGGACATTTTGGTCACTGCTGGGCCACTATAAGTGTATACTGTGACGGCTGTACTCCACACAGCCCGTTTAGTGCAATAAAGATGTATAAATCACAAGGATTAATAAATAAGTGATAAATAATTCATACACAGGATAAAAGTGTGGTATTTAAAGCCTTTTAGGTTTGGTTTCATAGTTCACGCAATCATTTCTATCTCTTACCAAGAGATTGCGGACAAGTGAAGAGAGTGGAAAAGATTCACAAATAGGATGTCAAAAAGGTATCGTGCGGAAAGACCGAGATGCTCGAGCACAGAAGGAAGCAAGACAAGCACTTTGTCACAACATGTCGAGTACCAAAAGAGCAAAATGATGATGCGAATACAACGTGCAGTAGTAGAATATTTATATACCTTAACAGGTGAAACTGCCATACATCCGAAGTAATCCTCCGCATGAAGTTCTTTGCAAGGTGCAACGGGGAGGTGAAGAAACTTTAGGGCACATGCAGATTCTATGCTTGGAAATTAGCGAAGGCCACTCCGCTGATATTAAAAATTCCTTGTTCTTCCCTAATTGTCCATCTGGTAAAAGCTGCTTCATTATATAAGTAAAATGTCAGAGAAAATGCTAGCAAATTTAATACTTACTCCGAGATCTCTAGCATTTTGCATGAGATAGGCTGGTTAATACAAGACGACAAAGACGATTTTACCCGATACTTGGGGGTGAAACTTGTATGTAGCCTGAACGAAAACAGCGCTTGTTAGGCACTATAAAATTCAGGTACACCGACTTCATAATTAATTGCAAAATTATTAGTCAATGTAAAGGGACAGACCCAATTCTAGAAGCTAATAACTTGCCAATAATAGGCTTTCAAAGAAAGATGAAGTAATAGCATCGTACCATACTGCGTACAGCGTTACACAATGTGAAAAGTCATCTTATAAAACAAATAGAGAATACTCTTATAGTGGAAAACTTTTAGAAGAACTACGTGAAAGCAATTGAAACAAATGATAGTGGAAAGAGCACAAAGGAGGGGAGCACTATGCTGATCTGAGAATAATCATGTCACAATATCATAGATTTAGGTAATACTTTGATAACTTGATGAAGAGAACCACCACCCCCTTCAAAGCAGCCCACGGTTAAGCGCATCCTCGGACATAGAGCGTGGGAAAGAGAAAACTGCGTGAGGAATAATTCATTGGCAGGGAATCCGAATGAGATTATTTGCATCGCCTTTCCATTGGAAAGTAAGACCTCCCTCGAGTAATTGGGCCCCTTTTTAAAAGGGCGATCACCCCCCTCTCGTGGAAGGAAAGACAGCTCCTTGAGCAACGGTTCGGTGAACATGGGCAACGAGAAATGCTCGGGAAGGAAGATCCCCACCCATTTAGTCCCGCAATACTCGCTAAGTAGCGGCGGCGAAGAGATCGCTACGTGGAGATTCAGCGTAGGATTGAGATTAATGGGACCACACGGGAGGGAGAGCAGAAAGAGTCGCTGTAAGGCAAAAGGGATGGGACCGAAAAGGGGGTTAGCGGGGGCCGTGTGTATTCTTCACGTTTCCTTTGTTCGCCCACGCTGTCGTGGTAATTACCAGAGAGCAACTTCTTCGGAGAAATCGTCTCCTCCACCTCCCTGTAGCAAAAATGTTCCCACTTCCTCATTTCCTCCGTCCTCCTTTACCTAGGAAGGTAGATGAATTAGGAGAGATCGGGGTGAACTAAACAACGGACAAACACTCCCGAATTGTTTTCGAGGATTAAATGTGCCCTCCCAGGCTTGTACACCAGTGCTTGATCATTTCTTCACCAAGGTTTTTGTCAGCCCAAACTTCGAAGTTCATTAGGAAAAAGGTTTTGGTCATTTAAGTTCCAATGTGGCGTTATTAGAAGGTAAAATTTGAGTTGAAAGTTATAATAATAATAATTCATGCGTTTGATAAACAAAATTCATACGCAGCAAAATCTTGAATTTAAATAAGGTTTTTAAACGAAAGAGAAGAATAAAATCTCGCCAAACAATACGTAGAAGTAATGGATAATTCAGACTTGAGTAAGATTTAAGATATGATACACAATACTGCTAACAAGAAACATGTATCCTTCTTCCGATAATGACGCTGTCACCCCAACTGATTTATTACCTCATTATACATATTATAAGTTTGTTCTCACTTGAACAAATCTTGTAAAAATAAAATTTACTGTGTAAAAATTCCCAACTATGGAGTTCCATACGTATATCCATAGATTTTGAGAACATTTCTGACCAAATCGACAAATATTAAGCCACAGAAACCCTCGACAAAGAGTGGAGAAAAATTACTCCCGGAGCTTAACGATGGAAATTGAGTGAGATGGAAGAAGCAGTCGTAAAACTTAAGAAAACAATGAGCAAGTAGAAGAGGATATTCGAGTGTGAGGCGAATATCTAGCAACACTTCCATGGTGATTGAGAGACCTGAACGAGGTGTGAAAGAATAGAGCCGGAAAAGGAGCAAATGAAGGAAAGAAAAATGGATTAAGTCAGAGGTAAGGATTCCGCCGAATTTCTTCAGAGAGGCGATGTTAACAGGCAGAATGGGGTGAGGTTTAGGAAGTAGAAGACGATTGAGGGAGAGTAAAGGGGAATGGGGAGGACCACCTACGGAAGGAACTGTTAAGTGGGAGATTAGAGCGATAAAACTACTTAAATAACGCATTTTCTCGGATGGCTCCTGAAAAAGAACACCTTGAGCCTCATTACACAGAAATCGAGGGTTGCAAATATTGTGTTGTCTTAAGCGCCATCGAGATTGAATATAGTGAATTCTTCAAGAGAGGAGGTACAAAAACGACGAACGTTATGCACTTCAATGGGTAGTGTGTATTAGGAAGCTGCGAATTGATTTCACACTGGAAATTAAAACTCAATCCGGTAAGTCCATCAAAAAAGATTTGATGTAAACTTGTTTGTAATGATCTTAAAAGAATGGATCAAAAACAGCCATAATAGTCGCATGAGCATCGCTCAGGAGCTGCTTAATGACGTCAATGATGATCCTGATTTGCTCAAAAGGGTTATAACTGGTGACGAATCATGGGTATATGGTTATGAGATTGAAACCAAAGCCCAATCGTCCCAATGGAAGAGCCCAGGAGAGCCAAGACCGAAAAAAACACGCCAAGTTTGATCAAATGTAAAGGTTTTGCTCACTGTTTTCTTCGATTACCGTGGCATAGTGCATCAGGAGTTCTTACCACAAGGTCGGACGGTCAATAAGGAGTGTTACCTTGAAATAATGCATCGTTTGCGAGAAGCAATACGAAGAAAACGTACGGAATTGTGGGAAAACAATTCATGGCTTTTGCATCTCGATAATGCACCTGCTCACTCATCGTTGCTTGTGAGAGATATTTTGGCACAAGTGTATTATATCTGAGGGGGACTACTTTGAAGGGGACAACATGAATATCGATGAATAAATAAATAGTTTTAAACAAAGTCACCTTACTTTTTGAACACACTTAGTACACATAACATGATTTAAAAATACTTATGAATTATAATTTTGCAAAACTGTGGCTTTGAACATTGAACAAGAATATATCAAATTTGTGATATAAAAATAATAACTTTAAAATCCACATTAATTTCATCAATTTGGATAGGCAGATTCATCGCAGTTAGACGTTATACAAGAAAGGTGAAGGAGGGAGATTTATTTTTAAACGTTTTAGCAACCATGCATATTTTTATTGTAACGTTAATTTTGACGCAATATTTTGTATGATACCAGAATGAGAAAGAGCCATTAAAGATACTAAAGGGAAAGTTATTTAATGATATAAGGTTAAATTATAGATGACTAATTTACCATCTCGATATACCCAAATTATTAGAGCAATATGTATACATCGCAAATTAATTTGAAAGCCAAGATGTTGCACGACCTCCAAACCATTAACATTATTGTCTTCTCTGCAAAGATTATTGGCTGGTATATTTTCAGGGTATTTATGTAATGTACATTATGGTCCTTGGTTTGACTCCGGACGGGTCGAAGCATTCTCACTTAAATCCAAGTTCTTTGGCAAAATTACATCACAAAGAATAGTCGTAGGAAATGTGAAAAGTACCAAAAGAAAGGAAAGTGAACAATGATTCTTATTTTTGTCGTGAAATATCAATATAGATTCGAAATTAGGAGAATGCTGATTAACTACACGAGAAATTTGTATAATTTTGAGGTCGAAAACGACTAGTCCCCCTGAAGACTAAGATGATAGTTGATTCCGTGATTATGCGTCCAAAAATATGTTTTTTATGGATGTTTTTGATGTGTGACTCAAAGGTAAAGCGATTTTATGTTTTGTTACTTTCAGAATGCTATAAACCGAAGCATATCTCAGTAGAATAAATTTAACAACTGTTCGTCACAATCTATTAAGAAAAACATTTAAAATTATATGCAGATAAACACTGAATTTTTCAAATCAACATTGTATTTAAAAATATAACACTCCTGCATCAATATGTATATAAAAGTGGAAGGTCATCAGAACGTTTTTCCGCTTTGGTTTTCTAGTACGTTGCAACTTTGTTTTTCAGGAAAGTAAATGTTAAAAATTTTTTCGTTCAGTAAAAGGGTTCTGGTATTAGCGTGTTTCTTGAAATTCCTTTTCCGAATTGACCCTCTTGACTGAAGAGATCGTATGTACACAACTTGGCAAGTTGCAGACGTTTTGAATATTATCTTCTGGATAATATTAAGTTCCTTAATTCGAAATTGCACCAACAATACGAAATTACTGTTCCTCTATGAATGTGTAATAATTTTGAAATTAAGAGAGAAATCAGCTATTACCGAAATGCTGTATTTCCTAATTTTAACCATCATATCCGAAATGCCACCTCAAAGTTGGAGGCACAATTATTCTGCTAAGAAATATTAACTGCGAGCAAGGTTTGTGCAATGGTACAAGACTTAAGATTCTTCATCTGAAGCCAAGGTGCCTTTTAGCGACAAAAACGATGGAAAAGGGCAAAGAGTTCCCAAAATGATATGCAGCGGTGAATAGAGTGAGAATTAAATGATGATACTATCCGTATCAATGATGGTTTCTTTATTGACCGAGCGTTTCCTACATATCAAAGGCAGGGTCAATAATTCTTGTGATTCCTTTTCCAGAGCGATCCTTAAAATGAAACGGACGTGATAACTATGACGCCCAATAATTAGCCAAGTGGCGTTCTAATCACTAAAATTAAGGTATGTCGTAAAGGAATTGCCGTATGCAATAGCCAAACAGAAGTTATTCTTGCTGGAAAAGATATTGCAAATTGCATCTTATTCCATATAGGCATAGAGCTCAGTGAGGAATGCTGGGTTCGTAAGAAAGAAATAGTAACGAAGGGGATGAGAACGAAGGATTGGAAAAGACAAGTCCATCGGAATCTGGTTTCAAGGAGAGGTGACGACACGTCCTGGACGTAATTAAACTCGGACCAGGGACATTCTCTTAGGTGGGCCAACCATCTATTTCCAACACCCGCCCAACCCAAGATTGAACCGTCTCCCCAACCCGACTACTTTTCACACGTGATTTCCCACCTCCCAACCTTCTACCCACGCGAACTTCTCAACACGATCCTCCCATTTGAATGCCGAAAGGTCCATCTTGGTCGAACATCTCTTTTGAAATCTTACTCCGGAATTAATACCGATCGTGGAACGAGGATCTTCATCCTTCAGGAATAGCCAGTTAAGAGTCAAATCTGCACTAGCCCACAACGTGCATAATTCTCTACGGGTCAGAAAAAAATCCATTTTGCAGCAGGGTATAAATTGTCCGAATTTTGCGTAGACCATTACAAAGTTCAACGATTGAATATAATTCGTTATTTTTCAACTTGGATAGTCTTCATCTCCATGTTTCTTAGATTTAACAAACGTAAATATCGTATTGTGTACGAGTGAAAATAAAAATCCTATGGAAAATTTCTAAGTTGTTTTAACTTTTATAGAAACGTAAATATGTTAAGACTCATGGCAATAACTACTATACAATTTCATAGGGAGACTCTCCGATCTTCCCTATTCAACTTCGATTGCAAATTGACTTACGAAGAAAATTTCTCTCTCAAAACAAAATTTTCCAGATGCCTTTCACATACACTTTCCTTCAGTCTGTATAGAAAGGGGAAAACAAAGAAATTCTTGGCGATTGGTCTGTCTGAACTATCCCTTAAAATATTTCGTGAAAGCTTATGGCACTTGTGCAGGTGACGAATTCTGATGGGAAGAGAATTTCTTCGAATAATTGGGTAAGAGCTGCCATTGCACGGTATTCCTTTTCTCTGCTGTTTGCAGCTGGAACGTCATTTTTCTTAAGGAAAAATCTTTGCCTTGCGGATTAAAATCACTAAGGAATTCAACCAATCGTAAAACCGTCAATTTTGGGAAAATAAATAGCTTGGTTAACATCTTCCTACTTTAAGAAATTTATCTTTCGCTATTTCGTGAGAAATGAATTTCTCAACCAATACAAAATATTCCGAGAAACTAATTCGTTGCAATTTTAAAATGCTGAAAACGGGACCCTTTAAGTTCTTTGGTTGACATAATTTTTGGGATATTCCTATTAGTAAGGCTTTAAGAATGGTTAAGTATTTTGTCAGCTCTTCTATCGATATAGACTATAAAAAACGAATGAAAACAATCATAGTCCCTTCTGACTTAAATTATGCTTTTCTCTGGGCTTATTTCGCTAGTTGTTGTTGGAAATGGTACATCCAAAGCTCTACCATATACTGAATGAATCAGGATGTATGTTTAACTAATTTTTTTTTCAGTGATTGGACAAAGAAATAGGAGATTCTGAAACACCGAACATCAAGTGGTGTGCGTGTGGTGGAGTTTCCAAAACATCAGATATATCCTCAGTTGTTCCAATCATGCTTAAAGATTTTTTTGCAAAAGTATACATACTAGTAGGATTTCATCCCGAATTTCCACAACATCAAGGCTTCCTCTGTAGACTTTAACCGGGAGATTTCCGACATAGAACAGGATTTTCTAAAGCTGTGTATTCCTCAGAGAGATTGATGCTCTGAGGCTTGTGTACTGAACGATTACATTCTTGATTGCTGAAAAAGCCCATATTCCTCCACCTGATAATCTTCTAATATAACCAATTGTGAATTTCTGCAAAGCGTGTGGCCGTCGGAAGGAGAAATGCCCAATGTGCATCTTAAGATGAGAGAAATAATGGGGCTTGCCAGGGAGATAAAAAAATTTCGCAACACGGATTCACGTTGTGACAGCCGTTTAACGACGATAACACCGTAATGACAAGGGATATATTAGTAACGCCAAGTTTTTATCTCAATTATGGAAATAGAGAAAAACTGACGCTGAGCGCACAGAAAGGTTCCCTTTTAAGGAATATAGACAATCGTTATGCGCTGGGTATTATCTCAACAGAACCCCTCCCTTAGCCAAACGTTGTGAAATGAAAATTTTCACTTTTTGCTTTTGGTAGCGAAGGCGTGCATAGGAATTGAGAAATTATTCCAATACCAAAAGAACTTGTCCTGCCACCACTCCTTTCCAGATTGTTAATCGATTACTTTTATGATAGCCACTGAGTATCGTTGGGTAAATAAGTTCTTTATCTCTGTTTCTGATGACATTCACTCGGTCTCTCTCAATACTCATCCGTTATTCAACAGCATCCTTATTCCCTCGCTTATTATTCTCCCCAATTTAAGGCTTGCTCTCTTTCGCCACCCAAACACATACGCACGCCTACGCGCTCCCACTTAATTAAACCAATGAAGTCTCAATCTCAGCACGTGCATGGCCGCCTCTGAAAAAGGGCCATTCCGAACTCGTAACGGATTTTGTAACATGATCTCTCAAGAGCACTATCGCATCTGTCGCAGCCAAACTTCTTTTTATCCATAGGCCTTGCTCACCTTGTGTTCGCTGCTTAAGATGACAGAGGTCTCCTTCATTGTCATTCCGAACTCCTTGGCCTCATCTCCATTCACCACTGCCTTTTCCAGTTTTATTTCCTTTCCTTTCTTTTTTATCTTTCGGTGAGAATAATTAAGAGCGATTTCCCCTGTTACAAACCATGCCTATCGAGGAGTTCGAAAGAGATGGAAAAGAAGGGATCCCTAAAGTATATATTAACCAAGAATCTTTGACTTGTAATGCAGATGAGAAGGAAAACTTCGATGTTTTTGGAGAAAATGACCCATTTGCAAGGGGAAATTATATTCTCTTGCGGTCTTGGACCACGATTTGTACCTCATGCAAGCTTTATAATTTTTCAGAATATAAGTTTGTTTTCACCTTGAATTCTTGGTGAATTTACATATTAATGCCGGAATCCCTTTTCCTTTGAGACTTATGTAAAATATTGTCACGGAAAACGCTATCTGCCACGACATTCGTGATCATATGATCACGCTAAAAGTCAATTAGTTACCCATCAAGAGCATCATACAAACATCCATGTCATTGAAAACACTTCAACGTTGCTATGATTTGTTACATTGTTTTCGCTCAACTCTCTACCAAGAAGGGAGTTGATTTCGTCGACATTTTAGGTGCAAATTTTATCATTTTTTTTTAATAAAAAGATACGATCAGAGTAAAGAGGATTTGCATTCAGCCCGGAACTAGAACCTAAGTATTCATAAAAATTTAACCGAAAGTTGGAATGTTCAGGTGATTTTTGCTATCCTCGAATGATGATAGCTTTGTTGTAGAAATACGCATCAAGCATTGGTTGAAGTTTTCTTCAAATTTCTTATTTTTGGGGGTCTTAATTTTGTTTGGCCCGTGAAGGGCATCATGTTCATTCACAGTTGATTTTGTATCCTCTCGCATTAGGAGTCGTTCCTAAATTATAAAATCAGTTACTTTTGGCAGAAGATAACCAAACGATGTTTTATGTAATATAGTTGCCGGATTCACGGTGCGATGTGGTGATTCACATATAAATGTTATTTTTTTGACTAAGAGTGTCTGAATAACAGTAATGTAAAAGTCCGTTCGAAAGCAATGTATAGATGAAGAAACATCCAAAACAAAGACTAGATTACTATACAAATTATGAATCTCGAAGTCAAAATTTATCAGGAATTCGGATTTTTTTATATTTAATTTTCCAATACACTCATTAGTCGCCATCTCCGATTTATTTAATATAATACTTTGGGTATTTTTTATTTTAATGAAATTGGAATGGATGACTGCATTTCGTTTCTTCGTGTATTTTAAATCTTCTTGTCGCATTTTCCACACATTGACAGAGGAATCAGACTAAGGCGTTCATAATTACACACCTTTTTCCTTCAAAGTTTAAAACGTTGTTTATAGAATATAAAAAATATTCTAAGAAAGAGTCCCCAATCTTCCGAGGAGAATTCATGGGCATTTACATATGGGAACTGGAGCCAATACCCAACAAAACGTTCCGCACGGAGTATCAAGTTTAAATTTCAAGTTGATCTAAATCCACACCAAGATGAATTACGCTGAATTTCACACTAAAACCATTGTAACATTACTGAATTTGAACTGAAATTGAATTTCCAGCATATAACCAACCTTGGCAAGGGGGATAATATTCCCTTTCTGTAGAGCATGAAAGGAGAGAACTAGGTTCTACCAAATTACAGTCCATTGTAATATCAATGTTGAAGTTTTGATACACATATTGGTAGCATAAGTTAAATCGAGTAATATAAAATAAATAAAATACTTTGTATTTGATGATGGACTTCCACAAAATATCTTCAACTGTGAATTTTGAGTTGAGTGATTCTCAACTTCGAAATTTAAACTTCCAAATGCAATTCCTCCGAAATAGACTGCCGAGCTTGAAAAAGATTTCCACATCCTAAATGGGTTTGAAGAGCCAACGAAACATTTACTCCATCCCGAGACGCCTCCAGATAACTCCTCCCAAAGGTTTATATGATTTCTTTATCAAGATCGAGAATCACACTTAGGGGGAATAAAAAGACGACTTTGAAGGTGAAGATTCGAGAAGTAACTCGGTAGCCGAGAGGAAACGCCCATTCGATCCCATTAATTCGACCGTTGAGTCTTCGCTCTTGGGATGGCTTCTCGGTGGGAGGCTATCTAAACTCCCCTAATGGCTCCGGGTCTCCGCGGCGGACATCCTTCCACCCGAAGACCTCCTGGACGCCGTCGCGCTTTGAATATTCAAGTAACCTTCCCGCTTGAGATAAGGGGAGCGAAGAGGAAGGTGCCTTTTGGGTGGGCTTCGGAAGCAATTCGGATGATCGTGAGTGGAAGGCTTGTGGGCGAGTTCTCTAATTGGAAAGGAAAAAGCGCGTTTGGTACCTCCTTACAACACCCGTGAATTTTTATTCGCGTTTTCTCCCACAGAGTTCTATTGAGACGTGCAGTTAAAGCACGTTTGAATCGAAAGTCTAAGAGTTCACTGGAGCTTAAAATCCGATATGAGACTTGAATAGACAATTCAGAGCTAAAATAGGCTATTAGCAGTGGTAGATCTCGGACCAAAATGAAGAAGTAACTTTCTTGCCGAGTTATGAATGTCTGAGTCAGCATTTCGTCAATGTTATCTTGAAGGTGTAAATCTCTTTTCTGATGAATGATGAATCTGATTACGAGGATCCTCATTGACTTACGAGAATCAAGAGATAAGACAGCAAGATATTCCTCTTATAAAGAAGGTGAAGTTTATTTTTCAGGGTTAAACCAATCCTCTCTCAAATTCAAAGAGTCCCTCCACAGATGCAAAAATGTATATAAATGTAGAACTACTGAATCCCAAATAGAACTCTGGCACCACTATCTGTTAAGTTCACAAGGACATTTTTAGAAATAGCGGCAATAATATAGCGGAATTGAACAGTTTACCTAAAGAAGTTTGCGAATATTTTCCCTCAACTACTGATTTCATTCTACATAGACTAAAAAGGAACTTGTGAACTGATTAATGTTAAATTTAAATGTTCAATAGTTGAATGTAATGCTACACAATATATTGTAGAATAAGGGTAATTCTTATGTATTTGAAATAGACTAGTAATTGTGAAGTTGATGCTTATATGTAACAGTTATATATTAATGTATTCGTGTAGTTGATGTACTTTTGTAACATACTGTTATGTAATTATGTATTGTTACAGTTATATATTGTACACCATACTGCCTTCGCGAGGTTTTTCCTCTTTTTTTAGAGGGGTTTCCCTCCCAACTAGAGTGAATACCAGGAAAGGTATATTATATTTTCATTCTTTTCCCCCTCATGAAAGTATGAAAATGACTACCACCTGGCATGATGCGTTTTAGTAGTCTATTAAACAAATAAATAGATAATAATGGAAACCAAGTTCTACGGACTAACCAGACAGGATGTGCGGCATCTAACTTTTCAATTGTGTGAGAAAATGGCATAAAACATCCCTTTGGTGGCGATGGAGTTCCACAACTTGCTTGGTTTGATCATCTTATGAATTGCCACAAAGATGCCCTTTCTATCCTATAACCAACGGCTACCTCCTTATCCCAAACCCATGGGTTTAAGGAGTCTGTGAATGATGTCTTCGATATTCTTGGGGCAGAATTAGAGAAACATTCGTATCCACCAGATCACATATTCAATGTAGATGAAAGTCGCATCTCCGTTGTGCAAAGCAAAGTACCACATGTTGTAGGTCTCAAAGAGAAACACAAGCAGGGACCTTAAGTTCCGCAGCGAGACTCTCTCTTATCAATATTGTGTGCTGCATGAATGCTGGGGGAATTTTGTGCCACCAATGATTATTTTTCCAAGGAAAAACATTACTGAAACTTTGATGAGAGGGAGACCTTCTAAGAACCAAGAAGACAGATGCCATCCTTCAAGTTGGATACAAGGACACTTGTTCACAGAGTGGTTCATCCATTTTATAGAGAAAACTAAGCTTAAGTTGGAAGACCCTGTTCTAGTAATTCTTAATGGGCATCATACCCATACCAAAAACATTACTTTGTTAACCTTGCACGGAAACGCCATGTTTCTATCATCATCCTCCATCTCTCACAACACAAACTACAACCTTTGGACAAAACATTTCCGTCACCATTGAAAGATTACTAAAGTGGATATATTAAACAATGCGTTCATTTCTATTAATGGATTCAAGATCATTTACATTTATTTACATCTTAAAACTGCCAAACCGCGTCTGGCGCATGGCAAGCGGTGCAAAACACCGAAAACCCTATCTACCTTTGACTGCTGTTGGCTTCTCTAATACTTCGCAAAAAAATGACCAGAAATAACTGTCTGTCCTGGCAACTATTTCCCTGTAACACTTCATCGTTTTGTATCGGAGATAACGTATGCTACTATCTGGTATGACAATATCAACTACCTCCTCCCCGAGATCTGTAGTGATAAATTTCTTAAAAAGCTTCCCATCCAGCTCCATCATGGTGATGGAGAAACATAAATTTCCCAAAAATGCTTCAGGCCAATCCCCAAACCAAAAAGAAAACAGTCTGATACAGGCCCTGAATCTGCAAAGGTTGCACTCATAACGTCATTACCAGACAAAGTTAAGTTGGAAGCTATGGCCAAGAAAAATGCAAAATATTTGAAGAAAAAGGAAAAACTATGACAAAACGAAAAACGCTGGTGAAACATAAATCAAATGGAAATCGTACAAAAGAATTTTTTTTTGACTCAAAGGAGGAAGATGATGATGTAAACATTGATTCTGGGGAATTAGTTATGGATTTTAATGTGGGTTTCAAACCCTATAAATGATGATGCTGTTTGCCTTTTTTGTGAATAAATTTCCCTTGAAGACATCACAGGTGAACTATGGGTTCTGTGCATGTTATGTGAACTGTGGGCACACAATGATTATGCAGGGTGCAAAAAAGATATTTACATACTCAATTTTTGAATGTAGATCCCCATTCTTAATGCTTCAAATCTATTTTACTTTCTAACCATACTAACAATCAGTCAACAGTTTTTATTTTGCAGAAAACAAAGCTGTATATCACCATGATTGTAAAAAGAGTTATTTGTAATTTATCCTAAGTTTTCTCCACAACAAAACTTTATTTGGTACCGTAAAGTAAGAATTATTTTTATACTTATCATAGTGCCCCCCAGTTACCAGCACTACGGGGAGTTTTCTCAAAAGGTAGATTAATATTTTTTTTAGCCCATTAGGTAGTTAGCCTATGAGAAAAATAACAGTATGTGTTAACCAAATGTCAAAGTAAGCTTTCAATTCTCAGATTAATTGAAGCATTACTGTACTATTAAAAAAGGAAAATGGGTGTCCACATTACCATCTTTAATTCTAATAATATTAAATATCTAAATAAAAATCTTAAACTATACAAGTTTGATGCTGTATATAATAATACAATGTAATTAATGTCTCAATAATCAGCATAACCCATCCAGAACATGGGTTAATATGAGTTAGTTAAGATCTTTCTTCAGTGTCTTCTACTGATAAGGATTTGTCATTTCTAAACCATGAATTAAAATTTACTCATCACCACTACCACCAAAATCTTTTTAAGGCAAACATGTTTATCAAATATTCAAAACAATTCAGCCAATACTACAAAATCCAATGGATTTTAGCTATTCAATTTTGAAACAACTGAAACCAAAAGACTGATGACAGCTAAGGTCATTTTGCACCCTCTCAGCATCCCAGATATTTAAGTGTTGGTATATTTCTACCTTTTAATTCTTACAATAATAAAATTAATAAATATTATTTCAAGCAATGCAGAGTGTTTGTCATGTGAATCAGAGCAAAGAGGAGGGCAAAACTAAAATAAGTCTCTTGGGAATAACAAAAAATACAATGAAATGTTAAATTGTCCAATAGTAATTTTCTTAGATTTTATGGAAGAATCCATTATGCAGATAACTTTGCTTATATATGATAATCTTCAATGATGCCTTTCAATGTCTCACGCACTCAAGCATCTCCTATTGAATAATTTATTAATGACACTTTGTGAGTATATACCATATGGTGAGGTAGGAATGACACTTGTCACCTGTGTTGACTTGAGACATACAAGTTGCCTTGTCTTGAACAACCTCAAAGATACACAGCAATTTAAAGAGATGGAAAGGAGAATCCCCATTTATGGATTAAAACAAGAACTATTCCATATATGCATTTAAACATGCATAGGGTCACATTGACAAGTTCCATAACATTTTGAGAGCATTGGGCTGGATTGACATTCTTCAACACTATCACTACAGCATCATGAGAAAAATAGTTTATATAAACTATCCCAAAAAAATGATGATGATGGGAAAGATAATAAATCCTGTAAAATGCTCTTTCACACAGCTAAAAGCATAGGGGAAAATAGAGGGAGACATGAAACTTTGGACCCCAAAGTAGAGAAAACCCTTGAATTTTTCCATTCCAAAAACAAAAGGCAACCTTAAAATGTAAAATGCAGGTCAAACATACAAGAACATTTTTCCTGCAGCTGTTATAGTTGACTGACTTTTGGTAAATGAGATACGTACAACTACAGATAGATAAAATGACAAATATAGTTAGAAAAGTGTAAATAAAACAAAAATTTCCTCTACCAATAATAATTTTTATGCAGCATTAGACTTTAGAATCAATGAGTACCAACCACTTTTTTATGATGAAAAATTATATATATACTAACCAATGGAGGGCAAGCAAATAATGAAATGTAGAATGAAACTCAGCGTGTAACATTTCCTGCCAGCAGGAAGAGGGTTGGACAAAGCCAAGAAGTGGAAGGAATTAGTGGATCTATTGAATGCCTCTGCAAAAGGTGCCACTAAAACAGCACAGAAGTGGTCAAGGGTAAACTTTGTGGAATTTTTGTTGTAAAAGACTTGCGTTTCTTCCATTACTCAACATGAAGCTGTTTAAAAATTGAAAGCAGTTTTTATCAGAGTGCCAGATACTCAACAACATCCAACCAATAAGCACCCAGATCAACATGAACTGCATCTTTTGTAATGATGGCAAAATTGGAAAAGCGATGTGAAGCAGAAGGCGGCAGGGCTGTGGCGGCATGCTGCGAGTACCGGTGGGGGACCATCGAGTGGAACACACCACTGACTGCGATAGAGGAGAGACTCCTTTCTTTCATAGGGGAGATGTCAGACAGTGGAGAAAGGGGGATTATAGATCCCGCAGAGATAGTGTTCAGCTCATTAAGTATTCCAGTTGAAGTAACATGATCTTAAGCGAAGATTGATTTACAGATAGTAACTGTAACTCCTGATGGGGTCTTGGAGTTTTCCCTTACAGAGGATGAACAAACGCAATTTATGGCAGTGCCATTAAACCCCACTTTCTCCTCAATAACACCACCCTCTGCCAAGAAGAGGATTGGCAATTGACTTCTCATTGCTGCAGGTACTGTAGTTCCATATTTCAGCCTTCGAAATATTACCGGAATTCACAGTAAGGGATGCCTGAATATTGGTACAACACAAGGTAAGGTGAAATGATAATAAAAACAATTGTTCGATGAAATATTTCTGTTTTATAGCTGCAGATTGATGAGCTGGAGGGGATGGCCATTCAATCAAATAAAAAAATGCTGGATGTGTTTGGATGAGGATTGCCTCATCCACGGGGTCAGCAAAAATTAACAGATACTATGGAGAAGTTTAATGTGTGAGTACTAGAGGTAATATACTCAACTGTGCTCTTGAATGTTTTCTTTGTGTGGTATTGTATATCTAAGTTGGTGTTTTTTTTCTTTGTAATGCACTATTGAGGTAATGCTCTGAAACCCATGCATATGTAACTCACAGCTGTTGCCAATAAAATTTCTAATGGCGATTATGGCTACCCCCACAAACCGTGGCTTAACACCCCCATATTAAATGCTCAATAGGAGACTCCAGAGGCGCATTATACAAGGCGGCATATCAAAGGATATGGAATGAGAAGCTGTGGAATGCACCATTGGACTCCTGAAAGGTAGATTCAAATGTGTACTTGCAGCAAGGAAGTTGGAGTAGGATCTGATAAAAGTTGGAAAAATTATAAATGCCTGCTGTGTATTGCATGATATGTGCATTCTTGGGGGTGTGCCTTATGAAGAAGATGATGTGTACGTTGACCCAGGAATGCCAGAGGACAGGGAACCTGAGCTACAAATTGCAAGGCCTATCCTTCAGGAGGCAAGGGCAATGCAAGAAGGAATGATTAGACTCCTTCAAAATTAGTTAAGTTTTGATTCTTTCAATGCACTATTGATGCATAGACTGATACATACTCCTCTGCAATGGGTTTACCACGTGAACTCAATAAGAGAGACTCTGAAAGTGCCCTTGTGTACTGTAGGCCACTGGCAAGGGTGTTTTTAATAGGTGTGGAATGACTTGAGGGACTGGAAAAGGAAAAAAGGATTTGTGAAGTGTTAAAGAACTTGGGTCAAATGAAGATGGTCCTCTTAATTCTTAATGTTGTTAAAAGGATGGATGTTTTCCCATATTCCACTGAAGTAAATCAGTACTTGCTGTGTACTTCAAGAGAAATAGAGTTACTTCACCAACTTCCAATTCTTAAAAGAGCAAACATCAAAGCAAATGCTTCCCGGCCATCCAGTGCTGATATAGAGCAGCTTTTTGTGGCAAGCAAAGACACCAAAGAGGAAAAAACTATCATATGAAAATTTTTGAAGTCAATTGATTTGCAAAGTAAATTCAAATATTATAAATTGATGTTTTTACCTTAAATATATTTATTACATTGTGTTTTCTATTTATTTCCATGATGCTGATTTTAGAATATATCCTCATACACAAGCATAAATTTTCGTTTTGATGAAAACATGAGGTACTCGGACCTTGAATGAAATATCATGTAAAACCTTAGCCGGAACAATAACATACACAAGAAATTTAGGATGACCAAACTTGGGAAATGTCTTCGTTGATAAAAGACTTGTTACCTGGGAGGCATTAGCACTCTGTAAGTTTGATCAGAGTTATCTTTCAAAACCTATCATGATAGAGCACTGACATTTCCATTTTTACAACAAGGCTGAGTGCCAACAAAGTCAAGATAAATTTTCTCCCAAGGGTAGGTTAAAGAAACAGAGGACATTACGGGAGTCTTCTCGACAGATTTTCACAACTGACAAGCATGACATCTTTTAGCCATGCCGTTAACTTCCTTCCTCCAATCTTGCCACCAAAATTTACGTCCAATTTTCTCACAAGTTTTAGCAATGAAATTAATTTTTGGGTGACTTGACCATTGCATTTAATACGGCTATCCATGAAAGTACTTTATATTCTCCTAATAACTGTTTCTGGGAAGAATGTATTACACACTTCCTAAACGTTTGGGAACTACCTAATTGTGTTCTTCATGCTTCCTGCACGATCCATTCCCATGGAGATCGATAGCAGGGCTGGGCATACAATCATTGGCAGCAATCTCTATCATAAAACGTTCCCTGATGTTAAATTATCCCCATGTTCAATCAAACTGTCCACTTGGTCGCACCAAACTCTCAAGCTGTTGGGTCAAACGGTGGTTGATGTCAGTTATAGGGATAAACGAGCCAAACTTTTACTTTTAGTAGCCGCGACCTCTGGTCCATCTCTTTTGGGTCGCACTTGGTTCCGAGAGTTAGGAATAAGTGTCATTGGTGTAAACAATTTATCTGTGCAAACTCTCCCTCGTGAACTTTCTTCTTTCATCGAAGTGTTTCGTCCCGGTTTAGGACAGTACTCTGGACCTCCTGTCCATTTACATATGAAACCTGATGTGAAACCTGTTTTTTGCAAGGCGAGACCTGTTCCCTATGCGCTAGTTGACAAAGTCTCTAAGGAACTAGATCGAATGGTTTCGGAGGGAATTTTAATTCCAGTCAAAGTGTCGGAATGGGCCACCCCCACTGTAAATGTGCTAAAGCGAGATGGTACCATTCGTATTTGCGGAGACTATTCTAAGACTGTAAATCCAAATTGTTTGCGGGATATATACCCTCTTCCCACTATTGACGAAGTGTTGAGTAAACTTGCTGGGGGGAAATTCTTCACGCGCCTAGATTTGTCTTTTGCTTTTTTGCAGTTAAAAGTTGATTCCCCTACTGCCAAAATTTTGACTTTAAATACCCACAAGGGTCTTTTTCAGGTGACTCGTTTGAGCCAAGGGTTGAGTGCTGCTCCAGAAATTTTTCAGCGTACGATAGAAAACATTTTGGTTGGCCTTGAAGGTGTTGTTGTGTACCTAGATGACATGTTGGTGCAGGCGTCCACCTTATCAGGGATGTGGACTCGTGTGAGGGAAGTGCTGAAACGTCTCCAGCTTTCGGGTCTGTGACTCCACCAGGCCAAGTGCCTGTTTGGCGTATCCAGTTTGGACTTTGTGGGTTACCACATAAATGGCAATGGAATTTATCCCACAGACTAAGGTAAAGGCTATTCTGCACGCCCCCACTCCAAAAGACGTGGACAGCTTACGTGTTTATTTGGGGATGGTAAACTATTATGATAGATTTTTTCCTGATAAGGTGACAAAATTTCATGCATTATATGATTTATTAAAATTAGACTCAAAGTGGAATTGGACTGAAGAGCATGATCAGTGCATTAGTTATGTGAAAGAAATTGTCACTACAGCTGCCCTTGTTCACTATGACCCAAAATATCCATTAATTTTGGCTTGTGATGCATCTCCCCATGGACTGGGAGCAGTAATTTCCCATGTCTTTCCCGATGGTTCTGAGAGACCCATCGCTTTTGGCTCTCGTTCTTTAAAACCGGCAGAGAAAAACTATTCACAGGTAGATAAAGAGGCTTTAGCTATAGTGTTTGGTGTACATAAATTTTACATGTATTTAGCTGGAAGAGAATTCCAAATTCTTACTGATAGTCAACCAGTTGTCTCAATTTTCTCACCAAAAAGGCAATTGCCCTCTATTTTATCCCCTCGTGTTCTCCGGTGGTATTTGATTATGTCCAATTTTCATTACCAAATAAAATACCGCCCAGGGGGTAAACATCAGAATGCAGATTTTCTGAGTAGGTGCCCTTGTCGTGAAGACATAAAAACATGTCGGTTGGCCGAATAACAAGTTTATTGCTAATTTCGTTTACTATGCATTTAGTCGCCGCAAAGCAGTTCGAACCGGGAGGGAAGTCTTTCTAGCAGACCGAACTTGGGGTCTTTCTAGCAGACCGGGGGGAACCGAATTGCCCCTTTTCGCTGTTTTGGTCGGGCTTTTATACTGCCCAGGGGGCCCAGAAAATGTCTTAATTTGGGGGAGAGGGAAGGGGCCTGGGAGGATCTGCGGGGTCCAAAGGACAATGATGACTCGTGGGTGCGACATGAGCTGTCGATGGAGCTCGACAGCTCATGATCGCAGTGCCAACTGAACAAATTGCTTCCTCACAACACCCTGTTGAAGATGATTGCCAAGAGGATCTTTATCCTGATCCGGCTGACATCCTGTTGCTTGAGGAGGCTCCTCCAGATTCCCCATTTACTGCAAAGAATGTTGCTGATGCCACATCAAAAGATCCTGTTCTATCCAAGGTCCTGCAAGGATTACTAAATGGGTGGGACTTCTCGGAGAATGAACCAGCAGTGCAGCCATATATCAAAGCCCCCCCAGGTATCTTCTCAGTGCTCAAGGGTTGCATACTTCGTGGGACTCGAGTTGTGATCCCAGATGCCCTACGCCCGCATGTCCTGCAATTACTACATAAAGTCCACCAAGGGATAGTGAAGACGAAGGCTTTAGCTCATAGCTATGTCTGGTGGCCAAAAATTGATAGTGACATTGAGATATTAATCCAGTCTTGTTTACAGTGTGGACTAGTGCATTCCAACCCTCCAAAGGCTCCAGTGATCCCGTGGAGTGTCCCAACACATCCATAGTCGCGACTCCATCTTGATTATGCAGGTCCTGTGTGTGGGCATACATTCTTGATCTGTGTCGATTCAATGTCCCTCTGGGTAGAGATTGCCCCCACTCGTGGATCGTTATCATCTTCCTCGACTACTTCTCATTTGAGATTATGGTTTGCCACTCATGGTCTTCCGGATGAGATTGTGACAGATAATGGCCCTGCTTTTCGTTCTGAAGCTTTTCAGAATCTTATTCAGAAGAATGCAATTGTTCACCACTTTTCTCCTCCTAACAGCCTCTCATCCAATGGCCTTGCTGAACGCATGGTCCAGACAGTAAAGCACCTTTTGTCTAAGCTCCCTGGAGGTAACTGGGAAAAAGAATTGTTATTACTTTAAGAACTACTCCAAGCATGGCCACTGGCTGTGCACCAAGTGTTCTTCTAATGGGTAGACGTTTGAAGACGTTATTGGACAAGTTGCATCCGGGTAATGTAAATGCGGATGAAATCCAGCGGAATCGCCTACTGTCTTCCCCTCCCTATTCCAAGGCAGCATTTTCAGTGGGGGATAAGGTGTTTTACAGAGTTTATAACTCAAATACTCCTTGGGTCCCTGGGGAAATTTCCGCAGTGGAGGGACCTCGCACCTTCCAAATTTTAACTGAAGATGGCCTCACTGTGAGGAGGCACCTCAATCAACTACGTAAAAGACTGCTTACTAATTCCAATTCTGTTTTTCAGGATGTAACCAGTCAAATTTATTTTGATCCTTTCCCTCCTGTCTGCCAGAATGTTCCACCACCCCCAGCTCAGACATGTCCAGCTGAGGTGTATCCTGCTCCTGAGAGCCCTTTGCCTTGGCCTCCTGTTAATGGAGGTGCTGATGGAGCACCAACAGGAAGGCCTAGACGGGAGTCAAGACCTCCAGCGTACTTAAAAGACTATGTTTGTAAATAGTGAAAGTGTTTTATGTAAATAGTGAACAGTGCATTTTTCCTAACAAACTTAGTGCTATTTTAAAGGGAGGAGGAATTGTGAATTGCACGTTTTTGAGTTTCTGAACCTATGGAATGTGCTTCGAAAAAGAATTGCAATTGTTCAATAAAATCCTCCCATGCTTTGGGATCACCCGAAAACTGAGGAACGGAGCCGAACGCCATGAGAGTGGCTTGAGTGGTGGGAGCTTGGTCGACCATTGCAGCACTTCCGGAAAACATCAGGAAAAAACGTGGTCTACAAAGGAGCTCACGGAGAACAAATTATGCCACGAAAAACGATAAATTAGGAATTTAACACACGAATTAATGTAACAATTGCAGAGAATGTAAAAGAAGTAACTGAAAACACCAAAACAGGCATGGAGGAAGTCCGGAAATTGAAACGAAATGCCAGAGAGGCAAAACAGAATTGAACCACTAAAGTTAGTTTGTAACTTACGTACAAATGCACTATCTTTACACGTGGTATTCGAAAGATCCTCGTCGCCACTTTGATATGTACTCTGGGGTCCACAGACAGAATCACGTGCTCAACTTTAACACTGTTATTATAAGACTTCCTCCTACGACAGCTACATTGCGAGAGAGGGCGGCAGTGCTTACCACCCATATATATATGTACATAGAAACAAATGAAGATGTGCGCATAAGAACAAATGAAACTAGAAATACGTTACAGCACATATACACAACATTAGGTAGCACTGGACAAAGGCAGTTCAAAATTTAAACAAGGCTCACAAATGATATGCTGTCTCTTATAAAAAAGTACATTCTGTACCACAATTTAAAATAGGGGACTTAGTACTGGCTCAAAGCAATTCAGTAAGCTCAAAACTTTAGAATCAGATGTATAAGCTAGAACCAGTATGGTCTAGACCCTATAAAATTATAAAATTTCTAACCTACAGTAACAGGAGTAAGAAATAAACATATGTCATATATTGCACCTCTTAGTTCATCGAATAATCAAGTACTAGCCGCGAGGAGGTAGTTGCAATAATGCGACCACCAGTATGGGTGCCAGTCTCTACAGACTGAGCACTGAAACGTGACTGCTTGTGCGAGTTATAAGTCTAATAACAAGTGTGTTTATGCAATAGGCGTGTGTAATACTACTGTTGAATCTAGCAAATCTGTGGATTGATAGCTGTGAAAACAGGAAATATTTGTTACATATTATGCTAGACTATACTCTGCAAAAATGCTACCCTAGCCATGAGGGTAGATGAAGTCAGTGATATTAGATATTTTAGGGGAATTGGAGGATCTAATGATAACCAATAACCAACTTTTTGAGTGTCATTCGGTGATTTAAATATGTTCAAGCGAAAAAAAAGTTGCTTTGGACAGGGAATCTCCTCCAGTGAAAGACATTGCTAACATTGTTAAAGACTTATCTCTATGATCGTCTTCAAAATCATGCTTTCTGGGGGCATCCAGAAAACATACGAGTTGGTATGTTTAGATAGTCACCGAAATTTGCGTATAAACACGGCAAAGAATATCCTGAAAGCTAGGAAAAGCCAACCAGATAAGTCCATTAGAAAGTTTGCACACCCAGTGATCATCAAATTTACTCATCACCACTACCATCAACTTTTAAGCCAAAGACTATACAGATTTAGTGCACTGGAGAAAAGAAGAAATAACATCACCTCCAACGAAACTGAAATCTTTGCAAATGGAGAAAGCCTGTTCAATAGGAGACCCTTCAATGAGCCATCCTCCTCTTCATGAATTCCAACAGTTTTCTCAATATTTCGGATCATGTTTTTTCTGATAAAGAGAACCAATTTTTAGTATTGGGTCTGAAATATTCCCCTGGATTTCCTTCCTCCCGCAGTGACTGTATTGAATTTGCTAATGATTGCAAGATACCCGTAAAAAATGAAAATTTGAACATTAGATACGATTGTGCCAAGATCATCTCAGCACATAAAATGAATCTTCAACCACTCAATTTAACGTTTTGAGTACTTTAAATGGTATCAGTGAAGCAATTAAAACAGGAACCTAGCATTCTCTAAAGCTGACAAAGGGAACTGCCTGGTAATTCTAAACAAAAGTGATGACATATCAAATTGTACTGTTTGTATATGTTGCAACTCAATTCAAAGGCTATAAAAAGAAATCCAACAGATTCCTTACAGAAACATGTTAAAGTGCTCTTTTGATATCATGAGTTCTCCAAAAATGAATTTCATCGCATAATCATTTCCAACCCCTAGACTTTATGGTCTACCTAAAATCCATAAAGATAATATGCCTATTAGTCTAGTAGTGTCCTCCCCATGCTATAAACCAGCCGCCAGCTTAAATCAAATACCCCAAAGCCGATTAGTGCTAAGCCACAATTACACTGTGAGAAACTATCGAATTGTTCCAAAAACTTACGAATATGACTCTTCCTCCTAGGGCTAAATTAGTCTCATTCGATGTCATGAATCTTTTCAACAGTGTACACCATCATCATAAACATTGCAAATTTTGGAAATATTGTTATTTAAGACCAATATGGACCAAGTGTTAAAATCTTGCAGAATACATGTGCAAAACTAGAGAAAGTGTATCTAATTGGAATGACAGAAGCACTTGTAATTTCGTTTTAATTAACAGAAAAATGATAGAAATGGAGAAGAGGAAATGTGGAAGAATTAGAAAACCCAATTCCATCACAAGTAAATGTAAACATGTACAAATGTAAACATGTACAAATGTAAACATGTTATGGACGTTTTTTTCGAGAGTATCCTATGGAATAATACCTTAAGGATCTTCATCTTCTTTAAAAGTTTCCTAATATAAAAATGGATTGTGAGATGTATATGTAACAAGCAATACAAAGCCCATTGCTATTGAAAATACTGCCATGGAAAATGTTTAATAAACAGGAACCATTCAAAACATCTTAAGAAAAAACCACAGACTGAATTATAACAACACATTATCAAACGAAAATGAAAAAAAAAAACACAAATTCATCAAACTTCCATTTCCTTCAGGCCTCACAAACAAATTTCAACAGAACCTATCAAAACATGAAATGCAATCGGTGTTCATCAATCAACAGTCTAAAA
The DNA here is from genome assembly GCA_036926295.1 of Pachydiplax longipennis. Taxonomy (NCBI): domain Eukaryota; kingdom Metazoa; phylum Arthropoda; class Insecta; order Odonata; family Libellulidae; genus Pachydiplax; species Pachydiplax longipennis. The sequence continues at coordinate 22,329,188 of JAVFKF010000012.1, forward strand.
AATTTACTAAAAAATCCTAAAGACAGGATTATACATCCCATAGTGCAACCATCCTATGCACATAGAAAATTTAAAAATGATAAAAATTGTTCAAAATAACTCCCAGCTAGATGCTTATGCATGTATTTTCATACACAACAACCAACATCGAATAATGACCATGGCTCAATCCCTTCCTTCCCATTGTTCACAGTCACACAACAGGAAATTCCACCATACATAGTCCAGGTACAAATACGGACAAACAAACACTACACACTCAGTCAAGCAGTGCAACTGCAGATGAGAATGTTGCTCTCGAAATGCACATTTAGCACCCCTTGATACTTATGTGCTTCTCTGCAATATTGGACCATACAACACATGCAGCAGAGGAACCACACCAAAGGTACACTTTCCTTTGCTTACTTTTAAATATTAAGGTACAAGGAGACGTCATTTTGAACATTAATTTCATGCTTCACAGAAAAGCTAATTGCCTTAGAATTTTGGTATATTACGATTTTTTACATTTAATTCTACTGTAACCTGTTAAATGTAATCTCTAAACAAATTCTATCCATGGAAGAATATCATTTGCCAAAACACCATTTCTCAGCTGGGAACCAGCTTGTGTGAAATGTTGGTACTGCTACATGTAAGATGTGCTTGGCTCAGATCAGAATGGCAACTCAACCAATTCCTTAGTCTACTTTACTCCTTACATCCAAAAAATTCCTCTTTGTATGAAAAAGCCACCCACAGCTTTTTAATTTTCTTCATCATATTATCAGCAGCAGGGTTCCCTACATCAATTTACAACTTACATATGCCAACCATGCAGTTCATGCAGGTTCCCATCAGCATACTTCCTAAAAAATCACTAACCCACAGATCTTCCCAATTCTTCTCTCAAATAAGATTTCCACTAAAAACTTCTCTTATTCTGCAGATAGCTGATGCCAATGAATTTCTCTAAGAAACTATCCACAGTCTTATCAGGGAGGCATAAAATTTACAAGAGCTGAAAAAGTGATGCATGCCCAATGTGGATATCCATGGATGGTCAATACCCTCATGGCAAGCCACTTCCCAATAGACCATCAGAAAGCAACATATAGACCCCCCCTATAACTCTGCTACACAAGGGTAAGGATGTGGTATATCCCTTAGGGAGAAGGATTGGGATCCTGTATCTTGATGGAATCATTCCCATCGGAATCACTTTTTAACTTTCTGACTTGAAATCAATCTGTACTCACTTTCCGACTTAATGTATCATTGCGATTTCCTAAGATAGATGGCTTTGAAACTTGCAGTTTTCAACGGGAGGTGCTGCCTAACCCATATGAGGAGGAAATTCCCAAATATTTTCGAAGATGACGGTCATGTGCTTCATCTCAACCAATGGAGGACAAGCAAATAAAGAAATGTAGAATGAAACTCAGCGTGTAACATTTCCTGCCAGCAGGAGGGGGGTCAGACATAGCCAAGAAGTGGGAGGAATTGGCAGATCTATTGGATGCCTCTGCAAAAGGTGCCACTAAAACAGCAGAGAAGTGTTAAGGGTAAACTTAGTGGAATTTTTGTTGTAAAAGACTCGTGTTTCTTTCATTACTCGACATAAAGCTGTTTAAGAATGGTTAGTGGTTTTAAACAGAGTGCCTGATCCTCAAAAACATCCAGCCAATAAGCACCCAGATCAACATGAACTGCATCTTTTGTAGTGCTGGCAAGATTGGAAGGTAGACGTTAAGCAGAAGGCGGCAAGGCTACGGCGGCATGCTACAGGTACTGGTAAGGGACCATCAAGTGGAACACACCACTGACAGCAATAGAGGAAAGACTCCTCTGTTTTATATAGGAGATGGCAGACTGGTGTAAGTGGGATTATAGACCCCGCAGAGATACAGTGATGAGTAGTGTGTTGTTGAAGTGAAAAGATGGTTAGCTCATTAAGTATTCCAGTTAAAGTATCATGATCTTAAGGAAAGATTGATTTACAGATAGTAACTGTAACTCCTGATGCGGTCTTGGAGTTTTCCCTTACAGAGGAGGAACAAACACTTTATGGCAGTGCCATTAAACCCCCCTTTCTCCTCAGCAATACCACCCTCTGCCAAGAAGACAATTGGCAAGTGATTTCTCATTCCTGCAGTTACTGTAGTTTCATATTTAATCCTTCAAAATATTACAGGAATTCACAGGATGGGATGTCTGAATATTGGTTCAACGCAAGGTAAGGTTAAATGATGATAATAAAAACAAAATTATGCAATGAAATATTTGTTTTATAGCTGCAGATTGATGAGCTAAAGATGGCCATTTAATCAAATAATAAAATGCTGGATGTGATGCAGAGGATCCTCATCTACATCTCATAGGGGCAGCAAAAATTAACAGATACTATGGAGAAGTTTAATGTGTGAGAACAGTAGTGTTAATATACTCTCACGTATACTCGTGAATGTTTTCCTTGTGAGGTATTGTATATTTCACAAGGTGTTTTTTTCTTTGAAGTGCAATGTTGAGGTAATGCTCTGAAACCCATGCATGTGTAACTCACAGCTGTCGCCAATAAAATTTCTAAAGGCAATTCTGGTTATGCCTACGAACCGTGGCTACAAACCTCCATACTTAATGCTCAAGAGGGAACTACAGAGGCATATTATAAAAGCCTGCATATCAGGGAATGTTCAGCTGAGGAACGCACCATTGGACTCCTGAAAGGTAGATTTAAATGTATGCTTGCAGCAAGGAAATTGGAGTATGATCTGAGAAAGGTTGGCAAAATTATAAATGCCTGCTGTGTATTGCAAGATATGTGCATTCTTGGGGGTGTGCCTTATGAAGAAGAAGATGTGTACGTTGACCCAGGAATGCCAGAGGACAGGGAACCTGAGCTACAGATTGCAAGGCCCTGGTCTGGTCCTCGTTGGTCACCTTTTTCCGTAGACACAGGGCTTTGTACTCTCTTGTAACCACAGATGCTGTCGCCTGCCTCATCTCATGGTTTCCTTCGTCCTTTTCCTTACAAACCTTCGGGCACTTTCGGGAAATGTGGCCCTTCTCCCCACAGGCATAGCACCAAAAATCTTTATTGATGCCAACATGACCGCTGCGTACACACAAAAAAAAAGAACATCACAAACCAAAAACAATTTATGGTCGCATAACGCCATATTCTGACAATCAAAACAATCTAGCACCATAGAACAGTTGATGACACCCTCCATTAGGGCATTTACAACTGTCCACAAGATATCTCAGAGTTATTGGTGGCCAAATTTTAAGACTGAGAAATGGTGAAGCGATGTTGTGTGTTAGATTGTCTAACCCATAAATGTTCTTTCTTCTGGTTTATTATTTTCTCAGCCTATCAGTACCCCTTTTAAATATTTAGGAGTAATTTTAACGAATGACAACAAGGAAGAGCCAGAAATACAAAACAGGTTAAACCTCGCCAACAGATGCCTGCATGCATGCAACAGAATTCTATCATCTAAAGCCGTCACACAAAACCAAAATTAGACTATACAAAACAATAATATCCCCAGTACTACTTTACGGATCCAAAATGTGGACGATGTCGAAGAAGGATGAGAAAAAACTTATAGTATTCGAGAATAAGGTATTGCGAAAAATCTATGGGCCCATATACGAATAAGGACAATGGAGGAAAAAACACAACAGAGAAATCTATATAAAGATCCAGACATAACGAGTGAAATAAAGGCAAGAAGAATCAGGTGGGCTGGACATATTCTAAGGAAAGAGGAGGGATGTGTTCTGAAGAAAGTGCTAAATGGGGTCCCGGAAGGAAGAAGACCCCGGGGAAGACCACGGTTAAGATGGTGGGACCAAGTGAGAAGAGACATACAAAAGGTTGGAGCAACGGAGAGAGAGGCAGAAGATTGGTCCAGATGGAGGGATATTGTTGATGCGGCCAAATATCACCTGAGATATAGATGGCCCTGGGAGTGAGAGTAAGTAAGTATCAGTACCCCTTGGGAATAAATTTTCAATGATTTTTGGGTCCATTTCTTCATTCCAAAGCTGGATATTGTTATATTTTTACAGTAATTGATGGCTTTTCTAAATTAGTTTTCCTTGAACCTGTGAGAGATGCGTTCTCCAAAAGTGCCATCCATGTTTTATTTCATAATTTGAAAAGATTTGACCCAGAGGTAACAAAACGAACTGCATCGTGTTCCAATCAAATACAAACATATGAGATAAAAATCCCCTACAGGCCTCCTCCATCACCTGAGATTTCTTTCCTCGTGCCTCTTATGTTGATTTTTGGTTGTTGCTGAATTTCTTTAGTATATTTTTTCACTCCATTGCCCTACTGGACAGCAAAATCACAAACAGCATTGTGATCCTGGGGGCTATTCTGTAACTCATCGGAATCATTCCCATCAGAATCACTTCCTGACTCGAGATCAATCCAAACACACTTTCCAACTTAACATGTCTTTTTGTTATCATAAGCTATTTGAGATTGAAACTTGCAGTTTTTGACCGTAGACACGGCCTAATCCATATTAGGAGTAAATTCCTGAACATTTCTGAAGATGATGGTCATGTGCTTCACCTCAGGAAACGGAGGGCATACAAATAAAGAAATAAAGAATTAAACTCTGCGTGTAACATTTCCCGCCAGCAGTAAATCATGGAGGCAAGAGCTAAGAAGCTATAAAATTCTCATGGTAAAATTTTATTGTTTCTTTGCTAAAGCTCTGGTGATAATGGCATTGTAGAATAAAATTGCTATAATTGCATTCCATAATGTTTATGCTGTTTTGTTAAGTATGCTGTAAAATAAATATTGCAAATGAAAGAATTGTATTACTTTGCTACATATGGAGTGATCATGTATTCTACGATATAAACAGTAGTATAATTTAGAATAACATTTTCTGTGACATTACTTGCAAAACACCTTGATGGTTGTTAGGATATTCAATGTCAGTTGCATCAAATGATGTTGATATGATGTAATTATTGATATACTTAAGCTTTCCAGGGAAAAATATCCCCTCAACAGAGGAAGACTATGATGGCCTTTATGGAGGGATATCCTTGCTTTGCAAAAAAAAAAAAAAAACAAAATGTCCAGTTCTCAAGGAGGGTTGGACAAAGGCAAGAAGTGGGAGGAGTAGGCAGATTTATTAAATGACTCCTCAACAGGTACCACTTAAATGGCAGAGAAGTGGTCAAGGGTAAACTTTATGAAATTTTTGTTGTAAATGACTTGTGTTTCTTTCATTAATCAACATGAAATTGTTTAAGAATGGTTAGCAGTTTTTAACCCAGTGCCCGATCCTCAACAACATCCAGCCAATAAGTACCCAGATCTTCATATAACATGAACATATAGTAATAAGTATTCTGGCAAGATTGGAAAGGCGACGTGAAGCATAAGGCAACGAGGCTCTGGCGGCATGCCTCGAGTACCAGTGGGGGACCATCGAGTGGAACACCACTGACTGAGATAGAGGAGAGACTCCTTTCTTTCATCGGGCAGTCAGTGGAGAAATGGGGATTGTAGATCCCACAGAGGTACGGTGTTGAGTAGTGTATTGTTGCGGTGAAAAGTTGGTCAGTTCATTAAGTATTCCAATTAAAGTATCATGCAAACTTCTTTCATCAGTCGCAGGCTTTGTTATGGGGCTGAGTACCATGAAAATTTGAGGATATCATGCTTAGAATTGGGTCTGAAATATTCCTCCCTCCCACAGAGAAATTGAATTTTCTAATGATTGCAAGATAGCCCTAAAAAATGAAAATTTAAACATTAGATACAATTGTGGCAAGATCATCTCAACATATTTGAATGAAGCTCCAACCACTCAATTTTAATGATTTGGATACTTTAAATGTAATCAGTGAAGCAATTAAAACAAGGAACTTAGTCTTTTATAAGACTAAGGGAACTACCTGGTAATTCTAAACAAAGGTGATTACATATCAAAATGTACTGATTTTATATCTTGCAACTCAATTCAAAGGTTAAAAAGAGATCCAACAGATTCCTTACAGAAACATGTTAAAGGTGCTCTTTTGAAAACATCAGTGTTCTCCAAAAGTGAATTTCACCCCATAATCATTTCCAACCCATTACCCCCCCCCCCCGCCGATTTTACGATAATTACGACTGGAGTGACTTTCGTGACTTTGGTGGCTGCGGTGGCGGAGTGTGGCTCCGACTCCTGTAGGCTATTTATACCGAAAGGTGTATTAATACAAAAATTCATGGGGCACTTTTTGAATTCGCGGAAACGCTGCCGGTATTGTGTAGAATTGGTCCGTCCGCCAGCCAGCAACTACGAGCTCGCCTCGCAGCACCCCGACGCTAAGGTTGATGGAGAGTCTTGGCATGTCACGTGATGTTTTTGAGTGGAGCACCATGAAGACACAAGCTGTGTAATACATGTGCCTGAGGAATGTGTGAGAGAACGAGCTTTTCACTACGTCTGAATAGACGTTATCTGGTGTCATCCTTCGTTGAACAAATCAATTGTCCATTGGTGATGTATTATATTGTATGTCATATTGTTTTTGATGAATAGTATAAATTTTGAAGCTTATTCTGACAGTTTATTGTAATTACGCCTCATTGTCGATATCCTCAGCTAGTTGCTGTACAAAGGAATTTCTTTCAAGTCGACTAGTGATTTCCGACACTTGCTTAAGTTTGGGAGTCCAGTCCGGCTCAACAGCAAAAACAATTTCTGATATCCATCCAAAATTTTCCCACTTATTGGCACAATGAGTAGACAAAGAACATTTCTATGCACTATCTCTGCATGGCCTAGAATAATGACAGATGAAAATATGAGTTATTCCAAAGTCGAATGTCATATCATGAAAAATCCTAGCCTTCAAAGCAAGACCAATCAAAGACGAGCATCACATCTTTTAGCCATGCTGATGACTTCCTCAAATCTTGCCACCAAAATTTACGTACAATTTTATCAAAAATTTTAGCAATGCCCATATGGCCAGCAAGAGGAAGGCATTGAAAATATTTAAACAACATTGGCCTGATGACTGGTGACACAAACAAATTTTCGTCTTTTTGCTATGTGAATGAAGGAACGATACCATCACCTAACACGCTGGCTAGCTCCCCTTCACTTCAATATACATTGACTGATACAAACTCTTGTTCAACAAAAATTATGATAAAGAATTAAATTACATCCAAAAATGTGCTATAGACAATGGTTTTTATCCCCAAAAAGTTCAAAATTGGCCATGTGAGTTCTCTTCTCTGACCTGTGTTCTTTATTTCTGGCCTTTGCCCCTTGCCCCATGCCCAGGTCAATGATGAATGCCTCCCTCCCTTCCCCTCACCCACACTCTCTCTAGCCATCAACACCCTTCCCCACTCTCCATCAACCCAACTTCCACCTCCAACCTTCCTACCCATCAATTATACATTGCCATGTCTTATTGAACCATTATCAGATGATAACTCCATGAGAGGAAACCATCGTCATCCATCAATGAATCTTGTGGTGTGAAAAGGTTAATATCTCTCTTAGTTCCTGATGGCAACCTCTGACAAAGTCATAACCCAAGCAGTTGATTCTACCACTAGTACTATACTAATGATAACTCCTAATGTTGTGCCTATCATGGAAATGGGCTAGTCAGTGATTTTACAACCTGATTCCATTACCCCATGGTTGAACACCTGATAGACAGTGAAATGACATCCATTTGCATATGTACAACTGAGAAACATAATCAAGAAGGTGTATATCACTTTTTTCAGAAAAGATTTGACACAAAATAACAAAAACTGCATCGTGTTCAAATCAAATACAAACATAGGAGATGATAATAAGAAAACTCTACAGGCCTCCATCGCCTGACTTTTCTTTCTATGTGCCTCTTGTGTTACTTTTTGGTTGTGTTTCAGAATTTCTTTAGTATATTTTATCACTCTATTATCCTAGTGGATAGAAAAATCTAAAAATGAATTGTTATCTTTTGGAGTAGAAACCCGAAACATAATTATAACCAAGAAGGTGTATATCACTTTTTTTCAGAAAAGATGACACAAAATAAAAACTGCATCATGTTCAAATCAAATACAAAGGAGATAATAATAAGAAAACTCTATAGGTCTCCATCACCTGAGTTTTCTCTCCATGTGCCTCACGTGTTGCTTTTTGGTTGTGTTTCAGAACTTCTTTAGTGTATTTTATCACTCCATTATCCTAGTGGATAGAAAAATCGCAAACTGCATTGTGATCTTATGGAGTAGAAACCCAAAACATAATTATCACTATCAATGGGAAGGCTCTCTTGTGGTATTGTATATCTAAATTGGTGTTTTTTTTTCTTTTGAATGCACTGTTGAGGTAATGCTCTGAAACCCATGGATGTGTAACTTACAGCTGTTGCCAATAAATTTTCTAAAGGCAATTCTGGCTACCCCCACAAACCGTGGCTAAACACCCCCATATTAAATGCTCAAGAGGGGACTCAAGAGGCACATTATACAAGCCTGCATATCAAAGGACGTTCAGCTGTGGAGCGCACCATTGGACTGAAAGGTAGATTCAAATGTATGCTTGCAGCAAGGAAGTTCGAGTATGATCTGGGAAAGGTTGGGAAAATTATAAATGTCTGCTGTTTATTACACATTATGTGCATTCTTGGGGGCATGCCTTATGAAGAAGTGTATGTTGACCCAGGAATGCCAGAGGATAGAGAACCTGAGCTAGAAATTGTAAGGCCCATCCTTCAGGAGGCAAGGTCAGTGCCACCATAGGGGGGGCTATTCACTAACTTGATTCAGATCTGAATGTTGTTGGAAAGCACCCGATTCCAACTGGAGGGGATTTCCATGCAATTTTTTAAACTCTAGACTAAGTGGGCCAACTTCAGACTTTGGAATCGGTTGGAATCTTCTCAACACCGAAAAAGTGTAGGAAAGCCAGGGACGGATTCCATGCCCAAATACCGCAAATATATTATAAATGAATCATTCCTTCCTTTTAGATAGCAGACTCATCTCAAAATTGTATGTCCTGTCTCAATACCCAGGGAACACACAATTCATTTATATGGGCAAACTGTGTGATTTGAAGCAAGTTAGTTAGCACTTGGGAAGGAGGTGGAAAGTGTTGGTTGCTGGGTACAGACAGCAAAATCATAACCTGAATTGTGTTCCAATGGAGTAGAAGCCAAAAGTTAATTAATAGCATCACTGGGAAGGCACTAGTTCGAACCCAGGAACTCGTCATAATTTTCCATAACAAATACATTCAAAAACTTCTTTCATTGGTTGCAGGCTTTGTCACGGGGCTGAGTGCGATGAAATGTTGAGGATATCGTGCTAAATTGCCAATAGGGGCAAGATTCAAAAAATCAAAAACACATCGACACTTGAGAAAGTCAAAGAAAGAAACTCAAAAGGTTCTATAATCCTCCCTTACGCATCAAACACAACAAATAAACTTAGCAGCATCTTCAAAAAACATTCACTTCAAACGGTCTATAGCAAGAAAAGAAAATAACAGGTTAGACAATCCTAAAGACAAAGTCCTGCCCTTTTACAAATCGGGCATATACAAATTTATTTGTGGAGAAGCAGTCAAATATACCTCGGCCAGACTAAGAGAAACAATTAAACAAGAGTTAAAGAACATGTAGCCCACTTTAATAACAACCAATCAAGGAACTTGAGTTTATCGATGCACATAGAAAAAGAAACATACCTAGTCAAGTTACCCTAAATACCACAACTGGGTATACGGGCCATGTGTGTTCTATTACCTAACGTATAGCCAACCTATGCTTTTTATTTCTGGCATTTGCCCCTTGCCCCATGTCCACCTCATAAATGAATGCCTCCCTCCCTTCCCCTCACCCACCCTCTCTGTAGCCCATCAACACCCTTCACCATTCTCCATCAGCCCAACTTCCACCTCCTACCTTCCTTCCCATCAATTTAATATTGCCAGGTCTTTTTGAACCATTACCAGATGACAACTCCATGAGAGGAAACCATCGTTGTCCATCAATGAATCTTGTGGAGTGAAAAAGTTAACATTTCTGTAAGTTCCTGATGGCAACCTCTCACAGTCAAAACCAAAGCAGTCGATTTTACCACTAGTAATATACTAATGATAACTCTCGATATTTTGTGCCACACACCTGAGACAGTGAAATCACATCCATACCAATGTGTACAGCTGAGAAACAACCAAGAAGGTGTATATCACTTTATTAACAAAAGATTTGATCCAGAGGTAACAAAACTAACTGTATCGTATTCAAATCAAATACAAACATAGGAGTCAATAATAAGAATCCTCTACAGGCCTCCTTCATTGACTGAGTTTTCTTTCCATTTGCCTCTTGTGTTGCTATTTGTGTCACAGTAACGACATTTTGGAATAGATAGACTTGAACGGTTTAAAAGGACTTGCTCCCCTCCTAGTAAGCACCTCCAAAAACAACACCCCCCCACCAACTCATCACACCACACAACAGCCAATGTTTTAAGAGCCAATAAGAACTCACCACAGACAGATATATATGTTAAAACCTACACTTTACCCATCACAACACACTGTTGTTCTCAAGCAGACCCTAGTGAAGACAGAAGCATTGCTTCAGAAATGTACATTAGCCAGGGTCTCTCACTGCCATTGTTTCTCTTTTTCATTGTTGGTTCATCCACCTATTTATATTCCACAATGCCAGTATAACTGTTTCTTAACCCCCCTAGTTTTTAATTACACAGACTTCAGATGATTGGCTAATCATGCCTTTTTACTTTGCTTTGTTTTATCTTCCTTGTTTTTAAACGAATTTACACATAATCAAAAATAAATACAAGGCAGTTCAGAAGGTAGGAGTTATTAATACTCAATAACTCGCTCTCAGCTCACATCATCTTCAATCACAGAAGAGGTGTCAATGGGTCCTTTTTCAAGTCCTTAATAATAGCCTTAGGACAAGATTCAGAGCTTTGGTGCCTTCAAATATTCAAACAGGAGGGGAACAAGATTTAAAAACAATGACTACAAGGACGATTAACATCAAGTTTCCTCAGGCAAGACAGCCATTCTGCAACAAATTTTTAAAAAACCATGTTCTGCATCAAAACTGATTTAGGACAGCTCACAAGGCAATCTGACTGGCATCACTGTACAAACAAAATTCACTAACAAAATCAGGAAGATACAGGACTGGTGGGTTGGCTAAACGTTTTTAACTTTGAGAATGCTTCCTGGAACTCATAACACAAATGATTTTATTTCAGACATATCTTCCCTTGGCTTGCCCCAGTTTTCATAGTACACCTGTCACTAAGGCGAAATTTTAATTATTGTGAATGGACCACACCAAAGAGGGTTTCGCTAGGCACTTCTTGCTATAATCTTTGAACTGACTGGAAAATACTGACATAGAACAAGATCACTAATTTTAAATCTGTGTACCCTATGTTGTTTATTGTAATTAGAGGCATAAAGCTGATGAGCCTTATTTGTTTAATAACTCCTTTTTCCCATAGCTCCATTAAACTACCCTCATCATCAGAAGAGTTAATAAAGAAATGGGAAGATCCCAAAGTTTATTTAAGGGATGTGGTATGTCTCGCCCCAGAATAGCTTTCAGGGAGTGTTTCCATTGGCTTTGTGAATGGCAGTATTAAAGGCACATGATAAATCTCCCAGGAATAGGTCCCATGAGCCGTCAGTGACATGAAAGAATGCTGACAAATAAACTTAAGACTCCAATGAAAATGTTAAGCAAGATTTGGAGAGGGATAGTAGGGTGAAGTATGAACTTGTGTAATACCAAACTTCCTCCTGCGATCGCCTTTCTGGTGTACAAGTGTGTCTACGAACTAGAGTGGAGCATTCTTTTAAAGACAAGATGCACCAGAGTAGTGGACTAACAATTAACACTAAACATACTGTCAGCTTTTATGTATCAATATATTTATAAATATGCATGAGACCACAACATCAAGACTATTATGGCATCTATCTGTTGTGCCGATTTTGCGATAATCTCGTGCTGATCGTGACGCGACTTTTTTGACTTTGGTGGCTCCGACTACTGTACGCTATTTATAAGGCAAGGTGCATGAATACAAAAGTTCGGCGTGCACTTTTTGAATTTGCTGAAACGTACCCGGTGATGTATAGAATTGGCCCGACCGCCAGCCGGTAACTATGAGCTCGGCTCGCAGCACCCTGACGCTAAGGTGGAGGGAGAGTCTTGATGTGTCATGTGATTTTGAGTGGAGCGTCTTGGACTTGGTCCATATTCGTCACAGATAACAATGTATCCAAAATTTGTAATGTTTCACTGATGGGTACACTGGTGAAAAGATTTACGACGTCAAAAGAATGGACCAAGTGTTAAAATCTGACATTATATCGCTAGTTAAGCTGTGCACAGACCAAAATTTCTTCTTGTTCAACAGCGATTTCTACGAACAAACCAATGGACTTTTTATGGGATCAGCTTTGTCACCATTTCTGGCAGACATCTTTATGCACAATTTAGAATGTTAACTATTTAACTGTTCTTCTGATCTCTTGAAATTTGTCAAATGTTGGTTCAGATATGTGGATGATGTCTTTTGTATATGGTGTGGTACTCTTAGACAACTTAATGTATTCCTATCCTTCCTAAACTCCCTTCATCCTACCATAAAATTCACCCATGAATTAGAGAGTAACCATTCCCTCAACTTTCTTGACCTGACCATTTCCTTTTGCAGCCCAAGTCTCCAATTTTCCATTTTCCGCAAACCCACCTACACCGATCATGTCATTCCTTTACATTCAAACCATCATTACTCACAAAAACTTTCGATTTTTCACTCCCTTATTAACCGTCTTCTCTCTATCCCTCTCTATGATAAAAACTTCCATAAAGAACTTTCTATTATCAAACACATTGCTGTTAAAAATGGATATCACCATAGCATAGTCGACAAACTTTTAATTCGCAAACAAAGAAAAATTGCCTTACATAATATCGTTGGAGAATCAAATTGTGAAGATGTAAAAACAAAATGGGTAAAATTAACTTTTTTAAACAGGCTTTTGGAAAAAATCAGCAACATCCTGCCCAAAGAAAGGTTAAGATCTTCATTCAAATCACGTTTCAATTTACAAAAACTACTTTGTAATGGTAAGGATAAATATCACCCTTTGAAAAAATCCAGAATTTACAAGCTTAAATGCAATAACTGTGACGGGGTATATTTGGGTCAAACGCGGAGAAATTTCGCCATAAGAGCCAATGAACATAAAAGATGTTTCTTGAACAAGTCCTCCATGATGAATGCCTCCCTCCCTTCCCCTCACCCACACTCTCTCTAGCCATCAACACCCTTCCCCACTCTCCATCAACCCAACTTCCACCTCCAACCTTCCTACCCATCAATTATACATTGCCATGTCTTATTGAACCATTATCAGATGATAACTCCATGAGAGGAAACCATCGTCATCCATCAATGAATCTTGTGGTGTGAAAAGGTTAATATCTCTCTTAGTTCCTGATGGCAACCTCTGACAAAGTCATAACCCAAGCAGTTGATTCTACCACTAGTACTATACTAATGATAACTCCTAATGTTGTGCCTATCATGGAAATGGGCTAGTCAGTGATTTTACAACCTGATTCCATTACCCCATGGTTGAACACCTGATAGACAGTGAAATGACATCCATTTGCATATGTACAACTGAGAAACATAATCAAGAAGGTGTATATCACTTTTTTCAGAAAAGATTTGACACAAAATAACAAAAACTGCATCGTGTTCAAATCAAATACAAACATAGGAGATGATAATAAGAAAACTCTACAGGCCTCCATCGCCTGACTTTTCTTTCTATGTGCCTCTTGTGTTACTTTTTGGTTGTGTTTCAGAATTTCTTTAGTATATTTTATCACTCTATTATCCTAGTGGATAGAAAAATCTAAAAATGAATTGTTATCTTTTGGAGTAGAAACCCCAAACATAATCATCACTATCAATGGGAAGGCTCTCTTGTGGTATTGTATATCTAAATTGGTGTTTTCTTTTCTTTGGAATGCACTGTTGAGGTAATGCTCTGAAACCCATGGATGTGTAACTTAAAGCTGTTGCCAATAAAATTTCTAAAGGCAATTCTGGCTAAGTGTGAATGTGGAACAATCATCTGCAATTGTAAAAGTTATTAGTCCTCTTACTTGAAACAACTGAAATATCAAAACCCCCACATAGTCTGGTGACATCACATAGCATGTGACACTTCTGGTTCCTTATGACTTTCTGTAAAAGGAGTTCAGCTAGTTTGGTGGAGACCCCACCAGAGAGTTAGCACCTATTCCAAGAGGGCACTTAACTCCCAATTTTATTTCAATGTTTTCTGAGATATTGGACTACAGTTTTTTAGCATTTTATTGGGAAATAAATTACATGTTAACTTATATAGTGCATAAATACCACTCAATTCCAGGAATACGAAAAATGTATATAAAATATTTTATATTTTCAGAGGCTTGAGATTGAAATCTTAAAATCACAAAAGACATCAAAGATTCTTATATTTATCTGGGATACCTTCCAAAACAAAATTCATCAAAGCATCAACCACAATGCTAAGAAGAAACAAGATAAAATCAAAAACATTATACTATGTCAACACCACTACATGCAAAAAATTACACAACACCAATAACGTGATCGATCTTTTGAATGAAAAATTTTCCAAAGAAACACTCCAATCCATAGGACTCAAATTTACCCTCCCATACTATAAACCACCTTTTGAAGACACTATTGCAAAACATCGAATCTACCATTGAACATCTCTCAGGTTCATCAAAAAACTTCATCAGACATACATCACTCATTCAACTCCAAGAAAACACCTCAAACATCAAGAAAAATTCTAACATCTCTGATGACTACAAGTGAATTAAATCACTTCACAAAAAGACTGCTTTTATGTAAAAGCTGATAAAGGTAGCAAAGTAATCATTGTATAAGAAGCAATATTTTTAAAAAAGCAGATGGTAGGGTACAAGAAAAACCTTACGAACCTCATCCTAAGAATCCATCTAATCGAATGATTGAGGAAATTGAGGTTCTATATTCTTCCTTCAAAGGAAGAATATAGAACCAATTTTGAATATTTTCCAAAAATATGGTTAAGATTTTTTGACAATATCTTTGCAATCTTTAATCCCCCCAAAGGATACATTTTTTACAGAATTAAATTATCATAACATTCAAAGTTGAAGTAGAAGCAAAGTCTAAAAATTAGACAGAAAAATGAATTAAAATTTACCATATACTGCTAACGAACACATAATAATATGTACATAACACACAACTCCAACCATCACATTTCACAAAAACTTGTCCCTTTCCACTCAATTAACATTTAACCAACCATACCAATGAACAAAAAGATATCAAAGCAGAATTAAAATACGGTGAAAATGCTGCCATACAAAATGGTTATGAAAAAAACCATTCACAACATCTTAAGAAAACAAAACCACATACTAAAATTAAAACAACACACCACATTATCAAACGAATATAAAAAAAAGAAATTTATCAAACTTCCAATTGCACCAGGCAGAACAAATTACAACCGAACCTGTCAAAACATCTGGGAACCAGCTTATTAAGTGTGTGCATTATTGGTACAGCTACATGGAGGATCTGCTTGGCAATTCTCTCAATTCCTTAGTCTACTTAACTCCTACATCCAAAGAATTCCTTAGTGTATGAAAGAGCCACTCACAGCATTTTAATTTTCTTCATCTTAGTAACAGGATTCCCTACATTAATTTGCAACTTTCATATGCCAACCATGCCATTCATGGAGATTCCTACCAGCATACTTCCAAAAAACTCCCTATCCCACAGATCTTCCCAATTCTTCTCTCAAATAAGATTTCCACTATTCTGCAGATAGCTGATGCCAATAAACCCACAGTCTTATCAGGAGGGGGAACAATAAGACATACAGCCATAAAATTTACAAGAGCTGAAAAAGTGATGCATGCCCGATGTGGATATCCATGGATGGTTAATGCACTTATGGCAAACCACTTCCCAAAAGACCATCAGAAAGCAACATATAATTCCTCCCCATAACTCTGATAAACAAGGGTAAGGATATGGTATATCCCACAGGGAGAAGCAGAATATCTCACCTTGATATACTGTGTCGCAATCTACCTGGAGCAGAATGGTAGATTGTTTGAAGTCTGGGGAAAACATTAGGCAGCCCTATGCAGGAACACCCCCCCTCCCAGCATTTCAGATGCCCCATCAACCCCTTGCAAAGAAATGTCCAAATCCAATGTCTATGTGAATCGAAGCTGTTCCTTTTCACCAATTACATGCTTTAATTTTTTTGCTAGATTGCATCTCAAAGAATAGTTATAGTAGAAAAGTTATGTATAGTGCATGGTCTAAAACAGATGGGCATGAGACTCAGAAACCTAAGGAAAGGAAATAAAGGCTTGGGAGGTAAGTGCAAATTAACTGCCAAATTAATAGATAAGCTGAGGCTATATTATGGCTCAGCCATCAAAGGCAATTATGATACAGCTGATGCTATGAGTTCCTAAAGACCATCAGAAAGCAACATATAATTCCTCCCCATAACTCTGATACACAAGGGTAAGTATGTGGTAAATCACACAGGGAGAAGCAGAATGTCTCACCTTGACATACTGTGATTCAGGAGCAAAACGGTGGATTATTTGAAGTCTGGGAAAAAGCATTAGGCAGCCCTATGCAGGAACACCCCCACAGCATTGGCCCATCAACTGCTTGCATAAAGCAACATTTACTTCAGCATGGAAATTTGCATTTTATAAAGAAAGGTTCATGGCTAAATCCTCTTAAACTATAAGAAATGTTCAAACCCAATGTACATGTCACTAATGAATGCCTCCCTATATTCCTCTTACACTCCCTCTCTGTAGCGATCAACACCATTCACCCTTCTCCATCAGCCCAACTTCCTCCTCTTACCTTCCTTCCCATCAATTACATATTGCCATGTCTTTTTGAAGCATTACTGGATGACAACTCCATGAGAGGAAACCATCATCGTCCATCAATGAATGTTGTGGAGTGAAAAAGTTCAGATTTCTCTTAGTTCCTGATGGCAACCTGTCACATAGTCACAACCCAAGCAGTCGATTCTACCACTAGTACTATACTAATGATAACTCTCAATATTTTGGGCCCATTATTGAAATGGGCCAGTCATTGACTTTACAACCTAATTCTATTACTCTATGGTTGACACACCAGATAGACAGTGAAATCACACCCATACGCATACGCAAATTAAACGCAGCTAAGAAACATACCCAAGAAGGTGTACATCACTTTTTTCAGAAAAAATTTGACCCAGAGGTAACAAAATGAACTGCATCGTGTTCAAATCAAATACAAACATATGAGACAACAATAAGAATCCTCTACAAGCCTCCATCATCACCTGAGTTTTTTTTTCCATGTGCCTCTTATGTTGCTTTTTGGTTTTATTGCAGAATTTCTTTAGCATATCTCTCTATTATCCAACTAGACATCAAAATCACAAACAGCACTGGGATCCTGAGGGTTATTCTGTAACTCACTGGAATTGTGATTCCCATCGGAACCACTTTTTAACTTTCTGACTCGAGATCAATCCATACTCACTTTCCAACTCAATGTCTCTTTGCGATTCCGTAAGATAGATGGATTTGAAACTTGCAATTTTCAACGGGAGGCACAGCCTAACCCATATTAGGAGGAAATTCCCAAATATTTTCCAAGATGATGGTCATGTGCTTCATCTCATCCGAGGGAGGGCAAGCAAATAAAGAAATGAAGAATGACACTCAGTGTGTAACATTTCCTGCCAGCAGAAGTAGGGGGGTCAGACATAGCCAAGAAGTGGGAGGAATTGGCAGATCTATTGAATGCCTCTATACCAGTATTTACGCTATCCCGAGAAAGATTTCACCTCAAACGAAGGCTGTGATGGCATTCATGGAGGGCCATTCTTGCTTTGCAAAAAACAAAATTTCCAGCCCTGAAGGAGGGTCCAACAAAGCCAAGAAGTGGGAGGAATTAATAGACCTATTGAATGCATCTACGTTGGCAGTCCAATGCTGTCACCGCTGCCCTGATGATGACTTCTTGGAAGTTGAAATACGTATAGGCTATACCGTAAGTTTCATTGATGGTTTTTGGAGTATTTGGTTTTTAACTTAGTAACCATCAGCGGCCAACTTATTTTATTTTAGTGTGTTGTTGTAGTGAAAAGTTGGTCAGCTCATTAAGCATTCCCGTTAAAGTATCATGATCTTAAGAAAAGATGATTTACAGATAGTAACTATAACTCCTGATGGGGTTTTGGAGTTTACCCTTACAGAGGAGGAACAAATGCAATGTATGGCAGTGCCATTAAGCCCCCCTTTCTCTGTGCTCTGTTGAGGTAATGCTCTGAAACCCATTGCATGTATACATCACAGCTGTCACAAATAAAATTTCTAAAGGCGATTCTGGTTATGCCCACGAACCGTGGCTACACACCCCCATATTAAATGCTCAAGAGGGGACTCCAGAGGTGCATTATACAAGGCGGCATATCAAAGAATGTTCAGCTGAGGAACGCACCATTGGACTCCTGAAAGGTAGATTCAAATGTATACTTGCAGCAAGGAAGTTGGAGTATGATCTGAGAAAGGTTGGCAAAATTATAAATGCCTGCTGTGTATTGCATGATATGTGCATTCTTGGTGGTGTGCCTTATAAAGAAGATGTGAACGTTGACCCAGGAATGCCAGAGGACAGGGAATCTGAGCTACAAATCGCAAGGCCCATCTTTCTGGAGGCAAGGGCAGTGCGAGAAGGAATAATCAGATGCCTTCAACATTAGGTCAGTTTTGATTCTTTCAATGCATTATTGATGCATAGACTGATACACACTCCTCTGCAATGGGTTTACTACGTCAACTAAATAAGAGAGCCTCTGAAAGTGCCCTTCGAACTTGGGAAATGAGAATAACTTCATTTCCTATTGACCAAGATACGTGCCACAGCCACGAACACTACAACGTTTTACAATCGGCATCTCCAAACCTTTCTCCAACCAAAGCTTACACGCGATAGAACTGGGGAATACCCCGTCTTTGCTATCAGCCACTTTTGAAAATTGGTAACAATCGGAAATTCCCAAACAAGCCGCAATCAGTTCCGCCGGTCTCCTAAGGGGGCAGTAAGGAACGATACTAGCGCCAACATGACGATGAGGAAAACTATGTGCTCTACCCCAAAATCTTGTTTCAGCTCTTCCATTTAAGTTGCTCAAGACTGCTCCAGACAGAGCTCTGAAAAGTGACGGTTTGTGCGAGTTATATGTCTACGTAACAAGTGTGTTATTGCCATAGGCAAATGTAACACTACTGTTGCATCTTGCAAATCTGTGAATTGACAGCTGTGAAAACAGGAGATATGTGCGTTTCATAGTGTGCTGGACAATACTCCATAAAAATGCCACTCTTGCCTTGAGGGCAGATGAAGTCAGCGATATTCGATATTTTAGGGGAATTGGAGGATCTAAAGAAAACCAGTTATCAACTTTTTTAGTGTCATTCGGTGTTTTAATTATGTTCAAGCAAAAAAATTGCTTTGGACAAGAAATCTCCTCCAATGAAAGACATTGCTAACATTGTTAAAGACTTATCTCTATGATTGTCTTCTAAATCATGCTTTCTGGGGGAATCCAGAAAACATACTATTTGATATGTTTAGATAGTTGCCAATATGTGCGTAAAAACGTGGCAAAGAAGATCCTGAAAGCTGGGAAAAGCCAACCAGATAACTCCATTAGAAAGCTTGCACACCCTGAGATCAACTTTTAAGCCAAAGATTATACAGATTTAGTGCACTGGAGAAAAGAAGAAATAACATCACCTCCAACGAAACCTAAATCTTTGCAAATGGAGAAAGCCTGTTTAATAGGAGACCCTCCAGTGAGCCATCCTCTTCATGAATTCCAACAGAGATTTCTCAATATTTCGGATCATGTTTTTTTCTGATAAAGAGAACCAATTTTTAGAATTGGATCTGAAATATTCCCTCAGAGTTCCTTCCTCCCGCAGTGACTGTATTGAATTTGCTAATGATGGCAAGATAGCCGTAAAAAAATGAAAATTTGAACATTAGATACAACTGTGCCAAGATCATCTCAGCACATATGAATGAAGCTCCAACCACTCGATTTTAATGATTTGAATATTTTAAATGGTATCAGTGAAGCAACTAAAACAAGGAACCTAGCCTTCTCTAAAGCTGACAAAGGTAATTCTAAACAAAAGTGATTACATATCAAAATGTACTGATTTTATATCTTACAACTCAATTCAAAGGTTAAAAAGAGATCCAACAGATTCCTTACAGAAACGTGTTAAAAGTGCTCTTTTGATATGAGTTCTCCAAAAGTGAATTTCATCACATTAGCATTTCCAACCCCTTACTCCCTAGACTTTATGGTCTACCTAAAATCCATAAAGTAACATTTCCCGCCAGCAGTAAATCATGGAGGCAAGAGCTAAGAAGCTATAAAATGCTCTTGGTAGAATTTTGTTGTTTCTTTGAAAAAGCTGTGGTGATAATGGCATTGTAGAATGAAATTGCTGTAATTGCATTCCTTAATGTTTATGCTGTTTTGTCAAGTATGCAGTAAGTAAATATTGCAAATGAAAGGATTGTATTACTTTGCTACTTATGGAGTGATCATGTATTCTACGATATAAACAGAAGTATAATTTAGAATAACATTTTCTGTGACATTACTTGCCAAGCACCTTGATGGTG
Organism: Pachydiplax longipennis; assembly: GCA_036926295.1. Classification (NCBI taxonomy): domain Eukaryota; kingdom Metazoa; phylum Arthropoda; class Insecta; order Odonata; family Libellulidae; genus Pachydiplax; species Pachydiplax longipennis. The sequence continues at coordinate 22,350,054 of JAVFKF010000012.1, forward strand.
GTTAGGATATTCAATGTCAGTTGCTTCAAATGATGTTGATATGATGTAATGATTGATATACTTAAGCTTTCCAGGGAAAAATATCCCCTCAACAGAGGAAGACTATGATGGCCTTCATGGAGGCCCATCCTAGGTTCGGAAAGAACAAAATGTCTGGCCCTCAAGGAGGGTTGAGCAGAGCCAAATTGTGGCAGGAATTAGCGGACATGTTGAATGCCTCCCCGACAGGTGCCACTAAAATGGCGGAGAAGTGGTCTAGGGTAAACTTGATTGAATTTTTGTTGTAAATGACTTGTTTTTCTTTCACTACTCAACATGAAGCTGTTTAAGAATGTTAGCGGTTTTAACCAAGTGCTTGATCCTCAACAACACCCCTCTGATAAGCACCCAGATCTTTGTATAACTTGAACTGCATCTTTTGTAGTGCTGGCAAGATTGGAAGGTAGATGTGAAGCAGAAGGCGGCGAGGCTGCTGCTAGATGCTATGGGCACCGGTGGGGGACCATCAAGAGGAACACCACTGACTGCGATGGAGGAGAGACTTCTCTTTTTTTTAGGGTATAAGGCAGTCGGTGGTGTATGTGACGTTATAGACTCCGGAGAGGTAGTGTTGAGTAGTGTATTGTTGCAATGAAAAGTTGGTCAGCTCATGAAGTATTCCAGTTAAAGTATCATGATCTTAAGAAAAGATTGATTTACAGATAGTAACCATAACTCCTGACAGGGTCTTACAGTTTCCTCTCACAGAGGAGGAAGAAAGACAATTTATGGCAGTGCCATCGAGCCCCCCTTCCTCCTCAGCAACACCACCCTCTGCTAAGAAGTGGAAGACTGGTAAGTGATTTTTCATTGCTGCAGTAACTGTAGTTTCATATTTCAGCCTTTAAAATTTCACAGGATGAAATGCCTGAATATTGGTTCAAAACAAGGTAAGGTGAAGTGATTATAATGAAAACAAAATTGTTTAATGAAATATTTGTTTTATTGCTGCAGAGATTGATGAGCAGGAGGAGAAGGCCGTACAGAGACATATCAAAATGATGGATGAGATGGAGAGGATAGCCTCTTCAATGGAAAAGATAGATGAGAGGCAGCAAAAATTATTAGTCACTATGGAGGAGAAGTTTGATGTGTGAGTACAGTAGAGTTAAGTAGAGTACATTAATCAGTGATACATTGATAGAATCAAAACTTACCTAATTTTGTAGGCGTCTAATTATTCCTTCTCGCACTATCCTTGCCTCCCGAAGGATGGGCCTGGCGATTCATACAACAGGTTCCCTATCCTCCGGCATTCTGGGGTCAATATACAGGTCATCATCTTCGTATGGCACACCCTCAAGAATGCACATATTATGCAGGACACAACAGGCGTTAATAATTTTTCCAACCTTTGTTGGCTCGTATTCCAATTTCCTAGCAGCAAGTAAACACCTAAATCTGCCCTTTAGAAGCCCAATAGTATGCTCCACTGCTGAACGGCCTTTTATGTGGAGGCTTGTGTGATGAGCCTCAGGAGTTCCCCCTTGTGCATTAAGGATGGGGGGTGTAGCCATGGTTCATGGGGGTAACCAGAATCACCTATGGAAATTTTATTGGTAACAGCTGTGAGTTATACGTGCATGGGTTTACGTGTGGCTTGGTAATTTCTGAAAATAATAAAAAAATGTAGTAATAATGGTATCTTCTCTTTTCAGGATAATCCAGCTGCTACAGCAGAAGTAATATTTTTTCTTTTTAATTTATAAGAAGATTATTTATCTTTTGTTTTAATTTATAAGAAGATTATTTATCTTTTGTTTTATTTTATTTATTATCTTATATATATGTTTGTATGCTGCAATATTTTATTCCTTATCTGAAAAATAAATATTTTTGGAATCTATATCATGGATATTATTTACTTTCGAATAGTCTCTTGTCTTTCGTTAAATCCTTCCGGGAACCTAATCCACTTCCCCAAAATTTGTGGGAAATTGATCCCTTCAATTACTTCTGACACAGCCCTGCTGACACTGGGCTGGCTCAATGACACCATTCGGTCGCTTCCAGCTGAGCGCTGATAGCTACCTTGCCCATAGAAATGTAAGGCACATAGTACCTATGAAGAAAATATTTAAATCATTGAAATGTATGTTCAAAAACTTTAAAGTATGTGTTGAATAACTTATGAAGAACAAGTTGTTATTGTACCTTAATTTCTATGGGCACACTTGTTACTCTTTGAGGAACAGCCATTTGGGGGCGAAGCTCTTCTATGAGGCTTCTTGCCAATTCTTTATTCAAGCGGTATAAACCTCTAAATGTTATCTTGGGCAATGTGAAAGGATCAGAGGTATCTCTCAGATGCCGCATATTCACGTGCAGCACCCGGAATCCGTGGAGGCGTTGACGTCTTCCTCTTCTCCTCAAATTCAAGAGGAAGAAATCTTCATCCATTGCTGCACTTCCTCAAAATAGATTACATTATCAGGAATGTACATCTCCAAGAATATATTTCCTCAACATTCATCTCTACCAAAATTCCCTCAACATCAATTTAAAATCGGAAAGAATTGCTGAAATTCCTGTGGAAGCTGTATAATATCTATGAATAAAAGTATAACTAGATGGTTATACTTTTTATTCATAAATACCAATGAGGAACAAATATTATTTAATGAAGATTCATCTCTTCAAATCCAAAACAAGGAAATGACAAATATTTCATTCATCAAAACACGGTAGCAGGACTAATCATTTTCCCTCTTATTCTCAGAGTTTGGAAATGAGCTGCTGCCATACTCTCATAATAATCAAGTATGGAGTACATCAGTTAAATTAAATTGCAAAATATCATTCGCTGTAAAACTTCGCGCACACAATGTTTATTCCGACTTTCTAGTTACAATTACTGCTGCTTTACTTAAAGATAAATTTACGTTTGCACATTTCTATCGGGTGTCAAAGAAAAATCTTCCCACGTCTGTATGTTGAACGGCGTAAAGGACTCGCACATAATTAATACCTGTACAAAGTTTTGCCTGGATTAATGGCACTCTTCAAGTATCATATATAACGTCTACATTGCGAACGATGTTCATGCAACAGAAGCAACAACCTAAAGGAAGCTAGCCAAAGACCTAGGTCGGACAAAGTTCTTCATATTTTTGGTAAACTCATGCATTCAAAATATGAAATGGGCTACAAGCATCCCCATCATTTTAATCATATGAATTATTGGCGATTTGACATTTATAGACATTTATTATTAAAAGATGGCTTTATTTTACTGAACATACCTTGAAAGATACCGCGCTGCAATGAGCTATTTACTTTACTGCGCATGCGCACGGATTCCGTCCTAGCTTTCCGACACCTTTTTGGTGTCGAGAAGATTCCGACTAATTCAGGCGTCTGAAGAAGCCCACTTTCCGACTTTGACTTTATAGAATCGCATCGGAATCCCCTCAAGTCGGAATCTTTTACTTTCCGACAACATGGCCAACATTCCTATCGGAATTGAGTTAAGGAATACCCCCCCCCCAGGTCATTGATGAATGCCTCCCTCCCTTCCCCTACACCCACACTCTCTGTAGCCATCAACACCCTTCCCCACTCTCCATCAACCCAACTTCCACCTCCTACCTTCCTTCCCATCAATTACATATTGCCATGTCTTTTCGAACCATTACCGGATGGCAACTCCATGAGAGGAAACCATCATCGTCCATCAATGAATCTTGGGGAGTGAAAAAGTTAACATTTCTCATAGTTCTTGATGGCAACCTCTGACAAAGTCATTACCCAAGCAGTCGATTCTACCTTGAGTACTACACTAATGATAACTCCTGAGCCGTACTGGACTCCTAAACTTAAACAAGTGTCGGAAATCACTAGTCAACTTTAAAGAATTCCTTTGTAGGGCAACTAGCTGAGGATATCGACAATGAGGCGTAGTTACAATAAACTGTCAGAATAAGCATGAAAACTAATATTATTCATCAAAAACAATATGACATACAATACAATACATCACCAACAGACAATAGATTTGTTCAACAAAGGATGACACCAGATAATGTCTATCCAAACGTAGCGAAAGCTCGTTGTCGCACACACAGCTCAGGCACACGTATTACACAGCTCGTGTCTTCGCGGCTCTCCACTCAAAAACATCAAGTGACACGCCAAGACTCTCCTTCCACCTTAGCGTCTGGGGACAGCGAGGTGAGCTCGCAGTTGCTGGCTGGCGGACGGACCAATTCTACCCAATACCGGCAGCGTTTCCGCTAATACAAAAAGTGCCCCCTGAATTTTTGTATTAATACACCTTTCGGTATAAATAGCCTACAGGAGTCAGAGCCACACTCTGCCACCGCAGCCACCAAAGTCACGAAAGTCACTCATATCACTCACATCACTTACGTCACGATCGGCATGAGATTATCGTTAAATCGGCACACTCCTAATGTTGTGCCTATCATTGAAATGGGCTAGTCAGTGACTTTAAAACCAGATTCCATTACCCCATGGTTGAACACCTGATAGACAGTGAAATGACATCCATTTGCATGTGTACAACTGAGAAACATAACCAAGAAGGTGTATATCACTTTTTTTCAGAAAAGATGACAAAATAATTACTGCATCATGTTCAAATCAAATACAAACATAAAAACAATTAAATGCTCAAGAGGGGACTCAAGAGGCACATTATACAAGCCTGCATATCAAAGGACGTTCAGCTGTGGAGCGCACCATTGGACTCCTGAAAGGTAGATTCAAATGTATGCTTGCAGCAAGGAAGTTCGAGTATGATCTGGGAAAGGTTGGGAAAATTATAAATGTCTGCTGTTTATTACACATTATGTGCATTCTTGGGGGCATGCCTTATGAAGAAGTGTATGTTGACCCAGGAATGCCAGAGGATAGAGAACCTGAGTTAGAAATTGTAAGGCCCATCCTTCAGGAGGCAAGGTCAGTGCCACCATAGGGGGGGCTATTCACTAACTTGATTCAGATCTGAATGTTGTTGGAAAGCACCCGATTCCAACTGGAGGGGATTTCCATGCAATTTTTTAAACTCTAGACAAAGTGGGCTAACTTCAGACTTTGGAATCGGTTGGAATCTTCTCAACACCGAAAAAGTGTAGGAAAGCCAGGGACGGATTCCATGCCCAAATACCGCAAATATATTATAAATGAATCATTCCTTCCTTTTAGATAGCAGACTCATCTCAAAATTTTATGTCCTGTCTCAATACCCAGGGAACACACAATTCATTTATATGGGCAAACTGTGTGATTTGAAGCAAGTTAGTTAGCACTTGGGAAGGAGGTGGAAAGTGTTGGTTGCTGGGTACGGACAGCAAAATCATAACCTGAATTGTGTTCCAATGGAGTAGAAGCCGAAAGTTAATTAATAGCATCACTGGGAAGGCACTAGTTCGAACCCAGGAACTCGTCATAATTTTCCATAACAAATACATTCAAAAACTTCTTTCATTGGTTGCAGGCTTTGTCACGGGGCTGAGTGCGATGAAATGTTGAGGATATCGTGCTAAATTGCCAATAGGGGCAAGATTCAAAAAATCAAAAACACATCGACACTTGAGAAAGTCAAAGAAAGAAACTCAAAAGGTTCTATAATCCTCCCTTACGCATCAAACACAACAAATAAACTTAGCAGCATCTTCAAAAAACATTCACTTCAAACGGTCTATAGCAAGAAAAGAAAATAACAGGTTAGACAATCCTAAAGACAAAGTCCTGCCCTTTTACAAATCGGGCATATACAAATTTATTTGTGGAGAAGCAGTCAAATATACCTCGGCCAGACTAAGAGAAACAATTAAACAAGAGTTAAAGAACATGTAGCCCACTTTAATAACAACCAATCAAGGAACTTGAGTTTATCGATGCACATAGAAAAAGAAACATACCTAGTCAAGTTACCCTAAATACCACAACTGGGTATACGGGCCATGTGTGTTCTATTACCTAACGTATAGCCAACCTATGCTTTTTATTTCTGGCATTTGCCCCTTGCCCCATGTCCACCTCATAAATGAATGCCTCCCTCCCTTCCCCTCACCCACCCTCTCTGTAGCCCATCAACACCCTTCACCATTCTCCATCAGCCCAACTTCCACCTCCTACCTTCCTTCCCATCAATTTAATATTGCCAGGTCTTTTTGAACCATTACCAGATGACAACTCCATGAGAGGAAACCATCGTTGTCCATCAATGAATCTTGTGGAGTGAAAAAGTTAACATTTCTGTAAGTTCCTGATGGCAACCTCTCACAGTCAAAACCAAAGCAGTCGATTTTACCACTAGTAATATACTAATGATAACTCTCGATATTTTGTGCCACACACCTGAGACAGTGAAATCACATCCATACCAATGTGTACAGCTGAGAAACAACCAAGAAGGTGTATATCACTTTATTAACAAAAGATTTGATCCAGAGGTAACAAAACTAACTGTATCGTATTCAAATCAAATACAAACATAGGAGTCAATAATAAGAATCCTCTACAGGCCTCCTTCATTGACTGAGTTTTCTTTCCATTTGCCTCTTGTGTTGCTATTTGTGTCACAGTAACGACATTTTGGAATAGATAGACTTGAACGGTTTAAAAGGACTTGCTCCCCTCCTAGTAAGCACCTCCAAAAACAACACCCCCCCACCAACTCATCACACCACACAACAGCCAATGTTTTAAGAGCCAATAAGAACTCACCACAGACAGATATATATGTTAAAACCTACACTTTACCCATCACAACACACTGTTGTTCTCAAGCAGACCCTAGTGAAGACAGAAGCATTGCTTCAGAAATGTACATTAGCCAGGGTCTCTCACTGCCATTGTTTCTCTTTTTCATTGTTGGTTCATCCACCTATTTATATTCCACAATGCCAGTATAACTGTTTCTTAACCCCCCTAGTTTTTAATTACACAGACTTCAGATGATTGGCTAATCATGCCTTTTTACTTTGCTTTGTTTTATCTTCCTTGTTTTTAAACGAATTTACACATAATCAAAAATAAATACAAGGCAGTTCAGAAGGTAGGAGTTATTAATACTCAATAACTCGCTCTCAGCTCACATCATCTTCAATCACAGAAGAGGTGTCAATGGGTCCTTTTTCAAGTCCTTAATAATAGCCTTAGGACAAGATTCAGAGCTTTGGTGCCTTCAAATATTCAAACAGGAGGGGAACAAGATTTAAAAACAATGACTACAAGGACGATTAACATCAAGCTTCCTCAGGCAAGACAGCCATTCTGCAACAAATTTTTAAAAAACCATGTTCTGCATCAAAACTGATTTAGGACAGCTCACAAGGCAATCTGACTGGCATCACTGTACAAACAAAATTCACTAACAAAATCAGGAAGATACAGGACTGGTGGGTTGGCTAAACGTTTTTAACTTTGAGAATGCTTCCTGGAACTCATAACACAAATGATTTTATTTCAGACATATCTTCCCTTGGCTTGCCCCAGTTTTCATAGTACACCTGTCACTAAGGCGAAATTTTAATTATTGTGAATGGACCACACCAAAGAGGGTTTCGCTAGGCACTTCTTGCTATAATCTTTGAACTGACTGGAAAATACTGACATAGAACAAGATCACTAATTTTAAATCTGTGTACCCTATGTTGTTTATTGTAATTAGAGGCATAAAGCTGATGAGCCTTATTTGTTTAATAACTCCTTTTTCCCATAGCTCCATTAAACTACCCTCATCATCAGAAGAGTTAATAAAGAAATGGGAAGATCCCAAAGTTTATTTAAGGGATGTGGTATGTCTCGCCCCAGAATAGCTTTCAGGGAGTGTTTCCATTGGCTTTGTGAATGGCAGTATTAAAGGCACATGATAAATCTCCCAGGAATAGGTCCCATGAGCCGTCAGTGACATGAAAGAATGCTGACAAATAAACTTAAGACTCCAATGAAAATGTTAAGCAAGATTTGGAGAGGGATAGTAGGGTGAAGTATGAACTTGTGTAATACCAAACTTCCTCCTGCGATCGCCTTTCTGGTGTACAAGTGTGTCTACGAACTAGAGTGGAGCATTCTTTTAAAGACAAGATGCACCAGAGTAGTGGACTAACAATTAACACTAAACATACTGTCAGCTTTTATGTATCAATATATTTATAAATATGCATGAGACCACAACATCAAGACTATTATGGCATCTATCTGTTGTGCCGATTTTGCGATAATCTCGTGCTGATCGTGACGCGACTTTTTTGACTTTGGTGGCTCCGACTACTGTACGCTATTTATAAGGCAAGGTGCATGAATACAAAAGTTCGGCGTGCACTTTTTGAATTTGCTGAAACGTACCCGGTGATGTATAGAATTGGCCCGACCGCCAGCCGGTAACTATGAGCTCGGCTCGCAGCACCCTGACGCTAAGGTGGAGGGAGAGTCTTGATGTGTCATGTGATTTTGAGTGGAGCGTCTTGGACTTGGTCCATATTCGTCACAGATAACAATGTATCCAAAATTTGTAATGTTTCACTGATGGGTACACTGGTGAAAAGATTTACGACGTCAAAAGAATGGACCAAGTGTTAAAATCTGACATTATATCGCTAGTTAAGCTGTGCACAGACCAAAATTTCTTCTTGTTCAACAGCGATTTCTACGAACAAACCAATGGACTTTTTATGGGATCAGCTTTGTCACCATTTCTGGCAGACATCTTTATGCACAATTTAGAATGTTAACTATTTAACTGTTCTTCTGATCTCTTGAAATTTGTCAAATGTTGGTTCAGATATGTGGATGATGTCTTTTGTATATGGTGTGGTACTCTTAGACAACTTAATGTATTCCTATCCTTCCTAAACTCCCTTCATCCTACCATAAAATTCACCCATGAATTAGAGAGTAACCATTCCCTCAACTTTCTTGACCTGACCATTTCCTTTTGCAGCCCAAGTCTCCAATTTTCCATTTTCCGCAAACCCACCTACACCGATCATGTCATTCCTTTACATTCAAACCATCATTACTCACAAAAACTTTTGATTTTTCACTCCCTTATTAACCGTCTTCTCTCTATCCCTCTCTCTGATAAAAACTTCCATAAAGAACTTTCTATTATCATACATATTGCTGTTAAAAATGGATATCACCATAGCATAGTCAACAAACTTTTAATTCGCAAACAAAGAAAAATTGCCTTACATAATATCGTTGGAGAATCAAATTGTGAAGATGTAAAAACAAAATGGGTAAAATTAACTTTTTTAAACAGGCTTTTGGAAAAAATCAGCAACATCCTGCCCAAAGAAAGGTTAAGACCTTCATTCAAATCACGTTTCAATTTACAAAAACTACTTTGTAATGGTAAGGATAAATATCACCCTTTGAAAAAATCCAGAATTTACAAGCTTAAATGCAATAACTGTGACGGGGTATATTTGGGTCAAACGCGGAGAAATTTCGCCATAAGAGCCAATGAACATAAAAGATGTTTCTTAAAACAAGTCCTCCCAATCTCACTTCGCTAAACACCTGCTGGAATTCAACCATTCTTCTGACTTCGTACCCAAAATTCTTCACTATACAGATAAAAACCAACGGCTTAATTTCTTAGAACAGTTTGAGATAATTTCCCATATAAATTCCAAACAATGTAATGTGGTTAATGAGCACCTCGTCCCTTCCCATCCCCCATTAATTCGATGCATTCTATCATCCACTGACAATGTTGCTCTACCTCCAGTTCCGTCCCCTCCCCCCTGACTCACCTCTCTGTCCATTGTTTATATAATGCTTAACGGTTTTGCGAAGTCACTTGATGATGGAGATCAATCTCCGAAACTAGTTGTGTGTGCTTAACAGTATTTTGTTTATAATAAAATTAATTTGTGGAAAAAGTACAAAAGTTTTCTTACTAATTAGTAATGTATATTGTTTATGCTTGTATAGAAAATAAATTTCTAATGAATTAGTTCCCATAAAATTTTTTTTATATACATGTTATTGTTTAGATAAGAGTTATTTGGAAGGTAAGGTCTGTGGCAAATTTTCCCAATATAGTCACCTATTTAGAAGTCACTAGTAGATGCAATTGGGTTAGATCGAAGTAGGCAAGTTATAGTGGGCTTGGATTGTTGCATTATTTCTATACCCCGAGGTGCACACATTACCTGTCCTCAGAGAATTAAGAGTGAATGTGGAACTATCATCTGCAATTATAAAAGTTGATAGTCCTCTTATTTAAAACAACCTGAAATATCAAAACCCCCATGTCGCCTGGTTTCTTCATGTAGCACGTGACACTTCTGGTTCCTTATGACTTTCTGTACAAGGAGTTCAGCTAGTTTGGCTATGGTGGAGACCCCACTGGAGAGTTAGCACCTGTTCCAAGAGGGCACTTATTTCCCAGATTTCATTCAATGCTTTTGAGCAATTGGACTATAAAGTTTTTTAGCTTTTTATTTGGAAATAAATTACATATTAATATATGTAGTGCATAAATGCCCTCCAATTCCATGAAAACTGAATATGTATATAAAACATTTATATTTTCAGAAGCTTGCTATTTAAATCTTAAAATCACAAATGACATGAAACACATTCTTACATTTATCTGAGATATCTTCCAAAACAAAATTCATCAAACCACCAACCACAATGCTAGGAAGAAACAAAGAATCTTCAAAGATAAAATCAAAAACCTCATACTATGTCAACACCACAACATGCAAAAAATTACACAACACCAATAAGGTGATCAATCTTGTGAATGAAAAATTCTTTAACCAAGAAACACTCCTATCCATAGGACTTAAATTTACCCTCTCTTACCTCATATTGAAGAAACTATTGCAAGACATCAAATCTATCATCATTCATGATCTATCATCATCATTCATCCCAGATTCATCGAATCTGGGATGAATGATGATGATGATGAGATTCATCGAATCGAACTACATTAGACATACAACCCTTATTCAACTCCAAGTAAACACCTTAAACATCAAGAAAAAATCTAACATCTCTGATGACTACTAGTGAATTAAATCACTTCACAATAAAGACTGCTTTTATCTGAAAGCTGATAAAGGTAGCAAAGTAATCATATTGTATAAGAAGCAATATTTTCTAAACAGCAGATGGTAGGATACAAGAAAAACCTTACGAACCTCATCCTAAGAATCCACTTAATCAAATGATTGAGAAAACCTAAAACACATTAAAACAATGCAAATATTCCATTCACAAAACCCTTGTTCTTTAACTTCATGTATCCAATCCACTTGTCCCAAGGATGCATCCTTTTCCAAAAATTCACTAACTCTATATCCCCCTCAAGTCTATCGTTTAGTCATTTATCTCCTCTACATAATAACTAGCTTATTGGTTGAATCAATGATACAAACAATGGCTCATATATCAAGACTCTAATATGAGAGAAACAAACCACTTAGTAGACCTCAAAATAAATGCTACCTTAAATGAAAACTAAATGCTAGTATCCTTTGATGTTAAAATTTTCTCTTCCAGCATCCCACTGAACACCATGTTGAATTCCTTGAACACTGGCTTCATGCACACCAAATATCAACCAAAATTATAAAAGAATGCATCTTATTAAGGAAACATCCACTACAAACAGACCAACAGTACGAATATAGGAAATTGTTTACCACTGTTCCTTGTAAACCTTATATGAGATTACATGATTTTCAAAGAATATAGAACCAATTTTGAATATTTTCCAAAAATATGGTTAAGATTTTTTGACAATATCTTAGCTATCTTTGATCTCTCCAAAGGATATATCTTTTACAGAATTAAATTCTCATAACATTCAAAGTTGAAGTAGAAGCAACGTCTGCCATTTTTATATTTAAAAATCATTACACAGAAAATAAATTAAAATTTACCATATACTGCTAACGTACACTTAATAATATGTACATACCACAACTCCAACCATCACATTTCACAAAACTTGTCCCTTTCTACTCAATTAACATATAACCAACCATATCAATGAACAAAAAGATTTCAAAGCAGAATTAAAATACGTTGAAAATGCTGCCAAACAAAATGGTTATGAAAAAAACCATTCACAACATCTTAAGAAAACAAAACCACATACTAAAATTAAAACAACACACCACATTATCAAACGAATATAAAAAAAAAGAAATTTATCAAACTTCCAATTGCACCAGGCAGAACAAATTACAACCGCACCTGTCAAAACATCTGGGAACCAGCTTATTAAGTGTGTGCATTATTGGTACAGCTACATGGAGGATCTGCTTGGCTAGGATCAGAATGGCAATTCTCTCAATTCCTTAGTCTACTTAACTCCTACATCCAAAGAATTCCTTAGTGTATGAAAGAGCCACTCTCAGCATTTTAATTTTCTTCATCTTAGTAACAGGATTCCCTACATTAATTTGCAACTTTCATATGCCAACCATGCCATTCATGGAGATTTCCACCAGCATGCTTCCTAAAACCTCCCTATCCCACAGATCTTCCCAATTCTTCCCTCAAATAAGATTTCCACTATTCTGCAGATAGCTGATGCCAATGAATCCACAGTCTTATCAAGAGTGGAAGCAATAAAACATACAGCCATAAAATTTACAAGAGCTGAAAAAGTGATGCATGCCCGATATGGATATCCATGGATGGTTAATACCCTTATGGCAAGCCACTTCCCAAAAGACCATCAAAGCAACATACAATTCCTCCCCATAACTCTGATACACAAGGGTAAGGATGTGGTATATCCCACAGGGAGAAGCAGAATGTCTCACCTTGATATACTGTGTCTCAATCTACCTGGAGCAGAATGGTAGATTGTTTGAAGTCTGGGGAAAACATTAGGCAGCCCTATGCAGGAACACCCCACCAGCATTGCAGATGCCCCATCAACACCTTGCAAAGAAACGTCCAGACCCAATGTCCATGTGAATCAAAGTTGTTCCTTTTCAATAATTACATGCTTTAATTTTTTTGCAAGATTGCATCTCAAAGAATAGTTATAGTAGAAAAGTTATGTATAGGGCATGGTCTAAAACGGATAGGCATGAGACTCAGAAACCTAAGGAAAGGAAATAAAGGCTTGGGAGGTAAGGGCAAATTAACTGCCAAATTAATAGATAAGCTGAGGCTATATTATGGCTCAGCCATCAGAGGCAATTATGACAGCTGATGCTATGAAGAGAGCAATTTGGGCTACATGTAAACATAAAAGCTCCTCAGAGGTAAATCCCCAACATGAAAACTGCCCTCCTGGACCCAAGGAAAGCAGAAGCTGCAGTGAAGTTAAAAGATTACAAGCACAAGGACCCAAATCCCAGAACAGGTAGTAGAAGCTATACATTTTGTGCATGTTTCTCTTAGCGAAAATGATTTATTATAAAGATGCATTGGTGGATTCTCAACAAATAATAATGAAAGTCTATTTGTTAATTTGCAACTTTGCCCCACAAACAAGTTTCAGATTACAAAAAATCTGTGAAGATTGCAGTATTTATTGCAACGAGCATTTTAATGATTGTAACAATTCAATACTCCAAATTATGAGCCAAATGGGAGTTACTGTTGGAGCTATTGTTTAAGCCAGATTTAGAGCTCCTGGCATAGTGGCCAAGAAAAGTCATCAATTTACTTCCAAATTTTGAATATTCTATGGACTTAGAGGTATGAAATCAATCTTGGATGAATATATTTGTATAAAATGTGCAAGACGCTTATTAGGAAATTCCCTAAAAAAAAAGGAAATTAAAAGAATACCTGTAGCAGCAGGTAAATTGTTACTGTATGTGACATTGAAACACTCCTAAGAAGGAAGTGGGGTGTCAAATACAACTGATGCTGCTGTGGGTGTAAATACCCAAATTATTAGTATCACCTTCTCATTAAGCCTATTTGAGCAAAGATTTCCTGCATAAATATGACTAACACCACATTTGGTGAATTTTCCTTATGAATCAGGACAGTACATAAAGTATATTAATTTGTAATATTATCATAATTGAATAAATTATATTATGAATATAAATCATCATCAATGTAATGCAAGACATATTAGCAAAATTCCTAGAAATTATACATCAATCTTTATTGAACTTGTCAAAGGTTTGATTCCCGGTGGGAGCTCACATGTGCAAAATGACCTCAGCTATCGAAGCACTTTTAACAATACTACTACTTCATTGAAACTTGTGAAAAAAAAGTGAGAATTACCTTAACTAAAACCACAGCCATCTTTGATGTAGATCAAATTGACATATTTTTATTAAGTATCTGGCAAGATAACTGTTTCCCCTACAGTATTAAATATTTCTTGATGTTTCCTCACCTTGATTGTGATAAGGCAAAACTTCCAGGAAAGCCAGGTTTGTTCTCTTTCTCAAAATCATTCCATAATTCCATAAGAGAATAGCCATTTTGCACAGTCCTTCATAACTTCTAGTAATTCACTTGCAACAGGCCAACTACATTTTGCCATATATAGATATGCACCATCAACAGCCTTTACAAATATATTGAGTATTAACTGCACAGCAAACATTTTTAATCATGAAACAGAATGGAGACATCTTCCCAACTCCAACATGAAACTGATTGATGAAAGGATTCCAATAGCTACATTCAACTGACACACATAACAACTTTTAAAATGTAGATTTAAAATGCGATCTCACAGCAACTTACGAGCATTAATGCTCAATTAAACAGCATGCTCCTCATTCTGAAATTGAAAACCCTAATTCATCAGAAAAACAAATAATTCTAACATTCTAACTTCATAAGCTACTCAAACAATCCTTAATATTCACATGAAAGTATTATAATATTCTCTGCACAGTGTTATCCACAAGTATAAAATAATAAAAATGAATCCCCAAGTTATCACCTCGCTCCAAAATCAACAATGCCACTTCTTTGGAAATAAAAACATTCTGACATCATACTCTACTCACACAACCTTTAATATTCACATGTGTAATAATAATATCTGCATAATTATCCACGAATATAACAAAAATAGAGACTATTCCAAGTGACAACATTTGACTCCCAAAATCTGTGAAACAAGTCGTTGGACCCACTCATTCTGGAGGGTCAGCTTTTGATCAAAGTAACGAGTTGAGTACAGAACAAAAATATTTCAGTGATGGTGCGGATGACGCATTCCATTGATAGTGACACTTTTCCAATGCAAGCAGCCATGTTTTATATGAGTGTTCGTTCTCAACTCTTCCATAATACCCCCCCTGGTCTCACTTAGCATGAATTTCATGCGTAAAAGCCAACAAGGCAAAGCAAAGAGTACAAAGAACTTATTCAGCCAAGTTGGGAGGGGGATAATGTGGTGAAGTATGAATTTTTTTAAGACCATACTTGAAACCTGCAGTTTTGAAGGTAGTAAAACCATTCAGTATTTTGCAGTTACAAGTAGAAACAGTATGGCTGTCTTGTACATTGTACACGCCCATGCATGGAATTATGATTTATCTATTTTCCATGAACCCTAGCCTCTCCTTCCTGCAATTTTCTTTCTCATGAACATCAAAAAATTCAGTTTTAGTTGGTCTGCCTTTCTCATACAAATGTATATCTGTGGTTTCATAGAATCTTTTGTATCCGAGTGGTGACTTTTCTTTGGTGTATTTCTTACATACAGTACTGTAATTGTACACAATGGGCCCCTTAAAGAAAAATTCTGAGAACAATATAAAGAAAGATGATTAGAGTGGAAGTAAAAAAAATAATTGAAAAGCACAAGAGAGGTGGATAAAGCAACATTATTTAACATGTCAACGTTGATGATTTGCATCAGTATAAAAAGGAAAGAAGTAGTATGGGCACTGGATTCCACAAAAGGTGTCACAAGGCTGTTGAAGTAGCAGCCCCATGTTCTTGAGGATGCAGAAAAGTTGCTTCTATGGATCAATGAAAATTAGCTCTGTAGCAATACAGTACCAGAGCATGTGATAAGAAAGAAGGATTAACACTTCTAAGCTGACTCCTTAAGTAAACTTCCATCTTATTTGAAGGAAGAGTTCAAGAACCATCTTGAAAAGGAAAGCAGGGTGCAGTTTGAGATATTTAAGAATGGCATTTACTGTGTTGGGAATCACAGCGAGCCTGTGAGCTTGGATACTAACATAGGTGAGGCCTGCATTGCCCGATTCCAGGAAATGTAACATTCAGCAACAGGTGATCAACTGTGATGAGATGAGGTTTTGGAATAAATGCTACAGTGAACATAAATGAGAGAGGAATATAAGGCATAAACCTTGGATTGTGCCTTACCTTGTTCACAAACCCATGAAAGACCATATCACCCTTTTTTATGCTCTAATGTAGTGTGGATTTAAACCCATTCTATTTAATCATCCTGAAATTCTGAAACAGTTCAAAGTGATGTGGAGGTTCAATACGAAGGCTTGGGTCACTTGCACTTTGTTTTTGGAGTGGATGAACGAAGTCCTCAGTCTTTCAGTAATAAAACATCTTGAGGAAAATCTGTCATCCAGAGCCATACTGGTCATAGGTTAGCCCTTCTAATCCTCCAGGCATTGAGAGTAACTTACTAGAGGAAATCAAATTCTTAAGTCATCTTCCTTCCTCCCTACACCACCTCTACTCCTACCAATGAACCAGCAGATCACCGCTAATCCTAATTACGATTTGACAATTAACTTCCAACAAACCGATGAAGCTGAATCATGAACAATAGCATGAGATAATGGAACATCTTGTCTGAGGAGGAAAATAACAGAGGAATTTCTCCAATAAATTAGAGGAAAGAGCAATATGTGGGTAATACTGCAAACTTTTGTAGAAAAAAAAACACCATAATAAAGATCTAGCAGTGCTAGCAGCAACATTTTGAGGAATGCAAGTGTGAGAGATATAGGACAGACAATTCATTGATTCAAATACTATTGCTATTTTGTCACTCCATTGCATTTTTTCCTTGTGTAAAGGGAGGCATTTTTGGGAGGGAGGCCATTCTTAAAATGGGGGTCATTGATATAGCCATCATGGGTCATGGATAGTGGTAGTCAAATGGCCACTTGTGTGTGCATGTAGGTCTGTTAACATAATGGAATGGAATTAATTGGTCTTTCTTCAGTTGATTCAGCTCTTCTAAAAAAAGCCCTCAGGGTAAGATCTCCTAGTTCCCATAAGGACCTGAGTCCTATCAACAGAACAACAAATGTATCAGACAGATGTGTGACGAGGGGAACTTCCAGAGAGCACGACCATTTAATATGCTCATCAAACAGACTCATTTACATCTATACAGATGCATCTATACTGCAACACCAAAGCAAAGGGGTCATGGTCATCCCTGCATTCAGAAGGGAGTCCCATCCACACCTTCGATGAGGATCTTCCCATCTACAAAGCTGAAGGACTGATGGCCTTGCTGGGACCATATATAGCCATTCTGGAAAGACCTCTACCCTTGATTATGAAATTGATTTTTTATAACCAATCAGAGTATTCCCTTAATAAGGGCAAAAGTGTGATGGGAGATTACAGATTTCACAGCAGTGTTTCAGGTATGATAGAATCCCACAGTTGGGAATTGCTTAGTGATAGAAGACTTGATTACTGTGGGAAGCTTTTTAATAAATTTATCAGTATGGATCTCAGGGAGGAGGTAGTTGATATTGTCATACCAGTTAGTAGCGTACATGATCCTGGAGACAAAACAATGAAGCATTACAGGGAAATAACTGCCAGGACGGATAATTATTTCTGGTCATTTTTTCCATGAAGTATTAGAGAAGCCAACAGCAGTCAAGGGTAGATAGGGTTTTTGGTGTTTTACACCCCCTGCCATGCGCCAGTGGCAGTTTTCAGGGTGTAAATGTAAATGTGTTATATTTCTAAACGACTTACACTGAAAGTGAGAAAAGATCTTGTACAATACAAGAGTCACAAGATCAACTGGATCTAAAATCTCCCAGGGTGTATCATGCCCCTAGCGATTGTGGTGCAGTTTACATCAGTGAAAGGGGTAAGACCATCCAAACCCACATAACAGAGACCTGCCACATTCACCTAAAGCATCTGGAAAAATCTGCCATTGCTGAACAGACCAGGAGGACACTATATCAACTTCAACAAAATGAAGTTGACTAATTCCAGAAGAGGAGAAGTGGAAAATTGGAGTATAATTGAAAGTTGAAAATTATTTTGCTTGTGTTGTATACACAACCTTACTCCTAACTCCTCCCTGGTACCATTACCTCCTCCATAAATAAGGTCTTTTGTATATACCCTTGTCTTTCTGCTTTCCTCACCTGATGACTATTATTAGTCAAAACCAGTCATGTGTGGTGGCATGATTAAAATTGTGGAATTTAATATGAAGTTTTTTATCTGTCCAGTAATGGATTTCCACAATGTTACGGCTGTTACTAATGATGTTGAAACAAAGTTGCTGTTGCCAGAAAATAAAAAGAGTACATCGAAAAACAATTAGAAAAGAACCTCAACAGAGATGGATTCTTCCTCCACAAAACGTGGCAGCTGATCCTCCATAAGATCTCAGAGAGATGCAGCCATGCCAACCAGTCATGGACTGACATGAGACATGGCCACAAAAACCAATCAGGGACTGATATGAGATGTGGCCACAGCAACTAATCATAGAAGTGATGGGTATTGGGTGCCCCTGTGTAGGAGGACTGACTAATTTAACTGGCACTTTGCCTTGAGGATGGCCATGGAGACCTAAACATCTGCTCCATGCAGATTTTGCACCCGGTTGGAGACCCAAGAATTATTCTATGTATTATAAGATTTATTTGCCTGCAGAAAAGGAACTACCACAACCTTTGGCCTAGGTCTTCATACCCGGTAGGCTTAACCTGCTGACCATCCTCCTTGGACTATCCTGACTTAAATGCCTAGTCAACAATTAAGCTAGGTCAGGTATTTAAGGCAGAAGCCAAGGATGGCACGTGAGTCTGCTTCTATTGGGGCAAAGACTTAGATCTTGCCACTCTGAACTTATGGTAGAAATGAGTTTAGGAAAACTGAGTGTCTCAGAGTTTAGGAAACTTTGTGTTCTGCATCACCAAGAGGGAGACAAGGGGTCTCCTCACCTTTTTTCAGAGCAAAGGAGATCTGTCACCATGGCCGGCCACACTGGCATGGGCAAGGGAATTGCTGGATCAATTCCAGAACATTGCCAACCAAATCAGAACACTAACATTCACAGACAACCTCCACCACCCCAGGAACTGCCATGACCTTTGCAACTGTGCAGACTCCACAGAAGAATGAATTACCATCAGACTATGATAAGCTACAGATAGGTTACCTGCTTAAACATCCGAGTGATTCTGGGAAAATAAGGCCCAGAGATATGTATGAGATTCAGAGCCTGCTAAACGTCACCTCACACTGGGAAGTGTTACCTCCAGATGTACAGCTTCTGGTATACCACCGATTATGAATCCTGGCCATAGCCACTCAACATGGCTGGGGTGTAGCAAGAAAAGTAGCTGACCAGACATCACAGTTACTCAATGTGTCTCCCTGACTGCTTCGGTGCTTTGGCGCACACATCTCATTTCAGGGAAATCCTGAAAGGGCAAAAGTAGCAGCCATTAGATTGATATTTAGTTAATAAAGAGCTTTAGTTATTGCAATAAAATTACCTAATATTTAAATGAGTCTAAGGAAGGATTGTGATGTAAATGACCTTTTGTAAAAATTGTCAATTTTTATTACCTTATGTATGAATAAAATTTAAAGAACAAATCAATTATTTCTTATTGGAAAATATGCATCAATATAAGTGTTTAGGATGATGAGTATGTCTTGGGATCACCATCCCAGGTTTCGCTTCATCTGATTTAAAAGTAGATGCAACATCAGACAAGAAATTTTGGATATTCAAATTAAAAAGACAAATTATGAAAAAGTAAATTAATAGCACTTAAAGATTAGGCATCGTTCAATGGCTCCAAGAAGGTATATTAAAACCATCAACAAGAGAAAAGTCATAAGTTCTTTCTTAGAGAAATACAAGGGACCAAAAAATCTATGAAAACTATCTCCCAGGGGGCAGTCACAATATGAGAAAATAATTGACCAGCAGGCAAAGTATTTTTAGACTTATGAATTTGGCAAGAATTACACCTTCTGACCATTTAAATGATTTTGGCTCTAAAATTTGGGCAACAATAGCTTGTATGAATTTTCAGCAAATTTTTTTTGTTATCCCCATATGGCTAGCATAAGAAAGACAACAAAAATATTAAAAAGGCATAGTCCAATCAGTGTCTTGGTACAAATTGATATCCTTTCACAACAATACTGTAACAAGTCCCTAGAGGAACCCAAAAAAGAAAGGTGAAGCCAATTAATAAAGTGGAGAGTTATGCAGCAATTTGGTTTGTGTTTGAAAGGAAATAACACTGCAACAATCCATACTGAGTTGGTAGAAGTGTACAGCAACAATGCACCATCACATGACACAGTTGTTATCTGGGAATCTCTTTCAAAGTAGTGAAACATGACTGAATGAAGAAGGAAGTGTCAGACAGTGAAGAACTGGGACTCGCTTCTACAAACAAATGAAACTCTTGACCAAAACATGGTAAATAAAACAGGAGTAGATAACACAAGTATTAACTTTTAGAAAGAAGAAGATTGCAGAAGACCAGACAAATCTAGAATAATTCTTCTTAAGCTGATTTAAAGGATAAGCAATTTCAGCAAAACCAGGAATAAATTCAGGAGAAAAACTGCCATACCAAGAAATCTGAACACTTACTACAAACTCTGGGAATAGGGAAATTGATGATTGGCTGAATCCTTTCTGAATCAAAGGAAAGTGTGCCATCATGGACAAAATGGCCCAGAAATGCAACTGAAGCCTGGCACAGCTTCATTTTCTCCTGATAAACAGTAAAATCTGCCTCTAACCTGGTGAACACTGCTAGGAGGTGACGAACATGTGTTTCAATGTCTTTTGAGAAAATACAAAGATTATAAATGTAATGATAAACACAGTTAAATTTCAATTAATCCAGGATCAAATATATGAAGCATGTAAGATCTTAAGGAGACTTAAAAAAACCAAATGGTAGTATACTAATAAAGACCATAAAGTGTCAAAAGCAGTGATGCATCACATGATCAGACAAAGGTATTTGATTATATTGAATTATAGTTTAAATCTAAGATAGAAAAAACTTAAGCATCAGACAAATAATGAAAAGCGTGTTCAACAGAAGGCATTGTATAAGGATCAACTTTTACCCTTTGGCTCAAGTTGCAATAATCGACAATTTTAAATTTATTGTGTCTCTATGGGACTAGGAAAGCCAGGGTTACCCACTGACATTTCAGTAACACCTTGCCAATTTAAATTGATCCTGCATACTCTGGCATTTTGGAGGTGACAGGGAGAAAGGATGAGAGCTTAAAAAGAGTTGAATCTCTCAGCTGGATATCACAAGACATGAGATTGGTTTGAGAGAACTTTGAACTAATAATCACAGAAATTTTATCAATTAATTTCAAAATAGCTGGAGGAAGAGTAGAATTCCCAAGAGGTAAATTATCCTTACCTGGCCTTTTAGCAGGAAATTCCAGAATATTTTCCTCAGAGGGACAGTCAACTCCAGGAGAAACAATTTGTACTGCAATCTTACTCTCACGGGTGGCTGATTATCGAGGAAATTGAAGTACGACAAAATTTGCCCAGAATAAGAGTCAAAAGCGAAGTAATCAAAAGCAAGCTTCAGCCTGGTTTTTAGCGTAAAATCTCTTCCCAACAAAATGGGCACAGGTAACAAAAGCGACTTAAAATCGTCGAGTCCAAAATAGCGAACTAATATTAACTTCAATCCTCGCTCTGTCGACTAACTGCAAGTTGTGATCGCTGATTCTGTGTACACAAATCGGTGCACTTCGCGAAACAACGGTACTGAAATGAAGCTTCCTCCAAAATTCCACATCTAACAAAGAAAAGGGATTCAGTATCTAAGAGAGCATGAAACAAGGAATTATTAATAGACGTCGTGATGAGAGGCAAAGTATTTAGAAAGGAATTGTTCAAATTCAGCATAGAAACTGCAGGACGATTACTCTAAGACGCCGTCCTTCCACGACAGTTGCTTATCACGTGACTCCTTCACTTACAATAGGAGCAACTGTTAAATGAAGCATCTCGAACGTCACTGATAGGTCGAAAAGTGCGAGCATAGTCGACGGCATCTAACAACTTCCAAGCATGGTGTTCAACCTTCAATGCATCTACAGTTACGGGCTTAGAAAGTAAAATAAAGATTTATATCGTTCAAAATTAAAGAAATGTCTTCGTAGGAATAAGATAGCCCAAACAAATCGATGGCATTACTAATTGCTAAAAAGAAATCCAAAGGCATTTCATTAGGTAGCTGGAAGCGATTGCGATCTCCGAGAGGCATCAACCAAGCGTTATAAGGAGGAAATAGCAAGGACAGATAGTTATTTCTGGTCGTTCTTCCCGCGAGCTATTAGAGAAGCTAATAGGGTCGATTAGAATACTAAGATGGTGTCATTACACCCCCTGCCATACGCCACTGGCGGCTTGCGGGGTACTCATCTAAATCTAAATCTAAACCTTAGTGAGAATCAAACGATCCAACTCGCGAGTAGTAATATGACCGTCCCAAATCTGACGAACTATCTGGGCACATTAACACTCATCGAATTGCGGACAGACAACTTTCTTTTTCAAATTTAAAGGCAATTTTGATATTAACAAATAGTTAAGAGGAACGAAACTAACAAGACAAACGATTTCCGAGACGAGATGGATAAAACTGAGCAGATTCTCGGACGAAATTTCGGATAACGGCTCGATTTCCGCAGCCGTTTTATCAAATCAAAATTGAAAACTAAACGAAACGTGGATATCAACTAAAACTAATTCGTTTAAACTTGCGTAGATCTGGCCTCGTTACGTTTCTACTTCCGAAAATCATATTTTTAAGCCTAGCGAACGGATCGGTCGACCTACAACGAAAGGAAATGGCACAAATATCTTCCGAGGATACAGTCAAAAGGAGCAAGCAGTTACGTTAGAACACACATAAGGCAGAAACGGCATAGGAGAAGTTAAGAAGTCAAATTTGGAGTGACAAAGAGACCAAAAATCACATTTCAAGCATTTTCGATACCTAAAAATAAAACTACCAACACTGCTACCATTTTTGTAACACAATCTGGAGGTATTTTCCTTACGGAGGCAAATACTAATCCGATGCTCGCATTAAAGAAGCCTGTGTCGAATTTACGAAACCAAAAGCACTTAATGACGTCACAAATTGACTTGATATAACATAAATTCACGCATAATTGAAAAATCGAGGCATTTTACAGATTATGAAAGGATTTGATCGTAAAGACCGACAAACAAAAATTCTTTCGCATTTAGCTTGTTTCAGCCAAATTACTTATTACACCTTACTAATGGAATAATATAACACTGGATAACGTCCATTAAAACCACTGAAAGCCTTGAATTAAAAATCTTGAAGTTCACACGTCCGCCTTCGTCACTGGCACCTACCACCGCAAGGCTCCTCCAAAGAAATGAGAGTAAGCGGATGTCGAGAACAAGCGATCCTACGCCGCCGGAGGACGCGGGGGATTCAAAACCTGAGTTCGATCCAGGCTCAGCCAATGAAAATTCACGATTGCTTTCAAATGTTCTGCAAGCACAATTAGTTCGCTAACAACAAGGAATTCACACACGGGGAAGTATAAAAGTATTGCTGCTTATGAACAAAGTTTGCTCACCCAATTCCCGAGGTGAGCTAACAAAAATTTCTTGGCGTGTTGCTCAATAACCTGGACAGATGACTAATAATCTCTAAACAAAAGCAGGCTGGCTACGTTAAGATTATCCCCGCTTTAATGAAAAAAACAAACTATCTTCCTCCATAAAAACCAGAATCATCAAGGCGTAAATTCTACCAACATAGACCAATGGCAGTATCATAGTATTCAATTCAACCAAAAGGGAAATCAATCTGCAAAACTCATTTTACAAAAAAATGTATTAGAGAAGCCACTTTTACAAAGAATTTAGTTCACTTGAAAGAAATCCTTAAATTTCATAAAATCAAACTTCTCTCAGATTTTGCCCAATGACATGGTTAGAAAGTCCATACGAATCTACAAAATATAAACTATCCTTGGCTGAAAAATACTTGGTCTTATACCACAAAGAGCATTAAAGGGATAAGAAGAATAAAGCAGCCAAAATTCATCTTAAATATTCAACTAAGGTTCTCAAAGATAGCAAAAATAACTGAAAATAGAAGCCACTAAAGAAGTATAAAAATAAAAAAGAAGAAAACTCCACTCATATGAAGTAGAATAAAAACATCCTAAAGTATCACCTTCAGCCATAATTCATTTCTTTTCCACTTTCCTACCTTTTACATGTCAGAGATTACTTAAACTTCGCTAGGGAAATCAAAACTGCAGAATGTTCAACAAAATTACAGGAATCCTTTTAATGAAACTAAAAATCAATAAAAAAAATTCACAATGAAATCTGAGTTACGAGGAACAAACAATGGCAAGACAAATTAGAGGATATTGCTTCTACTGATAACAACATCTGGAAAATGGCCAAAACCATATGATATCCAACCAACCTCTTTTCCCACTTAATTTCATTAAAATTTAATTTGAATTTCCCATTTATCTATAACCACACTATGATAAAGGACCTAATCTTAGTGAGACCTTTACCAATATTGTTTTCTCCAAAAACCATTCCTAAATGACAATCCAAATCAATCAAACTATTCAATCCCTTCCTTCTTTCACAGTCCTTTCACTTGAGGAAGATGGTAGAGTTGGAAATCAAAAGGTTAGTGACTTCATGGTCACTTCAACTTACCTGAGTGTTAACCTGAGAACAGTTAATACATCCATGCCTCCGAAATACAGTGATGTGAAAATTCATACTGTTCTTCACCAAAAATTTCTAAGAGTTCATTTAGATGGTAAACTAAATTGGTACTAAAATACATGTGCAAATCTTTAAAAAAGCAGTCAAAGGAAGAGGTGCCTTATTACCTGCAATACGTAAAAAAAAACGAATATGATTTAAGAAATATCATGCTTTACACTCATAAGATCAATATTTCTATGTTGAAAGTATAATCTGTTTAATGATAAAATACTCATAGCATCCTTACATCATGTCGGCAATATCATTTGTTTTTGTTTTTCTTGAAGAAATTACTGTAAATAAAGAGATCTATGATGATTACCATTTTTTTATATTAATGTTGATTTTATGGTATGCGTAATTTAAGAATAAATCTAAATATAAAAAAACATCATGAAAAATACAAAAGACAGTTATAAAAAGTAACATTGTATACAGCAGGAAAAAATCCTACCGCTAAGCTAAAATGTGCATTTCGATTAGTATTCAAGCATGAAATTCACTTCATAACCTAAAAATTCAAAACTCAAAATCAAAATTTCTACAAAAATAATAATACAAAGATCAGAAAAGAAATGTTTATCATAATACATGGATTTCTCATAAGACATTAACACATGATATCCTAGGACAAAGTGTATATTTGAATCATGCATTATCATTCATAAATACAGACTACATAAACTAAAAACTGGATGTGGAGTAAAGCTTTATAGGAGAAAATTCCAAATCAGTAAATTCTTGTCAAATACAAGAATGCAAAGACTCATAAGGGGAATGAGTTCATGACAAAACTGTTTGAGTGATCATCAACAAATAAATGTCATGCTATGAGGCTGCCAGCCTATGGCACACTTTAGGAAATAAATCCCACCTAAGTAACTGATCAGTAATGCTGGTAGGTATTAATGCAAATGGTATGCTGACTATAACCAAAGATTCAACAGGAGGCTCAAACTCATTTATAAAGGAGATACCTCTTCATACATATTACCAAACCCTTATGAGCAGAATGAGAAGCAGAAATATCTTCAGCCATACCTCTCCTAACCTGCACCAAAGATTTTATAACCTTATTTGACCCAGTACTTTGGCTCCTGTTTAATAAACATTTACTCTCATATCAAAATGTCTTATGGGAAATATAAAAAGAATTCTCAAACTTTCAATATTATAAACCCAATAAAATTCAAAATATGACTTGGAGGGAAACCTACTTCCAAAGCAGATATCAATTTTTTTCCAAATAAGTGCTTCCATAAACAAAAAATTTATTACCTTCAAGAAGATACAAAACAACTGTTGACTGGGCGCTTTCTGTTACTTCTGCTGCACAGACTTTAACACTGTAGTCCCTGTGGTAAATAGTCTAAAAATTGCTCAATTAAAGGCATGATTGCCTTCAATTCAGAAATCCCTTCCATTACTGCTACCATGTGATGTGATGGAGCACTGTTGCTCAGTTGACTGAAACCGAGAAGTGCCTTAGACTAAATAGATTATACCAGTGAAATAACACCATCAATTTCTTTCATAGAAAAAGACATAGAGAATCCTTGCAAAGGATTAATAGAACCAAACCAAACAACATGCTAGCAAATTCATAGAACTTTTTAAATTTGACTTTCAGATTGCCATAGAAATATTTTGCACAAATGAATCCAAAATCCTAGAGAAACAATGGGTTTATTAGAGGTATAAAAATTTAGAAGAGCTCAAAGATTAGAAGATTGATTATGAGAATGTTAATGGGCCTGTAGTTGCATTCTCTGTACATAATTTGGATAAAAAGAAGGCATTTATTAGGATTATAAGAAACACTGATTTTTAGGAAGTCAATGATTTTTTATGAAAAGAACATCAAATTGGAATGCTTCAGGGGAGATATATGACCAGTGAAATTCAAAACTACAAGAGTAGACCAGCAACAACAAATGAACAATATTTGAGAAATTAAAGGGCTAAATCCACTTTAGAAATATTTGCAGGAAAGACAGTATTTCTTTTTATATAACTGGAAACACTGAAGAGCAACAAAAGAATTAAAATACAATAAAAGCTGATAATACTAATAAATGGACTATTAAGCCTTGCCAAAATAAGTAAAATATTGACCAAAAGATCAAATGATTACCTTTAAAAAGTAATGGTCAAGATCCTGTGTTTTGATAGTATCAAAATTAAATCCAAAAATTAATGAAAAAGTATTTAATAAACTAAAATTTTCTACATAAGTGATGGTATTCTTTAAAAATTAAGTAGGGATGAGAGTAGCTATTTGAAAAAAATAAGTTTCTACAAGGAAAAGAAGTAAACTTAACTTTAAATCAAGCTAAACTTAACTGAATGAGAATGCTTTATCACAGCTACTTAATATTTTAAAACCGTTTGAAAAATTGATATTCGAATATCTCAAAGGCTAAACCTTTCATTATTATCTGAATTTTTGAGTGTGACTAAAATAAGAGGCATTTCTCTACCAACTACATTGAATCAGCATAAAATTACAAGTTGGAAACACTAGCTGGCTACATCGAGTGTTTACGAATATGTTAGTTTGAAATTTGAGGAAAAAGGAAACACTGTTAAATCTTGATGACATCTGAGTAGATTCATTTGTTCATTGTAATAAAAGAGAGGGCCTTCGACAAGATTTTTTCACTCATTAGCACATCCACTGGGAATGTAAAGGGATATCTTTCATAGCTGGAGACATGAATTGTTTATTTGACTTACTTTCTCACCAACCTCATGAAAATTTGGCTCCCTTCTTTTCTCCAGGAAGGAAAAATAAACAGCAATGAGGCATAAACCTAAAAAGAAAATTTCATTTTAACAAAATAAATCCTGACTAAAAATCTAGTTTTTTCTAACTCTCTAGAACAATAACTATATATTCTTTTTATTTTCACTTGTTATGAATTAAAAAATTTAATCAATCGATATTCTTAAGTTAATGGAGCACTAAGTTTCGATGGGAATATACCAATAAGTCATGTTGAAAATACTATTATCAGTAGCCATGCAAATTGGTACATTTAAATCTTCTACGTGCAACTACAGATATTACTGAAAGACTAGAATAAAATACTTCCAACGAAAATAGCATATATAACATTTACTCAAAAGGACGAGAAGAAAATTATTTGGTATACTCGGCAATGAAGAAACTATATACATCAAAATGAGATTTACTAAGTAAATGTATTATTGGTAACAGCATTATATAGATCATAAGAAAACCGGAATTAAAAATAAAATTATAAGTACAATCGTTTTCCATGTCCTTCTCGCTGTCTCTGACATAATTATAATGCAGAGGCATACGTATAAATGCACGCTAACAACGTCAGATCAACAGAACAGTTTCCCCCAGCATTACACTGAGGGAGGTGAAAATGACAAGGGGTTTTCCCCTTTCTCATATCGAAGCGATGCAGCAGTAGAGAATGATTACCAACATACTAGTTGCTAATTGTGCGTATTTCACAGCGGGAAAGAAGACTACAATGTAAACTTTGGTCTTCTCGATGTCTGCTGATAAGATGTTTTTCCGGACTTAGATAAAATCTCTTCGATATGAGAGATTCTAAACTACTAAGATTCATTTGCTATATTCCTTAGCAGCTAAAATAAAATAAAAAGATGGTAATTTTTGGGTAAATTCAAACCTTATGAATCTAAATCAAGGAAGCGGCAGATTTTCATTATAATTAGCAAACCTGGGAGATTTGGCTTTCCAACGTTTTGGTAATCAATAATCTGAATTCTCTTACATTAACATCTCATAAGCCATCAGTACCAATTATGATCAATTGAGTAAGCCTTTACTTGGTAGAAATCCATTACAGGAAATAATACAATCACTTTGTAAAAATTCAGTAGAACTTTACAAAGTGTTTGTACTATTTCCAGTACCAATTAATCACAATGGCGCAGATAAACAAAGAAATGAATTATAATTATCGAAGCGTGGAATATTTGTAAAAGTGAAATATTAAATATTGCAAAATAAAAAATCATTTTGATAAATCACTTGATGCAGTAAAAATATTTGGAGCATATGGAGGATGAAAAGAATTGTCGGGAGTCGATTGAAAATGATGACGGTAAAACATTAGGCGCCTTTCACGCTGCGGGGTCGAGCCGAGTGACGTCGGGCCGGCCGACACCGTGCCAAGCTGGTGTGTATTCACTGCTGGCGATGACAACCTGCTATTTTCCTCCTCCTTGAAAGCTGTTGGAAATTTTGGAGGAACAGAAGATTGGCTCACAATATAAACCTAACCATGAACCAGTTGGTGATTTCCATATTTTATTTGTAGATCAAAGGAAGGATGAATAAACGTTTCTGGAAATATTTCGGAATTAGTGAAATACGTTCTACTACACTGAAAGCTATACATGAAACGGTAAATGTAAATCCGTCCATACTATATATTAAAATATTAAATAATAAAAATTTTCCCCCTATGGTACCGGTGCTTATATTTACCGAAATCGCATTGATTCTAATCATTTCAATAAATTTTAGTGGGAGATTTCGCTTCATTTCCAGAGCGCCCGCCTTGAGTTTTCTTAAATTTATTCATTTTCGAAATTGTCTCTATAGTGGCCAAGTCCCACTTCTTCACTTGAACAACCAAAAGATAGCTATATGCATAAAATAAGTATAATTAAAGTTATCATAAGAAAAGAGAATTTTAGGCCTACTACTTAATGATTACGGCTTTGAAAACTGATCCTTTAATAATTATTCTAATACAAAACACTTTTTTTCCTTTTTCTCGTTGTAAAAACCCAAACTTAGCGAGAATCAAACTTGTTTGTTTGGGAGTCGTTTTCGGCGGCCTGTTCTCTGGGTAATATGCATAAACAGAATGAAGGCCTTGAACTAGCCAATTCCCTTCATAGCAAATACTTCCAGAAATATGAATAAAAACTGAAGGAAACTTTTTACTTTACCTTTTCTCGAAGTAAAAAACAAATCCTTGAAATCCAATTCATCTAGTCAGGATACTAAGAAGTTACTTTCAACGGTAGTTTTTCCTTTAGAAAGCATATTCCAAGCATAGATATGGTGAACCAGATGCAAAGATAAGCCTGTAAAATCATGGGATGCTAATTCCCTAATTCAACCTCTCCTAGAATATGGCTGAGCTATTTGGGATGCTCGCAGAGTATAATTAGTCTCCGATCTATGAATGGTTCAACTTAGAGCAAATATCCACCAAATAACGAATTATTAATAAGTTAAATATGCATGAAGCATTTGGTTTCTTGGGTATCATATGTATTTACATGATTATGATATATATTGTTCATTGTGTTTGCTTGTCTATCTATCACTTGAATTTAAAAGCCTACTCTTATGAATTAGATTATTCTTAAAAATTCTATCAAGGATGAAAACACGTTGGTGAATTTTCTGTTCATGAAAAGAGATATCTCAAATCATGCCATTCTTGAGTTTATTGGGAAGAACACTGTGGTTGTTCCCACTTCATAGACAGCAATAACTTGTGTTTTGCCAACAATAGAAGAAAATATTATAATCTTATTCTATTATATTCAGATCATAATAACTATTGATTGTAATCAATAATTATTATCAATGAAAAATATCTTAGTGATTTATCTACATGTAGTGAGGTGACAGAATTATTTTTCTTTACTGAAGTCCACAGCCTACTGTTACTGCTCTCTATTTTATATCAGTATAGATGTAAAATAAGGTCAATACTTGGCAAAGAAAAATTATCTCTACTGATGATGGACAGATAGTCTGAAACCGGTTGCCTGTAAAATATATCCATTAAGTGAAACTTTGCTTAGTCATTTACTCCTCAATGGTCACTTTGTTGTGAGGATATTTACTCATGCTAGTAAGAGTTTTTAAAACTTACACATTATAAAGTGCTGCACCAAGACAAGTGAATAATATGAACAGATTATTCAATTTATAGAATGTATTGAGTTTTTAAGAGCTAATTTTTATGCATATAGTTTTGATGTTGTCAAAGCATCAAAAACAAATATGATGTAAAAAGATCTTTACCAGGTGACAACCAGACAGCTATCTCCCTGTTAAAGAGGGCTGAAGAAAATCCAATATTGAGGTTGGGGAAGAACTGCCTTTGTCCATTCTTTTGAGGAAAGTGAGAAATTTCTTAGAGATACTTCCAACATGGCTTTTATTTGAAGCGTTAGATGTAGTTAGGCGATATAAAATCATTTCCATTTCATCATGCAGCTTTCTATCAATTAGCAATATTCTTTTGTACTACTCAACCTGGTATCATAGATATTTCAACTTCCAAATTTCAAATACCAAAGATGTCCAATATACAAATGATAAGAAATATATGGGAATATGAGGTTGGGTGAGAACAGAGGCATAACATCTCTGTGACTATCTGTGAATGTGTTCTTGATGCCTCTGTGGGTCTTAATAGGGCATTGTCTCTTCTCATTCACATGCCTTTGTGAAGATATGAGGATGATCTTTTTAAGTCTCTAAATGAAAGAAAGAAATGGCTATGTGAGATCATCAAGGTCTTTGGATCCTTTTGAATACAGGTTCTTCGTTCAAGGTCCTTCAGAGACCCTCTGTCAATACATTTATTGTGTATAGGATTCAGATTGGCTTCTAAGGTTGGACAATGGACATCTCTATCTCATACAGTAGCTCAACAAAGAGAACTTTGTAAGTCCATCCGAGGCAGATTTTCCTAATTGAATTTCAAAGAATACCTCTACTAGCCAATAAATTGTTTAGTTATTTTATTAAAAAAATGAAATATTCAGTCCCAATTTTAATTTTTATTAAAAATATCTCTCATTCATATGCTTGTTTAGATCATTGTATATAATAATATTGTACAACTAAAATAGAAAGGACTATATTAATTATTGTTTAATGTATGGTATACTATTTTGCAATAAGGTCAACAAACTCATGAAATATCTTACATTCTGAATAGGTGCACCATGAGTTCTAAGACTTTGGAAAAATATCATTCAGCTTAATCCAATATTTTCAAAGCCTATGGTGAATTGTTCATGAAAATAGTCTTACAAACTGTTGCTAAAATTTATCAACCCTTCTTTGAACTATTGTAATTTTCTTGCAGATCAGCTGATATCTATTCATTATCTCCTCTCTAAATAAAGTATTATATTGCAAGACTTGAAAAGTTTTATATGAATTGCTTCTGTAGCAAGTAAGTTTGGTTACACTTTTTGATTGACTAAAGTTGTAGTATTCTACACCTATAAGTACAGAATTTGCAGTCTACACATTCACAATTATACTTGAGAAATTTGAATTGAAGCATATCACTTTTTATTTCTATAAAGACATTCTGTGCAAAGCAAATCAGGAGTTTCTTGTCATGCTTTCTAAAAACATTTGGTGTTATAAAAATATAAAAGATTCATGACACTTTTGAAAAAAAACAGCCAAAATGAAAACTTTTGACATTGAATCTAGTTGAAAGAAGAAAAATGATAAGTGATTAATTGCTCAATGATGTATATTTGTGTATTGTGTCAATTTCTCCTGTAGAAAAGAAAGTGATGAAAAGTAGTTTTGCAGTGCAATTGCATGGGTAAGAAGGTAACCAAAATGAAACATGAACACATTTTACAATATCATAGTTCATCATTGTGGAAATGTCATAAATTGGGCACAGAAGTGATGAACATACGGAAACTTGAGTAGTATTTTAATGTTATGGCCATGAGCATAACATTTTACATTATGGTCACTCCAGAAAGTTATGTTCTTTCAACGTAGTAAGATTAAATTGCAGCCACATAGTGAAACTTTAAATTGTGACCTTGTGGCCATGTTGTGGTAGCATGTAACTGCTGGCATACTATGATAAATTGTAAAACATAAACTTATGGCCTTAGGACTCAAAGTAAAAAAAAAAAGGTTTCCTCATTAATCTCACATTATATTTTATATATTACATTTCCTAATCATACCCCTTCAAGTGTGAATACCAGCAGTCTCACTGTTAATGTAAAGTTATTATTTTATTTTGTGCTTGGAGATATGATGCTGCTAAGGATGAAAATAATATTCCCACTCAATATGAGTATTATCACACAAAGGAAGTTTAGCAAAACAAAATGACTGTGATAGTATTTTGAACATGTGTTATATCAACATTAGATCTGCCTGGAATACCTTAAGATAATGAGGATCTCAGTATTAATTATCCATTAATTTTTTTATATTATATATTAATTATATTATTATTAATATAAAATTATATGATTTGATATCCTATTTCTCTTGTTAAAATGTGATAAATGGTGGATTTATTCATGGCCTTACTCAGGTGGTAAATGTCTGGGATATGAAACTGTGAATTATTTGAATGCGGCATGGTAGTTGTAAGAGTGAAGAATATATCTCTTGCTATTATTTGTATCTATTGAATCCCTAGAGGCTCTGTATAATAAATTCTGAAATATTTTCAAGAATTAATATTCTTCTTGATTTGTTAAAATCTGGATATGATTATGTTCAGTGGAGATTTCAACATTAATTTTTCATGGAGCCCTCTGAAAATCGCCTTCTAATTAATCTTCTTGGAATTTTCTAGCCTTTACCAATCAGGAGACAACCAGATCAATTGTGCAGACATCTATTTAAATTGATTTCGTTACAGCCAATTATAATTTGCCTATTGCCGATGGCATGGTTACATGTAAGTCATTACTCACACTGGTTCTGAGTTAGAACTTTCCAAATGTTCATCAGGGGTGCAAGCAATTTTTGATACCTGAATCTATAATCAACTCATCATCTATTGACTGTTTCTATCCCTTAATCTCAAATTAATTCAGGTGTTACTTTGAAAGTGAAAATTTGATAGACTTCAAGTTCGAACTCCTTTCTGAACACTTTTATGTAATATTTCATAGCTGCCTTTCCCTTTTCTTGCCCTAAAATATTATACTCAGAAAAATGGATAATATCTTCTCAACATCTGCACTTCTTTCATTATATGTCTAAGGGGAAGTTACAGGAATAATGCAACAACATTGCTATCATTTAGGCATAATATTGTAAATGTGAAAAAATGGGGGAAACATGGTAGAGAAGTCTACTTCACTATCAAAGAGGGTCGAGAATTCGGTCTTTCTTTCTCAGAATGCTGAATAGACATTCGACATTATCTCATTATTTTTCCCTCTCTCCTTCTTGAACCTAAAAATAAGTTTGCTGCATGAGATATCAAAGTGATCTTACAATAATCCCTATACGTGGTATCATTACTCATTTTCTTTAATATCAACAGAATCATCGAACTAAAATCATATGGCCACTTCACCATCAGAAATTTCCCTAAATTAATCTCTGATGAATTTTATTTCCTTTTCATCATGGCTTTTATGATACATAGGGTCCTATCTCTTGCTTCACTTTGTCCTGAAGGGAGTTTCTTTTGCCTCTCTTGTTTGTGGCTACCAATCTTATG
Organism: Pachydiplax longipennis; assembly: GCA_036926295.1. Classification (NCBI taxonomy): domain Eukaryota; kingdom Metazoa; phylum Arthropoda; class Insecta; order Odonata; family Libellulidae; genus Pachydiplax; species Pachydiplax longipennis. The sequence goes on from JAVFKF010000012.1 coordinate 22,384,548, forward strand.
GGAAGAAAACAAACTATTACGAAACAATGTCTGATCTGATTCTAGCTCTGAGATACAGTGAAATATTTCCCATTAGTCTTGTATCCAAGTAGAAAGTAAGGTAAAGAGTCGATTGGCAAATTTTTTCTTTTGTTGCAAACTCACGTTGAAAAAATCAGTGGAAGTAGGGCTGACCCACCAATACAAGCAAACCAAGCCTTGTTTCAGGCAGAAACTTTTTGGAGCAAAAAATATGGTTATCAAAATTTATTCTGTAGCACATGCAGTTAAGTAATTGAAGAATTATCTCAAAGAAAATTGACAGTTATAAATTTATAGATAATGGTCTAATATAAAAGAAAATGGTTTGGGACAATCTGTCTATCATCTCCAAATCCTTGTATACACTTTACACTGTTGTTAGTTGTCAAGTATAATAGTTGAGTATAAGTTTCGTAATTCCGCATGATTATAAGATAAATCCTCTGTTATTATAATTATTATTTAGTTTCCATAAAAGAATCCTACATTATGGTTTGTTGGGATGGTCACAACCTCAGAAAATTAATACTGATGAAGACAAGTGAGTTGGGTCCAAAAAACTTGGGCCCCAGAAAGTGACAGTGTACTGTTTGATGGGCTATTGAGAATAGTCTTATAGAGATGTTGCTCTTTAATAATCTCTCACCACAGCTGTTAAAAGATTCATTATTCTTCTCTCATTGTATATCTGGTAAGTAAGTTCATCATTGTTGAGTAAAAAATTACCAAATGAGAGAAACAAAGGGAGGCATCCTCTTTGTCCACAAAGCTAACTGCTCCCCAAAATATGACCAGGAGGCACCCAGTCCTACACGGGAATAGTCCACTAACTCTCTTTACACCCTGTTGATATTCAGCTGTAGCAAGTAAAGTAAAGAAGCTCTCTTTTACTTTGAAGGTGTAAAGCAATAATTTACTTCCATGTTGTTAGCAAGTGCATAAGAGATGAATAATTGTTCTATTCTGATTAAAATGCTGTTCCACTTGTGATGCAGTCTTCAGTCAGTCTCCAGAAAAGTACCTCAAATGAGTTTTAATGTAATAAATTATAGCTCACAATTGTATGTACAAAAAAATAATATTTGTTTGAATCTTTATATCTAGCAGAGAATATGATCTCTGAAGTGGCTAAACTAAATATCGATGAATAATTTTGAAGCTTTGAGCAAGCAAAAGTAATTGCTGAAAATGTGGGATTTCTTCGCCCTGTCTATAAATTATAATGTATCATAGCAATTATAGAATTGCAGGTGTATCCTTTGATGTAGATTATTACAGATTTTTACTCTATTCACCACTTTAACTGATTTTAAAATCAGTCTGGATAGTTATATATTCTCACACATTAAGGTGTTCAGTTAACACCCTGAAGTATTATCTTATGAGAAATAAATTGAAAGTCTTAAGCAACATGCTAAATGTTATCTTGATGATGTTGTGGCTGTTGCTGTTGAACTAAAAATGTGTCATTGAGAATGTATTATCAGACCAAGAATATCTTCAGTGTCAAGAATGATGATCATTCATCAAAGAATAGAAAAGTGAAAACAAGACTGAAATAAGTTAAGTTTTGTATTTCTAAATACAGTTTTACTATCTAAATATTAAAATAACTGATGCAACAATGACGGTGTTACAGCATGTAAATGATGAATGTGGATTTCATGATTGTCATCCATAGTGATCTGAATTTGCACTTAATATGGACTAGTTAGCTTGAAATTAAAATTTAATATTGCTTTAGTATTCTTGTAAACCTGAGTATTTTTTAATGTTTAAGATCATGCATCAAGGATCATGGTAGACCTACCACATGCTATTGATGGTTCAGCACACCATGGCTCACAGGATATATATGTAAATACAAATCTTTCTCCATTATTATCACATTTTGGGGAAAATTTTGAATGCTGATTTTGCAATTTGTATTTTTATTACTCTGAACCCCCTACACAAACAAATCCTACCTACACCCCTACTCCTATCCCTCCTATATAGAGGCTATTCTCTCACTAAATGTCTTAATTTTATTAATTCCATTAATGATACAATTTCTCAGGCACATTCATTCAAGTTCGTGGTATAGGTATCTGAGGTGGAATTCCTTCGGCTTCCTTAAGTGTACTTACAATTTAATAGTGTCATTTGTAAGAGCTGCCTCAAAAAACTTGTTGATGGCTTTGATAAAATTAATGGCAGTAAGGTGTTGATGTTGCTGAGTTATGGTATTCATCTTGGCCACACCACATTGAATACAATGCAAAATGCTATTCTTATGGTAACCATAAGGGTTAAGTTCTTTAAGGGGTTCTTTTTGCTGAAAATTCTTTGAATTATTTGCTATTAAAATTAAAGCTCCTAAAAACTATAGATCATTTTTCATATAGGCCCTGTGTTCCTTCACTTGTAAAATGTGATATTATGTTTAATGAATTGCTTAGCAAAGACATCTTCATAGCAATATTTGCATAAGTTATTTCTTTACTTTTTGTTTAAGAGCCAGGTAACCATTTACATTTAGACCATGCAAACTGCCACTGACACATGGCAGGGGGTGTAAAACACCGAAAAGCCTAACTTCCCTTGACTGCTGTTGGCTTCTCTAATACTTTGCGGAAAAAATGACCAGAAATAACTATCTGTCGTGGGAACTATTTCCCTGTAACGCTTCATCGTTTTGTCTCGAATATTACATATGCTACTAACTGGTATGACAATATCAACTACCTCCTCCCAGAGATCCTTACTGATAAATTTATTAAAAAGCTTCCGATGGTAATCAAGTCTTCTATCACAAAGCAAATCCCAACCAAGGGATTCTATCATAGCTGAAACACTGCTGTCAAATCTCTAATCTCCCTTAACAAATCTAGCTGCCCTACATTCAAGGCTGGAAGTTAATCCCACTTCGTGTGGATCCCAAATTGCACAGCAGTACTCAAGGAGAGGTTGAATCAGGGCTATTTTCTCATTAAATGTCGTAATTTTATTAATTCCATTAATGATGCTATAAAAATATCATTTCATATATATATTTCATATATGGATAAACAGATTTTAACCATTCTGCTATTATGTAGAGACTAAAATTAAAGTGAATAATTCTAATAGAAACATTTTGAGGAATAAGGAGGGATAAGTACGCTATTTTTTTTTACTCTTCATGAGCAGAGATCTTTATTGTTGTCCTTTTGGAAGTTCAAATGTATATATTTAGGCCACAAAATGATTTTGCTCTTCTCCATCACGTTCAACTTTCTTATATTTTTTATTTAGATAACATCAGTGTTCCCAATAGTCCAAAACCAGCACAGTGCATATTTAGCAATAATTGTTGAATTTTCTTCCGAGCTGATTACACAGGTCAACATTCTCAGTAACATGGATATTAAAAGCTGTTCTTCACTGACTCCAGATATGAATTCTATAAAGCTTCACCAGGTGAGTTTTATTTGTTAAATCAATTTCTACTTATTCCTCTTTTCATAATATCACATTTGATTACGTCTCTGTTGTGGTGGCATTTTTCTTTCAAATTCTACCAAAACTGATTGTCGATCGCAATACTAATTAATTTTTCGATGCCTATGGTAAAAAAGAACAGTATGGTATCGGTGACTGCCGAACTGGACATGAAGCTAAAAAGGATGCACGGATGAACGGATGCAAAAAATCAAAATTTTGAAGGTTGGGATGGTTTTGACTTGTTCGTGCGACATCCAAGGCGGGTACAGAAACCAGTCTCATAAAATTTACTTTAATTGTACGGACGAATTGTCTGATCCTTTTCCGTCAGAACGCGCACCCACCATAACCGTAGCCTCAACAGCTGCGCCGTCATGTTAACTATAATTTGTTCTACATATATTCAAGAAAAGAATAATCTATTGTATTTTTTTCTAAACGATTGTAAGTTCTAGTTTGAAAACTTATTGCTACCTTCTATTATTAAGGTTGCATTAGAAAGAGAGAATCGATCCATATAAAATATTAAAGAATTATAGAAAAAATTTGAACAATAGGATTTCGACTCGTAATATAAACTGTTGATTTAAAAGCAGATACTCCAAAAACCATCAATAAAAAACTTACCAGTACAGTGGACTGTGACAGCCCAACGCTGTCACCGCTGCTCTGAGGATGACTTCCTTGAAGTCGAAATACGTATAGGCTATACTGTAAGTTTTTTATTGATGGTTTTTGGAGTATCTGCTTTTAACTTAGTAACCATCAGCGGCCAACCTGTTATTTTATTTTATAAACTGTTGAACTTACTGATGATAAATTTTTCCGATCGACTGAATCATTACAGCTTTGAAAGCTTAAAAAGTCGTAGTTTGATAGCAATTTAATAAGGTGTGGAAATTCCAATCAGGGCGTAAGGGTTCTCTTATGATTGCGCTTTGCAAGGTTATTATTACAAATACATATTTCGGCAACTAAACTACCATCTTTGGGGAGTGAATAGAACTTAATTTGCAGGATATATAATTTTTATGATGTGTTATTTTTTCTATAAATGAAGAGGGTTTCACAGGCGTCGAGTTAGGAAAGCGTGTGTACTGAATTGCTTATTTTTAAGTTTTCTATGTTGAATTTTTAGTTGTTATCTTTTGTGTATTGCGCGACTTTTGTTTTTTAATTTGATTATATATAAATTGGGCAGTATGGTCTTAGAATCTAGTTTCTAATCTCCTTTTTGTCTGCTCTAGGTATTCTTTGACGCAATCTTGACATAATATCGTATTTCGTAGATTCCACATTTGTTTGATGTTGAAAATTTGTCCTTAGGGTTTTGGAGATTTGATAACTTTTTGCTGTTGACAAAAATTTGAGCTGATGCTGAAATAGGAAAATATTTCCAGGCAAATATTTTTACGGATTATACATTTTCAAAACTTTAGTGCTTTGTATCCAATACGAGACAAATATTGAATATCTTTTTAAGTAAAGCGCTCTCGAATTTAATTTATTTAGTATAATTTTTCGACGGCAAACTTCTTCTTCTGAAACGTGACTTTTTACACGTACGTTCGGTAAGAATATTGCGATTTCTCCCAAAAGTGAGTAACCCTCCTCCCTTCTGTCAAGCCTGCAGCTGCCTTTCGGAATAATTCTCAATCTGATTTTGACGATTAGCTCGTTTGAGTTGATCTCAGTGCGACATTTAAACAGGAATACCTGAAAGTATCGTAAGTTAACTAATGGTTATCTCGTGCTTTACATTTACGTCCATTAATGGTTGGAAATCGGAATGTACTTTTCCAAATTCGCCCTCGTTACATCTGTCGATCGGCTGTTTCTTACCATTTTCTCGAGCTATTTCTGAGTCACCAAAATGAATGCAATATTGATGTGATGGGGTTGGTCATTTGGGAGAAAGATCGCTGCGGGGGCTGCAGTGGTCAATGGGTTCCCAGAATGACCGCCTGCAAAGGGTCAGTGTTGCGGACCACTCCAACAAAAGGGTGACGAAGATGGGGGAGGTTCCAAAGAATGGGAAATTACGAAATGAGGGGAGAGAGCTAGTCGGAGTGTGGCATAAAGCACTAAATCTTATAATGAGGAAGGGTTTTGGGGTGGAAACTTGGAACTTTCGAGATTCAGTTTGATGTCAACTTCCTGGTAGGAAAATTAGAGTCTTGCGAGGTTCTGTGGAGGGTACTGATTTCAGAATTTCCTTTTTGGTTAATCTTACTTATTAATGCGTGCAGGGCCGTTTTAAGGGGTGAGCCAATATGGTACTAGCTCGGGGCGCCATTTGGAGAGCCATAAACAAACCTAGGCGTAGATAAAAGCAGAAGATCCGCGTTAAAACATAATGAAAGTAAGACAAAAGTTTTTAAGAGACCGAACGAAATGCATTTCAGCCATTATAGTAATCATCACCCATTACTCGACGCATATTTATTAAGATATCCTTCTTCTTCCGTTTATGATTACCCTCCTGTGTGCCTCCTTTCGTCAGTGCTGTTTTCGAAACATTTATTTATGAGTACTGATAGTTTGATAATCTAAAATGATTCAAATTCGTTACAAAATAGGGAAATTTTAGATGGCCTTATATATGAAAGCATTAGGAAAAACATTCCATGCATCTTGAGCCAAAATTAAAATTGATCTCCCAAATCAGTGGGTAGAAAAAGTCAGAGGAATTTAAGACTTAATCATTCTCATACTACTTATTAATTCCCAGAGGAATTTGTTTTCCTTCTTTCGCTCAAAAATCCCTTATTTGGCTAATTTTGAAAGTAATTTCGTAACTATATTTCGAAATACTTTTTTATGTATTCGTCATGAAAACGAATCACAAGGTAGTGCTTTCCAGAGGTATTTTTTAATAGTATAGCTTTGTTAATTTGATAAGCTAAATTTTTTCGCACGAGATATCTTTACGAATTTAGGAAAATATTGTTTATTACTGTTACTACAATCGCATATCCCTTCAAATTGACGCAACAGTCGCGTAGTAGAGTACATATCTTTTTGCATTGATAGAATACATGATCTTCGCATCTTCTTGCCGAACCACCTGAGGCAGGTGTCACAAACGAACAGCCTTTTGGGCTGATGAGTTTTTGGATTATTACCATTCAATTGAGCGATAAAAAGTTTTTTCCTTTAACATCTAGGTAAAAAGGTATTAATAGAGGATTAGATAATTTGTAACGAATGATTTAGGAAAATGATAATCGCTTATCATTTAAATTTGCAAGCTGGCCTTTGGTAAATACTTGCAAGGAACCCAATGCCAGGAAATTTATAGTCTGGCTTCATAATTAAGTGTTTCGAATTTCCTTTCTGCCTCATAATCTTCGGGAGATACATACGATACACGTACGACAGTCACACGTCTTATTTTATATCTCATATGATTCATTATCGTCTTCGACTACCAATGCAGCAGATTCGGGATGTTTTCTCTGTAATCATGAATTTTTCCCCAAAATTACACCACCAAGTTTCGTTTGTAAAGTCAAGTCTCTTCGGTCTATTCGTAAAATTTACGACTCACGTGAAAATAAATTTGTACACAACAGAACGAACAAAAATTGACCAAGAACACGGATGTCACATAATCTCCGTCTACTGCAGCAGTAACGTAAAGAAAAATATGGACTTTATCATGGTCTACAATTAGAGCATGGTGGAGTTCGGCTTATTAGGCAATGAAAACGAAAACGGAGGCGCATAAAGGAGAACCGAATGAGCGCGAGAGGCACGCAAACGTGAGAAAACTTCTCAGTGGGGTCCAGCATCAAAGAGCGCGGCTTATGGGTGTCGAGGAAGGGGAATTAGGATCTCACATCCCTCCACCAGGCTCATCTTTCCCATCTCACCCCTCCACCTCTCCCCTCCTAAAGACCGCCAAAAACACTCCCCTCCACCGCACTCTCCTACGCCTCTCTTCCCTATTGATTACACTGCATGCTAATGCCCCTTCCCTCCACGTGGGAGAACCAGAGAGAGAGAGGCTGGCCAGAGAGAGAGAGAAAAAGAGCCGATAAGAGTGGGATAGATGGCATCGAAGAGTAGAGCCACCGAAAGGGAGTTTCACAACCGTCCGCGGTAGCACCAAGTCGTCCTCTCACGCCAGGGAACCGGGTTCGCTTCCTCTGCACACCAGGATGAGCACGTGATACCCGCGGAATAGCTGCAGGAGGAACGTCCAATGTATAAGGTCAGTGATAGAGCTCCACACCCACGTTTCCCTTCCAGCGATAAGTAGGGACCTTTCTGTTGGAAATACGCCCATAACGCACCTTCCGGAAGGGTCTTTCTCAACGATGTCTTTGCGTGTGTTTGTCCGGTGGTGGCTAGGAGGCGCTACGGGACGACTGTTTGTATATATACGCCCCCCTCCTCCTCCACACCTCATCCACCTATCCCATCCTTCCTCCCGATCTTTCCCTCCTCTAGCAATCTTCCTCTTTATGGAACCTCCCCCGCCTTCGCCCCCTTCCTCACGCTGCTCAAAACCGTCTGCGCGACTGTAACCCTTCCTGGTGGTGGAAGGGGGAATCATTTTTGTGTATCGGAGTGCATCGAGAGTCGTGGATGGCTTTGTTTCTCATTCGGTGGATGAGGAATCGAAGATGTTTGTTCTTGAGGGGTAGAGGCTTTCGCGGTGCTCTTAATTCGAGAATTGGGGGCATTAAAAGGATTAGGGCTAAAGAAGATTGTTTCCGACCTACTAGCTTTTAGATATAGATATTGCTTCTCTAAGATTCTCTAAGCATTCATTTCAACGATGTGAAGATCGGGTGTAATTTTGGTTTCATTCCTCAAGCTCCGTTATACTGCTAATGAGCATCTGAATCCACCTGGTTCTCCTAAGTATAACTTTCTTGGAACAAACATTTTCGCGATGTTTGTTTAGAATAAAAGACCTCACAGTCTACTACTAACTGCTAGCAATATGTATCATTGCTCACAACAGTGGATTATTGAAGAATGTTTTTGAATAAAACTTCTTTTAATCTCAGCTTATACCTGTGTGTAATTCATGTTCAAAGATTCTATTAATATTCTTTATTGGCAAAACAAATTAAGTTCATCAATATCTCTTGAAATTTGGACTGTTTTCCCCTTAATTTATCTAAAAAACTATCTTAAGATGAACTTCTGAAGAGTCTGTAGAGAACTGTAATTTCACAATAAATTAATTTTTATAAAAGTCCCTTCTCAAAAGTGAGCGGCTAATTTTTGTCTTCCTAATTATGACAACGCTAGAATCAGTATATGTCAATCACTCTAGTCTACTATTAATCTAAAACAGTTGCGATCGATAACAATTTCAGGCAGTGACCGTTCGTCAATGCTTAAATAAATTTTTAATTCTCACGAAAACATAATATTGGTCTGTAAAGTCATCATCCCGAAGGATAGTTTGGGCATCACTCTCTCTACTGTTAGCTGCGAATGGTTTTGCGACGTGTTTGCAGTTATTAAGGCTGGATTATCAGGATTGAGGTAGTTTTCCATTATTTTTCTCATTAAGCAAGAATGCTCTAAGCGAAACGTGTTCGTAAGAGCAGTACGACCATATGAAAAATAATTTTTATAGCATTCAACAAAAAGTGACCAAAATGAAATCCACTATTCAACATAAGTGAACCCCAGCTCACCTAGGTAGATTTTATTCTATCACAACCATGAAGAAGACTAAAGCTAAAATTATTGAAATATTTTGTTTATTATTGAAAGACTATTATGCTTTTCTATCTCGGACCAAAAAGACTAATGGAAAAAATTCCATTCAAGAAAAGGAAGCAGCCAAAAGTTCATAACAGCAGGGAATATGAATTCATTTTCCGAAAAATAAATAAACTTTTCATCAAGAAAGAAAATAAGCCACTGAAAGCTTGAGATATTAAAGTATAACTAATCTGATCCGTTTTAGAGGAGATGCTGAATTTCTTACGATAGTTTTTCGAATTCATGAATGACGACTCCTGCACCTGATTTACCTTATCTACTAAGGCCTTAAGCCTAAAATAAGATATCCTTTCCTTCTAATATTGTTATGAATTAAATGATACTAATCGTAAACTTTCTGGAACAACTAAGGTAAATTCTATTCAGAGAAACATGGATATAATCTTAAGATAATAAAAATCTCGCTAGTTTTAGCTCTGATGATATCCGATAGAATCTTGAAACAGTTCTGAGTCATTATTCACAGACAAACAGAATGTTAACACATATACATAGTATAAATAAACCGGAAATAACTGTGTAAAGGCGTAAAGAAAGGCCTAGCAGAAAAGTTTTAAGAAGATGTTATTGCTTCCATACTCTGTCAAGTGCGAAATCTAAGGAATTTTTGCTAAATTTTAAGAAGCTATCAGAAGTTAAAGTTACATTTATTATGTGAGTTCAAATTACCCCATCAATTCATTAATTAAGTAGGAATGAGGGATTGCTTAATTAAAAAAAACAAGCCTTGGCAACGCGTGATGTGTGAAGAAATGAAACAAAATGAGAACGAAAGTTAAGGTTTAATGAATTTTATAGTACGAAATAAAGGTTAATATTGGAAATATATTGAGAATTTATAAATATAAATGTATTTTTGTATATTTAAAACAAGCAAAAGCTTAACCATGTAAATATTTTATATTTACTTACTAATCTTTCATTTACTAAAACAAGCAAGCTAGGGAAACTTCTCAGCCTCTTCTTATGAAGCTTCTTAGCAAACCTGAAACTTAATATTCCGGAAAAAATGTCTGCTAACAGGATTCAAACCACTGAGGATAAACTTTTAGATTAATCTTTGGAAAAGTTGGAGGTTTGGAAAGTTGAAGCAGGCGTTCTAACCACTCGGCCATTTTGGATATGTTAATTTACCAAGGTTTTAATTTAAGAAAGAGGCTGATGGATTCCAGATAATGTCAAACAATATGCCAGATATATTCAAATATAACTTAACTTTGAAAACCATAATCCAGCAATATATATATTTACGAATAATATAACCTATGCTCTAGATAGTTTTAATTTGTATTATTTGATTTCAAATTATGCTAAACAGCAATAACATTTTTTGGTTATCACACACAAAGAAAACTCACTATGTAGAGTCTACAAAAACTTTTCTTAAACGACCTAGGTTTCGTTACCGTAGGTGATAACATGATGTTTCACAGTCGTTAAGAAAAGTTTTTGTGGAATCTACATAGTAAGCTTTCTTTGTGTGTCATGAAGGAGTTCCACCAGGTATCACCAAAATCTGTCGAGTTCATTTTTTGGTTACCTGATAATTTAGATTTTTAGGCAATTCTCATATATTAGGTTTTATAAAATTTTATCAAGTTTTTTATTTTTATATTAATTTTTAGGCGTTCCGTTCATATTCATAACTTTCTATCATGGTGGTTATTTAAAATGTGAGAGGGATTATTTTTATTTTTGAAAATCAAAAAGGACCAGATACTTATTATACTTATCATACATTTTTGACGAAGCTTTTTACTAGTCTATATATGATCGCTGCACTGATACGGAAAGTCCATTAGGATAATTGCATATTCTGTTCCTCTGGTTGCATAATCATCCGGCGCAAACCCAAACTAATGTATTTCATCCAATTCCATTTCCACAACTGTTGAATTTAAACCTTACCGATTCGTGGTTTTCCGATCTAATAAAATAATGAAATTAGCGTATGATTTAGATTGTCTTGGAATAGTGAAAATTAACCTTAATTAGTTTTATTGTTTTAGTCTTTTTAAGGAATTTTATTCATGAATGGATAGGATTATCAAAAACGTAAGAATAGAATTCTTTTTTGGAAAATAATGAAGAATATTTATGATAAAACAGAAAGTAATGCGATGAAATAACAGGGAATTTGCGAGGAAAGAAGATGCAGGAATACATAATAAGAGATACACAAGATGGATGGTTTAAGGATATTAAAATAACAAATTCTGAATAAGAGGATAGTAGTTTTTGGTAGGAACAAGGATACGCCAAGGCTTTTTGTGGCCAGATGTAAAATGACGTCTTTTATTTGATCCGGAGTCATCTTCCTTGAATGTAGTCGGATTTACTCAGAAGGGATGTGAGGTAAAAATATTTAATAATAATAATAATAATGAAGCTTATACTTTTGTCAGCAGAGCTCATAAAGTTTAAAAAATGATTACTTTAAGATTCATTTTAGTGCCACCTTCAAGAGGCTTCTTGGAAAATAGCTTTTCTGCCCCAACCATCGAGGAGCCCAGGATAGAAAAATATTTCAGTAAAAGGGAGAGCTTCAGAATAATTCAGGGTTACAATCAAAGGCTGACAAACACAAGACTCTACAACTATTCAGACAATGCATGAACCTCTTCACTATAAAACCAACCTCCAACCATCTACAAGTCTTCTAAATAAATTTTGATCTCGGAAACTTGTATCCATAAAAACAAAAGGAGTTAAATATCCTGTTTTAACTGCAGTCACTTCTCATACGATCGCACCATAAAATTATTCATGTGTAGGCAAAAATTTATTTTATCAATTGCATGATGGATAGCTTGCTTATGTACAGTTTTAACGATGTTCAGAATTTAGAATATGTATCCTTACTTACTTTCTAGGACATTTAGAGTAAAAATAATAACGAAAACACGAAATTATAGCATGGATACTTAATAAAAACTGTCTAATCAAGTGGTCTTAGCTGAACGGCATTTAAGAAAAGATGTTTTTGGTAGCACCCAAATGATGATGATGGACGATCCTGTTCTAGAGATAGATGAATGATGAACGATGAATTCTTGAGTGATATCCAATATTGAAGATCATCCTCAAGTGTTATGACAACTCGTCAATGTAGACTGAATAAGATTTTTTAGATGTGAAGTACACAAGACATTGTCCAGCTTGGTATGGTCTTCCTAAAAATAGTCATCATCAAGTTGAATGCACTTGGCCTAACCAATCCTGGAAGAAGTTCTGGAAACCATCTTTCGGCATTGTCTTCAAAGCAGCATCCGTATTTCTAACGGCCGCTGATGACCTAAAATGAGTTATGGGTCGTAATACTGAAGCCAAATCTCATTACTTGTGATGATGACATTCAGGTTGGTATCGCCATGCTACCTGACGCTGAAGCCCTTGGCTCTGGCTCACTCGCACCATCTTCTGGACCAGACGCGTCTCATGTGAGACCGATCGCGCAGAAGGTTAAATGTACACGACCATCGGAAGGCTGTAACATTACTGACATTTTGCCTACTTTTATTTCTCGTTCTTCAAAAACAATCGTAGCATGGTTTCGTGCTGTGGCTGGAACACGGCTCTTATTAATGCTTAAGAGCTCGTGCAGTATATTGTGAAAGCAATGGGATACGTCCAGTCTAAATGACAGTTAATCGGAATATAGAGGGTTATCAAATGTTTATAAAACATGTTATCACTATCTTCTTGGAACCCTTCTACTGCGGTTAATGCTGCAGAGAATCATACTTATTTGCCTGCTGTTTGGTTCCTTGCCGTATTTTTTAATACAGTATACTTCAACTTTTCATTTTACCCAGGCGAAGGTCGAACTAGTAGAAATTCGCTAGTTTTCTGTGTCAACACAGTCGCGTGCTCGTATGCGCTTTCATTGTTGTCTGCGAACATGCTTTTATTACGAGAAATTGTTTCAGTACCGTATCTTCACCTTATGATGGAAAAAATATTATTCGCAATTTCCATTTTTTGTTCTTATAAGGAAGAATCAGAGGGAAATATTATTTCACATAAGCTCCTTAGAAGATTAATCATTAAAAGTGAGCAAATGTAAGAAATGAATCTATGAGCTAGAATGGTTTTCATAGACGATTGTATAAAGTGATATACAGGTAATTTTTATCATCTAATACAAATATCTGATATGGAAATTCATTTATAGAATTTCAGGTTTGGAAGGTTGGTATAAAATATTCAGCGGCATTCTGACCCTTGGGCAGCGCATTGGAGTTCCCTGTTCTAGAAAAACGGGATGGGAAAGAATGATATTTCATAGAACGTTTCACTCCTGCCCGGTTAATATGAAGAGGAACTGCTCCTTGTTCCTTGAATTTCGAAATCTTTTTATTATAATACAGTATATACACGAATAATTTTTGGACGTTTTATTATACATAGTTTTGTTCCCTCAAAATATTTACGTATTTTTAAACACAACATGAGCTGCATCTCTCTCGCGTAGCTAAATGGGTCATCAAAATACTCCAACATTTTGAATTTAAAAACATTTCTTTTGCAAGTGCTATGAGATCCTTTCGCGTCCTTGATCGAAATACCGCTGTGAGGAAAACGTATTTACATCCACATATCCACCCAAAGAGCGCCTCTCCTTGTGTAGCATTTAACATAACTCATGAACCTATCCCGCATCACGGGAATACCTATTCTGGAATCAAAAAAAGGAGGAACGTTTTCATCCGTTCGATGCATGAAAAAATAAACGATCCGCTCGGAGTGAACCTCAAGCGCTCGTCTCAAGACCGAATCGACTCTCGGATAGCCCATCGCACGTGACTCCCACGCTACCTTCCCATCATTCTCCGGCTCTTTCTCCTGACGTCAGAGCAACAGCCCCGCCTCCTGGCGGCCAGGAGGCGAAGCGAAAAAATTCAATATTAATATCGAGGCGGGTTGAAAAAGGGGGCAGGCGCGCAAGGGGTTGAGTTAAGGAGGGAGGGTAAGAATGAGAAGGGCTGTCCGAGAGGAGCGGTAAGTCCGCAATGCGCCAGTCCAGAGGTCTCTCTTCCCCCCTCCTAAGACTGCTTTTTCTTCATCCTTCTCACCTCTCCCTCGAAGACCAAATAAACAAAAGGGGGGATTCATCGGCCTCTCTTAATATGCATCCTCTCCAAGAGGTTTTCTTATTTATAATTTGCATTAGCGGCCCCGTGGATATTTCTTCTCTCAACCACGCGTGTCCGTGGATACCGATATTTGTCCGAGGCTACCTATACAACGTCTCACCCCTCTTTCTACGGTTTGTTTCGCTTACGAGAGGGATGAGGCGGCGTCTCAACTCCGGGGTTGCGACGTCGAAGATGCGGTGTCACGCGAAGTTGGAACTTAACTAAGAAGTGGGAAGATCTGCATTTTTTCTATCCTCGAAAAAATGAATATTACCGGGTAATATTTTCCGAAACAAAATTTAACTGTTATGAATGTTAAGTGAGTAGCTTTTTAGTAAGAATGGTAAATTTGAGGTGAGAATAAACATAAAAGTGGAATTTTAATGCCAAAATTAGCGAATTTTAAGTGAGAATAAAGTACGTAATCCATTCGCTCATAGATATTCTAAGGTTACCGTGGACGATTTTTTCTGGATTGTAGATAAAAATCGACATGCTCTGCTAAAAAAATCGAGATCCTAGATCTAGATTTAGCATGGTTATGATAAAGATCAAACAGGATTAAGGTTGCGCAGAAATTACAAGTTACCGGAGAATAGACCCGAGGAAAGGGATTAAGAACAACCCTATATTGAATTGACCGTTTCAAGGTTTTTCGTGTGGGTGAGTCGTAAGATGGTGACGGCTTTTATATTTTACATCCTTTTCCTATTCCTTATTCCGAAGAAACTGTGCTTAAGTTATTACCATTCCCTGGTTCCTTTTTGGAAAAGAAGTCATGCATTGAAATAAAGTGATAATTTAGACAAATGATGAAGTGTAGACATTTCTGTGGTTAATAGGCTAAAAAGGGAACTGTAATGATGAATTTGAGATCATCGCTGAGAACGGAAAGGAGTTCACGGTGTGGTATCGTCCATTAACATCAACAAGCACCTCGAAAACTGTAGCTGCATCAAAGGAAACGGATGTATGCACGGAGAGAACGCCGTGCCAAAAAGACGCCATACGAAATCGTCGTTAACCGAGAACTTTCCATGTTTACGTTTCACTCCTTTACCTTACCCACCGACCTCTTCACCTCAGCCCAAACCCCCTTCCTCCGCAATTTCGAAACGTTCTTGAAGAGCACACTCGTTTTTGTCTGCCATCTTGTTTATTGTTCATCTCGGCATTTCCCGTTTTTACCTCTCCGCCGGGGAGAACTCACCGTATTTATGCCCTCCCTTATTTTCCTTTTTCCACATCCACCCCTCCCCCATTCAAGGTCCTTACAGTCCGAGGGATTCTTTTTTACCGGGGTGTGGGTGGAGAGAGGGAGAGGGTAAAAATCCCTTCGGCCAATGGGGCTCCCCTCCTTCTTGCTCTGGGGCGGCGATATATGATGAATTTATGGATCTAATATAGGGCTGCGTTCCCATTGGTGGAGAGGTAGGCAGGGAGAAGAAACAGGCGGAGGGGAGTGGAAAAGTAAGGTGTTTTGCGAGGAGTATGCGGGAGGTGGGGTTGGGTCAGGGTAGAGAAATATGGGGAGGATACAGAGGGGGCGGGAAGGACTCTTCCCTTACTTTTTTTTCCGAGAGAGATGGGGTTATGGGAGATTGCAGCGGAGGAAAAAATATAACGCCTGTCTGCGAACGAATCTCGCGACTTAATTTTTTTTTCGGTGACTGTAATTTTGTTCCGACGACTGTTTAAGGGAAGGAAACGTAACGCTGGAGTTTCTTTTATTTTGGTTTTGCGTCCCCTCGGTAAATGCTCTCCCGGAATGTATTTTTACGATCGGAGCGATGAAAATTTGAGAGATTCATCGTTTATTTTCGTCAGCTGAAACAAACGCGTAAATGAAATCTGTTTTAAATTAACAGAAAATGTATCGCTTTAAATTATTGCTTCTATTCTTCTCCACACTTAAAAGGCGTCAAGAATTTCTGTTTTAAGACCAAGTATGAGATCCATTGAAAAAAAAATGTTGCCTTAACGAATGAAATTCGCGTCAACATGGTAATCATTCATTTGAAAAATGCGTTTTAAGCGTAAATATTGATATTGTGTAGAAGAATGGATAATGAATATTGAAAATCTTTTTACAAATAGATATATTAGAATAGAAAACTTGGTGATTGTCAAAATAAAATTTAATGTACGACTGGTTTCGCGTTGTTGTATATTCATGTGCAGACAATAAACAATATTTTCAAATATCTAGGAGTGTGTGAAGTGGATGATAGGGAAAAGGAGGGATTAGGTTGTGGGTCATGTTTTCTATTTCATATTTTTAACGTAGATTAAAGTTTTAGGGGTAAATTGATTAGATATAGCTTCGATTAAATGCAAATAAGCCTAATTTTTGAAATATTTGCATTTGCATTTATGTAGTTTGTTCAAATATTTCTTTGTTTTAACTTTAAAGATTGTTTTTGATGTCATCAAAAATATATTGATGCATGGAAAATCCATGGAGATTCAACAAATACGCATTTTACTACACAAGGAAAAATAAGGGAGACTTCGAGAGGCATTGATGAGGGGTTTTTGACATGGGATCCTTCCGTGGGGGAAAAGAACCAATTTAGTAGGGAAATTACGTACAAAACATGGATAAAACATAAAGGATTCAGTTAGTATTTATCACGAATGTGACCTTCTTCATTTTCATCATCTCTTTGGTATTCCAAAAAGAAAAAAAATATGGCAGGTGGTTAAAAGTCAGCGAATTCCATAAAAAATGGCTCTGGCAAATCTAAAAAGATAAGCTTAAAATATTTCTAATGACTCACCTCTTCTTGACTAAAATACAGGAATACACTACAATAACTAAGTATTCTCAGTTCAATAACTAAGTATTCTCATGAAGAAGATTAAATTTAGTATCATTTTAATTCGTTCACTCAACCTCGCGAGCTAATAAAGCATTGAATGTTTAGAAGAATGTTACTCTATCGAAAACATCACATCTCTATCAAATCATGTATCTGAGGTGAATTAAATATGGTGATTGACCATACCTTAAATATATGTGAATTTTATCATTCACAAACTTTTTCTTAGCGATAGAAACTGTTCGATGAACGTTATTAAGAAATTCTTAAGAAGCCAATATATGTTCATTAATTATTTTTGTGGACAATGTCTCCGTTGGGATTGTGAACGAAAAGTTTAAAATGATATCTTCTTCAACCAAATGATGCTATGAATTCAATGTTGTTACATCGACTAACATAATGTCGAATTCTGAGAGACAGCAAATGATGATAGTAAATTAGAATTCTTATAATTGTTCGAATTTTGAATCGCTTACTCTTCATGATTACTAAATAAAACCTAAATCATATCATTAATATCAAATATAAGTATCGTCAGCTAGTATAGCTAACCTTATTTGAATTTTATGTCGAAATAAGGCTTCCTTTGCATGTTTGCTTTGGTTCAGTTTGAAATACTGCGCGCTTTGAGATTGTCTCAGTTCATCAATACGCCACGGATGTCGCTGCCTCTGGAACCTCCCTCCTCTCTGATATAGAAGGCCTTGTACGGCAGCGACATGTATCGCTTTTCGGCACTTCTAACATAACGGTAAAATGCGGGAGAATTCATTTAGCACGGGGTAAAATAGAAATTTAAGTTGTAATTAATGATTATTGAATTATGACCTATCTTATGTATTGAAGATTTAATTTTTAAATTCTTAGCATTACGTAAGAATATAAATAGATGTAAGTATTAAGTCCCCTTGGATAAGATATATATATCTTATCCAACTCTAGATAAAATCAATTCATATCTACGTAAATACGTTTACAGTATATTTCGGCGTTGTTGTGCTTTGAACTGAACTTTCTCATTCTTTATATTTCGTGATGAATGCCTTACAGGTACATCATTTTCTTATAAGAATAAGAATTGAACCCTAATCCTTGATCAAGTAATGATCAAGATAAATCTTTAAGTTTTTACATAATATAAAATACGGATTTTCAATCACAATTTTAAATCATTCCAGAAAACGTTTAAAAGGGAAGGCTTCTTTTGATGTTAATTTAGTTTATTCGTTAGCTCTTTAAAGATAAATAATATTGTTGCATTTGTTAACTGGTATATTTATCCAGGCCTAAAGCTATCCAGAAGACGATCACTCCACATTAAAACTCCTTTGTAAGAGTTTCTGTTTCTTAGTCTCTAAAAGGTTCGCATTTGAAGCTAAAAAATTTAACGTATTACACAATCACACTTCCATAATGAATGTGTAACTTTCGTTATTTTATAGATTCGACGGAAATCAATTTAATGAACTAAGACAAGAAGGTACAAATTATTTCTAAACATGGCATCACTTCTCCTACATTACTACCACAAGTCGCCATAAAGAGCTAACGGGAGATTGCGACGAGTTTCGAAACGAAATTCAGACGTCAGCGTCCTCTTGTTGTCTTCCGAGTCAAACCAAAACCTCAGAAAACCTCATCCTTTTATTCCCAAAGATTACCTCTCTAGCCCGCCGTTTGCCATCGTGAGCATCCCGTCGAGATGTCTTCAAACTCATTTCCCGTATCCAAATCCCGCGATGGGGAAAAAAGGTTATACTCGTCGGCAACGACTCGCAGAGGGGACAAACGCCAAAAGAAAAAAAAATACGGACAGCAAAAAGTTTACGGAAAAGGAAGAGCGGGGTTCTCATTTCAGGAAGGAAAAGCAAGAGGGATAAATAAATGGGAAATAAGGAGAAAAAGGGAACGTCTATGGTTTAGGGGAGGCAAAAGTATGGAAAGAGAGAGAGAGAGAACCAGTCACAAAAGACAACCTGACGTGAAAAAAAGCGAGAGGCGGATAACCCCAAAATGGGGGAGATAGACGTCACGAGGAGAGCAAAAAAGAAGCGGAGAAAGGGAGGGAGTTATGGAGAGCAAGAGACGAGATTAAGGAACAGAACAAAGCAGTTCATTTTCCAGTCCGCTACGCCGAGTTGGTCGCTCAGGAGGGGGGCTTGCGGGGGTGGTGTCGGGCCTCCACGACTCTTTTCCGTAGGAAGAAAGTGGTGCGGGGACAAGGGTGGCCGGAGGTTAGGCAGATTTCTCTCCGCCGTGAAAACTCACCCCATTTTCCCAACCACGCGCCTGTATCTATCCCCATCTTGTCCTTTTGTGAGGCGTCACCCCCTTTCCATCGATCAAAAAGGGAAAGAGGGCAATCAAGCGGGGAACGAGAGATTCTCTCCCTGACGTCTCTTCTACCTTCGTTTATCTTCCAGTCCTCTTTCTCTTACGTCCGCGGTGTGTTCCTCGGTGGTCGATCGGAAATTATTTCGGTCATGCATTCTTTATCGGCGGCGTCGATAGGGGAGTTGAGAGGCGAGGGTCTTGTGCTTGAGTTCGTCGCTTGTTACACGAGTTTCCCAGGGAGAAGATAAGGGAAATTTGTTTGGGTGGGAATGCCCCAGAGTTGGCGGGTCGTTTCATTAGTTTCGTTTCTCCGTGGCGGTAAAAAATCATTGTAGAACAAGATGGCTGATGAGCTCGTGCTTTCAAGTAGAATGAGTAAGGTCGTGTGGGGTCGCTTTAAAATCTACGAATTCGTACGGTGTGAATTTATTGCTACCAGCTTACAACGTTGCTATTTCCATAAACAATAACACTGAATTTTTCATAATCGTCAAATAGTTCTCTCGTTACGTAAATACAAATGCTGGCAATCACTCTCTCGTGTGGTGGTTCACCTCCTTTATGTCCTGAAAAGTATTTGTACTTTCTTTGAGGAAGGATGCCTAATCTGTTATTAAAAGACCGGAATAAGCAAGACTGCAAGATTGCGGCGGTCGCTGTAGTAGCATTGTATTTGTAAATCTTGGACTCTATATCAGTATATAACTATATCAGTATATACTCTATAACAGTACATCGGATTATAAAATCCATGGACGAAGCCTTGACTTGGTGGAACTCCATACTAGGTGAGTATGGAAATAATTGTCAGATTTATTTCCATACTCAACTAGTACATGGGATTTTTATTAAGAGTAACACGCATCTAATATGGTTTTCATTCAAACTTTATCATTAATATGCCTAACGTATGAATTATTTTCCTCAAATACAAATTCAATGAAACGAGAAAGAAATATTCAGGAACTTTCTAAAATTTTCATCGACGTTCGCATTCTAAATTTAATAAAGAAAATTTTTACAAAGATCACACGGTTTCTTTGCATTCAATAACGGTAAAATTTCTCATGGAAGAAATAATTACTGCCTTCCACAAATGATATGCTTGAAGCATGTATTCCTTTCTAAGTATAATATTATATCTTAAAGAGTTTCTACTTGACTTCAAAGACTACGACTTTAATCGCCACGTTGGTAAATCTAGATCCTTGTGGGTTTGCTTCCGTTTACTTTTCTTTTATGAGGGAATTCTTGGGAAAATTTCTGAGATTCTTCGATTCTCAGTAAGTAGAATCTAGTTTCAAGTAAACTTTGCCGAAAGTTCGAAATAGAATCTTTGAGAAAAACGTTTCTGACTCGAATTAAATGATTTTTTTTATAGATAGCTTCTCAAATGATTCACAGGATATAAAAAAGCATGCTTCTATGTATTAGACCAGGGGTGCCCAACTTTTCTGCACATAAGATCTACTTCTTATCTTAAAAGTGTGTCGCGATCGACTTATTGTCATAGGCGTAGTCTAAGGGGGAAGAAGGGGTGTGAAATGCATACTATGTTTATTTACTGTGTTTCAGCATAAGGTGCATTCCAGCGAGGTATGGGTAGATAAGTATAATATATGTTCAAAACTATTTTTTATTTTTAAATCACTTATTAAGTTTTCGAGATATAGGCTCCTGAAGAAAATAAATTTCCAGACCCAACTTTTGATAGCAGAATTCCGTACATGCGGTACCTAAAAAATTCGATTTTCCGACACTTTTTCGAAATAGATTTTTACTAACTTAAAATGCAATTTAATTTTTTATCAACTGCAATGTATAAGTTGTTGTATTATTTGTTCGAAAATATAAAAAAGTTGTTATAAAAATGCACAGTATGGCTGATAATTTGATTATTTCCATATTTGGAAAATGATTCAGATTATTTTGTTGGAGATCTTCTATTAGCAAAATAAATTTTGTTTTATATGCGTCTATGCAGCTGATCATACCAATTACTGTTTTATTTTTACCTTGTAATTCTAAATTTAAATGACTTAATATTGAAGTAAAATCGGTAAGAAATGCCAAGTCACTAAGCCAAGGAGTACACGGAATTCTACCCCAGACATTGCGAGAGATCGACGATCGACCAAAATTGGCCTCGCGATCGACCGGTCGATCGCGATCGACTTGTTGGCCACCCCTGTATTAGACTATCATCTGAGTTTGAAACTCTTTGAGTCAAAAGAATACTTACAAAAACAGTATCCTACATTTGTTGGAATCATTGGTATGAGACTACTTCTTTGAAACATTTCAACTCATTCAAAGAACTACGAGAATGATTCCTCTTGAATGATAACTCTTGAATAATTTTCGTGCAAAATAACTGAAATGATGGCAGTAAATTAAATATTTCTCATTTAATCTTGTAACGTAGTCAAGAACGTGTAACACTGTACTGAGGATATATGAATTTTTGATTTATTTTATGGATATGAGAGTAATTGGGCCTGTTATAGAAGTCTAATATCTTTTTTAGATATCATCGAAGGAAATCAAGTAAAATAAATCTATTTCCGTAGAAATTTAAAAATAGAATCATGCTTCAAAGTATATTTTTACAATATTTGTTAGCAAAAAAAGTTTGTGGACATGTTAGCATTGGTTACATTTCCACCGGGTGTTTAAAATAGTATTTATATAAGCCTTTTGAAGACAGATTGCTCTTTAAATTACTATTCTGAAATCACACATATATTTCTCCAACGTACTCTCGTTTTGAATACCTATGCGTTGCAGAAAATGAGATCATGGTGACATTAATGAACGCGATAAGATAAAATATCGTTATTCTCCTCTACACCACTTTACTAATTGATATTCTCTCAGTGAAGGCGCGGAGGAAATAATTGTTTCATGCATGAAGCCCTAGAAATCCTATTCCGGATGAAATAGTAAGTGTTCAAGTATGCGTGGCGTAGTAACTCTGGGTCGAACTACGATCAGATTCTGGATGTCATCCAATTGAAATGGACCGCTTTCTCCGCGTTTAAAATCTATGTTTTTAGAGATAATGCCCACTTATTTGCAGTGATTGTGTAATGAAAGTCGGAATAAGAGTTTCATTTTGGGACTGAGAAAGAGGATCGAAGATCGCATGCGTCACAACAGCAGGGTTACTATTGCTGCTCGTTCTTACTAGAAACACATAACATTGAGTTTATTTATTCTTGAGGGTATCTCTTATTGATGAAAACTGCAATCTGTCAAATGACGTACTTGTATCGATTGATTTATTATAAATACTTGATTACTTTTCACTTGAAGATAACACTTAGCACCGAACTATATTCTTACTAGTTAAATATTTACAGAAATTAATGTTTTTATCTTCCACAGAGTATTTGATGATAACCTCTAAAACTGTGTATATTTCTAGTATCCTAGTTTTTTTATCTAGGGCGATCCCTCAGTAAACAAATTCACTAAATGCCATTTCTAGGTGATAATTTCATAGACGATAGTAAAGTCGATAAAAATTACGCGTAAGATGTTAAAAGTTGGGAAATTAGCGTCTCGTTTTGAGAAGGAACTTATGAAAAAGTTACATTTGATCATCACTGCTTCTTTACTTCTAATAGGAGATGCTTGATCATATGATATAATAACAAAGTCTCGGTACACTAAGATGAAAATAAGACATTTCATTTTCGATTGATGATAAAAGTGCAAAATTAACGATGTAACCAGATAATTATGATGTAAAGCATTATATTTAATCCTCGAGCATTTAACTCTCATAATTCAATTCATTACTTAAATCGACTATCAATTTCAGAGTGAAAAATTACTCGGGATTTACTCGGTCGTAAGATATTTCAGGCAAAAAGGCAATATTTGTATCTTTCCTTAACGATGCTTCACTTGCTTTCGGCTTCTCTACTGTTTATATCCACAAGGAAATGATTAAGGAATGAGAACATATATAAGTTCAAATTACCTTCCTCTGTATTTGTTTACCTCAGGATGATAGGGCACTTGCGAAGCTAGTAGCAAGAAAGCATTGTTAGAGAAATTAATAAGCTCTTCTTATTTAAATGAAAACAAAGAAATTATCACATAAATGGCAAATACGTGGGATGGCTGAAAGTAATACAAACTAGAATTTAATGGGTGAGCAAATATCCTAAAGTATTGCAAGCGACGCCTTGTTACAGTAACGTTCTCCCTACCATTCCAGTATCCAAATGTCAAAGAGCAGCACGGCACACAAAAACAGCGTACAATGAGACTTAACAACGGAGAACGTTAACTTTAGGGACATCACTTAATGTTTGAACACCGTTTAAGGTGAATAAACAGTTAGTGAGGTTTTGATCGTGTTACCATGAGGAGATTGAAAAGTGAATAACTAGGGTGATGGAAGATAATGAAAGAAACATCGAAACTTCCAGTGGTCCAGTTTCTAAGGAATGACGTAAAAAGGAGTTCTTTCAAAGTAATTTCTTCATGTTTCATCATGAAAGAAATGAGTGTACAAAGATTGTAAAACTTCATGAAGTGTGTCGTTTGAAAATACACTGAGCTGATAATTCCTCAAATCGACGATACTTGGCCATATGTATAAAGTATAATAGCGGACATTCTCCTGAAGCTTAAATATAACCAATTTTGCTACTTCCTGTCTGAACAGATTGCACATACTTTTTAATAAATTGAAGAGATTTTGAAGAAAAGTTTCGCAGCGGAAGATGAAAAGAAGTAGAGTCCAAAGTGAGGGAGAAATTGAAGGAATTCTTATTTTACGAATAGAGGAAAATATTCTCAGTTGTGAAAATAATACAACTGCAAATCTGTGCGGCTATTATAAGTAAGTACATTTCTTATATACTTTAACATTTCTTTAATTCGAATGTTTCCTTACATTTATGAGCTACGAGCTGGCTAACTACATTCCAGCAAGTCTAAAACGGAACATTTTTATTAGTAAAACGAAAGAAAATGATACAGGTACTTCAGACGATATGCGCAGTATTATTTGTCATAAAAGTATAATAATGGAAGGAATTTGGGCTACTAGTTATTCTATCTTAACCTGAGAGAAATTCATAATAAGAAGAGGGACTCATCCTCGGTTTATTAATTTATCCTTTCCGATGAATCAACTCATTATCATTTGCTTTACATTAAAAGGTGCTCAATTAAGGTCCCATTTTATCCACAATTCTTTAAAATTTAAAAATGTAAATTTTATCGTAGGTGTCTTTAAAGTGGGGAAAAATTTGTTTTTGATGATGACGACTCTACGATGTGTTCTAGATATATGATAATATATTTTGACGGATGAAAGAAAGATGGACACTGCCTTTCTTCGCGGTATTCTTTTTTAGCGACAATCTCACGGCCACAGGTGCGACCTCTTGGGGAATCTCCGCTGACCATCGCAGCGCAGACTTCCGGGTGTCTTTTCAATTCCATCGAAGGACTCCTTGCCATTCCTCTCTCAACATCTCGGCTCTATTTCGCGAGTTTACGGGGCGTGGCATTCGAAGACGCGAGCATCATTGCCGCGGGATATGTCGGCAAGGGGGAGAGAGGGAACCACTTGCTTGCCCGGTCGAGAAGACTGCCTTATATCGATCTGCTCCTGGCATCGGTCATCTCTCTCGACAGAGCTGACCGCTGCTCAAGATCGGACTTCCTAGGGCTGCCCCGGGGCGGGGGGGGCGGTCGTCTCCAAGCGGTAGCCATTTCGTGGCGAGATATTGCAGACTACGCTCGCTTCAGAAAAGGTCTCTCAAATAGCTTTTCGCTGCAATTTTACATATAATTTTGTACAAAGATATCTGCAAGTTTGCCTCTTCTAGATGTTATATCTAAGATTACCGTATTTCACGTCCTATAAGACGCACCTCTTTGTCAAAATCATGACTAAAAATATCTTATATGCGAAGGTTCGTCCTTTTCTTACCGTTTTACTCGTCTCTGCAATATCGAAGAAATGCGATAGAAACATCGAACGGCCTTGAAAGAATGAAATATACTATATAAAAAGACGTAACCTGAAAACGGAAATTCAAAAATTAAACGGAACTATAAAACAAATATATTTAAACTATAAATTAAGTTTGAACAGTGCCGTTAGAAAGTTTTTCTTTTCCCTACTTAAATAAGGGTGCGTTTTATCTGCCGTCAAATACGATAAATCTATAGGAAAAGTTCAGAGATATGAATGATAAAGCTAATTTTATTTTGAGTCCAGAAAAAGCCCATGGAACAGTTATTCATATTTTCCAGAAAACTAATTCGCTACTGACGATCAACCCTTAACAGCCTTCATTGGGTATACCATATGGAAGAACGATTTTCGGTGATTATTTTCAAGTGATTTTCAGCAAAATCAGGCCAAATCATCTTGAGTCGATAGGAATCAAACTTTGGACCGAATTCATCGTTCATTCAGCGTCTATGTCTCTCGTCACTAATCGTAGATATTTGCCGAAATTTCCATTTGAAATACCATAATAACAATCAAAATTTGAAAGTATGAATGACTATTTAATATTAATTCATTCGATTAATATAGGATTGAAAGTTATACACAATATTTCAACTATCTCCATTATAGGACGATGAGACATACGCCACTGCACAAGTCGGTTGAATCGCGTTACCACACAGTCGATATTCCGCAGAGCAAACTTTATGTAAGATATATGTATGTATTCGTGGAGCGGTGTTAACTTTTTCTTCCCATCCACGTTATACCCATGTTTGAAAAGGGGTGACGTGCGAGCAAACACGATTCCTGAAGCATACCAAAACTTTGAGAATACATCAGTTGTGTACAGAAGCTACGCATGTCTCCCATCCCAAAATCTGCCTTCTCCCTTCCCTAATCTTTTCCCCTTTAACTCTACCGTTACCACTTCCCCTATTATAAGAACACGGAGAGAGAGAAAGGGAGAGAGAGAGATAAGGGCTCGGAATTTCAGATTCTGTTAATCCAATCCTCTCTTCCACTTGACAAACATTTAACCGCCTCCGCTGCCTCTCCAATCGCTCGCAAACCCTCAGCATGTACTGCGACTGTGCGGATTTTTTAAATAATGACGGAATGAGAGATCAGGGACCTCGTTTCTTCTTCTCATTCACTCCATCTCTTCGGGAAAAGCGCTTTCCCTCGTCGACACCCACATGTATCCGGATGAGGCACAAATTTTTCAATTCAAAGTAGTAAATTAAATAATTCCACATACACATCTAAGTGAATAACCTACAAGTAGTCTATCAGCGCGTAACAAGAGGCTGCATGTTTTATACTAGAGTGGATACCTCACGGAAAGAGTTATATAAAGGATATTGCCGTCAGTCTAATTTGAAAGTCATTGTCAATTTGACAGTCGGTGCAAATGATTTCTATATCTTCATACACTACCACGCCTTATCAACATGGTGTGTTAAATTATAAACATGGAACATGGTGTTAAAATTTCATAAATAATCGAGGAATTCTGGTTAAGAAACTGTTATTTTTTTAAATTTATGGATTGATAAATTATGAGATCACTACTAATTTCCTTCCTTTAATTAAACCTTAATGAAGAATATTATTTGAAAATATAATATGTAACACATTACTTACTACACATGAGCTCGTATGATATGGTTATTGGCCTACCGTGAATGAATAATCAGTTTCATTTAGCATTTTTCATAAATCGATCACCATCGATTTAATGTAAACCCGAAATGCTTTGACCGTATATTGGGTAGGGAAGTGCTAGAATTAATCATCTGAAAATGTGAATAAGAACCAGTTCAAGTATGATAAACTGATATTGTCATCTCCTTACTACTTCCTTCCTCCAAAGAACTCCTGTTTATTCAAAAAGGGATATTTCATATAGTGTAGTAAAAGATTCCTATGCGACACAATGGAACTACTCTATAACGCACCCTCGCGATGTGCCTCTCCCAAAAGAAAGCCCGTAAAAGGGAGAGCTACAACAACGTTTCATCTCCGAGAGAAAAAAACGAGAGGAAGAACGCGACATAGAACTCAACAAGTAAGTACGGACCGTCCTCAAAACTCTTACAGTTTAAGGGAGAGAAAGGTGGGGCGCAACGGTCTTCTAGTTACGGGAGAAAAAGCGAAAGAGGAAATAAAAGGGGAGAAAGGAAAAATCGAGAGGAGGTAAAAAAGCGGCAAAAAACAAAAGGGAAGAAGAAATCGGTCTTTGGGTCCCCAACATCCTTTTCCCACTTCCACCGAAAATACTCCGCGTTATTTCTTTTTCTTCTCGATCGCCGCAGCGGCGTCTGGTACAAAGCTTTCCTCCTTCCCCTTCCCAGGAAGAAAAAATTACTCCTTCCACTCCTGGAGAAAATCGGAAATGAATTTCCTCGGAGGCGAAGGTGGAGTGAAGAAGATGCTGTACCCCTTCTCCAGGGGGAGAAGTACCCGATTCGAACGCAGCCGATTCCAGCGCCAACAGTTTCTGCTCCTCTTGCGTCGGAGTGGTCAGCGCCCCTCCCCTCCTCACCCCACCCCTCTCACCCCACCCCCGCTTACGTCTTCTACGTCCATACCTTACTGCTTAAAGGTCGTATGGATGCCGATATATCTGGGAGATTGAGATAGTGCTCTTCTCCGAAATAATTCGTGATTTTACTTTTTCCCAACGATGGCTGGAGAAAAATGGTCATTACTTTACACTAAAGATAAATTAAGGTTCAAACCGTCGATGTGACTGAGACTCAAACCCAAGTCTTCTAACTCCCGGGTAAGGCTTTTGAGTTTCATTTGATATTTTTCACTTCTCCTGATCCTTGGGTTTCAAGGTACGCGAAAGTGCAAAGTAAAGTACATGCTAAGTGTTTACCTTCCTCTGATTCTTGCGTTTTTTCATTCCTCTGCCCAGCCAAAGAAATTGAATCAAACCATCCGAGTTGGACAAGAGGTGGTCCATTATAAATTAATGAAAAGGCGGTTGTAACTTGGTGCAAAAACTTCATTTCCGGTACCGGTTTCAGAGATAAATCTCAGTTGATAAACATATATTGCATATAACGCTATTTCATAAGTGTATCTGACTCATGTTAAAACTTAATCCTGATATTTTTAAGCTCAGATATATTAATAGATTGATTTCATCCATTACAAACCCAATCAACCTCCGCTGATGTCAAGTTCGAATTTCGAACGTAGAGAAAGAATGACGTGGTTTTGCGAACAATATTTTCGCAACTAAGAGTTGACAGTTTCTATTCGTTAGGAAAATGACTGATTTATGAAATATTTTCTACGACTCTACGAATTTCTTTCTAATATGGTTCCATATCATTAGTAAGAAAGATTCTTCGCGATCGCTTGCGATAACCTACGTGATTCATTAGCTTTGAGATTGATGTACGATTTTACTCTAAGTACGAATATCGAAAGGCCCTCTCCGAATGCATGGTCAATAGCATAGTTGAGACGTATAACTTGTTAAAACAATGTTGTTAAGTATGAATATTTTTTGGCCGGAGATAGACAGATAGTAATCTATTTTAACCCATCGTGAATTTTGAAAAGACCAACAGGATACCAAATAAACAATTTTAATGGGAAAATATTCGATTGCTTCAAAAGTATGCAACCTTTGACAAATACAGCGATGGAGAACAGCAAGAGACAAACGGAAAATCTCATCCCCTAATCAGGGAAATTCCAATTATAGTAGAAGGATTTAAACCGAGGACTCAAGCAGGTTAGCATGATAACCATTACGTACTGTGGTCGGCATTTTCGTAAAATTTAACAGTTACTTGCCTGAGGTCCATCAACCGTAGGAACAATAAGTTATTTTATATTTATAGTTACAATGAGAGCTGAATTTTTTTAAAAAGAAATTGGGGCAATTTCTTCCCTCTTCAAAAAACTCAACAGAGCCTTTTTATATAAACGGATGACTGATCATCAAAATGATCACACAAGTGCGTCCGATAGGAAGTTACCCTTTATTCCTTTTCCATTTCTCAGTATGAGGAATCCTTCCTTCCTCTCGGGTCACTCTATTTCCCCTCCCCTCCAGACTTGACCATCGCGTCGATAACAGGCTTCCCTCTTCCATTTGTGTTCTATCCCCAGGCAGGATTGAGGGGAGGAATATGGAGGAAGAGGATTTCTTGGGAGAGGGGCTTTGACGTAACGGGTGGATGTCGGAAATAACAAGTGAGACGAGGAAGAAGATTGTTTTCTCGGATTTTTGCTAATGAACGCCGAGACATGGGATTGGGATGGCGATTCTTATTATATAAGGGAGTATCCGATTCAGCTTTGGTTTGTTACTCGAATAAAGGCATCTTTCCTAAAGGGGAAGAAATAGCGGTATATGGGCGTAAGAGCACATGAGTTTGAGGTTAACGATGTACACTACGGAGACGATGGTCGCGGAAAAGTCTTAGCGAAAGATGTTATTCACATATGTATTGCATATCTTTACTGCCTTATATTTTTGTATACCTTGGCTAACGATAAAAATATGTTATAGAATCATCGATACTAGTCTAACTACGGTTTTTAATCGATCCCCAATTTTTAAAATGTACATAAACTGCCAAAAATTTACAAACTTACATTACTAAGTAAGATTTGACGGCATCGATTTTTCCATTTCTGATACTTTAAGCAAACATGCATGCTCAGCCATGAAAACATTCCAATAGTTAAGTAATGCCAAAATATGGAAAAAAATCGTCGTTAGCCGAAAATTATGTCAGCTACTTATCTTCAGGCGAGGTATGTCTGAAGCACGCAAATCCTCTAAGACACTCAAATTAGACGAAGAATAGAGAAGAAATGAAAGCAACAGATTCATAGCAAAACGCAACACGTAGAATGCAATGTGTGTATTTAGACGCATATAAATAAGTTATTTTGACACAAGTTCCCTCATCTTCACTCTGTACATTAGGTTTTCTTTAGGAAGTAATGAAATGTCTACGCCAAAACCTTGGTGGTAGTCAAACTCCATGTATAAGTCTCGTTGTTTCCAATACATTCTGTTCAAGAATTCAGAAAAAAAAAACTTCCAGACATCCAAGAGGTTAAGATAGAGTCCGATGCGATTTATAGTAAAGCCGTAAAATAATACACATTTGGCTCTTCGCGTTCGACGTTCCTTATTCGTTTTATTACCTTTTTCGCTCGGATAAAACAAAGTTACCTTCAACCTGCTGAACATCAAAGGAAGTTTTTTTCCTCCAAAAAAAAGAGCCTCCAGATTTAAAGAAGAAAGTCTGGCTTCAATACCACCCCAACGAGTTCTTTATTAAAACACATTCATCCAACGTTTATTCTTCAGTTAGCTCGACCGGCGCTCTTAAAGTGAGAGATTACGAGCGATTTGCATCGGGAAAAACACCAATCGGAGGGACGTAAGAGAAGTTAAATATCTCCCGTAAGCGAGCCTCTATTTACTCTCTCGGAGGACGTGCTTTTTCGGTAGTCTCCGTAAAATTTATGACTCGTCGTACGGCTTGTAAAGGGGGGATGGGGGGAAGCTCTTCACAGTTTTTCCAGAAGAATCCTTTCGCTGAGGCCAATGATGACCACTCTCTCCACCCTCTGACCCCTTCTTCCCCACCGTGGGATGTATGGGAGGTCCGAATGGGGGGGGAGGTTGATGAGGAGGGGGAGGGGAGCATAAAGGGTTGAGAGGGAAGAGAGAAGAAACAGTAGAAGGGCTGCTGATGAGTGCTAAATCAATAGGCGTAACGATCTAGAAGCCTCTGCAAGGCGGCAAAACGCAACCCGTTGATGATTCACTGCAAAGGCATTTGGACCAATGGCAGAGACGGAAAAAAGATTCCTCTTTTACGGCGCCGCTACGAGGGCTTTTGGATTTTGGCATTTTTTACGGCCATTTCGGTTTATGCTATCGGCGTCCTCTATCGGAGAGAGAGAGGGTGATCGATATGAGATGTTTTAATTGGTCGTCCCGTTTGGAGTATTTGAAGCGTATTGTTTTCTTACGCGGCGCTTGTTTGCCCTCTTTTATTCTTCTCTTTTTTTATAGATTCGATGCCCCGTAAACGTAGACCTGTCATAGAAACTTTATATCAGTTGTGTTTGTGTATACAATATTCATTCCGGAGGCCGGTTCGAACCTCAAACCATGTAACAAATGTTACCAAACGCACTGGAGAGAGAATGAGGAATACAAAGCAAAATGAGTAGCAAGATATTTTTCCCCTTGTTTTCCTCAATGAAGTGAGGGGAGAACATACACGCAGGACAATAAAGCTACGGATAACTTTTTACTTAGCATCTAATGAGCAATGATCTAAACAAAATGCTGTAAATCAACATTAATCATACCTTAGTATGTTTCATATCATTAGAGCCATGTATAAAACCGAGAATAAGGTAAATTAATACATAATTTGTTATTAACTTTAAAGCATATAATACATGTATATTTTTTAATCGAATATAGATGTCAATTAAGAGAGAAGACATTTCGTAGTATGATATCATAAAACTGATTCCAGGATGTTTATATTCATGCTGATTTAAAATGGATCCAAAGAAATTAAATGTTGTAGGAGTACATTAAAGCAGAAATCCTGAACTGAAGAACAATTCCATGAGTGTATTCGTATGAAGTCAACATCTATGAAAAATGATGGCTACCAATCGTTAAATACGAACACTTTTCGAAAATTTAGGATGTATAGCTTTAAGCTGTATTGATTTTTGAGAATGTTATCAATGTGAAAAAGCGGAGATATGAATCCGTAATATATATTACAATCACATCAGCATAAAAGCGCAGAACTACAATGATTCTACAATATAGTACAAGGATTCTTCCTTCAATCATTAATTCTATCGTAATTGAGACATTTATTGGTGATTATAGTCCAGATATACTTCCAAAGTATAGCCCAAGGGAGGGATGGGAATTATATCTGTGCAATGAATAGGAGTCTAAGATTCTTGACATTACTCAATTGTTTTTTAAGTGTTAAAGAAAGAGAAGTAATGTCACTACTACCAAATTCACAAGTTAGAAAAAAATGCAAAAATTTATGAAATGAGTAAGTTTGATGCATTTCTCAGAATTGTAGATATTTTAGTTCAAAAAAGGAAAGCTTTTAATGATCTCTGAGGAGGTTGAAGCAGATTATTATTGCTTAATAATCACTTCCAGTACTAGGATAGACTTCTTTTACAGTTTGTAAACTACTTTCTAAAATATATATTCACCTATCTAGGAAAAGTAAGGTTCCAAATACTTCCGGATAACTTTCTTCATGTTCAAGAAAACTTACCATTTATTACAGTAATATATACAAACTGGTTTATTTATAAATATTTCGGTGTATATTTGCAAATATGAAAATAAACAGAAAACTAGCGGAGGGAAAGAAAAATAGTCGCAAAAAATACAGCGATAATGTATCATAAGGAGCTCTATTATAGACATCGTAACAAATAAGTAATCGTAAGTCTTCGAAATGTTGATAAACTGAAAATTAAGCGAAGAAAAGGATGATAGATAAAATGACGGATTATTCAACGAGAAAAATACATGAAAAAGTTTTAAGAAACCGGGACTAAAACCAGTATCTTCCACTTGTTAGAAGACTGCTATAACCGATTGAGCTATCTCGGAGAGTAGCTTTTCGCTGTTTTTAGGAGTTTTGAGGCAAGGCGAGTCGTGAAAGGCAATCAATCATCTTATACCTTAACTAAAACAACGAAAAATGACTCTGTGAAATAGTTCAATTCCGTACAGCAGCCAAGTGAGAGATCCGGGTTCGAGTCTTGGTCTCGTCTTTGTCTTGCCGTTTCTCATTGGGTATATTCCTGAGTAAAGCCCATGTACACCTTTACCTTTCCTTGATTGACGAATCACTCGTGAAAGAGAATGATTACGAAGACAAAACAAGGGGAAAAGAAGAGATTTACTTAAGAGTCGCAAAAGGAGAGATGGCGGCTGAGAAAAGAGAGGAAAAGATAACTTGATGAGGATAAAGAGGTAGGGGAGGAGGATGGAGTGGGCGAAGAGGGGAGGAATGGGAGGCACGTCAATACCCTTGTGTCCGACTTTATCGACGGACAGCTTGCAATCCAGATACTCTCTCCCCTCATCTTTCCCTTCCCTTGACCATTTCGTCATTCTTTCTCCATTCATTCTTCTCCTCCTACGTGTGCGTGTTTTCCTTCCTTTCCGATTTCCGCGTCCTATCGAACTTTTTTCATCATTTTCTCAAAAGACTCTTTTTCTTATATATATCCCCGCTCTCTTTTTTTCCGGTCGCTACATAACGTTTCCAAGAGCTCTATTTCGAAGGGAATAATGGTTTCTTCTCTCAAAACGTTGACTTCCCTCTTCCATCCAAGTTTCTTATTTTGTGTTCATCACAGCGCCAGCCTTTGGATGACCAGAGGTAATGATTTACTTTCCTCGGCGGAGAAAGTTCCATCACAAATACATGTTTACCTTGGACCAAATAAAAGGATAATCTTGGAATGTTTTATGCTTCCGACGGTGAACGGTAAATAATTTTGATTCGATCGAATTACAGGTGTGCATGTACAAAGACTTTTTTTTTAAGTAAAAGGAAGTAATATTTAATTGACTATGAAGCACGATGTACAAAATAATAAACGGAATACTACACAAACAAAATAATGGGGTATATAAAGCCATTGATCCTGGAGTTCTATTTACTGTTGAAAATTTGATTCCTGTTCATTCATTTATTCGTAATAGATACCCACAATAATATAAGAAACTCGGAGAATTTACATTGCTTCTTACGTATTTCTTTGATTTGAATATGTTACTTCCATTATACACAAACTCAAACTACGAATATAATATTAACGGGGGTTTCATTATTTCAAAGGATTGGCCCCATGGTTTATTCTATCCCTCGAGTTTTATTTTTATACTTTATTCCAAATTTGAAATAATTATATGTGTTCTATGCATGGAGTGGTGTCCATCAACTAGAAAAGTGAGGTCTAAACTTTTAATTCTAGTACATACATTAGCTTTTTACGAGACACTGAGTATGTGCATATATCCTTGAGAGTTAGAACCCGTTCTTCATTCATTCATTGGTCGCAGGAGGGTAATTAGTCTTTCATAAGGTCTTTTTTGGCAAAAATATAACATTACAGAGAAAAATAATCTAGATAGGAATAGATTTAGAATTTCACGATAGAAGAATTTAATGGGTGTGTGTTTTACAGCTATTATAAGACGTAATATTCTAACTGCAATAGTGAGGTACTGATAGAAGTTGCTTTGAGTATCTGTTCAATAGGGCTGATCAATTCCTTTAAATAAATTAAGTTTGACAGCAACTGTCATACATTATTTTTAACGTGATCTGTATGATTCATTAATAAAAATCTCCGAAAATATAACACTTATTTCAATTACAGAAATTAAGTAAAAGTATAAACAACATAGTGGCCTCTTTTGCGATATTACCGGTACCATATAAAGCTTTTCATCATTCCTTAATAAGAAACATATTTCATAATATTTTACACGACAGACCTAACAGAGTCGATGCAAACTATAGTTACGTATTTTCCTATCATTCCAAGAGAGATGCAGTAGCCAAGAAAGGAATAAAAATAATCAGGGAGGAAGATGTGACGCAATAATTTCTTCTCAGTTCCGAGGCATAAGCTTTTCCAATTGGCACAGTCTTAAAGCTTAAAATTGATAGTGGAACAGAATTTAATTAGCCTCTTTTCTAATTAGCTTAGGGCAGGTGGAGATTTTAAAGCAACTAATGAAGGAGAAACGACCATGTGTAACACGGGTCAGAATGTGGCGCCAATGCCAATCTATCAAGGAAAATGAAATAAACAAAACTATAAATATTATTCATCATAAGAAAAACATGCAAAAGGAAATGTATATCAAGGAAGTGCTTATAGGACAGTCTTGCGTGGCAGAGATGCTCAGAACCGAATGGAGTCTTCACTAGCGCCCAGTTTATACCCTTAGAGACACACGTAGGTGTTTCCCCTCTCCTTTCAATATTTGACCAACCCACCTCCTCTTCCGTCACTTAATTACTTCAGTTAAAACCCTCTCTTCCACCACCATATCTAATTTGTTCTTCTATCAACCCAACTTATTTTTCCATTCTACGCCATACCCACGTCTCTAAGGCCTATAGTACTATCTGTACTCTAGACTCAGTGTACTTAGAATTCCTTCTCTCTTAAATTCTGCGTTTTACACTCATACACCTATAAAGAAAAATACTCCACTCATAGGATTTTACCAATCGTTTCCCGTATCCCTTTTCAATATATCTAGTTCTAAGTTCTCTTTTTTCATGAATGCTTCATTGGCGAATTGTACTTATTTTCCAAAACTTAAATATGTACCTTTCATCTCAGAAAGAAAGACCCTTACGAATAGAGACTATACTAGTATATCAAATTGTATGGTCCTTTCAGCAATGCATATCAATCATGAGTAAAGAATAACTCAAGAGAATCAATTCGGCAGATACTTCTTGACGAAATGAGAAACAACATATGGCGCATGCAACACAAGATGCATCTCTAAGATTGCACATTTACAGAATACTGTTACATATATAATACATATATATAAATACAGAATGGTGCTCGGTAAAACAGTTTCATGTTCTAACGACATTATCCCGTAAATACAATTACCAAGCTGTAGATCCATTCTATATGTCGATTCTCGATAAAAGTAAATGAAAGCGGAAAGAAAAACTAACCTATAGACATTCGAAAAGCAATTTAGGGTGATTCGGCAACATTTTGCGTAAGAAACATGTTCGGCAGCCAAAATATTAAAAATTTAGCAAAGCTTTTAAGCTCCAATCGAAGATTCGGAAACAAATAAACTTTCCTCGACTAATAGACCTTCAGGATTCGAAAGATCATAGTCAAGAGATGGAGCTGTCTGTATGCGAACGGGACCGTCCCATCTCCTCCGGGACATTTGGCAGCGTGACCCTAATTTGCAAGTCGTGCACCCATTCGCTTGGGAACGTGACGAGATCATGTACTTCCGTGCTGCCATCATGACGTTGGCGAAACAGTCCGAAAAATCCCCTCCTCCGTCACACATCCTTTCAAACACCGCCGATCCTGGCACATGGCCCGCGCCTCTCTTTTTTTATTATTTTGATGGCTCTAGAGTCTTTGTCGGGGAGGTGGAGAACACGTACTCCGCCAGTGTGTGTGTGGAGTAACTGCTATCCCTACTCCAGACCGCTTTTAAAACTCTTCAAAGCGGCCGCCTCCTCCAAATCCGATGAGAGGGGTAGAGATTTTAACACTTTTGATGGGAGGGAATCTTTTTTTTATTCTGCCGCGTGTTTGGGTCGGTTACGCGCGCATCCAGCGGGCAAAAGAGGGAGGAAAAAAGAAACAATTGCCGCTCGTCTATTTCCGTAGCTGCTTGCTTTAATTTAGTGTCCTCCCACCATCCCGAACACGATGAGTTGGTTATAAGATTGTAGAGCGTTAATTGGGAGGAGGAAAACGTTTCAGTCCGGGTGTAGCGGTGTTTAGGGAGAAGTGTCCCCGCGGAACGAATGAGGAGTGACGCGGATGAGGTTCGCGTCTGATGGAAGATTCGCCACGGTTTTCGTTAACGCGGGACGTCGAGATTTTCGGAAGGTTAAATTTTTAGTTTTCTCGCATTGAGTGTGGTGTTAATTATGCTAGAATTACTCAGAAAACAGCATTTACAAATTAAACATCCTTCGCAGACCTCGATGAAGAGATGTCGACTTATTTCCGAAGTTTTGCTAAAGATACCCTGATAGCCATTTTATATTTCGTAAAGAGATAGATGCTTTAATAATAATAAATAGATGCTTTAATAGATGCTTTAATATAATAAGATAGATACTTTCCACGCCTTGGAAACTTCAAAAGATTTTACTTGAGATATCATCGTAAATCTTAGAATATTCGCTTATCCTTTTTTTAACCCCTGAAACAACGGCTTATCTCTAAGAAATACATTTCATCTCAACGTCATAGTCTACGTTTTTCTCACGTTTTCAATTCCCAAGCTATAAATGTGACGGACGACGCTAAATGGGCCAAAATCGGGGAATATCCTTCTGGGAAAGATGGCAACCTTTATAATTTAGTACTTTTCAAATATACAACAATAAAAATAAATCCCTCCGCGAAATATAAATGGATAAATATTTTAAGGCATCGTAAAAAGCTCTTAATAATTTAAGTACTAGCGAGGATTATTGTAGAAGGTAATTAGAACTTAAAATAAAATCATAATTCGAGGGATAAAGTAAGCACAGTCGTTTGAAATCACAAAGAGCTTATGGCCTATTGATAGAGCACAATAGTCACAAGGGTGGAAAATAGGTGGAACTTCTTTTCAAATTGAGATCCTAAAGAAATTTCTCTGCATGCCTGTTTGCTTCCCAAATGCACGATTCCTTCAAAGAAAGGAGCTTGGAGAATTCATGGGGAGCGAGATATATTGGACCAAATTTCATACTTAATTTTGAAGATTGTATGATAAGAATTAAAAGCTATTTTTATTCTCCATTTTCTCAAAGGTGCGACCTAATCCGTTGAATTTGCACGCATATTATCCTTCTCAGCATCTTAATAACCGTACACGTTCTCAATTGTATCTTGGATCTTTCATCATGTTATATTTTGTAGCTCAAGGTCTCCGAATTAGGACGACTAAAGTACTGTTCACTGATTTTTTGGGAACTTTTCAATTATTCCATTTTAGTCTGTAAGAATGTATGCTGTAGAGATTTTTGTAACAGTGTTTCGGTAAATTTATTATTATTATTTACACATACTGCGGTTGGACTATTTTCAGGTGGCAGTCCGTCCATTTTCTAGTAAAATTACACAAAATACATAAACACTCTACTATCCCGAATAGTAGAAATCCCACGACTACCAAAGCTCCCAAAACAACATCACTATTACCACGAACAGTCCCAGAATATAGACACAAATTAAAGCTCAACACAGATCATCACCTTAGGTATCCCCTTATATCTAACACATTTATGACACATAAATCCCACAAACTCAGTTACCACACACTTTACATCAGTTCTTTGGATATGTTCAATTACGCAAAATATTAATCAAAACAATTTTTGGAATAAGCTGTGTAAATTTTGGAATATGGAACCAGGCATTCTAACCACTTCGTTGATGATATAATAAAATAACTGATTTCTTAAAAAAAATGGTGGAAAATTATTAACAGCCATCCCAGTTAAAATTGATATGTTCTAGGGTAATTTTGTAGAATGAATGGACAAGCTTCTCTTGGGGGAAGCTAATTAGAGTTTTTTCTAAAAATTGGTTTTTTATCTCAGCTCACTATTTGTAAAAGATGATCCCCACGCTACATTCAATAAGACATTCATTGAGTTGCGTTAGAGTGTTACTCATTTCACAGTTCATGGAGGGCTAACTTCGTAAACAATTTGGAAATATGCAAGAACAGTCGATCAGATAAGAATCGAACATGGCAGTTTATCTAACTCAAATTAAAAACTCATCTACTCCTAGCAAAACAGCGCTTCTGATTTGCAAGAATACATAAACGGATATTATTTACTTACTACTTAGTAGACTACCCCGCCAAGCATGACGGTACACTATGTAACGTATG
This sequence comes from Pachydiplax longipennis, assembly GCA_036926295.1. Classification (NCBI taxonomy): domain Eukaryota; kingdom Metazoa; phylum Arthropoda; class Insecta; order Odonata; family Libellulidae; genus Pachydiplax; species Pachydiplax longipennis. The sequence goes on from JAVFKF010000012.1 coordinate 22,423,773, forward strand.
TTAAATATATATCTATCAATGTATACATCCAGTACGAGGCCAGAATTCGTTAATAATTTAATGTATATCTAACCAGCTGATGGTTGGATTGATGATTTTAGAATGAAAGTTCTCATAGTTGAATGCACAAAAGGATATGTGATCGACTATAACTTTGGCAACATTTACAACGTTTGACAACATTTTGAAAGTATTAATTATATTTAAAATATAAATATATATAAAATTCACAAACCATTGGTATGGAAATTACGATTTTTTTACCATAATCGTTTTATCGACTCCTTGGAAATACTTGTATGTAATTTGGACCTATCCCATCATCTTGCGCCGCCACCTGCCTTCCCAATTCTTCCACTAAGTGGCTGATCTCCATCGCCACTTGGCAACACTGTCGTGGATCACCTATTTTTTCCCTCCCTCTGATTCCTCGGAGAATTCACAGTACCACTAACCTTCCCGAGGGAACGGCGATTTAGTGCCCCCACTCCCCTTTTCTCTCCTGCTTGCTCGAAAGACAAACTGTGCCCCTAAAAACAATTTATGTAACGCGCTTTATTTTTATAATTACAGTAAGAGCTTTTGGCTATTAAGTCTCCGCGGTTAATTTAAACTATGTCGAAACGTGAATAAACTAACGGCCAACGGGACGAAGAGTTTTTAAAATTCCTACGGCGTTCTATTCGTTAAGAGTGCAATTTTCGGAAAAGATATGCATTTGAAGCGCAGGCGATTAAATTTTCAGCTACGGCTAATCTAATCTGATGCGGAAAAGCAGTGTATTTGGGGCAGAAAGAGGTCGTTCGTTAGGGACAATTCTTTTCTTCGTGTTTTACCTTGGCTTTAACGACTCATAAATCGGACGTGTTTTGAAGAGAGACTCGGCTATACCTTCGAAATGGAAGCGCGAGAAATTTTCATCACAGTGATACTCATCTCATCATAGAGATAATTTCGTAACTGAGGCATTCCGCGATTGATGTGTCAGCTGTTTTCCACTTGCATTTTCTGAGTACCATAGACGCTAAGATATCAAAAATCTTCTAAAAATAGCCTTCAATTGAGGATAATAATGGATCTCTTCAATATAAGTACCTTACAAGACGCCTTTCAGCGTTTGTTGAGGGTGAATGCACCATGTTTCTTCTTCCTTAATCGATTATTTTCGTGTATTACTCGCGGAGAAAATGTATTCTTGATGCTAGTAATTCTAGTAAGAATAGTCCTTGATTTTTCTTGCGGTTTAAGATCTATGTAACAAGGAGGAGGCATAATATCGGTTAAATATACCGAAAACGTACTTGCTGTGGATTAACTTCGTGGGTTAAGTCTTTTTGTAATATTCTGCCTTATAAAGATTACCATCATGTGTTCTGAAGTATCTTAGTAATGCTCAATGTTTTAGTAGCAATTCTTGATAAAACGAAGTGTCTTTCGTTATGCATACATTTCTATTTCACGAATACAAATCATGTAGGTACTCTACATATGTATTCAAGGTGTTTATTCTAGCGTAAAATAATATTGCTCGTGGACTTATTCTCACAGATATATGCTAAAATAAGTATAATATATGAAAGCTAACAGAAAATTATTAGTTATACCTGGAATTACTACGAGGAAAGGTATGAACTCTTGGTTTCAGTCGATTTGATACCCGGGCATCTGCTAATGAAGACAGTCAAATTCAGAGAAAGCTAGTAGGTAATAATACGTCAATAAAACTCCATGCTAATAATGATGACTAAGAAATTCTGGATTCTGAAAACTAGATAAATTCGGTGAATCCAGAGTGGCTAAGCTAATGCTAAGCGTGGGAAGCTAACGAAGAAAGTTGACGGCAATTCATTATTACACTATATTCAAGACGATTAGCCGACAAGTGATGGGAATAAACCTAAGAAGAAAGACTATATTCAGAGTGTTACGCATTTTATTTAAGTATTGGCAGGCCATTCCCCATTACACTTGGTGAATCTTTATGGCTAAATAGGGAAATGATGCTTCAAGGTGAATTAAAAAAGTCTAGGTTAAACTAAAAATGAATGGACTACCAGATAGCCATGTCGGCTGCAAGTTCGACTTACGCGAAAGTGGTTCCGGTTTCTATTCTCACGTGAGATATCACCTCATAGCTGTCAAAGCAGTTTAAAAAATAATACTGTAGTTAAAGATGAATACGCTGATTTACATGGTGAAGTAGAAGAAAGTGATCAGCTGGCAGTGAAAAATTGGTTATTGTTCGTGTCACATCGGTCAACCATCAACCAACCCTCATTTGAAAGTTAAAACTAGTGATGGTGAAAATTAAGTTTACATCTTTATCATTGTCATCTCCGTGGTGAATTGACAAAACCATATTTCTCATTACTGAACTGAAATTATAATTACATTTTTCAAATGCACGAACTATAGTATCCGTCTATGTTTAACCGTAGGGAGAAGGGCATTCGAAATCTCCGAAGGCGTAAAATATTCTATACGAGACTTTTGTTCTCCACCTCTTTCTCTTCTCGCTGTGATTAATAACAGAAAAATACCGAAGCTCGTTCTTCCTAAGGATTCTCTTTATCTACTCTCATTGTTTATGGGCCTACACAAAGAAACTTTGCTGATGCAAGCAACCGTTATCTATTCTAAGCCCAGAAATAAACGAAACAACGAGTTTGCATTAAGGGATATAAAGATTCCTCTTTAAAACAAAGCGCAGAGAAAAAATATTTGAGCCCAAAGAATTCGGTTCTGAAAATTTTAGGTTTTATCTGTACAATGTTTTTTTGTTATTCCAATTACAGATTCACGTTTGACTCCGATCGACCCTTCAAGACCCTTCTACAAAATCACTGATGCTGAATTAATGACAATCTGATATCAATTCAACCTTGACATTGATTTGAAGTCAACTTTTCCGAAATTATCGACCGCAGTAAACTGCTGATTGTGGTAATTTCTAAGGACTAGAGTGGTTAAAAATATAGCTATGAAAACTTTATAAATATGGCATTCAAACATTATTTATTGAAAATAATACGATCAATCGTGAAGTTAGAATTCCATAGCAATCATTTTGAAAAAAGTATTACATCTAGAGGCTAGTTGGATCCTTAACTCATCCACAATCAGCCTCAAAATGCCCTGGAGAAGGATTGAAGCGACCAATCAAGACAAGAAGTGAAATATTTTTCCCTTACTTTCCCTACTGATCTAGAATGATTGGCGAAAAAAGTCAATCACAATTTTCTCCTGAATTACCCTCACAGCGTTCGATGCGGGGAGACCAAATGTCGTTAATAAGCATCGACCTATTTCTAAGTAGCTTTCTTGTTATTGCAGCTAAAAAATAAAAAATTGGAATTTCACTTTCCCAAAATTTCACATTGATTATCAACCCAAATTCATGATCACTATTTTTCTTGCTTGAGCAGTGACCAAATGTAGGCGAATCCAGGAGATTTCCCTTCTCCTGCTGTTGAAAGCCACCCTCTTGTGAGAAGATATTCGGAAAGCATCGATAGAGTGAATGGTATAAGATATGCAGATCGGAATAGCTCTCCATATTCTCCCCAACTCTTCTAACAACACCTCTTGAAAAAAATCCATCCCGATGAAACTCAACCCCTTAAATACTTCCCGCATAAATCTCATCTTCCGTACTGTTGTGTATCGCTTATCTGGGACCATAATTCCCCTGCCGTGTGGTGTTTGCGGGGAATTCCGAAGCGACGCCAGAGATATGGAAGGGATGAGGCAGATATCTCCTTATCTTCCCTTTGCTTAATCTCGCAGCCCCAAAACCTTCGCGCTTTAAACGCGCCTTCATATACCACTCGGTGGTTGAGGATTTCGAGGTTGCATTCCATGGGCATTTCTGCGGCCACCCACGAAGTTTCCCATCTTCTCGCGCCTCCTCTATTTCAATGCCTCTCTCCTCTTCCAGATAGTCCTCCTTCCGCTCCGTCGTCGCCTACGAGGGTGGGAGAAGGGTTTTCAGGAAGTCAGGTGGTGGAAAGAGGAAGCTCCTTCATCCAGCCACCTTTCTTTTCACACGGGCGCCCCCTGTTTCTCTTGCTAATGGGAGGTTATGATATAGAAATTGGGGAGTTATACGACTTCCGTTTTTCATAAATTAGCGGGGATTTTTTTGGACCCGATTATTTTTGATCTTTGGAGTGTGCGAGATGGAAGAGTTTTGCTTTATTGCGCAATAGAATGTTTACGTATTTCCTCAGTATTCACGTGCTATTTTATCGACCGAAATTCTCAATGTAAATCATGGAAAATATTATACAGCCTTCATTGCTATATTGAATCCATGGAACATTGAGATAATGCATTCGTTAGCATGTTTTAAGATAGGACAATAAAGATGCTTTAGCTTTACTTTCATGGGAAATCTTTCATCTACGGAAGAAAATGCAAACAGAAAACGGTTGCAAGAGAAATTATAAAACTGAATTATTACTTCTCTATCGTACATAAAAATTATTTAGGTCTACATGGCGTAATTATTGCTAATAGTGCATGTAAATTTATAATGGCACGACTGCAGTCATGGCATAATTAGATGAATTACTGTAGTGCAAATTTCTAGTTAAATGGCATTGGTGTTTCCATCTAAGAAAATCGTGTATAGCAATCTGTAGTGATGTTTTTTGAGTTTTATCTATGTTTCCTGCAGGGATTATTTTTGCGTTATCGTCTTTGTGTCATAAATTATCTTAGGGCTTATTGTAGAACTTCAATGCAAACTTAGCATCCATAAACACATTATTTTTATCTTGTCTTTTTCCCTTATGAGTAAATTGGTCTGTTTAAAACGATTCAGCAGTTGAATAATAATAAAACTGAAGCATTAAAAACCGCATCCTTAAAGTTTAACAGAAGAAAACTCTAAAATTGTGTATTTGTTTACAAGTATGGTGGATATCGATATGTTTCAGATTTTCAAGGAATGAAAAACCTTGCAGAATAAGTATTAAATTTTGTTGAAAACATGAGCAGAGGATATTTATAGTTGGGAACATAAACTGTAACGAAAAATCAAATTCGGTGGGAAATACCCCTAAGGTCTTTTAAACTCCCTTTCTGGATGCGGTTCAAAAATTTTCATCCAGAAAAAACACGACATTCTGGCATCACAAATTTACTCTCAGAATATTATCGAAGGAATTTCAAATTGAGTGCTACGCTCTTCCAGATTTAAATTAGCTTTGAAAAGGCTCGCGCCGTACTAACTTCAAAACTTTAAATATACATACGCGTACACCGCGGATAGAAATGCAGTCGTGGAAAAGACAAATCTTAAAACATATCAGAAAAATTGGCAAGAGAGGGAGTATTAAACGTAGATTAAATGCAGTATTTTTTCAACTATAAAGTAGAAAGTGGGATAAGGTTTTGTACGCTAGCCAATAATATATGTATTGTAAGTATAATAATTACAACTGAAATACTTAGTTTAAATTCCAAGATTTGTTTTTACTACTTTTTGCTTCATCTAAAATTTTTACAATTCTTTTATGATAAACAAGATGTTTAACATTCTTCTCAATTAGTTGATTTAAATGGGAAGCAAACATTTGTTTACCCAAGCAACCAAAAACTATAAATTCATCTTCCTTGGAAATTGTAAATCTCACTGTTGACGATGACGAATATTTCTTTCAACACGATGTCTGAAGACGTAAAATATAGCAAGAAAAATCAAAGTAAAACTTCAGGGAATCACTGCTGATTAATAGGAAGAAGATTTACTCGAGGATTATTATTGATTGCAGCAATAGAGGTGTTTATGGTATACCTATGTGAAATATCACGTATTTGATATCACGTATTTGATTGAAACCCTCCCTTCTCTCTATAACAGTGTAGGTAGGTGTCGGCATATTAGTATAGGTGGCGCTGCCTCCCTTTGTTTACATCGGTTAATTGCTTGCTGCCTAAGGATAGGATGTTTTCGTTCAAAGATTAACCAATATTTGGTTCAGTGATTGATATCTAATCTGAGTGGAAAATGGAATTTCCTTACATAAACAACAGCTAATTATACCTGTCTTCTCCCTTGATGGATGCGGAAGCATATGACGATACGGCTCTAAACAAGAGTATGCTCTGCACTTGGATATAAACCTGGATCGAGCAGGATCAACCTTTCGGTCGCGGAAATATAATGAGCGATTCACGATTTCTCACAAAGATGCTTAGTGGGAAAGGGAAAGAATTGATATCCTTAATCTGAATGTTTAAATTGATTCCTTATATTACGATGGTTCAATTAAAGTCTCGAGTAAAGTTTCGATGCTAACTCCATTTTGTCTTAATAGACCGCAGATCTTATCAATGATAGATGATCGCAATGGAATATTATGACCTATTATTTTGCATCATTCAACACTTGAGCTCTCGTGGAATCTGATTTTAAGTACATACATCCTATTCTTTTAATTCAAGATGAACTTTATCATTCAAAGTGGCCGATCCTTCCTATAGTATGAAACAGTTCTTTAAAACGAGTCTAGGTTTTCAAACTCAAAAAGAAAATTTCTTGGCATCCACTGTTGATACATTTTTAAGCGGATTTTAATAGATTTTTACAAATATTGGAACCAAAAAATTAAATAATATATAACTATTAAAATCTACACTCTTAATAAATTGAACAGTTTTGTGATCTTCTTTTTCTTCACACGTTTCCGCTTTAAAATGAATTCCAAAATCTTCCGAGTTTTCTGTTTTAGGGTATCTCAGCTGCAAGAGCTATGACTGGAGCCGTTGTATTGCATTTAATAGTTTCATTCACATCACACAGAAATCCGAATCCATTAGTAAACGTCTCAGGGGCGAGCACTCGCCATGATCAAAATACCTCCTTCGCTTCTGACGAGTTCTCAAACGAGAAAACTCCGTCCGAATACCACTTTAATTATTCCGACCGGGAAGCAAATAGTTTTACGATCGCGCTCCCATTAGAGAGAAGTCGGAGACAGGATATCCCCGGAGAACATTAAAATGAGTTATCCTTTATTGCCGCGGCAGAAAATTTATCGGCGGAAAAAATATCGAAAATAAGAGCGGGAGCTAATCCGGAAAAATAAGCCTTCTCCATCCGTTTCGGAATCCGAGGGATACTAGGAATAGCTCGGCACGTCATACGGCGGCCGAGATTAATGAAATTTAAACTTATGATAAAAGCGGATGGAGTTCCGCTGTTGCTCATATTTCAAAAAAGGGCCGACGTGAGAAGGGGGCTTTAAAAAGAGGCGTGGATCAAGGTGTCAGGAGGCTGTATTAAGGGGAGAGGCGGCTCCATCTATCACACTTTTCGCGAAGCATAACTAGGTTGTTGGAAGTGGAGGACGGTGGGCGGTGGCATCCCTTTCTCCTTCCCACTCCCGTATGAAAAAGATGGTGGAAGATATGGCAGGAGGAGCAAGCCGGTGACTCCACCTCAGTGAGAGTTTCGGTACGTGTTGTCTACTAGCACAAACTCATAGTATGTTAAACGACTGAGGATTGAGGAGCTGTTTTTAAAGCTCGGAATCTTTAAAATCGCAACCTCCTTTCGGTGACAATTATATGAAAACGCACAAGAGTAGAGAGGGAAGTATAAATGCAAGGATAATTCCGACTGAAATATTTATGGATAACAATCGGATAAATTTAGGAAGTAATGAAACATTAACAGTCATTCATAACTTTGATCATGCCTAGTGAAATTTGGGGTACAAGCATAATACACTAAAAATGTATTTATTATAGTAACTACTAAAAATGTATTAATTAGAGTAACCCACTAGGCTAAGGAAACATACGAGGGTGGTCTGAAAAGTTTCCGACCCCAGATTTTTCAGAAATCTTCAGAATTTTTTCAGAAATTTTCAGAAAACATGTCGAGAAATGGCGAAATGTCGGAAACTTTTCAGATAGCAGGCATTCCAGTGAGTCATAAATAATAATGAAATAGGAAGACGTTTGATCTTTGTGGGCAAATTCCATATTTTATGTAACGGATATAGAATTCAAGATAATAATACGATAGTTATTCTATTATTACTTTGAATATGTTTAGACTGTACTACTATATCAAATATCTTCTGAGACCTGTTTTGCTTTATCAAAACTGACGGCAGCATTGCAAAGTGAAAAAGACTGTTAAAATCTATGATACAGAAGATGAAAAGTCAGATCTTCCTAATAGTATCATATATGATTGAGCCAAAGAAACAACTAACGCAGGTGTATCGCCCATACCATATGACCATACCATACCATATGACAGTCACTAACAGTGTGTGACCTGTCATACCTTGTTAATTGAATTAATAATTTAAAACACTGTGATCGATACAGAAGACAAAGCCTTATTAAGTTTCTAGTAAGATACCTTTTCTGAAAGAAAGGTATCTTAGGAACAATATGTTTTAAATTGATAAGAAATTCGAATGGGACTAACGAAACAATGTGGAGGAAATGATTTCGGCATTTTGAAGATGACGCATATAATTACTTTGGGTCCTGAGCACTCTCGAGACTATATTCCAAGTTTCTGAGAAGAAAAAGATTCACACCGCCTGCGAATATCTCCGAGGATGAAATCTCTGAATGTTTACATACTGGAATCATCTCGGGTGTCGGCTTATATTTGGCTAATGGAAATTAATTTTGGTGCCCTTCCGACTGAGGGATATGCGCTAAGGTACTTTTGCTGTTATTTTAATTCGCGTGGGGAGGGGATGTGCTTTTTCATGATTCGCGGTACGAATAGAAGCTCTTTACGACGTACAGTTATTCTATTCTGAGAAAAGAACACATGAAAATTAACGACTTCTTGGCGTATGGACGACGGGCATATCGCAATGGAGAGATGATTTCATGAATTACTTGGGAGCCATCTCTAGAGGTTCCTCCTTATTTTCATGCAGAATGAGTTGGAAATTATACCGTTCTAATTATTTCAAATAAAATAAATAGTTCCTTTTCATAGTCATAATGAAGAGTTCATTATTTTCAAGGTGTTTACTTCTTCGCAGTTGAAATACACTGCACTGTTTGTAAAATACCTAATTATAGTGAGAAATTAATATCGCTTTCACAAGAATGGTTACTGAATTTTTAGAAGCATTCAATTGCCTGCACAAAATGACCCGATATAAACTTACACCTATGATTTGTATTGCGTTCCATTTTGAGAAATAAATGTGACAAGGAATACGATTTAAAATTTAGGAATGATTTGTTCAGGTATGTTTGGAGGCACATCATGCAATGGCAAGATTGTTGAAGCAACCGATTTCTTCCGTGGGCTTTCTGATACCACACCGGCGAAGATGGGTGAACTGCAGGGAGAAAGTTGTTTTTTATGAGCTAGAATGAATCTTATTTTTTCTATTTACACAGTTAAATAATTTTCAATGTAGAGTAATGGTTTATATTTCGAGAGAATTGCAAATACTAATTCCCGAAAACATTCATCAGAAGTTGAACTAAGGAGAACAATACATATTAGTTAAGAGATTCTATTAGAGGTGAATGTCACACTATAGTTTATATCCCTAACAATTTTAAAACTGTACTTCCCCTATGTATTTCCGTCGCTTATTGTCTACGTTATGCTATATATATATACCATCGTCGAAAGAAAAGCCTCCGTTTCTTCGTGGAAACGAAGTTTGAAAAGCGTCCTTATTCAATGTTCAGGCAGTATTTTTCTTGCGGAAATTCATAACGCAGCCCAGTAAAAGTGTAAGCCTCTGGAAAATTCTCCGACAGTTTTTCGCGGTGTTACCGGGAAATTAATGAGAAGGGGTAGTTGGCCTTAATGAAATAAGGAAACTTCGCTACCCTTCATTTCTTAATTTAATTAAATACGGCGGAGATAAATGGCGGAAAGGATTAAAGTGGGCGACGGAAACAGAGAAAGATGGCGTAGAGATATTTCGGCGTCACCTCTCATATGAAATAACTCCTCCTGGACTCCTTCTCTATCCCTCCCCACCTTTTAAATGAGGAGCGTCAACGGTGGAGTCACACTCACTTAGACTGTAGTGAAAGTGGACGCTATCCGATAGGAAATGCGGCTATATTACGCATGAATAATTGAACCTAAATGAGATACCACATTTCCATTATGCCTCTTTGATTTTCCGGAAATTTACCACAATAGTTATTGTGAGGTAAGTTACCATGGCAAGCTCATTGGGGTAATCATTTATCCCGAATGGCTAGAGGAATATTTCGTTTTTGCCGTTCAGTTCCCATCACTTTTGGCTTGGCCAACAGTTATGATGATGGCAATTAAGCCTTAGATTAACACAGGTCGAGCCTTGGATTTCCTCACTCTCTTCTTTTTTCAGGTAGAGCAATCTACAGTTACAACCTCCAGTTTCTTTCAGAATCTGTACATCCTTATGAATACTACCCATCCACCTAAATCTATACCATACTCTAGGTATGACACTATTTGTAAAATATTTTCTACGATAAATTAAGTTTTGGTTTAAATGGTTGCTGCCGGATGCCCTTCCTACCAGAACCCCATATCAGGGGAATTGTATTCGCATCGGAATCTAACTGGGGATCACTCCCACTAGAGTCAGAAGCGCATCAGACTACGTCAACCAAGAGTCACTGTTGATGACAAAAATATATATTCAACACTTTTTGCGATGATTTGCTGGGATCTAATTCACCCCTCCCCGATAAAATTTTTGTTAACTTAATGTTGCGACAAATAGAAGATGCATGTATGTTCGCTTAAATTGAAAGGCGGTATATAGAATTTACGAATGTTACTCCATACTCCATAAAAGCACTCAGGATAATTTTTGATGTCATCTCTAGAATGCATGGCTCGTGTGACTTTTTAGATTATTTATATCATTAAAAGTAGCAATAAATAAATAATAGAAGTATATGTAGAGTTATTAATACGATTTTCAAAGATTATTAAGATTTCATACCACCTCTTCAGTGAAAAGAAACGAAACTAAAGTTATATCGAAAAAAGCTTCGGTTGATAACCACTCCGACTGAACTGAGCATACTTTTATCGTTCTCACATCCTATTCGCAGAATCTCCGCGGCTCCTTTCACATCGACGCCGAAAGCTTTCCCGAAAAAATTTGCATGCCTCCTGAAGGAGCTTACCGAATTTTGAGTCACACCTAGAGAAGATTTCGAAACACTTGCGGGAGCGGAGAACAAACAGGCTTCGCCCCATCCTTAAGACTCAACTCCTTTTAAAATTCACGAACAACACAAAGACCTGAAACGTTTTATACAAGGGCGCGACATGGCTTACGGGTCGGAGAAAAAAAGTCGAGACAATCCGATGCGAGATTCTTGTTTTGCATTGGGCGCGCTAACTCTGGAGGAGTTTTAAACCTACGTACACAGAGCGAGCGGAAACTAGAAATGGAGAGAAGTAGTTTTGAGAGAGTTGGAATGGTGTCATGGGTGTGAGGGGAATAGAGGCGCAGCGATGGCATAACAAAGCCTCTAATCTGCTCTTTCCTTTCGCATTTCACGTCTTCATTCGAAGCATTTCCTTGCGAAAGTCTTAATTCCTCATCGCTTTACCTGCATTTTAACTTCAACCAATGATGTCTAGCGTCCTAAAACAATAAGGATATCGTGCTTCTTTTACTGGAAAGAAGAATTGCGATATCGTAATTATTTTCTTGTTTAAATTTTAACTTAAGAGTTTCGATATAGAATTCAGAAAAGAAAATCTCTCACTCTTCAACCCTACTACATATCAGTCTAGAGTATCACATAAATGTTTGCATTTGCAGAATATTCCCTAAGAAAAACGGCCGTGAAAAAAGTCTAATTGGACGGAGCTCGAACCTGGATCTTCCATTTACCGGACGGCCACTCAATCCGGTAAATCTCCAGAACACTCCAATGTTTCGACTAATAAAGTCTCTATGTATGTATTTATATATGCTCTCACTCATATTCTTTAGAAAAGATAGCTAAATTGGACTGATCAGTCAATTGAAAGATCCCGGTACGAGTCTCGGTCCTCTATGCATCACCAAGCAACTTAATGCAGAGGTGGCCAAGCTTTGATAGGTCATACAACAATTTTATTTTTATTTGAAATGTATACCACATTTATACCACAACAAAGAGCCATAAAATATAGTCATTAGGTAAAGTGCTTAAGTATGCTTTCTAGAATTCGCAAAAATAGCGTGCAAGTTATTTTTAATTCAATCTCTGGACTCAATGCACCTATATAATAACCATATAATCACTTAACGTGCCTCTTTTGGCAATTGCTCCATAAATTGATGACTTGATAGAAACCGAAACTTAAAGAAATATACTTGATGAGCTACACAAAAAATTTCATTATACTATGACACACTTACGGTTTCGTTAGTGAGTCAAATCTTCAGGGTAAATATTTTTTGGGGCTCACCAAGTGTATTATTTTAAGTTCGGCAAGGAGAAATTAATTCTACTAAGGAACGTCGCAATATGTTAAGTTTGAAACGTAATGGATTATGAATATTCGATTCGCAGTTTCCTTTCGAAAATTTGCATTTTGAACAACCTTGAAGAACGGTCTAATTAAATCGTTTTTCAAACCTGAAATATACTAAATACTTTCCGATGATAAGATTATCATTCAAGCAACTTAAAATTCATTGTATGATTTCAGATACTACATAACTGAAGTTAATTTCTAGATATAAGTAGATTCAGTGGTTAAAATTCTTTGAAATTAGAAAGTGGGTTTTACTTATTTATTTATTACATGCAGTGTTAATGGCTCCATTTCTTCAATGCGATTGCAAATAGTTTAAGCATTTCAAGGGAATACATTTAAAGGTGATAAAATAAACATGCTCGAAATAACTATTGCAATCTACCAATGTGAATGCTAATATTGTGTGTGTCATAAAAAAGGAAATTTCTCAATGTTTCAAGAGCCAAATATCTAAAATTAGAGATATGCTAGAAAGGTCAAAGATCATAAATGAAGAGGAATTCGTTAACAAGAAAAAGTACAATAAAAGATGAGGAAAGGAGTAATTGACTGTAAGTCAAGCTTTTTGGGAAAAGTTGATGCGGTGAAAGGTGTGTTTGGAGAGAAATTTGCGGATAATACGGTGAATTTTTGCTCCAAGAGACGGAAAATTTTTCGGTTAATTTATGCCTAGAAAAAATACGATTAAACTATCGTACCATAGCTGAAGAATTAGTAAAACAACAACAGTATGAGAATCATCAACTGGGGAAAGGGCGTATGAGAAACAACATCTGGAGAAAAACACAAAAGTCTATCCGTATTACATAAAGTGTATTTAGCGACCATAGTTTCGAATGTGAAACCTCCGGAAACAATTTTCTTTCTCTTTCACATGGAGAAATCGTACTTTTATGTCGTGCCTAAAGTGTCATTTTCAAGATGAAAAGCATCATCATTATGACGCATAGCATCATCAACAAAAAATAAACAATTAGCGAACCGAAGAAACTTAACTTCAGAAATTCAATGGATATCAACATTTACTTAATCTAGATTTCAATCTATTTTGGCCTTTTATAGCAGGGATATAAAATAGAATTTAGAGTGTGAGTTTATTTATGTATGAATATAGCTTTGTGCGTAGAATATTGGGACTTTCTATATTTGCAATAGTTTGACTGGCATGATTCTCTGCTTTATCGTCTTTTATTAAGCAGTAAAAACTCACATTCGAGCCCAAGCAGTTGTGTTCAGTCATTTCAAAAACATCCAGAGATGTGCGGAAAAGATATTCTAAACGGTTGTTTCGAGCTAAAAATGCTCATCCATAACTCGGCGGATGCCCGCTAACGAGCTTTGACTTCTTCCAGGAAATCTCAGAATTGGAAGAGTGACTACTTCTCGTATTATAACTCAGAAGTTGAGCCAAGGCACACAATAGTCAGGAGAAACACTGCATTTTATGGAGAGTGCCAATTTTTTTGCCTTTGAAGTATCCAACAGTATAATCTTTGATTTCCCTTTTCCTTTGATTCTTATTATTATAAAATTTAGCATTGCATTTTGATCAGAAAAAAAAGTGAAACAAAGAAATTGAAAACTGAAAGAAAGAATATCTTGGGAATATATTTTATTTTAAAGTAAGATTTAGGTAGTTTGACAATACATCCCCTTGCTCCTGGGACAATCTAAGCCTCCGTCCAATCTTCATCGTCAAAAAATTTATTTCGTGCGTTTAAAAGGCTTCTCTTAGGCATCTCATATAATTTAAGAATAATATTGAGAAACTTTCCAGTTTTTAAGCTAATTAAAAATGAATATTTAGTTACATATATATCAAAGTAGTCTTTAAATATAAATTTGGACGAAATAATCCGAGGAACCAACGTCAAGTCGAATTACTTTCTAATCGAGATAAAATACAGTCAACGATTTGATCTAGGTTATAAAGACATAAATGGAAAACCGTGCTAAGAACTTGTCCCGTTTTATTCATCGAAAATGTCCCGTATGCGTCATTTATCATATCAACTATGTCTTTGCTCTCTTCCTGCCAGTATGTGTAAATTAAAGCAATCCGTATTAGGACGGATGACAGGTTATTGATAATATGGGAAATTAATTTTGATTACTATTAAAGGTTAAGGTCTCTATTTAGGCGGGATTGAGACTTAGAATTATCTTCTTTCATGTAATCCCTCGTCAATGATTTAAATATTTAATCTCAACGCATGAATGTGAAGAAACTGAGAAAATGAAATCTTTAGAAGTTGCTGATGTAAAAAAACCTAAAAAATATTCCTAGGCAGGAAAACACTTGAGAAGATGGGGAGGTGCGGAAAATTTCGGACTATTAGCTAAAAGATATGAAGGAAAGTTGTGTATAATTTCGTCATAAATCAAATTCAAAACAAAAACAAGGATGAAATAACACTGCATTTTGAGACGTTACAGTCGTTTGCATAATATCAACAGACCTTCAATGGCGTAAGATTGAAAACATAAATACTTGAAAAAGAAATTACCGACTGAAAATAAAATACATGAGCAAATTTTAAAAAAATCCATATAAAATGTATAGATATTGGGGTAAGTAAACATAACATTTGGAAATAGTATAGGATAATGTAAAACGGTAGAGCAATATTTATTGCAGTAAATAACACGATTTGTAAGGAGGATCAACAAGGAATTTCTTAACTAGAGAACACGAATGGTCAAAAGATAAAAATAATACGGAAGTATAAGTAACTAAATCATCTAGGATCAATTTAAAGAAACAAGAAGCCGGAAAATGTTTGAACACTCTCCTTTTGGCAGACGACGCCGAAATCTTGGCCGTAAAACAATGGGAAGAGAAGGCGTATTAAAATTGATCTCTCTCAAGCTGAGAGGTTTTTAAAAGATTGAAAGCCGTTATGGAATTCGTTTCCACTTTTATATCGGCTTCTCCTCACCGACTTCCGGTCCCAAGAGAGGAAGGATGTGTGTTGAAAGCTAGCGTGTTATAGAGATTGGGGTGGCGTGACTCCAAAATACTAAATTTTCGTCACACGCGCTATAAACAACGCGCCCTCGAAAATCTTTCTAGCATAACCTTACCGGTTTCCTTTGTGTTCACGGGACGCACGTTGAGTCAACGATGGATAGTTGCTCGTTTTTAAGGTTTCGGGAAATATGCGATCACGGTTTACTCTCGCACATGGAAGGGGTTCAGAGATTTTTAAAAGAGTTATAGAAAGCGATGGAGATATCCGACTTTGAGGAAAAGAGGTGCATTTTACGAGGATCGTTTTGAGAAAGGCAGTTACCGTAATGTGTTTCCTCGAATGAAAACAAGTTTTCTTAAAGAGGAAGCTACTGCAGATTATTAATCCTTCGGGAATATACTGAAACCGAAATGATGTAATTGCAGGATACATCCGAAATCGTTAACTCATGATGATTAATGAAAATCGGATGGTGTAATTATGTCATAAATAATAAAAAATCATGATATAATTAGTATTTGCCAATACGAGGCAAATTCATCATCCGTCAAAGTGAATTGCGATATTATCACGAGCGCTATCACTATAAGGAGAGGACGTGGCTTTTGAGAGAATATTTTTTTAGAGACGAACTTAGAAATTCTTACACACTAATGTTCTTTAAGTAAACTAACTAACTAACTAAAAGCTATGAAATTATGACAGAAAAATTCTCACATTATTTTATGGACGGAATTAAGGTATAAGAGAATAAATAGCTCACTTTCCGAAGTTCCAGAGAGTTGAGGATGAACACCATCGCTTCCCCCTTGAAATCTTCATTGTCCTAGAAAATACAAAAGAATTTATTATTATTGATATTTCTGAAAATTTATGAGCGTTATTTTGAGTTAGATATAACGGACGGTCCTAATCTCTCTTCAATTCAGTGTAGTCATTATTAATGTCAACACATCATTATTAGGCGCAAGCAGTACTTTTTATTCCTGTACAAAGATAAACATTTGTAACGCAGTTAGTTAGTTGGTCAGAACGCGAAATCAAGCTTGATAGGCATTTCTTTTAAGAAAGCTGGTTTTAATATTCAAGAATCTTTGAGCCTTTTAGCTAATGACTCATTTTACAAGGAAATTAACAGTAATAAAAAATTAGAAAAATTTGAGTTCATAATAAGTTCAATACATTATACACTGAAGATGAGCAACGGTGTTTTGGTATACTTACATCCTCAGTAATACAATCATATTGAATAATGATATTAATTTTAATACATATAAAAATAATAAATGATATTAAAATATGAAAACAACAACTAATAATTAAAATTGATATAAAAGATCCCTAAATATGAATCAGCTGCCATAAATAGATATATTCCGACTACTGATCTATCTTTCATGTACGAATATTATCATCGATATATCACAATATAAGAGCAGAGTCAGAAGTGAATAGTTATATTTCGGACGGTTTTTTAACAGAAATTACCCGTAAAAATATAAGATCGATTGTGTACTACAAAAGTGAGAATCGCAAAAACCATTTGATATTATAGTTTGCGAAAAAAATTAATTGGTATATAAATACAAAAAAGTGCGAGCTGCAAAGAAAAGGGACTTAATAAATTTTTAAGAGAAACCATGTATCATTCCGTGCTATGACTTACCACAAAGAACGTAACATCTGACAATATCGATTATAAATAGAAGCATTAGTGAATAAGTCGCGAAAATCCTCTCTGGTTTTCAAATTCGATAAAGAAGCAGCATCGCAAATACTACAGTCACCAAACGAATCGATCGATTCATTTCGAAATTATACATTTTTCTCGAATATTTTTCACGGTGTTTCTTTGACGCTCATATTTACCAAAACTCGCACGGCAAAAATCTTTAGAGCGTAAATAAGCACCACGAAAACAGAGACAAGAATTTGTTGGCCTCTAGTAGCGCCTCTTTTAATTAAAGGACAACGGGAGCGCCACTGTTTTTGAGAAATCGGATTTCGAGGATCGACTCGATACCTCGAGGACCGAAGAAGGAGAGCGAACTCCTCACTAACTTTGAGAAATTCCTTTCCTCCTCTGGAACTAACCCACCCCAATCTCTCCGAATTTCTTCTTCTACTTCTGGATCTCTCATCCGAGACTGCACCGAAGAGTTAAATATTGTGTAAAATTGGAATTCCGCCGTGAAACAAAGAGGCCTCTTCACTTCCCTCCGAAACAAAGTCCGGAAGTCTTCTTCTGCGGCACCAGCTGCACGAAAGGTTTCGCTTTTTTATGGAATTGTGTGTGTCTACCCTAACGAGAGGAGAGATGCTGTTTGAAGTTGCACGAACCGTAGCGGCATTCGTTAGCGCAGCTGATTGGAGACATTTTTCTCATTTCGACGCGATCTTAACTTGGAGGTTTTTGGACCGTCTCTGATAGGAGATGTCTCACAGACTCGCATACATAATGTGTTTGAGTAGGAGGTAATCTATTGTCTTGCTCATAATTTACGCAAATGTGCTTCCGATACACGTCATTATTTCCTAATTCCTTTTATCAGTAGAAAAACAACGTTTTAGAATTTCGAATGATAAGAAGGTTGCTAAGGAATGATAAGAAGTTACAGACTGAAATTTTATAGGTATGAGTCAAGATTCTGGGTTCGGGTACAGATAAAGCGGATTTTTCTGCTTTATCAAAGGTTATCTTAGTTTATCCTCTATTGACTTTCCCACTGTAACTTTTCTGTGGGTGATTGTTAACGAAATCATAAAAAAAATTTTAAAATAACCATAAAAGACCGTTCGAAACACGCCCACTAAATACCTTATCCCGTTTAATACGCGGTTTTCTTTCAATTCCGATATTTTTAAGCCTCTTAAAAATTCCGCATAAGACGCTCTACTAACCGCTTATAAGAAGGATTTCTCCCGTCCTTGCTAGTTTTTGGTACTACAACCCGCAACAGCCAGTTTTCCGTCTCATTTCATAGACCAAAAATAGTTTGCGTTATCATATCGCTAATTTTTTTTAAAAACATTAATTATTTTGCCTGATTGGTAAAAATTGTTCCATTGTAGATTAGATTACCATAATTAAGTAATAAAGGAAAGCGCTTTCTTGGTGGGTAAAGATGACCATTCTCCGAAAGTATGACGAGAAGGCATTCAGTATTACACGAAAATAGTTCGTGGACTTTTTAAATACCCTATAGAGAGCTATGACAGAAAAAATAAATTAGGAAGTAAACCCTTTTCCTTGTAAGGGGTAAAGCTCTCATTAATAAACTTAGAGATTCACGATACACTCTTTTGTTTTCCAATGCACAAAAAATAAAAACTCATCATATCCTGGTCAAAAAACATCCCGTTTATAACTTGGTTTTCACTTTGCCCCCTGAAATGCAGGTTAAACTTGATTTACCATATGTCAGTCAACATGCTTTCAAAGGGATGATTAACTAATTATAACTAAACATCGACTACGACTATCTAAACTTATGGATAAATATTTTGAGAGATAATTTTGCATTTACTCCAACACAACTTGCATGGATAAATAAAGGTCTCGTTCAAAAGATTTCTCTGGCGAAGATATTGTTCAACCATGATATTACAAATTAGTTTAGACGGCAAAAGTTGAAGATATTGAAAGGTAGAAGAAGGTTTTTAAAATTTTGCGAGGGGGAAATCGTGTCAGTGAGCCAGGAGAGGAATTTGGTTCTAAACAGATGTTGAGAGGATATGAAGATCTGAGATTAAGGTTGAGTTTATTTTTAGCCGGTGACAGTAGTTCTCTGTTTCTGGTCGACGCTATTTTCGGTTATTTTTTTTTAGTTTGAGATCCATCTGTCTCCGTAATGATTTGGAAAATCTTTAGAAGAATTTTTGAGTTTCAAATGAGTCGGCTAAAGACGTGCAGTGACGAATGTGTTGTTTACTTGTCTGCTTCCTATTGTCACAGTATGATTCCGTAGTTAATAATTCCATTCCAAATAGATTGTATCAATCTCTTTGAGATTAATTTATAGAAATTCGTGAAATGAAACTTATCATAAGATAGGGTAAGGAAAATTTGAACATAGAATTCAGCTGTCTCTGTCTAAAATTTCTTTAGCAATATACTTAAGATAAAACACAAACTTCTCACCTCCCTGACCAACAGCTCTGGCACAATTTAAGAAGATAAAAGGTAAAAGATGCGGAAAAGAAAGTCATACTTATGAAGAAAGGAATGCGTTATAGATAAAAAATGCATAGTTTTGCCGGAAATAAGAAAATTTTCTAGGCTATAAACTAAAGATTTATTTCTGAAACTGAAAGCAATAGGAGTAGAATATGTATGGAGGATAGACGTATAAATTACGTCTTGATAAGATAATTTCCATCATAATGATAGCTGCTGCAGCTGCTTCAGACAAAAAATGTGTGTTATTAATATATTTCTGCGATATATTTTAATTCTGTATTTCTGATAAATTTGACCAGAAGGTAATATCTACGGGATACATTAGGATAAAGTATGGAACATGTATGCATTTAGAGGCAGGCGCACACCCAGTGTTTTCGCTTGTGGGACTAAACTGAAGGACGTCACTAGTAATGTATTGAACATGTTAAAATTTTAGTAGCTGAATAATTCTTACGATAAAGAAATTAAGGAAAGGTGTAATTTTACTACAACTTACTGTAGATACTACAAAGTGTTACTGTAACCTTGAGGGTGATAAATGTAAACGGTGTACTTGCAGAGTCTATGGGAGCTAAAGCTTCACGTGCACACCTATTTATAAGCATACAATATCTATTGGAAAAAAGATCTATCGGATACTCGATTTTAATTCATATTCTTTAGCTCTGATTTTTAGAATCCTGTCTAAAAATTTATCAAAAAAATCAATGATTCTGTCGTGGTATTGTAAAAACTAATTAAAATAACGTTTTTATACCGCTGCACAGTGGGCTAGAATCGAAAAAAGCTGGCCAAGAGGCCAAAAATGGTTTTTTTGAGTGCGGGTTTTGAAACTTCGCATATATATTAAGAAAAGATTGAATTTTATGTTCCCGTTTGTCGTTTTTCGATACCTTTACGCGTTAAAAAGATACATGGCGTCAAACTTGAACCATTTTCACAGAAATGGGCAGTCGCGAATTTTTCGGATAAACATTCAAGTTTGCGTTTTTATGGAGGGTTTAAATAGATACTTTTGGAAAAAACAACGATGCAATGATCTACAACAATTCTTTATGTTTTGACTGGCTGCTATCACCGCGGACAAAAATGAGTTTATGCTCATTTAAAGCAACAAAATGGCGGACACCTTTTTCGGACAATTTTCGAGATAAAGTAAGGAATATAAATAGGAAAACGGCCCTAATGCATCGAGTCTCTTATACCACGTCATAGCCAGAAGTGTCTAGATGTGGAATCCGAAGAAACTGTTTCAATTCAGGTGCTACTTTGGGAGTTAAGTCGATTTTTCGTAAGCGCGGCGCGTTCCGACTCACCACCGTGGAATCCCCGAATGCAGTTTCGCTGTCCTTTAGGTGATACGAAGTCTAACGATTGGTTTCTTTCCTGTTAAATTCTGGCTAATTATCCTTAAGTAAATTCTGCTAACCATTTCTTCCACCAACATTGGGGGTGAAAACTTCTCTATAAGTATTTTTACGGTTAAAATTAAAATGCAGATGCATCTTACCTGAATGTTAAACTTTCCTTAATTCCACGTCCGTTATGTAAAGTAGAGGTATCTAATTCTTCTCTTAAACTGTCTTCACGTATGTTTGAAGGATAATTAGCCAGAATTTAACATGAAAGAGACCAATCGTTAGACTTCGTATCACCAAAAGGACAGCGAAACTGCATTCGGGGATTCCACGGTGGTGAGTCGGAACGCGCCGCGCTTACGAAAAATCGACTTAACTCCCAAAGTAGCACCTGAATTGAAACAGTTTCTTCGGATTCCACATCTAGATACTTCTGACTATAACGTGGTATAAGAGACTCGATGCATTAGGGCCGTTTTCCTATTTATATTCCTTACTTTGTCTCGAAAATTGTCCGAAAAAGGTGTCCGCCATTTTGTTGCTTTAAGTGAGCAAAAACTCATTTTTGTAAGCGGTGATAGCAACCAGTCAAAAGATAAAGAATTGTTGTAGATCATTGCATCGTCGTTTCCTCCAAAAGTATCTATTTAAACCCTCCATAAAAACGCAAACTTGAACGTTTATCCGAAAAATTCGCGACTGCCCATTTCTGTGAAAATGGTTCAAGTTTGACGCCATGTATCTTTTTAACGCGTAAAGATATCGAAAAACGACGAACGGGAACATAAAATTAAATCTTTTCTTAATATATATGCGAAGTTTCAAAACCCGCACTCAAAAAAACCATTTTTGGCCTCTTGGCCAGCTTTTTTCGATTCTAGCCCACTGTGCGCCGCAAGAAAAATTGTCTTTCTTAAGTTGTTTATGAACTTAAAGGGTTAAGACTTGCACAGAAAATAAATTCACTATTTTCTAAGAAACTTTCTCGCTGGATGTTTTTACGCGGGCGAATTGGACGAAAAGTAGCAGGCGACTACTTTTTTCAATGCATTTTGCGAGAAATTCTCGACCTTTTCATTAATTTCTGTTGAAAATTTCCCTAAAATATTTTCACCTGCCTATGTATTAACGCTAAAAGAAACAGAAAGGTTTGAAGCTAATATTGATATAAAAAAATCCCATGTTTCTTGAATCTGAGAATTAATGGCACCCGTTCCAAAAGAAACGGAACAATACGCCGTATTTCTTTGAGATGTAACATTTTTGTTGTTTCTTGAGATTATGTTGTAAATAAACAAAAAATAATCACGGCGTTATGTGTGGTATCACTGATACATAATAATGAAAAATATTGAAACAATTTTGACCAACTCCAAAATTTTACGCTAATTTTGCAACGGCGCACAGTGGGCTAGAATCGAAAAAAGCTGGCCAAGAGGCCAAAAATGGTTTTTTTGAGTGCGGGTTTTGAAACTTCGCATATATATTAAGAAAAGATTTAATTTTATGTTCCCGTTCGTCGTTTTTCGATATCTTTACGCGTTAAAAAGATACATGGCGTCAAACTTGAACCATTTTCACAGAAATGGGCAGTCGCGAATTTTTCGGATAAACGTTCAAGTTTGCGTTTTTATGGAGGGTTTAAATAGATACTTTTGGAGGAAACAACGATGCAATGATCTACAACAATTCTTTATCTTTTGACTGGTTGCTATCACCGCTTACAAAAATGAGTTTTTGCTCACTTAAAGCAACAAAATGGCGGACACCTTTTTCGGACAATTTTCGAGACAAAGTAAGGAATATAAATAGGAAAACGGCCCTAATGCATCGAGTCTCTTATACCACGTTATAGTCAGAAGTATCTAGATGTGGAATCCGAAGAAACTGTTTCAATTCAGGTGCTACTTTGGGAGTTAAGTCGATTTTTCGTAAGCGCGGCGCGTTCCGACTCACCACCGTGGAATCCCCGAATGCAGTTTCGCTGTCCTTTTGGTGATACGAATTCTAACGATTGGTCTCTTTCATGTTAAATTCTGGCTAATTATCCTTCAAACATACGTGAAGACAGTTTAAGAGAAGAATTAGATACCTCTACTTTACATAACGGACGTGGAATTAAGGAAAGTTTAACATTCAGGTAAGATGCATCTGCATTTTAATTTTAACCGTAAAAATACTTATAGAGAAGTTTTCACCCCCAATGTTGGTGGAAGAAATGGTTAGCAGAATTTACTTTGAGTAATCTTCACATCTGGAAATTTTTACCGACCCTTGCGTCACGGGTTTGGAGTTAAGTACGGTTTATGGCACTCCCGCGCTACGCAAACGCTCTTGCGTATCCTCTCACTGGCTAAGGTTATTCCGCACGTGTCTTTTGGATTCTTAGGAAAAGAGAAAACATTTTTGTAGTTCAGTTTTAGTCCATCTATGAAGACCGAAATTTTTTTCTTTTTTTCTGTGCTCTCGTAATGTGCACTTCCTCGTGTGCTATAGCTGCAGCAGTATTTTTCGTCGTTCAACGAGTTTCTTTCGGCCAATCCGCCTTCAATGGAAGAAGGAAACGAAAACAGTTGCGAAGGAAGAGCAAAATTATTTGAAAAAACGGATATTAAAATTGACGAAGGTTACGATTGGATATTTTGAAATGAACTTTCCTATGTTGCTTACAATGGTAGATGGAAAGGTGAGAGTAATCTACTTTTTGGCATTTTATTGTGGAAAATTTGACTTAAATGCAACATAAATACTTTAGTTGTGCAATTCACTAATAGATAACTCGACATTGAGATGTTACATCTGTGAGGCAAGAATATCTGAAATGAATGACATAGGGGAAATGAGGAAACGGAAAGTGGACCCGGAGAAATTCTCTTTCGGAATATCGACTCTTCATTGCTATATCAGGTTTTTTGAATGTCTTTTGCATTGGTCATACAGACTTGATTTTAGGCAGTGGCAGGTGAGTGAATAAAGTTATTGATAGTTACATGCATTCGGAAAGCAATGAAGAAACCTCATTCAATACTGCAACACTACAGGCCCGTGGTAGCCAAAGAGTTCAATTGCAAGAGAGAGTATATTATTATAAATTATACCTACAAAATGAATTTCGGCAAAAAAATGGGATTGATAGTCGATACGCCAAAGGCATGAACAGGAACCACTGCTCGGAAGTTCTTTGAGAGTCCAACTTTAGCAGCAAAAATAACAGGTATAAAACCGATATTGGTATCTAAATTACTTAAAACTCGGAAAAATGTTAGAGTAAATTTAATAGAACACCGTAAAATAAATCGCGGTAATGATTTCTGTTGGTTTAACCGGTTTCAGAGTTTGTTTGGATAATCAAAATAACTCAATACCATTTATTTCCTAGGAATTGACGACAAACTAATAAAAAAATTCGGAAATATACTGAAGGCACTTTCTTCACTTTCACTTTCACTTTCGAGTTGTTTACCCCATTCGGAAACAACTGCTGGGATGCTTCCTCTCTATATTTAAGCTTGTATCCATGGTACTACATGCCTCCGACAGTACATAAGGTAGTTGTTCATGGAACACAAATTGCAAATAATTCAGTTCTTCCGTTAAGAGAACTCTCGGAAAAGGTTATGGAGGCAAGAAACAAAGATATTAGGAGGTTTCTCGAAAGTTTTACGAGAAGACACTCGAGAGTTGCCACAAACGAGGATCTCTTTAAAAGACTTCAGCTTACATCAGATCCAAAAATTTCCATGTCTGCAGTATTCAAATACAAGAAACAATAGATAATTGCGAAAGAATTGAGAAATCTCCTCATCATCGACGACTGAGAGGGTGAAATTATTGATGATGAGGATTCGGACGATTCATCTTCTGACGAATAAGACTAAAGCTGCAATAAAGTAACGATGTATATTAACTAGCATAAATATTTATGTTGTAAATAGATATTTTTGTCATAGAGGTAATATACGTGGAATTTAAATTCGCATTAACATTTGGTTTAATTATTTTACATAAAATGAGACGCTTTTTACCTGAATGTTAAACTTTCCTTAATTCCACGTCCGTTATGTAAAGTAGAGGTATCTAATTCTTCTCTTAAACTGTCTTCACGTATGTTTGAAGGATAATTAGCCAGAATTTAACATGAAAGAGACCAATCGTTAGACTTCGTATCACCAAAAGGACAGCGAAACTGCATTCGGGGATTCCACGGTGGTGAGTCGGAACGCGCCGCGCTTACGAAAAATCGACTTAACTCCCAAAGTAGCACCTGAATTGAAACAGTTTCTTCGGATTCCACATCTAGATACTTCTGACTATAACGTGGTATAAGAGACTCGATGCATTAGGGCCGTTTTCCTATTTATATTCCTTACTTTGTCTCGAAAATTGTCCGAAAAAGGTGTCCGCCATTTTGTTGCTTTAAGTGAGCAAAAACTCATTTTTGTAAGCGGTGATAGCAACCAGTCAAAAGATAAAGAATTGTTGTAGATCATTGCATCGTTGTTTCCTCCAAAAGTATCTATTTAAACCCTCCATAAAAACGCAAACTTGAACGTTTATCCGAAAAATTCGCGACTGCCCATTTCTGTGAAAATGGTTCAAGTTTGACGCCATGTATCTTTTTAACGCGTAAAGATATCGAAAAACGACGAACGGGAACATAAAATTAAATCTTTTCTTAATATATATGCGAAGTTTCAAAACCCGCACTCAAAAAAACCATTTTTGGCCTCTTGGCCAGCTTTTTTCGATTCTAGCCCACTGTGCGCTGTTTGAAAACCGGAGTTCGGATGTGATTTACATGCTACGGCATTCAAACTCGTTAAATTGGAGGACAGGTAGTTAAAGAAAATCTCTTGATCAGAATTGGAATTTTAAAGTTTCGTAAACGAACTTATAGCGAAAATAACTCACCGAAGGGTGAGGAATTGTTCATAACAACATAGTTAAGGGAAGAAGATCGGTCCGGCCTCCCCCCAATGCACCGCGTCTTGAACTAACTCCATCGTGGCAGGTTTCCCACTCACTTCAATTAACACCGCCAACGCACTGTCCGCAAAACTTTCTCAACAAACTTCTCAAATCCAAAAGCTTTGTTACGCTCTGACCTCCCCGTCTCCAACGTTGACGCTCTATTTTCCTCGCGTAATTTAAACGGTGTTCATAAACTGATACATTCCATGGATTCCTGTTGCACAAACAGACGGCGATAAATTTCCTTCCTCCTTGGAATCAATTCAAGTGAGGTAAGAAAACATAAAAAATACATCGCTGCTTAGACATGATATTTTGGAAGATTTTCGAAAAATCATTCAAAGGTTAATATACTCTAATAAGGAAAATGATCATTAGTCGTGAATCGTACGTATTCGTTGATGCCTGCGAAAATTTTTTCTAAAGAATATTTCGTATTAAACATGAAGTTCTGCAAAAACAGTTTCACTCTTAAAGAGAATCGAAAATTTTGCTGGAATCGCTCTGACTTCTCTGAATTGTTCATATTTATCCAGTTATTCAATTCCCGAAGGCAGTCACTTCAGTTATGTACCATAATTGATTCTCCTAATAACTCCTAATTTCATTCTGTTATCTGCATCCCTTTTCACCGATCATGAGTATGAAATAGGACTTTCTCAGTCGACCTCTTACGATGTTACCAAGACTTCCTTTGTTCCTCGTATAATATCTAAATGATTTCACTAAAATATTAACATATTATTCTAAAATCGGTCATCGTATTTTCACAGATAAAAACAGCATGTTCACTTCTTATTTACAATCTTATGCATTATTTTCTGTGATAATTAAAAAAATACATTATTTTGTAAGACAGAAAATTAAATTTTTCCGTTACGATATTTTCCACTGCCACAGGCTGTAATCCACTTGCAGTGTTCGTGCTATGATAATAATATTAATATTAAAAAGTGTATCTTGGATAAATATTCGCAGTTGAAAATCCAACAACACTTATTCCTAACTATGATACTATGAAAGAAAACCAATATCGTTTCATACTATTCATACATTACTGCAGTTGTGGAAAATGATAAAATATTTTTTGAACTCACCATGAGTACTTCTATTGTATCGTCGTGAAGAAGTTCCATGTCATACCTCAGCATGTTAATTTTTGAAAGAAAACACGTTCATTTAATAACAAGTAGTTGTTTCATGATTTTTCTAATTACTTGTAATTATCAATTTGATAGTTTTTGATAAAGTATAGAGTAATGCCAAACGTTGCCACCACTCTGTGTATTATTTCAGCAGTAAACTGTAATAATAAACGATAATTATGTTACTGCTGAAATTACGGAACGTAGAACATGTGGAGTATGTGGAGCAACCCTCACGAAAGATAGTTATATTGCATTACGCTTCCCATGACTTCTTCAGAACATTTTCTCTCAACCGAACCGATACTATGCGGTACAATGAGACATCCTCGGAAAGCACGCAGACCCATCTTTCGCATTCCTTTAAGGCACTCCGCTATTCCATATCAGCGCTTCTTTTCGCTCCCCATTTCTTCCCTCCAGCACCTGCAGACACACCAATTTGCGCCCTTTGGTCGGGTGGTCTGGAGAAATTCGCCGGGGGTTGGAGGCTCTATTTTTACCCCTTTTTCCCCCCTCCTCATCCCACCTCCAACCCAAAAAATACCCCATCTCCCCCCATAATGAAACTCTCCCTGTTTCTTCGCCCACCAACCTCCGCTTCTTACCGTGTCTCCCAAAGGAATTCCTTCAATTCCAAGGATCCACACACACTCTCCCTCCACTTCTTCTTGAGGTAGACGACTCACTCTTCTCCGCCCTCCCGTTACGATCTCTCCCTCCCAATCTAACTCTCCTCCTTCCTTAATTCCCTTGGAAATGTTCCTTTTCCAAGTCCGCGGGAGATCTCTCATTTCCTGAGCTGTTAATTTCTCACATTCTCGCACACATCCTTTCGTATCCTTTTCTCCTATCTCCGCCGCACCATTTCTCGCTTCCTCTTTCCCCTCACTTTCCTTCGTTCCTGCGAACGTTTTTCTCCTTTCATACCCATCTCTTCGCAGGTTTCATCTTGACCCAAACCACTCTCACCCTTTCTCTCTCTCCTCCCTCATATGCTGTCCGATTCCTTCCAATATCTTTCCTTTTCTCCCCTTTGTATTGCGTCGACGTCCATCTCAGACGGGGGATCTTTCTTTTGCGCTACTCCTTGAGAGTAAGGCTCAAGTTGCAGTCGGTGCGTTATTGAGTACGAAGAAGAGACCCATCATGTTATATTGTTTGCTAAGTATGGAGGGAAACTAAGATTCCACGCGGAACTGAAAGGATCAATTAGATTCTCATATTGGAAAGTTACACAGAATTTAATTTCGATTTTACGGATAAAATATGAAGATATATTGGCTCAATGAGGAGGAAAGTACTCACGTATCTCCAATGAAATGGAAAACTTCAGCTTTAAGTCACCATCATGTTCATGACGGTATTCCTGCTCTTTTCAGTTCCATGTGATGATGTTCCTGTATATCATCCGCATTAAGTGGGAAATAAATATGAAATATATTAATACTTTGATTATCCCACTTAGCTATTTGTAATAAATTTAAATCGGGGTATTATGAGTTATGGTTTCTTTGAGATTTGGTTTGTTATTCTTTTAGATTTTTACCATTCATATCAGTTAATGGACCATATCTTAATATAAAGATAAAGAAAAACTCTATTTCAGTGAATTTCAGAGGATTCCTTTTTATTTTGTTATAAAAAGGATTGCATTTTATTCAACTGTAGCATTTTTTGTCGTACATATTAGCATCACAGGATTTTTTTGTCATTATGTATCGTCCACATTATGAAGAGGGTAATTTCGCTGACGGAGAATTTTCTGAAGAAGAAAATGACCTGTTTCATTGGTGAATGGGGAAAAATTCAATCAGTTTGTCAAATTTCAACGACTTCGAGTCTGTGGATGACTCTACGCCGATAATAATTCTGTCGATCATTAAGGAGGTATTCTGCTCTCGTGGTTGCCTTCTTTCGGATAGAGATTCGGACACGGGAGACGGCGAAAATGATTGTGATAAGAAACGTCCACCAATGACTCTAGCGGAGATAATAGAGATCATGGATACTTTATGGCAACACATTGTCAAATGAACGTGGAAAAGAAAATTTTTCAATCACATATTCAACGCCTTGAAAATGCTGCCTATGCAACCTTAGGCACTAAGAGAGGACAATCAACAACAACTCTTATTTTCTTTGAATTCGATGAACAATGTCAATGAAGGTGGCGATGTTCGACGTTAATACAGTTACATATTTCACCGTGCAAAATTTTGTAGCTAAGGTGGATTATATTTTCAGTGTGCTTTTTGCATTGTGATTTGCATTATTTTCCATCACTTTAGTTAACAACGTAATGCTAGTTTTTGTAATTCTAAATTATAACTTCTAAAATTAATAAAAATATTCGCGGAGCATTAAATAGTTCACAATGAAGAGTTTCCTTCGCATTGAACACCTGAAGAGCAGGATTTGCGCAGTAGTAGCAGTACCACATGTAGTCACTCAGAGGTAGATTTAGTTGATGGCCATGCGTGAGAACAATTTATGATGCGGGAAGGACGTCATATACGAGGAAGGAATTAACCTAAAGGACCAAAGAATACCTCGCAATACCTGGGATTTCGTATTGTCCGTACTCGCTACATGCGGGATAATTACCATTCATATTAATAATTAATAGTCATATGCGATGATTCACATTAATATGAGACAAAAGGAAAGTCCAAGGGACCGAGACACCTCGTTATGGGCAGGATTTCGTGGCATGTCTGATTGTTATAAACAAGTTTTATGGCATTTCATAAAATACTTACTTATACTCACTCAAAATTACACGTACGTATTTTCTGACAAAGAAAAGAAATTACAAGAGAGATTGATGCACGAATTAAATGGCAAATAATAGCAAAGGTACTCTGATCCTGTAGGGCATGTGCGTACCTGGAAGGGGTAATGGAACTACCTTAAGAATGTTTTTCGACATCTCTTAACATAATAATTGTTTCTATTAACACATTCAGACTATTCATTTTTTTG
Source organism: Pachydiplax longipennis (assembly GCA_036926295.1). Lineage (NCBI taxonomy): Eukaryota > Metazoa > Arthropoda > Insecta > Odonata > Libellulidae > Pachydiplax > Pachydiplax longipennis. The sequence continues at coordinate 22,453,886 of JAVFKF010000012.1, forward strand.
GTTATGCGAGATCATTTGGATTTTTTTTCAAGTTTTACCTCCGGTACTCTTTGTTCCATTTAGAGTATTCACCACAATCTCATTAGTCAATCAGTAATTGCGTAAACTTCCGCAGAGATAATCAAAAAAGATGATTCCTCTGAGCGACTTGGCTTAATCTATATTATGTTCAACACCAGCGCGTTGGGATTACGGAGGAATAAAATGAAATATATTCGCGGCTGAATTGATTCTTAATTTTCAGCATTCGACTTCAAAGATGGAGCAGAAGGATAGAGTAGAGGGGATGGGTGAGTATAACTATTCAAGTTTTGGGATCCGTCTCCTCCCTCTCGCTTCCCTCCACTTGTTTTCCTTGGCGTTGGATGAAGATAAACACACCCTAGATGAAGAAGGGATGCAGAATGAGAAGGGGAGAGAGTTTCCATAGGGAGAGAGAGAGGAGAATGATATCCTTCTCCCCACGTGATCTGTTTACCGGAAGTACTGCGCTCCTGCTTAGGATCAGCGATACGTTACAGGTCTCCATGAGTCAGTGGGAATATTAAGAGATTTTTATAATCCACCTTCCGTTGTTTCATCATCTCCCATTGTGATTGCATTGCAGAAAGACAAGTTTCATCGTCGCAATTTCATAATATACCGTAGAATGTTTATTTGCCCTTGAAAGTTCGCCAAAGATACCTCACTACAGTATTCTTAACTGATTGGTTGCAAGTAAACGCAAAATACGGGCACTTAACCAGGGATGGAAATAGAGAAATGTGTTAGTATGCTAAGTCTGAACTCCAGATCGCTTAATATTTCATTTAATTACCCTATTTTCTACCTTATAAGACACTGTATTTTCGGCGAAGAAATACATGGAAAATCATACAGCGTCTTATATGGTTAATGCTAGGACTATTTTTTTTTAATTCATAGCCCACCAGAAAAGGTGACTAAATTAAAAGATTTTTCCGATATCGATTGACATCTTTCCAGTTTTTGATTACTTTTTTATTTTTTTATATCTACTAGTCTAAGTTTGGGTACTTGGCATAATATCAGACGTATAAAAGAGCTACAACTTGCAAATAGTGACTTTTTTCTCTTTTTATTTCTACGTTGGCTACTATTTAAACCTTCTTCAACACTCATCATGACCATTTCATTTCCCATTTTTTCATGACAACCTCCTTTCTCCCTGAGTCCGTCATTTGAATTTTTTTCTCCCTAACCAATATTTTTCTTTCCCGTCTCGGTTTTGTCTCACGTTCTATTCTTCATCCTGAACTCATCGTAGACTTGACAGCTGTCTGCCTGATATTTACTCCTATATCGGTCGACATCGAGCTGGAATGAGGGGGAAAGGAAAGATGGTTCCCAGAGCGAAAATAGAAGTCTTTTATACATTTTTGCGCCGTTTGTTCAGCGACTTTGACAATTTATTCTTCTTTTAAATATTTTTTCAGTATTCCGGAGAATCTGGGTTCACTAACTGGTGCACACGATCAATGAATTATAACAAATATGCGGAGGAAGTTACTGAGTGCTTTTTACCATCGGTTCTCTTAATTTCATAGTAAAAATATTTTCATATTTCTGTTATGCGTGACTGATAGCACTATCTTGCACTTATATTTTTCCATATTCACAGTGAGTCATATGTTTACAGCTACTTCACGAATTCTAGAGTAATACCGACGAATAAATTCGTGATTACGTAAGTGGAAGCTTTAAAACCATTGATGCATTAATTATTACAATATTATTTGAAAAGGCAAGTTTAACTTTAAAAAATTTGACGCATAATTACATAAAAGAATTTGTAAACAACATAATTACAGAAAAATATCTATGATATATTTTTATGGTTTTTGAAGCTCCGAAGCGTGCTTATCTTCCCATTGAAAATCAATTAACACAGGCTAGAACAAGGATTTATTCAGTTCAGTACCTAGAGCACGACTTTTCTCAATAAGTTAATTCATAAGAAAATGGGGTTTCCTTTATTCTGTAACGGGATAAAATTTCCTTCGAATCAGGAAATTTTAATACCAGTTATCGCTAAGAAATTGAAATGAATGTACGATGTGATCTAACGAAAGACAGATAGATGTTATATCTTTTCACATGATTATATAGTTATACAATATATAAACTATCATACTAATACCACGTTATTAATAAGCATACATTTGGTGATGAGGCCATTTATTATAAGCATAAATTAATTCTGTCCTATGATTCCACTCCATCCTAGAGGTTTTAGAGTCGAAACCAGCGTTCTGAAACATAGCAAATGTTACCTTTGACCTTTTCCAAGGTAGAGAGCTTCGATTCTCGAAGGGGAGTTCGATGATAGAGGTGGAAAAATAGAACATTTCGCAAGGACACGATTAATTGTCGAAAATACATGGTTTAATGAGAGATTTCCTTATTTTCCAACATGTGGAACAGTGGTATAAATTGCAGAGCAAAATTATTTCTAGTATCTCAGCGATTTTTCGGTTAAAGCTATCTATATCTCTTCGTCGACAATTGTGTGCGTTGAAGAAGCAGCTCAGCTAACATGAAAACTAAAATTGAACTACATAACTAACGTTACAAGACAGGTCTACAAGACAACACTTAACTCAATAACTCTTAACTCTCCTACAAGCTCACAACATCTTTTCTTCCACGAGGAAGAAGTTTCGGGTAATTTAGCGGAGAAATAATTCATACCTTTCAGGGCGAGAAAACTAATTGTAATTAGATCTTCGAGAGACTAAAAAGTTTTTCCCTGCATTTCTGGAGGCATAAATTTCACTCGAGTTAGCCTCTGCAGATGTGAGTAAGCCGAAGAGACAAGGGGTAGGAAGAAGTAGAAATGGAGTGTAAGAAAAGGCCATTGTAATAGCGAAGGGATGAGGGTTAGACGAGGTGTGAAAATGAATAAACCTTCTTTAACCTTAGCAACCTCATTTCTAGCGTTTTTCCTCGGCAGTATCTTAGCCTCCTCCTCCCTCTCTATGCCAACCTATCCAACTTTGCCCTCACTATTTCACACTTTACCCCACCTCATCCTCACCTAACCCGCATAAATTCCACTGCACCTTATCACTAACATCTTATTTCACGTCCCGTTTAATCTTACTTCAGCATATAATACCTCGAGTCTCGTTTAGGCTTCTCGGAATGCGAGAGCTTCTCTTCAAGAAATTTTCTTATTCCGCACGAAGAGCTACATTGGTAGGCAATTTGGAAGTCGACGGGGGGTCTTTAATTGGGATTCATGAACTAATGAATTTTCTGCTACTATATCTTGATGATTGAAATATTTTTCATTTGTCTGTGGAATAAGATACAAGAAGATGTATTTTACATTAACCTAACCCATCATTCTTGTTCAACGCTGTGATAATGTGAAAGCAACTGAGGTGTGAGGTACGCTAATTAATGCGATTAATGAAGAATCTTCTGTTCGTATGATATGAAAACGTTACTCATAGGGTCACTGTACTGAGATATGTATGGTTTCCAGTCACAGCGTTCTGACTCAGTCAGGTAAGCAGGGTCAAAATATTTCACTCTACATCTTGCGCAGTCACCTTATCCTTTATCCAAAGCTTTTTGCAGCTGATGCTGGATTGAGATAAGAATTCATCCTGTCTTCGGGCGGATGATTGTACATCATACATTGTAAAATGAATTTTTGACGATAACTTCTTTAATATGGTTGCCTTCTGATTGGTTAAAATTGTGTAACGAAATAGAGAGAAGGACGATCAAATGAAACAAATAATCAGCTGAGAATGGCATCATTCACTCCTTAGCTTTAGCATAGATCACTCATGAATCAAAATGTCAATTAAAAATAATTTTTTCGTGAGATATGCTTTATAATTTCTCTCTTTAAGTATTTGTAAATTGTAACTATCAGGGAGACGACTTTCTTTTTCCATCCATGAGAGAAATTACCTTAACTTCGCTGTTTATAAGCTCTTTAGTTCTAACAAGAAAAATTGTTCATAACTGCAATTATATACGAACAAGAAAAAATGTATTTAGAATCATTCTATACTTGAATTGGAATTGTCTATTTCTACTTTCTAAATAACATTTTATGCTTGTACATCGATATTTTTATGAAAAACTTTAAAAAAATATTATCAGAACTTATACATTTATTTCTTGTATATATACTATATATATGTGATCATGATGTGTACACAGGTGTACACATCATGATTATCTTCAATACGCGAAGGGGCGATTACAACACCATTCCTCGATGAAAACCACTACGCAAAGAAAAGTTAAAAGGGGCCAGCGACTGTCCGTCACACATTTTCTGCTGTAATTCATTCTTTGGATTCGTAAACAGGAAAAAATCCAGAGGTCTAAATTGACAGTAATTTTCTACTTCGTCGACTTAACCTTGATTCCGTCTGTTTACCGTCCGTTTGTGTACCGAACATCCCACGCATCCATTCTCCGAAACCGCTCTTCCTTTTTCATACCTCAACACTCATCTCAACCTTCTCCCAGCGAGGATAAAGGAACGGAAGAGAAAGAGGCGCGAGAAACGTAGGAGGGGCGAGGGACATGTAAAAGTTTGATTAGTTCTTCAGTCTCCTTTTCCTCCGTAAATCCACCGACTCTTCTTTTTTCCCTAACTGCACGCAGCTCTCGCCCCTTTGTCTTTTCCCCTCTATTTTTCCCACCAGGGGCCTCCCTCGGACGCTGGTCATTTTTCTTCGACGGAATTCAATCTTCCTTCCACCGGAACTTTCCTTCTCTCATCCAGAATCCGTCGTACGTGTCCTCTTATAAGACTCGCCCCTTAGTCAAGGCCTCATCTTCCTCCACGAATATCTACGGTCAAGGATTGCCCTCCATCCATATGGCCTTCCGAGAGCCACTTTTTTTTTCCTCTTTCAATCTTAGGCCTCTTTCCTTTTTGACTTGATGAATTCGGGGTTGTTTACACTCCAGCGCGGGACTCTACCTTGATTTTTTCCTGCCATCTTAAGGCCAAAATGATTCTTTCTGATATACTCGCGCTCCTGGAGGAAATTATAGAATTTTGGAGAAGGGCTGGATGATTCTTCCTTATGGAATAGAGGAGGGAAAAGTTTGGCCTGCAAGACTCATGTAACCCTAAATTGATTTCTGGTTTAGATATTGCGTTATTCCAGAATTCAATCCGTTGGATAAATAAGACGGTCGTAGAATGAACGACAAATGGGAATGAATGATGTATTTTAATAAAAGGAAAGAGAGCAAGAGCGTAAAATGCCATTAGCTTGCTTACCCCGAAAGGTATTTATGATATTGTTATGTATTTACGAATGTATGTACCACTCAATTGCAATATATACTGATAGTTGCCAGAAAAAGAGACCGGAAAACATTTTGCAACGAAATATAGCGAAGGACAAGGTTTGTTAGATGGAGGTATTAAAAGTCACCTGATTCGTTATTTTAATTGGTTATATCTTTCATTTTAAGCGTTAAAAATGATCTCGGAATCGATTTTAAACATAATTGCTCTTCCATTGCTTAGTGCTAAATCCTTTCAGTTTACACGTTCTATTCTTCTGTTTCCAATGTGAAATTTTGTTTTGGACGCCTTTAACGCGGTACTTACGAGTACGTGGTACGCGGTACTCGTATATGTCAAATGTTGCTTATAAGATGTGCGATTGCTTTAAACGCTCTGAATTATTTATTATCGATGGTGCGAGCCTTGATGTGATGGTATTCTATGACAAAGCAGGTGGAACCAACAGATTTATTTTTACTAAACCACAAAATATTATGCGTGGTTATTATTTAAATTATTTATAAATAAATCTATTGGTTCCGCTTGATTTGAATTATTTAATATATTCTTGTTTTCCATTTTGAGGATTCCCTCTGCGGTCTACCTAGTAAAATATTTGACCCGAGTAGAATATCTGTCTTGAGGAACTTAAATTTCACCACGGAAGGCTAAAAATTTGTCAGATTGCAGTCCGAGTCTTGAATGTGCCATTCAACTTCTCCATGGAGATAACATTACACAGAAACATACGTTTTTCCTTCTTTTATGCATAAACCCACCCTTTTCATCTGATTCTCTTCATATGACTTGGTATAGGACCGCATAGAATTATAGGTTTCCAAGTTAACAACAACAAAAGCAAGACTATGTTTATCTAAATAATATAGAAATTTCTTCATTATTAACAATTACAATTTATAACATTGCCCCTGGACATACTATAAACGTGAGACGTTGGTATCTCTCATTCAAATTCATAAATGGATAAATTCATATGGATATCCATCATAAAGCAGCGGAAAAAGACCGTTCTTCACCGCATTCGGACGAGACTATCGTTTTCGGAGTTACTTGGTCATCTTCTAGTCAATAGTAAATAGCATTACTGAAAATTACCCATCCTTATTTAACGTAACTTTTCCAATACGTTATGCCTAAACGAATGACAAGCCTTCAGCTTCTAGGAAGTATGACCGCTGATAAAGACTCTGCTTAATGTAACTGTTAATACAATCTTTACCTGTATATATTTTCGAAGCATCATCTCTTTGCACATGGTAAGAGAGGAATACTAGTGGTTTTATATCTCTCCCTAACTCCCTTAAATTTCCCCGTGTCCCCTTAAGTAAGGACCCGGATATAATTCGCCACCACCTGCTCACTTCCTCACCACCTCAAACCTCTTACTTATGCCATTTCCACGGCCGTATAAGTTAACTACCCCAGTCCTATTCCCATATCTCGCATCGCTTCCGTTTGTTGCTCCTGTTCAGAGAATTAGCGGCCCTTGAAGAGGTTTGCATCAGGGAGAAGTATGGGAAGGAGGGAAGAAATGGGGAGGGAAACAGTGGGGGCGAATGGGTTGTTGGAAGGTAAAAGGCGATGCCAGTGCTCTGGAACCGGGGCGATGGATGACACTGTCCACGACTGGAACCTTTGAATTTGTCCAACGTCTGGCGTAATGTATGGCAGGGTCGGATCCAGAAGGAGGAGAAGATAAAAGGGAAATGGAGGAAAAAAGGAGGAAGTTCTCGAGGAGGAAAGGGAATGTTTGAGGGGAAATTTTGAGTGGCACTCTGTTCAAAGCAATTTCCTTGTCATTAAAGAGTTGATGAAATTCAGCAGAGATTTTCCTTGGGATAAATCCTGTACCCTGTGAAAGGAGCAAATTAATTATAGCTATAGCAGATAATGGAAAGTAAGCCTTGGACGTCGCATATGGCTACTACTTTTGCTTTTTCTGATTTATTTTTCAGAATATGAATCCAAAATAATCCGTTCATCAGTTCAGCCTTTTTTCCTTTCGTGTCACCTTTTTTGCCTGTCTGCTTGTCAATGATGCATACTGCTCGAATCTTTGCTCAGTAAATTTCAGGAATAATTTGGTCGAAGTTTAACTCTTACCTCTAAGTAGAAGTTTTACCTCTTAGTTATTTGGCGTCAAAGCATTTGCCCATCATTTATAATGGTAATGACATAACCTGACGGTTTACTTTAATCATGGACCATTACTAAATGCAGTTCAGTTTACCAGTTTCAATCGAATTGAAAAATTTCATGAGAGTAAAACCTGCGTCATAAGTAAAGATATTTTTCACAAACTACACGTTAAACTGTTTAACTGTTTCTTTGAGGTTACTTAAAATGAAAGATTTTTTAGATATTTTTAAATGCTTAAACGCGACAGCAGAATCAACCTTAACAGAAGATCCTAACTTCAAATTGAACATGTTACATCAACATACAAATAGAGTTATTGGCATATTACAGCATTATATTTTGAGGAATGGCATTTTGGAAGTTGATTTAATCGTGATCTAATGAATAAAATGTCGTCATTGTAGGATTCTACATATAATATGATGTGAATTTGATTAACTCCGTTTTTAGCACATCTGAACTGGACATTTAGTGGTTCAATTACAATCTAATAACACTGCCTAGAGACAGAAGAATATAATTTAATCCACGAGAGGGCCATGAACCAATCACTCGCACCAATAAAAGAGTGAAAATAAATGAAAAACCGTTTGCTGCTCTCCCGCGCTGCTCATAAGGAAAAATCCAATTATGCGGGTAATTTATCCAAAGCAATCAACTGATAAAAGAATGCTCTCGAAATTGTATAGAAACATTTCCTCAATTTTTCCTCCTGCTCGAGGACGAAAAAATCCAGGCTCATGCATTTTAAAAGCCAATTTCAATCAATAAACCTTCCATATTGGAATCATTAAAACAAAATGTGGGAATTTCTTCGGTATTTTCTCACCGAATGAGAAAGGCCGATATCTGCATATTTTTACGCGTTTCGTTATTTCACACCACCGAATGGAGCCCTTCCATAAACAAGGGGATTTAAAAAAAAATACCCGAAAGAGGTGAACATCGCTATTCTATTTTTTCTGCTCAAACGTGGGATTTTAATGCGGGTAGCGCTCTCCCCGTTATTTCGCGCGTTTTATGCACAGGTGAATTTGTTTTATATAATTAATTTTTTCTTCCGGGAAATAAAGAACGGGGTTTCGTTGCAATTAACAGAATAAAAACAGGAGTTTTGCAAAGCAAACAAAAACATGATTCAAATGCTAATAGAATTTAATTGAAGTGTTATCATTCGATCAGAAATTAAATCGGAAAATTAATCAATATTTCGTTGAAATAAAAAATTGATTCCCTTTTCCGGAAAATCGCCATTTAACCGAGAGCTTCATTGGAAGTTAAAATGCAATTAAAAATAAAACTCTGGGATTCGAACTTAAAAAAGCGAATTAGCGCGTTTTTTTTACTCGTCGAGAGGGATTTTTTCGTTCCCTTTTCCGGGTAGAGGACAATTTGATATCCTGCGAAAGGTTGTTAAACCTCTTTGAATTTTCATTCGGGTACTTTTCACGTATATAATATGCCTGTTCCTTCACTCCTAAATATTTGTCATGCATTTATTTGATGCATTTTAGACCCGTCAAATTTATCTATGCAATAGTTCACAATTTCTACATTAAAGAATTCGAGTTAAATTAGTTTCTAATTAATAATGTGTTGAAAAGCGATTTTGGCGATTAGTGAGAAATCATTTACATAGATCATCATACAAATGTAATTATTATAATCGGGAAACTTTTTTCATATGAGAAACTCCATTGAAATAATATCAGTGAATTTTAATTTCCCGAATGTAAATTATACTTAATGAGATTTTAATTTGAGCGTCTGCTTTGATATACACAGAAATTCGTACTTACGTAGCACAGTAATCTCCCTCTATTGTAATGAATACGTAAATAAATAGTAATTATAATTATGAATCTTTTAAACGTAGTTTTTGTACCATATTTACTAATATACTACCTCTACTATGATTCCGATTAGGTTTAAATGCAATGATAATAAACATGTAATTCAGGAAGATAGAGATTAAGAAGTCTCCTCTTTGATCTAAACAACTGATTATGTATCAAATTACTGTGGAAACCTATGAAATAGATTTTAGAGATTGGTTAGGCGAAAATTGGAAACTTTTCTGGATGTGGTAAACCAAAGTGAAGCTTAGGATATCTGCAGTTTATAGGATCCAATAAGATAGGGTATGAAAAACTTGGGCAAATCTATTGTGACTGTTATCTAAAAGATATCTGAACAAAATAAATAGTTGGATTATCATGATAGATAATCCAATAATATTGAATAGTCCGAAAATGAAGCATTAGTTTCTTGTTCCGTAGTCGAGTAGTACTGAGTCGAAGAAAAAAGATTTAAGATATCGGACGAAGGATCGATTCGCTCATACACGCGAAGAGTACGCGATAAAGATAGATAAAAGTACAACGGAGACTGAACTGTACTCCTACTGTATTCACCTTATGAACTACTAGAAAAGGTTTGACACCACGTGAAGCGTATGGATCGAATAACTAGAGATTTATAAGTTTTATAGAAACGAAATTTTCATATTAATTAATTTACGCGGAATAACTATATAGAAACTCAGGCGTGGATGATGGATGAAAGTTTTAGTTACAGGATTGGCTGATACTGTTTCCTAACCCATAACCTTGGTACATGCATATGTAGTACTGGAGCACCAGTGAATTTTTGTTTGAGTGCTTCATACTTAGAGAAGGCGGGGAGAAGAAAATACGAGAATTTAGCATAGAGGAAGAGCATTAAGTAACAGAAATACAAACGATTACTATGAATCATGGCGAAGGTAATTTATTTTCAACGGCTAGCAATAGATAAGGTTACAGATACAATTGAAAAAAGATGTGAAAACTAGAGTAATATTTGGTGACAGTTCATTAGGAATTCACAGTTTCTGGGCGATTACGGTCAACAGCTCATGCTTGAATACTTCTTCATTTTTATCTGTATTAATACTTGTTAATTACTCTTTTAGCACAGGAAATAGGAAATTGTATCTTCCATTTACTTAGCCACAGTCTTCTTCATTTATGTACGATGTCTGTAATAACATGAGATCTACCGAGGCATAAGTAATTTCGTATAATATTCATAGAGTTATATGAAATATATATAGTATTCACGTTCCATTGAATACTAGGAAAATTCTAACACATAGAACCATCGTGTTCCACTCAAGTGGACTTATCTTTTAACGACAATCTGATCAGTGAGTAAAAGGTAGCAAAGCAATTCACTCATCTTGACCACTCGCTTCATTCCGTTCCCTACCCTTTTCTTAGCTGATGATGGAGGGGTTGAGAATGCAACAAACTTATGACCTACGACTATATAGAGATATTCTATGAATAGTATTAGTATATTTGTTTATTATTAAAATTATGAATCTACGCTCAGAACTGAAAAATTTGCCGACTCAAGATATTCTTTCTGAATTGGATTTACGCATTCGCGCGTAAACAACCCTATCAATCGATAAATATTAGTCGAATACCATAAGAGCGGAAAATTGAGTAATTGGAAGCACGGACTGGTGCAAGAGAAAAGAATGATGCGAAAATATTAAGGAAGACGAGCATTAAGGGGGAGTGGGGAAAAGCTTTGCAGTAGGGTTGGAAGGAAATGACAGACCTCGCTGAGAAAATCGATAAGCTGCCGAAGTCCTGCGTGGATGGGGGTGGGATTGAGGGGTCAGATAGGAGGAGGGGGAGAAGGGAGTGGACGGACTGCGGGCGTAGGTGGCGCTCGGCTAAAGAAGCAGTTATTTGAGGGGAGAAAAGTGGAAGAAATGTTTTGAACAGATGCGGGGATACACTGAGTCTACACCAAGAGCTATCAAATTCGAACTTTCGGTGTGATTTCCAGAGTGTCAATCCTTGCATTATATAGCATTAAGATTTAGTATTAATAATTTAATATTTCCATGGTGATCTTGAGATTTATTCCTCGAAAGAACACATTCCGAGACCATGTACAAAGTATTAACAATAAAGAAAATACATGAAAAATAATCGCTTCAATATACGTGATTATATCACAAAGTATCGTAATTTTCCGCATATGACATTATAGAGGAAATTATATTTTTTTTATTACTGTTACAGTGCATCGGATAACGTCCATTGAAATAACATTAAGTTCAGAGTAATGATTGATTCTATATAAATGTTTCGTTTAGTTTTACGATTGCCACTTAAATATCGTTTGAAGATGACTGCAAGTTATGCTTTAGAAGATGACAGGTATGTGATCAACTTCACTTAACATTTTATTTTACGGAATCCTCTGAATTTTTTTAAAGGTTAATATTACGAAATTTCGAAATCAAAAGTTTTTAGAAAAAACAACTTTTAAACAAACAATAAATTTAGGAGTTAATTAAATAAATTATTAATAAAATTTTCTTTGGATATTTGTTCCGCAAAACGCACTACGTCTTTTGGCATTTAATCAGTTTCACGGAAATATAACACGTAAGACGTCAGAAAGAACCACCACAATTTTCACATATTCGATCGTAATTACATTTAACATGACGCTTTTCCAATAAACCTGAGGCCAAGCTCTAGAGCAATCATTTGATCCTCGGCGTGACTTATACAGCGAAATCCTTTTCACAGAGAAGAGCTCTCAGTGGGAGCGGAAGGCGCGACGGACCAGTAATTACCCGCTGCAAAGCATCGAATTATGCTCGCGAGCAAAAATAAAACCTTTTGAAAATGGAAACATTACGCCGTTTCCGAGGTTGCCATGGTGACAAAGCAACAAAGAAGCTCCCTTGAAGCACTGACATTGTTGGTGATTCTTAGGATTGGATGAAAAGAGCGAAGGAAAGCCGCAACGCTCCCATTCCACTTTTTTCCCATCGCCCCTTGAGCTCACCCCACTCCCCCTATTTCTTGTGCGAGCCCCCCGCGGCCATCGGAAATCAAATCAAGAGTCGTCGGCCGGCCTGCCCCATTGGACAACGCCCCTTAGCCAATCGCGACCGGCCCCCTGAGAGTCACGTGACTGTCGGACACCGATGAAATAAAACGCGGAAAAAAATCGAGGATTTTTTTGCTCCTTTTGCTCTTATTTCTCTCCGTCCTTCCCTACCTGGAAAATATTTTAGCTGGAAAAATGTTTCTCTTTTTGGGCGGTGGAGGGAGTAGGTGGGCAAGGGAGCCCCTTCTCCCCGTGACTGCCCGCGATGTCCCTTGCCTTCTTATCATCTTTTTTGTACCGTTGCCCCTTACTTCTCCTCAGCTTTTTCTCGCCTTATTTTCAATCTTCTTTATCGACCTTTTTGGGTTATCTTTTTTCTCTCGATTATTTTTCCTCACCGCTTGTCCTTGGAGTTTTTATTTGGTTCATCCCAGGTTCATTTTTCCACTCTGGTCTTTTGGTTTCTATGCTCTTGTGGGAACTTTTTGCAGTCCAATTTTTTGCAGTAAAAATTATTACCCTCTTTATTCTCTTGAAGGAAGCTTTCCTTGAATGCTTTTTCACCCTAGTGCACTTTTCACTTCTGCTAAAATATTTTCCTATTTCAAAAGAATTTATTTTAAAACGAATTTCCTTGAATTACTTTGTACGAGTCAAACATGTAAGAGAGATGGGGGAATAAAAATTGTTAATCCATAATTTACCGGGAAATAAATATTCGAAGATTAAGTTAATCAAATTTTCTTATAACAGTCAAAATTCTCGCAACAAATATCTCGCAAAAATGGTGTTCATAATTAAAGCTTAAATTAATCAGTAAATTTAAAATAATTCTTGAATTAGTAAATTTTTTAAAAAGATTTTCATGATGAAGCATGAAAAACGCGTTATTATTAGCATATCAGTGTTTTTTACTTTGAAAGTATGGCTTTGTCAATTGATAGAGTTCATACTTTTAAAACGGTTAAGAATATATAAATACTGGCTTATGGACAAATGTCTATATTTGCAATTTTTTGAATGAGTGCAACCCATGAGTCACGACGGAGTAAATATAGCTTTTACTTAATCTGAAGATTTTAATAGATAAAATCATATAAATCACGATGAAGGTATACGTTTAAAATAATTTTTTAAATAATCGGTATTTATGGATTTTAAAAACGATTCTGTTTTAAAATACCAAAACCCAATCTTGAGATTTTTATTTTGTTTATACATATACTGCTCCTATGCTGATTTCCGCGTATTTGTCCAAGTTTAATCAAAGGGAATTCATTTTTGGATTGAAAGCAATGGTTGTTTTACACAGTGATATAGAAGTTCATTTTAGTAAATATATTGTTTTTTTCATCATTTTACTTTTATTGTTTTCACACTGTAATTTGTATGTATCTTATATAATTTTGTTCAATTTCAATAATTAATTAAATTTACTTTACAACAGCTCTGTTTATAGTTCGAAACCATGAACGAAACACCTCGTAAGAATTCCTTCCGGGATGCCTTGATATATCGTAAAATATTGAAAATTTCGTGTTTTTATTGTTATATGTAAAGTGACATAAAATGAAATAAATAAATCATCATGAGATGAATTAAATAATTCGCGAAAAATCATAACGTGAACCGATTATAACATCGTTCTTCCCTAGGATTCAGGAAAACTAGTCAAAATGATAAACTCCCTCAGGGTTATTACCCTCTAGCACTCTCCTTATGTATCTCCTGATGAACACCCATCTGATAGCCAGAAAAGCGAAGAAAATAAATTGTTTTACGATTCGAGAGATGAAAGAAATAAGAAACGACGCAGCTTCCTCATGTCCCGCGCTAAAGAGAGAGAGAGACCAAAATAAAAGAGTCCGTCCGTTCCATTCATCCTACTTTTTGAAAATTTTCCCTTCCCTCCCCATTCACCCGCCCTTTCAAACGTTCTTAATAGCTTTCAGAAAACCCCATTTCGCGACCCAGACACATTTTTACACGGCGGCTATGGAAAGGGCGAAAGAAAGAGGAAAAACTAAGACTCCTCTGCGTGACTTCGCTTTATGACCGAAGACAGACTTTGTATACAGACGAGTTCCTCTCTCTACGTTTGGAATAAGTAAGGGCCATAACCCAGTCCATTGGAAAAGGATATTACGTCTTCCAGCTTCTCTCATTTCGAAGGCCATTCATCCCTCGTTCATATATATCCACCCACTCATTCTTTTACCATTCCAATGCTTATTTTCTTTCGACGTCCTCCTCGAGGAAAAGCTGTAGATATCATATCGGTGCTCTTTCTACCGATTTCAAGTTAGTGGAGATGGCAGAGGAGATATTGCCAATTCAATCTTTTATGAAATCAACCTTAACTCGTACGTATATCATACAGTCTTTCATCATTTCCCATCATTTGGAATATTAACCAAGATATACATATTGTATTTAATCTTGGACCATAGAGTATTTATAATTTAAAGAATTTGTAAAAATTCGTCGGAGAAATTGATTTTTCTGAAGCACAATATTCCATTAGTATAAAATCATTTTATAAAGGATCGAATATATATGTACTCGCTCTTCATCAAAAATATATATACAGTAATATACGAGAAATAATAAATTTTCCCTTGTGAGTCAGAGGTGTTTGCTTAGTGTACGTCTTAAGAGAGTGTTACCGACACAGTGGAAGCGAGCCATGGCATTATGATCTTTCTTTCAGATAATATAATTCAGATTTTGCAAGTAAAGAGAGGAATTACATTTCACGCTGTTCTTTTTTGTAAATATCTCATAGCCCTTCTTTTTCAATAAAAACTACCTATTATAAATTCGAAGGTCTTTTAATTTTGCCTAATGAACGTATCTTGATGAAATATTGACATTTATTGCGATTAGAAAAAATCCTTACTTAATGGATATACGGAAAATAATTCACTAGGACACACTTCACAATTCTAATAGATCTAAGATAGACTTCAGTTCAAAAGTTGATCCATTCCATGATAAGTACTTTAATATAGATTACGAATTTCACAACAAAATAATGGAATGGTGATTTCGGAAATTAATAATGAATTGAGGGAATAGATCGAAATCAGAAGTGACTTTTTGCGTGAAGAAAATTCTGATCTTCATAGGTCATTCACCTGCAGCAAGAGGATTTCCTTCAGAGTTGCTCGGAACAATTCTCTCTCCTCAATAAATTCAATTTAGCTCCTGATATTAAGGCAACTTATTTAATAATTTCATGCATCCATAAAATTGTTGCTTCCTTCAGGATTTTTCTTTCTCCCTAAATTAATTATCTCCAATCCCCTTAAAGGCGCACCAATCTCATCCTGAATACCATCCCATTCTTTCCCTTCTCTCTCTGACCATCTCCTTTACTGTGATTTCTCTCTCTTCCTCCGCCGTATTCCTCCAACATTCCTTTTCCCCATCCTTCACCTCCTCCCTTTCAGGGATTATTCCCTTCACCCCTTTAGCATCGTAGGAGAGCCAAACTCTCTTCGAGATATTCCCTCGGGATGGAGAACTGGAAGGTGTGGCTTGAAGCGGGAGAAGAAGAGGGACAGGCTAGAGAGATGGAAATATAAAGAAAAGGAGAGAGAGAGAGATCCCTGTGGATGGAAGGGTGGGTGAAAAAGAGAGAGAGAAGCTCGAGTTTAGCGACTTGGAAACGTTATTTTGGTGCGCGATAATTTAAACGTTTAAGATGCAAAACTTTACCCCGACATTTCTCTTCTCGAGAGCGGCGTGAATGTAGAGAACGGATAATTTATGACAGTGGAGAGTGGAGAATACTTGGAGGGGAGGAGGATGGAGGAGGGGTTGGAGGAATAAGTCGGAGGCGAGAGTTTCAAACTCCCCCCATTCAGATTGAAAAAAGAGAAATAAAGGGGATGAGGATGCGATGGGGGAGGATGGAATGGTTAAAGGTGGAGGGAGATTTGACGTTTTCTCGCAAATTTAGTGTTTATGCCACATTTGCGTCGGCCATTGTTTACCGAGATGATTCTTCCGCAATCCCTGGCTCACGGCGTACCTTTGTCGGGAGACAATGGAAGATGCGCGTGATTAACTTGAGTAAGGGATGGCATGTTGATAATTAGCCGTCGAGATGTATGCAGCATTAAGAAGTAGAGAATTCTGCGCGGTGTTCATAAATCGAATTAAGGCCCCGAGTTTAATTTTAATTTACAACCACGCTCAGCAGTAAGTAACGCTTAGGAATGCCACTTGACGGTTGTAGTAACAATTGTTCAAACAGGCGAACGTTCTCTCCTATTATACATGTAATAATTAAGAACTAAATTTACTATTTATTTATTTAAGAATTTTCTTATTACCCATCTTGAACGTATGCAACGTGGGAATATAACTCCAGACTGTGCAATTAAATTATATTTAGGCTTGAATCAGATGGAGTAGCCATCAGGTGGTATTATGTACTAACAGTAATTGTCAAATAAACAAATCAATTTACTTGATGCGTTATTCCCCGTTGACGATGAATGAAAGCAAAGAAAAGGATACAAAATGTGAATTGAAAGAGCTATATTACGTTTTATGAAGCTCATGGCAATAAGAAAGAAAAAGGTGGCCCCGAAGAAATATCCCAAAAAAGTATTGATTCGCCTTACAAATCTTTGGATATTATGAGAGGAGTTAATCTAAATGAAAAAGAATACCCCAAAACTGAACAGATAGCTAAAGGCTGGACCGTAAAAGAGGGTATAAAATATCTTCGCTCTTTTACATTAAATATTCTCAGAAGCACACCATAAATCCTCAATTTTACGGCTTTTCGATTAATCCAAGAACTTTTACATTCGTAAAGTAATACACATTCAATAGGAGGGAAGTTTCGAAATTATCGGAATACCTTCCTAAACTACCGTTCACTTTTCGCAATAAGCGTATACGAGCGAGTCAAATGGGACGGAACAATACGGGTAAAAAGAGGAAGCGTTCACATATATAAGACCTATATTATTTATAATTCATATAAAAACAAACGGCGCCGTAAAATTGAACGGCCGTATAAAATCTAATCTCCTCCCAGGTGCCCCGAATGGAAAAAGGGCATCGCATTGAGAGATCGCTGAAAAGAAACCAGATTCGGAGTATTATCTTCCCTTCCAACGCGTTTGGCATACAAGAAAAAATAAAGAGGCCAATAAAATGAAAAGGATTGCTTTTGGACCCATTTCTGCATTTCCTCCCGCCGCCCCTCTATTTCTCTTTCCAGAAGTTTTCGAGACATTTCGAGAGAGAAAGAAAGAGAGGGGCCGAGAAAGGGAAAATGCCTTTTGCAAGGAGTTGGAGCAAAATGATGGCTGGTGTTGCCCCCTATACCTTCACTCTCAAAAAAGTGTCGTTTCTGCCCCCTTTCTCCGGAGTGCTATACGTACATCACGCCCACCTCTTCCCATATCCTTCCTATTCCGCGCGATACCTCCCCTTAGCTATCCCATATCTCGCTCCCGCGCTACGCCGATTCTTTTTCAACTTCCGAGCCCATTCCAAACTCACGTACGCCCCAAATATCCTTTCGTTCCGTTTCTATTTCCATTCTCCGCCTTTCTCCCACGATCTTTGACCCTACTCAATCCTTCTCTAGTGCTGATAATTTCCGTTACTTATTCCTTGAATTCTCATTACTCTCTCTTATTTCGTTAGGCTTTTACTTCCTCAAAAGTGCGTCATATTCGTTGAGTAATCGAGATAAGTTGCGAAAAATACTGCTGCTGATAGATTTTCCTTGAAACCAAGCCTAGATGACCATTGTACAATACAGAGGCATCTCAGCTTACTTACTTTTCAAGATACAACTTTTTTTATGCCGTACTTGTAACTGCATATATGACTCAGGACCCGAGATACACCATCAGGCAATGAAACACGAAACCTGTTTCGGATTTGCACTTTCTCACAAAAACTATTTTTATAGAAATTCAACGGTGCTAAAGTTAAACATACAATGTGACCTCACCATGTTAAAGTTTTTAACATGTCTTAGCGAAAAACTGTTTAACAATAAAATAGTTTACAAAGACATTTTAAAAATTTTCAAAAAATCGGAGTTCTATTTAAATAAAGTAGATCGAATTACAGAATTCGTAAAGAACCTTAACTGAAACAAGAATTTATCCCAAGAAGCAAAAGCTAGAGATATAACGTAACCAGGACTGTACACGAAAAGAAAAACACGGTCGGTGATGTGTTAAACAACGGAGACTTATCCTCGCAATACCGAAGATTTAATGAAAAGATCAAACGACAGAAATTAATATTAACAAGAATAAAATGTTAAACAAGAAAAGCTAAAATACGGACATACGAAAAAATTGACGGTTGTAGATGTGGATTATCTACTGTGGGAATCAGCACATATCCCAAATGGACGAAATTAGGCTAGTGTAGATGGTAAGATACAAGAAACAAGGAATACGAAAGAAGGAGTGGATTCTTGTCCCCACTAAGTAGTTGGGTAGTAAAGAAGGCAAGATAAGATTGGACGATAATCATTGCTATATAACAAGACAAATGTCCAAAAACAAGTATAAGTAGAATCGCAACTTAAAGCTTGTGGTTCCTTCCTCATGTTTGGTCTATGAATAAACGATGTTTATAGAGGTGTTTTCTCTCCCATTTGTGATTAATCAAAGTTTTCATGAACGCAACAGTAGTTTAAAATTGACCCGTTATTCATAAGCCAAAGTTTACCTTTAGATAGCTTAAATACTTCTTTTGATTGACTAGAATTAAAATATTAAATTTTATTTGTTAATAATAAAAGATAAATGTTTCCAAATTGAAAGTAGCTACTAATTTATATAATATGAGAATAATAGAAAAATAAAAATAAATAAGTTGCCATTTTCCAGATAATGTTCACTATTTATACCGTAAGAAAGATAGAATTCACAGTTATTTAACAAACAATTCCAGGAAATTGATTGACAGACTTTGCTATTTTCTGTACTATAGTTGCTCTTTATTTCTACTGACATTCCCAAATCAAAAGTGCCCCCTTTAATAGTAAAGCGGAATATTTATAACATGATACGAAAAAGTTCCATTAAAATTCAATTATGGAACAAGGGCTTTGTATCTACTCCATTAGTTTGCAAACAGAGGAGCTATGTTTTATTTATGAAGCTCAGAGTGTGATACACGTAGAGAAAGATTTATTTTAGAAAACAGTTACAGGAAATCAAAGAAATACTCCGTAAGATTACTTTAAAACTAGTGTTTATGGACGTTGACGGAGGGTTATTATATGCTTCCATAAAGTAGGATCCCACCAAATAGAATTATTCTCTATGAAGCAACTCTATTTAAACTGCTATTCTTCAAGGTTAATTTCATTCTATCAATATATGAATTTCATAGAGAATAGAGGGAGATCGTTTTACACATTCGTGCTATTAATCTAGGAAACGGTTGTTGACCTTTCATTTTGTCATCATATTTGTTCTAATTACTTCAACTCATATTATGCTAACATCCCTTAACACGAAAAATAACCTGGAGATTATTTCTCTACGACTACTTATAAACCTTGGTTCAGCACAAACCAATAACAAGTTCTTAACTTGGGTTTGAGGTAGTGAATGAAATTAGTGACATTGTAAATGGTCAAGGAGCGTATTGGAGATACCTTGCGAGTTCCACGAATTTTATTTTGTAATACATTTTATTAATGAGATCGAATAATTTATCTAGATAGAAAAACATCAATCTTTTGATTGGGAATAGAGGTAAAAAAATAAATATGAATAATAGAAACATAACCCTATAACAGCGTTATATTACGTAGTTCTTATATTCAGCAAGAAACAATTTTGATACGGACACCCATCATGCGAAGGCGATAAAAATTCTCCTAATGCGATCCTATACTGAAAGGCTTGAGTTGCTGGAAGGCAATTTGCTTCTCTGCCGGAAAACGATTGTTTCTGCCTCGTTATTTTCATTAGAAGATTTATTCACTAAGGAGCTTCCATTTTTACGCTCCTTAAAATTAACTCAGTATCTGCTGGTTTGTATGTTGGAGGAAAAGCTTACGTTTGCATAGCGTCTTTAATTGCATCTAGCAGACCAATGAATACACATTTGTAAAACCCTCACTTATAAGTTATAGGGTGTTAAAAAATAGCGAATTTACAACTCTAGCGTTGTTTTATAAACAGCTCCATCTCGTTACGTCGCTACACGTCGGGAGGAACCACAAATTCTTTCGGCATTTCGCGGACGTCAGTAATTTCTCTCCATCTCGGCAATAACTCCGCTCCGGAGGCGGAAAAAGAAAAATTCCATCAAGCGGTAAATTTTCGGAAAAAAGCGTAAACTCCGCAAAACAAAGAGAGAGAGGAAAAACATCGTTCCTTTCCCCCCTTTACCTTCCATCCCCACGCCACAGGAAAGAGAACATTCCCTTAACGTATACCTCCTTATTTCACCAGAAGAAGCGACCTTCTTTTATCCCGAAAACTCGCAACTAACCTTTGAACATTTCTCCTCCCGACGCCGTTCGAGAATAAAAATGTATATGGGTGGAAGGAGCACGAGGGAATCGCTTCCCAAACTTCCTTCCATAAAAAATACCTCATTCGCACCTCTCTCTCAGGAGCGAAACTTGTAAAAGAAAACTCCTCGACGCATTCCATACCGATAACAGGCGCCTAGGGCTACGCACCTTTTAAGCGTGCCGATAAATCTTGCCCCCGGAAAATTACAGCTATGCGTTACCGAATGGATGGAGGAGGGAGGAATTGGCTCGTGGGTGGGTTCCGCTCAAGTCGGGGGAGGCTCTGGTATGAGTTTTGGATGTTGGAACGCTGAGGTATAAGAATGGGAAGAATGGGGAGGTTTGCTCGATCGATTAAATTTATTATTACTGTGGAAGGTTAAAGGAGACTAAAATGTCCTTTCCTTATACCCCCCAAAAGCCTGTAAAAGGGAGCTGAAGGGAAGGCAATGCGCGGAGGAGAGATAGATCGAGTTTGGGCAGAAATAATAGGAGGGTTAAAGTGAGGGGAAAGGGAAAATAAAGATACGAGAGTGGGTGAGAGAGGGGGAAGGTGCAATAAATTGGCCCGGGGATAACGGGAGGGATGCCCGCGAAGAGGGAAATGAAACTGGGAGATGCGGAGGAGGAGGCGGTGAGAGGAAATGAAAGACAGAATAGGTAAGGAATGATGCGACGGCACGGGAGGTGTCTTGGAGTAATTCGGATGTCTCGAGTAATTATGCCCTGACGCGCATATCGCTTTGAGCGCTTCGCTTGTTTTATCGTTATTGTTTACTTTCCGAGACATTCCGCCTTCGCATCGCCTTGTACTTTGGTGAATATTCGCGTGGGTTCTTTTTCATTTCTCTCATATTTTAGTGTTAATGATGATTGAAATTTATCTTCATTTTTGATTTCCCTCACATCTGAAAATCGATTCGTCTACTTCCGAATACAATTCATTCCTTTCCTAAGTCTTAATTTTCCGCATAAATAGCTATATCATGGTTACAGTAGTTGTTGAGATATACTCCAATTTTTCCCGTCCATTCACGTGTGTATCATTAAATACTTCTCTTCAAATTCTGTCGCTAATAATTATTGCAATGATTACAGATCGTCATAATTTAATCCACATCCGTATATCGATTTGCCGACGTCAGGAAACATTTTTCTTTCTTTCCTGCGTTTTGATTTTCTATATAAATAGGTATCGCAGCAGAAGAAATATTTAAAGATACACGCTTTAACAGATACTTGATACGCAGAGATATAAATTGGCTTCTGCAAAACATCCTCCTTCTATTACGCCCTTTATTATCATCCCTCTTGAAAAGTAACAAATTATTAGATCATTAATTTCTAAACTAAACGGACGGTGAGGACGAAGCAAAACAAAAACCACAAAGAGCTGAGTCCGACTTTGAGAGAAGCTACTGTGACGTAAGAAGAAGCCGAGAAAACCATCAATAACCTGTATATTTTGGTAGCCAGCGTTATATGAGAACGACAACACTCGGTCTGTTGTTGAAAATTTGCTCGGCTTTGTTCGTAACGTCTTTAAATAAGCTTAACAGCTAGATACAGTATGCCATATATTGAATATGCCACATGTTAAAATTCTATAAATTGAAATATGTTTAACTATAAATAGAGCATATTTAATAGCTAAATATGCCATTATGTATATTAAATATTCTAAATTGGCATTTATTACGCAAAATAGTTAAAAGCAATTTTGCGAATGAAAGAGAACATTATCCCTTGCAAGCCTGCTCTTAGTCTTATTTCGATCGATTTTTCCAACCTTCATTCTTTTCTTGTGTACCTATGATCACGAGAAGAGAAAGAGATCCCTCTACTGTTCACCGTATTCTTCCACCCAACCTTCCCAGAATTCCATCCGCTTTCATACTTTTCCTTACTCACCTCTCCTCTCTTTGGACGTATCCCTTCAAACTCCATTCCCTCCCCTTCCTCCTCCACCCCCTCCACCAACTTCTAGCTCCTCGGGACCTCCTTGCCTGGGAAGAAGAAAGGGCACTTTCATAAATCTGCCCAGAGATATATGTGCACACAATTTCCTGGCTCCGACCATTAAGTTGCCGGCCTCGTGAGCCCTCCCCTTCTTCTCTTCTCCTCATCTCTTTCCTTCTATTCTCTTGGACCTCTTTCCCTCCATAACCTCTTCACCATCTCTGGAACCTTTTATTCCACCCGCACTTATACTAATGCTTCCACCTTTACTCCTCTCAATTCTTTTATTTTTCACAGCCTAATATTAGTGGGCGAGATAATGTTAAAGGGTTGGTTCCATTTTCCTACGTTCGTAATTAAATTTTTGGGAATGATGGATTATTTTGGTGCCATGAAGATTACTTGTTCCTATACCAAATATTGATCCATTTTCAATTGTCTCTAGATAGAGGATGGAGGAAAATAAATCTTACATTAACTTTTCCTCTTGGAATGAATGGTCATGGATTTGATAATACAAAAGCTATTCAGCTATAGGTGGTGCTTAGCAATGGGATTCATTTAACATTAAATGCTATGAAAATCGTTATCCATATTATTTTAACGCATTTTAGTGGATTTTGCCTCTCATAACATTCAGCTACGTAAGCAAAGTCAAATTAGCTCACTCCTCATCTTGCCTGGGTGCTCCATTCCCTCTCCCAATCTTTTGGTATCTAAATTCAGCAATCATTCTGGATGATGAAATTCCTAGTGAACATTAATTTTCTTCAAAAAGCGAAACGCGTCAGAAACACATCAAAGAAAGTTAAATTCGGATCAAAATACATCTTTTACAATATCAACGATTCTGGGATAAATTATTACGAAATATTTATTATATATTTTAATAAGATTTATATTCAAGTTTTCGTTTATTAATCAAAACTTATTCTCGTATCTTTACTGCGTACCTTCAATGACATTATTTTTATAACATATTCGAAATACATATATGACACTTTCAAACAAAAATTTCTATGCGTTCTTTCATGTTACAGAGTAAAATATTGCAAGTACGTTTATGTCTGTTAACAAAAATATCCACATAATTTTGTGGAAAATTTTCACTGGTGGGATATAATTATTATAGCAATCCTCCATGTCTGTAGTCATGCATGACTGTTGGCACGAGATTAATGGTTTCTTACGGGTATGAAACTATCTGGTGCACCATTCCTTAGCCGTGTGTCGTCTGCCTTCGGCTCCCATGAAAACATACAGCAATTCTTTAGCGGCAACCTAGCGCTAGATCGATATACTCATGACTAGGGGCTATATGTTGTTATTTTTACACCTTGGCGAGGATCGTTTAGAAATTTTCCCGAATATCCCCACGCAAAAACAAACGAGGAAATTAAACGGCCGGTAATCAAGGTTCCGGGGGCGAAAATTAGAATTGTTGTTTTCACGAGCTGGCAAGGTAATTCCTGCCGAGGTGGACCGCGGTTAATAACCCATAGGAAAATGGCGAGCGGGGCCTTTGTGGTCGGGCGATAAGGGAATGAATCATCCGAGGGCTTATTCGTCAGACAATGCGCCATCCTGTTGTATTTCATTCCGCCTTTTCTTAATCCTCGTCCACCCCTCTATTCTACGACCCTTTTTCCTCTTAAGATCCCCGGCAATTCCATTTTCTCCCCTCCCTTCCTCACGACCATTTCTCTCCACCTTCCCCTCCCATTTTTCCGACCCATTCCGAAGCACATCTGATGACACCTCACCTCCGCTACGCTTCATCTCCCGGAATGGTTCCGCCACGGCCCGCTACGATTCCTAAGGACCCGTCCGGAAAGCCATCGAGGGCATTTTTTAATGAACGCGCCCCACCCTCCCTCACCCATCTAATGGATATTGCGAAGAGAAAGAAATTAGAGATGTTTTTTCTCCGTGGCGATCTTGCAGAGTCGGCTGGTGTCAGCTGCCCGTGGATGACGAGGCGGAGGGAGGGAACGGTCATCGTGAAGAAGGGACGGCGGAGTCCCCAGAGGACGGAGAAGGGAAAAATGCGAGTAATATCTCGGGTTAGCAGTATGAGAGGAAGGGGGAGGACGGAGTGTTTTCGTTGGTCGTTCGAAGGGAAGGCCATAAAAAATGGGGCGTATCCCCAGTGGAAGAAAAAGAGGGGTTTTGTCCAGGAGGACATTCTTGTTCGATTCCCGGGATGAGATAAGGTCCGAGGAAGAAAGAGAGTCCCACCTGATGTGAAATCACTTTGTCCCTGTTGTGCTTTGAAGAGGAATGTTTCGCTTTTTCGCTGACCTAAGACGCTATTCGGGAAGAGCGTCATCATGGAAGGGACGCCGTATGAGGACGTGTTACGTAAACAAGACCGCCCAAGAAATAAGAACAGCGATACATTTTACGGTACACATACACATGAGATGGATTTGATACACAAATCGCACCTCGTTAAAAACTCCATGTAGATGCTTATAAAGTAGAAGTTTCAATTATTGAGTGGTGAAAAACAGGAAGCCAGAGGGAGATAAGAGCAATCGATTATTTTAATAATTTTCCAAAATTATTATTAAATTAAAAAAATTATATTAAAATTTAATTTGGTTGAAACTACTTTATTTTATTACTGAAAAACCATTAGCAAAGTATTTTTACGATAAAAGTACAATACACATGTATTGTTTTTTGGTAAAAAGAAATTGCATTCTTACTTTTAATTGCGGAGAACTCAGGGACTAATACTGTTGTTACAGTCGAGAGCAAAGAAATAAACGCTACACGGTCACCGATAAGTAGGGGCCCCCACTATCGACCCAAACTAATCACCTCTATAGGTACACCACTAAAACATATAGAGTCCCAAACATTACATTAATATTGTTTGATTTTTAAAAGAATTATCCTGCGGCGATGATCTAATTAGCTTTGCTTGCACAAACGTTTTCACTAGGCTGCATTTAAAATTATAAAATAAAAATAATTGTGTGTTAGTGGAGACTATTCAGGGATGCAGAGGACTGATGCTGGGAATAGGTCGTTGGTCCTTGGTCTTTCCGTTTTCACTCTCGGCTGCTGCATAATTGAGGTATATAAGGTATAAAAACCGTCCTAACCTCCCACTTGGTTTGTACCTTGATGTGCATACTCATATAGTGTTTACTCTCTGTAAGAATCCATGAAAAGAAATGAATCTGTCTTAATAAAGTGCTTCTCTCGATTATTCCGAATTAACAAGAAAGTACTTGCCACATAAAACTGTTAAATAAAGATATCGCTGTCTCATTTCTACATCTGTGGTTTTATGCTTTATTTCCGAATTTAGAAATTTATTCAGTATGTGGTTAGTAAAAATGCTAAATAGAACTTTCCAATCCTAATCAATTCAGGTGATCAAAGTAAGAGAGCGAAATTTCATACCACTTTTTCATTGATCCATATTTTCTGCGCAAGGTTAAAACGATAAATATTATCAATACTATTGAATCCTACCATTCATTGCATTATTTCCCAACTTTTCTTGTGCATATTACGATTATCCTCTATGACGTATAACATCTACTTGCGCAACTGAGAACAAATAGCAATGGGAAAGGATCGAAACCATTTCCATATCTTTCTTAGGTGTAAAAAGATTTGTAATTCCTATTACTTTTTCTTAATCCTAAAATGTTAGCCAAATGCGCTATAGTCCTTTAAAAATCATATTAATTCTCGAGTCATATTCATATTTTTCTCTCCGGTTTCCTCACTGGATTACGGAACAAAAACCTCTTTTGACCCAATTGAAACTAATTTCAAGATCAATAGAGGAGCAAAACCTCATCCGAGAAAATATCTCACCGAAGTAACGAACTTTCGACTCAAGGCATGTGGCACAAGAACACATACTCTCCTTGAGGGCGTAACAAAGCCGCATTCCAATGAACCTCTTCTCCATAGACTCCCTCTTTCGTCGCGAGGACATACTTGTAAAACAAATAAGTCTCGCGTTCCGCAACCTCTCCGTCTAACTCCCGCAAAAATATTCTCCGCGTCTCTCATCTCCCCGCTTAATTTACCGATCCTCCGGCAGAGGCCAATGCGGTACCGGATTCCCAGAAACCCCTCTTTGAGAGTCACGTGAACACCGAATCAATGTGACTTAATTGAGACGCAGTCAAATGATGTTTATCTTAATTACTCTTTCCTAGGGCGCCGGAGCCAGCACGTGTTGGTGCTGCATGGAGATTCGTGTGGGAGAAGGAGTCTCAGGTAGAGAGAGGGGGGCAGAAAGGTGTAGCTTAGTTACGGGGGCCCTATGACGTGGGTTGGAGATGAATCTGCCGATTGAATTGTGTTGCAATGAGGAAGGAATTGTTTTGGGAAAGGAGCGGCTTTGGCTTCGATCATGTTAGAGTTGCGATATTGCGGAGGGATTTTTGAGGATTTGGTGCGGAGGAGAGAGACGTTGCGAAATTGCTTCCATTCCGGCCTGACTTGAGATACTGCGTCGGCTTATGTTTACGCTCTATATGGGAAATGATATATTGAGGTGCTTCCATATGGTTACGTGCACGTCCTGTGAATTCTCTTCTAATGGTGGAATAATGTGATTAAAAGGAATTATATCATGTAGCCTTTGGAGGGAAAAATTAATTGATACTAACAGCTATGAACTGGTAGTTCTTTAGGTTCTCCACTGTAGACCAAAAAATAAAATAAAATTTCCATTTATTTTATCAGAATATTCGCGATTTAGAATGGAAATCGACACTCCATGACTATAGCAAGAAAATATGTTAAATATTTTTGGCACCTTTTGTGATTTCACTGAGATGCATTTCAAGTATGACTGCGCAAAGGAAAGAACACCGCAAACGATAATTAAGAACTTGACATACATTTCTTATGAGAACATGTTTCTGCAATCAGAAAATTCAAACCATGAATACATGTGTAAAAGTACCGAAAAATTTTCTAAGCCAATTAATCCTTCTTACAGATCCTATAATGCCATCATGTATCATACGAGATAGTATAGTATTTTTTTGTTGATATTTTGCTTTATAATATTTAATATTTGAAATATGAGCCACGTATGAAACTAACATATCGCCATATTTATCTTATAATAAAAATGAGACATAAGAATTATATTCACGAATGAGTCTAAATATTTTCGCTTTTTTTATATGAAAATACCGTGCGATGACTTGGAGACTTCAAACAAATAAAGAATAAAAAAGAGGCAGAAAAAGTAAGTGATTCCTCAAGTTTTATATCTGCAATGCTATCAAAGGAAAATGAGAATGGTCACTTATTCTTGTGTTTTTAAAATATCTCCGTAAATTTATGCCACTCGTCATTATCTTCGGATGAACTGTTTAAAACATTAAGAAATTATGAAAATAAGCTCTCCCACTTCCCGTCTTATCCATTACACATTCTCAGAGAGGGAAAAACCATCGCCGTCAAGAACTGTCAAATTGAAATGCGAACCATATCGATTCCCTATTTTGACGGCTGAAGCATCTCCGAATTTATGACGGCGAGGCAAATGTTTCCTATCTTGGTTGAGTGGAAGTGGGGCGGGGATAGGTAAACACTCAAATAGACATGCGACCTCGAGTGGTAGGCTTATTCACGCTCCTGAAGTGGAACAGCTGTGAGGAAATGGAACTCAGCGATTTTTGAGCGAGATACTAATACGGGATATAGAGAAGAGAAATGGTTTAGTCATTGAAGGGGACTTAAATTATAAGGAATGACAAATATCGACGAAAAACAAATAAGATTTTAAAAATTCTCTACCGATGCTTCCTATGGTTCCTGGAAAAGTCAATTCTAAATCTCATATTTTCTTATAACTTTTGTATTCTGCTGGAGTTTGAAATAATGTGTGAGTAAAGGGGTTACTTGATCCCTCTCTTAACAGATGTATCTTATGAAATATTACCGCTAGTAGAAAACGATAGGTAAACATGAGTGCCTAATTTTAAAAATTACCCCTATCTGGGGTTGTGTTTATACAAACTGTGTTATGATTGATATATGCCAATCAGTAAACCAATTGTGGGAGAATATGCCAATCAAGAGTTAAAAATGGTTCTAATCTTTTCAAAAGGAGCTTCTTCCGCTTTTAAAACCTAATTTACAAATGAATTACTTATTCATGTTATAAATCGTTGAAAATGGTTCTCAATACTTCATTCTTAAAGGGTTGCCGGCATCCTATCTGAATAAAATTTTCACATTACTCTGAAGGATTTAGTTTGATCTACATGCGTCTTAATGAAGGAAATTTCGAAACGAACGAATTTAGTATTAGTGGCTTTATCTGTAACTTTGCCCAGAGAAAAAATATCTAGTTATTCTGACAGCCCAATTTACATCAAGAGTGAATTTGACATTAAGTAGCGTCCTTTTATTTGTTTCTCATAGGTCGAAAATTAATTTAAATCTTCAGAAAATACAAAAATAATAACCAATACCATTTAAAGAAACAAGATGAATGTCCATTGGCGTACATTCCCCGTGATCTTATGCAACCGTCTCATCCTATCAATTGTGCGTGTTGCCTATACTAAAAACTGCAGGCGCAACCGAGCATACTATATTTGTCATGCTTCAGATAGGATACCGCTTAGGATTTCCTGCAAAATTAGGTTAACCTTAACTTGTAATTTTTTGAAAACTTGCTCAATACTGTTTGCTATGGAGAAAGAATAAACAAACATAAAAATAAGAGAATAGACTAGAAAAATCATTACCACTGAACATTCTACTACTATGATGACTTTTTACATGGCATATTCATGAAGTGTTTCACTACTCCAACGAAAATTGGCGATTCCACCAATATCTACGAAATGGACAAAATTAAGGAGACCAGTATGTGTTCTATTTGGCGTAGTGGATCGTAAACAGTTTTTTGAATTACAGTTTCATAGAATTTCGTATTGTAAACGCGACGCAAACAAATTACGTCCACCACCATCGAGCACCGCATGTTAGAGAAGGTAAACCGGTATAAGTCCCTTTGCGAGTATGAAAAACGTGAAATCTGTTAGGCCCATTTCGGAGAGCTTACGTATTGGAAAACGCAAAGATATATTTGAGAGGTTTCATCTTCTATTCCACGAGAAAAGCTCAAGTAGCGCCGGTAAATGAGAATTTCTTAAGGATAAAGGATAAATATAATCAGAGATTTGAAAAGAGATTTCTCCAGACTACTTTGAGTTTCAGCGCCGGGAAGAAAACACAGTTCGCTTACGTTTGTCTTTAGTATTCAGGAACTTCTAATCGGCTACTCTTTCTGAAACAAGACCTTTGTAACGTAAGTTCTATCGTTTGTATTGAAATGTATATATAACTTGTATCTATAATTTGTGTTCAATTTTTAACTTACGAAATGAGAGCCATACATTTTCCGTTCCATAATCGACCTTCATCATCGTGAGCCGTCCCCTCCATCGCCCATTCATAACTCCGCCCAGCTAAAACTCTCTCGAGAGATGACGAAGAGGGTTCTTTCCCCTCCTTCCACCACATCATATCAAGGACTCACCCCATTGGACAGAGTTATTCGTCCCTCACCATTGGTGGCTTGGCCCTTGGAGAATAAGGAGGACCCAATGAGGCTCTCATACCTAAGAAACCTTATGCGCGAACCTCGTAAACATGGATACATCTTGCGGAGCGACGCATCACGCCTGAGGGCTATATGACGAACGCATCCTATGTATCGCTTGGACGCAGAAGGGGAGAGATGATGTTATTGGAGGGGATGGAGAAAAAATATTACGTAACTTATGCTTTGAAGGGAGTGAGAAGTTCCTCTCCCTGTGGTCTTCCCCTTTGCGAGTTTCATATCGTCCAATCCGGTGAGGTTGGGGTTGGGTTGTTTTTGGATCGATAAATGCTGGTTATGATACTTCATTGGGCGCCGTTATGGCGGAAAGGAACTGGG
The DNA here is from genome assembly GCA_036926295.1 of Pachydiplax longipennis. Lineage (NCBI taxonomy): Eukaryota > Metazoa > Arthropoda > Insecta > Odonata > Libellulidae > Pachydiplax > Pachydiplax longipennis. Next base: position 22,484,678 of record JAVFKF010000012.1, read on the forward strand.
GGAGGAACTGGCCTCTAATGCTTTATGGAGTTATCTATTTCTGGCTCCATCTGAAAAGGAGGAGCTGCACAGAGATTTGATATTCCGCGCATTCTGGTTCCTCCAATACTTGAGAACGGTGTCAAAAATACCCGATTACATGTAATTTACTGTTAATTACATTACGAGTTTTTAAGATATTGTTCTTTAATTTTTAATCTCGAAAGTGGTTTTACGTGGTTGTCTGTGTGAAAAATGGGATTTAATTTCCTTCCTCTCAGATCAACGAGTAGTTGTATTGCAATTATATGATTTGATTATATCCTCATTGCAAATTTCAATCAGTATCAATCGACACTGAAGAAAATTCTTTTACGCAAACGGCGGGAATAAATCTATCAAAGTGAAATTAACTCATGGAGTCGAAGCATATAAGGAAGATGAAAAGATATTTTTATTTTCAACATTCACGAATCGTATTAACTTTTTCAGAAGTTTCAATTTAAAACCCATCAAAACAGATGAACGTTTAAATGAACCAGGGAAATTTTTTCATCAGTTAACTGATAAACCTATTATTACTTTCGGAATAATGTGAATATAGTTTAAGGACTCAAAAACACATAATAATATATTTCGAATACATCAGCTCTGAAAATTGGATTGAATAGAAAACTTCGCATCCATTGCTTCTCTCCTGAAAATTGAACTCCTTAAAAAGGAAAAATTAAACACGAAAAATACCATCAAGCGAAAGGACAGAACCGGATCCCATTTAAATATCAGAGAATCGCGGGTAACGAGGATATAAAAATGAATGCAACCTCCCGCGGGAAAAATCGAACGGCGAAATTTCATTACACGTCCGAGGAAAGAAAACAACAAAACCCGAAAAGGTTTCCTTCTCCTTCTCCGATCTCGATTTCCATCCCACTCAACTTGCGGAAATAACATCCGATATAATTGAGCGAGAAATCGATACAGAGGTCGTGGGAGGGAGATAACGTCGGTGGGTTAGGCAGCCAGGTCGGAGGACCGCCGACCAACCAACCAACAACGCCGTGAAAAAATGTAAAAATTGGAGGGAAAAATCACAAAAATAAACCCCTTTTCGGGCACCCTTGGATCGGAGGGGTTTTGGCGACCCTGATCACGAACGTTTAAAGGGAGAAGTTTTTTCTCTTCCGATCGGGTAATGAGAGTAGACCCACGGATCCTTCCCACACCACCTCCTAAATAGAGCAATGCCCAAACGGACGCTGTGGAGGAATATGCGGAGACGGGGGAAACAACACGCGGAAAACCTCAACTTATCTCCCGAAAAGGTTGGGAACGCCGCCGGAGATGGGCACCGAATGATGCGGGGAAAAAAATCTTGATTCATTTCGGGATAGACTTAACCGGGAAAGGCGTCGAGTGTGGATGGGGCAAAAGTGCGATTGGGACCGAAATAGCTTACGTTGGGGAGGAATCGAACCGCTCTACCGCGGCCGTAAAATTTCCTGCGTGAGTGAAGTTTCGAACGCGGTCTCGGCCGCAATTAACAGACTTTCTTCTTAATTGGGAGATTGGGAAGGGGTTTTGAGAGGCGGAAGGTGGAGTGAGGAAGGGATAAAAGTTAAAGGGTTTAATACGGCCTCAAAACGAAGAGATTTGTGAGCTTGATAACGAAACGCACGGCCGTACGGATTAATGGATTTCCCTCGTTACTGATTTCTCTTTGAAATGATGTTAATTGAAATCGCTGGAAAGCGTTCCTCCGCCGGCCCTCTCTCTCCCTCCGGGGAACGCCGCGATATTCTAATACGAGTTAATTGTCTCTTGGATAATTAGGTTTTGTGTAGTTTTGCTATTTTTCCGGGAGGGCGTAAAAAGAGGCGAGAGCCGTGGGTTAAAAACAGAATGATCCTAAATTAAAGAGTTTGTTTTTATATAATTGACTATCGATGAATTTGTCGATTTTTTTAATTGGTGTCGGAAGGGTCAGGCCGAAAAAAGCTACGGTTTTGTTTCTTTTTCAGCAGCCGTGGCAGCTTTCACAAGGCTAACAAAGCTGTTAATGACGAAAATATTGCGAATTTGTTCCCAACGAAAAAGTTCAACCCGCGTGCGCTATTTTTTCTCGGTTAAGAGGTGGATAAACTTGTCCGAATCCTAATGGATGAAATAGATCTGTATATGTTTCTAGGGATGATTAAAATTAAAAATCTCGGCGTAGGTGATAACAATAAATATCACTGGGAATATCAGGGTGAAAATAAATGTTTTAATTAATTAATTTTTATGATGGAAAATAAATTATCAACACAGATACAAGGAAAGGCCTAAACATGAAACAATTTAAATGCAGCTGAAGATGGATTTTACCACTATTCTATCTAGGTAATCTTTTCCCCGAAACTATTTTCTTGCTTGCTTTATACGCATTGAAACCTTTTTGATTTCCTCATGGCAGTATGGTAAAAATGTTTTATTTAATTAGCTCTTATGGTGACACATTAAGTTAAATTGCAAATTGTGGGAAGTAAAATCATTAACCCAATGTCTCATTAAAACCTTCCACTCTCCACTAACAGCCAGCAAAAGCTTTGGAGAGGAAATGAGGCTGCTAGACAAGCTGAGGAGTGAGGTAGTTTACCCTAGCTTTACTCATTGAATTAGAACTCTATTCAATGGAACGAGTCCACTCAAGTTCAGTGCGGTGACTCTGTTTATTGCAATTTCAATAATATTAAATATTAATGCCACGATTCGGAATTACCCACACATCAGTAACAAATATACATATATACAGCTGCAAACAAATGTGAGTTTAGGCCTCCCGATAGTAAAGGGGGCAGCGCGTTCACCTGTGGCGAAAGCGGTCCCGGGTTCGATTCCCGGTTTGGGCCTGCTGTTACAACTGCTGCTACAAGTGTGAGTCATAAACTGAAATGGCATTTCTCTACCCAGTAGAAAATAGTCGAAAATACGCGATGCGTTAATCAAGGTATGGTATTAGGTAAGGTTAAAACATTACCAAGGAAAAATTAATGTCCTGAAGAGAACTACTATTCTTTAATATGATACATTTGCGAAAATTAGTCTTTCGTCGCATTACTAAATCAACATCTACAGTAGAACCATGATCATATATTTAAGAAGATAAATGTTAAGGTACACCTGCAGATAGTTATACTGATTCCATTAAATAAATGACATTCTCATGAACTCCAAAATAACAGAGCGGCAATAGCCTCGTTATCCCCACAAAAGTGCAACAAACCTTCACAGTTCCGCGCGAATTTAAAACAACAGCCCTCGTGACTACACGAATAACAAGTCAAAGAAGCAAAGGAGCGCGATTTCCACGGAGAAATCGCTTTCCCCCGCAACCTCGTGTACAAATATTCCCCGGATGCCTTTCCAAAACCCTTCCGTTTACAAGTATTTTTTCCGAAGATTAGTTTCCATTCAGGACCCAATCACAAATGGATATGGAAACGCACTTTGTGAAAACACTCATTTGATGCGGCCCCGCTCCGTCAATAATCCGAACAACAAGGGATTTTTTTCCCCGGCAGCGGAGCTTTACACCCGCGAATATCGAAATTAAACTCGCCACTCTCCCAAATGGAGAACGGCAAAACAAACGGCGGAAATGAAGGGACCCTCCCCCATTGATCTCCCCACTCCTCTTTGATTAGCCATAGAATAGAGACGGAAAAATATTTCGGTGGCGGACCGTGATGATCGTAATCTCCGTGTCGCGTGGCGTTTTTTCGGTGAATCGTGGAAAAGGGCAGAGAAGTTCTCAAGATTTCCGTGGGGAAAGCAAAAATGCATTCAAGGGCTTCGAGATGTCGTAGAAGTCTGTTTACCCGGAACTAGGGCGAATGATAATTACGAGCACGTGCTCCTATTTGCCCTTTTTCCTTCCCTAACCCTCGTGGGCGCGTCAAAGCGATCTTTTTTCCATTTATAGATAGTTAGTCGGCCGTGCGGGGCCCTTATTTTATGTAACTGGCGCGTGTCGGGGATGCTTCGTTTTATGATTGCTTTTGAATACGCTCGGGTTCTCAGCTTTGGGGGTGGTAATCGACGGCAACGGAGACTTTTCGTTCCATGTTATTACTCTGCAGCTCTATATCACGGATGGTATGATGTGAGACGGTTTTGCTTTTAATTTGTTCCAGAGTAGAGGCGTATAACTCAGTATGCGAATGAAAGACAAACTTGGTAGGAAGCGGAGACTATATAAAAATGCCTCTCACTCATAAACTGTCAAGCGCAGTATTCCCAATGCTTATGCTCAGAAACATTAAATTTAAATAAATATTCTTTATTTTGGGCGCTATAATTAGTGAATCTAATAAGTCTAAAAGATTTGAATTACCGTATCGGTTCGAAGCTCATTGTTACAAAAGTTAACATAAAATTCCTTTTTAACAAATTACGTTTGATAACTAATGAAAGAAATTTTAAAGTAATGATATTTGCAGATTTAACCATATTTCTATACTATAGATCAAAGGTGGGGAATATGCAGCATTTTGATTTCTGAAGATGCATAAAGGTGTTGTATATTTTTGTTTTCTTGTCTCATCTATCATATCAAGTGTAATAAAAGATGTACTTTTATTATTGTGAAAATAGAAATCTGCATGGGTAGATAACGCTTCCTACTTGCTGTATCGTTGGTAGAATATTATCACATAAACAGTACATGACTCAAGTGCAACCTGATAGCTTCCCAATCGCACAATGGTATTGCTCTATTGGTTTGGTATACGGTTCCGGATTCGGGAGAGAATGATTTCTTGCACTAACTCATGAATCAATAAGAATGATACTTCGATGATCATTGAAGAAAAGACAGTAATCATCACTTGATTAAAGAGTTGCAAGTGTTACAACCTATATACTCTGTGTAGTTTCATATTCAGCAATTTACTTTACTTACATGACGAGCAACTGTGAAGTCATTAACAAATTTCTCTGAAACTATCTCAAAAATATAGGTACTGAAAAAGTTTTTCGTGTACGTTTTGTTGTTTGCATATCTTAAATGACCCCATGTATTGGCATTAAATCGATTAGATGCAGAAATAAGAACTTGAGATGAAAACTTCATGGTTTCTCGTAAATACATAATAGATAACAAAACCGAGAGAACCTCTGAGCATCGCGTTTAATGTTCTCACTTGGCATTTGCCATCGCATGCACGAAGCTCTCTTTCTCACGAAACGTCAATTTCCTTTCATTACCTGTCGTCCTTTTGCAAATGAAATGTACGAAATCGCCCATGCACCCAGAGAGGACTGAAAATTAGTCAAAAATTTCAATTCATCGAACTATATGTGCTATTTATTCTCTTTGGTTTACAACCTCTAAAATCCTTAAGATTTTCAAGATAATTTAATATCGAAGAAATTTTACGGAAGAATTATTCCAATTAATGGATGAAAATTAATTATGTAAGATCAGTTAACAAATAAATTATATGCGTTAATATAAACACCATATTGCCTTTTCCAGTTAGCAGACCGAGCGGGAATATTTCAAGACTCAACTTCATACTTTTATATTCCAGCGAACTAATTTTGCTCCATTAAAACGTAGTCCATGCCTACTTGATCAAAAAATTAAATTTAATTAATATTAAAAAATATTTGAGCAGAATTCTACGAAATTACATCAATAAAATTTTGCTACATCCGCATCTACGACTACGTAAGTATACAGCGAGCCGACTTTCCATGATATGTTGGTATGTGCGGCGTTAGTCTATTTTCCTAATCTGTTACTGTCGCGTTCCGTTGACGAAGAAATTAAATCTTTGACGTAGCTAGTTCTAGCAACAATTTCCTTCATTTTTCTTCCGCAACCTGATCGACCCACGTAATGTGTATCTGCTAAGTCTTTCGAGTACGCATTACCTCTCAATTTATGGAGCTAGTTTAGCCTCAAATTTAACCAATACATACGTGTTTTAACTTCAAATTTTGATCCGTTTAAATGTTTCAGTAAAATAAGAATAATTTTCTTATTAATCACTGAAACGATTTAGAGAAACCAATTCGTTATTAGCATTTTAATTGATTAATTTCGTCTAAACAGAGCGAGATTCAGTAAAATAGAAGTCACGTTCTCAAGGATCGTTAGGAAATTTACCGCGAAAAGCATTTCAAAGTTTACAATTTTCCTAATTTCTGGTGAAATGTATCGGAAATTCTCTTTCCTTCGGCTATCCCAGTTTTCCGGCCTCATAAACCGCGTTTAAAAGTAGACATTCCTCCCCTCGTGCCGGCCCTCTCATTAACCGTCATCGTGCACCTTTGATTTTCGCGTGACCGCATAGCATTTTCAATTTTCATGCCCACGACCTCTCTATCCTCGCTTTCTTTCCAAACAAAGCCAAACGAAGCACGCGACCGCAATTACCCGCCGGTCCCTCCCCCGCCGACTCACTCCCCCTTCGCGCTGAAAAAAATCCCAAGAGTAAAAAATATCCTCTTCTCTCTCTCCCGGAACCAAAGTTTTTGAACGGCACGTGATGCACGTCAGTTTTCGAACCATAAAGTCTTAACACGAAAGAGGATTGCCTCATCGACAACTCTCACGCCGTCTCTTCTCTCCTAGACCGGAACGCTCTGATCGCATGAGGCGAAAATAACTGATTTTTTAAGCACCGCTGTGTTTCCGGTTCCACATATTACCCCGAAGGAATAATCCGTCCGAGACGAGTGTGTTTTACATGCCTATTACGGAAATAGGCGTTTTCACAGGGCCACCTATCACTATTCTCTCGTACTATCGTCCACTCAGAGACGGGCAAGAGTCTCCCGAAGAGTTCATACTCTTCTTTCCGCTCTTATCACAATTTTCTGAGACATTGACAGTCAAAACTAACAGTTAATACTTACTGATAGTTAACTGTGAATCGTTTAAAAATATTTTCCTCGATGGATTAAAAAATTTCATATTCATGCTAAAGTACAAGACATGAGTTTGAATCATCCGGATCTTCCACTTCCTGCTGCTGCTCTGACCATTGAGCAGATGCTTTTGGTTTTATTAACAGCATACTTCTACCATGCACAGCGTCAGAGTGCCACTTAACTTGCCTACAAAATCAGCTGGCAAATTCCTCAACTTGCCTTTAACGGCGAGTTGATCGCTCTGCGAGGTAGTTCACATCCGGGTTCGGCTATCGCCCTCGTCTTACCCTTTCTTTTCTGTTTATTCTTCGAATTTTTCTTATGTGCACACCTTATTTTTCCAAGTGAATTTGAACGCTTTCCTTTTAACTTTCTACTTATTAGCAAACTGTAGCTATTTCAAGACGGATGGTACATGAAAAATAATTATTATTCTGACCTTGTCTTGGGAGGTCAGCGTCTTTCCTTGTTTGAAAGCGCTCATCATTAACTATCACGACCTCATTCGAGCGAAAATTTGAATGTTTCTTCGAGAGAGATTTCTGTGCACTGAAAAAGTCACTACTTTTTATTATTTAATCCCACACCAGTTCTTCAAGGGTATTTGATCTCTCCCTAACAAGATAGACTGACTTCCTTAAAAGATGACAGGATTTTAATTTGATGTCTCCAAGATGAAAATATCCTGATTTTAGAGGAAACGGAATCGAAAACTGATGAAAATATTCTAGTGAAGATGGTCTCGGATGGTAAAAGGAAAAATATTAGGCCAAAGATATGTAACCGAAAATCCGCGAAAATATATAAAATTAGAGGCATATTTAAATGATATTACGGTCAAGGTGGAGGGGATATCTGGAAATATGATGTCACAAATAAGTAAAATTTGGTTCCAGATCTTATATTAAGTAATATACACTGATATATTTTAGGAACGAAATCATTTTCCTATTATATAAGAGGAACAAGGTTTAGTCTCATTCAGATTCTGGTGAGACCCAAAGATCATTTGCTGGAAAATAAATAGATTTTCATGTATTATAAGTTTTTAGTTTAAATTTTGCTGCGAGCTCTACTCTACTACGAAAACTCTACCAGCAAGAAATAAAATTCGTGTATATCTTAGTTGTTATTACTTTCAAGGTATACAATACTGCAGTCTCAAGGAACCACGTGACATGGCCTAGGATGCCAGTAATCTCAAAAATGCCCTGTCTTCATCTATAACGGCCCCTTGCCGAGATTTGTTAATCTTTTCGACATCTTATTTGGAAGATCCAAATATCGCCAAATACAAATCTGTCATATTAACAACGCTTTTCCCTATGAATATTTCGTAACCTCCCAGATAGTGTGTTGACATACAAGTATACGAGAGGAGAGGTCTGTAAGGGACTGTCGATCCACAAACGGCAACGACATCATCAGTGGGAAACAGTTCGAGAATCCCTTCGTCAGTGAGGGAAGGGACTCTACGAAGCGAGAAAAGTCGAGATGGATGACTGATGCGGAGAAGCAAAGCGAAGACGAAAAAGATCCCCTCACGCGGGAGAGGTCGGAATTATGCTCGGAAAACAAATGATCGCAGAGCCACACAATGTGGCAGAGGAGAAAAAAAAACAAAAAAAGGAGAAGAACTATTTGCGTCCCCATCTCCCCCCGATTCCGCCTTTTCATAAAAATAAATCTTTTCGTCGGATCTTTTGGAACAAATCGCCCAAGAGCACATCTCCAGCACGAGAGAAATTTTCCCGCCACACCTTCCCTTCCATCGTTGCGGAGTGCTGATCATGCCCACACGACCACAAGAAAGAGGTCCTACTTCCAATTAGGATGATAAATACGGCGGAAAATGACATCCTCGACGACGCCCCGCCTGAGGGCAGCACATGCGCCGTCGCTATCATGGCCGACCTCCCCGGCACTTTTAAAACTCCGCTTATATCTTCGCCCCCTCTTTCATCTGTCATTTCTGGACCGCTGAGAGATGTGTGGGAGGACGGCTGTGAAAAATCGTCGGGAAAAAGAGAGGGGAATGCCGAGGGAGATATGAGATGTGGAGGAAAGGTGGAGGAAGGAATTTGGATGAGTTGGTGGAAGATGGTTTTGGGATGTGAGTCTCAGGAGGGAAGTTTTAGATATGGGTTCATGGGTTTGGAAAATCACTCACACCTTTTAATCTTACATCGGTTTATATTGGAACCGGTTAGCCACGAAATGATACCAATATTTTGTTCGTGAAGCAGCTTTTATTATGAAGAAAAATGAAGAGATATTTCAATGGATAAGCAGAAGTGAAAAATGTCGACTTCATTTGAACTCGAAGCCAGTCCTTCCACTTTCCAGAGAGAGGATCTAAACACTTACTTTGCAGGCCAATATGAATGAGAAAGTTCCAGAAATGGGATAGGATTGGTTCAACAAAGTAGCTATAGTTGAATCTTCTGCTCATGAAAACCTTGGTTTGAAGCCAATCATATTAATGTTTTCGACTCCAATATATCTTTGAGCTTTCAGGCGCACGTCGAAACATGAATTGTTAAAAGACCTTATCCTAATAAAAAAGATTGGAGCTTTGCCTCGGAATAATTTTCCAGGATAATTATCAGTAATGAACTATATTCTTATTCAAGTCTTATTTGGACAACATCCTCTACTGACAAGGTTACTTTAAATCTCTCAGTGTGAATTATAACAATGCATTAATGATACAGATAAATAAAGAGTGATAAATTAAAAAAAATTTAATTAACGTGCTAAGGAAAATTCTTTGCTAATCTTCATCTACGTATGTAATGTAAAAATGCATCCATCTCAACACCATTTTTCAAAAAATTTAATAGCGTGAGGATGTGGTGCGGAGTTCATATCGAAGAGGTAAAATTATGGTTAAGGAATCTTAAGTCAAAACGCAAAGGTATTGGTTGACAGAGAAATGATTAACAGAAAAGAAAAATGAGGAGGGGAAAATAAGGAGAGGAAAGGAATAAAAAGATGGAAGAAATGGAGAAAGAGAGGGAAAACAAGAGTGAGAAAGATAGCAAATGAGGGAAGAGGTCGAGAGTGGAAGGGGTTTCTGAAGAGGGCAAAGGGTCTTGTCGGAATACAGTGAAAAATACGCGTGCTGAAAACAGAGTCGAGAGATATTGCTTTCGGGTTGGTTATTGAATGGGTGGGGTAAGTATTTCTTCTTCTCCCTTCCGGAACACGGCTGAGATACAATGAAAAAGTGCCCGACTGTTAGCATCCTAGAATGGACGCTTCCGTTTCGACTGGGCTGGAAAGGAATGAATTAATTGCCGGGCATATATTTGGCGGAATTATTTCCCTGAAGGCATTGTTGCGTCGCTTGCAACAGCCTTGCACCTGGGGAGGGACTTTTTGTGGAACTTCTGACATAAATTAGAGTAATGAATCAGGAGCTTACTTGAGCGATCGATGTTTGTTTCTTAACGTCCAAAGTCTTGGAAACGGGAGAAAAATACGGAGCTAGAGGAAAATTCGGGGAATGAGATAATTATAAATAGCTGTGTAGTTATGTATATTATATCTAAGGTCAACACTGATTTCTTAATCAAGGTTGATAATGGTGTGTGAATACCTAATCCCCTTAAAAGTAAGCCTATTACGCCTGTATATTATACATAACTGACAATGAATAAATTAGGAAGTTTGTCCTTATACATAAAAATAGGACCATAATAAGTTCACAATTTCACAAACTTAAGTTCCAACATTTCTTGTAACATATACCTTATTTTCAATGCAGGAGTTGCAATGTTTCACTACGAAACCGGTCGATGATCAGCATCAGTTATTTCTTCGAGGGACAGCAGTATAAGAGATGGTCATTCTCCCGGAAATTCAAGTGAGTAATCATTAATAACCTCTTTCATATTAGAAATGGCACGGCATCTATGGACTAATCTTGAAATTAAAATTAGAAAAGAGGAATCTTTTAGAAATAAATAAATCACTATATCAGTCTTTAAACTATTTCGTAAAATACATGTAACATCTTCTAAAAATAGTACGCAGAATATGTAACTACATAGCTTCTTTTGGAATTTTAATTGTTTCTACGATCTTCACATAAGTTTTTGTCATTACATATACTGAACTGTTTCAAACTGTTCAAATGACCAACATTTCCAAATTATGTGAATAATTCGGCCAATGAATTTACACCGATTCGAATTATTCGTATGTTCCTGTATACGTAATGCTCGAGTGGTTACATGAACCATTTTAAGTTTTGAAGCCAATCCTTTAATGCGCTGCAAAGCATTTAAAACTCGATTTTATATCTTTTACTATGTATATTCTTAAAGTTCTAGAATGCCATGGACTGACATAACCAGGAACTACTGAACTGAAGTGTATCATTACGTCTACATCTACATAAATACCCTGCAAGTTGCCTTTAGGCACATGCCAGGGGGTTTACATTTAGAGTGCGTGCTTTACTTTCCTATCAAAGAGACCAAATGTATAAATATTTACATATTTCATTACAGTAAATATATTGTGTTTTAGCATTAATTTTTGCAAAATTTGTTATATTAGGTGTATCAATTTTGAAGGCAGTCTTAATAACGAAAGATAGAGCGATCCTCTCTATTTTTGAGGGATAATATCCATTCCTGAAAGTACATACTAATTCTAAAATACCGGAAATTTGCTGAAGAAATTTGAGATCTTAGAATATAATAAGATATGTATTGGTAATTAAGCAATATAGAGGACTGAATACGAGCAACAGATACTGCGTAACACAGAATTACGGATTGTGCATTATTACCAGATCAAAAAACCGGCCCACTGTAGTGAGCGTTTTTATTATAAATTATGAATAGTTGGATGAATCTATATCTATTAGAGTTACAAAGTTCTCTTCATCTGTTCAACCAGAAGCAAGTCTAAAACATATGACATTCACAAAATTCTTGCTTCTAACTATCTTCATTCGTTCAGTCAAAATGTTTCGTAAAATGCAAGAACACTTATAAATACGTGTAATGAATGCCAGAAGATGAATAAATGAACTCATAATTTCGTTTTCGTCGGAGTTTCGTTCTATAATTTATATGTAAGGAAAAGCTATATTGTTGTTTAAGGAATAATAAGCTATGTCGTGCGGAGTTTTCAGGCAATCGGAATTTCAGATGGAGATAATATGTCTATCCTTTACCAAATACAAAATCAATCAAACATCGTGGCTTTTTAAATGAATCCAATAAGTTCCAAATACGCACTGTAAATGACGTCCTTCCCTGAATAAAAGTATTTCTTAGTTTTCTGCAGTAGAGAATAGATCATTTGCAAAGAATCAACGGTTCTGTGCAGCATGTATCAATCGCTCCCACGAAAAGAAGCAACGCGGATATAAGTAGCATAGTTAGAGATCGGAACGAGAGAATTCGGAAAGAGTAATTTTAGGACTCGTGATGGTGGAGGTGGAGGCTGACAAAATAAAAGAAGGCGGAAAGAGCGAAAAAAGAACGGATCCGACGGACCGTGTTTTCCGCTCCCTCCGCTAGATGGAACGAGCCTCCTTTTCGCGTTTCTCCAAATTTAACTCTGCGTCGCAAGGATGCACGTCGAGGAAAAAGGAGAGGAAGCCTTAGAAACGAAAAATAACGTGGGATAATAAAAGTGGAGATTGTGAGAGACGGTGAGAGAGATGGCCGTTTAACTAAGCGGCCTGCTTAAAAAAAAAGACGTCGGATCTTGTTCACCAATCAGCAGAACTGCTTGACTTTTCATCTACTGAAACATCGGCGATGAAGTAAACCTATGAAAACCCATTTGAAACTGATTCGCTTCTCAGCACATTCTCTCCGTCTCGTAAATCATCACGCGGAGAAACCGACCCACGAAAAATAATAAAACCCATCTTTTATCGCATATTAACCCTCGTTATGAGCATTCCGGACAGGCGCTCATCATTTCCAAAACATCTCTCCGCTCAGCCACCTGTACGAGCAAAACAGTTTCGTCATCTCATAAACCCTTCCTCACTCATCTCCTAACCATACACTACATCATCTCTTTTTCCACCCTACAAATAACATGTCATAACGCTATCCGAAACCTAATCACCGCTTCTCGCGAACATCAAAAAGCCCATTTCTCATAAGGCTCCGCTACTCCGGGCACCGTTCCCGCCTCTCGCAGCTCGTTTGTCATATTTTTAACTCTTTTCCCGCCTATTTTGACGGGACCACACCGAGCAGACGCCAGGAGGAGCCACCGGCGTAGCGGCGGCAGCCATAACTTGTCAGGCGTAGAAACGAGAGCGAAGCTGTGTGTATTTGAAGTGGGAACGTTATGAGTTAGAGGATGAAAAGAGAAGGAAAAAAGATGGTAAGGTGGTCGGCTTGAGTGCACGCGCGCTGATGGGGAAAAATGAGGAAAAATAATAATCATCCTGGCGTTGAAAAAACAGATGAAATGAGTTGAGTTGATGATAAGCAACACACCCCTTTCCGCTCGTTTTGACACGGCGGCAGCTAATAACTCCGCGGGCATAACTCATCATTCCCATAACAACCGAGGAATGGGATAGGGTATCTTCCCCTGAGTGGTTCCTTAAGAAGTTGAGTTTTAGGACAGCGATCGTAATCTGAGGGGAGCTGTCTTCGGCGATGGTGCGGATTACCACGGAATACCTGTGAAAATGCTTCTGAGATTATGAGAGGAGATATTTTGTTTGTGTTTGAAACCCTGTCCGGAAAGGGCGTCGATGAATGTTTTGACGTGGAAATATTTATTTCTTTGACAAACGATTCCTCCTGTTATGAAAGATGAGCTGAGTGGTTTCTTTCCTCGAGAAAATAATTATTTTTGAGGATTTGACAACCGCCATCTCTCCAAATATTTAGAAAATTATGCTGTTAACGAGACCCGGCCAAACGTATCAGTATACTCAGTTCCTTTGATCATAGAAAATATCTTGAATGGAAGCTGAAATTTGTGTTGGAAATGTATTCACTCATCCATGCTCAAAACAGTAGAGAGTCAAGTCCGCGCATAGGTTTCATAACCTCTTAGATATGCTTTTCTTTCTAAGGTAGGGCTACACTCGGCTCGAATGAAATATTTTGAGATTGAATTACAAACCCTTACATCAGAATTATCATACCAAATCATTATCAGATTATTAACCAATGATGCAATTTTCTTTCCTATTTTGCGTAATAAGATTAAAATAATCTTTTTACCGGAGCTTAATCATTGAAATATCTTTTCTTAAAGATTCTCAAATTACTTGTGGTCTGAATTCTTCAAGGGGTTAATCATAAACACTACGTAACTTCTATCGGCATAGGTGTATCTTAATGGATCAAAATTTCAAAAATAGATAGAGAAGAACTTAAAATTCTTTAAGAAATTATTAAGTAGCATAACATGTTTTGCCCGAACTTCGTAGCTCGAAACTCGTCCTGCCACGAAATTGTCTCTGGTGAAACATTATTTTTCTTTCCTTCTTCTATCAAATGTGCGAGAGAACCAAGAAATAAACGAATTGAATTATTTAATTAGTGAAATTACTTGAGTGAATGTTTGAATTTAATATATCAATAATATCTTCTCGGTATCTTATGGAGATCCGTGTGTCCTTAGACATGGGCGATCAGGTAGACAATGAAGCAGACTCAACGCGAGAAATTCCAAACGAAAAGTAGTTCATTTCCGTGAAAAATCCGCAGAGAATCTCCAGGGCGCGTGATTTTTAACAAACAAAAATGAAACTCCGGGCGCGGGGAAAAAAACCTTACTAATGCGAGCCAGACCTGTAGTCCTTAACTGCACACCATTTTCTCAGCACATAACCCCCTCTTGCCGTTAAAAGACACTTATCTGCTTTCTAAATGGCGCCGATAAATCCAACTCTCTGAGGATAAATCGCTCGCGCATGTGTTACGCTTATGTTTTTCATCTGCGACGCGAGCGCCCACCGACGGTAACCGGAATACGGCAACGGACGGAAAAAAAAGGACTAATTTGTTGATGCGCAAAGCGAGAGAGATCAGAGGTCGTCATCAACATGTCCAGATAGCGGCGGCGTTTATCAAAAATGTGGCGGCGACCCGAAAGAGAGGGAAGCTTAATCATGTTTGTTTATTTTCCGGAAGCCATCCCTTTTTTGCTTTAATGGGGAATAAAAATGAGATATCGCCGGAGAATTACAGTGCGTCGATAAACAGACGGAAATATCGCTCCGATTCATTGACGTCATCGGTAACGGATGAAATGGTTTTCGTGCATTCCGCGAAATAACAAACAGGAATAAAAACTAGCGCTCGGACGTGTCAGTCATCAATTCATTAAGAAAATATCCGAGCCGGAGGCTGGAAAAACCAATCGAGTTGGGAGAAAGGCTGCACGATTCCAGTCAAAATAAATAATTGGCTCCTAATTACTTCTCCGAGTTATATAATTGCGAGATATTGCGGTTATTTTGCGTTAAATCGGTGGAGGAGCTCGATTGATGCTCTTCGGGAGTGATCCGGAAAAACTGGGGGATTTTTTGGTGGATTGGGTCTTTAGATTTGAGAAGATTAAGGGTGTGATAAATACTTTTAGCGAAAAGGTAAATTTTTGGAAAGTACGGCTAAAAACAAAAGAGACTTTTTGTAAATGATTCGTTCAAATAATTTCATAACCTCTAATAGAGCGTCATTGATGGATAATAGATTTAACTAATTTTTTCAATCGTCCTTCGTTGGTTTCAGATGTCCTTCTTACCGACATGATTGCATTTATTTCCGATTTGACTTCTCAGTCATTCCAAGAGAGATATGCTTTTATATTGAAAATAAAGTAAGGTCTATAGAAATTTGATTTAACTGGAGAATGAAAGAGGTTAAAACTTGCTCTTACTTTTGGCTTTGTCATATTTAACTAACGATAAAACTGAATTAAGGAAGGAAAAATTATGAAAGGAGCAGTTAAACTACGATTACCATCCGTAGTTCAATATAATTAACGGTGCGTGATATGAAAGAGGATAAAAAATAGTAAATATAATATTTTAATTCAATAATGCGGAAGTGAATTGTTACTCTAAAGCGATATCAAATTTTCTCGTTCACTCTTACTAAGCGATAACAAAAGTAGAGAGCGGTGAAAACAAAAATTGTTCTTCGAAAGTATCTCTAAGATGCGACGTCTTCCTTGATGAAGTACTAAACTCAAACTTCGCGGCACATCAAAATTTACTCTTAAAAGTGAATAGCGACTATTGACTAAGTAAATAAGTGTAGACTGACAATATAGCAATGTATAACAATTTCCCGATGAATTACCATCATACGACCAAATATCTTGAATCTTGCCACCAAGATTAAAATATTTTGAAAAATCGGGAGAGAGAATAAATTTATTTAGTAAGATCAACACTGAATAGTATTCGGAGAGATTAAGCGGCACACTAAGAGCACGCGGCACACCGTTGAGGAAGGGTGGCTTGGCGAAGGAGAGCGAGGTTGCAAATGTTGGCCGCCCTGTCAAACTGTCATGGCGGAGAGCGCGCTCGGCGAGTGTGAGCGGGCGGTCAGTTGTTGTTGCCGGGAAGAAAATGGTGGACACACATACATTCTCCCTCACACACAGAGAAGGGAGCAACCAAGAAAAGGGTACGCCCTTTCCCTCCACCCCTCTCCCCTCCTCACCCCTTTCTCTGCCCAGCCGCGTATTGATCTGAGTGAGCTAGTGTTCAAATTCTACTCGCACCACTGTCCCCAACCCCCTAAACCCACCCGTCCCCGCTTGCTCCTGGGCGGTAGCTCAGATGCCTTCCTTTTGCGCGGAAACTGGGAATTTTCCTATTAACTCGTCATCCTTTTAAGTGAGATTTTCATCGCTCCGGAGAGAGAGGCAAAAATGTCCCTTTTCTGGATTTGTACTCTTACTCGGGTGAGTAAATATGAGTGCTCATCAAGGAGCTATTGGAGGGGATGGAGGAATTCGGCGCTCGCTTTTGATGACTGAAAAAGGTTCATTTCCCTTAGATGTGGTCGTTGGTTGTCATGTCCGTTTAGCAATTACTATTCCTTCGACGAATTTTACGTTTCTAGGCGAATTGAATGAGGTAGATGACGGATGAACCATGTTGTGAGATATGAGTTACTGAGATCAGTTATTTTGCGTGAGCGGAATGGATAAACAAAGGACGAAATACATTCTACAAATTCATAGATATTAGAATATAACTCGAAAAATGACAAGTTAGCTCTGTATCAATTCATTTACATACTGACTGTTTCATTGTAAAAAAAATATGACGAACTAACTTTAGTATATGTGCGAAGATAAATCACCTCGGATATTTGAATTACAAGTACTTCAAATTATCATCCAATTCCATCCAGTTATATGCACCATTAAATATGATGTTGCTAAACATATTATTACTTATCATAGATATAGAAGTGAATGACTATCAATTTGACGTTAATCATATAAAGAAAAATTACGAAAGATATAATACTTATGAAAATCAATCTCTTATTTTATAGCGAGCAGTATTGTTTTTAATATATATAATTATGACGAATAGTTACACAACATACCAAATATATATAATTTATAACTGAAACGAAATTCTAAACTCGTAAGGAAGATGTTTCTCTGCAATGTCAGAAAATTATTTATGGTTCGTATTTATAAACAAAGAGATGTTCATAAACATTTAAAGATTCTTAAACATTTTTATGAAAACAAGCTATGGTTTATGAAAGGAATAGATTTCAGGATCAAAAAAGGATATGTTTCTTCGGAGATCGACGGAAACGGATTATGAAAATCACGGTCTTTAGTACGGAAAAGAACTAAATAAAAACAATCTTGACAAACAATAAATCATTTATTCATAAAATAGTTTAACTCCGCATACGCTACACGCGAAAAGAACTCCGGCAAATTCGCGTCGAAACTTCTAGGACGTCCAATCGCACGGACCTATTCACCTGTAACGTCCGAGCGAACCTCACTCATCCCTAAACTCAGCGAAGAAAAAGGGAGAAACAAACAAGCGACGTCTCCCTCTTTAATTCCATAAATTACACCATCTCCGCGCGGGGAAGATCAACAATTTAACGCTCGACATCCCCGGAGAATGTTTCATGCAAGGAGATCTAAGGGCCGTCCACCGCATCCCATCAAAGAGAAGATAACTTCTCATCTTCAACCGACGCACACGACGTCCGAGGAACCCTTTGATCGTTAAGATGCCACGCTAAAAAGGGGGGAGAGGAAAGAAAGAGAGCCACAGTCCATCAAGGAAGGAGCCACACTTTTGCATCCCCTCACGGGCCATGCAAATGTACAACCCTTCGGAGCTAATTCAAACGTCGAACCTCTTACGCCCCATTTGTACCCCCATTCGACCTTTCCTTTGTTCCGAAAGAAACCCCTCTCACCACTTACTTCACACGGTACCATCACCTTCCCATTACCACACTTCCCCGATCGATCCACCCCCGCACTGTGGTCCATCTTTGAGGAGTCCACATTCTATCATCCCCTCCCTTTGCACTCTTTCTTCATCTTATTGCTTCCCTTTCTCGGACACCTTCTCTCGCCCTAAGGCTTCCCTTGACCACTCTCTTCCCAAAGACGGTTTGATCTTCGTTCATGCGGAGTACGGTTTAAGGGATGAAGAGGAGTTTTAGAGTGGGTTGGGGTGGCGAGGGACCTTCTTTCCCCTCTCCCGGAGATTATTTTAAAGGATTTTATTTTTATTCCCGATGACTCGAGGAGAGCGTGGCTGGGGGAGGGGATTGTCCTCTCTGAAGATGTCGGGGTTTTGTTAACGAGGATCAGGGCTGGAAACTTCTGGTTCATTGCTCGTTTGTTTCCCTCCCGTTAATTACAGTTGAGGTTGGCATGCTTGATGTATTTTAATTACGTGTTACGTTTTCATTTGAGAATGTGAGTACTTAAAATTTTCATTTTTTTGTCGAATGAAAATTGTTCATTTTTTTTTTGGTAAAGGATAGAGGGATTTGTTGCTTGCATTTAAGTACTTTTGTCCCTGTCTTTCTCGAGGCTGTGATAATATAAAGATTCCATCTTGAAAACATTACAAAAACAAAGCTGTGGTAGCTTCTAAGATATGAATCATATCACGTAAGTTGGTTACACCTTATAGAATGATATGAAAAATGTAATTGATGAAATACTTGTACTACACTTACGAAGATATATTTCCAGTAAGGAATATTGGCTCAGAGAGGAAAAAAAAGGCTAACTACCTCACTCCTCATCTTACCTAGTAAGCCTCATTATGTCTCCGAATGTTTTAGTTGTTTGAGGCTCAAAACAACCTCAGGGCTGACTACTGTACTGACAGGAGCTTTCTAATTGAAATGTAAACAAACCTTGGAAATATTATAAAGAATTTTTTTAATGGTCAAATGATACCAGGGATATTTCTTGAGGAAGGCCCATTTGTGAGTGCCACCCGTATTCACACACTGTTTTCACTTATACACGAAAAATTGGTGCGGATGCATACTTCTCTTATTACTTACGATAAATGTGACGCAATTATAATTCACAGAATCAGTCTGTATGTAGTGTGAGATTATAATGTTTAAGAAAAATTGAACTTCCAGCTGACTGCGAAATGCGGTCAAGCATCCGATTCTTATCTGCAAGAAACATGAAACCGGTGGACATTCATCTTCACGTATGTGAAGTGTAAGTATGGTGATAATACAATGCGAAGTGTATGGTGATAATACAATGCGAAGTGTATGGTAACAATATAAGTCACAGGAAGGAGAGAAAACGTGTAAGATCATCTCAGCTAATATACATGGGATTCACTCATATCTTAACCTCTTAGCAAAAATGAAGCTCCTGTGAAGTTTTTTCTGTGATAGTATGAATTTTCAATTTGAATAACTGTTGAACTTTCCTTAGATGGTTGCTTATAACGGATAAACATGTATGGATGGGAATTAAATATGAAATGGTCGATGTACATATCGATATCAGAAGACCTGCCTTCGAAGATCTCCATGGTAATTGACAAAACCGTCGAAATTTCTTCACGATTTAACTCTTCCTATTGGTGAATTACAGCTATCCTCAGAATCTGAAAATGGCTGTGTAGCTGATGAAAATTGGTATGATGCACTAGGTTGTATTTTTTCAATTACTATTGAGGTATAAATATAACCTTTCCCAGGACTTAAAATCTCCCAAAGGTAACCACGTTATTTCTGAGGTTCCTCTATGTCACAGTATTGCCCGTTTTTACTTAAATTTGGCAATAAAAATTAGAATGACGCTTTACTTTTCGTAAATAGTGCTAAACATTAGCATTTATTTTACAGTTCGCGAAACATTCAGACTTAATATTTTAGCTGTAAGCGCGAATCATGTTAGTTTTTTAACCACAACTTCGTGGAAAGCACTTAACCCAATTGCACGGTACATAAAAACAAGTAAGGCGCGCATGCAATTCTTTCTCCACTTAGATTTGGATCTTCACCCCCAGAATATCTAATCAGTCACCACGCTGTGTGCGGTGTGGAGGTTTCCATTGTCAAATTTTCTTTACCAAAACAAAAAGAAGGCAATTGGTTTTTATTTATATTATTTTTTATTTGTATAAATATAACCCGATGAAAACTCTTTAATCTCAAAGCTTATGTTTGGAATACTGTGAATATTTGAATAAACAGTAATAAATTACTGTTCTTTTAATCTATTTTTCGTCCCACGATTTTACATTTGAGAAATCAATCTGAACTTTGAATTCAGCAACTTAAGGGATGATTTATTACTGTGACTATTTTTGAGTCTTATGTACGAGGAACTATGAGAGAAACGTGAAACATTTTGTAAAAATGCTTTGAAACCTTATGTTAAAGATTAACATTCCATAATCAATAAACCAGCAAAATAAGATATTTATGATTTATAACGCTCGATAAATATGATTATGAATAAAATTAAGACGGGAGAGTTTCAAACGAAAGTCACAATAATGAAAATCATCATCTTGTTCTAGTGTTGCTATATTTTCTTGCTCACAGCAATCATAATTTGACAAAATACTAAAAGGAAAATTTTAAAGAGTATCTCTGGAAGTAATCATAAATCTCTGTTAAAAAAAACACAATCTGAGCCACTTATTAAGAATTAAGCGAGTGATTCATTAATATTTAATCATATATTTAAAATATGAGGATGTATAATACGAATAAAAATACCAGTTTAGAATGGCTAAGTTAAATGTACTCTTATTATACGCAATGCAGTCGAGTACGCAGAAAAATACAACTGATTTTGGTAACTCGTATAACTCTGAATAAACTCTCGTAAAGTTAATTAGCTCGTGAAAAAAAATCAGAACCGAAAACTTAAGAAACGGAAATGTAAATCCAATTTGGAGCCGACCTCGATTTTTTTAAGAACTCGCATTCCGGACGAAGTGAATAAATCAAGAGGACGCTTTTCCTGGGGAAATGCTTCCCTCGCTGATGAGTCAAAATGACGCCGAGGAAGGACAATATCTCACTGCCTCCGTCTTCATTTTTGCCAACCTTCCATCCATAACGGTTCATACTCATTTCCCCCCTTACTTGCTACTTTTTCAGAGATTCCATTCCATCGTCAAACCCCTTCGGCACTAAGCTATAGTCTCAAATTTCCACGGTCTTTTCCTCTCCAATGGAAATCTTCAATTCTTTCCCATCAAATCGTCGTTCATCTCTCTCCCATATTATATTTTTTAGACCGTTATATTCCTTTATCCTGTAATCACCTATACCCACTTTTATATACACTTGGAAAAATTCAACCTGGAATTCTGCGATAGTAAGCTTAGGTTTAGACGCGATATTATGGAAATTCAAAATAAAATTTCCTTCCCCATTCCACTATATTTTCTAATATTATCTATGTTTTTCTCATTCTTCATTTATAATGCAATATACGTTTTCCACGTATGAATAATAAATTTAATAAGATAAATAAACTCTTCAGAAATTCCCATTTTGGATTAAGAATGACAGACTGTTAGGACAGAGACCTATATATTTTTATTTTGTAGTAGAAAACCGCCTATATTCACAAACTATAAGAACTTCTCAAATAATTATTTTTCATTTAACAAGGGAAGGGTTTATGTATGCCATAGCGTTATTTTTAATATCTAAAAAGAATAAAGCAATCAACCGTAAAATAATGGCAAAGCACTGATTTTTAATGTAATGTTAATTTTAAAGGAATTCTCCTAAGGAAGCAATATCTTGTAGGGACTTTGCTATACTTTATATATCCTATACTTTATATATTTATTTAACAAAAAACAAAATCAAAAATAAAAGTTAATGAAATCTAAAAATAAAAGTTCTACCTTCTTGATAACTATGCTTCATTTTGTCTTTGTTTGAATGTGCATATTCCATGGGAAATTAAAATTTTGAATTTTGTTTTTAATCCCACCATCTCAAAATGTAGGCATATTTCCCTCTTATTTGAAAAATATTTTAGTGTGGCCACATCTGCGTGTCACATTTGCAAAGCACGCAGTAGGTTACCTTTCTCGTTACATATTTTGAGTTGATGTTACAGAATCGCCCATCCCTCTCCAAGTCTTTCCCCTTCCAAGGGACACTTTCCATAATCCCTCCATGCTTGAAATTCCTACACCCTCGTTTAATTTCGTCCCTCTTCTATTTATTCTTCTTCGCCCCTCCCTAACCCACACAGCATTTTCATATTCCGCCGAGCTTCTTTGTTCATTAAAAGTGGAAAGGAGGAGTCCAAAGAGGGAGTAAGGAGAATTTTTATGGGAATTTTTTTCCGGAGGAGGGTTTTCGGCGGTGGAGGGATGACGGAGGAGGAGGCGTTAAAAAAAGATGGCAAGAAGAGGAAGAATATCCCTCTAGATGCTAATCCTCAGGAAGGGAAGAAGAAGGCGGCGGTATCATGAATAAGAGTTATAACGTAAAAAGAGATTTGTCCCCGGGAAAAACGCGAATAATTTTAATGAAACGGAGGAATCCATGAATTTGAATTTCAAATGGAAATTAATTTCGCGAGGCGGCCCAAGGAAGGGGGAGGTTTTCAAAATGGAGCTCCTCGTTTTCCTTCTCCGCGGCCATAAAATGCATAAGTTTGGAATTGAGCGGAGGGAGGGCTTTGTTAAAAAAATATGGCCGCGGAAAAGTAAAATAAATCCCCGCGTGATATATAGAAGACGAGGCGAAGCTTTTACGAGTTTTTTTTCTCCTCCTCCCACTCCCTCGCTGTTGAATAAAAGATCTTTAAGAGAGGATGTTTGTAAATGAAATGCAAGATGTTTCATTGGTTTCCGAAAATATCCGGAATCAAAAGAAATCTTGTTCCGAGACGTATCTCTCGTGATATGAAAGGACGGGTGACTGAGAAAAGGGATTAACGTGAGATGAGAGAAACAACAAGGTCGAAATAATAGTTGTTTTTGCGTATTTTCTATCTTTGTCCGTATATCCTGATAACACCTGCTATAGATCCAGAGTAAAAAATATTTATTAATTTCTTATATGATATCAGTCCGTTCATATTAGTAAACATTACTATACATGATATAACGAAATATATCTTGCAACGAAATAGCCATTTTAACTTACTAATATGAATTCTCAACTGAATGAAACGAAACCGAATGAATCATTCTCACTGGAGGCCAATATCAAGGAAAAGCTGTTTATTTTAACAGTGATCAGAGGAGATAAAACGAATTGCAGAAACTTACAGACTAAGATTCTCAAACCTGGATCATAATAATCGCAGAGAAAGAAAACTCACTTTGTTGAGTCTACTGGATAGTAATAATAGAAACGATCTACGTTTACATAACATGTACCATCAGATGTATCATCAGATTTATCCTATTCAGGGTAAAGAAACGTCGGTCGTTTCTATGACGATTATTCTGTGGATTTAACAAAGTAAATTTTCTGTCTTCTTCATTACGGAGGATTTCACTACGTAACACCGTAAACCATTCAAAAGAATTTTCAAGTTGATCATTCCAATTCAAATAGTTATGTGCAGCAATTACGTATTGACAAATGTTAGACACACGTAGTGAGTTAGGAAGGTGAGTAGATATAGTTAGGGAGGCAAGAGGATATAGTTAGGGAAGTGAGTAGATATTTCTTAATTTTACAATGAATACCGACGACCCTAAGTAATACACCATTTGAAGAGCAATGAATTAAAGCTTCCGTTCGATATCCTCAACAAAATTGCCGCAAAGTTAAATTAAAATTTTAGTTAATCGACCTAACTAGGTGGAATGAATGGTGATGCAGTGAATTATACCCAGAAGGTGTCGAATCGATGAAGAAGGAGACGAAGATGATGCAAAGCCTATAACTGTAGCATCAAGGTAAACATCTCGAGAGAGGAGGGAAATGAAATAAGATATTCGCGAGCTGGGATTGGAAACTCTCCGAAGGAAAGGGAAAAAATCCCACTTCTCCCAGTGAAACAAGCCGTCCTAAGAGGAACCAATGTAAAAAAGATAATTTCCATTTATTCTACCATGTCAGCCGAATTCCTCAAGGATCCGCCCACTGCTCTCCTTCTTATTGAAAAAAACCTCCCCTTGTCCCGAAAAAATCCCCAGCATCGTGGAAGAATCCATTTCATCATTTCCCTGAATGTCTTTTGCATGATCTCTGGGAAGGAGAGAAAATCTCCCACAATAAGAGGAAATGAAAAGATTTTTCTCTTTCGTTCCGAGGGAAGGGAAACTTATATTTGGGCTGAAGAGTAATAAGAGAACCAAATGTACACAAAGTGACGGAGGGGAGGATGAGAAAGAGCTGTAGATGAGTGAGAAATGAATTAAGAAGACGAGAGACGGAGGGAAGCGAGGAACGGGAATTAGTTGAAAAGAAGTGAGGCGTGCTAAAGAGAAGGAAATTTTATACAGAAATGAGAGGAATTCTCACAGGCGGAAGTAAAAGGATTCAAATGATACGGTTTCCAGTTTTTAAAGGAGAATTTAAATTATTTGACGGAGAGAGCGAATGAGAAAGGTGTTATAACAATGTTGATGACGTTCATTTCATTTTGGATTCCTCTGCAAGAATGGTTTACGTGGAGAAGAATTCTATAAGCAGATAAAAAGAAGGGTATTAAATATGATCTAGATTATATCTATTAACTAAAAATTCTACGAAGTGAAGAACTTCAAAATTGGTATACAAGAAATACAACAACATGTTATGATGGAGCCCAAAGCTAATGAATTGATTTGCCTATAATTAATTAAGTGAACAGCAAGAATTTTGAAAGGTGATATTTTAAGAGTAGAGACGGTTCCTGTCCAAATTCGTAATTACTAATCATTCACTTCCATGTTAATGTACTTACCTCTTAAGTTAATTGGAGCTACTTTTCTAAAAAAAAATTTCATCTTGTGGATGCAACAATTATGAGAAAATATGTATCATCGATCGATAAAGAACAAGTACTGCCATTGCCTTCTTTAAATTTCTCTGTTCCGATCCTTATGACAAAATTGCTAAAGTGGCCTCTATGTTTTTCTGTAACTCTTTTCTTTCTACGTTTACAATTTAAATACTATTTCGATAAGGCCATTTTCAAGTTGGTTTTACTATTCATTTGGTTGGTTTAATAGTTAATAATAAGAATTTCACTATTAAATAATTGATTGAAAATTTTTAGTTACTGAGAGAAACGATTCCAGATAACATAAAGATTGATTCGTCCTAAATTATTTTGATACGTTCAATTCCGTAATGGAATAATGCAATAATGGAATTCCATACTAGGAAGTATGGATAAAAACTATGCGTAAATTCCACAAAAGATTTTTTAATGCGATCGGTTTCAAAATAGTTCTTGATGATGCACAATATAATTTGAAACCCCGTAAAGAATCTTTAGTGGAATTATGCATAGTTTTCATCATGCTTCTGAAATAAATTTCGTAAAAGCCTTTGGTTATTCAGCCCCTCTTATCCCAAATCATGGATAGTTACGATCAAGAGAAATGTGAATAATTCACTAAGAACGGTGAAAATTCGTATCGAAATTCGTATTTCACCAAAGTTACGAAGTATCTCATAAATATCCCCGTAAAATTTCCTCCTCGCTAAAATTCATACAATCTTAAAGACGTCGTGAACATGAGAATGAACCCGAAACCACTTCATTCCGAGAACGACTTCGCATCAGAAAGATCCCGGCGACCGCAGGGAGATGGAATAAAAACCGCGCAAAATGAAACTCGCGAAAACGAGTCGGAGGATCAGTTATTCGAAGAAGAAAACCCGAGCTTTTGATGGAGATGTTTAAGAAAGAGGAGGACGAAAATGAAGATCGCGACGTGAGATAAGACGAAAGAGGGGAAAGGAGACCAGCGCGATTAAAATCCTCAGCTTCTTTCTCTCCCACCGGCATAAACCAACTCAAACCCTTTTACTTCTTAACCTACTCCTTCCCGCCCTCTTCTTACTTACAGCCGTCTTCTTCTTCATACACGCACTCTTCTCTTTTTAAGACCCTCGCCAGAGGACTCATTTCAAAGTTTATGTCGCAATTATTAAGATTTCGTTTTCATCCGAGAGAAGGGGTGGAAGGGATACATTTTCTGGTGTCTGAATACGAAAAGGGACTGAGTGGATGGCGAAGGGAGGCAAAGGGTTTTTCGGTGGGGGAAGGAAAATTAAGAGAGCAGAAAAGTCCGGAGAGTGAAGTCATATTTGGACGGTCGGCGGAAAATGAGGGCTCCGAGCAAAGTGGTTATTCAAATTTAAAGCCATTTACATTTTTTGTCGGCAGTTTCGGGTTTTTCAGTTCTTGTCGTTAAGCATTTCGGTCTTAAAGGAGAAGGGAGTTTGTTTCCTATCAAGCTTTTTGATTTCTATGTTTTTGGGAAGATGGAGCAGCTAGGGAATCTAAGGTAGAGACGTTTATTCTACTTTTAAAATGTTTTACCTCAAGAAATGCTCATATTTTTTAGCAATTTCTGTTGGAGAAAAATAAAATAATATCTTCTATACGTTTAATATTATACTTCCGACCATATCTTGATGAATAGGATATTTTTCCTTTGTGGTTTGTTACGAAAAATCTGCGATAAAACAATTTATAAGCTCGGCTTCGTAAACTATATTGTCGGTAGATGCAAGGAAAAGGTTAGAGAGCGATTTTATTTTACGCTAACCAAATCTGTAATATATTGCAAGCATATGGAATTCAGCGAATGAAATGTTTATCGCGAAGTCGAAGAGCAATGATATAAAGCAAGCATTACGAAGATGCTTTCAAACGCAAGTTGGGAATCTTTGAAGAAAATGAGATAAGAAGCAAGGTTAAGATAGCTTGATAAATTTAGAGAACATACGTTTGCAGAGGACGTAATAATATCATGAGATTACCCTTCTACTTGGACCGAACCGACAGTGAGCGTAAAATAAGAGAAATAGATGTTAAGGCAAGTCATTTAATGGACGCGTTCTGTATCATATACATATACAACTACATTAATATCCTGCCACGCCGAAAGGCGACGGGCAGGATATTAATGTAGTTGTATATGTATAGGATACAGAAGGATGTACCTTTGATTACTTTTGCCTCGGTCTTCCTCATAGCTGTGATAAAATGAAACCTACTGAAGTATGAATCGTACTGAATACCATAATCTAGATAACTCTTAATTATCTATCTTAGAAAATTTTACTTATAGGGTCATTGTGATGCGCTTACGCCAACTTGTTCCACTGATATTATTTTGGCTCCATGGCAAAAGGAAAGGCAAACTACCTCACTCATCATCTTGCCTGGTATCCTAATTCATTTTCCAAAGCTTTTAGTTCCTAATTGAGGATGGAATTAGGATAGAACTTGTCTCTGCTGATGACTTAAAAAGAAACAAAATAAATAGGAGTAAAAATTAGGGGTATTTGAGGACTTCTTCGGCGCTATTCTACGAAAACGAATTCTGGTATTATTTCATCGAATATATCCTATCTAAGGCAGTAAGTTGTTATCCTCGTAACTTGATTCAGATCGATAACGATTGTATAAAAAAGTAAGCATCGTCTTTATTTGCGTGAGATTGAGATTCATAAGTCTCCTTTTCCATCCCAGGTATCGTCAACATGCAGATATCTAACCAGGAAACTGAAGTAAAAGGTATTTAATAAGTAAACGGTATAAAAAATCACAGATTGTGAAAAAATCCCAAGATGAAGAAAAACGCCCGAAAAGAATGAATATGATGAACCAAAAAAGTTATGTCAGAAGTGGGATTCGAACCCACGCCCGGAGAACCGGACTGCGACCTGAACGCAGCGCCTTGGACCGCTCGGCCATCCTGACTTACGGGTATATCTCGCTAGATAGCATTTAAATATGCAAGTAACTTATAAAGAGTAAAGTTACCATTTTATCACAAATAATTATAAATATATTTTGATGGTTGACCTGTAAAACCGTATTTGTGAATAATGAATTCGCTAAGTATGTAATGAGTCGCTTAGTGAGTGATATGCTGACTATTCAGAACTAAAATTCATTTTGGAAAGCAATGTTAAAAGATATTATTACATATGTAAACTACAAATTTGATTACTTTACAAAGTACAGAAATTCATTTCAAACCATATGTCGCCTAGAATACTAAAAACCGATACTGCATAAAGCTCTGTCGAGAAATATCAAACAACTCCATCAAAACTCTAAGCAAGCCTCTCTTTCCAACAGAAACGCTGGAGAATTCTTTACGAACGTAAAACAAATATCATTTACTCAACATATACCACTACGGGAATGTTAACATCGAAAGGCATAAATAGGAGTTCAAAACCCTTCCCTCGTTATTTATTTGAACGCCCGCGGTGAGTCGCATCTGAACAAACACCCCTCTGAAAATTCTTCCGAACCCTATCTCTCTCGCCGAGAGGATTATAAGATCTCGTCCTCAATTTTTCACTCCGCCCCTTCTTTGACCGGCAACATTTTCCATAATGTTGGAACGCTGCCCATCGCCGACAGCTCTCCTGGGGATATCCTTAACACCGACCGGACACTCCACCGCTTTGGGGTTTCGGAAGATGCGCTCACGACTACCTACAACAACCGCAGAGAGAGAGAGAGAGAGAGAGAGCGGAGGCAGCACGAGAGAGGAGAGAGAGAATGAGAGAGAGAGAAGTCTTATCTCCGCGAGGAGTTGAACCAAGAGGGAACCATCCACGAAATTCACATTGGGCACGCGCCTTCCCTTGCACCAACACGGAACAATATATGCGGCTGGCACGGCGTTGTAAATATGCCGCAGTGCTTACGTTTTTTAGGCGAAGAAAGCGGGGCCGTAACTCTGCCCCCCCTCCTTGAGCACGTAGGCGGAAGATGTGGGATGAGAGAAGGGAGATATTCCACCTCCACCAGAACATAACGCATCCTCCTCCAAAAGCAAGTTCCACGCCCCCTTGCCCCGCGCGCTTCTGCTGACCAAGGCATAACTCACCACCACCCTTCTCTATCTTTCTCTCAGGGCTCCTTTCATTTTCTCCCAGTTCCACCACGTCCGGTGGGGGTCCAGGATGTGCGGTGGAGGGAAGATGAAGTGAGGGTTAAAACGTGGGGGAGGAAGGGAAGACGGAGTAAGTGGCCATTCTTCCATCTCGCCAATTTCTCTCATCTGACATCCGATGCACGAAGGTCCGTGAATCGCCGCGGGGAATGAGCAAAAGCTCGGAGTGTGCGAGTTGCGGGGGATTCTTTTGTTTCCCCCGAATTCCCTTTCGAGTTGAGCGAGCATGGGAAACTTCTTGATGAAAAGTCCGAGAGGAATGCTGCCCGTTCTTTTTATTCGGAGTCATGAAATGTATTTGGGTTTCGTTGCGCCATTTTTTGACCGACGCAATATCGGAAGAGAGGTATGGGATAAGGTTCTTTACGGCCGCCGAATTAACTTCGCCTGCTATGACAATTGCGCTTTATTCATTTCAGGAATTTGGACTTTCAGGAACGCTCGTTCTCTAAAGAGAATTTAATTATGACCTTAGAGGAATTTGTTGTTATTTGCGACCGATCACAGGTATGGGTAAATGGAGCGGAAACATTATGATGATTCGAGCTATACGCTACGATAAAAGAGATGGGTGTTTAAGAAATTAAACAGAAAAATCAATACCGGAAATTATTCAAAAAAATCTTTAAAACATATATTATTGATATAAATTAAATATCAGAAAACGAATCGAAAGAGAAATAATGCGAGATATCGAAGAGTAAAACCCAGTGCTCTAACAGGATGCATTGTCCTGCCGTTGTTGCTGATTTTGTTTGAGCACTCGCCAAGTAAGAGTGAGTTCCGGGTTCGAATCCAGAATATGTCGAACTATCTCTCTCTCAATTTGATCGTTAACATCAAGAATATTCTTCTTGTGCATCCTTTGATTAATTCAAAAAAGTTAATTCTGAAAGTAAATAAAATACGGATTTATATACAAATATTATGTAAACGTTGCTATTAAATAAATAGCAGTGTTAGAGAATATTCAAATATTTCAATAATTAATTATATTATTAATTAATAATTCAATAATTACCTTATTTAAGGACGAAAACGTATGAAATAAAAATTCTCTATGTACAACCAGCATACCACTTTTACAATACATGATCTTAAATAGTCCGTCATCGATGGTTTGAGTAGGAAAACTAATTTAATCGCTAAGGATACTGAAGACATATATTTATCACGGTTCACCATTCACTAATGTAATATAAGATAATATGTCATCTTGAAATTCGGAAGAGATCCCAGACCCTCTAACATTAGTTTTGACCAATGCTAGTATATACCGTGTAGTTTTCATTAAGGCGCGGTTCATCCTACAACTCTCCCAAATACCAGATGTGTATTTAAGACGTTGGAAATGATGACATATATATCAGTTTATGCAATTAAAAAGAAACCTTTGTAACATTCAGAGGATTGATTATTAATTTCGTAAAAAGTAATTTTCCATTCAATCATTATAGATTTTTGCTAAAAGTCATAGTCGAGGACGTGTAAATTGTTGAGAATACAAGGAAATTCTTATTTTTTAAAATTTTAATTTACAGCTAAGTTAAGCTTTCTGGAAGAGATTTAGACACTTTTAAACTCCATCAATTAAATTTCGATTGCCTGGCTTTATCATTCGAATAGCGACTCTTTTCAGTTTCCCTCAGCGAAGAAAAAAGATAGACGTAGTCCACCTCGTAGGATAAGCCTTAGAGGAATCCCACCCAAAAAGAAGGAAAAAAGATTCGGGTGACGTTCCTCCTCATTCTATTTTTCGGAAGAATTCCTGCTTTGTGGACAGCATGAAAATGCCTCGTGCACTTTCCTACGGTCAGTGGAACGAGGAAAGCACCTTAGGCTGGCTGAAAGATGGACTTAATGGGAGTCGGGACATGTGATGAAAAATAAAAATAAGAAAAAGTAGAGCGTGTAGGAGGGAAAATAAGAGCAGGGAGAAGGGAGATTGAGATGGAGGGAAAGATGTGAAGAAAATTGCCATTTTGGCAGAGAGTTCTTCCCACTACGTATTGGCTTGGAGGGAGAGAAGAATGAAGCCTTGGAGGGAGTGGTCCAGCAAGACAAGGGCGGAATTAGGAAAACGGAGGAGAAAGGGGTTGGGCAGTAAGGATGGGGTGGAGACGCTGGGCAGATCTCACGCTACGTGCTCCGCACTTTGTGAGGGTTGAAGCGGTAGTGGTGGAATGAGATGTTATAGGACTAATCCATGGCCAAATGGATGAAGGGACGCATCGACCCAACTCCGATGCTCTGTCTGAAACGGGAATTTTACGTCCGCAGAAACTTCCTTCAGCGATGATCGGAAAAGTATTCATTCGGATCGGATATTTGTTGGGGCAATCGTAATGATATTAATCCATTCGTCATAGGATCGCGATTTTGATATTTCAGTTGATTCATACATTTCATATAAGAGAATTTTGTATTCAGTTAGTATGTATTGCTTATCAATAATTATTAATTATGGAATTAACGTCATTTCATTTTTAGTTTCATAGTAACTGAAGCAATCGAGTCAAGTTTAGAGGAAAAATTTTGAATAAATTTCATTTATCACAGAAAAAATAAGTAATAAATTAAAAATTTAAAATAGTTTAGTGATGGAAACTTAGACAATTAAAGATGGGTTTTTTCTGAATGATTTATGAATCATAACAAATCTGACATTAGCAGCATTGTTGTATGAAATGTATTAAGTTTAATAAATTTCCTTTTCCAAACTTAATCTAAGACGAAAATTTATAGATTTGTTGATATTCCATGATACTTTTATCCCTATATAATAAACTTTTAGCTGTCATCAGAGTAAATACTTCCGTTATTCCCTGAATTAAAATTAAGGGAGTTCCATTCACAAAAGTTATAAAGAGGAACAATGTGAATGTGAAGGGACTAATATTTTTAGTAAATGGAGTGATAAATTGATAAATATTTTGAGCAAAATAATTTTAACTAACGAACATTATGTAGAACTTCTTATGGGAATGGAGGACCGAGATTTAAACACAAGCATTTCCTCTTCATGTATTTAGTAAATCAAAATATCCAGAAAGCATTAGTCATCTCTGTTTTAAGTTATGAATATGATTTCGGCTTACTCTCTCTGCCTTCTAAATTTTCTGTTATTAAGGAGAAATATAATTTACTTAATTCAGGAACCTAAATACAATTGCGATGGAGTGAAAAAGGAAAAGATTACAGTGTTCAATGCGTAATATAGTATAATCAAGAATGGAATTCTATCTATATGGAATAGAAAATGGATGATTAGTATATTGATTGCTAGCTATATGCATCTAAGTGGAAACAGAGGAGTTGGTAGAACATTAGAATAGCTGGGCTGTACAGACATGCTATTGAGAGCTACATGGAAACTTAAAATGAGAAAATGCCGAAGAAAACAAGCGCAAGCTTAGGAAGAAAATAAGAGGAAACTGAAAAATTGGGAAGATTATAGGAGGAAAATTATTAATATCAGTCATTTGATTACACTGAAACTAATACAAGAAATTATCGCGAGAAAAAGAAGCAATTAAACACTTTTTGACCACATTCGCACTTTTAGATTTTTTCACGCAATCCGCGTGGTGGCTATATTTCAATTCCAACCCTTCGATTCACTTCCACGCAGAAACCAAAAACGCAATCACCCAGATGTCGCAAAAAAACACCGTATTAACACCTCGACAGTGGCGCGCTTTATAAGCAAAGGAGACAGGGATAGTCGCACACACACGTGCGTGCCAAGAGAAGAGAAGGGGGGGCAGATAGAAACTCCATGAAATGTGGAACCTAGGACTTCGGCGCGGTCCCCAAAGGTCGTTGTGTGGGAGGAACAGAGAAATTGGGAAATTAACATTGGAAATGGATCGTGTACGGCATGAGGGAGGTGGGGAGATGAATTGAAGGTAGGGGTGGCGGTCAAGGAGTAGGGGCCAGGGGAATGAGGAAGAGAGATATGGAGAGAGAGGAAGTCGAAGTTAGAAGGGGTGGTTGGGCACCAGATAACGAGCAGTGTGAGCGGAATGGCAAAGGCTCACAGTTTCGTCCGTGGGGACTTCTCATCCCTTGCCCCACCCCTTCCCCGACACTTCGGTCATTTAGGTCCCTGCAAAAGATGTCCAAACTGCCGTTCGCCCGCTGTCCCGGTAGCTTTAAAAGTTACTACTTCACGCATGTACGCCCCGAATGTCCGTATTTGTGTTTGGCGGGGGAAAGAAGGAGGGCAGGATGTGCTGGTGGCGGGGAGGAAATTGTTCATGGAAAATCGCAAATGCGGTGGACGAATTCCATCGCTTTTACTATCTGCTGGAAAAGATATACAGTTTCGGGCAAGGATACAAGCGATGTTAAGGGTGTTGTTTGCCGGGAATGTTCCGTTTTATGAAGGGATATGCGGGTGGGGGTAATGCCCACGCTGAAATGCCCGGACGATAAATATATGGGTTCGTTTGAGTTTGCTTTGATCGGGAAATGGCCTCCGGATTAATGAGGAAAGAAGAACCGGCAGTATCATCTCCATTCCAATCTAGAGTTTGGAAGGAAAGTGGTTGAAACCAACTGACGTACTCCAATTGGAGGATTTGGAAACGGTAAAGTTACAAGACGGCTACACGGTTGAATTGTGAAAAATGAAAACCAAAGGTATTTAATATCACCTAGCACGCTCACATGTTTCTTGAGAGAAAAATGACTTTGCAGACGAAAGTAAACGTTAATTAAAAGCAAGCAGTTCTCTCGAACAGCAAAGTGGGCGACCTGTTTGACTTAGTTGAGGGCGGTACAGGGTTCGATACCTGGTGAGAACTCATACTTGTGAAATGACCTTAGCTGGGGAGCACTTTTAATACATTTTCTACTTCTATTAGTAAACAACAGCCCAAGTAAGATTCTACAAACAATCATTTATAGAATAGGTATTTTAGGTTTCATTTATTAAATAGGAAACAGATTTGTCATAAAGGAACTGAGAACTTTCTCATAATTAGTTGCGTAGATACTATTTTAGTGATTTGGTTTTTAAGAATTCTTCTAAAAGTTCTCAGTCATCAGGTTAGTTTTTGGAAGGGTCCTAAAACTTTGCCCCTGAATCTTATACATCCGGCGATACAAAAATGATGGCCACGTAGGCTACAAGAAGAAATATCAGGATATTAAGCCATCGCTGCTGAACACAATTTTTGAATTCATTTCAGTTTATCATACTGCTGTAAAGAGAATAATTATTTGGTGTAAAAACTTGACAGCCTAAACGCTATTTTAAACATAGTAAAAGGCACAATCAAAATCAGTACATCCACTACAAAAACGTAGCGTGTTTGGAACGTATTAATTTCAGTTCATAATACTATAATGGAAATATTGATTACAATCTGAACTTAAATTTTAACCAACTTAGTCATATTCTCAGTTATAATGCAGCAGCTAATCGAGATTAATACAAATGGAAATCCAAACGAGCACGGTGTCAATTTCACAAACTTTACTGGCGGAGCTTCGGCCCAACTTAATAATTGACACCTTGGAAGTTCAAATGACATTCATCCCATTTGGTTTCCATGAGCTCCATCTCACTGTACCCTGGCAGTTTGAACCCCTTCCATCCTTAAAATCGTCCTCTCCAAAAGATAAGGAGAGGGCAGAAATCGGAATAAGGAGAGAGAGAATGACGTACACCCATTCCATCACACTCCAACAAAGGAATCTCTCGAAGCCTTATTCCCTCAAGTAGACTGCCGGTCACTATATAAGGACCTAAGAGGGTTTGCGAGAGGGAGGCGACGGAGGAACTTTGAAGACGGTTATTTCCGCCTAAAGGTGGACATTGGCCTGTGCCGGGAAACGGAAGTGAGGGAGTGACCAATGGGAGCCATCATCATGGCTACTATCAAGAGACCTCCCCTACCTCTCCTTACCTCCCTCTCGTCTTTTACTCTTGAAAAAACCACCCCAAACCCTCTCTCTATGCCCTTCATGCGACTTAAGAATGTATGAACGCCGTGGATGGGAGGAACTGCTTGGTTTCCCCCACGCTGCTAGTCACTCTCATTATAGTTACTTCCGCGACGACTCTGTGGTTGAATCCTCAACTCAACAACACTAGGAAGCGATCCGTAGGCGAAACTAAATGAATTTTTTCGATGTTGGGAAGATAAAATTATATTAATATCCATAAACTTGTGAACTTTGATACAATTTATTGGGAGTTAAGAATGATCCAATGATTAATTAATAAATATAATATCAATTTTTTTATTTATTCTCTTTCGCTTATCTTATCCTACACACATGAATATACATTCACTTCTTTATTTAGTGTATGATTACTAGTTCAAGTACTCGAGTTACTCGATACAATATAAGTTTTGTGGAAAATATCAAGGAGTTCCTCTAGGATTAAAGATAAATAACGGAAAAAGGTAAAAATTAAATCAACCAAAGTCACAAAACATATCCACCTAGAAATTCTCTTTGGAGAACATAGTTATTGCGGAATTTTGCAGTGATGACTAACAGAGCGAACAAAGATTAAATCAAATTCAACAATGGAAATAGATATGCGAAAAAGCACTTTTCACCTAAGAAAAGTAATTTTTATTAGGAAGTTATGAAATTAATTGAGCTTAAAGAAGGTATGACTACATGTTCATATATCTAAGCATAAATGAAATGAGTGGACAATGTCTTCGTAATCAGCTCATACACAATCAAATCCGGCATAAATCTATTTCGTTGATGAGACTGTGCTTTCTTATATTGCCATGTTAATGTTCGCTAATCCTAGATTAGTCTTGAATGATTATATATTTTTCTAAAAGTTTTTCGCAAATTGTATACTTCTTTTATAATAATTTCACGTATGATTGAGGGATTATTAAGCTCTATATCCAGTAATTTGGCGATATAGATTAATTTTTTATTATTATGATCATTTTCCCTACATTAATTTTGCAGCATATTGCAGTGTTCGAATACTCGCAAAGGATAATTACATTAAATTCAGCACGTTGATAAAATCTTCTAATCTTTTATCCAGGGCAAAACTTGTTTCTTGAAATGCGAAGAAAGTTTCTCATCAGACCTAATATAATAATAGTTAAGTGCCTATTTCGGAGCAACCATTTCCTCGACGGTTCCTTACTGACAGTAAATCTCACGTGCAACCACCGGCCCTGAGACCATATTTAAGAGAGAGGGGAAGGAGCAAAAAGGGATCCATTTGGGAAGGAGGAAAAAGTAGCGGAGGAAGGATATCTATTGCAATGACCAGCGGGCATAGCGCGCAGTATATATAAACTAAATTGATGACGTGGGCTGGAAGCAATTGCTTTTCTCCGTGGTGGTCGGGGAATGCTGGGGAAGGAGGGAATAGGGGCAAGGAGGAGAGGAAAGGAGGGTGTGGTCAAGAAGGTTGTGAGGGGAGTAAGAGGGATGGCATCTTACGGCTCAGTCATCTTAAATGGCTAATGGGCAATCAGGCTGAAGATGGTGGGTGGAGGAGGGGGGCGGACGAGAAAAATGAGTCCGGATTTGATTGCGTGGTTCGATAATTGGGAGTGGTTTTCATGCTCTAAACGAACTGGAAGGAGACATTTTTTCGGGGAAGTCGGAGAAAATCAAGAGGGAACGCTCTTCTTGGAGTTTGATTCGGGTTCCTTCCACCGCTTTTACTTTGAGTTTCACTCCGGAGATTTGACTGTTCACGTTCTGTTTATCAGCGTCACTGCTTTGCTGATTAGCAAAATAAATTAGAGGAGCTTTTTTTTTAATCCGCGTTAGTACCGAGTAATTGGTAATCGAAAACTTGAAAGGAAAACTACAAACTACCAAACCTTTTTATATTATATAATTTAACTAGCTGCAAAATATTTTCAAAATTACGAAGATTATAATTAAAAAAAAACAACGATTTTGACAAGAAAAAGACTTCACAAAGATTCTGTTAAATTATTTCAATTGTTTCTCTCAAAGGAAATCCCAAAATTAAAAACTTAATCAAATTAATCGTTAAAAAATGAACAAGAATACTAATAATGATCGATAATATTTCTTATATATCCGCTAAACGAAGAATAGTTAACGATACCGGCAATTCTATATTTATATTTGGCAGTTTATTAATTTGTTCAATAAAATTTACTAAATGAGGATAATAACATGCCAAGTTTACCTGCCTTGACGTCGAGTACAGAAGCTATTTATTCCACCGGAATCCAGCTATGAAACATTTTCTGCATTATGTTGTTCTTTAATTTCAACTATGATGTACATAAAACGTACCTTTAAATCATGAGAATAGTGACACTGACTATGGACACTGACTATATAACATAGGATTGAACGTTTTCCTTATGAAAAGAGATAGATTTAGTTACCTAACGTCTCAAATGTACTTTAGATGAATTTATGAATTATAATAATTTCCTGACACGGAGATGATCATAAGGAGCATTTGCTGACGCGAAATAAGACCATAAGGAGTATGTGAGTGATGAGTAAAAGTTCTGGGAGTAGAGGGAAAAAGGAAACTGTTCAGTTAATAGCAATCAGTGATGGAAAGATCTCGAAAAGATAACGACACTTGCTAACGTAAGAGAAGATTTGTTTAACAAAAATTGAGGAACGTAATGACGGTCTTATGTCACTGGAAGATTGCCACCTTAAAAAAACTCAGTTATTCGTTCAATGATCTTTCGTTGTAATAACATAGTTAACGTCCTAAATTTTGCCTTTAACAAAGCTAAGTAAAAAATCAAACACAGTATTGAAATTTTGATAAATTTTCCAAAGACTCACTTAATCCTATCCTTAGAATTAATATCAATCAATAGAAAATCATTGACTGAGTACATCAAAATATTAGTTAACCTTCACTAGTATAAAGTGATCACAAGAATAATGTGTTATGAAAATGAAAATATGACATTAATTTTACTAGCAATATTATCAATTTATCACATGCATTATTATTATTATTATTACTTTATCATTACTATACAAT
Organism: Pachydiplax longipennis; assembly: GCA_036926295.1. Classification (NCBI taxonomy): domain Eukaryota; kingdom Metazoa; phylum Arthropoda; class Insecta; order Odonata; family Libellulidae; genus Pachydiplax; species Pachydiplax longipennis. The sequence goes on from JAVFKF010000012.1 coordinate 22,523,164, forward strand.
ACTCTTCACTATGGCATTACCCTATTAATTACTAGCACTTCAATACGAAGTTTGAGTACTAAAAAGCAACGATCGAGTGAAATGAGAACCACAATCGCACATCCTGTAGAATGAAACTTGTAGATCGAGGAAAAATTTCCAGCGCAAAAAAGGAGCAAACTGGAGTCGTAATATACGAGGGAATTAAGAGATGGAGGCCAACAAAGAACGCGGACTTGAAAAGAGGAGATTAAGACGGAGGAGAACTAGGGAATCCAAGGGAAGAAAGATACAGTAATAAAAGAGAGGAGGGCATTAGTAGTGAGCTTGTTTTCGCACTCGCGGACGTGAATGTGGCGAGTTAAGGACCGTGGCGATGCTGGAATGGGGTGAGCGAGGGGTGTTGAATCGGTGTGCGTGTGTGAGGTAGACAAGGGTTTTTTCGCGCTTCGGGATTAAAGAGAAGCCGTGGAAGAGTGCCACGGGATGGCAGGGGAGGGGAAGAAAGTTTGGAGGGGAAAAAATGGGAAGAAAAGTGGGAGTTGAAGCTACTGGAAAACTTCATAGGGGAAGTAGGAGGAAGCGAGCGTTGTATGGGACGATAAATAAAACAAGGTTTCCCTTGCTGCAGAAGGAGGGCGGAGATGCTGGGAGAGCTCCTATGGTCAGCACCCTTTACGCATTAGGTATTAACTATTTCAAACCCGTTTTATAGCGCGCATGAGGGATTTAATTGCTCGAGTTAACTGCTGAGGATAAAATACATGTTCCGCGTCGCGCTGCTGTGATAAATAACGGGAAGAATGGTAATTAAAGGCTTGGTTGATTTCGCGATGTAAATGTGTTTTGGTGTATGAGTTGTATCGCCTTAATTCGGTAAGTCGTTTCGACGGAAGAATGTTCTCGGAGAAATTGGATTTGATAATTGGTTTCACCCTTTGCACTTAAACTTCAGCTTCCATGGTCACTCCAATTGTTTTGATACATGATGGAGAACGTTATGTAAATACTGAAGCAGGAAGTTGGGTTAAGGCGAATTGGTCAAAACAGTGTGTGGAGAAGTGAGGTTTTCGTAAGCCAGACTGTCTAATTGGAAATACCATACCCTAGGAATGAAGATAAAAGAAGTATTATCCCCAGTGATGACAATAGAAAAGATACCAACACTAATAAATTTCTGTTACAATTTCTATTCATTATAATTTGTGGAAATTTTGAAGCTTTTTCTTAAATTTCAAATAAAATAGATCAATTATCCTTTATTCAATATTATCGAATCTTACTTATACTATTATTTGCTCCCGTACCTTCGAATTAGAAACCCCAGCGTATCGGTTTCTCCAGCATCGAGTTATTGCATAAATAAAGATTTGACAATCGACTTATGATAGAACATATTAATATAATGGAATACAATCGTGATAAATTTTCACCATTCAAAACCTAATAATTAGGATATACGAGGCAGATAATAATGACTGTTGAGTATATTGAAACCCTTTAAAGAGGTCAACATTTTTAACCACTTGAGTTAGAATTTTTAACCTCTTGAGATTAAACTAACGGTTTCATGATCAAAGGACACATTTCTCAAAGGAGCAAACACGAAAGGAAAAATCCAACTCCTCGGCCATCGGAAACCATTCCTTCCCCCAAGTCCTCCACCTTCGCTCGTATACCTCCAAACTATCACCAAACTTACCCGCGTCCCCTCTTCCACAACATTTCCATAACTTTCCTACGGGAGAACACAAAAAGCACTCCCGATTCCAGGAGAAAAACCTCGCAAGGGATAAGAAAAAAGACGAATAGAGGGAAAAGCAATATCATCGTTTGCGTGGGCGGAAGAGTTCGTGAGTTCCCAAGCGACGAAAATGAGTGCCGAGCGGAGGAACCGCAGAAGCACCGAGGCCATCACATCGGAAGGGAAAAGGAAGGAGGGCATTCCCTATGTTTTTATTTATTTTTATATCCTTTCTCCCCATTCGAGTGGGAGGGGGCAAGGCGTGCACAAATGGGAGGTCGCCATTTCTGTCTTCTCCTCCCACTCCATCCCTTTATTCTTCCTCCCCTCTTTCCTGCCCAGATGGAATAGCCACCGTCCACCATTCTCCGAGTTTGTAGCCACATAAATAAGATTGATGCCCTCGAATAGGGGTGGAGGGTAGCGCCGTGAGAGTTTGTGGGTGGAGTGGAATAAGAGGCAGAGAAATGGGGAGAACGAGTAGGCCCTTGGAAGGCCTTTTTCGTTTCCTTCGGTCCGCGGGAGGGAAGGGGTTTTTCTACACTTTTACCGCCCACCGCTCGGAGTCGAATTGTAAGTGCTGAGCCGGGATTAGAACCTGGATCTCCACCGTTTGGAATCCTTTTGATGGGGCATCGTGGTGTTGGTGGTGTGGGGAACGAAAGGGGGTTGAGTTATACGCGAGCGGAGGAGGGAATGGGCGTTGGAGAATTTGTGGAGGTAGCCATGGCAACGGAGAGATTAAGAAAAAGCGGGGAATTGCGAAGGGGGGTGTATGTGCTTATGGGAGGGCGAAAAGAGGATCGTAATAGTTTTTCGGGGCTTACAAGACGGATAAGCGCTCGTGTGTACGTGCCGCTGTCGTTGTTGTAAATTATTAAGGAGGAGGATAAAATGGAACGCCAGCGGATATGGTTTTTCCATCGATCGCCGCTGTGTTAATTAATCCGACGCTGTTATGTTTATTCTTGCGCTCGGGAGAAGAAAACTTCCTGGGACTTCCAACACGTCATGTCATGATTTTCTACAATCACTCTTTATAATCTACGATATAGATGGATTATTTTAATAAACAGTTCAATCATAAACTAAACTCATCCTTATAGGAGCCTCTATGGATGAGTGTAGTTTATATTTTATCAAGTTATCTAACAATATACATTGCGAGTAAGCTTCAAAAGTAAACATTTTATGAAATATAAACGGATGAATAAGTCCGAGTCATCCTAAAAAATATAGCTGAAGTACTAGTTATAATTGAAATTTTGTTCAAAATGATAGGCTGAATGATTCCACAGCGACAGAAAAGGTAAAAAGACTGAAAAGGAACTTTCTACTTCATTTGCATTTACCGTACTACCTTCGATGATAAGCACCCAGCTACCGATAATCCAAGCAAACTTTCGGTAGAAAAACAATGAAAAATGAAATTTCAATTAAGGTATAGTATAGGTAATTTTTTAAGATGGAAAAGTCAACCAAATTAATGCATAGAATGGAGTTTTCTGCTCCAGTTGTAATTATCATACTCCCGATGTAAAGGCCCAAAATTTCCAGTCAAATTATTTATCATAAATACTAAAGATTAATCTGATTACAAAATAATTAATTTTTTATAATAATCCAAGTTAAAGAAACAAATTTTCCGCTTCTATAATTATATTGAAATGGACGAAATTTTTACATTTTCCAGGAATAATATTGAGTCGACCGGATAGTTCTGCTATTTTTCAAATTCGGAGAAGTAATACGTATCTTATATGTACTATCTTGAATAATATTTTTTACCGATTTTAACACTGGAATATTGAAAAATGATGATGGATCAATCCAAATAGAAAAATTCATTGAATAAACATTTACAATTTTCAAAATGCTTTATTACATTTCTTATTAAAAAGTGCAGAATTTCCCGTTGACCCTATATGGTAAGATGACAGAAATCGACTAAAACTGAAGAGTTGAGAGCAATAATCCAGCTTAAGTCCAAAGTTGAACGCAATTACAGGCGAGGATTTAGATATAGCGATAGCGGAAAATGACAGCACTTCATTTTATGGCGCAAGGGAAAGTTTACGAAAGGAAGCAGAAGTATCCCAATTTCATCTGTTTGTCGAATAAATCCAACGGCACGGAAAGGAGATATCCGTGGTGATACGACGAGTAGAACCCGGAGATATTGGTCATAAAGAGGGAAGAAAATGTAAAAGTTAGGGATAGGAAATCCCATGTTATCCTTCCGATAAAAATAATCCGACAAACGTAAAGACCAACGAGGGATAATTGAGGCGCAACCGCAGATATAAAGTGAACATTAAAGGTCCGACGCAGTATATGACGAAATGACAGGAAAGTAAGATTAAACGGTTCATTCGGACGGAGGGGATTGGTGCAGAAAACATCGTTATAAAGGAATGGGAAGGAAAACAATTGTTAGATAAGAATCGGCGCTTTGGTCAGTCGGTATGAGAAAGGAGGGATCGAAGTAGAGAAAGAAGAGGGGTGTACACAAAGACACACGGGGAAACCTGTTCTCAAAGAGAGAGGGATAAAGAATTAGAGAATGAGCGTCGGAAAACAAAGGGAAATAAACAGTAGGGAGTGCAACTAGAAATAACATTGGTGTTAAAATAGATAAGGAAAATTCTTTAGGCTGTGGTACTTCTATACACGTAACAAATAAAGATCAATGGACGGGTAAACTAAACAAAAGTTTAAGCTTGAGGAGATTGTTTTAATTTTAGGATTTCTATCAATAGTTTACTTAGCAGATCCTCTCTTCTCACGAAATGCAAAATCATTTTTAAAGAAAATATCATAGAGAAACAGATATACTTGCTCTTCCTTAGCATGAATATAAAAAGAAGAAAGGTTTTAAATAATGCAAGAAGGAGGTAGTCTTCGAAAAAGCTTTTACCGAGCAATTTTCTTTTAATACAAAATTCTCAGAGCAAAACTAATGGTTATTATCCTTGTTATATATTATTATTCTAGTCTAATTATAATTACACCAGACAATCGCCGTTAGAAGATACTAGATCAACTGGTAGTGGAATACTAATGTGAATTTCAAAGTGATGACTAACTCTAGTAATTTACAAATAAGATACCATTTTTATATAGCGGAAATAAATTTCAGTTTCATTTCTTCATATCTTTACAAGATATTATATTCCCTGAGAGAAGATCTTCGTATGTTTGGAATCAAGAAATTCGTAGACTTCTTTACCTGACCGTCATTTAGTAATCTCCGTTGTAGAAATACTTTCTTAATCTTCCAAAGCATGTAAAAATCTGATCTGAGTTAAATATCTGAATTAGCGATTATATCATCTCCCACGCAGGATTTTGCACGACCAGATTGCACTTGCGTGCATAGGGTTTCTCACGAGTAAACCACAGAACACGAAGGAAGCTTTCGTGGAAATTAAATAGAAAATTACTGGATGATAGCATGACTGCGTAGTAAACATTAAAATCTTAAGATTTTTGTCCATATTTCAGAAATAGGACTAAAAATCTGAAAAAAAGAAGCATATTTATTTACCCCGGTACCAGTAACTCGGTCTTTTCCAGCTCGCTCCGCTGTAGACATTTTGAACACTTCTCCATATACCTCATAGTAAACATTTAAATCTAAAGATTTTGTCCATACTTCAAAAATAGGCCAAAAAACTGAAAAAATAAGACTTTTTATTTAACACGGTACCAGTAACTCGGTCTTTTCCAGCTCGCTCCGCTGTAGAAATTTTGAACGCTTCTCCATCCTAGACCACCATTCTGTAAGATATTACACTTTCATATAGGGCCATCACATGTTACCGAAATATCATCTCTCTAAATTTCTACTTCATCAAAATCTTCATCATCCCTCGCAAACAGCTAAATGATTTTCATCTACAAAGGACCTAGAGTGGCCGTCGTTGTAGCGAAGAAAGGGCTTTCTGGGTGGGATTTCTGCTATGACTGCTAGCAGTAAAGGATATAAGGGTCTCGTGAGGGGGCGTATGAGGGGAGAGAATACCCGGAGAAGAAGAAAGGTACGGGAGGGGGGTTTTGCGTAAAAAAAGGACGGGGAGAAAGAGATGGTGGGAATAAGAACTCCTACATCTCCAAATCCCCTTACCACTTCTTCCCTCCTTATCCGCACTCACGTCCCGCTCCCCATCCAGCCGGACGGTCCACTGTGCACTCCACCAAGATTAGAAACGGTCACAAAAGGGGGCGTGGGTGGAGGGAAAACTCGTGGGGTTGTGCGATGACCAGAGGAAGAGAAAGGCCGTTTGGGAGTAAGGGACACTCTGCGAGGAAGGGGTTGGTGACGCGGGGGGAGAATTTGTGGTGAGTTGTGGAAGGGTTTTTTTTTTTCAGAAGAGGTGCGCGGAGTAGGATGGAATGAAATTCACTGCCAAGCGACGCTAAATTCAAAAGCTTCCTCCTTCTCGACGAAATGACAATGTTTGTATTGGTGTGGAGTGAGGCAGGAGGGGGAAAAGGGGGGCTGCGAAGGAGTGGGGAGAAGGGAAGGATGCAATAATGCGCTCTGGGATATGAGAGCGTCGCTGAAAATTTTCCAGCGATTAATGTAATGCCCCCTTAGTACATCAATGAATGCTGATGATTACGAGAAAGATTTTATACTAACTAACACGAATAAATTATAGAAATAACCAGAAATGGCATTCTTCTTTATGATTTTAATATCCAAACGGAAGATCATCATAGGGGTGTAGTTAATAATGACCAATATTCTTATCTAATTCGGTTACTAGTGTTAAAATAGAGGAGATAAAATTAGTGTAAATATTATTTATTTCTTAGTTACAGTGACAGAACGATGAATTATTCATATTTATATATTAGTTACTGAGAGGAGAAATGTTGTTCAGCGCTTCTTCCAAATTGACACTTTTTTAAAATTAAATACGTTCTTGGTGCAAGAAGTATAAATTGTTTTCATACTAGCCTACATCTTTTTTCAAGATTTACTTCTATTGGAGAAAATACTTCACTATAACTACACATCAGCTATAACAGGATTCGCTTAACGATTTCCGTTGCCCGTTACTATTATCTGTAATATTTACCTATTGATAAAAAACTTATTTAGACTGTGGTACTTCAATATAAGTTAAAAATGAAGAGATATCAACACGAGGTGTTCGTTCTAATTTTAGGATGCTTATCAATAGTTTAAAAAAGCCGATGTCCTTTAATCACAAAATGCAAAATCACTTTGAACAAAGGTATCATAGAGAGGCAAAACAAACTTGATTATTCCTAGCGTAAATATATAGAGAAGAAAGGTTCCTTGGTAATCTACAACGAAAAGTTATCACTAAATTTGTGGACACTATATATCCAGCTACAATGACGAAGACTAGATATTTATGAAAAGTACGATTTCAAGGAATGAATGGTGACGTGAATTTTCCTCAAGCTACATCTGTTATTACAGATCTACCCTTAAGAATGAAAACACTTCACTGTGACTGTTCAATAAATGTAATGAAACTAGATTCCGTTCTAAACGGTAGTATAACCCAATACAGTAATTGAATTTCCCTTTATTCCATCGGCTCTATCTGAATTTACACTAGCATAGAATATATTTTTCTTTCCCTTTCATACTACCCTTTCAGAGTATAGTAATATGTTGTGAGAATATCAATATTTTGATTCCCGTTAGTGATCTTTAGTTAAGATTGAGGTAAGAGTGGATATTCTTGTTTTTCGTATATCTTGCTCTTGATTGCTTGTTCACATAGTCTTCCAGATATTTTTCCATGGGCATAGAAAATTTTCCGACTTCATCTTACTTTTTCCTCATCAATTAATAGAGAAAAGAATCATTTAATTCCATTTCCATCTTCCTTCGATCGTTCAATCTTCCATAATTAATCCATCCAAGGGTTCCACATTGCTTGAAATCCATTCTTTTCGTTAAGGAATTAATCTGGTACATTCATCACATCACATCCTCTCTTCACTGAAATTTTTTTTGTATGAAATCAAAAGAACGGCACGAAGGCACGGAAAATTTTCCATCTTGCGTGGGTCTTCACGGTAAAAGGCCATAAGAAGGACTACGAATTCCATTAAATATATATTTAGAAGCTTCCATCCGGCGGAGACGTATGAACGGGCGATATATCGCGGGCGGCCATAATTTTTCTCCGAGTAAAGAGCGAAGACCACTATTTTGTGAGCCAACTGAAAGGGCATGTACTCCCGCCCACTCCGTCCAAGTACGACCAATGGGCGCCCAGGAATCCTCTCCAGGAGAGGTTCGAACTGTTGTTTATCTTCTCTGACGGTCACCGTTGGATGGATGTGTTCGCACGGCAGAGCAAAGAAAGATCCCGAGGTGGCGACAGGCGAACGGAAAAGTGGAAAGGGAAATAAACAAAGAAGATATATATAAAGCGGGGATTTTAAGGAACAACAATTCGGTAATAAATATCCCCTTTGCTTTTTTGCTCTCATTGTTTGGCTAAGACTGGGATCTTCCTTAGCGTAAATAAGGGTATTAGAAAGAAATCCTCACGCATTAGGTTTTATTTCCGAATTAGTCCATCGGTGTGAAATAAGGGCTTGTTTATCTCATGCTCGGATTATTTTGAAACACCGTGAGGATGATACCTGGTATCGGTCTACTTTGGAAACGGAGAGTTTTTCGGGTGATTTATGTATTTTAGTTCAGGTAAGGGATGAATTCTGGAGAAAATGTAAAGAAGGCTGAGCAAAACATGAAACTATGAAAAATTCAGAAAAATTAATCACATATTTAACTGCTGCTAACATAATAGCATTTCTATACATTAGCTGATGTAAACTTTATCTATCAATAACATCGTACTAATACAGTCTGATATGAAACCTAACTAGCAAATTAGGCAGAAATTTTCTTTAAATTTGATTCGAAAGTAATAATAGCAAATGTTAAATCTAACTTATAGGCCGCAATATTTTTTTCCAATGCATTTGATTATGCAAAGGAAATGAAACCACCTGAAATTTAAAAAAATTCAGTCGGCTAAATGAACACTTCGTTCGTCAATCGTCACTAACAGCTCTACAGTACGGTGTGGTCCTCTGTTTATTATGTGCCTCCATTCAATTCTTCTTACTTTTTCCCTTTCTTGCAATTCCCATTACCTTTGGATCTTCCTCGACATCCTGTAACCGCATTTACTTGAAGAATCTGGATACATGATCCTCTTCTAATATTTCATTTATTGCGCAGTTCATTCTAATTATCCACATCTATCCTTCTCTGATCGAACATTACATTCTTCTCTTTTTCACAAATCTGATTTTTTCTTCATCCTCCTTGAATAATTCCTACGTCTCAGTTCCATATCTTACAACAAATTTTATCACAGTTAATAAATTTTTTATTAAATGTTAATTGAAAAAAGAGCTAAATGAATTTTAGTAATTAAATAACGCAAAGTCAATAATAATTGTTACAAATCTACTGATATTATCTCTATCCATTCGTAACATAATTCCAGTAGTTAGTATTATTAATTATAATATGGTCCTTGATATTTAATTTGCAATTTGACGCTGAACTCGCTCATGTATAATATGATATGTGAGGAAATTTTAGGTAAACCGCTAGAAGAAATACGTCATGAAGCACACAATTCAAGTACACGGATGATAGATATTTGGCACGACTGCTACAAAAAACTGAGTTGACCAAAGACGGAAAACGTAAGCGAGGGGTAATTGATCGAAGCTGAGCTAGGAGGCAAAAGAGGAATTAAGAGTTTAGAGAGAATTCAGGGAATAGGCGTGCTAAAGGAATGTCAGTCGAAGATAAATACGGACGAAGCTGCGATAAAAGCAGTTGAGTACAAGCGAAGCTCACAGAAAAGAAAATAAGCAAATCGAGATTACGAGGAAGTGAAAAAAGACGACGTAAAGTTTAATATGGGCAGGATTTCAGCGGTTTACGTGTATGTGTACATTCAAAAATAATTTCAGAGTAGATTCGTGTACGAGCGACTTCAGAAGATAAAAGTCTTAGCGGATGTTTTTGTCGACAGCAATGATTAAATAGTACATAAAGCGATGAACAAAGAAGAGCCGGATTCCAGCGATTCTAATTATTAATTTAAGGGAAACTTTGAGGCCAAGAGATACTGGAGCTAGAGGGAAGACTTCTCTGTAGGCAGTAAGCGGATCAAGGATTTTCTGAATTTTTAAGCTTCATAAAGAGAAAATTTTCCGAGCTTATACCAACGACTGGCCTTTTTCCTGACATTTCAAAGGAAATGGGCATTTATGCACCGTGTACCGTTCATACTGTGAGTCCCACTTACAGAAGAGTGTAGTACTCACAGTAGTAAAGACTTTTTTTACCAAGGACTTAGTCATCTTTTTTGCACTCTAATTCTAGAATCTTGAAAATTGTTAATGTTGTTAACATCCTTTAGGGTGCTCGCCCAATTCAAGGGTCTCATATCTCATAAGACGTCTGCAGAAAACAGAAGGAAATATTTATATTACAGTGATATTCAGACCTATCAAAACCCAGACGAGCTAACAACCCTTGGTTGTTCCTCTGATTTTCAATGGAGTTACATTAAATGAATGGAATATTTTTGAGGAATTAAAAACTTCCCACAGCATATTTAATTAGTAATGATGGTTTTAGGAACTAAAAATTTGAACCTCTTACAAGGTATAAAGAAATAAGAGGAGCTTTTTGAACTGCAGTTTTCCATATGACTTTAGAATACTACATTCTAGATTATCCTTAAGCCTTTATTTTATCTTTCCAAATACGCCGATGCATCCTTTGGATAGCGTCCTTTTTCTCGAACCAAAACGGGTTTAGCAATTATTTCTTATTTCGCATGAATGAAGTGAATCTTCGTAAAAATTATCCCCATCCTCGAATATAATTCTCACAAAATGGGATTTAACTCCTTACTATCACTGACAGACTCAGATTGCTTCGACACGAGCAACGTTTAAATATCCAGAGACGACTTAGAATTTACACCCAAATTTTAATTGTTTGCTTGAAAAAATGCGGTATTAGGAAACATATAGGAGCATTAGTAAAATATTTGAAATACATACAATTTATATGAAGCGCTCAGAGACATTACTAGAAAAACAACCCCGTGACATCTGCTGCAACATTTCTGGCTTACATATATTATAAATGCATTAAGGAAGGATTTCGAGAGAAAATTTGCCCCGTAAGACTTTTCCCTTCCATCACATCTTTAAATAGCGTTATTTTATATGCCTGTCCATTGTGACCCGCATCGAGTCCATGATATCAAGGATCTGTTCCCGGATCAGCGGAATCATAATGAAGGATAATTATACACGACGCCGAGCTTTCATTTGGCGCCGGCACCCAAAAGCAATATAACAAGCCGCTGGTAAAAATGGACGGAATTCTCATATATATGAGTTAATAATAGATATGGGGCGAATAATAGCAGCCGGAGACGGCGCTAACGAGCCTCGGAGAAGATACGAGGCAAAAGGATACGTCGGAAACAAGAGGAAATGATGGAAAATAAGGGAAACAAAGAGATGATGGGAGAGAGAGGAGAGGAGCGGTGAGGGGCGAAGAAGCAGATTTATGTCCAAGTACTCTGGAGGCCTTCTGCGCTCGAAGGGTGCAGTAAGAGGGGAGGAATATGTGGGCAAAAGAAAGGGGGGGAGAAGAAAGCCATAACCCCTTTAGCCTCCCTGCTCAAAAAACCCCTTCATCCAGTCTTTTGTCTCTCACTCCATTGGTGAGGTTTTGGCGCGCGCAGGCGCATTAGCAGTCCGATCAAAATGACCCCTGGCACGCCGAGAGGTGGGGGTTTTTCCAGTTTTTTGGCAGCGAGGGATGGGATGAAGGGGAGGACGTAATATCCATTTGTGAGGTGAGAGAGAGAGGGGGGGGAAAGACTTGCGTCTTTCGCTCACTTTCTCGCACTGACCCGCGCTGATTCCTTTCGAACGAGTCTAGTACACAATCGGTAAAATTTCATAGCAACACATGCGTGCAACCTATACAAAATATGCGTAAAATTATATACATGTACACACCAATATTACGAAACACAGGATGTACAACCCATTTCCCCAGTTGGTTGGAAAGGGTTGGAAACAGGAAATAGCAGCCACAAGCAAATATACACAGAAAGGGGGAGGAAAGTGTGAAGTAAAACCCTCTGGAGGGAAATATAATCTATTCCATTTAATTGATTTCGAAACCTATATATTTCATATTTGAAATACTTAATAAGGTGGCGAATCAAGTAAGACATGCAATAAGAAATTGGATAAGAGAAATGCATCGAGGTTCACTGAGACATGCTTTGAATTTAACAACCCCGGTATGAAATGATTCTAAGTCGATATTAAGATCCTTAACACTAGAAAATACGTTTTACTTAAAGAAAGAGCATATTCATGATGATTTAATATTGTAAACGTGATTTGTGGGTTAATTAAAAATTAATTTTTAGGAGTTTTGCTAGTACTTTTCGTTTATATTTCATTACGTCTGATACTCATAAAAACATATTTTGAGTTAGTTTTTTTATCCAATCTCTTAATCTTCAATTCAGTTTAAGAACCACCATGATCGATAGAGAAAATTTAGCAGACGTGAGGCTCATGTTCATTTGATTAAGCTAACGTAATAATATGCGAAGTATTTCCCCCATAATTGTGCAATTGTGATATATTTTTATTTTATTACTAAAAATTCAAAAATTCATAAATTTTTGTGACGTCCATTTTATAGTTAAAATTAGAAGGATATCATATACTAGTAGTATATAATGAACTAACAATGTTATTGGAAGTTTATTTAGTACCCGTTGAACCCTCTGGTGAATATTCTCCTATTAAGATCATAAATAAGAAATTTATTAAAGATATAGACTTCACGAAGCATATTGCATATAAAGGATCGGATGTACTCAAGAATAAATACATATCTTTAAATAATTCAAGTTCCGTAATTTTTGATGGAAGGGTATCCTATAATAAAAAAATGGGGATTGAGCAGTCGGAGAATGTGCTCTGAAGTGAAAGATTGATATTTTGGACTAAATGCAGTGAACATTTGCACTATTCTTCAGTTTGAGTGAAGGAGGTTTATAGATTGAAATCGTTATTGGATTGTAGGCCTCGATCGAATTCCATATAAATAGCAATGAAATAGAAATAAAAGCTACACTTAGTTTTTCTTCATTTGTCAGTGTTGGAGGTAATTTACGTTGCATAAAATTAATTTCCGTTTGATACTTTCTTCAAAGCCAGCATAAAAAAATTGGACAACTTACTCTTAAGAGTGCGTTAACAAGGGAAATTTCGTTTTTTAGTGCAACGCAATTTGTGTTTACCCTCTGAATATAAACATCAAGTACAAGAAATTGCTAAAGGATGTTATAGGCGTACTCTAATCCTAAACTAATTCTTGAACCAACCTTCATAAAGAAATGCCAAGTCAAAATGTACTCTGCAGAAACAATTTACTCGCAAGGCACCCGATTCCTTTGCCTCCACAAAATACTCTCGTGCGCAAAAACCCCGTGTTTGATTAATCATCACGTCCTCTGATGGAGGTCATCCGAAATTAACCATGAAGAAGAAGTGACGCGGATTCCGCCTCTCAAAACCCCCTCTGTCGCATCGAAACTCAATTCCCACGCACGATGCACGAGTCTCCAAACACAGCGTCTGTGTGCACGTCAAGTCCCCTCCAAAATTCCTTTCGCGTGCATACACAACCCCGCAATTTCTGCGCGCACCCGTTCAAAAAAGCTTCACTCTTTCCTTACCCACGGCCTCTCTTCCCCTCCAAACCAAAATCCCTATCTCCATTATCCATGCCGGCAGCAAACGGAATGGAAGGCGGGCGTTTAAAATGTGTCCGGTCGCCCAGGGATACGGATATGTGAAATGGGAGGGGAGAAGGGCTCGATAGCCTTAACCCCAACAAAGGGTGGTCAATATCCTTTCTCCTCCACCCCCTCCTCCCCTCTCCATACTTCCTTTCTACCATCAGTTCTCTATTTCAACTCCACCCCTCATCTCACCTCTCTCTCCTTTTCTCTTTGCCCGCACTGACCCCTCTACCAGACAAATCAATTTCAATTAGGACCCGTAAATCATTGAATTCCTTGTCTGAGAGCGGACGCTGGCACGGACGGCCACTCCACTCTGTTTCCTTCTCCCTCTTCAACTCCCCCTTTCCTCTCCTCACCCTCTCTCCTTTCCTTCGTATTCTTCATATCCAAAACTTTCCTCCAATTTTCGCTCCTAAGTACTCCGCGTTTTATTCGAGTCGTTTAACAGTGACTCCCGCCTTTATTCTATCCTTGATAGTTCGAGTATTGGACAGTAGGCACTTCCGAGGATTCCTCGTTACCTTTCACTCCCTTTCATACCGTTCAAGGGTACTTTTAGAAATACTTCGTCTTTTTTCGTACATTATATCACCTAATAAAATCCTTTGATTGAGAGATACATTTATATACGAAGTAAAGAACGGCAGAGTGTGACGTCACGGTATAAGAAGACAGTAAACTATGCGTGTTCGTTATCATTATTATTAATTCATTCTATAGGACATATTTCACCCCATTCTCAAAAACATATGAAATTGGAATATCATAGGATAATTATCATCCTTGCAATAGAATGCCTGATTAGGGTTACTAGGATTTTAGCAGTAGTATTGGTTAAAAGTGCTACCACAGCTAATGTCATTTCGCACGTGGGGTCCCACCGGGAATCGAACCCGGGACCACTTACACTAGGGTAGAACGCGCTGCCCACATGGCTGATGGAGCCCTTTCTAGGATTTTGATAAGTCTCCCATGGAATCATGACATTATTTCCTTCAATAATAATTTTTTGAATGCTCCTCATAACGTCGATATAAAAGAAATTTATAAGAACAAAATTCGATGACTGAATGAGTACTATAATTTCCAAGAGAAGAAACATAAGTCAAATGATCTTAGGGTCTAAGGGCGGTCCGAAAGGCACAAGAATTTTCTCCATCACATTACACACCGCATCCCGATTGCATTTAAATTTACAATAATCCGAAAAGCTGAAAAGGCGAAATAAATTAGAATGATCGTTAATTAACCATGGCTCCATCCGTAATTCGTGCGCTGCTACTCCAAATTTTCTCGGCCCATCTTCATTAGCGAATTCATCGTTTCCGCCTTTCTCCGAGCCTTCCTTCCTTCTCCCTAACGCCCCCCCTCTAAAGCCCTCCCCGTGTCCTGTATCTGACGTCAACATGCTTTTAACGGGCATAGCCGTTCCACTTGGCTACGACAAATGGCCCAAAGGTCCGTGGACTGCCGTGGAAGGAGAAAAATTTAGACGAGAACTGGACGAAGGAGGAAAAGGGAAGAAACGGAGTAAGAGAGAGAGAATCGGTCTATAAAAAGGAGATATTGTTGGTACAAAGGGAAGAATATCGGGACCAATTACAGCTTCGCTCGTGTTTTGGAATAGGACGGATGGGAAAGACGGATTAGAGGAGGAAGAAGATGGAGGAAAGAGAGGGTTAACAGATGAGGGAATAGTGTTTTGCGTGGAATTAAAAAGGGCCGGAATGCTTAATATGGTGTGGGAGGGGCGAATCTTAAACGGCCGACCATTGGGCGAAAAGGACGTGAGGATAAATATCCCTTCTTTTTTGTTGTGGCCGATCTGCGAGATAATTACTTCTCGATTACGCGCAGATCTTTATTTCGGGAGATTCGATAATCGAGGGATGCTCCGGAGAGTTATTCTCTCCCAACAGCTATAAGAGTAAATTAGGAAATTAAGCCAGGGTTGTGCTTCACATTCATGAGCTAAAGAGATCGACTTTTGGGCTTCCTATAGAAACGCGTGCAGATGACGATGGGTTTAAGGAATCGATTTTTACTATAAATTTTTGTCATCGATCTGTATGTAGAAGGGATCTATGATATGCCGTATTTTAGACACTATTATTTTTGCAGCATTCGTCAAGGAAACGTAATAAAGCCTTAGAATGTGATTAAAATATTTAATTCATCATAATAATTCTCATGAAAAAATTTCGATTGGATTAGTTACATTGTAAATGAGAATTAGATTAGTATCATTATATCAATTTCGACGAAAATAAATACTAAGGATAGAGGACCCAAAACTACATTGAATATGAAATACGTATTTACAGTTATAGATAGCAGAACTTTTGAAACAAAGGATAAGAAATACTGAAGTATATAGATAAATATGGAAATTAAGATATCAGAGTCAATATAATTCCTTATCAAAGGTTTCGAATACATGCTAATTTTTGATAAATCTAGAAATGATATCTAAATGTGCCAAATTTTCTTCACTGCATATAGGCTCATTATTTAAGATAAAGAACCATACCTTCGATTCAAGAAATACACACTTTTTATAGTGGATGAGTGACAACTCTTCATTATTCGGAAATTATAAATATTTAGTTAAATACTAAGAATATAAAATTTTTGAAGAAAATTCAGTACCAAGTAACAAAGAAGAAATAAATAAAGTTCCTGTCAAGTATAGAGATCACTAAGATAAATTTAATTTAAACTGATATGATGCCGTTTAATCATTATATTACTCTTAAAATTACCATAAAAACTGGAGATAAATTTCTTAACGAGAAAGATATTGAAATTATGATTTAAAACTAATAATTATAGAAAATATAAAATATTTTGGAAACGCCATTTAAATATAAACGGTGAAGTTGCACTCAGTGGGCATAATCTTATTCTTTTACTTGTGTGTCATCTTAATAAATCGCAGTAGACACTTGATTCAGAAGGAATGAAATAGGAAAATATATGAAAGTTAAAAACGTCGCTGTCCACTCTTTTTGGTAAACCACCCGAAATTTAAAGCAGGGAGGGTCTGAAGAGCCCAGTTATTTAGGAAGAAAGCGGGCTTTTTTTCTTGTGCCATCCTTTGCCCGCATGAGAGACCGAGGACATTAGTAACGAAATAATCCGAAATAATTCAAGAAGCGGACGTCGTAAATCCCGCCTCCTCCAGTCACATCCATATCCGCACACTGGCTAAAAATCCTTCTTTGCATGGACACCTCGGAAACGAATGGTAAGGCTCGCTCAACGGAGTTTAATCGCACAAGGGCCGAGCCAACAAATTCTTACGGCCGATGCCGACAAAGCGTGAAAACGCCTGGGTCAAACCAAGGGGCGGGAAGAAGAGGACGATCTCACCCCCATACATCCTCTTAACCCCCACAATCCGTCCATCACCACCCAGTCTTTTTTAGCACTCTTCATACACGCCCTCGCCTGCGTCCTCTCCCATGGATTTTGCCACACATTTTTCTCCCGAACCAACCCCTCCTATTTACTCCTCTATGATGACCAAATAGAATCCATGCCCTCCCTCTTCCGATACTCTCTCCCATCCCCCTCACACCCATCCCACTCACTTTCCCAATCTCCCCAGAATATAAAAGGCAGTTGATTAGGAACCCAACTGCCGGATTCTGCACCCCAAACAAAAAAGGGGAGAGGAATAAAAAATGAGACGACACACGCTACTATTGCCGCCCCTCCCTCCTTTTGCAGGTTGAAGAGAGTGGGGAATATTGGTTGTGTCAATGGTACATTAATCCGGAACTTCTCCGCTTACTCCTCTCTTTTTCTCTATCACTTCGCCATCGCAATTTGGATTTTTTGCGCCTGGAGACCGTCTCTCTTTTCCTTCTGCGTTGTTCTCTTTCTTTCTCTCTCTCTGAGAGGCCTTCGATGGTGCGGTGGGTGCGGTTGAGTCAACCATGAGACGCTTAAACAGGCCACTGTGGAAGGTGCGGCACTGGTTGAATGCCAAGAAGAAAAAGGGTAGACATTTGTTTCAACTAATTCGTTCCAACTCCTCAAGGATAAAAGAAGGAACTCTTCTCTTTAGCAATGAAATATAACTCTTCCTGATTCATTATTGAGGAATTGCAGTAACTATCTAAAAGCAATATACTGTATTTTAATCTCGATAGTATGGAACTTATAAATTCACATGCTAGTCTTTGTCGAACTTTATGGAAGTCTTTGAAATAAGGCATGATGATTTGAGAACATAAGGGTCAGGATTTTTGTTTAATTATAATACTATATCCACATATTTCTTTAACCGTTACATTTTTATGATATATATATATATATATATATATATATATATATATATATATATATATATATATATATATCTCAGAATTTCACAATACGCATTCTAGCTAATGTTGTTTATCTCTTTATATCGAAATGTTTACCACCGATTTTTATATTTGTTTATCGATTGTAGTTAAATAGTGGCTGGCTGAACGATCTTCTGGTAACCACACAATCAATATCACTAAATATCTAAATAATTATGTCCATAAATAAACTTCACAATATTGAGCTACACTCATTTTTAAATTGCTGTGTTCGTTATATTTATCGCGAAAACTCTACAAAAGGAAATTATCTTAGAGGAAGAAAATTTTTCTCTTCGTTCGTAATCAAAACATTAAATGCTCATTACTAGTCTGTCTGCATAGAATAATTTCCTAAATTAATATTTAAATGCTAAATCCAGATTCAAGTATATAATTTACAGAAGTAAATAATACGAACTGCTGATGAAATTGATTTAAAGCAAATCACATCTTATATCTTTTTAATAAATTTAACATGACTGTCTTATTATGAACGATTGCTAGAGTAATAAAAGCAATGGGAAATAAACAGTAACAAAATTGAGTCGAAATTGATGATTTGCAAAACTAATCGCCGATGCGATTCTTCCAGGATCCTAATGGAGCATGCGAAAGTTGAGCACTTAATTTCAAGGAAGATGGAAAATCGTTCTTCCGCCGTATGTCAAACGCGACGGCCGTATGTCTTTGTTATCTCAATAACATGGCGTGACAAGTGACCAATCACCGATTCCCACGCGGAAACCCCTTCCACCATGCCAATCCCAGATCTGCGGCGCACACGTGCACATATGTCATTTCGCGAAGGATTCCCTACATGCGTTTATCCCCATTGTCGTTCAACACGCTGTTCACTGAAATTGACCGAGGAAAATTTTCAACGGATAACGGTCAAAATCCAAGCACGTGTCCCTGTGGAGTGCCCCGCGGCCGCGTGTCCGAATCGGTGTCCTGTAACGGCTTCCTATGACGGATTGCACCTTGTTTGATGGCCGATGCGTTAGGAGTATGCATGTCGCAGCAAATCTGCTTATTCTGGAAAGAGGATTTTGAATAGGGATATTTCAAACGCAGACCGAGAATGTCCCAAGTTTCCGGATCCTATAGCAGGAGAGGACGTTTTCCGCGTCAGGTCCTTGGCAGGATTACGGCAAATTTGACGCCTTTTCCAATATGTGATGTATCATTAGAGGGAAGGGTGTCCAACCCACGTCCCATGGTTCGCAAACGTACTTGTAACCCATTCTGCGCGACCCAGTAGCTAATCCTTTCCTGAAAGTTTCAAATAAATTTTGTCAAGAATTTGACAGTTCACTCGGTCAAATCAAGTTTCGGTTATGGAAACTATATTCAATTATGACGCTATGCTCAGTTTTTGTATCATTTCAATGAAAAGTTAGACTTACAAATTGTGATATATTAAAACAGTATATGTCGTAGGTGAAGTCTTGTCGAGAGCTAAAGTGGTGTTCAGAATCTCCTACATTTTTACAGGTTGTAAATGTATTTTACCAACCTTTTAAAGGTTGCATGTATATTTTTTGGAATTGAGTTTTCTTATCATTTGATATTATAAAAAAATGTTGAAGAATTTTAGTTATGAATATAATATCTTAACATATGGTCACCTGTTTTTGTTTTCACCAGTTAGTTTCATGATCATGAATAATAGAAAATGTATGTGAAGGAAGAGAAGTCTACTTGTCTATGATGAAAGAGTAACTCAGTTTAATATCTCAATAAAGGCAGAAAATATTAAGTACAGAGAAAACGAATAATAAGCTAGGTAAGTGAAATACGAAGAGCCCGAATAACTGATGTGGTCTTCTGAAGCATATGAATACTCTGAAAATTTCTCGTTACAGCACTCCAAACACAGGATTTCATATTTTCTAACTTTTAAATTTACTAACTTTCCTTCGCGGAATTTTTGCTTAGAGAACTTTCCCATCCAATTGTTAGCGATGGAATTATGCTTGTTTTACTGCACACAGTAAGAAGGAAAGTAATACGATAAAACAATTATTTTAGTCGAAGATGAATGCAAGAAAGACAATAATAGTGATACTCCCACAGTTCAGTCTACGCTGACTTGGAAACACGTATAAAGTCCAACCTATCTATAGTTAGGTAGCTATTTAAAAAATCAGACATGCAAAATGGAAATATGCACATTAAATTAAATACAACTACATATCATAATGACATGCGGGATAAACGGTCGGTGGAAATGAATGAATGGATTTTAGAAGGTATTAAATTCCCTAAAGGGAAACCGTATTTTGGCATAAAGTCATCAATGGAAAACTTGCAAAACTGATACTTCCACTATAAAATGTCAACTAAATGAAGAAGCCTGATTCTTGATGTATCCGTGTCTTCTAGAGATAAAAGTAAGGACTAAGTAATTCATCATCTAATGCCTAAAACGAAATCAACATCAAAATATTTCCGATAGCACAACGAATAGCATTCTCGAATTTATATGCAATAGAAACTTCGCCTAACGGAAATGCTAAAGCTGAATAGAATTTTCATTCCGTTCGCAATTGAATGCATAAAACCCTCTGGCCACGTATTATCCCCAACTATTCCCTCAAATCCCCATCGTGAATATATTTAGGTGCGGAATCCTGCACGTTTCCGCCTCTTCAAACGTACACGATTTCGATCTTATGTCACGGGCGTCGGCCGTAATGCCTTCATCGGGATCCCAAATATAGAAGACGGGAAGAGGAAGTGCGAAGAGGGAAAGGGCAGAAGAGAAAAGAGCGGCGCTTGTGGTCCGGCGGCTGACAACCAATGAGCAATGGCTCTGAATCCGAGCGAACGCGATTACGAATCCCACAATTTTGGAGGTAAAGGGAAGGAGAAGCACCCTTTCCATCGATCAGATCATCCCTTATGTGAGGGGGAAAAAGTTCCTCGAAGCCGGCGTGCATTAGAGTCACCGTGCGGCAGATGTGTGGGGTTTGTTTGGGTAGAAGGGACACAATGAGAAGGGGATACGGAAGAATGCTCGAGTGAGGATAGGGCTCGTACCTCCAATGCTCTCGCAAATTATTCGACAATCGCTCGTGTCCGCCGACCCGCGGAGGAATTATCCTTTTTTGGTTCCGGAGTCTTTAGATCGACTTGAAAGGAAGGGAGAATTATCGTATTCGTTGGTATGGAAAGGGTCAAAACATATCCATGACTAATTTTTTAACCGCTAAGTACAACAAAGTTTCTTTTGTGGATGGTTGGAACGACTTACACCGAAGAGCTAACTTACAAGTGACATTAGCCATAATTAAAGCGTTACTTCTTTCATGGCAAAGCGAAAAAAAGCGATGAGAATCAATTACATTAAAATAAGATTTTTTATTTAATCTCGTAAGTTTGCAAGTGAATATTTTGTTACCAAATTTTAATAGATAAAAATCTCAAACATGAACTATATTATTGCTGAGTAACTTGGTCTATATTATTGTTCTTAAGATATCCCTTTGAAATGTTTCTATTATCATATTCAATAGAAATTGCACTCTTGCATTTTTGAGTATCCTAGTAGGTTATATTCCATCTTTCCTTAAGATTATTAAAAATTTTACACCATTTACAACAACACTAATTTCTAAGTTCTTCAATTTTTAGCAATTAATCGAAGATGAAGATTTTAAATCATCGGCATCACGATCGTTTAGAAATATTAACTCTCGCTATCATTATGATAGGAAAAATCCCTGGAAACCAAATATATCTAATTTGAACGAGCAAGATATTGTTTATGAAACCGGATATAACCAACTTAAATACTGAAAAGGTAACCATATAATTAAAATGGAATTACTGAAATTCACCAATCTATGTTCTTTTTGCTGTACTAAACAAGGAAAAATCCTTCGCCAATGTTATCAGCTCTAGTTTAGCGTAATTTTCGGAAGCGTCAATGGATTGCCATCCTCTTTAGGGAGAAATAACGAACATTAGTTCCCATCCTTTTCTTCCGCTGAAGAGACAGTACTCGAATCGCCAAGTTTCTCGTCTCCATCCCTTTCGTTTCAGCCATCGAAAAAAAAGGAAAATGTCCATTCCCAATATTTCTCCCCGAAATCGGAAACGTATCAGGGCGAGACGGAAGAGGGATGATGTTGCCGATGCTGTGCTTCAGTGAGAAATAATGGAGGAAAGTCTCCGTGATCGAGAGAAAGGGATCTTTGCCTGCGTCTCACTTTACACTCGCGACCAGTGTCGCTTGACGAGAGGGCGTTATCATCCCCTCGTTTTGTTCCTTCCTAATCTCCCTCATTCCACCAAGACTAACCACGCCGATCGACTAACAATATGAGAATTGGTATTTGCCTTTTCGGAGAGCGACGACTGAGTTGGGGTGACGCTCTTCGATCCCCCAAAAACATCGCTATCGTACGAGCGCCCTGTGCGAAGCTATACAATCCACCGTTGCCTGTTTTGCTTATCTACGAATTCTTCGGATATCTTCTTAAAGAAGATTGAGGTAAAATCGTTCATGAGAAAGAAGCTCGAGGAAAACAGTGATGAAGGATAACGGAAAATTAATGTGGCTCTTAAAAATGATTAGTATTCGGAAATAAATATAGGAAGTAATTATAGAATAAAGGACTTACAGAAGAAGACCTAGATCCAATTGCATGAGACAGGTTATAATAATAGTTAAATCATCGACATTGAAGGAAAAAAGCGACTGGCTTAGAGAGCTGCAATAAAACTTTAGATTAAAACCCTAGTTTTGAGGTTAACGAATCTTTAGATACTGCAAAGTAATGGTTAAGGTACAACCATATTCTATTTTATGTAGTGATTCAATAGAATTGAAATATAACGCTTATCCAAGTGAAATAACAGTAATGATATTTTATTGCGATATTGGCATATTAAATGAGATTTTCTAAATCTAAGTCAAAAGTT
The DNA here is from genome assembly GCA_036926295.1 of Pachydiplax longipennis. NCBI lineage: Eukaryota > Metazoa > Arthropoda > Insecta > Odonata > Libellulidae > Pachydiplax > Pachydiplax longipennis. The sequence continues at coordinate 22,546,062 of JAVFKF010000012.1, forward strand.
TCAGGTTATCCTAAGGTTATGTTACATATAAATTGAGAAAAAACATACCACTCCTAAATGCATTTGCCTTTTAATAATATGAAGCAGTCAATTAAACATCTGGTTATTCAGTCTGTTTTAAATGAACGATAAGCGGCATTGTCATCGTAATATTTCTTATTATAAGAATTTAACAGCAATAGGAACGAAACATGAATTTGGCTTAGTGTTTCTATAGTTTTAATTTAAATTCATTTCTTTCAGCATGATCGAAATATTTAATGCAATACAAAGAACAAAATTTTACAAAAAGAAGTTGTTTAGATAAACGAATTATAATCATAAACTTTAGTTGGTGATGTTCTCTTTCCAATGATTTTAGCCAAAGCCAATAACAGTTACTTCGTAAAAACATACCCACGCCTACGCTGTAAAACTGGCCGGTATTTATAGGTTCTTTCAAGTATGAACCAAAAAACTGCATCAAAATGATCGGAATGCTTAGCAAATGAGGATGAATTATTCTGGTAAGCTAAAACACAAAATAAGATTAGTCTCATGCTATAAATTTTACAGGGGTATAAGTGACTCTGCATCGTAATGGAATCAGGATGATCCACGGCAATTGATTCATATCCGTAATTTCTGTTTTGCTTATGAATGAAGGAGTTAAGCTAAATGTCGATGAGTAGGTCGTTTAATCAAAATACAGGTCCAGTCATGCAGATTGCTTAATTAGTCCAAACAAACAAGAGACATGAATATTCACAGGGGGATGAGGGGAATTTCAAAGTGATTATATTATGTTGCCCACGTCTCAGGCCGATTCAATTATGATGGATTGACATATATCTTTACGTATCAATTTCATAATAACGATTAAGAGGTGGTTATTAGAGGGAAAATGCAAATTTCGGTTTTAAAGTGATTCAGTATCTTCAGCTTTAAGTCATAACTGAAAACTGAGATAAGAGTATATTGTATGTTTAATATACATCGTATTTCTTGACCAGCTTTTTTAATGAGGCCTCAGGTTTAGAGAAAACATCCAAGAAGAAGAGTAACATTAAAGAGGATCATTTATCATCAGATTCTGAATTATGTGCTTTTTCGTGAACAATTTTCAAACAAATTATTAGTCCAAGAGATTTATTGGGCATCAAAATTCAATTTCCGAGAGAACGCGATTCTACAAATAGCCCTTGTCGAGAATGTATGTACTTACACCATATTGAAACTACATCTTCTCCGAACCAAATCATGAAACTGAGGAAACTGTTTATTATTCTAATGCATTACCTATACCGGAAATACATTTCCCGGGAACGATAACATAGGCAGCAGGTTCAGCTGTTATGCAGATTGAGATAACATTAGAGATGATATTCTGTAATGCAATTCCCAATGATCATTATGAGATTCAATTAGGAAACTCGGTAATGGATTATTGGTAATAGTATGAAATTAATCGAATTACGTCCAATGGAGCATCTTTGTTGTTTACACGCACGACAGTAACTAATATCAGCAGTGCTTCTTTCTTCATTCTCAAAATTTTAGAGCATTTATCGACTTTTGAATATTTCTTGCTTTTATTTTATCGCAGTTAATAAACACAAACGATATAAATGCAGCTTATAGTTTAATATTTACCTTTTCCACAATCTGGGGATTAAATTTTCTACGTATTTCTATGCACTTCAAGCAAAATAGATGTTGATTTTTACCATTAACAACATTCAAAAGACGTCCTCAATCTTTTTGTCCACATCAGTACTACATCTAAATCTTCTTCTATTGTGATATTGTAGGAAATGTTATGAAGGAAATTAAATGGGGGTACTGGTTAAAATCGTTCGCTATGAAATATCTCTTGAGTGCATCACTCGCGAAATCAATAAAATTTTCCCAAGGTACAGTCGTCCAAGAAAAAATCGAACGGTGTACTACGTGGTGCATAAGATTGAGGGGTTTCAAATGTCACTCGTTACCCCTTCCACCCGCCCTTCTATTAGCTATTGGCAACACCGGAATATTCTCCCGAGGCCATCCCTTCAATCCTACCGTGGGCCGCAAGACCCGCGGTCGAATTTTATGGTATGGTCTACGAAACACACAGAGGTCTTGAGAGGCCGTTTCTGCGGACAGAAGCCGATTTCCAAAATATTTTGGTACGGACTCAAAAACTTATTGGTTTAGAAGTCCATTTCCATCGAAAACGGTCATTCTTCATCTTTGACAATGTTATTGACGAAAACTTAGCGTTCAAACTTGGGTGATATTGATGGGCGGAATTTCCTAAAAATTTTCCCCCTATTCGCTCTTAATATCTGCCCGGTAGAATTGCTTCATTGTCCACGAAAGTTATTCGAAAGCATAACGCGTATTGTGTTCTTGAATTTTATAAGGATTATTTACTCCATTTACCCTTATGTCTGTTAAAAAACAGTATATTCTAGGTTTACTTCCAAATCACAATAAATAATAAAGATTCGAGGTTATTTCTAAGAAGCTCAAAATATTTGGAATGGTATTTGAGGACTGTAATTTTGAAGCTTTCAACAAATTAATTCATAAGTATCTAATATAATAATCACGAATGTGTGCATAATAGAATGAAAATTCATCTAGTTTTGAGTTATTCTGTATCGATTTCTTTAATTTTAAATTTTCTAAATTAATCCTATGGTTGTGTTCTTGTATGTGTTGCGCAACGCTGGATTTATAAATTTGGTTGTGTCTGAAGTGAGATAAGTTTCCTTTGAATCTATTCTCTATTTTGCGTTTTGAATATTAGATTCAAAGAAGAGATTCAAAAGAATAGCTTTAAAGAACACTTAGCTCACTTAAGACAACCAAATTAATACATCCAAAATGTCATTGGTGCGTTCAGAGGTCGCTGACACGATCTCAATGACCACCAGGCTATCTAGTTTCCTCCCTTTGTGTCCGCATTCCAAAGGGTTCTCCACGAATGCAGATTGGGAAGTTCCCAATCGGTAGCACCTTAGATGTTCGGCCACTCTCACCTTTATCTTTTTGCCGCATTGTCCGATATACCCCATCCCACAATCATCAGAACTGAGCTGGTAAACCCCCGGTCGGTCTTTGTCTTCCACCTTATCTTTCACAGGCGGTAATGACCTCTCTAGACTGCATGGAGTGTAGAAACCTGCTTTCGAGTGCGCAGGTAGAAATAATATTGTATACTGTAGATGGTTTAAAACTGCACCTTGTAAATGAAAGTTGAAATAATATATGCTTTCGTTCTCAAAGCATTGATAATTTTCGTTGAAATGATTCTGAAGATAACAATATAAATAAATTGTAATATTCTTTCAGCTACTGATTAAACAAATACTCTCCACATCGATATCTTTATGAAGGCTAGAGTTTAACATTACGGGGGATAAAATGGAACTTTCAGAAGGAAAATATTCGGATCCTCTCTTATTTAAAATATATAAAACCATTGTGATAGTTAAGAACGATATTTATCCCGATTACTCTAACGACAACTTCTTCCTCGGATGAGAAACCAAAAAGTTTTAGGCGACGCGTAAGTTAGACTACGCGACGAAATTTTCTTAAAGTTACGCTCCAACTAAGTAATTTTTACTTAGATGTGGTTACTCGAAACTTAATCTCACGTGACTTCTATGCAATCAGATAATAGAATGAGCTAATGAAGAAACCTTTTATGTTGGATTGTAAGAGAGTAAAGGCAGTTTCAAAAATGTTCACCGGTAAAAATCTCGACAATTCATTCACTTTTCTCTTTTCCGCGGCATTCATTGCTCATTGTCTAATCATTGTATTATCCCGGAAAGCTTTGACAGCGAAGGTCCATCCGTGCATAAGTGCCATCGTAGGGAATCGAACCGGAGACCACATAATAATAACCGGAGACCGGTGGTCCAAGGCGGTTTGCAGGCTTCGCTAACGTCTGCTTGTGAAAAATTAGGAAAAACCCGAAATCGCGTGTGGGAATAAGGAGAGAAGGATTTAAAGATAATGGACTGGCTAGGGAGTAGCAGGTATACAAAAGGGGTTCACTGAATTCCGCGTATGCTGAGAGATATGAATAGCGGGGGAAGGAGTGTATAGGACTGAAGGATCTAAGAAACAATGGTGAGGTCTAAAGAGAAACGAAGTGAACAGCAGGGGTTGGGGGATCAAAGATGTGCGACAGATGCCCAGCCGTGAAGGTGCTTTTTAAATCTCAGTATCTCCTTTTCTTCATAGGGAGTTCTTCCTTGACGCTCTTTTCGACAAACGGATGCCTCACACTCCTCACTTTCTTTTCATAATGCATTTAACTCCCCTTGATATCCTCTGCGAAATGCGCATGAACAGTTTCTGAAAACTGGTACCTGGCGTTAATCCTTTTCTGAGAAATTGCACCCGACGGTCCCCGGAATTCAGCGATCGGAGAATTCTTAAATTTCTGATGCATTAATAGCCGAATTCCATTTCCTTTACTTTCACCAGGAAGAGCTTTTAATGCAAAAATATAAGAGAGGCTTCCGGATGGTCATTTGAGCAGCGCGTTTTTCTTGGATGAAAGCAGTCCCGGGTTCGATTCCTGGTGGGATACCATGTGCGAAATAACCTCCGCTGTCGAATCCCTTTTCATAATACTACTCATAAAAGCGGGAAATAATTAACGTTGAGTTATTGATAAGACTTGCGTGATGGTGATTTTCTTGGAATAATCATAGCATAAATATTTTACCTCATTATTTTGTATAAATATGGGTTCAGCAAGTTCGTAACCCTCTTTTGCTTTAAAATATCATATGGTCTTTTAACTGCGATAAATGACTTTTTAAAAACAATGGGTTCTTACTGATTGAATCTTCATGGATTTTCTAAATTCTGACGAATCTAACGTAATCTAAACATGATATTTCAGGATTCACATCTTGCTATTTGGAAACACTTACAGAGCCAGGACATCCAAGAGCAATTTGTCGGAATCAGAATCTTAACTTCTTTTCTTCGATTTAACGATTAATATTTTTTTTATAAATGAGTTATAGTCCTCAGTATTCAATGCAGCCGGAAATTATATGAAGGTGGAAAAATGTTGGGTCTCATAAAGAATGAAGAGAAATCTGTTCCTAATTTACACTTCTCTTTTAAAATATAATTCCTTACGATCTACCGAAAATTTTCCAGCAATCGCTGGTATCGCTTTCTTTTAGACCTCGCAATAGCAGCCCTCCTCATCGGACGGAGCGTAGGCACATGGGTACGCACCGGCCTAGCCGCGGCAAAGGCAAAATTCCGGTGTTGCCAAAATGTGATAGAAGGGCGGGTGGAAGGGGTAACGAGTGACATTTGAAACCCCTCAATCTTATGCACCACGTAGTACACCGTTCGATTTTTTCTGGGCCGACTGTACAACAACACTCGAACGCGTGATAAAACCCTATAAAATGACACTCAATAGCTCCCTTCTCATATGGACTAGAATATCCGAGGGAGGCAACGCTTCCGCTCAAGAATTCTTCTGAAATCAGAACCGGAAGCGTATAGCTAGGATAATAGTGGGTGGCAGAGGAAAGAATCCGGAGGCGGAAGCGGAACGAGGGCTTGGATGGACTGTGTGCACGAGGGCTTAAGGGGAGTGCACTAGGGTACAGTCCTACTGTCCGGGATTTGAGGGCCACTATGACGCGTGACGGGATGACATCTGTCGACAATCAGGGGAGGAAATGGCGAAGGAAGAAACATGCAGGGATGGGGAGAGAGGTTCCCAATGGGGAGAAGAAGGGTGAGAGGGAGAACAAGGATTCGTCACCCACTCTAATCATGGGTCTGGGATCTATCCGAGCACCAACTGAACCTATTCCGGATGAGGTTGTGGCTGATATCGAAGGATGAGTAAAGAAGGTTGTCATCAGATGGGATGTTTGATATGTGGCTCGTCATTCGATGTCGGCGGGAATTTAGGTGCGATGAGTATAATTTGTGGTCCGCTGCTGAATTAGAATCTCCTGATGATAGTCGTATTTGACGTGAGGGGTCGGTATGAATTACATGCTGCGCATTAAATTTCATGAGGTCACAGATCCGTTTAGAAGGAAAAAAAAATCATTATGACATTCAGTAGCCGGTTTTAAATTAACTTGTTTCAAATAGAAGATATCTCTCCAACAACTGACTACGGTGAAATAGTAATCGGAATGAGTCATTGGCGACTCTCACATTTATTGTTCCAGGAATGTAGTCATACAATCACATTATCAGTATGTTTTCATAGAAATACAGTCTTCTTGGTATTCTTATTCAGTAACTCGCCTATACGGCTAGGAAGTGTCTTTAATGACGATAGTAAAATCAAGTGCAATAGATACATCTTAGGAAAACTATCCTTGACTTTATTCGGAATGGGTGAGTCCAGGTATGAATTTCTATGCATTGCCTCTTTTTTCATCGTAGCTGAGACGGAAAAATAAACATACTTCAGTATATCAAAATAAAAAACTCTTTCCAGCTTAAGCATTATATTTTCCGAAATTTTCAACATTATAATCCTATTCCATTCTGAGCGGAGGAAGGGTACCATATTGCAAAGGAATGCACTTATAAGAGCTATTTGCTGACGTAATTGTATTGTTTTATATGTGATCAATAACAGCTTTTCCGATATCCTGGCGTTAGAGATCGAAGATTTATGTACAAATTTAAGAGTGATATGAAGTTTAAAAGTTGGTAAAAGTTCAAATTTATTAGTTATTCATTGATATTCAATTATACTATCATTCAATTTTGTATGTGTTGCATGCTGATGAAGCGATAGTAACCTCAGATCTGCATATCTCGGGTCACCGCAATATTGCTTCTCTATGACGACAGTTTCGTCTTCAGATCGAAGTGATAGTAAATTTCTCATGGTATTAGAAATATTTTTCATCGCGATATGAGGGTCATATTACTATATTCACGATTAACAACATATAGTTTTTATGTAGTATATTATTATAATATATAATATTATATTGTCAGATATTATAAATAATAGTATAAAAATTGTAATTTATTTCAAGCATCGACGCTGTTATTTTATTTTATTTATTCTACGAACGCAATTTGGAGAAGCGTCAAGATATTAACAGGCTCTAGCATCAGCACACTTCACAAAGGCGGCGACGATCACAAAAAAGCGAGTCTTTTGGAAGCGCATCCATCGCCATCGGTTGTCGGCCGCCATAAACGTGATGAAAACCAGCAAAAGATTCCATTTGAGCAATGGCACGGTTTCTAATCATCCAAAGCGGCACTGTAGCACTAAGCGATAAGAATCTCTCCTCTTGATACGCCGTCCCGACGGGATTCGCTCCACCACTTCACCATTAACCATCCCTTCCTGACCTCCCATTTAACCCCCGACAACCCTCCATCCATTCTATATTTTTGCCCTCTCCCCTTCCCGCATATAATCCGATCCCTGCACTGGCTTCTCTTGGGTCATTAGGGTAACAATGCGTTCCTATTTCCATACGCAATAAAATTTTCCTCCTCCCCCGTATTATGCGCCAGGAATGTCTAACTACTCCAACCCCGGTCTCTGATTTATGACGCGGCGTTTGATCCGAGTTTTAGGGCCAGAAAATTGCGGATCAAAATCCCCATCTCATCCCCGCGCGATTTATTCGGACGACGCGCGTGTTTGTACGGAGCTAAGCTACTTCTACGCTCGGTATCTTTCGCCGATAATGCATTCCAATTCCGAATGGCCAGATAGGAGGGGCAGCTCTGTTGCTGTCGCGGAGTTAATTGGCGAAAAATATCCGAATGATCTGCCGCTCGCCGACGCTGCATTTTTCTATCGGGGGCGCTTTATCGAAATGATTTCGAATGTCAATGTAACCGCGGATGTTCTCATGAATAAAACTTTGAAACAGTGCTTGTTTGCACGTGAATGCAAACGGATAGAAGTGCGTGCGATTCTATTTGTGTGCTCTCATATAGGCGGGATATTTATCTTGCATTAATGTTGCATGTTTTAGAATCAAACTTGGTTTGAATAAAATCTTCTAATCTTCTTTTTGAATAAAATCTTATCTAATTTTCTGACAATGCTATTTGCTTATTTTGTTAGTTTGTATTATCATATCATTATTATAGTATTTATATTTTTGCAGCAAAATTTATGATTTTCCGAAAATAAAAATTAGAAGAAATCAATGCCAAAGTTTTCTTTTATATATTGCGCAGTAGTATAGAATTTCCCACCAATTTCAATCGTCTAGAATAAGTATGCCAAAAAGTATTGAGTTATTACTCTTCTGCTTTTAACCAAGGTAAAACTGATAAGTATCATTATGGTATTATGACCTGAATCACGACAAGTAGAAAACTTCTGGAATTCGTTCATTCGCATTTATTAATGCAGTAAAATGGATAATTTTTCTACCTATAAAATGTTTTCTATAATTGTAGAATATTATACTGATGAAAATGTATTCAAAAGAAATAATCACATAAAATTTCTTTTTCAGATACAAAACGGCTGTCTGGCTGATTATGGTGAAACTGATGAGGGAGCCAAGTGCAAGTAACTTTGCTAGTTCTACTCTCCGGAAGAGGAGCAAATATTTACTGCCAACCAACCACCAAGAAGTTCTCCAATGTAACCTGTGTTCGAACTGAAAAGAAGTATTTTGTTGGAAACGTTGCCCAAGACTAAAGTTGAAAATCGAAATAATAACCAAAGAATAAGAACTTTTCAAAGTGAAAAATGATTCTAGAAGAGACCTTAGCATAAAATAATCATACTAGCTTCAAGATTTCAGCCACAATATCATCAGCAGAAACTTTTTTCACAGATCATGACTGCACAAAAACTTTCTGTAAGAGCAAATGACTTTAAATACTGCTGCTCACCCTACTCTTTGGTATCATAAGCATACTGCCTAATAAATAATACATTTATAGTTTAAATCATGTTACTAATTATTACGCTTGGACTCGAGAGCACCCCTCTCTCAAGAAACATCTATCATATTTTGCCTATTCAGCATCATTGTGCAAATGCAAGTATCATCTACCCGCGCACATAATATTCCCCAACAAAGGCACCAGAACTCGATCTGTAGCCCCATGCATAATGCTCCCGCAACTATTCACCATCAGTAGCAGCACGCTACACCCCATTCATCCGTTAAACATCTCCGCAAAACCATTCCCGAGCATCGACCCCTCTCCGCTGTCGTCTGGTGATTGATAAGAAAGCTCGGGAAATGAAAGATGGCCATGGTGACGAGGGGTTAATTTGAAACAAGAACCGGAGAAATGTACTTAATATGAGGGAATTGCTAACCTCACATAACGCATCATGTCTAAAAAGCGACCCTTTTTGGTGAGGCTCCACCCCTCAAATCTCTCATATCCTCTCCCTTTATAGCCTCCCAACAGGGGTCTGCGTAAATCATCGCCGTCCATGATCAGTTCGGTTTCTCAATCTCCTCCTGTCTGCTTCCCTCCTACCGACGGAATAATTTGCCACTTTATCAAACTAGAAGGATGTACCAGAGACGAGGAAGGGGAGGAAGGATATATACAGAGAGCTTCGAAAGCAAAAAATGGATGGAGGAGTGGGAGGTATGAGGAGGGCACTGTCACCAGAATGGATAGAAACTCTATGAGAACCGAGAAAAAGAGTTGGGAAATATCCCTGAGGGGAGAATCGTTTTATGGTTTCAAAAGTCATGGCAGAAATTATTGATATTCATGCATGTAAAGAGAGCGTTGCACTTCACTCTGGAGTATCCAGTATGCATGCAATAAAAACCTACAAATTTAAGAGCTAACAAAAGAAGGAACCAGTTCGGCTGTTATTATTTTCTATTCATCATGATTCATCATAAAGTTACCCTCTTTTCTAATCCGGAGAAGACACGTTCATTGATTATCACAGCCACAGAAGGCCAGATTCAAAGACCAAAAAGAACAAATAATGCAGCTTAACTATCCACCTCGGTTGTAGTCTTACCGAGTTAATGGCTTAAGTTTTGAGTACTTTCGTGCTGTCGCAACTCTACCGAAGTTTCACTACTTATTAAAACAAAATATTGGAAGAGTTATGAAGTGGGATCTAGATTAGATATGCTTTAATATTAGAATCATTCTTAGTAATGCTCCGCTGAAATTTTAAGCGATAAGTTAAAGTTAAAGATATTATGTAAGATCACACGAGTATTAAACGCATAAAAAATCCTTGGGTGATGCATGACAGTTCATAAAGATGTGAGTATACCAAGACAAACTAACATTTGATAATCAAGAGAACTGAGATACACGTATTTTAAGATCATGATGCTTCAAATCAGAAAGTTTAGGTAACAAGATACTTATCTAAGTAGATATACTTTCTATTCTAGCAAATACTCTCAATAAGCATTTCAAGTACATATTTGCGCAAAGAATTGGAATAGTAATTGAATTATAACAAGATCGTCTCATGTCTGGATTGTATCTCAGAAACGGTAATTGGTGGTAGGGTTGCGATTATTTCCAACATAGGAAAAATAACTGAACAATTCATAAGAATTTTGAACAATAATTCTTCTTTAAATTTATAAAGATTCCTAGGCTTAATGCTTGTTTTAATGAGAGCAGTCGATTGGAAAGACGGTTATTTATAAGTTTTAGTGTTAAGGCGAAATTAAGATGCATATCCATGATGTAAGCTTAAACTGATATGTAGAGATATTTAATCGCACTGAGTGAATAGAATTAGAAGTAGATTTCAGTTTAAGAGACATAATAACCCACCCAGCAAACCATTTTGGATACATGTTTAATGAAAAGACAAATATCGCGAAGTAATAAATGAATAAAATAATCAATGTTCCTCAAAATAATTATCGTTCTACTCTAGCGCGGGAATTAAACTGTGATCGATTACAAGAATACATGAATCAGTGTACTTATTTTTGCATTACAAAAACTCTCCCCAGATTGCGACTCTCCACAAACCAGACCAGAATAATCTCAGTAACTTATTTATAATGTTTCTCTATCCCAAACGAGCATGCACTGTCTAAATCCTCCGCTCTCTTGAGAAGCAAGGGGAAAAGAACCCCACCCACGAGCCCTGCGTTAAATATATGAAGTTTTTTGCTCTTCCTCTTTTTTGCTTCTTTCATTACAACTTTATTCCACAAATCGTGTGGGGAGAGCAAACCGAATTGAGGGTAGAGAAGAGAGAAGATGGGAAATGAAGGGGGTGCAAAAAATTATTAAGAGGAGAATGGTATGCGATTTGACAGGGAAAGAAGTAGAGGAGAGAGTAATGCGGTGGGGAGAGGGTGAAAGAAAAAGAGATTAGTGTGGAGAAAGACAAAGGAAAGTAAGGTGGAGAGAGATGGATACAGGAGACTAAAACAGGGGTGTCGGAGACACAACAGAGGAGGTGCGTTGGCGCAACTCTGACGAAGGAAAAAATGAGTCCGTGCGTTGATGCTTGAGCACAGGTGCGGAGAAAATGAATCGCCGCAAAAAGATCAGATGAGGTGAACAAAGGAATAAAGGGTTAAGATGGAAGACGTAGAATGTGCACTTATTCCAGGCAAATATACATACTGACTCCTTATTCTTAAATCATTAATTGCCGCTGCCTTGTTAACGTACACTCTGCTTGGCCAGAAAATAGGGATTGGAAAAAAACTTTTTGTGGATGCTTGACATTTCTTGTAGTTTACTGGTAGTGTCCTGGCAGATAACGCGGAAAGCCTCATATTCGATCATTTAAAAATCTTATGTTTATTTGTCCAAGTCAAACTTGCATAGTGAATTTCAGCTGTAAAAAATGACTTCGATACTTTTGCTAGACATGTAAATTATTTAATTATTTAAATTGGTCAATGATATTCAACTAATGCAGAAATTGCACATATTGCTACCACTAATTGGTCACTTTAAGTTATTAAAGACATTTGGAATGATCTTTCCGTTAAATAGAGTGAAGATTTAAATTCAAAGGTACAACTAAAAGATTTACTACAAGATTTTATAACCTTTAACACGTAAGATCTTGCGAAGGCAGAAAGGTTAACGAAATATAACGATATGAAATACGAAATGAAATAAAAGATCCGTTGATAAAGTATGCCCTGGTGATAGTTAGCTATGTCTGAGCTAGTATTTACATTGGAGTGTGATTTCTCTCAATGAAATTTATAAAGAAATAATTAATGAATCATTAACGAACGTTTAGCGATTTTCTAATATATTTGGTTACATGAATGCGGATATTTTAAATACATCCGCGAAATGTTCCCTACCTGGAATTTTGTGAGTGATGGTATTTAATGGATTTATCCAAATTTTATGATTGAATGGTAAATATTATCCAGGCCATTTTCGCTACTTTTAAATTTCTTCAATTATAAGTATTTACCTTGTGGACTTTAATGCGCAGGAATTTCCGCCAAACCTCAATATCCCTGAGAAAACCTAAATTAGAAGACGGCACTTTATATTGCAATCTACTCTATCAAATGATGCGTCGCGAAAACTAATCATAAGAACGAACACAACACCGATATTTTCCGGGCCAATGAGTCGCAGAAAAACACTCTTAGCCGCGTATGTATAAGGGGGAGGCCAGTTAGAGAAAGGAAACTGTCAGGGGGAGGAGCGGGTGGTTCTGTAGGATGACTGAGGAAGGAGGAGATCTTCTAACAAATTGATTCGCATTTTGGGCCTCTTTTTATTTGAGGAAGGAAGAGGGGGAGGGCATCTCCCATGGGCTGCCATAGCGAGGCCTATGCCTGCATCGGAAGGGAAGGAGAGGAAGATGGATGAGGGAAGTTATGTGAAGCGATCAGCGCTGCGGTGGTTGGCGGGATGGATGAAGGAAGGATCCCCCCTCATTGCCTCCCAATCCTGAAGCGGTTCACTCATGCAGGAGACAGCCTCTCTCTTATTCTCTCCTTCCCTTTCCTCTTCTGCTTATATGCTATCTTCAATCTTCTACTACGCTGTCATTCTTTTCCTCCGCCGATACAGGGGATGGAGGAATATTTCTCAAAATGCCGATACTCAGGAGAAACGGAGGGTATATACAATAGGGCGCGAGAAAGTGATTTCGACGGATCAAAATTTGGATGCGATGAGGAGAGAACGTGGATGGTCATAAAAACGATAAAATTTTCTGCTATGAATATGGGTAACAAAGAGGAATAAATATCCGGAGGGTTCCATATTATTATGAGATCGTTATCTTATCTGATGAAACACGGGATACGAATATCCTCAAGATAAGTTTAAATATAAAATTAAAAATGTCGATAAAACCGATAGGCGAAAAAGAAAATTTTAACCCCTTTTCAAGGGGGTGCATATTGGTCAGCCAACTACCAGGTTTGTTAGAACTATTTCCAGAATTTCAGATATTAATTCATAAGCAAACCAATGCCAATGTATGGAGTCATTTCCTCGGAAGGTTTATTTTATAATGGGTTATGTATTGCGTTAATATTAAGCTTGAAATCATTAGGAAGCAGAGGTCTGGGTGAGGTAGAATTAAAGCTAGTAAAAACGATATATTCATAATTGGATTGAGTTACTAAATCCAAAAAATTGTAAAAATATTTTATAAATTATCACTTTTGCGTTATTAACAATAATTTCCAATTCAATTTGTAAAATTGAAAGATATTTGGGAAATAGTACCCAATTATTAATTTTTATCGGATGTTGAGTAAAATAGTATACAAATACAATAACTAAGCCTGTAAAAATTCATTCAGAGATAAGTATTCACTTCGTTTATCTTCTTGTTTCAAACTGATATAAATTAATCGCAATTTTGGAACATTGATACTGCAGAATAAATACTTATACAGAAAAGAACTGCGGTTTTGATTTTTTTATCCGATATATTATATATATATATATATATAGCCAGAGTAAGGCTAAAAATAAATAGCCATTCAAGTACGTGAGCGAGGGGGGAAAATCCCAAATCTACTCATTCTTCTTCACGCCTCCTTTATCTTCTCGTCGCATTTCACCTCGCCCACAGAACTCATCTTCTCTCCAAATCCCACCCACTACTCGTTTTGAGTCTGGAGAAATGATTGATGCCGCCTCGAGTTAAAGTCTTTCCTTTTCTTCACTCCGCCCTTGCCGATGGTCGGAGTTGATAAAGGCGGGGTGGCCGAAGGGGGGGAAGTGGTTGGTAGACGTGGAAGGAATAGGAAAGTGACAGGGAAGCGAGAGAGGGCCGTGGAAGAACTATATACGGAGAGAGATTGGGGAAAAATGGCGGACCATCAGAAAAAATACATAGATAGGGCGGGGGATGAGGGGGCTGACTGATGACGTAGAGGGAGAGCTGTCGGGAGGAATAGGAATGGGAGAGGGAATGGAAGAATGACTTACGATGTATCCGAAAAAGGAAGGAAGTGGAGCTCGACGGGGGATTTTTTTATACGTGTATAAATTGTTGCTTTTTCGGGTTCGAATGAAAAAGTGGTTATTTCGGAAAATGAGGGTAGCGGAGGAAGAGATTTCGCTGGAGCTGAAGCGGGTGAAATTTCGATGAAATTGTTGCTATGCACAAAGAGAGAAGTTGATGGAATTGAGGTATTTCATTTTTTCCGATGCGCCGTGAAATCGAAGAGCTTAAAAAAATAAATAAAATTGAATTATATATTTGGAAATCCTGAATCATTATCCTTAAAAAAATCATTCATTTAGCCTTTTCACTCTCGGAATTTATGGAGCGAAAAATCATTCCGTTAATGTTATCAGAAGTTATGTAATTAGGTTTGGGTGATTCGAGTTATTTAAGCATTCCCTGAGTTTAGAGAGGGCTAATGGAGAAGATGCGTATTGGAAAAAAATTTAATACTATTTTACTAATGTAAGATTAAAAGTAAATCCACGCTGCATCCAAGCTCAAATTTAGCATGGTGACCACAAAACATTACTACGACTTCGATTTATTAGTTAGTAACATTTCAATACTAATATCTATAAGCCCTTATAATTTGGCCCTTAATCTATAAGCTCTTTTATCTGCGTTCTTTATGTCTCTAACACTACGGAGAAAATCATTTTTCACATCATTTACACGATCAATAGATATCTTTCTATGTAATCATTCTCTTTTTTACTACCTTAACGATAGTTATACCAATTTCATTGAATATCAAGATAGCTACAACCATCATGGCTTCACATTTCACGGATATCTCCATATTGAATTTCCCTCTTCATCTCCATCGCTCATTCTACGAACTCATACTTCGCCCATAGTCCACTGAAAATATAATTTTTCGGACTAGGAATTCTTCCATATTCACTTTCACTACTATTCATACACAAACCATGAGTTACCGAATACTACCATCCATCTCTCCGAGTTCAAGAGAGAAGGGTTGCGTCGCCGCACCCTCTTCTCCCCTCGCATAACCACGTCCAGCCATTCAAACATGGTGGACACCACCCACACCCAACCCACACGTCACATCCCTCGAACCCTTCGAACGTATTCCAACCTCGCTCAAGACCCCAACCTGCCAACCCAACCCCTCTTCCAAAAAACCCTCCAATAGCCATCCGCGTATCATAACATTCCGACCGCAAAATATTCCTCCCCCAGCGGCAGATTCCATTGGTCGATCTTTATGGAATGGGGAGACGGGGGATTATGGTTATGGAAGGGAGCGGGGGTTGGAGGAGAAGATAAGGAAGATGACTGGAGGGGGATGGAGAGATATGAAAGGGGCGGAAGTGGTTTGGGGGTTCACCTGCGCATGCCCTAAGTCATAACTTTTTGGGGAGGTTGTAAGGGGAGTTGTGAGGGGAAGTACGGTCGAACAAAAGCCCTCAATCATCCGCTCGGCCTCCCCCCCAAATTCTCTTTTTCTTCTCTCTCTCTCTCTTGCCATCTAACCGGTCCGCCTATCTCTCCAATAAACCAAGGACTTCCATTCCTTCCATATTGCTCCCGTCTCCCGAAAACTTTTTTGCTCCTTCCTTTACCATATTCATGGGTGAGCCTTTTTTTATCGGGCCTATCAATCGGTTCCCATCCATAATGCATTCGATCTGTTTAGTGGATGATACTAAATTTAAGCGTCCTGGAAGTTTTGCCCGAGCTACTTTTTCCGTTCTCCGCTACGTTATTGATATATCTGCGGATAGGTCTCGTTTTCTCTATCTTGCGACCAGGTTCAATCCGTTCATCGAAATTGTCATATATGCCTGCGAACTTTTTATGCAGTGGATAAATTTCATTGAAGGTGAACAAAGACGTCGCTTAAATGGTTGATTAACTACGTAGCCCATATAATAGTCTATGATTTTCTAAAACCGCGTAATACCAACGCGGGGAACTTTAATGATGTTAAAATTACGAAAAATGTATCTTTAAAATGTGAAGATATTTGAGATATGTCTTAGTGCTTTAATAGTGCACCAAAACGACATAATTCAGGCATTAGTTCAGTTCAAGAGGAACACTCACACTGTTTAGTTATTAGTGATAAACCATATAATGATGAAGAAATTACGTTAATAACTTTGCAACTGGGAAATTCTAAATATGCGTGAAATGGTCATCACAAACTTCAAAATTTCATAAACAATAAATATGCATAAAAAACCCTACTATTTACTATTATTATCACTAAAGGTTTTCCCAAATTGAGTTCTTTTGCACTCAACCCCTGAAGTTATTACATGATATTAAACAACTACATAAAAATTGACTACAATTAACAGACATCTAAGGAATTAAGCCAATACATACAATTAAATGTTAATGCTATAGAAAAGATACTTAGTAATCGATACAAATTATAAAAGCATTTCGAGTCTTAAAAAATCACGAATGAAAATACTATTCCATGTCGTTATGGAAAATTTAGCGAACTATATTTTCTTCGTAAAGGTACTTCATTTTTTTAAAAGAAACGTTTCTTGTGTTTTACTATTTCACGATTCTTTAGCACTAAATTACCTTCAAGAAAAACTTGAAAAATGAATTTAATTCATACCACACTCTGAATAAAATTCTATCGCAGTTATTAAAAGGTAAGGGAAAGAAGAAAATCACCTTTGACTCATTTGGTTTTCGCAAGAAATATAAATATAATGACGCTTTAGAAATTCATAGTTCTCTAACTTTTCTCCATAGCTTCATGCACTGTAATGTTTCAATGTTAGAAATAAAAGTTGTCCTATCATAATGTTATTGGGCCTTGAATATTTTCAGCTAATTCATATGTAGGATAATCTAGAAAATTCTCAATGAGTAACCACTATCTCACCATATTTTTATCTCCGTTACTATCGCAAAGCGTTTTTAAAACCGACCTGTCTCATATGATGAATTATCACCATGCAAGTTCTTATAAAAGAACACATGGAAATAGGATGGATGAAAGAAAATTACTTATACAGCACCAACATAAGAAGATGAACCCAAAATGGCCATAAAAAGGGAGATTTAAATATGAATGCTCCACTGGAGCCTCCAACGCCTCGACATCAAACATGGCAGATGGATCTCTCTCACTCGATTTATTGATATTCAAATATTCAGCTTCCGTCATAGGAGCTCAATTTTAAGAAGAAATGGAGTGAATATAAAGGGATTTAAACCATCTTCCTTTCTCCGCCACACTCCCTCATCATCGTCTCAGCGGAAATCCTCTCTCCTTTCCATTTTCCTTCTTCCCCGTTTCTCTTTCTCCCCAAAACGCTCAACTTCTCCCCCCTCAGACACGATCCAAAGTCGAATTAACTCCTAAATATTCATGTGCCAGGATAGCATCCTCATCATCCTCTTCATTGCGGACCCAGCAATCTATAAGCCATCTACAGGAGAAACTCCGGAATACTTCCACCCCACTCTGACTTGGTGTTCTCCTCAACTTCTCCCTCTCGTTCTTACCTCTTCCGGAGCCGCAGAATATTCAACGCCCCCGGTGTTATTTATTTATTCAGATCCAGAAATCCTTCCCCAATATTCAAAGGAATTGCGACTCGTTCCGTTATTCATTTAACTCGTTTGGGTTTCGCTCAACGATAGCGCTGGAAATATCCTGCGGTGACGTACCTATGTTCTCTTAGTCGGATATCATTATTCTAAAGCACCCATGAATTTCGCGTTTTCTGTATATACTATGTATCGAGCATTTCCTGTTAGATAAACGCATCTTGTATTTAAAACATAACATAAACGCCAAAGTAGAATAAGATGAGGAAAAAAGCTACATGATTGGGATTCGAACCTAGATCTTGCCATGCCGATTAAATTCTGCTTTATTAAGGGAATGGTATGTGAGCAAGGTAAGTGGCACGCCATACTTTTAAGTCGCACTATAATATGTGCTAAGTTATCTCTCATCATTATCCCCTGTAACATAAGGAATGCAATGTTGAATTTTTTTTACTTTGCTTTGAAAGTCAACCCATACACGAATAAACGCAATGGAAGAAATCTGAAGAAGTTGCGAATCTAATCGCAATTTTATACAAAATGGATAAATGATATACCAGCACTCATGGTCCATGCTCGATATCCGGTCATTAGACCTAATTTACCATTAGTCTAGCCATATATACAATACTACTAAATTTAAGCCAAGTTATTGACCTACAGAGAGGTACCCTATATCTCTTAATTCTTATACGGAAATATTTTTCTAGTAGGTAGATTCACCTCCATGAGACCACCCTTTGAAATGTATTGATCCATTATCATTGGAACTTAATTTATTAAATGTATCAATGAACAAAATATTGTTTCCTAACATGAACGATTCTAAGGAGAAGATATCATGCTTCAAATTTAGCATTAATAACCATATATATACATGTCAAATCAAGGAATAGCAATCTACTTATAAGTACTTTGAAACATTAGGCCATTTCGCACGTGGGCCCTCACCAGGAATCGAACCAGGGACAACTTTTATCGAAGTCGAACGAACCCCACTTGGCTATCAGGGAACCCAGTAAAATCAAATACTTCAAATTCAGCTGATAATAGGAATGTTTAACTTATTTGAGTCGTATATTATAGCAACATTCCCGTAGATACTCATGAGGAGCATATCGTGGAATCATGCGAGAATTTTCGATTCACACTAATCTTAATAAATATATTAATATATGCCCAGGTTGATACATTAGAGCCGATCTCATTTATCATTAAACAAATTCGGATGCAAGCGAACCAACCTATTCCCCTCGCCAGCTAAAACATTACCCCCCGCAAAGATCCCTTGGAAAACGTTGACTCCGCAATACGACTCACATCCGCATGCATTAGCGCGTCACCAATCATACGGACTAACAACGAAAACCCTTCCCTTCCCTTAAGAATCCTCCGTCTTTCCCATGAAGACTAACTCCTTTAGACTCCCTTCACTTGCCAACATCCCCGCAACTCTCATCCGTCCCTCCCCCTCATCTCTTAATCATCCTCCATCTTTCTCTCCCGACGCCATATCCTCGCTATTAAACATCCCCTCCTCCCGCTAACACTCCATCACACCAACTCGGGACTACCACTTCATCGTCTCCTCCCTGCTGAAAAACTGGAAACGCCGCCTTCCGATTACCATATCAAAAGAGCACCTCCCTTTAACCCGTCTCCCAGAAGGCTTCTCATCCCGCCTTCTCTCTATACACATCCTCCTATAGGATTCCCCTTCTATCTCTCCAGTATATCAATTTAACAGAGGAGGGAAACACATCAGCATGCGAGATTACATTTCGTAACCAAGGTGATATGCGCCACTAGTCTCCGTCCCTCGTTTTGAACGCTGGGTTATCCTCTTTCGTCTATGGAAAGAATGGGACGAATGATGGAGTCCCTCTCGCGAAGATTGATTGGTTATGTTTGTTTACTCAAGGCGTCACTCGTTTTAAAACGATTAAGCTATGTTCAATTCAGTAAAAATCACCTCATTTGAAACAATATTCTTTTTTAAGTAAGAGTGAAAGCATGATAAAAATATACTGGCTATATATTTCAAAAGTTCTTATTATTTATAACGCATTATTTAATTTTTTAATACCTCCACAAATATCCATTAATAGGACTATTACAGATAGGTACCTAATGACTTTGAGCACTGACGCTCATTCCCTAACGAGGAAAAATCCCAGCTTGTCGGGACTCCACTCGGCTTCGGTAGGAAAGCATATTAACGTTGTCAATATACGCCCCATTAGCAGATAAAAGAATAATATTATACTATACTTTATTGAACTTATACAGTGAAACCTGCGCTGACGAAGATTTGTTCCGAGAGACATTCCTCACCCAATTTAATATTTACTCATAATAGCCTAATTTTATAAGTGAACGCTTCCGAAACCATCAAATTCCTTTACTCAAAGGAAAGAATAACAGTGAACATTGTTGGGTTGTAATCAAATTATGCGTGCACATATTAATATGCAAGGATCCTCCAAATAATTACGTAGCCGAGTCCGTATTCGTAAACCAAGTATGAAAGCCGAAGTAAATCTTCGTTAGCCGAAATTTTCAACAAGCTCCGCCGTAATCCATGCTCACTCATCATCACCGTGGAAATACAGCATATCGTTTATTCAAATATCACTTAAATTATAGCAATTGCTTTCGATTAGCAACTGGAGAAAATATGTATTTTTAAATCATAAATCATAAATAAACTTCCAAAACTCATAAAAATAAATGACTTTAAAGTCAATTGTACAAATAAATTTATTTTAGCTACCTTATTTAACAAAATACATTGAAGAATAGTGATGGTCTCGTCTTTATTTGGTAAATTTCAAGAGACCCCTCATACAATGAAACCACTGATCAATGTACACAAAAAACCAATCCTTAATCAGGATTCTAACGCAGAAAATCAATGTTGCTAACCCTTACGTTTCTTAGGCTGGCAAGGCCTAAGATAACTGCATGATTTGATTAAGAGTGAATGATTTGGTTCTCCGAGAATAAACATCATGATAATAGAAGAAAATAGTAGAAGCTGTTCAAGTCGTTTTAATATGGATACTCAGAGCAAACATCAATCTATCTTTCTGCAGTGTTTCACTTTGAAAACAAACATTCCTTCCCTAACCAAGAAAATTCCGATCAGCCGGGACTCAAGCCCGGAATCTTGGCATTAGTACTAGTAGACTGGCACGCTAACAATTCCGCGAACGAGATTGACAACCTAAAGCTACGTCTTAACTTTTCTTCAGAAAAAAATGAATTCCTTTATAACATTAGTAAATATTGTGGAAGGGACTACTGCTTGGGGAGTTTTCAGAAGACAATATTTCCGATAAGCATTACCTATCGTATTGTGCTTCTCAATTACAATCATCATCCGCCTACATTGCACCGGAAAGGCAGTGAACAGCATGAGCTTCCATCATTCGATTACCAATGTAAGAAATCAACGCAAGACAGCCGAAGCTCATCGGTGTAAACTGCGATTAGCCACGGAGGCTTATCTATTTACTACATCTTCTTAGCCTAAAATAAGCTGTGCTGTCCTGCGGTCCCTGTCGCTCCCGGACATCTACTTAATTCACTGAATTACCAAGAAATTCGAAAAATTGTTAGAAAGTCAAAATATCACCAAAACATATAATTTATATAACGGGCTAGAATACGAGAAAAATTAACTAAAGAATTTACATAAATAAAAAAATTAAAATAACGTAAATAATGCATTAATGGATGATCATCGAAAAAAGACATGCAGGACGCGCAATCCATGAGTTCGTATTCCTTGTTTAGGATATAAGTATTTTCATTCTAGAAGATTCTGATTTACTATTTCTAAGTGTAGTTCATAGTTTCTATTTTAAGCATCTACGATGCATTTTGTTTCATAACTATAAATAATCTTGTGCGACCTACAAGATTTTTGATAGGAATTGTCAATGTTACTCTTCCTCTTCAGTCTGATTTGAAGAGTAAGTTTTGTCATATTTTAATACCGAAAATATAATATAAATAAAATTTGTACCACATAATAAGACGCCTTTCTTGGTAATGTATGAGAGAATAAATATCCTGGCATGAAAAAATTTGAGAAGCACTACTTTAGGTATAGGAATCTCTATAAATTTTAAATTTCATAATTCCTTCATCTTTTTTATCATAATGGACATCCAAATTGAATCATCCATCATAGCGACTTACCAGGTTATTTTTCAGTCATGAGGTGATAAAAGAGAACTATTTTAAATTAAATTTTAAATAAATATTTTCAGAGGTGTATGAACCTCACGAATTTAAGATTCAAATATTTGTTATCTAATGTAAGTTATAAGGTAGAGCATTAGATTTTATGCAACGGTTGATCGCAATGGTTTGAATTCAGCGGTATTCCATGATAACATGAAATATTCTTAAATATATTATAACTTTCCCTTTAAACAATAGAGTAAATTAAAATTTAATACTGATATTTAATCGTACCATACCTCCGGACATGGTTTGCTGGATTCGCAAACGTTTAACTGAGATCGATTAAGTTATATAATGCTACGGTATCCAGGATTACCGAACGATTAAATAAAATAAAAATTTCTGCCTGGCGCCAGATATATAGTAAATTTTTATTGGTAAGTCATTCACGAGATGTATTATACCGAAAATAATTTTATAACTCGAGTAAATAGCCATTCTTATTTATAAGAGTTCGGATGTATTGAAGCTTGAATGCGCAATCGTTAAAACAACCTTTTTCAATCTCATAAAAGTTTTGCTTACGCAACCGACCAGCCGCTGTTGTATGAATACCTAAAAGAAAAGCAATCGTCACGTATCATCACTATCGGCTATTTACAATAAATAAATATATACCGAAAAATATGAATGCTTTATCGAACAATACGATACTCACAGAGATGGTCCTGGAATTTCATTGACGTATTTTTTCCTCATTTATTATTATATGTCACGTAAAAATAAAGTTGCCTGAGTAGTAATAAAAGAAATAAAGTGTCTGAATGAAATAATAATTTGATATTAGTCTTACTGAATCCATTCATTACCCCGGAAAGGAAAGGTTTTACGAGGCATTATACTGGATGAGATAAAAACTGGAATTTATTTCAGTTTGTTTTTTTTAGTCTCTAATAGTATCAAGTATTTAATATCAATGCAAAAAAGCATATTGTAGGGGTTAGTCTTCATCAGTCGTACATGCTAATTAATGTAGTATGCGTATGCCATAAAATAACGTTTACAAAAGTCAAGAAATACATCGAAGTATTATCCAAATACAATAACTCTGAGCGTAAAAAGTGTAAAGTTCTATTTTTTGATTGGTTTATAGAATTAGCATCATAAAAAAGAACCTCAAAAATATGTGAATAAGAGGAATGGGTTGTGTTGAAAATTACTCGAGAGACAAGTATGGCCGGAATAATAGAACAAAAATTTCACAGCGAAGTATAATGAAAATCAGCACTTCCGTCAATCTTATGGATAATTACGCAACAACTATTATAAGACAAAAATAGAAAATACGCATTTTTATCTACTGATATCGATGAAGTATCAATTTCATCCCTGCTGCTGCATCTACAGCTTGATTCCGATTTTACTCCGACAGCAATGCTTTCTTTGTATCTCTATCTTCTCTGGAAGCCAGCGGAATCTCCCCCGCCCTTCATTCTTATATACCAGTAATCCTCACCGCGCTGAAAATCTGATTAGAAAGTGTAAAACAGAGGGCATTCTGGGAGGAATTGATTCGCTCCCTCGCTATCCCTGGTCTCACCGCCAATAATGAGGTAATTTTATGCATGGAAAACCCCTTTTCCAGTTCTCTTTCAACCCGACACCAAGCTTTAGTGTCACTGCCAAAACGTAGACCTTTTCTTTCTGTTTCAGCCTTCGTCGATGCGTGCCTTCCTTGCGAGATAATTCTGAATGCCAAGGCATCTTGACTCATCTTCTAGGATAGTGATGAAACCGTTTCTCTTACAGGTACTATAAATACAGTGGTCATAATACTACATTATCGGGAGGTATTTTCTCAGATAGAAAACGTTCCTTTTTGTTGATATTACGATGAATTCGTTAAAATCATTAGCTTTCTTCTGGGACAAACTTAATTTAACTATTTTTGTTGAGAAGATTATTCTACTTAAAATTTCAAATTAATTATTAATTGCCAATCTCTATATTGAGCAAACAATTATTTAATTAGGAAATAAGAGAAAGGCAAACATCAAGTTAAGCCTTGAGCTAGTACACAGTTCTTGTGAATCAGGGAACATATTGCTATTTTATTCCGCATACTTTTGTGTGCATGTTTTTAGTTCACCTATCGGGCAAACAATTGATGCATTAGGTAAATATGCAGTTAAGAAATCTCCTAAAATATAATTTCTCAAATTGACTTGATTTGGTTTATACTCGATATTTCTAATCTAAATTTTGTACTCTTGAAATATCACCTTAGATCAAATATAGAGCAAAATAAGAAAACTTTTTGGGTTCATTCTGAAAAATATTTTCTAAATTTTAGGGAAAATCAATTTTATGATTTAAATATACTTCTGGGTAAGGGTAAAAATCAAAGTAATTTTGCTGAGATTAAATTAATTTAATTAAATTTTAATTTTACGAGCAGTTATAGTTCACCATGAACTAACTTTGCGATGGGTTTAATGCTTGTGCACCTTCGATCGTCTGTGCTGGATATAATAGGAAACAATTAAATTTCAATATCACCAATAAAATGGAATCTCTGAGAACGTTTTAGGAGGGGTGAAATTTAGGCCTCTTAGAAATTACATAGTACTATCTGTCTGTACGGTATTCAAGCCTCCAGCTCACTCAAACCTCAAAAATCTTTCCATTTGCAACTATAAATTATGAAGAGGGGATTAGGCTCATTAGATAAAAGGAGGAAGAGTACTTTACCTTGAAGGTTCCGAGACTTAGATATTTTTGTTATAATAATAACATAGATAATAACATAGATATTTTTGTTAATAAATTTTGCTAATAACATAAATATTTTTGTTTGTACTATGGATGACTGATAATTTTATATGGTAGTAAGGGTTGTAAATCGGACTGTGTTGACTGAATATGTTTAATTATCTGATTTTATATTTTCTATATATTTTTTATGAATTTCCACCGGACAGTTGTCCACTTGTAACTTGACATTGTAAATAAAAAATAAATAAATAATAATAATGAAGTTAACCGTATATTATATGTATATTATATAAATACCTATATATTAACATGAAATATTTAAATTAAAATATATCTGTAAGCGATAATTAAGGATTTCTACAAATTCCGAAATTGGCATCTAGGAAAGACAGCAGAATATAAGAGATCGGTGCAATACAGCCATCCAGCTAAGACCGCCCAACTCTTCGAGAGAATTTACTACTTTTAATATCAACTCACTCAATACAGGAAATGACGCAATCGAGAGAAATACCCAATCTCCCAAGCGGAGAAAAAACACGGACCTTTTTTTAAGCGCCATTCCCCGGATCTCATCGAACGAAAGGGAGACGGAAGAAAGAAAAGGAAATCAAGGCGAAACGAAAGAGAAAATTGAAAATCTCGAGTATTGGAAGTTTTTGTAAAAGATTAGAAGAGTTAAATATCGGGAATTGGACAGCGGCGGGGGGTATAAAAAGGCCGAGAAGGGGAGAGTTGTCGGGGATTGAAACGGGGGATGGCGGGAAGAAAGAGGTAAGAATACTGGAGCTTAGCGAGAAAGATATACGTCTGAACGAATCTGGGAAGCAGTTACGAGATGGAGAAGGGAGGTCTGGATGATAGCAATAACGCAGGGCCATATTTCAAGGGCTTTGGATTGCGTAGCTTGAGGAGGGCTGAATTGGTGGCATCGGATGAGGTGAAAGCGCTGATTGGATAGAGTCTGCAGGGATGGGGTAACTTTTGGAAAAGGTGGAGATGAGAAGGGATGGAACTTATA
The DNA here is from genome assembly GCA_036926295.1 of Pachydiplax longipennis. Classification (NCBI taxonomy): domain Eukaryota; kingdom Metazoa; phylum Arthropoda; class Insecta; order Odonata; family Libellulidae; genus Pachydiplax; species Pachydiplax longipennis. The sequence goes on from JAVFKF010000012.1 coordinate 22,572,002, forward strand.
CTTTGAGGCAATTGAAAGTGAAGGATGCCAAAGGGGAAGGGAAAGTGTTTTCGGGAGGAAAACAAGGAAGAAATAGTTTTCGGCGCTTGTTTCTGCTTTTTTTCGGGCGCGTTTTAATTGGGAAAGAGTGCGGAAACGCGCGCTTTTTCTTTCAATTTAAAGTTAATTGGAGGCAATCGAGTTATTCGGAATTCCGGTCTTTCTTTAGGGGGCTAATAAAAGAAAAAGAGCTCCGGGCGACTCTCTACTAGGTCCTGCAGCATCCACGCCATGTAAACAAGTATTTTGAGACTCTACGTTCTCTAATTCTCCATTATTTTTGTGTAAATACGATCGAGTGGCAGTAAAACGAACATGAGGAATATCATGGTGTATCACTCACGCCCACAACTCCGTTGTATCCTTACTGTTCAATTTTCGCTGTTGGTCACATAAGAAATATCCAGTACTGAATTGGAAATGTTTTAGTAAAGGTATATTATGATTGAAATCACCTTTTTAAGGAATCTAGGGTGATAGGTTTAATTTCCTTATAAATGTATATGTAACTGTAAAAAAACACTGCTGCAACTACTTCTACTGAAAACACCGAGAATGTGAATAATCACTGCCACTTATTTGTGCATCATTACTATTGAAATTAAATATATCGATGGAAAATAATTACTAGAGGAAGGGCAAAGAATGCCCATAAATCCAACGTCAACTTTAAGTCTTACGCGTAATGTAGATGAGTTATCTTCATAGGGCCATGTTTTATCCTTGGTAAATCTTTGAAATTAACTATACTATACCATACGCAATATTATACCTCATAATGGCTTATTTTATTAGCAAGGAGATTCGATAGATGTATAAAAGAACAATCGCACGAGGTAAATCGTATTATTGCATTATTAGTCCAAATTAAAATTAACTTGACGATTTCGTGAGAAATATGTCAATGTGTACTTCTATGACGCATATATTTCTGCTTCAGCCAAGGAAGATACACCGGTGCGGAATCTCCTCCGCTAACCAAAAATTACCTTGAGTCCAAATTTGTAAATTAAACATTAACGACGCCATAAAACTACAATGCTTTTACACCTAGCAAGAATGGACAGCATTCAAGAACCTTTTCTCATTACCATTTTTTTGAAAATTATTAATCATAACACGTTAATTATCCAAATCCGTAATCGTTAACCCAGTACGATATATAGTAAAAATATATAGTATCTAGCTAGTAAAATATAGCTAATAGAGTCGCACATAGAGAGAGGTGCTGCAGTACTTGTATTTTTTCCAATAAGAAAAGAAAATGGAAATGCAAATCCTATCCATGCAAATTAAAATAGGAAATCCCTAAGTTTTTCGATAATTCCTCCGCTCCCCTCGGATGGCATCAACTTACTTTCCCCCGTACAAATCCATAACCCGTGTTCTTTTCCCTTTTATTCATCAAAGCCCCCGCATGTCCCATTCCTCGGAGATTATTTATTCTCTACCCCCTGCCTATCATTCCAACCCCTCTATGCTTCGATTTCCTTTCACCCTTCATTGTTCCCACTCCTCTCTTTTTAAGGACGAGACACCGGAAGGAGACGTGGAGGAAATGAGGGGTGGGAGTGTCTTGGTAGTGATCCTGCTAGCTCAGATGGAGATAAGATATTGGAAAAAAGGGAGGAAAAGAATTGAAGGGGGTGTGAGGGATATGGTCCACCGGGAAAAGATGGAGGAAGGAAAAATTCGGTTTTTCTTTATGGAAGGCCCGAGAAATGTCTCTGGGTCTTATCTGAGGACGGATTTTTCCGAAGGGATGTTCTGCCCCGATCTCAAAATGTGTGATCTGAAAGAACTGCCGATTAGATAAATGTGGAGGGTCATTTTGGAGAAACTAGGAGGGTAGTTGACTCGAAGCTAGACTTATAGGGTTTTGGTTCGTGGAAGTTTGGAGTCGCAGACCTCTAAAACACGTATATTTGAGAGAAAGCAATCTAAATCTTACGAGATGGAAGTGAAATCAGGGGAAAGCTACCCATTATGAATCAGCGATTTAGAATATTCCCATTTTGTTATGAGATAAATAGAAGTATGTGCTATAAAAAATTCATTTGCTCCACTGCGGAATATAAGAAAAAATATTAGCTAATAAGTAGTATTTCTTTCAATGACGGAGAGTAATTGATGTACTTAAGATTGCAAAGGGATATCAATTGTGTGTTAAATTCCATAAATACAATATGTAAAATTATACAAAACATATAAGGTTCTTCTTGATGTAAGAAAATAACCCGTGAATTCGGAGTGCCTCTATAAATATTTGAAAACTAAGTCATTAAGAGTTTGTATGGTGTCTTAATGAGAACTTCCGCTAGCACCTAGCACCTAGTGCTCCTATATATAAATCCGCACTTGCACAGAAAAAGAAACTCCTGAAACTATTCATTTTTTACTACGCAATTGATGACCACAATTTACACGTCCTTTGTCAATGATGTACCTTCTTCCATAATCCATAAACTAATATTGTTCCAAACACTATAAAATCAAATATGTACAAATAAATAACATGTACTCGAGTTCAGATAGCGCTTTCAGTGCTTACTTAGAAAATGAGGAGTAATGTTATTTTTTATGAGAAAAAAAATTAATCCGCGATTACTAGTTAAAATGATGTTTAAGTTATTTAATAACGAAAACCATATTTAAAGGTTTTGGGTGCTTCCGATCTCGGAGGACATAGAACATGCGTAAGGAATAAGAAAAATCTTCCTCAGTGAAAAATTCTGATTTGAATGATGAATTGCACTAATGGGTTAAGCAAAATTTACGCATGAAAGAGAGATGGAGATTATTCTCACAGAAGAGCAGTATTGGTTCTGTTGGCAGCGAAAGAAAAACTTTTTGATGCCCTAGTGACCAGTAATCCTTCAAAATTAGATGTTTAGAAAGGTGTTTAGATTTTAAAATTTGAAATGTATCGTATAGAATATTACCACAGCCACTTCCCTCATTACTCACAGGCTCATGTACTTTTTCAGGTTCGCAGACCTGAGAGTAGACTAAGATTTCCAAATTTAAAAGCTCGGTAATTCATTTCTATAATGGCATGGTTGAGGGTGAACGAATCTCTTTTTCAACGATGTATATTTTCCTCTATTACTTCAAATTACCAATATCTATCACAAATTCATTCCGTTTTATTCTTTGTAAGGAAACAATCTAGTCAAACCCAATCTAGTCCCCACGATGAGTATATAAATATCCCCATTCCCAAAATGAGTCTAAATGAGGGAACTGCTCATCCGTCCGCACTGACGTCACTCCAACAAGACCTAATAAGAGAACACGACCGCAATCAAGGCACCTGTCCTTATATCTTGACCGCACGGAAGTGAGCGATTTGTTTCACTCCGAATCGCAACTCATCCAAATTGCTGGGCAACACGTGAGTGCCAGGATATTGTGGGAAGGGAGAGGTCGAGGAAGGAAAAAAATACAGCTTGATATCGTACTCGATTGGCAAGGTTTGCGTGCTTCGAAGCAAGTTATACTCGGAGCACGCAATGCTGGAGATGGCGCAGTGGAACCTTCTATTGGGGTGGCCCTAACGCACCACCATAACCTACCCTTCCCTCCCCAACACTCACCTTAATTTCATTCCAACCTCAGTCTCCCTAATGTGTCACCCACCCACCGTGAATTTCTCCAATCCTTCCGTTTCCCCATCACTATTAGTGAGTGAGCTCCCTTTATGTCATTTTCCGACCCCATGCCAAATGCTCTCCCTACATAAGCTCCCCCTGCTAAAGGGAGCCATCCTTCCGCCTCCATTTCGCTCATTTTTCCCTCGGATAATTTTATTTTCGCTTCCCCGCCTCTCCAATTCAGACGATCAGTGGCATTATTTGAGTAGAAAATTCAATGTGACTACCTAGTTCGTTCCCATGGGGGAAGCGTATTTCATTCTCCGATACGTTATGAAATTTCCTCATAGGTGGCGGAGAAGGAGGGGCAATTGTGAACTTCCTTATATGCAGTGCCAGGATATGGAGAGACCGATCTATATAGTGCGCAGGCGAGTTACTATTCCGTCGATGGGTTTTACTATAAGACACGTCATAACTATAAAATAATATGGCCATGTTTCTCAAAATCCTATTTAAACTGACTCATGTAAAATTTATTCTTATTTTGATTAACATTAAGTATCTGATTCTTCCGGATATCAAATAGAATTCTTTGCAGAGCTGGAAGAAACGACAAACATCGTGTTAAAATTCTAAAAAATCCAAAATAATAAGTCGAATCGATCTTTTTCGTTAATTTGATGTCTTAGCTCTTTCTTTTATGAGTATTCTTTCAAGAATACAATTTCAACCAGTTCTAATTCTATACAGATGTAAGTTACATTTGAAAAATTTAAGGAATTTGTCGTCATACGTACCCGTAATTCGTAAGCAATGAGGAGTGAGGTAGTCGTTACAAACTATGAAAAATCATTTTTGACTCAAGTTGTACGAAATGATAACTTCTGAGAACGAAATAATTGTTAAATTTGAATTGAAATCTACTTCGTACATTTTTCATTTCGCTTTGATGCGAGCAATAAAATTTGGAAAAATATTTTTAAAAATCATAACAATGAATGAAACCTTTGGTAACAGTCTCACATCAGTGCGGTGCTATCATCTGTACTCAACCTGAATAAGAATGCTAGTAGTGGAAAACATCCACGTAACTACAAAACGATGACCAAGTTATTTCAATTTTCATAGCATCCATTTCCATCTGTATTCTTATTAATGGACTCCACCAACTAACCATTGTAACAACTTTTTCCTATCTCACCCTTGCTAAATGGCATGAAGTACAGAGCAGTATCATACTATGGTAGTAGCACGATAAGGAAAATCAGATTTAAATTAATTAATAAATAAAATAATAAGGAATCATGATGGAGGGTATCGATCCATCTTAAGAACAGAGGTAAATAATTATGACTTCATTGGATTAAGGATATGCTTCAAACTTCATGTTTTGCAAATTATCGGAAAGTATTAAAAGTAGTCCACGTATGACTGTGAAGATATTCCTTATTTATTTCCTTTTCGATTGTAAATAAACAGACAGAAAGATAATTTTGCACGAGTTCCTGAATCGTAACAAAAATAAATAAACATATTAAATATAAATATATAAAATATATAATAGCACACTCAATAAAATACAAGCACTAATAAGCAGAGATTTTGGATATTTCGAAAATTTAGCAATGAATATGTTTGACTAATTCTGGAATGTATAAACACGCCTAGGCAGGTGAGAACCAAAACATTCGTTAGCAGAATCCTAAACTACGAAAACCTTCATTCTTCGACCGATTCGTTAGCCGAGATATCGCCGTGCAATGCTCCAACACTCATCAAAAATGTACACCCTTCTCAATCCACCCTCTCGTGCGACGCCTACACAAACGTCTCCCTTTCATTTTATACCGATCGCCTCCGTCTCCCATGACTGCAGCTTGTATCGCATTTATTTACCTCCGAAACAAAAGGCGGCCACTCTCTTTTCACGAGAAAAAAATTAATGGGAGCGAGGGAGAGGAAAGGAGAGTCGAAGTGAAGGGCGGGGGAAACTACCGGACTAACGGGCGTTTCATTCCTAGGCCACTGACTTCGGTCCCCGGAGACATAGCGGTCCTTGGGGAGGTCCTCCGGATCTCTTGCCGGTGTCATTTCATGCACGGCGGAGTCGCGTGTTTGCGGAGGTGAGGAAGGCGCCCACGGGTGCACGGCGACATAGGATCTCTCCGTTTGAATTATTGATTACGCCCGCAATCTCTCAGCAAGGGCTAAGAGGAGGAAGGAGGGGGACGGAGGAAGGACACTGATTCACAGCGCAAACTGCTTGTTTAAGGTTGGAAAAGAGGAGACTTCCGCCAAAATGGAACGGAGGAGATGAAGTTCCTTCCTGGTTGTACATCTGTATTGACAATGCTTTCACGTTTTGGGTTTTGTTCCGATGGGGAGAGTGCTATCCAGAAGGGTGGTTTTTGAATCTACCCCCTCGCTTGTTTATCGAAATGAGTGAGATGCAATTTGGCTATGGAAATTGGGGATTCCTTTCGTTGACGCTTTCGAGGCGTTTGTTCGTGATTATGAATTGGGCCCTCCACAGTTATTCAATACGGAAAATGAGCGTCGTGACTTATTTTCTACTTAACACAAACATTACATTTTTTGACCTTAAATTTATATAATCAGCAATAAAAATGATTGATATTCAATAGTAGTTTTATACGGTTTATATAATAATATAATTGTTGTATAATAAGATAATACAGTTTAATATATTGTAACTGAAAGACAATCCTATCCTTTTCTCCTTCAAATTTGTCCTATTATATTCCTTGTAAATTTTGTACATCTGAAGCTTTAACACAAATCACCGATGTGGCTATTATTTGTTTATTGATTGCTAAAAATATATCGCCTTTGTTTTAAATACGATATTAGAAATCATTTCCACGGAAAAGGTTTCCATGTTCTTAAAACGAAAACATACATATTGAAATGTCATTCACAAACTCTAATTTTAACCCTTCTACATTAAAGAAGGTAACATTATTTTTCTAAATATATTTCATACGGACACCTAGGCTACTTTCATACAAAGTCACATATCTCTAACAAAAGTAAATCTTTAAAAACGCTAGAAACGCCGCTAGGTTTTGAAAATAAAAAGCATGTTCACTCAGAATGATTTTGTTACAGTGAGCATGATTAATATAACTCAACTGATAATCCAACAAATCGTTTAGTCAGTAGAAATAATTGATAGAAAAGAGCACATAAATATTAAGAATAGAATTTAAATATAAGGCCTATTCACCCTAGCTATAATAAGGAAGGCAACTTACCTTTCGCAGTAACAGAGACGAGTGTCTGACGTAAATCTTCTGAAAAAAGAAAGAAAGAAATTGTTATAGAAAGATTAATTAAATCGCGCTGTTAATAAGTACGATCCACAAGTTAGTTATTCAGAAAGTCCATTCCTATATATAATTCTAACCTGGAAAGTATTATGAATCAGTGTCTACTATTTATTAATGAGGGAACTAATTAGTTCCACCCCAATGAATGTATGTTTTTTCGTACAGGATAGAGAATGAAAGAGTTCACTTTCAGAGGGCAAACGAGAGATCAGAGAGAACACAAATATTTTGGAAAACTGAAAAAATGAAGTTTTAACTAAAGAAAACTAAATTAAGGACTCAAACTTAATTTAATCCTAAGTTAAGTAACATAATAAACGCAGTGAAATCCCAAAAAGCGATAAGTATAATTACAAAATATTATCAATCTTATGAATATAACTCGCGAGGAGCGTAAAGTTATTCTGGAATTGCTAATCTCCCAAAGTTTCACTCCTTGATAAACCAGTGGACACGGTGGCCAAAATTCCGCGAATGAGTTGGAAAGCTGAGGATTGCGGCAGTTGGACCGGAAAGGAGGAGTTGAGGACAAGATAAAGTGATTTGAGTTTAATCGCAGGAATAAAACGGAGGTTGAAAGGAAGAAAAAAGGCGGAGATGGATGGAGAGAGAGGGGATTCAGAGGCGTGAGTATATGCGACAGAAAAGAGAGACTTGGGAAGTATAGAAGACTATTCAGTATAGAATAAGGGTTTGTGTGGGTGGAAAATACTAGGCTTTTGAGAGAGACGGAAAGGGGAGGTGACCGTCGGAAATTCGAGTTGACGGGAGGTCAAATCAGGGACTGCTGTAATTGGGAAAGTGATCCTAGTCTAATGCAATTTGGTTGGCCAGCTAGGGAAGTAAGGAGTTGGAAGGAGTAGGTGAGGGAGGGTGTGGTGGACACGTTGGGGAAAGAGAGCGGGAAGAGGAGAGAGAATGGACCACCGGAGAAGTTAGGATGTGGGTAAGTAGAAGCGGGTGGGGGAGTAACTGAGGGATGAAAAGACCAAAGCGTAATATGACGAAGCTAAGAACGGGGGAATATGAGACGGCGAGCGATTGAGGTAACTTCAATCGGCAATTTCCGAATGGAACTACAAATATCTGATGTCAAACATTATTAATTAATATACACAACTTCTACTTCAAATATATTTGTGTAGACAAGTTAAGGAGGGTCTAGGTATGTGATTGCATGTAACTGTATAGGTTGAAATTAAGATAGTAAAAATGTGGCGACACTCTCAATCTTAAACTTCTTCAACACAATTCAGAAAGTTCAAATGACATTCAAAGCAATCAGAATTAGTTTCTCTTCTTTTCAGTTCAACCAAGATTTCCAAATCTAAGATGATAAAATTATGACTGAAATACTGATGCGTATTTGTAGCTAATTTTGTGGATATGATAATTAAGTTTATAATTTTATTGGATTAAATTCTGAAGTATTGGGTTGCTTCATTGAAAGCGCCCAAACATTTATCGATCAGCTAAATAAAGTAGTAATATCCTATTCATCATAAACTAAGAGTCCCGAGGAAATAGTATTGAGGGCTAAAATAATATATATTATATAGATAATTTGGTATAATATTTGTGGATGACAACATTTTAACGCTACCCTCTTTTATTTTTCTACTGTATTGAATTGGAGCAAGCAACTCAGCTTTTAAATGTTAGGAAACTTCTTTCTTTTGCATTAATCATTTATGTATTATTCAGTAATTTATTACGGGCGGATCCCAGTACATGCGCACAAAGAAAAACATATCAGTATGTCAAATATAACCTTCATAAATTAAAAGGCAGCTGAATTTTAAAATATACCTAAAAGAAAGAAAACAATTATTTCATTTTCAAGAAAAATTCTAGAAATGACGACAATTATATTCTTGTAATAAATCCTTCTTGTATTGTACTACATGACCGTAATGGTCTTTCTAGTTTTATGCTACTGGCCTCTAGACCCTCAGGGACTTATAGTTAATATGGCATCTATTAGGAATAATACAGATAAATTGACGCACTAACGTCATTTTACTCCCAATAGATATAATTTTAGGAATAAATCCCCCACATATTCCCCAAAGAGACGAAATCGCATTTGTATACTAATCCTCATCGTATCCTGGGGCAACCGTGTCACCTCGTTTAGACCATCTGTCACGATCATCGAGGAATAACGTCCGATTCCGGGTCTTCTAAACAAAGAAGTTGAGATTGATCCTAATGATTATATCGTGTCAATCATGAATCGCAGAGGGCGTCGGGGGGTCCGGCGAAAAGGGAAAAAAGTCTGAGAAGAATGGGGGAAAAGGTAAGGGCGGGAGGGGATAAACGTCGGACAGTGTAGTGAAGGAAATTAGTTCTCGTGGAACACGTCGTGTGCGGAGGCGGCGCTGGCAGAGCGAGAGGATGGCATGCAAATAGGGAAAAAGAGGAGAGGAAATAAGGCGGGTTAAGAGGAGTGAATTGGTAGGCATAGGGTTTATAGACTCCGTCCAGTTTCTGGAGAAGGAAAATGGATGGAGGACCGCCGGTCTACAGATTTCAGAAAATAGTGACGGAAGTCCAGGCGTACGCGGAATTCAGATGCTGCTAAAGAACGGCATCGTGCTTCGTTATAAAAAAAACTCCACGTGACATTTATCGGATATGTCAACGTATAGGATTAAAATTAATTAGAAATTACAGTGAAATAAGCGGCGAATGAGATTGGGAGGAAGATTTTTCACAAATTCCATTTTTGTCGCATCATTAATACAGTCATTAATATAATTAAAATATATCTATTTCCATAGGTTAATATAGAATGACTCATTAGGGAGTGCACTAGTAATATATAGATAACAATACTAATAGAACATGAATTGAAAAGAACTTGGAAAAGAAGTTAGACAATCTAATAGAAAAAATGTGATACATTCTGTTAAAATTAAATGGATAAAATATTATGTAAAAATATAAGATTCTTGTGTTAATCCAACAATCAAAGTTGATTAATTCAGCATAGCCACCGAAAGGCGATTAGTCTGAATAATTAATCTTACTTTACGTTTTTGACATAAAAGTATTCGAATAGAACAGAGATGAGGCGTCAAGATAGTTTATAATTAATTTCTCATAGTTAGGACAAATTACCCTTTATACAGTGGCCCTGATTCCTTCAGCTCATATCTAAAAACATCACACTAAAATCTTCACAGATATTTCCTATTTCCTAGATAGAAATGTTTTTTCTCTTTCCTACTTAGTAGAATATGTAACGCTATTTCTTAGAACCTATTATTTTCTATTTTATAAATCATGTAGTAAATTTTTCCTACCATCATCTTCCAATAAGAAGGATTCGAATCGGAACATTCTTGAAATTGTGAATTCAACAGCAACAGACCAAAGATTAATTAACGGCGGAAAAGGAATAAAAGTCCGATGCTTGTCGCAAAAAAACCAGATGTATAGATAAAATGCATAGTATATTTCTTATGCGCGGTTTTATCTTGTATAGTTAGTTGGATAATTTTAGAACTGCCCTTTCTTTTAGAACTAATCTCTTACAATAAGAGGGGTTTCGCTTCGTGCAGGGTTCTCTTTGCAGTATTTGTATTTTTAAAAGTGCTTTGACAGCTGAGGTAATTAAGAGTATGATGGGCTATCACCGGGAATCGAACCCCGAACCGCTTTCTCACGCGCTGCTCACTTGGCTATCCGGGAGGCTATTCTTAATTTTTTTTGAGAGATTTCACTAAGATACCTTTTCATCTTTTTGTTGAAAAAGAAATAAAATAGTGGAAAAGAACTGAAAATAAGGGGTTCGAGTCCTGATTTTGTCTGACGTTTCGCGTCCATTTTTCTTAGGGTTATTCCTGGACGTTCGAATCATCTTGTTAAGTCAGTCAACGTCCTTCCCTTTCGCAACATGTCTTGTAGGTAGAGTTTGTATTGATTAATGACCTCCGCTCATGCAGAAGTTCCGAGTAAGACTTGCTGGGAATTGGTCAGCGTAGACAGGAGCGTCGGGGTCCATCTACTCCGAGAATTACTTAGGGAAATTCAGATTGATAGGGCGCGTAAATAAGCAAATGGGGAGATAGAGAGAGAGACGGGATTAAGGGAGGATGAGGTACGTGTGCGAGAAGAGGACTTGGGAGGCGTAATTGAGTTCCGCGAATGAAGGAGCGGACCGCTGCGGAGTTTATGAAATGGTCCCGGACACAGGAAATGAGGCCCGGGGTGGGGCGAGGAAATTAGGATGGAAGTGAGGATGTTTTAAAGAGGCTGAAAACGTATTTTCCGGTTTGGAAATGAAGTGCGCCACGTAGATGTTTCGGGAGGGAAAGATGAGACGAGTTTACGGGGAGAAGAAATTCGAACGGCGCTTCATTACTTTGCTGCGGAATTTTATCGGAACTGCTTGTTTCTGATATATGCGCCTTGGAGTTCCTCATAATGGTGATTGATTAGTCGTTTATTCGTCGAGCATTATAATTAAACTTAATTGAAAATAAACGAACTTCATGAAACGTGTCTAAATTAAAAATAATAGACGTGATATAACTATTCTATACGAAGTACTTCACCAATATTGGAGAATTTCAGTTTACTGTAAGAATTCATATGTAGTTTGAGTTTTATCAAGTGAATAGATTACATTGAAATTATATTGTATCATGCTACAAGGAATCACAGTAAAGAATAAAGAAAGGAAAAATATCACATTACGCAAAACCGTTCGGAAAAAGCTGAACGATGAATGTGGTTCAAAATGCAATTCCGTTATAAATATCGCAATGAAGTAAAATGTTAGATATGAATGATAATAAAACAACTCTCACAATATACTCCCTTTTCAGTAGTTTAGTTTTGGTAGAGATTGTCTTATAATTATGTTCAAAATTATATTATACACTAGTTCATTTACTTATACAAATATATATATTAATTGAATCTTTTACATTTTTATATAAATTAGCACTTTTCTAATACAACGTAGGCTAAGAATCCTAATCAAATCTAGGAGAAACATAGCTAAATAACCAAAAGGCAAATTAATGAAGCCATTAATTATTTGCTCCTTTGCCTGGGTTTTTTATATTTTTTTTCTGACACACCAAGAAATCCACAATATGCTGAGTAGGGACCGTCGAATCCATCCTGAGTCATCACATTACGCTACATTCAGGATCCTTCTAATTCTCTTATCATAAACCTATTTATCTGCCTCAGCATTAATAATTGCAATAGCGTAGCCAAGTGCATCCCAAACAATAGGAAATATCATTTGAGACATAAAACCTCTAAATAAAATCTTTACGAACTTGGTTTGGATTGGAAAAAGTTTTTCTGGAAGGGTAAATTATACTGTAATTAAGTGCAGCATCTCTCCCATTCAAAAGCAATTCCACCTCCTTCCATTGTAAGACTGGGAAAACAAAAAGTTAGCAACGGAGTCTTGGAGAAAGCCATGTGACAGAGCGGAGAAAGGACTGAGGGGATTAGTCCTTCGTAATAGGGAATAAGCTTTATTCCTTTCCTTGCAGGGATTAAGAAATCCCTCCGTTGGGGTTTGCGGCAGTCAATTCCATGAACGAAGACTTGCGAATTAAACCTCCAAGTCTTTTGAATGGCATTTGATTAATTTTCTCTTACAATTTGGGGCCTCGAGCGAGCTCTGAGCGCATTAGGGGGCTGTTTAAATAGAAATTTAATTGAAATATGTCATTTGGGTATCAGCTAAAGACAATTTATAACGATAAGTACGACTGATAGACATGTCTCACATCGACTGTTTACTCTAAGATTACAGATTATGTTAAAATCCTTTCAGCATATAAATTTAGGAATATATCATTACGTTGAACTCTGTTTGAAAAATGTGCGCTGATACATTTTGCTTGATTACGGAAAATACAAAGATCATCTTTCCTTGAGTCAAAATTTTCGACGAGTTTCCCGAGGTTATCTTTTCAATGATTAATCTCTTTCATTTATTTTGATTGATCATCATAACATCTTTGTCGAATTTTCGGTCCAATTTTTCTAGACCATTAAAACTGGCTTACGTCGGGTTAAAAACTGAATTCCGGTTCCAAAATAAATAATTTATAATATAAGTTTCATTACATTTACCCCCTAAATATTGTATTTGCGTCATATTACTATGATACTTCTAGCTTTGTTACATTTAGATCAGTCTTTACTTATTTCATTTTACTTCGGAGGGTTTAATTTTAGAAATCATCGCTCTATGCTATATATTATTTTAGGCCATTTTGTTTCTAGTCTTCTCATTTTCATGAACTCATTATCTCAAATATCGTGGATATATTCCTCAGTTATGTGAGTGCATACAATAATTAATAATTTGTGTCAAACTTCAAATGTTTACTCATCGAAAGAGAGAGGTTATGTTAAAAATTGAAGAGGGTTTAAAGATATAAGGACAATCAATATTGGGAATCATCTTAAACCATATTCACGCATGATCTTAAAAATAGATAAAATAAATCGATATAATTATTTTGCGATAATAATGAGCTGGTAGAGCTGAAGAAATATTTACACGTATATCAGCTGTAGTTTATAGGAATGTTAAGAAATGCGTAATTTTAAGTGATGGTAAACAATATTTATGACACGTAGCTATACTCGTGTACGTCGCTGCTTTGATAACTACGGTCATTTTGCATTTACGTTCAATTTAGTCTATGAGGAATGGTACTGGTACATATATGGTATACTGGTAATGGTTCTGGTACATAATAATAACAATATGTCCACCAAAGAGAAAATGGACCTCTTTAGCGAATTGGAAAACATGAAAAATTACCGCACCTCCGAGATAAGCTTGAAGTAATGTGTTGGATGCATAGAAGATTTTCGGGATGGACGGACAAGAGGAAGGGGACCACCAGTAAGTATCAAGCAGAGTAGAAAATGCCTCGTCATAAGTGGTTTTCTCCCCTTTCAAACCTTCTTCCCCTCCATTCCCATAATCCATTTCGCTTTGTCGCGTTTTTTTCACCTCCATTATTCAATCATGCGATTGACTCCCGCGATTCAATCAATCCGACGAGTGCTTGGGGAGAAGGCAATCTCCTTTTCCATATGCGCTATATGGCGCACTCTATGTATCTTCCACACCTCTCCATTCTCTTACCCAAAGGCTTATCTCACCCTCAGCCTTTATCCATATGACGTCAGCTTCCATCCCCAAATTAATTCTACCCGATCCACTATGGTCCGACGCCCACCCTCAACCAATATTCCCCTTTACTGATACCGGTCGTAATGTGAAATTTCCCGAGTCTCTCTTTAACGCACTCAGTGTGTCATGGTGGGGTGAAAATAGAAAAGGGGACGACTAGATGTTTGCCCTCTTCAAGTTCGAGTGCAAAGGTCTTTTTCAGCGACATGTCCCATCTGCTTTGTCTATATTTTTCGGCTTACTGAACGTCGTCGAATAAGTCTAAAAGTGTATCACTTCCTTTGAAATGAAAATTATCATGGTTTGGCGGGAAAGATACTCTCTGGAGAGTGAATGAAAAATATTTTCTGGATTATTCTATTTCATGTCCTATAGGATAATTTCCAGATGCATTTTTACAAAGTAAAGGGGGCAAATGAACTGAAATTTTAATATCGGCGATTCTTCGGACTGGTTATATAATTTTTAGAATGCCCATGGTGTTTTAGCGAATTATTCTTATTGATTTTGAAGCCATTGTACATTTGGATTTATTTCTTATAAAATTTTATTTATGGCTAATCTTTAAAATGGTGCCATAGTTTTGATAATGGATAGCTGCTATGTAAACTAATTTCAGCAAAAAAGTTATTCCTATTATAGGCCGTCTGCCTTCTCTCTCCGCCAGATATCAAATCAAATGTAGAGGTTTTGAGAAAACACGCTCACAGTGTGCATTGTAGGAGGAAGTATTAATTTTTCGAAGCATTGAACTGATACCATTAGGTCTTAAAGCGTCTTATGGGAATCGAAGAAGTGTACATGAACAGTATAAATATATTATACTTCGATTTCTAAAAGCTAATTCCACTGTGATTCATTAATTAGGTAATTACAATATTATTCTTTGACATACTGAAAGATAACTATGAATAAATACTCGATAAATCATTGAGAATAAATCTAATTTATGAATCATTTTGATATATTTTAGTGTGCGTCTTAAGTTCAGTATTTCCTATGAATTAAGAATTTGATATTAAAATCAAATTGATCTATTTTTCATAAGTATAATATATCATTTACTTTGGAGCTCACTGAATCTATCAAAATAATACCCCAATGAAAGACAATCCGTAGCTCTCTTGTATTGTACAAAATCATATTTAGATACCTGTTACCATTAAATATGCCACAAACTATTAAATATGTTCAATATTAAAGAGATTTTCATAAAAAATATTCCACGCTGTAATAATACAGCTTATTATTTTTATTATCCATTGCATTACGATGGAAACGCGCTTACTAAACCGGTCGCATAATAGCCGAGGAAAAATACTAAGTTTTATTGCTTACATATGCAATCTCATTCCACACCTGTTACACCTGCAAATATTTAAAGTATTCTAGTTTCAACTGCATGAAATAATAGTATAAAATTTGACTAAAATTAGTACAGTATTATTTCATTCGATTAATGCAGTTCTATGAGATTTCTATCATTATATCATTGATACCGATCCATCATAAAGTGCTAATGCTGCTGATAGCCTTTTTTGGACGAATAAATAAATAAATGTCACCCGATACAATCCCGTACTATTCTAATGAGCTAAACCGCACTTCATCCTTCTATTAATATCGGACGCCATTCCGAACAATCTCGGTACGCGTGCGATGGAAAAGATGGAGCAACAGCGGGCACGAAAATAGTCAATCAGTGGGATACGTCAGTGACATTTGTGGGTAAGGAAGCCACCCGCACAATCCCG
Organism: Pachydiplax longipennis; assembly: GCA_036926295.1. NCBI lineage: Eukaryota > Metazoa > Arthropoda > Insecta > Odonata > Libellulidae > Pachydiplax > Pachydiplax longipennis. The sequence goes on from JAVFKF010000012.1 coordinate 22,587,930, forward strand.
CCGATAATACATTCCGCGCTGCCATTTAGACCGCGATGGAAAGGGTGCGGTGAGGGGACCGCTAAAGGTTACTCTTCGGTGGCGCTCAAAGTAAAGGAGTGACCGGAGAAAATAAGAGCATGAAGATGGATGCGGGGGAGTATAAGGTTGAGAAGTATCCCATGCCGATCAGGAATGGTACCGTCGAAATGCGGGGGCGGATCGGCATCCCTTCGAAAGGGAGCGGAACGGTATGCGGGGGTGGACGGTTGCGTGGGCGTGGGAAGGGGGAGGTGGGGAAGCCTCCTCGGCAGACCCCTGGGCAAGCTAAACCTATATTTTTAGAGGCTATTGTTAATCGTGGGGAGGGTGGGTAATGAGACGGATGGGGGTGGACTCGGGAGTCGGCACGGATAAGACGTGCGCGTGATTGTGCGAGCGGCTTTTTGAATGCTCCAATGGAAGGAAGCGGATTCTTCCTAATTCTCCGTCATAAACGAGAGAGCGGTGACTTTGCGTGGTTTTAAGAATGGCAAGGGTGGAGATCCGACGGGGGCGAGCGCTAGGAATGTGACGAATGCTACCTTGGGATGCAATTGATGCCGGTATGTGGAATGTTTTTAGTGCCGCCTGTAAATTCCTTCTGCGTAGGCCGACGTTCGGGAACCGCGATAGAGATGGCTAGAGGGCGTATAATTTAAAACAATGTTTCCTTTTTGAGATGTGCTATTTGATTAATGTCTGTGAAACAGACTGTGTCTGTAAGATTGTGAGACAAGGTGTGAATCGCTCGAAGATTTTGTACGGATATCTATCATTCGAATTAAAGAATTTTGAAATAGTATAAATCACCATTCATCACCCAAGGCTGGAAACCAACAAATTCTATAATATATGTAGTTATCTCACAGTAAAACGAAGAATTCATTAATATGAACCTAAAAATTCCTGGGTCAAAGATTGTTTTTTCTTTTAATGTTTTATTTTCTTAATTAATTCTCAATATTGTTGAGATATAGGTTTAAGTATTTAGTAGTTTAATACTTCGGTAGTAAGATAGTTTTTCGAAAATGGGAAGAAAGATTACAAGAATTGATTTTGCTAAAATTAATCCAGTCACTGGCATTACCTGCTCGGAAGAAAACGACACACCAAAATAAGCAAATGAGACATGATTGCAAAGCATTATCACGGAGACTACTAATTTTATAATATAATTACCTAAGTATTTGCATATGTAATGCAAAGTTGAAAGCATTGATTTTGATGATTTTATCAATTTTATCTACTTATTATACATAGATAGGGACTTTATTTGGTGAAATTGGGACTTGTTATAAGATATACTATATATACGATTATATCTCCTTTCTGCTAATGTAAAGGTATCTTATTGAAAGAAATATGAAAAATAATTTTGAAAATATTAGTAGCATTTCTAAACTTGCTTCTAAAACTAAGGCCATTTTCCACATATAAACAGGAAGTCGAATTTCTTATACTCAGAACTTGTCAGAATTGAAAGATTTCTTTCATTTTTAATATTTAGAAAAATTTAGACCCTGCAGTACATATCTTAAATCCAGTCAACAAGTATAAGAATTTCGTTTCTGTTCACATTAAACTCTTTCTATAAGAATCACTAGAATCAAAAGTTTGTAACGGAAACATAATAGAATTCAAATGCGAATAGTAAGCAGACCTCGCAAGAGAGATGCCTCCGCAATAAAATAGAAGAAGGATGAGATTAAAAAGGGAAAAAATGATCCATTGCAAGGATAGGGATTGTTTTCATTCCTAAGGCGGGGAGAGCGGAAATTCGGGAAGCATGGCAGAAGGAAGAGGAAAGAGTGGGTGGGTTTTGCGACTGGGAATTTTAGATGGGGGAAGAAGATAACAAAAATAAGAGAGAATTAAGCCTGGAGGGTGCAGATGAGAAAAGAGAGGTGGAGTGGTTGACGGAGGAATTAAAAAAAGTTCGGAGAAGGAGATGTAAATAAAGGATGGGTAAACGAAGTATGGGAAATGAAGGGAAATAAATTTCCTGCTTCGTAGTAGAGAGTAAAGGGATGAAGGTAGCAGGAATTGACGAGCGACCAGGTAAACATGTGTTTCAAGTGCGAGGATATTCTGGTTATTCGCCGTCAGAAGAATCAACATATGCTATAAGTATCGATATAGTTAAGCGCTCACTGCGTTAATCGACCGTAGAATATTCAGGATATAGAATAGAATCTTTTCAAATGCGTGAGATGGCGTCAGCAAGGTAACACATTCTAGATTTGACCGTAGTATATTTGCTTTGAACTTGAAGAACTTAAGTTAATTTATATCAATTTAAAATGCAATTTACTGAAGGATAGAAGGACTGAGATTTATTATTATGTGAAATTTTCGATGAGTAATAAATGAAAGGGAGTAGCAAGGTATTTACCGATTCGGCGTTACACAAAGTACATTTAGGGTAATGATTAAAGACAAAGTGTAGATAGAACATAAATGATAATTACAATAACTAATTATGATAATAATAAAATGACCATATTTTGACGAGATTGAGATAAAAATTTCCTCTTGTCGTGAATCGTGAACTAATTCTCTAATATTCTCTACATTATATTTATGTAGATTTGACGTATATTTATTCCCAGTCATGAAATGAGACATTTAAATTAATTTTAAGCTTTAGGAATTTTTATAAATAATTTTATAATGTTATATTAGAATAACCATACTTTTATAATTCGGATTTTAGCATTTACATCCCAATTTAGTTCCTATTCCGTTAACTATGCTTAAATTCCAAAGGTCACGTTTTACCTTAGTTTCCTCAGTCAGGTGAGAAAGTGAGAGAGAGAAAGCAGCAAAGAGAAACTTTTCGTCTGAATTTTGAAGTATTTATCGCCTTTTTTACCCTTAGGGTTTTCTCGGCATCCCTTGAGTCCGCATCGTATTCAAAAACAATGCTTGCCGTGAGTAAACGTCCACAAAAGATAAGTAAATTAGCAAACCAAATGATGTGGACCGGAAAGATACGAAATGGCATTCCTTCCCGTGAGCTATTGTTTGTTTTAAGGAGAATTCAAAGTTGTTTTCGGGAGAAGATGGTGAAATTTAAATGTGCCCGAGCAGATAGAGAATTTGCATTCAGGTTATACAGGTACGAATTATTTGAGGATTTTCCTCGAGCTGAATTTCGGAATTTTCATAAGCCTTGATTGCTTTTTCCCAAGATTTAGAACAGGAATAACACTTGAAGGAAATTGCGGAAATGTAGATGCGGTAAAAATAAACTTGAAAACGATTGATTGCTCAAAAACTTTAATAAATAAGCTATTTTGTATTTTTAGGATGGATCCCAAAAAATTAATGAGGAACTTGAAAGGATATTTTTAAAAAGTTGGGTGAAATTAGTGCCGAGAATTGTCGTACGGATTAGAAGTGTTCCTCCATCCGTTTCTCAAACGATACATTGTTAAGTATTTTTAAACATGCACTATAGAAATGCATATACACTACGTGTTATTTTCTTTTTTCTACAATTTAGTTTGCAAGTAATATCAATGAAAGCATTCGTATCATGAAAAGCTTTTCCGCGTTTTATGCCACCTTTGTAAACTCGACTTCAATTTGAAATCTTATAACCTAATCTAAATTAGGTAATCACTCAAAATGTTTATATCCAATGCATAATATCTCTCGTGGCATTTTTAGATATTTGCAAGAAAGTCTTGGTGAATGCACTCAGAGTAACGCGGGATTCACTTTAAATACTTCGGAAGCAAAAGTAAGCAACTCCGCCAACTTAATCTTATATCAAACTGTCTTATTTTTACAGAGGAGGCCGAGAGAATAAATCACGGCCTTTGGAGGAGAGAACTCTGGAGAAGTAAGAAATTAAAAGGAATTCGAGTCCTCTCCCTTATCGCTTCAGCTCGCTTCCGCCTTTCAAGAAGAAGAACGAAAATATTTATTTGGAAGCTTTCCTTCAAATCCCACCTATTTGCTATTTCGGAATTTTCTCAAGCCCTTCGACAAACAAGGCATTCGACCGCCATTCCTTTTCCCAGCATCATCCGCTTTAATTAAAATTTTAGCGGAGAACTTAATATCTGCCATGTGTACTTACCCCGGCTTTCCTTAAATTAGGCTCTAAATCTAATGCATTAAGAAGTTGCATGCAAATAAGGTAGCAAAATAATTAACGTTCCAGCGAGAAACGTTTATTACTTGGTTCTTGTTATCCATCTCGTGTTACGCTCTCATATTATCTTCGAAACTTAAGTTACAAAGTTACAAACTACTAATTATACATGGAGCCCAAGTTAATAAAGATGTATATTGTAGGTTTAAGAGCTTCTCGGGATTATTAACAACGGTTGTTGATCGGACTTAAGGCTCCAAGCTCATGTTCGGAGCCTTCAACTCTTTCATATCTTCCTTAATTATAAAATGAATAGCGGTTTAATGAAGGTCGTTGGAATTTTTACTGCCTCTTATGAGAGATTCTCATTGAAATTCTACGCCGGAGACTGTAATCCTATACATTTTACCTTTATTCTTGCATCTCGTGCGTCTATCGCCGGGAAAATTTATAACTCTAAATATTTACGGTAGGCGAGGAATGAATGCTGTAAAATGGCCCAAACCCCGACGGAATATTACGCACACTTACTTTTCTCACAGTTCTATGGAATATTTTGGAGGCTTTATATGATATTCTATTTTTGAGAGGCTTTGAAGTCGCCTGAAGCGGCAACATCAATCATATATTATGCGGTCATTAATGCTCGGAGGTATAAGACGGGGGAAAACATAACACATTTAAGATTTGCTCCCTCAAAAGATTATCCTAAAGAAAACTCTCGGAATTATATCATCACCATAAAACCGATATATACAGAGGCCCATAATTCTTAAAGCATTTATATATCTCTTTCATCTTCAGACGAATCAGCGTTTTGAAATGAAAAGAGCGTTAAAACGGTGAAAGAATTAAGTGTCCGCATAAAACGTTTCGAATGCCATACAGTAAAAAACTTGTTAGTTTGATAAAATTTATCACTAGAGATGATTTACATAAAGGAGAGGCGAGTTTAAAATAGCCTTCAAAGAATCAATGCCGAGAATCTTAAAAAGTCGAGATGCTAAATAAACTTTATTTTAAAAATTTCCCACTCGCTTTTCCGCTGAGACCGTAAAATAATACCAATAATCCGACGTACGCCACCGGGTATAAAACGAGACTGAAGCTCTAAAAAGATAGCTCTCAATCCAGAGTTATGAACTCAATTTCTCTTGGCTTTGCGCATTTTATCATTGCAAAAAAACTGCTCTTAATTTAATTTATGGGTTAATCTCCACGATGAATTTCTAACTTCTAAATTCAAGATTTATATTTACGTAAATATATCTTTATTTTAATGAAGTAACATTTTGATTTCGTTATTTTTATATCAGAACGGAACATTTCATTTTCGCCGATGCCCTTGCAATTATTTACTGCTTGCCGTTAAATCAGATTTATCGTACATATAAACGGCTAAGGTGGGTTAATTCTTAATGTACGAGAGCGAGAATACTGCTCTGCTTCCTCTTCTGCGAATGTATTTCAGTTTCCTCTCCATAATTTTCTGGGATCGGAAAATCTACTTAAATAATTTCACTCCAGAAAAATAAAGAATCCGCTTTGGAATGGAAACCATTAATATAATATTTATAGTTTTCTTTCACAAAAGCGATATTTCAGGCTAATGATTTTTCAAAATTTCGCGGAGAAATTAAATGGTGATCAAGAATTTAGCATACTGAAATCGTAAATAATATTTTATTTACTGTTATATCTTGCTATCTCAGGTTAACTTTGAAATCGCATACTGTTTGTTTTATATATATTCACTTGATACCATTTGTGATACACTTGACATTTAAATATCACTATAACTATACGAAGCAAAAAGGCTCAGCTGGTTAGAAAAAACTAAAATCAATATGATAGAAAATTTGAATATATAAAATTGATCGTGTACAAATTGATATTGGGATTAGATGAACTATCGACAGTGGATTTTAGCAACGTTTTTTATTTCAATGTGCTCAATCATTAACTTTTTTTATTAAAAAATCTGCAAGACCGAGGAAGAGTTTAAAGAGACTAATTAGACATCAAAAGAAATAATGCAAGCAGGAAGTATCTCTAGCTACAATTACTTTATTAGTATAACAGTGAAAAATCCTCATCCATAGGATAAAGTTATCAAACTCCTTAAAGAAACTATCAGTAAAATTTTAATCATTTCGCCAAGATAGATAGCATATTCAGGGGAGACTTTTGACAAATCAAACCACCTCTGAATATCGGCGAAGATTTTAGAAATTCAGGGTTCCTCCTCATACCACACCCTGAATCACTAAATGCCTCGGCGAATTCCCGTAATTAAGAGGTCAGGAAAAAATTGCCGATCGTTACCCATCTTGGTTCCCCATCCTTCCTCCGCCACACACACACACCCGCAATCGTGTGATCCTTCTCCGTTTGTTAGCTCCAGGTCACGTGGCGCTGAGTAGACTTGACTCGCTCTTTCCTGATCACGTGACCCGAGATCATAACTACCGATTCATCCCTCTTGGGTGGCCCCTCTACCTTCTCACTCTATTTCAGAAAAAAATCCCTCTCGGGTACTTCTTGACCGGAGGTCCTTTTTCCTCTCAAAGATTCTCTTTCTTCTCTGCGAAGGAAATGCTCCCCTCACAACCATCTAGATTTTTCGAGATCCATAAAAACGTTTGCATGTCTTTCTCCCCCAAACATAGATGGCCCCTGCGGAAGTTCGAAAGGGAAGTGCGTATACACATATGGACACGTCGATCACTAAAGTGTTTTGAATGTCTTTCCAGGTTGGACAAGAATGGGTTTTTCATATGGCTTTCTTCTTCAGAGGAGGGAAGAATGACTTCACGAATTGCGAGATGCCTTAAATATTGTAAATATTATGGACCGTCGAATAATTTTCTTATAAGAGATCTTCTGAGATAGAGAAACGTGGAGGAATAATGCTCAGAAATGCGCCATTAAAAGGAAATGAAACTGGAAAGTGGGAAGACAAATAATGGAGAAATGGGATATCTAAGTTCCTCTAAAACGTCGTTATCTGAGTAAAAATGCAGAATTTCGGAGTCAAATTTTCACTCATAAGGATAACGCCTTAATCCGTCGATAATGATAATATTAAAAGATTAATGTAAAAAATAATACATTTTCTTGGAACATGAGTTAGCTTACCGAATTTATTTTTAATTTTTACGAGATTTTGATCTTAAATTACTTACGAAATACTAGGTAAAACAAGATGTAAAGTTTACTTTTACACACTACACTGATTAAACGTATGGAGCTAATCGATAAAACATTCTTCCCCAACAATAGCTATAACAAAGATAATGAACTTTCAGCATCAGTTCAAGGCAGGATAATCTGCATAGAAAGAAGGAACTTTAGACTTTCACTTACACCTACTCGGCGATCTTTCCCATTAATCTCTCTTGCTAATTTTCTACTTTTACTCTCTGCCTGTACTTTCTCAGTCTCTCTTCCTCAGTCCAATAATCTCTTGCTATCATGAGAGAGGGAAAACTTCCAAATTGCGGCACTTCGGAAAGAAGAGCAATTAGATCAATAATACTCTGTTCTTTCTCATTTCTTCTGCCTATTTCTTTTCATCACATGACATCGATTTATTGCTGTTGCGCCATCCGTCGAAATAAAAATATAACTACAATTAATTGTTTCACATCTTCCCTTTCCCTAGTTTCTTTTATTTGACAGATTTTTGCTATATTTGGAATCTGAATTAAGTAAGATAAAATGTTCCTAATTTATAAAATGACACTGTTTCAGGCTTTACTTGGTGGAATTTATCTTCGCTTGCAGCATCATTAGACCTGATTATTCTTATGAGTGCAGCGAAAGGTCGCTATTAAAAGCCCTTCTCAGCGAAATTGCGCAAAGTTTACTCCATTTCGTCAAATTTATAAAGTTACAATAGTATGTTTGGTTGGAAAATTACTCAAAATACGTCCCAACTTCTTTTGATTTCTCATTGTCAATATCCCCACAATGGCCAAGTTTTCCCATACTTATCAATAATCTGTTTCGTGCCCGTCACTATAAAATTTAAGTAGAATAATTTTTATCCAGAATGTTGTTTGGCACTTTTTTCGCATGTAACTTTATATGATTACAAGAGACCATAATGTAAGAGGATTCTAATGAGATATGCATAGAACATTCTCTGGCGTAGCCAAATCCTTAATCTTTTTTTCCAAGAGATGGGCTTTTCTTCAAATGAAGAATCAAGCTCGGAGAAAATTGCCTGGAAAGGATAGGTTTTTAGGAGTGTTCCAGAACGGCCATTTTGATCTTTCCCTTGGGAGACAAACGGCAGAAGTTCTTACTTACTGCCAACACCTCGTCTCTCCTCTCCGTTTACTCCAGCCAAAGAAGAGCTAAAAGTTTCTCCCCTTAACAGGACCTTGAGATAATTGCCGGTTAGGTCTTTCCTATAACACTGTTGTACAAACTTCTACTCCCTTTAAGGCTGTGTAAGATGCTATTAACACTCAGATGACGCTGCAAAACCATTTGTTCATCCTTGATGCTGAGCTAAATTGAGAGCAATGATATAGATGAAATATTTACTATCTATGAAATATAGGACTTATGGAATAAAGTTATTCATCTTTCGTAAAAATCGCATAATTTATTGTGTCTACTATCTCTGTGAATAAGTAGTAGAATCCAAGTAGTAGGGGTACTACTACTAGGTGGTACCTCTACTACCCCTAAGAATTATGAATCCACTTCAGTCTTGAAAGCCTAGGAAATACTATATCTTCGTAGATTCTTATTGGGGCTCCCTTCAAATGTATCCTTTTGTATGATCAAGGCAGCTTTATCGGAGCATAATAAGAACTTGGTCCAATCAGAAAAGAGTAAACTCCTAATATACAAGAATGCGGCATCAGCAGAAGAACTCGGAGAAATGACTGAACAGAATTGTATCTATTATTATTTTATTGATAGGTCGTTCCGTGAACGAATAAAGTATCTTCTTATAAAATAAACTGCAATGTACTAAATGACATCAGGTGTCTATGAGTGTTTTCAAAATTATCCTTTATCTTTGTTTGATAAAAGCTAAAGATGAGTGTGTAAAGATAAAGAGCTGTGTAATATTAATTGACTGTACATATTATTTGTATAACTCAAATGAAATTATTACCTACTAACAAGAGATGGATGTAATGAATTGCATTGATTCGTAATTGATATATTAAAGCGATTCATTCCGACTCTTTTCACCAGATAGCATTGATGTTTTCAAATAGCTAAATAAGTTTTAAGAATCTTTGCGAATAGTTACAGCAACAGTTAACAACAAATGTCTCCACTTAGTATCCGTTTACTTTTCGCTTCTACCATTTCTCAAAAGCTATAAATGATAACAAACATTATTCACTGCACAGCAAATATTAATAGCTATATTAACGGCTTTTAAATTCCATATATGATGAGGATATTTCTTGAAAGATATATCTTGTTTTAAAAGAAATATATTGTTTCTTTTATAGGATATTTCTTCTAAGAAATTTCAATATTTTTCCTATATAGCGTACAGTCAGTGCAAAAAATCACGATTATACAAACGGGCCAGAATAGAAAGGGTACAAAGAAACTTAACCTGGCCATTTTTAGTATGATAATTTATACTGACTAAACTATTTCTGGAATATCGCAAAACTTGATGATATTGATGACATATTAATTTGTCCACCAACGCCGAGACACCGAGAACGATTTCGATCACGAAGTCTTTGCTTTCTAACATCGGTTATCACGTCCCCAACGTGAAAAGCCAAATATTTGCTCTTGATGGGCTGATGGCAGACCAAACAAAGAAATACTGCTGGTATGAAGATACTGAAATGCGCAGTCCGCCTGAGCAACTAACTTTGATTAATTTTTCGCCCCTTTTTACATTTACCGCTTTCATCTCCGGGAAGGAATCATCCCATTTCCTGCCTGCACGCGCTCTATTATTCATCAAGCCCAATATGTGGGGAGGAAGAGGGGCGGTGGGAAATAAATTGTTTCAATGCAGCAAAGACTACTTCTGAGTTTAAGAGCTTGGGCAGCTATAACGAACCAAAATGAGTGGTTGGGAAGGGTGATTGAAATGCCGGGCAAAAGAGAACGACGCGTGTTTGTTGGGGGTCTAAAAGTAAAGTAGTAGAATGGGAAGAGGAGAGAGTGAGGGTCAATGGATATTTTCAAAGGGTGATCTGCGAATAAGCATATTTGAAAACATGGGAAGAAATGGGAGGGTGTGTGACGGTTTCCTTTTGTGTGCATAGGGAGGGATATTCGGATGGGGTACATTTTAAATCACAGCGAATGAAATGGGGATTTTTAATAAACGGCATTCGGAAACAAGTTTTCAAGTATCTCTTAATAGTCTCCAAAGGAAGAGTGGCGGATATCTAATAACTAGGGGTTCGTCTCTCTACTAAACTGTTGCGTTACGCCAACATATTAATTTTCAGTGGTTTTATTTTATTATCGCAAATAAATGAAGGAAGAGTAAAAATCTTTCAAGAAACACATTTATGTTTCTTAAAACATTTAGTCTCAGTTTATTTTAATATTGCGCATTATCTATTAAATCATGGTCGAATTCTGCTACGATAGAGGTTGAGTCTGATTTCTTTCGTTTGAAACAATATTAATATATTAAACGTTAATGAGGCTAAATATTAGTCGTGACCAGTGAAATAGAAAATTGTTCCAGAAGCAATGAAATACTTCTTTTCAGGCTCATCTGACAATGAAGCGGAATGGGTACGTCTCGAAGTAAACTTCAGAATATTTCTAACAATAAATATAAGAAATATTTTATGATTATGAAAGAAAAACTTTTTAGAAGCAATACGAAAATGTCTTCATCTGAAGATGAAACTAAGACGCAATATTTTGATGCAGATTTCGGCATTACTGCATTAATTTATTACATTGTAAATTAATAATGAACTCAATAAGTTTAGACTTATGTGTGATGAATATCACCTTAAATTGAAGATTACTTTGTTTTTCACCGAGTAACACTTGGTGAAAAAATATAAATAATCTTCATTTTAAAATTGATAATTTCGTGGCGAAATTCAAAGCGTGAGGATGATGTTCCCTCAGTATTCCAAAGTTTGGATCTTCCATTCAGTTTCATGCTTTCTCCACATGGTCAAGATCCTGCACCGGTTGAAAAATGACCATACTTATGTTCCTCTGGTTGAAAACTTGATCATCAAATCCTTTTTTCCCCAGCATCCTCTCCCTTTCCGCCCTCACCCAACATATCTACCCGAACCCCTTTACACGACATGTACAGCTGTGCCGTCTAGAAAAAGGCTCAGGTGCAAATGGGCGTAACTGATGCGAGCGTAAAATAAAAATGAAGCGGAGCCCTTTATCCTCTTTCCCTTCTTCCCTCTCCTTTTTCTAGTTCTTTCTTCTCTTCTCCCTTTCTTTCCATCCTTTCTTCTTCTTTCCTTCCCTTTACTTACAATTCTAAAATTTCTCAATTTCCCTTCACAGTCCATTTCCAGGGCGCCGCAAACATCGCGTTAGCTTCAAATGCTCCTGAAAGTTTAGCAACTGCTGTGCTATCACGATGTTTCTCTTTAAAACCAATGGAATATTCATATGTAGCGTTATTCATACCAAAATTAACTATTATATCAGATTAGACATGGACGACGCTACTCTAAGAAAATTTTTGATATTCACTGGTAAATGAAGGATCTCTCAAACCAAGCTTTGGATCCATCTGATATCATTTCAACCGACGGCAATAAAGATGATAAGCAACGAAAATTGAGCATTAGAGAGTGCAGACGATCAATATTTATTTTCTTCTTATGTACGTTTTCCGATCTTAGCAATTTCTTTCGGGTCCCTGATAGCCTTTGATGAAAGTGGTCCTGGATTCGATATCCGGTAGGGCCTATAAGTGAAAAATTACCCCAGTTGTAGAAGCACATTTAAATGATAATATTTACACAATACTTTCCGCCGTGGTAGGTCTCAGGATTTTAGATTTCTCGCAATTATCAAACGGCAAAATCGTTTTTCTCTGGAAAGATTAGGAGTTAGTACATTGCTATGATATAATTTTGTAAAAATAAGTAACTGAAATTAGCTGTTCAAAGGTATTCTGTGTGAATTTTAATATTTAATGCAACGAAAGACAATTCTTTTTTTCAATTTTCATTATACCACCTAGAAAAGATCCATCCTCGCTGTACCAGGAAATGAGCACATATTAATTTTAAATCAATGCTTTACCGAATCGAAGAGTGCTGAAAATTACCTCCCAACCGCACGAAGAATTTTGAAGGAGGAAACTTAAAAATTTAACTCCAGCTTCTTTGAGAGGTTTCGTAAATATTCATTAATAGACTGAGTGACGGGGACAAATTTTGCAGAATGTTAATCACCCGTAGATGCTCGCTTTAGCGATGTCACAATCCTAGAAGAAATATCACTTTCACCCTCCGTTTCGCGGTCTTTCCGTCCTCAGGAATCCATGAAGAAAAAGAGACGCCGTCAAATCGGTCGAAAAATGGCACGTAACGCGTTAATTTCGCGAAGAGACTGGGACGAAGATGAAAGGGAAAGAAACGAAATCCTCTTTAAACCATCCCTCTTGCTTTTCGCTTAATCATTCACTTAAGACATATCTCCGCTAACCCTTATAGTCCATCTCTTCCCTTTTCATTCGCATTAGCCCCTCTTGCCTCACACCCCTCCGCATCCCTTGGACCAAAATGGTAGCGAGAAAGCTTATGGCGACCAAGGCAGTGTGTGCGGACCGAAAGAAGGTCCTTTTGCAGAAGAGAGGGCAAGGAAAGGGGCGGGATTGTAGGGGACCGAAAAGATGGAAAAAAAGAGTATGTCGCAGGGGAACCTCCCTTTCATTTCCACCGTTCCGCAGCGAGGCGGAAAATTTTGACCAGGAACAGAAGGGCGAAAAAAGAGGGGCGATTGGCGAGGAAAAAGAGACCGTGCGACATATAATAGGAGCGGTTTATTGAAAGTAGAGGGGGAGTGGAAAAAGATGCAAAAAGTGTATAACGGGCAACCCCTCTCCGACTTCCTAAAACCTCTATCCCCGAGGCTGAGTCGGTACATTTTTGTCGGGGGTGGTTTTTTTTAAGGAGATAGGGTCCGGGAGAGAATACACGCACACGCTTAAACAAACACGGGTGCCCTCATACCACTAACTCCTCCGCCAATGTTCTCTACCCGGAAGGTGGAAAGCGGGAGAAAGGCTAGGAGACCTAGATGGGGACCGTGTGGCACGCGGACACGCGTGTGATTGTGCTTGTGCCTTAAGGGAAAAAAGGACAGCATATTGGTGAGGTTGCGACGGGTGGTGGCGGTGGCAGTTTGGTGTAGGTAAGGGAGTTCTCCTTGATTTCTCTACCTGGTTGGGTACCTGTCCTATGCCTTACTTCCGTTGCAGCGCATTGACTACTAACCCTGCCAACCCCAACGTTTAATTAAATGTCAATAGAGGGTCTGAAAAAGATATTTCAAATTTATATCGAGAGGAGCGAGAAGAAAGGTTATGAGATCAATGGCAAATTAATTAAACATTGGATTGTATATGCTCAAAGCAATATTAATAATAGTAAAAACGAAATTAAATTTCACTGAAATTCATCGTGCTCTCTAGATATTAGAATAAGATAAAATAATCATCTTCATATCTTTCTGCTATTGACATCAATCTACTGCTATTAGGTACGAGACACTGGTAAAATTTACGAAATTAACCACTGCTTTTTCACCTGATACTTTATCACCGTTCAAGCAGTCTTTCACGGTTGACATAGGTTGTTTACACCAATCAACAAATTTGTGTTTTTAACTATTATTTTAATGAAAAAGAAGAAATTAAAAGATTCATCAAAAGGTTTAATTCAATAAGAAATTCACTGGCATATTGTTTTGGGTGAAAACCCATTAATGACTATATAAAATGTAAGAAAATGAAATAAGCTGAATTGCGCAATAAGACGTGTACCTAGGAAAAAAGTTTCCGAAAATGAGTTCTGCGAAAACTATAAATAGTTAGAGAAGCCAATGGATAAGCGGAAGGTCCAAGTTCGAGTCTCGTAATACATAAAGCATGTCCATTTTCACTTGGGTTTTGAAGTATCTTAGCGGATACTTCTACCACGCATAATGTCTCAGAAAAAGGAATCAATTGAGCCCAAGTCACAGAATTAATTATACATCTTCTAAAGGATTTTTAAATAAAATGCTAAAGAAAATGATATTTTAAAACATTTCTTTCTTAAACATGAACATCCGAAGACGAAAGTATTTATTTAACAACATATGCTAAGCATATTATATTCACTACTAAGATATCATATTTTAAAGAATAAGAATCGAGAGTGACCAATATAATTTCCGTCTTGGGGATGGGATATAATACGAGATCAGCTAAAATGGAAAAATTCACTGATTTATCCTTAGGAAATTGCTCAATGGCTTTCACCTGGTAGCTAGCGACATCGTAGGGTCGGCAAAGTTTGGAACTTCTCATTCACTCGCAGCGGAAATCGGTAACTTCCAAGCTTAAGTTTTTCACTCTCGTGGTTAGTTGATAATTTTGGAGCAATATTCACTTATTTCAACGTAAATTTAATTTTGCATCGGACATTATAAAGCAATACATTCCAAGAGTGCGCGGCTTTTTTAATTCAAGTAGGACTATCATTTCCCAATTGAAGATACCAAGGTGTAAGTTGGTCATAACATTTTTCGGTCTCGTCTTTACAAATCAACTTGGGTGTGAATTAATTTTATCGCAATCAGTTTTATGAGAGAGCAGGGAGATACTCTTGTTTCTGTTTAGTTAAGTTAATGTAACGTACTGTAAAATAATCTAGGTGTATATTGATGTCATTAAAAGATATATTTGATTCGGATTGTAAGCAGAGATCACTCTAAGAAGTACGCCTAGGCGGCCGCCTTATCCATATTTTCTTGGTTTATAAGTACCAACAGATCTAAGCTGATGCATGCTGAGCGCATGCTGATCTAATTCTTGAGAAATAAAAATTTCATTAACTGTGTCATTTAAAAACTGCCTGTAAGACATCGTTCATGATGAAAAACATAGCATATTATGAATTACATTTTATAATATAGGTTACTTTAACTCTCAAATGGTAAAAAGCATACACTTGTTTTTTTATTTCCTTCCTTGCCATTCCTATCGTAGCTCATTTACCTAGGCACCCAAAATAATTATCTTCCCTCAAACAGAAGAAAATAATAGAGGAAAATATGATCGAAATTATGGATTACATTTAGTCCGATATTCAAAATTATGAAACAAAGCAAATCCATCTATGCGAAAGAAGAAACCGATGTTCGTTTGGGCCTTTCACTATCCATATACAATCTTAAAAAATAAAATACTTTTCTAGGAAGTCGTCATTTTATCATTCATTAATGATTTTGAGGAGTCCATTGTATAAACATAACATAAATTATATAAACATAAATTATCGGAAAGGTTTCTTTGAAGAAAGTCATCTTCTGACAGTTTCTCCACAAATTCCTGTACGTGATATTTTTCTTAGCTTCCACTTGATCTGCATAAAAATAAAGCACGATATCCTAAAAATTGAATTTTAATCGAAAAGCAAAAATATCTAAACTGTTGATTGTGCAGGCATATAGTCTGCAAATAAAGTCAATCATTACCGCGATCTTCGTTATTCTCATCTTAAGGCTGCGAATTGAAATCGTAATTTCCAAATACACTAACAGGAGAATGAACGATATCATAAGTACATTTGTGTAAGCATTTATCAGAACATCTTTACAGGCTATGGCAAACGGGTATGAAAACCTCACTTCGATCTTCCTCCGCGATAAGTAAAACTCGTCATCGGATGAGGAACCGAAACTGAAGCCGACTTTTATTCGAGGAAAAGGAAGAAGATAAACCATCGAGATCTTCCATCGAGGAACAAAGCGGGGACAAAAATACCATACCGCAGAAACCACTCGATATCTCGAAAGAAAAATCAACCCCTCATCTCCGCCATTGACTGGGACGAAAAGATAGCCCATAAACCACAATGGGCGAAAAACATATTATTTTCTTTCATGCCTTATTTGAGGCAGAAAAACAGCCACCGTTAAAAGGCCTCTCCGAGTGACATATCCACTCTTCGCGCCGGAAGGACAAACCGAAATGGGACGAGAGTCTTCTGGTATGGCACTGCGGTCGGCGGAGGAAGAAAGTTTAAGGGAGGCGTGTTTTTGGATATCCCTGGAAAAGGGGGCGCAATTACTCTGCAGACTAAGGGCGCCTATACGTCCCGTTTTTCGCGAAGGGACGACGCGTTTGACATGCGGTGCATCCTCCTTACTTCCTCTTTTTGCACGTCTCCTCCAGGTGGATTCGGGTAACGTGAGACGTTTGCGAAAGAGGCGATCCGATGGGAATAAGAAAATCGGGGGACGTTCGAGGGGATTTTCCGCGCAAATGAATTGTTCCGTTAATTGAGAGGAACTGTGACAGTGTTTTTAGCCTGACCTGCGCTAGGGACGGATCGAAGTGCCAAGGGACATTTTCATTGACAACAGGGGGTTTCGTCAATAATGAAATCTCTGAAATAAAACTTAGTTCTCTAGCAAATGGATTTGCTGAAAAAAGAAAAGAGAACAATATTTTATTCAAAAGATAAATTTGCATGGGAAATTCTAAAGTTCTTATATGTTCCAGATTTTTGCGCTAGATCGAAAATCTATCGTTAAAATTACTAATTATTTAATCTAATATGATTAAAAATATCTATCTAATTTAAAATTATAAATATATTTATATATTTAATTCATTCTATCTTTACAGTATACAGCCCGGAGGCCGGTTTGAACCTCAACACTTCTACCGTTTGCTTCCCTAAGTTCTGAAGAAGGAAAGGAGTAACTTAAGAAGATGAGGAATGAGGCAGTCTTCCCTTACTTTTCACCGCGCTAGGATACCATGAGTGAAAAAATACGCGTAATTGCTGCAACATGACCAAGTAATAACACTTTGCACGGCACTCAATAACCACGAAAGACATTATTAATGGTAGTTAAACGAATAATTCTAAACAATGAATATATTATTATTAAGCGCACTAGACGCTAGCTGACTGGGACCAAAAGATGTTTTATCGTTATCCAAAGTGAATATTAGAAAATAACCTATTGGTATGGGCTCAAAGCTCCTTTTGCCAAGAACCTCTAATTGCTAAAATTTGCTCCATTTTTAACCGGTTTCTCAAAGAACTTTTTATTGAAAGTAACTCACTGACAAGTTGCATTGCAAGGGAAATATCTTTTCCGCCTCCTGTGCAAACTAATAGAACTATATATTCCAACTTCCTTCGGAGATACATTAGAAATAAACCTTCATAATCAGATAATAAATTTGGGAAAAATCAGTTCACGTAATCCAGTATGAAATAACCGATGATCCACTATATTTCGTAATTTCACCCAAAATAATTAATTATTACGGACCTAAGCAGTTTGAAAACGTCAAAAATACAAGAATGTAAGCGAGTTATCAAACATAACATCTTATAAATAAAGCAATTTCAGCAAAATTTGATATTTTCTTATTGTGACTGCTTTCCAAGTAAGTTACCCGCGAGAGTTTTTGTAAGGATAAAAAATATAACAATATTTATTTGTTATTATAGGATATGAATCATACTGAAATAAAAACTGTTTAATGCTATTGCGGAAATCGATAATCACTTACATTTTTAGCATACTGTTTTCCTAGAAATATCGCAGTTGGGGCACGACTAAATCTCGAAAACAGAACATTATACACAGAATTTTCCAAGGATAATAATAAGGATAGAATCGTAATGATAATATATTAAATAGAAAAAATCGTATGATAAAGGTAAAATACACAATGACGAAATTTTAGCAATATCCCAAATAATATTTTTTGAGTATTTTAATAATTTCTTTTCCAGAATATAGCGAGCCATTTTATAACATGCTAAAATATGTGATTGATTTCATATAATCCAAATTCGCTAGACGAAATTCCTATGCTTATGAATTGAAGAGGTTAATTTGCGGATGCTGGAACTCTATTAAATCTTCAGCTTCTGGCTAAAGATATTTTTAAGTGTAGCGAGAGAAAAAAGCCACAGATATATTCAGTGTTCTAGGATATGAAAAATTTAACGAAAGATGTTGAAAGTCTCCAATTTACTTTCTATTCCAATTAAGACATGGATCAACAGCGTTTCTAAGAAATATTTAAATTTTAACTTAAAATTTAGAGCAAACAAAATATCTATAGAAAAAACTAACCACTTCAAGCTCTTTCAGATTCTATCAAATCAATTTTCATAGTTATTTCTCTTTACTATTTCTTTACGAACGACCTTTATGACCACGTATTTTGAGAGTTCAATAAATCTAAACGACAGAGGAATTTATGATCCACTGCTTCGCTTGGCCTATATACTGATTTTCAGTGCACCTCAGTGTCGTAACATACTACGTCCTGTAAACAAGTCAACATTTTCCTCAGCAAAATGCAAAACGGATGTCTGCGAGCGAGATCCGCAGGGATTGGGAGGACAATATTGGGAAAAATAAGAGCAACAGTGCGGAGGACTTAGTCTCGCTACGGAGGTATTTGGAAAAGATGCGAGGACCTTGTGAACCGCTTCATAACGCTATAATGGAGCCGACTCCATTTTCAACCTTGTATGCGTGCCTTTGTGTCCGGGAAACCCACGGCCGGGAGAATGCCACTCTCGGGACATAATATAAAAGAAAGGAGGTTATGGAAAGAAAGGCAGGTGGGGAAGGATATATCGGAACTGAAAAGAGTGGGAGGGATTGAAGGGAAGATAGGTATGAAATGTCGCCAATAGGGGAAGGCACCCCCGAAATATTTTGCTATGACTGAGTGGTCCCCTTGAATGGGATTGGGAGGGAACGGTCCTCAATGGAGAGAAGAAAGGGAGTATCTGTTACATGGACATAGCTCGGTTTATGGAGCATAATGCGGGAGGAAGAGGTTGTTGTCGAAATATCCACCTTTTGTCGTCGAGATCTGGAGGACGGTCCTTGATGTTGGCAGAAGTATGCCCCATACGAGCATGCACGACAAACAGCTGTATTATTTTTTTTTAAGGACGATAATGTCAAGTGTCATAAAGAACGTCAATCTTATCTAATACACCATGAGAGATCTTATAGTATATTCTACAAACAGGTCAATTATGTTAAAAGTAAATAAAATATGAAGTATGAAAACGTATTTGAAAATAAATGTAGTAAGTATATAACGAAAAAATCACGATTTCTCGATATACTGAAGTGTTAATTTTTTTTCTTCAAAGATTCCTCATAGATTACAACTCAAATATCTATGAGGCTACGGTGATCCTTATTCTAAGTATTTGCAGATTCATGAATAAAAAATTCATAATTTTAGTCATATTTTGAGTTTCTTATTCAGATGTATAATTTCACTTTCAGGATTATCACAACTTTCTTATTCATCGAAATATGTTGTCTACAACCGTTGAGAATTTTAACCAATTCCATAAAAACTGTGTTATCTGCCTAGAAATTAAATATACAATATACCTACAATAAAAATAAACGATTGATTATGTGTAGCGCTTGTCAATTTCTTTCTGACATCACTTAGGTAATATATCGATTTTATATTTCATAAAAAAATATTAATAAATTCTGTTATTGTAATCAGTAAAATATAGCTAAAATTCACATCTTTGAATATTTATCTCACAGTTTACTAAATCCAGTGTAAAAAAGACTCAATCACAAGCATGATATGAATTATCCTTCTCGTTCTATTATAATGAGTTTACTAAGTTTGTAATCCTTACCGTAATGTATGAATTTATGGTTCAATCAAAAATTGGACAACTACGGACTGAAAGCATTCTGGTTATCATTAATGATTCACTCCGAGAATATTTTGCAAATTTAGAGTGAATCAACATCTTTCCTCACACATTTTCATCGGCTCTTCTTTCCGATATACCAAACAAATTTACATTCCTGAGGGATAAATATGGTGGTAAGGAATTCCGTAACATCCCCTTTGTCCCCAAAATGTTCCAGTATATTCGGTCAATTGGACACACTGGACATTTTTACGGTGACAAGAATAAGATGGAAGGAATGGTTGCCAGGTAAGAAAAGACTACGACGCATCTCATGGATCAGCTGTGCTTCTCACGAAGTACTCCCTCAAGGGACGCGCCAAGGAGTAAACAGATTTTTCTCCGGGTCCAAACATAGAAGAGATGGACTGTGTTAGTCCGTAAGATCCGAAAAGAGAGATAAGGGATGAAGATGATGCGTCCCATGCCCATGCTTTGGTGCGACAGGGATCTGTCAAAACGCATAACCATCAGGATTTTCGCCATTTCCTAAGAAATCCTCTCACTACACTTCGAAAGGTTTTTCGTGAGAAAGTTCTTGCTGCACTATCGCTCCTTCGTCTCTCTAGCGGAAATATTTTTCAAAATTTAGCTCTTCTAATACAGTGAAAGTAAAAACGAAGAAGAGTTATTCATAGCTCCCTTATTTAAACTTAGCATTAATTTCTTTCGATTGCATTATTCCGTCACTGAAAATGATAGAATTTTCGAATGGTAGCTCACAATTTTCGTAACGATAAACGATCTGCAAAGTTAAGAGAAAGGAAAATGCATGCTTTTTTGGGCGCTGACTCTTTTTCTATTTATTATAATAACTTTTAACCCCCAAAATACGGAGGCCAAAAATGTTCCGTTCATCCTAGGAATGAGTTAAGTTTCAGCACTTTTCAAATAATTTATAAAAATATGATAATACTAATACTATTTTTATGTCGACTTCAGGCCAGGTTTTGTTTCGCTAATTCGGAAAAAATATCTAAGAATGTTCAATAAAGAGAAGACTATCGCCTCAACTTGGCTTAAAAAGAAAGAGGAAGGAAAAAATTTACCTTACGATATATTCGGTGGAAAAATGTTTTAAAACGTCTCACCTAATGACACAATGAAAAGATGCTGAATTGGCAAAGACGATTGATTAGTTGATTTCTTAGGAACTTTCGTTTGAGGGATTTCTCTTATTCCTGACCTCAAACTAAAGCAGCAAAAAAGAAAGGACGGCTGAAAAGGGAGGAAGCGAGAGCTAAATTTAGATCAATTTTGGAGCCAAAATATTCTTGATGATATAGCATGGGTCAATCTTGAAAGAAAGAGAAAAAATTTAACGTTAAAAATTAAATTTAAAATAATTGAAAATTAAATTTAAAAAATTTAAGTAGAACAAGATCTTGCAACGGTTGGCTATTTATTATTTAAGTCTAAAGCCAAATTTTTCATGCCATTACAATACTTTCATAACTAACGTCAGTCACGATGCGATAAATTTCAGTGATAGTTCCTCAAAGTAATTTATTTGTAACCTGTATCTTTGTATGAGTATATTTATAGGAATCTATGGCAGTTAGTTTTCCCCACCGGAAGTAAAAGCAGGGAGGACTCGTCTTTAAGAACAGAAGAAAAATCATTAACCCATGATCGTTAATTGCAAAATATTGACACTTACAATTATCAGCATGCTATATTTTTATTATATTATTTTGAACTTATAGATAGTGTTTCGCCGAAAACATTTTCAGTGAAAATACTTCCTGTTTTATTTGATATTATTGCATTTCAACCATCTTTCAAATTAGTGACGAATAATGAGTGTATTTAAGATAGTTAAATGTGTATTTCTTTTTTTGTGCTTTAAAATATATGCCAAAACATTAATTAGCAGAAAATTTGAGTTTCCTTATATCATTGGTTAATAACCGAAATTAAAGATATATTTCAGAGGTCGGCATAGAATAGAGTTTCCTTTAGATATGTGAAGATATAGTAATCATTTTATACTAAGGAAAAATATAGCACTAAATTATTAATGGCTTTTATCAAAGATAAATGTTTTAATTATTCTTCATAATGAAAATATTTCCCTCTGAAGTTTGAAGTAAAATGAACCGTCTTAGAATTGGGCTCGTCTTAGATTTGTGCAAATACGAGCGTATTTGCTTTCCTGGATAATCACCTTTCCCCGAGATCCTGACTAGTGACGTCATAAGGAATCAAATTTATTTAAAAAGCGGTGCGATACGATTTCGTGGGCAGACAAGGAAATAAACTTCCAGATTCGACGACGCAAAGAAACAGCGCACTTTCCAGGTATCAAAAGGATTTATTTTCCCGCGCTGAGAGTTGGAAACCGCAACTTTTGAAATCCCAAAACGCCTTTCCCCCGCATTGAAGACCTTTTCACCCAAAAACCCTTCCCCCACTCACGCCTTTTCGGCAAAATCCTGGACGTCTCCTGAGTCTACCTAAGAACCCCTTTCGTACACTTTCTCACCGACGCAGCTTTGCCATACACGCCTCTCTCAAAAGGAACACACGCCAACGAGTCCTTTCACCTCCTCAAATTCGTCCTAATCTCTTCATAATGAGGCGACCGTCCCTCGGTGGCCTGCTGCAGGGATCCTTCCGAATACTTCGATTTTCCCAATAATCTCTGCATACGCTGTCTCGAGCGAGTGGGACAAATTAGGAGGAAAGGCATAACCAGGAATAAATTGGTATCCGAAGAATTTACCGAAATAAATTTCACCGTCGACTTATTCACCGCATTTGTGTTGCTCACAGTGGCGTATTACGGGAAGCAAGAGGGGTATAAGCACTCTTTTAATAACTTCAAAATAGCAGTTTTTACGACTACCTTAATGGTTTAACCGAAAGTTCCTATATTTTACTAAATTGACCTGTGATAATGCTTCCGTAGGCAAGTTTTAGGATTTCATGAAAAGGAAAATTAACCAACTTCTTCTGTTAGTGTAAGTGAGAGAGGCAGGCAGCTAGTGTAAACGTTATAAATTATTTCGTATCATTATTTTAGAAATCACATTTTATTTATTTTCACGGAGCGAATGGTTTGAAAAATAGATTGCCTTGAGAGTTGCAACAAATCAATGTTTGCTCAATGTGAAGGCCTCAGTCCTCAGTCTATATACAAAATATAAAGCCACCAACCACATGTCTAAAGGCGGCTTAGAGATCCTTAATATTAATTAAGTATCTATTAAGCAAGTATCTATTAAATGATTAAAGGTAGAATTAAAGGGCCATATTATCTCAGGAGAAAGGATCACAAATATAGTTTCCGCAGTACAGAGAACAGACATTTGCAAACATTTTGTCCTCAACCGGGAAATAATTAAACGAAAAAATTTACCTCAAGAACTTTTCGGACCTTTTTCCTTCCTGCGATGCTTTTGTGATAGTTTAGAAGTAAGATAAATTTGTAAACTTAGAGTTATACAATATTTTATGATGTAAATTGAGTGCATAGATAATTGTTTTAGTGCTAATTTTACTAGAAAAAATATTGAAATTTTATTTGTGAATTTGCTTATACATTCAAAAAAATATTCTTATAAATTTTATAATAATAATCATTTTATGACGCACTGCCTTCGGAAGATTTTGTGGACGGGTTTTTCTTCCGAATAGGATAGATAACATGCAGGGATCTTAATTTTTCGGTTTCTCCCTCTAATTACTACCACCGGACATAAACAATATATGTCGCTAAGATAATAATAAATAAGTAAATAGATATAGATAGTATTAATCTTCAAAAAAATCTTCATGCCTTCCCCCCAAAACTGAATACGTTACCGACTGAAATCTCGTAACGGTTAACAAATTTATCTTAAACAATACGCAGAATTACAACCAGAAACATAAAAGGGAATTGGTGATATTGGTGATTAATTTTTGAAAAGTTAAGAAATATTTAAACTTCCTAAATCGAAATGAATGCCTTAGGCTTAATATGCCTTCAGAGTGTCCCAACTTCAAATAGCTTCATCATTAGAGACATAAGATATTCTTCGGATCATAATGAGAGGAAATACTGGCATTTTTCTTCCTGGTGCAAGTCTTGTATTTTAATTCTGTTTTGCTCATTCCTATATATACGTCCAGGATCTAGTAATGGAACCATCTAGTCAAGAGAAAGTTAGGGCACTGCGTTGTAAATAAGGATTATGATCAAAATCAAGGTTTCTTCTTCTTTCGCTATGGTAATCATTGAAAAAATCAAATTGATTTCATATCAAAATCTAGGGACATCGATCAATGTTTACAGTTTGGGAATATATATGCGAATTCCATTATATATATTGGGTTCAATATAATAAATTACAAATCTTCAAAATGTTTCTTGGTATGAGAGATTTGGGTTTTTTACTTCATCCTTTTGTATAAACACGCAAGACAACGGTAATCTTAAATACAAATTTTGAAAAATTTCAATGTAAGGAAATTTAACGTATTTTTCAGTAATACCTAAGCAAAGGAATACTAATTGTAAAAATAAAATCACTTGGGAACAGATTTTAATGGAGCTAAAAAGAATCTAAAATAAGTATATTATTTCCTATATGATATTACTCTACTACTTATTACTGATTTATCCGATAAATAGTTTCTTATGTCACTAGACTTAATGTTTGGTAGTTAGCATCAATCATATCGAGAAAACCTTTTCTCCGTTACTTCGACTTTATTTCATAAGCCTGCCCTGTATCCAAAAGATCATAGACGAATGATAACATATTTGGTTGGACAATGCGAAATATTATCAACTATTCAATTATGAGCCAATTGCTCATAAATTTAACTGAAGAAGTAATAAAAATGTCACATTTTGGTTGTGTATTTACACACATGTTACGTTCTTCCGCATTTTTTACTTATTAGTATCAATGAGTTTGAACAGACTTTTCACATCATTTTGTATTACTTGAAAGACATCCTATGGATTATTTCCCCTAAATGTCTCCTAAGATTTCTTTATAATTTTCTTCTTATTCTTAATTTTTCTCTTGCTATTCTCTTGAATTAATAAGTGAGAATGATGATGGGCTAGATAGACGAGGAGACGTTTTCGACATCGACTAAATGGGGTAAATTTATTATTATTATTACCGAGTCTTCCCGCCTTGATATCTCTTATAAGAAACTCCGAATGGAATTTTCATGGGATGATATAGATGAGTATGTATTTACGTCGGTAGAAGGCTTTCTTGGACTTTGAAGAGAGCGTGGGGATGAAAGACCTTAGGGGACAACCTTCCCATAAGCCCTCCGTTGCGGGACCATCAAAGGAAGGCCCTAAAGCGGCCTCTCTAGAACTTTGCCTCTAGGACTTTTTCGAGACCGCATTCGGAGACACGCACGGAGGACATTCTGGAAGGACGGACAATCACCCACGCCGCCTTCCAGTTAAACCACAGCCTCCCTCCAGGATCACAGGTAAAAAGGGGACCTTTCTCCAATATGGAGTCTTATTTCATAGCGACCTGGGACGAATGCGCGCGCCTGTAATGAAAAACCTTTGTCATTCCTTTTGGACAATAAGGATCGCGGTTGCGTCCGACAGTGGATGGCTGAAGAAACACGATTCGGTTCTGAGGAAGCGCCATCCGTTTGGCATCGTTTACGGGGGTAAGTTTGGGACGGGGTTCATTTGTGATTTTCCGGAAAGGGACGGGAATACGAAACGGGTAGAATAATTAATCAGGGGTAGGAGCCAAAATTTTCCCCTAGCGACGGAGATTTTTTCTCGGACGAGCTAAAATAATCCACGGTTCTAACGTATGTATAATATGAGAAAGGTCAGCCGGATGAAATGCGTAAATACAGAGCAAATCCTGTTATGCAAAATGATTGCCCACACTAACTATAAAGCAGACGTGCACAATCTATAAGAAAAAAACGAACCGCAATGTGACAGAAATTAATCGCTTACTGCAGATGAAGGATTTTTGTAAAGAAAAGTTTTCTAGTAATTCATAAAAAAATCGCTTAAACATGAAAATACAAATAAATAAACAGTAGGACAAATAAGATTTTTGTCAATGAAAAACCTTTCTGTAATAGGAATAAAACTTGAGGTCGATATTCCTAGAATGTTTCTTCAAGAATCAGTCTTTTATTGCAGCCTTCATTCTCAACTTTTAAAATTGCAAATTTTTGTAAATAAGTATGATTTCCAAAAAAACAAGGGCAGCAGGAAGAACCTTTACGGGCTTTATGCCGCACCGGTCTCCTACAAGGGATTTTGATATGTATTTTGCAGATGAGAAGAGCTTTCTAATGGAAATGAACCTATGACCTAGTCGTCGGATTGGTGTGACAAGGAGGTCATCCCTAAATGCATATGCAATTAGTCTCTCTGTACAGTATTCAGCTCAGAATCCGGTTTGATTAACCACCAATAGTTTTGGAAAGGAAATGAGGCTTATTATGCATGATGAATAGAGAGGTATTTTGCCTTTGCTTTCCTCAATAAACCAGAATAGAGTGGAGTACTTTCACATGAGTAACACAACCAACCTACGAAAAACACTTTCCATGGTTTTCAATACAGAAATATCAAGTGAATGCTAATAGTCAGGATCATTCATACCATAGCGAGTCTCATATATGATCCTACCCATGTGAAAAGTCGAGATAAAGATAAATGAAACATACGATTTTCATAATTCTGAAGAAAAAATAAAGCATTCCGCAAGATATGTTGGTAGAAGCACACGGTTTGTGTCATCGCACAAAAAGCTGTTGAGGAAAATCATTTTTCATGAGTGATATTCGAAATATCCCTGCAGAACAAATATTAAAATTAAATCTTTTATGTATGTACTTAAATTGAAAGGGTTATTGGGGATATATCTGCCAATTTTTTAGGAGCGAAATCAAGCAAAGGTAAAAGAAATTGCAGAAACAATAGAACTGAAAAACGTTGATTTTAGCAAAAGTTGAGCTCGTAGCTCTCATTATTTAGCTAGCACGAGTTTCATTTATTACATAAAAAATGAAGAACAAATAATTGAATCGGAAGAAAACAATTCCATTTCTCTACGGACGAGTTTCATATTTCATTTTGTCCTGGACTAAAATTCTTTGAAGTTATTAAATTTTATGTACCAGGAAGATTATTAAGTTTCTCGATGCTATATTCCATGTTAAAAATGAATCGCACAGATAGATATCAGTGATACTACCGTCTACCGTTAGTCTTAATATTGTATATTTGCATAATAATCTTGATCAACCACAATAGGTACGAAGAATGTTTATCAGCATGTTATCAATATAATATTAGAATAACACGAAGAGACGATAAAAGGAAGAACTAGACTGATTTAAAATCACCTATTGTATCTTCATAGTAATAATAAAAATAAAGAAATGTACTTATATTGTAAAAAAATTTCCACAAAACTATCCAAAAACAGAGTTATTATTGATTATTCATTCTTATCGATTCGTACTGATTTTTAATTCATATTTATCCATTAGTATTAGAAAGTCTGATGTATTGTCTACTGTAATAAAAATTCAATCAAAAATATTGAAATTATGCAGAAATAACTAAAACTTTTCAATTTTTGAAGATATGTAGGCAAGCAATGACAAAGAGATACAAGAGGCATTTCGAAGAAGAGAATCTGTAATGTTCATTCTCTAACTGTATTATAAATCTCTTAATTGAATTCCTCTAAATGGATGCGTAATATTCTTATCAGTATTTTCGAGCCATAGATATACATTTATTGTTGAAAATCCGGTGAAATAGTCAAATTGTTAGGAAATTCACGATAATATACCAAATGCGGCAGTACTAGCGGCAGTATTCAGATAATATACCAATGCATCTTCCCATTTCGTCCCTTATACTCCCCAAACCTGAAGGCAAAACATTAAAATTTAACCGCTCTTGATGAATTGCTCCATTGCGCAATTCCTTGACAAGGATTCTCTCTTCCATTTCTCCTATATACAAGATTGGCTTCAGCTATGCCCACGTGTAAACCGATTCTAGTGACATCTCTCGCAGGGAGCAAAAAATAAATAAATAAATGAAAAAAGTCCAATACACTTCCCGCGAGCACCGCCGCGTGTTGTCCTTCCCTAGGAGATTCCCACCGGGATAACTGAGCCGGGAGCTAACCTAAAAACTCCCATAGTGCAGCGGGATTGAGAGCAGGAGGGGAGTTCCTTCAAGTGCCATCCTCTTCTTCTCCCTATGTAGTGACCAATACCTACCAATATCACTCTTTCATTCCCATAGCGTTCTTGTCTTCCCCTCCAAGGAATCTTTCCCCTTCTGGGTCCACTCTTATTCCTCACAATTCTGCCACCCATCTCCAAATCCTACACTTCCCCTTTTTTTCCTCCACACGTTCCATCAGCTCGGAAAACTTTTAAGAGAAGAAGGAAGGGGTGTGGGGCGAGATGAAGGGAGTGGGAACAGCGGAGTTGGACACGTCCTATTGGCTGTTTCTCACTGGCCTTAGGTAGGGGGTGGGATCCAGTATATAAGGTGGCGGTCATCTCTTTTACCCACTCCACCCTCTTCTCTCACCCCATGCAAGTTTCCTCCTCCCTTGAAACACCCCTTCCATCTTAGATGTAACGCGCAGCTGGACAGTCACCCACCAACGCGGCATTCTCCTTCCAACTCATGCTACTAGTTTTTCCCATATTACGTCAGTGGAGGAGTTCCACAAGGCACCGTTCTTGGACCACCGATATATTTTTCTTCTTTTCCCCTTGTTCTACATGGAGTGCGCGAATGCTGGATTGAAATGGGGTATCAGTTTTTCATAGTTTATATTGAGCACTGACTTGTAGGATTAACTTTTTAGTTTTGTAATGTCGCCTTGAACGGAAGAAAGGAGAAAAAGGGCTTAATTTCACGTATTACAATATGGTTAATATTTCCTTCCATAACCATCTAGCTCGAGTACTTTTGACCTCAATATTTTAACTTAACAGTTAAAAATACTAAGATCTATTAATACTTTAATCCGAGACTTAAAGGACGAAAACAAATTCTGACTCATGAGAACCTCTCAATTGAAACTTTTCGTTAAAAACTTTTCAAAAAAAAAAAATATATATATATATATATATATATATATATATATATATATATATATATATATATATATATATATATATATATATTTGAAACTAGGTACAATATTCCTCAGTGACAACTAAACTGCAAGCTCATCACGATTCAGCGGAACCATTAACCTTCCTAACTTATCACAATATCCCTTTTTTCACATCCTTTCCCCCAATCCAAAGAAGGGCCATCGACATTCATCTCCAGCATCTTCTCCCCTCAGAACAGCTTCCTCCCTATTATTGCCTCTTCTTCCCTATTTCAAAGAAGATCCAATGTTTGACTTGGACTTTTATCTTGAAATAACATTTTCCTCAGAGATTATTAGGTAGAGCGTCGCTAGGTAAAAGTACGTATCCATGTTGGCGATTTCAGTCTTAATATTAGAGTATCAAAGAATATGATATCTGTTATCTGTTTTATCATATTATCTGTAAGCACAACTCTGGAAAATGAAGACTGACGTGAACATTTGTAGGGCCTGCCTCAGCTCTATGCTGGAATATTTCCGGTAATTTTTCTTTTATAACAAAAGGAATTATTTATTTATTAGTTTCTCCGGCTCCCGGATAGCCAAGCGGGTATCGCTTTCGTCCTTGGAGAAAGCAGTCCCTGGTTCGTTTTCCAGTGAGATTTTAAAAAAATTGTGCGCATGACCTCAGCTGTCAAAGCAGTTCGATAAAAATATCAATACGCTTTATCACTACTGTTTGATTTACAACGCTAATTTTTCGCCATGTTGTGAAGAATATTGCAATTTCATGAAATCGCCCACCAATTTAATCAGATCATTCCGACGCGAAAAATCCATGATCGAGAACGTCACCTAAATGTATCACACGGACCTTTTGGAAGGAATCTTATCAGAGCGCTACAACACTGTCGAATGGGAACACATCTCCTAAATCTTAATTCCTCTCTCTCTCTCCATTCCTTCTGCACACATTCGACGGCGCGCCCTGACCACCATTTCTGCAAATTCCGCTTTTGTGGAAGCCCTCCCCCCCCTCACCTCCTCCCGGGCACCAATGTCCATTTTCTTCCCCTCATCCTTCATTCCTTCCCCTCCTCATCCCTCACTTTTCTGCGTCTCCGATCAATATATCCCTTGTACACAGTCTTCCGTCAGAATGGTGTTTCTTTCTTTTTTTGAACCTCCCCCTCCCGATGCCCACTGTCCACTCTTTCTATCCACTCACGACTCCCTCTCACCCCACGGCCATCCTTCTCTACCCTCGCCTTCTACCCCACTACCGAAACATTTCTTTTCCCTCCATATCCCTATACTCCGTTCTTGTTTCATTTATTTAGCACCGCAGTAGCTGCCTCTCTCTCTCTTTCTCCTCATACCACCTTGTCTTAATCCATCCTTCTCTTCCCCGCCTTATTTTTTCCGTATATATTCTCCCTTTTCTCTCCATATATACTCTACCCTCTGCTCTTTCCCTTTATTCTTTACCTTTCCTCTCTCTCATTCTTTTTTCCAATTTTCCAAGTTCTAGTAACTCCCCAATACACCGTCTCGCTGCGTATGGGAGCAATAAGAAATGGAACATTAAAGCTGTGAGTGGGGCAGGAGAGAAGGAAGTGTTGAGGATATGAAAGAAATATTATGCGGATGTTGTGTGGTATAATTGCAGGGTGTTCCACAATTGGAAAGGATTCCAAAAGAGGAATATTTCACGGTATTGGAAATCCATCTTACTCAAGGATTTTGTTCAGGGTTTATTTTAAGTGCTCGAGCTGATGTCAATTTCTTCTCACAATCTTAGTAACCAAATTTACCGTTCTATATCCAATACGGTAAGGCCTCCTTATTGATTTCAGCTTTTCTAAGTTTGATAATTAGGTTTATGTTGCAAAAATAGAATTCCAAAATTCTCTCGTTAAAGGAACTCCCTCTTTTATTAGGTACTACGGCAATGCGTGAAGAGAATCGTGACTTTGATAGCTTTTGACACCACTCAAAAAATATCACAGCCTATTATTTTTGGTCCTAGCCCATGAAATATATCATATATAAAATATGAAATTTATAACGAGCTACGAAATGAATAGAGAACGCTAATTTTTGGAATAATTTACTTATTTTTTGCATCCACAACATAAAGATATAGACATGCAAAGAAGTTATCAATTTATCAAAGATATACTTATTATATCGGGAGCACTTCAGACGGCAAATAAAGATTTTTACTCTCTACAAATATTCGAAGCTTAAGGCTACCTATAGATGTTTCTGATTTCATGAACATTCCAACACGTTTCCAATCAACAAATGATGGCTTGGCAGTTAGGATGTATAATTTAATTATAACAATTCTGCCATAATTCCTTTAACAAACTAATTCCATAATCTTTTTAATAAACATTTACTTCCAGCAAAATTTCATAGCATAAAATCAGAGATGAATAAGACAAATTTTGAGAAACAAAGTTTGAGTGATTGCAACATGTTACCACGAAAAGAAAATCCTGACTCTTTAAAATTTCGTTCATCGATAGTTGTCAAGATACTTTTTGAGAAATTAATGGGTCTTCTAAACAAGTTATGAATAAAGATTATATCTCCGGGTACAGTAACAATCGCATTCTTTCAAAAAATATCATTGACTACCTGCAATTGTCTACCATTGAGTAGTTGTTTCTTACATCTCACTAGCATCAAGCTGAACCAATGATTTGCATTGAAAATAATGCCGTTAAGAAATATACGAACTGCGACAAAGGCCTCGCAAGAGTCGATTCCCATTCGAAATCACAACGAAGCAAGAACGAAGCATAACCACGGACAAGCCGAAATCGTCAATGGACAACAAAACAATCGTCCGATGGCGAAGAGAAAGAGAAATCGCATGAGCGGAGGAGAATAGGCAGAGATTTGGAGAAAGGTGATTTAAATAGGGAAGGAGGAGGAGGGGGGAAAGGTAGGCGATGTGGGAGGAGAAGATAGGGTCCGCTGGAAATCGATGCCAGGTTTTACAGGGAAGATAATTGAAATACAAACTCCATCGGCGTAGAGGACCAAGCAGAGGCATTTATTATTTAAGGGGACGAGATGGGAGGGAAAGAACGAGAGGACGAAATACGTCGAGGGGAGTGTTTCCGAAGGGATTTTTTCGATGCGGGAGTGTTTGTAGGAGTGAGATGACCCCCCAAAAACGCCCCCCATCCCGTGCGATGGACACCGCCACGCCTTCCGTACTGCTTCTGCAGATGCTTTCCCACTCTCTCCATCCGAAATAGGAAAAGGTGTCGCGTTGTCCATGACGACGGCACACGTTATGCGCTTATCCTTCCGCTTATTTCCTGGGCGCGCAGTTGAGGGGAAAAAACGAAGGGAAAAATAAACACGCCGACGAGGAATTGGAGTTTTTCGATTCTCCGGCGAAGTGTGATCGAGGACGCTGACGATTTGTTTCTTTTTTCCGGAAATTTGTTTTTTTTCGCCCGCGCTTTTATTCCGATTTTTTTGTTTCCTTCCCTCCCCCGAAAGTTCTTGTCTTTTGTAATCAACTATACGGCGGAAACGAAGGCGGATATTTTCGGATCGGAATTTGGGCAAATTGGAAAGGCACGAGACGAAATGCTCTGAAAAATCTTTTATTCATACGTCGCTCCTAATTTATTGAAGGGCTCCATTTTTCCCTGCCGCTGTCGAAATGGGCGGAATTTTTGACGAAGATGCCCAACGCTGTTACTCGCCCTGTACTGCGTATGATTCGCAAGGAAACATCTCTGGCAGTCTCTCAGAGGGAGATTGTTTCAACGATAATGTTACTTTCATATATGGGAATTCGTGGAACATACGGTCATTATAATAGCGCAGCATGTGCTCCATGTTCAATAAAGTTTCTTTATTATTATGATTACATATTTTCCTCTGGAGAGAAAAATCAGCGATAAATTGACGCACGAAAGTATTGTCTTAACCATGTTCATCCCTAGGCCTAATGAACCTCAACCCTTCCGCAACTTGCTACCATAAGATGGGATGAGACTTATGAGACAAAATGAGAAGTGATGTAGTTTTTCCTTGCCTACCTCAGTGAGGGAGAATAGAGCGAGGGGAAAATATCCATGTAACTGCAGCACAATGACTCTATGAAAACATTTTTCAAGAAGAAAAAACCTAAATGAATGCCATTAATCAACACCATTCACACCTTGACAGCTTTTCTGAAATTTAATGAATAAATACGGACAATCCGTCGTATTCATGTATATGTTAAGGTTTTGAGTTACTATAGTATGTATCAATTATCTTTTAAGATGCTGAAATTCTCATTAGCTCGATGTTTCAATCTAATTTACGTTTGAAGAAATGTACAGTTTTCAATTGACATTATTTGTATGTGTTCTGGGTATGTGTGGATGTGATGAAATAGTGGTTATATTATTTATGATTAATGATATTGATATATTCAGTGGAAAGGGTTTGATCATGATGACATTTAAAATTAAGTTAAACATGTATTTAATGAATATAAATGTGAATCAACGTAGAAATATCACGTTCAAATTATTATTTAAAATATTAAATTCAATCCTTTCACTATGATTTAATATTGAACGATGTCTTTATTTTTAACTTTATTATACAAGAATAAGAAATTCATTTATTTTGTAATAATTTAAAGCAAGGAATTAATCGATGAATTACGAATCAAGAAGAACAGTACCAGTATTATATGTATAATACACGAAGTAAAGTTAGATTTGAAGGTTATTTACGAGCATAAACATAAAAAAGATATTGCCTCAAAGATTATGGAATCAAATATTTTCTCCTTTGAACCTAAATATATTCTAAGATAAGTATCACGTGAGGTTGGATTTCATCATATCCGCGATCCTGAAATTACGGAGACTGTTTTGACTCCGATTCGAAAATTTTGAATTGATCCTCTAAAATCCAAATCCTTGCCGCAGATTCAAAATCGAATCGATTCTCGAAGCTTCGAAGGTTCCTGATGCTTGATATATCCATTTGAAAAATAATTTTGTCTTAAATTCTACGGAGCATATGTGCAATGTTCTTTGAAATTTACGCTAGTGCGCTCTAAAACATTGCAAAGATCTGGATATGTCTGGACTGGGAGCACTCAACTATAAAATAACAAGGGCTCTACGTACATTGAAAGGTCCTTGTCCAATTCCCCACCCTTCCGCCGCTATGCCGAGGTAATAGAAATGCCAGTTACAGAATAATCTTGACTCGCGAGTAAATTTCAGACAGTTTCCCAACCGATGTGTTGCCCTCTTTGTTTCTAAGTTATCTTCGCTGTCCTACTGAGATCCGCATCCGCCGAGCGAGATCTCTTCGTCACACTCAAAACGCATTTAGACTGTCCAAAGCAGTTACTCTCTTTCTGTGACTCCTCATTCCCTATCTCTAAAGGAATGACAACAAAGAAAAGGATGCTTTTACCAACATCTTCGTAGTAATTTAAAATCGATTATTCTATAAGATCAATAAAATAAATAAATCTGGACAAATTCAGTCGTTAAATATTTTCGACATAGGTTTCCGAAATGTCAGGGACTTATAGTAAACCCTAAAATTAGAAAATAAAAAAGAAGTAATCATTTACCATGATTATATTGTTATATTTCACGTCTCTCATGTAAATTCAAGTCATGTATTTTAATACCTCAACCATTTCGAGCCTTACGAATATATATAAAATAAGGAGATATTATCTCATAGAAAATGCTTTCTGTACCTCTATTTCTCTTTCATATAAGCCATCATTCTAAGTCGCCTTTTTAATTTTTTTTCACATTTTTTTCCGCTGAAATTAATTCTACTGCTCTCCACCAAAGGGTCAAGTTGTACTTTCTTATTGCCCATGTTTCACATCCACGCAAGGAAATACTTCAGACTACTGCTTTGTCAATTTTCTCCTTCAATTTACTTCAGCAAGGCTCCTTAATTGCTGCCACCTCTCTCGCATTATTATTCATAACTGGGTGGCCGAAATACGGTGTGTAATTTACCTATGGCTTTTCATGTAGAATTTCTGGCCAGAAATTTCTGTCCCTTTAATGATAAATTTATCTAAACTCGAATTAAAGGTTTATCAATATTCCATGTCACAAAGACAGCGAAAAGAGATGTCTTGGCTAATAAATTGTAGGTGTATTTTATACTTTAAATTCTTTTGAGAACCGTTCCGTTAAGTATAGCAGATATAGGAAGCATGGTGAAAAATTATGCGTAAAATCAACAAATGAACACTCTTTTCCAATAAAAAAACTTTTTTACAATGCCTCGTAGTACGAAATTCCAACATCCGAAAGCTTCGATAGTTGAATTTCTTCTGGGAGAAATGTTTTAAACAGTTTTCCTAAAATTGCATAAATCCAGACATTTACACTTGAAATATGATAATTTTGTTGGACAGTTCCAGGAGAAGAAACGTTTAAACCACAGGAGACATGCAATGCAACCAAGCCTATCCCTCATGATTTAATGTTTTTTCTCATAAAACAGTTTAGTGTTAATAATTGCCCCAAAGTGAAGCCTGAGTCTATATAGTTTCCATTTTATCAACATTCTTCATCTTCTATCTCATATTCGTAACGAAATCAATGATATGGACATAAGCCTTTTTGGAAATGAATAATAGTTGTGATCTGCTATTAGGAATTCATGTTCGTAAATCATTCTTTATTATATACTACTATGTAAAGAGGTTGGCAAGATAATTTTTCGCGTACCGTCAGACTCAACGGTTAAAATACTTTTCATTGGGAAGAGTAGGGAAAGCGGAGACATATTTTAATCCACCTCAGCTTTCCCTAGGTTAGACAAAGTTTTATTGTGTCAAAAATGAAGCAATTTACAGTATCGGCAATAAACACGATACTTTACGCATTCCCCATCCATCATCTTTATTCCATTTCGATAGAGCACACGCGCGGATAAAAGCACGGACGCATAAACATTTTTATGGCAGCGAAACGGGCACAAAAACGTTATACATTTGGGTCTGAGACACCAAATGAATGCTTCCGAGATAAACAAAGTTCCAAGGAATCATATAAAAGCATTGGCATATCCAACGAAATGTTTAATAATAAAAACGGAGGCCCATGAAACGCTGAGGTAACGAGAAGAGGGATAGGCTATGAAAGGGAAGAAAGGAATTTAGCGCTGTTGTAAGGGAGTTTTGCAGTAGGAGAAAGGAAATGGAGTAATGTTTTACGACTTTGGGATGAACGTGGATGGCAATGCGAGGAGGGCAAAAAGGAAGAGGGCTTTAGAAGGGGTTGGAAATAAAACGAGCGAGAGAGAGGGAGAAGAAGAAATTTTACGGAAGAGCCGGAAATGGGAGAGTTATAAAGAGAGGATGTGTATTTTTCAGCATGGAAAAACTTTGGTGGGCTCCCCCTGAAAACCCTTGGGAAAAGTTTTATTAATTATCGCTTTTATTGCGTCCTCTGTTCTTCGGGGTAGTAAAACGTTCCGTAATTCGAGTAATTCAAAAACGCAACACTAATTAGGTGATCTGGCGAAAATACACAGTATCGGATTCTTTGCATCTGAATAGGCTACGTTTTCTTTACTTCTATTCATTCGCAGATCTTTCCTCTATGTGGATCTCAGCTCTGTTTTTCTTATTTCTGTTTTTTATTTTAAGTTATCGGAAAAAAATTAACCTCATTAGAATGTTTAGCAAATCCTCAGTAAGTGAGTTTCTATGTAAACTAAAAAAGGTATTTATTATCAATTTTTCCATTGCGAAAAGATTTTAAAGATCATCCCATATTTAGGTATATCTGTAATTGAACTATGGGAGTCGATCCATCAAGTTGGATTTCCTAATGTAACTAGTATATCGTAAAATAAGTTATTAATGAGATCAGGAAAACAACTGAATATACAATATCTGTAAAAATCACAGTAAAACGGCAAACCCCAACTTTTTTTACTAACTTCTAAAATTTCCGGTTTTCCCGCGAACTTAAAATTTAGCGCATAGTTTCCAAACATATTTTCCATCAGGCAACTACATGAAGTGTTTAGACGCTTTCAAAAATTTTTATCCGTATATTTTAAGCGTAAAGATAAAATATGTCCTCTTTGTTATTTTTGGCCCCGAGAATTGAAGATTCAACGTATGATTTCAATATTTTCTCATTGATTACTATAAATATACGCAACTTTTGAGCCTTATGAGAATTCGATAGTCATAAATTCGATTTTCTCGGTCTACTTTGATGCACATATTATATACTAAAGTTGGAAGGAGGTTGAAAGAGACTAAAAATTATACATTAATAAATAATTTTACGTATACTTTACTCGTGTACACTGTGTAAGCGAAACAGGAAGTTTGGTCTAACTGTGGCGAAAACGCGGCTTAAATCGTCCAGCGATAAAATATAAAGCGCCATTTGCAAAGCCAGGTTTCACTAAAATTAGGATTCTTAGTACACGTAGGTAAGGGAAGAAGAAACATCGAAATCAGTGGTCATGAAGGTTAGACACCTCGATCGCATAGCCATCGTTTATATAACGATTTTAAAAATTTTTGGCAGGTTTCGAGTCATCATAACATCTATAACTTAGTGGTATAATAAAAAAGTAATTAAGAAATTTCAACACCAAAGGAAAAAAAGCACTGCGGAAAAATGTCACCCTCCGCGTGATAAACTTTCTTGCCTCCTTTTCATCATGCCTAAAATTTCTTACCGAAACAAGAATACTTCCCTCAATTTTCGTCCTTCCCGACGGGACGCGCCCCAGCAAAAATTTTTTGCCCCGAAAATCAACAATCGCTTAACCAAGAAATTCCTCACCCAACACGCTCCGCTTGTCACGCCCTCCCTCCCCGCAACGCCACTGATTTCTCCGCCGGAAAACCCCTTTTTTCCTCCACCGGAGAGAGTTTCCCATCTTAAAACTTCTTGCCACCCCTCAGCCGCGGCAAGAAAGGCGGCTGGAAAGTCACTGGCCGAGATTGCTAGACTGAGGAAATCCTCCGAATAAAAGGAAGAAAGGGGTTCAGACATTGTGCGGGGGCGGCACGGGGGGATGCTCTTAGCGAAAGGGCAAGGAGCCGGTGAAGTTATGAGGAGTGCGGTCGTCGGTATGGGGCGGCGGTTTGCCCCCCGCCACAGAATCCTCCGACGCGGGCAAAAACAAGACTTTCTCCTCCTCCTCTCCTTTGAAACCGCATTATCTCTTCGCAACCACCCGCACAAGTAACAACGCGCGCGACCCCTCCCCCATTTGACCGTCCGCAAATTGCCCGGGATTCGTCATGCAGGGACATCTCCCGCTGCCTCAAGGCACACGGCCAAGTGTATATTAAGAAACGCTCGAGCGGGGGGAGGAACGCTAAAACCATCCGCCGTTAACTAAATTACGTGCAAACATTACGTAAATATGCTTCGAATCAGAGCAAGAAATAGTTCTGGAGTAATCAATTTGATCTCACTGAGAGATGCTTGGTGGAGTGTTATGTTTCATATAGTTAATTGCAATAAGAAAATGGCATTGTTTACGGATTATTTATTATGGTATATTTGAACATCATCAGTTGATGGCGTAACTACACACCGATACCATGTCTGCGCTGAAAACTTAGTAAACCGACTCTTAATAAACATTTACTAACCCGGAAGAAGTTGTGCTTCTTTCTGTACTTAAGTAAATTTTTAACTTAGAACAGTTTAGTATTACTGATTACCAAGGAATGAAGCTGGATGAGGTATTGCTTATGTATGGACAATACATCTCTTTCATTGTAATTTATGACTTGGAATGATTTTCATGCAATAATTCTTAGAAATATAAATCTATATATAAGTAAATCAGGGAAGATATTCTGCATAAGTAAGATGCGTTACCAAACTTTTCGTAACGCTTTTGATAATAGCTGCATTTATTTTCTTTAGCGAAGAAACAAATAAACATGATACAAAACTGTGAAGAGCAAATTAAATTTTCACAAATAAATTGATCGAATACTGTTCAAAACAAGCTTCCATTAGAATTTTTTCCTACTTGTCCTATGTTATGAAAGGGTATTTCTCCATCTACCTAACTTGCCTAAGATTGAGCATTCATTACTGAAACTAAATGGGAGGATATACGAATTTTGCTTCCAGC
This sequence comes from Pachydiplax longipennis, assembly GCA_036926295.1. Taxonomy (NCBI): domain Eukaryota; kingdom Metazoa; phylum Arthropoda; class Insecta; order Odonata; family Libellulidae; genus Pachydiplax; species Pachydiplax longipennis. The sequence continues at coordinate 22,627,232 of JAVFKF010000012.1, forward strand.
TTTTAATCATGCCAATATTTATGGAGGATTCCGGATTATATTTATATTTTAAATGTAGAATTTTTCAAATTTTCTGAAAAACATTCTTTCTAAAAAAGAGTTAGACATGCAATTTGTCATCCTCATGTATCCTTCTTACTGCAGGTTCAGAATTTTCCCTTTTTTCTCCTTAAGTTTTCATTTTCTACTTTCTTTGAGGACGCCAAATTTTACCCATAGGCTGACATCCCTTTGACCATATCCCTCTGAATATCTTTCTACCTTCATTCAAATAGTATTACATACTTACAAAAATATTAGCATCTTCGCACCATTTTGTCGTTTCCTCATTTGAATATTTACTGCTGCTTATCCACAAGCTTTCTTCAACTCTTCGAAATCATATGCTTTTTGAAGGAACAGTTCACAAACTCAATTAGCCAATTTTAACTCAATATTATTATTTCAATTGATTTGAAGAAAAATATCTTAAGAAAAGGTACACATATAGATTTTCTTAGTTTCGATGGCGTAACTAAAATGAACAAGTTATCTTAATCGTCGTTTCTTTCAGAAGGAACCTTATGTATACAGTTAATTAAAGAAAATTAAGAACCACTACTTTCAATGATAATTTCTATGAATATGAAAAGGAGATTGCGTAAAACTATTTGAGATGAATTTCAAATGTATTGATATTTTATTACACATTTACATTATGGATGTCTAAAATTCCCAAAGAGAGTATAAGTAAGGCAAAGAAACGAGAAGGGACATAAAGTGAGAAAATAAGCTGGACACTGGAATTCACAGCAATCATCCCATCAATAAAATCAGTATAATTAGGAGTAAAATAACAATTTTTTTGCAATTTTACTGATTACATATCTAATGCCTGTCAATGAGATATTTAAATATGCAGAATGAATTCAAGGCACTAAGAACTCCACCATGTCTTATCAAAGATGGATATGATGCTGACTGATTGGCATAAGATAAAAATAAAAAGGAAGAAATAGAGGAGGGATGGTGTCATAAAAATGATGCAGATTTATTACAAAATAATAAAAATTAAATCACGCACTAGAAAGAAAATCAATTCCTCAACTTCAGCTAGAAAACCCCCCTTAATTTGGTTTTGAATGCAAACTTCGCACCTATCAAAGAAGGAAACGAGGACGAGAAAGTAACTTGAGCAAGGGAGATCAAGGAGAGAATTGATCTAAGAAAAATCATGCGGTCCGACGTTTGCGAGATTGCCTTCATCCTCCGGAAAACCCAATTATTAAACCCACACTCGGAATTTTATAGATCGAAATTTAACCTCAATTAAAAGGGCATTACGGAGGGAAGCGGCGGTAAAGGGACATCGGAAGAAAAATATAAAAGGGAGTTATAGGAATGCACAGAGGAAGAACGGAGGGTAAAAGGCAGGGGAGGATTTGGTACGGATAAAGGGGAGTGAGGAGATTTGAGGAGCAAAGAAAGAGAGGTGTGGGTGGGTGGAATCTGTCTCGAGAGGATAGAAGAATAAAAAAAGGCGGGGTGCCGTTTCTAGGGGACATCACGTTTTGCGGACATGAAAGAGGAAGGGACGAAGAGGGGGGGGGTCTTTCGTGAGGATTGATACGAAGGGGGGTGGGGGAGGGTCCGGCATGTGTGGAGGGGGAGGGTCCGGATCGAGATGAGTTCGCAAGAAGAGATTAGAGAGAGGATGGGGAATGCGAAAGAGAGGAGAGAGAAAAAAGGTTTTAGAAGTGGGAATAGTTGAAGATGCCGGAGGAGCAGAGCTGGTTCGGACAGTGCGTGCGAGGGAGAGGTACGGATGTCTTGAGGGAAAAGGAGGACGATATGGAACTTTGGGATTTTTTTGCTGCACCCGATATGCACGATTGGGGGTCCATCGTACCTTCAGTCCAACCGAGTTTATTTGAAAGATGAATCGAAGAGTGTCAATTTTGTCAGTTTTCAGTTATCGCATGCAATACTTACTAAATTTTCGATTTAACAAATTTGGAAAATGACAGTTTTCCCCTTCATTATTTTATTTGAAATGCAAGAATCTGTTTCATTTCTTAAAAAAAATTGACGATAATAATCCCATCTATACTCTTATCGCATTTACGAGTGGAGAAGGAAATTGTAATGAGGGATGATTCGGCATTACTTTTGAGACAATGAACCAGTTGCAAACTTGTAGATCTCAGACCGATAGATTTTCAATATCCTTGTATTTCGATGGAAATTTAGAAATGAAAGCCATGCAAATAAAAGGAAATGTTTAATATTAACATAGTTCAATGCTTGAATAAAACCACAAATTACGAAACAACTTCTAATAAGTATAAATGAGGTTTTCAATTATTAAAAAATTCCCACGCTTACACATAAGTAAAAGAATTATGTGCAAATAGTTGATTATGCTGAATATTTTAAATTGATTAAGTTGCAATTTATTATTTTTATCATTTTTTTCTTCAGTTCACCAAAATAACTAAATAAAAAGTCATTCGAATACACCTAGTTCCTGCGAACACGATTCTTGTTGAACTGAACATTTTTATTATTCTATAGGTGTAGGATAGAGAAGCACTGTATCTTCCATTTTCTTTATTCTCACTCATCGCAGTAATAAAACAAAGGGTCAGAGATCAGAGATGCTGAATAATGACATTCAATCTGATTAGTACTTATTGGGTGCGATGAGTTTTGGGAGTATTTATAAGATCCCAGTCCCGCAGTTAGTTCCTTCTCTAGCCATTATATCTCGGTGAAGAAAGCGAGATTAACTACCTCACTCCTCATCTAATCTAATAAGTCTCACTCCCACTCCATGACATTTGGTAGCTTACGACGGAGGGGATGGGGTTCAAATCGGCCTTACGGCTTGTAGAAAGTAAAAAAAGTACAAAACTACTTGTCAAGAACCAATATCATTTAAATATTAACCATCTTATTTTTTTCCTAAATAATTCGTGTACCGGCAGGAAAGCCATGAATTAAATTTTAGAAGTATTCAATTATGCAATTCTGTGACTACGAGGAAAAATAAAATCTTATCCGGATGGAGAAATGTTTGATTTTCCAAGACTAAGAATCAAGTAAGTAAAAAGTAACTACCTTCACCCAAAAATCATAAATAAATATTATCTTCACCATAGAGTATCTTTTTAATTTCCTACATGGATATGAAAATAAATTAATGAAATTTCCGTGATTTTATAAGTAACTAAAACGTGAATCTCAATCACCAGATCCAAATCAACCTTTTAACCAGAGCCGGACATGTTCTGAGGCAAAAATTAACATAGGGGTTCATTTAGATGCAGTTTTCTTTCAAAGATAGAAGTTGTAAGAGAAATTTCTAAGAAAAGGAAGGATGCGACGCAAGAATAAAGGTGAGTGTGGGAAGCAATCGAAGGGAAGAAAGGGACGAATGAGAGAGAGAGAGAAGGGGAGATGAAGGGTCTAGAGCAGTCCACGAGAGTGTGCGTGCTTAATTATCAAACGAATTTCTCATTTCGAGACAAATTAAGCGGCTCTGAGCGGGACACGGGATGGAAGGGGCCCAGGAGATGAGATGGGTTTGTTAGACTGGGTTAAGTATGAGGTAGTGCCTTACTATAATGGTCGAGATTGGAAGAGGAGAAAATGGCAGAGAGAGACAAAGAATGACATAATGAAAATATTGCTGCAATTTAAGAGCTACATTTTTATAGGGTAACGAGAATAAAGAACCATATGCCCAAAAGAGGGCGTGCAGGAATCTGCACGCCCTCTTTTATAAGAGTAAGTGCTTACTCAGTTTCTTGATTAGCTACAAGTATAGAAAGTGTTAGTATTACTTTCGAACTTTTGGTGAATTATGAACTACTTCTAGTCGCGTTGGCACGTACTCAGAAAAAACAGAAGTAAATTTTCAGAAATCTATTCAGACAGAAAAATAAGCAACATGGCTATACTTAAGTATTCATTCTAATGTATAATTGTAAATACTATTCATACCATACTACGCAGGATAATTGTCTTGCACCATTATGCCTACATGTATTGCAAGAAACATTCTCTATACACATATAAACGTACGTCATAAGTATTCGTATGATTAGAACATACAAATGCAGGAACTTCAGTATTAGATAAGTTTAAGGAATATGTCTCCCGGATAGACTTGTAACGTGTTCGCCTAAAATAAAAGCGCTACCGGGTTCGATTCCCAATGGAAATCCATTTGTGCGGAAGTCGGTGCACCTTTAACTATACTATTATTAATAAAGGAAGATAACGAGTCCTTGTCCCTCATACATATTTTTGTCTTATTTATCTCTTAAGCCATAATGCTCAAACGCCAAGTTTAATATATAATACCTTCCGTAGCAACTCCTGTTCCGAGTCCTACCCAATCAGGGAAATTGTGTACCGACTCCAAGATATCGAAGCTGAAGAGTCAACTAATTACTAGTGACAGCGATGTATGGCAACGCTTACACTGATGTCAGAACAAACAACAATCGACAGTCTTCATGAGGAAAGATAGTAAACTACAGAATAAAGTTCTATTCACATCGCAAAGAAGTATGAGGTTCGTAGAATATTTCAAATACAGTGCATAGAGTTTCGGATAGTCTCAATTACTTACTTTTGAAAAGAAAGTCAACCTAAGCGTGTTTAAGTTCCCCAACTACGTATGATTCAAGGGATGAGATGGAATGAAGGCGTTGTCGAGGAGATTGGATAGGGGAGAAATGGGATGGGTTTTGAAAAGGAACTTAAGGACAGAAGTCCTCTCCATCCACCTTCCTATAAATTATATTCGCTCGAGAGCATTAATTTTACGGAGGGAGGGAAGGGAGGGGGTAATGCGAGTGTCGGTTTGAGGGTCTTGGAGGGGTGAAAGGAGTCTTCGGAGATCCTAATGGTTGATGGCCGTAATGGTATTGCGGAGACAAGAGGGATTGGAAATGATTATTTGCTACGAATAGGAATATGCGCTTACTCAGTTTCTTAATTAGCTACAAATATCAAAAGTGTCAGTATTCCTTTCAAACTTTTGGTAAGTTATCCCTTAGTCTTCCCGTTTTATCCCTTAGCTGTTAGCCTCTTAGCTTAGTCTTAGCTGTTCGCCTCTTGATCTTGAACATACTTGTGTTTAGTTGCATCCTCAACCTTCCATTGCTTTAGAATCTTCTGGATGATAATTATTTTTTGTTCAAACGTGTTTTTTTATAAACCAGCTATCTTCAGTTTTATTTTTAAAATAAAAGTCCTATAATAGTGAAAGTACAGTTGTACTTTCAGAGGATTATATTATATGCATCATTTGATAATAACAGTAACAAAATACTACAAACTAGTAACTTGTATAATTGTATTTACTCGAAGCTTAAAAAAATAGAAGCAATTTCATCTAATCTGAAAGATTAAAATAACATTTTTTGAAGTCATCAAATATAGGCAAATCAGATCAGACAAAATCCTGTTCAATTGAAATTTTGTTTTCCATTTTAAATTGATGAGCAAGTCCCTTAAACTCTGACCCTGCCAATGATAAAACTTAACGGTGAAACCACTTAACGCTCTAAAAACTTAAATTCAGAAAATGAGATTGTTATCGATCCAAACAAGTATTGGAAGGAATCTAAACAACTCTGTCTTCAAATAAAGTACCAGTCTAATTGCATTATTTCGAGAATATCCACCACCGAAATGCAATATAAGTAGTGATTTGTAAGCTGCGAAAATCTATCGTTCTACGAAAACAAAAAGTATGACCCAAATCCCAGAAAATTCTCAGCTCTTAGAAAAACCATATTTCAAGTATTGTAGGGAAGCAAAAATTATTATATTTCGAATGATCTTTGATATACTTGAGTACAGTGATTTCGGGTATCTAAGTCTTTCTTTCTTTCTAATACAGTCTTTCTCTTAATTCGGACGGAATACACGTTAAAATATCTTTTCATAGCGATAGACTGTGTTTTTCTTCTTTATTGTATTACTATGGTCTATGGTATGACAAACATCAAGTACGGAAATATTTGTATTTCTTTTTGCTCAGTGGATTAGATCAGGATTATTAGATGGAAGAATACAATTTTCTGATGTTTATGGTACGGGAAGACAATGTAGTCGTTCTGTTTTCCATGTCTTTACCCTTTTTTGCCACTTGTGCCAATACTTGAGCTGAAACTACTCTGCAAAGTGGGCTATTAACGGATCCATCTGTAAGCTTTCAAACAAAGTAAATCAAATAATATTACTTTCCGAGCAGTAACTCTCATACCCTGAAAATTGGGGTACTTTGTGAATGTTATATTGGACACTGTCTTCATACCAAATTTTATGAAAATCAGTGAAGCGTTGGATTAGAGCTCCAATTTTCAGATCTTATTTTGAATTTCCGAAATATAAATAATAAGGCATTTTTGAAAAAAGAACGAAAATTTCTCAAGGATTTCAAACGTTATGCATGAAACGTATTCACTTCAAAATTCAACTCCGGAAGCCATCTCCGTTTGGCCCTCAAATTTGCTGCAGAGCCCCGGCGTGAAGAATGCAGTAAATGTATAAGCCTCTGATTCCTGGACTCCCATTAAAACAAGAGGTTGTGAAAGCAATCCGCATTTCCGCCATAACTCTTGTGAGATGAGCGAGGTGGAAGTGGGGGAGGGACATAATGAGTATTTGTTCAAATGCGAAATTAGTTTTTCTCCCTCCGTCGACTGCTATCTCAGCCTTCTCAGATCGCCTCTCTGGGTATCTCCTCTGCTCCTGCGAGGTGATTTATTGAGGGCATAATTTAAGCAAGGGATGGCTGGCTGTGCGTGGGTGGAGGGGGAAACGAGAAATGGTTTCAGATGAGGATTACGGAGAGAGTGGGGACTTTGCGAAGGAAGAGCGCCGTCGGGACTCAAAATTCCCATTCTGAGATTTTAAGCGGAGTGACGCCGATGATGGAGTGCCTCGGTGCTATGGAAAAGCGCGCCTCTAATGCTACATTAAAACTCATTTCTTTTGGGTAATGGATGGTAACTATGGCTAATTAATTTGCGGTAATTGATTGAGCCACTTACTGCAGTAGTACGTACCATTTAAGATGATGTTCATCATTGCTTAACGTTTGGGAATAGCTATCAAGAACTTTTGGGGCTGCAGGCACATCAACTGAAGTTGACCAGTTTTACTTGCTGAATTTTCTGCAATGGTTGATTAATGAAATAAATTTCATTCGTTTACTTGCAAGATAGAGAAACACGTATCTTTCATTTATTCTTCCTTTAGTAATTTTAACGGCCGTTATAACATGACAAGTGTGAGGTATGAGAGCTGCTGATATCATTCCTCCTAATGTGACTTATCGAATTCTATGATTAATGTTATTAATGAGATCATTACGCTAAATCCACGTACTTTTCGGTCTATAGATGACACAGTGGGTCAGAAAGGTCAGCTACCACACTCAACTTGCTCAGTTTTTTCATCTCCTCTGTGAGATTTTTTGTCGCTAGTGTTGGGTAGGATGATAATAAAACCAGACTTCGGGCTGATGACTTTACTGACAGATTTATCACCAATTTTTGATTCTATTCATTCTTATAATGCTATCTTAACGTGAAGATACTTCAGAATTGGATACTGATAATTATATTGTAAATTTCGCACATTAATCCTAAAGATGTACAGATTATTTTCGCATACTATGCGCTTTTCTTTCAGATCATCTAAAACGATACTTCATAAAGTGTAAAGCTAATCTGGTTGAATCTTCTGCTATTCGTCACACCAAACCATGCAGAATGTGTAATTGTACCCCTTTTTATTAGTATTTATTCTCATGAGGAGTAGGAGTGATCATGGTGAGGCCTTGACATTTCAAACTTGAAAGTAATTGCGGAATATATCATGAATTTTAACTGTAAGAACCACACATATATTCAGAAAAGTAATTCACGGAATATTTTCCTTATTAGATGATCTGTAAATGTTTCGACCCATTTCGCATTATAAATGGCGCAGTAATAATGGGGTAGTTTCCATATTTACCTCCTTATATCCACCACTAGTTGGTGCACCCATACATACGAAATATCTTTAATGGTAAACACAAAATATACTGATCAGCTATATATTTAAAAATTTACTTCATTACCAGCGTAAATATGCTGCAAGAGATAACATAATTAAAAGCCTATACATGCTGTAATTATAGCGTAATGACCTCTCTTTCCTCTGGAAATAATATTGGAGATTCCATCAGTATATTTGATAAAAGATCATTAATGTGCACAGGAATATGTCTGCACTCGGATCGTATCTAAGTCTTTTATGGTCAAGAGGAAATTATAGATTTATGATTTTTTACCTCATCCGTATATTATGAATAGAAAACAATTTGGGGCAAAATTTGGAAAGATTTAAGAGAATCTTTCCACTTTAATTCTTGGTTTAAGAGAATACTCTAGGTATTTTAAAAAGATTATGTCAATACTAATGAAAGAAAATAGTACGAAATTTATAGGTATTTACATATAAGAAAATGTTGGAACGAAAATTTGCAAATATCCTAATGAAATCGATGGCTATCAAAATTGTTATGAGGATAATTCATTTAATTGATGTTAGCGTAGTGAACCTCGTATGACAGATTACGTAAAAATATAAATTACAATTACAGACACATATATGATCAAGAAAATTACTTCACCACCTTCTAAAATCACTACAATTCTGAAGTCAAATATAATATACACGAAAAGAATAAAGTATACTGTTACTGTAACAGCATCCATGTACACATCATAAAAGTTTATACATTTTTGTACTGTTTCGGATTTCAGCTCTGTATTCCATGAAATAAAATTAAGATAACAGTTTGTTGCCGCTCGAGATGAGCCTTTTAGATAGGCAACCTAGCAGCGCGAAGTAGAGGTCAGATGTTGCCGTTTTCCGCCCACAGATGTCAGGTGACGGTCTTATAGCTGCAATCGAGCTCTTCCCGAAACTTCGTCGCCTTCCTGCGGAAGCTGAGAGGCAGTACTACGATATTTATATGTTTATCTCACGAAGAATTTTCAAATATGAATACAGTAATACCTATTTAAAAGGTTTTAAAATTCCATTAGTCTCTGAAGCAATAACTCAACTCAGTAATGTTTTAGCTACTAAGTAATTAAATACTTACTTCATGAGAGCATATAAGCATTAAATATGAAAATATTGTTTTAGGAAACTGTGTTGTGTAGCAAAATAAGAAACAGTAATATATTTACCAAATATAGAGACGATACGAACTGTACACACGGATTTAGAAGGTTTAATTTCAGTTATATGTCAATAATCTTAGTTCACATCTTTATTTAATACGCAGTATTATGTGAAATAAAGATGTGAACTTATAATTATTTAAAAAAAACTTATAATACTAGGTAAACTGTTTGTTATCGCAAGAACTGGAATTACAACGTTATAATAATGTATCTTTCCATTTCGTAATAGTATCATCTATATTTTTTACCGCACCTGAAGACGAAATGTAGAGTAAGGATTTGACTAAATCGAAGCAACCTTTTATTATTACTCAAAGCAAGATAAAGACAGGCAGAGGAAAAACGTCTAATATTACGTAATTCTTTCTAAGCACATTATCTAAAAATACATGTCGAAAGTCTAATCACAATAGTATCTAAATCGAATCCATGAATACTAAATGCCATACTAAAGGTCCTCATGCTAAGAGCATTCTTATGAATGACGTGGAATAAAAAGTATTTATGAAAATGGTCATAACGCTCCATCGACACACCTACACTGAGGAGAGCCTTCGTTTCCTTCCCTTGATATCTTTGTAAAACAAGAATTTGGCTTTGGATATCGCAAAGGACCTCAAATTGAATGCTAATAATAAAGATTTTCAACGTTTAATTTAAATCCATTTGATTTTTCACGACAAAATAGCACTTTAACAGTTGATTGGTGAAAATTAAGGACTTAAGAATAATTTTATTTTAAAATGATTATATAAGGGAATTATATGAACCTCTCCCTCATGGCAAGTTTATAGATCCCCCCGTGACAATTTCATTACAATAAGTATACTTTAAAGTAACATATTCTTAATACAGCTTCGATTTATGTTAATATTATTTAAAGACAATTATTTATAAAGTTCGTGGGCAGATATTATCATTGCTCTGTTTCATAATTTAGTTACTTACTGATTAGTTGCAATGACTGACTGGATGGTGGTCAACAGTATGTATTTATTGCCAATTGTAAACAAAGAAATACTGAACATTCTGCCTATGATTACACACACAATATGATACCTCTATTCGCTCCCATTTCCTTTATCCCAAAATTGTTTTCAAGAAAGAAATAGCCGAAAGAGCGCAGAACGTTCTCAGTTTCACAGACAATGCGGAAGGACATAGAGAAAATTTTCTAACGAAAATTTATCACCGAAGAACCCCATTTTGTGTACATTCCTCTCACTCGATATAAAAAGTGGACGACCTGGGGAAAAGACTGAATGTTTTTCTTTCAAAGGGAGTTGAAATAATATTGGAAGCTTGTGTTCGCCTGGAAGAGAAGGATAAACAAAATTGAAGAATCGGCCCACACAAGGGAAGGACAGTAGGAACGTATTATATAAACAGAAGAGGAATGGCAACAAAAGGAGTTTAGAGAGTGAACAAACAACGGAGTCGGAAGAATAAGCATCTTACTGCAAGGTGGCTTATATCATTCAAAGGTTTGATCGCTTTCCTATGAACAAACTCAATATCTACGGTACTTTCCCTTTAAGTAACTCACTACTTCATTCTTGAGTTAAGATTGTAGACGTTTGTATATTCTTAGACGGTTTCCAACTGAAAAATTTTCCGTGCGTAAGAAATTTGGGTAAAATTAATGGTAAAAAACGAAAAATACGCTGGATATCTCTAAAGAATAGTTGAATCAGTAAGAAAATAATGTCATGATCCACAAAGATAATATTCCTCTTGAATGTTTATGAATTATTTTGATGTTAATTAAAAATAACAATAACAGTCCAGTTGTTGTTTGTTGACATCAATTTCGATTCTCATATTTTGGTAGCGTAACTTTAGGGATGACATCTCAGAATACGGTTTACAAGGGCATCATGATTACATTTTTCAAGAATGAATTCATACCTGAAATCAGGAGTTCATCTCTTACGTATTTCTACTCGCATATTTTTCAAAAATAATCTATGAACTACAGTATACTTTTAATGATATTTTTCTATTTAGCCAAACTTACCTCACAATACTACTACACTGAGCGAAACAATTTAATGCCTGAAGCTCACTGCAGCGACTTATTGTATTCAATACAGAACGCATCCAGTAAAAATGTATTTTCATTCCACGAAAACAAAATATGAATATATTACAACCCAGCATGGAACGGATATTAGGTTCAACAGAGCTGGGTCGTAGCATCATTACCGTATCCACCATAACCTCCTTCACCAAACCTATTTCCAAAATACATAAACACCGAAAAAACAAAAGCAAACACAGATATTCAAAATACATCAATGACCTGCATTTCTATTTATCTCTTAGAAAAGCGACATCTTTGAAAGAGGAATCTTTTCCGTCTCTCCAGCATCGGTCTCAAAAGCTCGCCTGTCTTCCCCCGTTGTCCATAGTAACCCTCGTATTGGCATTTCCCCTCTCCATCGGGCATAACTCCATCCCCCCCAATACCATCCGCTGGAAAGACCCTCCGAGAACCCTTCCCCTCCCCCCCTGCATCCTTCCGACTGTTTTGTGGGTGTGGACCACGACGCAGAGCGGACGCCATATTCGTTCGAGAAGCGCCAAGCTGACCACCGCCTTCCCTCCCGTTCCATCTTCCACCCACACACACACATACACACACACCCCTCCTCCCCCGCCCGATTCCTCCTACTGCCCATTGGTCCAGCCAGTCACGGCGCTCCTTCGATCACATCCCACCCACCTCCCTCCCCCTTCATCCCCTTTCGAGCTACTTCTACTGCAACATCACTCGGAGACCTTCGCAGCCACCTTTTGCTAAGATATCGCAGCGTCCCTTTCCAGTCGCCATCGCTCGCCCCTGTTTCATCCCTCCGAATGTTCCTTTTTTCCTTCCGCCGAATTACCGATTCCTCCATATCATTCCCGCGATTAACTTTCTCGTTCCTTCAATTTTTATCGTGATTCCATGCTTCGGCTTTATCGGTCCACGTTCGTCGCTTCATAATCAATAACAATAACAGCCGAGATTAGTTTGTATAACGGAGGCCTCTGACGTATGTTTACTTTTCAAATTGCAATTTTTCTAATGGTCATTTAAGTATAATTTGTTTAATTCATTATGAATAACTTCTAGAAATCACGTCATTCATAACATATCTTCGTAGAGTAATTTTTGCTAGGATATATGATCTATAAATGGACCCCACAATAAAGAGTACTTACATAAAACAAAATTAAAAGATATAGTGATAATACTCATCAGTTTTTTAATATTACAATTGATGTTGTATATCAAGAAATAAAATCAATTTACAGAAAAGAAGCAAGTTATCACTCAGGTGTAAATCATTCAGTAAGATAATCGCAATCGTAATATAAAATCATGGACTGAGTGACTTAAAAATATTATTTATGTGTTGTTAGCTCTCATAATATATTATTTAATTTTAATATTAAAGCAATGGTTAGAAAAGTAGATTCTGAGAAAAGGACACGAGTTCTTGAACAAACAGATACTAAATGGTCATACGTATGCAAGGTAAGACGTGAGGTTCAAGAGCACGGTTATCGAGAAAACGCACGTCTGGATATAAAATCATCCAAGAAATGAATTCAAGGCAGCGATATTCCGGTAGAAGAGGCATTCTTCCTTTTCCTTACTTGAGCATTCGTCATACCGCGCACGTCGTCTGCGGCTATCTCATAGAAGATTCTCTCTTTTATTCCCTTTGCCTCCCATTCAGTGTCCCTCTCCTAAAACCATCGTTCCGTTCATCTCCCCCGTGTCTCCTCCTGAGGCTCAGTCGCCATGGAAACCACACTGCCTCCTCTGTCCTCGTTGGTCATTAAGGATCCCCTCTTCCAGCTCTACCTTTATCATAACCAGCCATCTTTGGGATGCCTCTGCCCGTGGCTAAACAAAGCCCATTTAAAGTACGGTGGATAAAAAATAATCGAAGGGAGAGGATTCCTTCATTGGAAGGAGCATGAAATCTTGCTCTGACTACAAGACCATCTTTTCTATCACTGACGCTCACTTATAAAGGTATGGTATAGTTTATAACGGTATGGGTGTAGTTTTCAAAACGAGGATTGAAAACTATGACAAATCGGATATGCTGTCAATTTATATTACCGGAAAAAATTAAGTATGTACCAAAAGACAACAAGAATAAATACCAAGATGTCAAGATGACAACAAAAACAAATAACTTGATTGGAATTGACTCATGAAGAATAAAGGCATATTCAATTACTTTTGAAAAGATGTCAAATAAATTTTTGGCGATATGAAGAATATGAAAAAGCAATTTCCAGTCCTAATGACCACAACTTTCATTTGTATGTTGTCCGCAAACCACAAACCTTAATTTCGAACAAATACAACCGACTCGCTTACATATATCATCGACGCCCATCACACTGCAATGGACTCAACTAAACAACAGGCATTAGGCGTAGAAAACAAAAATAATTTGAAGGATTAAAGAGAAAACATTTGGGTAGAAGGCGCACTTAGGCTATATATTATCAGAAATATTATAAGAACTTCAACAACTAGGATCCAAAATTTTTGTTACGCCATAGCCTCAGTTGAAAATAAAGCTTGGAATTGTATTTTTTTAGCTCTTTTTGGAAAAAGAGTTAAAATGAAAATCAATCTGGTAAACGGCTTTATGTGTGTTTAATAAGTAAAACGATTATTTTTTATAGCCTGTAATCTTGTTCAAATACAGAGATTCATCGATAATTAGATACTATATACTAGACTGGAAGAATTGAGCATTTAATTCCATGGCTATTGAGAACCTTTTCTATTGCATTTTACCACTGAAAATTCTGCTTTAGCATGATTAAAAACAAGAAAATCGCTATGAGATAGATATTTTCTATTATACTTTCAAAGGGTAAAATAAACTACCCAGATCTGCGACCTAAAACCTGCATGAGAATTTTCCTCTTCATATTAGAGATTTTTGCAAGTTTTCCAAACAGGAATGATATTCGAAAATTGCCTTCATGTCAGTTTTTCTTTCGAATCGAGGGATCAAGTGATATTTTATAGTTAATAAAATATTACAATTTCTAATCAATGTAGAGCATCAATATATAACCAAAGTTTTAGCATCAAAATCGATTTTTAGCATGATAGAATGTTCAATGCGCAGCTGGCTGCACAGGTGACTGCAATTTTTTTTCTGAAAAGGTTCTTTTTACCTGAAACCGTTGTAGTAAATACATGGCTAGATAACTATATTTGTTGGTTCGAAGTACTACCCTTAATTGTGTTTATTTTGGTGTTGGTAAAAATTCAAAGAATATTGGGGTCATATTTACCCCACCGAGATACTTAAGGAATTTCCCTCGGTCCGATTGTTTAAGGGTTTTAGATACACAATATCGTGATAAATCGTACTTAACCAAAGAAAAATAAAACTTTACAGAACTACCCATAGTTTCTATAGCTTCCACTCACATCGTGGTGATGAGAATTGAAACGAGCAAAATATCAGGATTATTAGACTTCAGTTAGATCTACAGAAAAAAAAATAATAACGCATTCTGTCCTTGTGAACATCATATGCTTGTTAGATGACCTCATTTCGGTTGTTGTTCGAGTCAGTACACTATATATTACACTCATTAAGATAGATAGTTCTTCATTTTTATAAGCAAGAGCCAAAGGAGCATAGGATAACAAAAAAATCGTCTGGCTCATTTGAGACCAGATGAATTGGAATGACTTGGAATTTCCTCCTTTTATACCAAGTTATTCTATGGTTTTATTCAATACTAAATTCCATTCTTTTCCTGGTTTCACCGAGGTCATACTTTCCTGTTTACGTAAGAATATGTTAATCGACGTAATCGTCGACGGAAAGAAAAAAATTATAATGAATTTTTCAGTTACTAGCGCAAGCCCAAATATTTTGGAATTTATAGGACGCAACTTTCAAAGTCATTGTAGTACAAAGCATACTATGTTTATTTTTTTGCTCAAGGCTGTAATCTGATCGTAAAGGTCCATTCCTTATATTTACACGTAGATTAATTTTTTGACTATCTTACGAGGCAAGAAGGAAGACTTCACAAAGGTATTATGGAAATAGAGAGCCATTACAGAGGAAGAAAGGATATGAGTATGATGGCTGACACTGCTGGATCCTTAAGCGGGAGACGAGAAATACCGAGGACCGGAAGTAAACCAAGAAAAATATAAAACAGAAGAAGAAATTGTTTCACTGAACAAAAGAGTGACTAATAAACCTTTCTCAATCACAAATATGTTATGGATGGCAACTTTAATTCTGTTTAACGTATTCGTGAAACGGTAGTTTTTTTTTTAAATCAGAGTATCACTCTCCCTTATTTTTCAAGCAAACTGTATTGATGGGGTAAATGATTGTCATTTTCAGACATTATACTCAAAAATATCAAAATCAGTGAAAAAATGGTGCATATTAAAAAATATTTTTGTTTGACCTGTATTATTAATTTAAGGAAAGGGTTTAGGTGATTTGGGACATAAATGTGTACTCCTTACATGTGCAAATCAAACAAGCTACGCTCAACTTGTTGTGCATTCTCTGTAATATGAGTTAAAGTCATTCTTCTAGTTTTCTGTAAGTTATTTGCGCCACAGGAAAATTCTGATTCTGCTCCAGCAAAGCTGTAATATTACCTAATGGTTAGTAAACGGCTTGGCCATGTCGTTAAAAAGATCAACTTTTTTGTCTAGTAACAATAAAGCTTTAAGAATCCTCTAAGAGATCTTTATGGTGTTAGCAAATAAGTGCGCTAATAAATCAAATTAAAACTTTAAAATTTCTGATTAACGAGGGAGTCGACATTTTCAAGACTGTCCTTTAATATGCTTTTTGCATTGTAACGTTTATTTCACAATCTTTCTTAGAGATCCACGGAATTCGTCAGACGTTTTCACTTCATAACTTAAGAAGAATTATCGTGAGGAAATCATTGTAATATTAGATCTGGGAAGTATCAAGCGGCTATTATTGCACACTGTATAAACAAATATCAGACGCATTAGTTCTCCACTGAGGCAGGTAACTGCGATACGTTTTATTCGTTAGCTATTTTTCAAATATGAAGGGACGTAGATTAGGATTTGCGAACGTATTCTGGGTTCGGGACCCCAGTGTGTCGAATAAATCACCCTCTTTAAAAATACATAGAAATATTAATCAACCCAAATGCTCTACGGGGAAATTAATTAAAATGTAAATTGACGAATTCCGTATTTTCAAACCTTTTATACTCTATTTCGTGAGATTGTTTGTTTTTAATTTCATTCCATTTGTTTTGAGTTCCATTAATTGATATAATTTGAGTCGTGGATGCAGATGATTGCTTTAGTAAAAAACTACCGGGTGATATATATTAGAATCCGTTATTTTTAATCACTTTAACTGGACAGCCGTCATCATCAATAAACATTAGTTTTTTTTAATTGGTCATAATAATCAATTTTGAAAGGTATTTAATAAACAGCCATTTGCGTAGAACGAAGCCCCAAATGAATTAAGTTTGCTTTTAAATCGACAAATTTAATTATTATTCTGAATCTTTCTTTCCCATTTATCACTGAATTGAATTTTCTGGCTTTGTTATGCATCCAAAAGTAGAATCCTAAACCGATTTATACGTTCCATTTAAAATATTCCAAAACTCTGCATGTGAACATAACAGATGATTTTTCTGCAAGAAAACAAGTGTAAAGCATACTTTTCATGGAAATGATTTGAGGTTACTGAAAATGAAGCAGCGAAAATAACACAAAATACATTCTCAAACTAAATTAGCAGGAACAAACCGTATTGAGGTATAATTTTGTAGTATCAAAGAATTTGATAGCGTAAAAAGCAAACAGCTGTTCCTTTCGAATATTGTGTGGACAATATGATGCGCTATATTTCATCTGATACATTTACTTTCTTAATGATCAGTATGAATATAATATCTGAAATGTCAAGAAATTCCAAATTTTCAGGAAGTTTACAAAACTACTTTTTTACCTGTTAGAAAAAATTGTCCGATACCAATGACAGGTTATATGATTGATCTTTCTGATTGGAAATAATTTACATGCCTAATTTTTAGATTCTAAATTCACAACATTAATATGAATATCTATGAAAAATAATTTCAAACAATTCCAACCTCAAATTATGGATAAAATAGTAATACGTTATACAATATATATAGCAACACAATTTAAATCACCCAATAAAATATAATTATGGACGAATGAATATTTTCATGGACGGTTTGAGAATCACAGCTCCAATGCGTGATAATGAAATAAATTTAATTAATCATCGTATAAATTTCCCACGAATTAATTTCGTTCGCGAGAATGGATTTAAAATCATGAATTCATTCAAACGGAAAATAAACAAAAAAGGCTTTTATCTCTGCGATATGCAGGTACTCGAGCAAGCCGATATTTTTCGTCCTCTCATCCCAATATTCCGTCCTCGATTAAAAAAATCGCATATTATTATCTTTTGATCAACGACGGCAGTGGAAAATATTCCGAAAATGAAAAGAGTGAAACGGAGGCAAATTGCTACCGTTCAGTTCTTTAGAGGAACTCAAAATGGAAATTCCCTTTCAAAAACGAGTCCTCTTCAAAACCATCGGGATTTTCCCAACAATTTCTTGCGGAGAAACATCACGGCTCATTTGTCAAACTGACGTCCGTCGCTGTGTTTACAATGTCAGAGAAGGCCTTCCGACAAGCGGCGCCGCTGTTAGCTTGCAATTGCACCCCTTAGACCCTGGTATCCACAAAGAAAACCGAGCGATTCCAGTTAGAACAGTTTCAGGGATGCCTACTTTTTACCGCCGCTTTCCTGCACCTAAATGCCCTTCTAACTCCTCCTCCCTTCACGCTTCTCTGCTCTTTCGACAGAATGTCCATTCTTAGTAACTCCTTTGAGGAGACACGTCTTTATTCCGTGAACTGCCGTCCAATTTTTCGTTTTCAGAAACTTAGCTTATGTTTTCCTCCTCTCTCTCTTCGAAAGAAATTCCTGAGATAATCATCTTCGAAACGATAAAATTCTGGTCTTTTAGAAACATTTAGGGGATACTCAAATAAACACATGCACACGCAGGAACTCACAATTTTAGCGATTCAGCTCAATACTGCGTCAAAAATATTACACAGGAAATTAACAACTAAAATATTCGAATCAAAGTAGAAGACACGAAAAATATCACAACAAAAATATTCGACATAAACTAAAATTTTCTCGTGTAGCTTCCCAATAAACCCATATTTCACCAAATTCATCGGTATGGTCTTATACTGCAAGGATGGGGAATCTGCAACCTTTAGGCCGCATGTGGCTTTTTTGAGCATTTTCCCTAATTCGCTACTGACGTCAAGTGAAAAATAAAGTGGAAAATAACCTCTTTCAGTTTACTCGGTAAATGAGTTCGACCTCTCATATGAAATTTCAATGTTCAACTATTTAAAGGCAAGCAAAAGCAGCGTGAAAGTGACATGATGGTCATACTTGAAAGCTTTCTTATGAGACCGAATGCTAAATGTGGTCTTACGATGGAAAAAGATTCACACCTCTAGCGTAGACATTGCCGATTCCAAGAGGCTATCATCCTCTCTTGATGATATCGCAGAACAAGGAATTTTCTCATTGAAGTATGATAACCCTTTTTAATAGTCGTCCTTCCCCAAGAGGGACGATAATGATAAGAATATGGGTTATCATATTCTTATGACCAGAAACCAAGATTTATCACATTCCAATGTGGTTATAACCGAGACAGTGATTAAAAAGATTTAAATGTGAGTTGATTCCATTTGTTTTCGGGAAACTGTGTGCATCGTCACAAGTTTAGGATCATTTTTGTTGATATACTTCTTTTCACTGAGATTTCACTATTTCTTATCATACAATTTCTAGTAATTATTCTCTTGATGTGGGACGGCTGAAAAATTGACAAGGACTTAATGTTAATATCGAGATAGTCTCGGTCAAAACTGGATAAATGATACGCCTAGCTATAAGCCTAACACAAGTACAAAATCATTTTCACAATTCCTTTACATTTATTGTTTTTTCGAGAATATAGCACTATAACTTTATGATTATCTGGCGGGTTTAAGGCATTAATATTGTAGCTACATTAAGATAGTTTCATAAGTTATTACCTAAGCTATTATGGATCAGTGTATGGATTATTGCGATGAAACCCATGTTATAAACTAAAATGTGGCTGTAGATAATTTCTTTACATTATATCTTCTTAAATAAAAAGGAAACTAGAATTTTTAATGTTTATTTGACAGTTACGATTTATTAATATGAAAAATTTAGTGCGGTGAATGAGAAACCTGTGTTGAGAAATTCTTGACTCAATATTACTATATGATGAAATACATTAAGATTCAAATTCATTCCTTCGTAGAACTATAACCCTTTTCTCAGAATAATCTCTTCACCAGTTAAGAACTTCGTCGTGAGTAGTTTAAAAATGTGTACACGGAATATTTGAACA
Source organism: Pachydiplax longipennis (assembly GCA_036926295.1). Classification (NCBI taxonomy): domain Eukaryota; kingdom Metazoa; phylum Arthropoda; class Insecta; order Odonata; family Libellulidae; genus Pachydiplax; species Pachydiplax longipennis. The sequence continues at coordinate 22,647,010 of JAVFKF010000012.1, forward strand.
CATTCCAAAAGCGATAAAGGTATAGAGTGCAATTAGTCAAGGATAAGTTTATTTTATGCATAAAATCTTTCTTCTTTATTTAATAAAATCCCAGCAGTCAAAAGACCATTAATAATAAGTGAATAAGCATATAAGTTACCGTTGAACTCTTTTAGCATCTAGAATTTTCTTCATCCCGAATGACTAGCAACACCTCCGCGTAATGTAATTTTCTGCTGTCAGAGGACTCGAAGATCTTATCAAAAGCTGCATATTCAGATAAAGTTTTGCACTCCAGAAAGGAACACGTTGGATTGAAAAGGATTCAAGGGCTTTTATCGCGGCCATGACGGTTATCATAGCCGACATCACCGTTGGCAGTCAATGCGGTATTTTATTCACGTACATCCAGAGATAATGCTTTTCACACTTTAAGCCTCCGCCATAAATCGAGACCGTGTCCGTTCATATAATCAACAGCAGCGTTTCCCATACAACTTCTGGAGCAAATGGTGTTGACCAGGGTTCCTTCTATCGAGGTCGCTTGAACGTGTATCTCATATAGAGGAAAAATCCTTGATCTCTTTGGAAAACATTTCTATTTAAATTTGCATATCCACCCTGAAATTCCATAGTGGTTTGGGGTATTAACTACGAGAAAAGACACTAAAATCCGAATACAGGAAACTAAAAGAGCATTCCATGAAAAGAAAGTTTTATCACCTCAGGAAACTCTGGAAGAAGTAAGAAATTCTCATAATATACTCATGAATACGTATATTTTTGAGACATGAAACATTTCAACCGAAGAAGAAAAAAATTCGAGATATGGTGCTATAGAAAGATTATAAAGTTGAGATGGATTGATAGAGTAACAGATGAAGGGGCGATCAAAAATTCCGGAGGAAACAGATAAATATCTAAACATACAGCGAAGAGCAGGTGAACGTAGATCGCATTAAGGGCTGCTATAACAGAAGGTAAGAATAACAAAGGTTAAAAGACAACAAATAGAACAAATAATAAAAGATGCTAGATGTAGCACGAATAATAAATTAAAAGAAGAAGCAAACAATAGAGAAGACTTAGAAAATAGATAAAGCTGTGACTACCTGCCAACCAAGCCAAGGGTTGATTACCTGAATTATAAGAACTATAAATAGAAGTAGAACTCCAGCAGCCCTATGTAATCTAGTCTGTTATCTCCTCTAATATCTTGCAGAAAAACGGCTGGAAATAACAATTTTTGTAGCGATTATTTTCTTATAACGCTTCGTCTATTTTCTCAGAGTTATCCTTCGTCAAAATGTTCCGAAACGATAATTTTTTTCTGAAATGATAACCTGATATTCTCACCGGTAGCGTTTGCCACCTAAAGGTCTTAAATATAATCGGAATACTACCGCCAAATCTCAAAAATACATTTGCGAAACAAGGAGCTCTACTTTGGGCCATCTCTAAATATAAATGTCGACTAAATATAATGAACATAAGCCCATATTTTTATTTCAATTTCTACTGAAGGAAGACTTTCTTCTTAAGATAATCAACTTCATGAATAGGGAAAGCAATTAACATTCCCAGAATCATTCTCTGGGATCGCTTCAATCGCCACCTGTGGGTGAAATCACCGTTGGTTGAGATGTAATGCGCTCTCCTGGGAGGTCGTCTCAGTAATGCCGCGTACTGCATCTTTAATGACACGCACAGCCTTGGCATTCTGCTTCCATAAAAGGGTCGCAGCTAAACATTCTCACCCATCTGCACGTGGAGAAGGCCGATAACAGGAAAAACAATCAGAATGAGTCGTGGCAATGAGGATAAAATTCCATCATCCAACGCGAACGCTCATTCAGCATTCAAATTTCAGATTGACATTGGCGTCTTAGTAATTATTCTTCACTTGGCCTTTTAGGAAGAGCTTAGACGATGAATAATCTAAAACCGTGCATCTCAGAAAATTTTACGCTCGATTGACGCTGTAGGAAGAATTGGCAGATTGTGTATCTATGGATATAAGTACACAAGTCGACTATAATGTTATAATTAAAATCATTTGACTACCGTGGGTCTAATCCAGAAATGATTTCAACATCCTTGACAGATAGGGACAAAGATATAACCGGTACTAAGTCCTGTAAATTCTTATTGGTGCCCGTGTCAGAACAGAAAGGCATTGATAAAGGATTAGTATTTTTCTCTCCTTATTTTGAATGCTTTAAAAACGGGCTTGATAAATATCCGCTTCGACGATGGTACTAAATTTGAATAGAATGTTAATAAGTCCCGTCATTTACATAGTGCCAATGGCGACAGTTGTTCTCCACGTCCTATTTATTGAACGCATTCCATCAAGCTAATTGGGATTAAAGAGGTATATTGATTCCGAGAATAATTAAATTCGTTTTAATACGTTTTGAGTCCACATTATGAGGAATGAAAATCTGGTTTTATTATTTTATTAATTATTTCTGCATGAATGTAATGATTATGGTTTTAAATTTATCATTTTTGACCGCGATATAATATGAATTTAATATTTTACGGAGTTTTTTTTCTCATCGAAAATTGAAATAAATGTTCGTGGTATTGTATGTGAAATGGTATTGTGAGATACGATGATGAGGGCAGTGCGTTTCATAACTCCATCCGCGCTTTCGTCCTGCGAGTAGTCGACATACTTTCATCAGTCAATCAGGGCACCCCTTTCGAAAAAAACCCTTCCAGCAGCGAACCAATTTCTAAAGCGACCAATTATTCACCGATACCCGTCGAAAAATTCTCCTTAAATCGCACCGTTCGCATCCTCCGAAAAAATCAATCGCCAAATGCCCATTCATCGAATCCTCTATGGATGAAAAAAATAGGAGAGAGAGAGAGAGGACGGGATCCACGCGAAAATGGAAAAAACAGAGCACGAATTCGCGATTCCGAACGTAAAAAACCTCCTGGAAGAGAGAGAAAACCGACTCCATTTCATTAGGCATTGAGCAGAAGGTTGCCTAATTTCAATACCGCTGGGATATAGAGCGAGGGAAGAGGGGTTCAGATGCAGGGGCTAATCCCGTCTCCGCCCCTCCGCTGACGGTCCAAAAAAAAAGGTTCGAAAGAAAAGCGAAAAGCGCCGCGGAAATAAATGAAATCGTTCCATGAAATACTAGAGCAATTTGCTCGGACCCGTGGGTTGGATTTTTGAACTGCTCCCGCTCGTCGCCCTCCCTGGCGGGATAAAATGGAATTTGAGCCGCTCGGACGCTCCGTCCAGAACTGAATCCGCCGTTCCATTTGCATTTTTGCGATTTATCCCTTTGAGAGGGAAAGAGAGCGCCAATCCCCGCGGATGTGCCGCCAAACAGGTTGCATAAGGCCCGAGCGAGATGTGTGCGTGAGGATTTCGCAGCGACGGACTAAAGCATTGATACGGGGCGGGGGCGGGATTTTGTCGCCAATCGTTGATTTATTCTCGCAGGGGCATCATCGGTTTGACGGTCATTTTACGGATGAGCGCAAGGCCTGCAGAATCGACCTCATCTGCTCTCTCTCTTTTGCTAAATCTCGCACTCCGGCGCGCGCTTGTAGATTTTTTTTTCTCCTCTTCGCTTTAGTAGTTTCCGAGCGAAAGATACCTTTTGGGGGTATTTCAACAATGAAGCCGGGCGCTGAAATCGTTGTCCATGTCGAATAAACAAGGAGACTATGGGGTCTAGAGCAGTGTTCCTCAACTTTTATGGCCTCTCGGCCGCCTTTATTTCCTAGTATTTTACATTTTCATTTACACATTTACCCCTCGAGCTGCCAGCGGCGTGTGGCAGGGGGTGAATCTACATCTCTGTCAAACTAGAATCTCTTAGCTTTTATTGATTTGCGGATAAAAGGATAAAAAGTAAGTAATTTGTTTCTGGGATTGTTTCCTTATGACATTCTATCGAATTCTCGCTGACATCATCCTCCTAACTGAATCACAACGTCATTACTCCATCGAATAATGTTTCATTAAGCTTTTATCTGTACTCTGATCTCTGAAACTATAGCAAATCTACCCCAATGGACCATATTATAAACGAAACACGAATATCGCTCGTGAAATACTCGCTAACATACCGACCTGTTCTGTTTAACCATCTCACTCTTCCTGCACTGTCAGAGCGATAAAAATAGACGCAGAAGTAGAGGCTAGGGTATGGCCCTCTGCTCCTGGCTCTTACAATTAGTTTCAGGTTGGCACGATTAAAATATTTTCCACAGTAGACCAGTTCTCAAAGCTTTGGACCTAGTTTCTATGTTTAAAAATACTGATGTATCACCCATGTAAATGTAATATGTAATATCTATCTGTAAATTGAAGGGATTGCAAACATGAAATTATCAGTTGAATACCTGTACTGTTATATTAATAATGAGTAGTGAGAAAACGCAAATGCAAATACATGTGAGAAAATGCAAATACCACGATCGAGAGTTATTAGCCGAGAAAGAAAAACTAGAGTATTACTGTTTGATCACAAGTTACAATAATTTTTACCTATATTTGAGATGAGAATATAAGCTCAAAGATGCTATCCAAGAAAAGCAAAAGAGAAAAATTTTGGAGAAAAACAGAAATAATAGAGCAATTTAAAAAATAAGATAGAGTAAGTAAAGTAAGTAAATATTTCGATTAATGATTTCTCTTGAGGAACCTCTGAGCCCAGAGAGAGGAGCAATATATTATATACATAAATTATGGTTGTGTGGTTTATTATAAAACCAGTGGTTTCCTGATCCATAATCATGCAGAATTTTGGAGGAAACCAGAGAGATAAGATACCAAGTAATACATGAAACTGAATGATTCAAGTCACATTTCCATTCGGAGTGTATATTCTACTATGCTTACAGAAACTCATCCCTTTGAAACCGTGTCTAAACAAACTGTAAATGGAAATGGACTGTGAAATTTGAACTAATTCATAAATGTTTTATTCAAATCAGACAGGTGAGTTACAGTACAATAAGAAGCATAAATATTTCATTTTTTATTTAATTTGTTCATGGCTGAGATCCACTTCAGAAGCTCCAAAACCATAATTATATGACTCCTTTCCCGATATAGTATTCTTGATGACTTTTATTTCTATTAAAATGTTTCAGAATAAAGATTTCTCAGATATAACTTGTCGCAAGTCGCCTCACTCTAAGAAACTGCCTTCTCTCGAAATTAACTTCCTTTCCGGAAAAGAATGTTTTTTCGCTGAGAAACGTAACCTACTGAGAAGGTTCAGGAACCGTTTTGTTTTTCTATAAATATAAAGAGTAGTGTAGAGTCCTTATTTTTTATCTTCATGACTAATCATCAGTCACTTTACAAAGAGGAACACCAATTTTTCCGAATTTCGAAGTAATGCTATCGGTGGGAGTAGAAATAAACAATCAATGATGGTTTCATGCACGCCAAATATGATATTGAAAAACTGCGAATATTGCAATTAAGACATTAGAACTGCAAAGACTCGAAAGAATTCGATGTTGTGAAAGCTTTGGCGATCGTAAATTACTCGAGCGAGGCTGAGGAAACACGACCGGATAGACATTGAGCGACTAGTGAGACAGTATAATGGATGCTATTATACTTCAATTAACAGTTTATAAATAGAATCGATAAACGTTATCGAGTCTCTACCTTGAAAGATTCCGAAAAGATAAAACTAAGTATTCGCTACAGGAGTGGAAGTTAACGGAAGTAAAGGGAGTCAATAATCACAATCAATGACGTGGAAGATATTTAAAACCGCAAAGAATTTAAAGTTTAATAGCTCTTAAGTTTACGTAAATATATTAACGGTATCAAATCAAGAACAAATAAATGCCGACTTCTTGTACAAATACTCAATGAAATAAGGAAATTAAAGACAGCTTCTACCTTCTAAAGCACGACTATAGCCAATCATATCTATCAAGGACTCCTCAGTCAGCCAATTATCCACTGAGCAATAAATCTCATAATACGTAAAGGAACTCGAAGAAAGTAACCAGAAAATAGTACAACTTAAAACTGAATATAAAAATGAGTCTTACTAAGCGATATCTGGAGGCAATCCGTCGTAAAAATAATAGTATTGTTCTAACCTCGTGGAAAGGTTAGGCCGATATGGCCTGTCTTCCACCTATCCATTACAGGTATCATATAATGATGTACATGATTTTAGCAAAATGATATTCTAAAATCACTTTATATTGAGACGAATGAATTTATACAAACCAACAAACGATAGATATAAAAGTATGTTAGTAAAAATCCAATATGTATAAATTAAAAGATATAAAATAAACGTATGATTACAAACTATATCTAGGCACAATTAAATACAGAAATATTTGCGTGATATAAAAAAAATTACGTAACTTAAGATATATGAGAAAGAGAAAAATGAGGGAAAACACCCACACAAAACAGGGGCAAAAAAATCGTGAAAACATAGAGGAACTATAAAAAACTTTCAGTCATTGATCAAAGTTGAAAATTATTCAAGTTGTTCAATTTATTAAAATTTAAAAGACGCAACGCTTAAAATTAGTCTATTTGAAAGAATAACAAACGATATAACAATAAAGCAAAGATGTTTTGATAAATTTTATATTTAAAAAGAAACGGCTGCTGGCCAGTCTGTGACTTGGCATGACCTGACTTGCATAATGAGCGATTCTCGGTTTGCTACTCTCTTAACTTGATTATAATCGCTTAGGTACATTAATAAATAAATTTTCTAAATGTATCTGCTCTGCCTTATTACAAATTCTGCTCCATGACTTTGTATACTTTTTTGATTGATATGGATATTATGATCATATTTCTTGTGTTAAGATTCAAATTAGAACGCTTTGTACTACTCAGGCTATTACTATTTAACAAGGATCAATTTTAATGTATCTGTCATATCATCTGTTATTATCTGGCATACAGTAGTCTACTTAACCAGCATTTATATTAAATTCTAATGATTCTGTTTCATCATCTCTAAAATGGCCGAGTGGTTAGGGTGACTGGTTCAAAAATCCAAATATTCCTAAGATTAATCCAAAAGTTTATCCTCATTGATTAAAATCCTCATTAGGGATTTTTTTTTTAAAGTTTCAGGTCTGCTAAAAAGCTTCATAAGAAGAAGCTAAAAATTTCCATAGATTGCTTATTGCAATAAAGTAATCCTTTACTTGGTTACATCATTTAAAAAAATTTAAGGTCACAAAATTACATAGATTTATAGGTATTCATAATAACTTTATAATTTTCCTAAATTTCATACTCTAAAATGTATATGACGCGTTTCCGCGGATTATTTATTTCAAGAAAGCGATTCCCTTACCCTACTTATAAAATGAACTATTGGGATATTTTTACCTTATTTAACTATCCGCATATCTCCATACGTTACATGAAATAAGCTCAAAAGGATGACGTATTTAGATATACATACATATCATTTGAGCGTAATAAACAGGAAGTGCTGAACATAAAGAACAAAAATCGGAAACAAGATTGATCTTCTACATTTCGTGTTCTTCAAACCATTCGAACAAAGGTTCATCGAAGGAATGAATGTTACGGGGACATCAATTTAAATTTTCGAATTCAGTGAGCACCATAATGTGTATTCGAAGAGGTTTATCATAGAAATGGAGTATTAATTAATAAAAGTAATGGAAAAACTCAAATCATAACGCTGCTGACCTTTTAGGATACCTTACAGCAAGTAGTAGATGAGTTTTTACAACTTTAGAAATTCTAATGAGTTTTCATTTTCCACTTTATTTGGAGATAATGGGAAGAAATATTTACTATACTCAGAGGATAAGAAGAAATATATTCATGTTTATTAAAATTGTACTAAGAAGACCGTAATAAATCAATGAAAAGTGATGTTAAATCATATCTAATTCAGACCTTATTAATTTTGAAAAATCAATTATAACTGAAAGGATAAGTTTAATAATTAGAGCTAACATCAACAGTGATAACATTTGCATCCTTTTAAAAACTTTTTCCTTGGAATCGAATTATGTCATGCGTCAAATTTTGCATAAACCTATCAGACAGTGCGAGAAGAATAAGGGAAACAGATGCTATAGCTAGATGCTTTAAGGATTTATTTCCTTTTCGTACGAAATGCGGCAGTAACAGACTAAAGAAATATGGTGCATGCACTTGCAGCCAAACGCCGAAAGGTCGTACTAAGCATGAAAGGATGAAAATATAGAAATATATTGGTGCACTATCAGAATTTACAACCACCATCCTAGGATTCCATAGCCCGAATTCTACTGGACATGAAAAATCACCAAAAACAAAGCCTCCCTACAAACTTCAGTGTTTTGATTTCACTCTGGGATTATACAAACAAATGCGGTAAAATGAAACATGGTTTCAGAGGTATCTTAAATAAGCCGTTCACACGGAGCACTTTCTCCACGCGGCAAAGGAATCACAAATTAGTTTTAATTCGAAATGAAAACTTTTAGCCCGGTCATACATATTTAATCCGCTCTAAAACATTCCGCGGGAGCGGAATTCGTTTAGTGAATATCAGGATCCTCATCCACATGGGGCGAGTATTCCATTTTCAACGGATAACGTTTGAAAGCGAATGCAAAGGATGCGTGCATCGATGAATTTTGTTTGCCTAGTTGGTTGTGTTCCCGATAATTACATCCTTTGTGTGGCGCGAAGTGATGTGGGTAGCATAAATCCGATTGGCGCCCAGAACAATGAGGGCATGATTGGTTTATATTATTGGGAGGAAGGAGCGCGTGACATAAATGCTAAACTGGAAGGAAGGGAATCCACTGTAAATGAACGGCGCATTTCTGGAAATTCCACCGAGGCGGACGTGTAGCGTTGGTGGAGCTTCGGCACCGTACAATCTGCCGTGTGAATGCACACGAAATATTCATTTGCGGGACGACCTATCAAATTATTACGACTACTCTCCATACAAACGAGTCTTATGGAGCAATGTAATCTGCCGTAATTTCTGTGTGCTTATGGTAGTGATTATGATGTTTTTATTCGTATGCAGCTCGTATATATCAGGCACACGCCCCTCCATGCAAAGTTATCTTCTGAATTCATTCCTTTTTGTATCCTTTGGAGTTTCCTAAATCCTTGACGAATTCATTAAAGGTTGATTCTTTTTATGAGCTCTAAGGCGGTGATGGGTGCAACCAATTCGGTTCGTCTTCCCTTAAAACGTAGTAGGACTGCTTTATATTGTAGCTCGATTGGCAAGAGCATCCGCTCAGAAGATCTGGGTTTGAGTTCCAGTTACATGACTTTTTCACAGCTACATTCCTGTTTCTTGTATTGTGTCATTGCATTTTGGATGACTATGTGCTATGAGTGGTTGCTACCTGGCTTAAATAGCCTCTTTTTATCCTTAGAATTTCATGAAATTTTCTTTATTTAACAATCATGCAATGAACTTCAGCTTTATAAGTATAATAATATACCTATTATCTAACAGGTAGCTGAAATTAGTCTAAAATTGTATCCAATTTCATTAGAGCAAGTCATGCTCGTAGAATTAAGGGTGGAGTTTGGGTTATAATGATTTTCAGTTCAATGCTAAGTGATTAGAATTACCAGGCACAGAATGAAATAATAGAGTATAAACACCATGAACAAAAGTAATCCATATTATGCAATCGAATGTTAAAGATGAATCAGATAACTTTTCTTTAACTTAACCATGAACAAAAGTAATCCATATTATGCAATCGAATGTTAAAGATGAATCAGATAACTTTTCTTTAACTTAACCATGAACAAAAGTAATCCATATTATGCAATCGAATGTTAAAGATGAATCAGATAACTTTTCTTTAACTTAACCATGAACAAAAGTAATCCATATTATGCAATCGAATGTTAAAGATGAATCAGATAACTTTTCTTTAACTTAACCATGAACAAAAGTAATCCATATTATGCAATCGAATGTTAAAGATGAATCAGATAACTTTTCTTTAACTTAACCATGAACAAAAGTAATCCATATTATGCAATCGAATGTTAAAGATGAATCAGATAACTTTTCTTTAACTTAACCATGAACAAAAGTAATCCATATTATGCAATCGAATGTTAAAGATGAATCAGATAACTTTTCTTTAACTTAACCATGAACAAAAGTAATCCATATTATGCAATCGAATGTTAAAGATGAATCAGATAACTTTTCTTTAACTTAACCATGAACAAAAGTAATCCATATTATGCAATCGAATGTTAAAGATGAATCAGATAACTTTTCTTTAACTTAACCATGAACAAAAGTAATCCATATTATGCAATCGAATGTTAAAGATGAATCAGATAACTTTTCTTTAACTTAACCATGAACAAAAGTAATCCATATTATGCAATCGAATGTTAAAGATGAATCAGATAACTTTTCTTTAACTTAACCATGAACAAAAGTAATCCATATTATGCAATCGAATGTTAAAGATGAATCAGATAACTTTTCTTTACAACGGTACATACAAAGTAATTTTTTGGAAACATTATATTTCCAATTAAAAATCCGAGGTGCAGTAACAGAATTGGGTAGAACTTTAAAAAAGGCACAAACAAGAGAAACTCACTTGCTAAACTTCAATGCTAAAAGAACCATCTCTCAATCAACAGGCGATGGTGAAGGCAAAGATAGGTAGCAAGGGAGGGCAACAAGAGATGTGAGAGACAAATTTATTTTTGAAGAGGAATATAATTTGGAGATATCTTCCATCTGGGTGTAATTGCATCCTTAAAATTCTACTTAGGATGTGCATGAGTTTTTTCCATTACTTTTGGGAACTATTTTCGAAGGGGATGGCTGTAACTAATCTTTAGTCTCCACATCATCCTTCGAACGTTTTCCTCAAGATCAATTCTATGCATTCATGCAATTAAAATTAAATTTACCAGTGAAGATGACGACGCAAAATAACAAAATATAACATATTATATCGAAAAGATAATTTAATTTTCAATAATACTCAACTAAAACGTTCTTGTGGGCTTGGTTGGAAGGGCCTTCTATAGCAAAAGAGGTTTGGGTAAGATTTCCAAATTTTCCGAGACGGCTTAGTGTTAGGAAGAAAACCCAGCTGAAGGCATAATTGACATTAATTTAAATCAACATCACATCGCTAATAACCACTATCGTTCACTCTAATGACAATAACGGAGGATGTAACCAATTAATTGTGAAAAATACAAAGAAAATTCTAATTAAAAAAAGAATATTCAATCGGTAAAAGTTTAGCGAAGCGACTTTCCTGTACCCCAAGCCAACTTGGGTCACCCTCATATGCACCCTAAATAGCCACCTTATGTTTTCGTACGTAAGCAACCACACGGTCGCTTAGAAGCAATTGCATCACATCGCAACCCTCATCTTGGACCCGCTGCATTTAAATATTCCTCTTGCCCCCATTTCTCCCCTTCCATCCCGGAGATTTGAATGTGCGTGGACAAAACCGTGAACGGGAGAAAAAGCCATCCGACATTGCCTTCCGTGACGAATGGCACCCACATTTATATTCCCAGCTTTTCAGGTGTTGTCATTTTTCCCTTCGCATTCTGTCTCGATGCGCGGAGAGGCAAATTCGTTCCGAACTCAAGCGATATTTGGACGTTTCACTGCAAGCCGACGGTTTATTTGCGTCCGAAACGGTCGTTATTCAACATCATGGCACGAGGTAAATGCTACATGGGGACACGTCAAGTTTAATTTACGGCGAGTTTTGAAATTTTTCGCCCAAATTAAATCCAATTCTGATATCTGGAGGTCTTCCTTTTTGCTGCCCCTGATGCTATTACCGGCCATGGAAATTTCCGAGCTAATTCGGTCGCCCCCAAAGCCCGGTCATCCCGGATTATCCTAGTTATGACGTCAAATTACTGCTCTCCATTGCGGCCTCGACATTTATTTCCTCCGGGAACATTCATAATCCGACGAACATAAATGCAATTAGTCGTATCGATTGTTTGAATCGGTGATATTTCCGAGATATGCTCATGTCTGGCGAGGATAACTTACACGAATTCATTGGGGATTATTTACGGAAATGGTACTCGCAGTAATCGTGGAATTTTATCTTCGACGAAAGCGCGGAGAGAATAACTTATTGCGGAATGTTATTAATACTAAAATACCGTTCGAAAAATGATTCGGAAATAAATTTGGAAAATAATATATCTTACAACTTTGTCTTCATGATTAGCTCCGCATACGTAATACTTATCAATGCTACCATGGTAACTAAACCAGTGAAAACAGCAAAATCGTCGAGGAACACGTATGTAATATTATTTATACTAGAATGGGTCTTCTCTAGGTCACGCCTAAACTCATTGAATTTGGAAACAATTAAAGCATATCGCTGTGAATAAAGTTATTTCCTGGGAAATATACTTCACACAGCCATAAATCTGCAACAAGAATAGTTCATTACCTAAAGTTCTTTATCAGAGGATATATTGAAGCGTTTCAAATCTAATACGTAGCCTTGGTTACGATTCACTACTCGGCATATAGATGCCACTTGTTCTTGATAAATATTCTCCGTTCAATACTTGCGGAGGAGTGTAAAAGCCTTTTAAATCCACATCAACCATATATTAGTTTTAAAGATGAAAATAAAAACTAGGATATCTTACATAAAGTTATATAAAAATATAAATTCTTCTGGAAATAAATAAAATCGCTTCCATCAAACTGTCTTCATCATCGGATGGTAAAACAATTTACATTAATGTCTTAAGTCCTCTGAATTTTGACTCATAGACCTCTAAGTTTAATATTTTTCCTTAATTCTTGCTAGTAAATTTTGTCAGAAAAACTCATCTTGGATGTCAGAAATCAGATCATAAAATACAGCATTCATTCATTGCTTAAAACCCTTCAATTTCTATAGATATAGAAATTTGAATAGACGTAATTATTTTAATTAAGTAGCAGTAAAACACCTTCAAAAGGTGGATAAATTTAATTTTAACTTCTTTTCTTGATGAGGGCATTTATACCGTATTTCGTACTTACCGACCGAAAAGCAGGACCAGAAAGTTGAAAGAGTGAAACTGTCTAAAGTATCACATATTGTTACAGCTTGCAGAATATTATACATAATTGTCTTAATTGAAGACCTATGCCATAGTATTGGTACATCTTTAATCGAAGCGTTGACTCCGCGGCATGATTTTCCACTCACATCTTCCGCAAAGCTGCATCATGAATTCTCTCAACCCTACTGCTACTAGTATGCGACCCTGAATCGCCAGCACGATTCCACTCATATGAGAGATGCGCCCCGTAAATCCTTTTCCCCTAACCTTTCCGCGCAAGAAATATGACGTCTTCACGGAACGCCGAGCGCTTGAACGTAAACTTATGTCAACCTTCGCATATCCGTTAATCATCCGAACAGCGTCCTCACAATATAAAGGATGGAGGGTTTGAGACCCGAACAATGGCATTGGTATGCTTATATGGAATTGAAGGAAGGAAGCATTTTGATGGCGGAGAGCTGTTATAAAAGGGGTGCGGTTGCCAGTGTATGGGAGGGAGTTATTCGAATTGTGCTCGGGAAGGGGGCGCCCCCGGAGAGTAGATTTCGCTGTTCGTCATTTGTTTTTGCCGCTCTCGCTACAATCCATCCCTCACGCCGCGAACCGAATGCTCCGAAACCCCTGTATTAATGGAATTCGGCCTCTTTGGGTTGGGGGCTTCGCCGGGGTGGGCCTCCCTCACCACAGCGCGCCATGCCAAACTATTCATTCTACCGCCCGAGCAACAATTTGTTCCACGTTCCAGAACCACGGGCCCCTACAGCGGGGCGATCATAAAATTTTTCTCCCGCTGATAAATAATTGGGGCGCCGTATTGACAAATGGATGTCAATATTCTGTAATTATATGTTTCGCAGACGGAACCGGGGTATGGACCGTTGCAAATGGACTGCTTTAATCCCGCTGACAATATGGTGGATGTGATTATTCTAGGATGCAGAGTAGGCTTTGACGGGGAGGGAAGTTCGGCTTCTGAAAGCCGCTGATTATTCATGAATGTGACGAATAAACTTAATTTTTATTCCGCTAGAATTTACGGAACGTCGAACCGAGTTTATGGATGATCCTTCGAACAGCCAGCCCTTGGAAAGTTTCAGATTTAGCCTTCTATAGCATAAGATAAATAATGAAATCAATATGTTCTGGCGTTACTTGGTGGAAAGCCATAGTAAATTATACAACTTTGTAATTTTCCACGTATTTTTTTAATATTGGCAACCGGTTTCGTAAGAGCCTGAAGATGTAAGAAGCTTTTATAAGATAAATACGTATTTTATTATAACTTGTGGTATGCATTAATCTATCATGCTTATTTCTTCCTTAATTTTTGAGTTTTAAATTAATCATACTTAAGATAAAAACGTAGGCATCATCGTACTAAAAATATCAATGCTGCTATAAAATACTGCTACATACGTACCCTGAAAGTTCCCTTTTGGCTCGAGGCAGGATGAGGTAATTCATTCACCAAGGATCTACATCCTTGCATGCATAAAAATACAGACCTTGAAAAGGGTATTCGCTTCATTACGGAAACGATAGAAAAAATATCTCATTATGAGTACTATTCTTATAGATTTAAAAGAGTACTATTACTAGCACTACTACTACTATAATATGAGTACTATTCTTATAGATTTAATCGATTTAATTATTACACAGACAATTTATACAATACTTAATACATACAATATACAATTTACACATTACATAGACGTTAATTGTTATTTATTATGTTGAAATATTAAACGGAATTTCTGAATTTATATGGAATTATTTTCTGAAGTAAAAGTTACAAGATCTCGTGAGCATGTGTAACAAAAAATCGTAAAAGAATATTATTTGGGTTCCTATCCTCAGCTTTCTACTCTCCCAAACTCCTAGAGCACATAATTATGAATCCACCTCCTTCTATACACTCTTCCATCATTAAATGATGACTGCTATCAAATACGTGAAGAATGAGGTAAGATCTTTTACGAGAAAGAAGATAGAAAGCATATAGGGGAGGTAGAATGGGAAGGCAGGACGAAGGGGAGAGATGCGTAATTTCGAAGGCCGCTGTTTTATAAAAGCGAATACCATTTGTTTTAGGCGAAAGCGAACTGTGTCAAATCTCCGCGTTTTCAGAGTATTTTAGTATATTTGTTTTTTATTACATAAGTATATAATTATTAGCTGATATCACTGAAAATGAACAAGATTTGCAGTCGAAAAACGTGTGTGAAGCAGGGCAAGTTTCAAATGGTGAAGAATAATGCAATAAAGTTGCAAGAAACGCTTTCAAAACGAATCCAATATCCCGAGAGAGGTAAAATAGGAATTTATTGCCTCAAAATCTCCTCTCCAATGGGCATTTCAGCAGATTGAAAAAGGAAAGCTTCGACGTGACGACAGGCAAGAGTAAAAATAGAAGAGCACGGAGCATCAAAAGTCGAGATGGGATACAACGGAAGGATTTTAACGGAAAAGTAATGTGAAACCTTGTAATAAGGGGGATTTCAGGTCATTTATTTAGTATCCTATGCATTTCCAGATGAAAATTATTCTATAAGACTTATTTTAGGCATACCATCAGAAGATAAGTCCTAGTAGTATTTCTGTGCGATCAATAATATATAGATTCCTAGATGCATCATTTTTCATAATTATTCCAAAATTAAGTAATTAATCTAAACTGAGATTGTGGATTGAAAACTATACTCTACATACAAAATCAAAATATTCCTCGCGAATTGAAAATTCTTCAAATAGAAATATATCGTCATCATCTGGAAATCTAATCATCCTTGTATTAGGTCATGGACGTTCGAGCACCTCTACTCAATCGTAGGTACAAGTCCCACTAATCATTCAAATTTACATATTTTCCGGGAGTATACATATCCTAGGAAAGAGTAAAACCATATCCACGAAAAATCTTCGGATTTATCTTAAGATTTAACTACTGGTCAGATGGGCATAATCTGTGGGAGCCAACTAGAAAATCATCCATCTCAGAGCTAATACGATTCCATCACAACCCCAATCCACGATCTAAAAGAATAGCAACATAGAATCATGATATCAGCGAGAAATTCAGCGGCAGTATTATCTCTTTGGTAATTTTTATCCCCGGATATCGGTGGGAAGGAATGGGGACAGTTGAATTTTCGTACAAAATCAGCATCGGGGTATTGAAAAAAAGAAGAGGCGGGATGGGGAAGGAGGAAGATGGGAGAAAGAGGTGGATAGTGATGGAGTACAGCCGGAGATTCCATTCATTCAAATTCTGAGTCGGTTTCCGAAGCAATAATGTCGCCTCGGCGCCACCCTTAATAACTGCTCGACGCGGATTTAAATTGAAGCAATCCGTCAGGGGTCCCGGGAGGGAGGACTCGCTTGATGGAATCTGCATGAAAGGAAAAATAAAGGGGGAGGGACAAGTTTGAAATGGGAGTGGCAATGGAAGGGGATCTTAAATCGTGAGACTCGGGGGAGAAAGCAAAGAAAAACATAAGCTGGAAAGTGATGAGAACCCTCTAATAATGGGTGAGATTTCAGACGGCTACAGCTTCCAAGACGGAGTGTATACTTATTCAATTTTGTATTAATTATCTGCTGTCATCCTATACGTAAAAAGTGTGAGGAGCCTTTAGGTTTAACAGATGATAAATGTTGCATTCCACCGAAGAAGGATTCGATTAAATCCAAATAAGGATGCTGAAGCGGTTTCTGTTACGTGAGAAATGCTCATTTATTTACTAGACGTGAAATGAACTTCCATATTTAATCTGACGGTATTTCTGATTATATGAGTGTTTAGTATATAAATGTACTAAATACGCACATAGTCAGAAATGTGGCAGGGGACAGAGTACTATTACTATTCTCAGATAAAACAATCATACCGTTAGACTGATATTATATCGTCTAGAACTAACTTTACTTTACCAGCATTAGAAAATAAATAAAAATAAAAAGAAATTCAATAAAATGTCTATATTAAACCGAGCTTATAGACATATTATATTGAAGACGGTAAAAACCTACTAAAGATTTTTAAACGATATAAATTAGAAATTCAAATTATTTAAAAAGTACCATCTTCTTTTTCGTCTAGAAACCAATTCATCATGAGACCTTTTTCCTTACAAAAATTTGAGATTACGAAATGATTTCAAAGATTCGCTTATTTTTCCCCAAAACGAAATCGCAGAGGCGTGAAAACCCAAAGGATATAAATTCGAAAATAAAAGAGAGCGGGATAAGAATGACTGTAAGCGTAGAGGGAGTAGCGGAGAAATTGAAGGGAAAGAGCTACGGGTGGCAAGGCCATGGAGAGAGGGGAGGCGAAGGAAAAATTAAAAAAATAAAAATTGGAAGGAGAAGAAGGGGAAGCTTTCCTAGGGCCACCAGCGTTACGTCCCGATTTTGAAATGACAGAACAATTATCTGTCTGAATGGAAGGGAAGAGAGGAGAAAAAAGAGGGCGGAGTGAGGGGAGTGTTCGGATATGAAAGCCTTGAGGGAGTACGAATTGCAGAGTGTGATGGACAAGCACGGATTAGGGAGGGATAATGTGGAAAAAGACTGGAGCAAGTGATATTTATTTCATAGATTAAAAGTAGTTCTTCCTCCGTGTTCCTTCCCTAGTTTGACAACACAAAAGCTAGTACCATCAGTAAACTAAAGGATGGAGGGGCTCAATAAAACAAAAACAGCAATGAGGGATTTTTAAAGATGCCTTCTCCCTCTCTTCGAGAAATAATCGGAAAAGTAGAATTGTGATTTAGCCAGGATTTGAACCCTCTGTTGTTAGGTGGATGCTCATACTTTTGGAATTTCTACGGTAGAGCCAACTCTACCTCGACAGAACAAGCCTCCCTTGGGCTTCTGACGGGATATGGTGAGGTTAATGGGAGATTCGGGTTCGATTCCACGATACATTGGACTTTTTAACTTTCATTTCTTTCTCTAATATCAGGCACATTTACCACGAACTATACCCATTTTTTCCTTTCTTATAGACGAATTCTCATCTTTAGCGCACTAGTCTGATGTATCTTCCAAAGACTGGATGTTTCACACAGAACATAAGTATGATTTATGAAATAATATTTTCGCTTTTTTGTCGCTTTAGAATATTAAAATATAGTAACAATTCCCCATGTAGTAGAGGTAGGAAAGTTAAATATGGCTTTACGAGTAAGTATCAACATAATGGGAAATTTTATATTTTCTTTCCTGGAAATTTCATTACTCTATTTTATTTATCGTAGTACTTTTTCATTGTATAATAGCATTAAGAGTATTGCAGCATTTCTTCTGTGCTAATTATATTCTAATACATGTGATGATTTCAAAACTTAATATTGTATGCATGAATGGAAAGTTATAGTTATAAACCAGCCAAGTTTAGAAGATTAGAATTATCTGATGAAACCCAGAAAGTATGAGAGGGTTGATAGTGAAATATAACTGGCAGAAGATAAAATATATTAATCTCAAAGTATTCATTTTTTGTTTAAATCAATTCTAGGACGTAAGGTATCGGTTTTTAGATTTAGGTATGACATCGGTGCGATGCAAGGACTATCAGATACTGATTCATCAACAAACATCGAAATTCATAATTGAAAAATTTTTGATTTTTTAGATTGTGAGATATAAGGTGAGCAATGAAGCATAAGATAAATTACAATGATATGTCAAAAGATTAATCGTCAATCGCTTTCTAAAGAGATTCATGAAACGCTCACTGGTTCATGGATATTAAGCAGCAATTTCCTCCCTCGGCACAAAGAAATAATTACCTGAATTTTTCCAGCGATAAAAGACCTCAAATTAAGCATTCCCTCAGTCGACATGGAATGATTATACTCACTCACAGCTGTATGGCTGGAATTGCAGACCACCTCCGTATCGAATTTTCACGCTAACAATGCTACTGGGACCCCCATATAGTTATTGTTGTCAGATTGAAAGAGATCAAGCCATGGGTACTGAAAGGATTGACCTTGTCTGCCTCGAGGTGTATCGTTGGAGGTATGCGAGGAGGTGTTTGTGGCTCCCTTTCTACGCTGAACACACACCTTGAAGTTTGTACCGATGAATCACTTTCCTTTCTACTTATTATACTGAGGAAAAAATCTCTGACATAATGCGCGAGCGATGAATATTAGTTTCGACGAATAAAGAGCGCAATCTCACCGTTCGATAGAATGGAATTACACGCCACTGTCATAATCGAGCTTTTCCTTTTGAGTGACAGTTAATTTCAGTGGCTCTAGTGCTACGTCATTGCCTTGGACGTAACTTTTTGTTTCTATTGCAGGAATTTCAGTCGGGGGGGCAATAATAGGGATGGAATATTTTTACTGTCATAGATTTTGGAGAACTGTTACAGCTATTTCATCGAAGAAGAATTACTTCGAAGAATGCCTGGATGTTTATATCTGAGAAAATTATTCATTATTCCTTGAAATTCAGTTGGTTATTCATGGGGTGATATAACTGCATCATCGGGTGTGGAACTTTCTATTGAGTCTTCAATTTCATAAAGAAAATTTGGATATTTTGCGAGTATTCTGTTTTCGGACGTAAAATCTTCAATTGTGTTAAGCTCTACCATAAAACATTTCCATGACCAAATTTATTTCGAATAGAAAATAGAATACATTCATGGATATTCTGTGACTTCACAAAAATGGAAGAATTATGACCTAACTCTAATCTTCAGCCTGCTAAATGTAACTGATTGAATAAATACTATCCTCGATAACGTTTCAGCCTTCTCGAGTGAAGAATTAAGGTAATCAGGTAATCCGAATAAGAAATAAAGATTATTCAAATGAATGATTTTAGATATGAATTCAATTAATGGATCTTTCAAAAGCAACAACATCAAAGATGTCTCATCACTGCAACTGAATTCAATCCATTGAAAATACTTCGCAAATTTAAACTACTGAATATATTAGTTATCACATTACGATGGAAAAAATTTAAACAAGGAGCTAAGAAAAAATTTCTTAATCGATTTTGATTTCTATTTATGGATTCGACACGAATAACATCGTGTGTTTTACCTTCAATGAAAATATAAGTCCATTTAAGTGAAATAATATTCTTGATAAAATTTTTCTAAAGGCTATCGGAATCGATTAGGACAAGAGAGATGCACTGCTTTTGGGAGTCGATTCATGCTTTTTACTCCATTAACTTCGTTCCTTCCACTCTCCAACTTCAGACCTAAAGTGTGGAGAGGTGCGGAGAGATCGGTACTCGAGTAATTTCGCACTTAACACGAGCTTCTCAACCACCTGAAGGCTTCCATTCGACATCGTCCTTTTCAATCAACCGGATGATAAAACCTTCCGATTCAGCAGGCATAATTCAACACCACTCCCTTCTTAGTAACAAACACCCTCCTTCCAATAAGAGATCCTCGGCTGCTCCAGGAATTAATCACCACTCAAGATGCACCTGCGACGACCCCTTGAGTATCTCCCCTTGAGACCAGCACAATCTATAACGCCCCTTCCTTCCTTCCAAGGAGAGAGAGAGAGATGCCAGATGAATCATTGGAACGATAAGGACCATCAAAGCCCGCACTCCTCAAAGTCCAGAGCCGTGGAGAAGACGGTGGGAGTTGCGGCTTTGGTGATGTGTGAGGTCCTCTCCGAAGAAGCCTCGCGCCAACCACCCAAAACCCTTTGAAACCCCTAAAGCCAGAAAAGGGGGGCACACCCCTTCCCCCAAACACGGACACCCTTAAAAACAACCCACCCGCTCCGCCAAAACTCCCAAGCGACCACAACACTTCCCGACCCATCCCTCTGACGTCACGGAAGGGTAAGGAATAGGAGAGAATGCGAAGGAAAGGAGAGGGCAAAAGGGAGTCCTACCCTTAAGCGAATAATGAGTGTAATTAATCCAATTAACCGTAAATTAATGGAGGACTCTCTCTGTATTTACGGAAAATCCCTTGCAGGTCTAATGGAGACTTGAGCTGGCAATCAATATTTTGCCGCCCGGAAGCCCTCCTTTCTCCGCCCGGGAGTATGAGGCGAGGGTGGCGGCGTTCGTGCAGATTCTTCTGGGGATTGAAAGGGTGGTGCGGGAGGGTATATATCGCGCACTTAGTTGCAGGGGAATCGTCCTTTTTCCAAAAGCGGTCTTCTTTTTCCTCGGCAAGCGATTGACTCCGATCACCTTTTGAGGGAAACGGGACCGATGAGGAGTGCGAACTTCTTGCCGCGCCGTTTCTTCCGACGGGAAGAGGATACGCTTCTCTCTCATGGCCCACTGAGTGCATTCAATCTTCGCCCGCTGTGGTTACCTTAACAAGATGTTTCGGATTTATTTTCCCTCTCTCGCTGGTGGAATGAGAACGCAAAGGTCCATTGGTTATTTTAAAAGTTTCGCGAAGATGGAGAAATACTTTGGTTAACTTCCCCGGCGGGTTGTATTTCTCCAATAGACTGGGCTTATGTAAGTCGTTACGGTCGGTTTGGCTACGAAGATGGTAAAACAAGTTCCATTTAAAGCAGCTACTATTTCAATGTGAACTATCTATCGACGTTTTTACCCGGATATTTAAGGATGCTGCATTCTGTGATTTTGGAGCCGCTGAAAATACTTAATGCCGTTCAAGATATTGGGAGTTCACAAATCAACATGATTAAAGTAATGAGGATGACATTAAAAGTGGTCAAATTTATCGATAAGCCATTTTATTTCCTGTTTTAAATTAACAAATTGTATCGCGTATTCAGAAGTCACAGTTTCACTTTATAAGCTGAAACTTATAAGTTTCCTAAGTTTATAAGGGATAGTTTAAACTATATAACTGCAAAAAAAATTACTAAAGAGAATCAATTACTAAAAGAGATAAAATTTTCCCTGATTTCGATATTCAAGTTATTAGTTTCCTAAATTCCTTTCTCCATCATAAAAAAGAGCGATGTTTTAATCATATGTCATATAAGCTTATAAGTAGATAAGCTTCCATTTACAATATTCATTTTCTTAAAATTATTTCCTAGGAATTATGGTGGTATAGGATCTGAGAATAATATGACAGTGGAATTCTTAGATCGTTTTGTAAGTTTTAATTCCTAGTCAGATGAAATACACTTTTAAAATTTGTGGATACTAGATTGTAAGTTTATATTAAAGAAATGCACCAAACTTTGATATATCAAGATAAAGAAAAGTATCAAATCAACAGTTATAATTAATAACTCCAATAGTGGAAGTAGCTGCTGATTATTTTTGAGGAGAAAGATTATGGAGACAAGTATTTGCTAAAATGTCCCAAATCATAAATCAATGTTAAGCGTAGAACTTATTTCCTATCGTTTCTCCTATAGACCAAAAAGTCCACGTTAGCTCGAAACCTCTTTAATTTATCGAACATTCTCAGAGACAAAATCGAAAAATACCGCTCCTTAAGCAAAGAAATCGTCGATTAACCGAGAACACTTGAGAACGAATGCCAGGTGAGCCGAGTGGGAGACGTAACCAAATCAGTCTCCGGAGAAAGTATACTTGGGCCGGCGGGGGTAATGGCGATTCTTTCCGTGAATCCCACTCAAGTAGCCAGGAGCACTTTTTTAGTCTTTGCCGTAGACCCTGCTCACGGTACGGAGTCCCAGTGTCAGTCGTGCAGTCACTTGATGGAGTGGCGGAGCATTGGGAGCGGGAAAGGAGTCGGAGTCGGCGCTGGGATCGACGGTCAAGTGGGAATAGCAACTGATGTGACTTTACTGCTGTGTAGTCCTTAGGGAGTCTGTGACATACTCGAAAGGGGAAGGTTAAGTAGATTTAAAAGGGAGTGAAGGGAGAGGGAGGGAGATGGATCGAGGGTCAGCGGTCCGAAAGATTGAGGAGCAGAGTGACCGGAGGTCATGGGGGAGGTCACCGGTGGGCAGAGGTGAAGGGGAGAAAGTGGCGCCGAAGAGGGAGG
The DNA here is from genome assembly GCA_036926295.1 of Pachydiplax longipennis. Taxonomy (NCBI): domain Eukaryota; kingdom Metazoa; phylum Arthropoda; class Insecta; order Odonata; family Libellulidae; genus Pachydiplax; species Pachydiplax longipennis. Next base: position 22,670,025 of record JAVFKF010000012.1, read on the forward strand.
TGGGGTCGTCAAATCGGAGATAAGCCGAAGGGAGTGGGCAAGATGGATTGGTGGAGTGGGAATTAAGAGATGGAGTTTTGCGGAGCGAGAAGGAGTGGGAGGTCGGAATGAGATAGGAGAAAAGATTCCGGACTTTATTCTTTTTTCGACTTTTAAGCGTTCGACTTCTTTTTTGGAAGTCTCGTGATTCGGTTCCAATTGCAAATGACTTCATATGCCGTGCTAAATTGTCTCCTTTTTTCGGAATTCGTTCTAGGTAGAGTGATACATCGATCGCTTTTTCTGATTCTCTTGCACGAATATATTTACAAAATATTGAGCAACGATAAGGAGCCGGTTTCATTTCATGAAATAGATATTGGATGAAATTACGATAGGAGTGTGTTTTTTAAACTAGCTTTTTAACTAGTCGACTTCAAACGTTGCTTCTGAATAAAGATCGAAGCAATAAGGCATTACAGATCATCCTAAGGAATAATGGAATCGAAGATATTCCATATGACTGTCACTCGAGCCCAAAATTTCCCAGGTGGATGCTCTAATGGATAGTGCTAAAAGCTTGAAGACCTGGGTTTGATTCTTACATATGTTGATATTTTTTGCTTCCTTTTATTCTTGGGTTTTCAGATGCACGCCTAAACATCCAAAGTTAAACACCTTCTCCCTCATATATTATCTTCACCTAATACGTTTCCTTTCATGAGATCCTTCTTTATATCCACTATGACCTATTTCAACCAAATCGAATAATTTGTATTATTGAATTGAACCACAAATAAAGATTTTCCCTTAATTTTAGTGATTACTTCTGTTTGGCAACGTTCTTACCAAACGTTTAGTAAAATCCATTTCTTTAGTCCCCTTGCAGGGAAACTTATCTATTGCCATTAAACATTATCGTAACAATAATGATTAATTTTAGCAATGCAAAAACTCTGATAGAAAAATCCTTCAGTTTGTCTTGCGAAAAAATATAAATCAACAAAGAAAAAGAAATAAAAATAAAATAAGATAGTAAAAGAGAACGTATTACATCCTTCCAAAGGCGGCATAATAGCTCAGTATGACATTCTACACAATACACAAGGCCCTACTTAGGACAACAAATCAGAAAACTACCTTCTAATTCAAGAGTAGCTAAATTAAATTTTTTGCAATAAATACCTATAAGAAAAAGAAATTTAAGTTAACACTGTCTTGAAGACTGTAAAAATGTTGATAGCAACTACAGTTTTATCTCCTGAATGCAATAGTATGGTGCCCACCCAATATCTCATGGGAAGATACAAAAATTTGCTGTCATAATAAATTGGCTTCAAATCGTCAAAGAGGATAAAAAGATAAATTCATATAGAAGTCCACCTTACTACTATAAGAGAAGAATCACAACTATGAAAAAATCGATCCTTACAAGAAAGTGACAAATGTAAAATGGCATAAATTGCAGAGTCCGTTACCTACCTCATAAGGCTCTGAAAACGTTTCTGTCGGTAATGGGACAAAGCAGCATCACTCAGTGTCGTTGCCGTCAAACAAGAGTGAATGAGTCAACAATCACAAATGTCTGAAAGCTGTTTACGGAGAGAGTGGACAGAAGCCTTGTTGACTGCATTTCCGAACGTTAGAAAAACAATGAGAAGCAATGATATATTTGACACGTCTATCGCCAGGTCACTTACGTTAAGCAGAGAAGAATTCTTACAAGCAATTGTTTGTTCAACGTTGTATACGTCAACAGTTACGTATTCCACGAGAATTTACTATCATGTTTTCTGACATACGAATTGATACTACGTTAATTTGCACACACTGAGTACGCTCTGACTGATGACTTGGGGCTTCTATTCTACCACACTTGACACGCAGAAATCATACCAAACTCATTGTCGGTTTACGTTAAAGATTCATATTAGCTTATTTATATTCCTGGTTCCTTCCTACTCATTTTCAACAAATTTAAAAAGATAAATAACCTTTAATTTATTATAAGGAAAATTTAATGATTTCTACAATCGAATTTCGAATTTATACAAATATAATTATAATTAAAAATTATTTATACAAATATAATTATAAATATAAATTATTTATACAAATATAATCATAAATATCATGCTATATAAAAATCGTAAAAAATTTACGCTTATCATTCCAAGGTGCAATCTATACTAGTAATTTTTCATCATTTACTGGTTCTTAAGACTCACTAATATTTCTTTATCACTCCAAAAGTAAGCCTAATAAACTGAGAAGTAAGATAAACGAAAGCATGAAAATACACAAATGACGTGTTCCGATAACCGAATAGAATATCCCTCATTTAAATCGCTTAATTTTTTCTGCGACTTAATATTCATTAGTGACTTAATTTTAAACAGCACAATGAGGGTTGTCTTTAAACAAGAATAGCCCGAACCGACGATAACATGGATATTGATATAAAAGTGAATATGCCAGAAAGTGTTAACAGACATGTAGCGGAAATGCAGATTTTGATATCAGTAAGTATAAATTTATTACTCATTGTATTCACTTTCATAAGCATCGGTATGAATACGTAGCCTCCACTTGATGTTATGAGAATCACCACTGTTAATCACTACTCAATACTCTCTCTTTTTATAGATGCTTCGAGGTGTCAAATCAGGAGAAGGCAACTGTGTTCATAGTTGTATGATAAGAGCCTCATAGAGCGTCTATCTTAATTTCAGCGTAAGAAATGTCTCTGAAAACTTAATAGAGGACTAGTAAGATTCTTTATATATGAAATATCTTTTTGAACTAAAAATTTACATTGATCTAAGCAATGCTATATCCCTTCAAGCAATTAATTGTTTTTCTAAATCTTGATGAATAAATAACGAAATAAGCACAGTTTAAAATCTAGTAAAATATTTACTTCTTTCTCATACAATGCACTAGTGAATTATTGACTTATTTTTTATTTCAGTCCAACAACATGTCGAACTCCTCCGTAGATTAAACAACGAAAATGTAAACTTTCGTTTTTTCCTGCTCAAAATTTACAAAACAAACTTTAATTCAGACAGGATAATCAGAATCTAGTAAAAGATAAATTCATGTATAAAATGTAAAGATTTTAAGAGTAAAGAAAATCTTGCCAGGATTCCGAGAAAAAGAAATTACATGAATTGGTCATACCACGAAATCTTATTTCAGAAAATTTGGTAAATTAAAAGTATAAAAGTAGCAAAATTGGGTTTTAAAAATGTTGTATTAAGAATGCTATTTGGGGCAGCAAAAATCGTACAATTTTTATGTAAGCCACATTATTTATTAAACAAAAATAACGACAGTTGACCTTACAAGAAAAACTTAATTTATATCCTAGTTTATTTTACATTTTGTGATATCCCGTATGAAGATCCCTTCTCCGGAAAGAGGACACCAGAGGAAGTTACTTAAAACACCGACCCTGTTCCGAGAAAGTGAAAGTATGGGAGAAGTTAAACATAAAAAAGCAAGGAGAGATACGCGGCATGGAGGTTTGATATAGGATTAAGAAAGGCTGCAATTCCGGGCAGGAGATAGAGGAAAGATCCTTGAGGGAAGGAGAAAAGGGAGTTAGAAGACACACGACGAAATGTTTAAATGGAATTAAGGCGAAAGTTTGCATTGTTGCGGTGTTTGCGCTGCGGGAAGACGTTGTAAGTGGGAGGGGGCGAGAATTAGGGTGGGGGATTAAGTGGAGGGAGGGACACCACGAAGAAAACACCTACACCACATTCCCCCTTCCTCCAAAGAACCAACCCACACTTACCTACACCCTCTGAAGAAGCTCCTGAATCCAACTAACTTCCCACCCTCGAAGCACGCCTTTCTCTATACGAGGCATGCATTCGCTTTATGTCTCACATAAGACAACGGGAACTACCCCTCTCTCTACCTAAGTCTTCCTAGCTTCTTCCTTATCTTGTCTGAACACCTCTTCCTTCTCATTGCGGGGAGGCCAATTTAGGGGGTTTGATTTCGGATCCTGAAGAATTATTGAGATTTTTTGTGACCTGCGTGGTTAATTTGGGAGAATATTCCATAATATTCCGCAGAGTAGAGAAAGTTGATCGGAAAAATCATGGCCAATTCGGGAACTATAATGAACCCTTACTTTGAAAGTCAACCTCGATCTTATTTTGCATAACATTCATAATTATTTCCAACATATTTGCTTATTTCTCATTTAAATTTAATAAAATTAATTTATTAAATTTTGATAATAGCATTCATCTTTGAAAGAAACACAGATGTAGATATTTAATAGAAAATAGTTTTTAATATAGATAGTTATGTTATTGCAATTTATGTTATTTCTAAATTTGTAAGTTTTTGGATAATATTGACTAAAAATTTCTAGATGTATGACAATTACAACTTATGCATCCTTACTGAGTCTTCATCAGGAAAGTGATCATTAGTTAAGTATTTATGGAATTTAAAGACACCATAATTTTATGATGAAATATTTCTCATTAGAAAAATAGGCCGTGGTTTTTTCAAAGCATTTTTATAATTTGACAGGGGATAGTAATAAAGAAATTAATAGTAAAACATGATTAAAATTTTACAATAATTGAAAAACATTTTCCGATCCTCCTAACAAGTCACTGTTTTGAATTTTGACCGTTTTCCTATGAATTATTCATTAAAATGTATACATAAGTAGTTTATAAATCATAGAAGTATGCATATACGAGTATGTTCATATGCATATCGAAGCAGTCAATGCTACTCGAGAATATGGTATTTTTTATCATTTCCTCACATTTCATTCATCTTAATTTCTTATCAGCATTTATTATCAATATCTATCTCCATTTCCGCAGTTTCATAATTCCGTATTTAAAACGTTCACGACAATTTTCAAAACATCTTGACAACCTTATATACCCACATTAGCTTGCAAGATACGCCTTTGTGAGAGAAAGAGAGACGTAAGTGAGATTAACGCTCCCAAAACTCTATCTCTACTACTTTCTCGCTTCTCTCTCTTCCTTTGCAGACCTCCCACTTTATACGCACCCAAAGGCATACAAGATTGTTCCTCGAGAAAGCGGGGATTTACTCGGCCGACGATGAAGTAAACGAAGTGCCTGAGGGAGAAGAATGGAGGGAGGCTGAGGGGGAGGGTAAAAGGTATCTATCTGGTGTGGCGATGCAGATAGTGTTTGCTGGAATGAGAGAGAGAGAGAGGTGAGGAGTTATGCTACGGGGGATCTAGGCGGAGGAGAATAAATATCGCGGGCTTTGGTAAACTTGAGGAATAAGATTAGTCTCCGGAACGCGATATTTTTTTTTCGGATTCGCGAAACGCTAAGATCTGGCGGCAAAGAATTTATCCGATGGGATTCTATCTCTATCATGTCTGTTTCAAATCAAAAATTTACGAGGTCTTGTGGATTAAGGGGGCTGAATATAAGATAGCAGTTGCTGTAACTAGTTTTCACAATATCATATTTCATTACGAGGATTTTTTCTTTGTAGTCATGTTTATCTTAACTTTACTGTCAACACTGGAAGCAATCTCGTTCTAGATGTCTAGAGGAAAATTAAATTTTAAAATCATATAAATTTATTCGGAAAATATTCTAATTATAATATCTGGTGTAAATATGCCACATACACTCTAAATCGTGGAAAATTTTCCCAAATATTTAGAGTATAACGACAATCGTTTTACAGCGAACAATGAATAGTATACTGGAGGTGAATGATCCATAAATTTCGGCATTTTATATTTCCAATAAATAATTGAAATATTCACTATGAAATGTATTCCAGTATTTTTATATATGAAATTATATAATAATTACTAATATTTCAACTATATTTAGTTTCATTTATTTGTATCATATTCTATACTTTACAAAAATATACCAAAGCCTAATTTTTGCACACATTTAAATGTATTTTAAATGAACCTAAACTAATTATTATTACTGAAGGAATTGTCACTAGAAATATTTTATCAAACGACATACAACCTATATCTTTTTCCTAAACATGTTTGCATTAGAAGCATCAAAATTTAACTTGGAAGCAGTGATTTAAAGTAAATATTGGTGCATGTATCGAAAAATGAGATATTCAACTGAAAACTAATATTCAATTTCGTTGAAATTTCGTCTCCAGTTCCTTTCTTGTGCACAAATTAATTATACTTCGACTGCTAACTGATACATATAATATTAATTAGACTGAAGATGTTAATTTAACTACAACTTTTCATGCCGTTGTTTTGGCAGTTATTTCTAACCCAAACTAATTTCAAAATGCTAACAATGAAAGTCGAAAATATGAATTAAAGAGGCACATGATCACTCCTTTACTTCAAACTCAAATTGCTTCTGGGGGAAAAAGCGAACCGGAAGGGAAGACAAGACAAGCAGGAAAACGCGCAGGACAAACGTAAAAGAGGAACGCGCCAGGATTTCTCGACGGATAAAACGTGGAATAAGACGCGAATAGCAAACAACACGGGAGAGTGAGAAATATGCGAGAAGATCCCGAGAAACGGAGGGCAGAAAACTTTTTGGGGCGTTATCAGTTCGCTGGAGCAATACACTTCGGGAGTAGAGGAGATAAATAGAGGAGTGTGGTTTTATAGCGGAGATGATTTCGGACTGCTATGATGACGGGGTGGGGATGAGGAGACAGAGATGAGTAGGCTGAAAGGAGCTGAACTGGGCGGGACAAGAAGTGGATGGAACGAGGAATCCGTAGGTCTGTGGGAGGAGGGATGGGGTTTGTAGCTTGCGCCAGAAGGATTAGCGCCATCCTCATTAAAGTTCCCTAATAGCTTACAAGACCTCAGATTACGCATGAGTTGGTTGAGAGGGCTGCGTGAGAGATTCTGCACTTCTGCGCCGAGTTTCTACCCCCGAGGGCGAGAAAGGAGGAAGAGGAGGACATCTGAAGGGTGGCCCTGAAAGAGAGTGAAACGGAGTTTCAGATAATACACGGGGACAGAAATTGCGGATGGAATTACGGGAGGATATGAAAGGGTAGGGTTATGGTAGGGGAGGTATTAAGGGGATACGTGTGTCTTGGGAGAGGATGGAGGTGAGCGAGTTGCAGATGAGAAGACGAAGGGGGAGGGGTCTTTGGGATTCCGGATTCTGGGGCGTAGATTAAGATTTGGCCAACTAGAACACTGAAAATCTTCTGTTGGTGTTGGTGGCTCGTGTCTCGGGTGGGAGGGAGAATTGGGAGGAGGGAGAGAGAGAAGTTCTGACCTGCTTGTCTATGAGTATGCTAGAGCCTTAAGGTGAAAAGGGAGTAAGAGATCTTGATCTCTGTTGCTTTGCGATGCTTTGTTCGGGAATTGGGATTTCATGCAAGGTTTGGTAGTTCGAGAGGGTTTACAGCGCGCTGGAGGATAACTATTCGAGGATATCCCCCTTGCATTCTGATGAGAATGCCTTTGCAATAAGGGATTTGAGAGAGTGAACTCGAGTGTTTTGTATGCACATACTCAAATTATTTACGAAGTTTGTGTTAAATGGTGCATTATCCTGTACGCAGACATTGTTACGGTAATGAGTGACGAGACTACAGGACTATTCACCATTGTTTTTCTCCGGCATTTTGGCAATTGATTAGGCTCACCAAGTAGTAAATTACATTTATTATAGCCCCACTAATGAAGAATTTACATCAGGTCATCAATTCATATTTTATTTGTGTCCTAACGTTGGCGAAGGACGAACGTAGAATCTGACTAATACTGCGCTAAAAATTTAAACCTAAGATGTTACGTCGAAGGTTTCACGGGCTGTATTAAAAAGAATCTTACACGATGCCTTTTAGAAAAAGAAATTAAAAAAATAGTTGTATTCACTTAAAAATAACCCTATTTAGGCTTAAGAATGTACTATAGACTTAAATAGATGTATAATCTCATAATCTAGGAAAATCTATAATCTAGGAAAATATTTCATATTTAAGTTTTTAAACTTAGTATGCGAAGGCCTAGCTCGTGAAGGGCTATGATAAAGAAATTAAACTTCGTGCATTCATCTCGCCCGCTACAGAAGTATAATAGAAGTTTGTTTCCATTATTAGAGCTTTTTAATAAAATTTAATGCATAGTAATTTTTCGGTAACCCTTAATATAATATTCCACAAAATATCATTCGTATAACCATTACTTATCTAGCACATATTCGCGTCAATGGACTCAACAGGAAGGTTATATTGGTTTAAAACCGACAATAAGGAAAAAAAACTTATTTACATTATTCGCGAAAATATGGGAAGGATCGCAATCAGTTCCCAAAACTGGGCGAGACATCGATGTTTATATTGTTTATGGAGTGTGAGTTTCGGGGCAAGCAACATACTTTACGTAATTATTCAAAAACTTTCGTCAAAATAAAACTGAAATAACTGTGGGGTATTGTAAAAGTACACAGGGCTCAATCTAAACATTTCTGAACGAGGAATTGTAATTAAATTTTAAACACAAATAAAGCTAAAAAGATGCCCTAATCAAGTTTTAGGCATTATCAAATTTAACTTATTGATTCGCTGATGCGGGGACACCGTCAGAAATATTTACCACACAAGACATCCACCCTTTTTAAGCAGGACCAATTTTAGAATTAGACCTGAATGTCTTTGACAGGCGTGATGAAGATAGGACAGTTCCACACAAGAGAAAACGTGTAAGGATTGGGAGGGAAAGATAAATCAAACGAGAAAAAATAAGGATGAGAGAGGCAGGGGAGCATTGTGTTGAATGTAACACGGTAGGAGGCGAGGATGAGATTCCAGCTGAGGGATCCATGGCCATCTTAAGACCACACCTTGAGCGGGAGGTGTGAATCTTAAGATTAGGATCTCGGATTCTCCCAGATCGCTCAGCGAAACGGGACAGATAGGCGAGAGTCGCCCACAATGGCCTATGGAAGAGGTGATTCCATGAGATGAGAGGTGCCTTGAAAAGGTAGTGTGTGTGGATAGAAAGGAAATAAACGGCGAGAAGGAAGGCAATCGATGTCATTGCCTCTCCGCTCATTCTCTATTCTTACTTACGAGGGTTTCATGGTAAACATCCTTTGTAAATCCACGGTTTGCTAACGAGACGCGAGAAATAAAAGCGGTGGAGATTGCCTCGAATAAAAATACTGAATAAATTTCGCAGTTTTTCCGAGAAAGATGCCTGTTCTATGAAATGCAATCCTCTGAGACATGGCGATCCAATGAAAGTGTAACTGATCTTTTGTTTGTAATCGCCGTAAGAGATCATGATCTGGAAGTAGACGAGCTAAAGAATCGAAATGTAATGAAAGATTATTTCAAGTTCATATAAGTCTATTAAAGCAGCAATTTTACTTCCAACGATAGTTCATTTTCAAAATGATTTTATTTATTCTACATTTCATGAAACCTTTTTAGAGGGAATGTTTTTGTGTGAGCTAATAGTTATCCTGAAACATACATAAGGTAAGTGGAAGAAATATGTAATTCCCGGGGAAATGATGATTAAAAGTATCTACCGTTACCTGTATTTGCGGACTTAAAATTGCAATAATAACATAAGTTAAGGAAAAACAATACTCTAGACTGCTTATATACTAAAGCATTTATCACTCGCACTCTCTCACAAATTCTCACTCTCATTACCACCATTTTATTGAATTATGTCAAGTACAATAAGATGTAGTCAAGACAGAGGTGGATCTAGAAGAAAGCGTCCATCAAATCTATTTCATAATTTGCCTTAGATATTATCGTATTAAATCTGAATATTTCTACGATGTATGAAAATATTTTGACTTTAAATTTAGAAGCTATGGTGTAAAATTAAATACCATCAGAAATATTTCTTTAGGGTGAGCATACAAAAAATTCCTGAATCGCCTAATCTCTTGGTAAATTTCTTGATCACCCTTATTTGAGGATATTTGAATGCGGTGAAGGAAAGCGTAGATAACCTATAGGAGTCCGGTGAGACATCTAAAGGGAGAAAGGAAATGTGTTCGAGAGAAGGCGGTGTGCGACAATCTGATGAGACTGCCCTAGCCATCATCAATCTCAATCTTCTCGATCTTAAGTGCTTAAAAATGTCCTTCCTAAACGTTCGCCAATTCTCTATTCCTAGCATGGATATTTGACTTCTCGATCGGAGATAGCGTTATTTATGAGTCTCTGACAGATGTATCCAACCATCGTAATGTATGGGCCCCATTTTCCGATTAATGAATATTCTCGCGTTATAAATGACTGCATCTGAAATCAATTGCTTCGTTATGTTATTTACTTCAAAATATTACTTGAACATGAAGCTTCAACTCAATGTCTGCATCAAAACGTATATTTTCCTTGTTCTTTCAGTCCGATCATCAGCCTAAATGGCCGTTGGATCCTCAATGCCTCCTCGCTTAAAGATGTTTTGGCTTTAGCTTAAAAATGTTTTGGGGAGAAAATGAAGCACACGAAACAGTTGGCACTTACCTTCGTCACTGAGTAAAATTTTCATAATACTTTAAGGGAAAAGATTCGTAAGTGTAGCACGATGACCCGATGAACTTAATGATGATTGAATGACTCCGCACTTTTCATAGTGACGAAAACGAAAGCTATTATTCAACATCAATCATTCCTCAGTAGATAGCAAACGCAAGAGTACTATCGCAATCATAAGAAAGGGTGAGAAGAAGTATATCAAAGGTGCATTAGCTTTTATTTTGTGATAATAAATTTTTAAAATATTAAAATAGTCATCAAGAAATGTTTGCAGGAACTCTAAAAACTCACAAGCAACATTATGAGGCGAAAGAGAAATCTGTCAAATATTTACTCAGAATATTTTCATATAAAATCGCCCTTAGCCATCGAAAAATATTAAAAAGAAACAACTGCATTTGGAGCTGAAGTAGGTTGGGTCCATCACTGATAATGTTTCTCAATAGAAAATGCGACTAGTAAAGTCGATATGCCAAAATTACATAAATGTATAGACCTTTTACAGCCACTAAAACAACATAATTTCAATTTCTGAGAATGGAATTTTTCTCAGGATGCAATTATTTCACTCGAATTTTAATTAAATTAATAATAAACGTGAGAAAAATAGCATTTCCTGAGCTGAAATAAAGGTTTATTTGAATCAATGGCAAGAATGGCCGAAAATACACCAATAGTAAGATCGACAGGTGTATTTATTTCAGGTACTTTATTAAAAAATGTAGGGACATTACAATAGCTGCCGTTTCCTACGAAAATATAAGCGCACACTGAATCCCATATCCGTGAGCAGACATCGAAGACCATCCAAGATCACTTCCGAAGAAATTCGCAAGAATTTCAGGATATAAAATTTCGCACTCGTTTCCAATGCGAAAAAAGCCACGTTTTCTATAAATTCAAACGAAATAAATTTACGCCACGTCGAGCGTCCACGGACACGAAGCGTCCAGTTATTCATCCGTAAAAATCCAGCATTCTTTTTACCTCTTGCCTATGCGTCCGTGAAATCCAAACATTCGGAATGGAAGTCGTGCACGCCACTCATAAATGGGCACGTCGAATCGATAAAAGCTGAAATTCTTTTCTCTTGCCTTGCGGACGCCATCCACGGATGCCGAACCGGACCCCACCCACATCCGTTTTAAAATGGATATAAAGAATACTCGCGAAAAAAGGAAAGCGTAGTACATCATGTCCCCGGACCACCCAGGATTATTACGTCAGCGTCCATTTCTCCCGAATCTCTCTTTTCTGAAAAGAAGGTAGGAATCCTCGCGTGTGAGAATTCTAAGCGATGTCACTGAACCAAATCATACCTTGTATCATTCGTATTCCATCCCTATATTTCCCTTTCTAGAGAAATGAGATATGCACTATAAATAAGATAGATATAGAAATGTAGATATATAGATAAGAGAAATGTAGATATGCACTATTTCAATTTTGCTCATTTTTAAATAGGGCTCAAATTTGAATAGTCATCATATAGCTCACAGTGGATAACATTTACATTGTTTAAATTTCAACTGTTTGAATCCAATAATAATCTTATGCTGTTTGGCTCAATTCACCTATAGCCATGGAAGAATTTGGAGAAGCTATTCCTCCCATTCTATGACTAATATCTGGTATTATACTAATTTGTTGACTTCTCTGCATTTTTTAAACGATTCTGTTAAAATGCAGGAAATATGTGCATATTTACGAATATTTAATGGAATTTAGGTAAAGATTCTTGAATGAGAAATTTTTATGTGTAGACCTCAGTACGCGCAAGACAACCTCAGGATAATGTCAGCGTAATTTACGACATCAGAAAAATAAATCTTTTTCTTCCTTTCTCGCACAACATGAGACTCATCCTTCCATAAATTACCAGCTGAATTGAAATTCTGTTGATTTAGGTATCCAAATCATAAGTATATCGTTATTTCAAATCTGAAAGAATTCAGATACATTACTATCAGTTTGGGTTATGGGTGAAGAAGTGTTCTCAGGTCTGACTTTGAGGAATAACATTCAATTTTTCAACATTTTTAAAATAAATAATGGATCTTAAATGCTCTTTTCCTTTCACAATGTTAAGATAATAAAATTATTTTTGTACACCGCCTAAATTTATTACTAAAGGCTTTCTTAAAACTAGGGCCTCTTCCCTTCCTTTTACTTGATGACTTCAGTATAAAACATAACACTAAATTTAATTTGCGATTATTACATAGAAATCAAACCCCATCTCATTTTATATTACGCATTAAAATAGGATAGTATCATTATAACGGTCCAAACTTAGGTAATGATGTCATCCATTCCTATGGGGATTCATGGAAACATGAGCAACGACTTCGCGTATGACGGATTTCGACGTTTACGAATTATCACCGATAAACGTCTGTGGAAAGATTTAGATGTCATCTTTTATTATCTTCCCGAAGGTTTGTCCCGATCAAGATCTTACCTAGACGAAAATCGGCATTCATCACTCCTGGGTGCTCCACCAAGTTTAAAGCATATTGCCCAGAGTTTCTCTGGGTTTCTTCTTCAGAGTTTCACCAATAACGGTGGTACATAGAGTATACACGAAAGAAATATTTGTTATGTAAAAAATAAGCTGATGTTTTGTTGGATTTAAAAAAAGGAAAAATGCAACCAAAGATGGGGTAAAATCGACATGGTAATTTAAAGCGGCTTTATAAGTTTGTCTGCCTTTCATATCCCTTTGCCTGATACCAAAACGGTTTCAATGGCTCAGAAATTATACGAAATTTCTTCCCTTAGGTTTTGGTGGTACTCACTTTGAAAATCTTGAGAGCCCCTGACCCAAGAACATTCTTTTTCTAAAAACATAACGATTCCATTCACCTCTCGACTAATTTAATGAATTACAAGGAACTCTATTTTCACTATCCTGGAATAGACGTTTAAACTATGTGTTTGGAACCGTATCTCTAATAAGATTGAGGGTGATGTAAAGTTTGAATAATTCAGTTTACGTAGGAGGACAATACAAATGGCTATTATATCCCTACACCTGATCTAGCCATCATTTGCTTGCCTTCACAGAGACCGGGACAGGAGGAAATCGTCCTACTACTTTTTCCATCCCATCTCTTCCACCATATTTCCCTCTCCAGACGAAAGAAATCTTCCTTTACCTTCCTCCCTCCCACCGCTGCCCTTCTATCGATAACATTTTCAATCTCTGGCGCGGGCGAGGGGTACCGTTTCATCCCTTCCAATCCACTTTTTCCCCATCTCTTAGAATACTGGATCTCCCGTAGCTTTAGCGCACCAGGTCCGCTTCCTCATATAAGCGTCTAGCTACGTGATGGACGATCACCGATTGCAAATGCGCGAGGGACGAAGAGTGTAAATGGGAATGTTGGTGGAAGGCGTTGGGGATTCGATGGGGGCGAAAGAATGATCGCGGGCTTTATACGATGAGAGGAATACAGATCAGAGAGAAGGAATGAGTTCAAATAATAGTCCGATGCCAAAGCCGTATCCAACGGAGGGGCGCCTGCCAATTTCTTTTCTTTTTTCCCCTCGTGATAGAAATAAAAATAAAAGCCCGAAGGCACGGATCCTTAAATTATAATAGGAGGACGTGGTGCGTCTTACAAGACGGACCCCGGATCGCTGGAAATTTTAATTAAAATGGATCGATCTCATTTGAATAGGTAACGGTTTGGAGGAATAAGTGGAGCGGCACGGGGCTTGGCTTAAAGATAAGAGCGCTAATCTGATTGATATAAATAAACGCGATTAATCTCCGTGTGCGGATTGAAGGATGCTTCGGAGGAATTGGATTAGGGCCTGATCTTATTGCGTTGGCCGAGAGGTCGATATTTTAATTGGGAATACATTACGGTTTTCATTACGGTAAGCGGAATCTGCTTCTGTGGAACTTTTGTTATCATTTAACTATTGTTTCTAGCAATAGCTCGCCCCGTCTTTCACGGATTCTCTGCTTCCTCAATTTAAATTCTAAGTCATAAATGTTTATTTATTTAGGTAAAATTATAAACTACGCACAATCTGCAAACTTAAGCGTAAGGCGATCCAAATAGTTCAACGCGGGTCATTCATCTCATACCCATCGTTAATTTTGCTAGCCTTTTCTTACTACTTAAATTTGACTTCGATTATTGCTTAACAGTCCTCGTTTATTTCATTCACTCATTATTAATTCTGCTGTGAGAGGCTTTCAGATTTTTGTTCAGTAAAAACCCTAAATTATTAAAATCTCTATTCGAATCATACTTCAAAGATTTTCGGATAATGAAAAAGTATACCTAAAAATGTTCACTATTTACCATGAGTAATCTTTGATTTTGGCTAAATGGCTTGCTTTAGTTTATATGAATTACCTATAAATAACATACGTAATGAAAGTTTGATGCAGGATATTTGAAGGAAGCTAGCAGAAAAAGGATGAAATTATGTTTTACCTTGAACCATCTAATTGGTCCTTATTGATGTATTACCCTGTTAAGCTATACCTTACTTTAAAAAATTTCTTTGGACAGGATTTGAACCACTGAGTTCTTGGAAACCTTGTATGAATTTTTGTAGGAATTTGGAATCTGGATGAGGCACTCTAACTACTCGGCCATCTGAATCTGATGTAACATCCATATTGGAATTTACATATGTAAGCAATTTCTTTTCAGCCTACCATTACAATGGTGCGTCATAAATCAAGATAATATACTAAAATTATTAAAATAATGAATATTAGATAGATTACTGGCGAGTGAATGGTTAATAAAGGAAACATTCAATTGCAAACAGGATTTAACTAATTAATTTTCAAATAAAAAATATTCTCCCCTACACCTCACTAGATAGTTTTCTCTTCTTTGTGTTAAAATCGCAATAGGTGTTTTCTTACACGAATAGCAACACCAAAAAACGATCCTGGTGATAAATGTAAAACAAATCAATTCATTAAGCGCTCTCTCATTCTCGCATATTAATAGAGACCGCGGCACGGATTTCTAATTGGAGAAAAAGTCTTTCTTACGTAAGGAGAGCAGCTGATGAGGAAAAGAACTGGAAAGTTCCACTCTCCTCCCTCGTGCGAAAAATATCGATCGTATATCCGCGCCATTTTTACCCTAGAGTTTCTTTTTCGATCTTATTCCGATCACGAAAGGAGTCGTTGTATCTGCACAACACATCTCTTGGAACCAGGTACGATATTTCTGGTGGGTAGACAATCCTCGCTCGTGAAGAGTTCCGGCTAACTGGGGTACGTTGACAGATGCATTTATTTTCCCTCGCCGAGCGATAGACATTAATTAAAATTCGACGCGGATTCCGAAAAAACCGTGGTTTATTTTATCAATACCCGCGAATACATTTGTCCGCGGCGGGCACGGAAAACAAATTAGAATCGACATCGTTTGCAAACAATAAAGGAATGTCTTTTCCCCCTAAGACGAGGAGTGCGGGAACAACTTCTCAACACGCTTCGCCTGCGCCGGAAACGAAGCGAGAATAACATCGAGTGAGAGAGAGAGAGAAAATAAAAAAACTTTACGCAAATCTCGAGGAAATTAGGAATTTTTTTCCCTTCGCTCCGGCGGAGAACAAATGAAAGAGACTCGTAGATTACGCCGCGCCCGAATTTAAATATTTTCCCAAGCCTTCGAAAAATTTCCTCGGAGCCCGAGTCAACAAAATTAAAAATAAATCCGCGGAGGGGGGAGGGAATCCATATTTGAATTAAAGCCCTTTTAAAAGCGGGGAAAAAGATAGAGGGAAAAATTAAGTTTCCGATAAAAAGTTCGGGGATGAGTTTTTTCGGCGAGGGAGGGGAATAGGAAGGCGATTTCACATGGTCCGCAATAATGAAAGAGAAAATGGCGATAAAAAAGGTCGGGGAGAAGGAGTTTTAGAAGGTGGGGAGGAAAGATGGCGGAAAAGGAGGGCTGGAGATGGAGATAAAGACCAAAATGAGGAAATTTCCTTTCAAAACATACGCCGCTAAAACCTCCCCACCGCCCCTCGCAAAAAGCGCCGGATCTTTAGTGCCTTTTTTTACGACAGGTCTTTGTTTTTATCGAGGGGTTGAAAAAAAGAGGGTGTGCCTCTTTCGTGGGAGAGGGTGGTATTTTTTTCGAGGATTTTTTTAAGGAGGGATGAAATGGGGTGGGAACGGCTGGATTTTGGTGAGGGTGATTGAGGATGAGTCGAATGAGGGATGAGGAAGGAGAGAAAAAAATGAGAAGGGATTCATCGGTAGCGCGAGAGATGAGTATTGGAAAGAGTAGGTGGAGGTGATGCAATCCAATAAAGGGAAAGGCTATAAATTTCGAGGATAGCGGTATAAAAAAAGGAGGCGGGCAAAAATTAAAGCGTTTACTTTTTTCTCCTCGGGAACTCTGCCGATAAAAAGAAAGGAATGAAGTGACTTGGGGCGCTTTTATTGCGAAATTTTAAATTTAATTGAAAATAATGAGATAGGATTCTTCCGATGTAGGTACGGGTTGGGTTCACCTATGACGTCAAAAATGCCCCTTCCATTGTCAAATAACCATGCAAAGCATCAATTTCATTACCTGCAAAATCTCCTAGGCCTACGGCCCTCAGTACACGTACCTCCATTTTAGGTATTTCGGGCGGTCTTTCTTTGTTTGCTGACACTAAGCGATGAGTTAAAATAATTTCATTTCCTTGCCTCACTTAATACGTCAAGTGGAAATAAAATGGATAATATTCCAGTCAAGCTTACTTACCGATGAAATTTTCTTCACTTCGCACGAAAATGCTCTAGAGCTAACTGAATGTATACAATACGGAACTCAAGAGCGGCCTAATGGTTTCATATGCTGTAGAATGGTATAAGTGGATTTCCGATGAAATGAGTTATTTCATTCCTGGACGAAATCAGAAATTGAGATATGCGGTACATTGGATTAATATTAGTGCATATTTTCTCAACAATAATCTGAATGTATCATTGAACTAATTTAGCAAAGACCTTGATGTTAGTATGCAATTAGAGTCGACACAAATTCATAAATTTCAAATCTATAATCAAAAGTATGAGAGCAATAAATGGAACTGTTTTATAAAAAAATGAATAATGAGTTCATAAGGAAGAAGGTCCGCGCTTCATTAGACTGGTCCAATCGATGATTGAAAAACCCTGAAATACATTAAGAATTCCACAAAAAGCAATAACTTTCGTTCGATTGAGAGCAACTCTTTTATAAATGCATGTTTACCCGATCTGAAAGTAGTGATATCGTCTATCAACTACCAAAATCAATATTGTCTTGGGGAATACCTAAACTAAGTTTAAGAGATAAACTCAAGGGAAAATATACAGTAAAAGAGACAAATCTGTAAAAAATTTATAATGATTTGTCTTTATCCTCTAATAGATTCGCTTTTAAAGATTGAATTTCTAACTTAGAATTTTTCCACTCCAACCATAATCTTATGGGTCCCCTAAATTAGGACAATGATTAAGCTGAATCACTCCTCATAAATTATTATCATTACTTAATTAGCTAATAGTAATCTAATTATTAACTACCATAAAAAGTATATTTTCAGAAAATTGATTTTGTACGAGACAGAATAAATCGGCAATAACTACTTAAGGTTTGGTACTTGAATCAATGAAAATGGCACAATGGATTCTTAAAAATTCGTAAATAAAAATTAACATTTTCGTGCGAAATTAACAGGAAGCATAGATATTACGGCTATTGATGTAAAGGTTAAATTATAAACCGGAGGTGGTTAAAATTTTTGAAATCTGCAGTGCTTTGATAAAATAAGGAATTTAAATTTTAACTAAAAATAGACTTTTTGTATATAACTTGGAAATAAATGATCATTTGGCATATCGTGATCTGAGAAATGGCCTCTTTTCCTATTATTTCCTTTTTTCTACTTATATAAAAGAAATGAGGACTAAAAGAAACATTTTTCTATTTACTATGAATTATTTATTATATTTCAGAAAATGCTGTTCACTTTCTAAAATAAGATTATATCGTTAAAGCCGATTTTACAATCCTTCCCTAATATTTTGTCAGCGAACTCACAGGTTGTTTTCTGCAATGTATAGTTAGGAAAATATCCGATAAATATGCCAAACTATTAATTTTTAATTTGATATCGAGTTATACATAATATCTACTATATATTTTATATGTTTAATCAAGGAAATTTCTGAATAGATTTATTACTAACAATAAGCACCAAATTTTCGTATAACGCAAAACGAGTCCCTTTTTTCCTGTAACCTGTCTAAAAGTATTTTTAATGTCTCGTAAACAAAAGAGCGGATAAAATCTTTGCGTAAGTGCACATCGCAAAAATATACCATCAGAAATCATTCTCACGCGAAAGAATAAAAATGTTATTTCAGGTAATAAAACCCTGCTTTGCTTTTCCTACCCTAAGCACGAAACCGAGGCACATCACTAGAGCATCGACTGGCATGGACCAGAGGAGTTGTAAAAATCATTGAAACACCGGTGAATGCGACTGAAGGAATTTTTAGATGAGGTGAAAGAAATAAAACGTGGAATGGAATTCGGTACAGGGTGTTAAGAAAGGGAGCAATGAATTGTTAGAAAGCATTACTGGCGAAAAACCTACGAATGTTATACCACCTACGCCGATCATAGATTTCCTCAGATGGAAATATGTAAATCAGTAACTAATTAACCCACAGTATTTGTCGTAGAGATTTATCATTCTAATTAAACTACTAATTTTTACAACTCTAGTAGAGTAATTTTTTCGCTAGGGTTGGATTCCGTTGTCTTTTATTATCATTATTATCTAATAATTTGAAACTATTATATTTATTGCCTCTATTTCTGCAGTGAAACGCCAAATCGCAAATAATATTCGCTTGTGAAATGGAAAAAGGTCCGATGTTTGTTACGAAGCGTTGGAGGTATGATAATTGACTTACTGTATTTATAAAACTAAGATTTAAATCCTTTGAATATATATTGACTGAAAATAATCATATCAAAAACTGGGTAGTTGCAAGTGGAGAGCAAAAAACTATGGTTTAATCTTAATATTTGTTCTTTCAATCATCACACAACCAGGTATTTTTAGCAGCACCTAGAAGATCACAAATTGCAAAAAATAAATTAAATCTCATTATTCTTTATAAAATGAGTATCGGTAAGGATACATACATATTAAATTTTGAATATTGCCATAGCAAAGAAAATCATAAAAATATCACAAAGAATGAAATTCACAATATAATCGGATTCCGTTGCTAACTGTTTAAAATATATAACTTCACCAACTAAAATTATTTGAATTTTCACTAAATAAGCGTAGATAATGCAGCAAATTTTCGCAGAGAGAGAAGAATAAATCTTCGGGTGATAAAAGAAAATAAATTCGGCGACGCCTACATATTAAGGCAAGAATTGAACATTTCGCGGGAAGGGGAGGATCAAAAATTTTACGAGCTAAAGAAATGGAAGAAAAGCACTCTTTATACAAATGAAAACCTATAAAGTGAGAGACAAACAAGGGAAAATGTGAGACGATAAGGGATATTAGAACTAGATAAATACGTGGGGAACGAGGGAGGGATAAAAGATGTTATGGTACAGTCGAGACTGGCAGAAAAAGCTCTCAGAATTCCTGCCCATTCCGAAATTTATGCCCCCCTCTCCTTTTCCTCTATATTTTTCCATATCCTCCCACTCCTTCCACCGAACTGCACCACAAGGATAATATAGTCACCCCTTCTTTTCTCACCCTCCGCCTTGCTTCCACCCTGAGGCCATAACGATACCCCTGCTTCATTGAATGGTAATAAGATTCCCATACTTTTCGGAATGGCGGCAGTGGCTCCACCCTATAGGGGCGCAGGAGGAGTAAAAGTAACTTTTTCCTCTCCCTCTACATTTTATATTATTCGCTCTAACACCACCGCCGACCAACCTTTTTCTCCCACCGCCCCCTTCTCTTTCGCCTCGTTCCCCTTTTCATTCTTTCCCATGAAATTCCTAGCTATCTCCATTTCTATTGCCTATAGCGTCAACCTCGTTTATTCAACAACTGTTTATATAGCTCCCCCATCTATATGCTTCAGAATAAAATCGAGACGTGAAAAAATCTTGTCAGTAAATTTTTTCGCCTATGGTGTCATCCCGTCCTACTTATGTATTATCTATTTTTCTGTTTCTAATTCGTTTTTAAATTCCTTCCAAAACTATTATATCTCATTTCCGCCATCTTCCTAACAATCATCCGCATATACTCCAAATTCAAGTTTTCATTAACCTTTACTTTTCTGAAATAAATGCACAAATGAGTACTTACGTTTTAAGTGGACTGCTGGAATAGCGCAGAAAATGGCAGAATTGTAACGAATGATATACAAACTTAAATTTAGAGAAAGAAATGAAGGAAAAAAGAGTGGTTCGATTTGAATAATAAGCTTTTCTTCGAAGAAAATTTCCTCTTCTCATTACTGTAGCTTGAGATATACTATCCAATTGCTATTACATCGTAAATTTTCTTTTATACTCAGTCTGCTTGAATAATTTCTATTAATGATTTGCATTTCTTTCATTCACACACTGTTTTCCATTCACCTTATCTCCATTGCTTCCAACAGAGCTTAAATTTACCTTCTCAATCCCTTATTGTTTGTACCTAATCTCTTTACTATTTTTATCAATGACCATTTACCATTAGATATACCTATTGCTCTCATGATTTGTCTTTTTTTCTGGTTAAATAAACTTCAAAATCTTCTCTGCCTGTTCAATTTGCTCATTTCCTTCTAGATCCCTGTAGTTTGAACATTCGATTCAGCCATTTTTGAATTCTTGGTTACAATTCGTCACAATAGAAAACGATCTTCCAGTATTATTCTATATCATTCTCTATTCTTCTGCTTTCTCTTCCTTTTTATTGGTTTTAAGATGCGGTACTTGGCTTCAATACTGACGTTAACATTTACATTAAAGCTCGAGTTTTATGCAATGATACACCAAGATACATGACTTTACATTAAAATTTCATATTTACTCTGATCTCAGACGTTTTTCAAAAAGTAGAACGCATTTATTTACTAATCAACATTTTCATTACCGCTATCTGAATTTTTGTCTTCTTTTTTGTTGCTGAACTATTTTTTATTAATTTCATTTTTTAGCCATCAAATGGGTTTTATTCATATTAATCCTTCAATCTCTTTTTAGCGTTACTTAACTGAATTTTGTTCATATGAAAACTACACAAAGTTGTTTTTGCCGTACTTACATTTGGGATCACGAAAGCGCTTCGATCTTATTTCTTTCTATTCTTGTGAGGGTTATTATTATGAAAACTTAATTACTTAATTTTTGACCATTTAACTGTGGTTACCTTATCTTTTCGGTAAAAGTTTTAAATTTTACTTTAAATTTAATTATGTACATATGCGTCTTTAGCGAATTATTCTGGAGCTGATTATGTTATCAGCCATTTACCATTGCCACACGCAACATTCCATGGTAACGGTAAAGGCATCCCTAGCCGTCAGTTTTGGCACATTTGGGCCAAATTGCCACAAGCGAACCGTTTCTCAGTATCACTCCGAGGACGCTCACGCAACTCTCCAAAATTAGGACCTCACGATCACTCCTAGCAATCCATTTCCCGTATCCTACTACTAGGAAATATATGCAGCGAATTTACATTCTCAAGATGTATTTGATATATACGTAAGTATACGTATGTATTTATGCAAAAATCCGTAAGGGGTCCCAGGACATTTTGCAGCTTCTTACAAATGTGAGTAAGCATTCATTTTTAATTCCCATCTCATTTCCCCGAATTCAGCCAGAATAACCCGAAAAGAATAATAATCACCTCTTCACAGAAATTTTTATCTCTTTTGAGTATCTTAAGTATTAATAATTGTTAAATAATGGTATCTAGCATCTAAAGCATTAGTAAATTTCTGAACACTCACTTCGGCGTGCCATCTGAGAGCCAATCCACCCCTTTGGAATGGTGATGCAGATGCTCCGCCTCGTCCATCCAGAAGGCCCTGAGAATATGAACAAGAATGGTATTTCAATTAGAAAAGTCCTTGGATAAACGTATTCGGTGACGATCGTAACAGTCAGAAGAAAATTTTCCAAGGTAAAGACGCAGAAAGAAGGGTTTACGACATTTTTAATAATTCGTAACATATTTCAAGTAATGATGGAGTCCAACAAAATCTGAGGTAATTAGAACTGGTCTTCTAATTACAAAAGATACACGCAATTATTTAGTAAAATCGTAAGAAGAAGAAGAGGCAAACTACCATGATATTCACAGGTTCTTTGTCGAAAATTTCCGAAAAAAACTATTGTCTTTCTGGTAAAGATTGATAGTTTAAAGTTGTTTTATTCTGATAATGATCTTTTTAATCTTTACTTTCTTATCACAAATAAAAATGAATAAGTGATATGTATGTACAACATTTTAAGGGGATTTCAATGATTTCTATCTGTGCATTTGATATTCATTATTGTTTTAAAGGGGAGATAGAAAGAAGGAATCTGTTGCCAAATGTATCTTAGATTCAATTGCTCCAAGGATATAAATGATTTCGTTAACGACAGTAATCCTGGGACGAGCTACCACCGTTAACCTGATATCACAAACTGGTAAAATGTGTCTAACATAGACTTGATAATCTCAATTTCTCCATAAGAAAGACTTTCTCTCACTCAGCACTCATTGTTCTATTCGTCTTTTCCTTCCAACTTCCACTTCTTTCCCTCTTATTCCACTTTCTCTTTCCCTTTCTTCCTCTCTCTACGGCTCCCTCCGCGCCCTCCAACCCTCCGTATTTTTTCATTTGATGGC
Organism: Pachydiplax longipennis; assembly: GCA_036926295.1. Lineage (NCBI taxonomy): Eukaryota > Metazoa > Arthropoda > Insecta > Odonata > Libellulidae > Pachydiplax > Pachydiplax longipennis. The sequence goes on from JAVFKF010000012.1 coordinate 22,693,371, forward strand.
GCCTTGCGAAATGGAGGGATCTCGGAGGGCGGAATATGACGGTCTCTTATGTTTTTTCTTCCGGAGCGTGTGAAATAAAAAAGAGAAGGGGAGCGGAAATTCCGGAAGGGACACGGCGCTATGCGGGCGCGTATGAGCCGAGTGATGGAGTGAGATAATGAGGGGATATGAAGTGGGGGAAATGGGACGTATATGTGGGCGGGGAGAGGAAAAGTTGCTATTGTTGCGCCGAGTGGGAATATGGAAGTGGATGCGGCTGCATCATTGGAGGGAGAAAGGGCGGATATTAGAGAAGGGCCCGAGGTGGGAAAGGATGTGCGTGGGTTTTTTGGAAGAGAGAGAGAAGAAACGCTCGAAGCTGGATAGCACTTATGTGAGAGTGGAGCGGTATTCGAGGAAAATGGGAACGAAGGAGATATCCGTAAAGTTTGAATTATTCAGATACGTAATAAAATTGGAATGATTTCGCATAAATTTATGAATATTCACGAGGAACCAAAACTATCTGTGAGACGTAACATTATTACGTTCTTTCAGCTGTATCACGAGGAATTATATTTCTTTCATTTTCTTAGAACGGGGTGGATAAAGTGTATATTTAATTTATCTTTGTCTATGTCTTGTTCATAGCTAAAATTATATAAAATATATCGCATCTCTGGTTCTGATGCATGATGATAATGAATAGAAGCATTAATTTTTATTATCCCATACTGAACGCCATGAAAAGTGTTTTTCGTTTGGTCATCATGCTGCACTTGCATGTACGTATCAGTCTGGCTCAGTTAGGACAGCGAACTACTTCACCCCTCATCTTGCACAGTTGCCCCATCCTCACAAAATTCTAATTTTGGTGAAGATGATTATCCAAGTAACCCTCAGGCTGATAACAGAACATATCCCTGTAATCTGTTTGTCTTGTGACTGCACGTGACAAAAAGTCGATCAAAACAGTAGCTAAGGAAACAAACAATAAGGAAGGAATAATAACAAGGAAAATATTGATATGATTGGGACTCGAACCGAAATTCCATCTTTCGGGCAGGTATTCTAACAACTATACTACTATGCCGACTCAATTCTCCTCCACTAACGGAATGCTTTGTGAGGTAAGCAATTGTCGCTCTGCATTGTGGCACCAATCTTCTCCAGAGATCCTCATCGAGGAAGCCGACTCACAAACCGATGGAGGAATTCCCCCAAAGGAAATAAGTTAGACTGGGAGAATTTTGTATAACTTTGAACGGATATCATTGTGGCTTTGAACCATAGAGCAAAGAAAAGTTGATAACATCAACAAAAATTGTTTGTTTTTAAAAGAACCTCTAAACAATAAATTTATCACATCATTTAAAAACATTTAGAAGTCAAAATCTTATAGTCGGACATTCTAGATCATAGAACAGGGAACCTATAGAATGCGTGCTCAAAGTGGTACACAAGAGAATTTTTTGGCCCGTGCTACTCTGATGGCATTTTTGTCATCATCATATAGTTGTTTTGAACTTTTAAAAATCCTATAAGTAATTAAATATGGATTTTATTAGTATAATTAGAGTGAATTTTATTAGTATGATAATTAATGATTATCAACGTCAATTAAAACTTCTTAACCCTATCGTGGACAAAATATATTAGTCATTAGTTACAAACCATATCTTTACAACCTATGAATTGGCAATATATTAGTCATTCATATTTATCAAATGTGGTACTCTTTCCATAAAATTTTCGCCATCCCTGTCAGAGAATTCAGAAATACAAAGGTTCTCACCTAAATGTACGAAAAACTCGAAAGAAGAACGTAGCAGTAGAGAATGCAAGAATGACGTAAAGGGCAGAAAAGACTGGAAAAGGACGGAAAGGAGAGGGATGTTTGCATATGCGAAAATGAGTACACATGAGTGCGGCGAAGGAAATTCGAAGAAAGAAGGAGATGACAAAAGGTCGTGAGAGCGGAACCAAAGCGGGAGATTGAAAAATGAAAGCGAGTTGGATCAACTTGACGGAGGAGCAAAATCCCAGGCGTGTGGGAGTTATGCGGGGAGGAGAAGGATATATGGAAAGGGAGGGACTTGGAGTGGGTGGGCAGAGAGAATGGTGAAACGGAGTTATTCGGATGGGGTAAAAATGGCTTTTTTTCCTTGACATGAGGAGTCTGGAAGAAGGAGGTTATCTTCCCAGAAGATATAACCTTGGGCTTCGGGAATAGAAAAGACAGTGGAATAAAATGAAAAGGAGAGGGAATAAAAATGGTGGGTGGGAATATAACGTTGGGTGAATTGGGGAGGGGGTGGGGAGTGAGGTGGGAGGTTGGCTCACAAAACACATCAAGGATATTAGCTCCGGAGAACAAATTGTGAAGCGAAATCGCAACTCCGCCCCCTATAGCCGTCCCCTCCCCGTTGCCCTTTTTCATCCCCTCTACCTTAACCCTCCGCTTTATCCTCGGAAAAAATTCCCTCCGTGTAGCGCGGAGACAATTTTTTCCCGAGCGGTGCTTCAAACGGGGACACCCACGTTTTGAAATGAAATCTAAAGAATGTATAAAAAAATAAAGGGGATTTTTTCCTGAGACGGTGGAACCTATAAAAAAGTTTTGATATCGACCTGAAACTTTGTTCGAGTGATTGGTTTCCTAGGTGGCCTGACCGTATTATATTCCGTCTTTCAGACTGGATACGTTATTTCACGGATCCCTTCTTTCAGATGTATCATCAACTGCACATTCTATCTGCTATTACTTACTTGATTTTCGATTCTTACTTTCATTCGTTTGAGCTGTTCTAGAAGAGTGCAAAGCGATCCTTAACTTATTGAATACTAACTTAAGTCTTAAGCGGTTGGATTTTCTTGAATTAATTAATTTAAATTAAGATATATTCTCGTTTGGGGAGTGTAACGGGGGCCAGGTTATGTTTTCAAATACTCTACGTTATTCATATAGATGTTACATTATAAAATTTTATCAGAAATTTAGATTCGAATTAATACTCCAAACTAAGAACTTTATTGGGGTGAACTTCATTTTAAGGCCCTACAAATAAAAATGCCCTTTAAATACTTTTCATATAAATCTTAAAACCTTCAAACATGTGAAATATTTTGGTTCTATTCAAAAAACTTTAAAATAATTAATTCATTCATTATAAGTAAATAGATTATTACGAAGTGATGTTCTGTGTTATATTCATTTTTGCTTGATGAATAAGAACCCAAATGTTCTATAATATGCAAGACGACGTTATACTGGCATCAATAACAATGGTCACTGAGCTTTGTCATAAAAAGCGGAAGGTTTAAGGTTGAGGGAGAGTACAGGAGACTGAATGATCAAACACAGAATATAATCTTGTCGGTGTATCACAGAGATCTTTTGAACGTAATTTTTCATGAATAAATAGCACTTTCATATTTTCTTTTATTCTAGATAACTCTACTGCAAAGGCAAAAAAATCTGTTTACCAAGAGGTCTTTAAATTATTTAAGTAAATTAAGCTTCACATACAGAAATAAAAGTAGAAAGCCTTTATTATTGCTTCATAATGTTGATGAGAACTTTATTGGCAGAATCAGAAATTCAGCTGAATGGACGAGAAAACTTTGAAATCCAAGGATGAATCCTCGGATTCCCAGTTTCAGGTCGATACTTCAACCAAATCAATTTCGATAGAATAGAATAGAATTAAAAAGATATAAATATTTGATACATTCAGAGAACGTGTTAAGATAAACTGAAAATTCAAAGAGCTGATTCTGTCATAAAAGTTTAAATCCATCAGACCATTCAGAGAAGCATACGAGATAGTGTTTACTAATTCCTCCATTAATTCAAATTTAATCTTTAAATTTAGAGAAAAATCTCAAAACCAAAAGTCTGATGACGTACTATGAGCATACTATCAGCATCATCTAGAATTTAATGATGGAAAAAGCGGTGTAAATAAACCATCAAATTTCTACCTATACTTCCGATTCAACACGAAAGCAGATAACATCACAGAAGTCGCTGCATATATTTACTTCTCTATGATCATCAGAATCATCCCCCACATCAATCCCCCAGCCTAATTTTACTCCCGACTTGACATCGCCCTCTTTATGGCCTTTCGAATCATTGCCTCTCCTAATCTTCTCCAAACTCATCCGTACTGTTTCATCTCTAAATGTGTATCTCCCTCTATACTCCACCGATAGTACTACTATAACCTTCCGGGAACCTCCCCAAATCTTCCACCCCCCCTCGAGTTTTTCTGCAGTGTTGCAGCCGTTTTGTACGCCAATAGTCTCAAGGAAGGGGAAACTTAAGAGCGAAACGGTGAGGTTATAAAATGCCTCGGGTTAGAGGGAGGAAAAGGTATGGGGTAGAGAAGAGGCGGAGTGTAGAGATAAAAGATGGGATGGCAGGGAGATAGGGTGTGAGGAAAAAGACGCGAGTCGTATGCAAATTGCTGGGGAAAGAGCAATAATAAACAGGCTTGAGATCCAATACACAAGCAGCTCACATACTTTTTCAAACGTTCCGAGGGGAGAATGGAAAGAGTTTTAAGGATTATTGAGAAGGAGAGGGTGTTTGTGTGCGCGAGTTTCCTCGTCTTTTCCGGATATGGGACGTTTGCCTCCGCAATTAAGTTGCCTCCTTTTTACTCCCCGGGGAATTTTTCCTGCTTCCTAGGGTCAGCGTTTCTCAGTATGAGCAACGGCCCATCGTTGGTTGCAAAGTTTTATTTTCTTGGATATAATGGCTGGATTTATCTATTCTGTTGTATGTCTATCTATCATATGTCTTTTTTTTGTAATTTTATTCCTTCTCATGGAAGTAGTACTTTGTCTCACGATTCTGTCTTATTTATTTTATATTTTCATCTTAAATTTTGTTGTATTTGACCGAATTTTGAAGATGCTTTAAAAGATTATCCGAACCTTGTATTCTATGATATGAGAGCTTCATATGCTAACATCTTTTAGTAATTATTATTCGTGGATTTCCGCAAGTTTTTCAAACTTCCTTTCAAAGATCTTTTCTTACAGTGAGTATTTCTCCATATGAGACGCTACTAGTTTATCTAAGTTAAATTAAAAATGCAAATGTGAATGTCCATAATATTTATTTTTAGTGATCCTGAGCCATCCCTCATTAATCATTTTTACTACTTTATAACTTGAAATTTTAAGAAGACTGCTAGATAAATATGAGAAGTAATGTTTTAAATTTTGAGGTCAATTAGGATAAGCTTTATTTCTAAAAACAAAAAATTGATGTATATGTCATTTTAGAAAATACATTTATGAGAGCATGAGATAATATATGTCAGTATTTAGTAAAGTAAAGTCAGTCAGGTAAGTTTTTCTGTTCATTTCAAGAAATCATCCACTAATTGAAGGCTAGCAAAACATTACGAATAACATGTATTCTCAAAGTAAAATTATACGAATATTTTATTCTTCTGGTAATATACTTGACAGGAGAATAATCAGAAATGAATGCTGTTAAACTGGCCTTTAGATATCTTTATTAGAGCAATAAACAAAATGATAGTCCGGTCATCTCCCAAATTAAACCCCAAAAGACTTTCATAAAAACCTTCAGTGAGCCCTAACTTAAATTGAAACTCACCCAATGAAACAATTACTCCATTTTGCACATTTTTCAACTTTATTCGAAGCGGTATGTCACCCAAATTCCTCCTCTTCCTCATAAAATAACCCAGTTCGTTTTATTCTTCATAAAACAAACGTTAGCCGTATATAACGAATTCAGAAAAGGTAAGGCAATTAATTAGTCTCGGATTAGCCCCACCTATATCGATTCGAGGTATATGGTTTGATTAAATTACGGAGACAATATAGGAGAAGGTTCAGGGGTGGGAAGAGAAATGTGTGAGGGAGAGGTTGTGACAAAGCACATTGGGGCGTCGGAGGTGAGGCTCGTAAAAATTGGAGGCAATTTCGTGCGAGGTGTAAGGGAAAAAGGGGAACGAAGGCATGGCTGCGAAAATAGAGGAAAAGAGATGATTAGATGCGTAATCGTGCGCTTTGGATGCAGCGTTTCTGAGAAGATACTTCGGCCGATATATCGCTCAGTGTTAGATTAGGATGGTGCTTGGACGATTTTATGGCCTAGCTCAACTTAATTATTGCTGTATAGTTAATGGTGTACCTTGCGAATCATGCATGTTAAGATTAGCAAGAAGATAGAAGCCGTTTAGTAATGACAGTGGAAGCTTAAAATATTCTAAGTAATCCTATCTACCATCCTCGTTTCTCATGACGCACAATGAGAAGTGAACTTTAAGAGTGAACTATTATTGGCAAGAAAAATCAAATTAAATTAATTATATTAAATAAACATAGCAATATTCAAATCCATTTTTGCACATTGGCGTATGCATTACTTGTAATTCCAACACTAGAGGAAGCATAGCGGAGGTTTTGACGCCGTCATTCAGGAATCTACTCCATCCACTTGAAGCCTCATATTTGTATTCAGACTAACGATAGATAAAATACAAAACTAATGCTAACTCTGAAACACGTGTTTTTGTCACGCTAAGAACTGTTACTTAATCGTCTACCAAAGTTAACCTTCTTTGCCGATAAAAAATATAGCATTTATTTTTGCTAGAATTGGATATTTAAGGCATTAAAATGTCTGGAATTACTTTGCAATCCATGGTGATGAAATTTTTTTATATATTCTAAAATACTAATTTCATTCTATGAATGATTTAGAAATTCGATTCATGAAGAAAATGAGTCCATCGAATTCAGACGTAGTATGACCTAGGAACGTCTCCCAACGCCTTTCTATTTAAACCTATCGTATACCCTAAATATAGTCATATTAAGAGACAGACTAGAAAACATCTTTCAACATTGATTGAGATATAAAAAGGTAAAAAATAAACACAAAAAAGGAGTCTCTTAGTACATTCTTAACCTAGCTATCGTAGACAAGTAGACATTTATTCTAAAAACATGATACATATATAAATTATTTTCTTCATAAGGTGCTCCATTTTATGACAGTATTTTGTACACTTGGTTTGCTTTATTTCTCTGAAATACCTATAGCTACATACATAGCCTAGATCATGAAATTTTCGGGATCTACCCGAAATGACCGAAATCGATTGCCCAACTTCATACTTAATAAACAACAATATTAGATAAATAGGTTATTTTTGAGAGTTAAGAACTGGCAAATGGATGTTTGCTGCTAAGTAGAAGAAAATAAGTCTTGTAAATGAAATCAAATAAATGTCCCAGGAGGCTGGTGAACAGCTTTTCAGAGACTAATGCTTAAATTTGATTTATAAATAATATGAATGTATAGATCATGTCTTGCAAAAGTTTCTCTAAAAGGTATGCCAGTAAAGTGGTGTTGGTCGGAAGAGCTTCAGTAATAGTAAAAATCACCCCACGTTTTTTATTCATGTGTATTAGTAAAGGGTACAAGGGTTAAAAGTAGATTTTACATTATCCTTCCAATCATGGAAATACCGGATACTCATGAATTTCATATACAATGCTATTTATTTTATGTTTTATGTTATTTATTTATTTATATTATACATACATACTAATGTGAAGTTTCGATTTGTTACCATGAACATTGGGGGAGAGAAAAATAATCGGAATCGGGCCTCAAATTGAAGCTTCCATACAAACTCCCGTGGCATAACAGTGAATCGCTTGCTTTAAATTTAGGGAACTAAATGACCGAGTTTTCGAGAAATCACGAATCAGAATCACACTTATTGACCTTCACTCCCATCGAGCGCTGAAGATCGACCGAGTTATGCATTGAAAATGAGAAAGAGAGAATTTAATGCAAATACAAAGAAAGCAGGGAGGGCGCGAATAAACACGCAAAATATTTCATCCTCCGAGCGAAATCGAAGTCCTATCAGGGATTGTTTACATTACCGCTTACATCTTCGGAACCCCTAAAAATCCATCGCCAAGGGTGACGAAAGGGAGCATGCGCCATCTGCTTTCAGATTATGGAAATTCGACCTTTAATAACAATAACAAAACGCCCTTCTTTATGGGCGGACGAAAGAAAAAACAATTTTATCCCTTCCAATCCTTTCTATTCCCTCGAGGGAAAAGGGAGCGATGGTCAGAAGGGGTTGCCTGCGTGTCGCTGACCCTATATCCCTTATAATATAAAAAGATTGTTCTGAATAAGGCTTCGGCTCAGCACTAACATAAGTTGTATCACAAAGGGCGTAGCGTAAACGTTTATCAAGTACGGATTATCTCGACTCGTGAAATGAATTTCGCTTTACATAATTCACGATGACTTTTACAACAGGCGACTTAGGATTTGATTTAACTACAGAGTATGGCATAAATACCTATCTAGTAAATTTTAATTTTCTGAAAATGAATTCTAGCAAAAATGTAAATGAATTTTAAATATTTTATTTTCTCGATATTTCAGAATAAGACTGTATAATTTGGCAAGACGTACTATGGCTGTTTTTAATGTTGCTTCTTGATACCAAACTGAAAGAATGGCGATTAGAGGGCCATCTCTTAGCGCAGAATAAATAGGTATATGCATTGAATGCCTGAAGTTTGAAAGAATATTTTTATATAATAATCAGGTTAGAGGCATTCGCAAGGAACGAATTGGTAAAGGAAGTTTAAATAACAAAAATTAGCGTAGCACGAACAAAATCTTCCGCTTTCTCGGCAGATATGCTTGAGATTATCTTGCGGAGGTTCAAGTCAAGCTGCTTTAGTTTACTCTTGGATTTTTCTACAATGTTGAATACTTCTGCAATGATTAATCTATCCTGAGAATATGCTAAAAATAAACACTGGTAAAAGCTTTTTAAATAAAGCATAGATTATATGAAACTGTAAAGAGTTGAAAGGAAGTCAATAACCTAAAATAGAAAAAAATCACTTTCAAAGAAAAATCTCGCGCATATTATTTTTGGCAAGCCTTTTCAGTGATTCCGTACTTCAATTACTAAACGCATCCCTCTCATAAATTTCAGAATTTCATTACATAAAGTGATTTACAAAAACATGTTTCTACAGCGAATTTATCGTGTGTTGGACCGCTCATTTTCCGAAAAGATTTCTTTTGAGAGCGTGTGAGAGAAACCAAAAAATTTCCCCTCTGAAACAACCACCCCAAAAAATGTATTCCCATAAACACCCTGCAGACAGCCCCGAAATATAAATAAGATAACCCTTCCGCAAACAGCGACGCGCGCCCGCAAAGCTCACCGACCAAAGCTCACGAGGGAAGAACAATGAAAATAAGCGACTGCTTTGAGGGTGTTATGATTCTATATGGCCAACACAAGGAAAGGAGATGTAGGGAAGGAGATTGGGAACGTTGTTTTGAGTAGCCGAAAGTTCGACATGTTTTGCCGGAAGGGTTCGGTGGTGAGAGCGAGCGATGGAAGGTCAAAAACCGTGTTAAAAAACATCCATCAACATCCTTGGCATAATCCTCGCTGTTGGGGGAAGGAGGCTTACTGTAGAAACGTGTGTGAGCGTTGCGGGTAGTCGATATAACGCCATCATCGCGATTTCCTTCCTTATCTCCCGGCGATCGCCGCTTCCAGAAACGCCGTCCCTTTTTACGGCCAAGGGTTTAAGCGACGAGGGGAAATTATAGCGTCCTTATCGGCATACGCGTTTTGTGCTTTCCCGCGCTAGAGGAACTTTTATTTATTTTTCCCTCTGAAAAATCCCTCCTCCGCCGGTTTTTTCGTCGCACACGACCGCATTACACGCGCGGCCTTATATACGTACAGAGGGTTGACTAAACCCGTGAAATAATGGATTTTTTTCAACCTCTGGTGAGAGGGTTGGAAAAGGGTATGTATTAATGAGGGATGAGGAATTCCTTATGCAACAAGCGTGAGAACTGTGAATCGGAAATTTTTCGTATGGTTGTAAGAAGGCCGTCCTATCCTTTTTTGCCATAGAATTTCAGCTTTGTTTAGAGAATAGAAGTCGAGATTTGAGGGGAAATTCTTTTTGCAGGAAAAAAAATTGAAGAATGATATCAGATTTAAATATTACTTAGTAAGTTACATATTGGTAATTTTAATTAAGAACAATAAACTTAACTGACTACAGGCGAATTATGAGGAATATTCTACCGATTTACTTCAGTAGAAAGAAAGATAACCTGTAATTGCTGTTTATCTTAACAAACTTTAAATGAGTATAATGTTAAATGATAAATAATACATAAAAGTGTATAACATAAAAATATATCTTAAATTCTAACTATAAATGATTTAGTTAAATTTTCCCTCTATTGATAGGAACGTTACAAAGTTTTCATCAAAAGTATAGTATAAGAATTAATTTGCTTCACGAATAAAAAACGGGCTTGAAATATTATTACTATGATTTGAAAAATTTATTTTTCTTCGAACATTTATGAAAGCCGGATATTTTCCATTCAATAAGTCAATGAATATATCAATTCTTTTTACTAAGAAAACTAACTGCATAAATGTATTTATGATGGATACTTCCATTGACAGTTCACTGAAATCAGATGCATGAGTGAGCAAATCGTGAATTTTGGGTAATTTTCTTTTGGAATATTTGCCTTAAATCTAACATAATCTTTGAGAGAGTAGAGTGCAATGGAAGATGGAAAGGTAAGTCAACAGCCAGGAAAGAGAATATAAGCTGAGAAATGGAGAGGGAAGTATAAAAGTTCTGCACGCAAACTATTTTCACAGTTCCCAAGACGTCATCTCGGGGGTATAATCCCCTCGACGAGAAAACCCGAGATTATGCTGTCACTAAGGAAATTCAATGGTCGATAGTTAGTGTCATATCATTATCTCGGTTCCCTAAACGCTACACTAGATATTATTATCGCCTGCCAGTTCCGCCCTAGCCTCGGGATAGGTTGTGTCTTCCATAAGAATTATATTTTATTTTTTTATTGCTGATTGTTTACCTATCAGTTAGGTCTGTTTTAAGTTATTACAAGTATAATTTTAGTTGCACATATATATAACAAATAAAGAAATATTTATATAATTATTTCTCTCTATAATAATAATTATTATAAATTGTAATGGAATATATATGATTTCGTTGATTGACAAAGTATGTCATATTTGGCAAAAGTTCATTTTATTATAATCACTTATTATTTATTTCCAATAGCTAACTTTTAAATATTGAATACATATGATTAACATGAACTGAAAATTGGTAAAATAACTATTGTTACCGTAATTATTCAAATATTTTAAGGAAGGAGTAATTTATGAAAACCAAGCGGAAAGAGGGGCAGTGTTACTTCTTATGAAGTTTATTTATAATATTAGATGGACATCCCCTATTTTTTAGGCACACCATTAGTAGTTCAGGCTACTGCATGAATAGATAGTTTTATTAGACCGATCTAAAAAGTGCTTATTTGCCACTCATGAATTCTGAACGAACCTAACACAAATTCACGCTTATATATAGTCTACGACCGCATTGTATAGCGTTTAAAAACGACACATTCTTCGGGAAAATAATTATTTTTCTTTGGAAAATTATTGATATTAGAACGGCAGCCTAGAGCTTTTGATCGTGCTTCCCACGTCATCAGCCCACACTATTTCAGCGTTTTCGTTATTATTTATTATGGATGGAGAAAAAATTACTTTACGGCCTAATTTAGATCAAAGGGACAACTATATCTACAAAATATCGCACTTAAGATTGCATAATTTGTACTAGAATACTCCCGTTCATTCTTTTAAAACATGAGGAAGATCTATGAGGACAGAATTTCTCCAGTTACTGCTCCACTACATTTTTGCGAAGGGAAACATTTGTAAAAATCTGTAAAAGAAAAATAATGATACTGACGAATCAAGAAGAACATGATCAATAGACTCCGATAAGCAGAATAACTGTTCACTTCACGTTTAAAAATTCTACCGAGTCGACAGGCGAAAGAAAACTTACCACCCAAGAACTTATTTAGCCAACCATCAAAACCTATATGAATGCCACCCTTTGTGCGCCCTCTACCTCACAGCCTCACCTACGTCAACAAATACGGATTAAATCCAAATAATCTCGCTCGAAAATCCCCGAAACACATAGATCCGTGAAGTGCGCCAATTTCCTCAAACTGGAAACAAAAACCTTTCACGGGGAGGAAGAAGTTTGGCTCGCAAGGCAGAGAAAAAAACGAGAGAACTCCCTCGGAGCCATCCACGCGAGGCATTCACACCCCGCACACAACTCTTATTTTTCCTCCCAACAATCCTCCGACTGTTCCACGGATAGACTGATTGGGTCGTTCAATATCTCGCCGCGAATAAAGGGTTTTTGACCATGGATGGGTTTTCCCGTACGCGTGACGTGCCCTCCGGGGACACTTGGAACTGAAACTCTCTTTCCAATCTCCTTCCTCTCCTCATTTCCTTATCTTTCTCCCGAAAACCTCCTCGAACGATTGGGAGGTGAGGATTTTTATGAGCTCTGCATCGGAGACTCGTAAAATGGGACGCTTTTTTTTATTTCGGTGAAAGCAATCGGTGCCTCGTAAGGGACTGTAAGGTGCCGTGAAGTTTAATTTAAGAATTTGCTCGGAAATTAAAAGCGCGGGGCTAATTTTATTCGGCCTCTGCAATTTACGCGAAGTTTAACGCTCCCTGCCGCCGCTGGAAGCAATTTTCCGACTCTAATTTAAGAAACTGTTTCCTTTTAAAAATATATTGCGTGAATTGCGTGTTGATGAAACAAACTTTATGAGTACACCCACCCGTTCAAGCGGTTGAGACTACGATTTCGGAGAAGAAATATATATCGAATTATTTTCTTATTATCTTTCTCTGAATTTATTTATGAGCGCCGTATGAAATGAAACTTAACTACCGTCCCTCTCGTTTATGACACGATCCTTCAAATAAAATTTTATAAATTATACCATGAATAAACAACTTTAATTTACACAAATTCAGATGGAATATTCGATAATCAATATACGTTTACTTGCAACTCATTCTTTCAGAAAATCTCGTAAAGATCCTTTAACATATTTTCAAGCAAAAACAACAGAATAGTTCATAGTCATATTAGAAAATCACTTCCATCCTCATCTCTAGCGAGAAATATGCGAAATATGAAGATATTCATACGAATGTTACTGCCTTGTTATTTTTATTATTATTTTAACATAGACTTTCTTTCAAAGCTGCGAAAATAATATTTAAGTACCCAAAACTTGAAAAGGATACCCCACCTCTAATGTTTAATTCAACTTCTAAGAATCTCAGAAATAAATTGAACGAAAACAATATTAATTGCATACTAAAATTACTCTACATAAACACATTCTTAAATAAAACAGTGGGCATGAAATTAACAAAAGTACAAAAAATCAACCACTATAACAATATGAAGAGTACCTACATACCTAACTTCGGATATATCTTTAGGATATCTATAGTGATATCTATATCCCTGTGGTAAACGTAACCAGCTTGTACTTCGAGGTAAACATAACGTAGTTTGAGCATGAGAATCGAATAGAATAATCGACTTTTATGACTTCCCACCATAATTCAGTGAATATGATGAATATTTGCCTTAAAAACAAAACCTGAAAACGAAATGATATATCAAAGGAGAATACTGCCTAAAAGATGTTACACGTTATAAATTTCAGATGCTCTGCAAAGCTAAAGAGCGATGGGAAACTATTCGCAGCGATCTTCATAACGCTATAAGGCTACATTCCAGCGAGTATTACTCATTCTAGCAGGAGTGTGGGGATGAATGCAACGATGCGATAAAGTGGCTCTATGACGTTCCGTGGGATAGGCGATCGAGGTGAGCAAAAGGAAGTGTGCTCTCGAGCTGTCAGACCATTCTCTCCTCCTCCTTTTGATCACCCATTCCATTTTGACGGATCTTTCTGGTGTTGCGTGACGTGAGACATTAGAGGAGGACGGGGTCAGAGATTCTTGAAGAGCGGAGACCTATTGCGTGTTTCGCGGGTCACACCCACGACGGACAGCGGGAGGTGGTTCCGGGTGGGCCACAAGCGGTGTGGAAGAATTTTTCATACACAAAGTACCGTCAGCATCTAGTAAGTATACCTGCCACAAGCTTAGTCACACGCATTCATTTAATAGAATATTCTGAACATCGTATTCTGCATATATAGGCAGCTTAGGTTGAGCACAGCCCAACTAACGTTCGATAGAAATACGCTTTTCAAACTTCATAGACGCGCTATCATCTGCGGGATATCTATTGGAGAAATGAGAGTTCGGAATTATAATCTTGAAATATTCTATTCCATACGAGGTATAGCCTTCTCTGATACCTTATTGTGGAATTTAGTATGAAGGATTCTATACAAGCTAAGGGAATGATACATTGTTAACAACATAAAAAATACCACAGATTAAAACAATACGAAAGTGCCTACCTCTTCATGATGATTCTTATCCAGGTCCTTTGAGAGAGTTTCATCGACTCAGCAACATTTCCTGAAATCGAATGTAAGAGTAAACAATAATGTATCAATAAGCGACGATATTGAAGATTAATTGCAAGATACCTTTATGATATCTGTAGTTAGTTCATTAGAGTATAAAGAAAAATAATTCTAATTACTATTTTAGAGAAAAATTAATAGAACAATTATAACATTTACGTAAATATTTATTTTTGAGAAACCTATTGATATATCATAAGAAATTCGTTTGAGCCTATTTGGATTCATTTCAACAGAAGTTTCTCGCTAAAAGAATTTAAATACGAGCTTTTTGAAATTAGCTGTCTTATATTGATTTACATAAATATAAAAAATTTTGATGGTGAATATTTTTTATACAGAGAATCGCTATTTGAATATCGAAATACGTATTCCAAGGTTTATTTTCTTTGAATTACATCATTATGCGTGATTTGAAATTTGATTATTTTCCATAAAATATCAGGAGAGAATGAATTTGAGTATATGGTGTTCGCAGAAAGTCTCGTATTTGGATAGCCGTTGCGTGGTTAACATAAAAGCCTGTGGGAAGAGAGTATGGAGGCATAAGGGTGATTTCCGTATCAAGTGGTATAGGTGGAGATCTTCGCGAAGTAGTGAATCACTTCATGAAATGGAAGCAGAGAGGAAGAGGCAACAGTAAATGCGATAAGATGGCATTTTTTTCGAAGATGTTGATGAGGAAGATTGGGTCTGGAGTGACTGACAAGCAGCGTAAACGCTAGATGGCGTTGGTATAGAAGGTACGGCAGACAGCGTGGGAATCCTCAGCATTCGGAATTCTACTCAGGTATTCGGATTTTTCATAGCCTTTTTATATATAATGGGAGACTATAGCTTTAACTCTTTTTAGCCTTTTTTGCAGATTAGAATCAAAATTTTGCCATGTTTATCCACTTGTAAATTTGAATGCCTAAGAACAGTTTAATTATATTTGTTAAAATGAGAAAGCGATCTTTCTCCTTCGAAATTATTCAAACTATTATTATTCTATTCATACTATTACTATTTAAACAAATAGATTATAGATTAGACTATTCAAACAAAAATTAATCTTTTTGAATTTGAATATGCATAACTGAGGTTGCATATGACTAAAGTAAATGAGTGAGACGAATATGCCGAATTATTTTTCAATAAGGAAATTAAACCTTTAAATTCAATATTATACAAGGTTAAGTTTAGCTAAACCAGACTTGAATTCTGCAAGTGCTGGTGATGATGTGAATTTGTTGACGGAACATATCGCATTAAAAATCTACTACGGAAGTTACTAAGTTTTTTATTTGTAAGATGGTTCCTACCAAGAGGAGACTGACCTTGTTGATTTATTAATCACATTGTGAAAGATAGGATCAACATAGAGCTACGGTGAGTGTGGTTGCAAAAGTCAACCGAACACAACTCAGTACACTGTTTACGGATGAGAATCTTATATAATAATCACTGATGTGTGTACATTTAGTGATCCGATGTCAGTAAACTCCCTAAAGAAATACATGGGAGAAATATTTGGAAATTAATTTCACGCACTTACCGACGTGTTAGGATTATTAATTTTTGGGGTCGTTAAAGGTCCAATTGAGTTCATGTTTGTCTAACTAAAGTATCCCTGATTCGACTCTGGATAGCACAAAACACTCCCATAAGAAATGCACTTAAAGCTCATTTCTATCGATGGCAGACTTTTTTCTTGAGCAGAATTAAATCAAAAGAAATGGCCCTACGTAATCGAGACAAGTACCAAAAGAAAGAACATTGAATAAATATTCATATTTAGGTAGCAGAATATCCTATTCGAACCGAAATCGATAGAATTCTTATAAAATTGACGAAAAATTAGCGTGATTTTGCGGGTATACACAACCTGTCCCCTTACCTACAAAGGCGATAGGTGAACTCAACTCTCATAAGAATACAGAGAAATATAACCCCATATGAAATTTATGTGGAAGGAAAGCCGACATTTGATGGTAAGGAAAGCATCAGTAAACTTCTAAAATATAAGGAAATCTAAGATCAGCAACATAAATTTACAAATAATATTACTGTAGATGGTTTAAAACTGCACGTTGTGAATAAAAATTAAAATAATAAATGCTTTTGTTCTCCAAATTATGAATAATTTTCGTCGAAATAATTCCGAAGGTAACAATGTAAATAAAACATGATATTTGTTTAGATACTAAATAAACAAATACTCTCAACATAAATGTATTATGTGGAAGCTATACATTAACTTAACGGGGGATAAAACGGAACATACCAGGATGACATGATTTCTTGATTAGATTCAAACGAATCATTAACATTTTCAATTGCAGCAATTCTTATGAGAGCATTTAGGTTGCATGTATATTAATTAAACAAAGAGCAGTGTATTTATTAGTAGCTTATTCGCCGGTAGTAATGACTCGATAATGGGAATGGCCGGGTGGAATCCCCCTTATACACAAGATCCCAACCCTCTGGAAAAAAGGATTGGCGTGTCGGTGTTAATGGTGGGAATCGTAGTGAAAAGGCGTCGAGAAGTGAAGAAGAGCTAAAAGGAGAGGGTGAAATAAGAGGCGCTGGAGAAGGAATAGAGATTTGTAAAGGGAGAGGATGGCGGAATAATACCCTGCCAGGGATATTTATACCCATAACGAGAAGAGAGAAGGAAAAGTTTGAAGGGGTTTAATGAGGGGTCCGTGTTTCATGAAATGAAGGGAGGATAGCCTCCGTTAAAAAGTCTTTCTGAAAGAGGAATCCAAGAGAGGAAGGTAAACGGGTCTGTTTCGGATGGGAAAAGAAGATTTCTGATTGAGAATATACTGGATGTCTGTGAGGAAGGATGAGTTATTTCAATTGGACGAGGAAAATATAAGGAAAATGAAACTAAACAGAATCGTAGATGTTATTTAAAAATTACAATCAAGTACTTCCAGATCAAAATCAATCAGATCGGCCTTCGTGTAATATAATCTTCAAACACAGAGATTGAAAATACAATTCGAAAATAGAATTAGTTACAATTGAAAATAATTCTTATTTGTGGATAGATATTCATTAAACAGACAGTTCTCAGGTAAATGCTTCGAATATTGAGAAAAAAGAATTTTTAGAGCTGCTATCGCGTTATTTATATTTCTGTGACAATACGGTGATTATTCAAATCCTTAGCCCGTAAAAACATTACACTCTAAATAATTTACAACTTCCGCCAAACTGCTGAAGCATCTATCCTCATATCTAATCAAACGATAAGATTTTTCGTTTACAACCGCCACTTCGCGTCCCATAAACTCAAAGGACGCATCGCCTCGCCCCTGAGAACATTCCTACTGTTCCGCATTAAAAAGAGGGAGATTACGCCGTCGTTTCTCAGATGGAGAAAATTGCTCACATCTCCGGCTATCCCCTCGCCAAAAAGCCCGCGAAGGAAATAGATCCGAGAGCGATTAGCCGAAAAAGGAAAGGGGTCATGCTCGCTTACACGTATACATACACAGGGATGACGCTGAGCTTTCTCCCCACTTCTCCGCTTTCCCTCTCCGGGAAAGCGCGTAGGGTTAACTACCCGCCCACGTAAAGTCACGGGGATTTCGCCCGCGATAGTAGCGACGGGGGAAATACGGGATGAAGAGGTTTGAGGATGTGTGGAAGGGGTCGAAAGTTGGAGGAAGAAGAGGAATACTCGAAGGATATAAACGGTTCGGTAGAATGGGCGGATTAGATGAGGAAGCTTCTGAGAGCGGTTTTAGATAGGTATGTGTGTGTGTATGCGGGCTTGGGGACATGAGTGGGAGGGAAACGGCGGGTGGAAAAGCGGTTGAATGAAGCTGGGGGGTTGTTTGATGGTGGGGGGGAAAGCAGACTCAGAAATCGCACCGGCAGATCGCGCGAGTTTCGGGGAGGAAGGCAGGAATTGCAGATTTTTGGAAATGGCGTCGGGGAGATAAGGAAGGATGGCCCCTCAAAACGGCCGAGGTGTTAGCCGGGCTGCGGCGGGGGTGGGGAAGAATTAGGGGGAGAGAGAAAGCGGATATGAAGCGAGTTTTAGACTTTGGGATGGGTAAGGATGCGTATCATCGGTGAAAATTGGCAATAAAAACGTTTCGGGGGCACCTGTTCGACGGCCACCCCGGATAAACGAACGGGGACTTCCGAATCTGCATGCGCGTTATGAAACGGGAGTTTTATTCCGCGAGAAGAGATGTGATAAGAGGAGTGGTGTTACCTAGGCTACCGCCTGCTACGGTGATGGTAGCTTTGCTTTCTGGAGGGCGTGGTAAGCGGGGGTTACCTTATCGCATGTCGTTCTGCCACCCTCTCTTTCTCCCGCACCTTCCCCTGTTTTCCTCCTATCCAGGCGGCCGTAATCTTCCCAAACCTCTTCCCCTACGCCCCCTACCTCCTCCAGCTATGAGACCCTCCTACTCTCAAAAACGTGAGTAGTAAGACCCATCTTCATAGCGTCGACCACGCCCCCATATTCTCCCTTCCACCGTCCGCCATTCCCCCATTATCTCATGTTTCCCATATCTATAACCTGGGCGGTAGCAGAGTGTTCGCAGAGTGGCTAAGGATGCCGCTCGGCTACGCCTCAACTCTTCCGGGGTTCATTGGAGGTGTGAACGGCAATAGATGTTTTTGTCTCGCACCTAGGTGGGAGGATGTTAGAGGAAAAAGCGTGAAGGTGTAAACGAGTGACTGAAGAGAGGTTATAGTTTTTGCCTGATTAATTTTTATCTCCGAATAGCTTATGCAGGTTCGACGTACAAAAGGCAGTGTAATGAATCATTGATCATTTAAGTCAAATTAATTTATCACGATGTGGCAATTAGAAGTCGATATCTTTTAACCTAAATTAGTAATTCTGTTCTTATCTTCAACTATTTTGCTTTCCTTTAGCTATCAAATAAGCTCTTTAAAATTAAAAGCTAAAATTGAATTTTAAGTTAGAGTTACAAAAAAAGATAGTAATAATGAAGAATATACTTAGAAAATCAATGATTAAATTAAAACTTAATCATTTTATCTCCCTTTTCCACCCTTATCACCCTTTCCACCCGTTCACCCTTTTCCAAACTATCAACTTTTCCAAAGTGTATCTTATTATCTATGAATACCCTCGTATCTGAGCAAAGCATTATCCATAGGTATCGTATATTTACTCTGTATTAATATATTAGCTCAGTGGAAAAATATTCATGCATCCTTTTGATATCCTCTTCTGTGATTTTGTGTTTCCATAAATTAAGAATACATTTTTAACTTCCTTGGTTAAATTGCAAAGATTTGAAATGCAACACCATACGTAGATTCAGGAACTTGTGTATCTATCACACAGAAGATATAAATGTAAAACTTAACTCCAAACATTTTAATCTAAAGAAAGCTATTGTAAAATTTTTCTCAGTAAAACTTTTCGCAGTTTTTCAATATTTTGTAATGAGTCGTAATGAATTTTATGGTAAATAACGAAGCATAAGTAATATGATAATATGTGCTGTTCGATAGAAGTTTAATTACTTATTAATAAAATTATCATGTCAGAGAAATACTACATCCGAAACGCAATAGCTACGATGTATATTATAAAGAAATATAATCAAGAATGCGAGTATTTATGGCATCATAAACTGCAGAAAATTATTACAAATAATTCAGCTAAAACCAATATCTGATTGGTTGGGCCGTACAATTTTGAGTGATTTCTGAAATGCATATTTTTAAGCTCTAAAACTTTTCTCAATTTTTGTACTATTCCGGAAAAGGATGTACCACTTGCAATGATTGGAGAAGTTCTCATTTCGATTCCTTGCATAAGAGACAAGGTTATTCATTCATACGAATAAGGTTATTCCTTCACAACACTCGACCGATCTTGAGATCTAAAAGCGAAAATGAAGAAAGTGGCACAATAAAGAAATAGAGAACGTCGTGCGCAATTTGCTTCAGATTGTTCCGTTAGCGTTTACCGCAACATCCTACGCTCCGATAACCTTCTACCTCTTAAGTTAAAACACTGAGGAAATCGCTTCTCCAGAATCCTTGATCCACTCTGCCGCGCCCATCCAAACCATTACCTCTCTTTGCAGAGCCATCGCGATTCTGCACCTCACTTCCTTCCGTCTTTTCCCGAAGTCGTTTGCGATTCCGCCCAATGAACGTCGTTTACCGCAGCATCAAACCTTCAGGAGCGTGAGGCAGGCTCGCCGATAAGGTCGTCCAAGGTATTCCAATTGAAAATCATTGATCTAAGCCACGCATTAACATCATTTGGGGTTCATTTCATCATACACGGAGAGAGTTACATCCGGGAATAACGCGAGGGGAATAAGACCAACCGCTAGTTCTGAGGGAGATCCTGTGTAACGTCGAACTTAGGAATAATAAACTAGGTAGGAAAACCACCCGATGAAAATAACCGTACGTTGACAAAGTGAATCGAATTACAATATATCACTTCAGAGCGAGGATTTTAACAACGAACAATAAATGAATTATTGTTAGCGTAGAGTTTTCGCAATAGTATTATTTTAAAAAGTACTTCGACATCTAATTTCGTAAATATAGGCCACCACCGGGAGTAGAACTCGGGACCACTTTCACCAAAGTTGAACCCACTGCCCTTTTGGTGATCCGGGAGCCCTTGAGCCCTTTTTGATGTAGTTTCTTAACTTAATAGGAAAGGTATGTCTGCCCAGTAGTCAGCAAGGAAGATGGTTTAAACTTCAAATCTTCCACCATTAGATACCAAAAGCTATGGAGAGGAAATGAGGCTTTTTAGGAAAGATAAGAAGTGAGGTAGTTTGTTCTCTCCTCTTTTTTGTAAGCCAGAATGCTAGAAGTTGAATAAGACAACGAAAGTGCTGCGAAAGGAGCATATGAATAAGGTTTTTTTATGGATCTCGATAAAGGATTGCCAAAATGAATGCGATTAATTAGCTCATTTTCACATCAGAAGTTTTCAGATTGTTGAAGCTATTCTCTAAGCTAATTGTGAGGCAGGTTAATCAAAAATACATTTTTTTACCTTGAATTAAATGACCTATAAAAATGATTCTTTCATCGAGATTTTGAAGGGAGAACTAGCGAAAAAAGTAGCAAAAGTCTTTTTTCCTCTTTCCAGCTTCTATTGGTGAGCTGTTACAGGAAAACTATATCTATCAGAAAATACCAGTATGACGAATTATTAATATTTCTACTCTGCACTTCGGAATTCATACTCACAATTATCGATTATCTTAATTCAATTTTATAAAGACTGGCAGTTTTTTAATACAACTCAGAAGTGATTACTGTACCTGACAATGCGAATAATGTTTGAGGTTGTTCTTTCACATTTTGAAAAATTTGTGTTCTCTTAAAATATTGTGCCGCAATTTATTAATAAAAGTGGGCATCACTACAGTCCACTTTTAAAAATCAATAGCACGCGGGACTCGTTAATTTTAATATCTTCTCAGAGAGACCCAAATGTATCCGTTTAGAGAAAATTGCTAGCAGGCGCAACGAATTCCACGGCTGCGAGATGGAAGCTATATATATTCTTATTCAAAAAAGTAGGTGGGTCTCCGGTTGCCCGCCGCCGCTGTCCTCTTACCTCTCCTTCCTTCTTTCCGCTAACATTGGGGAGAAACAAAACCTTTCCTATTCTTCCATAAAAGAGCTCCCGTTTAAAGTGTGAATTTATTCATAGAGTCCCATAATGAGAAACTGTAAAAATGCGCATTTACACCTCAAATAGGATAGGGAGAGAAGAGCTGGTCCAGAATGTATCTTTTTCTCCCCTTCTCCTTATTCTGCCTCACCCCTTCCGACATCTTTCTCACTGAAGAATTCTCCCATGCTTCCCCATTGTTGGCTATTGTATTCGAGAGAACAAGATAGTATGCATAACATTTCTAGTAAAGCAATTTATGTAATTTACACTATGGAATCCGAATGAAACAGAACTTTATTTCGATTAACACGATTTAAACTGCCAAAAAACTAATTTCTTCGCTACTTTATGGATTCTGATGGAAAGTCATATTGAAGACGACTTCTTATAATGACTCTTTTAGTAGAATATTCCATGGGTTCAGGAACTGGATCTCTTGAAAGACAAAAGACAAACTCAAGACTTCATTCATTTCATTCATACAACTGTTTATGAATTAACTTTCAATAGAATATTAAAATTACAATTATTATTACGATAACAACTGCAAAATAAGAAACTAGTTTTAGTATCTATTATTAGTAATCTGTCAAACGATTAACGGACTGAAGAGTAATTATTAAATTTCATAACCAAGAAGAAAAATCAAATGAAACTATTCACATATAAATATTCTTTACCCTACGTATTGAGCACTATGCATTTTCAATTCATCGATTTATATAACTTCCGATAATCATATCTAACATATGCCTGAAATATTCATGAACACAGGTAACCACAATTAACTGTATTAGTTCCTCTGAGAGTTCTTCGTTTATTAATGGTTTAAGTTTTTGATTCTCATACTTATATTCTACTTGATTTATATTCCATTATTCGGAAATAAAATACAGATTTCCTATCGTTCTCGGTGCTCTCATTTCAAAATATTTCCCCTTAAATTCTCCTTGAATGCTACTCTTGTAGCACAGCCAGAAAAGTCGGAGCTTTTAAGGATGTATCTTGTTGCAGAAAAGGCTGAAGGGAGAAAAAAGATCGAGAGGAATGGATAAGCTCAAAGGATACCGCACACTTTTAAAAACCACGAGATTATATGCCAACAGAGGCAGTATACGTTTACATAAGGAAGTATAACTGTATTAATTTCCTTCCAGGAAATGAATGCAGGCCCTATAAGCTTCATGTAAGGAAGGGTTTGTTGAAAAAAATGATAAATGAGTATAGAGTGCAGAGTGCTGAGATATCGTCTCAAAAACCTTGAAAAACAAGAGTATTTATAAGAATTTCTAAGTTCTTAGGTAAGAATAATAACTTTGCCGTGATACTTGCATTAGTATTATGGTTTATCTTAGCATTACATTAAAATGACTTAGCATTTTCCTGAGCTTCTTTGAATCGATCAAGAACCCATACCTTTTTTCTTACCCTGAGACTGACCGACGCTTCCAAGTTTCCTATAAAATTACATGTTTTATCCTAAAAGAATATTGTATCGCATCAGCGTTTCTCGAAATCCAATTCTAAGGTATGTATATAATCATTGCGACGTGCATACATACATGAGATGAATATAATACTAGCATGCACAGTTAAATGTGTAAAGTAGATTTTGATGACAGTGAATAATTTTACTCGCAAGTACTGATACCAGATTTACCACGATTAACGCATGAGATAGGTTCTGAAAAAATATAGAACAAAACGAATATGTGATACACGAATATTAAAAATCCTTCTATTTTCAGCCATTAGATAATAATACGGATTCGTGTGAAAGCAGAATATTCATTCGTCTGATACAAATGCATTCATAAATAGCCACTCGTATTATAGCGATATCTGTGTTAACTGATATCTTGTTGATCGGAGGATACCTGTATATTTTTTTAACTCAGCTAACGCACATATATACACGGATGCGGCTAAAGAATGATGAGATGGATGTTCCCACAAGAGCGAATGATGGAATCATTCAGAAATTACCAAAACAAATTGGCTACTGTCCATTCTCAAGTACTACCATAAGAAAAATGTGGTTTCTGCGCTGACACATTTTTAGCATTAGGCATCATGACGAATAGATCACCGACCAACGGATAAGATTCTAGAACTGAATCTCTTCCTAAGCTATTCCTGCACTTCTAAGCCGGGAAATGAGTTTTGCAAATTCCTCGATGTCATGGAAGGCAATACACTATAATAAACCATAGAGGTTGCTAGGAGTTTACCATGAGGCAAAGTACATCCGTATATGATGTAAATATGGTTGAGAAAGAAAATATGGGATATAAATGGATTAGGGCACCCTTTCAACAATGTGAATCAAATCTTTCACATTGATTATTTAAGGATCTTTATGTTTTCCACTAAATAGAACTGTATCAATTTCTAACGACCATTGCAGTGTCCAATTATTTATCTAATAAATTTACTATTCCACCGTTCCAGAATGCATGAAAACAATGATATATTAGAAATATACAGTAAATCTGCAGGAAAGCATGATCTGGAAACAAATAAAAACTGAATCAAAGAAGTATTCACAAAATATATTTCTATTACAAAATTATTTACTAGAGAGGTTACTTAAATCAATACTAATTCATCCATTTTTCAGAATGAGTCCTGAGGCTGAATGAGCCTGAAAGGAACTGTAGAGGGAGATTGGGAATTCAGAAGATTAGGAATTCGATATAAATGGAAACTTGTGCAAAGGAAATTCTAAATGTGGGAAGAAGGAGTGAAGAGTAGGAAGAAGTAGGAGGAGTAGAGGAGTAACCAAGAGTGGAATATGATATTTAAATAATGAAACTGATATATGGGAGTGGATTCTACTATAGATGACAGAAGGATCCGATTTTACAAAGAAGGAATCTTAGGGAATATATTAGCGAGAAGTTTAATAAGAATGCTCTGATATCTTACTGAACATCATTCAAAGATTCTCAGTCAGTATCGATAGAGAGAAAAATGCGCTATTTTATCGATCACAGACAAATAAGTGACAAATCAAAAAAAGATCGTATCTTTTGGCAAAGAATCAGATACGTCTAAGAGAAGAGTAGTTGGTAAGATTTGCCAAGAATATGAACCATCCTATCGAGTGAAATTAAGTGTGCAAAAAGAGTGAGCAAAGAGAGAAAACGAGAAAGCGATGACGATGGAGGGGAAGCACTTGACAAATGGGAGATGACTTGCGAGAGATAATATGCGTGTTATTCGTCGAGCATTAAGAACTCAGACGTGCGCTGGAAGTGAAGAGAGATTGGTACGGCGTAAAAGACCGGACCGAAAAATAAACTAACGAATATACATTCATGGTGGGTATTGATTTACAGAAAACATTTATCGTATGGTTTCTGTTTACGAGGTATTCGATATGGAAATAAGACTTTTTAAATAAAAAGGTTATCTTCATATTTCCATGTACAGACGAATATACACATTTCATCAATCAAGCGTGCGTAATAAACTTTCCGAATGAAATAATAACAGTCCGAACAATTGGAAAATGCTTATATTTTCTGAGTGGACGAAAATTAATATGTGGTCGATAACACGATGACCATAAGTTATGAGATACTCACTGAGCGCGTCAGTTTAACAATTTTAAATCAAGTAGCGACATGTAGTAGAATATATATATATTTACGAGTATATAGTAAATGGTGCGTAAGAAGACAGAGATGGAGTAGTGAAAATGGATAAAAAGTCTGGATAATATACATGCATATCTAACATAAGAAGAAAACAAAAGTTACTTTTAGTATGAAATCAATTTATGGCTAATATACAAATCCACGCACTGCAAATAGTGTGGTCGAGATAAAAAGGATATTTATATCCACTTCAGGAAAAGTTTTACTCTTTAAAATGGATCATATACGCAACAAGGCCACATTCCCGATTTTAAAAAACAAAATTGGTTGCTTTTCCAGCGAAAAATGGGCTGATCTCAGAATAACAGAGCATGAAGATTACATTGGTGATAATTTAGATAGTTATCATAGAAAGAGCCACAAATCATCATCGGCATATATGCAGTATGAAGTCATTAAAAATAGCAGATGACATTGATGCATAGACATTCTGTATTTTTACACAAACACATCATGCATAGATAAGCAAAATGACTTCCTATGTAAGTTTGTCGTGGAAATAAAAATCTTGAGGGAGGCCTACTCTTACTGTAGTGCTGACTGTACTCTTTCGAATCGCTACCTTTAAATCCTTCGTTAGTGACAGACAGGTTATTTCTGGTGAGTATGAATATAATTATATGTACACCTTAAGATGCTGTCCTGCGCTAAACCCAACCTCTAAATCACGTGAATCCAAAAGAGTCCTCACATTTAAGGAGCGAGGCAATCTCATTTTTCTCTCGGACATAAAACGCCGACTTCTTACAAGCGGCGTCACCAAATTATCAGCCCCACGCCTTTGGGTAAGCGACGCTGGAAACTCGCCCTAAAAGCGTCGCGGGCACGAACCAGATGAAGAGGAGATAAGGCCCAAGTACAGAAATTGAAGCGAAAGGACGCGAGTAAAAGCTTATGAAGAGATAAGAAGCGACGAATAACGAATGGGGCTGAAAACGAGCGGGAAAGCAAAGTAAATCGCGAGAGGAACGGAAAACTCGGAATAGGACATGACTCTTGCGGGAAGGGAAGAGGAAGAAGTCCTCACGAACGTGGGAGTGATGCTGAAGGTATAGCTGAAGCGACGCGCGCGCACACACGCACTTAAATCCACACACACACCCTAGGGGGAGATTTCAAGCCGTCAGGGTTAGTACTCCGCGAATGCCGGCCATTATCGGAATAAAAAACCGGAAGAAAAAAGGGTAAATAAAAAGCCTCCCCCTATTCCTTCGAGAATCCGCACCCTTTTCCCTCCCCCCACGCTGTACAGCCATCTAAACGACAGCGGCACGGAAATATCCTATTCCGTGAAGCGGGGACGATCCTCTGAGAAGCTGGGTTTATGACCGGTATCCCATACGATGTGGGAGAGGAGGTGGAATTAGAAAGAGAAATGGAAGGAAAGGGCAGAGAAGGATGGGGAAAGAGGGAATGACAGACGAACTGTTTTCGTGCGCACGAGATAGGAACTTAGCCTTATCGAATTAATGCAAAACACGGGATATAAAATAATGCGCAGTGAGCATGAGGAGAGGTGAATGAAACGTGATGGTGTTGGAATAATATCTGGAAGGCTATAAAAATTAATTTAGAGGGTAAAATAGTTGTGGTTACTACACCTTTCCTGTTTTAATATCCACGATTATTCTAGGATTCATGTTCGTTATAGCAGGATTGATACTTGAGTTCGTAAGCTCATTGCTTACTAAAAGAATTTTCTTTGTATCCCATTTTCTGAATCTCTCTCGATAAAAGCTGGGTGGTACGATATCGTTATTCTTATTATGCTCTTGATGCTTTGATCAAAAGGAATAACCTAAGATTTTATTCGATTGATAATTAGGATTAACCACTTTACAAAACCCATATTAACAATTTCTTGATAAACCCTTTATCAGGCAAAAGCGCCCTTGAATACTTACAAAAGTAAAAAATGAGCTTAGTTATTCTAATGCCTTTTAAATTTCGTCGGTAACATGAGAAAATGAGCAAAAAGAAATTATGTACCAAAAGACATTTTTCAAAGAAAGTGACACTTATGGTCCACTTCCCATTTAAGTAATTATTATATTGATTTTGTTTGGGATTCTAATAGAAGAAGCAAGTTATGTATTCAAATCAAAGAACTGCTCTTGTCAATGGGAGACTAGAAAACAAAATTGATGTTTTTCATAAAATTCGCAGAAGGTAAGCTGGAAATTAAACTGGCAATAGAAAATTCAATACAATTTGTTAATGTATTATCATCAACTAAAAAAATTGCAGAAAATGGAACTGTTGGAATGAAATGAAGTAAACAAGGATTTCCAGTGATGAGAAAGACGGAAATTAAATATCTAATAATTTATTAAAATTAATGTCAAGTAACTAAGGAGGCAAAGTTCTAAATTCCCATCCATGTGAAATCGAGACTTGAAAACGACAATTAAAATTCAACCTCGATAGTAGGAAGTAAAGACGAAACAGGACGGCAATGTAAAGAGACGAGGAAAAGGAAAGGAAAGAGAATGCTGAGGAATGGAAGGAGGAAGAGGGGAAGAGGAGAAATGAGCGTAAGGTCGGAAGGGGGTAAGCAATCTAGATGATATCTCTGGTGAGGGAGGGGAGGTGGTGAAAGGCACGGAGAGTGGGGAATCTGTGAATGGAAGGGAGTCTTCGGAGAATGGGTTAAGGTGGTTTGGGGGGAGAGCTGAATGCCATTTTACGACTCGGGGATTAATAGTGAGAAAGAGGCGCAGTATAATAGGATGAGTTGTGGGGTGGGAAGGCCAAACTTTTTTTATAATACCGGCGTTTTTTTATTATTCCTTATTTGCCCGGGCTGGAGTTATGGTCCTAAAACTTTTTGAGACGTTTTTCCGTCCTTTTTTCCTCCTTAGAGAGAAAAAAGGAGTCGACCAATAATCAGTAAATAAAATTAGAGTCGGAGTAGTTTTAAGGGATCGGAAAAGAGGTTGTGAATGCCGCTTCGTTTTTAAGGCCCTCCTTTAAGTTTTACATTCCTTTTTTTATTTGCGCGCGCGTGAAAAATAATTATTTACTTAATTCTTTTATAAGGCGAGAACGCTGGATGAGAGGCCAATGAGGGAAATGAGACGGAACGCGGGGAAGGAGACGATAAAATTTAATATTTTTGATGGCCCGAGTCGTAAAAGTTGAGGGATTAAAAGGAAATAAGAGTAATAAAATATATAATTTTGTTGCCGATGCCAAATACGGTTTGGCTCATAAAAGGAGGATCCCAAGCTTAAATAAATTAAGAGGAATATCTACGAATCTACGACCTATAGAATTCTAAATTCACGTTTGAAGCAAACATACACCTCTCGGAAAAAGGACGATAAAAACTATAATTTCTGGCGTATGTTTCTTGTATCAATATCCCTTTAGAGACCTTATGTAGATGAACTATTTTCTGAGTTTCTGGAGGTAGTTTAATGAGTTACTTGAAATCTGTCCCACCAGTTAATCCTACAATATAAAATCCTCAATTGAGAGTTGAGAAACTAAAGTTACATTTGAAAACATTCTAATAACTCTGTAAAGTAGAGCCGGTCTTAGACGGAGGAATCGTTCATAGTGGCTTATTTTCCTTGTGAATGTCGAAGTAAGATTCTATAACTATGAATTTTGGATTAAATTTGTGTTTAATGTCCTTGTATGGTATGAAATTGTATTTGAAACTAACATTACTAGTAGCAGTAAACGAGGAGAATCAGTCAAGCCCTTGTTTATACTCAGTAAAAAGTTCCTGAAGTAGCTGTGATTTGTGAATGTGGGCTAAATCATATCATACCCATACCTAGGAAATCACACGGCCACGGCTAGGACCCTTCTGGAAAGCTTCAAGAATTCTTTTTATTCAATGTAGAAAATTAAATTATAATCTAGGGGAGTATTCCTGGTGGAACTATGTAAAAGAAAAATTGATATGAATGAAATTGCTTACCACGAAGTAACGCTCGACCACTTTAAAATTTAGTGGAATATATTATTATTAATATTTATATGATATATTAATCCGATGATTCAAACAAGATTCAGAATTCAAGGCTAAAACAGGGTTATTTTCCTCTTTACCTGCGGTATTAGTGCGAACACCCTATTTTAATTCGGGTTCCTTTGAACATTAGATAGCTAATATTTCAGTTTTTATTTCAAAATATAAATGATCTCTGAAAAGCCATTTCAGAAATATCATAGTTTATCTTACGGTCATATTTGACACCGCGGGAACAAATTTTTGGCCAATGACCAAACACAGAATCTGATAATTTTTATTGAGAAAAACTATCGTTTTACAGAACCTACAATGTGCCCGACCATTAAACAGTAAAATGCGTAATAAACGACACATTCTACGGCCTTCGCGAATGATACCGAAAATAACTAGTCATGCGGCCATTCGAGCGTAAAAATACCACTTTATTTCCCCATTTTGAAATCATATTTATTCGGTAGACAGCACCCTAAATCACGGGCAGCATCTATAAAAAGGACGCAAGTAACGCGGACCACACCGCGAGGGAAGAGGTAGATGAAAGAAAGGAGTGATATGAGGGATAACGCGAGAGATATTTCAGGAATAATAAGTTCCGTCGCGTAGATTGGGGGGAATCTCGGTATAAAATGCTCGGGAGACGTGGGAGATATAGGAGAAAGGGGAAATGGGAGGAATGAAGATAACGCGGAAAAGAGGATTAAGAATGGGGGAGGGAATTGATCCGAAGGGTGAGAGAAATGTGAGAAAGAGAGAAGTGACGGGGATGAGTTGTGGCAGGTCCCCGGAGAGGGAGATGAGGAGATGAGAGGCTGAGATATGAGAAGTGGGAGGGTCCTTTGGGAGTCTGGGTAATGTGCGGGGGATACGGCGTTTTCTCTCGGATACATTTTGGATGGCGCTTAAATGGTAATAAGCACGGTGGCGGGGCGCGTTCATTCGCTCCATTAATACGGTACGAAATCTGCGACGTTTAGGAAAATCCTAGCGCTCTCCTTGTATCGTAAGCTTGTCTCTATGATGGGAGCGTTAGGATTATTGCTCCGAGTCTTATCTCCGGACGAATCTGCGCCGTTGACTTTTCATAATACGTAGATCTTGTAGGGAAATGAGACTTAGTCGCGATTTATTGGGGAACGTATACTAGGCCTTTCTCATGAGAATATAGGAAGTGTTACTTTATATTTTAGCTTAAAGATAAACTATAGTTCAGACTACAGATATTATGGGATATTGTCCCGAAAATAAATTACTTTTTACCCTAATTAATGAAAATTCTTGCTATTAGTCAGCGTTAATTCTATTGACGGAATCAAACATTTCTTGTATTTCTGCATTCCTTTTAACATCGAATAATAGGATAAATACCTACATTAAATGCTCAACTCTTGTGTTTATCGAATAATAAATTGATTATATTAAGCACTGTACTTAAGGTAATAATAAAAGACGGTTTACTTTAAGTGAGCAAACTAATCAGAAGCAATCCATTTATTAGCTGTGATAACTATCATATTTCTAATAATACTGGATCTCCGTTATCAGCAACAAAAACGTATTTGGTGCAACATTGAATTCTGATTCGAAATTTCCTATCTTAAAATTTATATAGATTTTAACTTTTATCTGTTTTGAGCATTAAATCTTCTTTCATTTTAGGCACCTCTTGAGCTAGTAATTAGATTGAAGTGTGATCCTTTAATGATTGAAATAAAGATCTATAAAAATTAATGATATTAAAAATGTTATAATTTATAAAATTCCTTTATTCTGGTTTGGTAGAACAAGTGATGAAAACAGAAATATTTACAGTACCCATAGGTTCAGCAGGAATTAAAATAAAAAAGGTTACTTTGAACAAACCCTAACTCCGCGGTTTAGGGGCTTAGTAATGTATAAGCAGTTACCAAATAATAAGCGAACAATTTTCCGAGTCATCTAAACAGGCATCATCTTAGTAACTTACTAAGCCATGAAAGTTTCGGAACCTCCTACCAGCTTTGGGACTCAAACGAAACCGAAATCGACTAAAAATCGTGAAATAGCTCGGCATATACGGGCCTTATTTATGACCGTACTTTCGGGAGCAGTCAGTAAAACTACCGAACGCCGTACAACGACACGCACAAACCTTGGCTGCGTACAAATTTGAATGCAAATGGGTTCTTCCCTGGTCGTAACATCGGAAGCGGGGAAGGCACGCGTCAGCGAGAACCATTAGAATATATGTTTTGATAAATGTGGGAGGAAATCCCTGAGGGGATCTATTAAACGACGAAAGGGGAAATCTCCGAGAAAGATGCTCTTCCGCTGATATGAGGAGAGCGCGTGGCGAGGGCACGTGACTTAGATTACACGCTCACTTTGGTACGTGTCATCGCGGGAGGAGGCGTGGCAAATGGAGGGTAGCAGAGCGAGGGGGCGTGGAGGAATATTCCACGCACGCCCGTGGGGGATGTTATGAAGATGGAGGAGGCTTGAGAGATATGGCGGAAAAAAGGGGGGCGACGAAAGATATGGGATCTAGATAGGATGTGGAGATGGAGAGAAAATAGGCTCGAGAGGGTCTCCGCCAAACTTGTATCATACTGACGCTTTTGCAGGTAAATTTTACCCAAGAATGACTCACTTCGTAATCGCTGATTAAAAACTAATTAATATTATTTCTTTATTATAAGAGTAAACTTGACTTACAATTAGTGAAAGATAGAAAGGCATTCAATATCCGCGATGAATTTTACTTCACCTAAGGGTACTTAGATTCTCTGTATTAAAGTTGAAATTATCCAGCAACCTAATCTTCTAAGCTTAGACGAAATATCAACAGGTTTATTAGGTTCTTTTAAAATTTGTTCCAACTAAGCATAAAACGTTTCCTATATTTAGCACCACTTTACTTCATAAACCTCGAAAAATCTTCTATTATACTAGGCTTATCAAGAATGTAAAATAATTTCCATTTTATGATCCAATGTAGAATTCAGCCATCTAATCATTCTCTCACCATTGTTTGTCTTATAAACAGCATAATCAGAAATCGTAATACATATCTATTTTATTTCTAGATACATTTTCCATGCACCGGTATGATATGATTATCAACGGGAGTGTAAAATATAATTTAAAAATTATTCATTAAGTTTTTCGCATTTCCATTTTTTGCCAGTTACATAAGAATGAACTTATTAAATAAACAATTTCAAATGGTGCAGTATCTCATACTGCTGAATTCCTTTAGAAACCTGCAGACGGAGAAATATCAGGCATTGACGAAGAGATACTACAGATCGAGTAAATATTTCGCAGTTGTATATTTAAGCCTTTAAATATGAGCATGAGCATTGTTTTCATGCTAGCAAACGATGATTCTAACAGGAATAAATTTTGCAATGAAGATTAGTAATATTATGACTATAAACTATGACGATGATATGTAGCTTCATAATGACTCGTTGATCTTATATTCCAATGGGCTTCCTAGTGAAAACAGAAAATAAAAAGTACTTGAAATGCCGAACGTTCGAACCACAAAGTAAACTATGTGTCTCTAACTATGTGTTGCAGACACATAGTTAGAGACTATGTGTCTGCAACACATAGTTTCCTTTCATATTTAAGTATCATTCGCTTAACGTCGTTCTTTCAACGATAAGCGCGTTTAAGCGTGGTTTCATCGCAAAGGGAAAATAAGAGATGAAGGGATTGGCAAAGAGGAAAGGGTAAGAATGAGATGGTATCGCGCGTTGTTGTATAGAGTCGAAAGAGGCTTCCAAAGGGGAGTGGGATTAGCGAGGGGGAGAAATAAGAGGATGAGAATATTTGGGTAGGGCGGAGGGAGAAGATGTATATCTCTTTGGAAGAACTAAGAAAAGCGGAAGTTATTGTGCGAGAAGATTGGGTTTGTCGTAACTCCAGCTGTATTCTCTCCGGAGAAAATTCTGGGGGAGAGCGAAGAGGACCCCCAGGCCTTGGAAACTTATGTGCGGAATTGCAAATTAAAATTACGAGCTGAAAAGATTCGAAATTCGCGACTATCCTAATGAATTCCGGAGCGCGAGACTTAGGGAGATAATTATATTATATTACATTTCCTTGAATAATTTATAGAGATTAAATCTCCTACATCCGCGGAGGAGCGTTCTATTAATGAAATGTCGTTCCCTCTTCCATCTTAGGGAATCATTTCTCTGAAATCCGGGGCACTGAGGATCTTTCTCATCACTTCAAGTATAATGTAATTCCAAATTTTCTCGTAAATTTCCTCGCATGATAATTGAATCTATCCTCTTAATATTCAGAAGGAAAAAGGTTTTGCTTAGAAGGTTGACTGAACGAAAATATGAGAATTAATTAATATATTTTGAAAAAATAACCAATAGGAGGAACTTTTTTATGAGTAATTACCATAATCTATGCCTTATTTAATCTTAACAGCGTAAACAGCCTTTGCATCGAGAATATCAGAGAGGAAATTTTAACCTATTTCCATATTTTATTTATATCTAGAGATTTGCTTTTTATATCTCATATTATATAGACAGATTTGTTAGCTATGCTGAACCATTACATTCTTATTATATATAATTGTAATATGTTGGCAAACAATGGAATTTCGGAATGAATCCAACCCAAGAAAATAAAATCTTTTAAGGGGTCTCTTGCAACTATATTGAACTTAAATAAGAAAGGAGATTTATGTGCGTAGATGTTCTAGGAAATGATTCAAAATTAATTGTAATGTTGAAAGACGGTTTGTTCAGTAGTTATACAGAATAGTGGGAAATGTTTTTTGCAAACCAGGACGTAGCCATGAAGGAGAGGAGAGCATACAGCATTTTAGTTTCCACAGGTTTATTTTGAGGAATTTAATTCTTCAACTTTGACGACAGTTATCAATCGATTGCCAGTACCAAATAAACATACACTCTCATGAACAAAATTCATCGATATGCTGGAAAATATATTAAAATAGTGGAAATAACACACAAAAAGTTAAGGGATGCTCTTTCAGTGATGAAAATTCTTTAACAAAAATGCTAACAATAACTCATAGTAACAAAACACATGTTCACGACACACCAGTGTCTGACTTACGTGGTCGAATTCTTTATCTCATGATTATCCTTTCAGACACCTCCAATGGTTAAAAAGTAATGAATTACATTACATTATCCTAAGCGATCACACTCGATATAATATACATGTAATTTTTCATTTTATTAACTTCTTTTCCTTCCTTTTCATCTTCCTTGTTTCTGAAGTTCTGTCTCTTATTATTTACCGGCGCTATCCCTTCTCCCACACCTCACACGTTCACTTTTTCGACCTCTAACTAACGCCCTCTTTCCCTGTGATACTTTTCGACTACCACCTACTAGTAATAATATTTCAACATCTTCTCTACTCACGTCACTTTATTCGTTCGCTCTTATCTACTAATGACGTATCGCTCTCTTAAGCTGTATTTTTATCTATGAGCCTTCTTTTTCGCGTAGGTGTTCTCGTATATGAATGTGCTCCGAATAACTTAAGACGAAACATAAAACGAACTTCATCAAAGCTTATCCTTTCACTTAGCGGGACATTACTCCCACTTCCGCCAGATGTGCCTTCGAAAAGATTTATCTATTAGAGATGTGAATAAGGAGGAGAAGATGGGCGGAAACGTTCAGATTCGGCTCTTAATTTTAAATCAAAACGTTTCACAAGAAGTTCATATCCAGCAGAAGTTATAATAAAACACATAAAATTCTCATAAGAAAACTCTCATCATTGCGAGAATTGGTTCATGAATAAAACTCTTCGTTCAATAAATTTGTGATTATTACACGATTGATTTTGAAGTTTACTCATTCTTAATTCCAATGACATAATATAAAATGGCTTTTCACAGATGATATCCTCACTTAATTTTAAACGATATGCTTTTGCGCAATCCAATTGAGAGCCATTCTCTTTGTTCTATATCAAAATACCAGCGTTCATGCACTTAAGAAAACATCTAATAGAAAAGACATGAATATATATTCTGAATTTCGGAAACACACAAACATTCAATGATTTTGAGATGATAGAAAAATATCAAAGATAAAAAACTTATTATGAATCTAAATTTTCTCGGATATCCAGTTTTGTCTTGGACGATAATAAAGTATAAAATATAAATAAAATACTATCTCCTCTTTTATGAATTCAATAATACGTATGCTAGTACAAAACAACAAGAAGAAAAGAATATGAATAAAAGGAGATGAGGATAAAATACTCTTAACCCTGTAGAGATGAAAGATCATATCTAAAAACAATAACTCCTCCGAAATCATTGGATACAATCCATATGGAAAATCCACGTTTGAACATATGAAGAATATATTCTGCGATAAGATCATCTAATTGATTTCAACCTAAGTTGACTCTGACTGTTATATCTAGCTTACTTTGTCTTTGTTCCTTTAAAGCACATTGGCTACTGGCGTTTTGATGGTTTATGGATTGTCTAAAGCCTGAAGATCACTCTTACAACCTTTTCTACCTTACTATTTTCCCTGAGATCAGTGCATCAGATATGGCGAGTAATGAATGCAACAACGTTGAGTTACTTTTCGGCTTCTGGGAATGTTTTCTCGTAATCTGAGAAAACATCATGAAAGAAATTTATCTTAAGTCCCTTTTATTCTTCAACGACGGACGTTTCATTGCGATCATTTTTATGTTCATGAACTTGGCATCATTGTATTCAAATCCTCCGCCGTTCGTATCCATTATAATAAAAAGAAGTTTAATAGAAAGATTTAGCACAGTACTTAGAAGTGCGCGTTTTCCTTTTTCTCAGTTCAGGTTGTAAGTACCAAGCGTGATGGCCAGTTAATCTTCTTCCCAAAAGTATTGCACATCTTACTTTTTCATTTTCGATAATTCTGCAACGAGAAGTAATATTTAATGAACTTATAGCGAAAGATACGATGACTTCGTGCCTAAAACTCTAAGAGGAATCAAACCTAGAAATGTATATAATATTTAGTGTATGATTAGGTAACACTACCTACTTGGATAGTTTGCAACATGTTTGTCATTAGTTGTTTTTCAGTGTACGCTGATTTGCAATTTTGAAAAAAGTTATTTCCCTCGTAAGTTGTACTCCTCTCACTGTTCAGACAGAAAAAAAAACATCAAATCTTCAGGTTCCTAAATAGTTTTATATTATAACCAACTATTATAGCACATGCAATTAGAGTAAACTTGTATGTGCTGATAAATTATCACTATCAAGTAATTATTTACTTTGTTCTAGATTAAAATAATTTTCATGCGATGATGCATTTAAAGATATCTCTATAAAGTAATACGATGCTCGAGCCGCAGGAAAAATAAAACCACACCATTTCGGTTAAATTCATAAATATGGAGTATCACTAATTGAAATTGCCTACCATTCCCTAGGAGCAGAAGCGACTGCGCCAGTTTCCTTTCAAGTAGCCTTCAAAACGATCGCGCGAATAATCCCATTTGTTTTCTCCTCTTCCCTTCCCTCTCCTCCACAATTCATCTCGCCGCTTTTTCCTCTCTCTCCATTAGCATCCGTGTCTCACCACTTTCTCCTCTCCCCAACCCAACATCTCTCACGCATCCTCATCCCATAATCTCTCTCCCGTCATATTTCTTACTCCCTTTACTTTTCCAGCCTATTCATCCAACCCTTTTTTGAAGTCCGAGGAGGGGGACAGAGTGGAAGACGTGTTGGCCCTCGACACCTGGGCGGATCCTTCGTATGCGAGTGAGGCATTAATAACCCGGGGCTGGAGTGGGGCGGCGGCCCTTCTTTAGACGCCGCTAATGCGTTTGACTTCCTCAGAGTCGAGCGCGCTGAGGGATGGAGAGAAGGAGAGGCTGTCAAAAATATCATAACTGGCTTTTTATGAGTGCTGAAATATCGAAGTTTGTTTTAATATCAAAATTAATGTCCGCGATGAAAGGAGAGGTGTTAAACGGAAATTATGGAAGCATCAATCATAAACCACTTAAGCCGGAAACCTCGAGGAATACATCCTAATTTTACGATGATCTATGTTTCATAATCGTGAGTGTCGACTGAGATTTTCAAATATGATTATAATGAAATACGATGGCTATTAAATCGTTGTGGCTATAACGTGGCTCAAAAACGTCAAATTTTATTATAGAAGAGATTTTATGGGCGAGAACATATAAAGGTAGGATAAAATTTGTATTTTTAATTTACTAATGGTTTCCTCTCGTAAAACACGTCTACTATCATTACGAAACAAACCAAAAGTAATATTTGTGAGTGAATAGGCTTCAGATATTGAATTCCTTCGTATGAATTTAATTTTTACGTGTCGATAAGATGCTTTAATACTTTAACGGGAATTCTAATAACGATGAGCAGTGGCAAAAATACTTAATCTTTCTTTCCATTCTTGGGACATGATGGACTCCTGCAGAACTACGCCTACGTGAATTTTACGCCCACAGGAAGCCAAAAAAGTCAAATCCGTCCGTCAAATCTGATTGCGAAGTGAGAACGAATTGCTCAGAAAAACTTGAATGCCCGAGGACAACGATCCACGCAAATGGCTCTAAGATGATTTTAATCTCTTCCTAAAAACTTAGGGACATATGAGTTCAATTTATGAACACAAAAGCTTCCTAACAGGCTGTTGAAGGGTGGAGAAAAGGAAGCCCCGACGCTGTCATTGCATTCGCCTCTTCGGCAAAGGGTTGCCGGAGGCTGTTCCGCCCACTCCCTCAGAGTGTGTGCGGCCTTTCCCTCTTCATTTCACATCCGTCATCACCATTCGAACTCCCACTCTCTCACACCTCCCCTTCCCGTCAAACTGTCTCTAAGGGGCGCCCTCCATTTAACCCCGGGGCACAGACCCCGAGCACGCCCCGCGTATTAATGCATGGGCAATGTGTCAAAATAGGGATAAGGCGAGATGGGGTGGCGTAATAGGGGGGTAGGGTGTTTTTAGGAACCTAAGAGGACCGAAGACGGAGGACATATCGCGGCGGTTGAAGGAGAGACAAAAAAGTTGTTATTCAAGACGGTATTTCCTGCAAAGGAAGCGATCATATCTGTGAGAAACACTCGGTAAATATTAAGTTTAAATTTTTTTCACGTTCGGAAAATTCGAGATCTTTTGATGTGGCCGGAAGGTTTTTTTTCGGCGACCGGTTTGAGTTAGAAGTACTCAAAAATAGTTGTATTCTGAACCTGTGACGACTTATTCACTTCGAAACTGTACGGTGGCGGCATCAGTTGATAAACCACACAGAGGAAGTCCGAATATAGGGTCGTATGCGAAGGAGGATTTGATATATTGTGATTCCGTTCACCGAATGCAATCGAACTAATCTCTATCACATATGGAGTTGGAATTTCAAGCATTTACTTCTTTAAAGTTGCAGATACAAAATAAATATTTCCATGGGAGGATACTATACATGATAAGATATATATATGACAAGACATATATCACGAATATTGTCGGCTAATAATTCGAAATGTCAACTCAAATTAAACTTGAATTGTACATACTGGTAGTTAAATTTCAACTATTATTCCCAGAGATAGCATACTTATATTCGGGAAATAATAAAAATGTATTCGACCTTTGACAACTCAATGTGTTTGTCCACCGTTTAAATGTCAGATCTTTCACGTTATGAAAATTTTATAACGGAATCACTTATCATCTCTTAATTTCAACTATTGTGAACATTTAAAAACTAGAGAGAGAAATGGCTATTCTTAATTAAAAGGAACATTTTTGCATTCACGTGATTTGATCGACGACATTTAATGATTTGCTACAGTCTGAAGACAAGTTTTCATAAAATTCTTTTTATATGATATGGCGCTGAAAAACAAAATGTATATTAAGTTCTTATGAGATATTTTCTGCGTCGATTAGAA
Organism: Pachydiplax longipennis; assembly: GCA_036926295.1. Lineage (NCBI taxonomy): Eukaryota > Metazoa > Arthropoda > Insecta > Odonata > Libellulidae > Pachydiplax > Pachydiplax longipennis. The sequence goes on from JAVFKF010000012.1 coordinate 22,733,118, forward strand.
ATCCTTAGAAGTTGCTCTTCACTTCGTTTGACGCATCTGAAAGGCAGATTATTATGAGGAAATGGCAGCCATGCGTTTGATTTTCGATCCTGACCCCTCCATTTCATTTACATGATAATGGTGAAATAGCAAGGTCGACAGCTAGTTTAAAGGTCGGAATTATTACAAACACTGTACAACATGTCTTTCCATAACAGATGAACACGTGCAATAGTTGTTTGGCTTTAGGGACTAGTTAATCCAGCGCATCCTTCTCCAACCCTCACTTATTTTATTCTGTCGCCTATTTTGATATGCCTTAGAACGTGCCGCACAAGGGGCCTGCACAATTCGCTTCGCTCCAGTAGAAAAGGACGATGAAGATCCTGAATAAAATATGTTTAACATAACATAATAGTAAAATTATGTTCATCCTGTATTTTCACAAGTCGCAAGAATACTTTTATTACCAAAGGGCCAAAGCGAAATGAATTTGATAGGCTTATTACTTCTCTGGACTGCTATTCTAATTCATCTCAGCCTTACGTTGGAGAGCAGTTCCTAAATTGCTGCGCTGTAAGAATTTAAGAATGATAATTGACAGCTCTTTTCACTTTGGAATTATCTATAACAGGATAGAGCATAGGGAAAATAAACTGATGAATACTCAAGAAATTGTTTCTTTTAAAGTTTTTCATAATTATTTAAAGTACAATTCACTTCAATTATATTAACATCTAACAAAATATTAACATGTTACACAAAATGTAAATGCAAGGTCGATTTTTCAAAAAATTTCGTAATTTATAGATAAATTTTATAATATTCTCAAGCTTGAAACAATTGTCTTAAAATGAATTTAAGTGGAAAATATTTTCAAAGAACAAAAAAATAAACAGTTCTAGAAAATCTATTTGATGCTCGCTTTTCCCAAATATACCCAAATGACGAAAATTTACCTTTACTATCCGTGTAAATTTTGACTACCTCAGTGAAAATCCGTTCATGAAAATAGCTAAAAATAATTCTTATCACTGATAGCGAAAATTGTACTAAAAATCTTATCATTCGAGTAATAAAGCGAACTGAATCGTTATTGACAGTCCAACAACTCGGCAAAATTTCCCTCAAACCCAAAATATTCCCGAGAGAAAACTCCAAAACTTGAAGACCGCGTTTCAGCGGATGTAAACACTCCTAGAAACTTACAAACGACGCAATCAACCTATTGATGGCAAGCAAACACCCGAACCCCTGTTAATCGCCCGGCCGAAAGCCATCTTATTTACCACCTAATAATCCGCAAAACAGCGCAGATATAAACGGAGCAAGAGCTCACATTAACGCGGGCTTATCCATCGGAATTCCTCAAGGTTGTCCGCGACGCTATAACATAAGTGAAAAACATATGATGGGACGCGTGTTGGCGCTCAGCTGCCAAGATCGTCACCGGAAAGAGCGGATTGGGGTCGTGAGAGGGGTTAAAGAGTGTTGAGGATGAAGAGGTGGACGCCGGGGAATGCTCGGGCTAATGAGAGAGACGAAGTGAGGCGGTGGGAAGTCGTTGATAAAGGACCAACATGAAAGATGACAGGTATAAATAGAGGCGGGAGAAAGAGAGGGAGAGAGAAGGGATGTAAAGAGAAGATAGGGAGTTGGGCGGAGGAATATAAAGGGAAGAAGACGGTGGTGGAATGTTAATAAGAGAGAAAGATGAAGGAGGAATAAAAATAGAGAAGTAATTGAGACCGATAGCGAAGGATGGGCGAAGCGAGATGCGGAGGATTGTTATGGGGATGTAAGGGATTGACGATGTGAACTCGATATGAAAAGGATTGGGACGTAGATGTGCTTCCAATTCTTAGAGAGGAGTGAAATCGTTCAGAATAATGTGAGTGGACTAGTGAAAGAGCGAAGGATAGGTTTTATGATCACAAAAATTTTATATTCTATAGACATTAACGTTTTACATTAAGTATCTCGAGGAGAAAAAAACAAAGAAAAATAAATATGATTAATCGTAAGTGGATCGAGAAGATTCTAAAACCTGAATGGGTATATTGATTCTTTCCTCTGGAATGTGTTGGCAAGAACGATGGCAATATCTGATCAAGGATTCCCGTAGAAAATTAGAATGTATAGCTTTAACTTGAAGCGAGATTCTAAACTTCATTGGTGACCTCAAAGTAAAAATATAGTTTGCGAAATTTCTGATTCACGAGGTAAAATCAACGATAATATATCAGTATTCAGATACTGACCCTGACTTATTACTATGCGACGCTACAGTAAAATTAAAATAACTTTTCATAGTGAATACAGTATTTAGTGAATTGTGAAATATTTCTGAAATTAAAGGCATCCATCTGGTAATATAGATTGAATAAAATCCAGTTGAGTGACAAATGCAAAAACACGGGCTATTAGAGATGGTTTATGTTCACTCCGTCACAAATTACAGAATAATCTACCTACTTATTGTTAGCAATGAAGGCTGTCGGTTTTCTATTGTCCCTGTTACAGTATAGATTTGAGTATCCCTTACATCTTACTTTTTGCACCATGGATTACCACCAAGTGAGGACCAATATTTTGTAGTATTTAGCAGTTAAATAAGCGGAATTAAAAAAAGAACTATTTTTTCAAAATTTGAATGTTGATACACTAATATTCCGCGTGATCCTTATAGCAAGTTAGGAATTAATGTATAATTAGCATTAGAATTAGACATAGAATAAAGTCATCCCCACTATTACAAGAGCTCTGATTTCGTACGATTGAAATATTATAAAAATTATACTAATATCAGAAGATTGTTTTCAATATTAAGAATGATTCTCATAGCAAATTGGAAATATATGTATGGAAGAAATGGAACAAATGCTATTAATCATAGTTATCACATCGACTTAATTGACGATGAAAACGAATATAGCATTCACTCGCTCAAACAATCATTCAAACTTAACATTCTCAGGGTTTGAATTCGAGTCTCCAGCATCCTAAGGCCTCTTCCGCTGTAGGCGAGACATCGGCAATTAACCCCACGAAGATCGCATCAACACAAGCGTAAGAGCCCATTTACAATAGAGCGACAATGCGAGCGATCTAAGACTCTATGAGATTAAGAAGCAGTGGATGATATTTCACGCGCGGAGGAATCTCTTCAAGGCAAAGACGAAAAACAGAGGCAACGCACCGAGAGGGAGGAAAGATTAGCCGACAAATAGTGCGCGAGAGTGTGAGAGATAGGCGCGGAGATTGAAGAGAAATGGATGAGGCCTCTTACTCTCCCTTTTTCCTGTCTTCTGCTGCTCGTGAAGAAGTCGTTCCCTCGGAAATCTAAAAGGGTTAGCGCATGTGACGAACGGAGAGGTGGCTTACTTGTTTGCCGTCAACACCCGGGATAAAGAGTCACTCAATCCACGCCAGGCGGCGTCCCTCTTGGAGGAACCGTCCTTTGGTTCCATTCACAGAAATGCAAAACGCTTCAAAACGTCCGAGTGAAATATTTTGTCACTTTCCTCCCTCTCGCTTGCGGCCTTTGCCCGCGATGATGGACTCTTTGTTGTCTCTGAAAAAAATTGCTGTTTCGTCTGCGTTTTTTACTCGAGACCTTCACCTGCGCAAAACACAAGATTGAAATTTGTTCGGGGTCAAGGAGGTTTCTCCGGCTGAAGATTGAGATGTACGAATTCTGCGTAAATATGTTCATTTTAGCACGATCTGCTCGACCAGCTCCACCTCCTAATCTCTAGATTCTGATTTGGTAAGTAATATGCATGTGAGCACGTAGTTCGACTAGAAATAATGTTTATTAAATGGAGCTATTTCAATTCACTCTCTCACTATTTATAGATGCATTTCAACTGTAGAGGGAAACTATGAGATGTGGTTATGAAGGAAATGCATTTACCTAGCCATCAAATACCCTCTAATATGCCATATATTTACGGAAAATTTGTTGTATCTTAGTAGTGGTAGTAGTATTGGTAAAAGTGGTCTAACAGCTGAGGTAATTTTCTACGTGGGCTCTCGTCAGGAATCGAACCATGGACCGCATTCGCCAAAGCCGAACGCGTCATCCACTTGGCCATCCGGGGGGCCATCCCCTGTAGTCTTGTTCATGAAAATATCCACTGTCATTGCTTCATTACATTATTTGCCTTGTCGTTGAAGTTAATTTTGTAAAAACATAGGGTTATATATTTGATGAATATGAAATTCTAAAGGCTGATTCCCAATAGTCTAGCGCCCAACAGTTTCGTTGCTGTAGAAAATTATCCCTTTCTTTTTTCATTGAAATTTAACATATACTGAGACAAAAATTTCGAATCTAATGCCAGTAAATGACAGTATTGTTAAGTTTTACAATTTTATTGTGAGCAAATATAAGTTTAAATTCCTAGACCTGATTCCATCAGTCAATAAAAAACTATCGAAGTATATTGAAATACCAGGTAAGTATGTTTCAATTGACATAAAACTTATAGCAAAATTACTGCATTTGGATGCTTTTGGACAGTAACTATATGATTCATTCTCCGGTAAATGCAGGACTTCGGGCTAAAATAGGGTAGTAAGTTGTACACAAAGAAAACTCACTATGTAGAAACGATGGAAATGTAATTTTTCACTATGTAGAGTTCACAAAAATTTTTATTAAACGACCTAGGTTTCGTTACGGTGTAACATCATATCAGATGGACACACCATGAGTGAAAACTATATTAATTTTCAAATCACTATAACTCACATAAGTAAAATAACTGACGTCTATTACTCAAATCTTGTCATCTTTTTTTTTTGTTAAGGACTTGACTTCATAATATATTATGCTATTTTTTTAAATCATACAAGATTCATCCTTAGTAACAGCATTCGTACCGTATGTAAGAGGCCTCTTCGACTTACGTTTGTATACATCATTTTTTGTAAAAGAGAATTCAACATTCTTACTCATTTGGAAAATTCTACGCTATTCAAACGTTATAATATATAATACTTAAGGCTCCTGTTTGTGGTATGAATTATTCTTAATTGTAAGGCTTGTCTAAGTCCTAATATAAGTGCATAAATTTTATATTATACTTTATAAAGAACTTAACTTTAATTCATAGAGAAATATGTAATTTGGAAAACATTCAATAAAGAAAGTGAATTGGACCACAAACCCTATAACAATGGCTGTGAAAATTTTAGGAGAGGAAATGAGGCTAACCAACCAAATGAGGAGTTTAATATTTTGCCTTAGTCTTAGAGAGGAATAAAGATCCTGTGCATCCCAAAGAGAAAATGAATAACACTTTTCATAGCATTAGATACAGAGAGACGAAAACGAATGCCTTTATTCAGCTTCATTCACTAGCTTGCATACTAATACATACATGAACGAGACTTAAACGACAGTAAGAGAAATATAGAAACCTGAATCCTGTACCAATGGACAAACGACGAATAATCCGTCTATCATGGCACGAATAACTAATAAATCATATTAAATTGCGTAGTGAAATAGCAAACCAATAGAAAATCTAAAGCGTAACTTCTAAACGGTTTTTTGAGGAATAGACCGGCTTAAGAGCTTCAGAAAAACTAGATTTGCTACTAATAATCTTCATCGTTCGGATGACTTGAGCGGGCGCATGGCTTCTTCCTGCACGGTGCTGCCATCTGCTAACAGAAGCTGTCCCTATGCCCCATCCTCCTACGCAGCGCAGTTTCCTCCGCTTACGTCCTCACTTCCGCCGCTTTCAAAGGCGCATCTCCCTTCCCCTCGTCTGCGACATTCATTCTTTCCATTTCTCAAATCCTTGTGCCATCCGTTCTCTCGGCATTCCCCAAATCTGCCCCATTATTCTTGATCACTCCTTCGGCGGCGCTTGCTAACATTCTAGGAGGAAAAAATAGTCGAAGAAATCGCAGTTTGACCGCTACGGCGGAGGATTCCGAGACGTATTACGTCGGAGTGCGGCTCTCTGAAGAGGATCAATTTGTATGTTTTTCAATATTCAAATCCTGCCGAGGGAATCTGCTCCGGAACTGCATTCCAGACGTCGAGATTGTTGGAGAAATCGATATGTCAACAGCATCATAACAAAGGGATGAAATCGGAAACAAATGCTTTTTCGAGCAGCGTTCAAGGAGGATTCATTGCTTATGTACTGAGTAAGGATTCCAAAACTTTGATACACATATACGAGTATTCCTCGTATTCCTCAGCATACCATATTCTTCAACTATTCTGAGTATGCGTGGAGTACACGAGACCAGCTTGCAAACGTTACATTTGAGAATTAATGAAGTCATTTTGGTAGACGGTGGATTAATACGATAATTTAGTAAGCGTTACGAATGTCTTCCTGATGTTGGATTGAAATCCTCAGAATATAAATTTACATTCAAAACTTTGGTTGATTTAGTTCGATAAAGTCACGTATAACATGTTCTCGGGATACTCGCAGATATAATGCGTCATTCTTACTACATAAGCCAATGAGTAAAATAGGAGAAATAGATGCTAAGATTAGTCGCTCAAAAGTTTCAAGCTTTTCATGAGCGATATGCGACGATAATCGACTTCGTAAGCTGGTGAAATGTTACTTACATGCCCTGCTTCATGCCGGAAAATGATTGTCAAATATATGTGTAGAAAAGCGTTAAAATCAACCATTCGCATACATATGATTGATACATCATGGTTGTAAATGAAAGAAATTCAAACAATACGAATGATAACCTGGACCGACCTTGTTCTTCACTCCAAGTAATAATGTTACATCATAAGTATTATCCCTTTCATTAAGCAACCAAAGTATGGGTTATAGACATAAAGGGGTTAAAATGTAATAGTCTTAATTCTAAGTCAGAAGTACTAAATGTCCGTCGTTTTAAAACCACAAAAAGCAGTGCTAATTAAAGTTTATATACATTCAACGGAAACCGGAATCGCGTGACCTAAGCACATAAAGTCACGCTTTGTTGGCGGCGATTCGATAACGAACACCGATAAGGTTTAGGTACGACTAAGCAATTTGTATTTTATAACGTCGCAATACAGACTGGTCAGAAAGATTAGTTTGAGGCTATCTATCATTTGTCATGAGGATCTAGTAAAATATGCAATTCAAATACACGTTAAGCGTAGAAAACAGTGCCTATTCATCTGAATTAAGATGCTTTATTCCACAGTGATTAATTTGAAAAGCTGTGGAATATCTATTACAGTGATTATCTACAGATATGTATCTATCATACTTTTATATTTATGTAATATTAATATCTATACTTGATGGAATTAACAAGGTCAGTGTATTTATAAAACCTCGAGTAAAATTTTATAAAATACTTATAGTATAAGTAGTAAACATGGATGAGGGGCCAAAGTTACTTCTTAAAGACCAAATATGTACCTATAGTATTAACGGTGTACCCATGATTGCATAACCTTAAGGGCTATCTCTACTGTATTTCGTATCTCTACTGTATGAAGTTACACCATTCCCTTACAGTTAAATACTTCTGAATCGGAGTAAAACACGATCTATACTTAAAGAAACTAGCGAAAGACATATAGTATAGCCTCAAAAAAATAACTTTTTAACCCTAACTACTTTGGAAGTCATTGCTGTCTATCACTGTAATTCATATTTGGAAATTATCCTAACATGGATTCTATGTCCTAATTAAGCTTTCTAATCGGTTCTAACATTCGCCGGATAACTATGATATGAAAAAAGTGGCCGCTTTTCGTGTGTGAAATAACAGTGACGATTTTGAAGTTAAATTAATTTAAAAGATTGATCGGTTGCCTTTCATCAGCTAATGTACACCTTAACGGGTGGATACCCCTAATATTTCACTGGCGTTAACATCCCTAACCGTGTGTTTCTCTTGAAATCCATACCCAGTGTGGAAAGGATACATGATCCCGAGCTTTTTTTTAATCTCTGCCATTCAAAATCCGCTAAAAATCTGAAACATGAAAGTATTGCTTCATCCGATATGCACGATTCGACAAACGAACAGAATACAATCAATTCGACTTGTAAATTGGTCATCTTCTCAACCCTATCGGATCCGCTATCGAGAAATTCATTCCGTGCCATCAATCATGTCTCCCTTTAAAATAAAATCATTTCGGGATGGAGCAGCAGCTGTTCCGGAAAATAAAAATTGCTCCATTAAGCCTACCATCCTGATTTAATTTCTAAAAACGACCGAATGCGCTTGCAATGGGCGGGCTCTGGGAAAATATTGCCCCAGTGAAAAATATGATTCTTTTGTGATCGAATGTTCAAATTGGAACATCTCATACAAAGTGATCCTCAGCCATGTATTAGGTATATTTGAATATTGCCGCTAATTAGACACAACAATGTTTAGGTTGCGAGGTGTCAGCGTATTCGTAAATTTGTAGATGAAATACTATGATAAGTGGGTATATTAGTGACCTGGCTGATAGCATTCGAGAAAAAGAATTTTTCACCGTTTTTTTTTTTAATTAAGCTAGCGAATCCTTTGGAGTATGATCATAATTGCATGTATTCATGACAAATAACGACATCACCAAAATTGAATGATTGAAGGATGATTATAACCCATTCTTCCTTAATAATAGGGAAGAATATTTACGCTAATAATCACAACGGATTACGTTATGTTAGTAGAGATACCAGTAAATATCAAAATTATGATTTTTTAGTAGTTTTCTCCAGTTATTTTCATAATTCAACGCTTCGTATATTGTATCCAATTATACTTCAATAAAAAGTGTGTACCTAGAACTACCTTCATTAGATGTCGCAGAATATCGATAAGGTGATAGAAATTCATGGCGATTACGTGACATCTTATCCGTGCAATTTGAAAAACTTGGGATTCCTACTTAATTCGAACTTATTTTGTATACTATGTATAGACTACTTACAACAGAATTTAAGCAAGTCTTCTGGCTTTCATAATCTGTAATGAACATCGAAACTATATTTTCATCCAAGATAAAAAGCGAAACCAAGAATCAATTAAATTATGGCAAACCAGTTGCTCATGAATCATCAGTAAATTAATAGATTTCTATTTCTAGGCGTCAGAAATCAGATAAATACTATCCAATTTATCTAAAAACGGCTAAAGGTGGATAAAAGGCTATTCTTGTCTCGTAAGTATCAATCCTAATTGCTTTATAGTCCAAACTATTGAGGCAAACTAAAAACCCAAGAGATAATAATTTTATTACTCTGTTGATACTAAAACCAGAAAACAATAAAGGTAAATGCTTATTACTACGCATTCAACACATCATGCCTTGATACAGTAAGGCTACTTAAAACCTTCGAGCTATTTCTGTCTTCTAAATATATTGTCTTTTTGTAAAATCTTCCAAATTTTGATTATTGTAATATATGGAAGATTAAGATAGAAAAATGTTGTACGACCGTAAGTAAGAAATGCTCCCATCCGAAGTACGCCTAGAAACGTTAATAGCTCAAACTAGAACTATCTATCGTATTCTGAATTTTGAGAGTCTCCCAGAGAAACCCGTTAGTAAATCGTACAGGTGTATGTGGGTGTATGAAATAATATATAATGTTGTCATACCCCTCCTTCATTCCAAATATCCCCATAGACTTGTCACGCGAGGGACAAACCTCATTGTTTGCCAAAGTTTCCTGTACAGCTGTAGGTCATTACTTTCATGACTAACAATGTTTGTATTCAGTCCTATATATTCTCCGGCTGTTAAAAGCTCTTTTTGTGTCGCGAAGAAAATGTTCCTTCCACTTTCAAATTTCCGGTATAAAATTTAATTTATATCCCGTCCGTTGCTTCTCCCTCGCCTCCCCCACCCGCCCTCCCTCGCCATCCACGCCTCTTTGTGAACTGTCACTGAAATTCTTTCCACCTTTTGTTTGCTTTAATTATGCACCCCTATTTCTTTTACTCTCCCACTTATTTTTCTTCTTTCAACTGCTGCATCCACGGGACAGGCAGCGAGAAGGGCTTTTTTCACATATTAAAAGGTTCGAGAGCACGGTGATCCTCCATCTTCCTCTCTCTTTCTAATTCTTCCCCTATCTCTTCTTTCCCTATTAATCTCATCCTACTTTTGTCACGGTCCGTTCCAATGGAAGGGCAGGTGTTTGATAGAGAAGAGTGCAAAACAAGGCGTTTATTCCGGAAGTTTCTTCTATTTCTTTAGCATATTCGTATAGCGCCCTGCACCGACTTGGTGTGGAAACCGAAATTCATTATTATTTAACCAATCATCATTCCTAATAACATCATACTTCTAGGTTAATAATAAGTCCAATGCCCACGACAATCCTACCCACAAATAATGGGTACACATGTTTCACTAGCTAGCTTACCAAGCCATGGATCCCTTATCCTTACTTAATTTACCAAATTTTTAGACATTCATACTATTAGAGAATCTTCGAACAAGAATGCATTTATATATTTTCCGATTATTTGAAATCAGTTTAACAAATTTGCTTGAGTGGAATTTTCATCATTAATTCAATTGGAATGTAGCAAGTCTTGAAGTTTCCCGTTATTTATGCAATGAATAAAAATTTAACTCATGCTATTTTTGCTACATTTGCAGTGTTATATATTTCATATAAAATCAGTATTTATATATGAATGATCAAAGGTGGGATTTTCCAAACATGAGGAAGCAGACTATTAGAAAGAGGCATCCGAAATTATCACTAGATTTTATGACATTGGAGGCATCCAGTTAAAGCCGATTTTCCATTCGAACAAAGCTTCATTTCGTGAGATTACCTTCCGGAGGTTGTTTATAGATAACGTACACAATAAATGCAAAAGTGTCGAAATTCCAGACATCGAAGGCCAACGAATAATATAAATACGGTATTTTTCGTCAAGAAACGGAAATAAAATATAACAACGTAACCGTCGGAAATCTTGCAACGATATGTCTGATAACGAGTAACGACTTTTTCGATCAACGAACATCTCAGTTGCTCCTTTTGGAGCAACTGAGATGTTCGTACTTACTTTCGACTAACGAAACTAACTTTCGACTAACGAAAAAGACTGAGAATGTATTCAGGAGCAAAGTATCAAAAATAATTGAATTAAATCGAACACTACCAAGTTCGGCTCTATAGAAAAGCAATACGTTAATTATTCTGCGAAGTTTACGAGTATTTCCCATTTTAAAAGCTCAATAATACTGCATTCGACAAACAAAAATCTTGTTGGTAAGGTTATTACACCATTTACATACTGGAAACATCTACTCAGAAGTATAACTCGATGAAGTCTCTTCATCATACATCCGGGTCGAAATAAACTTGTCACGCATTTGATCTCGAAGCAATAGCACCAACGAGAGCAGGGAAACACGGTGTTTACGACCATTTCACACCCATCATAACCGTAATCGAAGCTACGGATCCCAAAGGGCCCCTTCTTCTTTCGTCCCTTCAGTTTTGCCTGTGTTGTAATCGCCCCTTTGAAAAACTTGCCGAAGCCAATGATGGCCGCGTCAAATCCATTGTGTCTCTGGAGCCCACGCTATGTTGACACAGGCGCACGGGCTTCAGAAAGATAATTAATGCCGTAGAGAGGACGTGGCAATAAATGCCCCCAGGGACACGGAGATGGCACTGACTCAACCCCTCGCACGCGTCTCCGCCCCTCTGCACGGTGCATCCCTGGGCTTTCTCCCGAATTCCGCCCCCCTCCCTTAATTCAAACAGTTCTCCCTCTGCATGCGCTTGGCGAGTGTCATAAAGCCCGGAAATTAGATAGGAACAAGATAATTATTGCTCGGTTATTAATCGGTGATCCAGGAAGCCGGATGACTCCATTTAATGCGTTTTATTAAAAAGGTAATCGAATTGGTGGCCTTAACTGCGCATACGCGGTGTCGTTAATTGAGTCGTGCACGTGTGTTGCGGATGATGAATTTGTACCGGAAAGACCAAGGGTTTGCTCTTCGTGATTTTTTTAGGGGTATCGTAAGAGCTTAATGGGGCAATCAGCAATCATTTTTATATGCTTTCTTTACGTCCAGACTATTTACATATGTAGCAAAATGTTATTTTACGGAGACTGTTGCGCATGACATGAAGAGTTTATAACGCTATGGGTTTTCACTAAATCATCTCATTGACTACGGAATCTTAATTCACTATTGAAGATCAAAACTCTAAATACAAAAGAAATTATGCTATTAATTCTTAAATAATTTGACTAACTGCTAATATTGGTTCATGCATGATATCAGAATATTCCTAGATAAGTTACGTTAATGCGAGATGTTTTACTTTCCGCTTCCATTTGATTCATCTTTGTTAATAATGAGCAATTAGGGAGCATACTGGCGAGGATTACCTCATGAAAAATGTTGGAAGGGGAAAAATGAAACACTTGATAACTAAACAGAGGTAAAATCAGTGCTCTATCTATTTAACTGAAGAAAACTGAATATTCTTAAACAGTTTTGGGGAGTTTGCGCATATATTGATGATAATAATTGTTCATTCATCTTTCAGCGTAAGAATAAATCATTCTATCTTTTAACCAAAAACCCACACGGAGCACGGAAATATCTTTTACCGAAAAACTCCTAAATACTCCATCTTTCCTTATTCGGATCATAAACTTACCATCTGACATCACTGGATAACATATTAACGGAAAACCGGAAGTTTCACAGGATAAAAAGCAAATCGTACCATGCTTGCAGTCTCAATTCCTTAGAGCTAAGAGATATAGACGTTTCCCCTCGTTGAAAATCCAGCGAACAATCATTTTTCGTCCCGTTTATAGTCAGAAAATAATAAGGATCATTGCCAAATCATGCATGGCGAGGGTTATGACCCCGACTCCCTTCCTTTAGATGGCGGAAAAAAGGGATATTCCCAACAAACATCTTTGCCGAGTCGACGATGGATGCATGGCGAGGATGGGCCAACTTCCGCCGTGCTCGACTATTAGGGGGGCTGATACCGAAAGGAGGCGGATGTGCTTCCACTGCACCATTCCTTCCGATTCCTTCTCCGTTTTGAGGGGAAAAAAGATGATCATAGGGCGTCGATGATCGACGAGTGGTATTCAGGAAACGGCCGGACTCTTTAGCCCATTTTCTCCTTCGTAGTTTCCGGGTCGCTGTCAAGTCCTCGATGAATGGAGTCACCAGTCGTCTATCATGGTTCTTGCCCCTGCAATAGGAATCAATTCGATCGAAACTCTGAGCTAAGCGGTTCTCCTGATCGAGGAAGTTATAAATAAAGTTCTGTATAACCTCTGCGGAGAATGAAAATGACTGTCGTCAGAATTGATAAGAAAGATGTTCAGATAAGAAAATTCGGTGCAATTGGTACTCAATCCCTTATCGTAAGGGAAACGATCATGTCCATACTCTGTAGAGTTCATTCACATTTCGACTCGGTTTTGTTTCAATTATTTTCATAGTTCATACACTTGGCTATACACATATTCTTTAAAATGTAATTAAACGCTTTATAAACTCATCAAAATGTTAAAATCTTGATAAAAAATCATATTAATGCATGAAAATACACGTGAAATAATTTAAAAAGTTAATTACCTCTTGCGCAAGAATCAGTTAAAGCAATTAGGAAATTTTAATGTTTCTAAATTTTGACGTTAATTAAAGGTGTGAATATTCAGTGAATATTTCCTTTTATTTATTGAGACAAAATCGTATGTAGCTCATTAAATTTTTCGGATTCGATGAGCCAGAGAGTTCATATTAATATAATTACTCGATATTAAAGGGTAAAATGGTATATAAAAAGAGGGAAAAAATAAAATTGATCGGATATAGCATGGATGATATACAATCTTTAAATTATACATTTAATATGATATTCATACATTAAGTTTATTGGGAATGCCACTTTAATCTTCCATTAATTAATTTTTAAAAGAAAAATAAAAAACCGAAAAATTTCTGGAAATATTTCGCAGTATTTTATTAATTTTATCAATTTGTCTGTATATTATCTAACGTTATATAGTCTGTATATAACTAACGTTATAACTATATTAATAATTTATATATATACTATTTATATTTAATATTATCAAAGCGGGAGATTCCTTAAAATATAATATATTATATTATTTTAAAAAGCAGATTTCCTTTAATCAAATCAGTAGCTACAACGTCATACGAAATTCAGTGTCATTGGATATATCTTTGTATTAATCTGCTTATTCAACTTTAAATTTAAAAATGTAACACATACAATAAAAATATCACTTTCCTAAAAATCATAAAAGGATGAAGTCTTTGACAAACGGTAGTTTAAATTGGAAAAGTAAAGAGTAAATTGATCTTCGGATCATAAGAATTGTGAAAGCATAAAAGGAACTGGCAACTTAAAATCCAATAGTGTACAACTTGTCGTTATTTACCGACCTACAAAGCAAGACTCCATTGTAACTTTCCCAACCCACGCGTTAGAATTCCGCGGGAGAATAAAGACAAGGGAGGAGAGAAAATAGAAGTTCGCTTCGCAGGCAAAATGCACGCCCATTAACACCAGACACGATTTTTCATAGGCCGATGCAACACGGAAAAGGAGGTGCGCATTAAGTCGTCAGAATTTGTTGGCCATATTTTTCTCTGTTGACGCTTAAGTGTTAATGGAGACCAACTGGTGAGTTATAATGCAGTTTTCCCGCGAATGAATGGGCTGAAAGAACTGGATGGAGGACGAGGGGTGTGGAGGGGCAAGGATAAGGTCCCCGGAGGGCTAAAAAAGGGGTCAGGGTGCAGCAGGGTGGAAGGGGAGGGAGAATCTGCAATTCAACAGGCAGAAGGAAGAAATCTGGATGACAGGAGGGCAGTAACTGTTTAAATAAAAAGGGTTTTTAAAAGAATGGATGGCAGAGTGTGAACTCTGTCAGGCATAAAAAAGAGGATTATTCGGCGAAATTATTCTGTTTAAAAGGTGCCTGTGGACATAAATCATTTCCATATTAATGCTGATGACTCATAACGTCCTATATAACGTCCTATAACGATATTAATGACTCATAACGTCCTGACAGCAGAGCAAATAATATCGCCTTCCAATAAAGGGTATTTAAATCTTTTCTCAAACGTGAAATTTTGATAAGACTTTTAACAGCTCAATCGTAACTGTTATTAATCACTTCTTTTCAGACGCCACTGTGGTTAGAGTATCAATTATTTCAATACCTGAAATGTAAACAGTAAACTGAATCACTAATAAATGATATGCTGCCAATAAACTTAATAAATATAATATCTTGGGAATTGAACCGTTTGGTCTAAAATGAAAATTTTAAAATAAATCATCTATAATTATGAGCCAACAACAGTATATTATCCTTCAAAATTTTAAAAAGTACAACTCTTTACTGCAGGTGATATTCTTCATTCTAGTCTTTCTCATACTTAACAAACAAATCCCAAACTTTAGGGGCAAATATTCCTCATTTACATATTTTAAATGGCATATCTGCTAATTTCACATTAGCTTAAGCTGACTTACGACTGACGATTATTACTCTGAGGCGATTATTTCAGGAAAAAAATCTGAATCGAAAAATGGGACAATACTGCGATTAAGTAGATAGTTTAGTTTTCTTTCTTTCCCTGATTACCTCCTTTACAGGTGATGTCGCTAAATACTGATTCAACTCACTAACCCCTAGCGTGTTCTAATGAATCGTATTGAATCTGCCAACGGAAACAATTTTATATTTCAGTAAGTAGACCTGATATGGCCGATGTTTCATACACATTTTCAGATGAGAGCCTTAAACTATAGAAATTTTAGTTCCTTCGCTAAAAATATATTCTTATATATGTATAACGTTGATTTAAATTTGAGCTTCAGATGACAAAATATTTCGACAATTATTAAGGTCTGAAAAATACTTCATTTTCAAAAGTCTATTTTTCCAAAAATATATTTTACTACCGCTGCTCACAAATATACATGAATTAAATTTCTGTTTTTTTCGGACAGAGTTTCTCCAAATATACATTTGAACGTTCCCTTTTTATTCCTATATCTTAACACTTGCACTTTATACTACTGGATACCAGTCTCGTCCTTTTAAATCCCCGAAGAGCAGATGCGCGAGGTGAGCATCCCTCCGTGAGACGGAGTGATACAGAAATGCATAAACAACGATTCGAGTCGGTGCTAAGAATATTTCGTAATGGGAGCAGACGTCGCCCCAATTCGAAAAAAAGTAGGAAAAGTTAAAGAAGGGGGAAGAAAGAGCTAGAGGCGGTATGATGCATATAGTAGGGTCGAGAACAAAAACAAGTTAGGGGACAAAGAAGCAGTCATTTGAATGTGTCAATATAAAGTCGCGCTTTTCGTCACACTTCTGAAGTCTAAAAGGGGATAGAAAGAGGTCGGGACATCGGAGATGAGCTTTTTCGCTACGAATTCGAAGGGGTCGCAATAAACGACGACATGAGAGTGACGTTTTTCGAGGGGCCTATCATTCTCTCTCTCTTTCGTTCGCATAAACGCAATATTGGCGGCGGTCCGAGTCGCTGCCTTCCATTTTTTCACACGCGATTGGAATGTTTTATTGAGACGAATCGGATATACGAGGCATTCTTTATGCGTGACGGCGCGGATGATTTCTTTAAGGCCGAGTAGCAAGCGTTTAAATTTTATATATTTATGAATTATTCAAATGAAATGAAGCATTCTCTCCTGATGATGTATGCTCGCGTTACCAAGGCGGTGAAATAAAACTTTTTCTCTCCGTAAGTTATGGGGGATTATTCCCACGGTGAAAGACGGATTTCTACCATTTCTGCATATACATTAGATGTTTTGTTTCCCATTGTTTTGGACGTATTTCATATTTGCGTCAGGCGTGAATGGAAATACGAGGGCTGTTCAAAAAGTTCCCGAACTTTATTTATTACAACACAAATAATTCACTTAAACATTATTGCTTCGGGTCTCCTTCAAAGTACTCCCCACCCTAATGTATACACTTATCCCAACGGTATTTTCACTATTTAAAACAGTCTTGGGACGCTTCTTTCGGACTGTTCATAAGCTCCTCCGTCGAATTTTTCTTTATTTCTCGAATGGCGGCATATCTTTTTCCTTTGAGCGGGGTTTTTAGCTTTGGGCATAGGAATAAGTCACATGGAGCCAGGCCTAGTGAATAGGGTGGTTAGAGAAGCACAGTGGTCTTGTTTTTGGCTAAAAATTTACGAGTTACTCGTGTTGCTCCCGGTCTGCCGTCATCAGGCGAGGCACGAATTTGGGCATGACTCGATGCATCCTCAATTTTTTTAGTTATGATTTCGTAGCAGAATCAATCGGGATGCCACACTCTTCTGCAAGCTCCCTGACATTCAAACGTCAATTTGCACTAACGAGATCGTTCACTTTTTCGATTTGGGGGTCATCTTTGGACTTCCGGAACGCTCGTCGTCTTCGTCCGTTTTTGAACCGTATAAACCACTCATAACACGCGGTACGTTTCATAGCATGCTCACCAATAGTCTTTGTAATCAAATCAAAAGTTTCCGTGAAAGATTTGCTCAGTATCACGCAGAATTTTACAGAAGAACGCTGCTCCTTCAAAGAGCTCATTTCCGCGGACACGATTTTTCGCCGCACTCTACGATCACCTGTTCACATAAACATCCGTAACTAATGAATAAAGCAAGATATCGACAAAGTGATTGAAGGTAGTTATTTGGGAAGCTTTCGCGGATACAACGCCTATAGGCAGATAAAATAATAACCAACTGGAGGCACACTATAAAAAAAGTTCGGGAACTTTTTGAACAGACCTCGTATACATCCTGGCGAAACCGTTACTCCGTAAAACTTTATTTCATCGGAATCCTTGGAGGCAATGAAATACGGCGCGCTGTAATATTTCACCAACAGTTAAGATTTATTTTATCATGCAATATTCAAACGCCGCACCTCTTTCCATCGCGCATATCGAAACAAAGTGTGGCTTTCCACTCTTTTTAAAGCGCGACTGAGTTTGTATCATAATTTGTTTATTCCGCTTTTCAGCTGAGCGCCACCTTTCGTTGTTGACAGACACAATATGTCCAACTCGAAAAACGTAATTTTGCGAGCATTGAATTGAGATGACCAATCGATACTCCGTTCTGAATGTTTGCCGTGGAATAAATTACGAGTGATTTGCATCCGTAGCGATATAAACCGGAGAAAATTAATTTGTTCAACGGCCGTTGCGTTAAAATACAGAAACAATATTCCAGCGGGAAGGTAAATAGACGGGACAACCTTATGCTATGTGATTCAACGATTTGTGTGACTTACTCGCCATCGATATTTTTTTCATTAAGAATATTTTGCAGTCCGGTAAACCCTAAATGAAATAAAGTACAACTGATTTTATGCCCTGTATGGTTTCCCCTTCTCAATCTACCACTGGAGGTTGATAAAGATATATATCAGTTCAGTCTTGTATGATTTAAATGAAAAATGGACATTTTATCGACGGTTATAATCGTTTTGCATATTCGGCCGCATATATTGCTTGTACGTCGCTTAATATTAACGATTTGGTTTGTTTGATTCAGGGGAAATGGGAAACGCCAAAACCCGTCGAAAAATGCCAAATACACAGAAATGTTACGGATGTTGGGTAGGCAATAAATAGCTAAATGAAATCAACGATACGAACTTGAATTTATCAACGACGATTAGGCAAGAGAAAATAAAGCAAATATATCAAAACATAACGAAATGATTGGGGCTCAATCCCATGTTTCCCACTTTCTGGGCAGGTATTTTAACCCCTTAACTTTCTTGTTGAGTCGATTACGTTCTTTGATACTGTAGATATAAATAGAAAATTATTTGAATTCAAAATAATGCGAAAATTCAAAGCTACCGGCATTATTTTTAGTACATTATTATTAGTATTATTTGCCTAAAATAAAATTTTAGAGAACGTAAGAACTAAGTAATATCTTGTTGGCAGGAAAGAGTGAAGGACAGTTTTTTAAAAATCAGGGTATGGATTAAATAGAAATATTTGTTCACAAAAAGTGTCTATCAAAATATTGTTTTTCTATCAAATGAGGAAAGACAACTCGTTCTAAATTAAGGAGTTATCATGATTTTTGAGTAGTTTCCATAACGAAATTTCGTCATCTACATTCAAGTATCCTACTACAGACACAAAAATGATAACAATTTTATTATTCTAAGGACACTAACCAGAAAACAATAAAAGATAGCAGCTTATTTCTACGCATCCAACATCCCGGCACCCCACACATGCCTTGATGTGGTAAAGCTTCTTAAAACCTTTGAGCTACTTCTGTTTTCTTAATACAATATCCTTCTGTAAAACTTGTGAAATTTTGATTACAGACATATTAAAGATTAGGATAGAAAATGTTGTGCAACTGTAAGTAAGAAATGCTCCCACCCTAAGTGTGTCTAGAAAAGTAAATTCTTATCCGATGCTTTCGTCACGCTCCAAAGAAATTGTGTACGCAATTCGTGAGGGCTCCGATTAAATATGTATGGGGTGGAAATGGTGGGTTATACAATAAGACGAAAAGTGAAAAAGATAGGGGAGGGATAGATGGAGAGTTGCAAAAGGAACGGAAGAATTTTTCGGTCGTAGTAAAAAGGGGGCAAAGATGGGTTTCGAGAGCGAATGGGCACAATTGACTAAGTGTGCAGGGGAAGGGGTTCGGCCGGAAAATGAGAGAAGGAGATATGGGCTGAGAGAGAGTGAGTTGACAATTCAATTCCCAAAAGCCGAACGCATAGAAATTTCCATTTTCTCGTATATTCTCCCCTCTCCTTACCTTTTTCATGGATCTCCCATTTTGACCCAAGCCTTCTTATTTTCTCTTTCTCGAGAAACTTGAGTACTTTTCCAACCTCTCCGACCATTCCTTATGCTTATACTTTCGACCTTTTTTCAAGCTCCACTTTTTCCTGCCTCTTTATATCCTTAGCTCTCCACATTTAAGATAGTCAAGTGCATTTTCTATTTGCTTCGATCTCCTTACAGGGTCTGATATAGATTACAACTATGATAAATATGTTTTAGTTCCACAATTATAAATCTGAGTGGAGGAGAAACTATTAATTTGATAACCATTAGAAAATTCGGAGAATCTACTAAATTGCTAAACTATTTCGAAATACTATTTTCAGTGAGAAAGGAGGAAATTGTATGGCACAGCTTGAAGAAATCAATCAATCTCACTTGAGCAGCTGACATTAAATTAAAATTAATACGCCAGCATAGATACGTAGAAAGGTCAGTACGGGGACGCATAAATCAAAAGTCATATCTTTGAAGAAGTAAATTGTAAAAATTCGAATTGATTTTAATTAAATGGCCAACGCGGTATATTTTAATGTATACCGAGGAGAATTCCGAAAGATTTCAAACTCACAGGATTTACTAATACATTTTTGGGGTTTTTGAACATTATAATACGCATACCACATATACCCGAAAGGGAATTCTACTGCTTCTGCAGTTTTTAAAACACTGCAGCACTGATATTCAGGAACAATCCAAGTGATAAAAAATCTCTGTTCTTTATTGTCAGATCCTTATCACATCTCAGTATCTTTCGCATCGCGTGTCTTATTTTATAAACTATCCCATCATGATTATCAAAATTAAACGATGATATAAAAATTTAGTCTTATTGGTTTCAAAGGTATTAAAAGTTTCTCATTTCGATGAAAAATTCCTTCTGGAGTAGCCCTTTCTAATATCTTTCGAATAACAGAAATGTTTAATTCCATTGATCATTAATACCATTCAATCATTAATTTAATCGCTTCTTAACTCTTAAGTCTTTCAATAACGTGAAGTATTTAGGTTTAATACACAATAACGTAGCCAAGCTAAATCCAGTGAACAGGGAGGAGATGAATGTAAATGATTAATATCTGTATGGAAGCTTAAATCATGAAAATAAACAATCTCAGGGACATCTATTCCACATTAATCCGCATTTGATAACGCAAGCGAGTTTTCATCACCGTCCATGACACAGCGATGGAGAATATGATCAATTTTTCACGGAATTATGCAAATCCCCGCTGTTGATCCAATCCTCAGATGGCAGCATATGCAACTGCAGCTGGGCCCAGTAAAATGACCACCGCAAAAAAGCCTCATGGAATATTTCGAGGTGTTTACTCCCTGCTTTTTAAAACGATTAATTTCTCGTCCTGCACCATCCCTCAGCATCTCTCCCGCTGCACTCGCCGCATTCTCCCACCCAAACAATTCAATCCGATCTTCTGATCGCCCATCCCTCACAATGGCGAAGAACTCGCTGTAGGACGAGGAGAATGAAGCTGTTGGTAGTCCGCGTCAAGGTTTGCAAACACAATACCTCCGCCAATATGGTTCATTCCCACGATGCACTTCCACATTCGAAGACCCCAAAACCCACTCCACTAAGCACTCCGACTCTATCCTTTTCCCTCCCGCAAATCCCGAGCATTCCTCCCCTCCCAAAGGGCTAGCCTCCATCCTTGGATAATGGTCGAATTGATTGCATAAAGCGGTATAGAATGGTGCGCGCGGGGGGAGTATGACGGGGGAAAATTCTTACCGCGCATCCCCGCCAGCAACCCTCCTAGGATTTATGGATGACAGATTTTCCGAGGCTTTCATTTCATCCCCTTCCTGTATCGGTTCCCCTACCCCTCATTCGAGCCCCTGCGTTCGTCCCCTTTCACAATTGGGGTGACACCGGCTTAGAGGATCTACTGAAAAGGGGGACTCGGATCGCCACCTCGCTGTGTACACATTGGGCTTACGAAGAGGGGGGTAAAATTGCGCCCCACGCACTTCTCTTGTTTCCATGTGCCGCCTATGGTGGTGGAGAGGTCGCGTGGTACGGCTGTGAGGGTTTTTAGGCACGCGGTAGGTCACCTAATTTGCCACCTCAGAATGGAAATATTGTCACCTTAGGAGGTAATTAATTGGAGAAGGGATGCTTTTGCCTTGGATTCTTCCTGGTGTCCACTAATAGAAACAGTAAGACGAGGTGTTCTGGAGTTCGGTTGATCGTTGTGAGCATCATAAACAGGTCGTATGTCAACTGAGAGATAATACAATCGAACGAAATCAGTTCAACGAAAATCGATGTCTTCATTGGTAAATTGACGCAATAATTTTGTTTACGACAACCTACGAAGTATTACTCGTGCGGCTCAATATAAACTCATTGATGCGATTAAATGGGATGATTCCTAGTTATTAATTTGTTATTGTAAATCCTTAATTATGTTTTCTTACGGAACTAATTTGATCTGGATCTCGAAATTATTTTTAGTTTGAATATAATGAATATTATTCGATTTAATTCTTAACTGCAATTAGTAGTACTTTTTTTTAAAAGTTCCTCGACACCTGACGTCCTTTACACCTATGGCCCCCCGCCAGGAATCGAACCTGGAACAGCTTTCACCAAAGGTAAAAAGGTTACCTACGTAGCTATCCGGGAGCCCTATATCTTTTTTTTGCCAATTATCTTCTATTAAAACAACCATACAGACACATGGTGCTGGACTAAAATGAATTGCAAAAGTAAATTTCTTCAAATAAATATTTTTGTCTCCTCCAATACAGGAACGGAATTAGAAGTTGCGAGGCCAAAGGTAGTAAGAATTATGTATAACTTATTATTATGACTTAAAAACGTCAAAATTTCAATAAAGTCTTATTTTGAACTAAATGAATGCCAAAATTCTTTCGTTGTGAGAGATATTCTTATTTTTATAAGGTCGATATAGGCCTCTTAAATAAATTTTTCACAGTAGACGCAATATATTGTCTAGCCGCATTCATTCAGAAATATAAGTTTGCAAAGAAATGCGATAAATGCCTGGTGCATTAACATACAAAAAAGATTCGTTTTCTACGATTATCCTCAATTTTTTACAACCAAGTTTATTCCAGGTTGTAGAATGAGTTGACATAACAAAAACCCTCAAGCAGTTATCCAATGAATTGAATACCTTAAATAAATTGGCAAAAAGGTGTAACAATCGCCAAACCTGCAGGTAAAAATCACTCATCAATACAGGCCAAAAATGCACTTCCGGCTTTTTCAGACCACATCCATTTCGAAGTTATTGTTCACCCATGTGACTCGTCGATTTCCGTTCCCAATACAACACCAAAGAAGAGCAAATTAGGAAATTTCATGGCCCTCAAAACATTCCCATTCTACCTCCGTTCTTAGCGGGAATATGCGCTAACACTGCTGTCTAACCATCGTCCTTTTTCAGGAAACGCCCTAGGCATTTCATTGCCCCAAGGGAGGACTTTCTGAGGCCTTCGCAAGTCAGTTATAAAAAAACGATTATATTGTTTGATAAAATAATATAATTCTAATCTATAATCGAAATATATATAGGTATAGTATTGATATTCAA
Source organism: Pachydiplax longipennis (assembly GCA_036926295.1). Taxonomy (NCBI): domain Eukaryota; kingdom Metazoa; phylum Arthropoda; class Insecta; order Odonata; family Libellulidae; genus Pachydiplax; species Pachydiplax longipennis. The sequence continues at coordinate 22,756,547 of JAVFKF010000012.1, forward strand.
ATTATAAATAGTAACCTATAGATACGTAAAATTAATCAAGAATTTCGGGAAATATCTACACCTGCGAATTTCGTTTCTAATTCTGTAATTCTGCCTTTTACAATTCCCATGTCGCCTTTATCTCTTTATCTTCCAAAATTGCATCGTAACATCATTCCTAAGTTCTATTAAATTCATATAATTTGGGAAAGTGTTTAACTATCGATATTGTATTATAATTGTAAATTAAGCATTCCTTATGTTTCAACTTGTGAAACTGATACAATCCGATTAAAAGTTATACGTCCTTCCAGAAGGGAAAGGAATTTAGGTGCCGCAGGGACAGTTTTATTAAATATTTAGCTTTATTCAATTTATAGAGATATTTCTAAAGATATTTTCGTCTATCACTCGCTTATTTTGGTTAAAAAGTTTTGAATTGACGCAAAATATTCTCAAAATGACATTTGGTAGTAATAAGTTATTTCATTACACTAAAACTATTAACATGGAACTACTAAAAATTGACAAACTGGGTCTGATTGGAGAGGATTATATCGTATTCGGCGCATTTTGCAAAATATGCTGTATGTATAGCAATCAAACAATAAATTTAAATGTAATCGATATTAACTTAAAAAATTTACTGACAAAACGTACAGATAAGCAACGTTATGATTGTATAATTATATCCATTAGCAATCAATTATAAGCTTAAAGAAAATATATCAACCTAGGGTTGAATTAAAAAGCGAAATTTTCACACAAATAGTCAGGAAAATTGTTTTGCTGCTGAAAATATAAGGTAGTAAGTATATACACTCCTCCTTGATCTTCGCGAGGTATAGGTTCTTTGGATATCCACCAGGTTGTACATGATAATCTGGTCTAGTGGCTGGATTTGGAGATCGTCATACCCGTGGAAAAACTCCCTGAAGTTATCAGTAAGCGACCGAATCTTTTCCCTGCAAATCACGTATCATTCCGACCTATGAAATGATGACTATCGAGCCTTTTTCGATACACTTTTGGGCCGGCTCTGTGTTTTCCTAAACTTGTTTTATTTTTAAGATTTTTTTATTAACCTTAGCAGATAAAGAAATATCTTATTGTGAGATGAATGATCCTGCCAATAACAAAATGCGAAACTAATAAGTGATTTATTACAGGGTGTTGATGCAGTACCTTGGGGAATTTATGGACACAGGTAGTATTGAGAGCTTATCTGGTCACTAAAAATATTCTATGGTATTGACAAGTCATGTACATACTATTTGAGCTAATTGTAAATTATTTTGTAAATTATAAACCTTTATCTCTAACGTATTTGTAAATTAGTGTAAATAGCTAGTGATTTTGTTTACGCTGTAATACTTTGTGCGTATAGACGTATTGGTTTGAAACTAGCTATGAAATTAGTTAAGTATTCTTATAAAGTTTTATTGATGTCGCCAACTGATCTAGTGTTTTAATTCAGCAATGCGATATAATAAAAAAATAATATTCTTTCGAATTCAGATCTTCGCTTCCAAAATGTACCCTTGTCCGTCCGTCCCTGCCCAATGCGTTTCCGCGGACTGAGGGCACCTTTCTAAAATTTTCAGCAAAGATTACTCATTCACGCTCCTCCGGCGAAGGGCGGGGAAAAACGCCACCCATTCTCTCCCTCCATTAATCTTCCTTCACACCCATACATCCGCTGACAGACGCGCTAAAGCCCCTATGCTCCAGAAACAATTTCGCAGAGTTCGAATTTCGAGGCGTGACGCATGAGATATAGCGATTTTCACGCTCCTCATTCTCCGTTTCGAAAAAAATTGCGTTTTTACCAGCGCGGATAGGAGCGCGAGAGGGTCTTCGGAGCGTGGTATACGTGTATGACCCATTTTTCAAACGGAACTGTGTTCCTCACTCTGTCCCACCACTTTCCGAACGTGTTCTCCGAGCGGTAAACAAGGATATATTAGGATTCCTATATTGATGTGCGAGCTGCCGCTTGAATTATGCTCCTCCAGGGAGGGTTCGCCGGGAAATTACTGTTTACATTATTTTGGGGAGATGGTCATCGCGCGAGCTCCACCCCGTGTTTTTATTTGTAGTTACTCCGAGGATGAACGAACTGATGAGAAATTGCGATTTTAGAGCCATTAATTTGACTTTTTGAGACTTACATTTACATTTGAGATCCATAAATTGTCTACAAGGATTAATATCTTTTAAAGAAAGGATTTAGCGGTTCTATGCCGTGTTTTAGAGTATCCTTTATATATTTTTACTGGTATGAGTGCCTGTATTCTCAGACACAGTTATTGGAAAGAAACAAAACCTATGATTAATAATTATCAATAACAAAACTCATGATAGTTAACGGTAGATGGATTACATCCGTCTTATTTGGTTTGGTAAAATTTTAATGCTAGAGTTATGATCACTGTAAAATTTTATTTCTAAATGCGCCCTCTCAATCTCTTTGAGCAATGTATATACCACTGAATCTATTACCATAATATCTGATGTAAAATTTATATATCTCTTACGTTGCAGCTTTGCATCGATTCAGCAGAAAATTCAAGAGGTTTTTATTCCATTTAACTAAATACAAAACATCAGTGGTGGGTTATACTCAGCAATGAGCTTTCGAATGAAATTGCATGATGAGATACACTAGTACTTTTAATAATGAATAAGTAGTAAATCACTTGCATCTTAATCGGCTTCAAATATGCAAGGATTTTTAAAAGATTGTATGCTTTAGATATTTGAAAAATAAATCGGTGCTATGATTTTGGGAATTTATGTTACATAATGAACCCAAAAGCTACAAAATTTATTCGACGGTAACAGCATTTTTACTCTCAAGCATTGTATATACGAGGCATGATAATAAGCTCTATATTAAAATTTCCCCTGTAAGTAAATTAAGCCTAAAAATTTATTTACGTAAATATATGATTGAAGAAATGCATCATGAACGTTCGAAATATAGAAAAAATAGAGAGAGAAGATATTTAAGAAAGATTCTTTTCTAATATTTTAAAACCTTACTAAATGCAGCGATAAAATTTTCAAAAAGAAATTGCGAAAACGTCTCTTTCAGACAGAAAATGAAAATCTAATACGTCCTCTTCGAGTTAAATGGAAAGGTTGAAAATAGAACTATAATTTGAAAACAACTTGAAATTGTAAATAAACCTTCTTTCTTATTTCTATTCTGCGATTTAAAATTTTGGCCAGGTGTATTATTGAACAGCGTGACCGCTGTTCGTGGAAGACACTACGTATTTTTGCATTCATTCTCAAAGGATAAAATGAGCATATTTGAGTTGCGTAGTTCTGCGAGCAATGCGAGTTATTATATATAACATTAATGTGTTTCGGAACCAATAATACGGACAGGATATTTCTATTTCTCCTGAACTGCCGCGATGAGTCTGTTAACACTTGGCGATTCTGATAGTAAATAGCAGTCACCTGCTTGCCCAAGGGCAAGAACTGACCTCAAGATATATCTTATTAGCGGAAAGCTTGGAATCGTCGTGTAGAATGTGCGTGCTTCAGCAGACGCGATGAAGGAAGCCTCGGGGTGGTCTGCAAATGATGAAGCAATAAAACGGGACGAAAGAATATTTCCTTAGTATTCTTGGATCATGAAAATAACGAGTTTGCTTCCTGTTGATAGCTCAGAAAGGTTTTCGATGTCCTCGTATTTGCTGAAATTGTGTCGTAAACCCAAAGTGTGATGTTTTAATCTTCGCTAATTCATTGCACGAATCTGTGCATAGGATTTTCCCGTGCTTTTAAATTCCTCGGATTTTTAAACTGGCGTGTAGCTTCAGAGAAATTGATAAGGTATACACCGACTTTCCATTTCCAAAGAACTTTTAAAGCTTTCATGCACATTTCAAAATAATTTTCGTCCTACAATACTACTTATGCTTAAAAGTCTATTTTAGATCCCGAAATGATGCTCAGAAATAATAATCAGAAACACAATTTCGTACATTATTGGCGAAAATATCTCACACAAAATTCCTTATACATGAAACTCTATGAAAGTTAAGAACGATGTGACTGAAGATTAGATGTAGATCACTCCTAGACCTCCGAAATATTTTTGTTCCGCGCACGTTCAAAAACGTAGAAAAAGTCGGATGAGTACTTTACGTTGCAAAAGTTCTTAATATGAAACAGAACATGGTAAGGGGTTATTTAAAAGTAAGCAATCTAAAGTAAGGATAATTCAAATAGATGTCATAAAGGTTTCCATTTTTCACGGAATTTTTTTAACAAACCTATGACTTTCAGGGCATATACGGAATAAAATAATTCCCTAATATAGGGAATTCGATGTGGCAACCCGTTTCCTAACACTATGAAAAGATCTCAAATAATTTTGTTTCTCTTTTCAGGTTAATGGCTTCTCGGAATGTGAAAATAAAATAGAAAATATTCTACAAATTTTAATTTGGCGATAGAATAATTTTTGTTTATTTCATTAACTTTTAATGTCATAATACTTCAATATATGCAACTTAAAACTCAACGTCGACCTGAAAGTTTTAGATTCGGTCTAATATACATAAAATGTTTTCTAATAGAGCCAAATGGTATACGTCACCCTTCGGAAAAAAGCTTCCCCTTCTCTGGTCTAGACAAAGGCGATTGTGGGAAAGAATCACAGGAATGTCAGTAAAGTATTCAGACGAAAAACAGTTTTAACCTAAGTCATTCCATCACTTAGATAATTAGCCCTGGAGAGGGAATGAAGCTAAAAAGGCAAGATCAGGAGTTTGCTCTGACATTATCATAAGAATGTCTCACTCATTTCCGCATCCTTCCACAACAGAAAAAATACTCCCGGGACGAAAATGAATGAAAAGAAAATACCCAATCTTAGATCTATCCGGAAGAAATAAAGCTTTCTTAATTTCTTAAGAAAAGTAACTTTTTCGTTCCCTTTTTTTCTTCGCCATTTTCCTCTCCATTTCATTTCCATTCGACTCCTAATCCGGTTCCATCGGACATCACTCTCTGACCCCCGATCCCCAACTTCTCATCCATCTCCATTCCTCTTTTTTTAGACGGTCACATCTCTTAATTTCCTGGAACGCTGGCAGCTGTTTTCAGCAGTAGGAATGAGTGCTGATTGAGTAGAGGACGATTGGGGCATCCGATGATGGCAAGAGAAGAGTATATGGGAAATGGACGAGAGGGAGAGAGAGGAAACGATTTCAAAAGAAGAAAAAAGAATCAAAAATAGGGTGCAAAATAAGAATGTGACACTAATGAGAAAATCGGAATAAGATGATGTGCTATAGAGAAGAATGTGAAGAAATAAAACTCTCAATCTTCCGGAAGACTGTACTTAAATTCTGTAGAATATATATTTGAAGGATGAAATAAGCAAAGAGGCGTGGCAAATGGGTACGGAATTAATATAAGTGATTTTTTTTTTTAATTTCAGCTATTAAAATGAGTATTGATCCTCCATCAAGGGAGGATTGTAGCATAACATTGAGAATTATAGATTAATTTTGCAATTTTACATATCTTTAACTATATTTACACACTTATATTATTTTAAGAAAATTTTCGACAGCTAAGGTCTTCTCACACATATAGGCTCCAACAAGGAATCGAATCTGAGACAGCTTTCACTGGAGGAGAACATGCTACACACTTGGCTATCCAGAAGTCTTCACAATTGTTCAAAATGTACTCAGAAATATGAAAAGCAAAGCTCGTTGAACAAATTTTCAAAGTCATTTTTCAAATACATTCATTATACAAAATGAAAAAGGGATATTTTAAAAATTAGTTGAGGAATCCAGTCATATCCGAGAGGAATTCATGATTAAGTCTGTCAACGGGGGAAAAAGTCTCTCATTCATAAAAAATAGATTAAATTCAATAACACATTCACATAATAATTCAATTCACATTTTTTTCTGAAGAAAATCAAAGAATGTAAAATAAATATGATTAATTTCCGCAAAATGCATGTGGAATGGTAATTTGATTACGAGTCAAGCTAACATCGAGAAAAACAGAATTCGTGACAAAATGTCAGAAAGAAAGAAGAGGAAAAGAAACGGGGTGAATGACGTAGGGAGAGAGGGGGTTTTGGCCAACAATTCAAGGGGGATGAAGTGTGAAAGAAGCGAAAAAAGAAGACCGAAAACTTTTCCAACCCATCAGTATCGGTAAGGCTTCATTTATTATCAACTTTCACGCACAGCTCTTAGAGTTGGACTCATTTTCTTCCTTCCCTCTCTTCTCCTTCACATTGTCGCCCAAGATTTTTATTTCCTCGTATTTTTTCGTCTCCTCCACTTCGTTTCGCCGCTCTGATGCCGTAATGTTTCAAGTCGTTTTCAATCGAACTACATCTTTGGAAGCGATTATTCTCCCGAAAGACTTTCCTAGCGAGAAGTATAATAGATTTCCGAAATATCAAAGTTTTCGGTCCATAAATCCCCTTTCCTTTCATGGAATTTACGCTTTGGGAATGTTCCGTAAATCCGTTTCGAAAAACTGCTGGAAAGTAGTAAATCCCTTAAATGTGTTCTTTGAAATTGTTGGTGAGCAGTTGAAAGAAAGGTCGGAGTACCCGAAGATGCTTCTCTCAAATCCTATATTAAAATCCATTTAGGTTTTACACTAATGGTCAACTGTGGGAATTAAATATCTTGGTATTGTGGTACCAAAATGAAGAGTAAAAAGAGATTCTTCTATATTACCCGCTTTTTCAACTTTGTCTGTGCTTACACAAAAATACCCCATGAATAATATATTATATATATATTTGGACTTAAAAGCATCAGATGTATATATATTTGGACTTAAAAGCATCAGAGTGTGACAGTGAACTGTAGATTTTATAATTAGGGGATATATGTGGTGTAAATGTTATGGTGGGGGTGACAAGGTGTGTGTGTAAAGTCCTGATGTAATGTAAAGAAAATTTGAATAATGTATATTGTGATTGAGTACTGTGTGGGTAGTAATGTTAAGTGTGGGATATTTATCTGAGTAACGTCCGGTGCAGGGATTGGGGTTGTAACTATAGTATGTTGTCTCTTGATGATGGTTGGGGCTGCCACCAGAAGAAATTCTACTTGCAGCATAAATAAATAAATAAATAAAATAAATATAAATGAAATATTCCTTCATCATATAGGTGAGTAAGGTAGAGTCTTATATTTATCCTATTAAAATTAGTTTCACATATTTTGACGTAGAAATTAGCCATTCATAATTCATTATACTGTATTTCCATTTGATTTTCTTGCATGTTTATTTACAGTAGAAAGAAAGCTTTCTTTTTACAGTTTTTCCACGAGTTTGCCATATATATAAAGAACTTCCGAAATACAAAACTTTACAAGCTTGCGTTTTCATTTAACTTCAGCTTATCTACACAAAAATACTTTCTTATTTTTTACTTTTTACAAAACTTTTCTTTTTAACTGACCAACACTTTTTGGTGGAAAAGCTTACGTAATTTTTCTTATAAGGTCACACATCACTTCACAGTCATCAGTCACATCAAGTCACGTCAGCATGGAGATTACATGTTAATAATGTAGTAGTGGATGGTAATTTGTACTGAATATGAGTGACATACGAAAGATATGTAGATGTATTTACTCTATAAGAGAAGATAGAGGTGAAGGATGGAAAAGAGTACGAAAAGGAAATGAATGGCTGTGAAGCTCGGTAAATAAATGAGTTCATAGAATGAATCAAAGGAGTTCTAAATGGAAAAGACGTGGGAATTACTTGCTACATAAGCAGAACTGAAGAACTAACGAGGAAAACGATGGCAATACCTCTAAATGTACGTCGCAGTGATCTAAAATATAATATTAACACTAGATAAGTCTAAGATAAATCCTTATTGTACAGAATATTTTACTTTTAAATGAGCTGCAGACAAATTAAAATTTTATAATGTACTAAGAGTTATAATTAACGTAAATACGCTCATCGTTAGTCATCTTTGATGAAATTCAACTTGTGAAAGAAAATTTGAAATTTGGTATATCGTCAAACCTCAATAATACACATCCGAAGAAATTAAAATAAATCTTCCTTAAATTAAAAATCAGATATTTAATATTTCTATTCTTGGGTGTATTCATATTTCCTAGCCTAGATTTCGACATTCATCAAGAAAATTAGGGATGAAATTCCAAACTAGCGGAATATAGGGAATGTGCTTTTTTTTCGCTATCACGATTCTGTTCATGCGGGTGGAGGCATAAGAGCGGTTGGGTGAAGAGCCAGCGATGGACACTGGAGGAGGGAGACGCAAAAGGGGTAAGAAACAGAAAAAATACCCTCTTTTATTGCAGAAGGAGAGGAATGGGGTGTGGGTGGGGTGGAAGAGATGCAGGGGGGTTGGCCATCCGTACCAATGGAAGGCGGGGCAAGAAAAGCAGAACGAATGAAAGTCCGTGACGTTAGTTGACGGGAAGTATAGAAAAAAAAAGATTTCAAAAGGAGAATGGGTTAGGAAGAGAGGGTATCTGTCACTGAGGAAGACGAGGATGACTTTTAGAATAGGAAAGAGATGGAGAAGAGAGGGGGGGTTTGTAGTGCGCGTATCATAGAGGGGCGTGAAGGTTAGGATGGAGAAGAAAAGCAGGTGGGAAGGGTGGGATGGAATTGTAAAGGAACTCAAAGGGTGGATTGCGAACGGGGGGGTTGGAATGGGAGATTTCTCGATCTGGAAGACAGGTGGGTTCTTTAGTTATTCCGTTCTGGTTTTTCAGTCCGCTCTAATCTCGGCATATGGTCAAGATGGAGGGATTTTATTCAGGCAATGAGTGATCGAAATTACAGATACAGTTATCAACGAAGAATAAATCAATTGATCCGCGTTTCGATTCAAGCAACGGAAAGGCAGCGAGTCGGCTGTCCGCGTAATGATATGCATGTGCGTGGTTCTTGTCGTCCAGCTACTCGCTCGATGCATTTTATTATTCGCATTAATTAAAAAGCAACTGTCTGAAGATAATGATGACAACTGGAGAAAAACGCGCGTGAACACAGACAAAGAAATAAATAATGTTCTGGAGATTAATACCTTTTCAGTAAAGAAGATATATTTACAAATAAAGGTACTACTTTACAAAGTTTAAATTTTCCGATTGCTTCGAGCTATAGAAAGGAGATGGATTTTTACTGTGAGTATTCGTGTAGCTCTTTCAGCAACAACGAGATTTATTTTTAAATCGCCTGTTATGAAGAAATAACTTCAATTATTTTAACTTTATAAAATTCTTGTAAATTTGAAAATTACGACAAGTGTAATTCATACACCGTGAAAGAATTGAATTTTCCATTTCTTATTCAATATCGTATCATTAACATTAGAGAAATCTCTTATTTTCACTGGAAGAGAGTATGAATTGGGAACCTCGTTAATTGATGTTTTGACTTAAATTATCAATGAGGTATAAGAATGTATAGATCAAGAATTTGATTAATGACCGAAATTAACGTAAAAAATATCTTAAATACTTTATTGATGTAGAGTAGTATTCTCTCAAATAAGGTATCACTGAAAGTTATTTTCATGCAGTTATACAACCCTATGAATTGCTTAAAGATTGACCTGCCATTCGGAAACTGAGCTTGCGGTGAATTCTCTAGTATTTAATGGAAATTAGTAAAATAGCGTTATGTCATACTTATTACTACGTACTTATTTGGGTCAATTACTTAATCATGATTTTTTTAATTAAGAAAATTTATCATTTTCGCGTAACTGCTATTACTTAAACAGATTACGATTATGAATTACTCTTGATCACATAAGATAACATAAATAAATAATATAATAGTTAGTAAAGTAATGGTAAAGTTAAAGGAATGATGGAGATGTAGTGAATTCAAGAATCTCATATAGGAATCAATCTATATGTATCGGATGGCCAATGCCGATATTCGATGTAACTAACGGCCTCCCATAGAACATTCTTTTGATCTCTAGAAATTCTGAGGTTAACTACTCTAAAAGGTTTTGCGCGGAAAAATTCCGACATAGGGGAATGATTTACGTCTCTTGAGGGGAAAAAATCTTTTCCAAACTGAATAGACGAGTTAATCTAATGAACCGCAATTAAGAAGACAATTATCATTGTTTCTATAAATTCAAGAATATCTTTACATAATCCAACATTGTACATTGTAGGTATCATCCTATATTGCAGGATGAGTTAGCCAGCGAAAAGAGAGAATTATGGAAGCGTAATATTTTTAACCATTGAATTTGAATTGCAAAAATTTCTAGAGCAATTGCTAAAAGTAATTCAAATGAAACAGAGCAACTAGTTATTTACTCCATTAGAATGAAGAGAATCTTCCTTCCTTTCTGTTTTGGGTAGTTTTTTCTGACTTAAAACCCTCATAATTAGTAGACATCAAAACATTTTATGATATCTCTCACAAATTCTTTCATGTGGTTAAGCAGAGAGATCCGAGAGAAAAGATCTATACTTGAATCACTTCATACATTGGGTAATCACTCCCTGCATTGAGTAAGAGTAAAATTCGTCGAAAGATGTACGTATTTATAAATGACAGTATATCAAAATTCCCTGAAAAAGGTAAGGAACAGCTTTCATTTTGATACCAAAAATATAGACGTAGCTCAGATTTATCTACCTAACATGTAAGAAAAAACAATTAATCACATTATTCGAAGCTATTCAAAAATAAAAATATTTAGTAGCTCAGACATAGAACCTATTTTATATAAAATGGTAAAAGAACCGCCACGTGACTAAAGATTTTTAGAAAGAGATAAATAGATAAGGCCAAATAGCGTTCCGATTCCCTATTCAATTCAATACCGGCGTCCATTATCCAAGAGAACATTCGCCAATCCCTTTCAAACTACAATCCAAGCGCTGTGAAACATTTTGTTCCATATTTTCCAGCCCAACTTTCAACCCAATAAATAGCGCACGAGCAACTTTAGCGGCGAAGTATCCGAATCCCACGCACTTCTTTCTTTCCATCTTTCATTCCATATCACGTGGAAAGACAGAAAAAGCTCATGGCATATGGAGGCACTTATATAGCACGATAGGCACTCCGATGGAGAACGTAAATTATCCATTGGTCCGAATTCGGATCAACAGAATCGGCCGCCATCGACAACCGCCGAGGGATAGTAATTGTCGGTAGCTTTCTTTCCTTTGGATGTGGGCAACAGAGAAGAAGGCGACAAGTGGATATCTATGGAGAAGGAGCAGGGTTTCCTCTTATGGGACTTGAGACTCATTAAAAGTCTTTCGAACCCGTAGAAAAGAAGGCGGGTATTACTGGCTCATTTCCTTTGTCCCACCGATGCCGAGCAGCCTTGATGCTATCCGTGTTTTAAGGGGCGCTGAGGGTGGCGGTCGCTGAAAACGCGCAAAGGAATCTCACGCAATTGCTGCCGCCGACGAAACAAGGAATAATTATCTGTCGATTGTTCTGCCATTTCGGAAGGGCAACTTTTTGGCAAATTAGATTCCTCTCTTTTTTGGACCGATATTTGTGGGTTCTTCCAAAATTACTTAATCACTCAATAGAGTAATTTGAGTCAATCTGCGCAAAATTAGGTGATTTTCTTTGAAGTGGTATATAACGTTACATCTTCGCCTATAGAATATATTAATAAACTGGGTCGACAAAAACTGAAGCTAAGTAAGTGACAGACACTAATTTTTATTACACTTGCTCTGGCAAGAGCAAGAGAGGAAATAAAGATGAGAAACTATTAACTTCAATACGAATAGAAAATATCATTGAATGGTTGGATCCTAGTCTATACTATGATTTCAGTCGTGAAAATCCTGCAAAATAGTGAGAGCACAGGTAACTTAATTAATCGAACCTTCAGATGACCGCGTAGGTCAATGATTTTTCATCATGAATTTATGATGGAATACGACGAATGAAGTAGATAAATGTGATATAATGAGAAAGCACACCAGGAATACAACACTAAATCTAAAGCCATATTTTTAAAATGATGTAATTTAACAAGTGTAAGCGATTCCAAATTCCCGATGAAACTAGAAATGAGCACCGTCATTGCCTTGAATGGTAATATTTGCCATTGTTCTTCAACGATTACGTTGTTTGGAAATAAAGTCATTCACGTATTTTTGAGAATAATTAATTTCCTTATAAATTTGCTAAATAATTGAAGAAAATAATTTCACGAAACTTTTCAGTCAAAATATAAGGATTTATACGGAAAAGTTAAGAAAAATACATCTTGATAAAACAACGAATGAAAGCATTCCTCCTCGGCACAAAGAGCATTTTGGCAGAATTCGATATAAGATTTTCCTGGGATTTTTTTTCAATCCGGTTTCTCGAAGAATAAAAGAAAACAGAGGGCTAAAATAAAAATCCCCTTTATACTGGAAAGACTTCTCATTGTCTTTTATACCTTGTTTGAAATATCTCTCGGTAAATCCCGGAAAGAGGGAGCAACACTGCCGAATTAATAAGTGAGAGCGGACGCGATGGAAAAAAATCATTCGTAAAAACTGCCACGAACTTGAGAGCAAAGTTAGTTATCGAGGCGAGGGAAGCAGTGGAATCTCAACACTCGAAAGAAAAGAAAGCCAGGTGTGGAATGAAGAGCGCCTGAAAAAATAATAAAGTTCTTCCCCTCTCGCTCATTAGCATAAAAAGTGGGCAAAGACAGAGGATGGAGAAGGGCACAGAGATGAATTAGAATCCTCCTTATTCTTAGTGGCAGAATTAAATAAAAAAAGGAGGAAAAGGGAAGGGGAATTGTCAGTTTAGAGGGAAAGAGTGGTGTCGAAGGGGTGTGAAATAGGGCGGAATGAGGAGGAGAAACGAACGGGAAGAAACAAGGAGGAGGAAGGGTAAGTGGGCTGATGGTCTGGAGGGAGAAGGGGGAAGAATTAACTTAAAAAGAATTGAAAAAGTCGGGTATTTTCATTAATTATTCCGAGGGTAACGTGAAATGCAATGGAAGCATGCTAAAAGAGGCAGAAAGTTGGGGATGAGGGGAACATGGTGAACAAGGTAAGGAGAGAGAAAGAGAGGATCAAGGATCGGAAAGCTAAAGTAAGAAAGATGGAGCGATTAGTGGATTATGGGAAAAAGGAAAGATAGAAGTCAAGCTTCCGTTCCCGAATGTACGTATACATATATGTTATAAGCGAATATATAAGATCAGCATATAGTATCTGATATAGAATGAGCGAAATTTATAAGAAATTTAGCCTTATATTCTAGGATAACCGAATATATTACCCATATAAAAACGTTTTATCATTATCATTTATGTTCATATTATTCCATGTCACTTTTTGATTATTCCCTGGTAAAATTTAGATATAAATTACAGGCAGTGATATCATGATCAGCAAATTCCGAGAGATGGCAATTTCTTTCTGTTCGTAAGTCAACTTAGAGAACAGATGATTTACGATTCTTAGAATAGAATAAATAAATATATCAGGAATAAACACACATACATAATTAGTAAATGAAGATTTTATAAATCAGGGATAGTTTGTAATGTAAATAAGTAGAATATCAAATAATAAGAACCATTCTATAACAGCGAAAAGTCAGAGATAGGTCGGTTTAATAAGAAATTTAGATAATAATTTTAAAAATATACTTTCACTTTAATACTCTGCAAGCCGCCTTTCGGAGTGTGGCAGCCGGTAAAAACAATGAAAGTTCTAACTACTTCTATAATTAGTAGTATTGCTAAAAGTGCTTCAACCATTTCGCACGTGGGCTCCCACGGGGAATCGAGCTCGGGATCCCTTTCCTCATCTGGAGGCCTCCTAATTACTACTTTTGCTTTTTGTAATTGCGTATCGTTTATAGAAAGAATGAGGTCTTAAAAATGCTTTTCTTTGTATCTAATTCTGTTATTTTACGCTTCCTAACAGATCTGCTGAGGCAGCAATAGGGTCTTATAATACTGATTACCTCTACCACAAATGTATTCTTTATGGTACATGTAATAAACATACGAATTTATCAAGAAATATCAGCCTTATCTCCTTTCTATTAAGGGTTCCCGTAAGTAATATTTCCCGTACGAAAAGCAATCTGACAATTACATTTGGTTTTTTCCTGTATAGAAGGGATGGAAACTGAAAAAATGACATGAGAATAGAGTGACCAAACTGAGCTAATGCTCGAATTATTCTAACTTTACTGCTTATTCTCTTACAAAGTTAACCACTGCGAGATAATTCGAGGTATAGAAATGATTTGTAGTTACAATTTTGTAAATGTAAGAAGTGAAATGCCTAAAAATCGGTCACCTTCAACTTTGTAAGATTTACCAAATTAATAAAAAATGTACTCATATGTTTTAAAAATCAATGAATTTCATTAGGTAACAGCCTAAAATTTTCAGATTGTCACGCAATGTTGTCAAATCGCAATCTCGATGCTAATTTTAAGCACCGGCGAAAAGAGTTGAGAGAAGAGAAAAAAAAAGAAGCGAGACAAATGAACGAGAAAAGAAATAGGAGATAATTGGGTTTGACAATTGGAGATGAATTCGGCCGAGAAAAGAAAATCCTAAAGTAGGAGAAAAGGCCGAAGTTTGGCTTTGAATGCCTGAAACAGAATGACCAGTATGGGGGATGCGGACTTGAATTTTTAAATATAAAACTGAAGAATCAATTTTAATTGGAAGGGTCTCGCAGTTTAACTAACGGAAGGCATAAGAGAGTGATGGAATCGGAATGAGGAATCCGAGCAGAGAATGGACTGAAATGCAATGAATAATCAACAGAAGAAGCGATTGGATTTGCGGACCGACTTCGATAATGACTTTCCTTCGAGATGTCCGTGGAATTATCTGTGAAAATGACGCATTGCGGAAAAAGTAGGATTAGATTACGGGACGACAGGTTATATATAATGAACGAATTTTTATTTATTTAATGAAATCTTTGCGACGCATGAAATTGAGTCTTCCAAACCATATTCTAACTTAATTCATACCAGAAGAGTATTCAAGTATTCTTTCTAGTTGGCAGTCTTCACAAGAACACAGGTCGGATACACAAGGGGAAACGTGTAAGAATAGAAATTATGTAATCATGATATTAGTAATGCTGAAGTTCAGCCCAAATTAAAAGTGCATTTCTCACAGAAAACAAACTTAAATGTGTCAAGCGTAAATCATAGAATGAATTCCAAATCTACAGACTTTTCTTCTTAAAAAATTAAGGGAAACAAGACATGGCAAAATATGAGTAAACTTTAAGTAATTCTCGAGAAAACTTTTGCTATCTCAAATTAAATTAAAAACCAGAGCTAAATTCATACCTTCATTAACTGCACACTATTATAACAAACAATCTATTTTAGGACTGCAAATAGGTGCCAGATTTTATGTACTACTTTAATCAGAGTAAATAGAAAAATTTTTCAGAGAGAGCTTCAGAATAATATATAAATATTTTCTATAAAATCATGCTTGCTTCTAACTTTGAGATGCTTAAATATGAATCATTTTCATTTGGTCCATCCATCCATTTGGCAACCATCGCCACCAAAATAAAATGTAAAATTACAGTAGTTAATGGGCAAAAATGGCGTAGTTTAGCTTAACGAATAATATTCTAAGCTTATTTAAAGAAGCATTAACTGAGAAAGATATTGAAAGAAAAAATAAATAATAGAAGGAATTTAACTACAAGATGGTGGGAAAATTAAAAAGGGCCCAAACTTTTAAATTCCTTAGCGTTGGGACTTTAACATCAATGCGCAATCAATTTTAAGTTCGTTATTCGAAGAAAACTTTTCTTACTTTTGTATGCGTATTCAAAGAATGTACACTCACTCTCCTTCGCTACGCTTAATAAAAGAAAGAATTGGAGGGATAAAAAATGAACGAAAGAAGTAATTGGTAAAAGGTACGGATTTTATTGAAAAAAGTTGGGAAAGAGGAGGGAAGAGGAGGAGACTCTCCTGGAGAATGTAAATTCTTAATTGGACATTTCGAAATTATAGAACAAATAAAAAAGATCGATGCTATAGGGACGCGAAAATGTAAATGAGAAACCAAAGGCATCTCGATGCAAAACGAGGCAGAAGGCCCAAGCGGAGTTGAAAGGATAAACGAAGCCGTAAGTTTCCAGATTAGGAAATTTTAAAGTCAAAACAGCTCCAAAAGCACCTTCTACTAGAAAATAAAACAATCTCACTAACTAGAAAACATAATTTCTACTAACCTAAAAACATATCAGAACATAGATTTCAAATCTGGCAGGTGACAGATGCTTTTATTAAGAAAAGATATAGCTCAATAAGATATACTTTTATATTTAATCATAATTTGACTTATATTTTGCTTCAATTCAAGCTATTACTCTCCCGAGCCTAATTACCGACGATTCTGATCTATAGAAGATAGGCAATCAATGCAGATATCTTTTTAGATGGTGAATGAAGGGAAATTGAAGGGGTATTTCCTCTGTAAATGAATTTCCGTTTTTTATTCGCGGGAAACTGATTTCAGGATAATTCATAATAAAAATTGTATCCTTTATAAATCAACATCCAAAACGTAAAATTTACTCTATTTTGATGTTTACATTCCACAGCCATGTATCATTACATTAATAGCAGTAAATAATATACTAGAAACATAGCTTGTTTTTACCTTTTCTCACGCAGCAGCACACAGAGGGCCAAAATCATTCAATTAACAGTCGGTTTTTCCACGTAGGGGCTAACTAGGGGTTTTTGCGCACTTGTTGAGACATATAACTGAGTTTTTATCCCGACAACTATAAGAACAGTGAAATCTCTAAAGAATAGTATCCACATTTTTCTATACATTTTCAAAGTACAATATACATCTTTTACACAATACTAAAATTAAACAGACATATACGGATTATTTTGGAGTCTTTATGACCGAAGAGAGATGGACTATTGATAATTATTGACGTAACGCGAAGACTGTGGTACTATCTTTCTCATAGTCTTTTTAATTATGCTCCTTAATTAGATTCCTTTGCGAAGTATTCCTAAATATCATAGAATTGAAAACAAACTTTGATGGT
Organism: Pachydiplax longipennis; assembly: GCA_036926295.1. Classification (NCBI taxonomy): domain Eukaryota; kingdom Metazoa; phylum Arthropoda; class Insecta; order Odonata; family Libellulidae; genus Pachydiplax; species Pachydiplax longipennis. The sequence continues at coordinate 22,773,619 of JAVFKF010000012.1, forward strand.
ACATATTTTTGGAGAAAACAGTATATTTACTAAAAAGAGTAAATTTCAAAATTTATTCTGTGACCAACGTAGGAACTTATATACTTTAGGTAGTCTCCATAAGTTGTACATAAAAAGCTACGTTATATATTCCTTATGAATTTCGACAACAGTATAACTTCTGTTCCATACTCTACCTCTTTACGCCCTTCAGAAGAACTCTCCCATTTAAGTCTTTTTCCCCGAGAAAGCTCCAACTTCTTATGTATTATCCCTAAACTCTCCAGACCACCTACTTCTTCTCTTAATATCTCTCCTATATTTTGTTTCCTTAGTATTCCATCAAACCCCCCTTTTTCCCTAATGTCTTTTTGCGTGAATTTCCTCACCTGATGATGGCTTATCTGTGCCGTACCTTTCTAAACCTGTAGTCTTCTGATACATTGGTAGCGTTTTTTCTCCATATTTTCATTGCGAATTTACGAGATATTCAAGAACGAAATTGAATAACTTAATATATTATAAATATACCAATAATGTATTACGAAGATGCGTATTTACAAATTTCTTTGATGAAGTTTTATTTTGTTTGTATCGTCTAACTCTTGAGAGAATCTCCAAATATATTATACCTATATATTATTTATTCTGTACTGGACTGATTTAGCTAATCGATCTAGTGTTGGAAATACTTGTAATTAGTACATCATTAAGGTAAATCCCCAGTCATTTACTTGGTCGACTGTTTATGTTATTAGTTATTGCAAAATTCAAGGAATAACTTCAGATGATGTAGTATAGAGTTACGTACTATCGATCCTAGTAACCATCTTTCTATGAAAGCGAATAATGCAATTCGTCGAAAAAACCACGTTAATTATCTTCGAACTCATTTAATATATTTGAAATTTAGAAATTATATTTAAATGACAAAGGGAATGCAAACAGCGGCTTTTGATTCGGGCTCTAAATTCAAGACGGTAGGCTATCCATTATCATCTCTTTCCTTCAATATATCCTAGCTATAGAAGGACATATTGAACGAAAGGGACATAGAGGAAGGCCCAGGCTATCATTCAAAGAACAAATCATGAAAGATGTGGGATACAAGACCTATAAAGAAATTAAAGAAAAAAGCGCAACTGCGACAAAGCTGACAAGCCGCTGCAAACCAACCAGTACTAGGTTGATCACTAAAGAAGAAGATTTGAATGTCTATGAACTTTTTACCACAGATAAGGTTCTTTACGGTTAATCTAGATAGAAATCTAAATCTAAAGAAATGGTATATTACTATAGTTGATAGATATGTAAAAGAAGGTTCCTTATTCTGGAATTCACATTAAATAGTAAACACTACCATATACATCAGAAAAATCGATCTCTGTGTAGTCTTAGAAAGTTTGACTCATTCACAATTTTAAATTTTAACACTTAACAATATTATGCTAATTCATCTACCACTTTCCTACAAATAGCCAACATCTACGACAATAGTGAGTTCCTTCGAAAGTTCCTAATTCCTCACCACGAAACCGGGAAAATTCCACAGGGATTGCGAACGGCAGCTTATAATTCGGACTCCAAATTCAAGACAGAGGGCTATCCATTATCAGCCACTTATTCCATCAACTATCAGACGGAAAAAAAGGACTCAGGTGGTCTATCGACGCAGCGTACTTTCACCGTTCTTTAAGGCCAATTCCAAGAATCAGACCACACCTGGTCTACTCCTCCTCCCACCCACCCACGCACCCCAGCACCCCGGGCTATCAGTCCAGATCTCTTGCTGACCATTCGACTCCCCCAGACACTGTGTTTGGACCGTGTTAGACACACTCGCCACACAGCGCATCCTGCCTCCGTAAAAGGATCACGAGAAGAAAAATAGAGGCGCAAGAAAGGTTTCATTCCAGTTTTCCGCTTTTTTAAAACTCATGCGATGGACATTTTGCGCTGCTGAATCCTAATCGAAGACGCTTTACGGACTGAGGGACATATTTAAGAACGGACACGCCCGATGCCATACGTCTTGCGGAGATTTTGCTGTTTAAGGAGAGGCTGTTGAAGAACATCATGCATCATTCAGACACTTCCCCGGACCACTTTTCTCATAAAATGACTCAGCCCCGCTCGATATTACCACCGCGATTCATTGGACGGCCGATCGAAAATTACTTGCGTTATATTTTCTGGGAAAAAGAGAGGGGAAAAGATCGCTCGAAAAGTAATTATCTCTCCGTTGCAAAAATAATTAACGTCCGTGTTTTTATTGTGTCACCGCTTCCGTTTTGTTTGCTATTTGAAGGAATTTTTGTTTGCGTAAGGTGTACCGCTGACGTGGGGAACGTCACGTGACATTCAGTTCATTACTTTACGGGACGTCAATTAAATGAGCGCTCCATTGTTAAATGTTCCGGGGGATGAAAATTCATGTATTGCTTCAATTAAGCGGACAAATGAAATGAAAGTAGAAGGAATTAATCAGATTTTTGTATAAATTGGGCTTTTTTCCTTCTCGAAACTTTTTGTCCAAATAAATTATACGTCCAATTAGCCGGGGACTGAAGAATTTTTTATTAATTGGATTCGCCGTTCAATTACTAAAAATAAATTGCCGAACTGAATCTTATTACTTGGAAGCCAGAAAAATGCGGACTGTTTTGCGTTTTTCCAAACGTTTCATCTGCTTCCAAAAAGCATTCATCTCACTGTAATTCAGATAATAAAGCAGCTTACGCATGTGCTTTCTTTGCATATCAAATTTATAATAGAATATGTGATGTTTTCATCCCGAAATTATATTAACCAGAATTTTCTACCCATCGCGTGCCTTTCTATATAGTCATTGTTATCCAGCACTTAAACATTGTTTGCGGTGATTCTATTAACTGTAGCAGTCGATAGAAAAGGAATAATATCACAGCGTGAAAACAAGTATCCAGCTGTTTTATTTGCTCTCAAAAAGACTAACGAAGACAGCCAAGTGACAACTCGAGGATATAAATCTCAAAGAAGATATAACGCATAATGATGGAGGAAAAAGTGGTTGAGTGGCTTCTAAAATTTGTTTCCATTCGCGGAAAATGTTAATGCTGGGTTACACTTGATGCACGTCGAAATATGTCACTTTTTATCCCTGGTGAAATTCTTTGGAAATAAAGTATTAACTTTTCATCGCGCTCAAACAGTCTGGACAAATTCCTGTGATTGTACCATTGCCCTTCTATTAAGTGCCTTTAAACGTGCAAAAATTGGCAAATTAAATTCACCTGTAAGGAAGCAGTTGATTATATAAATCACTCACCTACACAATGTAAAATTTTGCAGCATCTTGCAGAAATCTTGCAGAGGTGAAACTCCAGAAACCTGAAAAGATAAGTAATAGAAATGAGTATTTTTAAACAAATAATGTTTTTATTTTTCTCCCAAATTCCAATAATGCTCACTCATCGCATTAATCAGTTAATTTTGGATAATTATGCCTAAAGAATCAAATTTGTCTATGAATAAACTTGAACAATGGGGCTTCGGATTACATTTATAGTTTGAAAGTGATAATAAATCTTTAAAAAAGTAAAATCCGTGTAACAAGCTTTTCAGGGGACCAAGTTAGAAATAAAGTGAATGGTTTTTAGATCCTGAAGTTTTAAACAAGCGCTTTGAATCCTAAAATTTAAAAATATCCTTTTTATGTTAGTTTGCTTTATCTGCTACTTCTATAGATGTCTAGGAAGCAGATCTCAATTCTTTTGAGAAATACAAGTTGCCTTCTCGCTATATATTTATGAAAGATCAGCTTTCCGAATAGCACCCTTGTTTCTTAATAATCACTTCTAACTACAATACACTCACTACAATCTACAATGAAGCAATTATGAATAGTTAGAGACAATGTTTTTCAGACAAATATGGAAGAATAACTTCCTTCTTAACAGCAGTGGTAAGAAGACGTCATACAGCACGACATCTTCAAGACTACCACCTATAAGATACTGCCTTCCTTTTACAGCTTGAAACTGTGACGAAAGGAATTATCTTCAAGCGACTTATTAGTGTAACAATCTTCCCTAAGACAAGGTGCCGCGGAAACTTGCCGATCATTTTGGCTGCTCGGGTCGCGCAGCAATCGAGGCCTATCAACGTATTATTTTTCTCTTCGTTTAAGAAATTTTTAATAAACATACTTTCATTTGTTTGATAAATATACTGCATAGATAGCCCACCAGATAACTTGTAAGACGCGCATGGACGAACCCGTTTGGACCCTGAATTTAAGGAATGTGTCATAATGGGTGACGAAAGGTAGGCATATTAGTTTGACTGAAAAAGTAGTCAGGAATCGCCGGGATTTGACAGTTTTGTTGACCGTGACCGAATTTGCCGGACTGCGGTGGTGTGGTTATCGTGTTAGCGCAAGTGGTAAGCCGTGTACATAACAGTAAAATAAACACATTTATCATATCTCTAATAAAATAAACGAGACAAAAAGGATAAAAATGAAAGATGATTAGATTGAATGATTCATCAGTGAGGTAGGGGTTGGATATGATAAACCGACTTAGATTAACTTAACCGTAAGATTGGAGGTGGGTAGCAGCCATCTTGACGATCGACATCACTTGACCTGAAAACTTAATTTTCCGAAAAAAATTCTACAAGCAGGATTCGAACCATAGAGGATAAGCTTTGGATACCTTCGGAAAGTTTTGGTAAGTTTTGGAATTTGGACCAGACATTCTAACCACTCGGCCATTTGGATAACGATTGTGGCTGAAAAGAAATAGGTGATACTAGTAATTCATCAGAAAAGCTGATTAAGTAGGCTACCGCATGCGCCAGCCAGTTAATAACAGATAATATGACAAATGCATTTATTCACATTTATATTAATACCCTCCGATCCGCCGTACGGCGTGTGGCAGGGGATGTGAACACCGAAAGATAATACCATCAATGCACCGATTTTATACCGATTTTATTTAGCCATCTTCGATTTTAATCTTTAATTGATCTACGATTGCATTCCAGCATAAGCTGATAAAACTCAATTTGGTATGCAAGGCATATATAAAAGGTAAATATATTCATTAAAATATAATGAACAAAGAGATAAATAATACGTTGATATGGTTCGATTGCTACTTAACCCGAGCAACCAAAATGAATGGCGAGTTTCCGTGACGTCATTGCTGCCACTGATAAACTACGAAGAAGCTTAGCAGGAGGTATACTCAGCTACTTTTGAAGGTATATTTAAACAAACATATCTTGCAAACTAGTGAAGAAAAACTCCTTGGAAGAAAACTAGGAATTGATATTCAATTCTCTATTACGCTAAAAAGGTCTCGTTTCAAAATCGCGATTTCACCTCTCCTTGTTTGTTTTACAGTATATAAGAACATAGTTTTTCTCATTCTAACTAATAAATAATAATCTAAATTCAAATATTTACCTTCTTATGAAGAAATACCAAATAGCTAGAGCATCCGTAAAATAATTATTGCAGCGAGAAATTACCTTAGAATCGCATAAGTTACATCCTCAGGATACATTAGAATCCCATATTTACAAAATCCTTCCTAAGTTGCAAATAGAATTTCCATCCCTATAATTTACAAGTTTTTAATTCACCATCAGATTGCCTCAATTGTAATTAATTAATATTTGCAATTAAACAATAGCTGATGCTTAATTTGAAAAATTCCACCAGAATTCGTTAAGTGTTAATTAGAATTTCTTTTGTAAATATTGTATTGTATTTGTACCTAGTTTTTGGAGTATCATTATGGTAATCACAGAAACACGACTAGCCAGAATATAACAACGTCTGGAAACGAAAGTTGAAAGGAGTTATACAGAAATCTAAAATGGATTTCATTAGACTGATTAATAGATTGCTAGTGATTATATTGCTATCACTAATGCTATATCAAAACATACTCGTTGTAGAATCCACTATGAAATTTATATTCATAAGTTATTAGAAGTAACGATGGAGCAAAATCATATTATTTATTTGGCACCATTAAAAAGTACCCTTGTATCTAAATTTGTGAATTTCTACTGATTAACGCATTATCATTATTTAATTTACCAATATTAATAAATCGTTAAGTTTTTGGAAAATATGATTACATAAATTATGATCCTTAAAATACTACCCACATCTACTACCTACATCACAATTTCCGTAGTCACACCTCAATGTACTGCTCATTAGGGATCTTCACAGACAAACTGCATTTTCTCAGTTTCGGTTCAAAGAATACTTTGTTGCAATTAAACGCCTTCCTCTCCATATACATCCTCTATTTACGTGCAGCATCCGCCCTGATACAGCTCGAAGGAGATCAAGATACCATTTGGGGATAATTTTACCTTATTAATTCAAGTAAACAACAGACCAGTATCTCCGGCAAAAATAAACCCGCCTAAAAAACCCAAGCTTTATCAAAAGAAACGAAAATGGCCGTAAGAAGAAGTCTTTTTGAGGCCTACTTGCCGCATAGTAGTGAAACTTGGTTTTGCTTGAGAAAGCCTATGAGTTAACATAGATGAAAGGAATGACAGAAGGAGCCAACGCAAGGTGAAGAATACAAACTACGTCTAGGAATGATACATAAATTGTAGGGGTGAAATGAAATGTTTGATTGCCAATTGTGAAAGAAATATGTTACGTTAAATTAGACATATTAAGGTGATTTGTGATTGGTTGACAGGCCCTAAAGGAAGATGGAGAACAAACTGCGAGAACGTTGTGAACGTGATCCTGAAGATAAGGGACTTGAGTTCACTGAAAAATAAAAGAGAATTTTTGAAAAAAATGCAGATATATCTGAAGCATGAGCCGTTTTCGAGAGTATTATAGAATGGAGAAGTAAAATTAATAAAAGTATTTGCTGAACTTCTCGTTCAAAAAATTGACTTACTATGTAAGGGGTTAAATATTTTACATATATTACTTACTGCCTTGTGCTTGAGTGAATTTTCGTTATGAAACTTAATTTTTTTATTTTCAACGATTTCTGCTGTTCTGCCATCATATATTGTTGAACTGTCTAGTAAGCTTCATTCCCTAATTTTAACCTTCGGTAGGTAATGTTGGAGGTTTTAACCGATCTTTTGGCTAATTACTACGGATGATTATTACTGATTATTACTAAAAAATATCTGATTAACACTAAAAAATATCTGCCAAAATGTAGAAGATCGTAACAGACAATACGCATTTCAAAGAATCCCCCTTGGTAAACATGGGATTTTGAATCTGCTCAATATTTCATCATGAACAGTCTATCAGGAGCAAGGAATGCAAGTGAACAATAATATCCAAAGCCACACTCCAGTATTAAGGATATCAGGTAAAATAACTTTTAAAATAAATTAAAACTTCTTTAACAACTATAGCGATAATATATTACTTCTTAATATTTCATCACTACAGAGATGAAGGAAAAACGGTTAGGATTAGTGAGAACACTTTAGGCAAGCATCAAAATTTAACACAGCAACCAATACAAAAAATACATATATAATGTAATACACATAATACAATGCAATATAATGATTGCAGTACTATTAATACCGCTTTGTCACGCAGAACATATCGTTCTCATGCCAAGTATATAAAAAAGTTCCATTTTTGAGGTGCAGATATTTGTAAATACTAAACTATCACTACCAAAAACTCTAAGAGCAGGTTTTGATTGCGAATCTGATGAGAAACTACTCTTAGAAGAACGAGAACGAAAGAGAATCATTCAAAGCCGTAAGCGCGTACATTCGCGAGACAATCCATAAATACTAAAAGTAGAAGAACACAATTCACCATTCCGAGAATCCCCAAGAGACAGGTACTGTACCATGGCTTCCAGGAATCGCGTCCTCAATTCTTTCCCCGAACAAGATAAACATTCTCATTTCTCTTATCCCATCTCGAGCTTTTCTCCGGGAAATTCGAAGCATTAATCCCTCTCCTTCATCTTCCCAACAAGGAGCCTCCCAAAAATGGACTCCCAACATTCTCCTCTTTTGGTTTCCTTCGCTCTTTCTTTTTCGCTCATAAAGCCACACTCCCATTCCCTCGATCCTCCGCGGAAAAATAACATTCATATTCAGAAGGTGCGAGACCCAGCGAGGAGAAAGTGCAGCCTCTTAAATGGGTGACTATTTTCTTCCTTTCGCAACCCCGCACTTTTGATTTTCGCCGCCATCGGCGCTGCTGTCCCCGCTGTTAAATAATTCCTCATAAGTAAAGGGACAAAAACCATTCTTTTTTATGATGCCCGATGGCGAGGATGACGACGAGAATAGCAAATTCCTTTTCTTTAGTCGGCCGATTTTTTCCACGGCCACAGGTGAAGCGTAAGTGCGCATTGCCATTCCGGTAATATGACTTCCGAAAATAAATCATCTCTTTCCTGTTGAACTTGTGCCGGATATCCTCTTGCGGCATATACCGAATCGAACAGGGTAGATTAATACGTTTGCTGCCGTGCGCTTCGTTTTTTGCTGCCTTCCGCATCATCCGTGACGGTAAAGCAAAACGGCGGCGCGTCTCATAGAGTTCTCTCATATCTAGCCGATATTGCTGTCAGAAATGGGATGTGCGAGAAAAAGCGAATCGCTTTCTGTTATGAGGGCCGCGCGCGACTTGGTTCCGCGGCTGAGGCTGGGGGTCGCGCGGAGACTCGCTAATGACGCGGGAGTCGTTTCCCTTAAGGCGACTCATATGGCCGTCCCATTGGAAAGCACTAATGATCCTCAAAGGCAGACTGAAATGTGTAAGGAAAGACAGATTTACAGGGAAGACAAAAGAGGGGTTCGAAAAGAGGGGATAACTGTAGATATTCCTAATTTAGGGTGAAACAGATGCGGCCTACACGCTTCACTCATGTAGGATGGTCGTGTTAAAATGAAACGCGTGGAAATGGCATTGCAATTTATCCACGTTGTTTGTATCCAGGTATAAATGTTGAATTCTCTCTAGATTCTTGAGTGTATATAAATTAATAAACTCTATATGCACACGATATTAGGTCCAAGTTGACCTCTCTTCCATCTAACTTCGTTTTAGATACGTTTGAATTTAATGTTTAAATTAGAAGGTAAAAAAGAAAAAATAGCAGAAAATCACATAGCGACTGGGGTTTGTATGAAAATCTTTCCCTAACCGAAGATTGGAGTAGACAAGAATCTCACTGCGCCAGAAGGAGAAAAATAAAAAATAAACCTAGGAATGTGAATGATGATGGACGAATTATTGAAATTTGTAAAATTCCTAAAATGTTCAGGAAGCAAAATCTCTGATGCAAGTGAAATAAGTGGAAAATTCAGGTGAAGTTCATGAAAAGAAAACGTGGTATTTCCGTAAGCGAAGAAATGATCATTTAAAGTAAAGAGGTAAAGTCAAGTAAAGGAGACTAGGAGGTCATCCAAGGAAGTGATGGATGCATGTAATCTAAGAGGATATTGAGGAGCGGAGAAAGTATATACAGATATGGAGCAAAAGCGGTAAAAATGCATAAAAAAGGGTAGAACGTTTATCCAAACCCCTACCTAGAAGTAGTAGAATTGGAAGGGGCTAAAGATAAATAGATACAGCAAGAGAAAGTAAATATTTTTATTATGTTTCACTTAATATTTCGTCTATCCTCAGAAGAAATCGATTTCTGAGTTCAATTTAAACGGTGATCGTAATAAATGGTTAGAATGCTGTAAAGTTTTGGCATTTTTTAGACGGAAAAGATGAATTACAGTAGGAAGAAAAATGAGAACAAGTGCTCTAAATGATAATAGAGTGAATTCTTCCATGGAAGTAATGGAGGAGTAAGATGAGATTACTGATATACTGAGATGTTAGAAAAAAGAAGGAAGTCATGTAAGGTATAATGCAAGGAAAATACTGAGAAGAGACTAATAAGCTTTGAGATATAGTAGGATATATTTTCTACCGAAAATTGAAGAAATACAGTATCTTTAAGAGGGGGATTTCAGAACACAAAGAGGCGTTAAGAGTTTGAAGAAATGTGGGGGGAATTCATTTGACTCTTATCTCACGAAATTGCATTATAGGAATCCTTTCTTGCTTCCTTAATTCCTTCTTTTCCCTCATTAACATTAATATAATCTTTAATAATGTTTATGATAATAATTAGAACGCAGATACATGGTTATTAAGATTAACTGTTCGGATATTAGGAGAGGAATACATCTAGGTTAGAGCTGGTTGTCGAATGAGCCGCAGACGAAAAAGGTTAACAATAACTTAAAGAATAACATTTTATAAGCACAGAGGACTATTTTCATTTAAACCGTCTACCGTCAAAGACTTACGGAAATTTTGAACGTAAACATATGAATCAGATATTTGTTAAAATTATTGACTCGTAGCTTAAAACCATCTCGAACTGTTCATGTCGTTTATAAACTTGATACGTCTGATTTCATTTAGAGATATCATTTAAATTATTATAACTAATTCTGCGCATTATCTTTTCATTTTATGTCACAACATTTTTGAGGAAAATGTACGCAAAACATTTTCGTAAAAAGTAATCATATATATTAACGCTGACAGTGAAAGGTAACCTTATTCTTATGAAAATAACTCACGCGACTTAATTTTCTGTATGAAAAGCAAGAGCACGGGGGACATTAATTTGGCCAAGTAAATTTTAATTACAAGAGGTCTTGAGCTGAGGCTATCCCACACATTATTTTTTCTGAGGTCAGGAGCCAGCAGCTGTATTCACATGTCAGCCGCTTTCTTTCCACTCTTTCCCTCGGCTACACTTATTAGAAGTTATCCTTTTAAATTATCTCCATTTTCAGCATATAAATGCTATTTTAGCGCTTACATTTAATTAAACCATGCCATTGGATACTAAAATTAGATATTGTTAAGCTCCTTTTATTTGCGCGCTGTAGAAAGTGCCACTTCCAAAGACTATATAACTATCGTCAAATTTCTTATTCAAATCATCATAATTAGGAATTTTGACATCATAGTTGGTGTGTGCTAAATATAAAACAGATTAATAGCATAAGTTTCCTGTTTGCATTTTTCAACGTTAACCTACGAGAAGAAAAATCTCTCCTGTGAGTAATTCAAATTTTAAATGTTTTATTCCTTTAGTAGAATTCAGGGACCTACGGCTAAAATTCTTTGAGCAACTAAAAATCGCTTAAACTGAAATCAAGAGGAAAACTGTGTCAAATATGTGCTAAAGCAAAAAGTGGACTCATAGAATATAATTGAAATTTACTAAGGTAACGATTTTTTCCGGAAGGACTATGTAAGACAGAAGAAAAACTTCATAAATAGCTAAATCAATGCTATACAAAATTTATGTAATCCATCCCTTCTGAACCACCATACGCAAACGATCTCGAAGCAGATTTACTCGAAAATTTAGTAATGAAATAGCTAAAATAGGTTCCTCCACTTCTCACTTTAACTATGAATGGTAAGAAAAGAATTCGAAATGTCGACAGAATAAAGACGGAAATAGTCACTATGAAATACCTGGAGATGTAAATTGAGTTATTGAACCTTCGTGATAATATGCGATATAGAGAAACTTCAGCGCATATGCTGCTGAAAGCACAGCAGATTCCAACGCTGTCCCTTTTCATCAAGCGACAAAAAAGATAAAATTCAAATTACACCATAAGTATTAATACAGCTGTAAACACAACCGACTATATTTATTTCTGATGTAGGGCTACCAAGTCATAATACCCTACATGTTAAATAAGCTCACCGTCATTCTGAGTGCTTCTCCATTATTGAAGAAGAATATAAGTTACAACTAAGGTTTATTAGTATTTAATATGATATCGTCTGAAAGAACTTCTAAAGAGGACTGCGGCCAATGACTAGCTTAAGTCTGAGATGTCAATAATGAGAGTTAATAGAATATAAACTGTTAAAAAATATGTAAATTATTGATATTATGACAAAATTATAATGATGTGCGATTATTAGTTAAAAAAATAGAGTGACAGAGATAAAAATCTAAACAAAGTCTGAAAGATTTCTGATCGAGGTAAGCGAAACTACTGATAGCTTTCGTTGACACTTTAAGATATAATAATGGTATTACTAAATTAATTTAAGGCAGTGAATTCGATAATGTAGTTAAGCAACAGAAACAAAGCGGAATTTCGAGAAAGAGAAACGGAGATATAGAAAGATAATAAGTGACTGTTCATGACTAAATCGTACATAAAACTGATATGGATCGGTAAGGGCCAATAAAAGAACTTTCGCAATGAAGTTACAATGGAAGAAATCGACGAAAATCTAAATTTCTTAACTATATCTTGTCTCATAACAAAGATAACAATCTCTAAATCATCCTCTTTGACACATGCATACAGTGACAAATACTATAAAAAATTATTACGGGGCCTCCGGATAGCCAAGCGGGAAACACGTTCGACTTAGATGGCTCGATTCCCAGTGGGAGCTAGTAGGCGAAACGCTTATCTGTCGAAGTATTTCTAAAATTAGTATTATGATCTCTGTAATAGCGAACATTATAAACAAGAAACCTCGGTCATCGAAGTATACGTATATGAAAAATACAACCATTTAAAAAAGACAATGTTAGTATCAAGTGAAACATTTACGGTCCGATATACTCAAATGGAGCAATAAGAGACTTTAAGACTAGTACTTTATAGCGGGGATCGGAATCATAGCAGTAATAAATAAAAAATACTGAATTTATGTTATCAATAGTTTCTTATCGGAGTGCGAAGTTGAATTATTTTTCCCGAAGATTCAGTTATTCGCTGAAATACTGGATGAAGTAAATAACAACCAGCACGCAATTACATGAGGCTTCTCCGTTAATACTATCAAGCAGTATGCGGATTTCCGTTTGTTTTGGTAGAATAAATTTATGAAATGATCCTTACATCTATTTCAAAATGCCAAGGTTTGCTCATGGTTATAATTTCAGAATATAGACTGGTGTTCCTCGGAAATACTGGAAATCATTATATCGAGAACGTAATCAGTATACACATAATTTCTAGTGATGAATTATACGAAAAAAGCAGATTAATTGGAAAATAGAATAAAATTAGTGATTTTAATTAGTGATTTCGAAGAAAAGATGATTGCGAGAATACATAATATATTTAGAAGTGGAACGATTCTGGAGCATTTGCGTACCTTTTTATATGACGCAGTTGACCCCCATAGAGGTCACTAGAAATGCATACCTGTGGAACAAAATTAAGCGAAAAGTAAATGCGTCAACCGCAATTTTCGTATTTCAAAAGGAATCCCGTCTGCGTGCAAGTCAGAGAAGCGAGCAAGATAAGGATTTGCGACCATAAAATATCTTTTTAGGCTTTAAAAATCGATGAAAATTCAGGACACTTCCATTTATGTACTCCAATTGCTTCACTCTGACTCCGTAAAAAGCATCTCAAAACCGTGCCATTGTGGAGCATTTGGCGTACTCATCAGGCGTTTTGACAGAGACTCGTTTTCTTTAAAACTTGCCCTCGCCTTAGCAACTCAACGAGGCTGCAAAACTAGCTACAATTCATTAATTTATGCAATGCGGCATCATTGAACTCTGCACTGCGGCGTTTCCTTGCCAAAATGAGGTAGCTACTCTTGTCCTCGGGTATTCCGTAATTGGTTCGACTCATATACGCTCGGCTTTTTTCCTTCCTTTGGACTGACTTTCTCGAACTTTGATTCGTCCATACTTCAATCTCCCTCTCTGCTGACAACTTTAACATTTTTCCCCTACTAGTGGATATGATGATGTATTTGGCCGTCCTAGTAATATAGTTGCATCGAATTTAGGAATGCAACCGAGTTTTTTGTTGCATTTCTGAATGTGCGGTGAGTAATTTATGTCACATACTCACATTTTAAGCAGTAAAGAGTTCAAGTAGCGGTTTAATATTTTAGAAGCAGCATCCAGATTACCAAATGCAGCAAGGGGCTTTGAGAAATAGTAGTTACGAAGTACCTGATTTCTCAAAGTCTTCTGCTATTTCAGTTCCTTATTTGCAATGAAAAGACATGTATCTTATTAGTGTTGTAGGATTGCATTAATTTTATGAAGATGAGTCAGCTAACTTCTAAAAGCAAAAGAAATAGGACGGAGATTGGTATTAGTCATTATCTTAAATGAATAAAAGGAAAAATAAACTATAGGATAGCAACGGCTAAATACATTATTTATATTCCGCCCTTATTCGCATTCCTCATTAAAGAAGTATTTCTAGATTTTTAAAACATGGCGATACTTAAGTTTCTTTAGAATGATGGATGTTTACATATTAAACTTCCACGTCCAAAGGTAATTTACAAAATATACGAATTAATAATGAAACACCGTGTAAAATTTCCAAAAAACAGCAGTTTCAACTGGCTGAAGGAATATCATTATCACTTCCGCGAAAAAATATTTTAATGTCAGATTATTCCTTGCTTGTCTAAAGAAAACTGACTTGTTCAAAGGAGAGATCTTCATATTACTATACTACGTTAATTTTATTATTCATATATAATGTACGTAGCAATGTTAATGATATTCGTATCACTAACAAATTCGAAGCTTCTTAACAGCTTTTACTGAAGTAACACCCACACAAGTTTCGAGTAAAAGGTTCAAAACCATGATATATTCTTCAATTTCATTTGTCACACATATACAGAACGCTTGTTTTAAAATATTTTCCAGCGTTAATTGAGAGAATTTCAAGTATTAAAAGTTGTATTTACTCAGCATTCAACGTAACTCTAACAGAACAAATCAGAATTTTGTTTATAAAGAAATATGCGAAAATTATCAATGGTCTAAAACTCTATTACGTAACATAGTTCAAACAATTCTAAGCACGAAAGTCTGTAGGCAACTTAAGAGTATAATGTTCAAAGTGAAACCGAATTTGGGGGAAAATAAATGAAAATTCTTGAAATATTACACATGACGGGCAAGAGTTACCGGTTAAAACGACTAGTAAATAAAATCAGGAATTACCGGAACATTGATTAGGGATTCAATCCTTGAAAAGAGCAAAAAAGTTTTGTAGAGAAAATTATCAAGCACATACATGAGTAGATGAATGTCATTAATATTCACATGAAATACCCAATGGAGGAGGTTATGAGCGTTTTCCTGCTTCCCTGGTCAAGTGAATATGATGGGCAGAAGCTCACTCCCTAAGGCAAATAAAATGACGAATGCAAGCGGGATTCGTCTTGAGGCGTATATGGTCAGATGGATAGCCATAGAGACACACAGGTGGTTCATACCCTCTCTCTCACTTTGTAAGACGATTCTCCCCCTTCCGCCCACCGCGAGACTCCATCTCGCGTCTCAAACCGGTAGGAATAAATATATATAACGCTATTAATGTGGGCAGGAATGAGATTAAGATTCCATCCATGCACTTTAAAACCTTACATACTTTCCTCTTATGCTTACAGCGGAGTGGGGAAGCACTGACCTTAAACAGCTCCCACTCATGGTTGATTTTGTTTCTCCTAACAGAGAGAACTGCGCCTCTTTCTAATTCAACCTTAAGATACATCGTCATTAAAAATGGAGTTTTTCGTTAAATTATGACCTTGCTTAAAAAGTTTCGTAATCAGTCACTAACATAAATCATAAAAGAGAGTTCTTTCGTTAATTATACGATTTTAAATATCACATTTCGCGGTATTTTCTCGGAAAATTTTGAGGTCCGAATGTTTAGCTTTTATCAAAGTAATCACCGAACTTATTAAAACCTACAGTTTAGAAATATATTCCTTGGTTAAACATTTTCATTAATATCATCTAAGAAATTTATACTGAATATTTAAGGATTCAAATCAAATAAGGGCCCTCATGTATCCCTCTAACGACATAAAATATTTATGATTTTCTCAGATATTTTATACTGCCAGAAAGCAGCAAAATATCAGCGATAGATATGGATGAACGTTTGAATTGCAATACAATCATGTTTCTGAGAAATTAAACTCATCTAATTCTTCCGAAGGAACAATCCTATATTTCCATCAAAGGTGATGCTATTCATTCCAGAAACAGAGGAAAATAATGCAAAATCAAGTAATTACGTGGAAGAAATATCACTTGTCATAGTAGACATCTCGTCATCATTATATAGAATCAGAAATGACTTATTTCATACTTCCAGTTGCTGGTAATAACAGAGATATTTATTGCTACTTCTACGACTTGAGCGTCTGTAGAGCATGATATAATCCAAAGCAAACGGGGCAGGATTTCTTATCTGAAGAATTTGTCATTGAAAAACACTCCCTAGGAAAAGTAACTCGATTAGCACAAAAATCTCTTCATAGAAAAACATGGTGTTAAAAATTAAATCAAAATAAAAAGTGGTTAATTAACGTCACAGCCGTAAGTTTCCAGTGGAATTTTTATCGAAAAAATATCATATCGATTAGATGTCACAGTTTTTTGATTTACTACTGTGGAAACGGGAGATCAAATCTAATCATGTGCGTTTGATGATTTGATGGAATTCGCATTCCGCGTATTTATTTATAAACCATTCGGGAAATGAGATAACCGAGAAGAGAGTTGCAGAATCAATGATTTTATACAAATAAATATATTACTGACGTTAGCGTGTAAGCTGGAAGCTCATTAATATTAATCTCTCTCCGGGAAAGGAACTACTTATGTAAGATAATTCCGCATACTTATGCTGATGGAGTCCACCATTACCCCCGTAGTTGATGATATCTTTAAATTACATCTTGTAGATACGTACCCAACTTCTTATCTGTAAAAAGGTTCACCCTCCGAGTACGTGATTTGCTTACTGAAGCCAAATTTTGCTTGCTTTATGTATACTGGAGAATGATTTAATAATAAATCTTCATATTTGGTCTTTTCCTTCGGGTCACAGTTTGAGCTTGGACATTAGTAAGAAAGTATTTGAGATATCATCGGATCGCACATAAGAAATAGGTAATAAATACGTCCTTCGAAGGATCTGATTATGAATTATTGAAAGAGATGACTAGTAGACAATGCTATTCGAAGGATATCTTTCGGCGATCCATCGCGGCATTATGTGTCAACGGAAAAATTTGAAAGGAAGATATAAAGCTTGGAGGAATTTTGAATCTTTAGATTTTCCTTTCAATTAGTAGCCGCCGTAAGATTTATTTTAAATTACACATCACGTAGTATAGATAGTTATCAAGGTTTCGCTTATGGTTTTACGAAAACGACCTCGAAGCTATTCCCTCATGAGCGAGGATTCGAATCGTTTAAATATAAGGCATTGATAACCATAACTTCATTCCAAATCCGATGTTGATAATATCAAAATTTTAAAGGAGAATCTAAAAGAATGGTCATTTTTCGAAAATACGAATTCTTATAGAGAGAGCAGTGAGCTCAAGTATTCGAAGATTCTATTCAAGATGGGAAATATAGCCACATGAGAAAACTGTATCATTTATTCCGATAATATATTGACGTAAGATCCATATGTTCAAACAAAATACACCATCTACAATTAAAAATATATACGGTGGAAAATTATTGGAATTCCTCTTAACAGCATAAAAAGGGTCCATTTCTTTTCCGCTTTGATCGAACAAATCTGACAGAACCGACGAAATCTATAACATATTCTAAGGTCTAACTATCATGTATTATAACTTAATTATTGATCCACTTACTTAACTTACTATTCGAAATCGCTGACGACTAAAATATATCCGTCTGCTATGGCAATAAAAAAATCTTCAATAATAAGTCTTTTGTATTCAAAATGACATTCTTTATCAAGTTCAGAATAATACAAAGCTGAAAAAATCAACCCTAACACTAAGGTCAATATTAAGATTTATAAACGATGACAAATGAATGAAAAATCCAGAGTTTGTGAATTTATTCAAACTGAGTTCTAAAATACACTAATTACGTTACTTTAATTATCGCCTTAGTTTACCTTGAAAGCACGTTAGTAATATTTTCAATGAGCGTACTTATTTCTGTAATGTCATCAGATCGAATACTGGTTAGACTCTCCACTATTATATACAAAAGTCTTTGAAGAGGAAATTACAAGATGAGTAGTGGAATAGTTTGCCCTTGATTTCGTAGCTCAGAGTACTTAAAAAGCAGAGGTGAGAAAATAATCAATAGCACCTCAAATGACTCATTTTTAACGATTAAAAATTGCAAATGTGTACAAATTTTGGATGACGAGGCCAAAGTTAGAAATATTATTTTCTATAATTCAATAATTTGTGGCAGCCATCCGAGAAATGCAAAAGTATGGAAAGTCAGGAAAATCAAAGTACAAAATATCTACTAGAATCTAGTAGAATCTGCTGGGATGTAACTTTGCGGAAACTCTATGGGAAGGAATGAAGAATAAGAGAAGAAGGATAGTAAGGGAATGCCTCCCGAAACCATCGTCAAACTTATTTGCATGACTCCGTGGATTTCCTTCCTTCCGCAACAAAGATGGCATTTTCTCCGTTTCTGTATTTCTCTTTCCAAGTAGGGATAAATATCGGAACAAAGAAAAGGAAATCGGACGAAACATCAAAGTTGCATTGAAAGGGAAAATATAAATTCGAAAAATCTTTGAGAGAGCCGACTGCAAGACTTTTTTTTCTATTTTCTGTTTGGAAGAAGAAATGAACAAGGAGATCGTGGCATGTGTATGAGTCAAGGCGATGAGCGGAATTCTAAAAGAATGTGTGCTTCTTGTAAGGGATGCATATGAGACTGTGGCATGCCAAACTCTTCCGAAACAACCTTTCGAACGGACTTGCAAGTTATCTCCCGAGCTTTCAGACTGTTTCCCGAAAGAGTTACGACCTTTTAAAGAAATAAACACGGTACACTGAGGTCAACATACCGGCAGAGACTCTGATAAGGTTCATTAGCTTACATTCTCTGATGCACTTGTGAATACTCCTCCAAGTTTTGGTTGGTTAACACACTAGCCCACCAACGCCAATGTCCAGGGTTCGTGTCCCGGCTTGTTGGTTTCTTCCTGATTATGGTATAGATGTTTCTATACGCCCACTTTCGTTTTTCTGTCCCTCCCTGAACTGCAATTGTCCAAGATCATTTCGGTTGATGAATCAGATAAATGAATTTCTATGGAAAATTTCTATTTCTATATCTCGAGGTGGTTGATGAGTTCTTTGAATACTTATGCTAACATGCACTAAATAAGATTAAAAATCAGCATTTCCATAAAAGTTTTTATCCCTCTGGAAATAAGGAAAACGTACTTATTATTAAATTATTCATCACCCGAAAAATATCTATTATCTCATTCAAAGAGTACAGTTCAGGAGGGCTTGCAACATATAAACTTATATGGTTCATTTCTCCTATCACGACGGATTACATTCAATTCATCCATATTTAATTTGAATCTAACTGAATCGGAGTTAATCTTATTTGACGTTTCCGTAGTACTCATGAAAATAGTGGAGATATTTATCAAGAAGGAAAGAAAGTTTCATTAATCAGAGAATTTTAAGGAAGAACTTACTGCAACATGGAGGACCATGTTAAGTCAGAATGCATGACATTCTTAGGGCCTCTTTTGTTTCTCTTTTAATTCTTTTCCCACAATCATAATATAAATTTGATGTTGAAAACTTGAATTTACATTAAATTACTGCCATTTCATCGTGTCAATCCCATTCATGTCTTTGGCTTATTCTTACGAGTTTTGCCGTTTTATGTTCTGGTCGCTAATAAAAAAAGCAATAATATGTTAAATTGTTTTCCATTCTTATCAAGCCTATCTGTCTTTTAGGTAACTCAAAAAACTACATAGCATATTGCAAGGAATATTATTGTGTTAATTCAATAACTGCAATTCAAAATCTGCATAATGAACCTCATCTTCTTCGTCAGGGTGAGCAAACGTTTTTGGAAAGGTCCAGATAGTGAAAATTTTTGTTCGGGAATCAGATAGCAAACTCGAAGATGTATGGGTATTGAATTACATGGGTAATCCAAATAGAGCAGCATAAAAGACAGGTTAAATTCTATTATTAGGAAGTGATATGGATTTGGTGCATTGTTTGTAGTTCGCCTATTCTACCTAGATAAAGCGACACATTAGTGTTGATTTTCCTTAAAAAAATGAAATTGAAAACCTTCCGCTGTTAAACTTGTAATCTGTGAATCAAAATAAATTTTTTCGTGACTTCAATAAATCCAATATACAACGGAGAACACCATCTGTTTTTTTACTGTACCTGGTTACATATACCGGGAAGAATTAACTTCGAGTTTTACAGGTGCAAATGCTATATCTTACACGAGAGGAAGAGGAAATTGAGTCTTTATGCTATATGCGGTCTTTTTCAAGTTCAATGCGGTCCATCCGTAACTCCCTAAACAAATTCCTTTACTAACGTTATTTCACTTCCCAATCTTGTAAGTGATGCCTAGAAATAAATTAAGAAGAAAACTTTGCCTAAAGTTAACCTAGCGAATTAAATCGTTTACCCACATAGAATTTCGATGGTGAACTAAACCTTCAATTTTGTAATACGCAGCTCAGTATAGTTTCTTATGCGGTCGAAAGATATATAAATACGGCCTTCCGATTAAATAATATTTCTCGTCTGTCTTCCACAATATAACTATATACTTCTACATCACATGATAAACTATCTAAAATCCATTACAGACCGTTAAACGTTACGTTATAATTTATTTAGAAAGTGTACGGATGTATGTTCTTAAGTTATTCATAATTACTTAATATGGAGTTCGCAATTATTTACTCTTCTTTTTGCGAAAATTATAGCTCGAGCTCGCCGAAGCGTGGGATTTTTTCATTTTCATCATTTTTTGGGCAAAGTGAAAAACCAGTTTATCAGAGTCATAAATTTTCATGAGAAATATAACAGAAAAGGAAGAAATTCTACTTTGCAGCTGCAGGACAACTTCGGGGCTATAAAGCAGAGAGAGTTAATGGGAAGGAAATAGGTGTATTTCTTGCATCTTGAATGGACTTCGCTTAAGTGAAAGCTTAACTTCAACAGTCAGCTTTAAAAAGATTTTTACGTGTAAAAATACCATTCCGAGGTGAATACATTCTTTGTGAGAAACACATATGCATATCAACCAGCTATTTTATTGAAAGAAATAATTAATATCATATGGTTTACATCTTAATATCATGTAATGTAAATAGCTTACGCTTTAGGAAAGCGAATGAAAAATATTTTAGTCGTACCCGTAAACTTCGAAATAAAGAGCACCTTAACCTTGCTGAAAAATATTTTATGCAAAATTTATTCTATATAGTATAAGTTTTAAAAGTAAAAGCGTATTGCTGTTTATATGCTAATATAATTCACCAGTTGTACTACTAGTTTACTATTAACGATATTTATGAAATTATGTTTGAGTTATAATGCCAATGCAGCAGAGCAAAAAAAGATAGACGAATTTTCCAACTTTTTCGGCATTGAAAACTCCAACCGTAAAATAAATCCTGATTCAGAATGAAACATTTATGAAAAACATTCATAAAATTACTGTCTAAACTGTAAATCCAAAGAATAATTTAGCTGGTAAAGCGTCTTAAACAGTGTTAACAACTCGTAAGGATTAAAGAAATATGGCTCCCGGATAGCGAAGCGGGTTCGCCTTTGGTGAAAGTGGTCCCGGATTCGATTCCCTGTATGGGCCCATACATGCAAAAAGACCGAAGGTATCGAATCACTTTTGAAAATATTACTACTAAAAATAAAATAATAATAAACTAAATGCATTTTGAAAATTCCTTTCGAGAAAGACCACGTTAATTAATGAAACTGTGGCGACGAGAGTTCATAAATCCTTATCTTCATATTGATAACGAATAGGCCACAGCGTTCAAGGGATCAAGGAAAATATGAATATCTTTTTAATTTTTAGATTGTTTTTATGTGACGATCGGCACTAAGTAAACTATGAGCGAGATGTTATGAAGCTTGCCTTCACTGTTGGCGATAGAAAAGACTCGTTCACTTGAAAAAACTTGCTATGGCGAAACTCATACGTTGTCAAACTGGACATGAAAGAAATATGTTCGAGCAGAATTTCTTTTATGCAGACCGCTTCAGAGGAGCATTCGAATGGCAAGGTAATTTCCTCTTATTGAATCAGACTACAATTATTTATAGCTCTGAGGAATCCCGAAGATATTATTTATGACTGATGCCTGGGACGGGAGAAAGAGAACATGAGAAATTCATAAGAGAAAATTTAACTGAAAAACCATGGATTTGATCGGAATAGTAATGTGGACAGTTTCATCTTCAACGAAAATTCAGAATATTTTTATTGCACTTTTCGTTCAAATAATAACTATTAAAGTTAATCCATCTGATTGGTTCGGAATATTTAGTCTGTTAGAGTTTGAAGGTATCCATAATTCCAGATATCTATAAAAATCTCTTAAGTTTCTTAAAACCTCAAGCTATAACTCGCATTATATGATGTAATAAATTTTTTCCGAATTGAAATATACAGCTTAAAATCTGAAGTATTACCATAATAAATTAAATAAACCTATGAATATGCATGGTCTACTTCAAATGTTTTTCTTACTTTAATGAATAGGAGTAAGGGACCAAACAGTATGGGAAAAAACCGGGTCTCTTAGATTTAGATTCCTGCTACTCTTCGTAGCAGGAACTTAAGTTAAATCTTAAGTACTCTTTCTCTCACAACAAATTCACAGGGCATGTGTACAAATTGTATAGTAAATCATTCTTGGTGCAGGGAGCCAAACTTTGGAATACGTTATCACAACACTACCAAGTAAATTTCTAAAAAGCGCAGTTTCAGAACATTTTAACTGATAAAAGCCATTTCTGAAACCAAAAATTGCAGCCATAACCTCAAAGCTCGTTTTTGTATATTTTTCAAAGTTTAGTTGAGAATTTTTTCTTCAGAAACCCATTCCTTTTGTGTGGCTGTATTTTTTCTTCCAATTTTAAACATCATAACAACTATATTCATGATTGAGGTTTGCTGAAAGATGGACCAACTAGGGCCAAAATTCACCTTAATAAAGGTGACGTTCATAAGTATTAAAATCAACCATTCATTCCATCTCTACCCAAACGGTAAGAAACTGGTTCAAGTGATGAGTAAGAAGATTCTAAATATATAGATAAAGGTGCGGGAAATAGGGCCCCACACATCGAATCAAACTTTTCTTCAACACTTCAATCTTTCCTCGGCCTCCTTCCCTTATTTCGGACTAAAAACGACCCCACACGGGGAGATCGTAGAGAGAGAAGGAGTGAGTGGTCCATCAATACGCATTTTCCACGCTGTCCGCACTTGGCGAGAAAAAAGAAATCACAAAAAAATGAAAACTTTTATCCCTTCCCTGCGGTTCCTACTGGGCAGCGAGTTGAACGGAAGCTCGGAAAAAGGGTTGGGAAAGAAGCATGTAAAAGATACGAGGTCGAGGAATAATGGGGGATTGCGGCGAGTCGAAATTATGTATTCTCCTAAAGAAAGAAGTAAAAGTGTTTCGGAGGCGGGAATAAAAAGTCGCGCTTTTCTCCCACCTATGATTCTCGCCTCACCAACGTATTCCGTGAGAGGGAGAGAGATAGCATGAATGGACCGGGATTCTTGGATGACGCGCTCAGAACCAAATCGACCTCCCAATACGACTTCTCCTTAGGTGTAAAATGAGATTGGCGATCGGTGGAGCACGGTTTATCCTAAAGAACGCGTGCGTGTGGGTCCTTTCGAAAAAAGTCTATTATCAGCTTTTACCGGGATTTACTAAAACACATACCTTTCATTTATTATAATTCATGTAACTAAAATTGCTTCTCTATGTTCGCTGGATATGACGGTTTACAACCCAAGAGGCGCATTGGTTAGCATACAATTCGAATTAGGGCTAACCGAGTTTCCCAGGTAAGAGCAAGGGTGACCCTGTCCTATCCTTTCAGTTGCCCTGTGTCATTGACCAAGGAATGAATGCCCGTGAGGATAATTCGAAATGAATTCGGACAGGTGGTATTTATGGAGAGGCAATTGGAGGGTTATGAAGATGAAAACCTTTTCGCTTAAAAATACACATAATG
The DNA here is from genome assembly GCA_036926295.1 of Pachydiplax longipennis. Lineage (NCBI taxonomy): Eukaryota > Metazoa > Arthropoda > Insecta > Odonata > Libellulidae > Pachydiplax > Pachydiplax longipennis. The sequence goes on from JAVFKF010000012.1 coordinate 22,797,722, forward strand.
TTTACTACCGACTTTCGGTATTCATTATATCTTAGTAATTTAATTATGAAACTTTTGAAAGTCTCATTAAATATCAAATATAAACTAAGCTTTTTGCAAAGGTTGGTCATCGTAAAAGGATAAAATTAATCATGTCGTTATAATAAATTAAATATTACTGACGAAGTATTTAAAAATTGTTAAAATAAAACTTCGATTGTTAAGTAGATTTTGCGAGTGGCCTCCCACCGGAAATCGAATCCGGGACTGCTTAACTTCACATATTATAGTATAAGATGTCATATAATGGGTAGCTAAACTAAAGAGATCACAGCAGTTAAATGCAATTCCTATTTGCAATAATATTGTAATAAATCAGCTATAACTGCAGCAGGTACATACAATAAAAAATTTCCCAAGATTCTATAGTAATATATTAAATAGCTACACTTGGCGCGATAAAGTAAATGTACAAACACAATGCAATCCCTCGCTGGCTTGAATTAAACGCAGGATAGAACAGTACACTATAACCGTGATTCTATTAGCTGGTAATTCTTAGCGTTCCTGAGCAGAATCTCACCGCCATAGGTTACGTAAGAAAGGAAAACAGCTAACAGATGAATATAACTACGATATATAACGACTTTCCACCAAATGAAAAGGTAATTTGCTATCGATTATGAAAAAAATACATTTGTTATCCCATCCGCTATCCAGCATCATAATCATTTCGTTTCATAAAAGCGATACCCGTGTCCTGGAAAAACCCTCTCTTCCGAACCTCGCACTTCCACTTTTAAGAGATGAACCAGTCTGAAGAATACCTACTCCCCGGAATCCAAAACCTTGGCACGTAGTATGTTACCGGATCTTTCAACCGTGAAGGTTTTGATATAGCCACCACGCAGGCTGGCCTCGCAGAGAAAAATAGAGGAAAGATTTCCCTTCCTACTGGATTACGCCGACTTCCAACTTACCATTGCTGCCACCCCTTTCCTCTGCGTTCCTACACCAGAAGCTCCGAATCGACAAAATCCCCATAGAAATGTCCAATTAAAAGTATTCCAGCAGAGTCATTCCGATCAATTAGCCGAAGCCCTGTCCTCGATTATTAACCGTGGAAGAGGGATGGTCAGAGCTGAGAGTCGACGGGTGGGCGAGATGGGAGGAAGAGATTTACTATTGGAAAAGAGAGGGGGTGGAAAGAAGAGGTTTAAGAGATAGAATTGCCATCCAGGATTTGCGGAGGTAGATGTAAATTACTATTGATGTACGAAGGCTGGCTCAAATTACAGTCGGCGTTGTTAATTATGGGATTGGAGTTTATTTTCCCTCTATTTTATAAGGCGAAGCGGAGGCAAAATGTACTCTTAGCCTTTACCCTTGGTTGGGGATCGAAGAAAATTCTTCCTTGTTTGCCTGCGCACTGCGTCTTAACTGACATGACTCTACGGGGAAAATAATCCTCTGGGTAGAGAGGGGCTAAATAAAGCCCTTTCTGATTACAAAGAAGAAATCGTGCTTCCCCTACAAGAAGCTTAGATCATTAAATTATTTATCTAATTTCAGAAAGCATAAACGTCTACAAATAATCCGCTTTCCACGAATTGGTCGGTAATCGGTAATCGTAAAAATCAATCGGTAATTTGTAAAAAAAGCAACCTGAATGAATGTGCTTCGAAAAGGTTTTGAACCTCTCGTATGGAATATACGTACTATATTACGAAATAATGTAAAACGTTCAGTGTACTTCTATAATTCCTGCTATTTTTTATGAAATAAAAAACGTACTTACAAGTCAAATTTGAAGATCTATATACTACCAAGAAACTATCGAATATTTTTCAAATTATCATTATCGTGAAAGAAATTGCAAAATTGCACAGATATTTCTATATTTCCCTTTCACGATGAACGATATTGCTTGGTATTATAAGCAAAGGCTGATTATATTTTTTGCTTGCTTTTGAACCGCTGAATTAGCTGTTTGAAAAAAATGTTCATTTTCCCGTTCATTTTATCATCCGAATCCACTCTGGAGAAATTCGGTGAACTCAAAAGAAGTAAACATGGAGTGTAAATTTTAGCTTGCTCCACAGTATTACCTATTCCGTCGTTACCTCTTTCCCCACCTGTCAACAACTCATCACGGCCACTCCTTTCCTGAGTTGCTACATTGTCGTCTTCTCATTCTTTTTTCATGGCCCATCCTTATGTCACCATACCGACTCACTCGTTTATTCTACCCTTAAGAATTTTAATCTCCTTGCGAAAGGCATATTATTATATTAATTAATCATAATTCTTCTCCATTCCTGATATTTTAGCAACTACACTGAAGACTTATATATTGAAAGAATGTGGAAAAGTTAATACTGTGCCCTTCGCATTAAATTATTTCCATTTTGCATGAGTAATCGACTTCAGATACACGTGTAATAAATACTGAATAGTTGACAGTGATTGCTAGGATAGAAAGCTATCAAATAAATAATAACTGAGGTAAAAAATACTACTGATGTGGTAACCTAAGGAGCAGAGAAGAAACTTTCTTAGTAATACTTGTGTAATGTAGAATCATTTTAGATTTAAAAGATTCGGATTCGAATTCTAGCTATATATAAATTTACCAGATAATGGATATATACTCGTATATGAAAATAAAATGTAATCGGAATGATATTCAGGTATTTGTAAGTCTGTTAAGCTCTCAGCCAGAAGTCTGGTTTGAACTTCAACCCCTTTGCGATTAGCTAATAAAAGCCTGAGATAGGGGATAAAACTTACAAGGCGAGATGAAGATCTAGATAGTTTACTTTCCTCACTAATCCTGAATTCTATAAGTGGAAGAAAACCACGTATGTGCAGCGGAATGACCTCATCAACACTACATTTCATATTCAGTAATGAGTCACTGAAACGAACGTAATCACAGTAACCTCCAAAGAATCTTAGCCATGAGTAAAACCGGGAAAAAGTAAATTGTACATTTTCTCAGTCCTGCACCAAAGGAAAAATACAAAACATCCCATACACAACATGTAGACGATGAGGGATAAAACTATTTGAAATACTTAAAAGCGGTCATGGGACATCATTAGATGTCACTTTAAAACGCCACGCTTGTGACAGTCACTAAGGAAATTTCATGAGTGGGAGCGGAGGATGCATGCAGGCAAAATATATTGGAAGAAGGGCGGGGACATTCCTCCAGTGGCCGATATTAAAGGAAGATGGGAAAGGGGACAGTAAGAGGAGGAGGAGCGGAAAGAAAACGGGGTGGGCAAGGAATGCAATAGCGCGGACCTAATTTCGAACGCTTCCAGAGTTCAGGTATTCGGGGAGGGCGAATCGGACATGTGCGGTCAAGCGAACTCTCAAAGAGATATACGATTTTAGGTGGTTCGAGGGATGGAAAGGAGGAGTGATTAAAAGGAGTGAATCGAGAATTTGAAGGAGTCGAATTCTGAGCCAAGAGGACGGAAATATTCGATGCTATACGTTTTGCTGAGAAGATAAAATAGCTTTCTGGTCATTCAAACGGGTGACAGAGAAACGTTCAACTTGGACGTAGCCATGCTACTTATATTTTATACTTTGATCACCTCTTTTAATAGTCGCAGATTTAAACCTTCTTGTGTTTACGATATGAAACTTAATTTATTAACTTTAATAAAGTAGCTATTACTTTGTGGAATTCCATGATAAATGACCAGCAAATTTACAAATTTACATAAAAGATCTAATCCAAAAAAAATTAGATTCCGGATTTATTAACTTTGCACTCTCCTCATAAAGTTTCATAATAAACATATTTTAACAATTAAAATGTATTGTGGAAGGCCTTACCGTTTAGGAATCCGCTAAAAGGAAAAGGTATTCCTTACATATTTTTCACATATATATGGGAAGGTTTATTTTATTTCTACTTTTCCTCTTACTAAATATTTAAATAAAAATGCAAAATTAATAAATCCAGGATCTAGTTTCCGTTGTTGAAGTTGTTTCCTCTGTTGAATTCGCAATCAATTTTCCTAGTATTTAAAGATACTCTATACTTCTACAATAGTTTCAAGTGAAAAAGGTAAAAATTAAGATTAATATTTGAAAAAATTCTTGCAGGTTCCATGAAAAAATTCCTAGATATTTATTCCAAATACTAAATATGTGATGATTTTATTAATGGGAAAGTAGTTAACAGCTTTTGGCAATGTTATAAATATCCCACCAAAATATATCTACACATTTTAGTCCCAAATAAATTAAATTAAACTCCATACCATAGCAATATTTGCAAAAAATAATCTTCTTCTACCTATACCAAAGCAAAATTTAAGAAATTAAATTGATCGATTAAGTAGGGAAATTTTAAGGATTTAGCAACCCAAAAAACTTTCTGATTTAATACGATTTCAATATATTACTGAAACATAGGTTAAATTTTTCTATATTTTGTCCATTCCGTAGCTCTACAATTACACTCCTATTGTATCAATTGTATTTATGTAACATAGAAAGTCAAACCTAGAAATTGGAAAAGAAATCAACTTCATGATTTGGAAGGCTCTCGATCAGTCTTGCTAAAAGGTCGTTCAAGAAGACTAAGTAAGTCGTCAGGAAACAGTTTAACTACATGGGTCTCAATTTCGAAGAAGGGGAGAACGATTTAAATGACTCCTTTCATAAGGGCGGGAAAGATGCAAAGCAAAGTCGAGATCCAGAAGAAATTCCAGAGGACCCCATCTCCTTAACTGGACGGAGGTGAAGGAGTTCTGACATCAAACGTTTGCTGCTTTGAACATTCCGAGAGGGAAATCTTGGGAGGCTGAATAGCTTCTTAAACATCTTGGGAGAACACAGGTTCTTACTATTTCTCTTAAAACCAAGGCGTTTAAACGTGTGAACAATTATTTCAAATATATAATTACATGCTTAACAACTCGTCATCAAAATTTTACAATTCCACTAATTTGAGTGGAATAATACTAAGTTGAATATTCACTGCATTAATGATTCACAGTTTGAAATGCGTATTTCCAGTTATAAATAGCCAACCCAGTACAATTTAGTGCTGCTACTGCTAAATTAGTCCTTAAATGATTGTTTTCAGTTACTGTAAAATTTTTAAAGGCGAGTATTAATTAAAGTGTGAATTCAACGAAGCATTAATTGATTCAATGCAACGTAATTTAAAAAGTTGTTGACCTTAATTGAATTTCCAGGAATAGCTTTGAAAAGTTTACTTGAGAATTGTATTCCGTCTAGTCTAGAAAATTAATAAATCGATTGCTTATTTTCAGGCCTATGAAGAAAAACACAAATGAATAATTTAACACTGAATTGAAAAACGCTCTTGAGAATTTGCCATGCATCGTTAATTCCATCGTCTGGGAAACGGAGAGAGAAAATCATGGGACTTATTGAATAAAATATGTACAGAAATAAAATTATACAAAAATAGAGCAGAAAAACTGGTTATCTGTAAATTACCTTTCGCTTGTTTAATGAACATTAATTCACGTCTTGTCAGAAAACATTGTGAGTTCTAAGAAATATAATTTCTGTAACTCATCTTCATTAATTAATTTTAATTAGTTGGGCAAATTATCGCGACATAAATTTGCTCCGTCTTAAGCAAAAAACTGACAGGTAAGCGGAGATTATTTTATTCTTGTCCCTTTGGCTGGCGGGAACAATAGCCTTAAAATTATATACTACCCTTAAAGTGATTGAAGGCCTTAAATCAGAACTGGTTTCATCGAGCTTTCCAACATGAAGCTTTTCAATTGATTTATACTCGCACAAAGATTTTTTCATCTGGTATCAAGAGAAGGTTCACACCATACGTAATTATTAAATGACCTTCAAGATGATCGACGATTCATGAATAAGCAAATTTTGGTTGTTTCGAGAAGATATCCAGACAAGATTAAATGACAGCATAATTACGTTATTAATTAGGGTATAATGGGCAATTAATCGTCAATGAAAAGAAAGTAACTGAAACAACCGTAACCTGTATTTATAAGTAACCGTAAGGAAGTGGATCAACGTATGGAAGTGAAACTTGGGTTTTAAGTGCAACAATGACGAAGCGACTTCTGGTAACGAAAAAAAGTATAGGATACTTTAAACTCGGAACCACTGTCTGGCTTTCATGAAGACAGAAAATGCAATATCTGGGAGACAATGGCAGGAGGTAGATGTAATAAACAAAACATGGATCACTGAAATGGATGTGGACATGTCATGAGGCGAGGATACAACTACAACCGTTGGACATCTTCAGTTCTCAAATGGACATCATGAGGTGAAAATAAACCTAAAAGAAGACCCAAGGACAGAAGAGATAGAGACATTATCAAATAGCATGGCAAAGAGAAACTAAGGATAGAGTGATTTGGAAAACGCTTGAGGCCTACATCCGATGTCGGATTAACTGGAATATTATAAAAAAGTTCGAAGACAACGTAGCTGTTAAAATATATGATAATGTTAGATCTATTGCAAAATTTGAGAAACTGTTGAGCTATCAGATGTTTATGTCATAAAAATGCTGTTTTTTCTTACGGTGAAATTTCAATCAATTTGATATGCATACATAAAATTCTAAACAATTTGCCAAATTTCTAATTTGGAAGTCAACTCTTCATTGCTTCATAATTTGCAAAGTATCAATAACACGAATTCAGGGTGTAAAAGTACGTTCGATATGTTTTAACATATAGTGTGTAGTTCAGTGAGCACTTTCGAACTGATATTTCAAGACAGCTAACTGAATATTTCAGAAAACTTTTCTACTGGGAAGCATATTATTAGTATAATATTTAACACTTATAGTTAATAGAAAGAAAATGGATTATGGAGATAACAGAATAATCATCTTATTTATAACTAGCTTGGCACTGCATATTATTAATCATTATTTTAACTATCGTTGGAATCTAAAAAAGGATAGATCAAATTATACTTAACATGTGAGACTTCTGTCTATGGTCCTGATGAATTAAGCCTAAAAAGATTAGACTTAAAAGCAGAATCCCTATTCTCTTTCCTTTCCACCAAGTTTTCTGTATAATCCTTCGTTAATTCACCTAAAACGGTTAACACCACTGCGACGTAGCCACCGAAAATTTCCTCCTCCACATCCAATTCCTTTAGTGCATTCGAAGCAACTTACGTCTTGACACAAATGTAACCCTCATCAGATTCAGAAGAAATCCCCAAGCAAATGAAGTAATAAATTCGCTAACTACCATGCTGATGCTATTTCTCTGGAGGTTTTCCGCTTCTGACAACTGTAGTATTATACTCTGTCATAGATAAAGAGTGGTACTAGAAAGAGTAACAACCTGCAGAGAGTAAGTATGGCGAGGGTCCTCAGTGTCGTTAATTAATTGTTCATTCTTCGTTAAAAACAATATTATATTGATGAAATATCTTTATCGATTAAAAATTTGAAAAGTTAAAAACAAGTAGTAAATAAAACAATAAACAATATTTGTCTAATTATCACTACTAGATATAATGTATGATATTTTTCAGAAGTTCATCGTTCAATAGCAAGATTTGAAACTAGAAAATGATGATTCATTATCAAAATTAGGTTAATTTCAAACCCGAAATAGCTTTTTTCATAACAACGCGATCGCGTATATTCATTAAATGTAAGTTATGTTACTTACATTTCACAATACAATACAGCAACCATGACTGACACATTACAACGAAAAGTTGCCTTTAGAATACATTATATTGCAACCGTGATTGATCTTTGGAAATACTTCACTTGATAATGATATGAAGATACTGTTAGAAATAGTAAAAATTGATATATCAAGAACTGGTAAGCGTAGTACTGAATAAAAAATTAGCGAGTCCAATTTGCTGAAACCCTAGTTTTATTACATTTAGTTGTATTTGTGTATGTTTTATACTTCTATCTTTTAGATATCTCCAATCCACGTCAACATAACATACGGTGGAAAAAATTATTATAACGGTATAAAATATATTTTATTTAAATAAATATGTAAACATGATTAAACTTGTAAACTTCTATTAAATTTAACAAATTCAAGCATTATAATGCGAGTCTCAGATTCATGATCGAATAAAGAGGCTAATATATAATTCATCTTATTACTGTAAACAGCCAGAGAGGAATCTGAGGGACTTGAAAAATGATGGCTCCCAGATCTTCTAATCACTAATTCTATTTGGGTTTGCAGCATCAGCGACTCGCATACCGACCCTCCCTTTCCTCCTTTGGAACCCTCTCTTTTAAAAGCTAACACCATTCTAAAATCACCCTCGTCAAACTTTTTCCGCCCACCCCAAAAAGCCCTCGCTTGCACCCCAATTCGACTTCATCCGTCCCCCCGCCCCCTAAGTAGCCCTGGAAAGGAGACATCGCACGCCCCGCTGTTAAATTGACCTCGAGTTAAACAATTAGTGTGCCTCACGCGCGATTTTCTTTCATTTCTTCCGCAGGAAGGGTACTATGAGCTGGAAAATAGGGTTAAGCGGGGAAGATTTCTCGATAAGGGGTAAAAAAGATGTGGGAAGGGAGAGTTAAAATGGTAGGTCCGAAGAGAATCCCGAAGGGGAAACTATAATAGACGTGTTAGGATTAAGTCCATATGATGGAGAAAATTGTAACTGATCTCTACTTGGAGATAAATTAAGGGTAGAGCCAGTCGTTAAAATTTCCTCAGGAAAGAACTATAAAAATACATGGAACTACCAGAGGATGCATCAAGTCGCCTTCGAATGGAAATTATCGGTGAATAATAAACATGGATCGTGGATTTTAAAAAGAGCTGGAACAGAGATGCACTACCAAGATAAGATAGTTTAAACATGGCTATTATTGTAGCACCACTATTATCGGAACCACTATCATCAAAAATTGTATATCCTAGATAACTATTACTTAAATGGTATAAAATTAGATGGATAAAATATTATGATTTTATAAGTCAGTTGCAATTAAAGCAACCATTTAGCGACCTTGGATTTTGTGTTAATATTATGAGTCCCGAAAGGTTTTCCCTCACATCACTAGACAATAGTTATTTGAGCAGATTAATACTATTAAAAAGGCAATACATTTTTAAAACAACTAAAAATAAGGGGAGGTTGCATGTAATTTTTTTCTAATTTAACGAATCATCTAGAACTTCTTTGAGGAAAGAAACAACTTTTTCACCTCCACAAACAAAAACAAAGTCATCTCCACAAACGAAAACTTAAAAGTTTTACATTCATTTACAGTGATAAAGATTGAATCTGATCCTTTTCATAATCCGAAATAAAATTTTCAATTAATGGTCCTAATTCTAATTTTTTTCGTTACATTTACAAATTTAGACGAACTTCTTCCGTTTGGCCGAAAAACTATAGGCTTACAGTAGCCTGATTGTATTGTGTAAGTCCAAAATAATATATGACTGTAATATTGTTTAGTGTTTACTCGACAGAAAAATTTAGACAAAAAAACTTCAGCTTATTGTGAAAGTCCTAACTGGGAACGAAATCTGAACAGGATTTTGCGGAGCCACATTTTATGAATAAAGATTGGATGCAGACTTGGATTTTAAGGGGCGTCGAGATAGAAAAGAATCGCTCGACAGATGCGGATGGAGGGAAAGTAAAACAAAACACTTGAGAATAAGACGTGAAAAATTGCCTCGCGCATACTGATCGAGGAGAGGTTTAATCTTACAAGTTCCCCATAATGAAAGCCGCGGGAATGAAGAGGAAAGAGCAGGAAAGAGGCAAAGAATGGATTAAGAGCTGAAAAGAATTGGCCAAAGCAAATTATCCGGAAGGTTGATGAGACGAAATGCAATGGAAGGCAATTCGAGAGACTAGAGAATTCTGGGAAATGCTTCAAGGAGATTGCCGAGAAAAGAACAAGGTAAATATATAGGCTAGCTTAGAGATAAATTAAAAGTGACTTAAGTAAAAAAAGAGAATTATCAAATTAAATTCTGAGTCTCTTTTCGAATTTGAGTAAATGTTCCCGGAATATAAGTGGATTTTCAGAGGATTCATAAGTATTAGATCTCTAACGTTTTCACGTAGGATTACCAATAATTTCTTTCCAGAACCTCACATAGCTGCTGCTATTAGCTGGACGGATATATTCGCACTGCATGTAAAAGCCTAAGATAGTCTAAAATAATCCTTTAGCGTATTGTATCTTATAAATTATTTCTTAGGTATTAGATTGTCCCAAAAGCGTATCCAATCAAAATTGTTAGTCATTTCTGAGACGAAACCAAGGTCGTGAAAAAACATAAGAAATTTCTTCGGACATCAACGTCAGTGCAATCCTCTAAATCCTCCATCAAATTTTAGCGAGTGCTCTAATATTGATAGTTGGTTTGTGTCAAAACTAATATCGTCAATATTTTAGGGATAATATTAAGTTTGGGCAAATTTATGAACATCGAAAAGGTGTAGCCTGAGATATCCTTAAGATTGGTAACCAAAGGACAAAGTAAAAAATACATACAGAAGACTAATAATCGTACATCAAAGAATGCTTGGAAATATTGAAAATTAAATCGATGGATACATCGATATGACGCATAAATTTGCTTTTGCGTGATATCGTACGAAAGAGAACCGCATCTTTCCCGAACACGCTTTTCCTTTCAGGAACAGCGGAAAAGAACGCGTGAAAAACGTAAATAAATCGCTCCGTCGAAACAAAATAGTCGGCCAACACACACAGGCGCCCTTGGAGAAACAACAAGTGACGACGACGAATGGCCATAGGGCAATTGTGTCCATATAACGCCTTCCGGCATTAAAACCAGTGCACGCGCAGATGAGGGAGAGGAAGTATGGAGAAACAAACGAGGTAGAAATTGCGTCACCTCTCCGCTTTCCGTACGGGCATCGTTCGACAGTTCTTTTTCTGATGAAAAAAAAGAACTCCCCACCCAGAGCCCCTTTCCAATATCCCACCTGCTGTGACCTATGGAAAGCTATGTCCACTTCCCTCCTCACGCCACGCCCCCCTGCTGTTCCATTTCTACACCCCCCCCTCCACTCACTAATCTGAATTACTAAATCCAACCAACAGGCATTCCCTTTAGTTTTTTCATCTCTCTCTATCTTCCATGACTCCCACCCTTTCTCTCTCGCCATCCCTCTTAACTTGCTTTCCGAAATCTACCCTTTTCTCCGCCTTTTTCCAAATCTCATCCATTACCCTTTCTTCCTATTCTTTACAACTTTGGAGGAAACGGAAGGGAGATGCTTCCTAAGTCTTTTTCCTTTAGTAATGTATTCATGACTTGATTTAAAAAATCAGTTATGATAAGTCTAAAAAATATGATATGACTACATTCATCAATATTACCTTCAAGTTTATGATTTCATTCATGCACGAATATTTTCAAAGAACCGTAACTCTAAAAAAAATATCACGGGAAGTAAATCGGAATTATTCTCGCTCTCATTTAGAAGACATCGATAAAAATCATTTAACGAAAAAATCTTATATAAATACAAATTTTAACATAAGAGTATTCTTTAGCATTGCTAACCACAATAAACTTTCATGTTAATTTTTTAGTACTAAGGAACGGATTTTATAATTTACAGCAATGCAGCGCATCTTCTTGATGCCAAATTAACGAGCAAAATTTAGAAGTAGACATCCCTTTTTTAATTTTCAATAAATTCTGCAGTTGCGAATACATAGCATCGCTAGTTACAAATTAACCTTGGATCATTTTTACTACTAAATGGCCAGACTCATTGAATAACTACGGAGGTTCAATAATAAATAAATAATAATCATTTCAATAATCTCATACCCCACCTTGAGACAGAAGGAAGGAAAATAGGGCTTCTACTAGAATAAATCTTATATCGTTTTTACCATGGAATTAGCGTTTCCGTCGGGGTTATTTAAAAATTATTAATATTTATATAAAAATCTATATAAATATTATATAATACAAATAATATAAATTTTTCAAGGTTCATTCCTGTTGCCACCTCCAAAATGTATATATGTATCATCATTACTATCGTCATCTCCAAGAAAAATTAAACGAATATTGTTCTAACACATTCGAATCATCTTTTAATGTCCTCGAATTTTTAGAAATGTTCACTATGCAATGGTCAATCATCAAACAATAATTATTCATCAATGTGTAATTATCAAATCACTCATTTATCCTTTGCTCTTTCCCATCCTCTCCGCATTCTTTATTCTCTTTTTCTCACATTCTGCTTCCATCCACCACTTTTTCCCTCTTCTTTTCCCATCCTCTCCTCCCGGACTCCCCTCATTTGTAGTCGGGCCATGAAGGGGACGGCTAGCTCGCAGGAACGGTAACTCAAAGGAAAATATCCCGACGCCGCATTTCTCGCTTGTACTGTCCAGCGATTTCATGCGGAATATATATATTCTTATATTTCTTTCCATACTTCGCTCTTGGTTACCCCTTTCATACTATATTTGACGTGCGCTAAGGCGTGAAAATATTTTTGGGCCAAGTTTTTAAAATTCATTATGCGACATTGGAAAGGTATACGAGAAATGGATTTAATTAAGGCGAAGGGACGCTGGAATGTTAACGATGAGTTTATGACAACACTTAATTAAGAAGTAGTTTAACGGTATGGGGAAAGTAACAGGTTATCAGAGTGACTATTGCGAAATGTTTTAGTATTCGAGACTAAAAATCTCGAATCGACTTTGCTGTCATTTCCAGTGCTCGCTATACTTCAGTGACAAGAGGCATATATTGCCTTGTAATCATCATTAGAATCTTATACATTATAATATGACGTTCAGATTTGGTTCTTGGAAGTAATTAAAATTCAGCGAAGAAATGATTAGAATGTATACACCTACACATAATTGAAAGGTTTAGAATTTTACAAGTTTCCCTCAGACATAAAATTAAACATTTAATTGCAGTTACAATACTCAGGTTACTTTAACTACTATTACAAAGTTATATCTCAATATTTAATTTTTCTTATATTTACTGTATTTTGATTTCATTCATGCATTGGTATGCGTATCTATAGAAAATTAAGATAATTATCTTACAAGTTAATTTCTATAGTAATATATATTTAAATATCACCTAAGGTTATTCATTGTTTTCAATAATATCTACAGGCTTACCCACTCTCGAAGCATCACTTTACCCGTGTTACATGAATTAATATCTTGTAATAAGGGGAAAAAAATTTAAACACCTATTCATCAAGATGATCTTATATGAACATTTTCGAATGGCTCACCCACTGCTACAATTTCATTGAGATTCTATAACGGCTAAGGCAGCCCCTTTATCCAAACAACCAATAAAGGAACGATTTAACGACAAACCTTCACAGCTTCCAAATCTCCGCAATTCATTCACGTCCTAATACGTCATCTCCCAAATTAAATCTCGCAAAGAACATCTCAATTGACCAGTTCATCAAGCGAATGCCCTTCGAGAAATTGGGCGATAAATCTTCGAGGCAAAATTGATTCAAAAACGAAGGAAGGCCGACCGATCCCTCCTCAATCCCCGCTAATCCCGCCATGTCATAGCGGAACACGTCTCCCCGCTCCTAGAACCCTCTCCCACAACCTGCGACTCCCTCAACATATTCCTCTATCAACCCTGCCCCCCGCAGCGCGCTAGGATAATTCACGTCACTTAACTACACTGAGCGGGTTTTAACTTTGGCAGTTTTATTGGTTGGCATCCTTACTCCTCCGTCTTCACCACCCCACTTTCAATATTCAACCAGCGGGGCTTCGGTCCGGAGGGTACACAGGGAAAGGGGTCGCATGGCGGGGAGGGTGAATTCAGTTCGTTGGGAGCTCTAAAAAGACTAAATGAGTAAAAAAATGCGAGTAGGAGTGAACCGTGTGCAAAATTGCTGAGTGGGATGGTGTACGTGGTGATTTCCAAAAGAGGTTTTCGGGCTGGAGAAGAGGGAGCTCTGAGGAGAGTGGGGAGAATGGTAAAAAGGTGGGCTTGCTCTATCTGGAGAGAGTAAAACGTTGGAAACACGGTCCGACCGTATTCTGGAGAGCACTTAATCGTCGCATTAATGCCGGACTCCGCATCCCTCTGTTAAAATCGTCGCCCAAGGTTTCGAATCGCGGGGCTGGTTCTCCTGTCCATCGAATCTGCTCTTCCCTTTTTTCACTCGGTTCGATTTCTCTCAATATCTCCCCATGTCCACCCCTCAGAGCCCTTTTTCTCGTCATAGGTAGAGTGCCAAAACCCCTCCTCAGATGCAAGCCTCTCTTATGTCCCATTCTTCCTTCCCTTCCGTACTCAATGTCAATCCGCCATAGAAGTTTTATGGATTCCTTCAAGTAAGTATCACCCAATGTGATAAATTCCTTCTTTGTGTTTTTGCCTAAGTATAACGACCCATTAACAGAGCTCAACTGTCCAATGATTAAGGATTTAAATACACAAATGTATCCTTCGAGTCACCTTGAAGCGTTTGTTTTTATGAGTCTATTATTCTACAGTTAATCTCCTATAGCGATATTTGGCGGAATTCCATATTTTTTATTCAGAAATAAATTGAGTAAAATTCATATGTAATCTAATCTGTGGTGTTGCATAAGTTCCTCCAATTATTACTGCGCTTCTTTTTCTAAACAATTCACTATTCGGCCACCGTCCACGGAATAAAGAATTACATATTCTATTGCCCTTTATTTTTTTTCCTTGATTAAGGGCAGGATCTGCCAAAATATTTTTTCCCCATTACACACCAGAGAAAGGGTTGGAAAATTTGTTTTGTATCACACCAACGAACTTAATTTTAGGTTTTCTGCTGAGCGTAAAGCAATTTTTAGGTCGAAATTTACACTTTGGAATCATCATCATTCTAAAATACTATCCAAAATTTTCGAAATACGCGTGGATACTGGGAACGTGTAAAATGTTAAGGATAAATACTCAAAAATCTAAGAGACAGATAAATCAGCAGATACCCAAATATTTTCCACTCAAACCACGACTAATTATTTATTCTACACATAGACTGTAACAACTCACCTACTGAATAATCGACAATGATAAAAACTGTAGAATTTTGCGAGCATTATCAGTGGTAAATATTTGTATATTTGCGCGAACTTATGGCGCATAAAAAAATTCAGACACGTTCCAAAACACTCCCAGTTTCGCATTGACACTATCGTCAATTTTTTTGCGGTACACCCAACACTAAATTGCGCTGCGTCACGCAGTCTGATTACTCAAAATGATTTTGGGCTTTCCTGGCGTATTGCATACGTTAGATGTTCGTGGCAATATCAAATTACATCAAGACTATAAAATAGAATAAGAGACATTTTCTAGTGCCGATCATAGCAGACGAGAAAACGCACCCATCATTCCTATCGTACTAGAAAAAATAATAATTTTCCCTATGATATAGGTATTATACTCTTCTGAGTGGCGCTCATTCTGTCATAAAATATAATTTTATCTATATATATTATAGCTATCGAGCCAAAATTGAAAAAAGGGCGATGAATAGAAGAGAATCATGAGATGGCACTTAAAATTCGATTGAATATTCTAAAAATTTGATACCCTAGTAAAATTTACGGTGATAAGGTAGAGGTTTTCGTATTAATTATTTGTACATCGCAGAGCACCTGTGATGCAGGTTATTAACTATTAGTATTGATATGCATTTTTATATCTTACTCTTCAAATTATTTTAATCCGGCTGTCTACAAATAAGTGCATACTACATACATACTGGAGCAATTCTTTTACATGTTTATCTAACATATATCATTTATGAATTCTTTATACCATCATATAAAATTATATGCTATATATTATAGGCATATTCCCTTCCTTTTCCACTCCTATTTGTTTTATGTTATTCTATTGTATTTAATTTTCTACGTTTCATTGTTGTATAGTAATGAAACAAACTAGCTGGCTAAATGTAAGGGATAGCACGAAATATTCCAATAAAATCTATCATCATTGGCAAAATTATTGAATAATAGCAACAAATTTCATCTTTCGTTTAACATTGTTCGCCAGATATCAAACCAAATGATTTCACTCAATTTGAATAATACTTTAAAAGCAAAATGATTTAACTTCTGATTTATAACGGAATCAAACTAACGCCTATCCTTATTCATCTAGTACATATTCATCATGTACTCTACTCTCCATTATTAAAAAATGTTCCAAAGTATCATATCCGAGTATTTTTCTCATTTCAGAATTCTAGGTAAAAATCGATCCCGTAATAAAAAATGACTATATTTTCAATGAATTTCTGAATTATTTATTAAATATATATTTATCAAATAAATCATAATTGCATTTTTTCATTTTATGTCCTTCCCGAATGATTAAATCTCAGAATCATCCGAGTATCAAAAATCATCCTGTAAACACATTGGCAATCGCGAAGGAGGAAGGTATTATGTAGCACGAGGATTGAAGCCTATGTAGTCATTTTTTCCTTGATTAAATCCGTCGGTCGGCCTGTTTGGTTCCCTCTCCTAATCCCCCTTTTCACTCCCCGAAGCTCCTTCTTTCTCCCACTCTCATTCAATGTCCATCCTCTTCTGCCGGCATACTGTTGCAATTAGGACGGCCATCCCTTTCGCTCTTTCCGACGATTTCCCCTTCCCACAACTATTTTTTGTTGTTTTAATCCAATTGGCGATTCTGCGCTTCGGTCATCAGTCTGCTTCGAGAGAGTGGGTGTGAGAGGAAAGAGAGAGGAAAGATAAGAGAAAGCGCGTCTTCGAATTGGCGTTGGAGGTAGGGAAAAGGAAGCTTTTGTCAAATCGAACCGTTTAAAAAATTCCGAAACCTTTTTTTCGCATCGAGAGAATCCGATTCATTCCCTTTCCGATGGAATGATTCATCGTCGAAGAGGACGAGGATGATTGAAATATTTATGCCATTTGAATACCGACGTAAATCTTCCCAAATATCATAAAGCTGTCGTAAATCTATTTTAATAATCGCAAGCCTTTGTGATGCTAATTAACGCCGAGAATACAATGAAGAATATTGCATATTTTTTTCATTTTCCCGACCTCTGAAAATTTAGCCACATTCTCGATTCTTTATTTTAATAATCGAGAAAGAATTCCTGGTCATTTGCA
This sequence comes from Pachydiplax longipennis, assembly GCA_036926295.1. Taxonomy (NCBI): domain Eukaryota; kingdom Metazoa; phylum Arthropoda; class Insecta; order Odonata; family Libellulidae; genus Pachydiplax; species Pachydiplax longipennis. The sequence continues at coordinate 22,814,865 of JAVFKF010000012.1, forward strand.
ACTCTAAGTAACCTAAGGCATTTGGTTAAAGCTTTTAATAACTATCTGCATAATAGGATCAAAAGCGTGATAGAATTTCATCTTTGTTATTGCAATTTTTGAATTTTCTCTGTGAATAATATTAAATGATTATGAATAAATTAACTAGTATTAATCTTAAATATTTAGAAATAAAAGAGCGCAAGAAATAATTCGAGATTTAGGCTGTAATCGAATCTACATAAACAAGAAATTTAGGCTCCCTTATAACATTAGTTTGAAAAATCATGCTATGACATAAAGTCAGATGAAATTCTGTATTTTATGTTACGCCTCTGAAGAGTCAGGATTGGTCATACCCGAGTACCTTTCTTTCTTTAGGAACGAATCTTTCGCAGAATAGTACACGCCTTAGAAGTCATTTTATCTTAATGCTCAAGATTCTTATGAGGAGTTGGTAAGTGAATGAAAGGGATTGAGGACTTGGTTTAATTTATTTTGATTTAATTACTTGTATCTTCCATGCTTTTCGATAAATATACATATCTCATATTAATTTTAAGTATACTTAATTCTCTAGACATCTACCTTACAATTATTTAAGCAATATTTTGTGTCTGTTATCCTTTTAATGGCATTTAAATTTTTTACTGGTACAATTTAACTACTAGCATGTATTTAAAGGTTGCTCCTCCAAGTGAAAACGCAATACTATAGTATGAATATATACTATCAAATCTTTCACAGTATCATATCTCTAAGAGATCTCCATATTATTTTCTTCCTATCAATATTAATATATTTCAACGAGGCATCAAAACGGACCAGAACGTACTAAAAAACCCCATGCGAGTTTTTTGTAAAGGAATATCTCATAAATTTTGAGGAATTTTGTCGTCACAAGAATTTCTTCTTTTGGATGATATATTTTCAGAGTTTCAAATTCTATGACTTCCCCCATCAAAAATCTTTATTGGATAGAGAAAGCTTATCTTTTATTTTAATCATAAATGTTTATATTTATTTCATGCTTCTTCCATCTCTTACTTATTATCACATTTTTCTTTATTAAAAATTTATGAAAATGCTTTGAAGAAAAGTAAAATGTAATAACATAGTAAAATATACATTGTTAAAATCAAACTGCAAAAATCATGATTTTAGGCATACATATAAAAGGATAATAAATTATTAATGGTAATGCTTTAATTCTATTTTTTGCGAAAGTTATCTGAAATTGAAATAAACAAAATGAATAAATTTGAATTCTCTGAAGCATTAAGACACATTTTGTTTGTAAATCAGACAAGCAAACGATATGCGAAAATTTTAAAAACTTTTTAAAATGCCAAGTCTCGAGACCTATTTGACAAAAAAGTCCGGATTTTCCTCAGAAATTCCTCGCATGCAAAGCCAAAAGAATTTTGGCAGCCTGGAAGGCAACGCAAAAGCATTTGGATTCCTTGCCAAAATACCTTACGACTTTGTGACACCATAAATCCATCACGATATGCCTCACTACGTATGCCGGAAGATTTAAAATTTCGTGCTTTCGATCGTGATATTTTTTTCGACCGAAAGATTTCAAGAATCGTGATCATTTGCGGTCTTTTAGGAACGTACTTGCGTGCGGAATTTCATGCTCGGAATTACATCGATAGGATCTGATTTAAATCTGATAACATTCTGTAATTCTCTAATAATTGCTATTCGCGAAAGAATCTTTTGTATCCCCTAATCAGTCTAAATTTTCGAATACATTAATAACTTCGTTTTTCGAGCGTTTTATCTGAATTCGTCGCATGTAGATTTTAGAATATAAAATTTTAGATATCCCTTAATAAATATCTGTTCAATACATAGAACGGCATATGAGAATTATCTATGACTTATCATATGTTAAAAACTACTTTTTATAACTTTCCTAATTTAAACTTATAATTGTCCACCAGCTATACCAGTTTGTTTTCCTTAAAATACACAAGAAATTTTCCTTATGGTTACAACAAATTTCTATTTATCTATGTAACGACATAACTTTATTTATAGAATAGATTCCAGAATGTAGGTTATGATCATTATTTCCAAAACTCCAAACATTAATAGTAATATTTTGTTTAGCATTTAATTATATGGTTTGACTGCAATGGAAAATAATCTTTTAAATTCCACAGAGGCGTAGAACAAGCGAAAAATTAGGTAATCATAATTTCTTCTATCATAAATTTTTAGCATTCTGCTTATTTTCAACGCCACCCAACAAATGTCCGGCTTCATCGAGAACAAGATACTTTAGTATCGATCGTTGGTTATTTCCTCCATTTTCATTTCCACGAAGTACTAATCTAAACATAATTTCCCTGAACATTACCCGTGACATCACCTCTCAATTCCATCCTCCCGCTTATTACTTTCGACAAATAGAAGAATTCGACACATTTGCATTACCCAGACACGCCTCGATGGCAACCCTCCTGCTCTTTTTGGAACCAGAATACCGGGACTGATTCGACATTCTCGAAACGTATAAATACAGTATTTCGATAGAATTTTGTCACACTTCTTTTTCGGTGGGGATAACGTCATCCAGGATGGATGAGAGATACGCTTGACAAAAAATAAGGGAGAGACGTAGGAAGTCGGAGCAGAAATGAAGTTAGGCCCAGGTGGGGCGGGAATGACAGACCTTTTTTCGCTTTATTTCAAACACCATCTCGATATTCCGTCGGGGTTATTACCCTCCCCACCCGAATTCGTGAGTACGTGAGAGTCGGTCGGTCAGCGGTCTTTATTCCCAAACCATCGCGAGGACGGCGTCGCAAAAATTCTCCGCGATTCCGCATTCCATTATGACGAGACGTACCCTCCCCCTTCCCTGCCCATCCCCTTTTAACCTCTCGTACTCAAACCCTCCCTGTCCTCATCCCCCATTCCCGCTTTTAAGGCTATTCCGCAGAAGTTGCTGTGTCCCGTAATTCTAACGCTCTGGTTTTATTTCCATGCATACAAATCGGCCCTCACTTCGGACTTCATTCAACTTATATTCTCGTCCCTCGCGCCCCGTTTTTTCTCTCCGCATAGGTCACAAGAATGGAGAGATTTTTCTCTCCTTCCCGTTCGTATGAAATTGCTGTAAAAGTGCCGTGCCTGAGCGTGAGGGACGTATCCTTAATTTATTTAGCGGACCCATCCCTTTTATGCATATGCTCTTTTGGGCGAAAAAATAGACTTTAATTCTTTTTGGGGAATGTCGCTCGCGAAACGGAATTCGCAGTTTTATGCAAATAATGCAAGTATTCAGATGACTGAAATTCAAGGACAGTATGGTTTGTAGAGATCTCTATGAAAAATGGATTAGGCCAACATAGAATTGCCAAGAAAAGCCCTTATCTAAGAGATTAGATATTCTTTTCGAGTAGTTTTTATTTATAAAGAAGTTTTTTGATATTTAAAATACCACGTAATATAAAATATTGTCCTTACGATTGTGTATGGACCTATGATATTACAGTACTTTTACTAGGATCTATACATAGTTTAATATATCTATACAATGCTTGACCGTTTTTCAAACAGAACGCTCACAGAATGAAACTTGAAGATGTATTGAAATTTTAGATGATCTCGAAAAATGTTCTCAATTTTTGTTGTCCAACTAAATATTTGAAGTATACTTACAAATAATCTGTCTCTGCAACACTATACACTAATGTAAAACTATTTTCCTTTTTCTCAAAAATTGGGGAGAAAAAGCAATTTATTTCTCTAAAATTAAAAGATCAGAGTTCAGATTCAGTCATATCAAGCAAAAAATTCTTATGATGAACTGAAAAAACAAAGAGCCATTTATTACGACTACTTCCAAACAATACCGCTTTCCTATACCTGTTCCTTGTTAAACAGTGGCGAATCTAGGGGAGGGAGGCGATGGGATCGATAGACCCCCCCTATAGTTACTCTTTAGTCTTAGAAATTTGCCTAGGAGCCTGAATTAAAATCAGATTTTGATATTTTACACGAAGACCATAGATATACTTTACCGAGACAAAAGGATATTTAAAGAGCTGGTTGGAAATTTGTCAAATCATCTCTTAACTTAAATCACAAATTTTGCAAGGTGCCATCCCTTTTATGGAGGGTTCGCTCTCACCCTAGAGTTTCTACATCTGCTCCGGGTATAACATACTTCATGTATCTGAGTGTCGCAATTTCTATCGAAAGACTAAATCATCCTAACCTTATTTCTTGACATTGTGAAATAAAAAAACTGACATTTCGTAGAAAAAATGAGCTTTAAGAAATCAAGTAATAAGTAGGATATTATTTCCGTGAAATATTTTAGATGCAGAAGCCTTACAAAAATGAAAAATCAAGTTAACTTGACTCGTGTCTTAAACTAAGCGAAAGATGAATGTGTTCACATTCTTAAAGCAGACAACTCAAGAGTCATAAAGCGCAAACAGTAGGTATTCCTAGATATCAAAGAATATTAACTTGACGCCTAACCGAGAAATATCCAAAATGACGCACGTCGGCTCTGTAAGCGCTTTGTATTCATCCGCGATTAAATATATCTGATTCCAATTAGCTTACCATTCCTCGCAAGACACATATTTCTCATCCATAGCCGTTTCTCATTGACGTCATCTCCCATAAGTCCCCGACTTTGCCCAAATAAAAAGAAGAGAGTCACGTGGAGATCGCGAAAGGGGAAAACATGACGAGAGAAACCCTCCGCCAGACTTCTAGAGTCCCGCAGAAAGCCAACATGCATTACACCACAAGTCTTTCAAGGGGACTCCCTCTGAACTTTTCCCCCTCGTCGAGGGAGGGAAACGAAAAGTAAGAAAAGAAAAATTTCCAAGTTTTTATTGGACAAGAAGTCGCTACAGTGCATACTACACGCGATTACTACTACCTCTTGGCGTCGCCTTTCCAGACCGCATCCTACCTTATTCCCTTCGCCTGTGCTGCCCCGTGTCCTTTTTTGGGAATGCGGAGGAATAAAAGTGCGGAATAGAGATATGGAGGTGTGTGTAGAAAGAGCAGGAGAAAATGGCGGAAAGGAGGGTCATTGGTCTCTCGGAATAAGTGAGCATTCCCGATCGTGATCAATGTCTCTCTTTAGCGGAGAGCCCTTTCCATCTTTCACAATCGCATCCCTTATCCTGCTACATATACAAACATACGCTAGTCGGCGTCGCGACGCGGGAACGGATGTTCTTGCGATCCATCCTCGGTTTACAGATGCCCATCGCGGATTATCCATTTCTTCCCTGTTTACGATGAGGAAATGAATGGAGGGAAATGGAAAATTTATGATTCTGTGCAGAGTGCGATCATATTAGGAAGATTATAAATTGAAAGTATTTTAAGCTGAAATGGATTGATATTCGGAGAAAATAAATTATTCTTCAGTAAAATTGAATAATATACGTCATGCTTTAGTTAATTCATTATTATCATTGACGGAATCATACACAGCTTTGTAAGATTATCATATAATTGTAATTTTTCATGTAATGTATCATTGTAATTTTTTATGAGGGAACACATGGCGCATTCCAAATTCATGACACAAGATAATGTTCGCAATATAGGTAATATAACAGCTTTGGCATTCATTCTCTTCAAGAGAGGCGAACTAAATAACACGGAATTTTTAGAATCTCATAATAAACATGGCATAACTCTCCAAGGGAATTTAAAATTATAAGGAAATGAAAGAGAAAAACCAATCTGTTAACAAAAGAAACATGTTTCCGGATCGAAATATCGCATCAGATCACTACGATGAAGTTTCCCGTTAGGCATGAAAGATTTTTTCGATATTTAGTACGATCAAGGGAGACCATGTGAAAGGATACCTTAATGGAAAAGGAGATTCAAAACTTTGTTCTTTTACATTAATTTTTATTTTTCTTGATGCACTCGAAAATTATGCTCCCAGAAAATAAGTATCAGGAACTCTAATATGGGCTATTATGAATCTGTGAATCGTTTCCATCAGGATAGCTTTATCATTAATCAAATTGTTCTTTATGAGTTATCTAGTTTGAACATTTTTTCGTAAAACCCCATAATTTTGTGGATGGTAGTTTCAAGTGAGGATAGGGTTTTATTTTTCAAACCAGCAATATTTATCGAAGAAAATTTCCCATCTTCCCGCTTATTATCCTCCTAGTACAGGATTTCCTTATATTTTTTCTTAACATAAATCTTTCCGACAGCCATTTCAGAGGAGTACCTCATGCTATCTTTGCAGGAACTACACTTGCGCAGTTCATTCCCTATCTTCAGCGGTTAGGAGACCATCTCCGCAGCCTATTCCCATTTCTCTTGCGTACGTCTGCCTGCCTTTCGGTACTACACTAAGCATGGCTCGTAATGGAATAGATAGAGAGAGGTCTATATCTCAGCAGAAGCATACGGAGGTGATCTTCTATCTCTTGTTTTCTTTTTTAATCCTCCTAGTAAGCCGCCATTATAAATTGATTCTGGGTCAACACGTGACACCGTGTTACTTTTAAGGTCGTGCTGTCTTAGCGCAGCTTTTCCAATATGCGACATGGGAAAGAGAAGGGGGAATGTTGGATGTCAAGACACGGGTTCGTATGAAGCAAGGATCAATGAAATGACTAAGCGCGCGGTTATGAGGAAAAACGGATTCTTTCTTGATTGGGGGAATTAGCGGCATCTATAAGGTTGCAGGAGACACATTTAAAATATGTAACGCATATATAAATCATAAAAATACTTTTATGTGGCATTTATAAAAACATGAAAATATTGGTTAAATTCAGGAAGTATTCAATAAAAATTAAGAGAGTCTTTTCGTTTAACATTTCAACCTCAATCCACCTGCTCCAACTGTATTTGTAGACTAATTACTACCTGCAAATAATTTCATAATCATCTTAAAATATTTTCAAATTATTTCTCGGTTGATTATATCAATCCGAAGTATGCATATTATAATTATTGCACAAGATTCAAATTTACGAGTGCATTAACAGTAAAAAATAGAATGCAATAGAGTTACGATAAGATAGAGATATATTAGCTCTATGGACAAAAAGACTAGATCTATAGAGTAAATTAGATAAAACTAAGGATGCTGAAGTTTCAGCAGATTAAAAATAACTCTAAAAATGATTTAAATTTTGGGCAGTAATAGCGATGAGACAATTTTATTACGGAAGTTTGTTGCCTTTATCATGGTTTTTGCGGTGATTACTATAATTTTCATTTGGTGGTTTCATTTAATTTTTTGTAGATTTTTAAGGATACTACCCATGTTGATCAAGATCCTTGATAAGAATCATGGGATACCAATGGGATAAAAAACATGAAATAGCTTGTATCTCCTATTTGCTAATAAATATGGCAGTAATCATACGTCCATTACCGGAAAAATAATAATTGCACAACCAGTTGCTAATAGAGTACACTAATTGGTCAGTATATTAGGATACATGAAAAGAGGAGAACTCTTATTATCTAAGAGGAAATAATTTTTTAGGCGAATAATAACGGTGAATAATGTCGTTGATCTAATCCTGCATTTCAAAATGAAATTATATTATTCCATTTCAAAATATTCCTCATAATAGTCCTTGTCAGTTTTAGATTCATTCGAATTTCTAATTAACATGATTTATTAATATATGAAAATGTTCCTGGCTCATACATTCCGCATACATTAATTTCGGAAGCCTGATTAGGAAACTGGATCTTTTTAATTGCGATTCATTCGTATCGTGGCAGGCTACAAATATTTATCGCCGTAATTTATAGTCTGATTAATAATTAATACCAATTAATTACCTCCGATGCTTATCCGGCGATGCTGCGTTTGTGGAAGACAAAAAATGGACCGGCGGAGAAATGCATTCCGAGGTTTAATTTGAAGCATTGATTTCGTTTGGGCCTTCAATCATCCTCGAGACATCTATGATTGATACCTGAGCACTCCGGTATTTCATCAATTCCAAGCATATATGGAGTCTCATAAGAGGACCGAAACTAGTTCTCATTGATTGGCGAGAGAGGGACGGAGTTAATTAATTGTCCATCAGATAACCTCCGCATAACTTTCCCGTATCCTTTTATATCGCTGGGATGGTTCCCGTTCTCCTCATTTATGTATATGCGCATAAATAGCAGATAAATCATGAAAAAGCTATGACTCATTGAAGAAACGAGAAAAGAGGTGACAATTATTATAAGGTGGCGTAACTCTCAATGTAAAAATAGTTGCCTTATGACGGTAAGTTATACCAACCGGGGAAAAATGAAAGACGAAATTTATTGCAGCAAATTTAAAGGAATATATTCTCAGGCTGTAGCAAAAAACGAACAAAGTTTTTGATATTTCTATTCGCATTAGGCTTTTGTTCATGCTTTTCTATGTATAATACGAACATTAAACTTCACAAATGGAGGGTTATGGTATAATTGAATGCCTTATGGAATGCTTTTTTTAAATAGACGATATGCAAAGTCGACAGATTTCCAGCACTATTGGAATTCGAGCCCTATAAAGTCGATATTTTTCCTTAAACTCTAAACCAATATAGTAATAAATAAGTTAGTTTATGTTATAGAATTATTTCTTTCTCACTAAACGTTTCTGTGCTTCGCATTCAATTATATAAAACAATCATAATCTTTACACTAGTGAAAATTAAATTTTTATGCCAGTATGACATTCATAATATACGTAGATAATTTGCCGGAAGAAACTCCTAGGCATCAATGGCAACAGCAGAGGAAGTAAATATCTACCTAAATAGATTTCTCTATTAGGTAAGGATTTCTCATAATTTCCCTGAACCACGCTTAAAAATCGAACATGAGGATAGAAAATGAAGAAAAAGCTAAAATAAAAAATATAACATGAACAAGCAAGTTGAGAAGTGCATCACGTTTAACGGATTTCCACTTGAGAGAATATAAAGAGGGTTCCAAAAAAGCTATTTTGGGGAATATTTTAGCGGTTTCAGAAAAGGAAGTTCGTTGAACTCGTTTAGCTTCTTCACAGAGGAAGTCTTCATTGTTTCGTGGGAGCAGTTTCCTACTTAAATTGGCTGATTCATGCACAAATCCCTCTGGGTACGATATATAAATGAACTCTAGTTGGCGTCAATTTATGCAGCTCTCCTTTTAACTGCATTTTTCATAGGTTTTGAATCAATTTTGAAAAATTAAGTCCAGTTATCGGGAATTGGTTGCTTTTTATACTGCCAATAATTGATACCGTAAACATAAATTTTCATCAAATTTCTGCTCAACATCTATGCATCTTCTCAAATCTTAAATTTCTGTTAGTCTTCCAAATACAAGTAATTCTGTTATTTATAAACATTTCAGGAAATAACTTCAAACTTACTTTTAGTTGAATTATTTGTGATACTTTCGCTGAAACATCTTTTATTATAGCTTTCAATGATCTCTATCAACTTTCCTTACAAATTATAACTAATTCCCTTAATCAAAAACTAATCAAATGTAACCGTGGAATATTAATAAATTTATAAAAAAATAATTAATTATAAATTAATTAATAATTAATTAATAACAGAATTTCCAGGTAATCAGTGCAAAACGTAAGAGGTAACGCCTTAATATTCAGGAAAGATTCTAGCATCATCTCCATTTCTAACTTATAGAGATTTCCAAAGGTCACATGAGCTGCTCACTTACGAAATTTATTAACTCAAGCGAACAAAAACTAGAATAAAAACTATTTTAGCTCCCAAAACAATTGTTGATATTCCACGGATAAAAAATGTTATTTCCTCGTGCCCCATTGCTCAAGAAGTTGTCTAAATACCAATTAAAGATTCGTCAATTTTTTCGGCACGAAAAGTTTAACAAATTTTAAAAGTTGAGTCAAGAGATTCGGCAAGATAGCGGCTCATACATTCATCCATGAAATTCATTACCCAATTTCATGCTATATAAGTGTCTAAATTTTTCATCGTAGTAGTATAAACAATATTTTACGAAATTTAACTGCTTATCCGTTAATTAAAATTAAGCTATGTACATTTTCCTGAGTCTTCTAATCCTTCTAGCAACATTTTCTTAGGAAGAATGAGAACATCAAGGCCTAATTCTCTTGCGTATCAAGCAGTGGTAGCAGATGCCGTCAACCAAACATTCCATAAGTTTTCTCCTCTCCCTAGCCACCACAATGCCAGAAGCTTCCAAATTCTCTCATCATCACTTCATCAAGCATCCCTCAAATTCCAAAATAACCCCAGGGTATCTCCTCAGTTTATGGTCTTATGAAAGACCCAGTAGCTTACAGTACAGATCCTGATTCTCCGCTCCGGAACATTCTCACCACCTCCTCTCCTATTAATTCTTCCTACATTCCCTCCATCTTAAGAGACCACCCTCGACATCACGTGGAACAAGTGTACGTTAGGAGCAGTGGGCTGGGATTGCTTTTGATTCAACCTCACATCACACGCCAGTTTGCCCTTTCTTTCTAAAACTTACACACTTCTCTTAAGCCTTCCATCTCCCACCCCATCACAAAGATCTCACAACCTTCCCGCAGGGCCCGCCAAGAGTATTCAGTCTGTTGATGGAATTCTAATGTTCATCTACCTACGTCGTGAGATTCCCTTGCTTCCTCAACGTCTTCCTCCCCTTCCTCCCTTCCTCCGTCAATTTTCCCTTTACTTGTCTCCACATCTGCATCTCTGTTATTTTCCCTATCCTCACGCATTTCCTATTCCTTCTGACACTCCTCTCATCCCTTTTTCGATCCAATTATATTTCTCAGCGAAGGGTCTTGAATTGCTGCATGTATTATGAAGCGTACGAGTAGGAATGGGTGTGCTGACGAATTTTCTACATTCAAAGCTGATGAAGAATTCATTGTAAAAAATACAAATTCGCTCTTACTCATTGGAATGATTGATTAGTTTCCCACGGGAATGTTATTTAAAACATTTATTTTCTAATTAGAGGCTGAATTCTTCCGCAGTTGAAATGAAGTGTAACGCTAACTATGAGTATTGAGAGTAATGCAGAGATAAGTACTTCAATAGAACTTACAGAAGATACTGCTCTTAACTAGGGTGGTGCCTTATGGATTGTAATAAATATTCTAGCCTTTGTTACTGGAAGAAGGAACATTCAATTTTCAGATTCAGTCATCACTAACATATTTTTAAAACTATTGGCTACTCTTATATATGTTACCTTCATTGCTAAAAACTTTACCAGAGAAGTACTTCACTCTATTTTCTGGCAGAATTTCCTAAGTTCACTCGATAAGCGTAATTTTTAATAGTAATTGCTACTTTAATATCTGCTGTTAGAGCAACTACAATAACTTAAATAGGTAGTTCTAGAAATTATCTCAAATGATTACGCTTTTCCTACTAGTTACTATTTTCAGTTATTAGTGTCTGGCTTATCAATCCATTCATAATTCATGCTACAGAGTACTGAATAAAAATGTATAGCACCAATACTGATTTATCCGTTCTCGTACCCGAGAGTGATAGCGGTTAGAAGTGATTATATTCCATTTCAAATTTGTTTCATTTATTAAAATACATAATAGCCATAACTTCCATGGAATAATTCAGGATGATTGTTCGTATAATGTTAAATGGTATACAATTCATCAATCTCTTTATATATAAATAATAAAAAACATATAACATGCAATAATGCCGCATAACATCTCTTATTGGGTCTAGTGGGAACGGGTAGAAATCATAGGGAACAATTAATATCTAAATTGTGTCATCATTATCTCGGTTCTGCTGAAAAATATTTAATTTTTATCCCTTTTTTCACAGGCCCCATTATTTTATTAGGCGCATTTTCAGTTGATATAAGGCCCTTTCTTTCAACAGGCCACGTTTCGATAGTTCATTACAGATAATGCTGAAATTTCATGGCATCTCCATAAATCTGTTAACTTTATTTCTTAAAGTATCAAATATTTCTAGGTGAAATATTGAATGCATAGACTATAGGAGCTTTTAGGAGAAACGAAACTCAAAACTACGGCCGCAATTAGGCCCTTCTCCCACCTGACACCTTTCACCGTTCAACCCAAATATTCCTCGGAGGACGCGCCGAAGGAAACAATCTTATAAACGCCCTTCGATGCGCAACCACCGTTATTTCCCGAATCCAAAACTCGACAGTTTTAAGACATCACCTCCAAATAAAGAAAGTTCGAGGGGAGCGGAGGGAGAATTTCAAAATCGAAATACATCCCACGCAAAACTCGCTGCTGTCCTCACCCCACTGCCGCACTAATCCCCCTCATTCGGCCCAACTCTCCAAAACCTCTCAGCCCTTGGAAAACACTACCTCGCCCCACCACCATTATAAGATACAACCGGAGAGAGACTTTGTGAACTTCATTTCTGAGAACACCCCCACCACCCACCTCTATTACCCTCCCTCCCTTGCATTACTATTGATGCTCCTTCGAGAAGCTTGGATTTCGAGATGGTAGCAAATTGAAGAACAGAGCCAGATTGGGGGATAGGGATGAGGAGTGAGGGATTCCGGGAGATGACGGAATAGCGGGATAAGATGGGGATGGGGTGTTTTCCATGCTTTGAAGAATGAAGAATTTTGGTGCGGGTGAAACAGCGTTCGGAGGTGTAGGAGGGTGTGGGCTATATTGAGGTAAAGCTTAGCAAATTGAGGAATGGGGGCGAAGGAAGAAAATGAGGGGAGGGTGTAGAGTATCCTGTTTTTTGTGGAGGTGGGGAAAATCTCGGGGAATCTCTTCCGATGAAAGCGACTGGATGGAGAGATATTGGAAATGGTTTTGCTTGATGGGAGGGCATTAGCGCAGGGGAGATCGGTGGAATAATGGAAAGAGAGGAAGAGAAATTTTCGGAAGAAATTCCTCGCTGTCAGTCAGAGGGTGTCGGAGTAATTTTTGTGGCATAGAGTGGAAGACAAGAACTGATTTAGGGAGAGGCGAAGCTTGAAAAATTTAGGATTCCGTTCATCGAATGATCAGATGCACGCTTATCCCAAACGCGAGAGAAAGGTACCGTGTACAGGTTTGTTTTCCATTATTAATACCACGTTGCCACGAGTAAAAACTGAGTTTCCCACTGATTACAAATAATTCAGATGAAACCATCTCATAGTTGCCAATAGTGCCTTTAGAATTTCTCTGGACATTTACAGTTACACGGATTAAAGTGAAGTAATTACAGGGGTGACGTATGTTATTAGTCCATTAGTTTATATAACATACAGTTATTACGTGGTTTTCACTTTCAGTCTTCCATTATCATTCTAGTTACTCCCATTATCAATTAATTGCCTCGTTTCCTTCCTTTGATGTTTTTCTGAACTATTCCTATTTCGAGAGAAATCTTTTCCTTTTTCAAATTTTCAATTTTTTATAGTGGACGAAGTTGAATTCGCTCAAAGTTCATCAACAACTATCTTCACTAAATTAAATATACTATCTTTGTCTTTCATTATCATAAAACGAAAAAAAATTGTGTTAAATTCTTGCAAGAAAATCAAGCTAATGGATTCCGACCGAGAGAAAACTGCAAATATAACAAGACATTTGATCAGATTTTAAACAATTGCTGTAACAAAATATTTATGGAATCTACGGGAAACAAAACAAGGATTTATGGTGATAGCTGTTTTTGTAAATCATAGATCATGATATGCATCAAATAACAGAAAAAATTAGACTTATTCTTCCTGACATTTTTTCTATTTATTTTCAAACAATCATTGTATATCGTAAGATACATAGTAAGCGAATCCTCTTAACATTTTAATATCTACAACAAGCTAGCTAAATCCAAATAATCCTTTAAGTAAGAGAAGTTAACGCAAGGAGAATTGATGAATTTACATACTTAATTCCTAGACATTCCTCGTAAATAATTCCAGAAACCACGATAAAACCCAGGATTACCTTTGACAAATCACTGAAAGTTTGAACGCGTCACTAAAACTACAAGGATGAAGACTTTCAAAGCGACCGAACTTATCTGCTAAACTATTAATATCGCCAATGCACAGTTGCAGCTTGAGATGACAACTAGATTAACTTGAGAGTCATTTGCATATGAAAAAGATGTAAGAGAGACGGCGAGGTCAAGGCTTACCTCTCTCGCGGATCGAAGGATCCTTAGGAAGTGAAGATATAGCAGGAGAGAGAAAGTGCGGGAGGATGTGATTGTGTTGAGTTTGGAAGTGAGAGGAAAGAGAAGGTGGAAAAGGATAAATGTTGAGTGGTGGGGGTGCAGAGGAAGGTGCGGGGGTGTAAGAGGTCGTGAACCCAGACACAGCTCCCGACTCAAATCCCATCAAACATGCAAGCAAAGCTCCTGCGGTAACAACGATGCGGCGACAGACACTTGAGAATTTGGGAACGAAGGAAGATGGAGATGATGTAGGGAGTGGGATCGAATATGGAGAAGATTAAATCGCGCCAAAATAAAGATACGCAAATATTCAGGAAATCGCATCAACTGTTAACAAGGATATTGCTCTCCTTTTTCTATATGCACGCAGAATATACCAAAGATAAAGATCACTTTTAGTGTCAATTTTTATGTAGCATAGCATAATTATGAATTAGGAAAATATCTCATAAATATGACATAAGCAAAAACGATCAATCGGCCGATTTTTTCGTTTAAGGTTTTTCAGGAGAATTTATGCTGTGGATTTAAGTGTCGCATTCATTCGTCATTCAAAGATAAATAAAGTTCCATAATTATTTTAGGCCAAGGACCCCAAAATGCTCCAAAGGTAAGAACATTCATCTGAGTGTTTTAAGAGATTAAGATATGGCAATGTCAGGTATTTATCGCACAAGATTTATTCCCAATAGAGAGGGTGACCAGTAAATGAAAATGATAGGAAAATTTCTTATAATAATAGTGGTATTGTGATTGGATGTTTTTGATGTCTTAAGGCGAAATTTACTATCTATCTATTGTGAACTGAGGTGTTTGCGGAGAAACAAACTGGGAACTAAAAATTTTGTCTAATTTCACATTAATTATTGATAATTAGAATTCCAGAAGCCAATAGCAAAATAATCAAACCCTGCGATTCAACAGAATGATCTAAATCGTAAAGTAAGGATAAAGATTTTTTAGGAGGCATTAACTGTAATACCTCTAGACTACGTTCTATAAATATTCTCGTTCAAAACTTAAATAAATGGAGTATTTCAGTTCAAATATCCAAAATGTCTATCTCGCAAAATAAGAAAGATAATTTTCCAGTATATGATTCACGATATTTCATCGCAGTCTTATACTTGATCAGTTCTTTTACATCATAGAAATGCATTCTCCGCATTGGCTCTAAAGAGCTACTATTGAAGAATTTCTGAAAATCCTTCGCAATAAAACTAAACCCATATAATAACTCTTCAGCTACACTCCTTTATGAATCTGATTCATTAAAAACTAAGTCAATACATCCGCGGGTAACCGCAAAAATTCCGCGTCCGTTAAGACTTAACACCGTCGACAAGAGAGAACGCAAGAAAACTACATTTGGCGATCGCATAACGGCCAACAAACGGACCATCCCCTTACTTTTCCAGATTTAATAACGCCGCGAGACCGTTTTTTATCGCACCCCTCCCACCGCGCTGCGACCCCGGCCACAAACACCATGATCACGATCCAGGAAATGCAGTCGCGACTCCAGCAGCGCACTCTCACAATTCATTGGCCAAGAACCATATACAGATTCCGCTTTTCTCGGAATAAAGAAAGCAAGAATAAGAAAAGTTGGGTAAAAGAAGGGCAGGGCAAAAATGCGCGAGGGGAGCGAATCATCCCTCCACGCCCTTTCCTCTCTTATAGAATATAAGGCATCACAAATGGCTTCCTTTATGGGACGGTTAAGAATACGATAATTTTCAAGACAAGCGGGCATCAAGAAATACATGGTCAAGAAGTCTAAACGGGTCTCCCCCCTTCGGTGCCCAACCCAACTCCTCCCTTACCAAGGAGGAGTTCGGATGGGTAAGACGGGAGGTGGAGATCAAAAGGGGAAGATAGTGACCGGTGGACCCCCATTCCAAAGGACACCTGTATATGGGAATCCAAACGTCTGGAAATCATACGGAGTGGAGTGCTTTAAATGCTGCTTGCTTGCTCCCTCTGTGGGATGAGGGGTACTCGTTGCCATCTCTACCGACAAAGGCGAGAGTCTCTACTTTCTGCCATCCGCTGAGAAGGGACTCGCAGAGATGTCGCGCTTCTCCTTCCTGCTTCATACTCTTTTCTTTTGCACTACCCTATCCTGTCCTATCTCTTACGGGAAGATGCTATATTTACGGATTCCGTTTCATTTTTATTTTTTAGTTTTACTTTTTTGAAGCCTTCGTTTAGCTATAGCTGACGAACTATCCGAGAGTGATGAATCTCGTCCTGGAGTTCAACAAATTCCTCGGAAGAGGTTAATCCTCCAAAAAAGGGTGATATTGCAGGTTATGATTAAATGACACCTATCATACGCAAGATGAATCTAGTACGTTAAAAAATCATCAAGTTATTTACGATATTTGCTTGTAAAGAAGCGGAGTTGTAGGAAAAGAAATTATTTCACGAATTCCAATCTTATTTCAGAATCTGATCTATTTGAAGTAAAATACATCTTTCGTACATTGAGTCACCGAAAAATGTCCGTATGCTAAAAGAAAAGATGGGAGCACAAGTAGTATAATATCTTTCGTTAGAAATGGAACAACTTGTTTATATTCATCTTTCCCTACTTATGATGCATTCATATCAGTTGAAATTAATGAGTTATGCAATTACAATTGGTAAAGATTTCAGAATTAGTTCTAATTTAAGGTTAATTCTAATTATTCGATCTTATTACCTCAAGACTGGATTTATCTCACAGGATAATCGAGCTTAATATGGAATTACAGCAAAAATTACAATTCACTTGTGGATGGAAATAAAGTAACAACTTGAATAACGAAGGGAATTCGTTCCGGAATTATATTCACTGATCGAGAATTTAGCTAGCGGAAATACTTCTCTGCAATAGTTGCCAAACCTTTATTAACACTCAAACCTATAAAAAACTACCGTCTTATTTTAACATTAAAGAAGGACCGGCTTTAACAATTCTATTTTAGTTATTTATAATTTTTGGTGAACCCGTACACACACAAGTATTCCATTTATCTCTAATCACATAAATAATATTCGATTGATGAGTCTGAGAAACCGGTTTCCTCGATACGAACTAAAAAGTCATTAATATTATTTTGATATGCACACACTGGGTTTTCCGAGTTGGAATTAGTGAAATAACGGAGCCATAATTGTAAGATTAAAGATACAAGGAAAACATAAATTATACTTGACGGCATTGCAGTAGTATATACGGCTTTCTGTTTCCCTTCTGCTCAATATATCCTTTTTGCAATCTTCTCTGGGTCATTGACAACTGGATGGTCCTTCTGGGTCTCCGAAGATATAACTCCGCAGTCTCAGAACGCCCACAATTTACCTCACTGACCCTCTTGTCCCAGCTCAATTCTCACTATTTCTCCGCTTTATTTCCCAATGGAAAATTGCATGCGGCCATCCCTATAAATTTTCCGATATATTTTGTCCAAAAACCTTCTATTGCAAAGCCTTACAAGAGGCAAAGAAACTGAACTTAGTGCATATGACCATTATTCCGAATAATCTTCACAAGAACCTGTGAATTTGTTTCTTTGAAAGATGCCATACTCGAATGCTAAGCAAAAATGTTAAAAATGATTTTCCTAAAACAGTTTCAAGAGTAGTATCTAAGAAAATTTTATTGCTAAGGTAATGCTGTTAGATAAAACACATATAAGGAGAAAGTTTTCATTTTTTTCATTTTGTAGAAAAGGTTTTTAAGCCAGAATTTATAGTAAAAATAGAACTAATGTGCCGTATTAAAAATAAATGGCATTCACGTTCACAAGCTATTTCCGCTAATTACTTCACCGAATGCTATATCCTTTGCTAAGAAAGACAAAAATGCGCATGATCATATTCATAATCTTGCTTTTACCATCAAAAATATGCTTCGAACGCTACTGTAATTTAGTGAAGTGTGTGACATTCTGCTCTTACCCGATTCGTATTCGTCGATGTTGATAATTTAGCGTTTCTCTCTTTTAATATGCACTTTCTTTCGTTGATAGGTATTATTATTTTAAAATATATTCGATTCAAATTCCAAGTTGGACTTTAGATATCAAATGAAGAATGCTTGTTTAGCATAGCATTACATATTGAATAATCTTATAACTTAAAATTATTAAGTTGCTTAAGGTTACGAATAGAACTATCTTCTAAAAACTAAACGAAGACATTTCTATAAAGAAAAAGGGAATAAAATGGAAATTGATGAGGTAAAGGAAAGTAGTAAAAGATAGTCGAAATAATTGAAAAGGAAAACAGAGAGATGTTGAAGGCTGAGAGTATACCGCATATGAGGAATATGATTGTTCGGATACTGTTAAAAAATACCATGTATAACCAATCAGTTCTAGATTTAATTTTTCTAAAGTCTATTAATGAAATAAACAGCGCCTACCCTCTGCTTTCCGCCAAAAATGGTTACGTACATAGATATACGGATAATTGAATATAATAAAAGTACCAAATTTATTCATTTTTTTAATAGAGAGGTGGGATTTCTTCGTAAAAAAAACCTGTGGCAAAGCGTAATGTATGAAGAAATGAGAACTAAAGTAAATGTTATAAGCGCTTTGGAGTAAGAAATATACGAAAATTATAAAGTTATTATGAATTCCTATATATCTATGTAATTAGGCGTAATTAAAAACATCCGTAACAAAATAAGAATAGTTTTATTAAAACAGACGCTATGCTAACACGTAATATAAGACAATATTAAAAAATATAAGAGCGTAATTTCGGGTTTTACTACATTTTTGACTGCAAAATAAAGATTAACATTAGAAACCTACAGTAATACTTACAAATTTATACAATATATTAAAAATAGTATAGTATATTAATAATATCTGTGAAATGAGTATAATAATGTATTTGCGTATGTATAAAATATGTATATATTTTTTGCATATATACATAATCTGCAATATTGATTATAAGTTAATAAAAATTAACAATAAAGTTTTTTTATGTATATATACATATTATAAGTAGTTATACATGTGGTAAGGAACAAGACAAAATAAGAAATAAATTAAAATTTATATGAATCTTAGAGTGCGAAATAAAAAAGGTTAATATTGGAAATATATTGAGCTATTAAAATATAAGAGTATTTTCACGTATTTAAAATAATGAAAATATTAAAATGTAAATAATTTTTTTATTAAAAAAAGCAAGCTGTGAAAACTTCTTAGCTTCTTCTTATGAAACTTCATAGCAAATCTGAAACTTAATTTTCCGGAAAAAATTTCCGTAAACATGATTCGAACCACTGATGATAAACTTTTGGAGTAATCTTTGGAAATGTTAGAAACTACGGAAATTGGAACCAGACACTCTAACCACTCGGCCAATGTGATGCTGATAAACGCGATGCTTATAAGCTAATAAAAATGTTGATTAAGTAAATTTAAACTGCATGCCAGACAATGACAGACAGATAAGACAGAGAATCTTAAATATTATTAAACTTTGAAAATCATTATTCAGCAATGTGTATTTACAAAGAGTATAACATATGTTCTAGATGATTTAAATTTGTATTATTTGATTTTAAATGTACTAAACAGTAATGAAATTTCTTGATTTCCTGATAATTTAGTTTTTAGTTTGTTATTTCTCATATATTATGTTTAATAAAATTTTATCAAGTCATTTTTAGGCGTTTCGTTTATATTTATTTCTTGAGTTTTTATCGCGATGGTTATTTAAAATTCGAGAGGGATTATCTTTGAAAGTCAAGAAGGACCAGATATTTATACATATTTCATAAGTGAAATTTAGTCCCGTCATTTTCGAAGGGGGAATTCACTAGTATTATAATAATAATTGATACAATAGATAATGATAAGATACAGATGTGGGCGATACCTTTTCCTCATACATGTGATCAATGAATGTAAAGCTAAGTAATGGAATCTAAAAAGGTCCGCCAACTTACGGAAATAGCTAGAACTAAATGCAGGAATATTCTACACCAAAATTGATCTCAAACATCAACAACACGCAAATATTTACGCTCGTGTATACCGGGCCACTTACACGATAATCACTTTCAGTAAATTTCCATACTCCGAGATGCGGGAAAACGGATGAAAAACTTTCCACAATTATCTTCAGCTGAGTATGAAAAGAAATGTGCAAGAAAACAGAAACTGCACGGAGGACGAAAAAGTAGCGATGGAAAACAATTGAGCATCAAACCGCCCTTAGCCCCTGCATGCCAGCGCCCTCTGCTGGCCACAAATCTTCCGTTGAAGTTCCATCTCCGACTCTCCTTCCAATCTCCACTCTCGGTAATTCTCTCGATCTTTCCGGAAACCTCTGACTCCATCTCCGCAAGACCACAATTTCTCGCGCTCTTTGTCTTTCCACGGGGGAGGAGCAATAAAAGGTCTTTCCTTCAAACGCTACGCCTCCCGCCGCCGCAAAGTTGCGCTCCGTTCAAATGGAGAGAACGACAACGGAGTAGCTCTCCGAGGAATACTTGCATTGCTCTGCTCTTCGCAAGAAGAGTGTTTTCTAACGTTGAGACAAAAATTTAAGTCCGAAACTTAATCCACCATGATAGCAATACAATAGCAGAGGCTGGTTTGTTTCAGTGAATGAAAAAAGGCACGGTGGCGGTTAATATAAGTTGCGGTAATTGATATGGTCATAACCTATTCGCCAGTACTTCCAAGAATAGTCATCGCATTTTTTCCTTGAGATAAAGTTATTTACTTGGCTTGCAAATAATATGTTCATTTTCCATCTGAAATTTTTATACAATGCTATGCCACGTAAATTCCTCAGAATCCCTAATCATAGCAAATAGGATGATATAGTATAAAGACAATCTAAGATGACTGTCTCATTCTGCATATGTCTTTGTGTTTATTTTATTGAATTAGGCTTGGAATTAGATTACTTTGGCGGAAATTTTATGTGAGATCTCATAATTTTCGAGTAATTTCGAAATATTTCTCAGTATAGCATCACAGTGATTTCTCGAGTTTTGATAAATTGTAAACGCTTGAAAGAATGTAACGAAATACTTTTGAACTGGAAGAAATATGACTTTTGTGGTAATGCTAAAGTTATTGTAATGACATGCGTTGCGATTCACATAACCTACTGAAGAATTTATTCTTTTGTATCCGCAAAGAATATACCTCTTTCCTATTCTATTAACTTCCAAAATATACATAATAAAACATTCTACGAGGTTGAGTGGAAGAGATACTTTATAAGACCTAACCTCACCTAATAAAGAGTCTTCAAACACTATAAATCGAGTTTCCTTATAGTAATTATTATCTTTAAATTAATTATTAATTAATTACGATACAAACGATTATTAATGATGATTTGTTATAAACTGATAACGATAGCGAAAATTGTCTAAATAAAGTAACAGAATCGAATAGAAGGGGATCAAGAAATTTCCACAAATATTTGTAGATATGAGTTAGTGCCTCATATTGAATAACCCCTGTAGTTTATTATTCAAACAAAATCGGTTGCGTACAAAATAACAATGGCCTTCCATTTTCTAGACGACTTGATCTCCTTAGTTGTTATATCTAGATACCGTTTGATAGATTGTATACAAATACCAACCTGATTTGCGAACTACCTGAGGTGCTAAGTTATAGCGGGGCGATTATCTGTTTCATTACTGAAAGTAAACAGTTCAGAGAACTAATCCCCCGCCACGGAGGACCCATGAGAACCCTCACCAACAACGATTTGAGTAAAATATTTTCAGAAATAGCTTCGTTTATGGGATTTTAGACGATAAGGAGTAAGATTTGTGAAAGTTTTAAATCCTAGTTTGGAGAAGAGGCGTTAAAAAGATTAAAATATGTTTTAACATTAATCCTGCCCACGAGGCGGTGAGAGGTACCTCCTGGAAGAATCTGAGTTGGTTCCAAGGTGCCGTGGGTACGACGCCAGAAATTTCCAATATGATCGATCATTTCGATATAAAATGTATTGATCCGATTAAAAATCAATTTACAGAACTTCCTGATTGCACAGAGACATGGTATTCTGTAGGTCTCGAAAGGACCCTAAGCAGTATGACCTTCTTACCAAGAGGTCCTCGATTCGACTAAAGATAGCTCCGAAACTTTGTATAGGATTTGAATTTCAAGTTTATCTTTATCGTTAGCACATACCACCTTCATATCCCTTCATCTCTTTCGCAAAATTAAATACAACCCGCGAAATTGTATACAATATATAGCAATATCGTCAATATCTAACGATTTTCATAACCCTAAACAAGCTTTGGCCTCCCATACAGATCTATGTGGACTATCACGCGGAAAGGAGTCACTGTAGGTTGACTTTATGTCACATCGAAGTCATTGCCGAGCATTGAAAAATATTTTATGATATTTTTGGGTAACACTGAGAATTCTGATTCGGCAATATTGAAGGTAAACAAAGGAAACGCTGGTCTGCATGGAAACCACTATGAGCTTTTTACTAGTCCTTTAACAAACCCTTAGGGAAAAAGCCTGCTAGAATACAGATGAGGGTGGAAAACAAAATGGAAGCAAAAGCACGATTTAGGCAAGGGTGCAACCCCTTACCTGCATTACCTGGAACTCACTTGTGTTCTGAAGAATGACATCATAGGAAGTGAGGCGAATAGGGAAAAATGCACTTACTGCATCACGCGACCAGACAGCAGTGATCGCAGTGAATAGAGATGACCTATAAGCGTCGCTGAAAACAATGGAGTCATTCCTTCGAGAATACAACATCAAAATTTATTGGAAAAATTCTTGTGTGCTCAAGGAGGAAGCCAAGGGCAAACGCAGCTAGGATACGGTTAAATCGGATCTTTCACCTATCACGGAAGCAATTGGAATGGGGACGAAAGAAATATCACATGCATTAAACGCAGAGCACTTCGCGCTAAAAACGCGTTCGAAGACCTAGCTATAAAGGTTTTATTTTCCTTCATTTACAGTCAGAGTAGCAATGTAGAATTCCTATTCTCGGAATGCCCAACTTCGAAATGATTCGAACGATATAATACATCCATCGGGTATTCCTTGCAGTACATAGATTGAAATCATAGTCAGTGTTCTAACTTTTTGAAGCTTTATTGTTAAAATTTTACACTTGATGCTCAATCCTTTCTTTCTTCATAACTGAATACCCGCTAATATATATCTTTTTCCTCTGTCTTTCCTTGTCTTTCCCCTTCGATCATACCTTTTTCCTCTCGATATCTGTCCCTCCAATTTCCTCTGTCTTTAATAAATAAATAATTATTTCAATCAAAATTCTCTTTTTACTCAGTCTCCAGCATT
Organism: Pachydiplax longipennis; assembly: GCA_036926295.1. Classification (NCBI taxonomy): domain Eukaryota; kingdom Metazoa; phylum Arthropoda; class Insecta; order Odonata; family Libellulidae; genus Pachydiplax; species Pachydiplax longipennis. The sequence goes on from JAVFKF010000012.1 coordinate 22,838,356, forward strand.
TCCCCGTTTTTATTATTCTATTTCCATTTCACTCCACACACTATCCTCAAAGGCCTTTATTCTTGTCATTCTTCCTTAGAATGCAAATTTCACACCGTACACCAAAAGACTCCGGATTAAGGATGTTATCAATCTTTTCAAGAATTTCTAATTAAGGCCTTTTGTCATTCGTTCCTTTTGTTTCATGAATGCTTCCTTGGCTACTTTTATTCTTCTTCTGACACTTTGACTGTTAACTTGTCTTAAATATCTTTAAATAAATTAATTAAAATAAAGTAAAGTTTTAAATAAAAATATGAAATATAATTAATTTAAGTAAAAATATGAAATAAATATAAAAATGTGAAAATAAATGGCGACACGAAGGACATCAAGGGATAAGGGATGAATACATAGAACAGAGGAAGGCGATAAATAGAAATGGAAGGGAGGCGAGAGATGAAAAAGGACGAAGAAAGGGCCTCTGGCATTATGAACAATCTTGGAACTGAAATATAGATGATGACTGATAATGACCCATAATACACCGTCAAATATTTTCTTTCCCCTCTAAACCTATCGAGGTAATTTTCAATTTATTTCGGACCATCTCTTCCCCAGACGATCCAAGAAATCTATCACCAAAAATGTAAAGGAACGGAGAGAAAAAAAGCCGATCAGGATGCGACGGAACTAAAAGGAACTCTAATCTAGTTCCTTTGATCCTCTGATCGCCGCAACTAAATTGTGGAATCGAGTCATAAACGAAGGTCTCTGAATTTTTTCCCGGAATTATCCGTCCGTGCTAGGTCCCTTTATTAAGGTTAATACCGACTCATTCACCCCTCTGCATTAGGAAGACTTTTGGGTCCGGAGACATCGTCCTAGGATGGAGAAAGGGGAGTCGAACGTAAAAAAAATTAAGTCGAAGAAAAAGAGTGGATTCTCGAAGCGAGAGAAATAATAAAAATAAACGTTTTCCCACACGGACACAGAACATGCACCGACCGCGACTAATGGAATTTCGACGGGCTGCGTGAATTAGTGCCGCCACCTGCAAGGTCATCTGGGCCGGGGGTGGTCGAAGACAAAAGAGTGGGCGAGGGGACTGCGTGACGTGTTTGACAGCACAGCCCGAGAAGGCGGGAAACTAAGGCGACATGTATTTTGGATAAAATATTAACGGAGCTAGGTTGTTGAAACCACCGAAATTTGCCCAAAATTTGGACACGGGTGAACGGTGTTTACCTTACGTAATTACCTGAAACAATGAATACTTGTCGGGAGAGATGTGAATTCCTCTTTTTGCATATGTGAACAATAATGGCATCTTCCACCGCCTGGAAAGTTACATAAATTTCCTAAATGGTGGAAGTATACTAGATAATGATTATGCAATTATTTCAGAAAATTACAGCTCTGATTTTAGCAGTTGAGCAGCCTCAAGAATAAATAATCACCGATATAATTTCCACGAAAAGCATAGAAATGAGATATTAAGATGAGAAAAATTTATTTGAGATTGGTCTCGTATTACCAATAATTTTTTCATTAGATATATTATATCAAGATGTTAGCTATAAAATAAGTTTAGATCCAGGAAAAATCTAATTTTCAAGTAAATAATTTAATAGTGCCATTTAAATTCAATTACTGAGTAAAAAAGTACGGATAAAAATAAACATTACGCATTTTTAATTTCTATTGATTCTGTACAACTCAGTAGAATAGCTACTAAAATAAACATGTTCAATTTCAGCTAAGAAAAACTGATATTACCAAGCAGTTATCAGCTTTGTTTTTATCGCAGTTTTGAGGAGATTCCTTACAAATATTAAAATTTATTTTCCGTTATGGAAAAAACTGGTAATTGAACATGATTTAATCAATCTGTAAATCATAGAAAAATGAAGGAGACCTACTAAAAATGTAATTTTTTCCTCAGGAATAAAAACGTTAAAAGTGCAATTTATTGCCTTTTTAAAGAGTTTGTTGATTTTGCTACAGTATTATCATTTTCTCTAGATATAAATATAATAATAAATATATCTTTTAAATAATCTCTTACCTCAAATATATGCCAATAAGATCAATAATATTAAATTTCATTATAATAACGCTCCTCTAAAAAGCTGCTCAAATATGATAGAACTGTCAACCAAAGCGTATCATTCAAAAGCATGAGGTCTGTCTTAAAAATTTCAAAAAAATGTATGTGAGTCAACCCTTCTAAGTGAGTCTAAACCACAAATGCACTTGTAGTGATGCGTAGATGAGTACAAAGTTTTCTATTGCTATCTATTCTATTTTGCTATCATTGCTGCTTCTTTCTAATCAGGAAACAGTTTTTTCTAAAGATTCCGAAATTTCGATGTAAAGAAAATAACCAAGCAATCATGAATTATTCGAAGGATTTACAGCAGCTGTAAGAGTCGCAGAAAGGGGTCTAACCTAAGTTTAGGATGGACTTGTCAAGGCTCCCCATTTCCCTAGGCAACTCCATAAAACGCTTATTATTCTGCCATCTGTATACCTGGATTTTTTGCCGAAGGGAGAAAGACCCCGGTGGAGAAAAACTTGATACTTCCTCCGTCAATACATCTCATTCGTGGCCTTTCCATACCAATAAATCTCCACCCGTCTCCCACTCTCACTCTTTACTGGTAACATTATATCAGATCAACTTAACGAAAAATCCCGCTCCAGCTTTCTTCCCCTACTGGAACCCACTGGTAAATTCCACATTAGCAATTACAATACGCTCCCATCAATATGCCAAAGGGAGAGAGAGAGAGAAATTCAAAACAAACCAAAAGAAGGAGGAAGAGTAGACCAGCTGAAGAGACCGAATTTTCTTCCAATTACTCCCCGACATCCATGCAATCCTCCCTATCTCGAAAAAAATAAATAAATAAACAGCGATCCCCCGCCCCATCTCAACGGGTGTGTTACGTCTGAGTGTGTATTCTCCGTCTGGAGAGAAAGGAGCTCCGGTCGCAAGGGAGGTTCGACGCAACACACCGGAGGAAAAAATAAGAAAGTCCGACACCTCTTCTCCACGAGCAGGATTTCAAGTGTAGGATATGGAGGAAGGAGGGTGGACCGAAATTGGCTTTCGGTTGTAGAGGAATAAAGTACGCAAGTCCTTGGTTAAAATCACTCCGTTCAACATCTTCCCCCTTGGAGTCGTTCCGTTAAAGGAAGGGAGTCACTACCTGGGCATTCGTAGATACTCTTCCTTACAGGAACATTTAATGTAGATGAAGTTATGAAGAGAAAACTGCCCCTTGAGTAGTTGAAGGATTTCCGAGTTGTTTGCATCTCTAGATCTTTTCTTTAGACCCTCGAATCCACTAATCTTTGTAGGCGAATCAGAGATAAAAAATTTCTGTCTGTGTATTTACTTTTAGGAAGTCCATAAAAATATGTATTTTATTAAGATTTCTTGCCGTTGAATGTGTTAATTATTTTCATAACATTCAAGGAATTCTTAATTAATAGCTTTTTAAAAAATCTATACAAAACATACAGGCGAAATATTTTTCAAATATTTATTGACGGTCCAGGTTTTCTGATTCTGGAGTCTTTCCGCTAGTTCTTAAAACCATTGGTATCATAGCAACTGACAATTACGGATATTTGTGGATTAGATGCAACCTGGAAGATTTGAACGGTCGATCTAAAATCCACCACCTACACTCTATATACTCTACCTTAAAACACGAGCATTTTTAGAAAAAACGAGAATAAAATATGATGTCTGAAATCTTGATAGTTATGTGTCTTATCATAATTCACGCTTTCAAAAAACTCCAATACGATTTCGAGTAACTATTAATTCTGATGATTATTCGAATAATGTAATGAAGCATTTTCTTCTCTATCAGAAGTGATGAAAAGGGATCATCAAGATAAATGCACCTGATTTATTCTTGAGGAAAATTGCAATTTCGATAAAAGAAGGTGGAAGTCTTTTAATAATTAATCCTTAAAAATCCCAATCATTCTTTGGATGTGCTTTTACAGACCTTTATTTTCGATTCCAAGGTGATTCTTATTATGCCCAGATAAAAATTTGTTACCGAAAGCCTTACTCTTATCTCCGCATTCCGCTACTTCAGGGCGCAAGTAATCGTGAAATTACATTTCGCTTTGGCCACGCTTACCAGAGCAAACCAGCAGCAGCAGAACGACGGAAGCACCAAGCCGTTGTGGGCAAAAGGGAACTTCCCCCCTAAATCACACAGACCCACTTAGGAGAGTCCGCGTATCGGACGTCGACCGAAAGGGTCTTCCAAGTGTGATTTAAGGCGGGGACCAGTCGTGAAGGAGACGAGAGGAGAAGGGGTCGTCTCAGGGTGGACGCTTGGATGGAGGGATGAATCCGCTGCTGAATTATGGCAGAGTCCTCCACTATCCATCTTGTCCACCTTTACAGGTGGCCAAACCTCCCCCTTCTACCCTCATCTTCTCCCGCCCCGTGATCTTCTTACCTTCCTTCGCCCCTTGGGCGAGGAAATTGCCCCGCCCTTGAAAGAAAAAAATCTCCGGAAAACGCTCTCCTTGCCCCCTAAATGTAATGAGTTGCAGTGAATGCGGTCCGGCGGGTATCTTTTTTATTGCGGGAAAGATGGGCGGATTTTCTTTTTATTTTCGGCGAATGGAGGGAGCTTTGCCCGTTGTTTAAACCTGGAAGATATGCTGACGTGTGGGTGGAAGCGTGGGAGGGAATGCCCTCTTTTTTACAGCGTCTAAATGTTTTTCAGGTGGATTGATACCGTCCGTCCGTCTTGGTCCACTTAAGAGGATTTTCCGTTTGGGTATATGTAAGGACGTTCCGAGACAATGTAAAAGATTCACGGATGTCTCTTCCTCTGAATTTCAGCCAAAAGTTCTCTTATGCCTTATTCGTCGTTGTCTGTGTGGTCCCTGAAAAACTCAATTCCTGCGTAGCTGGCCAAAAAGAACAAAAGGTGACATGATCTGAATATTCAATCCGCCAACTGCGCTAGGATATTTCAAGGAACTATTTAGTCTTCAAAAGGGGAGATATTTCTCCATTATAAGAATTTATTCTTTTTCTACGGCATATGATTTTAACAATTTAAAATTTACCTTGCGTACATCTTTCCTTAGAAAACCTCTGACATAGAACAGGTCGATGGCCGCACTTAATCTTTGGACAATTCTTCAGAGCCAGTATACTCGATGTAAAAAACTTGCTCACTGTCTAAAAGCAAAATTTATATATTTCATTTCCGCTTATTTCACAGACTACTTAACTCAATAACAGAAAAAATTAAAATATTCTGAAAGAAAATTGGATTTTTCCAAAATCGTCACATTTGATGAATTATTGATTTGATGATTATTCGATCCTTAATCAGATAAAATTATCTTACAGTAAGCCCTTATTTCACTTCAAGTCCAACATTGAAAAAAGTCGTCGAAACTATAAGAGACATCATTCATAAAAAATAAAAATAAAATATTTGATTTCCTACGCATACTTACAAATACAATTATGATTTTAATGAACGGAATCGAAACTAGAAAGCAGTAGTATACTTAAAAAATGAGAAAAGTATACTTCTAGAAGCAACGCATTGCTGATGCGATATATCCAAAAAGTGTAGGAGTAAATTCCAAGATCAAGTCGAATAAACAGCTCTTAAGCACACTATAATGTATAATTTTAACATAAAACAAAGCCATGCTTCGAGCAACTAATGCAACTTTTGAAATAGTTCGAAAAAATTTCATTTGCCAGCCAACTGACGGGCGAGAGCATTTACAGTAAGAAATAGAGAATACAGACGAGGAAGGAACGGACTGAATAAAACGGCGCTATCGAAGATAAACACGCAGGAGAAGGGCAGCTGAGATAGAGATCGAGAGGAAGGGTTAAGTCCCAAAGGTAGCGACTAAGAGAGGTGAGGAAAGGAAAAACTCTCACTTTTCTATTGTTAAACCGTTCGGAAGGGCGACACTATTATTTGTCCACACATGGCCATCACAACTCCGCGCGTACAATCCCCCCACACCACGGTTTCTCACCTTCCAAGGGGGCATCTCACCCTCCTAATCCCCCTCATCCTCCCACGCCTCTCCCTCCCGTGCAAAACGCCTCCTCTTTTGTTACTCCTACTTTATGACGCATCCATTCCCTTCAAAAGATCCGACTGACCACGGTGGAGGAGGAAGAAAACAGCACTGATTTGCCTATCCATTGTTTGGGTGCCGGGGAGAAGACGAAATGTAAAGGTCGTAAGGGAGACACCGGCGGAGAGGAGAAAACAAAAGGAGCATCGAATTCGTGACAAGCCGGCATTCTCAGACGAAAATTCTCCCCTCACACACACAAACTTTCCCTTTTCTTTCTTTTCCGCTATCTTTCTTTCCCCTTTGAAATCGAACGGGAGCGCTCTTTAAGAGGTTCGCTCTCCTGAGATATTCGCACCGGATGAGATATTAGAGTGGACACGTTTGGATCCCTTTATCTTCAATTATTCTCTAGCCTCTGTGACGAAAGGGAGCAATGACGGAGAGATATGTTAGAGACACTGATCCTGCGCGACAAAGTTGCAAAGAAAGTTTTGACCAAGCAGTGACGATCTAAGAATTTCAAAGAATCAAGATGCAAAGATAAGACCGAGGTCCAATATTAATTAAAAATATATGAGAGACACTTTAAGTTACACTGGGGAAGGAAAAGCACTGATTAATATGTTGTTATTCAATTTATTGCAATTGAAAATGAGTGAATATAGCGACGTCTTATCGATAAATATTTACCTTATCACATGAAAATTCAAGGGTAAACAAAAGAAAAAATATCTACATGGTTGAGATTCGAAAACAGTTCTTCACTTCGCACGTATGGGTTCCAACAGGGAATCGAACCCGGAACCATTTTCACCAAAGGCGAATGCGCTACCCACTTCACTATCCGGAAGCCCTTCCTAATTACTGAGCCGCCCATTGGCACAAGAATGTTGATTTGTGTAAACATACTATACAAACATATACATTAAGTTCTTCGACTGTTTCAATTGCTGTCGCAGATGGAAGCAGTTAGTATATTCGTAAATTTTTAAAGGAAGTCACTTTCTAAAAATATTTTTTCAAATTCTCAATTGGAAGATAACATAGGAAGATTTTTAGGCAAGCACTCCATGTTGCGCCAATGAAAGTTACATAGATTAAGAAATATCCTAGGTAGTATTTTTTCTCCAGTTGGAAGAATTTCTGCAGCTATTTTGGCTTCAACTCAGACCAGTTTAGAGATATATAATTCTATATAATTATATCAGTTCTTATATCCTCAGTTCTTAGCTACAATACATCTACTTCATGTATTTGGCAAAACTAATTCAGATAAAAAATCCCATATGTTCATAAATATTACTCAGTATCATACTCTTGCTATGTAGACACCAGAACTGCAATTAGCTATAGAGGAACTGTCTAATCAGATAATATAAGGACAGGTTATTCACAAAAAAATTCCCAGTTGTCACAACCTTGAAAAAGCACTTCCCTGTAATTCCTCGTCGGTATTTTCGATTAAAAGAGTACAATCCCCTATCGAGTGTCTACAGTTCCAATCGTTGGATTGAATGAGCACCACCTCCCATTGATCGTCATCATGGACCACACCCTCCCCCGCACCACACAAATCTCCTTGGGTGGCCGCCAAAATCTCATTTCCAATTTTGAAGGTTAAGAGATGGAGGAAGAGGTGTATAGGACTGAGGAAAAAAGCAGAAGTAAAATGGCGATGAAGCGAGTGGTAAAAGGAAAGGGAAAAATAACCTTCAATTACAACTCTGACAAAGATGTTTAATGAAAAGGACACCAGAGCATTATCCTCTTAACGGTCAAGTTGACTTAAAATCGCCATTTTGAGCAAGTTCAAGTCTCCGCTGTTTTTAATCGAGTCAATGCTGCTGAATTCAAGCAAAGCAATAGTAGAAGTTTCAGTAAACGTGCGAAGCTATGAAAGATATACGAGTATGTTAGGTATCCACAGGAGAAACAGATTCTAGGGGGATATGGTGGAAAGGAAATTTCATACGAGGTGTATTCTTCTCGAAGTATTTTCGAGAGTTTGATGAGAAGCTTTTTAAATCAGAGTAAATAGGTTCTAACCAACTTTCGGTAGTCTCTTCTAGCCCCAAGCAGGGGCTAAAATTGGAAAATTAGATACTATAAAATTTCATATAATTAATTTCTAATTTTCTGTAAGATAGATTTCTAGAAACATGAAAATGGAAGCTAAACTGGCGTATTTAAAGGTAACACAACAAGTGGTAACTTCTTGGCTTCTTCTTATGAAGCTCCATAGCAAACCTGAAACTCATTTTTCTGGAAAAAAAATTTCCATAAACAGGATTCGAACCACTGAGGATTAACTTTTGGAATAATCTTTGGAAATTTTGGAAACTTTGGAAATTAGAAACAGAGACTCTAACCACTCGGCCATTCTGTTGATGACAAAAATCGTGGTTATAATATACTAAAAATGCTGACTAAATTAAGTTAAACTGCATGCCAGATAATGACAGACAATATGACGGATACCCATAAATATTATCAAACTTTGAAAATCATTACTCAGCAATGTGTTTTTACAAATAGTATAACCTATGCTCTAGATGCTTTAAATTTGCATAATTTTATTTTAAATATACTTAACAGCAATGAAATTCCTTGGCTACCTGATACAATAGATTTTTAGGAACCCCTCATATATTACGTTAGGTAAAATTTTATCATGTTATTTATGGACTTTCCGTTCAAATTCATAGCTTTCCTTTCTATCAAGATGGTTATTTAATGTTTGAGAGGGATTATTTTTATTTCTGGGTATCAAGAAGGACCAGATATTTATGCATATTTCATAAGTTAAAGTTATTCCCGTAATTTCTGATGGGGGCATTTACTAGTATAGTATTCTTTCAGTTCCTTAAAATAAAAAAATTAAAGCGTCTAATATATGATAGCTTTGTATCCGAAAAATCAACGAAAGAGATTAGAGTAAGATTAGATTAAGATTAGAGTAACATAATGAATACCACTCCCTAAGTATGTTCCACAAATGCCGTCGACGTAAAATTTTTACCACGCACTGGCTCTACCCTGTAGATACCAGAGTAATTCAGACTTTTGTGAAAACGTTTATTCAGAAATTTGTGAAAACGTTTATTCTAAAAAGTGATAAAGCTCTGCAGTCTTATTTACTTCTTAGGTAACTAAAGATAACTTATCGTTAAAGTTGCAGCAAAAACCAAACCTCAATCCCCCATAGGCTGTTCTGCGATTCCGAAAACTCGGCTGAAAACGCATTTCCTATCTAACATTGTAAAACGTCAAAATATTCAAAATATTTCAGACAACCCTACAACTCCGATAACCTACTTTTGGATTTTTTCCATATATATCGAGGAATGCACCCTTTCAAGATTCTTGGTCCTTCATAACTCAAATCTCACTTTAAGCATACAACCACAACGATTCCTACGACCACCTTATAAGAAATTCCATCTGTAGTGACCATAACTGCTTCTAAATATTAGTTGTTTTTGATTATACGATGCCCTAATTAAATTCCTCCTTATTTTTAGTAATTATTGATACTCCAGACACTTCACTCCTATAAAAATATATAAAAGTACCCTCTCATAGCAAAAATTCTGGTCTAATTTCATTATTTTAGAAGCTATCCCATCACGAAAAAGATTAGATCCTCTCACAGTATTGTTTGATTATCGATTATCACTTATGGACTCAGAGGGTGGCGATCTTTCCTTCTCTCTTCATTTCGCAAAATAAGTTAATGAACTATGACACGAGGAGCTCTAGCTAAAAATGTAGCGAAATTTTTCTACTAGAGATAGGAGTATAAGGCAGTAGGCATACAATCAGATCAATAGTAAAAGTATATAGATAATAATAGTAATAAAGCGATACTATACGGGAGATTTAAAGACTAGCGAGTCTCTTCATACATCTAAGCATTTGCAATGTAAAATTTCAAAGAAAGAGATAGCTTGAAAAATAAAGATGAAGACTACTACTTAAGAAGAAGAAAACTAGTATATGAAATAAATAGAAATGGTTGCAACAAAGATAAAAATTTGCAAAAAAATAAACTAAAAAACATTATGAAATATTAATATTTAGGTAGCAAGATAGATTTGAATTAGAAATAGCAATGAAAAATAAACTGAAAATAAAGTTATGGAAATTTTAAAATTCGCTAGTAGTAACCAGCTTTGTCAGTAAGTATAGATAAAACTAATATTTTTCTCTTAAAATTAAAGTAAAAACATCCAACATATACGGAAATAAAGCATGAGACCATAAACATAAACTTTTCTAGATATACCTTCCTAATTTTTGTATGGTATTAAAAACAAAATATCGTCAATAATTCTGGCAGGTCTGGGAAATGAACTAATGACTGCTCAGTGATACGTGAGCTACGGCTAACTTCCAGTCCCTAATGGAGCTTGGACGGATGGTAGTTTTAAATATAGATATAACATATCATAAATATAACAACTCGCTAATTCGGGAATAGTAGTCAGCGTAGGACGTAACAATGGAAATATTCTAGCAAGTTGGCCACGGCGGGGATAAAAAGAAAAATATCCTGGAAGGAAAAGCAGAGTAACGAGATAGTGAGCATAGAGAGGTGCGTTTTGTGTGGGCATAATGGTTGTGGATCGCATGAGTGACGCGCACGATACCTCGCCTTGGACGCAAAATGGCGGATGCAAGCAATGAGATGGGTCGTTTCGGCACAGAGATCACGTCGAAAGAGAAGGTTATAACAAGGCATTTCTCTTCGCCACCCGCCCTCCTTCCATCCCCCTTCTCAGATACCCATTTTATCAATAGGCGAAACGTCGGAGGAACGTACGACTTAGGAGTTGACTTCGATCGCTAATGGCGGACCGAGTAACGTAAGAGAGAGAGAGAGAAATGTAAATGAGAGGAGAGTAAGACTCTCTGGTAAATTACGCTCGAAAAGACGGCGGATAAAAAAAGAGACCGGAGTAAAGAATCTTTCTACACGACGGGAAATCGTGGGAAGAGATAAGATGAGAGAAAGAATAGAAAGAGGTATGGAGCAATGGAAATGATAAAAAGAGACGACGAGAAAGGATATCCAAACGGAAAACAACGGTGAGGAATCGGATAGTCTTTTTCTCTTCCACCGGCGATGATAAAATTTGGCAAAAAAACCGCGCATTGCGTTAAAAAAAGGGGGTGAAAAATACTTGGGAAAAAAAGAATGACGCGCGCCCGCACAACTTGAACAGCGAGACGAAGGCTTTTGATAGCGTCGGCTAGAGCATAAAACTCGAATCAAAACCCTCGGAAAACCAATACTTTTCCCTCTACTTTTCCAGAAGACTTTTTCTTCCATCTCTTTTCTTCGTTACTTGATTTGCGAAGTGTTGAGATTCCATTTACCCTCTCTCCTCTTCCTCCTTGGGGGCTGTGAACTCTAATTTAAAATATACTCCACATCTTCCAATACTTTCTCCGATCCGCAACTCTTTCTCATTTCATCTGGCGATATTTTCCATTTTCTCAATTCAATGGTATCAAGTATCAGAATCAACTCCCAACGAGTGATTTCTTTACGAATGGATTTCTTTCTCAAAGTAATGTTCCCTGCAGTATGTTATAGCAGAAAATTTAGCTGCCTTTTCTAGAATCTCGCCATTCATTGATATCCAACTAGCATAATAGCCAATGAGCGAAGGTATGCACTCTTCGAAAGGAGAATCTGAGTAGAAATGAACGAAAATTTTGACTCACCAATTTATATGAAATGTCTTCCTCCAAAGTTAGTCTCCATTACTTGATTTCTTCGAAAAGATGTCCTCTAATAGAAAATGTAGGTAGGTGAATTTCGGATCATTGGATGCATTGAAACAGTGACATCATTTCTTCAGAGTACCATCTGAAAGGTAAAGAACGCAGTTAAAGAATACAAAAATCTTTTAAAATCCTAAATTGTTATTAAAATTTTATAAATGTACATATGAGAACCTTAAAAAAGGCAGTAGCTCGGAGAAGAATCGATCATTCATACAGTTATCTCTGTAAATTCACAGGGCAATTATTTTATCCTGGATTGAAATCAACAAGACTTTGACATAAATGTGATTGATTAATAACCATAGGGTTTTTTTCAATCTACAGATTATTGCATATCAATAGATTTATCTATTGATATACAATATGAATCAATATTGTCTCTTTATTTTGTCATATTTACTTCCACATTTACTTCCATGTTTTTTCATATTTATTTCCATGTTTACATCTATTACGAAAAATACAAAACTCTTATTAATGGCCACTAAAAATTAAAGCACTTTATTATAATTTCATCGAAGAATGTTAATCAGAATTCGAAGAAAAAAACTAAATAGAATAACTCTTCTGAAACCTTTTTGTAGGCCGAAAGCGAAGAAATGGCGTTTTAAAGTCATGCAAGCATTCAAGAGTTTTTGCAGTAGACAATTTACAATATTCTTTGCATTAAAAATATTCCACCGGTTCACCACATTAACATTCCCAATATTTTTTACAAGCCGTTTGGGAAATATTATTTTCATTTACTTGGAATGCGCGAGGGTATTTTGCGAATTTAAATTCATAACAACGCCCTTAGAGATTTCTCTGATACGGATTCCGGAAAAATCAACTTACAAAAGGTAATAGTTTTTCGATGTTTACGACGTTGCATAAATCGTCTTTACCTCGCTACTTCGTCCCTCTCATTTCATGTTTCCCAATTTCCAAATATTTGCCCATAAATGGGGACGGCGAAAAAACTCGACGCCACTTTTAAAGGAAACTATCGAAAGGGGCTTTATTACCATTCATTTCACAAGATTTCTCGAGTAAAGATTGTCTCTGCCCATATCGAATAAATTAGGTAATTCCAGGAATACATATTCATTGTGCGATCCAAATATTTCCTTTAAACATGTCATCACGATCGAGCGGATGGCTCTCGAAAGATGTTTATCTTACTCCTTCCGCTGCAGAGAGATTCACATTTTTTACTCATTATCTAGACGTTTCCAGATTTGACCGTTGGTAATGATGATCTAACACCGAGACGTCGAAAATATTTAGGATTAGCGGCTGCAGCGATCGTGCCACCCTTAATTCCGAAACAATAAGAATGCGGCCGGATTCCACATCGTGATGCATTAATATTCCGAGATAATAATTTCCTTTTTCATCTTTTCTGCCACAAATGAGGTTCTTTCGCGAATTCATATTCATTTGAGCCCTTCCGATTCATTCCGAACAAGAATCCTTCTGCTCTTTTATCCTATAAAAGGAAACTATATTGAAATTTCACGGAATGTGACTGGAATGGTATTTAATATCCCTCCGGAATACGATAGAGAGCTTGGAGACCCGTTCCAATATCGAATATCCTGATTACAGCCTAATAAGGACGAAGCTTTATTTATTCTACTTTATGGTCCTTATGGACAATAAGCAAAGAGGAATGAGAGCTCCACAAGAACTTTAATCTATAGTTTAATTTTCTCTCGTTTTTGTTTTTATTCCCGAGCGAAATTACAACTCAAAGGAATCTTAACTGCTGATACCACTGCTACCAATTTAATTTCGGAGGAATGATAATGCTACCAGATGGAAAATGCTAAAAATTCACCAAATAAATAAGGGTGTGCGTTAGCATGCTAGTTATTATACGTTAAACATGTAACTTCAAAAAACAAGTTCACAAAGGCTCATAAAAAAGCCCAATTTTCTATACATAAAAGGTGTTAGATATCTTTCAAACATAGAAGCAAATTCCTTCAACTTCCAAATATCTGCTGATACTATATGGATTTACTATGAGCGCTAAAATAATTTTCTTCTAAGCGAGAAATTTGGAACACCAGAGATTAACTTCTAAATGTAAAATATAACATTTCACATGGTTCATTTTGTACAAGCATGCCTCTGCATGAGGTGCTGAATTTGTATTTTAGAAGTTAGATAAATTGTAGAGTAAGCTCACTCTGTAAATGTACTTTCCATTCCATTACCATACTAACAAAATAAACGGAAATTACCGTTAAAAAATTAATAAATTACATAATTTCAACTTAATATCTGATGTAAAAGTTGTTTACATCCAGTTACCATATCAATGTATTTCCAAAGATGATTCAATACATCAACTACTCGATGATTGTAGCCCATGCAATTATTTTCATCTCCTGTTCTGAGGTATTAGTAGGAATGATTAACACCCCCTGAATGAATTACTTATTTTCATAAATTTTAAAAAATATGACTAAATCCTGGGATGTAAATAGACATATCTCTATCATGAGTGCAATCGAATTATTAAGAGCAAAAGAAGTGCTATTGAAAGCCACATTCTGAAAAAATCCAAATGCAATTTAAATATGAAAATAAATTAAAACTACAAAGTGGAATAATATGCTACATTTGACCAGGGAAAAATCAACCTTAATTCTGATATTTTAATAAATAAGGCCATTGTCCTATTATGTACTTGTTTAAATAGCTCTAATATTTTTAGCTCCGAAGAGTTTGGGACACTTTCCTGAACCCAAGGATTTGAAAAGCAAACATGAAAATTTTCACATGCAAGGACCAATCCAGAGTTTTTTCTTGGGGCTCATCTTCAAGATTGTAACTAATAATCTATTGGAAGTGTCAAATTTTGAATTGCAACAAGAAATTAATAATCATCATAATAAAATAATTTCACTGATATGGAAATTTATCACGTTTTCCATAAATCAATTTATTACTGTCTGAATTACAAGGAAGTAGTATAAGATGGGGCTAAGGCCCGTCAGACCCCATATGGGTTGCCTCATTATGTGCATCTAATGCAACTATTCTATCCATATCTTTAATAATGTATATAGAAATAACGAAGTTAATTTTAGACATTCAAGAGCGTGCCTTGAAACCCGTAGATAAAAAGAAATGGAATTCATGTCGCTATTTTCCACTCCTGTTTATTTTTTGGTTACTAATGTAATTGTTTACATCTGCGAACATACCTACATTTATTTTTATTAGTGTGTTTATAAGACATAATTATGAATACTATGACGAATACATGTAAGTAGGCTCGTTCCGAAAGGCATAATTAATGGCTCTAGGGAACGCCACGCTTGAATTAATTAAACAAAGATAAAAATTCCCCCCTTTTAATCTCCTTCAAAAAAATTTATAATGCAAGAGCGAAATCAACCGAAATAAGTGACATATTTACTGTAACTGGGAACATTAATTTTTGTTATCATTTCGAACAGTACCACAGTAAAATTTCAATTACAACTATGGCAAAATAAATAATAAGGAAACCGGAGGTATTGAATACGTAATAGGCGATCACAGAAATGAAGCAACCATTGTCTTGAGATAAGCCAAATAATGATGAAAACATATTTGCGAAGGATAGGACCTCTTTTCGCGAAATACTGACGGATCGTGACAAAAAATAAACCTCGTGTTCTATTTATATAGCCTAAATCCGTACCCGCGCATGACTCTGGAAACCTCCCTATCTTCCAGCGATCGAAACAGATCGCCATTCCAGCCGGCGTCCGGACATCGTTAGGTGGTGACATCAACGAGGAAAGTTATTCGGCAAGACGAAGGGGATAGAAAAAATATAGTGCGAATCCAAAATCTCGATATAGACGATGAAGAATAATTCCCCATGATCCCACAATTATCGCCGATAAAGCCACGGAAGAATCTTTAAAAAAGCGTCCTCTTATAGAAGTGGTACAAGAAGAGCGAGACGCTGGGCGCAGACAATGAGAATGAGAGGGTGGGAGAGGAGAATGAAACAACGGAATTGAGGAAAGGGACAAGCAAAAAACAAAGGAATGACTTAAGAGAGTTGAAGGCAATGGTTGAAAAGAAGGATAGTATGCCTGGTGCGCCGGCAGATGGGGTTAGGGTCAAGGGAGTGTGTATGCATGCATGCGGGGGGGAGAGGGTAGACTAGCACGCACTTTGAAAAATTGGCACGTACCACCACCACTTGTTCTTTCATTTAAATTGGCTGATAAATTCCCGAGGTGAAATGTCTCCCCCGGCCCCTCCTCATCCTTCCTCACCACCCTCTGCAAGGCCTTCCTTCAGAACGACCCAGTACAACTCCTTGTCACACCGATCTTGTCACACTATTCCCGCCTCTAATTCTCCCCCGCTCTCCATATTTCCCTATTTCTTTCGCTACCCTTTCTTTCTTCTATTCTTCCATGCGATCCTATTAAAATGCTTACCCGACCTGACTGGACAAAAGAATGCGATCGATAGTTTGCTTATCGGATCTTAAAATTTACTTAGCTGTTGCTGGTTGCATTTTACTCTCAATAATTTTATACACATTCCTTCCATGTATATTATTTTTGTACGGAAATGCACGGTTTATAATCTGAATGAGTGTAGTATACATGCAACTATGATACTGTAATGGCTAAGTAATATTAATGACGATCATGACTTATTAGAATAATTTATTATATTAATAATTACTATATTATTAATTTCAGCCTTGGGAGTTTATTCCTAAATTAAACATTTTTAAAATATGAAAATTTATGAAAAATACATATACAATACCCAAACGAGGATTCGAGCCTCAGACCTCAGTGTTGATGGGTAGCCCCTACGCTACCGAGGCCGGCCAAGTATTATCCCGTCTCCATTATCTTAAATTATCAATATTCGAAAAATTTTCACAATATTTAAATATTGCAATAAGTTAACTACTATGATTTTTTAAATGTTGTATTTAAGGAATTTACAAAATCAACTGCCAAAGTAAATAAGACCGACTCTAATTTCTCAATACCCTTTTAGTAGGTAATATCTTAGATTTCTGCGTCATTACTATAGTATAGATGATCCAGCTATTGATAAAACTTACATTTTGATCAACTCGAATAGATGTAACGTATTCATATGTTGTATTGTGATTCAATCATTCAAAATAGTAATTAGTCATTCAGTTCTATCCCTATAAGCAAACCCAACTATCCTTGATAACGGCTAGAATTCCTTTCCAACATTTTCTCTCTCTCTCTATTCCTTTCCTTTGTTCATCGTTCATTATTATTTCTTCTCCCTATCTCTCCATCTTCTCTTTATGCTAATAAGTAACGCAGCAGAATAAAGCCCTCTCCTTTTATATCTCTCGCATCCTCTCCTTTTTTTCCTGCGAGGCTCTCTTTTCCGCTTTGGGTTCAAAGGTAGCACAGTGGCTAATGCCCAATCTTGTAGCTGGTGACTGGCGAAATACATCGGTTTGATTGTCTTCCAAAAAAGGGTCCTATTCCTTTCTACAAAATGGGAATGGTAGTCTATTTTGCGACCTCCTTTCGGAAAGCGGTCTAACGAATGATTACTCATTTGGGCTCCGCTAATTATGTCGATTAACACACTTTAATTCGGAATTTAGATTCATTCGAGACCCAATATTGATTGAAGACGTTAATGACGTTAGATTACAATTAGCGGGTCAGTAAGTAAGACTAACGGATTTTCACGAGGTATTGGAATATTGGAATTGTTTTAGAATTGGAAACTAAAGGAAAATTTCAGGTGTATTTAGAAGAATGTTAATATTAATGTATAGTGCAGAATTAACCTTTGCAATTCTTATGAATAAGGTAAAAAATTATGCTCTAACATTTCGAACCTCAAAATGAATAGAAATAATTAAAGTACGTTTACCTTTAAATATCTTCAGCTTTCATATAATAATAAAATCATCATTGGTTCTCATTAATGATCAAATGTCAAGTGTTTCTTTCAAGTTTAACGCTTACTGTTTTACGTCAATAGAAGTTATAGTAACATTCATGAAGTTTAGATAAAATAAAACGCATGTCAAACACAAATATTATTATTTCTTAAAATAAAAAAACAAAATTATTATTATTTCTAAGTAAAACAAAAATATTGTCTTGAATTAGTATTCGTGCGTTATCGAAAGGCAGACACTCAAATAAGATATAATCGCTCAATATATCGATCAATCATTAATTACCCATTAATGGAGAAATATGGAATTAAAATAGATTCAAACACAATGAAAAAGAGGATAATATGATATCAGCAAAAGTGGCATTAAATTAGATGATCGAGCTACATCTCAAGAAAGTAAAATATTATTAAAAGGAACTCATTTTTCCTATTGATGGCTCACTGTTGATATCACTTTAGTACGTTGAAATGAAGATTAAATTCTTCAGCCTATATTTTGGAAAACCATTCAGGATATCCTCCAGAAACCAAGTATCCTTTTTTCATTTCCTACATTATCCTCTTTTTGCCCCTAGTGTAGGAAGCGAATAAATCACGATGTCCTTTCTGTTTACAAGATCCACATTAATAAGAGCAAAGGGAAACAAATACATCCGCGAATTGAACTGTGAAAATAGAGCACCTTTCTCACAGCCGCCCGCTTTCCCACCAATTTCTCTCTTGTCTGCTCTTCATTCAACCACTCGGGATTTTTTTTCGCCCCTTTCCCGCCCAACTCAACTCCTTTTCTACCCTCCCTAAGGTCAACTCACCCCTCCTTACAACCCCCAACGATCCGAAAAGGATTGCCTAACAATCTTCTCTCCGTCCCAGCACCCGAAAAAGAGCCCGGCTACATTTTACGTACATCTTGACCGATCCGAGAGATAATGGTTTGATATTGATAAAGTGCCCTCGGTGGAGGGGGAAAAAGGAGAGCAGAAAGAAAGCGAGAAATTCGGACAACACTCGGGAGGACGATACCCCAAATAATTTCCACGACTCTCTCTCACCTTTCATTGCTTCTTCAGAAATACCTTAGAGAGAATTCAGACTACAAAAGTATTCCCATAATATTTACAACGAGAGAGAAAAATGAATTTCCAAAAAAAGTTAATTCGCACACGTACATATTTAGAGAATAAATGGACATAAATATAAGTAATCATATATGGATATCGATGAATTAAGTGAAAAATACTTTTTCTTTATTTGTATTCAAGGAAAGGATTGAGTGCCATCATGAATTTCTGCGATCTATAATTAACAAACATTAGAGGAAAATTTTTCCTTTCAAGGTTTTTAATTGAGCATTAATATCTAAAAGGATTATTGGAAATGCAAATTTCTTTAATATTTTTGGTGGTTGAGTGGTTCTGTATATAGCATTATAATATTGATACAATTGCATGAATATACATACGTATAACTTTCTATATCTGAATACCTTTCCCAATAATAAAGTTTATACAAGAGGATATAAACCTTTCTTAACAATTTCTTTTATAGCGTGAAATTAATTCGAATTATTTATTTCCAAATTTCTGAAGTATATCTTTTCGCTTGAATTGACTATCTGCGAGATACCTGCAAGGAAGCCTATAAATATTTATAATTCATCACAAAAGAACAACTTTCTAAGTATAAATTTAAATTTAAATTGAATATTGTTGAAATTCACGTCCGAATGGAGGATTTCCTGTTATACATTGATTAGTTTACTCACCTATCTAATGATTAGCAGTCGTAAATTTAAAATGCAGTAATTTTTGAGTCGTCGCTGAATGATAATAAAAACAGGCAAATTAATGCCAATATTTTGGACTTGTGACGAGCTCACATCAAGGGTAACTAACCTTTTAAAAAATTACCGTTACGTATCAATTAGTAAATTCACAAGACAGAAAAGAATACCAAGTGATTTAGGGGATTTTTATAATGCCATGTATACTTTCAGTTGGACAAGCAAACGAGGGAATATTTGTATTTTTCCGGGAAACGTACACAATTGCTAGGTGACGTTAATTTTAAGTATTTCAAATCAGTCCAAAATCAGTAAAATTGTAAACAAATATTACTAAAGTTTGTTTCACTGATATTGACAAGTGAATACCGGATCGAACAACAGTCGCTTCAAATAATCTTCTACATTAATTCTTTTAGCAAAATCCAGCTATTGCGACTTGTTCATCCTCTGCTAACAAACTTGTTCTTATATTTAGATATTCGATGCGAAGTGGTTTTATCGAAACTATCGATCTTTCGCTCGAACAGAATGAAGAAACAGAAAAAGTCCAAATTATTTAAACGTTCCTCCATCCATGAGAAGGAGTACTTCGTGGAATCACTGCGTTATCTATATCCTGTCCGATAAAAAACAGAATTGTGAGTAATTACGGATCCATTCAACGTGCCAGCGTGGTAAGAGCCGATGCAAAAAAGCAAAAGTCTCAATATGCGGGAGGAAATAAAATAAATCACGCATCGCTACATCGGCGCCGTGTCTCGGAATCTCAGACAAGAGGATTAAACAATAAAAATTATTCACTTGCTAAGTGGCCATTGTTTTTTTACCAGCTCTTCGCCAAACCTCTCGATTCTCCTACCATCGCATCCCATCTCGAAAGCTTACAAAAACCTCGGTGACAACGGGAATGCCTTGGGCGTTTTATTTTAAA
Source organism: Pachydiplax longipennis (assembly GCA_036926295.1). NCBI lineage: Eukaryota > Metazoa > Arthropoda > Insecta > Odonata > Libellulidae > Pachydiplax > Pachydiplax longipennis. The sequence continues at coordinate 22,858,875 of JAVFKF010000012.1, forward strand.
GCACAGTAAACATGTCCAATTCAACAGTTTACGAACGCTTTATGAGGGTGATAGTATTCCTAGGGCCACAGGACAGTACCAAGAGATAGAGAGAGAGAGGATGGCAGTAGGGAAAACTTAAGAATGTAGCCATCTGTGACATTTTCAGGATTCATAACTGAAAAGGATGCTGCCTAGAAGGAGGCCAGGCTAGACGTCGCCACCTTTTCTACCCTTCTGAGATGGGATGACACCTCACAAAACACCTCTTTAAGACTGGACCCTGTTGCCCATACCCTTTACAGCCATTCTTGGAATCCACGGTTTCCCTTTACCGAGCTATTCACCTACTCCGAGAATTAACTTTAATTAACACTTTTCTCGCCTGTTACATATAAGAGCGATCAAGGAAGAAGACTATTAAATGCCTTATTCAAAACGTAACAGGAAGAGAGTCTGGACGAAATATTATCCAATGTCATTGTATCTTTCTTGATAGCGAGCATCCGTGACATTCTTACGATATATCTGTATATTAATTTAAAGATATATGAAACTCTTTAATGATACAGAGAACGTAAAACTCGAAATTACTGTTCATTTGGTGAAATGACAAGATGGAAGTAGAGATATGGGAAGGTTGTTTTCGATGATAACACCGTTACGCATTCAATGCTAAAAGCTAATAAGTTATGCCTATGTATTTCTGTAATAGAGCGTAATGTATCAAAATACCGGTCTCAAAGTTATAATTTGAAAATAAAGGAAACAACAACAGCACAACAAAGGAAAGCAATCTAGAAGCGATTAGCGTAAATGGAACAAAATGTCAGATATATTCTGGAAATTCGTTATCTTGCTATATTTGCAGAATAAATAAGGTGATAAATTCGCAAAGTTCACAGAGTTCACAAAGCTGTCGCTATCTAAATAAAATGATCAAGTAAATACGCGTAAGTGCAGATAATATTGCGATTTTTTAATATCAAGAATGTGTTTAATATTAGTAGGATTGAATTCTTCTCTTAATTGCCCAAATAAATTCCTATAGTGCCTGAATAAAATCTCAAGATTTAAGGTAGTCCAAGGCCTTCGCTTATTATTGTATTTCTCACATGATATCTAATGTGTATCAAAGTACACAGCGGTTACTTAAAATCAATTATTTGATTCTAAATACATTCGCGTCGTATTTAAAAGGCGTTAAGGTTTAACAATGACCCTATAAGTACTTCAAACCTTACTTCCAAGAATCTACTAATATTGTTAGTAAGCTTTTGACTTCGATCTCAAAATTCTGTATTTTTGCACCCTTAGCAGATTCATTCATCCGCTCATTATCATTAGAAACATGTCGGATAAATGTAAAATAATTAGACTCTCCTGTTCTATAATTATTTTATTAAGCTCCGGATAGCCAAGTTGGGAAAGTGTTTCATTTTGGTGAAATCGTTCCCGAGATAAATTACCGGTGGGGACTTGCGAAATTAATTCAGTTGTCGAAGCACTTTAAAATTACCTCTTTTATTACTATTTTAATATGCTTTACAAGCACGAGATACTCTTTGTGAACGATATGGAAAGTCGTCACCTCATGGAAGGCCATAATAATTGGAAAAAAACTCTTTAAATGCTTCCACATTATTTTTTTTACTTGTTTCGACGTATCGCATTACGATTGTTAGGAGGACTTGGTGCCATACTATCCACAATTCACTTACATATCGTATGTCGACAATAAAATTAATTGATAAATTAATTGGGTTATTAAGTGAGAAATGAATTTATAAACATAAAATAATTAACTGATATATTGAGAAAATAACGTAAGAATTATGCTGATTTACTTGTTTATCAAAGTATGATTCGCGAATGACGATTGATTTGCAGATTATGGAAATTATGGTATTAACAAATATTTGTGAATTCTTATAATTAACCTCGTAATGTTAAGGTTAATTGCAAGAGTGGTCCCTCATGACAAAAATTCGTCCTGAAGTAATTATCTTTTCTGTAATTATCAATATGCTCACTAGAACATATTAAATTTTATACCTATTAATCTAAAACGGTATAAGAATGTTATGTTCTTCGTATCTTCAAATTTAAGCCTTTTATTGTTCATATGTGCCTTGAAAAATGTCATAGTTAATATTAAGTTAAATGAGAAAGTTAGTTCGATAAGCTAGTCTAAATTACCGGTCTTGAAGATATTCTATCATATTTTATCTCTGAACCCCTCTCACCTCTTTCCTGGCTCAATGTCTTTTGGCCCCCCTATTCTAAGTTCCTTCCACATTAGCCGCTCCGTCTATGCCCTCATCGTCGCCACATAACTCAGGACGTTAAAGTCTCCTGTCAACTGAGAAATTGTTACTTCCGCCCTCACCTTCCTCTACCTCGACAAATTCCCACCAAACACCTTTCGTCATATCACATTACGATTATTCTCGAGAGAAAAGGCGGTGCAAAAATTTGGTAATTCCTTTATCTTTCTGGAAGTGAAAATGAGAATAGCTCGCATACTATATTTGTAGACTTTCCAAATCTTGCTCAAAGACGAACTTATAGTCAACTATAAGAATACAGTGAGATGAATAATCAACATGAAATCATCAGTGATTAATAATCGCAATTTCTATTATGATAAGGCATTAGCCTTTTTTAAATTTAATAATTAGAATGGAACTTTCGTTTGGTCATTTAAAAACGAAGGATAGAAACCGGAAAACTAAATTTATGTGTAAAGAAAAAGACAATGATAATAAAGGGAGAGGAATTCCATGGAAAACCTATTAAATGTGTTGAATGAGATTGAGGGATCCAAATTGGAGTATTGATTACTCTATTACACGACATTTAACATCATATTATTAGTTTTCGACTGCTAAAGATATTTGATCAAGTATCAAGTGCCGTAAATCGAGTTGCATGTTCTCTCCTACTAGTATATAATTTCTTTTACTTAGTATATAATTTCTCCTACTTAGTATATAATTTCTTCATACGCTGTGTGGCAAATCTAAGCTTGAGTGGAGATAAGCACAAGTCTCAATAGGCTCTCCTCCCTTCTCTCTTTCATTCATTTCTCCTTCTGAGATGTGTGAGATGTATTTGTATGCAGTGCATACTATGCACGTGTACATTAATTGGAGAAATTTCTGATCAAACAACTCGGTTATCCTTCATTGATTCTGTGCTTTCACTGATTTCACTTAAAAAGTTTTTATGAGCAAGAATTTAACTGGGGAAGCTATTGCTATTAACATAACTGTTATGCGGTAACGAAAAATCTTATTTGAGAAAACCTAAACATCGAACTTCAACTATTGTAATCAAGTTAAATGAAAAAACTCCCTTTTGTAATCTTATAAAAGCCATTTTCAGCTCTAGGCTTTAAATTATTAGGCACTTGACAGCAAATTATTTATCATCTCCACGGAAAAGTTTTCATGTTTTTAATTACGGTGAAAATAGTTTTAGAAATACATTGCGAATCTATAAATATTACAATATTATTACGGCAATTATCCTGATATTTTATTATAGCTTGGAATGTTTATTTTTAGAGAGTTGAAATATTCCATGAAAATAATGAAGAAAATTTGTCACACATTTTCTCGATCGTCGATGTTTAATATTTCATAATGACGAGTTTTGTAACAATTAAGAAAACCACGATAATGTTAAATAATAATACAAAAATCATCAATGAAAAACCGCAAGGTTTTATCACCATCGATCAAACGCCCGAAATTTGTGTGATGACATAATTTTCAAGTCGTATTTTTATTATCTCTAGCACTGTTGATATTCCGCCTATTAATGGAACAGTATGTGCATCTCTTTACATGGGAGTATCAGATGGCTCTCACGTAGAGGTGATCCCTATCTTCTAATGCGAGAAAACCATCTTTTTCAGGTTTGAGAGTGGGTCCAAAAGAGACGGGGTTGGCGCCTCGGAGGAGCGTGGGTGGTCCTTACAGGGGACACGGTCACCAAGAGGGAGGACAAGGTGGTCATTATCGACCTCACATGACCTCCCAAATTATGGCATCACGTCACTCATAAATCCATCAACGTTGATAAAACGATGCAATCCTACGGAGTTGACACCTTCATTTTTTCCTTATCTTTCTGTCTCTACTTCATACCACCGTGCCTTCCCAGCGCAAGGGACGGGAAGCATTTAAAGGTATGGATTTATGGCTAGTGTTTCCTCTGTTTTCGTTCGCATTTCCCGTAGATTCTATATGATGGGACCGATATGATAGCTCTAGGACTGTTTTCATCTGCTTCTTTAAAAGCTAGGCCATGTTCCTTGAGGAACTATACGAACCAAAATATGCACCAGGAATTACGACTCCTTTTAATATTTTAGTTTCGACAATCGTGAGAAAGAACTGTACGCATAAAATTGAATAATGGAGCTTGGTCCAATACATGAATGAATATATAATATATTTTTAGGAACTAAAGAGGAGACAGAGGGTCAAGTATTGGGAGGCAAGAATTAATATAGAAAGTAGCCAAAGGTTAGATACTAAGGAAAAGGCAAAAGGAATAGAAGGTATAATAGACAAGTACTAAGTAAGAGAAAAGTTATTGGACGATGTAAAAGAAGGGGTAAGTTATGTTATGGACCAAAGGATTACTATAAGCCTGTTTCGATAAAATATATCCGATGATTAAATTTATAATCAGTCTATGATGTCGTTATCATGTAGATCTACGCGACGGAAATAGCACTATGCAATATTTAGTGGTATCACACATGCCAACTTTTAATTCCATTATACAAGATAAAAGTTGCGAGTTGAACAGGAATTAAAAGAAATAATTTATAATTAGTACCAGCACTTATGATCAAGTATTCAAAAGACATACGTGTTCATTTAACATTTTCATTAGTTTGATAAAAAAACTTGACTATTGGAACATAAAAAAATGCGAATTAAATGTTATAAGCCTTCAAAATGTGGGACTACATGTCGTAGATATAAATAAAATAACAGTTAAATTTTCACATAATGATTTCATTTACCTCCCTCTCAAATTAATTTATGTTTCATAAAATTTGAAAAGTTTCAGCACTCGTAGCAACAAATCTTTAAGTACGAAAATGAAATAACCAAGTATTTGATGTAAATCTTTCCTCCGACCACCTAACTCTTGTCCGGAGAATCATTCACCATGACGAGGGCAAGACGTTTTAATCAACCGTATTTGTCGAACGATATATTATTTACTGCTGGAAAAGTCAATGAAACTGCGCAGGACGGCCGACAATGAAACATAAATGCGACGGCGCCAGAGGAACAAGAGATAAAAATAATGCGTTCTAGACTCGGATCCACATTAATGGACCCGATTGAAATTTAAGCTTCCCTCACAGACGGAGACACGGGAAAAAACGTTGGCCCGACTAGATTAACAGTTCTGCTTTGCAGCGACTCTTTCACTCCTTTTACCATCTACGCCTCGGGAAAAAGGATGAATGGAAGAGAGGGGAAGAGTAATTTTGTGAGGGAGAAAACGTTGAGGAACCTATCTTCGGTGGAGGGGATGTGCTTAATGAGCGGGAATCTAAGAAGGCAGGGGAGATGAAAGGATAAGGAGAGACCATACCACTCCCAATTTTTAAGGTCGTCTCTTTGACCGTCCCATATATCTTTTCATTAACGTTTGAGGTGACGGCAATAAAAAATGTATAAAAGGACTCGAGGGCGAGCTCCGGTCGGGGATTTTTGGATGGCATTTTTTCCGTCGTCGATGAGATAGATGCAGGAGATCTGATTAGGCGCAGATCACAGAGAGATAAATCGGTTCACTTTTCGACTTACTGCAAGTGAGGACGTTTTTGACCCGAATGGGGGATGAAAAATACAGCCGAATATTATTATGAGCAGTTGACTGAATGGGCATTTCCGAGTAGTTGCTGAAGTAGTGTGTCTGAAAAATCTTCAGCCCGGAGGCTGGCTTCAAACACTTCCAACATTTTCAATCATCAGCTTCGAAAAGGGAATGAGGATTACTAGGTAAGATGAGGAGTGAGGTAATTGAAGAATTATTTCCTGATGAACCAGAGTAGTATAAGAGGAAAAATGTGAAGCACAATGACCCTATGAATTACAATTTTCACAGTTTCATACAGAGAGTGAGCAAAATGTATGCATTATAATTCAGTATCTCTTATATGGCAGTAGTTTATATCAACTCATTCATGAACACGGCTGTGATAAAATTAAATGAAAATATCTTTCTCTATTTTGTGCCAAAAGACAAATGGAATATTCAAGAAGGAATACCACTCTAACTTCAAGATAGTCGAATAAAGGAGCTGCGTGGAAACAATTCAATTGAAAGTTAAACTTATTAGAATTAGTTTAATGCGTTGAAAATATTTATCGCACAAAATAGAACGACAAAATATAATATATGAAAAAATTAAAATCAACGGTGAGGTAGTTTTAAATAGTTACTTATAATAACTACAGATTTCTACATATGATTGAACTAATAACGCAATTGAAATTTTTATATTTTTAAATTTCATTTTAAAAGGTTATTTCATTCATGTGTGAATAAAGCTCCATTTTACATAAGAAAATAAAGAATGCATTAGTGAGAAAATGTCAGATGGTGTTTTAAATTGATTAATTTGATATTTTAATTTACTAAGGGCTGCTATTGTAACAGCATGTTTACTAAATTTAGTTATCAAAAAATGAATAAGAGAAAGAGAGTTGAGGTTATAAGAATCATCCATAACCACAAAAAATTATAATAATATCATAAAATGATATTAAGCGTAATTTTAACGATATAAAGCGTAAGAAAATATAAACAAGTTGGATGTAACGTGAGCTTACTTGAAAGTAGCAATGGCTTTTCATGGTCGATATAAACGAGCTATTAATTTGCAAAAATTACAAAAAATAACTCTTTATTCACTCTTAATATTATCAGCATTGCTATCTAGGATATTGCGGATAAGGAAACGAACTGGAATATTATAGAAAACGGGATTAACTTCCTGTAGAAATTTAATACGCTTTTTTCCATCAATGTCATTGGATTTAAATGAAAGCAAAAACTGAATGATATGTTTAAGATATTTGAGAAAGGAAAAGGGGTTATAGTAATAAAACTTGTTGTACGTATTCCATATCCATAAAAGTAAAAACGGTAAATGGAAAAATTAAGAGATTACTCTCATAAATTTAATAATGTAAGGCGAAGTCTTGTGAAAAACCACGACTACAAAGAAAACGTTGAAATTAGCTCAGTAGGAACAAGTGATATCTAAAGTTTCCTTTTCAATTTTTTGTATTTTATTTGAAACAAATATCTTTACCAAAGTATATTTTAAGAATAACCAAAACATTTTCTAATTAATGTACTTTAAAGGTAGAATAGAGAATTTAAGTAAATTCGAATTGAAACTCATACCAAAGATTTTCTTGGATTGCAATTTTTTTCATCACTTTTATCGGAAAAAGCAGCCTGCAGTCGTGTATTTTATGACCTCATTGAGGAGAGTTGACATTTAAATTCCTGGCGTAATACGATCTGAGAATATGAACTAGCACAAACTAGCAGAGACGGCAGAATGTTCCCATTCATTAAACTACTGCGCAGGAGGATTTAATGAGCTTATTTCTCTCCCAAGATGGCTATATATTTCTAATAAGGAGTACACTCCGCTCTAAAGGTATGGTGAAAATATTTCCTAGCTTAAAAAGGAGTTGCGGATTGAAATTTCAGTCAGATCGATGTACAGAAATTTTCGCAGTTCCTGAACAGTCAACCCAAGAAAAAAAGAGTGATCACGTCCTAAATTAATTATTTTGCAGCATACTTGTACACTATAAACCCTTCGAAATATTCTCTCGTGATTGTATGTATGGGACTCGGAGAAACTCGCCTGGTCGTGTATGCTTGACACTACTGAAAAATCGCTTAATGTCATATTCGCTAGTTTTACAGAACAGATCTAAATTGAAACATTGAGCAGACTTTCTCAGTGGAATTTCTCAACAATTTATTAATGTAGTTAGTTGTCTCAAAGCTAAGGAGTTATTAGGTTTTTATTCATTAATTTACAGAGGGATGCTCTCAAAATATTCCACGTTAAATGACTACACTTAGATGAATTCAAAAAATATGCTACATTAAATTAAAAAAATAGTGATCTGCAGACCTGAGGAAAGGCTTAAATGGATATATTACTCCTTAGATTAATAAAATACAAAGTTATAAATACCGGAAAATTACATAACACTGACTGAATATACGATTCCAAATTTAGAGCAAATACTGTTCCAAAGCAACCTTTCCAATATTTCAGACGCATCAACTAATTTTTATGTAGGTTAATATTATATAACCAAAATTTATAGTTATCTTATCCAATATCGATTCGCGAAAGAAGGTGGAGTTCAGTAAATAGACTATAATCTGAATAATTAGGGTGTTGTCTACGTATCAATGGAAGATACACAATTTAGATTTTCCATTGCGCAACGTTCCCTATCATACAGACTTCCTAATCTTTTAAATTCCCTTCCTCCCTCCATAGACCCTTTCAGGCTTTCACTTGACGTATTCTTGAAAGAATGCTTGTATAAAGATCTTAAAGATAAGTAAATAATATCCTTAGTTCGTATTTGTGTTTACATTTCTGTCGTATTTTTTATTTGTTTGATTTTCTTATCTCGTGTTGTGATTAATGTTTAGTTTTAGTTTGTTTTTTGGCATTCACCTTAAACTGGCGGCAACGCTGTATGTGAATCTTTGTATAAATAAATAAATGAATAAAATAACATGGAAGAAATACATGTATCATTTATAACGTATATCATACACCTTATACCACGCATATATGCAATACATTATGAAACATGTCATGTATTTATCATAAATTTAAGATGTTTATCGAATTAAACGTCTCTTAATATAATTTTCATAGTTGTAGACAATAAAGCCAATCTATACCTTAACAAAAGCGGAGAAATCGTAAAACAGTCAAAAATCATGCTAAAATGTAATGATGTGTTGATAGCTGGTCGAATTCAGAAATATTTTCCTTGAGAAGAATTTGCCTTCATCTAGAGAAAAAGACTGGATGAAAGGAAAGAAAGATGAACTTGAAGAGAAACGCGAGCCAATAATAAAATAAGTAATACAATGAATAAATATAAAACAAGACATACCCCTCGGTGGAACAAGAAATACTCCGTGGATACAAAAAACAAAGGCCGAGAGAAAGAAATTGGGATGAGGGTAAATGGAGAAAAGGACCGAAAAATCTTCATAATGGGTGGAAACGAGACTTTGGTCTGGGCACGGAGAGAGACAAAGAAGAGTTATGCCAGGAAAAAGGAAAAGGTTTGAAAAGAAGGGGAGATAAAAATGAAAGAATTTTTTCGATGGACGGTAGAACAAAAGGTGGAGTGACTCTTTTTTAAGGGGCCGCCCGATAGGTGTGTGTGAGAGGGTAGAGGAGGAATAAAAGGTTTGAAAACAAGATGAAAAGAATAATGCTTGAGAAGATTGGAGTGGGAAGTGATAGGAATGAATTGAGAATGGAGGCAGAGAAAGAAAAGTCGAGGGAGTAGAAAGGGTGAGAGAAACAAACAACTTCTATAAGAGCGCATGTGAGAAAAAAGGGTCGGTCATAAAGCAGAGGTGACTGAAAAGGGTGTGGAAAGGTTTGAGAAGGAATGAAGAAGGGCAGGATATAGCTGAAGGGAGAAGAGAGGGGATTAAGAGGAGGAATAGAAAGTAAAATCGGAAGACAAATTACATAAAAGCAGAGAGATGAAGAGAGAAAACGATAGGAAAGGAAAAACAAAAATAAGAAAAACAAAGATTAGACTATCAGGTTTGATAGAGGAGGAGTTATTAGAGAAAATGTGAAACACAGGAAATGCTATGCAGTATTAAAGAAACAAAGAGACAAAAGGGTCAAGGAGAGATCAGGAGGAACCAACAGCACATTTGGAAACAAACATAAGCTGCTAATGAGAACTACATGACTCGCCATATATAGTTACTGGAATGTGCTATATTTAAGCTTAAGTGATCCTTTGAATTAGAATTGGCCAAGGGGAGAGTAATGATTACCTACTGGATTCCTTTTTTCACAGAAATATTGGCATTCCAAAAGAAAATACCCGATTAAATTTCATGGAATAACTTCATAGGAGGAAGCAAACCACCAGGCAGTGAAAGCTTGGGACAGAAAAATTTATAGTAAATAATAGTAATAAGTCCAATAATAAAGTGTGTACATTAGTTAACGATTACTCAACAAATTATTTATATAATCAATGTGAATGTTTCAAAAGATATAAATTAGTCAATTGAGAAAATTTAAATAGCAAGTAACATTATCCTATAGGATTTGCCTATATGCAAACATCTAACGCACAATTACCACGTAAATGAATGTGAAGAAGTTAATGAATAATGATAAGACCTGAACATAAATATATTCGGTTGTCTAAGATTATAAGTGCTAATTATACATGAAAAAAAATGAAGAATGTGATTTTTCCTAACTACTCGAGCATTACCTTAACATTATTCAAAAGAAAAATTTCATTCTATGAAAAGAATATTTTTGGCGATAGAATTAAATGCTTATTTATTAAGAAATTTAGTGGTAACTTATAGCACATGTGGTAAACATTGTGATAAAAACGTAATATTGTCTTGGTTGGATTCAGAAAATCACACTAACCTAAAGTGAACTAAAACATTAAAAAATTGAGAAATCCTAAGAATTATAGTTTTTCGTGTTTGAAAAGGATACACCCAGTCATATTGTAAACGTTAAACCAGTGATATAAACAAAGAGTACGGCTTATGTTTACCTTTATGGTCTATCATACAAATTTAAGTTCGAAACAAAATAACATGGAAAAGTACTGACATATTTACAATACTAATACAAATCCTCCTAGGAGGTCTTGCTTATTCTACCTTCGACCCAAGAATTGGGCGGGAAAGCAAAAAAAAAAATCCACGTTTCAGCAGCGGTTATAAGGTTCTGATATTCGGACGATACACCCAAGAGATAGACTGAATATAAAGTATGAGCCCAACAAGAGTTATACGTCTCCGAAACGATGAGGATAACATCCTGCAAAATTCTCACCTAACAGCACATCCGTCGCCCGGACATCTCTAGAGGCGTATATTCTCATAAAACAGACCCGAGAAATAATGAAATAATACTTAAAAAAAACTTGACGATACAAATGTGCGGATGAGAATGAAATAGTGTCGAGGAGTGAGGAGGTGTGAAGGGCAAGAGGATTTAAGGCTTGTGTTTTTGCGTGTGTATTCGGACAAGTGGGTGTTGGCCCTCTTGTCCTGCTTGCTGCGCTGTTCGCTCCCGCCACCAAAACAAGCTGCCCCCTCCAAATAAAAAAAGAGCACCCAAAGGGTGTTGCTAAATATTTTACATCCGACGTTACTGAGGAGAAATGTGTCTGTTTGCGACAATAAAGTTCAGTTGGTCCGGTGCCTTGCTAACTCCGGCCGTGGGACATAGTTGCGTACACATGAGGGAGGACGGACCCAAATTTCCTTCTGGACGCGTTTTAATTCGCCCTCCCCGGACGGTATTAAACTCCGGAGGACGGCTATGGCATTCGGTATACTCTAACCTCCTTTTTACTGCCGTAAATATCCCAGTTCCCGCCATCTCGGCCCTTACCCGGAATTATCCCGTCATAGCGGCTCATCCTGACGATTTTTTTTAGCCATTCGAATTCCCGGAATAAGCGAATTGACGACTCTGAAGAGGGTACACAAGATGCGTGGGGAAGGGGGTAAAAATTGTTCCCTGAGCGGGAAATTCGACAGGCCGCCCATAGATGGTGCTGAAGTAGTTTGGCGCACTTCGATTGGGAGTGGGGAAAAAATCTCTCTCTCACTCCCCTACGTTCGAAGCAGAATGCGCATGAGTGTTGGAAATGGCAGAGTGGCGACCGAAGCAATGATTTCTGTATCGCTCTTTTGCGTGATACGATAGCGGAGTGATTTACCCTTCGGCAATGACCGTTGTTGAAGACAGTACAATTAGCGCTGTTTTGCGCATTCCACTCACTTTTATTTATCGCAAGAATAAAGTTCTTCGACTATCGGAAGATCAGAATGCGAACTTTTATTGTGAAATATAAAGTTCAAACTAAAACAGTTATGAACTGTTACGTCTTTCAGTCTTACGTTATGTAAGTATCAGATACGTCATCGCTGTTGTTGTTATTCCCTATATTATTTTATTATGGTATCGTTATTGTTGCGTGAAAGGAATTCCGAATGCGATAATGTAAACACTTCGGTAAATCATTCAAAAATTGTTAACTATTCTGTCTCGTATCCACTACAAAAGGTGTAGTGGTTCAAAAGTTAAATAATATTATGTAAAATAATCATATACTATATTTTATTCCCCTTTTCGAATGAGCTAAATAAATGGAACGTTACATTGGTATTTTGCTATTCTTGTTACAATGTAACTTAGCTGCTAAGAGATCTTAACAAATTTCTCTTATGTACGCAAAATGAGAAAACTTACAGGGTAACATGAAGTCAGTGTTAATGATATTGTCACAATGAATAGATATAACTTACGTCGATCTCTTTATAATTCCTGCTTCCTCAATAAGAAAAAGGAATATCCGTGAAACAGCCAGCTTAATGGTTGAAAACCACAATGTTCTTAACGATAAACAGAATTTCATCACACTATTAAAGGGCTAGCACCTTCCTAATATATAGTAATGTATACAAATGTTCTCTTTGCAACACATGCCAACCGTATTAAGAATAAGAAAACAACCAGTATGGCAAGGAAGTTCGCCAAATAAACTATACCCAACTAACTGCTCACCTCCTGTGAAGCAGCTGTTGCTTGCTCAGTCCCCTGCAAATGACATCTTGTTAACGCACACTATGTCCATCTCTTCGATAAGTGGTTAAAGGGGCTTTTCAACCAGAAGATGCACTATCAAAGTTTATCCCTCAGGTGCCCAACACAATTTTCAATGAGAGAGTCTTGGACTTCCTGTTAAGTGCTTGGACGCCGTAGTTATCAAAAAAACGTAGATTCCCCAATAACCCTGAAATTCGATCGCTCAGAGCATTATTGATATCATGACATTAATACACTGAAAATTAACACAAGGTCTATTGCCTGAATTAAATTCCAACCACCGGGCGCAATTTTTGCTCAACTTTATTCATCCGATCTCACAAGAAAGCAAACGCTTTTGAAATGAATCAAAAGTTGAAATTGGAATATAAAAGGATAGCTTCTCAATATCTATTTCAAGGTAAGTTAATGATTCTTAATCTTTATCAAACTATAATTTTAAATTTATACCGGAAGCTGTTTAAATCAGAGGTAAATGGTACACACCTGCGGCTGGATGGCGATAGAGCGATATAAAAATTAATGAAACGTGGAGGGATTATTTTCATTCGGCTTGCTTGGAATACTTTTTTTGAAATAGAACAGTTTAATTCAGTTGATGTGCATCTCATCAGCATTTTATAATATAAATAAAAAGTATGAAGTATGATTATTATACGATTGAGAGTGAGGTGTCCTTGAAGAATCGGCAAGACGAAGGCGTCAGGTGTAATTCTATTGGCTGGACGCGGCCGAGGTAAACCATCGATTCAGCCAAGAATCGATACCTAATTCACCGCGTGAAAAATAAATATGATGGATCTTTTTCCAGAGCGGGTAGGTATACAAAATCTCTACTCCCAAAATAAGATGAACTATAATCCCGAAAGTCTTATAACGTTCGAGCATCTAAGATACAAATGCCCGACTGCTATGAATGTTTTTCTCAATTGCACTTATGATGTTTTGAATAAAGGGATTGCGGAAATAAAATTGAATTTCAATATTTAAATGTTAACTGCAGGTTTTAGGGTTATCGTTGAGGGATGGGATTCAAACAAAGAGGAGCTTACTTTTTAAAATATAACTTGAATTTTTAATTACATTAATCCTCAAAGTAAAAGTTTGTAGTAAATGAGAAGTCGCTAGTCAATGCAGCGATATCCCATTTAAAAACAAAACAAGTTATCATCATAATTTTATATATAACGCATAATAGCAAACAAAAGCAATTAACAACATGTATTAGACATGTTTTGAAGCAAAAGAGGCCATTCTTTCACTCTAAATGGGACGTAAGTTCCTATGAAGACTTTACGAGCTTAAGACAGTATACTTCGTATAAAATAATAATAATCATTATCCGAAATCATTAATTGGCTTCTCTTCATTACGTAATTATGGAGTAAATATTACAATTTCCAGGTGGATTTCAAATTGAATTTGTTCATTTTCAACTTAGACATCAAATTAATGGGTAGAATTGGTATAAAACTTCTGGGAGATAATCAGCTATTGTGCCAGTTGAAATAAGTTAAATGATCACATGTGACTCGCGGAATGCACCTTGCAATTCTCTGATTCTCCTCAAAATAAACATAAAGACGTCGATCGCTCTTTGTCAAAATGTTTCTAAAATAAAATAAATTAAATATTTAAAAATTCCACAAATACATCATATCGTTACATTTTATATACTTATGAATTATTTTATTAATCACATTAAGGAATTTCAAAAAGTTTTCCTATGAAAATTTTCCTCTCCCAAAAATGACTACCTCTATGAAATTACGGTGGATTAGAATCCAAATTTCCAATTCCTTATAAATCAGAAAAGTAGTAAGGGAAAAAGCGCTGAAAAGAAGTCTCTTCACCCTCATCCCTTTGTCTTCTAACGCACCCTTAACGGGATCATCTCCCTGTCGGCCTATTAGCTCCTCATCCAACCAACCAGAATCCATACTTCGCCAACCCCCATATAAACCCCTCCAACCCCCGAAAACTTCCGTCATCTCTCCCCCAACCAATATCTCAGTTATGCGCATCGAATCATAACCGTGCGCGTTTGTTTTCCGTTTCCGCTGAGAGGGGGCGCCACGGGAGGGATTCCCCGCGCGCGCGCCGTCGGATGCAGCCAAAGCAGAGGGAGAATCCGGTCGGTGGCGCCCCGCAGCGACACTCACCGCTCCCAAAGACAACTAATAAAAAGATATGCAGAAGGCTGTTAAATTATTGGAAGTTATATGAGGGCGTTTATGTCAGTGAGGTGTTATCAAAGGAACACACTCTGATATTTATGAAGAGAGGAACATTCTACCAAACTGTCCTTGAGAATGAGTGGTAATTGATGTGAATTGCGTTCAACGTTGAGGATCGAGAGTCATTCTGGGTTAAAGGTAGGACAGCTGGGTTTTTCGAGTTAGGGAAAGTTAGGTATGGGTTTTATTAAGTTCGTCTACTGCACTGTTTACTTCTCTACTGTAATATTCCAATAAATGAGCGTCTTTGAGGGCTTCGGGAAATAGATACATATCTAGGTGTACAACTTTTTCAGATACAATATTAAGTCATTTTTCCAAAAATTTGTTTTCCACTATTCAGTGGTTTAAATAGAAATTCTATTACGATATGATTCTATTTTCTCATTTGAAAAAGCTTAGCTGTCCTAGTCGAATTTGTTAATTTTGAATTTGAATTAATAGAATATATTCGTCATTTAAATTAAATTTTCTTTTCTGGATAAGATCGAATATGCTTATGTTATGCTAATAACTCTTTGGCCAATCTTTCAGATAATTTTCATTTAACTCAAAAATTACCATGAGTATTATTGGTAAATGAACAATAAATGAAAAATTTCGCGCCATTTCCATGCCTAGAAAATCATAAGTAAGAAGCACGTTCTCCGGATATTGCTGAAGTATATTGAGACAGGAGGAGATCCTAAGTGAGGATGAAGAGAGTGTAATACGTGGAGTGTGTATTTCCAGTAGCTGATATACCTTCTTCACGATCGCCAAGGGACCATATTTCGGCTCTTGTGTGAAGAAGAAAGAAAAGTTTTGGAGAGTAAAAGGTTGCGGTGGGAAATATGGCCAGAGAGTCCTCCCTAACGCCCCCTCTACCGAGAAATTCTTCGAAGACGTACGTTCGGAGACCATATCAGCTACGTCTTCCATGCCTCCCAGGCCTCTTTTACGCTTATCATTTTTTCCGCTACTTTATTTTTCTTTTTACTGAGATGGACAGAGGGAGATACGAGGTTCGTGCAGGATGGCCAACCGCACTTTCGACCAATTTCCACCATACTTCGAGTCTACCAAAATATTCAAGGCATCTATTTACATTTTATATGAAAAAGATACTTTTCAATGATATGAATTTTCTAAATAAAATCTTATTATGGTATGAAATTTACAATTAAAATTACGAAGAAAATAGTTGTCATTTAATTAGAACCACATTATAAAAATTCATAGATATTTTTCTCAGAAAAACTTAGTTATATATTAAAGTTCTCCTTCCTCGTAATTATTTATACTATCTTAGTACCGATAAATTATCTCGATTCCATTCATTCAGATAATCTTCCTTTATTGTAGGCCACATTTAAAACTTCCCTACTGTTACAATATCATAAGAAGTTCCAAATTATTAAACATTTAGACTAAAAGTCAGCTATCATTATGATGCGATACCATCCTTTAATTGGGGAATAGATTCTTGATTCGATTCATGACTCTAACGATAGAATGTTAAAATGAACAGCATTTGTAAAATAAATGTTAAAAGTTGGTTGCCCTTCCACCAGCTGAAATGGCGTGGAAAGTGTTGAGACAGCAAGGAAAGAGGAAGGAAATACGGAAAAGTTATGAGATTCCACTTAATGGGTGTGGAAACGACTCCCGCATAAGACTGTAGAAATGGCTACTTTAGAGTCCAGGTGCCTAAACACAGTAAAATAAGGCCATCTCAGATGGAAGTACACATTTATCACGAATAAAAGATGAAGAACGATAATTACTTCATTGTTGATAAGAAAAAACAAATATAATTTCATCGGGACTGCATAGAATGGTAGCTGGAAAGTTTTGTGAAAAGTTAAGGTTATCTATTTTCAAAGTTGTGTAAACAAAATGCATCTTAAATCAAAAGCTATAATTATATCAGTTTCATTTTTATTTAAAATTAACGTAGTCCTTTAAATTTTAGAAGAACCTGTGTTTCTAGCTTTTGATATAAGCACCGACTTGAAGATAACCTTCATCCTCTTCCTATATTTTTTAACAGTACTTCCTCACATGATTCACATGCTCATTCTAAAAGACTACAGAACTGTTTGTAAAGTACTCAATTTCAGTTCTGAAATTGCTTTTAGTGTCAAATACCGCTACATCAACTACCAGATAATCTGGAGAGGGAGTGAGGCTTACAAGGCAAGATGAGAAATGAGGTAGTTGGCCTTTGCTTTACTCACCAAGCCATAATAAAATGGAAACATTCGTATAAGTGAGGCACAAATACCATACGACTTGCATTTTTACAGTATTAAATGAGGAGTGAAAAAATGAATGAAATTAATCAGCAATATTAGTGCCTCAAAAACTTTCATATCATCACAACTTTTTACTAAGCTGAGACAAATTAAACTTAATGAATATACAGGTTTCACAATCCTGTGTAAGAAAATAATAAATCGAATTCCAATCATCCAGAAATTGTAGCAGACATGAGATTGCTGGTAATGTTTACATTCTCCCCGAAATTAATTTCATTGATACAAAACTTCCTACTCTTCAAAGGACTAAATGAACCGCGAAAGAAGATCTCGCCTTCGGTAGACAAAAAAATACTGACAATGTATTCATTCGGCAAAGTGACCGAAAGTGTCTAGCACCGGTAGGAACATTGGAAACCTTTATGGGACGAGTATTACAGAGAGTTGAAAAGGCTGTGAGATGCAGGAGAAGACCGCCATCCTGTCAGGGCGGGTGTTAAAGGGGGGAGTGGAAGAAATATTTTGACAGCCGACCTCCCTCATCCTCCCACCGTTTCCCAGCTTCCCCGTGGAGCCTTCATCTGATAGCGAGAGAAGAAAAGGGTGGCGGGCTCGCGAAACTAAAGATGAATAGCGAAAATCCGGTTGCGCGCAACAATACCACTCTTCCCAAAAGGAGAAGCGTCGTCGAAAAGACCAGAAGCCGCGCGTGAATCTTCATTTCCACCGAAATGCGCCTTCGCGATTCGTCACGACGAGTTATTGCTTGCCATGTATCGTGGGGATGTATCATAGGCTTGCGTAACGGGGTGGTGCTTTATATTTTACTCGGGGTTGCGTAGTCCCCGAATCGCTACGCTACGCCAGGGGATTCGGAGGTGTGCGGGGGCGGGGTTGAGACGGGGGCAAGCGGCAGCCGGCCCAACGAACCCCCCGTCGTGACCAAGCACGTGCATATGTATATATAAATGCGTTCACCCACGAGGGGATGCCCGGAAGGTCCTTGCTCATTTTGGTTTCGAATGAGGGAAGAAAGGCGAAGTAGGATAACGAAGAAGGGGACTTCAGAATAGGGGTGCGCTGGAATAATAGAAGCCGTCCTGCTTAATTTTCATTCCCCAAAATGCTGATGTTCAATAGGAAGTGTTCCAGACAAACCTACCATTACTAATAACTCTTGCGCAGGAGAAGATGTTATTCCGTCAGGATTTCCTGGACAGTAAAGCTATCATTACCCTATTTTACAGTGACACGATTATGCTGATAAATGGTGATAAATATAATTTACTCATTAGCATCTGTGTATTGCCGTATGTGTGCTCATTTCTTCCTATTGGAAATCAAAATTCAAATTATCCATTCTTGAACTTTCGGCAGTGGCGGATATTGGTTATGAAAGGCCAGAAGCAAGAAAAATCACATTTAGGCCCCAATTAGGAATCATCAGCTTGAATAACAAAACAAAAAATTCACTCCCTTAATCAAGTAGAATAAAAAAATTATAATCATCAGTAGAATTTCTATCAACTACATAGAGTAATGGATGGACTATCGATTATTTATTTGTTATTACGTGGAGAAAAATTATGCAATATTTTCACAAAACCTAACACGTAGAGTTACTCTACATATATAAAGTAATTCCATGAAGTGAACAAGAGTATGTGATCACCTTGAGTCTCTATGAAATTTTTAAAAAGTATGTAATTGTGAGTTCCCAAGCATATTTAAGGGTAATATATTGATGAGGTTCTCTGATAGCGGCTAGGGAGACTATCCATAAATCTGCCCCTCTCTCAGGCTAAATTGATTGTAAAATTACATTGCCGTAGTATGATAAGAACATTCTTTCTTTACCCGGATGTATCCAATTGATCGTCCAGTAGCAATGTAAAAGGCACTCCTTTATAATTACCCTTATGTCACCCTTTCCGTACTACACCGTGTAAGTCGCCGCACACCTAACGTCTTCTCTGCGGAACACAACAGCGAGGCCCAACCACGTGTTGACTTTCATACCCATGAAGACAAGAAAGTAATTAGGATTCTGAGGAGATTCGAAACTAACATTGTATCGATATGATATAATTAAGACAATTTTAAATATGGCAAATGTTGAGAGTTTGATGACTTCAAATTTTGGCGCAGAAATCATATTATTAGAACCTGAGGTATACGATACCCTTGATTTGCATTAGAACGATTAGGTGTAGATAGCTTTATATTTCCATTCAAAATATCTCATCTAACGAATACCGATAAATATCTGTAAGAATGAGAAACAATAGCCATCCTTCGCCAAAAAAACTTAAAATGTAAACAGAGCAATAGCTTGTTATTTATATTCTATATCTACTCATGTGTTCGATGATCAGCGTGGAGGCATCATATGATATCATAATCACAATAAAATAAAGATTACAAATAAAATAAACTAAGATTCAATGATATATAATGATTAGTTAATCAAATTTAGCAGTTATTGATAATTCATGTTACTGCAAAAGGATGAGGATGACATTCTCTTATGTACATTTAAGCATACGATTTGCAAAGAATTTATAAATGACTCATATACATACACATTCAGTCTTGCTGCTGCACAGAATTCTCCGGTGAATGAGAGGAGATGTTGTATAAATCAAATATGGAAAAGGAAACTCTGAATGGTATTTTTTCCACAAGTTTTATCATATATCAAATGTCATTATAAAAGACCTGATTGAGTGTTGTTAGTCTCTCCTTACACATTGTTCATTTAGTATATAATAGTGAGATAGGGAGGTAAACAAAACGAAAATGCAAAAAGATGCAGCAGCAATTCTTAGGGTTAGGAAAACCAGTCGGCGCTGCAGAATACATTAAACTGCTGGAAAATATCACAAGAAGAGGAATGTGGAAAAACTGCAATACCTGGCGATAGTTTCAACTAAAATTTATGAATAGAATAAGAAAAAGAAATAAAAAGCAGGAAAATATCTACGAAATACCCGATAAGAAAGAACAGACATTATAGGTGCATATTCATTCAATAAATACCATTGAAAAAATAATTAAAAGCAATCACCATAGAAAAAATGCTTTGAATCCTACCTGTCCCTCAAAAGTAACAATGATATTGTAGAATAATCACTATTCTAAGTTTCTTTTCCCAAAGGATCATCCTCCATATAGATGGCCTCAGCCAAAATTTTCATGGATGAATAATCCTTACTAGCTAAAAGTAAAAAAAAAAAAATCGAACCTGGAACGCGGACGAATTCAATTACCCAATCACGAATTCAGATAATACTGCTCGCCTTTCACGGAGATTTAGAGGGAAAATTTGGAATTATATATTTTTTGCTCCCTTTAGTAATTTGGGCGGACGACAACGACCCAGATGACCGACCATGGACTATAGAGGAAAACCTACCAAGGACGAAGGAGCTTTTGGTCACATGATGGACTCACCTCCAAATCCAGACGGCGTGATATTAAAAACGTGTGGGTGCCAAGGACAATGCCGAAAAATCGGTGGGCAAGGAAAGTCGAGAGAGGAAATAAGAGAGAAAAGGAAATTCGGGAGGAAGGGGTTGGGAGATGAAGGATACGGGTGAAACTTCCAGGAAGGTAAGCGGGAACGAAAGGAAAATCTTCGCTCGAACGAAGCGATGACAAAAAAATCTGACAATGAAAAAGACTCTTCGCAATACTCATTATAAATTAATTAGATTACAGTCTGTAAAGGAATCTGATAAAATATAAATTTATATTATTTATATTATTATTTTTATATTTCATTTATACTTTTCCAATTTATATTGCTAGCAGAGTTTCCCTGCTTATCTAACCAGGAGCAAGGGAATAGCTCCAAATTGAATTTCAATAGATATTGAGGTGTTGATTCAGTCAAGAAGGATATTAGAAGAATAATAATATTTTTGTGATTCTGTACGTATCCTTGGAGATAATTATCAATTTTTATTATGATAAATATTCTGAGGAAATTATAAACGGAATGAATAAGCAACATAGATTAGAAAAGAACTCTTTGATAAAATTAATAACTTCCGGTAAGTGTTGTGGAACCTATAAATCATATCTTTCATGTAAAAATGAGAACACAATATTATCCTTTCCGCAATATTTCCAGAGCTTTATGATGACGCTAATACGTTATAAAATGTTGCAAATTGAATTACGGTAGTGTTGAAACCTAAATACCTTTGAAAATTTTAATTTTTATCTTGCGAAATAATAATAAATTTTTGTCACAGCACTTCGTAAACAGTGAAACTTACACATACTTCAAATTTATAACGCAATAGATTTTTACAACAGCTATTTCATGTGGCATATGTATCATAATTAAATATATGAACCTTCTATCTTGATGACTTTAAGTTAAATATTTCCCATTTATCGAGCTCCGTCTCAAATTCAGAATACGCAGCAGTAGAAAATAAACGACTCCGAAAAGTAAAAATTATACCGAATAATAAGAATACTTTGAACCGTTGCCGGTAGGAGTAACTGGCCGTAAAATCGTCAACACGGTCCGAAAAAACGCCGCTGAAAGGATGCCCGCTCATATCCACGTAATATCTGCATGAAACGGCCGAAAAAATATCAACCGACTCATCCCTCGTCCTAACCCATTTCCAGCCGACAATTGAAAAAAAGAGAATATTCCCATCCGAAACATTTTTTTTGTCCATCCATTCACACAATCGCGCATTTTTACAAGTGACGTGGCAGCGACGCCTCCTCCCGCTCTTTTGTCATTCTTGTTACGCCCATAATTGGTAACTAGCTAGCGGAGAATTTGCTTTCTCCCTTTCGTTCACTCTATTTGTTGATGGGAGGAAGGATATTACCGGATGTCAGGGCGTGGTGGAATGCGAGAATGATATCGTAAACGGAAGCGGGCGTGATGTGGGAAGGTAAGGTAATGAAAAGAAGCGCGGAATGCGGGGCGAAAGGGGCTAATAGCCAATGCGTGAAGTATTAAAAGAGGGAACCGGTTTCAAAAATTAGAACGAATCACATCGGAATATTGCCCCGATCTCACTACATGAGTTAAGTCGAGATATACATCGACGCGTTAGGATGCATCAACGCAATTCTCCTCATTTGGCAAATTATGCGTTCGATTGGCTCGCACCTTACCAATATTATGGAGAACATTCGATATGAAAGGAAAGTTAATGAGCCTGCTGGTGGATGCAGGAAAGCATATCTGAGTTTGACTCTCCAAAAGATTTCCATCATAAATTTTAATCTTTAACAACCTAATTAACGTTACTTAACCAAACAACTTATTTATGAAATTCAGGTCTATCATGACGTTAAGTGTTAAATCAGAAAATATAATAAAGTTTAAATTAGGCATTTGTAACCGATAAGTTATAATATACTAAGAAGTAAGGTATAACTTATAATACAATTTCAACCTATTGCATGGTGAATTTTCCCCAGTTATGATACGCAACGTTTTCATTATGCTGTCATTCAGTAAATTATACCCACAATCCACTCGCAACTCACTACATATACTCGTCAATATTCAGCTTCGAAAGATATTCGTTTTCTCTAGATCACGCGGGGCTTTAAATCAAAGCATTTTATAAGCATCATAATTTACTTTTCCTCAACGAACCGGTTCAAGGTATCAAATGCGTGCTTTAATTGCCAATAAGAAATGATTCATTGATGAAAGAATCTTAAAGCAAACATTCTACCTTCAGAGTCGGTATATGAGTCAGTAGAAGGGAGTTAAGAAAACATTAAAATTTGAAATGTGCATTTCCTTATAAGAAGAAAAACATCGTTTATGTACGATTTCCCTATTAAAAGTTGCATACGGTTGTATTAAACATGGATGATAGTTAAACACGGTTCTGAATTCATTCCATATTTTAGAGAATAAATTTCTAAGTCATCATCTACTGTAGACATCGATAAGAAATGGCACTATTCGTTTGCAGAGTTTAAAATGTTGGGATTGTGAAACCCGCGGAAGAAAAAGAGCATTTCTATCACTTATCAATAAATGGAGGATATCTATAAATCAGGGGAGATGGATAAAGGACAAATATGGCGCTGATTTTAATCCTCGACGTACATACATTCATGGTCGTTGAAACCTATTAATTTGAAAATAGTGGATATTAGGATGTTAATTGAAAATCATTAATTATTATCTATATGTAACTTGATGTACCATGATCAAAATAATTAATTTAAATTAATCAAGCTCGATGAATTAAAAAAATCGTACCTTCAAAGTCGTAGTAGATGTTAAGAGTTTATGCGGTCACACTGTATTATCACACTCCACAAGAAAAATCAAGGAAATGAAAGCTAGGGCCAGCAGATTCCGAAAATTCATTTCTATATTCATACTTGTATCAACGATAGGCAACGGAAACAGACGGGC
Organism: Pachydiplax longipennis; assembly: GCA_036926295.1. Taxonomy (NCBI): domain Eukaryota; kingdom Metazoa; phylum Arthropoda; class Insecta; order Odonata; family Libellulidae; genus Pachydiplax; species Pachydiplax longipennis. The sequence continues at coordinate 22,882,701 of JAVFKF010000012.1, forward strand.
AAAGTTGTCTATGCTGCTACGATATTAAATTCAAAGCTAGAACAAGATATTGAGAGCACAAGGATGATAGCCACTCAACGGGAATATACTCTCTAGAATCATCAAAGTTATTTTTATTACAAAAAATACTAGGATGAAATTTTTGAAGAGGGATATATAGCGTAAAGAATTAGAATTGGAAAAACTTTATATTACAAATTTTCCTTTGGAATAAGATTGATACAATAAAGAATAAGTATGTTCGATGCCTAAAGAATGGAGTGGATAAATACAGAAAAATATTAATTATGATATCTACTTTTACAAAATATAGACGGTAAAAACACAATAGCTTATCACCAAACCGAGAGACTTTTGTTCAGATAAGGCATGATTAAAAACATGTCAGAGGGTATTAGAGATTAATTTTAATGCATCAGCTACGGAAGAAATGACTTACGGTAACTTACGAAAATAAAATAGATGAGTTTGGAAAATATTGTGAATAGTATGGAAAATACGTCTGAATACGCTCGGGTGCGGGATACCCAGCGCTGGCATGATTAATTAAAAACCTTTACGTAACGCTTTTCACAAAATTTATTGATTTCCTCAGAATCTATCGGTTATCGGAAACCTTTTATAAATCTATACAATTTTTACAAAAATTATAATTCGTCTTAGTTCAAGGGATTTTATAGTATTAAACATATTCTCTCAGTTTTTCGATTTTCAACATCTGCTACAATCAAAAAAATTCAAACACAAAATTGTTTGACAATGATGATACTGATATTGCATTTAGGAAGCATTGGAGCCTTGAGGAATAATTTTTCAAACTCATGGAACTTCGTCACTTCGTTGGATTCTAATTGCCATCCTTCAGCATGAACAGATTATTAACTTCATCTGTTGAAATTACCTCAAACCGTTACTTCTCTCACTTCTCTGCAAATTCTTACAGCTGTTTAGCACGCAAGGCTACCGTAAATCTCTGAACAAAATAAAGCGGTAAAGAATGAAAATTTTTGCGACTTGAAGTTAGTAAGCTATTGCGAAATTCGAATTTGTTCAAATTTGTATACAAAAACAAAGGGTTGTTTCTTAAAGGTTACCTATAGTGTACTCTTCAGCCAATAATTTATCACATCATCAACTACCATGATTCCAAAGTGCAAACAGAACATGCAAGAAATCAACTTATTGCCTGCATTTACATTTAAGGATGTGATCTTGGATTTCGAGATATCTAAATAGGGATTCCCTAATTAGGGACTCTCGGGATTGGAAAATTATCGCCTCATTGTAATTCCTAAGCGACACTCATCTTCAGGGACATATGGCTAAGAAAACGAGGGAAATATTTTTTATCTAAAACCGTCCAGTCCAGTCGTGTATCTGGTAACCCTATAAGGAAATCATCTCCCGCATCGAACCTTCTGGTCGCGCAGCCGCAAAAAATTTCCACCGAGATAAAGACAAAATAACTGCTCCGAAAAGAAAACACAGATTAGCACTTTAGCGCAAAGGGAATCATAAACTTAGACGCCAACGATAAAAAAATCGCGCGAAAGCAGGATAGAGCGAAAATTCCACACCAGAAAAACATGCGACGAAATCCATCAAACGGACGTTCACATAATTAATCCCGGTCCGGCTCTTTTGAAAGAGACATATTCGACTCGACTTTCTCAGGAACCGAATGTTTCCTTCAGGTCCCAATCCCCTTTTCCAAAACATCGGCGCAAGCAAAAAAACGAAGCAATTTATGAACGCGAGAAAGAATGCCATACTTTTTAAGCGGATCGGGCGATAGAGGGAACGGAGATGGACAGAAAAAGCTGACGCAGAAAAATAAGAAAGGTGAAGAAAAGGCGGCGGGGAGGGATAAATGGACGCAGGAAACAGAGACAAAAGCAGATCTAGTTTGGAGGAGAGGGTGGAGGAGATGAATCGCCCACGCTTTGAACCGAAAAGAAATAATGATCGAGGAAAGAATTCCAGAAAGCTAAAAATATTAAATTAACTTTTTGTTTTTCACCAAGCTCTGTTTTTGCAATTGTAATCATACTTATTACTGTTTCGTTAAGATATTTTTTCTTAGTGGTAATGGGGGACTTATGAATACTTAATCAGCAAGGATCTATATTTTAGAAGATTTATTTACTTTTTTGCCAACCAGAAGCCCCAAAACATTTATTTCTTGGAAAATTATAAGATTGTGATGAACAGTGACAATGGAGGAGCATATTCAACAATGCTGGAGCGGAGGAAAACCTGTTGGTCGGGACATAAACACACGACATTGTCGGTAATATAGTTTGCTATTACTTCTAGGGCCAGCAAGATTTTTAAAACATAGGGTGGACATTTAAGTATAGTCATTATGAGATAATTTTGCCCTGAAACATATTCAAGCGGTATTTTACTAACATAAGCAGTTTTAGCATTTTACTACCATAACTTTTTCTAGGGATAAGTTTAAGTACAAAATTGTGTTAGAAAACCATTTTTTGATTAACTTTCATGATTGGATATTTAAAAATTTTTAAGCATAGGAAATGCGCATAGCTCACACACACTTAAATTTCTCATTAAGAATCAACAGAATAATTACGGGACAATGTCAATTTCTATCAATGTAATTTTATCGTTAATAAACATGGGCTAGCGATTTTCTAGCTATATAGCAAAGAGTTAAATAAAAACTGACTGCGAACTGTTTGTTAGATGCTACACAGGAACAGTAGTTTTCACGGCTAATGTTAACGCTTAATGGTCAAATCACCTAGATTATTGTTTTTAAGATGAGGAAAAGAAAACAGACTTAAATCACCACATCTTGCCATGATTTCGGGTCCAATCTTGGATTTTCTAGAATATGAAGACCACAATTCAATTTTTATAGAATTAAAAATACGATTAATCTTTTTATTTGTATTACACTAGTTGTCATCATCAATAAAATCCATCGAAAAAAATTGATTATGATATAATCCCGCATCCCTTTCAACGTTTCAGATAACAACACATTCCTCAGTGGTAAATTCGAGACCATTCTCTCCAATCACGTTTTCCTACACCTCTTCTCCATTAAGCTCAATTTCTCCGGAAAACGTCAAATTTCGATTCACCCATCAATTTTTTCGTTCACACCATATTTCCACCGCCATAATTAATCCTCCCGATGAAATTCCCCAACCTGCTTTCCTCGAACCATTCCAACCAACCCCTGCCTCCCTTTCTCGAGCATTTTCCCCTTTCTCCGCTCCCCAACAGACGCGACCGAAAGAAAGAAACAGACGGAAGAAGAGAAGTCGAATCGAGTCGACGATTGCAGGAAATAACTTCCGCCGGGTCGATGACGTTATTTCTTACAAAAGGAGGGACAAGATGCACGGAGGGACGTGGGATAAGAAGCTCGCGGAGAAAAAGGGACGAAAGGTGGATGAAAATGGTGATGAAGAGAATGGGAGCATAAAATAGCTGAATCACTTTTCCGTTCAGGATCAATCTATAGGTATCTGAGTGTGACTCCTATCTTTCTCTCTCTCCACCGATTCTTCATCTACTTCTTTTCCCTCCCCCGCATACTCCTCCCCCTTCCGATCCCACCTCACACAAATCTTACAAGTCACGTTCCTGGGAAATGTGAGTGCAACAGCTGCGGGAGGAAAGGAATTGTGGGATGCGAAGGAGGGTGTGCTACTGAAAAAGGACACGATGGATGATGGAGAGAGAATTAAGGGAAGAAGTGACTTTTGTCGCTGGTGCCGCGATGAGATGTTTTTGGATAATGAGCTGCAAGTTTACCTTTCCAGGGAAGAATTGGTAATGCGGTTTGCGGGGAGGGTTCGAGGAAGAGATTGCCAGTAAAATGATACTTGAGATCTCGCGGGACGAGAGGAGAAGCCGAGTTTTTTGCGAGTAGAGAATATGCATTTCTCCGCCCTTTTCTTTCTCAAACTCGCAGATTGAACATATATCCTCCTTGGACTTTTTTTATGACGAAGGGGCTGCTGGAATTACGCCTCGCGCTCTTTGTTATGTCAGCAAGTCTACCTTTGGATGCGGTGTGGGAGAAAGGGTGAGGCAGACAAAATGAACTAGGAAGTGGCTATGAATGAATCTGGAAAGGACGTTGACAAGTATACAATAGGTTAGATGAAGCAAAATAAAGGAACTAATCTCAGAGGTTAAAGATAGGGAAACGATAAAATAATATAAAATATGGAAATAAAATATTTTGTTAGACAGAGAAAAAGGCCCCCAAACTCATATCCGTTTTAATAAGTTGAATGGTCACAGACAAACTACAAACATAAAATCCATAACTAGAAATCCTAGCCAGAAATCACCCGGTAAATCGGGAATCTAACCCTTGACCTTGGCATTAGAAGGCTAGTGTAGTAACCATTCGGTCAACCAAGCTGGAAAACAAATAGAGAAATGACCTATGATAAAATATAATAAGGTTTACGGAATGAAGAAAATCAAATAAGAGATATAAGCCTTGAAATTGTAGTGTAAATAAATTACGATCAACTACATTTCATGCGATATAATGAAAAAATGTAAAAGTTGTTATATTTGCTTACTTATCATAATAGAAAAATTATCGATAATCTGAAGATCGTGAAATTACTATTCTAACCTATCTTAATAAAGTATCTTAAAACTGTTAAAACATATTTTATAAAATTTACACTTATCATTAGAAGGAAAAAATTGTAATAGAATACTCACTCCGTTGTTTATTTCTACTCTAGGATTAACGATGAATCATAGTTGAGTAATAAAAGATTCAAAAAACAAAACAAAAGTTATTTTAGATCAATGAGCTTCATCTTTTTTGCTAAATTCCCATTTAACGTCATTTCTTAACCGTTTCTTGAATTTTTCTTTATGAATCATTTATAAACACTTCATTTCCGAGTTCATAGTATGTTTTTCGATATACTCGTTCGGTGATATAATGAGATGATAAAGTGATGAGGTGTTAAAAGTGAGACTGCCATTGTCATATCCTTACATTTTAACGTTAAAAATTTGTTTACAGGCTAATTTTAAGCTTATGTCAGTTTTAATATGCATACTTTCTTCTTTAATATTTACATTTCTAAGACCAATAAATAACCTAAAGTACAGAAGTTGCATCTGGCGACTCAGGATCAGAGGTGGGGCTAAAATATTAAATAATTTATCAGAGATCTAATTTCTTTAACCCATAGACCTTCAATAAGTTCACCACGGTAGTGGCGGTGTTTACCACAAATAATATTATGTAACAGTCTAATTATAAAATAACGATGACACATGAAGAATGCACTCTCCTTGGCTACAACAACAGATGTATAAATGCAAATAAAGCACATGCACGTATTTAGAAATGCAGCCGACCTCTCCAAAATATGACTCTTCGACATGCACCGGAGACACGAGGATAGGACATTCCATCCATTTGAATAAGCGAAGCTATCCGCGACATGATCGATCCCGAGAGCTAAAGAGCAGCAGCAGCAAGACGTGCTTTACCTTTATACATCGCTCCACCTTTCTTAGCTCGGGCACATACCTCCCAGGACGCATATCGAATTACGATTTCCTCATCCTCTCATACCGAAATCGGTAAAAGCAACAGATAACAATGAAGCCCATGAAAGCATAACCTTTGGAAAACAAAATCCTCGTTGAAAAAAGTCGTGGATGCCTCCGGAAAAAAAGTATACCGGGCCAAAAAGCAGAATTCGGAAAGGGGTAAAAAAAATCCTCCGAAAATCCTTTCACTCCTCCGTCTTACCCTATCCTCGACTCCGCTTCATCCCCAACCGATGGTTTTCCGAGGGCAATAAAAAACGGCTCCCTTAACGTCCAAAGTTTCCACCCCTTTCGCCGAGACCGCGAATAAAAAATTATCGGTGGCTTTACGCATCGGAGTCTGAGGACAGGCCAATTACTGAGACGGAATGCAAGAAGGACGATAAGAAGCATGGAGGTGCTCTACTACAGAGTTGCGTGGAAAGTCTCGCTTTCGTAGGCGGCTATAGGATAGCTTCCGCTGAAGCCATCCACGCTCGATTGAGCCGGAGCGGATAAAAAGTGTGGAAAATAAATGAAAATGGGGATTAAGTAGGGAGGGGTTCTTGAAAGGAGCGGAAGGAATCTGAAGAAGAGTTGATCATAGGTCGTAGAAGAAGTGGTAGCAAGGTTACGGTATAAAGTTTAGCTCGAAGATTATAGCCCCTTAGTAAATACATTCCTCGTTTCTCTTCCCTTGCGAACAAAGTTGATTTGACTTGGAATAGTAGTTGAGTCGTAAAAACAAACAAGAAAGTGGAAGACTTGGTTAGAGTTCCATCCATGTCGATCTTTTTCACTTTTGCTTCCCTGGGTTATGAGGTGCGCACCTATAAGCGAAAGGATTTATTCAGATCCTAATTATAATAACTATTAATTTAAACCAATATATTCTGCGATTCGCTTAAGATTTTCTTAAATGGTTTCCGTCACCGATCTCCCTTTAAGTTGATCCAATCTGTCGTTTATGAGGGATAAACAAATATTTTTATTGTCTATTTCTAAATAAATAGTAGTAAGAGGAACTCAAAATGATGCTTCAGCTAGAATTTTGTAAGGTTTAAGCGGGTGGTCCAGTGCCTTTGAGGAACAACGGATATATATTCACATTTCTATAGTTTTTAGCTCTAAGGAAACTGATTTTGCTTCGGATAAAGAATTTCTAGAAAGGAAAATCGCCTTTTAGCAAGAAACACAATATGGAAACGGTATAGAAATTATAGCTCAATATTCAAACATATTACTCGTACGTACTTCTTATAAAAAATATTAAATGTAGGTTAGTTGGTTTTATGCCTTTTTTATTGGCGACGATAATAAATATGAAAATTTATATTTCCTTTGAATTTAAAGGTAAGGCTGTTTATCACATTCTAGCACGTTGTGCTACTGTACAATCTGTGAAAGTAAGGCTTTCTAAAGAAAAATATTTGTTATTAAAACTTAATAGTTCCGGAAAGACACATGTTTTGCTTTCTAAATCCACTAAGTAATATATAGTCATAAATCATTGGAAAGTTTGCTATGAGAGCTGCTCAGATAAAGCAGTAAAATAAATTATTAAAAGCAAATACGCGCAGAATTTCCTATCTGGAAATAATAATCGCAGGAAGCACTACTTTCATAAATGGAAAATAGCTGACGGAATGGTGTTCTCTGAATGCTCAATGAGCGGCACGACTTTCTAAGAGAAATAAATAATGGTAATTACTTAATCGGAGAAGTGGGTAGCTCTGAAACAAATATTATGGAGATGCTTGGACATAAAAGGAAAGTTGGAGAACATGATAGTGGACACAGAAAATCACGTTGTTCAACTCTCTAGAAGTTCTCCAACTGAAATTTTCATCTGAAAGAAGTTAATTTACGCTGCCTTTCTTAATGATCAGTTGAAAAATAGTTGTAAATAAACGAAGAAAATGTGAGGCATAATTTATGGTTTAGTGATTTTCTGTCTTCTTTTCTAGAAAAGAACAGGTGGATGGATTTCCGTCAATAATTTTACGGAAAACTAGTGTTTATTGGCTCCTTCCACCTGCTTTAAAAATAACTGCGTGAATCTAGGATTTTTCCTTTTTCCGTTTTTTTAACTTCACAAGTATTTTATTTATTGATTCCTCCGAAATACCATTTGATAATATTACTAATTTAATTCCTTTTGGAAGGTTAATTCAGGTATTATTAGTTCATAAGGAGCCCCCGTATTCATAGCCAAGTGGTCAATGCGTTCAACATTAGAAAAAGCGGTGCCAGATTCAAACCCCCTGTGGGGTCATGTGCAAAATGACCAAAGTTGTGGATTATTAAAAATACTATTAGTTCATGAGTGTGTTTTAAGCACATTCCTTACTGATTATTTTATCTGACGCATAGTATTTTTAGAGTTGCAGGAAGAAATTTCTAACTGAAACAGGAAAATTCTCTCGCTTAATTACAACAGAAATATCATCGATCGATAAACTAAACTTGTTTTGTATGCTTCACAAGAATCGAATCTTATGGAATGTACTGATGGCTTTTCTCCTTCGATTCCGGTGTTCAACGAAGTCCAGCCATCTCATCTAGAGTTTCCTTTAGGTGTAACACACATAATAAAGATAAATTAAAATTTATATAGCTTACTTATATTCATTAAGAATCATAATTCCATAACTCCGTAGCTTGAAACAGGTAGCAACTACTGAATTTTCTGCAAAATTTTTCACAGTGAGTTTTTTTGTTGTGGTTGCGGAGTTTCACAAAGAAACGGCTTTGCCAATTGATGACGATATCTCTAAATAATTCCATCTCAAGTACCTTTACGTGAGCATAATAAAACAGACAATGTATTCCAATCACTAAAATAACATTAAAAAATTTTAGTAAAATAAAGTCAGAAAATTGTCAGATTAACGTAATTTAACGTATAAAATTCCTGCATGGGAGCGAGCAAAATTTGTATCCAAATAGAGGAATGTGCTGAGACTTGGAAACTATTTTGACTTCATCTCTTACCTTTGTCTATGTAATGTAACCCCGTGACTAACATTCACTACTGACGCTGTCTCACAAGCTTCTACAAGGGCTATCCGTTCCACACTCGCCTTTCCTTAACCTATGTATACCAAACAAAGCGATCTTTTATATCCTCCCCCGTATATAATTCTAGGATGTGAATCGGTCATACTCGAGGTCACAAAGTGAGAAGATAGGCCTCTCCGAGTGGGATGAATGAGAGGGGAGAAGACAATCGATCCGAAAAGAACACCTGGCCGAAGTGGATGGGTTCGGGATGGGTTGGTGTGGGGGTGGGACATCCGGATGGCAAGAGATACCTCCAGATCCAAAGATGAGGCGGATCTCTCAGTCATATTTACAGCTGATGATCGCGCATTGCGGGAGACAACATGACCTTTGATGGATCAAACATAACTTTCACATTGTATAAAGCTTTATGTAGCATACGAGAAAGCTTATGAATAAATTAATATTTCCAACAAATAATATCGCAAATCTGTAAATAATGACTCGTTTGAAGGTGGAGATTTCTCATAAGTAAACATTTATTGTGATCCTCATACCTTTGCGGTGCTATAATAGTCAGTATCCAATTATGTGAATTATAATAACTTTAAAATATTCCTGATTAACGCCAAGAGATGGAGAGGAAGATCTGGAGAAGTAAGCTTCGTAGGCTAGGAAACATTCAATGTATGTAAATGCACATCCTCGCACAGGTAATTCCGTCATACCAAAGATAAAAGCAACTGACTAATTTGTAAATCCTGAAATAATAACTGAAGTGAACACCAAAACAAAAAGAAATTCGCTAGTTAGCTTGTCCCCTCAGCGATAAGAGGTAAGGCAAAATATACTCGTTTACTCTGAAGTTCTGAAAAATAATAGATAGAAAATGAAACACCTGCCGATAGCTATTACCCCAGTAATTACTTCTGAAAGAAATTGATCCACTTTTATGATACTCAAGTTGAGATTAGCATTCTGTCACCTGTTTCTATTTGATTTACTTTGTTATAATACAGATAACAGCTATCAGATTATACAAGTGATTGACTTACGGAAAGCACATAATGTGATGAAAAATAATAACATGTACTTCATTATTGGGAATCAAACGTGCCTCGGTGGCTCTTATATCACCACAGCCAGGAATGATGCTGATATTTTAAAAAGTTAAAGATGCATTTTCCTATGTCCTGTACTAAGAGACAGGTAGTCTAATATCCAAGTGATCTCGTAGAACAGGGATCCTTGAGGGTCGCAACCTCCCGAGGGGCCGAGAAGATTTCAGAAATACGAATAAATTAATAAAAAGTATGCGAGCTACGCTCAAACTATAGTTTAAAATCAGTAATTCACAAATATTATGGCTATGCTACGATTTGTTGTAAGACTGTAGTATTTCTATTACCTTTACATATTTAAGCTATGCTGTTACTTTGTGGGGGTGTTCGTGTAAACTTTTCTCGGGTGTAAGCGGGCAGCCATAAAAATAGCTTAAGAAGCCTTGCCAGGGGCTAAATTTTGGCAAAAACTACCCTATCTTGATATGACGGACGTTGAAATCATTAGTCCCCAAATCTTCCTAAGCAACCTACCCCAGCGATTAAAATCATATAACTACTTTTTTTTGAAACATCGTATACAATTGCCATCTTTCATCTTCCCCTTCCTACTGTCTCTTCCCAAGGCACCCTTCAACCAACCTTCTGCCTGCCCACTTCCACCGTCCTAAGAAATAAGGATTTATCGCATTCCCTATACGAATGAAATTAAGATTTACAGACCGGCCCAAATGCCTCCCTCTTCTGTTCACTTTCTTGACTGACCCCTTATTCTCCGCCAATTTCTCTTCTCCCTCCTCCCACGCACTCCGTCTTAACGTTGCATTGCTATTCCTCCCTCGTGCCTCCCTTTCGCTCCCTTTTGCTCTATTCAAATACGCCTACGTGTGTGCTGCGTTATTACAGGGATTGTTTTTGGGGTGCTTTGCCAAGAGGGAAATCGGATTCAAGGTAATAAACGGCTGAGTACCAGGTGGGCGATTTACGCCACAAATCGCGCAAAATACATACAGCCGTTTATCTTGCGTTATTTTCCATTAAGAGTTATTTAGAGGGAAATCTAAAAAAAATTATCCCCCACGTTGAGATAAATATCTAGTATTAAAAAATATCAGCTTCTCGTTCTCCTGCAAATTATGCGTATTAACTTTTGATAAACGGGCGATGTTTCTCCACCACATAAGAATGCACGAGGTTTCCAGCAATCTATCTTTAGAATACTGCGAGATTGCTTTTAATAGTGAATCAAAGCATGTGCAGTGAGAGTCTGCTACATTATAGATCAACTTCGGATAAAATATCTTAGTCTGAAGTATATATAATTTGTAACTATTAATGTCATTTCCTAAAAACGTCCTTAAGACTATATCTTAAAAACTATAAACTTATTAGCTGCACCATCAATATCATCAGAAGAATCATTTTCCATAGACATAAATCAAATTTTACTTTGAGCTCTATTTAATTACGCCAAATAAAATACATTAGAAAGAAATTTATGATCGGGTAAAATATGTATAGTTTACGTATAAATCAAATGGAATTTTTTTTTATGTTTAAGCTAAGAGAAACCAATAAATGATAGAAATGAAATGTGAGTCATCAATAATCAATAAAATGATATATAAATGAAAGAAAAATATTAAAATTAGGCGAATTTCTCTTTAAACGAACGCAATTCGTTAAAGTGTGATTGTTTTGCACAGATAATCGTTAGCATCGCTGTATTTTCGTTGGTTTGATTAGACTACCCTTCGAAGAGGAGACTTCAGGACATCGGAGGTGAGGTATCGGATTATTGCTATTGTACTGTTTTTTACTTTGCCTTTGAAAAAGTACGGCTATTGAATCTCTATGTTTTTAACTTCTTCCGTCCGCTCGATTCCTTGATGTAACATACCTATGGATCAACGTTCCTATGTTTATTCAATAATAGCAATTAAATCTATGAGTATCTCTTTCAAACCCGGAAATCCTTACTGCTACTGTTCGTTCATCTATCACCTCTTCTTAAGCGATACGAAAAGATATACTTAAATAAATATAACAGCATTATTTTGGAATATAATCGATGACCAATGGACAATGAAATTCTGAATTCGCATGAAAATTTCGTAGTAAAATAAAACTTCCCTGAGGCAGTCGTCTCCTGAAATCGAAAGTGGAAAATTCCAGGGATTGAAAGTGTAAATTTCGCAGAAATTGATCAATATTTGAATAATGTTCATTATGTAAGTAAATTACTAGAAGAATCGTTCATAATATTGAATATCCTTAACGAATTATAACCATTATTGCACCGGCTTCCTTGTAGAAGAATGTTTGTACCCGGGGTAAATAGTAGTTTTTCATTTTTCACCCAATAAACACAATTCCTTACGTAATAGAGAAAAGTAATAATACTGGGATTAAGCAACTAAATGTGGGCGTTTCAACGTCTATATCGCCAGAACTTTCAAAAGGTACCGTTTTCCTATACCAATTAGTTTCACAAAGTATCAAAGAGAGGGTATATTTTTCCTCCAGAGAAAGGCTCAGCAAGACGTAAGGGGAGAGTATTTGCCGGAAAACTGGGAAAGGCAGTGAATAGCGGATGGGAAAACATTTGCTCCCCGGGGCACCAGACAATGTTTGGTCTCCGACTTGCGCCTTCTGCTCATCAATATTGCACTCTCTCCAAACCTTACCGATTCGACGGCGTTTCCTCTCAAAAGCCCTACTCCAATCCTTCTCTACCGCCCGCTGTTCCATCCGCATTTAGCACTTCATCTGCCAACCGCCCCTACCCAGCCATACTCCTTTCCTCTCCTAAGCGGAGTACTATCCACCACGCAGGATCTCCGCGTAAATATTTTGAATATATGTCCTCTCTTGAAAGGGGTATTTCCAAATTTCTTGAAATTGCGCTATTTTCAAGTCTTCTCTTCCATGTGCTTTTAAGACAATGTGATGGATTATCTGTATCTCGTAATGCATACAGCTACACATTTGGAGAAATTGAAAAATACGAAAATTTTTGCGTCTATTGATGATAGTAAAAGATGTAATGATTTTAACAAAATAATAATTTCAAAAATCGACCAGTAAAATAATAAATAAATGTTAAACGAAATAATAATGAATGAATTTTACTTAAAACTCCTTGAAACTTTCATATAGCATAACATTAACAAAAATGAGTTTAAAATAATCTAGATGGAATTTTTAGCGACATTTTCTGTTAATGGTACATTGAGTCATACCAAATCCCCTATTTCTGAATGAAAATCTGAGTTTATCCGCTCAAAGTCTGCTCAATATCGTAATCATAGGCATGGAATTCAAATTTTCTTGGTTCGGCGATTTAAAAATATCTTAGCTGTAAAATTAATACAGCTATACAAGAAAATTATAAAAAAACAAGTGAATATAAACGTCGATATAGTAAAAGTTCTCTCTACTTTGCATTCGAAATTGTACTAAAAATAGAGAACTCGCTTTGATACTTAGGAAAGAGAGAGCTGCAATTACTGCAAAATAGAATTTAAAAAGAGCTGCTAAGCTTCTAAAAATTTTAAAGTTCAGAATAACAAATGGATGGCTAAGGGGCTAAAGGGGCTAGAAGAATAGTAAAAATTAAACCTTTGGAATAGCTTAACTTATTGTTGGATATTCTTAAAAATATTTTTAACGTGATATAGAATCATATTTTTCTCAGATACAAAATAAAAAGACAAAATTGACTTCCTTGATCAAGATTGGAATTTGCGTTATTCCGTCTCATATAATTGTTCGAGAAAAGTATAAATTCTATGGTTACACTTCCATACTTACAAAGGAATAGTTTCTCCCTGGTATATGAACTGAAATAGATAGGATATCTACTACAACTTCAAAAACATTTGTGTTATTGTAGTACAAATCTAACTGATACCGATTCAACATTCAATACCGTTCTTAAGCAACGTCTTGGGGACGTATACCTACGTATAACCATTTCCTAACAAGCATCCCGTTTTCTTAGCGATCAATCCAAACTTATTCTCAGTTTATAATCCTCTCCGAATCTAAACACAACGACACAACTCCTCCTTCGCTCAGTTCAATCCTCAAACCTCAACCAAGTTCACCGTAGCTTGAAAAATATTAAGCAACCCAAAATCATCAACCACAGCTTTCCCGAAGAGAACAAGATTTACTTGGAACTTCTGCAATTTCAACGGAGGAGGCGGATAGGTAGGCCTCCAACGAGGGCCTCCCACTCCCATGCAACAACCCTTTAGGTTCCCACGCTTCCATCCAATAGGAGAGAACAACCAACAGCCTCCCAGTAACCCCTTTCCCACCGCAGGAGTGAACACACAAAACCCCCGGAGGCGGGAAAGCATCGACGGTGGCGGCTGCGGCAACAGCCACACCCAGGCTCACGAATCACAGAGTGGTATCTTTAAGGCCTGCAGCCGCCTCCGCGCAATATTATCGTTTCCGAGGAGATGGAGGCAAATATTTGCAGAGGAAGAGAAGGGTTGCGGGGGCGGAGAGATCGCATTAGCTTCGGAACTCGGGAACCTAAAGGAATACCGGTTAAAAGATTCCAGATAGAAGGGGGGAAGGAACATTTTCCTCCGCGGGCAATAATAACGCACTATGGATCCGTTCGCGAGGTTTGCGGTAAGCTGTGAAGTGAGGGAATTACTTCTAATCGATCATCGCCGTAGTGAAATGAAATTAATGCCTTATTTTGTTGTGAAATCCAAGAAGAAATTTTCGAATGTGTGAGAGAATATAATGAACTGTAAATTATTTGTCACCAACTGTGATATAGTTAAGTGATAATGTCCATATGTGTGATATATGTGATAATGATCAGAACAGTTACTGTTACCTCGCGGTTTTATTATTTACTAAGGCGCGAATTATAATCCACTAATTCCAAGTTATCTGGATTTTTTTAAATTTTCTTATGTATTAACATAAAATTATCAAATCTCAACACACATGGTTATCTTAATTCAAACCAAATCTTAATAAATTAAAATGAAAATATTTTAAATTCAACAAAAATATTGATGTATAAATAAATATAAAAGTTATGGTGTGGTTAAGTAACATCGCATCCTTATCTTCAGGAAAATATTCGAGGTCAGTTTATTACTTTAATGCTACATTTATAAAATCTTAGCTGTGAGGATCGTTGAAACGAAGAAGAATGAAAAGATGTTGATTATGGTCACAATTTAGAGTCTATTTCCAGGAATCACAATCTGTCTTGCTAGACCTAGAGAATGGATGTATCTACCACGGAAGGCGTAGGAATTTCTTTCGTGGGATATCTCAGAGACAAACCAAAGGGACAATTACAAGCTAGGGGAGAGGAAGAAAAGCGAATCACAACTCCACCCCGTTACCAAGGTGAAACAGAAATAAAAGTACGACCCTTTTTCCACGAAATAAGGAGGGCGTAATAGAGGCTGTTCCTCAGCATCCCGTAAATAAACCACTCATTCCCTTGAGGAGTGGAATGAATATCTAGAAACAAAAGGGATCATTCTCGAAGGGAAAATAGAATCATGTACTTACACAAAAGGTCATGGAAGGCCCAAACTGACAGATTAACAGGGAGAAGAATAGGGGGCCCATGAGGCTACCCTGTGGGACCCACGAAAGAAAAAAGCGGCACAGAAGATTTGGAAAGAGGAGATGGCAAAGAGAAAGGGAGGAGGAGATAAAAGGGTGTTGAACGGAAAGCCTCTTCGAGGAGAGATTCTCGCTACATCGATACAGGAGAACTCCGGCAATTCTCTTTATTCCTCGGGATTCCGTTCCATCTCCCATCGTCCAAAGCGACACATCCTTCCTTCCCATTCTTCTTTCTATCTTCTCACCCGTCTCTTTGACAATCCTCTGACACCACGCCCCCTTTAGTAACACCCGTATACCTATTCTCTCAACCAACTATAACTGCACACTCCTCCCTATGATCTACCGCAACTGTAACCAGGGTATCAACGGTTCACCTCCGACTTCTAGGGTTATCAAACACGCATCACCTTCTACAAATTATACCAACCAGAAGCTAAATCACTTTCCCTGTACGTCTTCTTACGTCGAATCGCCATCTCTATATTCTAATTATGTCGTAAATTCCCACTCCGCAGCTCAATGCCTATCTTCAAGGAGGATTTCTTACCCAACCCACTCTTTATCACCTCTTCCTACAGCTACATCCACTTAATCCTTCCCGCTATAATTCCCTCCCCACTCGTCATTCCAATGTCCACCCTCGCCTCCTCAATCCCTCTTCTATCTCTCATCTCCCCCTCCACTATCCCTTATCCCATCTCCTATTTTTTTCTTCCGTCTGTTTCCTCACTGATACGTTTAATTAAAAGGCTCCGGACAACTACCCCTTGGTCCACCCCTCCCAGCCTCCTATCCGTCTCCTGTGTTCCACTGATCCCTATGGCGGTGGCCCGGAAAAGGAGGAAGGCCCCGGAGGATTCCGGAGAAAGAGAATCGTGGGGGGAGTCTTTTCCTCCGGGTGTCGGCTTGTGTGGTCCAGAGGGAGAATAGGATGAGGCGGTGAAAGGGGGAGGGGAGGGAGGGTGTTCTCTACGGGAGAGCTAATTTCTCGTAGTGATCGGGGACAATGAGGTGATGGGAGTGCGAGGGAGTTTAACGGAGGATGAGGTTTCCGTTTTGGTGATGGAAGAGAAGGGAGTTGTCCAAGGATGAGGGGGAGGCTTTGTTAAGAAAAGTTCTGGACGGGAGTCGGATAGTTCCGAGAGGTGAGTGTACCCAGCGAAAACGAGCCCATCAAAAGGATGATCGATTAGCCGTAATTTAATTTCAATAATTGGATGGCTCTCATAGAATGTCTCGGACTAACTCACTTGCTGAATAAGCTCTAAATGCCGATTTTTCGTTTCGTTTTTTTGCAGTTACTAATCGTGCCTATACTTCATATTCTGCAACTTCTCCAAAGCGAGATATTAGCACCATTGAATTTTAGTAACGTAAATTCAGATACACATATATGTAGTAGATTAGATTACTTCTACAACCGCACTTCAAAGTTAGCTCTATTCATAGGAGATGTAGTTATCAAGCAAATAAGCATTAAATTAATTTATGTTAAACGTGAAGAAATATGAACATATTTTATAAATAGAATTTTACTTAACAAAAACCTGCTATATTTTTCAGAATCCATGCCACGATATCAAAGATTATTTTTTAAAACATTTGAAAGAATCGAGAGATTACAGCCAGCATTTTTCATTAAATAAACATGTTGGATATTTCGTGGCAATGTATGTTATTTCAGTCTATTTTAAAGCTGTGATTAAATCGGATACACTCTTATAACTCCTTAAATGGTATGCTTATAATTTATTCATTTGCTAACCAAGCGATAGAAAATCCAGTGGAGCACTCAGGTTGTATTTAGAATTGGAATTATTCCTCGAAAATTTCTGAAATTGATAACTACGACAGATAAAGAAAATCGGCAAAACGTAGGGTATTCTCTCAGCAAAATTAAAAATTAAATCCCTAGCGAGGAACCTATCTTTTTTTGATCTTCTATGGAATTCCTCCCTTTCAGTGCAGAGAATCACTTAGATTCAATCAAAGACTTCTCGAGAAACATCTCTTCCATTTCCAATCACAAGCACCCGTCCATTCTGTTCTTTTATAACTCCCTCTCAGGCAGACATATCTCATCAACACTTCCACTCACTCCGAGATAATCGGCGAACACACGCACACGCATCGCATCCCGCAACAACTAAGAATCCGATTGGGGATTTGTAAAGGCTTTGACGTCCAAATGATTCCAATTCCTTCGATTTCATTTCTACCAGTTTTCACCTTCTTTTTCAACTATAGTGAGCCAAGGGATTTACTGAAATTTGATACAAAGCCTGCGCTTTTATCTCGAAACGTTCCAACCCCAAATGCTCGAGATGGGTTTCTCTCGAAAGAATGGTCTTAATAGAGAGGCTCACAATTTCACTTCGTCGAATAGAAAACTAATAAGGTAACGTTCGTACTCTTCAGTAAGTCTCTGCGACCTTCTTTTGAAGAAACGGCGATAATTTAGCTTTATTGAATTCTGTTTCATATCTATAGAAAAACTACCTAAATTTAAAATCGACTATCTCAGCCTTCATCTAACGGATACTGATTATATCGTTCAACCTGAAAAAATCCGAGTATTACGGTTTCCAGAAATCTTCAACAAGCATTTGCGTAAACCTCAATTATCTGGTGAATATTGCAATATAAATAATAACATGGTAAGACCTCCACCTGCGTACTATAAAGAACAAGTAATTATTGTTCTAGTTGATCTATATCAATTTATTCAAAAGATTGGTTCAAATTGGTATTAGTTCCGATCTAGAATGAATACGTGGACGGATAAACTTGAATGGATAGAGTATAATTAGGAAATTCTAGTAAAATTTTTGTTAAAACACAAATTTTCGGCAGAAAAACAGTATGATTCATGAATATGAAGCAGGTAAGACATTCGTAAATGATAAAATGGCTGAAGGCTATTTCCAATTGTAGAGTTTCTTGCTAAAATTTAACATGGGAGTCGTTTGGCAAAGGATTCCGAGGTATTGAGAAATAAATTTAGCTATTTTCCGGAATTCCCTTTGAAATTATCCATTATCAATAGTATTTTATACTATTATGTCGATTCTTAGCGTAATACGTCCGTTTTATCATTCAAGGGAACTATAAATATCATTTGTCTTCGTCGAAAAGACCCCTGGTTAGTAGTTTTACATCAGATTGTAAGTTGTTCAGACATGTTTAGTATCTTCCCAACCTCTATTACAGTAGGAGACAGGTTAGGGAATCAATAAGATTCATAAGGTTAGAATGTTAACTTCAAATACATCTGCATCGGAATAATGCTTGCAAATTGAATTTTTCAATAATACAGTGGTACACCACAGAAAGAAAAAACTTTACAGTATGATTTACTACACGATATTTCTATCAATATTATTCCTATGTTACATAAATAAAAACCCTCCTCATGTACAATTGTCTATAGTATAGGAAAAGAAGCTTTTTTTCTCTTTTTTTCTTTTTTCTCGTCAATGCTGCCTTTTCACGTCCTTAAGAGATTCCTTTATTTGAATTTATTCATTTCTCTATCTAGCTATTGGTACCACGCGAAACTGAAATGGAAAATATACGGAAACAGAAGGATCCTTCTGACCACTTGAAATGCTAAGGTGCGACTGAATAGTTTCTTATACGAGGATGGTCTGAAAAGTTTCCGACTCCAGATTTTTTCAGAAATCATCAGAAAATTTTCAGAAAACATGTCGAGAAATGGCGAAATGTCGGACACTTTTCAGACCACCCATGTATATCCAATTGTTACATACATACATGTTCTCCAACCCTAGTCTAAACTGTATCTTGTAAAACTGTAAAATTTACTGTAACTGTACTACTTAACTGTTTTTATATAAAGAGTTCATCTTAATTTCTACCTCGTACCATCACAATTCTTTAGCAAGATTCAAGGGATACACCTCAAATAAGCAGCCTATTTCTCTCATTTTTGCCAATATTTTTTCCTCATCCATCAATAACACATCGCTCTTAAAGGCAGATCGTCCGAGGTAGTAGCAATGTCTCAGAATATCGAGCAAAAAATAAGAGAAAAATAACCAATCTTATAAGATCTCTGTTATTTGGATAGTGCTTTCAATATTATGCTCAAGGAAGACTTCCTATTTATCGGCGCCATCGGCTTATTGACATCGTGAACTTTATCTTACGGATTTTGCATCACACAAATCATGTAACCTTCTTGGTAGTCTACCACTTTCTTTGCGCGCAAAATATATTTGAATGAAGTAGAGGAGAAGCGAAGTGAACGATTAGAGAGAGGGCCGCGATGGGAGAGGGGCAAAGGAACCTCTCTAATGGCCGCCCCTAAACTTAACCTTGCCCTGGCCTTTGCCTATCTACCACAGTATAACTCATCAGGGTCTTAGATTGCCTCGGCATCCCCTCTTGGCACACGTTCTGTGACCAATTAGGCGTCGGTCGGTCCCGGAGGCAAGATACACGGCCCCCAAGAAGGTCCCGTCAATCATGCGGGAACCTGGATGAAGGCAAGGTTTTCAGAGAGGAGAAGGATAAGAGAGGAAGGAAGAAGGGGAGTTCTTGAGGAAGAAGATCCCATGTTGGAGGATGGGAGAGTATTGAGGAAACTTGGGAGTTGGAAGGTAGGGGGATCTTGAAGGGACGTCAAAGAGACTGGGATGCTCATTAATTTTGCGTAATCTCGGACTTGGGGATTGTTACGGAGATGGAGTAAGTTGCACGTCTAAGGGAGTGTGTATGGAGGGGCAGGATGAGTGAGCGAGAGATCACCGGGTCCATGAGATGGTGGGATTTGGGTTAGCCAAGAACGTGGGAGGATTTGTTTTTAAGCGGAGATTAAGCGAAGGAAATTAGTACACGCGGCAAGAAATTTGCATGATTTATTGAAATCAGGAGCCTGATGAAAATTAATTTCGCTCCATTCCAAGTATTTAAACATGGGCATTTAATGGATCAGTGGCCTAAGCCCATCGACTGCGGAAATTTTTTCCTTCTCTAAATTGTATGCCAAAATTAAGGTGACCTATTTCAGCAAACTAAAATATTAAATTTCTAATAAAAAATTATCTCTCAGATATGAACCGTTTCATTTATCAAATAGATATTATTAAAGAAAATTTTCTATTCTGAGACATCCCCCAAGATTATACGATTACACCAGGCGTAAAAAAAATTGCAAAAAATTTCGCGAATTATATCAAGTCCTGCTGAGGAATGATACCAAAAGGCAACATTTTGAATCATTTACTCCTCTATTTTAAAATCAATTAATACTGCTGCTGTTAATGCATTTTGAAATTTCTTGAAACGTTACTTTTTCTTATTTCCCATTACTTTCCATTGGGCATTTTCATTACCTTTCTTAGTTCTCCATATCTCCAATTTTTCATATTACCAAGTTATTATCTATGGTTGAGAGTAAAAATAGAAGTTAGGAGGAGAAATTAGGAGAAGTGAA
This sequence comes from Pachydiplax longipennis, assembly GCA_036926295.1. NCBI lineage: Eukaryota > Metazoa > Arthropoda > Insecta > Odonata > Libellulidae > Pachydiplax > Pachydiplax longipennis. The sequence goes on from JAVFKF010000012.1 coordinate 22,903,401, forward strand.
GAATTTCTATGTATAAGGGACTGAAGACGAACATAATCGTCACATTCTGCTTCATAACTTGGAAGACTGTATATTCTATGAACTGTATATTCTACGAACTGGGCAGACGGGCAGATCCAGAAACTTGCCTAGGAACTCCTTATGAAGTCATCTCCGATTAATTGTTAAAATCTCATGTTGTCGTGATTCATGTTAGATATATAATCATCGTAATAAAGCTCCACAATCTAACTTAAATTCATGCTTCTCGTTACATCCAGGGATATTGCTAAGAGGAGGAAGGTGATCGCTCCTTGCCCCCTGTGGATCCGTCTACGTTTCATAGGTTCACAGGTGATGTATTTGAACACTTGTAAATGAAAAAATTCTTATCTGAGAGTACTTCAGAGAAGTTAAGTAAAAGATTTTGAAATTGGAAGGCGTACCTGCTAAGTTGAACCGAATTCTTGGTTTTTGAGATTTTTAAAATTAGACATTATTTTAAGACAAGGCATTAAGTGGAGATTGCTTTCACCAACTCAAGAGATTCTTGTATGTGACAAGATCCAAGATACTCCTTATCGGAGGCACAGGTGCTCAGGCGCTCTAAGTTCCATATTCTCTAACTTAAGAAGCCGAAACAATGGAAAAGTATTGCTCAAAATGTAAAGTGTAAGGAAGCGGAAGGAGCAGTAAAAGATAACGGTTTCAGGTAAAAAAAGGTTTTAGGCCGAAAGTTATTCAAACACTGGTTTTGCGGAAAATGAAAAGGAAGGGAGATACATAAGGCAAAGACATGAAGAAGCACTTATGCCATAACCCTATCAACTTCCGCTGTCGACGTCTTCATCCCACTGCTTCTCACTTCACATAAAGATACTGAACAAGTATCTGAGAAGCGTTTCAAAAATCAAGTAATTAATCAAAAGAATTGTTTAATATCTCACTTAAATTGTTAAATAAAAATCCCTTAGAAAAATAGCAATAAAAGTATGATTTTTTGGAAAACATATTTTGAATGAAATTCTGTGAATAGTGTGAGATATTTAAGTGAGTTTAATCTCAAGTATAATTTCTTCTTTCTCAGTACATTATAAACAAATTCTACGTCACCTAAATTGACCACAAAGACATATATGTCTAGCGCCGGCTTAAACATGAATTCAAAGCATAAAAATTTATGAAGCCCTATTTCCGTTCAAATTTCGTCTATAAACTCTCCTAAAAGATTTTGTTTAAAATAATGCTAAATTAATGAGAATGATTTTTTTCTATGACCTGACTGATTAAATCAGTTTCATAAATATTTCAAATTAATGATAGTCTCTGGTGAATAAATACTACGACTTAAATCGATTGAATTATTTTTGATTTGATGAATATTCCGAAGGTGATGTTATCATTTTTTAAATTTGCTAAAATTCCTATTAAGTATATATGTCCTATCATATAGTCCTATAATAAGTACATATGAAGTAAAAGATGAATTTAAAGAAAAAAGATCTTACATATAAAAGGGTTACCGTAAAGCAAAACCCTTCTGATATGCCTAGAAAGTCCCTCATGGGATACCCCATCATTAGGAGAGAAAGATATAATTTTTCACCTGTCATAAGACGGTATTAAAATTTTTTATAGTCCGAAATAACCCTTTTTACAACTTCAGGAACTGTTTGATATCTCCGCGTCTGTCGCCTGACACTTCTCTGTCAGAAATGTCAGCTATGGGTATTCAGAGAAATGTATACAACCCTATATTCTCCGCTCACCAATTTTCTCTCATCCGGCTCAATAACCTCGACGCCCTCTCTTTGAGCCTATCTCCCTATTCTGCCATACTCTGGCAACCTTTCGCTCACCCACTCAACCGATCCTGTCATCTTTAATAGGTCACGCGATCCAAATTATAAGGTATTTTCCTTGAGGCGGAAATCACTATGATACTTCTCTTGGGCGACTGAAGATATCATGGGTTTGAAAAATATAAGAGGATTAAGTCAAGATATAATTTTCACGGCCCTTAGGGAGAGTCGAATGATAGTTGCGTCGTTGTAATCTCTCAACAATGTATAACTTAAAGTTCAATACAACATAAACTAGAGTTTGCAGACTTCAAACTGTATGAGAAATCAAAATGTAATTTGAACGGGATTTTTACTCGATACAGTTATAAATTATTGAAAAACATGACATCGATTGAATAAAACATTATATGACGAGAGATACAGTCCATTACTTTTTCTCCGGAAAAGATATAGAGATACTTATGGTCTATACATTTAATATCATTACAGGAACCACTTATGGTGGCACTCGTTCTACTTAAAATTCATCCATTTCATGGATTGCGTTTTAGCGAACATTTGGCAATGAATAAATTCTGAATCTAACAAGTAAAAGTAGAAGGAAGAACAAATTTTTAGGTATTCACAAACTAATATATCGTTAGAACTAATAATTATTTTTTAAACATCACAAGATATCTTATCCAATTCTCATTAAGGGAGCAATATGAGCCTATGATATTACCATCCAAATTAATTGCCACAATGCTCTCACTATCCTTGTTCTGCCATAACATTAGTAGATATTATGATAAACACTCTTTGAGTATAAGCAGTAATTCTAAAAGCGCTTCAGATGAGGCATTTCCCTCGTAAGCCCTCAGGAATAGAAATCGAGACCAAAGGCAAACGCGTTGCGAACTTGGCTGTTTTTATATGATATTTATGAGTCATTTTTTCGATCTTTGCTTGATATTATTTATGTATTCTCGTGAACAGTCACGTCCATGATAAGATTCTCAATAAATATCGATGTCATCTATATTTCTCGGTAAACTAATACTGTTTTCACGCAACCTGGATTATATAATTTGTCTCGAGATAAGATTCGGAGTAGAGCATTCGACTTTCAAACTTCCACATTTCCTCGAAGAAGTCACTAATGATACCATATGTTCTGTCAGCTTTTGACTTCTTACTCGACTGATACGATGCAATTTAGCTTCTCTGGCCCTTGATCGACGCGTGAAAGATCTGAGAAGGGTTGGATGAGTTTTAAGAGAAACTCTTTCGTGGGAATTCTTTAACTCTCAAAACGTACCCATCGAAGCGAAGAAAAAACACGCAAGTAAAGCTGTTGCTAGTGTATGTAGGAGAGATCCTGGAAGCGTCAGGTGAGGAAGAAACAAGCAAATCGTTATGATAAATTACTGCCCTTTCAAATCATCCCATAGCCCTTTCCTTCTCAGTGTCTCATCGAGCACTCCATCCATTCTTAGTTTCTCTTCCTTTTTCCCTAGGTAAAAAAATAGGCTCCTGAAAGCCTTCACTTGTTCGCCCGGAAATTTTCGAAACTCTGGAAAAACATGTAATTAACTCTTTTCTTTGCCCATCATTCTTCAGCGGATTCGGAAATTATCTGCCTCGAATTACATTTCAGGAGAATTTCAAAACCATGAGCCCGTGATGCTCTGAATTTCCCATGCACGTCATTATGACAACAGTTCAAAGACAGTTCAAGCTATTAAGTATTGAACCTTACGCAGTTAATAACAATGGAATATAACATTCCAAAAAAGGCATGACATAAAATATGACGGATGTACATAAAGTTCCACGTGATGTTCCTATTAAGAGGTTCCTGCACGCGCATAACAGATAAATTCAAGGGGTGACGATGAAATTTATTGATTTCATAAATTCGCTTTAGAAATTTATATTTTCGACTGATGAAAAGGAATGGATTCTATTATTGATGATAAGGTATATCGTCTAGCACGATTATTAAATAAATTACTTCGAAGATTATTTCAAATGAATCGTAATAGTAAAGCGTCCAACGATATTTCATTATAGTATAGTTATATCGCCGCCAAAATAACTGATGAGCTCTATTCTATAAGGTAATTTCTGTCTTTATGCGTATACGTTTTCAAAAATCTTTTTTTTACGAATTCAGAGCTGGGTTTTCTTTCAGATATATCTCAGCATACATTACATAACATTTTAAAATTTTTGGCTAAAGCTAATGTGAGAACTATTTTATGCAAAAATACTCTATATTCCTTTAGCATTCAACATATAACTTTCATTAAATTAATAATTTTGATAACCTTTCAATGAAATCCTGCCTTTATATGTGTATGTGGAAGAAATTCAAAATGTTATGTAAGAAGAAATAAAGGAGAGAAAATATTCCGGAATATAAAAATTCCGAAATGTATTTGTTTAGCTTTATAAGATATTTTTGGATAATACTTAATATCTTTAACTTCTTTAATATTTTATGGTAGACATATAAAAAGGAAGAGCCGTGTAACAAATATCGGATTAGCAACGAAAGCTTGCAGCGACAGCCACCGTGTATCATAGAGGATATCTCATCTTGTGTCGGCCTTAACCTTTCATCAAGTTCATTTTTTTTTTTTTGGAGAAGAAAAATAGAACTTTTAACGAAGGGAGAATGATTCCAGGAACGGGATGACAAGAATTTAATCAGTTCCGGATTAAGAATCGTTTTCCTCCTTAGAGCTCGAAATAATTGGCGGAAAAAATATCAAAAACGAAATTCTGAAGAAAAATTCATTCTCTTTCTAAAACGGGATTGATGAACGGGGAGACCGTTAAACACCAACACTAATTGAAAAAACGAACCAGGAATGTAATTTACGTGCATATTATTAAAACAGAGGTAAAATCGGGAAAAATAGACAGAGAGGCATATCACAACATTTCCGCTCTTCGATTGACGAATAAAGAAGAACGCGAAATGGATAGTTAATGTCCAAGTAGAATGGAAAGTTTTAGTTGTTAAGTTCTCGGTTTGATTTGGTCAAGATTAATGGAGTCCCAACTGGTCAGAAAACTACGTATTTTGATTGCGTCTACAACCTACTATAAAATGCTATGAGAAAGATGCAAAAATATTCCTCTAAAATCTTTGAAAGTAATTCCTAAAAAAAAAATATTTTTACATTTCTGGTATGTACTTAAACAGTTTATATATTGGGATATTTTATTCTCCTTGCAATAAGAACAGTACAGAAAATGCAGAATACAATAATATCTTCTATTACGTAGCATAAGGAAATGATTGTTCTTGCCACACGCTGAAACCATTTATAATACAGGAAGATTTCATGAAATATTTTTATTTTCGTTGCGTATATAATATTTTGTGTAGCTGAAAGTCCAGAAATAGTTATATATATTTAACAGAAATAAAAATCGAATACGATGGAGACATAGTAAATAACGGCGATTACTCCATGTTTTTGAGAATAAAATTTCTGCGGGCCCAAATACTTGATACTGTTAATAATTATATTAATATATACGAAGAAATAATGTAGGAATTTCCTCCTCATAAGTAAAGATAGATTACGGTATATTTTATCAGGCTGAGTATGAGATAAATAATTCCTTCAGGCATATCGATTAATAGGAAACACTTGTTTACTTAAGATCAAAAATCGACGAATGGAATATATAAAATAATTTTTGCGTCCACGTAGAGGGAGTGGGTCCATCACTCACGAAGCTCACATGACGTGTCGCAGAGCGCTCGCCTCCTCACCTCCCGCCCTCGCCACAGCCTAAAACGTATGTAGTCATTTTTCCAACCCCCAAACACCGCTTATCATAGGAAGATATCTCGTTGACACCAAGAACGATGCTAACGACAGTACAGAATTACACCGTTTCCGGTTCAAAGTTTTAAAAGCTCCAGAGATAAATGATCACGTCTTATAGCCGGATAGAGGCTGAAAATAAAACAAACTATCCTAAGTCGGCCGCTCGGAAAAAAAAGATCTTTTAGTGATCGAATGGGTGAAACAAATCATCCCTTTCCTCCCCTCAGTCGTTAAGACCGTACTCTTAACAACCTCTGTCTTAAATACTTTCCTCTTTGGATACTATATCTTTTCATTCTTGAGATATATCTAATTCGTTTCTCTCGTCTCTTTTGTTTTAAAGTATTTCTCCTTCCTCTCATAAATTTCTTCTTATTCTCTTGTAAAAAAATCAACGGAGTTATTCCTCACCGTTGTTACCTTACTTTACTATTCAAAAGGTTCATTCATCTACTCAATATGTCAACTTACACGAGCTGAAGGAAATTTCGACTACACTTTTCTTACTTTCTGAATTCACTGACGGCTCTTAATTTCTCGAGTTCCATATTGCATTGATATTTTAGGCGCTAGATTAAAATTTATACCTCAACGATCTATGAAAACATTATACATGAATCTACATTAATTATAAAAGGTAAAAACAGAAAAGATCCTTCCTTTGGTATTCCATATTATTTTCGTATTCGGGGTAAGTAAGGTAACCAGCCTCGTTTAGATAAGGTATTCCATAATTAACAAGATTTGCTTGCTTTCCTTTCCATCAGTATGTATGTATCCATACATCTTTGAAATGATTTAATTTCACTTCCCATACTACTTACTTTCACTCTTATTTACTATAAAATCAATCATTTTCTCTTGGTTTTCTCCGCCTTCCACATAACATAAACATGCCTTGTATACCCGAAAGTTCTATATAAATAAAGTCATATATCAAAGATTCCTCAAAATTAAGACTATCTTTTAATTAAATGACATGATGTAAATGCTTTCACTGCCTATATATTTTCAGTTAATTGTTTCATTTACTAATCCAGCACATCATCAGCCCTCATATGCTCCATTAGAATTAAATAGAAGAAAGCAACAGAAATAAATATCATCCTCTTTAGAAAGTAAAATCTGTATGGACTAAAACTGGAAATAAAGATTTATGGAAACCACTCTAAATTTTACCTTTACTTATCGCTCCAATTTCGTGAATCAAAGAATCTCTACAACCACACACCAAGCCCAAATTGAAAATTTATAAATTACCGTAAAGATTAATTAATCGCAAAAATACACAAAAAATCCATTATTCTTAATTAAATTAGATGGAAATTCATTTTTCTTCCATGATCACCCATCTACCTTTTCGATGGATTCCCGCCCTCTTTCACTTAATTTTCCGCTCATTTAGATTTTGCTTTTATCTCCATCTCAAGATGGATCACCTCTATCTATTCAATAAGCCCACTCTTTCCTCCCACATATCTTCATTTCTTTTCTTTCGGTGCTCCTCCCTGTCTTTATCGCATCGGCTATAACTCGTTCATATCCACAGTTTTGTGTCGTTGTTATTTATGTCTTCGGTACTCACTTTATGATGCATAAGTATCGATAAAATAATGCCTCGGAATACTGCATGAAGATCTTCGAGATTCATGTGATCGATTATTTTACTACCGACACTTTAAAAGTACTCAATGTGACATCGTTCTTAACACATTCTGATTACAGCCCCACCTTGCTCCATCTGGAATTCTTCCACTGGCCACCAAAAGACTAGACTTCCCCGTTGATTTTTACTCGTGACATTAAGTAGACGAGAAGTTTTAAATATTACATACCAAAAGTCAAAGTACAATCTCATAATAATATTATGTAAATTAATCCATGGAATTCAAGTCCTTATTCAAATGTTCTTTCTCTCAAATTATTCTAATGGCACAATCATTCCTTTGACGTAACGATAGAAATTTCTGAATGATTTTATATGAGGAATGATGAATATTTTTAGAATTCAATACTGTTTAATAATCCATAATTTATTAAAAATTAAAAGGAAAATGTAAAAAATACATCCATCTTTTCTCTATCAGATTTCAATAAATTATGTGAATTTACTGAAGTAAAATATTTTTGAGAGAATGTATGAATAGTTACTGAATTTGAATCGTTATCTCTCTTTCAACATGTGCCAACAAGTATACATGTACTTGTACTTGTGCAACATGTGTACTGAACAAACCATAGGAGAAGAAAAGAATTGAATTTGAATATTCATTTAAAGATCTAAGTAACTGAGATGATTTATTTAATTCAAATTAACGCCTATCATCAGAATTATTAAACCGACTATATACTCAATATTTTATACAGATTAAGGAATAAACAAATAACGAAAATGGAGTACTACAATATATCTGATTCACCAATTAATTTCGAGTGATCTTTTCATCTCTTTCTACAAAACAGAACAATGTATGTAAGAACTTTTAAAATTTTAACATTTTCTCAAAATACGAAAGAATGATATTAAACGTTTCTTTTAGGAATTCAATTACTTCCTGCGTAGATCGACGGATTTTATATTGATAAGTTGTAAAGTATTTAAATAGAGAATTAACTCATACAGTAAATATTCAAGTAAGACTGTGCCCACCGTCAATCTGGTATAATAGGTCTCAATCCTCCAGGCAAGTGATTGAAGCATAAGATACTGAAAATTGTAAATTGAAAATTCATCAAAGAAAATGACTAATCTAGTTCTCCCCAACGTTTCTTACAGCTATATCATAAACGGTCACCATTCTGCAGTATTACCTAAAAAGACTAATTTGAATCTCAAACCTCCCGCTTTTGACTACCACAAGCTCTGGAGAGAAAGTGAGGCTTACTAGTCAAGATGAGAAGTGAGGTAGTTCTCCTTTGCTTTCCTCACTGAACCAGAATGTTATGAGTGAAGGAAGTCCATGTATGTGAAGTGCATTGACCCTATGTTGACTTATTCACTTTTCATTGCTTTCATCGAAGGGTGACCAAATGGATGTCATGTCATTAATCAGTACCATTCATAACTCAATACCAATCAGTAACGTCTGAGACTAAGGGAAATACTAGTTGAGCAGGTAATTTCGGTCTCTCATGATATTCTTTTTTCATAATCCTTTTTTGAATCAAGACTGAAAACAACTACGCTCATTAACGAGTTGAACTTCATCAGAAGTTCTGAATGGCCTTGTTTCATCTTGTGGTCCATACCCCATTTTCCGCAGTCTTTCTTTCCCGCGCTGCTTAGGTTTCCACGCCTTCCGAATCCTCCCACACCCATCCCGCGATGAGAAATACACGTCCCGCCCATTCATCTGGATAGTGTTGCACGCTGAGGTCCACCGCTCACTTGTACCTCCTGCCATCCTTTTTGTTTTATTCCACCCTGGCCGTGTATTTTCTTCTTTTATAGTGTCGCTCCCACACCTCATCCACACCTTCGCCCACCTCCCCTTCAGACGCCCCTCGTTCTTTCTTCTCCTCACTCCACTTTGCTCAACTGATTCCCTAATTCACGCACTCTCTCTCTCCTTTAGACACGGCCGATTCAACAAGTTTAACCACCTATTAAAGCTCGCATTAAACAGCTTATGTTGCCTCAAATGACGGTGGAAACACTTATCCATGCATCTCGTCAAAATTAAAGGAATGTGATAGTATTACGCATGGCTTAAAACGCTGATTTTAATTGTAAAATTATGGTTGACATTCACCAATCGTTATATCCAACTGTAGGCAATCTTCTTTTGCTAATTTGTACGTATAGTTTCTTCGTGCATATTCAAACACCTTTAAACGAAAATAAATTTATAACCATTCCTTCCTAAATACAATAATGTCCATCTGAATGTTTAACTATTAATCACCAATAATTTTGAAAGCCAATTATCAACAAATATTTATCATCATATTTAAACTAAGAGGATCCGAATTACCTATTATATTTCAAGATTGGATGCCATCCGTGTGGCGGTTATTTTAAGGATAAGATAATAGTCCTGGTTATAAAACACAGAGGGAAGAGAAAATCATTTTTAACAGAGGCATTATTTGAGGATTTCCGGATACCCAAGTAGCAGGTTCTCCTTTGGTGGAAGCGATCTCTAATTCTATTCCCGCTGGGCCCATATGTGCGAATGACGTCAGTAGTAGAAGGATTTAAACAATATAAATACTAGCTGTAGACTTAGTATTGTTGAAACATTGTCATAGACTAGAGAGAGGGTTGGTTAGGAATATAGTAGAAGTAGCAGTAGTATTTTAAAAGTGTTTCGACAGCTAAGGTCATTCCGCACATATAGACCCCCATCTGGAATCGACCCAATATCGCTTTCACGTAAGTTCAACGCATTGCCCACTATTCGGGATCCTCAAGCTAGAAAAATATAATCCCAGTCAAACAATGGGACCACATTAAGGCCTACAAGACTCAACGTGCTCGAGATATTTGTCAACAAATACGAGAAATCCCAAAACTTAATCAATGGCCTTTCTAAATTAATAATCACATGTTCAATATTTTTAAATTGGTCAAATTGTCTTCACGAAAAGCTTAATCTTTCATCCACCATGAAACCATAACAAAACCATTCAACGAATGCTAAGTAATTTCATCTCTTCATAGTTAGCATTCTATTCCCATTTATAATGGAATAAAAACGCCATTTTATTAATGGGAAGGGTTTTGAGTCTAACAAGTTAGTGTAGACTTCCTAAAAGATTTCGTCCATAGAGATAGAAAAGAGAGATATGGATCTTCCCGTTTCCTTTCCTTGAGAAGTATGCCTGGGAACGAATACGACGCATAAAATGCTGAATGGTCTTGAGGGCGCCTTCCCTTGTTTAGGTGACTATCTTTCGGTCTCAAATCTTTATATATTAAGCAGAAGGCAGATCCGAACGGTTTTACCCCCTTTCTGAAGGTGTAAATCACAAGGATTCGTGTGAATGGTTGAAAGAGGATGCGTTATAAGGGAGAAAGAGTGGATTTTTCTCCTTTTACTACTCCCTGCTCATCCCACTGCTATCGGAAAATCCATGCGAGCGTGCGTACCCATTGGATTTTGGTGTGTTTGGGACAGGTGGGGGAACTATGTTTAGTTCTAAAGAAGAGGAAAAAGACATATATTTCGTCCCTTTTGTTTTTCTTCCCACTCCGATTGCCCCTCGATCCCTGGAATTTTCCCTTGATGGTTCGGGGCAAATCTGATGCGCTTGGTTCAACACGGTCAAAATAGAGTACTGCCATAGGAAACGTAGAAGATCGGAGAGTCAACATAATCAAATCCAGTATTATACTAAAACTATGGGGGTCCCAGTATAGCTAAGTTAGTAACGTGCTCGCCTTGTTGAATTCGGTCCTGATTTCGATTCCAGTTGAGGGCTCATATTTGCTTGTGATCAACCAGTATTGTGATATGGGTAGCTGAATCAAAAGGTAGGAGATCCGTTCAAATTCAGTCATTAATAGATGGCGTTAGAATCGATGCGCTTACCACATGCCACAACTGCAACGCTGTGGGGCTACCGTAGTCCAAGTAAGCCGTAACTAAGGGTTCGTTGAAATTACACGAAATTCTCTAAGGAGGTAAAATACTTTCAATGACGGCTTACGTAATTTAATCACCTCGTTAGTCAAGGAGCACTAATATTCAATCACCAATCTTTATCTTCGTTGTATTTTTATATATCCTGAATTCATCCCACGTGACAGGTCTTTGAAAGTATTATATCATATATGTTATTTTTTACAGCATCGGATTTGCAATTTCTCTGATTAAGTCAGTGTTCTTTCTACGAATATGCTGGTAAAGATGTAATTTCTTTCGTAATCACGATTTCTGGAAATAAATTCCATTCATAATCAACTTTTAGTGTAAACACTATCAAAATTCTTACATTGGAAAATATTTAATCATCACTTCCGAACGATTCGTTCAACTTCCGAAAGCATTTCATTAAATTTAACGCTAATCTAAATTTGAAAAATAATAATAATTTGAAAAATCTCATTAAGGATTTCAAATATGTCTTCTTATGATATCAACTAGAAGATATCAATACATGCCATGCCAGCTTCGATTCTTCCCAAGTATTTAATCCGAATAAACAGGGATTAATCCTTCCGCGATATTATTGGATTAAATTCAACCCCTTTGCGGAAAAGCAGGCAGAATACTGAAGAGCGTGTAGAATAAGCGTGGGACAGGACATGTGACCATAGTCCACCCGATTTCGAGTAGTTCTGTCCAACTTTAACCTTTGGCCACATTTTCTCTCCCACGAATCTATCAAACCCCCAGCCACCCTCTCTGCCAAACCCCTCACTCCGTCATTAACTCCGCATTGACCCCTAATTTGAAACAAATGACAATCTAGACGCGGCGGAGGAAGATGGATGGGTGAAAAGGGACTAGTGAAAGGCAATTACAGATGACTTGAACATTCAATCGCTTTCTGGGTATTATTTGCTTCTTTTCCTCACATTTTCCTCTTGTATCTCTCTCTCCACCAGAGTTACATACTTCACTCTGCAGACTACTACTCTTTCTCTTCTATACATAAAAAAGCAGTTACATAAGGACACAAATTGTTCATTAGAATTTTAGCTATGAATACATCTTTGTTGATTCACTCTTCGACTTTTCTCTACCGTTAGAAACACGAAGTTATTGCCAAATATTTTGGGAAATCAAACCCTTTTCAAGTTTCATAGAAGAAAATCTCAGACTTTTCTCATCATTTCATAACTTTTTGTCATTGATCCAAAATAATAATAGAGCGAAAATTAAAAAATACTAATCCATGTTAGTAGAGCTATTAGTATAAAAAATCAGAATATTTCCGTGAATGAATTTGTGCGAGTTGTTTCTGAAGTATTTCAAGGAAACATGAATCGAAATGCAGCAAAATATCACGATTTCCGTATTTAAAGAAATTATTGGGTGGGGTGAATAGTTATAAAAAAAATTTCCATTGCCGGGCAACATGTAGGTTGTTGATCACTCTTTAGAGATAGGAACTGAGTAGTAAGGAGTAACAAACAGATGCAAATATGAAATTTCTAATAATTGGGCTCGCAAATATTACCTTACTATATTTCAAATTATCTTGAGCTAAAGTTAACTCTAAAGTTGAGGGTCAAATTCGAATAGTTTTGTAGAATTGAAGTAAAGGTTCACTAGGCAGAAGAGGTCCATCCCAAGAGACGTCCGAACTTTCAAACTGGATAGAAATTAGTAAAGCCATGCATTTTAAGCGCATTTCTCGGAGAGGTATTAAATTTGCGAGATGTAAAACGGGCGGAGAGGGAGGACACGAATAAGAAGACACGAAACAGAGAATGGAACGAATTAGCGGAAAGAGGGAGCGAAGGGACGGTCGAGATGGGGAAGCGATTGTGCAGGGCATTGGAAAATGGAGAGGAGGGGAAATAATTGCTTCGTTTGCACTTAAATTCCGTCTGGGAAACAACGAATGAGGAGAGAGGTCGGACAGCATTGAATAGGTTGAAACATGGAAGGGTTGGGGGGAGTGTGGGTGGAAGGAGCTAAGGGCAACGAGAGTGAGAAGGAGGGCTATCGAACGTGAGTGGGTGGTGTGGGATTATGGAGTAAAAGGGGAAGGAAACAGAGGGTTAGGACGGATTGGTTAGAATGTAAATCCCTTGTACCCCCTTATGCTCTCTCCCTATGCCCGATACGATGACGACCTATTCCCCGGAGAATGGACGAGCGTAGGTACTCATATCTGAATGGTTTCTATTGCCGAGTGATGGAATAGGCGAGCGATGGGTTCTCGATGGGCCCATTGTCAACTGGGATGGAAAGGGATAGTGGAGTCGCCACGAACAGAGAGCGGGAGCTGAATTGAAATCTTGGCATGTCATTTTTAATTAATTGTGACGAATTTTTTCCACTTCCCCGATGGATCGATCCCGTTTCGTAATGTCAGCCGGAAAGCGAAGAAAAATGGAAGCCATTCCCGACAGACAGACATAGTTTTAGGGAGTGCTATGATGAATGATACATCCAATACTGTTTAGAATGCTATTACGAAAACGAAATGAGTGAGACATGGAAACTTCTAAAATTTTCTGCTCCCTAAAACTTTCGGGTCTTAAATCATGTCTTTTTAACAGACTATCTAGTCGTTACTGCGCTCGTTAAAATCTTTTACTTCGCATCTTATGTGAATTATGAAGGAAAACGTTATACAAATGCTTTAAAAAATTTCGCAACTGTCCCTTACCTTAAAGATGATACTTTCTGAAATTATTTTTTGATCAGATGAATCTCTTGCATACACTTTTGAATAAAAGCTGTAATTCACGTTTTTGGTACTAAATAAGTGTGGAATACCTAGATTAATATCATTTTATTAGTTGGCCATGTCTAAACTGTTATTTATACCAACAAAAGAGGAGCTTGAAAGCAAGAGAGGATTACGCAAAGTTATCGCTTATAAGCTAATATAATTGAGAAGAGTAATAAGGTTTCTTTGATTCAAAAAGATTCGCAAAGATATAATATGTTTTCGTGGCTACGCTTTCATGCCGTTTGGAGATTCCAATAGGAGGTAACTTTCGATTTTGGAGCAAAACTAGGTTACTTCAAAACCAAAGACCAAAGAAAAGAAATGATTGTGTTTTTATTGAGAATGGTCGATGTCTTAAGTCTAATCTAAAGTCTTAAATTTAAATTCCGGTATTAATTCAGAACTTCACATATATATTACGGGCCAAGCAAAGCAAGGGACAAAATAAAGCGCGAGAGTTTAATGTTTGCAAAGCAATTCAATTTTATTGAACTTCATGGATGAATGGTAGCAGTAAATAAATAATTTTATCGGACAGATTCTAAGATTAAAATGTCTCAAAACCCTTCAATTAACTTCATCATCTCCATCTCTTCTCTTCCACAAAGATCGTTGTGCGCCAATATTAGATAATTACTTATTAGTTGACTAGATCCTCGGCTTACTTTTGTAGGCCTGCCGGTATTACAAGGTAAGATAGATATCTCTTAATTCCACTTTTTCGTCCCTTCGGAAAGAAGACTAAGTCAGTTGCATGAATCCCTAACCATCCCTTACGAGGACTAATCCCAGCTTCGAACGCGCGCGTCTCAATTTTAATTCCGACGAACACACTCGTTCGCCGATCGATGCGATTGAAACAGGAAAAAATAATCCTTCGGAAGTGAGAAAAACTTAACCTAAACAGTAGGTCGGCATAAACAGATGGCGTCGTATCCGAAGCTTCCACGGGCTTTTCCGGAAACAACGGCAAAATGATCCCGGCGCGTAATGAGCAATCCGAGATTGCTTAGGAAAAAAAAGGAACGAGTGGAGGGAGAGAAAAGGGATTCTTGGCGCCATGGTCTGCGGCTTTATACGCCTCCACACTATTCCATTTCCTCCTCACACACAAATCTCCTATCCACCGGACTTAAGTCACCCGTTTTTGCGTCTAGGGTAGGGAAAATACCCTGAACCCATCCCCTCCTTGACCCTCTTGGAAGGTGAACTCCCACCACCGAAAACTCCGAAACACATCTCAAAATCTCCCTCCAAAGAGTCCTGTAGGCGCCTCAATACCCAAACACCTCTTGTCGCTAAATCCGAAAATTTTACGAGCGTCCGGGAGGAGTTGAGGGATTAAAAGGAAGTTTCGAAGATGGATGGAATTTTCCGGGGAGTGTGTGGAGGAATGTTTAAGGGGTTATTTAAAAGGACAAGAAAGTGTTCGATTGAGGAACGCGGGTGGATGATGCACGGGAGGATACGGAAAGGTGTTCCGAGATGACTTACTGAAAATAAATGCTTCGGAGCGGCGTTTCTTATTGAAGTTGCGGCCGTTAAAAACCATCTGGCGATTGGGAGAGGCATTCGGTGGGAAAGATTAAAAAACTCGGTTTATGGTAGTCATGCTCAGAGGCCATTAGGATACTTCCTCGCGAGAGGGACAAGCTCTATGCATAAGTTTAGGAATGTACGGTGCTAAAGTTGCGGTTATCTTCGCGATGTGAGTTATCCATTGCGCGGAATAGATTCTCGAAATATTTGTGCCGGAAAAGGTCGAGCAATTAATGGATCGACGTTCCGAGAGTATATATCCCGACATGTTTGAAGAGGCAACCGAGAGTTATTCAGCTTGTAAAATATTTCGTTTTCAGGAAGATGATAAATATTTTCATCGAAAAATTTATTGATAAAAAATTGAGTAGCTTAGGAAATCAATCGTCGCTTTGAAATTCTTCTTACTGTAAAATCCAGCCGGCTGTAAAAATGTATTACCACGGGTAAGCATAAGAGATACTTATTAAGAATCAAGAATTCAACATTAATCATCAAATAATAAAAAATAAAACGAAAAGAAAGATATTTCCTGGAAACCATTTTCAACAATAAAAAAATTGCTGGAAATGAAACGATAACCCAAAAAGATATTATATAAAACATAATCTTTTAATCTAGTTCTAGCTGCTTGTATTTAAATTAAGAAAAAATTAAATTGCAAGTAAGAAAACGATTTTCATCGACAAAATAACCGGGAGAATCCATTGTTCTATATCTTCTGGAAGGGATTAATATTACTGAAAAATACTTGCAATTTATTAGTTCATACAAAGAAGTGGAAAGGAGCATCGAAGGCCGTAACAGACTCACATAGCATAAAGAACGAAGCTTTTACATCTCTGATCTACTGCTGATTAAAATAGCTGGTCAATAGCATGAACGACGTATTAAGGTAAACAACCCAACCCCTCCTGAGGATACTTCTCCGTCCGAATAAGATGAAATTTTTCTTCTGAAGTAATACAGCGTCTTTATATATTAATCTAATTTTGATCAACATTCCTGAGCATATCGCTAAGGTGACGAACATCCCCTCCCGTTCGCAATACGGTGTTATATTACGCGAAACTTAATCAATAAACTATACGGACTATCAGAAATAAATTTCCAAAAAATCACCTTCGCTCGACTTCCTGAAATGGAAAAGGTCGAACATCCGTTACAAAAGACCTTGATTCTTCAAATGAGTAGTCCTTTTTTCCAACCACTTCATTACGCAACGATCTATGCAAGCCCTCACTCCCCTAGGACAAAGTTCGCTAAAGAATCCGGCTGCTCAGACGACATCACCCATTTCATTCGAAAAGAAAGAACTCAGTCCACCAGTCAACCGGAGTAACCCCGCTTCTTGTTAACCCTCCATACCCGACGCGCATCACCACTTTTCTCTTTCATCATTTCACTCTCTTTTTTCCCCTTTTCCGCGATGACTGTTTGTAAATTCGATCAAAAATCACATCCGAAACGATCGACGGAAGAGAAAAAGGCCTTTTCAAAAAATGCCGACGGAGTCTGATTCCCTTGCTCTGATTATTTTCGAGTGCGACAGCCGCTACTTCCTTTTCGCTCTTTCCTTTCATTCTTCGGCTCGGAAACTCCAAAAAGCTTCATCCATTCTCGATATTGTTCCATTTAAGTTCATTCTTTTTGCATCGTTCTTCTCACCCAGTGCTTTGCAACCGGCGGACGTCATCGTGCAAAACCTACCTCATCCGCTTTTTTCCGAAAGTTAAGTTCGCTCCCCCCGAGGTAACGCGTGGGATAACTCCTTTGCTTTTCATGGAAGATGATTTTACTGGCGTAAGCGCCTCCTTTTCTTTCTTTCTGCATGAGAACGTGTTCGGAAACTGCTGGAGGTATGACTCAACAATGGCAACGAAGAACAATATATCAAAACTTCTGCTTCCTTAAGGATATAACAATTAGACTCTGATATGCCTCGACTATTTCTACACAAAATAGATTTTGCTATATAAATAGGTAATTCAAGAGTACGACCACCTAAAAGTGAGATTATTAAAATATTATTTTTATTTTCTGCGCGAAACTGAAGTATTTTTACATCCTAAAATGTAATAAAAGATCACTCAATACTAAAATTTCCCTCAGATCATTCAAATAATTGTGATATTCATATTTTTTCATATCGTAATTATTATGAAAAATGTACTTGGAGCAAATTGTGTTTTAATGAAGTGTCCTTACTTTTCTAGATTTCACTAAAAATGATTATTAAATCCGACAAATAACAGAAAGTTTTAATAGATTCACACGTTCGATTAGATACACGTTAGGCTATTTCTTGTGCAGTACTTCGTCCAAGATACGCTAGACCTCAATATTCCTAACTTTACAAATTTCATTCGTTGTAAACTGAAGAATGAATACAATCAAGACAGTGAACGTCTATAAATCACGATATACTGAAAAGTCACAATAAAATTATAATACCAAATTCACAGTTATCACTCGACATTTATTTATAAAAAAAGAGTAATTTTTTATAAAGTTCGTAAATTTTTAGTAAAATTATCGATAAACCCTTGCGCATTTGGTTGTTAAAGCAGCACTTATGATCTATAGGACAAGTTTCTCGATTTCACTTGAGCTCGTAAGTTCCCTGAAAGATACATAACTTGGAGGTAACTGAAAACTTTAGCAGAATTTTTTTCTCGAATGAAAAACTGAGCGATTTCAGTAAAAGGTAGTTTTTAAATTGCATTGCGCGGGTATCGCTTCACTTCTGCATAGTTGCCGAATTTCATACCGTAAAAAGTGTAAGACATGTCCCTTATCCGAAATGATTAAGGACAATTTAGTTTAGGCAACATATCCCAAGACAATTTTATTTCCGACAGAGTCAAACTTGAAGCTGAATATATCGAATTCGAAATTATTTGAAAATTCGGGAATAATGGAAAACCAGGATTGCAGTGCAAGAATTCAGGCTATAAGGGAAGGGCTGAATAAAAGAGATGAAAATGGGTGAAAGGATTGGGTGAGGGATTTGGATGGAGGGCCCAACTTTTTTCCATCTAGTTTTGGACGCCCTTCGCTGACTTATGCAAGCAGGGCAGTCTAAGGGCTTGAGTCGCCTCTCATCAATAGTGCAAGGGGTTCTCTATTCTCCAGACTGCCATCTCCTCCCACGCACGGAACGTGAGAGAAAAGGGATTGGGGAGACATGACGAAGCAGAAAGTGCGTATGCCCATTTTGGACCAAGGGGATGGAGAAAATACTTAGGAATAGAGTATTTCGCAGATATAAGAAAGAAGAAGAAGAAGAGAATTTAATTTGGAGAAATCAGGAAATTCAGAAAAAGGGGAAACAGGAACTTGGATAAGAAAGAAAACTACAATGCAGATTCACTTAGAACGTAAACTATCTATTATTTTTCTATACTTCTATAATCCTTTTTCATTAATCAGATAATCTCATATTAGAAGACATTAATGTCACTCTATCTGAATGCAGATACACATAGGCATACTCGAGCAAACGTTGGTTCCTGGAAAGATGGAAATAAAAATAACTTAGAAACTAAGATTACAATGAGGTACAGGAATAAGAATATGTTGACATCTCTCATATACTCCTCCTCTTTGATATCTAATGTTTTTAGACCTACATAGAGATTGTCTACAATGATATTTAAGGAATGGAATCGATCTAATATAATTTCGGTTGGAGTTTCCTCTAAATTTCCGAAAAGAAATGTTATAATGTGGAGTGATTACAATATGAAATATGGGGAAATAAATATGCAGATATATCCTTTATAAGTTTCTTTAGTCCATCTCAAAAATATAAACTCTATCTTTAAAAGTAACTGATATTTATAGATAACAATAAAGTATATATCTCTACACTATAAGCACTCTGTGCGATTCAATTAAAAAACAACGGAAATCATTCGTCATTATTTTATTATATGGAGAGTTTTCAATGTGGGTGAAATTTCCTTAACAAAAGGAATTTCACTTTTAATGTCCTCAAGTTTAAAATCATACATCTATATTTTAATTTTTATCAGACTTGCCAATCTGTAGCTTGGCTTGCCTCATGAAAATAAAAGCTCTTCCTCAATATTTTACTTTGGGAATGTAATAGGAACCTCAGTCAAAACTATAAACAAATATTCTCCATTTATTTTGAATCTCGTCATTATGTATCTGGTGATTGAAATATTCTACAAAAGCAAGAATCACACAGATTAAAACTGTTATGAGGGGAGGACAGGATGGAGCGGATCTGATGGCTTCTAAGACGAAACAAGGAGAAGGCAAAAGAGGAGGAAGAGAAGGGAAAGGTGATGTTGTGCAGTATAATGAGGTTACCGTCGCATGAGGGATCGGTTTTTTGAGGGGACGCGTGCAGCATTCAAATGAGTGAAAGTGACTGGATGAAGGATCGATTGATAAAACGATTTATCGTTTAGAGCGGCACCAAATCAACTCACACCTTCCTAGTCTGCGGCAAGCACGCATTATTAGAGGTAAAAAAAGATTTCAGAAAAACCAGATGCAATACCTTGTAACCATTAGTGTTTTAGAAGAGACTTGAAATTAAAATGTATCTTAACTGAAAATCAGAATGAATTTTATACTTAAGAGCGTACTATAAAAACAAAATTTATTTTTCACTTCCCTTGTGTTTTGATCTGTAAAGCGAATTCCACCACCGGAATTTCATCATGTTGCTAAACAATGCTCAGGATTTTTATATCTTCCTAACTACTTTAACCTTCACTTACTTCCTGTTTGCCCACCGTGAATACAATTATTTAAATATTTTTGAATTATGTATATCCGCAAACATTTCTGATTTTCTTCAAGTTATGTTTTCAAATTAATTATTATGCATGAAATATGTTAACGATGAAGATTAGATCATCTGTCAAACAATTTTATCCCACAGGTCACTCACTTCACATGTAATGAAATGGTTTGTTATTTTAAGATTCATAAGGCGTACATAAGTTTTTTTATTAAAGCGCATTCAGCGTCAATTACTTCTGGAATTACAGGCAAGAATATTCTGCAACCGCAGCAAAAACATGCTCTCACACAGCATAGAAAAGATAAAAGACTGGTGAGAATACGTTAAGGTGATGGGAATAAACAGCTTGTTAGATGCGAAAACCTTTCGTGGCGGTGTTAATTAAATTTATAGTATCATGAGTCTAATATACTGGATGATGGTAATAAAATCTTATCCGTTGATCCTTGAGAGCCTAATATTCCAACGGTTACAAGCATTACTTTCTCTTGCTCCTGCATTATTCATAAAGGGAAATATTACGCTTTAACTCTAAACCATCTACGCATTCGC
This sequence comes from Pachydiplax longipennis, assembly GCA_036926295.1. NCBI lineage: Eukaryota > Metazoa > Arthropoda > Insecta > Odonata > Libellulidae > Pachydiplax > Pachydiplax longipennis. The sequence goes on from JAVFKF010000012.1 coordinate 22,924,247, forward strand.
ACTTATCCTTTCGGAAATTACGAGAACGTGTTCGAAGATTTCAGCACCTATTTCGAGAAAGCCGAGAAACAATAGACGTTTGCGAACTTCCGTGACAAGAGCGGGAACCTAGGAGACGAAAATACACTCCGGTAAGAAATCATGAAGAAATAATGGGTTAGCAGGGTGAGAAAATGGATTAAGAGATGCGATAGATGAGAAGAATAGGCGCTTATGGATACAACTGAGAGGGTAAAACTAAACCACGTTTATTTCCGTCTTGACTGAGATAATAGATAAAAGTGGCGGTCAAAGCAAAGCGTAAAACGGTATGGTAGAAAAACAATAAGAACAGAAAGAATGCAAATTGAAATAATAAACTATCTAGTGAGAGAAAGGTACCATGAATGAACCACTGGAGGAAAAATATCGTATATCTGATGGACTGAAATTTAGAGATTAACATAAAATAATTGGTAACTATGATTTGGATCCACAAATAATTTTGATGCAAAAGATAGAATAAACTGACCAGCGACTATACCATACATATCTTATATCTCCTTTTTACGTTCAGCACCTTTCTCTCATTCAAAAATCAATTTTTTTTCTATATTTATATTCTGATCATAATTGGCATCTGCAAGTTCTTTTGAAACAGGTGAGTGACTTATTTTCATCTGCCTTTAGGACAAGGAGAATTCAACTTTCATCGAGAAAAAAATATCTTGGAAAGAGAATCACGTGTACGATGGCGAATGTAAATTCTGCTCCTTGTCATAAACGAAGGAGATTCACGAATGAAGACTAACAACTTGTTTCAAGAAATTAATACCAAAGAAAATAATATCATTCGCATTACTGGTTTACACTATCGTTAGCATGATGCATAAAGGCGAGAAACAGCAAAGACGAAATAGAGAGCTTCTACCTAACTATCGGCACGGAATAAGATAAGGAAACACACTAATATAAGGTAATTATAGACGATTTTAACGCTTTTGTGTACCAGCGAGAAACTATTGACACCACTGAAGGACAATACGGACTGGACCAGAGTAGCGAACGTGGTCGACGCTTGGTATGCATCCTTAAGTATACGAAAAATACGTATTTCAAGAAGAATCCTAAAAGGTGTGCATGGAGAGGACCCAATGAGATGATACTGACAACATATTGGTAAAAAACACACGGTAACACACAGAACTTTTGAGAAAAAGTAGCACCGGAAGCACCTAGATCCAGCCTATGGATGAAAGACATATTGGCCGTTATGAATTTACTTTCATCGAGGATATCTGTACTTCAAAAGTAAAAGGGAATCAGTAATTAATCGGTAATTTTGTAAATTATGAAAATAACCATTATGTTTCTATAGTCTACACTTATTTAGCATCAAACGAAATGTGCAAGCGTATGATACATATTCGGAAGTCCTTCTCGAAGCATATATTATTTCATTAAACTTTCTAGCAACTGTTACAAGCAAGGGACCATTTTTGGGTTCAATCAATTGATGGTTGAGAGAAAATCAGCGTATCCTAATGGTGCTAAAGATGTTAGGAAGACAGAGGAGATACAGTAACTCTCAAAGAGTTTGAGGAAAGAGTAGGAGGGGAAGAAAGAGAGGGGAGACGCAGCCGGACACAAGCACACGTCCCTCCGCATGATTTCTTATGGGGTGTGGCGAATGGTTTTCGAATTCTTATGGGAATTATGGAAGAGTGCAATTTACACTGCGAAGAGGGAAGGGGCGTTAGAAGGGGAAAATGGGAAGAATTGAGGAAAAGGGAGGGGATGATTTTAGAAGGGATTGGTGTAGAGGTATCGGATAAAGTGGGGAAATGCCTAGTAGAGTGAAGAGGAGGGATGTTTTTTGGAGAAAATCTACATTCGACAAATTCCCTGTAGCTCAATAGTAGAAAGGGTCGGCAGGAAGAGCATAAAATACAGCTTAGGGCTCACTTGCGTCGCCTTTTTTATCGGCAGTCTGAGAATATACTTGTACAGGTGTGCTCAAGAAATAGCAGATACGTTACTTTGTGAGTTAAAAAGTGTTTTAGTGACTAACCATAACTAGAACTTGCACAAAAAATAATGCTAAATAGATGGGATCGAGTAAAAGGTTACTGCGTCATCGCACAAAAATTTGCTCCATCAAGTGTGAAACTATTACTGAGAAATTGCAAGCTTTTCGGCAAGGAACATAATTTATGTATAAATTCTGCAAAACCAAGTACTAATTTTTCATCATTAAAGACTACCGGGAATATTACGTGATGGTTTGATGGTTAGGTTCAGGCACGCGCCCAGAATAAACCCAACTTCATCCCTCATACAATTATACAATTATTTTGGCCGCCCTTAAGCAGACAGTAAGACGTGGTAATACTTTTAATAAGGAATACGCGTCAAAAGTACACATTTTCATCATTTTTTTGAGAATGGTCAAGTTTATCAACTTAAATTTAACATTTTATTACTTGATAACCCGTAATAGTTCAATTTTATAGTTGAACCCCAAAGCAAAAGTTTATTTTGATAAATGTATTGTGCCAAGACATGAAACTCTAATCATAGCAAGGTGTAATAAATACGTATTAAAAATTCGAAATATTGGTAATCAATTAAATGTACACTTTGATCGGAGAGAGCTGAACGAATTGGTTTTTCGATCGCTGTGAATTTTCTTGATGGACAGAAATGACTCATAATGTGCCCATCGATTTATTAAAAATCTTGCGGGAATCCGAATTACGATATACTAAATGTCACACATACTGATTAAACAAGATACTAACTACTAATAACGCCTATTTTATCCTTGTGGTAGCAGGTAATCTTATACTTTAGTTATTCCCTCCACACTCATATTTTATTGTTTCAAAGATTCTTCCTTAAAAATTACCACTGAGAAAAATAATAGCACGAGATCTTTCTCAACTGTGAACCTGTAGTTGCAATGCAATATGAATCAGAAAAACATGCTTTGTAAATTAAATTATTTTGTATGTATGAATTACTAGCTTAAATTTAAATCATTTATAAACTATGTATGGCAAGAAAATACGGCATAGGGCTTAAATAATTTGAGCTCTGATGTTAGGAGCATAAATTTCGATCAGAAGGTGGAGCGTAAATCCTGGAGTTCTTACACTATTAAATTCCGCCCTCTCAGTCATTTCTCGACCGAGTTTCTCTCGGGCATAAAACTGCGAAGTACCATCGCGTGTATGAAGAGAGACGTTCCGAGGAAGGAAATAAAATTCACTTTGATGCGTCGCGCAAAGGATTCTGGGAATGGGCGCGAGCATGTACGGTCGCAGCGGGTCAACTCATCGTCCAAAATGTCCTTTGCTCAATAGTGTCCGCTTTGACGACTTCATCTTCCCGGGAAAGCCGTATAAAATATTTAAGGGAGAGACATTAAGGATCCTCCATCTCTCCCATCTTTTTTTTTCAAAGACCATCCCGCCCGGTGACGAACGGATGAGGAAAGCGAGGGTAATTACAAAGTGTCCGAGAAAATCAAAAAACTCGGACGGACATCCAAAGAGAGAGGTAAGGGGGATGGAAACCACTCCGAACTAAACGTGATCGGAATTTGCAAGGGCGTAAGATTCTTTCTTTTATAGAAAAAGAGGGAGAATATAACGGGATGAGATGGAAAGAAGGATAAAGGGATGAGTCGAGCCGAAAGTTAGCCGATGCGATCATGTTACGCTATCGTACGAACGGAGGACAACTTTGTCTTAGTTTGGAGTCTGCAAAGGTGAGTGCGAAGTATTGAGAGGATTCTTTTCTCTTTTTTATGAGAAGATTTGAGTCAGAAAGAGCGGGGAATGGAATATTGATTGGGAGGGTCCGGCAGCGGGAGACAAACGCTCAACAGCGTCCAAATTCACTCAAGGGGTCCAGAATCAGTCAAACGGTTTTTTCCCTACTCTCGGACATCCTCCTCCGGATTCGCATCTCGTTCCACATGTTCCAGGGGATCCTCGGGCATTCACAAAAAGATTACGAATATAGGAGGGGGAGGTCAAGAGAATGGCCAGGCACTACTTCCGAGGGTTTAAGGGAACCTGGGGCGAAAGGAACTTTTCAATAAAAAACCTATACTAGAAGGGGAGTCGTTCATCCTTTTCTTATTCATTAGGATATGAATAATTAATCTGGGAAACTATACCAAATATCGCCTCCTATACTTGATCTATCGGCTGGAAATTGGTTACGCCAGAGAAAATCATTCTACTCTTAGAAATAATCATAAGGGTATTCTCATTCACTTGCAGTTGGCCCAAACTTTGTAACTCTCACTGGGAAAGAATTAAAACAACTTACGCTGAAATTGAAAACTTTTTCAGTTTGCTAACAAATAGAATGATATGACTGAATATAATTTCTTAATCTTACGGCGTTGCTATATCTATTGTTGAAAGTACTTCAACAGCGGAGGTCATTTTGCACGTGGGCTTCCACCGGATATCGAACCCGGGACTGCTTTCATCAAAGTCGAAAGCGCTAACCGTAAGGCTATCCAGGAGACCAACTATAATGTTACCTCATTACTAATTTCCGCCAAACTACTTCATTACTACATTTCCTCCATCTACTCTTACCATTGCTTCCATTGATTAGAGAAATTTTCACCATTGCACGAAGTTGTTAAACCTTAGTTAAGTGAAAGCGGCCTGTCGGTAAAGATTTCACCCCTAAGACATACTAAAACAAAACAGCTCCATCTGTAGACGGATGTGGCTTACCAATCTATTCACTTACATTATTCTCTCCTTTCCTCCCATTAAAACTGGATTTTCGTCTTTACTGCAGAAAATAATCATCGAATGATAAATTCATCGAATTAACAAATTTAATGATAATGATAATAAATCAATAAAATTTCTTACAATAATGCTGTTGCTTGAAATCGACTGACCTCGAAAATGAAACTCCGGTCTTCGAGTCTGATATTTTCTCTATAATGAATGGAATAAAATCTTCATTACTTCAAAAAACTTTTAGCAGACATAAATCATTCAACACATTCTCGTGATGAATTCCTGCTGGTTTGAGAGAATTTTCTCGTATAAGACAAAGCGTTCGAAATCGTGAGGGGCTTGAGAGAAATTTTCCTCACCCAGAACGTGAGGGCTTAGGCCGAGAGTGTCTCGGAATTTCGGAAGGGTTTGGTCACCCTTGTGTGGACGTTCATCACGTCCAAGAAATTCTTTCGCTGGAAATTCCGTTTGGACGCTTCGAAACGTTGTATATGAATTACATACTGCATGAAATGCATTCTAATGATTCCAACTTATAGGAATATGTTCTTATAAAACTTTTCGATAAAATTAATATATATTAACGCGGATTATCTACAATCGAAACGCCTCACAGATATCAAATTTATATATCATTCATATAAACTGTCACTGGCACTTGTCTCATTAACGGCAGATGGGAAATATTTCTTAAGACCTCGTGAATATAATCAAATTCTCTTCATTTCTTTTAAGATTCAAATAAATCCTCTTCAATGACGCATAATCACTTTGGATAGATACTCAATTTATGCAGATGATGATAAAGAATGTGGTCAAATCAATTTATGACAATAATATTTACCTAGCTTATCGTAGGAAAAATAAGTGAATGTATGTTAGATTTTTGTGAAAAGTAATTATAGGTTTTCGTGAATAATGAAATTCATTACCTACATGGCTTCAGTTGGACTGCGTTCCACATTTGCGAAGGGTGCGAATCTGTACGTGTAATTTGCAGTTGCCGTTTGTACCTTTAGACTAAATGGAATAGCATGTGCTTATTAATTTTCAGTCATATATTATTACATTTCATAATTTTTTATAGTCACATCAAACTGTCTAGACTATGCTACATTCTTGAGCTAACTTTTTTTGAGCAATGAAAGATAACATTTACAGAAAAATTCGTAAACACCGATTGAAAGTACATAATAAATAAATTTTCAAGTGATATTCCTCGATTCAAGCTGTAAAAGCAAAGCTTATCTATTTCTTACTGTCGAACCTTCATAATGCCAAGATCTTTAAATAATATCTTAACCCTGACCATGCCAAACGGAATACGAAATTTCTCTAATAAAACTGCTGCGTACATCTTCCAGTAAGCAGTACCTTTTCATAGATTTCGGACAACCACCATTCTTGGGCAAATTCACGTGTAAACAAATGGCTAGCAACAGTTCGGACTGGCATTGTCTTGGCGCACAGTGTTATCTAAACTAGTGAAGCCGTACTGGAGCAACCATTTCACCAAATGACGCCGTGAGCGATCGAATCTCCACATTTATTTTAGCCAATCGAGCAATACACCTCCTGCTGTCTGGATTTCCCTGCAAACAGTGGAAGGATAGACAAGCTTAGCACCGACTGAACCTAACACATTGTTGATGCTAAGGATGCTCAAGTGAAATCTCTCAAAAGGTATAATTAAAGCCATGCGAAACAAGAATGCTGTTAGCTAATCACGAACAATACCACATACATGGCAAGATTACTATATGCATTTCAAGATTACTAAACATAACTGAAAAGATTAAATATTATATTAATTATGAGGTTTGGCTCTCTTGATTTCTCAAAAACTCTCACTTTATTTGAGTGATCATGGAAAATATTTTCGAGATAACTGTATCTTCCTGTGCTAATGGAAAAACACTTGTAATTAACATAATCACTGGATATAATTTAACGGATGAGCCTGTTGAGACATATCGACGAACACTATAGAGTAACCGAAAAGCAAAATCTTCTTTTGATAAGCTTTAAAACTAGCATAAAAATTATTTAATCGACAAAAATGTAATCTGACATTACAATGAACTCTTTTAGATTGTTAAATATAGACGAACTATCCATCTTGAATAAAGACTAAATATTTTCAACAAAAGATTTTTTATTGCGACTTGCTTTTTCAAAAGATTGACATCTTCAAGCGAAAAGGTGAACGATTATCTTATACATGTCGATCCTTTCATGAAACAAGTCGCATTTAAAAATTGTTTTGTTGGAAATTCTTAGTCTTTTTTCAGGATGGGTGCTGCAGCATTCTATCAAGTAAAGATTAAGCATATTAATTTTACGTACGAACTATTCAAGAACCATTAGAGCAAGTGAAACCTATGTTACAAATCAAAGAAAAACATATAGCACTGTTTTCTAATCTACATTCTCTATTTATCAATTTTGTCTCAGAAAAAATCTGTCTCAGAAAATCTAAATCCTTACTGATGACGTTAAATGCTACTCTATCTCCTCCGTCATTTACAACAAGTTCCAAATATCACGACGAGATTATTCATGCTGAAAATATCATTATCTTGTTTCATAGTAAGTAAATATATTTTCTAGGGAAACCTCTATTTTGGAAACCAAAATACGTCGCTATGACGGAGACCTTACAAAAGCCAAGAACTGATCAGAAGCAAACCCATAGAGGGATCGAGAGCATCCTTCTGTTTTATATGCTGCCAGATACGAAACCGTTCACTATATTTGAGAGGCCGATGGGAAAAGTAACACGCGGAGAACATGGAGGGGCCAGACTCATGACTTGAGGCTTTTACAGCCGGTCCAGCTTTTGTGCATTTTTGAGAAGGCCATCGCTTCTGGATCTCTGTCCGCTCTCTGACGGGAATATCGACGAACAGGATATATATGTGGGGATAGTCTTCCCCTGGGGAAAGAACCGGAATCATTCTGGGATTTTTCCCTTTCCGCACGACCAGATACAGGAACATCATACGGAGTCCCCCGCCGCACGCATGCTCTCTTACCAGTCCAGATGTCCGGTGCGGGGGCGGGTGGCGATCTGGAGAAACCCATCAAAGTCACCCAAGTGACCCCCTTGCGCGCAATGTGCCGGAAGGAATCGGCCCTCTGGGGGAGGAGGGGGCAGTGCATAAATCTGCAAGGGGCAAGCAGATGAAGTTAGGGACGTGTGGAGTGCTCTAAGATTTGATTGGGATGCAGCTGAGGCGATGGACCGAACGAATCTCGAGTGCGGACTCGATGGTTATTGGATGAAGAAGAAAATTTGCTGAAAAAAACGTGGATTTTGATGGTGATTGCTCGTAACTTAAAGAGTGGATGCTTGTGTCCGGTTCTTTGTTTGGCGGTTATCCCAAACAGTAGGGTCAATAGAGTGAGAGAAAAAAAGGGAGATTTATGAAGGGGCCAAAGGTAACAATTTGGACCTTACGTATACCTAAATATTAATGTAAATTTGTATGTTGGATTTTTATTCCTCCTAGGACACCCACCGCACCGAATAGACAGGGTTTGGAGAATTTTCAACCGTTAGGAAACACATTTCTATTCTGCTGCTATTCCATCTTCTTGAACCAAAGAAACCATGTTTCTAATTTTTCACCGAGTACTAAAGGGTCCTCAGTAAGTTCTTCCCAAATTATTGTCGCCGAAAGATTTCTCTGCGGACGAGATTGCACTTTATGCAATCCACAGCAAATATTAAATCAAAACGTTTACTATTCTCCATACACTTAAAGATGAGGGCATAACCTCAAATCCGATTTGAGGTTTTATTTCAAGTGCAATCATTCAAATTTTCAATCCATAATTTAATAAAAATAATTGAAGAAATTCGTAATATTAATTAATTACCGCAGTTATATCAACGTAATTTTCCTTTTATTCGAATTTAACGAAGGAAAGATAACAAACACGGATAATTGCATAATTTACAAAACTACTAATTATTCATTGATCGAGGTACTTTTGCCGTAAATGTCTTCGCGTACCGAATGAAAGTATTAGACCGTTTGTAGAATTAGGGAACTAAAGTCGTAATATTTCTCAGGTTCGCATATGGCTAGCACCGAAAACGAGCAACCTTCGTGCTGGATTAGTCATAGAAGGAGGAACCATCCAGTTCAGCCGATTAGTTTATCGAAATCTCCATGGGTCGTAAGGGGTTTCCAGATGTGAGCATTGGATAGCGCTCTTGCGGTTAACCGTTGCATAAACAAGAATCCTCCTCGACTGGTCTAATTAACGATGAAAAAAGATTTGTCTCGGAGATTTTTCGATAAATCCAAGGGATTGTATTTATGCGAGCGTGCAAATGTGAGGAATGGGATTATCTGGAGAAATGAGCACGCTTACACCCTCCGATCCTGCTTCTAGAGCGTGAGGATGAGAATGAAGAGAAACATACTTCATGATTGGATGCACACAAACATCTATCAACGTCCTTTGATAGGAAGAAAGATCAGCAAAATAAATTATCATTAAGATACGGTATGAGTAATACGAAGGTGGTCTGAAAAGTTTCCGACGCCAGATTTTTCAGAAATCTTCAGAAAATTTTCAGAAAACATGTCGAGAAATGGCGAAATGTCGGAAACTTTTCAGACCACCCATGTAAATGATATGCACAAAAAAGCATTATTGTTAAGTTCACGACGACCAGTAATTCTAAAACATACATTAAAGCTCAATTTTTGAAACGCGGAAGTATAAACATAGGAACTAAATTATTATCACATAAAAGGATAAATATAGTATAAAATAAAATTTCACGTACCCAAACGAAGGCCCATAGGTTATTTCCTATGATATTCAAGACAAAAGACAGTAGGAAGAGAAGTAGAACGTAAAAAACTCAAGCAGGCGATTTTTACCTAAATTTACACAACTGACGAACGCATACAAAAAATTCATAAATTAATAGCCAAAGAATAACAAAAACGTAATATTAGCTATAAATCTAATTTTTATGATAAGACTTCTCACAAAGATCCGTGATTAATAATGAAACGAAATGAGGAATAAAAATAAAAATTTCAGTTACGAACATCTCACTACGGATGAAATTCGTTCTTCAGCAATCGATCAATAGTTTGTGTGAGCACTTTTCCACGGCCTTTACTCGATGAAAATGTTCTTTTAGGCTATCTTTTGGCTTCGCTTTGCATCGAAGGCAAGAAATGTGAGTAAAATCCCTAACATCCCCGAGGAAATCGAAACGAAATCTCCCGCGTGAGGAACTACTTCATTTATATAAGAAGAATGAATTATCTGTAAAGGATGTCACGCTCATAATACAAAGTGGTAACTTCTGCTTCAGTGGTTACTGACCAACGGGAAGGCTCCGAGGAAAAAAACAGGCTTGGGTATAAACGTCCACAAAGTCGATTCACGACCCCGATGGGAACAGGAGCTAGATTGGCTGATTGGAAGAAATAGAGACTGCTCACTTGTTAGTGTCGACTCCTGCAATCGATATCAGGAATCGCCCAGGCACGCCTACCCTCGCTTTAATTTCTTCTCTTTCTTATTGTCTTAGATGCGTATATTAATATTTATGGGATGTATCAAATCAAAGAAGAATTTGAGCATATTCTTGGCAAACGCGATAGTAAGAAGACATTTTCCATCTTAATTCTAACAGCTACCTACTTTCCTCCATGGGCCTTTTCAGGTTATATCATGACTCATTCTTGAGAGAATTTTCGCATTTATGTAAATATTTAATCATTTAATAATTTTGTGCTAATGCATTCATTTTTGGATTCACTATTTTTTATTAATTTTCTAGTCCATCTAGTTTCCCAACATATGTGGTAAATTAATTTTACTATGATGTCAAATTTTCTCTAAAATTGTGGCCTCACTTTATATAAGTATTTAGGAAAAATAAATATATATTTTATGGAAGTTCTAAGTATTTAAGCTCTTAAAAGAACCCTTAACGCAGTAAATCAATAATTTGACTTGATTATAATTTAAGTAAACGAGGCAAGTATCAGCCAGAGATTTGTAATGAAAAAAACTTTAACTTACCACTTAAGTATTTTTCTTCAATAAATAACAGGTACCTTTCCAGCTGATTTTCTTTCCTCTGTTCCGTCCATTCCTGAAATATAAGAAAAAGTACGTTATAAAGTAGTGGTTCAAGCCAGTATATGGTAAATATGGTAATGGTACAATAAAAATACATATAAGATGTACATATCGGCTAGAATAAATATTTAAAAAATAATTTACAATTTAATAAGTTTAATAGCTTAAAATTAATTTCACTGAAAAAGATACAATTGCCGAAAATCTGAGATTGGCTTTATCTGCCTTATTCCATTTTCTGTTTCCGCCAAAAACCATAGAAAGACCATTTTCACGGTGCAGTTGGAATGTTTCAATCGCACAGTGCTGACTCCAGCAGAGCAGCATATTATTCCGCCATAACGAAACAAAAGGGGATTTTTGGGAGATGTCATATAAAGGGACGAAGAGATAATGCGAATGATTTGAGCCACTGCATGGGTGGAGTCCGAGTTCTGCGAACCGTTGCTATGGGAATTTTGTCTGATAAACTGCATTTCATGGCCCGTGACTCATATCTTCTGATCTAAATAACTCTACCACGGAACAAGCACGATTTTAAGTGTGCCTAAAGAAAATGTAGAAATGGGAAAGTGTCCTAATTTCGATATGTAAATGTTATTGGAAATCTCAATTCATTATATATCAGTGAAATGTGGGACAAAACTATGTTTCTAATGTATAAGTTCATTAATCACGTGTCGATTTGTAGCATTCCTAACTGAAGGGAGGATACATTCACAAACTCTTAACAATAACGTTTTTCCTGAAATTAATGAAAGAAGTAAGGTAAAATAATTGAGCAAAATGAATGACGAAGAATGTTATTAAGTATCTAGAAACTCTTCAGAACGATTCTTTAGGAAATGATGGCATACATCTTAAGTGTGGTGAAAGATCCCTAATGTTATGAGGAAGCTTTCTTCCGTTATATTGTGGTATATCTGTTTACTTGGTATATTTAGAGAAGATACGATATATTGACATTTACGGGTTTAAACATGAAAGATAATTCAATTCTTGATTGATTTAGAAATATCAAAAAGTAGACAGATCCTTTACATAATTACCTATATCAACTTCTAATAATTTTACTTATAGGTCATCCTTACCGCTAATAAAATTCCATGGGTACACATCCTACTCGAGGCATTCAAACCAATAAGTTATATACTACCACACACTATACTCCCGATACGCTATAAATAAAATAAAGTAGGAATTCCGATTTCACCCTGAATAAGCAAAATAAATTTACCTCAAATCCTGACGGAAATTTTACGCACAAAAAAGCTTAAGTGCAACCTGAATAATGCTATATTTTACTGGCCTACGCGGACAGAGAAAGATAGACGGCTATCTTTTGTGAGGCGCGAAGAATTTAGGTGAATTCTTTCGTCCGCAAGTTGGTGAGGGGAGAGATGGAATTAGTTGGGAAATGGGAAGGGGACAAGCGGAGGGGGCGTGGTCCAGACACCCTTTCCAGAAAACAAGAAATTTGTGACCAAAAGACAAATAGGAGGGAGTTTTAGAGTGAGTAAGAAAGGAAGGCCTGAGGAGTTCGTGCCACCCTTTCCTCTATTTTTACCTCTAAGAACTTTAGAATTTCCATGTTATTCTTCTAAAACGCCTCTCAGCGTTTGTCCGTGAATGTTCTGCCTTCTTCCTACTATTTCTAAGACAACCGCTCTTTTGAGCTTTATTTCTATAGCAGCTGAACAGAACGAGCTGATGGCGCCAGAGTAGAGAAAAAGAATGACATAAACGAACGGAAGCGATGAAATGATGATTCTAAGACTCTTCAAATGAAAATAATGATAGGAATTCATGAGGATTGCGACGGTATTTAAGGAAAATAGGGCTAATATACAAGAATTCTTTTCAACTTTTGTGATCGACTATTAAATGCATATTAATGGTGTTCACTTGTCAAGTTTAAGTCTTTGAAATTCTTATTCGTTCACACAGTTTTGGCTTACTTTCTATCCAGAAGTGAAAGAAATCAGAAGAACCAGAGAAGAGTCTGCAAAATTTTGGGCCGCATTGTCCCAGCTCGATCCGTGCGCTAACCTGAGATTGGTCCTAGCACTTGTCTCATTTAGCATCTCGAATCCCAACACGGTAATTTTCTTATAAAATAATGCTACATAAAACTATCCTGTTTATCATCAATACAGTATTCGATAGAATACCGAGAGGACAAATACGATTTAAAGAAATTATCCTATTAAGGAATGACAATTATGGCAAAATAGAAAATAGGTATATAGAGAAGATAGCTTTGGGAGGGAATCATTACAAAATACTTCCTTTTAAAATCATTTATTATGTTCAGAGTAATGATATATGATACCTCTGTAACTATATGATGAATAGTATCTTGTTATTTTTGTTTACTCATATTATTTGAAAACTAAAATAATGGTACAAATTTAAAATATTCGTAAGCATTAATAAATTTCACAAGAGATTACTTTCGCAGATATAAATTCAAGTAGTGCAAAAATTTCTTCCACAAAACCCGTTAAAAAGCAAACGCTGATTCCGCAATAAGTAGCTGTCTCGGTGGATAAAGTGATTTGGAAAACGTTAAAGGGTTCTAGATTAACAAAAATTTCATTAGGGATTATAAGTCCTCCTACGCGATTAGACCAGAGTATAATTCTCTCGCTCATTCAAATTATCAAGCTTAGGCAATAAATTACAAGTGAATGCCCCGCTGTTGACTAATGACTGAGTTACATGACTCCCCATTGCGGCGTAAATTGGGTTTCCGATTCTGATTGGACACAGGTCGGCCTCGTTACCACGATTTAATCCCAAGCACGAAAATGATCGCCTACCAATCATACACGAGGCTCAATTTAAATTCAAACCAAAATCAAACAGACAAATCCCTCGCGCGATTGCGACGTGAAAGAAATCCCGCTAGCAAAAACACAGCGGTATATTTAGACTGAACATATCCAATCAGGGTCTATCTATCTCGCAGATAAATGAAAACGGAATTATTTGCAAAGGTGTCTTTTTGCCATCTATCTCGTTCTTTATTACGTATGACAGGGCTAAAGATTCTTTAGGTTATTTTTTAAAAGACATAAAAAGATCTTTTTAGATTTTCTAAAACTTGAAGACTACATCGAATAACATGTTACGATTGGTAAGATGACATTATAAAAGGAATGAGATGACAGTATAAAAAATGAGCTTCCAAACTCGTAGGATTCAGATTAAAAAATTAAATGTTTTAAAAGCACGTTCTTCTCTAGAACGCGAGATGCTTGGATAGATTCATTATAAAATTTCTAGTCTTTTTACGGACGCCACTTTACCTCAGTACATAATTTAGGAAATGTTGCTCTTCAATTTATTTTATTTGATTAGTTCTGAGGTTCGCAATATGTGTAAGTGAAAAAATATTTTCATTCTATATCATCAGACTCCAATTTTTGCAATCACTAAAACATTTTTATAAATGGCTACAAATATTCATTAAAATAAAAACTATCGAAACTATTCGTCCGCCAGTACCATTAATTTGAGTAATTTCTTATCCAATATTACATAATAATCACCCATGTTTGTAAGGAATTCATGGAAAAAATCTTTGGAAATTAATTTCACGAATTTTCCGACGTATTAGGATTATTAATTTTAGAGAGTCGTTAAAGGTCCAAAGGAGTGTTACATTTTGATATTTGTTTGTCCAATGTCTCCTTCCTTCGAATCTAAATCACTCGAAAACACTCTTATAAGAAATGTGCGTAAACTTCATTTTGATGGATTGCATACTTTTTACTATTGCAGAATTAAATCAGAATTCCTGATCCTACCAAATCGAGACAAGAACCAAAGAAATAAAATTGACTACTGACTTTTATTTTGGTCAACAATATCGTATTCGAGTCGAAATCGAGAGAATTTCGAGAAAAATCGCGGAAGATAATAAAATAATTAACAAAATAACATTGTGAGAATAGATTCATATTATGTATGGTAATATATGTATGAATAAATGAGGCAAAATGAGAACGAAATTAAAAGTTAAATGAATTTTATAGTAAGAAATAAAGGTAAATATTGGAAATATATTGAGATATTATGAATATAAATATAATTTCGCCCATTTAAAATAAACAAAATCTTAATCAATTAAATAATTGCTTTCCACAGCTTGCTTGAATCAAGCTTCTAAGAATCTTGAATTAAAACTTCCAAGCTTCTTATGAAGCTTCTTAGCAAACCTGAAACTTAATTTTCCGGAAAAAAATATTTCCGTAAACAGGATTCGAACCATTAACCATAATCATTCGGATAAATCTTTTGAAATGTAGGAAGCTTGAGCCAAACACTCTAACCACTCGGCTATTTTGATCATGATATAATAGGTTATAATTTAATAAAAAGGCCGGTTAAATCAAGTTAAAGTGCAGATAATGACAGACCGTATTACAGATACATTTAATATTATTAAACTTTGAAAATTATAATTCAGCGACCTATGTTTGCAAACAGTGCGCTCTAGATGCTTTAAATTTGCATTATTTGACTTTATATGTACTAAATAAAATTAACATTTCTTGGTTAGCTGATGGTTGAGTTTTTAAGTAATTCTCATGTATTAGCTGTAATGTAATTATTTATTTAATTTAATGTTATTTTCAGGCATTCCGTTCATATTTACAGTCCGTCACGTTGATTATTTAAAAATCGAGAAGGACTTTTTTATTTTTGTATATCAAGAAGGACCAGATATTTATGCATATTTCATAAATTAAATTTATTCCCGTCATTTTTGACGGGGGAATCTACTAGTCTTATTTAATAATCACCGTGATATTAATCAACGCGATATCGTATAACAAGCGAATAACTATATAATATCCGCATCGATTCTTTGAATTAAGTTATATGTTAGTTTTGCAAATGATATAATGGTAGAAATTTTCAGAACAAAACGATTCGGATCATAAACATAAGGGAAATTTTTTTCACCCGGGAAATATTCGTCAAAAATGCAGCGTTAATTTTTAAGGTTACGTCTCAAGTTGAAACATTCTCTCTTACACTTTCCACTGGTTGAAATCAATTTTTCTCCCCTGAAGGGTACATATCGGACGAAGGCAGCGGAGAGACCGTTGAATTAAATCTCATCGTCCTTACAAGAACCTGCCGATGTTCGCACAGGGTGGAAAAATAAGAGAGAAATCCTACGGAGGGTGAGAAGAAAAAGCTAGACGAAGTAAGGGATTCCAGAGTTGTGGAGATGTAGCAGGGGTTGGAAGCATCCCTCCTTAGCCCCTAACCTCTGCGATCCCCATGTATCCCTCATTCCTCCGAAAACCAACGCCTTATTTACTGTTGGAGGGTCAAAGAAAGAGGAATCGTTCGAAGAAGCGTGGATGTTCCAGATGAGATGAAGGAAAAAAGAGGATGAAGATCGAGAAGTAGTGACGGTCCTGCTTGCCCTCCTGCGACCCCCTCTAACGATTGGGGTTGAAAAAGACAAAGGAGGTGGTGGAGCTTCAAACGTCTGAGGAGAGGGGATGGCATGTTTAAGGCCTGCGGTGCCTGCCGGAGATAAGATACGGAAGAAAGAAAAAGTCAGACTGAATGAAAATTTAACCCCAAGCTTCTGGATTGATTGACTTTTTCGACCTTTCCTCCATACCCTTTTTCACCGAGATTTCTTTCAAGGAGAGTCTGGGCTGTGTTATCGTTTTCTCTCCGCCGGTATCTTGAAGTTATGCCAGTAATTACGCACTGCACCAAATATCTATAGTTGCATGGATTATAAACACGCAGAAAATTATGTTTCTTTTTCTGCTTTCACTATAAGATATGTTGGAAAAATTATTCTTTCTCATCAGATAGAATAATTCTCTAGAAAAGGAAAGCTATGTTTTAAATTCATTTTAGAAGGCGGTAATTTTGATAGAACCAAAGAAAAAGCATACTTCGTGAACCATTCTGCCGGTTCCTATTATGACTATATTTGAGTGCAGCCATACCTCTGATTTTGTACCTGATAATTTGCATTTTTTAAATAGACTAAACCTATTCTAACGTTATGAGATCATTTCTGATACCATTTCCTATTAATTCGCTGTAGTAAATGACCTCCTATTCCCTTCCTACTTTTCAGTTACAGTTTAAATATATCGACGGGTTGCCATGTCACCTTGATGATAAAGTTCAGTCGTTGAAACATAGTCGTGTATTTTAATTAAAAATAAAAGAATTATAGTGGAAGACCGACCTGTAAAATGAGACCTTATTAATTATAAGTTAATAACGATAATTATTTTCATAATATAATACGAACGCTATGTTGCTAACCAAAAAATTTAATGAAACATTTTTCCTACTTGAGGAGAAAATAGAGGAGATGAATCTTTCGCCTATCATGTAATGACTGAAAATTTCCTTTTTATTTTCCGGAGAGCAAGAAGTGATTTTGAGATTTCATCTATGGCAAGGATGGCCACTTTTCATCACTCATGCATCATTTGTTTTATTTTCATTTAATACGATCCACACAAGCTGCAATAATGGGTTATGAGCTATAATAATAGACTATAGAAAATAAGACCCGTAGAATGGTGACACGTTATAGTTTGCGGGTATGTATAAGCACTCTTGTTTAGTTAAGTAAATCATGTGAAAAATTCACTTTACATAACACTCTGGACTCAAAATGTCAGTTATAGTGATATAATGATGTGACCTGATGACGATTACCTATTGAAACATGGTTGTGTTTCATTAAAGAGAAATAGTTTTCCTATGGAAAAAGTGCAACGATTCCCTTCATTTTACGAATTAATTTATCATTTATATTTTAATTTATTATTAATTTATTAATATAGGTTAACATGGTCCATGGTTCCTCAAGGTGTGCATTGCTTGCTCTGATTCATTCGTTCCAGAATTAGCTCATCCCCTGTCATTGCTTACTTGAGCCACTTTTCATCCCTCAGGAGGGTAGACTGAACATAAATATCACCCTCCTCATTGGTATACAATTTCCCTACATCTGCCTTCTCTTTACCCCTTCTCTTAAGGCGGCGTGACTTGGAGATGGGAAGACGATGTCTTTCCCATTCTTCCCCCGGTCCAGTTTGCTCCCTAATCCGCTACCGCAATCAATTTTATATCATGGCGTCACATCTCCGACCGTGGGTGCTTAGTCTTATGCGTGACCCCTTCACCAACCCCTCCACAACCCATTTCGCGTTCTATCCTCCGTCTGCCGCCGCTTCTCTTATCGAAGATTTTCCCACACAGACCCGGAGCGCCTCCAATTTAACGTGTGATCTCTCTTTTTCGTTCGAGTTCTCCATCGCCGAAAATAATAAATCTCTCTCCCCGAAAGAATATCCTTCAAGGAGTAAGATGGAAACCGAACCTTCTATATTTCGTGTTCTTTTTTTTTTAACTGGTGCTCATGCATCTATAATGATGGGTAAACAGAGCCTTTTATTCAGGGTATGGATGGGTTTAAATTACCCTATACCATACATAGATGGAAATTTTTAACACTCCGTTATATAGATGTTAGGCAAAAATTTGAGGATGTTCATGTTCTTGTTTTTGCCTCAACGATAGAGCTTAAGAGATGCTTGCCTACCTCGTAGGCGTCTATGTAGCAAATTAATGACTGAACTTCAGCTTCAGGGCATTCGTCGACTGGCCCTGATAAAATGAGTAACACTGTGTAGAGGTAGAGGCACATTGTTAGCCACATTATCTTCATTCCACACGATTAGGATCTAGACCTCTTGGCAGCTTTGACCTACTAACTCCCAAAAACATTGATAGGTTATACGAATTTAAAATATTTATTATATTTCTTGATATAAAATTTTAGATAAAGCTATGAAACTTAAACGACTAGAAACTCATATATTCATCTATCATGGTAAATACGTTATATCGAGAGAAGAATGATGACGTAACTGTTACTGGATAAAGTGAAGATGTGAATGCATTGCTTTTAATAATTGTAAAAATATAGAGAGATATTCCTCTTCCTTAAGAGAGCAGCCAAACAAAACTTAAACATTATTAATCATATAACGCATCAAAAATTATTCAGTAATTCGTCCAGAGATATCAAGGGATGTATATCGGAGTAGGTAACATTACTTCAAACATTACTCTTTAATCAAAAAATTCTATGAATTCTTATACAGTAGCTGGATGATGAAATATAGAAGTCTTTATTTCTTTATTTTGGTATGTTTCAGAGTATCCATAACCGCCTCTGCAATTTTTCTTTTTGTATTACTGCCCCCTTTTG
Organism: Pachydiplax longipennis; assembly: GCA_036926295.1. Classification (NCBI taxonomy): domain Eukaryota; kingdom Metazoa; phylum Arthropoda; class Insecta; order Odonata; family Libellulidae; genus Pachydiplax; species Pachydiplax longipennis. Next base: position 22,943,408 of record JAVFKF010000012.1, read on the forward strand.
GCGAGATATTTTGATGAATTAAAAATTGAACCTTGCGTTTGATTCTATCATCCGAGTTTCTTATACTTAGCGCATTCAAAAGAAAGCTCCTTAACTCATTAATATAAGGGAAATAAAATTATTACAAAAAAGGTCAGCTTTACCATTTATACCTCTTGTCGACACTAAACATTTAGTAATAAAAAACAAAAGAGCAAACATCTCTCTATACACCGCTTGGGGAGCAGCTCCTTCTGGAATGCCAGATATAACTAGCGGGCAAAAAATAATTAGCCATCCAAAATAATAAAAAATTAAGAATCGTCCGGAGAAAGGTAGGGCAGGACGTAAAAGAAAAGAACTCCAAAAATGGTCCGCGAAATAAAACTGGTTTTCGCCTCCATTTCCACCTTCCATTTCTAGCGTTTCTCTTTCATTTCCCGCTCCTTTGGGAATCGTCCGGGAGAAGAAGCAATAGGACCCTGCACTTTACCTTAACACCCTGATCATCTTCTCTGCTCAACCCTTCCGAGCAATCCCCTTCGCACCCATCCCGTAGAAAGCCGCACGGGCATAAAATAATGACTATAAAGTTTGACTGTGTGGGAATTTTAACGAGGAGTTGAGTCTGGAATGGTTTTCGGCAGGGGGGCGGGGGTTCCTTCGGAGGAATATTTTTTTGCTGCAGCCAAGGTGTTCGGAATGGGGCAGAGATGGCGCGGATGTCGGGAAGAAAGGAAAAGACAGAGGCGGATAATATTAGAAGACAACAATGTTAGACGAAGACCGTTCTTCTGTTAACGTCATTGGGGAGGGAAGGGTGTTGAGGGAAGGAGAAGATGGAGTGAGTTGAGGAAGGATGGAAGAATTTTAAGAGCGGTCTCACATATTGGGTTAAAGGGAAGGGAACCAGAGATTTAATAGCGCTGAGAGGACCTTTCTTTTTTATTTTGGAGAGAGCTCCACCGAGACGGATGCGTGTGTTTGTACTTTTGAGTGTGCGTGTGTGCGCGCGCCCGCGTGCGCTCCGTTTAAGCGCGTGGGCGTTTTCAGTGAAAAAAGGGTTTTTCCCTCGAAAATAAAAGGGGGCGTTATGTTTCCGAGGGTGGATTTTGGAAGGGAGAGCAAAAACGACTGGTTTAAAGGTTAAGTGATTTGTAATGAGCTTTAAATATATCGCGTTGATTTTTTAAATTCCCTCTTCGCTTCGCCCTTTTTTGATTTAGCTTAACTAACGAAGGGGGCTATTTGGTGGTGATTCGTGAGCCGTTTCCACGATGTATTTATTAAGAAACGTTTTGAGGACCTCTTGGGAACGACTCACGAAAATAGAGTGAGGGAGGTCGTTATCGTTAAGGCTGGAGGCATTAGCGTGAAAGGGTGATGACGTTCGAGTAGTGCTGCATTAGGAAGGAGCCAACGTAGGTCCTTATATTTTAATTGCCTTCCTTTAATATCGTCGGTTGGTTAGTGCACACACAAGTTTACCTTGAGGTAATCTACTAGACAAAATAAATGCCTTCCACTCATTTTAACGGTAATTCCTCTTATATCCACTGTTATTCATATCACATTCCAAAAAGTTTTGTCTTTACTTTTAATTTGTGTTACGTAAAAATTATTAATTAAATAGACTGAAATTAGTGCTTACTTAAATATGTAGAGCCAATGTTTGAGTTGCAACTGCGACCCATATAATTAGCATACTTTCGACTTCAGTATCATGCGCTCATCATATGACGTGTGATGTTTAGATATTTTCATTAATAAAATGATTGCTATAATGCCTGGCTGCATTTAAATCACGTTATGTTCTTACTATTGGCAAAATAAAATTTAAACACTAAAGGGAAGAAAAGAGGAAAATTTTCAACGTAAAATATTTCAAGTTTTATCAATAAAGCACAACTTTATCGTCATTTGCATAGATGAATCAAATAATAAATATCAGTTATTCTATAATCCTAATTTTTATTCTGTTTTTACTAACTCAGCAAAATATTTGACTGTAAGTAATACGAATCGTTTGCTTCCCCTACTATAAGTAATATCGTAATATACCGAAAAATAATAGTAGACAAGCAAATATTTATTTCATCCCCAAGACAATACATCACCCCTTAAAAACACCTTTTCAAAACCACACACTATTTCCTTCAACGATACCATTTGTCCTGGGGAGGAGGAACTTATCATAGCCCAAACTCCCCACCTCACGCGCAGCACACCACGAACCTACAAATGCACTTTATTCTCCTTCCTACCGCGGAGCTAATTGCTTTTCTCTCGGGGAACTAATTCTCCCATGCCATTTTGACTCGAAAGGAATAAAATCGCATTGCTTTCCTCAAATACTTGGTACAGAATCCGGCGCCTCGAGATTATCGTCGCTCCCAAACTTCCATCTCCCGACTCATCCGCGCCCACATTCTTACTTCCGTCTTTATTCCTTTCTTTAGCGCCTCTCTGAAGCCATTACAAGAACTGCTCCTCCTTCAAGGGCGAAACAAATTCTAATCACTTCCGGGAATGCGCTTGCTTGTGGGGGTGAGAAAAGAGGGTGAAAATGGAGAAGCTTCTTCACCGAGCGTATCCCTCCGAGACTAAGGAATGTTCAAATTACTTCAAAATACTTCCTCCCCCGAAACGGAGAGGCACCCCCGAAGCGTCTTTACGCTCGAACCTCGCTCACTTCACCAGTGCGTTTAAGGAAAACTATTTTAACCTTTTAATGAAGACATTGTTTTTGGGGCTGTTTTGGGGATGTGTAATGAAGATGGAGGAAGAAACTGTTTTTATGGATAGCTCTGCGATGTAATCCAATGAGAACGAACTTATTCGAGCGCTATGATACCAGCGGTGCGTGCATTAATTATTTTAGAATTTTAATTAAAGTCTGCGTCTTCCAGATAATCTACCATTAAGCGGATTATTTTTACCGATAGATAATGAATCTTCTTATACAGCAACGTTAATTGAAATAAAGAAAAAAAGAATTTTCGTATGAGGTTATAGAAATCGGTTCAATATTTAAAATCGTTCCAATATATAATGACTAATTAAATGGATAGATAAAATTTTCATACAGTAGAAAACAGCTCTTTCGCCGAAACTCCTCTGCGGGGAAGTTGATCATCAGTGTGATGATTTTATTTTATTGGATGATGATACAAATTTTAAGTATTAATTTAAGGCTCGATCAGGTGAATGGACAAGTTCATAAATTTATTTTCAACAGTGGATAATTCGAACTTTTGTAACTAAAAAAGCTAATTCACATGTAAGTAAAAACTATTTTTACTATAGCTGATCAATTGGAAATATCAAAAATTATCGCCAATGTAACTGAGGATATTGGAAATTAATGGAACTGAAAGAAGCAGGCCCAATTTAAGAGTTTCTGTATATTCGATTGCAGGATCATTATGATTATGATACAACCAGCTACTGCACCTTGCTGAATAGAAGAATTACTCAATAATATGAATAATTAGTATTATGATTTTTTCCCGTAAAATTAATTATCAATGCCTATAATCTTAGCTTAAATGGATTAATTAAACCGAAGATTCCTGCAGGTTTCTGGGACTTTTTTTATCTTCGTATAATAGTCTTTTTCCTAACATACACGTATTAAATTGAAATTACTCACAAAAGAAAAGAAGACTTTTGCTGAAGACCCGTCACACCCTGAAGGACAAAAATTAATCACAAATATATTTAAGAATGAAAAATTAATATTCATCTACATCTACATCTGTACCCTGCAAGCCGCCTTTCGGCGTGTGGCAGGGGGTGCAAGCACCAGGACTCTATTTGCCCAGTCGATTATTTTCGCGTATTGTTCTCGGAAAAAAAGAATTCTTGAATCGACTATTAGTGGGTATATGTGCGTGTGTATGTATCCTCTTGTTACTATCAAATAATATATCAATATTTTATTTTCACGGTAAAAAGTAACGTTGATCAACATTTATTTATCAAGAAATTCTTAAATTTAGAATAATATTATCTTGAGGAAAGTAAACTTTTCAATGGGGATGTACAGTAATGGAATAATATTAATTATAATAATATTAATATGGGGCATTGTTCAGTATGGATACATTAGTTTTATATTATCTTCAAAAAATTAGTGAGGGCGCATTGGGAAAAGATATCGATTTACTAACGGCTTGTCAGCTGTTTAGACTTATAATGTCGGGATGCTGTTGTAGTTTTGAAATATTCTCCCATTATACTTCTAAATATTTTCATAGTCTCTTGGACGTTGTAATAATATAATTTTATACGATATCTCACGGAAGAAAAATTGCAGGACATGGCGGGACCGTTCCTCTATTATCCGTTCTTAAGTGCTCAGATACTTGATATTGGAGAGTCTCTCGATCTCTGGTGACAGTGATGATGGGTGAATGAGGCGTTTCAGATGGGAACGCTATAATTTCTATGACCATTGAAGATTCTAATGGGTTGGTCGGCAGCAAGACCGGAAGTAAGGTAGTCGCTCAAAAGGAACTAGGGGCTGAGGGAGAAATTGTTGCACTACAAGGGAAGGAGACCCTACATCGCCCATCGATCACTGCCCTTTAGCCCTTTCAGTGCTATGACCCAAAGAACCTTTTCCTGTTTTCCCCATTAAAGGGGCAGACCACACTTTTCATTTCTTCTCGATAATGGTGGCTGCGAATTTGGGAATGAAGCTTCTCACAGAGTACAGGTTATACAAAAATAACCTACACGTTCCATGCGAGCGTTTATTTATATCTTGAGAGGTTATCCTACATTTGCTTTCATTCCTAATTTTCTAGCTATTAAAAATCATACAGTATTCAATATTAGGCAATAACTTGTACATCTCCTGTTTAAGGGACGTCTGATGCTTTTCAAGGAGGATGAAACTGATGTTCTTAGATTTTCTTTTCAACAACGTTCGACATCATTTAAATTTTGTTTCAAATGAAGCTATACCTCTAGAATTTTAAAGACAACTATGGCTGAAGTGAAAAACTGGCAAGAAAAATATATAGTTCTTATTATTATCAATCCAATGATTCTGCTTGGTTAGTCGTAGAAAATTTTACAGTCATATGATGTCGTATATATAATATTAAGATGTGCGTTATCTCTGGTATGTATATTTACTTTACTTAACTGTTTTCATCATCTTTTGTTAATAATGATTACAGCAACTGCCCTTTTTATATCCTATATGACTATTACATCTTTCAAATGAAAACCTTGAGAACTCATTTAAAATTCAAGGAACACAATCAGCGACCTGTCATAAACTCCTGTAGCGATTGGGGAAACATTTGTCTCTTATAAACTCCTGTATTAGAGTATTACGGAGGTAAAGTTTTACAATTATAAAATAAAATCTGTTAAATTCACGCATACACAACACCAGATTCTGAAAAAACACTTTACTTGCTTGATGAAAATGGCTATTATTCCTTTTTGAATTGATTCTATGGGTCAAACATTTAATCCCACCGTTATTTATATTTTATCCCATCAAATAAGCTTGTTCCATGTAATGAGTGAATAAACTTCACTTGATGCTACGTGATGTAAGTTTTTGTTTTTATATCAATTCCATTACGTAATTAACCCAATAATAGTTTCGAGTAACATCTTCTTGACGTCCGTCTATCCGTAGGGATTTTCCTGTGCCTTGTCGTCGATACCTTATCGTAGAAATTTTGCTTATACCCTTTGATTCTATGACTAGATACTATTGAACTGCCAATGCACATATTTTACCATACAGATAACAGTCTATTTTGTGGTAACGAACTCAGTCAGCAAGTATGAATTAATACAAACAGAGCAGAGAACTGGGAGGAGTATAAAAGAATTTCTGAGAATTGTACTTAGTTGTAATACTAACAAAACATAGGTAAACTTCTGAATAAATTCTAAGTGAATGATCTGTATGATGAAAGGGTGTCGTTGGGAATTGTGTTGAAGGGGGAAGAGAGTGTATGCTGCACAATGGGGTGAGTTGAAGAAAGAGATGACGGAATGGAAGGGGTGACATTCGACCATAAAAAAGGAAATATCGGAGTAGAGTTAAATTTGCTGGAAGAGCTCTCATACGCCTAAAGTGCACGATTAAGGGAATAACCTCGACAGACCTTACGACGGGATAGGAGCGCAGCAAGAGGGTTTGTTTTGCATGAAGTATTCTATCTCATATACTTTTCTATCGTAACGTTCCGGAAGAAAAACATAAATTACTCCAAAGAAGGTTATTTAAATAAAGCTGACGGAAGTGAATAATAACATCCACTTACTATGAATTTGTTTGAAAATAATGTCACAGAAAAGGAAAAGAAATTTATTTATACCCATTAATAAGATAGCAAGAACAAGATTTTCATTGCAGCAAAAGCTTATTGTCTTCCTTGGGTGTTAATTTCAAATTTCTTAAATATATCTGATGAAGTAACATGCGTAGAGAAGCGAGTATTTATTTGTATTATTTTTGTGGTATTGCGCTCATTGTTATATATACCTATTACTAAGAAATATAAATTCTGGTCTTTTGTTTAGAAGTAATATTATCTTCAAACAATTCCGTGTTCATAACCCGGTTTGTGAAGCAAATTTGTTTCGGAACAGCAATATTCAATGGGATTCTAAATCGTAGCATATTCGTACGCATAATGATGCCAAAAAGCTACGAGTATACTATTTTACAAGTAAGCAAGAATGGACAGCATGCAATATAAATTGGCCGTTACTGATAGTGATTACGCACTCACATGTTCCTGAAGCCCTAAAAATTCTTCATTGGAGTCAAAATCAACCAAAAATTACAAAGATTTTGTTAATAAGGTTATTAATTGTCCAGATTGCCTCTACGCTATAAATATTATAAACAATGTTATAAATTAAGAAATAATTTTCAAAAGAAAAATGCCTCTCGCTCTTTCTCTCGCGTATAATTTTTGTAACCATTAGAGAACCTCGACAACCTGAATACCAATTCAGAAAAGAGCCAAAGAAATACTCTTGAAAAAGATGTAAAATAATTTTAGAAAGACCGAACTCGTTCGGCCCGATCTGAAATCATTATCCAAAATAGGCCATCGCTCAAAAGAAAACCGATGATTTCCAGAGAGAAATATCCCAACAGTTATAGCGACGTCTTCGAGATTTTCATCCAATATAACGACTCTGCCGGATAAAACCATTATATCGGATTTGGGACGGAGAAGGAAGTAGGGGACGAAAAATAGATTTAAAGAGATGAAAATGGAACGAATTCCTGGAAGTAGGAAGGTTTTGTTGGATTGAAAACGGAAGTCGTTGGTGGGTGGGATATAGATGGCAGAGGGGAATTTTAGGCAGATAAGAGCTAAACGTGGAATGAGAAGAAAGAAAAGAAGGGAGAGGGGATTGGGAATTTGGAATGTTTACGAGAGAGGAGGAGAAATATGGGGTGGGAATAGGATGTATGGAATGAGAGGATTGAGTAATGGGAGGAGAAAGAAATCGCTGCCAACTATGAAAAGGAAGAGATAAAAATCGCCAAGCGGGAAAAACGGTATGGATTGAATCGTGATGCAAAGTCATTCCGACGGATTAAAACGACTGAAAATTTCTTTTTTCGACCTTACCCTACGAAAGCACGCAATAAGAATGCGAAGAGCAACTTGGACTAATATTTCCGACTCGATTCAACTAATCATTCAACTTCACGGCTATAGCGGACAATAATGGCACTTGCAGTAACCCATTTAACTGCGTATTACTCTCCGTTACCATTACTTGTAATCGAGAGAACATTCTTTATCTTCTATCATTTTGTTGAAAAGGAGAAATAATGTGGCACTCAATGAATAAAGATGAAAATATAAGAAGCTGCATAGAAAATTTACAGAACCAAAAAATTTTAATTTGGTTAAATTAAAAGTAAAAAAGCATCTGTAAACCTTTGAAGAATATAATTACAGAATAGCTCAATAAAGGAAGATGTATAAAAGATTTAAATGATTCATCGTTTATCTCCACCAAAATTTAATGAGATTTTATGGGCCATAAACAAACCCTTCGAGAATTTTAAAAATTAACTAATTTTAAGTTATAAAAGAATAATCTTTGTGGATTTACAACTACCACTGCAAGAAAAGAATAATCAGTAAAGTACTGACAGCTAAGTTTTTTGGAAAACAAGTAACCGCTTAAACTAGTTGAGAGAGTTTAACAGGAAAATATTAAATAAAATAGAAAATTTATAAGCAATACAACTAGAGAAGGTATGGGCGACCAGGAGCGTAAAATTTTAGTTCAATCTTTAGGAAATTCTATTCTCATAAAATCATTCATAACGATTTGAGATATTTATCTATTGATTGAATTAGAGCGATTAAATCACATAAAATATTGTATATGACGTTTCTGACTCAATAGTGAATATAATTCTTCAATTTTTTTCTTGCTCCACTTCGTTGATGGGTGATTCCGAAACTGATGCACATGTGTTCATAGTCAAAACTGCTGCAGCAAAAACTAAAAATTTCGCGTTAATCGTCCATAGGTTAACTCAATCCACCCCAACTCGGAGCTCTGGAAAATCAGCGCTGTGTCACGACTCCCTACGCTATATCTCGAAAAGAGGCAGAGTTAAGTTATGGGAGTCTCCAGCGAAGTAAGTTTAATATGAAAATTGCTACTCCACGAATTCAACGAAGCGTTCTGAGGGTGGGGTAGAGAGAAGATGAAAATTGAGATAGAAAAGGAGGAGGAAGACGGATACAAAGAGAAAAGGGGAGATGAGATATTATCGAACGAGAGGGGACATAGTCGTATTATGAGGGAAGATGAAGTCGTTTGCAAATGAGCATCAATTCTGTCTCCGTTCAAAACTCTCCTTTTCGGATCCCGAATAACCTAAGCTCACTCCATTCTCATTGTATTCCTCCCCCACCCCACTTAACCTCCCAATTCTCCTTGCCCATCCAATTCCCGTCCGAAGGGCATACATAATCATTCTCAGACTCATTAAAACTCATTCCGAGGAGCTGAGGATAATTTCCGGAAATTATTTTGCCCTCTCGACGTCGATTTAAATTGCCGTCGTAAGAAGTCCTTATGTCTTATTTCATCTCGAAAAATCTCGGCAAGGAATGGCCTCTCGGAAATGAGAAACATATAATTATTAAAACAGATTAAAATCCATCGGGTACACGAACGAAACAAGCACGAGTTGAGGCTATAAGTTGAGGTAGTAGTAGTTTAAGCTGAGGTTATAATTAAATTAATTTATTTCATATCTAGAGACGATTTAAAATGTCAAAACAAGATAGTTCCAATATTAAGCAGTTTTAACATAAGTTTGCGTAGATATTGCTTTATTTTCATAAATCTATTATTTATCATTAGTTGAACAATTAGTTTATTTTATTTTAGAAATACTGATACTGAAATATGGGATAACATTATAAGCACCTGGATTTTCTTCTCAAAACAAATCTTAGTACAGAAATACATGGAAAACTTTTAAACACACAATTTTTAGAGTAATGAAGCAAAGCTCTCGATGTATTTTGCATTTTTCTATTTTAATGTTTTTCATGTTCTGTGTTACTTACAACATCCAGTTAAGCCAGACTTAGTGCCTTTTCTTTTGATTTCCTTATTTGTAAGGATGTTAAATCAGATTCAACTTGAATATTATTATGAGTATTTAATGTTTTAAGACGTTGAAATGTTAAATTTCGCTCCTTAACAACATCTTGAATTAGTTTATTCCGGCATTTATAACTGAATACGGTAAGTTTTTCTAGTATTTTCATAACAAATGATGAAAAACTAGGCATGAGAAAAGAATTTGTCATCTCAGAATGTCATGTCAGAAAATATCATTCTAAATAATAAAACTACCCAATTTCTCGTGAACTAAATAGAAATGCATACCATAGAGAGAATAACGGCTAAATTTTATCAAAAGTAAGAAAATATTGGATAAGCAGTATACGAAAATATGTTACATTATACGTAGAAAATTGAGTTACGTAACACGTAAGTTCCCAACTCAACCATTATAGAGGACTTATTTTGGGCAAGGTTTCTTTAGAAATAGTTCTTCAGCCACCAACTAATATATTAAAATAAAAACCCGCCCCTAGAAACGCGTTTGACTACGGGTCTTTTAAGCAATAGAGATTATTCCCTCTTCCAAATAAGTTTCCTATCGGAGTGGTTCTTAATTGCATTCCAAAGATTTCGAAGCAATGAATTTTATTCACATATTTAGTAAGAATATTATTTAACAATATTTCTTGGATAAATTAACCATTTAATTAACTGATTGGAACAGCAGCATTAAAATATCTACACGGATCAATGAATCACATTAGAATTTTTTAAACACGTTCAAAACAGGATATAAATTTATTTGCAATGGAACGTATATTATTGGAAATGCTATTGCCTTACCCAGTCAAAACCTCGAGATAAACATTGATATATTGAAATCCAGATCAGCAGAATGTCTCTATTTCCACCCGCCTGTGCTTTCCAAAGTAACTATCCCGCAATCATCGAAAGCCCATTCCTTTGGATCTACGCAAAACACGTGCAACCACCGCCCCGAATTGCTATTCAAGTCACGTCCCCACCCTAAAAATCCTCATATCTTTTTCCAATCCATCAAATACGGAAAAAAGAAAGGGAAAGATGGGAAAAACCAAAAGCGAATTTTAATAAGCGCGATCGAAGCTTGCCAAAAGGTTGACGGTGAGGGGAGAGAAGAAAACCGTTGAGAAGGACATGACTCTGAAAGCGAGTGCTTCTGGGCAGCGACTTACGCGCATGAATTATTACGCGGGATGGTGAGCAACTTCAATAAGAGTCGGCGCCTGTAAATGGTATTAAAAGGAGGTGGGAAAAGGATTGAATATGGAGTGGGAAGACAAATAGAAAGGGGAGGCTTGGTACTATACTACGTGGCTAACTCATAAGCGTTGACGTGACTAGTATCTCGATTAACGTTACAACACTTTTCCCGTGGGCGATCACGAACTCATGCCGCTGGTGTCATGGGGTGCATGAAATGCACGTGTCCTCGTGATATGAAATGAAAGGACAGCTTAGCGGAGTAAAGAGGATTCTTGGGGAAAGGGAGTGGATGGGAGGAGAAAGAGATGATGTATAAGGGAATTCTATGAGAAAGTAATTCCGAGGATCGTCATAGAGGTAAAGGAATGGCGTCTGGAAAGACATACGTGGATAATGAGCAATTAAGGATTAACGAGAGAAAGAAATGACATTTCTGTGGTATTCCGTCGTAGCGCAAGTATCCTGTAATAAATAACATATATAAAGCCATATTAAATACATAAGATGGTTGATAGAACGGAGTGATTTGATATTGAAAAAAGTTCATTATCTCATCATATCGCGCTTTTTGGAAAACAGAAACCTAGCCAAGACAACCTCAGCTGAGTTTAGATTTCCATTGTGACACTGAAAATATTTGACTGCGAATTACATTATACTCAGTACCTCCTTTGAGTATACAGAAATTGATTTTATAGCCTACAGTGTTCAATCTTCCCTCATGCAAAACTGAATATTCTTTTATATTTAGTTTAAGTTATCATAAATGTTGGGATCCCAAGGGAAAGTGTAATATAGTTTCATTAAAGATATAAATACAGATAAAAATTGATAGACCGGTATTAATTTTAGTAACAGATTTAAAAATTTTAAAAATGGAATAAAGATTTTTTAAAATTCGGATTATCATTAAGAAAACTTACTTTTATGAACGTATGTGGATATTTATTCAATTACTATTAATACTTCTTAAAATAGATTTCTTAACAGGCTACTGGCGGGATTAATTTAAATGTTTCCCCATAATTGGGGGATACTCCACCACAATTGATAACCCAAGGGTGAGCTTCGATACCAATAACATAAACCAACCACATAAAGGAAAGAAGAGAATAGCGATGAAGTAGTATGTGAAAATAAATTAATCTAGGCTGAAAGGGAGAAAACCAAACCTGTGTGATGGCTTCAGGAGGAGGCTGGTGCTTCCTAATGAAAACGAACAACTTTGGAGAGTAAAATTGAATTAAAAGGAAGCCAAAGGAAGTGAAGGTGACAATAAAAACGAGTTTACGAAAGAAAACTCAAAACAGCAGAAGAATGCAATGCTAAACGCACATTTCTGAAACCAAGCTTCCGTCTTCAGTAGCTGAAGCATTCTCACTCTGTGTTAGAGATCATCATGTAAGTAGATTTTGAACAGCGTAACTTTGCAGTCATTTATGTTTTGGTTTAACAATATTTATGGAACCGTGGATTCTTCAGACCCATGAAGCTAAAAGATGTTTCCGTTGTAAAATTCTTAACTCTCCTCATCTATAGTGCTATCTATGGTGCATAACTAACATATCATAACTGAATGAGACGAAAACTACTTATGTAAAAGAACTAATGTAAAAGAAGAAGAAAGAAGAATCGTAACTCCCAAACGAGATCAACTCCAAAAAAATTCAATGTATTGGAAAAGCTAGGCAAGACGAGAAAAACCAAACCTGGATAAAATAAATAATCAGCACGTTCGTCTTCATCCACATTTATGTATCCTTTTCCGGTACCGTTCCTCGTCCCATCCTGAGCATAGTCATCTTCTATGCCGGTTTTGCGGAGAAAGCAGTGGAAGACGGTAATAAGGGGTTGGGTGGGAAGGGGAAGGGACAGCAGCGGTTTTACACGTAGCGAGATGAGAAGCTGGAACGAGATGAGATTAACGAACAATGGCGGAGGGCTAAAGCACCACCTGGATCGGTCATTCAAAAGATGAAACAAGGAGTACGCAGTTGAAATGGAGGGAGGGAAGGGGGCGGAAAAGAAACCAAGACAGGATGATGAAGATGCGTCTGGCATTAGAATAGGTGGCGATGCCAATTATGTCTTGTCGTTTAGTCCATATTTGAAATGGCCTTGAAATACGTAAAGCGTTTCATTTCCAACCCTCTTGCTTTACCCCTTTCTCGCATCCCGGTCAGCGCGATGCGTTTTTTTCCCTCCACGCACAATTAGCATGATTGGGAGATGGTCTTTTTGAAGCCTGTTTTCTCCACTCGTTTCGGAAAACGGACGTGATTTTGCGAGTTGGATACGAAGAACGGATCGGAAGGGAAAAAGCCTATATCTAACTCTCCGAACGGAATATTTTATTATGACATAGATCTCATACTAATGGGCTTTTTTTGCAAAGGAAAGGGTTGGAGGTACTGCGATCCACTGACGCATTGCTTTTTCCGGCGTTGGGCATCAATAACAGTAAGAAAGAGTTCGATTATCGAAGGCGTTTCCTTCGAGAGTTTGATCTATAATAGGAAAGGCAGGGAAGAGAACGCCTGCTTTGAATCGCATAAGCCTATAAAATAAATGGCATTACCTTCGAAGGACGGCATGCAATGTGATATAAATGTGGATATGTTCGAGTCTTCCCATTTGTGCGTAATTTATTTACGAGTTTATAGCCGATTCAATATATTTATTACATCCGAGGACTAATAGTGCGACTATTAACTAGAAATTCAACTCTAATGCTCACTGTGTATTTATTTCACTAGATGCATTTCTGCTAAAGCCTTATATCCCATAGTTGTACAAAATACGACCGGTGGCTCAGAAAGAGGTTCCAAGAGGATTTTAAACCCACCAAATTTTTCCATAATTTGATAACTAACCTTTGAATTCTTAAACATTTGGGAGTTAATACAATCAGAGTAACTAACAGACTTTGTATCTCCAGTCCTCCATGAAAATTGTTCTAGTTACGACTTAAAACATCCAATTTACACAGGGAATTATTGTTTTTGCCTGTCATTTCAAAGATGTTCTTCATATGTACTTTGTTCTTAAATCTACTTTTTAATGTAAATAATCTGAAAATATAGAAATTATTATTGGATTCATCTTATTTTCGTCGGTATATTCTTAAAAAGGGTCCCTAAGCGATGGAAGGGATTTAATGACTTCCAGTGTGACTGTTAGCCAATTAGATTGGATAATGTTACCCAAATGTAAATAGTAAAGCACTTTATACCCAAAAGTAAAGCAGAGTAAGCGAAGAAACTTGAAAATATTCAAGCAGCCGTCATATATATTGCGTTGATTTCCAAGTAATATATTCGGTATCTCATTTATGCATAGATATAATGAAACCCACTCATGAGTGAATAGGGAAATATCGGTGTTAGTCAGCAAGATAATTCCTACAGATGACGAAGCAATTTTCTTAAGACTATAATTTATATTCAAGCGATTGTGAATGAATTTCGATTTGCAATCTATTAATATCATCAATAGCTAATGGCTCCATCTCAACCTTCCGCAATTCTTTGAACAAAGATTCTCGCGAAGTTACACATCATTAATGCATTTCTATGAAATCATTTTAACGCATTTTCATAACTCATTGGCTGTATGCTTTGGAATGAAATGGAGCATAATAGATTGCCAAGTTGTATTTCTTGGAAGGCGCCCTCATAATTAACTGCCGAATGAGATTATTTTAAGTGCTTTAACTAATCGAAATAGTGCTCAGTGCTGATAGTCGAAGTTCACTAGGAGAGAACCCTATGATACAAATTAAGTCTACATATTCTTTAAAAAATGAAGGAAACGAATGACTTTCTCGACCCCGAACTTAAGTGTAACTGCATTTTGATGCAAAACTTTAGAAACGAAAAGTGTTTAACATTTTGATAACCTTTAAGTAGCAGCCATTCTTTTGAAATCAATTAACATTTTTAAAACAATGAATAAGACAATTAAAGTTACTGAATCGTGTTATGATAATGAAAAAGAAATAATGTACAATGTTACACCTTAATAAAACCAGCTTGATATCGGAGAAATGTATTCAATCGTTCAACGTGTACGTTAATTATAAATATTTACAAGTTCAACTAAGAATAACATTTTAACGTAAACTATATCCTTCCTAAATGGAAAATCCCCTTGGGTAACCGATGAGTAACTATCCTACCTATTCAACACGATTTATTATCGAAATTGAAAGGAAAGTAATGATGCTTGTAGAAGCTATTCTTTATATTGGTTTATGTAAGAATTGAAAATAAATTGTATAGCATAACGCAATCCTCAGGCTGTCTTACAAAGCTATCCTTTCTTCACTTGCATAACACACACTGTTCCACTCATATTCACTCAAAATGCAATCAGATAAGTATGAACGCTAAACTTGAGTTCCTGAAATTTAAGTCGTAATCATAATCGTATTAATCCTTATCCCTTCGGGAAACGATTTAGAACCGCTTACACCCATTTAAAGTGCCTATTCAACAGGATTCCATGAGTCCATATTACTAAATTTCCTAATCTATTCCTAATGTTCACGGAGACATATAATTTCAATTGAGACGTTTACTCTCAAAGAAGAGTTGCCAACTGTTTTGAGAGAGAAGCCGAGCAGTCCCACAAAAAGTCCTTGGTGGGACGAATCTAATTTATTTCCTTGCATTTTACATATTATTGGAAAGAAATGAGATGATGATGGTATGAATTGAAGATGAGGCATGTAATCGTTTTCACAATTGTAACTGTACTATAAGTAACTGCAACTGTTGAATACATATCGCTCTATCCATGGAACTATTTGCAGCAAATTAAATGTGAAACAGGATGTCTCTCTTTCGCCCGAAATAAAGTCGTAAGTATTGTTGTAGCGATCCTTCGGGTGATCGCGTCCAAGCTCCCAGAAAGCGTGGCGTCCCTTTTTGAAAAAGCTAGCTTTTCCAAGAAAACACTGCGTTTTCTTGGAAGACGCTCCAGTTTCAACCGTCGCTAAGCGTGGGGTGTCACGTGGGTCAAGGGACGCGGTCACCCAGAGTATAAATAAGGTGCGGTTTTTGGCATCGGGGGGTCAGTTCGGGATCCAGGGCTGGATGATATCTCTTATGGTGACTTCGCTCTGGGTCTCGAATAAGGAGGCTGAGTAAGTGGGAGAGAATTGGACCGCGTGGATGATATTCTCTGTAGTGACTTCCGTGGCTGCAATTCTCTCCTCCTTGGCTGCAGTCTCCGATTCTTAGGGTCAGTTCGGGGTTCAGGGCTTTGGGACGACAGCTTTATTGGGGACCGCTCTGGGTCTCGAATAAGGAGGCTGGGTAAGCGGGAGAGAGCTGGACCGCGTGGATGTCATTCTCTGTAGTGACTTCCGTGGCTGCAGTTCTCTCTCCCTTGGGCAGTCTCCGGCCCACGGGCAGTAGGTAGGTGGGTTCTATTATTTTGTTTTTTTTATGGGGCCCTACGGGGATATTTTTGGGCCTTAAGCCCTTGAATGTTGGAGCAGGCGATTAGTTTTATTTAGTTTAGTAAGTTCAAGTTTTTGTTCTTCCTGCGTGTAATTGTATGTTATTGTAAATAAAAAGGAAGTCAGAACCGGAATCCCACGATTATTTTTCTAGTAATCCTAATCGAGATGCTCTCACAATGTCGTGGAACTCGGCCCCGCGACATTCTGGTGTCAGGTGTGTGGGGTTTAGTTAGGTTAGGTGGGATGAGCGTGGACGGGTTATGTCAGGAGGAATTATTTTCATTTCACTCTTTCACGAAGCCAGAATGTTAGGAAACGATTCGCGCGTTAGTTTTTGTTACTTAGTTGTGAAGGAAAACGTTAATCACAAATGTAAATTTATCAGTTTCTTTCTCTTTTCTTTCCTCCTCGTAATTTGTTATTAATTTTTGGTTTCCACGGCAAATACGCATTTTCCCCTTAGCCTACAGTTAAGCCCACTGAGAGCATCAGATTAGGAAGTATTTCTTTTGCTTAATTTTTTTCTTCGATACTGTTACCATGGATTCCGGTTCGAGTCATTCTCGCGGGGTAAGCTTTTATCGCCTCCCTTGGGAAACTATTTATTCCGATAGGCCCAATAATTTGATAGAGTTTTCGCCGATGGTCAATGTCATTCAGCCTCGGGAAGCCAACGAAAATTCACCCGATCCCCCGCAACGAACACCCCCTTCGAGCATCCCCGTCGCGTTAGGGAGCAATATACATTTCATCCCAACCTTTAGTGGGGATGACGATATTTCAGTAGAAAAATTCCTGGAGAGTATTCGAATTACTAGCCATCTTAGCGGGTGGAATGAGGCGCAGACGCTAGGGATCGTCCGTTTAAGATTGAGCGGTACCGCCGACGAATTCGTGACAGCGAATCCTCATATCACAGAATCATACGAGCAATTGGCGAACTCACTTAAGAAGCGGTTTTCAGTTAAAATTTCGCCTGTGATGTTAGAGAGAATGTTTAGCAGCTGCGCCCAAAAGCCGTTAGAGTGTGTCGCTGAATATTCCACGAGACTGCGGAAGATAGCCCGAAAGTTACGCGAATCTTGGTCCGATTCTAAGTCCGACGCGAGCAAAAGAATTATGGACGACCGGCTCCTCGCGCAGTTTTTGGCGGGATTAAGGGGAGAAATTGGGAGATTCGTGCTGGTTCGAAATCCCAAAAATATTGTGGAGGCTGAGGAATACGCGACGCAAGAGGAAGCGAACGCGCGGAGTTATACCTGCGTTCTCGATGGGGTGAACGCAGTGCAATACCCATTTGCGCCCGCGTGCTATCCCTATTCTGCTCAACAGGGAATCGCGATACAGCAGGTCCCTCCTCGATTTAACCATTACGGGGGCCAGGTTAGCGCCGCGTATGCCTTCCCTCTAGAATCTTCGGCAGGGAAAGGGCAAGTAAGAAGTCTAGAGGCGCGTAACGCCGCCCCCACATGCTACAATTGCGGGAAGATGGGTCATTTCTCGCGAAATTGCACCTCGAGGAAAGGGGTCCAAGGGAGTAAATGCTTTTACTGCGGGCAGGGCGAACATTTATCGAAGGAGTGCCCACTGATAAATTGCGGGTTATGCCAAAAGAACGGACATCGCCCGATTGAATGTCCCTCTCGCGAGTCTTTGCGCAATTCGGGAAACATCGTCACCCCGACCAACGAGTCGGGGAGGAATTAAAATTAATTGATTTGAGGCCAGCTGGTGGGATTATTCATACCCACAGTAAAGGTAAAGGAGATCTGGTGGATATTAGTAATAAGGAACCGAGGCCTAACGGTATAGACTGCTACCAAGCGTTAGTAAGCTTCGCGGAGAAAGAGTCTGAATTTGACACATTGAATAATCGGGATAAGGATTTAATGTTGCGAACTGATAGTTTTTCTGGTCGCGAATATACGATTGAGAATAGAAAAGCTCTCGAATATGGCAATGGAGAGTTAAGAAATTTGGTCGAGTCGGAGAATGATGTATTCATCAAGGTAGTTGATGATTTAATAAATTTTGACCAAGAGGAAACGCGGACGAATACCGTTTCACATCGCGAAACGAGTACTGAGAATACTGTAGGATATTGTCATGATGATCTAAGGGATTTGGTCATCGAGGCATCAGTGCCGGAAGCCCCGATTAAGGATGTTATGAAAGATAGCTTTAACTCGATCTCTGGCGATTTAATATCATTTGATGGCGTTTATAATAAGGTTTTTATTGAGAAAGAAGGGACCTCTAATTCAGTAGACATTTTTGGTAGTATAGTTGAGTCTGGTGAGGCCGATGCTTTACCGTCAGTGGTTGTATTTAGTGCATTGGGAAAAAGCAACACTGACGTTGGTTATGGAATCGGAACCGACTCTAATTGTAATGAGGGAAAGTCTAGCTGTTTAGATTCCGAGAGTGGTCCAGATGATATTATCGTCAGAGAGTCGATTAGAGTATCGCCGTTTTCGGTTGAGGAAGCTCAGGAAGAGCTTAAGGGGTACAAGGATGAAAATGTTTTAATGTTTAAGGATGACCGTGATGTAAATCCTCAGGTAGAGCGTGAGGAGTACGATGATAAAAATGTTGGGACGATTGAGAACGAAAAGGGTGTAACTGTTTTAGCAATCGAGGAAAGATTTAATTGCGATGAAGCAATTCCAATGCCTCGTTTCAATACGCGAAAGAATAAGCAAGCTCTTAGAGAAGAGCACCAAAAGGGTGTAAAATTTTCAGAAAAGGTAAAATTCGGTAAGGTGCCATATGAGCACAAATTCGAAGTCGCGGACGAGAATTTTTGGCCTAAGATACCTGAGGATAAAATTTTTCAAGTTGATTCTTTTTCCTCGCCAAGTTCCGCGTCCATCTCGAAACCTATTGTTGAGGTAAATGTTATTGAGACTAAATTACATGAATCTAGATTGGAGATGTCGGAATTGGACAATTTGAATAAGCACTGTCGCAGCTATAAGTCAAGATATTTCACTCGCACAAAAAGCTGCTTTAATTGTGGGGAAATAGGACATTTGCGGAAATACTGCACATTAATCTCGCGAGGAACTCGCAGAGAACAAAGTGATACGCTCTTCAGCTGCCAAAACGAAGAGGCGTATCACCGAACGAAAAGTAAGAGAAGGGTTGACCCCGAAATTAGACCGTGGAAAAGCCGCCCCGTGAGGAGCAGAGTATTCTTCTCCCAGAGAGAAGACCATGGAAAGGGGTGTATACGCAGAGAATCCCGTAGAGCGCAGAATTCCGAAGGTACCTCGATTGGGTATCCGAGGAAATTGATCAGCGCGGAGGTGGGCGTACGAGACCAGACGCTGAGACTTCCGAATCTGCAAAGCCGCGGTTACCCGAGCCGAATCTTCTGCGGGCCCGCGTGGAGGAAAGCAAGAGAGAATAGGATGGGAATTGACGGGGATTCGGGGGAAAAGAAGAGGGCGAGGCCTCCAGGACGAGCCGCGGATTACACGAAGGGATCGTGCGCCTCTCCCAACGCTTCCACCCCCGAGGATTCCGCTGTCGCTGCACCAGCGTCTTCGCGCTCCCGGAGGAGGAGAGCAGGCCGCGCGCTTAGGAAGGTGACTTCAGGATCCAACCTAGGTAACGCGGAGGGAGACGACGAAGCGAAGGCAAGCGGCACCAAGACGATGGAACATTCCTTCAGCGAGCAGAAAGGGTTAGCGGCCAAAGGGACAGAAACGTCGCAAGCTGACCGCGAGCTCAGGGAGGGGATACTAAGAACCAACCTGGGCGAGGCGGAGGACGATAAAGCAGATTCAGACGGCGCCTACACCAGCGGAATGGAGTCAGTCGGCGCCAATACGAGGAACCTGAGAGAGGACGATGAGAGAACGGAGATCTTCCCGGAAGAGAGACAGTTCGGAGCGTGCGAAGGTAGCACTGATCCAGGTATGCAAGAAATCAGGAGCGAGAATTTATCGGAAAAGAGAGTGGACATTTTGGAACACGAACTTATAAAAACAAGTGCCAAACGAGTGTCGTGTGTGAATCGGATATTTGGGTAAAAATTAGCAAAAAAAAATCTTTTTGTGATTTAAGGTTGATTTAGATGCATTTTTACTTTTGATATCTTATATGTGTTGAGTGAATTTGACCGTGCATGTCGATACGGAGGACAGAGACAATGGACAAAGAAGTAGAAGCGAAGTGATTAGTGAAAATATTTTCCATAAATTGATTAAGGTGCTTTTGATATTTTTTATAACTTGTTTATTTATATTGTGTTTTCCATTTGTGTGTGGGTATTTTCAGTGTAGGGTTGAGTGCTTTTGCTTTTTTTTTTGAACTGGTTAATGTAGCGTTGTTCTTAGGGTTTTTTTGATTTCTTTTGTATGGTCGATATATCGACCATTCTTTTGCCGCCGGGGTGATGTTGTAGCGATCCTTCGGGTGATCGCGTCCAAGCTCCCAGAAAGCGTGGCGTCCCTTTTTGAAAAAGCTAGCTTTTCCAAGAAAACACTGCGTTTTCTTGGAAGACGCTCCAGTTTCAACCGTCGCTAAGCGTGGGGTGTCACGTGGGTCAAGGGACGCGGTCACCCAGAGTATAAATAAGGTGCGGTTTTTGGCATCGGGGGGTCAGTTCGGGATCCAGGGCTGGATGATATCTCTTATGGTGACTTCGCTCTGGGTCTCGAATAAGGAGGCTGAGTAAGTGGGAGAGAATTGGACCGCGTGGATGATATTCTCTGTAGTGACTTCCGTGGCTGCAATTCTCTCCTCCTTGGCTGCAGTCTCCGATTCTTAGGGTCAGTTCGGGGTTCAGGGCTTTGGGACGACAGCTTTATTGGGGACCGCTCTGGGTCTCGAATAAGGAGGCTGGGTAAGCGGGAGAGAGCTGGACCGCGTGGATGTCATTCTCTGTAGTGACTTCCGTGGCTGCAGTTCTCTCTCCCTTGGGCAGTCTCCGGCCCACGGGCAGTAGGTAGGTGGGTTCTATTATTTTGTTTTTTTTATGGGGCCCTACGGGGATATTTTTGGGCCTTAAGCCCTTGAATGTTGGAGCAGGCGATTAGTTTTATTTAGTTTAGTAAGTTCAAGTTTTTGTTCTTCCTGCGTGTAATTGTATGTTATTGTAAATAAAAAGGAAGTCAGAACCGGAATCCCACGATTATTTTTCTAGTAATCCTAATCGAGATGCTCTCACAATGTCGTGGAACTCGGCCCCGCGACAGTATATACGCGTTTTCATGACCGATATGATGAAGAATGAATGAAAATTTCTATTTATCTATTTTCTTCTTTTTATATAAAATAATTCTATTTATCTTCTCCGTTCTATAGTGAAATGTTTTTAACTATGACGACTGCACTTCGAATAAATGAAGAAAATGAGGAAGATTTCTTACCGTTCAAGAAAAAATATCCTTACATGCGCTCATACAAGTTACTCTTGTTTCTTGTTAGTTGGAATACTTGGAAGCACAATCTTTTTCGTTATAAAACATTTGAATGCATATATGATACCCTATAGATTGTTTTAGAGGGCGAATGAATCAAACAAATAAAATAAAAGAATTTTTCGTGTTAACGAATATGTTTTCTAGCAATAGTAGCGCTGTCGATGTCAAGCTAAGTTGAAAAAGTATTACTGCGTCAACGAATAGACAAATCCGAAGCCGATGGATGTTTCTGGCTTTTTGGATAATGGAGACATGTAAAAGCAGAAATGCATCATTAAACTTACACGATTAAAACGTAAAAGGCAATCCCTTTACTTTTTTCCATCTATCAAAGACCTAAATACTTAATTAAAATCCCACCATTAACTTCTTCTTTCCTTGTAACTGCGAGGGTAAAACGAAAGGGTAGTAAATTAGCTCGCAAAACAATCCCTCCATCGATCAACAAACTGGAAAAACACAGTCTCCAAGAATCGCCTCACGGGAACGACTTTGAAAATATAGTTTCCGCGGCGTCTGTAAGATGTCGGACAAGTTCCCCGGCACGATGCGTACGGATGCACCGGCTCGAGAAATGCATCCATTGTGGATGGACCAAGTAAAGGAGATTGCAGGTGGCCACCTCCTCCCATCTCATAGAGCATTCTACGTCGCCTCGCAACCTGTCGTCGGCGGATGGGACTGCTTGGACATCGTGGACACGCCCCAACATTTTGACGGCTCTGATACATCAGTCGCTAAAGAGACAGAAGGAGAAGAGATGGAAAGGAAATGGGGAATGAGTAAAGCGCACGAGGGAGATAGATTAAAAAGGGAGCTTTCTTTCTTGTCATGTATTTCGCGGCGTAGTTCGATCTATAAGCGCTCTGGTATCCACTGTGGTCTTTGGCGATGCTGCATCATCCTTGATCGAAAAGTAATTGAGTTGAATTGAAGAAGGGTAATTTACTAGTCTTTTCTTTTTTATTTTAGGTGGGAAAGAATAGCGGTGCAGGTCGAATATAAACTATGATTATTTGGTAAAAATAAATTAATGTGCCATATTAGATAATCAATACGGCATAGTTGTTGAGAAGAACTTTTCATTTCATTCAGAAGATTTCATTGTATCAACATTATTGGCAGCCAATTGCATATGGTATTGTAGGAATCTATCGCAAGTTAATCCTTTGTCTGTTTTAATACAGTTATTAAGAAACAACCCATATATTTTATCCGTTGGAATGAAGTGACCAATTATTCGTGTTCCTGAGAAGACAGAAATAAGTGGTCACAACATGAAAGTAGAGCCCTGACTGAATTTGAATCATTTGAGTTCGTCAATTCTATGAAGACAAACTGATTTATCTTCCCATATCCTGAAAACTTTCTGAATTGAGCGTGGAGGTTAGCGTGCCACCCAAGAGTTGCAAGAGATCACGGGTGATATAAATACAGTATTATAAACTATTGTTGATAATCTTAGTAAAGAATTTCTTTACAAAATTTAACACTCCGCGAGAAAAATCACCCTGAAAATGTATTATTATTGGTAAAAATTATCCCCGACTAAGTGAAAATGCCACTAGATAGTCAATGATATCGGTACAGTTGGAGTAAAACCAAGATAGTCTGACATAATTATTTGAGTGAAATAAAAATTTGCATTGTATTATCATCGTCTGAAAGAAAAATATTTGTGGATAGAAAGTAAACTGCGCTTTTTCGTTTCAAGTATGAATCCCACATCTATAGATATGCGGTAAGCGGATTATGAAGGACTTATCCGTAACGATTCAGAAAATCATTATAGATCCTGCCTCATTTCCAATCTATTATTTTTCTCGAGGATGAAACTGAAAATTTTCTCCTCGATAATTCAACCCACCCTGAGATTTGACGACGTAATGGGAGATATTCCTTCGATTAGGAATTCACTCGCGTTATTGCAAAAAGTATATGCAAAAGTCCAACTAAACTCAAATACGGATATTTCCATCCTTCAGAAGAGAAGGAATACCAATTTGCTAAATTTCGATGGGAAGAATATGATCGCCCACATAGTCTATACATTATTTCAACTCATAATAGTCAAAAATTCGTTGCGATGGCTCGAAGCGCCAGTCCTGGAAGGATTTAGCAAAGGGATATCTAGATAGCTGAGACGTATGAGGATAAAGAAGACTTCATCTCCGGAAGAGGAATGGGAGTGAGTGGTGGCGCCTTGCACTCGGTAGGCGTCTATGTGTCGGAGTGTGGATTACGAGCATAGCGGTTGTGGGGGAGTGTATGGGATGGCAGTGATTGATGGGCTAAACAGAGGGGAAGGTGCACGCAAGAGACGCACGCCTGCACACGCGCGCCGCCACTTTCGAAAACGCGACCGATTCCACGAGATTTCTTTCCACATTCGCGATTAGGGGTTTGAGGGGCCCCAGGGAACTATTGTCTGCGGGGACCTCACCTCAGGACCCAATCTTGAATACAGTTAGGTGAGGAAAATGTAGCTACGCTGCTGAATCGAAGGTTGAGATGAAATGAAAATATTTATATTTTCATTAGTATTTGGATTTGGAGAAACTGTCCATATATAATTCATACTAAATAAATAAAAGAAAAAGTTACAGCAATATATGGCATATTACATCTTACGTAGATCGATTCTGTTTTTTATATATGTAAAACGAGGAAGACCATGTTTTCTATCAAACAATTTAGGTATATTCAAAGACGGTGTAAAAATGTTAACTAAGGCTTAATGCGAGTAAATACTCTGTAGTTGACTTTCTCGATAGAAAGTGATAGCTAGAATCAGAATTACCAATTAATATCAATGGAATACTTATAAATTTATCTGTGTCATTTAAATAACTCGGGAGAATTCTTACTAACTTAAACTGGATAAAACATTCGAATAATCTGCAGTGAAGCAGTGGCGAAGTCGGCTTTATAAAGCGTGATGTCGATGGGTGCAATGAAGAGGTTATAGAGCGATTTATTTCACCTTAGTCAAGCCCCATCTGGAGTACTTAGCAACTATATCTGAATCGGCGGATTAAAAGCGTACCTGCAAACTCGAGAAATTGCGAGGGGTTACGTTTTGTTAAAAATACTTTTATAAAAAGCAAGCGTTACGAAAATGCTCGCAGACGTAGGTTGGGAATCATTTGAAGGAAAGAGATCAAAGCTGGGTTTGTCTGCTGTGCTATGTTATCACGACTGTTTGATATATTCAGAGAAAGCACATACTTTTGCAGAGGACGTAATCCGTATTATGCGATACTGCTACTTAGGCCGATCCCACAACTAATGTAAAAATAAGGGAAATATATGCTAAAATAAGCCTTTTTCTAAAGAAATAGCTCGAACGTTCTAATCTCATTAGATTCTTATGGATATTTTTTTTCTTGCTTCGATCGTCGATGCTATTCAAAAGCAGTTGTTGCAGTACTGTCAGTTGTCAAATATCTTAGTAAAAGTACAAAAACATCGTTGTCAGGGAAATGTTTAAGGTGTTAAAGATTTGAGGCAGCTCTAGGCACTTAGATGCCCCGATGCAAAATCAGATAAAGGTGCCCCCATCTTCATATTTCTCCAATAACAACACATTCTTCCTAATCTGAAACATCCCTTAATTAGGTCTTTTGGAAAGTTTTAATCGAAGGAAGAAACCAGAGAGAAATACTCTTACGCAGAGAAAGAAAAGTCTAGAATCATCGATAATCATCATCGTTAAGATTACTGCAGAGAACTCAACCGAAACTTCGACCCCATGGACCGAAGTAACCCGGCTGGAAACCCGAGAAATATTACATCCCGTATTATACAGCAGTTTTAAAATTCTACATCATTGCTAAAAAAGGAAACTTTTCATAGTCATAGTACTATATTTTACATTCGTAAGATTTGGTCACTAGTTAAGAAAAAAGGAAAGGTCTGTAACATATCTGAGCAAATAACTCCAAAAAGTTACCAATCGTTCATGATGATAGTCTAAGTGAGTATATATGTATTTTAAATAAATGATTTATAAATAAATAAAATATGAAGCGTTCCGCTTATTTTCCTACTTAATGAGAAAAACGTACTGTGGAACGAATGCTTATTATACAGAGGAACTGCATTACAACGATAGTGATAGTCAAGAGATCTGCCTTACTAATTTAGCAGATTTCTCGCTTTATTCTCTACATCATATTAAATGGAAGAGCTCTATGAAACTGATTTTCAATACTGAATTATAAATATTTGCAGATAACGAGGTGATGCTCGTATTTTTGTAACAATCCCCATTAATTCCTGAATTAATACTGAAATTTATATAAAAAACTAAACATAAAGCTGACTGATATTAATTATGTGAAATAGTGTTAAAAATCTGATTTTATGAGGATTAAGATAATTCATCAAAATGTTAGGCTCACATTTAAACCACATAAATGAAAACACAATTCCTACAAATAGCACCGATTTCGAATGTAAAACCGTTTTAGAAGTAGAATTCTAAAAAGCGCGAAAAGTGAAGAACCAAGTTTGAATCGAGAGAGGTGATATGGTCTGCTACCATTAACCTGCCTCATCAAAACACCCTCTTCCTCCGACTATGATTTCCCCGAAAGATTTGCCCTTCCCCGACCCCCAATAGCACCAGACTTCTCTGAGATATCTACTCTGCCCTCTCCTCCCCATTACCTTCTCCTTTACAACCTCACAAAACTCCTATCTGTCCTTCCTCTTCACTCTCTCTCTCTCTCTCTTACATTGCACTTTATGCCGGAAACTGGTTTCACGGTTGCCAATTCCGCTGAGGCTGTGGGGTAAGAGAGGGAAGGGGTAAGGGGGACCGTTAGCAAAGTGCACTGGAGGTGTGGGAAATGGAAGGATTTAGGTATGGGTAAGACGAAGTGTCGGAAGAAGAAGGGGGTTGATATTGGGAGGGAGGTCGTTCCCTCCTCATGTATATTTGGGCTCGTGGCCAGAGGAATCTCGTGTGAACACACTTGTGTGTGCAGTTAGCTCTTGGAATGACCCCAAAGTTCCGAGTTTCCGATTTCCACCATTGTCTTCGACGGACGACGGCGGAGTTTCCGAATTTTTTTAGATCTATCAGCCTTCTTTTTATTCATTAGGAAACGCGAGGGAAATATTAAGGACGGGCTCGATAGGGGCCATCAACATTTTTTGATCGTAAATTAAGGAAATGCAAACGGCGGAAGGTACGTGAGGAGTATTGAAGAAAGAAGGTTACGTCATAGGAAATATGAATTTTATATAATAGCTGACAAGAGTATTACGTTGCCAATTTCATCTCAAACTTCTGTCTAGAGATTCGCACATTTTAAATGATATCTGCTACTATGACACAGAGTTGACAATAATTTAAATAGAGTCATTTCATCAAAGTATTCTTCTATTGAGTTATTTATTCATCGACATCCTTGATGGGTATAGTCTACAAAAAAGGTTAATTATTTACGTCTCATGCTTATGAAAGAAGTATACCCTAATAACTAAATGAATTGTACAATTGCTATTAATTATAATAGGTAAAAAAGAAATTTCAACCGTTTTGATATAACGCAAAAAGTAATGCAAGTGATCGGTTTAGTGGTTCCAAAGAGTGATGTTAGTAACGACAGATAAAACTTGCATTTTGATAACATTATTTTTTTTTCATAAAATCTGCACAGATGTTAAATAAAAACTAAATATTATGCTCATACTTTCAAAATAATGATTCAATCCTTCTCTCTCCCTTAGAAAATGCTCTGGTAGGCTAAATATAGGTATATAATAATAAAGAATTTTCCAAAGTTATTTCGTGATAGTGATTCTATTAATGTAAACTGAAAAGTTCCTAATCCCTTTCTAAGGTAAAATCATTGCTCTTCCTTAAATATTCTAATATAACAGCACTTTGTCAAAAAAAGATGGGTCTTTCACTGGAGAATTACATATTTTAATTCAATTATATGGCAATCAATAAATCAATGAAATGATGTCGAGTTTAGATAAAAGAATGAAGACTATTAATGACACTTAGACTTTAATTAGTGCTACAGTGAGGTAAAAAAGGAATCTTTTTTAATGACGCTCAAGGAAATTATCGTCTAAAAACCAATGCCATTTTTGAGTTTAAAAAATATGGCATTATATGACGTATGTTGAAATATCGACGTTGATTTTCAATTAGTTATTCCCAGACTCAGTTTTCGCAGTTTTCGGAGGTAATAATTGTACTTTGCCAACGGCAGCCCGGCGGTATCCCTAGTATTATTTATCTTTAGTATAATACTATCTTTAATAAGAAGAGGTAAAAACCAACTATTGCAGCTTAATGATCTGCTCAATAAAAGATAAAATGCATCCTTAAACTCCTATGCCCTGAACATGACTAGCTCGATTAGCCGAGAATCGAACTCAGGCCTTCAGTATAGGAAAACTAATATCCCCACCAAGGTAGCTTCAGCCAACAAAATATACCATGCGAATAAGAAGATTGTGAAAAACTGAAAAACCCCATTGGAAAAGCTTTTGACCATATCAAAATCACGGACAGATCTCATTCCGCCATGCTACTTCTCACGTTCTTATTCTTTCCTTTATCGTCCGCCTATCAGTAGTGACTTCCTTTCGCGCCTCCAACAACTCGCCTTAATTCCCTCCTCGGGCACGATGACCTTACCTCAACTGAAAGACAAGGAACGGATTCTGACGGACACAAGTCACGTGCTGCCTCTCGCCTCGCTTGACGAGAGACGAACAGGACAAGCAACAGGGATCGGCTGAAGGGGGGATAAAGGGGGAGGTGTGAGAGAAAAGAAAGAGATGATGACCGGAAAAGAAGTTGATGATGCAGACAAAAGGACAAATATGGTTATCATCCATACTGATTATATCATACAGCTTCGGAGCGCATATATAGAAGCAATAACGTAATCAATCAATATATCAAAATGAAATTATACTAAATATACGAAACTTTGAATATTGACTTAAATAAACCATACGAGGAAAATTAATAGATTTATAATTTTCGGGCTTTCGATGAGTAAGTGTTCATCGAATGGACATTCATTCTTTACTAGGAAAAATTATCAGTTCTTTAGATTATTGGTGGGAATTTCTATCCAGCATTCCCCGTTTTCTGGAAGAAGAAACTCTTTTGAAGGAATAAATTTCAAAAATTAATTCTATTTTACATTCATAAGTCGTTTCGGGTGAAGTTGAGAATTAATACTATTAATTAATGGCTTAGCGTTTAATTAAACATTTTAACTTCTGACTTATTGATGAGATTAAATTGCACATCTAGTACAATGTTAAGTAAAGACATTTCAAACGGAAAATATATACGGCAAAATACTATTGATATCGTGAACCACAACAGTTTCAAAAGGAGAAATTTTACAGAAAAGAAATTTTTTACAGAGAAGAAATGAATTAGCTTGGAATTATTACAGATTCGATACTTTCTTTATTATTAAAGAAATAAACTTTGCAGTGCAGATTTTCAGGAATAATAACAGCAGCTCTACGTAAAATTTTCTTCGCCGAGAATTTAACAATTCATCATACAGTAAAATGTGTAATATAAATTGAAAGAAGAAGTTAATTACGGCTAAAATGCATTTCGTAAAACCTTTTAAGGGGAAAAGCTTTGAAAGTTAACTCTGAATAATCCAAAACTATTAATGGCACAAAAATCTATTTTCTTTAATTATACACCGCGTGTCTTTGTTTGTTTAGGCGTTTCGGCAAACCTTAACATGAAAAAGCATAATTAAAATGTCCCGCGCTATAATCTTCGGCACCATTTCATCGAGGGACCGCACCCTGAATAAATCAGAAAGCTTTTAAAACGAACCGAATCGCAAACTCAGCCGCGTTTCATTTGTATAAAAACAAAAGGGTTTTGCTTGGAAATTCTACAAAGAGTGATCCGACGCCGAAACATACTGAAGCGAATCATTCTCCCCCTCTATTGCCCGTTCATTTTTTAAACTACGGACGAAATGACGGTCGGCGCTATTTACGTTTTAATCATTGCATTCGATTGCTGCGGTGGCGAGCAAAAAAGCGAAGCGGCATCCGTCGTTACCCTTCCTCTGTCACACAAGCACCGCTTATGACGACCGATCGGCACATAAAATGGGAAAACATTTCATCAAAGGATCGTGCCAGACAGTCGATTCTCTGGCTCCCAGAAAGAAAATTGGGACAAAACGGATAAAGGTCTCCGGGCGGCGGTGTTTGTCTAACACAGAGTTGGAACATAAGTTAAAACAAGAGCTCTGTTTGGATTATCGATGAGAATTTCTGCTTAAAGGGAATGGCATTAATTTGCACGAAAGGCAATTGGAATTGCTGGACGGTAGAATTTCACTGTTATTAAACTCGGAATATTATGCTCCCTGAGTGGCGTGATTAATGGTCGTGTTCCCGAAGAATTGAATAAACTTTTCAACGGAGAAAAATTGTCCGATTTTAGAAAAATTTTATCATATTGGTTTCCACCAAAGTGGGACTATAAGTATACAGTACAATAAGCGAATCAAGTTTTGATGGAAAACTTGCGAGATACATTGCTGGAATGGAGAAAAATAACACGGGAACATTTTGTAAAATTATATATAATAATCCTATGAGGGAATCAGAATTGAATTATGAGCCCCTTAGGAGTGTGTATAGATGATTTACAAAGATTAGTACTTATTTAAATGAAACGATATCAATTTCTTCCCACTATGTGAAAATAAATTTATTTTTGCAATCAATATATTAAAGCATAACTAATATAAATTGCGGTGTTAATGTATCCTTGAGTTAAAGCATTTTTCCTACCTTATAACAAACAATTGATTTTTTGCGAGTAATTTCACGTTAACCTAACTTTAAGAGCTATCACTTTAGTCAATTAATTGTATATTTAAGTCGGACGCTTAGTACTTTCATATTTTTCATCAAAATCGGAAGTAAGCCAGGCTGCTTAAATCGTATTTACAGTACAATAAAGGTAAGAATTAATAACATTGAGTTTAGCATGGAAGAATTTGCTACCATTTCCTATGATACAAAACATGCACATAATATTTTAATTCTAAGAATGAGAGTGAATGCTAAAGTAAATGCGCTTGGTAATGAATTAGCCGATACGGATTAGTTATAAAGCTGTGAAATGTAATTTCCCATCTTCATATATTTCCTCAATGCTTCCAAGTGAGTCATGCTATCATTGTTTAATATATTCGGAACTATAGCTACCATGTCCGCATTAAGTCAGAGACATAAGTTTAAGAGATTTAACCTTTCACAGCTCAACGGAAATACTTTTCCAGTCTATGGCTTACATGACTTTTTGGCATATGACTTTTTTAAGATTTTATAACTTAAAAGTAAACTTTTCATATAGTGAAATATAATCGATACAATTTTTTGTAAGAAAAACATGTTAGGGTATTCCGATTATTTAAAAATCGATGATATTATTACAAGAGTTACCGATGGCTATAAAGATATCATGGATGTTCAGAGTAAGATTTTAATTGTAACTTCCATGGAGGTTGTATAATATTTTAGTCTGTATTTTTAATAGTATTATTTTATCGTAAAAATCAACGGGATGAAGAGGAAAACTATAGAAATGAAAGTCGATGGTTTGAAAATTCCATATGACTTAAGCGATTGAGAATAAACATCGAATGAAGAGTGACTGTTTTCAGAAAGGAAAAGCAGTATCTTCCTCCCAAAAGATGGGCCTGCTTATGTAGCCATCAAAGAAGATGATGCACTCATCACAAACTGGAATGCTGTCAAGTAACCGACTTAGTTTATTATTAATAAGATGTAGGACATATAAAGTAGTTTGTATATAAATATTTACTGAGATAAGCTGCTGTAAGCACTACGATGGAAACGATATATAAGGGGGATCTCCTCAACTAATTCGGGAGCGTATATCAAACGATAAGGACGTCACAAAAACTTCTCCCTCGGGTATAAATATAGCTTCATCCGGCACGCGTAAGTTAATAAACATATTCATGGAAGCTATCATCCATTCTCCAAACATCGACCCAATATCACGTTTCCCGTTTATTCCAAAACTTTCTATATGACGCGTCATTCCTGCTCAATGGACTCCCAGTTGCACAACGGACATGACAAAATCCGATCGTCCATAATTTCTGGACGTCAATTTCCCATCCTTTCATTTCCTTGCCCATCTGACGCCCGTTTAACGACTTTCCACCCATACACCGTCCTATGCTCCATTCAGCCATCCACAATACAGGCGCCTCCATAAAATCTCTACCTCGCAAGAGGTGAGGTGGCGCGTGTCCCTCATATCGCTCCAATATAAATGTAGGGTAGCTTTGGGTTGACAAATGGCACGTGCGGCCTGGAAAGGAAAATTCGTGCGGAAAAGGGGTCCTAATGGTCAGCGGGGGTCAGCAGTTTCCGAGGGCGTCAAAAGAAGGCTAGGACAGATGAAGCGGTCATTTCTTCCACGTGGATAGAGCCCGCTGACCTATCCTCAAACTCTCTATTGCCTGGACCCCTACTATTCCCATTACCTCCCCGCAGGGGTTCCACCCCCGCTCTCCCCCGCACTCATACAGCTGCACACTCCAGCCACTCGTCTTCCTTACGAGATTCCCCTTAAAAACCCTCGCTCCTACTTCTTGTTCGAGGTTCCGGAAAGAGAATGCGGGGGAGGCTGATTGTCTCTTCTCTTCCGCCACTGTGACTATTGAATGATACTCGTAATTCTGGCTTACAATATTCGACATTCGGTTCAATTCTTAAATTGATGGATTTACTTATTCAGAACCTCTTTGAACAAATCTAGGAAAGGGTCCCGAGACTTTTAATGTTATAATAAATTTTCCAGCAGAAGCTCATAGAATACAATAATAGCATACTTTTATTGTTCGTGTAATAATTTACATTCAATAATTCAAAGTACAAACTGACAGGACTTTTCACATCGTTTATACGCGCCATAGAAAACCGCACTACATAATTTATAATGAAAATTTTTATGCGCTATATAAAAGTTTGAAACAGCGTCAGCTCAGTAAACGAAGGATGTTAGTCAAAATAGAATGGCAAAATCATTTTTGTATGTATGTATGTAAATTAGAATTTCCTGTTAGCCATAAACGTTATTTATTAAATATTGCATGTGTATAGTCTCAGTAATAAAGCTTTAAAGTAGAATTAGTCTCACTCTTATAACGTTTATTTAAAAATTCAACCAGGGATTAAGCTTTAGAAAAATAAAAAGTACAAATACAGAAATTTTGAACGGGAATTCTTCGAATACATGAAATAGGAAATTGAACACAGAAGTTCAAAGCCCCACGAAAAAGAGATCCGACAGTTTTATCGTTTTTCTAAGTTTCAAAATTTGATTTGCCAGCAAAGTAAGCCAACAACGAGAAAAATTAATAATATACTATGCGATTATTTGCGAATTATATCTCTCCATCGTGACTCCAAGAATAGATAAGAGATATATTCTACATTTCTCCGCAGAAGAGGAAGCATAGATCAGGTTTAATCATATAAAATAAAAAGTAAAATATGTTGACCACTTGCATCCACCAATTAAAATTAAGAGTCGCGACGCATTTTTCTTATGTCAATATCATATATGTATGAAAGTTGTAAGGCATCTGTTGTGAAAATTTCTGTACATCTTTTTAGTCTTACCTCTAATATCAAATATGTGGGTTAACTTTTTGTAATGGTAGTTCTTTTTCCATACATATTAAAATACATGTTGTCGACTACTCGTTGGAGAAAAATACGGAATTTCACTGCTTTATATTATGAAAACTTATGAGCAGATTCTCTCATTAGAACGCTATATAAAAACTCGCTTTCAAGAAACTTACTCACTTTACACTCTCACTTGACTCATTTAACTCTCTCGTTACGAATAAGAAACGAAAAAGTAACATTGTATATACTTAAGAACGTTAGAAACGTTTTATCTTCTCGCGATTGCTTTTCTACTATTTCATAAGCTAAAGCCAGCTGCTAGAATCTCTCAGGAGTTATGAAGAAAGTGTGTCGGGCGAGATAAACAAACTGCTGGACCTAACTAGAAGAGAAAGAGCAGATGTATGTGTTTTCCTTTGAATATCAGACTGATTAATACTACAATTTCGAGAGAGCATTTTTCTAAGTAGCGGAGCATATCTTATCTTTTTCACTTACAGTACCACAAACACCTAGACCTTTTGCTTTCCAAATTTCTTTCTCCTTGGCACCAAAGCAGAAATCAGGCCAGCGCTTATGATTCACGTTAAGCTAAATCTTGTTAGATTTCGTCGACAGGAGGCTTTGGTAAATTCTCTCTATTGCACGGCTATAACAATAATTCAGCTCAACTTAAGGCCAAAGGAGATTTAAATATTAGAAATAAGCGTCAGACGATAATGGGTCGAGTTTAAAACCTTTGAAACAATAAAATTTCACCGCCGAGGAATTTCCCTAAAGTTAAATAAACTTTAACAATGGAACAGGAAATCACGCTATTTCAGTTTTACGCGCCGACCGAGTTGATACTTTACGATTGTTTTTCCACCCTCCGGGTAAAATACGTTAATTTTACAACAGTATGATTTACTCCCACCATTCCACCATCTTCCCCTCTCCAACTCTCAAGGCATTCTCATAAAAATCGAAAAGGACCTAAGTAAGACAGAAATCATCCCATCCGATGAAATAAAAAAACTTTTAAAAGAAAGACCTCGAATTATATAGAAAGCTATCATAAATCTGCTGCTAAAACAGCGTCTGTTAACTAAATTAGATAATTATGATTGATATCCTGATTTATTCACTAACGCTACATTAAAATCTCTTCCGATGAGGACGATAACAACAAACGAACGCTAACAAGCAAGTCCAAATGTGGATTCAAACAGGGGACCTCAATGTTGCTTGTCTTGCACGCTAACCCCAAGTCACCAAGACGGAAACCGAAATCTGGGCATGTGATGAACAATACATAAATTGAGAGAATCTCGATAACAAAGACTAGAGAAAATATATTAGACCACTGATAGCGAAGATAATGGGAAAGAAACCATAAAAAGTTTTTTCGGTGCCTTTTCCATTATCATTAAAAACTAGAGAATTTATTTTTCTTTAAAATTGCTTTTTTTGTGTCAAAAACAACATCATATGTTAGGGAGGATTCAGCATCACTTATAAATTCTGCTTGAGAAGAAATTTATGCATAGATGGGAATAATAGCAAACGGATCTTCCTCATTCTGGCTAATTAATAACTCAAAACATCAAAATAAGAGTTGTTGAACACGAACCAAATACAGCATTTAAAACCTCCCCGTCTTCCAGAGGTAGCTGAGGACCTTTTCATCTCGGAGATATATTTTTTCCTCCTTTCTCCCGAGACCGGATTTGCCCTTTTAGCAGCACTCGTGCTTCGACAGAAAGTCACGCCCGACATAGGCCTATAGAAGGAGCAAGGTGCAGGGGGAATCACCCTCCCCCCGCGGCCCTCCTCCAGGTCCCTGAAAACAACGCAGAGAAGTAGACAAAAGGGAGTGAGGAGGCGTCTGCTGTGTGGAATAGAATGCGTCGAGCTTATTGTGTAAATATAGAAACGGCTGAAATTCTCTACGGCCGCAACCCTCCCGCTCACTTTCCCCTCACACGCTCTTAACCCTCCACACTTGCGGCTTTTTCTTGTTCCGCTCGACTATCTACTCCTTACCTCCTCCGCTGTATCACCTACCTTCTTATCTGTTTCCCTCCTATTCTCTTAACTCTCCGTATCCCTTCCACGCTTTGAGGAGCACGAAACCACTTCTCAAATACTACCGATTCCCTACTAGGATATTTTTCATTTTCGCTATGAATATCGTGATTCCTATTATGATGCATGCAATAGTTTCTGATCAACGTACTCAATTATGGTTGTATATACACCCTTGTAATTCTCCGTAATAAACAATTCTAACATAACAGACGATTGTTTCAATATTATTAGCGTCCAAATATTGAGTTACCAGACCACTCTTTCGTTGAGCTCATTAGGGCGCTGTTTCAATTCTCCCCTGCCACACGCCGAAAGTCGGATTTTAGGGTATTACATCTGCATCTACATCAATATCCTCCAAGCCTACTTTCGGCTTGGGGCTAGAGGACTAATTATTTATGTAAATATAGGTGTAGTTACTTCGTTGGATTCAGAAATTTAAAAGTATGATCTCCTCTACTTTTAGTATAGGTCTAGTTATCTGACACCTTTCCTATAAAATTGTAAACTATAGTTAGTTTCTAACAAAATACATATTGAAGAATCGTTTATTAAACCACCTAATATGGATTTTGTAAGAATTAATAATTACCACAAAGTTACGACTGATTCCGTGTCGTTTAATAGCTATTTTACAAGCACTGCCATAAACAGTCCATCATTTTCATAACTTTGCTTTCAAAACTTCAACGTCCAAGGGACGAAGATTAGCTTGTTAGCTAGGTAAAGAAATATTCATTCCACATTCCGTACCATCAACCGCTCGCAACATTTTGAAATGCTTACCTTCACTCATTCACATAGTTAAGTAAGCTATTTCTGTCATAGAAAATTTTACGCTGAAATATGGATTCTAATATCCCGCTATGATAAATTCGTTTCCGTATATACTATTGCCACTCTTCTTCCGTATAACTTGTAGTACGAGTGATATTATTCACATTCAACCTCCACCCCTCAGTCCATTAATGGTTATTAACGTAATGGTTCCTTTTAGAAGTACTTTTAATTGCGAATGTCCTCAAACTCAACGAGGTAACTTCAGATATTGTAAATTCCTTTGATCATTAAAATAATTATTCTATTTCTTCGGTGATATGAATAAAAATAAAGAATGCGTTTCGAGGAGCTATTTATTGATAAATTTTAACGATTAACTTACAATAACTCATGGGAAAAGAGCAAATACGTTATATTTAACTTCATACAACTGTAACTCTTGGGTGACCATCTTGCAATACATTTTACCCGAAATTCAGTATTCTACAATGGATAGAGTCGCTATATCCTGGATTTCATTCGATATATTATGGTACCCAATGTAGATAATGAGAATCATGGCTCAATATGTGCGTGACTCAAAAGAGACTACCTGAGGGCGCTATTATATCTTTCCTTTGTTTCTTTCTTTTAATTCTCAATGTTCAGGATCTATATATAATACAAATTTCATGCTAATGATTCTGACAGGTACTTTTTAACGATATGAAAATACATTCAGTCAAAAATATTAACTATCAAATTTGAGAGCTAAATGGTATAATTACATTAATATACAAAGCATCTTAATTATGATACAAATAATAGATGCTGCTCTAGGGATAAGAGAAATAACGCTGTTTTAATCGTTGTAACTGTTTTAATTGCTGTAAAACTATTGTTTTGCGATTCTCAATTTTATTTTAAACGTCAAAAAAACGAATATAAAAATGTTTATAATTTAAAGATAAATACTAATAAACACTAAAAAATCTGTTACAGATGTAGCCCATCATTTACAGCTAACTTCTGCACACAAAAAAATCCTAGAAAATCTGAAATGAACCAACCAATCGTCTGTAAGCTATTACTTCCACCCGTGAAATCGCTTCATCTGCCATATATTCATTAGTTCCGGAGATTTTCTTTTTCTCTAGAGGGAAATATAATTGTACGGCGCTCCTTCCCCGGTTCTAACCAACCCTGAGAAGATATTTTACGGTGATCGATATAGTTTCCTACCATAAGGGTTAAACATTTCTCCTAAATATAGATGATCCAAAAAAGAAAACAAACTAATTTCTCTCGCCTCCATTAACATTTTTCCTTTCATCTCCTACCTTCCGTCCGATTGTTTCTAAACTGTTAATCACCGCAGCTTAGCTATCTTATACATTACACGCCAATGTCTTCTTCCGTTATCTTTTCATGCGTTCTCCGCCTCACTCGTCTTTGCTGTTTGGAAGCGAGGGACGTGGGTGAGTCTATACATAGATTGGACGTGGAAAGGGGGGCAGAAGACAAAGGAAAGGAATGACGGGTAATGAAGGAATGAAAGGAAGAGGCTCGGATGAAGGTTAGGAAGAGCTAAATGAACAGGCAAGTGCGATTTTTACCGAGAAAGTCTCCAACTCTCGCAGCCTATTCCAAGATTATGGCTCAATTTGGTCTTGCGCTAACTTCCAGGTGATCTCCACCCGAAAATGAAGTAAACGACTGCGCGTTAGTTGATTTACGCCTCGAGGAAACCTCTTCCAAAGATTTCATCTCTAGGAAACCTCCAAACGGGTTGCAAAAGTATACCTGAACCGCCTAATTAGAACACTTTCCCAGCTTTCGGTAACAATGGAGGAAGTCGAATGAAATCGCTATGCTATTATGTCGTCAGTTAAGAAGCAAAAGTAATCATTCACCACCTCAAATTTCACAAGGGAATCATTTTGAAATGTAGCCTTTTGGGTGAAACGGTGATGAAACAAAAGGTCAGAACG
The DNA here is from genome assembly GCA_036926295.1 of Pachydiplax longipennis. Classification (NCBI taxonomy): domain Eukaryota; kingdom Metazoa; phylum Arthropoda; class Insecta; order Odonata; family Libellulidae; genus Pachydiplax; species Pachydiplax longipennis. The sequence goes on from JAVFKF010000012.1 coordinate 22,981,666, forward strand.
GAAATTCCAGATGTGAATGAGATTCTGAGATTATCTGTAAATCAATGTAACAAGTGAGGCTTCAAACTTTCTAATAATTATTACCGTATCCTTTTGGTGATATCAATAAATTTTATTATTATTTTTGTAATTTCGTTTGAAGTTTTTATTTCCTCATTGTTTACTGTTGCAATTTTTCCTTTTCCTGATTTTATTTTATTATTGTTTTTGTAATTTCTTTATATTACCGCTTCTGTAAGTTTCAATTCATACACATTTTTATATTATATATTTTAGCATTTTTCCTAAGATATCACCTTAGGTTTCTTTTACATCCACTTCTAAAGTTTTCCTCTCTATTTCTATTCTCCTACACAAAATTTGTTATGCAAATAATATCATTGAATAAAGGTTAGATGGAAGAAGAGACCTTTCAGTCTCAATCTCGCCTAAATAAAGACCTTATAGACCTTATTAAATGATCGAAAAATAATATGCCCTTCTTTTTCCTGAGACTATTTCTCTGTTTTTCTTTTACGTTTTAACCCCCAAAGCCGATTGTACGGAAGGAAAAACTTATCCTGGCGCTGCTTCAGTTGATAAACTGTTTGCTGTAACAATATCGTAGGATAATTATCACTGAATTTCTTAATCCACTGTAACTTAAATATGGAATAAAAGATACTCAACCAAAAGCAAACGATTTACGATGTTTGAATGAAACTTACAAAAAGTACGAACCAAAATAGAATAGTTTAATCGGAAAATTTCTCACAGTGCTTTCAAACAATAAAAATATTTCGTTTTTTATAATGCAGAAAGTAAACACCCTGATGATCAAATTTTAATGTTAATAATTTCCTAAAAGATTGGAAACGATACTAATTGACGCATTGAACTGACCATTTTTACCTCATTGTAAATAGCAATACCTGACATTTCCAAAAATATGAAACTATGCAAATGACATGCCACCGTCTTATACGTTCTTTTGTTTGACTTAAACTGTTCTTTTTGTGTATGAAGCTCATCTAAGATGCTTTTTGGTATGTATTACTATTTTCACTATTACCCGGAATTCCTTATAGGCTGGCGCCAAAGGTCGTGAATTATTGTCATTTTCTGTATTCTCCATTTTACTTAGTGAGTCACCGTTGGAAAAGGAAAAATTTATTTTGGGAGTTGGAAAAGAAAAATGTAGCCGACAATCGATGGAGCAAGCAAAGGAATGAGACAATCAGTTAACCTGACAATAAATCGATGGATAAATAATTATATGTTAAACAGTGCTTATGAATTTTAGGAAAACATTATAATATTGATGAAATCAGTACGGAATGCAAGATGTTAATTGAGATGCTAATTTTTACAATAGCCTTCTGCTTTCATTTGCAATAGTATTAGATAGACTGTCTAGTGATTTTTCTACTATTCCAAAAAAATCGAATGTTCCTCTTTTCATTCCAAGCACAATCAATATAGCCTGTAAGAAAGGCTCATAGCTACCCGAACTTTCACAATTTACTTAGCACATCTATATTTTAGTTATTTTCTTACATAAAAAAATCGAAAATTATGATTATCACAGCATGTGATACACAATGATACAGATAAACAAGGTACGATGAAAATACTATAGAAAACTCTATGATACCTCTGGTCATTAGTTTATCTTCTCATTTATTCAATTCTAGAAAGATATTTTTATTTTAAGGATTTAATTTCTCTTCCAATAATAAATATTCTTAAGGACATTTTCAAAATCATTTGTTGCGAAAAAGCAACACATCAATTTCGGAAATGTGGATTATCTATAAAATAATATTATACATAGATTTGATCCTTTCCTGGTCGGTAGCTTTTAAAAAAATAGCCCGGGTTGCCAACGTTTCAATGGGTATCTAAACCATCTTCTTCAGATGCATGCAGTTATCGTTATCTGGTCGGTGCGCGATATACAAGTGCGATAGCAGAAATACACCGTCTTCTATTTCAGTACGTTTTTGTGATAAAAACTGGAACAAAGGTAATGAGTTATTGCGGTTGTCATACCAAACTGGTTAATATAATTTCTGAATGGCCAACTCAACCTATGAAAAAACTTCAAGATCCGACAAACTTCAATAATATTTCAAAAACCTCAATATACGCAACACCGCTATGTCGCCGCGTATCACTTGCCCGGAATATGCTCATGATTTGCCGGTCAATTTTTGAAAGTCACGTATTCTTCCGGTTTTGGATTCGAATGTGCTCCACTCAACAGCTTGCTGTACAATCTAGTTACATCGAAACAAACAAACGTTTGATTTGTGCGCCGCAAAGTCTGAGAATACATATACGTATGCTGTGGAATTCAAAAGGTAAAAAAACACTACAGCACCCCATCATTCACATATCTTCAAATACATCCCCAAGGTCCCACTCATCGAGGACACGCACTTAATCGCACCCCTCATCCACACATACACAAGAGACGAGATATTAACCGCTCCTCCCTCTTCGCCAATCCCTAAGGGTCATAGGAGATGACCTCACCTCCTCGCACACCCCTTAAAAACTTCCCTAGTAGAAAACATCCCCCGAGACATACCGCAACCCTCCTTGCTGACCACCAGAAAGAGAGAATAGAAAGAAGAAGAGATAGTTTGATGCATCATGCAATATCTCTTGTCAGCGCCTTCAAAAGGACCCGCGAACCGGAGAAAGGCTCCCCCTGCATTCGGTCCTTCCCTCTGAGTATACGGCGGATATAAAAAAGAGCGATGTCCGCCGGGGAGAAGATGGAAAAAGGTTCAATATATATAGAAAAGGGAAAAAGATTCTCCCTCTTGACCCAGCGAATCTCCCTTTTTCTTCATGCCCAGAAGGGTCTTGACCATCACGTCCGCACAAGAAGAGGCTCTCTTATTCCTCCCACCCTATCTATCCCTTTCTCTGAAATCATTCGCAGGGCCGCACGTGAGAATTTCAGCTCCCTCTCCATGCGCTTTTCGACCATTTCGCCCCGATCTTCGGCCCCTTTCACTCTCCTTGCTCTCCGAATGGAACGTTTTCCTCCTCTTTCCTTAGATTGGCGCATCCGAGAGGAATTCCATCGCTGGACGCTGCTCTTATCTAAGCATTTCTATACCCCGAAATGTTCCGAACGGACTGGACTGTTGGTTCCAAAAACTCCTACTCCTTTGGAATCTATTTGCACTATAATTTTAGGAAAGTCAGCTTTGAAGAGCAAAAGATATCCTAAGGTTCAAATATGCTTCAAATATTTATTTCTGCGCCATTAATATTGTCAATAACTTTCAAAACAAGTAAAATCTAGTTATATCAATAGAATTTACCAATATTAGGCCCGCAGGTCAGAATGAGGAACGTTTAAGGTTTTCATCCGGCCTGCCAATCTTTATGAAATTTGGTAAATTAATTCGACTTGAAAAACTTATAGCCTTAGATAAATCCTTAAAAATAATAATTGCGGGATATTGAAAATCTTATCCAATAATTCGTAAAAATTGTCCTCGTTTTGAAGAAAAATTAACTTTGATTACTGAATAGCTTTTCACTCTGTTTAAGTGCACTGTTTCTATGATGTATTTCAGTGTTTGATTATGTGAAATTTTTTTTGTTCATAACACCTCCATATAAACAGTGTTCAGAAATGCGACATTTTTACAAAAGATATGATAATTTTATTTTAAGAGCCCCCGTTAATCCGGTTTTGAGGAAATTTATAATGTCTTTAAAGCCGAAAAGATTGTATAAATTTGTTATATACGCTTCCTCAAAGAATATAGAAAATTTTCCTATATCAGTGTTTCCCAATCATCTAATCAGAAATTCATGAAATTAATGTAAACGCAGATAATTCATTTATGGGAAGCCTGAGATCCCAACCTTTTCTTGATATTAAGGATAATTAGCGGCATTCACCAACCGGATCATTAGTCATAAAAAAATACAGCGCAAGTATATGACTTTCTAAAGTAGAAGTAGAGAACTAGTGGTATTACTACGGATAAATATGAATATGGAATAGATTAAAGAAATTACCGGGGAGAACCAAAAGTTTAGTGATGCATTATTTGTTAAATAACTAACAGAGAGAGCTTTAATCAATCTTCTTTTTAAAATCGGACTTTCCAGGATTGCATATTTTTTTAAAAATCCACTTAGCCAAGTAATAGCAAAATATTACACTGTACAAAAGAAATGCTAAGCTGCAATCCAAAGCTGAAATCAAGCTCAGATTCAAGTAAAAATTCCCTCCCCTTCAGCTCTGCCTAAAAAATTCAATAAATTCCCATCCACCGAGAAAATGCGCAACTATTCCTTTGCGAACATGACCCCAATTAAACCGAGCTGTTCAAAATATTACGCCATTGATATCCACGCCAATTAGCGCCTTTAGAGCTCGCTGGCTATGAAAATTGGAAATAACTTCATCCGAAACAAATTGGAAGAATCTCCTGCCCACGGCAGACCTCTTGGGAAAGCAAACCCCCACACCGATTCCTCCCACATCTCCAAACCCTCCTTTTTTTACCGAACCCGTCTCCGAGTGACATGCGGGATTGAAATGTATGGCTAGGACGAGGTCTCCGGATTCATCCTCCTGCCTTCTCCCTGCATCTCTTTTCCTATCTTTTTCCCTCGTTTTATTTTCCATCTTCCTCTCTGACCTCCCTTCCTGAAACACACCGAAGACTGTGTGCCTTTGCCCTGGGGGCCCCAAGTTCCCGGGGGTGACATCAGTCGCGGGCACACTGCGGGGGAGGGGAGTTTGAGATATGGTCAGAGAGTGGACGGTGGGGACTAAGGAGGAGAATCACGTCGGAGAAAATAAAAGGGAATTTCAAAAGCATTTTTCCTCTTCTGACCCTGCGCATTTAAGAGTTTTGTTTTGCTCGTCGACTGGGATTAAACCCGATTTGGGGGCGGATAGGGTTGGATTCGCAATTACGAGCGCTAAACGCTAGCTGAGGGCCTCATCCTAAATGGGGCCCAAAAATATATTTAGATACCCAAATTTTATATTTTTTCAACCTGAAGAATTAAATGGTGGGGCCTCCAAATGTTGCTAGTCCCTCTTCCTCTTAATTTTGAGCGAGTACTAGGAAAGACATCGGAAGTATTTATTGCTGGTTATAAAAGTAGCTAAAATTTGGAGTCTACAAGCGGATCATCTGGAGAAAATTTTGGAGTAAATACAGTTAAATTTAAAAGGAATGAAAAAATTGATTCAAGAACACATTTAAATCATTATCATTCAAGTGATATGAACCCTTTGGTAGTGAAAGCACATGGAGTATTGCCAGATAATTTTATCTGAATGAGTAAAATGCCAATGAGTCGACTGCACAAACGTCATAAGCTTAAGAAACGATGTTAAGCAGGTATATAAATTTATGTAAATTTACTTTCAACAATTCTAATGACAAAAACTAAAATATATCGGATTTTTCCGAACCGAACCGAACGAAACGATCGTCGTCCGAAATTGCAAATATAATCGTTAATGTTGACATTCGATATACGATATACGACATTCGATATACGATATACACAGAAATATTGAGATAAGGTGAATTTATATGCATGGGAAAAAGTTGACGAAAATTTCAAATTTCATGAGCATTAATTTATTTGCAAAATCCCATAGCTCCAATTATCGTTATATTAGGTTATTATTTAAATGTTACGCGGTTTAAGAATGGTTCGAGGTTCAAGAAAAATATTAATTTTGGAAATTGTTCGGAGCATTTATATTGAATCGAATTTATTTATGTCCTTAAATTTTACGGAATTCCTTAGTAAAAACATCCACTGCCATTATATCAAGTTTTAGCCGGATAGTTTTAATCATCGATGAGAGTAAAATCCCAAGCATACTGATGAAAATCGTATGCAACATCCCCTCTCTTCCCCCACCAGACCGAAATGAATACAAATCAACAGCTTCTCCATTTTGCGCCATCACATCTCGTAGGAAAAAATGATCAAATGAAACGCATCAAACTCCGGCAGCGCATCCGCAAACTTTTTTGATTTGTTATGCGGCCGATGACGCAACACAAAAGAGAGAACCGGACGGTTGTGAAGCTATGAAAACAGGATGGGAGCGCTATGTGTGTGCATGTGTACCCCGAATGCAATTAGAAAGCCGGAAGGTTGCGTTGGAGTTGGAGTGATTAATGCCAGAGAGAACCTCTGTTCCATGCGTTTTGAAGTGGAACATAGTCACGGGGGCAGAGGGTAATTGCATACCTCCTCCCACAAAAGCTCGCCCAACCAGACTTTCCCTCACATGCTAATTCTTTCGGTGCCTTATTATAGCGAGCCAACAACCGTACTGTTCTGCGATGGAAAGGGGCTCGATCAACAATCGGTCGCCATGCTCGCAACCGAATTCAACAGCCCTCTCCTGATTGGTTGCTTTTAGCTACGAAAGCAAAAATTAGCTTCGCTTCTTAAGATATGCGTCTTGGCTTCTTGAAGCATGAACTCGGAATTGAAATTCGGAGCGATATTCGGAAATTTCGCAGGGATTACTACACGTTTAAAAATGATGTTCGTTTAATATAGTTCTCGTGCATGTTTTAGTAATGAAAAGTATATGCCCGATAGTAAGAATGAGTAAATAAAAAATCTAGGAACTACACTTTCTCAAAACCCAAAGCAGTGCATATTCAGAAACAAATACAGCTGACAGTGCAGTGGCCTTCGTATTGCGTCTCTTATCCCAAATTTCCAGCTTGAATTAGTTAAATTAATTCATGTCACTACCAAACTTGTATTGACGACCGTCGTTTCCAAATGCTGTGAGGAAATACAAGCTACACTGAGTTCCTTTTCCTAATATCCAAAGTTTAAAAAATAACTATAAATTGATAACTCAAGGAACAAGTCGTTCTTCCTTGTGTAGAAAATAAGTGTTTTTATATTCTTTAAACAACAAAAATATAAAAGTTAAGGGAGAAAAGATTTTTGCAGGACTTTGTCTTGGGACTGCTATAAGGGAGGATGAACTATGAAAAGGGAAAGACCCTGGTTCAAGTCCTAATTTTTTGGACCTTATTCACCACCATTTTTATAGCGATTTTTCTCACAATGTATGAGTACTAATGCGATAAATCACAGCAATTAAAATAACAAATATAGTATATTTAATAATGAAAAGTATAAATGCGATTACTGTCCCAAATGTTATGGAAAAAATGGTATGTAGCAAATAACGATCCAAAATTGGATTCATAAAGAATTATATCTCATTCGTTTTTAAATTTAGAGCTGGACATTTATACTGAACGAGATTACAGCTTAGCGCCCACTCTTTATTAAAACTCATTAACCATCGATAGATTAACTAAGCGACGAAGCAAATGGAGCTCTCCTGTAAAAGATGCCTTTATAAGAGAAAGAGCGACCGGAAAACGCGCTTATTACCGACGCATTTCATTAAAACTTCGACCTTAATGTCCGAGTTAGACGTAACAACGCATTCTCGAAAGCCCTTCCATATTCGCAGCTAAACGAATTCCTACCACTCTCCCAGGTCATCCAGGCAAAGGTTCCAGCAAACAACTCGTTTATAGCAAACTAAAAAATCAACACTGTGACTGCAAACGGCGGACGAAAAGAGAGAAAATATCCTCTCTCTCTCCGGGGCTCGCTGAATCCTACAATTCACCATTTTCTCCTTAGCATACACAACGCCAGGGGCGACGAAAAAAGAACAAAAAGGCATATCTTCACCCGTATTTCTTCGAGCTGTGACTTTGGTATTCGCCATCCCTTCCACGGAGAGTGGAGAGAACGGTGTCCCAAATGAAAAAGGGTTATGTTCTCCCGTCTGCACCGGTGAATGACATTGAGAAAGAGGGAATTTTGTCTCGAGATGGGCATGGAATAAATGGTGGCAGGGAAGAAGGAGCAGGGAGATGGATAGGAGGGAGGGACCCTTGCTTGCAGCTGCTTAGGACAGGGTTGAGGCGAAAAAATGGGAAGAGCTAAAAGGTAAAAATTGAGGAATTTTAGATGAAGTCGGAGAAATCTACTGAAATGGAACCAGATGTTTGAGAATAAAAGAAGTGTTTGAATGAAGGGGAATCTATCATTTTGACAGGAAATCCAAATTAACGTGGGACACGAGACGCAGATTTTTAGAAAAAAGACACAGATTGATGAAATCACTGAGGAGCGAACTGTGTTCTGGATTTAATGAAATGTTTTGTTATTATCTAACAGCAAAAGGCCTAAAATATATTTAAATGCAAGAAATTGCAACAATTAAGTAATAGGTGCATTGAAATTTCTTTGATCATAGTACAGTTAATCTGAAAGTTGTTCAAAATTAAAATATAATAAAAGATTACTGAAAAAAATTCCATTCCTTCTATGAAAAATATTACAAAAATCTACGTAATATAGAAGTTTGTAACTTGATTTTGTTCATCACAACTATTGAGCAATAGCATTAACAAGAGACATAAATAAATATAATACAAGAGACATAAGGAGCTTTCTCAATGGTTTGCCTATTATATGTGTAATATATAACTCTCCCATATGCGCTTGAGAATATTTTGCGAAAAAGCTCAACGAATAAAGCAGCCATACAGTAAGTAGTGGATCCAGGTTCGAATCACGGCCTCGTTAAACCTTTTCAAACCCTCCCAACATGGTTTTATTTACTAAGTTTTACAAGAGTCGAGAATAAGGAATGACAGCTAAAATAATGTGAAATAAAGCCAAAAACAAGGAAAAGCATTCGCGGAGAAAAGCGGAATAAGAGGGACAAAGGAATGATAAAAGAGCCGAGGAGATGGCTGACGCATAGAGTCAACACGGCAGGGATATTATAAAAAAGCGGGAAGGAGGAAGGAAGAAAGAGGAGCTCCGCTATTTGCAAAGCAGCCACCCGTCATGGGCATATCCTCCGACCCCGAAAACGTTTTGCTCGTGAGATGAGAAGTCTCCCCAGAAGGGATGCTAAAGAAACTCGAGGGACATGCGTGATTTCACTTGTCTGCCCCCGAAAAATAAAGCAAGGAAAGAAGGTTGAATCTCTTGGTTTTAAAATCCCCCCTTACCTACTCACAATCCCCGGACGGGTCTTACAGCATAAGTTCTTTCAAGTTCTCCTTTATTTTGGTGAGAGGAATCCGTAGCATAGCAAATACGAGACATTTATTGTGGTAATACGGCATAGTGAAACTAAAGAGTTTAAGTTGAGTTCAATAGTATCATCATTTAAGTAGAAAGAAGAAAATATTTCTTTTCGGAAGATTATTATAATCATAAAACTAAAAAAATACAATACAAGATCCGTCGCTGATATTTCGATAAAAATTTATGACCGTTTTCTGTAAAATTCACAAGTATTATTAATATTTGGTGGTGCCTTTAAGTAACAGGCTTACCTACCTCGGTAGCTGAATGGTTCTGCTTGCCAACTATCGCCATGGTCCCGGGTTCAAGTTCAGGCTGACCATGGTTTTCCTCTTTAGGTTATGTCTATCTAGAAATAGATATTTGTGGAGAAGAAATGAATAAGCATAAGTAATAAATTTACCCAAAAGAAAAGATGTCAGACTTAATAAAGTGTAACACAACTTTATGTAGCTATGACTAATCTTTGATTATCACACGTAAGACATTAAAAACAACAAGTGTTTTTACCTTTCAGACATTGATTTACAATATAAAAAGGTTACTTTTATTTACTTCGCTCCAAAATCTTCCCCATGGGACAGAGATGACAGGTTTTAATACTCATTCCTATTAATCGGAGGAATCTGACAGAGAAACAGCGGTCTAAGTCGCAGGATATTAAATTCACCCGATTATTATGGGGCTTATGGTACGCGGAAATCCTCCACACATCGACCGACCCTTGCTGAGCATTTCTATTGTCCGGATTTTGCGCTATTGAGATTCCATAGGCTAATATGTCTACGCTCAACTGCCCCTCGACAAATCCAAATTCCAGCCGTTTTGAGATGATTCGCAGGAATTTAATCGAGTATTCGTGGGAACCTTATTGAAATGGGATAAGTCAATGTCCGAAATTCAACTATCTCAAAGTTATAAACGAATGATTTCAGTTTCTTTCAAATGTCATTGCAAAATCCCTGACTTCCACAATTGATGACTACAAATCGAAGTTAAGTATAAAACATAAGTAAAATTAAATCTCCACGCAAAACATTTTTCTTCTCAATTGAACTTTCTGATAGCTCGAATGCCGTTCACTGTTTCATAGATAATTTTTCTAATGATTTGTAAAATATTTATTGCTTTGACACATCGATATTTTATTAAGTTGAAAATCTAAATTAAGGTTCAATCTTGAACTGGCGGCAGGGGAGGGAAACTAGGAATATTCTCAGCTAATCCCCAGAATTATATTTATTTCGTTTTTATCATAAATATAAGATTATCTTCACTTCTCATGCATATCTCATTTTTAATTACAAAAGCGATTATTTTAATAAATTCAGTTATTAAACATATCGATGTCCCTAATAAGATAAGATGACAAAATAATCCTTTCATTTCAACTATTTGTTCAATAAAACATAATGTTATGGAAAATCGTAGGAAACTTTATTTCAAATTAATAGTTCAACTATTTTTAAAAAATTACTGATTCTGAAAATCTGATCTGATTCTGTTACTGAAAGTAACTCATATTTAAATGTGATATATAAACTAAACTTTTAGAAATTTTATTATTTATTAATATAGTTGTAATATTATACTGATAAAAATGTTAATATTTATTAATCTTAAAAAGTAAAAGTTTTCTTACAAAAAATAAAGAACCAATGCAGAGATTAATATTGACATATTTAGGATAGCTGCAAAAACTGCTTCAACTTCATAACTTGCTTTATGAAACGATAAAGAAGTAATATTTTCATAAAATATAGTTATTCTTTCCTTGTCTAAGAGGAAAAGAAACAATGGAAATATCCATGGATCTTCATTTATGTAATGATTACGCCTTTTTCTACATTATAAGTTATAAATTATGATTTCATTTCCTTGGAGTAAAATAAATACAATAAAGATGCTTGTACCACTCAAGCAAATAAAGAATCGTTGATCCAATCTTAAATAGCATACAAATACAAACAGTTAATTAGTTTGGTAAGTAAATTTTGAGGATAGTTTTAGGAAGACCGGTTTCCTTTTAGCCATCACACAGCAATCATCGTAATCTATATAGGGTTACAAATCTACTAAAAAATAGAATACAACAATATTCTTAGAAATAAGAATTCAGGCCATGCCAATCCGAAGACAAACATTCCTCAGTGTCACTACTACGGTGATGAGTTTCAAAGATCTCCGGAGATAATGATTGAAAAACTGGAGCCATAAATTGAGAAAAAATAGGACCTAATTACAAAGTATAGCCTCCTTCGAAATCAGAACATGTAACCTTTCGAGATAAATTACGAAATACGAGCAAAGGTACATCCAAAGCCCGTGGAGAAAGCTACAGATGAACGTACACTCACCTTTTCAATTGCAGAAAAAAGAGATCACTACTAAGAAAGTGGTGGAGTAACTAAGAAGCTATATAATGCAGGATGTCAATTAATTATTTACCAAAGAATGACAAGAAAATGAAATTTGACAAAGTTTCGTGAATAAATCTATAAATGTGAGACATTTGAGTTAATAATAATTCACGTCTCAGATGATTTAAAGCTTTCCTGGATTCTCAGTCTCGCAAGCTGTTCGTAACGGAATCCCTTCTTCCGAGTTTAGCTCCTAATCACACAACTTTCCCTGATACTCCCGAATCGAATTCCTTTCCCGGAGGAAAAAAAAATGAATTTCGACCAGGCAAATGCATGGAAAGAAGAAAAGAAAGCGAAATAGAAAGTGGAGGAGATGCGGGGAATACCAAAGTGGACATCTCAGGGAGTGGTGCGTCCATTCTCTAGGGTCTCCAAATGCTTTTCTCCCTTCTTCTTTCATTCCCTTCCACACTCGCTATTTCTCGTTTTTTTCCACTCTGTCCCAAGCCCAGTTCGGACGCCACCTATATTGATGCTCTCCCCAAGGAACTTCCCAACGAAATGAAAAGCGAAAAGAGAAAAACACATGAGAGGGGGTAGGCGTGAATATGCCTGTTTTACGAAAGCAGTATATAATGGAGAAATGGAGATGGGAAGGGAGAAGGGGGACTCATAGAGATTTGCATTTAGGGTCCAGAACTCAACACGTATTGGGTGGAGTGTGTAAGTAAATTTCGGTGGGAGCAAAGAACTTCTATAAACAAGGCCGTGTTTCGATTCTAATGGAAAACAAAAGGCCGAAGATTTTAGCTTTGACGCGTTTTAAGCTTGTAATTTAGAAAAAGAATCAAATGAGACCAAAGGAAAAGATTTGCAAAGGCAGAACTAGACTGCAAATAGAAGTTAAATAGACTATAATCAAATGTAACTTTGCAAACTTGATAATGAATGAGCTTTAATCAAGATAGGGTCAATTTTTGGGTGTAAGCACTTGTAACGACCCTTCTCCCGAGGAATGAAAAAAGAAGTTACATTTTAAATCTTTTCCCCTGAAATGAATCTCAGCACGATAATATCATCAAAAATTTGAAATGACATTAGGATCAAGAATGTACGTAATTAAAATATCAGAATTCTTCGTAAAAGGTATAGAATATGTACATTTCAATTTAAAATGAATTATGAGATTTGAGAAACGAATGGAGAATTATTTAAAGAGATTCACTCATGATTAAACTCATATTTACTGCTAAAATACCACATTTTCAGCTATTGGGTTCCCCCTAACGTATTTTACAATCTACAGGTATATGTCTATCAGTGATAGCTTCAACTTATACGTTATAACTAAAAGAAGTAGAGCTATGAAGCTTTCTTCGAAAAGTTCCGCATTTCGAATCACAGGAAGGAACTCGGTGAATTTGCATCAGTTCGTTGCACACTTTACCACTATCACCAGTACCGAAGATGCACCTCGATTCCGAAGCAAAATTCAAAGACCCTCCGCAGCGCGAAAATTCGAAGTGAACCTGGGAAAATAAAAGAAAACAAGAAACTCGGGGAAATGACGTTCCGGCCGCACAACGGGACCATCAAATCGAAAATGACGAGACCCTGGCGGAATGAAGAAAACTCGGATAAAATATACATCTCCTCCGCGGGAAAAAGGAACGAAACGCGAGCGGGCAAACAAAAAAAGAGAGATAATAGAATCCTAAATCGGACGATATTTCACGGCCATTCGTGACGGAGTGACCTGTTTACGCTATTCAAATATTCCTCTTTCGCATCTCCCTACCTCTCGCACAAAAGGGGGAGCCGGACTCGGAATGACAATGAGGCAAAAAGCGGTCAGAGCTCACGGATCTCACCTCCCACGCGCTTCCCCAAGAAATGAAGGATACTTCCCTCCCCACGCTCCAACAATGCGGAATATCCTAGCCAACCATAACATTTTCGACCCGACGATAACCACTCACGAGAAATCTCGACTCTGTTTGAGAGGGAAAAAAATCTCTCCTTTTGGGAAGCGAGATGGAGTAAGATAAGGTGAGTGTGGGATGGGCGGGTGGGAAAAGGTGAGGGGAAGTGGGAGGAGATTAAAAAGGGGGAGTGCGAAGAGTGAGGGATAGCCTCTTTGTTTACTGGGTGACCTCCGTCGGGGGGGAGAAAGATACACCCCGTGCTCAAAATTAATTGGAGCCGGTGACAGAGTTACGGGTATGAGAGCGAGTATTCTCTCCACAGCGGATGCTCCGTAGATCTCTCCAATTCCTATTCGCATATCCCTTTATTTCGCCCATTCCGTTATGCTCTCCGCCCACTTGTCTTGAGGAGTTCCCCATCCCGCCATTATTCTTTAATCTCCCACGTTTCCCACCGCTCCTTCACACCATGGTTTGCTGCCCTTTTTATGCGCAATACGCCAATTACTTCACACCGGGGGAGGGCGAGGAAAAAGTACTAATTCACTTTTTATCCCAGAGCGGAAACGACCTCATAGTTTCATTCATTCCTTCGCGTGTGCGCTAGGGTGACGAGTAAGAACACGCCGCGCCTAGGAAAGAGTGATTCAGTTATAGAAAGGAACTGAGGAAGATTAAGTCTCTGGAATTGAGGATTCTAAAGACAAAATTATCTTTGGTGAACGTAACGAGTGATTCTCATACATCGCAAGTCTGGAAATTTAGAATCTTAATTGGTGTTGGAGACAAATGTTGGGGGCAAATTTCCGAAACCAGAGGCCTATCTTTCCGTAAAACAAACGTATTACTTAGTCCGTTACTTCAGTCTTAATTTCGTGCAGTAATGATCCATTATTCAATCTAAGAAACTTCACGAATTTTATGATTTCCACTACTTAACTACAATTACCTTCAACGTAAAAGTGCCATAAACAGGAAAAATTATCAGAAACACAACTTAAATAAGACGTTTCAGATACATTCTAGTAATTATTAGACCAAATTATTACGCTGGTGTATTGTAGCGAGATATAGAGGAATAAAACTGTAACACTGAGTAAACCGCAATACTTAGTATTGCACATCGAAATATATTAACATGAATAACAAATGTAATACCATTTTTTCGATTAATAAAGCAATCCTCGCGCTCAAATCTAACAGCGACTCTCTGAAATGTTTTCATAAAGGTTTGGTTTTGTTAAGTATTCACTAAAATCCATTTTCGAGTTCCCTGTTGTTGAATTTTTGAAAAAATCTCATTGCCAAGTTATCAACGAATCTTAACATGAACTTTGAATACACGTTGAATTGTTTTCGTACATTAACAAGTTCCTCCGAGAGTTTTTCTGCCCATACAAATAATGACTGGGTAAAACAACAAGTCAACAGTACTTGAAGGAATAGCATATTTTTAATGATTGTTTTTTCGGACAATTAGCTTATACGAAATGATTTCTTATTTCCAACAATTCGGATTTATAAGACGATTTAAATTATATGTTGGGCATAGTTAATAATGCCATACTAACGCCTTTTATAAAAAGTACGCACATACCAATCTTGCAGTTCTTTTGCGAAGTAAACATGTCAATTTCCAGATTACTTTAAGTCATTGAATACATATTTCATCCTAGAAGCCCATCTCTTGCAACTTCATTTTAGTAAGTCAAGTCTTTTATCCTTAGACACTGGCCTTTTCACTAGCCTAGGTACTGCACAAGCAAGCAGTATTTGAAACTCTTTCAACCTTTGCATCTATTTATCTGTTTCTCAATGAACTTTCACTGAATTTCCCAAAATGGCTACCTGATCAATAGCTAAGCACTTGGTAAGAAAAAAGTGTTATATATTTTTTATTGATGTAATTTTATAATCGTTATTTTATGAAAAAATACGGTTCTAATCTTCTAAATATATAGAGCGATATGAGAGAGCACAAGGAAATGAGTAAATTTATATCACTAAAATACTTAAAATTAAAGAAAGAGCTGTGTATGAACACTGCACATACAGTAGAGGGCTAATCGGAATATACATGGAGAAACGTTTATATTTGATGAATAGTGATTTTTAAAAGATAAGACTGAAAAGCGTAGGATGCTATATAGCACATAAAGATCGAAACAATTCCAAATTTGGTATCCAAAATATTAAGAAACGTTTTTCAAAAAAGTAACATCAATGTGGATCTTTCGAAAAGCTAGCAGATATTATTACTAGTTAATATTTCACTTGATTTAGAATAATTAGCTAAAATGATCTTCCCGTTTTTCCAAATTTACTCCATTTTTCGCCAATCGGCAAAAAGTATGCATCAAAGTTAAATATAATAAGGTAATATTTCGAAAAAGCTGATTTTCAAAGCTACTTATGTGGGTTTGAAACACAGAAAAACACAGCATGTATCTATTAATTTTAAGTTTATTTCAAATTTTATGTAATAACTCCCACACCTTTATATTCTGAAGGCATTTGTTATGGAGCATTTGAATCGACTCATTTAATAGATAAGATTCTAGAAACGTAAGATTCGTGCGAGGAAAGTGAGAAAATGAAATGAAACCGAAATACATCAAAAGATGTCTTTTTTCAGAAATATCAACCACTAAAACAAATTCTCTCGTTCGTAAAACCTAATCAATAAATAATATTGCCAATAGCAAAGGAGAAAACTGGAAAAGTGAACTGAGGCTTTCTGCCTAATTCAAATACAACTATTATTTTCTACCTAATAAAGATAGCAACATTTCAGTAAAATTAAAGACACATCAATTTTCAAGTATTTGTCAAAATTCCACTACCTTTCACATTACAACTTCATTCAATCATTAAACAACACTACATTGCACCCATGAATCACCCCTGCCTGATGTTCTCCCTAACTTTTATTTCTTTAGAAAGGAAGTACTCGATTGCACAATTACGGAGAGATAAATAAAGATTAATTCGGAATATTGAAAGAGAAAACGAAGGTGAGTAAAGAGAGAAAATGTAGTGGTTGGCAGTGTATGCGGAGGATAGCTGAACTGGCACTTCCGGTTGGGATTCATTTGTCCGGAAGGGCTCTGGAGAAGGCTAGAGGATGGTTGCCAAGCAAAGAGACGGCCAACTCCAGTAATTGAGGGAATCGGATGGGCGAGAGAATAAAGGATTGGAGGGAGGGAATGCATTGCATCACAGGTGGCGTACGTGCGGCCGATGCGGGAGAGGTAAATCTTATGAAATTACTCGTTCGCTCTCTAAGGGAATGATTTTTTACATATTACTGATAAGTTTTCCGTATTATTTGTTGTAAAGAGAGCCAAGTTAAAACTGATTTCCATGTTTCAAAATTTTCAACGTTAAAAAGTCATTTAAATGCAACAACTCTGTTATTTTAAGGTGAAATAATGAAACATCCATCTTTAATGTAGTTTGCACAATTATCTAAAAACAATATTTTGGGAAAAGCAAAAACATAAAAAATGAAGGATAATAAACACGTTTTCTTCGTTTAATTTGAAAGTTTTATTTTGCTAGATTATGATAATTCTGAAAAGATATTGAGTTATTTTTAAGTAACCTTTTACTATCCTTGCTAAAACGCTATCGCTGCAGACGAATTACAGATATACGTAAAGAGGTCACAAATAAATGTTTTTTTTTTAATTCGGACGGTTTCTTGAAAATTTATAATTCGCTGGTATTGGGAATTCAATAAAAACCTCCTACTTGGTATTTCTGTAGTATTTAATAGATGCATTATTATATTGTGGATGACGCAATTGAAAAATTTGCTTCTTAGATTATTCTATTGTAAGCGTTTACAGTTGAACCATTTTAATACTGACTAAGCAGCTAGTAGAAGTGAAATACACGCTTACTTAAGCAATTGTATGAGTAGCTACAATTCAAAGATCAGTTCGTATGTACATTTGGGTTCTCAACTAGTTTCAAGACCTCGGTCCTGGATCTCTTACACCATTAGCGGAAGCCAAATCAATTCGAGTTCCCATCCGGCTACAGCCAAATTTGGCCACTATTCAGTCCACTAAGAATCATGCAAATTTCTTGAGAATACAGTTAGTATGTGCTATGTGTATTCGTATATCTGTTTGTAAGGCAAGAAATTTTATAAAACTTCAATTCACTTAACATTATATGAAAAATGTAAGGTTACATTGAGAAATGTAAGTTTAAAGAAGATGAATTAAATTTAATGAAGATTACTTATTAGAACTCTCCGTCTTAACTGATAATTGCATTGGCAACTATCAAAAATTGCTCATATTTGTGAATATAATTTGAATTGCTTGATTAAATGACTCAAAAAATAAGAATTTACTATCAGAAGGAGAAATACGTGATTTCAAGTACAGAATTTGAGGAGGGTTTCCGGTTACGATTTAAGAATAATTCTGTCAAATGTATGTCCAATGAGTTGTATCATTACATGAATGATAATGAATTACACCTAACTGATGTGAAAATCATTAATATGCTTGTTTTTTTATTTCAATTGGGTTTGGGCTTTAGGAGAGGCCTCCATACAAAATAATAATTAGAAGCAAGGTTCTCTCTTATCTGCGCGCATGGGCTACTTCATAGTCCTCATTGAAGTCCTGCACAACTAATTTGTTGAATGCCCATAATTTTTTGAAAAATTTGAAAGCGTTTCTTTCATAAATACATTTATGATTTAGTATATTATGATTTTTATAGTAGGATTACTGGGTAAATTTCGTTATTTGTGCCACAGCTCCGTAAAATAAGCGCCTACAATACTTTTCTTGTCGCCAAAGGAAGACAAAAAACAGTAAACGATGATTAGGAGTGGCAGGAGTTATTAGAGGAAAATACTTCGAGAAATGAAGAATTCAACGTGAATACTTTCTTGACGTGAAAGAAGCGTTTCAATGTGTTTAGTGGAAAACCTTGATGAAGAACAGAAGAACAAACCATGTTGAAAGAAAGTGGTGAAACGGAGATAATAAGCTATGCTGAGAAGAAACTTAAATGTTGAAGAATTATTTAAGGATTGTGGATGAGAAAATTGGACGTTTCAGGATATGAGCAGCGTTGTTGTTTGTCGCCAACTCTCTTTAGTATATATTTGGATGAAATGCCATCCAAGTGTTAGAGAGGAGAAAACAAAGTAAGGATCGGAGAAAGGAGAGTGGATTACATTAGATTTGCAAATAGCATGATATTGAAGGTAGAAAGTAGGGATAGTAAAAGAAATGAAAACCAATACGGAGCATACGATATAAATATGGACTAGCAATAAGCCAGAAAAAGAAAAAAAATATGAAAGTTGGTCAGAATGAAGTTATTAAAGCTTTTTTTAAAGAAGTGGAAATACATCAGCTGAAAATGTGGAAATATCTAGGCAAAGAGTTGACACAAGACTGGAGAAGTGAGAAAGCTGTGTGAATGAAAACAGTTTCCGCTTTCCGGAAAAAGCGAAAAATATCAAATATATAATCAATATCAATATATATCTATATAAAAAGTAAAACTTACATCGACTTGACGGAAGGAATATTAAAGAAAATTTTATGTAGCGTATTTATTTATAGATGGGAAGACTGGACCGTGCTCATGAACGACTACAAAAGGAAAGAAGCGTTTGAAATGTGAATATGGAGGAGGATGCTAAACATAAGGAGGACAGACAAGGTCAGGAATGAGGAAGTTCTGTGAAGAGACGAAGAGGAAAGAATAGTAATTAAAAAAATCAATCGAAGAAAAAGAAATTGGACTGAAGTGGCCGTACATTAAGAATGAGCTGACTGAGAGAATGGTTCTAAGAATCGGTAGAGGAAAAAGTGAAAAGATGAAGAAGAATAAGAGTGGAACTAGTTTATAGTTTGATAGATAAGAGTTTAACTCGTTGGTCGATAAGGTTTTGCAGAAATAAAGAAAATGGTAGAGGATAGGAAAGGATGCAATAATGCCACCGTGGACCTGCGAAAGCAAATTTATAATGGTGATGATTCAGTTCATGTTAGGTATAAGCCCTTATCTTTAAAAGCGAGAAACAAATACATACTTAGTACAAGTAATGGAGGAAATGAATATCTTGGAATAGCATTGCAACGAAGCTTGCGGAAGAAACATTTAAGAATTGTTTGCAAGCGCATTAACATATGATAAAGATAGCGAAGCTAAATAGAAATTTTAGGTTTACAATTTGAGTCATTAAATTACTATGAACTAATTCACATTGAGTAATGAAAAATTATTTTTTCGATCCTTCCTTACTGTATTTTCTTCCATCATCTTTTACATCTATGCTACTGTGTAGATACTATTCTATGTCGTTTATGGTTACAGTTAATTGAATTTTATTCAATTTGATAACCGTTAAGTAACTTTCTTACCGAAGATTTCGTTCCGTCAGACACTATATAAGTTTCAGCTAATCACAGCGCCAGAGGATATTATTCCTCAATTTCAACTTTCATTATGCTTAGTGCAAAATTAATATCCACCTTGATATAATCAAATTAAAGAGGCTAAATGATTCCTACATTTTTAGAGTATGCTTATTACAGATACGGAATTCAGAATTAGCCTTATAAAGCATTATCCTAAGCTCATCAACAATAATTATTATATTGCATGAGAAGTTCTTACTCAAACGAGCTTCTATAGTCTGATAATAAAAGATTAAAGTCGTATGCGCAAAAATCTAATCATTCTGCGTAAAAAGCAGTCAAGATAAAGGAAGGTGCTATATTATATTTTTTTATAATAACGAAATTTCTGCACAAATACTTGCAAAAACTTTACCGAAAGTTAGGAAGGAATGCAAATCCAGTGTTCTCTTAGCATTACTCCCAAAAGCAAAAATCTCCGAAAACCAGATCCACTTCTTCATCCCCAACCTATTAAGGATTCCGCTCCTCATTATCAGGCGGCCAAATCAAAAACTCCCCTATCTTCACGTTGGCAGTCTTAAACTTCCAACGGATTGCTCGCTCCCCTTTTTTCTTCCCCCCACCGAGAGATGGGGTTGGTGTGCACGAGGTAGAAACAGCGCACACGTTGACGTTCGGAGGAATGCGATAATTAGGGGGCAGACGTTCCGACGAGAGGATGCGGAGGAAGGGCGAGGATCGGTCGTGGATAGTTTGCTGCAGCGGGAAGAGGAGGAAACAGCGGGGAGATGCGTGCGGAAAAGCGTGGTGTGAGGAGCAGAAGGAAGGGGTAATGACGAGGCGGGGGTGGCACCCGGTAGGAGGAGCCAAAATACTTAAAGAAGAAGGGTATGATACTGAAACAAGAATGGGGCTAGGGCGGTACCTTGTGGGACGATGGGGGTGGAGGATTCGGATGGGATTTTAACGGGGGGCAGAACGGAGGGACCTTAACTTTTTGTCGGGATGCAAATGAGTAGTGGGTGAGTGAATTCGGATGTTGAGAGAGGAGATATGTGAGGTGGTGGGAGAGGAGTTTGGCGACGGCGGAGTGGAAGGGCGGATGAGTTGGTGTGAAGGATGGACCGAAGATAGCGAAGGAGAACAGATGGGGAGAGGGCGGAACAAAGAGGGAAGAAATAAGAGAAAAATGGACGACGTTAAAAATCGCCGAGCGGGGGAGGAAACTCTGACAAGAAAATGCCGTAATAAATAGTAATTAATGCGCCATGACGTCAATAACTCAAACCTTGAGAAGCGGAAAATTTTCTGGACGAGCTAATTTTAATGTAGTACCGACAAGAAAATACGAGAGTTGAGAAAAAGGAAGGAGAGTTGAAGTTGAATCATCAAAAGGAAATGCAGAGAACAAGGAGATCCACCAGATGCACCAGAATAATACGTTTACAATGATAAATTACCGCAATGGAATAACAGTAGAGGATAAAGGAAGTCCACAGGGGCTTGCTACCTAAATACTGCGGCAGTAAATTCTTTTAATTGACAGCTTGATCATAATTATATACAAATAATACCCTATTAAATGTAAATTGATGAAAAACTTAATAATGACACTCATTACATAACACACTTTGAAATCATTTCTAATAAATATACTTTAAAGTTGCTGATGCAAGTCTGCAGATCTGTTAGGTGAACTAACTCCTCGGAGAATATTTTTTTCTGAAAAGAAGATGACGAAATATTTCTGGAAAAAAATTAATTACGCTTACAATACAGAAAATTGTAGAGGATGCGCAAAAAAACTCAACGAAAAATTAAAATGAAGCAGAGGAAGAACACAAGTATTTGTGGTGACAACGATAAAAATAGCGATGACGGAATGAAAGGCAGAAGGGTTTTTACGAGTCATTTAACATTTCCGCAAACGTATTAAATGAATGTAGAGCCAACCTCTTTAAAAAAAGGAACTCTCGATAAAAACACCGCGGTAGGCTGCGTCCATCAGATTGGAACATATTCCAGAAAAAAACGAGGTCGGAATCGTACTTCGGTAAAGAGGAAAGGGGAAAATCGATCTAATTTTATAACTGATAACGACACGCGGAGAGCGAACATGGCGGATTTGGAGGAATAAAAATCGTGGACACGAGAGAAATCCCGAAAGACAAAGGAATGACGAGAGGGAGAGAGAGGATAGGCAAAGTTAGTCGTTGAAAGAGATAGACCGTGAGACGGAGGAATCTCCACATCGGAGGCACGTTAGGGTTCTTTGAGGAGAGGGGTGAGTAAGATGAGAATTGAGTGGGAGGAAGAGCTCGGGAGGGGGAGAGCAGCTTTCAGAAAGTCGGAATCGCAATTACCGGTGATTTATCTGGACAGGTCTCTTCCGGGGAGAAGGCTAAACCCGCAGCACCTTCGGAGCTCACCCAAACCTCTCCCCGCTTCGTCCAACGTCCACTACTCCGCCTTTTCCAGCTCCTCTACCCTTCCTCTCTATATCTCTCTTATTTATACGCTCAATACCTCCTTCTTTCTCGTTTCTCTCTATCCTATTTCAGACCACGATCACATTCCTCTTTTTCGAGCATACCCATCCCTCCGATTTTAATTCCGATCCGATCGAGCTACTGTGTCCTGCCGATGTAAGACTTTTTCCCCCTTAGGATTTCGCGTTTTTTTATCCCTTCCTCCCAACTCCCGTTTTGTTTTTAAGCCTGCTTCTCGATTATTCTTTTTCTTTGAGCGCTCCGGACTTTTGGGACATCCTTGGTTTATTCGTGGGAAGATTGGAATCAACCGATGCCTCTGCTGGTTAGCCCGTGAGGTAGCTAATACAAGGAGTGGCTCCTTTTCGGATATGGATGTATGAATACTCTATCGCTAAATTAGTGGGCCCTAAGGTACTACATAAATTGGTAGACAAAATTCATGATCCAAAAATCCTGTATTTCGAAGTAGTTCTACTGAATTAGATAAGATGACGATTTACAAATGTAGTTAGCGACAGCATTTTTCTTTCAACCGGAGTAGAATTGAAGGTAATTACAAAATAGGAAAATCACATATACTAACAATTAAAAACATTCCATACCTAGGAATAACCTTTAGTAATAATTTAGTATGGGATAGATATACCAAAAAATAACTTATAAAGCGAACAGGACCCTTAACTTTATATTAAGAAACCTAAGAAACCGCGAAATAGTTGTTAAAGAAAAGACACATTTAACGCTTGTTAGGCCTATGTTAAATTATGGAGAAAGAATCTGGGATACATGTCAAAAAGGACTAAAAGACAAATTAAAGGATGAAATAAAAGATTAGCAAAGTTCGTTTTAGGAAATCGTGGGAAGACAGAAAGCGCCACTGATATGTCCTACGTTGGGGAAAATTAGAAACGTCAGGAAAAACAAAAAAGATAAGGAATCTATATAAAACTATAACTGATAAATCTTCTATGAAAGAACTGTGAAGGAGAGTTAAAAAGCCAGATTATATTGGGAGAAAGGATTAGAAATATGAAGTTTCCACACTCAAACATGAAAATCTTCATTTCTTAACCGGGAAACAACTGAATGGAACAATTTATGTCAAGGAGTTTCCGAATCATTTCCCCCTTCCTGCAATATTTTTATGAATAAAATTAGGAAAGATTTGTTCACTGAGACAAATATGATACCGAATGTAGAAAAATAGAAAAATAAAGCGTATAAATAATTGTTTGGATGCCAACATATTCCTAGGAAAAATATTGAAATATTATTTGTAAATTTGCCTGTATTCTTTTAAATATGTTTGTAGTTTTTGATAATTATTGTATGACGAAATGTCTTATGGAGGTTTTCTTGAAGGAGTTTTCTTTCCAAGTAGGGTGAATACCAGGCGGAGATCTTTCCATTTTTCTGTCTAATGACTACCACCGGACATAAAGACTTGGGCTATGATACTCGAAATAATGAATAAACATTATTTGGGAAATACATGTTAGAGGTAGATTTTCAAGCAAGGAAGAAACAAGGAGTATATTTTCAAACATTTTTTTCATTCAATGATTGGAATCGGCTGAATATGGCAATGATATTTCAAGGATATTAGAAAATCAATTATAGTGAACAACTACGCGATGATTTCTTTTTTAAACATATCCTAATTTTTAAATCTTACCTTTCCTTTTTTACAGGATTACTACTATTTAGTAACAAAAATAAACCGCGACTTTCAACTTCAAATTGCGATAATTTCCTCAAAACAAAAATCTTTCTTCTTCATAAACCAATAAAAACTGTTTAATTGGCACTATCCCAAAGAATAAGAAAATTCTGGAAAACTGCCAACGTAAGAGTAGTCCTTCAGATCGTACATCCACTAAATTCTGCATTTATAACCAATAGAACCGAATTTGAACAGAACAATATTTCCTCTTTTTCAGCACTGAAATTTATATTCATCCTTGTTACTTTTATGACTGTTAACATATTAAGGTTCAAGAATGATGCGATACGAACGACACTCAACTTCAGAATTCATTTACTTTTTCGAATTATTCCGCTTCGCTCCTCCTCCTCTACTTTGCAAAGACTCTACGGGCAACTGGTATAGGTTCAAAGCAAATATGTACGGATTTACCAAGGTCATAAGCATTCATGAAACGTTAAAATGGCTGACCGTTCAGTGAGCACACTTATGCCGTCTGGCGCCTTGCCTTTTCTCTGATTAATCCGATTTGATTTAATATGATACTCAAGCTGTCTTTATTTACTCAAATAATTTCAAAACATATTTCTAAGTAAACAGAAAAATGATGCAATCCATATCATTGTAGTTAAAACATATCATTCACAGCAATTTATTCGACATTAAGGCTTGCGAATGATTTCCTAATTACTGATAATTACTACCTTTCAATTCAAATTCAAAATGAAAATTCTATAAGAAATAGTGCAACCTGTTGTAGCTGATAACTACATTTACTCTTAATTCGTTCTTAATTTTTATCGTACTTCTCTCTTTCTCTTACACCAAAGTCCGCTTTTAATCCTAAAAGTTATTAATAGTAATCACATGAAAGAGGGAACACTCACGAAAATTAGATGAAATTACAGGCAGAAGAAAATTCTTCATGGCTGCTAGCTGCTCGTGCCTATTTATTGGCACTAAGTCTTTTCTATACTATATGATCGCAGAGTGATAATAATGACGCTCAAGTAATAGTAATCAATTTTGATTGAAGAGAGCGCCATAACTTTTAAGGACAAGGAATATCCTACGAATGAATACACATATCCTCATCTGAATCAATCATAGGGTTTATTGAAGATACTATCCTCATACTTTCATTACCTCAAAACGGAGAAACTAATTCCCACATATAAAACTCTTCTGGTTATATTCTTCTGTAGTAGCACTGACTAAAAACGAAATAAATTTGAAAAAATGAAATCATACAAAGATTCAAAATAGTACGTTTAAAGAGCATGTTAGTATAAATTCTTTAAGAACAATGAATCCCTTTGGAACTGCAATAATATCATCGAAGTTTAATCGAATTTTATATCAAAAAGAACAAAAAACTGCATTTTCATTTCAGAAAACTAAAATCTGCAACGGTAACTCTTCCATCGCTTAACTTATCACGTTTCATTTTTAAACAGGGAATCTCCCTAGCTTTTACTTTCTCTATCCACTCTGATATTCCCGATGTCAATAAGATGGGAAATGGAAGAGGTGGAGTGCGGCTTGATTCGATATATATGTATGTGAGCATCGGGGATAGGTTCGTAAAAAATTTCAGGAGGCGAGAGGGGTGGCAGTGGTAAGATGTGGATTCCACTGAAATTTTAAAACGCTCTTCGGAGCGACCCACGCATCCGAATCCCCTCCGATCATAGTTCCCCCCCTTCCGCGACCACCCTTGCCACAAGATCCCGAAACATCAGGTCCATAACCAACCCCCGGCACATATCTGCCTCTCCCCATTCACCTATATCCACTTAGAAACTAAAAGCACCAGAAAGCTATTCTCGCATACAAGGTTATGCTTTTGGAATAACAGAGTGGCCGATCGGCTTCGGCGATATCACGATAAAAACCTCCGTTCCCATCGATTTATTTTATGCGCGAATTTTTCATAAGCGTCGAGAGAAAAGGAATGCATCCACGAAAATGATGGTAATAAGTTTTATTTCATGAGATACGAGAACGGTTTCTTCAAGTGCTTTATGTCCCACTTTTAAAATAAAGTACTGCGAAAGAGGAAGGGAGAATACTGGGATACGTCTGCTGCTGACAGTTATTCGTTCCTGACTCGCCTTCGCTATCCGAAATTTCCAATTGACTCTCATTGTAGATTACGCATGTTATACTTTCTTTACCGGAAAAAAAGATTTAGGCATCAATGAATAAACTTTGGTCATATTTGTGTGCGCATTCTAGCATACGAAACAAAAATTCCCAATCCAAACCCGTCAAACAATAAAAATATTCATATTATTGGTTACCTGAAATATACTTTAGCAGGCCTCTAACGTGCGAATCTTTATGCACTTTTTAATAAAGCTCATCTTTAAACCATAGTTCTAGAACTTCATTTTCAGTCGCTCATCGGAACAAAGGTGCTTTTAATTAGAATAATTTCTCTCGATCTTTTCACAATGCTGGGTGAATGAATATTTCCCTGAATGATATTTCTTAGCCCCCAACGGGAACCCAACCCGGGACCGCTGTCACAAAAGGATCCTCATGTCGGGCAAACCGTGAAGCTAATCTCTGGTAGTCTTTAAGATAAATCCTATGTTGATGCTGATCATATTAAACGCAGCTTAATTGTGCATAGATTTCCAAATAATTCGCATCTTCTGAGGTGGAAGAAATCTCAAATTACCAATATTGAAATCTTTCAGTTTACCACGGTTTACTTATATCTCGAGACAATCAAGATATCCTTTTAATGACTTGTGATACTTCAGAGTCAACGATTAACATCTGTAGTAAATTGAGATAAACTCCAATGTAAGTTCTCGCTGATTCCCTCCCATACCGCAAAATGGAATTTGCACCCTTTTATCCAGCTATCACGGAAAATTTTCTCCCATTCTCCGCATGGATCCCCTTTTCCTGAGGATAAAAATAACTCTCACACCCTCGTCAGATATATTCCACATATAATAAAAATCCGTCCTAGTCTGTCAAGCGCTCGTCTCCAGGGTATACAGAAGGGGACGAGTGCAAGAGAGGGAGGCAGACAAAGCATTCGGAAACCCTAAAGGAGTGAAGGATGGCGGGAAAGCAAAAGATACCGGCGAACGAGGGATCGAGGATTCAAATTTATACGTGATTTCAGAAACTCGAGAGTGAGAAATGTTCTCGCAGAGGGATTTGATTCAAAGAAGATCTTTTTATTCCTCTTTGTGCCTGTGACGAAGTCGAGAGACTGAAGTCGAGAATGATATATCAAACAAAACCATTGCGAATGATAAAAGACGTCTTGTCGCCCTGAATGATATTTCTTCCCGAATTTCTCCTTTTTCCGAGTATATGGTGCATGTCTTTCCTCCCGTATCGGGGAGAAAGAAAATTTTCAATCCGTGTTCTGCCTGTCTCGATAACTAGACATATGAGGCAGACTCCGACAAGAACGATGGAATTAGAGGTAAGGAAACATCACGACACTATTGAAATGAATTCAGATTTAAAATAAGTAAATTCATTCTGTCCTCGTAATATCATCAAATTTCTAAATACGAGTTGGAAAATAAATCTTGGTTAGGGATTTTCAGAGTAAGTTACTTCCATTAAAAAATTCAATTTTGTACGGCTTTTTTCATAAAATATCTTGGAAAGCAATCAATACAATCATACCATCCTCCTTTAAAACGATGTGATTTTGGAAAGTTGTAAAATTATGGAATTACTCACTCAATTTTGACTTTTTGTTAATAAAAAATGTTAAATTTAGAAGTATATTTCAAAGTTTGAGGCGACTTAACGGTAATAATTTTCTTATAAATGCTTTTGAAATAGTATATCTTGAGATTATAATCTGGTTTTAACGATAATTTAGAGAAAAAAAACACATAAATACTCAAGTTTACCATCCCTAGGATTTGCAAAGAAAAATCATTGGTAGTACATGGAAGCAACGAGATGTTTACTAGATTGCGGAATTATTTGGAGAGAATCCAAATATGAAAAGGCATTCAATTTAATATTACTAGTTCAATTAATTTAAAATTATCTTCAAATTTAATTCAAAATTGTTGTCACTTACTCATTTCTACAAAGCCAAGTAGATAGCTAATATTGATAGCTATCTAAGTTTCGATTCCCATTAGATTGGGTGATTGCCCATATGCGCAAAGTGACTGCAGTTGTCGGAGTATTCTTAGTAATACTATTACTAAACCATACTTTTACTACACTTGTTTATCCCATTGCAGGAAAACCTCATCTATTCAAGTATATTTACTGTAGTAGCGCGCTACTTCTTATATATACACTACTTCGAGCGGAGAAGGTAGGAGCGAATCCATCAAACTGTTTCCGTCTGCAAATTGAAGTGGAAAGCATTACGTATGTATCGCGCGACCACGACTATTTTCAAAAGAAATGTCCTCCATCAATCAAACGGGTAAAACTTCTTCTATATTTTTATCTCGCTTCAAGAAGGCATCTCGGAAACGACATCTCAAAACTTTAGTAAGAAAAATGTGCCTTGGGAGATCGCATGGGACGAGGTGCAGCCGGAGGTAACTTCTCTCCCTCAAAAAGCATATAATATATAAGGAGACTGGAAAGGCGGGTCACTTTGACGGATCGCTTGCTGACGATTTTCGCGTTCATCGGAAGATGGAAAAAGGAGGTTAAAGGGCAAGGTATTGGAAGCGAGAAAGGGGAGAAGTTGAAAGAGGGAAGGAAAGAATGTGGGATGATGCATTGTATGCCCAAGAAATCGGTCCTTTTTCGCAGTAAATCTGCAAATAGGATCAGAATAACTCTTTAACCGATTAAATTTATTGCAGCAAGAGGTTGAATGCGGGATAAAATGACGAAGTGAAAAGGAGAATATCGAGAGGGAAAAATATTAAAGTAACAACGCACTACTTTGGAAATCAATATGATAAAGAATTGTAACGAGAAATGTTTCTTTATTTAACCTCTATTTCCTGCTATCAAGCAAGAAAACTTCGAAATATACAACTTTTAGGCAATCGCTAGAATATGCTGTAAAAGACGGATGGACGGATCTAGAAACCTGCAAGGGGGGCTTAAGGCCATTCCTTTTAAACTCATCTTCAATTAACTTCTTAATTAATTCTTCTTAACTAATTGGTATTTTTATGCAATAAATGCAGTTAGTGCATAGTGATAATAGAAATATTAAGAAATAAAAGAATTAGAAATATAAGAATATTAGAATATTTAAGAATCAAATTTTAATCATGCTCCTCGTCACATCTTAGGTAAATCACAAATCCTTCTAGTGTAAATAAAGGTTCGGTCTATCTATGTATTTATGTAATAGTATAAAATATAAATACATTAAAATTATATAAATATAAAAAAATCATATAAATGACATGATTTAGACTAAATTAACACTCTCTAGATTCTAGTTATAAATTTTCCCACAACTATAAATGAGAATTTACCGATCGCTAACTTTACTAGGACTAATTAATTAATTCACCTTTCGAAGCTACAGTTGATATTTTGTAATAGTGACAATGGAAAGTATTTTACTAATGAGATTTAAGAATGATAAGTACTTGAAAAAATTTGTTAGAAATCAATTCAAACGAAGTGGTGCATTGAAAAAATATATAAGTTGGAAAATGAATGAAAATTCGTAAATTTCCACAGACTGATCTGTAATGTATAGTTATCGTCTTCCCACATTGAATCTATCCTTGGAAATAAATTTCGTAAAGGAAATTCAGTATGAAGTAGAAGTAAAAGAAACGTGGAACCAATAGCATTATAGGTTACGACAGATGAGGAGAGAGGATGATTCTGTTGGGGTGGGGGAATATGGAGCAAATATCTGGGAAATAGCGTGAGCCGGTAGATCCACTCCTCTGGGGTCACATCAATAAGCTGGTCCGGAAAATGGATTTCTCATCTTGCGGTAGGTTTGGCATTTTTTCTCTTTTTCGGGGACGGAGGATGGATACATCGAACAGATGACGGAGAGGCTGGATAAGGAGGGTGCCGTGGAAGGGGCGGAGGCAGTGGTTTGGGGACGGAGGTAAAATATACGGGTCCCAGGATGAGAAGGGAGCCACTCGATAACCGAAGAGAAGAAAGAGATTGCGAGAGGGAAAAATGGTGATGGAAACGTATTGGTTATAAAAGATCGTATTGACCCAGAATGATAATACATACAACATCCACTATGCCTCCGAGACAAATGGGTCCCTGCAGATTTAAGCCCTTTCGTAAATAGTACAAAGAACCCAGTGAAATATTCTTATTTTGCTGAAGGTACGCCGGAAGAGATACATCTAAATAACCCAAAACTCGCTCATTTCAGACGACAAAAACGTACAGGATCCTTTTTATCGGTTAGAAATAACTGCAAAAAAGTTACATGCAACTTCGACACACGACGTGAAAACCATATTATTCCCCCCATTTCATTTGAAAAAGATGAAATGTGGAATACAGTCACCACATCCAAGATTGAAAACGTAACTTAAAGCCGCATAATTTGCTTCGGTGCTTTCGCTCAATAGAGTTCACCAATTTTACAGCTATATCAAGTAAAAAAATGGGATAAATTTTCAGGCCGTATGAAGCGCCTATAGTTGAAGATGTATATCACCATCATTCCTGAACTTGCTATGGAAATGTATGATCAAGATAAAATACTGAGCAGTTAAGATAAATATTCCTCATAATTAGCATAAGATAAATTTCGTATCAGAAACAGCGTAACAAGAACAGATCAGAAGGCAACATGTTCCAAAATGATGAGTATTTGCGCAAGATACATATTCATTAAGCCGAGAGAGAAAACGCAAACGTGTAGGAGGAGGTTATTGAAAAAAAAGCGATTGAAATCCATATACTGTATTTCTGGTTACAACCAATTAATTTTTGAATTTAATAATTCCACTGATATGACAAATTCAGTTGAAACTGCTGCGATCTTATTGGTCAATGAGTTTATTTACAGGAAATCTACAGAAGGATAAGAATATCTTTGGTAAATATACGAAAAGGGAAATTAAACGGGAAGGATTAACCTTTCTGATGCATACACGGGATATGGCCAGTCATGTTCACTGATATGGGATAAAAGAAATAAGACAAAATGTACGAAAGTCAGCCATAAGTGATCGGATATTCCAGCTAAGGGTTAAGAAAAGTAAATGCAGGTAACTGAAAAAGGAAATCAAGAAGGAGAAAAAGTGGCAGGAAAGGATGCCTTATACGCATTGGGCCGACTCGGCTTGGGAAAAAATCTAGGAGGATTGGAGATATGATGGCCTTGCTAAGGGAATGGGAAAACAAATGGCAACAGAATCGGCCAATGGACTATATGGTCTTCTGCCATCGTGATTCCCCTCTCTCCCCATCCCAGAGAACCATCCGACACCTATGCTATCCCCAACCACTATTTTTCTCTTATCCCACAGGGAGAAGAGGGGGAGCAATGAAGCAGGAGTTATGGGAAGGCTTTACTGCGATATGGATTCGTGGAGGAAGGATGAGTCTTTCCGACAAATATACGCTGCCCCCCTCTTCGGACCCTTCGATAACCCACACTCTCTTTTAGCCACACATTCGATCCAGGACCTCGTTCGCTCGCAGGACATTCAGGACTTTCGTCCTTATCAATGTTAACTCAACTCATAATTTCTCTGAGAGGAAAATATTCATGAAAAAAATTCAATAACACCAAGTTATGGAGTATGCTCATGAGTTAATCATTCTTAGAAGCTGCCCGGCGTGACGCCTAGTTAAATTCAGCGAATGTTTTCGTACGACCTGAACATTTTACTTTTGAAAATCACAGAACCTTTCAATAGACTGCCAGATAAGAAAAATTAATGACTTAGAAGAAAATATTGTTCTAAAAAACAAGATCCCCGTGATAAATTTATAATCTCATTTCTGTTCCAAATTCTTTATGTGATACATGTTTCATAAATAGTGAAAATTAACGCGTTCAAACTGGCTTGATTCGGTGCAAGTTAGAATAGTATCAGGTTATTAGCATATTTAGATAAGTTTAAATTTAGATAAGAATCCCGCAAGCTGCCAGTGGCGTACGGCAGGGGGAAAAGGGGATTTGATAAGTACATGGCAGCATTTACACTTATGAACACTCATTAGAACAATAAATTGTATTGTTTTATAACACCTATGCAGTACGCATGCATATACATGCATGGTCAGTTATACTATCGCATGTTATAAATACTTCCATTAATGTTTCATTTTGAGATTGGTGATTAGGAAATACCCGGTCATGATTACATTTACCACGAACGATAAAGAAATTTTGGAAAACCTCTTGTCACTCGACTTATTTACTTTTTCACAAACAAGTGTAAGTTATGTTCTCATGTGGCCAAGCTCGATTTTGCGGAAGGGAACCATACTAAAGAAAAAAATATAATTGTACTTTCGACAGAATATAATTTATTTTCTAAAACTAGTTTCGTCAATATAACGATGATATTTCATCAATAAGCCATATTCTCTTAAATATTAAGTTTTAATTGCTAAGCGAAAGCTTATAGCTGGTTTGCATAAAATTAATGATTAAACATTTTTCACGAAGCAGTAATTTTAAAAATCAACTTCAAACAAATTCCCAGCGATTAAGTAATTTATCGCAGTTTGGCTCTTGTAGAAAAATTCCAACGCCAATTGTAATCTCGGAAACATGGACGACTAAAAAAACAGAAAACAGAGAAATGACCAAGCCCGCCGCATCAAGGACCATCAGTGTTTTTGGAGGAAATCCGAGCTAAAGAAATTAACAATAAAGCCAGAGACTCCGGAACGGAATAAATTGAAACATAAAAGGGAGTTTAAAGAGAAAATAGTTTTGAAAAAATTACTCTCCCATAAAAACAGATGGCGTTAGGATAATACCGTAGCGATTGTGCAAAAAAAGTGTAAAGAGTGTGATTCCGTTTCGTTGTTGTTTGGAAAGATACAGAGAAAGAGAACAGTTTGGTCTCGTAACGGTCGCTCCGCTCACCAATGGATTCAAATGTCCTATTCCCACGCTCTGTGCTCAGTGACTCGTCCAGGAGGGCATGAAGGGGTGACTGGAGGTGTGGGAGGGATGAGGGTGGATCGTTATGTATTTTATCACCGTGGACACGACGGCGATACCCGGTATAGTGAAAAAATCCTCTCTCTCAAATGCGAGCACACGCGGACGAAAGAAAAAGCGCACATCCGCGCAATCATTTTGCTCGTGGGCGTGGTCTCATTCATGCAAATGACCGGGAAATTCATGCGTTATGAGTGAATTTACTGCGCGAACTTTTTCCTCCGTCGCCTCCTCTTTTTCACCACCTATTGCATGGGTTTCCGATTCCCTAGCGATTGCCTTAACTCCCTCGCTCGAATTTTCATCACTTCTCCTCCCATTTACTGCTCTCCCTGTTGGAGCTGTTATTCTGTTAGTTTGATGCTGCTAAAGAATGCGCGATGTTTATGGATTTGGTTCACTTTTAACTTGAGAGGGGAGATGGCTTTCGAGATAAGGCACTGGATTTATGCTCTGCTGATCATTTATCTATAAAGTTTATCTAAATGTGATTCTCCGAAGAGCGTAAAGTTTGATTTAGAAAAATACACTTATGGCTCGAAAAAAATCGCAAGAAAATGCAGCAGATGAAACTGAATCACAGTTCATGCAACCAAGAAAATAACCTCCGTGGTTATAATAACCGACGAAGTTGAAATTTATGATCCATGCAATCCCAGGAAATTTTTATCGGAAGATTATAAAAGCGTAACTATATCAAAAACTTTCTCCTATAAACCTACCACTTTATTATCCTAAATTTTGTTTGTTATATTAGGCTAAGTTATGTACATAAATATATCAGTAAGGGATGTTAAAAGATAGAGTACACAATAAATCGATGATGTGGAGTGTACCTCCGTATCTTTTTTTATTGCAAAACATTATCATAATGATTGCTCGGTGAATATTTAGGTTTACTTGGAAAACCCGAATTCAAACTTCGGAACACCGACACCTCTTTTCCATGATATATGTACGTACAATTCGTCATCTGTTAGCGATCATACTGTGTCGTTTTTAATTATTCTTAATAATTCTTAGTGGCTAAATTGGTATTAAAAATTAATAGGTTTCAATAACTTTAAGTTTCATTTTTTATGACTGAGATATCTATAAGAGTATACGGTGTCTCTATCATCCTTTCTCCATAACCATTAAAGCCAATCATCATTATCTTTAGCGCTGATATCCTATCTATTAGAGGAGCAAACAGTAGGAATTTCATGGACAAGAAATCTCAAACCATACAAGAATCTTGCATTAGTTCATTAAAATTTCATTTCTATGACTTCTCAGCATAAACAGCATTCAAATCAGTAGAATAAAATCAGCATTTCAATTCCAAAGGATTTTATCAAAATTAGTAAGCACAATAAATAACCACATCAGAATGGAAAGCGTGAGAGAATCTTATTTAAAACCGGAAGCCAATGAACCTTTCCGCACACCTCATTTCTCGGAAATAGCTCCCTTAGCCCCTCTCTGCATCTACATAATCTCCATCGCCTCATACAGCGACGCCTCTCAAAAAGACTGGAATTTTTTCCCAAAAACCGTTCTGTACCATCGACACATTCCGTGTTACCTGGAAAATTTCGACAAAACGAGCAGATACGAGAGGGAGCCGAAAACTCTTGCGGCGGGAGAAGAAAAAGCTGATTTTTTTGCGAAAATAAAGGATCTCCGGAAGAGTATTGGGCGATGAAATGAAAAAGCAGACAATGCGAGTAGTGTGAGAAACGTAATGTTACAGAGTGCCACATTCCAGTTCCATCCCGTTTCCACTTCCGCCTTACAGCTCCTGATTCTATAACCAGATGCGGAAGCGTGCGAAAACTCGCGTATTGGACTCATAAAACACGGGTAAGAGAGACTGCTTCTCTGTCAATTCCCCCGACCCACTATCCTTTATATTTTTTTCCTCCAAACGCGGAACAAAAGCGCATCTTCAAATAGCCAACCGGCTATCATCTACATGCAAGCGGCAATTGTTTCATTTGCATGGGCTGAGAAGGAGCCGAAAGCATTTTTAATCTGCATTCCAACGGCGATCACTTAGGTAATTGGAATAGAATATCTCTACGTTGAGCAATAACAGAGATTGAGGTAAATTTTCAAATGCCCTTTCATTATCAATAAAAGATCAACCGATAACTGAATAATCATATATTGGCCAAAGTATCGTCTGCTGCGAACGGCTCTGATGATAATAGTTTGATCGCGATCGACTTAGAGATAGAAAATCTGAAGTTATGAATCTCAATTTCCATCATGGGCTTCAAACCAACAACTTGAAGGACTATCTTTTACGAAGAAGGAACATTAACCACGCTCACCTCGGCGATGAATTTTCTCACTGAAACATAAAATGAATAGTGAGCCATTGGTTTCAGAGATTTTACTTAATAACGTTCTCTTGAATCAATTCAAAATGATTAAGAGACACAGGAATTCTCCAAGCGCCGAATATGATGTCAAATCATATTCTCAGGGAAAATTTCGATGGTTATATCCTGTCAACTATGAAAGGTGGAAGGTATTGAATCAAATACGTAATTATCAAACGGAGACGAAGTAATAAATTTCAATTCATGAAGCATATTTTATGATTTAATCATGCGACTTCTTTGCGAATAAGCGACCTTACTCGTCCCTTTTTGATAGCTATCAACAAATTCGTAAATGGTTTATCAATTTTTCCCCTAAGTATTGAAAATATATTTTACTGGAAAGTGTTTCTAAGAAAAATTTCAACAAATACTTTTTGGAATATCAAGAGAATGAAGAACTATTTGTAACTTCAAGTATTCATGGGAATCGGTATTATTTTATTTCGTTGAATTTTTTGACGATGATTGGGCTCTTCCGGGACCAAACTTGGAGAGCGAATTTTAAGAATTTGGATATTTCATCTGTAAATTAGTCAAATCCCAAACCCAAAGACGAATTATTAGAAATATTTTCTAGATTAAAGTACCAGAGACTAAACCACGTTTAACATCGCTCCACTTGAAAATTAACTTATGCCAAATTCGTAACCGCCGCAAAATTTAATTACTTTACATGGCTAGTATTACGAAACTGAAATTTTAATACGAAAAGATTTAAATATTTTTCAGGAAATTTTTCTTAAAGACGCACTAACAGAAGCTTTCCAGTCGAAGGATAGAACTTTTAGAACAACACACCTCATACCGCATCCGGCTAGAGTAATTTCGGAAACATTCTCCTAGACTAAACTCGGAACATATTTCAAGATCTTCCGCATTATCACAACTTCCATCATCCCTCCAGCCATCCGATAAGCTATCTTCTTCCTTCACCTGCTCCTCTTACCCTATGAACACTCCTTGCGAATACGTGTCCCTCTTTCCTCCCCTTACTTTTTCCCTGCATTCGCCGTGACATTTATGGCCGTCGAAGAAACTCGGATAGCTTCTTTTCCCCCGCCATACGCCGGACGTTGACTAAGAGTCGACTCAGCGTTTGCTCTGAGCCTATCTATCAAAAGCAGAAGTATTTTACTTTGCCAAGACCGATCCATAAAGGTCTTAAATCGCTCCCACCCTTTTTCTGCCGTTTCTTTTCTTCTCCGAAAAATTCATGCAGGGAGAAATGGCCTGAGGAACATTTCCGGAAATGTTAATGGCAGGGAATGAAAATGAACAACGAATGCTATTTTTAAAGGAGTGTAGAATGAAGTGTTAGTTTGGTTGATAATACGAGTATTGAAAAAGTTTGCATATCATAATCGTAAAATTAAATTACTTTAGTTAACACTATTTCTTGAGCAGCAAAGAAACTGTGTGTAAAAATTTTAAGTCTATTTAAACCGTATCCTCAGCATCCACCATTAGCTGAAAGGGCTATTTTTCCAGATTCCGTAATGGAGATTTATTCTTTTGTAAGGTTAGTTTAAAAAAATGTCGGATCCTATAGTTTACCTTAAAAATATGCTTAGAAACGGCTATCATATACCCTACAGAAAGAACCTTGTCCATTGAAATTTTCACTTCATTTTCTCATTAACATATACATCCCATTCCACAAGCCGAAAAAAGCATTACAGGATATTAATGTATATCTAGATTAACCATGTTATTATTTTTGTTTTCTAAACATTACAGAGTAAAAGAACTCATAAACATAAGAAATTTTTAGCATAAAATGAATCAGGATTTACCATCCATCAAAACTTTGATTTTCTCTATCATAATTTGCTCTACCTAAAGTGGTGCTTCTCTGTCATTTTATTTTTAGTTCACCCAAATCCAAGTAAATGATTAGATAAAGATACTTTTGCATTGACACGAATATATTTTGCATTGTACACGACACGGAACCGTATTTTTTTCTAGTTTAATATTCAATTTGATAGAAGATTTGATTATAAAAGAATATTTTTAATCACGAGTCACTCAATGATATGGAGATGCTTGTGGATGAAGCTATTGAAAACGCGAAATAATTCCTAGGTTGATATGAAAAGATTGTATAACCATTATTTTGCATTTATTATCTTATTACATTACCTAATTACTGTATATTGAAAATTAAGAGCATAAATAATTTACTACGACTAACTTTTTATTAGGAAATATATTAAATACTTTTCTGGAAATTCGCTCCTATATTTGTTGAAATATTCTTGCAGTTTTTGGTAAGCATTGCACGATGAACTGCCTTCGGAAGGTGTATATCTGGAGGGGTTTTTCTCCCGATTAAGGTGAATATTAGGCAAGGATATTCATTCGTCATTTTCCCGTCTAATGACTACCAACGGACATAAAGCGTATCTCTAACCATAAAAATAAAGAATAAAGAAATAAAATTAGCCACAGATTTAAGGAAATTTCCCTAATGAAGAAATATGGGAAATCACACCACAAAACGAGATCTTCATTAGTGCACGGCCGTACACTCGTGAAGTAGCTCCACTCAACAGTATTAATGCTTATGCGTCACTAAAACAAACGGTAAAAGTTTCCATTATCTTGAGAAAACGGAAATTTTCCTTCAACGACATTCCTGGAAGTCCCCCATTTGAACTTCCTTAAGTTATGCGCCCGAAAGGGGAAAAAAGCGAAGGAGAGAAAGAGAGAGACCCCTCCCAAATTACTCATAACTATTTTCACGAGGAAACGCCATTAAGGCGACCAAATATTTTAACTGTCCCCCAAATCAACGTTCGAGAAACAGAGAACGCCATTATTTCCCCGATGCTCCACTCTCAGCGTTTCCTCTGCAAAGCATTCCACGACCGACAACGCATTTCCCTTTGTCATTCGTTTCCTTAAAGACAAAGAAAACTCTTGGACGAGCGGGTGTATCGTGAAACACAAAGCACATTGAAAGCGCTACGTGACTCCACTCTCATTAACAAGTTCGCTTTGATTTTAATCTATCCAAACCGTATCCTTGTCCTCCGTGATTGGATTCATGATCGCGGCGGTCATCGACGGAGAGTGTCGTATACATAATTCGAGCGTGTGACGACTTCTTCGGCGCTTAAGAGAGCTCGTGAGGAGTGACGACCCCCGCGACAACGGTACTTACCCGCGACCATTCCCCGTTCGATTTATGGCAGTCTCGCGTTTTGGAATAGCTTCAGATTCCTTCACACGACAGAGCTTCCCTCGTTGCTCTCAGAAAAGAATGCTTCGTGCCGTATCCCTCGGCTCGACAAGCGTGTTGGGAATTGTGTAAAAATGACTCCTTTTAGGTAAATGCTTAATGTCCCTACCACATTCGAGATGGACTGTACGACTAACCGGGAGACAGCCAGGGCGTACAAGGCCTGGGCATGACAATGGTATGCTGTAAGGACAGCTGCAGAGCAACTTTTGTTACTCTTTAAAGTAATAAATAAATCTATATGCCATTCAAAGGGAATTTCGAGTGAGTGAAGGAAAAGGGGTTCACTTTATCTACTGACATTCATTCGCTAGCACGCGAGGCTATGGAGGAAGCAAGGCGAGGGTAAAGATGACATTAGCCCCCAGAGAAT
This sequence comes from Pachydiplax longipennis, assembly GCA_036926295.1. Lineage (NCBI taxonomy): Eukaryota > Metazoa > Arthropoda > Insecta > Odonata > Libellulidae > Pachydiplax > Pachydiplax longipennis. Next base: position 23,020,788 of record JAVFKF010000012.1, read on the forward strand.
CTTGTCTCAATTTCGAGCATGAAAAAACAAATTAATTGAATTAGCACATTAATAAAAAATGCATGACAAAAATCCGACACCATCCGCGCAAATAAAAGGAGAATCATATCTTTAACCTCCTCTAAAGAAATAAACAAGGATATTTATCATTTTATTCAGAAGTGATAAGGATCTATCGACCAACCCATGTAAAAGGGTAAATTAAGTAGGTATATTGCTATTAACACATCCCTTGCGATACGCCAATAGCAGCTTGCGGGGTATAAACGTCGATTTGAAATCGCTATTTATTTATTTTGGGCCAATTTGAACCTTACTAATCTTATTCAAATGAAGAGGACTTGTCAGCAGTGAAAATTGTAGTGATTAAGTCATATTATTATTAAAAATTAAGAGTGATTTCCAAACTAATCTTATGGGGCGTTCCATGGAGAACGGCAAAAATCAGACTAATTGGATATCTTGAGGGAATCGAAAGTCATCCTTTGGCATAATTACATGGTGATTCGACATATAATTTGGAATCTGGATGATTCATATATTCTTAGGATTTAGAAGAAATCATATTCTGATGAAATAATAATATTAGTGAGAACGATATTAAAATATAACTTATGAAGTAGACGCAAGTATGGATTAAAAGCAAAGCAAGTGTTACGTAAAAAATGTCGAGTAAGAAAGGAGTTGATAGATAGGTGAAAAGAGTAAAGATTTTGGCAAGTCTTGGATGCAATCAATGGAGGAACAAGAAATCAGCGGTTTTAGTAAAGGGAATAGATTGAAGAAAAGTTGAGTATATTATCCGACCATAAGGTAGATTGAATTAACAAATCTTCGGTTATCATTTGTAAATATTTTAAACATATTTAGTTGGGATTTAGTAGAACCTTCACTGTTGGAGGCCCAATAAGACTTCAATCTCAAGTAGAAATTGTAATTATCCGACTTATCTTATAATTTTTAATACAGGTATTTAAGATATTCTAAAAATTATAAATGTAACAGGAATTAAATTGGCCTATACGGTAATTTTTATCATTTTATACTCTTAAATTTAGCATATATTGGAATGATAATGTATTTTGTTTACAGGTTTTTCGCATGTTTTATAATCCCTCTTCTAATGGAACCCCGCAACGTTGGTTTTTTTCACTTTCAATATTCTATTCTGGAGATATTTTCCCACCCGCCAAATATTTTGTTTCTTCTAATATTATTTGGGAAATGTATTGGAGAATTAACATGCGAGGATAGGTGGCAGAGAAGATCCCGAGGAACCTAGCCAATGTGGAACCTAATCATAATAGCAATCTTTTAATTACTTAACACCCTGGACGAAATATAAAGTTTATCAGAAATGCTGGGTTTTCTATGCCCCTGTAGTATTTATACAACGTTGCGCTGGAAATAATAATTATCAATAATTTAAGAATTGATTGACACTCTTATACATATTCCTTTAATTATTTTCTTCTGAAATCATTTAAAAAATTAGTGTAAATTTCGACAAACTTGGAGTTACAGTCTTCACTACTGAAAACCAAATATTTGTTAGAATAATGGACACCTTTTGATAGTTGAAATTGAATGAAACAAATATATCTTGAAACTGACCACGTCAAAAATAAAACTCAACTCAACGGGAAAATTACCGTGGTATAACGAGTGAAGTAATGATCACATGCAGTCACCTGAAGGTATTAGCTTACTAAAGCCACTTCAATAAAATCTTTGTATCTTGCGCTAGAGTTTATAGTTTTTCATTAGAACTCCTCCAATCCTTATTGCATCGGTTAATGTAATGAAAAATTCTACCCCCTCCAAAGGCCGATTGAAAACTTGCAGGGAATAAATGTAGAAATAGAGATCATAAGGATAATTGTTATTGCTATTTCTGCGCCATTTTTATTATTATTAGAATACCAGTACACGTCTCCGGGTTCATGTGCCTTAAAATTCGCTGTTTAAATCCTTTCCTTTACTTCTTGTTGAATGACCTCTTCTTTTATATCACCCAGCAAATTTTGAACTCCTATATCTTCCCCCTCTGTTTTTCCTATTACATGTTACCTTCAGTTGCTTTCTTTAACAACCCATTCTATTTCATCATTCAACTGCCTATTTTTACTCCTTAAGACAAAACTCTTTTCTCTCCTGCCATCTGCAGAAAATGTTTGCTAGTTTCCTATCAACCCAACTTAATTTTAGTGTCTTAGATATTCCGTGAATACAATTAAAATAATTTACCTTTGGTGGTTATGCGAGAAATGACGAAATATCATGCTTTATGGCAACACCAAAGTCCACGAAAACAGTTAATCGTATTTTCTTCAAAAATTTCATAATACAAAAGGCTTCAATCTCAACGTTCATCGTAAGTCGAGATCGGTTGTAGTAAACTTTTACTGAAATCACGAAGAAGTGTTTTCCTCAGTATTTTTAAATAGCATTCCGATCAGTTAGGCCAGATTACTTAAGAGTTTACTCACCGAAGCTTATCAGTTAAAGCGATCAAACGAGCTATGATTTTCTTTATTACTGACACTAATATCACCTCAAAGCCTCCTCTAAAATTCTTTTTTTTTAACTAGCGGATGAGAGGAGAGTGGGTGGATGGGTGTACTTCGAAGAAGAACATACGAGAGGCGTGGCGAGTAGTCCGTCAGACGAGGAATCTCATTGGGAGGCCACTCGTGGATCAGCGGCGGGAAAGGGCTCTTCTCTAACTGACATCACTGAAGCCAACACCTATCCCTAGAGCTCCTCTTCCATCTCCCCTTGACGTGTAACCTGCCCTTATTGTCAGCGACGGGCATCTGTACAAAGATCATACCACCCATCACTGTTTCGACTTTGGCACTCACGAGGGTCCGACTGGGATTGCGATCCCTGAACGAAGCATTATCAACACCAGATAACCCATATTTTTCATACATGGGAGTGGTCAAATCAAATTTCCGCTTCCTCTATGGAGGCGCTGTATATAAATGCTCTTCCGTACGTGTTACGCAAATTATTAATTTACTGAAAAATCGAATGCTCACTTACTTTCTCCATTAGATATATTATATCTCTTTCATTCCTTTTAACTTCAAATATTCGAACTGTTCAAAAACTATTTTTCCATTCAAATGCTTTTACGAATTTAAATCAATAAAATTAATCCTTATACTTCTAAAATTATCAAAATTAAGCGATTTTCGTATCGCAAAGCATCGAAATATCATTACGGTTATATACAGTTATTTTTGAAAAAAAACACGTAAACCCGATTAGGTAGAATGCTAATGTGAAGAGAGTAATAAAGTAATTGACGCATGCCTCGAGAAGTAATACTTGATTAGCGAGTATAACGGGTATACAACTCGTTAAGAAGATTAATTTAGGTCACATTCAAGCTTATAAATCACCTAAAAAACGTGCAAACAATGATGGCTGTTGATTGATTCTTTAAATGATAAGCATTTACATAAAATTTCATGATATAACCTAAAATTACTTCTAAAGGTTCACTTATAATTCTTCCCATTGTTTCAGTCGAATTAATCTTTAATTTATTATCATTCTAATAAAAGACGCATCGAAATATAACCTCGCACATAATCTACATTGATATATGATTACGACTAGACAGGTTAACGATTATACTTCTCTCTAGAAAATCACAGTATTACAGCTATAAATCTTAAATTATTTTGAATTTCACCAAGCTCTGTATGATGGCCTCTTATGATATCATAACGTTATTTAACTTGGTCGAAGTAGTTCTCAATTCCTTACTTAAATTTTCGACTTATGAGAACCAATAAATAGTGTCAAACAAAATCTCACGAAAGAAATAAATTTCATTTACCCCGCCAATCTGCTCTTTTACTAAGTAATATCGTAAGACTATTAAACTAATTTTATTTTGGTATTTTTTCAAAAGTCAAAATTAAAAAAAAAATGGATTAAAGTGATAATTACTCATAGAGCGCGAGATCATAAAAATCCTCTCTGTGGGAATTTAAAACGTTAACAGCGCTAATATTGTGGCTTCAGAATCAATCCTAATTGTTTCATCACCGCAGTTCCTCTCCTTCTGTATACATTTTTAATCAACTCTTCCCCACCCCTTCATTTCTCCGCAACCAAATTGTCTAGCAACTTCACAACCTCCCGCACCGAACCCCCTTCCTTTACACTTTTAGAGAAGCTCCGATCCACCAAACCATGCACGAACACTCTGCGTACACTTGGAAACCGCAGAAGAAAATCTCGGGCCTTATCCTGCGACCTAAGTCGGAATCTGCATCCCCCATCGCTCTGACGACGTCTCGGGGGTCGTACACCAGCATTCCCGAGTAAGTGTCGTGAGGATTAGGGGATGAGGGCGAGTGCGGCACCCGCCACACCTCTCCCCACATCCCAAAACTTAGCGTCGCGACCTCGCCGCCTTAGCTCCCTATGCTCTGCGCCCGAGTTGATTTCGGCTCAACGGAGCGGAAGTCTGGATAGAACACGGTTGCCCTCGCATCCGATGTTGTTTGTAGAAGAAGGAGTGGGAGGCTGGTAAAGTAAGATGGAATGTTGATTCCAAGGAGGAAAATTTGGGCGTAATGGTTTCAGGCGTCCCGTGAGGAGTCCTATGGCGCGGAAAGATTAGTTTCCTGCTTTTTTCACCCAAGTTTCACACTGGTTGATTCAGCTTTATTTAACTTCGGCGAAGAGAACATGAGAATAATTAATGATTTATGAACTAATTCGTTGAGGTTAATTAATATTTTAGGAAAATACGCTTTTAACGAGTTACGTCTTCCAAGAATTATGCCCATACATGTTTTTTTCCATCCACAAGATTAATTTCGCAACTTTAGGTGTTAGCGAACAAAGTATTTTTTATCGAATGACGACGAAAATATCATTAATTAGAGGCTTAGAGGTTCCTTTATTCAAAATTATAGGTTTAATATCTTGTTTTTTAATAAATTCCGAAACTGATACGGATTAACTTCTCCAACTTAGAGGAGTATGCATGAATTTTCCAAATGGAAAGGGCGAGAATATTTGTATATGAAAGCGGAGCGATTAAACTTACTTGATTTTGAAATTACAGGGCATTATGGAGAAGCGAACAAATAAATTATTCATATTGGATGCGCCAAATATGAGTGAGTAAGTGTAAATTATTGGCAATATCCTCAAACTGTTCAAACGGCGATCTTGAAACCTAGATGGTTCGACCTCCTTGTAGCCGCTACTGCCGCAAAAATAGCCTACTTAGATGCATAGCCGCTGTTAAGCATTAGTTCTTTAAGCCTTGCTTAATTCCTTTATTAAGAACAGAGGACTATTAAGAATAGAGAATATCACTAGAGGATGAAGGATTATGACTCTATAGTCATTAAAAATTGCCGTAATGAATTCATTTCTCCTTCAAGGAAAGTTATTTTAGCTTAGAAAGATTATAAATGAAAAAGGGTACGTGGGAATATGAACTGAGACTTTGTAGATTCTGCTCTTTGATCTGAGTATAAATATTTAATATTATAAACGGCTTCACATTCATTATTCCTTTTACTAAATATCCGTGATCGATGTTATCGGAAAGAACAATTTTTAATTAAGTAACTAAAGATACGACGATTAAGATATTGGATGTAATAGGCACTTCATCTCGCTAGTATGCTCATTAAGTACAAGGGGTTGAAGATAATTTAAACTGGCAACTTTTTCATTCAGTATTTGTTTCCACTTATATAATTTTTCAAGAGGAACTCTTCTTTCCGAAACTTCTCAGAAAGTATTTGAAAGTAATCGAGAAAATCTCATAGTTATTTTACGCATTAAAGGCGGTTCGGATTCCGAGTGCGCGCGCGGCATAAACACACAAACTAGAATTCGGAGAAAACACGCCGTGAATGAGAATGACGATTCGAACAAACAGGGGTAAATTCAAAGTCTTTACCATCAGCCATCGCCGCACAAATTGAATGTGGTTATTTAAAGGGTTTAATTAAATACGCTCTCTGTTAGCGTTATTTTATCTACTTAAAATGTGCTGACCTATTTGATAACGATCGGCAATTTTCGAAACTAAATGAAATATACCCGAGCGCCATGTAAATGGAAATATATAAATAATTCATTCCCTCTTTAAGCCAATCGATAAGTGGCTTTCAGAATTATATCAGAGAAAACTTTCAAAACTTTTGAAACGGCTATACATATGATAAATAATGTATTTTCCGTACCTCTGTACAGCCATGAAGATAATTTACATTTAAAATGGTTAAGCCGGCAACACCCTAGATTTTCCAAATAGCTAGCAGAACTTTTTCAGTAATTATTATAGAACTACATTCCCTAGTTTCCCAAAATAGAAGTCTCAAGCAAAGATCCGCAACTCGAAGAAACAAGCTTTTTTTCATGACAAGCTACTGTTCATCGCTGAGATACGCTGATTCCTGCGAATGAATTTCCTGGGAGACTCCTGTGATTCCATAAGCCATTTTTCGAAGTGAAGACTATTTCCAACGTCACGTCACAGTCTCAAAATAACACACACCACCTTACGGGAATACCATCGAAGAATCAGTGCACGCTTTGAGACATCACTCCGGATTCGTAATTCTATGTGATACGTCCTGAAACGAACCCAAAATCCAAAAGGACGTGACTTTAAAACCCTCGCCCTTCCCAAATAACTTGGCCAAACGTCAAATTTCGCGATAAAAATATTTCCGTCGCACCAAAGAAGGAAAACTACCTTCCACGAGACATGTTTCTCAGGAATGAGAAAGCGAGGGGTAGAAACACAGGTAAATTCAAAGAGGAAATAAATGAAAACGAGAAGGCAGCTGGGGAAGCAGCAGTAAATTTCGTTTTAAATCAGTGAACTCCGGATTATTTCCCTGCTTCTGTCAAAGGACTGCATTCCATAACGTAATAAACAATATGTAGTATATCAAGGAGATGAAAATGGTTCTCGGGAACAAAGACAAATCAGTTTTGAGTTTGCATTCACGATCGTCATGAGTTGACATTTTAGGAAAAATAAGTATCTGAGAATCTAATGACAAGAAACTGACTGAAATGCTATTAATCTCGGCTTCCATGTTTTCCTTGAAATAGGGGCAACCTGTTATACCATGTTTGGACCATTTACAAGTCCTGTATTAGAGTACAAAACGTGCCACGTCTTTGACGTTCGGCATGCTCAATGTTTCATAAGAATTTATGTTTCAAGATTTTACTTCCCTATGATATGTTAGTGGATAGTCATATTCCTTAGGAGTAAGCTCAACTGATTAGAAATTTTCAAAGCAATTGGTTAGCTGAACCTTCTTTATTTTCAAGATTGCCTTTAAATTAAACTTGACCAATTAACTCGGAGCGATTCTAAAATGTAGTACGTAGCGAGTACCAATCTGACAATTTCCCTTACTATGGTTATATATGTTTTATGAATCAGTACTTCATTTTTCATAAATCCTGAAGTTACATAAAATAAACTTTTTACGAATAACCCAAGCATTTGAAGCACTCTAAATACCCCAAATCTATTATTACTACTTTCTACAGCATCGAGACAAAGAAGTTTCAACCAAAACCAAAAAATCGTTGACTCACGATCGTACTTCTTTCGTACACGAGCGAACAAATATACATCGATGCGAAAGTGGAAGAATTTGGTGTATTTACATATTCGGAGCAGGTGTATCTCAAGGGTCAGCGTGACATCACGAATCCCATTTAGAGAATCCAGCATGCTTAGACCCGCGTATGCCGTGAAAAGATAGTTGAGCTAAATGAGGTGAGCGTGTTTCGGTAATAATGGAATATCGGTGGGGTAAATACGACCGGCGGATGGTTCCATTCTTCGACCACACGCGCGCGCGAACACAAGCGCACAATAAGAAACGGAAGAATGCCGCATATCTAGAAGAACATGAATTAAATCCCGATGGCGGCTTTGCTACTACAGTCAGGCATATCACGAGAAAGGATTTTTTGAGAGGATTTTTAATGTAAGATGGTACATTTTAAGAACGGTATCTGCAGACAAAAGAGACGAATGGACGTGATGTGAAAAGTATTTAACGAGACGGAACGCGCATTCCCGAGAATATCATTTTTCGCTGGATAAATTACGATTCTGAATGAGGCGATGGTATTCGAATCGATGTTGCATGACAAAGGGGACATTTGTGACATACCTAAGCACTTCTTTTCAAATTAATAGGGAAATTCCGTTAGCTTTTAATGAGTTCAAGATTCCAGCTTACTAATGCAGGTTCACAGGTGCTTGAAGCATTAATATTCGATCCTTAAATATCAGCTGCCTTATTGGGTAAAAATGAAAATTATGCATGGTGGAATGTATTTTAAGAACGAGCTCGTTCTGATGAATGTGATATTCATGTTATACTTAGCAAACAATGATGAAATTTCTTCACCGGGATTTCACGCAGTCGAGCAATAATAATCCGTTTGCTGTTATATACATGCTTGAAGTTGAATTATGCAACATAGGTAAGACTTTCAGTATGAAATGTTTGAGATTTATATATTCCGCGTAAATTTATTTAAGGAATACTCCTCTAGGCTGAAAATAAAGGGTGGAGGACAGCACTTCCATTTACTGAAACCCATAATAAACTTGAAATGCACGCTAATTAAATTAAATTTTACAGTTCAAGGTATTACTTTAAATTAAGGTAAATTGATCATTAATCCATTCACCCTGGAGTCCCCTTGCTTAGTGGTTTTCTCTTTTATTATTTTTCTTTTTTCTTAAAGCTACACTAATTTAAAGAATTCTTCAGAACGTTTACGGAAGAGAACTCTCCTTAATGTAAAGTTACCAAAATTACCTTACAATCGTAATATTACGAACTTCAATTAAACCGTGCTTTCACAAAAATCATTCATGGAAATTATCTTCTCTATGCGTATACGCTTCCCTTCAGTTTCTCAGTATAAACTCCATCCAATATCATAACATAATTAAGCCATACTCTGGTTTATGCAAATAAAAAATATTTAAAAGGAAGTTCGAGTTAAGTTTCTATTGTTACAATTACATAACTACATACATCTAATGAGTATGAAGAAATTCCTCCCCGTTTGCCTACCCCTTCGATGAATGTTTTAGGAAAATAATGAGAATTATCGACCTTTATCGCACAGGTCACTGGTTGGATCCTAACATTGGATGTTTCAGAAAAAACCGAAATAAAAACGGCATTTTTTTCATATTAGCAGATCAATTTATCATTTTTAATCACTATATCAAAAAATATCAAGAGCTTATAGTAAATTTTCAGCAATTTATACCGAAAATATTGTTCGAGTAAAACTAATTGAATAAGAGCATTGTAAATCTAACGCTGCCATTCTTCTATAAAAAATATATTTCAAGCTAGAAACTACTTATATCATAACTTCCTATTTTTCTTGTTAGCATCGCCGAATTACGAATTTAGAACCAAAGCATTGACGTCAGTCGTTTATTGTAAAAAGTATGAGGTTGACATGTATATTAATGAGATTCTTCTTGTCATGAAAGACAAAGAACATTGTCTAAGAATCAACATCCTGTGACTTTAATTTTCTTAGAAATATGACCGTCATTATAAATATCAATCAAAATGATGAGATATTCTTAAAGTAACCCTAAACACTACGCTACGAACAATAACATTTCGTCTTGGAATAAAAGCCACTTTGATAAATTCTATGCTTTGGTCTTAAGGGAGGAAGATATCAACCCTCTAGACTCCTCCCAGGCATTCGTGTTTCCAATAGCCAACAATTAATTGCCACCGATAGCAAGTGAGTAGATTAGCACAGACATATAAAAAAAAGAAAATCTCCCTCCTAGATCCGAGGCATGAAGTGCATTTTAAAATCCGCCTAGTCGTGGCATTTTCCCACGCCCCTCACGGAAAGAAAGAGATGCTGGCTTCGTTTCGTAGAGGGGAAATATTTTTCCTCCCTTCTTCTCAACCCCTTGCGAACCTTCCGTCTCCGTACTCTTATCTCTTATCTGCTGGCGATTCTTGGGCAGCTCAAGGGGTTACGACGCTCCGAGATGCAACTTCACGCTTCAATGCCATCCCCCTATAAAGGGTCGTGAGCAAACTCTGAGCGATCCCTTTCCCACCTTTTATTTAGAAGCATTATATTCGGAAGGGGGAGTATGAGTTAAGGAGCGATCTCTCGATAGTGTGAGATGGGAGCAATGATCCGCAGAGGTCGAGCCACTCTGAACGAGTCATTTCTCTGGAAATGAAGAAGATTACTCTATGGTACGCCGGACATTAGTCTTTTGTTTTTTTCCTCCTCCTCCCCCCTATTACTCGCGCCAGCTTTTGGCACACCGTTTACACTCCCAGGCTCGCACCGAGAAAAAATCTTAGCTCCTCAACGTCTTTTTCTCCGATTGGGTATTTTCGCAATGGCTACCTGCCTGCCTACATACTGCCTATGGAATGGCGTCGATGTAGATATGAGGCGATTTATATTAATAGAGTGAGTCAAGCGAGGGTAGGAATATCGGAAAATCGAACAGTGGGTGAAATAACTCAAGGAAATCAGAAACAGCATTAAAATATTTGAATGCATTGCATATTACAGTTTATAAGCCAACAGGTTAGATTGCAATGCTAATTCTATCGATTGCATTGGAACTGAAAGAAACGAATCATTTATCTAAAATGATGAAGGAGAAAAATTGCAAAATTCAACGTGCATCTCTTTCATGAAATAATTCTATGTATATTTAAAATTCGATGACGGCTTAGCTCATTAAATATTAACTTATTGTGAACTTGAGGGTCGTCAAAACTTGTATTTTCAGCCTACTTCCCTTTTAAATAACATTAATTTCTCTTAAAAAATAATCAATAAAGTTTCTATTTAAATATTATTGCTATAGATAACTGAGAAAGCAACTGCTCATGAAACCATTTTGCACCTATTCGTAATCAATTTACTATATTAATCATCGTCGTGTATATATTTGTGTATCCAATATCTGTAACTACCCAAATGAAATGCATCAAGGAACTAATGTAAAAAGATATAATTTATTGCACTTCCCGGTCAAAATAGATTTTTGAAATGATGATATTCATAGAAGGCTTAATTTACTATGGAAAAAGCCGGTTAATTTTACAGATGTATCCTGAATTTAACTTTCCAAATTTCCAAAGTTTAATCCAAAAGCTTAATCCGAAAATGTATCCTCAGTGGTTCGAGTCCTGTTTATGGAAAGTTTTTCCGGAAAATTAAGTTTCAGGTTTTCTAAGAAGCTTCATAAGAAAATGCTAATAAGTTTCCATAGCTTGCTTATTTAAATTAAGCAATACTTGGTTACGCAATTTTTATTTTAATGACGCACAATTACAAATATATATAGTTTTACCCTGTAACTTCATAATTTTCGAATATTTCGTACTCTAAAATGCATATAACGTTAACTTTAGTTATCATTTCGTCTCCTTTCTTAATACATCACATGTTGACACGGCTTGCTTATTCCAAAAAGCATTTATTAAATGAACTAAAACAAATAAATTGCAATTTTTACTAGAGGCTTAATGATCTTAATTAATATTGAATAAAAATTAAATAAAGTTCCGAGGGGGGAGTTAGCAAAAATATCAATGGCAGCTTAAGTTCACGATAAAAACTTATTTTTACCTCTTACTTAAGTTGGTCAAACATCTAAGGTTAGGTTATAAGAGAAAATCATAATATCTTGCAATAACAAATTTCATTTCACATCATAACCGCAAATTACCATTAAGTTAGAGTAAGATTCAGGTATACCTAAAGACTAAATTTGTGAAGAATTTGAGGGATAGGAATGAACAAAAAATAAAAGTGGGATAAATATTGTATAATAATAACAGGCTTAAGTGAAACCACTATTTGTAACTATGAACTCACTTTAACGAATCATATACATAAGTTAAATAAGGATATAATTACTTCTTACGATTATGAATCTTCAACGAATGATATTTTTAGGCAGAAGCAGAAAATAATAAGAAATTATTATCGATGATATGGAATATAATTAATTGAAAATATCAAATACAGCCGATTTCGAAACAGTGGAGCATACAAGAGCGCGCGAGGTCATCGAGAAAAGAGAATGAAGAACCATAGAGGGGAAAAAGCAAGAAACTATCATTCCGCAAGTGACCCTCCCAATCCTCGCTATTTGTCATGAGAAGGGGAGGACGGATTCAATATTTATTTGAGGGCTTTGGGGTGGGCAGAGATAAGCAAGGAATATTGGCGTGGGGTGAGGATGGAAGGGCGGTAGGGGGTCCTTCCAAGGGATTTTGCAAGAGGGATTGCGAGGGCTCAATGGTCCAGATTCTTCTTTAGCAGAGAGGATGGGATGGGGCATCATAAAGTTATTACTGCGATGAATGCAAGCGAGATTGGCTTCAGAAAGAGGTTGGGGAATCTCTTAACAGAGATCCAGCCGGTAGTGGGAGATGTATGTTGAGAGAAAATGGCCCTCCGAAGTCTCCAGAGAAATAGCGTCCTGGATTCGGAAGAAAAAAGTGAAGTATCTCGGAAATGAGAGGGAAAAGGGAAAAACGAGCGCGATGAGATATTGGTGCGACGCGGTTTATGGTACGATATTTTTTGCCGGGGGAAGGGCAAAAAATGTATTGGGGGTCAGTCTCACGAATGAAATAGATGAAGGGCCTGGAAAGAATGAGGAGAGATTATAAGGAGAATGAAGAATGTGCGAAATTTCGAAGGGAATCTCCGAGGAGAGAGGATCGATTTTTGGAGAAAATTGGAAGAGAACCGGAAGAATTTGTTAGGGACCAACATCAATGATTGCATGAAATATTTTCTTGTCCTCAAACGGGAAATTCGCTCTACAGATATAAAAGACTCAGAACTTATGTTGAAATAAAAGCTGGCTAATGATCGCATGGATTAATCGTGACCTCATATTTATGTATCTATTTGTATGTATTTTATGTATCTGCAGCCATTCAATTGTCTTTTTTCCCATAAATATACATAATTTCCAACTTCTTCTCCTAAAAAATTACTGCCGGTTAAATTTTCAGGCAGATTCTCTCAGTCATCCATACAGACCAACGTTCACCGCCAAAGCAAAGTGCTCAAAATGAAAATTTATTGTAAATTTTTCATGAAATCTGTGTGTGGATTTAAAAAGATTTCTCTCTCTCTCTTTCAAAGTCTGAATTTCTTGAATGAAAAGAAGTATCAAATTTAACCACAAGATTTTGCATCATACTTTCATTTCGGTAGAACTCAGTGATGACCCCAGTATTTGATATTTTACAATGATATGATATTTTCAAGTATGTCAAAGATGATTAAAGATAACTTTACCTATATGAAACCAACATAATTTCTCATCTTTAACTACCTAAGTATTACGCTATGGCCTTGAAAAGAAATGTGCGTTCCTCTAGGATTTCTTCTTTAAAACAGACCAATTTATTTTGAAACATCTTCCCCAACAGAATCGAAAGTTTTCACGTGACAAGAAAACTAGCATGAATATCACTCTACATACTGTTATAAAATTTTTATAACTATAATTATTCTTAGAACTCAACGATAGAAAAAAATCGACTAGTATATTTGATATAACATAGGTAAAACACATCGTCCTTGCTGACAACTTTGCCTGTCCATGTTCGAATTGCCGCAACATTCAAAAGCACCTCATGAAATATGTCCGTCCTTGAATTTCATATGATTGGATTCTATTGTTCCAGAAAAAGACATTTTCCAAAGACACGCCAGTTGTATTTCATTCACTCCGACCGGAAGTACGGTAGCGTTCTCCATCCGGCCTATAATTATGCGGCGGGAGTCGCGGTTCATGAGTATGTTAAACAGGAGACATGAAATCATGATGCGGTAATTTCGACCGGCAATATATTTTAGTAACCGTAACAGATTGGGCGAAAGGAAAGGTAGAATATCCGCTCACAGAGACCAAACCTTTTGATATGCAAAGGGTCTTTTCAAAATATTGTCGACCACATCTCATTCATATGCAAATAAAGAAAAACCATTAAACACGCACTTTGACATGAATTTGCTTTATAAAATTTCGTGAAAACAGCCAAATTTTAATTCCAAGTTTCGACAAGGATTTTTTTGGAAATTTTGTTAAGACATTGGCATCTCTACTTATTCTGAAATGAAATGCAATGGTAAAAAATTAATTAAATGTTCTTGAATCCAACACATAAAATATGACTGTCTCTAATTCTCTAGTGAAGGTCACATCTTTCTTCACTAGCTTTTCGATCATTTGAAAATAAAACTGAACGAATCAAGCTTCAACACTATTATAGTGGTTTTCCATCATCACATTTCTTATAGAGGCGAAATTTGCTTTAGAATTGTAGGATTCCTTTTACACCCAACATTAGCTATTTAGTAAAGAGGAATATTCTAAACTAAGAACCACAGAATTTGGATTTAAGGCTTTCAGATAATCATAGCGTTGCTTCTCTCCTTCTACTGACTAAGTTTTACCCCGGGAACATAAAAATAATTAATGGTCTAATTCATTAATAATCACACCGCTTGTAAAGAGATCGTTTGACATATTTCTCGAGTTCTGGTTTTAGGAAAGGATATGTATTAGATCTGCTAATTGATCAAATATCCCTATTGCTCTATTTCCTTTACTTAACAGCACTTCTTCTAAATAACCTTCACACCGAATCATTGCGTAAACGACTGAGAACTTATGCTATCGAAACATCGCTAATTTTACGAAAGGAGCGAATAATGTCACATTTCCTCAGCGGATACACATTGCTAACTCCTGTCTCTTCAATTTACATATGGTGTGGAAGTGTGAAAAAATCACTCAATAAAATTAAATTCCCTCATAAAACCCTGGACGAAAAACAAATAAGGACGGCCTGATATGGCATCTCGACAACAAGGTGCTGCGTATACTTTACGCTTCTTAATTTCCGAAACAAATTATGAAAAGAGCCTTCCCTTGTTTCCTGAACTGAATAAACATAATTTTATCACCTCTCTCCGTCAGTGTTTCCCCACATTTTTAACGATTGTAACAACGGCGACGTAAATAAATTTGCTCCTGCTACACCGCGTCTCCATAAAATTACGTGCTCTGGCTTTTTTTATCGGATCGAAGAGGGACCAAGTAGATTTCTCGCCGATCGAAGAATAACACTGAATTCTTTACACACAACAGCGACTTTAATCGCGCCGTCACACGTTGACCTCCCCAAACATCATAAAACAACCTTATTCTTTCCACTCGAGCGACCTCGTATCAGATAGGTGCCATCTCTACCAAACAAGCTCATAGTAAAAAAAAAGAGAAGGGAAGGACGCGCGCGCGGACGCGGGCACCTTCTGCGACGCAGTCGGAGAAAACTTTTTAATCCTCTCGGCATTTCTCGCTTTCGCGATGAATTATGCTCACCTGCGTCGGTAGGGAAAGAAGAGGAAAAAAACCCGGAAGCTGAAGGCGCAGGTGTTTTGTGTTCAACGTTGCGTCGCGGGCCTGAGTGGGCGTGCATAGGTCTCCTCTCTCACTTCAAACATATCGCCACTCTCGGAAGTACAAAAGGGAAATGTCGTCCGGTTTACGGGATCATAACATGCTTTTTAATTTTTTTTTCGGGCGATTGTGGTGAGAGAGGATGGAAGGAGAGAATTCCCCGTGTCATGTTATGGAAAGGAGTTCTTTTTTCCTCGGAAGATGTCTCACTCGAGAGTCGAAAAGGTGCGTGCGATTGAGTTGGAGACTTCGGCCGGTTTCGATTCAATTCCGTGCGGAATCAACGCGCACGACGTGCGTGAGAGGCTGGAGGAATTTTAAAAAATCAGAGGTCGGCGAGCGTGCTAAATGGCTCACATGGCCTCTTGAAATTGATATCCAAAACTTTCGTTAAGAAAAAGAAGAAATGAAATTATCTGTCCATAAATTCTGAAACTGGATAAAGTAAACTGCGGTGAACCGACTGACGTAATCTGGCAAAGGTAGCCAAGTTTCAAAACTGTGTGCGTAAACGCAATGATAATACAATTACTCCGGATAACTTGAAAATACCATTAATGATAAGGAAGCTCACCTGTAAAATTACTTATTTATTCCTGATAAAATAAAACAATGGCAGTAAAAACTAATCAGAAGACACAAGAAGGAAATGTCTTCATTATTATTGTTTTATTTTGTATTACTTGAGAAAAAGAACGTCAGCAAAGGTTTCTTTAAATAACGAAGTATTTTCAAAAATTTTCTAATATTAACATCGGACTATTTTTGCGAAGGAATAATCGGCAAAGGGCTTACTAAAGTTTCCTAATAGATCATCTACAATACAACAGCCATTGTAAATTATATGAGACGCGAGCTTAGTGTCCTATATATTGCTCATAATTATAGGATACTAAGAAAATGACCCTATGCTTGAATAATAACGTCCACTGTTAGAAATGTAGAATAATATTTGAACAAAAGTTAATAGAAAATGTTACAAACCAATACTTGGCATCCATACTTGGAAAAGAAAAATTTCTCGGCACCTAAAGTGTTGATAATATATACAGATCTAAAGCATGAATTCTTGAATGGAAAATGATCGAAAAAATGTATTTTTAATGCAGAAAGTGGTTAATAAAATAAATGTGTCATAAAGTTAAATGAGGTGTCATATATTTTGATATATATATGACCTTTTACCTTTGCAATTAATTAATTATATCTTAATTGAATTATACGAACAGCACGCGAAATTGAACTGGGCTACCTATATTAATTTAATTCTTTAGACTGAAAACGTAAAATTTCTGGTTTCTGATTCCAACTTATATTCATTTTCTCTATACCATTTTCTCTAAAATTATCCTTCTTCGTGGTCTCGCATGTCGTCCGCAGCTTATTTTGTGGTTCAGAATATAATTATCTAATCCGATATTTCTTAAGCTACTTTTGTAAGCGTTGAATCCAATCATCCCTCGGACTAATGACTTTATAGCATATAAAGTGAATAACACATGAGTTAGTCGAGTCATCCTCGACTCCCTGATAGCCAACGGGGTAGTTCGTTCCTCAATGGTGAAAGCGGTCCCGGATCAAATTCCTGGTGGGGGCCCGCATGTGCGAAATGACCTAAGATGTCGAAGCACTTTTAATAATATTACTCGCATCATCCTCTGTTCTTTAACGTATTGAGCTTTTGAATTTTTTGAATTGGATTGAATTAAATCGCAATCCTTCCTAAGGAATTTTCCAAAATAACCTTAAAGTAAAAACTAATACCTAAAATTGTCCCAGATAATTTTTAATCTATTGTATTTTTCACAATAATATGGCATTTTAGTAGTTCAAAGTAGAGAATCATGGCACTAACGTTGCTGTCACTCTAAGACAGGTTGCGTAAGGTTGTATCCCACGTCTTCTATACCGTGGCAAGTCTCTTAATTCCCCCAGAATCCGTAGCAGTCTCTATTTACATACATACCGAAATTACGTTATTAAATAGATGTCGAATTTTTCATTTTCTCAGAACTACCTTTGCCAATAATTAAGAGGCAACATATATTGTGCTATGTAGATTTTTTGAGTTAAACTTAAATCGGACTAGCAAACGCACATGAGATCCAGGAAAAATTTAGGCAGAATTCTTTATGGACGAAAAATGTGGACGGATATTCGAAAAAAAAGCAGAAGTTTTGTAAAAGCTCACCCCAAATTCGTCGTCACCCCAAATGCAATCAATCACCAACAAATTTTCATTTCGCAAACAAGGAAAATAAAGCAAAAATAAAACAAATCTTATAGGCTCTTTGTCGAATGCAGATCATTTACAAACTTCAAAAAAAGGTATCGAAAGAATGCCTGGTGTGAAAAAAAGAGCTCTCGAGCCCTAAAGTGTGTTCCGCCATCACTCAAACAGCGCAGGACGTCGATTTTTATTAAATTCTGCATTCGATTCTTTTCATCCAAAGTTAGTTGGGATAAGCCACGCCAAGGGGAGCGCGAAATGAAAAATTCCGCCCCCGGCAAACAAAAGAGGAGAGAGGTGGCGGACGATCTCACATACGCAATTTTGCAAATGGATCCGTTTTCGCCTTTTTCCCGAACCCCGCTCCAATTTTCACCTTGGGCCCTAACTAGTCGGGAGATGTGTAACAATGAAAGAAAAGTGGAATGAGAGCGAGAGAAAGAGAGAGCGGTTGAAACGCTGTGGGAAATCGTATAGTTGAGAGAGCTGGGCGGAGGGGGGAGGTTTGAGTTATATATGTTTATTTCTACGTTTGTTTCATTTTATTTCCTTCATTCCGCCTTTTGGAATGACGTCTGTGATAGGGATCGCACACCCCTGGTGTATGGGTAACTTCCGGTGTGAGTTCCAGAGGGTGGGCAAGTCTAACCTCCCGGGGGAGTGGGTGAGGAACTGGGGGGGGGAGGGAGATCGAGAGAATTATGGGAAGGAGTTCGGATAAGGAAGATAAAAAGGGCGGGAAATGTGTAATGAGAGTTTCAACCAACGTCAGCGGATGAGCAGAAGTACCCAAAACTTCCGAGACAACATAAAAATTCAATAAGCGAGGTAGAATTTAGCGCTTCCTCTATGCGAGAGTTTCCTATGGGAGTTGAAGGCAAGGGAGGGTATTAAGCGTAAGAAGCGAGAGATTTATGCCGAGCGGGTTCACAAAGTTTGGATGAGGTCCGAGATAAGGTTAGGAAGGAAGAGAGAGACCGAAAGAGTTAGAGGAACATAAGGAGAACAAATAAGGTCGAGGAGCTTTGTTGAAAAAAATGAAGGCTTTTATAAGGCAGGCTGTGTTACTGTAAATATCGGCGCAGATTATCTCCCGAGCGCGTTTCATCCGTGAATAATTGGCCTTTATTATTTTGATGAGGAAGTTTTACCAGGATAGGATGTCACAAAGGTATGCTGTCAGTTTTTTATACGAGCGCAGGAAGGTAACTAATGGGTGGGCTGTTTTATAAAGACAAATGACTCGCAATTAGCCATGTCGGGCTGATGAAAATAAATCGTCAATCATATTATGATAGTCTGCAGACGTTAGAGCTTAATTCGCTTCTACTTCTCTCGAGGTCACAAGGAAAATATTCTTGTGACGGAAATATATATTATTAGAGCAAGAGAGAATTTTCAGATTAAATATAAGAATTTAAAAACGAAATCAAGGGGAAAATAAGCCAAAAATATTCTTTTAAGCTAAAAATTTTCAAAAGGTACAGCACGTTCTATTTCGAGAAATGTTATCGTGCAATAGTTTTCAATCTTAAGTGCTTTATACCGTTAAGTTAAATATTGGCAGCCATAACCCACTAATTTCTAAGGACGTTGACACCTTATAGTTAGGAGACTAATATTTTTATTATTGCTTGGAAAATATAGCGTTAGACGCAAAATATGTTACATTACAAATGAAGTTAAATAACTCTTAACTATCGAGGAATAAAATACCTCTCGTGGAAATAGTAATTCACTGTTTGCATTTCACTAATTTCATATGCCTTTTTCATAACAATTTCTGAGGTTGAGCATTTTATCATCGCTACTTGTAAATTAGAGAAGTGAGAATAACTCGAAAATAATGAGAATTATTCCGGTTTCGAGATGCGTATTTCCACATATCTCCTCTTGCCCATCTCCCTTTTCCACTTATCGCGAGAGAGTAAATGAATTCCGTTTAGGCATTCTGATCTCACGTAAGATGACCATCAGCCATTGCTCGCCAGGCCGGAAAACTAAATCCAAAATTTTTCGCTCCGAGTTAAAAAAATATAATCGTAAAATTGAGCACTCCGACCCTTAAAACAATTACGCAAAATCTTCTTTTCGGCCACACTTGGGCGAGCCTCGTAAAATCGCGAAGCGTGTAGAGCGGCGCGGGCGCTAGGAAGAATGAGCAGCGTTTCCTGGACGCTTTCTCAAAGGCAAAACGGATGAAGGAGGTGGGCCGCTTGATACCAACTCCATTTTCAGTCCGCATAGCGATCGGAATAGGATAAAGGCCTCTGGTGCATTGAAGGTGGCGGAACATGAGCTCGAAATGTAAATAAGAGGAAGGAAAAGCGACACCTCCCCCTGCCTTGTGGGCAGTTAGCCCATTATACCGCTTACCCAATTAAAATAAATGAGTGGCGACGCCTTTCAGCGCCCCCTTTCCTCGGGCGACGGACGCACGCAAGAATCGCGCTGCTATCTCCATCACGCAAACGTTTAAGTCCTTCTCCTACTACTGCTGTCATCTTGCAGATCGCTTGGCATGCGCCCGGCCGATTGTATTATTACGAGGATGGATTTATAACCTCGCATCCGCACTCTGACGCCTCGATTGGCCTCCTTGAGGGCCCTCTTCCGGTAGGTGGAGTGTACGCGGCCTCCGTCAGGTGACTCCGACGTTAAATAAATAATTTTTTACGGCCTCTATCATTGTCGGGAGATTAATATCGGGATGTATAAATTCACGGAGTTATCTACTTAAACAATGTGATTTATGGGCATTAAAGAGAGCCGCAGGGAGTCCGCTTAAGAGGGCAGAAGTAGAAACCACACTCGTCCGCATATGCTTGAGGAAATTTTCTTATGATTTCATTTTTCCTTTCGCTGACCAACTCCTGTACACAAAAGCTATTCATGGATAGATATGTTTCCCCTACAAAATGTCAAAATCTATCGTATGATTGAATTGAGCCTTGCTGTAACAAATTTCTGCTTTTACGTACGTACATAAAATAGCTGCTTAATTCTAGAGCCATTTGAAAATGTAAAAAACGACTTTTGATACCTTCCTACTGATAATGTTCAAGACATTAATGCAGAAGACCTAACCAAGTGAAACATACTTGAGGTTGCAATGAATAACGCAATTAACCAGAAAAATATTTCAGAAAATTTTCTTTAGTTTCTCCAAATATATTCTCTCAATCTACATGAATACGTCAAAAGCCACCTAAGAACGGTAACCTGCTTCCTTTATCTATAGATTGTTACCAAGCAATGAGTAATAAATCAAAGATTCAGAATCGAAGAATAACAAAAATGACAATTTATTCGTGTTTGTAAATCACCTTATACCTGACTCGAAGAAATTTATAGCTATACGTTAATTAGTTTCGAAATTAAAGCGTAGGGAAAGTATTAAAGTAAGAACTAAAGTAAGCAATAAACTAAGTATCAAAGAAAGTACTGGATCAAGAAAATCGAAAATTAACCGTGCACTTGTAGACCTAGAAATATGTTTGTTGGTATCACAAATTCAATTCATAGAATTTTCTTGAAATTTAAATTACGCGAAGCTAAACGCATGGAACACGAAATATCAATAAGTTTATTATATGGCAGTATGTAAGACAAGTATAATAGCTGAATAAATGTAGCCCTAACTATGAAACTAGATTAGTGTCCAGTTATGAAAACAGATGTCTTTAATTATTTAAGTAAACACTCACCATTCTCCTGATATTCCTCTGTGAAGTTTATCCTCTTCGTCTCTCAATAGCGAACATACACTGAAGTAGAACGATGATTCAACCGTTGAAGAACGCCACCTATGATATAAAATAGATATTGCCTTTAAGTAGGATTCAATTTTTACCGGGATTTCCAACTATTTCATTCAACCGAAAGCGTGGATACAAACTTATTTTAATATATTTCTTTGAATAGAGGAATTCTACTACTTGTAGGAGTGCTTCTAGGAGCCTTCCTTCCTCTCTGATAAACTAAAACTGAAAGAGACCAGTCATACTAGCTCATAAAAGATAAAAGGGAACAAAAGACGGGAAAAAGGAAGGTTTTAGAGAAATGCTCAAGTATTTGTACGAACTGGTCTGAAATTCTTTCTTCGAAAGGTGTGAGGGCTGTCAGGACGTTTGAAACCGTGTTCGTATGACACAATCTCCATCATCTATTGACAAAAATGTTTGGTGTAATGCCCTTCTCTGAAAAGGAATCTTTACATCTGGTGATAAATTGTCATATCTAACTCATTGGTGAGGCATTGAAAGATTTGTCTGCTTCCAACTATGTTTAACACAATTCCTTTCCATAAAATTATTTTTTTAATACTCAATTTCCATAACAATGAATCAACAAATATCTAATACGATTACGTGCTAAGCTGAAAACTTTCTAATAAACCGAAGACGAAGACAAGGAGAGGAAAGACATAACACGGAGAAATATTGAAGCGGAGAGATGAGAGGCTGCTTCCTGGCTTCGATATCAAAAACATTCATATGCCGTATTTAAAGGTATAGAAAAACCCTTTGAAAAATACACAGTTATTGTAAGGATAACTTAAGACAAAATTTAAACAGTAATTTTGAAACATGAGCTTCAGTCAAGTATTTTCCTGATTCTCTGTTTATTCGCTCAATTCATTTTAAGACACCAGTAACCACCGAACTCATAATGTAAATAGCCTCCTAGTTTCATTATTGGTTGCTCTAAAAGCGCAGACGAATCAATTTAAGGTGTTTTAGAATAAAGTAATCAGGGTAAAGACCAAAAAATCGATTTATTTCCGAGGATCGTAAGAGAGAGAATGTTTTTCCACGATGTGCCATATAACAAAATGCGGGTTAAAGGGCGCTTGAATTTTGTAAGGAAGGCGGCCGTTTTCATGCTCTTCTCTGCAATAGTCGTTGCATTTTTCCTCTTCAGTCCTTTCCCACTCTTAGGAGACGAAAGACGGTTGAGTTGGTCGTGTGGGGAATTACCACACAATGGCGAAGAGCGTGAAATAAGCTCCATCGGGCACATGCCTTCTTATTACCCAGAGGAGTCCCAATGCGATAAGCGGGGAAGACTTGAGGAGTGCGATTGGACGAAAAAAGACACCTCACGATGCATCGCGAGGACTATCTCATTCCGTGCAGACGCTGCGTGACCCAAACCACGAAACACCAGACATAGGGAGCGCCATTAACCAGCAGACGAAGCGGATGCGAAATAAGAAGAGATTTGACGATGCGTTAACGGACGCTTAAAGTGCCTTTGTGTCAGGTGTAAAGGGAATTACTTAGCTGAAGGAAGAACTGCTGATAAAGTGGACTCGGGTTTTCCTAGCCAAATAGATGGGAAAAATTGTTTGTGAGAGAAGTTAATTTGACTTGCATTCGAGAATTCAACCAATGGAATTTAAATACTTTAAGAGATACTCTCATTTAATCATTTTGTTTTAATAAAAGCAATTCTGATAAATAGCCCGTACAGAAGATTGACCCATTCCCTTTATTAGGAGCGAACAATGATGATCAAATGCTGTGAAACTAAAGAATAAAATGCAAATCAAATTAATGGTTTACAGTTAAACTAATGAAATAATTTATTGATAAAATTAGGAACGAACACCATTGAATGAGTGGAAGAATTCTAACGTTTTATTGGCAAGGAACCAGTAGCAGCAAAAATAAAAGTTTTTGAAATAGAAAATTAAAAAGCGATGGAATTTGTACGAGAGAACTCGTAAGTAATACAATTCTAGCAAAGGTGGCAATTGACGGAAAATGCCAATGCTGACAGCAAATTATACAGGCTTAGAAACGGTTTTATAAAGCCTATACATGAAGTATCCTCGTCGCTGTGAAACATGGATTATAAAAATAGCAGGAAAGAGAAGATTAGAAGAAAAGTAGACGTGGATTGGACTTCAGATTTCTCGCTATGGCAGAGCTCAAAATGCATAATCGTAAAATGATATTTTGACTATCCCTACGAAAATACTGTCACAAAATTGTAGTCCTAGTAACATTACGAATATTTCCTCAGAAACCTTACGATAAAGTTAGCATTTTCCATCAACCTGTCAGAAATAACATAGGTACTACCAAATACCATCTTTCTAGTAAATTCAGTACAAGATCAAGATGTATAGAGTAGTTAATTACGATGAAGTCGATCGAGAGCGTGGCGTGATTGTATCGAACAGAAACGTATGTTACCTAAAACTTCTCTCTCATCCTCTTAAGATGCAAGCTTCGAATCTCGCGGAACGGCAAAGTGAAGGGCCTCCCAAAGATGGTATAAATACCCCCACGCCGCAGCTTCCTCAAACATATGTGGATACATACGCCGAACTCATTTTGAAAGGCTTTTATGAAGCAAGGGTGTAGAAAGAGAGAGTCGGCACGCGCTGTGGAAGGGCCAAACGGGGAGGAAATGATGAAACAGCAAGTGCAAATGGACCATTTCAATCCAGTGGAGAGAGAGAGGAAATCTTACCATTGCGAAGCCCTCCTTCGGGTGCCCCTCTTCCGCCAAAAACCCTACCCTCTCTTCAATCTACTCTCCCTCCATAACATTTATATTTATTCGCTGGGGATTTCAATGCCTAGTCGGGTCGATTTTCATTAATGGGGAAGGATGGAGGTTTCTGTCGAGAGCGAAGTGAAGGGGAGGGAAGAGACTTGGATGATTATCGAGGCCGCGAGGATGAAATGAGAGGAAGAGAAGTGTGTGCGGAGAAAATTTTGAGGGAAGGGATGGCTTCAGAGCGACGGATTTTACGAAATGAGAGGCCTTGCGGGCGGCTGAGGAACCAAAGGCAGAGGGGAAGTTGGAGAAATTGGCGAATTTCAGATTGATAAAGGGATCGAATAGATTGAGAATTTTCGAGGAGAGTTTGAGGATGGAATGTCTGAGTGTTGGGGGCAAAATTGTAAAGGGCTGCGACGGGAGGAGAAGTTTTTATCAAGAAATATCACAGTTTCTCATTCCTCGAGATTGAGATTTTGATTCAGATTGGAGCCATTCTTTATGGCAAAGTTGAGGATTTTGGCAGTTTTAAAGGTTATGTGAACATTTAATTGTGTCCAGCATAATTTTGATTACTTGTTAAAAATCTATATCGATTGCGCTCATACATTAAGGAATAGGTAATTTTATTCATTGTTCACTTTCCATTCAATCATAAAAACAAGACAAAGTCAGAAGAATTCGTTGGATCAATTACTGATGGTGGAATAAATTCTGAATTGGAAGACAGGAAAAAGTTAGTAGATTATGAATAATTTAAGGAAAGGAAGAATCCACTGCTTCAGATGCCGAGGAGCTAGAGTTGATTGCTAATGTTATTATGCATAGTTTTTGCAGGAATGCTTGAATTAACTTTAATTTATTCATAATCGACATCTGCATTATGTTTATGGTAAAATTTCCAATATTTATTGAAAAAACGCCACAGTTTGGTCTTTGGACCAGGTGGCAACGGTGTAAAAATTACCTCCCCGGCGGGGAATCGAACCCCGGTCTCCCGCGTGACAGGCGGGGATACTGACCACTATACTACCGAGGACTGCTCCTTGCTTGACTTGAATATAATATAGCTATTCAGAGGCATAAAAATCTTTATCAATATATTGCTCCAAATTATATTTATTTTATTGACGTTATTAAGCAACGGAAAGGGTGGAAAAGTTTCTGACAGTAGAAAAGTAAACCGTTCTAACAACAGGATGGCAATCCAACCTGAAAATCTTGCAGTATTAAGCACCAAGATAGCTATTGTTGTTCCCATCAACATCATTTTCTGCTTGACATCAATGCATGGCCCACTGATTACACATTAATTATTTGTTCGTCTATGACAATATGCCGAAAGGAATAAGATACCTTTCAAGAAGATAGAAACTGATTCTTAAAATGAAATTATTAGTATATGCACTAGTTTTATAAAGTATCCATATGATTATAATATCTTATCTAGTGCCATATCTTAACGCAGTTCTACTTTCACATACATGTCGAATAAATTTAATCATGGGAATCTTGCCTTAAAAACCCGAGCCGTTTATGTACTAAGAGGCAAGGGATATAGAAAAAATAGCGTTAAAATAGTCGTTTTTAATTTTTGCGCTTATGATATCTTACTGAACAAAGAAAATCTCGCATAAAATTAATGAAGAGACAAAATCTGTGGTGGAAAAGAACGAAAATTCCGGAAATGTACATTTTAAAAAACTTGGGGGAATCTTTTTATAGAACTAAGGAAATTAGTTAGGGACCTTTTCACGAAATTTTTACTCGATTGCTCAAATCGAGGAATCGTGAATGGGGCGGTTCATAATAGTGGGGCAGAGGTTAAATGGAAGATGAGGCATGTAAAAGACAAGAGTCCATGGGAAAATCTCGAAATTCAACAGAAGGAAGGGAGAAGGGAAGATTAAATGGGGAAGAGAAATACAAGCAAGGATGTGGAATAGAGCGCTGGCCGAGAAACAAGTAATGTGGAAAGTGATTTGTAGATAAGTTATTTGAAAAACTCTTAAGTTTAATATCGAAGCAATAAATGAAGAAAAAACCAGAATCTGTATGATTTGAAATAACGACTGATTAAAGTGTAAGATAATGAAATGAAATTTAGTTTTAATAAGATTTTAAATGGCAATGATTCGAAGGGAAAACTTCGTGCACTCCTTGATATACGTAATACCGCTTTAATATTCTGTTATACAGAACTCGTATAACTCATCGAATTAGGCTCGCGACTAAAGTTGCAGACTCTTATTAGATTATTACATCCCATTCCATAATATACGGTTACATATTCAAACGAAATCTATAGGAAAGGGTGGGATTCAAAGGAAAGGGATTTAAAGGAAATCTATAGGGGGGATCTATATAATGATCACGGTTTATACGTTGATGCAGAAAACTCAAGACAATAGAAAAAAAATGATGTGATTATGATTAAAATGATTCATAGATATTATTAAAAGGAGTAAATCGCCAAAAATTTATATGGGGGAATATATTTTCTAGGAAAATGGGATTACAGATTCTCAGGGAATTTTCATTTTTCTAGAGAAGTATTATACTTCCATAAATTGTATCCATATTTACAAAAAGCAGAACAGAATGTTCACATGTTCATAGAAAGAATAAATATTCAACGGTTCATTTCACTATAGAATGCTTCATTTTTGTCGAGCCCAATAAAAATCTCTTCTTCTGGAGCATCTGCTTTTTCCGCCGAGATATTTTATTGTAGAGAATAGATTAATAGAGGCTTTGAAGAAGAGAGTTTAAGGTTGAGATTTGGGAGGAAGCGATGATGATAGAGAGACTGGATTGGACGCGGAATAAATGAGTGAGGGCTGTAGTTAGCATTGAGGTGTGGGGGCGGAAGGGGTAGAAAATTGTGGAGGGGAGGGATGAGCTCGTTTGAGTCCTCGTATTAATCCACTCAAGAGGCTGGAAGGGAAAGGGGTATATAAAAGGAAGGGGAGAATATAAAGGCGGAGATATGACAGGATGGGAAAGAGGATTAAAAGCTAAATAAGGGCGGCGACCTGAAGTTGCGGGCGTAAACTGAGAGCTGATGAATATCGAACGAGAAGGTGATAAAAAAGAGAGTTGCGGAAAGGCCGCGGGCAAAAGGCCAATGTGGCAGCTATGACTTCGCGGTAAATGATGGATTATCCGTCCACCTGCCTACGTATAATCAGCGACAGATTTAGAAGGATTCCTTTGTCCAGCACCAAACTGGCATAAGATTGATGTCTGATTGGGAAAAATTCTTATTCGTAACTTGAGATACTTCTTGGATTTTTTGGGTTGGGAACTTTCTTTGATGAGATATAAAAGAGAAAATAATAAATTTTCTTCACTGGGGAGAGACTAATTTGAGTCTCTTCTCAGACTATTTTCTTGTCTTAGAAATTTTAAGAGAAAGATATGAATAGAAGTTGGTTACTTTCAAACTTTTTGGGATATGGAAATACGGATGGTCAACAATCTCAAAGTTTACAAAATTTTGTTAATTTCTTCAAAAAATCTCGCAATTTTGAATCAAATACAACTTTTCGACGAGTAAATAAATTTTCTTATTCAACCTCCCTTCTTTGGTGCTTGTCGCGAATCATTTATAGGACTATTCTTTCTAATAAGTTCTGCGAAGGAAAAAAAGCCTTTAACCAACGAAATTGAAGTTTACACATCTTCCGACTGTAAACGCTGTGATTCGTTTTGGCGAGGCAGTAAAGTAAATAAAAAGTAGCCTATTATCTGAATAGGGAAGACATCCAAAGTTAAAAAGTTGTGCAACCTCTAGTTCTCGAGCCTTAAGCAGGCTTACATCACAAACACTAAATTCATATGTAGATTTTATAAGATGAATATCCTATAAATGAATATTATAATATGAATATCAGTTCGACATCTTCTTCTATGAATTTTACTCTATCAAGGCTCATATTTGTATTACAAAGTCGGGAAAGGGGTTAAGGAGTGTTGTGGTGGATGGACTAGCGAATCCGTGATTCTCAATCGTTCCTTAGATTCATACTAATGATAGAGAAAAGGCTGCGGAAGATTTCACTATAAATGTTCCTAAATATAAGGAGTGACTTTATTCAATATGCTGTGAGAATATGTGAATATGAGAACATGTGTTATTAAATATATAATTCTACGACTATTGCCTTGATCTGTTATGTATAAGTCTATTTTTATCGATCGGCTCCGTACTTGATTCTTCCAACCCCTGTTCCCTATTCCTAATTTCCGTTAAGAGTTATTTTCAGAGTTTCTCAGCACCTTTATCCATACATCCTTTCAGTAATTCTTTTTAATGTGAGGTGAGCAAAAATTTCAAGTTTGTTTCGGAACTGACATATAGTACTCATCCAAATAAATGTATCTCATTAAATTAATTGAATCCACTACAACGCATGAGAATCGTCCATAGTTGAATGCGGATCATCAAAATGTCTATTTAAAAAGAAAACAATGTTTAATTACAATTACCTCCGACAATTCAGGAGTTACTCATTTACCTCAAAGCTCATTCTAAATCTAATTTAACAAACTGCAGCCGATAGAAGTAAAAGGAGAGGAAAGAATAAACGGGAAGGGTATTTTAAAACAGCTCTACGTCAAACTACAGCCTATTCGCATTTTCTTGACACCCGTGCAGGATTATTTACAGTAATTGCATGCATTTACGACGAGATCTCTACAGTAGGTTGCCTGAGAGAGCGACACACACGCAATACCCATGGAATCCTAACCTCATTTAGCTAAAGGATGTAGAGGAGCGGAAAATATGCAACTCCAGCAAATGGAAGGAAAGGAAGCGTTGACAAGGGGGGAGTTAAACGGAAGGGGGGCGAAGGAGGTCCTCCCGAACTGCATGAATGAGCATTTCAATCAACACCCACTCCTCGCATTAATTGTCTTCCGGGAGTGTGGAAGCGCAGAATTTCGTGCCGTATTGTCTTCCCATTTGCACGCACAAAACTATGAGTCGGAGGTGGAGGAGTTGCTGGTTAGATCCTCCGCCTTCCTGCGCATGGTGACTGAAAGTGGCTGCTGGAACAGGGGTGTGCAGATTCGAAGAGACACGGTAGGTTATTAGAGCCGTAGACTGAGTTTTGGACAAGCCGGGAAAGAGACGGAAAACGTGTTTATACGTGTGTAAAAATGGGAGCGCACTAACCGAAGCAACGGGCCTTTTCAGGTCTTTCATGCATAAGGAGAGCAAAGGACTAGCAGGTTGCAAACCGCCTCTATGGTCAGCGTAAAATGTTTTACAAGCGGATTTTGCAGGGATTTTTTCTAGTTACGAGGTCCCGGCTATTCTCTAGTCTGATTTAATTAAATGCAGTCCTTCTACGGCAGGTTCTCCACGGGATAAGGTTTACAGCGCGAGAAGTTTTACTGTATAGAACTGCTCCGCGAGCGCCCGTCGTGTTTCACGTTCTGCATTAAATAACACTCGTCGTTAACGCTCATGATTTTCTCGCAACGCGATGTAGAGCGTAAAACAGTTGACTTACTCCTTGCAAATCGGTCGTAATTTAGTTTAATTGGATTGCACTTTATTGTAGGGAGAAAAAGAAGGAGTAACCGTTTGCAGGGTGATAGAATTTCAATGAGAATAGAAGTTATAGGTCTATATCGATTACAAGGGACTGGATGTAATACGATGGGACAGAATTTGATTCTTTTGTTTAAAAAACTAATTGATATTTTTCGTAATCTTTCTGTCGCAATTCATCTACAAAGCTGCAAGATAATCGTGTAAAACGAAGTATTCTAGCTGAAAGAAACGTATCCAGGGTGAATTAGCAACGGCCTCGGTGTAAATCCAGCAAGAAAGTTTCCTCTTGTTCTAAAAACTCGAAAATTCGTCCTTACCGTGGATAATTAAAAGAAGCATTTTAGTGACAAAATCAGTAAAAGTACACCTTTTTAGGTACCGTATAAATGAGCTAAGAAAAAATATTCCAGAAATTATTCACCGCTTTTTTGAATGATCCTAAGTTTTACAATTTCATTTTAACAATATGAAAAAAGGAATAATTAGAAATCAAAATTATATCCTTCTAAAATACTTAGAACAAAACTGTGAAGTATGCCAGTCTTAATAATGAAGCTGATGGTTTAATTCTAATTAACGTGATCAAATACTATCTCACACCTCAGTTCTTGCGTGTATCTCACGATTAGAAATAGTTGTGATGAGAGCAATGAGACTGATGGCTACTTGAATAGTGACTGTTACCATAGGAAAAATTGTAAAACATCCTTCTCAACCATCGCAAACCTCAACTTCTACCATATTTAAGCATAAAAATCGATAAGCAAACTATAAATTATTAGAAATAAAGAGGTAATGAAAAAAATATATACACTCTTCATCTCCAACATACGGTTACATGATAAGCAGTAGTCAAATTCATTTGAATACATGCCCATAACTTTAAGATCGTTGTCGTACATCTTGAGGGATACTTTCGTAATTTTTATAACGGTGGTATGGGCACATCTCGTCGCCATAAATTTTTCAGAGGCACCACTTTCATATGTCTATCCAAAGATAATCCTTTTATATACTGACCCCGGTCTTGAAAGCCCTCTTCCAACCCGCGCCCCATCTGCTATTATATTTTCCCAACCAAACCTGTCAGCACTGCATACAGCTGCGCATCTCGTTTTGCCCAACTCCTACACAAAGTTATCCCTGAATCATTTCAAGGGACATAGAAAACAAAGCCTATCCTTCTAGGTCTTCTAAGCTAACTCAGACTATGCTCTGAACCTATTAGGTAATTTTGTATTTACTCTTATTCTGTCCTTGTCATTCACAGTATGAAACAATGATTCAGTTTCTTAAACTTTTGTTCTAGAAACTTGGGTACCTTGAAACTAAACAATATATATTGTTTAGTTATTGCCCTATCTAATTAATTTTTATTCTGCTAGGGATATATGTATACTAAAGAGGCTACCCCTGGCCGCCCAATCCCACCAAAAGGCGCCCTTCGCCCGCTTTCCCGTCACTCAGAATAGTGAAGAGAAAAATAAAGTGTTAAAATAGTAATACATTCATTGTTTAGAGTACTTCTATTCGAAGAAAATTTTTAATAATATTATTTAAATTCTATTTTTTTTAGCTGCATTTGAATTCAGAAGCATCATCAGAAACGATAGCAATGATAGATAATAACGGTATTAATGGTATTGAAATATCAGTGGTTTTTAATACATAAAGTGAGGTATAAGTATAGATTAAAAGAAATAATTGGTAATTAATTCAATTTCTATTCGAGATTGTAATACATTGTATACTTATAATAATGATTGCTACGGGTAGATAAACAAATTGGATGAGTTATGAGTATTTAATTGCAGTTTAATGATTCGGGGGAATTAAAAAAATCACGCAAGGAGCTGCCTTTTCATCGAAAATACTACCATCATCTTTCGTTGAATCTACAAATGCTTAACTTCTTAACGAATCCTTAAGAGTGAATATAAAATATCAAAACCAACAATACCCTAAATCAACGTGATAGGATTTTTTATAATCACAAAATTTTCCTGTTTTCTCCTAAGGCCAAAAAGAATCTATCTAATTTTCCTTCCTTTGGTGCTTTTCTTGACTTCGTAGGACCACAATTTCTAATTTAATCTCGTAATAGAATGGAAGCCCACAAGAGATGATGGCAACGCTTTGAATCTTCTGGAATCCAACGAGAGAACATTAGATTAAAAAATTATCTTCTGCACGGGGAGGAGATATTTGAAAGAGTAATGTTTGAAAAATGTGCAACTTCGAAAAAATCGAAGGATGCATGAAATTGTGATATCTCTTTTTTATAATCTATAGATTATAATTTGTAGATATATATTCAGGTATTAGCCGGAGTCCTGTCTATTAATCCTGTCTATTGCCCATGCTTATTAACATCCCGTACAAATAAGACATTTGTATGAAACTACGAAAGATTCTAGCAAAATGAAAGATATATGAGATATAAAATATGCTTGGCCTGATTTCCAAAATATATTTATGCATACAAGGGTTTTCTGCTGATCTTTTAATACTAAAACTATACTAAATCGTATTAAGCTCGATATAAATATTTTGGTGAATTTTAAATTTATTTCAATTTATCAGATTTTATGATTAAGTTCTTCGAATTCTCATTTTGATAATATTCGTCGGAGATTAGTATCAATAATATGAGTCGATGAAAACCAGGAATGAGACTTTGTCTAAATCGCACTTCATAACTAATGTTTATAAGAGGAAATCACATTAGTAAGTAAAATTTTAGGGAGTGATGTTTTCATTTCCGAGATGGATGCTTCCCCTAATGGCTCAATCGTAAATACATTTAAATGCATCCCCTTCGTAACCTCCGCTTGCTCTTGTCACAGCCGATGACTGCATAATTATGCAACCTCTCCCCTTATAATTTGCCACTCCTCAGCATCTCGCATTCTAACCCGGCCTTACGTGAGCCCCCTCCTTTATTCCCGGAGCGAAAAACATTTCCATTCTGACACCGCTTCATACTCCATGTCTCATCCTCCGCCATTCCCTTCTCTAAATCGGTAACTCAGGTTTAATAAATTTTAATCGGCTTAATTGCTACCTTATAATGCAAATACCTCACCCAGGAGACTGAGGGTGGAACGAGAGGGGGGCTAAGAGGACTTTGAGAGGGAAAAGGGTGACGACGGCGTGAAGGGATTTTGAATCCTGAGAATGGGCGAGTGGCCTAAACGGATGGTGCTGGGGTGAGGGGTGAAAATGATTGATTTATAAGAGAAGATCCGTCTTCACCCTCTCGCGTTATTCCATTGGGACGGTTACATTTGACGAGGCGTTATAAGAGGGAAAAGGGGTCAGCGAGAAAAATAAAAGAGGACTCGAAATGGCTTAATGGCATCAGGGAGGGTATCTTTCAATCTGAAACACACGGCAATTTTCCGAAAGGACGGTTTTAATATAATTTACGTGATTAAATCGCTCAGAATACGCTTTTTCATTTAATTTTATAGCATTTTAATCTCGATCGGATAATTAATTTCGTCATACCCATATTTGTTTCAAGTTCTCCTTCTCGGAATTCAGATCGTCGAATCTCTAAGTAAAATAAATACTATTTATCATTAGTATTTTAAACGAGCTTCGGTCATCGTACATAATGCTCCCCACTGGGAATCGAACCTGGGACCGCTTCTGGCAAAGCTGACCGCGCTGCCCACTTTGCTATCCGGATCCAATATGCTTTTTCTTCTCAACTTACTACTATAAGACGAGATTGAAATTTTCTTAGATATGGAATGGAGATAGTTGCGAAAAATTGTAGATGATAAATATTTTAATCATAATAGGGATGTGGGAGAAATTTGCCAAGAGCGGGAGGGATATTTGAGGTATTTTTCTCAAATGTGTACAGGCAAATGCTATGGGTTCTTAGATAATGGAGCTATCCGTGATTGCCGTAGAATTATATAAACTACAAACTTTATATTTTCATCTGTTTGATTTTAAAATTAACAATATAATCCTACACTATAATTTAAAATGGACCATAACATGAGAGTTGTTTAAAAGCTAGAGCAGAAAGCTTTTATAATTCTCGTAAAATATTAGGCGCTTGAAGTAAGTTGGGCGGTGTTTAAAAAATTTTAGGCGTCCTCTCAGGCGTCTAATCTAAAGGAAACACTGGTTTTAGTCTTCGATATCATATTTTAGTTTACATTTATTGTTTGTTTTATTTTGATAATCCTCTCAATAATTCACTTCACTATACATAAGTCATTCATGGACAATGTAATCAAATATTCATTCCATTATGAATTTAATAAGAAGGAAAATCGCTCTTCAAAGATTATTCCTAATTCATCTTCAAGTTAAGTATCAATTATCATGAATTTCCACCTTAATTTCTCGCCAGGGAATTCCTGTAACAGATGCGAACCAAAGAAAGGTTATATCTTGAGCTATAATATTCCCTTAAGGAAATTTCCAAGTGAAATGAAATGGAATTTTCTCGATTCTGAGAACGAATTAAAAGCAGGAACGATGGGATTTTCAAATTGGAATGTGTTGAATGAGCACTCAAATGGAGGGATTCTAATCCACTAACCTAATGAATGGGCACTTCTGGACTTTATCGCGTCTTCCTTTGTTCCTCCTTACCCTGCTCTGCACTTACAATAGCACTCACTTCTTCTCGGCCCTTTCTCATTCTTCCAATGTAATTATCCGACTGACCCTCTTCAACACTTCCCAATGCAGGCAGAGTAAGGTGGACTCGACGGCATACGGCCACAGACGGCTGCGAGTGTTTTAAGAACTCCGGACAACAAGGAATTTAGACTTAGATTAACGAAGGGTAAATCAAATTCCTCTGTTATAACCATCCGCGTTCAAAAACATATTTAAAAAAACCCAAAATGTTTCCATTGCAGCGCTGGAGCATTTGGATGTCGAAGATATTGAAAACTTAGCTAAAGAAAAGATAATAAAGGTTATCTGGTGCAGACGAAGATGCAATTACAATGGAACTTAATTTAAAAGAGCATTTGGAGAGAATATCTTAGAACAGAATTACTTTAATATCTTATATAGAGGATCTAAAGATCAATGCTGTAATAGAAACAATATATAAAGGTAGAGGCTAATTCACTGAGGTCATCTTTTTTTCGATATTAGTTATCAAAAAATATTTATAGAACGTTATTTTAAAACGATGCAAAAGTGACTAATTTTCAAATGCCAGCACAATTATCAATTCCATTCAGGTTGATCACCATCTAAAATAATATTCTGAAGTGTATTTTTCCGATTGCTTCTCCAGAAAAGTAAATTTCCTCTCCGAAAACCATAGCAGATTTGCTTCAGCATTTTTCAAACATAAGTAAATGTAAACAAGCTCTTTGATATCCAATGCATTTCTGTAAAAAGTAGTAGTATTAATTCGTAGTTTTTCTACGCTCAATATGAACAAGTTAAGGAGAATGCATAATTCTAAGGTCTCTCATTTATGCTAAAATCATGACATGGCCTGATCCCTACTGCCGTAAACATTGATGAATTTCCTTTATCTACCGATATTAAGATTTTAAATTGGAATTCAGCCAATATTTCGGTAAAGAAGCAATCAAAGCTGGGGAGCTCAAGAAATTTATTATTAATGTCACGTCGAACACGCCCGAATCAATCGTAATGAATCATAGGGAGAAGTTAACACTACATCGCATAATATCGGACTCTAACCAGAATAGCTTTGCACATAATGTCGCTGTAGCTAATACTTTCTCTACTTTTTGATGCATTGCCTACCATGAAACATCGGAGAAAGATATTTCCTAGAAACATCGTACTACTTATCAATGACGGGATAAAGCCAACAAAGATTCGATGTGGAAGCAATCTTCACATGAAAACGAACAGTTGTAGTGGTCGATTAGGAAGACTGTACAAAGAGGGAGAGAACAGTTGCTCGAATGAAGCCATACGCCTGAAGATAAAGGGAGAGAGTATGTATGTCTGAGGGATGCGTCGGAGAGCAGGTGTAGATGGAGGGTGTGCTGCTGGGTGGTAAAGGATGTCGCGTTTCTTAGTGCGTAGGAGGGAGCAAGATGATTGGCGAGTGTTTAAGCTGGACTGCCTCCGAGGAAAAACGAACAAAAAGGCATTCTAATAGCTCTTGTACATTTTCACATGAGTAGTTTCACGCTTGTCCTTTAAGGGTTCATAAAAATAATTAAGTGGATAAAATTATAATGAGAAAAGTAATATTAACAAATGACATTGTAGAAAACAAAATGACAAAAGTAACTTAATAATAAAAAGTAAGGAAAAAGAACAAAAACTATAAAAAATGATAAGAAACAGTAATTTTACTTACTAGCATTTTATAAAATCTATACTGACTCAAAACCGAGTATACTAGTATGAATCTCTTCAAATTTCGAAAGTTATAGCCACCATTAATATAGAAGCAAATTCCTTGACTTCACAAAATCAACACATGAAATATTTTACTTAAAATTCGTTTTTATCAGTTGAAAAGGGAAATGCTGTTGATGCAAAAACGAGCTCTAAGATTTGCCTGTTAAACGATAATTTCTCGTCATGATTACAACCTGTTCCAATGCGTATCCGAACGCTTTCAAATTTTTAGAACTTACGTAACACTTTGATATTCCCATCTTCTATCGGCCGATCGATATATTTCTCTCCGCGACACGGCGTCAGAGAAGGAATGTAACAGGGATCAGGATTTTTAGCGTCATTCTCTCTCGATTAATAAAATGCCGCTCGATTGTTAAAAGTCAGACGGGAGCTATTCTTCTCGGCATACCTCCTAATTCGAAGGCATACAGTAGTTCCCGCGGCGGCGAAAAATTCGTTATTTAATGTTGCGGTCGAGGGCACAAAGCCTGCGGGGTGACACCGAGTTGACATTTACGACTTTTTTCCTAACAGGTGGTTAAGGACTGGAGAATCGGGGTCACCACCCCACCGCCCACCCCCACCACACTCGTTTGTATGTGGACTGAATCGCACATCTCCACTGCGTGAAAAAGGATATTTGCATTACAATCAAAGGCGGATCTTTGGAATAATTGAACGCACTAGTGGCCGTCGAAATTATCTCCCGCAGTCCTCTAATGGTTCGCTCCTTAAACGGAATTTCCATCATGAGATAAATGAAGCTGCTAAATATATTTGAAATAACTCCCTAAGGTAAGGATAGTAATTGTTTTAACAATAAGAAGATTAATTCAACTTTGAATAGCATCCGTACTATATTCGATCTTTTATTTTAAATGTGTCTTTTTCTTCAAGAAACTATTAAGCTTAAAAATTAAGAACTTTTCTCTCTTTATCATGATTACTATAATAAGGTATTCCTTTCAATGAAATCATAGCTATACTTCGGAAGTACCAGACTTTAACTGGACCAGAAACTTGTTATCTCATCCTATTTTAATATTAATGACTCTTTTGGAGATAAAACAGCTGAGTAGTCATTTTAAGGCATTAAACCAAATATGGTAGAATTTCAATTAAATTACATTCATTACCAAAAATTAGATACATCTGTTCATAAAAACCAACATACATTTTCAAACATCAACCTACTTACGAAATCATTGTAATTCGTATTTATCAAAGTCAAAGAACTTCTTCACATTCTCTCTTTTGACATATTTTGACTACTAATACTTGGAAATAAATTATAAAAGTGCCGTAGAGTGTCAGAGACTGCTAAAGAAAGAGTTTAGAAAAATAGAGACGTAGTTTCTCTTTCCTGTGAATACCATTAAAATGCAATCCTCAAAGGAAATAAATTACTGAGCTATGAGAGAAAAATAAGCGAGTTTACTGACTCAATAATAAAATTTAGGCTGAGCTTTTGCATATAAATTATCACCAAAAGAAACTAATGGCAAGTCAATGCGATCGACCTTTCATATGAAGACAAAGAAAATATTAAACTAACTCAAGAAAAATTCTATCGTAAATTATACTCTGAAAGTAATATCTTTTAAGAATAAGTCCTCTGACATTGCTTTCTCTTACGAACATTCGTAACTCAATAAAACCTGCTGAAATCATACCTCTTTTATAAGATTCAATGTTAATTGTAGAATATTTTATGGAATTATATATCATTTTAAAAATCTTGCAGTATGCAAGCAACTTTTACACGTATGTTAATATCTATAAGTAGCATATAATTGAGACTCTTTTATAGTAACATTTTATGATAAATAACCACGATATTAAGGAACCGTGATAACAATGATTTTGATTTCTGTTATAAATTGTAAGTCTGAATTATGTTTATTTTATAATTTTTACTGGGAAGTTCATGAAAACACCCTCTGTTGGATACTCCCGATTAAAATTTCATTTCCCCAAAAAGGTAAATTGGCTGGTAAAGCCGTTACTTGAATTCGAATTAATTTACTCACAAATTTTGGAAATTCACATCGATTCTCTCAATCTACGAATGATTTCCATATCGAGCATAAGTCTTACCCACTCTCCAACCCCCCTATTGTGTTCAAATCTCATTTCCAAGATAGGCATTCGGTCGAATATTCTCAAAATTCTCTCGGCTCTAATCAAATGCTAGTCAAACCCTATTCCCCTTTTACCTTTTCATCGAGGATGATGAGAGAAATCCCAAGATTCCTTCTAGCCCACCTTATAGTTCCCTCCCCACAACATCATTCCGCCCAAAATTAAACCAGGCTGAGAACGAGACCTCTTGCCTTTATCAGTTTACCTCGAAATATCCTGATATTCCGAGAATAATATTCAAATCCTGTAGGACAGCAACAAAAAAGGGTGAAACAGGCTGAGAGGGAAATGAATTTGATTTTTTTCCTCCATGATGTTGCTCCTTTCCCATTATAGACGAGAAGAAGAACGGCTGGAATTTTAGGAACCTTCCGAATAAGATCGTTGGCTAAATGAGCCCAAATTTTTCGGGATGGTTTTGGTGATCCCTAAATGAGGACAATAAGGTATACAGGAGAGGAAGAGGGGAAGAAAAGGTGTGAAGGAGGAAGAAAGTGATGTAGGATAGGGGACAAGATCGAGATTTCCTCGCTTGATGAAATCCCGTGACGCCGTTCCCACATACTTGACGTGCTTCCGAAAATCAGAGGTCCTCCAGAATTCTACCGAATGCCATTTGCATTCGTACGCGAGGATATTTGACGTATTATGAATGTGTAATAATTACTATAACTTAGAGATGGTCAGTCTATGGGGCATCAAGCAAAAGTGAGGCATTAGATGGTTGAAATAGATGCATTGAAATCAGAAAAATTAAAAACAAGTTTATCATTTTTATCAGTTACATAACATAATCTATCACTGAAATATAAACAGTGAATTTATCAGAGCTTATAATTATAGTTTGTGCATCATTATTATATTTTTTATAATAGCTATTATGGTGCATCTGAAATAAAAATCAAATGATTTACGTATGAAATATTATTATAATTGAAAAACAACCATTGACAAATACCGAAAATATTGAAATAGAAAAGGTGTGAATAGAAAATAATCGACTGAAATTTGAGAAAAATTATCTTCCACGAGATAAAGAATAACATTACAGAGGATCATATTAACACCGTATTTTTATGATAATTATTGTCATCCATTAAATCATTATGATTTTATGAACTTAATAAATTAAACGACTAGATTTTGTATAATCTTATAATTCATCCTTTATTCAATTTATAATCAAGCTAAAAGTAAGCAATGACCCGCCAAGTATAATGGGAATTTATAGTTGGGAGTGATTATTAACAGCACCACGGAGTTAAGTTGGAATGCGAATCCTTGAATAATGATAATCTTGAGTTATCGTGTGCCTTAAAAATTCAAAGAGGACGTAAACCAGCGTCATGCGATTCTAAATTAATTTCAGTTTTGAAATCTCTAACGGATCCAAACCTTAAATCTTTAAAACATTTTGACGAGGTAAACAAAAAAAATAGGATCCATAGCCCCGGCCGTCTCCTTCATAAACCCACCGGGCTTTTTATCATTATTTCCCCAAAATTCACCTCTCGCAGGAAAAACTAATAAATTTTTCAATTTGCCGATAAACCATAAACCCCGATACAGCGTCCGAACAACGTAAGCCGCAACTCGATATATCACCATCGTACTGCTCCCCAACTTTTATACCCTCCCTACTCTCCAAGTCTCCAAGGTTTCTTATATACGGTACATACTATATACCCTGCGTAATAAAAGTGGACCTAGCGTCCAGTTAATGGTTGGCTATGGCCGAGAGGGAGAGAGGATCGGCGGACAGTGACGAGAATAAATGCTCCTGTGGGAGCAGGGTAAGGTAGGGGGAGGAATGGATGGGGAGGGACTCAGGCAGCTATGAAAGGAGAGGTGGTGTGAGATGACCCCACGGGACGGTCCATAAGACGGAGGGGTAGGCGAGAAAGAAGGTCGACGTATTTTGATGGAAGTCATGTGAGTGAGAAGACAATATATCAAAGTCTGCGAGCGGCGGCTAGGGATTTTGGAGGAGAGGACGTATGCAGGACTAGAAGAGTGGAAGAGGTTTATATGGCGTGGAAAGAAGGTGAGACTTAGGAGATGATAGATAAAATGAAAATCTTCGAAAAAAGTAAAGAGCGGGACTAGGGAATAATGAATGGGGATGCGTTGTAGAGAGAAAAGGAGAATGGAGGAATGATTTTTATGAACGACCAAAAGAGGGAAGAGATAGAGCTTTTCCTTGTTTACGAGATGATTAAATATAAGAAATAATCACACATAATAAGTAATAAAAATACAATTAATAATAAAACTCAAAATTCGCTGAAAAAGTCAGTGAGAAATAATTTAACTGATTCTTCTTCAAATATTAATTTTTTAAATAAAATTAATATGTTCAATCATGTCTTTATGGAAATTCAGAGCAATCATCTTAAAAAAACACATATTAACCTCCTTAGTAGAGTGTGGGAGTAACCAAGTTTCGTTTTATGTATTATAATTTTATATTATTATTATGTTTTTGGTATTGTAATATT
Organism: Pachydiplax longipennis; assembly: GCA_036926295.1. NCBI lineage: Eukaryota > Metazoa > Arthropoda > Insecta > Odonata > Libellulidae > Pachydiplax > Pachydiplax longipennis. The sequence goes on from JAVFKF010000012.1 coordinate 23,061,674, forward strand.
ATAATTTTAGTTAATTATCTACTCGTTAAATATCCTTTCATGTAAGATGGTAAGAATTACTCTTTGAAAACTTACAAAAATTGTCACTCACTTGAATATTCATTGAAAAGCTGACTTAGCACACATCTCAGATATGTCTGAATATTATGTAATCCAACTAATTCATCACAGTTCAACCATACTTTATACCTTAACCTTATCAGGCAAATTTCATATTTTCCAGTGCGATGTTTCTATGCTTAACATTTTTCTTTCGCTGATTCACTCTTGAATGAAACTAAAATTTGCAGAATTCAGAATGAAAAAGTTCTCCTCTTATAAAAAAGAAAAATAGGATCCATGTGCATTTTCATACCTCCATATTTTTACACCGATTTCAGCTAAAAATGATCGATTGTGCCTGTAAGGCGTATATAAAAATATCCAGCTTGAGAGAGAACCCACCATCTCTGAGGTCCATTTGCGAATATATCCTTCACCCTCCTCTGCTTCCTATCCTCATTCCAGCAGCTCTCCATTATTCTTCAGTCTTAAATGTGCATTGAGTGCTTCGCCTCCCTCTCTTATTCCATCCTCATATCTGACACCAAGCCCCACCACACTTAATTCGGAAGACTGCTGAAAAATGTTCCGCCAAAAACAGAGGAATGGCCAATGCCGTAGTAGTGGAACGATGAATGACCGAAAGAGGGAGGAAGTTGTGCGAAGCGAACCAAGTCTGCGCTCGGAATGAGTTAATCAAACGGGTCAAAACGGAACGGCAAGATGGATTATGCCGGATTAATTATTGGCGAGACGGTAGGAAAAAATACATATATCACTATTAAGGGCACGTTGGAGCGATAATAAATTGTGGTTGGGTGTTCTATTTTCGACAAATAATTACTCAGCTGGAACTCAATTGAGATCTTTAGGAAATTGACCTTAATGATTCAGGTTAGACTATCCGATATAAAATAAGTGAGCTTCTTCAGGGCAACAATAATTAAAATGATAAGTTATGTGTTTTTACTAGAAAAGTTACTTAAGTACAGAAACTGGTGTGCATTATATTTTGAAAAATAAAGGAATCAGACCGGATCGATAACTTAAAAATTCGCTTCTTGCTGTTATCTTTTCTAAACAATAAGTATCTGTTGCATCTTGAAGCGATTTAACCCAGTTTGAATTATACTTTTATTTCGTCTCATTGATTACTCTTTTTACATCTCTGACTCTTTCGCAATTATCTGTCTAAGAGTTTTTAGACATAAAAGGACAGCAAACCTTCAAGCAAAAAGTTGAATATATTGGACAGGGAATCTTTCATTTTTAACTTGTTGAAAATTGTAAGCCATTCTAAAAATTTGAAATGTATAAAATGTTTAATACGGAACTTTACTTTGAAATTACATTTTTCTCAAATATAACAATCTTCAATTTTTACTTAACAGAACATTACATCACATAATAATGTTTTCCCAATCAGCAGTTATTATAAGGATCATTGCTGGTACCGTACATAATGATGTATTATATTTACTATCTTGTTCTCTGCTGTAATACAAAAAAACTCAATTTGGCCATATCCGAAAACAAATTCTTTTTTTCTTAGAAATTCTTTGTTCAACTCTTATCCTCTACATTTCTCATTGTATTTCTTAGACATTCTCTTTATTTAAAAATAATTCAGGCTTCATATTCTCATAAAATAATACATAATGGTTTGGACAGCGCATAATCATTACCAGTCAAATTCCTACCGACTTACATAGAAACATCAAAACCGACAGTTAGTTCGCTAGAGGAGGTCGACGATTACTATCACTTCATTAGCTAACCCGAGTAATTATCACTGTAACGAATCTACCAAACCATCCCATTTCCTCACTTCACTTAAGTACCTGTATTGACCTTTTTACTCTCAAGAGTTCACAGGGAACAACCTCCGAAATGCTCTTGGCCGTAACAGCCTCATCCGGCCCACGGCATCACCATCTAAACACCCATTCCATTGACTTTCCCATTAAGGAGTTTTGAAGGAGAAGGAGCACTTTTTTCCCCTCGGACCTCAGGGGTTGCGAATGTTGGAACGCTTCGTTGACTGCTACAGATCCCGAGGAGTCAGGGGTCAGTGAATCGGTGGCAAAGGGGAAGCCGTGTGGGGCGAGACAGTTTTCGGACTGCTATAGCACCGAGATTTGCTCGTCTGAATGAGGTGGAGCAGAGAAAGCCAGCGGAGGTCAAGACTCACGAGAGGTCGAGTGAAGACGTACGTTGCGAGAGAAAGAAGTTTATCTGCGGGTGTGGAAAGACCCTATCTTCCTTTTTCCTCGAGAAAGTGGTGTTGGATGGGGCGGATATTCTATAGTTGGAATAGATTCACTTAAACAGATAAAAATCTGACAATTTCACATTTTTTGATCTATTAACTACTGGAATGGAATATCAACTACGGGAATTATCTCATTTTCTGTGTCTGAATTCTAATGATTATTATGAATCATTACATAAATTGGAAATCTGCATGTTTTTTGCACATTATATAGTCTAAAATCAATTTCTCTCATATCAACTTATCCGTCTAAGCAAACTCAAAATCAGCTATGTAATCATACAGGTATATGGTATTTTTCAATCAATGATTGTGAAAAAATAAAAAAATCATTCTACCCGAAGGAATTAATTGTTTATCCAACGATAAATAGATAATGATTTAAACAGATTCAAAATTTATCGTCACTATGATACAGTTGATGTAAAAATGTTATAAAATTTTTATATATAGGTTAATATTATATGAATATCAATTAAGAATAAAAATATTTAACAAAATAATATTGGATTGAGGAAAAATAAAATGATAATTAAGATTTTTGGCACAATTCAATGAACATTATTTATTGATAATGTTACGATTTGATAAAATTATCTTTTGTTTAAATGGGACAAACTTCACCTGTATTTAATGTTATAAATACAGTATTAACTTTTCAGAATAATGATGCAATAAGATGTGATGAAATGAATGATGATATATGAAATTTCTTTACTATGTAACTATAGTAAAGATGTATAATAAAATCTACAGATATGTATGACCCATGAAAGTCTCCTTTCAGCATGTGGAAGGAAGTGTGTGCGGCACCGTGACTCTACTAATCGTTGCTTTCGCTTATCATTCGCGGAAAAACTTCTTGAATACTAACTACTATATTTCTTTAGATTTTTATATCAACGGAAATATGTAATTAAATATTATACACAATACTAAATCCGTCAATAAATACGTAAAATATACTCTATATATCAATAAAAACAGATAAACTTTTAAACTATCGCTGGTAACTAGAATGGAATCCAACTGAAACGAGGAATGGTGTAAGTATTTCACCAGAAACCTTTAAGAAACGAAAATTCGACAAGAGGAGCACATTAACGTCTTCTACTCCGTCATCATGACAAATAGTCTTCTTCAAAATTACATCTCCGAGTTATGAATTTCCCGACTTCCTTGTAAATAAAATAAATAATTTAAAAATGCTTGGTGGCCCTCCCGCAACATCGGTGCTCAATGTTGGAGGATTTGGAGTGGGCAAAGGGCAAAAAGACCGCCCATATGTGAGGACCAAGGCGGCAGATGAGCCCGGGAGATAAGAGAGGACCGCGGCATCACGTTGCAGGTGGGACATTCGTAGGAGACGGGGCCGGTAGGAATCAAAGGCCATGTTGTCAAGAAAAAGGACTGAAGAAATGATGGCAGGAGTGAATGGATAATATCTTCGGAAGATGGAATTATAATTTTTCTAGTGCACTGTAAACTTTACATCATGTAGTCGAAAGTTGAATTTAAATTATAAAGAGAACAATGAAGGAAGGTAAATTTCAATCGATGACATTCAATTTCTTAAATCCATAATAAAAACGTATTAGATGATACAGAAGTTAAGCCAATCACATTATTTTTATTAAATGGTAAAAAAAGGACAATTATGTTCATTATAACCTATTTTATACCTGACTCAATCTTTTTAATCTGTTTAGATCCGTAAATCTCGAATTTGAAAAATCAGAAATTAGGTAAGGCAATATGAAAGATGAAAAATTATTCTATGATTCAAGATAAGTAAAGTTTATAATTAATTATTAATAAAACCACCGTGATTGCATTGATTTCCGGCATAATATCATCTTCATCTTTTAAAAAATTATATCATCCTTTTTTCCACAAAACATAAAGAAATAGAAATTTTAGACTCCAAATGTACATTAATTAGTATCATGTATTTTGACATTTGTTCCGCGACATATAAGTCGTTTTCTTCAACCTTGCCCCAGAATTCCTATATTTATCTCTAAGAATTAAAAGATTGCAGTAACTCGTATATAATTTTATAAAGAAGAAGATAATTCTACCACAATAAAGAAATATGGAGATTCACGTCTAAAGTAAAATTTTAAAAGGTTGATCTTAAATTATGGGTCAAAGGAGAAGGCCAAACAATGAAAGAAAAAAGTAAAAGATATAATGATGGGGATAATGAAGACTTCGGAGCAAGTAGTATAATCAAAAAACCAAGGATGAAATAAAGAATAGGTTCAGAAAAGTCATTAAATTGTGGGTCTCGATGACATAAATTCAAAAACGTGGTGGATTGGGAAAATTAAACGGCCATTTCAGAGAGCGTCGTGAACTGAATTAGGAATAGTAAGATATCCTTCCACTGCCAGTGCTCTCCTCAGAAAAAATTCTCAAGATATCATTGCTTCATTGTTAGTTAAGCTGAACTTGATTTTCCATTTCCACATGAATGATATTCACTTTGTAAGTATAATTTCTAAGTCAGGCGAACTCTCGTTCCTTGGAGTGAAATCGTGCATCTTTCATTATTTCATAAATACATTAAAAATGTATTATGAGATTGGCAAGATTGCGTTTTCTTTCATTCGATACTTTTAATTCCTAAAAAAAACTTCACTTCTGCTGAGTGAATACAAATATTTGTGAGCATAACATTCTTTTCAGTTAAATGCTGACTAAAATAGGAATTAAAAATAATGACTAAGCATTTTTTCTACATTTGTGAAAAAACCTTACTAATATCTAGTAGTGTTTATGGAACTGAAAATATTAAATTTTCTACAAGTAATCTATCCCTATAAAAGATGACTTATTACAGTCATATTAAAAAAATGCGTAAACTATTTTTATTTATTAGAATGACAATCAGTTTTTAGCAATTGAGAAGAATATACCATGAAATGATGACAATGTGCACATCGAACTTGCTAGTTTTGTCAATTTGTTATGTCTCACTTTTAATTGAAAATGTTTTTCTCTGTTTTTTTCCGAATTCTTAATTTACGCTAAAATACTTAATCCCAATAGCGTGAAAAAAGACATGGGTTTTTGGGTAAGTGATCATTGTTTTGCCTTTGGAGTAGTAAGAATAAATAAAGACGAATGCTTGAGATGATTAAAAAAAATCAGAAATCAATATCCAGAATAGCAGAGGTGCGGAAATTGAACGACTTTGTAGCACTGAAAACTGAAAACCGACGTTATACGCCAACCAACACCTTTTATGAATTTTTAAAGATTCTATGCAAGGAAAATCTTGAAGGGTCGGATCGTTTTACGACACGTGCATAAAAATGTATACGCCGTCGTAAATAATGCAACCAGAGAAAAAGGACGAACGAGTCAGAGTGCAAAGTAAATAAAACGTACTTAAATGACAGCCTTTAAAAATAATATATACGGGCGTAGAAATAATAGCGCGGCGCGAAGATGAAGAGAGAGGTCGTTGAAGCGACTCGTAATTTTTCGCCGTCATCTCCAGCGATATTTTTCCCCGAAGCGTAAAATGTTGCGACTTCGCCACAATAAAAACGTCGCCGACCATTAAACGACGAGTCGAAAAGCGACGAAAAGATGAAAGGGGCATAAAATAAGGAGATGCGAACAAATATGCGCGGAATAGGAACGTAAAAAACGCGGGGCAAAAGCAAATATACGGGTCGAGAAGGATAGAAAGAGGTACGGATCCCTTTTACCCAGAGACGCGGGGAGAAGAAATGCGAAAAAAAAAACACGAGAAAAGCCTTCTATCCACCTTGTAGATGGCGTCACGACCTCCGTAATGCCTCCCGAGAGACTTGGTTTCATTTTTATATGCATTTTTTATTTATTCACCTACCTCCTCCTCCGGATGGAACGAGCGTGAAAGATACTCATGGGAGAGATATGGGGAGTGGTGGGGAAGGGGGAAAGGAGATAGATTTCCAAAGTGTGGGAAAAACACTCCATAGGTGGGAAAGACACGGGGGGATGTTCGGGGTGGGTTTGGTGTGTTTTTGAGATTGGTAAGGGGAGAATACGATATGGCGGCAGGCGTTTTCTTTTTAGGAGGCTGCGAAGACGGTTTTTGTGAGTGTGGGGGAGGGAAAAGGGATGGAATGGGAAGGAGGGAGAGCCAGCGATGATGTAGCGGTGGTATTTCCACTGATGTGAAATTTAAGAGGGAGTTAAAGAGGGTGTGGGGGAGGGAGGAGAGGTGGGAGTTTAGTGGTTTTTTCCGCGCGTGATGGGGTATAAACCAGGTCTCATCCACTATATTATATGCGAGGTTTAAAAACGTGCTCGCCGGTGGCAGATGAAAAGGTGTTTGAAGCGAAAAAGGATATGCTGGTCGTCCTGAGGGTTGTTGGAAAAGGTGTGGGTTGCGATGTTGCGCGTGTGGGATGAGACCGAAATGGCTTTTTAAGGAAAGGGAGATTTGTAGGGGAGTAAAGAAAGCCAGAATTAGATTAAATGGAACGCGAGAGGTGGTATTTAATAAGGATTACTAGTCACGCTCCATTTTGTGGATTATTATGTACACATCTTTTAAGACGAAGTAATTTCAAGCGTCATTTATGATGGTGACAAAAACTCATAGCCATAATTTAAGTAATGCTATATCTTCCACGTGTCATAGTTTAAAATCGCCAATTAATAAATCAATCTTTCTTCCACTCCATCATAATGGAGTGTTACAGAACAGTAACATATTAAGCACACACAGTAATATAGGGATCTCACTTCCAATGATGGGGAATAATATAGGGGTCTCCCTTTCACTTCTGATGAAATAGCATGAAGATCAGAATTACATTAGTCATTGATCAGTGATTAATGAATTGATAGTTTCTTTTCTGGAACTAGAAACACCAGAAGGAAACAACACAATAATGGAGCTGAGGATAGACAGTTGATTCCATGAATTCGAATGACTACCTCTGGATGTTATCTCACATCCAACGATCAATACATGGTAAACTAGATATAATCCCAGCATAGTTGCCAAATATGGTGTCCCAAATACTACTAAAAATACTAAAATCAAAATATGGAAAAATATACTAATATCCTTTGCGTTTTTACCACAGTATAACTGCCAATAATGAAAGAAATAAAACTTCAAAATGTTTATATTTCTTTCTTTGTGGCGTTCCACCAAGATAAGCTAAGTCACATCGATTATATCTTGCAAATAATTATTTGAAGAATAGAATTATTTGTACTGTATATAAAATTTTAATATTATTTCAGTTTCCAAATAGAAAGGTTGTATTTGAGTTGATATCACAAATTTAAGATAAAATTGAATTTATAGATCTATTATTTACAAGTCTATAATTAAGTTATTCGAATATTTTTAAAATTATTGAATTTTCTTGAACATGCGGTAACATTCGGTTTGGGGCTCCTGAATTGGCAAGTAGGTATCTGTCGAAGCACTTTTAACAATACTACTACTTATATTCGAACTACCATGATAGGATATCTATAAGATCTTCGTGCAGAAATATTAGTTTCCTAGCTTAGAAAGTTATAGCTCCTATTTATAGCATTAAACGATTGTAAATGAACTTTTGAGAGAGAGAAATATATAACACCGAGAGGGGAAATTATTAGTTTTTTACTAAATAGTAAAAGGAATCCTGGGAAATATTATCTTACAGTGAAAACTGAATATAGCTCTGAGATACCACTCAGTTGAAATAAATTGACGGGAGGTGCAATCGGAATAGATTTAATACATTTTTATAATCACCAATGGCAACTTTATATAAAGGACCATTTTTTCAAAATAATAATAATGTTAAATTTAATTTCTGATGTTAAATTACTACGTAAATGTAAGTAAACGGAATAAAAGTATTTACTTGAAAAACTAAAGATACTGAAAAGATACTGAGATGGGCCTTAAATAGGAAATGAGTTTTTTGATTCAATCATTATTACTACCACATCTGGATTCCGCCCATGGAGTCGTGAATTTAATTTCTTGTTCCGTTTGTTTCAAAGGATGCTAGGAAATTAGGGCCCATACCAACTCTTACGGGATGAATTTTTCACATCTTGTTTTCCCCATTTCGGAAAGTAGGTTAAAAATGAGAATGTCACCGCAACTTGAGGGAAAGAAATGAGCGGGATTGGTAGCTGGAGAACATGAAGAATTGAATGGATGAAAGCGCAGAAGTAAAAGATAGGGTGCATATCGTAGGAGGAGGCAGTGAAGGAATGAGGAACAAGCTATGGGGAATGAGTATGAGGAAGAAGTCGAAACCCCTCCATTTCATTATCGGAGAGCTCATCATATTTTAAGGGAGCCTAATTTCATTTGCCCCATAAAACCCGGTTTCTACTGCCTCTGGATCCCAGTTTCTGACGCGAGGCATCTCCAATGGAAAAGGAACGAATCGAGGGAACGGCGCATCAAAAAGAAAAGTGGGAGGGGATCTATGACATAAGAGTTAGGAGCAACATCTCCAGAGAAAAAGATGTTAAAGGAAAAAGTAATCGGATTCTTGAGTAACATTCCCTTAACTGTCGCTGCCTCTGTTGCACTCTCTTCAGATAAAGAAGTTTAAAATACCCGTTATATCTCGTTTTATTATTACATAAATAAGAAAGTGAGGTTCGATAGCAAGACGAGAGGACATAACCAATTCTAATGAAAATGAAAATAAATTCGGATTGATTTAAACGGAAATTATATTGGAGACTTTGAACAAAAATAAAATCAAGCCGATAAACGAAACAGATTCAGGTGTAACTCAGGTGTATTGAGGCTTAACAAATGGAAGAAAACAGACCTGAATATGCAGCCATGCTGCGAAACCATGGTCGTGTATTGTAATTCTTGTCTTGTGGTTTAGTAAAAGATTTATTGAAAGTTTTTTAACAAGCCGATACCCAAAGACAACTCGTTAGACAACTGTATATCTTAATAGAGTACATGTAATACGAATAAATTCTAAATAACTTATACATATACTCCTGTACCACTATTATTCAATGCTTTATAATTAGTATAATAATGGCCAGCATTCAATATTATAATAAAATTAGAAAGGATTTATTAATGTTCATAAAGACAAAATAAGGATTAGATATAATAAGATATTTATAATTCTCGATATCGCATATATGCAGTTGTTTAGTTATTGTTTTTATTATAAAATCCTTCAATTTATAGCCAAATCACCGTCGATTCTTCGCGTAGATAAATACTAGAATACGGAATTTCTCTAAAATATTTCAATTCTGCAGAACTTTGATTTATTTAATCTAACATTTTCCAAATTACCCTTTTCTTCTTTAATTTTGGTGAAATGCAATTTTTTATTAACATCTGGTTTAATTTCCGCTCCACTAATTGAAAATTAAAAAATAATATAATCTTACAATAGTCACAAAGTTAAGTATAAACTGTCCATGCCACTTAGTCTATCATCGTAATGGGATGGATATTGAATTTTAAAACCGACTAGGTAATATTAGGTGATGGAACTAATACAGGAAATAATCTCTTGAAACGCCATGCAAATTTATATAAGAAAATACTTCAGGATTTACAGCTATGCATAAAATGCAGATATGGGCGACATGAATAAGAAGATAAATCGACGGTTCGGGTATCGACATGGCATGGAAAGAATTCATAGAGAGGATTTGCAAGAAGTGGAGCGGATAATTGAGATAAAGGGAAAAGGAAGGGGGAGAAAAGATTTGCAGCAGACGACATAAACAAGGGGGAGAGGGAAAAATAAGCAGAGGGTGGGTCCCCATTGGTGAAAAAACGAGATCTTTCGAAAATAAATAAAACGGAACAAACCGGGCAAAAGACGAGATAAAACTCTTCCGAGCGGCAAAAATGCGATAGGAGTTTCTGCCCTCGCGGACATGCGCTGCGGCAAAAAGTCTCAGGAGCCCATGGAAAGATATGGGAAATACTTGAGATAGGGGCTGCTTTGGGATGGGAGCAGTTGCGCTACATATTTTTATACACGTCCAAACATAAAACGGCGTTTCTCATTCCTAATCCTTGCCCTCAATCCTAACCCTTCAAACTCGAAGGATCTCAGAGGCACTTTAATAGATTTGACTTCTCCCTTCCAATGTGTATTCAGAACCTCCCTCGTTCCTCATCCAGCTGCCTTAGCAATTCGGATATTTCAAGAAAGAAACTTATGGACTAAAAAGGCAGGCTATCGGAAATAACGCCCGGAAGAAGCCTACTGAAGCAGTGAGGAAGCAAGATGAGGAATATGACCGTTGATTAAATTGATCTGTTTCAGGAAATTTGGATATATTTCAAGAAAAATATTTACAGCCATTCAAAACTTTTCATCTCCCATCTAGCGAGTGATATTTCGAACATGCATATTTATAAATATGAATAAATCGGATTACAAGCAAACTCGAAGGAATGACTTTATTTCAAGGAAAAGCCAATATTACTATTTTATTGAAACACAAGTTATTGGCAGGGATTTTCGTCATCTTAACATCTATATCCTGTTGATTATACATTCCAAATTGCTATGTGTTGCATGACGATATCTGCATCGTACAGATGGTAAGCTTATATTTTCCCTTGCAACTATATATAAATTTTCAGCAATGATTTGAAAATTGTTTATCGTACAACGGAAATTTTCAACAAACATAAATAAAATGGAATAATTATTCTTCTGGGAAGAAATATAGTATAGCGATAGCTCCCAAGTAATTGCGTAAGTTATTATAGCTCATAATTCTTTGCTTCCTCATTAATTCCATTTTGGAAAAACGAAAACGAAGAAAATCGCGACTTATATCCTGAAATTTTCTTGCCGGCCAGTATTTAATTGGAATATTAATTTCTAACAATAAAAAGTGAAGAATCCTTTCTTGATTAGGAAAGAAAAGCATAGCATAAAAAATATAGCATTTTCAAATGTTAGCCCGACTCCATCAGCTTCATTTTATCGATTAATTATATCTGCATTATACCTACTCAAATAAAATATCCTAAACTTGCTCTAGTAAAAGTTTCATTTAAACAGTCTCTTTAAGAGTACTTTGATCGATGATAGTTCCACATATACGAATTTCTGACAAAACACTATTCATTATTCCCCTCTTAGAGAAATAACTTTCTTATACCCTTTCGTAATCGATTCAAGCATAATAATTTTTACTTATCTCAATTTTATTTGTTTTTACCTCAGCAGGGTAATCAATATAAATATGTCAACGCTAATTTACTTTACACTAAATCTTTCTCCTATCGTCCATATCCTCGTGGCGATTTCGCGAACTAAAATGAAGACGCAACAGTCACGCGGAACCAAACCAATCGCCTGCAGAAAGATAACAAACCATCACTTGGAACGATTCAAACAATGCCAACATTCCGGAACCATAAAAAGTCAACGATTACAACGTCATCGAAAACTATTTTACCTCGGCGTGCGCATAAACACAGACATGCGCACGCAAGCACGGAGCCGCAGACGAATGACACGAACCAGAGAGGAAGTAAAAAGAATCGGAGAATAATGCATCCACAACGGTGGAGAGACCAAATCTGGAATCTCGGATGTTTATTTGCGCTTCTAAGGAAGGCTGGTTCTTTTCACTTATATACTCGCCATGCTCTCGAGAGAACCAGTTCCACTGCAAGAGGTGGACGAAGGGGAAGGAGAGGGTTAAAAAGGAGAAGAAGGAATGGGGGAGAAAAAGAAAGGAGCGCATCTTGTTGTGAAGGAGCAGAAATAGTAAGACCGAGATCTTACTACGGTAGATGGAGACAAAAAGGTAAGTATTATCGCTTAAAGTGATGGTTGAGCATTAGTATTCTGAACGGCTTCACTAGCACGGAAATAATATTTCAGTCTAAGAGTACTTGCCTCGTAACCATGATGATTTACTTGTCCAAATAGAAAACCAATAGATACCATCCATGGCGCAGGCGCTGAATGGCTTTTGGCCCACTTCGGAAGATTCTACTATTGCTTTCTTAAAATGATGATTATCGATGGTCGATGGTCAATTGATTTATGAAATATTTAGAATATTCCTATCTACTATCTCTTGAAACTACAATCGATAATTTAGCATAAAAACATACATTTAACCTTCTTCAATAAAGTATTAGTTGCCATCCTAACCTTGAGTCTCCCCCAAGGGAAAATTCTGAATGCACACCTGTACCATCGTAGTCTAGAAATTTTCGCAACATCGACCAAATTTCCTTCGCCTGAACTGGAAAATATATTGTATGATAACATTTGCTAATATTCAATGGTATGGCATAAATTTCTGTAAAGAGATGGTTTAGCAAATATAACACTAAATATCAACCTTAAGGAGAGATTTCCAGATTATCAATAAAAATTTGTTAGGTAACCAACACTTCTTACCTCTGTAGACTTTTATTTCAATAAATAAATTTTATGGATTACCATAAAAAAAGAGATAAAATTACATTCGACTGATTTATCATTTAGTATACGACAGGAATGACGAGTATATGAGTTCAACTAAGGAAGACTAATGCATCATCTGTCTGATAAAAAAACTATTTCATTAACAGCAACGGAAACAAAAGCTCAAAGCCTTTCCAAGAAAATCAATGAAATTTCACTTTCTCGACATCTCAATAGTGAATGAGGGAATGCAGATTGGATTCCTCCGTTGGGCGGATCCTGTCATATAATTCATGGAAAAATATCAAGTACATCCATTCTTACATCAGCGCTCCTGAAAAAACCGTGAGTTATTACATTTTATTCAGAGAGACAGGAAACCTAAATGACAAGAGAAAGTATAAAATCGATATGTTGATTTATATGTTCCCTCCGATATTCCCGTTTTTAAAAATTACCGCTCTGAAGAATTCCTTTCCACCTTTCCCCGCGTAGTTTTGCCTTCGCGTCCCACTTCTGTTCGCATATTAATACGCTTCTCAGTCATTACGACTTTTTACAAACATACCCCCTAACCACCTGCTTATAACATCAATCTTTCAATTCATAAGGCATATTTATGTCTTACTTGCTCAATTCCTGTTGCGCAAACGAGTAACTCCGATTGGATGATGTATGCGATTAATCGATTCCTTGGAATCAATGCATCAGTCCAAGAATGCGTTTCGTTTTTTTAACCTCTCCACATCGATCAAATCGGTCAGATTTATTTTTGATTTAACTTCCTTTTTACCTTTCCCGTAATCGATACAATTGGATTTTTTCATATCTTTATATGATAGGTCAATACATAATTCATCTATTTCTTGGATATTATTTAATGATCGAAAGGAAATTGCTACTTCATTTCCTATTAACGCTACACGTTTGCGTTTATATGTAGGAGTTTGTTCCTAATTGATAGAATGCCACTTGAAATAGCTTAGTCATAAGAATGACTTCATTTTATCGATTTCGAAATTCGCTTATTATCCAGTTTTGTTTCCAATCATACAAAATTCCATGTTTAGCTTAGGCATTGCTTATTTTACCCATTCACCTAGTTTCTTCGCCGTTACTCTCCTTGCTAAAGATATTCGAGAAAAATAAATTCTCGCTTGACCGTTATTTTACATTCTACGTGAATAAATATGCATAAATGTCTGAAACTCAAGGAATTCGGATAGTACTCATCAGATTAAAACGTTTAAATTTTAATAACGTCTAAATACAAACTATACTTATGAATAGATATAAATTATAATAATATATATAAATAATAATATATAATAATAATAATATAATATGAAATTTGGAAAAGAGCCATTAAATGCAGTTCTATGTATGTGAAAGTTATATAAAGAGCTAATTTATTGGACTAGAAGAAAATAGGTATCAAACACACTCTTCCAAAGATCTAGCTACAATAAGTTATATGAACAAATTAAAATAAAAGTTCTTCAAATAGAAATATTTCACATTTGCGAAAATTTTAATCATCGTTTTCTAAAACAATACCAATTTTTGAGTATATTCTATACCAAAATACCACAAATTTTACTGCTTGAATCTTAAAAAGTTCTTTACCAGGAAGAAGATGCATAAAAGGAATAATTATTGGGATAATTTCATCACACTAAATTTCTGATATATTTATAGTTGATGAATGTTAGAATCGACACTGTGCTTTAGAAAAGAGTCATTCAAGAGATATATGTAGTCAGCATTTTCTTGCGGAACAAATGCTTCATGTGTTTCTGGAACGAAAGAGATTTTCTTTTCCGCTGAAGAGCGTCGTTGACGAAACGGGTTTGTCACCCCTTGCTTTCTTAAAAAGGATATAGAAAGCCTACAATGCCAAGAGGCAGTAGAGGAATACATCAATCTCTCTAATAGTTCAAAAGGGTAGGAGATGAGAGGGGAAGGAAGAGGAATGGGAGACAGAAAACCACATTTTCTACAGGCTTTTGGTGAGAGGATTGGCACATATTTACTACTGCCTCTTGCGCACTTACATCGTTTATCCTCCAAAGGAATGTTTCTGGATATTCCGGGAAAAAATCTCTAAGAATCATGTATTTTCTTTGAAATCCTTACTTAACTTTGCTAGTTACAGGGATCGACTTCATAAAATATTTACTACTTCCTTAATTTTTTAAATGAACTTCCGAAATTAACTTCCCCGCTTTGTATTTATTCATAAGATGTTGTACATGTAGATTCTAAGAACACAGTGCCAATAGAAAAATGTCGTAATTTTCATAAGTATCTCAAAAAACAAATTATACTCTAGCATACACTCTTCAGGACACTTTCCAAAAGTTATGTATCATTGAGATTAATTTCTGCTCAAGAAGTAGAAATATAATAGCATTTTCTCCTTTTCTTGATTTATGATTTGAATATTAAGTACAGTTGATTAGGTCGTAAATTTTACTTCTAGTATAGATATCTATTCTCAGATCTACAATTTTCTCTCTAATTCAAATACTGTGACATCGGTGGTAAATATTTCATCACTCCTCTCCCAATTTAAATATGCAAATAAATAAATGCCAGTGTACTGATAAAATGAAGCTCCACTAGAGGATTGCCATTAATCATATACTCTGGCATATATGTTTCCTTTTACACTCCTTTACGATTTCTTATTTTCGGAATGAATAACATTTTAATTAACGTAAGCACTCTTAAAAAACGAAGCGGATATATTAATAAACAATAATTTCCTTCACAATTATAGAATACAGAGAAACGCCCGTAATTGATAGTGATATTGGAATTAAAGGTTGATTTAGTTATCATTCCGTTCCTTTAACTAATTTTACCAAATTTCAATCGTTATATATCACAAAAATGTATACATTCATATATCATTCTCATCAGTTGTTAGAATATTATTAGTTAATATATTAATATTTAAAGAATGATATCAATTAGAATATTAAAATTTTAGGATTTTTAATTACATTTATGTATTAATAACTGCACTACTACCCGATTCAAACTTCTTGGGTAGATCATGATCTCATTAATTATTCCAATTTTATATGATAAAAAGATGATTTAGTATTTAGTTTAGATTTCCACGAAAGATAGACTACGTTTAAGCATATGGCCAATTCATCTAAATAGATGGATTGTATGGATACATAATTGCATCATTTTTTCAACGACTTCAACGTATTAAATTTACATTTCATATCCTTGCATTCGGTACAAAGACGAAATCGTGGATTTTCGGCATTTAATTTTTTCAGATATACTTCAGCCGATGATTATCATGGCAAAAGGATTTTTCACGCATAATACTTTTTCGCTTAGTAACCGACTCGATTATGGAATATGAATTAAACTAAGGAAATTCAAAGATCCGGTGTGCATGTGCGTGATAACAAAAATAAAAAATGTAGAAAAAATACAAGTGATACTGCCCATTCTTGCATTCTAGGAAAAGTGATAGTTTTTGACAGTGTTTTTTCCTATTTGAGCCCTATAAGAGATCACATTCTTCTACTGCGAACTATATGTGTTACCTGAAATATCATAGAAAAAGCACATACATGCTTGATTGAAAGTTCCTTATCACTATTATTTTCCTTTTCAAAGAAAATATTCATAAGCATTACTACGTATACGTATTGATCTACAATATTATGTAGGTATAGATAAGTTAGTTTTAACCCTCCTGAAATAAAGCTATTGTTCCAGTGGGTACGTAGTTTAAAGGAAGACAAGGAATATTTTAAATCTCCCACAGGAAAAAGAAACCAAACAATTTTTCCTTTTTTCTTTGCCCCTCGCGCGGAGGAAGAACCCACAAAGGTGGAAAAAATATAGCTTCTCTAAAGCGACACTATAAATACGTGTCAATCTCTCCAAAAAAAACTGCATTCCGTCCCATGGAACGCCATCAAACTTATATTTATGTTCACCACACAATTTTTTCTCCGCGGTGGATTTTTGTTCCCCCTCGACCGATTTTTTCCCTTTTCTCCGGAGGAAAAAGGAATCAAAAGGAAAGAAAGTCGCGTAGATCGACCACGTGAGGCTTCGTTACGTTGTGTCTTTTATCGCTTCCCTGGTCCCCAACCCCTTCTCTCTCTCTATTTACATTTTTTTGGGATGACGGTTTGATGTTGAGTGAGGTCTCAAACGTCTCCGAGAAACCAGGTTTCGTTTTTTTCCGCGCTTTCGAGAAATTCCGTCAGAGAATCGGTGGGTTCCGACTATATCTCCGATCTCGGCCGGGATTCGGACGAAAATGGTGAGCGCTGTCCATGCTGATGCTTACGCCCTACACCCCAGACGGCGTTCGGCGATCCTAGTGTCAGTTGCGGAATACCTCTCCGGCCCCACCAATTAGCTCCGGCCCAGAGAATCAAAACGTGCCTTATAAGGATCCTCGGAGGAGAATGGGAAATGTATTGCCCCTTCCACCCAAACATTATTTGAGAGGCGGGTGTCCATGGACCTTTTTCAGATTTATATGCTATTTGAGACAGAATTGAGTGACTTACGGCCTATTAGATTCTTTCCGGGAACAATGGTTGGGTGCGTCATCCTCCTTACTCTTGTCCTATCTCTTGCGTCCTCGTCATCTGGAAGAAAATAGGATATGATAGTTGGTCTGATAAATAAATAAAGGTAAGGATCTTGCTAATTCTAGTCATCATGGGTTAGTAAAAAAAAAAACGGAATGATGAATCTTTCTCTGTTGTAGCGAAATATGCATTTTAAAAGAGAGTTTGTATTGATACTATCTAAAAGATACGACATTTCCAAAACTAATAGTATCGGTAGTTTTCTAAATTGAAAATTACCGAATTTTAAAATAAATTTGAAATTTAAATTTCCATCAAATCTCATCAGGGCAAGGAAATAAAAATGAGAATATCAGGTTCTCGCATCATTTTCTGTGGGTTATTTACATTAATTACGAAGGTATTACATTCTATTTACGGTCACAATTGCAATTCATTTAATTACAAGGTTATAGGATCCAATGACTTTCGTATTAATATTTTGACCACTATGACCGTATTCCGCCGAAAAGAGGCCTTTAAAAATTGTACTCATTTCCTGAAGTTGTTATATTAAGACAGAAAATCAAACCATAAGTTTACATCCAGTACGTCTACTATCCCGATCACGGTCGATTAAATTTGTATATCTCATATTACTCATCATAATAAATGCACTGAGAAACTAATTCAAAAAATATTGTACTCCCCGATAGGCTATAAGGATGAAATTACACATTCCAACGTCTTAAGAGTCTTTAATTGACTTTCGAAATTGACCGTTACTTTAAAAAGTATCCTAGGTTCGATTCAAGACGAATCAAAAGTACTTCCATAAGAAATGTATGAAAAGTTCTTCTTCTGCCGTTTCTTCAGGCTTCTTCTCATTAATAAATTTTCATTAGACACAATGATCTCACAAAATTAAGACGAGTACCCAGAGAAGGAAATTGGAATAAATATGCCTGCTTCCTGCACGAGAAACATCGTTATGGATAAGTGTAATTCATGTATGCCTATGATTCGAAGACACGCTGAATGCGACGACGAAGGGCTACTATACCACTGTGTAATCATACTAGTTACTAGTTAGACTGGCAGTCAATTTGGTTATTAGCCACGAAGGATCATTTTGATATTACAAAGTAACTCCTAGAATTCACTTGCAAGATATTTATACTGTTGCGTTTAAACTTTTATGTAAATTTAATTTGAATACTTGATTTTTGAATAATTCAACTTTTTGATGTTTCAAAGATATATACATACATACCATTAATAATTATAACTCAAGAAAGACACTGATTACATTGTCATCATCTATAAGCGTTTTATAAAGGTAAAATTTTGAGTGTAAATATTAATCGGTCTGTTTGAAGACAAAACTTTAACAACTGAAAACGGTGCGAGATATTTTCACTCTGTGAAGTCTGCGTCTATTGAAAATTAAAAATCGTTTTGATGAATGATAAATGTATACATAGAAACATTTTAGCTGATGAGCTGATGAACATGCCCCATGTTAATAGCTCAGTTATGGAAAAATAGTAGGTAGCTTATATTACAATTCCCATACATGATTGATTGACATTCCCCATGCCCTAATTTTATGAATTTTAGCTTTTCTATTTTTGCGAATCTTTAAGTCAAACTCCTATAAACTTGATACATTAATACGCATTTATGCATTCACTCTTTTTCTCTTCGGGGCAAGTTGTTTTCCCAGTTTATTTACAGTCACTACTTTCTGCGCTATCCTGTGCATCTTTTGCTTTAGATATATACTCTTAATACATTCCCTTTCATTCTTCAAGCTAAGAGTAAGTCATCTCTAAAGAATTTCTTTCGCATCTAAGAAATTTAATTTTTTCAAAGCCAGATTTTCTTTTTCTTGCTTTTTCGTGGTCTTCCTCTCTTTTTAGAAACATTCGCAAATCCTTACACGCCATCTTACTCTCTCTACTTCAGTCTGTCTCTTCCTTATGCCCAAAAAAAAGTAAAAAATCCTCTTTTTTGCTAGTCGAGGCTTATCATTTCATCCATATCCATTCTCTATCCAGTCTAGCTACATTCTAAATCGAGAATAAAACAAAGGAATCTATATAATAAAAATTCTATCCTTTGGAACGTAATAAAAATGAAGGAGAAAGGAAGGTGATAATGACACGAAAAAGAGCGAAGACACGCCTGGATAAAACTGGATACGGTACTAAATATATATTTTATTAGGCTTCGGAAACAGCTTATAGTCACGTTATTCAAGGTCATCGGTGCCCTTTCATCTGATTTCAGTTTCCTGCGTTCCTTCTCAGCCTCACACCATTCCCATCCATCCTGTTCCTGCAACACACTCATTGACGGAAAGAGTGACATTTGAAGGGAATTCTTTCAATGCAACGCTGAATGCGGTAAGCGCAATGGAAGCGGCCTCTTTTAATGTATCCACTGAACTATGTACAATATTTCGCCATTCTCAAAAAAAAATTCAAGATCTTTTAATAAAATCTACGGCTCTTCTCAGTACATGGAGAAAGATGAATGATGAACGTGATTTATATTCACGTTCATTAAAATCTCCTAAAAAATAGTAGACGGTTGCCCGTACGCCAATTGTTACAGCAAAAAATTTTTGATAGCTTGAAGATAATTTCTTACCTATACATTATGGCCTTCGTTAAAAAGATACATTAGTCAATGCCTTATGATGATTTAATTGATAAAGCTGAATGTATTTTAATAATACTGAGCTGATTAATACGTAATATACTTTGGGCTACATATATGGTCAGTCTTTAAGTCTATAAAAGGACAAAACATAAATGTTACCCTTTCAGTAGGTAGGTTTTCGAAGACTGCTCGAAGAACTCACATGCGGAAAAGATAAAAATAGTTGACTAGTAAAAAGTACGAAATTAAAAGCTGGTATTGAGCTTTTTCAAAATGACGAATCATAATGAAAGAAGAAATAAGAACAGACTTGTACACGTTACCACAAGATTTGATACTTGACGACCTAAATTTCAGCGCATCGCGCCATCTTCAGGTTCTTATTTCTTCTTTTATCATGAAGAGCTATCACAAAGTCGAGGCCAAAACAGTGGACGAATCATAAATTTGGAAAGTTAAAATATAGTACCATAATTTAATTAGGCATGAATAAAAATATGAAAAATATTAGATCGTTTCTAATAAAACAACAAAGCACTTCTTTCGCAAAAAAATATTATAAAGCCCAAACTTTCAAGCTTTAGCATGTGCATACAATTATCCTACCCAATACTTAATTCACCAAGTACAAAGATCTCCAATGGAAAATATATTATACTTAAAATGACTTCCAACTCTGGGTGCCTGAAATTCAATTTTTTTTCTTCTAGAACTGGTATGAGCATTCTAAATTCTTTGTTGCTTCACTCGGATAGAGTTACTATAGAGTGATATTTCATTGCGCAATAAAATTTCTTTGATATTTAATAGAATATTTTGTTACAGAACCGAAATAATGTCGATTTTAATAATGTTGGATGAGTATTCAATTGCATAATAAGCTCAGCGGCATATTTTTTGATTGGAAAATGGAAAGAAAAGCCGTTTCCTTCTGTGTCTACATCACTTTGTTTAGAAAGTCCTCTTTGGAGAAACTGAAAATATAAAAACTATTTACCCGATAATTACCCAATCATTCTAATAAAGCCAAAGCAACGAGTTGCGCAAGGCGCATGAACCATAATGCATCGAAAAAACCACTGCTCATTCAGGAAAATGAAGTTCAATTTGATTGATTGGAATCCCACACGGGTTATTCGGCTCCTGTTTCCCAAAATACACGAACGAAGCGTTTTACGACCCCTGGACAGAGCAAAGGAAACAAGTGGGAGGGAAAAGAGCAGGTCGGAGGACTTTAAGAGAAGAGTATCGCCAAAAGCAAGGCTAATATAGGCCTTCTATCCAACAAACTGCCAACCCTCCTCCCAAAAACAACCTTCCACTTAATATTCACTCAGATTCGTTTAACCCCATTCTCCCTGATCCCTCTCATTTCCTCATTCTCCTCTCATCTCTCCCATCTAATTCCTTCGTTTCCCTCCTACATCGAATTTCTCCTCATCCCCAATGTCATCTTGTTTCCTCAATATATTCCAATCAATACCCTAAGGATCAATACCCTCTGTCGAATTCACGGCTGATTTATTCACTCACTTTAAATTTAGTTTCATTTTCCTCTCCGAGCTCAGGCAATTTTAAATTTTGCCCGAAATTTCATATACACACTTATTCCAGCCTGGAACCTAATGTTGTGCTTTTGTATTAATAACAGTATATAACTTTTATAGCATATCAGTCATGTATCCATTGGACACAATTTGAAGTTCATAACTGCTGCAGAGCTTTTCCAGTTCGTTTTCCTTCGAGAGAAACCTATGCAAGACCCCAAGATTTTTTGGTGAAACGGTACACAAAAAGTAAGAAAAAAATTCCAAAAAGCGCACTGAGAAATTTATTGTTCGCAAAAATTAGACTCATGGAGCCAAAATGATCATATATATTGTAAAACGAGGCGGAAAAATCTGCTTTGAAACAGTTTCAAGATATACATCTAAGATAGGGAAGGGGAAATGAAAGTATTAATGTTGATATGGATTGTAAATCTCATTATAATGACTCTACTGATCAATTGGTCTTTTTAAATGAAGCATAGGATGTCTTTAGAGAGCCCTTGCCTTCCTTCCGCTGCTATTTCTAACGCTTTAACTGCCAACTTTCGGTCCATTTGTTGAAAAAGCAGCTCTTTCTTTTCCCTCAATACCCCTTTCCTCCTCAAGCCGAGGCATTAACACGGACCGTCTCCCTGGTCTTAATCCTTCGTCTCAGTAGCATCTAATTTCCACGCTCAATCCAGCGTAAAGGGAGAGGCAATCATCTCTACGGGCACATCATTTAGTTGCCCCTTACTTCGTTGGACGAGTGGTGATAGTGCTGGCAGCATTCTGAGAGAGCCTTTTAACATGCTTCGTCAAGGGAGCCTCGGTAGGTACTCATGATGTCCCTCACCTCTGTCGAACTGCGCGCCAAATTGACGCTTTCCTAAATGCTTTCTAACTAACTGTAGCACTACCTTATGGCGGTTAATTTAACGGTTGGTAAGAGATCGATCAGCAATTCATTACTTATGTTTGCCAAAGTGTGAAATCATTTCATTTTAGATTGAGGGAGGTCTCTCGTAATGAAGACAGTCATTTGATTCACGCTTTATTTTCCTATGAGGTGTAATAAACAATGAATTGAGAAATTAATCCATTGAGAAGCCATCAAAGAATGGGAACATACGTTCTCGTATGATATAACATTAATAATCACTGCATAGAGTAATTATTAAGCAAATCAACATATTAGTATAATACAAGGAATAAAAAATTCAAAGACCCAAGAAATATTATCAATAGATAAATTTTGCAGCGGTAAGAAGAATAATCGTGCGGGAAATTCCTTTAAGTCAATCTACCCTTCTTCAAGTTCATTAATATTCTCCTTAAGGCACGTTACGTAAGCGTGCGTTCACATGCCCTAAAATTTCCTATTTTACGTCCTTTCCTATATTTCGTGAATACTTGCATAACCCGCTCTTAATATCTTCCAACTCTTCGACCAATGGAAACGCAGTACTCTTCGTCTTATGGAAACGCAATTAAATGACTGCTTCGAATATTCCCTTAATCGATTTATCTTTCCAAATTTCTGCATTTTATTATTAGTTATGAACATTTAAGATAGTAAGTAAGTTGATTCTGAAGTTACTCTAAAATTTCCATACATTAACTTCTGAATTTTACACATTCAAAACGAAAGCAGTTTTATTTTCCTCTCATTTCAAGCCGTAACATAGAAAATCGACAGAATTCGGAAAATGAAATTGGAAAATTATTACTCTTAGTTGAAATTATTTGAATTAGAAGGGCTTATATTATTCACTCAATAAAACCAAACAAAATTTAAGTCACAAAACATAGAAGAAAACCTTATCGTATTTCCTATACGTATTATCAAGCAAGTCGACCAATCACATATTGTTGACATTCTGTCACAGCCCTTAGAGTTTTTAAGTTTAGGGGAGAATTAGAAAATATTTCTACCTTTTATTGCAGAGAACTTCATCAACTTCCTGAGAGGTCATCAATTCTCTATGATTAACCTAATTAATCCGCTATTAAACAAAATAATTCATTTCACTATCATTACCGAGGGTTATCAATACGAATATTGATTTGTGTTAGTTCTCCTAGCTATCCGATTTATAGCAACTTGCTTTATCTCCCGATGATTCCTAGCATTAAACCTTACCCCATTAGTTTCCATGATTCAATCAAAGTATTTGAGCATTAATCCATTATCATGCGTAATATTAGTTACTAAAACTTTTCCGATGTCTTCAATAAAATGTCATTTGAGGAATATTAGGCATCAATTTTTACAGCCTCGCGAAAACAAGTCACAAATTCTCTCGAAATTACCACCATAAGCTCATATTAATTACCCCGTTAAATAAATGATTCCCTTTGAGTAGAGGGATCCTCTCCATTTGCATATAACTCGAACGTAGAATCATCGCCGAACTTATAACAGCCTCCTTCTCTTTTTTTATTCGCCATATCTCTTTTTATTTACATCTTTACTAGCGCCATAACCATTCCTTCCCTCTGGTCCATTAGGGAAGGAGTATATACGGAATAAATCCGGCTCTATAATCCTCACTCTAACATAACAACCGCGAGCGCATATGCATAATAAATTCCTGGAAAAGTATGCCGAAGGAGAAAATCTTTCCCAAGTATCGAAAGCCATTATAAAAAAGAAGATAAGAGGGATAATTGGAATTTTCAGTCGCCGGAATCGGGATGGGAAGCCAAGGAAAGAGTTTGAGTGATGTCGCCAGGATAGAGAGAGGAAAATATTAATGGGGGCATCGAGGAATCTTTTTATGGAATGGACTATAAGGGCCTAGAGATTCAAATGATGAGATAGGAAGGAAAGAAAGGAGTAGTCAATTAAGGGCAATGGAAATATGAAGAGGGCGGGAATAGAAGAAAGCGGTTTGGAACGGAATGGGAAATGTAGATGCGGAATGAATAACTTTACGACTCCAGAAGTTTCAAAGCCACTTCCAAAAATCTGTCGGCGTAAATTTTAATGAGATTAACGAAATAATGGCTATTCTTATTTTCACGTATTAATGGGAAGTGCTCATAAAGACTATCGGGTTAAGAAGATCTCAGCCAAGGATATCATTATATTTAAATCTCAAATCCTTCTTTTGCTATTTTTAAAGCTCAGAATATTAAAACTATCAATTACCTCTGTTAAATAGAAGATAATAAATATTTCGACATTGCTCCAACAAAAATTTAGTGGACAAAATTTTCCTATCTAACTTCATTTGTGAACATTGTTTAAGAAGATAAGGAACCTCAAATTTAGATAACAATTTAATATATCAATGAATTCCTAGTGAATTAGATTATTAGACACAAGGATTATAAATTGAAACTTAATCCTTAAAGAGTATATTTCGGTGAATGATGAATGAATTAAATTGTATGAATGGATGACGAACTAACGTTACCACAAATGTTATTTTATAATGTTGTACGAAAAAAATCCAAGTAAAAACCTCTCGTTCATAAAAAAATCGTCTTTTAAAAGTAAAAGGTTATCTGGCTAATCAAATAAAATAAACGATATATTTCATGCGAAGTTATACCTTCTATTTCTGAATTTATAATGACGTAAGTGATATTTTCAGCAAACTTCAAAAGATCAAATTTTGAACGCCAGGTTCAAAGTTTTATTAAAGGATCTTTCCTTTGCCATAATTAACTCTATGCCTACTTGCTTAGTATAAAACGAACTATTGATATATAAGGATTGTGCAGCAATTTAGTCCCCTGGGTTTGAATGCACTGTTATGAATGGTTAGAATAGGATGGATGTTCAAGGGAATACCAAAATTAATCTCAAAAAGAGAAAATAATGGATCTCACCATTTACAAAGGTATACATCAAAATAAATCATTCCAAATTGTTCCCAATACACAGGATTCTTTACATAACTAGAATTAGATGAAGTATAGAGTCGTCAGTTTCACTAAAAGACACTATGGGGATTAAGGTGTCTGACGAATGAATCGTTTTGTTCGAAAACCTTTCGATTAGGAAGTGAAAACATCAAAGCGTAGCCGGAGAAAGCAAAACAGGAATGATATTACTTTTAATAACGCTACACTTGCATTGGCAACCTTCTCTATATTTATTCTGCTTATGCAAGAGTTAAAACTACTCTAGTAACTAGTATATCACGGTGTTGCTTGACAGGATTTTAAATTGCAAAGAAGTAAGAAAATCTACAGGATCAGATAAACACAACACGAGCTGGTATATGGCTTCAGCTTAGAGACAATAATGAAAGTAATGACCAAGAAGTGCTCCTTTTACTCGGAATATATACAAAGGATCGAGTCATTACTTGTGCAGAATAGGGTTACTTTTGGCGTCAATGGCTATCCATTGTTAAGAAAAGCTATAAATTGGTTTTCAACCGTCTCTGTAAATAGAAACGGAAACGTAAAAATAATTGGACTCCTACGAGTAGCAACAAAAACAGTGGTTACGGTGGAAATCAAAGTTCCGGAAAAGAATGAAAACGAGAGATAGGGTAACACCCGAAGATATGTGGGCGTTGAAGGAAATGCGATGAGCGGGGAATCAGTCCAATTGCAACAGGAAAGATTGGCGCGGTTAATATGGCTATTGGAGCGAAGATCTTGGAAGAAAGAGAAAGGTGGAACATGGACACAGAAGGTGTCGCATTAGCATCTACGTTTTTAGCTTGGAAGACAATCCTCACGATTGACGCGATACAAGGAAATACTAGCATGATTACCTAAAAAAAAACATACGATCAAAACAAGCGACAAGTACGTACATCACATATCAAAATCACTGATCGAGTGCAAATTACAAAATAAATTCTTCTGCGTACATTCAGAAGTATTAATTTGTGATTGGTTTCTCAGGTTCTCAGCAATCTCAGGATAAATGGGAAATATAGAATCCAAATGTGACTCATTAATAGCGAAAAAATTTGAAACAGTCACTAATTTACAGCTCTTCAGAGAGTCATTATCGAAAGAAAGTTCAATTTCAAGGAGGGATAAGTTACGTGGATGAAGAAGTCAAATGAATGCGGATAGATACTATTCTTAAATCTAATAAAAACTTACAATTACTTTTGATTAAATCCAATGGACCATATCTTGATTTCCTTAATCTACAGAATCCTATCTATGCTTATCGATCAATCTAGATGAATTGAAAAGGTCTAGTCTCAATCTTTTTCGAATCCAAAGTTTTCGTTTGATAACGATTCCTGTGGTAAACTTTTTATTTTTTCGGTGATAAGTACGACGTTTTTAATCTTGTTCCTTTTAGATCATTCTATTAGTTTTTTTTTAATTAAAGGAATTAAGATAATAGGGTCGACTTTTATGATAATGAATTAGCAGATATCCATAGTCTATAGTATTCCTGAAAAACGTAGCTATGAGATGGATTGTAGTAAAGATTAAAATTATAGGATTAGTTTTCGGATAGGAAACAGTGGTTTTGATCACTTCTGAACAATAAAATAATGAAAAACGACCGTTAATGAAAAGGAAAAGGCTGAAGTGATCGCATTTTATAAAAGGTATAAGTAAGCAGTAGGTAAATACAAAGAAACTGTAAACTTTTCCCCACCCTAACAAAAAAAACTGATAAAGGATGGGGTGGGACACAAAGCAGGAGAGGGTGAAACAGAGACGAGAGAGAAAGAAAAGGATCCTTGGTGCCCAAGATACTTTCGGAAGGAATTGACATATGCCCGCGTGTGTGTGTCTTTCTCTGTATGCTTTCGTAATTGGATCATAAATTTCATGTTGCCTCCAACCCACCTTTTCTCCGCCTCCGACCTTCCCTCCGCCTTCCCTTTCTCATCTCCTAGTCCTTCCTTTCCCCAACATGTTCTACACCCATCCCTCATTCCTTCCCACAGTCTCCTGTACACCTCCATCTCTCCTCGTTAATGGCTCGAAGGGATATAGACAGGAGGCAATGGAAAGAAAGAAAAGGTATAGGAAGAATAAGTTGGGAGGGACGGTAAAGAAGGGTTTTTCGGAAGATGTGTTAAAGAGAAGGGGAGTCTCGAGTGGTGAGGAGAAGAGATTGTGGGCGGAGTTAAAGGTTAAAGTAAATAAAAGGGACAAAAAATGGAATGGAATGGCCGACGTGTAAAAAGATAACGCGGGGAATATTCAAAGATGGAGGAGGAATTAAACGAGAAGAAAAGGGACTCGATGGTTTTGTTGCTCGTTCTCTCTTATTTTCCTTTGACGACGAGAAGTATGGCTTTAGGATTCCGTGGGGAATCTGAGTTTATAGGAGATTCTAATTGATTAGCGAGAAATTTTAAGTAGTGAATATTTAAGTTTATTGCTCATGATAACGGAAGGTCTATTATTGACATGAAAAATCATGCATTATGGATATCAGTGACCATTACGAAGAATTAAATACTCTCAAGTATAACTCTCTTAGTGTATTCATAGAAGCCAGAAGTTTTACCATTGAGAAAGTAGAGAGAAACAGACAACAGATATAAGAGTCCTAGAGAATATATTGCAGAATATACAGAATATAATTATATGATATATTAAGTTTTCTATTTTGACATTTGATCTATCTTCTCGAAAATTTACTGTAAATTATGAAAATACGAAACTAAAAAATGGTGCGCTTCCAATATCCGGAAATATCGATTCACTCTCCATCTTTCAGCTACAAATTTCAAAAGTTTATCGACATATATCGTCCTTTATCGAAATTCCCGTACTTAGAACGATCCCCTTGTCATCTTTCGAGTAGACTATTTTCTTTGTTCCGCCATCATCCATAGTTTCCATGATCTGGAATCATCACTCTTTCGTGCGCTTCTTATCACCCACCCCTTCATCTCCTTACTTGCGCATCTCTTTTCCCCTTTCTCCCTCACTTTGCTGGCCCTTCTCATTGGACGATGTCCAGGGGGCGATAATGCTGCCTCTCTCAGGTAGAATGGTTCGTTCAAGTAGGAGGAGTTTATTTCAACCTCTATTTACTCATAGGCGCCACCCCTTTAGTCACCTGCTTAATCTTTCCCAGGATTCCCTCTTATTCCTCACCCATCTCCCCCACTGAACTCCGCTCCAACCACCATTCTCAGCTACAAATTTCCCTCCACAACTTTAGAGAGGATACTTGTTTTTATCTACAGCCGTTATTTCACCACCGCCATTATCTCCATAAATACCTCTTTGAGGTCGGTTTCGCTCTTTTAATCCTTCTTCTCACCACGCCTCCAGTTTTCTAAACGAATTTTTAAGGTAAAATTTTACTAGATGAACGATTTGCATATTTCTTCGAATGCCTCGTACATGAAAGAAATTTGCGTCGGAATTTCATAACACCTCACACTTTTTGTTTTAATGCTATTATTGGTTTTCATAAGTCCAAGTTATAATTCCGATCCAAGACTTGCCACTATTCTGCGGATAAGGAACCAGAGGTCCGATTCTCTTCAAATACATTTCCTATTCTATGGATGCTTTTCGTAGCCGAAGTATCTATCGACAATAAAAATAAAATATTCCTTTCCCAATGTTTTTGTGCAAAAAGCCTACTGAGTCAAAGGGAGATTAAAACCTAATGATGCTGTAACGGAAGCTTATCGGTTACATCTTTATTTTCATTGCCTTAGTCTCGGCAGAAAGAAATATTTGTGAATTAAAATTAATGCCTTAGATTAACAAAGAGGAATGTAAATGTAAATTTTACTGATTGAAAAATCGATAGAGGATGGATCGTCCATTGGGAATCCATCAGAAAAATACATATTCGAAAAGTATATCAAGAACATTTTTCACGAATGTGGTAGGCAAACGGTTTAGTTAAACTAAATAAATTATTTTAAATTACATAGCTAAATTACTTTGAAGTTTATAGGCGTTCCTTTCAATATCGCATTTCCTTAATGATTTTTCAGCGCTGAGTGCTCAATTTTTCCTCTCCAAAGCTCATAGAAAATTGACATTTTTGCAACGGAGAGCAAAAATACGAGTTGAAAATTCAGAAGACGCCAAAACTGCGAAGGCCAATAATCATTGTTTTTATACTCTGATACGTAAAAGAAGAGCATGAAATTGTAAAATTTTGAATCAGTGAAATTTTCTATGATTTCAGTTAGAATTAATATAAATAAAATCCTAAGAATTCGATTATATTTTGATGTTCGTATTTTTCAGCTTTAAGTTTGTTTTCATTGAAATACCGCCATACCATACGGCATTGATTCATTTCCTCTCAGTAAATAACACAAGAATGCCACTGCTAATATATTCGATATTCCATCTCCCAATATCTTAAAAGAAGGCTTATTACTATAGAGAGTATTGTTGGTATATTTAATTTATCCATGGAATACATTTCTCAGGGCCACACATTTTATGTTTTTATTAATTGTAGGGAAAGGGACCGAGCGATAAACAGATTTTTTCCCATTCCAATCAGAACCGGTATGACATTAGCGTAAACGATGACGAGGAAGTAGCGTCCTCCGATGAAAAATCGCAATTCGTGTCGCACGAGAAAAGTTCCAGAGAATCTCTTCAATTCCCTGGTCAAAAGGCGCGGAAGAGTCATAATGATACCGTAAAAAAACCCAACGTCCTGATTGAAATCGGCCGCAAGGAAACAAAAAAAATCGCGAATCCGGTACGCCATCGGTGAAAAAATATCCGCTGCCTCTGTAACTCAGTCTCTCTTTCCGCTGTATAAAGCATCCATCCCACTCCACCTACTCCACACCCCTTCATATCCACCCCCTCTTCACACCCCTTCGAAACATACAGGGAGAGTTACACAGCACAGCGTTACCATACGCACACAGAAACAGTCGGGGACGTTGTTTGGCGTGGCGGAACACATATGCAAATTCTCACTGCTCAGCGTTATTTACACCCAATGACGAATGCATGGAAAAAGTCGCGCGAGAGAGGGTGCCGGGGGGGAGAGACCCCGCGGAAAAATTGCACGGGATAGATCGAAGGGGTTGCAAAGGGGGGGTGGTTTTTTTAGCCGGAGCAGGGCGTTCCTCTCCCCTCAGGCCCACCCTTATGGCAAACGGTGTATAACCCCACCCTCCCTCCACTCACCCCCTCCAAAAAACTCCCCACTCGTCCGCACTAATGAAGCGTTTGACCAATCAGTTGATCAAACAATCAATCAGGCCCAGGGTACCAATGAAGGAGCGGCACTGATTCCGCTTTTTTCCTCCCGCTCGACTTTTGTTTTTACTTTTAGTTTCTTTTTATTAGTCGCGCGGTACATTTTTTTCCACCGGAGGAATCGTTTTGTTTTCCTCCATCTTTTTTTTCCTATTCCCTCGCCGCTTCCCGAGTTGTTTTCTCCCCCGTTAGCAGTGAATTTTTATCCTATTCGCGTTTTTGTCCGTTTTCACGCTCTCACCGTGAAATATACGGTGAATCCGGGACGCGAATGTGTGGGAGACGCCCAAAAATGGTGGTGTGGGGGTGGAGACTAAACTGTTGGGATGGATATATTTCTCTCCCACTCTCGCGCTCTTGTTTTTTAAGTGATACGGAGTGGGAGGTTTGGCACCGCGGAGGAGCGATTTTCCAAAAAGAGATGATAGCGCTTCGATCAGATTAGGAGAAAAGATTCGGAGTCAGAGTAAATACTGAGCGATAGGTGATACATTGGCGGAAAGCATTTTACGGTTTATTATTGTAGCTCCTGTGTCGCAAGTAATTTCACAGGGATTGGGAGTTTTTCGGAACGACTCTAAGCCCCTCTTGTTCGCAGCTTATGTTCAGAATAACATGAACGAAATACAAATAACCTTTTCAAGTTCTCTAAAGCAAAGATAGTAATAATAAAGATGACTTCGACATAAATTCTTCGATATAGTTGCCAAAAATTAGATGGCTATATTTTCCACAAATTATCAAATAATCATTTCATTCAAGTAGCTTTTGTTATTTTCTTATTTTGATACCTTTGTAACCGAATAAATTTTTAAATACATACATATTTTTACACAGAAAAAAGCATAAGAGGTAGAATTCATCCTACTTTTATTTTCTAGTTTGCTATTAACATCTAAGTCAAATATATCGTAAGATGAACAAAATATTTTGATGAAAAAGGCAATGAAATCATTCAGCAATATCGCTCCAACTTAAAAATAGTAAAATTTCTTAGTATTTATTGATTAAACCTTTTAACCTGGTATGAGAGGAATTACAGGTACATAATTTCGCGTAGATATACATAAGGTTCCTTGATAAATTTCATCAGGGAAGAAAATTCATTTAATATACTCGTGATATTTAAAAATCTTTAATATCAAAATATCAAACAAAATATTGTTAGGCCACCCTTCAAAGAAGACTTCTCAATTTAACATCAAAAGAATTTGCAGAGAAGTAGAACATAAATCGCCAATGTATTTATGAGACTTCCTGCACTCAAATTATGAATCACATTCTCTACCCCTAAGTTATCCCTCAGATTTCATGAATATTTATAACGAACTGGAGAATTCTACATTAAGCTGTCTAAATCGTCACAATGCTTCTCCTGCAAAGTTGCAAATGAAGCAGATCGACAATGGTGCATAACTCTTCGCTATATTAGAAAGGTTTCTGAGAATAATAGATGGATTTAATGAAGGGAATCTGAGTGAGAAATGAGAATGAATAGTTTACTACCCATTCAAGCATATGTAGATTGTAGAAAGGGGGAGTGGCATAGAAAGATAGATAGGATAAGTGAGAGAAGTAAAGAGGAGGATAAACTCCATGGTATGGGAAACGAATTAATCTCTGGGCAGGAAGTGACAAATTCACCGGAAGTCAACTGACACTCCCACTTCCCCATTCTTTCTACCACTGACACGCCTCCCACCTTCTCCCGCCATACTGATGGACTCCTATACAACACTGTTGCACACACACACATCTCCAATGTCCAGGGAAATGGGTGAATAATTTCGAAATTTTTACATAAAGTTTCATTGATCGGAAACTTCACGCTAACTTGAATTTTAGTCTATTGTGTCCATAAGCGCATGGATTCCCAGCATGAAATAGAACACACCGATAGCCTTTGAAAATGAAATACTCTTCACCTGCGACTGCAAAATCTTGATGCCTTTTTCCGCGATAATTCTACTATCAACATCTTTAATCGAGGAGTTTTACAGCCAATAAGAAATAAATTATGAATCAATATTTCCACCTTCAAAATTGTGAAAATTCATCAGGAGAACCAAAAATATGTGTTTTATGGATGGATCGTAATGCAAAATTCCATAAGAACCGGGTACTCTAGATTTAAATAAATTTTTACATAATTTTTGTTTGATCTAAAAACGCATGTGAAATAAGCCGATGGTGGCGAAAAGAAATTTCGAGACTTTACAAGCACTGTGATTTCCTATATTTGTCCCAATACCTTTTCATATTTTTTGTGTCGTTAAGTGAAAGCGAGCGTCAATAAGTAAGTGCTAAAAGTAATGATTTCGTTGGTATTTTCAGAGCTATGAAAAAGTGGACCAAGAAATTCAACTCAATGTTGTGTAAATCTTTCTCCGAACTATTTCTATACCATGAAATGAAAGAAGCGATCTTTCCTGCATTAAGATTTTGAATTATTTTGGAATTGATTCTAATATAATATTACTTATTATTCGAATTTTTGTATCAAAAAAGCTGGAATCTAGTGTATTCCAGATTATGTTAAAATTTTTCAGGTGATTCTGTGATAAATCCAACATCTAAAGGGTTTCTAAGATTATTTGTCTATTACATTCAGTAGCCTGCGATCGTATTTCAAGCACTCGTAATATTCCGAGCACTAACAATTACTCGTATTCGCCAGTTTTTCCTACACGCAAAATAAACGATAACACCCGGTTTCATATTCAATCACAAACGTATAAAGCTACGTTGAACACGGGTGCAGAGTTAAAACATCGTTTCCAGCACCTTATCTATCACTCCGCGGACCCCCATCACTTACCCCCCGCGTCCATCCTCCCTTAAGATTCTCCGACCTAAGGACTCCCATTGTGAAGGATTTAAAACTCCGCGAAGATCAAATCGACCGAATTTTTTCTTTTTGCCTCCGGTGCAGGGTGCTCGCAACACGCGCACGGCGTAACCCACTGGTGCCTGGATCGGAACGAGAGTGGGTTTGCGGGAAGAAAGGAGGGGGGTAGGGCGTTCGATCCCCGTATAGGAATTATGCAAATCTGCTGAGATCGCCATCACGGAGTGGAGGCATCGGCGGTGGTGCGGTGTGCAGCAGCGGCAGACAAGAGAGAGCTGTTCACCTGGGAACGGCAAGCAGCCTTGTCTCGCGTCACTCCCACTCGGAGATTTACGGGAGGAGGTGTGGAGGAGGAGGGGGTCAAGCAGAGAGTGGTGGCATAGGAGTGGGAGGGAGATGTGTGAATGGGTGGTGCGATTGAAGGAAAATCCCCGCCTGAAGCACACTTGGAGGGTGTAGCAGGTTCCCGCGATTTGGACGCCGATGCGGTCGACACGAGGCGAGTCTGATTTTTTCGGCCGGCATAAGTAAATCGGGACGCTTAGAATTCCTTGGCAAATACTCGATCTATTGAGTGCGAATTAAGTAATAAGCTTGAGGAGAGGCGTCAGGTGCTTACTCCACTACTCCTATGCAAAGAAATAGAGATAACTAAGAAAGAACTCATGAACAGTCATCAAATTTTTATTAAAGGCTGTATTATTTAAATCCCAGCTCAAACAATTGCATCTGTTTCTAAAATTTATAGGTTTTCTCTAGATTTGCAATTTTTAGATTGCTTCTTGGAAACCGTTACTTGAATAAATTGTGTATTCGTAACTCCTCATGCTAACGATCTAACTATAATATAAGCAAAATTAAAGGAAATTTTTATATTTAATTAAATAAATAATTAATTTAATTAATTAATCTTTAATTAATTAAAGATCTTTAGCAAATCAACTTCAGTGTAGTTCTCTTTAAATTAAACGTGAAATTTCGTTATATTCATTGAAACAAGATCAAAAATTCGAGAGCTATAACCACTAAATATCAGACTCGTCCTTACTTACTGATCAACAAAATTGTATCTAGGGTAATCGATTTAATAACATCTAAAACGTTATTAGAGAAACATACGAACATAAATGTACGAAAATATTCACAAATTCAGCTGTGGATGAGTAATATTCGTAATAACACACAAAGAGTGCTAGGAAACACAACCGGCAATTATTCTCCCCATACATAATCGCTATCCTGCCCATAATATTACCGTTGCCTCCCCATCGTCCAGTTCCGCTCGCCCATTCTCACCCCGAGACCCCACTTTCCACAAAAGATCACGCACGCATCCCATCCGAGAGCAATTACAAGAGCGAGAAGGAAAACAAGAACGAGCATCCACTGATTGGCATAAAAAATCTTCCATAGGCCTAAGTAAGAGAAGGGGCAATAAAGTCATTTCTTCTACCCTCATCCTCTAATCATCCCTCGGCGCGGTGGTCCTTCCGTACTTTCTTTCACAGCTTCTCTCTCTTCAGCCTGTTACACACTCTCCCGCCGATGCTCGGGTATAAAGGGCCTGCTACACATAAACCCGCCCAAGCCAACCATTCTGATTCCCAGATCGGGCGTAACCCCAGAGAGCTCGGAGGGAGACCGCTATCCCAGCTGTGGTCTGGACGGACTCCGCCCGTTCATCCCTCCCTCACCGGTAATATAGGGTGGTACTCATAAGTTTATGAGGGGGAGGAAGGAAATCCACCCACTCACCTATCCGCCGACCACCACGGATGTATACCACTCTCCTTTGCCCCTATCATTCTATCAAATGCCCTACACTTTCATGCAAGAGATGCAATAAGACGGAGAACCTACGGAGCGCAAAAATAAAAGGCCCCGAGGAATGAGGTGCGGGTGGGCCTCAGCTTTCACTAAATGAGGTTGAGCGATTCCATTCGAAAATCGCGGCCGCTGCAAATAAAATATTTAAATTATTTTTGGGAATTATTGTCGAAATGGAGTGAATTCATTCAGATGTAAAATAAATGCCACCACTGATAGCAATGTCATCGATTGATAGAAAAAAGACTTAAATAAACTGTCAAAACTCTTGATGACCTCTTTCTCCGGAGCTATTCAGATTTATAACCGACAGCAGCAAATTTTCCTTAAAATGCCACATACATTCTTGTTGCTAGTAAAAATCAAAGCATTTCAAACGAAGGAGTTTGTCTTTAATTGCTTACACTGCAAAACTCCTGAGGCATGCTCGTACACCCCGAAAGTTTTATTCCATTAATAAGCAACACTTATTTTTCCTTTCCGTTCAAATTCAAAAATCGATGAAATTAATAATTCATAAAATACCTTGAAAGCTAGGTAAATGTAAACATTTTAAGGAAAGGGTATATATAGTAGAGCATCCAAGTCCGTCATCATGCAGCTTGAATCTTAATCTCAGAAACCGTATTTATATCATTTTCTGAGAAATTATCAGATACACCTCTGTAGTCTTTCGGGATAGTTCACTTGAAGAACCTTCCCTGGACGGAGCCAGGGAAGATTTTCCCAAAATTCCTTGGACGGAGCCTATTCCAGTCAAGTAAAGCACAGTCATAATAATATTAATTACAGCTTCTAGTATCTTAATCCAATTCACGGATTTTTGTAAATACGGTGGTGAAGAAGTCTGAAGGTTAATGATAGAGGTATTATTTGCAGAAAAGCAAAAAAAAAAGATAAGATATAAATCAATGTAAACGACCAATTCCCGGAAACATGGTTCGAAACGAGAGCGAAATTTCATTCCAAGGAATCGCGAAGAAGAATTCCTCTTCCCGAATGGAGACAGCGTGGGCGCCCGGAGAATGAGACAGAACTTGAGGAAAATATCGGTAACATTTCGCCCACGCAATCGGACAAACGTGATTTTTCCCTTTCGCCATATAAGAGAGGGAAGACGGGGAGAGCTCCCTCAACAAGAGTCAAAGTGATGCGAGTTGTACTGGTGAAAAGAGGGGTTGTCTTGGAAAAGAGAAGGAACGCAAAGGCGTGGCGGGAAAAGAGAGCGTCAAATCGAGAGGTATGTGAAAGGAGACGGAGAAGGGGAGCTGAAGAAAAGAAGGGTACAGAAAAGTAAGGGGTTGTATATTTTTCGGACACGTTTTCCCTCTCAGCCGAACCCAAACCGAATATATCCCAATGGTCTATCCTTTAGGAGTCCCGCGGCCCAAAAAAATGCTTTCTCTCTTTCTTGCTCCTTCTGTCGCATCTCGATGGCCTGCGGTCATACGACCCTGAAGGACACCTACTGCCAAGTCTCTGAAAAATGCTGCTCAATCTTTGATACGCTGAATCATGAGAAACTTCAACTATATACTCAATGTATCACCGTGCTTGATAAACCAAGAACGCAAATAGTCACTTGTGAGATTTTCAAAGCAGCGTTTATTGGGAATAAAAAATTAAAATCCATTCTTGATATTTCCATAAGACTACACTTTTTTGGAAAATCACTGCGCGTTTCAAAAATGAGTTTCTTCAAAAAAGAATCATCAATCAATCTACTCTGTAAGCTGGTGGAATTCCTTGACGGCTAATTTACTGCTATATTTTGATTTGATTAAAAAATTTCAATGATGTAATAAATAACAGTCACAAGTATGAAAAAGAAACCTGGAAATGTTGGATATACGAGTAAATCAACACTTAGAAAATTTTAGGAGAGAAATTCAAAGCATTGTAAAGTATGTTAAAAAACTTCTTCCGAGTTAACTCTTTTCAAAATATTCATCGTACTAAAAATAATATTTAATCAATAAAAAACTTTTTTATCTTTAAACGATTTTATCTGAATTAAATAAGTAAGGAACTCAATCCTAACAATCCTGAGCTTGCTTTATATTTTGACTTGCCTAGTAATGAAAAATATAAAACGTAGAAATGTTTCGGGCAAATAAAATAATACCAAAATCAGAGAATTAACATTAGTGATTTTATTCGATTTCCATTTTTAAAACAACATATTTTCCATCAATAATCATCATATTGTCTTCAGTCCTGAATAACACTGCATTTCTCTTGAGCTGATCATTCCAGTAGATCACTGAGTTAATGAGCAGAGAAATTGATAAAGTCATGTATGTACCTAAATAAATAAGTTAAAATCGAAAGTTTTCTAAAAATATCCTCTAGATCCAGAAAAGATCAATGAGCAAAGGAAGAAGGATAAGAAACGTTCTGTGATGAGAAGTCCTGAGGCTAAAACTCTCTTTCCGGATGGTGTCGATGTCCAATTACCCCCACTGCCGCCCCTTTTCTTAATCCCTCCCCAACGGCAATAGGGCTCTGAGGTTTATGCTCCTCCGGGAACACTGTCTAATAGACATTCGAGTACAGCTCCTCAAGTCTTTTATGTGATAGTCATTTAGTTTCGCTCATCGAAGAAGTGAGAACTCTTTATGAGTGCATCATTCGTTATCGTTTACGAACGTTCTGGTTACAATTACAAATAACGATATGCTTTAATCAAATTTCGAACTATACAAGACAATATTTCTCCTAAGTACTTAAGAAATTTTATCGACAGTTTTATGGAAATATAGAATTGATATACTGGAAAAATAGAAAGTCCTACCTATAATCATGTAACAAAAACATTTTAAATATACGGCGATTTGCAAATTTCTCCCAAAAAATACAAAAGTAATACAAAAATGTCATTATTTTACCTTTACCCTAACGAAAATATTGAGGAAAAGTTTGGGTTTTGCAGGCTGGAGAACCTAGTGCCGATAGTGGTTTAAGGGATACTCATGCAAATTAATTTACTATTTCTGTCGTTTGATTGATTTAGATTTACATATAGGTCGACCACCACAAACATTTACGTGAAGTATTTCTTAAATACTTATTCACATTACTATCCCAACTTTTTAGAAATAGAATATCAATAAGTACATATCCAAATCAATTAGAAATCATACACTGTTTCGAAGGGTTGCTAATACGGAGGTTGCGAAAAGATTATTCACTAATGAAGCATCTAAAAAACTTCCACAGCATTTAGGATATCCTAAGTAACGACTGAAATCTTGAAATAGAATAGAAAATCTTGTAAACTAAAAAGAGAGACCAGTAAAAAAGCATACAACAATTAATTCAATATTTCAGATAGAAATTGTCAACAATAGAAATACAACTAAAAAATGTATTCAATACCATGAGCCATGGCTTCGTAATTATTTACTCTAATAAAGATTTCAAAAAGAGAGGGAGGATTAGGGTATTCCCACTCATTGTCAGACAGAAGGACATAAAAATTGTAGCTCCTGAATATAATTATTCTTACGATTAATTTATGAATCATCATAGAAGAGGATTTATTCCGAATGGCTAAATTCATCATGATATTCATCACATAAAAACATAACTGAGAACTTCAAAAGGCGTAAAAGCAAGAGGAGAAATGTATTAGAGATTTTTGAGAAGCTGTCTATTCCCTCTATCTTCAACAATTTTGGCTTAAAGTACAGGTATCAGGTAAAGCACAACTGCGGAAATATATGAGATGAGAAAGGGACGGAATTTCCTTTATCATCTAATTTACGAATAGGTTGTAGGGATTTTCATTTTTACCTCCCCTTTTCCTTTTGAAAATGTAAGCTTGAGGACCACTTACGATGTTTTGCATAGCGGAACCAAATAACGGCTTCTCCCTTCAGAGAAGAAGTTAATTAAGGCTCTCGATAGCAAAGAGAGATTTCCTGGAAAATAAGCCAGGGATTCTTCCTAAGGATCTGAATGAAATAGAATCCGAAGGATTTCAATAACAAACCCCGCGAGCAGAGAAACCTTTTGCTTAAAGGAATACGAAGTAGTAAATGTATAAGTTCGGCAGACTAATTAAGAATGTTTGAATTTCTTTCCTCATTTCCTGACTGAGATTCTCAAACTTGGGTATAAAATATCAAGGAAAAGTGCTGATTGAAGAAAAAGTTAAGATTCTTCCAGCTGTAAATATAAAGTATCAGATCCAAATTAAGAGGAAGTGAAAATTCATCCGTTGAGTATAATAAGTGCTTCCCAAAATCATAAAATATTCTCGTTTTCATTATTACACAGATATTTAATAGGTAATATAGGCTTTTGTTTTTTTTATTTTCGCTGATAGAAAATTTTGGCCATTACATAAATAAAATCATGGTTTCTGACTTTTGGAAAATTTTGGCTGGGTAAGTTTGAGTTCCGTTGGGAGGTTGGCAAAGAAAAACTGTTGCAATTTCAAATCAGTAAAAAAGTTTTTCGTCGCTGAAAAGTCGAACAGGATTCATTCGAAATTTGAAAGGTGAAGCGAATTTCAAGCATAATAATTCGAACATGGATTAACCAATGTTTTTCCATCAGCAGATCGCATTAACTTCTTAATTAACAAGCCTTAATAGGCTATCTGGGACAAATACGATTTATTTCTTAGTGTTTGAAAACAATAATCGATCATCACAAGTTATTGTGTTTCTTTCATTAGGTTGATATTTTAATTTAATCTAGTGTTTCACTCTTTACTGTAGATTTCAACCAAAACTTGATTTTTAACTTCTATTATCATGCCTTGGGAGAGAAAACTTCAGAAGATAAAGTAGCTATTGGACTGCATAAATTAGATTAAAAGCGACGGGTCGTCGTCTAGGGCTGTGGGAAAATAAATTGAATTGAAAACTGACTATTATTATAGTTTCCACCTTCAGCGATATTCACAATGGCAGATTTGGTCCTTCAAGAATCTTTCACGCGAGAAATCCACTGCATTTTCATTTTTCCGTAGTCATCCGTTCCTCTCTAGAATTAATTTCCATGGTCAGTCCGTATGCATTTAGTAAACATAGCTAGAGAATTCCATCTTCATGCTCGCCCACGAGGAAGGTCCTTCTAGCCGGCGCTATCCCTTATCTCCCTTCTTCTTACCTGCGTCATCCGATACTCTCGCATCAAATGGCTCGGAGAGACAATTGAATTGTTGAAGATGGACTTATAGATACTTTCATCTTAAGCTCGCATGTGTGAAGAGTTTATACGACACGTTGGAATGTGTACGGAAACATTATTTCTCGACCAGTTGGAGAAAATAATACGAACATGATCAGGAAAAACATACAGGCTAAATCTCAACGCTTTTACCATTCACTATTTGGAGGTCGCGAAATACGACAGAAAAATTGGCGGAGAAAAGCTTTAAAATACCAAGTGAATGATATCAAAATTTTGGATTTATATTTTATTTTATCTATTATTTTTATAATTTTATAATTTCAGACAATTCGGAAAAACGAAAAATGAGACGATCATGAATCAGAAAAACATTAAAATTTATCATTACGAAGTAGGAAAATCTTACCTTCCATATAAGATAGATCAGAGCATAAAATTTACATTTAAGTTAACACATCATGAATCACTAACAATTCGTTTGATAAATTCTCTTCGAAAGTTTATATAATTATGTATGTGTGAAGTTAGACCTTTGATAAAATAAGACCGAGATAGTTAACTATATATTAAATTTATCCATTATTCATGATTTTGTTAAAAAAAACGATTGCAAGGGGTATGAAAAGAGACGACAGGATTTAGAGAGAGAGAGAAGCAAAAGACGGGGAGTAATGGATCGAAAGAGATGGTAAGAAAATAGCGAACATCGAGAGAAAATATTCTACGGCAAGAAAACATGAAATCGACTTGCCTCATAATGAGGCCTCTGAAATTTTAATGAATAAATGAAAAAACATACTTCAGAATTGGGAGTGAAATTCATTGACCAGTACGTAACAGTTGCCGTTTATGAATTCACGCCGTCGATCGCATCAAACGGATACGAGAATCGATATGGTATACCTCTCATCGAAGGGAGAAAACCACTTCCTCCCTTTCATAGCATTTTCCTTTGAGAATAGCCCATCACTCACAACTCGATTCACTGGCTTCTCATACCTTTCAAAACAATCTGAGTGAGGCGGGGTCATAGAAGTGCAGCGAGGCGATATGCCACTTTACCACCAGAAAAGACACCCTCCGCCCATCGGATTCCATTCAGAGAAAGAGAGAGCATATCGTCTTGCAGCAGAGGCATTAGAGCGAGAGCGGATCTTCTGATTCTGCGAAGACTACGCTCCCCCTATCTCTCGGTCACTACGAGCTATCAAAGACTGAAAGACGTCCCCTCTCAGACAGGCTAACCACTAAGGAATTCCCTTTCATCCTCCACGTCCATCACATTGCTGCTTCCACTCCCATTTCCATCCTCGCGCACCCTCGGATACCGGGAAAACGCATCGTCCGCTATCTTGGTATTCATCTGGATCGGTAAACTATGGAAATCTCGGGAAAATTGACGTGACATTGTTAAGGTAAATGCGTGATACAAATACGCTAGATCCCCTCATGCATTTTATCCTTCTAAGAATCTCTCGCGGTAAGAACAGCGAGATTTCTCGTAATTCCCGTTCAATTTGGCTTGGCCACTTACGAATGCATTTCCGACAAGTATTACTCTCATGCGGAAAGACAGAAAAGGAATGTGTGAAACTTTGGGTTAAGATAACGGAGTTGAAATGAGAGAAATATTGTTATCGTTAGATCAATAGAGAAAAGTTATACTTTCTTAAGTTCATGTAACACCGTTACACCGTAATGTGACTATAAGAAGATTTAACTTGATGCAAGAAAAGAAAAGAGAAATTCGGTAACGGAAAGAACCCAAATTCATCACCTTGGAATTATTATTTAAATCAGAATATATGTTTTTGATCCTTCATCGATCAATCATCATTTTATGGCAAATGAAAAATAGAGAAAGCGATGAACGCAGACATACATAGAAAAGGAAAAAAGCTAGTTGTTATTGTTTGGATAAAACTTCATAAAATATTTCATACAAATGTGGAATAATTTTAATATTTCCGATCCTCTAATTCGCATGACATGCCAAACCTTGAAAATTACTACGATGGCTTAAGCGTTAAGTTAGTGGAAGCAAACTTAGCAGCAACTT
The DNA here is from genome assembly GCA_036926295.1 of Pachydiplax longipennis. Lineage (NCBI taxonomy): Eukaryota > Metazoa > Arthropoda > Insecta > Odonata > Libellulidae > Pachydiplax > Pachydiplax longipennis. The sequence goes on from JAVFKF010000012.1 coordinate 23,104,187, forward strand.
AAAGCTTGAAGTTAAGAGTGGAGAGATCAAGCATTTAATGATGAAAATGGAATATTGATCGAAAATATTGTTACAGTGACGTGATTCAAAGACCTCTCTCTTTCAAATTCACGAATACTTTAAAATTCATAATGAATTACATTGCTGACTACAGGTAATCGTTTAATCGATAAACTTTCATAGATAAAGAAAAGCTGAATCTATTATTGAGAGTATATAAATTATCTGCAATGGAAAATGTACAAAAGAATGTTTAGTATGCCAAGCATATCAACGTTCTTCCTTTCAGACAAACTTTATTCGTTCAGTGAGCAAAGTAATATCAAAGACTACAGTCTTTCTCCGGACGACTCACTTAGCCATTATTTCACTTATTTCTGTCACTGTTTATATCCTTCCTTTCACAGTCTAAGCGATATAGCAGAGAAACGAAGGGGAATGCCACAGAGTGTTCGGTCCCCAAGGCTTAAGGCGCCCACTGAGGCCCCAAGGGACAGGGGTAAAGGCTCGGGAAAGAGAAGGGGGAAATGAGACATCTTCATCCATTTTTGCCTTCATTTCTTTATCTCTCACTCTTCCAACATCCTCGTCTGGTTCATATCAACTCGTTTCCGAAATCCTTGTTTTTCACGCCCTAGTCGTAAGCAATCACACTGAGAAAGACTCATATTCTCCCCAATCGAATAATATGATTAACAAAGATATTGTTTCCCTTTAGCCTCATCTGTATTTTTCTTGACTCGAATTTTTCAGTATTAATAGCTGGTAAGAGAGAGCCGACATAAAATGTATTTTTGAATTCAGAAGAATGCTTTTCGAATATACTATCCATTTGCGATCAACCGTGAATTTAAATCTAAAAGCAAGGATATGGCATTGATGGTTGCAAGAAATTTGACGAATAATGATAGTTTTTGATTGATTGAGAAATAATTCTTTTGAAATTGAATGCTTATGATATCAAAGTAATATGGTAAACATTTCTTGATAATCATATATCCTTCTACTCAGTGAAAGCCCAAGGAAAGAGTGTATGCGGCGCCCCCGTCGGTATTTTTCTCGTTCCTTTTGTCTCGTTTATGAACGTGATCTTTAAAACTCCAGTTCCTAAGGCTTTCATACGTTTCCTAGATTTATCGTAATACCTGATTGTAGTGAATGCAACTGACGATTATTCTTCATAAATAAGGTTACGGATTACAAATCAAAGATTTCGCCCACGAAATTTTTCACCTCAAGCTATGCTTAGTTCGGTTGTATTGCCCGACTAGCCCTTCTTTTACTGGAAATAACATCCCGAGGATTGGGATTGCAGTACTCAAATCCCTCCTATCTCCATCACTTCCCACATACTTTCTAAAGTTAACAAGTTGTCGCTCCACCAAAGTTTTCCATTGACCTCTCTAGTTTGCTCTTCTTCTTCCTCATCAGTTACTTCGTGTATCCATTCTATTTTCATCCTTCTTCCGTAGCAAAACATCCTAATCGTTTTTAATTTGTCTTCTCCGCTGCTGTTACACTCCGTGTTTCACATCCATACCAAGTACACTCCATATAAAATTTTTATTAACCTTTTCCCCTTACCAAGCCCATACTCGGGAATATTCTGTAAATTTGATAGCTTTCAAGCATGATAATATGACGTCGCATAAAAATAATGCAATAACATATTTATGAATATTAAAATCCATTTTTAGTTCTCCTCATACTTTATATTTATAAGCATCAAAATTTAAGGCATTAACTTCGAATTGCATTTTCAAAACCCATAGTAATCAATCATAAGGAGAGAGAGAAGGAAACGTCCACCTATACTCTTAATTCTCCATTTTTATAATTTCTTTAACGCGCGAGAGATAAATAATATTATATCAAGCTATTCAGTGGAAAAGAGAATATTTTCTGAAAATGCCGACTATTCAATGAAATGTTCCATCCCACATACCGTCATCATTGAAACCGATACTTTTGAAGTCATTCGTACACATCTCTTTCTCTATCGAATTCAGCCTAAATTTTTAAACCTTAAGATACAGCGCGAATTCCGCTTCCCTCAGGGCTTCTTCTTGCATTACTTCAAATGCTCCAAATGACTTTGTTCTAAGAAGAGCATTTCTCATAGCCTTTTCCCTTTTCTTCAAAAACAAAACTCAAAACTCTCGCTTTTTGACTGAATATCCCAGCTAAGAGAAACATAAACCGCCTTCTTTTCCTTCGGCGAATTTTCAACCTTTCATCCCCGTACACTGGGTTTCAGTGACCTCCAACCCCCATTCCCTTAACTACCTCCGAAAGCCAACCAAGGAAGTCCGTAAGAGAGGACGATGTATCAAAAGCATCGACCCTGAGCTGCTCTGATAGTTGTAAACATACTTTCCCTCACCTTTTTGACGCTCTCCCCCTTAGGGGTTTAAGATGGGGCAAGTTCCAAGAGGAATGAGAAACCCAGATTCCTTATGTATATATAGGTGAAGGAATAAATTGAGAGAGCAAAGGAGATTGAAGTAAGTAGAAGGGGATGTAAGAGATGCCAACGTCTCGTGGGGCGAAAGGGGAAACCAAGAAGGGAAGGTTGGTCTGAGAATTTATCCCTAAGCTCTTTATTGAGGAATTTACTTTATCAACAGGTCAGATTTGGTGGGGCAAAAACGAAGCATAGAGAGAGCGAATAAGAGGGAAGGTAATTAGAGCTGGAAGAGAGAAATAGTGAAGATATGGAAATTAGACGGTAAAAAAGAGTGCAGGTTTTCGAACTCAATGGTCATAAAAAATGCCGAGTCTAACGAATTTGACAACTTTAAGATTTTCTACAAAAAGGAGACAGCGAATCAGACAGTAATATAATATATTACTTATTAGTTCACTCAATTCCCATTTTCTTCCATTAAAGATATTATTAGATGTAATTCACAAACCGAAAAGTACGGATAAGCTTTTCCTTCAAGCTCTATTCATAAATTTCATATAGCTAAAGCTATTTCCTGAATTTTCTCGCATATTTTTAAATGGCGAAATTAAAAAAATATATTTTTGGCACAGTATACGTAACTGATCTTTATAATAATCACTTCGAGGATCAGTTAGTAAAATGAAACGTAAGGTGAAAAACAAAAAATACGCAGGTGAAATAGAACAATCAGTGTTCTCAGTGTTCTTCTAGTCTTCAAATTACAAAAAGAATAATACATACACGCGTCTAAAATATGGCACAATGAGGAAGTTGCTATCATTCTTCTTATCAATTTACCATACCCTCCAAGGGTATGAATTCTTCGTCCAAAACCAAATCCTCATCTGCCTGTCAATCTTCTGTATTGCTAGCTTTCATTAAATTTGCTTGCCTAACTTCTATGCAAGAAAATCAAATGTCTTAGAGTGATAAAAATTGAAAACAAAAAGAATATGTAAATATGAGACGTAATAATAATGCAATGGAAGTGAAAAAATCGTTGTTAAAAAGATGTTCTTATGCATCGAAAACAAATCAACGCAATTAAAGCTATCAAATTTACCCTGAGATAGACGGTTCACAATATTATCACTTACTAGGATTACAAAATTATCGTATCCATGCTCTAATTCCCATTAATTAAAAACTTAAGACGTCTATGATATACTCATAGACCCCTCGTGATTGAAACAAAAAAATATTCTCTTGTAGCTCCTAAGATCTCAGAATACAATTAACAAGTTGGACTCGATAGAAGCATTTCCTTACCGACATGGAAGAGAATTCAATGTGGGAAAGATAGTGTGCCAAAAGAAACATAGGATTATTATTAAACCTAAGAGAAGGGAATGATTGCTGGAAACGAGGAAAATATAAAGTAACGATCGGAAATCTGTTTTGAGGATATCTAGGATTTGGGGAAAGAGGGAGATGAGAAAGTGAACGAAATGGGGGAGGCTTAAGTTAGCGAGAATGGTGGCGAGTCGGATTATACCGACATTGGAGGGAATAGGGACTGAGAGATAAGGAAGCCACGTAAAGGGGGGACAACAATGAAAGGGAAGGGAGAAGAAGGGCCTGTGATGTAGAAAAAAAAGGAGAGGACCAGTGGTCTTGCCTGAGAGGCGATTGGAAGTGAGCGGGAATCGATAATCGCAAGTTATCTCTTGAGACAAAGTACGAAATGGAAGCGAGGGAAGGGATGGATAAACGAGGAAAAACAAGATAACTGGGGGGAATGATTCTCAGACAGAAAATCAATTAAACTGCTTTTTAAGAAAGTTCAAAATTATTTTCAACGGATAATTTCAAATACTAATTCAATCCGATTTAAAAAGAGTAAAACTGATAATTCAAGTACGATAACATTAATGAACGTCAGTCCGTACTCTCTTTCAACGCCAAAAGAAATTTAACTGCTGATATCTCTTAACAATTTTCAGAAAATATGTCAGATACGATGGGAGGCAATTCTTCATACTGAAGTTTTCTGACAAACATTAGTTTTTTTCAAAAAGCTTGAAAATGCTATATTTTTCCATAAATAATGTCGATTAGTCTCCAATAATCTAATATTGAAATCTGACTGACAGAAGCTGACTCGCAAGGTAAAATTATGCTCAATCTTCATTTTTATAGGAAAAAGTTAGCATACATTGCATCCAAAAAATTTGGTGCAATTGAACCTTAGATCATTTAATAATTATCTATAAAAGATATAATTTTATGTTCAACTGTAACTTTGAGGAGGAATTAAGCATGCATTCAAGATAAATAAACATTGTAACGAAGATATAAAAATGATATTGAAATGGAAGACCTATGAAAATAATTGTAATTTCGCCCCATAAAATATCATTTACGAGTTGTGCAGAATTTAAGTCATTAATAACTTATAATGAATTATAAACACAATTCATAACGACAGGGAAAAACAGCTTTCTTTTATACATTCTATATTTTATAGTTATTTAGTAAATGAAAGGGAGAGACTAGTTTTAGAATAAACTCCTTCCCTAAAAAACCTCAATATAATATTAGTAAGCCGCGTGCCATTCGCAACACAAGTATTCTCTTTCCTTGAGGCACATATGACTAGAAAATAAATTCTTCGAATCCGGCTTAGAATTGTCTATTTGGGTGAATTCCCTCCTCAGAATGAGCGTTTAGGTGAATGAGCAAGGGATAAGAGAGGATCTCTCAGATCCTGGAGCTTCTACAAGGATCGGTGTTGCAGTGAACTTTAAGCGTGGAATGGCACTCTAGACTGTAAGAATAGCTTCTGTGGTGTCATGCGAGGCGGACGAGGGGATTCAGTCAGCAACATCCGAAGTTAGACAGAGATTTAGCAGAAATTGGGTAGTTCAGAGACGATGTCGTCAGTGAGTGCTTGCCGAATTGCTACCGACGAAAACTCCCTCCTCTGTATCTTAGCCTAAAACAAAAACCCAAACCTCTTCAATGAGATTAAATCGCCGAGTAGCAGTAGCCCTGACTGTGTGTACAAAACGGGTTAAGCCATTTCGCCTTCGCAATTTTTCATTGACCCTGAGCTAAGAATTTGAAGAGTTGGTCGTTTACCAAATACATTCCAATGAAATGTCCGCTATGGCTTCGCTTTCTTGGAAATGCTCCGTTATTTACAGGGAAAAACTTAGGAGTATATTATTGATATATTTGAAGTTAACTTAATTTGAGAAAGAATTTTGAATTGAAATAAAATTTCCTATCATTTCTACACATTCGCCGACATGATTTATCGTTTCTATAGTGAGTAGGATATCCCATCATCTGAAAATGTTCAACATTCATTTTTCAAAATATCATAAATCACTGGTTCTCTTATTATTATCAAAAATTTCAGAAATCAAAACCACCAACTTTGTGGCTGTAGATTCATAAAATAGTGAATATACGTATTGTTTGCTGAGAGATGAAATAATCATGATATGAGTATGCATTGAGATAGATATAAATAACATAAGTACATGCATATTTTCTGAATAATTACTAGTGCAAAGATTTTTTCTGAATAGAAAGATGTTATTCAATATTTAATACATGAGAAACAAAGATTGTTAAGAAGGTCAATGTCAATCGCCAAGGTTTTTCGGTCATCTGTGGTGGCAGCCTAATTTTTATCGAAAAAAATGAAGCTTTCCTTAGCAGATTCTCCCTACTCCATCACGTGCAATTAGGCTCCTAAATTTCAGTTTTCATCAACACGAAATCATAGTTGTCAGCAGAGGATAAAAGGATTTCATACATGCTTTAAATCACATGATATTTTGAACATGGTAATTACAACTGACGATAAAATTCGACTGGTATAAATTATATTTATATTATAAATTTATCAGGAGATATTCACCTTGTAACGACTGAGCTATAGTAAATTTTATCCCCTAATAAGACAAAGGAATAAACAACATACCCTGACAGTCTTGAGCAAATTGAAAAAAAAACTGTGGTGTTCCCTTGTGAGGAGTAAGCTCTGAGAACCCAGATGAATTATTTTCTCCTTTCATCGCTAAATGGCCAGTGTGTAATTAAAATAAAACACATAATATCGTGTAAAGAAACGGATATAACTATGACCAACTTTTTAGAACTTCTTAATTTCGGAGTAAGACTGTTTCTTTTCTCGAAGCCCCTGTGTTGTGGTTGAGAATACATGTAGATGCGTTTCATTACATGTATACCTCTTTGGAAGATAACGGTTTGCTCCATCTTGATATTATTTGGTTTGTAATACTAATGAATGTTAACGTCTACATCCGACATCACCCAGAAGTAAACTAAAGAGTATGATTGCGAAGTTGATATTAGCCACAGAGGAAATCACCAAACTCATCAATCAAACTTTACGACAGATAATAATCGAGCACGAGTTTCATCTCCTTCCTTAAAATGCGATGATTGAGTTCGTATTGATCAAAGGGTCGAACGCATCCCATCCTTGTCTTTATACTGGCGCAATCGCCAGCCCAGTATGCTAGTGAAGAATGAACATGAAGGATAAAATAGAGCGTACAATCGATCAAGGGAGAGATGGGAATATTTTTAAATTGAAAGGGATTAAAAGAGGAAGGAGTGAGTTCTTCCAGCATCGGAAGGGATGGAAGCATAGGCAATGGATGAATGGCGTGAGTTCAGGAGGGGTGAATGATTGCTCCGTTACGTTAGAGGGGAGCTCTCGAATAAAAGACGTCGCATGTTAATTTTTGAGGAAGAACTAAATGGAAGAGCATGATCTCTAAGGACTTTAAACCCGATAGGGGGTAAGGGTCATCGAGAGCTAACTTTCCTGAAAAGAAAGAGACAGGAGTTTGAGATGTGAGTTCGCCAAAGGATTTTTTCAACGAAGTTCCCCCTTTTTAATCTTTCCCGTTTAATATTAGTGACGCATTCCTAAATAATGCTGATAATATCTGTAACATAAGTCTGAAAATATCAATTTTTTTCTGATCAACGATGTTAAACATTTTCCATGGTCACGAAACTATTACCCGTTTCAACTTTTCACACAGATTTAGAGAAATTTAGATTTAAAATAATTTTTAAGCTATTTTATACTACGAATCATTGATTTAATCTCATAAGGAATAAAAAGTGTATATTTAAGGAAATAACGTCCAGTAATATATTAGATCATGCGACTGATTGCTACTGAATTCGGTGAAGCCAAATTGTCATACGCATCTCGAATAACGGGCTTATAATCTAGATTCCAATTTAATTTAGCAAGGGCGTGAGAAATAAAAAAATATATAATTTAAGCTTCGGGAAAAGCGAATAAATTAGTATTGCGCGAATGATTTTATTCGTAAAAATGTGTCACGCCAATTTCTTTCAATTCCCGATCGGTCACTGAGACTTTCCAATAAAACAATTCAATTACAAGCTGCAGCCATAACAAATATTGCCCACTGATTTGATTGAACGTCATTCATTAACATGAGCCGATTTATACATTCGCTTCAAAATGCGTCGCCCACTTTAATTACGGAGCGCCGATGAATCACTTTCCGCGAAAATGGATTCATGAAAAAGATCTCCCCGAAAAAAAACGAATGAAAAAAAGTAATTTTATCTTTTCGAGAGACAATTTATGGCAAAATGTCACGGAGAGGAGTTATGAGCTCGCGAGAATTTTAATCTCTCCATGGGTGGAGAGAAATTAATTTACTAAACAAAAATACAATCAATTTGAGTAATTGAATAGGCCTTTATCATTCACGAATGAAGTACTGATTATACGGAGACGCTGGATGAAACGCAAAGTGAATAACTCCCATTGAATATGAGTCGGAATGGGATGCCTTTAACGGGTGAGGCCTGGGATTAAAATGGAAAATGGAAATTGGTATGAGAAAGTATTAGAAGAGGGACAGCGAAAAGGGAGTTCCGCATCCGTTGATGTTAAATTGGGCGCGGCAGTGATTAGAAATATGAGTCGCTTGAATAAAGAACCGGAACCCTCTTAGTGAACCAGATTCATCTCTTCCCCTTCACTCATCTCTCGCCCCTTTCTCTCTTTCCCAACCCCTTCCTCTTGCTGCCATTAGCCGCAATCTCCAATCTTGTCGGCCCCTTGCGTCTTTGGCATTTTACCATCAGCCACTCCAGAATGAAAGTGACGACTTTTATTAGGAATTAAATTTTCGGAAAATAAAATGTTGACGATTACTCGCAAATTCATTAGTGATTATTAATTATGATACTGTTTGTGATAGATACTGTAAAACTCATTTAAAACTTTCCCGCTTAAGATGCTCATCTACCCGCTGATATGCCGGATTTTTCACTTCCCCAGATGCACTGCAACCCGCTAGAGCCAATCCGGAAATCGCTTACGTTATCTGCTGACGTGGTATCACAAATATACGACAGTAATTAAAATTTCCGCAAAAAAGCAAATGACTAGGTCTCTCATAGTTACTAAAATGATTTTTCGTATATTGATTTCTAACGAAATTTTAGCAGCCTAATGATTAAATATTATCCAAAGATCGTAACTCGATGTTAAAGGAAACAATCTCAAAATTTAATGTATTATGATAAAATTTACCACCAAAAAAATAATTCCGGCATATACTCGTAATTTCGAATATGTAAAAAAATACTGTATGCTTCGACAAACACAAATATTAAAATTGCTATGCCAAAAACTTTAAAATTCAAACCGTTTTCTAGGAAAACTCGAAGAAATATCATCATAAAGTTAATGAACCTTAAGAACAGCTTTCTTTTTTATAAGGAGACGGTCTCATTTAAAACTTCGAAAATGAAATTTCGTGATGTTCCTTTTGAGTTTGCATGATTTCTACAGATTTTAAGATTTAAAATGGAAAACAAAAATAAATGAGATTAAAATATTGAAAATAAGTACTGATAATAATACATTCTGGAGCAATATTCTACCAAACACTCGAGTGTTGAAAATATTACATTCCAGAGCAATATTTTATCTAACACGATAGATTTGAAACTACCGATTTAAAGTTATTCGTTTATTTACTATTGCTAAAATATTATTTCTTGCTACCTATAGAGGTAAGTTGACATTCATTACTTTCGTGCTGAGACTTGTTCATCACCGTTATGATATAAAGGCTACGGAGAAATGAGTAATGCTTAATCAGGCATACAAACCCGGTCACTCCTAACTGAATGCTATAAAAATTATTATTCATAGGGTCATTTAGTTGCATTTACGTGAACTTCTTCTGGGTGCAGCATTCTTGTTGAGAAAGGTAAGCAAGAACCGCCTATGTCCTTATCTTAACTAGTCTCTTCATCTCCTTTCCACAGCTTGGTTACCAGTGGTCGGTGAGTTGAGGATCAAACTAGCTTTTGCGTCGATGACTATTAACAGCCATTTCTATAATGTAAGTCGTTTACTAAAGACCTTACTCCAATTAAAGAGGTCAGCTACAAAATCGCGACAGTCCGCTTCGCTCAATTATCCTTTACTTATTATTATACCGGCTGAATTAATACAATTTTGGTATTTATTCATTATTTTCCTCGTCTTCGTCGTGAAATTCCTCCCCGCACACGATGCAGCACTCGATCGATGAGAGGAAACTGTATATGATGCAAAAGAACACTTAACTTACGGGGCAAATACCAATCCCCGTGTGAATCGCTTTCATCGGAACTGTCCATCAGCCCCACCCCATTGCCGTCAGTTATTCGCTGCTTTGCTTTCATGAAACACCCTTCGTGTCCATCCTCTTCTCCTCCATCCAAGACAGTGCTCTCTCATCTTACTGTTGATGCTTCTGAAAGTGTATGGGGTTGTACCAAGTGCTGGGATAAAGGGTCGTGCTCTCAGGCTACCTCCAGGGGTTATTGCGGCTCGGGTTTCAATTTTAGAGAGATGTGTTGACGCATGCTGTATCTCACCCTTCATGAGAGTGAGAATCGGTATCAATGAGAGAGGAATGAATCAGAAGATGAAAGCCCTCAGGATGGACATATGACGACGAGCTACAACTAGCTGTGAGGTTAAGAATATCACTTTGCTCAAATGGTAAAATACATCGTCTTGAAGCTTCAGTTCTTTGTATTTATTCTCCATGATTTCATCAACATCAACAGTCAAATTTCCTGTGTAAACACTATAATACGTTCAGCAAGCAATTTTATCTTTTATGTTAGTTCCATAGAATTCTTCAAAATCATCTTTATTTCTCACAGATAGATCTACATTACAAGAATGTGTTACATTCCCTCTTTTCCATTATCCAGATTTCAATGAATGGAAATATTTCGTTGGAATTTCACTTTTTAGAAAAAGTACAGTTTTTAAATATTTTTCTACAAATCACGGATGTTCTCGTGAGAGAGAAATAAAGTTAAAAAAGAGAGTTCGATAATATACTGATCATTTCTCAAAAATATGGATTGAAAATCTGTTTGTAAGATTCACAATGTTGAAATAATCCATGAAATTATTTTTATAGATAATGAAGACTCAGTAATATAGATGATTTGTGAGTGATTACGAGAAACATGATATTCGGCTCCATGTTATTGTGGCTTAACCTAACGGGAAGTATATGAAAGTCTTGCTGACGGAATGTGCTTGGAGATTATCGGTTGGATTCTCATGGTTTGAAAAATACCAATAAAACCAATAAAACAACTTCAACACGGGTACGTTCTTACGAAAGGCGGAAAATAACTCGTGCTCGCACTTTATCGTGGACGCCAAGAATACGCGCAGCACAATGTTTCCTTCGAGGGCCATCGCACTAAGAATATTTCTTGGGAGGAACACGGTTCAAAACTTCACTTCTGAGTAACATATACCAGTATAATATAGCTCCTCTCTTCTTTATGACCCGCAAACGTAAGGTCTGTTTGCTATTAATGCCATAAATAGATATGCATTAATGGTATCGAATGTTAAGAACTTGGAGATGAAAACATATATTATTATTTTAATTATATATTGTTTTGAGATAACTTTATTCCTTTAAAAGGATCCACCGAGTGTCTTTCTAGAATAAGAAATGATGCAATTTAAATCCAACGAAATAATGTGGTGCCAGGGTATGCTAGCATCGGCAAAGAAACGGAAATATTATGGTGTCTTCATACGAGAAGTCTTGCAGTAAACGCATATAACGGTGGATGGATGGATAAGGAGTGTGCTCGTGTGCCAATACTGACATCGCTAGTAGAATACAAAATATTCGTCGGATTTTTATGTGAAGTTTTTCTTGAATATCTCTCTCATGTTCCGTTAGGATGTACGTACTTGGAGGTTACATCAATATTACGCATCGAATTCAATTTTCTACTCAGTATATTCTTTTAAAAATGAAACTAAAAGAACAATAAGATGATTAAAAATTCAACACCGTATATCTCAGGAAACTACTATACTCGTATATATTAATACATAACTGAATTATATTCCATTCCATAATAATCAAATAATTCGGATGATTTCTCACGCAATTTATTGTATAGGTGCTGTGCTGCTAGAAACAATTAAAATTGTGTTCAAATCTTTTATTCTATTATAAGTCTTTTTACTGTCGCTAGTTTGATTATACGTAATTTAAATCTGAGTTTTTATCTAATTTCATTTTACCGATTAAGATAGTTCTACATTAGAGATCAATTTGCAAATCATTTTCGTTGCATCGCTCATTATATTTAATTTATATTTTTACTTCTTATTATCTTTTATATATTTACTAATTTAATGAGATTACTGTTAATGGTTCTCAGTGTTCAAAAGTATCATTTGACTGGCAAGAAAGAAATTTCAGAACTGATCCACATATTTGTAAAATGCCAAAGAACATTGAACTTTAATGTCGAATTTTTTGCTGAGTAATACAAAATTCATTAATCGTTATACACTCATCAAGAGCCGGAATAACTATTTATCACTTCCTCAAGTTTCATTTTCCAGGAATACATTTTGGAGAATTAATTTCTGCTCTTGTAAAAAGTAAATCCAGGTGACAGCCGGCCAAAGAGATTAATTGCCATCGGTAAGAACACGAAAGCAAGACGACATTCCAAGGGCAAGACAGGACCGCTCTCACGGTTTCGAGTTGGGCAGAAAGTGCACAGGACTGGAAATTAAATCAAATAAGAAAATTACTTGACTAAATTATCCCAGATTCATATTAAATTTATATCTCACGCTTTAAAGGTCCCAACCCTAGTTGAAATTGATACCTGAACGAGCTAAGATCACATTTTATGAATATTCATCCAAATATTATAAATAATTTAAAATATAAATTGAATCAATCAAAACGAGATGTTTCCATTTAAAATATGAATTTTCCCGATCTCGACCGAAGTCGAGCTAGACTTATTTTATTCATAACCTTAGGAATAATATGATTGTGATCTTATAGTAGGATTGTTTTCTACCGACATCAAATTAATTAAACCGAAATAAAAAAATCTATGACTTATATCTCTTTCATTGCGCCGATTATTTATAAAAGAAGTGTATTATTTACAAGTTTAGAGATAAAGTCTTTGAACCTACTGATACCAAAAATTGAAAAGACTGATTAACTAATCAATCTACTATAAAACGACACTTAATGATTACAATTGATGGAAATGATCAACAACACATGATACCATCTCTTAGAGTATATTAACGTTTGGATCCTTATGAAATTCTTTCTTTCATTTTTAGAGATTTAAAAAATTAAGATAGGTATAGCGAGGCAAGTTAATATTTTCAAGGTATTTTCGGCTTTCAGCAGTTCCAATCTCAATGTCTCCAAACTTTCAGTGATGCTAAATCGTCATCCTCTATTTTTAAAGTGAGAAAATTCTTGCTTCTTCTATAGTGTACAATTGCCTTAAGTAGAAATGACAATGAAAGAAAACAATCGAAGTTTTGCATTCTTATAGCATAAATCAAAACAAATCATTGGAGTCATATGTAAAGTTCGACGAAGTATTGGAGAACTTCAACAGATCGTACTGAGAAAAATCATTAATCTGGAAACTACTATTTCCGCGTCGTACATTACGTTAATAACCAATCGTTAGTTATATGGAGTAAGCATGGCTAAAAATAGGTCTTGAATATTCAAGTTAATTCTGAAGCCGAAGGTATCTTTTCTCTGTATAAGAGAATAAATTTTTGTAATTGCATAGAAGATCAATTAATTATAGGTAGTCGCTAAATGATTGGTGGATTCAGATACTTCCGGTACTTAAAAATATGTTACTAATAATCCATAGAAATATAAATACAAATAAATTTATCGATGCATATATTGAAGTAAATACATCATTATTTCACTCATTCATCTCAAAAAACTGCAAAAAATTGCTAAAAAGAAGTTACAGTACGCCGTTTTTGTAATGAATCCCATTCTAGAAGGAGTTATTGTAGAAAACCGAAATTTCACGTACTCTTTTCTTACTTATTTCCGGTATTCAGATCTAAACAAAGCGCATCCAAGGAAGCATAATACCATTTTCAGCAATCAGACATGAGTTATATATGAGATTTATCAGCAGCTTTCTCTTAATGCTTGAGAAAAATAAGGATCCAAAGGTAGGGCACGAGGGCGTGGTCGTCGATCAAGGATCGCGTTGAGAACCGTAAGTTATAAGACTGCAGGATTTTTGGAAGGCAATGACCGCTCAAATATGAAACCGCAGCGCGGCGCCTTCCTCATTCTGCGAACCGCTGCCATCACGGTACTTTAAAAAAAAAGAAACGCGATTTTGGATTTCGGCGCAATAATGAGAGCGGCGACACATCCGATATAAGCGAGAAAAGAGTGAAACTGCAAAAGCGGAGGCAGAAAAGCACGCAAACGAGAGTCTCCATCGACACAGAGGAACGACGAGACCAAAGGGAAAAAGATGACGGCAAAGAATAAACGAGAATAAAATGAAAACCGTCTTGTGCAATGGAGTGGAGGCAAATAAAAAGATAGAAATTCAATCCCTGGAAAACCACCAAATATTTTCCTCCCACTTTACTCGTGTACCTCTCTGGTCAGACAGCTACCAAAAACTATCCTCCCCACCATTTTATTATGCCCCACCACCAGGAAAAGGCACCATTCCGATCGCCCCCACCCTACTCTTCCTCCTTTCGGAGCGGCCGGCGGTTTGATCGCCAATTTCGGCATTAGTGCGGGAGGTTGAAGGGAGGTGGCGTCCGTCATAGCAGTGCACGCTGAATACATGGGAAGCACTGAGGCGTACAACTGGGCGGACTGCTATAGTCGTGTGGGAGGAATTGCGATGGGAGGAGTGGAAAAGGAGAGAGAAGGAATGGAGAAGAGAGAAAGAGATGATGCGTACGCTCATTTTTCAGATGAGATACTTAGCTGCACTAGCGCGCAGTACCATGATAGATTCCTTGTTTACCAACAGAAAAACTGAATTCCGATATATGTTGTCAAGAGAAATACGGAGAGATGAACATAAAATGACGTTGTTGCACTTGGAAAAGGGTATGAGGTAGAGAAGAAATGCATCTGATATGAATAGATAGCTGATAAAAAAATTTGTATTTTGGTCTATTGGAAAAATATCATTTGAAATTACAAGAAATTAATGGTAATTAAATTTTAATTTGTAGCCATCCATATTTAAAATACCTGCTTATATTTATCTCTTGAAAAATTACACTCTTCGATATGAAGTGGAGCATCAATTTCGGACTACTAGATTGCCATAGGGAAGAAAGTATTACTGAAATAAGTAAAAACTTTATGATGGAGGGAAAAGAAATACGAGTATTATCGCATAACTAAATCAAAACTTAAAAAATAAAAAATAATTAAGAAATAATGAAAACCGCGAAAATAACACAGAGGAATACTGACGAGTAAGTACTGGAATATTGATATACCGCTGAGTGAAATAGGTCCATATCCAAAAGAAAATTTGATTTCGATCAGTCTTGGCGTTAAACTACCTCAAAAATAAGCTATTTAAAAGGGAATTCATTTTTCTCCGTCACGATTTCCATAATAAGAATACAGGTGAAAGAAAGAAAGACAAAGAAGAAATCCTACCCTTACAAAAGCATAAATCATAGCTACAACTATATATCATGTGGACTTCTTAATTAATTTAAAGTGGTTTTACTTGACCAATCTAAAACGAAAGAAATCGGATGGACGAATAATATGAAACTGTAACATTTTATTGCGAATGAAATATTTTACAAGAATTTAATTCATAAAAGAGTGCTAAGAACAGAAGTAAAAGTTTTTCTCCCTAAACGTTGTAAGTAGATCAAGTAGTTCCTAACTTGGACATTTAGATGAATCCCTAACCGCGACCCCAGTGCAGAGAGAAATTTATCGCTCCACCCGCAAGACGGACTACAGCACGAAGACGTGGGTGGGGCCTAGTTTCTAGCTTGCAATTCTGTTAATCATCCCCTTTATGCCTCCACTTGCAATGTTCAAACGCAAATTTTTACTCACATGATTCTGTTCAGTATCCACCTTTAGTTCCTAAATTACTAATATCGTTTTCACTTTTCAGTATTACAGCGACGTATTTTACTAACCCCATTCTGTAATTTTATTAGCGGAATAAAATCTACTAACCTTATTAACTTTGATGAACCTTGAATATAAATATAAAAAATATGTTCTGACTTTATTTTATGAAAATTCTCTCAGAAAATCGACGATAAGAAGTATTTTCAATATCTAAGAAGAAGAAGGAAATGATTTCCGGTTTGGCATCCGCAAATGATACTTTCAAATCCAATAGTATTTTTATAAGGTCTACTATTCAATTTCTAAAGAGAAAGAGCACATTTAGCCCTTTATTTGGCAATAAATAAAGGAAAGCACGTAAAGAGTTATTGCACCATGTTCTCTGTTGTATTTCATTCAAAAATATTGGAGCTGGATGGATGGACCGGCAGAGGAAGCCATGAAATAAGCAGTGTCACAAAATTTCACAATAAAACCAGATTCAGTGAGGTATAAAACTAAAGCAGCACTGAGATAAGACGAGCAGGAATCTGCTTCATAAGAAGCGGAACGAAGTTTCAAAAATCATCTATTTCCTCTCAAATTCTTCGCCATTCCTATAGGGTTCCTAATGAACGGAAAACGAGAGATACAAACCAAACGCTCAATAGAGACCCCCACAAAGATTAGAAATGTTAGAAGCGCCTCGATTTGAGCAAGGATTTGAAAAGGACTCCAAATAAAGTTCCTTACCTCCATAGCACAAAACATTGAGCAAATACAGAGTGCATCGTGTAGAGTGCATGCATTACATACTTTTTAATTATATGTTACACTCTGGACAGTACAATGGATCATTAAAAGTAGGAGTTAGATAGCTGCCTATTTTTCGGATACGTTTGCTGATTTGAAAGAGAGCATATATGTAGATTCCAGCTCCACGTTGAAGCGGAGGGAAATCCTATCCGCGCTACAGAAGTGTAAAAGCGATCGAAGCTCCACGAAGCGGAATGATATTTTTCCATCCCAGTCGACATACACACACTCTCACAGGAGTTGAAGCAGCCATACCCAACCCATCGCCAGATTTCTCTGATCTCCACCCTTCTCTCTCCTCAAAAACACGCGAGTGAAGCGCAAAAAAAGAAAAACTTTTATTAAAAACCAAATGGGGATCAAAAACAAAACTAAAACGAAAATCTTTGCCTCCCTGGAATGCCACGCAATCGAGAACGTTTCATCAATTCCCCTGGATTCATCTGGAGCGGAAAGTGCCCTATGCGCTGCCCACTGAGCAAAACCGTTTCCTTTTTCCACCCTCTCTGCCTCTATCGCCAAATCTACGCAGCATTCCCTATCTTAAATCGAAATGATGATTCCAGCGGAATAATTCAAGCAGAAATGCAAATGTTTCTCTGAATCAAATTCCGCTGATATTGGCTGAGAATGTTACGCTAAACAACGCTATGCTCGTAGCCAATAAAAGTAAAACTGAAGAGCAATGATTGCTACAGAGTAGACTTGCTCTAATTGTAAAAAAAATCAGGATACTATCTTATACTTTTTTCGACATCGTTCGATAGAAAACAGATTTGCCTGACGAGAGATCTTTCACTGTCTTGACAGTTCTCAAGTTTATATTATTATGTATATATCTATCTAATCAATAGAATGGCAAAAACCTTAGGGTTAAACTTGAAATCACGAATCTTCCAGTTAACGATTATTGTTAGATACATAAGGTTATTTTTATACAAGTAGAATAAAAGAAACAGGAGTAATTACATACATAAAATAATGTGATTACAATTCAAAATACAAAAACTATACTAAGAGATTATAATTAAGTAATTATATACCTGATGTCATCCGTATCAGATCCCTGGCGTCGAATTTTCTTCACTGAAAATCAATAAGAATTAAAATTAGAAACAATATTAGATCAAAATTTCTTGATCACAGAATAATCAGTTCTTAAAATTATGGAATTAATCTTCATGAATTCTGGAAAGGTCAAGATTACTGATATCACCAGATTACTGGTTCATTCATTTTTGCATCATAAGATTGAAAATCATAAGATTGAAAATTCAAATTGATATATAATAGAAAATTTTTATTTGTTGAACTGATTGATATTATAAGTATGTACTACCACTTAGCTCAAAAGTGAGCATCAAAGTTTCAAACGTAGTTTCTTTCCTTGATAATCATCATTGATAAGAAAATGATTTTCTTTCTCAGTCCGAGTCGTAGTGAATGCTTGATTATGATTAGTAATGACTAAACTCCTAACACGGAAACTCTCGTAAAATACTAGTCCTTACTTAGTTATTAACATCATTAACATTAGAGACCGATCAGGGATAAACGAGGAAAATTTTATTGATTCCTTTTTTCCAAAGTATTTATTTTAAATGAACAACATAAAAAAATAATATAGTGAAATAAGGTTGGATATAACATTATTATTATTTAACAGTATTAATTATTTAAAAAATGTTTCTGGAACAAAATAAGTTCTTTAATTCATTTATTATATCCACCACGAAGTTACGGCTCAGTCCAATGATAGTGTAGTGAAATAAATTCAAATCGAATTAGGCTTTTGATACTCAAAAGCAGCTGTAATGCTGATATGCCATTGATATAAAAGTTCAATATTTTTCCTCTCCCTCCACTTTGGATGAAGCTACTGATACTACAAATCTAAGCCTTAGACAAACATCTCTATCAATGAATACCTTTCTTAACGTCCTCAACTCTGCATAAGTGATTCAAAAGTGGAGAAGGTGGAATGAAGTGATACAAGAGCATACATAGAGTCAAAACAGTTTTACATATTGTCCATCCCGGTAAGAAATTCAAGAGCTGTTCCGAAAGCATTCGTCTTCATCTCTGTCTGATAGGCCATATACTACATCCTCCCGAAATATACAGCGATTCCTGGAAATCTTTCCCGTTTCCCTTCCTTTTTATACCGGTCTCGCATTCCGTAACGGGATCCCGCACTTCGCGAGACCGCTACGAATCTCGCGTATTTCATGCAAATATCTACGTCACGAATAAACATCCCTTCTCTCTGCCAGCGGCGCGTTTTAAAACCAGGAGATTAGAGGAATGTTTTTCGGCCAGCGAAATCATTTTTAATCACTCCCCGTCGCAATTCCACGAACGCTATGATTAACCCCTAAGCTGGAAAGCCGGACGTCGATTTCAAAATGAACAAAAACATTCGTTTCAACGAATTCCCTCGCCTCCCGGAGCGACGGCATCCATCCCACGCCATCCCACTTTGCCCATAACCTCCTCCCGTATCACTGGATCCTGCATGGAAACAGCCACATATACGGACCTCTCATACAAAGCTTATAAAAGACCGCGCAAAAAGCTCCGGCAACTGACACTTTTTTGTTCCCGTGCTTCTATTTCCTCGCAGGTAACCTCACTCGTACATCTTCATACACTTTTATCGGAATTTTTCACAGATACACGTATAGGTGAATTTTTACTTTCACAATATTTCATGAAAATGCACACGCATCTTATACATTTACATCAACAAAATGCATAATCTCATAATTATTTTTAAGATATTCAATCGAAATTCATCTGATAATTAGGAATTTCTACCTTATATCAAAGCAATATTAAAATTGTAGACTTCTATAAGGAGTAAATTTAAGTTTCTCTAGATAACTTGTAGTATTTAGAAAAAATGTACTTTCATTTAGTGATAGCCCTTTTATTGTTAGATTATTATATTTTTCGATTAAAAAATAATACATTTATAAAATAAAATTTAATTTTTCGTGTTTACTTTATACTTATAATGGGAATAAAATGCGTTGAAAATTGTTAATTTCCAAATCTAAAGAATGTGACATCATAAATCGCGCTATGATTAAAAATTAATTGAATAATAAGTAATTGCATACAGAGTACACAATCGACTCTCAACAGATATGCTGCTATAGAGGGAGATAAGCGCTGAATAGCAGCACTCTAACCCTTTCCCATAACTTCTACTGATGGAGCATTTGAAGAAACCGCAAGTTATATGAGTTCTCCACCAAAGTATACGGATGAGAATCCCCCAGATTCAACATTATAGAATTAAGTAGCGATTTTAAATTATTGCAATTCTTCATCACATTAAACATATCTGAAATAGGGTATACTTTATATCGAAGACCTTAACTTTTACCCTCACTCAAGAACTGCTATAGAAGCATTGACAGCATTTTCCCTGAGAGTCCTAATACAACAATAATTTATCAGATAACTCCCAAAGATAGTGACTACACTTCTAGTGAAGCTTAAGTTAGGACCATAGAACACACAAACACCTATATAGCTAGTTTTTTTTTATTTCCTATGATAACGTCGAAGTTAAAATTTGCGACTGTGGAGTTGGAAAAGGTCAAGCGCAGATTAATCTAAAGAGTTGACACGAAATAACTGAGACTAATGATCACAGACAACAAGAATTTATTGTCACGAAAACTTACTTAAGAAAAATAATCATCCGAAATAAAGAAGGGCAAATACACATACAGGACATCAAGAATATTTACATCTATAGGAAGAGAATAACTGAGCTGTTCTTCAAGTATGATTTACATAAAATGGAAGAAAATGGCTCAAGTGGTCTTCCTTTTATATCCACTGTATACAAGCATGGAATTTCACCACGAACGTGATTACTATGTTAATTTAATTGAAAATAATGAAAATTCAAATATAGCTCATCTCAGGCCGAAGTTCAATACCTATAGTTTGTTGTCGTATTGTTGAGAAGACCTTGATGATGGCAAGCAGTAATTAATAAAAATATACCCAATCAAAAGTCAAAATCAATCAAAAAATATTTTGATGGTTTATTGGAGTGTATTTTTATTTATGTTAATAATTTCCCTTAGTTTGAAAAATCGTGAGCAAAAGACCCATGGGTATCTTTTACATTGTAGAGTAATGATGACTCCTTGCTGCTTACAGAAAATAGCATTCAATTACCTCACGATGATAAGGTATTCAAGATTTATCAAATAACGTACGAAGTATGAACGTTTTTTCACGCTGCATTCTTTTGCTATATCGAAAAAGTTTTGAGAAATAAGAATGAGTATAGGAGTATTGCAAGCTAATTATCTGAATGATGCTGCAACACAAGTCGAGATAGGGAAAAGAGACATTCACCAATAATTGAAGCCTTCATATCGTAAACAATAATGTTGAGGTCATTGATACGTTTCCTATAATTCATACACCTGAAAAATATTCAGTTAACTGAGAATTCTCACTGTAGCCAAAAATGACGGTTACTCATTAAGTTACGATACACTGGTACACCTCAGACAACTTGCTACACTTATTCACGAGTCACTAAAGATATTTGAGGTTTTGAAGATGAGGGAGAGGGTTTGATAAAAGAAGACCAAGTTGAGGCGTCGATGTCTTAAGAAATGTTAAGTAGGTGCGTGTTGAGCTAATATCAGCGATGTTATCTTAAGGGGGAGAGATGGCAGACGTGGGCGTGTTACCTTCGCCGCCTCATTCCGTACACAACCCCCTCTGAGGCCGCCTTCATTGTGCCAATATGGGGTTATGTTGTATGCATACATACGAGAGATTCAGCGTTTGACGAACCACGGGGATCCGTGCCGTGCGAACACGTGGAAGGGATGAAAGGAAAGCGGGAGGATATGATGACGAAGGGTTGGGCGAACGTTGGAAACGCCAATTCCGTTCCCTCCCTCAGCCACCCCAACATCCAGTTTACTGGTTGATGTGCCGATCTGACAGACAGAGAGTTCTGAGGGATGGTCCGCGCGGGGGGTGGGCGAAAGAAGGGAGGTGCGCAGGGGCTGACGTGAAAGGGAGAGAGATTTGCAATTACAACGTACATATACATACGCAGGGGGTGGGTTGCGTGGGAGGGGTATGTGGGCGGGGCCGAGGAAGGTGGGTCGGGACAGATATCCGTCGCCGATTCAAATCACATGAATACACATACCACGCACTGGACCTCCCCTTTCATCGCAGGAACATACGGTGGCGGAACGGTGTGGATGAGAGGGATGCCCCTGGTTGCCATACCAGCAAATTCCACCCTCCCTTTTCCTCTCTCTTGAGTGCCTATGGATTCCGCCCTCCATAACCCTTTCTCTTCCCCTTATCCGGATGCCGATGCATGCGTCATAGCCTGCTAAGACCCACGGTGGCAGATTAATATATTGCTGAAGCTAATGGTCCCATTGGTTTGGCGCGCATGAGGAATCGAGCTACGTCCCCGGAGAATTGGAAATTTATTCCGGATTTTCTTTCGCTTGGAGTGAGGAAATCATTGGGTTCCGGTGATTAATTGGAATCAAAGGAAATATTTAATGTGTATCTGATCATGTACAAGCAAAAATATAAAATGAATTTCCGATTTAAAAATCTGGGATACGTGTATTATTTTTTAACCGAGCAGGGGATGTTAAAAAATTATTCATGTTCACAAAAGATTATGTATATCATTATGATCGGAAAACAATAAAATCTTAAATCGTCATTTTGATTTTAGGTTTTCCTATCAAAGTATACGGAACAATGGCTGTGGATGAGTCAATTCATTTAACACATTAACTTAACAAGCAGTAACTTGTTCCTTATTAAACAATGATTCTCATTCATCTTCCATATATACGATACAAAAATATACATTTTTCGATAAAAGATTTCCTTTCATATAACTATGAGTAAATTCTCAATATGACCCCTGCTTTGCGGTTCTCCGTAAGCTTCATTCATAAGAAGGAAGAGGAAATGATACTTTGCTGAAATTTACTTCACGGTGTACCAAAACGCAAAGATTGCGAGATCAGAATGATCAATTCATGCATTCTTAAGGGTCAAATTTAAATATTTCAGAATATAAATTCTGTTAGAAATAATTAATTTGATTAATGATCATACATATTAAATTTGGATGTTAATTACATTTATTTTTTTAAATATATCTTTTCATATAGTCAAGAATTAGGCCTTGTAGGATTAAAAATCGACCCTCTCGTTGTCAATAAACCATCACAGTACTTACTATTAACAATATTTTCAGTCAATCTCGTTCAAAATTACTTCTGGTTTCGACTCATCCCTACGACTCTTAGTCACGCAAGTTAAGGAAGTTTGGCCCTTCTTATATTTCCCGCCGCATCTCTTTCAGTGTCGCTCTTAATTTGATGGCCGAGAAATCTCTCCGATTGCATTTCTGGCACTCGGCCTGTGCAAGTACCCCTTTACTCCACCCGAGGGCCAGCCAGCGTTAATCCCTCTCTGCGCACGTGAGTGAGGTGGGAGACACAGAGATAGAATCCTCCCAATGGCTACCTCAACTCACCATGGCAACCGCATTACTCGAGGTCACGGGAGACGTGCTTCAAGAACGGTAAGTTCCACGGCACAGAGAGAGGATACTCCCTGAGTGGCAACACTGCACAACTGCGGCGCTGCAATCGCGGAGATAGAGTTCCGGATGGCTCCGCGTGCAATATGCTCCGGTGGCATTCCGAAACGTGTCTAGGCTTCTACAGTAACTAGCTGGCTCACTATCGATCACCGTTGGATATGGCCTCGACCACTGAAACTATTGCATGATGAAAATGGCAAATCCTCCTCTCATAATGGTCTCTAAGTCCTCGATGCCTCTGACGTGGTCTTTACCACAAGCTAACGATGAATCTTAAGCACCGCTTTGATTCAAAATTCCATGCTGCAATGAATTTCCTCTACTCTGGTTTGTTATAAAAGTTAGGAAGATTGTTTTCATTCATGTTCTGTTTTTTTTTATTGAATTTTAGTTATCAATCAACTCATTTTAAGATGGAGTTATTGAGAATCATTCTGTATGAATTTATTGCGATCACTCCATCTTTCTTAGAGAAAAAAATGCTAGATATTTCAGTCAGCTAAGTTAACGACCATGATTCCAAAATATCGTTCAAATTATTTTGTTTATCAAATTTAAAAACTGAAGTTGACTTCCTTAAAAAAGAGTTTACTGAAAAGGTGCTACGTTATCGTCTCAAGATTCATTACAAAATTTGGTTGCTAGAGAATCACTTAAAAATTTTTTTAAAATTTCCCTGTATCGATGTCTTCATGTTTAATTATTTTATGTTTCGTTGCAATAATACCGTGTACCATGCAGTTGGAGATAATCAATGATCTAATGCTTTCCTACTGTATCCAGCATACCGTATGACAGAAAAAAATCATCAGTTTCCAAGTTATCTCTGGGACAATAAAATAAAGGAAGATTTCAATTTTTTACGAGAGTATGCTTCTGAAAATATCCTCGTAGAATTAAAAAGTATTGATTTCCAGGTAACAGCTTTCAGGCTCCAATCCTTAAAAAAAGGGTAGTTCAATCTGTACCTTGAGGTCTGGCATAGTTTATCTCTCGCCAAATTTCAATTTCGAGCTTTGAAAAAAAATCCTATTTATTTCTCTAAAAATAGCCAGAGCCATCGCTTGTCTGACACTCATTCACCTGAATCTGCCATCGTTGCAATATGTGCCCGGCAATAGGAAACGCTGGCGGGCAAAACGATGCAACTCAGCCCAAGCGAGCACACGTTCCAGTGGAGACATAAAGGGCTCAATGGGAGAGGATTAGGGATCAGAGAGGTACAGACAGCGGACGGGAATGAAGGGAGATACAGAGAGATATGGAGAGTGCAAGCGTAACACAACCTGGGCTCTAGATAGAGGTATCCGGAGAAAATGCTAATGGGAGACACAAGGATGCCTAAAATATAGGTAATTATGAATGAAAAGGTGCAAGAACAGATCTAAAACACTTAATCGATGTGGAATAATTTGTATCAATTAAAATTTAAAGTTAAATAAAAGAAATTTAAAAAAATTTGCATGAGACGACAGAGGAAAGCAGAAAAATGATTGATTCGTAGATTAAGGATTGGTGAGGGGAGACGGACAAAAGATGCATGGATATTCTTCGAGAAATGTTTGCATGTCTTCTATCTTACTTTACAAATTAATGATTTAATATGAGGTGTAAATCATCACATACAAAAATTAAAGGTTTAAAATATTAATATTTATAATAATAATACCAGTTCAAGGAATATATACTTTAGGCGTCTTAGGGTGTTTAAAACCTGTCAACATTATCTCATTTCTCCAATTTTGTTTAATAAACGTTCGAATATGCATCAAAACAAATTGATATTATTATATATTAACTTATCCACAAGGAATGATCAGCGACAGACTATATGACTCCAAAAAACTAAAGCTTCTTCACTAATTTAAAAGTCTGTAATCAATTTCAGTATTTTTTGCTTTCTTAACATCTCAGGAGAATAAAAACATGAAGAAGTTGTCAGAGAGGAAAATTCTTGCAGCACAAATCGCAAGAAATCACAGACTCAGAACTTAACGAAATGCTTCATTAGAATCGCGTACGAGGATATGAGAAATAAAAGAAATTCTCGGAGGAAAAATCATCCTTGGGTATCCGTGGAAGATGAATATTCATAGGTTCTAAGAAGATGAGGAGAGGAAACCTAGGAGAGAACTTAGCCCCATTCAACCGATGAGATAGCGAACGGAATGAGATAGAGACGAGGATAAAGGAGGAGAAGAGGAAGTCGAGAGGGAGAGCAAAATACGCGGATGGGTCAACCGACCGCGTAAGGGATGATTGGTCGAGGACTGCCTAACATGAGAGGAGTGGCGAGGGTGGGGAATAAAGCCGGGGTGCATTGGGAGATCGGTCGGTCATAGGAGGCAAAGGCCCTGAGGTATGGAGGGGACGGAATATGTAGGGATTGCGGGACACATAGGAGAGAAAAGAGACGATCGCATGCAGCATCCTCTGCCCCCTCTGACCAAACCTCACCCCTCAAACACACACAGCAGCGAATGCACGCTCCAAACATACGCCATTGCTCGCAAAATTGAAACTGTAGTGGGCACGACTGGACCCGTTACGTGTTATCACACAAAGGGAGGGTTGGATGGGAGAGGGGGTGAGAGGGTTTAATGGCTGGGGAGAAGGTATGAGGATTAAGGCGAGGAGGAGAAATTTGCGCTGGTGACCCGTGCGAAAGGGAGGGATTTGATTGGGTGGGGGATGATGGTAGTTTAGGTGAGGTGGACGGATGACGGGAGGATGAAAGGGAGAATTAGGCGGGGGTGAAAAAACGAAATATTTCACCTGTGACCATGTAGCGGGTCTTTTTCGAGGAGAGTATTTTGAAACGGAGTTGTTTTTAGATTGAAAACGAGAGATTTCGATGCGATCTCGCGCCCTTTTACTTTTTATTCGATGATATGCGTATTACTACATATTTTTACACGGGTTTGCATACGTAAATGTATTAAAATAATCACGCATTCAGAAGCTAAGGTAACTTCATTTAAACATGAGTTTCTAATAAATTAAATTAGAGTATTTCCCTAAATTACCATCAAATAATAATTACAATCATTACGTTTCCAAGAGAAACCTAATATTCTACACATTTTTTTTAAACGAGTTGGAACAAAAGGAATTAATGACACACTCGAATCCTATCATCCCTATATCTAAATATAAATTTGAAATTAAAAAATAATCTTTAATGAAATATTTATAAAATTATTATTAAAACAACTTCCATTTTTATACTAAGACCTCTACTAGAATGAACACTCCAGATCATTCAGGGTATATATCCGTTGGCTAAAATTTAAATTATATAAAATATAAATATTATATATATTATAAAATATTATAAATAAAAAGCTTCCATATAAATGGACGAACTCTATAATACACGATAAAAAGCCCAAAATTCTATCACTCTGTTTTACTCCTAGTAAAAATGGTTTATAAAGATTCAAAAAATGGCTAATGATTTCCGAAGAAATTTCAAATATTCGTGCTCGCATAAATAATTTTTTAAACCAATATTAGGGGCATCACTGCATTTTAAATTTAGTTGTCGCGTGATCATATTCTACGAAAGAAATTATTAACAGTGGAAAATAGAAATATAAAAAAATTCCTCTGCAACCAAAATTTATGATGCTGCGCGACCAATTCATGAAATTCATTAAATTAATGCCTGCTTATAAAATCGATTTTGAGGTACATACTGAGAGTCACCAAATACTAAAAGGATGAGCAGAAATAAATAAATGTAGCGGGAGTGAGTGTAAATAAATTTTTCATAGATGTTCTTTTGAAATTAAGTCGTAATTTTAGACGGATAAATAAATCGCGGAATCCCGAAAATCTTTCTCGAGTTGAGACGGAAAAGAATGGTCGGGAATCATTCGGAATGACAGCTTGTCAGGAGAGCTTTTAAAACTAATCGAACAGATTAGAGTACACATTCGAAAATCTTAAAAATCGACGCGGGGGGAATTAAAAATGGTAAATAGCGAAAGAACGCACTCGTCGCTAAAAATAAACGCCGGCCGAAAAAAGAGGCGAAGGACTAAACGAATCAAAGTTCGACGATAGAAAATTCAAATCCCATCCCTTCGAGCGAGAAACGAAACCAAACATAAAAATAAACATCTGAAAACGCTCTTCAACTCCAGCGAACAATTATAGGCGGGAATCAACTATATTCCGCGAAACAGTTACCATCGAAAGCACAATGGCCGTAAAATGAAGGAAAAAATAACGGGAAACAACGACGAAAAAAAGAATAAATTCACGTAATCGGGATGGACCGATGCGAAAAAATTGGAAAAAAGGCGACGTCCCCTTTTTTTCATAGTAACTATAAGACCATTAAACGTATTCCCTGAATAAAAGCTGCATGAACGAAAACGAGGCGCAAAAAAAACTCCAGTGCGCACTGTGAGAATCAAAAGTGGACTACACGTCATGCGGTGAGGTTTTTTTGGCGGGTGCGACTGCGAGAGAGAGAGGGAGAAAACCGATACGTATATATTGGGGGTGGGATGGAGGCAGTTCCGTGGATAGAAGGTTAACGCTAAGGGGTTGGAGAGGTGTATCGAGGGATGGGAAGGTATGGAATAGCGATGGCTATCCTCCTGTCGTGAATATTAGCGCGACGCGGCGACACGCCTGGGGCTCATCAAACTGACCCCCACCCTCTTCTCTCCCACCCACATTGGAGCAATATGCGCCCTCTATCGACCGCCCCCAGGCGTCGTTTGCCCCCTCCCACCACCCCCTCTCCCTCAACATATTCACCCGCTCTAAACTCCATGCCAATAGCAGCCCTCCCCCCGCACGCCTCCCCCTAATCTCGATGGAAGTGCGGACCTCATCCGATAGTGGCAGCGCGCATTCCTGGGACTTTAGGTTGGCACTTCAGAGTCAAGGGGTACTTGGAGATGGAGTAATTTTACGGGTTTGCGTACGAGGACAGAGTATGGAAATTATCGATGGGGAGGATATAGGGAAAAAAGGCCTCGAGGGAGAATGAAGGAGAGATGTGTGATTAGGAAAAATTCATCTGCTGAATTGTGGAAAATACTGCGAAGTTATACATGGAAAGGACTTTTATTGGAATTATTAATAGGAGATTCTTAACGAAGGGGAACTCAAGTTTGAGCCCTTTCAGAACCCAATCGTCCGAAACTACTCTTTATATATAACCGCGCCTCATATTCCAAACGCCGAAGTCGGACTAAATTATCTGGCTTTTCTTATATATAATTCCTCTTTCCATCTCTGAAGAGTCTGTTCATTCTTGCCACATAATAGTATGCTCTTGAAATTAATTTCTATAGACGTTGTTTGTGATCGTGCTTAAGTCTTTTCTCAATATTTGAGAGCAGCAAAAGTGTAGTTGGCTTCTGATAATTATGAATTTCTCTCATATGATCTCTTGTTCAATCTATATGGCGATAAAAAATACACTGTTTACTTTTTCATCGCATGGATAAAGGTTCTGAAGTTACTTTAGAAGACCAATCTAAAGGTTTTCCCACGCTCTTCACCTATGGCTAGCCTAAGTCAGTGATATCGTAGAAGAACTTATCTTTCTGATGTTTAACGATTCTGAGTATTCCAACGGTGTACTAAATAATTACAATATTGATGAAAGCAAAATTTTAGAAATCTACAAAAGTAAAATCTACGGAAACTGGTGCGATGGCGTATATATTTGTGTACTTGTGAATGGACCAAGAAAACTGGAAAAAGAAACGAAAAAGTATTCATTTACCGTTCTGTTTCTGTAAATCATTTTACACAATTTATTAATGGAGTAGATAGAGCGGACCCAAAACGAAGACTTAATTCACTGGGTAGAAAAGCAAGAAGTGATGGAAATATTTATTTAGGCTTGCATTGAGTCCTTCTACTGTGAATTATGTATATATGTATATTATGTTTTAGTGAGAAGGATCAGTTTTCAAAATCAAAATATTAGTAAATTCAAAAGGAATATAGGAAGTTATCATATAGAACGATAATCGGGAATTTCTTATCACGAGAAGACCCTAAAAAAAGTCCGGCACCAAATATTCCCTCTACTTAATCCCAAAGTAATTAAAATGTACAACAAAAAGTTCTGTCTTGCATAATAGAACTCAGGCATCGAGAAGGTGTTTCATAAACGTGCATTCAGAAAGCGATTCAAACCACATTGTAATAACTATCGCTACCATTCTACTAATTGGTTCATTCAACATATAAAAAGAAGATAAAATAGATAAGGAGGTTTGATGACTTAATTCTTCATGTCTCATAATGTTAATTATGAGACATGAAGATTAATTCTTAATGTCTCATGATCCTTAGAATAAAATTAACCCACTGCAGGTCTACTAATAACGTAATTTGTGAGAGACGTCTCGTCAGTACGAACCTGGAAAAAATGAGGTCTAACACGGGAAACATAATCTATGGAAAGAGAATTAATACTTTGCAAGGTATGTGGATTCTTATATCATGTAATAAGATCTAGTTGAATGCCTGTTGATTTTCAACGGGGAAAAAATAACTGGTAATTACCGTACTGATTTCGAATTACTAAATTCTCAAGAAAGCAATGGTTAGTCAATTTAACGAATAGAACCCGGTAATGACTATTCATTCGACAATAATCTCATTTATTCGCTTTAATATTTTGAGATCACGTTGACGTTTTATCGGAAACATACCTCAGGATCGAGAGGTATGTTTCCGATAAAACGTCAACGTGATCTCAAAATATTAAAGCGAATAAATGAGATTTTTGTCGAATGAATAGTCATTACCGCGTCCTCCGGATCGAGAGGTATGTTTCCGGTAAAACCTTTAATTTTGTCCCGTTTTGAATGAACATTTACACAAAGTAAATTACAGTAGATTCAAGGGTATAAAAGAAAAATAAATAAGAGACACTTTACTAATTACAATATGTAAATAGAGTGCTGTCTGTAATTCAGACTTACGAAATCATGAGTATCTAAATTTAAAAGCAAATTCCCGGTTCACATTTTTTAAATTCTTTCCTAAGATCAGAACATGGTCACGTATGAGGAATATGCAAACAAAGGATTCAAACGTAGAGTAGGAATGAAAGATATAGTAATGACAAATGAGAAAGACCTCAAAGTAAAGGATACATGCAGATATACATGAAAACTCAAGCGCTGAACTCACTAAAATTTGTTTGCTCTACAACTCATTATTGCTAAAAATCTCCCTAAGTCCCACAAAATTGTTTCCATTTCTGTATCTACATTAATGAATGTCTCTTTTTTACCTTTTTGATCGTAACGAAGCAACTTAATTGTCTGTATTCACTATCGGAATTAATAATAAACTCACCTACACTGCCGTAAATAAGTACTACTCAGCGACTTTAATGTCGTATCTGCAAGTACTATAATCTCATAAAATTTCTTCCTAATCGTAGAGTCTACCATTTCTTTATCATTAGTTTTAAATGGACCTAAATTCCAAATGCATTTTTATGGAGAAACTAAAAGCTTGGATTCAACGGTTGCATTGATACGCGGATTTATCTCAGTCCCTGCCACAGGAATGATATGGTAAAAATTAAGACGCTTAAGAGGCTGTGCTACCCGTCTATTACCCTATTTTTTCCAATTCCCAGACGCAATACAACCCGCTTCAGCCGATCCGCCGCCTCTTTAGATAGACCAAACATTTTTGGACATTGTCTTAATCGCTGTCCCTCTCTCTTATCTGCTGCTTTGTCTCTGAGAGAGTTTGCAGATTAAACTTATGAATTCAATTTCATTGGAATCGTAGATGAGTTTTCTTCCCCTAAGTGACCACTGCGAGAAACTGCGATTTTCTGCTTGTATGAAACATATTACGCACAATATCAAGGGGAAAGCAAATTATCAGGCATATTATAAACTATTAAGTCTTAAATTTATAAGTTAATAAGGCATAAAGTCTTCACGTCTATGTATCTTTGGACAAATAATTAAATTACTTTTAATCATGGTCTACCAGCGCTTAATTTAGTAATAGCAAAAGTCAAGATCTCTCTCGCATGATAGAACAAAGAGATAAATTTCTATTGAAATACCTCCGAAAGAAGCAGTGAAAATATCACTAAAACCACTACTACTGTCACCATGTAAAATTATACAGCGAGTTAAAAAAATATGACTGACAATGAGATGTAATTCAATGTGGATCAAGGCTCTATCAATAACCTGTCACTTTCATAAGATTAAGTGATGAATAAGCTTCGAGAAGACGCATGGAACTGTAATACCTATTAGACATCGTAGATATGTTACCTGTAACTGCGAAAACTGAACACAATATGAGAGAGATTATTTTTATCGAAAGGAAATAATTAGATTTTTAAAATTATTTCTTTAGCGCTAAAATAATAGGAAATAATTTTTATGAGATATTGATATTCTGTGTTAAAAAATCAAAGCTAAATTATTATGATATTCACCTCTAAGGGATTTGAATATAAATGGTTATATCAGCGAAATTTACAACTTTAGCTTTATGCTAACCGACAGCAAATGAAATGCTGTACATGTACATTTGAGATCATTACGTAAGTATTTCACATAATAAATGAAATATTTTCTTTCGTTTATCCAACTGCTGAGAAACAATACTAAAAAGTCCCCAATGAATGCAAAAATTCTCATTCACAAATGCGATGATTGCCAAACATCAAGGATCTAATAATGTCATGTAACACTACCTTCTTAGAGATAAATGATAGTATTAAGTAGAGTTAATGCTAGATAAAAATGAAGTTTATGATAGATAGCTTATGTCATTAAATTACATAGAGCGCTAAAGTTTCCTGATTCTGCTAATTTAGCGTTTATTACTATGAAAACCGTTTCCTACTGTATTTTGGAATCACAGAATAAGGAAGAAATATGAGGAACATAGCGATATGAATAAAAGATATCTTACATAACATATTACACCTAGAAATTGAACCAAAACTGTAAAATATATTCAAGTCTCTTCAACAAAGTATAATATATTAAATACTAAGCAGATCAAATTACTAGAGTCCGTTAAAAATTAAATTTCCCTAAAATGGTCCTCATCGAATGATATGCTTCTGCAATAAAGTTAATCGTCGATTCATAAATAACCCTTGGAAACCTATTGATAAACTCTTTCATTTACAGTAAATGCTTGCAAGCATGTTTAGCTGCGCGGATTAGTAGACAAGATAATCTCGGCGTAGCGCATTAAAAGTCCTAAATACTTCAGCCTGTCCTATTGGCTTCCAATCAGAGGTAACATATGTGTTTGCAGTAATTAAAGCAATATTTCTTCAGCTGGTTTCAGAGAGCATTACATCCAACAGATTTAACAACAAGAGTCGCTTTCATTGACCATAGCTTTGCCTACTGAATTTGTTCTCAGCAGAGCAAAATTAGCACACTGAAAGTAAAAATAACTCTACGAATCGAGGAATATATAACTGAATATTATCGTAATTAGTGGAGGAATAATTGAGTGTTACGTGACGATTTTCTTATTTAAAAATACCTTCACATACACAAATACATTATCTTTTTCAGCAATGTTCAACATTCACATTCTTATGAATCATGTATAAAAATTATAATTAGTTGTCACTTGCCAGTTTTCTTGTAAACAAATGCCTTCACAAGCAATTTTTTTATAAATTTTGCAATGTTTGTCACTCATATTCTTATGAATTCAAAAGTCCTCTCCATTGTTTCGTTCTCGGAATCTCATAAGCCAGCTGTTCAAAAGCCCAAATTTTCGAGTAATCTGCTGTTATTATTGCGGGAATTAGATAAATAACCATACTTTCCGCTAAATTAAGCTAATGATATAATCCCACTAAAATCCATTCCCATCAGGGGAAATTCCTGCAGAAAATCGGAAGCGATTTAAACCCCTAACCATTGGCCAATGAGCAACTATGAAAACCAGATTCATTTAAAAGCTCATTATCTATTCCCGTAAGTAGCAATATATATACGCCATAGTGTTGGAGCGTGTATGCGTGTGTGGGAATGTGTGCGTCCCCCTCTTCACGCCGGCTTTGTGCACCCCATCCCCCCACCTCTAAGCCATGCAGAGCACACCAAGGTAACGAACGATCGACGGGCGCATTGTGATTCAATTTGGAACCAAGAGAGGTCCTCACGGCGTAGGACAGAACCTCGCTTCCCAGGAAATCTCATCTCTCCCCTTCCCCGTCATTAAATCTCTTCGTACTTTTTTATTTTGACACTCGACTCCTAAATCCTAACCTCTCGCCGACGATTGCATTCTGCAGCGCGCCGATTGTCACCGCGCCACTTCCTGATTTTTTTCCGTCGAGGAATCATAAAACTTCCGACTAAGTATCCTCCTAATTACTCCGATTTACTTATCCTCCTCTCCTCTTCACACATTTTTCCGAGAGAGAATGCGGAGGGATTCAAATGATTACGCACAGCTCGCGTTTAGGGAGCGGTTGAGGACTCTTTTTTTTATTTTCCCGGAGCGAACGGGAGTGAGCAGAATGGAGTAAAAAAGACCCGCGCTATTTAGTTTTGACGTCGAAAGTCTACCTTCACCATGTGCCTCGCTGGTCGATTGATTTTCCGGTCACAGATAGGAGAGTGGACCGAGTGGGATGGGGAAAAGTGGGCGGAATGGTGTGGAGGAGGGATGGGGAGGCGACGAGTTGTGGGGGCTTCGAGGGGAGGGAGATTTCGTGTCCACAATCTCGCCGTGCAGAGCGCGGATGTGAGGCAGGCGTAACAAGTGACTGTGCCCTACACCGCGTACTATACCTCTCTCTCTCTTCGCAATTTCCTCTTCTCTCTCTCTGCCTTCCTTCTCTTCCTATGCTCCATAAAACCTTATCGTACCCTTTTCTCAGGGTTAAGCATCCTTTCTATATTTTCTTGTCTAATTAATTTAAGAAGCGTTCTAAAAGGACCACGCGGGCGGATTGAGGATGGAAGGAAGAAAAATTTATCGAGTCTTTCCCAGATCACGATCAAGTGCAAACTGAAGAGGCGATCTACATTTAAATCAATTTATGATACATCACAGAAAAGCCAAGAGATCGATCGTGATCGATTTATCCATCGTTCATACTCGATCGATCGAAGAAATCATCGAGATTATTTTTAAATTGCGTGCAATTTTATCCACTCCAAGTACTGAACTTTAGAATATATCAAATTATAATTAAAATCATTTTATTCCACAAAATTGAGGAAAGATACAAAATTAGAATCTGAAATATGGAAATACGACTAATAAAATAAACTTCACACTCAGAGATTTCATAACTTATATTTCCCCTTGTTGATTATATTAGTCCTAATTTAAGGAAGTATAATGGGTTTGCATGTAAAGGGGTGTACCTGGAGAATACCCAAGGAAAAAAAGACATGTAGAAAATGACAGGTTCGAACTGGATATTCCACCTTCCGGAAAAATAAATGCTTTGCAAATGTAATTAAGCTTTCTAGTCAGGAGAGGTCAGTAATACAGTTTTGGGAGACTGTAGGTAAGGTTTGTTCGACTGTGCGGCATCGTCCACGGTCAACATCCTAAGTGCAGCAACAGTATAAAAGTGGTGAAAAGGAGAACCTCCCCTAAGGATAACACAAAATTTAAAGGATGAAAGATAACTTTGCACGAAAACGCTAACGATTGGTCCGAAAAGTGGAAGACCCGGGTTCGAGTCCCGATTTTTTCATGTTGTTTTTCCCTGGGAATTTTCCTAAGTGCACGCCTTTAGGTGCAAAATTACCTTTCACTCTTTACCTAGAACATATTATTGAATTAGATTGCAGTACAGCATAAGTTAGTCATCCCTGATATATGTATAGTATCATCGCATATTTTAATTCATTGTGTTCTTTATAACTGCCATATTTCCTCATTTTAACATGTCGTCTTATATTCACGTCTGTAATCCTTTGCTTCCACGGCTCTAAACATAACCAGGATGAATGAATTACTGCACATCATCAGTAAAAGCACGTACGAAGAATTTCATGACACTAGATGAAATGCTGTTCCTAGCAAAGGCCCTGTGGAATGAATATCTTCTTACTGTCGAATTCAACCAACGTAAAAGAAGAAAACTGGAGTGCCGAAAATTCACTATTATTTCAGTCTCCAACGCATAGGACTGCATATAAATGAAAGGTAAATGTGGTGCAGTTATGAATGTCAGAATCAACGAGATTTTTCTCCTTAGATACAATAAGAATTAAGTGCATAGGTCTTTGACCCGATAACTCCGTTCGTAGCATAACAGTTACGTGATAAATTTTCTATGTTACTCAAGTGACTGTGTTAAAATTACGTTTTCAAAATTTTATTGATTTGATCGAAATGAAATTCTAAAACTATCTGTGATGCTTTAGATGAGTAAGATACTTGACTATAGTAAAATATATCATCACATCCGTGAAAATTCTATTAGAGAACACGCTATCATAGTGTTTTCCACTATGGGAATGCTGGAAATCTTCCGAAGCTAATTATTTCGGGTGATGCAGCTCACCGATTAAATTTTGATTATCTATTTATATAAGGACAGCAACACCTCAGTTTTAGAATGTTTAAGAGCAAGCTTCTAGCGACGATTTTGAAGTACTGCCTGAAATTTCCCTCGCTGTCCTTCTTCATTTAGGCGAGTTTTTAAATAATTATTACCCTCTCATAAACGATGAGGAGGTCGTTGTCATTTTCATGTCATTTCTGTCATTTCCATGGATGACATGGTAAAAAGTTCGAATGGAAGTTAACATAAATTTCTCCTTCGAGTTTTCTTATCTGCTCGAGCCCGGAGCGATTCCTCTAAACGGATCTTAATTGAATGCAGATGGGCATTGTGACAAGCTCTCCCACGAAGAATGGGAAGGTTGGAGCTTATGAAAATGGTAGGAGGGCTACGGGCATTAATATCGGGGTCACGTAGGCAGATTGGACAGCTAAGTGACAACTTCCCTCTTGGACGCAAAGTTTTAATGGCCTCCCGGTAGGTCACTATTGCTTTTGAAGTCACGTGTCCCCTTTCCCTTAACCGACACGCACTCCATTGCTTTTTATTGCGTGTACACCCTACGGACGGCAATCGCTTCACCTCCACGCAACGTTATTGCCATCGGGTTTCGTTGGGTGGCCGAAAAATGTCCCTCTCTCAAAGAGGAACGTCCTCATCGGTAGGAGCGGAATGACCTCTAAATTGTTATCATGCAGATAAACACAGATCGTTTACTTCATAAGATTCAACACGCGATTCGAGGATTACTAAAGTTAGATTACCCAATAATTACCCGATTCATTAATTCTCACCGCACTTTTACCATGAATAATGTAATACTTTAAACTTAAGAAAATGTTGCCGAAGAAAGTAATTTCTGGTAAAAAAAAGGCCGCATTATCGATACAAAAATTTAAGCATGATGGAAGTCATAAAAGATGAAATTAGGATGGACAACAGCATTGGAATACTATTGGGACACGTTTAGATCTCCACATAAAATTTTTATTTCCTCGTTCCCGTCTTTCAGAGAAAAGTATCTTCGGAATTATTTTAGCTACCTGCTCTCGGAATAGGGTTATTAAACTTTATCGAAAGCGTATTATTAGGTCACTATCACAAACAAAATAAATATTAGAAGTTCTTGTTATACAGTAGGTCTAATTTATCTACGCAAAAATCAGGGTAAGGAAATTTTATTCCCGCGAGCTATTCATTAAGTGCGCGTCCTTCATCAGAAAATTTGATATTCAATCTCAACTGTTTGTAGATACATTTTGATTGCTTTATTAACACAATCATAACGCTATCAATAATGTATGTATAGAGGACAGATTCTTGTAAATTAGAGCTTTTATCGGGGATTAAAAGTTTCTATGTTTATAGAGAGAAAAAAGACATAAGAAAATCAATTAACTATTTAAAAACTCTTTCATCATTTATGTTTCAGTGAGGAGCTTAAATTGTCTTTTGAAAATCCTCCAATCCTTGATGGAACTTATTTGATTATAGTTACAAATAGAATGTGTTTCGTAAAAATATCGCGAATATGGCAACGTTTCGCAACGATATGACTCATGGTATGGCGTAGGATTAACTCTTTCTTACCAATATGCTTGAATAATCAAGTTGATGTAGTTGAGAAATCAACTGTCAGCAACAGGTATGTAACTGAATACTTTTCAAAGGAGCCCAAATCAAAGCAAGAAGTTCATAATCATAGAATCCTATATCTTCCTGAGCGCAGTGAAATATTTATGCCGGTTGCTGATCTCTGTATAACTAATTTCACACCTTTACTGCCTTATTTCTACACGTATTGGAATGTAAGACATCTCATAATTCTTTAATACTATATAGGAAATAGAATCGATAAAAGGAAAGCTTTATCAAGATGCTAAATAGTTCATCATTCATTACAATAGAAGTATGTCTTCATTAAACGATGTGAAGTTTGAGAGATGATGCTAAAGTTAGCTATGAAGGAAAAACTCATAATCACAGATCCTAGATTCTAAGTCATTTTCTTTTTGGCACCGTAATGATAAACAGAGGATGAATTTCTTACAGCAACATCACAAGTAAACAGCACAAACATATTTGCCAAGTTAAAATTTCGTCATCAACCTTCAGAGAAAGTATTAGATTACCGTATTAGGACTTTAAACTCAAATTGCCAGAGATACGATGGAGAATTCAGGAAACGATTTAGAGAATAGACGCTTCTTTCGAAGTCAAAAGAAGAAGACCAGCAGTGAGGAAATTCTTAAAAAGAGATTAGATTGAAAGAATGAAAGAACAAAGGAATGGGCAGCTGAAGAGAAGGAAGAGATGCGAAAAGATCAGGTGGAGAAGAAGATGGATGAGGATGAGACAAGGGAACGGTGGAGGGAGATGGCATTCGACTTAGGGAGCACTCGAAACAAGGCTTTTTAAGAATAGACGTTGAAAGGAGAAAAAGACTAGAAAAGATGTTAAAGGTAAGGCAGACTGGAGGAAGGGAAAATCTCGGTTTTGGTGGGAATTCCAAGGAGCAATAACCTAGAATAGTACGAGGAAAAAAAGAGGCGAATTTCTCAAATTGAAATATTATATTCTTAAGAGATACTGTCGTAATAAAACAAGATAGTGGAGATTGAGTGTACTGGATAAATTATGCTATATTCCAAAATCTTTTTCGATGTATTATTTCCTGCAATAGGATTATATATAAGGAATATCACGTTTGTAGATAGAATAAATGAGTATCGATGTTATAACGAATTAATTTATTTTACATAACCTAAAGCATCACTAAACCCAATTTAGTTTTCTGTAGTCAGTGCTAATGAAAGCTCTCTCCTTAGAAGTATTAATCTATCCAATTATCGCAATTACGTAAGTTACCTTCCACAATCTTTTAGAGTTTAGATCTCTAGATTATAAACTTTTCATCTAAGGTAAAAGGGTAACGCAATATTTTCCTGACAACGAGTATTATTTCCAGCTTTTTCAATTAATTATTAGTGGGAATAATAGGATAATTTTATCTATAGGCTGGTCTTCCGTTCCGAAAATCATACAAAAGCAGCTGTCTCATTTACTGTTTTTATATTCTGGTTCACTCATTTCAAGCATTATCTGAGTTGTCTAAACCTTCCTCTAACCCTCTCTTATATTTAAAATGACCTTCCACAATCCTTCAGCGATAAAAAAAAATTCAACATATGTCCTTCGCCTCTTCTTTTCATTTGTAAATTCTACAAAATACAAATTCAATCAGTTCATCTTTATCAATGCTCTCTAGCTCATAGATTTCCGGCTTTCTATGTGTACATTTATATCGGCATAGGTTACCGAAGGGAAATATATCCACTATTTTCGGGTTAGTTTCTCCATTGGAGTTAAATAAATTTCCTTCGCTAACTTGGTGGATTATCTAATCTACTAATGAATTCCTTCGTCAATAATGACGGAGCTAAATTTGAATGATTTAAAAATGTAAAACTCTTACTGTAACCATTTGGTCCTTCTGAATAGCCAAAACAAAATCCCCGTTCTTTTGCAAAGAGGTAACACGATACAATCTAAAGCTAGAAATATAAAGAGAAAACCTTAAAAAAAACGTCATAAAATTTAATTGAGTACATGAGAATCACATGAGCTCATACTCTTCACATGCTAGAAACTTATTTGGGTATTTACGAAGGTCAGTTTTTCTGAAGATCTCCCAATAGTTTTCCGTATAATATCCCTAAACTGATAAATATCCTGTAGATAACTCGCCTCCTTTATCGTGATGAACATATTTTCGTATGAAAACGGGATGATTTCGTATGAAATATACAATAAAAACATTCCCTTTCCATGCATATTAATTCACGTTTCAAAATCTTCTGAATCCATAGATGCATCCTCGTACAGTACATAAAATGCAATTTAGAGATATTAAGTTCTGTAATATTTTATGATTCCAACAAAAATCTATTACAATCTAAGAAAACTTTAGCTTCTACATTAAATACTTGCAGTAACTTGTCAACTAAGGGTAATGATGAAGTATAAAGTTTAAAATTCAAAATAATTTACAAAGAAATTGTTTGAGTTAACAGCTTATACAGTCTATAACATTTTAGAAGTGTCAGTCGCACCAATCCATGAATATGCATGGTTAACTCTTTTATTTTACTTCTTATCAGAATAATAGAGATAGAAGGTACGATATAGACAATTTAAATCATGGGAACAAAAAGGTTGGAAACTCCTGTTCAAAAATAACATGATTCTTCTCAGCTAACCACGCCATTTAAAAGGTCACTTAAAAGGTTTTCATTGATACAAACTGTACTTTATCTCACCAGCCAAACGATACCCGTTTTAGTAAAACGAGTTGTACGATAATAATTTTTCAAATGTATGCCTATATTATTTAGAGGAGTAAACGATATGCATCAGCTAAGAAATATAGAGGAAGGAATGCTACCGTATATCAATAAGAAAATTATCCAATTATCACAAGCTTCCTTCATTATCCTATCAAGCTTCGGTAGTTTCAGTTAATTTAATATATATTTAAAACGCATAAATTCGCCGTTACTTTTCTTATCTTCGCTGATTGCGAGAGGTTAACGAGGAATTTCATATTTAAGGATACGTATATCTGAAAATATTCTAAGCGTAGTAATTTTGATAAACCATTTCACAAGCATAATTCACTCTTATCGTTAGAAGGAAATAGATATTAAGTAATGAGACCAGTTTCTATTTTCTTGTATCGAATGTGCTTCGCTATTAATGTCCTTACTTGCCACCTACCCAAATGAGATACTTGAAGTATAGGTCAGAATATAGCTTGGAGAGGGATATGGGAAAACTGAACTTCTATGTATGTACAGTAGGGCGTACCGAAAAACAAAAATTTTTAGTAGCGGGAACGTAATAGGTTGGAAAAGTTGCCTTTTAGGCTCAATAAGAAATGTGCAAAAGATGGGCTCAAACAAAGTTCGTCTTGGGCCTGACCAAAGAGCTCGAAAATTCGAAATTTTAGTGAAAATTGCGTTTTTTTAGGTAAGTTTATTTTTTGACGGAGCATACATACATTTGATTAAATGGCTGTTTTAATTCGTTTTGATTGAGGAACAATTATATTGAGCCATTAAAACCGAATATGACGAGATATCGTACTTTTAAAATTTTTGGAAACACTATGAA
The DNA here is from genome assembly GCA_036926295.1 of Pachydiplax longipennis. NCBI lineage: Eukaryota > Metazoa > Arthropoda > Insecta > Odonata > Libellulidae > Pachydiplax > Pachydiplax longipennis. The sequence goes on from JAVFKF010000012.1 coordinate 23,145,256, forward strand.
AAGTGGCAGCTCCTCGCTGGTTCAGCTGCAGTGAGCTACCCAGGACTCATCATGAGGTAGAGCCTGCTAATCGAGTCCCACCCGCCTACACACCCGTGGACGCATACCAGAATACTAGCTGATGTATTTGAAGGTTGCTTTTGTTCCAGTTTTTGGTATTCGCGAGAGGATCCTATCGCCTATGAACCCGTCTCTTGCATCGTGGCCGTAGACTAACCCTGAGTCCTCTGCGACTTCTTTTACGGTTCGTTCGACTACTTGAGAATTATTTGGGAGGACAGATAATGTAGCAAGCTGCTTTATAGGTTCCTTAGCATTGTCTTTAATGTTTTGAAGATCCTCGGGGGAAAAGCTGACAGTAAGTGGTGGCTCGGTGACAGTGACTTTATCCCAATCTATCAATTCTTCATAAAAAGGCACGACAAACCTACTCCGTTTGATGGTTAATTCAATATAACACTTTCTACATTCATCTATAAAGCGTTTTGAAACATAAAAAATATTATGGCGGCACATATCACGATACCTAACTTCGAAGTTAGCACATTATTCATCTCGTTAATTTATCATACACACTCTTAAGCGATCGTGACAACCAAAACGATTTCTGGGCGAGCGTAAAAGTCATTATGTTGAATTACATCTTCAAAAAGTTTTCGTGTTTGCAAAGGAAGGTATGGTATAGCAGCTATGGACCTCCATAGTTTTTTGGCTCTATCTTTCACAGTGTGATTTCTCTTAATGACATACGACATTGGAACGTAGACATGCATGACAAACTTCGGCTTTTGGTTGCCATGTTTACTTATGAGTGACCTAAAATAAGAACACAGTTAGGACATTTATTTATCAACGCAGGAAACAGTCAAATGGAGTAGATTTGTCGGTTCATCATTCCGCAACAGAAGTTCGACCTGCCTTCTTATGAAGAATTAATAGATTGGGATAAAGTCACTGTCACCGAGCCACCACTTACTGTCAGCTTTTCCCCCGAGGATCTTCAAAACATTAAAGACAATGCTAAGGAACCTATAAAGCAGCTTGCTACATTATCTGTCCTCCCAAATAATTCTCAAGTAGTCGAACGAACCGTAAAAGAAGTCGCAGAGGACTCAGGGTTAGTCTACGGCCACGATGCAAGAGATGGGTTCATAGGCGATAGGATCCTCTCGCGAATACCAAAAACTGGAACAAAAGCAACCTTCAAATACATCAGCTAGTATTCTGGTATGCGTCCACGGGTGTGTAGGCGGGTGGGACTCGATTAGCAGGCTCTACCTCATGATGAGTCCTGGGTAGCTCACTGCAGCTGAACCAGCGAGGAGCTGCCACTTTTCATGGTGTTTCCAAAAATTTTAAAAGTACGATATCTCGTCATATTCGGTTTTAATGGCTCAATATAATTGTTCCTCAATCAAAACGAATTAAAACAGCCATTTAATCAAATGTATGTATGCTCCGTCAAAAAATAAACTTACCTAAAAAAACGCAATTTTCACTAAAATTTCGAATTTTCGAGCTCTTTGGTCAGGCCCAAGACGAACTTTGTTTGAGCCCATCTTTTGCACATTTCTTATTGAGCCTAAAAGGCAACTTTTCCAACCTATTACGTTCCCGCTACTAAAAATTTTTGTTTTTCGGTACGCCCTTATGTACAGTCTTTTTGTACAGATAATGCGTAATAATATGGATAAATATGTTCCCTCCAAATACTCTAACCAAAATAATGAGCCTAGATGGTATAATAGAGATACTAGGAAAGCGTTAAAGAAACAAAGACGATTGCATTTGAAATTAAAAACCGTTATGAGGCTTCCTAACAACATAATAACGGATCAGGTAAAGGCCGAATATAAACGAGTAAAATCAGAAACAAAACGAATAATGCGTGATGCCCTCCGTCAATTTAAAAGGAAAGTTTTATACGAATACTTAGACGAGGACCCAAAAGCTTTTTGGTCGTACGTGCGTGAGGTCCAAGGTAAAGTTCAAACCGTAAGTTCGTTAAAAGATAACAGCGGCAATGTAATTAACGATTCTAAGGAAAAAGCGAACATCTTAAATGAATATTTCCATAGCGTATTTACGTCCGATATTACATTAGGCGCCCTACCAGTAGTTAATAAAGCAGAAACAATGTCGATTATCACATTCAGGGAAGACGGAATTATTAAACTTTTACGGCAGATTAAGCCAAATAAAGCTCCTGGTCCTGAGGATATACCAGCTCGAGTATTTAAAGAATTAGCAGAGAGCATAGGCCCCTTTCTTAAAGTAATATTTGAAAAATCTATAAGCGAAGGTAAGGTCCCAAAAGATTGGAAAATTGCAAATGTCACCCCAATTTTTAAAAGCGGCGTAAAAGATGATCCATCGAATTATAGGCCCATTTCGTTAACTTCATTGAGTGGTAAAATAATGGAACATATAATTACTAGTTCCTTAATGGGTTTTCTCGAAACCTCTAAATTCATTGTTAAGAATCAACATGGTTTTCGTAAGACACGTTCCTGCGAGTCACAGTTAGCGTTATTAATTCACGATATCTTGAAATCGGCCGAAAGTAAAAGACAAGTCGATGCAATATTTTTGGATTTTCGGAAAGCGTTCGATAAAGTCCCACATCGTAAAGTGTTGTACAAATTAAAACTTGCGGGCATCAACGAACAAGTAATAAGTTGGATAAAAGATTTCCTGTCCGATAGAGAACAACGAGTAGTATTAGATGGTATTAGTTCCAACCTAGTCAAGGTGACCTCAGGCGTCCCACAAGGAAGCGTAATCGGGCCATTATTATTCTTAATATACATTAACGATCTTAATGAACACATCGACAGTAACGTTAGAATATTTGCGGACGACACGGTTATTTACAGAGAAATAAAAAGTAATGACGATAGATTAAGCCTGTCGAATGACTTAGATAAAATAGTAAAATGGTGCGACGACTGGCAATTGGAGCTCAACGTAGATAAATGTTCAGTAGTTAATTTTTTCGAAAGAAAATCCTTTGCCAATCATAATTCATATAGCCTTCGAGGGAAAACATTATCAACTGTCGATTCGGTAAAATATCTCGGAATAACCCTCACGAATAACTTAACTTGGGGTACCCACATCCATAACATATGTGGGCGAGCTCTTAAGAAACTAGGCTTCGTCAAAAGAATAGTCGGTAAAAGCGAAGAAAAAGTCCGCGAGCGATGTTACTTTGCGCTAGTGAGGCCTCACCTCGAGTACGCATGCAGTGTATGGGACCCTGCTGAAAAGTGTTGTATTCGCGAGATAGAAAAGGTACAAAGAAAGGCAATACGCTTCGTAAAAAATTGCTATGATAAATCGGTAAGTGTTACTCGGATGCTTCAGGAGGCAGGATGGGAATCTTTAGAAGAAAGAAGGCTCAATCAGAGATTTAAATTACTTGATAAATTCAGACAGAGCACGTTCATAGAAGATGTAGCCGAGATTATGCGCCCTCCTTGCTTTATAGGCCGTTCTGATCCAGCGAGAAAGATCAGAGAAATAGATGCTAAAACCAGTCGATACAAGAATTCTTTTTTTCCCAGAACAATACGCGAAAATAATCGACTGGGCAAATAGAGTCCTGGTGCTTGCACCCCCTGCCACACGCCGAAAGGCGGCTTGCAGGGTACAGATGTAGATGTAGATGTAGATGTCTTCAGCCTGAAGGATGGTTTGAAACACATTCTCCATGAAAATTACAAAACTTTTTGGAGAGGGGAATGAAACAACAAGACAGAATGAGGAGTGAAGTAGTTTTCCCTTGTTTCCCTCAGCGAGAATGCTATAAGCGAAGCAAATCCACGTCAAATCCACAAATGACTCTATGATTAACAGTTATCGTAGTATTCCATAAGGAGTGACTTTAATTAATGCCATTTTTCAACATCACTCATATCTGAGTAACAATATCATCACAGCCATGAATGAGAAAAATAAAAGAAAGATACATTTTTCTTTGTCCTACATCAAAAGACAAACAAACTTTCCAATCATTAGGTTATGGTAGCAGACCCACTGAAAGTCTATTGGTATGGAATGAACAAGTAAACAAGTTAAGAGTATGAAAAACCCCTAATCTACCTTTAAGAAATTTAATTCAACTAATATTATGTTTCATCAGGTAAAATGGGAAAGACAAAGATTCTAGAAATGTTTTGACGCAGTGTAACAGGTTTCACGTTTTCTTTTTCTCTTACTATAATTTCGTAATTGAGAAATAAAATACATCTTTCAATTTAGCAGATAGAAATAATGAGATAAAATTGGGTTTCTGGACACGAAAAGAGCGAAATACCAATCATTGAGGCGAATAAAAACCTAACAAAGGTTTCCGTTTCTACGCATTGGTTTTGCTCATTTTCAATTTCTACCGCTAGTTTCGGGATACTCCCAGTCATATAATTGATAAAAAGAATCATAAACAAACATTCCGAAAAATATTGTTTCGCTTATATTTACTACTGATTTAATAAAAATAAGAAAACTGTGTTATCTATCCTACAAACATAGTGCTATCAATTTTTTCTGATTTCTCATAAAATCTTTTTGCAGCCAAATTCTCATTCAAATGTTTATATGTAAATAATAGTTATAACGGCATCGTTTCACAGGATATTTGATTTAAGAAAAATTAAATGGATGAACTAAAAGGGAATAAAATTTTAAATAACAAACGAGATTTTCCATCGTCTAGAATTTATCAATATCTAAAGACATTAGGACTTACATCTAAAAAGTTTCGGTTATGTCTTAATTATTTGCAATAGCTGAAAGATTGGGTGAATAAAATTCTTCCCATATATGTCAAAACTGGACTCTCTGATTTACAAGAACAAAATGTCGTTTTGAATGTCAAACTGAGAGGCATGAAAGGTACTAATGGCCATGAAGCTCACTAAAGGTGCCAATAAATAGCCGATTGTCATGGGTGACGCGTAAAACTCTGACTGGTGTCATTACGAGAATAAAAGAGATGGGACGGCGTCGTCTGCGAGGGAAGAAAAATTGAAAAAATCGATCCAAATATTTTTTTTCGTCTAGACTGATCTTTATCTTGGGCTGACACATGCTTCGAGTCTCCCAAAAAATCCTTGCGACCATTTGACAGATGGCACCTCAGTCTTATGCAGCAGGTGAAGCGTATTTGCATGACATTTTCTCAGCGGAAGACGCTGAGAAACATTGGAAGTATTGGAAAATTAATCATAATGTTGACAATTATGACTAAGAATGACTAGAGTCGCTATGTCACTCTGTAGGTTAATCCGTCCTAAAACGTCTTAAAATTCCGTCAATGGGAATATCGGAGACAATCTTCACTAACGGCAAGTTTCGAAGATGCAAATACCTCTTAAGACTGATGAGCGTACAGTTTTATCCCTAAATACAGTGTATGGCATACAAATCAGTTTAAACAGCTGACTTTGGTTTAGGGGAAATAAGAGGCCCGGGTGGTCCAGATTGAATACCGGTGCAGGTCACTGGACTTGAATAAGTGTCTGCTATTATACAAAGGGGCCCAGACGGCAAAGGATACCGCCTTTCCTAATACCCTTGTGACTTTGACACGGTGGGCTCCATCGCAGTCGACAACATAAACACCAATTGAAACCTTTTAAATTTGTTTTTAAATACTTCATAAATCCATTGGTATTATTGACATTGGTCAGTTGTGTGAACATTTAGTGTTGAAGTTATTACGTATTATAAATATCTCCATTATCAATATCCTTTCCTACCCCATCTCTTAGCTTCATTCCATCTTATTCCGAGGGCACTATTATCTATGGTTTAAAGAAAACAGAATTAAGTTAGCTTGATTTATGCTTGTTCTGTTTATTTGATTCTTGAAAACAGGATTTTTATCAATACAAACACCTTGGTGTTTTAGCATTTCCAAATTTGTAACGAAATTCGAATAATATTGGTAAATTATGGCGCGTATCTACTTTCTCGTATAAAAATGTACTTGTTACTTTCCTTTAGATAAATTTCAGGTCCTCCGATTAGACTAAAAATGAAAAGGCAATTACCGATTGAAGTTAATAAGCATCAATTCCAATTACGGTGTGTTGGTTGTCTTGAGCCACATAAGATAAGAAATTAGGAATAAATTAAGGAAATAATATTCAAGTGATAGCAAAACCTTACGGCGATAACACGGAGCCAAGATATTATATTTAGAATCATAATACCGTCCACGCTAAATAATGCAATACTGTAATTGCAATTGTGTAATTACCCATTCTTGTAATGGTAAAGAAATACGGCCTCATTCCATAAAAATTTCCTACTTCGTCTGCATCCATTAAATTTCCTTCTTGCCATAAAAGAAATATTTGTAGAAAAATATTACGTAGGATTTCTTTTCAGTTCTATCATACACAATAATGGAATTGCATAGTATAAATGTTATAAGTCCTGCAGCAGCTGAGGTCATTTTGCACGTTGACTCCCACCAGGCATCGAAACCGAGACCGTAATATGATTGATTCTATATTATAAAATAATATAATTGAAACAGAACAACGCTGATCAGGACACTAAATATAAATAATGAAAGATTAAAGTAAGACATAACGTGCAGATACAGTGCAGGCAATCTCCAATTCACTAGAAACAGCCATCGATTTAATTAATGATTTTCTGTTAAAAATCGTTAGCTATATCTCTATCATCTATAAAATAAGTTATAAAAACATGCTCTAAGTAAAATCTGAAGGAAATTTTTCATCTTTAACAGCGCTCCTTAGGACTTTTCTTGATGTATTTGAGCACCCAAAATTTAGAGAAACATACATGTGTCATATTTTGATGCTTATTCTATTTCGTAACGCGTATAGCTTCGGTGGAACCAGTAACGGTTTCGATTCCAGGAGGAACCTAAATTTCCTGATAAGGGTTTGTGGTAGAAAAACTATCCGGTTTCAAATAAATTAATACTATTCGGCAATGAATTAATGAGAAAACTGAAATTCATTTTCACCGTAATCACCAGGCGACCCCGTAAGTGAGAGAAATAACGATGCTTAGAAAGTTTTTGTAAAGCATTTCTAAAATTTACTATTCTTTGTTACCTTGTAAATTTCAGTGATGGAGAAATTTGTTGCAGTTTCTTTTTTTAAATTACGTTACAAAAATCGTTTGTGAAAGTGCTCATTATAATAGGTTAAGTTGACTGCGCGGAGTCTATCACTTTCAGAAAACATCGTTATTGCTGATAGATTGGTTTCGACAAAGTTTAATATTTCTCGATGCTCCCTCCAGATATATTTTAAAGGAGTTTTTAAAGGAAGTACTTTTAGTAAATCATTTATAGTAAGATAGCTATTGTCATCGACCTTAATGTTCAAGTTTTCATACTAAAGTAATGACAATAATCAAAAAATAATTTTACCAGCTTTGTCATTTCTTCAGCTGTTCATAGTATTGTTTTATTTCAAACTTTCTTGACTTTGTTTTTCTTTTACTTTTTCTTCGTCCATAACTTAATGCTATTTGACAAGTTGATACCTATGTAAAGTAGCACCTGAATATACGCTCTATATCATGCGCATTTGATAAGAGTAACAAAGGCTGGATATAAATAACTGAAGAAAGTAATAAATATTATATAATATAACTGAAGAAAGTAATAAATGTTAAATTAAATAAAGAACTAAAGCTACCAATAAATTAAAAATGTCTGTTTAACTATTCATTCATTCATTCCACTCATTTCCTCTAATGTCAGATACGTATGCTCTCTAGTAAATTTATCTTTGGAAACAAATTTTACCCTAAATTTCAAGGTCTTTGGAATTCAAACGCTGCTGATGCACAATGCATCATAATGCAGCCGATGTGAACCTGAATCATCCGCTGAGCTTCACAGATCACGAGGATGAACTCTTGTTAAAAGATTGAAGAGAGAGATATTCGGAAACGGATGAATGAAGGCGGAACCCAACGGATGAATGAGAGGAAGGGGAATTGATGAGGAGCGAAGGGTGATACTGAACTTGGGAACGGATGTAAGAGGTGTCCGCGGATTCTTATGAAAGAGGAAACCAGAATATTGGGAATGCACCTTCTTATGATTACTAAGAACGCGAAATTGCATTAATATATAAATCGCCTAATTTTTTATAAACTTAATCGCAAAACGTAACTCTACACCACGAGAAGAACGAAACCGATAGATAAAAAATTTACCTCAGGTTACGCTGATTTTGGAGTTCATGACATCACCACATGAATCCTTACAAATTGTTAGAGAACGTAACCTACCAGAACCTTACAGATTCCATCCCCCTGGGTTTAAAGGGCCTCATCGTGTTTTCGCTTTAGAGGCCTCAAAAAAATAAAACGCAGGTGGGTGGGTCCCACCCTGAGAGCCCCTCGCTCGCGACCCAAAAAGGGTGGGCTATGGACTCCGTAAAGCCGCCCCCTCGATTCAGCCGCCGTCTCCGCTGCCCGGAAACCCAGACATCCGCCCCCGGGGTCGAATACCCGTCACCACATTTATATTTCCAAGGACGGAGACGAATCAGACAGTCGGGCGCGCCGAATGGAGCCCCACAGATGGCCTCTACTTAAGCCTAAAAAGAATACCTCCATCTTCGGCCAACTCCCCCGTCTCACCTGGTCGTGGGCCTTTTAAAAATATACCCTCCTCTTTCATCTCTCTTCGATTCCGCAACACCTCACTGCCGTTTCCGTTGGGTGATCCGTGAACCTCATTACCGCAACGATACCCGTTAGAAGACGCAAATGCATGAGCAGCTCAATGGGTTTGAATCAATTGCTTGAAGGGGCTCCAATAGAAGAGGGATGATAAATAATACGGAAAAGGGTCTTTTCTTTTTGTACTTCCATCTGATACCTTACTCTTAAGTAAATGGATTAATAAATTAAAAGGATACAAGGAAATATTATGCCATTTATAAGGTGAAATAATTTCAAAAATTTGAATAGCTGTAGATCATAATATATAGATAGATATTTATAAGTAAATTAACCAAGGACCAAATTAAAATTGTTAAAAGATGACCATGACAGGCAAATCTTATTTTAATCGAAATAATTCTAATAATTTATCAAAATAAATATTATTCACAGCCAATTTTCATTAATATTTACGTGTGAGGCATCTTTTCCAAAGAAAAGTTTTTTCTAATATAACTTTTGTAAATGGAGCTGCTTCTGATACGAGCATAGGGAATACTACTGAGCTTGTGTATCTAGTTCTGATAGACAGAAACTATAATTAATGTATCCATATGAACTTGAATCTACGCTACTTTTCCTCCAGGAGCAATGCCTTTACTTACACTACAGTCAAAGAAGAGGTCTATCAAAAGTGGTTACTGATATAAACCAAATTTTACGAAGAATTTACGTAGGAATCCAGTTAATTTCATGCATAGTTTTTATTCGTTTATCTTGCAGAGATATATGCGCTAAAATTGATCAAAAGACTCTGAGGCTCCTCAGACAATTAAAAAATCAACAATGCCTGTGAGATATTTTAAACTTATAAACTCGTTTCTTTGAAAATTCCAAACCAATCAGAACTAAATCAAGAATTTTATGAACATTTCACAAGATGAAAAACGTGCAAGCTCGAAGAAATATCAAGAACACATTCTCTTTGATTTTCGTAGAAATAAGGAGGAATTCATGAATTGAAAACTTAACACAATCATCATAGGCAGCAAAAATCTTCCCAGAATTCAGATGGTGCACTATAAATAATACCATTTTAACGGAACCTCTATTTTGTTTTTACGGCTGGTAAGTATGAAATAAATAATCAAGGAAATAAATATGAGGATTAGTTATTACAATAGTGCAATCCATAAGTAAAGTGAGCAGCCCCTGAATTCCAATCATATTTCAGCATGGCTTAGCATTACAAAGAATACGAAAACTGGATCTATTTTTATTACATTCAACTAATCATTTATGGATTTCCAGAGAACAGTTTATTGCTAAAGAAGCAAATCCAAAGAACTCCGTAATTGAATAGTAAATAAGTATTTTCTCACATTTCGTTCTTCTGAAAGAGTAGCTTTTTGTATGGAGCAAAGTACATACATGCAAGAAATTCGGTGAGCCCGTAAGATTCATCGAGATTTAAGTTTAAATGTATTTCAGACAGCACAATAATGCCCTATCATTCAAATACGAGACTAATACTAGAAAAATCATGATCAAACGTTTGTTCTATGTGACGAAACTGTTTAATATAAAAACAAAAATATCACTACTTTCAGCGTTAAATAATCCTGAGTATCATGATACCGGGCTCTACTAAGAAATTCCTATTCTAATAAACTCTTAATAAAAAAAAACGCCCTTACTCGGAAATTCTCATCGATAACCTGGAATATTTTTGGATTCGAATAAAGTCTAGCTATTTAGTTGTTATCGATATATGTTTTCAACCAAATGCCAGCATAATTTAATTGGAAAGATTTACAAAAATCGTATCAAGATAAAAGATCCGCGATCTACGCTTGAAATCAAAAAGTGTTAAAAATAATCCGGTTTACTATTTCCGGGTATCCCAATGATAGACAACCACCTAAACTTGCAGCATTTCCCGTGCAGTGGCGACGTGGATAAGAAAGAGATGTAAAACATACTTTCTTCGAAATGAATGAGGATTTGTCGGCGGTGACTATCAATCTTCATTCCTCTTCCTCTCTCACCACTTTCTCTTCTACCGCCTATCTTCTATAGGATTCAAAGCCTCCATCTAGAACAATCATCGATTCACAATGGTCACCCTTTCTTCTTCTTCTTACCGACTCTTTCTTCCCATTCCGGCTTCTTCGCGATCCCCAACATCCCATCCCTATGCTCACCACACCGTGCGACCGAAAACGCTGAGGTAAAGCCATTTATCTGAGTCCTTAAAAAATATCCTTCCGAAACCCGGCACGGATTCGTGCGGATTTGTGCGTGCCTCGAGTCGGGAGTTTAAAAAGGCATTGCATTCCACTTGCAAATTCCTCTGCCTTTTGTCGGGTGACGTATATATTGCAAACAGATAATAGTATATAACATCTAAATAAGAAGTGCAGAATGAGGAGAGAGGAGCTTAGGTGGCGTTGACAGAGAGGTGAGCAGTTGAAATGATGGCGAACGCATTTTTCGTGTCCGCATAAAAAAGAAATGATTGGAATATGTATGATAAAAATGATAGACGATTGTTAATATGGAGTAGACTGGCATACTACTAACAGAAGTTCTAGACAAATTGAAAATTTTTTCGCACTTCTTTTTCAAAATATATTTCTTTTGTATTTATAAATTCAAACTAACAATTAAGACGCTGAAATCTATCATGTAGTGAAAATATTATTTCTCAAAATATTGCAGTCTTATTTATGTATATAAAATTATGATAACCAAAATTTCGAAGCATCGCTACATTTAAACAAAGACATGCGTAAAAAGTATTGAAGGAAAAGAAGACCAAATTTATATAGGAGACAATGGCATCAATAGCATGGAAAGATGACATTTTTGTGGGAAATTTTCGCATGATGAAGACATTCCCCTCGATCCCTTCGTCTATCTAAATAAGTAATTGAAGTATTCATTCAAATGGTGTCCTAGAAAACTCGGCTTCAAATTAGATATAATGTCTGATGCATTTCTTGCATTGTATCGATAAGCATACGGAAGAGAAGATTTGGATTCAGAAATAATAGTTAAATTTTAACAAAAAGTATGCTTTTCATTATATATATATCCAAGCATTTAATCATAAAAAAACCTAAAAAATGTTTAATCGAGGAATCCCTTACTATGCGGAAATTCAAACCAAAAGAAAATTTATCTATGCTATTTCTCCGTCTTATTAATAATAATTAACTTCAAATAAACTACTATCAAGCTATGACGTCTCATAATGTTTGAAATGTTGAGAAATGATCATTACACAAATCACTTGGAGGTTAGCCCTGCATAATGAGCACAATAACTGGTAGTAAATTTTTAAATGATGGACCGCATGAACAGATAAAAGGTAAAAAAAAAACAAATCGGGTTCTACAACAACTCAAATTGAAGTCCTAATCCAAAAACATATTCCAAAAACATTCCATTAAATATTCCATTGAACAATATTCTATTTACCGCCTTTCCCATATAGAAGAATGCTAAGGTACACGTTTTCAAATATTAATCCAACCAATATTCTATATTAAAACATAAAGCTTCTCTTTTCCACAGTAATGGACACAAGTGTTCCCGAGCATCATTCAAAGAATTGCCAATTCCATCGACAATTCTGATGATATTAATTTAAAACCCATTCAAAGCCACGATTCATCTCCGTCCAAAATATTTTAATTTCGCGAAAATGGAAAAAAACGGCGAAGTGAATCACATGTTTTATGGAGATTTACACGTTGAGGCGAGATAAAAAGAACGCGGTGCGCGGATGTTTTCGTTAGCTTTTTGCTCGTTTCGTTTTATATCCTCACGCCTCTAGAAAAAAAATAAAGAAAAACTCGGATTTCAATGGGCTCATTATTTGTCCTCACCCTTTTTTTCTTTCGCCCTTCCCTCTCTCTTTCACTAACTCCATCCTTTTCATAGATTCACACATCGATGCCCTCGATCTCTGTCTCAATTGTGCCTTCAAAACCACTTTGCATACAATCGAAATGTGAGTTATGCGACGCTTCACTCCACGCAATTGCGGACTTTATATCCGTGTCCGAGTGATTCAAAGCTGTACATTGAGACACACACCCTATTCCGCTTTCCCCTTTTTTAATTTTCTGGTTCTTTTTCCGACATCGGACAGTTCTGAAGTGAGTGTTGTTTTTGAAATATGGAATGGTTGGCGCTAGACAAAGGGTTTCTAATCTACATCCATGGAGCTGAATATCGCGCAATACGTATAAGTAGCACACGTGAGGACTGTGCTAGTGTGTAAATTACCAAAGTTACCACTGATTCCATATAATGGCAAGAATAATTTCAAAATATGACTTAACCGCGCTAACGTATTCAGGATTTGGTATTCGGGTGCATTATGATTAAATTCGTCATGAATCAAGGACTACAGAGTGGCCTTAAGGGTCTAATAATACATTCAGGACTCTTTCTACCAAATATTTCATAGATAACATAAGTTTCCTTTTATCCACTACAATGAATCAACTGATCAATCGTTGAAATGATTTTTATCAAGGAAGCCAAGTGATCAAATGGGAAGCGCATCAAATAGGAGATGTGGAAATATTTAAAGCTACAGGTAAATCGAAAATTTATTCCTATTAAATCTATTTAAAATTTTGCTCTATTTCACATTGACCTGAGGAGTGAAGTTTGAGAACCGCTCTCATGTGTATCATAGCTCATAAAAGCTTATACTCTCTAATGTAGCACATCAAAAAATATTTCGAATATTTCCTCTCATACTGCGATTTCCTACCGTGAAGTAAAACATAAAGTAGTAGTATTCCCTTTTTCTTGACAATTTAATGTTAACGTTTAATTCATATAGCTATATATACCTAAATGCCTTCCTTTTTAGATAAAGTAACAGATTACTTCGTAGCTGGATTATTAATGGAAAAAGGACAAACTTTCTCAAAATTTTACAAGTTCGCTCTAAATATTTAAAAGTAAGAATGTTAAGAAAGTATGGCAATTAAGCTTACGAATCTCTATACAGAAATATCAGTAGAAAACCGTGAAGCGGTTGAGAAGCGAAGAATGCTATTTAAACCAATTCATATATAAAGACCTACAGGTTTTCTGTTTATAAAAACGAAATTTGAATTTCTGTTTCATATTGTTTACCTAAATTATTTATTCCAGATAAAATATGCGATGCATGAAAATAAAACTAAAAGTAAAGCAAAAACCGATAATCTTAGACTTCAAATCACAAATGATTGAATGCTGGGATTATAATATCATATTGGTAAATCATAAGCATTCTCTAAGATTTATTATTTATTAACTTTTCATATTATTTATTACTCCTTAATTATAAGGAGTAATAAATAATTTAAAATATTATTGACATCGCAAGAATGATAATTTTCGGAAACACAGAGGTACACAAAAAATAATTAAGATACAAATGCTCAAAGTTACATATTTCATGAAAATGTGACCCAAACAGAAATAGTTAGTACTCAAAATATATTTTCCTCGCTAAAATAATTTACGTAACTCCCTAAAAAAATTTCGAAAGGGAAGTGTAGGGCAAAGCTTTAAATGCACCAAACTTCACTTAAGAGCCATACAAATATAAGCGACTCCAACAGTATAAAAAATTTTAATAAAATTATTTTCCTAAACGACTCCAATAATATATTAATAAGATGGTTTTCTCGCTAAAAACAATATCAAAATCATTAAAATAATTATACAATAATAGAATTTTATAGAAGAAGAAAGCTAAGCAAACATCTTGAACTCCTATTAAGAATAATCACAAATGGCATATTTTCTTAGAAACAATCTTTGCGCGTGTTATGCGTTGAAATTCGTTTCACGAAGATTTTTATCTTAGTAAAGGATTCTACAAGAAAATATTCATAAAAGACAATAAGCGAATAATCGACACCTGCAATTAGAAACCTACAATCTTTCACAGTTTTAGCACAGTTTAACACGTCATTATCATTATCTTGATTAGTTCGCCTGTATGACATTTTTCGCAGAGAATTATAAAGAAAGATGTAAAAGAAAAGTGAATAATTCATTAACTTTATTTTTCACTCAGGCTGCATTCGGACTGGAGAAGAATTGCAAAACGGAATACCTTCCTTAAGCAAAACTATTCCGTGGAATCTCAATTTAATTGCTTCATTTAACGACCTCTTTCACTTCTTGCCAGTTAATTTAGCTGTATAATTTAGACACTCAAACATTTCCATTCTTTGAATCACTGTCGAGCAAGGGTTAAAGATAGAGCTCTCTTCACGGATTTAACTTCCTTCCTCATTGTCTATCTAAGAAGAGATAAGGCGATGGAATGCCTCTGATAACCAAATCCGACTCGAGAGGAACAATTGCTCCCTCCATAATAGAAATACTCTGAGATGCACATCTCAAGATGGCGACGATCTGTTTGTACCTCCACCACCGGCCAATCAGTCAACATTTTTCCACCGAGGAATTCGTATTACTGATCGCTTAATATCACCATTCCTTCCTCGACGGCATAATCCCCCTGGCGATTCTCATATGGAAGAAAACGGTATTTTATAAAATGTCGGTGTCGACGGTAGATAGAAACCTAATACTAAATTTAGGAGGAATAATATCTGGAGAAAATTTGAGCAAGACCTACCCACTCGGTAGGTGAACGAAAGGACGATATGCTCTGTTATTAATGTACGCGGTCAGCTTCATGGGAGCGAAGCATTCTCCGGGAATTTTAAATCTTGCACTCACGCTAATACGCGAATTTGTACGGGGTGACGCCGTATTTGGATCAGGATTCCTAGGAATCCGTAGAAAGATATAATAATGGAGGGATTACGGAATATAAAAAACCATTATAATTGGTCTCGCTCGATTCCTGCTACCCCATTATCGCCGCCTTTAACTACCTCGTGGTATCACAATCTCGTTCGGTGGCATTCTAATCGCAAGCTCAGGCTCCCAATGATTTAAAACAGCGTGGCATTCCTCACGTGCTTTCCCGGTTATATTGATAGTCCGCGGAACCTTTGCCATAACTCCTCCATATGCGCGCGCACGCAAATGCAGAATGGCGGTCTTTCCATCGGAAGAGCGGTAAAAGGAAGAAGTATGGGGGAAGTTAGAATATAAGAATAAGGTAGAATGCAAAGAGAAAGGAATGAAAAGGGGGGATGAGTGGAGAAATAAAAAGGTGAAGTCACCTCATTCCAGACAACCCCTATTCTTCACCCCCTTCTCCCGGTGTCCCCTTCTCCGCCCCCTGCAAATAAGGCGCCCTTGCCACATTCCATCTCCTTTTTTGCCCTCCCTTTTCGCTCCCATCGCGAGACCAGTAGGACGTCACCCAACGCCTCCCCTCCCTAACAATCCTTTCCCCGTTTTGCGCCGTAATCCTTTTTCCACCCCTGGTTAAAATCTTCCTCCTCAGCATCCTCGCGATATCTTCTGTTTTCTTCGCGGATCGGCAAATGGGACTCGGGGATGATGTGCTGTAGTGAGTCGGTAATCTCTGTGACGATGAGAGGGTGGAAAGCGCAAGTTTCGAATGCACCAAGGAAGGTACCTCTCGCAGAGCCGCAAACAAAAATATTGACGAGGAAGGAAGGGTGGTCATTTTGTGTTGAGTTAACGGATTCATGATGCACAAAGTCAATATAATTATAAAACCATTCTAAAATATGGCTAAATATTAATATTTGTAAATTTACAAAATTGAATTTTCTCTTATCATTTTCGATGACTTAATTATGCTCTTATTTATTAGTTTCTTCTCTTAATAAATGAAATATAATTTGAAGTTTTTCACTCATTCATCTTCATTATCAAAAATAATTGAGACCCAATTATATCAAATCACTTAAGTGTAATAATTGTATTCAGGCTTAGTTGGCTCTATGGGAAATTTTCAGACATATCTATGCATCTTTTGCACGAGATTCCCCCGAAAAGTTACCCAGGGGCTGATCACAGTGTAATAATATATCCCAAAGGACCACGAAATTTTGACAAAGGTATTTTAAGACACACTTTTGGGGCTCTCAACAACTGTAACTGATAGTGAGACCCAAGAAAAACGTTCTCTCCAAATAGATTAGGTTGCGTCGAGAATAAATACTTTCTCGATCGTTCATCAAAACTATCTCCAAATCCTTTGCGCACCAGATTTTTTGAGCAAGGATCCCTTCTCAATGTACTCATACTCATATGCAATGTACGCTTCAACAACTCAACTTGAAAGAAGGTGGAAAATCATATTCGCGATAACTCTTCCCGAAGGCTGCAAGTGTAATAGACAGCCGTGATATGAGAGATACGTCACCGAAGACATATGGGTCGCGCAGAAGGTTCGGTGAGGTTGTGAACATGGAAAAAAAAAACTATGAGAAGCAGGGGTGGAGGGAAAAAGGATGGCGCATAGATGGAAGCTAACGAGTTGCTATAGAAGTGTACGATAGGAAGCAAAGGAGAGGGAGAGAGGAGTTCGACTCGCCATGCAGATAGGAAGGTACCATAAGGGACAAGACGAGCCGCACCATTGGTCAAATGTTTACACTTTGTAAATAGGGACGTGCTGACATTCTCTCACAGGCATGGAGCTCACACCCCTTTGACTTCTACCACTGCCCCACCTCATCACGGCTATGCCTAAACATGCTCCGGGAAACTATGGTAGATGTAGGTAGCGTTGGAAGTAGAAGTGGGAGGAGTTTATCGTGTGGTTTTTAACGAAGGCGAGAAATAATGCGAGAGGTAACAAAGGAGAGAATCAGGCGAGAGAAAAAATTTTCAGAGAGGCCGCTATGATACTTGAGAGAATTCTCGTTATGGCATTAATCGAACGGAAACGTTCCATGGTTTTGATTGAGGCTTTATCTCCCCGAATTATTCATTTGAAAATGGAGTAATAGTATTTTTAAAAGTGCTTCGACAACTGAAGTCATTTTGCACAAATGGGCCTCCAACGTGAATCGAACCCGGGACTTTTTTTACCACGGCGAATCCATCTTGACTAGAGGCATGGTTATCTTGAAGCGCTTTAGATGATAATTAAATATAATTAAATAATTACAGGGATAAATTTTACATTATGACAATTGATTTATACTGTTTAGCAACCGCGTAACGAGTAACTTATTAAACATTTTTAAATGGAAAATAAATACAAAAAGATGTCATAAAAGTTACCAGATTATTATAAAGTATTTGTATTTGCTATTATATTATATTTATTATTGCTATTATATTATATTTATATTATAGTCTGCTAGCGCTAGAACATTTACCATCTTAAACAGGAAAAATCAGAAACTATTCTCAGAGTTAATTTGCCAATTTCCCAGCATCAAAGAATACTTGCTGAGGCAAAAAAAGAAGTATCATTAATAATGAAACATTGATCTTGATTGAAACGTAAATGCTATAGGTCAAAAATTATTTTTAAAAGTAGACAATTAGTGTAGTCCTTTTTCCCTTTTGCGGAGGATAACGCATAACAAGGAAACACATTCAGAAATAAAAGATGGAAACGGGTGATCAAAATAAAGACGAGAGAGCGAAACATGGTGGTGACAGAAGAAGATGAGATATTAATCGAAAGAGGACGGAGAAGTGAGGAATAGGATAGGAAGGAAGGAAGGCGGAGAATGTGCCGAACCTATCTCTACGCATACACACCGCCATTCGCCACATTGGCTAACAGCCACATGGATACGGTTTCCAGGGTAACTGAAATGCATGGGACGCATGTATACGTGAGAGAGCGTGTGCGTATGTGGCAGGGTTTTGCTACGCGAGTTTGTGGGCAGATAGGAGAGGGACGATTGAAAGGATGGGGTGAGTGGGAGGGGGGGTAACGCATCAATATTCATAGGGGATGAAAACAAAAAGGTTTTACCTCCCTCTCCTTTGCTCTGATGGGAGAGTAGGAAAAGGGAGGTTTGAAGGGGCGTGGCCAACGCGATTGCTAATGAAGCGGTCAGCACGAGGGAAGGCCGCGGGTGGAGGAGTGGCTGGGAATGAGGGGGGATGAGCGTATTTGAAAAGGAGATGATAAAGGTGTGGGAGAAACTTGGGCGTTGCAAATACAACATGGAGGATGGAGATAGAAGGGGATACAGTAGAGATGATGGAGAGGAATATAAGGATACGGAAGGGATCCTCTGAAACTTATGTGTTTTCAAAATGCTCCTGAGGTTTTGGACGGAGATCGTTTTGGGTACATTTTACGAATATAAATGATTTCGTACCAATAGTAAAATCCATTTATTTTTCTGGGTCGAAATATTGAAAAAAATAAACTTCTTTTCAGGAAAATGGCATTAAAATTTTCAGCCCATAAAAAATTACCTTTTATTTAGCATAATAATTTAAAATCAATAAAAATTATCAATAAAAATAATCAATAAAATAATCAATAAAAATCCTTAAAATAGAAATTGTAGCAAAAGTATTCAATTAATCATAAGAATATTATTCCTCTTAAAAAATAATAAAAATAAATTACAAACAAATAACCCAGCATAAAGCTAAGGAATAACAATGAAGAATGCAATAGATTTACATTAGATTATAATAATTAATTAATACCGATACGACTTACTTCGGAAATTACTAATAAGTTGCTCCGGTAAATGCGAAATTGAAATCAATCGGTTTTTCGGGATATATAAAATTTGCCTACAATTTACCGTAGTAATGACAGATAATTTATGCAATAACATTACAGAAATTTCCTTGTCAAAAACATGTATTCCTCGCGGATTCGATTAAACATTAGTAGCATTTTTTCAGAACATCAAGTTTGCCATAAAAGTGATCGTATGTTTATGTTATACCAGCCGTAGGTTTAAGGTCATGCATCACCAATGGTCAATTTCTCCTGAATTGGATAATCCTCAACATGCTCCATGGAAGAGGACAGTTCACTGTATACATGTCCGTATACATTTAACGAGGGTAAATCGAAAAGGATTGTATCTATTTAACGCATAGCAGTCACATTATTCCTTAACTAAACCTAGAATGATACATCCGCTACTTTGATTGCACGTAACTTTTGGTGCATAAATGATGAACATAAAACCTCCCATTAGAGAGTAAATATGAATGGGCGTTACTAGCTAGACGCATTTCCCTATTCCTTCAATATACATAATCTCGTAAAACTCTCGTAAAAGAAACGTTTCAGTAATCGTATGCTGTGTATAATTTGAATAGAAAAACAGAACTAAAAATGTGATTTAAAACCTTACTCATATTTGAATTCTAAGGAAAGTCTAAATAAAATACAATAATTTGGTATTTTTTCGAGTGATATAAAAATTAAAATAAATTATCTTCCTAAAATTTATGCTGCTGCAATGCTGCAAACATATGCATGAAACTCTTAGTTTCAATGGCTGGTTTTAAGACTTCATTCTAGCAAAATTGAAATTAAATGCTATTATTTGATGATTTAATGAATATTTCACGCTCTTGATCTCACCGCACATTCCAAAAGAAATGACAGGATATTAGTTTGCAGTTATTAAGTTCCCATGCATGATAGACTTATCTAAAACGAGTAAAAGTTGCTTGCATACTGCAAGCTATCCGTTGAATACAGTATCATACCAAGTACTGCCTCAGTTCAAATTTAAAACTTCGCGCCAAAGACCGCCTGGCGACGAACTAAGAACCCGATCGTGAGAGAAGACAGCAAAATAATATTAGATAAGTGCCATCCTTACTTGTTCCAAAGTTTCGATTCAATATCTTATCGGGAAGGTCCCACGCCTCTGTCACCATTCCGGGTTTTATCTTTCCAGCTTATCGGGAGGCATTTAAAGATTTCCGCAATGCATTTCTTATGGAAGAATTTTGCATCCACCTGGCGTCGAGCTCACTGATATTTGGCTACATTTTTTCCATGAGAAGCATAGAAGACTACCTCAACTTCAACCTCCGAAATTTTGGTTACTCTATCTTAACGATAAGTGCCTCAAAATAATTTTCAAAAATCCGCGCAATGCATTCTTATGGGAAAATTGCGATTTTTGGGAATTTCTGGCATCGAACCCATGATAGCTAGCGTCGAAGTCTGCATTTTTCTGGCATCTAGAGTGTAGGGCCAGTACGTCGAAAAAATCTGACGTCGATGGCGCTTGTGGAACATGGTCAGAATTCGTATCCCCTATATCTATATATATATAGGTATATCCGGAGAGTTAGCTATATATAATAGATATAATAGATAGATATCCGGAGAGTTAGCTATATATAATAGATATGAGGGAGCATTTTCTTTAGTTGCTAATAAATGACACAGAAAATCGAAAAGAAATCTCGGTTTCACCCAAAAATACCAGAAATTGATTTCACAGTAACAACTGCATTATACAGTTCAGCCTGAAACAATATGCTGAGCCTTAAGAATACTCTTTCTTTTTATTATGATAAATTAAAAGGAGATACGACATTCTACTGGGTAATTAAAATTCAAAACGTGAACTTCTCTGTAAAAATTTTATTACGCTTCCATTCCATAGGAATTTTTCTCTGCGGTTAAAAATATTTCAGGGCATTAATAACTTCTTAACTATATGATGACATGGAATGTCGTAATCTAAATCAACAACTGATGGATTCGAGTTTGAGTTTTGGGTATCACATCGGGAACAATTCTCCTAATTAACGCTTCTAATGATATATATTCTTCCATGCACACTCATTAGAATATAATGAAGGATATTCATCAACGTCTAAAAAGAATGAGTGCTTTAGAGATGTAAGCACTAAAGTTATTCAACTCAAAAGTAAACAAATTTTGATACCTTAAAGCTACTAAAGTTAGCAAAATACGATACTGCACAGCAATGATTTAAGTCGAAGTTCGTAGTTTTGGAATAATCCCTCTACGACTGGCAGGTTGCAACTGCCTCTGAAAGCCAAGATTTTAGAAAATGGAGTAATTATTATGCTGATTTCTGCATAGGTGCACTCTGAGACATATGCAATTCTCATTTAAGTAGAAGGCAGACCTCTACTCTAGTATCAATGGACGAAGAAATTTTTCAGATATGTACGACTTCTCTGCCAAAGGATAATTTCACCTGAACTAGGGGGAGCTAACCACCATAATTTCACGGTTTACTTCTAGGGAAGATCTTAGCGAAAAAAGGCGGCGGATACTTATCCTCGGGACGAATTAACGCCAATGTGGAAAAAACGAGAACGGCATCTTGAAAAGTGTGGAGTGGGAAGAATGAAGGAAATGAAGAGAGAAAGCGCTAGAGGGGTGCTAGAGATAGGCGTGACGTAGAGAGGTCGGTGAGGGGTGTGAGGAGTTTAAAGGAAGGCCACGAAGATGGATTTATGAGATCCGTGCCCACAGCGTCCAGCGAATAACATCGGCTCTACTCAGCGTCGGTCAGAACTTCCACCTCCGCCGGCCTCACCCCGTCTCTTTCGCTTTGCACTTCCCTTCTTTATCTCTCTCCCTATTCCACGGAATCCGTGAGGAGGAAGGAATCTATTTGGCTCCTCCCCGCTCAACATCGTGCCCTTCAATGCCTCCACCCTCTCTCTCTATCCATACCAAACTGATCGGTTGTGTATCACAGAATGGTTTTTCAGCGCTCACAGGAGATGCGATATCGTTATGCGTTTTTTACTTTTCTCGGAAAATTCATAGCCACGTAGGCACGGAGGGATAATTTCCATTCTACAGGGTGTTCCATTTATTTCCTTTCGGATGCATAAAATGAAATGGTTATTAATCTATATAAAAGAGCATTTTTACCATAAAGCAAATTTGTCTTTGGCTTTAATTATCATCGCTTTTCTTCGCGTAGGAGAATACATTTTTTATAGAGTTTAGGGTTTTTATGAAGCTCAATACGGAGCCAAAGGGAAGAAAAACCATTTCTGCACTGAAAAATGGGAGCTATTACTCCGAAAATTTAAAAAAAAGACAACTGAAAGCAAAGTTGAAAACCTGCTGATGGTATGACAAAATTTTAAAAGTTCTTCGACAGCAAAAACCATGTCGTACCTGAGCTCCCACTAGGAACCGAACCCTGGGACCGCTGTCACCGCAGTCGAATGCGCTGCCAACTTGGCTATCCGGTACCTGATCCTGCTGATGTTTAAATTGTGGGAACCCCAATATTCATTTAATTTAAATTTATATATATATATATATATATTATCTAATGAAAAACTGCTGATTTATGTGATAATTAGTTTTCGCATATTCTTAAAATATTTGGAACATTTCAGAGAGATTTACATATTACTCGCACATTATGATATAACGGAAACGTTTTCCATATATTTTAATACTGCTATGGTATTTTCATAAGCAATTATATTCTAAAAATTTGCAATTTATAGAAGTTAAGTGCAAAGTTATAGAAGGTGCTGACTATTTCTGAGAAATTATATACATAGCAGTATGAACATTAGATACTAATACTCGTATATTGATGAAACTATTAATATCATAAAATTTATGTACGAAATATTACGGATATAATAATTCTGAATTTGCCTTAAGAAAGAAACATTAAATCGCTCAATTTTACGTTTCTGAAACACGAAAAGGAAAAAGATATTATTTTTGAAAATTAGATGGTTAAAAAAATCATGCGAGAATATATTATCAAAAGATTCTATAAAGTGTATCAAATATTCGAGTGAATGGATTTACAAAATCCAATCAAATATTTCACGTTAGAAATCATTTATTCCTCAAAACATCGAAAGAAAATTGGCATTTCCAATTTTTGGTTGGGGTAATTCAAGATTTTTTGAAAACGCTAAGAATTCAATTTAAGAATTCAATCCAGATTCAAGAAAATTTTAACACGTTTGATACGAAAATGCTTTCACACGTTCAAATTTCTATGGCAATGACTTCTGTATGATAGGATGAGGTTCAAGAGCAAGGTATTATCGAAGGATAAACTACAATTACAATTTGAATAACGGATAACGAGAAGCAGAGAACTACAGTGATTGTTTTCCAATTGAATAAAAATCTCGATTACAAACCATACTAAGTAGCAGTATTTTTAAAAAGGCTTTAACAGCTAACAGAATCGAACCCTCGCCTACTTTCACATGGTTGAACGCGCTGCCCACTTGGCTACACATGAGCCGAACTATAACTCAGCATTAAGTTTAAGGACATGCTATATCAAAATATAAGAAAAAGCTTACTTTAGTTGTATGCATCAATAATTCTTTTTTAGAGTGACACTGTTGATTGAATTTTTTAATTTTAATGAATAAAAAAAGGGATATTGAAGTAATTCCATCATCAATTTTAATGAAATAACGCACTACGTAGGATTTTTCTAATGATCTACTGATCGGTAAAAAAAATGCGGATTAAAACCCTTCGTGAAATAAATTATCTTCTAATGAAGGCACGATTATCCATCTTTCCTAAGCGACCATCTATTGCTTGAAAGCAGCGAGACAAAAACAGGATCGATGTAGATGGAGAAATGGTACGAAAAGTGAATAAAATGAAGTTGGAAGACGTAGCAAAAAAAGAGGAAGGCGGTTTGCGTTCACGGGCGAAGCAGTCCACGAGGGAGAACACTCATTATCCGTTCAAAGGAAAAGAGAATCTCTCCTCAATCTTCAAGTGGCGCCCTCCATGTCTTCAGCCATTCTTATCTCAAACCCAGCATCATCTTCCACCATCTCATGGGAAAGTATAAGGACCTAAAACAAGTCAGACCTCTCCAATTACGGACCTGAATAAATCAATCATGAGGAGAATGAGAGAGAGCGCGTGAGAGAGGGAGGTATGCTCTTTGCGATCACCTCTCCTCCACCTAAAAGCCCCCCTTTCCTTCCGATACTTCTTTTATTCCATCCAACCACCACTTCGCACCCCATGTTATGCGCAATTTCTCGCCAATCCGCTACTTCGACGCACTTGCAATGCACAGCAGCGCAACAGAGGGTTTCTTACGCTCGCAATTGGAAGGTTTAAGTCAAAACGAATGGAAGACCTACAGCAACTCCACCATATTGAGGAATACACGACTACTCAGGCTTCTATGATCTCAGCTCAGAATATTGATGAGGAAGAAGTCAATTACATTTTAAACTATTTTGTAATTAAATAATAGGATGGCTTAAATAACAGTATTTCTCGCACTTCTTGCACAGGCAATGGCTAAACAATCATTCATTCGCAATTAATGAATTAGCTTTCGAAATATTTAACAAACAAAAATCTTTGATAATTCCGCCAGGTAAGTCCTGCTTGATGAAATATAAGATTCATTTTACAGCCAAAATATAAGGATATTTGCTTAAACTCCAATTTGTAATTTTATGGAATTAATGACATCTATTCCGTTAATTTTTGCTGTTATGCTGGTAAAAGTCAATTTATATTCAATATCTCCTTAACTTGTATTATATATACATTTTTACTTTTATATGCATGTACTGACAACATGAATCAATTTTTAATATTTCACAATGTGGATTCTTTCAAAAAGTGTACAGAGGTTTTTGAAACGTCTATGAGATTCTTCGGTAAGAATTGTATAGGGGTTAAATTCCTTGTTATTTCCAAAGAAATAACAAAATTTTAATAAATCTATGCGCTAAATATACTATTTATAAATTATATTTGTTATGCCTCATTTGAGATATGAAGAACTGATAGTACAACTTAAATAAGGATCGTGATTTTTGCGTGGTTGCAAGAAACTCCAGAGCTCTATCAAATTTCGGCAGATAACTCGCTCTAGAATCATATAAAACTCGTTCATATCGAAAGGAAACTACAAAACTCTCAGTAGGAAGAAAGAATTTAAAGCAAGCCATATGTTACAATGATTTTTGAAATTTGTCGTGAATTCGTGCGATAGTGCGTATCAACAATACATAATGTTTACACGCCAAGTCCGAATAGTAGGGAATAAGTTCTTTAGGCGATACATTCCTGAGCAGCGTCACGCTTTAGCCGAGGAATAACTGTATTTTGAAATATAATCTTTCTTTATAACTATATCTGAAATAAAATTATTCGGAACAGAAAACCCTCCTTCCCAGTTTATCTCAAGCTTTACTTCAGGTTCATCAAACAGACATAATCGATATCCAAAAACTGAAGAAAAAAAATATTGAAGAAAGCTCAAATCGTTCGATAAATTTACAGAAATTATACTCATCGTGGGTGAAAATCATCTGAAATGATCATTTTCTTAAGGATTCCCACAAAGCAATAGAGGTTGCATCTACACCCTTGGTAGGAATGGAACCAATAACGGAAGTCCATTTTTTCCGGTCCGTTCAGCGATGGGAAGTCACTTCGGATTTGAACATTTAGATTGTGAGGGACACGATTTAAAAATCCGGTTTTACAAAGTATACTAATCTTTCTCTATGAGTTCATTGAAAACTTATTTCCTAATGAAATGTGTTTTCTGAGAAGATAAAATTCAAATCAAGGTCTATTGCGGGAAGTAGTTCTCTGCTATCTATATAACAGAGAACTTTTCTCGGCCAGTTTAACTTAAATGACTCGATACTAACCAAGGATGTGGGTGTTTGGCTATAGGTCAGAAAATTTTCTTGATTGCCTATCTAGGTGAAAACGGAACCTGTGCCAACAAACGACCAGGAAATCACTCCTCCCCTGTGCCTCTGCTACGCTGCGCTATGTCTATTCCAACTCCTCTTCGACTCCCTCCTCCCTCGACGACTTTTCCGATTCTCTCACAATCCACGTGTTCCTGTGCCTTTTTTACCTTCCCAACACCCACCGTCCACCCAAGGGCCTGCTGTTCTTTCTCGCCCATTTTTCTCCCGGCTTTTCGTTTCACCCTCTTCATTATAGAGCTCTCGGGGCCACTTTTAATTGGTCGCGAACCACGTGATACCCTTTTTTCGCCGCGCTCTTTTTATTCCTAACCCCGCGCTCGTGAAGATGATGATGCAGATCGAACAGGGATGTTCCCGAGGTTCGCCAATAACTCATGCGGTTGGCTGAACCAACCAGACTCCGGGTTCTTGTACAATTTAGTGTGAGACCGGCACACAAATGGAGGAAGGAGATTTGGAGGGAGGTGGTGAATGTTTGCTCATCAAAAAGAGTCTTTAAAAGGGGATGATGCTACTTATTCGGTAACCAAATGAATTCAAAGCCGCCGGAGCGTGACTCGAGTCGCTCGACTTACTTCTGCATACAAGGTTGTTTACTTACTCTCGCGGTGGATATTTATATCGCTCTAAACATGATCGACTGAGAATTGGATTGAAATATCCTCGGGTTAATGAGATATTCAACGTTTGCGGACTTGTAAGCATTGATAATTTCAGCGAGAAAGGGAAACCCGATATTACTTTCGTGATTTTTCAGTGTCTAATTAACAAAAAAGACAAGAGTGAATCTAATCCTTCGAAAGGCTGTAAAACCAACGCGATCCGGATTCAACCAAATAAAAACTTATCACATCATAACTCGTGACACGGGTTCGTTGAGTACGTCTGAAGTTAGCCTAGTTCGATGTAATCTGATTCTTATAGAAAATCTGAAAAACGGAAATATCCTTTCACCGGTTATTTTCCATTTGCTTCAACAAACAAGCGATGTTGAGTTTGCGATAGCGATTTTGTGGCACGTCATAAACCTGAATAATATCATAGGCGATTTTTCCAAGGTTACCCTTAGTCGAGACGATAAATCTTGCTCGTTTAACTATTAATATTAAGAACGCTCTAATTTTATTTGAACGTAAATCATTGCTGTTCCTTATTTATCTATGCTTGCCCTATAAAATCACACGCGACTGAGCGATGATATAAATCTTAACCTAACAAGTTTGCACCTTCACTTTTCATCACGCAAAAGATATATCTGATTCAGATTTCCTTCATTTAATCATAAGTGATACCATACGCTTTCCGTGGCTCCAGAACTTGTTAGTTTCCGCATCCCATCCTGAAAAATTTTCCTCTCAGTTTGAAAAAAAATTTAAATCTAAAAATACTGCATAACTGCATAATATTTAAATGTTTTAATTGAAAATCCAGTATTGTATCCAAGCACGGTCATGAAAATATGCTAAAGTAATTTTAACTACCGAATCAAAAATTTATGTATGCACGTAACAAATAACTTAGTACATATTAATAATAGGTACTACAATATCGTTCCTCGCATTCTAATTAGTAAAATATATTATTCACCTCAACATTTAAGGGTACCTTCTGAATATTTATGGACTAAATCTCATATTTTAATTTCGAAACTTCGTTTCAAACCTATTCAACTGATATTATATTCAAATAAAAAGATAAGGTAATTGTCGATTCTATTTATAATAATCATTTAAGATTCTAAGAATTCCAATTTTTTCTGCATAAATCAAGCTTTTCGTTATAGTTTCTCTCCCAAAAAAATTATATTAGGACTAATACACTATTGTAAACAGGCAAAGTTGGCTCGAATTTCAACGAAAATATCGTTACATGATTAGAGCACTACACTCAAAAGGAGTAGCCATCTTCTAAAATATGAAAACAGGAACCATAAAAAATTGGTCAAGGCTTACCACAGAGCAATTATGTTCAAATATACAAATGTGTTTCTCATCAGGTTTAGCACTTCTTTACTGAGATTAGAAATATGAATAAAATTGAAGATATAAGGAATTTGGATTGACGCTCATTCGATCTGATTTTGAAGGCAACTCAAGAAGTGTTACGTATCGCTCACTTATTTTCAGCATTTCCGGGTTGGATGAGGTTGGTTATTGAAGTGAGGCGGGGGAGTGCAAG
Source organism: Pachydiplax longipennis (assembly GCA_036926295.1). Classification (NCBI taxonomy): domain Eukaryota; kingdom Metazoa; phylum Arthropoda; class Insecta; order Odonata; family Libellulidae; genus Pachydiplax; species Pachydiplax longipennis. The sequence continues at coordinate 23,173,741 of JAVFKF010000012.1, forward strand.
CATAAGAGTTCGGAACGAGGGTGAGGAATGTCCTTCTGGTCATAATGGGGCGTTAACCCCGTGCGAACGGGTCCATGATGAAAACGGAACTTGCCAAAAGGAGTGCACACATACTAAGATGCAACGAGACCTGTTTGGTATGGACCACCGAGAGAAAAGAGATTTTGATGGAATGTTAAGTTTTAAGAAAATAAGAGATTAAGAATCAAAGTAGGAAAACATATGTACTGGATCAACAGGAGAGCAAAAGGTAGAGAGGTAACGAAAATGTGAAGCCAAAGTTGCTGACCATACTACTTGTTTGCTATTCCAACGTGTTTCACGTCAGCTGAATATTGCAAACAAGAACAAGAAACATTGCAAAAAAAACAATCTACCTGTAGGATTCTAAGATTTGTTGTTTTGAATTAGAACAAATCGGTTAATGATATAACACATTAACACTCTATCCCTACATTCACGTTTATCTACGTATATGATAAATGTGTAGAAAACAAATAACTGGAAGTAATTTACCCGCCTTGATATAGGCGTAATTCCTCCTGAATTCCAGAATTCGGAAGGCTAATCTTTATTCACAGAGTGCCAGAATATTTCACTAATTTTCTATAGTTCGAATGACATATATCTGCTTACTTCGGCTAAATCATGACAGCAAGTTGAAAAATGACAGTATTTTGTAATTAGAAAGAGAAATTAAATCTGAATAATAAATGTTATTCAGAATAATACATGTTATCACATGAAAGTAAAGAAAAAGCAAAGGTGATTCGAAAATGACAGGACTGCTTTCCATATTGAATATATGGATATTTTCTAAAAATCTTAATGGCGAAGTCCGAGGTTCTTAGAATTTCAAATACAATTTAATCTATTTAGAACTTTCATAGTCATTGACATGGACAGGTTTCTTTATTACACCTCATAAATTACTCCAGGTGAGCTTGGCCACTCTAGCCGAGTATCGCTAATTAAATGCCCAAATAATTTCAGGGATCCCAATTCTTTTATCTGAAGAAAATTGGTGATAGATAGCAGAAAATATCAATAAATCGCTACGATATCAATGCAAGATGAGATGTAAAAAGTTGCTAAACTTCGACAATTTCGAAAAATTAAACAAATTTTCCATAAGAATAAGAAACAAAGTCTATCATTACTCAGAATTGTCCAAAGCCAAATATTTAATAACTCAGTTTCTCCTGCCAATTAAAACGAAAAGGTACGCTTATGGGAGCTATCAGATCACCAATAGCCATCAGAATACAACAATTTAACAATTTAGGGTTATAAATGTTCTTTAGAATGCCTTATCTACATTAACTGAGAATCATTGGCTAAGTTTCTAGAGTACCCTATAAATATCAGCGGGTACAAACAGCTTAGCTTGTCTATAGATTATTATTATTATCTACTTATTGTCTCTATTGGATTTATCACTTTACTAAGATGTGAAATTTTGAGTAATACAGCATGAGAATCATGTGATATATAGTTCCTTTAATAAAATACGCAAAAAACTGCTTTGAATTGGTATATGAATAAAAATTACGCAAAGTCAACCAAGTAAACTCTATTTAAGTGAGATCACGAGCAATTTCTCCTCATGAGTGTTTTGGAATTTATCTAGCCTATTATTTCTAGTGATCTCGCAACTACATCTTGATGCATAGAATATGTTTCATTTATTTCTAAGTATAAGATAGCGGATGTATTTCTCATTAATCTTTTTCCCAGTCATATTCATCGCTTTGGTGATTATTAAACTACTGATATATGAGTGATACTGAGTGATAGCATATATTAAAGTTCTCCTTGTGGATATACGAATATATGAAAAGTGTAACTTTTAGAGTCATTGTCATTCACCTGGACTTGTTCCGCTAATAGCATTCAGGCTGGAAGAAAATAAGGTAAAACTACCTCACTCGTCATTTTGCTAGTAAGCCTCGTTCTTCCTCCTAATTTTTAGTGGCTTATGGTAGGGGATGAGGTTCCAACCGATCTTCAGGCTGAATATTTTACAGATAGTCTTTCAAGCAATAAAGAAATTTAAAGACTGAAGTTCAAAAATAGATTCTATAAAAAGATTTGGTTTGCCGTATATAGAATCATAGAGTCACGAACACTCATTCGTGTTGCCCAACGACAAAACTATCTGACGCCCTACTTCCTTTATATCCGCCTCTGGAAATGAAATTATGCCAGTTTTCTCTTTCACATTTTTACGGAAGTATTCATAGTAGATTCTAATTTTCTGTTATCATTTTACTATTTTTAAGATTAAACAAATCTATAATCTATAGAAAATAAATTCTATAAATCTTTGCGATGAACGACAGTATTTACGTCCACTTCAAAGAAAATTATTATCTTATTATATTATCTTTATTCGCGAATATTCGTCACTAAAACTACCACAGTGTCAAAAACAAGTAATTGCTTAACACCCTTCATTATAGATATTTAAAAGGAACAACCACTGACGGGATGTCCGAGCGCGTGCATATCAGCTCGATGATGCTGGACGCACTCTTATCCTCACAGATCAAACGGTGGGCAAGTTGGCAGCGACTCAAAAACAAAAACCACACTAACATGGATCCATTTCCGAAAAAAGTTCAGGCGCCCCTCTAAAGACACACGTGTTTCAACAGTCGTCACATGTATGTGTGTGACGTGACATAACCACGGAACTTCCCAAAAAGTGATACACTTGACATACCTTGTAGTGGAAGAGCACTAATGAATTAACTGGACAGGTGTTGAGAGCTATAGGGATTTCTTCAATCGTCATTCCATATACTACATCAGTGGATAGCAATAAAATCTCTTTCACACTTCCGAAGCTAACTTATTTCATAGTTTGAATAATCATCCACTTATGAAAAGTAAATATTGAAAAATATGAGAATCGAATTACCGGTGCAAAACAAAAAGTAAAGCTATAAAAGTATCATTGTGTGTTGACAATGATAAAACATTCCTAGGCATGGCTATTTTAACTAGTTAAACGATATACCTAAATCTTTTCAATGTAATCACATTTAGCGTTATTGATCCTGTAAAAATATTAAAGATTAAAAGGATCCCTGAGACCAATGGAATTTTTTTCAATTTTAGGTTTACTATAGGTAAAATATTTTCAATTTAGTTTAGAATTTTACCTAGTTAAACCCAAAATCGTAATTAATGAAATATTTTAGGATAATTTTCAGATACTTTCCATTTTATCAGAGAATACATTCATTGGCGTTGTTTCCTTTGCGCCATATAAATATTTCAGTCTTGGAATTCCCTTTTTATCCATAGTTCGAATAATAACATTAAAATTATTTACTCTGAGACATTTGCTATTACAATTTCTGCGTTTACATTTTCATTTAATTATATCCATCGAAGAACAACAATCTTATTCATCACAGTAGGTACGTGTGCCAAAATACATTAAAATGTACTTTTTGTAACTTTATTATTTTTCTCAAAACCTGATAACACGCAAGGAACAATTTGTCAGTAAGAATATATTAATAACACATTTAATGTAATCTTTCCCATGATAAAATAACTCCTAACCACCTCCATTTGAACACCCAATCCTCAAGCCAAACTTACAGCTCGGGTAATTTTCACCCATATGAACTCAAGTTAAACCTGTTCTAATATTAATTAAATGCTACTGTACAGTTACCTTGTCATGAATTTTTTAAGCAGATATTGATACTGCTTGTTATTTACGAGGACGGAGTCAAAATTATGGTAGAAATAATTTTCGCATTTCGATAGGCGGTGTATCATCGCCTGAGAAATTGCGTTATCAATACTTAATACCTGTTTTATAATCTCTACCTCCAGGAATTAGGACTTACATATTCTCAATATTCACAATCTGTATATCTTTGGTTATTATCTACGTGTTTCTGAATAATTCCGAATATATTCGCTCAAAACAGTATATTTTGCGTTCCCATTTTTCCGCTATCTATGTCACATTTTTAAATTTTCTAAACGAAACGGAACAACATAATCCGTATGAGAACTTTCCTTAGGAATTATCATACAAAGTAAGGTAATGTGCAATAAAATACATTAAAACAAATGGCCTGAATAACAAGGACATTATCATGCTAAGAAATAGAAATTAAGCTTTTTAACGACTACCAGAAAGTAGATGTCAAAAGGGTATGAAGCTACGGTACACTGCAAACATAGAACCATGAATTAAGGATACTCCTACTTTTACCATCAAAATTCGATTCTCTCAATCTTTAAACCTCCTTCCTCAGCATGTAACACTAATTTTGGCTATTATAACTTTTTTCTTTTTTATCAACAAAATCTGTTTCTTATTCGAATCCTTACCTCTCTCTCCATTTACCTCAACTCTTCCTAATTCCCACAACCCTCTCGATCCCTGCACCACTCCCTAATGCTTCCTTCCCTCCCACTACCCCTTCATCTACTGTGTCCCATTCCCATCCATTCCAATCTCCCTTTCACACGTGAGAACCCAAACAGTTCCAAGCAGCCACCGTCATAATTTAAACGAAATATGTCGACCCCGATAGCATCTGAGTGGCTCTGAAGGCGGCGGTTAAAAGGAGAATAAAGGGTGGCGAGGAGGGGAGATGTGGAAGTATAAATGTTGTGAAGGAATAAAGAGGGAATGTGTGTGAAGAGGCAAAGGTTAAAACAAAAGAGTTTTTGGGGGTATAGAAAAATGATGGTTGAGTGGAGAGGAAAAAGTCGTTCCTTGAAAGAACTGAAAGCGCATTACCCGGAGATGTTTTATGAGTCCGACCACGTGGATTATAACCCTGTCAGTATTGTTTCACTTTCTTTAGCTTTTTGGTTCTTGCCAAAAGCTTGCCAATCATCATCGCTCGAATTTTATGTGTCATAAGATGATGTCATAAATAATCTCATTCGTTCATTTTTATTAATAATTAAGAAAAGTAATATATCACCAAATTAATAATAAACCAAATAATGAATAACTAAATTTTTAGTTATTCATTAATTTATTAATATTTAGTCACTTTAAGGAATTTAAAACTCTAAGGTTACATGTAAGGTGGTAATTTAATGTCTATGAAAATTACGGGTACAGGATTTTGAAAATTAAGAACCAGACATGTAAATTGACGATTTTTAACGAATCGAATTTCAGACCCATTTAAGTAGAACCAAATTGAATAATTCAACAGGAAACCAAGAGAACAAGTTAGATTTTCCTTGCCATAACAGTAAAGGCAAACACTAATTCATCCTCGCAGAGTCTCAATTTCAAAACATGTGAAAAGTCAGAAATCCCGATAAAAAATCTGACGAGTCTAAGTTACGTACCAGAAAATAAAAAGTATGAAGAAAAATAAACAACTTAAGGTAGAAGAACATAAATAAGATATTGGTCATTTGAGAACTCGAGTCATAAAATTGAACTGCCGCGCGGAGACTCAAAATACCCTGCGAACAACTGAATGGCCTTAAAAAAATCATTATACTTTGTTGAGCTAGTTTGGTCTGTGACATATAATTCCCAATTAAAAAAATATGCGAAAGAAAGTGAAACTATTTCTAGTCAAAATGGAGAAATGTATCTCTAGACTTTTTGTCAGTGTTTTCTTTTAAGCGATATTAAGCCTCATTTGCAATTCAGTTCCAGATCATTTTCCAATACACATCACGACGCGATATTTCGTCATTACAAATTTCTAGCATAATACTATGCCTAAAGTAGTCGTCAGTTAGCACCTGCTTTACAAGGAGCACGCACCTCTAACCCACTCGAGATCCATCTCTAGTCGAGTATTTGTCTTTTTTCCCGGACACGCTTGATACAACTCCCCCGCCATTCCTACCCCTCCATAATTCCCCTCACTCCTCACGACTCTTTCCATACCATACTCAGCACATTAATTTGAAGGGAAACCAGTTTCATATTATAACTCGAGGTCTGGATGGAGCATGAGAGACACCCCAAACTCATCGGATTTCATATTATACGGTTTTTTATCTGCTTTAGGTCGACGTCTCGTTTTGTTTGACTTGTTTTTATGCCGTTTCCCACTCCATTTACCTTTCGAAGAGGGGTGGACGGCGTGGGAGGAGGCGAGGAAGAGAGATGGAATGGAAGGAAGAGGTGGTGAAAATATCAATAAATTAGTTAAGAGGGAATATTGAGAAGGGCGCGTAAAAAAAGGTGGGCGCTAAGGGATAAATGTAGGATATGTTTTCCTTGGCGGCGTAACTACATCAACTGCTATCGTCGATGCTATCAACCTGTCCGCGTAAAGGGAGAAGGGCTTTAAAATGATTTAGCCGAGACTACACAAACCCACGAGACATTTTTCATAATGATATCGACTGGCGAGTACCTCTGACGTCAACACACTTCCCGACATCGGGTTTAAATCCGCTATACACACTCGAGCGCTAACCGCTCCCGGACTATGTCGGGAGGCAATTTGTAGGTTTTGCTAACCTCCCCACGCTCTCTTCCCTAATCTCACACACGTGAGCTGGCAGGAAAATCATTCTTTATTAGTCTTTTCAGCTCCCGACGCACCGAGCATTGAGATTTTTCGAAGCCGATTGGAAGAAATCGGGTTCCAGGAATATGGCATCCGATCCAGTGAACGTATTCTGGAGATAAAACACGATGACATTCGACGAAGGTTTTTCTTCCGCTGAAGTTTTATTGCTATATCTTGAAGTCGTGAATTTATTATTTGAAGGCAGAAATTACTGTAAGAAACGGAGGCAATCCCACAGTCTAACGGAGGAAATTTTCTTACGACGTTTCTTGATATCTCTCGCTTTATATTATATACCTATATTATCGAATTCCTCACTATATACCAAGTTTTAAATTAACTTATTTTCCGGATACTTTTTATAAGTGCCTTAAGCAAACTTTCTCCTGGCATAGTTACCTATAATTCATAATAGCACTACCGAATCTTTTCTGCACCGATTCCAGAAATATGTTCTACACATGACATGATCGGGGAATGACGTTAACCCTTTCATGTTCAGTTTGAAATTCCGACAATGTATCGGTGGATACATTTCCCTGCAATCAAAGTGAAACGAGTCTGCAAGTTACTAAGCCATAAATATGCCGCTGCAGGTTCCACGTCGGGGGATGAAGACGAAAAAGTTCCTCCTGCGAATTCGTTCTGACGTTTTGATCAGAAAAACATCGAAAGGGGAAAAAGTGTGTACTACCTGGTTATGAAAGGCCGTCAAAATTACAAGGATATAATTCTTTGATAAGAGGTTAGTAAATAACGAGTTTGTTGTCAGTAATGTAATTTCCATGAAAATTTCGTTGGGTTACTGTAAGGTGAAGCAATGTACCACGTGTTTTAAAGGTAAAATTATAAAACACTAGTCGAAGAATAAAATCAGTATGATGAGACTTGACTTTGCAGAAAGCCATCAAGTAGAAGACAGTTTTTGAAGATTTAGTGGTTTCCGCAGATTCTATTTGGGCGACGAGTTGTCTAGCGAAATTAGAGCCCGAAAATAAATCTGCGGAAGCAACAAAGTTGTATACTATTTTCTAAAAGCCAAATTTCACGTTGATTCTCAATAGAGATATAAGATTTATGAAAATATGCTATGCGATATGAGATCTCTCAAGACTACATAAGTAAATAATGAGACGGCAGAATAACTATTTACTCAACGAAGGCTATTTTGTTCCTCCATCACTCGGAAAATCACGTTGACGGACAAACGCTCGATTTCGAATGCATATAAGAACAATACAGACGAAGGATTTATATTAAGAGCAGAAAACAAAGGAACAGAAATCGATAAAATAATTGCAAGAAAGAATACAGATTTAAATGTGCACTGTAAACCTAGCGTTGAACATATGACGAAATTATCATGGTACACCTCATTTGTGCTATAACTCTCCGTAAGTCACCGAAATGTTTTTACCATTTCCATCAAAATTGATAAATATCTTATTCTCTCTCCTTTTTGATCTTGAAAAAAATCAACATTTAACTGTCCCCTTTTTAACAAAAAATCGAGCTGATTAACACCTCTATTTGGTCCTATAGCGAATGGTCACCGTAAAGGAAAAGCGTGAAATTATCTCATCCAAGCTAAATAAAATTTAGCCTATTGTATGCAAAGGGAATACATTTAACTATCTCTAAAGTGCGAAAGTTGTGCAACCTATTGTTCTCCAGTTTGTTGCGAAAATGCAAACTCTCCACGTTATTTGTAACATTAATTTCCTAATAATCATAAACAACTCAAAGAAAAACATAATTTTAAACCTGGCAACGACGAGAAAACATTTTCATTCAAAATTTCCTGACTGTTCTGGGAACTACTTTCCGCAAGATAAGAGAACAAGAATGATAAACGGGTAATATGTAAAGAAGCGGAGACCTACAATTGCAGCTATCAAACGGATAGCTGAGCAGCTGCCACTTTATCATTCCAAATATGAATGAATGTAATAAATACTATCGGCATTTCTAAACACTTCGCCTATAAGCGAGTTTTTTCTTCGCCAAACTGTGTTGCGAAGTTGCGAAAAAAACTTTTCCATAATTTATTTCTTTCTTTTATTAATATTTAACATAAAATGTACGAAGCAAGCGGGAAGAAAACTTGAAATATGTCCCATCGACGCCAGTTAAGTTTCAAATAATAATTATACTAATTATGTATGAATGAAGGTATTCCAGGATAAGATATAAATTTTCCTGAGTAATCGACATGCTGCGAGTGCATGTTCGAATGGATTAAAGGAAAGACTATATTCTTCACTGCGATGAAGAACAGTCTACTAACATTAGCCAAAGAATGCAATGACAAAGTTGAAATATGCATGACAGCGAGAAAAAGAAAACATCCCCTCGTTGATATACTCGCCTTTTAGCGAATACGGCAAACAGATAAAAAAATTAAGGATTTATCCCAAAGATATAGTCATGAGATGTCTCATACTCACGCAACCTCGCTGTGGTTTATGTTAACACATAAAACATTAAAAGCAAAATGAGTTAAACTTCCGAAATAATAAAGGATTAAGCTTTTCCGCCGGCTAAAGGAATTTTCCGAGCGTAATATTTTTGTCGTACTGATAACAAAAGCCCATCACAGCGTGGCTAATTATAAGGCCTAAATGGAATTTCATTGTACATGCCAACCGAGAAAACAAGCAAGCACCTCAATTTCCTCGAATACTTTCCAAAGGCCACCCTACAAGTACAAGGCGATCCACGGAAGCAAAAAATAAGCGAGCAAAAAAACAATACACAAGCAAAATACAATCTCAAAGCTTTTTTCACCCTGCGACCCTCCCTTGTTTATGATACCGCAAGCGCAAGCAGATGGCTTAAAGGTTTGTCCACATAGCATTCCCTCCCTCTCATCTCTTCACTTCCCACCCCTTCATCCCCCACCCTCCCCGACACTTCAGATTCTGAATCTTCCCTCACATAAATCGGCCCTTCCAGAAGAACCAGTTATTGCGACGGAGTTGAGAGTTGGCAAAAATAATGCGCTCCAAGACCCCGTTTTGATGGGTTATGGTATCTTTGTCAGGATAAGCAAGAAAGAAGAAAATGTTGGCGGGATGAGGTGAGGTCGCGATGGTAGATGAAAAAGGGGTGAGAAGATGGAACGAGCGAAGAAATATAGGAGATGCGTTGAAAATTACAGAAATTTTTCACTCTTCCCTCTTCCGAGTTTCCGCAATCCTCTGTGATAATTTCTTTATAACATTGACGAAACAAGGAGAATGTAAATTAATGTATCAGGAACCTTCGTTAGGCCACTGGCGTCTATTGAAGAGATTATTACAATTAATTTCAATTACAACTGATCAAGCACAGTTTTCAACGAATTCACAGACTTCCATTATGAGTATTGTTTCGGATATATTCTAATTGTGATTCTCCTCTTATCTCTTAGCCATATCTTGTCTAAAACATACTTTTCTTAGAAATTCCTATAAGGCAAAGGCCTTGGAGAGTTAAGGTCTTCAACCGTATGATGAATAAGAAAAATATCAAGTATAGATATCGGAGAAGATAAGCCAGCAACGTATATTATAGCATCGGGGAGAAGCACATTCTCCCTTTCAAATAAATGACTAATATAAAGAATATAAACGACCCTCACCTCTCTCCAAACCGGTTTTCTTCCTTATTAAAAGATTCGGATGCAATGTCATTCTTTATTTGGAATTATATTCGCTCTCAAATTATGCTGAATACTTCATAAATATTTCACCACATACCCATTTAAGAAAATCAGAGATTGATATCCGGAAAAAATATGTTAATTATAATTACATTTCTTCCGTTCTGGATGATTTTTCTCCGATTCTTCTACGTGAGTAAAGCAAAGGAGAGATGAAGAAAGAGACAAATTTCAAGGGTTCAGTTCAGAACAAAAAAACTAATGCGATGGTGGATGAGAGATCTTTTTAAAAAGATCTCGTAAATGAAACCTCGATTTCCAATATTTATTCCAAGTAAAATTAGGGAGCTGAGTAAATACATCTATAGCTCCACACCAACTGCTTACCAATGTGCTAATAGATATCCTTTTAGTGTGACAATGAAAGCATTTTCAATAGGGCCGTAACATACAAAGTTCAATGCAAATGAGGTAGAATAAATAGGATCATCCAAACGAATTAGAAGCTTACGGATATTCTTAATTAGGATCACGGAAAACACACGAGAAAATGGGTTGGATGAGATTATCTCTAACGCAGTCTCCAGTACTTTATTGGCATCCCCTTGAAGAGGGATTTTTTTATTATTTCCCTCCAGCCTACCATGAATTACATCTTCAATTCTCCTAGGTGAAGAGAAATGTTCCGTGGATTCGATGAAAATAAGATGTGTACGTATGAACGTACGATTGCTATGCATGGAGTGAAATAAAAACCACGGTAAAATGCTCTTCGAGATTTATTGCAGCTCCGTAGAGTAACTGTTGGGCCAGCAATTACTGGATTTGCAAGCTATACAGCTTTGCCCTCTCCTCCATACTGCATCATCCCGTATAGCAACTCCACATACTTTCCCAACTGCGTCCAACTTCATAACACACTTTTTTCTCATCGGAAATTTTTCATTTAATTCTTTCTTACACTCTCGCAACTTCCTCTGAATCAATATCCTCGATAGAAATGCTGTTTCCAGAGGAAGCCATTTAAGAAAACTGCATATAATGAGTGAGTGGAATGCATAGCCGCTGAATAAGTTAGATTTTCAAAGAAGATGCAAAGATCGATTTCAATATACAATGAATAATTAGGTGGAGCTATTATAACCTCGCATTGCCGTGATAAAAGGATGGCTAAATGTGGTAAAGGTCTTACAACGTTGCATAGCAAAGAATAGCGTAGGTATAGTGTGCGTTAATTCTTACCTTGGCACACCGTTATTTATAAGACGTTTCTCTCTAAAGTCTCAATATTTGGCATTTTATTCCTCCAAATTGAAAAATATCATATTTCCTTCCTGACTGATATTTGTGATTGAAAAAATCGTGAGTACACCGTAACTCTTAATCTTAAGATGTACCGCCAGTTTCGCTTGTAGAATGAGGTTATGTCAGTAACAAAATGATTTTAAAATCCTAATGATATTCTAATTTATACGACCGTGAGTCCGTCAAATATTACACTATTTCTTCACAAATTTGCATGAACTATCGCTAGATGTAGTAAGGCCAAAAATTTTTTCCTACATAACACAGAAAGTCTTTGAAATAACCTCTTAAATAAAGTTAACTTATCTGTAAATGAATTATTTTTCGGGCAACGTAATGATTTTGTCATTACGGCTTAAGGAGTTCCTTATTGTGAATATTATACTAACACTATACTATGCTAAGAAAACACAATTAAACGAAATAATTATAGGCAAGTTTAATAAAATAGTTATCCGCCTCGAAAAAGATTCACACCACATTCTTACCAACTTCCTTCATATTCGTTTATTTAAGAAACTCTCATATCTTTCTCTTTATTTAAGAAACCCTTATATTATTCCACGGCACTATCGTCGACATCCTTCCACAACAAAGATTCGTCTTAGGGGCTCCTAGATAGCCATATGGGCAGCACGTTCGACTTCGGGGAGAGTGGTCCCGGGTTCGATTCCCATTGGGATTCCACGAGCAAAATGACCTTAGCTGCCGAAGCACTTTTAAGAATGAGCTAAATAACTTCCTTTAGCCGCTGACTTAAAACATAACATAACATCTACAATCATAACTGATAAATACTTCTTAATTAGGACTTAATTCACGATTAAGAGCACGCGTCTGAGCGAGTAAATATTTTAGCAACTCATTTAATACATTGAGGTGTAAAGTAATCATTGCGAATTCAGTCACTTACTATTCTCTCTATAAAACGATGAACTGGAGGCCGAAATTAGAGATTCTTATAATTAATCTAAGAAATAAACGTACAACAACTCCGCGGATGATTCTAAGAATAAAACTGCACTAAAAAATCATCACTGATACCCTCACTTCCTTCATCTAGCTACGCTTTTATACCGAACCTGCGGTGTATTCCTAAATTACACACTGAGAACTTCGGAATTCACACCAAATTTAAATTTTTTACCTCTGTGTGCCCTCTTGATATAACCGATCCTTGTCTGCATAGCAAATAAGTTGGGTAGCAAGATATTTTATTATTTCAGCAGTGTTATTGCATGCTAAACATCTCATCCATTTACTAACGTGTGTGGGATATATCCTATACCAAAATTTAACAACTGCTGTTCTTACAAAGACACAAATGGAAATCACATACAAAAAAGGAAATGAAAGAATTCGTTGCGAAGAAGATTGAAATGAAAGGAAGACTACTGGATCATGAAAGCTATGTTATATTGATTAAATTATCATGAATAGGCAAAGGTTCATATCTCTCTTTAACTGCATTAAGTAAGGAAACTAACATTATATTACCGAATTCTAAATTTAAACTTTACGCTGAGCTGTACTTAATTTAAGGACTATTTGACGTTCAAATAAAATTCCGTTTAAATATAACTCAATATCCATGGGTAGATTCTTGAAGGCCTTCAAATTTGTTTCATATCGAATCGACAACTATGATTTGAATTCGAATCTGCGTTAGAATCGAATGAAGTCCGATAATTTTTAACAATGTTCTGATACACTAACACCTACAATACAAAAATACTTTTTCTTTTTATATCAGTGATGTATCATAAGCAAAGAATATAGTTGCTAATAATGACAGAGTAGTAAAGGTCACGTTTATAAAACTTCCAATTTTTATACTCATATCGGACTACATCATGACTTTGCTCAGAAGAGTTAGTTATGTCTGACTTATAATGAGTGAGTAAAACCTAGGGTGTGAAACTGTGTACAGATACCGTATCATACGGAAGTCGAAAATTAAAAATAAATTGGGAAACAAAAAGAAAACGACTTTTGGATAACATACAGGGCTCTCAATTAGAGCTGGTTATTCATTTATTCAAATGTGTCTCTAAAAAACTCTCTCGATTATAGCAAGGTCTCTTTCGAAAATAGGAAATTTAAAAATTATTGTCTTTGAATGCATTTAAAAAAAGGCAGTCTTATGATCGACCTCTACAGGCCTGCAATAGGATACTTAGAATCAGTGATTCGATTGTCACGATGTCAGGAACATACAATGAGATTTTTTTAAATTCAAGATTATTTTTTCGATAATTTTTAAACAAAATGGTTATATTTCACAAATATTCATACTTCAGTGTTACTTTGGGCAAATACATCTCTCGTAAGTTTTCGTGAGTTTTATTAATGTTCACGTAATTTAGTGATTCCTTTTCTTATCTAATATTTTATGCACAATTTTATGATAGTTTGATATCAAGTGAGAGGGATAAAAGCTTTAAACTTCCCACTAAGCAATAACGTTGCATGTAGCTGTGCTTTTGTCTATCTTTTTTTATTTTTATTTTATTTGCGTAAGAATGATACACGAATTTCAAGATGGAAGATCAAGCTTTCAGAGATGAAAATACTAATTCGAGAGACTATCACTGCAAGAGAGTCATATGATAAACAAAGAAACGGCTCCCGGATAGCTATGAGGGTAGCGCATTCGTATTCTGTGAAAGCGACTCCAGGTTCGATTCCCTATGGTAGCCTACGTGCAAAAATAACCTCAGCTGTCGAAGTACTTTTAAGAATACTATCTACAAAGAACTGCAGACAAAGCCTCGACATAAATAAGAGTTGCAGACGAAAGGTCAAAGTCCCAGGGAAGAATTGAATTTTTTATAAGAGCTAAGGGAATAACTTTGGCGTGCTCGTAATCTCATTACTAAGATTTAGAAGAATTCGCGGCATTGAGGAAAGGCAGATATTCTAAGAGAGGAAAGAAGTTGCTACGCACACGTAGCTGTACGTTTGTGTCAGTCCACCACCTGAGGGCCTACTTTAATAACATCTAAAAGACCTTTTTTCCTCCATCCTTTTCGCATCCTCCCACGATCCCTCAAACACACCCGTACAGGGCATTGATATAATCTCAATCACTATAAAACGTCAATTAAAGGGTTTCCTGCCTTGAGACATCAGCAACTTCCCTTTTCTTCATCTCATGCTCTTTCCTCGAAACCTCTCCTCACGCTATCGCCAAAACAATCCCTAAAACGTCTCTCTCATTCAAGCGTCCCTTTTTTACACTAAAATGCCATCAATTCTCCAATCAGCGTAATCCAATTCTCCGTCCCCCTATTTGTCAGGAAGAACTTACTGAAGGATTCTTTTAATTTGGTCGAAATTTCTTAGTGCCTGCATTTAAGATAAAAAGAAACTTAAGCTATGTTATTAAGATTACCTCATTCTTCATAGCAAGGAGTCTCACGATTGTTTAATGACTTGTGTTTTCGTGCGTTTGAAAACCTTGCTTTTGGTGAATAGTTTTCAGTAAACAGATAAAACTTTCGGTTTTGCAAAAAAATTAATGCATATCAAGAAGTCAATTTCAAGGTTCCTTCGGATAATAATTCCCCTCTCTACTGTTCGGTTGCATATTTAATACATTACATGTGGAACTGAAGAGCATAAAGAGGGCAATACTTTGAGATTTTTTCTATATTCGTGACACCTAGCGCAATTAGCATTCCACTCTGCTTTCTCTTCCCTAATCGGAGTTTCATTTATTGCTATTTGTTTTCATATATATTTATATATATTATAGGTTTAGAGTCGAAGGATAGATTCAAAGAAAAAACCCTGGACGTTTCCCTTCATACGAAATAAATTACACCAAATAGCTATATATAAATTCAAAGACATTTTGATGGCTTAATCTCGCTCAAAAATTACCTGTACCACCCTGACCGAGGCGACGTGGAACGTTTAAGACATCATGCAATTCAAGACACGGAGAGATTCGAGAAAGCTTTTACTGAGAAATCAGGAAAACGTTTCCCTTCATATCTCAGACTGCTCTCGGCGAAATAGAACGCCAGCACGCGCACGTAAACGAAGCCGCATCGTGCCAGAGGGACATTAAAACGATCGAATTAACTTGAATTAACGTCCTGCGCCAATAAAAAAGCCTTCTTAGTACACTCGGACATTGGCTTCGGAAGAAGCGATCAAGCAACTAAACCGTTCGCTTCAATCTCTTGGCGCATTCGTTGCATCGCATTTAACTAATGTATCTCTCCATCTCGTCCGGTTGTATAAGGAGAGGATGTCCCTCTCAATATAATTGCCAGAGATGCTGAGGCGAGAAAGAGGGAAGAAGGAATGGAGAAATTAAGATTAGAGTAATTTCCAGCGGAGGAAGCGCCTTTTCAAAGTACCAAAGCTGTAATGATTTGAAATCTTCCTCTCTCTTTGAGAAAAGAGAGCCATATTACTACCCCGCGCAGGTGTTTTCGTGGACTACTCTTAACGGACGCTTAAAAAGATCTCCTACCGCTTAAACGTCTCCCAATCCTTTTACCACGTCTAACTCCACACCTTGCTTACGTAGCTATCCTGTGCCATCTCTCTTCCTCGCTCGTTCCTTCTTTTCCGAGCCTCTTGATTTACACAGTCGTTCCGCGTGCTACGTGCATTGAGACGTTGGAGATCAAGGGAGTAACACCACGAGGTGTGACTTTTTCAGATGCCTGAGATGGATGAAAATTCGCCGGACGAAAGGAGAGGTTTGGATGAGGGAAAGGAGGTGATAGATAAAATAGAAAGCATGAGGAATATTAAAGAAGCGAAGGAGGCAGTGAAAAAGGCGTGATGGAATGTGAGTTGATTTTAGATTTCAGGAAAATTGGTCGGACGTTTGGGAATATTCTGAGAGAGTAACAATTTGTAATCCCACATGAAAACAATCTAAAAGAGAACCGAGCTAACTGAATATTCCACATCACTCCAGTCCTCTTACTGAGGAACTGATGAAAAGTATCAAATGTAAATTAAAGAAATACATTTTAAATGTTGAGTTAAAAGAAGCTGTTTCAAAATTCGCTGAGTACAAAAGCGAAGAAAATGGTGAAAAACAGAATACATAATTCAAGATAATGCATGCGTAAATTCCACAAGCCAACAAATTTTAACTTTTTCTGAGAAACATGGATAATAATAACTGTTCTTAACTAATTTGGGTTGTTAATACCAAATCCTTATTCCTTTATTGAAAGGGTATAGGGTATCAGGGCATTAACAATAACAATAAAATTTCGTTAATGAAGAGGGAAGATATCATTTCATTTCCTTCTCTAAATACTTAGAAGTTAGTATACTCTGCCAGTAGATCCGCAGCGTGCGAGATGCTAAAAGTTCAGCTTTGAAACTTTAGGTAAGAAGAGTAGCGCCTGCCTGCCTTCGATTCACTGAGGCCTGGATTTCAGACAAAGATAAGATATCCGCTCGAGGAGAAATTTTGGTGTAAACGAACTAGAGTAGTACGTTTATCGAGCCTTCGCAAAATAAAGAAAATTATGTAACACTAAAACACTATATATAAAAGCGGTAGACGAAAAATACTATAAGATTTGCAGCTCGGATAATACTTAAATGAAAAACATGATGGGCGATGCGAATTAAAAGTGAGCTTAACATATGACATAAAATCACTGGAAAGTTCGCGCGTATTTAGGGTAACTATCACATCTTATTTTAACAATAGTAGGTAATTATTTCATAGGAAATTTATTAGATCCTATTAGAATTTTTTTCTTTCCATCAGAAAAGTGAATACAAAAAATTCTTGCGACTGCAAGTATTTAACAAGTTTTGGGTACTTTTGAGGTAGTAACAAAATATTCCATTCCATTTATTAATATCAACAAAAATGCCATTCGTTAAAGCTGATAGCTGCGTCTGTTTTTAAATGATGACAATGAACATAAGATTTAATTCGACGGAAAATATGTAAAAGTAATCTATATGAGTGCATTTCTAAGAACAGGAAATCACGAAAATAGAGCCAAAAAGGTCTCACCAGATTGGTGATCGAACCTATATCTTTCCGAACAGATGCTATAATAATCAATTAAGCTATCTCAGTCTTTAACTAACTAATCTCACCACCATCTAGAAATGATTTGTAAAGCGGAAAATTTTAGGATCAAGTCCCCATCAGAAACCCCGTCCTTTTCCCCTACGGATTTTTCAACGCACCCACATGTACACCCTCTGAGTGACGTTGTACAGTTGCATTTCCTTCGATTAAAAGTCTGATGTTACTTCAAATTCAACAAGTTTTAAATTTCATGTCATACATGGTCGGGTTCATCTCAATGGAGCGACTCTGTTTTTCCTCCTAAAATTTTACATATGCTCTAACCGCATCGTTGTAATCCTATCCCACAAGTGAAATATGCCTATCCATCGATCTTTCATAAAGTGTCCACCCAAGTACAAAACAGTCCTCCCATTCCAAGGAACTCCTTGAAGGTCCCAATGGAAACGCAACTGCTTTTATTTTCATTTCTCTGCGTTGCTGTTCGCATGCAAAACTGCCTCCACGTCTTTCTAGGCTTAATGGAAGTCTTCGGGCGATACTCTGAAAACAGACAGAGAAAAAGGGAAGATGCAACGTTGAGACATGAGTCTCGGAATGCGCGCACCACCTAAAATGCACGGAAATTCCTTTCAGAAGCTTGCGATTGATAGAGGAATTTATGTGTCTTACGCCCTCTTGTGGATGAAATTGCGGCGGATTCGAAAAAAGTGGGTGGAGCGGAGGTAGCTGCGGACTCAACGGATTTCCATCCGAAGTGTTAAAGGATGTACTAGAACTCAGATCCCCGAAGCTGTAAGATTATATGATGCAGTATTATAGCATACAAATCTTTACTCTCTCGAATGAAAATTGCCAAGTACTTTCAGCCAAGCTTAAATGAGCGCTCGAACATGTCGGATTTATGTGTACAATCACTTACAACAAATGACCGGCTTTATTCTTCTCGAAGTTTCTGCGAATCTCTGCTAAATCGTCGAACTCTTTCTCTCGTGTGTTTATCTCTCCCCTTATAGTGCTCTATAAAGGTAGGCTTACTGTATTTTGATTGAGACTGTTCCGGTTTAGAGGTATGGTACCGGTCAATCTGTCTTGTCCCTATATGGGTAAAACTCAGATAAAGTTAGCATCAGGATCTCTTCGATAAAGTAAACATCAGAGACAGAAAAGGAAAAGTGATATAAAAACTAAAATTAAGCGTAATTGCGACGGTGAGCAATCACTGATAGCGTCTTTCAAACTCATTTTAATTGATGAAACGAGGATATTAAACCAAGTTCTCGGTTTAAAGTTCTTCAAAATTTGAAAGGTCCTGGTATATTCCCTGGTATATTCCCCTCGGGATATCGTTACCCTACTCATAGGTATTATTTCATGGGATTCCGCGTTGTCCTTCATTCCAATTTTTTTGTCGAAATGTTTTGATAAGAACCGAGGTTCTCTACGTACGGTCAAATAAAATTGGAAATAATTGTTCATTTCATTATTTTATTCTGGTAATTTGGCAATAATTTCATTAATTTACTCCTTTATTAAGGTTGCTTTCGCTAATTGCACAGTACTTTAGATGTTTATTTTTTTTAATTCGATATTCTATGTAATTGAATTGGAACTTGTGGCTCCAATATTTAATGCTGATAACATTTGCAGATTCATAGACAAGAAAAAATATCCAATTTGTCATTCAGTACTTCTTCAGTATTATGGAAGCAATGATAAATTCACCGAATAGAGAATAATTTAGAGTTTTTAGAGATGAAGTACAAAAATGAATCCTAAAATACGAGTATAATGTAATAAATGTATAATTGAATTCAATTACTTCCTAAGTAAATGGCCTAAACAGATAGAGATAGAGAAATTTGATTCTTGAAAAATGAACCAATGTCACCCGCAGGTAGTCCTAAATCGAATTTGAAAAAACATTATTCTGTTAAGATATAGTTGTACATCTTACAGCAACTAATCACTAATATAGATAAAAAATTTGATTTTGTCTCTTATTCATAGTGTATTCTCTTTCATTTCGTTCAAAGAGCATAAAATTAATTCTTACTGATTTCTTATTTAAATTTTTCACAAAACTCAGCTTGGATGAGCGAGGTCTCATTTTCAATTCAATAAGAATCCGTAGAGTTTAAAAAGAGGAATTCATAAAATGTATTTTCAAAATAACGTTCAGAAACAATATTAAGAATAGATGGAATCCTTGAATATATATATTTTATTGGTTGTTTGTAAGATAGGGCCATGGGAAAATTTTATTGATTTTAATGATGGGATGAAGAACAAATTTTGAAAAACAATTTCAAATAGTGGCATGCAAGTTTTGTCACTACATTTAATTGTGTTATAATTACCAAACACTTGAACATGCAGTAAAGTATAAGTAATCAACGATTGCGAATAAATTATCTCAGTTCAATATCATCTATTATTATAAGGGAAGCTTTTTGGCTCCATACTCCTACAGTGGCCTCGCGAATAAACCAGGGAGCCCTGACAATTTGCCCTGAACGCTTACTTCCAACCTATTCCTGGTCAAAGGCTCTTCAAACGTAGCCCAACATTTTTGGCATCACCTCAATAAACAAGGACCAACAATTTCGAACCTTGTAACCATACGAGGATTGTCAGAGAGTAAGAGGCTTTCGAAATTCATTTTATTATTATAAAAATACATTAACTGATGCGGTGACTCATAATAATTATGTAATTCGAACTTTCATTCCCGAAACAACTGTAAAGTCTCCTACAAGTGAAATTCGTTAATGGACACAGAAAAACGTTACAGAAGTCAATTACGTCATTCACATCCGCCGCTGGCTTCGTTCCCGTCCCTGTACCACTCTACGCCAGGCGAGCGGCAGCATTGCAACGGATGACCCTGTATGCTCTACTTCGTCGCCAGTTTAACGCCGCGATTTTGAAACATTAAGCTTCAATCTTCCAACTCTAGCCTAAAAATTGCATACGCATATTATAGGAGAAACTAATGAAAAAAGAATAAATGGAAAGAGCTCGAAGGTAATAATAATAACATGTTAAGGGCGAGGACACCAAGGGTACTTAGTATCGACATAATTAACTCTGCTATGGTCATAATTTTACCGATGTACTCAAACTAAATATTGGAGACAGCAACTCTGACCTACTTCCATGGATGGTAAGGTTATATAAGCATTATAAAAAAGCCTAAGACCAAATATCATTGTGTGATTCGGAAGGGGAGCGATAGGGATAATCGCAGCCTTACAATCACCAGCAGAATCAGCCTTTATAGTATATTATAACCTTGCCCGTTCATCAAAATAACCGAATGGTTAGAGTGTCTGATTCAAGCCTCCAAAATATCTATTTTTCCGAAGATTAATCCAAAAGTTTATTCTCAGTGGTCCAAATCCTGTTCTTGGAAAACTTTTTTCCAGAAAACCAAATTTCACGTTTACTAATAAACTTTATAAGAAAAAGCTAAGATGTTTCCACTGCTTTCTTGTTTTAATAAAACAATTACTTACATAGCTAAGCATCTGAAAGAAAGAAAAATGAACTCGTCGATCAATGACTAAGAGACAAAGGTTCTCCAAGTTGAAGGGTTTTATTTAGTCTTTGGTGGTTGAGATTTTACAATTGAAATCCAGCATTAATCTATAGGAATATTTATAAGATAAGTTTATAAGAAAATGTTCCAAATTTCTTTCTTTGGGAAGTTTATGTTTTCCCCCTGAACGAGAGGGTTTCGCGAATTGTGTAGCAGTATATTGTTTCCAACACTTGACAGGTGTAGTAGAAGATGTATAAAATTGATATGTTCCAGTCGTACTTTGTGGAATGGTGCCATATAGCAAGGAAAAAAAACACTTAGTATTTACTAACAATAAGTGTTTTTTTTCTTGCATTATAGTAAAAGATTCTTGACGAATAAAATGCTGATAAGCCTTAAATAAAATGGTGATAATTTTCAATTAATATATGTAAAGCTTTAGAATGATCCAAATAGTTTTAAGTATCAAGTTGAAATAAATAGAGTGAAACACCATTTTGGGGTAATTCATTCAGTCATAATAAAACGGTTTTCAGGCATTTTAAAGAACCGCCTATATTTAAAGCAGCAGAAACCATTCAGCTATGATTAAATATTACTTAGAAAAATTACTTCAGCTTAAAAATTAAATAGCTTAAAAAATCTTCAAAATAATAAATTGTGGACGCTGCGTATACTAAGAGAATTAAAGCAAACATGAATTTAAATATACACGAGGTAAATACGATTTAAATTTTGATTTACGAATAAAATCAATTGTCAAAGGGACAGCCATACTCGTTCTAGATAAGTATTTAAGATTTTTATACGTCTTAAAAATTTAAGAAAGCTCTGAAGTAATTTCTTCTAGAAAAGTATAAAACTCAGATGTTAAGGATACAACCATCCGAAGGTAAACTTTCATTTTCACTATTTATAAAATATTTATTCCATTATACAATTTCGTGTAACGTGTCAATCCCTTGCCTGAATTCCAATATAGGAGGACCGAATAACATTTTCCCAATACAGGACCTCTCACAATTCCGGAGAAAAATTTTACGAAAATGATGTATCTAAACGTAATCCGAGAAAAACATACCTTAATTAGGTAAGCAATCATTAAATACAAATATAGTATCCACTAAACGATTGCTTAAGATGGATTTCATCAGAAGAAACATGTCCGAGCAAGAGAAAAAGTCTCTTATGCAAAACAAACCATCCGAAACGGCAAAATACGTAGTAGCGTAAAAGGAGGGATAACAATCAATAATGGGCGAATCATTCCCTCGGCGCGCTTTTAAACAACCCACTTAAACACAATGCACCGGTGAAGATTAAAGAGGGGAATAAAAAAATTCTACGCCTTGAAAACTTGGAATCCGAACTCGCGACCCCTCGCTTGAGAAACGGACACGCAAAATCCCTTGTGGAAAGGGAAACAGGACACGCCACAGGATGAGGAGAGGTGAAAGATATAGAGGAAAGATGGAGGAAAAAAGATGGGGAAGAAAAAGAACGGAGAAACAGGAGGCAAGAGAAATAAAAGGGGATGAGAGGGCGGGCGGAAAAAACTACACCGCCACGAGGGGTGGGTGGAAAGTGATGGAGATGGTGCGGTAGAAGCGGCGTATATAAAAGGCCTCATGAGGTAGACAAAGGGTACGACAGTAGCTGAAGGAGGGAAGGATCATGCTGGAAGGTGGAATGGGCAATGTCACGCTGCGGGAGGGAAGGGGTGGGGTGGCGGTCAGGAAGGGGGAGGTCAGGAATGAGGGGATTGAGAAAGAAGAAATGCGGCAGGCAAATAAGGTAGGGAGATGGGAGTCGGGATGAGGCTAGCTATTACGCCCGTATGTCATGGTCTCCCACACTCCCCCGGTTCCTCACCCTTGTCCGCGGATTCGGATATTAAATCAATCCTCTGGAGTGGGATTCCGGAAAGTCAGGTGGCGAGATGGCGATGTAATAACGGTTCGTGGATGATGGATATGGTAGGTGCTTTGAGTGGGAGGCGAGGGGCAATGGACTTCTGGGAAAAGTGTCGCTTGTTTGCATCGGAGAAGGTCAGTGGGGTGCGCGCATCCAGATAGGTGGATTGACTCGCTACCACTACCCTTAATGGCCTTACAAATGGAGATACTTTGTTTGAGTTCACTTAGTTTAATTATGAAAGGGATGGGACTCGTGCCGGTGAGTTAAATTGTTATGGAGTATAAATACCCGCGTAATGGAGAGGGAAATTATTTATTACGTCGCAATGGCGTAGTGCGAATTGGAAATCGACTCAAATAATAGATGAGTGGGAACATTAGGAAGAAAGGAAATCAGGAAATACTGATGACTATAATGTGTGGGCGATCATCTAAGGGTAGGGATATCAGAAATACAAAAATCTTTGGAGATCAAATAAAAAAAAGTGGCATACGCTCTGAGGCTATATATGCTATATGTGTCTTATTATAGCTAAATTCATTAACCACTAAAATTCATTCATATTTGAGTAATGGACGATAATTTCACTAAAAAAGCAATGTGGAGAAATGTTTCTTCTGAAAGCTTTTAGTGAATTAGGGAATATTTATTAGCGAACTCCGAATGATGGAAATTAATTTAACTTATTTGATAATATATATTTATTATTTTATGCACCTACTGCTTCTATGTGAGGATTGTTAGTCTATGAAAACTTAATTTCCTTATCATTTACCAATAATTTATCTATATAAAGTATATCTTTCAATATTGAATCATAAAATTTTAATTCATAAAACTTTTGTTTTTTAACTCGTTGGCTAAAAAATGGTTGATTGCTGAAACAAAAAAAAACAATCAAAACCCAGCTTATACTTATGGGGAATACCATAACCAATGTAGCGTTTTGGTAAAATTTCCCTTCAACTATAACGGAAATTAAATTGAATTGTATATCCCTAAAAAATAACTATGAAATTTCAATTGATCACAACGCAATGAAGTTCCTTTGTACTCATCATTGCTGTTAGAAGTCTCCAAATTTCCTTTTTTTCCCCTCCAGCAGTTAGGTAACACTTGCAAAAAGAAAAATAAACCTACGACTTAAAAAAATAACTTCGCCTGCATTTCTAATGGCAATATTTATAAATATACCCAATATAAAATGGAAATTATTATATGCAATAATAATAAGGTAATCAATAATCGATATAATATATATATATTGATTACAAGATACAAGAAAGATGAAAAACGAATAATACTTGAGGGTTAGACAGCTTTTACAAGGACTGATTAAATCTCACGATAGCACCATAGGTACCCACAGACAAGATCAAGAAAGGCTTATTCACATTGTGAATAAACAATGCTTTCGATAAGTAAATAATTTCTGTGAATCTGAAATTTATTCAAAATTGAGGTAGATATATTTTCAGTTAAAAAGATCGAATTTTTTAGTTTGAATATATAAAACCCTCTCATGTTGCTGTAAATAAGCTACCACTTTCACTTTAGAATTATTTACCACGAGTAGCGCGGCATTATATTCATCAGAAGAAATTCTAATTCCTTCACGGAGATGGATTTGATTAGACGGAAGCAAGTAAGAAAACAATGAGGAATGCTATTGCTGCAAATGATTTGCAAATAACCTAGAGAGAAATCAGAAATATTATTCCTTCTGTAGCATACTTCATACCATGTTGTGCAACAATCTCTCTCTGGCATCAGATACATAACGTTGATTCATGGATAACTCATCAATCACTAGAGGTATGCGATTCTAAACTCCGTGGCCTCGTACTTCTGAGAGAAATATCTTGGACGATATCATTAAAATTAACAACAGTTTAGGAATATATTTCTTTGTTTAATCTTCGGGGTATGTATACAATCAATGTACCCAATTCAAGAGCTTCCTCCCAAAGAACTACAAATTGAAGTTTAATTTTACTTCATGAGCAGAGCCAGTTAAAAATGAGACAATTGACTGATCCAAAAAAGCACCGAATTTGAATCAAAATTAAATATTATTCTATAGTTTTCCTGCCTTCAATCACAATCTATTTAAGAAGAGCAATATGTATCTGAAATTAGTATGCCCCATTTTTAAACAAAATTATTTTCTGAAATTGGACGTTATTTATATTAGCCAAAATATAGTACGTATATGGAGTTGGTAGGTTCTTTTCAGGGTTTCGCCTTAATGTAAAAATTACCTTCCGGTCCGTTCCTTCTAATAGTAAACACCTAAGAATTCCCTAATTGGGAAACATCCAAGTTACAAAACAGGGACAAAAGTTCTATTTAGTAATAAAGATACAGTAGAGATCTTCAAATCGCAATAAAAATGTATGAAATAGCAAGATGGACAAATGTGAATCGATCAAGATGTAAATAAATTAAAAAACAAACACAATAGTGAATTTTTAGCGATTCTTTTGGCAAATGAAATTCAGTTAACCTTCTAAATATATATTGATTTAAAATCAGTCTTAAATTCACTGGATACAAGGATATGACTGAATTTTTTTTTATTAAACCCATGATATGGAAGCAGAGGAAGGCAAATTTTTTCCGTTATATTGGTTATTCCTCATACATAAATATTTACATGCCCTAAAAACTATCAAAGCTACCATTGATTATTAAAAACTCGCTAAATAATTTGGATTGATGTAGATCAACCAAAACATTAAATAAATTGTAGCAGGAATCTTCACAGAGCATTTAATTCAAAATTGTGGAAAAACGCCACTGGTTAGGCGAAGTGTAACTGGAAAGAGAGTTTTCAGGACCAAGGCAAAATCGTTATTTTGCACGCGAGAGTGCTGTTTGCGCGATACCTCCGCAATTTCCAGAGCAAAATTACACTCAGTTGAACACAATTTGCAATCTTCAAACTCAAAGTCGATAATCATCGTTTCCAATCGTTTCCGAGTCAAGGATTTAAGAACGGCCAAAATAAATTCAAATTATAATTGCAAATTAGAATTCCGGCTAATAGGTTGTGCGGTGCATCCAATCTCCAGTTTACGATTGCCCTAGCGCTGGGCTAACATAACAGCCTAGTAAATACAACATTTCGGAACGACACTAAATCATCCGTACTTAAAAATCAGTGCTTTGAGTCTGAAGTAAAACGTATTGAGCTCGCCTTAACGCGCTTCCCCACGAGTTTCGGTGAAATTGTTTGCAGCAGGTTTGGGCTTAAATTAACAACGAGCTTACTTTTCCCTCGACCCTAATCCTCTGAATTAATCAAGGCAATTCTTGCCAGATAACATCAAAACGAATGGACCTGATAAATTTTTGACAATGTCAGTCAGAGATTAAATCATTAGAAACAACTCAAGCTTAAAACATAAAACCACTTACAAATTCGGACCGTAAAAAAAATTAAACTGCTCAGAGACCTTTTAATCATCTCCTGGATTGTTAAATGTCATATTCCATCTTTCGTTTGTAGAAGAATATTTTATAAAATTTGCTTGCTTTGATAATTAATACCTTATTTAAGTTTTCAAATTTGGGTGCTTTTAAATATTTCATTGTTTTAATTAGATAATTTAGCGTCTGAAAAAATTCTACATTATAAATTATGCTTTCATAGAAAAATACGTGCCAAAATTAAACAGTCTTTATTAATAAAAAAAGTAATTCCATTTCCTCTTAATTGTTAGGCAAATCATTTTCATACGATTCATATAATTTTTATATTAATAATTTCCTACTAAATTATTGCGTGAAAAGTTACAACAAACCAAGTGTACCATTAGGTGGACAGGTCGCGGATTTTCGCTAACTAGCTGCGTTGTCTAGCTAAAAAACAACATTCCATCAATCAGGTATTCAAAGAGACCGAATCGAAAAATTTGTACTTTGGCATTATACACCAAAAGATCGGGATCGTAAAAAAATCAGCATCCGACCGTGCAACATTAGGTGATGCATTAACCAAGCAGCATGAAAGGGATGATGGTGTATGCAACAAATCTACCCATGCAGAAGAACGGAATGGGGATGAAGGCGGGAAGATAAAAAGCTAAACCTCTCCTGGGAAGAAATAGAAGATTGAGGTAAGAATAGAAGGGGAAAGGGAGGGCTGGGGGAGTCTTTATAGAGGTGAAACAAAAGAGGAGAGGTTGCCACAAATCACGCCGGTACGACTACTTTCCTTTTACCATCAGTGGCTCCTTGCCTTTTTAACCCTTGGGGGCATCTTCCCCACCTCCATCTCATTCTCGACCGTATTCTCACTCTCACAGGGAAGGAGGAGCGAAGACACATTGTGCCGTGACCCTAACCTCTGTGGGCGATAGATCCAGCACACCTTGGCCCCGAAGAGTCGCTCCGATGCTGTGCCGCGAATTCAATTGCCGATCTCTTACCCCTAAGCAGGGTATAGAGCGATATATTTGACTCGCTGGTCTATCTGCACTGCATGTATAATGTGCATATCTAGACTTGGACTCAGGAAAAAATATTTGAGAAATTTTTTTATTTTTGGTGATTTGTCAATGTCATTAGCTTTTGATTAGAATAATTAGAAGGTTATCCGAAAACCTGTAATTAAATTTTTGCTTGGTCGCTAATTAATAACTTGAAGAAACTCTAATCGAGGAGATAATTTCTCTTCCAGGATAATTAAAAAAATCAATGTGCTAGGTAACTCAATATTCTTGATGATATTGTTTAAATGATATTTAATTTTTTTACGACTAAACAACTCCTTACGTGATAATATTCACTTCATGAATCACTTTAGAACATTCTATACTCCTGCATTTGACAAATTCCAATAACATAAAAGACGGAATTGATTAAAAATTACTAGGACTATAATTTTTATGAATGAAAATTGAATGGAATTGTCGTTTGATGTAAAACATTTGCTCAAATACAAGAAATATATAGGATTATCCCCATTAAGTGTGGGGGAGACAGGAACTATTTATAAAAGAAATAAGAGCTGTAAATAATAAAAACTGTTTTTCTGGGTCCCAGTTGATAGACTTACTACTGACTGATATTGGATTGAGGGAGTGTTAAAGCGACCTTGTTAAGTAAACTACCTGAAACGTAAATTGTCACGTAAACTGTTTTCGTTCATTAGCAGGAAGTGATTTATTCAACCTGGTAACTACAGAATTGGATATTTTCTCCGTGTTACAGTAATATTATTCCAAGTAAGAAATGTGAGTACACGCTTTAATTAACCCCAATTTTTAACATAGTGATAAATCTTACAGTAAGATTTTAAGGAATTTCCTCCATTAATCTATGCTACTATATGCCGAATATTTTCCATCTCGATTTATTAAATCACGGCAACGATTAATTTACTCTTCCCGAAGAAATTTCGATAAAATGGACTGGAATTGAAATTTTAATAGATTAGATTAGAAATTTCATAAATTATAATAATAAACATGATACCTAGTTGTCGCTTACTTCCATTCTACTTCTTACTTCTTTTTCTTACAATAGTAATTATTCTTGGACAATAAATTCGGATAATGAAAGATTTTTCGGAAACTACGTTGCTTTCATAAAATACGCAAACGCCCTTGTGCCTTTCTGACTCGTGAATACCTTGCTATCAGTTCTCCCGAATAAAAAGTTTAGACACCACCTGATTAAGTACCAAATCCTTTCTGAATGCCGGAATATAATATTTTCATATTTTTTTCTTATTAAGAAAAACTTACAATTTAAGATGTTTCAGCTATTAGAAAAGAGATTGTAATCTACATCTTTCAATCCTTTATCTTATTTACAAATCCTCATATCATCATACCGTATCACTTACACGAAATACTTAGATATGCAACAATTAATCACTAAAAAGTACGTCAGGCTTTACCTTCCAGAAAAACAATTCAAATTAGTACATACAATTAGTGTACCTCTTACATAACTATTCCTCCGTTTACTCACAATTAGAAATGATTCAACTTGAAAATTTACAATGACAAAGTGAGCAATTATGGACGAAGATCATTAAGATAAGGCAGATTCACCAATCAATTTCATCGCTTCATATAATTATCCATTATTGTATCTTCAATAATAACGTCAGAAGAACTGAAAGTAATTTAAAATCTCATAACATCAATCTCTGACAAGACCTGTAGATAACACGCGAGAATGTATTTAAAATTACGTGCAAGTTTTTCAAGCACGTGTATTTCCACCTGTTTCGCTTTGTATGCGTGCTTCATAGATTGGAGAATCGGAAGGAAGCCATAACTCGCTAATAAGATATTAGAGCTAAAATATCTTACGAATGGATAATAACACATAGTGGCATTTTCCACTGGCGCCTTATGCCCTTCCCCCCATTGTGTCATAATCTAAACGTCCGATCCTCCCTTTTATTTCAATACAGGAAGAGGTGAGAGACGAACCCACCTTTTAAATCTGAACACCTGGCTGAAGAAGCCCCAAAAATTTTCATAGGGGAGCATCCAGAGAATGCAGAGAAAATGAGTGGCCTCTGACACGATATTTTGGAAAAGAGGGGAGCAGGAGAGAGACTTTGCTTGCGTGATCGGAAAAAATGCAAAAACTGTATAGAAGAAAATCATATCTCTTACACCAGGTTGAGCGCTGGCAGTTTTCCGCTTCCGTTCTTCCCCGTGAAAGTAAAACGTATCCGATTTTACGGAAGCTTAACTGAGAAGCGTGATCACAAGGTATTCTGTCTCGTTACTAATATCAATGATAAACACAAATTCCAAAAGCTCTCTATTTCATAAGCTTATTATGAAATAAGCTATCAGAAAGCCATACAAATGTTGTTAACAGTTTTGATTAATTACACATAAAATTACCTTCTCTATTTTTACGAATGTAGTATTTCTCTGTTGTATTTTGGTATGGAGTAGAGAAGTTGTTCCATCTGAAACTTTAATCTTATTCTTGTTCATAGTTATGTTCATGTAAAAACGACGAGTGATCCTAATTGACGGCATTCGTCTTGGTTACTGTTCATTTAACGGTATTTAAATATTTTTCATAGGGTCATGGTGCTGTGCTTTCGCCAACTTCATCATTTTCAGCCAACTTCATAGCATTTTGGGTCAGTAAGGAAAAATATGGTAAACTTCCTCATTCCTCATTTTGCATACTGTTCTGTATTCCTTATCTAAAGTTTCTGGCGGGTTTCAGGCATGAGGAGAATTTGAGAGTACAGCCGGTCTCCTAACAGATAGCTTTGCAGAAAATTCTATTTGAGACAACATGTTTATTATTCTAATAAGGACTTCCGTTTACAGAGGTGATTTATTGGTTTCAACTTTAATTTTACTGGTGCCGCCTATCTTCAAACACCCAGATATGAATATATCGTTTCATATGAAATAACCTAGTGTCAGTAACTAGAATTACGAGATCGTATATTACAGCATGATGTTTCGTTATATAATTTTCTTTATTTTATTTCTGAAGTATTTCTGAAAAAGCCGTCACTTTCTTGTGAATAATTCTTTCTTGACACTGGGCGGGATAAAGGAAAACTTCGCCCCAGTGGCTCTAATTCTCAACGGGTATTCCATCTTTTGAGAACCATACTGTTCGACGAAAAACGCAAACAGGAACTTTAAAGCTTTATCTCCCTCTTTAAAGTAAAATCGTGAAGTTTCACCATCCTGACCTGCGCGCGTCTGCCAATACGCCGGAATTAGCCACGGATAAACGATTGGTAAGGAACCCGGATGGGAATATTTTTATCACCCGGGTGAAAGGAATGGCAATTTAAATTCGTTCGGGATGCGGATGCATAAACATTCTTCAAAAAATCCACGCTTTTGAGAGAGCGAGGAGAGGAGAAAAAATATGGCCGTCACGAAGTAGAAAGGTGCTTACGAGAGCAGCACCAGAGGCAGCAGCAGCGTCGGGGAAGGGGGAGGAATAAACGGTAATGAGGTGAAAGGAAACACTATCACCAGTGACTTGTTCGATGATTTGTCGATGAAGCCATTGTAATATATCTGTCAATAGTCCCCGTTTCCTGACATTCTCGGTACCAGCCGGGCGAGTATTACACAGTACAAGTGGACTTGGACGGTGACGCATTGAATTCTCCTACGCCGGAGTAAGAACAATGAGAATTAGTTCATTAAATGTGCTATTGATGGTGAGGTTAAATCATTCACTTAATCCAGGATTCGTAGAATATTGATTTGAAGATATTGCATTTCGAGATAATAGATGATGATTTTCTACATACGTTTCCTTTCTCTCGTATCATCTGATTGACATTTGAAGTAGTATAAGCAAACGTATATTATTTTACGATTAGATGTATATCACGGTATTTCTCAGGCTTCATTAGCTCTAATAATTGCAATTATTGCGAACAGAAAAATGCTCAATTGGTAAAACAGCAATCAGCGGAAGTTTAACTTGACTTGTATGTACTCGTACTTGACAACGAATCTTCCCGTTGTCTCTTGTATTCCACAAAACCGTACATTCCAAACGACCCAACAATTCTTTTCGCCGTGAATTTTTTCATGGATCACACACCAGAAAGAAACACGCCTTCAGTTTATTCGCATTTAATTTCTATTTTAGGATTGAAGGTTTCCATTGATAGGTTATAATATTATCTACATGATAACTACTATAGATTACTATTTCTATAACGCGCATATAAAGGCAGTGAATCATCTTTAATATATTCCCGACTTAATCAAAGAGATTATGAACGATTATGATGCTTAACTAATGCACTGTTTTATACATGCTCTCCTTAGTGTAAAAGCGTCCACATTAAAAGGAATGACAAATTCGCGGATAAAACACTCGAACGGCTTCAATCCGGCTAAAGACATTCACTCGATCCGGTGATCATTGTCTTTTACAGTCACGACCTACTTGTCATTTGCGTAAGTAAATGCATTCAGAGTCAGCTGCTCACGACGTAGAATTCAACTGATTCGTAGCTTTCCCCGAAGGTAAAGCACAATAATGTCGGATTATAAACGAATGCAGGGATACCTGTCGAAAGATATCCTCCTTCAATTTAAATATGCATAAATAAGTGTCCCGGCTACTTTATCGTATCATCCATGTACCTCTTCATCACACCGATTACCAGAGCCTACTCAGAAAAATCGTTTCTTAATGGGATTTAACGCAAATAAGAATCTATGAGAGTGTCATACAATCTCTCTCCACGAAGGATTCATGAGTTAAGCGTACAGCATAATAAGATTGAAGATATCTTAGCTTACTAATTCATCGGAAATCTCTTCGTCTCTACCAACTCCATCACTCACAGCCATAAAATAATTCACTAACAGGATGTTCATAGCATATGAGAAAAACACCGATAGAGTCCTATTTCATAAGGCACCTATTTCATAGTGCGCAAGCATGACGTTCTTTCGAAATTATTTTATCATTAATTGCGTACACATTTTCTTTATCCGCAAATTATGACTAAGTGAGAAAGAAGATTATTTCACAATATGCATTTTTTCATATTTCAGTAGGCATGCGAATACTTCCATTTGTACCAAAAAATACGTATTTTCGAAGTGATCGAACATGCAAATTGCTAACAAGAAGGCGCAAATCTTGTTTTTTTACTATAATTTCACCATGGGATATGTCAAATATGAAAACGGAATTTTTCATTCTCTAAAACAGGAAATCGCGAATGTGTTTTTAAATATTTATAAAGCCTTTATAGACTTCAAGCTTCCTTAAAACCCTTCCAATAGTTAAAATGAATTATTCCACGTCAAGATAAATAAAATATTTCCAGGTTTGAAGAAAAACAATAGGTAAGAATAGATCTCCAAGGCGTGCGTCCATTTATCGTAAAAATCTCCGAAAATCTTATACCCTTTTTATAAACCTTTGAAAGAAAACTAGTAAAAGAAGGAGTTAAGATTTTAACGGCCTTCTCTTTCAATTTTAGACATGATTTAATCCAGCTGAGTATGGCGCCATCTCGCGGTCCACGGAAGGAAGTTTAAATACCTCGTAAAAAACTGCGATGGACATACTTCAGGAGTCTTGTTTCTGAAGATAAGACATCTCACCTCAAATTTTTTATCACGTCATCCAGCTGTTCCTTAAAATCTTGCGCTTTATTCATTATTCGTCGAAGGAAAACCTTTTTAAAGGAAATACTCAAGTAATGGAAGCAGATAATTCAAATCCTTAGGAAATTAAGGAAACTTAAGGAATTAAGATACTTACTTTGAAATATTTAATATATTAAATCTATCAAAAAAGATTTATCAGGATAAAGGTAAATATTTTCCACGTAAAAAGACGTGCCTTAAACCCAAATATAGAGGGAAAAGAAAAATATCGACGTGGAATCGAGCCCAGATCTTCCTCTTTATTGGCAGATACCATAACCAGAAATAATAATGCGTCGTAGTTCAGTTGTTGGATCATCTGTCCGGAAAGTAGAGACCAGGGATCGAGGCCGAGTCACGCTTTTCATTTCTGTTTCAAATAATTTAAATACCTCTTTTATGCCCCGATATAATAGGTCGTCGAGTCAAATCACACTTTTAACTAGTCCACTCCTTATATACTCGTACACACAGAAAGGATATGAATTTTAAGTAAGTGGCATAAATCCACGAGCTCACCGTTATTCATAAGCAGATCTCAAGGACTGTGAAATGCGAACGCAGTCTCATGAGGATTATCAATTCCATCGATCGGGTCATAAAACGGCACTTACTGCGTAGGCTCGCATTCGTTTCCATTTATTCGAACATCGCTCTATAAAACCTCAACGGACCCAGTTGCTTTATCCAGGGCTCGAAGGGGAAAAATCAAAAACTTTGCCTGATTAAAAGTATAAAAGAATACCACACGCATCGCATCCCCCCGTTCCACCCACGCATATTTCCTTACCTATCACGTCACATTACAAACGAGGGGCTTCCCTATATCTCCCACTATAATCCCCACTTCTCCTATAAGGGTGCGGCACTGAAATAAATAATAAAAAAACAAACGAGGATCCGTCTAAAACCCATACCCTTTGCAAGGGTGAAACCCTTTTATGAAACCAGAAAAAGAAAAGCTAATTCGGTTGGCGAAACAATGGTTTATTAAGAAAAGATCTGAGTGTTAAGAGTCGAATGAACCGGATTTGAGAAATATTTAGATTATTCATCAGTGATATTTTATCGAGTGTCTACTCGTCATTATGCCATGAGTGGTTTAGGTGAACAAGGCATGTTTTCATACAGAGCTCATAAGATACCCATTGTTTCGCAAAGGAAAGCAGAATGATACGCTTGGCCGACTTGTCATTCGAGGACATTTCCGGCTTCTATATGTCATTTCGATCCACCCACTAATCCAACATGGGAGTTCCACTGGAAAATTAATAGCCGCAATAAATCATGAACAAAAGTAAAACGCAAATTCAAGCGACAAGATTTTGAAACCTACTAAGCATCAGTTATATTACTATCCTTTAAGCTTGTATTTTACGCTAGGATGTTTGCATTGTTTTTTATTAAATTTTCCCATAGCCGTTTTATTCTTAGCTTCTTCTGAGCTGGGGGGTTAAAATTTTATTTACATGAATTTTCTTAAATAGCTGTCGAGTTCAAAGGATCCTAGGCTCATTAATGTAACTTATAACTTTGCAGTCAAAGTGAGAAGACGTTACTTCATGAAAAAAGCAAATGATGCCAGCAAATAAGATTCAATATTGGAAAATAGTTAATTAAATTATACCTATGCAGTTATCTTCTGTAAGTCTGTGAATCGTAAAGTATTGAGGAAAAGGACGTGGGAGGATTAGAGGCGATAGAGATATGATGCTAAAAAAAGAATAATGGATATGAAATTGATCAAATAAAAGAAATTTCCAAAAATGAATCTAATAACTATGAGGAAGAGGGAAATTTATTGGGTTCTCAATTATAGTCCCCTGGAGACGATATTGAAAGTAATGATGGAAAAGAGGAATAGTAGAAAAATAGCTAAGTCGAATTACGAAAATCAGATTGTAAAAAGCTTTAAATTTGTCAATTATGAGAGAATGATTCGATGATTGATGATAGAACAGGATGGATCTTAGAGTAGAGCTGTATAAAAACAATCCGCGAGTTGATAACATGATTACTATGACATCTTCACGTTTTAAACAAGTAGCAGTCGATGAGTAATAGATACCACAAACATATAAGCCATAAAATGTGAAGAAGGATATAATTCTTTCACTGAACTAAAATATAAATAGAAATTTCTCATATGCATTCTAAACTTTTGTATGAGCTTAAGTATTGAGAGACCTTAAGGTAAGGTACCGTCCTATGTTAGATACACACTATCATTAAGACCTATGTCCTAAGCCCGTTTTATCCACTTTAACCCCATCTCTGCAGCATAATGTGACTAAGATAGAAGAAAACAAGACTTTAACGCCTGAAACAGATATTAAACATAAAACTGAATAGCATAAACGGGAATTCGCGACTCGTGAGAATCAAGATGAGAGATGTTGAATCATAAAGGACTGTATGGCGGTTTGACCGCATGAGGTCATCTAGGAGAAAGATGTAACCAATTGAACCCAGGCTTATTAAGAAGAGGCACACATATTCCTTTTATTAATTTAATCTTTTTCCTTCGTGACATTTGTATATCTTGCAACGATGAGAACGAAACAGAGGGGATAGAATGAGAGGGAGGGACAGCGCGTGACCCCTCCGTGGGTGGGTGAGGTCTTATACTCCCGTATCATGTTACTTGGAGAAGGAAAGAGACAGAGAGAGTAGACCGGATGTGTCGTTCATTTCATTTCCACCTTCTCTCTCTCTTCTCGCTGGCCCCAACCCTTCACATGTCCCATCACCCACATCGACCATCATATAGAAACATCAGATCCTGAAAGAGAAAAAGAAGCCAGAGGTGGGGAGAAATAGGGTGGAACTTCCTTCGCCGCGTATGTTTGAGGGTGTTGAAGACTTTTAGGATGTGTTGGTGGCGCTAGTTGAGCCATAAATCTTACGGAAAAAACCATACCCTCGGGGTGGATTCATATCCATCCCCCTCCCTTGCATTGGGGGAGTAACAATTCCGTTCTCTCATTCTACCTTACCCTCCGTATTTGTTTACGTTCTCTGGCGCCTTGCGGGTTTAAAGATACGGGATGGTTTGTGGCGCCAGCGACTAATCTGTAAGAGATATCTGTGTGGTTCCTTTCTCGGGTTATCCGCGCCTGCGAGTGGAACCGTTTTTCTCCTTTTAGTTCCAAGTTATAAAAAGCATTATTCTTCTTCGTGTCTCCCTCCGAGATCGCCAGTTAGCCTGTCTAAGCCATCAAAAAGATTCGTTGCTATCACGTATTTTCGTTCGAAACTATTTAAAGAATTTCCCTTCTCAGACTATACGGTCAACGGAAGCGTTCCGAGAGTTTTTCCTGTATATTCTTAAATAGAGGCGAGTTTACGTTCCGGATGTTTTCTTTATTAAACAACAGTTCGAAATTGATGGGACTGGTGTTGAAATTTCAGCTCTGTTAAAGCATCATCGGCTGATTAATGTGTCCTTCTCACTGAGAGCCTCATTCACCTTTAGCCTAAATCGTTCCTCCAAGTTAGATAAAGGGGATTTTAGGATGCAAATTCCGCGCGATGACTGACACTACTTAACGGCTAAAATACTGCAAGTTAATCGGAAAAAGGAAGACCGAGAAATAAATAACTAAATTATAAAAAAATAAATAAATGCATTACTATTATACACATAATGTTTCCTAGAATGGAAATAGACAGTTACAAAAATTGTGGTTTTGATAAACAAAGGAGGATATAGGTTTATTCCGTTGTGGCAGATCCTTTGCTATAATTAGTAAGATAATTTTAAAAGAGAGATAATCAAAGGGGTATTTATATTTAAATACGAATAATTACACTTTTGATGGAATTCAAGAGGCATAGATTTTTTCTCAAAGAAAAGAAAAACTTTCCACAAAACATCATAAAATTCATTTATCAGATATAAAAGATCGCCTTAATTATTAGCATTATGTTGCACTAAAACAAAAATGGACTTTTTTAGGAACGTTACCGCATTAGAAAAAAGTGCATACTTAAATAATCTGATTCAACTCATACGTAACGGAATATAACACGCTTTCCGATTTGCTACACAAAATATTTACCATTATTTAGTAAAAATACTGGTTAAACGCAAATTTTGTCTTTTACTTAGCAAAATAGGAATTAAAATTGTCGACGCTCAATCATCCGCTCCTTACTAATTTAAAATTCTACTGAATTCTACATAATATATTGGTCAGCTAAAAGAAAATTCCTTTCAAATATGTCCTTCAAATGCCATCCCAACCGGTTATACTAGTTAGACCTGTGACACCGCTCCGCGAAACGACCCTTAAAAATGGGTGAAACAAGCTTAAAATGAAGTTTATTATTTATGTCCGAATTAATGAATTAGATTAAAGAAGATAACAAAATTTATCTACACCAAAATGTCATACGATCCAGTTTATTACCATGAATTCATTTCATACCATGCCAATAGCAGAATAATAATTTAACTCTTCACGTCTTAGAGATTTCCCTGAAATGTATATAAAAATTGTGAAAATGAAGAATCCGTGGCTAATCTGTTGCTACTTAGCTATTAAATTTTAATTCAAGGCTCCTTTTCCATTTAAGACATTAAAAAAAACAGGCATAATTGGCGCATATGAAAATTTGTATTATTTTTCGAATCATTCTTATATCTCGGGCAAGTTTATCCCTATTCATGGTGGTGCCAGCATATATTACGTGACCGCATGGTGAATGTTAATATCGTTCCTACCAGATTAGAATTTTATGAGATACCTGTAATAAGTGCGATGAATCGAAATCGTATTCAGCACACTTTCCTCCCAACCCTATACGAATCTTTTTCTTGCTTTGCCAAAGTGTTTCATTTGTTAATATTTTAACTTTATTTTTTTCAATGAATTCAT
Organism: Pachydiplax longipennis; assembly: GCA_036926295.1. Lineage (NCBI taxonomy): Eukaryota > Metazoa > Arthropoda > Insecta > Odonata > Libellulidae > Pachydiplax > Pachydiplax longipennis. The sequence goes on from JAVFKF010000012.1 coordinate 23,211,742, forward strand.
TTCTTTATTACTATGAGCGCAGCATAGGTCAGCTTAAAACGAGAGCTACCTGTGAAATATTTCCGTACGCATTTAAATAAATTTTAATGTTATCTTTTTAAAATGAAAGAACACCTTTAGCTCTCATGGATATTTATGGGATGATTAGTAAAAAACACAATTTATTTATAGTTATTCAGCTATTTGTTTTTAGTTAGAAAACAATGTAAAATTCGAAAAAGAAGTTATAATATCCATCAGAAATTCTAGGAAAACCCAGGCAATGTAATTGCACCTCAAGGAAATCTTATGTGCAAGTTCATTCGATCGATTCAATAATTCTAGTATTCTAAGTGAATGAAAAATGGGAACTACTTTCCTACAACATTTCAATCCTAAAAAAATTTAGAAAACTTAAAAGGAATTTCAAAATTTGAAATTTTATATCATACTGGAATTAATCTGTTATGGTTTTACATTCGGATAAGTTGAGAGTTTACGCCTCGCTAAGTATATACTATTAAATATTAAAATGGACTGTATAAGAGGGATAAATAAAACATCCAGAAAAACAAAGGTAAACTCTCTTTTTAACCGAAGACATGACCATTAAAAGCATTCATTGCATACATGAGAGGCGAAAAAACATCGATAACATCCAAATGAAATTCATCAATAATTCAATTGCCCATTCCTAACATGGGAATTGTGTGCTGAAATAAGAATCGACCTCAAGAGAACTTAAAACGAAGGAATACCAGTGGGATGGATTATACCTCGGGTTGATTATGGATATGTGGCGATAGCTTATACACGTCTTCAAAACAGTGCTCCTCCCCGTCTTACCTTGCAGCTGAACTCAGTTTCCAGAGTGAATGAAAGAATGGTAAGGAAAGGAATAGACGTAAGAAAACTGGAGATATAGGATGAAGGTGACCCTTATATATTGACAGAACCGTTACATCAAGCAGTATGATATTGCACGAACATATCAAAAATAGATTTATATCAATAAAAAAAATCTTGAAATCGCTCATCCTGTGAACGTTTTTTTATAATTTTTGATAATAATTTCAATGTATATTAATATAATCTAATCCTATTCACTCGAATGAAGGAAAGCGTATATTAGACAAATCAACATAATAATGATCTAAAAGTTGTTAACCAGCCCTTCTACTTTGTTTAAACTTCTTCATAGCTAAGATTAACTGCATAGGATACTCATCCTCCATCATAGGTAAATCTCAGGCAACGAGCTTTAAGTCAAATTCCTTTTCTAAGTAACCTATTTTATGATTCTTTCCACATCGATTTCAGTATCTATCTATTATAAGCTATATATCTATTATATATAGCTAACTCTCCGGATATACCTATATCTATTATATATAGCTAACTCTCCGGATATACCTATATAGATATATATAGGGGATACGAATTCTGACCATGTTCCACAAGCGCCATCGACGTCAGATTTTTTCGACGTACTGGCCCTACACTCTAGATGCCAGAATAATGCAGACTTCGACGCTAGCTATCATGGGTTCGATGCCAGAAATTCCCAAAAATCGCAATTTTCCCATAAGAATGCATTGCGCGGATTTTTGAAAATTATTTTGAGGCACTTATCGTTAAGATAGAGTAACCAAAATTTCGGAGGTTGAAGTTGAGGTAGTCTTCTATGCTTCTCATGGAAAAAATGTAGCCAAATGACAGTGAGTTCGACGCCAGGTGGATGCAAAATTCTTCCATAAGAAATGCATTGCGGAAATCTTTTTAAATGCCCCCCGATAAGCTGGAAAGATAAGACCCGGAATGGTGACAGAGGCGTGGGACCTTCCCGATAAGATATTGAATCGAAACTTTGTAACAAGTAAGGATGGCACTTATCTAATATTATTTTGCTGTCTTCTCTCACGATCGGGTTCTTAGTTCGTCGCCAGGCGGTCTTTGGCGCGAAGTTTTAAATTTGAACTGAGGCAGTACTTGGTATGATACTGTATTCAACGGATAGCTTGCAGTATGCAAGCAACTTTTACTCGTAATAAATATACTAAAAGGATTTTCTCATTAAAGTATTCAGAAAAATTTGTACATTACCTGTTTTTCACTAATGCTTCTTTTCACCAGCAGTTTTCTCAGATATCTGAAAATAATGAAACGTCATTACTAACCAAACTTCAGTCATTTCCGTTAAAAATTATTATCTATATAGAAATAAATAAATGAAATCAATGCCATATAAGGAAAAATATTCAAAAGGATTCAATACCTTTGAATGTCTCAATAAAGATTAGGATAAAACATTTTCCATTAATACTGACAATTTCCACTATTTTACAAGTTAGGAGTAATTCGATTGAAACTTTCCCAATATTACATTCCCTATAACCATTCGTGCTCATAGTTACACTGACTGACTAGTTACAGACATTTTGTAGTTCGAAATAGGATCGACATAAAATAATTTTGCAGAACTATGCTTAAAAGAAAGACGAGGTCCTGATAAAATTCAATGTAATCCTCCAAATATCGTAAAATGGTTTTCTCTCTATTTTCGATTTTTCCGAAATACTGCGAAACATATAGAGGTAACCACTCGCAAGTACGCAATGGTCATAAGTTATCTAAAACCTAGAGTCCGCGGAAATAAAAGAGGTAGAAATAAATGAAGCGGAACTTCCAAGCATAAACCCACGTAGAGGCCCGCCACGAACCTCGCGGAACAGGTGACACAGACCCCGGGGAACGGAAATCAGTCGGAGGTAAAGATCGAGGAGAGGGGTTTCGGGAAGAAGATACAGGGAGGAGGTGGGGGTCGCTTGAGAGTGAAAGGGAAAGGGGGGTGAGGAGAAGGTTGGCGAGGTAGTGAAGTCAGTGGTAGCTCGGAAATACGTGAGGGCGGGGGCGGAGAGGGAGTGTGAGGTAGGAGAACATGTGGGTGCTTAATGCAGTCATATTTCTCTTTCTTTCCCATCCCCGTTTTCCTTACCTAACTTCCTCCATCCACGGGCGTATTCCTTATTCCCTCCACCCCACACCCTACCACTTATCCCTAACCGTCCGTCATAATGCATTAAAATTCAGCAGGTGACGACTGACTGACTTCGTGGCCTTTGTTGCTGGGCTCTGTCCTCATCCCACACCCTCACTCCCGCAGACTCCTGTGTTTTTCCTTCTCCTATCTTCTTCATATCCTCCTCATTCTATTCATACATTTTACCCCCGATAGACTACCTTTATTTTCCTTGCGAATCATGTGCGGGGGATTCCGATGGCAGTTACATACTACTTACTTCTAAGTATTCCCCTCACTCTTGCGGAATCGATTGCCGCATGCAATATAATTAAGTTTTATTACCTTGTAGACTCCCGTCCATCGTACACTGTAAGTGTATCAATACGATATTTCAGAGCAGCTGATTAATAATTCATAAATTTAAAATTTCGCATTAGATAAATCGATATACATGATATGGTAATATACTCCGCAAAAGATACCCGATAATGAATAGAGAAAGAATCAGAGAAAATTAAAATTAAAGTACGATAGCGTAATAACACGTTCCGTGTAGATGACAATAAAAAGAAAAAGATTGAGTATAGTTTAATCGAGGTATCATTTCACGTGAATTATCGTGAAGAATAACAAAACGGTAATACCAAATCATTCATAGAACCTGCAACGTGTGAAGGAGACTAACATACGTTTACCAGTGTTCTGGAGTCAAAAAAGCTTCACATACCTCCCAAGTAAAACTTCAAAATATCATTACAAAGACTGAAATTGCCTCTCTAACCCGACGTTATCAGAAACTCCTTAAAAAGCTTGGATTTACATCTAAAACTAATTCTCACGAATGATTTTCTACAAATAAAATATAGATGAAAAACATATGAATAAGATATCATTTACTAGATCAAAAACAAACAAAATAGGGAAGTATACAAGAATCAAATACTAATTGTGCCTATTCTAAGGGATATAGAGATGAAAGTTATTTTTGCTGTTATTAAGTTACGAATCATAAAGCTTCCCAGTGATCAGCCGCGAATGCTTAGCTCTGTTATTCTCCAAAATATACTCCTAATACGAGTATTGTTTCACACCGGAACAGTTTCTCTTTAAAGATTACATGATTAAATCCGTAAGCCCCCTTAGGAATTCAAGGGTGACTTCTATTTCTGAATTATTCATCAACCGGATCGAATTTTCACTCCATTTTTAAATCTCCTCATTAGCTATCACCCAAATAATTAACCCTGACGTTTCAGATCAAATCTCCCACAAAGCCATTTATACTCCCACATATGATTAATGTTGTGTCTACGCTGTCATCTTATCGGAGAAATCTGGGTAATATACCAGCGACAGGTCTCCCTTCCTCGCTATCAGTGATGCAGCCTTAACCTAAAATAGCGATTATGTGAGCAGCTGACTGCTGCAGTCAGTGTTTTGTTTGGCTCAGATGCACGCCTTCTTGTTGGACTGCTGTGAGATATCTCGGGATGATGGCTCTTGAATTTTGTTTCCTTCCTCTCCATCCAAGTCCTCCCGCCTGCTTCCCCTTTCATGACGGTTTCTTTGCTTCGATGCAAATTTCGGAGCAAACCTACCAGACGGATCTCACTCAATCTGTATCGCTTCCTCTTTTTATCCCACTGAATGTCATCTGGGTGGATGATTCTCGGTGGCGGAGGATGCCGGAAAATTTTTATGGGAGCCCTTTAAACCGTTACAATATGCATGAAATCAGACGAATTTCAATTAAAGTCATCATTTCGGTATAAATAATTCATATGAGACTCTGTTCTTTCAAAAATTTTCATTGAATAATTAGTAGTAGAAGAGAATCACATATGAATTTTTAAAAGCCTCCTGCAATGTTGTACTGAGAATTTATTTCAATAAGTAATTAAACTCTAAAGTAATTTTCCTCGTATGTTCGGTCATAGATTTGCGTATAAATATAAGATGAAGCATATCAGTGAAATATGCTTGCGTTGGATAAACATTTTGAAGTATTAATAATATGATGATAGCGCTAAATGACGTAAATATTTCAGTCTTGTAAATCGTTGTTTTATCATTAAATTATCTTAAAAATAATATGGAAAGTAAATTCATTTGCCTTTCTGCAAGTATGGAAGAATTAGGCATCTTTCAGAAATGGATTAAGAGGTGATAGCTCATCTGCTGAAACTGACGTTTTTAATGTTCTTGAAGGAATAACCCTTCAAATTTTAAGATTAAAACGCATGTTGATAGACATATGAAAGTCACAACAATTATTTAAAATATCCATAGGAGAAAATTCAGTTACAATGTCATAATATTTCTGAACTGAAGTTCTTACGTTAATGTTCAGTTGTTATGACAATTCTGGAGAGATCAAGGTAATAATTTTTCATTAATACTTAATTTTTTGACGTTTATTTCTACATGAAACTTCCATAATATATATTTTGAAAATTTTAAATCCTTGCATACTACATTCTACATGTTCACTCACTGATATGAAACATGTAGATCATATAGCGGTCCAGAGTTCGATTTCCTATGGGAGCCCAAAGGTCCGAAACGATAGGTCAAGCCTAACTTCGTTGAACGGTGCCATCAGTAAAATAAAAACACAGATTGTAGATTCCACATATATGTATTGAATCTCGAATTGATCTCGAAAAAATTTTTTTGTTTCGATATTTCAATGCCCGAGGATGTCAGATTGACGAAACTAGTTGCATGCAATATATATCTGTGGAATTTACAAACTGTGTTTTTTATTTTACTTTTAACAATACTATCATTACTATCATTTGAAAACTCTACAGATATAAAAATACTGCATTAGGTTTTCAAAAGGTATAAATGCATCGGAATGAAGACAAACCATCAATCCCCATCCCCTTGTATCCTCCAGTGCAAAAGGCGAGAGAATAATCATAGCTCCCCAAAGTATAATACACTTAGAACTCCTTACTCAGAATTTACAATTATCTTTTCTTCCTAGAGTCGCTATTATGATACTATTACACCGTTATGAATGAGGGATGAAATAGAATGAACTCTGATTATTGAAATGTATTTATGTTTTCTTCAGAGATCCATGATTTGACGGTACGCAATAATTCATGAATGCTTTAGATGGTGGGCAAGCGGTCATCGACTGTTATGCTAAGTCCGAGAATAGACTGGAAGAATATTAAACACTTTAAGTCATCCCTTCGCTTTCATTACACTTTCGTATTCCCTGAAACCGCGTCTAGCATTAGTTTCCACATTGAAATCCCTCGTCCAAATAATATTTAGGCCATTTTGAACGCGCGATAAATTTATTAAATGTATGATAACCGGACATTGCTCCACAGAAAATTCTAATTTGAAAACTGCGAAGTAGACCTTTTTCCAATTTACCCAAAAAGCAAATTATGCGTAAATTAAAAAGTCTGAATATGTTCCCAAGAACAGTCATTCCTAATTTAAATACCGGAAAACAAACCTGGTCTGAGTTCAATCGCACCCTACTAATTAGGAGGAAAGTATACACACTTCGTAAATTTGCAAGGTGAAAATATGATTAAAGAGACCGGTCTTTAGCATGCGTAAGAATAAACCTGAAAGTGAGGGATAATCGAGAAGTTTAGTGAGTCGACGATGAACTAAACAAGGCACCCGACTTTCATGTATACTGTAACGGTGCATTGCTAATTTCTTAACCTGGAGTTGAGAAAATATCAAATAATCACAAAACTCGCCCGTAGAATATCTAGATTCAAGCAAATCTATTCATTCAGTAGTTTAAGAGAAACTAGAATCCATAGTTTCAGCACATGGTTTTAGTCAATGAGACTGAATTCCATTGATAAAGCTGTCATTCATTTTCATCGGTTTTATTATGAGCCGTTTGATAAGATATTAGGGTTTTCACCGATAATTTTCGTTTTCAAAAACTAGTGCCTCTGAACTAAGGTAAGAAGAGTAATGCTAGATCCTCTGCCGTAGGAGTACTATATTTAATCCTTCTTCTATTAACCTCATTAAGAATCAACGGTCACTTTAGATCGCAGCAACTAATATGAAAGATAACTTCAGTAAATGGCAAATACTTTTCTAAGGAAGAGGTTAAAAAGGATTGTTTCCATTTTAGAAAAAAACGCCCACATAAGTGGTAATGAATGTATAAAAATAAAGGATGAGAAGAGCTGAATAAAGACGCAGTCATAAAAATAAATTAAAAATAAATAAAAGTGTATAAAGAAAACTTCAAATTATATCTGAAATCGTTTGTAATGTCTTAAAGGTCGAAGAAAATATTTCAAGCATGATACTTTTTTAATTTTAATTCTACACAAGGTATGTAGATATAATATAATTGTTTAGGAATGCAAAATTATTATTCTGCTAAATAATTAGGAATAATATCATGAACTACCGTGGCAAAGTAAAAGCTCCCTAGTGGACTACCTATGAAACTACACACCATATAATAAAACTGTCGTCAGTATTATTTACGTTCGAAACACGATGTGAGTTTTAAGTTTAATAAATTGAATATTCCTGTCTCAAGTGATAATGTGCGAGATAAAGCGTTATACAATAATTAACTACCTTTAAATTGCAACAGAGAGTCTAAACGACGGGAGCATACAAGGGGAAATTCTCCTCCTGCAATCATCAATTTAAATACAATTGTATTTATTCTGTCACTCTATTTCTCAGCGAATAAATTCAATAAATTAGATGACGTGAACCTAGAAAGGGTGAGTAATTCTAGGAAACGATATTAAACAGCAACCGCGATAACTTTTCATTTCATTACCACGTTCAAACTCAAATAACCCTAGATATCCCTCCCAGTTTGCAATTTTCCATGAATAAGCGATAACGAAAATAAGTCACCGAGAAGGAAGAAATACTGTAAAGCGTAATCGTTTGTATTTCTCCGGTACGGTCGGAAATTAGGAGGAAAAAACAACCTCTGTCGTCGCATGTTATAATGGTTCCCAATCTATAGATTGTTCAGATAGAGGAACAGGACGGAATGAGCAGGAATGGGAATGAAAGGAGAGAGAGAATGTGGGGGGAAGGGAAAGATAGGTGCAGCGGGGGACGGAAGGGGTAGGGAAGACGGGAGAGATAGGGGAAAAGGCTACCAGCCTCGCCGGCTTGCGAGTAGGACAGTTCCACAGGGCGAGTCATCCATTTCCCGCACCCGTAGCTAACGTCAACCAGCGCTTATGAATAGCCCAATTATGCAAGGGCAGTTTGAGTTTCAAAATACGCTCAAGCCGTTTGTTTACCCGCCAAACAGCGTCCGGGGACATAAAAGTTGCCCTCATCTATAGAGGAGTGAGGCTGGAAGGGAAATGGAGAGGGGAAAGAGACTTTCCGCCACTTTATTCTTCTCTTCCTATCCCATTCCTTACTCCCTTCTCTCGTTATCTCTTCATCCAAACTCCCTTTATTTTTCTTCCATTCCGCATTGATTCTCCCTTCTGTGTTTTGGTCAGAAATGAAACGTGCGCTGTCGTAACGAGCTGGGATCGGCTTCGTTCTGAAGTAGACTTGCATTGGTTATGTGAATATTATAATGAAGGGGACACGTACATAGATTCTCGTTTTAGGCAGCCGGTCTGTCTGCCTTCCTATCTGTTCGAATGAAATGACTAGGAGCGATTTCCATTGGAATTCGTTACAAAATCTCTCGCGATGTTTTGTTGACAAAATTATGTGATTGAGAAAATCTGTCGACTATTAGGAAAACTAAGCATCGAAATTAAACTGTGCTATTCCACCTAATTTCACGAGATAGAAATAAACGTGAACCTATCAGAAAAAATTACTTTTCAACCATTAATTCTTCAATGAATGAAACAGGAGTGTTCATTTCTCGATTTTTTAAATCGTTTATGGTGTTAAATTAAAATTATACGGGTCTAAGTCATGTTTCAGTTGTTTCTTGTATTACTAAATACAATTATTTACTACATTAAATGTTTGTAAATCCCGCAATCAATTGCTTGAACTCATTCATATATTTATAAGACTATGATGCACCAGTTTGATAACCTTAGAGAACCATAATACCTCATGTCATTTAAGAATTAAACAGTTACAGACACCGCTATACGGAATATCAAAAATGGGTGAACTTTCGCTTCGAATAACTTGATTTCCAGTAGAATAAACTTATCATAGGCGATAAACTAATCTTCTTACTTACTCTTTAATCGTCTTACCTATCTGAAAATATTTAAGGATGCGATTAGATTTGGATTAAGAACAAGATAAAATTTAGTTAATTGTAAATGTAATTCATACTATGCAAGCGTTTTTTTAAATAATATTGTAAGTGATATATGTTATTTCTTCTATGTAGTCTATGACGTGAAAAGGGGACGCGAAATGATTTCTTATGACTGCTAGTAAAGTCCAATTTTATCAATTGCAAAATGAGTCAAAACTTAATTACATAAATATTCATTCAGAATAATTAAGGAAAATGATTCATTTCTGACATTTTTTTCCATTTATAATAAGTTCTGTTAAGCTCGACTTATATTGATATACTTATACTAATGACACTGAATCTTTCCCAGGACAACTTTATGAAAAAAATGCGCATAAATAACCTATCAACCGAAGCAGCTTAAAAAATTTTCAAAAAAATTGAAGAGATATGAGGTTTTTCCAAAACTTTAGAAAGGAAATTATGTGGTGAAAATATGGCAAGTGCAGATAAGCTGGTTGCCTCTTTTTAGGAAAAAAAATCGGGGGAAATCTTCCTATATTCTAGTTAATAATATTTCAACTCATAGGAAACTTTCGGATACATCAAAGATTAGATAAGTAAGATATAATGAAGTTAACGTTACGGTTTCGTTGGAATTGCGAACAAGGAGCGGTTTTTATTTACACTTGCGATATATTGCAGTTGACTTCGAATGAATTACTGCGACCTAGTATGTCGCAACTGAAATTTCAAAAACCATAACAGAATTTTGAAAGTAGGTTCCAATTAAGAGTTATGCCTCACGACCACTGCATATAGATAAGGTAATGCGCGTTTCATAAGTAGGGCGTTTATTGAGGTGATCGGATAAAGGAAAACAAGCTTAGATTGCTATGCCATAAATTTATAAAATTTTACGAGGTAAAGCTTAGAAACCAGTAGACACTTAATATCCACGCAAGTTATATATTTATGGTATATTTTAGGAATGTATTGAACGCAAACTACGCTCTTGCAATTATGATGACTACCATTTAAGTTAAGTAAATCGTCCTTTAAACGGAGGTATATGGGTCATACTTTAATTTTCAATAGATGAATCCACAAGAAAGTTATTTTGATGAGAAAAAAACCTAAATTGATCAGAAAAAATTCAGCGTCAAGTTTAAGCACGATTGAGAGCAAGAGAAAGCGACACATCAATGCCTAACCTATCCAAATAACGGAATCAATTACACTTATGAATTAAGAAATTAGAAAGAGAAAAGAACGAAAACATGTATGAGCATATCCATGTAACAAAAGGAGACAAACAACAGTTTTGAAGAAAACAATAAAATAAAATGTAAGATGATTAAATTTTTAAAATTAGTCTAGTTGATAACTCATTAAGTGAAGACGTTAAAAAGTATAAAACATATAATGATAAAAAATTCACGCAAAACACTTGACAAAATTATATACAGGAAAGAATTATCTATTTTAAATTACTTAATAACATGCCACAAGTAAAAAATTGCATTATTGGTTCTTACATCCATTAAGGAAGTCAACTCCGTTACCCCGGTTTATTCCTGTTTGTAATTGAGTTCTCGTGTTAGATTATTGGAAATATTTAAATTTTAGAGAAACGTTCGTAGATAAAAATTTTCACAAATACTAGGAACTTAAATTAACTGAATGGATCACGAACAATAAATATGTCACTGTGAATTGACGTCAAGGATACTGCCTTAATGCTAACATTAGCATAACGACCTCACGGTAGTGAAAAGGCGCATGAAACGAAAAACTCGAACAAATAGCAATGAATCCATCCTACCTTTTTTCCCAGATGCAATCAATAATAACTGCCATCAAGAGCAGCTACTCAAGATTCCTCGACCTCCTTCGCATACGCCAAAACGGGCTTAAGAGTTCCTTTCTTGTCCAGCAAATGATAAATTAGGGCAAACCTTTCCTTGCGTTATATCTAGTCCGAAAGAGGAATACCTACTTCACTCAAACGTTTTTATGGAGGACGAAACACCATCTCATTTAAAACCTGACAATAGTTGCTCTTCTCTTCTCTCTGATTCTTCTGCGGTTGAAGAACCAACACCGGCGGCCTTCCCTCCCTCCTTTCCGCCCACGACGTAAGGCTACCGAAGCCATTCTTCACGAACTACTTAATTCACATCGAATTACATTCCGCGTCTTAAATGTTCTCTAAACTGATAGTCGTTTCCCATTCACTGCCAACCCAACTTAACCAAATCCGACTCATTTTTTCAGACCTTGTTCCTGCCAATGCCTGCAACTTGCAGACCCGACTATTTTCCACAACCAAAAATTTTTTCCTGCAACCCTTCGGAGACCTCAAACCATCACGAAAACAAACCTGTTTTCATGTGAAATATTACATATGACCGCGTGCTTTACATGCATAGTCCATGAATGGTAGGCTGAAGGAAACAAAAACGTTCCGCACGAGAGGGATCGGAAAGAACAAGTTGACTCCTGAAAATTTAGGTAGGGTCAAAGTGGTAATTTTTCCATGAGCTCATCACCTAAACTTTATCGATGTGGAAGGGAAGTGAGACCTATAGTGACATTCAGACGAGATGTCTCCATCAGAAACACGGTGGAAGGTTAGGGTACAAAACGTGACCCCCGCTGATCGGAAGGAAGCAACCAACCGCGCGAGAGCTCTTGTGGAGTCTTTTATGAATCGCTTCTTTCCAGACGACAATGGTCGCCGGACATTCTTCAACGAGGAGGGGTGTGGGTGGTGAGAGCAACAGAAATCGGTCGTGATCTCTTCGCGCGGCGCGGCTATGTCAAAGGGAATGGCTCCGCTCTTTTGTTCTCGCGGGCACCTACGCCCACGTCCTCCGCCGCCTAAATCACATAAAGGATCAGGGTTCGATGGGGTCGCGTTTGTGCAGTTCGTCTCCAGAGGGCTAAGGCGTACAAAAAGAGATACGATTCGATGCAGGGAGCCGATGCGAGAAAAGAGCGGCATGAACCGCCCGTTGAAGTCACCGGGGAAGATTTAGTGGGGTGACATAGCAAATGAAGTTGTATACATGGACGAATTGCAAAGAAAAAAATCGCAACCCTTGATTCCTCTTCGGCGATTAATATAATCAAGAGCTGAATGTCGATGTTTACGTCCTTCTGATCCAGTGGACTACGGAAGAGCTGCCGATACTGATGGAAATAGAAGGTTTTCAGCTTCTACTGAGAGATTGTTGATGTAGTATCCAGAGTTTCTCGACGAAATTTGAAGAACATATTGTATGAGCAGTTCTTCCGACATTGCGCTACATTTTTATGTTAAAATGTTAATCCAAATAGAAATGTACAGCTAAAATATGCATAACTAATGAACTTCTTCATCAATGATATTAAACTTATTATTATTTGAGATAGGGCTTAAATCATAAAAATATGAAAAAATTGAAGATGGCTTGAACTTTCTTTTCACCTCAGATACTCAATCCTTGAATAATTTCGTGACCAATCTTGTAACTATTTTTTCGGCCATCTCATCCCATTATATTCAATGAAAAAAGCAATAACACATAATTCCTATCTCTTATCCTATAGGACTGAACATTACGCTTGTGGGTTACGAAAAACCTGTATTGTACGAACAGTTTTTATCAAATATCCCGCACATTTGAAAAATCTGCTCCACTATGACGGGACACTCGCCAAATATTTAAAGAAGCCTTAAGGCTGACATAGTGCGATAGTAAATCATCTCTCCTTTCTCCTTTTTTTCGATTCCTTCTCCATTGTTTCCGGAATTCTTAACTCACCCCCGCCACTGGATTCCACCTGAGCACTTCCTCATCTCCCTTGTCAAGCGATTTTCTCCCTTTATATTCCATCCCGCTCTCTGTAAAACGGGTGCCGTAAGTTCACAAAATGTATTCCGCTTGTTGACTCGAGTTTATCGTCGGATACTCGGCTACATTCACGCACTCACGCTTTTACGCGCTTATGAGTTTACCCGATCTCTTACATATCATTCTCTTTACATTCCAGCAACAGTAAACCAGTCCATACTCATCGAATAGATCACGCGGCTGTCTCACTCGCATTTGAAAGCGGACTTTATTAAAAGATTTAGAATGATATGCTAATTTGAAACTTGTTCGGCATTCACGTTAAATAACAATGATCTAATTAGAGAAGTCTAACATTATTATTCCATTATCAGATAAAATTATACACATAAATAACATATATCTATTGCTAAATCCTACCCGCAAAAAAGATATATATTTCTTCAAGTCACTCTCATTTAGAGTAGCATATTATACTGTTATTTACGTTATCGCCGGCCACGCCAGGTTTAGCATCCGCTGTAAGTAGCACTCTAACGCTAAGGTCCCAAGTTCGGACTCCGGATAATTAGATTTTCCTGGCTAGTGAATAGTTCTGTGGGTGCGTCAGATTTTCATGATAAGGGTTGGTGGAAAGAAGGGCATACGGCTGTAAAAATCAGCGCAAAAACCTAATTCATCATCATTACCAACAATCTTTAAAAAATCATCAGCCGACTCTATAAGTGATGTAAATAAGGGTAAGAATAAAAACTCATTTACCCTTATCTCTTTACGCCATATTTCATAAACAAGACAAAAATCAATATTTTATATGCAAAACAATAGATGTACGAAGAGTCCAATTTACAAATTAAAATGTTTTCTATTCAGAAATATTGCAAGAATCACTTAAAACGGCTATCATGAAACTTTTACTTCGTGCATAAACCTACTCCGAGAGACCGGTTCCAATGATAAAACATAATCTGGCATGATTAATCACGAAACCGTTTTATATATCACCTAAATTACCAACTGGAAATATTCGACAAAAATATTAGATAAGTATTGAAAATTTAGCTATTTTCTGTTAATACGTGAAAAATAATGAGAAACAGATTTATTTATATAGTATTAAGCTTATCACCTTCTCTCTCCTTAATATCTCCTTTATGAACAACAACAGTTGTTCCAAACTATAGCTTGAGTCTATTATAGGCAAATCAGTTCGTCTCCGACTTTATTAATGGTCAAATTTAAAAACAGTAGTCTTTCTTATGTTAATAATAATTCCAGTCACAGACAAATTCTTAAGAATAAGTACGAATAAATTATATTATGGACTATCTTTCAAACGTGTCTTTTGTATTATAGGGGATATTCTAAAATTAAAATTATTTCTAAAGCCTTAAATTTCAAAACATAAAACTTAATATACTTTTCAAGGATGAATCAAACAATAAATAAACTTTCAGGCCACTTTCTTCTATAAGAAAAATGGAAAAACCGTGATTATAAGACTCCTTATGGCCCTGTATCTAAAGAACTTTCTTTATTTAACTGGTACCTTTACACTGACGAAGGGATTACTGAAACATTGCCATTGATGGATTTATAACCCGTATTTTCATTCTAATTAAGGCTTTATTTCCAATATTTTTCTCATTTGTGGCCGGCATTAAGAGTTATTGATAGTTAAAGCTAAGAAAATCATAAGACTTTTCACATTCACACCAGTCGAAAATAGAAAGGTACTTCTAGCTACACAATCCCCTTTTCGCGCAGAAAAGCTTTTATCTCCGAAGATCTATCGTTTAATCGTGCCAACAGTAAATATCTATAGTGTGCCAGCATATCAGAAGCGATATCTTGATCCTCTCTCAGAAAACCTTTTCCGACAAGAGTGAGTATGAGGGAGAGAGAGGGGGACGTCGAAATGGAAAGAGACTGGATTGTAAATTCCATCGCTCTCAGAAAGAATACGGCGTTGGAGCATAAGCAAGGTTTGATAGATGGCATATTTATGTAACTAGAAAAAGAGAGAACATAAAGAGAGGACGGAGATAAGAGACAGTTACATCTATGAATCAAACTTTCTCCCAGTCATCTCTAGTTTCAGCCAAACAAGAACCTGAGCTTACACTTTGCATACACAACGTGTTCTCAGGCGTATATTTTTAGCCAATCCATCACTAAGACGGATGCATTTGGCTAGATTCTTATTAATATTTAAATTTTTTTTTTTTAAGTTTTCCTCTATGACATTATTATGTACGGTGTATATTCTCGACATTTGCAAACTCAATTTATAAAGTATGAAGAAAATCATTACAAAATAAGGTATATAATAAGAGCATTCATGAGAAAGAAAATTTTCTTTCAATAGTGCAAGAAATTTTGGTTAGTAGCCATCATGAAAAGTAGCATTTTATTGCATACATTAATCTTTTGAATTCTTAAGTTTTGACAGGAAAGTAGATGCTGGGCTCCTTTCATGTAAATATAGATTTCATATATTAAATGAACAGCTACCTAAGCTACTGAAAGGAATTTGCGAAGACGGAAATATTATAGTAAGACTGGGTAAGGCTGGTAAATGATTAAGTTATAAAACCCAATTAAAAGGTTTAATTTTTAGTTTACTACTGAAGATTTTTCTGAATGCCACCTTTTTTTACATCAGTTTGCTCAATCTTTCGAATGGAAAATATATTTTATTATAATATACTATCTTTATTCACGAGGACCGTATATCGAATGTCTAGAAAGGTCATGCTGGAGTTTCAATTTAATAAATTGTTTTCCAGTTCACGTCAAAAAAATTCTGAAGCGTAATCGTGCACCAAATATCAGCATAAAATCTCGGTCCCTCATACCTCTGAGAATTTGTGACCTTGCATTAGCATAATTAATTGGCTTAGCAAAGTGGAGCTCTCACAGATCAACTGCTAATTGATTTCTTCAGAGACTCATATTATCTAGCCCATGGTAAGAAACACTAGCCGACAATTAGGGTTTGAGATCACTTTAGCAACTGAAGTAGATAGCTTGCCTTTCCAAAGAGGCAATTAAGAATCCTCGCTCGAGGGTTGACTTGTTTTTTATACCTTTTCCGTGAATTTTTCTTTGTTTTCATATTTACTATGTTACGTTCTACAATCATTTTTAGGTTCATTTGCTAACTTATCTAATTCCCATACCTTCCGTTCCATTTTGCCATGACTATGAATTTGGCTGTGAAACCCGAATAAGCTTTTATACATATTTCCCAATTTATTACTAGGTTTGCATTTTTTGCATCTTTTTTTGTATTGTACTGCCGCTCGTCCTCATATTATTTTATGTTTCTAGTTTTTGGTTTGCACTGTTCCGCATTATCTCTACCACAATAAATAATCTCAGCTATATACTCTGATTGACAAACTAGGTAAGCCTACGTATTCCGAAGAAATCCTTAAGACAGAATCATCAGTTCTAGCAAAAGATAGTTTCAAACATTAACTTTACAGTTCAATTAAATAGTTTTCTCTCTTTACTTTTGTATCTTATTTACATGTGTTTACCTCACTCAAATCTTTTAATCGCGATCAAGGTACAAAGGTGTACCGCAGGTTCCCTCGTGACGTTTCTCCTTTTACTTTCGCCCCCATGACTTTATCCATTAAGTCACCCATCCAATACTTATCCTTACTATTACGGCAACGTATGCATGGCACAACGTATTATTCTCCGTCAATCACTCTAGGAAGATCTTACACTCCCATCTCTTACAATCGCCACCTTACACCTTCCTATTGTCTTACTGTGAATAAATCACTTCTCAATCACAATTCTTCTGGTTACCGACACTCTTTTCAACCTTAGAAAACAATTATTCCCCTTCCAACTGGCCCCTCTTAAACTCTTGAATCCTCCCAAAAATCCCAGTAGTGGGCGCGAAAAGGGAGGAAAAGAGACGAGCAGACTGACAAATGGCTTCATTAAACCCGCGACACTGAGTTAAGGAGGTCGGCTGGGACAGATTCCCGCTCTCCAAAGAAACCCACCTCTTCTCACACCTCCTCCTTCCTCGTCTATATTATTCCTCAGTGGCACAAAAAAGGGAATGAGTCACTCTTCCGGATACCCTCCCTCATCTCAGTAAGTACGCTTCCCAGGGTAAGCAAAGGTCTCTCCTCACTATTGTGGAAATTTCGTCGATATTCTCAAATGGGATTAAGATGTGGAATAAAGTCTGCGTCGCATTAGCTTCCCTCCATGCGACAGATTTTCTTGAGAAACGTACGCTATAAAAAAGTAAGAAAACCATCGCTCCCAACTACCTCCATTGAACAGTGATCTGTGATTGATATTCAAAAACTTGTTTCCCAGAATTTTGCCCCGTAGCTTATTTTGCGAGGAAAAGAAAAAAATTATCTCTTTTTGATGAGAGCTTTGTTAAATTATATTGAAATGACCCATTCTTACATAAATAAATAAGAATGCTCATTAACGACCATAGATCGATTTTCAGTAATCTATTCAAAATACTGACTTCCTAATGAAAAAATTTACTCAAAGGTAATATCATTACCAGTAATTTTACATTGTAACAATTAGTTATTTTTATGGCAAATAATGAGAAATCATTGGGCGAGGCAAGCGTTGACATAACAGTTACAATTTGACGCATTAAAAATATGATATATGCTTTTTATATTTTATTTCTGTGGATTGATAACTAACTCAATCCACAGAAATTGTGTATGCCATAAAAAATTTTATCTCACCCTACTAATGTAGATGAAGTAGACAGTACTCTAGAAAAAGGAATTCCAAAGCGTATATGTTGCTACATTCTTATTATATCTTGTAAAAGGGTATTATCAATTCTACAGTAATATACTCGTTCATGAGAAAATAGCAGGAGAAAATAGGTTCAACAACATCCAAGAACACTACTGAATGGAATGTGAAAACATAGAGCTACAGTCAATATATCCCTCGGAATATTTCCCAAGCGATAACCTTCGGGAAACACGTAGCAAACTAAAAGCAAAACATGACTCGGCCATTCATAAACGCCACGTCAAAACTCGGCGTCATAAACATCGATGAAAATTTCAAAAGCGACGAGAGTCGAGGTTTCAGCGAGCAATTAATCACAGAAACAAACGAAAGCCCTTCATCGCCTCCAGCTTCCTCTTTTTTCCCTTTCTGATCTTCTCCCACCAATGGCCTAGTTACCTCACCAACGCATTAGAAAAACCATTCTATTGGAGGATTAACTCCCTTCTTCGAATTCAATGTGGACAATTTAGGAATAAAAAAATGCGATGGATAAAAGCTGATGAAAAGAATTCTCGCGGGATGAAAAGAGAAAAGTATTGCGGGAAGATGACGCAAAGGAAAATGAGAGCGATTTGACGTAAGAGGTAGATGAAAGCTTTAGATCAGCACAGTAAATGGCGTAGGTAAACCATTGTCTCGCAGCAAATCGACGTGAGTAATATCTCGTCTTCCTTTGATTATATTCTGTTAATCTTTCCCATGCCCTATTTGAGATCCATTAGTAACAGCTCTTGACTTATCCGGCTTATAATCGAATCCCGGATTCAAATGTGCCCACGGGAAAATCATTGTATCTCGCGGGGCTCGGCGGAGAACTGTCGGAACATATATCATCCTATATTAAGGTCGCGAGTTCGAATGCAGTTGCAGGTATAAATGCTGATCCTTCAGATTGGATCTACCAACGGGCCATAAATATGCGGAAATGTTCCGCGTACAATTCTTACATTTGGGTAATATAACTTACATGCGTGCATGAATCATCCACTTTGCAAAAGACGCGAACGAAAAATCTTTCGTGAAGGAAAAATAAATAGCATTGAAGTCATACTTCATTTCGTTAAAAAGTTTCACAGCTACCCTCAGTTTCTTTCCGTTACCTTACCCGATCACGTTAAATCATTTAGATATATACCGAAATACTTCTTTTGGACAGGAGAAGTACTTTAACTTGACCGATAATCGTTTACCTCTTTCCGAGCGAGAGCTATGACCATGAAGAGCGTTCGTCTGGAAAACGGTATGCGCCGGTTCAATCAACTTTCGCGCTTCAGGACGTTAGACTGCTTCCAAATTCTGGGACTTTTTATTTATCGGGAATATAATCCTAAAGTATGCGGTCACACAATTTGGATTATGCTATTAACAGGAGTTCTTGTTCTACTTTACAATGTTAATATAGAAACATTAAAAATGGAAGAGGGTGTTATAAATTGAAAAATTCCCTTTGTATAACATTCTACTAGATACACCGAATATTTCCATACGATGATAAGCAAATTAATTTATATGTACATTCTGGTTTGATATGAGAGTATTTGTAAAATAAAATACCAACGAGAAACGCATTAGGACATTACTTGCAAGTAAAAGTGGTTATTGATTAATAGCCAGTCTACTCTCCTATAAATTTGCTTCACAGTTATTCTAAATTTTTAGGAACAGACAGATTACCTTGAAAATTACGATGTTAGATTTTCCTCTGAAGAGTAAGTATACTGAGTATACTGAGTTTCCTATTTGTCTAAATATCATTATATTTTGGCAAAGGTACCTGCGTGCTTTCCAGTCACTTTTAATTACCATCGTAACACATTAAAATAAATATGACTAGCACATTCATTGACAACATTAAATTATAGAAAGGTTAAGTTGAACGAGAAGTGAACAATTGAGACCTGACTGGGATTTATTGAAAAGTACTTCAAAATTCAGAAGATTATATCTGAAAATTTTCCGATATCTTGTACGAGATTTTTAGCCATACTCCTTTTGAAAACATTCGGAGGGAGAAATAACAGTGCATCTAACATCAGCCTGAGGGAAAATGTCCCATGAAATTGTGAGTGACCGACAGAAATTGGGGAAGAGAAAAATGAATGTCCGCGAAATAAATAAAAACGAAAAATGCCCTTGACGGAAAGAGAGGGGGATGAGACAGTGGGCTTGACGAAAAAGTCGGAGCTTTGGAGGGAAAAAAGAAAGGGTAGTAAAAGGAAGAGAGGGTTTAAGAAGAGTGAGGAAAAGGCTTTTCTGGAAGGAAAGAGAGAAACGGAGAGTGAAAGAAATGAGGCGCCGGGAGCGGTAGAGAAATTGAGAGATGAGGAAGGCTGACACGAGGAGAGGGAGGGAGGGATCCGAGAAAGGAAAAGAGGAGAGAGAGTCTTGGAGGATGATAAACAGTTTCTGCAAAAGAATGAGTGCGGCACTAAACGGACGGAAAGAAATCAAAACCGCCTTAAACTTTGAGCTCTGCAAAATAGCAGAAAAGCAGAGGAAAATGAAGGCGGGAGAAAAATACTATCTAGATTGAGGGAAAACAAATCCTTCGCTATGACCCAGAGGGCTTCCTTCTCAGTGCCTTTTTTTTAGAATGTTCCGATTGACGGGGAGGAAAATTAATTACTTGGTCTCGTAATTGTAATAAAATAAATAATGGTAATAATCGATTTAGAAATGAAAGGATACACGTACAACTAATTATATTTACATCAATAGTCTAAAATTCCACATAGTATCCAGATACATAATAAAATCTCTTATGGATGTTGCAAACACCACTCGGCATCTAAAACAGTTTTGGATGCCTGACCTTATAAAAGTTAATTTCAACTGTTCCCATGTCCATGGGATAATGGGTGGGTGGTGGATTATCTCATAACTCGAAAAGATGTGTATATACACTTAGATTAAAATAAGGGATGAACAAATGGAAATTAGATTAGAATTTACTATTCGCCGGTTTCTATTCTAACGAGTCATCAATATGTAAGATCAGACTTATAATTGTAGGAAACTATGAATGATTTCTAATTTGAATTCATATGGCATTCCAAAAAGTACGGCCAAACAATATTTATTATATTACTGATACATAAATAAATAAGTGTAAAATCTTAACAACATTTTCCCGATTGCTGAAGATGACCCAACGGGTCGAAACCGTGGTCGTATAATAAACAATCTTGTGGTAAAGTGTACAAGCGGTTTACTGTATAAAATAAAATACCGAATATTCAAATGTAATATTTCAGAGGCTAAAGATCAACTTGATCTATTTAATATCCACAGTACAATACCAAATTTGTGCTTCAAGAATACCAAAGAATCGAGCAGCTAAGGTCCAATAAATAAAATGTTACATTCCTCACCGTAGCTATTGATTAGCGCAACAATAGCTAATTTATAATGGAAACATTCCTTTCTATGTGTTGCATTGTAAAAGACTGAGAGACCAAAAACTAACGGAACTGAGGGTAATGAAACTTCGGAGGAATGCTTCACATTCAAAATCAATTCATTAAATATTGTATAAAGATTTTATTTAAATCAAAAACTTAAGTTAGTATAAACTTACCACATCGGAAGGTAAGCAAGCTGTAAGATCTACTATTTAAATACAGTACTTCCCAGAAGTATTTATGAGGCATTGTAATGTATCTCAGAGTGAAATCCTTGCCAAATGTTTCTGGAAAGTTCTTTATTTCGGAATTCCTGCGTGATCGGAAAGATCCTTGATCGATTGAGAAGCAACGACGAGATTTGCTTAAGAAATGATTACGTCTTTGTCCACGTATGAATAATCTAAAGCTCGAAAGACGTGACTTTTAAAAGGCTCAAACGGAATATCAAACTTCTCGCGAGAGTTGAGTTTTAGAATTAACTTCTCGATTTGTAATGATGTCGCTTTGCTAGGAACTGTAAACTACTCAACATGTCCTAGAGATATATATGCGTGGTAGAGGTCAATCGCATTGCCTCAGTCATGCCTTTCTAACTTCCTTATGGCAAATAGAATTGCTTCGATTACAAGAAAAGGATAGTATGGAAGGGTTTTTTTTAATAAGGTGCGAAACCTACCCACGAAATAACGTGTTAAAATATTTATATAGAAATTATCTACATAAAAATTTAATGTTAATATATTGAAGCAATGCTTTGATATTCGATTTTACTATGGATGACTTTAAGATTTCTTGAAAAATGAATAATAGAAAAAGTAATATAGGCAATATCAGCATAGATATTAAAGAAATTAAACTAAAATTAAAATTAAGAGGATAATTAAACTTTTTCAACAGTAAGAACCCTAAAGATTCATTATCGCCTAGATTAACACTATCCCGGAAATACAACCATTTAATAAAAAGTAGATAGTAAAGAGGGATTTTAAATTGGTCGGGAGAGTAATTTGCTGCTTTAAAAGAAAATATGACTAAGTTGTATTTGTTGGTATATTTATCCATTTATTTAAAACACACTAAAATAATGTTTATAGATGAGCTGGCTTAAATCAACGATCACAAAGTACCCCCTAACAGGTGTCACCCTATCTGATATACTGTTCATAGTTTATTTGATACATTTTTCAGGAGACTGGATAGGTCTTTTTACTTTAACTCCTATTGTATATTACGATACAGAGGTATAATTTTTGTTGTTGTAAAATTTTAATAACGCAATAACTAATTATATTGTCAAAGTAAATCATCGTATACTTTATTTCAATGCATGACATAGATATAAGACAGATATAATGTACGCTGTTTCTTTGGCAAACAGTTAATTACGTCAGTTTATTTAATTTTTTTTAAGACTTGATGTAGTTTTTAAAGATCTGGGCTAACTGATAAAATATCGCTTAAATATTTCCTTAATAACATATTGCTAAATTTTTCATATTATCAAAGACATTTAAAACGCATTCCTTTGTGGGTTTAACGCTACAAGAACGTAATTTAGGCTTCTACTTTTTTCACAATGGTCAACAACTAATTCGTGTTACACTTAGTTGAAGTATTTTTATCACCTTCACAAATTGATACGCGCATTATTAGAACAACATTTTTGGTTAAACTGAGTGCGAAAAAAATTTAATTAAGTTAAATTTTAACTTTTTAAGTGACTGCAAAATTAAAAATAAACTACGAAGTAACTATGTCTCATGAAACACTACAAAGAATCTTATTCTTGTGACATCCAGATTTTGTAACGTTAGGACTGGTTTCCAAAAATGATATGAAAAAAACTCGTCCGCAAATTAAGGCTTTTTTCCTTTTGAAAAATTACCCTCCTTCCTCCGTCAAATATTTCGGCAAGACATTCAATCATTCCTTTGTGAATATCTACCGTCTTCAGTACAAACTCCATCTCTCATCTCCATCGTATGACTTTTTCCCCTATCTTTAAAACCTGCCGAAACGGTAACCGCTTTTCAACTAAACCACTCCCAACCTTGATCATTTTGATTAAAGGGTTGGGTAGTCACATGACATGACTGAAACTTCCGTTATTATTTGTATAAGATGGCATCAGTCAAGATCTATGACAGGATAACCTGATTCCGCCCATTAATTCAATTTTCCTCATTTTTTACTCCATTTAAGAAAAGTCCATGGCACTACATTCCTTTGAGAAAGGATATCTAGCAAGGCGGCATTCACCCACGATGATACATTGTCAGCTCATCAACTCCCAAGCCGCCTTTTTTGGTTTATGGCAGAAACAACTCATATCAGCAACTTTGTCCATGAAAGTGCAGTCACTAGCAAATGTCTGTGGGTATGTTCTGTCGATGCTCTATGGGCCATTGAAAATTTCTGTCCACACTACGTGATTTGTTAGTTCTAAGGTAAATAGTAGTGTGGGTAAACGTATTGGAACTTCAAGTGAGTGAAGGGATGGAAAGAATCGCGGTGGATTTTCAAGTCACCGGAATCGAATAGAGACAGAGCCTCGCCAAATTGGAAGGGTCTTGGAGAATGTGTCGCTGTTTACAACCTAAATAGTTCCTCGAAAGGGAAAGTTTTTCTATTTCTATGGAATGTAAAGGAAACTTAAAATCAACATCTATTTTTATTTTCCAATGTAGTTGGACCATTTTTATTCATTCACGTTCGACCTGAATATTACCAAATCCATGTTTTACAATAATTTCGCAAATTTAAATGTCTCTTTCCTTACAACCAAATCTATCTTTAAAGTGCTGACTGATTTTCAATGATAAATATTCATTCCAAAAATTAAAAACTGTATCTTTAAAAGGTCGGTGGAATCACTCGGATATATTTAAATGATAACATTATTATTTATGGAAAAGACATTTTCTGCGCTATCTATGCCTGAGAATCAACCAATTTTTATATATCCTTAAATATTATCTTATCGTAAATTCTCATAGCGAAAACTTTAAGTACTGTTTCTACTTAAAACAACTTTTAAATACAACAAGTCAAAAGTGGAGTTTTTTTGTGAAAAATGAGAGACCGATTTTATATAATGGGCTATAATGGCTTGTCACTCATAAAATTCAATTTTACAATTCACAGCACAAACGAGCAAAGCTTATTAAAGTACATAAAGAAAATTCTTTCATTAGTTACTTTTCCATGAACATTGCTAAGGTATGTTTATAGGTCTGAGTTTTATTACAGAACATCTTCAGATATTTTTTTAATGAAAAAATGCATTTTATTTTTATTTCCTTTTCATCTCGAGAGAGTGAAGAATTTCAATTTCATCATCTGCTCCTCCTTCACGCTATCTTCCAGCCTATATTAATACAAACTTACATATTTTCCGTTTCTTTTCGCTCTCACTAATTAAAGCATTCCTTTACAATACCTTCGAGAAGAGATGGTTCCTATGGAACGGCTACTCATCATATCAACCATCTGACTACCTCGGTATAAATGTTCCCATTGAATCCCAAAATGGAATTTGTGGAATCATGAGAGCTACCTAAATTTTGTTTCACTCCCCTTTCCGAAGAAAAATGTCTCCATAGGCATCATCATGCTCGGGGGAAATTCTTTACTGAAAGGTCAACGCTCGGTTATGCCCGAAATGGAATTTAACTTAATGATGTAAATTATATTCCTCGAATATATATTTTATATCTATAATGTGTATAGATCACATTGGGTGGAATTGTGTCCATTATAATAGCTGAAATAACATAAAAAATTATATATGCCGTCATATATTTATCTAGGAAATATTCCAATTAGGTAGTGACGAATGAAGTTCCACTTACCTTAATTTGAGATATAAGTCAAACGCAAACTCTTTCTCTCACTACCACTAATGCGTAATATGTTTATCGGAATCATAAAAATAAGGAAAATCAGTTTAGTTGCAATAACTTGATAAAGGAATGTAAAATAAACAATCGAGTATCTATGATTAAATGTGTAGACACTTGTATTTATTTCACTGGAAAAAAGAAGTAAGTACCTGACTATTTGCTAATATGCTAGAAAGTTAGCAATATATAGGTTTCATAGCCTAAGATTCAGTTAGCTTTACCGGACTTCAACATGAGGATGTTTAATAATCTGTACTAATAGAAATTAATGTATCACAAATTTTAAGTTCAGTTTTGCTGATTGATGTATTCAAATGCCACTAATTAGTTGACAAATAACACGAATAAAGGATGAGCAACACCAGGAGTAGGAGTATTATAAATATCATACTGCCTATTTCATTAGCTTACAACTTTTTAAATACTATCCACTATCCGTGGTAACTTGAATCTACCAAAAACATTTCACCACAAAGTAGAGTGATAAATACAAGAATATCGGGTACGTTCTCTGATTTTTAAATGCAAATTCAATTCAACGGATGAAGGCGATAAATGAACGTAAAATAAAGTACATTCCAAAATAACCCATTTCATAAGGCAGGCGCATCAAAATTTTCGATTCAATTTCCGTTACAATCAAAGATTGCACAAGAAAGATACCATTAACTTAAACTGGCTCTGCGAACATTTCGAACTAAATGTTATTGGGTCAGATGAGAATATTTCATAGCTTAAATCATGATATTTCATCGATCATGTGTAACGACTATGACAGATAGGGGAACTAAATTTTTAAACTCGCGCGTCCATTGTACATTATTTCACGAAATTGACGAATGACAGCATCTTGAAGCTCTCCGCGGTGTGAAATGAGCTCAGCTAACACGAATTTTCATACCACGCCGTTGATACATCAACATTCGGTCGGTGAGCTAACATACCGAAAAGCATACTGCCTCGAGTTATTAATCACGGAGCCCAGCTACCTCGTTATGACGGCCGTATCTTTACATAAAAATGTCGCCGAAGATATTCGGGGAAGGGGAGTTAATGACTAAAATAAAAAGGTTAGTATGGAGGCCTACCACATATGTTGCCAGAGATCAAATAATTCTCGTCCACTTGGAGACATTTACGAGCAGACCTTGCCAGTCCTCTTTGGCCTACCAATTATGAAGACTCCTTCCGTCGATTTCATTAATCAACCGAGCGGTCCTTCCCTTTCTCCCAATTAAAACCGAAGGGTAGGGGAGGTAAATAAACTGACATAAATACCCGAGAAGATATATGGAATAAATATAATAGGACAGAAAAAGTTGCTATATGTTCGTATTCATTAGTGATGAGATATGAAAGATATTTCCTTAATTTTTTACTCAAATCTCCCTTCGATAGACTTAGACTTAGATTAGACCTTACCAATCATCATTAATATGAAGAAAGCTTTAACAACGAAACTGTTTTAATCACGATTGTATTAAGGACGAATTATGTTATACTGAACCATTCTTACGATTAAGGTATACCAGGTAGAATCTCATAGATGATACAGATGATATGAATAGATGATGACAACCATAAAGCACACTTCCAGAGAAATAATTCAAATATATAAAAATAAAATAAATTATTAACTTACCTCACAATGGTTTCCACACTCGGGACAGGTAAATGTTTTTATAAACTACAGATGAGAGCAGGTATAAACGACATCTTCGTTAATTTGAATGCATATTCCCGCTTGCCTGACTGAAAAAGAAAAACATTATTTTATTAGTATTGATACTGCTTAAGCATATATTTAAAATATCTTTTTCTAGCCTTGGGAAAATAAATACTTCTTATTATTGATATTTAGTTTTTATTGCTTTTATACGCAAATATTTCTTTAAATATCGGTATACAACAAAAATAATGGGAAATAAATTAAAAGCAAATTTCAGTTTCAAAATACTACTTATTATCGAGCAGTTTAAAACCGCAACGGCATTGTTATCGCATTCCTTTTCTTGAATTTAAGCACATTATAATGAGATTAATGATTTATTCGAAACCTGATGCTTTTTTACTTCATATCCTTAATTAACTGAGTCGTCCATTGATAAATAATGACTTTGTCGACATTCAATTAAAACTTGCTTGATGGTAAACAAGTGATTATCATCAAATTCAACATTTCTTAAATTAAATTATCTTGCTTATTGAGCCTTATATTATAGCTTGAAATGAGTCCAAAAACAATTAAATAAAGGTGGTCTCAAATATGATGATACTTAAAAAAAACTGTTCATATCTAAACTTGGCGGTATTTCCTGTTTCTAAGTTATAAAAACTCATTTCCGTTTTCACCACCTGTAAATTATTTCTTATTTATTTTCAAGTATTTGAAAAAGATTTCGATCTAGGGAGAAATATATTTCAAGTTACGCAGGTAGGTAGTATGCTTTTATAATCTGGATGATGCATTGTATGTAATTACCAAAAAGATAATAAAAGCTAATGTAAAAATTTCTAGGATATCTGATAGAAGATGACTCAATAACATCCGACTTTCTCTCAAACTTTCGCATACATTTATGTCCTTGTTTAGCAGTAGGTTTGCCTTCATAAATATTATTTCCATTAACCGAAAAAACCACAAAAATCACTAACAAAACAGATCAAGTCAGTATAAAAAATATTTTTAAATGCCTATAAACAATGCATGATCAACCTTTTCCCAACATATTAACTTATTTTTAAAAAGTCAAGAGTAATAATGATGAGAGAGAAATATGAAAATAGATCAGAGATTTTTTCACTACGTCTAAGTGTCATGTTCTACTAGTCGGAATAGGAAAGAATATAATAGAAGCTGAAATGTGTTAAACGATATTTCGAAGAATTTTTCTGTTCTCTAGTAAACACATGGGAGAAAAATTTGCATAAATACGTAAACAAAACATTTTTCAGAAATTAAAAGGTACTATCCGTTCACAAGTTATCATCAGGTGTGAAGGGAAAGACCTGGTGATAAGTTGGTCAACCAGAAACCGGTAGTGCCCTATTCTTACCGAAAAAATTTCTGTGGAACTGTTCAACTTTCGCTGAAAAAAAACTTTATGAACCATAAAGATAACTGCAGTCATTTTAGTCGTAAAAGTTGGAAGACTCAATCCTTTTTCGTTTCAGAATAATAATTGGTCGTAATACGAAGAAGTGTTCGCATATGGGAACATGTATTGTCAATTACCAAATTAATTTTTTACACTACTCCTTGAAATATGAGCAAAAGCTGAATTTATTTTAAACCCCTTATTTGATCTACAAGTATGTCTGGTAACTGATCTACGCTGGCCGAAAAGTTTTGCCACAGAAGTTAAATGGGTATCAACTAACACCTCAAATACAGAAGTTTCTGCCAGTATGTTACCAATGAAGGAAATTCAAAATATATTTAAACTTTATGAACGATCAATGTGATTTTTAATCCTATACTTCATAGTTCACATTAACCGTTACTCAAATTAACAGTGGATGAAAATTTATGGCAACTGATAGGGCACAAAAAATGAAATATTTCCATTAAAAATTTGAATAAAGAAATAATGATATCTGATTATATGTATCCAGTAGATGATAGTATGAATATTTAAACCTTCAAAAATTTCAATATACTCAAAAGGAAGGAATTACTTTGGTTGCTTTAGCGCTGGCGACTGAGTCATTAGTCCTCAGCTTATTAAAATGACACTGAAGTGTGACTGAATTACTCGGAAAGTAAAAATGACGCATGTGAAGATAAAAGAAGAAATATGCCAGCAAACATGGTGAAATGAAAGAAAGTAAACAGGAAAAGCCAATTTAAAAGATGCCTTTCATAACGAGGATGACTAACTTTGCAAATGAAAAGTAAACATTCTCAAAGAGTACCAACCCATGGTAGAAAAGCGGTCGAACAAATTGCTCGTAAAATGTAATAATAATGACCCTCTAAGAGAGGTAATGGTCATTGTGTCGTATGAATAGCAAGTACTGTTCTATATTGACTTCCGAATAAAGATAATATTATTCTGTTTCTGTGGTTGGGATTGTTAACTGGGCAAAAAACTGGTTTCTGGCTCAGCAATTGGTAGCTTATGAAAGTCGCACGAAGCAGAGTATACGTGATAAAATCCCTCTTAGGCTGAAAATCGTGGCAAGACAAGTAAGTAAAAAGTCGGTGGGATCAATGGAAAATATAAAAGAGACGTAAAATATCGAAAGACAAGAGAGCGTCGTCGGGATTTTTACTGCAAGCAAGGCATTTTGATTTGAAAAAGCACCCACCTGTTACCAATGTACACACCTAACTACCACACATGTAATTCATACTCCAACGTTGAATACAAAGTGAATTAATTACTTATAATTTGATATTTAAGTGCTCAACTTTGATTAATAAGTCACAAACACCGAGTGGATACAGTTGTATTTTACATTATATGTAAATTTTTTATTACTATTCAAACAAACAGGTATGAAGATTTTCCAAACTAGACTCTTCAACTAGGCATCAATATAACTTTAAAAAGTACTTCGTGACTAATATAGACTTCTACGCTGTAAATGCAATCTATAACTATGTTTCGTTGTAAAAGTTCTTACTCCATAATTTCTACGGGAGTTGTTGAGTCATCATCGGTGACTGAAATCCAAGAGAAGCCAATTATACAATAAAACGAACAAAATAAAGAAACTTAGAGCTTTTTATCATATAAATATCTCAGTACACAACTATTAATAGCTGGAAAATTTACCACGGAATGTTAAATTTCTAGATATTTTTCTGAAAAAACATTACGGATATTAAAGAACAACTAGACCCCACTCGAAAAGAAACTTTATACTGTATAATCATTACTTCGATAGTTATAAAAGTGTAACAATTTTCAATATATATAATATCGTAGTAATGAAATAAAAATTAATTAACCTATCTCCGACTAGTGAGAAAAGTTTAGAAAAGGATAGCAAAGCAGAGTGGACTTTCAACCAAACTGTTTCTTTCTGAACTATAGGACTGAATTCGAATTCACGAAAACATAACGTGGAAAAGTTGAGATGTCGATTATTGCATATGTAGAATACGAAGATTTCGACTTACATTCGGGAATAAACGCCAGAAGCAGAGTCAATGCAAAAATATGTCGTTTAGAAGTTTCTGTTTCTTAAATAAACATGAACTCTATGGTAAACATAAGCATCATCAGTTCACAATTAAAGGTTCATTCCTTATGAATGTTTCGTTGCCTAGGAAGCCATATTTTCGACAGTTGGATTACATCAGTAAGAGGATACTACAGTGCCTGAAGCCAATCAAAAATAGTAATCCTTGACGTACAAATAATTTTCTTTTGCGAGTCCTACTTTGACGAAAGATAGATATTTTCTCAATTTAGACAATAGAGATGAAGAGCCAGAAAAACCACGACTACAGCTCACCGAATATTTAAAGTCAAGGCAAATGATTCTCTTAATTAAAGTCATTGGTGGATCTAATTGTAAAGGGAGGGCGGGAGAGAGCGATTCATCCTTGGCGACTTTGTAGTACTAACAATTTGCATACTATGTTATAAGGAACTTAAATTAAAAGTAAATTGGGAGATTTTCCACGATTAATTAACATCTACCACATTTATCACGACAAGATAGCATATTAAAAGTTAGTTGGAAATGATCCTTGAGAAAAGCGCATCCTTGTTAAATATCTGGATAAGTATGTGCATAAAATTTCATTAAGTAACTAATGCGATCATAAACATGTTTACAAGTAATAATTTTAGCCTTTCTTTTTAGAGACAATATTATATAGCAAGAAATACATTTTAATTAGTATTTTTTACTTCGTAAGAGTTCGTTGTTGAGGAAAATGTGCTTCATCTCTCTTACTATGAATGCATTAACCTTCATTAATGGATTAAGCTATACACTAGGATTGCCTATACGTACATGTAAGATTTTTCGTTCAACTTTTGATCAGGAACATCTTTGTTTCATTGACAATCACATATTTATCTGTTTATTAAAAAACTGAAAGTAAGTTTCGCTTCAACTGGTTAATACTCAATACTGATTTGGTCGAAAATCAGATGACTTTAAACTTCTCTCCGTTCATGAAATAATAAAGAAAACTAACCTTCAGCAAACGCACTTAGTCTTAGGACCGACTCCTGAACTTTAAATACAAAGAATAAATAATGATTCAGTGCCGTTGCTCAATTAAAAATCATAAATATGAAATAATCCTTGAAATTACACATTGTCAAAGAACTTCTAGACATAATAGGCGTATCAGGTCTAACTTTAAAATCTCGTGAATAATATAAATGAGTCATCCGAGTGAATTCAGAAATGGAGCATATTTTCCCGGCGACAAGGCTATTATACTCGATGCTGAAATCAAATGTTCTTAGCGTGGATAATTCCAAATCTACAAGGGTGAGAATGGGAGTCAATTATCCCGCGCCTTAATATTCCGTAAGCCCCCGAAGCACTTCTGTCAAAATGATTCATCATAATGGTCCCTCTGATTGACCTCCCTAACGTTACCGGCAAAAGAATGATAAACTGCCTGTGTATCGGGGTGACAAGAATCCTTGCTCAACGCTTACTCATTCTCCGGAAAGACCTTGGCACTGTGTTACAGGAGCACCGTGTTGCTTTTAACACTTGGGCCGGCGGCATCACTAGACTACCCTCACCTCGGCTATGTGTACTCTTTTTCGAGATGCCGGGGGAGAGAAAGATGAAGGAAGTGAAAGGGGATGCGAAAAGGGGAAAGGGTGGTATGAAGTATGAAATGGGGATGGGGTCGCTCTCCTTTGACAAATGGTCTCCCCCCGCTGGCGGAACTACTTACTCAAACCTTTCCCCCTTATTCTCCCCTCGAACCCCTCTTAACCTACAAATTAATAACGCGATGGAGTTTGAGGTTTTATCGGGCTTTCAATTTGGAGGCGATGGAGTTTACACTATTACTTGAGACTCCCTTGGGCGTCGGGTTGAGAAGGTTTTTCGAGAGGGGAATCGAATGAAAAGTTTCTATGGGAGGGGGGAAAAAGGGGTGTGATGCCGGAGAGATGGAAATATAACACCCGCAGTTAAGAGAGAGAGAGAGATGGCGAATTTAAAAGATAACAGCTTTCGCTTTGGATTTAAAAGGCTCGTCTCCCTTATCAATAATTGCGCGTAATTTCTTTTGAATTTATGCTCTCTAGAACGCCTCGATGCTATCTGCAGACAAGTTTTTTGGCAAATAAAATTCTACATTATCCCAAATTTCTCGAGGCCTCTCGAATCTCCAAAAGTATCTACCACTAGTTTAGAAGAGAATTTTACGATGATTTTACGTACGCAAATAAGCGTCCATAAAATGACCAGAATGGAAATTTTACTTTGGGAGTACTTTCACCGATCGCTCTTTAAGTTAAGCGCTACATGACATTTCAAAGTCTGCTGAATTCCGTAATATTTTATCTCAGACCTTGAAGGGGGCAATGTTTTACGAAAACATTAAATATATCTTCAATTCGATCGAAAACAGTGAAAAAATAGTAGAAGTACGATTACCATTCATATAGAATAAACTTAATTTTTTGAGCCGGTAATATATCCTGATTGGACAATCTCCCGTTTTACGAAAAAATATATATATTAGTTAATCTTAAACATAAATTTACTGAACGCCGATTACGTGTGTTGAGCGGCTCTTCAGGAATAGGTAAAACATTTCGTATTCAACCGAATATTTGGAGAGAAATGCATGATGTTGAGATCGTTAATGATATGGAGCAATAGTCGCACATCACTATCGTAAGAATAAGTAAAGCATTTAATTGTACTTCTATAAATTGCAATAAGTGATTTTTCGGCTTTAAAATATATTATGGCATAAAATATATAGCCTCTTCTATAAACAAAAAATGTAGATATACTAAGCATATAAAAGTTAAATAAAAGAATTAAAAATGAAATTCTTCTTTAAAGCAAGGCGTAAGGATCTATGAAAGCTCCGTGCATAGTAGTCGGTGTAATTTTGAAGGCGCTTCAACAGTTAAGGTCATTTCGCACATGAGCCCCACCGGGAATCGAAGTCGGGAACACATTCACCAAAGTCTTACTTTACGTTTCCCACTTGCATGGTTCCACCATTCGAAAAAGTGCATTAGTGAGAGTTATTCTACATCTACATTAATACCCTGCAAGCCGCCTTTCGGCGCGTGGCAGGGGGTGTAAACACCAAACGATTGAGCTACTTTTTTAGCCTATTACTATCGCGTATTGTTCGCGGAAAGAATGAGTTCTTAAAACGACTTGTTCTAGCGTCTACTTCTCTTATTTTGCTCTCATTATCGGATCGGCCGAAGTAACAGGGAGTCGTATAATATCAACTACGTATATTTAAAACGTGCTTTCTCAAAATTTGTTAAGAAAAAAATTCCTCCCCGGCGGGGAATCGAACCCCGGTCTCCCGCGTGACAGGCGGGGATACTGACCACTATACTACCGAGGACTTACTAAGGCCCTAATAGGAATGAGGCGCTGACCTAGCATATGGTGCTCTTAGCTGTAAATCGGCTCTAAACTTTGTTGAGATATTAGGAGTAAATTGCTTGATAGATTGCAATCAAATGTTCAGGCTCCATTATCCATAATAAATAGAAAGGGAAATTCTGCCAAGAGTGTTATCATTCAGCCAGAAAAGAACAAATGCCAGGATTCATCGAAATTGGTCATGATTTTGAACAAAAGATAACAAATTTGGTAGTCTCAAAATGAACGATAAAAATGAGGATATTTGCCAACAGGACGGAGCCGAGACGCAGGTGTTTTCGAAAGACCGTCCACTCCGCTAAAAATTAGACCCGTAAAAATCGCGCTCGCATACGAGATGAGCTTCGAATAGGTATAAATACGAAATATCTTGAATAAAACGAAACAAATACGGGAAAAAAGGTATTTTATGGCAGCGGAAGAGTTCCAATGCATGAGACCTCAATTCTGAAAGATTTTGGAAAATTTTATGATGGGCGGACAGGTGGTCGAGGGAACAAAAAGACCCGTTCTTGGGACAAAAGTTCTTGAATGTAGGTAATTCTTGGCGGCGACGGTAAAGGGATATAAATAACGGTGCGGCCATAAACATAAATGGAAAATTGAAGAATTCTACTACTTGGGCCTGTGGTTGATTTCTGAAAGTCATATTCCTCGTCCCGTTGGGGTGTCAGATCAAAACCACTTTTCTTCAAAACAATGTTCAACTTGTTACAATTGCTAATGACGGTTGCACCTATTTAATTAAGTCAAAGTTTCTTGCATCCCTGGAAATAAATATGTCAATAAATGTGATATAGAGACCAATGTGATCATATCCAGAATAATTTCCGCTAGATAATGATATGCAATGCAGTTTGACGTCCACGAGCTTCAAAAGTATGTAGAGTTCTAGCGGCCTAAGGATGCTCATTCTCGAATTGCATTCTTATGCATTTGGGTGCATCCTTTAAGCATGAGAACTATATATTCTACAAGGAATATATGTGTCAAATTTGGTGAGAAAATCATAATTACATACGAAGTGGTAATTACTATATCGTGAATAATTAATTACATTCTAAGAAAAGGAATAAATTTTCTCTATTTTTTACTTACAAATCTATTAATTATATAAAATCATAATTTCTATAAAAATAATGAATATAAAATCATAGGTCACTTCTCGATATCTAATAATCAATATGAAAAAATTAATCAAGGTGTACATAAATGGAGCCTTAGCTTTAGCATCAAATACCATAAATAGACATTGAGGTCATTCAAAGTCAGAACCTCAGATAATCACTACAGACTACAAATTTAGGATTTTCACACAAGTGTTAATAGAGAGGACATTTTAAGGGAAGCGTTAATCATGGTGCATATTTCACCACGTATGAACAGTTCAGTGGATTTTAAAATCGAAATTATTTTGAACGGTTTTGATATGAAATAGTATACAGCGGCGCATTACCTAGAGGAAACTTTTTGAGCAGCATAACATCAGTCAAATCTAAACAAATAAGATCAAAAATAAACTTAAATGAAGCGTAGCCAACTTTGCAGTTCACCAAATTAAAACGCGGGAATAAAATTTTCAAAAGCATAGTATATTCCGAATTTATTAACTTAGCAACTCTAATACTGTGATACAGAAAATAGAATATATATCATAATTAGTAATAGATGGCGTATATGGTGGTGCCTTATAATGAAGCTAGTGCAACGAAACAGCATATGTTCTATGTGTAGTTCTATATATAAACTGTTCTATGCAAAGAAACTACTATGAGTATTTGCTTAATATTGCGTACATCAAATATTCACTCGGTATTGAATGAATAACACTAGTTTTAAAATACTAGTAAACCTAACGGATAAAAAGAAGTGAAAAAGTCGAAAATGACTAATTGTAAGATGTTATGAACTTTGAGAATCCGGGAGGAAGTTTTAACCTATTGAGCTACCTTGCTATTTATCAATGGGGGTTTTCAGCCGCACGATTCCAAGAACAAATTTGAAGTATCCATTCCAAACAAATCAATTGTTCTGCTGATATTGCCCAAAACTATGGAACTCCACGATCAACGTTTCTCAGTTTCGGTCATCACGCACGCATATGCAGTTGAGATAAAATAATTGATTGATTTATCAAGAATGATTATGAATCCTATTTTATCTGGTCGAGGGATATAGCACTTCCTAATTCTGATCTAATAGGACGGAAGCTTATAAAACTTACGTTAACATCATGACCGTCATCTAAGGTTAAAATCTTTCGTTGATGCTCAGAACCGGCCATCTCCCAGGTGCAAATTTCTATGGAGCCCCTTTCTCCGCTTCCTCTGCCCATACGATGAGATACTGTTAGTTAATAAAGCGTGATATTCGAAAAAGCAAAATTTCACGCAGGATAAGTTATTTTGTAAATAATATCTCCCCCTCAAACTTGGGTCCCGAATGTATTCACTGTTGGCCGGCCCTGCTGACACTTCTCAACGCAAGACACGGCTACGGAACACAACGATAGTACCGCTAGATATAGTAGATGGCGAAAAGGGAGAGTAGGCATGCTCGCGAAGTAGCGTTAGATAAGGCGAAGGAACGACGTGTTCGAAAGCATTCCCAAAACGGATCAAAAGACTCAGGTCTTAAGGGGGTGAGGGGTTAAGGCGAGGACATATCCGAGAGATCGGTGGAAGGAGGCGAGGTAGGTATAGGAGATTACTCGCGGGAGCCGCATCAAAGATTCAGAGGTTTTGCGAGTGAATCGGTGGAGGATTGGCCCCAACGCAGAAACCGATCTTTTCCACTCTCCTCTCCATACCCTCCCAATATCCTCCTCTACATAACCTCCTCTCTCTAATGCTTCCTCTCTCAGAGCCACCGGTTCTCCAATTCCGACGGCAAAAGTGATTTGGTAGAGATAGGGAGGAGCTGAGGAGGGAGATGGAGTGATCGTCATAATGCGGAGAATTCGACGGAATTCTGGGGGAAATTCCCTTTGGGTGAATCGGTGTTATGGGTTTCGGCAGGGATGAGGAAGTTCTTAGGAGAGGATGATGCAGGTGGTTCCATAACTAATAGGTTATCTACTGGTGGTGGTGGGAGGGTAAGTATTGCTCACATTAAATTAGGTAGGAAAATTGAACCCCAATCTCCCTATCTCTTCCATTTAATAAGGTGCGGATCTAGAAAGTTGCATAAGGATTTAGTTAAACCTTACGTAGAATTACAAAAATATTAGAGGCTAAATCATCCAAATAACTGTTAGCACACCATGTTGCGAATATGGCAAAACATGTGAAGTTATAGCATAAAAATTTTGCCATTAGTATTTAGTTTGAGCCCCTCGTCATGCCATAAGAAATTTCTAGTTTTCTGAAATCCCCAAGGAGTGATGGCCTCTGAATAAGTCCCTGGTTGGACCCAATTGGTATTAAGTTGATTTTCTATCAAAAGATAATCCGAATATCGAACGTGGGTCGCCTTTTCTTTCGCATATGTACACTTGGAAGTCTATAAATATCTGCCATGTAATGATCGCCGTTAATTGATTAAATTACAATAGTTGATGAAAGAATAATTTTCTATTTTAAGAGTTTACCTCATGAGAAACACTCTACCTAATGTAAACGAGATCCATTTAAGATAAAATCAACACATGCAAAATCCAATGAAGCATTGGGTCATCTCTCATATTATAGTCGACTTCTTCAAAGATTCCTTATTTCGTCAAGCGAATGAAGTTCTTCTTCTACGAACAGACAAATAGACAATTCTATGAAAAACTTGAGTGAATAGACGAAAGAAATAAATCTAGTGATTGATAAGGTTAAGAACTCGCAGAGAACGAAAGAAGATTGCCTGAGAACAAGAAGGTTAGGAGAGAAGCAACGTATCATTCTTCGGATTACTAATCTAAGAGAACAATTTCATAAAGTTTACACACCAACTGAAATAAATTTTCTAAAAGTTTCTTCATAAATATCAAATAAACTAGTGGTAATGCTGCCGGAATTTTCGACTTACCTTGGTAGGTAATAGAAGGCCTTGAATAACAACAGATATATAAGATATATTCGAATCTTAAAGAAGTCCAGCCAAATAGCATTTGAAAAAATCGAGATGCGCCGAAACCTGAGGAAAACATTTTTGGGAAAAAAACATGATTTCGGACGTCAAATCTCTCCGCCGTGTTCCCTTACCGAATCCACTCCTTTCCTCTCCTTTCAACCAAAGATTACCCCAGTGAGAAGGAGCAAAAAGTGGGGCGAACATCTCTTAGTGGTACAGGGGGCCACAAGAGAGAGTGCGTCCTCCGCGTAGCGCAAAGCAATCGATAGGAGAATGGAGGGGAGATGACGTGCGTGGGAGGGGAATAATCGTAAAGAGATTGGCTAAAAAAACAGAGCGAGATAAGACAGAGGAAGAAATCGAGATTCTTGGAGCGCCACGGAAAGTGAAGCAGAAGTCGAGCAATCGCCTCCATCGCTTTACCTGATTTAATCAGACATAAACAGTCAAAACTGTTGCAGATTGGGTCAATTAGAGAATTTCGATCAAATCAACCTAAAGAATTATCGTGACTAATAATGATGATGATATGAATCAATTTACGGATATGATGAATTCATTGGCAATTACTGCGAATCATATAAGGGAAAATTCCTTCTGATTCCACCAATAAGCTTTGTATCTAATAGATGAAAGTGGCTATCATTGGATGTATAATTAATGCCACCCCTCAAGTGATACAGAAAATAATTCCAATAACTCAAATTCTGATAAAAATTCTATTTATAACAGGTAAAGTTCGTGCTGAGTCCATGAGAATTAGTGACTATTTGATGCAAAACATCAATCAACGTTTTCTGTGGATTCATAATTTTGGAATCGATTTGACATTTTATAGTAATTATTACAATACATTTCCCTAGGTCAGCAATAATATGGGCATTACAGCAGGGAAAATTTGGTAAAACAAATTTTTATTTCCTCTACTTCATACGGCTAATTGAACAGGGAAATGTTTGATTGAAAATGGCGGAAGGGTTGCTCACGGTGATATTTTGAGAGTAAATAATTCATTGAAGAGTGACCATAATTTAATTTCATTAATTTCAAAACACCCAATGGACTTAACGCATTAATTTAGAAGAAATAAGAAACGTGTCAATCAAAGAAATCAATAGACCCGGGCGTAAGGAGAACTGATTTTCGCTATGAGACCTTGAAAAAAAGCTATATAAATCAAATTAAAACAATTTATTTTTATGGCCAACAGAAGCTTATGATTTCCTACGGAACGTATGTTTAAAATGATTATCTTTTTATTCACAAAAATTAGAGTAAACGAAAATTAGACACGTCCACCAGATTTAAAAACTACAATAACACGACCAGTTTCGGCTCATAATTTATTAGTAAGAGTAATAGAATATGTCCGACCTGAGGATGGCCAAACGAGCCGATACTGGTTGTGTTATTGTGATTCTTAAATTTGGTATATAAGTTTTATTTATTTTTATTTTTCATGAAAATAAGACTAATTTAAATATTAAATTCCACAAGGTTAAGCACGAACTTATTTAGTTTATCTGAAACTTATTTTCATCATGTTCGACATCAAATAAATATACGCAAGATATCCTATCACTAGGTGTTTCTTTAATAAGTTACTAAATTGACAAAAATAACTGCTATGGTTGGCTTTCCTTTTCACAAATATTTATCGTTTACGTAATCCTTCATAATAATCTATCACATGTATTTACTGCCATTTTCTATGGGAGATAAAGATAAATAACAAGTGCTTATTTTAAATGAAAAACTAATTTTTATTGTAAAATTAGCTACAATAAATGTAAGTTCTTTTATTAGTGATTCAGAGATTGTCAGGAAACATCAGTTAGGTCAATGGATTGCAATTTAATTCCAATAAAAGTGGATGAGTTTTGAGTAAAAAGAGATACCATTGTTAGGGTCACAATTCCAACATCTATTTCATGTAGCTCTCGTAGAAGAATGAGATTATAATGGTTTGGAATGTAAATCGGAAATTAATGGCTAAGCACTAAAAGAGTAATTCCCTTGGTCGCATAAGATGTACACATCACAGATACGAATATACTAAACGTAATAATATGCAAATGGAGTTTTCTTAAATATTTCGGTGAGTTGGCTTTTTCAGCATACATATGGATAGAAACGAAGGAAGAGATAAGAAATACCACAGCAATGTATGAGCTAAGTGACAAATTTTCATTTTAAACGAAAATATGGCATGGATAAGTCGTAAGAAAGACAATCGATGATGATGGTTACAATAACAGTGAGTTTTGCGTCAGCTACCTTGGATCAAAAAGGATGAACAACTGCGCTTTTGGGGTACGAGCGATCTTACTTCATGAAAACAGACAAGATTAGATATATATAGTCAATATAAACATCTATATATTCGTATAATTATATATAGACAACACAGACTGACTGACGCCACCGATGGTACTTTTAAACTAATGGGCTCAATGAGTATTTAGTTATTTGCCCCTAGAAATATGATACTAAGAAGTATTAAAAATCTTTCTGCAATGAGAGAATTAAATTCCTTAAAAAGCTCCTTAAAATTAAGGATTTTTTGTAAATGTTCCACAGAAAACTTGCGGTTGTTTAGCACTTGCAAAGAAACAAACAGAGTTGCGGTTCAAAATCGAAATTTCAATTACCATTATGAGATAAGCAGGAGGCTGTCCAGTAAACTATAATGATTTTCCATTTTACACAAAGGACATTCAATTTACTACAAATAATCGGCTAATAGGCACGGTAAGTGATCTCAACGTTAATGCAATAGGAAAATCGTCTGCTTCATCTACTTTATTTTCACAATTTCTCTCTTGAATGAGTAAATCAAAATAATAGCCGGGCTTTTATAATTAATTCCACACGAGCAGGAAGTTAGACGTTCTTAATGATTTGATTTCATAGAATTTAATAACCTTTGACAGCCATACAATTAGAAGAATTTTACATGCCACGCCATAGAAAGACGATCTTATACCATTCCTTAAGCCCAATTTTCGAATAACCAAAAAATTATGTGCCTACTTTCAGCTGATACCCATATGGCTACTAGACAACTCTCCCGCACATCTTTTGTTTACAGTTCTCGAAGGTAATTTTCTGATATTCAGCAAAGAATTTCTTCACCAGGCATTAGACGGGAGTAATTCCATATAGACCAACATATGTCAATAAAAGTTGGTCA
Organism: Pachydiplax longipennis; assembly: GCA_036926295.1. Taxonomy (NCBI): domain Eukaryota; kingdom Metazoa; phylum Arthropoda; class Insecta; order Odonata; family Libellulidae; genus Pachydiplax; species Pachydiplax longipennis. Next base: position 23,252,740 of record JAVFKF010000012.1, read on the forward strand.
AATACCAGAGAATATTAAATTTTAAAAAGTGACATTAAAAAATGCGTTGCCATCAATGATCAGAAGATCTTTCATTTTTAATTTAATTTGTCATCATATGATATGTATGATTTTCCCGGTTTCAGTCTCCAGCTTTAGGAACCGAATCATTCCATTCATACTTCCGATGGATTTCGCATCTCACAAGGTAAGTGGTCCAATCAAAATCATTGTTGCCTCCCTGAGCTACATAAGGAAACGACGATGTTCTATCTCAAGAGAGAGCACCATCAAACCAAACGCCCAGTTGTCTCCAAACAAAGCCGGCTTCGTCGTCATGACCAACATCCTCAGCATCCTCCGAGTGACACCCGAAAAAGCGAACCTCTCGCCGAAACGAGAGTGAGTGGACACCCAGCTCCTCCCAGCGGCCGCCTCGGAACTTACCTCTTAGGGAGGGGATGGCGAACCCAGACCCCCCGTCGCTACCTCCCCACCCCTCGCCAACGTAAACGTCCGAAGGGCGGCGAACACAACCGAACTTGGCCGTGGCAGACTTCTTGAGGGGAAAGGGGGGATGAGAGGGCCCAAAGGTAGCGAGGAGGGAGAGTGCCGACAAAAGGAGTGGGAGTAGATGGGAAGAAATGCCCGACACCCCCGCCTTCCCCTCCACGACTCCCGTGCATTATTTGATGCGCGCACTCATAACCACGTAGAAGGGGGCGACGGAGGTTTGGGGTGAAGAAGGAGAGGTTGCGCGCTCAGTCGGGGGGAGAGGGAATGGAGGGGCGAACCCAAGGGGGGCAGGCAGCCCCTGATCCGAGCGGAGTATACCGCCGTTGACTGACGCGGGCGACGGTCGGGCCGAGCACGAGGCCGCGTTAGAGAGAGAGAGAGCGACCGGTGCAACACGGCGGAAAAAGAGGGGAAATAAGGAGTTCCGCGTGTCGGCGCTTTTTTTGGTCGAAACATCCTCCGCGACCACCGGAGGGAAGTCCGCGAGGAAGAAGGTGTAACTCCGCGGGAATCTCTCCCCCGGGCGATTTTTTTGGCACGCGCGGGGAAAAAAAGTGAACGTCGCCCACGCAACTAGATCTGTCCCTGGGGTGGGAGGGGGAAGGAGAGGAAGAATCCCTTTCAAAAATTTCGGAGAAGAAGAAGAGCGGAGCCGGACGTTTATCCACCGCCGTCTCCCGACATACATACATACACACACATACACGTAAAACTACTACCTTTTTCCTCCCCGCCGGCGCCCCTCTCCTGCTCACACTCCGAAGAAGCGCTCAGCCAATGGGAGGAAGGGATGGGAGAGGATGGGGCGGGATTTTCAACGTCATAACCGGCCACTCCTCATATTGATATCCATAACGTAAGAGTCCTGCGCAGTCGGCCATGTGGACCGCGTAAGGTCACACCCACCCAGGCGACGAGGAGAACGAAACCCCTTCGACCACCACTCGCCGAAGACGAAGCCGATACACGAGACGTACTTCGGAGGAGAAGACGTCCGCAAGACCCGGCTGTGAAAATCCTTCCGACGAGTGACCGTTTATTCCGTGCCGCGACGGTTAAAGACAAGAGTGCCTCTTCTCTGCGTCTCGGAACGGACTGATCGTGGACGAGGAGGATTGTTTTGAAAAATTCCGTACGATGCCAAAGTGGGATGATGGACCCGACGTGTGGACAAAGTGCAACAGGGAATGAAACGGTGAACTGCGAAGTGAAAGGCAGCTGTGGTGCTTCCTGGGGCCACGTGAAAGGGCCCCGCGTATCGGTGGGGGGGGACGAGTGCCTTGATATCGGCTTTGAGCCCCCACCCGATAAGTGCATGAGATCGTACGTGTGAAGAAAACTACTGACAAAAAAGCTCGAGTGACGATTCTTCTTTCGAGAGAAAATCGTATTTGTGACGCTGTTTCCGTACCTCCAATGAAACGAATCTCGGAGAGGAAAAGATATTAGGTTTTGATTGCCCGCAATTTCCGAGTTTTGTCTGTTGTGAGGTGTCTCTCGAGAAGAAGAAGATGTCAAGAAGGAAGCAGGCGCGGCCGATAAGGGTCCTGGAGACTGGGGACGGTTTCCCGACATCGCCAAGAAACGGTGAGTAGAATGGATTATTTTAAACCGAGTGAGTGTTCTCGATCGGACTCGTGATGTGGGCGAAGTTTCTCGGAAAGGTTTACGTCGTGTCTATAAGGGAAGTTTTAAGGGGGTTGATGATGGGGAAGTGCCCGGCGACTGGCAGTCCATCGACCGGCTTCGAGACAGCCGGCGGCCCCGATGTTAGCCGCCTTCTCCCCAACTCGCTCCGAACACGCATCGTCGCCCGGTTTCCACTAAGGATTCGTACTTTGACGTTTTAGATGTGAAGGACTTAGAAGCCTAAATATACCTTTAGAACAATTATGTATACGATTTAGACGCTATTAATGACAGCCGTCCATCTTAGAAGTGTGCGTGAATTAGTTCCGCTCGTGACCCTTAATATAACGGCTTACCGTACGACCGCAAAACTACTTACAGCTAATGTGAAAAAGAAACGTTGTTTGTGTCAACATATCAAATGATTTACAATCACGCAGATTGGAATAAATGTCTAAGTTAGGTTTTAAAACGACAAGTCGGCGTAAGAGATCGCATAAGGATTCCGGTGTTCGCGTGACCGTAAATATTTTTACTTTGGTTTTGACAATAGGTTAGCGAGTTTAGCCATAAAAGTAGGATTTTCAAGAAACTAATCCCTTTGAATTAAGACAAAATTAGACTATGGATTGTTAGTACCGTATCCATTTTCGTATCATCTGTGCATACACATTTGTAAGTATTCAAATATTGATAAGTTTAACTGTCATAACATCAGATAAGCCACGCGAAACGATTCATTCAGAATGGGAATGATTTATCATTATAGTTTTATTTACAAACTATAAGTTCGAACGTTCTGTTCTTATGTGAGTCACTGACGTATACATAGGTTAACGGGAAAGTGATTAACCATTGCGGTTTGTGTACAATAGTGGAGGAATGTTAATATTTTTCTTGGGAAATAAATGGAGTTACGCTGGTAGACAGAGCTTCGCTTAATGATTTCCCTTACGAAGCCCGTGAGAGCATCTTTTGCTGAAAGGATTTCATATGTTTCCGAAAGGCCATTCAGTAATTGAAAGTCTTCGTTATTACTAATGTAAGGGTAAATAATAGTTAAATTTTTGAGTAATCTCATGTAAGATTCTAAAGTAAAAAGAACCCGTCGGCGTACTTCGATTCCCGACCGCAGAATATCTACGTCGGGATAACTGGAGAGGATTTGCCGTATATGAGACCTTAATTACCACGTCAGTTTCATAATAACGTGCAAGTTTTTATCGTTTAGCATTGTCCGCACAACGAAACTATGATGTCCGATTCCAAGAAGGAAAGCTGCATAACTCATACGGCGCGAGACGTTAGCATCTCTTTTTGTGACTCGACAATTCACATTTACTGCCCACGCGACAGTTATTATGAGTTTAAGAACCCATAAGTAAAATGAAGTGAGAAAACGAGAGAGAAAAACCAACAATTATTATCATTTTCCAACTTGCGCTTCTCCAGCAAATCTACTTGTAATTCAAAAGATAGGCCACCGGTGTTTGAAGATTGCTACTTTTAGATATTACTATTATGATAGCAAGTATTCGCATGGCATGTGGTCGACAAATTTCTAAAACTTTTTATGAGCCGCTAAGAATTGTGAGGAAATTCATTCAGCCTATGTCGAAATACGTTAATACTTTTGCTCGATTGATAAAAATGTGAGCAATCGTTAATATCTGTTCTTACTTCTTTGTTGCAAGAACTTCTGCGGACCGAATGTTCTTACGACCGCGATGTTCAATTCAACGCCAAAGTCATTTGTATTTACGAGGATCAAAATTTATAAGTTGATAGACCTCCCGTCCCCTCTTTGAACTGAAACTTTTGAACGATTATTCTTTGGCTGAATTAATACATAGATGCAACATATTAAGCAATTGGCGTATCAGCAACGCTGAAGGATAACATTTAATTTTACGTCAATACAGATATAAAACATTTTTCATGACACACCGAGAAGCGCTTATAATATTGATTACAATATTATACAAACTGTTACCTTGTTAGCAAATAAATCTTGCCAGACAAAAATCACCTTTGGAATTGAAATTATATTATCTTTCCCAAGATGTCAACGCTTAATGTAAGAATATATCTTATTTGAAGGCATTTCCTTCCTTCTAAATATGAGACACTAAAATTAGCGTCGTCTATACATTTGATTGTCAATCGAGGAGCCATAAACTTCTCGTCATTTTAAGTGTTAATTCGTTGCAGTTACTCCTTAGAAATCCAAAACAAACGTAAATCCTGTTTTCTCCGTAGCCCGATTCATTTACATAGTAAAACGTCTGCTGTCACCGGAACAAATTTGATCTTAAGGGTTAACAACGTTCTGATTTGGTGTTAATTTGGAGAACAACAACTTGTCCGCCTCTTTTCTTCACACTTTCTCGGCATTCTGGTCCATTATTATTTCACCATAAAACAGCCCGAAATTCGGTTTTTCGGACCCCGAATTTCGGTTGTTTACATACACAACGCGAGTCTCGTTTTATTTTCCTTTTTATACCTATCGAATTTTCGTGTCCAGCCCCATTCTGAAGCCATGACGACCCTCTTCCTCCCAGCATACATCGATGTTTAATCGCATAATAAAAATACCGCGTGGCCATCCCTATTACCGCCGACGTTACGGCGACTTCCGTAACACATCGGCGAGCTTGCGGGAAAGCCCCAATAAGCGGTCGACAACATTCTAAGTCGAAGGCGCCTAGACGATCAGCAAGCGTCGCCCCAACGAGATAAAGAGAGAAAGATTTCACCCGCTCCCCACTACCCACCTACCGAGTCCCCATCAGCCTTTAGGTCCCGCCCCCTTTTTCCAGCCTCGGAGAGATAGGCGGGACCTAAGGAGACGGAGGTGTGGGCACGGCACCTTTTTACGCTGCCACACCCGCGGCGCACGACTCTAGAGATGAGGCCGCCGGAATCGAAACCCGGGAACGCGGCCGTCGCGGGAGCATCCCCGACATCTCCATCGCCGCTTCTGTCCGACCGCTTCTCATCGACCACGTTTGCCGGACTCCCGAGCGAAGTCCCCGCGGGAAACAGACGCGAAGATCCGCACACCGGCCGTGGAGGTCCCCGGTCCGGACGCGATAACAGTTTTCCCTTCAGACGGCTTCCAAACGGGGTTTTTCGTTGAATATTTCGATTCCTTGATATTAACGAAAGAAAGATCCCTTGCCGATGTAGGGTAGATCGCGATAGTTAGGCGGTGATTGGAGAATATCTCCAGCCTGAGTTGTCTTTGTCGGTAGCGGGATTTCCACTATCATACTCCTTCGCTACTCCCTCATTGTTCACGGTAATAAAGTCTTGTGGGTATCTTTATGTTAGGAGAAATGCATTCAATTTAATTTTCGAGTAAAGCTAAAGTTGACAAGTTAACATAAATTAAGTCATATAAGAAAGCCGGCAAGTCGTCAATGTTTTCGGCAGGCTGATAGCGCGCAAGTTGCTTTGTAAGATATGCGTACCTGAAGCAATTTCTTACCCTCCAGCAGTATTCGTATTGCATCGATTTCCATAAAGAGTGAACTTAATAGACCTGAGTGTGGAATAAATATCTTATAAATCTTTCAAGCCTGTAATTTTTAAGAAAGAAACTCTCCGTAATAAATTGTTACCCGGCCGAAATTTCTGATGGCTAATTATTTTTTTTTCGTCATTCTTAATAGCGTATCCGTGTTTTTCGAATTCCAGCCGCCTATTTCCATAATTCTCGGTCTTCGAAAATAGGTTCGAAAGACATAACGAAGCTGAAAAACGGTGACAGTTCTAATAATGTCCCGCTCTTTGCCTTACAGATTTAGGTAAATAATTTAGAGGTTTTTTCACGATAAGAAGCGAAGCCGCGGCGTAGCCGTAATTCAACCGGATAAATGCTGCAAATGAGTCGTCGGCGCAACTACCGACCAAGAAATGGAAAAAATGTTTTAATCGATAAGTGAGCGGAGGAAATAACTGTTTTCCTTAATGGAATACATCATTCTTAGTAAAAATTTTGCAGTATATAACTCGGAGTCGCAGAACCGGTACTGAGTTAACTCGGGAACTCGCTCAGCCATGCTTTGATTCATAGGATGGAAATCTTACAAGTTTATCCCGGCGAAAGAAGCCCGACATTAAGGAAAAATTATATTTCAAAGAAGGGCAGATGTGTGTTTTTAAGGAGACTCAAGTGTTAATAACTTAGCGCAGATCCTTCTCGAATAGATTCTTCAGTGTCCACTACGCTATGCATTAAAATCTCAAAGGTCTCAAATATATTTCCTAAGAACGCAAACGTTAAAAGTATCAGATACACGTCACTTTTTCCAGGGTATACAATATTCGGCTATACATAAAGTTATTGACTTGAATATAATTTAGCCAGAAGTATATCTACCTCACCTAAATAATGTTCACTCGAACATGAAATATTAGGAAAGGGACGTGAAAACTAACGCACTTGAGCGATTCTCCAGCTATCCGATTGAGTACAAATTCGGTATTTTGAAAAACTCAACTTTTATATTCAAATCGCGGAGAGTTTAAGGATTCCTCTAATACATGCTTCTGATACTGATTTTTTCTCGAATAGCTTTCTGCAGTTTTGAGTAATCAGAATAATGAAGACACATCATCTGAAATTCTGCGATTGAATTATCGGTAGTATACTTGTGCGTGAACACTGAGTGAAAAAGTTAACAAAATAATCATGTCTCTAGATCCGCTTCCCGCAAACCTTACGGAAAGTAAATTGCTGTTTCGAAAAACCAAGAATTGTGCACGATAAAAACTTTGCCAATGAACTTTTCGAGAGAATTTCTTCCACATCAATAAGTCTGAGAAAGAGATCTATCATTTCATATGTACTCGATCATTTTCATAAATCAACTTCTCTTTTAAGCTAGTACAAGATATATCTTTTCGTGACTCAGTCTTTCAGCGACTCCGAGACTCATAAAATTAATCACGCATAAGTTTTTAAATTCTCTGAATACACCTTTTTCATTTTTCCAATGAAACGTTTCCTCCTCCTTAGATGAACTATCTTCTGATTTACGGGAATAAATCAAAGTTTTATGTGATGCATTCCTCTTTTATTTATTCACTCTGTTTTCCTCTGATCAAAAATTACCGTAACTCTTTCATGTGAAGTGCAGACGGGTAAAAAATGAGGAAGAAGAATGCCATTTTTCCGTGAAAGAAATTTTTAATCTAGGCAAACAACAAATTACGCCATGAGAAATAGAAATCAATAGCAATTCTATTAGATATTGCAAAAGATGGTCTAGGAGGAATAGAAAGGCTATAGTTATATAAGGATTTTAGAATATAACACTCCACTACCTACAGGAATTCTTTGTCAATACATCCTTGCCGCCGCTCTTTACAATGTCCTAGCTACTTACATTAAATAGCTAAGCTTAACAGCTCGGCTGACAATAAACTGGTTTTGGCTGTATAATTTTTACTACGAAAGATGTTTCCCACAACTTAAAAGCGATGCAAAATCATCTAGCTTTGCGTATCATCGATAGGCTAAATCCCGAATTTATAATACTGCCTCCTCATTTTATGCATATATTGGATGCATCCCTCATTACTTAATCCATGGAGATTAGATTACCATAGCTATGTTCATCGTAGACTTACAAATCTCCAAATTCTCAGAAAAATACTGTCAAGAAAAGAAACTTATAGCCGCAACTTGAAGGAAGCAAGATCGCGAAATTGCCCCGCGATACCAAATGATGACTTCCTAAAGAGGGCGATATTTATCGGACAATGTGGAAAGTAAAACGTCAAACGCCCCTAAAACTTTTTCCTGTCGTTTTTATCTCCTAAATTGCACCGTAATTTTCTGCAGCATCGTATTTTAAAGCCTTCTTTCCTCTAAGGATTCACTCTCCGCAAAATCCCACGGACTGCGGGCATAACGCGGTATTAATGTTGTCAGATAGCCTTTTACGTACCGTCGAAGCGTGGCTTAGGAAATTGTGCAAAACTGCGCAGAGGAAGAAAGAAAGGAAGCAAGGTTTTGATTCGTCTGCTTAAAACACAAACCTCATCCTACTGCTTCGTGATAGAGGAAAAAACGGAATCCACCATTCGTCGGGTATAAAGGGAATGTCGGCGTGGCTAAGACGGATGCAATAAAACTTTCAATGTCAAGAGTCGAGATTAATAAGAAGTTCCGCTCAAACTGAGCCTGTCTACTGCGTTAAGAGATCAAAATCGCACATATACAACGGAACGTCTTGAGAATTTTTCGCATTCATTCACCTTAAGCCCTTACGATCTTTATATAGCTCCCGAAAAACTGTTTTGGTAAGGCTAGTCTTTTGAATAGAAGCATTTGCATAAACGTCTAAACTAATTTCGAATCGCTCACGAATAGGCAAGGAGTACTAACTAGAGCTCTTTGCCTCATTAGCTAATCCTAATAAAATTCTTTGGAATCATTCATAAACAACAGGAGACAGAAATCAAATTTGCCGTGCGGATTCTTTTGCTATAGAAGCAAATCAGCGGAGGCTACTGATTTCGTCTTTCACACTGAAGAATAAAAAGCCGTATGGAAAACAATAACCATATTAAAAGAGTTTTATAAGATGCCACAGTCTTGCCTCCCTTTTCGTATTTTCGCTTCTAAGAAATATTTTCTATTCAACATAAAACATAAACAACTATCTAAACCTACGCCAGAATGTACAGGTGAGCGTAACCGCGAAAACTGTTCCATTCGAATACTTTACTAGTAGTGATAGACAGAACCGAATACTATAAACTCTTCGTACTTTGCATACAAATAAAATGGAACAGATTTTTCTGAGAAAATTCTCCATTTAAATCTTGATTTTCCCACGATCGCGTCATCTATGAAGGTTCTCTAGTTCATATCAACGATATGTTTTTAATTATGAATAATTTCCATTGTATGAATCTTTTACAACTCAGCCGCAAAGCTGCATTACATAAAGGTTTACTCTCTGAAATGGTGGCATCTTCGGAGTTGAATCTTACGGGTAATATATACGAGCGGAATGACATTCATGCGCGGCACCCGCCCGTCCTGCATGTCCTTCGTGATTTATCTTTATGATATTCTCGACTTTGTTTGATTCTATCCCAACGGCTCATTTGTGTTTGCATATCTTATCGAGTTCGACCATCGGGGTTCAGCAAAGATGAACGCATGCAACATGTATCTTTTGAATCACCCAATTCCACAAAATCACATCGGAAACAACGGTTCATCCACACATCTGTCACTATTACATTACTGATGCATTCTTCATTGGAATAAATGATTGTGTCAACGCGAAGAATTTTCATCTTACTGACATTTGGAATGATATCTATGCATGTGCTATGTATGGTGATGCGACTTCAGACTCGATTCTTCTGTACCTGCCATAAAGATAGATTGTATTTGGATGAATATTCGCCTACCTTAAATTGTGGAATATAGTCGGCAGATTAAGTACGGTTTTGTGACGGTGTAATTCAATGGTTTCGCAAAGAGGCGCCACGCATAACTCTGCGAGACAGGCCGTCGTTTACACCAATATTCTATCATCTATCGAGGTAAATGTGCAATACATGCGTCTGTAGCAAGTTTTATTGATTTTTCATCAATATCATGCGTGTCATTTCTGAAACTTTTGTGGTTTGAAGAGGGAGATTAGATGATTCTAGTCCCCTAGGTGGTGTTGTAATGGAATCACTATCTGGAGCTAAAGAGAGTAAGAGCTAATGCCTTTTCGATTCCAAGTAGAATGCGTTCCCTATTAAAAAATTTTTCAGTTCACGATTAACCTTTCTCCCAAATAACTCGGGTATTGAAAATAAGTATTATTCATATCAACCGTACTTGCACTTCGTTTATCAAAATCTAATCAATTCTAGAGAAAGAACTTGTTTTCATAAAACTTGAGCAAAATCGGTTTATATAAATAAATTCATTCCTCGATTCTAAATGTTGGCAAACTAATTTCAATGGAAGACTTCATCAGTTTTAACGAGGAACTTATAGTTGAGTCTTTGATATTAAAGGCGTTATAAAAATGCACAGAATAAATTGACTGAAAAAATGGTGAACAAAAGGAAATCGAATGAATGTAAACTAATTGTTAGAAACTTCTTTTTATCAGCGATACAGGGGCAACCATCTCATTGTAGTCGTTTCTGAGGCTCACTCGCAATCAGAGGTGCACCCAAATCCAAGAAACTTGTGAGTTTTCCTAAACTTGACTCTTTTTCATTGAAAACCTCTCTGGTTGACCCTTAACCGTATAAGCCTATGTTTCCTCCTCCCACACCTCTCCCACTAACACCCACCGAAAACACCCCCAATGCGGGAGACAGCTGTGCCGGCTGATTTTCCCTTCCCGCAGACGTAAGAATTTGACGCCAACACCACACTTCTCCGCCGTCTAAAATAATACGCATATTTCATTCCGTTTAGAGTCAGGGGAGGTAGAGAAGGGGAGAAATATCAAGCAGGGCCCGACCATCCGTACGAAATCAAAATTTTCAGATCCGGGTTTATTGCCACACCAATTATCAGCGGTGATGCATAGCGTTCGCCCACAGTATCCTCACTTGGCGGATATTGTTAGAAAAGTTGCTGAGTAATTAAGAATCCCAATTCGGTTTTATTTCTTAAGCTCACTGCTTAGAAGTATTCTGAAAAGGAGCTCTACTAGACAAGTCAGATCTTTATTAGTTGATAATTATTACTTTAACCATTTAAAATAAAATCAGTCTTACCTCTGTAGGTAGTATAACAATGATTGACGACTTTTATTGGGGCAAGATTGAGACTAATGAGTCTCTTCTTTTATGTAACCCTTAATTAGATTAAGGAAATTTATGAACTCTTCACTTTCGGGAAAAGTATTTATACGAAATACTATAAGACTTTCCGCATTTACCATAGCATAAATGATCGACGTTATTAGAACTCGAACACAGGAGATATTGTCCCAACCAGGGAACAAGCATGCCGAGCCAAATACACTAAGTTAACGGAGTGGTGAATCACATTCGATACAAGAGGTAAAAGTTAAAACAATTACAAAGCAATGTTGAATAGCGTTGATGAAAATCATCTTATATACAGATGCATCCATCCTACAGTGAATCAGCGGGATAACATCCTAAAAATTAGACTTATTTTTTCCTTCAAATCCTGTTTACAGCGCCAGAATTCCTTATTATGGGTTTACGGACGATCCTGCGAAAATATACCTTACCCAGTTTCCAGCATTTAGCTTGTCCGTCACTCCGGGGCCTTGTTGACTTTGCTCCGCAGTTAATGCGGTAATGACTCCCCGAAATTCCGAAAATTTCACGATCCGGCAACATTCGAGTCCCAAGGTTGCGTGATTTGGGAGGCTCATCTGTACACAGATGCGAGCGAGCGGACGAACACCGAGACTCCTATAAAAATCGCAGGAGGAGACGCTTGGGGTGGGAATTACTGAGTTTTTAGCGGAAAAAATAGAGAAGGGTGGAGGAGACGTTCTAATTTTAAAACTGTTTTGTGTACTCTCTAAGAGAGATGGATCGAAAAAATAACGAAAAACCTCCCCTTGCTTTTATTTCTTCCTTCGCGAATTTCCTGGGGAAATGGTCGTTATCGATAAACCGAGTGGTCTTTACTTCCCGTTATTTTTTTTAATCGCCCATTATCCGACGGATTTCAGAAAAAATAAACACTTTTTCTCCATTCCTCCATATTGGTTTTCGCAATTGTCCCGGTACCGAAGGCTTCGGATGTGCGCTCGAAGTTCTATTCTTCACCGGGAAAGAGGGATTTTGAAGTGCTCCGAACAGTGCAAATAATAAGGCTAAAGCGAACGGATCACATTCTCTGCTACGCTTAAACAAGATTAAAATCATAAACTCGCTTTAATTAAATCCTTGGAACTTGTCATTCTTGTCTGTTAAGGTATTCATCTCATCTTAGCAGTGGCGATCTAGCTCCATTGCTTAAATATCCGTGCATCGAGCTCCGAATCTCTGTGGAGAAGCTTGTTGCAGTCAAAAATCTGTTATGCTCCATTTGGCATTTTAACGGCTCATCAAGCTTTCGTTACATACTTCAACAAGCGCTCGATTGATTGCGGGTATAAAACTGCTCATCTTTCCGCTGGCTGAGTGAAAACATGAATTGATTCACCACGAAAAATATGCGTACTACCACCATTTTGAATCACCATGAATTCGAATTTCCATCGTATACTTAGAATCCTGAAGGCCCAATAGATGATTCCTCTAGGTTTCATATCCCTTTCGTTATGAAGATACCAGGAACGAATTTTACTCATGCACGAGATCAGAAAACGGATTCAAGTTAAGAGAAGGAAAGACCTTTATGCTGCTTAGATTAGAGATTTGCTTCTGCATTATTATCTATTGCTAACTTCCTCCCAGATGCGCTGGAGATTTTGAATAAGGGTCTGATGGGTATAGTCTATATTGGTTTTAGATACAGAATATATCTTAGTAATTTAAGCTTTACCCTATCCGTCTTTTCTCTCTAAAATCGCACTGTTGAACAGCGTAATATTATAATGCTTATTTATGCTTAATATAATTACGAATACTTGCTATACAGATAACTAAAGAAATTTTTTAGTAAAATGAAGAAAGGCGAGGAGTGGCTGGGGCGCCAGAACAATTTGATTAAAATGAGAGAAAATTTTCTCAGACGTTTTAGCACAAAGTTAATGAGAGGATCTGATAAGCGTCACTTCACACCAAAGTAAACATAATATAGCATGTATGCGAAAGGGTAATTGAAATATCACAGTCTCCTTAATTACTATCTCCAAAAACAAAAAGATTATCGATTACTGAAAATTGTGAAATTGTCGCGCAAAAAGCAGTTGGAAAATTACAGTCTTGTTGAGGATTCACTCTTACCCTTAAGCTTCGGTGGTACTGGGGAAGAAAATTCTTAAGAATATAATATCATTAATTCAAAGGATGTGCGTCGCATTATGCAGATGGAGCGGAAGTTTTATTTTCAGTAATTTTGGAAGTGAGAGGGGAAACGCGCTAACTTGCACCGTATTACAAGAATTTTTTATCCGCTAAAGATCAAGAGCCCCCCGAAAATCACCTTCCATTCCTGATTTCACTCCCGAGTGGTTGCAGACCGTTTTAGAGAGGAAACCGGGAGAAAACTCTTGTTCAGATGAATCGAAGGTGATTTGAGACAAATCTCTTACTTAGGGGAGAGACTTCTTTCACGAGCCCGTTGTTTTTAGGAGAGTGAGACGTGAAGAGGTCCTAGGAGGATGAGATCAGAGGAAGAGCATGGTGGCAAGGGAATACTTCGGGTTGGGATGTTTTTTTTTCTCTCTTTAAGTGTGAGGTGGGAGACGATAGGAGGTCACCGTGCCTACTGTCGGCGCGATAAGGTAGACCTTACCGGTTGAAAGAGGATCAGCAAAAGAGCAGGAGAGGTGAGGAGAAGATTTAGCTTGCTTAGAGAAGGAGTCGGGGAAAAGGCTTGAGGTCTCCAGAAGGGGCGTGTCATCCGTTTGGATCTTTAAGCCCCCTTCTCTCACTACAGCATCCCTTCCGTAGCCCACCCGAAGAAAAAATCTTTATAGAGACTCCCGGAAATAAGCCGCCGCGAAAGAGATTTCTCTCTTCCCTCACTAACCTTCTCAAATCAGGCGAACGCTTCGTATATCCCTCCGGAAAGGATAATGCGCGGATGGGATACCGTTTTGAGTGTATAAAAACAGCTTTCGGAATCCAATCTTTGGAGAAAGCGTCCCATCCAACGATTAGATCAGTCTTAACCGTTGGGTATTTCTGTGAACTTTGTGGGTGCCGGGGAAGGAAACGAATAACAGAGCTGAAGGCGTAATGCTCGGTAGGGTGTTAAGTGAACACCCGTTTCTGAATCTTTTCCACTGATGTCCTTCTCGGGGTCGGTTTGATCCAGTATTATTAGGACTGAGGTTAAGGATGGGAAGGGATTAGCGATTAGTAAGGACAGCTCATCTACATTTCTTACAAAGGAATTCTTCCTCAAATGGGTTACGAGAGGATTAAGAAAGACTTATATTGCGTATTGTTTTGAGATAGACAATTTGGACTGCGTAATAGTCGCTTGTAAAATTTCCCATGGGTGTGAAAAAGTCCATCGCGGTCAAGCGTAACCTCCTCGGATTTGAAATTGAAACTGTTTGCTAGTACAGAATGATTTCGACTACGAGCAGACGTTAAGAGTCAATATTATCGAAAGTAGGGATTGTATATTTTCTACCAAATTTTTGCGATATCTTCCAAAGAAGACCAACCGAAATCTTGTTTTCATTCTCAAAAACGATATTTTGATACAGATTTATAATTTATACATTCTTTTCTAAAAGTTCATAGTAACATTTTTAGAGATATCACATTGAAAAGAGAAAATTTAAGAGCATGAGCTGCAAATAAAAAAGGATTTACTTGGGAAATTACTCTCAGAAACTGAAATTTAAGTAAAATGAAAAATGTATGTATCGGCGTTTACTTGTTTTTGAATCGTAAAACAACTAACCAGTTGTTACCTATTTAAGCTCTTTTATAAAATGTCCATTGAATATCAATTTTTACTATCTTCAAGTTTACATAAATGATCTGTACTGTTCCTAACTTCTAATTTACGTAGCCTTACAACTGAGACGTGAAAAATTAGATGACAATTCAAATTGCGAATTTCTACCACAAGCACTTAGAACAAGCACTTTAATGCTCCTTCGAGATCTTAATTTTAGAAAATTTTAGGTAATTTTAGAATCGAAAGACTTTTTCTTCCAGAAAGAACAGACAAAAATTTCGGCATGCTTTTGCAATGAATGTTTCCATAATCCAAAATTTTATTTCCTTCCCGTGCTTCATTTAATGCGAAATCAAATTCTTAATTGGCTAAATAGTCTATTTTCGGATACACTGCCGGTTTTGATTGCTCCACGGTAATTTTCTGTACCAAATAGCCAACTACGAGTTTTTCATCCTATAAATTGAAATTACCGAATGGCCTGCCCGGCAGTACGATAGTAAATACCTAAAATAATCATTAATCTCTCGACCTCTGCCATTTCTCTCTTCTGTTCTTCATCCCAATCGAGATTTTCACCGGCAAAAGTGAAACGAAGGTCATATAATGGCTGAAGACTTAAAAACAGGCCTCGAAATATATTGCAATGGAATTATCTCGCAAAATAGGGGAATGTTTCCGCTTGACATTAATCATAAAAAGTTTTGTTTTCAACGGCGGCGATTCGGCTGCACGTTACGCGGCCTGCATGCCCGCATCGTTGCTGCCACACCGTCCCCTTCACCGAGCTGCGCACCTCCATTCACACACCTTCTGACCTCACCTTGTCTTCATCCTCTGGGAGAAAAGTGCGAAGATGTGCTGAACATAGAGTTCGGTCACAGTTCAACAAGTGAAATTTTATAGCTAAGAGGTAAAATATAATGGAACAATGTTGAGGAGGACATTGAAATTTCCCGCGAAAGCTTGTAGTCCACCCGAGCTGTTTGTTACTCCGGTAAGGAGGATATTCGAGGTTTAACTAGAATTGGTAGCCTGCTCTTCGGCACAGGATATTAATATTCTGATAAATTCTTCTTAAGATCGCTGAATAATTCATTTTTATCGATACATTCAACGATGTATATAGTAAGGAAGAAATCAATTACTTCGATAACTAACGCAGTGTAAGTCGGTAGTAATTTTTCGAAATTGAGTTTACAACATCAGAAAGGATAGTGGTTGAAAACAGAGTGAAGGAATGAGGTGAGCGCTCTTAAATGACCATATACCAGCAAAGGCCTTATAGATTCATATATATCTCCTTAGTTGAAAATGAATTGAGAAGTTCTGGAAAATCTTTCTATGGGAATACAAAGATAGTTACAATTGTTAGAATACGTCACCTTTCTATGAAGTCGAGCTTATTCATATCGAATGTATATTATCAGCTCATTGATCCTCATTAGCGAGAATCAGTTTTCCATTAAATTTCAAACGTCACAGTTCATAACAAATTGCCTTTGATTGAATCATCCAAATAAGAAGGAAAAAATGTATCACAGTGGAAGACTAACGTCTCACGCACGCACACTTTTAAGAATTACGCGATCGAAGCGAATAATTTCTTCATATATCGAACACAAAGCGAAGAAACGGAGAATGAATTAACGGAGTAAGGCAGGGAAGGCTGTATAAAGGATTCGGAGATGGGGCAATAGAGATTGACTCCGCGACTTGGAGAAGCGATCCCAATATTTGAGGTTTTCAGACTTCCAGAGACGGAACTTCTGAGGAAGTTTCAACAACTTGGTTTACTCTCCCATGCTGTTTCTCCATTCCCTTAAAACTCTCTCCCTTACCATCTCCTCCGGTATTCCCCATCCACTTCGGCCGCCTTAAATCGCGGTACATTCCCCTCCGTCGTAACTCTCCGACGCACCCTGCTGCTCTTCTGATGCACCCTTTCACCCCCTCCCGTGCACCCCTCCCCTATTTATCTCCCACACTGCCAACTCCACCCCTACCACCTCCACGCCGATCTTGGCCCACGCCCAAAAAGACTTGTGCCGAGTAGAGGGGCATAAGGCCCTCCCAAGTTCACATATCCAAAGGACCGACCTAACCCAAAGTTCCCTTAACTCTTACCCACTTCCCCCAAGAAAAAGACCCCCTTCTCTCACCTTCACGGGGATATAAAATCACCTTCTTCCTCTTGAGTAATCCCCCTCCTGCCACTCATTCTCCACTTTTTTACACCTTCCCTTCACACAGAGAGATCCTCCCCTTCTGTCAAAACCTTCCAGCCGACCAATGTAATCCGTTCTCTGCCTTAACTCCAGTGGGTCCGAAATTCGCCGCCTCAGTTCTCCTTTATCTTAATTGTCCTTTGCCGATATAGTCGTAAAATCCCTCACATCCGCGCTTCAAATCTGCTGGTGAAGCTTGCATGCTGAAGTTAAGCCGGTGTTCGAAGATGAAGCTTACAGAAAATGGCCAATATCGAAGAACTTTACGTCTTTAATTCAGCATTATCACCTATTTCAGTGAACGATTTGTGATTCATCTAAGCTCGGTTAACGCGACTGAAGCAGCTGTCATTCCCAATTACTTCTAAAAATCGCATTTTTCTCCTTATAAATACTCAGTAATTAAATTATAAAATCGTAGGTAATGCTCCAGGATCCTTCCAATTGGGGATAACGATGAATACAAAACTCTCTGTACACCAAAATAATTTCCAAATATGAAAGTTTTTAAGATAGGGAAAAGTAATAGAAAATGATTTATGGAAAAGGAATTGTTAGAAGGAAAAATTAAAGAAAGCCTGGATCCCACGCAGACTCACCATAGGGAAAGGTGGTTGAAAGGTACCCAAAATCAAGTCATTACTGAGGCCCAGCGAAGAAACTTGACGAGTAACCCTTGGAATTCAGCTCTGCCCCTGCTATCAAGATTCACAATAGTATGGAATCTCCTGTATAATTAGAAGATCATCACCACCGAAACGTCTCTCTAATTATAATTCCTAATATTGTCTCATTCAAATTCTTTTTACATTGGCTTTTTCTGGCCAAAGTATAGAATACTAGTTCAAATCTCCCGAAGAATAACCACCGTAATGCACGACAGCATGCAAATCGTCCAGTAAGGTATCGTCAAGTGCGTTTCATACGGATATCATCAGAAATTCAATGCCGTCTTTAGACAAAGATTTAGTATACTACATTTTTTGCGTCCATTCTACCTATTAATTTGGACTTAAAGCTCACCACGCGTGGAACTTACCGATGATCATCCCGCAGAAATTCACTGTCTTTCGAGACTTTATCGCAAAATTAATGGATGCAGGGAGTACCTCCCTACTGGACCGATCGGCGCGTAACTAGATTTACAAGATACCCTTAAGGCGTATTAATTTGTTCGGTGGATTTCCCGATAAGCTGCACTTTATCAAGTCGGGAAAGAGAATTTATCGTTACAATCGTACCGTTATCTCTAAACAGAGTTCAAAGATAGTTAATTGAGACTCAATGTTTATTATTTTTCCGTTTGCGGGTTAGAAATACTTCCGCCGAAAAACAACGTACGTTTTCGAGGCGATTTTGATTCCATATGACAATTTTATGGAAAGAGAGATTCGTTAAACATAGGACCCTATGAGAAACTCAGCTGCACGGACTGAAAATACAAACTCAGAAACATGTTTATATCGCTATAAAGTTTATTTTCCGGATTTGGCGAATTCTGTTTGCGTTGGTGACGATTGAAAAGATGATTTTTTTTACTTCTAAAATTATCTGGTCCTTCGAGAACCTTTGGAAAGGTGTATGGAGGGTTATTTAATTCACTGTATCTACAATCGTGTGATTTCGGTGGGTAAAATGAGCTCCGAAAATATGAACGGAAAGTTTCATTTATCGGAAAGAAAACAACGGTAAAACTTTGGCGATGACGAGTGTAATTTTGAGCTCAAAAGTATAAGGTTCCGCTGTGCCATTTCCAAAGTAGTCAAAACAGAGATCAATTGCAGAATGGAAACGCTGGATAAATAAACATCCAGAATCGATGATGCAAACAGTGCGAAAAGGGTTAAAAGTTTGGCCGGCGAACGATAATCTGTGTGTAAATCCATTCTTGCCACAGGTAACCCGCTGCGTGATTTCGCATTCCGCGAAATCTTGATGATTTTCATTTATGCATAAAATGAATATCCGAATGAAATTGTTATCCAAACTATTGTATATGCCTAATGCAGTTCATTGAGGGAAAGAACATTTTAATTGCTTTCATTTCCCCTCCCGCTCGTATTTTATTCTTAATGATATGCCGAATGCAAAGGAAAGTAAATATTTTTATTTTACTCATCAAAAAATCGTTTCGAATTGCAAGATACGCGTTTCATTAATTTGATCGAAATGAAATTCGTTTCATTCCAGGTAATCCATCGAACGTTTTGAGTCGGAAAAAAGGTGCATTAATTTGTGCATTTAAAGGAAAAAATCATCGATTGAGAACGGATTTTTGCGGATAATAATTATTAATGATTGAATTCAATAATGATCGCTTTGGGAGTGAAAAATTCGAGTTGGCTTTCATATCAATTAATTTACACAATTTTCGAAAGTTATGTTTCCGAATTTTAAAAAATTAGCGGATTTCATTTATATTGCTTTTGGCCTTAACCAGTCGCTAAAATATAACTCCAAAGATACCTTCGGAATATCAAACGGGCGCCACTAACTTTCGATATACATGCTTCCCATTTTTTCGACATACAATTTTTCGCACTTCTGACGAAAGATAAAAATGGACGGTCACCCAAGCGTTACGATTAGGTATTCGATATGTATTCTAGGTTCATTCGATAAATTCGTCGAAGCATCCGATTCCCAGAAAAGAGACGCGCAGAAAATTGTGCCTCCGTCTCTCTCGCGTCTACGAATTAAGTTAGGCAAAAATAAACCCGAATGGCTGGGAAATAGACGCCGACATAATTTCACGGATTATACAAACATTTATGCGTAAACGAATTACTATAAAACCGTTTCGCGATCGAAAAAAGAAGCCGATAATAAAATGGCGGGGAGTGTGTTCTCCCGACTGCGAAAAGTAGCTGGAATCGAATAGAGGCTTTAGCCATCTCCCTGTTCCACGCAAAATTTTTCCCTACCGATCCAACCAGAGCTTCCACTCACTCCGCTGTCCACTAAAAATCGGAATAGAGGTGGAGCGCTAATCGGAATTTCATTAAACGCGTTTATTGATCGGTCTCCGCTATTTTCCAGTCCCGACTCGATCCACAAGTGGCGGCCAATCCTCTTTACGCTAATACATGCGCCGTGTCTGCCACTCTGATCCTCAGGCGTTCTTTCACTCTCTTACCTCTCTTTCCATCCTTTTCCCTCTTCCACCGCTTTTCTCTCTTCTTGTCACAATGGCCGCCGCCTATTGGATGGATGGAGTTATGGCTGTATAAGGGAACGTGCACGGATGCGCTCCGGAGGCTGCAAGGAAGAGATGTTTAAGCGGAAAAAGAACTAAAGAGATTGCGTCCGAATGACATTTACTACATACCATCTAACCAACCATACAAATTCATTCTGAGTAGCGATTCAACCAGACATATTTACATAATCAAATGATTGAAAATGGTCTATGGTTTATCTGGCATTATTTAATCGATAATAGTTTGCTAAACTCAAGGCTTTATTTATTATTTTATAGTTCATTTGATTTCTAATTTTTACATCACATAAACTGTCTTATTTGAATAAAAATGCGTTAAACATTCATATCAGTAAATAATAATTTAAATACTGGCAGAAAGACCGATATATAGGTAGATTCCAGAGGCTTTATTTCATTCAAAAATTACAAAGGCTACACAAAAATAAAACCAAGATTTATAGACAGCGAGCGTCGAACGAAGGATGATATGCGTCACTTTCCCGTGTGCTGGGTGGAAGTTATATCGGTAAGAATTGGTTAGATTGTGAAAATGTGATACAGTAATATAATTCTTAATATTAATTCTAATTTATTTCATCTTTAGTAGTTTATGCTATCTTTGGACGGTTTTAGTTTATCACTAGAAGGCTTAATCAAACCGGTTTAGAATCCAGTTAGTTTAGATTTTAACTGCTCTCAGGCTAATCTTAACTACTCACTGACATTGATTTTCAATGAATCATCGAGATTAGCATTTATCAAATTTCCTCTCAGCATTGGATAAGAAAATTTTTAAATGGAGAAAGTGGGATTGCCTGTTTTAATCGTACAGTTCGAAATCCATTAAATTTCCCAACGGAAGGTTTAATATAATCATAAGACGCAAAAATAACGCAAACAGAGGTTAGGTCACTGTATCTAAAACCCTTTAATTCACTAATTCAAATATCACGGTACACATGTAATTAGCGAAATCGCATGGAGCGTGGTTGCAACTCCAAAATTACCTCATCCGATAAAGCTACAATTCTCTGCTTCAACATATTTTGCTTTCCTAACGTTTAACTTTTGTATCCAATTAATTATTGGCGCCAATTTCATTATGAGATCTTAAAATCCATCGTCGCCCTGGAATATATTATGCCCTGCGGGAAACGGACCACGAAAATTTATCGTCGACGAGTTTCACCTCGGCCCATCTGTACCTAATAATGCAATCTGCTTAAATAACGTTAATATCACTTAATACTTCCTTCTTGTTTAAATTAATTTCCACTGATGAGTCAAAAACGATTTATTTGGTTAAAAAATCGGAGTCAATGAAAATAAATATTTTACGAGAGAGGGGATATATGCTATTGACCGAAGTGGAAAGAATAAAAAGTATAGGTGGAAAAGTGTGGCACACCCCTTCTTTTAACTCTTCTCCAAAAAAGACTAATGACACCGGAGGTCAAATATCGAGTGAAGGGGTTTTATTTTCCCCGACCATTGGGTTGGGTGTGGGTCTTGTATGAGCCAAAAGCCTCTTTCGCATGGATGGCTCTTGTGGGGAAGGAGAAGCGGAGGGCGAGGACGGCCGGAAAAAGCCATGGAAGATAGAAGAAGGGGTTGAAATTTGCGGAAGCTCCCTTAGGAAAAGAAAATTATAGGATTCCGTCGCAAATGTTTGTAAATACTCCTATTTGTGATAATTCCAGGTACCACTACACAGATATTCAGTATATTTCACATAAGAATGATTTTAGTTACGTAAGAAGTTCTTTTTTATTAACGCTATAAGTTTATCAGGATGTGACCTTTTCAATGACTCGCTGTCTATCAATTTTCGCAGTACTATTCCATTTCAATTACTTCTCAGTTGAGAACTTTCATTTCGAAGGATAAGACAGAGAGATTTTAGGAAGTTATCAATTACGGGCAGTTTGAAAAATTCTTTATCAAATTAGTAGTTAAGCGGCAAAAACTAAACTTTTTGCCAGTAAAGTGCCGTCATTCTCTGTCAAGCACTGTGAAATTACCAAGTTCCCGTGATAACTAAATATATGGTAAACTTAGAAATAATAAACTCAGATTTTTGTTTCACTTCATCATATTACGGGAAAATCGAATATTCCTAGTAGCTGGAAAGAGTATGAATAGTATGCATGAGAGCAATTAACTGTGTTTTGACGAATATAATCCTATATTTAGAGAGTTCAGATTTAAGCCTTTCCAGCATTTCTTTCTTGATAAAGTTTTTACCGCGAAAATAGCGATTACATACAATGCCTCTAAATTACATGGTCTTTTTCCCAGAATGTATGAGCTAAGGAAAATTCGGAAATTAAAATAAGTGAAGGTATTCGATACACTGACTAAATGTGCGTTTATAATTGCCACGCTTCAACCAGAGCGAACATTGTTTTCCTTTCGGTGCAACTTTCATCACTTCGTTCACGGAACGGTTCTGAATTTCATAGGAGTACGATAAGAATATGAACTCTTCCTAACAAGAAGTCGAAGCTAACGGTGGCTTCTTCTTCTGAGACTCTCGGCGTGCCATAGTGTTTTTGTTAAAATGTTTTCTATGCGCGTGTTTTCGGCCATTTCATGTTCCGAAGCCTAAATTTACCACCTCTCTTCATGGATACCCCTCTTTCCCTTCCCCTATCGTTTACAGCTTGTCTGTCTGCTTTATATTTTCTTTCCTTTCTCTTACTCTCCCAACCTGTGAATGGGTGGTCTTCTCCGCCCCAATTGTATTCTCAAAGAGTCGCCTCCTTAACCTCTTGCACCTTCCTGTTAAGCTCTCCTCCAAAACCGACAGATGTGTGAATGAAAACACGTACTTTTTTTCCTGGAAAGCCTCGAGCAAACCATGACCTGTGTATTATACATGCTTTTGGAGAGATTCTTATCGTAGAAACCGTTTCTCGGTCTTTATGTCGTCGCGCTCTTATTATGACAGGCAGTTCCGCACAAATCTTGAGAGCAAAGCTTACTCTTAATTCTTCTTTTACACTCGTTTCTCCTATTTTGGGCGTATCAAAAACGCAAAAAATTTTAGGAAATTAGGATATGTATATTCACAATATGTAAAATTTTAGTTAGTAATTTCTTACTTCATCACTTCTTTAAGAGTATTAATTTTATAGATTAATTATTGTTCTCTTTCATTCTTAATTCTGAATTGCTTGGTAAACTTAAGTATACAATAATGTAATATATACTGGTTTAGAAATAAGCACTACACCCTAGTACCCGTCGATTTTAATTACGAGCCATTAGAAAATGAAAAAGTTAATTGGAAGTATATCGATGAATCCCAAACGGGGTAAAATAGATAATTCTTCTGCTAGGAAGCAAAGCATCATTTAATCATACATATTAAAGCCTCTGAATTAATCGCTTTCATGAACAGGTCCTGAGAGATAGAAATCAGGAGAATTTAACTTTTTCAGCCCCTTTTCTCAAGCTATGAATAAAACACTACGGGAACGATAACAGGAATTCGTCACACTCGGAAGTTGATAAATTGCTTCATCTGTCCGCTTCCGAGTACAAAAGCCTCCATCCTTTATGGGGAAAAAACACGAAGGCTACCGATCGCCGAATTCGTCGGCTGCTCAAAAGGAATCCTCCGGAAGCCAGTAGCGGTTAAAGTGAGAGTGATATTGCAGCATTACGCAGTGGGAGATGGACCCGAAGCAGCGGGGGTCGATCTCAACGGATGAGGGAGTGGTAGAACAGGAAGAAATAGGAAAGTCGAGGAATTTCGGTGAGAGGTGATAAAAAGATCCCATGTAATTCGCATAAATACAGAAGACGAACCAATTTATAGGATGTAGCAAATTAGTCCGGCATGACATGTTTATCTTCAGATAATGAGTCGACTACCTACAACAATAGGAAAACGAATCTACGAAAACTACGGATTGAGGGAAATTCTCCTCACCTATGGCATAATAGCTTAATATAAAATATATAATTTTGACTTTAATTTCTACTAGAAATAATTTTTAACTGACATTATAAATTTTATTTATAAATAAAATGAAGAGTCGAAAAAGATAAACATGATTTTCCATTGAGAATCATTACTAACAACTAATTTCTTGAGAAGGGACCGAGGATAAATATTTTCTTCAAGATCCCAAGGGCTTCCGATGTAGAAGCGTAAAGTTTACTTCCACGGATATCAAGATTCGTGACCCTACAAAAAGAATGACGAAATAACAAAACAGCTTATCATAAATGGACACGCTTGAGTAAAAAACGACCTTCCACGCTCGCACAGGTGTACACCATCAATAATCTCAGGCCTGAGTGAATGGAAAGGGTTAGACCAGGAACAGAGCTGAAAACAGTATTCTTCGGAAGCATTGTTTCCTAAGTCTCTGAAAATGACGGGCTGCTAGCGGATGACAACAAAAACGCTGGCCCACCGTCACACCGAATTTTTCGATGGTAGAGATTATATATTGCCTTTCATATTAAGGGTTTTTCCTGCCTTCTTTTGTATTCGCCTCGAGTGCTTTCTAAAAGCCGCCAAATAAGCAAGGGAAATAAAAAATCGGTTAAATTAAATTGATATGTTGAAGGCCGCTCAATTTCTCCTAATCATATTAGCATTCGAATTGATGAAATAAAGTTTTTATACTGATATACGAATTTTCCTTTCTCGGATCAAAGGGACATTGAGTAAAAACACTTCAAGGTAACTACGATATGTAGGCGGTGCATGTATTAGTTTTAAATTGACTTTTATAAAACAATTTCAACAAAACGGAAAGTCTAAAAACAATTTGCTTACATTTTTTTGCATTAACATTAATCACCCTTTCTCCTAAACCGTGCAATCCCATCCTTTAGATACGTGTATTTCTTTAAGCAAGATGAGGTGTTTATACGCATCTGTGTATACCGCAACAATTTACAACCACTAGACTTTTACATTTTTCTTTTGTTCAAGAAACTGATTTACAATCTCCGGAAAGGCACCTTGTCAAATTAAAGTAAGCATAGATCACTCTTGAGATCGACAGTTGCTCTTAGATTTCAATAGCTGCATATTTTCCTGAGAAATGTGCATACGATTAAAATATTTGGATTGGTTTCCAAGAAGGCCAATACCATTCCTCATCCTCCGAAAGCTAATTTTCGTTTTAATCCTTTCAGGAGGTACTTGTGTCTTTTAGCGTAAAAAGGGCATCACACCCCCGATCCAGCTTTTTTCTCCCGTTTCACTTCCGACGCCACCCCTCATCCAAATCGCGTCGCTATCCACCCCATCAGGAGTCACCACCCGACCAACCCCTTTTCATTCTCTCACTGTCTCTCTCACCCTCTCCTTTTTTCATGCTTCACGCCCTCCTGATTATTCATCCGGGCCGAAAACGGGCTGTAGGAGGAGGCGAAGGTGGGTGTGTGTACTTATAAAAAGAGAGGGAAGGGAGCTCGAAGAGGGATTCAGCGGCGGCGACGGCGTTTTTAAGAGTCGTGGACGATTAAATGAAAAGGAGGAAAAAATATTCCGTGATGGAATTGGTGCGATGGATGAGCGACTTGGGGTGTCATTGAGGGGCGTGGGATCGAGTCACGACTCTTCGATGCGGCTGACGAAAAGGACATGGACGTTGTCGATCGAGGAAGAATATGGAAATTTGAACGACAGACGATAATTTGGGCGAAAACAATCGCGGCTTATCGTTAACTGATGGCGGAATATCTACGCCTTTTTTCTTGTAAATCTAACCCTACCGGCTATATCATTGCCCAAGAATCCAAACATTCAGTGAGATTCATTTGATAATTATGAAGAGATTTTTCTTTATTTCTTTACTCGAAAACCGAAAAACTATAGTTATCGCTTTATCCTAAATAAGGATATGAATATTTCCGAAAAGGCTTTAGAATGTGGTGCTCAGATGGATGCTAACCAAGCAACTGGGAGGTCCCAGGTTCGAATACTGCTGATTCGTAAATTTTGTACCGTATTCGTTCTTGATTTGAAGTTGCATGCCCATTCGATAATTCTAATCCATTCTTTAGTGTTTAGGGCTATTGTTAAATAAATTCATTAAGCACATGCTCCTTAATACTCCATCAGTCTCAGTAAATATACTCTATATTCTTAGACATAAGAATTCAAAGTAATTTCATCACCAAAAGGTAGCCTATAGAGAGTAATAATAATCGAAAGTGGACAGTGACTAAATATAGAAGTTTAGGAAGATAAATGGACTAATATACCAGAATTTAAGAGAGTAGACTCAATATATATTATAGAAAATGTATTTACCTTGGAGTAAATTGTAAAAAATATAATAATTAACATCGAAATAAAAATATAGAATTCACTGAATCAGCTTACACATTATGATTCACTATTTATGGAATTATGGTTAACAATAGTTAACTCTCTAGACATAAATTCCGTCGGCGGATATCCTCTCCGATAGCAATCCATTATGGCGATTCGCGTACACAATCATTTAGCCTCCTGTTACGTAATGTGCAGACGGTTATAACATGACTGACGAAGGACAAAGCAATGGTGCGTTCATAATACGAATAATGAGGGACGGGGCAGACAGACTAAAATCCGTTCTCTCTTAATCAGGGTCTATTGTTAACTTGGAAGGTACTTTCTAACCATCGCTTAATCTTCCCAAATTGTGCAACAAATAAGTAACATTATATATTGGAGGAAATTGGAAATTTCTTACGCCAACTCAACGATTATATTTCTTCCGCTAAGAAGCAGAAATTAATAAAAATAAGATCCAATTACAGCTGAATAGATGAGTGAAAAATGCCCTGGCGTTCTCTTTCATCCATGACTGCTGTCGTGGGAGATTTATCTGCAGCGCGTTCAAGCATGTGATTTGTAATAGCAATTTGGCTCTCAGAGAAATATACTATTTTTTCCTAGTTTAATCTTTAGTTCCTTCCGAAAATCCTACTCCATACCACTATATGGAAAACACTGCCATAAATTTCACCATCCTATAGTATGCCTTTTTTGGTTCGATATTTTACTTTAACCCCAGGGTAAATTTACACGACCAATTTAAGCGAACTTCAGGTATAACCAATGATGACAGTATTTTTTTCTATCGCGCTTCCTTATTTCGAGAAACCGAAGATATGTGATTCAACGAAATAGTTTATGAATCTACAGTCCGTTACTACAGTTTCCTTTCTCAGCCCAAGTTTCTTGGATTACTTAGCCACCGAAATCACAAGCAAAAAATGCCATAAGTACATTTTTTGTTCTCATAGGAAAACGTGCTAAAAGCATATCAAAAACTACAGTAAGAATAAAAAAGAAGGGATATTCCTTGAGTTCATATTCCTTTCCCGAAACGAATGCTCACTTGTCGGAAGTGAGTTTTTGCTTCGGAAAGAGATGAAAGCGCAGGAAAAAAATGCTGAGCTCGATTCCACGGGCCAGAAAATTTGTGTCCATGCTCTAAGCATCGAGAGGTTATGATACAGTATGATGCGGAAAGTGACGTCGCAAGAATTTTGGAGGGTTAATGGCCTAAAAGAGAGGCGCGGCAAAAGAGGACACACCTCCGCCCCCTCCCAATTCCACCCCGAGGTTCGAATCCGCCACGCTCTGGAGGAACCCAACCCTCCACATCCTCCTACTTGTTTGGCAGAGAAAATAATGCTAAAGAAAATAGAAAAAAGCTACCCTCCTGCCGCCCTTTCCCACAACATCTATGCAGGGAAATCCCTGAACGTCCTTTTTTACTTGGAAGGATATTTGCCCCGTCACCTTGAGAAGTTTTCTCTTTTCCGCGAGAAAAATTTTTGCATCTGCCGTTGATTGAAGGATTTGTTTAATAGAGCTTCATATTTCCTACGTAGAAAGTTCATCCAAGTATCCCTGCATTGAAGATGGATTTGATAAGAAATCTCAACTGTAAAATTGTCATGCATAGGAACTGCATCAAAGCATAAGATAGCATTAGTATTAACTTTTATTAACTATACCGCTATTTTTATTTTATTGTTTACGTAAGCGCTATCACTGTCCGAATCAAATGTTGCCATTTTTGCTAATTCATTTTTGAGGTGGACCTAGTTCATAGTTAAGACCTAAGTGAACTGGTAGACTTAAATTTCGTAATTGGGAAAGTCAATGAAATTTTCACTATTATATCATTTTGAATAAAGCCAAAAAATTTTTCATGAGGAAAAAATCTTACTGGTCAAAATCGTGCATTAGCTATGAAATTTTCTTAATAATCACAAAAATTTGTCCTATTATAACCAATGAATATATAACATGCAAAATGTTTACTCATCGCCTTATTTGTGGTCTTGCGTCCATAACTGAACGCATGTCGTAAAAATAATAATTAATTCGTTTCATTTTCATTTCAATTTTTTCCGTTAATATATGCAATATTAGGAACCAATTTCATCCTGAACGCTCGAGGTTTCAGTGCATTAATACATTAAACAATATCTCCAATTTCTGGCTGCAAGACAAAAGACATGACTGATCTTTGAAAAGTTTGCAACCTCTGGAAGAAAACAATCGTCATGGTATTCCAGGTTATTCCGACTTTAAACAGGAAACTTCGCATTCAATTCTTTATTTTTAGCTCTCATCCGTTTCCATACGGAGGTTATTTACGTGGTAAAATTCGAAAGCAGCTTCCACATTGCCAGGCCATGCAATTGTTTCGTATGGATAGATTCCGAGAAATTTCTCGAGCAATCTACTAATCGCAATCGCTAGGAGGGGACAGCAGAACTGATTGAGCAATAATGCTCCTCCCGAACGAAAGCACGGCCCAGAAATAATCCTTACTGTTTGCGGATGATTGAGTGATATTCGTGGATTGAAAGGTTGATTTTACGGAAAAGCACGGGAAATTTCCTTTACCATCAGCGTGAGCATACAGCTCCATATACAAACCCAACCCATCCAAACATTCATCTCACTGACCCGAGAGAGAGAGATAAAAACTCGAAATGATGATGGAAAACAAAGAACAAAAACATGCATACACATATACACCTCCCATCTGCACGGTGATTAATGGAATATCCGAAATGGTCTTTTACTAATGGGTATATAGCACTTAAATGTACAGCGAGGGGATTGCGGGGAGGTTGAGGGAGTTTCTCCCGGCAAACCCTCATCCCAGCCCAACAGAACATCATTTCTTAGCCTACTTTTGTGCAATCGATTCCAAGTCTTGAAGGAATGAGTGGCCAGGCAGCAGAGTGCATTCCCTGCTATATATAGTATACTCTCGGCGGGGAATAAACTTGGCCTGTCCAGGGCAAGAGTAGGAACATGGTTCACCTCTATTATTGCAATTCTCCTAATTAAATCTTTTTAAATTTAAATATCCTTTGAATTTTTGTTAAAAATTTGAAAAAGGAGTAAAAAGAATAAACTTTCAATGTAATGATGGCACAAGCAAAAAGTCCTTTCTGTAAGATAATCGCCAATCTTTAATTGACGATCATATGAATAACTTCTTTCAATAAATTAGTTTTAATAGGAAGTAGATGATCAGCTTCAGACCAAAAAAATATTGGATTGCTATTGTGAAATTGCTGACAGCGTGTCTCTTAATTAAGGTAATAATTATTGTAAGAACGCAATTAAAATTTTTTACTCTTAATTTTCGTTTTTTATCGACTTTCATCAATTCACTACGTTTGTACAGAAGTATATTTTCCTCAGAACTGGTGTAAGGAAATTCAGTTAAAAATCATAAATATATTATCGATGTCTTAGATAAAATCTCATATCCTGCTACAATATTTTTGTATCTCCCCAATGTAATGTTTTCTCTTTAAAATTCAATTTCGCCATTCCATAAGTCATAGCTCGTAGTCCGTGATATGACTACGTTTATATGAAAATCATACCACTTCCAGTCATATAACCTATTCGTATAGATGCGTCATTTCCCTAACATATGCATTTTCCCCCATTTCGTCCATTATGCCATTTCCGTGTCCACAACTTTGATACTTAAGCTCATATCTAACAGTTTCCCTAAATTAAGCTTCATTTTCACTACCGTATAATCCTCCTCCACCTTTATCTATCTTACCACATACCGTGTTATGTCACGCGCCACTCTCTCTGAAGCCATTTCATTCTTCCCCACCAAATAGGTATTCTTTTGCAATCTGATCTGAATTCTTGGCTATCATCTCCTTCACTCCTCCCATGTTGTTTGCTATAAACTCCCTTTATGCCAGCCTTACCAGCAAATTGGGACGTTTGCACTATTGTTACTAGAGGTAAAAATACGCATTCATCTTTGGGACCTTCTACTCGACAGTTGGAACGAGAGATAAGACAAAACCCTCAAGAAAGAAAAATTGACGACTTATGCCTCGACTGAAAGATGCGGTAAATAAGTTCATTGAATACCCGCACGCAATCAGAAGTTTCTCTAATTACGACGCCACGTAGCTTCCCTTTCGAAAACTTATTTCGCAGCTCCTTCGTCCTCAAAATGAGGCCTCTCCAGAAACACTATCGCTTCCTGTTTACCCGCGCAATAACTCATTTTCTTGGATAGTTAGACCATCTAATTTACGTTTTTCGCTTTGAGATGTTGAGAAGAAACTACTTGGCGGTTGCAGCAGGAAGAGATGTGCTTGTAAACACTGACGTGAATTATGCGTTGTCTCGCGTGAAAGAGTTGGGCAGAAATAAGAGTGTGATATACGCTTCCCTCCTTTGTTTCACTTTTCATCCACGCCGATGGAACCAACACCTTTCATAATCTCGGTTACGCAGATGAGCTTCCTCGGACTCTGCAGAATGTTAAACCAAATGATTGCCGGTAGCACTGGCAACGTTAACTGGGCTTCTTGTAAAGGAAATACTTCACAGAAATTCATTTCGTAATCTATCATTTCTCAGTTTATAAACTTTTGCACATCATTCACTCTAATCGCTTGAAGTTAATACAACGAAATCAATTAGCTGAATCTCTATATTAAAAGATCACGAATATCAAATCTGTCACAGTCTGATGACTTCATAAAAGAGTGAAGTGGGAATTTTTCCGGACTTCCTCCTTTTATTCTTAGGAGGCAGCTCACCCAGCTAACTAGCCTATGAACAAAAACTAGAATTTTCATAAATTAATCCCAATATCCCTTTTTAAAGAACCAGAGATTAGATTTATTAGATACAGTTCCTGGTTCATTAATGTGACAACTATCTTAGCATTTCCTATTTCCCATTTAAAGCCCGTTTTATTTTTAAGTAATAGGGTTGTACTTTTTTCGTTTTAAGTTACATTCAGATTTAAATTATTATTATCATAGATTGCTCCTTTTTGTTAACACAAATATCCATTATTCAACCTCATCGACGTATCTAGATCACGATATTGAATTGATTCGACTAAGCACCGTTGCTCCATAGGCTCCAGGTAACCTCTTTACGGAATTTAAAGGTAGTATTACGTATGACAGTAATGAAGACAGCATCTGAATCACATAAATCACAAGCAGTGAGTAAGAAATATCTTTCAAATGCCGATAAGTGGATGTGGATAATTATTTTAAAGTTTTTCGAAGGAAACAAATTGTCCAACCCGTTACTTGGGTTTCTCATCGAAGGAATATCTCTAGTTGTTTTCACTAGTAATGGTTTTCTATCACCAGCATTATTCAGCTACCATGAATGTAACTTCCGACTAATGTAATATTATTTCAGAATTTACGCACCAATGCATCCATCGCATTACGGACGTTTTATAGAAATTATCGTTCCCATAGTATAAAAGGGGCTTGTGGAAGGACGTGTTCGACCATGATTCATTATTGCCGTTAATAACTTCCTCCTGTAATCTTGGATTCCTCTAAGGATCAAAGACTCAATGTATCACTCAACACTAACAATGTGAGGATTTTAAAGAAATTTTTGCCTCCAGAGAACAACCAGAAAGTAGTACTCCTCATCACATTATATTTTTCTCTACCTAGGTAAGTCATCCAAATCATCTCCGCTTCTTTCTCTGTTCCCATACCTCCTCAATGAGCCTTCCACCAGTGAGGTGGAGGGGAAAGGAAGAAGGTGAGTGAGGAACGGAAAAGGTAGGGGGAAAAGCGAGAACGAAACTAATCGATTGGTTCTGGCGCGAGTGTTCGTTGGGGGGAGGCAAAGGTAGATAAGGAGAAGAAGGCAGAGACACATATCGTGGAGCAGAGATAAGAATGGCAAAGAGTAGAAGAGTAAGATACGAGATTAGAAGGATGAATCGGTTCGGGATGACGGTGCAGAATAGTGGCAGAAAGTGAAATAGTTAAGAAATAAGGAGGAATATGAGGGATATAGGGCATCTATATGACTAGTGAATGAAGCAAATGGAATATATAATCTGAAGGAATCTATCTATCTATCTATTATGCTATTGCACCATTCCTATAATAGAAATAAAATATTGTAACTCATTTACAGGCCTATATGCCCCCTTCTCGATAATTTTATAAACAAGCCTTATATTAGTATATATTTATACTAAATATGAATTAATACTCTTTACGAAAAATTCACGGACGATCAAAAGGATGTCCCGGAAATTAGTTAATTTAGATTCATATTATCTTGCTTATTGAATTATCTTTCTTATTTTAATTTTTCTCTCTAAAACTCCAGCTCATGAATATGAACTGTGCGTTTTACTTGTATCGTCTCACTCTCTTCACGAATCGCATTTAATGCAGTGCCTTATTTTGATGGTTACTTATCCACATTTTCATTAATATTTAACACTGATACTAGAAAGATAAATATTTACAACCTGTAATATTTTCAGAACTACCCTCTTCCTGAATGGATCGTGAATTAGATTTTGAAAATAAATCTTCCCAATTTCAATTTCAAGGAATTAAACGGAAGATTGACGCCGCGTCTACGATTCAGAAAAAAATACAGAAAGATATGGTGTCTCGCTAAATGCGCAGTGTCCATTACATTATCGGCGTAATTTTTTTGACGAAGTAGATCAAAACGCGAGAAGTGATTGTCTGATGCGTTCCGAAGCTATGCGTGGATGCGCAGATGGAGAAAGAAGATAAGGCAAAAGATCTGAAGATAAAGAGTGTGAAGATGATGGGTATGAGGGTGATAAGGAGGGAGAGACGGCAGGTGCTGGAATGAAGGTGAGGGTGAGAGATGGAAAAGAATATAAGGAAAGAAGGAAATGGACGAGACAAGGAAATGGAAATATGCAAAGGTGGTAAATGGATGAAATCGAGATGGAGTGGGAAGAAAAAGACTTTTCAAAGAAGATCATAAAAGTAATGGAAAACATCGCAGGTAAAATGGCGGTTGTCGCGGAGTAGGGAGATTATGTTCTTGCATGACGATTCATCCCATTGTCAGTTCTGCGAAAATGTAGCTTGATAGGTGCAATTGGCTCATTATTTAGTCAGAGATTTCTTACTTCTCCATATTAAACGCAACGGTTACAGCAAAATAACATAATTCAGACTTAAAGCAATTATAATTTAACTTTGTATTACTTTAATTACGCTGAGCTTAATTGAGATAGCTATTTACTTCATTTCAGTGAAGATTTTTGTTGATTTGGCATATACTACGCTACTACCATCGTTTCAATTTCTAAATGAAAAAATTAATGCGTTTCTTCGTTCAGTGGAATTTTTAAAATTCCTATAATACTGAATAACAACGTAATATTGAATAAATAATTTAGGAAAAATATATAGATGTAGTTTTATTTTTAAATATAGATATTTTACTCTTACTACTTAAGACAAGTTGTTCACAATGGTAGTACAAGAAGATCACAACCGACGAATAGTCATAGCCTGTTCCTAGAGAAGTATTTTCCGGATATTAAATTTCCAATAAAAATAGCTGAATTCTCCGCGTGTCATTTTAGTAATTACCAAGAAAGTTGTTCCTTTACGGAGTTTCATCTCTGTTATCCATCCGAAAAATATAAAAATTTAGTATAGATTTATATTAAAATATGGTCTGCTTCGACAATCCAGATGAGGATATCAATTTGAAACGAAAGCGACTTCAGATGCTGGCGCCATTGAGGTGTATTGCACCGCTGTCTCTACATGGTCTAATTAGCTAGAAAATTCTAATCACTGGATTTCCACATGACATTTGTGTCGTTCATAACGACCCTTGCGTAAAAGAGAAAAGGAAAAACTAATCGGCACGTTTTCGCAGACGCAGGGAGCACGTGGAATAAGCAAATATTTCCTGGGGGGTCATTTGTATTCGAGTGATATGCTATATGGAATTTGTTGGACGCTACGCTTCTGGATAAGTAATTGAGTGATTACGATAGCTTAGCTACTCTTTGGCACGCGGGCTGAGAAAGATGATGATTTTTTCAAACATGGCTGCAAAAAGTTACTGATGGTGGAATTGGAGGACAGCAAATTTCTTTCTTAACTAAGAATTGGTTTATCACATTCTCGTTCTTCGAGCTCGTAATGAATTTCTTTCTCCTTAATTCAAGCTCCCGTTGCACATAGTTTATTCAGTGCTGAAGCTTTTAGATAATGCAGGGATTTTAGGAACAACAGAATAAAGATCATTACTAGCTAAAAAAATTTTCGTGGTCAAATAAAATAGAGTTCCAGTATAATACAAATCAGTTATGTCCCAAGATAATACCAGTAATATCGCCTGAATTTATTTATTATTTATCGCCGGAAAATTCATCCTTCGTAATTGCTTACTCTCGTATAATTTGGCAGTATATTTAGCGTCACAACACTTAACACACGTCAGTTACACGCATTCTTCAACGTAAAGCAATTAAAGTTGAATATGAATCTTTAGAATGATCTACTTATGTTCCCGTCATCCTCTGACGCCCCCCGACTTCACATTACAGAAAATTCGATTTAATCCAAACACATGTCAACCCCACCTATTTAGCTCCCCACCCCACCTATAGGCACAGACCGGATGATACGCGAAACCTGTTTAAAAACAAATGTCCTATTATAACCCCTTCGAAGCGGAATGAAAGAAAAAATGCTCTTCAAAAAACCGCCTAACAAGTTTATTGATATTTATCTGAGTAACTGATTTATGTAAAGATTTCGACTCGCATTACTCCTTTTCATTTTCGTTCCCCCGCCCTATCTAAATGCACGCTTCCTGGATAGCGTGTCAAGAGCTCATAACAGCCGTCTGGCTTTTATAACTTCTTCATTAAAAATGTATCCGATGCAAGATAAAAAAAGAAGCGGCTATCTTTTTATGTTTTCACGCAGTTAAGGGATCAGGCGTTGGGCGGCGCATTATTAAAGGGCCGCTGACAACAATATGAAAAATTCATAAACTCTCGAAAAGCAGCACTTAAATTCTTAAATGTAGATTACCATCATCTTGTTCATGTTTTCATCACGCGATGAGGATATTTTTCCGCTTAGTTGAGCACGGCCGGGGGATAAAGAGTTGTTGAGGTTAGGGTGCGAATTTTATGAAGGCGAACTTTTCATCGAGATTGATGTCCATGGTGTCTTTTTTGAAAGCTGCACTAAAACGCAAATAACTCATAATTAATCGTGGAAATTAATGGCGTGATTTAAAGCTTTATCTCGCGCGAAAAAAAGTGTGTGAGCTCTTGAATCGAAAGATCAACGTCTGCGGCTAATAGTCCTGAGTAGGTTGAAAACTTTCAAGTTTATTATTCACATTATATGCTATTGATATTGAAATTTTAAAGTTAATAAAAAGGTTATTTGATGTAATATAATGACTCCTGATGGAGTACAATTTCAAAATTTCCGGGGAAAGATACAATTTTAATGTCTAAGGAAGTCAGATCCGAGTATTTGCCGATAGTGGCCCTGCGTGAGCTGGCATTTTATGTATTATCGATTCGTATTCTACGCATATACTCTTAATAATATCTTAGTATACTTTGCAGAAATTTACGTATCTTTACTAACGAGGCGACATAACTTCCCAATGTTTGCATATTTGTGATTAGACCTATTTTAAGCAACAAACAAATAACCAGTTTCTTGACGCCAAATGCAAAGAGTACATTTAATCTGTAGTGCACGATTTATATCAAGACGACTTAAATTTAAATAGCAGTGCTCTCATTACCGGTTTTGGCTATCTTTTTCCAGGAAACTACCATTCTAATGTTTTATAATCTGGCACCGTGGCCAATATGGTAAAAATGGAAAATATCTGTTATATTGCTCCATTATTGTTTGCACTCTGTTCCGTTCTTATTAGAACTTTCAGTTAATTAATGATAATGCGCTAATGCACTGAAATTACATATTAACATTTATTAAATTGAAATAATCACAAGGATCAACAATTCCGTGCTAAAACACTTTTCCTCAGTTTTTGCATACGGGTCTGGAGTAATATTTGCTTTTATCTTTATTACTATCAGAATAATTTACATTTATACCTGGTTCTGGAGAAGTTGAAAAGTATTGGGAATATCATTCTTATAGCCAGATAACGTCTTAATTTATGAACTGTACTTAATAGAGTGGAAAAGTTAATGGTCATTTACCTCCAGGGCTGGAAGGGAGGGTGGTACCCTAAAGCATCCGGGCCCCCAATTCGAGAGGTCCCCATTATGAAAAGATAACTTCATTAGTTTGCAACGGCAAACTCTGTATGAAACTTTGTTCTGCCAAATATCAACCTTCATTAATTTACTACTGCTTTTCACAGAGGGAATTGAAAAGGGTGGAATGAAGCCCCATGAAAACTTGCACCTGGGGCACTTTTGGTAGATCCCGGCCCTGATTATCTCTTCCACATCATAAGTGACAAGTTCTGGTTCACTCGTGCAATTTTATTTAGGCTGACACATCGGCTGCATCGCATTTAGGACTATGAAAAATATCTTGATGACAAAATTTTTCAAATCTAGCAAAAAAGGATTCAAGGAGTTCAATTAAACGTTTTAAATTCCTACGCCATTAATTAATGAAACTTATGGACTCTATCAATAAGGTAAAAGTTTACGTATTATGAAGTTATTTCTTTCAACATTAGGTAACTATTTCAATGAAAGCTACCGCAGCATTACAAATTCGTCGGTATCTATTTCTAAGAAATCCCTCCATCAACGTAATTCAACCCAAGTACTTTCGAAGTCCATTTAATGCATCTTCAACACGCATTACTTTCTCTCATTGAGCGCTTACTTACGACGCGGAGAAAGAAACCACGCGGATTGTCATCTCGTAAAACGCCGAAAGAGTTGAAATAAGGAAGGTAGAGAAAGAGAGAGATTCGTTAAATTGGTCATCAGCTGAAGAGGAGAATAAAAGGGGAAAAGAGGACCCAAGAGAGATCGCTCTCCAAGTCTTGGGAACTGGCATGACACGACATCTGCTGGCGGGAGAGCAAAACTACGGCCAAGGACCCTATTTCTCCGAGTTCCGAGAAGGCTGGACGGGGGAGGAGGACGGGGGGGCGGTGGGGGCGGGTCGAGAGGAGGAGACTGTGGAAGGGGGAGATTGGATTTAGTTAAGCACGTGGTGGGGGAAGGGAATAATGTCTACTGTGATGAAGTAGTGGGTGGAAGCGGTGGAAAATGTGATTTCCCTATTGGACGCGCGAGGAGAGGTGTCGTGGGGGTGAATACTCGACACCTGCCCGTAATTACGAGGCCGCCCTCGGCGTCTCCTTCGTTGCCCCCCTCCGCCACCCACACCTTTCTCTTTACGTCCTCTTACCTACTCAATCCTGAGCTGCATCTAGTTCGCCCTGTGCTTTATTTCTGGGTTACTATTTAGTCGTATTGTATAACCAGCTCTTGGTACTGTTTTATTCTAATTGAAATAGAATATTCTTCATTTACCTGCTACGTTGTGGCTAATGACATGCTTATGTATACGATCTTACTCCTTAAATAATAAAATGAGATAAATTCATATCGGCGCCCAATTTTTTGGGATTACGGTCCCTTCCATTATTGAAGAGGTGTTTTACCATTCTTCTACAAAGGTTTCCCTCAAACTAATATTTATTTACTTCGTGCCATCGAGGCAATTTGATTTCCATCACTCTTTCAATATGCTTCCACCAAAGATTAATTTTTGTAAGTGTTTGATGTAGCATATATTTTCACTTACTGAAAACACCGACCAATCGACATCTCACGTACCTGAGTTAAAATAAGTATGCAAATAATGAAGTCAATGAGTAAAATAGAACAACCAATAGAGATAAGCAGACCTCTTGCAGCAAAATACCTTAATCATAGTTCATATTACTATTCTCTGATGATTAGGTTTTAAATTCCCATTGGGTGAAGTATTTGGTAACATAAGGAATGGCAAAAGCAATGGCGATTTCAAAACTGCATAAACTTTCCACTTCCAGTTTGTAAATATCGCATTTTTCTACCTATGATATATTCAAGAGTGCGAGTCGCAATTAGGTTACTTGCGCAGGTTTCTGACTGTTGGCATCCTATTGTGACTATCAGGTTTCTTATCCTGATTATGGTAATTAAATTCGGTAAAATCAGGTAAAATCCTGAAATTGCAATGAATTTTTTTCTCGTTTCGAGATAGAATGAGGTACTGGTTTTTAAAGACATTGACGAACATTGGGTCTTCTGGTCATTTAAGAAAAGAAATTCACCCAGTACGGATGTTGGAAATACTGGATGATGGATTATTAGTACTTGAGATTTTATATATTAGAATATTAAGAATTTGAGTTATTAAACTAAAATGCATTGAAAAAGAAATAGCTGAGGGCATCTGTAGCAAAACTTTTCTTAACAGCCTATCATAATCAATTTTTTTCCTC
The DNA here is from genome assembly GCA_036926295.1 of Pachydiplax longipennis. Taxonomy (NCBI): domain Eukaryota; kingdom Metazoa; phylum Arthropoda; class Insecta; order Odonata; family Libellulidae; genus Pachydiplax; species Pachydiplax longipennis. Next base: position 23,291,643 of record JAVFKF010000012.1, read on the forward strand.
TAAATCACAAAACTTTGACAGATCTTTTTGCACCTCGATATCGGGCCTTTTGCGATATTTTCCACAAAATGTCAAATCTTGAATTTTTTATGCATGCCAAACCGTGACCGGCCTCTCACTCGTCTAACAACCAAATATTCTCATTCCTCCTGTTTGGTATTCTTTTTTGGTCGCTTCTTATCTTTCGGGAAGCGATCCAAAATTTCTACCCTCCGGTGATGGCTAAGTTCTGCTAGCGATTTGTCGGGCCCATCGCCATTTCGAATTCTTCACTCCTTCAATCATGTCATAACCTTTTTCTGGTTCCTGATCCATCTATTGTTCTTTCTATTTATTCTGGCGTTTCCCAGAATGAAGCGATCCTTGCTTATTTAGGCAGATGTTTCCTACGGCGTCCAGATTTACATTCTGTGAGCGAGATCTGTTAGAATGGATCGGTGGAAGACATTCCGCCTCTAAAACATACATCGTTTCTCCAAACTATCGATATAATTTAACCGTACCTTGGGAATTTTCTGTTACTTCTGGCAAAGAACAGCGCCAGTTGCGAAGAACTATATAAAAAGGGCGGTTTTTAAGTAGATTACCATTCCTGATCATTTAAGAGAAATAAAATTAACCTTTCATGACGAAAAAATGTAATCAAACAGTTCCTTAATAATTTTGGGTGCATGGTGTAAAAACCGTGAAAATTGTTAAATGATAAAAAGAGAAATAAAAGTTAAACTACAAGCATGACGCTCGGATGTGGAATTAAGATCTAATAGCGATACAATATGATACTTCCTAGTTTTTCAAATCCGAAATTTCTTTTTAAATTCATTTATTTGATACAATCACAGTAATCAATATTGATTTCGATGGATTGTTAGCGGAATTGAAATTTTGGCTTTTTCATTCAACTTACGGCCGGTCATCCGTCATTTTATTCGCATTATTATTGTATACCTTTCTATAGCTTCCATTGGTGCAAAATATTCAGCCTCCAGCTACTAGGATACGTTCAAATAAGAGCACCTTTGAAATCGTCGAAGGAGAGAATTTGTTGATATAATGAGGCTAATTTGCAAAATCACAGATACTCTTCCATCGAATACGTATGTAACATTTGTTATATTCCTTCCTCTTTCATCACATCCAGAGAAAGGTTGAATTATGCTTAATTTTGGGTCCTCCAAAAAGGATGTGAAGTAAGTGGGAGTGGAAAACCTAGGATGGCGAGAATCATCTCTTTTCCGGACTTCTGAGAATAAGACTGAAGTTTCGAAATGTTGCGAAACGGGTTGAGTGGGAATCGGGAGCGTTGCAGGAGAATGCAAGCGGAGGTGGAAACAAGATAAAAGGGTGCTTGGGTGGAAAGGGAAGAGGGATTGACTGTGTGTTCTATGGTTCTCCTTTCCTTTATTCACTATGAAGGTAACGATAGCTTGCTGAATATAATGATTACTTAGGTATATCATGCTGTAGCACTGCGAAGAAAAGTACAGTTGTTTTACGGAACATTCGGATATTGAGCCTCGTTCAGTCCAGAAGAACTTAAAAAACCTCTCTTTCATCAAACATAATGAATATCAATAGCACCAATCTGATTCGCGAGTTTTTTATTTCAATAAATCTTCGAACATTTGTCTATTAAAAAAATATTTTTGATAATCTGTTACCTCCTTTACTTTTGAACATTATCTTTCACCATATTTTTTTATATAGCCGAAGAATGTTTTTACCGAACGCCTTAAGAAAATTCTGAACTCTGAACTAGAAAATCAAAGATTATGATCAAGAATCCCATGAAATTTTTTTTCTGAATCATCATGAGCCCGAAATATTTGTAGTTACAATAGATGTAATGTAAAAGAACTACGTCCGATTTCATACGTTAGCTAAATCAGTCTCCAATTTATTTCTATTGTATGTATAAAATTAATCTCGACAAAATGATCACAAACATAACGGCGAAATTCCAAAATCGACTTACCGAAGTCATACCGAAATTCGTCTTATTTTCTCTAAGCAGAATCATCGATGACGATATTTAATAATAAATTATATATTTTCTTTCTTGATTTATTCCGTTAATTATAACCATATCACATAAGAGAATAGGCTTTTAAACGCGAGAAAATGGTGACTACATTACCAATTTATAAGATCTTTGTGTACATTTCAAAAGAAAATGTAAAGTCGGCATTTTGAAATTGACAAGTTAGCTACCTTGTGTATTCCTCAATTCCACAAGAGGTAGTTCATTGGAAATGAATTAATTTCGCGGCTGAATCAACATTTACGATTCCCCGTGTTTTCGAGAGAACGGTATATTTAGGCCTCTCTTCCATCGAGAGAAGATGCGTAAGTTTAAAATCCGCCATAACTATCTTCCAAGCGATTACAAAAGGCCGAAACTATGCATCACTCCCCCTGGCTTGAAAGGTTTCCTAACATCGGAAGAGAAAACAAAAGACGTCATGAGATCTACCCATCTTCATCTCTGTACACATTCTTCGGAATTTATGAAAGACAACCACCGACGTACGAATCTGGAGGGGGAAAAAAACAACAGCTTTTTTTACATAATCATTCCCGATGAATCGTAACTATGATTCGTGGGCCGTACATTCATCAAGAGCAAAAAAATAGAAGAGAAGCCGTCAAAATCAATACAACGGCGCGGAAAATACCAACAGGATTCCCGAGAACAATAAACGGTTTGAACCGCAGCTTAAACCCCAATGGACGGGAAAACTTTGTTGAATCTATGTCTCCGTATATCAGCCGGGGAAGTATTGTGACGTTCTAGACATCCACACAAATCAAACCTGCTCCAATTTGGAGTCTGTGGAGTTTCGAGAAATTTAGCCTCGGGTACGCTCCTTCCAGCTACCGTAAATAAGTGTTTCGTTTCATGAACGGTTTCTTTGTTGAACCCATTTAACCTTCTGTCTCCTCTCGTTTTTTATTCTCTCCCTCGCCGTCCGTCCGTATCGATCTGTTTGTCCGCTTGATTTATTCCACCAACATATTTATCCTTCTCGCCACCATATCGAACGTTTTACCGTATTTTCCTTCGGAGTTTTGTTTGCCTTGCATTCCTCCTTCGGCTCTATCCTCCTCCACTTTTCTTTGCTCTCCCATCCCTCTTATCTCCCCTTCTAATCCTTTTCCCGTCCTAGTGCCCATTCTAGCGCGTCTATTACAAACGAAGGAAAAGTTTGAAGAAGATTCGTTTCCATAGAATTTTCGATATCGCTCAAAAACTACCCAAAAATGATTTTATGTTCACTCCTAACTTATTCTGATATATTATGCATCAGTATAATAACAATTATATTCGTATGTGTATAAGATAAGTACCATATATTTACTTATATATTTATCACTAATTTAATTTCGATTTATCATTTCATAAGTATTTCGAGTAAAATATAATTACCTGTCAAATAAAACTGCATTCAGAATGACTCTATGATGCAAAATTTTCTTCCTCCTTTTTCTGATATTTGTCTTCATAAGACAATCTCTCAATTTAATAGCTAATTTTTAACTACGGGAATGAAATTCAAAACTATACCAAAGTGTCGAAACGCCGCAGAATATGAACCGCTGAGAGAGATACACGATCTATGGGATGCTGGTCATATTTCACATCTAGCGCACGCCACGATTTAGTACGCATGAAAGCCAGGTGCTTCCGACCCATTTCAAAGTGTTATCTTGTGCTTACGCATACATGCATGCATCTGCAAATTTTTCACTGATTTGATTGTTCCATTTCCTAGCTATTTCACGCGTTCGCTGCCCTTAATGCATTTGTAAATTTCCATCAAAAACTTGGTAATCACAGAATATGCTAATATTTCAAGAGTTATTTTCCCACACACAAAAAATTTTCCAGCCTGGGTTTTTTATTAGATGTAAATGATTCGGAAGCTTTGAAATTTATTATATAAATCGCCGCCTGCCGGAGTCCTGACTCCAGTAACAACACCAGAGAAAAATCATATGACATCAAGAAGCTTTACATTAATTTTGCTTGATGATGATGCAATAAATTCTCAAATGAAATTACTGTTCGAAATGTGATCAAACTAACAATTTAATGGTATGATCGTCATTCAAGATAATAATAAGAAGCATTATGCATGCACGAATAGTGTTGATGTTCATTAGACTCATTATTTTTTTTTGAGCATCAACATTTCTTCAACAAACAAAATTTAATGTTCTCATTGATTTCATAAGCCTGCTTTAACTGATGCTATTTTCTTTTCTCAATTTCAGGTAAGGTATCCCCTTCTACCATACAACTTCCTCGTTTTGATCGGAAACAGATGGACCAAATGTTTCACTCAGCTGCTGTCTTAATCTTTTCTCCGTGATCATGAGTGATGCCCAAAGATTCTTCTGCTGTCAGCGATATGTGGAAAACTGCGGTGTTCTGGAATCCTTCAAGCAAGGGAAGTCAAAACTGAAAATCTCCATTTGCTGTCGACACAGCCGCAATATATTCCACCGAAAACTTTCATATGAATTTTATAATTCGTTTGTTTCTTCGCTTTTTATAAATGTTCGAGAATCCCCTTCAATACTGTGTAAAATACTGAAATTAATACCTCATATTGCGCCTTCCGAACTTGTTTTTAATCCGTATCTATCTCAATAGAGGTTGGATATCTTTGGAGTTATGGTGGATTATATGATTATTCATGACACGCTATAGTTATTTAAGAGTTGATAAGAGTTAATTAGAATGGGAAAGCAAAATATAACAAAAAATGAGTCATTATACGATTACTTGAGGGAATTTGTCTACCATCAAGTATAGATATTCATTCTTGCTTGGCAATTCCGGCAAATAAGCTTGATTATATTGGAACTTCAGATTTAAGTCATTAAATTGTTCTATTCAAGAGGGATATCAGTCTGCATATTAAAACATTAACGGATAGCTTAAATGGTAACACCGAGTTATTAAAGTAGCCATCTCTATGTAGGCTTTCATTTTATTGCACGGCTTGTACTTCTTCGAAACTATTCGCGTAATAGCTGTAATAGAATAAATAATAATAATAAAAGGACGCCTATAAACTATCAGACCATCAAATTAGCTCTGTATCTCAAATATCGCCGCATGTTACAGATAAATGCAATATTAATGAAATTTAACGCGGCTACGAACGTGAGGGAGACCGTCAGATCATTCAGTTAGTCTGTTCACCCTAGAGAAACCCATACAAAGACCATAGTTTATGATTTCGTTTTTCACTTTGCACGATGACCAATCCTTGAATAAAAACAGATAAGGCAACGCCGCTTTCGACAACTTGAGAGAAAAAAATTTTCATTAGGATGAAAGAAGAGGAAAGAAGGAAGCAAGAGAGGTGATTGAGGAATGATGCGGGCGATTTGGCGAGCGGTGGGGGAGGATAGGGTGCAGAATGGAAATGAGGGCACATTAGGGAGAGTTAGGAAACGATCTCTTCTGTGCCAACTCACCTGAAACTATGGGTACCAGGCAGAAAACAATATGAAATAAGAACTAAGAAATCGAAGGTATGTAGAAGCTTGCGAGCAAAGAGGAGCAAAATGACTAGACTGTATTAATATAGTATCAAGAGGTAATTTATTGACACTAGAGAAGAAATCTGATCAGTAAAAATATTCACTGGGCAAAAATTCTTACTTAGGTCCTCTAATTATTGTAACGATTATTAGCAAAATTAGAGCTTGTATGGAAAGACATTCATTCGGACTGGAGAAACACATCAATGCCTTTAGAGTTCCGTAAATACTTTCTACCCTTCCATTAATTATACCATTTGTGTTATAATATCAGCGAAATCAGCTATTTTACATTAACATAAAAATAATGAAGAAAGGTAAAAGACTGTATCAATTACATTGTTAATTGATTTATATACTGGTAGTTAACTTTAACTTCTTGTAAAAACATTTACATACATACTATTTTTCCAATTGTGCATTTTTTGTGGGGTGAAAACGATAATTGCTCGCTTGGAGAACGTCAGACAGTCATAAATCCATGATCGAGACATTAATTAAGAGAAACTTAATTTATATTCCTCTCATTGCAATAAAATAGGAGCGTAATCAAATCCTAAGCAATTCGAATGGAATGGTAGATTAAATGCCATCTCTCTTGGGATCGAAATCATGAAACTTAATTTCCTCCGCTATTCGGAAATAGAGTCCATTACTTGACCTCATCGAAAGACACGTATAGAAAATAATCTAGGCTGAACCAATTACTCAACATCACGCGACAGAAACTTGGGTAAAAAAATCTCCATTTATTCCGCGTCCCCGGGGTCTCATCGTGCTGCCCTCTGCCATCTCAAAATCAGCGTCTCTCTTTCTTCACAAAACCCCTTCCCCCCTTCATGAGTGCGGACTAACCATTGCGACGACTTCCTTTCTTTCTTTCCCCACTAAAACTCACACGATTTTCTCGAGCCTCCATTTTGTCCCATGACTGAGAAGAGACTCCTCAGCTGCGCATTTTTCACTCTCCACTCCCTCCCACTCCTTTGACAATCCTGCGGAGGGAATGAGACTTCCTTTCATTCAATTCTCACTCCCTTTCACGGGTGTTGCTTGGCGCGACCAAGCAAGCTTTCTCTATCTCTTCCTATCCATCCGTGCTTCTCTTTCTCTCTCGTTCATCTTCCGTATCTTTCTCATTCGGCCTCCGCTCGCCGCATGCACATTTCGCGTCGTCTTGTTATCATATCATTTCTTGTTTCTTCCATAACTTAGCTCAATGGGATTTCCTGCTAAGTTACCCTTCTTATGTATGTTCGTGAGATTCTCTCTCATCCCAGTAAGCAGCTAATGATGAATTAGCGCAGTTGAGAGAAACATGTTTGAGGTATTATGTAATTTTGTTTTTGATTACGTTCCTTAAACGTTTTGACAAGGTGGAACTGGATTTCACTTATGACTGCTTAAATTATGGTCATTAATTTTCTGTGAACTTGAAATGTAATAATTATCACCTCTTTATTGGGTAAACTTCATCTAAGAAGACCACTCTTACAATTAACCCATGTAAACTCGCACAAGAAACCTGCTTAACCACGATTAGAACTTTGGAAGTAAGCTATGCATCGTTAACTCCCACGGCATCGTGGACAGCAAAAGGAATTACAGTGATTAGAAGAAATTACAGTTATTCATACATAGAATCCATTGATGGAAAGTTTTTTAACGGAAGTTAAGGTTGCACTAGTTAGCCCAATTAGCCTACTTATGAAAAATTATAAAGTGCAAGTAATATTTGCTCTATCTATCAGAAAGTATCTAATTTTCCAAATATTTGTTTAAAAATAACAATATATACCTCTGCTTTCCTAGCTATTAAATTGATAAAATCAACACACACTTCCTTTAAACTGCGCCGGAATAACTTCTTTACTTTCAAACCACGTACGATTCGCAGTAATTAAGAGGAGAAATCGAAGTTTCTTTAAAATCTCCTCTCTATCGCATGCCCGCAAATACCAAGCAAAATGAACACTTCCACCACCGACCGAAGATAAGGCAAACCCTTAATTAATCTATTCTCTAACGAAAAACGAGAGGAAACTTTAAGTTCTCGCACCTACGTGACAGTATCGCCAGTGTTTTGCACGGTCCTCAATCCGGCGCGTCCTCACCTACGCCCCACTCGTATGTACACCCGCACGGATAAAGATTAAGCGGAAGGGTAAGGAGAAGAGGTAGGTGAGGCAGAAGCGTCGTAGAAGGATGGCCATGCCGGTGGCCGGCTTCTCGTGATGGGTGGACCTATAAGAAGGAACGACACCTTCCTCTCTTTGGAAGGTGGACGTTTTTTATTCGACACCAACGGTGACATAAGATTAGCGAGTCAGATTTAAAACGCCTTCAGGCGGTGGGCGGGGCGCTTGAGGGCAACAGAAGAAACGACCGATGGAGGGAAGGTCTGAAAAAGAAGCAAAGGATAAGTCGCGAGATTTTTGTTTTTATATTCGAAGAAGTAAAGGATGGTATACCTTGTTTGGGATTCGAATCCGTAGAAAAAAGGCCGTGAAATGTTCGCGAGGGATAAAAAAAGGTTCGTTTTTTTTAACTTGGAGGGACTCAAAGAAACGACGATTAGCACGCTGTACATCACCGGGTGATGCAAAACACGCTTGGGAATTTTCGAAGCCATAATGGTGGGTTTAATTGATGGATTTAACAGCATAGTTTTCATAAATTACCTTTACAGGTTTAGTTTATCTCTGTGTAGGCTAAGAACATTTAGAGGAAATGATGTATTTATCACCTTTTCCCCCTCACATTACGGACATAATTTTTAATCGATATCGAAATCACGCTGAAATCCGATTCTTATTTTAGTGAAAATCAAGAGAAGATTCGACCAAGATTACTATCAAAGCGAATCGCATTTTGGTTGCCTTTTCAGCTATTTCAGGGAAATAAATTTTTCAATCACTCGGCATTCGTCTAAGAAGCTCGAAATTTCATATAAAATGGAACCTCGGATCGTTCTCGGTGACATCATTCTATTGTCAGAACATTGCTAATTCATTGGTATATTTCTAATGAAATAGAGATTAATTGGGTTAAATGTGCACATCATAGGGTTATTAATGATTTTCAGTAAGTGAAACAATTTCCCCGGAAATTTTTCGAAAGACTGTAAACAGTTATTGTTCTGAAATAAAAGGAGTACAATCATTTTAAGCTGAAATTATCGAATAGAATTCGTAGAATATCTAGCTAGCTCTATCTATCAGTTTGTGCCGGTAAAGGGTAAGTGCTTGTAGATTCATTCACGTGTTTAAAATATGACTCACTTTGTATTCTGTACGTATCAGATTCTTGTTTCAATAAATCTACGTCGCCCGTATAAACTGACGGGCTCGCTTAGCGGATGGTGTTTCAAACATTGCAAACGCGAAGGGCCGAGAATTCTTTTTTCAAATTATTCCGTATTCATTCAATCTCTGCATGATAGTGGTGCCCGAAGAGATGGAATAAGTTATCAACTATGGGACGCATATCATAATTTACCAAGGGAGATGATTTGAAAAATATTAATCATCGCTATGGAGGAAAAATACGAATATCTGCGGGAGGTAATAGCCCCTTAATCCGTGAATATTTCAAATCGTTAGTGCTTACAGATATATTACTAATTAAACCGATATTCTCCCCATCCACACTCTCCATTCAAGACCTCACAAGTAGACATTTTCTCTATTTACACCCACTCCGACTCACGGTAGACTAAGGTAGAGGAGTGAACTAAGAGAGGAGACTCCACCTTAATTACCACAGACACCTTTTCTGAGCCTTCCCTCCCACACGTTACTTATTTCTCACCCCCTCTCTTTTCTGCGCTCTGTATCTCTTCCAGCTATCACTACCTATACCTCCTCCCGCTGTCTCATCCACATCTCCTTTGACTTTCCTCACTCTTCTCACCCATCGACCATTCTTTTCTCACACTTGACTTCTCCAGTAGATTTTTGCCTCTTTTCTTTGCCTCTCTCCCTTCCTATATTCTTTATCTATGTTTCACTCTTCAACGTGGACGACCGTCAGCAACGCCCGTCTCGGTATAAGTGGATGGACACCATCCGTTCTGGTCACTGATACCAAACAATTCATCGCCTCATACAGAAGAAATGCAATTAATAGCTAAGAATTTACCCAAGATATCTACTCAAAATCGATTTTATAATGAGTGAAGACTCTCTGCGACAGAACATTGAGATTTTGTTTTAGAAGAGCAGAATGGTTTTTAGGTTAACAATTAAGGAACGGCTATTTTCCAGAGGATAAAATTTCATTACTTTTGGTAATCACTTTAAGTCATGGAATGAGGACATTTTTCTAATCTATTCGTTAAGAATAAATCAATCAATTGAAGCAAGGAACTGCGATGAAATATTTGGTCTGAAACCTGCCAATAATAGTCCGTAATTTATGCAAGTTTTCAAGTTTCAGGTTGTTAGATTCATGTAAGCCTTCGAATTCACATCATAATTAAAGTTCCTAGTTCCCAGTAATAGGAGGAATTGTAGAAGAAGGTAATACTATTGATTGTTTTCTTATTTTCTAATGCAGTAGGGTATGCTTTTCATAGATTCGTAGCACTATTATAGTTGTGATGGCTTTAAAAAAATAATTTAAATCTAACACAAGTAATGAATAACACTATTTATTATAAGATAGAAATCCAAGTTAAAACAGGTACACTTCTGAAAGCTTAAAATTATAATATTTTGAGGTTATACTTCTAGTTTCTTCTTAAATTGAAATCAAATTTTATAGATATTTCAAAAATATTGTAAATTACATTGTGAGTGTGATAATCAAACTTTTATTTCTTGTTTAATGATTTGAAATAGTAAGGATTTATCGTATTTCTTCCTGAAATCTAATAGTTGATTCACTCTAAAAGCACGGATATCTTGCGAACCCCTCCGCCATACTCTCTTTATACCCTCGCTTATCCATTATCTTGACTGGACCTTTTTTATTTCCCTCCCATAGCCATCAGTAGCCAATAATTCCCCTCTGCTCCATCATCCTTCTCACAAATAAAAACCCTGCAACACAAAACCCATCCTCTTTCATCCGAAACCCCTTTTTCGCCGCGATTTCTGCAAACTCTTCATTCCCTCCGTCTAAATCTCACACCCTCCACGCCGTTAAAATAAAAAAGATCCTTAATTTGAGGGAGTGGCTTAAAAAAGAAAGGGAAAAGAATATTGCTGGTAGTGTGATTGCTTTTGTTCTCCTTCTTCATGGGGCTCCTGCGATTTCCATCAAAACATTGCAGCAGATCTTTCCCCTCAGCCCCATTAAAATACGCGGAAGGGGGAGTTATCGCATAAAAGAGAACACTCAAAATAAAAGATAGACAATGGGGCCATTATAAAAATAAGAAATCGAGGGTGGGGATAATTTTGAGAGTTGTTTTATTGTCGGTCGGGTAAGGCAATGCGACCCTGAGAAAAAACTGCGGTTCCCCTCCCAACCGCTTAACTATGTAAGACCCCTCTGTGCGATTCCTCATTTTGCAATGAACGGATGCGGGAAGGCGGGAACTTTTCCCCACCTAGTTACCGGCCAACCGAACTGGAGAGCTGTTGTTAATAAGATTTTGTGACCCCCCACCTTTCGCCATGCCGCCATTCTCTCACAGAAAAACGGTCACCGAATTCGCGAGAGAATCCGAGTTGTAAGTTGGGGTACGCAGACTCCCCGCGATCTGTCCGGAGACCGACTGTCCAACGTGTCTTTGGGACTTAAAACAAAACGGGGCTCGTGCGTCAATTAAATGTGCCAAAAACATGAAAAGGCACCCTACGTTATTTCCTCTCGCACGTTCTTTATCTGGACTTCCGTCTCAGAATTAGTGAAGCCATCAGGACGTAGGTAGCTGGCAGGCAAATGGAGTGAGATCGAGCCGCGTGTGTGATTACATGCGGAGCTACGACGGATGGGGTATGAAACAAGGAGACGTTTTGATTCGTCAAAGGGACTTCATTCTTTTGAAAGCTCATTTCCCCTTTCGCTATCTCACGTTCTTTCTGTACCATGGGGTTTGTCCTTAGAGGCGTGTATGGCTTACACATACAGACAGCTGCTGATTTTTCCGTTCTTCTGGTTGCTCATGGACCAACGTCGGTGAGGAATGGGATTAGGGCATTGGTGCGGGTAATGTGCTGCGCGTGTATAAAATGGCCGATGACGAAAATGTATGGCGGCGAATAGAATTGAGCCTGGGAAAAGTGTAAGAGGAATGGAAATCGCTCATTTACGGCGGAACGACCCATAGATGAAAACAGGAATTATGCTTTAGGAAGAAAGAGTAAACTTTGTACTTGATCATCAATTTTCCAGTTTATCTCAAAATTACTAGATAAAACTATGAAAATTTTATTCTCCAATCGCTTCTTTACAAATTAGCTTTTTAGGGGCTTTTGGGTTAAAATCTTATTGGTATCAAGAGAACATATTTTAACGCAGATATTTAGGTATAAAAGATATTTCTCGAAAGTTAACAATTAGAAATCAATTAAATATTAAAGTGAAGCATCTCTAGTTCAAATTATAAATGTAAATACTAAATAAATTAGCCAAATGTTACTTAAAACAAGTTTATTTTCATATCTATTCACCAATCAGCCTTTTCTCAGATTCGTGTCCTAAGATTTGCACTATCCATAATTTTTGTGCTTAAACATTTTTTCAAGTTATGAATCGTGACACAATTAAAGGCCGTACAAATATATAAACAAAAATTTGTTTATTTGGGAGAGTTTGGAAAAATAAATCACAGCAGGATGATGGATAACTTCGTTATTCGCATAATTCAAGCCTTTGTCAAATCATTAACTAGAGAGACAACTTCTTTTCCGCACGGACGTCAGAAAGTTCTCGCCTTCTCCCTTTGAAAGGGATTTTTGTTAAACGATTCAGGGGCTTCCACTATTCAATGTACCAACACTTGCGTAAGTTAAGCTGTAGTAACCGAGTGAAAGAGAAAAGAAAAAGGCGATCAACTCCCTTTTGGAGGTAGTGCAGCATTTTGTAACTGTTCATTGAGGAATCGTTCCGGATTGTTACGAAAGCGAAAAATGGATGGAAATTAGAGAGAGAGGAGACATAATGGAAAGGGGTGAAAAGAAGACAGTGGAGAATAGGACCGAAGATCAACGAAGAGAATGCGTAGAAGGGGAAGACTCGATGGCGCTGCAAAAGAGAGTTTTTGGTCCATTGAGGCATACCTAATGAGCTTACCCTAACCACCTCTACCCTATAACCCAGCCATATAAGCCATCGCGACCCCATCCTCCCCGAGTTTAAATCCCATCCCGGCAGCAACCCCCATTTCTCCCTCCCCTCCACCATCTCGCATCACAAACCTTGTGGCACCCAGAGATCAAAAGCTCACGTTGGGTACGTGGGTTATGACGCCTACCCTATAACCAGTCCGCCAACCAACGACGACTTCCTCCCTCCCTTAAAAAATTTCTCCCCTTTCTTGCCTCCCTTATCCGCAGTACGCAACTCCACCCCCTTTCTCACTCCTGCATGAAATCTCTATTTACCTTCAGCAGTCCTTTTCCACACAATGTCCCTCCCTTTACCATCCCGCTCCCTCCTCTCATACACAGACCCTCAACGCGTGACACACACCAATAATAAGCCGCCTACTATATCCAGTTCCCTCCCCCCTGCTTCTTTAGCCCCCTCCGCTTATTGCCATATACCCGCCCATGTCCCGTGCAAGCGGCGGTGGTCTTTAGCCAAAACCCCTGCCTCAATTAAACGTCGCCTATGCTAATGAAGGAGGTGGGACATTATCTACAGCTAGGGCGTGAAAGGAGGGAGGAAGGATACATTTTCGGGGAGATATTAGAAAGATATGGGAGGAGTTGAGAGAAAGGGGTGACTGTTTCCTTTAGGGTTTCGTACGGACTGTTTCGGCTGAAATTTTCGCCTACAAGGGTTTAATTTCGGCAGCGTTAATTGGGGTTTTACCATAGTAAAAGCGCGACGGAATATTTTGTCATAAATTTCACCTCTAAGTAACTGCATTACAAAAAGAGTAGTAAGCTCACCCAGCTGAACGCGAGATTTTAAAGTTTTAATTAAGATGAAAAATTAAGACGATCGTTTTGACAATTAGGTTTCAGTTATAAAGATTTTTCCCTAGTATTGGTTTATGGCTAGACATTATTATTACATTAATTTATAGAAAGTTTAGCAATACACAGACACATCTCTTGCACTCCACGTATTAAACCAATGACGACAAATATGAAACGATTTGATTTAAATTTATATTTCATAAGTTTAAAATTTTGTGGGAAAAATCGCGAGAAATGCAGTCAATCTTATCTATTTAAGCTCTTAATTTTAATCAACGGCAACAGCTAATTTTAAAATCATTAGTTTTTGTACTTTAAAATATACGCAGATATTTTAAATTATGTTGATAAATCTATAATCCAGTAAATTCTTGAGGTAATATTTGATTAATTCTCCAATGAAACATTAAGTTAGTATGAACCAAAAATTAGTCTTTGGAGAAAATCGAGTGATGAATTGAAAGGGCATAGTAGGTTATATTGATTTTGACTTCTATGTTTTAAAGCTTACAGTTAGAATACAGTAAATACGATAAGATTTCATGCTCTCTGATCGGTGCTCCTTTTATTTCCAAGTACTGAAGATGATAGCAAATTCAAATATTTACCAACTTAAAAAGCGTGGGTATACACCGTGTGTCTATCAAGAATTGAGACAGTCAGTCGAATATTTTTAGCCATAAGGTTAAAGTAACAAAACGATGTACGGTTTCTAATGATTTCGTAGGATATATTCCTCAGAATTAAATGCGCACCTTCTACGTTTGAATCTTTTAAACTGCTGCCTTTATGTCTAGAAAGAAGCATGCATAATACCGGCAGTATTAATCGACCAAAGTTAGCGCAAGTACAGCTGTTGTAAAGATTTTTTCAGACAATAAAAGTAATGTATGCACATTATTCTCTTCTCTTTCGTTCGTTCCCAGTTATAATAGTAAATTGTTCTCCACCTCTATGATTCATCATTGAATCACGTTCGAATATTCTGTCGGAAAAAAATCTTTTTTTAAATTATCCGGAATGTGAACGCATGTTTAGCGAATCGCGACTCATAATGGCTCCCGTATTTTTTTATCTATTCCGTGGGTTGGAGATTATTCACGATATAATGATGGAAAACATCTAGATGGAAAATCAGTGGTTCGCTGGCATTCGTTCCGAGTAAAGAACAGCTAATTTATGAGACGCGGATATTTTACACTAAAATAACAAATGAGCTATCCCGTGTCCATGTGACGTCTTTTTTCACGTTCGGACAGAAATAAAACCGCATTCGTGGGAGCTGCCCACACCCATTTCGGATTAAAATTACGGCTGTTACCGTCCGACGTAATTTTTCATCTAACGTCGCTTATTGATTCATGGTCAACATATTTTAATACCATTTTTCAAAGTCCTTGCTTCAAATTAAAACCCTTCCCCTCCGCTCTCGTAAAACAGCCATAAATTCTCGCCACCCAATTAAAACCCTCTCGAACAAAAAATATATATCGCTCCGCGCATCCTTCGCTCCTTTCATTTTTTCAGGAGGAAAATGATCACCGTTTCATAGCCGGCCATAGCAATACGGTATGACTGCATAAACAGGCTACATTTCCCCAAACCCCGTGCATAGGCCTGCACCAAAACTATTCCAAATGACATTTACTACTAATCGAATTCGGAGCTGGGATCGAGCCGATGATTTAGAGCCTCGATATACCTTCCTCCCTTCCACATCCATTCCCTTGCCTCCCTCTACAGCCTTCCCTTAAGGGCTGAAGGGGGATGGGGCTTTGCCGTTTGGTTCACTCGCCGCAAAATGAACGGATTTAGAGCGTATTCTGCATCTGCCATCCACGGGTCCAGTAGCTTAGCGAGCCTAAATTTCAGACCATGCGACGCTACGCTAGCATCCGCGGCGTTGTTAGGGGAAAATGGAGTGGGAGGAATGGCTGAGGAAGGGTGTGAGAATGAGAGGGAAGAGATCGGAGCAAAGCGGCTATGAGACGAGTTGATATTGCTGCTCTGCTAAACACGACAATTCCAATATGGCAGGCAAGCCCTTTTCTGCCTCTCCACCTTCCCAACCCACCAGCTCCCTCGCAGGTGCTGCAAGTCACTGTCGCAAATCTACTCCCTCCACGACTCTCCTATTCCATCTAAAATCTATTTTATTTGTTCTCCCTTTACGTTCGATTATATGCTGAATTTTTTCGATTATCTCTCTCTTTCCTAGACTTACACCAGATCCCATATTTCCTTTCATCCGTATTAATTTAAAATTAGCGCTTGCATCTTAAAGTTCACTCTTCTGAATAGTTTTTTCCAATAATATTGAGGATAATAATATATTAATAAAATTTTTTTTAGAAAAATAAAGTAAATTAGATGGCTCTCCCCTTCATCTTGGTAAGATTTTTTTCCCGAGTTAGCAAGTTTCTAAGTTATAGAAGTTTTCTCATTCTATTACCATCAAATCGAGCGAATTCTAAATTTGCCTCTCCTAATTCACATAAATCAAACATTTGGAGAATTAAAGGAATTTAAGGGCCAATTACAGACTAAAATCTATATGATTCAGTTTTGTTTCTTATTTTCATGCCTGTAAGGTTTGGGAGCTCCTTCTACAGCATTCAGTTTCCCATATCCGATTTTCAGATTTCTCTTGGCTTTCATCAGGAAACAAATTCGGAACTCCTATAAACTATATGGGACTGCTACCCACTCACTGCTCTGGAGCATCATCTATATTTTCAATTTTTTATTTATCGTGACTTCCTATCCCGTGCGTTTTAAACATCGAAATTATGGCCGCTATATATCTCCGTTTTCGACTCTAAAGATAAGAGTGTAGAAGAAAAGTAATCAAAAGAACTATTTCTTAACGAGGCCTGCGGTTATGTTAGTTCAGTTCCATTATCTACTATCGTTTCCTCGCAATATTTCAATCGCGGACATAACTTTTATCGAAAGTTACCTCTCCGCTATTAATCAAATCCAGGCAAGACATAGATTTCCTTGAATTACCCACAAAGAAAACCTACTGAATCTCTGCTGCAATTCTCCCAACCGAGTATATAAGTAAACGACTTGACATATGGAGGCCATTGTGAACAATCAATTCTGGAATTCTGCAATTTATCAAATTCCGTCCGCCTTAGGAGGAAAGCGAAGTTGGCAAAAAAACAACCCCGAAGCCCGCGGACAAAAAAATTAAGCCATAAAATTTGCATTCGCTCCCATTATATTCCGGAGGAAAAAATTAAAACACTCTTACCCTCCGGAGAGAGAATTTCCCACTTTTTACGTGCGTCCGATTTTTATCGAATATAGTGACCTTAGCGAACAGCGAAACACTGGTGTACGTAGGGGACGGTTAAAAACTCCCGGCGTATATGGCGTGAAATTCATTCAAATTTATTTACATCGAATTTCGTGAACCCTTTTGGTGTCGGATAAAGGGGTGGCTGAAGAGAGGGTTGGGCGTGCGGAAAAGTGGTGGGGATCGAGCGGAGAAGCGGCAGAATCGAATAATTTCAGGTCACGGCCCTATGTTCCCACGAGGAGAATCGAATTTCCATCCGCCCGAATGATGTCATTTTACCAAATCTCTCCGTCGACTGATTCTGCAGAGAGAGGGAGATGTATTGGATGGGGAGAGGAGATACAGGAAATTAGCAAACGGGGATGGGAGAAGCTATCGCGGTGGAGAGAGATGGAGAAATAAGTGAGAGGAGGCGAAATTGATGCGAATTTGCATACGGCTCTTTTCTTTCGCGGTAACTAGTGGTTGAATCGTCCTAAATCCTCTCTTCTCTACCGCTCCCCTTTTTTCGCCGATGATATTTTACGGCTACCGGTTGACTGGGGACATTTTTCAAATTTCAGCATAATCCGCAAAGGACGAATCCTCAAGCTAAATGTAGAAAATCATGGAGATTCAATTCGTCATCAACCGATATTGTAAAGGCAGTGAAACCTGCTTGTGGGTTAATTTTTCTCTCTCGGTAATCGAACTTTATTTCAAGCCAGACAGGGAGAGTACAAAAGTATTCAGTCATTTCTCCCAAATTTATGCAAAAAAAACTGCTACTCTCGAAGGGCTTCTTAAATAAAATATTAAATAACGCACTATCAGCTGAAATCTTGTCCTTGAAGTTCATTTTAGAAGAGGAGTATAACTGTAAGACTTGATCGCCGTAATTTTCCATGTTTTTCAATCTGTTTATCTGTCTACTGTTTATTTTATAGATTCAACTACGAATTTTAAAAGAAGTATTTTAAGTAGCCTTTTAACTAAAGTCCTACTGTACATTCTGTTCTACAAGAAGACAAATTAATTGTAAGGTATGATGAAAAAACCATGAAAAGATAAAGATACTTTAACATAGAGCTATATTTTTTTCCTAAGCTTCTACTAATTAGGCATCAATTCTTCTAAAAACCAATAAAGGAGCAGAATGGATCGTACTTGTTTCTGTAAGTACGACTCCTGTCCATTTCTTGGAAATATGGATTTCCAAATAAATACGCCTTCCTCTGTGAATTTTATTCTTTCTCAAAGCTTTCGTGAGATTTTCCTTAGCATTGGTTCCCTAAAATAAATTTGAGAGCATTAGGTGGAAATTTTGAGCACATAAGCCCCAGATAATGAAAACATAAAGTAGAAGACTTATATATGCGTTGAATGTAGGTGGATGAAATCCTCGGAATTGTATTATTGTCGCCAAGCGAAGTTAAGCCTCTCAGTAACGAGGACACGTGCTCGAGAAATGATATCTCACAGGTTATCTTTTCCCACGGCAATTCCTCCCTCTTAAACCTTTGGCAATTACCTCCTTCCAATCTTCATCCGCTTCCCTCATATCGCCGTCTTTTATCCTTATCTCCTCCCTCAATTTCCACTCATTTGTTTCCATCCAGATTTACTCTCTTCTTTCTCTTATTCCACAAATTCCCGCCATCCCATACCACCTTAATTATCACCTACTTCATTCTCAGCATTTCACTCCCTCCATTATCTCACACTCCCGCCTCTTCCTCATTTCAATCCGGATATTTCCTCACACCCCTTCTACCATTCTTCAACCAACCCTCCTTCCTTGCCTACCTCTTCCTCAACATCCCTCCTCACTCTCGGAGGCCCAACATCTCCCAGCCCCCCACCCGCCAATCGGAAACGAGATATCAACCTGGCACATACAGGCGACGCTTCCCATTGGTCCGCAGCCCGGTTTTGAATGCGTTGTGGTGGTGGTTGCCTTCCCCTCATTCTCAAACTCCCTCCCCACGTACCCCTATCTACCTTTTTCCTTCCACCTTTTCTCCATATCTTCCTTCCCCACCTTGTCCAGAATCTTATACGCGCGACATTCACAATGGCACATGAAATACTTGCCCATCGAGGTGCACTCGCAAACATGCATAAACATCGGTGCACTGGGATTTCTGTTTTACCCCCTCTCTCAACCCCCGACCTACCCACCCGGCACGTATTTTTTTAACCCGAAGTCGATTGGGTCGTTATGTGCGGTTTGCAAAACCCGCCCGCTCAAGTTGACGTCAAAGCGTTTATGCGGACCTTGGCTAGTCCCGATAATATGACCGCGCGTAAATTTCTCTCTCCCCCACACGGCACGTTTTTTTCTGCGGGAAAAAAGGAAAGTGCTAAGGTGTGCGTCCATGGATGAGCGTGTGTGAGGAAAGTATCGCCGGACGATTTCAGAGGTTGGCAAAAAGGAAAAATGGGACGTTTTACACATTGTAAATAGAATAAGAGTCATTAACTTTAAGAGGAGCTTAGCTGATAAATCGGGTTATAAGAATCGTGGTTTTTCTGCCGCAGGGGAGTGGGTAGGGATAAAGGCGATAAACGCCGGTATCAGATTGGCCGCTATTTTAAGGGCTTTTTGAAGGAATTGTTGCGTCTAGCAGATGGTTTCTTTAATCAATGAGCCGGTTCGGAATTAATGGGGAGAATGCCCACGGAGGATAATCGACTAATTTTCATCGCGATTATATCTCTGAAAGCTCCGTGATGATGATCGTAGTTTTTATTTCATTTATGATGCCTCAATACGAGAATAATACGAAATACCTCGGCGGTTGAATGAAACGAAACTTTTTCTAATTAATTACGTTACGTAATAAAAAATACGTTATTTTTTCTCCTATTGCAATACACAATACACGTAACTCAGCCTGCACAAAGCATGCTGAGTTACGTAGTTAGCTTGATATAATTTATTTACTAGCTTTAGTTATTTTAATACTAAAATATTTTTCTTACATTGATAATTGAAAATGTATTGATATTTTAAAATTATCGAATTCCTTTGGCCTTGGTATGAGTAAAGATAAAGAAAAAGAAAGATTATCGAGAGATTTCGAGTATTTTATGAATTAATCAGAATAATCTAAGGCATATCCTCTTGGATTTCTTCCAGCTTACGAATTTTCACATTCTCATAACACAATCTTACATAATTTAGTAGTTACGCTAGAATATACTCCAGAAATAAGATTAAAATGCTTTACTTCTCATCATTATTAATGAACGTTGTATGTTAATTCTGCGTACTAGTATCGCTATACCTGACGATGTAGTCAAAGAGAAACTTCACGAAAGATTCCTTTGTTTTCCAATAAATTTTCAACAACTGCATCACTAATTATTGGAGAATTAAAACTATTTTTAGAACATCTGCGCTGAGAGATCATCTTTCATCGAAATTGAAGTGAGTGGCTTAAAGCAAAAGATATTAGGAATATATGGTCGAAGTAAGACATTTTCTTGAATACTGGGAATAGCTTAACTAATGTAATCATTAATGTAATAGTGACTCTAGGGAATATCTACTGGTAAAAAATCTCTCAACCGACTGGTAAATGATTATTTACAGCTACTAAAGCAACGCTAGGCATAACATATACCAAGGAACTCTTTCTTAAGCTATATACTCACTAAGAATAACTCTAACTAAGAATAACACTTTAATTCCCTATGTATAAATAAGTTCTGTTTCAAAACTGTATGCAGAGCGTTGTTCAAATTTAATGCTGAAATTAGGACAAAATCCTCAATAATGCCAAAAGTCACTGTAAAGTATCGTCAATCATGTCAAAAATGACAAGTACAAAACATATGAAAAATGACAAGTACATACAAGTACAAACAAGTATAAGTCCAAGCACTAAATTAGGTTGTATATCATTGCATCTCTTTCAGAGCGGAATGAAAGTTTGAATGAATAAGTGAAAGCTGTTACTGGAGAGACGGCAAATACGGTACTGTTAGCATATTCATTGTTAGTATATTCCGACATAAAAGCTACTCAGTTTCCTTAGAATTGCCTTCTAAAAAGATAGAAACCATCATCACTATTATATACACTGTATTTTTTATTTCTATATATTATCATTCGTTCCATTAGGTATGGCATGAGGCCAGGTAGATTGCTGTTGAAATTTAATTCATCACAGACTTCTTGTCATGCCGTATGAAAAGTCACTTAAATAATTCATTTGCAAATACTCATTTTCGTATAAAAAATTCTTCTTCTGGATAGTTCTTTGATACTATTTAGTAAGGTAATGTCTTTAACACACCGGGAAGTTGCGCAAGATCTTGGCCCGGCTTCGTCCCCGTCGCTGACCGAGAACTCCTCAGCCACAGCTGCCCCACTCAAGTGTTGTGAATGGGAGGGATTGTAGAGGTAGATTATCAAACCTTTCTTGATTAGATATTCTTCATCATTAACTCTTATACTATCAAGAACATTTTTCCGTTGCTCAACGATCAGCGCTAAAAACTAAAACCTTCATGTGACAGCGTAAAATATTGTCGATAATAATATTATTATATTCAATACCGAGTTATTTTTAATTCAATTAATTTCCTTCGAAGGAAACTCCGCATTCCAATCTCAACCTCTTTCTTAACAGTTTACTTGATTAGATAAAAATTATATATCATTATACATTTGAAGTTTTTGCCGTTTTGAAGGCGCTTGAAAGTACGTAAATTTTCATTACGAGAGAGAATTTTGTTTTGACGAATTTAGGATCCCGTTCTGGCCGAAAAATCTTCATAGATTAATGAAAACAATGATTTAGACGTTGTTGATCTTGGCAAGAGTTTCACTGATATCTGTTCTCAAGTACTTACGCCCACTATTCTTTATTAAATGTAAGTAACATTGTCTTAATATGGGTAATAATAGTGTTCACTTAATGCAAATTAAATATTATTAATACTTGGCTACCAACTTATCTTTCAGATATTATTCGCTAATGAAATTCGAAATTTTCTTATAATTTTCGAGTGGAATTTAAATATATTTTTATAATTAGATGTGATCACAATATTTGAACGATAAAGTATGATGAATATCAGTAAAACGTTTATTATATCATTAATTTGAATCTCAGCCATCTTCTGATCATTTACTTTACGAAGTAACCATCTATCCAAGAACGGAACCGTTGACATTCTATTCCTATAAAAGACTCCCAGTTTAGTTTCTTTAGATACAAATCGCATTCAGAGAGAGAAACGAATTGATTGCAAATTGACGAAGACGAATTTTATTACAGACAGCGAAGGATACATCTTTGTCGCCGGATAGTGGCTCAAGTGTCATACATTACAGATTTGAAACCCGACTTTGCTTGCACACGAAGCGTCATGATAACCGTAGAAGGGCTTGCGATTGTCCCGCCGTACAATTCCCCCTTGTAATCCCTTTGCATGCACCCAGGGAAACCTTAAAGTACACCCTTGCCGATATTCCTCTTAAACACACAAAAACACGAAAACATTACTTAAAAACTACTTTTCCCGGGATCAACAACTACTCTGTGTTGGAGTAGCTGAATATACAGAAGCCTTGTAATAGAGTGAGAAAAGAATAATCGGAATTCTTTCGGAATGGAAATACTTTTTGAAAGATATTTCCATAAAATTCTCCTTCAGTTCAACAGCGTTGGGTTGTAGAGATCGAGAATTCGGAATTAATTGACAAAAATTGGAAAATACAGAATGCGGTGGACTGTAGGAATGCAGCAAATGCGCCTTAATAAATAGAAGAGGATTCAAATCAAAAGTCTATTTTTAATGTTTGAAGTACTTTTTTACGAGGAAAAGAGTTTGAAGAAAACTAGGTAAAACGCTCGAACAAATATTAACTGCTGATAAAATATTTTCCTACCGAGAGTGAAGTTAAAATTCGAGCATTTTAATCAGATTTTTATATAAATCCATCCTTATTAGAGCCACTTACTGAAAAGCGGCTAACAGAATACATATCGATGAAAGAAAAATAGCTGGTATAAGACAATATCCCTTATTTTTTTACGTTAGTCATAAGTATTAATGAAATACTTTCCCTTTACTAGGATAAGTAGTAGCTTAGGTAACTATGACATCTCTCAACATAGAAGGTGAAATGAAAGTTTCTCCGTTTACATGTTATAATATGCTGACTTTCTAAACATGAGTAATTTCATAACATGAGCAATTTTGTGAGTTTCCGAACTATATAAAGTTTGACTTTATTATAAAAATTTTATCTGCATTCTCAATTATTTCTCGCATAAATGTGTAGGATTACCATAAACCTCTATAAGTAGTCTGAGTACCTGTTAGATGCTTATGGGATGATTAAAGAATCAATGGAAAGTTATAGACAGGTATTTCAATGGTAGACTGACCGTTTATTCCCCTCAAGCAGGTAAAATATCGATAGGAGAAAAGCGCTTAATATGCCTTCTTTTTCCTCAATACGCGGCATTTCTTCTCAAATTGTGGTAGAATTTCATCCATTTCCGATGCATTACGATTTCTTCCATCTGCTTACGCTATTTTGATCTCATCTTTCTTGTTATGTAGACCGCGCGTTAGTCAACCTAATCGCTACCTAAACCTAAAGTTCTCGGTAATTCTGATAGCCTCAAGCCTCCTGATACCGAGGCAGAAAAAAATCCGTTCGACCCTTTGATTCCTCCAAGAATCCGGAGACCAAGGGAACTAATTTGCAACCCAATCAACACTGAAACCATGGCTCAATCATGCGCAAATCACGATTCCAAAGCCGCGGTAAATATAATGTCGGTCCTTCGAGAGGAAAAAACACCCGCATGTGATATTGGCAACACTGTCTCCCGTACCTCCATCCGCGTTTTTAAGAAGAAGAATCCCTCGAAATAAAATCGGTCGGCCATTTTAAAAAAAAAGCAAAGAAGAGGTCTTCAAAATAAAGTGACATTGATCCGCAGGAATTTGACCATCGACTCCTCCGAATGCCACCTTCCTTCTGACTCCCATCAGCGCGGCCTCCTTTCTCTCGCCAAAAAGGAATCGAAAGGGAAGAAAAGAGGATTTGGGAGAGAATGGAAGAGAAAGAAGGAATAAAGGGGTGAAGCGCGCGATTGGAAATGTCCTTCGGTTTCTCTCAGGTCGACCTTCCCATCCACTCTCCTCTGCTGCCACTCCCTCGACAGAGCCACCAAAACCTGTCTGAGAGACACTCTCCCCTTTGCCGCCCCGCCCTCTCCCCGAGGACGGCGCGCGTCTCCAACGCCTCCTGCAACAGACCAACGGACTCGCCCAAAGATGCTGGACCCGCTACTCTCAACCTAGAGTGATTTTGCTGGGATCCTCCGAGGGCTATAAAATCGTTCGTATGCGCTGAGTCAACCTGTTGTAATTGCAATCGGATGGATATTCATATCATCCGGGAGATATTCCGCGATATCTGCGCGCATGAACACAGTAGAGACGAATCTGGTAAATTGCCTCAACTGGCCGATCGTGTACAATTTCCTTACATGCTCATCTTAGAATTACTATATTCCTAGTGCCTTGAATTTCCTCAGATGCTTTGTTTTGAAGCATCCAACATATGCAAAGTAATAATGGAAACATTTCGCTGACATGTTTCTAGCTTATGCTCTCTTCATATTCTCACCAAATCGCATATTACGTATGCTTAAAAATGGGAGTAGTTCTGAATCCAATGGACAGCAATAAAGAATGTAGTTAGTGTCTATATCACCAGATAATGTTATATTTATCTCTCAGTGGCGTAGTTCAGTAATATGACTGGCATGTTCATACGAGCGCTATTCGGAGTTCGACTCGTTGACCTACGTATCCTCAACATCGTTGGTAGTTTCTTTCGTCTAAGTTGATTCTAATCATCGGTAAATTTTATGTGCATAAATATATTTGTTCCTTATTTAAATTTATTCCCAGCAAAAATGATTTATTTATCTGCCGAATAAGGCGATGGACGTAAGACCTCTAATTAGAACTTGTAATCATTAAATAATCCTACGAATCGTTCGCAATCTTTCTGACAGAATATTTCTGTTTCCTTGTCAAATTTGGTCTCTGTAATACCTAGACGCAACTCTAAAAATACGATTTTCTTCTTTTAATAAATGAAATGTCGTAGTGTTTACATTTATAAGTCAAGGAAGAACGACAAAGATGAAAGAGTTCTTCGGTATAAATATTACTTACTTTCACCATTAGCAGGGCATAAAACCCTATCTCTTATCATGTAAAACACGGTTTCCGTTTAACACGTTCACGGAATGTGTACAAAGGGATGTGTGTATTTACATTTATACCTTGCCAGCCATCAGTGGCCAAGGGTGTGAAAGCACTAACCTCCTTCGCTAACAAGATGCTCTACTAGCATTCCGGAGAATGTTAGGGAAAAGTAACGAGTACAAATATATGCTCTAGTTGTAATTTCCCTCTTGTTCCCTCTGTTTCAAAGCAGTCTCCTCTCGGTATTCCATGTGTCTACAACTCATTGCTCTATTTTCAGAAGTTTCTCATGAACTCACATACATAGAATTGAATAGCAAGCAAAAGCCTTGAATCCATGCAGCCTTTTATAATATTTATAATTACATCGTTCATCAAAAAAATTGAAGTCAATAGCATTGGATTGAGATTACTTCACTTCCTTTGGAAATTTATTTCTATATTATTGACTTAATATAGACTCTCTCTCGTCTAATTACCTTCCGTTTCATCCCTGTTTAGCAAATATGAAAGTAAAAATTTCCTAAGAGTATAAAATAACCGTGTTTGGAATCGATAAGTTAGACATTTAAAAACTATCAGTTTCCCAACGGCTCTCCAAACATCATACAGAAAGTGTATGATAATTATAGGATCACAATTTACTCATAAATTTTTCCCTGCGAGGAAATGCAGCCTAACTTAACCAATTTAGATGAGAAAAAAATACCAAATACAGTCTAAATTGCCTACACCCTTACAAGAACATAATAAATATTAGATTATTTTCCATCCAAAAGAAATATATACTCGCCATAAATCTTCTATAGAACTATAGGTTCCTGCCATACGAATAAGTTCATTTTATGATATCGCTATAACAGCATATATTCGTTGAAATAATTAATCTGTAAAATATGCCAAACGAAACCTTTTATTTTCTGCTATTAAACTGAAGTGATTTGCTGAAATTGATTTCACGAAGCAAGCTCCTCATACGGCGTGATGCAGCCCCTCTTTTATTACCTATTGGATTCTTATAAAACCCTAGCAGTCAATAAAGTTTCGAACGAGCTGATCCTCAATGTTCGTTAGTCTATACTCTTTTTATTCGGATGTATTTAATATAGGAAACATCGCATTCCCCAATACCTTATACGGCTCTCTTACTTCATTTGTCGCAAGATATCGTTGGGAAAATGGCAGGTATGACTGCCGTTAACTTTAACAGTTGTTGGATAAATGTGTCATGAAGATTTTATTGGAAGATAGACCAACTTTTTCTCCGTTTATGGAGGTAGTCATTGAATCAAGTGAAAAATTCTCGGATGTAGAGGAAAAATCAAAATATCGGAACGGAAGTGGGATCTCTTAGAATAAGCAGCTGCTACGTTAACGCAAGATGCCTCAAAAGGATTCCTCTAAAAAAATCTTACTATATTGATTTATGGCACCCAGAAACTAGGAGGGCCTTCCACGAAAACAACATCCATACCCTCGGCTGCTTGCAAGGTCGTCTTCCTCTCTCTCTCTCTCTCTTGCGTCCTCACAATTGCTGAAAGATCCCCTTCTTTAAGAAGTTTCGTAAAAACGGTGCTGGTGATAAACAAAAGCCTTTAGGCACCGAAGAAGGTACCGCTTGCAGTTCCGAGAACGGCTTCTAACACAACAGAAATTCCTCTGCCTCTTCCCACGTTGGAAAATCCTGAAAAATATCTTACGACGTCTGGTGATCTGTTATGCGGGCACTGCGCAATGAGAGGGATTTTCTACGGGTGGCGTAAGAAATGCACTTTTCCTCCAGAAAGATCATTTTTTAAAAGCTTAGAAGTCTCTCGGAGAATCGGCAATAGACAACGGCTCAAGCTTCTTTTCAATCCCATAAATAAATTTTGTTCTCGATGTAGAACAAGAAGACTTTGAAATATTAACGTGGAGATGGAAAGAATTGACGTCGTCCTAAATAGTTTCAACGCAATACTAATGGTGCGTTCGCCTTCATAGTTTACCGCCCAAAGTAAAATACGTAAAGATAAGATAGAATTCCCCCTCGTAAACAGTTTTTAATTCTATTGCGTAGTTGTCCATCTGCTGGTTGCTCAAATTCTCGATTAAAATATCAGTATCTCATTTAGAGAATAACTGAAAGACGATAATTAAATAACTAGAAGCGGATAATTTAATAGTTAATAGCGGCTCGAACTCCAGCTCTTAATTTCTGCTCGAAGATCAAATACTGAATAGAGTGAATCATTCAGTTTTAATGAATGTTTTTCGATTTTACCTTATATATATTTACCATTCAGCAGCAAAATTTAATTTTAATGAATCATTCTGAGAAATGTGAATGATTTGGCGGGTTTATAATTGAACGATTTAGGAGAATAGAAAAGAATAAGTACTGTGTGGTTATCTCACACCGTAATACTTCAATCTTATGGTTTGCTCAATTTAAACTTGGGTAAAAAATTTCCCTCAACAGGCAACTAAGAATTCTCATTTAATCTTGATTAGTGCATAAAAAATCACATATGGTCAATCATCAAGAAAGTCAATTATCTTAACTATGAGCTCTCTAGTTAATCCAAATGATGGAATAAGAGAACTGATCGGTTTCCAAACTTCAAATTGGTCTTCCCAACTAAAGAAGAGACATTAATATAAATAGCATATATCGATGTAATATAGCTATCCAGAGCCTTGCAACTTGAGGAAATGCACAATCTGCTTCAGATCTAGATGAAGTCATCCCCTATGAGTGACGCTCGCCTCCAAAACTCCTGCGTTCACTTCTAAACCCTTTCGCCTCATCACCTGCCCTCACCCATAGACCGCAGATGTGGGTCTTCTTCCGCTGCCCCTTCTTGCCACCCCACCTATGACTCCCTAGCTTACTTGAGCACCCCCACGACGTGCTGGGGCGCCCCCCCCCGCTAGCTACACCCCCGAAAACGTGTCCCCTCACCCCATTAAACGTCACCCTTCCCTTTCTTTATCCTCCTTCCTTCCTGTCCGACACCATTTCTTCGCCTCACTCCCACTGCCATTGACCCACCGGATGAGGAAGGTCAAGTTACGCCACGCCCTAGGTCTGTCTAGTCCTGACTTCGGTGCTTGCTGCCTCCTGAGACTATTAGCCAAGTGGTAGGGTACCGGCAAAGGTAGCCTAGTGGCTTTGGATTCCCCTATTCTTATTCCTCTCGAAGTTAAAAGAAGCCGCTAATACACCTGAAGTGGCGGTCCGGCGTTTGTGAGAGGTGTAAAGAAACCGGCCGATGGATCGGGTCCTTGTTTGGAGAGGAATGCTCCTTTGATTGCCCATTAAAAATACATTTTAAGCTTTCGGCAATGATCGTTAGCCCATTCTAAAAATCAGGGATGATTTCTCGGCAACCTTTATCGTGATGGTAAGAAGGATGCCGATATATTGATATTATCTGATTCGGAATATTTCTCACGTACAAAAAAACTTGAAGAAACTACAGGTCTCGAACTGTATGTTAAATAATAGAACTGAACACAAAAGTTCGATGATCCAAATCAACTTTCACGTATCAAACGCTTATTTTTTTACCTTCTAATTACCCATATTTCCATTTCAAGGTCCTAAAACGATGAAATTGCTACATTACTTTTCTTCAGCTAAAACTGTTTCTTTTCGAGTGTTATTCGTGATTTGTAATTTTTCTAGAACTCAAAAATCGTTTTCGTAAAAATCTAACAAACTTATTTTTCAGATTTTTTAATTACGCGAATCTCACGTGTGACCATCTTTTGAATATTGTTCTGTACAATTATGGGAAACGTTTCGTGTCAAGGCTTCTGTTTGTCTGTTTTACTTCGTGTCTGATTCACTAAACGAAACCATCCCTGCAGCCGGTTTTACAAGATGATAGAAATGGATGGAATAAGAGATAGTGCCATCGTTCTTGCTAAGCACACAAATATCACGAGATATTTTGGGATCACATCCTTAAATTTATAGTCATGAAATATCGTTTAACAGTTTAGGCATCTTCTCATTTGGTTTTCTCTTCGATATATTTGTATATTTGTTTATTCTGTTCCCCCTTATTCCCTCTGTTTAAAGAAATCATCGCCGTACTTTGTATTTGTAAATAGAATACTAGAAATAGCTGAATGCCTCAGCTATTAGTATTCGTAGTTTGAGGTTGTCTTAAAAACCCCTTAAATATATTTAGAAAAAAGCTGAGTCCGAAGGAATATTATAGCATAATACATATTCAAGTGAAAGTTTTACAAACGTCAGAACCTATTTTCTCAAAAATGCATGACATTCTGTAGAATAACTAATTTAAGATCTCATCATGATTTTATAGTCCATGTCATCTCCTTATAGAATTTTCCCAAGAGAACTAGTTTTGAAAATATGTGACCGTTAAAATAGAAATGTAATAAATACTTAATTTACTTAGAGTAACACTGTATAACTTACGCCTCAGATGCATTGGAATAGATTTAGTTTTAAAGAAATTTATGACCTTATAACCCACGCCATGCAGTTAGCATATTATTCCTCCTGTTTCGCTCGTCTTTATTGGCCCAACCTCCCTTTCTATTCATCTCCGCGGATAGCGTTGAGGCGATTTTTAACGTATTCGAAGGTTCCGTCGTAAAAGAAACAAATTCGCTTCGGAACTTCGAATCCATTCTATGGAAAACTCCACCATCCAATAACGCCTGGTGCGACGAACGCATTTTCTTTTATCTTCCACCAATACAGACAGGTGATATTCATTCGTGGCGTCTTTTTTACGATCATTCTGCCTCAATTCTTCGGACCTCGTGTTTTGTTTGGCGAACCCTTGATTTCCAGCAATATAGTTCTCCTGTAGGCACTTTTTCCGAGCTAAATTCCCCTCTCTTTCCCATCGCGTTGTGTATGGAGAGGAACGATGTGTAAAGGGGCGGGGAAGGTATGTTTCACGCCCTTATACAACGCTCTGTCTTCATCCGCCACGCGATCTCCTATCTAATAAACGTAAACCAGCCTACACACTTCGCGTTCTACCATGGCGTGGTTCATTTAGGATGGCGAGTTTTGTTGTTACAGCTCTGGATAAAGGAAAGAGAAAATGGGTTGAAAATTAAATCAGATAGAAGTGTACAGAAGATTATTGCCTTTGTACTTCAAACATTATTAGCGTGCGTGGTCTTTTACGACTTAAAATGAAGATAGATCATACTCTGGACCCTTTTCCCGTAAAAGTAAGGAAAATATGTACTTCTGTTAGCGTATTATAAACGTGAGCGACCTTCAAACACGTCTGTGAGATATGTGAGGACTTTTATTAACTATTTAAGTATTTGTAGGTTTCGTGTGCCACTTTTCCTGTACGCAATATTAAATAAGTATACATTTTTGATTCTAAATAAAACGCTTCTCTTAACCTTTTGATATTTTAGATGTTGTATTGAAGCTTCATCATACGTTGAACTCTTTTACACTGAAATTAATCCTTAGATAGATTTACTGTGCGTAGAACTATTAGACCAATTATTAGATCTTAACTTCTTAGAATTTCACCTTTCCTGCTAATAAATGTGAAATTCTAAGCTGACGCCGGGGTGTTAAGAACTGCCTTTCTGTTAAGTAACTGAATTTCCTTCAATAGGGAATATATATTTCTAGATTAATGTATTGTATCTAAATAAAAGCGTCGTATTCCCGCAATCCTCAAAGGAATTCAATTAGAAGCTTAACCATGAGCAAATGGCGGACCCTTGATCGGAAATTCTCACGCATCGAACTCTCCCGAGAGAACACAGAATTAAAACGGGGAAGTTTGAATTGGGGGATTCCCGCAACTCGTTCCTTTGTGATGATGTTGTAGAATGGAGGGTGGGACGAAAGAAAACCAAAGAAGATTCTGTTTATCAACTTTATGGAGATTGTAAGAATCGGGTAGTAACGAGAGAGGTCTGTAAGGCGTAAAAAGAAAACTATTTGTTTATCAAACGTTTCTCACCCTCTTCATTTGTCGACGAGACATTCAATCTGGAATTGGGTTCACGTTGAGTCTCGAAAGCTCTCTAATGAAAGGAATCTCGTGAAACAAGTGCGGTTGAATATATAGAAAACAGAGTTCCGGTGAAAGGTGTGCGTGAAGGATTGCGTGGATTATGGAGATCAACTAACTTCATTGGAGTTGATTTTGCCGAATAGGTACGACGCTTTCAGCTTTCTCCCACAATCAATTGTAAACTGAAATGCTCTTAAATATAAAATATAAAAGTTTAAAAATTATGATCCGTTATGTTGGATTCCTTGTCGTGTAATAATCATAGAAGAAGAAAAACACAGTTATTAAATATATATTATTGTGTTATCACAATCGTAGGAATTATTCTCATAATGTACCCATGAATGATCCTTGGTTTTTCCAAAAACAACAAGATCATATTGTGATACATAATTAGTAGAAACCGTAAGTTTCTCTTTTCATGTTTACTCTGATAGCTAATTATTTAGACCTCGTATATAGTGAGACACCCTATGAAACAGACTCCTTGAGAACAGATGATAAGCATGTCCTTTTTAACAAAATAGCATTTTAATTACATACGGAAATTCTTTTCTTACATACGGAAATGCTTTTTGGTTTTAATAACGTTCCACAGAGTTAGGCTAGTTAATCTAGAGTTTCACTCACATGATAGTGCTCATTCATCTTTACCTCCACTTTTACCTCGATCACCGAAGTATGTCCTTTTTAGTATACACAGTACTTTTTGCCCTTGCAGCAAATATCGATTCTCAGTAAAATTCATTTTAAGATCAGACTGCACCCACTGAGAACTTAAAAAACTTTCCTACAAAGTAAGAAAATTAAACTGACGGCGACTCAAGATCTCACTGAAAATGCGAAATATAGACTATCCTGAGAGCATTTATGAAGATTTGTTGCACTCAGTACAAAGTATTCTCATTATGAGCGTAATATTTATCGAAGGAAAAACGGCGAAAAGTAAATCCAAAGAGGTTTTTAAGGCGTCTTCTCAGTCCAGACGTAGTATGCTTCTTAGCCATTGACTGAATATGTCCACTTTCAAGAGCTGTGACGCTTATGAAAGGAATGACTCACATTTTTCAGCTCAAACGATGTGAACGAAGGATGCAAACAAGAAAGAGTAATCCCGATTCACGATCGGATATGATAGAAATAAAGTAAGGATACAACTTTTGCCAGAGTTTAATGGTGGACTGCTTTATTGCTTTGGAATCTGCATAGGGAGAACGGGATAGGTAAGAATATAAAGGAATAGGATTCATAAAATTTCTTATCTGCGAGACATTTCTGCTGTGAAGTCTCCCGCGATATAGCAAACTTAATGAGGAGTCGAAATGGAAGAGCACAGAAGGCGTGAGAGAAAAGGACGAATAGAATGCTGAGGGAAAGGCAGGTATGCGCAGCGGTGGTTGGAAACTCATAAAATGCTGAAAGCACCGCAGAATGCACTTCACTCACTACTTAAGGGAGGACGGAGAGGTATGGTAGCTGGATGGAATATGACACAGTTTTCTTCCCACTTTTACGATCTGGAGCGAAAAGAATTCTTAGAGATATTGCTAAAGTGGTGAATGATGGGGTCGTATATGAATATTTCCTTTCCGCATCTGTTGTCGTTTCATATGTTTATTTTTTCCAAAGGAGAATGACAGCAAAAGTAAAGTAGTCCGGGTACGTATGACTTGCAGAAGACGTTGAGTTCTACCGTGAATGAAATAAGATATGTCTGATTGTAACAGCTTTTATCTGACTGTAACAGCTTTTATTACTCCATTAGATATATATTTATTTTATTTCGAAATTTTTGAAATATTTCTATCGCCTCGGCAATTCTTCGATACGCTTATAATCATCAAGAACCGAGTTATTAAATCAGCACACTTCTTATGCAGTGATTTCCTTCCTCCGTAAAGTTCGAGTAAAGATAATGAAAGGGAAATATTTATTTAAAACTGACTCATTCAAACGTGCTGAATACGCATCGGAAAGTTTTTCGAAAGTTAATAAATGGCATAACAATAAATTCCAAATTGTAATGAAGACAAGGAATTTATAATAAAGCAACAAGCATTATACCTGCTACACAGCAAGCTGCTAGTTTGGCAGAAAACAAACTCTCTCACATTTCTTTCTCCATAAAGTTTCGATTTCGCCCCCTCTTAGTCCATAGAGGAGGTCTATTTTAAATGACATGTAACCGTCACAATGAATAGAAAAGATCGACACAAAACGGAACACCGGGAAACACATTTCAAGTAAGATGAGAGTGAAATATATAGAATGCCCCTCTCCGTTGACCCATCCCTCCAAATGGCAACCAGAACTCGAATAGGTAGCCTAGCAAAATTTCCACAAGAAAAACATTCTCCAAACCGTTACATTTCCTTTTTCGTTGACTCAATTCCGCTTTCTGAGAAAAAATTAACTTTCTAAATAGTTGAAAATGAACTGGCTCTCTATTAAAATACCTAGTGAGATCCCGAGATGAAGTGGAAATAGCTCTCCTGGTTTATATTTGCTCCATTTTGTTCCACTACCCACGGGCCGCATTTAAGGGATACAGAAGAGCAGGGTACGGGATAAATTTCGGTCTCCGCAGTGGTAGAAAAGGGAGCTATGACAGTGCAGTAGCAAAGGGAAGGGGGTGAGCAAACACGGGAATGAGAGAGGGCTGTGCGGACTGACTGGTTGACGTGGGATGAGTATCTAGATGAAGAGGGAGGGAGCCAAAGAGAGAGATATGGAAACAGTATGTCACAGTGTGTGGCACAAGCTGTATCTTTCTTTTCATATGTGTATGTGTTGTGTGGACTACTATGCTTTTGGGGACCTCTCACACTCGAGAGCACATCACTAAGCCTCCCCCTAACCGTGCTCTCTTTCACAGCCTCTGTCTTCCGCCCTCCACTCCCTTTTATCCCACTGTCATGGAGACATATGTCACGTTGTACTTACGTTGATCTGTCTTCGAATACATTAGAAAATCTACATAACCTACATTCAATAAACTTTATGGAGAAAATTGAATGGATGTATAAATAGTACCGCCCTCGTCCTATTACTGACGTCATTTTCAATGTCGACTATCGAAAATCATCTCTGAATATTATCCTGAAAATAATTTCCAGAAATTAGCACTTGGCAGCAAAATAACGATTTCCCGCTGAGTTTCTTTAAATTAAAGAAAATAATCGTATACGCCACAGGTTATCATCATGAGTTAATAATCCAAAAATTATTTTAGGTTTATAAGGCTCTCCAAGCCGTCCTTTTTCCAACCAATCTATTCCTTCGTAATCCCCAATCATAAATTTGACAATCATCAGCCGCAAATAACCTAACCTAGGTGTAAAAAAGATGGTACGGAAAAGATGATGGTGATTTTTCAAAAATGTCTTAAGTTTAGAAAAATGAACAATTTCTAACGAACATAATGTTATGCTTTTCTCTTCCACATCTTTGATTTTTATTAATAATGATTTTTGACATCGATGATAATTATTATGATAATAATGTGATTCTGAGTGTGTTTTCCTCTTTCAAAACTTAAGTTTGACTAGGAGCCTGTATTCATTTAAATTTTCCATCGTCAGCAATGAAATATTCAACTTTTACAGTTAATGGATGAGAACCGTTGAGGATTTCAATAATTTGGATATAGGCGGAAACATCCTTTTCATCACCACGGCCGAAGATAAATGCACAAGATTCTCCATCTCGGGGTGGATCTCGAAGGTAAACAGCTAAACAAACGCGTTGGCAAATTTTTCAACGGGGAAACTTTTTCTCTCGGACATGGCTCAATAGCTGACCACTTCCACCGCCGTCTTCTACCTACCCTATCCCTTTTCTCTACCCCTTTTCTTGACCCGTCGTTTTCATCCGTAAAAGAAAACAATGCGCCTGACCGTCGCTAAAAGAACCAAAGCTTAAAAACAACATATTTCATGCATACACCCCTTGTCACATCTCAAGCGAGGAAAATCAGCGAAAGTGAACCCTTTGGAGAAGGACACAGGCTAAGGAAAATGGGTCGCATAGGGATAGAGTAGGGGGCAAACAGAGAATGCAAAGGAAAGACGTATATTTGGGAACAAAAGGGCTTTGCGATGCTGACCCAGAAAAACTTGCCGAAATATTTTCAGCGAGGTTACTTGGCTCTTTTTCTTGAATACAGTGCATCCGTATTGGACTCGTCCATTTTTGTCCTTCGTTGGACGCCTAGAAAAGTCATGAGGAAAATATATGCGGAAAGCGCAACGAAAGAGCTAACGCTGTCTACTAAGATAATAATGATTTATACTGTGGAAAAATACATTTGTAGATCGCGTTAATAATCCTACAGTTCTATGCCGTGCACACGATATCCATCGAGTACTATATCACGTTACCCTTGATCATTCGGTTTCTTGGAATACTTCTCCGATGATAATGATAAAAAGAGATGGATGCCCGGGCGTTAAATATGATATCATAGAATGATGTAAGTTCACCATAGTAACATATCATTCATATTCATTCTCTCTGATATATTTAGATATAGATGATACCAAAATTCACCAACAAAGTTAAATTAAATTTTATGATTGTCTCCTTTCTTAAGTAACCGAATTTTGTTTTAGCTGAGAATTAAATTAGCGTGTTATTCATCCTAAGCTCAACATTTATTTTCTATTTTAAATTACTCAAATTTGGAATACCTGAACCTGTATGAAAGGGATCAACAAAATTAATTAAATCAAAAATCAAAGATTTGATTCTGATTTCCATTATTTCGTTCCCTTATTAAATTGATAAGGAAAATCGAGGGTGATCGAGGAGGAATCGAAGGAAAATTAGGAAGAATTAAATTCATTAAATTACAAAATCCAGATTGGGGAATAAGGATGAGATTTTAATCTTCTTGGCGTAATAAGTCAAGAACAATTCGACACTCAATCATTCTTCATAACATTACCTTCATGCGTTTAGGGCTCGTAGAATGGCGTAAGGCTTGGTAACAAATGAACCAGCATAACGCAATTCTCATGAAGAGCAAAAACATACGCACATTCGCAGAACCGAGGACACGTAGGAATTCGACGAGAAGTATAGAAAGAGCGAGCGGGATAAAGGCGAACAGGGTGGGTGACGAGCGGTAGGATGAGCACGACTGAAAGTAAGAGGTAGGGGGAGCAGGACAGGCGGGCGAGGACAGATTTTATGGAAGAACGAGCACGAATAGACGATTTGCTACCTTGTCCCTCCCCTCCTCTCCGGAGCTAATCCTCCTAACCCATCCTTATTTCCTCTCACCCCACGCTAAAAGGCGGGAGCAGGAGGTTCACGGATCGCTTCGGTTACTCTTTGGAGAGCATCAGCCATGGAAGAGGAAGGTGTGTATTCACAAGCAAGAAGAGGAGGAGCAGGGAGTCTGTGCTTCTCTCAACCAACACCCGCCCTAAGAGGGGGTATCATTTAGTGCCCGCAAAAGTACCCATCTTTCTCCTTCCATCCATTTCTCCCTTATGGATGTCCGACGCGGACCGAACCCTGACGTTTTCCCCTGTCCTTACCTGCCCCATCCTCCGTCCACTCCTTTATGCTTTCTCTACCGAAAACTTCAACAGATGAAAGATTAGAAAATGGTGAGCCCCACGGTCGCTTTTCCGAGGAACTAATGAAGTTCGCATGCACTCCCTTGACAAACAGGACCAGTCAGATGTACAGGTCGGTTAGGGAGAAGGATTCGGGCCATTCCGCAATTCGATTCATGTTTCGATGACATATTTAGAAGAGGCTAAAATATACAGCCCTTGTAACTGCGAGCTGGGGATGTAGACTGATTCATGGACCTTAAGTAGGTCCTTTTCGATGTCGGCAGATAGCGTTTCACGATTTCTTCTCAATTAGGTAAAGAACCTAATTTGGTGGAGGTGTTATTCACTTTATTCGGGATTTATTTCTTTAGAATCTTGTAGTTTTTGGAGCACCAGATTTCCAGCATTGATTTTTATAGAACAGATAGTTAATTATATAACCGAATATCGTTTTGAACCTAATTTATTCCTCTACATTTACCAACCACGTGGGTTACATCTGCAAATAAAGCCGTCGATTTTACACATAAATAATCGGTCTAGGTTTGAGTTAGAATACCATTTAGCGCTTTTTAAGGAGGAAACTACGAGTTAAAATCCAATATTAGAAGATTACTAATTCCCAAAAACAATTAATTTTACCTCTATTTTTTAATGTCGGGGTTTATGCATCGCGCTTTGTTAAGTAGTAAATAGAACAGAGCACGGATTAGTTAATATCGTTCTATCTTCCTTAGTGTATGGATTTAGAAAAAACAATACTCTTTTAATAATGAATAACTTAAAATAAACAATCGTATAATCTCATAATGGCTCATAAAATCGCGTGAAGTACCATTTCTTGCACCTCGGCTGAGCCACTCTAAACTTTTATGGAAGCTATCAAATAATAAGAGCATTTCATCAACGAAAATTTTCACGTCACGTGAGGCCAATTTAGTTCCGATGAGATGCACAAGAGCGCACGCAACGTATACGCACTCGATTTCCATGGAATGACGAAAAAAATGCTGTAAAAACACGGGCGCTCAGGATGGGCTCCGTAAGATACAGATGTGTAGTCCCGCCATTCTCCCTCTCATATCTCTCTTTACTCTTTGATTGATAGGGCAATTATTGAAGCACGTGTTGAGGGTAGGAGGAGCAAAAAGCGCTAAATAAAATGGTTTTACTCTTTCACCGGATCATCTTCGACCGTAGAGTGCAAAATAAATTCCACCGCGCCAACCTATCCGCCCCTTCCATTCTCCCCTTCATCTCACCCTCGCCCTCCAACGAAAAACTCTGCTTTTTTACCACCAGCTATTAGTCTCGTCGGCAGCAAGGAGAGTAAAACAACGATCGGACGTGTTCGTTTAAGCGCCCATCGCCGTTTTTGCTTGCAGTATTATTACTGAGGAGAAAGAGTAGTTTTCCCCGAAAGCTTTCGCTCCTGCGCCTTTGAGGAAGTCGATTAAGTTAAACTTTTTACATTTCGCTCGCTGCCGATATCGATTATTTTGTTCGGGTTTAAAAAATAATCGTTCCAGAAGATGGAAAGCGCTTTTGTGCTGCCGTCTGCATCGAGATAATTGAAGAGGGCGCAGGTTATGCAATTTCTATTCGAATGCCCTCTCTCATATTTATATTTCAACTGCGTCGTTACTGACGGATGCTATTTGGCCCGCTTTTGAAATCGATTCCTACGCGATAACCGTCACTTTCATTTAATCTATTTACAAATTTCGTGTTATCTCTCTTATACACACATATATCTGCACAAGTCTACATCTGGTTACAAGCTGGCTGTGGTCGCGTCTCAGTTCCTCTAACGGAGATGTTGATTCAGCACTATTAACGGCGCAGTTAACCGATCGCCAATGTTTAGAAGTAAGAAGGTGTCGACGAAATTATGAGTACCGAAATTCATATCTGACGGTAACTTCTCTTACTCAATCAAACAAGGAAGCATATTTATCGCTGGAGAAGCCTTTAAAAGTGACGCGTATTGCTAGTAAACATGGTGCGGAAAAATCATGCTATTTACATTACGAGGCGAACTCATAACATTCTCCCGGTTCAAGCATCGAAGTCTCGCATATTAATATTTCAATCCATCCATATCTCACGCCTAAACAAAACTTTGGCTCCCCCCGTAAAGGGAATCCGAAAGACGGGCGTGAAATAAAATAGACCGCCATCCCTAGACCGATATTTACGGGACGAAAATGTTGATTTTCTTGCATGTCAAACTTCATCGGAATCGGCCGACCAAACAAAACACGCTGTCGGAAAACAACCAAACTCCTAGAGACGTGTTTGGATAAAACATTTCTCTCTCTCACTTCCTATCCTTAGCGAGGTCGGAAAGTAATCTTTGAAATACCCTTTTCATCCATCCCTAATAACCTTTTCCTCACCCTCACTCATCCCTCTATTCTAAGATAGATAGGAGAAGAGATGATGCGAGCTGGAGTGGAAGCGTGAATGAGATTCGGAAAAAATATTTGTAAATAGCTGATGCCTTCCTTCACTTCCTCCCCGAGGCAGCAACCGGCTCTATAACTCATACAGGCATCTTCGTAGACAAATCCGGTCGTTTTTCCACCCTTCAACCCTCTCTCTTTAGTCACTCGAGTGCGGTAGAAAAAAAGGCATCCCTTTTAGCCCGCTTCGACCTCCGTTTAACCACCCCTAACCTCTCTTCATCTAACTCTTCCAACCCCTTTCCATTTTCTTATGCTATAATGGCACCCTCTCGCTCCATTTCTCATAAAGGTCCAATTTTTTTCTTATCCCTACACGTCGTAATGACTCGTATCCCTTTGTACGTATGTTCTCTGTAACAGGCCCAAGCATGTGATCTATCTGATGCCTGAAAAGAGTTGAATGGGAGGTGGTGTTCAAATTTGTCATAATGTCCCCTCTGTAGTTGTTCCGAACCTTGTTTATTAAGTTGTAACATATGCAGCGCTTGCAGGATGATTACGAGGGATATACCCGTCGAGAGACATCGTCCTTCTAGGGCAATTTTTTTTTTGTAAATGTGAAGGATTAGAAGCTGATACATGGTGTATAAATATGAATTTTCTTTGAAAACTGTGAGGCAAAGAAATTTTAATTAGTTTAGTATTCTGTAAAGATATTTCTAGATTCACTGGCATATTTTTCGAAGAATTATCTTTACACATTGGAAAAAAGGAATTGTTCTTGCAGGATGAACTGATAAGACACGTGCTTCCTATCTACAAAAGTTTAGATGTAAAGACGGTGTTTTACTTTATTTACATCGGAGAGGGATATTTCATCCTCCAGTCACTTGATATTAGGCCCTCATGAGTGTAAAAGAATGCTATTTCGCCTCTGCTTATTAATCCTCCCCTAAATTGTATTTGAAATTAAAAGGATGTAAAAGGAGACTTGAGACTTAACTGACGCTTTTGTATTAATCTGCGACATACTCTTTATGAAATGTATAACTGGAAGGCTACCGAAATATCATTCAAATCTCCAAAACCATCTTCAAATAACAGTCTCGTATCGGATCGAAACATCTAATTTAAATCATTTCACCGCAGTCAATCGCACCGTGGACTTTTTACACCTATAAAACATAAAGCCTCAAATTCTCGCAATCTGGATAATTAGATATATCTCATCTCATAACCTGTTGGAGTTAGAAATAAAAAACAAAAGGTATCGGAACGACCGGGGATGAGGAGCGAAGTGTGGTGAGGGGCGACACATACACTAGTAGCATTCAAGCACGCTTGCTCACGTATATGATGGCATCTGTCTCCGCGCAGGCACCTGGACTCATTCCAGCTAATTGTGACGCGAGCTGAATGACGGAGTAGCCCTCGGTAGAGGCGGGACGGAAAGGGAAGAAATGGAGAGGTGAGCAGATGAAGGGAGGGAGATCGGGCACTGGAAGAGGCGCCGGGAGGAATCCAGCGAATGCGTGGGACAGCGGGGATGTGATAGTGAGAAGAAAACTGTTAAAGCGAGGGTATGGAGAATGAATGACGAGATAGCAGCAAGACGTTCCGCCAGAGGATTTATAGCTATTACTTAATAACGCGGCAGCCGAAAGTTGGTCAATGCATAATCCCTCTCCCAAGTACTACATCAGCTAGTAGGCATACATTAATGCACACCATTAGATACGTATGAACTATGACGGAACCGCTGAAATTTATCCATTTTAAAATTAGCTTCACACTATATCCTTCGGTCGCTAAATGTACGACGATTAATGTGAAATATTTCCACTTCAGCCTTCATTTCATACAGGTAAAATAAATTTAATCTCAGGAATTGAAACGGAAATAATTACTAAAACTACACAGCAACAGAAGTATTCTTATGTATTAACGAAATAACCTTTTAATTAGTTAATTTTCTCGCCTTGAAAATCATCAAATGTCTATAATTATTATGAATAAATTTCAGAAGATACAGCAAATAAGAAAACGCGCTTTAGCAGTTAAAATAATCGACACCAAAGTGAGTGAATCACTCCTGATTCGCTTAATTGATAAATGAATTACCAATGCAAAACATACGCGTCCAAGTTCCATAAATTATTTCAGATATAAAAATTTATTCTAGAGTATAGAGCTAAGGATCAGAATAAGTTATAATACTGGATGATTGCCACCGGAAATAGAGAGGAATTTATGGTTCGCACGGTTCAGGCTTACATTAGGAAGCAGCAAACAAGAATTACAGTAAATATTTACGTATATTTATTATCAGAGCCAAAGAGATGCTATAAACAAAGGCTGCGATGAAAATGAGACTGACAATGAGATAATGGCATCGAAGTCTAAATAAAACACTAATATGTTATAAATAAACTTCGTGAATGTTTTGATATAATTTTACGTCAGTGTTTCAAATATTGGTTTTTTACTTAGAGCAAGATTATAAGTAAATAAAAAGATAAAGTTAAATAGGAAAAGGTAACGTATACATAGCTCCAAATCGTGAAAGACTCAATTAGTCTGTAAATATTACTTTTCTTATAAGTAGCTTCTCCTTGGTAAAAGAATATATTTTGGCTCAATATTGAATGATATGAACTTATGATCTGTTAAAATTTATCATCAAGAATATCTTTGTAATAGTGTGATTAGCAAGCACCTCCCAGGAGATTGCTTAAAATAGCTGACCTTATTTTTATGAACATTACTTGAAGCTTCGGTAAATAATCTGCGTATTTAACGGAAAATATATTAACGATAAAAATTACGAAATAAATAATTGAGGCATCTCTATGAAACTTTCACAGTGCTTCCGTCAATCAGTCAAGCTGTATCATTTAGAAGAATAATGAAAAGAAAGCTTCTCCTTTCTAAATACCTTACAACTTCTTCATTATTCTTTAAAATAGAGAACTACAACAAAGTCGAAGCCGAAGTAATAGAATCTGTATCATGCCATTAATGCACGAAGATAAAATGAAATCGCGGCTTGCAAAAGAATGCTGGTTCCCCTTTTTAGCACTGAATATGATCATTGCATATTGCGGTAAAAATAACAGTAGTGCGTTCAATTACTTTGGCTGTCTACGACAAATGCACCTCAAGACAGCCATTCGTAGTCTTCACATGGAATAATACTGGCTTCAGCTCGTGTTTAAGACTACTTCTCTCACAGTATACGGTCCTAACTCTACAACGTGAATTGGCAAAACAAAACATTTCTCCGATGAAACGTCTCCCCAGTGAAGACTTGGTTCACAAAGATAGTTCAAATACGACAAACGTATCACAATGGACGTGAAGTCTCAAAGAAGGAAGCGAGACTCGCTTCAAATATTCTGTGGACAATCTCTTCCTCCTCTATCTCAATCCCTTCGCTATAATTCCACCCATTGGAGTGGTCACTGAACTCGAGGGAAACAAGCAGATGCTCTCCAGGCATTGTCCTCCCTCAGTGGCGGTGACCCTGACGGACTGTCATTGCAGACGATGAGGCGCCGCTCTGGGGACAAGAAGGCTAGGGAGGGGAGAGATTCCGCACAACTCCCGTGCGAAACGTCGAAGGAAAAAATGAAGAAAAAAGAATGCCTGGATGGAATAAAATGAGGTGAAGGGCGTCCGAGGTCCTGACCTTCAATAAAAATGTAGGCTTACGGTCACTATAAGCTTGGATTTCTCTGCAAAACGGACACTGTCGAGCACTGCCAAACTTTACGAAACGTGACATTTCATTCCATCATATACGCATATTTTCCTCGAAGTACGAGGGCTGTTCAAAAAGTTCCCGAACTTTATTTATTACAACACAAATAATTCACTTAAACATTATTGCTACGGGTCTCCTTCAAAGTACTCCCCACCCTAATGTATACACTTATCCCAACGGTATTTCCACTATTTAAAACAGTCTTGGGACGCTTCTTTCGGATTGTTCATAAGCTCCACCGTCGAATTTTTCTTTATTTCTCGAATAGCGGCAAATCTTTTTCCTTTGAGCGGGGTTTTTAGCTTTGGGCATAGGAATAAGTCACATGGAGCCAGGCCTAGTGAATAGGGTGGTTAGAGAAGCACAGTGGTCTTGTTTTTGGCTAAAAATTCACGAGTTACTCGTGTTGCTCCCGGTCTGCCGTCATCAGGCGAGGCACGAATTTGGGCATGACTCGATGCATCCTCAATTTTTTTAGTTATGATTTCGTAGCAGAATCAATCGGGATGCCACACTCTTCTGCAAGCTCCCTGACATTCAAACGTCAATTTGCACTAACGAGATCGTTCACTTTTTCGATGTGGGGGTCATCTTTGGACTTCCGGAACGCTCGTCGTCTTCGTCCGTTTTTGAACCGTATAAACCACTCATAACACGCGGTACGTTTCATAGCATGCTCACCAATAGTCTTTGTAATCAAATCAAAAATTTCCGTGAAAGATTTGCTCAGTTTCACGCAGAATTTTACAGAAGAACGCTGCTCCTTCAAAGAGCTCATTTCTGCGGACCCGATTTTTCGCCGCACTCTACGATCACCTGTTCACATAAACATCCGTAACTAATGAACAAAGCAAGATATCGACAAAGTGATTAAAGGTAGTTATTTGGGAAGCTTTCGCGGATACAACGCCTATAGGCAGATAAAAAAATAACCAACTGGAGGCACACTATAAAAAAAGTTCGGGAACTTTTTGAACAGACCTCGTACTAATATCGATTTTTTAATTAAATGTATTTTCCCTGATGTAATACTTGGAAACAATTGTGTGCTGAGAAATATAGCAGGACTGCGAATCAAGAGACGAATGAGTGAACTTGCAAGCGATCTAGCTGGAAGCAAAAATTGCTAAGATAACGAATCTGAAGAGGTGATGCGATACTCGGTATTACTTCCAAAACCCGGACGTCAAAGAGATAGAATACGAAATATACGTCAAGAACCTTTATAATTGCATTCCCGCAGAA
This sequence comes from Pachydiplax longipennis, assembly GCA_036926295.1. Taxonomy (NCBI): domain Eukaryota; kingdom Metazoa; phylum Arthropoda; class Insecta; order Odonata; family Libellulidae; genus Pachydiplax; species Pachydiplax longipennis. Next base: position 23,335,840 of record JAVFKF010000012.1, read on the forward strand.
ATTCTCGGTCGTGATCGAGCCATAATATAAAGCTATCTCTAAATTGACGTCAAGAAGACATTTACTAATTGAACATTAAAATTCGCCGAAAATGTCTGTTTTGTTTCCCATGCATAATAAGCCATTTCTTTTAAAGTACGAGCAAAATATATAATTCCCTGCCTAACTCGCGCCTAGCAGTAATTTATATCTATTCTAAAATTATATAGAGCTGTCATCAACTCCTGTTATTTAACTTGCTTTTGAATCAGCTGCATACTAGAACCACACTGATTTACAATAAACATAATTGAGATTACTGACGCGATGACAAGAGTTTTGATAAATCTGATTCGAAATATCTGTTTACAAAAACTGAAGATAGGAGGGTATTAGTGAAAATAGTCTACAGAAGACGTTCTTGTACCTTTCGAAGAGGTAGGACCGAAGTCCTTGATTCCCTCGGTGGGTGCGCCATCTGCGGAGAATAATGACTGACCTTAAGATTTATAACTCCATCGGCGGGTGATTCCTCTTGATTCAGTTACTTTTGGTATCGGTCCTTCTTGCCCTACTTCAGGTGTCCTAAATCTGATCGTCCAAATGAAAGCCGGATAGCCGTGTGGGCTGCGCGATCGACTTCAATGAAAGCGGTCCCTTGTTCGATTGCCGGTGGGAGCCCACGTGCGAAATGACCTCAGCTGTGGAAGCACTTTTCACAATACTACTATTACCATCCTTTCTCTCTTTTGATTCGCACAGGATTTTCTGAGTTTTCTTTCTATATGCTGGGCTTTTTTCCTTTTCATTTCCAATTTTTAATTCACAAAGTAGGTGGACAAAGGATGAATACCGTTCTGGATAGTACCCATCGCTTTCTATATCATGCGTAATACTAGTTAGCAGACATGTTAGTCAATATTAATAATTAATAATTTCTCCTTCAATAGAAGTATCAAAGAAAGACTCACACTCAACACAGTTTGCTAGTTTTAATGTTTATAAATGCAGGATAAAAGATGATTTGATAGTTTAAATGTTACGAAATGTCGAATCGCTTTATTGTTAAAGGAAATGTATAGACTTAGCTATGAATAATATCTTAATGCATTGATTTTTTTATTTTATCGTATGATTAATAAACATGATATTCAGGAATTTCAAGTGGAGATATTTTTGCTTGAAATAAAGCTTTAAAGAAGCGATTTCGATGCCTGATAAAAACGCTATATCCACAACGTCGCAAAGAACGGCCAACCTGCTCTGCCAGGATGACAGACCGAAATGCAACTGTTTATTTATAATTTATTCATATACGATCTTTGATATTCCGTTCTCCTTCCATTCTAGAAGTGCAGCAACGCGCATTGAAAGATGTCAAACAAGAAAAACGTCTGGAAAAACCGGTCGAACTTCAGAGTACCGTGTCGTCGAAAAGCTTCTAAAATAAATTATTATTCGATAAAAGTGTTTCTTTAACCCAATCATTATGAAATCGAATGCACCAGATGTATTAAGTATCCCGTTTCTTTTAAGGTTCTCAGAACACTTAAGCATATATAATTAATGGCACTACTTTCCTAAGAGAAACGTGAAGCGATAAGAGTAATTCAACGAAAACTTGTATATCATTTCATCTTGAAGCATTCTCCAAGTAATAGTGAGAGCTTCCCCGAATTCCTTCATCAGGATTCAGATTCTCATGAATTTATACATTCGCTATATATGTCAGTTGAAAACTATGGTCCGAGTTAAAATTGTATTCGCTTGTGTTACTTGGTAAAATTAATGCACCGGCTATAAAAATGGCCGCATAATTTTGAAAGTATAACTATAACTGAAGCGGTGCCTCCTGAGTAGCTCGTTCGCCTTTGGTGAAAGCAGTCCCAAGTTTGATTCTCGGACCCCTAAAATCACTGCAGTTCTCGAAGCAATTTTAACAATAATAATCCTGAAGGCCATTATTGGTAAAAAAAACAGAATGGGAAAGAGAGAAAATGGGATATTTTTTACATATATTACTCATTCACTTTGAGGGATTTACGCATGAACCTAGAAATTAATGAATAGAAGTGTATCGATTAAAACGGCTTCACAGCAACGTCATGGTGTTACGAGTAGTTAGCGATTTCTATAATGATACGTACATTGTACATTTGAATTTGAGCCTTTGAAACAAACGTAGAATGTAAAAGTTGTAATAGAACTGAAAAACCTAGGTAATTAACGAGTTTGTGTTTTTGTTTAACTTTGTGGCTTGCTTTTAGCAGCTCTATAGAAGCTATACGTATTATAAGAAGAGCTACTCAATGCGCCAATACTACTTTTCAGTGATATTTTGAACAGTAAATATTCCATTTTTATCTTTTGGAGCATAAATTATTTTGGGTCGAAATTGAAACGATGCTTTTGTTAAAAATGAGCAAAATATGAATAATAAAAACAGGCGCATATATCTCCTAAAAGAATGAGTATGAGTATTATTTCGGAATCTTGAGCTAATGCAGGCGAAAATAATTTTTGGAAGTGCCTAGCAGTTCTAGGGAAAGAATTTTTATGACACTGGATGGAGTTAGAACAACGCGGAAGGAAATGCAAATGGTATGCGAGGCGAAGGAGTGAAAGAAGGTACTCCGTGAGATCGGCACCATCTTCTAAAAATCGCCCGCGTTCCTCATGAGAGATGTAGGGTGAGAATCCTCACCCCCGGCATCGATTCCACCCCCCAGCCTCTCTTCCCATTCCTCGCCACACCCATCTATATTCCCCGCAATGCCACGGACCTCATCCCTCGCAAAACCTCTCTCTGGCATTCCTCTGCACCATTCGCGCATGAGATGTGCTGTCTGGTGGCGTACCTCTTTTTAAGATTCCGATGGGAAATAGAGACAGAATTTTCAGTCAATGCGAAAAGCAAAACAGGTCGATTTGGGATAATTTTGGAAGAAACGAGACAAATCTTTCTCTCCATCGCATTCTGCACAATCCATTAAGTAGTTTGCTTGGAATCTCAACCAGAAGGGTTGCTACCGTAAATATTGGCGTTTCTCTCACTGTACCACCTCAGTCCATTTTATACAATCAGATTCGACTAGATGTCTCGTCTTCTATTTGAAACTTTTTTTCTGTTCACAAAGTAGTGGTGAAGGCGAAATAAATTCAGGTGTGACTGATTTGTAAATATAACCAAACATCGAAAATAACGAAGGTAACCTCGTTTTTATTAGCAGCAAATTGCTGTTTTTAACTCGGAATAGATTGAAGCAGGCAATATTTACTTTGATATCTTTAAGCTCAGAAAGGAGCAACTCAGGATTAAAGTAACAACATTAAATGGATTTGGTAAAGGTAGCGCAGCAGATATAGACATCTATCAGTTGCCATCAGGAAAATTTCTTCCCCTGATCAAAACTCGACGAAGAACAAAGAATTTTGAAACTCCTTTTTTTATAAATACCTGGGTACAGTTTCCATTCTCGAGAGGAATCATTCGCGTTCCTGCATTTGCTAGAAGTTTAACGGATTATCCTTCGCAGAAGGTGTAGATATTCTATAACTGATGTCTTTCTACCTCTCCAGCCCTTCTCAACCTAACCACAATGCAAGGATACGCAGCCAAACTTTAGATGAGGGATCCGTTGTGTTTCGAACGTTGCCAGGATCTCCTTGTCGCGTACGTATAAAACGTTTCCAACATTCTCCCGTTTCGAAGAGTTTTTGTTTTTAAATTTCCATGATGGACGTAGCTGGCGCTGGCGTCAAGAAAGGAAGTCGTAATGCTTGTCGATAAGAGTAACTGGTTTTTATGTGAAGGTCAAAATGATCTTGCGTACCTGTCACAGGAGATGGGTGCAGAATGCAGAATTGAATGAAATTTATGGCCAGACTGGGACGGAGTGAGAGCTATTTGATTTGGAAGAAGAAATTGAACCTGTTTTGCCGCGATCATTACCAATGAATGCATTGAGTAATCGATGCAGTTTTTCCAAGAAAGATTTTTGGAGACGGCATATCGAAGGGTATTGACATCATAAAACTATACCAAGAGTAAAATTATGACTTCAACTTTTGATTCCTTAGCTTCATTTTGTCTGATTTTGTTTTGAGTGACTCACAAACACTAAAAAAATCATTAACCTCTACCTTATTAACAGAATTGACCTAATTGTAAAATCCGTAGTCTTTGAAAAGAAACAAATTTCAAAGTTGGGCATAAATTAGAGGTGACAGAAGAGTCCAATTTCAATCTATTTGATAAAGCGATGATTTTCCTTTAAGGAAGTAGTTAAGAGGTACTCCTGTTTAAAAGGTACGTCGTTATAATGTTCTACAAAGTTGAAAAGAGATGAAGATAGAGGGTCGTATTTTACCTTCATTAAGGGACATTTTGCCGCAAGGAATCCTAAATGTTTACGTCAACACGAATCTCTGTTCCTATTTCAAATGTTTTTTCTATTATGACGATATTAGGCTTTCCGCCAATTGGAATAAGTTCAAATTGTCAAATAAATTTCACACGGCACCAGGAAAAAGGAAGTCTACATTTGTGGAATTATATATTTAGATAAATATCTTTTACATGTTCGTTCTAATAACTTTTGCTGAAAATCATCATATCTGTGGAATCAAAAACCGCTGTTATTCCTTTATATGAGTATTAAATAGTCCTCGAATTATCTTTTGAGTGAAAAGTAATATTGCCTTCGTTTGTGTAATGACTCAGTAAGGAATCATTACGACACTCTTTCCGTTTCACCTCAAACTGACAAGTAAGTGTTATGATTTTCCCCAGGCCGTAAAGAAAAATAAAAGGAGAGAAAAATCAATCAATCAAGAAGAGGAAGGTAAAAGATGAAGTGGCCAATTACTGACAAATTTAGAAGTACGAATATCAAGTTATTATTTTTAATGAAACAACGGCTTATTAACTGTACAGTATGTTCAGCCTTTGAGGGTGTAAGTGAATGTTATATACTTTTTAAATCGACCAAAGATTCAAATAATTTTAAAACGCATAAAAATAATTTCAATTAAATTAATAAAAGTGGATTTCCTCAAAATTACGATCTGGTTATCGCAAAGAGTTCAATGCAAATTAATGTTCTATTTAATTTCCCAAAGTTTTTGATTAATGAAAATAATTGGCTTAATTAATTATTGTTACTCGCTACATATTCCTTTAAACTGACGCATACGATATTTGTATCACTTGTCTATAAAACATTATCGACAAAAATGCGAGCGCAAAAGGCTCATGGGATCGAGGTATACCTGTTTAACTTTCATGCTATGGGGAATAAATTTATTTTTAATAACAACTTGATTCGATTGCCTTAGGAGGTGCGTACTTGAGTGATTATTTATCGTCACTTTATGCGATATTTCAATCACTGGATTCGCAATTTAAAAGCTATTTGGAATCAGTCCAGTTCTACCTCTCCACCAATCGTGATAATAATTCAAAGAGGCTGGAGATTTTGCAGATCCGGCTGAGTATCTCGGACGGGAGATTTTCTGTCATAGAAAGTTTATGCCTACTTCAGATTCGATGAAATTTATTTCGAAAAGTAAATTCCGAATTGTTTAGTCTGAGCTTGAGAAAAAAGATACGAAGAACTGCGTTTTATCTGCAGTGACTTCGCGTATTAGTTTATAAAAAGTAGAACTGAAAGATAGGAAAGCAAGTAGGTACTACTAGACAATGAATCCCTGGTACATGAATGTATCTGTAGGAAAAAACATATAAGCATGAAAAAAGGGGACAAGAATATCAAAGAAATCATCTGTTAGGAGTAGAACCTGGAGTCATTAATGCAACATATTCTTCATTTTCAGCACTAGTCGAAATTAAGAAGATTTTAACTTCAATTAGGGTTATCTTATTTTTAAAGGTAACCTTACTCCGTTTTCTGTATTAATGAAAGACAGATGTTTGTTAAATATGAACACTTAGTGATATAAATGTTGACAGACTATTAGAGGAAATATGAACATCAACATGAACGATTTCTAAAAAATATTCCGTATTTTCTTAATGCCATATCTAGGGACAAATTTTCCCTATCCATTCTCAAAGGCTCCATTTATAAAATCGAAGAAGGCCTTCCCAAACAAAGTGAAATTTTCCTTGAGCGCTGCTTTTTGATCGCATCAGTAAATTATTCAAAGCCCTTTCGTAAATATTTTTTCGTTATATCCATCGCGATTACAGAAATTTTAGGAGCAATTTCTTTTATTGGAACGCTTAAGGGAACTGAGTGTTTTTGGGTTACGCTGAATTCTGTAAACATCGCCAAACATCATTTGAGTACAAAGTGGACCGAGTTCTGAAAACCTTGTATCAGAAAAATTAGAATATGTATGCTGAGATAAACATATCGGGATCCGATTATGGCTACTTTGCTGTACCAAAAATGCGAATTCGAAACAAACGAAATTTATAAATGAAAATTGTTCTTGAATAAATGTAGCATCGTCTCTTTGAGAAATTCTTTTGTGAAAGACTTCAAAGTTCTGTAGCATACGTATATCGTAATGAAGGGACTAAAATGAAATAATACCAGTTCAGCATAAAAACTTGGAGGGCCCTTTCGACGCAACATATTTTACATATATTTTGAACGAACATATCAAAATCAAAGGAGTTTAAAGTATCATCGCTACACCCCATAATATACCTACAACCTCATCTGTTATCGTTGATTTTCTCCCATATATTTCATCATAATTTTAAGTTTTTCCCTGTGAATACATGTGTAAACGTCTAAAAAATATATTATCTCTTCAAATTATCTTCGCAATCAAAATAAATAAATTAAGTTACCATTTTATCTATCGTTGATTAATATATTCTTTAGCCATAATTATCACATCTGTTTACTATATCAACGAATCGTATATTTACACGTTTTACACTGAAGTTTATCTATAGAAAATCAGTGCATGCGTGAATCATGAAACTTCCACGTTTCCCCTAAAAACCTGAATGGAATACAGCATAATAACGTATGCTACATGACTCCTCAAGTTGATTTAGTATATTTCACCTCCTTCCCTTATCAAAAGTAAACTTATTCAGCATAACCCCTTCAGCAACCCCTCCCAATACCGCATCCAATATATATCCAGCGCTTTCCTTCTTCGATCCTTCAACGCTCTTCTCACAAAATTCCATCTCGCCACGACGGATATTCAAACATTTTTTCGTCACCCCTTCCCATTTTTCCACCCCAAAAATCCTCCTCTTATACCCCCTATAATCCGCCGGTATCACCAAGGACCCCATCTCTCTCCCCCATCGAGCACCTTTGCACCCTCCCATCACCACCGCGCCTCTCCATCACCTTCACGCCTTTAAAACACACTCCCGCCATTAAGAGCTCACAGCACTCCTCGACTTCTTCCCACCCCATTCCTTCCCCCTTCTCGATCGCGTGCAGGGTAAACATAGGGACGCTGTGAGCGATATTGCTCTTCTTCTCTCCTCCTCCCACACCTCACACGCGCCATCCCCCGAAGGGAGGGAACTCGTGCGCCCTATTTAATATCCACTCATTTGTTTATCAAACCACTCACACTCCCTTGAGGGACACCATGTAGGCTTACCCTCCAGGCATAAGCAAACGTGGCGCCTAGGCTTGCCTGTCGTGCGAGCGGGCAAACAAGAAACGGAGAGGAAAAGAATAAAAAGGGGGGAAAGCTTTCTTCTTCCGATGCATCTCCGTGTGAAAAGGGGCTCCTTCATTTCGCCTCCGGTTGTTTCCTCCTTAAGATGAGGTGGGCCTAAAGGGTATTGTCGTCTATATCTCCGCGAAAGGTATTTGTCTAGGAGGTGCGAAATGAAGATCTTATTAACCGCTCTCGGGATTCTGTTGCGTTTATTTATCCTCTTGCCTGTGCTGGGAGATAGTAAAGCGCGATGGGCCCACTTAGTGATCGGGGATGAAACCATTTATGAGGGTTCCTTTTAGGGCCGTGTGGAATGTGGGAACATGAACATGTGCGGCTTAAAATTAAAAATTCCTTCCTCGTCACATGAGACAGGAAATTTTAATTTTATTCCAATCATCCGGATTTATTGATGGTTTATACCTGGTGAAGCAATAATACGAAGCCTTATTATTTAATGTGAACTATTCATCGGCATATTTTATGCTAGCTGACTTTTTTCTCAGCGAAAAATATATATTATTATTATTATTTATCCGTTATTAATTATCCGTTATTTCCGGAAAGAATTTCCTTCCTTTTCATCAACAGAAGATGGTCATTGAATGGAAACGAATTTAAATCCTTGCCCAACGAAATTACCTTGATTCATTTGAAATAAATTTCAATAAACTAGATATAGTTTAAGCCGTTTCTCATTTCTATATCTCTGCATCACTACTTTATCTTTCATGAAATCTTGATTGTCATAGTTAAATAGTATCCCAAGAATATGAAATTAAGGCAGCTAGTTTCTACTTTTAAAAAATTTGCTGTAAAATTACTAACTTTTATTTTTCCTTTTCAGGTAAATATCCAACCAACACGGTGCACACACTCTTAGCTTGTCACTGGAAAATCGTGAGTAAAAACGATTTATATCATTAGAGGAACGATATCAAAGACAGGAAAATAACTTATCTCAACATAGCAAACGAAAATAAGTTGTTGATACTACTTTCTCTTCAGTAACCAAAGCGATCCATTTATTTCCAATTAAAATTACCTTATCCACCAAGATGAAATCTCCTCCGTTTGCCTCCTGATATTTTCCGGTATCTCGATACTGTCTTCGCTAATAAATTCAAAGATAAATTCGTGCATAAATTTCATTTTCCATCCTACACATCTCGTTTTAACGAGACAAAAAAGCAAAATAATAGCTTCTTGGACTCAAGGTTTTTAACGCGGCGTGGAAGGTCCTCGTTCTTTGCTATCGCTACGAAATCGCACCGGCCTTGTCAGGCTCGTGAATAATCGCCCAAGGTAAAATAATGTCCACTTAGAAGAGGGCGCAAAAGATGTGAGAGCAAAATGCTCTGTGGGAAAAGAGGGGCTGATTGATTGCACGCCCCCTAAGAAGACAAGTTCACGAAGTTGCGTGAGTGTAGTGAATCACGTGACACTCCATCTCCTCTCCTACTCCTGCCGTTCATGTCATAGCCGCGATCCCGGGACAATTTTCCCAGCTTAATTCTACAAACCACCCGTATACCTTCAAACGGCCTATTTATGGCCCATAACGAAGCGGGACCCGCACTGTTTTTCCCTTTAACCAGAAACAGAAATGGCAAAATATGATGCTTTCCATTCAATTGTCACATCCACTTTTCGCGTGCCAAGGAGTTCGAAAATAGAGGGCCATTCCTGACTTCATTTCTTCCGTGTTCATAAAAATCAATGGAAGGTTGTAAATACAAAACTATTGTAACTTGATTAATTTTACTTTGCGCTAACATTCATCCCTGATATGTTAAAGTAATCATCGCTTCAAATTAGGTATTCATTATAAAATTTTATCCATGAATGATGAATACGTAGGAGAGATATCATACTAAAATACCGAGACAGACTAAATTCATATCTTCTGCTTAAGAGTTGACATTTTTTATGAAAATGGTTGGTATAAAAATGTATCTAGAAATCGACTTAGAGTAGTCTATACTACGTATCACATGTATCTTAACGTAAAATTTGTAAAATTAAGTCGTTTAAGTTTGGGCTTGAAAGAAAGGGAACCATAAATTTTCTAGAAAATAGTTTGGCTGGAAATTCCGAACTTATAATAAGATAATCAGAGTTGATAAATGAACAATGTAACGTACGCTATTTATAAAAAGTTTCAATTCTTAGATTTATCATCGTTATCGCATATTTTTACAATTTTTTCTTGTATTTCAACATTTGTTTATTATTATGGTAATAACGGCTAGTTCTTTCTCATAGCAATCTAAATATTCATGCGTTAACACATTTTTACTCACAGTTATCTGAAAAATAGAATTTACGGTAACCGAGGCTTTCCAAGCAGCCTACAGGAAATGGGAAACATAAAGGAAAATTTGGAAAAGGGACAAGTTATTGGAGATCGGTCTGGAAAAACCTCCAGGGGATATGTATTTATGCAGGTCCATACCGGAAAGACGAAATGTCATATCTTTTCACCCTCTCTGTCTCCCGAGCCGGCTATTCCGCTGTTTTCTCATATCCCCAATCTCAGCGCCAAGATTCCCTTGAGGGTAGCAATAAGCCTTTATTCCTAAGGTATATGGCGAAAGCTATTTCTCTCTCTCTCGCACTCCACTTCGCTTCATTTTCTTTCTCTCGTGGCCAGATATGGCTCGGACGTGAAAACAGAGTGGACTACAACCCCATCCACGTTTATTCCCCTCTTTCTCTTACCTTCACCCATAAGCCCACCCTCCTTCCCCTTCATCTTGCAGAGAAAAAGCGCCTGCAGACATACGGGGAGTTCAGAGATCTCAATGTTTGGGCTATGACCATATCCTTCTTTCCCCACTCTAAACTTGAAATCTTTTTCACCGCCGAAGCATACAACACAAAACCCACTCCCCTCTTATGCCCTCCTCATATCCTGGCTATTCCTTTACGACCTCCCCTTTCCCTCTGCAGAGCAGCCTTCCGCCACCCACCCGCCCAAATCGAAAAATCGGAAAACGACCGACAGTCCTGGTCTTACTGTTTACCCCTAAGAAAAGTATGTTCTTCAAACTATAGGCATTTCCTGGAAAAACGTCTCCAAGGCTGCAAAATGACAACAGAATATTCTAACGCGACAAAGATGAAACGTGACATATTTATGTATAATTTGTTTTTCACTGTCACAGCGAGCCTTTCTTAGATTTCAAAATTTAATGAAACCATGCCTATATCATTATTACCTTAGAAATAAAAGGAAATCAATAAAAAATACGTCGGAATTAGCTCTTCCAAGTTCAAATAGCACTAGAAAATTTGGCACAGACATTCATTTAAATTTATACGATGTATATTTTTAAAATATTCTAAATTTCTTACATCCTAATTATATTTCTTATATTTTATTCATATCTCTGATAATATTGTGTAAAATCCTATAAAAGCATTCATGCAAGATGGAAAACCGCTGAATAATGCTATGGAAAAATTGCCGTGAAAGTGGAATATAAATTCCATCTACATTCTCTTTGAAATCAAAGTCCATCATAATTTATAGGATTTCATAAGGCTGTTAATGTGTCGCGTCTGCGGCTCGCTTCCACATCAGCACGCTTTTTATTTTTGGTGTTGAAAAAGAAAGATGGAAACAGGAATAAAAGAATAGATCGCCCGGGAGTGTGCGTCATAGAGCAACCACATACACCGAAAACGTCCTATGAGTCTTTTTCCCTCGCGACCATCAGATGCGACTCCCCGGAGAGGCATTTCCGGCGACCTTCTCTCCCACCTTCCCCTTCCCATCTGAAACGGCTGAAGCCACAACTCTCTCCCGCCACATCCCCTCTTCCGCGCCCTCCCGCAACAACCGTCAAACATTTGGCGTCCCGCAGCACTGACCATTCCAAATGCAGGACCGTCACCAGCGGAGAAAACTACGAATCAAACGCGTCCAACAGTCATAAGTATTTTTTGTTCTACGTGAGCGGCATGGAAACGTCCATCATTGAAGGATGTGTCATAATAATTGTGCCATGCCATTCATCCGCGTACTGACTGCTCAACGATAAGCGGAAGGATATTTTACTACCCCATAATTCCGGGAACATTGATAGTGCTTTTAAATTATAATGTTCAATTTATAATACATCCGTGAGTGACAGCTTAGTTTTAGTATGCACGTTATATGGTGTATTATGTCCATTGTTGTTTTATCAGAATAATTATGAAGAAACGGATTACGAATTTTTCATGTAGGGCACGAATGTGAAAGGAAGTGAATCATTTCGTGACTACAAGACTCGACGGAACTGTCGACTTATTTTAACTCTATGGAATTAATGACGCTATATGCTCCGCTTCCTCTGTTATTAACCATACTCTAAGAATAAACTTATAGTTTCACGAAATACAGAAAACTTGTAGGATAGGAAAATAAAGTATATAATCGATAAATCATGAACCTTAATATCCGCACCATTTAGGCGTTTCGTTGTCTGACAATAAGAATTGCGTATTCTATAGAACAAATCAAATAGTGTTTAAAATTATTGACTCATTACTACATTAAAGCCATTAAAAAATTAAATCGAAGGTAAATAGTCAAACATTTTCTCCGGTATTCGTTGTTTGGTTATTTATACTTTGCGGGCATAGAAATCACTGCGGATGAAAGAAACATCAGAGCTTAAATAACACTAATTCATTTATAGTCTTGTGTTGCAATAATTTCGTCTCGTGTTTTCGTAATATCATCCTCTCCCTTAACGGTAATCATTCCTGACACTTCTCCTGAATCCGATATCATGGGGGATACTATTTTTATGAAATGGATTGGGAGAATGTAGTGATCCGACAAAGGTTACGGGACCCTAGGGATACTGTTGATTCAAAGAGGGTGTACGATTCCTACCACTAGGGTTATGCGGCGTCAGCATTCGGTCCCTTTCCCTCACAACTGTTTGTATGCATGCAGCAATCTGACATAAAAGCTTCAAATGGAATCACAGATTTCTTTTCTTGGTTTAATGAAAACTTCTTCTCCATAAGTGTGGAAGAGTATTTTTAGAATAAGCATACATACCACTGGGTCACATTATATATGATTTTAAAGTTCAAGATGACAATGTTTTTATTACTCTCCCTTCATGTTTCAAAATATATTTACGGAGCTCCTTGTGATCTGTGTATCTCTCAGTTTATGAACTTCTCCATGTCATTAGGCCCATAACAACTAGCTCAGATTATTTTTACGGTACTCAACAAGAGAATAGTAATAACTAGCTGTGTAGTTCTTTATCCATTGTTTCCTTGCCTTTCGAAATTGATGATAACTCGTCCTTCAATCTTCCACTTAGGAAATTGACGGTTAAATGAATATGACAGCGAGTAAACTGACTTACGAACTTTTGACCTTCTTTGAAAAATAGAATGCAGACCTTTTTCTTGGACTCTCTCCAGGTTGGAATTCGTCACCGATTTTATTGACCTGATCCGGAGCCGCGATATAAAAAAGAAGTTTGCCAACGCCATCAGCGTTTCCCCCTCTTGAGTAAGAAAAAAGGAAATGAAAGAGGGACAAATTAAGAGAGACCACTTACACCAAAAACTCATTTCGTAGATGCTGTAAATGCAAGAAAGTAACGGACGAAGCATGCAGGGGATGGAGGTGGGGTGGAGAATAATCAAGATATGCTTGACTCTATTGGCGTGTGCATCCAGTATAACCACTACGACGCCTCGGGACGAGGATTGCCCGGCACTTAGGCTTTAGATTGGCTGCCGTCTCCACGTCTGAAACGAGGTCCATTCTCCCTACGATTTGCGTCTTGGGAAATCCGTCGCAATTTGGAGGAGAACTGAGAAAAAAGAGAGTGGGAGAGAAAGAGACGCGGTTTTACATTGCGGCGGCAGATGGTACCACAGTCGCATCTTCCAAACCCAGAGGAATACCTCCATACGCCGCCGTCGAACTTCCTCCTTATTTCGCGGAAGGGGAAAACATTAATGAAAAGGAATATCCCGGACTCTTCAGGAGGAAATATAAGAGAGAGTACTGAGAATTCGGGAAGAGAAAAAGCCGGAATGGAGACGGCATCCATCCTTCCGCTGTACCGTCTGCGATAAGAGGATGCGTATGCAGATTTAACCTGGACCAATAGGCACACGTGGTTTCATTTCCCTAATTCCTCGAGAGGCGCATGCGCAAGGCACAACAACGCCCTTTGGCGCGGAGGAGAGCGGAACTGGGATCAATGACGCCTTTTGTTTACATACTCACTTCAGTCTTCATGCTAAAGCCTTCCTCTACACTCGTACCAGCCCTTCACCTCTCTTTGTGTACATTTCTTTTTCATCATTTAACAAAAAATCATTTCCTACTCCACTCAGTTCTCGAAATTACCCATTAAATACCTGATTTGGATAAGCGTGGGAAATTTAAAAGGCATATAGTATATTCGAGAACAGGCAATCATATCGCTACATTATTAAATTAATAGAATTGACTCACTAATATCGGTGTATGTAAAAGAGAGGAGTAGATATTTTGATTAGGTAAATTTTTCGCTAGGAAAACTATTTTGATCATGATCGTTTTAAGGATTAGTCAATCAATTTAGCACGTCCGATACGTGAAATGCAGTCGTCATTTACGTTAATTTTCAACTTCTTCCAATGTTTCTAAAAGGACATTTTCTTATCACCATCATATTTCTGCAATAGCGAAAATTATTTCTAGTTTTAAAATGGAATGACTTCATACAAGTTTTAACTTTAGCTACGTAATTCCTCCAAGATCAAGTATGCTCACGGAATAGAACTTGTATTCAGGATCATTATCTCTACATTACTTAAATCTCATTCTGGTCGTTTCGAAAACAGAAAGACGACAAAAAATTAAGCCTGGAACCTGCTAGAGGAATAAGTATTGGCTTCGATTCTAATTACGAAGAATTGCATGTTGTACGATTCACTTTTCTCCGCTACATTTACTCATTCATTCCACGAACTCTCCTCGTATCATACTACTGAACATAGAAGGAGTTGTATTCTCGTATGGAGCCCAGCTTCCTTAGATTATGCGAGATAAGTAAGCAGAGCAAGAGAGGGAAAAAACGAGACATTTAGAGGGGCAAAGAAGGGAAGTCATTGAAGCGACTAAGTAGCGAGGAAGTCGAGCGAGAGAACCCTGGGAATGGGAAATATTTAAGAGTACATGAGGATTGATGATGAGAAGAGAGGAGTATGGGTTTCTCTTCATAACTTGGAGGAGGGAGAAGGGGAAGGAAGAAGAGTATAAGGGATAGGCGAAATGGAGTGGAAAATTATGAGGGTGTAACGGGTGTAAGGGGGACTGCAAAAGTGCGGGGTTGAAGAGGGGGTAATATGATGAGTTATCTTGCGTCGGATCCCTTTGATTAAAAGGGTACCCCAGCGGGAGAAGTGAGGGAAGGGGTGTTACAAGGGATATAAAGTGCTGGAGGAGAGGATTTTAAAAGGGGGTAATATGGGGCGCGTGAAGAGAGAAATTAGGGGAGAGGGGTGACTTTTGTCGGCGAGTATTAAACCGTGTAACACCGTTTTGTATCGCGAAAAGGGATGGTTGATTTAGAAATGAGATAATGCGATAACACTATTAGATTGAGGTGTTATGTTGATCCGTTTGTTTCATTTGGGATGCCTTTGTTTATTTGCAAATTTCAGAAGCTGTAAGGCACAACAGACAATCATCAGCCTCTCCACAAGTATTTGGCCCTTAGAACGGCATATTTGTTATGAAAATACAGAAAATGCATAATTTTAAGCTATTAAATCTTGTGTTATGAATATCTTTCCTCCTCTTAAAGATTGTATAAGATTCTATAGCTAAATAACTAAACCCTGGGGGTTGTGAGAGAGCTATTTAAAAATCGCAAAAAAGATAATAATTAGAATAGAGAGGCTTAGATAGATACATAGCGATGTATTTCACTTTAGTTTTATGATAATATCGAAGAATATAAAATAGTAAGAGTGCACCTCACCCCATTATATTCTCTCTTTATAAGCGAAATTTTTCAATCTTATTTTGATAATTCATGTCTTGTTTCTAAGACTTGAGATTAAAAAATTAAATTACTCGACCTACGGATATCTCCCTTGTAATTGAGCGTATGTATTCTCAGAACCTGAATCTAAAACTCCTAGTGAACTGATTAAATTATCTCCGCGATGAAGGGAATTCACCCAATTTCAATTTCTAGATAACCAGGCTTGATTAATTTTAGAATGTACATAACTCCCTCACGATCATTAATTAGTTCAACTGAATCAGCCTCTTGAGGAACGCAAAAGCGTAGAATTAAGAATAAACTGGCATGTGGAAATAATCGCATTCCATTAACTGCGACCATGAACGTCTTTAGACGAAGACATCCGGGATCTATGTGAGCAATGCACCTACGGTTTTGTTTTCAGTTCTTTTGGAATTCCGCCGCTTTAATAGCATTCAAGAAGTACTTGTTATCCGTGAGTCAGTTGCCTGATAAAAGGAAATCAAGAATTAACCACTTATTTACAATTCTCACCATTAAGAAGTAGTATATTGTAGAGTATATGAGAGTTTATAGAGTATATACGAGATAAATTGGTTTTCTTAGTAATATCCTTGAATATTACTCTTGTTTCGTTCATTATTTTCTAAGGGGAAACTAAATGATACTTCGATACCCTACTCATTCTTTTTCTCCATTAATTTTGAAATGTATATTTTATTAATACAACATACGGAACTGGGAGTCAGAGAGACTCACTAAGGCCTAACCTCGCCGAAGGGGTCAATTAAATCTAATCTAAATTAAATTAATTACTTTTCGAGAGACTTTCCTGCAGCAGAAAACTATTAAAAAATAATCTTACGTTCTCGATAAATATTCGCCCGAAAAGTCCTCAAGCTCACCTCGGACTATTACTGATTAATAGTGTCCCAGTACTCTCGAGAGCAGGGAAAAACATCGGTGACACATCGGTCACCGCTCCGAGACTACCAGACGTTGAGGGCGCGGAAGGGAAAAAGATAGGGTCAACGGCGCGAATTCAATCTTGCAACCCTTTCTCACGTCCCGCGTACCTTAACTCCCTCTTCTCTACCTCTCCTCAACATTCTCTCTTCCCCTTCAGCTCCTTTAAGAGAACCTCCTACATTTTAACTGCGAGCATGTGGGAACCAGGCAAGATGGTACTAGACGTGGAGAAACAAAGGAGTGGAGGAGCCTGGATGAGCCTTAAGTGTAGGTGCGGAGCGGACCTGACCTCCGCACTATTTTCCATCCTAGCATTTCCCTATCTAATTTCATCTCGCACGTTCCCTTCACTCAAAAGTGTCTCCGTCGTCGGACTCAAATTTCTGATATATTCGACGTGCTACTTTGATGGATTAAGCATCGCGGAGTTGGAGCCGTAATTCTGCCCGACTCTCTCCCTTTACTATCGGTTAAACCCACTTTACGGCTCGAGTTATTTAATTTTAACGAGAGGAACTAAGTCATCGTTTGTATTTTCGGTACACTATTTCACGATTTAATTTATGTACGAATAAATTGGGGATCTGTGACAGAAGTATCCCCACCGATTGTTAATTTTATTCATGTGACTCATAAACGGACGTTCTCAGAGGCGGGTGAAACAGGACGAGAATCCGCGCTTTGATTTCTTGGCAAAGAGGTCGCGCTTGGCTTTATAAGATTTACAGCGAAGAGATGCTGATTGTTATCTGTAATGGCTCGTATTCTAATTGTGAGCAAGATAGGTGCCGTTAATGAAAAATTATTGTTTCTTATTTAACTTGTTGAATTCCACAACCTTCACATTCCTATCGTCATTTATTGCAACCTTTAAATATTTCAAATATTATTAAATATCGCAGAATATTAAAACAACACTTTAAAAGTTACAAACAATATGAAACACAAACAACCGGAAATATTAACTTGAAAAAAGTTTATAATTTTCTTAGACTTCCTAATTTACCATAAATTGAGTTTGAATAACTTTTCTGAGTTCTCCGACTATGACTTTAAAGTCTTTAAAAACGGTCTTATATCAGGGAAAGGTTACTTTGCTATTATAGGAGCACGCCTTCAAACTCAAGGTTTATATAAATTTAAGACTACCAACAAAACGTCTGGCTGGAAAAAGAAAAACCTGTGTACGGGTCCTATTCATGTTGATAATTTTCATTATTCTGTATTCCTGGTTTTGAAAACTATATTTGCAGCGAGACAGAGAGAGCCATGTTGGCCACTTGTTGACAACCGGTTACAGCAGAAATGTTTCAGCTTCGCTGGAAATCAACCGTTTTATCATTAAACGAGCGCGACACTTAGAAAATTTCCATAACTGCCTTCTCTATTTGAATACTTTGGTCTTCTCAATTGTCCTCTAGGCCACATGCCGCTTTTTCAATGCCCCTTTCTCTTCATTTCCTAAACCAATTGCAAATATTTAAATTATATTGTTTCACTACATCTCTTTTTACGGCAAGTGAAAATAAGATGGAAAATATTCTAACTAGGTCTATTTATCGATGCAAATCGTTTTACTTGGTTTATCTTCAAAGTTAAACTCCTTGATGTTTGCAACATGCCACTCTAGTGCGGTTTCATATGCAGCGTAGCAGTTTCTTACGGGGCCTTCCGATGTAAAAAGGTTTCCTTACAATGTCCAGGAATCAACAGTCCAAATATCAACCTTTTAAGTCTATTACGCGGCTCTTCCTCTGCTACACTTCCATCTCTTCACTCCCTCGCTTCAAACATCCGTAACCTCTTCTTCCCTTCTCCTCCTCACTCACCGCGAAGCGATATTTCGGCTCTGTCACCGCGACTAGCTGAGAGGGGGAAAAAACAATTGCCCATCGCGGACGCGTCGTAGTTCCTCCACAGTCGGATTCTATTTATACACTTATTATAATGGTATCGCGTTTCAGGTCCCTAGAAGTGGCAGGCTTCTAACCCCTTCCTGACTCCTCCTATCTCATCCAAAGCGGAAAGAAAAGGGTATGCTCTTCAGAAACGACAGTCTATCTTTCCTTCTCTCTTTTCCCCTTCATCATTAATTTTTTTATTTCTTTCGTCATTTGTTTTTCTCCCTCGGCCGATCTCCTCATTCCATCCGCTCACCCATGGCCTCCTCATTTCTTTCTTTCCCCGGCTTCTCGCCTTATTAACTGTAGTCTTTTGTCTGCGATGCTGCGACCGGAGAGCACATTCCGATGTAAAGAGAGGCTCTGTTACATGATTTCATAGCGAGTGCCTTCGTCTCCTTCCTCCTGATTATTTCTGCTCCCTCGTTGAGGAATTTCCGTCGGGGGGTTTCAATTACGTCACCCCGAAAATCACACGGAGGATTCTCTGGGTGGTATATTTTTATTAGTTCGTGGAAAATTTTATATATACCCCTTGTCGCGCGCTGATGAGGGAAGGAGAGAGGGAATGAACGCGGAGCAGCGGCGTTGTAACAATATTTGTGCGAATGGACGGGTTATGTTTGCCGTCCAAACATAAAATGCTTATCCTCTCAGAGGGCCTGACTTGTCGAACGAAGACTTGAAAATCTCGCAAGACTTGAACGTCCAGTGTGCAGTGACATTAAGGTATTGGAGGACTAAGTGAGTTAAAGTCGTTTTGGTCACCAAACAATTTCCCCTATCGCCATGGAAATCAGCTTTTGACTGCTTTCAGTTGAATTTAAGATTTCTAAAATTTTGGATGAGATTCACTACGCAAAAAATAAAGTATCTACTCTTTATAGACTCCGCTAATATCTGGGAGATCAAATAAAATGATCCTATTATCCAATAGAAAATATTTTGTTCAAGAAAGTAATGGTGCTGCCATTTTTGGCAGCGAAGAATAAAAGTAGCGAAATTCATCGTCGAAGGGAATTATTCATTGGATGTATCTTAATCATTACATAAATTTTAAGGTCATATGACTGTAGTGCTTGATATATGTTTAAACTTTCCTACATAATTAGCTATTGAGTTGAGAATTACTTATTAGTATTAAGGTAACTCTTTAAAATAGTCTTCGCATATGTTTTCCTTCTCCTCCTTTACAGTTAACAAAGCTTAAATTTAGTTAAGGCCGTTCGGGCAGATAAAGGAGGACAGGTCTTACAATCAACAGCCTGCTGTTTTTGTGGTGAAAATGTATCTACGTTGATACCCACTATATTTCAATAACCTCTCCATAAACATCTTAATTGACGTATATAAATTGGCTACATGATAAATAATTACTTAATCAGTAAAAGAAAATTGACAAAATATTTTATTAGAAGAATTTCAAGAATCCTTCTGATAAAGTAAATTATTAATTAATCACTCAAACGAAGAATAGCTTGCAGTGCCCATTTTTACGTTCATTATTCTTAGAATGTTCTAATAAAACGTTCAAAATATCCTAAATACGATTCCGCCGTACAATTAGTATTAATTACTCAACTTATGATGAATGTGGAGAGAACGAATTTCGTGTCACGGACCAAAAAGGGAAGGTTTAACTACAACATCATCATTACCGGGATACGAGTTGGCCTGCTTAAAAAGAACCCAACGGGAGGACCCGCAAGATAAATCACAATCCTCCGCAGAGGAAACGCGAGCAAAACAAAACGCCCGTGACAAATTTTTATTCATGGAATCCGCACCCGTTTCAAAACATGTGTAGAGCCAACCGGTGAAAAATCTACTCCCGCTTCTTAAATCATAATGAAGGCGGGAATGAAAAGGTTGAAATAGCCGAACAATAACGCTAGGTAGATGGAGGGGAAGAGCAAGATCGGGAATAAAGGGGTCGGGAAGGACACGGGGAATGGCAGCGATGACGCGCAGTCCGAACAATGTTTGGCGGGGGTGGCAGGAATAGCCGCCCTAACGCGGGCTCGCGGTTAAGGGAGGGGCCAGAATAGGACCGAAAGAGTCCAACCAGTTGACTCTGAGCATTTTTCGAATTTTATTCCAATCTGAGCTGTGCATTAACATTCAATGAAAAACACTGGCATTAAAATTTTGGTCTACATGTCCGTCTTGAGCGACACTTATCATGACGATTGTCTGTGACTTAAAAAGTTGGATGGAATCGTCCATCAACGTTCAGCATCTGTGATCTGGAAATCGCTTTCAATCAGAGAAAGACAAATTTTCAACGTAACATTATATTAAACGCAGTCTGTGTTAACATTGCGGAAAAATTAATCATAACAAGAATTCGATGAAATTTTGAAACTATCATTCAATTACCAACGCTTATTTCTTAAGAGTTTATTCTCCTCAATAAAAATTGCGTTCTCCTGTGACCGTTTATTCTTGAGAGGGCTATCATCTAACTTTCTCTTACGATATTTTCGAGAAAGTAAATTAACTCGCCTGAAAAATGGCAAAAGATGTCCAGACGAGGACAAAGCGAGTTTGAATCGAGAAAAGTAATCAAGACAAAGCTCAACCTAAAATCTATATGCTCACAATATAAGAAGGACAACTTCTCAGTAACTGATTGCAGAGGTAAAATTTATGGGAAATATAGCTCGTTGAAAACCAATCGTGATGCGCTTATATGACACGTACCTGCATCGGTTATTCCCTACTACTATTTACGGCGTGGCCACTTAAGTAGTCCTGCTAGAAAAGAAGATAGATGGCTTGGGCAGGAAGGATTCTATTCCAAGGGGTATGCAGAACTGGAGGGGGGAATGAGCGAGAAGGGCCGCATCCTGTGTTTCATTCCCACTGCAGATTCAGGTATGACTCTTTGCATTCCCTGCAGTTGTGTACTTCGGCTTCCATCGGGAGCAAACGGAAAGCTTTCAACCCGTCGCCACGTAAAACGCCCACGCCACCTCCCTCTCCCCGCATAGCTAAGACTTAAAACATCCGCGGGTCTCCAAGCGCCGGAGAAGAGCTTATCAGGAAAGTATCTGCACTTGTAAGGGAATCTGTCCATAAGGTCTCCACCATCTGTTATAATGAGTTAGAGGGACGCTAAAATGAGAGATGGGGAAATTTTCATTGGAACTTAATTGTCAAGCCGCATTTTTACTTATGAAGTTGCTTTCCCCACCAAAGAGAAATGAAATATTCGCTTTCAAGTTTTGAAGAGTATTTAGTTTTCACGGGCAGACTGACCCATTTTGTAGCCTGCAGCGATAAAGAAAGAAATTTAGAAAGAAGAAAACCTGTAGAAGAACAAAAATGACTAATTGTTGGGCAATGATGAGTAAACTTTTTGGGACTCCCATGTACATAGATAATGAATTGTACAAAACCAGTAGAAAAGCAATGCGATGTTCAGATATCTCTAATACGTGGTAACCCACTCCTTGTCTCGTTTCCTACTATACCCCAGGTTCATAGTCAAAAATAATAAATGAAACCCTGCACTAGACTTAGAAGTATCATCATATAGAGCAATTCATCATCAAAACCTTTTCAAATTAAAGTATCACTCAAAATACAAGACACATTATACTTTCTGGTGTGGCTAATGGATATAAAATCCATCTTAAAAGCTTGCGAAACCCCAGGAATGTTTTCCACCGTCACTCACATTCCGTGAGTAAAAATATTTTCATTTTTGCTTCATTAATATTTTTCTTTCCTACTGGAGAAAAATTATGCTACGGCATTTCTCATACCCGTGCAAAATGAGAGTTTTAGATCTGCAGCTGGCCAACTAAATATTATGGCGTGAAATCTCTTATCCATGGGTACGTCAAACATTCGAGCCATTCGTCTAAGCTTCCGCTGGCACAAGGTAAGAGAGAGATCTCCAGCATTAAAAGTGGACCCGTTTCAACACGCGCAGCACTCGCCATATATCTACGTCGAAAAACACCCAACCCCGTAGACAATCAAGGAGGAAATCTATACCTGATGACTTAAGTCTCCCGTAAGACCCGCAAGATACAGGCTAATCTGTCTATAATAACTCCACAGCGAGATTCCTTTTCAGCAATCAAGCGAAGGGAATCTCCTAGTGAACCTCTACGGTTTAATCGTAGGAGCACTTAATTTTATGATTTGATTATTTTCACTGAGGTAGGAACAAAAGATTATGAAAATAGTTGAAGTCAGTCTTGAGTAGAAACACGCACGGAAGTCATTTTAACCATACCGCAATTTTTTAAATTGATTGATGACGATTATGACAGTAATAACGATTGTATAATTAATAATAATGTTGTGAAATAGTAAAAGTAAAATCTGCTGTTATTATACCTTATTATCTGGAGTTAATCTCACGAGAGAAGAATCAGCAGCAAATCAACATTTCCTTCATTCCCTTCCGAAGTCATCATCAGAATGTCCATTTGTATCTGGTCTCATTCAAATTATAGATAGAGGGCAATGATATAAATCAACGTATCGCTAAAAACTTGATTTACAAAATATGTAGTTTGCAGCAGGCTAGCTGTTGATGTCGGACAGTTGCCTTGAACATGAAAAAGACCGATCCTCTCAGAACAGCAAGGAGTTAATACGAAGGTTAGCCCGGAACAAATTACGGTAGTAAAATTATAGCTACATAATCACTGTTAAAGGCAAGGGAATCCTTTGTCCTCGAAAATGAATTGCGATAAGATAGTATATGCGCCAGGATGACAGAGAAACAGTGCGATAGCGACATTCATTCCTGGGTCCTTTGTTCTTCCCTGAGTTACCTTTCTTAGTTCCCCTCATATACACCAATCATCAGTATACTCCTCTCACCAACCCTCGCTGTAAGTTACCAAGAACTTCCACACACATTTGCCGGGGAGACAGAGAAAGAGAGGAAAGTGGAGGAAAAAGAAAATTAAAGGTAGAATGAGGGAGAGTCGGAGAGGATAAAGCGAGGAAGCAGAGAGAAAGAAGCATGAACTATGTCTTCGAATCTGTATACTGCTTCGTCGACGTATAAATTGTACGCGGAGCAGAACAAAGGATTCAGAGGGAATAAAAAGACAAGAAAGTAGAGGGAGAGAGGATTTTTGCTAAGGAGGAAAAAATTGTGGAAAAAATGTTCGGGGAATAAGAAGAGGAGGTAAGGAGAGGTTATAATGTACGAGCACAATAGGATGAAAGAGTGGGGATTCAGGCAGTGTGGTGGCGAAGACCTTATGTATCCTGAGTGCAAGTACGTAGCGAGTGAGAAAGAAAGAGAGGGGTATAAATGTTGGGGAAGGAATGTCGGAGGGGATTAAAGGCCCTATTCAAGATGGATTATAGAATGTGAGATAAGTTTATGGATCGCCATTGTAAAAAGGCAGTACTTTGGGAAAATGCCTTCCTAAACTTCCGAGAAGACTCTTTACGTTTCTAGCAGGAGGTATAAGAAAGAATTCTGATTCTTAATTTCACTATCTGCCCTTATACAATCGATTTTGCAATTGCATCCTGAAAATTTTAAATATTCTTTACTTCGATTATGAACTAGCCTAACCTAGCAGCTTGTTTCAAAAATTTTCGAAAAAATTAACGTAAGTTTCTTCGAGTAAATTTAAATAAATACTGACAAAATAAAAAGGAAGAATATTTCTGACAAAACGTCTAAAAACTTTTAAAAATTGAATAAATCTCGCTAATTATACTATAAATTTATCAATAATTCATAAATGATATATTTTTTATTAAAATATATTTTATATTTATTATTCTGGATATTTTTAATCTCCTAAAATTTTAAATCGAAAATTTATGGTATCGCTGAAAAAATTACTCAAAACAAATCAAATTTTACTGTAATGACTTCAATTAAAACTAAGCAATATTGATGGGGTATTTTATTTATTATTTATAGCTATAATAATTCATTTATTGTTTTTAATTTTCATCTAAGGATTACGGAATTTTACAGAAGAAACAGTTAAAGAACCTCCAAATTCTTTAAATGAGGGTAATCGCTTTATAAATAAGATACATGTGAATAGAGCAAGGTGCTGTTTCTCTCTTTAGCTGTTGTGATATTGTTCTCATTCCTGGCATATTCCAAACAAAAATATTTGAAAATCATAGATTTACTGCGGCCTCATAATTTGCTGGTTGATTTAAGAAAGGCTTTAGCATTTTTGATTTTCAGGGCCGCGGAATTGGAGGGGAAGAAGAGAACAAAGATAGTGAGTAATGGAGGGAAGTAAGGGGAAAATGGGGAAAGACGCAGAGATGGGTGGTGGAAGTGTTAAAATAACAGTAGAAAAAAAACGCCCAATGAAACCTGTGGAAATCTGGCATGGCATTCTCTGGCATTGTTTTAAACTTTTCTGGCCCTGATCCCTCTCAATTTTGTCTTTTCTCTCCCGAACCCTCTTTAATTCTTACCCCTCCCCTTTTAAGAACTCCCTGTCTGGAGATCTTTCTCATCTCTGTCGCCTTCCCTCGACGTCTTCCTTTTCTAAGAAATTTCTTCTTAAGAATATCTCCTTTCTACACCGGCATAGAGCACAACCTCTCTATGCACCTCCCTTCCCTTATGCCTCAAATAACAGTCGCGCTTTTCCAAAAAGACGGGCATTTCTTCTCCCCATCCTCCGCCTAAGGTAAGCCAACCGAGTGATTTATTCCTCGAGGACGAGATGCCAAAAATTTTTCTTCGCTCGTGATGCGTGTTAAGCCTGCCTGCTCTTTCAAAACGGAGAGCTTTCTTAAGTTCAAGATGTGCTTTCGATTTTTATGACGGGATGTAAACGGAATTCGTTTCGAAACGGATAAGATATTGAATTCCAGATCACCGGAGTTGAAAGATATTGCGCATAAAACCTTCTCTTATCATAATTTATTAATGTCATGTTGGGTGTCCTCATATATTATATGTGCCCATTAAATTATCAGAAAGTAGTAGCTTTAGCATCAATGATCAAAACAGTTATTACCTTTGACAAAATAAACATGTGGAACCGAATCGCTCATTTCTAGATTACGCTTAAATATTTCAGAGATTATAATATAATTCAAGATTTCCTTAATAGAACCATGCGCAACCTGAAGAGAAGCGAGTATAATTAAGGCAAAGAATTTTACAAAAATAAAGCACCTGCTTTTATATACCAAAGAAGTGTTTTTAAAACGTGATTCATTTTTTCTTCAACATTAATTTTCGTGAACCTTTTAATAAAGGAAAGAGATTGGTTTAAATATCTCTTAGTTCGTAAAAATAAAATTATATAAAAAGAAAAGAGTATTTCATAAAGTCGATTATATTCACTGTTATTATCACTGCTTAATTTGAATCACATCCTCGTGGAAAATTTACGCAAGTTCATGGCTCATTACGGAAATTTTAGGCATTTCTTCAAAGAGAATAGTATTCGTGGTTATTATGACCCGTCCCAGTCTTTTAAAGTCGGAGAAAAACTACACGAGAAGTTAAACGCGTATATATAGCGACTAGACAAAATGTCAACGATGCAGACTACATGGTCTCGATTACCCTCATTCCATCCCAGATAAAAGAAAGCAAAGGATTCTCACTCTATCATCCCCGACATACGCACAACAGACGCACGCATGCACACACTTCCTACTCTCGCAGGCCAAGAGATCCGCCCATAACCAAATCTCAATCCTCCTCCCCTCTCCTCCTCACTGTCCCCAGACACGGCGTCTGCATCCCCTCCATAACCTTCCTCATCCCCTCCCTCACCTTTGGTGGAACCACGTGCAACGAGAACCAAAATGTCAGCTTCCTTTCTCTGTGTCTCTCACACACATATGGGGCGAGATTATTTGTATATATCGCGTGACAATGGGAGCCAATAGCTTACCAAAGCCACGAGGGTGAGTGAGAGAGGTCCTTTAAAAACCGACCCAATTCACGTGCGTGTGGAGAGGTGTAGACGGTTTTTTGTTTTACAGCGGGGGCGGAGGAAATAGGTGCGGTTTTTTATGCGGCTTCGTCGGAACACGAGGGTGGAGGGGGGAGATGACTGCCGATGAAATTGAGATAGTGGCGGACGGAAGGATTTTTTAAAAGCTACGTGATAGGACTCATGAGCTAATGCAATCAACAGCAGTTTCGATTTTAAGCATGTGTATCTTGCTTCGCTAATTTATTCGCACGTTACTCGCTTAAGTGTAATGTAAGGGTTAATTTATTCATTATGGTAGATGTAATCTTTTACAATTAGGCGGTGAATGTTCTCGAAAATACGAAGGAATCGTATGCACATTTCATGCTGAATAATATTTTTTCCCTAGCTTTGATATAAATTAGTCCCGTATAATATAAATTAATTTATATTTGGCGCGACTTAAATATTTATCAAAAATTTATGAAATACAACCTCGTCCGATTACGAACAGAAATTTCTAATTGACCAATCATATTTTTAGCATTGATATATAAATCCAAAATCAGTATTGAAGGATCTATAACGATAACAGAGCATATAAGTTTTATGTAAGGGTAAATCGGTGGGAGCTGATGGACCAGTACCTCAAGTATTTTATTTCAATTTTATATTTGTAGGTGGCTGCCTAAGGACTAGCAGTCAAAAACTTTTTCATTCGTTCCGTGCGAAGTATTCGCCGGCGCCATAGAGCCGCTGAGGTTTATTTATGATCACCAGCTCATTTTCACAGATCGTTAAATATATTTACCCAAATAATTATGCAGTTACTACCCTCTGAATTTGAAACAGTAACGCTCGATTATTTTACGCGCAGAATTTATAAAGGAAGACGACCTGTTACTGTCTTCATCAGCTAAAGAAATTTTAATATGGTTTTTAGACAGTTAATCAATCACTAGCGTATATTTTATGAACTGACTCTCGTTGAAATGCATACCAGAAATAGATTTTGCAAAAATATTGCTAATTTAAACCATAAAAGTTTTTTAAAATGTAAGAGTCGTTTCTCGAAATTACTAAGGAAGGGTGCCATTTTTTATTTCTTTTCGTCCTAGTGAGAATATATTACGCGACGGAAAGTTTCTTAGGACGAAAATATCCGTTCTACTTAATGTATGTGCAAAGAAGTAAAATTTTCTCCGCATCCTCCGCAAAGTCGCATCTTTAGCTTTCTACTGAAAAGAAAATTTTATGATGAGCCATATTTATTCCCTTTACCTTTTCCTAATAGCACTTCACGTATTTCCTTATTAGATTGAGATACAGAAATAATCATCACTTCTTATATTCCATACCTACGCGGGAAACTAATTTCTCTATACACTTATCCCGTAGGAATAGCAGAGAAAGCACGCTCTTAGGAAAGTCCCGTTACTTCACGAAAATATTTACGGCTAAATTATCGCTCCCAGAAGACTTTGAAGACAAATATTTTACGTATAATCATCAAATTAATTTCCAATGGATGCATACATGCTCTAGAAAAAATTTCAGATTTTTTTAAATAAAAATATTTTCGGTAATTAAGGGATAGTTCTTCCAAATTCACAAATATCTATATGAATACATTTACCTGAATTAGGATGGTAATTTTATTATCAAGGGAAGATTCTCCGCCAAACTTTCCTCATAATTTTCACATTCACCGATTCAGATGAGCCAAAGGTATCTACGCATGTTCTGATGCATCAATTCATTATATTTATTCACGATTTTCTTTTCTCCAGAAATCCGCGGACATAACATAAAAATTCCTCTTTCTGCATTTTAGTCGTATACAGCTCTCTTGTTAATTCCTCACGTGTTTCTCTAATAAACTTTCCCTAAAAGATCCTGGTGTGAGGGTGTGATCGCAAACGACTTGGAACGTTCGGAAGAAAGTTGAAAACATTTGCACTGAAACCCATACGTCGATTTCGAAAACGAAATAAATGTAAATAATTGCGCGGGCGCGTCCCAAATTTGAATTTTAAACTGTAAGCCATTCCCCGAACTTCCCCTACGACCTTATTGAGACGAGCGTCGACCTTCCCGTGCGAACGGTATGCACGTCACAGCCGTGACACCTCTGTTTTTAAAACCGTTGAAAGAGGGTCGCATCATTCCCACCGTAAGATGTGTGCTTCGTGATGAGCATTTGCTATGTCTGCGGCTCGGAGTCTTTCCAGAAGGTCGAGGTCATCCGCATAGGATTTGATTTACGTATTCTCCCACCTCTCCTCTTTTACCGACAAATATTTCCCACTCCTCCCCTTACGCAGACTCGGTCAGATGACTGACCCGTTGCATACTCAACCTCCGTGAGCTAAGTCATCCGTTTTGTTGGCATAATTCAATGTCCGAAGGTAGCGTCACCGCGTATTTCCATCGACGGGACATTTCTGGAATGACGCATCGACGTGGTGGTAGTCGATCGAAGAGGCGATAATTTGTCGCCAGTGACACTTTCCCAAATATAACCCTTCCTTATAAATAGAGGATATATTTAAATCTGAGGAAGGAAGAATTTTATCAGTCCTTTCTCCGTATTTATAGCCTGAGAATACTCGATCGCCAAAGATTGATGTATTCTAGAGGGGTGGAGTGGTTTGCAAATGAAGTAAAAATGGATATGATGTCGAAGTAACTTTTGGCGTGAGTGCCGTTTCCCTCTGAGACCTTACGAGTAATCAAAATATTCTTACGTTCTTTCGAAATATCATGCAGTGGGAATATATAAAAAGTATAATATTCTGCAAAAATCGAAGACTCAAGCTTATGCAGGATATTTTATATTATTTAATAGAGTTGATGGAACTGAGAAAACAGAATTTTGACCACATTTCAGATCATCGAGCTCATGATCGGATAAAGGAGGCTTCTTTATCAGGTAGAGAAAATAAATAATCCACAGTACCTATCCTTAAATAACCAATTTTGCATTTACTTCCCTGCTATCAGTAATTCAGAAACATGGCTTTTTGCATATTAACATTTTAGACTAATCTAATCATTTTCCGCATCATATTCCGCTTTCTCCATTCTGGTAAAACACTGACGTATAAAAATTATTTCTAAATTGAAGGCACTTAAGCAGCGATATTTAGTCATATTAAATGAATTCGAAAAGTTTTACTAAATTGCTTTGATTCAACTGTTGTCTGGTCTATTTTTGTGGTAAATATATTATAATCATATATAAAATGTGCTTCTACAACTGAGGTCATTTTTCAGATGTGGCCTCACTCTGGGTATCGAACCCGGTTCCGCTTTCACCATTATCAAACTCGCTGCCCATTTGGTTATCTGATAAAATGATTTCACTCAGCGTAAGAATAACATTTATATTCTTTACCAGCTTTAGCTTTACTGTATGAAAATCAGTACCAACATCTGTGTGTGCTAATTTAATAACGTCTCCTTGTATAAGTTAAACCTGCTGCGGAGAAATTTCTCATCCACTTAGAAGAAAAAGTAGTTGGATGAACGGATAAGGTTTCATCAGAATATCTGGCGTATTCCGTCAGCGGTAACATCCTCCTTTGTTTCTCACACTAAAACAATACGGTCAGATGACACCAGATAACACCTACATACTTCTCAACTAAAAGTTTGAAAGCAAGTCACACACACCTCACACCTCTTAGCAAACACATCTTCAGAAGTTTTAAACTAAGCAAGAAGCGGGTCGAAGCTTTCCCAACCTTTCCCACTAATTAGGAATCAAGGCAGCATCCCCTGGCGCCTAACTACCCATTTGAAACTCCATTCTCGTGACAGATATAGAGGTCTCTCATAGGTGACCACAAGAATTTCCTAGCGACGCCGGAACCTAGGTAGACGACAATAGAGGTGTGCTCACGTTCATTTGACGCCCCAAAGGTGTTAGTTGCATTATGAGATGCATAAAGTACATCTCCTTGAACTGTATCTTTAGACAAAGTATTCTGATACTTGAAGGTAAAGGGTTTCACTCTCTGAGGCATGAACCTTTTTCATTGTTAGATTAAAGGAATAGCCGTAGACTTCAGTAGTCTGTAGTCTTTTCGGCTATATTTTAGCTACAAATATCACAACTTATGAATATTAATGTTACCACTTATAATTAAAAGTGTTACAGTCTACAATTATAAATAATATAATTATTAATGAAATAAATCATAAATTTATAATCTCGGTTTGTAAATTAAATGCAATTATTACAGAATAATTAAAGGTCTGAATTTTATGTACTTTCTCAGAGTTTCTCGTCAGCTAATTTACCCATCTCCATTAACTTAATACACGGAAATAAAGCATGAGAAATCTTCCGAGACTCAAATCAATTTGATGGATAAGCTCATTAAGCCGCAAGATGCTTAATTAAGTCGAAAATATTTTAGTCGCGAACAACAGCTTTCCGCGATGTATCATCCCCAAAACTTTTAAGACTTACGCACCCACATTTAAAATAGAATGAACATCTCATTCTTTTGCTTAATTAATGATTAGACCGCTCCGTTGATAATCAAATAGATAGTGTAAAAGCATACAGAAATTTTTCGATTATCTTCTTGACTTCATTTCACTTTTTGCAAACTTCCATAAAATTAATACAAGTCAATGAGTTCGTTTTAGCGCAGGCAAGAAACTATTCTCATTCACAATCATAATTCGTAATCGTATTACCGAATAAAGAAAATCTCTGGCATCGATGATATAGGCTTTGCAATCACGTTAAGAAATGAATTTTTGAATACGATTTTCCGCAAAATCCGCTGCGTTTTCCATTCGTTCGCATATAGTTTATAATACATATATTGGTCTTTCTTATTGGTCGTATCGTGAGCCAAAGAATATCACATAAATCCACTATAATGACCTGCAGTGCACGTTTGGCAGCTTACAACTTTCAGATTTCTAGGAGTCGCGTCAATTTGGAGAATTTATCGACAAAATTTACGCATGGAAATGCGCAACCGATTCACACGTTTGGAACCGACTCTTCAAGTATGTATCGGCCATCACGATCGTCGGAAAATCAAAAGGCTCACCGAACCGGAAGACAACACCTCTGAATATCCAAATCGTGATATTAATATTTAAAAACGCATTCGAAATTAAATTCATTTAGACATCACGTTCGATTAAAATATCGAATAATTTACACGGATCGACAAAGACGTACTACCCACGAACGAGCCTCCTCATCCCCTTCCGTCCTTCCTCTATCGCATCGCCCCATCCTCCCTCCCGGACCCTTCCCTTCCCAAAGCAGACTTCGTCAACTTTCCGATCGCGTCCACCGCCGTTGTCCCACCCGTGAAGCGGCCTGTGCGGGGAAAAATGGAGGAAAGGGGGGGAGGAAAAAGTTGGGGGAAAGAAAAAACTCGAGAAAAACCGGAGGCCTAGCAAGGCAACCGCTTCGGAATACATTCCTCGTAGGCGGCTCCCGGAGGAGTGTATCATAATCGGAAATAACGCCATAAGTGGCGACTCCACGATCCCTGCAAACACCCAACTCCTGTCTGGGATGGGATTCCATCCTGTCTCCATCCCCACACCGATTCCGTCTCTACCCGACTCCCCCTTCCACTTAGGCCATCGACGAGGAATTCCAGAAAGAATAGAGATGGTAGTCGGAAAATATTTGTTAGCGGATGTTTTCATTTTTTCTATAGGTTTGGGATTGGAAATTCGTCCAGGGTCCCGAGGGCGTACTTCGTGGCGATTGACGTGATATCAGTCGATATGCGTTTCGTATGATGAACTCATCTCCTGTGGTTGATCACGTTATTTGGGCGT
Source organism: Pachydiplax longipennis (assembly GCA_036926295.1). Taxonomy (NCBI): domain Eukaryota; kingdom Metazoa; phylum Arthropoda; class Insecta; order Odonata; family Libellulidae; genus Pachydiplax; species Pachydiplax longipennis. Next base: position 23,368,090 of record JAVFKF010000012.1, read on the forward strand.
GTCTCGTTCGTTACGAAAGACTTCACGTTCTAGTCATTACTATCACTCGCGCTAAGGAAACTGAATAGTGTGCTTGAAATATGAGCGATAACCCGGAAATCACAATCCTTACTGTCAAAATAAATCCACCCGAATGATGAATTATTTCAAGACATTCAACACCGAAATACAGAAAAATATTTTTTTCGTGCCTTCAATTTCACACTACGATCTAGATACACCAGCTTGAACTAAAGCTAAGTTCGAAAATAATGGAAATATTTACATTATTTTCTTTCTCCCTTCAAGAGAATATATTGAGCTTTCGGGGTTATAAAGAATTTTTGAAATGTTTTACTCCTTGAATCGAGGACACACGTGATTTTCTAATTCAATGGAATCTTAGCGCTCCTTTATTTCAGTATCGAAGGAAGCTTATTGTGTGCAATGCTCCTTCGGAAAACGTCAAACAATCAGGAAGTCAGAACTCTAACCCAACAATCACATCTCTATTTTAACGAGGTATTCTAGAATGATCATATAAACAATAAGAATTTCCCTCTCGTACATCCCCACTCAAATCTCCCTCATAATGATCTAAAATAAAAAAACTGCGGTCGAGAAACAAAGAAAACGATCGAAAAAAAATGTCGGACAACAATTCACTCCAGGGCGAACGAAGGAACGGTGGAGAATGAAACTCCTGTGGACATCACAAGGACGCAAAAGAAATAAGAAAAAGGACAAACAAACGAAAATAAAGAAAAAGAGGAAGGAGGGATAGGCGAAACAAGAGGGGACGAAGGAGGAGTATGGAAGGAAGGAAAAGGGGAGAGTTAGTGGAGGGAGTGGGCTCCGTGACAAGAATAGAATAAGCCTTTCACACACACATGCCAGAGTACTTTTTTGCTCCTTTTTCCAATCTTCCTTCTCCTCCCTCTTCAATCCATCCACCAACTTCCCCCATCTTCGATGCTACCTCACCATACCCGATGCACAATACATACTCTCCGATAGAAAGAACGGTGTTCGTTATGATGAGGTGGGGGCTTCCATAGTTGAAACAATAGTTAGGACACTGGCCTGGGTACACAGAAGGAAGGGAAAATTACAGCGGATGACATGTGAGATCACCATTCACTCAGCTGCAAACCAGCGATAAGGAGTGACATTTCGCGAACTACTTGCTGAATTCTCTCGAAGCTTTCCAATAATAAATGTTCGTGTACGTCACGAGAGTCGCATGCGCCGGTATTCTTGAAAAATCTATTTCCCTTTGATCTCCAGAAAAATATGACAATGGAAATAACACAATTACATTCTTATAAAAGTAACCTACTGCACATCCCAAGTTAATGTAGAAGCGTGTATTTCGATTTCTTTCTCCAGTGAGAAGGCCAATTTTTGAAACCATGATCGAATAGCAAAAAATATTATGGTAAAGGTATATGTGTTTTTTCTTTATAATGGAGAGCTACTACAAAATCGAGGTCGAATTAGTAGATTATATATTGTTCACTTATTGAATCAAGATTGTCCCATTCTGTTATCTTTATCTCGTCAATCTTCGAGCTACGCAAGAATTAATAAACAGCAGCGATAAAATCACTGTCTTTGATACTGAAGCATTGATACTGTCAAATCAAGATTATTCTCGTGGAGGTCGTGAATTCCTCAACTGCAACTAAAAACCTCTGGTAAACAATAGTTTGGATAATTAGATCGATTAAATGTGAGTATAAAATGTAAGTGAAGGGTCTACCCCTTGCCACATGCTTTCAAAAGATGTTAAGGTAGCAGCAAAATATACGGTGAATGATTATCTTCGATTGTTAGTGAATAAAAAGTCCAATCAAAATTACGCTAAAAGGAGGACACGGAAGAATTCTCTGGAATACGTGTACGGAGACAGGAAAATACATGAGTAGCCGAAAAATGTGGCGTTGGTATGGAATGAAGTGGAAGAGGGGGTGAGGGATGAGGCAGAAGAGTTGGGGGCACGAATTCGTCCGGATTGGCAGCAGAGGAAAGGGGAAAGAACGTCATTGTCATTTCGCGTCACGAAGTTTGAATGGTGTATGGGAAAAACGGAGCGATTTTCCGGCCTTTTGACTCTTCGTGTCCACCCCTCCACAATAAAAACTCCCCACTGTCCCCACCTTGTCCTCAATTCCGTTTCCCTCTTCTTCCTTCAATTTAAGCTTACTTTTACTGTCTTCGTAACTTTTCTTGCACGTAAACCTTATTTTAAATCCGTCTTATACATGCTTTATAGAAATAGGAGTAATTCCTTGCAAAGGATTAGGAAGGGTCTTTAAATTAGTTTCTTAACGCTTCCTTTGCCTTCATAATTTCACACATCTCCAAGAGTTCAGACTAATTGAATTTTAAAATATTCAATCGTTTCTTGATACAGTTTTGCGTTTCCTTCGTAAATAGCTGTGAGTGTATTCATTTTATCCACAGGTAACTAAGATTCATACAGTCTTTTCCTGTATTCAGGATGATCTTTTGGTATTAGCTTAATATTCGAGAAGAGCGGATTTCAGCAGACCAATTACTCTATGTATAGCATGCACGAGCTCATATCTAAATGCTGGGGATGTGTTTATCAACTCTTTCTTGGCAGGCCTGTCCGACACAACGATTAGGCATGTCAACCGTTACGTGAGACTAAATCTACCTTACTGGTGCCAAATTCGGCGAAAGAAATTAAGTGAGCATGAACTCCGTAATACTGTAGAATGTAATGAGAGTTCATTAAAAGGAATCAAATGCTAAAAGTTCTTTATATTCCTGGGAAACAAATTCCAGTATTTATGAGGCCGTTGAAAACTTCCTGTAGAATAAAAAGGCAGGAAAGGAGGAAGTCAGTTGGCTCAGTCACTTGAGTTTGTAATTTCCTAGCCTTGCTATTCAAGATTAATGGACTCTAACCCATTAGAAATATTGATGAACTTACGAGGAAATATTTAAACTTGAACGAAGCCGGAAATAGAATAGTGAGCAAATGAGATATTCGCATTGCTTCTCTCAGCGCATGCCTTACTTACTACGGAAATGCCGAATGATCTGAAAAATTATAACACGGAAGTATTTTCAAGACGATTATTAAGATTGAATAAACGGTGATTATATTTGCGACGAAGAAATTAAGTCTCATTTTCTTAACAAGTTGTATTTGCTTGAGTGATCTCTATTTCTTTTCCTGCAATCTTCTTCCCTCGATTTTTATGCATATATAAGCACTGAGATGTATTTTCTTGAAATGTAGATTATAAAAACTAGGAATTTAGAGAAGAACACAAGAGTAACAAGCTTTTATGTGCATTTATGCTATTTAAAAGCTTTCAATAGCTCAAAACAGTAAATTAGTGACCGTATTCTATGTATTTTAGTTGAACTATATCTAGTTTATGGTGAACTTTAATGCTATAATCTTTTCCTTGATATCCTTCAAATTTGTCTTCTTAGCGAATCCAACGATTAACTAAGAAAAGATTTATATTACATGTGATGTGAAAGCCATGTATCTATCATAACGGGACAGATACTGTCTTACCTAAGTGCCTAATAGTCCTCCTAAATATTCCCCTTCTTCCATCATTGAAAAGATATCTTAAAGAAATCGACAGATTTTTCTTACTTGTTTCAAGCAAAATGATTTAAGGGGACTCTCTGAATTGGAGCTGTGAAAGATGAATTGTCATCCACTTCAGAATATTTACTATCCATAGATAACACTCGAGAATTACCCCATGCGCAGATTTTACTTCTACCTCCTTTATTTTATAAATTAATGCCCTATTACTATTATTTTCCTCTTCTAATTGGTCACTATAACCATTCTTATATACATATCAACCATAAATTTAGTAAAAAGCTGTAAATCTTCTCGTTAGAGCGACAAGATTAACTCTGCACTAATGCTATTTCCGATAAATTCATGGAGCGTTAGTCGTAAAGGATCGATATTTCCCTTAGGTAATCTTCATAAGACGTGGATACCAGGCGATAATAGTTCATTTCCGCAAATATGTGTAACAGAAACGTCCGCGGTCGTCGACGAAGTTTCATTCCCATTTCACGCATTCCACCGATTCGGATGCCTTCCTCATTCCCTAGGAACACTCCTTTTCATCTACCCCTCCAAGTACCCTTATTTCATTCCATCCTCCCTTCCTTACTCATCTTCCCCTTCCATGTGGTCCACCCACACCCTCTTTCCCCTTCCAGACCGCTCATAATCACCAGGGTCATTAGGCCAACTCACTCTCCCCTCAAAGTAGGTCCCATCCAATTGCCTACACCCTATTTCTCATCCGAAGTCGGCGCAAGGTTCCCCATCCCTTACTTTCGCTAAGCGCGCCACTGACTCAACCCTCGGAGGGGCGAAGAGGAGAGATATCGGAGAAAGATAAAGCAGGGGAAAGAGTGAGAAAAGTGGCTGGAAACGATTTTCGAAATGTTTTTCGAAAATCAACCCGAAAACGCGCATAATTCGTGGTACTTTCCCGAGTATCAGGTTTGAGAAAAATTGATTTTTGCATTCATTGGATATCAACCTCTTAAATATTTATCTAACATTCCCTCTTTCTCAGTTCTTGACTACGATAATTGATATATTCCTCACAGTTCATATAACATTGCCATTTTTGCTTCGAACAACTCAAACTGAGGTGATTGTGTAATTAAACGTAAATAATCTACATCTACGTACATTCACAGCCTGCAGGCTGCCTATCAATTTATGCGTACCATTACATAATCAAACCGAGAAACAAATGAGCTAAAGCAGAAGTGATTGGGCAACTTCAGCGTATTTTCTCTATGAAAATGCCTTGTTAGGTTACTAAGATTCGAGTCATAAATAGTTAGAAACAGCAACATTTTATTTATGCAGATTCTAAATTAATTCCAGCACAAATATAGTCGCATAATAAATAGGTATAATAAAATAGGTAAAGAAGGTAAAAAATTCTAAAGAGATATAAAAACGGTATTTGAATAAAACGGTTTAGAAATAAAATTGAAAAACGACTAAACGTCTTCATTAATATTCAGCATCTCACAAAATATCGAAGCGCATTAAAAATATCTGCTCGTTAATGAAAATATCACCATTCACAAGACATAAAGTTTAGAATACTTCACTCAGGAGGAATTTATATTTCGGGAATTGTTTTCCGAAGAATCCGCCTGCTCCCAAGAAGGAGACGAAGAAAAGAGACTAAAAGCAGTGGGAACGAGGCGGATCTGAAATAGAATTTATCGCCATAACAATAGAGTTGACGTGGAAATAATCAAGCCGCAAGCAAAAACACGCTCCCGTAGAACTGGAGAGGAAGAGGGAGGGAGGGTCTGAAAAACGAAAATCTTGCGACGCAGAAGAATACTACAGTACCAGAAGCGAGTAATCCGGAAAAAAGAACAGCGAAAAATAGAAAGACGGATAGGAAGGCTGCGAAAGGGAGAGAAGAGATATACAGAGGAATGAGTAAGAGGGATGGGGAAAAGGAAAGGGAAGCAGACGATGTCTAGAGGATGGCGGGAGGAGAGGTTCGAAATAGTGCCGCCTCGATCCAAGAAGAAGTCTAAAAGGAGACTTTATTATATGGGATAGGATTCGGTGGCATGGATTGTTTGAAGGCGTAGTGCAGGTGTCGGTTTTGGAGTCCGGCCCGCTGATGATGAAGGGCTGGCTCTGTAATTATGAGAGATGAGGGGTCGAGGATATTCGGAGGGGAGGCTGTGGAAGGAGGAAGCGACGGAGTGTGAAATATTAGAGGGAATGGCAAGATAGTTTGGGGAAAAGGTAGGACACCCCGTGAGAAAGGAAATCTAATGCTGTAGAGCAAGAAAATTAGATGTCGTTGGTTTATAATATTTTCTTGGCGGCTTCCGAGAAGCTTCTCGGATGACGTTCGTTAAGTCATTTTTTGAAACCGTCTCGAGCATTTTTTTTATTCATTTTCGGGATTTCTCGGTGAATGCAGCCCTTCTTCAATGACAAATTTTATGAGCGAAATTAATGACTCGTGATATTTTCGGCCGCAGCGAGAAATGGGTCGCTATGCTGAGTTTACGCAGTTGTTATGGTGTTTACACTGGTTGACATTTTGATATTTCTAGATTGTCACACAAGTAAAAAAAAATAGGAATTGTGTCAGTCATTGGAGAATGCAGAGTTTAATTTCAAATCAATCGCTAACTTTTACTCATAATTCATGGAAGTTTGTTTTACATGTCGCACCATCACAACGAAATCATGAGAAAAATCAATTCATGGGTATCTAAAAACTATATGATTCAACACAACAAAATTTTAAGTACCGATAATTCAGTGAAAACAAGGATAGCCTCGCTATGAAAATTTATCAAATCCTGTGGTTTTATTTTTCGTAATAAGGATTGAATTCCGATTTCAAAATATTCCATTTCATTAAAAGTGACTGATATTAAGTACCGGTCTACCCAAGAAATGAAAAATCAAGAGTGTTCAGAGGCACAGAAAATTATTTTGAACTAATAAATAAGGAAACGGAAAGAAGGCCTTTTCAGCCTTTGAATAACATAAATGTATACCTATACCTAATGTGTAATTTGAAAAGGTACGTCATATGGCGTGGAGGTCCATCTCCCGTCCCATAAGAAAATGAACCATTAGGCAGTAATGTCCTATTCCCAGGGATCCTCCTCCATTTCCATCCTCCCCTTTTCTCAGTTATCCCACAAATGACCCCCGAGCGCACTCATCTCTTCCTTAACGAGGGCAATGCCACATTTGTGGAAAGAGACAGGGAAACCACCCTTCTCCAAGGATTTTGTTTCTCTCCTGCCCCTACATTACGCACCATTCAATGCTTGAGTGCTCATCCTGCCAGCGCAAAAAATGGTCATCAGGATGGTTAAGCACCATTCCATCTGCGTAATAGCCTTTATCTTTTCGGAGTCTGTCGTCACTACCTTGCGGCGAAAAAATCACGCAGAGGATTTGCGTATTAGTGACAAACGTAATAACTAATATAGGGATTCATGACGAAAGTCATTCGAAAATTATATGATTTTGCAAATGCCTGATAATGTTACTTAACTTAGAAGTTTTCCGAATTTAATATTTTACTTCCATTTAATGATAATTCATATTTTGAAAACATTTCACGTACGAGTGGAGTAACCACAATAACTTCACCCTTATATGTAGAGTTTCTTGAATAAAATCCATGCGATTTGCTAACTCACACACCATATTCTCTTGGACACTAAAACAACGCAAGTGTATAGAAAGATTACGAGCGATTACCCGCGAAAAACCTATTTTCACGAATACTACCATAGACTTTTTACAGTTCCCCTACTACCCGACTACGATAAGACTTTTTACAATTTTCCGTTAAACGAACACTTTACAGTTACTTATAGGAAAATGTAGTAAGAATTAAAAAATGATAATACCTCCCAAGTAAGACTACGAATACATGGGGTCGAAACTCTAGCTTCCCATTTAATCACATATTTCCTCATAAATGATGCTCTAATGGTTCGAAAAATATCGATTGTGATCTGCCCATCATGGGAAAAAATCGATCATCAGGAGAAGTAGTGCATGATGGGATTAAGAGATGGGGAAATATTGGTAAAATGGAATGGGAGAAGTCAAGAGAAAGATGTATCGTAATGGTTTTTATTGAGCTCCAGTCGTTTGGTGTTGCGCCGGGTAGGGTGAGGGGATGGCCCCCTTGGGATGAGAGAGATTGATAGGTAACTTGAACAAGTTGTTCCAGAAAAACAATCACGTATCCTGAGGGTAAGAATGCACGATAATATAACATTTTTGGGAGCCATTCCATAAAATGGTATCAGATTTATTGGCACTCTCGGGCGTAATAGGAGATTGATCGAATATTCAGTCACTTTCCTCCTGTGCCGCTATGTATCAACAAACATATACGCTATCGGGTCTGAATTCAGCTGTAATATCCTCAAACAGACTCGGTAGAAAAATAAAAGATAACTCTAGGTAAACCGCGTATCGGAAAAGGAAACATTTCTTTAATACCGAGGAAAAAATTAATTTTTAAGAGACCCAATGTCACGAAATATGTTGCAATGAACGATTGTTTAGGATGAGAGACGTTAAATGTAAGATTTTTTGGATATTTCGGGAGGTTTATGGTACTCCGTATTCATTTATTATATTCTCATCAGGACGGTACGAGCTGCACTAAACCATTAACCCAAGTTGTTTACTAGACCTTGAAAGAATTTCATCCATGAATAGCTCAAGTTATTGGCGTTTAATTAGGATGGGAGAAGAGTGATCTGTGAAAGAAAAGGAGAAAAAGTCTATAAAAAAGATCTATTCGTGGTCCCAATGATGAGATGAGCATTCGTTTTTTCCGCCTTAGAGAAGGTAGACAATTAAAGGCGCTCAAAATCCTCTTTGATTCGGTTTTCCTCCTCATTATCACCTTCTATTTCTGCTCACAAAAGAGAGAAACGTAAAATTTTACCATGGGCGAAAACCGTCTTTATTTAATGCAAGGCGGGTTTTAAATATATGGAAGAAACAGGTTTTCCCTCATCATCTATTCATCTTATTATTCACTTTGAAAAGTTCAAAGAAAGTGAAATAAGGCTTTATTAGACTCAAGCTCACGATCATAATTGAAACTATAGTCATTGTAACGAAAAAATTTAATAAGGTTTACTAAGAAAACGAGCCAATACTAGACTAAATAGCCAGATTTACTATTCTTGAAGGTTATGAAGCCAGGCGAACAGTCATGCGATTAGTCTTTCATAAATTTAAATTAGCTCCTATACTAGAGAATCTGCCTGCAAACCTACCTTGTTCGCAGAATACCTTTTCGCAGACTATTTTACCCATTTCAAAAATGCTCAACTAGCATTTCATGAAGTCCGAAAGTCAAATATGGCTTAAGTCTGAGCTTACCTATCTGGCTCCTTAACTCTTGTCACTGTTTCTGCCCGACATGGTTCATGGATATGGTGCTTGCCACTCTAGTTTCCATGTTTTCCAGCTTATATCTGCGTAAATCAAAATAATTGAAATTTTAAATCGAAAACTAAAAATACACCAAAATATATCCACAAAAATTATGTTTTAACACTAATGTTAATTCTGTACAATTAATATTTTCTAATTATCATATTTTTCCCTTTTCAGGTAAGTTGATCTACGATCCTGAAGACTTGATCTAATGATTCACTGCCACTGAACTCAGCTATGCAAGCCATTAGAACGAAGAGAGGTAAGACTTGACATTACGAAAGTAAAGATTACGGCCAATAATGAAGTTTTCTTACTTTCCAGAGCTTATCAAGTTTATATAACGATTTATTATCCCTATTTAAATTAAGTCAAGCTGTTAATTACGAGATTCATATCATAGCGCCACTTTTAGTCGAAACCTATTAATTTTCTTCTGCATAGTAAACGAGAGGTTCCAGCTTAAATTGAAAAATCAACAAGTATCTATGACTTGAAAAGGGAGTATCTTATACTCTTTCTGGTGTAATGTCAAAAGAAATTCAATCCTTAAGAAATGCAGTTATGCTTATAAAACATAGGTCTATTTGTAATTAGTAAATTGAAAACATGCAGAATGATCTACCAAACGGAAAATAGGTATAAAATTATCAGCGCAGGTTTCTTGCGAAGGCTAAAATATAGTAAAAAGTAAAGAATAGTTGCGAAGACAAAGATAGAATAAGGTCGCCTTCCTTGTGTACTCAGTTTTGACGAAAAATTCATTTCTTAAGTCACCACTCATCCATTTTCAGAGCAATACTTAGATGCTGATTAATGCTCAAGTGAGTTATCCAATTTAAGACAAATAATTTAAGGAATTTATACATATATCTTTTTGAGACAGAATTAAGCGATCCGTTAAAGCGCAAAAATAAGTACAAAAAACGTCTATTTTTAATGGAAGTTTCCATTTCATTTGTTCTCTAATTATGGCGGTAGAAAGCACGCAAGTTGGCAAAAACAACGCTCCCATTTTGCTTATTTACTTCTTTTGCAATTTCTTGCTAACGTAACAATGCGAGAAGTGAGCATAACATCTTAATGTCAAATTTAAATCCGTCACTGTCTCAAGTCATTTGTTTTATTGTGTTTAGTGCGGCGTGAGAGAAATGATTTTAGATAAGTTTTGCAGTCATGGTAGTAGAAGTTTTATCCTGCTCACGAGGCCATCCGTGATATATTTTCTTTGATTAATCAGCATGTTTCTCATGTAATTACTTGGTACTTGCGTCAGCTATATTTATACTGCCTTGCATTTTTATCAAGACATCACATACTCGCAGATTTATGAGGCTCTTCATCCCATTATATGCGCCGAATCATTCCATATGTTTTTCAACTAATAATATTTACCGAAGCCCTGTGTGGAATAGTTGTTCACAAGCTGTAAATACCAATGCTTGCAAGGTGATGATTTTCATGATTGCACATAGTTTTAAACGTATCAATGCGGTTAAATTTGTATTCCTTGAACTGCAGGGAAATATCTCACTTTCTCTGACACAATTTTCTTTCAATATTTCAAGCCAACCATTTTATACACTATTTACGTCAGTACACGCAACCTTATAAATGATAAATATTCACATAAAAAATTGGTTGTTTGTCGCCGCTCACACCTATTAACCTGGATGGCTTCCAGGAAAATCTGATAAAATGTAATAGAGAATAAAATGCCTCATCCTGATATGAAGAAGAAGCTTATGGCGATTCCGAATAAAAAAATCAGAATGAGGCCACGTTTCCGACAAATGACTCTTGTCACGCGTGCACGCCCTCCCTAAAGCCGGCAGAAGTCGCTGCAAGAAAAAGTGGTTAGGGAAGTAGCGTGACCCTTTTCCTTTCCTCTCTCTCTATTTTTCATTCCCTCATGGATCTGAAAGGCTAAAGAAAGCGAATGGAAAAGGGCAGAGATGATTAAAGGCGGAAAACGCTTCAACGGAGGTAATAGAAAAATAAACTGCGTAAAATTCATACCGGCTAGACACTTATGTGCTGGAGACTTCAGTCATCTTTCCGGAATGATACTTTGAGCGAGAGATTCATTTATTGCAAGATACTGAATCTGTTGCTCGTTTTTTGCTGTATTTTAAGACATATATTACTATTTACTTGACTCGCATAATCGCAGAAGGATTTTTTAAAAATCTGATTTATCATGCATTACTTAAATTTTGTCACTTGTCACAATTTATCCGTCCTCTTACATGATGAACCTATGTAATTCTAACTGCTGAATATTTTTTGAGAAAACAAGAGCTATTTTTTATAGGAGAAATAATTAAAATTCCAGGTTAAATTAAAGGAAGAGAAATGTGACAATTTTTGTAACAAAAGGCAAGGTGTTATATGAAGAACAAAAGTCAGAGGCCAGCGGGTAGAAATGGGACGGACAAGGGCGCAAACATGAAAAGCATAATTTAAAGAGATAGATATGAGGAAAATAGTGAAAAATGAAGGGGAAATAAAGAAGAAACAAAGGGGAGAGAAAATAAACATAAGTATCTGGGGAGAAATCCTTTCTAAAACACAAGAAATAGAAAATGAAAGGATCACGAAAACAGAAATGTGAAATAGTAGAGGAGAATACGAAAAAATACATAAATAAATGAAGCAGAAAGGATTCAAGGATAAAAGATACGGAGGGGTAAATATGAGCTTATGCTAGAGGTATAAAAAATACTCATAAAGACAGAGACCTAACTGTCGGAATTGGAAAATTGAGAAAGGTAGACCTTCTCAAATTTAAAGTAGGACCTCGAAAGAAATAAAACGTCCAAACTCGTTAAATATAAAAAGGGATTTTTTTTAAAAAGTAAAGAAACGTATCGGGGAAATTGTTACTGAGAAATACGAAACTACGCATTTTCTCTTTTAAGAAACAAAAAAGAAATTAAATATCGCGAAAAATGGGAACAAATTTTTGAAAAAAGAATTTTTTTAAATGAGCTTTACACAAAATCTGAGAAATACACGTTTAAAGGGTCAGAATTGTAAGTTTCATATTATTCAATCGTACATGCCCATCCTCCCATACCCATATTCCTCTACTATTAGAGCATATATTCGTAACACCTCTGAAAGTCTTCTCAAAAAATATGCTATTGTCACTTAACTTACCACTCTTAATTTAAAATCACGGGTAACAAAGCTAATTTGATAATAAGGACTTAAGGAATGTGAACTCCTAAAAAAATATATTTCTCCTGCAGGTGGGCATCAGCCCAAGTTCCGTTAAGTGCCCAGTGTTTTTAAAGTTAATGGGGACACATTTCATAAGGCTGTTTTTTCTCAAGGCGACGGAATTTCCGGATCCTGCGCGAATTAGATTGGATAAAGAAAAAAGCCTCGCGAGAAATTCTAGGCGAGGTAGAGAAGTGAGGATCAAGGATTCGAAATAGAAACGGCGTTAAACAAAGCGTGACGAAAAATTGGATGGCGGGAATAAACAATACACTTGTGCGGAGGAACGAAGGGAGCTGACGCGGAAGGGAAGATAAACTACCTTCGCCCGAAGATAACTTTTACAAATGAAACCCTCTTTTTAATGACCGCTCTATTCTGATCACGATCATCCCGAGATAATGACAGATTACGGCACGATAAATCGCGCAGATTAAAATCCGACTCGAGCGCAAAATCCTAGCTTAAAAGCCGCTCACGAGCAGGGATACGATGAACGATGGCGACGCTTCATAATCCCTACCGAGAAAGATAGAGAATTGGAAAGGGATATAAAATGGGTTAGGGATGTGAAAGCGAGAAGAAAATAGAAGAGGGTAGTGTGTGATGTGGAGTAACGTGGTTCTGAATACGGGGTTTGTTCTTATGGGATAAAGGAGGCGTTTGTGATACATGATACAATAGATAAGACGCGAAGCAGGTAAGAATAGCAGGACTGGGAAGTAATGAGAAGGAAATTAAAGAGCGGTCTGCAAATCCTTAGCAATGCACTAAGCGCTAGAGACGTTAACTAATCGGCACTGATTAAGTCTTTAAGTAGGCATTCGTTCTTATTTTTCGTCCTTACTATCAGTTTCTACTTCTCTCTTTAGTTAACCGTTTTTCTTTTTTCGTTTTTCCGAAACATCAGTCGCCGTTAAAGTTCTTCAACAGATCTTTCTGCCCATACTTCCAGCACTAGAGACAAGTACCCCAGTAGAGTATCGAGGTATCTCCTCAGGCCATAGGAGCAAATTACTTCGAACGACTTGGTCAGCACGGAACGGGGTTTATGGCAAGTGCGATTGACCTAACGGTAAGCATGGCAGGGGATTGCAGAGAACATTCCATTATGTGCGATTTACATTTAGGTTGAGTCGAAGACAGAGCTGGATCTTCGTCGCAGATGTCCTAACTGCCCATTACTTTTGCACGTATATGTTAACCTCCCTTAAGTTCAATGAATTTATCAATTGCAATGTATCATTGATTCTTATAAACAACATTGACCAGATTTGTACTAAACGAAGCCCTGATTCCCAAAAGACGACGGTGACATTAAAATTGATACTATAGTAATTGAACAAATATGCTCTGAATATATATGCGTAATGATCCCTTTTAAAATTAGTAAATTGATAATCCCTATTTTTTAGAAAATTTTGAAGATAATGTGTATAACGTAATGTGCTCTTTCCAAAATATCTGATAAAATTATTCTTAATATATCAATAAATCATTCGTTTCTTAAGATAATTTTTGTATCCATTACTAGCTGTTAATTATTTTACCCAAGCAACCTAGTAAAAAAAGGGAGATAAAACCATTAATTATAGTCAGCGAAAATTGCCTTATCGAATGCCTTATAGAAAGTGAAAACGGAAATGAAAATTTGAACGTAGAATTTGAAAGTGTTTCATGTGCCTCTGCAAAATTGAATCCTTTAATATTGGTCTTATGTCTTAAGTCAAGGTGGGTCATGACGTTATTTATTCATATCGAAAAGAGGCTTGAATGACCTCTCGGGACATCGCAGGTATCATAAGAGCTCACAAGGAAAAGGGAATCTGGTCTAATTCAGCCAAATAATTCGTGATTTTCATTTTGAATTTGGCATATAATGATCTTATTTTTAAGAATCTAAAAGCTAGAAAAATCCCATCATCATACAGCCACATGCTGGAATTCTACATCGTGTACTAAAATGATACAAACTCTTCTGCTCGGACTCTCAGAGAGTCTGAGCAAAATAACACTCATCGACACCTTCATCAGGTAACCTCTAAAGCCCGCTCTCAATCCTTATATCTCTCAGACTCTCCTTCGACGAAAAACCTGTTCCTTTCTGTCCTTGAATCTTGGTAAGAGAGAGGGATACGGGGAAAAGCAAGTGAGGCGTAGGTTGGGGAAAGGTTTCGCGAATATGGTAGGAAAATGGATCGTTTATATGGTGATCGTCATCTTCGAATCGACGAGCGACTCATAATACTATCGTTCGCGAAAACTTTCCTTTTTCAAGTACGATGGCGACGTACAGAGTGGAATACCAAATGGCTCAAAGGTTTAACGAAAGCCAATACCATAAATAATTCTTCTATCAAAGAAGAATCAGACCCAAAACTGAATGTTTTATTCTCGGCATCTGTTAACGGTAAATTAGCTTGTTCCTTTACGGAATTTATTTGTCCGTGAAAAATCAATGTCCGCAAGTTTCAGCCCACAAGATTCGAAGAAAATAGCCATGGTAATTTTTCACTTGGGAGATACGATGTAGTTAGTATACTTTATGCAGATAAGCATAAAAAATTTATTTACTGAAACAAGTAAATATAAAATATAAGGAATTTCTGAATCGAATGCGATCGATAAGAAGCGCGTTTTGGATTATTTTCAAGTTAATTTTGGATGTATTTTTCAATGTTGCTATAAATTTTCTCAGAGAACTGCCGCCAAAATTATGTCTCAAAGAAATTTGTCTTAATTTCAGTCTTATTTCATTCTGAAATAGGATATTTAATTTGAAATGTTGAATATATTAATCTAATGTTAGGTTTAGATAATAATAAAATATTGGCAAATTTTTTAAGGAATTGGTAAGTCTTGTTCTCGGAATAATTCTTATAGGCCATTCTTTCTGCTCTAATTTCCCAATCTCAATATTCTTGAAATCTCTTCCATAAGGTCCTTTTTGTTTAGAAAGACTAGTTTCGCTCTCCGGGGATATCGATCCTTATTGACTTTCGAGGGACGAAGCCTAACGTATTGACAGTTTCAGCAATAATGGTACTGCTTATGGGCTCCCTGCTGGAGCACAGCAGAGCAAGGCCTCCGACTCGGTTATAAGCCCCTGATGGTCTGAGAGAGCGGCTACCCGCGGTGCTATCAACAGAGTGGGTTGCATGCATTCGCGGCGTATCCAGCACCACGCCCCCGAGATGGGGCTTTACCCTCTGAAGCCATCATTACCTACCCGATGGGCCGATGCGCTTACGGCTACATGTCTCCCCGGGCGTGTCAGATCGTATCCCCTTCGGACAGGTGGTGGAGAGGTGGCTAATCCCACAGCTATCTATTTGGCGAGTAAAGCTTGATTTCGGCAACCGACATTCGCAGCACGTAGAAATATCTTAACGCTCTTTTTCAATGCATTGAATTCGCACAGGTAGAAATGAGAAGTCCGAAGAAGTAGATTTATCACATTGAATGAATTGTAATAAAACGTATCTCCTAAGTTTTTCGTAATTCTGAGATTAATGAGGGAAGAGATAATATATTCAAGTAAGCCCCTTATATGCCATTTAAGCAGTCTGTGATGTAAGCCCGTGTAGTTTCAAAATAAACTTTAGTCTCATATATTTGATAATTAGATATTAGCTTAGATAGATTAGAATATTAGCTCGTTGGAAAAATTTTCTTAAATTAAAGTGAAAGTTTCAAGAAAGATAACGGATCAAACGACATAAATATGGCATCAACACTTTCCGAAACCAACGATCTATATCTCAACATAAGGAAAGCTTTGTGAGAAGTGGAAGATGTAAATGTGCAGCGATAACTTGTTTTAAAGAAAACAAGATGCATGAGTGCACGAGTCATGGAGGGAAAGATCGCGGAAAGAGAGAGAGAGAGATGAAAAATATCGGCAAAACCCTTGAGAGAAGAAAACCTCCTCTCTCTTAACGTTGAAAGTGTTGCCCCTGGCAATGGACCAAGGAAACAAAGATGATTCCCCCATTGGCAAGTTAAAGTAGGGAGAAGGCCAACAATTCTGCGCACTTTATCTAACACGCTTCATACACTAGGTGGATTTTTACGTCTATTAATATTTTCTGTTTTTTCCCTTAAGCTAAGAGGATCTGGTACATATCTGAATTACTTTGCGCGTGTTCTTCGTGCCATCCTTCTACATCCGTAAGATTTATTTACGATCAAAATTTTCCCAAAATCTTGTGCTTAATGACATGGAGAAAGTCGTTGAATTCAAATACCTAGCTTAGTTGAGTAAAACACATATGACATACACATATGTGTAATGATAAACAATAGGAAATATGTCTGTCCCAAGAGAAGATATTACGAATTGTGCCGTTAAGGAACTATTTTTTAAGCTCTCCACTATTATATTTCAGATTTTTTAATATCCGCGTGAAAGTTTTCTTCGTATTAAATTATTCAAAACTATTCGCAACGAAGTGTTTAAAGGGCTTCAAATAAATCATGTTATAAATAAATATTTTACTATTCCATAAAAATCAACTTTAGTAATTTATATTTAAAATGAAATTAAAAGTATGAAATCACTACAGTTGATCTGTTATTTTATTAAAAGACATCGATGATCAATACGCAAACAGCGAAGAAATGTAAGGAATTTATTGTAACTAATTAAAATAACTAATGCTATTAAATAATTATAATTCCTTATTGCTTGGAGCTATATATTACATAGCGGAAAATCTAGCGCTGTTCTTATCTAATTAAATCCATTGCCATGTCTTCGGGTAACTTCCATTTACCTCTCACTATGTAATTTATTATTTCCCGTAAACACACTAAGGGCCAAAACGTTAATAAGACGCAATAATCTTCGGATATCTTTCGCAGACAGCTTTTGTCGATGTTAAATTAATGGTCATATTTTGCAGCGTTACGAAACCTATCGATTAAGAGAACTTTCAAGGATGTTATCTAAAGTAACCCACAATGCCGGA
This sequence comes from Pachydiplax longipennis, assembly GCA_036926295.1. Lineage (NCBI taxonomy): Eukaryota > Metazoa > Arthropoda > Insecta > Odonata > Libellulidae > Pachydiplax > Pachydiplax longipennis. Next base: position 23,385,277 of record JAVFKF010000012.1, read on the forward strand.
TCAGAAATAGAAGGGGATTCTACGGCGCAAAGTTTAACACTGAATTTATGATGATTAATCAGTCTTATTCCTTTCTTGGCCTTGGACTATTAACCGGAAAACAGTATGATTTACGTGTACCTTCACTACCGTATCCGCGTAACTCTAGTTGCTCTGCTCCACAGTATGTCACGCTACGTTTATGTAGCCCAAAACGTGAACATAAATTTAGAATTTATCAATTCAGTTACGATAACCTATGCAATCGCGTCTAAGTTAGCTTAAATTAATTTTGTTGATTTCTACTTCTCTTAAATCATTCTCAAACAAGTTTTTATCACATTATTTAAATTCAGCTATTCCTAGATCTTCAATTTGAGTGTGAATAAATGAGATTTTAATTATTAATCATATTTGATATTGTCTCCACTTTAACGAAGATGTACCCCTTAATTTCAAGCATAAAATTACTGGCATCAAAATTTCCAACCAACTTTCAAGTCATTTGAGTCAAGAAGAGATGGAGTAATTTTGTACTGAGAGAAATGACAGTTTTTTGAATTGTATATCCTCATTCGTTCAAACCGGGTATTTAAGAAATCATGAAAATTAGTTGTTACAGGTTTTTAAATGTTTGTAAGCTTAGTAAGTTGTGTAATGTGAATTTAAATATTTTTAGTTACATCGATTCATTTCATGCAGTACAGAATAACTTATTTTCATCTTAAGAATTTTTATTTCACGCGCCGGAAGAAGATTCGAGCTTAAATTCCATTTAGTCTAGATTCTAAGTAAACAAATGCTAAATTATAAAACAATATTACGTTACATTTGAACCAAGTCGCCATTTTAGTAGAGGAACATCAGGGAATCATCTCAGAGGATGAAAAATCTCCGAGCGAACCTCATTAATAAACCCACTCTAACGGCTTACCATTGGACAGGCCAAAAATCTCGAAACGGAGGAAAACAGTATGTTTACGCTATTCGAGATACCGAGAAATTCGAGCCGAAGAGGAATAAATGAAATATTCCGACGACTCCGTGCCCCGCGATGGGAATTTCTCCATGTAAACTCATTAATAATATTCTTTGTCTTCTCGTCCGACAGTTCTCTCCTCTCCCTCTTCTCCCGTCACCTCGCCAAAACTGCTTCCCCCTCTCCTTCGCCCCTCCATTCAACAAGCTGCAAGGTCGCTTATGCATTCTACTGGCGGTATACTTCATGCATTAATCAAATCCCATCCCCCTTTCCTTTCCCGATCCTTTTTGCCCGCGAAGAATACAAGCGATAGGGACAAGTCACGAACAATCCAAGACTTCATCAGCCCTCGTGTGTGTGCCACTGTCTTTAGCGTTAGACTACAAAACGTGAAGGGAGCTTCCAAGTAATCACCAACGAAAAAGATAAAACACACTCACAAACAGCTGTCGAAAATTAATACTCATATTTCGTTAAGACGTTAATCGCAACGTAAGCCTTCGCTGGCAGGTGTATCTTTTAGATTCTTTGTCGGGAGTATTTGGGAAAGAGAATCTCATTTTTAGGACTACTCTGTTAAGTAGACTATTATTCATAAATTTAGCTTTGTCATTCCGCTGTCCTGTGTTATGAAATGTGTTTACAAGTCTTTGCTACTGGGATGTTTGTGAGATGAGATTTGAGACAAAAGATGAAGGAAGACGGAGTTCTCTCTTTATTGCGGGAAAAAATGAAGCTGGAAAGTTGACGAATGTTGTCATTAATCCTCAACATCTCAGCATCCGACAGGTAAAATGTTTAGCGAGACTTCCGGGTTTTCTTACAGAATCTCTTTGGAATAATTTCCTATTTTAATGTGTCATTTTATGACTCGTATATTTTAAATTTATTATATTTCTCCGTAACACTATTCAAGTATCTCTGAGTCATAGTGAAGGTCTATCTAAGTTAACATATCATTTTTCATAACACATCGTTACCGTTTACCAACACTTGTCTTGATTAATCCCCTTTTTCAATCACTGTCGTTCACAAATAAAATCTATACTTTATATTCTTTCTCCAAATGGTTTCGATTCAGCTATATATAATCAAATGTATAAGGGTGATATTTCTCATAAACAGTAAAAAAAGGACATGAAGAGAGAAATTCATTGATTTACCAAATGACGTTAAAAAAAAAGGTCAACTTGAAAAATATCTACGGTATCTGAAGAAATATCTAAGTTATCTGACGATATTTTTGCTATTAAATAGCGTAATATGGGATGAAATTAATACAATCATGTTGTCATTGTGAGTCAAAGTGACAGGTCACATTCATTCATTAAAATCTCCTTAATTAAGTGCTTGCGCGGAATTACATACCTCTACTATTTACTCGTAAGTAAATGTGAATTCTCCAGGAATATTTAAAGATACGTATGTGTAAATTCCTTCCATCACTCTGTTATCCATGAACAGTGAAAATACGTCCCGCTTTCCCTTGCCGCGTTTGAATTTACCCCTGCGATGGGGGAAGGAGAAATAGACCATCAACGTATGAACGTCAACAGTTGGCATTTTTTGGCTATGGTCCATAAAACTAAAATGCGGGGCTGTAAACTCTTTCCTTTCCCATCTCATAAGTAAGTCTTTTTGGTGGTCTCGTTATTTTTTCCGCCACCCTCTCTCATACCTTGTCCGCGCTCATGGATTGTTTCCTAACCTTCTCATTTCAGCCGCATACTTGGGCAAGGTCGGCTGTAAATCAGCACAACTGAAGAGGGAAAACAATTAGGTTTCTTTCAAAATTCCTTCCTGCTTAGAGTCTTAACTGTTCATATAAACTAAGAGTACATACTGAAGCGCTTGAAATCATCCTATTTAGTGGAATTAGGCTTGCAGTTAAAATTCTGCGATGTGGAAGAAATATTTCGTTATTGTTTATGAAGACAGAAAAATTTGTGTAATGTAAGGATTTTTATTGGGATGATTAATTAACTTTTTCATAAGTTTGGCGCTGTGTCATAGATACTGCTTTACATTTCGTATCCAAATAAAAATTAAAACCAATGCATGCAAGATTATACCGTAATGCTTGATATTAACGCATGTGTATATCAGGAAAAAGCATCGTAATTTCCCCATTAGCATAAATATCCATATTCCAATATGATAGAGCCTTAAAGTAGATTCTATTCTTTAGATTAATAACAATCTACAGATGCAATAACGAATATGTATGTACACACAAACTTCACGCATAAATCCTTTAAGTCTATCCTAAGAATATTGACGTCTACGCTACTATAGTACGTCATTCTCGAACCATATTTCTTCAAAATAAATTCTCTTCTCTTATCGAATTATCACGTATCTTTCTATCGCTAAAATATTTAAAGCTAGAGTGAAAAATCTTAGTTTACAGCCCTCCCTTTTAAATTATTGATTATTACTGTCGGTGGTAAAATATAATTTAATCATTCAACATCCTCTCCGCTTATAGATTCAATTTAGAAAGCTATTTTTAACTATTTATGGTTTGAAGGTGAAAATGTTTGACTTTATAACGAGGCCCGATCCAGAGGTTTATTAAAGTTGAGTAATTTATGACACCTCTGATCCAATAACGTAAGATCCCTCTCATACACTCCTTACACGCGATTAAGATGATCTAAACTTCCTCTGCCGAATCTGTGTGGTCTACAAACGACAAAAATACGATACCCTGAAGTGTGAGTTGAGGATATATCGCTTCCTAAAAGCCATGCATTAAGCCATCAGATTTGCTGACGTTTATTCAGCTTAATTGGGAGATGAAATATGTGTGCCATAAAGTTTCCGAATCATATAAAATTATGAACCCTTCATGTCAGAGTGATTTGAAGATTCAAAACAGTTTCAAATTTTCTGAATAAATCATATCTGTTATAACTAATTAATATATTCATGGATACAAACAGGGAAAGAAATGTGTGCAACTCATTCTAAATTATTGCGAGTCGTGAGAGTATTTTACCTGGCATGTCCAGAAAGTAAGTTCCGTTTTCATTTCCAGCCTTATTAGCGCAACAATTGTAGTTTATTGCGTGTACAGTAGTTACGCTGAATCTTTGAAAATGAATTATCGTCATGTTTGGTAGCTGTCTATATGCACACATTACTCTGCTTGATTAAAATGGCGAAGAAAATTGAAAATCCCGCCGCTGGTGATAAAATTTGTAATTCGTTTGCAAGTACATACAAAACACTAAACAAATTGATATAAGTTGACATATCTCTGAAGTTTACTTGTTTTGATGTAGGTCATATTGTTATCAAGTAAGAGTGACTCAATGATGAGGATGTGGGAGCGATAGTTCAATGAAGGAAGTGATAATATGCTCAATGAAGAACGAAGTGGATGCCCATCTGTTCCAGCGTCGAAAAGCGTCGAGGAAAGCACACCCGCGGTAGTATTTCGATGCATGACAATATCCATCCTTACTCTGCAAACATGACGCAACAATTATTAGAGGCTGATAACGATTTGATTAACCTCCATACAGCCCTGACCTTACACCTAATGACTTCCATCACTTACTGCATCTGAATTCGTTCCTTGGTCAAAAGTTTTGCAACGACGACAGAGTGAAGGAAGCTATCACTTTGTGTTGAAATCACAGGTGGCCGATTTATATGGAGAGGGAAAACAAAAATTCGTGTCTCGCTATGATAAAACGACTGTTCATACGGAAGACAACGGAAAATATGCTAGGAAAACGTAATTAAATTGATTTCCAACATTGATAATAATTCAACACTCAAATAAAGATTTCTTTCAAAAGCGGAGGATTATTCAGACAGGACTAGAGGAGATATTTAAAACGATTTAAATGCCGTAAATAGAAATGAGCACAAAAATTTGAGTAAATTTACATTAGACGAATTATAATACATTTTTTTCGTGATCTCCATTACTATACGTGATAAGAGAGCCATATGGTATTTTTAAATTAGGATAAAATTATAAAACGATAGTGCGGAAATATCCACAGACAATCAATAATTAAATACCGATGGAAATATAAATGCATTCATGAATTCGAGAAATAGCAGACCCTGCGTTTTGAGGCAACCATACCGGATCACAGTTACCTCATTTATTCCTTTTAATTTTTGAAGGAAATAGCCTTGACTGCTTCAGGAAAAGAGAAGATGTTTTTCGCTTGAACTGTCCCCACCGATTCACGACAGGTGATTGAGAACTGAGGGAGTAATACGATAAGGAATGTAACAGAAGAATCACAATAGCGCCGTCAGTTAATCTTCGGGTGGGTGTGGTGAAGGAGGAACGCCGCGAATACGACGGTGATGATGATAATGCCGATGCTTTACCAGAGCTCAGGGAAGCGCGAGGGGTGGTAATAGTGGCGCGAAGTGTGGGAGGGGGATTATGAGGCACGGGGACGCTAGAGAAGGAAGAGGGGAGGATGAAAATGTTGAGCAGGGGGAGGGAGAGGACACTCTTTTATCGCGCTTGTAAATTTCAGGGGACCTGGAGACTTGCCAAGCTTGTTTGGCACGTGGACTCGCGGTGGGGTTTTGAGGAGTGTGGTGTCGAGGAAGAGTCTGGCGGGGGAGGCTGAAGGGATGTAACACTATGGGGTGGGAGGGATGAACATAAAGGCATGCCTTTTGGACCAATTTTATTCAACCACCATCGCTCCCCTCCCACCTTTTTTCTGTGCGAACGTGGGTTGGACTGGACGCGAATCTCTCTTTCTCTCCTTACCGATGGGTTGGTTTGTGTTTTAGAGGGCTTCGACAGGTTATGCCTCTCTGATGATTTATGGCTCCCACTTACAGTTTAATAAACAGAATAACTTTTAAGAGCTTTTGGGAGGCATCTGCGATGCTATTAATAAGGATTTGGTCGCGTTTTGAAAACAGATTCCATTCCGGTGTTTATGTGGTTAATGCTAAGCTGGTGAGGCTACTGTTAAAGCCGCTGACCATCAAAGCCGTCCTTCATCGATAATTGCATTTCGATAGTTACGGGATGGATGATTGTTTGAAAAGGTAAAAAATAAATAGGGGATTCCTGTCATCAGACGAAGAAAAAATTTATAAAGCCAAATTATCACGACTATCGACTTTTAAGAAAAAATCAATTGTTAAAGCACCCAAAGTTCATTCCTCTCCTTAGTGTATTCACCTTGAGAAAAGATAACGAATATTCGTTTTGATAGCTACAATAACATTTAACACCTCCACCAGGATTAGGTATTAATAAAACAGAGTAGTAGTAAATGCCAGTGTCACGTATCAAGATGAAAACAATCTTAATATTCTTTCTCCAAAATAGAAATCTCTATTTAGGCAAGGGTTGAAAGATTGTTTTTTTCCCATTGGCCTATCTGCGCCCTTTAGATGCTGAAAATGAGAGATGGTCTATGCGTCTCGACCGTGCAACGACTCTGAGAGATCCTTTGTGACGAAGGCGTTTCATGAAGCGAATCCTCCCCACGCTGTCATATCTCACGCCGTGATGAATGTGGAATAAAAAACCTCCGAAACGGGGATATTCATTTGAAGGGACCGAGGCGACTGCATACTTAAAATAGACTATAGGAATAAGGGCCGTGAAGGAAAAAATAATAAGTCCCGCGGCTGGTGGTCGGAAATTATTCCAAAGCTCGAAATCTTGACAAATGATTCAGTCTTCGTTTCATCCTTTGCTTCGGTCTGTCGAGAAACGACGGGCAATTCCGAGTATAGGGCCTTTGAGGTAAAATTTTGGAGTTGTTAATTTTCGACACCCTTTTTGTAATACCAAGGACTTATTTCTTACCTAACTAAGAAGTATTTTCACATCGCTGAAAGACTGCTAATCACAATAAACAAAAAATCATGAAATTTTTATTCAAGATTATTAGCCTCTGAATATTTAGCGTAAAGATCTGGACCTCAATCTCAGTGATATGGCCTTCATGCAACAACATAGTTATTCCATTTATGCTTATTCTTTTTAAACTTAATATGGCAGGACATGAGATGCTATTGCTATTAAAAACGGATCATTTGATTAGCTTCTCAGCCTATGGATGTCGCCTACAGATTCGATCTATATTTCAGTCAGAAAATTCTTCTAGAATAAGCAATCTTTAATAAAGAGAGGAAAAAAATAAAATCTTGGAAATGATACGAATAAGTCTGTCGATTAGCTGAATCACAGAGAGCAGAAGGATGTCTGGGCTTATCCAAAAACATTTACGTCTCCATTCTCCGAAGGATACCATGAAAGCTTCAAGATTTTCAGAATTTCGTCACATTCCGCAAAGGCATACCGCAACCAAAAAAATCGTAAATGTGAAGTTTCCGACTCCGCTATCCTTCCTCGTACTAAAATTAGCCCACTCTTCTTATGAGAAATCGCCTCGCATAAAAACGTTCCTCCAAATTATCCTGGACTGAAATATTAAACGACTCTAGCAAGGGTAGGGAGAGCAGGAAGTAAGAAGGATATAGAGCATATGAAATTCTTTTAAGAGAACGAATTCAAACTCGGTAACTACACTTAAATGCGACATTCCGGAAAAGGTCTATTTTTAAAATGCTTGCAATAGGGAAGGAGTCTAAAAAAGATGAGGGTAAAAGTAAGACACATTTCGTCGTGGATTCATTATCTCGTACCAATCTTACCAGTAGATTTACGACCGTCGGAGTACCCGAAGCGTTTCTCACACGCAATGTCTCACCTTCTTACACCCGAATTAACCAATCCGAGAGAAGGAAAGGGCATATGGGTCTCAAGGATTGCTCAAGTAATAAAACGTTCGAGGCACCGGTCCCTTTTTTAGTCTTCCCTGAAAATATCCCGCCCAATACAGCGAAGGAAATGATTTTAAGCGAATCAGCAGCTGAGAAAGAAAGGAATTAAAGATGCAAGAAATAAATGGAACAGTAATAAAAACGTTTCAGAGAATAGGTCAGGAGAGGGAAGCTACAAAACATTCAGTAAGAGAGAAGCGGACGAGCGATAATATAATCAAAATGGAACCATAATTTCTCCAGAAATAGCGCGACTAAAAAAAGGATTCTTTTATTTGTCGTCTACAAAATCTTTAAATGACGCTCTACATTTAGTTTAAATTAAAAACTATGATTTATTACTTACGATAGTAATTTTTCGCCAATAAACTGCTACTAAAGAATTTATATTTGGTATTGTAATAATTTGAGAATGGAGTTATGTTTTTAGTAAGGTCGCAGCTTCTGATTACATATATTGCTATAAAAATTATCTCCTTAAGCGACAGACAGAATTTCCACTTATAAAGAACACTCGAAGGAAAAAATATGAAAAATATTAATATCTAAAATCGGAGAAGAAAAGCTTAGTAATTTTTACGATATATAGTTGTTTACAGTAATAATTTTAATTATTCATAAACATCATGGAAAAGTTGGGTATATAAGTTATAAATGAGGCTATTGTAGATAAAATTCCTTTCGTATTATTACATTTAATGTCAATATCACTTTTAATTTTCTACGACATTACCATAGCGCGTAAAATTGAATATAACTAAAACGAAAAAGAAAGAAAAATCCTATTTGCTGAAATTCAGCCCAAAATTGAAGAAAATGAACGGATTGGGTGATGTATGAGGAAATTATACGAGGGCGTCACTGGTATGAAGGAACGATGACCACAAAATCTCATTTCACGCGTGTCCTCCAACAGGTGCTGCTCGTATATCATGAACCCTGGAGTCCTGCTTGTAGATGAAGGGAACAGAAAGAGGAAAGAGATTTTTGGGAGAAAAAATGGGAGAAGATGTGACTCGGAACGTAAGCTTATAAAGACGTTTAAGGGTGTCCTGCGAAGATTACTCTCAATGCAGGGAATAGTCATCCTCTCAGGATAATAAAAAAGATGAAAGAACGTGTAGGCATGTGTATGAGGTTTACGGTACAAGCTTAAGGACGCCCTAAAGCAAAGGACTAAGGGGAGAGATAGCTAGACTGGGAGTAGCCAAAGCTGTTTCAGATGACCTATGTGTATGTTAGCCCGTGTGCATTTGGTAGGGGAGATAAAACGCGAAAATTATACGAGATTAATTAGGAGGCAAAGAGACTTTCCCGCTAACCTCACGCCGTGGATTCCTTTAATATCTTTCGTCCCTCCAACGCCGCACGATATATATCTTCGCTCATTACTCTCCAGACGCAACATTTTCTACATCGGAGAATTTTCCTAATGAGTTATAAGACTTATATGTGTACACTCGGACGGGATATTAATTCTGAGTTTCCCCCTCTTGCATTTACATGGAGAACAAATGTCAAGTCGTCCAAATTCAAGTTTACCTATTAGAACTGCGCCCGAGTTTTTTTACTTATACTCAGGCAAAACAATTCTCAGTATCATTAGGATGGCATCATTAGGATGATTTTTGATTAATTTCCTTTTGATAGTGCCAATTTCAATTAGCATCTTTTTCAGTCTGCTATTCTTTACATAAATAGCCTCTTGCGTAATAACAATGATAATGCAAATAATGCAATAATTTCTCAGTAAAATAAATTTATAAAATAAACCATGATGGAGTTAGTTAACTTTGTACTAGTATACTTTATACTATACTTATTGAAGGCGATTAATTATACATTCAGGGTTATTTGTAACGGTTTTCATTAAATAACCTAAAAGAGACTAATATTTTTAAATAAATAACAAACTTTTCTGATGAAAACTGACCTCATTTTGTAACAAACGTATCAGTTATCCGTTTTGGTTTCTTTTCTGCCTAACTTACTCATTGCTTGGTGTTTCTAATAGTTTTATTCATAATGAAACATTCCTTTCTTTTGCACCTCAAAACATTCTTGCGCGTAATTACAAAACTCTTGGTACCTCTACATGTACTGGGAGGCATGATTTATATCAGGCTACAAAAAATAAAGGGATGAAAAAATTCAGTTCCAATGTGAGACCAATTACCCCAATTCCGAAAAATCTCCATGCTTTCAATCTCCGTTCTCCAGTCGCTCCTCGTCGTTTTATACTCTCTTCCTCATCTCATAAAACCTCAACGACTGAATTAGCGGAGCATTCAGAAGACAAAAATCTTGACAGAGGCCGGAAGACGGAACGGGAGTGGGAGGTGGCGCGGTGCGAAGCAGTTCCTTGGAGAGGATTGAAAAGTGTGAGTCGCTAGTGGTTAAACGGAGTGTTTTGGGGGGAAGGATAAATAGCAGAGGAACACGGGAGAGGGTCCCGGTAATTTGGGCGGGACGGAATGGCAAGGGGAAGGAGGAGGTCACGCTAGTTTGGCCACTCGGACTTCTCAGCTTCTTCCTTTCCTCCTTCCTTCTCTATCCCTTAATACCCGCCTACCTGGCACGCTTTAATTTCTGTTTCAACATGCTCCTTGTTTTTATATGCATTTTATCGCGTCCGTTTCTCTCTTACCTTTAACCTTTATAGTACCAGCTCATTAAGTCTGTTTTGCTAGGCGTTTGTTTTTATGATCGAGTACTTGTAGGATCAAATAGATATTCACGCATAAATGATGCTTCAAGAAAGCCAGAGATTGTTTTCTTTTGTACGCAGTATCGGCGACTGCTTCCGGCTATATTGATTCATTAATTACTGTATTTATAAATTTGCTGAATTTTCTACCATTTTACAGAACGATGAGAACTCTTCAAGGTTGTTTGATGAAACTCTCGCAATATGGAAATAAATCGCAAGCCAAGAATTCAATAGAGGAAATTACAATATTAACAAATGTTAAACTCAACGGCAAATTTGTTAATCGTAATTAGAATAAAGGAAAGGTAGAAAAGTAAAAATTAAGGATTTAGGAATGTGGACCGACATGCGATACAAGATAAGCAATGAGTATTTCCTGAAGGATTGGATAACATCTTAAGTATGTAAATCTATCCTTCCCACAGTAAAGATCTGGAAGAAGATATCCAAGATATGAAAAGATGAAGATATCCAAGATGGAGAAGATACAATCAGAAAAAGCACTTCGGTGCTGAGAATAGTTGAGGTAATCCTTACACGCTTTACCTTCTGATCTTGGTAGAATAGATAGAAGTATAACATTCGCAATAAAGAGTGACAGAAATATTTTACTCCAATTAGGAAATGAGAGGCAAATTCTAATTAAAATTGCGGATATCCATAGAATGAATGACACCCATAAAAACTAACACACAGCCTTATGTTACTTTGATTAAGATTAATTTCGCAAAATTCGTCTAAAATTTTCGGGCCGGATTGGTTTCGCAATGTACATACAATTTCCCTTGCTTTCCTTATCTCTTACTGACTTTTTGTAACACATACTCCACTTATGTCTCTTATGTCATGCCAATTATTCTTTCTAGATACTTCTACCGTTTCGATACGCCTCAACTGCCTGGTAGGTATGGGCTTCATTCATTCATTTCATTCATCATTTGCGTTTCATAACCAAAGTCTTACATCTTAGCTTTAAATCGGTAAGCCGGAAGAGTGGAAATCAATTTTAAGAGTGGAAAGACTGAAAAATAATAAGAAAATTGATATGCTGAGCTAGGTTAAACGCTTAAAGAGTATGATATAGGGAGAGTATGAGAAAGGGAACAGGAGGAATAAAGATTAGTAACCTCGCCGTCTATTTTCATCCTTAGCTTCCAAACGCTCTCATTGCACATTTATCATTTTCCTATTATACGCCTCAACCTCTATCAAACGAGTCCTGATCATATTAATGACATTTAAAAGGCATTTCATGACTGATCGTTTAGAAAAATTGAGGAATGCACCTGGAAATTATTCTTTGCGTACACGGAAAGGAAAAGTGTTAACCGAGATTTTAATGACATGGCAACTTTGCTTTGAACCGGATAAAGCATTTTGCAATGAAGCGTGTATATAGTGAATCATATATAATTACTACATTAAATTCAAATATCAGCCAATTATATTGAGCTCAGCGTCTATTTTAATTCGCCAGAATGTAAAAGTACTTGTAAGAAAAAGACTTTTAGGCTTCCGGATCGCCAAGTGGGCGACGCATTAGTCTTCGAAAGAGATTCTGGGTTCGATTCCAAGAGGGGACTCAAATGTGCTAAATGACCAACTACTGCTACGGATATGCTCTCAGCGGAAATTTATCGCTCTTTCCATTATCGCTAGAACTTTTCATGGAAACCAGTTATTACCGGAGTTATTACGAGTTCAGAAAGGTTTTTAATTCAAGACCTTCTCACTCAAAAAATCTTTATGGTGATATGATCTACGTAATGTTAACACCCCGATACGAATGATCGAGATCGAAGCTTTCTTTTCGTGTTAAATAGGTACTGCGAAACTGAAAACAAAGGAACGGATGAAACGATAACGAGCGGTCTATTCCCTTATAAGTAAACGTGTTGAAGATAACCTTTCGATAACTCGGCCGAGACCAATTGTTACTGATAGATGGTGGGGTATTCATGCGTGTTCTGGTGGATATTTGGAATCAGCTTGAAAATAAACTCCATATATTAGCATGTGGAGATTCGATCTTATTGCGGCTAAAGGAAGTCTCACGTCAAAATCTTGATCGTATCAAAGTCACTCGCTAAAGCGCAAAATAAAACAAATTATTCAATTAGCCGAGGAGAGATCAAAACAGATGGATCTAGCGCGCCTCTTTGTCTTCCACAACATTCAAGACAAATGTGATTATTCCGCAGGAAGAAGACTAAAGGATTAAGGCAGCGTGGTTCCTGAACCGCTCGCACCCACGGGAGATATAAACGAGCGACAGAAAAACGTAAAAGAATTAAAGGATGCAGAATAGAGCGGGGGGATGAAAAAAGACAAAGGCTTGCACAATGGCCATGGTTGCGAGGGAGGCGAGCAGAAAGTCCGTTTTCCTGTCTCACCCTCCCGCAATATTTTTACCTACCTCCGATGCGAGCGAGCTTGTGCAAGCCCGTATGAAGCAGATGGGAGTAGAAAGATATGAAAAGCAGGAGAGATGGCAAGAGAGAGATACTTTTAAAGAGGGGAAGCAGGTGAAAATAATGGGAGCTCGGGGAGGGAGTAAACGAGGGAATCAGCGAGGGAAGGAAAAAGAATGAGTTAAGGGGGCGGTTTGGATGGCGGGGAAGTCGTGGGGGTTTGGGAGGAGGGAGGTGTCGGACTCTACCCGGAGGATATAAAACATCCTTAACGTTCTGCGTAAACACACAAACACAAAACTAGCACGCACATTCTCAGAGGGCGTAGAGCTCCCGACTATACCAGCCCGCACACATGCTCGCCTTACGTTTGACTGACTGACATCTCCCGACGAATTTACTGCCTACTTCCCCTATCCCCTTCCCCATATTCGTCTCCACCCCCACCTTTCTTCGAATGTTATTTTCAAGTCCTCTTCATACACTTTCCGCCATTCCTCATTCTTCAATTTTCTCTTCCACACCTTCGATCTATTAATTTCGTTTTACTCTAAATCCATAACTTCCCTTCTGTCCCGATCGCCCTGAACCATTAATAATATACCTTCGAAGCAAGGAAATGACATCATTATAAATTTGACTCCCACGATAGTTATTTTAATATAGATACAGGAAGTCACTCTGTAAAAGAATCTGCTAGTAGACACGCTAGGCCGTATAACATCGATAACTCAAAAGATGTGGCATTTAACTGTAAAAGCTATTTCAAAGAAGAAAATCTCAACTCTTGTTATTTTCATCATAGATAGGCTTGCGTGATGTGAAGTTATTTGGACAGTTAGCTGCTAATATGGCCATTATATTGATGCAGGCTTCCTTATATTCCATCAAATCATTGTAGAGTCACAAAAGGAAAAAAAGTACGGTTTCACTCCATTAATGTATAACCTCATTAACCTAGTAATAGAAACTCTAAATAAAAATCAACTTTGGAAAGCTGTAAAATGTGAAAATCCATGACAAAAGATGTAGAGAGAAACAAATTTTACAGTACAAATTTTCCACAGAATATATTTCAATTCCAGCTCACCTGATGGTAAACGATCTGTGTCGAAACCGATGGTTTAAATACATCCTATAGAAAATTTATCAAATGTAATCCTTTTCCCTTAGAAAATTCTGCTGAAAAGCTGCAAGAACGCTTCAGGTAGAGAATCTTTGCAGGAATGTCAATCCTTGAATATCAGAGCTTGGAAGAATGATAATACGCCAAAGAACGCTTCATATCCCGAGGGACCAGCAACGAAAACAGTTTAAATAATATTTTCATGAAAATTTAATTAAGCTTTGAAAAGTTTTTTGGCGAATCACGCCGATTCTTGAATTAAGCGCTGAATGGTAATTTTAATTAATCAAATTGTAGCCCTATGTGTCTGAAAAGCTTGAAAATTTGAAATGGGCCATTTAAGGATTCGAAAACGAGCCGAAAAATTCCCACGGCTCTCGGGCTCCCATCATTTTAGCGGAGAATGTCGAAAGCGGATAGGGAGTTGGCGGATGGCTCCTATTCGCCCACGCAAGTGAACCTCCCAGTCGTCCGAGGGCATATATGCATACAAACACACTCCCACGCGCAATAATTGATCCCCTCTCCCCAAACGCCCTCTCTTAACGGAAGCTGGCACTTTGCCCAGGGCGGAAGGGAGGCGGTGTCCGGAGGAGGTGGGTGGATAAAAACCACTTCCCCTAATCCGCCTATCAAACTCCCCTTTTTCTCCCTCATAAGTGAAGAAAGAATCTCTCCGCAACGTGGCTCTTACGCGACAGATTAAGCCTTCGGGAATCAGCCTTACTTGAATACCGATAAAAACGAATGCATTCGATCAACAAGTCCGGGAGTTATAAGATCTTGACTTAGTCCTTTTATATTACTCGTAAGGACAATTTATAAGGCAGCAATCAGAATTGAACTAACTAATTACTAAGAAACTTAATAATTACTAATAATACCTTATAATGCAAGAACAGAAAAAGAGATCTTAGGCATATCATACGTCCCTCAAACGAACATAACTAAAAATCTATTTGTTAGACTCCAAAACGCATTTCTAAATTATGACTATACTAGTCTCTCCTTTTAGATATTAGGAATTTATAGATTATCAATCTAGTAAACGAAGCAATTTCCTAGTCACCGTCTACCACTGGGTGCTTTAGACTAGGAACATAATGAGCTCCGAATTCAAATTACTTCATGGAAAAAGTTATATTGATATTCGTTGACATAGCAAAAAGGATGGTAATGGAAGTGTTGTTCAGATAAGACTTTTTGCATTCATAATTCATTCATGAGTAAGTACAAAAACAAGAACACAAAGTAAACACGGTCTATCATGTATGAGACGAAATTCATTGCTGAGCTTAAGAGTTATTTTAATTAGATAACAACATGCTGAAAAAACTCCTTAAGGGAACCATACAAGAAAGACATGAAAAAAGAGATTTTGCGTGGAACAAAAAATTGAGTTCTTAGAAAATCCATAGGAATTCTTGGGTAATAGAAAATATTTATAAGTACCAAATGAATGCCTTGTGTCTAGCAAGAAAAGCGGTGTAAGAAAGACGTAGGAAACGTTTGAAAAGGAAGTTAGCAATAAAACAGTCGTTGCGGGAAGCCTTGGGGGTTCTACCCCACATTTCCACATTAGTGGACAGTGGAAAACTGCGGGAAGATTAATATTGTATCCCCTTTCTGTAGTAACTGAGTTCATACATCGGCGTAATTGCAATTGCGCATTTTTTCATAGATAAGATTACACAAACCATAAATCATGGAAAGTGTCGAAATACGTCTTCAGTACCTTTCAAAACTAAGCCTTTGACCTGCCGTACCAGACGCAAAAAAACTAAGCGGCGAAAACAAAGACGGAAAGGAGACGGAAAATGACCGAGGAAAAAAAAAGAGGCGGAAAAATAAGGAATCGGGATTGCCGAACACGTGCTCAAAGGAGGTTATAAACGACATTTCGATCCTTGAGGAGTTTTTATCGTGTAAATAGGGTTCAAGAGTCTACGGCAAGAGAAAAAAAGAAAAGGTTGGGCTAATGGTTGGCAAAGTACCTACTCTGTCGGTTCCTAGGTTTTTCTTTTCTCGCGAAAGGGTTACATTGTAAAAAAATCCAATTTTTTTTACTGAGCTTAGTGCTGCACTTGCCCCAATTTATTATTTTACTTCTAAATTCCTCTCTGATACAGTGTCATAATTTCATAATCTGCCTCCATGTAAGACCATATATCATTCCCACCTTAATCTTTCTAAATAAACCAGAAGAGAGTAAAAAGTATTATTAATAATATCCAATATGTTTAATTGCGATAAATATTACATTATACAAGCTATTTCGTTGATGAGCGACGAACCATTCACCAGAACATAGCTAGGTCAACCCAAGTAACCAAGGAGCCGAATAGGAAATTCATCTTAAGGTAATGGTCAGTCCAACATATTCTGCGCATATTCCAGCTGTTTAGTTTTTCAAAAAATGTCAAGAAAAGACGATTTCGATAAATGAAAATAACCAAGAGGAGTCTTGCCAAATATCGAGGGTAATCGAATTTCGCCTCACGGCTCCTCCTCTAAACAATAGCAGATAACGACCGCCATGACTTAATAAAGAACGTCTGCCTCACGAAGCGAATTCAATGAAATCGCTTGTGGAATCGATTTGGAATGACAAAGCCATATAGTGTGTCGAGAACATTTTTCCTTTCTCTTTCAAAAGGACAAAAAATGTTGGTTCTCCCAGCCGTGATGCACTCCAGACCACGCGAAGATGGCTTTCCCATGCCAGAAAAAGGAAATTTATATTCCGAGGATACCGCCCCTACTCTCCGATACGCTTTATCCCGACTCATTTCCCAAGGAACGCTGTATACGTATTTCATTTCCAGAGGCGCATCATAGGGAAAATCCGCCACCGAAGTAGCTCTAACATTGGGGCGATGCTATCGTTGCGTGTATAACTGGGCGTTACCTATCGCAGTTCGCACGCCTGGCACTTTGCGTTGCATCACGAGAATAGGAAGAGGCGCCTTGTGCATTGTCCTGCCTTAGTGACCGTCACGCGCTGTTGCCGGAGAAGGGTGTTGGGCACGCTTCGAGAGTAGACGTTCTATAAAAAATGGTTTGATAGATGAATAAAAACCATGTCGGCGTTTTAGCCGAGTGCGATGACCCTCGTTGGCCTATTGCTGTGTAATGAAGAAGATTTATCGACAGTGAAAAGACGCCATTTCGTAGGCGTCACGTGTTTTTGGAATTACTGCTCATCCATAAGGGATTGCTGAAGAACTCGAATATATCATGTTTTAATCTCTCGAGTTCTTGGCCATCGAATTTCTTACTTAAATTTAAATATTTTCAGCTCCGCTTACCTCTTTCCTCAGGGGAAATAATTTTAATTTCAATTAATAATTAACCTTGACGCCCCTATATTCAGAAGAATATCTATATATCTGTATCCACATAGATGATGATCTATGCATTATAAATAGCCTACATCCATACTTCTTTCATTATAAATTCTCTGAGAATCAAATAATTGCTATAATTCCACCAATTCCGCTTTTGTATTAAATAAGTCAGCCACGAGTTGCAGCGATAATTTATATTTTCTGTCAAGTTTTATGTATAGCTGAACAAGACAGAAAAATTCCACAGAAATAATTTCCCATACGTTGGCAAGAAACTCTGCAGCATAAGCGTTATTCTGCATAAAAAAATTCACTCGCTCTAGACTCAGCGTTCGGCATCGATCTTCTATTTAGCTGATTTTCTCGACGTTGACAAAAGAACTACTAGGTAGACATATTTATGTTCCTAAGTAACAACTTATGTATAAAAACAGAGAAGATAGCTTAGAAAATGGTAAGGACTGTAAACTTACCTCAATTACTTCTTCGGTCAAGATCTTCAAAATGGCTGCAAAGTTCTCCATTTTCTTTTCATGAGTTGCGCAGTTACATTTTTCATAGAAGTATATTCCTATAAGATTCTCTAGTGGATAAAAGCCTCTTTCATGAGAAGTTCATTTTTCAAGATGGCAAATAAAAACTGAAAGAGATAAACGAAGAACTCGGTTATTTTTACATAATCTTTCGCACAACTTGAGTTTTATCACCTAAAATAGTAGAAAATGTATAAAAGTTTTACGGAAAATTCAAAATTGCATTGAAAATGTTACATGGTCATATATACACCATAATACGGAACATAAACTGCTGTTGTCACATTCATGGTTCTATCAATATAATTGCCGCCAAAAAGTAATCGGTTATCGTTACTATTGAATCGAATTTATTTAACCGGTTTAACGATGGAGGTCTTTCCTCTTTTCCATTAAAAAGTTAAGGTGACAAAAGTGGTAGAGATTAGACAGAGGCTCAGCCACCTTCTATGACATTGATGTGTAAGTTTTACACCGCGACGCATGAAACCACCTTCGCTTCGGAATCCTTCAGATAAATGCTAATTTTTCCGCCTGGTAGGTAAATAAAAAGTTATGTATGCCTCCGAGGAAAGAATATTAATAAGCGATTGAAGTTATGTAACGATACTTCTTATTCGCCTTGAATGTTTCTATCGACACCTTTAAGTGATTTTCAACTTCGACGGAGGAACATTACCAGCTTCAAAGGTGTGCTTCTTCTTCAGAGAATCAAACCTGGTAATCCAAGGACGAAGTCTCGGCTTATAAATTAATGTACATGAGAACATCATCTGAAGGAGATTAAAGCCAAGGTGAAGGGTAGGACACCCAAGGATCTGCGTCCACCGTCCGTAGACTGGAGGGCAGGACACGGTCGAGCGAGTTTAAGAAAGAGAGAGATGGGGAAAAAAGCTTGAAAAAGATAGGGAAAGTTAGAATATACAAGTTCGCGATGTGAGACGGACTCCACAGACCACACGCCTAGCATTTTTAACGCACCGGATTCCAAAGGGTGCGGTATGAAAGCGATGGATTGAATACGACTTTGTGAGTTTACCTACCGCGTACGGTACGCGAGGTGGTCAATGAAAAATTCCGCGCATAGTTGCTCATCTAATCTTCTTCCCCTTAGACACTGTTTTACTTCCCTCTCTCTTACCGAAGCTTTGATTTAACTGCGATTTATGGAAAGAGGGAGGAGTTTCTGCCGCGGATACAAAAACGCTAAAAAGTTTCTATCTCATCAGTCACAGCGCGTATTCAATAGAATGGCATTCAACTTGGCTTTCACGTAAAACCTCCTCTTTTTCCATCCCTGAGAGAATATTGGCGCCACTGGAGACGGGCCTTCCTTCATCGCTCGTTTTAATATGAGAATTGAGATTCATCTGCGCAATTTTTTCATTCGGTTGGTGACCCAAATACAAGAGTAGTGTAAAATAAATTCTTACCCTTATTTAAGCAGGTTTGATAGCTTAGTAACCGTACGTAAGCTTTAGAAATGATTAGTGAAACGATGACGACGATTCGTTCATGTTTTATTTTAGAGATGATCAATCGACTCTTTCAAGAGGATTTTCTCGCTTGTGGCTAATCTCTTATTCTCGTTTAGAAAGGAGAAATCTGAGAGTTAAGTATTCCGAGAAAATACTAGCACATGGGAGGTTTTTAAAATTCAGTCCTGGGAAAAGCTATTCGTCAAGAATTTAGATATCGGTATTTTCCTTCCCATTTTCTTCGAACAGCAAGATATTCCAAGGCTATTTATTTTGCTCACTCTGAGATTTAAGACTACAAGAGTTAGTGTCCGATGAATTTTTAAGCATACATTTGAAAAGAATATACGAGACTTGCTACTTTCTCAGCAGTCAGAAAATTAGAGTAATCATAAGGAAAGCAAATGGTAAATATATTCCAAGTAACAATGTTATTGATCCCTCAAAAGTTATTTAATAGTTCAAAAACCATAAAATATTACCAGCAAAAAGCACGGGAGGCTTTACTCGAGATTTAATAAATACTCGAAAATTAATAAAGTTATGATTATTCTATGAGTTAAGAGACTTAAAAAATTTAACATGTCTTTACGCTATATTCCGATTATTCAACAATAAGCAGGGCTATTTGAACATATTAAAGATTGGTTCCTAACGAACGGAGAAGTACGATTTATTTTTGTGCACACACACCTCATGCCCCTTCGTATATACTCTTTATGAGCTAAGTACTATATCAGCTAAAAGCTTGGTTAAGAGTAAGTGCTAAATTTTGTCGTACTTAATACTACTTTTCTCTTTTTTCCATGCACCTTTTTGCTTATGACACACAAAACTAGAGCTCTTCATTTCACTCATGAGTAACTCACCACTCTATTTCGATCAGTACAGAAAAACAGCTGGCCTTGAAATCACCCCCCAATATCCTCTCCCCCACTTCAATCACACCGATACTCCCCGTTCCATGTGATATATCGACGGCTTTTCCAACTACCTCATACGCTATATGATTCCATAAATTCATAATGCGACTCATTAGGAAATGCGTTCGATCTTCCCTCGGAGAAAAGAATGAGTCTGGGAGGCCGAGCGAGGGGAAGGAAAGATAGGCGAACCAGGGAAAGAAGAGCGGGAAGTAGGGTTGAGAATGGGCTGTAGCGTTAAGGGCAATAGTGTGGGAGGCTTGTGACCTAAAAGGTTATTCCGCCGATGGAATCTTCCACCTACAATCCCACCCATTCTATTCTCCCCATTTCCCAGTTCCTATCCCCCCTCTTGCCACATCCACACCGCCACACCTTCCGAAAAAACCACACATAACCTCCAGCGCCCAACCCTGCAACATCC
The DNA here is from genome assembly GCA_036926295.1 of Pachydiplax longipennis. NCBI lineage: Eukaryota > Metazoa > Arthropoda > Insecta > Odonata > Libellulidae > Pachydiplax > Pachydiplax longipennis. The sequence continues at coordinate 23,405,985 of JAVFKF010000012.1, forward strand.
AGACACAAAAGTCATTTGCAGAAAGAGTTATGGGCTCTGCATTCGTAGATTGAAGGCAAAGGCAGGTCGGAAGGATGAGGTGGATGAGGTATGGCACACACGGAAAAGAGCAGGAGGGAGAAGGTGCTACGGGTGTCGATGGGGTGGAAAGGGGTTTTTTTTTTAGTCCAACCTCGCCCTCTATTCGAGAAGTTGGGAGGGGGAGGGAGGGATGAGAAAGCCGTATATGGGATGAAAAAGAGATGGGTGGGAGGAGTAAGGCTAGTTGGTTGGTGATAAATTCTGCGGGTGAGGGCGCAGATGAAATTGACGGGAGCAGAAGAAGGGTTGGAAAATGATGCGGATGTTGGGAAAAATGGCGTGTTGGGAAGATAGTGGAGGGCGTTCATAGGGAAGAAAAGATACTCCGGTGAGAAAGAGGATAAGAGCAGAAGTTAGTTTCATAAGAAGGAAACTTAGAGATCCATAAGGACGGGTTCGTGCTCCCCCAAATGTTTGCCATATTCTCTCAGAGAAATTTTGAGATTGGATTAGATCCCGAATTCCTGAGCTTTTTAAAGGGTATATTTCTGTCGCGTTAAAGAACCGAAATGTGGGATTAGCAACATTTTGCACGGTGATATGTTCAACAAAGCATCTCTCAGTTTACTAGTTTCCATAAAATTCCAAGTAGCTACGGAAACAATTTTGATCTTAAAATTCGCTTTAATTTGTTAGGAAAGTGATATTTGATTGATTAAACAGTAAAAACGTGATTCAGAATCCACATAAACTATCGGAAACAAGAATTTTATTGTTGAAACGACCAGTTGAATAATGCAATCATTTAGTATCTAAATTATCAAAGAGAAATTAACATTGTTCAGCTTATAAGGAAAAGATGATTATGTTCCTCATAACCCTCACTAATCACTTAATGAGGGTTTTTTCCAATCTTTTCCTCCAAAAGAATTGAACCATATTTTCATATACTAACAGAGAAAGAAATAAATCTTCAGATTCAACATTGTAGTATAAATAACAGTGAATATTGTGATTACTGTTGTTATTATGTCATACAGCATTCACAAATCTCTAAATGGTTTTGAACAATCAGTTATTTATTGTTGTTATTATTATAATCATGCGAACCTTTGTTAGGCGAGGTATTATTTTGTACATCTTCCAAAAATTATAATTTAAGTCTACTACGGACCGATTGCAATATAAGGTTAGAAGCAAACCAAGTTCATATTTCTTACTAATAAAATACTAATAAAAACGTATACCCGGAGTTATTGCTCAAAGGGTCTCTTTTACAAGGTATTAGGTGCAACAACTGATCCATTTCCTTATCTCCGAACGACACCATCGTCAATAGTCCGACTTGAAAGTATAAACTCATCTCAAGAAGAGGAGCAACAATGCCCTTCGGAAGTCATATCGGTCATATTGCCGTCGGAATAAAATGCACGGACGCAATGAAGCTAATGGCCATCATTTAGCTATAAAAGCGGTGAGTTGGGAGAAAAGAATGGTGGAGCTTTTGCGTGTCTATATGGAGGGTTCCAAATCAGAGCGATGAGTCTCTATTGAAGGAGGTGTGATTGGTATGAGGTCAGGCTTCCATCGGAAGAGGTGGATGATGAAGGAAGAATCTCTTCATCCTCGAGACCAGTCGATATGGAGGAGCAGGGGCGAGGCTTCGGTGGGGCGAGGGCGTGCCGGTGCGTGGTAGTGTGGGGAGATGTATCGCCTTTTCCACGAGCACCACACCCTGCCGCGACGTCACAATGGGGTGGAAGAAGGAAAAAGATCGGAATGAGGTGCGCAGTTGTGTAGTTCTTTGTCATAGTCGACGTTAGGGCCGTAAACATCTCAATCTCCTTACCACTAGGACTCTCAATGCTCACCTCTTGGTGTAGTGAAGGCTATATCCAGGGATCGGATGAGAGGAAGGGTGGAGGAGATTTTTAGGGTTGAAGAGGGGTTTGGGTGAGGTTTATAAAAGAGATCGAAAGGAGCAAGAGAAAGGGAAACAATCAGGGGAAAGTTGGAGCAGGATAACAGCCCACTACTAAATTGGCTAAGTGAGATATACTCGAGTTCATATGTTGATGGATTGCTATATTGCCGTGATTTACGACCTCACCTTCAGTGCCTGTATCACAGCCTTGACACGTTAATCATTGAGATATATTGATAAACAGGGAAAATAGATATTATTTGGAAACAGTAACTTCCGTACACGATATTCTCATTCGTCTATTCCATCCTATATATTGTTAAATATTAGGTAAGAATATGAAATAATAACAGACTCCTTACACATTCCAAAATAGCTGAACGCTCTTAGTGATTGTAAGTTGAATTAAAAATGAAAACAGATAAAGCAATTCGCAGTAACTAAAATGTTATCATAAGAAATATATTTAAGCTTTAACATTATTTTCAAACTTTACTAACCAATGAAAGAGTTATCGCCTTTTTGAGAAACTATAGCACTATGGAAAGTTATTTGAACGTTTCATTAAGACGTGAAAATATCTCTTGCCTAATAAATCCAATAGGTTTTATCCTCTTTGAACAAAAAATGCGAATGAAAAACGCATTTATGATTTGCATTTTTCAGCCATGTCAACTTTAAAAAGTATCGTATTTATTTACTAAAATCTTTGCGAATATTCCGGATCCATCTAACAACACACTTATGATATTACTCACCAATACTTATTATCTAAAAATTCCTATGATCATACAGGCCAATTGCTAAAGAGATAATTTGATTTGCATCGATTAAGTCAGAATTTTATCTAATCCATTTGGAATGCTCATGGATTCGTCATAGATATCTTTTCTCTCCATGGGATGGATGGATTTCAATGGAGAACCTTCAGACTTTAAAAAGTTGCTCAAAAAAGTGTCCCTTGGAAACCAAGCCCTTAAAAAGTGATTCCTGCAGATAATGCATGAGGGCGAGGTAAAGTAGAATGGAAGAAAAACGCCTTTTCCTTTGAAAGAAACGTTTGCCGACTATTGAGACAACAAGTGCGCGGGAGAAAAGGCGAGAATAGGAAGGTAAACAAAAAAAGCTTAAGAGACAGAGAACGGGGTGCGAGTTGATGGTCTTTTCCTTCTTGCAGAGACATCTGCTGCAACCCCGTACGAAACAACCCTAAAACGAAGGTTTTTCTTATACTTCCATCCCGGCGAGAGGAACTAGAGAGATGGTAACTATTGGAGGGGCGTAGTTATTTCCCTTCCTGTTTCCCCACTCGTTCCTTTCAATCTCTCTACCCCGAAAATGCTCCTCTTTTACGAGGGAGGCCGAGGAGAGATGTGATAAACCCCAAGTTTTCAGTGGAAAGGGAGGCGGGACTGGAGATCGGAACGTGCACCAAATTTTGGGGAGGAATAGCGTTGAAATAGTAAAGGAGCATGTACTAAAATTGATTTATAGGGCCGTATCTTCGATGATGGGATAAGGATTGTTTATATTTCGTTTGAGAGGGGAGGTGAATGGCTGTCGCAGGTATATCCTGGAATTGATTTTTGGCTTCCTCGACCTGCAGAAACTTATTTTTCGAAGAGCTCGTGATTTCGCAGCTTTAGCAATTTACCAATTGGATTGATTTTCTCCCTCCGATAAGTTCAGTGGAAAGAATCTAAATTTATGGATACAGTGATGAGGATTAAGTTACTCCTCACTCACCGCGCAAACTATAAATTTGGAAAATGTAATTAGTATTTATAACGATGGCATTCCGCTCCGTGAACCCAAGTATTACCTTGTTGAATTTCTTTAGTAATAATGTAATATCTTGATGTATCTCCGCCATTTTCACGTATTTCTCCCAAAAAAAGTTACAGAAGACAGAAAAGAGAATGCTGCGTCACAAGTCTAATTAATCACATAATGGTCAGACTTCCGCAAGGATTCCTTTCACTATGCAACGTGATAATTTGGCCAATAAATCTGTAAATAAAAGATCCTCTATCATATAATGGGACGGATACCATGGGAAATCGTTTCTATGCCGACCCCGAGATTCTCCTCTACCCTTCATTGGCCCACGATTTTTTCCCACCATCACCGTGGTCCTTTGCCCCATTTCAAAAACTTTCCCCTTTTATTCGTAGCCAGTATCGCCGTTTTGTAATATAATCCACATGCCGACCGAAACGCCTACACCCATCCGAACTCAAGACACAGACTCGCCCGTTATAAATATGACTGAAGTGGAATAATAAAAGTTTTAAGCCGAGACCTTTTGTACCTTCAGGACCTCCGACCATCCTTACCTTCCCCACCACTTCCCTTAGGCCTTCCTTCCTTTTCTTTTGTTCCTCTACCTTTCCTTCCTCTAACTTCCCGCACACCATTTTGTTCCTTCAGATACCCCTTGTCCCGATGTAAAAAGTGAATATTAATACGCCTTCCATACCCGGAGATTCGGAGAGTTCCTAATGTTATCCCGTCAAGTAATTCATTTATCAAGGATCGAAATTTTGATGTGATGTTGGGAGAAATTGTATTTTGCTAATTTTTGTACATTTGTATACGAATGCAACATAGATTGCGTAAAGGAAGAGAACGTGAATCGTAATTTCGTATTAATATTAACTTAAATTGATGGAAAAGCACTTCAAGAAGTCAATTTGGAAGTTCTCTTCTACCACTATAGTGAAATTAGATGACTCGAAATTGATTACGACAGACCGATTTCATCGATAAAAATCGTAAATTAGTAAATAAAAATTATATGAAGCCTTTATATAGAAGTGAAAGCACAGTATTAGGTACTACCTATGTATTGATGTTATTTTCTATAAAAGATTCGCTAAGAACCAGGGGGGGATATAAAACTTTCCCCCGGAGACGGGATATTTTACTATAATTTTATTATGAACTTATCTACTTAGTTTACTTTTAAAATTACATCTGGGTGCGATAAATAAATTAGATGCATAGCGATCGAGGAAAAAATTTGCAACCGATTTTAATGCAAAATCCTCGTCAGATCGTACGGATATTGCTACCACTACAGAGTCATCAAGGGCGATCGCCCCTTCGCCACACTGAATCTGCCTTGTAATGATACCGTACTCTAATTTTGGTGCTCCTTAAATTTTAAACCGCTAAAATTAATATGATACTTATAGAACAAGATTTGAACGTTCTATTATTAAGTTAAAACGTGAGAGATGTATTTTTAATCGATTTTTAAGAATAATTGATTTCAAATAATAGCATCATTTGAAAATATTGCAAATTCTTTAAAAATGCATGCAATTCTTTCGATAGGAATATTTATTCCGTCCCAATAATCAATCAACCATATCAATATCAATATTTACATGCCCTTGACTGAAAATTTACCATGTAACTTAACTAGAGATGACATTGACTCAAATATGTCGAACAATTTAATTTCAGAGGCAAAGTAATCATAAACTGGTGAAGACTGACAGAAGTTCAACAAAGTTCGAAAAAAAGCGCGTTCGTCCAAAAGACTAAAGATTTCCCTTTTCACTTCCCGCCCGCTTTAAGCAAAACTGTAGATTCTTCGCTGTCACAAACATGCCTCATCCTTCATAAATAGATTTAAATGCTTTCGGATCTTCAAAGGAAAATGCACGGGCGTGTTTCCTCCGCAAGAAGAAAGTTTTGACAAGGAAAACACGTTTGTGAAAATGGAAATATGCGTTTTATGAGTGGAAAATGGCAGAAGGGTTATTAGGTGTGGGTATACATGTCAAAAATTGTCTTCCCGAAGACAAGTGAGAAGGTCCCTCGGAACTTTATTGCGGCTGTCAAGGACCTTTCTTAGGGAACAAAGTATTTCCCAGCGCGGCTAATGAAGGGATTTAGGATGCAAGAGACCTGCTCGACCCTACGGTGGGACTTCGAAGGTGTGAATGAGAAGAATATTTCTGTAGAAAACGCATCGCAAAACAGCCTGTAAGGAAAGGTTCTGGGGATAGCACTCGGTCACTAAAAATCTATGCAAGTATTTTCTTTCTTCCCCAACAAAGATTCTCGGTGCTCTACAGCAGGTGTGTATGTTCATTGAATTTGCTCATTTTCCGCTTTGTGTTAGCCATCTGTTAAGTAACCTAAGAGAAGGAAAACCATCCCTTCAGATTGCTGAAATTCTTTGGAGTGAAAAGAAATGAAACTACTATCAACATAGGCCTTTTCCTTTCGTTTTTCTCCACTAAAGCAAATATTAGAAGCGTAACTCGAGAAAGTTCTGTGCCAAAGCAGATGCGGATAAGGAAAATGGAAAATTTTAATTGGTGCGATAATGTGGTGTATTGAGTACTATTTTTTCTACATATTTTCAGATTGAGATGTATAATGATTTTTATCACAAGCACAATTAAAATAATTGCATAGATAAAAACTGGTCAGATTGATTAACGTCTCCACAAGATTATAATTAATATATTAGTGGAATTCTCAGTTACTTCTTTTGTATTTTGATATGACTGTCCTCAAGGCCTATTAGTTTAAATTCCTAAAAATTTTCTTCAATGATTTTATGATCATTTCATCACGAAATACTTTCATTGAAAGGGAATCATAACCATATTTCTGGTAACTTAATTTTTCAAATTCACTTTCGTTAGATTGAATAAATGACATCTAATGACAACACAAATAGTGAAGGCAAGTTTTCAATTATTTGTTAACAAATTCGATAAATTATAATTTTGTTTGCGATTATATCATATAAGGGGTTTATATACGCCTAAACAAGAAAGACTTGGAGGAATTTTTAAATTAAATGAGCCTCATTTTATGAACATACTTTATAACGTCGATAAGAACAGCTTTCATTCGAATTGTTTAATCCATTAGCGACATGAAAACTGTTTGGCACGGCATTAAAGAATGCGAAGTATTTTTTTAGGCTAACACGAAGTAGCATTGCGCTAGGTATTAAAAATGCAGTGCGACAACTACACGAGCTCGAGGCATGCATCTAATTGCCACAGGAACCATCTGGTATTTGACATGCCGCTAATTGAATTTTCATGTTTTTGACTTGCGAACTGAATTCCTGTTACATCTATCCTGGTTGGTTAAGACTAACCATAACTGTTCTGCTCTACGCTTACATTTCAAACTACTCCATTACTTATAGATGTAACATTCGGAAAATGTTCTGCTACAATTTAGTGAAATATTCAAATAGCCTAAGGAATGAATTTGCGGATCGACTCTCATTTTCAACGCACTCTGCTATGGAAATTGCACCAAATTGGAAACGGAATTTCATATTATAAGAAAAAGTAGCCTCAAATTCAACAAGGAACCAATTGTTCGAAGAATACTTCTATTTTCGGATGTATTGTTTCTTAGGAACCACCAAAATACCAGGTAGCAAATAAATGATAGACAATTCTTAAATTTATGTATACAAACAATACGGGAAATCTGATTCAAGTATTTCTCATTAGCAAGCAACTTTATATTCCATATAAACAAGGTGTAGTTAGGTATCCTGTGATTGATGGACGAAGTGTGGAACGGGTGTCGATTCGTGTTTGATTGTTAGTACAGCGACTCCTCATCCCAAGGATTGGACATCTGCCTCTTTCTCAGCCCATTCATTTCAAACTACGCCCACCAACTACCGAATTAAGTGAACCGGCCACTATATGCCACCCATCCCTTTCTCCCACACCTCAAATAGGTACTCAGCGGCGGTTCCTCATGCCTCCTCCGCGGCCAACGGTAGCTCCCCTCTACGAAGGAGAGATAGATAGGATGGCAATAACGTTAGGTCCTTCCAAAGCGACAGCGGAATCTAGCTGAATAATCTTCAGAGGAGCATTGCAGACACGTCCTCAGCCAAACCTCCTTCCCACGAGTCCGCTTCCTCAAAATGTCCCACCCGTAGCCTCTCCCATATCACTCCACGATGAATCAGAATATCCAATATGATTCACTCAATGATAATGGTTACTAACAGAAAAACATAATAATAGTCTCATAATTTGCCAGGTTTATAGGCAGAAGAGAAACTATCTAATGTTGATAATGGGTTACCTAGCCGATGAGTAAGGTGTGAGAAATAAGAAACCAACTGGCTCTATAGTATTTAGAAATTATTAATTAGAGCAAAGGAACCCCTTCTTTCACCGCTTATTAAGAAAATCACTGACTTTCAAGTTAAAATCCAGGAATTGATAAGACAGGAGTCTACTTCGTTTATTCAACATTGAAGCTCTTGTTCGACGGAAGGCATTCAAAATGTCTCCAGTAAAAATGTATTTGGATGAAGTTTTTAAATTAAATTTCATTTCTCCTCCTCGATGTACTCCTCGAAGAGATAATATAAACTATGGTGGAAGTTAATAAAACGAATTGAATTACGGTGAGTGTAGAAATATAGCTTGGTCAAGATTCTACGAAAATTCTTTTATACGTAAACGGATATCGAAGATATTTTTTTAAGTTTTCCAAGTAATTTCTTCATCAGCACCTAGAAGAATTGATAAATTCAAAAGCTAAATATAGAAATTGGAAATAAATACCGCAGGTAATTATGCTGAATATTTTGTACAAACAAGCGTCATCGCATTGGCGTACTGGAATAATTCTCGGAAACAAATCTCAGGATCAGTCATTCATGCGAAATGCTCTCCGAAGAATCAAGGATTAGGACCAATAAAAGAAAATATACCATAGAAAAGAAGTTTCCATAATCCTCCGAAACGAGAATTTGAAGAAGACAAGTCAAGCTCGGGGCGACCAGAAAAGGAACCATCTTTAGTTATTGATGTGGGCGTGGCTCTAACTCTTTATCTAAAATCTCGAATCTCTTTTTATGGTGCGCTTCGCAAGCCTATTAATTTTACCACGGGGAGGAAAGGAGAGGAACGGAGAGAGCGGAAATTTGGTAAGGTACACTAAGCGAAAGCAAAGAGAGACGTATGAAAGAGGAACGTGTATGAGTACGCGAGTGTACACCATGACGAGTTATTATGTGTTTATGGCTCTCTGGCTAAGAATCCCAAAGAGGAGAAAAATGTCAGCGGTCCGAAAGTAGAGGAAAGAATCTGGAAGGAGGATGAAAAAAAAGACGAGGTTGTTAGGAAGGAGATGAAGGAGGTGTGAGTTGAGAATGAGTTAAAAGAGTGTGAGGAAAGAGTCGAAAGTGGGCGTGGGTGGAAAATTCGGTGGGTTCCTTTGGAGTCGGGGCTTCGGGTATGGAGGAACGATGCTTGTCCGGAGGTATGAGGAATAGGATGTGTACGTTAAAAAATCGGAGGAATGGTTTGAATGGAGGAGGTGTGAGGGCAGACGAAAAGGAGTGGTAGGAGTGGATGGGTGGTGGGGGTTGTTGGTGGCTTCGTCGGTCGTCGAAGGGCAAAACCTGACTCCCATAAATCGAGAATTTAATTGAAGGAACACGACTCCTCGTAAACATTTATCGGAAATTCCGAGAAAATGCTGTATGGTATAGTAGGGGCCACTAAAACTCCTCACTATGCGCAAATAAAGGTTTCTATGCTTTTGCTTACGCCAGGGATAAATAGTCATCGTTTTTACACTTATAAATTTCCGGTATCGTTATAGTTTTTCGAATTATAAACTATTTCTCTTTTTTACGATCCCTGACGCTTCCATGGTGTTTATGGTCACCTTCGTACCTCCCAAGAGATTATTACGGTGATATTGCCATGACCATGAACATAAAAATTAAGTGCCGAGATCGTGATGGGAGGGAGGTCGAAATGCATTCCAACCGATAATCGACAACGCTATCGCATTATGTCCGAAGGAGAAATATTTCACTCTCGCTATCTCGTCATTATGGTTTCCATCATTACGGCCTAATTATAGCGACTTTGAAAGTTTGGATTTTACCTTTCTGTAATTTACGTTTAACGGTTGCATACGAATATAAATCGCTCGTATTTCTTACTATAAATCTCGGTTCACTGGGGTTAGATGTTGAAAAAAAGAAAAACGTAAATTCCGAAATCGACCTCGACGCCCTCGTGTTTTTGGTATCCATCGGTTTAGGATTTTTTTTCTAAACCATGAATTTTATAGTAAAAAAACACTTATTACGCAGGATATGCCTTAATCCTTTCTTCCTTAATATTGACCATGGAAGGGACTGATTACTTCGAGAAATAATCCATTACAAACGATTTTTGAAGAGAAGCCAAATTAAAAGGGACAAATATTCTTCTACCCTAAGAAATCTTTAAACGCTACTTAAGGACACAAAACGTCTTTTAGGGACATTAATTTTTGCCGAAAAAGAGGCCCTTTGATGTCGGTAGCTTTCATATACTTGGAAAGTAAAAAAAGCGACGCGCATCTCGGTTCCTAACCTCAGCAAACACTCTAACGAATATCCCTTTCATTGCAAGTCGGCATGAACAAAGAGGTTTTTTTGTTTTGCGTTTTTTTTTGTTCGTTTGGTACTTCGCGTCGAACCCGCAAAGAGGCGGTTTCCGGCGATGGCTGTCGAAAACACTCTGGCCCGGGTCCATTGCAAACAAGCAACAGTTGGGCACAACCTACTTTGACAAAAACTGTTGGGAGTTCAGTTACCGGGAAACACTGAATGAGAATTCTGGACGACTCAGGAACTTTTGCAAAATCTTGGGGATAAATTTATCTTTATGTTGTGTTGGCGGAAGGACCATTTCCCTGAAGATGTTAGTTTTTCGGCGCCTTGAAGAATGAGCTGTTACCCTTACTCGTGAGATGAGTGTCAAATATTTTGTGTTTACGAATACTGATAGGTCGCGTAAAGTTGGAGGCATATTAAAGAAGTGGTGGATGCTGGAACTTCATCAATGAATGAAATTTAAAGACATATAAATAAAATTCTTTGCGTGATTTATTTTATAGAGTAGGGTGTAATTGATGAATAAGTAATTATTTTAGTTTGAAAATTAAAATTACACGTACGACATACGACTCGTACAACATCGCATTAATGTGGTTGATCGAAATAAAGAAATAATGAAATCAAATTAAAAATATACTTTACAACTTTGTTTAAAGATACCAATATTTACCACTGCACTGATTCTTTGAATTTGATGACTTAATCAAGTAGTTTTCATTATTGTATGAAAGTGAGTAAAACTGAGTTATTGTGAAATTTTAAAATAGATTATTTAAGGATTCACGTAGAAAAGGACGACTTACAGGAAAAACATTAGACGCTATAACCTTTCTAACTCTCTCATTCCTCCCTCTTTCAACAGTCTTAAATCAGTAATTGGACAGGCATTGTTAAATTTTTTAATCAAACGAGACTTAAGAAGCAATTAAGCCACCGAAGATAAAATTATCTCCTCCGTTGATACCAAGAAAAATCAGGCAAATGAAAAACTGAGAGATCTTCTCTCGTGCCACCTTATTTTAACTTCACAAGCCCCGCCGGTGTTATCTCCTGCGTTCGTAGCTTAACCTTTTATACGTGCACTCGCCTTGCGAAGCCGACAGGAAAATTTATGAGCCGAGGTTGTATTAACTACAGAGACAATGCCTCGGCAGTAACTACCATTGTTCGATGCAATGGCACCTGAGAAAGAGGAGGAGGGAGGGGGCCTAAATCTTCCTATTCTCTTCGGTCGCCGCTGATCGAAATGTTAAGGAAGTGCGGGTGGCTGCGGCCGGTGGGTGGTTTTGCTTGCTCGTTGGTTAGCTCGGGAAGAGGAGTATGTAGGGTGCTCCTTCTATCTCACTCGCAAGCAGCCCCATATGGTATAGCAGGCGCCAGCCACCCCGACGACGCTATTACTCCAACTTCGTCTCACCCTTTCCACAGTTTCCTGACGGCGACCGAGCTTCTTCTGGAATCCTCCTGTTCCCTGGAAGCACGGCGTCGAAAGACGAACTGTTTATAGAATCTAGATCTTTTTAATGCCCCGCAATGGCCACAGATTTAGAAGCGATGGTAAAGACGCGGTTTTAAAGGCGTTACGCGTTGTTTGGAAAGGGTTAGAGTGGATGGGAATTTCCCCCTTTCTGAAAATATGAGATAAAAATCCCCTATATTTTTCACAGGCGTAGGAGTATTGCCTTTGTCTTAAAATGGTTGGGGGGAAATACGAAGATATGTTTATTAATAAAGATTAACAGCCTTCGGAGTAAAATTACATCGCCTAGAAATTTTAACGGGTTATTTATTTCCGACGCCTGATACGATATATTCTTTCCAGGGTTTGGAAGGATCGACGAGAGGACGTATAGGAAAACGTGAGGTGTATTAAAATAATTTGATACTCTACCTAATAATTTCCGTATTCTTCAGAGTTACAGTTCTTTCCAACTTTAAAGTCTATACGATGAAAGTTCAAATCAACTCAGTAAATCTATTTGTAAGTTTATTATGGGAATTTGTGGAGAATAACTGGTATGAAATGTTTCGTGTTACATTTTTTCGGTACGAAGAGCAACAAAAATTTCCGTCAAGAATCCTTTAACCTAAAATCGTACAGGCAGAAGGCAGGTGTGACAGAATTTTTTTTTGTATTCAAAATAATTAAGGCGAAGGAAACCTGAGACTCCCAATCATAAATGTTTTTGGAACTATGAGAATATAAAAATTCCATATAGTTCCTACAAGAAGTGATGCGATTAGCCATTCATCTAAATTCTCCTCATGAAAATTCCCAAGGATAAAATCTACGACGAAAATTTATGACGATGCGTTAAAAGTTCGAATAAAATAATTTCGCCCAACTTTAATAAAACGCAAGTTGAATTTGGATCTTGATCTCACCTCCTGTCACATTTTACGGCGAACGCCAACCTGATCGTTCCGCAAAACCAACAATCCTCCGCTTACCCATATTTCCCATATAGCATACCTCCCATCACCTGCGTAAAGAATAACCACATTTCAGAACTCTCCCTTTCTCAATAATCCTCGACACAATCTTGTCCTTTCCTCTATTTCCCTCGCCAAATCCCCTCTCCTCCCCATTCCCAGCGGCGTTGTTATTTCGCACGGGAACTGGTTCCGGGGCCCGCCGTTGGCGCGCTGTGTTAAGCGTGTGGAGGAGGTCATCGGATTCCGGCCGTAATATATTTTATCTGCCGAGAAGCGGACGGGTTTTTGAATCTTTAATTGACGTGCGTATTTTATGCAGCCCTTTTCTATACGCGAGTCTGCTCCCCTTCTACCCCATACCCTACTCCGCCATTCCCCTGGTTTGTTCCCTGACCCACCCCCTTTCTCTCGGTCTTGAAGAATCCCTGCGTCCACCCACTCGCGCTAGGGCGACTCAGCCTCCGCCCACACCTGTCCCAAGGACTCCCGATATTGTGGGAGAGAAAGAGAAGAAGAAAGAAAAGAATGGTAGAACTGAAGGCATAATTCCTTCCTAGTGTATGTAGGTGTGCCTTCGTATGAGCTGGCGATCTTCTTACTTTGCTTACCTTTACGAGTTCTAGCAATTTATCGATATGCCTAACGGTAACGTATAGGCGGGCACTTTCGTTCGGGGTAGAGGATGGGCGAAGATAAGAAATGATATCTAATTGCCGGGAATCGCAGGAGGCTTTCTGCTTTTCCAATTTCTTTTCTGTCATTCGGAGGAAATTCTTGCCGATATTTACGGAGTATTTATGGAATGGACACGAAACACAATTAGGAAGACTTTGCTATCGATCCGCAGCTCAATAAAATACCTGCTTATTTGTACCTAAAAGTTCGCATGAATTGCATTCGTTTACAAGAAAATCGTCCCGTAAATAGGCTATTAATTTGCAATTAATTGAATAGCAATATCAATAATTAAAATAAAATAATTCCCTATTGCTTTCAAGGGAAATTCTTCATAATTAAATGACGGATCAGCAGTATAGGGACCGCTTAAGGCATTACGTATTCGAGGATGCAACTTTTAACTGGAGGTATATTTAATGATTGTGATTCAGAAAATTTTCCTCCTTCACAAATTCTTTCTCTATCTATCTTAATCAGTTCATTTGGAAAAAGTTCTGAATGACCTTTAATTTCTTCACCACTATGCTTTCAAGCGCTTTAAAATCATCACATCTTTCGCAGATTCCAACGCCCTGCTTTTTGCACGACAGAAAATTTTTTGTGATAACAAAACTTCAGTCGTAAAAGGAAAAATATATTTCGTAAAGAATCCTTCGCTAAAATTATGTATTTTTCCTAAATTAGCATGATCAGGTGCATGACTCACGTAGTAAATACTTCTGATTGAACCTTTTCGCCAACGCAGGTACTCGTATTCTCAGTAGGAGATAAAAATGGTATTGATGACTTTCAATGCCAACCTGCCTCCCAATAAAATTATCCGGAGAGTCCCCGACAAGAAAGCAATGCATGCTCATATTCCGATCGAAAAAGAAAAGGAATTCTCGCGCTCAGTGATCAAGCGATCGTTACGTTCCGTCATGCAAGCCGAAGCGATAAACAAAAAGAAATATTTATAAGAGACTCGTCCATAGATAAGGAGGTAAATGGACTTCGCGTCCGAAGTCTCCCTACGACCGAACAATCCCAGCCATTTAAGACATATTCACCTCACATAAATCTCCCCTTTTTATACTTCACCGCGAGCTATAGCGCTCCCTTTTTTTCGATCTCATCTTCACCAGCAGAAGTGCCACTTCGCAGCCAACCTCCCCCACATCGCGAGTGGATCACTCCGACCTCCTCATCTCACACACAGGTGAATCTCAGAAGAGCTCTTTCCAGTCGCAAATCATCCAATCCACCGCGGCCCTTTTTCCTTCCCACTATCTCCACTGCCAACGCAGTCACCTCATCCCGCGAGTCTTTAAGACTCCACCTCAACCCTTCCTCTAGCGTTCTAATTGCCGTGACTCCATCACACGTACGAGTCCTGTCTCGCTAACCAGCTACCACCCGCGCTTTCCCTCTTACTCCTTCTTCCTCTCTTTTCTCTCGCTTCTTCCTCCAGCGCTTTCACCCACGCCCTTAGAATTCCAACTGCAGTAAAAGTCCGGATTCCTGCGTTTTACGTAACGCGTGTCTCCGGGAAGAGTTGATATAACGAATCTTAATTAACCTCTTCGCGGTGCTTTGCAAACTGCCGAATAGGGAAAAAATACAGCCTTTCTTGACTTAGATGAGTTAGGAGATTTGGTTTCTGAAGCATTTTGTTTTTCTCTTTTGGAAAACAAGGATTTAGCCCTTCCGTACCTATCTTTCGTTTTTCTATTCAATTAATCGATACAAATGTTATTATTCTCCACTATGCATTAATTTATAAATCAGTAAAATTGTGTTGGAAATGAATAATTGTCTTCAAGCTAGTGGAATGCGACGAATTATTAAAATTCCCACGTACCTATTTTGTGAGAATATACAAAGCCATTACTCAGTTCTATAACTTAAACGTAACATAGGCCCACACTATGAGTCTTTGCTACGACCCCGGGAAGACCTTTTTGGGTCCAACGAGTGGAGTTGTCAGAGTTGTATAGTAAAATAGCTTTACATTTTATTTCCTGCAAGCGTCAAGTTTAATGCAATAGAGCTTTTGTTGAAGGAATTTTTCCTTGAATTTAATATCTATCATAAATATACACACATTGAAATAATTTCAAAACGAAAATAATATTTATCAGCGTATCAACTTCACGCCTCTCATTCATGGATGAATGACCTCGAGAAAATTATACGTATCAAAACATAACCATAAAAATTTCGTAGAAGAGCGCAAAATTCAACAAAGCGTTGTTCTTCCATGGATTTTTCTTTCTATTATTGAAACATCTTACTTTACTGAAAATAGTACTTCTATAGTAATATCATTCCACATGAAACCTATGAGCAGATATCTATAAATATTAAAGAGTAACTTTAAACAAAACGTGCATTTTATTAAATATCAATGAAACATGACCGATTCCTGTGACGATTTCGATTTGAAACTGTAAAGATTTTTAAGCACATTCTTGTGTTAATTTAGACCCAGATCCTGCATTTAAGGCGTTCGAGTCTTTTACCCGAAATAATATTTTTAAATAATTTTTATTACTCTTCAATGCTACAATAATCATTGCTTCGTCGCGTTTACTATAAATCGTTTATTCTTATGACACTTGCGAATGAGTAATGGTCTTCGGATACAAACTAATAGTGGATGGAGACCAATGAAGAAGACGATGAGGATGGAAATTTCATTAGGTCAATATTCCCATTAAAATTGAAGAGAAAATTGAGAGAAAGGAAGATCAAGGTGATAGAAATACCGCGACTTAACAAGGTAAGGAGTATATCATAAATGATATATTCCTGATATGTAATCCAATCCTCAATGATAACATCAAATACATAGCCCTATGCTAGGAATCCAATGGACTATTTATAGTGTCTAAGAGGGAGTTGAGGTCGTTAAGATGTTATTGGAATTTTTTATAGCCTAGTCCGGATACGCTGAAGTCATAAAAGATGTACTCGAGTGCTTTACCTTGGTATAATTTCAAATTTATTGCCCACACTCGAATTTGAATAAAACAACTCTTCAAGGAACAGGGATGGTTGCTGGGCATTCCAGGTACCTTCAATTTTATTAATGAATAAAATGGCAAATCTTCAATAACTTTCTCACGTGGTAATGATACACTAGTTCTAAATAGTAACATTACGATTATCCTCCTTGGTTATCAGTTGGAACGTAAATCGTACTTTGAACTCCCTGCCAAGTATGAATTTGATTATCATTACTGTCACCCACACTACGATGAGAGGCTATAGGTTAGCATTGATCTCTCCCGTCGAAGTATGTAAGAAGTAAGAATGAGATAGGTAACTGTCATGAATTTAAAAAGAATTTCCTTCGATGGATGACTGAATTAATCAGCTCAGTCTTTCTGGTTGCTCATTCAATTTTCTTTAAGGATGACCGCTGTTCCTTAGAACTAAAAGGAGAACGATGCTGGCCGACAACTTTGAAATGAATGGGTATTGACTGAGCAATTACCTACATAATTCAGCCGGACCCTGAGATTGAAAAAACTCTCTTCGTTCCTAGAGCTACATAATTATCTAGGTTTACCACAATAAAACTATACAACATTACTACGGTGCGGAAAGATAACAGAATCGGCCCAATCTAAGCGAAGACAAAATAATATATCTATAAAAAAACTCATAAACATTTTCGGACCTTATGAATAACGAAACAAACGACCAATGAAAAGGGTCACCATTAACTACATAAGAGCTATAACTCTTTACCCTACCAGCCGGTTCGCCCCCAATTAACCCGAGGATCGTAGACGGCTGTGAAACGAGTAAATCCCTTGTAGAATCCAAAGTTTTATAGTCGTTTCATTCCATGGACCAAAGCGGTTTCCCCAACCACTCTTATCTCACCGCTCACGATGATGGGAGGGGAGAATCTAGAGGCAAAATTGAAAGAAAAACTCGAGCCCAATTTTTTTCCGCCATGATCCTTACACGCTAACCTCTTCAAAACCATAAAAACGGAAAAGAGGAAGAATCACCTCATAGTCCGGTATGGGCACGACAAAAAACAAGCATTATTTCACGGCGAGCAAGAAAGAATGATACCTCCTTCAAGGTCGATTCGTCGGAGCGAAAAATATATCAGCGGCAGCCATCGAAATTCAACGAGGCCGTAGATCTTATAATCAACACCTCTAAACTCGATGCGAACAAAAGGAAGGAGCGTGGTGCACGAGATAAAAAGAGGGCTGGGCGAAGAAAGAGAATATAGGAGTAAAAAAGGAAACCGAAGAAGTGTGAGGAGCCGGAGGAATGATGAAGAGGGCCTTTTACAAGTGGCCGAGAATAATGGCCGTGAGCGCTAGAGATAAGAAATGAGATTGTCGAAAATCGGTGTAGAAAGAGAGGAGCATTGAATTTGAATAAGGATGAGAAGGGGAGAAAAAAGAATGGAGATGAGGGATCGGGTAATAAGGCAGGTGATACGCTTAGTTGAGCGACGGGAATGCCTTTATTGGATGCTGGTTGGGTATGAAACTAGAACGATCACCTCGACATGATTTTTTTTCCAGCGGGCCGTTAACAAGTTCTCCATCATTTGCCTAAAACGCGAGCATTCGAGATCAATGACTTGAAAAAATCTCACGCAGCCAAGGAGAAGCCGGACTTTTCACGAGGTTCCTACGGTAGGTAAGAAATGGGATCCGTCGAACTAGGAGCGACGACTCGGTCACGAATACATGGCGGTACAATAAGTAGTTAGTTAGCTTGCGCGGTACATGCGGGTCGGTTGACACTGCGGGTATAGCAAGCACGTAAAAGGTAGCCGTGTGAAGCCCACGATGGCGGTCGGGAATAAATTCGAATAAAAGATTACGCGATGAAAAGGCGCGAGAGAGAGTAAAGAGGACAGAAATGAAGTTTCTATAAAGGGTTGGGGGAGGTGTGGAAAAGGAAATTCAAGAGGATAAAGGTAGGCATTAGCGGTCTTAAGAGAAAGAGAGGGAGAGGTTTAAGTGAAAGAATAGGTAACAGAGGACAAAAGAGTAAGGAAAGAAAGGAATATGCTCGGGAGGAGGAGAGGTAGATGATGGAGCAGAGGGAAAATAATAAAAAAGGGAACTGGGAAGGGCCGCCCGTCTGGATCGGCATAAAGAGGAGGGGATAGTTAAGGAAGGGAGGGCATAACAAGAGGGAAGATATTGTGGGGAAGGGGAGGCGGAGCTAAAACCATTTCTCTCTTTCTCCCGTGGTTGAGGGAGCGTGAGAAGGAAAGAGGGGAAGTGGGGATCCCTGAGGTACTCGAATGAAACGGAGGAGGGGCCTGAAGACAGGTCGGCACCGCCGAAAAATTCCGACCCCACAGATTTTTCCTCCCCGTCTCACCTGCGGACCAATCCCGGAGCGAGTTGAGGGTGGACCCATCGGTTATTAGACAGTCATAACCCACCCATAGTGTTTGGTCAGGAGAAGAGAAATGGGGAAGGGTTGAAAGGGGAGGAAGAGGATGTTGGGAAAGATGTATCGATGCAGAGAGGCCACGAAGAGTGGTTGAGGGTGGAGAGGGAGCGGGAATAGGTAGGGGTGGGGTAGTTTCGAGACGACTGGATTCTCCACCAATGACGATCAAGGTAACACTTTTTTGTAGGCGGTGGTTGGGGTGTGTGTAGTAGAAGGAAGGAAGGAAGGTGGGGAAGTTGGAGGGAGAGGAACTTAAAAAGTCGACCAACCGGTTTTGGCGGGTACGTCGGATTATAATAATTCATAGCATTAACTCGTAGCATCCACCCTCTCCTCTCTTCCACCTTGCTTCTCTGCCCTCCAACAACGGCGATGGCCCCACCGTTCTTCCCCAGTGGTAGCCTAGCGGCGAAATCACCACCCACGCGTCCCCGTGCGATATGTACACTTATAAACCTGGAGATTTCAACGACCGACTTCACGACAAAGTCATATTAACACCCTGGTTCCGGCATGAAGGTGACGATTTCAAATTCTATTCTCCTCTCTTCCGTATAAATCGTTAATTGAAGGTACAGACTCATTTTTCCACGAAAAATCTTCAATAATCTATTGAAGAAGTACTTTCCCCTCCCCGATAGAATAATAGGCGATAGAAAATCGATAATGCATTTTCATTCCCTGTATATGAGTAGCAGTTTCCTGTGTTGTAAATTATTCGCCAATAATTTCCAGCCGCATTACACCATGAGATGGAAATTTTTTAAGATTATCGAATTATCTACGATAACAACAGAGTATTGATCCCTTTGTCTTTCTTTTATGATGGAAATTCTACGCTTAATTCCTCTAATTAGTTGATATGATCTAAATGTTTTATCAACTGTTCGCCACTCAGAAAGAATTTTTGCATTCTTTCAAGAATTTAGCAGTTTTTTTCGTAAAATATGTAATATGTATATACTCTTTGTAAGAAAAAATACATACCTGTTTTCCTGATAAATGATTTTCCTCTTTTTCCAATTTAAATATTGTAAATGATTAGTATATAAATATAGCGAAGTGCTTTAGAAATAGGTTAGCTTTCTTTCTCCATCGATTGAGAAATTACCTGCTCATATAAGTCTTTGTCCCATCAAGACCAAATCATAGCCCATACTAGATCATTATAAACCCATACGGGTTGGGCTCATAACCATTTTAAGAATAGCCTGGTTTCTTAGAAATGGCCGTTCTCGTGCATACCCTTATGCAGACCGAGGTGGAAACCATTCGTGGAAGACAGGTTCAGAAGGAGGCCATGGGAACTTAAAAGATAGTTATCCCTTTATGAAGAATTTGCAAAGACTGCGCAGTCCCATCTTCGTAGAGCTGACTCGGTTGTCAAGCTAAATGCGGAGTTAAATATGTGTGAATAACGAGGGAAAAGATTCCACGTACGGATATACTGTTAGGAAATACATTAGAAAAACAATATATGTTACGAGGAAAAAAGCTGTTCACATTCCGCATACGTAAAATATGGATGGTTCAGAAGATTGAAATTTGATAAAATTGCAGTTTTTTAGGGATTGATTATAACATTCGTTTATATGTATAAAGGATAGCAATTTAATTCAGGGAAACGCCTTGATTGAAATAAAGGTATCAGTGATTCTGTTTAAAATGGTAATGGCTTCGTGGAAGATGAGAACGACAAAACCCGATGCTCAACGTTGGCGTTACTGGTGACCGCCCACTTCTTGTAAGGGATATGATATGGAAACCATAGTTGGGATAAGACACGGAAATCATAGTCTCGAAATTCGCTGTTCAATGAGGTGAGAGATAGAAACTATTTCGTGAAATGAAAAAATAATAACATAGCATACTAAATAAGAGAGTGGAGATACCCTATCGTTAAAATGGCTTCAATGCATGTAGATAATCAAACTGATAACGCCAAAGAAATTTAAATCTTCTAATTTTATAAATATGAATTGAATTAATGCCACTGAAGAAAGGTTGCCAGTGTTTTAACAAATCCTCAATTTTTACGTAAGTTGAAGGAAAGACAGTTTTAGAAATTTGTAGTCTGACTGATCTCTGTATTTATTTGAAATGTATTTGCTTCAGCCAAAATGATCGGGAAGGTAATATCAGACTGTTTCAGAGGCTATTGATTGAGAATAGAAATAGTTCCTCGGTATATATTATTAATGATAATTGATGTAGATTTTCCAGTCATTAAGGATGATTAAATATCCCCAGCTGAAGCCCTATTATCGAGCATCGCCATAGTTAATGAATTCTATTTTATTATTAATACCAATTATGATACTTAAAGTAAACATTCTCGTTTTCCAAGGTTTTAATCATGCATTTTAGATGTACTTGAGAAAATATATCTGAAAGATAACAAGTCACAAAAATAAAGTTGAAAAGCACAATTATAGCCGTGCTTGGAGAGATCCGCTTACTAACGATCCTTTACCAGTCCGTACACCCCGAAAGTCCCCGAGCAAGGACACTTTCGGAAAGTTGATTCTCCGAGAAATGACTTATGTGCCGAACGTGTACGGGAAATGGACTATTAAAGACGAAGATTGGAGGATCCAGACAAGAGTTATGCCTCGTCGTTTATACCCCATGAATGACAAGGTGCTTTTCTTTTCGATTATGTTCTCTAGGATCGTAAAAGGATCACAAAAATATCTTATAGATAGGAGAAAGGATTATAAATCTGATATAACTAGCTTAATGTTTTCCGAATGTGGACGAAAAATAATTAATGTCAATCGAGAAAAATACTAACATTACAATTTTTATACTCTAAGACGGGAGGTGATAATTCTCCATCGACTCATAAAGTGTTTATGCTCAACATTGTTAGAGTTTGGCCGACTGCCAAACCAGAAAATAACTGGGGTTGAATATTTCACATTTAAATCTACTTTATGAGGACTGCTGGACTCGTAGAATTCTCAACAGATTTCAAACGTCGATGAATACCATTTAATATGTCATAAATCTAAAGCGGTAATGCCTTCAAGTTGTTTGCTTTACTCGCTGTGTAGTGGACTTATCTATCGATAAATGGATACATTTATTATTTTATTCCATTAAAAAGTCTTAAAATCTTTTCTGATAGAAAACGTTGATATTTATTCTTATCAATGACAATTAATCCAGTTGGAATATGATAACATATAGATCTCAATCCAAGAACTCAATCCTTCAGCTCTACTTCTCTACACGTATTTCATGCAATAGTGTTCAATTACTAATTTATGTCTTTTCCTTTTGAAATGAAAAGTGGTTTGAAAACCTTAGGTTAAAATTACTTTATGTTTGCGAATTATCTTAGTAGTATCGTGAGACTTGACTCGACACCTTTGCAATGTTTAAAAACAGACCTCTTGACTTTAAACCACTTGCACATTTAAAGTTAAGAGAGTTTCTTCACTCAGGTACTCGTAAGTATTATCTCCTGCGGAATTGAAATTGAGAAATTTAGTTGAACAGAAACAGGGAAGATGCGCAAGCAATTAGGCCACGACATACAGATGGCGCTCTCAAAAGGTTTTCTTATCTTGTTTCCTTCTTCCCCGACTCTTACGCAAAAAATAATTTCTGTTTAGTTTCCATATAAAGTGTGATGGCGCTTTGATTTTTTGCTGCATCTGATTTAGCTCACCTGACAGCTAATTGATTAGCTTATATTGTGAAAATCGTGTAATAAAACGACGAAAAGATCAGCAAAAAATAAAAGAGATCGAGAATACATTTTTGTGAAACTTTAATTATTGTTAGCCAAGTTACTTCCTTCGACGAGCAAATAGAATAAGGAATATTTTATGAACTTTAATTTATAAAATAGAAATAAAGCCCCTTAGATGTAGATATGGGGTATAAATGGAAATAGTACATTTTTGGACGTAATAAACTTCTTTAACTAAAAGATGATAACATCCCAACCCAGATTTCCTTCTGGGATTTCGCAGGCTATTCACCGATTCCGAAGGTATAAAACAACACCTTTTTCTTCCGAGTCTCTTTCAGCTCTCGGCAAAGAAACCTATGAACTCAACACTAACGCTTCCCTACGTGGAGACCCCATCCCTTTCTAACATCTTCCTCCTCTACCACCCCAAGCTCCCTCCGACCTCCCTTCCTTTCGTTTATGCATCCAGGTCATCCTTCTGTATCGATATGCAGCGCATATCTGCACTCCCCTGTGCATAGCGCATGTGTGGTCGCTTAAAAAGGCCTTTCCTCACCATTACGGAGAATGCTTTTGCCGTTGCCCTTGCTGTGCTGCTAGCTTTTCCCGCCTCCTCGATCCCGTTTTTATGCCTGCCAGCCATATCTCCCTTCCGTCGAAGAGATCCTTACTACCTTTTTATCCGCAAATAACCCACTCCATCACCGCCAGCCTTCCCTATCAAAACCATACAATTCTGCTCCCCTTCATGTTGAGTCGTCCTCTTTTTCGGACTCTGGAAGGGAGATTTGTGACATAGTTTCCGAGGTACTACTTATTTTACTAAGTGTCTGCCATGCATCCCTATGTCCCGTATTGGGCCTTAGAAAGGTGGCAATTTTAACGGGAAACCCATTCATTTACTACGCTTACCTTGCTCTCGTGGAGGAAAATTCTTCA
This sequence comes from Pachydiplax longipennis, assembly GCA_036926295.1. NCBI lineage: Eukaryota > Metazoa > Arthropoda > Insecta > Odonata > Libellulidae > Pachydiplax > Pachydiplax longipennis. Next base: position 23,429,532 of record JAVFKF010000012.1, read on the forward strand.
ACAGTTTTCAATACAATTCGGCTATTACAATATACTTCGAAGGATTAATTTCGTTCATCTCCTGATCCGTAATGCTTAGAAATTACTACTCACACTATAATGATTCCGTCCATTTCGTGAAAAATTGCTTACAAGAAGTTATTTTTAGAAAACTTCACTCCCGGAAGCTGCTGAGTCAGAAGGAAATGGAATTTCGTACACATGAGGGCCTCTTTGCTGAGGTCGATACAACGATCAGGTAAAGAAGAAGCTTAATTATTTTGTGATAAAATTTTGAAGAGAAATATTTTAAACCCGCTTCGAGATAAATGAATGATGACAATATATTTAAGTGACGAATTTAAATTTTAGGATGTCTTACTTGTTATAATTCTATTTAGTCCACTACTTCGATCACAAGATTGCGAAGAAATATGCTAAATTTGTCAAATGGTGAGCACTAACTTTCGAATCGGATCTGTTTAGAAAAACATTTTGTCGCATATAAAATTGTTGAAACAACTTATGTCCTAAGAGTATCGATTGATTGTATTATAAATTAATAATTAAGTATTAGGTTATTGGTTGGCAATTATGAACTTATATTTTAGGATAGAATAATATATCAATCATCTACAATCTTAGGAAAGAATGATTCATTGATCCTAAATAAATCCTTCTGCCGCATGCCGATGGACTATTTCCAGGGTATCGATGTCGATCATTATTTAAGATATCGCAACAAATGACTCATTATTGTTCATAAATTAGCTTTTCTAAAAATTATAAATTCAGCAAAATTCAGAAATCTAGGGAGAATACCACCTTCTTATTTTTCAACGCTGGCACTATACCCACTTCATTCCTTACATTATATACAGAAATGGAAAATACATTCCTTAAATTAAACGCTAAATCAAAGTAACTCTTGGGTAATACGTACAATCTCCGTAAGGTTTTTGCTCTCACAGGTCAGATCACGCATATCGATAGAAAATCACTACGCTATCAAAAAAAGGGAAAAATTTCTATCCGTCATATTTGAAAAATGTCTTGTTTGGCATATTCTACTCAGTTTCATAAGTCAGCAAATAGCTCGCTCGGATAGACCTAACGTGGCATTTTCTATCTGCAGGCATAAGCTTTGTTATTGGCTGTATGAAATTAATAGACTAAGGAAGGAATAAGAAAACAGCGAGTCAGCAATGCTTACCTGCAAGGAATATTAATCAACCACACGTCAAATACGTATGCTTTTATGTTTCCTATTATGCCGCAATTAGCGGAATACATCATTCCAACACTGCAAAGGCAATTCCAACAAACGACTTTCACTCAAAAATAAAGCAAAGAAATGCAATTAGGGATATTCTTGACCGGCTTCGACTTGTCCTCGCGGAAAGATAAAAAGAATTCTGGACATTTCGCAACAAGTACTTAATAGTATATTCCTAACACTTTTTCTTGTTATATCCAGGTTCTACTTGTCAATCACGCGTTTGCATGACCGCAATGCACTTTAAATGGGATAGCCGAGTCGACTAAGCAATTCCAAGTGCCTTCGTACCCCCTGTCTAAATAAGGGGAAGAACACTGATAGATCGTTTGGTCCTGCTAGAAATGAAGCAGTGATCGACACACCTTTTCAATGGTCTCCTATACACATAAATGGCTTATAAGAGAAGAGATACATGTTAGGGAAATGCAGAAATGAGGGCAGACACACGGTAAGCTATCAAACGCTCAATATTGGCTTAGCATTGATGTGAAAGGTACACATTTCATTCCAAGGTGAGACTGACGGCTGTTATGACTGGTAATAAGGTTTGAGTTTGCCGATTCATATGAGGGCACCACTTAGTAAGGAAAACTTAACGAAAAACTCATTTTTCTTAATCAAATGAATATAATCAATATGAAATTTTTAAGTGTGAAGGAAAATAAGAATTGAAAGTTCCTGAGATAATGTTATAATCATATAATGTAATAATAAAATAAAAAATATAATAATAATTTAATATATGTTAACATGGATTACGTCTTATCTCATCACAGACAAAAGTTACTGTCTTAAACTCTTTGAGATAAAAACCTATCTTGAGGAGATATCACTGAATTCAGCAATCTTTATTATTCTCACTTCTTCACCATATTTGAATTCTGCAGCGTAATGTCGACTAATTTCTTCCCTCTAATTATTGACTTGACTGATATCCATTTTTTGAGACGCATAATAAAAATCGTGATCAACTATTTCGTTCTACATTAACGTCACCGAAGATTTCTAGCCCCTGAGAGAAAAATCGTACGCATTTGAATCATGAGGATGAAATTGGTACAATTGCTCATGAGCTGACAGGTTAAAATTACCGATTGTCAACGGGCAGATCACAATTTATACACAAAAAGTGCTTGGCCTTCGTGTCCTCCAGTTCTTAAATGCCTTTCACGTTTTCATGACGTTTTCTTATTCCGTACAAGAACCGACCTTTTTTGAAACATTTTTCGCTTTTGATTTAAAAAAAGGAGGAAGTTCTTTCATTTCTCTAAGTTGAAAAAGTCTTTCTTTTCAGACTAAATATCCGTCATTAGATTGGAATTTGCTCGATGCCTCAGTAGTCCACCCGATCTCTATATCCTCAATTATTTTCCTCGTTAAGTTGGGGAGGCAAGGAGAATAAACAAGTGTAAGTTAAGCCCCAAATATAGAAGATTTCCTCCATTATCCTTTCTATCCCTCAGAATACATTTCTTTGTCAATCCCTCCGTTACAATTATATGTTTGGGTATCTGTCCTTCATAGTCATTACTTCGCTAATAGAATCTCAATATATTGCAACATTTCTTATACTCTTCAGTAAGTTTTCTCTTCGATTAATGTATTTATAGCATTTATGTTTCTTAACTATTTACCTTGTATCTGACCAATAAGAACGGGTACAAATTCTCGGTGTGAATTAGAAAGATTTTTTCAATTAAATACCAAGTGTTTCTCAAATAAAAAGAGCGAAAATACGCAAAAAGTATTTTATCTCCGTGAATAAAAAAATTTCATCATATGGTGAAGGGCTGGCTCTGCCCTCAGCCTATACCACTATCCTCCTATGCCATTTATTTCCTTAAAATGTCACACTTAATCATTATCTATCCCTTAAGAACCTGCTATCTTTCTTCTATAGTAACATTGCATCGTATAGCAAGAAATTGAAATAATCTACTCTGTCAATATTTCTGCTAATTCAATATCTAAGCTTGAAATAATAAATCTAAGTTTTCTGTACGAATTTATAATCTATCCATCTATGATGTTTTCCACTATAACGACTGATGATTAGATGAAATGCCGTACAGTTACTTCACATTCCAGATAAAGAAAATAGTGAACTCTCTTATCTAACATACGTACAATGCGTCATTCCCGATGCCTCTGCTGCGACTCGTCTCATCATCTCCATCATGAACTTGTTCTTTCGATTCCATCCTCATTTTCTTTCAACATCATCGTTCCCCCTCCTTCAACCCTTCCCACACACGCAGACAATCTTCGACCCGACAAAGGGAAGAGGAGCCTCCTCGGACAGCACGTGACCAAAAGACCAATTCTCTTTTCACTCCCGCGGGCGCGGCAGAATGTCTCTCTGACCCACCTCCTCCTCATACTTCTCCTTCCACCAAACTTCCATGGGTGGCTTTTTTCCAAAGAGACCGGTCCAGATGGAAACTTCTTTCCAAAACCGTTCTTTTCCTCATCTCTAGAGGGGATAAAATCTAAAAACCGGAAATAAAATCCGATCAAAAAACAGACAGGAGTCGTCTCCCGCATAATATACGACGGTTCGTGACAGCGATACATCATATTTTTTCCATAATCAAGCTGAACTCTACAATGTCCGTTTCCTCAAGGACGCTCTATCGAGTATCCTAGCGCGTGCCCTCAGCATAAAAAATTCGGAAGGATGCGTAAAAAAGGAGAGGGATAATTGAGAGAAGGAGTGTATGGGAAGAAGGAAGTGTTGCCTCCGGTTGTGGGGTGGAGGGAAAGGAGGTGAGGGGGAGAGATGGTATACGGTGATAGTAGACATGTCAATCGTCTTGGGGAGGCGGTCAGGAAGACGTTTTCAGAGCGGGTGGGATAAGCGACTCATAACAATGGTCCCCGGACGCAGAGGGATGGAGAGAAGCGTGGAGTCAAAGAGGACGGCTCAAGGACAGGACGTGATGTACGTCTTTATTTTTCTTCTGCCATCCTACGCCGCCTTTTTTCTTACCGAAGCCCCCTTTTAATATTTCGTAAATTTCTCGACTCGGCATCTCCTCAAAGGTGGCCTAATTGGTGCCCGGTATGTTTATTATAATAGCGCGGAATTTCTTTCCTCCAACCGGATTTTTTATTCGGTATTCGAATGGAAATATTTCGCGTTCCAATTTTCGGGATGCTGCATGTTTGAAGCAAACAGACCTGGGGTCTCCGTATGACGTAGGCATATTTTCCTTCGGAGCAAAATTATCGCTATGGTCAGCTGTGGAACTAAGATATTTTACGAATAAAAAATCTCAATATCAGGTTATTGTATTATAAGGAGAAAAATATTGTTGATTTTCTTATTGTTCTACTCCAATATTTCTATTTTGATATTGTCGGAAAATAAATAATCTGAGTAATCAGAAGGTAACAAGGATTCCACACACGGTTCGGTATAAAAAGTGATGTGATATAACACGATTATAGCTTTGTATAAAATATTGCTTTTTCTGTACAATGTAAATTTACCTTGGGAAGTAATGCTTAGTTAAAAATTTTTTAGCTATAGTTCGGAACTTTAATTTAGTAAAAGGAAACTCGAAACCCTTTTCATTGGAATATATTCCCTCAGTGTTTCATTAATTTGCTACGTGAATCCAAATCGGTATTTTTAGATCATTTAAATTCATGTATGCGCGATCATCTTGCTGAATTCGATGCAGATGAATGATCAAGCCTTTATATTTCCTTTGAAACACTGTAAATAGAAGGAAATTCACATTTGAACGGCAGTCATTCGTCTACTAACAGATTCAAAAACTTTCCAAGTAATTCTCATTCAGAAAAGCTACCTTTCGCAGGCATTTACACCAGATTTATTTCATCCCACTACTTTAGGAACCATCTCAAATCTTGTCTTCTTCTCCCGCCAATTTTATGTCCCTCGTTCCTCAAATGTCGGGAGAGATCATTACACGCATACCTCCTCCATCAACCCTCCGCGGCGTCACTCTTTATTTCATCAGCGGTCGCCCTTTCATTTTTCCAACGAATTTCCTCCATTGCCCCTCCCCGACTGCAATTTCATCCCCTCCCCTCTTTTCATATTCTTCACTCTTTCTCGATCTCCTTTTCTGTTCAACCCTGTCCCCAGCCCGTCCCTTCAAAACCATTCTCTTACCCTTCACCACGTCTGAAGGCTTGTTCTTTCAGGATCACATCTGGTTCCAATTCCAAACCGCGACCTTACCTTCTCCGCCCACTGCACGATGTAACCCTCCCCGTCTCCGATTTGCCCCGAGACTACCTCTTATACCTCACACGACACTCCTTTTCCCTTCCATTATGCCCAATACTCTCCGCCCCAACTAACGTCTTTCTCGCTCTTTTTTTTAACATTCTACGCATTACCGCTGCTCATCGAGGTGGAATGTATTCTTTGCGAGTACGAAGTTGTCATCAAGTGATGACAGGAATGTCACCCTATCATGGATTCCTCGTAAGTGCACGCCTAAAGGCGACTTGTTTATTCACCTTATAAATTTATGTAATGGAAATGGCTGGTGTGAAATTCAAAAAAAAAGCAATCGAGGGTCGTCGCTAATTGTGATGCAAGCAAAAATCCAAGCTACGTATTTAAATAAACCTTGTGAAGAGAGTTGTTCTGCGATATCTCCCGCTCACGAGCTGCGGTATGTGATACCTTTTCTAAACGAGGGAAATTAAAAATGATTTTCAATTGAGCCTAGAATTGGAATCATTTAACTGACTATTTCTTGTTCTTTACTAATCGAAGAAAAGCACAGCTGAATTTCTTCATTCCTAATTCCAGCCGTAGTATCATGGAGGAATGTTGGTAACATTTTCCTTGACATGAATGAAGTGTGATTAAATTCTCGAAAACTGCATGATTATTCTTCGATCCAAATGCAAACGGAAGCGGGAATGTTTTGTCGATCGCAAAACGTGGTGTAGAAGCTAACAACCGCACCATCTCAAATGAGATTATGCCGACCATTGCATTAAAACCCCTCATTCTTTGCGGTCAGCAGAAAATATTCTGCCGCGGAAGCCACGAGTAAAAGAGAAATAATTTCATCTGCACATTGCGTTGAAACGTGACTAATATCGCAACAACGGAAAAAGAAATGCAGACTAATTTTTTCATTGAAAAATGAATGACACTATTCTTGCAAAATATATCCGTGATAGTACCCTCTTAAAATTTTTTAAGTATGCTGTTGATTACGCAAGTAAATTGCGGCTCGTGAACTCGAGTAGGTATCATCAGCTGACAGTTAATAATCTTGTTTAATATTACGAAATTTATCAAACTAATCTGTATCTATGCAACCAAAATTGAAATATACCGTCCAGCGCGCAGCATTGTCCATGTATGTCTCACATAATAGCAAAGCTATCTATCTCTTAGATTAAAGTTACTAATAAATATCACAATATCTAGGTAACGATTAAGGAATTCTTTTAAATTTGTTATCATTATCATAGCACATCATTTACCCATATAAAAAACCTAACATTCATATTTCAACTTCATTATTGATAAGAGAGGTACTTAGAATTGAAAAATCTTCCCATAAGTTTTGTAATTTCATTCACAATCAATACCAATATCTGAAAAAATCCCCTGACTGTTCGCTATCAAAGGGTTACCCGTAAAAAATCATAGATGTCTTTCCTTGAATCTGACTTCCTCTCCCCATTATGTTATTGGTAAGAATAAATTTTCAAACCATTTGCAGTATCTTAGGGCTTTCATTACTTCAAACGACCCTTACCGCTTTCCATACGAGTAAGCTAACAGACCTCCATTTTGTTTTCTTCCGCAGGTAAGCTGGCGGCCATCCCGCCGGATGTTTTGCTCTGCTGTGTGAGCGGACAGACCCTTAACTTCAAAGATGGATTTGCTGCGCCAGATTATGAAAGTGAGGATAAAACTCTACTAAACTGTACTGGTTAACTGGTGTTAAGTTTATATGTCTTTAGCTCTAGTAATGATTCAATAATTTAAATTCAGTGCCTGAATTTTATTCGGCCGACGAGTAGAATTGTTTTAATGTTAATTGAAAGAAAGAAGAATTTATATTTTCATTTATTCATTCACGGTAAAATTGTTTTCCGTCTTGAGAAATGTTTGAAAGGATTTTTATGCAACAATTTGCTACTTGCTTAGGGTGTATGAAGAAGTCTTCACCTGTACGTTCCCTTATATTCAGACATATGTAATACTTAATTTTGGGTGAGATTGAGACTTATACTCCCCTTATATTTAAAAGTAATATAATAAAATAGTAGATAGATGAGAATAGAATAGAAAGAAATATATAATATAGTAGTATGGCTATTATAGAGAGTATACTCAAGAAAGAGGTATTACCTCAAGTAAACCACTGATAAAATCGAATAAGTGATGAACTTTTAATCAATACGGGGTATAAAAGGCAGGTATTGTAAATAAATATGAGCAAACTTTTTGCGAGCGCGCTAAAGTCTCATACTCGAACATCATTTTCCGAGATAGCCAATGACATGAATGGATATTTCCCTCTCTGTAAATGTATATGAAATGGGAAATTGATGGAAAGGGGGAGATAGAGTGCTAAGGGAGGATGGAGATACCTTTTGGTGAGAAAATAAAAGAAGAGAGGTGAGTAGGAAAATATTTCAAGTGGGAGGGTAGTGATCTGCCGCCATTCCCACACCCTCTGCCGTTCCTCTCACCCTCAGTTATTCCTTCCCGCACCACCCTCCCCTTGATATATCCACAGGCCGAAGGTATTGGGAAGGCGGCGGCTATTGGAACACTGGTAATAACTCTCGGGTCAGACTCGCTCAGTGCTCTCACTCCATCTCTCCCAATCCCCATTCCCTCGCCTCACTCCTTGCATATTCTCAGACTCATCCATTATTCTTTATTTCTTACCTCTTCTCCTCGCCGCTTTTTTCTTTCCTTCACACCAAGACATTTTCTTCAAGCTTCGAAATATTATTCCGCTAACGTTCTTGCCACATTACCTCACTTTACGATTCGCTCATCGCCATTTTCTCAGAGAATCATTTTATGGACCGCTGAACATACAGTCAGCCATTACCGAGTATTCCCAATTTACCGCAGTTTCGTTCCTTGGATTTATTGCGTATGACATAAATAATTATGTAGTTGTTAACTTCATAATGAGGTACTGATTTCTACTGGTTTCCACCATTTAAATTTTCACTCCCTCACAATTCGCGGGATTTTTTTGTATGTACCGTAACGATACGGTTATACATTTGATAATGATAAATTAATTTCCCATGATTTCCGGCATAATGATTCCACCCCTTTCGGAAGCTTGCCTTCGCCTCAGAACCCCGCGTCAGCTTCATTCTCTCCCTCTTTAACCGCCTATTATTAATGCTTCCTCCATATACCAACCACACTCCTTTCTTCTAACCCTACCCTGATATCTTTCTGCGCCACTCCACAACCCAAAACCGGCCTCTGTGGACAAGAGACCCGCCTCTCTTTTCTCCCTCGAGTTCCCGTATATCGAGTCAAACCCTCCTATCCCACTCACAACCATTCTCCTGCTCCCTTATATTCTCTCACTCTTGACCAGCCAACTCTTCGCATCCCCCACCCCTAAAAATATTTTTCCTCCTCCCATTTTTCTCAGCCAATCCCCACTCCAACACCAGAACCCTCCCCCTCTTTTTAAACCCTTTTGTTTCACGCCAAGCGTCCATTCGGTATATTCTGATAAGACTCGAACCCAGCCAGTGCCCTTTCTACACACACAATAGAAGACGACTCACCAGTGGCCGTCGAAGGGTTTGAGGTAGAATTTCATTTATCCCCCACTCCGCGAGTCGTTTGCTCGTATTTCTCTATTAGGTGTAACTATAAAGAGGACGCGAAAGTGTGAGGATGAAAAGTATCTAGGCCGTCTTAGAATTGAAAGAATTCCTAGATGGATCCTAGGGTCTGATACATTTTAACACGCCCAATAACGTTGTTACTGTCGGTTCCTCTTTAACCTTGCAAAATTTAAAAAAAAACTATAATAATACGCGAATAAAGTAGATTTTCCAAGATTTATGCAAAAATTAGACGAAAATTAAGTTTTTGACGATGATTGTGCTTAACCACTGCAATCGGACCCGATACATCTGAGCCGTGGTGAAAAACTCTATTAGGGTCTCTGGAGAAATTTTATCTAATCAAGTACGACTGAAATTTTCAAAAAGATATCTCAGGCTGCCCAAATCCACTTCGGCACCTGTTGGATACGATCCTTAACATTTTTTGGGACGAGAAGTAAATTTTCCGATCCTGAGCTTGATGCCCACCGCAAATTAACAAGAAATCTTCATATATTCACGAAATAAAAGTTGCTCATCGCGCATGATGGACACCTTTCATCTAATTATAAATATTATATTAAATTATTTACAACCTTATGCTTGAATGAGAAACGAATACTTCTGGGACAAATGGACTCGGGCAGGATGACAGAGCTAATGTTTGGGCTCGGATCTTCATTGCATCAAAAATGGTTCGTATTATGTAATGGACTAAATACGTACATCACATTTTGTTTCACATGAGTTTCAGATTTCAAAAACAAAATTTTACCACATTTATGGAGGTCTTAATGATTGTAGTTACCCTCTAGCGTGAGAGTTTCGCATCCACTTTTACCACACATGAGGCAAGTGAAATGCACCATTTTTGCTAACAAAATATTTTCATAAAGCATTTATGTTGCTCACTCTTTAAAACTCAGGCGTTCATGATTTGCTTTTCTGACTTACAGTTATCATATCAAATTTTATTTCTCGTTTGTCATTAAATGAATTTTATTATCTTATTGTTTTTGGATCAAATTACCTTTTTCAAAGTATGGCCAATTTAATCAATATTAAACAAATCAATAAACAATAATAAACAAATCAGTAAATATGAAAATTATTACAAAGCATTAAGACCTGCCGTCAACTAGCGCTTTCCTGTATTTTCAACTACTATATCAAGAGAATCAAACTATTTCATGTTATGTATGAGCTGAAATCCTATCTTTAATTCTATCATTTCATCATCATTACGTTATCTTCCGATTCCGAAGAAGGAAAACTGTAATATTCCTACCGATAAATGATGATTCGTTGCTTATGATTCAGTCACATCTTTGTCCGTATGACTAACGATAATTCCTGGTTTCACAAGTGCTTCCTTCTTCTTTCCCACATTTCGTCACTGATGATCAAACGTGAAAATACTAGTCTTAACCGAGTATTTGACAAACAAGGAAAAAATGATCACCTTAATATCAAAAATTTAACCTCTGCGTTTCTTTCTCTCCTATATTTTCCCGACTTAACCTTTAACGACTATGGCTAACGAAGTGGAAGAAATTAGAGACAGAGGTGGGCGCCATAAAACGCCGAAACATCCATCTGGCATCAATTGATTTTTTCGACGAGGAATCGACGCCCAAAACACGTTTATCTCTAGCCTGGGCTTAAGTATCCGTGGGCGTGAGAACTGACCATAAGGAGAAAACGGCCCTCATTAAAATTTATTCAAAAATATCAATCTTAATCATTGGTTTCGAAAAAAGAACTTTCAGAGCTCCCTATTCGTCTACATCACATTCCCTCTTAACATCGGACCGATTTTTATTCTTTCCTTTTACCTCTTAAATTTTCCCAACTATCCATTTCAAAACCCCTTAAAAAAAGAAACCTCTTACCGACCCATGCCAGCAATAGATAAATAACGCCCATATATATAGCTATCCCAAAAATGAGACTGATGTCATTCAAAATGGCCGACATAAACAGGACGTTATCTCCAATATAATAATTTTTCTTTCCTTACCCTTCCGTCTCCTCCTCTAAGGTTCATTATTTTTTTAACTCTTCCCTTAAAAGATTCTACTATCTTGGCTATCCCTCAGTCTTCACAAAAATGCTACCATCAAGGGAGTCTTAACTACATCACCATCCCTTAACGAAACCCATCCTCATTTTCACTCTTCCCGCCCATTCTTTGAACCTCCTGTCAATACACAAGCAACACGAGGAAGATACAAGGCGGCCACATTGACAGCAGCGAATGAAACAGTTCGGGAGTACTTGTTGTAAAGGGACGAATAAGGAGGGAAGAAAAAAGAGATTGCGTCTGATGGGGGAGAGAATGAAAAGGTATGTCGTAGGAAAGTAGAAAAAATCGATAAAGAATATATTTGATGACAAGATGTGAAGCTCTCTCCGGAAGGAATAGGGGAAGGTATTATTAGCTATATTCTTTTTATTTCGCTGTTTTATTTTTCATGGGAATGGCGAGAAAAACATGGAAAACTGATACGTTAGTCCTAAGGGAATGTAGTGGTTACTTACACCTCTATGCCCCCGCTAGTTCTCTTTTTCAAGCAAAAAATAGAATGAAACAGGAAAAGCAACATCTACAAGGGTTTTACAATTTATTAGGGGTAAAGGCTCGAGGTGAAATAAAAAACATTCAGGTTTATATTCCCAGATCCTCAAACCACCACCTACGGAAAAAATAGATAGAATCTTTTTCTATACATATTATAAATTATATACGTCTAGAGAATTTAAAATGAATTTTACAAAAAAAATTAAGAGTTGCAAGTAGTTGCAAGTAGTCTTCACATGTGAATCTGAATCGTTTGTTTTTTGCGTAAGATGTATTTCTTTCTACTTAAGGATCGAAGAATATTCTTGTTCGGAATGAAAAATTGTTTCATTTTAAACAAACAAAGATTAATGTAAACTTTTAGACTAAAAAATAGTAGAGCGTCCCTTTAAATTCAACACTTCAAAAAAGAATTATTTTCAAAGCCCTCCAATGACTTGAAATGTGAAGCCCTCTTTACTGCCGATAAAAATATGTAACAGGAGGATATGTGTTAGGAAAATATTATATACAGCTGTAAGGAATGAGAAAGCAGACTGTTGATGAAACGAAAGCAGAATCTACTTTAGAGGAAATTGCCGTAATACGTTGGAGAGCAAAAAAATGAAGGATAGGCCGCAATTTATCTCCTCAAATAAGGTAACTGGTCAATGTTTATCTACACACATTTAGCAAAATTTCTATAGATGGTTGAGCGAATTATTCGCTAAATAAGGCGTTTTTACTGTTGAGCTACAAAATAACATGAATGACAAAAATATTTGTCTACATGCAAGGAATTCAGGAAGATGAGAATCACCATCAATTACCCGAAGAGCCTAACATATTTCAGCAAACGCCCGCGTTCCCCATTCCTCTCACAGCTTGAAACTAAGTCACAGCTCAACGAAATTCCTCAATACGAAAGCGTCCAGCTTAAAGGAGAAAAGCATCAATTAAAAGGAATCACCGAGTGAGTACTTATAGATCGCGAGGAGAAGGGCTACCCCATTGCCCCGAGGAATCCGTCTAATGAAAACAAAACAATCGGTGGGGCAGGAAGGAATTTTTCGAAGTGGTAGCGAGAGGGATGAGAGATGTAAGAAAGAATGAGAAGTTGGTAGGCACCGGTTGTCCATGCAGCGTGAGGGAAATGAAGGTTAGGAAAGGAAGGGATGCGGTGATGGGGACGGAAAGAATGAGGGGGAGGATGGGGGTGGATCTATTATAGAACAGACCTGATTCACGCTCTCTTCCCCCTCGTGACATCTCTGACAAGACGCTTGTTTTTCTCTCGGCTTCAACCTTCTTTTCCCCGTCGTGCCCCCACCCTGCATCACACGGGTCCCTTCATGCACCGGGAGATCCACCACCTATCCCCTCCTTAGCGATGGAATATTCATCAAGGGGCATTTTTGCCTCTCCCTTTCTTATCCCATTCCTCTTTTATTCTCTTTTCCCTTTCCATTCCGATTCTACCACCAACCCTACTGACCGAACCTCCCAAAGGTCTCCCCACTTCCATTCCGGAATTCTTCGACCCCTTCTCCTCCTTTTCCCAATTAAAAAAATATAAACAACTCCCCTCACCGATACTCATCCTCTCATTAGGATCCTATCTCTCCCTTTCTTCGTCTTGCTTCTTCCGAAGGAAACTTCTAGGAAATAAATCCCTGCCTCGAGTTTCGATCAATCCTATGGACCTCATGCCTCATACACGACGAGAATTTCCTTGTATCTAAATATCTGGCGACTAATCTTGGTCCATTTGACAGAGCGTTTGGGATCACAGCCTTCCACTATGCCGGATTAAAAATTGGATCGTCGGGAATAAATTATATGAGAGAGGTTTTCCTAGTTGTGAGCTAAGGTTTATTAATTTGCCGAGCCTCTCATTGGTGAGTGAGTGAGTGCTGTCCCCCAACATTCAACAAGGGCCGAATTATTGAGGCTATCTTTCAGATTAGAAAATTTTAAAAGTATATACTTAAGGGCAAAATATATAATAATAACACGATATTTTTCAAAGATTATAAAATTAGATAAAAAATTATTACTTTAATATTTAAATATAAAGATTAAAATAAAATAAAAAGATTTAACATTTGAGATTTTTAACGACTACAAACCATTAATTTTACTTTAAATGCTACTACTTACTATGTGTATTATCTTTCATATCCTTTTTACCTAGTACCCATTATATTCTGATATGGTATACCCATTATTTATGATACTACTGATCAGCATAGTAATATATTTTGAATTCACAGATATTAGACTAAACCTTTCAGCATTCAGCTAATTCAGTTTCCAGCATTTTCGGAGATTTTAATCTAAAAAATCGATGGTTATAATGAAATGCAGAACTTACGGTCCTTTTATCGTCACCAATTACCTCTGGTAGAGAATCAAAAGTGAACATCAAATTTAGACCGACCCCACACAGAATCATTCTTTATCCGAATAAATTATCGCTATTGAAATAGCATCATTAAAGATTTTCTTATTCAATAAAAGAATGTCAGAGACAATTTTTGGGATATAACAAAATTCATTTTCATTTTACTCCTGGTCATCTCCTGTGCGATCTTTTCTCACAAAATTTTAATCCTGGTTTCCTATTATTTATCCAATCCTCAACCACAATCGTGAGGACTTCTTTTCGGCCCCCTCAATGACAATACCTATCCGAAATCTGCCCAGGCTTTTCTCGAGTTGCGATGCTTTGATGACTTGCATTGAAAGAGGGCGAAGAACTCAATATGCTGGCATGTTTTGAATGGATTGCGATGGAGGAGTTAGTGAGAGCTAATTTCCACCAAAGCCGTCCCAGAAAGAAGGTGGCAAGGGACAAAGAAGGTGTGGAACCTTGCCAGGTCGTCCACTCATCCAACCCTCCCACATTTCTCCGTAACTTTCATCTAAGCTGAACCCTCTCAAGTACATGTGACATTAGATTTGTCTGGGTTTGTCGACTGCTCGCATCAATCTTTTCATACGTGATCTAGGAATGCAATTTGGAATGCTGCTTAGCTTAGATGAAATATCAGATATTGTTTATGTTAATGATAAGCACTATGGTTTAATAGGTGAAACAAAGTGGACTCAATCGCCCTCTGATTACGATATGCAAGAGTGGTTGCGCGATTTTTCCAACCTCTGCGATTTAATCATTGAGAGTAGGATTTTCGCTCGCGAAAAGAAACAGATGGCTGTAATGCATTTTTAGAAGTTTGGTGTTAAGAAAACAAGAGACTAATTAAAGAAAGAGTGTAAATCGTATTATTTAGATTGCACTTGTTTGTTGTCTCAATACCTCGTCACCGATGAGTTCCTTTTAAAAAGAACGAACCTGTTGCTACAAAGATAAAATACATTATTTCATCGCGATATAAAATATTTGCTTATCGCAGTCACGTCCGGAATCTCACGAAAGGCAATAGGAATGTAAGAAGTAAACAATCCACCACACTGCGAGCTATATTCTCTTTGTCGGTCCCAAAGCTCATTACCTCTGGAAATAACAAATTATTTTCACGCATCGATGTGAAAACAAAACAAAAGCGGCGCGAACGCTTCCAGAAGTTTTATGCGTTTGAAAAAAGGCAAATCGAAAACAAGGAATCAAGGTGCGCATTTGAATCTGGAGGAGGAGCTTGACGATTGAAATTCATATATCATATCTCTTTTTAACCGACCAAGCCAGCTAAGAAGTACGTAAAAGGACTCACGTATAGGAAAATGACGCAATCTGTTGCCCTTTCCACCACACGGCTAGATGCGTGAGGAAACGGTAATGAATAATAAGCGGTATGAGTTACTCAGTAGCGATGTATTGCCGCCTATGTTTCATAAATAAACCACTTATCGAGACATGTGATCTGGCATAGATGAATGAATACTTATGACACGATCGTGTTTCCGCTTTTATGAGATTCGAACTCACGACCTCCCCTCCCCGTAAATTATGCATCCTATTCTCACGAGTTCGGGTGGAATTAATGAGAATTACACATTGCACTCTTGTCGTGAATAATTCAATGCTCTCTGCATCCAATGCTCCTCATTATGTATCTTCACTTATATATCTATTAAAATGAAGTTAACAAACAATTTAGCGATTCGCGTTCTCTTTCTAAAGCGTTATTTTTCACTCCAAAGCTGCTCGTTGTTTGAACCACTATATGGACTCATCCTATTCCAATTTCTCATTTGAATAGCTTTAATTGATAAAATCATGATGATCGGCTTTCACAGTTAAATATTTATAATCACTTTAAGCATCCAGAAAGGAAAATACTCATTTGAAACGGCTATGAGACCTAACGACCTTGATTAAATATTCTACCCTTGTATTTCATGAATAAACATAACTCACAAATCACTCCAATCCCACAGACGGGAATATCATTTGATAAAGCTTTAAATACTTTCGCATTCATTAATCTCATGTTATCAACTGATTTATTGGAGGAGAGGCTAATTTGCATCCTCCTAAACACTTACCGGTTTCTGGTTTACACCGTCCATGCCCGCTCTCAGACAGTCGGCTGCCGGCATTCTTTATGGAAGAGGCCACTTTCGAGTCATACTTTATAAGAAGACGGGATTGACTGGTATGAGTTGTGCTGGGGGAGAGGAAGATCTCAGTTATGGAGTGAATTATTCCTCCTGTAGAGAGAGAAATTTTACAATGAACATTTTCTCAGAAAATGAAATTTTTAAACAGGCTTAAATGAAATGTTCGGGTATTTCTATCGTATTTGACAATGTGTTTCTTTAAAAAATACACTGAGAATTGATTACCAAACTAACAATTTAACAATTACCTTCTATTTCTGAGACATAAAATAAATTAAAAATAACATTATTAATATAACGCAAAATATGAAGCTGAATGTCCGAGGAGCTCCTGGGATCATTCAATGAGTTTGAAATAATGATATTATAATAAGCACTGGTACTTACATACTTTAACGGTAATTATGTTCGCTATCCATAGACACCAGAAAGAAAATAAATGTAAAAGCAGCAAAAATAATCTAACAGAGATTTACTGAATCTAAGCCCAGGAAGTAAGAGTAATAATTATGAATTCACTCTACACATTCTCGTCTATTTAGATTAATTCAGTGCTTGTGTTGTTCAAAATTCATTCTCATACAAAAATTTGTTACCTTTCTCTCCATGAAATGCTTACATGATCAATCTCTGCAGAGGTGCTTGTTTGTAATGCTTTGATTCATTAAGGTGATATTATTTATCAAAATCTAAAACTCAACCAATCATATGATAAATATATTTGAAACGAAATTTGCCAGGAGGAAAGTAAACACGAGTGGCGAGAATTAAACAACGAAGGAAGAAATGTAAGCAAAAGTGAAAATGAGGACCAAAGAGAAATCAAGTTGATGTGAAGTAAAGACTAACAATTTTGCTTTTACAGCGTATTTTGAAAGGCCGTATTGCAGAAAACGGATAAACGCGTCATATTAGTTTCTATTTGAATGCTGTAGTAAATAATAAAGATCTCGCAAAATAGCATTACAATCTTTCCTATTCTACTTGAAAATAACACGCGAGAGAGAATCTCGTAGCGCATTTGTTGGCGGATTTATTCGTGGAATTTCTCAAACTAGCAGATAAATCACTCGGTAAGGTGGAATCGTAACCATTCCTCTGCTCTTTGAACTTATTAAATGCACTCTTAGGTACAAGTCTTGTACTTCCAGGTTTATGTTTACTTTCATTGACAAATCGAAACGAGGATAATTGGCACTCGGAGCGTTTTATGTTTTATAATTAAACAAAGGATCACAGAGATTTCGTTTGGTTGAATATTCGTATTTACGCAGCAGCTGTGTCGTAATAAAATAATAACACATTTTGTTCGCCATAAAAATGGGAAAGTAAATTCACTTACTCATAACCGAATAAGAGGATACACCGGCGAATGTTAGGTAATTTATGGTACCGCTTTGAGCTTTAGAAAAAATATCTTTCATTTCTTCACTCCATTTAAGGAATAGCTTGAAAAAATGTGAGTCAATCATCAGAAATGGGACATACTGGCATTACTGCATGACCATATTGTATCCGCCTTCTCTAGTCTTATCTTAACGATATTAATTACTGCAGCTTTCTCTTGGCTGATAGCGTGCCCACCCTATGTTTAATGTGGTCCTCGGTTTGATCCCAGCGGGAGCCTGGTTTTCCTGATAGGGCTTGGCGACGACAAAAGCGTTCGGCCGTTGAAGTTAGTACCAAAACCAAAGTGAAACATTATATCAGTAATAATTATTTTCATTATCATACGCATATTAAACGTATTACTTCGTCTTTTCATTCGTACTCATCATTTATGGCAATTAAATTCAGAAAGCTGTCGATGGACGACCCGAAAAAGAATCGATACCGTTGCAAAGAATAAATAGGCCGTACACTAAAAGCGAAGCCTTGAACCTTCTAAAATTATTATCCACCTGATTCGAAAATTTCCCCAAAATTATGTTGTGGAGAAGTAATGAACACAATAGATCAAGCGGAAGCGTTTTTCATCTTGGATTTCGATATAGGTGGCCTAGTGTGAGGAACTAAAAAAGAGAAAGGGTAAGAAAGGAAAAGTAAAAAATAACGTCCACTTCTCTTTTTTTCCACTGTCTCCTCCCCCGCTCCACCACCCACCTCCTCGGTGTTGGGACGTCAGAAGAGCATCACGGAGCCATTGGGACACATAAATCGTAGTCTAATGCGCCTGGCGTCGTCCAACCCGGGCAGAGAGGTATGAAAGAGATAGGGAGAGGGGCTAAGCGTGTGAGAGAGGGTTAAAATGGAATGGGTTTGAAGACGAGATAAAGGAGGAGATCGAGGAGGTATAGAAAGGTTGGATGTGAGGACAATGTTGCCGCCTTGCGTACTGTTATGGAAAATAATCCCCTAAATTAATGCTTTCCGAACAGTGAGCCGCTAATGGGTTCTTGCTGAACCGCGTATTTTTCGTTAGCGGTGCATATTTCTGATTCCCATAGCATACCTACTTTATTTAGCGATATATTTCTTCGTTTAATAGAAGATCGTTGTGGTAGTACTAAAATACTTTTTCCGCCTTCGCCTTTGATAATTTTCAACTTGAATTTACTCTGTATCTAACTAACTTTCGTTTAACGTTCCGAAAAATATAAGTGTGCCGTGGAAAACAAAAGGTTAGGAGATACTGCTTTAAGGTACACAAAATTGTTTGGCAAAGATTTAATTTTTGACACTTCATGCTTGTAATGCTTTCTCACCAACCGAGTAATGACACTTAAGACTAGCAGTAAAATAATTACAAATATATATAAGATCGTCCAATTTATCAAAGTTAGGCATCATTTCACTCAAAAATTTTCAGAACGACAGTATTTAGTGACTAGTAATCGATTAATCTATTTATCGAGATAATTAACGTGATGGAATCGATGTAATTCCCAAAAATGACCCAAACTTTTCTCGGTTCAAAAGGGACTTTGGCGAATCTGGAAACTAAAGAAATTTTTTTGGCCCATAAGCTCAAGGATTAACAACGTATGGCCCTAGCAGCTGTAAAGTCGAAAAAAGAACACTTTAAAACTACTAACATACCTTAATATTTTTCTTCGCCTTCCCTATGTAATATATGATTTTGGGTGGAATTGGCAACCCTGCTCCTCCGGGAGCGAGGCAAAAGACAAGGTAAAGACAGAGAGAAAGATAGAGAGGAATGAGAAGGTTGAAAGAGAAAGAAAAGGGCTGAGAATAAGTGGGGGGGAAAAACATGTCCGCAGCCGGAACACAGAGGTCGTAAATTGGGGAAGCGGGATAAAGGGTGTGAGGGGGAAGGGAAGAGGTGAGAGCGGTTGTAACAGAAGAGCTATGAAGAATAACGAGTAAAGCGTCGATGAGATATTGCTGACATTCATTAAGGCCTTAACTCCATCTATAGAAATCATAATCACGCCCCTCTACACCGAAATTCGTAATGAGCGTAAATGTGAATTTTTTCGTGGAGTAATCCATGTCGATACTGGAAGAGAAGCAAATTCCTCGTTCGGTCTATCATTAGAAGGAGTAAACTTATTTCAAGGAAAAAATAGCGATTGGGCTGAATATACACTGTTACTTCTCAACGACATTGGATTTATTTCGATATCTATATCATGGATATTACAACTTCGCTGCTTTATTAATTAACTCTACCCAAGGATTTTATATGGATATACTTAATAAGCTGCAGGAAGTTATCCTATTAGCATTTATGATCCAACACTATCTGAATGTTTATGACTACTTCGTACAAAATTGAGTTTCACGATGAAGCAACTCATCAAAGCCCATAAACCAATCAAATCTACTGGAGTATATAAGAACCATTGAATAGTGACTATTTACTTACCGAAGAGACTATGACTCAATGAATGGCTGGTGTTACATTATTGTGCGCGGTATTATTCGAGCAAATAAATCATTGTTTGGCAAACTCATTATTTCCCTTGTAAGTTTCACCGCAAGCAATTCCCTCCTTTACTATCATGACAACGAGATCTATTGTAGACTCGATCGGAATGAATGAAAAATTTGGGCGGTTCTCATGAGAAGAGGGCGTGTACGCTGCAGCCCAAGGCACAGCCCTTTGACAAATACGAGTCCATTGGGATATGAAGGATTACAGCGGAATATGATTGGCGGAAGGAAAGCCCGAATGACGCGTTAAAAAAGAAAGCAATTGGGAGGGGCTTTATAAATCTTAGCTCAGAAGAACCTCCTCCACCCACTTCTATTTTTTGAAAGCTCATTTGAGTAGGGTCGACGGGTTCCATTTCTTATTTTTATTTCCCTTGAAAAAATAAGGACCAGGCGGCTATAACACGTCCATTTGGTCTCATTTTCGTAGTATACCTAAGAGAAAACAGCAAATTTGCTAATCTTAAGAAGATTAATCTGAAAGAAACATTGGCCAGTTTCCAAGATGTATATCACGAATAGGGCGGTTACATGGTTACAAGGTAAGAAAAGAGTTGTTGACGTCCAGTTATGATTTAAGTTTGTAGATGCATCCTATATCAAAACGGATGACATATTTAATGGGGCGCGAGGCTTAATACCTCTTCAGAGGTTTTGTAGCATCCATTTCGGAGGCCATTTGTCTTCTTTCATCGCATGTGCGTTTCAAAAAAGTTTTAACCTCAGGGAACTTTGATGTCTTCTTTTTCCAAATTCCCGTCAGTTGTAATGGTGTAACCGCGTATGTCTTACTAAACTTACTAATAATGAAATATGAGCAATATTTTTCTCATATAATTTCCTGTATATAATTATATACATCTCTTATGTAATTTTAATATTTCTCTTATATAATTGTATGGGTCAGCATGCGGAGTACTATAATTTCACCGCAAAAACGTTTTAGTGTTTCCTAGTTCATCGAACGTGAATTTCAGACCATTAGGAGGACAAAGATGTCTCAAGTAATGGTTTATAATTAAAACAAAGTCTATAGGTTTGGCATTACTGTCTTTCTTCACGGCTTTGAATCAAATCCGAATTATAAAATCAGAGATTTTGAGATTTATTTCGAAATCACATTTTCGAGATTACATCAAAATCTAGTTTACGAAAATCCAGCTTTATTTTCTTATAGAGCTTATTCTCTCTTACACCTCTCTGTTGAAACTGCAACTTAAATCATCCGAGACCTCTGCTGTGAGAAAATGCTCATTGGTTACCATAGACAGTTAAGTGCTTGATACTTAGCTTTTTCCGCAATTTTCTTATTCGTTATTATATTAAGGATTTGATGTATTCACACATTTTGTAATTGATCCAGATATGCAGAAAAGTTGGTCGAATAAAATTACCTTGAATATTGCAAACGTATCATAACTTGGGTTTAATACAAAGACTTCAGTAGAATTTGAAACTAACGCAAAAATACCTCAGAAGGAGGCAAAAGATGTATGCCCGCTAACGTGAGAAAAAATGTTGAGTCTCTATTTACTTTTTCTTCCCGTACACAATGAGGATTGCCGTTTCAGCTAAGGGCTGGTTCCAAGAATTGCTCTTAAGCAACCAGTACACGTTCATGATGAATACTTCGTGAAATCTAAAAAAATCCAATTGCGAAGTTAGATTTTGAAATAAAAACGAAAGAATAACATTAAAATCCTTGTCTCCTGCTTCGAACGAAATCGAGTATTTGCTCGAGACAATCGCACATTTATTCTGACAAAAAATTAACTCATCTCATTAAACGTAATAGCGAGAACCTGTACAATTCAATTTCTATTTCAGGGATAACAAAAAATTCCGAATTACTTGACTATTTATAATGAATTATGAAGTCCCTACGAAACCCAAGTTCAAACTTTTTGGCATAGACTGGTGCTTCGTTAAATGTATGTAGCTCCATGAAAAAATTTCATGATCCTAAAAATTTTCAAAACCTCGCAAAATTTCTCGTTCAAAATACAACTTTGAAAGAAATTTCCATGCAATAATAGAATATTCCTCTACCTTCTGCAGAGCATACGCAAAGTTTATGCTCGTATTTTGCTTCTCAGCTATGGATAACTTGCAGTAAAATACTTGCTTTCGAATTTTACAGATTTTCTCCGTGAAATTTATCCCTCCCAACTGCACTTTGATTTTCCTCAAATTTAAATATCTCTTGAGAAATGAGTACGTGACCAGGTGACTTCTATTACTTGTCATTATTAAAGGATTATTTACGATAAAGCTCTATAATATATTGTATTTTTGGCCAGAAAACGTAATTTGCACGTAATTGCACTGTCGGAAAAAAGGAGGAAAGTAAGGAATGAAGAATGACTTGTGCGACTTCGCAAATCCTTTGCTCAGACAATAACTCCGAAGTAAGGTGTTTCCTCATCCTCGTAGAGATAAGGAGGAATACCAGAGCTGAAAGTCTAGGGAAGTTAAAAGCCGAAACTTTAACATCCGCTCTCGCCACCCACATCTTTAGAGGTAAATGGTCCCTATGGCACATGTGCATGGACAAAAGCCGGAGAAACGGTAACTATGAGGGGTATTTGAAGGAAACGTCGGTTTTCACCCCCGCTTGCCTCCCCTTCACACAAATATGGTAATAAATTACAACGCGGTAGTGAAGGACTGGCATTAAAATGGGAGTAGTAGGCAAAAATAAAGGTGGAGCGAAAATAGGGGAACTTATTGGGTGGAGGAGTCCTTCTATGAGGGGTTGGTGAATGGATTTTACGTGCTATGGAGTGGGGAGGTAGATACGTATCCTGTGTGGGTGGGTCCCTCAGGGGGAATCTGACAGTTTTTGCGCAAAAGATCAATGACAGAGAACAATTGCTAGTCCTTTAGGAGGAGCACGCGCTGAAGAATGCATCCCTTTCCATCCTCGTGCCCTGGTCACTCGTTGCTGTCGGGAAAGGACTTTAGGATGTCGAAACGTTAAGAAAAGAGAGGTCACTCTGCACCAGCCCTCCCTTTCGGCAGGCCCTCCAACAGTTCTATATTGACCGATTTCTATAGATATGAGAGCCCTGTCAGGTTCTCCCTAAACTACAGGGTTCCTTTTCAATACCTTACACCGTTTCAATGACCTCAGATACCTTATGCTAGCAATAACCGCCACCTTATACAAGTTCAATCTGTCATCATAAAACTTTGGCCTCCCAATAGTAAGGCCAGGAAGAACTTAATACCGTAATGCGGCCGAAATAAGTTGCTAAAATGAACGGACGGTAATTTTATGATTTTTGCAACAACCAAAGACTTAAGCTGAAATATATCTACAATAAGTTTTATCATTCGCTGTTTCGAAGAGCTGCAAGCATGATCGTTTGGAAACAACGGTTGTAAAATCGGTAGGCCTTTAGAATACAATGGAGTTAAGACGAGGAAATTTTACAGGAAAAAACTTTATTCGATAAACCTGATGATCGAATGAAGAATAGAAATTGCATGAGGAGATCAGCAAGATTAAATCTTACTGCTTTATGATAACTTAGGTAGAAGAAATGCTTACTGAGAAAGTATTTCTCGAGCAAAAATTAAAAGTACATGAAATTCAAATGTCCAGGGTTAAAAAATCGTTGAGATTAATTTATAGATAATTTTGAAGTACATACCATTTTCCGAAGAAAAGAAATAATTTGAATGGTCAAAATAGAAAATGATGGTTACCTACATACGAGTACAGTTCTTCTAACAGATTAACCCGGCCAGTAGAGACGAGCTCAATACTGGCGGAGATTTTTGAGCTTAGGATTAGCAGGGCTTTACGGATTATTATTAAGAGCCTTATATTGCTCAAGCGTTTTCCCGAATGAGTGATATCATCTAAGAACTTTTCCGAAAAAAATCATTAAATTAAAAAGTTAATATCCAATTTCAAATGTTTGTAATTGAGAAAGCAAAGCGCATTCATTAATTCAGGAGAATAGTTACTGATTGTGCATACTAACTTATCCAAATATCAAATCATTCAAATTTATCTGCTAGTCATCTTTCGGATCATTTATATTTCTTTTCTTTACTCGCACGTTCTTTATTTACACTAATAATTCACAAATAACTATCCATAGCAATAAAATTACGGATAAAAGATTAATCAATTCTCATTAGGAAACAAGTCGTTAAGTATTACGTAAATAAAATGTGAATGAAAGTCAGCGATTAGCCTGAATAGGTGCTAAAATGGAAGACAGACTTTCATAAGAGAACAAATCGGGCCCCCGACGACTTTCATATATATGAGCCTTCTCGAACCGATGCAGATTTTTTCTACGAAACTCTCTCCTGACAGAGCCCCGCCCACTTCTTATCAATTTTTGAAGATACCGAAGAATAAGAAGCCAAAGAGTTGGTCGGAGGAAGGAATCTTTCGCAACTCTATCCTCTTATACATATTTCTTCCTCTTTCTCTTATGGTAGAGTAATTGGTCTCGCTAGCCTCCTCCGCAAACGTCGTGTGTGACCAGTGCCCGAGCCGAGAGCTCTCCTCGCCCATTCATCGCCACCGCGAGTGTCAAAGGCAGCAGCTGCCGAGAAATGAAAGGAGTGTGGGCGGTGTGTGTGGGTGGCTGAGTTGGTTTTAGGAAGAAAGGGAGAACAGAATGGGGACTACACCGTTTCGCGAGTGCGTGCGTGCGCGTGAATTGGAAGGAGAATACGCGGAAAAGCGAGTGGGTGGAGACGAAGGGAGCGTGAATCATGTCTTTTAAAAGGAATGGGCAATAAAGGATAACAGTAGTTTAGACAAAGTGAGGAAAGTGAAGACCTTGGTAATTTTACCGGCCGTAAGTAGATTGATGAGTTTCTAGTCGTGCTCGAATTCAAAGCGAACAGGAAACGTGTCCAAAAGTTAATTGTTTAGGCGAGCGAAATAGTACGGACGAAACTGACCGAAGATAGAAAGGGTGATGCTGGAACGAAAGGCGAAAGAAAAGACCTTGACCTCCATTTAACGAGGGTTTGAGTTGGCTTTTAACCTAGGACAATACTCCAGAGATTAAATAATGGGAGTGAATTTTGGTGGAGAAAGGTGTTGCCTGTGCTATTATTCTTTCAGAACTAAACGCAACATCTGCATTCAGAAACGTTCAATGATCTGTAAATTTTCCAGTACTGTTTAAGACTTCAAATTCCCCATCTACATCATATATTTTTATTTCGATCAATCTTAAAGATATAAAATAAAACAATTTAATTGAGCCGAAAGCACACATTAAAATAGATATGTAGCGGAAAAATCCCGCTACTCAAAGCTTGAGTGTAGTTATCATTATAATCTAAGATTTATAGTTAATACGAAAGTTATGAGACTGACCTAATAAAGTTTTTTTGGCATGGTCATTCTTATCACTCGAGAAAAGTAAACGAACGATAAGAAAGACATCAAATTGAAGATTGTTATCTCACTTGATAAAAAACTTTTTGTATCCACGAAAAGTATCTTGACATTCTTTTATATGGGCATAGCGTGAAAAACAGCTCATAATGAAATATCAATCTTTGATCTTCTGATAAACAATTATCACGTATAACAGCAGTAAAAAGTAAAAAAGACATCAAAACCCATTTTAAGTGAGGATTATGAGAGAAACTTCGTTCATAATCTAGAATGCATCCATATTGCTTCGAAAGGATCCAAGGAAATGTTGCTCTTACTCAATATCAGGATATCATCTTTGACTTCGATTAAATTAACTGATAAGGAAAAAATTTAGAATAATGTACCGGGATTCAAAAATTGGAAACTGCTACGAAGAATGAAGGTTTCGTGTTTTCTCTCTAATTATTTTCCAAAAACTATCTAATATTTCTTTACCAGGCTGAATTTTGTGTAACTTTCATCAGTCTATTTATATTTCCGCATTTTGTTACAAGCTTCTAACATCTCACATTTTATATTATTAATTATCTTCCGTCGGGAGCAGATCTCATATATTCTGAAATATACGTGACTTCTTACGCCCTTGAATATCATATACCTATGTCTGCTGCCGTTGCCAAGCCTTATCTGATGGTTATCTTTCTTATTAGCTGGGATACAGAAAAGATTTAAAATTAGCTTTCATCGAGATAGAAATCAATGACGCGTTCCCCCATTCAAGCAATACGAGGCACCTAAAGTAAATCAATAGCGCAAGCGTAATCTCTCAGTTAAGAAATATCTTTTATAAATTCAATCACGATGGAGCTACTCTCGAAGACTTTCTTCTTCGGAGCAATTTAATCCCACTCCAATCCAGGCCGCACGTATTCTTCATTCTTACTTTTCATACATGGAAATGATGCGGAAGAGAAGATACGATGAGCTGTTGGGATAGGACTCCAGAAATTGACCCCAGACACCCACTCAAAACTAAGGAAATGGAATGAGTTAGGGGAGGGAATGGATTTCGAGAAGGGATTTCTTCTTTGGTTGCAATTTCCGCAGTTCAGAAGTATTCCAAATAAGACGCCAAGCATTCCTACCCTTCTCTTCTCATTTACGGAAAAGTCTATTTCTGGCTCCGCGCACTATTTCTCTCAAACGCTGGCGAAAAATTTATGTATTTTATGAGAAGCAGGAAGTGCCAGGCGATATACTAATAACGTTTTTGGAAAGAGGGGAAAGTGAGAAACGGTCCTTCCCATAACTATCTTCCCTTAAAACTGAAAAGTCTAGCACCTTTCCCTCATCCCACCGATGACGTGAGTTACCTTATGTGCCCCTTTTCTCTCAGAATCCCTCTCCCAACCCCTGCCTCCAACTGCTCTCACAACTCCCTCATATTACCCTCCCTGCACCCACGCGCCCTCATCCTTAACTTCTGGGCATCTCTGGATGACGTCTCTACCATGCGAAATGTCTAACTCCCTCCTCATCTCTCCGCGGCATATTTACCGTGCCCAGCGTGTGGTTTCCACGCTTCGCATTGAGAACTCTTCTTCAAGAGGGGAATTGGAAAGGAGAACGACAGACTAATGGCTCCAGACGCACTTCTTTTCGTGTTTCTTTCTCTCCCTTTTGCTTCTGGTCCTTGTCTAACCTAACCTCTTGCCCGACCCCGTATTTCAATAATAGAACCGATATTACTTTTGTATGGAAAATTTTGTCTTCGAAAAAGATACTTCGACCTCGTCAGACTCTCCTCGTCGGTTTGAAGACTCTTCATCTTTGTCAAAGCATAAACTATTTTCCAACTCCTCTTAAATCTATAAAAAATTCTCTCTAATATTCAGAAGAAAAAAATCGAATAACTCAATTTCTAAGAGATGGCAAATTTTAGGTTGAAGATGGTTTTTCATTTCAGCAACGCCAGGGAAGTTCTTGTTGAACATTTTCCTGCTCTTCAGACAGTCCTGCCGTTTTTTCATAAAAATAATTTTCATAATATTAAAAGCTGTTCTATTTCTATTTGACAAATGAATTTTTACGGTTAGTCGATTACTTTTACTTCAATCTCCCGTGATGGGATATTGTCCATGTTATCTATATTGTCTATGTTATCTTTGTGGTTTCTTATGTGTGCTTAATACAGCTCCATTTTGCCTTAAATAATGTTTTTTATTGATAACTGAGAAGTGAAATAATAGAGAAAATAAATAAAACAAATGTAATTAAATATTTTTCGTAAACTCAGGAGATTATTCTGTCACAAGATCTTTACAGTCCAAAGATGTCAGAAACAACTAACACTTCATGGGTATAGAACAATGCTTTTACAATAGAAACTCAGTTCACAAGATACCAATTATAGGAATATTTAAGTGATAAAATTACGGCGTTTATCTGAGGTTCATTCATGAATTTCTAAGTGACAGTCGCTAAGAAGTTACCGTCGTTGAAAATACTGGAGAATCGTGGTTCATAAAGTGAAATAAAATGAGAGCATTGGCGCTAAATAAATTAAAATCCACATAATCCTACACTGTACAGTATCCACTTTTCCTCCGATTAACACAGAAAGGACTAAAAATCTTGAGAAATTCTATCAAAACTAAATTTAAAGGTGAATTTCTCTTGGTATGTCTGAATACATCTGCACAATGCAGACTTTACCCAAATAGAAGCAATCAGTCTTTCCTCGTAGGCATTTAATTCACTCCAATCGGACAATCTGGAACAGACTAGAACTCAAATTCCGACCGAGCTAAATTCCTCCAGACGAGAAAAATGTTTTTCTTTAGCCGGCACGCGACGGGTTCTTCTAGGGAAAGAAAGGGGATTGGGGGGGACAAAAGGGTCTTATTGACGGAACGCAGTTGCAGCAGAAGTTAGAAGTCAAAAGTGAAAGACCATCCCTGAAACTCTTGTTTTCCTTCTCATCAGAAAGAATTCCATCTATAGCCAACCCTCCTCATACGACAATACTCTTCACGAAACCATGCACCAAACTGATCCTTACTAGCGCGCTCACCCCCCCGCAACTGCCTTCTCCGTTTCTCTATGCAACCCCACCCCGACTGATGCAGCATCCCTGCGGACCCCTCATACGAAGAATCTTTCCACGTGCCAAAGGTTCCACCCTCTGCTTTCCCCATTTTTTCATCTCTCCCTGAACGTTTCCGGCTTCCTGGAATCCAAAGATTTTTAGTGCCTTCCTTTATGCGGGTGTTTGAGAGGTCGCGAGCCACACTTCTCGCTTCCCCCTTTTGCAGACGAAACATGTTAAGAGAACGGGGGACAGATGAATCGGAAAAAGAATTCCGACGCTAATCCATGCAAGAGGTTTACTGGAGAAGATGATGTTACTTAGAACCCAACTCTATAGCCTTATTAGATGAACAGACAATTGTCAAGGCATCAACTTTTTAGGTTTCGGTAGTTTTAATTGATCGCTCTTGATTAACTTGATAGTTAATTTGAGAGTTTTCTCAAGAAGAGGTATGCCATCTGCAACAGCTTGTCTCCTTAATTAGAAAGAGAGTTATTTTTTGTACCCCAATATCCTTTATGTAGCTCAATCCATACTTTCTTTCTTTTATGCCCTTTCTATGATTTACCTGAACTGTTATAAAGAAATAAAGACGATTTTTTCCAAGATGATACTTTTATCCATACTCATTAAAACTTCTATAAATAACCTCAAAATTTAATAAATGGTCTCTTCCAGTCGTCTGAGATTAACAAATCAATTTGTACTGGCTTGAAAGTATTCCCTGATTGATTGTACAAGAATATGACCACTTAGAATGAATACTTCAACCTACGATAAGTGTATAACGGTATTTACAATTAAGTGCCCTGATTTTACCGATAAAAAAAACAATTTCGTAAAGATTACGAAAAAATTTATAAAAACTGTTTAAAATCAAATTTTTTCGGAAAGAAATTCCACTGAAGAATAAATGACGCAATCACGTATAAAGTTAACATTATTTTCATAATTAATAATATTTGTAACATTATTTGCATAACAAAATGGCTTCACGCATACTTCCTTTTTCATTGCGTTAATTGATAATCAGTTAAATTATTCATACCTAGCAAAAGGTGAACGATATTTAGGTCCGTAGCAACGGAATGTGCGTTTATCATTCTTCAACTACATGTGTATCCCTTCAGAGATATTTCTATTGCGCAATTACGTTTTTAATTTGGATATTTTCTATACTAGAAAACAGGAAACTTCTTGCAGAAGTGACGAGTAGATTAGAAATAACAGAGAGATATACAAATATAAAACCGCAGCAAAGTACTCGTAGCAGCAGATAAAATCCACTGCAAGATAAAAGATATGAGATGTTTGACTTTGCACGCGAATTTTCGAGATTCAACACAGGTGGTTGGTTGATATAAGTCTCTATCTTACCTTTCATATCGCACTGAATTACGTAATACGAATTTACAAATCATACTTTGCTTTAATAAATCTTATTTCTCCGCGTCCTTGGATGATTGAGTCCGTGTTAGCTCCTGATAAAGTGATGTTCAGAGAGTAGGCGAAATATCTCAAGTAAAGACATGTTTAGTGAAGTGTCCATGTCTGACATTCTCAGGATAAAATATCTGCTTATTTTGGTGCTAACAAAAATCTTCATTTACTTCCAACTCTTGAATACCTTTTCCTGACACTCGGAGAAGAAATGATTTGGGACTATGTGATGAAGCAAGACGGTGAGCTCGAAATTACTGAAAGTGTGCTTAAGAGGATATTTATTCCTGTATTCCAATCCGTTAAAATATTTTCATCCACATCTCCGACTGACTCCGTATTTTTTATTTCACTCCTTAATTTCGTGCAATATTTGTTCCATTCCCGTTCTTGTTAATAATTCCTCAATTTCTTTATTATGATTACGTAAAACATGCTGAAAATTTTCACTTATCGTATGATTAAGTAGTAGAAATTAATTAAAATGCAAGTCAATGTATTTCCGTAAAGCTGGATTATACTTTCTTACACAACAAAAGTAATCTTTTATTTCCATTTTTTTCAGTAAATAAGATCATTACGAATTACGACAGAGGTAGAAGGAGACCCGCGGAAATTAATACTCATGGTTGAAACTTACGATCCCTAGAGCTACATGCAAGCGTTATAATCTGTATTGGTACAAAGAGATTTTCTATCTATCTAGAAAGAGATTGAGATCATCGGCATCCATGTAGTTCATATTCACCTTCCAGGAGGACCAAAAATTCTTTCCTAGGACATACTTATTTTACTCTCATTTATTTACCTTATTCATAGTTTGCGGGCGGAGTAATTTTACAAAATGAATATACGAGCCATAATCGTACATGACCTGGAAAACTGCTTAGCCCTTTACGTTTTCTCATGGAAATTCTTCTCACAAAAGTAGCTCGATTAATTAAGGTGAATCGAAAGTTATAAACGTGCTCGTTATTTTATTACCCCACTTACAATAAGTTTTTGTATCTTCTTTCAAAAAAACTAAATAGTTACCGAAATGAAATTGGATTTACTAATTTTATTATCTGACTGCTGCGTTGAGAAATAAATAATATGTTAAAGCATCACTTTAAAATAATAAATCTCACAAAATATTCCCATTAATATTCTATGTCAATGGATCCCGTATTGTTTTATGCCATTTTTAATACCTTGTACTTTTTAAGTAAATACCTGATGATTCTATTTTCTTTTTCCAGTCGAAGAAGCGTCGGGATCATGCTCCGAAGAAGATGTAGCCGGAGGTAGCGGCGTATCTGGCGGTGGAGTAGATGAGCTGTCCTGCAGACGCTGCGGCCGCGAGCATCAGACACATGAAGAACTCCTCGAACACCGTACGCAGTGTCGCGAGGCCTCCACTCCTAACAGCGGTGATATCGACGAGGAGGACTGTCTGGAAACAGGAGGAAGAGAGCCGGTTGACGCTGAGGGTGTCGTAGGTGAATGTGAAGAGTCATATGAGGAGGATGGGGACAGAGAAGAGGTCTCGGAAGCAATGGACGCCGAAGAAGACGTCGCGAGACCCCTTGATGATAGAGAAGAAGAAGATGACGAAATGGATGGTGAAGAAGAGCTTCATGGGAAAAACGTCATGCGTCGGAGGCTGGAAGATGCGGACAACAATAATAACGAAGATCTCGAGAAAGAAGAAGGAAATGATGATAGAGGAGCGTCTTCTGAGGGGCAGGAAGAAGAGGGTCAAGCAGCGCATCCGCAAATGCTAAACAGGAGGAAGGAACGCAGCAGAAAACCGAGAAAAGCCGTCTCCATCAAAGACATGGTTGATCCCATTCAAGCAGGCCTCATCCATCCAGCATTTCCACTTCAATTCCCTGTCACGGCAGACCGAGCTGCCTTGCTGGCTCCCCTTTTCCAATTTCCCCAAGGTGCTGTATCTCCTGATTCGACGGCGAAGACAGAGGGTGCGGCTCTGGGCTCTCCCGCAGCGGCGGCAGCGGCAGCGGGCGCTAACATTACTCCCGCGATCGCTAGTTTGCTGTCGCAGATGGGAATACCTGGCCTCACTTTACCCGCTACTAATGTCACTCTGGAAGCATTGCAAAATACCAAGGTAGCTGTCGCTCAGTTCGCAGCGTCGGCTCTTGCAGCCTCTGGAGGAGCGGCAGCCGGAGCGGCTGGAGGTAACAATACTGAAAAGGCAGCGGCAGCCATTCAAGAATTGGCGGTCCTGCAATCGACTCTCTACACACTCCAGCATCAGCAAATGCTTCAGCTACAACTGATTCAGCAACTTCAACAGCAGCTCCAAATTACAAGGTGCAACCCACAAGATAAGGAAGACGGAGACGAAGGGGATGATGGAGGTAGAGATGATGACAGAGATGAAGGAGTTGATGGAGCCGATGGCGGAAGTGGAATAGGTGGCGATGGTGATTCTCCCGGTCTAGACGAAGAGGGAAGAAGAAGTCCATCTCTCGCTAGAGCTGCTTCTTCTCCATCATCTTCGGACGGTTCCTCTCCATCAGTTGCTGTATCGTCCGCTTCGAAGCATACCACCACTCCTCCGCCTTCTCATCCTTCCCAGTCGCAATCTCAGCAGCTCTTACAAAGGCATTTTGGAAGCATGTCTTCCTCGTCCTCTTCGAAGAGCCTAATGCAGCATTATTCCCATTCCTCCTTGCTTTCCCATCAACTCCCTCACTCGTCGCTGCTCAGCGGACAGCGCTTGCCAGCATCTGCACCTACAACTTCCGGTCCCGTTTCGGTTAGCGCCCCTTCCTCTAGTTTGGCGACGATGGCACATACCCCTCTGCCAGCAACGGGTGCTCCCTTACCCCCAAGGCCACCAATTTCCTCATCATCTCTTTCTCTCACACCTGGAGGAACGGGATCAAGTCAAACAGCGCAACAAACCGCAGCTTCTATTTTAGCATCAACTATCATAACTAACTCAGATCCGCCCCCACCACCAACTGAGCCAAATACATTGGAAATGTTGCAACGCCGAGCCGAAGAGGTTTTGGATAGTGCGAGTCAAGGTCTCTTAGGGCATGGACTAGCTGACGAGCTAGCTTCTGCCTCTGGCCGTAAAGGAGGAAGCGGGAAACCTTCTGGCGGTCTGTCTCCCCGTAGCGAGCCCTTTTTCAAGCACCGATGCCGATACTGTGGAAAGGTTTTTGGGAGCGACTCAGCTCTCCAGATACATATTCGCTCTCATACAGGAGAGCGTCCGTTCAAGTGCAATGTGTGTGGAAGTCGTTTCACGACGAAGGGAAACCTCAAGGTTCACTTCCAACGGCATACGGCCAAGTTTCCCCACATCAAGATGAACCCTAACCCAGTTCCTGAACATTTGGACAAATTTCATCCGCCTCTTTTGGCTCAGCTGGGGCCTCCTCCCCCGCCTCCGCCTCCACCACCGCCACATTCCCTCCATCCGCATCACATGAATCCTTTTACATCCCCCAGCTTTCAACCACCTCCCACGCAACCTCCTCCTCCTCCGCCTCCTCCACCACCAACGACTTCCTCCGCATTGTTCAGACATGATCTCGTTCAGCAGCATCTGCAAGCTTCCAAACAAGCAAGTTCTCACCCACACATGCCTCCCCATCCTTCGCTACCGCATCACCTTCCACTCTATGGTGGACCTCATATGCCTCCTCCGAACATGGCTTCCGTGCCGCCTCAACCGCCCCCAACTCAGGCACAACAAGATACACCAGAAAATTTAAGCAAGCCACAGCAACAAACAAGCCCGCCACCGCAGAACGTCAGTGCGCAGACTACTTGCAAGAAGGAGCCGTGCGATGAGTCTGAGAACGCTAACGAAGGAGATTCCACAGCCAGAGACCAAGTCAGTAGAGAAGAGGAAGGTGAGGAATCTGAGGAGCGTATGGGAAGAGTGAGTGGCGAAGAAGGTGCGCGTTCGAGTCCTAAAACTGAACCAGATTCCGAAGCGGAAAGGTATCCTTCGCCTGGTGGAGTGTTTGGTACAGATCTGAGCCTTGATAGCAAATACAGCGGGGAAGACATGGGAGATGATGACGATGGCGTGATGCCAATGGATGGAGAGGATGACGAATGCCAGGATGAGCGTGGCAGCAGAGAAGGTGGGCGTAGCGGTAGCCGCAGCACCCCTGGCGTCGAAGGAGACGGCGACAGCATACAGGACCAGCCCGAAAATTTGTCCAAATCAGTCGGCGATCGTGCTAGCTCCGGCGACAGTGTCCAGAGATTGCCAGCTTCCCTTCCGTTTCCTTTAGGGAGTTCCACTGGACTGGGAGGACGGGCCGCATCAACGTCGCCTACTTTAATGCATCACACAGGTATTGGCATGCCACATCTCTTAGGAGATGTAGATCCAGCGAAAGACCCGGCCATTTACACTTCATTGCTACCACGTCCGGGTAGCAACGATAATTCTTGGGAAAGCCTTATTGAAGTCACGAAGACATCAGAAACAAGTAAATTACAACAACTGGTTGATAACATCGAACACAAATTGACTGACCCAAATCAGTGTGTGATATGCCACCGCGTTTTATCGTGTAAAAGCGCTCTTCAAATGCATTACCGAACCCATACTGGCGAGAGGCCCTTCCGATGTAAAATCTGCGGCCGAGCCTTCACGACCAAGGGAAATCTGAAGACGCACATGGGTGTCCATCGAGCGAAACCTCCCACTCGCTTATTGCACCAGTGTCCTGTTTGTCATCGTCGATTCACTAACTCCTTAGTTCTCCAGCAGCACATTCGTCTACACACGGGAGAACCAACAGATCTCACTCCGGACCAGATCAGAGCCGCCGAAGTCAAGGACTTTCCTCCATCCCCAATTCCTCCTCCTATGGGATCCCATCCCGCGGCAGCAGCCTTTGCGTCGTCTTTTCTTCGGCAGACTCCTCCTCCTCCTCATTTACAGCACCACCCCTTTTCCGGGCTCTCTCCTCTACATCCTCCTCCGCCGCCTCCACATCTTGGTCTTCACCCTCCTCCAACACCTCCATCCCGTACCTCTCCAAAGCCAGAGACTGGCTCTGAGGATATGGAGGATAAGGAGGAATCCCAAAGGAGGCAAGATGTTGATGATGAGGATGATCTTGGTGAAGGGTCGCAGATGGCCGCTGAAGATGAAGGTGGAGACGAAGAAGAAAGCAGAGCAAGTGAGGAGGGTTTAGCCGAAAGGGATGTTAAGGATGAGGATAGGAAGAATAATTGGTCAGACGAGACAGGAGAAACACCGCTTATTTCCGCCACAGCAGCAACCACTCCGCTTCAAGGGCAGCAGCCGCAATATATGAGGCAGGGCACTCCTTTGTCTCTCCATTC
Source organism: Pachydiplax longipennis (assembly GCA_036926295.1). NCBI lineage: Eukaryota > Metazoa > Arthropoda > Insecta > Odonata > Libellulidae > Pachydiplax > Pachydiplax longipennis. The sequence continues at coordinate 23,464,885 of JAVFKF010000012.1, forward strand.
CCAGCAAGTTATGCTACCAGCATCTCTTCCTCCAACTTCAAGCGCAGCTTCTTTCTCAACATCTCTGGCAGCTCTTGAGAATCAAGTACGCACTATAACAACTATGGCTGCCGCTGCTGCTGCTGCCGCCGCCGCCAACCACCAAGATACCACTGCTGGAAGTAGGGACGATAGATCGCCTGGATCAATCAGTAGTCCGGGTAGAACCGGAAGCCCTAGTGTCGGCCCCTCGCGCGTTAGTCCAGCAGTATCCGAGTCCAATTCGCTTGGTGCGTTGGATCTAACTCCAAGAGGAAGCGCCGCTGGGAGTGGGGGCGCGGGAGGTGGAGGAAGTGGCAGTGTTAGTGGTGTAGGAGGGAACATTGGCCCTTTGGGTGCTATGGGTGGAGGACCTCCTCATCCTCCGGTATTTTCTGCTTTCGGATTGATGCCACCTTCTTCGGCATCCCCTTTGATGACTTCGGCTTTGTCATCACTTACCTCTTCCGTTCTTACATCCACCGCGTTCAGCCCAATGGCCCTCTCCGTTGGGCCAGGAGGTGAGTTCATAATTCCGGAAGCAGATATTATAAGAAGCAAAGAGTAGTAAATATAGGAGCAAATATATTGACAAATATCATATTTGTGAAAAATATACTGTATTTGCCTTTTTGACTTTAGCATAAATGTGTGTAAAGTTCATAAAAAATTACACTCTTTTTACTTTTGAGGTAAAATATTTAAGGGGGGTCAGGTCCCGCTCAAAATTTCTTGGCCCTACTAGCCTTATTTAATTACTCTCCTGCTATTCACATTTGACATCAAAGTATGGTAGAAAATTTATGAACGCGTTAAAAATAAATATAAAGGAATTACTCCACGGAATGTAATTTTAATAGCAGATTTCTATCAAAAGCAAAGCATTTTTCGCTTGTATATGTAAGTACTTCCTCGCATTCGCAAGGAAGTTAATATTCAGTTGATAAATATTCGTATGTTTTAAGAAGTATCGCAATCTTTGCAGTTTTACGTATTTCTTTGAATCGTACGCACCAAGGTGTTTCGGCTATTTTTCGTTTTCAATGCCGATAGTTATACTAAGAAAAATCAATCTTGCATACCTAAAATTAGATTTACTTGCATAATTTTCGCCACATTTTAGCCTAAACGAGTCCAATACCTAGAGATTTCCAGTAACTTCCCAACTAATATTACATAATAACAAAAAGAAATTGAGCTTAAATAGATATTTTAGACATTAAACTTGTGCCTTATCCTGAGAAAACATTCTCAATCCAATGACCTTTGACGATGCCTTTGTTTCAGTGAGAGGAAACACGACATGCAACATCTGCTACAAGACATTCGCATGTAACTCTGCCCTTGAGATACACTACCGGAGTCATACCAAGGAGCGCCCTTTCAAGTGCAGCATCTGCGATCGGGGGTTTTCAACCAAGGTGAGCACCAGTTAGTTGCATCGCCATTCATTTCCTCCGGCACCATAACCTCTAACCTCCATCAAACTCCATAGAAATCCACGAGAGAGTATAATCCCTCGACCTCTCATTAGCTTCTTTCACGAACTGATTCCAAATTTTACGACGATTTACATATATTTATACCGTAACTGTAATTATTAAACGATTCAACTCTTACTGAAATGCCTAATCAATTTAAAATAATGTTATTTCGATTGCCTGTATTGTTTCTTTGAAAGTACCGATCATGTTGTGAAAAATTCACATAATATTTCCTAAAATTAATTCCTAGTAACCACTTGCCTGAAACTGGTCAATAGACTGTAAAAAGGAGCTATTTTTCTTTTGAAGCAATAAAATGTATCGGGACGGGGAAAAGAAATCAAACCAAAAACAGAACATAGAGGCTTTAGTAAATTCTCGAATCATTCTAGGTTCTGCAGCTGACTAATGTAATACCACGAATTCACTGTGTGAATCATGTCCCAAGCCAAATTAAGGTAATCCGGGCTTCTGGGACATATATTTTTAGGTCTTTATTTTTGTTTTCTTTTGTGCTCCCGACACTTCCTTAATGCCTTTTCATCGTATACCATTTTTTCGGCAGAGATTCTAATCCTTCTTGTGAGTAAGAAGATTTCGTATTATACAATATTCTAAACACATTTACACGGAGATTTTATTTTTTCCACAAAACAAGGAATGTGTTAAATTTATGTAATGAGAAGCACTGCTAGGTATGATTATTTTCGCGATAGGAAGCAAATGAAAGATCGGATTTACAGTTTTGAGAATAGGTTCTATCTTTCAATAGCTTCTTTTTAGGATTTTCTAGCCGCTAATATCTAAAAAAAACATACAGTCATACTGCTAATTCAATTGCAATGCTGATATGCAAAGGAAAAAATGTACACCTGAAGTTCAACACAAAGTCCGCTTCCTGAACAAAATTGCAGAGATTGAGATAAAATATTTACGGCAATGGATCGCTGCTGGACTAATCAAAATCATATGAATATTTTCATTGAAACTTGCGATCAAATCTGAAGGATAACACAGATTTTAGATATTTTATCTTCCCACTGAACGTGGCGCGGAAATAATTCAAGGAATGCGTAGAATTTTTATAGAGCCCAAAAGAGGGGGCAACCGGTCGGTGAGGCACTCAGTAGAAGTTGACTGATGTCCCATCCAGGGTGTTTGTGCCTACCTAAGCAATGCCAAATGCCTGAGAGAGGGGTACAAAAGAGAATGAGAAGGGGTTAAGGGAAGAGGAGAGAGGCAGATAGAAGAAACTGGAGGGTGAGGGGCAAGTAGGGGGTGTGCATTTGCTTCAACGGCGACGCATCTTGTTGTCTTGTAAACGTCTTCAATCTTTTTGGAGACGGTGGGGGAGTAGCTGCCTCTCGCTAAACCCGCCTCCTCTTTCTCTACACTCCATTCCCTTTTCCCCTCAATCCTCTCCTCCTCTAGCCCCTCAAACACCCCTTCCCTCTCAATCTCAAAATTAGCCATCGTTGGAGCTGACCCAAAGCTCGGCTAGACCGTCGTCTGATACTGCTTATTTTAGCAGGAGTTTTCGTCCCCTCCCTCCCCTATTTTTTCCATTTTCCCTTCTTCACTTCTCTCCACCCATTCTTTCGCCACCCCCTCTTTTTCCCTGTCCCAATACTCGATTTCTTTCCGCTTCTTCCGAAAAACGAAACTAACATCGCCTCATGCTCGAGAGTCGTATGGATTTCTTTTTTTTTTCTTTTTTTTTTAAAGCCTAAAATATTTTGTTCCTTGAGTTATTGTATATAGTAAGTCATCTTTTCATTTTTTTTCTAAATGCATCTTAAGGGAAATCAATTCTGAAACGTCTTGGTCGCAATACCTAATTAAGCATGACTTTTAGTGATGCTGACATACGAGTATGCATGCAATACTGTAGATGATGATTTACTGTGAGAAATATCAACAGAAACATGACAATCTCATAATTTACTGAATCACTACTCATACACAAACCAAATTTAATAAAAAAAAACTCCAATATCTTTCCTTAACCTTGGATTACTCAACCAAATATTCTCTTTAAACAGAATTTGCTTCATTTAAGCTTAACTTCATAGAAAATTCCATTCCCAGTGTTCCCAGTGCAATTTATAAATATGATTGTTTGCCATCTACAACAAGATAGAATCTTATCCATGGTTGACAAGTCTCTGAAGAAGAAACTATCAATATAGTTTTCTCATTCAATAACAAACATTAAAACCATTTCCAAAAACTTTTTTTAATCCCTAGTCATTTACAAATAACCCCTAACCACATTTTTTTTATGCTTCTCTTTACAAACTGTTCTATGCCTATTCACAATTATGAAATATGTAAGAAAATTTCGAACAACTGTTCTGGACTAATTTCAGGATGTTACAGATCCTCTCAACCCTAAAGCCCAAGCCAACCATGGTGTATGCAACTCGTGTCAGAGGCGTATCCAAGGTTTTGGTGATAGCAGAGGGGGCAACCTACTGTGTCAGGCACCTACACCCGCTAGACCAAGGCCTAAAAGGCAAAGGCGGGCAAGCAACAAGGCGCCAAGGTTGCCCCCCCTGCCTCTCGAGTTTCCTGTTGGATACGCCCCTGATTGGAACCCTTGGTTGGTAAGGGACTCCTTTCCCTTGATTCTCACAGCTCTCACTCCAATTACATACATTAAACAACATTTCAAAGCAGTTTATAGCATGAGTACGCTAAGCAATTCAATCCTACTTTGGTCTCACAGTAGTGATAGTGGCTTCATTTAATAGCTTCCTACAGACTATTTTCAATAACATTCACATAGCAATGATTAATTTATGGCATAAATCATTGCTGCTTGAGACTTTCCGGTGATTGACTTAATTTAAAACTTTGTACTATTGCAGAGAGGTATGAATTTGAATAATTTTGAATACCTTAAAAATTGAATTGACTAAGAAAACAGATAAATCGTAACAATATATCGTCACACACTGCATGTGCATTAATTTTTATTAGGCTGAACAATTTCTTAAATATATGAAAGGAGGAGGATTTCTTTGTACTAATTTGCTTTTGCTTGACTACCATTCCATGAGATCAAAGATTATATGCAAAGGGTCTGTTTTTTAATGAATAGGAAAGGGAATAATGTCTTGGTTACAACTCTCCTTCTTTAAAAAGTAATTTTTATGGGCAACTTATTTGCCTTTACAACAGATTATTTTCTTTCCTATAAAATATTTTCCAATTTTTTTACTTTTGAAAAATAATGAGAAAATTTATGCAAGACCATCTGTCAGGAATAATTTAAAATTACTAACTCTTGGGCCATAGCTAGGAATTACTCTTAGGATGGTCTGAATAAAAGGGAGGATAATGGATAGGAAAATATCAAAAATCATAATTTATCATTCCATTCTCTAACAGATAAATTGCTATGCCTCTCATGCTAATTTAAGTAAATATTTCCACAATAAATTTTATCCCAAAAAAATGAAAGGAGATTTCTCCACAAAAGGAACCTACGAGCCCCTTAACTATGGCCTTGATGTACTGTTTTGAATTCATTTCCAGAACTAGTAACCAGCAAAATGTCAAAGATTTACTGTAAAAGCCTCATTTTTCTGTATTTTTTCTTTAGGGTAATATGAAGCAGCATATGCTTACTCACAAGATTAGAGACATGCCACCTCATTTGTTTGAGGCCAGCAGCCGCAGTCCAAGTGCTGGTTCCCAGGGACTGCCAATGAATGAGGATGCTAATCATCATGGAAGTGGGGGAAGCAACGGTAGTATTACATCAGGAGTGCAATCCGAAGATGTGGGGTCTATGGGAGAGCCTAAAACAATAACTGGTCCAGTAGCACTAGATGGTTCCAGCATCAAAAGGCCTCCAGAAAGTGAAGGGGCTCTTCCTATACCCAAGAGACCACCTGGTATGTGGGAAAATAATGCAAAAATTTACTCTATTACTACCTACTAATATGATTTAAGAGTTTGTTCCCTTTGGTAATCATAAAGAAATGAAAAAAAAGTTTTCCAGGACAATAATTCATGTAGTAGTAAATCAGAGGTAAAATTGATAAAAATTGCCAGAAATTATCAGAAATAAATATTTAACATTTACTTTCTAACAGCTATTTGTTGAAATATTACCAATTCACTTATTGAAGGAATAAGCTATACTAAATATTCTACAAGAATATTATTGTGTTATTAGGATATCACTAAACCACTCAATCTGGGCTTATAGAATTTATTGCTGAAAACAGAGACTACAATCACTAGCAACTTTTTTCCAGAATCTGTTTCATAATGAGTGTAGAGATAATAGAGTAAATTTAAATCTCATCTTTTATTTGATGAAGATTCAATTTTTCTTAATATAGTAATTATCACTGAATCAAATTTAAGTTCAAATGCATTAAATCATTTATAACAAGAAATTAACATGGCACAATCGAACAAAAATATCAAAGCAAAAATCTTTCAGCAGGGAAATTATATTTTTGGAAATTAAAATTTTTAATTAATCCTATATTTCTGTTGGAAAGGTATAGGAAAAGCAGTTTAGAATACTTAATTTTTTCAGTAGCTTTGAAAATAGTTGGGTATGTGAAAATCTCTTTTGGATTATTTGTGCCATTTAAGTTAAATAAATGCTAATGCTAAATCAGATACACCACCAGTTTGCTATGACTACTCTAATGCATTAATAATTACTATTTTGGTGCAAAAATGCAGTATGTAATCTAACATTTGTGACGTGAATATAAAAGCAGGTTAATTGATTAAGTTTTTGTAATCTAAAACTTAGCGACTAATTGATTGATTTAACCTCCTTTTTATAACCTTGACATAACAAATTTGCTGCGCTTTTCCCCTCATATGCCATAACACTGCAAATGACTCAGTATCTATCTCTCGTGGTTTTGGTAAACCTGCATGTCATTAGTCAAAAAACCAACCACGATTTGGAAATTCATTTCCGAGGAAAATGTTCCATACAAAAAGTGGAGTTAGTTTTTGTGTGAGAATATAATGACTCCACTTTTGCCTCTCTCTCTCTTTCTATCTCTTTTCCCTCATATACATGAATGCGTGTGTGTGTGTGTGCTTGCAGGCTTGCCAAAGCACTTGTGCCACGTTTGCAATAAGAACTTCTCCTCATCGTCAGCACTGCAGATTCACATGAGAACGCACACTGGGGACAAGCCGTTCAAGTGCACTATCTGTCAAAAAGCTTTCACCACAAAGGGGAACTTAAAGGTAAATATAATGATGCAAGACAGTGATGACTTATACGGGCAAAAAGATTAGAAAAGGACTCTTGTGTTCCCTGGAAAGTAGGGAGTGGAAGGGAAATAGGAAATTGAACGAAACAACACAAAAGAATTTCCAATATATTTAGCAAAAAAGAAAAGATCATTTTCAGGAGGACCCGAGTTTAAGAAAATTTTTTGCCTCTTTCATTGATGCTGCATTTAATATATATCAATGACTATTTCAATAAGTGAGGAAACAGTCTCAAATACCTCAAACACTTAGATGCCGAAATGAGTGTTTAGAATATTCAAAGAGTTTCATAAAATGTCTTCTGAGTAAATTCTTAATGATCCACTACTTAATAATAATATTTACCAAATATATCAGAGGAAAAACAAGGGCACCATTTTAGACTCCTTGGCTGACAAAATGCCATGGTTGGCTCCCTAGAATTCTCAACATATTCATGTGATCTTTTGATTTCCAATTTTAAAAAATTTAATCTAAAGGTAGCAAGGAAGAAATAACTCTCTAGAGATGTTATTAATAGGCTTACAATAATTAAATGATTAATAACTTAACAACAAAATAAAAGTAGGTAATGAAAAAGCTCAATTTTTACCAGTGTACTCTCAAGTTAACAAAAATAAAAAGTTCAAATTCTATTAAAATATCAAGAAAAACATTTCATGTTGTAGTACATCATTATGTTCTCAAAATTATAATCTGCTAAGTACAAGTGGAAACTATGAAGAAGTAATATCTCGTGATGAGAAAATACACTTAATATTTCAAAGAAAGCATAATTAGATATTGAGATAGATATATAATTAAATATTAACTAATTTAAATGTAGAGAAAACATATAATACCACTAATGCAGTCTTACTGAAAATAAAACCAGTATTATAATGAAATTTCAAATTATTAAGTATTCAGTCAATGTGAAGCTGCAGTACCCAATGCCTTAAAGGGAAAAAGTTCTTAAAATATGGTATTTTTCATAAATGAAGCATGAATTTGGAATTATATAAGGTATTCTCTTCCTTGGAATACCCATTTTTCAAATAAAGCTATCACAAAGTAAAAAAAATTAATCCCAATTTTCAATATACTCTTTGTTATTCTTTCCTCTTTATGGTAACCATCTATAAAGTAAAATATAAGTCTACTTAAAGTGAAATTTATATTATTTCTGCAAAACTTACACAAAACACTTCAGAACTCAATCCAATTAACAATACAAGGTCAGCAACTACTTTGAAATTTTTTCATTTAGAATCTGTTTGCCCCTCTGTTATGATAAATGTACTTTTAGTAATATAAGATAAATCTTCCACTCCCTACAGTAAAATTGAAATGAAATTTTGAAACATCTTAGAGTCTTGTGCCCAATGTGTGGCCAAGTTCTTGTGGAGTGCAGAGGTGCTTAAGTAATTCAGTACCATATACCCTGCTTATTACTAATGCTTGGCCTTTTTAACTAACAAAACCCTAAATCCTAGATATTTTTAAATGATTCTCTTATATTGTTTGTAGGAAATAATCATAAATAGACTTTTGAAAAAGGTACAATTGGAAAAATATGGTAAGGCAACCATTTAGTAGTTTCTCTTCTGCCATTTGAAGTATAAATGATGATACAAGTTCCCCATATGTGTTCTGAATTTCATTTGCATAGTTACAGCATGGCAGTTGAAATAATGAATGAATAAAAAAGTTTTTGCCTTGATTAGGAATTTATAATAAAGGACACAAGAGTATGTAGACAACTGTATTCCTCTTGCTTTTTAAATGAGAACATTGAACAGATTAGATCTTTATAGATCAGATAATTCTGAAAAATAACTATAAATCCCAATCATAAATAATTCCGTATGATTTAAAAGGTGCACATGGGCACGCACATGTGGAGCAACGGGGCATCAAGGAGGGGCAGGAGAATGTCCTTGGATCTCCCACCCATCCCCATGACACCAAAGGATTCAGAGTTCCTTCAGAGGAGACCTGATCTCTTCTATCCATATCTGCCTGCACCTTTCCTCAATGGCATGCAGCAAAAGGTAAGTTGATATTTTATCTTTTAAAAGCTCTAAGAAATTTTTTCAGCTATATAACAAGAAGAAATTAGGCATTTTGATTGTTTCATATAAATATTTTCCCATAGAGAATTTAAAATAGTGTAGGCCCTGCTTAGTTAATACTTTTGTTAACACATCAAAAGGAAAAGCAGTACTCACAACTTTCTAAAAATTCTTAACAGTAGAATGATATGGATGTACATTCATAAGGATTAATTATCTTTTATATATTTAATCTGATCATTGCTTCTAAAAGCTTAATGAAATTTTTATCTTTCTATTGATTTAAGAATTGCAAAAATCATGTCTTATTTATGTATTCCCTTTAAATATTAAGTTATTTTCTATAAGTAAAGTTCACAAAGTAAATAATAGTCAGTTAATATTTTCTTGTATAATGTAAGCCTTTACATAGTAGCATGTTGCAGATGTAAATTGCTTGAACTTCCATACTTCTAAGTAAGCCTAATAAATTTCATAGCTAAGATTAGGCCACTTAAGAATTCAGACTGAGTATACATACCTAAGTAGACCTGTGAAGTTATGCCTTCTGTAATTATGCTTATTTTCTTGTCCATAAGAAGCATGTTATATTTACTTGCAATTTCAAATTTCAAACAAATCTAAAAGAAAATAAAATTCTGATTCTTAGAAGGTGCTCTTAATCTCAAATTATAGAGAAGTACTCCTATTAATGCAGTAAGGAAATCACATAAATATCAGCATACATTAGAAAACAGCCTTATTAAGCATATTTTCTCTCTCATTCAACTCATTCTCATTCAACAGCAAATAAAATTTTTGCGATAATTTGATTTGCGATAATAAAATTTTGTTCAATTTGTAAAATAATTTAAGAAATAAAGAGTATTCTATCTAAAATATAAATTAAAATTATTTCAATTAGAACGAGCACATAATCCTACCATTTTAGTTATTTTCAAAATGGCTTGCCTTTTGCAAGTTACAATGCTATTTGAGTAGATATTGAAAATATGGAAAGTGAATCTCATTGACAAAATGGCTTTGAATATTTTCAGTTGAATGAGATCTCAGTGATACAGAGTGCCAACAGCAACCACTTGAACGTATCTCCGCAAGTACCACCAACCAGTGGAGCCAATGCCTCAGCAGCAGCAGCTGCTGCTGCTGTTAGCAAATATGCTGCTCTAGCAGCATTTGCAGGATATGACAAACCCATTCCTCCTCATCATCCACCTCCTCCTCCTCATCATCACCCTCAATCAGGGGAAACTCACTCTCCCCTCTTTCCTCCCATTCTACGACAACCAATACCACCCCTACCACAGGCATTGAAAGCATCGCCCCCTCCTCCCCCTCTCAATCCTCCTGTCTCTTCCCCATCTCTGCAGCAGACTCATCAACAGCAGCAGCACTTACACAGTGGACCGATGAACCCCCAAAGGAACCCATCCCCTAACAGCCCTCCCATGTGGGACCTACATTTTGAAAGGGAGCAGAGGTCTGCAATGCAAGGAGATGGCGAGGGGCTTATGGACAGCTCACCTACTCCCTCTCCTTCAACTCCTTCCCCCATGGTCACAACTAGGGAAGAGAGTTTAGTTGTGTGATGAATCTAGTGTAGAAAGGTGAATTTGTACTTTACTCTTGCCCTTGGGTTTCAGCATGGATTGAGACTGGTTTGTTTGCTACATCTTTCATAAAAGATATCACAGTCTCTGATATACATTGTGCAATGATAAAGAAGGTTTACCATGCTGACTGATAAATTAAAAACAATGAAAAGACATAATGAAGTGAGTGTGAGTGAATGTGTCCAAAGTTATACAAGGAGCCTACATATCGTCTTTGGTGGTCTATTTATTAAATATGGAGGGTGGAATATTAAGTGTATGAATGGATAAAAATATAGGAGAAAATATTATATATTTCCCATCAAGGTGGCTTTTTTATTACTTTTTCAATTTTTTTGTAATTATTTTTTGTTAAATGCTGAATTCACTGCTGCAATGTTCCTATTTTGAAACTAGTCTTTACGTGGAAGTGAGGGGTGGATGAGTTAAGTGCAAGATTTACCACTGGGGAGGTGAACATGAAAGTTTAAAATAGGTGCAAAATGAATTGAGGGTTTTAACCTCAGAATCGTGTGTTTAGATCTGTCTATATCATCATCCTCATTTTTAAGAAAGAATTATGTGAGCACTCATATACATTTGCAGTTGGTAGCCATTGAACAGTCCCAAGAAGCATTTTTATGCTTCATGAAACAATGAATCTCTTTTACTGCTAAGAAATGTTTCAGAGCAGTGAAATTAAGGCTATTGTAAAAAGGAAGAAAGTAAGCCTCCCAGAGGTTATCTAATTTTAAGTGAGAGCTAATGTAAACTATTACTTCAGTTGTAAATGTTATGTATTGAGAAAAAAGTGTGTGATGTTTGGTGCATGCCAGCGAGTTATTATCTGCAGGAATTTGGCCAAGATAGGCTCTCCAATCAAGAAAAAAGTAATGGCCAACATCACCTGTGAAAAGTGATGGAGTGGAATCAGCACCATGGTGATTGAAACTAATGAAAATGAATCCTCATTTTCTATCTCTCCTTTTCATTCCCTTATTCTCCTCCATCCTAAGTTTTTAAGACAATTAATTCTCTGTGATACTACACCATTTTGAGAGGGTTCTAATTAGAAGTTGAGACTTGTTCAACAAGATATGGGTGGAAAGGTGCAACAAAAGAGAGAGGCTTATGATTGTTGATGCATTCATGAAAAAGTGAAAGAAATGCTTGGTATATGGTTGAATGTGGTAGGATACATTTTTTTATTAGTGTTAAAATTGGATAAGAATCAGAGCTGCAGTACTTAATTTAATAACCATATACCCAGATTGGAAAAAGAAAGATTACCATATTGTCCAAATCTTATCCAAGATATTGTCCCAATTACTTATCAGCCACCCTCTTTTTAAATCTTACCCAACAGTGTTTCTCTTGTTCCTAAAGTTTAGGAAGAAAATTAGATAATATGTTGTGAAAATGGATGTAAGTAAACTCCATTAAGATTGCACACTTGTCAAATCTTTTTTCAATCTTCTTCTATTTTCCTGCATCCTCTGGCAGAAGAAGATGAGAAAAATAATTTCAATAGTTGACGTGGAAAATGGAACATAGTAGTATTTCATTACAGATACATTTCAAGTGTGAAAAATAAGTACTGTGGGGTTCAAAAGAGGTATTGTACATTTGCTACTGTACTTTGGTGTTATAATAATCATATAATTGCTGTTCAGTGGATGTTGCTCAGAACAGAAAGAGTATTGAGTTTTTACTGTTGTTACCTGAAAATGAAAATTTCTCCTAATACCCACCCTACCTCTGTACCCTTTCTGATGAATTTTCTTTTGCTGTATATAGTGTATATGTGAATATTAGGTGCATATGTTGCAAAGCAAAATTTTCTTAGCCTAGCTTGTAATATATAAAATCCTTGACCCCCCAATTTAGAATCTTAACCCATCTGATTCCAACACACACAAATAACTGCATCCTTGATTTCAAAACACAAGGAAGCAGCAAAAATAGGGGAATGTGCTGAGAGAAAGATGGTATTTCTAATTATTTGCATGATTTTTCATTACCAAGTTGAAAATTACTTCAGCATGGTCAAGAACAACAGAGGCTTCTCTTCCAAAACATGGCTTGACACATCACTTTATGGATTAACAACTCCACACCTATGCAATATTTCTTCATGTATCTTTGAAATGATTGCTGCAAAAATCAAAAAGTTGTAATTACCAATCAAAGATCAAAATTGTTTAGCTAAATTTAATGCTTTTAACATTGAAATTTTGAATTTTATTTTTGTAGTGTGGTTTACCCTATATTGTAAGGCACAAACTAACAGTGCCAATATTTCACCATGATTATTTTATGAAACATCATTGCAACTGATAAATCACATCTTAATTATGTCATCCTTCTTTGGGAAAAAACACATAATTAACTTCCTTTTGAAAAGTCTGAATGACATTCCACAGAAAACACATGATTTGTGTTCTTGTACATTGAACATTAAAATTATTGCTTAGGTGTGGATGATTGTATTTCAGGTTATGTACACTATGTAATGTCAGAGCATTTAAATGTTATTGATCTCACTCATACCTCAACAAGGTTTCTATGACAATTAACTTGATAAGTGATGTGATTAAGGTGTTTCCTTAACATGTACTCTGTCAACAAATAAGAAAAGCACTCCATAAGTTTGATTAAATAAAATTATATATACTTTTGACAGAAATTTCAAAGCATATCAAAAAAATGCCCATTAAAATCATTAAAAATCACAAATTTTATGTATGTAATCATTAATAGAAAATCACCTTTTTTGTCAGATGGAAATGCTTAATTGTTATTTATTATTTTTCATGACAATCATTTGGCCAGTTATACGTGATGTCAAAACAGGGTGAAAAATCTTTTGTAGAAAAAATTCAGTTAATTGCATCTAATGCCTGTTTATTTATGGAGAATATTACAAAATCCCTTTTCATTTAAAAACTACTTTCATTAATTGTTTTAATAACCTCAACTTATGGAAAAAAGTTGGTCATAATATAATGATGATTCAGCTTAAAATAATTTCTGTAGTTTGTTTTTGAGCATTTGATGAGCATTACTAAAAGAAAAGATCATTTTCCAGTGCATGGTTGTCTGATGGGTGTGGGAATTCTCAAAATTACCAGGCATGACTGTGATACACCAACCCAAGCCTGACAGCTACACCTTATGCACACAAAATCAACCAAAACCATTCCAAAATGTTATTTAAGAACTTAGCATCTAACTCAAGATCTTCAGAAGCATCTCAATAAAAGATATTGGACAAACAGGCAAAAAGGAAAGTCTTTGCTCCTTCAATAATTCCTTTTCTAGAAAAAAATTAACATCTTTTAATATCCTAGGCATATTCCAAATTAAGTCCTGGCAATAATTTTTATAATCTTTCGTTTAACCTTTTGTGAACCGAGTGGAATTGAAATGCCAATGTCATTTCAAGCATTCAATTTTTTGTGTAATTAACTATGCTCCAATTATCCTGAATAATTAATATAACTATTCAAATTGTGATCAACCTGTTTCGTCCAATTTCATTCTCAAACTTGAGTTTAAAATTAAGCATGATTTTACATTTTAATAAAATGTTTGCACCCTGTGTGTTTACATAGTCATCATAATCATAAATAACTGTGCTGTAATCTGAATGATAAACAAAGCCATTTTACCACATCTCCGTAAACCACTTCCTTTGTGACATTAGAAATCTTAATCATGCTTCAAAGACATCAAACACAAAGAAATGTGAGACCTTAAATACTTACAGCCATATATGCACAAATTAAGTCCAAATAACTGGTAACAAGCATCAGTATGTATTGTTTTACTGAAGTCCACCAAAAGTCCAGGTGAAATGCTATTTTTGTATTGTTCTACAATAGCTCTTTTGGTGGTTTCTTCAAAAGGGGAGAGCCATAAAGGAAGTTATGGGTTGACATTCCCCCAATTTCTTTCATTCTGCCGCATAGTTTTCATTGGAAAATCCTTCTATCCATTCCCCAAGTGTATGTTTGTAGATTCTATCTGGATTTCAAAGAAAATGAACAACATATATGATAATGATTGTACTTGCCATGACCCAATTTTCACTGTAGTAAAATTTTACAACAATTTTGAATCTTTTATCAATTCTATTCCAATTCATTCCATAACCCAATATAATCAAGCTAAAGTTTTACAAAAGCATATGCCTACATTTCAAATATAAAGTGTCTAAGTACTATTGAAAACATGAATGGAAGAAGACAGAAGTTGATACAAATGAGGTGTGGATCAGAGATCAATATTTCATTTAAAGAAGAATTGTTGTTAATCATCTCAAAGAATGTCAGAAATGGCTCTAAAAATCTGTCTACTCTCAAAAAATATCTATCTTACCAATCAATATCATTTCTGGCTTCTATGAAAAAACTTAAAACTGGAACTTAAGTTTTCCAGTTATGGAATAGGGGAACATAATTCTGTTATCCTACAGGATAGCATTTTTTTGCTTATTCCTAATTATAGGTATTAATTAATAGGCAAAATTTATTTGACAAATCATAATATTAGCTAATAATACCAACAGATTTTGAGCCCAAGGGGAAATGATAATTAAAAGAGGGCTGACTGTATCTAAATGTTGTATTTAAGAGTTTAATCAATTTAATTTTAATCACATGATTCTTACATGAATATTTAGGCTGGTAAAACGAAATCAGAAACCCTGCACAAATAGCAAGAGAAACCTCCTAAGAAACTGTTTCTACTAAAAGTTATCGTGATATAAGTAAAATGGATTACACGAAGGAATTAACTACATCCAAAAAATTCCTTAGATTTAATTCCTTCAGTCCTGCTTCAGATTTAAACACGATTCTAGTATCATACCTCGAATACAATACTGCGAGGTGGATTAAGTAAAAGTTACAGAATCTAGCAATTCTATTCATAATTTATTCATGAGCAGAGTAAAGATAAATACAACTTCTATAACCAACTATCAGTTTATACAATCGCGCCACATTTAATCGCCCATACATATAATATGAATATCACTCAGCAAAGAGATAATTTTCCACCTAATGCATAGCTACAATCAATCTTCAAGTAACTTAAGATTTACTTAATCATCAAAATTTTGCTAAACAAGC
Organism: Pachydiplax longipennis; assembly: GCA_036926295.1. NCBI lineage: Eukaryota > Metazoa > Arthropoda > Insecta > Odonata > Libellulidae > Pachydiplax > Pachydiplax longipennis. The sequence continues at coordinate 23,480,430 of JAVFKF010000012.1, forward strand.
GATCAAGGAAGGTCAATGGTAAAATGCAAATTTCTTTAGCCGTAAAAGCAATTGCATATGCGAAATAAAGGAATCCGGAAATTTGTGAATCATAAGGTTTATATTAAGAAATATCTATTTAATTTTAACTCTTTTAACCAAATACTGCTTATAAATGAAAGACTTCACGGCTGTAAGAAAGTTTAATTACGCATATTACTTGTTAAATTTCGTTTGAAGTCAAGTCAGAATCGCATGAAATAATTAATATTGAGCTTGATTTAACTTCAAACCATAAGTAACGTATGCAACTACAATAATATAACATGCACTTTTATTCAAAGCCGTGAAAGTAGCAGGGGCGATGATTTAATTTTTCAACTACGCGATGTCCCGTAATTGAGAAAATCAGCTGTAAAAGATTATTGAGAGCAAGCAAGGATATATTCCTATGAATGATGAGATATTTTCACCAAACTTTTGATTTCATTTACAATTAGATAAAGCTTAAGTTTACCATCTATCTCAATTCCAGCAACAAACCTGTTTTAGGCAGGGTCATATTGTGAAAATTTTATCACAGTGAGCTTAAAGGTGATGTATTAGTCATTATTTTCAATTAAATTATACTACTTTAGAGCTAAGATAACTATATACTCCATTTGAAAGATGATTTACAATTCTAAAATAGCTTTTCTTGTTCTCAACTTTCAATTTCTAATTGACGTACTCAACTTTTAACAAAATGGCTGCTATTCAGTAAACAAAATAATATAATTCAAATTTACGGGTATGTTACTCAAAACCGAAAGTTATTGTTTACTTTAAGATAAAATCGGCATATAATTGAAGAAAATAGAGCTGTATAATTTATAAAGTAATAATTTACATTAGTTAATAATCATGAATATAGGGGAAACAACGCAGTCCTATAGTGCTGACGCTATAGGTTCACCTTCTCTCCAATGCAAAAATTTCTTCCCGCATTTCCATTTTCCTTTGTAGCCCTCCTAACTGAAAGGCCTTTTTTCATTAAGAAGTAAAACTATTGGCAAATACGGGATTGGATTCCTGCAATATTCCACTTATCAGGAGTTTATTTCCTCTACCTAGATTCGTTATATTCTCTATTCTGTGTACATCAAATGAAAATTAAAGCTTAATTAAGAAAACGAGCTAAATTTGATGATACACAAATAAAAAAATGTCATTAACTTACAACTTTTTATTGAATGTGTACTTATTTACGAATGTGTCTATATTGTGAAAGAACATACTAACTACTTCACCTCTATCTCCTCAACTCACTCCCACAGTACTAAACAAAAACAAAATTATTTCCTTGATCATTATAACTTTCACCTATTTGATAAGGGAAGCAAAATTTTGATTAATGATCTTTCCTATGATATTAAGTCTTGTACTTACACTCTGTTGTTTAAAAAAAGTAATTTTTTTAAACATGCCTTTTACTGTTTCTACGAATTCTTAAACTGCAAACATCTTTAATTCCTTTATATGTATTTATTATTATTTTTTGACAAGTCCTATGTATGTTTTTCGTACCTCTGGATGATTTAAAATGTATAACATAAATCAAACACTCAAGAAATTTTCCAAATTAATTTTAAATCAATCATTAAATTTAATAAATCTTGGCATAAAAAGTATGGGTTTCCTATTATCAAAGCTGATATTTTAATCAGTTTTATCTCTGATCAATCTAATATCCTTTGAAATGGGAGCATTAAGAGCAGTTCTACAAAGTGAAGCTGAGGTACTTGGGTCAGAGTGACTATTGCCCTATTCAAATCTTCTCTAATTGATATATTTTTCTCTACCTGGGATATTGTCTCATATTTTTCAAATATCTAAATATGAGGTAAATAAAATAAACAACTTTCTAATAATTAATACAATAACTGCCTCACATTCTTCATAAGAGCCCATCAGGACTTAGTTCATCAAGAATTATGAACAATATTTTGTGTTGTCATTCTGCCTAAAAAGAATTACCTCAACAACATGAAGTCAATTTACTGTTCAAATAGAAACTGGTCACGGAAAAATTAACATTTATTTTTAATAAGACATTCTAGAATTAAAACCGTTATTGGACTACAGAAATAAATCAACATTAAGTACTTAAAGACATCAATAATAGTGGAAACAAGACAGAAAATGTTCAATGAAAAATATAAAGAATTTAGTTACAAAAACTAACTACAGCATAACTCAAGATGAAATCCATCCTTTCAACCAATGAACTGATACAATTAATTTCTTTAATTCTAGCACTCCATAAAATGCAAGTTAAAGTAAACTGTACACATGTTTAATAATTTACAATATATTTTTTCCATGAAGGTAAGAAACAAATACTCCAAAATCATTTCATCATATTGTCCTATGTCTGAGATCCAGAGTGTTGTCTTCATGAAACTTCCCATTTCATACAGATGATGCCAACATTCTGACACAAGGTAATCATTGGATTAAAGCCGTTTTTCACTTAAAACATACCAATCTATGGCAGTTATGCCAAAATTTAGACTTAAAAGGTGTCCACAGAAGGAAGACAACAAGATGGATCATTTCCTGAGAGCACTCCTCTAAGTCATCTTGACACACATAAAGCATTAATTAACATCTTAAGCAAATCAATGACAGTAATTGCACTTAGGATGACATTTGACACCGTTCACTCCACACTTGCATCCACCAGTAACATCACCTTTACCCTAGAAAAAATTTAAAAAAAGGAATGAGAGACATATCTATTCAATGATATGATTCAGTCAATAAATAAATTCAGAAGGTACAGTGAGCATCGAGGAAAATGAAGCAGATAAACTGATATATGCATATTTGATGGTGAACTAGATAATGCAAGCAATAAATAAATAATAATCTCCTAGTAGAAACTTTACCCAGGACTTACACAAATTTTCAGACTTCTCACTATATTTTACAATTATATTTTATATCTGAATACAACAGGAGAAATGATAGGAATATTGATATTAATATTGACCCATGTTAATATTGACTTCCAAGAGAAAGTCCACTAACAAAAGAGATAATCCATAATCTTTGTCTGGTGGTAGAAATTTTGATAATATCATGGATTTACCAGCATAGAACATGATTAAATGAAAAAAACTAAATAGTTCTTGGTCTAGACATGTGATATATTCCTAAATAATGGAGCATAAGGAAATGAAATAAGCTAAGATTACTTATGTTCAATTAAAATGGATAATAAATTAAAACAGTTACTGTTCATTCTCTTTTTGATATTATCAAACCGTAGGACAGGGGTATCTTGTGGGTCCCAAAACCTGCGAGGGTAACTGTAGAAGCATTCAAAAGGGGGTTGTCAAGAAATTACATGTGCTTGAAATTATACAGAGTAGACATATTTCATTTAAATAGGAAACTTCTCACTATAAACTGAAATAATTTTTTGATATAATAAATACCAATAAAAAAAAGAATATGATGAAAATTTTATAAATTGTTTATAACATGTTATATATGAGGTTTTGAATGATCATCTACATGAAGTTTAGGTAGGGCAATTTGAATATTAAGTAGTAAATTGACTTTTCCAAAATAATGCTAAATATCCTCACGAAAATGCCCAAACACTTGCATATTCCGAACCCCTAAATACATTACATACAACAGATATTCTACAACAAGCATTGTGTTAGAAATCAGAACTGAATACTTTCTTACTCCCTGAGAATGTGAAGTGCACTGAAATTGTGTTTTCAATATCTCAAATTTGCTTCAATTTCAACTAAACCATGTAACAGAAATTAAACTTGAAAAATGCCGGCCTTGGTGGCTGAGTGGTTTCTTTCTAGCACTATCACTCAGACTTCAAGGTTCCAGGTTTGAATCCAGACTGATCAGATATTTCTGATCAGGGAATAGTTGTGTGTTCGTTCATTGTCACTGTTGCCTTGGTTTAGCACCTCCAGACAAGCTCGATAGAGCTTGGGAGGACTTAAATCAATTCAGGGTTAACAGTAGCAGCACAGCAAAAAAATAAACAATGATAATGCTGTATCAGTAGGCCAGAACAAGCACTCACAAATAAATTTTCCAAAAGGGAAAACTTTTTTTACTTTATCAAAAAGAAAATACAACGTTGTAATTCAAATTTTCTAAAAAAATAAATACAATTGATCAAGATACAACACATACCATGTATACGCAATAGGCAACTTAAAAAAGTCAAGAAAATATTCCCATTTTTATTTTCATTCATCAACTTCTAAAAGTTGATTGAAGAAAATATATTAAACTAGAGAAAATAATCATATTAGACGTTAATCACCTTGGAGTACTTTTTAAGAATGACGAACAAAATTATTTTTTGGAATGTCTATTTAATTCTTAACTAAGATTGGAAATATTCATCACATATACCATTCCATATAAAAATTTTGCTCAAATCAGAAACATACTGACACTGCTCTTTGATGATGCATTTTATATGAAAATACTTACCCCAGGTCCCCAACGTGGGCCCCTGGTAACCCAGCAGATCTCTGTTTTACACATGGAGCAGCGCAGCCAGTCACAGCCCCATTTTTTCATAAGAACTACTTTACATGTGGGACATACTATGGCTTCTCCTCTTGTCACCATTTCCTGTGAAAATTTAAAACTTGTAAAAAGAAGACAAGTGATCATAACATGAAATTTATTTTCAAAAGAAACAATGATCTGGTAATTCTATCTCTCAAGATAATTAAATAGCATTATTTGCTACTCATTCATAAAAATATGAACGCTAATATGAATATAATATTACGTTTACCTATATACACTACTTAAATTTTAGTCCAAAACCTGGAATAAATATGAAGAAGTTATGGGAGTCATTTGATGGCAGTATTAAAATAGACTTAACATACTTACAATATGATCTAATTAAATTCATGGTAAAACATGCTAGATTGAATATAACAGAATATCCTATGTATACAGGACCTGATATGAAGAAAAGAGATGTATTGATAACACAAGATAGATATATGGGCAACATGAATGGCTGCTAGTAATTTGATAGTGATATTACATTCTAGCATGAAACTAAATTAAATTCAGCCAAGAAATAAAGTATAAAAAAGTGTGTAGGTAAATAAATGAAAATTTGAGGAAATAATTGGTAATATAACCAATCATATTTAAGAATTAGATATTTTGTAATAGATCAAGCATACAAAAAATTCTAAGCAACACCTACACTGATTTCAGACATTTAGAATTAATTAGTCACATATCATTCAACCATACTAGCTAATGCAAAGCAAATATCTAAAGTAAGAAAATGTTTTGTGAAGTAAGTGGTTAACAAAAGAGATAGAACTTAAAGAAATGATAACATACATATAAACAAAAACAAATGATAGTAAAGGACCTACCGTGCCTGCCATTCGTTCATCATCATTACAGTAGATACTTTCAAACGAGGTACAAAACTCATTGGTAAATTAAAATAATAAATAGAAATCATAGAAAACACTGTTCCTGATGTAATTGATTGTGATTGAATGGATCTGTTACTCTTCATATCTGGAATAAATGTCTATATTTCACAGAAAAATTGACAAAGAAAGAATATTAATTCTACCAGAAATTCATATAGGTTGACTATCTTTTATCCAAAATCCTGGAAATGTATGAGGATAGCAATTTATGATTTAGGATGAAGACAATGGGTATTTGGGAATAAAACAAAATCAATTCACAAATTGCTTTATTTAATTTGATGAGACAAAAATACATTACTGGATATCAAGTATCTACTGCAGTTACTGGCTATGTAGAAGTTTCAAGTAGCATCCATACGATTGGTTGCCATTGTTTATCTTTTGGTCTTATTCCTTTGAAGTCAGTGGGCTTCACTTTAACAAGAGAAAGAAACACGGGCATGGTGAGAAAAGAAATGATTATGAATAATAAGCAACCGAGAGAAATTAGCAATGAATGCTTAAAAAATATAACAGTATATCAACAATTTTCTTCTTAAATATATTTTAAAAAAGACGAAAATTCTTGTATAGAAAAATTATAAAAAGTATTAATGGAAGTTATCAGTTTTTAAAGCATTTTAATACCTTTGGAATGAAAAAATTTAGAAAAAGATAATTAAAATTTGTATATGAGATTGAAACGCTCTCATATTATTCAGACATGAGAAACCTTAATTTTATAAAACTTACATTAAAATTTTTGGTATGTGTAAACAGGAAATGTAGGTATATTGAAAAAATATTAACTTAGCTAAATGTGTGATAGGTAGCAAAAACTGCAACATGTAATTAAAAGAACTGTATACCAATGACTGTAACATGTCTAAAAACTTCACAAACGTAAAAGCCAATGGAACACTAGCTTCACCAGCAAAAACTCATATTACACAGCATTACTATTTATTGAAAATTTATCTGTAGAATAGGAAATGTTAATGAAAGATTAGGAAGAAGCCAACATCAAAGAAATAAGATTGATAAGCATGAGTCTAAGAAAGCTAAAAATGAGTTATGGAAAAAGAAGGGTATATGTTAAACATAAATTGTTTATGGATTACTCTGGCATGACCATTAATTTCCTCAAAAAGTCATTTTTCCTGGTTTCCTGTGGAATTATCAGCATTAAACTTCTTTGCAAATTATGAATACCATGTGAAATACATTCCCTTAATTTAAAAAGAGAAATGAAGGAGAAAAAGTCTGCCATTTCCAGGACTCAAACCCAGATCTTCCACTTTCTGGACTTCATCAAATTAAGCTACCATGACAGAACAATCCCCCCTTCAATTTCTGTTGCTATAATGGAACATGGAGTGCTTCAGAGGATTTGTCTAAGATGGCACACACAGGACATCTATGATACCATCTTATAATCATAAATCATAGCCTACTTCCTAAGAGCTGGAACAAAGCACACCATGTCCAAACATAGCAGCAGAAGTTAAAGGAGGTATTTTGCCCACGACTCAATGAATAGTATAATAGTAGCCAAGTACTACTCAATAGTAGCCAAGGGTTATCTCAAACCTGCTTCTTTTGAAAAACCAAATGCATAAGTTGTTATTGATTTTTGCAAATTCATATTGAAATAAGTTATTTGGCTTCACTGGCAATATTTTGCATAAGGCCTAAGAAAGGCCAAAAATCTGATTGATGTCTCAGATAACAAGTTATTTTTTCATTTCATGCATCACCATTTAATTGGAAATATAATATTGCAGAAGCAAATATTAAGGGTAAAACTAATTCTTTCATTATGATAAATGATGATGCCAAATTTAGTTAGCTTCTATGAGAACTCCTTCAAAACATAAATAACTTACTGATACATCTGAATACTTTGAAAAGTCATAAATTATCAGCATTGAAGTACTAATTAAAACAGTAGTTATTTACCAAAGGTGCAAAAAGCTGATTTGGGGGAGGAGGGAGTCAAACATCAAAATAAAGGAATGGCTTCCTACATAGTTGGTGATACAAACAAGTAGTAGATTATTTATTACGAATCTTATTAGGAGTCTATTTCAATAATTTCATTTTCTTTTATAGTGCTGTAACATAACAATAGTTTTTAATAAAATCACAACTCAGCAAAAATTATATGATAGGTTAAAAATCCAAAATATTGATATAAGGCTAAAAGCAAACATAGTGTTTTCAAATATTTACATACCCTTATGATTTTAACAGGGATTAGATAGTCCCCCCTGCTCCAGATATTGGCCACATTAAACGAGGTCAGTTCATATTCCATAATGCTCACAACTAGTAATTTTTAAATTCATTTTAATTCAGATAATAATGATATTAATAAACTCCTAAAATGTAACCAATGGCAATCAATGACAATGCTCAACAAAATACCATATACTTTGCTGATATAAGCATATTACATTCTGATATATTATTTGTCCAGTAAAACATAACATACAAATTTTTGGACCAGGTCAAATTAAAGAAATAACATAATTGAATAACATAAATAAATAATTATTCCTGGTGTTCATTAATAGTAGTATACATACAATGTCATGGTCCTAATTAAACAAAATAATCCTAAACTAATAATGATCTTGTTCATTATGATAATGCTTATAATTAATTTGAAAGTAATAATGTGAGGAGATACAAGGGTAGCAAATCTCAAATATCGCCAACTAAAATCTTATTAAACCTTCATTCCATTATCCAGCTTCTCTATCCTTAAAGATTTTACACTATAAATAACTTATATTATTGTCAGTAAACAATGATAATTTCCCTACAGTAGATATAATACAAATAAGCTATTACATTTTAATTTATATTTTTATTTATGATAATGATATAGCCATATGACAGAGACTCTAACCCATTGTTCATCATCAAATCATCATTTGTACTTCATTTTTTCATTGTAAGTGGTCCATAATTTGTCAATTTACCATTTAAGCCAGTATCTAAGATATTATTGAGATCACTCATTTTATAGCCCACAGCTGGCGTCGATTCAATAATTTTCCTTCAGTTAGATAATTTGAAACTTATTCCTTTGCAATATCCACCTAACCCAATCTCAAAGAAAGAAAAAGTATGATCATTTCACAATAGCTAGTACCTCTAACCAACAGAAATTCCAAGTATGAATAAATCTCTTCCAAATTAAGAGCAAAGAATATCCATGCCCTCGTATGTGACTTTACATATTTTTACAAAATATATCATAAATGAACCCCAAATTTTGGGTAGTCTTTGGGGTAGGAAGATTTCATACAATATCATAGCCTAAGATCAATTAAATTCCACATTAATGGTTATAATTCTTACTTCCCATTAAGATTCAACAATTTTAAATAAATAATTATTTCAGTCATGGCTCGATTGGCACATTATACACAATAACAAATGGAAACAACTTTAGCAATTAAGATTAAAAATAAATAATCAGCTCATTGTCTGTTTAAAATTTGACCCCAAGTACTGTTATATATAAAAGAAAAACCATAATGAGAATCAGAATTTAGATAATGGTGCTTAGTCAGACATAGTACTTCAAATTTCTATAGTAATTATATTCTTTCTCCTAGGAACACTCAATAATAGAATTTAGCTTTCATAAAATATGGTTCATTTATGGCAAATGCACATTCCACAAAAGTAAGTCTCTACCTGAAATAAGTTTTATATCTTATATATTTTATAATTATATCTTGTTTTATATTTTATAATAAGAATATCAGCTATGGTGTATCATGACTTGTAGTTTGAATACAAATTTTAATAATGATTTAACTTGGCACATCTTAATGATTTTACTATCCTAATACCAACAATTTGCAACTTTTCTTTTGCAGGATACTAGGTCAATCACAGTAACAGCATCATAAAATAAAAGTGAAGATAAAATATGGATTAATTTGTTATGACTCAGAAGTATTAACAATGAATTGTGATACTGATTAGAAAACTTAATGAAAAATTAATTAATTACAAAGTAATACATTAGTAAGTAAAAAACATCTAACTATAGAGCAACATAATAAATACAATGATGATTAATATTAAGCCCAGTGCATCAGTGATACATACAATTTATCAAAGGATTTGAGAAAGTTGGAAATGAATAACAAGCTATTCCTTGAGACACATTAAAGGACAAAATATAATTGTATTTACACTCATTCAAAACTAAGCTTTCTAAGGAAGCGTAAAATATTCAAGAAATAAAACTTTTAAAAGTATTTTAAGGAAAATAATAGACCACAAATGATTTTTGTCTAACAACAAATTTATTATTTTTTTGAAAGAAAGCATTAAGTTCTAGGGTTAAAAATTGTGTTATTGAGTATTTTTTTGTTAAATTGTATTCACATTATAAATCATAAAGCTTTTCACTATTTATTATTCCATATTACAAAGCTTTCTACAGCATGAAATGAAAATATTTCTGAGGTTAATGACACAAAATGCTAGGATTGTTTGATATCTTGATTGTATATATTCTTATTCTTATGTATTCTTTTCAATAATTTTATGTGGAGCGAAAGCTGGAATTCTACATGAAATACAAATATACTCTTATGTACATACTAGTATATCAGTTTATATTTGCATTCTTTTACTATGCCTGTGACCAAGTTTTTCTAAGATCTTATTTGGTCATACTTCTTTATAACTATTCCTAATTCAAGAGAGTATTAATATGCTGATCTTCTATGACTTGGCAACTGAAATCTAATTTTGGCCTTTCTTTTCTCTTCTTCTAACTTTCCCTTGACCAATTTCAATACCTCAGATAATAAAATACCTAATAAGCTGCTTTTTCACCTACTATTATCAGCTGAATTCCATTTATGTGCTCCCGGATAGCCATGTGGGCAGCACATTCAACTTCAATAAAAGCAGTCTTGGGTTCGATTCCTGGAGGGGACCCACATGCGAAAAGACCTCAGCTGTCAAAGCACTTTTCACAATACTACTACTTAATTCCATTTACATTTTCTGTAGTAACTCCTAGCTAATGTCCTCATAAGTAAACTCACTTTTTAGTTTTTTCTTTGCACACAAATGATAAATGGGAAATTAATATTCTTTTCCTGCTGTCACTGATATATTATGCTACTTATGTTAATACGATATTCAGCAATACAAAACCCACAGCATGTAACCTAACTAATTTATCAATAGTTTTTAAATATATTATTTATAAATAACAATTGAAAAATTTATCACTACAAATTTTACTTTTAAATAGATGATGCACATAAATGTCTGATCACTTAAATTCTTTCAAGGTACCGACAAATCATAACCAAGATAGTGATATTTTTTGAGAATTATGCTGATAACCAGTTTTGGTACATTATTAGGCACTTTTATAAATCCATTAAATTGTTTGCTTTTTAATTGAAATTATAATTACAAGTATGAAGAATATAAAATAGATCTAATTCCCAAAAGGAAACCAGGATCATAAGCATAGTTCAATTATTGTATTTCATTTGGAAATTAAATGAAGCATTGATAATTGAGCAATTTTTCAAAATTTCCTGCATGAATTCATTTAAATCTTTAATTTGAATACTTAACTATGCAGCAACTACATCTCAAGTTAATAAGCAAAAGCTCAAGAAAGGTATGATTTATATCATCAAAGCAAATAATAAAAATTAATTATTATAATTATTCTATAAAAATAAAGAAATTAACTTTACCTCAAGCATGTCTCTAGTTCTTTTGGCATCTGCATTAGTTTCTGAGTCCTTATTAAGACCCTCTTGATACTGCTTACAATTTAAACCATCATGGATGGCCTATAGAAAAAGATTAATTCTATGTAATATCTCAAAGCAAAATGCCTTAAATTTATTATCACAAGAAAATTTTTAAAGTTCTATGTCTATAGATAATATATAAAAAGGTGACCTTTATAACAATACCAAATTTTAACAAATAATCTTACTTTTTAACAAAACCAAAGAGAATGATATCTTCATCATAAATTATTTAGAATATATTAAATAATAATCCCTATGAAAATAAAAAATTAAATGAAAAAATTTAAAATATTGATTTTAATTTTAATCTCCACAGAAGAAACTGGGGCATAATGTAAATATTTGATTAAAATAAATCAAACAGGACATTTTTACTATGTATTAGAACAATGGAATACATAATTATATACTTTTGCATACAAGATTGTAAGGTTAACTACAGGTAATTTCAAAGAAATAATGAATATAATAAAAAAATTTAGCTTGGTATTGCTTAAAATGGAGATTAATCCTACACAGCAAAATTTTCTTCACAAAGTTGATAAAAAAGCTCTCTATCTTTAAGTTTTTAATTCAGTAAAAGATTAGAGATTTAATAGCAATAATTATGTATTCCTAGATATTTATCTAACAGCACCTCCCTAAATTTTGATATTTTTCAATTAATCCACAAACTAAACTTCCTGTATTACTCAATGATATGTCCTAATATTAGTTTTATTAATGTATATCTTGCTAAGATTTTCTTCCATCCCTTCAGAATTTGGAATTTTATTCCAATGTAAGCTAAAGAAATCTTTATCAGGTGTCAATCAAGCAAATAATCAAGTAGATACACAATGAAAGACAAAGTTTAAACAATTAAAATTCTGAAATTATAGCTTCATTTCATAATGTATCAGTTTCATTTCAATTGTTGGGAAAATTATTTACTTAAAAATACTATGACATTTTTCAATAATATAGGGGAAACTGAGCTTCCCCTTGCTTGGTTATGTCCATTGTTACTTCCCCTACTGAGGATAAAAAATGTTAATGTATCCAAAGTGGAGTAAGGAAGAAAGATAATTTGTAGCATGAATGAAGTTTACTAATTAGATAAATTGACCTTTCAATGCAATTTTACCTGACACGTGAGACAGTTGGTATGGCGACAAACAGGACAGGGAAATACATTAATGTTATCCTCCAAAACACACCATCCTTTGCAATCAGGAGTCTTACAATGGAAAGCTTGAGCCCCCATTCTCTTTTCAGCAAGGGCCATTGAGCGGGCTAGTAGCTGCTCATACACACCGGCAGGTACCAACTAAAATAAGTTGAAAAGCAAAAGTAGTAGTAATAGTTAGCAGCAAAAGGGAACCAATAAGAAATTTATGGATGAAATGTAATTTTAAAATGTGATACATAAGTTATACTTTTAAATGTGGAAAATGGATGAGTCATACATGATTAGTACATTATTATTACATTAAGCATCTAAATAAAAATAAATAATAAAATATTAAAAGGATGTATTAAGGAATATAAATCAAATTCTAAAAGGAACCCAATTTACTACAGCAGTAAACCTTTACTAACACTTGTCAACAGAAAAGTAAGAGAGAGAAACTATGAAAGTAAAAATTACATACCAGAAGCTTCATAGAGGTTGAGTACATTACGAGAACCTTAAAAATGATAATTAATCATTGGGACACTTCTATTCAAAGTTTTCATAAAGGATTTACCATGGATTAACACCACAGATCTTCATTACCGAATTGTTGCCAATAACACAAATGAATTGATTCAATTTAAATTGGATTCCACCATTCAGGTTTTGTATGGAAATGCCACATCTTCACAATGAAAAATGCTCAATTGGTCATGATTTAAAAGTATATTAAATTAACAAATAATTAATTATCCAATTTGCTAACAATAGAAAGCCTCCAAATTTGAGTATTTTTCCAAAAATAAATTCTAATTACTCTTAAATAAGTAGATAAAAAAACATTTCTTGAATAAAATACTTATGATAAATTATACTGGAGTGAGTACATTCAAAAGTCAAAAACGTTGAGTATAATTTTTTTCTAAGGTAAGAATATTGGCAATTAAAAACTATTTGTTAACACCTTCGTGCTTATAGACAAAATGTTACGGACTGATATGAATTATTATTATGAAAATGTCTATGATATTTTCAGGCAATCACTCTCATAATTTTAATTGAATATTACAAAAGACAAGACCAAAATTTTATTTGGAGAAGTCTTATTTTGTTTGATTAAACAATATCAAAAATATTATTAAATAAAGTGTGCAGTATCAAACTGTTGATAAAGACCACAAATAAACAACAGAGCTATTTTTATGGAAGGACAATAATGTTTCTTACTTTCCTTAAAACACTACATTTTTTACACATTTTATCATTTAAGAGAGTCATTTTCTTCTTACCGTACTTTCATCCACTTAAGGTAAGGAAGAAAAATATTACCCTAAAACTGGAGTTTCATAAAGGTGATAACTTTGTATCTTGAACAGAATTTACAGTTACTTTACATTTACTTTACTGAAAACACTATAACAAGGTCAAGGTTTACACTCAAAGTGACAACAAATAAAATACATCATAATAAGAGTATAAAAGATAAAATCAATTTCATAAATTCAAAAGAAATAATTTATACTCACTGCACGTATCTCTCTGTCCTGGAGAGTGCTATCACAGGCATAATTATCATCACGATAAGGACACTTAACTTCTGCTTCTTCACTGAACTGAATCGTATTGACAAGACATGGACTGAAATTTCAGGGAAAAGTTACAAAAATAAATTCTTTAGATAAAAAATCCGAGCAGATTTTATTAATATCAAATTTAAATTGAATCTACTTCTTAAGATATCTTGTAAGTAATGAAAGACTCAAAAATTGTATACTGATTAAAAAATAGAATTATACTACAGTCTGCAAGGGTTTCATGCACTGATGAGATTCAAAAATTTTAGGAACAGGTCAACTTATGCTAGCAGAGTATACAGCCTCAAATTTAATCTTACATACAGCTAGTAAGAAAAAAATAACATCATCTGAGCTACAATCAAAACCTGGATATTTTTGAAACATTATTTTATTAATTTGAAGAACAGATCCATTCACCAATTTTTGTTTATTAGAAGATCAAAAGGATTCATACTTCTAGGTTAAGAGATGAAGAAGGCAAGGAGGGATTCAGATTATATTAAGGATTCATGAATCATGATTTCCAGAAATAATTTGTTTGTTGGATAAGGAATGGTAATAAGGGAACTTTGAAAATACGGAAATATCAGGGTCTATAGGGAAGGGAATTGAAGTTAACCATGGTAACCTACTCAAGGAAAAAAGGACTTGAAACGTCTAACAGGGCCAGAAACTGAGCCTGAGATCTTCCTTTAACTGGGAGGCTGTTTTTTCCAACTAAGTTATTCGACCAGAACATGTTCCCTAACCTTATAGGGAAAATTTTTGGATGGGCATCTTTCCCATTCCCATCATACTTTTTCCAAATCCGTTTTCCTAACTATTTTTCTTTGCTGCATGCCCTTATTTGCAGGAATACCTTAATCCTTTTCATGAATTATTGCCATTTTTAATAACTCATAGTTCACAAAAGTTGATAAATCATAAATACTTTATTATGTATTAATGTTTAATTATATTTCTTTCCAAAATTTTCTATCATTCATAGGAATAATAAAAGTCTTTATAAAGTAGACGTTAGTTATCTGGATTATTTCGAGCAAGATCATCCTGGAATCCCAAGAGCATTACTGTATTACAGGTATTTAAATATGCATGTAATGAAATATTCTTGTTATGGAAATTTGGCAGAACTGAATACTACTATATAGAATTATACATTTGTAGTCACTTTGTAAGCCCAAAATATTCTTTCCATTATTTAACTGTATTTGTAATAATTAATCAGACGTTAACAATAGCACTATTAAATAAATTTGTAAAATTCTTCGTATATTACTCTTAAATTTTCATAATTACTGATGACTAATTTCAGTACAAACTATATGGCCTTGAAGTAAGACTCTGTTTTCATTTTATTGTTATTTTATCAATCTATTTCTATTTATTAATCTATGGAAGGTAATTAGTTTTAGCATTCAAAATTTAACTTTTAATTGCAAATTCAATTTTTTTTTATAAATGTACATTTACTTGTAATTCTATACACATATTAATGTCTTATAGTTAAACCTATATTTTATATCTGTTCCATATGAATTGATTTAAGCATAGCCTTTTAAAAATTGTTTGCCAAAAGTAAAACTCTAATAATAGTTCACATGTAAAATAAAGTCTTAGCTTCACTTTTGTAATTCCATATAAAATAAGTTTTAATATATAAATTCTATTCATCTGCAGAATAATTCATAACTTTGTAACGGATTCATCTGAGAAATATTAACCAATAATCTAAAGGATAATCCAAAGTCTTATGTATATCTACTTATACTTATTAATTTAAACCTTTTGCCTTAAGAAATGGAGATGAATCTATGAGTATCACTTTACTTTCCTTTCTTTGAAATATAATAAATGCAAATATTTCAATTTCGAAACACAATGTTAACCCAATAATATTCTAGGTCAAGCAAAAGAGCTTTGCTTAAGAAACCACAGTTAGGAAAAAAGTAATCAGTCACAAGCCTCCACCAGCAATTTATTTTCAATAAATGGAGATGAAAACCAAAGAGAATAATAAAATATGAAAATCGCAATCAACCTTAAAAAGTTTTAAGGATAATAAATTCTTACCGACAAAATGTATGCAGACAATCTCTCAAAGTCACACCCTCATTAGGAGCAAAGTCCACGAAACATACAGGACAGGTGAATTCCTCAGCGTTGGGCACCAGTTCAGATTTCTCTAAATGCAAAAGCCTCTCATAATCACGTTTCTTCTCATCTTCTTCATTTTTCTTGGCCTCTTCTTGTGCCTGATCAGATCAAAGAAAAGGCAGGAAGAAAATAATAGAAAAAGATAAATTTACTATCCTCATCTGAAAATTATTTAATAAGCTTATTCCTAAAGTAAAATGGGCCCTAATCAACAACAGGAATTATCAATGTTTGAGCACAAGATAAGAACCACATGACTTATAACACTTTAAAACATATAATTTTTTGAATTAAGATATAAAAATATAAGAATAAAATGAAAAGTTATGATAACTCTTCAATCACATTTTTAAGTCTTAAAGAATTGTATCAATAAAGCCTTAGCTTATAATTTCTTAAAAATAACCGAATAAATAAAAATAAAATTATGATAAGAGACTAAGTAATGATGGAGACAAATGAGCAATAAAAACTTTGAATAGCCAAATAATTATTCTGATGAAAATTAAGCATGCATAAAGCACAATAGAAAAGTAAAACAATGTGCAGATAGAGGATAAATTTAAGTATGCAAAAGTATTGTGGATAAATTATGAACATTGGACTATCAAGTTATAAGTAATGAGTAAAAGTTATAAAACCTAGTTGGGTCAATACTTTTTATCGTTATTGAATGCTTTGTTTCAGGTGCTTACTTGAAGTTTTCTAAAAATGCCAGTTTTTCAGAAAAAGCACATTACTCAAGAGTAGCAGTTCACAAAGTAAGTAATATCACCTCTTGAGGGATGGTAAATTAGGGGTGGAAAGAGGCAAGGTGGCTGTAGGGGAGCAATAGAGGCCAGATCCCTCACCAGACCATAAGTGAGGGATCTGGCCACTAAAATTGGAGAGTGTTTATTTAAGTTTATGGAACCAAGGGAGCAATGGTTAAAAATATTTGGGAACCACCGCTCTAGAGATTGTGTCATGTTGAGAAACAGATGACAATAGACAGCAATCTGGGAAAATTATAGAAGAGCTGATGTTTCCATTCTATTCTGAAAAAGGTCAATCTTGTTGACTGTAGCTCAGCTGTGAAAATCGAGGATAAAGGGCCTGTCTGTAATGACCAAATGATGGAATGAGGTCACTATACAAGTACATACTTAGTATGATTTTGATCTATCAGTACAGACTGTTGTGAGTTCAAATTGTTCTTCAAAATATCTGTAGAATTCTTGTTTATATTCAATACTATTGAGGCATGACGCTTTTTGCTGCTTTAAGAAGGCTAAAATGTGAGGCTGAGATCAAGGCTGATCCTTTGGCTATTCTGTTGCTTACACTGATGGAAGGTCAATGTTGGTGTTTCAAATAATATTGTGAAACATACACAGAGGGGTTTGGTAACCCTTCTATACCTGTTATACATTTTTAAAATTCATGCGTAAAGTTCATATTAAAACATTGGTGAGAATGAGTAGCTAACAGTTTTGAGACATAGTTATATGTTAAAATATTCCATCTAAAAGGGGTTCCCCAACACCAGAGAGTATATACTGTGGACTGGGCTTGTTCTGAAAACACCTGTTTCAATTCCAAGTCCTAAATTGTATGCAGTTGTTAGACCTTTTAGGTAAGAAGGGTATCCAGGAGCAGTATGATAAAACTATAACCAAGTATGGATCAAAAATTTTAAAATATTGAATGTTGAAACTTGGTCTTTTATGACTTTATATTTTCTGACCAACAAAGACAGCTGTTAAAAATCATCCCAAGAAATCACACAGATGGATCATAAGGATCCTTTCTCCAGTAAGGTTCCAGAGTAAGGTTTTTGGAACCTGTTATATTCTTGGGAAACTCCCCTTACAGTATTGAAATGGATGCATTTCATTTTTTCATAGGAATAATAGGAAGCTATTTTTTCAGCCCAGTAATACAGCTTGTCTATTGCCAGCTGCAGCTGTCTTAGCTAAGGCATTATAGCAACAAAGGTAACATCAAGTTGCAGACCTCTTCTATCAAAGAGAACACAGAATTCTCTTAAAATCCCTCTATGTGACTAATCCTACCAGTATGACAGAGGACAAGGTAGCAGATAAACAAAATATATCTAAAAAATAGTATCTTTGCTAAATGGAAGAAATTAAAGAATCTTTAAATGATGCTTATCATTCATAAATGAAATTTCAAGGGATGAACTTACCATTTGATTCTTCTCCTCTTTATTAAGCCTTTCGGCTTCTTCTCTACCAGCTTTATAATTTGATGGAAGACGATAATTGGCTGGTCTCTCAGAGGCACAAGCAGCACAGCCAGGTCTTGTAGGAGGATTCACAAGAGTGCACAAGGGACATTTCCAACCTAAGATATAAAATAATAAGATTGATACCAAAATAATTTCAGGCTAATGTAAGAATTTTAAGTATTGTACTTAAAAGATATCACCATATGAGTCTAAAGACAGACAAAAATAAAACAGTCATATCATTTCAAACCCACCCTTTCCCTCAGAATAGACCCCTGGCATTGATAATGTATATTGAAAATGAAATCACTACTAATGAAGTTTGATAAATGAATTTGGATATAGGACCAAATGTGCTAATGAAACAAATTTGCCTACTTGGAATAATTTTCTTTTACGTGGTTTAATCATCCCACCAACTAATCTAGAATAGTTTCAAATAAGTTTAGCTTCTGAGGTACATACATTCAATGGAATAACTCTGTTAATTATGCAATGAAATACTCTTGACTACAAATAATCACAAAGTGCTTTCTAGCACAGTTTAAAGCTTAGATTTTTATCAATTTTTATCTTTTTTTATTAATTACTACAAATTCATAAAACTGAGAGATTTCAGAAGAATCTTGTTTATATGAATTCTAGAATAACCATAAAACCCAGCATGTACACATACAAGGTGGATTCAAGACATAAAACATTATTTTGTACATAAATTTCCATTTAAACTAAATCACAGCTTCTTTTCTAAATGATAGAAAAATTCAGGCATCATGTAAAGGATTGTTTAAATCAAACATGAGAATTTGTCTCTAAAAATATTCAATGCTTAAAATTATACCAAAATCAAATTAATTGGCATCCATTAATGGAAGAAAATTACTGAAAATAAAATAAATGCTGTAATCAGTCCCTACATTCTAAACAAAAACTTACTTCGAAGGAGAGTTGCACAATACTTGAGTATATAAACCGTAAAAAATGATTTACAGACATGCCCCAACTATGAACAGATTCTGAGCACCTATTCATATCTTGAATAGATAATAAGTTGGACGTATGCTGTGAGGTACTGCATAACCCACCCACAAAAGGATGATGATTATGGACATTACATGAAAAAACTGGAGGCATCTCTATCCTATTTTCTTTTACTGCTACATATAATGATTATATTACAAAATCTCACTGAGGTATTCTAAGTGATTAATAATATATCTGATTGTCTTCCTTAAGATTTTACAGCCGAGTACAAGAGCTTCAAAACTACAAAATTATGAAAGTTTTGGTGCCTGTAATTTAGTCATTTGTTTACAGGGTACGTTTGAACTTTTCACTAAAAATAATATAAAAATAAAAAAATATGAAGAATAAAAATATAAAAAATATGAAGGGACAAGATATCCCAACAGTGACTGAAATATTTTTTAAAATTTCAACCTTCATGATGTTTATGAGACAATTAGTTCAGGCTTTAAAGATTGAATCTAAAAAAATGGATTTAGGAAGA
Source organism: Pachydiplax longipennis (assembly GCA_036926295.1). NCBI lineage: Eukaryota > Metazoa > Arthropoda > Insecta > Odonata > Libellulidae > Pachydiplax > Pachydiplax longipennis. The sequence continues at coordinate 23,500,347 of JAVFKF010000012.1, forward strand.
TAATCTGGTAACTAGACCTCCTATAACTTTTTTTACACTCTCTGAAGGTAAATTACAATGGAAAGATAAGAAAATATTCATATCATGTGATTTTCAAAGTATAGCAATATCTGTTGACAGATTGCATATTATCCTTCATCTGATACTTAATGTTGGGTGTATAATTCTTACCTAGCTGAAGAGTACCAGTTTTATTCTCTGGGGGTGGTTCAGGTAGTTTTGCAGACACAACAGCCTGCTGGGGTGAAACATGAAGTGCTCCACCAACAGCACCTGCAACTTCCTCATCATCTTCCTCTTCCTCCTCTTCTTCCTCCACCTCTTCCTCTTCTTCTTCTTCTACCTCTTCCTCGACTTCTTCTAGTACTTCTTCTTCATATTCTTCTTCTTCAACTTCTTCCACAGCTTCCTCCTCATATTCTTCTTCTTCAACTTCATCAATGAAGTCATCATCTTCATCCTCATCCTCTTGCACTATTAGCCTGACACCATTTTGTATGATGACATTTCTCCTGGGCTCACCAGAAGCCCCTGATTGCCTCTCAGGTATCACTTTGGGTCTTTCAACTTCAGCTGTTTCTCTGAGAAATATCAAATCCAGTCAGAATCAAGAATAAAGATATTAAAATAATTATGCTGAACCATAATGATCTTATTAAGTTTCTTTTCAAGTTTCAAAAATTAATACACTAAAAGAATCTAATAAACCAAAACAGGAAAAATTTAAAAACAAACTTCCTTCAAGGTTGAATTCATCATATAAAAGATTATTTTTTTTGAAAAACGTTGGGAATATAAATTTCTGCATCTTAATTTGTAATGGAGAACAACAGTTTCACTTCTCAAAATATTTAAATTATTTGCTTTAATTTGCAGAAATGTTTACTTCTTTTTCAAAAGTCATACTTATGATTAATCAACATGAATCAATATATAAATAACTATATACATACATATAAACATATACACACACTCCACCTCTACTCCAGTATACTCCTCTAAAATTGTAGAGAACTCATGCTCTATATCAGCGTGAATTTCAAACTAGTGACTTATTCAATTGCTTACTTTAGTAGTTCATAATAGATTCTGCTTAACACAAGACATGTGTTCTGAAAAAGTGCTAGGAAAATTAATTCATATTAAACAAAGGTTTAAAATCTTTATATATACTGACATTGAATTGTAAAGCAGTATGAATTCGTGTTAAAGCAGGATATTAATTTCTGTTATGCAAGTACATTCACAATAGCTACTACACAAATTTTGTGTTAACTAAACTCTTTTAACTGCAGGATACCTACATTTTTACATGTCCAAGGATCACTATATAGAATATAGAATAGTTCACACCAAGTGCAAGTAGAAGAGAAAAGGATTTACCAGCATTTAAATTTCACAAAATGACAAAGCTGATTGTTGTGAAGATAAAGAGACTTTCCTAAATAAGATATTCAAATGTATAAATTCATTCAGCATACAACCAGTATAAACAAATTTATAATCACATTAGGGTGGTTAATATACTTGAATGATAAATCAAGGGATTACAGGGCAAAGATTGATGTCAGAAAACTTTATGAAAGTTATGAGATCCACCAATGGAGTGTTAAGTTAACAATGAAAGTAATCAGGGAAGAGCTTAAATATCAAGACCAATTTCAATAATGGAGCTCACTTGTTTCTTGGGAAGGAGAGTAAAACGCTTAGGCAAGAATAGCAAATGATGCCTTCATTGAGCATAGTGGACTGACATTGGCCCTTTCTTAATTTCTTCAGAAAGGGTTAGTGAAATCATTGCTTTAGAGTTACACTTACAACTAAATGTGATATCTAAGAGAGGAAGTAATTAAGATTGGAGGTCATAGAGAACTATCTGAGGCAAAGAATGGAAATTTTTTGTATTATAAGAAAAGCTCGGGCTAGTAAGAGAGAAAAGAGTTACAATAGAAGAAATTAAACAGAAGCAGAAAAAATGGTAGGATAGGACATTGAGAATGCAGGAATTATTAATAAAAGTGATTAAGATAAGTCTGCAGAAGTGAGGCCAAGGTATGATAAGAGAATGGGGTTGATTATCCAGATTTAAAGGAAAGAGAATCAAGGATGGAAAATGAGCCTACTGAGCACTAGCAGCCTCATGTATGTTTTCTAATTTAATGAATTCCATAAAATCCTAAAAATCTAAGATTTTCTTACGAACAGGAGCTCCAAAAAGAGCTATCCAAAGAGAGGTTTTACTATCCACAAAAATTAATGATGGAACAGTGGCTCTTTAAAAACCAAGAATTACTACTCAAAATAAAGTTTTATAAGAGGCTAAATAATCCTTGAAAGGCATTGTACAAGATGAGCAAAGAAAAATACACTGGAAAAAATAACAACAATGAAATAAACTAAACACAGATGTTACAATACAAATTCATAAAGCTAGTGTCTAGTTTCTAGTGACCAAAAAATACTCATTAGATTGAAATTAATCTTCAATCATAAAATATGTAAAATATTTTAATCAAGCTAAATAAATCTATTAGGCATGGTTAATTCATCTTACAAGGCACAATCATTTTATCTACAACCTACTTTTCAATGATTTCAATAATTCCGAAAACTAAATCCCCAAAAGATTGCAATACAACATAATGAATGATAAATAATAATAATAATATTTGTTCAATAATAATTTTACCTCCAAAAGATTAAATAAAATATTCTAATCTAGCATCATATCATCATCCAAACAGACTCAAGTGGCCTACACAAATGAGATTTATACAAATCAAGGAACATAAGTAAAATATTTCATATGATCAGTCTACTATCTCTCAGCACTGTTAAATAGTGGAATCACTGATAAATTACTATTTTTAGAAGGGATAGACTTATTTAAAATGTCTGGAGTGATTTATACATAACAAAATATATGCCTGGATAACAAAATATAACCAGAAAATGAATATCTATATTAGTGATAAGTTTTCTTTGGTGAATTCTAAAAATTCTTGACAAGGAATCAAAGACAGCAGTATAAAGACACCATAAATAAGTCAAACATTTTATTCATTGTTTTCAAAATACATCTTCTTTGGTTTATGAGGATAAAATACAACAAAAATAAAACTCAAACAAAAACACTACAGCATGCTTAAGCTATAAATAAAATCTAAACAATCAATATATTACAATGTACAATAATATATAATATATATAACAAATTTATTTACACAAGATAATAAATTATCTAAAATTCTAATAAAAATCAGAATAAAATCAATAAACAAATTTCAAGCTGATTCAATTACAACAGCAATTTATTTAAAGTTAATAGCATGCCAGAGAATGTAAAAATGTCAATGCAGTAGAAGTTTAGCAGATTTATAATGCAGAACTGAAAATGTAAGAAAACAAATGATTATTTATGAGAGCTTATATTCTTTTACCACACCAAACATTGCCTATAACAGCAATAAGAAAGGGAAAAGAAAGATCACAATTCAGTAACTCCAAAATATAACAATAACTTAATTTTTCAGGTTTAATAATAATTTTAATAAGAGTTAAATAATGAAGCGTAGTATTATATAATTCTCATTTCTCTGCTAATGGTTGTTAGAAAGAACATTTTAATTATGAAGCAAATAAAATATGAAATACAAAATAAAGAGTTGAATTTACATTGTTCCAAATAATATGGAACAAAATTAGTTTAACCTGAATGAAAAGTTTCATACATGCAATGAAATGTCTCAATATTTTACGCAGAAGATAAAATATTATTTTAAAGAAGATTTAAATCAGGATGGCTTTTACAATAAAACTTCCTTAACTTCTTTGTAACATGCAAGATCTCATTAATTTTTAACAGAAAGGGTGAATTTTTACAAGGAAAGAAAGCACATATGTAATTCAGTAATTACCTCATAGGATTTCCTGAAATTTCATAATATGAGAATTCATTATGTAAGAACAAAATATAGAATAATATGTCCACAGCATCAACTATAAAACTAATCCAAGACTTCATAACTGCTATAAATATTTTTCCTAAATTAGAATTAGTTATACTTATAAAAGTGCTTTGATAGCTAAGGTCATTTTCAATACAAGCCCACACCCACACAACAACTGTACTAATAACTGAACCAAAGTAATTTCCTTCACCAGCATTTCTTCTTATGGAAGAAATCGATAAAGATAATTATTGATACTGATTTATAGTGAAATTAAGTTTAATTTTGAAAATTCAAACCAAACTCAATGATTCTTTCTCACTCAATGACTCTCAATATAGGTGAGGTTTTTGGTAACAATATGACTGATACTAATGCCAAAAGGTGGCTTGCAGGGTATTTATGTAGCTGTAGATGAATCGAATCAGAACAGAACCGAAACAACAACCAAAACCGATAAAACCAATATTTTAGCCGGAATTTAAACAACACGTATCGAAAAATTGGAATTCTTTAACTGAAACATAAACATTTATCCTTTTTTTTCTAAAATTTGGTTTCCTACATTGAAGGCTTTACTTTAATCAGTTGAAAATTTGATAAACTCCTAGAAGATTTTTTCTAAAAGAAGGATCCTAATGAGTGTACCTTTTACCATAACATATATTAAATTATGTTGTTACTAGGGAATCAAATTGGAACCGAGAATCAAAACTGAAAACCATTATTTTAGTCAGAAATAAAACAGGACCTGAATCGAATTGGAATTCTTAAACCGAAATGGAAAACAGTTTAGTTCTAAAATTTAGTCTCCTACATAAGAATTACATTACATACTTTTGAATGATATAGTGCCAAAAACTTTTATCTTGTTAACACAAAGATATTGATGTTAAACAAAAATATTTTCTAGCTAAAACACCCATTCATTCTAAAAGGTAACATTCAGTGGTTAGAATACACGTAAACCACAGAATTGTATATATCGTATACATAAATACCAGGGAAGGGTAGACTTGAAAAAAGTCTGACTGGTCCCGTCAGACTTTTTTCAAGTCCATTATTCCTTGGGATTTTTCCTGGGTGCACACCACCTTGTACAAAATCATGCTTAACCCATTCCTAGTTCATAAATATCAGGAATATATACATCAGGAAAAATCAGAACAATCTTTTCTGCATACTGATTGACAGAATTTTTAGTATTCAATTGTTTCGTAGGACATAAGAAAGGAAAGAGAGTATTTTAGATATGAAGACATCAAGCACTTACTGTGGCTGCTCAACTTCCTCTGGTTCAGAATCACTTTCCGAACAATAGCTGTAACGATCTTCTTCAAAATTATAGTACCAGCCTCTTCCTCGAGGCATTTCATCCATTGGTTTTGCTATCATCCGTTCCTCGGGTACAATGGGAGCATTTTCCTCCTCAGTTTTCTTTTGTTCAGATGCATCACTTTCTTCTCCCTTTTCTGATGCTTTGCTGGATTTGCTGTCCTTGGCTGAAGCATTTACAGAAGCATTTGCCTCTGAATCTAAGGAGAAAGAAAAGATATAAGTGAAAATATTATTGGTTGAAACTAAGGTCTTGTAGCTAAGTTTACAGCCATTAACCGCTTTCGCAGATAAGGGGCTGACCTCTGGATATGCATTTTTAAGCTATATTCCACCATCAGAGCTGATATGAACTCTGAGATTGTGAGATCTACCCTATTGTTCATTTCTCACATCAAAACAAAGATTAAAAGTCACTTTTTTGTATCTTTATGTCAGTATCTTAAGAAGTAAACAAATCAAGACAACTAGTAAAGGAGTGTTTTGTGGGCTATTGAGTGTACTCTCAAAGAGATTATGATGCCCTATCACCACTGCTGTTAAAAATTATTCTTCATTGTAGAGTAAAAGATGAGCAAAATTAAATAATTAACCAAGATACTTTCTTTAGCCAGTTAGGACACTATTCCACTTAGGATACTGTTTTCACTTGGTCCCCCACAAAATGTCTTAACTGGGTTATTCTGTATTTTTATCCTATAATTATGAAATTCCTCTGGCTTAACTTTGTAAGTTTGATATATACATTCTAAATCAACATTTGAAATGATTTTTTCAAATACCAAATGAATTTGGGAAATAATTTGAAATGAGATATAAATAAAGGAAATACATCACAAACAATTTTTACTTCATTGATCTCATAAAGTAGATGGATACTAACCTCCAGGGGCAACAAGGTAGAGAAAAACTGGTGTTCCATTACTTGTAACATCATGCTGCAGTAGCGTCAATGAATCATCTGAAGCCAGCCTCCTTCCTATTATCCAACGCTGAACATTAACTGGTATCTCAAAATCTTGTTCAACTCGAATTTTAAGCTCTCCAACAGTCATGGAAGTACTGACTACAACAGGAATAGGCCCCAAATGAGAAACTTTATCCTCCACATACATATCAATCCTGTAAAGATAAAGGAATCCATATTAAGGTAATATATAATACATCAAGGTAAGTTAATATTAAAAACATTAAGAGAGGCAAGTTTGTTCATGAAGAAATACACTTTTGAGGCAGAAGTTGAATTAACAAATTAAGTCTAAATAAGTAACTACTTACAGCAATACTGTGTACAATTTAACGGTCATAAAAGTATATGAAGTATATTTATAACTTCACATAATATTCATAGGCAATCTGTATTTCTTTCTGAACTTGACCATCTTGGATGATGGTTTAATAAACTCCTACATAATTGAAAGAGTTAAATAATGCTGCATGTGAATTAACATATAATTTTAGGTCCTTAAAAGGTCACTTGTGGATTTATTATGACTCATGAAATTTTCACAATTTTGTCGGTAATTAATTTTCCTGTTATAAATTCCTCAATAAACTGTATTCAAACTATATTTTTATGCATCTACTTTTTCAAGACAATATCTGCTACTGGACTAATGATTTTGAAAGGAAGTGATTAAAATTTCTTCAATGAAGTAATTTCTAAATGGATATCAAAATATATGGATGAATAAATAATAATCAACAGACAACAACAAAAGAAGTTTTCAGAGAGATAACAACAATGAAATGTGATAGTATAAAAGTTTTTTTGAAATATTATTTAAATAATAAATATTCTGGGTCACATAAATCTCCCTTACACCAATGAAGGAGGATATACACCAAAGAACTCTGATAGAAACTGGACCTCATAATCAACCAATTTATACAATTTAATAAGCAAATTGTAATAATAAAATATTCCAATTAATTTAAAGATTAAAAAGATTGTCTACAGGAGATATATGAAATGCTGAATTTACGTTATCTTTGCAGATCCTGATGTGGAAGAGGCAGCAGATGAAGGACCACCTTCTACTGAAGATTCTCGAGGACTTCCCATAAGATTCCTACGGTTGTTGGCATGCCTAAGATAGATAACATTGTCATTAGGAATGGTAAACTAAAATTATGTTAATTATTGAATAGAAAACAAAAATAAAGCATTGCTTAATAACTTTAAAATATTATTCAAGTCTGATGCCCTATAATGAGCATATATTTCCCATACATTAAAGAAAAGGCAATATCAATTGCTTTTGTGTACATCATTGTTAACAATTAGTTTTAAATGTGCAAATTTGATACTAATGTTATAAACTTCCCAGTCATGAGCAAAATAAAGTCTATTCATATACAATTTAATAGATTTAAGTGGAAAGTAGAATATAAGATCTGATAATTTATAAAAAATTAAGTGACCTTCAAGGAGAATGTTTCTCTTCTGATTATCTCCCTCCTAGAATTTTTTACCAAGTATTACTTGATATTTGTTTATACACAAGGCAGATATTACTATGAATTTATTGTCTTATCTTTAGATTCTCCACCTATGGAATACTTCATTAGATACTACAATTACTGATGATATTTTAGTGAAACTGAATATATAATCATATATTAACTCTATTGGTGACTGGGATTCACTAAAACTTTCCTTTACTTCTATTCTTCTGAAATTAATGGTTTCAGATCAAATATGCCATAACTTAAGGTTCAGAGGGTTGGATAGCTTGAGACCAGATTTTAATCAATGTTCCAAAAAGTTAGTTTGTAAAACCTCCACCATCCACAGGGAAGGGTTTCCTCTTGAAATCCCTCAAGGGGCAACATAGGGATTTGCATATAAGCACATTTTAACCCTTGCCTTCACTCTCAACTTCACCCCCTTGCTACACACCATGGGTACTAATTTACCCACACCCTATTTTTCACAATTTACAATATGTGATATTGTTAAATTCTCATCACTGACAAATTATTTCAATAAATGGGCATCAGCGTTAGGTGCTAGTGAACCCTTGAAAAGTGTATGAATTCAAACATAAAGATATAGTTACACAGTGGATCCAAAAGAAATGTTCCAACCCTCCTTATGTCAGAATGCTACCACATCCAAAATGGTATATTGTTTTCAATTTTTTCAATTGAAGTTTTCTAATTTTCTTTTCCAATAGAGGTTTGCATCAACATTATTCAATTGTCAAATGGTGAAAACAAAAATTATTTATGGAATCATATTCACCCATGGAGGTGTAAATGCCAACAGCCTAGAAACAGATTTTCAGGCATGGCATCCAGCAGCCTATGTGCAATAGGTTGTATTCCTACTCTCACAGGATATTTAAATTAAGTCTACATCTAGGGAATGCATAATTTCAATGATTTTGTACAAAAATGCTGCTGGATCTATGGTCAATATGGTTAATGGCACTACCATCAAAATATAGCATTCCACATGTTAAGCAATGTTCTCAGGAATATACAAATTATGAGCAGATAAATTATTTTCTCACTAGTATACCTAGTAACTGAGCAGTTTATCTTAAGTCGAGCAAGTTGCCGAGCAAGAACAGCAGCTGATTCATGTTGTCCACCAGCTATGGCAGCCTCAAGTCTCCTAAGAAGTCTTGCTACAGCTAATGTGTCAGGATTTAATCTGCCTGATGCCTCAAGATCTGTCAAATTTCCTTCTTCTTCAGGTACAAGGGATGCTGTTCAACAACATAAGAAATGAAGCAGTTTTATAGATCATTTGAAACCTTTGAACCGCAAGGAACCTTATATGTAATTCAAGTAAATGTAAAATTCTAGAATTGCATATGATTAAAATGAAACAGTTTTGTGCTGAATATTATTATGGTAATGAAAAATGACAAATAACACTTAGAAGTCAGCTTAAATTTATTGTCTGTAAATGCAAGATATCACATTGGTGTTACAGGATATCAAAGGGGTTAAAATAAAATGATTTAATTCCATTTTTAACCTGATATTTATGAAATTTTTAAAAGCATTTATTATGAGAATTTAAATAGTATTTTCTTATGATGATATTACATATTATAAATTAATTAAAATAATTAATTGACATTAGAAGAAATATCCAAATACATTCCTAAAGGAGGATATTGACAATATAATAAGTAAAATGTTTATGAAAGATGTATAAAATGCTAAATAAAAAGTTATTAAAAATATCATCATGTATCAAATCAAAAATATTAATATCAAACAAAAAAATAATTTCAAATTTCATTTCACGGCTCTGATGCACCAACTCAGATATTTTGAAAAATATCCACAAGAACCATATTGTTGCACTAAATCTCATGAAAATAGATCACATAGTCTTTCATATTTGATAATTTTTAACTACCTTTTTAAATCAGAAGTTTGATACACTAAAAGTATTTCTTTAAGTTTCTTAAAACTGAATTGACTATTTTACAGAATGACTTCACAAATTATCATATAAAATTTATTTTTTTTATATTCTACTTGTATAAATCAACCCATAATAGTTTTTATTGTTAAACACTTAAATTATCATATAAAATTTATATTTTTTACATTCCACTTGTATAAATAAACCCAAAATTGTTTTTATGGTTAAACACTATTTAAGGTATCCCAAAAGATTAATTTTAATTTTAAATCATGAGCTTCTGTAATGCAATTTCTTCACAAATTAGAGCTGACAGTGGTATGATGTTAATTTTTTAACTTACTCATCTGAGTTGTTGAGTTATGATATAAGATTTTACGGAAATATTTTTGCAAGCTTCAGAAACAAGGAGGTTTCCCAGATTCAATGACTTGTGCTTAGATAATCATTATAATTCACTCTGACTACCTGCTAGACAGGGAATCACATTGATATGCTGTTTAGTTTGTATTAGCGACTTTATTTTTAACCCTCTCAAGGACAGTTTGATTCTAATAAATTTTCACAAGGGGGCTAATGAAACTCAACTGTGTCATATCACTGAGCAAAACTCTTTATGAAATTGATCAACTCAAGGTGTTTCCTAAAACGTTATGGGTAGCACGAAAAGAATTGTACGCTTCATGAAGTAATATTAATACTTACCTTAGATGGACAACATTTAGGAAGCAAAATTGCATGCAGGAGTATGTGTCTGAGAAAAACCAAGGAATTAATGTAAGTGAAAAATTCATACGTCACTTGGGCTCAAACTCGAATCTTCCACTTTCCAGGTACATGCTCAGGGTGATTGAGTTAACACACAGAGCAGTCTCAGTCTATCTTTAGGGAGGCTATGTATGTGGTTCCTAAGTTGGCTAACATACAACTTTTTCACTTCCATTTATTCCTTAGGCTTATCCTATAACTATAACATAAATCTGGTTAGAAATAAAAATAGTCTATCATCACTCAAAGCTATCAGAGCTAAAGAGCATAAATCATGATCCATATTTGGAATCATCACAGTTAAAAATTCCCAACACATAAAAGGGTATACCATAGAAAATCAGTTGCTTCACAATGTCAAGAACAAACAAAATATTAAATCATGTGGGATTTCTATCAATATCAATGTGTAATGGATCACTTAACATTATACAGAGTACACTTCTTTATGTATTTATTATGTAACTTATTCTACCAGCATTTGAAGAAGAATTAAACATTGAAGTAAAAACAACAACCTGAGAAAACACTGTACCGATACGAGTATAAATATTTGAGAAAATAAGGCAGAGTTCCTGAGTGCAGTCTTATTTAGGCCCTCCAAATTGATGATGGCCTCAGCTTGTGTCCAGCAGAACTAATTATACATATGCTTAAGTATAATGATACCTGAAGAGTTTTGATAAATCATTCCATCAGTCTCATGAATGTTTCAATAATGATTTTTTATACTTTGAATTATTCAAGACTGAACATTGATATCTTTTGCAATGAAGTAATTCTGCTCCATCTCCCATAAAGGGCAGTTTATTGCAACTATTTAGACATATTTTCTCATTTGATTTATTTCAAGAAGTGCAATTTCCATTCCTAAAATATCTTCCTCTTTCAGAAGGAATTGGTGGTATTTAATATTTAAATAGGAGCTTATCATATATTGAATTTAATATAATCAATACCTATTTCATTAAGTTTCCAAGCATTTTCTTAAAGATTTTTTGTAGAAAAGATGTAGACTCAAAATCAAGATAGCATTATAGGAATAATATTGAATGGAATTTTACCATGATATTTTCTTAATATTTATCAATTGAAAACAACTCAGCTCATACCTTATTGTTATTATAACAACTGGAGATACTTATTATCTCATTACATCCATATATTAAGACTAAATGTTGTTGGTGAAAACTTACAAAGGTAAGTATCATAGACAGTTAATAGGTGCATCTGAAAAAATTTAAAGGATTAGGGGATATGAAAATGATATAATTTTTATCGGAATCAATACTAATTTCTTATATATTTATTACCCTGTATTTAGAAAATAAAATTTATTAAATGTGCAGATATTTTTAGACATTTTTCTAAACAAATTAATTTTCAATTTAGTTGAGCTTCATATAAACATTAGTGAAAGCAAGCCAAATGAATATAAAAAGTAATTCAGTAAACAAGATAAAAACAAAAACATAACAAATAGTAGCACAATAATCTGACTATTCTAATCTTTATATTCAATAATAAAAGACTCCTTTCACAAAGTATTTTAAATTAATATATGCTAGAATGAAAATGAATCTATTAGATAGTAAAAGAGAATCAATACAAAATATAGGAGCATGCTTTCATTTATGCAGAAACTTTAATTAAGATAAAAAAAAATCATGTTAGTAACATACCATGGGTGTTAGTGGGCTTCTGAAAGATGAAGCAGCAAGCAGTTCACACTTTTCTCAATCTGCACTTGAATTGTACAATGATAGAAGCCCTTCACATTGTTCAGCAGTTGTCAAATGAGGACACACACATGAAGGTTAAATCTCTGACATGCTTCCAGTCGATGCGAACATTCAACCTCCACATAGCAGTGCATCCTCGCCTCTACCTTTAAACTTGGCCAGGCCCTTGGGAAGAGTCAACTGGGCAGTAAGTCTGTCTTCCTCAGCCTTTGCCTCATCCACCTCCTTGGAGTTATCAGGCAGGCTAGGTGATGAGGCTGGAGGAAGTGGTGTTTCTGCCTTGACTGCAGCAGCTCTCTCCTGGTCAGCATTTTTACTGGAAATTTCCTGCTGACGAGAAGGAAAGGGCCCTGCTGGGGGAATGCCCTCTGATGATCTCTGCGCCAGCCTAACGGCTCCACTTGCACGTACCCTTCCGGGTGGGGGGAGGTTGGCATACAGATGGACTGGGCCACCACTCCCACCTGTCTTGGTGGCCTCAATTGAAGCAAAATCTCCAGCATGGATTAGTTCAAAAGTGCCTGCACCAATTACCTTTCTCTTTAGGGATGTGTATAGGATGCCATCTCTAATGAGAGCCTCACCCTTATTGATAGTTGAAAGAGAGGGAGCAGAGGGTGGGGAGGGAAATGGAGCCTTTTCTATTGAGGAGGAATTTAAGAGTAGGTCCTTAGAAGGGGTTACTTTACGAACAATGGCAGAGCTAGTCTGAGCTGAGGATGAGACTTTGGTCCCTGGAGGTAACGGTTGGGGTCTGATTTTGATATTTTCATAAACTGTCTCTGTTGTAACAAGGTAGGCCTCAACAGCTGAGTCAGATCGTTGAGGGGGAGGAGGAGGAACTTCTTCCACTATAGCCCTAGCATCTGTTAGCACCTTCTTGATGGCTCCTTTTGATCTATGTGCATGAGGAAGTGAATTTTTCATCTCTTTTAACATATCTCGCAACTTTTGCTTTTCTTCACCATCAATGTTCTGTTTTGATTTACTCAGAGTGTCAACAGAAACTGAAGCTGGCTTCTGATTAACTTTTTTCTTTGCTTCCAAACTTCCATCCTGACTTGATTTTGCAGTGGTTGATGATGTATTCTTCTCAAAGACCTTACTCTCATGAGTCTCTTTTTTATCAGTTTTATTACCAAATTTCTCACTGCTGGTGAATTCCCCAAGCTCTGCCTCTTTATTAGATGTTTTTTCTTGTGATTCACTCCTATCCATAGAAAAAAATGCCAAACGAGCCTTCCTAACTTCATAAACATCAGCTTTTATATCTTTATCATCCTTGCCTTCTGTTCTAATCTCTGTTTTCTCGTTTTTTAGTTTATCTCCTGATACTTCTACTCTTTGTTTTCCTCCAACACCTCCAATAAAATTAGGAACAACGATCTTTTTCTGGACAGCAGGAACATTTGATGAGCTGACAATTGCTTTTTCTTGAGATTTATCATCTTTTAGGCCAACAGAACTCACAGATGATTTATTGGGCAAATCAATTTCTTTGGTATCAATGGGCTTACTTGCAGCCACAGTCTTACTCTCTCCTGTCTTTGGATCCTGATTGGGGAAATACTTCTTGAGTTCCGCTTCCCAGTTTATGTTTGAGCCACTTGACTTATTATTACCTTTTGATGCATTATCTTTTTCCAAGTTTTCCACTTTATTTTTAACCTCTGAATCACCAGATCCCCTTCTTCCCTGCCATCCTCCTGATGGTCTCCACATATTACATGCATCACAAGTTAATCTCCATTTAGGGTTTTCTAAAGTGCACCTTGCACACACCCATACCTGGGGAGGATCTTCTTTTGCAGGCCCAGATGCTTCTTCTGATTTTGATTCTGAATTCTTAACTTCACCATTCACTGAATTTCCAGCAACAATTTGAATTTTATCGGATCCATTAGAGTTACCTCTACCTAGATTTTTCCTTCCATTAAGCCTAGCACGATTTGCATCCAAAACCAATGCCTGAACAGTCTCAGCAGTGCTTCGCTTCCTTTCTGCTTCTTCTTCTGTAACCTGCTCTTCTATTGCATCCTCTTTTATTACTGAAACAAAGGAAGTAACCTTATTCTCACTACTTGATGATGCATTTGATACTCCACTAATAGAATTGAATAATGAAATAAGATGCTTTGCATTGCCTTTTGGTTGCATAGATTGATTTTCCTCATTGCTTGATGTATTTGTTATTGGGGCTGGAGGGACGGCAACCCCACCAGACCATGCTGCAGCAAGCACAGGTGGCAGTTCAGGTTCTGCATAGAATTTCTCATCTTCAGCTGAAGCAGCCTCCCTCTCTTTTTTTCTCTCTTCATTCACTATGGCTGCAGCTTCACGATCAAGTTCACTGATGTTTGCTAACATTGATATTACTTGGGATCTTCGTTTAACTTGCTCTTCCCCACTTACCTCCTCTTCCTCATGCTTGACAGTTACTTCTGAACTTGAGGCTCCACCAAATATCCCACCAGGTCTTCGATAACCTACCTCTGGCATCCAATCATCATCATCTTCATCATCACCTAATCCTCCTACCTCATCTCCCTCCTTCTTCTTCCAAGGCTTCCTTTTTTCAAGGCTTTTAAAGAAAGATGGGGTAGGTGAATGGAGAGCTTCTTTCTTTGAGGAAGATGGGGAGTCACGAAGAACACTTTTCCTTTTGTACCAAGGACGAGGAGAAAGAGTGGCCTTTTGTTCTGATGAAGAATTTCCCATCACTCCCTCACTAACTTTCTCAACAGTAGTCAGTAACTGTCCCTTTTCTATCCTCAAATAATCATGCCGAACGAAATGAGTCTGCCCTTCCCCTGTGCGTGGACTACCTGGAGGGCTAACCATTCCCCTTGTGTTTCCCATTGAAATCTTACCTTTTTCAGCATGGGCACGAAGCATAGCTATATTAGCAATTAAGCGTCTCCTTTCCTCAGGAGATAAATGACTACCTTCCCCACGACCACTCATTAAACCATCAGCTGCTTGAACTTCCTTATCTTCCCTAACAGAAATATTCACAGGGGGAGGTGGGGCGGCTCTCTTTCTTTTACCAAAGGATCCATACCTGGGGCTAGTTGGAGGAGTACAATTCACACTCACACTTTGGGTTTTGGGGCCTTGTGATGGTTCAGGGAGTGCTACAGTGGGAGAAAAAGCAGGGGAATGTGATTTTGGAGGAGGTGGGGCCCTACGTTTTCCCTTGACATGGCAGTATCCACTACGAGTCCTACTTTCACTTGCACTTCTCCTGTGACGAGAATTCTGAGATCCACTTCCAGTTTTTTCACCACTTTTATTAGGATGCTCCAGGGTGTTTGGTAAGCTGAGGTCAAAACCAGGGGGCAAAGGTGCCCTTCTCTTTTTTCGACCAAAACTTGAAGTGTGTGAACTTACAGTTCCTTTGCGACTTGTGCTATTTGATCGCTTCCCTAGAGTGGAAACTCCAACATCTTCTCCCTCTTCCTCTTCATCTTCAATAACATCACCAGGGAGCCGTAGTATCTTCCTCCTTTGCTCAGGAGTGGGTTCAACTTCAAAATCATGGAGGCGATACTTTCGTCTTAGAGTCAAATCTTGATCCAAATGGCGACTTCTCTCTCTTATTTTTAGCCTATGACGATAAGTATCCGTATCAGGACCTGGTTCGATTCCCAACTCCACATGATTCACTCTCTTACTAAGGTAATCAGTGGGCTGAACAAAAGCAAAACTACTTGTGCTGGCAAGAGTGTCAACACTCGACCATGTGCCAAACTTTGAGGGAAGCCGCGGTGATGCTGGAAGGTCTAAGACTTCATCAAACTCCTCCTCTTTCTCCACCTCTTCTTTCTCACAATCTCTATTGCACTCTGTGTGTTCTTCTTTCCCCTTCTTGAACCATCGGAGGAAAGAGAAAAAACCGCTCCTCCGCTGTGTCGAGTTAGTCCCATAAGAGCCCTCTCCCTCCTCCACTGACGACAAACCCCCTACTCTTCCACTCTCTCTCTCCACCTGACCCATGGGTCCCCCTGCTCCAACCCCAGTCATAGCAGCTCCCCCTCTGCCATCACTTGTCCCAATCCTCCTAAACTCTCTCCTCCTCCCCTTGCGTGGAACCGTTTGGGGATGCTTCACAATCTCATCCCTTCCCAAAGGTTTCCCACCCACCTCTTCGTAAAGGTGCTCCACAACAGGTCCTTGGCTTTCCCCAGTATGATCTATGGCATCATACCACTGGTATACACCGTTGACTTCATCTTCGTCATTAACTGGTGGCAAGGGTCTCTTTTCTTTCTGAGCCTCTATGAGTGATTCTTCCTTGGGAATGTCAGTGGGAGTCACGAGCTGAAAGCAGACCACAAATAAAGCGGAATAAAGAAAACCTTTATCGGTGGGTTCAGCAAGAGAGGTGAGAAAAGAGCATTATTAAGAGGTTGGAGGCTTCAACGGCGAAATCAACTCACTTCTTTTTCCTTCTCGATTCCATTCCTTCCAGCTTCTTTCCCTGCATCATTCTTTAATTTCCTCTCGTCCTTATCCTTTATCCTCTTTAGTGTTTCCTGACGGACTTCCCTGAACTCTTCTTCCAATTCCTTCAGCCACGGTGTTTCACCTGCGCGAGTTCAATGGATTGGTCAAAAAAGACGACATTTTGGCAGGGTGCCATTCTACATGGGGATTGGGACCATTTTTCATCCATTCCCCCTCCCAATATCCAAAAACAAAACCATCTAGGACCGGCACGTGAATGGAGAAAAGCGGAGAGAGAAAGAGAGAGTCCGATGCTTTCGGAATAAGATAGGGCCGTGGGGAGAGAATGGAAGTTAATGACTTCAGATGAGTTTGGTCTCCCGACACCCAGAAAAGCCGGAGGAGAAGGAAAAGATGGTAGCGGCGGAGAAGTGTTGGAGGAGAAGTAAAAAACAGTGCTTCAGGAGGAGGGAGGGGAAGGAAGGGTTGCTGGAATGCGGTTAGGGGTGGGAGAACGGAAGGATTGACCTGGGAGAGTGGAAGGGGACAAAAAGGAGGGGGAGAGTACGGAAAAAAGCGAGATTAGTAAGGGCAAGCGGGGCGAGGGTTCGAGGGAAGGAGGAGGCGGCGATGATGCTCCTCACATGCTAATTTTAGTTTCTGCCTTCCAGCCCGTCGTCAAATAGAAGGAAAACCCTTTCCACGGCATTAGAGGCATAAACTTCGAGCGATTGAGAGATAACAAAGCGCCGCGGAGCGCAATTTGTTTCGATTATCGCGGTTTAAACAAAAAAAGAGAAGGGCAGGGACCGAAAAGGGAGGCTTTCAAATCAATGCCGCTCAAACCCCCGGCCAAAATTCTAAATTTACGCGAACTTAACGCAGCGAAACCGGAAGGACGATTTTATCCTTGAACTGGACTTTCATATCGAATATCAATCAACCGTATCGAAAAAATTGTTGTTAGTTTAACCGAACGAATCCCAATTTTTCATAATGTGGCGAGGTTTGATAATCCCAATTCGAAGATAACCGAATCTTTAAGAGTCAAAAATTATCAAATATTTTTTTCAAATTTCCAAGCGCTCATTGGTAATGACCGGCTAATTGCAGTAACTGACGAGGACGGTAGGATGCCATATAATAGTTAGAAGAAGGTTTACACATCGCTTGGTTTGTTTGAGAAAACCACAAGCATTAATATTTTGAAAAGGGACTGCTATCAGTTTCACTAAATCTTTACGGAAGACATTTTTACCACCTATCGTACCCATTCCGAGACTTACTGATCGCGTTTATCGGTAAAACCCTTCGCAATGACGACCTCGGAAGGTATATACGCTTCCTGTCAGCCACGGCGGCCAGTATATTTGTTCATCTGTGCTCTTCCTCGCACTGAGTCGATTTTAAAAATACCGCAATACATCAGACCATAATATTGAACGGAATTAAAAATAGCTCCAAGGTTATTTGCACAAAGCACAAAAAACCACGCAGTCTACAATTTCATCTTGGGCAAGAGAACGATAAGGGAAACGCATGACTTTAAATCTAGAAAAGAACTTTCATTGCCAAAGGAAAAACTTCCATGAAGTTTCGCATGACGTAACGCAATAAACTTTGCTGTCTATTTCTGTTCCAAGAAATAAATCCACGAAAATCCTCCTGAAGTAGGACTTGGTTAACGAAATTCGTTCTTCTATTCAAGTTTTGCTGCATGAACCGAACGGAAAACTTTCGAAACAGTTTTCTACAAATAATTCGGCAGTTGAAAGACCGAAATATAAAATAATTAAGGAATTATCCCAGGGACATCTTTCACGATTGGAAACTGGGGTGCTAATCAATTATTCGATTGAAGAAATTAACTACGGGATCAAATGAGTAGATTACATTTTGATTTCGTAAAATTACAGCCCGTGTCAAGGAGTTCATGAGACTTGCTGTTCATTTCTTATAATTTAATGAAACGATATCTTCACAAGCGAAAATTTCAAGAAACTCCATTGGTAAGCGTCTCCTCTGCACATGACATTATATCAGCATTTAAAGTTACGTCAAATACTCGCTAAATATCCACCCATGCAATCCGTTCGATGGGATGAGCATGAGCTAAAAATACAAATGATTGAAGTTAAGTACAAGACATGCAGCATCCCTAAAGCCTACTTCTAACGCGCTGTGCCTCTTCTCTTCTAGATTCAATATCCTCACACTGTAAGTTTTTCGCATTCGAAGTAAGACTCAACCGAGTGAACTTCGGAATTTAAACCGCAGCGGGGGAAAAAGTCATCTCAAATCCTTACAGACTAGGAGCCCTTCTATTTCCCTGAGCTATTATTACGCGGAGAGACGGCGCGGGGGGTTGAAAAAATTGTGGTCCTTCGGCTTTACGGACTTAAAATATAAAGTATGCGCACCCGTTGAAAAATAGCCAAAGGACAAGTGAGTCTTCGGAAGGATCGTGATGAGTATGATGACCACCAGCATAATCCTCAATTTAAAAAAAAATTAAAACATTAGAGCTAAGTTTTATGTTCGACTTACGAGAGAGAGTTAAAATATTTTGTTTGGAACTAACAACCAACTTTAAAGAGAGAATAAATCCTAAATTTCCTGAGTACCGGAATTCAAATGGTTAAAGTTAAAATAAGAAGTAAAGTAAAAATTACTCTTCCTGAAAGATATTTACGTCAATTGTTACTTGTGATATTTAACTACTGCAAGCGCTCATTTACCATCAAGATGAAAATAAATAAACTTATGGCAAATTAACGAATATGACTGTCCTCCGAGAGAACCACCGATACCATGCGCCGAGGATACAATACTAAAAAAATAAAAATCATTCGGAGAGTTCCAGACGGCTAGAGAGAAAAGCGAAGCACAGGAACTCCCGAGAACAAGGTGAGTGTACTCTCCCTCGCGATTTAAGGACATCATAAAGGGGAGCCTTTCTATAATTTTTAACAGGGCGCCAACGTATCCGCAGCCATTCTACATACTAAATGTTGCAAGAAGAACGGCCAGCAAATATACCAGCAAAAATGTTATAAGATTGTAAATCTATAAATTTGTGCTACCAATTATTCGCTACAAGGTTTATAGGCTAATAAGACATGTATGGATATATGTATGTTTTTTTAAAAGATTTTACAAGTAAAGGATTGAGAATTACAAATTATATAAAAATATAACTAAAATACTAATGTTGTACTTTTTAATGCCTTTTCCCTACTTGGACACTCATGATTACTCGCTCCATGGCTCTAAAATATTCTTAACTTCTACTGGCATTCCTGGCAATTTTTCTTTTTATAATTACACTTTTACCCGACTTCCTGAGTTGAAATGATTTCCACATGACAAAATATTTTTCGTTAATCGAATGTATGCCGATACAATAATAAAGATGCGTTATTAAGGTCTACTTCGGTCCAGTCGCGTAATTATTCACGGTAGTCACAAAACATGTCCAAACACATATTCGTAAATAGTAATGTCCAAAGAGTTGACAGTAATAATTTCTTGAAGCATCGATATATACAAACATTGTTTTTCTTCTCATCACTCTGATCTCGATCGATCCAGAATAATCAAGTGAATTTTATTAAATTATTCGTGCGATACTTGGAGGAACTTACTCCTGTTCGTGTCCAAATAAAACAAAATGGGCGTATTCAATTTTTGTGTTTTACTTGGATTTAAAAATAATGCAGGGCTGAGTTTTCTCTCTAAATTTCGATAAATTTACAAATGGGTTCAGTTTTTATTGTAATAAGAGCGATAATACGTTTGAATGAGATTTAGTTTTGAAATTCCTTCGGCAGAAATTACAGTGATAGATACAGTTAAAGTTTTGTCAACATTTGGATAAACCTTACATACGCCAATGTCGTATATAAAATTAAATATATTTATCATGCTTACGCAGGTTGGTGGAATTCTGTAAAGCATATCTAGTACTTATTATCAATGAATCACAAGTAGATAAACCTAAATAAATCCTCACTTCCGGTCACTATCTCGAGAAAGAATTTAATCGTGATTTAGATATACATATTCTTATTTCCCCACATTCTATGTCAGCGTGTTTTTAGGGGTTCGAGGCCTCTAACAAATGCGAGGACCTAGGAGGTTACCTATTTTGCCTTACTCTAAATCTAAGTTTCCTTAGAAGAAAAATAGAGCTTAAATAAATGAAGGTAAATACTTGAATCATTCAGGAATATGAAAATATTTCTCGCCTAGATAAGACTTGTATTACATATTACATTATATATCCCGAAAAAGTTTACGTAAGTGATTCAAGTGTACAATATTTAATAGGTAAAAATTTGCTATTGGTGTAAAACTAGGAGTGTATTTGTTCACAACATGAAAAGATACTGGCCGTAAAAAACGATCTTACATGAAAATGCGTGTCATTTCTCTTTATCGTCCTTTCAGCGATTAAATTTTGCGAGAACGATTTGACATTTCCTCAGTGAAATATATTAATCTTCTTTCCGTCTTTGTAATAAAAAATCTATAACAAGTTATCATTTCATTATTATTTCGCGGCAAGAATAAATGATTCCACATTAAAACACAGAATCAAAAAAATATCAAACGAAAAATGTAAGCATAAGTGCATTATAATTAATATTAGAAAAGACGATAACTCTTACATAGTTAACTCATCAAATTAGACGATTTACGTAATAATAGTATCGAAAAAAGATAATTCTGTTTTGTCCCTTCAAAAAGACTGCCAGTCAACATTCAAATCGGGTGGGAGAAACGAAGGATCCTTGGAAATAAGACGGTCCATGATGATGTAGGGGATTTTCCATTGGTTCACTGCGAAACGTCAACAGATGTTTATACAGCATCACCGCGGAAACGATTCTGATGATTCGAGAACGATGTATTTCCGGGATGGACGCTCAATTGTTCTAAGGATGAAATGGGAGCAAAGAACGCACTAGGCCACGAGGCGAGTGCTACTTGGCATTAGCTTAAAGAACACAGAAGTTTAAATAGCAATGATGCGATGATTAAGGAACGGGGATGAGGTGGTCTTGAAAATGTCTCTTTCTACTCAGACAGTGAGACTGAAAGGAATAAAGGTAGAGAAAGTGTTCAAACGCCAACCAGAACATTATACATTATAAAGCCAACACTGATTACGCCATAACTATAGTGGAACGAATTACTTCTTGGAGTAAAATTTTCTCTTTCGTTTTCTCAGATTTGAGAATAGGAAAGCGTGTATGATAAGCGAAAAAATTTCCTGATGGGTGGAAATAAAAATAGCATCCCTCTCTAAAAGAAGAGTCCGGATTACACAGACAATTATAATCATGAAGTCACGTGCAACCGCGTTAAAAAACTTAGCTACCGAAAAAAAAACATTCTCGGAATTACGACCACCACTAAAAAACTACCATTCCCCCAAAAAATTGTAAGAGTATTCCGGCAATCAGTGCTTTAAGAGCCTTTTATTAGTGACGATGAAGAAGTACTCCACTAGAGCCATAACAAATAAAGTGCTCAAGAACTAAAATTTGCCAATATGTTTAAATAACATTCCTTAAGTCTGCAGAAAAATAGAATCGAAAGGTTAACGACTAAACTAAAAGCTAATTATACTGCATTTCTTTTGGAAACTATGTAAACTAAGAGATGCTAAAACTTAAAGAGATGATGGGTATTAGAAAGCTTCTACAAACGGCAGTTAACTACAAAAGAAGATGAAAGTGATACCGCAGCCCTTCTACTTCTGGTAGTTGCAAATGAAAAGAATAAAACTTTACTGCGGCTTTTGAAAACTCGATTCGTACATCGTATTCGATTCCCGATCATAGTCCCAAACATTAAAATTAATTTAACTATTATAAATCAGTAACTGAAAATCGCAGAAAATTTCCAACAATTGAATATCGTAGGCCCATGCCGGCAACATAAAGATGGTTTAAGCACTTTCTAAAAGTAAGATTCACGTTATTCGAAAAAATATTACAGATTTGACATTCGATTGGAGTGAAACAAATATCAAATATTTTTAAAACTTTACGTTAGGATGGTAAAATTACAGTTTCCAATTTGAAGCTCCATACAATCATTTTCTATTACGAGGAGTTTCTCCAGCGTTACCACACCGATGTGTCTAACTTGGAACGAATTCATGGAATCTCGCAGGCATACAAACTACATGCAAAAAAATTAAAACATTCCACTACATGATAAATGTCTAAAACAGCATACCTACGTCAATCGGAGGATGTTAAGGCACTCAATTTTTCAACGGTGCCATCACCCAGTCGTCTTCGACTAAAAGCAACAAACACACGAAGAAAAATTTATTGGATATCCTGGGCCGAAACATGAACTGTCTATGAATAGTCAGCATCAATGAGATAAGGCTCCTATAAGTCTCACCCGAGGTATAAAGGATGAAGTACGAGATGGAAATGGGCTTCTTTTCATCGAATGAAAACCAATATACAACTCTTGGGAAAAGCTGCTGGATCAATATAAGCAAGGCTATCGAGCGCAAATATATCTCCGTTACCCGAAATGAACGTATACGATATGCTTAAGAAAAAGCTAGAGCTTTGAAATAGCGACGTTGCTATAAAGCGACTAATGAAGTTGTTAACTATGCTTTATGGCAAATAGATTGGATAAGATATTGATCGGTTTTTCTAAGAGATTCCAGAGAAAATTCCTGACAAGAGATTAGTAGAGCAGGTAGATTCAGCTACGCCAAGGGGCAGAAAGAATAGGTCTTTGCGAAGTAAATAAAGAACCCTTGTTCGCAGTATATTCGTCTGCTGAGATGAATCAATAAATACTCTTCCTAAACCCAAAATATTTTAAAATACTGGTATCAGGTACTACCTGGAGAGGTCTAGTCTGGTTAGAGCATTTAAGTTCAGTTATTTTAAAAGGAACGGTCGTACGATTTATTTTAAAGATCTCGGCTTGATTTAAAATTCGTTCAAAATAAATTCCAAACTATTTTTTTCCGGTAAACGGATAAAAGCTAAGTTCGGTACGTAAATAAGTCCATTTGATAAAAATGTTGATTTCTTTTCGTCTTAAAAGAATTCTTTATGGTTACAAAAAAGCGTAAGAACTAATACTCATAATAATGAGGATAAGAAAAATGTAACTCCACAAGTATTCAAAGCTTCAAAAGATTCAGAGTAAAACGGATGATGGTCGTCATTCATAAAAATGAATGAAATAATATCAAGAAATCGGTTCAAATATTAGGAGCATTGTTCGGAAAATTCATATTCTCTCAGATAAAACTCTTCCAAGAGATACACCTTCAGTTAAATCCCGAAAATAAAACCACATGCCCCTAATTCATTTTGGAAGTGAGATTCTTCAAATAAAAACGCCCGTCTAAAACCTCCCAAGACATCTAGGATATCCTATTAATACACATTTCGAATAGGGTACAAGTTTTTTCAGCATTCCTAAAATTAAACGCGAGGCAGTAAAATAACTTAATTAGATACTTGAAACGTGGAGGAGAACATTAAAAATAGTACATCTTCCAATTCAAGTTTCTTTATTAAGAGATTGGAAGTTAAACGCTCTTACAAGAAGTATGGACATCAAAAGCGTACATGAAAATACAGAATTCCTTCGATCTGTACGTTAATATTCGGAGGTTTAAAAATTAAAGGTAGACAAAGAGAAAGAAGACGAGATAAAAAATTGGTATTTTCCTGCCTTTTCGAACTCATAGAATTCTTGTAGACCACCTTTATGTAACTATTTCACTATATAAAGCAGATATTTTCATATACTAGGATAATCTAATTGAAATTTTTGTCCCGCGATTAATTTAAAGGGCGCCTAAATAAGATTAGTTTTCGTTACGTTGGTATGCAGAAGGATTCCTAGATCAATTAATTTAAAAAATACCTACAGATCTCCGTAGCGCCACTCTCCGTGGTCAGCGGACCTAAAGCTGAGATTCTCTATTTTATTTACTATAGCCTTCATTCATGAGATGGTTCCATGAATGGATTTTCAACATTCAAACGAATATTAGGAGGATAACTGATGAGCTAACATTAACAAAGAATACCGAATAACAATTGGAAGGTTAATTAGAAATTAGAATAGACTGAAACAGATTTTCTTCACGGAGGGAAGGCTTACTTCCAGTCATAAAATTTCCGGTACTGAGTTATAATATCCTCCACCAATGTAGTAGTATCACATTCATACTCTGTATATCGCCAATCGGGTTGTGGCAAATGGTACAAGCACCTGGCGATTAACTAATTAATTTTCTAGTTATCGCTTATGGTTCGCAAAAGAGATTGAAACAATTTATCCTACACTCTAACTTTATCTTACCTTCTTTATCAGATCAGTTGAAGTAGCCAGACGGTCGCACAATGTCTACCGTGGTGCATACTCTGAGAATGTACTTCCTCTAATTGTAATAAATATTCTAAATTAATTTTCTGGTTCCTTCCTTCCTTTCATAGTTTCCCTAATTGCGTCAGAGCATTTCACTCTTTTAATTCATTTAATTTTTTTACAAAATTTCTACACGTTATCAACAATAGTATTGCTGCCAGAACCGCCAAATTCAACCGATATAAAAAACAAACACTTGATCAACATACTGTTGAAGGTATTCTACCGTAATACAAGAGATCCTTCTGTTATATTTCGCTAGCTGGTTCTATGAATATGTAAGCGGCATTATAAAAAACGTTCCCATGATACTATTGATCATTAATTTGGTTTAAGACTTTGATTAACTAGACCATGAATATACTTTTCAATGATTTCAAAGTTCGAAGAGGTTATAAGACTACTGCTATATCGCTAATCTGATGACTCAATACTTATATAGGTATAGTACGTATATTCAAGCATAGATTTCTAAAACATTCCCACTCAGATTTCAAAGGTTATAAGGCTACTGCTATATCGCTAATCTGATGACTCAATACTTATATAGGTATAGTATGTATATTCAAGCATAGATTTCTATAACATTCCCACTCTGATTTCAAAGGTTCCTCCAATGCAGCTATTTTAAACAGAGTTATGAATCATATAGAGACAAAATTCGTACAAAAATTTCGACTCAACTGCTCCAATAAAAATAAACTCGGAATTTTCTAGGGCTAGTAGGTCAAAAACAGTGAAAAAAACAGCTGAGTAAATCTTAGAGCATGATAATAAATCCCATACTTAAATATCCGATTTGTTTGATCAACAAAACCTAATCTAGTGCTGAACTTTGGCGAAAAAAAAACTAAAAAAATGAATATATTAAGAAACGGATATAAAATTAAACATTAGATTAGGATTAGAAATTGAGATAATGGCAGAAACTCGGATAATGAAACTGCCTCCAAATCGACGCCCTAGCGACGCTTTGGGAGTAATAAATATATTCCAAGGTTAAGATGCTCCAGACTCTTTCCGTCTCGAAGGAAAAAAACGAAAGAGACCACAATCCGAGGTTAGTCTTTTTATTTTTTGGTTGAAAAATGTGAAGCACCGGAAACGCGCGAGTGAACTAGCGACGATTGGAAGGTTTATCTACGGAGTGTCGCGAGACGGAAGAGGTGAGTTTCTGGATTGGGACGTGAACTTGGAAAATTGCCCTGAGGACGAATGAGAACTGTAACACAGTTGCCACGCCTGCGCCTCCCGACGTGGAGAGTACTTCCTGGATGCAGAATAAGAGGAGATAAATAGCAAGAGGCCGTGGGAGGTTTACCGAGAATCGTAATTAGGGTACCGCCACGCCCTTCACAACACCGAATAATTTTGAAAACGAACGCATCTCTTTCTCTCTCTAAATAATCGCAAAAATGTTGAATCAGAATTTCAATAAATGAAGTTGAAAGCATGCCTGGTAGGGGAATTATAAGATCAAATATCAAGACTAATGTCCGCCGAAACATTATACCAATTACTTCAATGCATATAAATAAACGTAATGATACTGTCCTTGATATATCTGGATGTATAAATAATCTAACACTCTGACCTTCACAAAGAAAGCAATCATGTCTGTAATAAATATGTAAAAGATCATTCCAAAAATAATATTAAGGATTTGAAATTGATTCCATGAATTCAACAAATAAAAATCAGCTAATTTAAAGATTAAAAATAGAGATCATTACAGAGATAGTTGGGATTTAACAATTTCAAGAGAAGAATACTTGAGAGCTAATTACTTTCATGAATATAAACACAGCAATCTTTCCCAACTATAAACATATATTTTCATTAGGTTTAATAAGGTTTCATTATTAATACTAAAAATTAAAGAATTGAAGATTCACATGATCAAGAAACACAGGCTGATTATGAAAAAGACAATATATTCCAAAATTATATGAAAACTCCACTATTACCAAAAATAAAACAGATAATTAATTCCTTAAAACAATATTATGAAGAGTTAGTGTGAAAAATTAGAACAGACTGAAAACTATGCGGAAAAAACAAGAGGCTTAAATTGAATGTACTCTTTGCGTTAAATGCAAAGTTTAACCCACGGGATATTTCTGACTATTAATTAATAATGAAATCTCTTCTCTATTGTGGTAGATACATAAGCACACAGAAAATATCAGATTTTTTTATTCACTGATAATAGTAAAGAAAAAGAGTAAAGGAAAAGATGATAAAAAAACTTTTAAATTCCATTCTTCATTTTTCAGTTCAAAAGTCTCAAAAATATTATTTTAGAGTAAAACATAATACATTTTTGGTATTATGTTTTGCATGAAAATTTCAACAGAAATACAATATCCAAATGATAAAATTGCAAACATTGACAAATTTATTCAAATTTCAGGTTTGAGTAGAGATTGAACATAAATAATTGAATATTAAAATTCAGAGAATTGTTATCTTATTGTTAGAATAATTACAACAACCCAAACCAATGGAGTTAATTCGGAAGAGGGAAATAAGAAATAGATTTCTATGAAGAGACAATACTGACTATGACAAAAGCTTTTGAATCAGATTCCAAAATGACATCATGCAAATTATATAAACATGAGTAACCTAAAACAAATTATATAAAAGTGAGTAACCTAACAAAAGAAAATATCTAAAAAATGATAATATGATCAAGTACTGAAGAAAATGTGTGTTTTCAAGAATAATAAAAGAAAAATATTTTTATCATAATACATTTGCAACATAATAGAAACAAAAACCTATGCATGATGAAAACTTTATATTCAGCGACCAAAAGGGAAAACATTTACAGGTATCTATCAATAAAACCTTGCTGAAAATAATGAAATTATAATTGGCTTTATCAAAAGAATAAGAAATCAGACTTTTAACATTACCAAAGCCTTGCTTAACACGAGTCCGTAGATCAGATTCGGGAATTATGCTGGCCAAAGGAACAAAGAGTCCATGTGATCGCTTACAGTTGAATAGTCTGCGTCCTGCCCATTTTCCATCCACACCTCCCAAAGGCAATGCTTCATCCTGCATGAATAACCACACATTTATATTAAGTCTGATTTTCAGGAGGTAAACAAATCATCACTTAAATCATTTACTATGTCAAAGTGAAATAAAAAACAAAAACACAGCAAAAACTACCATTCACTCACTAATTCAATTCCAACAGTCCATCCAGCTCCCATACCAGGTAGTCTACCTATCCACCGAGCTGTGGCTGTACGTGGCAAGCCACTTCCACTTCCAAGCCATGCTACACGCTGTCCAATAAGCCAGCGTGGAGGATCTGACATTCCCTAGGCTAATCACATAATAAAGAAAATAGTAGTAATACAGTGAATAAGTCAATATTATTTACAATACTGAAATTAAAATTTTATTTTACACATCATATATCTTGCCCTAATCAGTGATAAATAAAAGAAATACATTGATTATAAATAAGAATTTATTGATGATGCTAAACCAACAAAAACAATGTTTTAGAGGGCAATTTAACTTTTTCCACAGTAAGATATAAAATTTTCTTAAATATCTGACACGAAGATAAGAAAAGCCTAACATTAGAAACCAAACCCCATTTCCGCACTACACAAACAATAATTTTAGACACTGCCCTAATATTACAACATTTACTGCAGTTATTCATATAATTAATATTGATGACTTGTATCACGTTCGCGCCAATATATCTTCTCCTAAAATCCAACGTAAAGCATTATATTGGGATTACCGGATATCAAATGTACACAACAGCTAATAATGCCAATTTTTTACACAAAGTTCCTTTGGACGTAATCTTAAGAGGTGACATTCGTGCGTATTCCTTGACAAAGTATTTTTAAAAGCTACGAACTACCGGTACGCTTACGGGAATGAGAATAAAATACCTCTCAAAAAGGCGAAAATTAACTCGATTAATTTTTCTACTTTTCATTTTACCAATTGAGATTAATAAAACGCAAATTCTTCCGTGATAACCTTTGTAAAACAATAAGCGATGCGTTTAAGTCTATTTTTGTCATAACCCAGACCTAAGAAGTAGGACAGACAGGTAGAAACATTCGATTTTCCAACTTAAAATGGATAGGTGAAAAGAAAACTATAGACCAATATGAAGTAAATACTAAAAATGAATGTTATAACTCAACATTAGATAGAAACCTTACCTTCATTCACTAGAAAACATAGTGACAAAAATTTTGGCACATTTGAGCAATGAAGTGGACTGTCCGTCCTCCAAACAGTCGCATAGCTTATTATATAAGCGACTTCGAAGAGGGAACTTTAAATTAATACAAAGTTGGTATTATTAACCGTAATCATTATCGTGATAAATAATTAAATAATAGCAATAACAAAGTAATAGTGTGGTTTTTCATATCTCTTGCTATTATTATAGACATCAATTGAAATTTATAATAACGCTGTGAATACATCACAAGGAAGAATTCAAAAGAGTTAAAGTTTTATGTGAATCAAAGGATTACTTAACTAAACATACAGAAGTAATTGAATATAGCTGAATTCTCTATTCATATTTAGTGTCTTATAAACAGTTTCACTATTTACATAATTTATAAAATAATTATTTATAAGATATATATTTTTAAAATATTTAATTATAAATTATATATTTTATATAAATAGAACAGAAGTAAAGATGTCATACTTCTTTTTGGATTAAAACCATGATAAAAAACCAGGATTACAAAAATGAAAAGAGTACTTTATTGTCTACTTTAAATTTTTTTCTGTCTAAATTAAAATTAATTTTTTGTAGAATTTCAACAAAGAAACGTTTCAATAGTCACCTTCTTAAAAACTGTGACATTCATTACACAACACTCAGTAGGTAATGATGATTTACATATGAGAAGAACAAATATGGACAGAACCAGGAAAAGCATATGATGAATAGATCCATATTTATTCATAAAAGGTATAGAGTTGTATAAACTTGTTTACAATGAATATTAGGGAAGCTACTATAGTAAATCAATTTATTGACAGTTTGAAATGGTACCAATGGCATGTAATAGGAGTGAGAAAGATTATGCTAATTTAAAGTTGTTATTATATGCATGAAAAGAATACATAGAATAAATCAAAGATGATAGATATCTGTGGTAACAGAGGATTGGAAGAGTGAATTGGAGATTTAAGCAAGAATTGCAATGGCTATAGAAGCCTTCCAGAGAAAAAGAAATTTATCATGCAGCAGTTTGGCACTAGAGTTGAGGATGAAACTAGAAGAATTTTTTGTGTGGAGTTTCATAATGTATATCTCTAAAAATTGGACCTTGGGTAATAGAGAATAGTGTTCAGAAAAGTTCAGAAAATTAACTATGAACATTACGAATTAAATATATCTTAGTGTAAATTTGTCAATAACTTGGTCTTACAAACTAAAACTTGGAGCAGAATTTTTTAATGCTCAAAGAAAAAGGCCACATGTTCAAACAAAATATTCCAGCTTGACAACATGCCCAGGAAAGAACAAGATATAACAAGAAGATATTGCTCCCCAAAGCAAAACAAAATGTGTCAAATTTAGAACAGAGGTTTTACAGTATATGTAAAAATCCACTAGTATAGTTCTTATGACCATTCTCTTTCAAACCAAGATTTTATGTTCCTCATAAAGGAGGTTCTGTTCCCAAATGGAAATTCTATGTCAATCTGTTGCTTCCAAAAGAGGTACCCTTCTCTGTTCTCATGATATTTCTGGTAGTACCTACTTATTTCTGTATTCATTTAATCAGACTGAAGAAAACTGACAATAGAAATTTACCCATTTCACCATGTTACCATTTGCTTCATTGTAACTAAATTTAAAAATTCAAATCTATACTTTAATTTGACTTTTATTTCTATGACTCATAAACATAAATTTCCGTTTCAGTTCCCATGTTTCCTATAGTTCTCTTTAATAATTATCTCCTCAGAATTTCATTTTATCTCTGAATGTCTTTCAATAATTCTTCTGAGGCTAAAAATTAGGTATATAGTTAATCTTTTTAACAAAAGCCTTATTGTTCCTCTTAAAATTGTTTGTCTAATATAATTATAAGTGTCTCTTCCATCATTCTCTCCATTATCTTTAGTCTAAATTATGAAAAATCTGATATCCCTCTAGTTTTCATATTTTTTAGAACCCTTATGAATAGAAGAACTATTATGCCATCCTTTATCTACCATTCTCTATCTCCAATAGTTCAATTTTCATTGTCTATAATATTTCCAATTCTATTTTTCTCCTTTATTGCTCTTTGTGCTTCACATACACCCAAACACATTCTTTTGTGATCAACAATAATACTTAAAACAAAACATTTTTCTTAACCTAAACTTGGAAAGTTACTATTTTTGTTTACCTTCGCCTAGAATCAGAAGAGTCAGAATTCAAAGCAGAACCTTAACAAGCATTACTCATTATGATTTTATTAGAAGACTTTTATTTGGAATGTGTTGAATTGAAGCCTCTTTTATGAATACATGAAGTCAAGGATGGCCATCTACTAAAGGGGGTACAGGTGCAAATGTCAACCTGGCTCCTTCTTACAAAAATATAATTTACTATCTACAAAATTAATATAAATACCCTTGTAAATTGTGGCCCATTCTAACTGTGATCCTGATTGCTTTAGGCATGTTTGGTACCCCCTCTTGGTCAGCCCTGCATGAAAAATCAAGAAGACATCAAATTCATATTACATCTATAATCAGCTGGTGTGTATAAGCTTAGAAACAAAAGATGTATAATTCAGACCCTAAAAAATCAAATTCAGAATTGTATATAATTGAATGAAGAATCTTTGGTACTAAATTCATTTAAGTTATACTTTGATTCTTACACAATGTTTGGCTTTATGTGAATTTGGGAAGATGATAAAGTCAACTGGTTGAACAGAGTAGCTTCTTCTTGAACAGTATTAAAAAATGAAATTAGTGATTTGATTTTCTTCTGTGATTTTTTAGAGGAAATTATTTATGATCTTTTCATTTTTGTTAACTTCAATGGATTTTCTGTCTTGTCATTTGTTGTTAGGAAGTACCGATTTTTCTTTACTCCTCGTAATCTTCACTTTGTTATGCTAAAATTAATTTCGAATGTATTGTTTCTCATTTAATCTTAATTTGCTTATACATCTATTCGTTTCCGTGCAGTGTACTTTAAGTTTGGCTTTTCTTATTTGTTTCTTGATTGAGAATGAAAATTGTTGGCTAATTATTCCTTAAGCCCAAAAATGTTTACATGTATGAGATATAACAGGAATTATTTAGCTTGATATTGTATTCTACATAACTTAAGCGCAATACATTCGTAGCTAACCTGAATACAATCACGAATCAATACAAGCTTAAAAATTGCGCCGTCCCAAACGTGCAAACGAATTGCTCCCCTCAATTATTTAATATGCGCATCGAAAGCGAAATGGATAGGTGCGATAGGTGTAGAGGTTTGACAGTTCCTTTCCAATGTTAAGTTAGTAACCAAGTAAAATGGGAACATAACTGAATGTGATATATGTCAATCAGAGCTTCTGTATTGATTGACCATTAAGTCTATACAAATGTTGAACAATCCCAAATCGTTAGTAAATCCCAAGTTAGAAAAATAAAATCAGCTGTATCTATTGCTGCAACCTATGTCGCACAAATTTTAAGGTTGTTAATTGATACATCATAGTTTCGCCCAACCATTAAAATGAGTAACTTGCAATCACCCACGAAGCTGACTGAATTCGCTCCACTTAGTCCAGAAAGTAGACAGCCTGGTGTTGGATTTCTTCTATCGAAATTTTTCAAAATAAAGCGAGGTAAGTAAACATCTGTTGTTGTTTTAAAACTTACATTTTTCATAATTGAATATGCTTTTACATATTTCAAAAGTGATTGCTATTTATGGAATTATTTAAGATATCATATCCCTTGAATGAGAAATTTGAAAGATTAAGTTCGATTTGAATTTAGGGCACTTAGTCGTACCCTTCAATGATAAAGAGGATATAGCATATAGACAGGCAAAGCCCTTAGCCATTCGTTATAGATACTTTTCAACGAAGGTTTGATTCCTTATTTTTGGAAAATATTGAGACTGCAAAATTTCTTGTAAGTAGGACTGGATTAGCAATCTATGATTTAAAATGTCCAGATTATTTTTATTCTTCAATATCTTATTATGTAATGGATATTATACCTTATAAACGGGTTAACTTTCTAGTATTTTACTATGTACTAAGTCTTTCTTTCTCCTTCCCGCGAATTTACGATCTTAAAGAGTTACGAATACTTTAGTACTAACGGAATGTTTTCTAGGTTTCATACTTAATGTGCTTAGAAATTTTTATAAATTTGTTCAGGAAAATTTTGCCTAACCATCGCCCCCCTTTTTGTTTTATTATTAAAACGATCTCTTAGAAACATATTTGGCCTAAGAAAGCTTCATCTTGTAGAAGCTACCGATTGTCAATATACGAGTCAATATCGTATTTATTTTGGGTCAGTAGATTGTACATGATTATCTGAATTACGTAAATCTTTTGGATTTTGATTCATTGGTAGTATGATAAATTCAAGTACACAGGAATGATATTACCATTAGTTACATTCCGATAATGCTGCCAAGTCTATTATCACCACATTTACTTTCTCAATCTAGAATCGGGGTGTTATGTTTATGCTTTCTTTTGAGATTTAACTTTCATCTAGTCTTTCAAAGCTGTGTAATTTTAAATGATGGAAAATCATAACCGATAAGAGCACAAAAGATTATACATTTATTATAGGATCAAACCAAGATACAGCAGCATCAATTCCGAGAGTATCAAGTAAATCATCAATTCCTGAGAATTCAAGTGACTCTTCATCAAGAAAAGATGCAGTCTCTACGGATTGGGAAGAAAATAAAAATGTGAGTATCCTTTCTTGTAGTATTGCTGAAGCTTAGTATTTATTAAATTTTCTTAATTTGCAGGAGAATATAGTATATTGAGTTCTTGATTTATTAGCTCTGCTCTTGAATGGAAAAGTTGCATTTAATGTGACAATTTAATCTAGTTTTTGGGGCTGACGTTTTTAATATTTTTGGACCCATGTTTAATAGGCTCCAATTTTTCATGCTTGTTTTACATTCTATTTTACTTAATTAAAATTTTATTTATATCTTAACAGAAAGCTGAAGGCACTGGCAGTAGCCGTTCATCTAGTATAACTTCCACTCAACCTATACCTTCTCTTAGTGGAGATGGCAGAAGTCTTCCTAATGTTTTGAAGAGGATAAGTAATCTTTTGGCAATGAAACCTACAGTAAGTACTCAAGATTGTCTTTACTTATGACAAAGGTCTGTTTATCTGGACAATGTCATCTCTTTTATTGATAGTATCCAAAATATCGCAGTTTTTCTCATGTGCATGTGCTGTTTATTTGTATACATCTAGAACATCACATATGTGTCCCTTCCAACTTCAAGACTCTATTGCTAACCAACACAAGGAATAATATCCATATAAAATGTACAAAAATTCAATATTGCATGGTGTTTTCTTGGAATAGTTTAATTTTCATAAGAAAATAGCAATAAAGAATCAGTCAGGGGAAGGACTCCTTTCACAATAAGTCATTAAATCCAAAACCTAAATATATGTTGTAACATTGCGTAGATTTATTTCTGCAGAAGTTGACATGAGCAATGTATGATGAAAGAGTCTGTATGAAATTTGCAGCTGGACTTAACAAATTTAGCAGTATTATTCAAAGCCCACTCCAGATCACCAAACTTCATCCTCTGATCTTTATCTTGTTAAAGTCTTTACGTAAATGGGAATTTACTTTTCTTACATTGTTTTTCTTGTTTTAATTGGTGCTAAAAATTTTTGAACAAGTTTAACTGTTTATCATTACCCAAGTAAAGAAATTTTTATCTTATTTTAGAATTTACAAGCATATGAAGACACAGAATTCAAGCAGTACTGGATGCCAGATTCAGTTAGTAAAGAATGTTATGAATGTGGTGAAAAGTTTACAACATTCCGAAGACGACATCATTGTAGAGTTTGTGGACAGATATTTTGTTCTCGATGCTGCAATCAAGAAATTCCTGGAAAAATCATTGGATGCACTGGTTAGTTCATAGTTTTTAACATATGTATACTTTATAGACTCATTATTTATGTTTTGAAGGCTTAATTCAGTAGACATTTGGTAAATTATTCAAGTTTCTAAAGTTCCCGTGCTTGAGAACACTATGTAGTATATTCAAGACCAGGATTTTCCAAATGTTATATTTTATGAAAAATGACTTACAAGATTAGCATAGATTATTATCTTATTTATCTTAAGCATTTGAAGTTTTACTAAATATTTCTGAAACTTTCTAATCTTCTGTCCAAAATTGTGACCTTATCTGTGTTTAATATAATTTACAATGAAAATGTTGCTTTTTAATATTTACAAAAATTTACAGCAATGGTATAGAATGTAGCCTCTCCTATAGGAATTGTATACTGATTTTTTTCATGTTATATTTTCATTCAGATACAGTTAATGTTCTAGTACCTTACATCAACCAGATTGCTTAAATGGACTTATAGGATTTCATGGTACCTCAGGATTTTAATCAGTATGACAAGTTGATATTATGTTGACTAAAAATTTTGAGTCTGGAAATTTGAATTAATTATCTTGTTTATTAGCTTTATCTCATTATTTCTTAAATAGAACATATGTTGGAAGTTGATACAGCATCTTTTTGCATTCAACTTTTTTATTTTAGTTAAATTAATAAAAAAGCCATAATCAAAGATTGGATTTAGTAGTAATGAAGCAGATAAATACTCAGCATCCAGTAGGAAATTATTATTCATGATTACTACTGACAAAATTTACATTGCATATAAGCAGTGTCATATGTTGTAAAATATTTCAGTGGGAAATTGTTTTAATTTTTATGTAATGGTAATGATGCAGTCAGAAAATTATTTAAGGGCCTATATCTAAAAAGAAAATTGTTCACTCATTATATACATATAATCAATGCATTTCAGTCAATAATAATTATTCTCATGAAACATTTTAAGTAGATAAACCTTACAATGTTAATTTTTATTGATTTTGTTAGAGTATTTTGATTAAGATAAATATCAGGAATAAGATAATTAGAACTTCATCTTATTTATATCTAGAAATGACATAAGTATTTGAAATGCAGTAATTATAACTTTAACTCTGCTCAAAGTTTTAGGAGGGAATTTAGCCTCCTAATCTGTGCTCTCTTTCATTTGCCCCTGGACATGAGAATATGTAAATATATTTTTCTTTAGGGAATCTGTTGACATGTTGCTAAGGGATTACAAGGAATGGTCTTTGGTGACATAGTTAAGGCAACTATTATAATGCTTGTTTTGCCCATATCATGGGAAATCTATGGTCAGTTAAATTTATCTTTGCAGAAGCTCAAATGTGGACAGAGAAAAAGGTCTTAAATTTGGGCACTGGGGGGAGGCAAATAAGATATGAGTAGATTAAAGGCAAATAAGATAAGAGTAGATTATCTGTAAACTGTAGGATACTCATTATCTCATTATTCCTAGAGTTCCATGAGAAATCAGTCTTGCATAACTCAGTGTTGTCACATGTTATACTGATTTTTTTGCTACGGTTAACTCTTGATTATTTGAGCTGTTGGATAGGGGATGCATAACTAATCAGAAAACGCTCACTTTCAAAAGTCACAAAAGTCATCAAAACTTTCACTTTTTTCCTATGATGTTTTTAATCTAATTAAATAATCTTTGGTACTGGTGTGCATAGTCTGTAATTTTTCTTGGTTTCATGGATTTGTTGAGATTTTTTTCACCCAATTGCGATTCTCTTTTGTGGTGTTAGTTTCATTGTAGTCTTAAGTAAGACAAGCAGCAAAAAATCTTGAATGGACCAAACCTGTAAAATCGATAATCCACCTATGTTTAAACATTAGCTGGCTCTCTGTAAATCAATATTGACCCCTAAGGGTCTAGGTGAAATGATTGATTCAACCTTAGGAGTTGATTGAAGGTCAATGGAAAAATGTAAATTAAAATTAATTTATGTATGGAATGGAAAGCAGCATACTACACGTGGTAATGCAAAATTGAGAGAGAGACATCTCTAAACTAAGTTTAGAGATAAGTCACTTTAATCAACTAATCCCCTTTCCCCCTTACCTTAAAAGAAATCTTTTCTTCTTGCTCTACTCCACACCCACAAAGATAAATTTAGCTGACCATAATCCCTGTCATGGTACTAACATCATGAAAGTATTGTGATTTATTCATCAGTGCATATCTTTCTTGTCATAGAATTGTTATTTGCTTGACATGGTAAGGTTAGTTTCTGCATAATTACTCTCATCATTTTTATACTGTGTTTCTGTCATTTTTAAATATTGCCACTTGTTTGTCAAGGGCTGAATATTAGGGAAGTTTATAAAGGAAAATTATTGGTTGATGGAAGTATTTCCAAGTTTCACTGTCAAATTTGGTCATGCCCTTTCTGGGGATTCTGTCTTTCCTGAATAATTTAGAGTCGCCTTTGTAAGCATGATCTGTAGAGCATAGATTTCAGTGTCTGTGTTTATTTTAATACCTATTAAATTCCTTTGAAAAGGTCTTTCTTTAAATCCTCTTATAGAAAATGAGAACTTCTCTTGAAATAAAAAATCATTCCTGATGACATTTTATGTGAATAATAAAACTTTCAGTTTAGATTAAAGTTAAATTCTTTTAATTTTTGTAGGAGATCTTCGTGTCTGTACTTATTGTTGCAAGATTGTTTTAACATACCTTCAGTCATCGGATTCTGGAGCAGATCTTTCAGCTGATCTTAGAGCTGTTCAGGAAGATTTGCAAACTAAGTTAGGACTTGGAGAAGGTGCAAACATGGCTGCACTTTTGGAAGCTACTACTCCTGGAGTTATTCCAGCTGATGGAATTAGAGGAAACACAAATTTCTCAAATCTTCCTCATATGGGCAGTTCACATAATAGCTCACATCATCATCACCATCATACAACTGGAAGTACAAGAAGGAAAACTTCTGTTGGCTATCAAGAAGAAAGATATCAACCTGGCAGGTAAACAATATCTATGGTGACTAATTCAGCTTAAACTTGACATGAAACAGTTAAAGGTTTATCAAGACTCTCATTTCAGTAGCTATAAAGAAGATTTTGATAACTTCCACATGTTCTTTTTAGTCAAATATAGCCTTTGTAGATATGCAATTCTTTAGTAATTATTCAGAATGAAAATTTTCTACTCTATGTACAGCATTGAGCATAGTATAATAATGGAATAGTTTCCATATAAATGGAAATTTAAGACCATAGGTTTTTAGGACAATGAGATTTTATTCCAAGACTAAGACCTAAACAGATGCTCTGTTAGGCATATATTTGCATATGCATCAAGCCAGTGAGCGATGTAAGAAAATGATGCTCCAAATGAAAGTAGATAGATCCATTAACCTTCTGTTGTAATTTTAATAGCAGCATGCCTTTTGCATATTCTCCCTTTATATCCATAGGTTTTATCTTCATAATACCTTAAGGTGGGATTGATTAAGTACAATGCTGAATATTATAATACTTTTTTCCAGTTTTACATCTTTAAATTATGTACGTTAGGTATATGATATTCCAATTCATATAAATAATCTATATCAACCTATTCCATTATAACAGAAACTCTGAGGAGAATGTATCAAGAGGACTGGTTCCCCTTGGAAATGGCAAATCTAAAGCACATCTTGTAGCATTGCGTCACATAATTGATGAAATGTGGCATAGCATGTCCCTTGGATCACATCGGTATCATCTTAGAACTTTCCAATCCTGTGCATCAGGAAGTGATGTACTTGAGTGGCTTTTGTCACATGGAATTGTTTCTTCAAGGTATGTCTTTTATTGCTTGGAAAGCTTCTCCATGGTAATTTAAGATGTTTATTAAAAGTTTAAAATTTCTCTTGCTCTAATCTTGTGCAATTCTTTTATGTATTATTTAAGGTAAATTATCAAGTTTGCATGC
Organism: Pachydiplax longipennis; assembly: GCA_036926295.1. NCBI lineage: Eukaryota > Metazoa > Arthropoda > Insecta > Odonata > Libellulidae > Pachydiplax > Pachydiplax longipennis. Next base: position 23,539,520 of record JAVFKF010000012.1, read on the forward strand.
ATGCATTTTCATCTAAAAGTCAGTAACTAGTGATTGAACAGCTGTAAATTTTCACTCATTATTGCATGTCAGCGCCCCACAGGGTGTTTAAACTGGTCATAAAGAAGGCCCTCCTTAATTTACATTGGGTTGTTTTTTTTATTGAGTTTCTTTCTATTCACATAATATCCATTTTCAGAGTCCAAGCATTATCCACTGCTCAGTCTCTCATGGAAGCTGGATTTCTTGAATGTGTCTCTCATCCAGAAGAGAGAAATTTCCTAGATGAGTATGCTTTATATAGACCACGTCACGTCCCTCCTCTACTGGCACCAACATCTTTGACTACCTCTTCTCCATCATCATCGTCCTCATCTTCCTCATCATCATCCAACCATCAACAAGGAGAGGCTCCTCAGCTCTGTCCATCTTCTTCCTCTTCTTCAGTTCCATCATCTTCACCATCAGGATCTGAACTCTCTCCTGGCCAGGTTTGTCCTGGTGATGGCCAGGAGCCGAATTGGGTGAAACAGATTGCCCAGAAGGGAGAGTGGAATGTAGAAGGTATGCAACAATTTATGTTTGCTTTAGTTAGAATTTTTTCCAAAACATATTTCTCCCATGCAAAAGGAAGTGCTAAATCTAGGTAGGCTGCATAATCAATTCTGACAGTTTGTAAGCTTTCTGTGCTGTGACTTTTTAATCTTTTTCAAAAACATCATCAATGTAATTATTAAGGGATTACATACTTAAGAAAATGTCAAAAACTTGATTCTTCTGTTTTGTATGTAAATGTGGAGAATGAACCATAAAGAATGTTCAGATAAAGTAGTTTTTCATATTATGAAAATTAGCTGAGCTACTGCAGTTTTTCTTGAGCAATGCATGGTGCTCCTGGAACTGCCAATTGTACTCGCTTGTGGTGTTGAGCATATAGAGGTTTATTACCTTCTCCTAAATCATACTTTCCCCAAAGTAATATTTAGGTATTAATATCTATTTTAAAATAATAATTTTCACATTCAATAAAATTTGAATTTTTTAATTTTTGAGTGTAAAAATTAAATGATAAACTTGATGCATAAATCCATGTTATTTTGTTATATTCCCTACACAACTTCTATTTGTGATGTGAATTATATGTAGTTAGAGAAATATTAAAGAATGAAATGATGTTATGAAGATGAAGTATCACAGGTTTTTACTTGCCTTTGGATAAGGTGCACTAGTCTCCATTTTGATGGCCTGACTTTATTTTGTAGATAACATGCACATTATCCATGGGAGAATACGTGTCCTCTTTTTCAATGGGATCACTAAACATTCCTTGTGATCGTTTCTATTCTTGGTTTCGATACTATATCCATCATTTTGAAGAAGAAGTCTTTGTGAAGTGAACTTATAATTTTGAAAATTCCAATATTGAATCAGTAATATAATGACTGACCACAAAGGTGCTCTCCATTAATAATAATAATAATAATCATCTTTATTTGGGAGAGATTGAGACTAAGAAGTCTCCTCTTCCATCAAATAAGGCTAAATTGTTACAAATTTTGGCTTACATTGCTTTATGCTGATACATTGACATTAACATTTTAAAGAACTGAATTAAGTTTAAAGTGGCTTGGGGCAAATCAACCGGGTTTGCCAAAGATTGCATGACACCACCAAACAGGAGTTGAATCACCAAAATAAACCCAGATCTTTCATAGAAATGGCTGAATCTGAATCATTGAAGTCATATTTTATGGTCGCTGAATTATCTGAAATCTGAATTATCAGAAATAGCTAATAAATGGAAAATAATTCAATACTAATATATTTAGCTTGTGAAACTTTCAGAGATTTTTTCTGGAAATAGCTTCATTACTAAGAGACTTATTCATCTGTTTTATTTACTTTCTAGTTCTAGCTTGCATTTCAAAAAGGTATCCATATTTCTATACTATGCTTAGTATTCATACAAACATTATGTAAAAAGATTTTTCTTTAACAACGAAAGTGATTCCCTAAAATTTCTTGAAGAAGCTGCTCAAGATCTGGCTGGTTAAAGTATCTAACCCCTGAATTAATTATGTTGATTATGTTTTCGGTTTTTCAGTGATTCAAATTTTATTGCACCCATATTTTAGAGTTTTGGTTCAGAATTTTTGCAGTGATGACTATTTTTCCTTTAAGCAGGTGAACCCTTAGATATGAGTTTCTATGATTTTTCTTATGAGAGTTCTTCCTCTGTGTCATATTTTGGTGTTGACAGTATCTGTGTTATATATGTGTTATCCTATGTGTTACCATTAATATATAGTACCTCAATAGATGAATGGTGAATATGGTGATTCTAAGTTGCTAATTCCTTTATTTACTGCTTAGAAATAAAGTCTCATATTTTATATTTTGTGTTCTAGTAACCTTTGTTTATTAAGAGAATTTTATGGTTTGGGTATCCACTCATTCATTAGTGTACACAGCATAGTGGAAGTATATAGTTCTTTCTTTAATGATAAAAATGGTTGACAATGCTCATTTGAGACATTATATATGCATTGTAAAGTGGACTAATGTTAGAAGAAAATGTGAAAATTTTCAAAGAGTTAAAGAGTTTTGAAATGTTTAACAAACTGCTTTTATCAGGGTTTGGTGGTGATTGCACATTGATGGAATTAGTGAACTTTCAATTAAGTTTTAAGTGAATGCTTAATTTACTTATTCAAAATTCAGGGGATAGAATATAAAGCAAGAGGGAAATTCAGTTTCTACAAGGCCTTGGTCAAAGAAGGGAAAAAACTCTAAAAGGCAGAAATAAAAAGTAAAAGTGACAGAAGCTGATTAGGATAAGAGATAAGAATTTTTTTGGCAAAAGAACCATTAGCAATAAACATATTTTACAAAAGTAAAAGATGGAAAAGACTTTTGATATCTGAACTTTATATATATGCCAGATTTACTGATTTATTTATGGTCATTTCTGTTTTGATTTTACATTAGATTCCAGTAAAGTTGAATCAGAAGAAAGGAACAAAAGTGGAAGACTGCCATCCTCAGGGTCCTCCTTCTATCTGGATCTTAATATTCAAGAGAACAAAGTCACCTTATCAAGACCAAAGAGAGAGGAAAGTCCAGAAAATAATGGTAATGAAGAATTTATTTCCCCTAAAAGAAGAGTAACCAATCATTCAGGTGTGTCATTTGTCCAAAAGTTCGTACCTGCCTTTGAGTTTTCATAGAGTGAATTTGAAATATTTTGAAGTATTACTTGCTTGTTAAATTTTAGCTTTGCTCTGCTAAACAAATGTTCTTTTGCACAGATTGCTTTTGAATGTCTCTTAAATTGAATATTACATTATTGTTTCATTTCTTTTTGGCTGATTTAGAAGGCAGTTGCACAATTGTTGCTGACGGAGGTAATCCTTATAACCTGAAAATTTGGAAGTAATCAGAGCACTTTTAATTTGCTTCAATGCTAATTAGCCCTTATAGTTTCAGACCCCTTCAACCCCTCTATCTTGCTGCAAATTTTATTTCAGTCTGTATTTCACTGGTAGTGCCCACAAGTAGTTAGTAATACAATTTGAATTTGTCAGTGCTACATGAACAAGAAATTAAGAATGATGTTCTGATATTATTTTATAAGTTAAGCATGTCCTTAATCTCTTTTATTAGATTGATTTATTTATTATTTATGAGTATTCTGATATTATTTTATAAGTAAAGCATGTTCTTAATCTCTTTTATTAGATTGATTTATTTATTATGTATGAATATTTATATCATAGTGTTGTTTAAAGTCTGTTTTTTTCATTTCTAAGCAGTTCATCAACCAATGCCTTTTCACTTTTTTACAGGGGATCCTTTGTTAAATAACCATCATGTATTTTGCTTAGAAGGTTCCAATTTTTTGAGTGTTCCAAATGGTCCATTCTCAGCTGATTCAATGGTATCCAGTCCTCCACATGGCTGGCATTCCGTTGATGTGAAACATTTGAACTCTGAAAATGGAGAATTAGAAGCATTCCAGAGGCTTAGGTAAGGTGACATGGAATAAAAGAGTTGATATGGCTCAATTTTCATCATAGTTTTAAAACACCCCAGATTTTTCTTGGAATGAAAAATATCTAATAATTTTTAAAAGTAACCACATAATAATATACAAATTAAATTTCCTAAATATTGCTATAGAGAAGAAATTGGGTTGAACTAATTGGATTTAGCTATTTGTATCCATCTGTACACATTGTAAAAATAACAAGTATAAATTTATATAATATTAAAGTTTCTGAAAAATATTAAATTGGTTCTTTCAAGAATGTCTAAACTTACTTTGTTTACAATGTCAGTTCAATCTTGCTTTCTTTGTAGTCTAATATTCATAGATAAGATGTAAAGAGTTTTCTCTCTTTCTCATTACAGCACTGCTTATAAATCTCATCAGGAAGCTCTCTTGCGTCAGCTACTAGTGTCTGAAGGCTTGGCTCAGTCATGGGGAGAAGTTGTTTTACCATTAGTTAGTCAAATCGTTGAACTTGTTCGTCCAGATGTGAGAAGTGATTCATATGAAATGGACATAAGACAGTAAGTTTTCTTCAATTTTTCCCTTTTCATACAATAGATAATCCTGATGTTGTATTAAATTACTATATTGTACATGAGACAAACATTTTTCTGTTTTAAAGATATGTGCAGTTCAAAAAAGTTCCTGGAGGCAACAGGTCGGAAAGTGGAATCATAAGTGGTGTTGTTTGTACAAAAAATATTGCCCATCGTGCAATGGCTGCTCGTCTTACTAATCCAAGGATCCTTTTACTTGGTTGCTCAGTGGCATATCAACGAGTGGAAGGTCGTTTTTTATCTCTTGAGCCTCTCATGATGCAGGCAAGTTTGCAATACTTCTTAATGTAAAGATTATCTTTTTTTATTGTTTAAGAGCTGGTATTCATCCTGGTATGTATGTTAATATTCTGCAATTAAATGTTTCCAAGTGATTTTTTAATATCACCATCTGGTGAATAGTCTTATATTTCTATCAAGGTTAAGGTATACAGTGTGTGAAATCTAATTTTTATGGTGCATATTATAAACAAGTAGACATTGTTGGAGAAACTATTAATGTACTTTCTACCAAATCATATCTGATTAATTTACATTGTTTATGCAACCTTGGCTCTTAGTTATTCACTTCCAGACATAGACTATAGTCCATGGACTTGAATTCGAAATGCTCCAGTTTACTCCCTTACATATAAATAGGAAGAATGGGAAAGTTTTTGAATTTAAGCTACATAATATCTTAATAATTTCTGTGATATATTCATGAACATTGCCGAAATTCTTCTTGCCAAAGAATGGGAGTAGTTAAAGGAAAAAATTAAAACTTAGGATATATCTGCTCCATATATTTGAGAAGATGAATTCAATCATAAAATTAGAGATTAGTATGTCTATCACTAAATTGGGTTTCAATTAAAAAATCAGTTTTAACAACACAATTTCATTAATAAAATTCAAAAATTCATTTTTTCTGTAAATTGCACATTATAGTAGCAGTCATAGAAAATAATAGGTAAAACAATGTATGCACCCTATGCCAACTGTTCAGTTTGCTAGTGTTGCATATTTGTAGATTGAAACCATCATATGAAGCAAAGTTACCAGCCAAAGGCAAACTATTTTATTAGGTGAGAGTTAGCATAGCATAGTAATCTTGCTTTCCTAATTACTATGTTTATCATATATTGAACATTAAGTATATCATACTTGGTAATTTCCTATTTCACTGGAAAGAATCAGTCTCTTAATATAACTTATGTAATGATCATAATTCCAAAGGTTTAGCCTTGGTCTAATTGAACATCATTAAACAATATTCAGCTAAGCAATAGAAATTTGTGGTTGATATTATTTTGTAGATGTTGATGATTAGTTTTATACTTACAACCATGATGTAGTTGAGAAGGAATTACATTTTAAGAATGATATCTTTGTTCAGTATTATCGATCATTTAATCTACATTGGTTAAATCTAATAAATAAATCAATTAAATGCATTAATTAAGTATAGCCCAAAGCAGGTGATATCTATTGATCAAATGGGGCAGAAACAAAAAAGTGGCTGTAGGAGAATGGTGGAGCACAGACCCTAATCCTAAGTGAGGGTTCAGGCTACAATAGCTGAAGATGTTGGGTGTTAGTTTATGGAATCAAGGAGACAGTTCCTCAAAAAATTTTGAGAATCGCCTGGTTAAGAAATATATGTTGATAGGAAAGCAGATTTTGAATTTTGAAAAGTATTTAAGGATATATTTATAAGGAGTTTTAATTTTGAAAATGATCAAATTTCTTCCTTCAGGAATATGATTATCTAAAGAATGCAGTGGCACGAATAGCATCTCTACAGCCAGATCTCTTATTGGTTGAGAAAAATGTCTCCCGTCTCGCTCAAGAATTCCTCTTGGATTTAGGAGTTACATTGGTGACTAATCTCAAAGTTTCAGTGCTTGATCGAGTGGCACATTGTACCAGAGCTGACATTGTGGGCTCTGTAGATGCCCATGTTGGAAGGCCTCGACTAGGAACATGCAGGGCATTCTATCTAAAGACATTTGACCTATCTCCAAATAGTGGAGATTACGTACCAAATGTACGTCATGCTCCATCTAATCAACCTTCCACCACAAAGACGCTCATGTTCTTTGATGGATGTCCTGCTCATTTGGGTTGTACTGTGATTCTGAGAGGTGCTTCTAAGCCTGAGTTGGCTCGTCTCAAACGTGTGGTCTCTCGCATGGTATTCATCCATTACAATTGGCATCTTGAAAAATCATTTCTAATGGATGAGTTTGCTATGCCACCAGCTCCTGTTGCAGACAGTGAATTGTTTGGAGATCCTTCAAATCTTTTGGATGAGCAACTTGAAAAGAGTAGGGCTGATGAGAAAGATGATGCTGCATTTTCTGAAGTAATAGGTGAAGAATCTAGGCAGAGAATATCAGAGGTAAATATAAATTTTTTAAATGCATGGTTTTGTAATGAAATTGTAGAAATTGCCAAACAACTTTGAAATATATAATTTTGACTTCACTACTGTTCTGTCATGACATTTCTCATTTGAATAAACAAGAGAAATGAATTTTACACAATGAACAGTTAATTCACTTCAAGAATGGAGTGTTTTCAAACCTTGGTGTTGCTTTCATCATCAATATGTAATTTTAATGTTTTTTATAAACAATTTTTCTATTTTCAAGGGTTGGAGCCTGTATAAAAATATTAAAAATAGTATGAAAAAATTTTGCCTAGGAATTGAAATATGTTGCCAGATTCAATATATTTTGCATCATATTATATGATGCTTAATCTGTCTTGGCTGGAATTATCTTCATAAAAACTATAATAATAATAGATTTTTCCTTGAGGCCATAATGTATAGCATGGAATAAGTCAATATTGTTCTTATGTATATGTGTGCCTTCTTTACAAAGAATTCTAATATGTGAAACCAAAGAAAAAAGGAAATAAATACATAATTATAGAATTAAATGTTCGAACACTAAATGATTTCTAATTATAATTCTATTTACTAAGCTGATGAAGGCTGACAAACAACAAAAAACTAAATAAGATTTAGCAATTGAATAAAAGAAAAGTATTGATATGTAGATTAGTATTTAATATTAAATAATTCAGCTACAGAATGGTAGCCTTTGGCAATCAGCATTTTCTTTGTCTTGGATTCAAATATTTTGCTACAGGTTTATGTTTTAATATAAATTGCATATTTGTTATAAATTACAGTGTTAGGGTAACCAATAAAATTTATTTAAATGGATAAAAATTGGTAGATACCTATCATTAAGAATGAGAAAATATATAGAGCAGTATTTTCTTTGTGTGGATAGTAATATTTTTTTTGTTCATGATGAAATTGAAAGCTCAAAATTATGTAATTTCTGGTTATGCTATAACTCAAATCTATTTAAAAATTCTGTCTTTTTTAACTTTACAGAAAAAGCAAACTACTTCTCGTTCAGGAGTTAAAGAAAAGAATCTTGAAGAACGAAAAATTGTTGCCACTGAAACTGTTAGTGACTTCAGTGATCCACTTCACTCTTACCTTAGTGTCGGTTCAACGTCTAGTGCAACACTGTCCTCTACAGTGCAGGAAAATGAAGTTCCCATCATCACTGTCCATCCAGAGATAGAAGATGGTCCTGATGAAGTATTTTCTGCTGCAAAACTTTCTGTAGCATCTAATCCTAGAGAATCAAACCGCTTCCGTAAGGCTTTGGATGACATAGTTCTTTCTTCATCCCCTTTCTTAAGGCCATGTATTCCCTATCTTGATACTGAAGCAGGGAGAAACTGTCCCCTCAGAAAATATTTTCCAGCTGAAATTTACTGGTCTGCCCAATTTGAGAGCAATAGGGGTTGTTCATTAGGAGAAGAGCCTCTGACATGTACAACTTCTGAATCTACGATAGAGAGGCCAGGTTATCAAAAAATGAAGAACAATCATCCATTTCTAACTGCCAAGTTGACTGGCTCTATCAACAGTGAAGCCGTACAGGCATTGTTAGCAAACTTTAGAGCATGTGGTGGCCGTATCACTCCTTATGGTGGTGAATATGAGGAAGATGTCAACATGATGGAAAAGAAAGAGCCAGATCAAGAGAAAAGCAGTTTAGTTGTTAAGGCAGGTATTGCTGATATTCCAAAAGAGTCTGTTGGAGAAACTGTTGAAAGCACTGGTCATTGGCCCATCAAGATTGATGCTTTGGATCCCTTTAATCATCAATGCTTACCAGTACTTCTTTGCAGCTACTCACCCTCTTCCAATAATGCTCCTTACTTCTGTGTTAACCCATGGTAAGATGAGAAAGTTTCTGTTTCAATAGCTTATTTAAGAAATGTATATTTCCTATTAAATTGAGATATAGACTCAAAATATTTGTAGAGTTTGCATTGAGAAAGTCTTCAATATTCTAAAACTATGTATTTTGTGTTTTAATGTTCCACTTTAATCTTAAAATGATGCTATAGGTATAGCTCTTGAAAATTTAACTTATTTCTTGCTATATTTTTGGTATAAAAAATGTATGATAAGTTATATGTACTGAGTTTTAATATTTTTTCTTGAACACAATTTTCTCAGCTGTTGATCAGCTAAATAGGATAGTATCCTTAGTAACACCTTTTAGTTCATATTTGAATTATGATAATCACTTTCTATTTTCTCTTACAGGGTCTGTCAAATGGAATTCTATGGTCATTATGACATACCATTAGGAAAATTTCTGGAGCGCTACTGCTTCAGTTCATCATACTTATGCCCTTCTGAAACTTGTGATGTCCCAATGCTAAGTCACATTCGTCGATTTGTCCATGGAGGTGGATGTGTACAGCTTGCTTTGAAGGAGCTTGAACACAGTATTCCCTCCGTTTACATTGGAAATTCAGCTAAAGAAAACATGGAGTCAGGTGGTAAATCCTCAATTGTTACCTGGAGCTGGTGCCAACTGTGTAAAATGGTAATTATTACATTCCTCTTTTCTAGAGCTTTATTTTAATTTACAAGAAAAGAAAAGCATTTGTTGAATTTATTATTACCATATCATATGATGAGTCTATATTCATTAAATACCCGGTTAGTAATTATTAGACAGGAGTTAATAACTGGGAAGTATATGAATGTACTCTGTCTTCATCTACAGTGTTTGATTAATGGCAGAGATGTGACCCATTCATTTCTAAAATCTCTTTTATAGTTGCCTCAATTTTTTCCATCTGTCATTTATTTGGTATCATTCTTTTAATGTTTCACTTTTACAGTAAATTGTTTCCAAGTATATTACTAACTAATTTTCTGAGTCACTGTTACATTACTTCCAATTCGATCTCATCACTTTATCTTTTTAGTTATTTATTTTTAGAACACAGAAAATGGAAATCATGTTTTATAGTTTAAAAATCGATAAAAAATAATTGATATGGTTTTGTCTTGGCTGAGACTTTTATGATCTTTCAGTTTATCATCATCCTTTTATTCATATTTTGAAATTTTATATCCATCTGAAAGTTCAACTACAAGGGGTGTTCAAATGAAATGGTATGAAACGATACTGTGGGTATAATTGAAGCCTTATTCACCATAGATCTGAGCACAACTATCTCACTGTTTAACAAGGCAAAGAGTTCCCTGTTCCCAGAATTCCTGTAGCTGTGACAAGAGCTAGTCCTTCACTGTGTCCTTCAGTTCATCGTCTAAGTTGAAATGCTTTCCTTTGAGATGTTTTCTTAGTTGACCAAACAGATGAAAGTTGTGGGATGACATGTCCAGGCTGTAGAGTGGATGATCAACCTACTTGGAGTTGATCAGTACACTTTCTATGACCCTGGAGACGTGTGGACGCGCATTATCGTAGAACAGAATCACTCCCTCCAGGACAGTCTCCCCATTATATGGCCACCATCCAGCAATGAATATTGGCCAGTTTAAGACCTTCCTGTCAGAAATCTGATGACACCTTGCTTCTCTTCAATTGTCAAATTTTGTAATGTGAACGCTGTGATGTCCTCATATGCACTGCCACATCAATTAGATGGAACACTCAATCAATCAGTGAAGGACTTGCTCTTGTCACAGCCACAGGCATTCTGGAAGTAGGGAATCTTTTGGCTTGTTAAATAGTGGGATAGTTGTGCTCAGGCCTCTGGTGATTACTTTTGAATAAAGACCTCAATTATACCCACAGTGTCATTTTGTGCCTTTTCATTTGAACACCCCTTATAGTTTTCCTGAGAAATAGTTCAATGATATTTTGTCAAACTTGACTTTAAACTGCAATTAATTCCTGTTTACTTAATTTTAAAAAAATATTTTTCATTGCATTTTTTATATTAGTATACCCTGATTTCTGAATGAGTGAATTTAATATGTTTGATTCTAATATTTTGATATATATTCTTGAAATAATTTCAGGCCTGTCCTGTGGTTCCATTGACTCAAGAATCTTGGTCTATGTCATTTGCCAAATATTTAGAACTTCGCTTCCATGGCTACATGTATACTCGCAGGGGACAAAATGCATGTTCTCATTCTTTACATCATGACCACTACCAATATTTTGGGATGGACAAAATGGTAGCTTCCTTTAAGTAAGTTTTTGGGTCAAGTTGAGCAAGTTATAGGAGGTGGTGATAAAATTCTCTAGGCTCATGCTCTATTTATGGGCTTATTCTTCAATGTATATATTGTGCTCATTTCATAGTTGAACTTCATTGTTGTTATATATTAATTTTATGGATCAATTCATGCGTCATAAACTCATCAACTTGTTATTAAGACAGGAGAAGTGGCCAGTATTGTGGTAATTTTAATTCTTATGGTTTGAATAGCTTTAAACTCATTATTAATTCATCATCATCAAGTTACTATGCATAAAGTCTGATTAGCATGTTGATGGTGATTAATCTGTTAGTTATGAAAGAGCACTTAGCCATGTGTGAATGGTTGTGAAGTCCTTCTGAATTACTCTGTGAAAGGATAAACTGTTTATTTCAAATATTTCATTTAGTAATTTATCTATCTAACTTAGTTCATCTGAGTTTAAGAAGGCATAATTATATTACAAAAGAGAGCTGACGCTATATGCCATAATTTTTTCCATTGCTTTCTGGAAATCAGAAGTAAAGTTGCCTTAAAAGTTAAAGTGAGACTGTTTTTGAGTGACTGGTTAAAAACAAACTTTAGCTATATCAATAAGTATTATTTTTTTAATATAGGTACACAAAGATATCTCCATGGGAAATATCTTTACCTCAATCACAAATTCTTCCTCGGCATTTATTGCCTCATTGGAATGGAAGTGGTTCTAGTATGACTGGTGAAAGTGGAACTGCTGTGGAGGAGAATATACGCCTACAAACGAGTGCTGTTGTAGAAGAAATCAAGACATTAGCTCTAAAGGGACATGAAGTATTTTCATCTGTCCGTGAGAAGCTTCTGGCTTTATCCCCTGAGATGGAGGCTGGTAAATATACCTTCTTATTTTTATTAAACACAGTGTTACTAGTTTTGATATAATGTTCTCAGAGAATCATTAAAAAATTTCAATTGAAAATCAGAATTATAGCTGTATCAAGGAAGGATCAAGGTTAAGGAATTCATATAAATAGACAATCTGCTTTTTTTTTTTAAAGGATATTCTAATCCCTACCATAGATTTTTTTAAGCAGCACTAATTTCAATGTATTTGTACTCCCACAGCTCTATTGAAAAAGTCTCATGTAAGTCCTACTTGTATTAGAATTCAGAAATGCTTAATTTCTTATATGAATATTTTCCAATAATTTGAGGATAATCTACAGTACAGATAATCAACCCACAGGAGTTTATTATATTTTATTTCAAGCTTATCTCTAATTTTCATGAAGAATGCTATTTGCAAATATGTACCCTGCCATAGCAATTAATTTTTACATGTATTTCAGTATTATCATACTACATACATTCTCAGTATTAAATTATTGTTTACTTACTCTTATAGTCTAGATGCAGAATTTCTTTTGTTTTTTACTGCCCAAAAGTATAAACTAAAATCCACATTAAAACTTTATTTTGTTTTTATTTGGATAATAATAATGCAGTTTCTGATAAGTTATGTACCATTTAGATTCTCATAAGCTAACCTATTGTAGTAACGTTTTAATATGCAATTTAAAATAATAGATTTTATTTGTAATTTTATGCTTAATAATGGAGTTCTTACAAAACCTGTGACTGCTTTCATGAAAGGCAAATGCTTAACCCACCTACATCAATGTGGGAACCCTTTCTAAGATGAAAATTATTGATTTGGTTTCTACTTTATAGGTAGCCCATTGATGATTCAGCTTCAAAAGGATCAAGCCCACTTCAAATCCAAAATTGAGCAGATTCAGTTAAAATTGACATCACCTACACTTGAATCTAAGAAATTGGAAGCTAGTCAAGGTGCAGCAGTTGCTAAAGGTACTATAAAATGAAAATTTTCTTGGAAGGTGCCTCTTAAGTTATGCACAGTTTTCTGATATTTGTGGCTTGCATTTTTTTGTTTTAGCTTTGCATGTCTTCTTTCTGATTTATTATATTAACGACAATGCTATGTTGCTTCTTGACACAATAGTGCTTGTGTAATTGTTTTTGATTTTTCCAATCAAAGTTTTTATTTGGGTGTATTTTGTGAAGAAAATCTTTCAATAAATTGTTCAAGTTGCTTTCTAATTGATTATTGTCTCCAATCATTCAGCTTCTGGCTTATTTCTGCTTGCTAAAATTCATATGCTTTGATTGATTAATAATAGTTTTAAAATATTACCAATGAGTAAGCTTTCTCAAAATTTATTAACTAGAAATTATCCTTTTTACAATTCTTGCTTTAATTGTCCTTTATAAGTATTTCATTTTTTGTATTTATTGATTTTAAATTGTAATTGCATGGCATTGACTTGTTCTCTTGTATTGAATTCATTTTCAATATTTATATTTAACGTTAAGGCTCACCATACTATTTTTGCTGATTTATGATTGAAATAGAAATTTTATTGTCATCGTTGTGTAGTATATATTTTTATTAATACTTCCATCATGATTTCTGAATAATTTAATTTGATTGTTGATGGGAATCAATTTAAAATTAAAATTAAAATAAAGTGTGTAGTAATAGTCAAAGAAATACAGTGGTACGAAATTTATAACTGAAAAAAGACGAGATGTAAAAATGCAAAATGAGAGATAAAGGAAAATTGTATGTCTGAATGCATGTACTTAATGGCATTATTGGTGTACTATTCAATATTCTTTTTATCAAGAATTGTCTGAATGGTGTTTTTTTAAGTAATTGGTTTGGGCTCTTTCAATTCATTTCCTCTATTTTCAGTTACATTGAATTTATTTTGCATGGTTAAATATACATCATTGTAATAGTTAAATCATTGTATTCATTGATGTTTTGTAATATATGCTATAGTGCTGATTTATAAATATTATCATCAATCTGTTGAAGGGATTATTTTATGTATTATATTTGATGTTGGATGTTCTAAAATGTTACACTGTTATGTTTATATAAAGACATAACTTTAACAGCAGATTAAATTGGTTTTAATTCTAGCTTTTTATTCTTAAAAATTTTAAATATTAAATTTTTACATTGGCTTCTGGTTGTATGTGTACATAGGGTGATACCAAAGTATGAGTGTTAAATACAGCGGTAGATTAGGCCAAAGAAATTGGCAGAAACGTCCCTGTTAACTGGGGTCCGTAAATAAAAGGTCTTGAAAATGCAGACAGATACAAAACTAGAAATTTTTGAGACATCATCATAGCAAATGTTCAATATGTCATTCATTTGCCAACTTAATTACTTCTTACTTTTCCATCAATTTTGTTTTGGCATCAAATAGTTATCTTCTACTTCTCTTTCTTTTCTTCTGCTTGCTCAAATGTGTTTATCCTTATCAATATTTATTCAGCTTTGAAGGTAAAAAATAAAAGAGATAAAACCTAAATTTAGATTTTCCATCAAATATTTTTCTAAAATATTTTTCTCTCTATTTTGAGCCAGTGTTTCATGCTTTTCAATAAAGGACACATGTATTTTCACCTTTCTTTTAAGCAAATGTTTTTTTGTCATCTGCAAACCTCTAAATTCTTATTATTTCACCTTACATTCACAATTCACCTTTTCTCTTAGGTGATTTTATTCGATTTCGGCTCAATTTATAGCCTTAATACCAGTGATTTTAAGCTGTGCCCCTCACTTCCTCTTATCTACCCCTCTCTTTATTCTGGGTTCTTCATTACTTAAACCTTTTTTTAATTATCTCTGTTTGCTCTTAGTAAATAGCTTGGAATTATCTTCCATCACAGCAGTTTAGTCTTATTTGTTTTATCATCTCTAACATTCTGTTACTATGAACATTCTCAATAGCTTCCTCTATCAAACTGAGAGTAAAACAGAGCCTTCATATTCCCTTTTCTACTTTTAATCTATAGGCAAAATAGCTTCTCAACGTTTTCTAAATCCTACTTCCTTGAGTCCATTCTCCCTAGTGCATTCCTAGAGTAATGAATAAGGATCAAAATCAAAAGGGGAACATTGAGAATAATTTATTTTAGAGGAATGAAATTTTTTATTTGAGAAGTTGATGTCATGTCTAAAATATTCTGGTGAGCTGTATCTCCTTGGAAAAGTAATCTGGTAGATTCTTATTGTCTTTCATGACTGTACCTAAAAGTAATTATTTTACCACTCATCTAATTGTGACTGAGGGTTGCTGCACTAACCACTGAAATCTCCACTTTCCCTCATAAGAAGGAAGTCTGCTGCCCCTTTCTCAGGTTACTGTTTCCAAGAGGCCCAGCTATTTGCCCTCTCATGGTACCAAGATTGTTAATATTTTTAAGCCATCATATCCAAGTATAAACTTCCTCTATTCTTAGAGCATCACTTATTGTCTATGGCTGATTATTTATTTAGTAAACTTGTTTATTTTCTAGCTAATTTCTGTATATTGAGGACAATCCATCATCTGAAACCCATTTGATGCTTTCAAATGCTGTAAGCTTATTTGCAAGATGAGTAGGTTGTTAAATGAAATATGTTTTATGATCAAGTTACTTACTCTTCATTGAAACAGTTATTTACCATAATCACATAAAATTACTATGCCAAGGAGGGATTCTTTATGCTAAAGACATTTTTCTCAGTTGAAATTAATATGAATGTAAAATGTTTACTTTTGCTCAGGTATGATGAAAAAGGCACTCAAACTGCTAGATATCATTATAGATATACTGATGTTTGTCAAATTTGCATCACCAAGATACATAAGATGAGGGATACATGTGATTGAAATGAAATTTATGCCACAAACTAGGTGCAAGACAAATCACAAATAAATAAGATTACAAAACTGTCCGTGACCGTGTTTAAGAAATTGTAAATCCACCATGAGCTGCATAAGATATCATTGCTAGTAATTAAAGATGGCATGGGTAAGTTCCTGTGGCATCTCTCTCCACTCAGTTTGTATGTGATCCACATATAATCAACAGTTGTTAATGGAGGACTATGATGAGCAAATTGCCAGCCTAAAATATCCAAGGCATGTTTGATGGGCAACTTCTTAGGGGAAGGGAACCACTATTTTACTTTAACTACACTAGTTGTACATGCACATTCCTAACCACATGTAGCCAACCATTATCCTGCTGAAATATAGCATATGGAGTTGACTGAAGGAGGGAGAGTGCTAAGGTCTCTAAAACCGTCTTGATTTAGTGGTTGGTCTTCAGATTTCCCTCCGTAGATATGAATTGAGATTGCATGTTAGATCAAAATGGCACCCCAGACCATCACATTGGTGTATGTTTGATATGTCACTCAATAATGCAGACTGCCTGATTGTGCTCACCTCAGTTGTATCTAATCTATAGTATCACAGTAGTATGTACTTGGAACCTTCAAATGGACCACTTCAGAAAATTTCAGGGTCTTGGTAGACTATGAACAGCATTCAAAACTATCCAAATACCTTTCTGAAGCTAAATAGCCAATCTTTCTGTGATGGAGTCAATTAAGATCATCTTCATATCTTCACCATTTTTTGAATTGGAGGAGCCAAGAATCCATCAAGACTATCATGGATCCCTAGTGAATCCTTACAAATAGCTACAAAAACTTAATGATTCTCCATTTGAATTCCCCATTATTTTCTTATGGAAGAACATATATATATCCTTCTGGAGCTAAACACAGAGTGATTTTGGAAAGTATCCAAGGCAAACATATAACTATCATTCTTTTTGGGTGCTCCAAAAATAAAGATCATTGCAGTTATTGATGTAGATGTCTTTGCAGTTATATTAGAGATGTCTATCCTTCAATGATATTTCTGTTGTCAATTTTCTGTCTTTTCTGAGGGAAATGCCTCAACAAGCTTTTGAAAATATGCCCAATGTATCCTAAGGGGAATAATTGATATTTTGGGTCATAAAAATATATCTATCTATTCTTTTTTAAACTTTATTGGCCCATTGTCTATGATTATTCACTATTATCTATGATTATTCGCAAAGGATATTTAAATTTCTTCGAATCTTTTTTTTTTCAATTACATAAGTGGTAAGAGTGGTAATCCTTTTATTACTTTCATTTACTCAATAATTAAAAAAATACTATTGTTAGGCTTGAAATTACAGGATAATTTTCTGGAATCAATTTTATAATTATGTTACATTGAAAGAAATATTCTGGTCATACTAATCAAAGATTAAGCTTCGATGTGGTTATATTTTAAATGGAGAAGGTAGGGATTATTTCAGCAGGTTGAGGCTTCTGTGAAATATTGCTAATCAAGTAAGGAATAGGGCAACTGAGCATCAGTTAAGCAAGGTAGATTTTTTTTGGCAACTTCCTCTCCAAGTTTTAAGAATGGACTTGCCACAGAATCAAAAGAAGTACAAATTGTATTCTTCCCTTCAATTATGATTTTCTTCTTTTAAAGAAACTACTGAATGATTTTATTAGTATTTCAAGATTTAAAGCTGTAGAACCTGACTCTCACAATACCCCATCAGTTTACATTCTATATAATTAAATATCATCTATGTAACTTTGAATGCATTTGCTGGTTGATCTCTAAAAATTTTTGGATTCACTTTGTGAAAGTTTAATCTCACCAATAATTTTTGTTCACAGAAGTAAATGACTTGATGTTGAAGATTGAAGACTGTGTAATCCAGGTTAAACGTCTAATAGCTGAAGCAGTATCAGAATGGAATTCACGTCTGACTGAATTAGCCGCTGCTAAAAAAAAGGAAGAAAAGGCTCGGAAATCAATCGAGGCCACAACTAATTCGGGAAAGGGTATATTACAAGTTGTGCCATCATCAGAGTCTTTGGTAAGTTTTTAATAGGAAGTTTTTTGATTAATATGATAAATTTTCTCTTTGTAATCCAAAATATATAATTATATAAATCTATATAAATACCCTTCAAGCTGCCTTTTGGTGTATGGCAGACATAAACATATGACTGCTGCCAGGTGGCAATGGCCACTGATATACAACTAATACCATACATCACTATTAGCAGTTGACTCCAAATGCTTAAAATATGACATTTACTGATTGCTTAATTGCTATTGCTTTACATTCTTTATGACACAGCTCATAAAAAATTTTATGAGGCTTTCACATCTTTTTGAAAATTATATATTTTTCATAAAATTTTCCAGTGGTGAAAGGATGAAATAACCACATATTATTCTACCTCAGATTGTAATCATAATGTTAATAATTAGGGCATTTTTGTTTTGATGATTTTACTTTGATTTGACATTCTACTTCATGCTTTATTCACTGATACTGGTAAACAGTCAAGTTTTTGTTGGAAATCAGGATTATATTTATTGATTAAATTTAGTTTTTTTTGTTTGGGAATATATTTGATCATTTTAAAATCCCTTACACCATTTTATCAAAGGCCCAGAATAGAAGTAGTGAAGAAAGTACTTCTTCAGTTTCAAATGGAGGAAATGGAAATTCTGAAATGTTGGATGAACCAGATGAAAGCATTGAAGCTGATGAGAATCTAGAAATCTCGAAAGATCAGGATGAATATATTGCAAATCCTGCTGATGATGAGTCAACATCATCGTCTGCCATGGCCAACACCTCATCTTCAACCTATGAGAACAAGGAATCAGGAGCTCAGAAAAATTCAGAAAGGCTTGTTTGTTCAACTCCAGTGACATCAGATACCCCTAACACCAAACAAAGGGAGTACTTACATGACAGTAATGGTGAGAATTTTCTCTTTCAATTAACTTTTATCTGATCTCTCTTGTTTGTGCTTGAATTTGAGTTTGTAAATGTCTATTATATGCACCTGTGAATGTACATATTATCTGCTTTCTCTGTTGCCTGATACCTATGAAGCACTTAATACTGTGATTCCTCAGTATTATGTTTTGGCAATTGCAAAGTAAATGTAGTTTGCTTACATAATTGTTCATGTTTTGTGTGTATGTTCTGTATCATCAAATTTAAAAACCACCTAGTAGTAGAAATTCTATATTACATAAGGTCAAACTAAGTAATTGACCTAGGATATCGTTCAATGAAAAATTAAAATCAGTCAGTTACTAGCAACTTTAAAAATTTAATGGAATCATAAAATTAATGGTACTATATCAAACTGAGAATTGAGATACTTCCTGAGGTACATAACTTGCTGATAATAATGTATGATGTACAATAAATATCCTTCATTTCTGTATTGATAAATTTGATTGATACGACAGGTACATTTTTTATTTGGTAGTTTTCATTTTTTCTCTTTCATTCTTCATCGTTGTATATGGTGTACAAGTCATTGATATGAATCTAATGAAATTGAAGTATTTCTTAAATTCAATTGACATCCTTTTGCATTGCACTATAGGATTGATATATATCACAGAATGCCCAAATTGGACAAACTCAATCATTATCATTTTCTATATAGCTTGAGCTTTGATTTATATCCAATAAATTTCTTGGAAAGAAAGAAATTTGTCCACTGAATTAATTTTTGTGTGTTTCTTTTATTGATTTACAAATTTTAATTACATTTTATTAATTTTTTAATTTTAATAATTTATATTACTTAATAATATGTTTTTGTTTGTTTTATATATTTCTTTATTTGCTTTAAAAGCTTGGTATCTTTGATTTGTAAATTTTAGGGGAGAAAAAGTTCTTTGTTTTTTTTTATTTGAGGCTATACATTTCAGATAAAATTGTATCTAGTAGTAAGGCTGAATCAGAAGATGTGGAAGAAAGTGTTCATTGTGACAGGGCTGATTCTGGACTTGAAAATCATTCACCATCTTATTCAAGCTTCAGTTCTCCAAATGCAGAGGGTC
The DNA here is from genome assembly GCA_036926295.1 of Pachydiplax longipennis. NCBI lineage: Eukaryota > Metazoa > Arthropoda > Insecta > Odonata > Libellulidae > Pachydiplax > Pachydiplax longipennis. Next base: position 23,559,446 of record JAVFKF010000012.1, read on the forward strand.
TGGAAGCAGGTCTAGGAGTGAATAGAGCCTGGGCAGATGATCATGACTTTGTGCTAATTCATCATAATGAAGGTGTGAGAGGTTTCATGCAGGATAATCATAAAGTGCCATTATCTTGATCAATGGATATTTGTAATGCTCTGATTTTTTATATCTTTTAATATTAATTGATCAGATGAGTGAGTAAGATCTTTATCTTATTTTAACATTTTATTCCTAAGAGTTATGATTTTCATTTCTAGTTAAAGATAGTTTGACAGATTTTGGTGATACCTGGTGGAACTCCTTCATGATCAAACACAAAGAAAACTCACTTTGTAGAGTCCACAAAACTTTTATTGAACGACCTAGGTTTCGTTATGGTGTAACGTCAATCATCACCTGGTGATGTTACACCATAATGAAACCTACGTTGTTTAATAAAAGTTTTGTGGACTCTACAAAGTGAGTTTTCTTTGTATTTAATCCTAAAGATAGTTGCTTCATAGCTATTATTTCTCTCATAAGATTTATAATTATTCCTTTAATCTACATAAAACCTGTTTAAGATGCTCCTGCTTTAGGCAGTATTCTGATTAATACGCAATTTTCACCTGGCCCTTGTCCCTACCATACAAATCCCAAAAAAATTCCATTTAATATGCTTTGCTACTTGCTTACAGTACTACATTAGCCAATCATCTGCCTCATTTGAAAGACAAAAAATTTTTTACATAATCTATATTGCCATCCTTATCTCTCCTCTAGCTTTGCCTCGTCTCTAAAAGGATTCCTCATGAGTCTCTTGTTTGAAACAAATAATTTTGTGAGAAGAAAATGAAGATACAGTAGAAGTCTATAATAATAAGTATGGCATGTAACAAGGGCTGTGTTATAGAGAGTGATTTTTAGGCCATTGTCCTTCTCACAGCAAAAAAGATTGGGACTTATGTCCATTATGACAAGTGGTTATTTCTGAAGTGTCAGTATAACGAGTGCCATGTTTCTATATTTGTCTTGCAAATGCCAGAATCTTCAATTGGTGTAAGAGATGAAGTTTGACAAGCAAACGGTAATCTGAAGGATGTTATCATTTCAAAGAGAAGAAAAAATATTAAATGTGAAAATTATCATCACCTAATTCATACATTTTTTCCCACAACTTGCCTCACCCTTCCTCAGCAAAAGTATTTTGGGGAGCTTCGTTTGGAGACTTCTCACAAGTTTTACTCTCTCCTTTGGCCCTCTGTATATACGCTTTTTTGTTATGGTTTGTAAATCAATGAAATAATATTTTTGACCCATATGTACTTCTTTATGCATTCTGAAGCATTTGCATAAGAATTAAATCCCTATAGTTCCATTTTGCTGCACTTGCTGCCCTTAGATTCAAGAGGATATACATTTAATATTAGAAATGAGCTATAAGTAGTACTTTTCCATATATTTTTCAGCTTTTCCAATATTTGTCAGCTCTAGTTATAACAGACTTCTACTGTATTGAGAAGCAAAGCAATCTGTAACCCTCTGTCAGAGCCATTCTTTTTCTTTTCTATGACTCAACATCCCTTTGAGGAATAAGGCCTAGCCAGACAGCATTTATTGTTGGTGAAAATTAGTCAGCACATTGACTCTTATGCAACTGTATTCTGCTTTCAGGGACTTGAACTTTTGGAGCTGATACCAACTCTGAAAAAAGTAATATCTTCCCCATCAGGTGTTTCTTAGGGCAGAACCTTAAATTAAAAATTTTTCTCGGTTGTGTTTTCTATCATCGTAATCTCATGTGTAAATATATCAAATAGATCAGAAAAGAAGAGAATAAGTTGTTTTTTGGGCTATTGATTATTGTTTATTGATAGTCTTGGAGAGACCCTCTTAAGACCCCTTACTAATGCTGTTAAAAAATTCATTATTTTCCCTAATTATATGTATCATGGTGGAAATTGCTTCATTGTTAAGTGAGAAAGGACAAAAATGAAGTAACAAGGAAGCTCTTTGTCCATAAAGCTGGATCATTCTTCAAATGTCATTTGAAGTCAACCATTATTATTCAGAAATATTTTTTGGGCTTTCTAGTTATATCATCTTCAGCTGTGGCAAGTAAAGTACAGTGGTACCTCGAGATACGAGTGCCCTAACATACGAGTTTTTTGAGATACGAGCCGTTGAGCGAGCGAAGTTTTGCTTTGAAATACGAGCAAAATTTGAGATACGAGGAACAGCCGGCTGCACACAACCCACCAGTTTACTGTGCCTCGTGTGTCTCGCATTATCCCACGCATCCCCCCAGTATACTTGTTTGCCTCGCTGTCGAAGCATCTTTGATAAGTTTTTCTAGGGCTTTGTGCTTTTTGTGCAATTAAGTACTTTATCACATTTCTTTTTATAACCTTGGGTCCGAAGAAAGTGAGTGGAAAGGTCAATGCTCAGAAGAAGATGATGTCTATTGGATTAAAGCGTGAAATCATAGAAAAAATGAGCGAGATGTGCGAGTAGCTGATTTAGCGAGGTAGTACGGGCGTAGTACTTCAACGATACGTTATGTACTGTGCTTAAACAGAAGGAGTCAATAAAGGGTATAACGCCAGCTAAGGGCGTTACAATAATTTCTAAGCTCTGGAGCTCTCTCAAAAACTGGGGTGGCATTTTGGGGCCTGGAACGAATTAATGGCATTTCAATTAATTTCAATGGGGAAAATTGCTTTGAGATATGAGCAATTTGACATACGAGCAAGGTTACGGAACGAATTAAACTCGTATCTCGAGGTACCACTGTACAGTAATGCAGAAGCAATATTATGTAAAGCCCTATTTAATCCCCTGAAAAGCAGCTTAACCAGGTTTTACAGTATTGATTCAAAATATTTTATTGAAAGCAACAATCAGGATCTGTGGGATCTAAGTGCAATGAAAGTGATTTATAGCTCTATGAAGCATCTTCTCCTGTAAGTTATATTGTGAAGGTATTATTCAAACAATATATTGGGTCTTTTGAATTTTATCTTAGTGTCTTGAAAGAGAATAGGAATATATTGGAGGAAATGGCTTTTTCATTAGTAACCATGTGTAAATTTATGGCATATTTTCAGACAGAAGTTCATTCTTTTTATAATAAAGTAATAGAGCTAAAATCTTTTATGCAAATATTGAAAATAGTTTAGCCCTTGAGTCTTCTGAGTAGATGTACCTAATGAAAATCCGAATTAACTCCACTTCTTATTGAAATTTTAGATGCTTTTTATCCTATGCATGAATTAAAAAAACACATTGTTCATAAAATCATGTGCTCCATGTGATATATTTTTTGCCTTCTCAATTTTTCTTGCATATATTTCTGTTTAAGATAATAGTTTGGTAAATAGTAGTTTGCATGACCTTAATTCATAGTAATTTTAAAACTAAATGATTGTCTTTTATTTATGCATGATATGCATTTAAATAGTGCTTAATACTGGGACAGAGGTGGGGAACCTGTGATCTTTTGCTACATGCAACCTTTTCTGTCATTCATTGGGGCATTTTCTCTATTAAAATACATATCTATTCAAACTATTTGTTTTACAGTTTTATTTACAATTACACCAATTAAGAAGGAAATGGGAAATATTTCAGGGTTCCCACCCCTAGCCTAGAATATGCATTCTATAGAATAAGAGATTTACTGCAATTCTTTCCTCCTTATGGTATCATGAAGTCTCTATGCCTTATAAAATATTTCCCATTGTGCTGAACATTCTTTTTAGGTATGGTGAAAATCAATTCATAGATTTCTTATGATTTTATTTATTTCATCCTCAATGACCTATTTAATACATTATGCATGTATAATATCACCATTTATTTAGAATCATTTCAATGTTAGACCTCCATTTTTTTCTAAATACTGTGTTGATTTTTCTTAAATATTATTTATTTTTTGTATAGTTTCCTTTTTGACAGAAAATCTTTCAAGATCTGTATCAGTAATAATCATTACTTCAAACCCTTCCAGAAGTTATTTGAATTTCTGTAATTATATGCATTTGTAGAAAAATGCTCTACTGAATTCATGTGCAAATTCATTATTTTTATAATTTTTAAATAATGTATTACAAATTTATTAAAATATTGGGAAACTGTACCATCTTTTATATTTTATACAATCTTAAAATTTCATATCTTATAATAGTCGATTATGTAAAGCTATTGATTACTTAAGTATCAATTGAACTTCTTTTAAGTAATCTTCATTATTAGATCATTAACATAGCCTTAATCAATTAAATTTTGAATGTTATATTTGTAATTGTTCATTATTATCTCTTAAAGTAAATGTAATCCATTTTCCAAGTTCCAGCAATTCAAGATGCAGAAAATCCTTTTGGCAAGGACAAAAGGGAAATAACTGGGCCTAAAACTGATACAAGTGGTAGTAGTAGCTCAGTTCTTGGACATGGAAGATCTAAGTCTGAAGGTGATGGACGCTGTCGTCCTGCTATCCCTCCACTGTCAGCACCACCTTCACCTGCACCTCCAATTCACTCAATGTCTGCAGATGAACAGACTGTAACAGCTACAACTGGGAGTTTAGTTTCCAGTGAGAAAAGAATATCTTCACAGTCTGGAACTGTTAAGAATATCTTATCACAGTTACTTCCATCTAATCCTTCTTTCATGCCCATTCAGGTAAGACTCCAAGATATGTTTATTCATCTATCTAGAAAAAATACTAAGTAAGTCATTTTCAATGATGAATTTGTTTACAAATCAAATATCCTTTTTTTTATAAAGAAAAAGAGTACAGTCACTCCCCTACTTCCAAACAAATAACATTCAGAGCACCTGTTTGTATCTCAGAAGTTGGATATATGTTGTGAGATGTTACAAAACCCATGTTACAAAAATGTAGATGGAGGTTGATTTTAGACATTATCTGGAAGAACTGGCGGTGTCACTATTCATCAATGAATTAGTTTGCTGTTATATTTAAGATTATGTTATAACACCTCATTTAAGTATTCTTAATGATTTTATTTGATATCTGACCATCTCAAAAAATACACTCAAACAAAAAGGCTTCAAAATCTTAAAATAAAGAGTGTTTTCATTGCAATTTATTCATTTTAATATGGATTGTAAGGTAACAACATGGGTTAAGTTGCTTATTAATAGAAATATCATAACAAGAAATTTGCTAATTGCTAATAGCATATGATAAGAATGACATCCCAAAAAATTATGGAGGAAATATTATTGGTGTGAAATGATTGAAACAAAATATAACCCCTTCTAGTAATATTAACATTTTAAAATTAGGAAATAAAATAACATTGAGGTCCTAAATCATTGTAACCTGTGCACCCTAAAATCAAAATTCTTCATCAGATATGAAAATTAATAAAAAAGAAATTTATGAAAGTGAAACTTTCATTAATTTCTTTTCTTTTTTAGATTATACTTAATTATAAGCTAATGATAATATTCTTTAAAGAACATGAATTGACAATTTATTGAATTAATAGTAATTGGATTGTTTTTTTTTCATTCCAGTGCCCATTGAATCTTGGAGAGCACCATCTTTTACCTTTAGGAGCTTCTGGAGTACCAATTGTGGTTTATGAATCTGAGCCTAGCTCAGTCATTGCTTATGCTCTTTCATCCACTGAATATCGACGTTGCATTCTTGAAATGACTGGCGTTGGACCTCGTCGTTTTCCATGGCAATCAACAAATAATGTTTCTTCTTCAACGCCATGTCAGTCTGATGGGGAGGATGGTGTTTGCACAACTCCTACAAATAAGAGGTAATTCCAACGTAACTATTTTTATTTTATCTCATTTAACAAAATTGAAATTTGATTTTGAATCCTAATCCATTGCTGTATTTATTTTTCTGTTCAATTAAGCACATGCATAATTGAAAATTGATATCAAAGACTTGTAAGTATGTATAGGACAAGTCGAGGCACTCTCAAAATCTAAATACTCCTGGACAGAGTGAAAACATTTACTTAGTAAATAACTAAACACATTCTGATTAAATTTTTGTGGTATCCCTTACTTGAACTGGTAATTTATTATAAGAATAATACCAGTGATTTTTGGACTCCTTCAATGGACTTATCCGATAGATCTTGGTAGATATAAGTCTTACTTTCTCTGGTGGCACGGTGATTTATTGACTCTTTGGAGAAGAAGTCATTATTTTTCCTCTCAATGAATAGGAAAAGGTTGAAAATATATATGTAGGGTACCGTTAAAATTTTAAATTTTTTGGAAATAGGCTTGAAAGTTTCTCTGTGAGGGCAATATGCAATAATACTCACTTCCTTCTTTTCGATTCTAAAACTTTCGATAATCTTTGTCAGGGAAACCACAGTATTATTCCATAATTGACTCTGAAGTAAAGATAGACAAAATACATGTTAAGAAAAAAATTTTGACTGTCCTTTAATACACAGAATAAATAAAAAATTGAATTAAGCTTTTTATGTAAGTAGTCTACATGATTGCACTAGGTGAGACAAGGTTCAATATGTAGTCCGATTAATTTGAAGTGTCTTCAGAAGGTGTGACCCTAAGATCATATATATTAATTCAGTTTCTAAGAAATAATTTTACAGAATGTACTTATAATAATTAATATTGATGTTAAATGAAATTAATGGTTATTAATTTATGGAAATTAATGGTTGAATTAATATTTAAATTAACCATGATAGATTTTGAGTTCTTTCTTTTCTACTTTAAGATTTATAAACACTATAATGTGTCTTGAGATAAGCTTTCATTTTAATCAATATTCTGGAAAGTAAGCTTGGAAATCAAATGAAAGCACACTAGAAATATAAAGTTTCATCTTCAAAATCTTATATAAAGTTTCATCTTTCATCTGCTAGAACTACCAATAAGTGATTATTATTTCACAGAATTTAACTAGTATTCAGCTTATAATTTCAAAATTATGTTATTTCTTTTATTCATTTCCCCTTACTTCCATCAAATGTCATGATAACAAACTAATGACTCTACCATGAGAATCAACCAGACTAAACCCTGACTGGGATTTGGATCCTGGTCTTCATTGTTTCATGGCTTACATAATTTTGCATGCCAAGGAGAAATTTAGCTCTTAAATCTATTTCTTCTAAACTCTGATTTTGCACATTTTTCATATTTTGGCTCTCAGTTGTATTGTAATCATTTGACTATCATTTTTTTCTGTATGTCTACTCATAAGTTTTCTACCCTTCTATAAATAGATTTTTTGAGGTAGTGCTAGATTTGATCATGAAATAGCAGCTTGCTATTTGATGAACGAAAAATTCCTGAAGAATGTGATTGATGTTTTTTGTAACGTTTAGAATTTATCTCTTTTTGTCATTGATTTAATTAACAACTCAAATCAAACTTTTCTAACAGGAATTCTAACCCTGGGAGTGCAAAATCTTCTAACAGCAGTGGATTAAATAATAACAGCAGTGGAACTGGAATGACGCCATCCTCTACCACTTCACAAACTTCTCGTTCAACTAATGCTGGAAACGGAGCTGCAGCTGGCTCCTCTGAATCAGATTCAGGTCAAGATATGATCATGAATCAAGAAGTTGATAGTGCAAACGCTGTGTCTGTTCCACCACAACTGCAGCAGCAGGTAATTTCTTGTTTCAAATTTAAAGAAGAACCTCAGGTCTCTGAGGTTATATTATTCAATTTTTAACTGTTATCCAAATTACTATTCAAATCTTTGCAAGTCGATGCTTCATTTAAAGAGAGTTACTCGGTTTGAAAATTGAAATTAATGTTATTATTTCTCTTAGCTAGTTGAAATACTTCACATTTATCTTTCATTTTATAACAGATAGAAAATTTTTTTTGAGAGGTTAGCATGTTTAAAGCTTAAGTAGCATGAGAAAAGAAATGCAATCAAAATTTGAATACATAAATGGACACCATAGAGCATCATTAAACCATTTAAATTCCTTTAAAGCAACTTATATTGGAATTATGCTATTCTTTCAAGGGTTTACAAGCTCTTTGAGGCTTTCAGTACTCTCTTTGCTTAGTACTCTATTTACTTTTTCATGTATCTGTCAATTAACTCTTTGAAGTATGGTAACTCTCTTTATATTCTCATTCATTCTGTATTCTCTTAAGAAACTCAGCTTTAAAATAATATATGATCATAGAGTAAATAATGAATTTATAAAAAAGAACATGCACTCTTAATATAATGTTCAAACTTTTAGTCACACATAGAAGTGCAGTTCAATGACTCCAGCGCTCACTTCTACTGTCGGATTTACTTTGCTGAGCAATTCCTTGCTCTGAGACAGCATGTACTTCCTGATGGTGAAGAGGGATATGTGCGATCTCTATCCCGTTGTTTCTCATGGACTGCCCGAGGAGGAAAATCCGGATCGTCTTTCTATAAAACTAAAGGTTTGAACTTTTTTCTTAGCTAATTTGTCCTAGCATCAGATTCATATTTAAGCTTCTTCTGCTTTGATAATTGAATAACCTTTCCATATCTTTCATTTAATTGAAGAAATATTTCTGTTCACAGATGACCGTTTTATATTAAAAGACATGTCTCGGCTGGAAGTGCATATATTTCTCAACTTCGCTCCTGGTTATTTTGATTATATGCGTAAAACATCAGAGCATAGTAATGCATCTCAGAGTGAGCAAAGTGCATCTACTGCCCTCCCTCCACCTACTCTTCTTGGCAAAATAATGGGAGTGTATAGAGTGGCATTTCGAAACACAGGAACTACTGGAGCTACTCTTAGAACAAATCTGCTTGTCATGGAGAATTTGTTTTATGGACGAGGATCACGTGTGACTCAGAGGTTTGACTTAAAGGTAAAATAATTGTGAGAAGAAGATAATTTGCAAAGATGAATCTTTTACCTCCCAATAGGTTCATTAGCCCACAAAATGCCTTTTCCTTCACTCTGTGATATTACTTCCTGTTTTTTGTTATAATAATGATTACTAGTTGTCCCGTGCAAAAATTTCACACATAAAGTTCACTGGGGTGCATCCAATTTAATTAAAAGGAAGAGGTAGTTTGAATTAAATGACAATATAAGCTGTCTTAAAGTGTAACACAAACCTTCATATTCCGTAACATTTATGTAGATGTTTTTCTGCTCGTCGATATATAGAAGGAGACACTTTCTATTATGACCGTATTTTCATTAATTCAGGGGTCTATGAGGAACCGCCTAGTAGATGCTGCTGCAAGCTCTAATGCAGCCCTCCATGGAGGCATTGGTGCTAGTGGAGGAATTTCTAATGTTGCAGATTCTGAAATAGTTTTGCTTGATGAAAACCTCTTGAAAAGTAAGTTTCATGTGAAGTAAAATAAATTGAGTTTTATTTTGTTCAAAAATAAAGCATGTAGATCTTCAAAAACTATATAAATATATTTACAACTTACCTAATAATTTGGTATTATCAGTTAATGATTATGTATAGTCTTGTATAGTCTTGATTTGAAATTAATGGTTCTGATTCCCTTTTATGAGATATATCTTTTTTTTCCTTCCTTTAGTGACTTGCGAATCTCCTCTTTACATACAATCACATTCCAAAGCTGTTCTTACAAGAGCTATCAACAATGATACATTATTTTTGTCTTCACAATCTGTTATGGACTATTCATTACTTGTGGGTCTTGATGAGGAAAAGAAAGAGCTAATAGTAGGAATTATAGGTAAGTTTTTCCATTTTATCACATGTAAACTACTTATTTAGCCATTATTACTTACTCAATTCCGTTGTGATTATTGGATACCTATTGAAATTGATTATTTTATTATTAAATATGAATAACATTTATGTATTATCTCTGTTATGCCTATCTTTAGTGCTCTTTAACCCCTCACATTCAGTAGCCAAATCTCTCTACAAATCATATTGGTTCATATACTTTTGCATCGACTCATCAAAATCTGGCTTTCAACCTTCCTTTCATATACATTCAAAATTTAAACATCACACTTTGTAAGTAAGCACAGTTGTGTAGAGTTCTAGCAGCCTAAGGATGCGCCTGACCTCAATGAGTTCCTACACATCAGGTTGCATCCTTAGAGCATGAGCATTCTGTGCACATGAAGTCTGTACTAGGTACCAATGCCATCCACTTGAAAATCTGGATCAGTATACTCCATTCCTGCTCCAGTGGTTGATGAGATCTTGCTAGAGAGGAAATAAGTGGAGGAGAAGGATAACATGTCTCTCCTCTCAGTAAGTGCTGCCTCTCCTATTTTCTGAGTTGGATTAGGCCCACTTGCGTGATATGCTACTGAGTGATGGTTATCTTAAAGAAAATGGGAAGTACCACATACTGACACAAGCTTTTGAGGATAAAGTATGGAAGTGGGCGAATGCCTCCAACCTTTTGTATTAGTGTGTACAGAGGGGTATCAAAATGTTCTTACTATTTCAAAGATAACTTTTAGGAAGATAAAATAAGTATTGTCAACAAAATTACTATCTTCTATTTTTTAGAGTTTTCAATTGCCATATTGATTTTGTTTACTAAGTACACCCTGACCCCTGTTTATGGTTTAATATATATTTAACTGTGGAAGTTTGTATCCATGGTTATAATTCAATTTGTTACTATAAGAATCAAAGCAATATCCTTTTGCTCCTTATTTCAGATTATATTCGAACATTTACATGGGATAAGCGTCTCGAAAATATGGTCAAGTCAGCAGGGATATTGGGTGGCCAGGGGAAGTCTCCCACTGTTGTTGCACCAGAATTGTACAGAGGGAGGTTTATAGCGGCAATGCATAAGTATTTTCTTCCTGTTCCTGATCAATGGACTGGATTAGGAAGTGGAATTGATTGTTGATTGATGGAATGACAATTGGTTTATAAGTTCCTGCTACTCATCACTGACATTCACATTCTTTCAAATTCTCGTTCTTTTATTTACTGTTATCTATTCCATAGTATTCTATCTAAAATTTGTTTATTGTTGCATGAAAATATAAATTATGTATTTGTTATATGAACTCACAAGATCTTTTAATTCAATTTTGTGGAATTTAATTTTTCCATAGTGAAATGTATTTTGTTCTATGTAAATATATTGATTATCATGGAAATGTGCCCCTTACATCATATAGGCTTTAGTACTCCAGTGATGATAGAGGAGCAGTATTTATTGGTAGTCTCAATTTGAAATGTTTTGCGAGGTCAGCTGTAATAATTGTCATGCAATTTTTATTTTCCACTTTCACTTTGGTTATCTGGGTGATGCACCTAATCGCAACAAAATTTTGTATCTGTTTAAATTATTAGTAGAGATGTTATACTTTTCTGATCCCCTTTCTCAATTTATTTAAATCTTTAAAAAGAAACTGTGATAGAAGCCACAAGTTAATGGTGATATCTCAAGTTAATTACTTATCTTAGTGAATACTTGTTTATTACTATCCTTGGTGTAAATATTTGCATAAATTATTTAATGCTGTTCAGATTCATTGAAAACATATTTAATTGTATTTAAGGTATATTATAAAAATGATTTGTTTAAAAAAGTCAACACTTGCTCATTTAGTGCACGAATGAATTTTGCCTATCTTTATAATGTAAATCTATAGTAGCCTGCAATTTCAAATATATTGTTATATTTTGGATGTTATTTTCTTTGTCTCCATTAATGCTTAATGTTCAATTTATCTGTGTATTTTTGATACAGGAGTGATGGCATAATTGTTTATAATTATGTAAAAATCTGGTATTTTAAATATCTAGTCATATAAAACTTGTTGTAAAATGTTTATGGCATTTGTTTATTTATCTTATGATATATTATGACCCAAAATTTATAGTTAACCAGCCAATCATATAATGCTTGTAAATATTGCTGTCTGGTTCATAAGGTCTCTTAAGTCATTAAAATAACATTTAAAAAATTTATAATCAACTACCTAAACCTTCACTTCATGAACTTTTATATCTTATTGGTTCATGAGAAACAATTTATGAGAGATTTCTGATTTCCAAAATCATTTCCAACCACAAAAATGGAAACTGTAAATCTCTGATAATATTTTTTCTCATGATGATTTTCTATCTATACCAATAAAGAATTAATTGTATCACTTTATCTAAAAACTTGAAGTGCCACCTTATTGCAATATTATTTACAAAGTAATTACAAGAATTTCTAGCCATTAAAAAATTTATAATTTCCTGATCAACCTGTTTGTTGATGTTGTTAGTCTTAAGTTTTTAATACCAGAAATGTTGAGTAAATTCAGTATTCAGATACTTTCTTTCATGCTCTGTTTTCATGACTTCCTTCCAAAGGAAAATTACATCCATAGAAGGTTGATAAGATCAATTTGGATTGTATCAGAATTTCAAGAACTTTTTTGAAGTCTGAAAGAGTAATCTTATGAAGGGGAAATTTTGAAAATGGTAGTATAAACTCTGAATAGAATTTATTTTGTTTAAATAGCCTACAATGCTAAAATCATCCTCTGCTCAATAAATTCCTGTAACGCAGCATGAAAGAAATTAAATTTGAACACCATTACTCAACCTCATCAACAAACCTCTCCTAGTGAGTGAACGGAGAGACCATTGCTGGGATAATTACATTTTGCTTCACAACATATCCATTCTTGGATCACAATCACTGTACTGGCTAACTTCAAACCTGGATACAGATTTTATTTAATTTATAAAATATCAAATCTGGCTCAGTACTAGTTGGCAAAGATTAACAACCAATAATCTTCAGATCATGATGCTTGAATGGCTTGGTCATCTTTTGTACAAATCAGAATGTTTAATTAATTCCACATTACTCGATATTATCGGTTTATCTCTTCCCCTTAAGATTTCTCCTCTTTACATTTAAATATAGTATAGTTTAACCTTTGTTTAAAATGGGTGATGAGGACTCTGTATATATCTTCTTGGTCTATCTCTTTGGTTTTATCTTTCTCAAAAGTTTTTGTACTAATAGTGTTTTCATTAACTATTTTTCTTGATAAATTAATATTTTAAACCTATCAAAATGGATGTAATTAGAATCATTCTACTGCTTTCTCTGCATTTCATACCCAATACTTTAGTAACTATGCTTCTTCAAAATTTCATTGACATCCGTCGATATTAATTATTATTTTTTTTCCAATCTGTATGACGGCTTACAATTACCGCAATGTCTTACATAAGTAATATAAAACATATCGATGATTTTATGGAGCGATGAATTTTCGTAAAATTAAGATGATAGACCCATTTACTTCGTTCATAAGTTGCATTTACTCAAAATGCAATAACTCAAAATTTTCATATATCGCCAAAAAAACATTCCATACATTAAATAAACATATCTAAATTAAAAGCCAAAAATAAAATTACTTTTTGGTGTACAATTTCAGGAGTTTTGATATGATTATAGAATTTCCTTGGAAACTGTAAATTAGAAATCCCACCATAAGAACTTACTTTCGGAATCAGATTTAAAGAAAATTACGGATATCACAGAATAAAAATACAGACGTATTTTAATATATCTCACAGTATCTGTCACGTTCTAAACATTTATAAACATCCTTTGAATGAACAGTCGGACTGAAGTTGCTGTATCCGTTCCCGGGTTAGAACAACGGAATAACTAAATTGAGCTAATCAGCTCACACGAACGTTGGCGGGTTATGTTTGTGTTGCACTTGCATGTCTTAGGTGCCAATTATGTGTGAATCCTGAGAATATTTCCTGGCTCTGTGGATTTATTTATCATCATTTTAGAATGAATAGTTAAGTCTGTAGAATCCTGTACCTCATGATTTGACGATAAAATCCTTATCCGTTTCACAATCATGTCTGAGTTGACAGACGAGCAAAGACAACGTATGGAACGAAACAGGCTTGAAGCCTTAAAGAAGCGAGCTGCAAAAGTATCTCTGCAACAAACAATTAGTAAGCCTGCCGATGCTAACAGTAATCAAGCTAAGAAATTCAAAGCATCTTCGGAGCAATCCAAAGATGCCAATGCAAACGCATATCCTGCTATGAGTCCAGGAGCACAGTCGACATCGAAAGAACCGGTGATATTTCAGTCTTCGTTCTATTCGAAAGCCAAAGTCACTGGACACTGTAAACTAATCGCAAAAGATAGATTTTCCGTAGAAATAGGATATCATGAGGCAATGTTAAAGATTTTTAAGACCATTCCGTCAGCATTATACGGTAATTCACCTCTCAATTATTATATTTTGTCTTGTAGAAACTGACAGACTTAAGTGATTTATTTCTAATCTGCTTTTACAATATTAGATCCTCCTTCAAGAACATGGAACTTTCATTTAAAAGATCATGGAAAGTTACTCACAGCCTTATCTCCTCTGAAGAATGAAGTTTCTATAAGCCCGTTACCTGCTACAATATTGGAGGTACACATTTGACATTGTATTGTTAATGCCCTTTATTACCCACATTTTGAGTTAATTTTATTGTAACATTAATTTATCTTCAGATTACGTATACTCCAAGTACTATACTTTATTTTCTATTTATATACTCCAAGTACTATATTTATTATGCACTCATTGTTGTAATTATGCTGAAGGACTTGACAAGTAAATTAAGATGGAAATTACCTCCCAAGAAATTTATCTGTAATTCCAAATTGAGAACCCAAAACTGAAATATCAAGAAAAGGACCAATTGCTTAAGATACCCCCTACATTAGCCCAGGATTAATCAATGGATGCCAAATTCCTTTTTATAAAGTGTTATAAAGTAAATTTTTTACTCTCTGAAGATATACACGCAGACTAAAATGTTTGGTCAAACAAATAGTATATGATTAGTTAAAAAACTTGAAACCTAACATGCATATTAATGTCCTTTTTTGTATAAACTAAATACAATGTTTTAGCAATACACAATTTTTTATGAATTTTCATTTTCTTGAAATTGTATTGTTTCTTCTGATACCCTTCAAACTGATAATTACTGTCAAAAATGTATCTTAATCTATGTGAATATATTGTATTGGATAATAATATATATCATGTATTGGATATTCTAAATTTTGTTTAGAAAATTGTTGTAAAACTTAATCTACTGCAAAAAACAGAATTTTTGCTGTATTTTAAGTCCCTCATGGTATGTAAGTATGTGTGGTATAGTCTTTCTTTGTCTTTTACTGCGAATGGTTAATTTTATATTCACTGTAAATATTTTGCTATTACAGACATTCAGTAAATCTATTCCACAAATAGACAGGAGCTTAGATTTATCCAGAATAGATCCTGTCTTAGTAAATGCATTGATGCCGTTTCAGAAAGAAGGGGTTTTGTAAGTTACATTTTGAATAAACTCTTACAATTTAGTTATTAAGTATTGAAAGAAAGGTATCACAGAATGAAATATATAATTCCTGATTTTCTTTTAAGATTTGGAATATCAAAGAAAGGACGTTGCTTGATTGCTGATGAGATGGGACTAGGGAAAACTATACAAGCCCTAGGAATTGCTCACTACTTCCATCAAGATTGGCCTCTGCTCATTGTCTGCCCCTCCTCAGTCAAGTATGTGAATTATGAATCAATCATTATCAATTTATTTTATAAAATTTTTAAAAGTGGCATTCTATGATTTTACAGATATACTTGGAAGGAAGCTATTTCAACATGGCTTCCAAGCATAGAGGGTAGAGAGGATATTACTGTCATCTCAAATTCAAAGGAAAATTTCACCTCAGGGAATGTTGTTATTATGTCCTTTGATATGTTTTCTCGGAGCAATGACAAACTTTTGAGATTCAAAACAGTTATTGTGGTAAGAAATTTTTCCTCTTTGAAATTTTTGAAATTTGTTTTTTTTTCTCTTTTACTCTGCTTCCTCCTTTTGCCATCATTCCACCTCTCTACATCATTATCTCATAAATTCTTTTCCAGTTTATACTCAAGGTTGAATTACACTCATTTTTTACCCAGTGTCAGGTCTTCAACCTTTGATTTTGGATTCATGAACATACTTTTCCTTTTCAGCAATGATTGTCTTAAACATATTTAAAAAAATGTAACTCAAATTGCCATTTACTTTTTCAAAACGTTTCACTCAGATACATAAAAAATGGTGGTTTTAGTATCTTTATTTTTATTCTACTTTTATCTACTTCCTATTTTTAAGCTAGTTTGAAACATTCTGTATTCTCAATATGATAAAAAATGAGAAAAATTGATCTCTCTGATGGAAAAAAGATCAGTTTCAAAATAGTTTGAATTCTCCCGAATGTTAAATATTTATCTGTTTTCTTGTAAAGTGGTGCAATTTTAGATACAGTGAAACCTGTCTTAAGTAGAATACAGTGGGACCATGATTTTTTTCTGTTTTAAGACCGTTTTCCTCTCAATACAGGGTCGGCTCCTAGTGATTGATGCACACTGGAACAAAAATTGATAGATATTTTTGGGAGAGATAGTATAATTTTCATTATATTTTCTCACATGTTTTAATAAATTTTGGGTTATATAGCCTACTAAAGATACTCTGATTTTCATGGAACTCAACAGGCATAATGAGTGTCTCTCAGTTTACGGATAAGTCATGTTAATCTACTCATTGGCT
The DNA here is from genome assembly GCA_036926295.1 of Pachydiplax longipennis. Taxonomy (NCBI): domain Eukaryota; kingdom Metazoa; phylum Arthropoda; class Insecta; order Odonata; family Libellulidae; genus Pachydiplax; species Pachydiplax longipennis. The sequence continues at coordinate 23,576,027 of JAVFKF010000012.1, forward strand.
CTCTTTCCTTCAACTAAAGGGAATTCCTTTTTTCTTGCTCCATCTCTCAGCAACAAAGATAAATTTAACTGATAATAGTGGTATTTTTGATATTTTAATTTTATATCAAAGGTTCTATTGTATTAATTCATTCATTATCAATTCATTAGTTTATAGGTTTTGTGTTTAATTTTTAAAATATTGTCTTAAAGATATATATATATTTTTTCCTTTTTTTTGACTGTTTCTATTGCATCATCAATTGCATTCTTATTCCTCCCTCAGGATGAATCTCATTCTTTAAAAAATATAAAGACAGCTAGGTCTCAGGTGGCTTTTAATATTCTTCGACAAGCTAAAAGGGTAATAATGTTGAGTGGGACTCCTGCATTGTCCAGGCCAATTGAGTTGTATCCTCAGTTGGCTTGTATTGATAAATTTGGATTTCCTAGGTAAGTTCTAATTCAGTTCTAGTTGTGATAATTATTTTAATTATTTAAGTCATTACTAAAGCTTCTATGAAGAATATGAGCTTGGAGAGAGTAGAAGCATTGTTATGTGCTGTAAAGTGTTAGTAAAATTATTCATATTCATATAGACTGAGTCTTGAGGCTTATTTGTATTCATTAATTTGAATAGAATATGTCATCACTTCCAGCTCTGAATAATTATTCTGTGGAGATTGTGAATGTATATTCACCCCCTTAAATTTTTATCCCTGATAAGATATTGGAGGAATTCATCCCCCCCTAATCCAATCAGGGATGCAATTTCCTTTTGCATTTTCAGATAAAAACTTTGCTTAAACAAAGACACGGTGATGTCAATGGTTGGACATGTATCCACTATTTTAGAGCTAGGGACACTCCCTGTGAGTCTGAAGAAAATCTGTGTTACCTACCTGTAGTATTCCACTTTTTAAGGGTGTGCTCCATGAATCCAGATGGTACTTTTTTCTTCTTTACTGGTAAATGGTTAGTTCAAAATCAACATAAATATCTAATATCATGCAAGATGACAGAAATAACAATACAAATTTTTGGAACCCCTAACTTTTGCAGATATTTGGAGTGGTTATAGAGTAATATGCATGGGTTCAAGGAGCCCCCATTCATTGTCCTAGGGTTAAGATGCACTCATGGATGTTCACACTTTAGAGCGAGTATTTATGAATCTGCTCAAAATGCCTCTAAGAGTGGTAAAAAACCATCTTACTTGGCACAAATATTTCCAAGATTTTCTTCTATTTATATTTCTCAATTCTCAAATATTGTAAAATTTCAGTGTTCTCTGGAAATAATTCCATTGACTTTCTACCATACCATACCATAGGTTTAAAAAATTATCAAACAATGAAATTGCTTCCAGCCTCATGATGTTTGAGGTGAGAAAAATATAGTCCTGAGTTAACGGGTTATTTTATTACTGGCTTGACCCTCTGTAAAGAATCTTGCTTTTCTGTTTGAATAATTTGAAAAGTAAGGAAAATAATCTGCTATAGTGTCCAAGTTCTTGCTAACATATCTTGATGAAAGGAATATTGTTTGTCTTTTGCTGAAAGTTGGGGGAAAATGTGTTTCTCATTTACTTTTGTGTCAGTCTTGTTCATGGCTGTTATTAGATATTACTATGCTTGATACATTCATATTGTGCTACTGATACACACATAATACTGATTTATGAGTGATGCTAAACAATGGTATCCATCATGAACATTCCTTATTGGATGCAGTGAAATGTGGTATTCTTAATGCTCTTTCTTCTAACAGCATTTTAGCTCAGTAAGGGCAAATTACCTCTCTTCTCAGATTGCCTCGTCAACCTCTTTGCCCCTCTAAGGTTTTTATAAATAGTGGTGGAAAAATTGGGGATCTAAGGAGCTTTTGGGCAGATTACTCTTCAGATAGGCATTGATTATTCAAGAAAACCTCCAAGATATTTCAGAAAACCTCTACACTGACAATACTGTGAAACTGAACTACAGTTAGTATTTTTGTCACCATGGGCTTAAGCTTTAAGATTTGCATTTCTGAGGAATCTTAAAGTTTACTTTAAATTAAAATTTGGATTGAATGAAATATGAAAAAGGAACTTCTTGTGGTCTTCTCACAAGAAGAACTACAAACTCAAACATCAAAATGGGTTGAAGTTTTTTTAAAGGCTAAATTTTGCAAAGAATTATTTTGTTATCTATGAATACACATACATTTTACAGTAAACTTTGAAAATATGAGAGTTTATGGCATCATATCTAATTTCAAAAGCATACTTTTTTGTTGAATTTTTATGATATGATTTTATATTTTTCCACTTATTTTTTGGTTTCATCGTTTGATAGAATAAAGGACTTTGGTATAAGATACTGCAATGGGAAGTCCAAGCCTTGGGGATGGGATTACTCAGGAGCTTCTAATATGGAAGAATTGTTGCTGCTTTTAGAAAATCGCATCATGATAAGACGATTGAAGGCAGAAGTGATGGAACAATTACCTGCTAAAACAAGGTAAACTCCCAATTTCCAATATAATTTTAATCTTTTTAAGTTTAGTACAAATATTTTATGCATGTTTTATTAAGCAAGTTATGATAGAGCAGGTAACAAAACCCATGTTACACAACAATACTTTGTTAAGTATCCCATTTTCAATTGTGGCAAATATAGCCAAGTAAAGATGGGCTTTTTGTAATGTTTAAATCATTTATATAAGTGTAGAAATGCTAAAATACCCTTTCCTTTTGTTTTCCAAGGTTCAAGGAACACAAATTTTCATAACCTGGTGATAATGTTATGCCTCTTATAATTTGGTTGATTAGGTCTTCTGAAAAGCATCACAACTGGGTTTTATTGTATACATATAGTCTTTTGTCATTATTTTACGTCATTATTCTGTTATCAGTTATTTTTGCTCTTTGCAGGGAAGTTATCATATTGGATCCTTCTTCAGTATCGTGTTCATCATCTGAGATGAAAAAACAACTCAAGCACTTTCAATCAAAACATCTTCATAAAATGGAACAAAGAGGAGCTTTACTTTCATATTTCAATGCATCTGGAACTGCTAAACTGAAAGCCATATGGTAAGTTTCTGATATCCTCATCATGATGCCGCTATTTTTAATCTATCATATTTTCTGGTAGATAAAATATTTTGGCTGCAATGATTGTATAATTTGAATCTAATTATTATATGCTATCACTAAATAATGAGAATTTCAAATTTTCCCTGTGATTGTGATAATTGCCCAGTAATATGCTTCTAAATAAAAGTATTTTTTAATATATGTAGCAAAATTCTTCCTTAAAATATTCTTCTCTGGGAGTGTGCACCAGGGAATAAACATTTTTTAGACTAAATTTTAGAGGTATTTTAAGAATTTTATAGCTTTATTATACATCCAATTCCTGTAGCACATCACCCTCTATCAGTATTATCATCTTCGTAAATTTGGCATTGATAATCATCTATTATTATAATGTATTCATTACATTGAATGGAAATTGAAAATTAATTGAATATGGTATTATAAATTTTTAAGCGATTTTCCTCTCTTATATTGGCAGTGAAATCTCATCAGTTGGTTTATTAAGTAATAATAGTTTATACATGACGATTGACAGTTATTGTACATTTTATTGAAAGAGGTAGAAAATAATATAATTTTTTAGTTTAAATTCTCATCAAAATATCAAGTTAAACAGTTAAAAACTGAAAGGGGAAGATTTCCTTTTAAAACAAAATAATTAGCCAATACTTTGTTGACTTCAATCAGAGCCTATTTTTACTCCTGCCAGTATGAATTAAAATAATTTAGAGAATCAGAGTAATAAATTTAAAGGAAACTTGACAAAGTAATGCTTCAAATGCATGTAATTGTTCCATAGTATTCTGTAACTTTATATAATAAAAACATTCTCAGTGTTAGCATTTCTTCATTAGGAAAAGATATGTAATAGAATAAGAGGATCAATACTAATGTTTTAGTATTATAAAAGTTTCTCTCTACATCACTGTAAATGACTTGAACATAGGAAGAGAGAAAGAAATGTTGAAATTATTTAGTCAGATTATAGTTAGTTGTTATAGTCTATTGAAGATTAAAATGGAATTTAAATATTTTAGCATTTACTTTTATTTCAGCCCTTAGTAAGTCTTTTACAACAAAGGAATAAAATATTTCTTAAACTCTCCTGTTATTCAATAGCTCTCAATTTTTATTTGGCAAAGTAAATTTATTTTATTTTTATACCATTAATCATAAAAATAATTTTCTGTGGTTAAGCTCAAGGTCAGTAATGGTATTATATTGTTGTTATATTTTTAGTCTAGTAAATAACAGCTTAGAAGAAAAGATCTTGTGTTTTCCCGGTGTAAGTGTTGAAAGTATAATTCATGGGTTTACAATCAGGTGCAAATCTTCAGAGTGAAGATTTGCTTCATTAAGTAAAATTCATTTTTAGAAGACTTCACCCTGAAGTCACGGAGATTTTGGCTCAAATGTCAGCTCTAAGCTGAGTTTGCACTCAATTGGAAACCTGTGAATTATTTTTTCATTAGCTTAGAACTTTACATTCAATTTGTCAATTTTGCAGACTACCTTTGTTTACTTACTTAATTGACAAACAATATCATATACCTTATATAATTATAGCATATTATGTAAACTTATATAAAGGAATAAATCATTCATTGCCACCTGGTTCAATGACCAAATTGCAACATTAGATAAATAAATAAATAAAAATCAGTTATTATTCTAAGAGATGTAATTTTTGTTACTTTTTCCAAGTACTGATTAATAATTTGTATTTTCAGTGATTATATTGAAGATTTGTTGGAAGATAATCAAAAATTCTTATGCTTTGCTCATCACAAGGTTGTATTGGATGGGGTTTGTGATACTCTCAATGCCAATGGAATCAGGTAATACCTTTGAATTATTACATGTTACTATGAATTATATTAATTTTTTACTGTTAAATTATTTTACTTTAAAATGAGGTAATTGTGAGTATAGCTCAATGTTTATCACATCCAATTGGCCATGGAAGACATGTCTTTGGATCTTGGTCCTTTCTGTTTTTTTTTCTTTCTTCAGTTATCATCAGTGTCCTTAGCTTACATCCTTTTTATACAGGGTATTTTGTTTTACTTACTACACCTGTCCATGGATGGGCTATGTTTCTGTAACCCAGAGTTATCCCCTGAGATGCATTTCTAATGTACACCACAAATACATCCCTAAGGGTTGAATGTAAGAGACCTTTTAGTCTCAATCTAGCCCAAATAAAGACATTATTATTATTATTAATGTGATCCTGAGTTCAATGTCATGCTGATGTGTTTCTCTCTTGAGAAAGGGTAAATTTTCAGTGTTTGATTTAAACGCATATCGTGAAAAGTAAGTTAACTATCACCCTGTATGTGAATAGAACTTCCTATTTTCTTTTATAAACTTAGTTGATGGATTCTGAATCCATCACCAGTGTAATGCCAGAACAACTTTAAATTTCTTCTATAACAAATGCTAAAGAAATTCTGAGAATTTTTAGAAGTGCTTCCAATAATAATTTTGACCTAATATCTTAAAGATAGTTAGAGAAGGTGCTTCTGTAATGTAAAATGCCATGATTTCTCCTAAAATGGTTCTGGATTTAATGCAAGGAAACCATAAGTTTTTTTCCCATTTTATTTGTATATTATAAAGCAATTTATTTGAAATTTTAGCAGATAGCAAACTTTTAACAAGTATCAATTCTAAAGGAAGTGATATCTTGTTGAGTATTACTTGATATTCTTGTTGCATTTATGTACAACTTTTCAATCAACCCAGATATATTCGGATAGACGGAAATACTGCTCCAGCAATGCGGAAGAGTCTTTGTGATGAATACCAGTACAGTGAGAAGTGTAGAGTAGCTGTTTTATCCATAACTGCAGCAAATTCTGGAATCACATTAAGTGCTTCTCCTTTGGTTATATTTGCTGAACTTTTCTGGAATCCAGGGGTGAGTATTTATATCAATCTTTACTGTAGGTGATGCTGACATGCTAAGGAATTATCTTTTGGGAGTACAGAATTGGTTTAGGATGTTGTTGTAGAATGTTTATTTTACAGAAAAATGTACTGACTGTTGGTATCAGTGTTTGATTAGTACTGTGTTTAATTTTGATTGGGTTATTTCCTTTTCCATGAAATACCAAAAGACTATGAATTCAACTTAAATGTATAAATCAGAATGATACTAATGATTGCCCCACTTATTTGGAATTTTTAAATGTTATGAATGGTTTGTGCCCTAAATTAAAGATGATTCTGCCTTATACACCTAAAATTGAAAGTTAATCATTTACAATGATTTCTATTCAATTTGAAATGTTAGTAACACCATAAATTCTATGCTATTGTAATCTTTCATGTACAAGGTTGTAAGTTGTTTCTTTTCAGATATTGGCCCAAGCTGAGGATCGTGCACATCGTATTGGGCAAAAAAGTAATGTCATAGTTCGATACTTGGTAGCTCAAGGAACTGCAGATGACTATCTTTGGCCAATGCTTCAAGGAAAACTTGAAGTTTTGAATAGCATTGGTTTAAGCAAAGACTGTTTAAAGGATGCTGAATGTGCTCATCAAAAGGTATAGTTGATACAATAATACTTCAAAAATTAGTCACTGCTCATTTTGCCTTACCAAAGAATCAAGAAAATTATTCCAATATAAAAGATTTTCTCAAAATATCTTTGTATTATCTTTGATTTTCTGCTTCATACATTAAGTAAATACTCACCATATCATGATTATAAATATACTTGAAAAATGCCTAATAAGTTCAAATTACCTTCAATTTGGTTTTTCATTTTATTGATGACGAAAAGCTTTTATTCTTGAGAATATTTGTTTTACTTCTTTCCTTCATCACTTCTCATTTCCTTAGTCATTGTCATCCAAAATTTTTCTTTTAAAGAAGTACGTGATGTTTAATTTATAACATTTATTGATTCTGTACAGGATACCCTCCAGAAAGAGATAACGAGTTACTTTGAAGCCCTTAATGAAGATTGGGATATTCCTCAGTGATACTCCTATGATATTTGAGATTAAAGATTATACAAGTTGCATTATAAAATATTGAAAATTTTGGCTTAAAAGCTTGTACATTGCATGTTGAGATAGATATAGCTGTGATGATCTTTATTTAGTTTTTCTTGAAAGCATTTTATTTTGAATATTTTGGAATAAATATTTTGTAAGAAAGTCTGTTTTTATTTATCTGCCATACAATGATTATTCTGTTTATTCATTTTATATGATTACATCCAATATACCTAAGTGAAATAATATTTTTGGTCCAATAAAATTCCCTAACATTGAATCTGGAACTTCCATCTCATGCAAAATACACCTTTCATCCTTCAATGAGAACTCTGAAAACATTTGTGTGAGGAGCTTAATTCATCAGTTTGCATTTTGTAATGGTAAAATTTTTAAGTCTGACATCTGTGACATGATGTTGGACATCATTAATTGCCAAATCCTTTCATGCTATCCCACCAATGAATTCTTGTGAGGAAGTGAATCTCAACTTCATTTCGGTTAAGACAGAAGCACTGTTTGTCTCAATTTAGACATTTGAACTTATAACCTAAAGTTATGTTCACTTCTTCATATGATTTCAAGAAAGAGAATATATGTAAGGATTTAATACAATGGTCGAAGACTAAGATAAAAAAGAATCCATTATGAATACCCTTTTCAATAGTACTTTTCATATTTTATTATATATTTATAATTAATATTTTCTCAGATATTTTCTGTAAAGATTTCAGACTGGTAATCTTTAAAATTATGCTTAGATTTTCTTTGCAAAATTGGTGTATTGCTACTACATGATTTCAGCTTTTATAGCAAAGGTAAAACATCAGGAATCCAAAGAATATAATGATATCTGAAATCCTAGTAACTTTCACGCATACCAATGGGGGCTGCCCTACTTGTTGGCAAGTACTTAAACTGTTCTTAAGTATCAAAGGTTTATATTTGAATCAGATAAGCATGTTTGTATTTCATAGTTTTGTAACTGACTTATAACATTCATTGATGAAAGTGCAATACTGATATACAGAAGAGGTAATACTGTTTGACGCCACCATTCCACACCTGTGAGATGTCTATTTATCACCATCCTATCTAGACCTGTCAAAGTCACTAAGATCAAATAGTTTTCAAGGCAGTCAAAGCATGAATGATGGATATAAATGTGTTGCATTTTATAGCAGTGTTAATAGCAAAAAGTAATTTTGAATCTCAATTTCTCCAATCAAATGAATACATTCTCATAATTAAGCAAGTTGGTGCAGCAGTAAAAAAGTTTTAATTTTGTAAAAAGATACTAATGTATAAAATAATGAGAGTACTTGGAAGACAGAGACATTCTGAAAATTTTACGCAATTTTGAATAACAAATCTATGTCCTTATCAGGGCTCAGATTTGATACTCCAAATCAAACTGTTGTAAGTCATAGTATTTGAGATTTTATTTATATTTAATTCATATTTATTATTGAAATGATTAGAAATTGATACATGAAACAGGAGAAAATAATACAAAATAGATAAGTGCAAACTTGTTTTCCTTCATTCACAGCAATGAGTTCCCTAGCTCAAGCCAATCACTCAGTAGACAGTCTTACAAGTTTTCATTCTTGAAATAGACATTTGCTCAGGTCTCCTTTCATTATGAGGTGATAGCAAATGAATTCCCACTATCTTCTTATGCAAAACAATCCACTATATAGCAGCCATTGCCTACATTAAAAGATGCAAAAGCTGCATGTTAGTGTTTTGTCTTTAATGATGAGTTTAATCAAGCTATATTACAATTTCATTGAGTAAATTTGTTGGATTTAATGCCACTTACATATATCTGAGAGAAATTTATCAGTCAATAAATTGCAAATTTTCAGAATAATCTCCATGACATTTGTTACATTTTATCAAATTAATTTCTGATATATCAGATTTTGTTCCTCAACAATTAGATATCATTGCTAAGTAATGTTGATAGATTTATATCAAGCTTAGTATCTCAGGATCAGGACATTCAGCAGCTGCAAATTCAACAGCAACAATATTTATGATGAATTTCTTACAATTATTTGAGGCAAATAGAAGGTCCATTGCAAAAAAGTTACAATTGTATTTACTTTTACAATTTTGTAATGGACCTTCAATTCATGATTAGATTTGTTAATTCTAAAACTTGATGCATAAAAATTCAAAATTTTTATATACAAAATGAATAACAGCTAAATTTAATATTAGATATATTCATATATCATCAACAAACATTAACTAGTTATTTCTTCCTGCTTTTTCAAATAAGTACTTTCCATTGTTAAAAAAATGGCATAAGGGTAATTCCAGAAGACAAGGATTACATATGGGGGTGAAATAACAGGTGAATCCTACATACGTAATTTTTAAGAATTTTGTATAAGAGTCATTTAGGTTGAAGCATCACTTCCTTTTGCTCATCCAATGTTTTTCATTGGGAAGAATGTTACTCATTCAAATAGAATTATATCCAATGAGATTCCTCCCTAGCCTTCCACTTTTTATATAGAACAGACAACCATAAGGCCTAAACAAGGCACTCAGCTTCCCTTTAACAGTGCCAACTTTGGAAGACAAAATCTTCCTGAGTAAAGATGTTTTGGCAATGCTAGAAGCTAATAAAAAATTAATAACAATTAAGCAAAAACTAAGGTTACAGTATGAAGGAATACCTTTTAATATTTCAAATGATACTGAGATAACAAGTATAACACATAGAAATTAAGAAAGCTCCTTAAAGAATATTCTTCACCATAACCCCTCCTATATGAATTTCCTAAGCTAGGTTAAGAAAGTCTTAAATTTTCAGGAGAATTTTTTTTGTTCAAGTGACTAGACTTGCTGACTAAAACTTTATTCACAGAAGAAAAACTAATGCAAGAAAATATAACATTCAAGTTTAAGAATACATTTGTACAAAAGCCATGCTTTGCCATTGAAACTCCTCATGGATTGAAGAGGAAATAATACATGTCTTCATAAGAGCAAATGTAATTCAGTTAAAACAAATATGCAGAGAAATTAACTGCAGCTTGGTTGTTCATCTCCAAATATTTCATCATGAGATCACAGGTCTGTTCCCAATTGTGCTCATGTATCATTGTTTTATACTCCAATCAATCTCTGCCACTTGTATAACAGTGTAATTCCCTTGAACTTGTATACACTGGGTGTAATTCCTTCCTAATTAAAAAATGCTGCCAACTTGATTTAACAATATTAACTTAATGGAGAAATTCAAATTATCAGAACTCTTAAGAGGACACAAAAAACTGAGTTACTAAGATATGAAATACTGGCATTTATTAGTTTGGGATGATAATTAATTTTTGATACAACGCAAATTATATGAATCCTGGTTTGCTTATCCAAATAGCTAAAAACCTTGAAAATAATGTCACAAGGTAGAACTGCTTTATTAATATCTGATGAAATAAACACAAGACATTGTTAATTTTCCTGAACTGAAGTACAGCACTTCAATATGATAATGTACGCATAAACTAACAGAAGTTAAAGCAGTCTTAATGAAGAAATCAATTATATTACTCAGGTGTAGTGCAATACAATAACTTGTGTTGATTGATGCATACCAATTTTTCTCAAATTAAACATTTTGATGCAAGGTGCAAGCCTAACAGTTGCTATTAATTAAAAGCGTTGCTTTACGCAAATAAGAATTATTTCCAAATTTTTAACACTTCAAAGTATTTCTCATTTCCCAAAATGCTTTCACTTAGTATGAAGGGAGGCCTTTTTCTACAAAAAATTACCTAAGATTGGAGCACCCTGCCAAAACCCAACATAATTCACTTTTGCTTCAATTTATCATCAGTCGAAAAGAATTACATGCCGTACAAAAACAAGAAAACTCAGCATAAACATTTCATAACAGTTCCCAAATACAGCACACACTGGCAGCTTTTCTGTGTTTTCATACACCCCTCACCTCCCTTTCCTCCACCCCTAAAAATTATACTCGCTGGCTTTCCAAGTACACACACACACACAAATAACAAGCTATTGTACAACAGGAGGCCACAGAAAAAGTTGGTAAGACTGTAGGTGTAGAAGCAGCAGCATTGGCAGTCTGTGGCACAAAATATTTCAATTACTTCCTTGGCAAAACATCCCTTTTACATGGAGTGGGGAGGACTTACTTGTAAAATAGCAGTTTGTTACACATAGATTTAATGCTTGGATATAGATTCACTGCTGGAGATGACATTCTCCCCCAAAATATCAAGTCCTATTCATTTGAATTCTACTCTGCAGTCAAAGAAGGAGCTAAGCCTTCCACCATCAAAACTTTTTCAAGGGAAGATGTCACAAAAACACCAAAGAAAAAACAAATATTTGACTATCAAAAAGCTATTTCTTCTTTAATCATTCCACACATTCACATGTGCATGAGCATTACACAGTAAAATTCATTTCACTCCTCCCTCCACCTTATAACCACACCACTTACTTGATTAGAAGGAATCAAAAATATCCTGACAGTCTCACCAACTTTTTATTAGGTATATACAAGGACAGCAAATAATAATAATTATAATAATTATAACACAAAAATTAATAACCTATGTATTTGAATTTAAAGTTTAAAGGGGATGTAAGGAAAGATAATGACCATACAAGGCGGGATGCAGTGAGACAAGTTTAAGGATTTTTGCAAAGGTAAAAATGCGGCATAGGGTGGAGGAAAACGGACGGGGGGAGCCAAGGTATCGCAGAGATGGGGAAATTGGGCCACATCTATTGTTATCGACTAGCTCATCTTGTATTAGTGAGGTGGTGGAGGCTCGGTAGACTGATTTCTTCCTTCAATGGGCCGAACAGGCTTCCTCCTAGCAGTCCCTGGTGACCCTGCACCTGGTCCTGCGGCCGCGCTTCCGCTACCCCCTACCCCTCCTCCACTCATCCCTCCACCCCTTGAAGACACTACCCCTGAGTTGCCCCTCCCTCCCCCACCCACTGCAGGGGTCACCACTGTGCCAGGCTGCTGGGGAGATGACACCACCTCTCGTATTGTGCCTGTTCCCGTCAAGACTCGCTGGACTGGCAGAGAAGGCATCATTCCCCTCAGATTTGCACCTGTGCTTGCTCGCACATCATGATGATGAGATGCAGGCAAACCAGAACCTGATGCTGCAGGAGGCATACTTCCAGGAGGCCTTGTTATGCCCCCTGTCACTATAGTGGCGCGGCCTACTCCTGAGCCTGAAGCTCGCTTAGAGGTGGAGACAGCTGGTGCCACTTTTTGCTGCGTGCACTGAACACCGCCAGCGGAAGATGCACGGGCTGCAGAAGCGGCTCCGTTAACTCCTCCATCCTTCTTTGAGAGAGGTTTGCTTGAGAGCAATTGGGAACTGCTATTTACTAAAGGCAGGTCTCCCCGAACCTGCTTACCATTGAGAGAGAGAGATGCTAAGCGTACTGCTTCCTCTACACCAACACCAAGGGTTCCTAAAATCAGCTCCCTAGCAAAGAGGCCACGGTCTGCCCTTTCCCGTTCTGCTGCTTTTCTCTCTGCTTCTGTAGGGACTGGGTCCATGCCCCGTGAGAGAAGGAACTGGGACTGAGGCTGGCCACTGGAGCCTCCACTTCCTGGGCTGAGAACACCAGCAGCTCCTCCTGCTTCTGCTGCACCAGAAGAAGCTGCTGAGGAGGTGATTCCAGAGGCTGCAGCTGCTGCCGCCGCCTGTGCTTGCCGTCTAGGTAGCCTCTCAAGCGGTTGACGTGCAGCCTAAGAGAGAGTGAGTTTTTGTTGAATGCAATATCACTTAAAATATTTATTCTAAAGAATCTTTAAAACACACATCCATATCCTTTCATATTACTATATTCACAACTTAAGGTTTGAAAGATATCAGAGCCAATAAAGTAATCTCAAAGAAAGACTGATCCGCAAAGTGAATTTCTATACAATGAATTCAACAAGGAAATAACAGCAGTTCTATTTGTTGAAGCAGCCAGTCAACATCAAGTCAAAGTTGCAAGTGAAGATAAATATATTTTTAGACATCTGGGCAGGTGCCAAAATGTTTCAAAACATCTATATCAACTAAATAAAAACAGAATTATGAAACCATCAACTGATCAGAAAATAATCAAAATCTTAATTATTTCAAATCACTGAATATTATCCATTACTTGAGAGATATTTTATTAATGAAAATAGCGGCAGATAGCAGATTTACAACAAAGATGTATGGTTTAAGGTAAATGGCCATTTTAAAGGCAATATTATTATCTAGTATAAGATTGTATACCCTTGGTTACTAATAAATCAAAACCTGAAAGAGGAAAATATTGTCCTTTCTAAAAATTATCACCTAAGATAATCACTGATGTAGTGATCAACAAACAATGTTAGAAAACTACTAATTACACAGATAAATACATAATTACAAGATTCCTTAGATAACCTTTTTAATAGCACCAACCTGTTGCCTCTCTAACTGGAGCTGCATTTGCAACTGCTGAAGGGAAGGTGCTGAGCCTTGTGTACCACTACTGGCAGCTGCTGCAGCAACTGTAGACCGCCTTACACCCGACAATTGGGAGAGTAATTCTGCAATTGGATCCACATTTTCTCGGCTGGATGGAGATAGAGAAGACAGCCCTCCAGAGGAACTGGAGGAAGCCATGGACAACGGAAATAATAATGGTCCAAAAATTTCAGCTGCTATCATGTGAACATTTTTAGAGTAGTAACTAAAATTAAATATGACTTGACTATAAATGGTAAGTTATAAAGATATTAAAATGCATAATTGTAATTTAGGAGGCTCAATTTCAGAAGCAGCTCCATGTTTAACTTAATACTTTCAATAACAAATATTATTGATGGTGATTAAAATATATTCAATTATAAAATAAGAGACTTAAATATTTGTTGACATTTTCAAATGGAACGAAATGTTTTGAAAGAATTTGACAAGTCTTAACCTTCCATGATGTTTGTAATGTGCATTGAGAATACTCACGATGTTTGGAATAACTCATGTGAGAGTATTATATAATTATGTCAGAAAAATAGGATCACTTGTTGTACTGAGACATCCATTTTTCTAACACTCAATGAGCTTCAGTTAATTTAACAATGAGTTGACTAGATTCCATAAAGTTGGATTGGCAAAGAGGTGGTTATATATTTTCTAAGTTACATTTAATTCCTGCCATAAAATATGATAAAACAAGAAATCACCTGAAATGCATATTTGCCCGTCTAGTTCTTGGCCCACCAACCCCCCGAGAAGGATGGGGTATTCTCCGAACACCATGTCTGGAGGCTACTGGTTCATCGTGGACAAAAGTTAAGGCAAACAGCAAAGCAAAACTAAATCATGCAGATAATGAGATACATTTCTAAGACAGCGAACATACTACACCTGACATGATGCAGAGAGGTACAACATCTGCTACACAATGACAGACACTTAGAAGTAACATTAGAATACAAAATATTTCCAAGTTCAAGAAATCGAAATGCAGGCCAAAATGTGCTCCTCTCACGTGTAAATTTCCATTAAATTAAGTGAATCTGGAAATTCTGATCAAATAACAATGATTTTTGAAGCCAACACTGTCTATATAACACAGAATGCTGACTGAATGAATGTTAATTGATAATGAGGAATAAAATTATATTATTAAACCTATGGGCAGTTAGAGCAGTGAATTAGTGTTTTGTAACATGCAGCAAAGCAAAGGAAGAAATAGCAAATAGAAACTTTTCTGCCCAACACAAGCTACAAAGTAGTTAAAAAGTCAATAGATTCTTCATTAGAGCAAAAATGATGAATGAGCAGACGCATTAAAATTCCAGTAAGGAATTTAGGCTTAAACTAAAGCTCCTCCTTTTATATACTGAACATTACTTCAATTATACAACATCATTAGCCTTCATCTTAAAAGTGACTTTTGTAAAAGTTTTATATTGAGATATTTTCAAAACTTAGATACATTAAAAAGAAAGGAAATAATTCCTACTACAGAAGATAAAATTTACTCTTATTTCACAATGATAAACTGATTTTAAAGATTTTGAAGTTTAATGCAATATGCTGACTTTAAAATAGATATTTGACATAAAATAATATTCACTTAACTCCTAATTATTAATCTCTATAAACTTTAAAATATTCCGACAAGAAATATTATAATCTTTATTCTTTTATGACATAAATTCTAACTACCTTCAACCACTTCATTTTGTCTTGAGAAAATTCTTTTGGGTTTAATGTCACAAGACATGAAAGTATTCGGTGGTAAAATTTTAACTATGAACTGACTTACCAAGTTAATTTCGAATTAAGAAATCTTCAAAATACTAAGTTATTGCCACTACTTAATGACCGAATAAAATGAAACAATTAGGCTCGTGTATAACTACTTTTAAACTGTTTTATATGCTGCAAGAAATTGTAACAAAATACTATAATCAAGCTCTATAATAGTAATTAATGGCAAAGTTACATTAACTTCTTTGTTCTTCAAGAACATAGCCCTCTATCTCTTATAGGAATTTGAAACTAAAACATTGCAAATAACTAAGCTATAACACTGAAAAAAGTCAAGTATGACTGTTTTCAGTAACATCCCTGTAGGGATAAAAGTAAATATAAATGCAGAAGCTTTGTTCAGCAGCTAAGAGATTTTAAGAATCTTTCTCTCCCATATATTAGCTCTCCCATTAGCCAACAATTGGCAAAATATTACCGGTAAAAAAATAAGGGTTTTGTTAACAGTAACTATATATGGTAACCGAGTTCTGAAGAATAAACAACAATCTATCCTTCAGCATTTATGAGATACACCAATTGTATAACATTTTAAATGTATTTAACCATACAATGCATGCAAGAAGCTTGAAATGCAGCTAAACAAAATTTATAAAAGTATAACACATTCCTTTTAAACTTGTGGCTATTTTCCACTCTTCCCGAATAAAATAAAAGGATCGATAAAAAATATTAATAAACTTTTGAATACTTAACATGAAATGTCATTAACTGGCTTAAATATTTCTCATAGCTTATGTGAGGCATGCATTATTGCTGTATAAACAGACTACTAAGCAGGCAAATTCTAAATAAAGAGTTGATTAACCTATATTGAGTATTAAAAGCATTGACTACCTTAGGAAAGGTAAAAGTAACCTTTGAACGAGCCTGACTCTTATTTTTATCAAAGTCATACACTTCATTTTCAATCAGGAACATCTTCAAAATTAAAATATTATTTACTGCCCTATTGATATACCTTATACACTTTAACTGACTTATCTTAGCCCTCCCATACATAGTAGTAAGTGGAAAGAAGAGCAATTCATTCTAACTACAACTGTAACAAGCAGCATACCTAACTTTTCCTAAAATAACCTGTTTGGTTTATGGGAAAGAGCCTAAATTCTATTTTCTAAACTGAACACTGACTTCGTGTTATTCCTAGATTCTTTGTATAGCATCAAAATTACAGTATACTAGGAGCTAAATATTTTGAATTGGTGAACTTTTTTAAAGAGTAACACTAACTGAAGTTTGTAAAGAGCATAAGATGATAGAAGACAAAGAAGTTTGAAATTGACAAAGATATGTACTTAAACAACTTTCAGGAATTTATGATTCAACTCATATGTGGCTTTATGCATCATGCATGGGTATGCAATTCTGTGCAACATACAATAAAAATGAAAAATAATTTTGAAATAAGACAACTTTTGCAAAAGAACAAAAGTTGTATTTAGTTTGTGTTGGGCAAACTGTATAAAGAGGATATGAGGAAGGATATCAGGTCCCTAGGTCCACTACGATGTTCTAGTGTAAGATGACCTGCAAAGTCTTCTGTTACATGATTTGGATCTCCACCTGGTAACGAGGCACACACAGGACATACCTAAACAATAAGAAATACAGATTTAAAACTAAGCCTTTGAAAATTACAACTTTAAATATATCACTAAGAGCTGTCCAAAATAAACTCAGTCAATAAAGCATATTACTATTGCATAAAAATTTATAGTAAGCATTCCAAAGTTCATGAAATGATAAGTAAGAGAAAGCTAGAAGGAAACAAGATTTTTGTAGTTATTGAAAATTGAAAGCATCAATATATTTCTGAAAATTTGGGGAGCATTAATGAGTAGCTGGCAATCCATTTTACTTCCATTATCCAGCAACTCAGAGGATTTTAAACCAAAACACATGATGCTCAAGTGTAAGTACTACAAGCAGCAATTACAAAAATTTTGGAGAAAAACATGATCTTAATGTTTTTTTTTACTGAAAATTAATTCCTGTTTACTCTCTCAGCCTAGCAATAAATGTAAAGAATTTCAAGTATAATTATCACAAATCTCCATTTCTCAAATGATCTTTCACACAAAATATTCTGAAATATAATGATTATCAAAGGGAGGAACTGACATAAATATTACTACATCATAGTAATCATCAGTCACACAAAATAAGATTTCATCATAACATGAGTGCATGCTTTTTGAAAGTAAATATTATTGCATAAAAATGAATGAAAAATCAATACATATGGCAATCCTAAAAGATGAGATGGATAGACATCTAATATAAGGATAAAATATGAATAAATTTAAGAAAAGTGGAAAATATTACAGCTTGGAAACTATGAAACATGAATATAAAAAAAATTCATCATAAAAACAAATCATATAATCAATCATTAATTTTTCCTACTGTTACTTTTACAAAAAAATTCCTTTTACATAATGATAAGAATTTAAAGTTTCCTTAAGAATTATTTGATTATGTACTGTTTCAAACGTGTACATAATATGCATAACATGAGTGAGTGTTAATAAAAAGTAATAAGTAATGCCAAAAAAAAACGGAGGCAAGTTTTCAATTTGTTGATGAAAATAATGTATAAATAAAGAAGAATGTGAGGGACCAAAATGTAGAATTTTAACTTGTAAGACCCTCAACTTCTACTCTTTTATAAAGCAAAATTGGTAAGCTAAAACATTTGAACAAAAATGACCTTGGGGAAAATAGGATCCTTAAAAAATCATTAAGCTTTAAGATTGAGAGACTAAGATCTAAGATTATAACAAATTCGGATTTTGTAAATACTGAATAAGAATAAATAAGAAAAAGTTTGCAGGCAACAAAATTAACCTGAAATTGATAAGGATTATTCTATTAAAAGATAAATTAAATTCTTACGACTTCAAAAGAAGTTTCTGAATGCTCTGATGTAACATGTTCCTGAAGAGTTGTTTCCGTAAATCCCATTTTTCCACAGTAGGGACAAGTGAAGGACTGCGGCTGCTCTACTGTTAAAGATTCCCCACCGTAATAAAGATCTGAAACGGTATCATAGTACACATGTAATTGAGGGTGGGTCTCCGTTAAGTGAATAGTATTTTCTACATTACAATCTGCTTACCAAAATCTGACCGGGTGAGAATGCACTGCATTGGATGCTCTGTTGTGTGACGTGTGGTAGCGGCTCCAGCTTCATAGCACGATGCGCATAAATCATAGTCATAACAAATTAAGCACTTATAACGACGCCCACGAAAATTTCCTTTAAGACACGAATCACAGCTAACACCTGCAAATAACAAAAGTATGAGATAATTAAATCCTTGCGAACATCTGTCGAACGGATTGAAGAAACATTCCATAAGCATACTAACACCATCATAGGAGCGTAAAGGTTAAGACCCCACATCATAAAAACGCAAGGACATTGGATAGAAACAATATCACTATTTTAACCACAACTAAGGGATATATTTGTAACTTTTATGCATTACCATAGTTAACCTCCATTAACTTCCAGTATTGTTACAATGCCAGGTTTTCCTTATTGTATATCCAACTCGCGAAATTTATTTACTCTTCGATAGGATAGGCCAATCGACTAAAATGCATTCTCCGACCAAATGACACAACACTTTTGGAGGCTGATATCCACAGTAATACTATACTAACAATCTAATTTCAAATATACTAAAAAACCATAACGTCTTCCGTGGTATACACATTCCTGTATTACATATTGGAATTACTAATAACTTATGTGATAGTAACTATTACAATCTTACCTATGTATGTATCACTTAATCGTATTAAAAATAATCATAGCTGGCTAAAAACTAATAATATAGAAATGAAACATAATTCCTTGTCAATAGTGCGAAAACGAAGGTAGGACATATCAGAATTCTATATTCCGACAGCACTCACCTTCATGTCGAGACATTTCGGGGTGTACAAAATCTTTGCAATGCTATATTTAGATAGTTTATATTCTTAAAATATCCTAGTTTTGATGAAGGGATACGATGTTAAGTTCTATCGTAAATTACATCCCCAATAACGACGAAATTTCAGTGGTTTCCCATGTCTAATCCTATCCCAACTAGGCCATCATGACGTCACACATTTTGTCTTCCCAGCATTCCACTTGCCGTAAATCGCAGATCAACATGGCTTCGGTTCTCGGACGGGTGCTTATCTACGGAGGTCGCGGAGCTTTGGGAGCGGCATGTGTTGCACATTTTAAGGCGCACAATTGGGTAAGTTAATTTATTATTACTTATAGCAGTAAAAGTGAATGCAATCCAATACAATCCTAAAACTTTTCTTTCGATCAATACTGATCATGCCTCGGTGAAAGGTTTCCAGAAGGTTGAATCCAATAGGACGTATTGAATATTAGTCGGTAGTTTATTTCATGTAGTACTGTATGTCATGTATTCTCTTTGATGAGATCGATTTTTTGGTTTTATTATAATGCATCTATTCATTGTGCATTGAAAAGTAAAGATTTTCATGTTATTAGGGAACCGGTTATTATTTGGAAATCATTCCGAACGTCATTAACCGCGGCCCGAGGACAGATTTAATCGAGCGTGTCAATCGGGCCACGCAATTTCTAGACCCATTATCCTTTCACTTCCACTCACCGAGGAAGTGAAAGGCAAATTCTTGCATTTGGCGCTCATGGAGTTATTTCGGTACATATATATTCTTAGAGAAATTTGGCCTACCGTTATATGAAATCTAAGTAAAGTAAATTGTTTAAAAATTCCAGTGGGTTGCCTCCATTGATTTGGTTGCAAACGATCAAGCAGATGCCAATATCCTGGTGAAAAATCAAGAATCATGGGTTGAACAGGTACTGTACATACGTAATAAAATTTTCCAGAAAACTTAGATCAGTATTGGATGTATGTGTTTTTTCTTGTTAAGAATGCTGCTTATAAAGTATGATCCAATTCCTTAACATGTGCATCGTAACATATGTTGTCTTTGCGAAATATTTTAGGAAGCTAATGTGTGCGAGATGGTCAGTGAACTGTTGAAAGGGGAGAAGGTAGATGCTGTGATATGTGTAGCAGGAGGATGGGCTGGCGGAAATGCAGCTTCCGAAGGTGAGCTTTATTTTCGTTTTCGAGTTCAGTTTAGGTCGTAATTTGACGTTCTTTTAAAATTCCAGGTGGTTTGGTTTTTCGATCGATTGTACTGTGGTTAAAATGACATCGTGATATTTCTAAGCGCAGTAAATGTCCACGAAGTGGAAATTACTGAAGTAGACAGGAAATCATTTTTTTAACTTAAAATGTTTGGGGGTTTTAAAATCTTCAATAAAACATGAAAGTCTATTAGATTACGTTCTTTTTTTCCTTCAATATAGGGTGCCGTTTGACTCGGAAGCAGCAACTCTCCGTAACGCGCAAAGTGTATAATTCTAGCTCTGCAAGCTTGTACAGTTAAATGAAGAATACTGTATCCGACCTTTATGATTTTATGACGATTTATTTTATGGCTACCAGGACTTCGCATTGGTAAAAATCGGTATTGCGAGGATCTACGAATTCGTCAATTATCAATCCCCTAAAACAGCTGCTTTTAAGCAACGGTCTGTGGAGTAATCCAAAGGGTTATAAGTATTTGCCTTAAGTTATGTATTGATTAACCACTATTTTCTGTATTTTGTTACATTTGCCTGTTGATTAGATCGGTCACAGTACTTTAATATGGTAATGGTAATTAATTGCGATTAGGATACCAATATGTGAAAGCATAAAATTTTAGCGTTCATGAATCAAAAAATATTAGCTGAAAGAGGGTCTTCAGTCAAATAAAGAACCGCTTGAATAAATTCATTTTGGATGAGAATTTTTCTCTGTAATTTTTGAATCCTTCCTTCCTCAGTAGAAAATCAAATTTTTGCCGAATGAAAGAATGTTATTTTGGTGTGAATTACGTTCAATGTCAAATGGGTAGTAGTTACTGTTCTCATGCTAACTTAAGGCAATAACCGGTAGGACTATCATTGCATTTTTATATTTATTCGTAATGATCTTTTATATAGAAATTTATCAATTTTATTACTAAAAAATGAGCTTAATGTTTGTAATTCGAGCTATTTACTTATTGGGTTCAATTTAACTAAAGGACAGGGGTTGTATACTTTGGCTGATACAGGGGATGTTGGCAATTGCCCGTCTCCACTCGATGCCTTTGTACTACATACAGTCATGCAGAGGATCTGACTCCTTTTTATGTGTTCAAACATTTCCATTTCTATCTCAGAATAGAATTGTAAAATCTTGTGCTCCCTTTCAACATTCTTTGTTTCAGGTATTACTGCCTCATTGATTTTTGATATTTTCAATTTTTGTATTACTTGTCTCCTTGCTATATTTCACTTTACCTTTTAGAAACTATGACTCCCAAACCTATCCAGAATTTCAAGTTGAAGAAATGTTGCTCAGACCCTCAAATATAGCTCCATATTTCCATTACAAATTCTGTAGTAGAATTGAGATGGTTCTCTGGTGTTGAGCCAAGGATTGATTGCATTTACGCAATTTATATGATTTGGAGGAACAATTGACTGCATTTATGAAATTTATTCATAACTGTTTACATGCTGGAATACAGATTTCTGTTTTCAGGAAGTGCTTCAAAAATATTTCATATCACCGAAATGTATTTTCATTGGGAAAAATTTGCACCAACCAGGTGTCTTATTTGCGCTGTGATATTTCTTTGCTGTTTACTACAGAAGACTGTCTTCTGTGACCAATGAGGTTTTAAATTCTCTATCTTATGTGGAAGTACCTAAAATATTTTTAGAATTAGAATTTTGATATGTATATCTGGAGAAGTGTTTATAAATAATAGGTATGATGTATATCAAATGCTATAAATAGGGAGATTTCTATTTTGACTCTTAACTGTGGACCAAATTTAATGGCATCATATTTATTCCTGCTTATGAACGTAAGAAGTCACTGAAATAAGTTGACTTAGAGAGTTTAATTTGTTTAATGGTCAAAAAAGATTTTACTTGGTTTACTCAAACTTAGATTTTGAATTTTTTTGATGAATTTCAGGAGATGGAACAAGAGATATCTGCATTTCTATAAATTAGTTAACAATTTAAAATCACTAAAGGAAAGTTTTATTCTGAACATGACTAGTTTTGGTGTTGATTTCCAAGTCGTTACAAAAAAAGTAAAGTAAGCATATTTAAACAGTGAGGGGTAACATAGGGGGTACGTAAGTGGAAGGATATGGGGTAAGGAAAGAGGGAAGGGGAGTGAGAATATGACTGTGTGTGGGAAGAGGCGGTGAGAAAAAGGTTTGGAGAAGTGTCTAGTGAGTAGTAGAAGAAAGATGAGAGGAAGAAAAAGGTTGGCAAAAGAGAAATATAATTAATCAATGAGCAATGGTTTCCACCTCCTAGCTCATTGCTGTGTTTAGCTGTTTCCACCACCTAGCAATGAGCTAGGTGCTGGAAACAGACTAAAATAGTAGGGAGTGAAATAAAAAAGGTGCCTCTTGATGGTGAAGAAATTAGGGCATTTTGCTGAGGAATGATTACAAATTTCTCAAGAAGATTGTCTTAGTCCATTTCTGCAGATTTGTAAAACTTGGGGGTGCAAATCAGAAGAGTGGTTAGCAAAGATAAAAAGCTTATGTTTTTGCAAGTAGTAATGATTGGAGTAGAAAGATATCTGAAGTGATCATATGTATGAAAGCTTGTGGAGTATTGAAAATTTGGATGATTATGTGTAGGTAGTTCAAGTTATGGTTGGTGTAGTTATCTAGGTTGAAATTGATAGCGTCAGGTAATTGATGAGGTCTTGGAATAGGTTGAGTATTCTGAGGGTGTCAATAACATTTTACACTCCAGAAATGTAAAACGTTATCAACATAACAGAATCATGGAAATAAACAAATGGAGAAGATGAATTCAATAAAGTTTCTTCTCCATTGTCTGTAAAGAGATAATCTAATAGAGGGAGGAGTGGTCCAGTGGGGGGAGGTGTTGTCCATCTGCTATTGAACGGAAATTAATTCTGTTCTGCACAAATTTTTGTTAGAAAAATCAAGGCTTTCGCTATTAATGGGTCTAATCCTGCTATATGTAATTTTTCTTCTGAGACTGATGGTTTCATGCATTGGGATACCATTTGCTGTTTAGAGAGAAAACTTTCTTTCAAATTACTGCGTATTTTGTGAGTATATTTTGATTTCAGTTGTAAGCAAATTGCTAAACTTGGTGGCCAATATATGGCAGGAAGAGTCACTTGAGACTTAGGAACTTTTAGGAATATTGGGCTTTTTGTACTTAAACAAGGCCCATTCCTCATTTTTACTGTCGCGATAAAATTGTTGATCATCATTGCAGCAGTATTGGTTAAATTTAGTCTAGGGTAATAACTATTGCAGCTGCTTAAACTTACCTGCAAAATGACAGTTTTTGGATTATTAGCTGATGAGTATGAAATTAGACTCAATATAGTTTTTGTCCTCATTTCTTTGAGAAAGCAGTTTTGCTGTTGTTTTTTGTTTCACTGTATCTGATCACCTCAACTGTTATTGAATTCAATTTTATTGTCTCTTACTTTATGGGGTTATTTCTTTTGAGGACAGAAATGTCCAAGCTATTTAGCTGTATTCAATTATGATTTATGAAAACATAGGTCATAAAAGGTTTCCCTCTGAACTGGTGCTTGAACCAGTATTTACTCACCTCTCCATACTTCCTTTTCCACTTTTCTATCATGATCCTCATTTAATATCAAATAAAAGTTGGAATTTGTTCTGTTGACATTTAATAATGGATTCAGAGTATTTCTCTTCCTTGAAATGAAATACTTTTGGGGAGGAAATAGAGATAACATGATAACATAAAACTGAATAGCATTGGCATGATAAAGGTATATTTTAGAAGTTTTCAGTTCAAACTTAATTTGTTTTGAAGTAATCTTTGCCACTATTGCCAGGGAAAACCTTAAATGAAGATTTCCTCATTTTCTAAATGATGTTGATGAAGTAAAACATCAATCTCAGCTCACTTGTTGGTCTTGAATATTATTAATTTCTCATTCTGTTCAATATTTGGGGAGAAAGTTGGGGCTCGGAAACTAATGCTGATGGATGTGATGTTTTGAAGATAATGAAATCTGGAAAGTTCTGACCTTACACTATGATATTTGACTGAAGAATATTTTAAATATTTACTCCTATCCACATGCTGAAAGTCAGCTTATAGGGTATTTATGTAGATGTACTCTCTTGAATATGCAGTATTATTTAACCTGGAAACCTTGACATGTTTTTAATTGAAAGTAATCAAAATGTAAAAGATCTACATGGAAACTAAATTCTTATAATCTTCGAAGGATAGCTTGAAAATCATTGTCACCCACATCCAGAATGATTATTTTACTGTTTCTCCTTTCCTGTCGAATTCTCCTGGCAAGAAAAGGCTTTAATTATAAATAATATGTATAAATATCTGCTCCTAGATTTTCAAAAATGAACATAATCCCTGTTGAATTTTAAATAGCCATTGGGACAGACACTGAAGCTAAGATAAATATGAATGGAATTCCTAAAAATAACTTGACGAAGTTTTACTAAATGTAATACATGGGAATTACCTAAAACACTAAAGTATCAGGTAACCAAGAATAGTTATTGCTGTTTAGCCCATCTAAAATCAAATAATGCCATTCTAAGCATAGAAGGTTTTATTATTTGAAAATATGTATCACTGAATTTAGATTTCCAAAGTTTAATGTTTTCCATGGCATAAAATGTTGGCCTTCCTTCCCCACTCATTTCATATATGATTATCTTTCTCTGTATTCTTATGAGAGTTGAGTTCAACAATCCCCTTTGTCGCTGGGGGATTACAATTATGCAAATTTTTCATCCTTTTTGTTGGAATTCTCTCAATTTTGACTAATTCTATTATGAAAATAAGAACCTTTTCTCAATCTCCTTTCTTTTGGTACTTCTCTTGATTTTATAGGACCATTATTTCTGATTTAATTCTGCAAAAGAGAAAAAATCTACAGTTGATCAAAATAAACTTTGTCCTTTTGAAATTTGACATGAATGAGTGTGTTTTTAAGTCATCCATAGTTGAACCAACCAAGGATACTTTGGATAGACAAATATCAATATGTAATACTCGATTGGACCTTTAAAGACTCAAATATTTTTAATTCTATCATGCCAGGAAGTGCATAAAATTAATGTTCCAATATTTCTATCATGTATTTCTTACTGGAGTTACTGACGTCGGATAGATGAATGTGTATACATTGGTGATTATTATATAAGATTCTATTAATTTTTCAGTTTCTATATTTTAATGGATATTATTTATCATATTTGTACATTAAGATTGTAATTCTTACAGAATTGGTGAAGACTGCTGATTTGATGTGGAGGCAAAGTGTTTGGAGTGCAGCTATTGCAGCTTCAATTGCTGTAAAGAATCTCAAAGAAGGTGGTCTAGTCACACTGCCAGGTGCCAAGCCTGCTTTGGGCCCAACCCCAGGTGATATTTTCCCCTTCTGCATTTACTATTGTGATTGATAAAATTATCTATGTACCTAACCTTTTCATTTTTAATTCATTAGGAATGATTGGTTATGGAATGGCTAAAGCAGCTGTCCATCAATTGACCAAATCCTTAGCTGCTGAAAAGAGTGGTCTTCCACCTAATTGCTTGACTGTTGCTATTCTACCAGTCACCCTTGATACACCAATGAATAGGAAGTGGATGCCAAATGCAGACTTCTCCACCTGGACTCCTTTGGAGTTTGTTGCTGAGTATGTTCTATTTCCCCAGTTGAATTTTATAGCTATTAAAGAGCAAGATTTAAATTGTATCATTTAATGGAGACATCCTCAGTTTGTCTTTTTACCTAGTGATTAGAACTTATATTGCCTCATTAGGAAGTGATGATTATAGGATGTAATTTATTTGGAAGTTTAATTCAATTCATCTTAAACTTTTAAATGAAAAATTTATATCCTCTTGTAGAAATATTTCTTTGACTCCAAAATTGCAATTTTATATCGAACTATTATATCAGTTTTAAGACTGAAGTGAATAACCTATATTGCTAGGGTCCAAAGACCCCTGAAGAAATTTCTTTAATTTTTATGGACTCGCTTTTCATGACTTACATCTAAGAGGACACCTCTCTCTCAACCTTGCCCTGATAAAGACTTATTATCATCAATTTTATGTTGTGTAATTAGAACTTGAAAAGCAGAAGATTTTTAGCTTTTATTGTATTATGAATTTCATTGGTATATATTTCTTTAGTAATTGTGAATTAACTTTTTCCATTGGCCCCCTGGGTTAATGTTGACCATGTTGCAGACTACGATGATTCCCAAAGTTGGCAATATCACTTCCTAGAGGTGCTTTACTTATCTTGAGGCATCCTTATTCATCATCTCTCTTTGAAACATACTGGATTCTAGACAGCTATAAAACATCAAGAAAACACTCTTTTGTTATTTTGTGGAAGCTTTGTTGGAGTTCTCATATTGAATTTTATTGCCCAGTAGATTTACTCTTACATCTAACAATTTTTATAGATGACATTAATGGAGTGGTGTAGATGACAGTAATGGGGTAATGGAAGAAAAGCAGCTAGTTAATAAGAATAGGGGTGTTTTCAGCTTTTATTACTTTATCAGAGAAAGAATATTTAGATATGTTTGAAAATAAACTTTTTTGGCAGTAGTTATGATTGATAATTGAGAAATGCTGTGACTTTTTCCAAACGAATTTATTACTGTTATTTCTGTAGTTAAGGAAATATATAAATAGTTTTGCAACCTAACAAAATGCAAAACTATTGATTCATGGACAGTTGACCAACGTACATTCATCAGACATTAATTCTGATGATGAATCTTGCTAGTGAAAAATGTTGCAATAAGATAAATCTGTAGAAGTGTTTTTTTTTGGCAAGAATCTATCTAAATTGTGGTCAAAGAATGCTTTAATTTCAATTCTTACCATTAATGAATACAAAATATTCCTTATTCTTGCAGGCTATTTCTTCGCTGGAGCCGGGGAGAAGATAGGCCTCCTAATGGAAGTCTGGTGCAGATGGTGACCAAGAACTTCAGGACTGAGCTCCTGCTGGCTTGAAAACGATTCCTTTACTGTAACCGCACATTTAAGGTTTAAAGATCTGCTGCCAAATAGGCAAATAAAAGGTGCATCTCTGTGTAGGTAAATAACTTCATGTGTAAAGAAAACTTAAATCATTAATTGGGGATTTCATCTTGCTGGTTTACCTCTTTTTATATTTATGTATTATTGTGACATTTACTACTTTATCTACGTATTGGGAGGGTTTTCATCTCATTGAAGTGTATATCTACTTCCTGCTTATATTATTGATAGTAATAGCATTGCTGACATTTAAACAGATTCCATTTTGTTTTTGTATCTATTAGACATTCCGTGACAATAAGTGATCTTAATCATTGTATTTGTCTTCCTTGTGCAATAATCATCCACAAGAGTATGACAGAGTTATTGATGGATAGAATTGAAGCATTTGTGTACAGAAATTTTTGGTATTTTAGTTTCAATCTCTTAAGTATGAATCGATATACCAAAGCTGTTTAATGACTAATTGTTGAAGGAATTGTATTCTATTATTGCATTTTAGTGTAAATTGTACAGATGTAAATGAGGAGCTCCTTCAGATGTCCATGACTTCATCAATGGTAAAATTATTCATTTGCATTTTCAAGTAAACATCATGTTATATTTCAAGCCCTGAGGAAGCCATCCAGCCATATTTGTCAGAAATAATTTGAGATATACCACTATGAATTTACAAAAAATTTTAATATTTATAAGTCTGCTAAATTTTCCAACAGGGTGTTGAATTTGCCCAGTTGATACATTGCTTATGCTGGTACAGTTTTTTGATTGGATGCATTTATTTTCATAGCACAAAATGGTGATATGGGGTGTGTTGAGTGATTGAAAATCACTGTAACACATCCTAAAAATTGTTAGGTTTTTGCAATTTATACAGATCTATTGATAAGTACTTCCTGCTGTTACTTTTATTATAATTCTTCTATTGAACAAAATTGTTGAATATCATATCACAATACTGTAAGTGGGTTATTAAAAGGTGATAACTCATCGTTAGCATTTTTATAGAGTATATTTAGGGGTGTTTTATTTGTAGGGGAATAGGTGTTAGTGTAGTCAAAAGTATCATGCTTGTATCTATGGCATTCTGGTTTTGAGCTGCATTTGTTAAATAGTGTACAGAATTATCATGTTGATGTTTTGATAGTTTGATTATGGATTGTTTTATTGCATCTCATAATACATTTATTTTTATTCTGGAAGATGTTAAATAAATGCTGTTGAGCAGCATAATTGTTTGCTTTATCTTTATTTTTATGGTGCAATTTATTAGGTTCTCTCAATGTGCAAATTTCTGTCTATGCAGTAAAATACTCAATGTTCAATGTTTGTACTTGAAGAAAATGACCAAGAGAGAATTTATCTGTGATGGATTGTTCTGTACAACTATTTTGTGTAAAAGTGTTGAGCATCAATTTGTGGTTCTTTTTTTTGATACCCTTGTATACCTCCATCATGCTTTACTAGATAATTTGAAATCAACCGATTTATGAGCAGTGATAAACATTTTTCATAAATTAAAATTCATTCTTTATTATAAATTAAAGCTTATCGAGTAATCACAGATTTATGGAAAACAATTTTAAACAGTCCTACGCGTAACGATTCCAATTGCTTCCATCTTCTGGTTGAAGTCCATTAGTAACTAATAGCACTATATCTACCATCCACCAAATCCCCACACCACCGAGGGTAAGTAACTTTCCCACGGCGGTACCTGTTTGACCCAGGCAGAATCTATCCATTCCAAGGAATCCAAGTAGAATACTGTATATCAGCGTTGTAGCAAAGTAATGACCGCTATACCTGCGAGAGAGAGAAAGGTTACTGTACTGCTGACAAATTTCGACATTCCATGAACTTGTACTTACTTGATACATGGATAACCGCCACGTACGAAAGTTCTGTTACCGTAACATTCGATGTCAGGAAGAACTACACAGGTAGTATTGGCTTTCTCAACGTCTTCGTATCGATAGCCACCGAACTAAATAAGATAAAAACATTAGAATGTGCCTGAGAAATACTTGGCGTCAGAACGGAACAGAAAAATACCTTAACGCAACCAAGTCCAGAATCTTCCTTGGCAGTTTTGTTCCCTTTGTGGTCTATCGGCTCATCACAGTCCAAAAATTCTAATGGTCTGAACCGTAAGAATTAGTTTCAAGCTTCTCTTACACGACATACATTGCATTAGTCATATACTTACAGATAACTACATTGCACTAACGGTCCATGAGGTAAGTAAGCCTGAGCATCTTCAGTTTGAGTTTTATTCGATTCACCGATTGCAACAAAGGGGAAAAAATAAAATAAAACGAACAAAGACAAGAAATTTAGCTTCATGGTCCTACCTACGTTAGCACACAAACTTCAGTCTCTTTTCCTTCAACTCATGGCAATCGAAAATTATCACAGAATATGATTCAAATATGCATCATTCATCGTGTGAAACTTTTCCGAACAAACTAACTGTTAACCATTGAAAGGTACTTTCACGGAACTTCGAGTGCACCACAGAATCAAAATGAACAATAACGATGTTTACTGCGACATCTACTGACAAAGATGCTGAAGTAGACTTACGCCATATTGACCGTAGATATACGTCAAGCTTCCCAAGGAAGAAGTTTCTCGGAGGCAATGATCGCTGTTTCCGTTGATTTAGCTGAATAAGTTTCAGTATTTTGAATTAAAATTAGATCTTCGTCAAATACTTGTGTTAGAATGAGTTGCTCGGATCTAATGAAACCCTCCGAACATAAGTGTACCGAGAGCGGTAACATGGGTGACGTTCTTGGAAAAGAATGTGAGGATGGTGAAAAAGATGAACTGCAGGAGGATGAGTTTTCTGATGAAGTTCGTGAAGAGGCTGATGGTGCCCCTAGCGTGGAGGAGCAAACGCCCCAGCCTTGTGGACAACCTGATGGCTTCGAGTTTAAACAAGCCGACGAAGCTAAGGTACGGAACTAGGCCGTTATAGATGGCTCAAAGTGGGTCTCGATCGAAAAAATAAACCACACCGAATTAATGCAGTTGTGAATCAATTGATCGTATAATGTTTCTATTTCATTGTTTATTGACTATTTAGGTACGAAATTTTAAAATCTGAATTACTTCATAGCAGCGAGAGGATAGAAATTACGGCATTGCTCTCAGGTTTTATTATACACCTTTATTTTCTATTTCTTATAGGGAGCGGCGGCAGTGCCAGAAGGAACGGCTGCTTCTGCAGCTACTTCGAACGTTGTGGCTCGGGAAGAGAAACAATGCTCATGTGAAGCCTGTAAGAATAGAAGGTAAGCGACAATTTGTGAACTTTTGCTTACCTTTTTTTGTTTCGTGATGTTTCTTTATGTCCTAATGCATTCTTTTGAAAATCAATACCATAACAGTTATCACTATTTGTTTTTCTTGATCTATTCATATTCGTGATTTCATATATTGTAAGGGTAAAAGTCCGACTTGATTCATTATTAGTTTCTTGAATGGCGATTCGAGGCATGGATCAACTCCTAATACAAAGTATATTATTATATAGGAAAATAATTTATGTATTTTCATCAATATATAGAATAAATGTTCATGATACTTATTTTCCGCTCCCTTTTTTATTTCTTTATGCATTAATTAATATTTGTTTTCACTTTTTACAACATGGTACAAGGTAGCCATTAAATTTTCTTAAACCCTAAATCTAGCATCGGTAATTTTTATGTGTATATAGCGAGAAAAATATAACCTTTTTTCCTTTAAGAGCAGCTATGAAGCCTCCCCCTTTGATTCATGTTTAAACTAGCAAGGACGTACAAATTACTGCTGTTCATTTATTTTTACGTCAATGTATATTGTTTATTTATCCAGAAAAATAGTATGGGCAGGGCAATTGGGGCACATGCCAAGGGAGAAAGTTAATGTGGATGTAGAATGGAAGTTTCAGTTTACTGAAATTGAAATTCCCTTATTATCCCTGCTTTTTGGACGAATTTTTTTAGCCTAATTTTTGAAGCTGCATATTTTAATGTATATGGCATATATCAGAGTGATGAGGATAAATGAGAGTATATGGAAAAAATTCACAGTTTGATACACCAGCCTTCTTTAGCTTTACTTTAGGAAAATAAAACTTGGAAATTTCCTTATCATTATCTTTTAAGTATGTTTTAAGAATGGAGGATTATATTGTATTGAATTGCCTTTATTAACAAACAAGTACATATTTATCATGTACTTGTTCTGCAACTTAAATGAGCTGTTTGTATCTTTTGAAGTTCTCTATTTATCACTACTAATTATTCATAATTGTCTAAATCTATTAGACAAGTATTTGCATCTGACTTTTTATCTCAGTTGAAATTTTTAACTTTCAAGTATTTTTGGTATTCAAATGTCAAGCGTTTCTATGTGATCATGTCTCTGGCACTTAATGTCTCAATGGAACCATATACCTAGTTTTTTATAATAGTTCTTGACAGATTTACTGAAAGCCCTCGAATCTATGCGAATTATATTGACTTATTGATTTGAAAAGTCTTAATTTGGTTTGATGACCTGGATCTAGAGCTATGCTCTTAGTTATGCATTTTTCACTTTCTTGCTAGCAGAATGTTAACTATTATAAGAACTAATTTTTAAGTATTATTTAGGATGTTTGGTAAGGCTAATGTTAGTCCTCTAGCATATAATTTGAGATTTAGTCTTAACTTATTTGGTAGTCAAATTCTCTTCTCATGCTTTGTAATAACCTCGTTGGTGGAAATACATCTGTTATCTGAGATGTATATGTAGATGGGTTTTATTTTAATCCTTACTCTCTATTGAACTACCTGATATAATTCTACTTTTCCAAGCAACTTCTGCAACCAGATGCAATCCAGAAAGAATTCTTGAGGTCTTCTCTATAAGCCTCAGATCCCGTTTACTTGAAATTTTTAGCATTGATGTACTGCATTCCTCTCTTTAGCATTAACATTGTTAATTGTTATTTACAATTTTTTAAAATTTTGGGTGTAATAACCAAATTGATTAACCAATTGAATTGTTGATTGAATAAACAATTTGATTCATTGAAAGTTGTTTGAATAATTGTGGTTACAGCGTTGCTCCATAACCCTTTGATAGAAGGTTTAGAGAATTCAGACTGTATTGAAGCCCGAGTCCCTAGTACATGTGTTGCCAGTTTCCTTGTATCATTAATGCATTTTATTAATTGATGTGATAACTATGTATTTCTTAAATAACTACTGGAATATAAATTCAAAATTCACAAAAGTAGCACTTTGTAATTGCTTCTGAAAAATTCAGGTTTATATATTTATTATTTTCATACATGACTTTTAATTAAAGTCATTAATCAACACTCTAAAGACACGAGCTTCAATGATGTGCTAAAATATCTCAGATCTATAAAATTTTGGGTGTCATTTTCATGTTGTCTCTAGTAGTCTCACTATATCCAGACTTACCAGCAGATCACCAAATCTTTTGGGTTGTAATTTTTGGGTGCCCTACCAGTTTGGAATTAGAAAGGAATTTAGTACAGGAAAAGCTCTATTTTAGGTCATAGATGAGGAAAGTTTTGCTTTGAAGAATCATCTTATTTCTTAACTTCGGCAAAAATGGTTGGATATTTGTTCTTCTCTTTTTCTCCAGGCTCATTCAATCCACATTTAGGTTGGTAGTAGCATACTGTGATAGGTTCAGTAGATGATTTCTTTTCATGATACTTAACCTGTGGTGTTACTAAAGGCTATGACTATATATTTCTTCTATGACATATATTATTTTATGGTTACGGGCCTACTTGACGATAATAGTTATTGCTGAAAGAAGTTTATGTTATTTCCATTTTATATTAACAAAATTACTAATGCTCTTGAAATGCTGACATTATATCATGTATACACTATATCTTAACATATCAAATATTGCAGAATTGGCATACAAGATTGATTTTTCTTGGTAAACCTAAAGCCAATATGATTGATGATCTTTGTACCATGACCTTTCTTTGTCTTGGGCCTTAGAAAGCCAAGTGGACAGTGCATTCAAGTTCTCTGAAAGTGGTCTTGGGTTTGATTCTCGGTTAGGGCCTGTGTGCATAATGAACTAATCTTTTGCATCACTTTCAAAACTACAATAATTTTGATCTTCATACCCCGAAAATAATTTTGATTGAAGCTGGGGCTATTAGTTATGCAGTACATACTTGTAATCTTGAGTTCATTATGAGCAGTAAATTCACTTTCATGGAATGTGTATAATTTGCTTCTAATGAGCCATTTTCAACATTTTATGTTTCAGAATGCTGTGGGTGTATTACTCATACAATTTGATTGATATTTTATTGATTTTAATTGACATAATTTTTATTTTTTGTGTGTGAAGGGAATAACCATTAACCCCTTGTTCTGAAAGATTTAATACCTTTTAAGATA
Organism: Pachydiplax longipennis; assembly: GCA_036926295.1. NCBI lineage: Eukaryota > Metazoa > Arthropoda > Insecta > Odonata > Libellulidae > Pachydiplax > Pachydiplax longipennis. The sequence goes on from JAVFKF010000012.1 coordinate 23,610,064, forward strand.
TATATTTAGATCCGTTTGAAATAATTTTGCTTCTTATAGAAGTCGTAATTTCAGTGAGGCAGAATGGCTTGTATGGCAAATGATTTTTCTTGCTAAAGATGCTCTCTTTAATTTGGCTAGTTGTTAAAGTAGTAGTTAGGCTAGTAGTTAAAAATTTGCACCAAATCTCTTCTATTTGAAAACTTAGAAGTTGAGGCACAGAATAGACTTATATAAAGAACACATTGATTTGTTAACAAATATATTCTTAGTTCTGATTGATGAAAATTCAAATAGGCTGTAATATTATTAGCCAAATTTCCATTTTATTGCTTGACCTTTTTGTTCATATTTTAACAATTTTTTAGCTTAAAAAATGAAATATTACAATTTCTGTCTTAATTTTTAATACATGATGAAATATAAGAAGTATTTAATTTTGGTCATGGTTCTCTACGACGATGTGCTCTCCAGCATTGATTTCATGCTTTAGCTTGGTTTTCTGACAGACATTGAACCTAATGCTTAATCTTACAAATTGATTTAGACTGTGCATGGATGGTCTGAAAAGTTTCCGACATTTTGCCATTTCTTGAAATGTTTTCTGAAAATTTCTGAAAAATCTGGGGTCGGAAACTTTTCAGACCACCCTCGTATATATTTTATTGTGAGAATGTCTGTATTTTAGACAAATATATCAATGTTTTTCTTCAGGGATTCTGCTGCCGAACAAATGGAGGAATTGAGGAGGCTTCAGGCCTATTGGCTGGAATTACGGCAAGATATCCGACAAATTTATAGACAGGCAATGGAAGGCAACATTGGAGATAATAATAAGACTGATGACTGGCCAAATGAAACCAAAATGAAGGAGCTTATACAACAGTAAGTCTCTGTCATTAATGTAGTATAATTATATATTTATTATTTTTACTTTCATTGTATTCTAGGCTGCATCAATTGATGTAAAGATAGCTTTAGTGTCTATTTACTTCAACATTTTTGTAGAGGTGGATAATGCTGCATCCTCTTAAACGAAGAAATTCATTTGCTTTTGACTTTCATTCTACTATGAAATATTTTGGATATTTATCAGTAATTTGGCACTCAGGACTATTTGTATAGGAAATTATTTGAATGTTTGACAATGGCCTTTCTATGGTTCTGAATCTTTTACTTGATATCCTTAGGTTTTTTGGTGACCCTATTACTGTGTGTATCTTAAGTCGTTTTGGGGAAATGGGTTCAATAACATGTAAATAATAGTTGGAAAATAACTTATTATTGCTAGAAACTAAGAAAATGTATATAGTACACAGAAAATTATTTTCATTTTTATGATTCAACCTTGAATGAACTTCAACTTGAGCAGTAATGTAGAAGTCAAAGGATGAAAGGTGAACATACTGCTGGGTTATAGTGAGGCAACAAAGAAAAAGGAAATATTTTTTGTAGCATACCTTTTAAGGCACTATGATGAAGAAACTATTATCAGAGAGAATGTGATGGCTTTGATCGATAGGACTGAATGTGCCTGAATATTGTTTTTGTTGGTTATATGTGCATTAGCTGCATCATGACAAATGACATTAATTATCGTATTTTGATCTTCTCTGAATATAAGGCTGTGTGCTCAGGATCCTCATCAGTTATTTCAAAGATTGGAGTCTCAGGTGCATGAATTTGTGATAGAAGCTAAGGTTAGACAGTTGGAACTTCTTCATCGAGAAGAACAAACTCCATCACTGGCAAAGATTTTCCTTACAGGTTAGTAGAAGATTTCTTATGCATCTTTCGTTTTTAAAAATTTTTTCATTCTGAAAAATAAATTTTGGAACTTTTTCTTCAGGTCTTCTTGAGGGTTATTTGAAGTTGTGCCTTGCCTCCATGCGTTTGGCTCCATTGCTCCAGCAGCTTGAAACAGAGCATTTGCGCCGCTTTGGTCTTACGTGGGAAGTTTTAAATAAGCATCTTTATCAAAGTTGTGTTTACACTGACCCTTTAGTGCAAAATAATTTACCAGTCTTCATAACTCAGGTGAGTTTTATTTATAATTCTGATAATTCATTGGTTCTCTTGAGTTTGATGAAATTTACTCAGATTTATATTTCTTATAGCTCCGTACACTACCTGGGCAGGATCAGAAAGAATACAGAGATCTTGTTCTACAATATCTAGCATTTGCTGATGAAATGACTCACATTGGAACTTTGTGGAGAGATATAGAAACTAGAATATTGGAGTACAAGTAAGTGATTTCTATTGTTTTTTTCTAGATTGTACAATGTATATTTAATGTTAACAAATGGGAATGTTACTATGAAAATTTTACTGTTTTTAAAGTACATAATGTTTTTTAAATGGTAAAGTTATCTGAAGATATGTGGTTGCTATTCAGTATCAAAGTAAGACAGTACTTCTCCTTCATCTATAATTTCTATTGTTTTAGGAGTATGTTTACAATTTCTTATGATCAATTCATTACTTCAAATTACTGAAGCTTAAATCATATCTGAATCCATACATTATGGACTTGGCTTTATATTAATCCATTAAAATATATTTTTATGGGTTTAGTGAGTAGGATATGTTGTTGGAAACATTTTATTTTTAAGATTATTATATATCTTTTATTATTTGGTTATCTTACAATCTGAAATGGCCAGAAATTGAGTCTTTTTTGTCTTTGATTGAGCAGCAATGAGCAGGCAACTCTCAAAGCCAAGCAGCGAATGTTAAGAGAAGACTGGGAGCTTTTCAAAGCTCATCGAAAATTTTTCCATCAGCAAATATGGAAAAAGAATAATGGGTATGTATTATCATCTACTTGGTGAATTTTTATTATTTTAATTTTATATTATTCTATGTCTAGTTTTCTATATTGTTTATGCTTTTATTTTTTAACTAGATATAGATTAATTTTGGGGTAATTTCCCATTTACCACTGGGAGAATTTTACAAAGAATTCATTTTCTGTATGGCATGATGATGAATTTATATTAACAGATTAGCCATGATGGTTGGATCGATAGGACTGATATGCCAAACAGAATATAAGAATTTCTTGTCTATACACTTTTACACTATACTATTCTCAATTTCCCTATCTATTATAGGCAATTAAGAAAATATTCCTTTTATATCTGAAATGTTGCTTTAATTTGTTCATTATTATTTGGAAGCTGTTCCACTGAGGCGAATCATGAAGGAAAATTCATCAAACATTTATTTCTCTTCTAAGAATACTGTCATATTCATTAGGTAGAATTTAATCCTTTATAATAATCTTTTCTTTCACTAGAATTCTCCAAATTTGCTCAAATTATTAAACTTTTTGTATTGTAACAAATTATATGCTGCTTGATAAATTTGCAGATATTAAATAATTGTTTTTAACTGTCTCTATTTTGAAAAAATATCTGTTTAAATTCATGATATGATGATTTCAGTACTCTAGCTGTGTAGCCATACCATGATCTAATAATATAATCTTATATGGTGATGTCTGTTGGTGTTTTTGAATGATCATTTATCTTTTTTATCATTGATACGAAGGGAACTGTGTGAGCTTGCGGAAACTAGTGTACCCGGTTGTCCAGGGCCTCGTTTGGGACCACCTCTTTCCTGTCTTGACCTTGAAGAGTCTGAGGATTTAGGGCTTAGTGTGGGGCCAGGAGGAGGAACAACGTTGGCAGAGGGAAGTGACCAAGGACTCTTTTGTCCTGGATGCAGTGTTAGAAGGTGTCCCTGTGTGGAGTGCAGTGTAAGCCATATGTTGTCTTGCTGTCTTGCCTCGCCTGTTGCTCCTCCTCCCAACTCATCTCAGTCAAACATGCCTCACAGTCCTTCAATATTAGCTCCTGCTGTTACTCAAGGGATGGTGCATCAAGAAAATAGGTAATTAATGATGCGTTTACAATATAGTTGGGTGTAGTTAAAGCAAAACTAATGCTAATATAATTTAAAAGTCCTTGCAATTTTTTGATAGTAAGAGCAATCTTTGTAAAGTTTGTCAACAATTTTATGCCTTCTTTTCCTAAATATTAGCAACATTTGATACTCACCTATATGACAGACTTATGTTGATATGCATGTTCTGATTGCATTATATCTTAATATTTCTCTTAATTATTATGTATTTTATCAATTACTTAACCTTTTAGTTTTAAGATGTTCTCCTTGTGTTTTTGTATTTAATTAATTACTAATGTATCTATTTTGTGAAAATAGGTTATAAAGATACTAATTTTGTTTTTTAAATGAAAAATTGATCTTCTTTATTTTAATAACCTTTTTAATAATTGATGCCTTGCTGTTGTTCATAGTGTTGGTCAAACAGTGCAAGAAATAGGAATGCCTGCTCCACAGCATCCTTGGCAGCGGTCTGCAGGTGAGGGGAGAGAAGAAAATGCATCCTTGTCTCCTCTCCAAGAAAGGATCAATGTTGGTCCTCCATTGGAGGTACCTGGAGAGATATTGGATAGACCTTCATCTCCAACAGAGGACTCCCCCAGCCCTGCTAGTGATGATGGTGATGAGTCTGCATCATTAGAAGAAGGGGGAAGCTCATCTACACCTCCTCCATCTCCAGCCACACCCCCTTCGCCACCTCCACAACAGCAGAGCTGTGAATGTCATGTATGCACAGCACCACTTATGTCTCCAGTAAGTATGACTTTTATTGGTATATTTTTATGGATGTATGATAAATGGAAAAATTTAAATAGGATTCATTTTCTGTATGGCATGATGATGAATTTATAATCACAGAGTATCCATGATGGTTGGATCGATAGGACTGATATGCTATACAGGATATGAGAATTTATGTACTTCACTTTTCTCATTGTTCTTAGCTGTTTTCATGAACTAAGATTCTAGACAAATTCTTTTCTTTAGAAATCTAAAAGAAGGCATACAGCCTACTTCTGAGAGTTCAATTTAGCTATGCTTTGTGCACACTAGAATATACCACTGTCACTCTACTTCTTTAATAAAATATTGTTAAAATTTTTATATGGTTAAAATTTAATAAATCTCATGTAAGAAAATGTTCACTTCTTTCTATAATTAATTTGCGATTTTTCATTTTAATAATTTTGCTTTGTATTTAATAGGTTGAACTGATGGATAACTATGGCTGTCAAGGTTGTGGAGTTCAGCAAGTAGCTCCTTCTCTTACCTCTTCCTCTCCTGGTGGTTCCTCAACCTCTTCCTATGCTTCCGCTTCATCCATTCCTCCTCCTGCTCCTGTTGTTTCTTCATCTGTCTCTCCATCACCGTCTGCAGTTGGTGGAATAAATCTCAATCTCCATGGTGGTGGATTTCATCTATATCCTCACATTCATGGCCCAGGAATAGGTAATGAAAGTTAATTTAGTTAAAAATTTATGTAGTGTCAGTTTCTATCTCTTAAGCAATTTCCCCTTTCAGTTATGTTTGGCAGATGGCGATGAGGAATTGTTTTTGCCCCACATTCTTTCAGATTCATACCAAATTGTTTAACCAGACTCCCTATATTAGTTAAATTATTCAATTTTATTTTTCTGTATATTTAAGTAGTCCTATTTGATGCAATTTAACTAAGTCCGTAATTAACCAGTACTTGAGACTACTAAGTGGCACATGGGCTTAAAAACTTTTCCCCAAAGAGTTATGGAACTGAAAATTGTTCCTTTCTCTTGAGTCTGGCAATTATGGTTCTTGGTTGATTACAATGGTCTATTTTTAGCATGAAATTTACATTTAAGGTTCAGCATTTGGGACGGTATTAATGACTTTTACTCGAATCAAATTTTTTTTCATTATTCTGACCTTTTTCCATCTAAAATTTACCTCAAAGACCTTATATTCTTTCTTGGCAGTCTCCCTCAAAGAATGGCAGTATTGCTTATTGCAAGTATTGCTTCAAGGATCTAGTAATGTAAATTCTTCTGCGATCATAATTGGGGATACTTCCAGTATTACCATTAGAGTTGGTAGACAATTTACTGCTTCTAACAGGTTTTAAGTGCAATGAATATATTCTTGGAAGCCTATCCTTTAGAGGTGGACTCTTCCAGGAATATCTTAATTGTTCCTAGATTATCATCCTACTGACATCCAAATTGACATCAGGGTCAGTTGGCCAAACAAAAGAACAGAAAGGAATGTACTGAAACATAATGGTATATTTTCAGTAAAAGAAGATGTAGCCAATGTTATGTGTCCTTGTTACATAAGCCATTCTGTACTGCTAGGAAAATCAGGGAAATAGATATTAAAGCCAGTCGATTCAAGAATGTATTTTTTCTGAGAACAATTTGATAAGGTAATTGATTAGGAAAGTAGAGTCATGGTGCATGCACCCACCTTTCAAACCCCAAAAGGAGGCATATGGGTACATGGTATATATATATATATATATATATATATATATATATATATATATATATATATATATATATAGTTATGAGTATTTAGTAAATATGCAAATAAATTCAACCAAGTCTTCATTGAGTTGCAGCTTGCAGTTCATTAATTAATAGATATGTAAAGTTTTTAATTGATTTTTATTCATGGAAATGAGGTTAATTTTAAAATTATAGTGACAAAGTTTCATCTAAAAATATATTCAAATGACTAATACTTCAAAAACTTGCGAGGACAAAATTTTTGGTATGTTACAGTATAAATTTATATTGAAAATTATGTTATTTTCACTCCCAAATTAAATGATCTTCTGCTACTTCCTAAAATTTATCTTGTTGGGAGATTATGAGCAGGTCCCCCTTTTTTAGAAACTCTTGTGAGCAAAAACGTCAACTTTGTGTATCAAAACCTCAGATTATCTGTTAGTAATCAAATTTCAAGTATCAGTTAAGGTTTAAATAAATAAGTAAATTATTTATGAAAAACTATGGTTTTGGGTTGAAGTAAATGCCTTTTTGAGATTTCATTGCAATGCCTACTACTGATTGAGCAATATCAGTGTATAATATAGTAGGACTCAAAATGTTTGGTCTCCATTGCTGAAATTTGGACTTTCATTGCTGCACATTTGAGCTTTCATTGTTGCACATTTGAGCTGTTAGGGCCATCTTCCGGTTGCTATAAGGCAGAAATTTTAAGGATTGTTTTAAATTCAAATAAATTTATAAAAATTGTTTTATAAATTTATTTGAATCAAACCTGTGATCTTCCTCTACCCAGAAGGCTGCTTTAGCAACTAAGCTATTTAGCCAGAACATTTCTATGTACCATTTTTGGAAATTTGTAAGCATGTGCAAATATATTTTAGTATTTGGAAGTTCCAGGTTAGTATGACCCAACTGATGCAGGATCAATTTACCACAACTCATACCTTTGTAGTCTGGAGTGAGTTGAATTGGAATGCAATGTTTGCATTCTTAGGTTGTGCCAAAATGCAGAAAAGTAGGGAAAAGTGGTCATGAGCATCCTTAGAGCATGACCAATGTAAATTGAGTATGGAGCACCATTAGTGCAATTATAAGCTTATAGTAATAGATAGATTTTCCAGGATATCTTAGAATCTTCTTTTTTCTTCCAGGAAGAGATACAAGCTGTCTTTATCCTCATTTGTATAACATCCATCCATCTTTGCTCACCCAGCTTGGGACCAAGAATCCCCAAATTGGTGGTCATCCTCCAGACCAATCACATCAAGTAAGTTGACATTCACCTCACCAATTTACCATGCTGGCAGCCAGTGGTATATGGTTGCATGTGGATAATTTCATAATGTCCTTTGTCTCTGTGGTTTTCAATTGCATTTTTTTGTTTTTACCTATTACCATCTAAAAAGCAACATGCACCATGATGAAATTAAAACTCCCATATTCTCCATGATGGATTGGATCGATAGGACTGAAGTGCATGTATACTGTGTCTGCCCAAGTGTTGTATTGCTTTTTCTAGATTCAGCAACCATTATTTGTAAAAAGATAACGAGACAGCTAGCTTTAATGAGCATGCTTTGTTTTTGATGTGTGTAGATTATTTTAAAGTAATTTTAATTCATTTTGATCTATTTTGCTGGTTTCATGTTTTGTCTTCGGATAAGTTGAGATAATTATCTTTCTCATTGATCTATTATATAGCATTTTATTGTAAATTGACCACTACCTCATTCTAAAATTTATCTTTTATACTAATAATTTTTCTATTTGCAAAGTAAACATTTCTTGAATTTCCCAAGGGAAATCTTCTTGACCAATATAGATAAAGGTACGAGTTTGATTTTACTTTGTTCTGAGTTATATTGAAGTCTCTTTAGTTATAAGTCAGAGCTTGAATCCATGTGAACCTAATATTTCTTACCCTACTCTATTGTCTGAAATTATAAATTAACAAAATTTTAGGATAGAGATTTTTCTATTTATTTACTCTTTAAAGAGTAATTTTGCTGTTTACCTTATATTTGTTGTTGTTGGAAAGGATTTTATATGTTGTTAGTGGAAGTCCATTATAACGAGAGCTGACACAAATTACTCAATATAAAGCATATTCATAGTAGCTGATTTCTAATACTAAATGTCCATCCTCTTGCATCCGAGGTGTGGCAGAATAGCACTGTAGTGCAATCTTGCACAAATGCTTCAGAATGCATAAAAAAGTAGGTTCATGTCAAATGATTCATAAACCATAGTCAAAATGCATATGTACTGAAGCATAATGAAGATATTGAAACTAATGAGAAGCCTCTAATCAGAACTCCCTTAAGCATTTTTTGCCGAGCAAGGATGAGATGAGTTTTGGAAACAAATGCTTGAATTAGATGACAATAATTTTTGCATTTTATTCTTTATGCTTTTGAAGAGAGAATGTGCCTCAGATCACCGTTTGCTTGAGGGATCACTGGACTTTATCACTCACATCAATTGACAATTCGGAGATATGCTTCCTGCATGACAAATTTAGAAAAGTGGCATACTTCAGAAATAACCATTCATTATAAAGGACATAACCCTCTATCCTTTTTGCAGTGAGACAGACAATGGCCAAAAAAATCACTCGCTATAACGCAACTCTCATTGTGTGCCATACTAGTTAACTTCTACAGTGTATATTTTTAATAAATTAATAAACTTAGTAATTTTCCACAGATTTTATTTTTGCGACCTGTTTCACAAGACATTCTTACAGCTTGTCCTGAAGATGCAAGAATGTCTTACAAAACAGGTCGCGAAATAAAATCTGTGGAAAATTACTAAGTTTATTAATTTATTATGGCTTTCCCCAAAGTTACACCAGTGCATATTTCATGTATATTTTAAATCCTTTTTTTCTCTGCTCTGTGTTTTGAAGTTTGTCTGAGCAACTGCATTTGGAAAAATACAAGTTCTCCTGATGTAGGAAAGAAATTTAATTTTCAAGAACTAGAAAATGGAATGTTTAAATAAAAATGAGAGAATAAAAATTAACTTTACATTTCTTGTCCGAAGGAAATGATGGTCCTTCCTAATTTACCAAAATAATTTGTAAAAGAGCTAAAGGAAGTAGAATTTTAAATCTATGTTCATATTCCTTGCTTTGGGAACTATCTTAGCTGGTCCTTACTCAAAGTGCCATGTCTTAATATGCAGAACTTCTCTTTTGTTCTGCAAAATATACCCTCTATTGTAAAATACTATCATGTAACATTAAAAATGTAATTACCTCTTTTGCTATAAGAGAATGGAAATCACTGATCCAAGAAATTAATGCTGTCTCTTGAGTATCATATGTATCAGCTATGTCATTACCCTTAGTTGTCTTTGCTAACAGCCTGACCTGAAAAATCTGATTATAAACTTACTCCTTACTCTTCATTTATAGAGATGGATGTTAAACCAAGCTTATTTATTATTTATAAATATTGAGTATAAAATTTATTTATTGATAAGTCTTATATTTTCATGAATATATATCAGCTTAGCTTTAATTAAGGCAGACACAGCGAATGTGCAGTCTATTTTAATGTCTTATCTTTTTTCTCCATTTATTAAGCCTATGTGTATGGATTTCATTTTCAGCCGTCCACCGGAGGAAACCACAAGCATCCCCTTTCGCTCCAAATGCCATTAGGAGCACCCCACCAAACTCATGCTACAGCTCCTTTACTACTGCCCACTGTCACCACAAGAGGTATCCTTTCAGCACCACCTCAGGCTGTCACTTTTCCTACTATAGCACCAGGAATGGATTCCTCTCAAATTGTTACAGAATTTCATGGTGCCAACAATACTTTCTCTGCTGTTCCTGGATCACAGACCTTACCTGCAACAACCATGCTGATTCCTAAAACATCATCTACTCCTCCACCACCTTTACTCCCAGGCTGCCATCCTTCTGCTGTGGCAACATCGTCATGCAATCAAGCCACTGCCATGGGCACCTCTGGTCATTCTTCCACTGCAACTCAGACAAGTCCAAAGATCCGTAGGCTCTATTCTCCTGGAGAAGCTCCTTGGTGTCCTAATCCCACAGTTCCTCGATTCCAGCCCCCTACACCCTCTACTCCTCCAGAATCAATCTCACCTTCCCTCCCTCCTCAGCCACCTAAATCTTTGGCAATTCCTAATGGAACATCCACAGCCAATGGCTCATTGGGTCTCCGTTGTCCTCAGCCTTCCCCTCCAGTGTCTTCTCATTCCCTGGCTCAGAACACCCAAATGCGGCATTCAACTACTCAAACAGGCAATCGAGTCGGTGAGTTTTTGTGGATTTTATTATATTTGTTGTAAATAAAATTGTTGAATAAACTTTTCCATAGATCAGATCTATTATGTCAGATAATTTCCTTAGTTTGAATGTATTTTTCTTTACCAACATGTATATTGATACACTAAAAGGTGTCTAAGCTGGCCAGAGCATAAGTACAGATTTTCTTAAAATCAAGGTTCTTTAAACCTCCTAAGTAATTACTTTGAACTTAAAATTTTTGAAAGCTGAAGTTCCTATAAAAGTGATAATAATATGAATGATTCTGAGGAGATAGAATAGAATGGTTTAATAAGGTGTGATAAACATAAGTGTAGATATTACAATGCTCATTATATCATATAATTCAGTATATCCTTCTTCATCATCCTTTGTGGGCGTGGGATCTAAACAAATATGTTGTTTTTGTTGTGCTTAGCTTGTTTACTTGCCAAATTGTATCCTCTAGAGTTTAGATGTTATATATATCCACTCTTATGTTTGATCACTTGGATATTAAATGAAGTCTTTGCCATTTCCCTCTACTGATCAGAGTAGCTGACCAGGTTAAATATTTAAGGAATCTTAAAATCAAGATTTTTATGCTATGTTAAATTAACCATGCTTTGCTGTTAAAGCTTTGAAGATTTTAGAAAGTTGACATGAAATATGATTTTTCATTTTCTGCAGACTCGGAGACATCTGTATCTTTTCAGTATTGATATTTAGTACTTTGTAATTACTAAAAACTGTTTAGGATTATTGCTGAGAGTTCCAAAAGAAAAATAGTTAATAGCTAATGGCTAAGTAGCATTAGTGATTGTCATGAATATTTCTTTTTATCCAATATATTCATCTCATATTGAATTTCATCATCCTTTTAAATGTTGAGAAGTAAATAGGTAAACTGTTGAAATTATGCTGAAGGAAATGTAGGGTATTTTGTTTAACTTTGGTAGAATTTGTAATTTGGTCAATTTTCTGGTTCAGATCACCTCATAATTGGGTTGAATAGTAATATTTTCTCTTACAAATATGAAGCTTTATATTTTATGATTAATATTTTTAATTTCTTTATGTAATGGATTTCCTTTGTCCTCTGCTTTCCTTCTAGCTTATTGTAATTCTCTGGTTCAGAACTCTCAGATTTGGCGTTCAATGGGGCTATAATTCTCTTTCCAGCTCATCCTCCAGCTGCAGCTCCTGCCAACTCTAGGCATCATGGTAAAGGTTCCTCTGGGTCATCTGGTCATGCATGTTATCGAGGTGGTAAAAGTGGTGGTCCAGAGCCCATAAAGAGAGTTGCTGGTGGAGAATGTAAGTCTAAATCTGGGTGGCTTTTCCAATAAAATCTTATCTTTGTATCTGCACTATGATGAAGAAATCTTACCATATGAATGATGATGGTGTGATCGATAGGACTGATGTGCTCTATTTTTCATTAAGATATTGTTTTACATTCTATCTCAGTTTCACTTAGAATCTTTCTTTTGTGTGTTGAAAGCAATCTTTAGATTGATAGTTTGAAAACTGTACGGCTTGGTTGGCTTGATGAATCAATAAAACTTACATAATTGAAATTAAGTTTAATATTTTATCATGAGAAACAAATGATTTTATGTTTACTATGTAGCTTGGAATTAATTATATTTTTTTGTGATTGGATTATCATAGGTACTGATCGCAGTGGAGAAAATATAATTGACTTAGAAGATTCATCTAGCCAGGATGATTCTTGTTCAGAGAGATCAAGCTCAACTACTACATCTACCCAGAGGGACTCCAGGCATTGTGATTGTTGTTATTGTGAAGTGTTTGGTCATGGTGTGGTATGTGAACTTTGTTCAGTTTTATTCTATCATTTCAAATTTGTTTACATATAATATCAAAATTTGAGTTTTAATTGTTCAAAACAATCTTATGGCATCTTTCTTTAAACTTTATCTGATAATATTCATTTAAGAAGTAAGATTTTATTCAGTTTTTATTGATTTTCATCGGTAAATGTCACAACTCAACAGTAATTTATTTTTGTTGCCCAAAAAACAATATAATAATTATGATCTATTTTAGCCATCAGTGTCTCCAGTCACTCGCAACTACCAAGAAATGAGAGAAAGACTTCGTCTGATTCTGACCAAGAAAAAGGCAAAATGTAAAGCTGGTGCTGGCCAAACTGGGGCTTCTAGCACCAATTCTAATGCCCCTAACGCTGCAACTGCTCCTCAGCATACTAATGGTTATACCTCATCCAATGGAGCACCAGCACCAAGTGCTGCACCATCAGCCAATAGTATGTCAAGCAGCTCTACCTCCTCACATTCCACAGCGGGGACAGCTCCTGTTGCTTGTCCTGCAGAAGTGGGAGATGCAGGTTAGTAGTGTCAACTTTTTTGTTGGACACGCTTTAAAATTCTCCATATCATCTTAATCCTAGTGTCTGTGATAAGAATTGTTAACAAATGTACCATTTTACTTCAGTTTATGTAGATAGCTATGCTTTTCATGGATCATGTTGCTTCAAGGATAAACTTCAGTTCTCCAAGGATTTCCCTCTAAGAAAAATCTATTTTTATCAATTTTTTTAATACATTCTCATTACCTAGAAAACTTATTTAAAATCGAATTGTGGCTTGGACTGGAAAGTATTATTATCTCAATTTTTAGTTCTGTTGAATTATGTGAATATTTCAGGTAAATCAATAATTCAGTTAGGAAACAAAAATGAAATCAAACTGAGTTTGTGCTGAGTTGGTTACTTGTATTTTTTTCTATATAACTATTTATATCATTCTTTCTCTTTGTTCAACTTATCAATTGCTCTGCAAATCAATGTACAAAATGATCCAAAAGCTGGCTCAAGATTATACCCTTCCTGCTGAAGTTTATTTCGAATTTACACTCCTATCATTTGTATTTTCACCTCTAATGTCATTCATAGTATTATTTAATAAATTAACTTTGTATTACAAGGGGGAAAAACCTATGAGAAGATGGTTGAAAAAATTCTGCATGCAACTCATAGTATACACAGTAAAATCCCTTTGAGACACTTTTTAGGAAGTCGAGTGAAAATCATGTTATATGCATTAAAGTTTCCTTACATTTTATGTTGGGAAACAAAAGGGAACACTTTCATCTCACAAGATTAGTCCCTCCAAACAACACACAAGGTGAAGCAGGAGCAGGGGATTGAACACATGAAGTAAAAAATTTTTGATCTGTCAAATGATGTGGCTGATTGGCTAAAGTGGGTTGCTGTGCATCTATGATTGGAGAAACCTATGCTTTGAGTGGGTAGCAGAGTGTCCGAAACAGTATTTGATTTTTCTTGTAGGAACTAGGAGAAAACTGTATACAGCATCTTAAGCAATAACTTTATACATGGGTTTTGCTGTAATTTGAAGTAAATAAAGAATATCAAATTGATACAATTTGAAATTATAAGTAAATACAGTTAAATTGATGATCTAAGTGCAATAAAATCCAAATCCATTAAGGAAGATAAGTCAAAATAAATAAGAAGTCTACAATTATAATACACATACATTGTACATTAGTATTCAAATCAATTACGCTATTACCTGTGTTACATACATGTATATATAGCTTAACAGGTGTGATGCAGTTTGATAATTTTCATGATACAGTTTCATAGTTTTGTTTATACCAATCAGTGAAAGCTATCAGATGTTTTGTCACACTACATTACACAATATTTATGCTCACTAGGAATTCCATCAAAACCAGTGGAGAAAGAAGACACAAGAGACCTTGAAGAATTATTAGAATTCATTGAAGGTGGAAGCAGTGGTGGTGGAGCTGGTGCCCAAAGGAGCTGCAAGGATGCCAAGAAAGCTGCAAAGAAAGCAAGGCAGAAGCAAAAAAGGGTAAGCAAATTTATACTTCTCGGTGTTTTAACAAATATTGTGGTTTGCACCTTATATGGGTGAAGTTTGTATGAAAGGTGGATGATATTATCTAGGCTGTAATTTTTTTTTTATATTTCTGAATAACCATTTTAAAAAGGATCCTTGTGACTATGGTCTCTTTTTCATTGGCCTATCCATTAATGGAATCAGTGCTAGAAGGTTTCTCTTGGGGTGGCATGCAGCTTTACTGTTACAGTTTTATTATCTCCCTTAGATTTCAAAATGGAATTGTTTTAGAGCCATTTTCAATGTTGAGAATAGGCACAAACAACTAGGAGGTACATCATCATCAGGAGCAAGAAAGTTATCCAGAGCATAATGCTTCATAGAAAGTCAGAGTCAGTTTTTCCAAATTAGCTGGATATTGTTTGATTAGCTGCTAGTTTTTGCTGTTGAATACTCCTTTAGAGTACTGTTTGCACTACTGATCACAACCTCATTGAGTTTTTTTGTTTTTTTTTTGTCATTGTCCTTGTTTATCACTGTCTACCACTTTTCAATAACAAGAGCATATTGCTTATTGATGGTCATCTGTAAACATGACCATACTCAGCAGGTTTAATTTGCATAATCCCATTATGTTCTTGATGAATGCCCATTGCATCTGTTAAGCACAAGCTCAAGATACAGATGTTCCTATTCTTAGCGATTGAAATGATAACCAAATTTTTGATAAAAACATACTTTTTATAACTTTCTAAGGAAAGTTTTGTGTAATGGTTTTTACAGTATTTGTAATGAAATCATGATGATGATTAGATAATTCTTCTGAAGCTGATACATTCTTTTTGTGTATCATATTTCTCTATATGTTTGGGCAACATCTTATTTAAGTGATATACTTTATAGAATTTACTGTTAATTCTGTCCCATTCTTTGTTCCTTATAATACAACTTTGTAAGTCCTACTTCTTTAGTTATGTTCACAGATGTGTATCTATTGTATAGACTTTTTGTGTGGCATTCTGTCTGGCATAAAAATGACTGGCATTGCTATCAGGGGGTAAAATCAGGAAGTTCAGACTGTGATGATGGAGGGCCGGGGTTATTCCCAAAATCATGAATTGCATATTAATGAGTAAAGATTCTATCCTCTGGCTTTGTTATACAGTTACTTGTTCCATTCTAGTTTGGTTACTGCAATTGTGTTACCTCTTATACCTTTCTAATACAAATTTTTTGTATCGATAAAACCACATCATCTTCTGGAAAATATGGTATTAGTGTGTGTTGTCTTTATCATTTTAATTTTTGTGATAAGAAGTATTATTACAAGGTTGAGGAAATAAGATATAATTTAACAGTCTTAGGAATCCATATATACTATTTGCAGCCTGATTTTATAACTTATCAGTGATTTAATATTTGATGCAAAATTTTAATGTGCTCTATATTCTTCTGGATAGTTTGATCATAAGAAAGTAATGATATGTAAATAATAATCAAATTTGATGAAAAGATATAGTGTCAATCTAGAAATGAAGGAGTTACTATTGTAATCTAAATTAAAAATAATATTAAAATTTTGTGATTTTGTTTTTCTAAATTTTCTTGATGAATTCAAAATTTAATCTGATTTATTTCTGACTGCTTGAAACCCACTAAATTGTTGTCACAGTTATGTATTATATGATAAATGAGAGCATAGATTTAGAAAAAATGCATGTTATATGGAAACATGAATAACCTTAATGGTGTTTAAAAATCATGGAAAAACTTAGGGCTGTCTCATTCAAGATAAATAAGAAAGGAAAATTTCTCTAAAAATTTGGAGATGAAATACACAGCTATATAGAGAAAGTGTAATCATCATCATGTTTTCTTCAGGTAGGGAATCTGCATGATTAGGAATGGAAATATGAAAATGCTCCTCCTTATAATTGTTCCTTTATTTTTTATTAAGCTGGAGGAGAAGTTAAAGAAGGAACAAGAAGAAGCTGAAAGACAGCGATTAGAAGAAATAGCCAATAAAACACCAGAGGTGACCATCACAGTGGTCAATGCTCCTGGTGCCTCACCAGTGATTCCACCTGTGAAACCCACAGCACCACCAAAAGGAAGCCCAGCACTTGGAAAGAAAGATAACGGTGCCAAAGTCAGTATCAGTGGTGGAAATGAGAATATCAGTTCCTCTGTTGGGGAAGAAAGGCCTGTTCCTCAGATGGTCACCATTAAGAGGGTCATAGAATCAAATGGTGCTGAACCCACTGTCACTATAACATTGAAAGGAGAGACACCTGACAAGGATAAGGTGCTATTCACTCTTGTGAATGGTCAAGGTTAGTATTATTTTTATCCTTAAATATTAAAAATAAAGTAAAAAGGTATGATTTATCTATTTCAAATGTAAGGGAAAAGTTTAATGGTTGTAAGAGAGAGAACAATTATTAGAATTTGTCAATAAAATATTTTCTGTTTTTCTATTATTTTGGATAATTGATAGATCTATGAGTTGATTTTATAGATATGGGCTATATGATGTTTGAAAGAAACCTCATCTTATTTTGTCACTAAATTTATATATAATTTTGATGAAAAAATAAGGAATTGTACTTCACCCTAGAGGTATTATTAGAGTTTTCTGTGAAAATGGAGTTCAGGATGTGAGTGGAACTTCAAGATATGCTATCTTCTATTATATATAGCTAACTCTCCGGATATACCTATTTATAGGGGATACGAATTCTGACCATGTTCCACAAGCGCCATCGACGTCAGATTTTTTCGATGTACTGGCCCTACACTCTAGATGCCAGAATAATGCAGACTTCGACGCTAGCTATCATGGGTTCGATGCCAGAAATTCCCAAAAATTGCAATTTTCCCATAAGAATGCATTGCGCGGATTTTTGAAAATTATTTTGAGGCACTTATCGTTAAAATAGAGTAACCAAAATTTCGGAGGTTGAAGTTGAGGTAGTCTTCTATGCTTCTCATGGAAAAAATGTAGCCAAATGACAGTGAGTTTGACGCCAGGTGGATGCAAAATTCTTCCATAAGAAATGCATTGCGGAAATCTTTTACGATTTTTTTAAATGCCTTCCCGATAAGCTGGAAAGATAAAACCTGGAATGGTGACAGAGGCGTGGGACCTTCCCGATAAGATATTGAATCGAAACTTTGGAACAAGTAAGGATGGCACTTATCTAATATTATTTTGCTGTCTTCTCTCACGATCGGGTTCTTAGTTCGTCGCCAGGCGGTCTTTGGCGCGAAGTTTTAAATTTGAACTGAGGCAGTACTTGGTATGATACTGTATTCAACGGATAGCTTGCAGTATGCAAGCAACATTTACTCGTATTGATTATAAAGGTCTTTATAATGTATGGAATTTATAGTAATGGATAGTTACACCTTCATTTCCTCTGGGTAACATCCTAAATCAACCTTCATCTATTGGTGGGTTATGCTATATCTGATAACACTTATCTGTCAACCAATTCAACCAATTAATGCTAAGATCCTAACCTGTTTGTAAGTGATCATAAAAAAATTTGCAATCAATTTAAAGTTCAAGCTTTTTATGTATTCTGTACAATTAGCTAGTGTTGCAAATTCAAAAACAGGGAAGAGAAGCAATCATTTCTTTGCTCATTTCCCCCAGATCTACCAATGGTGTACACAGTACTTGAACATAGAAATTTTAATTTGAAGATAAAGGAAGAGTTGATGACCACTGGTTAACTACCATAAAATTGTAAACTGTGTAAATTATTTCCCCTCACATGCTGTATTTTAATTTTCTTCCTAGTGTATCCTTCCATTAAATATGGAAGGAGTGTGTCTATCTTTTTATCTCAAGAAAGTTATTTCTAATCCTTTTAATTGTTAAGTGTTGTTCTTCAATCTCACCATCAGTTTTGATTTTCTGCAGTTAAAGTTATTATAGTAGTTTTATTTTCTGTAGCTGTGGTCTTAATTCAGTTATGGTCCTAATTTTATGCCTAAGTATTCAAAATCTGAGTTTAAAGTAATGTGATTAACCTTAATTGTTTTTGGATTTTCAGTCTGCCAAGCTCAAGATGTTGTGGGTGAGACATCTAATAATTCCACTGCGAAACCAAATGCTGGTACCAATAAAAGTAGTGCTAACAGCAATAAAAATTCTAATTCCAATCTGAAAGGACAGAATAACAGTAACAATTCCACTTCAGGATCAGGAAAGAAGAAGAAAGGAAAATCTGGTGGAAATAATAATAATAATAATGCTCCTCAAACAAATCAGCCAACTCCTGTGATCAGTAATAATAATCAGCCATCTACTTCATCTCAATCTTCCAATTCCATGAAAACAAGCAATTCTCGTGCTGCACCTGCTCCTACACCCAAGAGGAACAATGCTCCAGTCACTTTGGTCAATGGCCAGCAGCGTCCAAGTGAGGTCCATGCTCAAACACCTCCTGCTGCATCTTTCAATCAGGGTAGCAATCCTTCTGTGCAGATAAACAATGCCATCAATGCATCAAGGGGGATACCTGTTGTGAGAGCTGCAGCTGGAGTAGGATCTGTTCCTGTTGTCATGCATGGCCCCTCACTGATCTCTGATGCTGTTGGACAAAGGAGTAGTAAGCCTCCAGCCCAAAGTTTCAGTTTAGAAAATTTGAGATTGCCTCCAGGCATTACAATCACAAAGGTTGATGGCCCTGGAACTGGTCAAACAGGGCCTTCTTCTTCCTCAGTGTCTAATGTTCCTCAGAAGAAACCAGGTTTCAGTGGACCCCCTAGCCATCATAATCCATCTCCCCCTCCAAAAGTTCCTGACCCCCCTCCAAGAATTCCCTCTGGTCCTGCGTCAATAGTAGCTGCACCAATGTTACCTACTGGAAGGAGCATGAATGGTGGCATTGGAGGATTTCCTGCTGGTCTGAATGGTCCTAATGTTATAGTTGTGGATACTGGAAAGTTGAGGGAGGATGGAGAAGTTCATGTCAATGGAACAAGTGAGTAAATTTCGTAAAAAATGAATTTATTAGTTTTTTTTCTGCCTAAATTTAACATGAATTTTTAACCCTAACTTTTGGAATCATTTTTTATATCCATGATTGAGATTGAGGAAAATTATTTCTGGAGAAATATATTGAATTTAAAGAGTTAGTTTTTTGTAAATGGATTTTATTAGTGATAGATGCCTCTAAATAGATTGTGCATATTCATGGGTACTACTCTAGATGCAGTTTCTGGATCTTTAAATTATGTGGTGAAAAAGTTATTTCAAACTAAGAATTTGTGACTTTTGAATAAAACTGTTGTAGGATAGAGTAGAGACATCTAGAAACTTGCTTGAGAAGTCCTTTTTGTATCTTTATATCTTTTGTCATTTTAAAGTAACTGTGATCTCAGTGATTCTATAATGAAATGTTAAAATGTCATATAGATGCAAAAATGAAATAGAAGTGAAGTAATAGTATATGTTTTATAGGCTCTATGAGAAATCATGTGGCATGCATTTGAGTGCTCTTCTGGCACTTGTTAGTTATCTATGTATATGATTGAATGATATTCCTGAAGTATGCACCTATAATCAGGTAAATGTTCAACTCAAAATTGTATTCTTATTGATCAATTTTCAATGTATAGCTATGTGTAGAATGTTAGGTCTTCTTCTCTCACTTAAATTTAAGTAAAGGTATCATATTCTAATTGAATTACATAAGAAATATAGTCATTTTTCTTTCGTTTGGAATATAATTGTACTTTTTCCAATTTTAAGATATCACACCTGAGGAGGCACAGACTTCCAGTTCTAAGAAGAAGAACAAGAAGAAAAAGAATAATAATAATAACAACAGTAATAATAATGGCACCAATGGTAGTGGTATTAAACCATCTGACACAAATGTTAATATAAGCAAGAATCGCCTGCCTCCAGAAACTCTAAGCTCTCAGAATCACATGCAGCAGAATCGTCAGGTCAACAGCAGTAAGCAAATGCAGCAGCAGAATCAACAGAATAACTCAAAGGGGCAGGTGCTGAAAGCAGCTTCTCAGAAGAATGTTATATCAAAAAATTCAACGGAGATGTCTCAAAGTCAAAGTAACCCACATGTGATGGAGAAGCAAAATGGAATCCCTGCAAAAAGTGTAAATGGTCAGCATAATCATGTACCACCACAGGTTAATGAAACTGTTCAGGCTAGCCGAAAAGTGCCTCAAGCATGTAATATTGTGAAAGGTAAGGAGAATGTCACACAGCAAAATGTGAGAAGACGAGAATCTGAGGTAAACAACAAGGCTGGTCAAGAATGCAATGGCATAACACAGGTTATATCTAATGGCCGGCTCATGGAAAATGGGCGAGCACAACCTGCTCCTGGTACTGTCATCGTCAGGTCTGCATATCCATTCCCTAAGATGGCTCCTGAGCAAACTCAGCCTTCTCGTCAATGTCGGAGAGTTCATGTTCCAGGTCAAACCATGACAGGTGCACCTCCATGTCAGAGGGTGGGAAATGGCATCACAACTACCCTTGGCAATACTGTAGGAGATGCTGTGGCAGCAGCAGCTGTTGCTGCAGCTCTGAGGAGTAAAAAGAAGAAGAAGAAGAAAGGGCAAAATGGACAGTTAGATGACTGGAATTCTGTAGGTTAGTTTTTCCATCTGTCTTTTTACATAGTTACTGCATTAATTCAGCTTCAAGTTGAAGTAAGAAGTTTTCTTCCCTATCTTGCTCTTCATTAGGTAATGTGTCATTTGGTAACTGCTTTATATTTTCAGTCATTAATGTCTTTTCTGTGTCTTTATTTTCTCTTCAACTATTTCTGTAAATATCATAAAGAATAACAAGAGTACAACAAATTGTTTTTCAAAATGTCTAAACTGTTTGCATTATTGACTCTTAATCATTTACTTGAGCATATTTTATCATAGTAGCTA
The DNA here is from genome assembly GCA_036926295.1 of Pachydiplax longipennis. NCBI lineage: Eukaryota > Metazoa > Arthropoda > Insecta > Odonata > Libellulidae > Pachydiplax > Pachydiplax longipennis. The sequence continues at coordinate 23,631,528 of JAVFKF010000012.1, forward strand.
CACTTAGTTTCCATATTTCTAATGATTTCAAATTTTCATTGCAGATAGTGTATTTGCACCGAAAGAAGATATTGACTTAGAGAATGGTGATATTGATGATGATGAAAGGGAATTGGAAGCTTTTAAGAGGTTTTGCTTCAATTCAGTCCCTTTGGAGCGAAAGGAAAAAGTTCATCTGAACATCAAGGACATTGTCTTGAAAAAGAAGCATTCTGTCCTCGGCTGTAGCTAAATTTCCAGGAGCATCCTCAAAAATCTAAAATTCATGTGATTGGACTCGGTAGTCCAGAGACTGGCTGGTAATCATTCCTTATCTTGAATTAATGTATTGTCAGAGAATGGAGGATTGTCAGCAATATCATGAGCACTGAATTTTTGTGTTTTTAAGTCAGATGTCGCTTCACTGTGAGTGAGCTGCATTTTTCGCATTCAAGACAGATTTGTGCCTTAATAATATGTGCAATTCTGCCTTGATGCAAGTCATTTGAGACTGATTGTCCTGCTGTCTCATCCCCATTAGTTTATTACATTAAATATAACTGCCATAAAGTATTTATATTGATGAAAATTTTAAATTATGTTTTTAATTCAAAGGTATCTGCATATTTCTTTCACTCTCAGTTGATGAATTTTATGTATCTCATAGAAGCCTATTCAAATGTATAATATATATAATCATTTATATATATTATATCTTTTTATTACGTTCCATACTATTTGTAAGTGGGCTAGTATTGTAGCTGTAACTGTAATTATAAATGTATCATTTCTGGACCTTTCCATTTTTATGTAATCAAATAATTTTGCACAATGGATGAGCTACTGGCGGTGATTAACATAAATATGAAATGGTGCTGCAATGTGTATGGTGTTAATGGGTAGACTTCAGTCCCCATAGAGTTTTCCAAAATGATCAAAATATATCAGCCATGTTTGCTGAATGCACACCCTCCTGCATGTAATATAAGATAAAAAGTATCATAAATTCCTCATAAATTATTGTTTTATTTAAGCTTCGAGCATTTTTTCAAAGGTTACCAAACCTTTGAAGCTGCTTCCTGTCATTTTTTATTCTGTGATGCAGTGTTTCTGTCTTATTGGTTGTTTCTATGATATCAATCATTTCCATGTTATAAGTGTTCTAAGAACATAATGATATTTCAGAAAGTTATTGTAGCTGTATGAATTAATTGACCTTTATCTACCATTTATATCAAATAGTATTTAGGTAAATTCAATTTACAATTTTTTCATTCCCATGTTTCTAAAACGTTGACTCCCTGATGTTTTCAATGAGTCCCTTGTAATCGAAGTTGAGATTTCTGTGCGTTCAGAAAATTTGTCCTATCATGGATATATTTGCTTCTCAATTTCAAAATTACTGTGTAATTTTGAGAATGAATTTCATAGCTTCATGTTTAACCTCTGTAAAAGTCGTTTTTAACCTTTATTGATTAAGCTATCATATGATGTTCATTTTGATTACTATATGCAGGTGAGATGCTGTATGAATTCAGTATTTTTCGAGTGCATACCCAAGTCAATATTGGAGTATTCAAGTGATCTTTAAATTGCTGGAAGTGCTGCATCTCTGTCATAGCATCATGGAAGATCCCATGATGCATTTTATGAATACGTAAATATGCTATGAAGATGTGAAACTTATGTGTCTCACCTTTTTTCGAGAGTGAGCTCAATCTTAAATCTTCTTTGACTGCATCAATTGTAGCTAATGAATAATAACTTAATGGGTGATTTGATCCTGAGATAAAAATGACAAAAAAATATTTGTTATACCAGATCTGTCTAGTAATAGAAATAATGCTAAGTAATTTTAATGGTATATTAAACCATTCTATTAAGTACCAAAATATTAGCATTTTATATCTTAAAGATGGAGGTTTAATTTTCTTTATTTTTCCGTGAACCTGATCATGGTAGCTTTATATACTGATTTATTTGCAAATTAAAATGCTGTTAAAATGTGACCATCTTAGTTTGTTGCACATTTAGCATGCCAAATAATTGACATATTATTTGGGAAGATATTATAGAAGGTTTGTAAAATCTGTACAGAGATTATTCGTAAACAATATATGGTTGAAAAGTCCATGGATTTGAACATATATTTTGCTGTTCCCTCCAAACATCCTTCAATTCTATGGTTTCATCCTGAGTTTGAAGTAGTTTTAAGATGGGAATTCCTGACATTATATTTTTATGAAATAGGTAATATCAAATAAATTTAGCTTGTAAATATTACATGAAATAAAAAGAGCTGAAAGCTTTAAATCTGAAAACTTATGCACCTGAAATGTCTTTGTTTTATTTTCAGTAGGTATTGAAAACTGTGGATTTCAGAGAGCAGAGTTTTATCACAGAAGGTTTAACTGCTACATTCTTAACCTTGATTTTACTTTAATTTTCATTTGGCCCTTTCTTTACTCTTGGAAGATGCAAACGGTTATCTTAGAAGCTCATAATGTTAAGGACCATTCTGCAGTTGAGTAGCAATTTCATTCAAAAAAATGTAGCATTTTAGAGGAATGTAGGGGATTTTATTAAGTTTTACTTTAGTCAGGGGTATTATGAAGAGTTATTTGAGCCTTACAAAAGTTTTGTTTCAAGGGAATATATTTTATTTCAGAAGTGAACAAAAAACGGATTTAGTTTTACTGCAACTTAGTTTCATTAATTTGTAATTCATAACCTAATTAATTCCCTAAAAGTTTTTTTATATGTTAAATTTGGTGAGAGATATTTATGGATGAAAATTTATATCCATTACATAATTTTAGATCATATTTTTGCCATCATTTACTCATCATCACTGTCCACACTCCTGTGCTCATGACTTTCTTATTGGTGATCAACCGAAGTATTTGCAGTATCTTCTTGAAGAATCCTTTCTTGCAGTTCATTTTTGAAAAATTGTTTAATTTCTACAGCAATCTTGGTACTTTTATATCGCGTAAGATGATGAAGATATCTTACACTTTAATCTTGCTAAAGTTTTATAAGCCTAGGTTTTAAATATGGAAAATAGCAAGACTTTAACTGTCACTAGTTTTTGGGTCTAATGTAGCTTTTCAATTGAGACAAGAATGCTGATGACAAGGGTGGAATTATTCTACGCAGATGTATGTCAATACCTGATATATAAGAAGTAATTACTTGTGTTGTAAAGACATTGAAAGTAGCAATCTAATCTGATTGGCAGAGCGGATTTATTTACTTTAGTTAGTTTAGTTTAACATACACGAAATGAAACTTACTAACTAAGTGGAGGAACTAGGCAGAAGACTATCATGGTCGACCTTATACTTACCAGGGTAACCTTGTGCTAGACCTCAGCTTCGATCTTTAATCATTTCATTGCTCGTTGTAATTATTTCTCTTTGTTTTCAGGAGAACGCATGGTGAACCAATCGTACCCAGAAACACCCCATATTTATGAAAGTTTGTTATTAATTAATACCTAACTTTACGAAACCATTACGAATATTAACAACTACCAGTTTTTCTCGATAAAATCATCTGGTGGAAGTTTTCTTACGCTGGCAACACCTTTTGGGGTCCCTATAGTCGGCCTCAGGATATCTAATATCCTCCAAATCTGACGTAGTATGGCTAGAATGACGTTTCACTCTTGCATACAGTTACCATCGATTCAAAACTATTTGACGCTCATAACTTACAAGAACCCACAAAAATAGATACCGATGTAATTCAGGAGATTCCTTTCGTTAAATGATTTAGAAGTCCATACAAAACGAAAAGCTTGGCTCAGCATTGTTGATCAACCTCGCACTGTAAATAAATTCATTTATAAAAATTCTTCTGGAATTTGAATATAGGATTAATTATCCTGTCAAATCATTTCCAGTAATAGCTCCTATACTAAGGATGCACAGATTAACAAAAAGGTTGATTACCGATAGTCAACTTATTATTAACTTTACATATGGATCATTGGTGTATGGTCAATGCATAATAACGTGAAATTGTTTCGACTAATCTATTTCGGGTATACCTATAAAATAGATAATTTTTACAAAATAAATGGACAAACTGAAATTTTGTAGATAGATGTTAGATATAACCTCGCCCCATTGGAGACGTTTTATTCTTATTATAATCATCATAACAAAACTGCATAAAATCGGAATATTAAAACTTTCTAATTCCTTTACAATAGGAAAAAATGATAGTTTTCTGGTTCTTTATTTTTTAAACAGGTGATTTACACCTTAAAATGAAAATAAATCCTCTTTAGTTTGCTTTATTTGCTACAACTGAAGATAGATCTAGAGAGTCCGCGAACTATTTTTATGCCATGATGGTTATCCTAACATCACATTTGTTAGAATGATTAACCTTGTGGACAAAGACAGCGCCTTCCTTTGTTACTTTTATTTTCGTCATTTTCGCTCTACAACTAAGCAATTCTTACCAAAAATACAATCACGGAAGTATAATGCACGGGTGGTCTGAAAAGTTTCCGACCCCAGATTTTTCAGTATTAATATTCAGTAGAATATTAAGTTAAAATATTATGTACTCCATGTAATATATCACTTATCAAGTTCGCCTGTATTTACCTAAAATTTGTTCCTAGCTTTGAACAATGTTTCTCATGATATTTTAGTGATTCAAAAATAAGGAATGCCATTCAAAATTATTGAAAAATATCGAATTCTCCCAAAGTAAATCCTTCACGTAATGTAGATGTAGAGAGAGTATTGTCTTTAACGTAAATTATTTGGAAGCAAGAAAGGGATTCCAAATTTTTTAAAAGGACTCTAATTTCCACAATTTTAAAGTCCTTTGTTGATTTTTACACGAGCTCTAGAGGAAATTCAGAGTTATCGAAAGAAATTTGTCAAGGTAAAATTGTTAGTACTAATCTAATACATTAGTAAATGTGATTTACTGAATTAGGACTGCGTTCATGATTAAAACTGAAGTCAGATTTAGTAAATTAATATCACCAGTCAGTCAGTGAATAACACACTGAAGCTCAATGTTGGTTGAAGTATCTGCAAACAGTGCTAGGATACCTCATTACTCTGAATAGGAATTTCATTTTTTATTGATATATGAAAAACCTATAATCAGAAAGAACAAATATGCACGAGCGATCTCAAGGGATAAATCCTGAAACTGAATAAGTGATACATATAATGCAAATGTGTGCTTTTCATGAAACAAGAAATTTGCTACTTCTTTTTCAGGCGATTTGTGTATTTTGGTTTGAGAAGAAAAAACTGGCTCTAATATGTTATCGAATTTAAATAATGTTTCAGAATACATTAAATGCTTTCCAGACACTTCGAGGTGAGAGGGTTACTGCGTCTCTTCAGTTATAAAAATTTCAACCGAACTTCTCATTTAATTCAATATTTTCATTTTTGTGTTGGTATTCTATTTCTGAAATACAGGAAGAATATTTTAAATTTACTAAATAAGGATTTATAAAAAATAATAAGACATTGGAAATTTGAAGATCTATTTTATAACTTTAATACTCGCAAATTTGTCGATAATGTTTGAATTTTCAATCTTATGAACTTCCTCTTGTTCGATTGTGAAAATAAATAAATTTGTAGCCTCTGGAAAAATGGAAAAAGTTTTTGAAACGGTCTGAGAAAATATCCTGGTCGAAGAGCTTAGTTGGATGAAGCATCCTACCGGATAGGGGAAGATCACAGGTTCGATTCCGAGTCCTAAGAGGGAGGAACCTTTTTGTGTTCGTTTTTCCCTGAGTTTTATCCTGGCTGCATGTCCTTATGTGCAAAATTACCCTAACCCTCTTCTTTGTTAGCCTCTCTAGGGTAATATTCAAGAAACTTTTTATCAATTTTAACTTTGAAAAGCATATTTCAGCCGATGTCACTGCTTCTGGCATTGTTAGAATGATTCCACAGAGTATATCTGTATTTTGGTATGTTTCTTTCAAACTTGTTTAGAGAGCAATTTCCACTAGAGATTCTCAAAGGCTGCAACACCCAGAGTCGCGGGACTCCATAGGTATGGGGCCCGTTGCGACTACCTCCCTATTTCAGATATTTCTGGTGATTTCGTAAATGGCATCACAGATCTAAGAAAGCAATTAGATTGTTCAGATTAGTCAAGTTCAATTTATTTTGCTTGTTCTGATATGATGGAGATTGGAAATATCGAGTATCTGATATCTTTTGTTAAAATGGAAGTATAGCCTCTTCATCATATTTCAATTTTCTAGTCTCGTTGTCAGCATTATAGTTAATACAAATCATGTCAAAGTTAGGCTGGGTGAATAAATTCTCTCACTGCTTATTTATTATTTTAATCATGTTGGGGTGGAGATCCTTCCGGCCGGCGAAGCGATCGCTTCCGGAGTTGACAATATAGAAGGAACAACAGGGCAACGACCGCATGTCAGGATCAAAGAAACTCCGTTATTTTGTTGCATTTGTTTCTCATGGTTATTTTTTGCATTTTTTTCTTTATTATTCATCAACCATTTTTGATGAATAATAAAGATATTTATATGATTTTAAGTGTATTTTCATTAAAATTGGGTATGGAAAATTGGGGACCATTACATGTTGAGCATGATTTTTCTTACAAATAAAATTTCAGAAAACTACCTCGAGATGAAGCTCGGAGTAGCAGTGCTTCTTTCAAGGAAGTCGCAATTTTTTCAAAGAAGCGTTCTATTTCAGATCCCTAATTACGTACTTTTAATTGCAATATCTTTGGTAAACAAATTATAATATTAAATTCCTATTGAAGTACAATTATTTTGGTACAGTTATCTATATATAACTATTTAAAGATCCGTATTTGCTATTGTGAAAGCGTATGGAATCAAACACCAACCGCTGTAGAAAAATTAGGCGTTTTCATGGTTCAAATAAAAAGTTAACGAAAGTTCAATTCTTTAAAGCATAGTCATTTTAACTCAATTATGCACAATTAACAATGCCCTCTCTTTTAAATGTACGGGATGTAGAGATTAGAATAAACAGCCAAATTTCCGGAGAAACGTCACTGCGACTATTTCACTTTAATGCAGAAGGTATTTCTCATTGTTTCAAATGTTACATCTTGCTTGGAGAAATTACTCAACTTCAGCTATTACTATGAAGCTATTTCTCTTTTCCCCGCAATCATTCTTTCATTGTGATTGCATGTTACTTTCCGATATCATGAAGGCAATATCTGAACTTCTCTTGGTATTTTTTATATGAATAAGTGTACAATGCTTCTTTTTTAAAATATTATTCATTGGTATTTTTCATTAAAAATGCTATAGAATTTTCTGCGCTCAACGGCGTTAATTTTGGTCCTTACTCTGATTGCTATCAACATGTTTATTTATAGGGTTATTGGGCTGAACTTAAGTTGAATTTTTCCACTCGTAGCATTTTCGCTAAGGGAGGAATGTACAAGGTAAAATTCCTCATTCTTCATCATGTGTAATCTATTCATTTCCTCTTCAAATCTTTTTTAGGTGGTGAAGAAGGATATTAGTTTGAGGATTCAACCAGCCTTCGAACTGATACCTTTACACTCAGAAATCTGTTATACTAGTCAAAGGAGACATTCGCGGTAAGAACATACCTACTTTGATTCAGCAACTTCATAAACAGTTTGGAGATTATTTCCCAGCTCGTAAGAGGTAAGTATTAAATAAGTGTTAATTAAGGTAAGTATTACTAGTAGTAAGTACTTTAGTTTAGTGTTTCCGAGTTTCCGTGGGGAAACCCAAGCATTAAAATGAATCCTGCGTTCTTCTTAAACAATTTTTAAGTCACCTTCTTTATCTTTATATTCTAATGTGTTTGAATCCTTCGTTTTCATATTTTACAAACATAAATATAAAAGTGAACGATTCGTCAACGTGTTATCAAAATTATGAAGCGACAAAATAGGTTTTTCGTCCAGTTAATGTTCGTCTCCGTCTCATAAGTTACATCATAGAGTAACTCTATTGTTAAATTTTTATCTTTAGTTTTATTCAGAGTCCAGAAAGCAGCAATTAGTTTGGTATTTGTCACTTTTTTATTTCCCGTTAATAATCAACGGGCAGTTCAGCTTGGTATTAGTTAAATTTCGTCATTGCTTCACAGTGATTATATCAAAATTTAACGCATGAAAATGAACGGTTTGTATGCATTAAATCAGATAGCATTTAAGATTCCAAATATTTGAAAGTTTCTGTTTTCATCAAAACATTATTGCATACGTTATTTTCTTTCTTTTTCCTGCAACATTTCTTATCCAAACTCAGAAGCGAGTTTCACAGTAGTCTCGTGTTTTGGTTTATTCCCCTCACCCCGAAACGCTGAGCTTTGCAAGGAAAGAAGTTTTTCTTGATCGAAGTTGACGCATGTCTTCCTCTTGCGGCTAGAGTCAAAGAAACTTCTCGCTCCTACACATCCTTAATGTTTTTCATCCTCTTTCTCCTTTTTAAATATATCTTTCGTTTTTTCTTTTCCGTTCAGTGTATCGTATTGACCCTTGGTCCATTTTCGAAATTTACATTACCTCTCCTGCAATTGATGTCAGCCATAAATTATATCGTTAAAATCTTATAGTTTTCCTGCAGCATCATTGTCATTGTTTTTTCCTATTGGAAACGACCAGAAATAACTGTTTGTTTAGTGCGTCAACTCCTTCGCATCGCCATATTAATCGCGTTCTCTTTACATAATGTTCTTCCACGCAAGTATCTTCAACGTAAGATAGAAGTAATATAGATCTCGTGATATCAACATGTAATATCTCAAGAGCCGGTAATAGAGGCTAATTCAATTCAGGAGAGAAAGGGGGAAGAATGAATGAGTTGGTTTTTAATATTAAATGCTATATACATATAACTGCAAAGTATATGCTAAAAATTGTACCTATATCAACTTTTATTCGACATGGATTCTAGATTATATTGCAGTTTAAGGCCTGATAATAATCTTCAGTGGAGAAAGCATGTTTTTGATCATATATTGGTTAGCAGAGGCAATATTTTCCTATGTACTGCGTTAGGGGAAAGACATCCTTCATCTCGCGATATCTACTTGCAAAAGACCGATCATTATGCAAATCGATTCCGTTGAATTGTTTCCCATGTTTGTTTGTGCGCCTTAATTGCTAGCAGTTTCCTATTCAAGCCTCCTCATACTTGATAAGGTCCAACTTTTGTTTTCAAGATTCAATACTCATTGGGTGTGGAGACCAAGTAAATTTTCTTTAAGCGTAAAAATTTTATCCTTTGTTCTCACTTGGGAAAAGAGCATTGAAAAATGAAATTTTCAGTTGGAAATTGATTGCTATCTTGTAAAGAGATCTTTACCGAGACATCTGAGAAGGATAAAATGTAGCAGCAGACCTTATTGTATCAATCTCGCCTTTAGTAAAGTCATGCCCTATTGTTTATCTAGTTAACATGTTTGTCAATTTCTTGAGTTCACATCGTGATTGAACAAGATCCGTTCCACCGTGATCGAAAAGGTCGAAAGTAATACAATTCTATATTCTATCATCATGACTACTTTCCCCCAGAAAAATATACAAAAACCACGCATGACTCAATCGCTCGGTCATTAAACTCACAAAAATGGAAGGCATGCTTCCTTTTCCTCGTAAAGCTGTGTTTACCCATGCAGCCGCCCGAGTGCAAAACAAATCGCCACCTTCTCTAAATGGTAGTATATACTCCAGGATAGTTTTATTGAAGCTACACGACGCGTTTCAACAATTACACTTTGCAGTGAAGAAATGTTAATGTTCATTTTTACCATTGAGAAGATCTAACAGAGAGCGATAGTTTGATTTTTGTGATGTCGATAGAATTAACAACACTTAATTTTCTAATGTTATATGAATGCGATTAAATCTAATCACGATATTTATACTTTATACACACTATAGTATAATATACTATTCACTATATTATACCTTTCGAATCGCAAAAAGGACTTTGTTTAATTATGAGAGTAACATCCAAACTCCATGCCGCATAATTTATTCAAGAAACTTCACTTATACGGCCCTACAATATGATTTTAAACGACTTTTTCATTTTAGTATTTACAAATTTGTATAGATACATTATAGACGGAGATTTTGGTCCTTCCAACCGCCGGTGTGACGTGCTACGGCAGCCCTGCTCTTAGGCTCTGAATGAAGTGAGAGAGAGGTTTATCCTCAGATGCGAAAATGTTAGGAATCTCGGTTCTCATTAGCGAAGGAACGCAGAGAGAGGAAGAGGTTGAGCATTTAAAAACTTGGGCGTTTCAGGATCACCTTTCGCGTCACGAGGTTGGACTAATTATCGCTTGTTTTGGTGTCCGAAAAAAGCCATTGCAGTAGACGTGATCGGCGTGGCGATACGGCCCATTGCCCATGCCACCGTCTTCCACGCGCGCGACTAGCACCCATCTTAAGACTACCCACCCTATGGCAGCTGAGAGCCTTCAACCATCGGAAGCGTTGCTAATGGCTTGGATCAGAGATATTTTGTCTCTCACCCTCCTTTACCTCGTTTCCAAAAACATCTCCGCATTTTGGTTGAACATGGAGATTTCAATGTAGTAGGTTTTTCAGTCAACGATACACGCCCGAATCATTTGAGATGGATATCGTATTTAGCATATGGAAATGATGCAAAAGTAAATATCATCGTACTTATTCGATGAAAATTTATTTTTTGTCATATATAAACTCATCTATATGAAAAATCCTATAAACTTATTAACCGAAGGAGACGCATAAGCCAGCGTTTTTCAAATAATGTTCCGCAGAACGCTGATGTGCCGCGAAAAGTTATGAAAATCGATTAGTCTCGTATTTCTTGTTGAATGAAGTTGAAACGTTTAAAATAATGAACTATAATAAAATAATGAGCTATTGACTCTTATTTGCATCAATTATATTTTGCCAATAGCTTCTGGTGGTTACATTAACCATCGTTACATGTAATAATGATTGTGAGTTCTCTACTGTTTTCTATACTCCCTACTTTATACAGTGTGTTCCCATATCTCAAGACATCATAAAAGCGAATATTTAACACTTGGAATAGGAAAGCTATAATATTTTCAATTGCATAATTTTGCTGCAATTTAGCATATTAAAAGTAATATTAGATGGATACAAGATGGATAATTACAAACTCACATATTGTTTCTTTTCCATTTTATAGATTTACTCTGGTCTATCTTTTGGGCATCAAAATCGATGTATTTTTTCAAATTACGTATTTAGGCTGTCGTTGGATGAAAAAATAAACCATTTTTTAATTGAGAATCAATAACAGTTGTCTCATAAATGAATCCAGACATAATTCAATAATGATAGTAATATTTAATTTAAGCACATAAAGTTTTACCCCAATAAAACTCACCAAATAACAAAAATTTCGCTCATAAAATCAGATCGCATCTAAAGATCAAATTTGACACAGGGATACTTTGAAATACAATAAACACATTTCATTCATCCTTTTCGAATCGACCAGCTTACTCGCTTTCTTCACTACATACGCAAATCCACATCTCCCCAACCGTGTTTTATCCAACCTTGACTATAATAAGCTCTACTCACGCATATTCTACGGTCATCCCAAACTACGTCCTTTCGGACTAACAGCCCTACGTCCGGGGAGTAACCTCTGCCTCCCACTACTTCCATAAACATATTCCAACCGCGTTCCGCGAACCCGGCCGCGAGTGTGGGCGGGGGCGCCTGTGTTGACCGGAAACTCGGCGCAAGTCGCTCTAAAACCTTCCTTTCTTCCACCCTTCCTCTTCTTCCTCACGTCCTTTTCCACCTCAAACCATTCATCCGCGAGCGCGTGCGTTAGTGACGCACTGGGTACCCAGGTAGGTCCACCCACGGCCCTTCCGCTCCTGTATTACCCCCGTGCGGGGGCGCAATGAACCGCTGTAAGGAAGGAAGGGACGAGGTGATGAGGTCGTATCGTAAAGACGAAGGAAAACAGTTGAAAGGTGATGTATTTGGCCTCTCAAATCGAATAGCGGTCCTGTCTCACGGAAGGGATGTAAGGGACAGGTGTGTATGCTAATGGAAGGCAGGGGATGATGGGTTGGGAAAATAACGAGTATGACGGTAATATTAGGGGATAACGGTGTTTGTGTGTGGTCCTCATGCACAGGATGAGGGATTGGAGGATGATGTGACAGGATAGACCGCTTGAGACAATGTAGGGTTGAATGTATGTACATTTTATGTTCTTCAGCAGTAATATCTTTGTTCTTTTTATGAGGGTACGTTGTAAAGTAATCCCGTAATTTTATTTCTTCCGTCGGAAATTAAGACCCCTCACCAGGGTGATCATTCTCTGTACTCCAACTCCAAAGAAAAGGTTATATTCCAGGTAGGGTAGAAGCATGCTGTCTTGGTGAATGATATTCTGCTATTCATGTCGGATGTGCAAAAGTTTGCTTTCTAAATATACCCATATTTACCTGACTAGATTTCTAAGCGATTTCTTGAGCATTTTTCATTATTATTTTTTAATTTTTAGGTGTAGTAATAGTCCGGTGGAAACGTTATCATAAAAATTTACACCACGCTAAAGGTATTGTACACTATTACAGAATTACGCCATTACAGTATATCTCCTAGCTACAAAAATACGTTTATCACATTTCAGATATCTCCCTTGTAAATGTAATACATTGGGACATCAAATTTAAATGTTACTTGATACAAATTTACACACAACTAGATTTACTTCTTATCTTTACATCCCTAAGCCTATCATACAGGTTTTCTCAGGGTTCCTGAGAATCCTTCATCTGGTCTCGGGGTTCCATGGCTCAGTGTAACTCATACATCTTCTAAAATTATTGACAACATTTTATGTTTATAATTTTCTCTATAAATCTATTATAAATACCCGTTTATAATGATTAGTTACCACATGTAAAGGATTATATGAATATTCAATCCCATGTATTTTTATTAATTTGAAGAGATGAATGGCCTGTTATTTGCCACAGTACCTAAAATTTTCCCGCGCGACGCCAAGTGAATTCTGCTACTATGAAATAAAAGTAGGTAGAATATTAGGTATGCAGAAGCACACTAAAAGGATATTCCTACTGGCCACCTCAGGTGGCTCCTGATTACCCCCGCTTCTGTCGCTCCACCACCATTCACGCTGAGGTAGGACAAATAACACTTCTATAACAAGAAGTATCATTTTCTTTCCTTAGTAGTGTTTTAATTTTTCTTAGAAAATTTTTAATTTAAAGGCGATAAATTGATTTCTTCTTTTATTTCTCTCTGGAGTTTTCCTTATAGATTTGCAGCAAAAGTATGGCTGAAAAAGAATTAAATTTAGAATTCAATTGTCGAATGGAAAATTTTCATTATCATGCTATATTTTGTAGGCAGAGAATTTGAAGTTCCTGAGGATGGGTGACAATGATTTTTAACTAATATTAGAAAGCATTTGATTAATTATCTAGTTTTCATCCTATGCAATTTATTTTAATTTTTATTCCTCCGAGTGAAACTGTTTCAACTATGATTAACAGAGTCAATCTTACCTTAATTTTTAGGTGATGGAAGAGATAAAATTAGTCGCATTTAAAAATATTTTGTTCTTACATTTTCATCATGTTTTCACCTATATTGTTATCGGAAATCAATTAACAAGTACGGCGTTGAACCTAATCTGCTTGAGATTAGTTTTCTTTCCAAACCGACTTGTTTCCGATATCTCATTCGAGAACCCTTTTTTCTCTTCAATTAAAGCTTTACATGGCCAGAATTGACGGAACAAGCAGAATAGAAGATGAAATGACCGAAGATCTTTTTCTGGAGAATTCCCTCGGATAATGATCACTTCTCGAAATTTCGTCTCCGACGATCGTATTTATTAAGTGCTGATGTGTTCCGTCGTAAATATTTTGTATGCACTCGGTACTGCTATGGAGCCCCAATGACGCACATTGCCCAAAAGATTTATTCGAAACTCAACTCACGTCATTCGCTAAGCTAACATTAGATCCCCTCCTAAAGTTCTTCCCGCGTCGATCCTATCTATTACGCTCACAACCTTACGACGATACGGGAAGAGGTGGTTATAGTTCAACCTCAAGAGAGGGTTACACGCAGGAAGGTCCTGCTCACATACAGGTCGTTCCCCTTACCTCATTCAAGCCCTGTCCCTTAAGATTCCTAGACACACGATCTATCAGATGTCACATAGATCATAACTGCTATGTTGCCCCTCTCCAACCCCTTTTCTTCAAATAGACATCCTCTTCCTTTTCGGAGGGTTCTTTTTTTATTCCGTCTTGTTCTCTTCTTTTTTCGTCACTCTCCCTTAATTTTAAATGTTTTCCTTTCCCTAAATTCCATGAGGATTTCATCAATATGTTGGGTTTAAATGAGATCGAAGTGGATTAATGCAATAAACGATTTATTTTATTTACGTATCCTCTCACTGGTAATTTTCGCTCAAATTTGGTCCGACATGTCCTTTATAACTGCTGCATCTATGCTTATGCTATTATTTCATTTTCCCCCCATCGTTTGATATGGCTATATACTAAATATCATATATAGCATAAGAAATTGATAGAAATACATTTTTAAAATCTGAAAATTCTCTGGAAAACTTTAGTTATTTTTTGTCATAATTTATATGCATAATTTTTTCTCTTTGGTATAATTTTTTCTCTTAGGTATAATTTTTTCTCTTATTCGGAGGTTTGGATTTGTATAGGTATTTACTAGAAAATAACAACCTAGGCTGAAATTATGATTGCAATATGATTGAATTCATATTTTCAACGAAATAGTCGATAATTAGTATCTATGTATATCATGCATAATATTATTTTATCAAAATTATTAGCCCCTTCATTTGAGGATTATCCGAGATCAATAGCCAATTAAATAATTAAATAATGTAGTGTTCAATTGCAGAATACCTTTATAAAAACACGGATGGATTTTCGGAGCAATGTTAGCGATTATCATTCACTACTCTTCCTTCATTCTGTTGGAGATGATTATCCATTCGTGGGTTTTACTCATAAATTCTCAACATCTTTAGTCTTATGTCATTTCCTCAATTTCACGTCATCTATTCCTTAATCATTCTTCTATAGGCTCATCGCTTTTCACTCTTAACTATCTTAGTCTGTCTTCCCACGGATTGGAGCCCTCTTGGTCAATCAACTCTCTCCTTCTCATGCCCCGCTAGCTTCCTGTTTCCTCCCTTTTCCGGTCATGTTTGCCACATAATAAGCGACATAATCCTCTTGTTAAGCAGAGAATCCGAATCGCCAAATTACGAATGTATCG
This sequence comes from Pachydiplax longipennis, assembly GCA_036926295.1. NCBI lineage: Eukaryota > Metazoa > Arthropoda > Insecta > Odonata > Libellulidae > Pachydiplax > Pachydiplax longipennis. The sequence goes on from JAVFKF010000012.1 coordinate 23,646,858, forward strand.
AACGCTTTCCCGCCCTGTTTGTCAATTCCACTGTTTTGTCCATTACTCCGTCGCGCCGTCACGGTCGATCAGCGTACAAGATAAAACTCTCGCCCACCTCTTATTCCGTCTGTTTAGTTCGAGATGAAGAGATAGGACGGTTTTCTTTCTTCTGTTCGGTGGCTTCATCCCATTGTGATTATGAAAGGGTTGGGCGCACCTTATCCTTTCGTGGATGCGTCCCGTGTAAGAGTTTTCGGCGTCTCCCAAAGAGTTCCTCAAGGGGTGGCTATTATATTTTACAAAGTGTCCGTTTCGCTTGAGGTAAAGGGAAGTGGGGGCGCGTGCTGCGTGAATGCAATTATGTTTACGGGAGAGTTTTTCGAGATTTATTCGCCAGGCGAAGGGCCTCCTTCCCTGACGTCCTGTCTCCTCTCTATTTCCTGTACTGGCTGCATTCCTTCCTCATTCTCCGGTTTTCTTTTCGGGGATATTAGCGACCGAATCGCTTCCGAATTCGACTCGCGTGGTTACGTTTCCTTTAATTCTACGAGAAAGAATTTAGTATTTTTCCCAATCTAAAATTTTGAAGTTTCTTAAGAAGTTAATTGACGGCGAAGAATTCAATTAGTTATTGCTCCATTTTTATTGCTGTTATTCATTCATCCTTATTCTCAAATTTGGGATATTAACCGCGGTCCTTTTTATTACTGTAGCTTCCTATCTAGGACTGCTTCGCTCATAGAAATGTTTTATATAATAGCTCAAAGATATTATTTTTCTCTCATCATTCTAAGAATGGTCCAGGGGTATCCTATATTTTACCATAAGTATTAGCTTTTAAAAGAATTCACTGAACTCGGCATATGTTGTTGTAGTTTGAAATCAATAGTAATTCATCGAAGCTTGTACGTTTAATTCCTCAATTTCTGTTGCATATAAATTCGTAAATTTCTTCACTTTTTAGAGTAGATCCCAGTAGAACTTACATTTGCCGTTTCACCTTAGTTATCAAAGGTTAGCATAGAAAATTGTGCGAAGTCTTCAAAAAAAGAACAATCTACTTGGACTAATAGAATTGATGAAAGGGCATGCAGCCTGCAAGATGGTTGATGAACACCAGCGCATTAGACGCACTCCTACTTTGATGAAGTTTTTTGGCGGGTTATAAATATTTAATGCACATACTTCCTGTAATCATGTAAAAAAAATTTTAAAATTTTTAATTTTCTGTTTTCCATTGGATATCCTCATACCGGAAATTTGTTTTCAGCTGGTAATTAAGTAATCAAGGATTTGTAATTCTAAGGGAAAAATCGATGGCTATTTTGAAATCAGTCACTCTATTTTACGAATCAAACGGAGTTTTACGTCTAATAATTATAGCAAAACACGACTCGGAAATCTACCCTAACGTAATAGTAAAACCTAATGCATCATACTGACTAAGAACACCCTCCACCCCTATCTTTTCCTTGGTTCATCCTAATAAGTATCCGGATACAAGGACCTTCCTCTCATCGATCTTTTCACCTCTTTCGTTCTTAATATACTTTAAATACAGTTCTCTTCCGCTTCCTCTCTGACGAATCTTCAAACTGCTTCCTGCCTGTCCTTGGTGAACCACATCCATGTCGACTCGCGCATCTCATAAACGACTTTCATCTAGTTTCGCCCCATAGCAGCATCCTTCCATCCCCTTATTCCCTCTTTTCCGGTAAGCACAATCACTGCATGCCTTCTCTTTTTGTGTCTGACATTCATTAAGAAATCTTTTATGTTAACTTCTTTTGTATAGCATTTCTATAATAGAAATATATCAGGGGATTATTGAATTATTTAGCCTACTAAGAATGATATTATGTAAGCTTAAATGAAGTGAAATCTCATTAATTTAAATCGGGCAATTATGAATGAAAATGATGGACCTATTATTTTCTTGACGAGAGATGCGAGGAAATCTAAAAAATATTCGGAAAGTAGCCTCCGGTCTCTTTTTCCTGTATAATATACGAGTACATAACTCTAGTGCTAACGATGCAAGTCTTCCTAGTTTCGTAAGGCACTTGAAAAATGAAAAGGAAAATTCTTGGAAGGAATGTAGTGATCATCGTAGGATTCATCATAGAATGGTTTAGTATAAGAGGAAGAAATTTATTCATTTTTTTGCAGTTTTATTTCTGAGTACTTAATATTTCAGAATATTTCACGACTCAAAGGACGTAAACACAAATTTCCATTGACATAGTATCCGTTATAACTAAGGGAGTGCAAAGATATAATATGGTTTCTTCAAAAAATTTTTCTATCAACATTGCTAACTTTTAATGATGATGAAATAAATACCATCTTTATATTTCCTGATTTCTTAGTAATTATCATATGAAATACATGTTATCTTATTGTTAACAGGCACTGTATGCATCCTTTAAGAGATTTCCTTTTCTTACTGTTTTAAATATTTCGAATACTTCAATTAACAATTAATAGTTTTAACAGTTGAGTTTTAAGAGATTTAATTGAGTTCAACTAAGATTTTTTTGCTTGCATGAGACAGATTTAACACCGATTTCAGCGCCTCACTCAATTCAAACGCAATCTAAGACGAGAATGAAATTTCATTGCTATAAAAATACACTTCTGCGGCAGCAGTGCGGGAAAATAAACAGAATTCCTAAAACCGAGCACGTAATTCGGATGGACCAATTTGCTTAATAGAGAGCCTTAATAACCCTAATGAAATTCCGCGGCCGATTTCTCGAAAGCAGCGGTTCGGGTTCATTAGTAACAAAATGGGATGGCGATGAAGAGTTTCCCAACTTCCGGTCTCCTTGTTTCTAAACCAAAGCGTTTCGTTTCGTTGTTTTTTTAGCCCTCTTCCTGCCCTCACCAGTGCCAAGTCAACCCCCAGTTCCCTCCTTTTTTCACCCCACCCACGCTCCACTTTCGTTATTACTTCTTTTCCTGACTTACGATTTCCCTAATGCCCTTCCCATCGTCCTTTTTAGCCATTTCATGCCGAGATTCTAAATCCGATGGATCCTTTGTTCAAAGATAGATTTTTTATAGATGCTCCAAAAAGGATTTCCTGAGGCAGAGTTAATTATGCACGTATATTTTCTTTGACACGAGGTTTTTCTTGCATGGCGATAGTGATGCGCCGGAGTGGACGCCGGAAGTTATCGATAGCATTCTAGCGATCCTATGTCCAATTTTTATTTCAAATTCGTTACGGTTGGATTACTTTTTCACTTATCGTATCATAAAAAAATTCCAGTCATTTCTCTCTCTCATGTTATAAATAATAGTAACAGGTTTCAATGCAGAGTTTTAATGGACGATTTTAGAAATGTGTACTCCATGCAATCTGAATGCTCTTAATTTAGCGACGAACTCATCAAGTCATGCAAAAGGTAATACAAAGAATAATAGCAGGGTTTCGCGATGCACATTAGGTGATTCTCAGGTTGGCCATCGAGGTCTTTCCGTCGCTTCCAGGCCCTTGCATCGACGCTTGTTCGAGCACCGACAATACGGCTGAAGGAGCCTTTTCAAACCTTTAAAACAAACCTCTCTTTTATAAATTTTTATTCAGTAAATATTAAAATCATAGCTTAAAAATAATCCATAATAGGGTAACGACACTTGTTCGATTAGGTAGTAGTTCTTGCATCGTTGAGATATTATTTGATAATTCTAAAACTTTCCTCTATTTACTACATGAATAAATAGAAGAAAGCATGAATGAATATTAACTAAGCAACAACAGAATTAAAACGATACTGTTTAAATAACTCTCGGGTATCATTTTATAATTTGCTCATATGACCTTGATCGGTTCCCTAAGTTTGGAAATGAGCATTATAGAGGTTTAGGTGATACTTTTTGTTTCAGAAATATGACCACTTGCGTTTTCGTATCGCTGTCATCTTGCGTTTTCCCATCACGTGACATATCGTATCGAATGTCTTCCTTCCTTTCAGTGCTCTTGCCGGCTTTATTTTTTGCTTTGTCTACGCCGCTCCCCCATTTTCACCGCTCCAACTCTTCTTCTGCACCTCCCTCACTTATGTTACACTTTATTGCTTCCCCACTTCCGTTTTCATCTGCGCAACATTTATTCAGAAACTTTATGAGTGACGCAATCTCGAGGTAAGATGCTGAATCCGTCTACACTGCGATATCTTACGTCATATGATAATGTAAGAACATAAAATGAAATCAGTAGTCACTTCAGTACTTCATTTCAATTCTGTTGAGAGTAAAAGAAAGACCTTCAAAGCTTTCATCATTCAGTGACCAATCTTTATGGATATTTTTAAGTTTTCGTATTTCCCATGATAGTTAATTGTTATTGTTTATTTCTGAGGCCTTCCAAATATTATTTCCAAAATTTACAGATTTGCAAGTATAAACTGTAATCAAGAAACAGATTCAATTCTTATTCTTCGAATTGATCGAAAGTTTAGTTTTTAAAGGATTCTAGAATAGTTGTCTCGCAGTTATTTGTAGCAGAAAATCACTGAAATAAAATTTTCAACATAGACATTTATTGATATTTAATTATATAAAGCAATTTTTTATTGCTTTGAAAAAATAATGGTTTAGTCTACTGCATTTCATTGGATATTTCCGCCACAAATCTGCTTTCAGGCTCAAATTCATCATAGAAATCACTTTCTTCATAGAGTTTAACAGCACAAATAAAAGTTTATGTCCTTCCAATTGCTCGTTTTCTTGAAGATTTTATGAAATAAATTCTTAGTATTCTTTCTGTACAGTGGAATATGGAATAATTTTTACTACTATGGAAACTTTGAACTTTGAGCCATAATCATGTGCTTGATGATGGAGATCATTCTTCAAAACCGGTCCCGTGTTCGAAATAAGTACCATTCGATATGTCCTTTTCTATTATGAGGGTTTATAGAAAAAATTAAAAACTTCATATTTTTTATATTTCATTCGTCCAAAGTGTTTCATATCATTTTCAAAAAAAATAATGGTGATATATTTTATATGTATAAATTGCGTCTAGTCTACGAGAAATACTAATATGGTAAATTTCTCCATTTCTCCAAAAGTTGAAACCTTATTTTTTACATAGCGGTCATCACATGATTTTCTCGAAATCAACAAATAATTTTGCTCTTCGTTGGACAAAATTACGTATACATCTTTGTCCATTACCTTTTAAGAATTTTAAAATTTCACATCGTAGCAACAAATGAAAGAAAAGACGCTGCTTTCCATGTATATTCGTATTTTCAGGCACCAACCTTTTTAATTGGAACCTGAAGTTATCATCAAGTTTTCGTAATGAAAGATAAAATCATAGATTCCACATACCAACAAATGACTTTTCTCTGCTGGTAGGGCAATTATTGTATATTAGATAGTGAAAAATTCGCATTTCCATGGTAAAATCAAATTTGAGATCGGAAGCTCTCCAGATTTCCTGTCTTGTCCCCATCTGTACCCCTGGAAGTGGAATGCTCTCCTCATCTTCATCATCCCCTCGAGAGGAATCCTCCCCCGTAGTACATGTACACACAACCCCTCCAAAAAGAAAAAAATAATCCTCAGGCGACAGGGGAAGCAAAAAATAAATTCCCAAAAAAGAAGCGTAGACTCGTTCTCTCCCAACAGACACGGTTGTCATTGACAACCGAATCATTTCGGCTTCCTACTGTCGTTCATATCTCGCCGCCAACTTCCTCTTCCCTTTCCCTCATCGCTCCAACTCAATACCAAATCTAAACCTGGTTAAATCCTTACCTTGTCCTGTCCGAGTGTATTTTGAGTTGACATTCGCCTTGCCCTTCAACGTCCTTCCGAGTTTCCGTTCAAACAATTCCTTCTGATATAATTTTGAGCGAGGAACATTTTGATCCGAAATACGTGAAGTTTATTATGGATTATTATTTTATTTATTGTATAAGACAGGAAATCTAATATAGTAACTAGGATCGTAGGTTCAATAATCTCGTTTTATTGGGATGAGACGATTTATTTTATAGCTTCAAACTAAATACTTATCTTCTGAATATTACATTAAAATTTTTCGAAATTGCACATACTTATCATAATAAGATAAGGTGCAAAAATAGTAAAATCGTAAGTTAGAATCATTTGATTACATTAATTACTAATTTAATAATAATAAAATTATAATATGTAAATAATACTTAACAAATCGATAGCCGGTTAATTATAGCGGCATGTGAAATTCCAATTTCTTTAGTTTTATAGGTCGATGGAAAAGGGTACAACTTAAATCAAATTATAATAATACATTTTACATAAGTATTATAAGTTATTTAAACTTTATACTAAATATAGTATATAGTATATAATATGTAGTATCTTCTACATACACAATCAGATATGGCCAAGTTGGGAGTTCCATGGATACCATCCAAGTCCATCAATTAAAGAGGGCCGCATTTCAAGAAAGCAACATTGCTGTTTTGTAGCAAGTAAATTGCACACTTGAGAGAATTTTTATGCCAAATATTAAGCTTTATTAATTAACAACTAATCGTCACGTTGACAGAGGAAGCGGAAAAAGGGTTCTGATGGAAAATTGCATCTGAGGCTCCTTTCGTAGATGGTCGGCTCTTTGCATAATAATAACTCATCTTGTGATTTAGGAAGGTTAGAAGTCGAATGGGTATCTAAACACATAAATTTTCATAATTTTAATTACGAAAATACCATTCAACCAAAATCAGATTCTCACGCCATTCCCAAATTATCATTCAGGAAGTAAAGAAATGAAATTTTTTTAAGAATAATGGTGATTCACATAATTATTTTTTTTAGATTCAAAAATTTCTTTCTCTCATATTAACTCTATAAATTAAGAGGCATAAGTATCATTTCCTCAAACAATGGCTGTATCAATAGAAAGTCTTATCTACTTTGTTCTCTTTGGGAATTTCAATGATGTCACGAGACATGGAAGATGAGGGTAACTTATACAGAGTTATTGATATATTATTCATTCCGAATTTGTCAGTTCCTTTCTCAGTAAGCCCATTAGGCGCCCTTCCTTGATCCCTATCTTCTCTTAAGGGTTCTTTAAGAACGTGAGGTTAGGGGTGGTCTAACTCTCCATCCAGTTGGTTGGTTACTCTTCTAACGGAGACTTACTCAACTGCATAAATTAAGGCATAGAAGGACCGTAAATGTTTCAACATGGGTTCATTAGCGCCAGAGGTCGTTTCGGCTCTGGATCTCGCACCTCGTAGACATCTTCGTATCGCAGCGAGGATAGAAATATCGAATTAAGGACGAATTGAATCTTGAATCAAGTTATTTTCACTAACTCAAAAAGGGCACATTGTCTTTACACACTGTTGCTCTGACGGAGGAATTCGTTCGGTTTGAAGTAATTGGATTTGGTTGAAATATATACCGTACGAAGAGAAACCACATTTTTTCATAAATTGAATCTTTTGTTCATAAAAATATTAATAAGATGAGAAATATCAGAATTAGATTTAATCGCTAATTTCTTATGTAATTATACCTTATAACAAATAAAAGATTTATTGAGAAATTTGGAAATCCTTTCTTAGGAAAATTCTTTCTTAGAAAAATCCTTTCTGTTGTGATTAGTTTGAAACTCAGAAACGAATTATTACTCTAAAATTAAATCTACTAGGATCCGGGTTGACATGTTCTCCCGCGTTCAACTTCGATGATAAGCGGACCCGGGTTCGATTCCGGGTGGGAGCCTACGTGCGAAGTTACCTCAGCTGTCGAAGCATTTTTAACAATACTACTACTACTACTACTACGACCCAATAAAATGTATGTTAGTTTTTAATTTGTAGCTACGAGTATTTAAGGTTAGTGCACTAGATTAAATGTAATTTTTTTGCTATATCGAATTATTTTTGTGTTTTCCTGGTCAAGATACTTCAGAAACATTTACTTTTGAAAATTATAGTGGTTAGGGATAGATATTATTCTTTTTATAAAAACTATTCGTTCTTAGTATAAGAGACTAGGCTGTAATTTTAAAAACATTTCAATCGGTGGAATACAACTGGGATTGGTTTTTCTGATTGATATATTTTGCTCATTGAATGGTTCCGTCAAAGTGCAGAGATGAATGTGATCAGCCTATTTAACTTACTCTATTTAACAATTGTGCTTCACTTTAATCAATATGAGTTATTTGGATTAGAATTGGAAAGAAGTCTTTTATTGCGACACCAGGACTACTGAAAAATTTCCCTTCTATTAATAATATGAAAGAAAATTTGATGGTTGCTATCTTTTTGTTGTCCATAAGCTCGAAGGAAGGGTTGAAATTGGCTTAGATATAATAAATGTATTTCGAATCTTCCTCTCATCTGTGCTCTTAGGATTTCATCGATACTTTGAATCAGTTTCAGTTTCGCTCCAACTATCCTTTTTTATGGCTCTAGAATCTTTCCAGATCACAGATATTTTTTGGTAAATACTCACATAAATCTTAAACCTTTTTTGCCTCAGAAGCTGTTCTGACATATTTTTCGCTTCTACTCTCGTCGATGTGCACTGTATCATCATATTTGTAACCTCTTTAATTCATTTGTTATTATGCATTTATACGTTTCGTTAATTACATGAATATATCTGGAAAACACCCTAATTTAAAGGAAGAAGAAATCAATAGTTTCATTAACGATTAGAAAGCCACATATTTTAATAAAGTTCTTTGAAATTTACTCCGAAGATTCCCACAGAATAGCATGTTTTTGGTGAAAATGACTCAGTAGACTTCTTGGCATACCGAAGATAGGGTAATTTTCATATAAATGGAAGGGATAAACCACAGGTTGAGGAAAGGACGCTCTAAAATGAAAATAACGCCTTCTGTTCCATATATATATACTCGTATATAAGGAGGAATCAAGGTTAAAGTTACTTTATCGGAATTTCTGCTATTTATTTACCTAGCGACGCCATTATCAAGGGTTGGACTGAGATAAATTTACGACCATTTTATTTGGGCTTTGCGAACATCTGTCATAATTTTGAAAAGTTCAGTGAAAGGTGTCTTCTTAGCTCGTCCTGAACAGGTATCATTGTGAGCCTTGTTATCACCTGCTTTTTGGGCGTAACCCTTTTCTAGATAAGGGGTTGTAACAATGACCCTTTTGTTCCTTGGTTTGGTGCACCGACAGATAGACAACACCACAAAGATGACTGATTCTCTGTAGATTCTACTGTAACCAGATGAATTTTACAGAAATATCAGATATTGATAAAGTGAAATGGATTCTCGAATGCGTGACTTCGGAAGGACCATTACCAAAATTAAATACTTTGTAATTCTGGCGATTGAGAAGGTATCTCCATATTCAAAGCCAGTAATTTAGGAAATATGAGTATATTTTATGATAACTTACAAACTTTACTTTGACATCAGCAGATATACATAGATACCTTGGGGGCTCATCTGTGCGAAATAAAATAAGATTTGGAAGCACTTCTAGCAATATTATTACTCTACTACACACCGAAAGGATGCTTTCAGGGAGAATATGCAGATGTAGATCTACCTTATTCTCCGTTCTTTTAAGGCATGAGTTCCCTTTGGTTGGCCGTAATGGCAACAAGTCTTCGTAGATAGCAGATTATATACTTCATCGGTTTTTATTTGCCATTAGATAAGGCGACATTAAATTTTATTGTATATTAACACATTTTGAGCTATAATTTTATGCATGAAATGTGGTTATGTAACTTTTATGTCATGTTATGCCATAAATCGTTAGCAAACTATAATAGTGTGATTAGATTTGAAGAGAATATAAGATTTCACATTTTTGGGCAGATTCCAATTAAATACCATCTTTCCCAATTAAGACATAAGAGTTTGGGATAAAGTATGGAATGAGATTCACAAGAAAGAATTAGCTATTAGTTCAGTTGGAATAGGTTAAAGGTTCGCGGGATAAACATGCTTGATCTGTATTCTTTTTAAGAAAGTATTTGAGGGCGCGTCAATATTGATAAACACGAAACAAAATACTCTTAGTGTATATTTCCGTGCTAACTCAATTAACAACGTTCTATTACAATGGAGCCTTATGCTCATATGACTTATACTTAATTACAATTTGATGATTTTTTCTTATACGCGAGACAATAAAAAATTCTCCATGATTCGAGTTTTGACAGCGAAATAAATCTTTTCCATAAAAGATTCGGTCGCTTACTACTTATGATAAATCAACAGTATCGGATAGATAGAAATTATTAATTTTTTGAATAGCTTTCTCCTTTCTTCTCGAAATTTCCTGAATGGAGCCGGGAACAGAGAGGAGGCGCGTCTTTCCTCTCTCTCTTTCTCCCCCTTATTCCCTTATTTACCTCTCCACTCCCTTCATTTTTCCCTCTCTTTACAACTTCCTCTCCCAGGCGCCACCGGCCACATATTCCGCTCCCCTAACGACTTTTTCGCCGCTACGTTGCCAAGTATTCGGCCATCTCGAACCACGCGCCATCGGTTTTTTTTCATTCCCTCCCAGGATCCATTCTTTTATATCTATTCTGAATGAACGTCTTCCTCCTCCTCCAGACGTCTCCGCTAGCCAAGAACCTGGGAAAAGACGAGTTTCCGTGAGCGACCAATGAGAGAGCGGCACCTCCTCCTCTCCAGCTTTTCATTCTCTATGAGCACGCACCCACGCACACGCAAACCTCCGCTTTTCCGATTGACTTGAAAAGGATGCAGTTCCAATGCGCGAGCGCCACTTATCGACGTCAAAATATTAGGAGTAATAGGTGCCGGAAACTGGGTCAGCGTTTTCCAGAGGCATGAAGGAATACTGAGCGTATTTTCATCACGAAATAAGAGCTCAATTGTTTCCTGAAAGACTTGGGCTTCGAGAAGGGTTCTAGCTACTTATGTTTCATGACAAATAATTAAGACAGGATATCGGAGAATCTGTTTTTACAATATTTCGAGAGACAGATGCTATAATCACAGATTTAACTTCTTTGCAAAAAGAATGCCCTCTTATAGCATTTTAGTATTAAATGCTAATTTCTTGTTTTTTCAATTGCCAGAAATTCTTAAGAGGGCTGTCGTATTTTTTATGTGAATTCTGTTTCTTGAGTTTCTAATGAAGTAATTAAGAAAATCCTTTCCACTAAGAGATTCAATGACACCAGCTTCGAATGGTTTCCTGTCTTTAATCAATCGGTAGTTGACATTTTTGTATTGTATTTGTATTTCCCAGAAAGCTACATTGAAGTTCGTGGCTTCCAGTTATTTCCGTTTCTGTTCATTTTAATTAAAATAGCTCAATAATAGCTGATAGCAATGACATCCTACGCATTATCCTATTTCTGGCTCATAACTTCGGCAATTTATTCTTTGTCTCTGTGGATGATGTTCAAGAAAGTTGTCATAATAAAGTCAGTCACACGTTGTAATAATTTTGTTAGCGAAGTAATGACGGGTGCGTAAAAATATTTCAGCAAAATTTGTTGTATTGGCATCAATTCAACAGAAATCATTAATAACATCCTGATATGTTATTTTAAACAGGTTGAATCTTAGCGCCAAGGCAAACTTCTGCGGATATTTGTCATCATATGGATTCCAAGATCTTTCTAACAAATCGTTTCCGGCTCCGAAAACGACACAGGAAACACAGGTCAGAATTTAACATTTCCGTCAGAGTAGGTCTATGAATGATGAATTTTCCGAGAAAATGAAATGAGGCTATGGGTAAATCACTTAATTAGGAGAGCGTTTATGATTTGGTAGTTATCTTCATTATCTTCAACGTTTCTATTGTGCGAACCTCATTCAGGAAGAGCTGAAAATTGAGGGTTCTCACTCTTTGCATTTGGGCCGAAGTCCAACCTCATGCCACTCATAATGAGAACGAGGAATCCCGAAATTAGCTTCACCCAATTCCTATTGCACCAACTGCTGCGATAGCAGACTTACTATCACTCTGAATTTGTCAGCAGATAGGGGATCGTTATAAAAATATTCACCGAAGCGATATTTATTTGTTTCATTTTCAGATGTTACGAAGATGGCTAATTCCTCGTATTACTGAAAATAACTTCAAATATTTTCAGGAATGTTATTTTTAAGAGAGACTATGACAATTTTCAACGAGATGATAAATGTATGAAGAAGACATTCATGATATACGATATACATTTTCACTGGGTACTTGCTTATTTGAACGTACACTATCCAGTCCGTCGCTCTGTAGTCTTTAAATACACAAAAGAATTTTTTATTTCGGTTCTAAAATTGCTGTATATATTGAATACGATGGAAGCCTAAAAATAGAAATGTATTCATAGTATAAAGAATATTATTTCTCGCTCACTAAGTGAACTCTGGATCTTCGGATTAATCAAAGCGTCTCTTATTAGTCCCTTGCAAAACAAGCTTCTAGTTATGTAAAGTATGATACTATACCAAAAATACAGTAAAGACATTAATCTTTATGAAATTATATGTATATGCTGCAAATTTTTCCTGTATTGTTGCAATATTTACAAAGTATGCTTCTGGAAACATTAACTAGACTATCAAAATAGTAACTCTAGGCAATATTCAATGTATCATGACGGATATATAAGGATTAATAGGAAGTATTTTATTATAGTGCTACTTAATTAGAAATGCTTTGGAGATCTGCTACTATTAGAGATGGCCTGATGAGAAGGCATATTTGGCATTTCTTTCAAATGAATTCGTTGCATCCGTAGCAGCATCACGAGGCATAAATCTTTCAGGTTGTCGTTTACGGAATGTAAATATCTTTAAGGGGTGACCTACTACGGACCATTCCTTGCATTACTTCCTTCACTCATTGTCAGTGTAAGTGGGACATTTGAAGAATGTTTAATTTTGATTTCGTATCCTGTTTATACTTCTTTTAGGGGTCCTCTCTAGCTTAGTTGACAGAGGAAAAGAAAAGAAAACAGTAGGGGGAAGCTTTGTTTGGAATGCTTATAAGGTGGTTCAATGAGGCAGGTGGGAGACGCTCAGTGGCTAAAATAGTGCAACCAGAATGAAGATAGCGTTAGAGTCGAGACCCTAAAGAAATAACAGGCTGGTCTATTATTACCGTGTGATTCAAAAGTTTTGAATTGGCGGAGGGTAGAATGATTAATGTGTGATGAAGACGTATGATATATGGAGGAAGGCGTTGGTCCGGATAATTTAAAAAATTGTCTGTCTGATGGGAAAAAAACGGAGGTCGACTATAGATAGATATTTTTGTGAATTCGCGACTTCCCTGCTGCAATATAACTGGAACGGGAGTCTTATTTCTTCTTTAAGAATAAAGTTGAGCATATAATTCAATTAATTATTTACTTTTCTGTAGTGTTTCCACGTCTCTCAATTCAGGTAATTTTTATTTTTTTCATTCATAATGTAAATGTGATAATTTTAATTGATTAATTGTAAATGTTACGAAAACACGATTTTAACCCGTGTATTAATCAATCGAAAGAAAAATTAAAATATGATACTCGTGTGTGACTTAACTTAATTGATGAATTATGTCGTTTTCTATTATACGGTGATAGAATCTCTACGAATAAATGTCACTACGAAGAGATATCTTGTGTTGGCAGCATATAATTTAGTGCATCAAAAGAAATATTATCTTCCATTAAAATTTTCAAAATTGAAATATTCTTCATGAATAATCTATCTTTTAACGAATTATCTCGAGTGTTTAATCGCCATCGAATGTGAAGAAATTTAAATGGTCTTAGAAGTATTAATGTACCTCACTTGTTAGCTAATTTTAAAAATTTTAAATTGATTGATGCTTTTAAATGTGTTCCAATGCATTCTCCGAATTGCATTCATTGCTTTAGTTTTAGCGATTAATATATCTGAGGGATTTGACGGTATATTTCATTTCACAGGGCGTTGTTGGAGTCAAGCCTCTGGGGATGTTCACAATCGTTCATAAATATTGATGGTATTCAGAATGAGCACAATTTTATTTAGTTTACTTCTTCGGGTACTAAGCTTAATCAATCATATTTTTTGTAGAGTTTACGTTTTCGTATAAGAGGTACTATATAATCTGAAAAGTTATATAATATTTACCTATCAACAAAAGTACGGGACTAGTATCAGCTTCGCGTATTTGTATTTTAAACTAATGTTTACGAAATTATATTTTTGAATAATTTTACTATTTTGAATAATTGTTAACAGTATGAAATGGCAACAATTCGTTTAAATCGTTGCGACTTCTGTACAGTCCTATGATATATATTTATTTTCATAGTCGTCAAATCTATTTCCGTTAATTCTAAAAATACCGCGCTATCTCTTGGAAAAATATCAACAAAAAGTGTGATAGTATCGATGAAAGTAAAAACTTGTATGATATGAGGTGTGACTTAGGTTTTCATCCACCGGAAGCCTCAATCAGCGCTTACTTGAATGGCTTTCTCATCTTTAGAATTCTTTCATCGAGTCCATATCGCTCTCCTCACTACCTCGTTTCGATTAAAAATTCCAGCCATTGTTCTCCGCGTTAAATATAGGCCTTCGGTGGCTTTCCAACAATCCCAACACTTTGGTGGAACGCTTGGGTTACCGCAAGTTGCTCTAGTACCCCGATGCCCCAATCATTCGTTTTTTTCCATCGGCTCCCCAACATCGAAATGCAGATTCCGAAGCGTACCAAAAAAGCGCAGCCCTCTCTGTTCGATTCTTCTTTTACATCGACAGAGGAAGGAAAAGTGAGATGAATCTATCGAAGCTAAATAAAGATCCTTCATTGTGCGTACGACAGAATGTAAAATCTCTACTACATTTTCTCTCTGGAGGAGATTTTTTTGGATGCAGTTATTCTGAGAGAGTAATTTCATGTTATAAGAGAATTTAGTTTGTAAGACCATTATTTTCATAAAAATTATTAGGAATACGCCTAACTCATCCAGATGGCAGTCCATTATCTGCATATTGAAAGGAAATCTACATTCTGATGCTTTTTATACATGTTTGATGATTTCTTTAGTAATCATTTCTGATTGAATTTTGAACATTATTGCTCGGAATTCGGTGGTGTGGGTAAATGTATCACTGACTATTTCGGAACCAACAAAAAAGTATGCGTTGTCTAAGAACTCATAAGCAAGAAGGCCTATTGAACCCTCCTCTTCACCATTAGCTACCAGATGCTTTGAAGAGGTGATAAGGAGACTAAACATGTTGAGGAATGAAGTACAGTTACCTTTGCTTTTCTCTCTGGATCAGAATACTTTGAGTGGGTAATACTCACGTAAGTGCAGGATAATGATTCTGCGGATAACACTTTTCATTTCATTCTATAAGTAGAGAACAGTAATGCCATTATTTATCATCATGCATCAGTAGCTTTCGTATTATTACATATTGTGGCGAAAGAAAATAAAACATCTATCCAGTGCCAAAAGACATACGAGAAATTCTCCATTCATCAACATATGGTAGATGGAACGTTTTTATGTATAAGAGAAAATAAATTAATAAAATAAAGACATTACTCAAACAAAAGCATCATACATAGAAATTTTTTCTGTTTTTAGGAATTAAAAATATACTTTTCATTGATGACACCGTAATATAATTTTAAATTATCTCCCCAAGTCATGGAGTCAATGCAGGTCTTTGAATCATAAGTTAACCAGGATAGGCAATTACAGCGAGAATAGAACAAGGATCAAAAGATCGAACGTAAACGACAAATAAACATGAATGAATTATCGCCAAATTAATACGAGCATCTCGAACAAAGTGAAGCTCCGATTTTTCTGAAGTATCATTCGAAAAAGATCGCTTTTTCGCTACTCCATTACCATTCATGATTTCACACCATCAAATAGCCTCGGAATCTCTTCTGTTATGACATGTTATATGC
This sequence comes from Pachydiplax longipennis, assembly GCA_036926295.1. Classification (NCBI taxonomy): domain Eukaryota; kingdom Metazoa; phylum Arthropoda; class Insecta; order Odonata; family Libellulidae; genus Pachydiplax; species Pachydiplax longipennis. The sequence continues at coordinate 23,662,751 of JAVFKF010000012.1, forward strand.
GCCACGGCAAGGAAAAACTTCCGGGTATCGCACAAGAGGTGTATCAACAGCTTTTTTCCCTTCGTTCGCTGGGAAAAAATCGCTAGAAATAACGTCGAGGCATTCACGAGTTCGAAGGAATGACAGATATATAGCATCCAAGACAAACAAAAGAGCGTGAACCCCATTTCGGATTCGATAGGCCTCCATTCCGAGAGATGGGGGAAAGAGAAATTTCAGATATTTTCTTCTTTGCGACTTATTTTCCGTTCCAGCTCCTCAAGGGAGCCTTGAAAAATAGAATGCGGACACTGAGGGAGTTCTACAGCGTTTAGAGATAGCTTCAATGGCTCGCGGAGTGGATGAGAGAATCTATGCGAATGTAGATTGGAGTCCGTTTCTCATCGAGAATGGCAAAGAACAACCGAGGATGACGTTATGCAAATTCCTCGTGAGGAATATTGGCTTCGTGGGAGGTCCAGAAGATACTAAGAAAACAGACACGATGCTTTGACATACGTGTTTTCCTCGCTTCATTTGGAGAATACGGAGACAGCGGAATGCGCGGTAGACTTGATAGTGACGCGAATAGCTAAAACATTTACAGCTGCTCCCATAAATTGGAAATTTTTATACAAGATAACAAATTTTCGAATTGCAGTAGTTTCTGAAGATGTTTCCCAATGCATTATTCAAGTATTTTTATGGATGCTGCTCAATCCTTCGATTTCTTCTTCGGAATCTGAAAATAAATAATTCCTAACTCCATTTGGATAACAGAAAAACTTATAAAACAGTGAATATTGGGGCTCCGAAAGCCCAATACTGGGGTTATTTTAATCTTTAAAGACCCCAAAAATATTTAAGACTATTTTTGAACGAGGAAACAGGAGATTGTATGTGAATAGTATCAGTGGATCCATTTACTACCCTGAGTTTGGTCTAATATTTTTCAAGTCAAATAAATAAATTTCCCTCATATGGACACTGTTCATCATTCCAGTCCATACGTCCATTTCTTGAAACTTCTAAATTTGGATTAGAAATTGAAGAAAGAGAAAATTATAGATATTTAAGCATTCTAAATGTAATTTAATTTTAATCACTGTTGCCGAGAGCAAAAAATTTCACCGGTTGATGTAAAAAAGTATTATTAGATCGACAGTGATTCCAATATTATTTATGTAATGAAATAAACATATCATAATAGTACCTAATACTGTTGACGGTGATATTACGAGCTGTTACTATCCAGGACTCTTACGTATAGAAATATATTTTCGTTATTCAGGTGTATTGGTTTAAATTGTGTCTATGTTTCAGAGTTAAAGACATTCATTTAATTAAGGTAAAAGTTCCGTATATCATCTTTCTTTCATGCTTCGTTTATCGTGGTTGCTTATGTATTTTCCTTTTCCTGGAGTCTTAATGATAATAGCAATCAGATTATTACCTTAATTATTCGTTCTAAATCTATTGCTAGAAATATTATTTATTTGAGTATTGCGAAAAGGATACAGTAGTGATGGCATTCACAACTGATGATATTTCTTTCCTAAGTTTGTAATATTCGATCTCTGAAATACCTGAGTTTGATTTTTAGCTTACCGGAAGTCTTAATCTTTATACCCACGAATTGTGCGGAAAGTTTAATTCTCCTGACGTAGTGTTACGGATACTCTTTTTATTTCATTGACATCAATGACTTAATCGCTCGTGTCGCTAAATTAATTGTGATCATTTTGAAACTACCACCCTTTCTTCCTTATCTGACTTCTCTAGTGATCTTCATTCTTTCACCCACTTATGTCTCAATGCCATCCGGAGACCTTCCTGTCTTGCCTCCCACTTGTATAAGCCCGTCCCATATTCTGCCGCAAGCATCCGTCTCTGTCCAGCAGATTCATCTGTATAACGCTGTCACCTTTCTCCTCTCTGCCTTACCAAGATGAGTCTTCAGGACTCCCCAAAGGTATGTCCCCTATCTGATGCGGATTGTGTTTGGAAGGCTGTTTCTAGCGATGCCATGTTCGGAGAGAGGAGCTCGATTCTCACACATTGATCTTTCTCCTTTTCTTTCTCTCTTTCCTTCACGTTTCTCATATCTCACCGTTCCACCTACCCTCCGAAACATATATATATATATACTTGTTATTTCACCTGGCTGCCAAGGCTATCCCTATCTATGGAGACCAATTTCGTCCGTGGTCCATTCAATCATTCTAGCCACCTTGAAATCTGGATTGGAGTTCCATTGAATTTATCGAGTAATATATTTATCTAGTCCCTTAGATATTCTCTCATATAAAATTCAACTTCATTGGATAAATATAAAACTTGGTTGAATTTTCCTCACCTCCGATTATAAGATATAGCAAAAATCATTTTGATAATGCAGTGAGATATACCTTAACTTTGCTTCACTTTTATTTATTACAAGTTATCGGAGGAATACATTTTCAGTCTCACAGTGTCTGTGACATTAATTGAATATTCTTCAGGGTAACGTAAACTTCACCTTTGGATTCTTTGCCAAATGGAATGCTTTATTACAATTTCATACGGTTACATTTACAACTGAACAGACGAATCAGCCTATTCTTGATGCTTTCTTAACTTACCCAAACATCTACGACTTGGATGCAGATTTATATTTTCAGAGAGCAGATTGTTGTTTTTATAGATACCAAATCAAATTTCATTCAGGATTTTCATCTGCTTCTATCTTTTGCTCACCCATAGTTTTTTCTAAACTACCTCGCTTCATTTGAACTGAGCCGACGATTTCCGTAAGAATTCAAAATCCCTTAACCGAAATTGTTAAATTGTTAATATTTCAATGGTAATGATCCAGAAACCTTGACTCTCACCTCTACCTGTAAATTTTATCTATTCGTCCAAGAATTAGGCTAAATTTTTCACACAATTTTTCTTATATTTTTCTGTACTTATTGTATATAATTATAACCAATTAAAATGCATTCAAAGCATAGATTATTCGTCCATTCTCGAAACTGTAACTGTAAGTCTATAAACAATATAGGATCTGCATTTAGGAAAACGAATGCTACTTATATTGTTATATTATGACTCCTTAACTACCGCGGCATCCATTCGATCGCTCCAATGAAGTGTGCGTGAAAATACAGAAAATGGCCATTGGTAAATTGAGATGAAGTTATGACCTTCCAGTTAGTCGAAAAATGTTCCGGAGATGTCTGATCTCAACCAATCACTTTATAGGCAACCATTCCTCCTTAGTCCAAGACGGCTAGAAGAAATGTCTCCGTTGGCAGGATGAGAACGTTAGACAGATGAATGAGAAATATTGCGCGGGAAGAGGAGAGTAGAAAACGACATGCTTAAAAAACTGAAGAGCGAAAAGGCATTGAGAAAGGGAGAGAGGAAAGATTTTCGGGGTGGACGAGAGATAAAAACGTGAGGAGAAGGACATAATGAGATGACGGGAATAGAAACCCTAAGGAAAGGTGATTGAACTTGAGGATGGATAGAGGGACGCTTAGAAGCAAAGATGGATGCGGAAAAAGAGCGATGTGTTGAAGTATTGTCAGGAGACAGAGAAAGAAAGATGAGGGAGCTGATGAATTCGACGAAGGACGAATTCGCGCGTGATTTCTCTGTTAGCTATTCTTCGCGATCCATATTATTTTCATGGGTGTCGAGACCTGGAAAATTCAGAAAAGCTGTTATGGTAACTATCGACTTAGAAAGTTCCTGCAGTAATCGCAATTAAGGCGACATATGGGTCTTAGACAGCTGTAAGATTGAGATCTCCATATTTATTTTATATTTAGCTCTTCATATCGTATGTTAGTACAGCTGTGAAGAATTCAAAATCTTCTCAATATCTTTATGTGCAGAAATATTTTACAAAGACATAAAATACTTATTAAGGTCCTTAAGAAATTTCTATAATTTACTAGTTCCTTGTCATGAAAGTTATAATGAGATTAGAATTCAAATGAGCTTAACCATCGGAACAAAATTACTCAGAAAAAATTTACCTTTCTGGTTTTCAAATAAAAAGGTAACTATTGGCATCATTTGCAAAGTTGCCATTTCCTCTGACGGTAGTTCCGTTTTACCGTTTTCGTTTTTAACGTTTATTCATAATTGAATATTACCGAAGCATATGTAACCAAATCATACCTTTATTTATTTATTGTATAATATCATAATAAAGAAAATAATCGTGTGAAAAATTTTTAACTTGTAAGCATGAAAAAGGTTGTATTTTATTATTTATTTTATGAGGTGCAATTGTAACGATTGTTTTGTTGATTGTTTTAAATAAATTAGGCTCTTCTTTATATGACGAATACGGGAAATTAGACTGTAAAGTTTATTTGTTTAAAGTAACAGGATAAGCATACCAAATAATTGGGATACTAACAAAGAGTGAAAAATGCATATTCTGTACATTAATATAGAATATAAATATTATCGATTCTCGGTGGGGGCCCACATTTCCGAAAAGAGAATAGCAAAAGACCTTGCTATCGGAGCATTTTTAACAGTAATATCAATACTATGTTTTAGCTGTTGACTGTGTATGTGGATTATGATTCCAAAAGGAAAACTTTGTAATGAATGATGTAGAATTGTGTCGTCACTGCGGTTGAGTATTTATAGGTTGAGTACGTGTCATTTTCTCTCTTACTTAATCAGAATGAAGGCAAATAAACTAGGAGGTCATTCCATCTTTTGTGATGGAATAAATTTACTCTAACACAGGACGTATAATTTTATGGCTTAGACTCAAAAATAAACCTGGGGGAGATGGTCATATCTGCAGTAGGATTCCTCGTTGCTGAAGATTTAAGTAGAGGTCGCTTTTATTTGCGTTTTAACTGCCTTATAATCTTAAGGAGGAGAGTATTTAAAAAATCATTTCGCTACGGATACATAACTCAGAAGACTAAGTGATGGATACGAGTCCTAGGTTTGTGGGCAATATTTTACGGTGGGTATTATTCGTGAATTCCTCTCGCGAATTTAGCCTCATCTTTTAAGCTGAGATTCGTAAAATGATGAGATACTATCAAAATTTCTAGTAACTTCTCAATATTTTCTTTTTTATTTTCAAAAGAACCTCGATTATTTCTTCCGAGCTGATGTAGTTTAGAGCTTTCTACAGGACTTCAAATTACTTAATATCATAGTACTGTTTTTTGATTTTTATATAAAATTTCAGTTTTTAAAAGATTCCATCGATGTACTTTTTTAAAATTTTAAAATACTAATATTACTGTTAGGGACGTTATTATAAAGTCCTTTAAAAATTATAATAATATTTAATGGGAAGTCAGGCTACCGTATGCCTACTTAACTCGATAGAAGAAAACGTCCTAGACGAAAAAAGTAACCTTGGACTCAAATGACATTTTATCATACCCTGCAAAGGAATTAGGTATTTTATTCGTCAAAATTAGGTTTTTGCTATTTTGAATTAGATATTAACATATTTTTAGCCGTATCGATGCCGTATATTTAACATTCGGTTTTCAAATCAGTCAGTTACGGAATTCGTTGGATCGGAGCTATGGCTTACAGAAGCGGGAGTTTAACGAACAATTCCTCAAGTGAGTATTATAGAGGTAAAGGATCGCTGAGGTTTTGCCAAGAATTCTTGAATTGCGACCGTTGGTTTTGTTAGGCACTTCCTTCTTTCCATTCACTCCTAAAATTAAGCTTGACTCTTACAGAGTGAAAACATTTTTAATGCCTTTGAAATGAGGCTTTGCGAAAGTTATCAAGTGGAAACACATGTCTTTTCGTTTGAATCCGAATTTTTTGTTTGGGATCTAAATCTAAAAGAACTCTCGCTTTACACAGTTAATTCAGCTAATTTTAAAATTTGAGCTTTTGATATTTTGCATGTTGTTATTGATTATAACCATTAATTCTTCATCAATCTTCGAGAAATTTCATCACTTAGTGATCACATTTCATAGTGTTTTGGTGGATTAATATATGCTTTATCATTATGACAATATAATATGCGTTTATTTAATAAATAACTTATTCTTCGAGAAATAAGAGCTCATACATTTCCTATATGACGTATATTTTCAACAAATTTTCTACGATATATGAGCTCAACGGTGACAGGAAATGAAAGATGTTAAGTTGCTTGGACTTGAACTTTAGCTTTTTCTTGCTATTTTCTTTCGGATATTGGTCTCCAACTAAATTTGGTAATATCTCCAGCTCCGCCGTTAATTCTCCTTCTTTCTCCTGTACGAAGCATAAGAATATAATTAAGAGACAAGTACAAGCTGTCCTGTCCTGCACAGCTTTTCTTAGTAATCCCGGTATCCTTATCCATCTTAATCTTCTCCTTGATGATGCAGTAACACTTCGAAATGTTGCCTTCAGAAAAGGAAAGTAATTTATTAGGATGTCAAATATTATAAGCGATCCAGATGTAATTAACTCAACAGAAAACAGACATTGTAATGAAAAATTTACCATAAATACTAGATCGTGCATCTTTTACTCTCAGCATTTCACATACTTCTATTGAGTCAAGCCTCCGAATATCGGTGTCTTTCACTAAAATTTCTGATTCCGGAATCATTATAGTTTGTGCAAATTTGAATTCGTAATCGACTCAAAAAGCTATTTTTAATAAGTAGATCGGTAACTTTAATCTATGATTTATATATCCTAAAAAAGGGTGGAAAGAAAAATCTCTCGTTTTCCTTAATACTTTTTGAAGGAATTAACGTTTGATGTACCATCTGAAAATCTTACTTCTGAAAATAGTCCAGCAACTGCAGTCCCTCCCGCACGTGCGCGATTTATCGATACAGATCTCCCTCCTTTTGGTCTCAGGTTCCCTTACCCATCCTCTCTGTGCCTCTAATTCAGCGAATCCTTAAATAAAAACTATTTTCAAACTGCTGCTACCCCTCGGCTTAAAAAACTCTCTCCTCTTCTTGTTTGCGTCTCTTCCTCCGTGGTTTTTTATCACCCCTTTCCCTCCCACCTTTCTTTCTCCTCCGTGACCTCCTTCCTCCCCACCCAACTATGCTCCAACCGACTTTCGCTCCAGCCTTAAACTCCATTCATTCATTTCCATTCATGCTTCCATCTCTCCCTTCTCCCTCACCATCCCCCTCCTCACTCCAACGAGTTCATTCAGGACTCTCCGCGTAATCATATGATCGGGAAGTCCCCCCGAGGAGAAAGATGAAATTGCCACCGGCTTCTTCAAGGTGAGCTTATTTTTACCTTCCTTAATCGTCTTCGTGGAGGGATAATATGATATGCTTACCGACGAATTCAACGGCGCAGTCATGAAGGTAATACATGCTTATTTTAACTCAATATGAGTCAAGGATAGGGAAAGAGGTACATGGGCCATTCAAGTTGAACACTTGTGGGAAATTATGATGATTTACGAATGACTCCTATTTTTCTGGAGGACACCAAATCCTTCCAAACGTGTTATTAAGTAATGCAGTCTAATTCAGCAAATTCTTAAATAAAAACTATTTTTAAATTGTTTATACCCCTATAGTCGGCTCAAAAAACTCTCTCCTAATCTCTCTAATTATAATTATTAAATCTAACTGAATTAGTAGTTTTTTGTTGCGCGCATTTACACAACTCTGCTTTTACTCTATCATCACACTAAATCACAGTTGTCCTTTTAGCGACTTAAAGTACGAGGAATTCAAGATTCTAAGGCGATAAGAAAGAAGAAAACTTCGTCGTTAATGCTTTATGAGCCCAATTAGGTGACTATTACCATTATATAGGAGGTAATTAACAACAGCGTTTCGATTTATTGTCTGTATTAATCTCTCCGCAGAAAGAAATACAGGAAAAGAAACCTATAAAATAACTAATCAAGCTTCAACTAATTCTCGGTAACTTCTGATGGAGAGTTGAGAGTTGATTTTTTACAACCCGGGAAAATATACTTTCGAAAATGGTGGTTGAAGTAGTTTTGCACAATACGTCCTTTTTATGTCTTAAACCTTCTTATTACCTATTTTTCAAATATTTACTTTCTTTACCGCCGCTTTTTAATGACGTCGGAAACTCCTTGAGAAATCTGTGGTCACAAAGGACGATCCTAAAGATAGCTTCACCGAGGCAGCTCATATCTCGAAGGCGTCAACCCAGGATCCGTCAGAATTCCCGAATCGACAGAACGTCGATATATTTTCGTTCCCTTTTCCCTCGAACGATGTTTTTTAAAATAATATACACGCATTAATTGCTCCGAAATAAATTCATTCCCGCGTATTTTAGGCAAGGTTCCACGAACGGAGCGTATTTAGCTGTGGGTGTGTTCTATTTTATAGATTGGGGCGTCGTAAAGCGTCTTTATGAGATTCTTAAGGGAAGGGGGACCTTCGGCGCCTTTTACCAGAGGGGAGGAAGGTCCGATCGCCTTCATGAAGGACAGTCGAAGGAGAAAGTATCCTAGCCAGGCTAATTAAAGATTCCGTCTTAAGGTAGACTTTACCTCCTCCTCCTCCACGAGGATTAAAGGATTTATGCTCGAAACTTGTTTACATATTCCGTGCCGTCGGCTCTGAATGGGTTTTTGGCGGTGCGTTCATTTCTTTCGCATCGATAAACGCTGCCCCATAGTGGTTTATCCATTCCCGCGACCACCATGGCGACTCGGACGACGACGATGGTGTACTCAACGAGTCATTCCCTCGTAATTGTTCTCGTAAAGTTCTTTGAGACGCGATAAAACTGCCACGAACACTCAGGATCCCCTTGGTAAATTTGTTGAAACAAATTGAAGGCGATCTCCGCGGCGCCTCAGGATAAATGATTTCATTTGTCTCTTCATTCGTGATGCGAACGACGCTTGTTGATTATGAGATTATCCAGGCTCCTCGTTTTCCCTGTCACTGAGTTTGAATCCGACTGTATGTCAAGATTAGAAAAAAATAAATTATTAAGCGATGACGTCGCCGAAGTTTGCTCTTGTAACATCGATGCTATTCCTGGCCTAATGGCCGCGTATTTTTAAAAGTATATCTATAAAACGATTCGATTATTTGGCTGTGATGCTATTTCTTTTAAGTAAACAGCACGTTTTGAGGCCGTGTATCGTGCAATATTTTCACGATAAGAGATGTGGATGATATTATACGAATTAAAGTTAACAGAATTTGCCACAGTTGGGTGGAATCCCGTGGTGTAGGAGATAAAGAGATAACCATACGATTTTCACAAAACTTCATACCTTTATCCCTTTCAGTAACTGTGAAATCAGTAATAAGTTTAATCTGTCTTATTTTTCATTGATAATTGATTTCCTAGACTGTCGATTAGTAAATCAAAGGATTAGTTATGACAGGAACCTTAATACTCATCTATTACTCTTCATAATAAATTTGCCAAAGAATCGGAGTACATCGAAGATTCTATTATGTAGAAAATTACAAAACATATGTGCTTTTATAATCTCTGCAAAGATTTATGTATGTTGATTTAGGAAGGTTTAATTATGCCGGAATATTGAGTTAGGGTATTATTTTGTTAAGTAATGCGATTTTAGTGAACGCCAAAAATATGGTGTGATCTCATAATTAAGGTATGAAATTTATCGCTTGTCAGGTCTCTTAATAATAAATGGCGCGCATATATTTTTAATACAGTTAATTTAAATAAATATTTATGCAAAATTAAGCTGAAAGCTATAAATTTTTCTGATGAATTTTCGACTTAATCCCAAGACGCTTAATTCAAAGCTTCTGATCAATTTGGTCTTTATTCTTTAGTATCTATATATTATTTCATTTTGTCAGAATGGAATATTGTTAACTTTATTGATTTTGTGATTAGTTATATCCATCGACAACGTTTAGCAGGACTTCCTTTAAAGAAGTAATAAGAAGTACAAGATAATCTCCCTCTCGCGCTTTATTGACGTTAACGGTGGATATAAATTAAAGTATCTTTACACGCCCTCTACGAAATAAATCATGAAGTAGGGGGCTGAAGGTCTTAACGTTTATCATTATCCTTTTAATTAAAATGGAAAGCATTGAGTATTTTTGACGGAAGTTTTTTTCTCCGTCTAACTTATTTTCTCTGCCAAACACCATTCATTCTTCTCTCTGATTCTCCTGCTTTCACCCTTACATTCAATTCTGAGCCCATTCATTACTACTTTATCCTATTCATCTCTCAGAACTCGTATTTAATGCGTGAATATAAATGTGTGGAATTTCGGATGCTTCTTTAGTCTCCTTTCCAAAATAACACCTGTTCATTGGAAAATAATATAAAGCTCCTGTTCTGAACTCCGAGGAGAGTAGAGGAAATCGGGGATGAACATTTGGGGAGGATTTGTAAACGATTCCGAAAAGCGTTTGCTTAATGTGCATTACGAGGTTTGGAGAAAAAAATGAGAGAATTTTTGGGCTTATCATCTTTAAACCATAAGTCGAATTGCTATTCTTGAATGTGTTCTGAGTACTTTTCAAATGATATAAATTATTGCGATAATTGTCTTATACATATAGGAAAGCAGTCCGAACAGGGTAATCTGGTGTCCAGTGGCTGTAAGGACATGTTTTTATGAGATTCGCCTAAATAAAATTATTTAGGTATAATTTAATTCATTTCTTTGCGATTCCAAAAAATGATAGAAGTTTATACAAATTTCAATACTTGATATTCATTATACCGACTCGATGGTTTTTACTTTTGACGATGTTGTCCGACGTTTATTTTTTCCGTTTTTAAAAGACTATTTATTCTTGTCATAACAGTTTGCAAATTATTGATTTTACTATTTTGAATTTTTATATAGCAATACGTTACACCGCATAGTAAAAGTGAGTAAAAGAGAAAATCACAACCACTTTAAGATACGTATTTTACCAGAATTTACATTTTATTTCATGGCCATTTTCGAAGATGATTAGATAGTTCACTTTTCTGATAATTTTAATCAATCAACCCTTTCATGTTATAAATCCTTAAATTGATTTAGTTATTTTGGATCATTTTTTTGCTCATTTTAATGTGAATTTTTTGTAATTATTTCATACTTATTTAATAGAATATTTCTGAAATAAAGTAAAAAGGGCATTGCATAATTAATCGGTATTATTATATGTATTTTGAAGACTTATAAAATTTATTCTTCAGATTTCCAGATATACTAGTAGTCTGACGCTACAATAATATTCTTCCTACTTAAGACGCAAATACCAGCAGACTTTTCTCACAATATTCTCGTAAAGTTTAACGCTCTGTCAATCCTTTTCCATAGCCAAGATTACGCCTCCCTCTCCTTGGTCCTAATCTTCATTTCATGCCTCTAACATTCCCCCTTTAATGGTTTTGAAAATATATTTCGGCATATTCACGACCAAGAAAAGCCGCAGTTTAGAAAATAATTTCCTCTCGCAATCTTCATCCCGCTCATACACTATCCCGCAAGAGTTACAAGAGTACGTTAATGTCTCCGAAATCGGCGACCTTTTTGAACAAACCTCATTCCCTCTTAGCCCAGCTCTCCATTTCTTAGATGGACACCCGCCCTGCCCTTGAGTCGCCCTTGGTGTCCATACCTCACATCTGCCAGGAGCGGTCCTATCTCTCTTGTCCAACTCCCCCTCCTCTCCACAGATCCTCTTTCCCATCTCCTCCTCCCCTTATCCTTTCTTTATCCCCAAAATTCCATCCCATTACCTCATCTTTACGTTCATTGCCAAATACTTTTTCCTCGTGAATTTTTTCGCCAAACCTCACATCCTTACCTTCGTCCCACTCCTCGGCTACCGTCTCGCGTGCCTGACTTTTTTCCCCGACTATATATCCTCCCTCAAGAGAGCCGCTCTCTCTAACGCACACGCCTTGAAATATTGTCCGTGGGAAGCGATTTGAATATTTTCTGCTCGGCTGTATTTTTTTCTCGGAGAGCTCTTTTTCCCTCCCTTCGGGTCTTTTTGAAGCGCGCACCTGGGTGAGTAAATGAGTCGCATTTCGTCTCATTGAGCATCTTTCACTTTTTATCTCCGAGGGTTATTAAAGGGTCTGAATCATCTGTAAGTCGTGGTTGAAATATTAGCATGGTGCTCCACTCGGAGGAGTTCGCAATTTAAGTCCTTCAGATGATACACGTGCTCAGGACGTGATTTAGGAGGTGCAGATTGTACAGCAGAAATGTTCTTACCTTGATCAAATAAATTCGATAAGGTAAAGAAGTTCCCGCTTCCATATATCGTATATAGAATATTTTCACTGGTGCTTTGTTCAGAAAATAGGCAAATGTATTTTTTGTCATAAAATTTTATCATCTTTTGCAGTCTTGTTCATGATGTGATGTATGAAGGCAACTGAGGTATAGGCGATGCTGAATACTTGAACTCATTTTCGTCTCAACTGATTGAATGTTTGAACCTATTGAATGAGTATATTAAATTAAATGTCTCTAAACTATTCGATTTCAATAAAATATGATTTACTCATACATATGGATAAAATTCTTGAATTTTATTTGGAAGATACAAATTTGCTCATAGCTAAAAAGAAAGAAAGAGTTATATTTATTTTATGATTAATATTTCGAATGATTAATTCCTCTGAAAGTTTTCTGGACTTCAGATTTAGAGGAAGGCCTCACAATTTTAAATGAATTTACCGAAATATTCATAAGAGGTAAAAGAACTAGATGAATTAGCTTGTAAGGAAAGTATTTTTTAGAAGATTTTCCTGGCTAGTTGAGACTCGCGTATCAATTGTTGGCTTTAAATGAGAAACTGATACTCAATTGTTGAAAGTCAAACAAGGGTAAAAAGTTCTTCGCTCTTTGGGAATAAATAGTTTACTATCTACGTGAGTGTATAGGAGTCCACTATAGAGAAAAATTAAACCTATAAATTCAGCTGTGAGCTCAATTTTCTTTGGGGCAATACTTACAAGGCTTGTATGCCTCACATGCCGGATCTGAATTTGCATTAGGAAGTAATGAGTAAGAAAGTAATAGGAAGATCATGAATTCTTTGCTAATGATCGGTTACACCTACTTGAACATTATATCTGTATACGATATTTTTCGTATACAGATTCGTAAGTCATCTCAAGAAGAGGTCATACAGGGGGCAAGAGATTTTTTACAGCCAGTAATTGCTAACTATTACCTCAAAACCGCTTCTACTGGCCCGAGAGACATAAATTCACCCATTAAAAGTCAATTAAATGGAAGAGTTCTATTATAATTTAGTCTAAACAAATTTGAATCGATCTATGTACCGATAAAGACGAGAGCTCCGCTATTTGTCCCCCCATGCAGCATTAAATGGCATTTTCTTTCCTTCTTGGAAATTTGGCTCTCAAAAGCTTGTATGTTATCGTCTAAAGTCATAGGTAGAGCTGGAGAATGTTCCCTGAATGCTTCGTAAATCGCTATTCGTATCTCATTTGTTTTCGGAATCATCAACCCATATGGCTGGAGGGAGGAGACCCGCATTAAAAGCTAATGGGCTAGGGAAAAGCGTGCTTCCACGGTTTCCTTCTTCCGTAGGATGGAAAACTACCCTAACTCACGATCAGGGTTTAGAATTAAAACATTAAATCTTGGAAAGCTCTCTTCTAACTTCCAGAAGGAATTCATGCGTATCCAGCTCGCTAAATTGAAATGTGTGGGGTTGATTTATCGTCAGTTAAAATATCTCTTCCATTTCTAAAATGTAAATCCAGAGGTTAGAATAACCGTTCCTACTTATATCATACGACTACATTTATGACGAAGAATCATCAGGGTACTAAACGGTCTATAGTTATCGTACACCGCTGCCTACCAGAGTACGACAAATACCCATTAAGAGGGCGTTTCCATTCCATACATGAATTCGTAGGGCTTATTTGTTTTGGTAAAGAATTATCAAAGACTATTCTGACAAAGCGTAGATTCGTTGCAATGAATGTAAAAAACTTAGCGATAATAAAAAATCCTTAGAATCAAATGACGAATTGATGACCCGGTGAATCCAGCGCTAGAATTAATGCAGAAGAATTTAGTAAACTTTTCCGTTAATTTCGATATTAATGGAGAAATCTTTTATATAAATTTTTATATGAAAGTATCTCAATACAAGGATAAACTTTTCCATCATAAAAATTGAATTGCTTCTTCCCCCGAAATTTTCAATTTCGACTGCTTCTCTCGAAGTAGGCCTTTTCAAATTTAGATTTTCTGGAATTTAAGGTATATCGGTGTGAGTAAACAAGGAAACTTATGATAAAATAACTACGGCAGATGCTTTAGATATATTTACTTCTTTGCATACAGCTTATCGACGTCCAGGTGAAGTCGATCTACTCCACAGCTTGGGGTGTCCGCATAATCCCTTTCCCGTTCTTGGAAAGTCGGTATCTCTTATACCTTCTTCAGCATGTTGCTTGCATCCTTCCTCAAATATTGTGAGTAGAATAGCAGCTCTCTCTTGCTGTTTATTTTTGAACCGATGCGCGCAGTCTTTAACCCCCTTTGCATCCACCCTTTCCTCAAATGCTTTCCTCAAGTGTTATTGTCAGAGGTCGCATAATTCCGTCAATTTCTTAAAATTGATGACGGATTGTTACAATGCCTATTTGAGGTTTTATTATTTTCGCTTTTAACCTCATTTTTTACGGCTTAACTGTTTTGCACGCACTTAGACAAGAATTTGTTTTGGTGTTCCTGCTGCTTTGCACACCTTGAGACATCTAGGAGTAAGGGTATTTATAGAACCAATAATAGTTTTTATTTATATAGTAATTAAAAAATTAATAATTTTTAACTATTTAATTTGAAACAATTCATAGTACCTAGAAACAAAATCAAAGCAGTAAACAAATTTTCATGTTATCAACCAACAAAGAAAATAATTGGGGTAAATGTAGAAAACGTATTCGAGAGTTATACGAATAGGAGAAGTAATGATAATACGACTGTAGGATGCAATTCAATAGCTGTTGACAAGTTGTATTCGAACACTCAACTGATTTAGGATTTGCGAATAATTATTGTAGAAACAGTATGTATTTTTAATTTTTTATCAATTAGTTAATGATTCAAGATGTATTTAATTTAACTTTAATTAAATTTAGATCTACAAAAATGTGGCATTGAATTCGAAGTGAATTTCATTACAAAAATTCCGTAAGTCAAAGAGAAAACGGAGAGAGCCTAATGCATCCATTGTGAATACTTTGGGAATATATATCGTTACACATATCCCTTTCAAACCGGTAAAGTGTCCCTCGGCCTTCTTCAACCCTCTCCATATCGTCTGCAGAATCCTGTTTCCGATCCTCCTACTGTTTCTATTACTTTTCCTCGCCTTGGCACAAGCTTCGCTGCCGCTCTTACGACCGCCAAAAAAATCCAGACTTCGTGGTTTTTCCTCTCTTTCTTATATTCCGTCTGGCCTTCCCCAAGTCGCGTGTCAACGGGGGCTAGAAGTCTTCCAGGTGACAGTTTCCTTCCGGTTTGCTACTCCTGTGATCCTCCATCCTGCTCATCTTCCCCACCAAATGCTCATCTGGTTCCTAAACGAATCCTCATCTCCTTTCCCGAGATTTGGTATTTTTCGGCGTTTATCCCTTTTACGCTCGTTTTCCCCAATTTCTTCAGTCGTATGCGGTCTGCAGGCGACGTTGGCGCGAAGCAAGTGGAGGGTGACCCTTTAGGAATCTTTCCTCCACGCTTCGTTTCTAAAGCGTTCGCTTTCTCGTTAGAGCTAATGCCAAAGATGCCGGTGCACATGTCGGAGGCGGGACAAATTGTTTTGGCAGGTAGAACAGCGACGGAATTTTCCGTCAAGGAGCCGTTCTGACATTGCTTACGGCACTCCTGGGGTACCTATTTCGGGGCGCATGTCTGACGCTGAAATTTTGCATTATATATGATGTTACGTCAGCGGAAATATGACCCTGAGCGAATAAATGGATGTTTACTAATCAATGATCTTTATTTTGGAATTTAAGATTTATTGATTGAAGCGCAGTCTTGTGGATCATATAAACGACTAATCGGAATGTTCTCTTTTAAAATTTGATTAAGCATTATGAGCCATATAAATGTTAACTTCGTTAGGTCTTATAACGATAAGCGGTGAGAAAATGTTGATATAAATGCAATACTGGAATAACTTAGTCACTTTGACCTTCAAAATAATCGCTCCATGAGATAATGTTACAGGGATGTGAATCATTAGTGGAAATATAGTGGTGAAAAATTTGTATTTTAGCTACATTATCCTTTTCTGTGTCACATAAATCCTTGAACCATTTAAAATTTAACCTTTAATAAGTCAGCAATAAATTACAGTTCATTAAAAAAATTATTCGGCCAAATTATATTAAAAACAGTCAATAGATTGTTATAATACTCACGATAAATGCAGTTTAGCACTTTAGTTGGGGGTCATATTGCCGTAGAACACGTCCAATTTTATTTTCGAGAACTTTAAAATGGGAATCCCTTGCATGTTGGAATTTAGGAATTTTCTTTCGAAGCTAGAGAACAGATTTATTTCGATAGAACCAGAAAACCGATTAAAACTTATATGAAAGTGTAAGAGAAATTCATTTTATTGGACAACCTGAAAAAATAGTGATGGATAAGTATTCTTGGGGTATGATTGTCAATCGAAGAGCGGGCATTGAACCTGCAACCTTTCTCGTATAGTTTTCTTAGAAAGGCAGTCGTGGTTAAATACATTAACTCAACAGGGAGGATGATATCCAAATCAGCAACAGCCGAATCCCAGTTTTACAGAGAGTCTACGGTCAGGTAGAATTCTCTCTCACCAGCTGCTTTCCACGGTATATAAAGGACGCGCATAGAAAACGGTATTACTATTCCTAGGAAGCTAATGAGACGGCTGGTCAGAAAATTTAGGGGTGAATCCTCATCAAGCAAAATCCCCGTAAGCTTCTTATTTAGTCTTTAACATACAATCGGCATATTTATTGCAAAGATAGTAAATTTATCCACCTGTAAATCTTTGGCTTCCATATCTGCCATTTATCTTCAAATTCTTTTTCTAGATACTCCATGAGTTTGGGAACACTCGAAACGTTACGTCGGTGGTTATTCACTGTGGCTGTGATATATGGGAGAACAATGTCGCTCTACTCATCATAACAATGTTAGGTATGTGCAATAAGTTTTAGTAAGGTATGAAACTGGATTTCTAATTTTTACGGGATTCACAATTCCCTGGATCCATCCCTGCCTATGTATGAATGTAGTGAAATATGTGTTTGAGCGACGTCTCTTGTGGATGTTTCTATCGAAAAAAAGCATTTGCATTTGCAATATGGGAATAGCTGAATGATTAACACAAGTAAAAGTAGAATAGCGAATAGTTGGCGTTCAAACTATATGAAGAGATGGTAAGGTAAACCAAGGTTTACTCACCTCTGGAAACCTCTGGAACCAAGTCGAGTGACTGAGAGTTCGTGGGTGTAAAACTAGTTCAAAGGAAATCGCGACTTCGTTTCATTTATATGTGGATAAATGTGGGTCTTCTCCTTTTAGTTGACGGTTAGTTGGAAAAATATCTTTTGAAGTTAAAGGCGAGTCCTTGTTCCCACGCTCGGAGGTGATAAGCGCTCCCTCACCTTATCGTTATTGGCGTCTTTTACCCCTTCGCAAACCCTCGACGCCTTCGCCCTTCCCACTACTAACCGAGGGACGATTCTCCTCATCGAATACCTGGAATGAAGAGGGCCCTGTGTTAGCTAGAGTTTCAAAACGGGGCTTTTTTGAGTTATTCTGGAAAGGCAGTTTTCTATTTATTACTAATTTGTACTGTAGGAGATTTTTTGAAATTTTTGGCAAAAAAATTAAAATGTAAAACTTAATAATATTAAATTCCGAAGGACATGACAAATCTTCCCTTTGTCAGACACAATATTTTTGAGAAGAAAATTTGCGAGGAACTTCCATGTAAGTGTTTTCGCTGATACTTTGAAATCAGAAATCACTTTCTTGTTTGTAACAAAAGATAAAGAAAAATTGTAACCGGAGTTGCGTTGGTTTTCTTAATAGATTTTTATTGTAAGAATTGGAAGAAGTTCCATAAGGAAAAATAAAAGTTAATAGCGAGCAAATTATGAAAAAATGAGGAATCTAGAAGTTTTAGTGAATGCCCCGGAATTCATGAATTTTAAATTTTTGGCAATGGAAAAATCTCAGATGGAGCAAGGGTTAAAAGGCTGATAGGATGTTGAACTTTAAAGAAAATTGCATGAGGTAATGAGTAAATGTTACTGTTAGAAGAAAGAAAAAACGAGCCTGGGAGAGAAGGGGTTTGAGAGATCGTATCACTATTAAGAGGGAATGCGGAGAGAAATGAATTTTTTATGGAACAGTAGAAGAGGCGGAATAGTCGCATTTCGCATGATGGAAAATTCGAATACACTTGACTTTGTCTTCATTTCAGATGTCAATAAAATATTGTTAAAGATGAAATTAAAGACAAGCAGCGCAGGTTAAAAAAAACTAATATGGAAATGTTATAAATATTGTGAAGAAATTCTCTCGCTCCGGGAATCATGCCTCTAATGAAAGAAATAATATTCCTGAGGTGGTAAGCAGTGAGCAGATGTCTTGAGCGTGACATATATTTAAGGATAATATTATTAGTAATTATTTTGCATGTAGATGTTGCGCATTAAATTAGATTTCCTTTCCATTCTTTGGCCATACTGCAACTCGTTTTTACTGAATTTAGAAAATCCAGTAACAACAGGAAAAATCGTTCATCTTCTCTCGATATGCTTCCAGGGAAAGGTGTTCCATGAAAAGGGTCTATTTCACAAGGTTATTACGTATTTGAACAGCTTTGCTGTAAGTGCGTGAGATAAGAAATTCCAAAGAAGAGAATGTAAAATTGAGAAAGACCGACCGGGAAATCTCCAAGCATAAAAGAAAATGAGGTGAGAGAAAATGTAAAAAATTATGAGAATGTAGAAAATGTAGAGTATGTAGAAAATTATGAGAAAGATAGACACATCAAGATGTGAGAATTATATTTCTTCGCTCAATCGTTATTTCCTTTATTAATCTTTATAATTATCAAGAATTAGGGCTTGACTTCGTGGTAGGACCTCCTCAGGGAAGGTGTAGAATTCATTTTTTTTACTACTCCTTTTAAAATTGATTCTCCTCTATCATCGAACGAAAAGGAATCAAAATTTCTTGATATTCTCTTTAAAGCTAGAAATATCATCATCATGTTCAAGTAACCTATAGATCACTTATACTTGAAGAACCAGATTTCCCTGACTTCCATGTTCAGGTGATTGTTAGCTAAATGATCAGACCTACATTATTTAACAATCACAATGATATGGTGCTATTTTGTTTTAAAAGGAGAAATGTACATATGAAATCAAGGAAGATTTAGCATAAGCCACGATTCAATCTATTATATTGAAATTTCAGTGTTTGCTATGTCACATTTGGTCTCATATGTGGTTTCCTTAATTGGATGGAAAGGCGATAAATGTGCGTTATATATTATTTATTTCTTATGATATACTATTTTCGCAATTTTTTAGCCACAAAATTTTCTAGACAACTGTTACAATTGGATTAATACGGTATTCCAAGGAGGATCACACTGTTTGTCTACTCAGGGTTTCCTAGCGACGGAAAGGTGAAATCCATAGCTTGAATGCACCATATTCTTTCCTATCTCTAAACCAGGTCGTTCAAATTTTGAATTGGTTCTTTGTTAGCAGGAGTTATCTGCTTTCTGGAGATTTTTTCGTCTGCTCGGGGAGGTGTTCGCCTTGTTACAAACTTCTAATCCAGATCCTGATAAGAAAAAGTGGCACAACCTTGCCGCCTATTGATTCTTGACGTACCATCGCCAACGGGAACTTTATGCCAGACGTGGCTAAATCATTATTATGGTGTCTGGTCTCATTCTTGTAAAAGAGCTTGATATTATCAGATACGATGAATGCTAAATAATTCAAGAATTTCATACAAACCTACAAACCCTATAACTCTGAACATTAGGCAAATTCACATTTCAAAGATATCCGGCTACGCACATTATCATTTAAATTAAAATTTACCATTATTTTTCCAGTAAGTAAATACAATTGATAAAGGAAAATTTATTACCGCAGGCTTCCTTTTGACTTTTTCAAAAATTTCGCCTGAATAATTGTGAAAATAATTCTGAACCCGTCTTCATAGATTAAATGCACCTTTCCGAAATAATGAAGAAATTATTGCAGTAAAGAAGGATAGCATAATAATTAGTGATGATTCTAAGTTCTGAGAAACAAGAAGCTCTTCGTTGTGATAAGCGTTGACTTTTATATCTCACTCGCTTAGGGGTAGAGAATAAAAAAATGACTTATCATGAGTCGTAACTTCATCCAGCAAGTGCTGAAAACATTATGAAACGCCACGTAAGTTTCAGGCTGTGATTTTCATGAATGGGTCCCCTTGTAAGAAATTCTACCCTTCTCTTACATCCGGTTTCGACGATATTACTGTAACGCCTATCGGGAGTGTCAACTGCACACATTTACAGGGCAGAAAGGCGACTTCAGTTGTCCTTGCCTCTCACTCATACGTTAAAATAAGTTATATCGAAGGGTTACGAAAATCCGCAGAATTTTTGACAGCTATGGAGGAGTTTATTATAATCAACTTTGAACATTTTGAATGTCTAAGTAACACCATTGTGGGTCAGAAATGCGATGATTGGTTTGTGGTACGTTTCGAGGCCGTCCTGTTACGAGACAATTGCTTCATTTCCTCTTCTTGCCTCTATAGTAATCATTATCTACCTCTCATAATATAATCTAGTTCTTCTATAATTTCTCTCTACAGCCATTCCCTCCAATACTGACTTAACCGTGTATTACTTTGTTCCCGATTGTGTTTCGCATTCTTTTTATAAATGTCATCCTCTCTTCATTTAATATCGAATGGATTCTTAATTAACTAATTAATGACTTCATTCTCCGGTAGCCTCAAAACTCAATTATTTTATTATTATTTTCTCTGTTTTCGTATAAGCCCATGTTCCACAGACATACAAAGGAACACTCTATATGCTTTATCATACTTTTATACAAATGAGTTTTATTTGCAGAGAGCAAGTGTCTTTTCTAGTAGAACACTCTATTCATTTATGCCATTCTACTTAATAGTTCATTAACATTCATTAACAGCTCATTCATTGTTCTCGTAATTTTTTGACTGCCTTTCTTCTTTTCCTTAACTCCTCTTTCCATCAGCAAGCATGAAAGATTAGATTGACACATTTTTATTATTGATGTAGAGTTCTGAATTCGATCATATCCCGATAAAATGTCCTTTTCAATGATGAATTTTCCTTCTTTAAAACCGTTTACGGATTTTCTTCCGATTGGCTTCATAATCGACAAGAGTTAGAATAGCAAAACAGCGTTGGGGACTGCGCTAGAGGTCGGTCTTAAGTAAAATTAATCTCAATAGCACTAATAAGACTCATTTTAAGGAGAGCCTAGAAAGTTCTAAATTAATTGCGTCCCTATTCTCCAAAGTGCTTAACAAACCGACTTGTTTCCGAACACTTCATCGAGAATACGACTTTAAATACAGGAGGAAAGAATTGAGACATTTTCTATTCATTTTCAGTGATGAGGCGGTGGTGAAGGCAGTAAAGGGGAGGATTTCCTCTACCGTAGCATTTTGATTACGGAATCCTTTTCTTCCACATCCCACTCTTTCTTAGTCTTCAAGGCCATCTCGGAGATGGCGCATAAATTAGATGAAGGAAGTTTCCCGTGGCGGATACCTCTCCTTTTTACTCATTCAGGCTTCATTCATTAGAGGAATAAAAGGCTTTCGGCTATTGGACCGAGAGGAAAAAGAATTGAGATCAACTCATATGAAAAGCATAACATTCGTGGACCGAAGAAAGATATTCCGCGCTCTGCCTTCACTGAAATATTCTTTGAATGTTAGAGATCGTCAGAGAGAGAGATTCCGGACGTTCTGGGATTTGAATATATGTTATTCTGTTACGTACAACACGCTTGTCGCCTGTCTTTAGTACCGAGACGCCCTCTTCGAGGTAATTTCCTCCGAACCGCCTAAGGATTCAGGAATGTGAACCCCTATTCCAATGCTAATATGCTGGGAACGCAACATCATAACCGTCGAACAGCTTAAAGAGGTGCGAATATTTTTAGAAAACGATCCAGGTAATCACTTCTCTTTTCCAAGTGAGATGGAAGCGCATTGCGATAAGGTAACGCAATTTATATCGATCTTTCAAGTATTTCTGATGCAAAACATCAGGACGGTATTTTTATTCCATCGATTTGATAGTATTGTAATAAAAAAGCGATATAAAACCCGCAGCAATGTTTAACGCGCGAATTTTATTCATGATTACATACCTACTAAACGCTGAATTTAAATTAATTTTTATTCAGTAATTGCGATCGAATTTCCTCCAGAGAGCCCAATCCATTACCCAAACAACTTTAGCAGAGTAAAAATTTACAGAATTACCTATCAATGATTTATTTGTAAAGGTCGTTTAATTAACTTTCCGACGGAGCCACCAATGTAGCCGATGAAAATATATTGAGCGCCCAAAACTTTTATTCTTCGGCATCATTTCTGGAATAGCCTAAATCCGTCATACTAACCTTGAAAATCCGCCCATTCTTTAATTATGGATTTCATATATTTCCCGAGAACTCCATTATCATAACCATCCATTATAGCGTCGTGTGCTAAATTATACCGCAGCGTATTGGAAAAATCCTTCCTTTCACTCGGGGGATACATAACTCACATTCTGGATTCCAAAGCGTAATATACGATACGAGACTCGCTTTATAAATAGCTTATAAACATCGAATATTCCCGGCCGGCATCCGAAGACCATTAGCGGATAAAAGATAGATAAATATTCCGGAAAAATTTATGGCGAGCTCGTTTATCCCGAGTGAATATAGAAGAATAAACCACGAGCGACCGAATCGAGCGCTATTATTAATTTGGAAACTACCAACAAATTGCTCCCAAATGGACCCCCGTTGCGAGCAAACGATATTTATCGTCCCGCACGTCCCCATTCTTTTCATCAGCAACACCCTTTTTTACACACACCTGAGCACCTTCGACTTCCAAACGGAAAAGCCGCTTCTGACGAATCGCATGAAACGCCGAAGTCGTTTATAAAATCGAACCAATATGAGGAGGACAGCATCGAAAGGGAAATCGCATCACTCTTCCCGAGGGATTTCAATGGTCGGGGCATATATAACATCAGATGTCTCGCATCCATAAAGCGTTTCGGGGTTCGCTGTTTCGCGATTCGATTGTTATTCTCGGTGAGTGTTCGCGATCGTAAAACGCTTCGATTAGAACTCTCCGTATTTGGAATCCACGTGCCTCGTGGCGTATACGTAACGCAAATGTGCCAGGCAGCGTGGACAGGAGGTTTTTTTTGACGGGCGGTGTCCCTGGTAGATCCTTCCTCGGGACAATGGGCATGTCGTCTCTGGGCGTGGGCTCTGGGGGCGATGGATTCGACTCAAAGGTGCGGTTCCTTTTTTTGGACTATCTCCACTCTCACCCCTTTATTCCCTCTCTACCGGAATGCAAAGCTAGGTCTATAGGAATATTCCATCCACCTAAAGCCGCCTCATAATGTATTACACTATCCCGAATCTCACCGTTTCCCATTTCATATCAGCAGAGCGCCGCTTGGAGCTTCAAAGATGATAAGTCTTCCATAGGTATGTATGTAGAATCAGTTTTACTGATCTACATACGGATCTATCTCACGAAATTGGGGATAACAGTCGCAAATGCCGAGGGATATGTTACATCCATTGAAAGAACTTTCGGTTACCTCTTTGGATACGTGGGATTGTTGCATTGCATTGAAGGTTGTGTTCAATTTATAAAATAGATATAATTTCGATTAAAGTTGGATAGTAACTAAAGTTACGCTCGTTATTAAAAACACTGTGCGAATTTTTCTGACGTTCCTGTCCTGTAAAATAATGCAGGATATCGTTATGATTACCAATAATTTAGGCACATATTTGGAAATCTCGACAACAGTTCACTCATAGTACATACCGGGTAGTATCTTATTTTACAAGATATCGTTACTAGTTCCCTCGTGGAATTTATAAATTCTGTCTACCTTCGCAATAAGTGAACGAAATTCAACATGTTCTGATCATTCACTAAAATCTACCAAGGCTAAAAAAGCAAGTGAAGTATTTTTCTTTTTCTCAAGATCTACGATTAAGTCCCTTACTAAATATTAATTTATAAATCAAAATTGACAGGTGTCAATGGGGGCCTATTTAACTGGGTCATATATTTCCTTCTCATGGAGAGCAATATTTAATAATTAATGGTGTTTGCTCGAATAAAATAAAAGTGACGTGACTTGTCCCTTGGTTATTGGAGACCGAATTCATAATGCATGGAGAGATATCGAATGAAGAAAGATATAAAAGTTTGAAATGGATAATAAAATCGATTATCTGTTCAGGATGCTACTTTTATGTTATTACTGGAATTATTTCTTGCTGAAATTGGAAAGGTGATGAAGCTCGATATCTAATCCGGTATCCTTTCGATTCAGGTCTATATCGAGTGTTACTTATTTAGCCCCACATACAATTTTTTTGTGGGTACATTCCTTACATTCATGAGGTATTGGGTTCATATGTTATATCCATTAAAATTTCAACAGTTTTCCTCCGATAATATTTCTTAACCGTTCGATTTCTTCTCGGAAGGAATTATTTCTATCACCCCTTCTTACTGCGATTTTCGAGTAAATGCTACGCTATGTCTACTTAAGCATATTTTTCCTAATTTCATTTACATCGACATCTTGGAATTGTTTTTTATATTATTTTTCTTTAATTTCTCTTTATCCTCCTCGGCTATGATGTACCTATTTTATTTGGCTTCTACTTCAGGTTTCATTGAACTTTATTAACATAACTAAACTCATGTAAAGTGTCAGTTTTCCCGCATATCTGTATTTCTTATATTTTTTAGTAGTTTCCGGTACCTAGTAATCAACGAAAACTTCAACTTATTACAAATTTACCTATTCAGTCTTATATTCTATCCATTTCTTCGCCAGGTGTTTATATCGTTTATTTGCCTTATGTTTTATTTAATTGACACATACGCCTTATTCTACCGACACCTACTTACAATTCCGTTGAATTTTTAAAAAGTGGTTGTGCTTACTGTTTACACTGCGTATTTTGCAAATTTTATTCCGTGTCCTCAGTCGAAGTCACCAATGTCTTCAAACGGTCACCGTATCAATTTCTCGCCGCATAAATCGAAGAAACTTACGGACAACCGTAAACTCTGTACCTTTCTTCCTCCAATTTGTACACCACCGATACAATCTGGTTTCAATTAATTTACACATCTCTTGTTAACTACTCGTGTATCCTCTTTATCAGAAAAATGTCTTACATTTTACCCCACTTTATTCGATGGCTTGCAAGTATCCTGTGACTATCCTATCAAGTGCGCCCGAATCGATTATGTTACACTTGTTTATAAACATTTATCATCTCCTTTGCTTTTCCGCCGTCCTCTCTCCCTCTGTTAATTCAATTAAACTTGAAAGTAATCTGCAAATCAGCTATCCGTTCGAAGGCTTCCCGTTCTTATTAAGATAATGCTGTCAAGATAATAATAGTACATATTTCTTTATGAAGAAAAAGTAGTTATTTTTGACAAAAATGAGGTTTCAATATAGGGTACAATTTACAATGGTAATAATCAATGGCAGACATCTTGCAAACATCTTTACGCTTACCTCTGCATCCTACCAAGCTACGGAGGTCGTTGCTGATAGTTCATCGTTTTTGCGCTTGCTGTCCTTCCCCGCATTGTTTTGCATTTGTTCACATTAGATTCACATAGCTATTGCAGTATAATATAGTTTTTTTCACATTTATGGTCTGAGAATTAAGGTGCGTCACATACATGGGAGCGTTTTATACTTGAAAATGCGGTTCTTCATATCATATTCGACACATAATAAAAAAACTAGATGAAAATTCTGAGCTTTGAAATGCTTTACAAATGGTATTTACTTAATGAGACGAGGTACTAATTAAGTATAAATCAAGTAAGACGTAATAGAAGTGCAGCCTGATCGTTTTTATGCTGGCAATAAGTAGTAATGTATGTACTGATTCACCTAAGTGAGGGTGCTTGGAAAAGCGATGGAAGGTGCTGCTGTTTATTCAACATCAATGGATATTGATTCGCTTAGCACATTACAAATATTTTTTTCAGTTATAACCTAGTTTAGCCTTCGACTTTATTTTGATTATCCCCCAAAGTAGCATGATATTTTATTGATAATAAAATGTCTATAGAGCCTTTGGTAATCAGTTCAATCGAATCAGATGCATAACTTCATACGTTTGTGGGCAGCGATAACTAATTAATATCCATCGCGGCATCTGGGCCTGTCAATGAATAGTGAAGATCTTTTATTCGTGAATGAGAGACGTACGTCGATGGATCACATAGTAAATAGCCTACTTAAAACATCTTCGTATTCTCATCACATATTTTATATTTCCATTTTATTCGATATCGAGCGAATAATATCATCGATATCAAACGTTTATGAAACTAAAAAAGACCAGGCTAAATTAAATAGACAACTCTCACCCGGAATTTATCCTTTAACTGAAAAATTGAAGAAACTCACCATCTCTTATTTCAGCTAATTTTCTCGTATTTGTTTATCTTTTTGGTAAAATATAGTAATGGATCCGTTAAAGACATCAATCTTGGAATAATAGCGCTCTTCGTGTTTCAACCGAAAGAGATATGTACATAAAGTTACGTAAGGACCAACTGAGTTAAACTCTTTTAGGGGAATATTAGCTTAGATTTTAATTTTAGCTCTTGAGGGATTTAGCACACCGATCTCATGGCCAAAGGTAATAAAAAGTCACTGCGAAAGTTCATCTAGTAATTGAAATATATTTTCCACCTTTTGAAATTAATCCTTATTTAGATTTTCGTCATTTCACAGACAGTGATACCAACTATTTAAGAAGTAAAAATAATAAATGAAAAGGAACATACAGATCTATAAAATTTTAAAAATAGATAAAAGCAATGCATAATAAAAATCTAGATAAACATATATGCCAAGAATAAAATGGGGAATGGAATCTTTGCGTAATTGATGACTTTCTTGATCGATATAAGTAGACTAAGTATCAACATTTGCAGATGATGTTTAATTACTGAAGAGAGATAACTTGTATTACAATCGACCGGTAATCGAGAGAGAAAGATAGTGTTTAAAACGTTTTGGTTAGTTTTCCTTACAAAAGTCGAAGATAGTAGTAATTTTACTATATTTTCATTGGTTTTCTTTTTACTATAAATGCTGTTGGTGAAAACGATCGAATTTTTCCCTTGAAACAAAAAATTTTCTGCTTCAACTTAAAAAGTCCCTTTCTTGCTCCCGGAATGTTTGACGAGGCCGGTCATCTGGCTAAATCTATTTTCTGAACCTTTCGAGGGAATGTACCCGTACTCCTTTCCGCAGATAATTCCAGCGTTTATTTAAACCTCCAAATACCCTCACAGCTGCTCTTTTCGGATTCCTCATCTCCCGAATTGCGTATCTTCGGTGCGGCGAGCCGAAGGGTCCGTTCCATTGGCATGGGTCTGACCGGTAAGCAGATGAAGTTGATATGCTGCGATACTTAAACATTTTGGCAGCTGAAGGACATCGAGGGCATTTGCAGACGCTTAATTGAGGATGCGACCGCCCGTCGCTCTCTTCTTACCCATTCTCTTACGGAGCGCACAAGCTCACGCATATCTCTTGCTCATTCCGAATCGCCTCATTAATAAAAGAGGAAAGTAATGGAGCGATCATTCCAAAGGTGACGTCTTACCTCTTGGGAGCCAATTGCCGGATCAGTATCTTGAAACCTATCTTTGTCTAAGAACAAAATCCGGGATTTTTGTTTTACTAGAACATCGTAAGAATGCTTCTGAGGTGTTATACAGTCGAGAACTATTTCTATGATTACATATTGCGTTCATATCTTATCTAAAAAGTGATTCTTTTCATAATACGCGAACCAACCGTTCTCTATTTTTTAAAATCTCACTTCGACGATTTAGAAAGGGGCAATTTAGCTTTTGATATAAGCAATATATAGGGAAGTAAGAAAGGGATTCGCAAGGAACTTATAGGTCATGCTAGAGAATGAACCGAAAAAAAGACGTCCAACGTAGCCGGGACTCGAACGAGTATCTCCCACTAGCATTTCGGGTGCTCTAATTTCGTGGTGCGCAGTTATAATGTTTTGATCTTTCTTTAGATTCGGGGGTTATTGATAAGTTTGGTGAAATTTGGGAATCTCTAGGGAAGATTATTTAATTCATAATCTGGAAATCCCGATTTATATAGAGATGGAGAAAATTTCTGGAAGAAAGTAAATAAGTCTGAATTCTCAGAAATAACTTTGAATGAAGTAAATTGTTTTAAAATCACAATATTCTACTCACAGAACGGACTCGGATAGTATAGTTAATATGAATCTAAGGAAGAAAATAAACTAGAAATACTGATTAATATCGATTTCATTTATATTATGAATTATATTGCACGAAAAATTAGTCTATGATAAGATGCATGATCCTTAGCTGCAAATCGTAAATGTGACAAGCGTTGAGTTAAAGGAATCATGTTGGTAACATAAATTTTGTTATGGTTTTCGCTTGGGAAATATTTTCTGTACAAGAAGAGATGTTATTAAATTATGACCAGGTAGCTACTGTAATGCTGCATTATACCTCAAAGACTTAAAGATTAAACTGGGATTCAACTTTGTTATCTTTTGAATATGTAAAGCGGAATTTCCATTTATAACTTAAGCAGATTGACGCCGCTTTCTTTTCTCGTGAAACCGCTTATGGTCGTGATCCGGTTGGCGACAAATATAATTCCTTGCACAGAGGAGAATTTACAAGATTTATTCAGGAAATTTTGACTGCGACGAATGTAAATTATATTTTTTAAGGATTTTTTTAATCTTAGTAAGCGGATTTGAGTATCATAACAAATCCTTCTTATTTACGCTAATTCTGAAATAGGAGTCCCGGAAGTGGGTAAGGTCACCTCTGAAAGGTGACGGTCGCTTTCTGTGCAATACATGCGTCTTTCAAAAAATATTATTTAAAAACATCTGTTTTGGTTAAAATTCACTTATTTTATGGAGTAAGACAAAAATAACCACGATAGGGAGAAACAAAATGAAGCAGTTTTAATTTAATTTATATTAAAAGTTGGTTTTTATTTTTACCACGATCGAATGCTTACACACAAATTACTTAATTGTAGTTTTTATTCAATATTAATTAATAAAAGCTTTAAATACTTTGAGATAAAACAAAAAGAAAGATACCAAATTTAAGTGAGAGTATGGGTGTAGTATTTTAAAATAGTTATTAAATTGAGATAATATGCTTTCCAAGAAGGAAAGAGCTATGAATAGCATTTCAGAAGCTAAATATTTGGAGGGGTTATTGCAAATTAGTAATTGTCACTGATAAATTTAAAGAAGCTTCGCGGATTTTTTCGGAAACAGACAACGAAATAGTTATTTTAAAATTTGAATGCCAAGTTTATGCAATATTATGAAAAGAGTTCATAACAAATTGAAGTTCTTGAAATCAGAATAATCACCCATGTCCCTGCAATAAAATGATATACAAACGATCTAACACTGTACCTCATATGTAATAGGTAATTTTAAGGGAAACTGATGCCTTTTTATTGGACATATTGTTCCTGAAATGACTGCCAAGAAATATTCAGACTCTAAAATGATTGGATAAAATTAGAAATATTTTCTGTCGAAGTGTTGTTTTTAATGCATGACTTTTACTTATGTAATCCTCTATCATATCTCATACTGACATAAAAAATAACTAGTCAAAAATCAAGTCCTTATCGTAGCCTCGTCGCCTTTTCTCAATTCTGTTGAGTTCACTTGGAACGCTATTATTCTATATCACCACCATGTTAAGGGGATACTTTATCTTTTATTCCCAATAAATTTCAGATAGATTCGTTACGTAATAAAATTTCCGGAGCCATTGAATACATGAGAAGGCGTGTGGTCTTACATGGAGAACAGATTGAGATTTGAGCTCTTGAACGAAAATAAAAGGATGAAAACTGTTGAAATCGAAAGCGATAATGTAGTACGTCATGTGCGCGCAACACACCTTCACTCCTTTCTTCATCGTAACACGCTCTTCTGTTTCGTACAATGAAAAGCACCCGCGGCTCGTGCCGGGAGAGTAAAGCGTCCACCAATAATAAATCCTCTCCCCAAATATATGAACCCACCGTACTCTCCTCTTGGCATGCGAAGGACAAGGGCGTGAGTAGGAGGGACAAAAGAGTCGCCCGAAAAAAAAATACAGCAAGGAAGAAAAGAGAAAAAGAATCTCTTACACCTCCACATTTTATAAGGGAAAATCTAGATAGGGCTCATAATACCCGCATCACAAACCTGAAGTCATGACATTGAAGGTAATTTCAGGCATATTATGGATACAATACGAAAGGAACGGGATCTGTATTAAGTGATAAGCCCGCGCAATTATGATTCAGTTATGATACCAATATCTTATGGCGTGAAGTGATTAAAACTAAACAATTATGTTGCTATCTCACCAAACTGCTTGTTTAATTAAAATGTCAATGGATACACATCGTTTGAAAAAAGTCGTAATGTCATATCATTTTTATCTAAACTAAGAAGTACTTTAGCTCAGAATATAGCGATATCTGTTTGTTTCTGTAGTTCAAAAGATTGGATATGAATTAAACGGGATTCGCTTGAAAATATGTTAAGTTAAACTATGGTCGAAATTAATTTCGAATAATTAATTAATAATACTTTCGCAAATCTATCTCTATCATTTCGTGTTGGAAAATTATCTTACAATTACTACTTTTCCTAGAATTCAGGAATGAAAATCAATGAAGTGTACCATTTCTATTGCTTCTGTCAGTATGTTGATGTGGGCCGCATAAGAATTAAAAGAGAGATGAAAATTCGAATAATTCCAAGACGACATTAGCAGAAGTGAATGTATTACTTAAAAGTTGTCTGCTAATATAGTAAGAAGAGAAAAATTATGAATTTGACTGTTCTGGTGTATTTGAACTATTTCTTTTGAGATTGTTCTAGTGTATTACACTGAACTCATTACTTTAGAAATTCCAGTTTTAGATTTATAGTTCGTTGATCATAGGGATATTGTAATTTGAACAAGTGTTCGAGAAGCTTCTTTTTATTGGTCTCAAAGATCTTCCTATCTTATTTTGAATATAAAATAAGGCAAATAGCGTGACTAATCCTAAAATTAGTATGAAGACAAAGACAAAGGTTAAAAGAGAAAAAACAAGAGGCTTTAAAACAATATTCCAACCTACAGCTAGGGCTGAGAAGGTTCGAAATTCCTTCGACATCGCGTTTTTTTCCTTTCTCTGTAGACCACCGTCCATTTCTCTTGTCTAAAGCGAGAAAACCAATAAGTCTTGCTCCGTATGGGGTTGATTCTGGAGGTCTCCGTAGGGGATGGATTCAATTAGCGCGGGGCGGAGAATTTAAAAATAAGAAGGGTTTCTTTTTGTCCCGGACCGAGATACACGAGTTTGTCAACGTGCGTAGGTGATGGTTATGAGTCTGAGAGCACGCGAAAGATGAGGTGGTGCATGGACAGAAGTTTGTTAGGAGACTCCTTCAACCATTTCACAATTGATTCATGATGTCTGTCATCGGGAGTGGCTTCTTAACCGCGAAGTTGTTTCTATGGTTCTTTCGGCCTCGCCCATGACCCAAGGAATGGTCTTTTTATAACGTATGCCTTCTTTGAATCGCATCCTCCTGTGAATACGAAAATGCTACCGGTCGAAGAATGAAGGACCGCTTCGGAAGGCGTGGTCTCCTCTCAAAGTATGACAGCATTTGCGTTCGTTTGTTTGGACTGGGTTCATATCCAGATGGACTGAAAAACCCTGTGGCTATAGAGCTCGTCCGAATGGGAAGAATTTTACGGGCTCTCAAGCATCATTTCATGACACGAAGGGCCTGATTAATCCATTTGTGGGAAAAAATGACAAAGGATAATAGAATGCCGATTATCTCTGTTTAGTTAAACTAGTAACCTAAATCTGTCACTCTAATGAGTAAACAAATACGTATTGCTTGAGTAATTATCATGAGAGTCTTATGCTAGCAGGTCCAATCTGGTCAGCGCGCCATTCGGCTTCCATCATGAAATAATCTGAATAAGTCTCCAGCGTTGAAGGATAATACTGTTTGAAATCATGATTCCTTCCAAGTAAGATCTTTCATAACTCCATTTTTGAACAGTGTTTTAGTTTAGACTTTCGCCTTACTTTTAATTGCTAAATATCTAACAGGAAGGTAATAATGAAAACTGATGATAATACGAAGGGTCGAAACCATGGTTGTGCGGGAAAGTACGTATTCCGTGGTAAAGGGAATAGCGTTCTTTTCATTATTCGTTAGAATTGAGAAATACCTCAAATTCGATGCCGAATCATTAGATTCTGGTGAGATGATGGATTAATTTATGACGATGGTTACACGTTTTTAGAAGTTTCTTGAATGTTTGTATTTTCTGTTGTTAAAAATCGGAAGCAGGATTGAATCTCATTCTCTTTACTATTACTACCAATTCTGTTGGAGAGGTAATGGAGCTTAATTAGAAAAATAAGGAGTGAGATAGTTTTCTTTTGATTCCTTCGCAATGCCAAACTGACATAAACGGGAAACATCCTCTAGTTACCCTATGAATAACACTTATTGTTGAATTTGGTATAGAATGATCGGGCTGAATGTCATTATTCAGCATCATTCACAGCTCTGTAACTTTTAGATTTTCATAGCGGTGAACGAGACAGAAAAAATTAAATGAGAAATGTGCATTTAATCCAATACGAAAAGTGAAGTGTATAAGGATATGGTGGAAAATCTCTTTATTGACAGTCATTATTGGTGTGCTCTATCGAAATACGTCTTCTTTCAAAAATTTCCTCTAAAAATACGAAAGTTATATCCCTCTATTCAAAACTATTCACCGGAAACGTTTTCGCTCTGGTGTAAATTTTTTACTCCATTCGCATCATCGATTTGGCTATGCATCAGACGTCATTGATTAGAACGGCCACTTAAAAGTTAGAAATGATACCTCTTGTTCCAAAAAAGAAGCCATTCTTTTCCAAGGTCAGACTTGAGTAGCCATAAATAAAACCCCACGTCGAACGTGGTGTTATTCGTAAAAATTTGACCCTTAATTAACTCTAATGTAACACCCCCTTTAAATTATTACTTTCTTTACGGTGAGCGGTTGTTTATCTTATCCCGAGCTCATAACGAGTATCTGCAAACTCCTTCCAATTCCATGTTTATATTCATCTTTCCGAAACTGCTTTTTCCCCAGCCTTAATTCCGGCGCTATTTTCCGAAACGCTCTCGAGGAATCTCGTTTCTCCTCAAAAGATCCCGCCGACGCGAAAGGACCACGAGTTTTCATCCCTTTCGTCTCGTATTTCGCGAGATAACGTGGGATCGCAATAAATTAGGCAATGCTGAAAGCTCCGGGTGGAAAAGTTGACCCCTCCGACTTGGAGCCGTTTTAATTTTTTTCACATCTTCCCAACAATGGTCGAAGAACGTTTTTCTTTTCGAAGGTGAAAATAAAAATTGAACGGACGGAAAAATTATGAAGTTTTGAGGGAAAATAATGGAGTGCCGCGATGCTGCCGGGATTTTGATAGCACACCTCTCAGCGCCTCTTAAAATGGTTCGAGGATTGATGTAGTTGTGCTGAGATAATGAGGCGATGTTATGCTGCCATCTATAGCTCGCGTTAGGAGGCCCGAGGATAATAACATGGATTCCAAAGGCGTCGGCCAACTGGAAATGGTGAATTGTTATAGAATGTTAGTGTGCGAAGCGCCGAGGAAAACTTAAGTATAAAGGTGAGCCGCGATAAAATATACCGAAATGAAGCCGATTCGTGCGAGTGGAAGTCTTTACGAGGGAATTTCTGGATGAGGTCGAAAATTGAGGATGACACAAATAGCGATTGGAAACGGCTGAAATCTCCGCCGAGAATTCTTTGCCCAGAGCAAGTCCTTGTTCGAGATGCTGAGTAGGTAGATGGAGACATTATACGAACGATGTTTTATGCTAATCTGCACATTACGAAGATAATTGCGAGTCGCCGATGGATTCACTTCGCACCAGATATGGAAATCCCGTTCATTTATAAAATTTTCTTATAGCTTCGGTATCAGTTGAATGGTTGGATATTCGTGAATTGATCGTAATTCGGAGTTTGTTACTTCACATTCAAGCAATTGTTTCATAATCCACCTGGTTTATAATTTGTGTTTATTATGCTGCTGCCTCTGTTCGATGGAGATGGTTGATATGTATTTGAAATGAAAAATACACAACAATTTGTATTTGGTACTGCCTTTGATAGGAGCAAAATAATCCATAAATTGCTTTTCGTAGTCTATTTTTTACGAATAATTTAGACGCTATCTAATTTCTTGTGAGTCCGATTGGAAGTGAACATTTGCAGTAATTGTTGATAAAGTATTTTGAATTGCTTTTTCGATCTGTTTCGATAGAAATGAAAATAGATATTTGGCAGTTAAAAATTGTTGCTGGTGACGGTTTACTATTTCAATGATAATAACTTTGGAATTAAGGTTAAATTTTCGTTGAATAATTAAATATCATAGTATATCCAACTCTACCTAACGTTACAGCAATGAACTTCAGAATTGTCCTCTTAATTTAAGGAGCTTAAGATTTGTTTTTTGCGTGATTAAATATAGTATTGGATAAAATATCAAGAGAACACAGAATATGGGATGAAAAATTTCATGAAGGAATTGTAAAAGGATGATCTGGCATTAAAGATATACTCTGCTATCCCTGCGGAAAAAGTTTAGTGTTGTAAGACTCGTAACGTAACCCCATATCTATGCTTATGATTTGATTTACGATATCTCACACCAAAGCACTGATGGGGTGTGTATATACATATTTTTCTACCGCCAAAGGAGAGTTTATAATGATATAATGTTTAGTACTTGCAGAAAAAGTCACTTTATTACCTCGGTGAATTACGAGAGCTCACACGTCCAAATGAGGAAAGTTATTGCGGTCACCCGCTGAGCTACTAAAATTCCCTTCATAAATATTCAGAAGCGGACAAGAAGTCAGTCGGGACGCCCACGGCAATCACGAGTTAAAAAGATCCTTTTGTTTACTTTCTGCTGTTACGCTGCTTTGAAACAAGTAAATATTCATCGTGAGCGGTGGCAAAACTCGGTTATTCAAAGCCGCGTGTTATTTTTAGGGTGAGTAGCAGAGGCCAAAACTTTGATTACAAGATACGGAAAGACAGGCACATATTAATGATTGTCTTTGTATTTTTTACTAGTAATAATTTCTATTTGAAACTTTCTAAAGTACTGCAACTCTTTCCATTATTATAATACCATTTACAATTTTTGACATGGGGTTACACATTGGTGAATATATTGAAGGGATTCTACCCTGGTGTTTCCGTGCGATCCTCGCAAAATTTAGAGAGAGGGAACTATTTCATGTTCATTTTTAATTGAAAATATACATTCCCTTAAAATATAGCGGCTTCATGTCTTCTTAAAAAATTGAAGGACTTAATCTTTATTTTATCGTAACTTTCTGTTTATTTTGGTTCCTAGGCCAGCATCTCCGAACATTGTGGATTTTTATATCATACATCCTTACCCAGAGCTAATACTTTTAAATCATCCGTGGACAATTAAGTTATCGATGAGGTGATCAAACGAGGATCAATTCTCTAGAGATGTTTTCCATTTTCCTTTAGTGCAAATTATATTACAACTACATTGAAATCGAGCAACTATCTTGTAAACTAATAAAATAAAACTTAAATAAATACAGCAAATTTTATTGCATACGAGACCTATAAATTAAAGGATTCGAGAAAACTTAATTTTTTAAAAAATGGTATGGCAAGAGACTATTTTGAGACCGGAGTGAAAACTAGCTAACTAACGAAAGGAGGCTATTAGGTAAAATTGTTCCAGGGAAAAATCACTAATTAATAGAAATCACTATTTAATTCTTGCGACATAATCCTCTTTTAATAATTAAACACTCAGTACATCGAAAAAGATTCTCCTTTTTCCATGATTCTCCTCTAACAATTCCCTCTGCTTTTGGTTAGTAGCACAATTAGATCATAATTAAGTCTTTATTTTCTCACCTATTATTATTATTTTCTAGTAGTTTTATTTAACCGTTGAAATTAAAGCCCTAGATACTGGATGTAAATTCACTGCTTACACCCGAAACGAATTTTCGATTTTTCACCGATTCGAATTTTCATGGCTTCACGGGCCATGAAAATGCTTAAAAATCAGACGACTCTCTCTCGCACAGTCTTCCTACTTCAGACCTAAAAGATCTATATTTTAGGAAAGATATTCGTAATACGGCGCGTGAAATCGGACGAGAAATGGCTCTTTGAATCGAGCGAGTTATAAGAAAGGGGGAAGAGGATTCGGGCCAAAGGATATATGATGTAAAGGATAGGGCGTCTCACTCTCCACCGTCCCAGTATTTATTTTAATTTTATTCCATTCACAAATAGGGAGCGCCGATGAGTGGAGTCGGAAGGAGGTGGGAGGAGTGGGGTTGTCAGGCGGGGGCGTTTCGGTAACATCTCCCACACCAGCAATGCGTCATCCTCCTACGGGATAGGGGAAAGTGGCTCCTAAATCTGTCCCAGAAAAAAGGGATAGAAGAGGATGGGAGAGATAGAAATAGGATAGATAACTAGACAGTTGGAGAAGGAAGAGAAGGAATATGGCGGATGAATAGGAAAATCATGTACGAAGCTAAAAGCCAAAAGAGACCAGAAGAGAATGGATGTATTTTTGGATTAACCTGGATGAAACTTGAGAGGAATTCCGTCATAACAGTTTCATTATGGTGCATTAAAAGTAAAATGATCCCATTGTGTGTTTAAGATTTGAAATGGACCCAATGAAGAAACAGATTTCAAGAATTTCATCGTATCATTCGAGTCGGGGTTTGCGTGCTAGTATGGAAAGAATGAGGCTCCAGGTCCGAATCCTGTTTACGGCATGGTTCCTGGTGTATGTTGGTAAAGGGTTAGAAGTAAAAATGGTCTCTTTTGGCTTAAATTTACCTAAAAAGTTAGTGATTATTATTTCTAATTTTGGTCCGTTCTGCGAATATTTTTTATTGTATTCGTACTTAAGGAGAAATAGAACTAAAAAATTCTTAAAAGGAAAGAAAACGGAAAACGGAAGCGATCCGAATCCCTAAGGATGATAGCATAGCAATCGTAATGCACATTGAAAGGTTCCTAAAAGGTTCCGGGCTTCCCTTTCCTTTAGATGCTGGTCCATATATCGACGAAACGGCTTTCGACTAGTTTTCCAACTTCTACCAAATTCTAATTACAAATTAATGTCACTTAATGTTGAGGCTGGATGGAGGTTGTTCGTTACAACATAATATTGGTGAACGCCTCTTGGGGAAAAGATTGTATACAAAGAGATCTGCATTAGGATCAATTCTGTTAATCCATTTACAGTAGCCCGGGTAATTCTACAGTTAGAAACTAGTAAAAGACGTCTTCCGCTTATGCACTTCTTTCGAACTTTGATATATATTCAGGAAATTACACCTAAAGTATTTAACTACATCAAATTAAGCTCGTGATGTTATATTAGATCCCAGCATACCTTCTTTGCATTGGAGTCTGTTTGGTCGTTTCCATCATAAGCTTGCTTGACTACCTTGCGTATGCGCCCACTTCGTATTTGGAAAAGACCGAGGAATTTGTTAGGAGCAATAAAAACGAACACCTCTTTTGCCTCTACCCTTGTTTTATTATTTATGTTTCTCCTTCATTTTATGTATTCTGTTAATGAGGTCAGTCGCGCGTCGCATCTGATACGTCACATCCACGTCAATTTATGGTTCCGCATTCTACGAATAAAGTTTGTTTCAGGAGCACTTAATTCATAATTCCGGAAATCGTAAGATTTTTATTGTAAAATTTATATTGAATATAAAATTTATTTACGGGTATTCGTAGGATTTTATGCTATTTCCAAGTCGTTCTCTGTTGACATTTTTATGCGTCAACTGAAGCTCATGAAGATGTATGACCAACCACTGATTCTTTCTAAATATGTTAGGTTGCTTATACAACTCGGGCGAAGAAACCCAGCCACTGTACATCCAACATGATACAAGTAACTAACTAATTTATACCGTAATTCTTTGGCATGCAACATTTTACTTAATGGGGCAGGTAGCACCTTGCATGGGTGTCAGTGGGTTAAAGTTGTGCATGAGCACTTATGATGTATATTATCTTAAGATTATACATATTAAAAAATTATCCTTTTGTTGAAATAATTATCCCAAGCTATAGTATCTTAATTAATTACCTTTTCAAGAATATCGTTCAGCAATCCCTAGAAATTTAATGAATTACGTTTAGTTTACAGGTGTTTGCATTAAATAATTTATGTTTCGACTGAATATTATAGCATCTGTTTTGTTCTATTAGTCTCTTTTATTGCTATAAAATTTTACTGTATTAAAATTGAAATCTTGGCTTGGAAGATGGATTACTTTTCACCACAAAGCCTTTTAGAGTATGATCCCTCTGGATGCATTCTCATTGAGTGCATTTCGAAAATAAATTCTTTGCGAGTTAGGCTACGAGAGTTCCTAATTTTTGAAAGGATTCGCTGTCTAAAATTCTTCGTTGTTAATTATTTAAATGAAAAACCTAATTTTAGAAAAGCCTTCCGATCTCTGGGCGTGCTGCATGGCAGTACTCGAACAGTGATTCATCAAACTCAATTGCGATATTATTTTCTACTCTGTAATTTAACACCAGTTTTCATAATATTCCATATGAAAATGAACCGGCATAATGTTCTCGTATGTTGTTTATCTTATTTATGTATAATTAGTGGATCGGCCCTCTCTAGCTAACACTCACTCAAGATATTTCAAGGACATACATCTCCTGTGGGTGGGCGCCGTTAATCTTAGAAGGTTAGCAAAACATGAGCGTGATTACACGACTCTTATGTAAATCATATACCTTTAGGAATATAATGAATACATCGAAAAGGAATGCGTACCTATTATTTATCTGTTTGAATTTATGCTAACCAAGGATATTCTTTTCGTATTGCTTTGCAGAGCTAATTGTGTTGGTATGATGTAAAGAAAAAGCCTCAGTAGAATTTGATCATGTACTCATGTAAGACATTCTCTAAAAGAAAAGAGTCCGCTTGGAATGAGTATTAAACTTCCTGATTGAAACTTGTATCTTGCAGCCGCTAGTCATGATATCCAATAAAATTTATAACGATAAGAGGAGCTTGAGAAATGTGAGAAATATTAAGCCGAACTCGTAAATTTCATCAGCGATTTCACTGATAGGTAATATTTCAAGGCACCTTTAAAGAAAATTTTCGATAGCTAAGATTTGTGTTCCTTAGTAATAACTTCAATGATACCATGCTTGAATATATGTAGCATAATTGCAGGGTTGAACATCTGCAAAACTGAACTCATTTTTCCAACATTGGAATGATGGTTATGTGCAGATATTATGAGTGAATAAGATTTCATATTACTCTCTATATTATTTTTGGAGAATACCAACTCTGGTAACTAATTCAAGGATAAAATGTTACGGAAAGAATTATACGAAAATAATTCAAGAGAGCAATGTTTAAAATTGAAATCCGATTCTTGCGTCGAGTAAGTTCCGTAAATTGGAGTGAAGTCTTCATTTCTTTTATTTATTTTATATTGCAGTAAATGAAAAGCTGACATGAAAGATGCTCGTCAAATTCATCTTTGTTACCCCAGAAATAAAGAACGATGGTTACGGAAGCTTATACTCATCGCAGACTAAACAGTTCTTGTAATTAGTGGTAGGAATAGGAAATAAGTTTGTTCCTAAAGGTCTGTTTTCCGCGAACAACTAAGAAAACTGCATTTGGTGATTTTTATGGCTGTACAACCTATAAACAAAATTACGGGTAGATCAAGCTTCCTAAAAAATTACGAGCAAGACTTCCCTGCGGTGTTCTTTCCAACTGAAAAGTCATTAAAAGAAATTCCGTTTGGCTTGAAAACAATGTTTTCAGTCGTTAAAAATACGTAAAAACGTAACTAGCTAGCTTATTCAGCGGGGGGAAATTTTAATTTTATGCGATTGGAACTTTGTGTTCGTATACTAGGTCCGATTAACGGCCGTGTGGTGGTTTTTAGGGTCTTGCGACATAAAATCTTCTCTTTTTCATCCCTTTAGCTCATGTAATTGGCATGGGGTCTTCTTTAAGAGCCACAGAAAGTGGATGTCGTGCAGGTACTACATTTTCCGCTCTCCCGTACTGTTTAAGGCGCTTAAAAGCCTTTAAGCGTACATTTTCCAGCGGGTAAAGGGCACAGCACACCCTCAATTTGACTGGTTGAGGTGTCTCCTCAGCCGTCACATGAAGAAGAGTAATTTCCCGCGCGAGGGGAATAAAAGAACATAACTCTCTTCTATGCCTTCCAAAAATGGACCGAGTGAGAGCTCTTGAGATCTTTCGGGGGGTTTCCGCCTCCCCTTGTGGTAAATGTTAGAAGTCACCGTGTCTTTTGGTCGTGCTCACCCAAACTGTCTGTGGGTGGGACCCACCCACCGGGGTGTAGAGGGTCGAAGGTCACTGGAACAATGGATGGGATCTTGTTACAGGTGGTCGCGTTTATTTTTTCTCTTTTAATTTTATGTTGCCTGGGGAAATCGTAAATAAATCTTGCAGATAATCGGCGCGGACAGTAATAATTATTAAGAGTCGTCTCTATTTATCGCGAATGCTCGCTGTTTTGGGACCTTGGGATGGATGAATAATTGGATGCGAAATTGAAGAAGTGGATTGGGCATAATACGCTTGTAATTCATCGTTTCATATGTTATGAGCAAGTTCTATGCATGTGACTGGTGTCCTTTTTTATGCGAAATCTTTTTGAACGTGTGTAAGCATATGAAATGCATGTGTTGATTCGAAATAAATTAAGGGCTCCGGGTAGATCGATTGGTATAAAACATCCAACTATCAATTAGAATTAGAATAATTGAAAATTATTTATATACCGTTTATTATGGTACTTAAGTTCTTGAAATTTTATCAAAATCAACCTTATGACTGAAGGACTATTACTTTGATACGCTCGTCAGCTGTTACTATTCGATCGAAATTGAAGAGGAAAAAGAGAGATTTCTAATATTGTTTCATTATTCTAATTTTTTTTTGATATTTGCTGATCCAAGAATATTTTTCTTTTTGATTCATGTGCCAGTTTTTTATTCCTTAAATAGCCTTAGCGTTGGTAATAGTGGGTTCAAAGTCTATTTATGCAAACTTCCCTTCATTGCTGAAGAGAGATTTTCAATTTTGTGACATTAGAAACTTAATATTACAGAATCAACTCTACCCTTGATTTGATAAAGTTATTATTTGACACCATAATGAAGTTAGCTGCGAATTAAGCTTAGCCGTAAAGAAGATAGATTGTGTTAAGAAAACGTGGAGTTGTTGTAGAAGCATTTCTTGCTGACATGAATTTCAAATGATGACATGAATTAAATGTCAAATTTGTTATATCAACTCTGTTTCCTTTTCCTGACTCCTTGTCATGGTGAGATTAAATTTTGAATAACAATAAATGTAGCTCACGCAGATGGAGATGTTTTCCCAAATCGCACCCTTTGTGCATGAATAATCCGCGAGACCATCCTCTGCATCACGCCTCCGCTCCGCCTTTCAGCTTTTCGGTAACCGTTTGCGCCCAAACCCTTCTTTCGTCCCATACTCTTCCCTCACTCTCTGCGACACAGCTCGTAAATCGGATTGTCGATGAAAGAGTAGTGCGCGCAAAGGGAGGTTAAGAGGGGCGGGAAAGTGGCCTTTCTGTTGCGGGGGAGTCTCTCCATTGTTACCTCAATGAGCGCCGTGACCCGTGTGCCATGCTCTTCGTTCACATTTCCTTTTGGCACCCAACGCCCACACAATGAGGCATTGAACAATCTCTTGAGAGAGGTAGGTACACGTGGTCTCACTTTACACTTTCATCATTTACTCGTTAGGCGTCTCCACCACCAAGGACTTACCTTCCTTTTTCAAGGCTGTCGAATGGGACGCTTTGTTTGGTAACGTCTGGAAAACAACGTCGTTACGAGAACGGCCATTTCTGTATCACGTAACGAAGGGGGTTTTCGCTGCGGAGGATCGAATTATCCATTGCGAGAGAGGAATATGTTCCCGATTGAATGGCGTGTAGTGCGTGTCGCTCCTGAAAATTGGTTGGGAAAGTATGGGATCTGCGATTTTGGAGAGCTCCCCTCCTACGCGACGACGTGCCCATTCACATGGAGAGTTTGTTATTTCTCGAAGCTTAAGATTGAGTCGTTTGAAAGATTTCAATCTCAGCAGCGCGAGTTATAAATTATGTCGCCAGAAATGAAACGATATTTTGAGCTTTCTCTGGCGTTGGTCGATTTCTTTGGTGCAGACATTTTTGACCCGTTTTATCAAGATGGATCGAAAATAAGGGTGCTGTGAGTTCAGTATACAACCGTAGCGATCGCACGGACGTTCAAGTCACAACGATAATAAATAGAGGAATCGTAAAGGAGACGACTTTTGCAAACTTCCGAATAAATCGGCCATATTCCAATATTGCTTAAACATAAAAGTTATTTATGATGATGAACTTAAATCTAAATACTTGATTTTAAATTTATTGAAAATGACTCGATTGAAGTGACTATTGTGCTTAATTTTTTCGTTAATATATTAATATTGTAATACACCAAATTTACCAAAGGAACGTATTTTTATAAGATCCAATTATCTTATATAAATGTTTGTGATAGATGCAACACACATTCTACTTAATCTTAAAATTTTGCTTTTTCAGTCATCAATTCACGGAATACCCTTTCGGTATTCTATCTTATGAAGTTAATCATGTTCCCCTACTACGGAGGATCATTTTTTTTGATCAGAAATATTGCGGGTATTTCCTCTAAATCCTCTTCTACGTTTATAATGTAATATAATGTCTAAATTCCTAAGTAAACACTCATGTCAGCAATCATTTTTTGCCTTAAATCGTTTAAGATCGCTTCAATCCCATATACAAAAAATATTACCCCTGTGGAAAAGATTGCTTGGTTGATATGTGTTTACGACGAGGTATACGAAAATTTCGCAAATGCCTGCTTACAGTGTGGCATAGAATAGAACATTATATACTCAACAAAGGTGTATAATTCGTTTATTTATTGCATCAGTTCAAGAATTAGCTTTTCAAGGCGAAGCTCTTTTGAAGGAGACGAAGGACGTCATGATATATGCTTCGATAATACTAAGGCCTAGATTGTAGATTGAGATAACTTAGATGAAGAATGTGTTGCATAAATATGAAATGTTATTTTGGCGCGAGAATATCTTATCTTATTATGCTTATTTATCTCTGAAAAAGTTTGCGTGTAATCCGGTAGAAAATCCAAATTTATTCTTTTCCGTCGAGTAACCATCCCGGAGAAGAATATTTCGGAGACTCCATTATACTTATAAAATTATTGCATATTTGAGAGTTTGGAAAACACATTACCATAACTTAAGGATGAATCTTCGAATATTAAGTCTGCTAATCTGGTTGCGAATCGATACTGACTCGGCTTTTCAACTTTTATGGAAAGATCTGTATATCTAATGCCATCTAATATAAAAAATTTATTGCTACAAATTCTA
The DNA here is from genome assembly GCA_036926295.1 of Pachydiplax longipennis. Classification (NCBI taxonomy): domain Eukaryota; kingdom Metazoa; phylum Arthropoda; class Insecta; order Odonata; family Libellulidae; genus Pachydiplax; species Pachydiplax longipennis. Next base: position 23,706,763 of record JAVFKF010000012.1, read on the forward strand.
CTCTTTATATTTTTGAAATTTTTATTTTGATGCTACCTAATGTTTTTCTTTTGAGGAGGAACTGAAATAGAGATGCTTTCTTACTAAAAATTTCAAAGATATCTCTCGAATTTCTTTCTTCCTCATGTACGATGAATTTGTGATAATAGACATTCTACTGACTCCTACGGCCAATATATCATGTTGGAAGATGATTAAAATTATAAATTATCACCGGTAGGCGTTATGTCCTGAAAAAATAAATCTATTTTTAGGGCTAAAATTAATACTACTAGGTTTACCGTTTCGTTTGCATATTCTGAGATCAAGAATGTCACGAAGATATTCTTCTATTAGTACATATGTTCTATTGAAATTAGTTAAATAAGTAAAGGTAAGACGTTAACTCTAAAACCATTTCTTTAATATTTGATAAAATTTAAAATAATTAATTGTTTTTGTAATTGCAGCACAAAAACTGAAACACTAGAAGATATCTCCCAAATGAAGGAAAATGTACAATTCTTTGGAGGAAGATCATCCACTGGAGTCACTGATTGCCGCATAAGTTACGTGAAGATTTTTTGGGAATTCAAGCCTCAACAGCCAACTGGATATAGAGGCGGCTGGGAAATCATAATATAAAGGTAAGGATGGATGTTCTGCTTTTAATCCTTTCATTTCCTTCAAAACCTCTAAAGCTGTCACTTAAATAATGGTAAAACTTTCTTAAGAAAATCTCGGTAGCTATTTATTGAATATTCCAGTAGTTCCACCCGTTTTCATCTTTAATTAACTCTTTTAAACTAAATCGTTGCTCATCGAGTCAGATTTCGATTAATTATGTTGTTTAAAACGTGAAAACCAGTTGTACTGATATATATGTGATTCTGATGTTATGAAACAAGGGAAGATCTGATAACTTTTACCCATTAATTAATATTGAGATAAGATTTGGATTGCTCAACAATATCAATATATTAACCGAAGCTATCCAGCACAGCTAGTCTCATAGAATGTTAAATCTTTGGAAAAATCGCACGAAAATGTACCATTTTTGTTCCACCTGAAATAGCAGAACTGGGGCAACGGGGCTTTTTATATATCTATTTTAGTTTTTGCTATTTTCTAGTGCGATTTTCTGTCTCAATTACGGCAGTACTAATCATTATGGAGTTATTTATCTTTTTATCGACCTCATCTGTTTTTCAACCTCATGTACTAACCGCCAGCATATTCAAAATTTCGTACGAATGGAACAGATTACGTTGATACGGCTCATATGATACTAGACTACTCATACTAGACAGGGTGTTATATGCCCTTTATTTGTAGCTTATACGCTTTTCTTCAGACAAAAGTCCAATGTCCTATTGTTGTAATATCGTCACACCCCTCCACGACCATCGTTCTCAGCGGCAACCTTTTCTTTGTGTACCGAATTAGGCGTTCTATCCTTGAGACCCGAAGTGTCAAGCTCTCTTCCCTAGATAAATCTCTCTACCTCCATAAGTCAACCCAAATTATCAGCCTCATCTTTTTTCATTCGGAAGGTTCGGATTTTTTATGTTCGCTTTCCCCAAAGGATGTTATGTTTTCTGGATTTCCTGAAAAGTGAGTCAACGAGACAGGCTGGAATGTATTGTGATTTATCCCAGTCTAGATTTTGCCATACTTTGCTGATTTCCAGGAAAAACGAAAATGTGGTTCGCCAATGTTGAGGTTCCATAAGGTTGGTCCATTTGGTTGAAAATACTACTGATTGGTAACGGAAGATGTATTTTTATTTAAGATCCGAGCGAGCACGTATAGGCTCTGAAATGCGTTCCAAAAATAATTTGCAACGTGTTTGATTTAGACCCTTAACGGGTAAATAACGGGAATTGAAAAGTAATTAACAACCATCAAAATTCAATTTCATGGAGCGGAAAGGGACCGCATCAATAATTCCGGAATTTTTCTCGTCTATAAATTTATAAATGGGTCTATTTCGATTGAAATGGGAATATTAATGATTTAAAACCGATTATTAAAATAAACTGAATTCTTTTCGAATAAAACCGACGAAAGGGACCCTACCTTTTCCGATATAATTTAAAAGAATATACTATTTGGAAAAATTACCACAAAACCTTGCGTTTTACAGGTTTTGGAATACATTAACATTTTCCGATATACAACTTCCATTACAAGTATAAGTGCAAGTAAATATTACCCTTTATTAGTTTTTATTTACGTCGAATACTGTACATTGATGGTAAAAATTAGTAGTTAAAATTTTCAAACACATCAACTTGTATTGATTTCAATTATGAATGTTGACTGATATTATCTACGTTTCGTTCTTCAAGACCCGTAAGTTAGTGTATTACCAATACTATCATTCTTTCCTCAATTTCCTTATCATTCCTTATTTCCTCATGTTACGGGAGAAAATTACCGCACTCCCAAAGGCGAGAAACTGAGGTTTACACTTAACGACTGACTCTTCCGTCATCCTATTCTAACCAATGGATGTCCCACAGCGTTTCATGTCCCTTATTCTCCTTGTTTGAATATCACACCGCAAAGTTGTCTCGTTTCATTACAGATATATTAAGAACTTGGGCGAAAATCAGGTTCATTCAGACTAGTCCAACAGCGCGAAAACCAAAATAATTGACTTTATTTTAGAGAATATGACTCCGCAATACGCATGTTTTTTATATTCAATTGGAAACCTGAGGAAATTCCGCTTTGATACATTCCCGTTTTCTCTGAGACGATCGCGTGACAACGACTTAGAAAGTCGAAACGCATAAAAGAGGAGCGAAGTCTTGTGTTCGAGAAATAAAAATAAAGATTTAAAAAGCGGACATTTTGCCACGGTTGTTACTTCATCAAAATATAAAACCGATACCTCGTTTATTCTCGGGTCTAGGGATAAATATAACGTAATAATGGCGTTGGGGAGGTCGTGAATAAGGTGTCCAACTGCTACAGGACGTGTTTTTCGCGAATCACTTTCCAGACTCCGTTTTGTCCCATATCTCTCTCTCCCCATCTTCCTCTATTTTCCCTCTCCTTATTCCGGTCCCCTCCAAATTTCTTTCTCCTCTTTGGTCTCTTTATCACTGTCTACACCTTTTCTTTCCCCGTCTCCATTTCCATCACTTTGCTTCTTTCTCAAGTTTCGAGCTATATTTAAATTTCTCCGTAACGGAAGAAAAGTACTGAATTTTAATTTATACGGCAAGTTTAATTTTGTGCCGAGCATCAGTATGAAATTGGAGATTTCTTTCAGGATAGACTCGTTTTTCTGAGAAATAATCTTGTATAGAGCCTTGGGTTAGTCGCACAACTTAATGTGCAAAGTAAAAATTACATTTCCATCGTTTGAATCTTGTATAGTATTTGCAACAGACTAACTTTAGTATTTAAAAGACTGTCTCAACATTTTTCATTCCAAGTCATGTTAAACCTATTTATGGAGATGTAATCATTTCATGAACATTTAGGAAATCTTTTAAATGGAAAGAAAATGTATTCTATTCAAAGATTTGACCACATGAATTAAGAGAAAATTTTCTTGGAATTATTGCAGCATCTGTAATCGTTGAATCAAGAATAGAGAATGATTTAAATTGAATAAACTTCATGAAATTAATGTATATGGAACTTCTCAACTCAATAGCTTGTATCATCACATGAATGAATTCTCTACAGAAGTATTTCACATAGATAGAAAATCAATTGGTTCACGGTTTTTAAGTATACATTCATACACGATTTTTGTACAATTTTCCGTAAAAATTGAAATTCCAGTTTGTAATATGAACAATAAGTCATCAAGAGTGTTTGGAAAGAGTAAATAAGTGAATGGTAAATTTTTATTAGCTATTACTTGACGCATATCTGCATATAATTAGGTTGAATTTACTAGCATTTGATATTTGACTGATATCAATGGAGTATCCAAATTTTCAATTAAACTAATAATGAAATTCATCTTTGTTGATCGAGCGCATTTGGGTAATGATTTGAAAGTAATGAGTAGGATTGTATATGGTGCAATAATTGCAATATACAATTAATACGTAATGCTTCACATATACCATTATAAGGCATGTATCGAAAAACAAGTCGCGGAATACTAATGCTTCTTTATGTAGTTTCCACAAAAATTTTATTTTATATCGTATAAGAAATACATATTTTCTTGGAAAGACCGCATATACCATACTGTCTCATAGTGATCTATTAGATCAAATATGAAACCACCACATGGTCGCACCAGAGGCGCAGCAAGGATTTGTCTATGGGTCCGAGAGCTTAGAAAGAACGAAAGAATGCCTACCTTTCAGGGGACGGTATGATATCTTCCTTTAACCCTCTTTGGGGTGAATCCCTAAAATACACCCCTCGCTCCACCACTGGGGGAACATTTTTGAAACATACACTACATTTAAAAATCCAAACATCGACATTGTACGAAAGAAGAGGAATTTGATGGGTAAGTAAATCTTAGTGGAATACTTTTCATACTTTTTTCACTTCGCTTGACGTAAGAAGAAAAGCAAGGAAAAAGTACCTGGAATGTCTACGTTTCGTCCAGAAAGTGAGGAATGGGCAGTATTAATCTCCAGTAAAGGCTTCACGAGCTTCATAGTGCACGAAGGCCGAAGGTTTCCGATCTTCGGTTCAGCTGCATCTATTCACAGTCTCTGAAACTTATCCTACTCATGCAGCAATTCCATTCTACTAAAGCATGATAACTTTTCAGAAACCCAGTGAAAATTTATTTAATTTATAACATTAAGAACGTATCTTACATAATTTCTAGCACTTACTACCTCTTTTCAGTCGCCTCACTCTACTTAATGCGATATTTCTTCCCTCTTTCACTTCATTTCTCCAGCCAGCTCAGAGGTACTGCTCCATTCATCACTTGGCCTCGTCGATCGTACGGCTTCGATGTTATTTTTTAGCGCCCTGTAGACATACAGACCCAATGAGTTGCGTGTGTATTCGAACTCGCTCTCCTTCTGCTCCCCGTGTTCCCTGTCGGCTGCAAAATGGAGATGACACGGTACAGATAGTGACCACCAAGGGATTTGCCCCATAAGAGTGCGCGAGACGGCCGCGAGGACAAATGATTGCGAATAGCCGAGGTTCTTCTACGAGAGGTATAATTCATTCGCTCTTCGGATCTCGTCTCAGATAAGGAGAGGACTAGAAAGTGCGAAGGGCAGAGGGAGAAAAGTGGAGGAAGATGGATTGGCTGTAGGCTGCGGCTAATAATACCATTTCGTCACGCCCAATTTAATATCTAATCAGAATCCGCTTTATTTTAATGAACATCACAATCAGTACTTAAACTAATTAGTATCGAAGTTGTTTAACGTCCTCGCTGATTGGTTTAGATTTCATAATCATAATAACTTTATCAAACTTTCGAAATATAAGAAATAAAAATTCCCTAGTAAGAAAGATAGAATATTTGTAAAAATACTGCTTCTACTATAATATAACTTAATGGAAAATTTTCAATTTATATAATTTGAACCGATTACTATTTCCCGCAAAAAAGCGCATATATTTGATTATTATGTGAGCTATTGTTTATTGAACGATTATATAGGTAACATAACGCAACCTGCATTTTAAATGAATCTGTGTCATAAAATTTTATCATACATTTTTCTTAACTTTTGCATAATTTATGGCTGTATGAATTTCTTCAATACAATGAACTACTGAGAGTCTACACGATTCCTCATTATTTATGAATTTGAGTTTATTTAAAATATTATTTAAAATGTGAGTGTAGACCTGGCATTATTATTTATTGTAATCAGGTCGATGCAGACGCGTAGAATTGATCAGTTATTTAATACGATATGTTTATTTTGCTTGATTTGACTGCATTACTTTTCTGAAGTGATTGTTAGAAACCGAAATTATCTACCTTCAGTTCTTTAAAGCTCTGCATTGTTATTAAGGATGAAATTAAGTATATTATTAATCCAAGGATAGAGTCGAATGTTATTGATATACGACGGAAGTTAATAAAATGGCACTATTGTAAGTAAGATATCGATTTTATTTGTGGTTCACAGTTCAGGCTGCCTTTCGGCGTGCAGCAGGGGTTAATATTTGTGGCTGGGGAATTCAAATCTTTATAGAAACCATAAGAATTGGGAGAATATGCTACTCTGTGATACTCTATAAGGAGTACTCTATTAGTTTCGTATTAGCAGCAAGAGAGGATAGATGGTCTGCATAGGGATGTAGTATATAATTTTGATGCAAACAAGAGAACGGAATTTTTAATTCTGGAAAAATGGTGGATGTACAGAAAGATTCACATAAATATTTTTCGCATCTTTCTAATGAAAAACTGCCAAAGAGTCTAATAAATAGTTTATTTGAAGTCTTTGATAAATTATATATTACAAATAAACTTATCGCATTTAGGCAAGGAGAGTTTAATCATTTGAGCGAAAAGTGAAGGTTTCAGACAGCGGTTGATGTTTAGCTTAAAAAACATCCATTAGATCTTCACCATTAGCAAGCTGTGAGTTCAAGATAAAAGGCCTGTAATTTTTCATTCTATTTTAGGCAAGAGATGAGAACAAAGTCACTCTCGGACCATATAGAGTGTCATGAGCGTGTGGTAGGTTTTATTACATGGTGGAAGGACAGCATTTTTGATGTTGTTTTCTTTTTAGCCACCTTACCTACTTTATGTCCTTTAGTCAGAATCTCATACTACCTTCGCTTTTCAAAATAAAACTACTATCGCCGACGTAAGATGAACTCTAAAACCGACATAATTACATCATAAATTACAGAGGCGGTTTTCTTTGGCGAGAAAGAACATGTATGAATGTTTTGCGTACTTAGGTAACGAGTCTTTAAGAAAAATCACCAAGATATTTACCAGATATTAACTCAGAAACTCACGCAAATTTTAAGAAAGATGTCATGCAATTATTCCGAGCCTTGACGGTGTAGAAGTTAAGGTGCTCGCCTGCCTAGAGTGCTGGGGTTCAATCCCCAGCTATGGAAACTCATATATAACTTCCATATATATATATACAGACTTATCTGCCAGCATTTTTCGGGTTAGTCCGGCAAAAGTACTAAACTCAGAGTAATAATAGGCGATCACTCTATCTTCATTTCATATCGTTAAGGTATTATCAGTCTCAACTGTAGTTCCGAAAGCTTTGATACGCTATGAATGAGTGATTATTATTAATTGCTTTTTCCTGAGTCTGCTCTCTATATTTTCTCTTTAAAGAGTTAAACCCTAGTTCAGTTAGCTACTCGATATGTGATGTCATCACAAAATTTTAATTTCGCTCTACGTTAAGTGTAGAAGAAGTGCTTTATTACTGTAGATTTCCAACAATTCTGTCCTTTTTTGGGAAATGGAGATTTACCTTTGAACCCATATTTCTAGCGTGCTTTACATGATTCGAATAATGCTCTCGAAGGCAATATATTCTTCTCAGCATTCCATCTCCTTTGTCTTACTTCTCTCGCTGATGATTTTTCTAAATGGTCTCTCAAATGTGACCTTTACTTCAAATTATTAACTTCAAATATTAAATTAATTATGTTTAATATCTCAGAAAAAATCAAAGTAGTATGATCTCGGTATTAACCATTTGAAACACCTCTTGATATTGTTGATTTAAAACTGAACACTGTCAGTTTCTCCATACGATCGATTGAAAACCTCTCCTTTGGGATTCAGATCGAGAGATTTTTCACTTGCATTAAAACTCGCTGAGTAAATAAGTTAACACCTGTGACTCAAACAGAGGTAAAGTTCCCCATAAATTCGATGTTCACTCATGTGAGTCGTATTTCGGCGAATGAAGAGAGAGAGAGATCCATCCTCTTCGTTTTGTTTGCTCGGAAAACACGGTCACGGTGCGTCGTTTCTCCGTGAGAATCAGCCGATTTGGGTGGCGCGATGCAAAATTGCGCCGGCCCTGATTTAACGACTCATAAAACAGTTCGGGCGAAAGCCGTACATCAATTCGGTATTGGGCGTGAATTTCGCACTTGAAAATTTCAAGCAATTGGGAGGCGTCGCCACCTTTGATTCAAGGACTCCGGAAAGACTCCTTCGCCATTCTCACGCCAGCCTCTATGTCATTCTCCCCTCGCGAAACGTCTTCTTTCCCCCGTTATTAGTATTCACCAAGATCGTTTCCTAGTTTTTGGCAGATGTGTAGGCAAAAGCCTCCTTTCACCTCCTCCAACCCTTTTCTCCCGAAAATCCCTCGGGACCGGATGTCGGTTTCGTTAGTCCTTTCTCTCCTCCGACATCCGGTGCGTGCGGGTGTATCGGGTTTATTTATATATTTTTTATCGCTCTCCGCAAAGGAAGAGGTACGGGGGAGAGTTTTTATACACTAGCACGAGGGCGCGATCGCAAATAAAAAAAGAGGGAAAAGGGGATAAAAAGACGGAATCATCTGGTACGGTGGCGTCTCCGACGGGGGACGAGTGATAACACACGACGGATTGGTTACATGCACCAAGGGTGGTCATTTCAAAGAGGAGGTGGCGCCTTGGAGTTGGCGTGGCCGATGCGTAGTATTGCACGTGAGGGGGACGGGGCTGTTGCGGGCTAGCATATGCTCGCTGGAATCTGTTGCTAATTTTAATTAAAATCAGAACTCGTTTTTGAATGGCTGATTATACGAAATACATTCAACACGGGATTAACATAGGGACGAAGTAAATATTTTATTATTATGGTACGATTTAATTATTAACTATTTTACATTTAAGGCGGTTTTTGGCAGATCTAGAGGGAGGAGATGGGGTGATCTCTCCATTACCTTTAAGATTTTTCCTATAGGATGCAAATTTTTACAGAAGAGCTCACTAAAAACTGCGATCTCTCCGTTAGAATATATATGGCTCATCACTTCATTCGGAAGGCGAAGAGAATGACCAATTTTGTTTAATGATAATTGAAACAATTTGAAGAATTCGACTCGCTCCGAAGTCTATTTACTTAGATCGATGGTACTAGCAGAAATTTACAAATTTAATCCTACTCAATCTTCATTTATATCAAATTAATTAATTATTTCATAAGGATTGACTGTATATTTGATCTTTATCCTTGAAGCTGGGAAGGTTGAAATTCTTCTCATGCATTTAATTTAAATCAGTCATTTGGCTTATAATTTGGTATATTTACGCGTAATTCTTAGAAAATTGGAATAAATTATGAGATATGTTTATTCTTATTGAATTATATCGTATGTGATACGTTATCGATTTTCTCGTAGCATCATGCAACACCAGGGATGTAATTAACTAGGGGTCAGAGGGCGGCGGCCACTCGTCAAAATCTCCAAGCCCCCTCTTGTCATCATTAAATATTCGGTTGGCCGATCTCTTCTTGATTTTTCAATTTTATGAAAATTCCTCTTCTTTTCTTCCCTAGGTATACCTGTGCTCTCTAGTACTAGCAACTAAGTCTTTAATCAGCGATCGACTTTAGAGAAAGCGGTCCCGGGTTCGAATCCCGGTGGGGGCCTACGTGCGTGTGACCTTAGTTATCGGAGCATTTTAACTAGTATTAGTCTAATTTTTGTCTATTAGCAAAATACTCTTCTAATTCTCGTTTGCCCTTAACATTAAGCATAGTATGCCACGCTGTTATATTGTGTGTTTTCATATTGTGCGGGAAGATGTACTTGTATGCTGAAAAATTAATCATTAATAATTTGGCAATCAGAGAGCGAGGCAATGACTTACGGATGGTCGGCATGTGATGGAAGAGAAAAGTCGATGGCTTTCCCGTAATAACTTCCATAAACAACCGTTCTACAGCGCTAGAGATGATTTGACGTAAGTTTTTTCGATATATGTCATGGTAAGAGCGTTTTAGTGGTTTCCAAAGTGTGAAGCGTGGGTGGTTTGTTAGTTTCAGTACTTTGATATGTATCGTAACAGTTTGCTATACTGGTCATAAAATTAATTCTTGCTTGGCATGGATGAAGATTTAGATATTTGGATGTGGTAATTAAATATGGTTAAAATACTTAAGACTTCAAAACCAGTCATTTATGAATAGTTTTGTTGGGAGGAGAAGTAAGGGCTACGCTAATGAATAACCTGATACAGGGATAAGGAGAAGGTAAATTACTTTGCACAAAGAGGCGTACGCCTTGAAACCAAAGAAATAACAGAAGGGAACTTTGCGACAAGACCGAGACTTGAACCCAGGTCCTTCATTTTCGGGGGTTGGTATGCAAAATAATATTCTTTTCTGGCATTTCTTCAATATCGATGTAGATGCATACCCTTCAATATTTTAATGTGGCGGCGGATACGGATCGTTCAAAGTGGTCAATGCTGACAAAAAGGGACTGGGACAGGGAATACACTATGATATATTTAATAGGTGAATATTTTTCTCAAACCATGAATAATAGTTGTTAGCATTCGTGTTGCCATAGTCAATGAATTAGCCATTCCAGACGAGAAATGTTTACCTATTATGGTAAGTAAAGAGATTTGTGATCTTTTGATACATTTCATCAGAATATTTTGTTTTCTTTAGTATGCTTGGTCTTATTTCAAGCAAGATAATTAAATTTGCCTTATTTAATTGGCCTGTCTAAAATAATTAAAGTTATAATTTCCAATTTTTTATTGTGAAGATAGTTTTCATTGTGTTTTAGAATAGCTTCAAGGACACCCATACAAAGAACCGTTGCCAAATCTGTTCATAACCTTGTGCATTAAATCGTGGCTTACCCGGTAAGGAAGTGTCTTAAAAAATTCTTAGTAAACAAATTCTTTTTGTAAATTTTTTCGGATTTACCTAAAATAACTTATAGGTTTCTTTTTAGCCTAAGAGTGTTTAAACATCGCATTTTATTAGTCCTAGTACCGAAAATTGTATAAAAGTCACTCTATGGGCGAAATTATGGATGGATGCTAAAATGCAACTATTATTTATATTCGTGAATATTTATTTCTATCGCAAAAATGTTATCCATAATCTGTATTTTTAAATATTCTACCCGCAGTAATTGGAAAAACCCTCAATAAATAAAGATTATCGGACGGTATTTCTACAGTAACCTTTGAATCTAAATTCAATATATAGGTTTTTATGTTATCTTTTTCGATATGAAATATTCATAATTTTATTTTTTTCTTGAGGCAAATCATTCTTTACGACCAAACCATCATACTTCCACGAGAATACTACAAGTTAGGCCAGATGCTAGAATTCGGGACGTGATAAAATTTTCAAATTGCTGAGATGAGGCTGATTATTTGACAAAGCTTCTTCGGGATATAAAAAGAAGCTAAATCTGGCGCCAGCATCGTTAAACTGGCAACATTGAAGCTAATCAGATCCTCAATCACGTTTCGTCACTGTTTATTATGCCAGCTCGAGAAAAGAAGGGAGTCCCGATGGCATTTGGAGACGATCGCGAGGCAAAAATTGCCGTTTTTTATTTTCTTTTCGGGCGGATGAATGAAGGTTGCGATATCCTTCATCTTGGACTCCGTTTAATGCCGAATTTTTATTGGTCGTAAAATGACTACCTTTCCCTCGCACCGAAAAGGAGTATTCGAATGTATTTGCCTTTGGTGAATCATTTTCGACCGTAGAAGTGGATTTGTTGGGTGATTCGATCATTTTATACGGGGAGAATCTCATCGGTTGAAAGAGGACATGGTTACCTTGCCTTGTTTACCGGACGCAATCTGAATTTTTATTTCCATTGCCGCATATCTTCACGGCTTTTATTTTACGCTCAGTTGTGAGGAGTCCAAACTTTGGAATAATGGCTTTGTCTGAATAGTAGAAAATAAAAGTATACTTTTTGTATCCAGCGACATTTATGACTTGGTAAGTACTTACATGAAAGGTATATCGATGAACACCACAAAAAGTTTGTGCGAACGATGTAAGCTATCTTGATGCTGCGGCACAGCGTGAATTATCATCCCAGATATGCGATCCAAATCTCGGATGAAATATTTTACTAATTACATTTTATTTATACTTCACCTAATATCGAAGAAGTAGAAAGTTAAAGCTGTGCGCTTCCGCTGAAGATAACGCTAGAATGCTAGCGAATTTACCATGTTATTCAATAAAATTTATTCTGTGGTAATCTGTGATGTTTCTAATTTTGCACCTTCGTTATGACGGTGTACGAGAATATGCCTTAATATTTTTATACCTAAATTCATTTCAATTTAAGTTTTGTTTCTAAATGGTAACCGACTAATAAAGGAAACGTCTTACTACACCACCTAGTCTTACTTGCTAGAATTTACTTTGGGAAGTGGCATGCAAGTTTCTTCACAGTATGATAATCACGAGAAAAATATCTTCAAGAAGATGCATACCAACTGTAGGCCTTGAGAAGGACTGTAGAGGGATAAAATGTCCTTGACGTTATGCGAAAAAATTCATCCTTATAAATTATTAACAAAGATGCAAAAGTCAGATTTGAATATCTAACAAAATACCCAGTTCCTTGTTTATCTAGGCATGGCCCCATATATCAGGTTGTCTCGCACACTTCATAATGCGATTTGAAAGTTCGAGTTCATGAATATTTACTTACAGAATAGTTCCATCTAATTAAAGGGTTTCACAGAATGCAAGCAATTTAAAAATGCGGAGATATAATGCCATACACAACGCATGCTAGGCACGTGGAACCTAAAGCTTGCGTGAAGATGATTAATTGCTAGACTCCACGCATAGAGAGAGATGACAGGTTCTTCGGAGGGATAACCTTTTAAAATATATGCAAAGAACAACCATAACTAATGTTCCCTCTTCATGGAAAATTACCTTTATTTTTGGGGAAACCTTGTTTTCTCACCAATTACCACTTAATTTATTACATGGTCTTCCATTATTTAATAACAATATATTACTTTATTCTATATGAATTTATATTTTTACGTTAAGCAATGTGCTGTATGATGCTTTCCCAGGACGTGGATTTAAATTCTTTAATTTGAATAAATATCAATATCGAGAAGCTCTATAAATATTGAAGACTGATGTGTTTAATTATTTATAAGTGATTTTGTCAATCACACTGCATTTGTAACTATTCGTAACAGCACATGCCAGTTGGAAATTTCTGATACATTACCTTCTATGACATCCTATTACTACTTACCTCAGATATTGGGAAATTCTTTCTTAATTACAAAGGTAAATTGCCAGTGAAACAAACTAAGATATTTTTGATCAGTCATGTTGAGATTGCAACATCATCTCAAATTATTAATCAAATTAGGCACAAACCACATTTTCTGAGTCGTTCACCTCTGATTTATTCTATTTGACATCCACCTCCTTTAATTTAAATTGATTATAAATAACTTATAAATGAAAAGAAAGTAACTTATTCTTAATTAATTAATGACATATTGTTTTCCTTAGCTTGCTCCCTCATCTTTTCAATGACACGTGTTTTCCGGCATTTATTTAACTCAATGATGTTTCTCGCTGAAACTACTTATATTTGAATAAAGTCTGCGAAACCTATAATATTTAACTTGTGTTAAATTGTGAATTTTTGAAGGTTCAAAATGGAGTTGAGAGCCACTTGTAGCTTAGAGATATTTTGGCGCCACGTGCTTGGAAGGGGGAAAAACACCAACCCTCCAGTTATCGTGAAATGACAGCCTTGCATACGTTACGAGCGAATCGTCCGGCTGCAGCTTTGGAGTCGCTGCATGCGGGTGTGAGAGTGCGGTAATCCGAGTATCGGTCCGTACGAAAGTGGTGCGAGGAGCGGTGATTAAGAGACGAAAGAAGAGGCTAATTGGTCCTGTGAGGATAGTCAGAACGGGAGAATGAGAGATGACAGAAAGAAAGCAATGGCAGGCAGCAGATGCGTGCGAAGGAAGTGTCCAAAAATAAAAAGGTTTCCATTCAAGTCGTAGCGAGAGCAGTTGCTGAATGATGGAGGGACTTTATTGTTGATCACAGTTCATCCAATAAAATGCAGCGATGGAGTCACGTGCTCCCGATTGGCTTCTTCCCTTTGTTTTTAGAATGACTTAGAGGGGAAAATAAAAGAGAAGGGCCGGTTGAGATGTATATTTATTACCGCTGTGAAATAATTGGAGTGAATGGGATTTAGTCTAAAATAAAGGAGGATTTTTCCTTCTTTTACGGGAGCTATAAAATTAAAAGACACTTCCCATTTTATAGTCGTGGCTAAAATAATTCTTGAATGTGTCCTTCTTACTCTCGAATGCGAGACCTTTGAGCGGAAGTATTTTTATTGTTTTCGTTCTTACTTTATTTATTCTATTAATGACCAGCAAGAGTAAATATTTACAGCGGTCCAAAATATTATTTCCATACAGACTTTTAGATAACAGTCGAATGTAAATAATGAGTAAAATAGAATGTATATTAATCTTGCCTAAAAAATAATGAACCTACATGTTGGCCACTGGTAATTCTTGTCGTGATATCTGTTTTTGTCATAATTTGCAGTTTAATTCAACGTGTCTGAATGAAAATATACTAATACTAGCTTCGGAGTATTTACTCATTGAATATTGTTTCATTGTCATCATGCATCAACAACCCAAGATTGGTTTGTTGCCATTCTGTCTCCAGCCTTTCGGTTCATTCCTTAAGCTCCAAGCCTTAACACTAGCCATTACCTTCCCCCCTTTATTGAAATGTATATTAGCCTCTGCATTCATTCCAGTATTCCAGCCAATACTACTTTAGTAGACAATCATCCCTTAACATATACCCATTTCCCCCCTCTAATTGCTGTATAAGGAATGGGAATGTTTATTTGAATTTGATTTTAGTCCGAAAAAGTCAGCTAATCAATAAGATAATTAATAAGTTAATCATAAGATGCCAGAAGAAATTATTCTACATTACAGGCTATTCTCGTATTTCTTTCAAACTTTTTATATTCTATAGAATACCGAATTCTGTTAATTATTATTTTTATGAATGGATGGACTTCTACAACATCACATATGTTGAATGTATTAAAGATTTATTCTTTTTTTATCGCTCATACTATTTGTGGTCCTAAACAAAGTATCTTTTGGGATGATGGCTTCAAAGCGTATATAACAATTTTAATTATTTTTTTTCCAATCGTGAGAGATATTTTAAATCACTGTCTTCCAACAATTGATTTTTACTGCCGAATTAAGAGAATTTTGTTGGAATAATAATACCGTATGGAAGATTCATCGTCTTGGAAAATTTACAGCCCAGACGCAATTTTGTGTAATGGTTTCGTGCGCAAATTAGAAACCTCTATTAAATATGATGACAGTACCCATATTTATTAAGCAATAAAAAGCTGCATATTTCTCCCTTTTTAAATCTCTCACACCTTTAAAAACGAAGATATAAATATCAAATTTTAATTGTACATCCAGAATCGTTAAAGTAATCCCAATGTAAACTTTTGAATCATATTAATTATAAAATTTACGTCCAAATTACAACGCAATTAACTTTCCCGAGTTTTATTTTAGTCCTTGAGCAAACACATTATGAATGCTTTCGCAGGAAATAACTCGCTTCACTTATCAAATCGTTAATTACGGTAGGCGTAAAGAACCATCCCTCTGCTACTGCCGCGAAAGTTATTACCATCCGAAAAATCTTCCATCTCCCAGCTTGTTTCAATAAAACTATCCTTCGACGCCTCGTACATTGTAACGCCTTCGGGTCGAGATATCATCCCTTTAATCGCTTTTCTCGCTGAAGAAATCCTCTCCCCGAACTGTTGAAAAATTCGGTAGGAGTCTCAAGAGTGTATTGGGAGCAGGTGGAAAGGAGAAGCAAGCTCGTTACGACTGGGGAGGAGTTTTAATGTTTCGGAGGAGGATCGGGTTGAATGGGGTAAGATGGCGGGGGAAAATGGGGCGGGAGGAGAGTCGTATAGATGGATGAAGCTATCATCTTCTCCTTGGAGGCTGGAGTTTATTCGTAGTTTTGAGTTCCAGCACGTGTTCCGTTATGCCTGCACATGTCTTGCAGCGGGTTTAGGGGATGAGGGAGTGAAAATGGTTGCGTGACGCCCAAAGTATATCTTTTGAGTAGGTGGTTGGCTAGGGGTGAGATGGAGAGTTGGTTCAGGCATCACTGGGAAGGTCAGAGTCATGAGCAAGAACACAAATAAAGAGAATCAAAGATGGAAAAATGTAATGATATAAAATATTATAGATATTTGTTATATAATACTATACAGATTTCTTTTGAAATGGATGGAGTCGGTACAAAGGAAAATTATTTGAAATCTTAATTTCCTCTTATTTGTGTCAATTTTAAAAATACATTTGATATTTTTACTATTGCTTTTATTTCCTTTATAGTTCGCTAACAAAAACCTTTCGGTCGTAAATTGAAAATTAACGACTTTTCAAAATTACAAGGTAGATGTAAATAAAAATTTCAATTTCGCAATGTGCCTTTTCATATTCAAATCAAAATTGGACAATGATGAAATGACATGGTTAAACATTAAACGATTAAGGATTTTTTGCTGGTATTATAAAAAATAGTTCATAGCAATCACATCTACATTTATGGATTTTATTTTATATCTATGAATATATTATATTTATACCCGTGAATGATATCACTGTGATTTCTATTAGTAGCATTATTGCGGCTCAAATTGTATGAAATTTCCTCTGAGAACATTGGCATTATTTTCACCTAAATTTCCTACATGCCGACCTTCAAAATTCATCAATATTTGAAGAGAGAGACTTCTTATATTTTATTAAGCAATCATTTTCTTCAATATAGCAGTAATTTAATTAAATAGTTCAATATGGTGATAGTATGTATATATCTTTACAGAAATATGCAATTAGGAAATTCTGCTTCTCTTACTATTACGTATTCAACCGGTAGTCCTAAAATTACAAGAACGGCATTATAAATAACAGTATAAAGAATTGAATATGAATTTAATTAACTTTCCTTGAATAAAAAAAGCTCCACACCTCTTATTGTAGTCTCTCGGAATAATAATGTAATTCAGAACCTCTATAGAAAAAGTTGGCTGGAAGTGCTGCGAAGTTTGGGGATGATGGAAAAATTTATTCAGAAATAAGCGTGATCAGGAGCAGTAGGGTGTAAAGAGAGAAGGGCAAAATGAGAAGGAGAGGTGGTGAAAGAGAGGAAGAAAGAGGGATTGGGAGAGAGAAAGTTTGTTCTCATCGTTTGGTGTTAAAGGATTCTCCTTGACCTCCTGGTGCGCCTGCTTAACTTCATGATAAACGTGTCTCCCTCTATCTTTTCAGTTTTTTCTCTCCAACAACAAGGCTCTTCAAGCTTTATCTTGAGGGCGCGAATAGAGATACTCCATATACTAATTCACGTTCCATAAATTTATTTTTTTTACTCCCCTTCCTCCATTCCTCCGTCAAACTGCTTTTAATTGATTACATAGGCTCAAACGCATTCTCCACAATATCCCGAATATTCGTGGTGTGCATTGTGCACTACACTATAAAGTGATACTGTGCCAAAACTAATTTCTTTGTTATTTGCGATAATATTATTAATTATGGACGCTAAGCGGGAACGAACTACGCAAACCTCGAAGGAATAATATAAGGAACATAATTCTATATTCAGATATACATCTTTTGATAATTGAAAATCTCGCACCCAGTTGATTTTGTGCTTTAAAATTGGACACTAAAATATGGGCCAATCCGGTTGATTAATGTCTTAAATCGTTTATACATTGAATTAATGAAAAAAGTCAAAAAGCAATGAAAAATATACGAAGGAATACGTTAAGATTCGTTTCAGCCAAGTATGATCGGCTAGGTTTTATAACTCAAATGAAATACGTACTTTCTTTAACAGTGGTAATTTTTTTTTAAAGACTGCAATCAAAAGATTGAGGGCCAGAAATTTGGGTAGAAGAGTAAAAGTTAACTTGAAAAGGATAGAAATAAAAGAATAAGTAAATTCTCTTTTTTATAAATCGCATTATATCGCAAAGGATTGGTTACCTGCAAGTTACTATTATAAAATATATATTTTATCGTATTTATCTGTTACATTTTATTAATTCGCAAATTAGTAACAATCTTCATTCATTTTCAAGAAATTTGGTACCCTTAACTGAAACGAGACTGTTTTATAAGGTGCGTAGCGGAAATTAATGATGATTTATCAAAGTTTAAATTTCACCTTTTGATAAAATGTTAACTATTTCAGCCTTTAACCTTGAGTTACTTTTTTTTAATATAATTTTTAAAAGTTGATAACAATCATATTGCTTGAGCAGACAGGAGGCTGATTAGCACATAATCCGCCAAGATTGCTAATATTAGTTGATAAATTGTTTATTAATGTATGTAAGCGAAAATCATCGGCTTTTCAGAAGTTTTGAGCATTTTGTGTTTCTACGAAAGAGCGATTTCCTAATAGCACCATGATATTGTCTTTCGAGGAAGTTATTTCTAGCGATAATCGTTTTCTAACATTACTATGCTTATTTTCTTTATGAGATATTAGACATAAAAAGCAATAATAATAAACAGGTGCGTACAATGAGTAGGGTTCCGCATAATTACTACTTTACTAGAAAGAAAAAATTAAGAGAATTTTATTATGAACAGTGGGCCTTAGAGGAAAGTCTCCCTTAGAATGATTATTTCCTAATTTTATTGGCTATATCATAACCATATCAATGTCGATTTTTCGTATACTTCACTGCAATGATCATTTCACCTTTTGCTGGTGTTAATTTCACCTCCTACTCTCTTTGAAGACGAACAAAGTTAGAGATGGCAACGGATTGGTCTCTCTTCGTTACAAATAAACCCAGCCTTCATTTATTTCCTCGTTCCATGGTCTCGTATCACCATCATCTCTTCTATAACGCCATCCGTTTCATAAACGGTGTTTTTTTCGTTTCTTTCCTTCTCGATGTGGAAAGCTGCAAAGGACGTAAAGCAAAAGCACTCCGCACGTGCTGTCTGTTTAGGATGGAACTTTTTGAGAATAGAACCACGTAGGAACATGAAAAATGCTTGGCGGGCAGGATATTCCGGGAAGAATATTACATGTCCTTTACTGTTGGCATGATTTATCTCTAAAATAATAATTTAAAGGATTTTTATTCCTATGGAAACATAGGAATTCAGATATATAAAACATTTATGATAGTTTTTGTGACTAGGGCCTCTTGGAGTGAAGGTGTTCCTTCAGATCCTTATCAGGTGCGAAATGACAATAAATAAATGTTTCACTTACGGTTATACCGTAATACATAGGTAATTCTCTCAGTAAAAAATGAGAATAACAAGTGAATAAGTTTCACTCATTTTCTTTCAGAACGATATAAATTTTGGATCTAAATATATCACTTCTTTTTTGGTCTTACGATTTCCCAAGTCCCATGTAAAACAAGTATTTTTGACGTAATTAAATCGTGTTATTGAATCCCAAAAAGGAATAAAAAAAGCATAAATAAAATTCACCCATAGTTACCTATGATAAAGAATCATTAAATAACTGAATATGTTACGATACTCAATTATTTAATGCTTTGAAAAATTGTTTCGATTGCCGTCGAAATTAATTGTTGCTTTGCAACTTGAAAATGACAAGTAGTAAAAATCATTAGGATAATAAGGGTTACATATAAAAATCTTCGGCTACGGAAGATCTTGCGGTAGATAAATCTAATTTAATAAGTTAATCAAGCGGGAGTGCCTAATATCTCATACGGTTGGACACCGTGATTTACGAATAAATGTATTTGCGGGCTTAACAGCAACCTTTCGTGGGTCAGATTTGACCCGCATGCTGTTTAACGACCTATACTATTCTACCAGATTAATTCAATACGGCGACCGAATTCTTATAATTTTGTTGAGAAGGTGATTTCTGAATAGACTTGAAAGAGAAAAAGTTAACTCCAAGCTACATCGTAAATGGCGTATGAATACTGATTAGGTTTCCTTCCCATCAAGCCCAAGTAGAACACTGCTCTCATAAATAAAAGGCAACCTTTCAATCAGAAAGGAATGGAACTTTGTGTTGGACGTGTTGTACTTGAGAAGCCTCAGATACTAATTAGATAGTCTCTTTTGTAAATAGAATATTGAGAATATTGTACACCAACTAATCGAATTATTTTTTTTCTGATGAGGAATTATTTGAATATAGACAAGTTTTACGGAGAACCTTTTTCGATTACAAGACTTTCTATGTTGTTTAAGCGGTGTTTTGTCCTTTTCTCAGGGCTTATAGAACACTTAGATTCACACATCTTTAGGTCTGAAACATCGAGCATTAATCATCATAGAGTAGAAGTTGGAATTACACTCTGTAAGCAGCATTAGAATCTATTTATTACCTCGTTTATCATTGCGATTTTTAGCGATCGTTTGATTCTTCATTGGCTTTAAATAACAATTCCAAATTCTAAATATCGTGAAATTTCCGTCCTAAAAATATTTATTTCGTAATCCACGGATCACTTATATCTTCCTTCCAACATTTGCTTCTCTTCCACTTAAGTCCTGACATAGATTCGAAAAAGGAACACAAATCAGTAACAAACGCTCGACTAAAAGATGGCGAGAGACTGCATGGTTGAGGCGAAAGCCGCATTCCAATAACCTCTCAGACGGCGTCGTCCGCGCTGAAATAAATCTTACTCTGGCTGGAGCAGAGCACGTTATGCTGGATAATGGATAAGTAAGGAGAACGGCGGCTGAGAGAGGGAGCTGAGTGATGGAACTCATTCTCCTTCCATATTCGAAACATGTAGCAACAGCTCGTTCGATTTGAATTCCTTGTACTACACGTTAAGTACTTAATGTGGTGCAAGCTTGGCGTTCTTGAGATTGGAAATTAGTTCGGTTAATATCTTAATCGGGAGAAAAATGTAAACATGTGGAAAGATTGGCGTGTAAAGGAAAATGTTGAAGAATTATTTAAGATTTTCTCTCCCTTAAAATGTCCATATTTTTCTTTCACAATTAAAATTGTTAAAAGATTGCAAAGGATTTGTACATACAGGTCACTCGCATGCAAGAGAAAAAGGAAATTTTTTTATAAATCCATTTATTTAGCTTAAATATATTGATATATTTTATGTATTTGTATGTAAAAATCTCGGAATTAAGATAGAAATATTAATTTTATGATTATTTATTATTATTATTAATGATCTTATAACATAGGAATAGATTAAAGTATATGATTCTATGTGTGAGTTTTACTTTAGTTTGACTGATGAAGTAAATGCTAATGAATTGAAAGCGTAGCTCAGTATTAGGATTGTAGAAATTACGAATTTCCTTATACTTCAGATATTTCTGAACAAATCTTCATTACCATTTAAGGATGGAATCATTCTCATTCTGTCATGAGAAAGATCATTACTTAGCTTAGTTTTTTATTTTTTATTATGCTTCGAATATCATAGGATATTTTATTGCTATTCCGATCTCTCAGGTTCGAAATTTCCAACTTTAAGTCCCCCAATAGCAAAAGTTGAGTCAATCGGAATATTTTTCGGAAAAGTTCATACTGTCATCTTATTTGTGCGTCTCATTGCTGGTTCTTTTCGGCTACTTAGAAACGGAATATAAACGAAGGTTATTTCTGTCATTTTGTTCCTCTCCATTTGGCTTATGTGAAGATAGAAGTTCAGTGGGGGCCAACGTATATTATTGGGTGAGAAATTTATCACTCTGGAGGCGCGAAATGAAAGACAGATTTGGAGATCGAAGTTAACTAGTTTTAAATATAGAGGAGTGCCTTATGAAAAAAGCAAACATTTATAAGTGCTCAAACGTCTTCAGAGAAGGGAGTAAAAACGTAATGTATAAACATAATTGTAGGATAATTTATTTATTTATGAATATTTTAAGGTTAAATGAAAACATTTCAGTTCAGGTCTTACGAAAATTCTCCTTCACGGAAGTTTTTGTGTATTTATATATGTATACATAGGGGGGTTTGAAGGGATTACGTAATGTTTTGAATTATATGGGGTACTTACATTTAGAAGGGCTGCTTACGTAACTTCAGTGTTCTGCAGCTCTTTTTGGGCCATCAAGTCAAACAGGGAATTACACTCCCTCACTGGAGGCGGAAACATTGATTCATATTTAACATATTAATTGTCAGCTTCACCGCGATATGAATTACTTGTAATACTCATGAGTCTAATACACGTCATTGTGTGAATCGAAAAATTCTATTGCTTCTCAAAGAATTCTTTCTCTTAATTAAGCTTTCCTATGCACAACTTACTAAAATCTATCAATGTAAGGTTCTTTTATTTAAACTTAAAAATGGAAAGGAGTCAATCAGTGCCTACACATATACTCGAAAAAACTCATCATCGGAATGGGAAATTGGAAAAAGGAGCAGCGCTGCGGGAAAGCCTTGACGCCTTCGCATCATTATTCTGTTCGCGTGATTTAGAGAAGAGCGGCCGACGAAAAGCTAAAGCATCGGAGCGCATAAAGTACGAGTTTTCTGAGGGGAAAGGGATTTTTCGGGCCCAATACACGGACATCATTTGTTCCCTTCCTCCTCATGGCGATTGGAGCGCGAAGAAGATATGATCCTTAGGAGGAAGTGTTCCGTGGAAGGATGGGGCACCCAAGGAGGTTCTTGGAAATCTCTTTGCCAGGATATTAACCATGCTCATGACTCGTATCCATTCACTTTAAAGTGTGACGCCTCCAGCGTACCCAAAAACAAAAAGAGAACAATTGTTCAAGCCTTAAAACTGGGTAGACTCTTCGTCTTTTTATGACATAACTCGTTTCTACAGTAGTGTCATCTGTGAACGTATCGTTCTAGGGGGAAGGCCGTGAGGGAAGTGAGGAGCAAGTAAAATCATTCTACCAAATCGTAGATGATGATTATTCGAAAACAAATTCGTTTTTGTTTTTAGACGCTTTTTTCAGTGATACCAGTCGATCTTATCAGTGATACCAAAAATAATGTCCGTCCTTTACCGTTTCCACTTTGAAAAAATAAAAGTATTTTGAATAAAAAAGTATTCAATTGATTGGCTACCTTTGATTCTTAGTTCAAAATGTGTACTAACACATGTTTGGCTAAGATTTAGACAGCTGACATGATAATAGTGATTTCTTGTTAATCTTGCATAAACTTAGATTTCTATCGGTATCGACAAAGTATGTGGAGGGAAAGGAATTTAAACTTTGCTCTAATAGCCACGCGACCTAGAGTAAACCTTAAGAATAAAGGGAACTGTCTGTCTGTCTGGAACAGGGAATAAGTCTGTCGAGATCGGGAATCGAACCTTGAATCGATTCTCAATTGTTAGGAGTGTGCGCTTGTGAGAGCACCGTGGACAAAATACATGTCCATATATTAGGCACTTTTGTAAATCCATCAGTTATAATTTAAACCTCCCTATGGCGAATTAGGGACTTACTAATGTTTTCATAAATCTTGTTGGAAATCGGATCGAAAAGCGTTGGTCAGAGGTCAGCAACCTGTGCCCCTGAAGCCAGTAGCGGCTCTTTTCATTATTATCTGTAGATGTATGCTAGTAAGTATGTACTTCATACAGTGACACTTAATGAAGGCTTCGATTTAATGACCACTAGTTTAGTGTGATGGTTCGTACTTTTCGTTTTTTTTTTAGGCCACCATTAAATGAAAGTATTGTTTTGATCCACCCGTCTCTTCATTTCTTTTCTAATTATTTACCTTCAACGAATATATTACAGAAAATTCTGTCTCTAGCCTAATGAATTGATCTTAAATGACGCACTGTCAATGATTTATATATATTTCTCCATTAATATGTTCGACTGTTCTTGTTACGTCGCGCTCTTTAGGCCTATAACTATATTAGCACTTTTTGTTGAAGAGGATGCTGACCTCTAAGGTCATCGAATAGATACCTACTTATATCTTACTTCTTTATGAATTAATTTATTTTTAACTCTCTCCTCTATAAAAAAATTCGCTCTGAAGTCTATTGTCTCTGTATAATAATTAATGTTAAATGTACCAGTAAGATGATTTTTTTAAGAAGCAAGAAGGGACAAGTAGAAGGATAACGACCTAGTTTTTATGACAGGAAAGCTGGAAGATGAAATATATTGGGAATGGTAATATTTAGTTACCGGAAGGAAGAAGGATATTAAAGGGAAGTAGAGTGACTCGAAAGAAAAGAGAGACAAAAGTTTGAAAAAAGACTAAAAATGGTATGAGCTGCTTAATTCCAGGGAGGAAGCACCCCTAGTTGTCGGAAGTCGGAAATCATTTTGTGGCTAAAGGGTGTCTCAAGCAAGGGGTGCATAAGGAGTTGCAGTCTGGTGCTATGAAGAATGGGGATGGTTTTTTTCCTAGAAGGGGTGCAGAATCTGAGAGGAAGTTGAACTCAAATATGTGGTCGGGGTTAAAGTAGGGGTTCAAAAAACAAAATTTTCGGGGCCCTAAAGAACACAGGGTTGTATATAAAAAATTTTTACGAGTACTATTTTGTGGATATGATGTTTCCGATGAAACTAATATCACTAATTAAGAAATTTACTCTAAAATCATATAAAAATAACTTGAAGATTTTTTCTGCTGCTGGGAACTATAATATATTTACAGAATAATATCATTAAAGGTGAAAGATAGTGTTCATGTCAAGGTTTCATGCCTCATTCTCTCGTGTAAGGCACAAAGGCATCAAAATCTTAATGAATTTAAACGCAAGAATTTTTAATATAAACTTCATACAGGTTCATACAGTTCTTTCTTTATTGTATTCCCTTTGAAAGATTTAAAAAAAATTGTAAGAACTACAGTTTCGAACGAGGAATTCTTTTTCCAAGTTTTCCTTTGCAAAAATATAATGGTAAGAGTTATAGACTTTATATCGATGATTAAAATTAAAATCATTCATGGCCTCAATATTTTCCCAGCATTTTATTAAATTGGTATTTGAAGGATTTATTTATGATGGAAACATTTTTTCTGGTTTTGCCCAATAGTTATTAATTTTGCGATTGTTTGTCAGATTACGAATTTTCTGTTCAGAACATAAACGGTACGTGAAATCGAGATTCTTCGGGAATGATTCTGTCGGCTCTGTCCTCTTGAGGCGTAACGACGACTTTGATGACGTAGTCCGACTGCCACCATCGATACCAAGCCTCCAAATGATCCGCGGCAGAGAGCAAAGTTGTGATTGTAAGATGCAGAAGAGCGCTAGTTGCTCCGACAAACGTCAATGCCTTCAAAACATTCAAAGTGACGGGGAGGTAATCCTTTGGATCCATTTTCGTTATCTAGAATTTCGAATTCGGCCATAAGTATTAAATAGTTGAAATTATTTAGTCACCAGTTTAGGAATAAATGGTTAATTCTCCTCTGGGCTTTCTTAAAGACTTAGAAAAAGCATTTTTGAAATGACTTGAATTTTTGCTTGGAAAAAATACTTCAAGTTAGATGAATAAAAAATTAGTCCATGAAGCAACAGCCCTATCAACCCCTACCAAGGTGGATATACTAAGGGTTATCGATCTCAATGCATCGAATAAAACAGTTACCCACACTTGGAGCTCTCTTTTCTTAGATTTGTTGGGAAATTAAAGAAATTTCGTTATTGCTTGATATCATATTTAGGAAATCACTTTAAAAGCTCACCTTGAATATTTTAGATACCTCTATTGTCGCAAAGGATTTGTAGATTTCCAAAAAAGCAATGCCGTAGCATCCAGTGGTAGTTGGAAGGAGGCATGAGAGTTTCAACAGGTCTAACAGCAACTGTAGGAAGAAAAGATTATGCTCGAATAAAACTCATACTTGTATATTTCTATATTCCAAATCATGTAAATATAATCCTAACATCATGAAGTATAATCGTATTAATTGATGGAAACATACTTCTGTTTCATCAGAATGTAAGTTAAAAAGGTCTTAAAATATAGAACCATCTAGAAATTAATTTGTCCCATATTATAACTTTATTTCCTAGTTGGCGCTTATTTCGTTTCATGAAAGCCAGATTCCATGTATTACTAGTATGTATGGGTTATTTGCTCGTTAAGTTTTATCTACGAGTAACCACACGTCTTAGTTACATTGGTGTCAAAAACGATTGATTCTCTCACTCTTACGTTATTCTTGTGTTTGTCTTTTTTCTAAAAAACGTGGAAGTAGTCTCAGTGATCGAAAATGCCAGCTAATCATCACTGAATTTCTAGACTCATGGGTTAAGTACTAATTCGCCAATTACTCTCTATGCATGATATAGCTGAAAAACAAATAAATAGTGCTTCGAGTTCTAGATGGCTTCATTCAGGGGATTAGATCTGTGAAATTTACATCTAACTTTTACGAATTAGTTTAAACTAATGTTATGGAAGGAAAACACAGAAAAAATTAGGTTAATAGTTCTCCATAGATAAATTACCGCTACTACGCTAAATGTAATCTCGGTAAAATTTCCAAAAACGTTACAATTGAAGAGTAGCTAGAGAGATATTTGTATGCTCACCTCAGGCCCTCTTCCTCTTGCATGCGTTGTCCATCGAAGGAAAGACCGAAACCTTGTGTATCTTGGAGATATGTTCGTTTCGTAACGGAAACCGCACAGTTCACAGAAAAGTCTTCTAGTCTCCGTGAGCCATCTTTCCAAGCAAGATCTGTGAACCAATCCGATGGTGCCCTTGCAAAGGCACAGGGACTCCAAAGGCTCGGAATTCCATTCCTAATAAATTCAGATTTTGGTAAAATATTAATTGAATCAATTTGATCGACGATTGCGACATGGGTATTAACTTTCATTGCGAGATGAAAGATAAGGTGTAAAATTAGTTTTCAACGTTTCAAGTTTGGTCTTATATTTTTATTTTAATCTCCCGATAAAATTGAACAGTTAGGACTCTACCCTATAATATCCCCTTATATCCGATCCCTTATCTATTATTTACTCAGTTTTACTACTTGGGAAAACCTATATTTAACAATTTTTCATTATTTTTTTATTTAGTTCGGAAAGTGAGGTAGGGGTGGCAGAACTTGAGACCTTTGATTTGATGAAAACCGCTTTCGACAATCTAATCCAGCTCTTTTTTATCAGATGTAATTTATTAATGATAAGTATTACCGAGTTGGATCGGGTCGAGTTATGGTTGGTGGTATTCATTGCAAATCAGAGGTTGCATGTGCTGCCATCTGTATATAAATTTTCGAATTTATGATATAACGTGTTAAAATAAAGGGTTACCGAATACTTCTATAATTTTCTCATGGATCATTCATATGTATAAAAAACATAAATATATTAAGAATTTTTTTGATCTGGGGTTCAGATTTTATCTATTACATCGAAGCCTTGAGCCAGGGAACATTTCTCATTTACCATTCAGCCGAGTATGATAGGCCAGATGTGAGATTACCCAGCCGCTCTTGAGTTGCGAATTGCCTACGTTTTTATAGTTGAAGATCAAAATTTTGTGAATTAGAAAACGGATTCATTTTCTGAACTGATCGAAAATGAATGTTTTCAATTTTATCTCCACTTGTCGTTATAGCAGAATATGGGAATAACAAGTATTCCAGTATGAGCATTTGGTTCAGAATGTTACTAAAAGGCTGTATTGAACGTCCTGAATGGCCTTGCCTAAATGCTGAAGGATCCCCACATCTGTTCTCTGGAGTATAAACGATGAACCACTATTGTCTGAACTCTTAACTGCTTCAGATATTTTTTTCGTACTCAATGATGAGAAGAATAATATAACGCAAAATTTTACCAGTGCCGCGATATCTTATATTCTGCGATAATGATTTCAAGCGGACTCGTCATCATCATTGATAGGAAATATGGAAACTGATTCTTTAACGGATTGAGAGGACATATGTATTCGTGAAGAGACTAAATGCTAATCGAAAAATGTTCGCATCTTTTCAATTGAACCGCACATACCATTTCTTCGCCAAAGAGTAACCATAAATCTTCTTGTACTTCGTGGCATATTCTACAGATGTCAGGCTCGATTCTGTCATTATTTTCAGATTCATTGTTATTGTTTTCTTCCTGTAAGATATCAAGGAATTGATTGTTTAAAAATAGCTTACATAATTAGAATTAATTGCTTTGTAATTATTTTATTCACCACATTCACTACGAATCAAAATTAATTAAGAATACATTTTGATTCATTCATTTCCTTACTAAAAACTAGTAGTAACCAGGAGTATCTAATATTTATAGATAATAAGTTTTCATTAATGGTTACTGGTAACATACAATGTAGTAATGTTGTCAGTAACAGTATGATATAACTGGAAGAAATCATGTTGTTAGAAAAAACCTTACAATCTAATATATTATATTAATGGAGTTTGAGGATATCATATCGAAAACTTTTTAATATAGTTGGACAATTTTAGAGCTTTGGTATTTGTAACTTTATGCTGCTTATTTTATTACGAAATGATAACTTTTACATCAATCAAGTTAATTAATTTGATTTGTAATTTTTACGGGCACATCAATCTTAAAATAAAACGAAATTGACAGTATGGACAAGATGGATTTCAACTTTCGAGAAAGTAACAACGTCTTAAGAATTTTTCCACTCATTAAAAATTTCGAAGTAAATACTTGGAACTATTTGACTAAAATAACTCTATCTTATGATATAAAACCATTGCTCTCAGCCGGGGCAAGAAAGATTATTTTTATGTATGATCATTTTTTTACTAGTTATAATACATACTTCGGGTGGTATCGTAACATCTGCGTCATTTTCACTTGAATCCTCCGCTAATATTGCATCGTTGTAGATCTCTTGACCGTCTTCAGTGACCGTTTCTTCAAAGTATACATCATCGATCATAATTTTGCTTCCGTTCTCAGGAACACAGCTGAACTTTAGGTTGTTGAATTTCTTGCCGATCACAATTTTTACGTAGCCATAGCAACGGTCGCTATGCTTTGAGAATTCCCTAGTGACTGGTCCTATTAAGCTATTTCTTGTGTTTTTGCTCAGCATTTATTTAGAAAATGAAATATTTTCCAAAGTCGAGCAAGAAATAATAGTGAGCAAGAAAAATTTGTACTTTTTCCACAAATTATTTTTATTATAAACAATAAAAGACTGTAAAACACACACGACTAGTTTCGGAGATTGATCTTGATGATGGAGATCAATCTCCGAAACTAGTCGTGTGTGTTTTACAGTCTTTTATTGTTTATAATAAAAATAATTTGTGGAAAAAGTACAAATTTTTCTTGCTCATTATGGAATATTTCCACAAGACAACGCCTGAAACTGTGAATTTTATTTAAAAATAATAGTATAGCATTCTTACACATTTAATAACCATCAGGAAGGTCTATAAATTTTTCAGGTTGGAGATATTGCACAGGGCGTTTAATGTTTCATTCAGTATTTCACCATCTATTCTCACTCCTCCGTTTGTCATATTTTTACAAGCACAACTTTCGAAAGAAGATGATTTAAAATTCTAGTCAAGGCAGAAATTCATTTTCTTTTCGCGAACGTTTTGCATACATGATATCCACTCCTAACCGACTAAATTTACAGCTACATATGTGCCCTTTCGGCGTATGGTTTGTGGCACATGCACCATGACTCTACTTCCCTAATCGATTATTTTCGTGAATCATTTGCGGAAAAAGTAAAATCTTGAATCGAATTGTTTTCATATCTATTTCTGTGATCTTCCTCTCAGTATCAAAACGGCCGGATAGCATAGTCGTATAATCTCAATTACTTCTTCTAAGAACGTATTCTCTCATAATTGATTAAGTAAATTAAGCCTCATCATTAAATGCTCATACACATATATCACGGATGTGAGATCCCCACTTAAAAGTATTCTTAAGGATTACTCCAAGATATTTCGCCGATTCCACAGTTAATACGTTTTTCCTTCGGAGAATGTACGAATAATCATTGGTAATAGGGTTTCTCTCGAAAAAGTTTAACAATTGAAGATGTATATAAATTAATTTTCGATTATCAATCACAGCACCACTTCATAATTCAATATAAATCATTTGACAGGGTTAACGTACTGTCCTACTTAAGTTTTCCCTTTAAATTACTGTGTAGCCCGCAAAATAAATCTTACGGAAATCCAACCTAGTGAAGAGATGATCCGACATCCTCGATAAATATCATCATTCGGTTTTCAGGAAGTAATTTCATAGATTGGTTTCAATAACTCTTCACTGCCTATAGCAGTGCAATAATTTTTTTCGTTGAAAAAAGAAAAGAATATTCGATGCTGTATGTAGATGTATCTATGTCAAAACTACAGGTAACCAAGCGATCTCACATGCCATTACCCCTAAAACAATACCTTAAGAAAAAATCTGGCAGCGGTGGGATTCGAACCCACGCCTCCGAAGAGACTGGTGCCTTAAACCAGCGCCTTAGACCGCTCGGCCACGCTACCGATATGACAAAAACCAATTAAGTTCATGATATAATTAACCAGTAGGAATTAAAAGATATTTGAAACTGCATTATTTAGCTAATGGTTGTCTTTCATCATAGAACAATTTCTCCTCTGCTATTAATCTGATATCAAAGATATTCCCGGTGTTTCCTCTGGATTTTTACGTGCTCGTATATTTAACTTTACAAGGTCGTTTAAAATGTCTCAGGTTTGAAAGATACACAATTCAATAATAATAAGGCAAAATCTTTTTGAATATATATATATATTTTATTCAGTTTCCTTATCCCTTCAATCACGTTTATTTTCAATGACGATCCGGTCCAAATTAGGGTTTAATGTACGGATCAAGATTATCTAATCCAAAATCCAAAACTTATAAATTTCACATGAACATTAGGGTTAACTCAATACTTGCGATACAACAAATGCATTTCATATGCCTTTAAACGAATCTCGTTAATTCTTCTTAGCGATAAAAAGGATGGATTTTGAAACTTTTTCTTTGCTTTTTTTGCAAAGTAAGACATTAAGAACTTGAAATTATGGCAGAATTTTGTTTTCGAGGGTTAATGATGGAAATTAAGTTTTCTCCTTTGCATTCACTATTATTGCGACTAATTTATTTCGTGTTCAGATCAGCTTAATGCATTCAACATAAATTAGGGGAATTCCGTTTTTCTGCAAATTATTTTTTCTTGCGCGCAGAAAAAGAATGATGAATCAGGAACGTGAGTCATCTCAAGAGGATAGTGAGTCACGTATCAGTGATAAATAAACGAGTTGTCTCTTTAGTTTAGCGTATAAACTAAAAGATCGGGAACTTTCTAGGTTCTTTGGGTTCTCTATTCTGGAAGTGTCTGCAGCACTTACAAATATCTTCTCCTTTCCTCTGTTAATAAACACAAACAACGGCCGGCTTTTAGAGGTTGAATTCCTATTTCAAAATTCTCTTTTTAATATAAAATTGAAGGCACATCAACCTTCTTGGTTCTTCATCTACATTTATTTTCTTTAATTTTTTATTTAAATTTGTATTTTGACTTCATTTATCTCCTCGACAATATAAAGATTACACAACATAAATGGATAAAGAAACAGTGAGCTTTGATGGAGAGGTTACTTATTTGTGTATTTTTGTATGATAATATGTATTGCGTAGATATAATTCAATTTTCATTTTTTAAATTTTATTTTACAATATAGAAGTTGCAAAAATAATTGCCAATAATAAGAGATCCAGTTGTTATCTACTACTAAGCTAGGTAATCTTTGTGAACGTCAGCGATCAGAAAGTTGAGAACCCTTAGAATAGTAAACATACTCGATATCCTTCTCTACCCCTAAATTCACCCATGACTTTTATAGTTCGTCCTTGTCATAGATGCTCGTTATTTTTGACTTAAAGGAATTCCGGATGGAATTAGCCAACATATATCCGCAGACAGCCGCTGATGACGAAGTCTAACTTACAGCCTAAAAAGAAATCTATTCAGGGCTTGGATAATTTTCTATTTGTGTCAGTTACTAAAGCTATTAAAAATTTTGTAATTTGACTCGGAACTTGTGTGACTGTGATCTTGAAACTTATACGCTTCATATTTAGAAGAGCTTATGTGCGTATGAGGAAAGTGCAAAAATATATTTAGTTGAATCTCTTTTCTAGTAGTTTCAGTTCAACTATTACATTTTGTATAAAGTGCTCTCGGGTCTCCAACCGGGTTGCCTCCAACGGTTGGAGACCCGAGAGCACTTTATACATCATATTCACCGGGAAAAATCTACTTCTTTCTATTACATTTTGTAATTTATTTCTGCTTCTAGTTTATTGTAACGCAACTTTAAGTCCCTTTTGATCCCCAAACACAAAATCCAGTAGTGGACTCTACATAGTGAGTTTTCTTTTTGTGTGATCAGGTTATTGTTTGTTAACACTTACTATGTACAAGTTTTCCCAAGTGTTTTTACTTCATTATTTTGTTTTTAGTCTTGTTAATACATCAAAATACTAAATGGAAAGAAAATATTAGAAATGGAATATATTTCTAATTATTTATTTATGAATCTCTTGTATGAAATCCTACAATCGAATCCAAGTGTTATCGCTCGTGCTTATGTTACTAATATACATCATTTAACTATGATTCGTTCCAGAGCATCATCATCGCCTTATAGGAAATGATTTTCAATATAATATTATGGGGTAGAATTTGACAATGGTTAAGGAACAGAATAGGTAACATCATTTTTAGACTGACATCCTCCAATTATGTCTGTAGAAGAGGATGTAACATTGAAAGAAAAGTGAGTGGTTCTCATCAGTCAATTTTATATTTACTTTTCATGTTCCCTATCACATGTCATTTACTAACCTTCTTAACCCAAACCTTTGCTGCCCTCCTGCTCTCTTCTTTTCATAACCCGACATATTTCATGGTTCTTTAGACATTCCAGCTTTTACCCTTCCTCTCATATACCTTCCTTTTCAAACCCCCTAACCACCTAGTTTTCCGTCTCTGCCCGCGTGCTCTTCATTACTCCCCCATGGCATCCTGCCTCATTTTTTCAGTCATTCATACGTCGTCGTAGTAAGTATTGTCACATTTTCGCGCTTCCATGTACTTCCGGCACTGAATACCGAGTTTATGTTCCTCAATCATTCATAAACAGAAATAATTCCGGGGAAACGTCTCTCATTTACGGGGATTTAGTCTGGCAGCGCTTAATTCATCAACCTCATAATTTAACTTACCCTTGGCGTATTTTTCATATCGTTTATGCTCTGAGGGATGTTTTTATGCCTACCAGAGCTCGCAATATGACTGTTGATGTGAAGTCTTCATTACACGATGAATCAAGTGATATACAAGTACTATGTTTTTATAGCCTTTCACTATCTTCTGGGATGCATACATCTTACTTGTTTGGAACTCGTGTATTTTTACTTTACTTCCTTCTCCTGCGTTTATATTTGAACTGAAGTAAAAATACTATCGTTTGCTAGGGATCGGAGATGTAACATTACTACGGCTGATGAAATTTAGAATAAACTGAGTAGGATAAAATGTTTAGGCGAAAGACGTTGATAAAATTTAAAACCCTTCACACTAGGATCAACGTACGTCAATAAAGCATAATAGAAGCTAATTGCAAAGTAATGAAGAAAAAAGTCCTAATTCATGATCTGCTCTTGAATTTTCTCGAAAGAGGGGAGAGAGATTCATTTCATTTCAAACTTCCAGACAGCGGGTCTCTCTCCGGAGCAAGATTTTTTCTCCCATCCCTTCACTCTTCGTACTCACCCTCTTATTTCTTATTTCAGTCCTCCTTTATGCCTGTGAAATACATGTTGGCATGCCTGTGTATATATTTAAAGCTATATCGCGATTTTTATTTTTGGCGCACGCTCGTAACTTTCTTTTTGGTAGTCGCCTTGGCAGGACTTGGAGATTTTGTTTAGCGTAGGACGGTTCTGGGTTGCTCTTGAGGGAGGGACGAAAAAAATGGGGAGGAGCCGAATGACGGCCATGGTAAAGGGAATTGGTTGGTTTTCTAGCTCAAAGCTATTTACTTTAAGGAAGAAAGATATCATCCGAAGATTTAAAATAACACGAGTTAGCTTTCGAAACAATAAGTGCCGTTCGAAACGTGTGGCTGGTGATTGATAAGTAAGCATGTTAGACTGTATGGTAAATTCTGGTAGCACCCTGGTTTCATTTAAAAATACGCAGCTGTTTTCTTTCATATGGAGTTGAAACCCAAGTGTATAATTTAGGACATAAGTGTAACTGGAGATTAGACGAATGGCTTACTTTAATTTGGTGTATTTCTTATTCGGCTTAGTATGGGATGCAATGAGTTTGTGATCATTTTAGACGAAGGTATTCGAGGATGGAGATCATCAATGATAATTTCGATTTTATATGGTATTACAAATGTTTACGGAGTTCCTATAATTATTAATTAATTTTTTCTCTCCAAAAACTTTAACTCTCGAATTCAAGAATGTTTGTAGATTATAGGTAATATTAATTACCATAAAGAAAGTATGTCTTTGATTATTATTCGTAGCAATTACTAAGGCATGTAGCCACTACCTGAGTCCTATCCTTACAGGGTTAATACTGCTCGCACGACAGCGAGATATGCCTCAAGGATATTTTTTATGTGAATACTTGAATCGAAACAGCATTCTACAAAGTAACCCTTAATGCAATGGATAATATTTCTGGTTTTGGATATTTTATCCTTGTCTGCAAAAGTCCTTACTATTATTTGACAGGTTGATATAAGGCTGTGCTATCATGTTCAGATTGAGGGAGAATTCGAAAATGAATTAAAAGCCTATTATTTATTGTCGCGACAGTTTTCCTTACTAACGACACTGAGGAAACGTTGGGTTCAAAAAGACAACATGTCGCCGTATTTTGGCCATAATTCATATTTATTTAGTATGAGATCCCTGTTTCGAGGAAAGTAGCTTATTCATTAGCGACCCCGCTTGAATTCTCGCCAGAAGAGTAACCATTGAACTGTGGCTCTATGAATGGCGGAGACTGATGTGAATGATTTCGTGTATGCGAGAAAGAGCTGCTTAGAAAATTTGATCCAATGGAATATAAGGCACTTCCGGAACTTCCGGAAAAAGGAAAATTAATTTAATCTTGCAAATAAGGTTGATTCGTCTTTCTTGAAATAAAGGTTAAAAACAAATAGACAGAATATATCAAAAATATCTCGATTGCATAAAAATTTAGAGACAATCTTAGACTTTCTCGATGAGACATTAATGCTGAAAACTAATCTTGTGCGCCAGTTTACTTGGGTCAAAGTTATCTCAAGAAATTCTCCTTATTTATTCAAGGGGTTCACGTGAAAAAGTAGCTGCTGACCTCATTATAAATGAGTTGTTTCGCAGCCTCTTGTGCCAAAAAGTCGCAGATGTGAAAGAGTGCGAGAAGTGCCAAATATCCTCTGCCTGCTCCCGCAATTTTCTTTGCTCGCTTCTCTGGGTTCATTTCTTTCATTTCACGCGGTAAGCGCTCGAATTCCGTACGTGAAGTCGTGGGAGTGAACGTGCTCAAGTCGTGAGGATAAAGGTTCTCATCAGGATTGGTCACGGTCGGACATAAAGCCGAGGCAAAATGCTATGAGCGAAGACTTGGTACGGCGGTTTCACGCCAAATTTCTCATGAGTCAAAAGGAGGCGAATATAGAGAAAAAACTGTCATTTATTGAACCTTTTTACTAACATCAAATGTAAACTCAGGGTTCTTGCGTTGAATATTTTAATTCAATTTTCAAACACTTCAGACTTATTTAAAATTTACCATAATATTTATAATAATGTACCAACTAAATCAAAATATGCGATTGTTGAAGATAATGAGGGTATTGCATAATATTTCACTTTACTAATAACTTTATTTAATATTTAGTCAATATACTTTTATAATACATAGGTAAAGCCATAGTTTACTATGTGCATGATGGTATTTATACAGTCTCCCTCAAAAGTTATTTCTCGATCGATGTCAGAACTTCATGGTTGTGGTAACCAGAACTTTATACGCTAATACAAAGGATTATCATTAATTTTTTCCTATTATAAAGGAAGCCAAATTAAAATAAACTTACCTCATTTTGCTTCGATCTTTTAAAATATCATCGCGCAAAGAATGGGAATTTGAGTCTAACCGTAAAACATTGAGGGCTACAATTACATTATGATGTTTCATTACTCCATGGTCATGGTCAATGGGCATACCGTGGACGATGGTCAATTAACAGTATTTGAATTTTAACGTATAAATACATTGAAATATTTTTATCAAGCTTTCCTAAAAGTTGCCAGTTTTCAAATAAGCTAATAGATTTAAGATCACACGGAAGTTGACTAGAGGATGTGAAATTTAGGAAAGCTAGGCTGAAACTTTGCCAATTCTTAAACTTACAGTTTTTCATTCTAGAAAGAAATCTTCCAGATTATAGCGAAAACACTTAGCGACTTCCTGCTCTGAACCGTGTCACTTTTTTGTTTTTCATTATAGCTTTCTTCTTAATACACGATATTTGTGACTTTGGAGGAAGTTGAATTCCAATAAAATTGCTAGGATAACTTTATTGTGAAAGAAAATGTTTACAAGACAATCTTAAACGCATTTATTCGCCTACGCATCGGTTCAGTTTGTTCAACTTGTTTGTTTGTTTACATGATAATCGTTGTTAAGTAAACAATAGCGTTTACAACTTAAGTGACTCATATTTTTGGTGTTCTGTTTCTCTATTTCCCATGCACGTGAAGTAATCTTAGAATTGAAAATATTCGGTATTATTATTATTCTTTGATTCTTAATAATATAAGAAAAATATCAATGAAATAGGAAAGCAGAGGTGGAAGATAGACTTCGTGGATTTCATCGGTGGATTTTGCAGTTGCATTCTGAATAGTTTGTAGAGCATATTCAAGATTATGCATTTAACTTCTTAATAACACAACCCTTTTAGTATGTATAATATTTACTACTGTAGTATTGATTAAATGAGCCATGACTTAGTTATATTCAATCTGTTTCCTGCCGATTAGATATACAAAAAAGTTAGCAACCGTAAATGAAAAATTTAATCTTTTGTTTTGGTGAAATACCGTTTGCGTTAACTAAGACAAAGACAGCTTAAAAATAAATCATTTCCATGAGTACATTTCAATTATATAAAATTTAATTTAATAGAGATAGGAAAACTTTCTAATCTCACATTTGTTTCTTGAATTATGTATGCTTGGGAATTATTTCATTATCATCCCGCACCGTAGCGCAGGATGTGAAAACCACCTCCACTACGAGCCACAGACCGGCGCTTGATTGAGTAAATTTAAAAGTCTTTTTTTTTCTTATCTGTTACATATTATACAAAACCTTAAAAGCGGCTAGTTCCGGCATCTGTTTTCCGAATTTTTTTCTCAGCATCTTATGAGCCTATGTAACCAGCTAGACAAGTAATATATACTTCATTTTCTGGAGACTTCTTATCTCTACATTTGTTGAGCATGTTTAACCTAATGCACAATCTCCGTTCTTCTAACGATTCCTACGTCAAGGAGAATATTGGTAATCATTATCGATTCGTCGTAGCAAATGTCAACTACAAGTATAGATTTACGTCGGGCTTTTTCAAATTCACGAGTCGTTTTCAGGGCCCCATGCGTAAATACCCTGGATGGGGTCTAATTAGGGTCACCATATTCTATGGCAGTAACTGGGACTCATCATATTTCGGTGGAGGCAAAACCGGGACGAAAGAGGGACGCTTCCTTAACACTTAATTAATTTCATATACTTTAGAGACTATTAGTTTGCAGCGTCACAACTTCATCAAAATTTGAGTCAATATTCTTTATCACTTTGAAAACTATCTCACATCATACTCTTTCTAGGAGTTATTTCTTGAAGCTGTGAGAAGTAAAAAAACGACTGTTACCATATGTCAAAACTGGGACAAGCCCGGTTAAAGAGAGACATATTTTAATCCTAAATCCAATTAATTCAAAGTTATATCGCTAATAGACTTTTTAATCGTCATACTGACTATTCCCTTGAGGAACACTTTAAGAATGTTCCCGAAATTTTCAAATATCTCGGTGTTTTGAAATTATGTCTTTGCCCTACGCTTACTGAGTCTCAAGCACCATTTAAACTCCTCGGAGGATGAAAAAGTCGCATGAAGAGGGGATCGTCTTGCGCCGGGACAGGACGGCGTAGTTAAAACAGCACACCTGCTGACTTCTATCCCGTCTGGACACCCGCGACACTACACCGCGGTGTCGATCTAAGGAACCCTTTCCACCGTGTCTATCTCCTATTTATTTCTCCCGCTTCCTTACCTATCCCTCTCTCCCTCCCCCTTTCTAGTACCCTCCGTCCCTTGCGAGGGTTTGGGCGAGGATGGGAAAAAATAAAGGCGAAATTAGCTCGGAGAATTCCAAAAATAGTGGCACGCATTTGGAAGACGAGTGGGATTTTTCTATCCTCTTCTCCCCTATCTGCCACTGGACGTCCATCCTCCTGGTCTCTCTTCTCTCTCTGGAGGATCAATTGCGTAACTGATAGCTGCCATTTGGACCCGGTTCATCGAGCCCCCTATCGCTCAAAAATTTCGCGAGGGAGAGATTGCTTCCGGTGGGTGACATTAAGAAGCGAGGGATTGAGGAAGATTTATTTAGGAACATATTTCAGTAAGGATCGGTTTTTGCGTCATTCGGCACTTGGCTCCGATCTTAGAATATGCCTATACATAGGTTGCGCATAAAATAAGGTCTTTCTTTATGCGGAGATGGTCACGGAGACGGTGAGTAGATTGAGTTTATGAAGTATGAATGTGTAGAAAATTTTGATTGACTCCAGCCGGAACTCTTTGCCGGAGTAATCAGAGTTTGGTAAAATTCTTGTTTTTTAAAGAAAGTGATAAAAGTTAATCTCAGCACATTTTTATCTATTTA
This sequence comes from Pachydiplax longipennis, assembly GCA_036926295.1. Classification (NCBI taxonomy): domain Eukaryota; kingdom Metazoa; phylum Arthropoda; class Insecta; order Odonata; family Libellulidae; genus Pachydiplax; species Pachydiplax longipennis. The sequence goes on from JAVFKF010000012.1 coordinate 23,745,720, forward strand.
TTTCATTCGCAATTATGATTAACGGCGTTTTAGTATACACATATTGGAAAAGATCTGTTGCTGAATTTCAAGAAACAACTAAAAAAATCGATTCGCATTGATTTTAGAAGTTATATTCTATTGAATTCTGTTCATATTTTATCCGAAAAAAGCATCCATCTCAAGTCATATACTTTTTACAAAGCAAATGCTGGTCAAGAAAAATCATTGCTTTAAGAAGAGGCATTATTGTGCTGAAATCTTCTACCTTTAATTAAAAATAACTTTAACTAGATGGTCCATAAAATAATACCATATTAAGGGAAGTACAGCACATACCGATGATGAGAAATATCAAGGCGTAGTAGATAAATATAAGTAAAGACGTGAAATATAATAATAACTCGATGAAAATTGGTATCATCTCGATGCTTTCAGTGGCGTTTATTGAAAGGAGTTTTTAATTACCTGAGGCTCTCTTGATCTGGGAAGTAATTTTTTCACAAGGAGTTCACGAAGAGAAAATTCTCAAATATAATTAAGATAAGATTTATGCAATGAATGAAAAGCTTAAATCTCTTATACATCACTAGCGTTAGAGGAATAATAAATCTTACGGATTCGCTCATTTAATTTGATAAATCACGGTACAGTTTTCCCCTTCTACAAAGCGGTGAAATGGGTAGGGTGAACAGTGTGACCTTCGTATAGGCGTCATAAGACGTTATAACATCTTCATAAATCATAATATAAGAACTGTATTTTTGGAAAACTAATTGAACGATATTTTTGTAAACCGAGTACTTTTATTGTGAATTCATTCGACCACGTTTTCGTTTCCTAATTCAGAATAATTTGAGCACTGTAAATCGCCGCGGATATTGTTTCAAGTTACTTCAAGAAATTATTGAAACTTTTCGTTATAGAGATAGAGAATTTCGTAAGTTATTACAAGCTGATCAGAGAATCTCGGTTTCTTTCTATTAGTTCTAGCAACAAGAAAAAAAGGTTCTCTTAAATTCAATGAAGTTAAATTAATAGATAATAAGTAATAGCCATTGTAAACGCAACCTAATGTAATGAATAAAATTTAAGATTATGTATTTATAACATACTCATATTATTCTGAAATGAGGAAGCTCAACTTTGTGGAGAGATTCCATAATCCGACAACAGGCAAGACCTATGTGTTTCCACAAAAGATCTGTGGTGGAAATGCATAGATTGTTTCTCTTTTTGGATTATTCAATTTCTATGGATTGTTTGCTATTTCAAGATATTTATCAACACCTTTTTTAAGCACTACAACTCATTTAACGAAATAAATTTCATGGACATACACTAATAATTGCAAGAAAATTCTGGGAGCCTCCTACTTTTTATAGCCTCCCCGTGGAGTAAATGGAAAGAAGCTGGAGATGAAACGTGTCCTGTCTCTCATCTTTTTCCCGATAGCCTACCTACGCATCACGAGTCAACCCGAAAGCGTAGAATATTGAGATGTCTTCAATCCACTCTGGAGACTTAACCTTTCGCCACCAATCGCCTCACCCTCATCATCGCTCATTTACTCAAAAATGTCCCCTTCCCAACGACCTCTTAGCCGCGAATAGCTTTAAAGAGACCCAGCGGAGGGGGCAAAGGCATTCCAGCGGCCAGGTGTGTTATGAAAGGAACCCCTCTCAAAAAAGCAAGGGGTGAAAGAAGAAAATTCAAATACCTTGCCCTCCTCCTGAGGACTTTTTTGCTCACGGGGTGGAGAAAAAATATTAGAAATCCGATTAAAAGAAAGGCGTGGGTTGGACCGGATGGACGGAATGGGATCTGAGGGAGAGTAACAGGTGGATGGGGGTGTGTTAGAGATCGGGATATTGGAAGGGAACTTGATGAGGGAGATTCTTTGAGGTGGGCGTGGCTTCATGACGCGCTTGCCGGAGCAGAGAAGCAGATTGGATGCCAGCGGTTTTGGCGCAAAAGTGTCGCCGGAAGCGGGTTTTTTCCATTTTATTCCAAGAGGAGAGGGTTTGCCACCCTGGAAGAATCGTCTGGAGGAACGTGACAACCTGGGAATTTTTCAGGGTGGCGACGTGATTAAAGGAACGCCCCCTCCAGAAATTAACACTCTTATTTAAGCCGACCTGCAAATTTACCATGTCCGGTAGGGATTAGCGAGGATGCGATCAAAAAGCTTTGAGGGAGCGGTTGTGATGTAATGGCTTCGCATTTAAGTTCCTCGCCCCAACCATATTTTACTTCCCTTGATGTTCCTATCCGCTTAAAGAGACTATGGATGTCCTCACATAAATTTCGTCAAAAAATTGGGGTGGGAAGATTTAATTTATGACGGCACAGTTTTGGCTATAGTTGAAGTTCAGGGTCGCAGCACAATGTCTTTGCATGGGTTCTGTCGCAATAATAAAATTTTAATTGAAACAGGTTACTTATTTTCATGAACTTTACCTGGCACCTTTCATTTATTATATACTCATCTAGTCAAAACTAATTAAAATTGAAATTCCTATAATTTACGAAATTATATCTGAGCTAAATACTTCCTTATCTGATTACAAACATAAGATGCTATCTTAGTGGATGACGGCGATGAGTATAAGAAGAACAAAATGCGAGCTCTAGTATGGAGACTAACAAGAGACAAACGGAAAAATTATCGGTTATCGAATCGAACGTTTATTCAATTCAATTTGAAGTTTGAATAATTTATTTAATTCCATTCGAAGTAATAAAGGACGATTTGCACATCACTTCTCATCAGACTAAAGAAATTCTCCGGCAGTCATTGATGAGTTAGTTTTGTGTAGTGACCAACCTCCTAACGTTCCTCTGCTTTTATGTGCCTTTTCCTTATCGTCATTTCCTTGACGATTCATGGAATTATTTGCAGTTTTTAAGACCTCCTCTTTTCTTTTGTCTCTCACTGGAGATAAAATTGTTTAGATTAGGGGTTATTTGCAAGAATTAGGGTCGCAGAAAGCCCATTAGGTTCAATCAGACGTTCACTGAGTTACTTTAATGACGGTTATTTTTATTTCTAGAATTTTATTCAACATTTTGAGAAAGGAGCACGTTTATTCTTCTAACGTCAACTCGTTACTTCCGGTAATTCAGTCCAATCGAAAATACTTCATTTTCTTTTATATCTAATGGGTCAAAATCTATATTTTTAGCATTTCTGTATAATCTTAAACACATCCTACTCGGGCAATAAAAATGTACAACCAGTCCATCCTAGGGGTCACCTTATCTTAATAATTTAGATTTAATATTCCCAATTATGATGCGTAAGTTATGTATAATGTAATAAATGACTTTAAATATATGCTGAGAATTTTGTGAAATTACATCGTAGATATTCACCAAAAGCTTCATCACTTTTTAAAGTCAGTCCATCCTAGGCAGTCCTACCACTATCGGCCGCTAACTACGAAGGTATTTTTTCCCTGTTATATTTGGGACCATTGATAATACATTCCATTCAGATATATGACCTCGCCCAGAGGAATGCCAGGTTCATTTCTTTGGGATTGCATTTCCGTTCACTGAATAACGGCACGTACAACACCTGCACCCTGACTTTCCACTGCTGCAGGAAACTGCTTCCTTAATTGGGGAGATGTCATCACCTCCGGTGAAAAGTTTAGTAGGAACGTACAGAAATAGTGTTTTTGACGAATTTTATATTATAACAGGTATTCTGAAGATTATTCAAAATCGCGCTAACGCGTAACTTTGAGACATACTGCTAACCTGAAATTACCCCTTATAATTACTGCAGTAATCACCGAATACTATGCTGAAGGAAAAAATTAACGATGCGTTTTATGAAAATATTGAAAAATTACTATATTTTCCGGGAATTTACTGGAGCTCCAGAAAACATTGAGTCAGTATTCATTTGATGAACAGCCTCCGTTCTGTTCCAGAAATATATTTTCACTGAAAGAATGTTCTCATCATATTGATTCCCCTTTCTCGATTTTTGTGATAATCTTAGATGTTGATGCTCCTAAGAGGCAATTTCTCTCGTCGTATAGCTGCTATTTTTAATTCTGAATAGAAAAGAACGAAATTTAGTTGCATTAGACAATTGAAATATTTTGATCACTGGATTAGTCCTGGTGATATCAAATCATATCTTAAGTTAAGTTGAATAAATTCGTTCAATGAATGACTACAATGATAGGTAGAGAGGATCTATAGTAGCCTGAGTTTTCAGTCGTAGAAGTAGTGTACAATTAAGTAATTCAAAGGAAATATTTTGAATTTTCTGTGCGGCCTATTGAAGGACCCTGTTTTCAGTCTTATATTTTCTATATATCAATGCTTGCAGTATGTAAAATAATTTTATGCTCCGAAAACTGGATAAATAGAGTTAATGGTAAAGAAATAACGGTAGAAAAGGTTCTAAAATATGCTAGAAATGTCGTAAAGACATTGAAACACTTACTCGGTTGGCTGAGCGGATTTATTCTAAAAGTTACACACAAGTTTACAGACCAACATGGCCGACCAATTGAGGATCGGTCGGTCGTTGAGGCACGTCCTGTCACAAGAGCGTCGGTGGGCTGAAGGCCCCGACCCTTAGTTGTGCCATCCATATAACTGTTTTCGGAAGGCTCAGAGGGCACCACCAATACATTGGAGGGTGAGGGATGCAAGAGTCAGTGCACGACAACGCATCATAGATAATCTTAAGACTCATCTGCGACTGACTCTGAATCATCCCTTGCCCTCTGTCCTTCCGACAGAAACATCTTTATCTATCTTTATTCAGGGGGATTATTTTGAATTTTCTGTGCGGCATATTGAAGGATCCTGTTTTCAGTCTTATCTTTTCTATATATCAATGCTTGCAGTATATAAAATGATTGTATGCCCCGAAAACTAATTAAATAGAATTACTGGTTAAGCAATAATGATAGAAAAGGGTCTAAAAAGAAACATCTTTATCTATCCGTTGAATTATTGACTCGAAGCCACTGAATTTCCACTTGGCGAATGTTTCGGAAGAGGAACGATAAATGTATTCTTGGACCTTCCTCAGGTTTCGCATATCTCAGTGCTGGTTCGTTGAATCCGTTGTTGTCAGCCCACGTCGTTGCAGCCATAAACGGTGCTGGTTGCTTCTGTGCATGGCAGTGCGCTTCTGCGTGCGTGGCGAAACCACAGCACATTATGTGCAGGTGTCCTCGAACGGCGCGTGCCGCAAACACCGCAGGTAAGTTCCGGACTTGACAATATTTCGTACACAAAGACGCTGGTAACTTCCTTGACGCACCATCGACACGTACTAATCTTCGAGACTTCATTCTTGGTCTCTTTTTATCGTCAACTGAGTGTCCATTCAATGCAGCCGAAAGCCTCCGTTTTAATGGGGCGGGACTTGCCATGAATTTTAACCAACTAGGAGGCTATAATTTTCTGAGGCGGCTGCCGCTCTTTAATCAGAATGGCGGCATAATCTATTGAAATCCATTTGATCACTGGTTTTACGTTGTCTAGATTTGCAAAACTTGTAGGTATCATCGTAATTAAGAATTTACGTATTTTGAGAAAAATTCAAAAAGAGAGATTGTATTTTTGAAATTGAGTATTTTAATTCCGTTTTTCTGAATGAAATATTTCGAAACATAATTTTTTATGAAATTTTTCTTTTGCGAGAGACTGTGGAATCCAGTGAATATATGACTCCTCTATATAAAAATTACTGTTCAATAATAAGTATACTTTAAGTGTAAGTTACTGTGTTTGAAACCGAAAAACTGTGCTCAGCTGATCAACCTTGGGGCTAGAATTATTTAGATTCCAAGCGATTACATTCCAAAATTTCAATTCCGTTAATACTTGATGAAAAAATTAATACAATGATATAATTTGAGTCATCAGAGTGTCATCTGGATGACGCTGTACGAAAATCTCCGGTTTATAAATTGATGCTTTTCAAGGAATCCTAATTCGCATAAAAACGTTATTTTAAGCTATTTATTCGCATCATGTTCTTGGAGATTCATAAAAATTTCGTCTGAAGCAAAAGGATAAGTGATTTTCTTTGAAAGAAATTTCTGAGGAAAATTGAAAATCATTTATGGTTCCCAATTATGATTCTACCGAAAGAAGTCAATTATTGCTGATTAATAGTCAACGAAGGCCTCCCGTGAATAATGGAGGGAATTAAATCACCAATGACTAATTTCACATCGAAACCTTTCCCGTAAGCCTTCTCAAGGATTACTTAGGATAAATAGGTTTACAACCTCTTCCAGCTGGATTCGAACCAAAGTCTTCATGGCCAACATAAAACATAAATAAACTCAGTACGGCGTTCACAGTCTCCATACAGCATTATACATTCGAAAAGTTGGTTGTAAAATTGCGCAAGTCTATATTTGATTTTAAAGTTAGCATCGATTTGGCGGCGAAAGAAGCATTTGCATCAATTTAACATTGATTTTGTCATTAATTTTCCCCGTGGTTATTCCCCATATTATTTTCGAACACCAATAATATTTAGATAGTTAATAAAATATGCGCGGCAGGGATCAGTCTTTAGCCTTCTAAAAGAACCAGTGCTTTTATTGGATTTAAGTCGCGTGATCACAACCTTCGTCCATGAGATAAATTCTAGCCTTCGCAGACATTAGATACGAACAATTCTTCCGGGCATGTCTCGTCTCAAATCCTGAAATTGGGACGCAAGTCTCAAGGAAAAAGCTTGCGGCACTTTTCAGACAAATTACATCCGAAGTGCCTTTCCATCTTTCAGTGGTTTTTTCCACCTCGCCCCATCGCCACGCATTATACATAGACTCTTACCACCTGCGTCCAACTAATTGGAGCTTCAATTGGAGTCTGGCCATATGCGCACAAACCGAGGTATAAGAAGCTATAGGTTGGGAAGAGATGTAAACTGAGAGTTGAAGATAAAAACAGAGAAAGAGAACAAAGGGTAAGAGACGTAGACGGATGGAAGTAGACGAGAGATAGGAAGGAAAAGATGGAAATGGATACTGGAGGGAGACAAAGGGAACCAAAGAGAAAGGAGTAAGGCTAGAGAGTTAAGTGCTAAGTCAACAATATCGTTTTGTTTTCATTTCTGTCTCCAGAAATGAGAACCATTAAGAAGCATTTCTTAAAATGCGGGATTTTTTTTCATTTAAATATGTCATTAATTTTATTCGTCTGCGGAAGTGATATAAAAGTCCCATACGAGTTCCGATGGTTAGATCTCAACCTGATTCTGCGCGTAGTGTTCAAGAACATGTTGACGAGAGTTTCTTTTTGTAAATTGAAGAAAACCAAGCGCAAAAGCAGAAATTTTCCGATCGAATTACTACGATAATTTATTTACTTTGCTAGATGAATCCTCCTGTAGAATGAAAATCGTCGGAATAAATATGATTCAATTGAATTTCCTGAGTAAATTAGAAAAAATAGGCTTAATATCATGAAATTGATCAAGAAGGAGGGTACTTGAAACAGGTTTTTCAAAATTTTATATTCCTTAACCGGAATCCGAATGATGACAAATAAATGGCTGACAAGGTTACCCCTTCAGATAAAAGGGTCAACTAATATGTTGGAGAGTGTGAAATATTACAACTTATAATCTATATCTACCTTATACACATATTGCCATTCTTAAGTATATACATCTGCAATCGTAATATAATAACAAGTACTTTATCTAGGAATAAAATAATCAAATATATCACAATTTCTGGTGAATTCCCTTTACTATATATAAAAAACTTAAAGATTCGGACTAGATAAACTGCCATAATAATGCACTAATATCAGTTCCGGGTGATTTAAAACTCTGAAATTTATGGTACATTGCTGTATTTCACTAATGGATGGATTATTTTTTGGTAATCTTTTCGAGAATAAGTTTCTTCTATTTTGAGAAAGATATCTGTAACTGGAAATTGAGTCTTTTATGAGGAATCGTCCAAATTTTCTGTTGAATACCATAACATTAACAATTATAAGGCAGTTTAAGCTATTATGTAGCCCTGATATTTCAATTTAAAGTTTACAGTATAAGATTTTTTAGCAGTACCATATGAACATTTCCTTTTAAATCGCAGATTCTATGAATTCAGTTTTTAATTTACTTGCTGCTTTTATTCAGATACTTATTTTCAAGGACGAACAGATCCATTTCAATTCATCATTGTTTGGAAAATCAGTATTACGTTAATACTGTGCTGTATACTCTTTCTAGAAAAAATCAAAATTAATCTGATGTTTCAGAGTGGATCTAATATGATATAAAGAAAGTTCCTTTTTCCTCACGGATGATGAATAGAACATCGATGTATTTTTAGAGATGTCTCTATGAGGACAAAATAAAGAATTAGAAGATCTCATTTTTCATTATTCCACACTCATGTCATAACTTTAAAACTAATGTCTAAAGCAGATCTCTATGGCAAAAAATTGAATATTGTACTATATCATATACCACAACCCAAAACCCTATCACCATTCCTAAATAAGAGCATAACCTTTAGCAAAGAATGGAATGGAAGCACTAAAAATTACGAAAAGAATATTTAAGGCTTTCAAATCTTCCTTAAAATGCTATTTTTACTAATCCTTAACATAAATTTGTACAATATTGAATACTGAAGGAAACGAGGAACAGGTATAGCACGAATGTCCACTATGAGAAATATCTGGGCCTAGAATGGAATGTTTATTGTAGTCTTGTTAGAGCGGCAGAATGGCTGTAGAAATATTTTTGGCTGTATACTGAAGAAATATATTAGCAGAAATATTGTAGTCTTGTTACAGCGGCATAATTTTGCTGTAATTATAGCCAATATTTGTTGAGAAGGGGCTATAGAATAAGTATAAAATTATTTTATTCTATTACGTTTAAACGAATAAAATATATACTTAGTAGTTCCAGAAGACTTAATTATCCTTCAGTACCTGGAATTGTCAAGGCAGAACGTTAGATTAAAAAATCACTTGGCGGTGTTTTCATTAGAGGTGATCATAAACTGTATAAACACTGCGTAAACCAAAGGGTAGTGCAGTGATTGGTGGGCTGTCGAGCGTAGTCTTTGAAAGATAGAACTCCAATAAGGTCTCTCACCACTGGCGTTAAAAAATTCATAATTTTTCCCCAAATGTCTATCTGGTAAAATGTGCTTCATTTGGTGCGAAAAATGACCAAAATGAAGCAATAAAAGAACTATTTGTTGGAAAAGCAGACCATAATTTTAAAATTGACGCATTTTACAGTGAAAATTTAATCATTTACATTTACATCTTAACCCTTCAAACCGCCACTGGCGCATGGCAGGGGGTGTAAAACACCGAAAACCCTATCTACCCTTGACTGCTGTTGGCTTCTCTAATACTTCGCGGAAAAAAAACCAGAAATAACTATCTGTCTTGGCAATTAGATTAGATTATAAATAAACCGAAACAAAATTCCATCCAGGTTGCAATAGAATTTCAAGAATATTGTTATAATGAAGCGTTTTAATTTGAACTTGAGTTTTTAAATTACGGTGCAAAGTATAATAATAAGTGAATCTATAAATAAATCGATAAGCGTCCCTGTATGTTCTTACAACATTTCAAGAATATTAGAGAAACATTACGAGACCAGACATTAAGGTTACGGAACGCATGATGTTTTATTAATTTTTTAAGAAAAAAATAACATCTTTCATCGGTTTCAGTTTTATCAGTCGGTTTAGCTGCAGGCTCTTCGACAACATCGCCGGACTGAATAACGTAAGACCGTAGCCATCAGCGCGGACGAACTCCAAACATTCCGTAGTGCAGCTTACCTTCCTTAATAAACAAAGGTTTATTCGATACAAACCAGGTGCCCAGAGGCCCGTCGTGGCTTAGGAAAGGGGCTTGTGGATAGAAGAGCATGTTGCTAACAGAGATTTCGGCGAAAAAGGCACCGGATAGTAAACGGAAAAAGTGATGAGAAATGAGATGAGATTAAAAAGCAAAAAGGAAACGAGGAAAATGGTTGAATATGGAAGAGGGAAAGAGAAAATGATGTTGAGAATATAATGTGAGGTAGAGAGAGGGAAAAACAGAGGAAGGGGATACGAAGAAAATAGGCAGAAAAGGATGGATAGGAAAATTTAGGAAACGAAAATTCTTAAGCGTAAGAGATACAAGCGAAAAAATTAAGGAATGAGAGATAAGAATAATGAAATATATAAAAAAATTTGGGACATTTTCCTTATTTGCTTTACAACCCAATGTCAAATGCTGGGAAGGAATAAAGAGTTTCAAGCTTACAATAAATTGATTTCTTTGAATAAATACTAAAGAACATGGGAAAGGATTTACAGTTGGGCATTTTTGAGATTCTAGTTCTCATGGATACGTCGTCCAAATAATGGCTTCGAGGAAGATTGTACAGAAATGTCACAATTTCATCTTTTCAAACGTTTCGATAATTTCCGAATATTCCGAATTTCCGAGTAAATTATTTACTAATGGAATTCATTTTCCCGGTATCTTCTTGGAACCTTTATACTTTGTATACCTTTCACTAAATAAAAATGTTATCTTTGTTTTGTATTTTAAAAATTTTCAGTACGAGTATGAAAGATTCAGCTCTAAACCTAGATATAATTTGATACGTGATTTTTTAAAATGAAACTTTGGCAAATAATTTCTAACGTCTACCATCTCACTTATAGTAAACAACCAGCTGCGTTGCTCTCTCACTTTATTCATAGCTTATTAATATTCCTGGATTTCTATACACGAAAGTGATACGTGACGATTTTCATTCGTGATGTAATCCAACAAGGAATATTTAAATAGCAAATAATAATTAAACATAAATACTAATTAAAGTGATTCGGAGCTCAGCTAGATAAAAAGAAAAATATAAAAGCTTATTTTGAGTTACTCCGGATGTGAAATTGACGACTAACTTGAAGAATAATTACTTATGCAACAGATATTTGTTATCTAAATAATACTCGTCACTCTGTTATAATAGACGAAAGATCTGCTTTATGTAGCGCAAAGGTCGTAGCAAAAATTTTCTTGCAATGTCGAATTGAACCAAAAATCTGGCAGCGGTGGGATTCGAACCCACGCCTCCGAAGAGACTGGTGCCTTAAACCAGCGCCTTAGACCGCTCGGCCACGCTACCGTTGCAAATAATTATTAATTTCTACTTTGATAATACTACTATATCTTACTTAGGTTTCAGGGCGATTAAAATACACGTTATACATCTTGTGGGACTATGATCTGTTCGCTCTCTCCCTAGGTCAGTATCCGTTATTTTCGTTGATGGTAATCTACATTAAAGACGTTCAAGGAAATAAAAACGTATTTAATCCACAAAATTTTATCTAATCTGTAGTAGTTTTACACTTCTTCGAAATTTAATTCCGCAAGGCGTGATAAAGAGACATTTATAAGGAAAGCTTTAAGTCGAAGGCGTGGTTTATTCCGGAATTGCAGTTAAAGGAAACAGTGATATACTAGCCAAACTTAAATACGTATAGAGAAAATTGTTTGGTATCCATCCAGGTAGCGAAAGAAATGTACTTTACTTATTTGTGGTAATTGATTGAAAGCATCCGCCTAATTTTGAGGCAATGAGATAAACTTATAACTTCTTTTAATCGATTACAGTAATTCATGTCACACCAATTGTCATATATAGGTCGGATTTAGAGACATTCTGATTCACTTTTTAATAAAATAGTAGATGAATGACATTCCTCTTTGATATTCTTGGTAATCTTGACATTCCCTCATTCACAGCCCCTTCCTAGTTATGTCAAATATCATTCCATTCACAAAACACTTGGAAAATATGTTATTGTGGTATATACAATAACTGCAATAAAATAAAAAGATTTTTTCAAATGTAAATAATGTAGAAAGCTACGAAATTTCCTCACAACCCCCTTCTTGTCAATGATAACGTTTTTTTCTTCACTAAGAAACTGAAAGATATAGAGATATTTGCAGCTTTAAGTCCCAAAATAGAGGCTGAAATATTATAGATGAAAAAAGTAATGGAAGGAGGAAAATCACTGAGGGGAGAGACCAAATCCGGGGGTTGGTAGATGAGGGAAACAGCACCCGCTGGTTAGAGAGGAAAAGTAACGGCAAGTGCTATGGAAGGGAGAGAGACACCCAGAGCCAATAAGACCGCAGGGATCTCGTCGGGAAGTGACGTAGTGGTAGCGCCAACACCCCTCGAGGGACAGAGCGGTGGCAGACAGCTTGGCTCTGCCTTCTGGGGGAGGGAAAAGAGAGAAGCAAAGAGTTTTCAAGATGATAGGGTTTAGCTCTCGAAGGAAGGAGTGGGGCTTCTTGCACGTGCTGCTGGAATTCTTTCCGCGATGTTTTTTGGCTCTTGCACCACTGTATAACGGTCCGCGTGCGTGCGAGAGAAAAATTGCTCTTTACCTCCCTCTCGAAGCTGCAAATCTCTCTCGCTATTGGGGTCGGTATTTTCGGAGTCGTTTTTCCGCTGCCCGTACATTCTCGAATTAGTTCTATAAGGGATGGGAAAGGGCCTGAAAGGATTTCGAGGGATGGGGACAGTGAGAGAGATTAATAGGAGTAAGATTGCTATTAGAAAAAGTACAAAAGGTATATCAATGCGTGTGAAGAATGGCTTGTAACAAAATACTGTTCTCTCGAATCATCGTTAACCTTTTCTATTATGATTCTTTCGCAAGCAGCTCTCGAGCACTGATATACAAAATTACAACCTGCTTAGTTTTACTATTTCTTTTTATTAGAGCCTCGTGAATCAAGCTCTGAATTAGACTGCTATATTTATATCACATATTCATGGGTTATTTTGACGCATATACAGATTCCTTTATGATCTTTTTTGAGATGTGTGTATCGGTAGCGTGGCCGAGCGGTCTAAGGCGCTGGTTTAAGGCACCAATCTCTTCGGAGGCGTGGGTTCGAATCCCACCGCTGCCAGCTTAATTTTATGACAATTTTTCATTTATAATATACTAGATTACAGGGGGTGCGTCAGTCTCCCAACCGAGAAAATCCTTGTTTACCTTGCAAAAATAGAAAATTTATATTACGTATCGGAGGAATGAAAGAATTCGTAGCAAAAGTATAAAATATGCCGCAATGGAGTTAGTAACTTACATAAAACGTCTACGGTGGCCTCGATGTTTTGTTCTTTTAATTATTTTCCATCCCTAAAAAATAAGGTAATAAATGCAAATATGTAAAGCATAGCATGTCGTTAATATTTCCACAACTAGATCGCGATTGAATTTCATGAAAATAGAGACATTGTTATGTGAACATACTTACAACAATATAGGCAGATAAGACTGATATCATCAAGGAATGAGCTGCACGGGCTAATGAAAGAGAGGAAATGTTAAATATAGAATAGGAAATATCTTAAGACAGAACAACGAAGGAAGGAAAGGGTAGACAAGCATATCGTTTTGGCCAAACTTAACCACAGCGGATATGGAGTTATGGTTTGCCAAATGAATGTTCAAAACGTGCTCACCGTAGGTTATGCGTCTAGTTTGTGGAGCGTGACTATAGCGCGTGGGAGGAAGTGGTCGAAAGCGGAAGAACATTGCTTTGGATCGTAAAGCTGCGCCGATAGCACCAGTTCATGAAGGATACGAAAATATGGAGTTATTTTTGCATCTCTTGCTTTCTCTTCTGGAGTGGGGGTACGAATATGGCGATGCCGTGGAAAAGTACTCTCATAGAAGTTGTGACATTTGAAACATTTTAGCTAACAATGAAAGTATTTTAGGGAAAAGATACGATGTAGTGATGCACTGCGTAAATTAATACTGCTACTAAACTTAAAAAAGTATCAAATAGATAATATACATAACTGGAGAGAATATAAATGGAGAGAAATAATGTGAATGAGATATATTTTATCTTTTCATAAATTTTAATTTTTTTCGTACTAAAAGTTATCATCCTCTCAATCCACAGCTCCTTCTGCCCCTCCTTCAATCATGATCATGAAATTCTTACTTTTTCTTATAAAGAAAATAATTCAATAGCCAACAATATTTTCGAAGATTCCTGTGGATATTTCTTTAGTTTTCTGGAGACGCCTTTTACTTTCGAATTCTCTGGATTTAGAGAATTATTTCTCTCTTAAATTTCATTTTCTGTTGTTGATTCACATCTAATCTATCATGTTAGAATGATAGATAAGTTAATTTGAATAGATGTATTCTGAGAACGCTGTTACTAATTATTGATAGCTCAATTCTCGAATCATACTTTTAGAGATCGATTTGATATAGGGAATCGCTTCCTTTATTTTTATTTTCAATTCAAATGAAATCATTATTATATTTTGATATTTGCTCATTACATAAAGCTCACGATAGTTAAATTTACTTAGCTTTCGGATTTTAACATACTTCATATAAACAGATTGTATCTGAGCTGGGTCTAGAAGCTTACTCCGAGGTGTAAGCCACTTAAAATCGTTCTAATAATAAACCTATATCCTAATGCTAAAAGTCTTATTGATAAAAGAACAATAAGGGAAAAGCGCCTTCATTGATCCCTGAAAATAATTGCATAGCTCTCGAAATTCGCATTGGGTGATTTTTATAAGGACCCGGAATTCCTGTTGGCATCTAACTAGTCCGAACAGCGCCAATATGGCTATGGGAGCGATTTCTAACCTCTAACAATCTTATTCCTGAATTCTACTCCGTTAACCATTAACATTCCGTATTTTCATGATCATTGCAGGGTATGTATAGTGATATAGCAGAGGAAACATAGTAACTTCGATCTGCTCGCCATATTTTTGGCGAATCGCTTTCTCGTAGAAGTTAGCAAATACGGAGGCGGTCGCCCCCCTCTGGATTGGTTCATCTAGGATTAAAAGATCATTTATTTCGTCAGAGCATTTGTGCCAAATTTTATTCTTAAGCTTAGCATTCAAGAATAAAGAAGTCGTTATTCAGGCCTTTTCTTGCGTGATTTAAGGCCGAAGAAGTGACAATGAAATTCAGTTCCAATTTATATTACAAATTAGGGCTTAAGATTTTCCTGAGGAAATAATTCACGGAGGGCGTTATAAATTTTAGCCATCCAAATATAAATTTACTTAAAGTTAATTATTTTATTACAATCATTTCTTTATTGCAACCAGATAGAATCGCTAACTTTTAGAAATATCGTATTATTTTAAGGTAAAAGGAGGGCATTTACTAGTAGTAAAAAATTGCTCATCTCAAGGGGATTCAGAATTTAAGTTGGAATTCACCCGTGATAGCTCATGGCCGTTTTGACAGTCAAATATAGCTGACCCCAATATCTTTGTATTGGTCAAATGGAACAAGCGTTTGACGTCATTGAAGGGTAGTATGAAAGAAACCTAAAGCTTGGTAAATAACCCAGTAAACATTGTTGGTAATAATACCCAGAAAACATTGGCTTACCAAGGGCCAAGGCCAAAGTTGGGAATAGCAAGGTTCCGCGGGATCCTAGCAACCGAGCTCACGTATGAGGGTTACCGTTTTGAAAATATAAGTTGGCAGCAAGGAATATATCCATAAGGAATTTTTTAATGCCAAATATTACGCTTTACTTAATTACTTATCACCTGATTACGAAGGAAATTTGAATCCAGGTCCAACTCGGTCGATGGCTGGCCTGGCAAGGTATTCCCCAGTTTTGATGTGTTGCAGTCACTGCTTCCCTCTCTGATACTTGCTTCTATTATTATTTCTGTATTAGTTGTTTACTTTCCCCACAAACATGTGTGGCAAAAAATCGTCCTATGACCATTAGATAAGACCTTCAACCACTTCGCCGTGAAGAGGGGTGAGATAACTAATGAGGAGAAGGGAAGGGGGCAGAGGTGGTATTCAGACCGTGGGAGTGGAAATAGCTCGGAAGAGTGGAAGGGCTAAAGCAGCGGACCCCGGGGAGAAGGGAAGGGGTTAGCAGCTCCTCAAATAAGATGCAAAACGACCGTCGCGGCACCTGGTCTCACGTAATTAATTGTCGCGAGCTTATAATAACCCTTTTCTTTACAGACGCACTGTCTCGGCTCTGTTTTGTCTCACTCGGCCGGAGACGTCAGGCTAGAGAGGCTATCCTTGATAGCCACCTGACGGCAATTTTGTCTTCCGAGTCCGAAGTATCGATGTAAAAAAATTGAAAGGGAAGCTTTGTTCGGCGAGTGGATACCGTTTTTCTTTTCTATTCGCCAGAATTTACATCCAGAAAAAATGTTCCGAGCCTCTATCTGGAATTTAAGTAAGTTCGCAAGAAGGGAATATTTAAATTTACACAGAAATAGCAAAGAAATATAAGTGAATAATCTCACTAATTGTGGTAACTCTGTAACGATGTTTATCCCAGTTTTATTTCATGAATAATTAAGCCATTGATTCGTCTATTAATTTGAAGCTTGATAGTAGCCGATGAATATTAGGCTGGCTGATAATCCGTATCAAGGAATAGAAATAATGCATTACGATAAATTAGAAGTTGTCCAAAGATTAACTAAATGGATTTTATCATATTTTAAATGGATGGGAGTTCAACTGGTTTGATCGTCAAACCTAAACTCTTAGCTATAAAAATAATGCAGAGAGAATGATACTTGCTAGAAAAGATGGAGTTAAATAGGTAATGAGGTAATTGGACCTTGATTTTCCCACTCATTGTCAGTATAGATTACTATTGCAACTTCTACTTTATAGGAGCACGAAGAATATAAAGTTCATAGTATTAAACAAGAAATTGTCAAAATTAATTCCATTTAGCAGTATCATTTGTATCGAAATAGCTTTCATATTATCATAGCCATAAAGAAGACTGAGACTAAAGTAAATAAAATAAACATTTTTTTCCATGCTATTTCGAAAGATGAAAATACCCCATTCATCGAGAGCCGAGAATTTTTTCACGTACGCACTAAAAATTACATAAAACCCAAATATCTAATAATTTAGACTCACGAATATAAGAAAAGAAATGTGATTCGAAGGCAGGTTGATTTTCAATCGACTTCTCACTTTATTTACTACTTTTCGAGGAAGCTGAGGATTCTTAAATATTCTCTCACCCCTCCCCATTACGCTGAACAATAAAAACTCGTTTAACCCCTCCTCTACCGAATAAAAACTCTCCCTTTCGTTCCAACGCACCATTCCTCGCACCCCTTTGGGACACGTAAGTAATAAGACGAAATGAGAAAGCCTAATCCTCCTTCCGCCCTTCTTCGTTCCATATTTTCGCCCACGACTTCTCCCAAACACTTTTAAACTTAGACCCGTGTTTAATTGAGAGGTATTAAAAGAGGGGAAGGGTGCGTTCCTCCCACCACTCGGAAGGTGCGTGGGCAGATGGGAAGGCCTTCTATTCCTGGTCCTCGCTCATCACGTGGGACACTAAGAACCACGCCCCCTTCACCGACATCTTTCTCCTCACCTGCTACTCCCTTCCTCTCATCCACCATTTTGCCTTCTCCAGCGGATCATAAAATACTTCGCTCCCTAAGAAATTTGATTCAACCTTCTTTGATTACGTAATTACTTCCATCATCGCGGATTCAGACTCCGCAGCTGATGTTTTACGTAGCAGTTTCTCCTGTTGTAGTTAATACGAACTGTATTGAATCAACGCCACACTCGTTTGTTGGTGAGAGTATAGGCTGTATAGTAACAATTGAGATTTTAATTTTTGTAAATGAAATGCCATGTCCGTCTTAGATCTGAGGTAGGAATATTCTGAGGTAATATCTCGACCACAGAGTTTTCAATTTATCTGAAATTTGATTATGTTCCTATATGATACGCATTGTCTGTGGCTTCAGCATGTATAAATATTTTTCACATCAACGTATCAATGAAATTTTCATTGGCGTATAGGTACCTAAAACTGTTCGAAAAATATTTGCTTCAGATCATCTTGAAACTTTTATATTTACAGCCCAAAATCTTAACTTTCATTGAGTAATTTTCATAAATATATAAATAAATGTGTACAGATGCTATGTTCCATAAAGTTGAGACGCAGTTTTCTTAAATTTAATAAGTTTGATTATGTTGTCTATATATCTTTCAAAGATAATTTCAATGGCTCATGGGAACTTCAGTCTATTACGACAGTAAAATTTTCTTCGAATCTGAAAACGGTCATATTTAAACTTCACAGATTCAGGCGAGGTGTTGTGGTAATCCATAATGGAAAGGAACTATTAAAGATTTGTACTTTTACCACAAAAAAATTTTTATTTTAACACAAACAACCACTACACGACCGGTTTCGAAGATTAATCTTCATCTTCTGGTCTTCTGATCCAGAAGATGAAGATTAATCTTCGAAACCGGTCGTGTAGTGGTTGTTTGTGTTAAAATAAATTTTTTTTTGTGGTAAAAGTACAAATCTTTAATAGTTCCTTTCGGTCATATTTACTTTCCTATTGAACTTACTATTGTTATTTTCATAAAACTATGAAATGACTGGACTCAGGAAGTGGTCCATCACCTACAAGAGGTAGATTAGAATTGGAATTCCTTTATTGAGCTCTTCCATAGTTTAGTTTTCTTTTGTTTTTGTCTCCTCCATTTGGAAAATCTCCTAAGCTCCACCCTCACGTTTTCGTTGTGAACATAGTTCTTTATTGTCCTCTGAGGCAGGACTATTCTTTCGCTTTCATAATTACTTCGTTCCGCCTTTCTCGTCTCTCGCGACGTTTAAATCTTCTACCAAAATAACTATTTTCGAATTTTTTCATTTATCCTAGAAAAATTTACCATTTCCTTTATTCTATAATTGTTATAGATTTTTACAAATATTCCTCCTCATTTTAATCTATTACTTTCCGAGAGTTATTTTTATTATATCTAACCATGGAACAGTACTGAATGAATACCTCTTCTGATTATCTTGTGATTTTCGACTCTTCTCTATGGTTTTAAATTTTCCGAAGATATATTTATTCATTTCTAATTTTAGGGTCCCGATGGTCTTCGTTTGTGTCTCACTAGCTTTTCCCCATCTGGTATTCATTATTTGATATTGGTTTCTTTTTCTCATTTATGAGTTTTTCATCTTCCCGTTTATTCGATATTTTCTTCTCTATTGCGTTATTTTACTATTTACTACAGTGTGTAGTTATTTTGGAGGGTATTTTTGGTGATTATATCAGTATGACGGATAACAAAAGTATGGCTTAAGGATTTTCAAAGGATAATTTATATTTAGGAGTCTATGTATATTTTATTGTGAAAATAAGACGATAAAAATAATAAATGCGGGGCTACCGGATAGCTAAGTGGGCAAAGCGTTTTACCTAGGCGGTTGCCTTCTTGACATCAGATGCCGAAGCACTTTCTACTATACTAACTATACCCCGAACATCCATGAGGGCAGCGCATTCGAATTTAGTGAAAGCGGTCCCGGGTTCAATTCCTGATGCGATGTGGTCCACATGCAAAATAACCTCAGCTATAGGAATATTTTTGGCAACACTACTACTAAAAATAGTACTCAGTAATGTATACAGTGATCGATGAAGTAAAACATTCTAGACGCATAGAACCAACAAATAAACTGGTGAAATATGTAGAGAATAAAAGACAAGCAAACATTCTTTCGTTGTGACTCCTCGGATTCGGACTTTATTACGATAATTTATAAATACCTTTATTTTTTTAAATATCACGTGGTCAATTTATAATCAATTGAATGAATTCTCACACATCGGTAGCGTGGCCGAGCGGTCTAAGGCGCTGGTTTAAGGCACCAGTCTCTTCGGAGGCGTGGGTTCGAATCCCACCGCTGCCAGCTTTTTGGCCAACTCGATGGTGCAAGTAATTTTTGGATACCGCAATGTTTGTGCTATGATTTGTACGTTAGGTTGACAAAGCAATTTTCCGTTTATTATAATTGAAGAGACCACGTAAATTATATCGCCCCATGTATTACTTACAGGGGAAAGGCGCGAGCTGTTACGACTTTTGCATAGAAAAAGGAAGTTTACGGTATTTGATTCTGAAGACATTCAGCATAGAGTAAAATATTTCTGATAGAACAGAACGAACACCGCGTGCCACACTCCCGTAAGGAGTACAGTGTGAAGAAAGTATAGAAGATTAATCCATTGGTGCAGGTAGCGTGGCCGAGCGGTCTAAGGCGCTGGTCTAAGGCGCTGGTTTAAGGCACCAGTCTCTTCGGAGGCGTGGGTTCGAATCCCACCGCTGCCAGCTTTTTGACCAACTCGACGGTACAAATAACTTTTGGATACCATAATATTTGTGCTATGATTCGTACGTTATATAGACAAAGCTGTTTTCCGTTTATTGTAATTGGTGACAAGTATTAATTAATAAACTAATTTTTGGTGCATCAAGCAAGTCATCAACAGCTCAGGTGAACTTCACATTCGGAGTCATTCAAAATAAGCGTTTATATTTATCTTATTATCTTGCTGATCCCCGAAAGAAAATAGTTTAAATCACTTTAAATAATATTTTTTTCAAATGTAACGAGCAATGAGATGACTATGCTATAGAGGCGTTTAGGTTTTGCATCATTATTTAAATGATCCTTGTTAGATTACACCTCGTATAAAATTTCTTCCCTTTAGTATTAACATACATATCCAAGAATATCAGTGAGCAGCATTTGACATTGGAGTGGAGCCTTAGAATAAGAAAAAAGGACTTCATTTCATGTCTTTCATTTTTCATATCTCCTATTAATTAATTTTTTCGCTTTTATCTCACTCGCTTAAGAATTTTCATTTCCTAAATTTTCCTATCCATCCTTTTCTGCTTATTTTCTACGAATCTCTTCCTCGTTCTGTTTTTTCCTCTCTCTGTCTCACTTTCTATTCTCAACACCATTCCTTTTTCTCTCCTCCTTTCTCACCCTATTCTCCCCGTTTTCTTTACTTTTTTAAAATCTCATCTTATGTCTCATCACTTTTTCCGTTTACTATTCAGCGCCTGTTTATTATTCCAAAATCTTCCTCGTCCTCTGTATCCTTATCTTTATTCCTCATTTCTTTCTTCATCATCGATTTTCTCTTTTCGCCGAACATCTCTGTTAGCAACATGCTCTTCTATCCACAAACCTCTCCTTAGCCACGACGGGCCTCTGGGCACCTGGTTTGTATCGAATAAACTTTTGTTTATTAAGGAAGGTAAGCTGCACTGCGGAATGTTTGGAGTTCGTCCGCGCTGATGGCTACGGCCTTACGTTATGCGGTCCGGCGATTTTGCCGAAGATCCTGCAGCTGAAACCGACGATCGATATCTGTTTGTTTTTAAAAAAAGAAAAAATCATACATTGCGTAACCTTTATGGCTGGTCTCATAATGTTACTATAACATTCTTGAAATGTTATAAGAACATACAGGGACGCTTATCGATTTATTACTTACCACTTATTATTTTTCACTTATTATTATACTTTGCACTGTAATTTAAAAATTCAAGTTCAAATTTAAATGCTTCATTATAATATGAACACACCAGTCTCATTCCATTCGCAATTGAACCTATAGTAGTTAAGACACTTTTCGCGTACAGAGTGAAAACTGCAGTAAAAGCGGGATAAGGTTGCTTGAGATTCGGTTGATTTTTACTTCTTGCTCGCTAGAAAACCAAAGGGAATGGTTTTCTAGATCTCCAGTTTTTAAGCAATTACCCCTTAAAACGAACAGGGTTTAGTTTGTTCAATTTGCCCCAATTTTAGATAGGGCATTTAGAGGGTCCGAGGACTATTGCTGTAAAATACTGGTCATATTTTTGAATGATGTTCAGTCTTCGAATAAAGAGTGAGTCTTCCTTTGTTTCTTCATTGTGGTAATATTTCTCATATGATGCTATTTTTACCAATTAAAGATTTGGGTAAGAATAGGTAATTTTTTAACAGCTTTGATGAGGGGCCGTCTCAGTCTTCCAATTCTACGCTCAATAGCCCGTCTGTCTGGACAATAAGAGGTACTGCTAGGAACTGAAAGAGGATAATTAAGTTTTTGGAAACTGCATTTTTTACAATAGGATGAAATTAACTTTTTCTTCAGCGATATTCTCATCTCATTTCCAATATTAATATAATATTACTTTTGATGTTAATTATTTGTCAAAATAGCAATTCTCATATTTGGAAATAGGAATATTCACATTTGAAAGTTTTAAATCTGATTTTCGTGATTTTTAATGCCCAACTTTCCATTCCATGCCTTCATTTCAAATTGAAAATAAATGTGCATCACCTGATGCCGGGTTTTCAGAATGAGATTTTCGTTACTTAAAAAATGGTAATATCATTGGTACTTGATATATACTGTTTTTTATTTCTTCATCTGAATCCAACTTTTCACTGATTCTATGTTCACAAGAAAAAACGGATATTTGCATATAATTACGATTCATGACGTAGTTTTATTTCATTTTTTAGCAAGACATTTATGGCACCTTGATATTCTGGCTACTACATGTCTAGTGTTCATTTTTCGTGCGAAGAATATTTGTTTCCTTCCATTTTTCTCTTACCCAATGTTTCCTTTCTGTCTTTTTTTCTTATCCCTTTTCCTCCTCTCTCCTCTTTAGCGTCATCTCCTTCCTTTTTTGAGTATTCAAGCCGCATGTATTGTCCTCTGTGGTCGAATGTTAGAAAACAATGCGACACCTATTTGTATCCAACAGCCGATAAAAAACTGAAACAAGAAGGGAGGGAGGTTAAGTATTCGCGCCGTACATTCATAAGTGATGCCCTCCCTCCTTTAACTATTCCAAATCTTCCATTCACTCACACCCCGACCTTGCTCATCCTTGGGCCAAACAGAAGTTAGGAAAAATTTCATTGCTTTGGAGTTCTCCTTTTCCTTTGCTTACATAATCACTCTCGTCCCTCTCTCATTGTTTTATGGTCTCCATCCTTCCTTTGTGTTCCCAGCGTTTTTTATTCTCCCTTAGCCTCTCGTTAACGCAAAAATTTCGCTAAAATATAATATTCCTTTACGTTAAAAATATGTGAAATTTCCGCACAGAATATCGTTTGGTTTGCATTAAAATTCAATTTAATTTTTAAGCTTGGCCTTTCATTGTCAAGTAAAACTTGTCACTAAATTCTTCCTATGCTCCTATTTCTAGTCCAAATGTGTTTTTGGGAAAATTTTCTAAAATCTCACCTCCATTTTAATTTTAAAATTGATTTTATTCATGTCTATTTTTAGTAATTAAATATTGATTTGACGAATTACTATATAATTGTCCTATATTGTAATGTACCCATTATTGTATCTGCCAAAGTATTAGTTATTATTGTTACTATCAGTATTCTTCAGAAGTAGACTCCCATATAATACTTTAGTCTCAATGAACCATAGAAAAAAGTATTCAAGTGCTATAGGATTTATCAGTACAGTATTCAACGCTTAGAAGCGTTGCCAATTTGAAATTATAAGTAAGATTACTGTTATTCACTGAGAGTTAAAGACTTAAAATTAGAACATTGAAGGCTCACTTACGAATAAAAATTCACATACATGCTAAACAGTTTACTTGTTAAATCATAACATATTTGTGTCAGTTTTACTCCATCGCAGTATTCAAATAAGTATACAGTACTATGAATATTTTTCTCTACTTTCTATTCAAACCTGATTTAGAAAAGTGGCCAAGACCAGTTCCTGGAAATAATTGACTGAAAATCTCTATTTTTGCCTAAGATTTCCTTTGAATTGGAAAAATAGCAATGTAGGAGATAATGCCTTCCATCTCAATTTTCCCTGTGGCGGGTAAAGATATCGCAATGCATATAATATATTTTCGGTTTCCTATCACTATTTTGAGGAGATATTCTGAATTTTTTTTAGCTTAATCATACTTCCTTATGAGATATTTCCGAAAAAGACAAGGGACAAAGACGAGGTATGCTGAAAGTTTACTATATTTCTAAGTTCCTAAAATGAACAGTAATTTTTTGTAGCCGAGTAAAAGAATCATTCGTTTTACAATACTGTAATAGTTACTAAGAATATTTTCAATAATTATTTTCTAGTCATTAACATTATTTCTGAGTCACTCAAGCAACTAAAAGTATTTGAAGCTTTTGTGCCATAATTGGCCTGCCATCAAAGCACAGATGGTCATTTTTAAAACGTAGGCGAGTATACTAGACACCACGTGCCTAAATATTGATGGAAGGAGAAGCAATAAAATTTTTGCGTGTCTCTGAGTTTATCTTCACATTTATGTCATGCCTTTATCATCTGCCGTTGATGAGTGAGTTACCGAGCATCTGCTGCATAAATTCAATGATTATGGAATTCGTTAGTATGGAAAATACTATTTTGGATATAAATGCTTAATTATTCTTAAGTATAGCCTCTTATTTTTAATATGACAATGAGGCTTTTTTCCCATTAAAGTCAATATTTTTGACCATGAAATTTTATAGCTATTTTATGTTGGGGTTACATTTAATTCTTTGAAGTGAATTGGTATGAGATTATAAAGCATTTTATCAAAATATATTAATAAATAAATCTGTTGTAAAGGTTGAAGAATTGGTTTTGATTATTCTTTATGGTGAAAACCTGCTACTAAATTGAAGTAATAGAATGTAATAAATTTGCAGAAAATAAATATCAATTCATGAATGAGAAATGTGATGAAAATATATATATCTTGGAATTTATTGTTTGATGATGTGTCCATCCTCTGCATACATTAAATCTATCTGCTTTATATGTGAATACATATTTCTGTTAGTCCATCTCATTGTGCTTGCAAAGATGAAAACCAGGCAATAAAACGGTCCTATTTATAAAAGGTACTTTAGGTACTTAGATACTTTTAAGTAAGTCATTCGCAACGTTTCGCTTCGGAACAAGGTTCAACGTTACGTAAAAATCGAAAATTTTGTAAAACTTTTTAAATAGTGAAATACATTCGTAAAATTGTGTTCCTACCCTAAATTCTATCACATTTCATTTTTAATCGAATGAGCGTTTATACTAGTCGAAGCCTAAGAAGAAATATGTGAATCATGGAAACTAAAACTGATGGTCAATGAGCCGAAAAACCGTCATAATTTTCATTTTATATTCTCAAGAGTTACCGTTTGCGCATTTAGTCGCAAAACCAGGAATCCGCACAGCCACCCAGAGGAAATGGCTTCCCACTTGAAACTGTCCATGCTATTTCCCATAGAGCGCAACTCTCCGGCATATCTATCCCACTCCGTCAATCCTCCGTCACCCACTCTTTCCAGAAACTTATCCCTCCACTCATCTGCCGCCAGCTCTTTCTTTACACTCCCTTCGCTTTCCCTCGAATAATCCATCCTCTCCTCCCCTTTCTCCACCCTCACAGCCTCGATCTCCTTCCTCCGCTAAATTTGGCTTCGTGCGTAGAAACGGAAAAACATATTTTCCCCATTCCCCTCTCAGACGGTTTTATTTTATTCGGTCCTCTTCTGACGTGACGTTTTTGCGTCCGGACCACGTGACCACTGGACGAGCGAAAGCGCGGATGCAGGTTCTTTCATCTGTTTCGATCTCCTTTGCTTACCCGCCTTCCTATATTCATTTACCCAACTGTGCCGTTCTCCACCCTTCTCCTTGCCCTTCCCAGCCTCCCGACTTCACCAGCCAGATCGTCTCCTTCCTTCAAGATGCTAAACCCATTTTATCTATAATTGCCTCTCAGAAAGAATTTCGCTACTGTATATTCGCCACATATATATCTTCGCTCCGTCAACTCCGACCTACTATACGTTTGCTATAACTGTTTCATAGGGAAAATTTAGTAAAAGGGAAGGAAGAAGTGGAAGTGGAAAAAGTTTCTGCAAGAACATTAAATAGCTCATACTTATTATCATTTTGTATCAGTGGCAGATCTAGAAACTTGCCGAAGGTTAGGTGGTTTCTAGTATGTCGATTCGTAGAACCTAATTTACCTGTAATTAAATTTACAACAAAATTACTGCCTTAATTCTCTTCAATTGTCTATTAAATGTAATTAATGTTAATTTACATCAAAAATGTTAATCATCATGAAAAATTCAGAAGAGATGTAGGTATCGTAGAAACACTTTGTTATTAGTTTTTAGTCGAAGAACATCGTCATATACCAAGCAGATTGCTTTCTTTGCACAATCAAGAGTAGCTGCGATTTTCCCCAATCTGGATTCTTCAATGATTATTAGAAATTAAGACTTTGCAAAGAGAATTTTCATAAAAATTTTAATGCCATCCGGAATATTGGCCACGGTGAATATTTGGATCGGATTGGGTTAAGTTAGTTGCTATGCTGATTTGAAATTACATCCAAAGCGCAGATGCATATGTGAACAAATTTATGATGAATCCCGGACATCAAAAAGGGAACAGCAATTAAGAAGGCAATAGAAACTTCTATATTTGTGAAATCTTAATATATAAAATATGGTTTCGAAATCGAATGGCTGATTGAAAAGAAATTTCTTAAGAGTACGTAGTAACAGAAAGAACAGTAAATCTTTTGTAGAGACTTTAACTAATCTTAAAATACTTCGATACACATATCCCTTAGTGATGAAAGAATAAACGGAATGAGACACTAATACACGGATAGCCAATTTTTCCTCGGAAGAGAATCCTTATTTGACCAAATAAAGGACTTGAGGTGGTGTGTGTGAGGCCAACGTGGTGTGGTGTCAAACCATACTTAATCTTCCTTTTTTAATACTTCAGTAATGGTCTCTAAGATGTTGCTCTTAAGGAAAGCTACTATTGATTGACGAAATTCATAATGATTTACTTTCAAGCTTATCTTTTATTGTAAAGAATACATAGGAAGGTTACCGCAGTCCAAGTTCCCCCTGCCAAAATAACTTTCCCTCTTGCGCTCTTGACAAACGTATGTACCATTGGTTTTCCCCCTCTCTAATAAAACATGAATCACATTTATGTCAGTTTTTTACTGAGCTAGAAGCTGTGTAAGATATTCTGAAGGAGGATTTTGAATGTAAATTATTTTTATTGCACAATATTCACTTAATTATTTTATTATATTTTATCTATGCTTTATAATTTAATATTATTTTATCTGTTTTATATTTTAATAGTATTTTATAATGTTTTAATCGTATTGTATTTCAAAGTTTTCAATGATATATACTGTTAATGCTGAAATTCACTTCTCCAATCGCCCCTTTCCTATAATAATACACATATTAATGCGTCAACATCTTTCCTAGCTCGTTCTTCTCCGCTCTTGGCGGTTCATTCTACGATTCTAAACAGAAACCAATTGGCACGTTCCTCGAGCATTCGTCTTAGTCTTGCATGCGTATCTCTCACTCCTACTCCACCATGTTTACCCTGTCCTTCAAGCCTGCTTTTACATCCAATGGAAACCCCACTCCAATTCTAAAAGCATTAAAATCATCTCTATACCATATCATCATAGGCACGTGGAGTGCTCTTAATTTTTTTCATCGTCGATGTTGAGGCAGCAGCTGCAATTTTGTTGCACGTTTTGAAATAGAGCTCAAAGTGCTTCCTTACCATTAGAAAGTCCATAGACAGCAATATATCTTCTTTTTGGATATATCACTGGTAGCTTCGGGCTATAAATTTTTCAGGGGCAAAAAAGCTGTATGTCTTACTCAACCTATGATCAAGGGAAATTTATTCAAATGATTTTACACAGAAATCATAAAAATTTTGAATTTAAGATTTCTGCTGATTCCTCAGCTCTCAGTTAAATAAATTTCGATTCCTTTAGAACGGTTCGTCTCATCGAATATCGAGCGTAAAATCCTCGTTTTATTACGAGTTATTGCCGACCATTCTGAAATGTTTATCTCAATTAGTAATTAGTAAGTCAACGAATTTTTCATTGTAATTTTTAAAGCGTAAATCGACAAAGGATCGACGGATTCGAAAATAAGTATTTATCTTTATTTTTTGCGCAAAAATTCCATAAAGAGAATATTTGTTCTTTGTAAAAATGTACTCAAATATTCTATATTGAAAATTTACGACGGAAATTTTCAAGTTTATAATCAAAAGAACCTAAATCTTCGATATATAGAAAGTGGGATACAATCATGCACGTTAGAGGAAGATGTAAATATTGATTACGTCTGTGATATTACCCAAAAATTCCTGTAAACATATAAGTAAAGAATCTCCTGCATTTTGTATGGTCTGATTTTACATTTCCAAAATTTATTCTGATTTATTTTCTTGCGATTCTTTTAATCATACGGCCTGTTGAAGGTAAAATATCACGCCTACTATTTTGGTGATAAATTTATCTTGAAATCTCATGGTACTTTCCAACCTTACCATCGATTTTCGTCCATCAAAACCGTGGAACGGCTGTGATAATATATATCATTATTACTCTTCCAAAGTCGCGGGACATAGCAACCAAGACCACCTCAATATCTTACAACTGTTTATTGCTCTGACGGTGAATGAATGAAAGTAAAGACTGAATCATCGGATGAATTACTACTCGATGAAAGGTCGGTAAATGGTCTTCTTTCCTTGTACGGCTCGACGACCTATATAAGGGGTTGGCAAAATATGATGGTGCGTTAGCCGTGGCCTGGAGCGTGACGCTCTTCATCTGTTGCGAATCGGCCAACCTTGAAAATAAATGTATCATTTTTGACTCAGTTATGAATGCGAATCGGATTGATAACTTATGCGTACATTCTTCGCAGTGTTGTCTTAAATCGACGTATAATCGCTTAAAATACTCAAACTTCATTTGATGTCTTTCCTTTCACGCTAAAATATGTTCTGTTATCAATAAGTAACCCTATCTTATTTAAATAGTTCCTCTATTAGGCTTTCTGCACGTTACATATGGGATATTTTTTTTCATCGAGAGTTAAAAAAAACGCTTGAGATGCTAATTAGAGAGAGGAGAAGAGAGTACACAACTTTGATTTTTACAGATTTATTTTCGGCGACTGGTTCTGCAGGCGAGGTAGCATCATCAGGCAAGGTAAGTAAATAGTAAAGCCGTTATATAGTTACTTAAATGTGTGAATACCTGCCTTATTAATATGGCGAAAGCGAGCAGTTTGTCTTTTTAGGTTCCATTCGCTCTAAAACAGCTAATCCTACGACAAAATAAATGCAAGCTTCGATTACTCATCTTAATTTTGGGCGCTGAAGCGAGAGTTGCGTAGGTAATAACGAACGGTGATAGTGTCGAACGGTGCAGCAAACCGTCAACAGAGAGGTATCCCCTCCGATTAAGCACCCCACCCACAGGTCGCCCATGACCCTTCCGCCCGCAAATCCATATAAGTCGACAGGCGAGGAATCGCAAGGGCCGCCCATGAGGGAGGATGCACGGCGGAGAGCGTAACCACGAACCGTTGTTATCGCCCGGCGGTCTCCCAGCAACTTACGATAGCCTCCCGCGACCCCAAGGGTGGAGTAGGGGAAGGGTTGAGGTCAAAGTCACGCACGCGCGTGGGTGGGTTGGGTGTCACGACCGCCAGCGTGCCGCCTTCTAGAGGGTACCTCTCTATTTCTCCCTCCAAGAGAGTTTGGGAGAACGAGAGATTCCATGGGCGATTTCGTGGCTATCCCATATAGGGGATCCTGTCCTTTCTGAATCTCGACGCGGTGCTACTGATATTCGGTGTCGTCCCCTATCGAACGTTCGATGGGAGAGATACGTGATGGAGTAGGACCTTTTTAGTCTAGGCATGCGGTAATGCGGACGTAGGATGTCCTTAGATATTAGAGGCGGTCGTTGAACCCGCCGTATTTTGGCTGAGGACGCTAGCGGAGAATATTTTTGATGAGGGGGCTACACCGATCTTTTCTCCTAATCGAGATTGTTGGATTTGGAAAATGGATTTTGAGAATAATGGTACAGTACGATGAGGAAGAGCGTCGCGACAGAAGAAACATTTTTTATGCATACAGGGGTATCTGTTGATTGGATCTTGAGGGATCTATTATTAGCAGCCTGGATTCAAGTTTACTGTAGCGTTGTGGCTTCTTTCATTTTATATACAAGGTATAGTTGCAAACTTAAGCAGAATATTTCTTTAAAATAAAAAATGAAAAAAGTGACTCCAATTTTGGATTTGGAATGATAAAGTAGCATCTTCCGGAGAGAATGGCAGCTTTCAAACGCCGAGTTCGATTCCCGAATAACCACGTTTTCATGTCTAGGGAATGGATGTTAGTGTTTAGGGAATGCCTAAGTTAGTCTACGGTTTGATCTCCAACTGTTTTTTTCCTGTGAATGGATGTTTAAGGGGGCATGAAGTGATAAATAAATAAAATCAGATAAGTAATTAAGCTACGATAATTTTATTCAAATAAGGTAAACTACAGCTTAAGAAACGACAGGATAGATGAAGATGAATAGGGATGAAGCCTTGAGCCAATAAGTATTAATTTTTTAATCTGAGTTTTTTAAGTTTCCTCAAGACATTTTATTACTTCATTATTTCTATACTTTTCTTTTTACTTTCTTTTCATGGCTTGTTGGTTACACTTCCATTTTTAATTTACCCCTTTCTTTCTTCCTTTTTAATTTTAGTTCCAAGTGCCGGTAAATTTTGAGGTTATTCTCGCCTTTATTTTAGTGCGAGTTTTCCTGCAGGATATTTACTTTTTCCGTAAGCGCAGACTTGGATTTTTGCAGACCAACAAAGTAGTCCCTTTTTCGCTTTTTCTTTTATTTAATTCCTAATAGCCTTTTCTAAATCCTTACTAACATGAGGGAGGAGAGACTTATTAGGCTCGAGCTCGCCCAGAAATGAATTCGTGTTATTATAATAGCCTTGCTATCTGAAACAGATGATCTATTTGTGAGAATCTGGAACCTTTGTAAAGATTGATATATTTATTAAATATTCGACACAGATGCATACAATAAGTAAGTAGATAATCAATCACTTTCACAAGAAGAACAGCAATTTTTAATATAAGAAATTAACTTTCTTTGTACTTGAAATCACGAACATAACGTACTGTAAAAAGTGAATAAAAAACGAAATCAAAGCAGAAAGTTTCTCTTTCTCTTGAAAATCAATTCATTTTCGGAGAAAAGGGCTAGGCTTCTTGATTTTTTTGTCAACAAGAAAGTTTACTGAATATTTGGCGCGCATCACTTATCGAACGTATTCCAAGAAAATTAATTTATTATTGGGTTCAAGTCTTGACCTTAGAGCCATAGGGTAGCTATCTCTAATTGATTGCAAATCTCTGTGAGGTACTAATGGTGATAAAAGATATCCAACATACTCATCACTACATGTCCACCTCTGTTATCATTCAAAATTCCCTCCTACAGGTGCTCCTGAAGAAATATTTCAATTTGATGAATGAAGTCATTACCTCGAAATGAGAGGACGTTGCTTATTTTGCAGGTAATTAATGGTCGCACCACTCTATCCTCTATATTTAGAAAGCTCAGCTGGTACTTGTGCATCTGTTGAGTTCCTTGTATATTTATTCTCAGGCTCATAAATTACGAATGTCATTGCACTTCAGAAATGGATCTTCACTTCTATGGACGTGCGCCAAAATCTAAGAGATGCGACGTTTGGATCTTCGGAACATTTTTTCAGATAATCGCTTACAGGAGGCAATTATTCAAGATCACTGCTGATGCGGGCAGAATATGCGACTATGATACGATTAATGATCATGAGATGTCGGAGAGGGACTCATTAAAACTAAATTTAGTATATCACTAGTGGTAGAAATTGAACGCTAGTACCAACGAAAGTGTTTTAAAACCGAGTTAGGTACTTCTGTAAATTTTTTTATAGTATTAGATCAATCTTATTAAAACATTCTTTCTAGTTGGGGTTAAGGGAGGCTACTTACGTCTTTTTGATGAGATCTCTCTACTTTTAAAAGTTTTACATTCGTTAGAATGAGTTCTCATAAGCTCAAGTTATTTTTTAGTATTATTGATCTTTATGAACTTTATTTTGCTAGTATTCTATGGTTAATATTTACATTTAATATTGAAAATAGCAATCATAAATTATATTCTGCCCTGCTCGATGCGCAGCAATTTTTTATATACTCCCAAATGGTTTTCCTTCCAAAATTATTTCCACCAGAGATGAAAAAAATTAGATGGACTCAAGATTTATCTTTAATTGTTTTTGGAAAATATCACTGATATTATTAGAGAGTGTTTCAAGAGTAAAGAATTTTATTAGATCATTGCCCTATTCCAACTCCAGATAAAAACGATAGTCTTGTCTTGGTCTCACTAATTAGTCGAGGAAAGATTCAATGTTTTCGATCAGATAATGTACAATGTTGAGGTTATTAGGGGTCCTATTCTTCTCAAGAATCCCTTCCAAAATTGGGCGTCTCGGTCCGCCACCGCAAATTGGACCTCCTCTCAAAGAGAACAAACCGAAAGCCGACTGCAATCTTTTAACCGATCTTAATCTCGTGTTATTCATACTTCGTCTGAACCTCTCTCCCACGCACACGCACCAGAGTGAATTACATCCGCGGCTCAACGGCGCTGCAATCGGAAACTGGTTGTACGTACGCGACAGCGTTTAATTCGGTGGCTCGAATTGATTTGCAGCTCTCCACCGAAGTCCCACGCAACTTCCTCCCTAAAAGGGTCAAGCAATGAAGGGATGAAACGTGGTCGTGGACTCCCATTCGTACTCGATTCCTACAGATCGCATGGGACCGTTCGTCGCCATAATAGTGCTTCCTCCGCCCAAACCGATGCGTCTTGCACTTCCATTTACAGATAAACCGTTGAATTCTCGGCAACACCTTCTCCTCCCATGCATTTCCTTCCTATCTTTACGATCGCCAAAAAGATCCCTAAACGATAGATTGAGTGCGATAACATGCTCGCAATGCGGTTTTTAAGGGGACGGTCGTGTAATGGGACCAAGAACAAAGAAACGGAATGATATACGAAGTCGCTAACGATGGTAGGAGGATGTGAATCGGTTCGCAGTTCAATATAATGATGCGAATGGAGGAATTTATGGTTTATTTATTGCTTTCTCTTATTCAAATTATGCAATATTCTTGTAGACAAAGATTGCTCTATCTTATCTGAACAGGAAATTTCAGTTTAAGCACTAAGAGGAAAGGTTAAAAGTATCGTAAATGTACAGTTCATCCCATAATGATTTTTATGATTCATAAGATAATATTAACCTGCAAGCTGAAGTTTTGGAATGGAATAGAAAGAATGGAAGGAAAATAATCTTTATCTCATAAGTAGGATTTTCAAAGACCACCTATGTAATTTCCTCTTTTTTTCTCAATTTAATTAGTTCTGTAATAGTATTATTATCTGAATCATTTACGCAATAGAAATATACAGGCGGTTTTTATCTCTTATTTTCAATCTATATCTCTACATCGTTTAATTATACTTAACAATTAATATGCTTCAGTAAGAACAAATTTTAAGCACTCTATTCTTTGTCAATGAATGAAAATGTCGAGCTTCTATCGCTTTGTTTAGTTTCAAATAAATGAAAACCCTCCTTATTTTAATATAAACCCTCCTTTCGAGGGTCTATTAGAGATTGATGATTTATGAACCAACCCTATAAAAGTAATGACCGCTCTCCAATAATGA
Source organism: Pachydiplax longipennis (assembly GCA_036926295.1). Lineage (NCBI taxonomy): Eukaryota > Metazoa > Arthropoda > Insecta > Odonata > Libellulidae > Pachydiplax > Pachydiplax longipennis. The sequence goes on from JAVFKF010000012.1 coordinate 23,779,310, forward strand.
GAAGTGATATTAACCTACGACTTATGAATATTGGCAACTTACGATTCACTATACATCTTCTGATACAGATTAATCAATGCCTTCTCTTTTTACTGTAAGTTATTTTCCTCAATCTAATCATCGCGCTGTTTAAACGCTGCATCGTTTTCTTGCTGGCTACGCTGAGACCATCGTAACAAACGTTTTTTAATTTTTATACTCTTTGATAGAAGGTTTTTAGTAATGAATGATATATTTGATGCTATTGTATAATTTTATTAATATTATTTATATTTAATAATGTCCGAAAATAGATCTTTACATACAGATTTACTTGCAATGTAGTTTTCTATATATTTATTAAAGGTGTTTCGTTTTGCAAACAGTGATATAATAATGGGCGTAAATTCTCTTTGTTGATTTTCTATTCAAATAATTACATTAAATTTCATATTTTATTCTTAATTTCCTTTAAATTAATTACGCCAGAGAAACTTTTCTGATGAAAATAAAAGAACACACTCATTCCAAATGATTTCTAAACCGAAGTTGAACTCTGCTGTCGACGACATACCTGATGTTCGAGGAACTATGCAATTAAAATCAGTTTTCAGCATCATGCTTATGAGACAGAAGTAGTAAAAGAAGGAACTCCTACACCGAGGCGCATAAAAATGATACCATAAACATAATGTTATTCAAAAGTTACCAAAAATATTGACGTGAGCCAAAAATCTGGCAGCGGTGGGATTCGAACCCACGCCTCCGAAGAGACTGGTGCCTTAAACCAGCGCCTTAGACCGCTCGGCCACGCTACCTTCATCGGTGAAGTAATCTTCTGTACTTTGTCCAGTGTGTAAACCTTGCGGGAGTAAGGTACGCGGTGTTCGTTCTGTTCTATCAGAAATAGCTTTTACTCTATGCTGAATGTCTTTAGAATAAAATACCGCAAACTTCCTTTTTTCTATGCGAAATTCGTAACAGCTCGCGCCTTTCCTCTGTAAGTAATACATGGGGCGATATAATTTACGTGGTCTTTTTATAATAATAATAATAAAAGGACTTCATTTTCGGGTGAAATTGAGGCTGATGAGTCTCCTCTTACATGCAAACCCTTATATCACAAAAAGATTTAACGTTGGACGTTATGACTTTGGAGGAAGTACAGCATTTTTACCGATCTTTAAGAGGAGCTAGAAAAGTACTATTACCAATAAAATATACTACAATAGTATAAAACAAAGGATAAAAGTTACCGTCGATGTATAGTTTAGGAAAGTAAATGTTGGCATTGCATACCAATAATTTTTATTTGCCTTTATATTGTCGGAGCTGTTGCAGCATTTTGGGTGAAAAATTCCAATCCTTACAAACTCTGTTTGATGATGGATTTCCAACTACACCGGTTATTTTCGGTCCAAAAAGACATATTCAAAGTTACGATTAGAAATTGATATCCATCTTCTTTCAGAGTCCACTTTCGGTACACAGTATTAGCCTTCAATCAAATTTTTAAGGAAGAAAATCTGCTACTTATTGGTATCATTTTAAAGTTTATTTTACGAATAAAACGTGCGTTAGTGGTTTATGATTCAGATGGCCATGATTAAAATTTTTATAAACTTGCTAAAATAGGGTATCATTATAAATCTCAATGTTGCCAATCTATTTTAAATCAAATCTATCATTGCATTGTTCTGCTAAATTATTGCTCCTTGCAAATTGGTATTTAGATATAATTCAATGGAGCTAATTCCTTCAGGCTTTCTTGCACTGAAAGGTGTGTATTTGTACATATATCCCCCCTCTCTCTATTTCGACTATCTCTAAATCTTTTTCTCTCTTTTTCCTATTATTTTCCTTCCCAATCTATTTTCTGCATGCAGGCCATCCGTAAGATATGACTTATCGAGTATTCCCTCATCTTCATCACACCATTCATCTACTCATACACTCTGGAAGCACTCATACTGATGTTCCTATCTTTTAGGAAGAAGGTATTAATTTAAACAGTTAAGCGTAACTTTTTAAAGCATAATGAAATGTATGGCGCATCGCCACACCAAGACCACACGAACGTTGGATTAAGCATTTATATAATACAGTAATATTTTTATTTTTCGTCATTCATCCTAACTTCTTTGATTTGATTCTTTTAAATACAATTATTATCTCTGAAGAACTAATTCTTCCGTAGCCCGACAAATCACTAAGGAGGCTTATTATGCTTAGCTATGGCAATACTTGAATACTGAAGACAGTTGGAATAGAGAGGTAGAGGAAATCAAACCGCGTAATTGCACACTTATTTAAGCTTTGTTTGACTTAAACTCCCAACGCAAATGATCCTTATCTTCCGACGAAATAAAGAGTTGTTTTATTGAAAACGAATCTTTGTGCGGGGAAAAGAGCGTTCGGGAGGATGAATGCAGTTGAGAATACCGAAAAGAAAGGAAGACAAAGCCGAATGGAGATACCTGATGGGATAAAAGATAAGCGCAGAGGACGGATGGGAAATGGAGAGATAAACATCTCCAGAGAAAATGGAAGGTGGGAAAGGACCCGAAGCGATGCCGTAGAAAGAGGAGGATTGGATATCTATGCCGCGAACATTACAGAATCACTAATTCGCGTCACGTTGTCATTGGGTTGGAGTAGCTTAACCTTCCCATCCTCCCGATGACAACAGTTTGCCCTTCACGATTTCCACCTCTCCTTTCTCTCCAGACTTTTCTATCTCTTTTCACATCTTTGTCTTTCACACCCAACAAAATGGACGTCGTGCAAAAAGGAATGAAACTCTTTCAATATGTAAAGGAAGCTAACTTCGCGCGAATTTTCTCCGCGGACTTCTTTGCTGAAATCGGACGGGTATATCACGTGACTCGTGAAAGACGTTTTTGCCTTTATTCGCGACTCCAATACGATTTTTATAATGAGCTACGGAAGATGGCTTCGGCTAATTCTTTTCGTACATTTTATCGGAGAGCATTAATAAGGAGACAACGCGGTTCCTTTAATTTGCCTTCTAGCTTCAAAGTTATTCCGAATACTCATTTATTGCATTAATAAAGAGAAAAGCTAAAATTTGAACATTTACTGTTTAAGAACAACTTTCTTAGAGTGACGTAATTAATAAATCTTTAAACTCCAAGTTTTCCAAGGATTCCTTTCCAAATTTTGTTCCGCGAAAAAGATGAAAGTTGATGTCTCGTATTATTTTACAATTATGGGTGAAGTAATAACATTTTTGAAAGTCAGGGACTTCTTTCTTTGTGAGTATATTGCGCTCTCACTGAACTCTTGACTTTAACTTGCTAGATATTAAAAATACCTACCAACCATATAAAGTAACTCAGTTCTTCCGTTGGAATTTCAAAATCGAAGAAGAAAAGTTTGGGAAACACTGTCTTTAGGTATGGAGCACATTATTTTTAGCATGCCGTTATCAAGGTTTTATGGAAATTACGGAAATTTTCTATGTTAACTTCTATATGACGTTTCTCAAGGCATATCCGGACATTACTTCTTTAATTTCTCAACATTCAGTTACAGTTTTCAGTAGATGACTTTAGGAATGATTTATATAATTAAAATATTCAACCTTAACTATTTTCATTCAACTTAAAAAATTAGATGACATTGGTTACTTCCGAGCCCATGTTTGAACAAGAACAAATCATAACGAAAAGTAATGCATAATAAGGGAAGCTAAGAATCTGCACAAAATTGAAAAACCTGTGTGGGGACCTGAACATGAACGGAATTTTCGGTAGATAGATGTAAAATACTGGCAGTGGTGGGATTCGAAGCCACGCCTCCGAAGAGACTGGTGCCTTAAACCAGCGCCTTAGACCGCTCGGCCACGCTACCAAGACATTATAGACGACTATTTTATCTCTCTTTGATTTCTGTCAATTTAACCCATGAAAATGATTTTGAGTGGCTTATATGACCAAGATATACGTATAAACACTAGAGGTTTTACTAAATAATCTTTTGACGTACATCAGTTGCCGATAAATTTGTCTTCCCGAGAAAAATAATATTCGGCCATATTAATTACGATTGTTATATTCGTATTACATCAGTGTAGTCTATTTTTCTAATTTCATTTTTTAACTTAATGACGATTATGAGGAAGAATATAATGATATTACTATTGTATTAATACTCGCACAAGATTGTTCTTTTTGATTCTATAAGATGAGATGATTAGTTATAACGCACGATTAAAAACATTTATTATAATTTACTAGTGCTCAAATGGAAAAACTTCATCATTGTTTGAAAAGTGCTTATCTCACCAAAGATGACCATATATTCTAATTTTTAAAGCTTTTAAATATACATTAAAAAGATGAAAGAGGAGCAATTACCATGAAATCAAGAAAAGTTGGCAAATATTTCAAATTTACATGGCAATAATTTGAAAATGTGACCCATTATGTTGAACCAAGTGAAAAGTTTCAACGGATGCCGTATGGGGTCACATTTTTACATTCATAAACTTCACAGATTCAGGCGAGGTGTTGTGGTAATCCATAATGGAAAGGAACTATTAAAGATTTGTACTTTTACCACAAAAAAAAAATTATTTTAACACAAACAACCACTACACGACCGGTTTCGAAGATTAATCTTCATCTTCTGGAGATGAAGATTAAGATGAAGATTAATCTCCAGAAGATGAAGATTAATCTTCGAAACCGGTCGTGTAGTGGTTGTTTGTGTTAAAATAAAATTTTTTTTTGTGGTAAAAGTACAAATCTTTAATAGTTCCTTTCCATTTTTACATTCATTGTTATCTTAAATATGTCTGCTAAAAGAAGAAAGTGTTGTATTAATTTTTTATGACGAGTAAAATATCCAACATTATTTTGAAATCATGGGTTCAATTCCGCGTGGTTACATTCGGAAGAATCCTAACGCGAATCAACCTCGGCTTAAACTGTGGGTAGTGAAATGTGGCATTTATACCTCCGGAAGGAAATTATAAATCGGTCACTATTATGGAGTATGGGTAGCCACAACAAGAGATTAAGCAACTCGCAGATAAAACGACATTCCTTCATGAACGGAATCTTAGTACGGAAATCCACAGGACAATTACGCAGCAGTGCCAAGATTCCTTGGGACAGCTGCTTGTCACTCCCACGCACACAGCCCAAGTGAAATTTTGGCGGAGTCATCCCTTGTACTCGAGGTATTCAAGCTCTCCCTTTAATCGACAATTCAGTTGTCATCGGCCTTCAAATGAATAAATTCAAACAAAGGAGACAACGTTCCGTTAGAACTTAACAGTCTTTTAAGAGACTTGCCAAGTTTCTTCCTTGCATCCGAAGTAAAGAGAATGGAGGTATGAATAAGTTTGGTAGCGCGTGGGAGGATGCAATTTGTCTCCATCGAAAATTTCGGTAATATTACCATTCGATGGGATTCGAAAAGGAATGAAGGGACGTATCTGCAATGACCACATGGATGGAATATGAGGGAGATATTAAGAAGTCATCCAAGGTCGTTCATGTATGTTCTCCCTGTAATGGAGAAATTTTCCCTATAGAGGAATGTAATGCTAACAGATTTATATCGCTGATTAGTCATGTGTAGTTGTAGGCTAAAAGATTACCCAGGATTATTATTAATAGATAAATACATCCACGTGTAATGGAGTTACATAATGTTCATGAATGAAATGAAAGCCAATGCTAAATGAACTAGAAACGATGTAATATATAATAAGTTCACTGATTAATATTTTAATGAAAGGGAAAAATAAGCTGAAAGTGTTCGGTATAATATATACGATTCTAAGAGCCACGACTGGCAACCTTGGCCCCCAGGTACAAGATGAATCTTCGGCTCCTGATTATTGTTTCATATATTGAAGATAGATTGATGGTTATGGCCTTTTGTTTGGTCACACTCTTGTTGGTATGAAATACATGTACCTTAGTATGTCGTATAATAAGGAATATGTATAAAACGGTATGGAAGGAACTCTTTGGAGAGAAGGCACCCTAGATTACTGTGAATGCCCAGGTAATGCGCACCCACCCTTAGGTGCAGGAAATAAATGACCTCGATGGCTAACTTCTTGCTTTCCAGTGCCATGGTCGTTCGAATCTCGAATATCTAGGATTTTCATTTTGGAAAGGAAATGTTATGTTCATCAATTATTACGTATTTGCCATAGTTCTATGAATGAATTGGATGATGTCTTAAGGGGTTTTGCTAAAAATCAATAAATAGGCAGGCGCGGATCTGATTTCCCTTGAAAGGAATTCAGTTCTACCTAGTGTATTTCGCTATTTCAACGAGGACTCCCATCAAATCCAGACCCACACAATGACCAGATAATTTATTTAGGATCCAATTGTTGGAAATATATTGTATGGGATCAAATTTAATTTTTTAAAATACTTGATTCAGATTTTATTTTAAATAGCGTAAGTATCAACACATAATTTAAATACTCAATATAAAACTCGCTTATTTCTATTCTTAATCATTGAGGCTGAACTCACACATCAATTACTCATTTGCATTTGGAAGCATATAATTAAAAGGAGCAATGATGCTAGATTGCGGAAAGCTCTAAAATTTCGTGAGATACAACATCTAGTAACGGCTGTGAAAACAACCCTTCCTTTTAGTTTAAATACACTAATTATCGTGGAGCTTGAAGTTACGATATACTGAGTGGCTTGTGAACATGTGAGCGGCAATGGAACGGGTAAATACTGTGGAGAAGAATGAGTTGACAAAAACGAAATGGAAGTGAAAGAAGGGAGTGGTTAAGGGGTGAGAGTGTATGAAAGGAGAAAGTGTGGAGAGAGGGGTACGTAAGGGGTAAGCGCCATTGACGAATCCTGACGAAGGATTACGAAACGGTTGTTTGGGAAGGGAGGGAAGAGTTTATGTGAGAGAGGGAGAGATGAATGAAAACATGTTGACAAATAAACTATCTTATGCACATTGCAGCAGCCCTTTTTCTCTCAGGAATACAATACGGAAAATCCACAGAGATCCAAAAAGATACTCGATTATTTAACCACTACGATGTTGTACCATCATAGTTTCGGCATTTCTGCGTCAAGTCCCAGATTGTTTTAGAAGATCAACTTTCAAAAGGAAGACTTTAGATTGATGGAAAGCACGAGGAGTTTCAGAGAATCATTTCAATTTCATTGATATTTATTTCCTATCTTTTATATACATCAACAATGAATATTCATTAAAGAAAAAAAATTTATTATATCATACTATTAAACACATAGTATGAGGTATAATTAAAGCTTTAAAATGAAAATTTTTATAAAAATATGATTTTTCTCATATTCGTAATATCTTAAGCATCACAATCAGCAACAGTCAGCGCATGTAGAAGTAAATAATATGAGAACGGTCCGCTTATTACTCGTATAATGATCTTCGAGTATTTCTTATATCGTGGTAAAATTACAATGACATATTTCGTATCTTTGTTTGCTGAATCAACTAGCTCAACCATATGTTTCTCATCAGTGGGTTGTGATATTTCGATTGCCATTACACAATTAAATCTGGTAAACTTTATAATCATCGCCTTTTATCTGTATTCATAAACTGTGAAACGCATGACTTCTGGGGGGATATTAATTCACGAGAGGAATTAAATTGATATTCCGCATAATTGCACGACTTCTTATAAAAATGGAGTACCACGACCGGTTTACTGTTGGATATGAAGTAGCGGTGTATTCTTATATCATCCGTCTAACATTTGTTTTCATTCTTAAACTGAAGAATAAACCAGTAAATTACGAATGGAATCTCAAGCTTGGTCTCAAATCTTATTCAGAAGAGCTTACTGGAGCTTATTTACTCGTAGTAACTTCTGAAAAATGATGTTCGTTAAATTATTAGTAACTATGGGTTTAGAGACCTCTCATGGGATTTTCGGACTTTCTGCTACGATAGAGCGTAGAGCGGTGGTTGATTTGGGTGAAAAAGTAGAAGAAAGGTATATTTTGGAATGGGAAGGTTATACGTGTAGTTAGAGTGGGGATGGTTTTATAAAGGGAGAAGAAGAGTGGAGAGAGTATGCAAGCGGTAAGGAGTTTTTGGTCAGGAGCCCAGTGGGCGGGGTCATAAAACGGTGGTGACAACCCACGGCAGGGGGAGTGTGGTAAAGACGCGCTGAGAGACCCGATGGAATACCAATAAATTCTGTTTCCGGCTATTGTTACTTCCCATACCATTCTCCTCTCCTACTAAAGCCTCCTGTTTTCTATCTTTCACTCCCTCCCTTCTTCCATCCTCTCACTTTCCTTGTTTTCATCCATTATTCTTTCTCTTCCCATTCTCTTTTTTTGTGGACCCGAGACTCGTTTTACGCATTCTTCATTTATCAATGCTACTTTGCAGCCACCTTGTGCCAGAATTGGACTATTGGATGGGCTTTTTATAAGCACTTATTTCTTTTATTCAGGATTTGGACTTGCTCGCCGCATTGCAACAAGATGTTTGACTTAAAATAGCGGGAATTCAGAAATAACTGCGTAAAAATCAACTGATACGAATTGGAAAGTGTACCATTTCCTTAGGGAAATACCTTTTAGACAGTTCATTCTCTTTATTTTTGCATTTAGCTGTTTTATATATTATTTTAAGCTCATATAAAATTGGTTACAACTCAAACGATGCTATTTCTTAAAGAAACAGCATGGTAACTTCCACAAGATGTATTACGTGGAAAGTAGGAAGTGAAATTTGTACTATTCACCTGAAGATAACGAAACAATTCATTGGATGACGAAACCGGCCGAATGAAAGTTCGTTTTTAAGTGTTCTTTTAAAGAAGTGTGATTGTTTTTACCTTAAAGTAACGCTTGTTTATATTAATCGCATCCTACGATGCCTTTTTTAAGTGAGGCACTAGTATGTGGAATGATTTGTGGAGTTTTTACTCGCTTATCCATGTTTTCATCTATTAATTTTGGAAAGAAATTCCACTAGCGGCGTAAAGGGAACGCCGTTATTTTTGCTTTCCGTTCTTATGCAAACATTCCGGAGAAAAATTTTAGAATTCAGATATTCAATTCCAATACGCGTTTCTTTGAATGGAAATTTTGCTTTTCTCGCTTTGATGTATTTGTGTAAATCCATTATTCTCCTTTCGAGTGAGTCAGTGCGCTCATCCATTTTACGACGTATTTATAGCTTTTTGAATAATATAACCATTAATTTTTTGTCTTTGTCAGAGTCCCTCTGTTTTCATGTAGGATCTTGCGTAAGCTAAATCTTTCCGTCTTCCTCAATAAATCTATCCTCCATTGTTTTTCTATTCATTTCCTTCTACCGTGTTTTAAGATTCTCATGATTTCCCCCGTGTTTCGCCTTCTCAAAGTCATCTCATGTTTTCCTCTTGTGTATCTCAATCACAAGAATCTGGTTGTTGTAATATATTTGAATCTAATCAATTTCGGGAAAGATATTCTTTCTTAATCGACAAAAACTGCATGCACAAGTGGTGGTATTATAATAATTTATATTAGAGATATATAGATGATACATTGATATATGGTCTATCCAATATACTACAGTCTGATTTGGGTTTCTTGAATCTTTTACTGTAATTCATTCCACTGAATAACTGGAGCAAATGCACTATCACTATTGAAGGTTACAGAAGATGCGACGGAAGAGCTTGTAAATAACAGATTGTTCTTGATTTATTTCATTTAGCATAATATTTTTAGTGTATTTATATATTTAGCATAATATTTTGAATTGCTGATAGACTCTGAAGTTCTATTATACATATCTGAAATTAAATGTTAAGATTCCTATAACTTTTAAATTTCTCATCTCTGTGGTAAACAAAATCTTTTGGTCTATAAAAATTCAATTAATTTGAGGTGGGATTCGGTGGGCAGATGGGAGAAGCTAATGAGACAATTCTTATCGGAGATAATGAAACAAGTATATCCTAGAAGGCTGTCCCGCCAAAGATCTTGAATGCAGTAAAAAACTCGTATAGGGACTAGCTTCGGACCTGGCTCCCAGCTGACCAGCTTCTCTGCATTGCGGGGAAGAGGTAGGCCGCGAGAACTCCCACGTTCTTCATCTATGAGAATATTCCCTAATGAAGTTATGCTGTACAGATTTTTAGGTAAAGTTTACCTCCTACAGATCTCTCATATTTCCACGATTTCCGTAAAGTTGCACTTTACAGAAGTGTCAAAAATGTCAATAACAGATTATGTATTTATCTTTTAATACATTTTAGAAATTAATGCGATTGTAAATATTACATTTTCTATCAATCGAAGCAGATTTTCTCTTATCTCAGACTATTTTATGACTAAGAAAGCCTTTTAAAATTCCTTTTTAAAAAAATTTTTAAAACTGCATTACAAGTTCTAGCAACTTTCGAATATTAAATTCCTCCTTTCATACTGTGAAATTTTATCGTTTCATCCCCTCAAATTATTCCCATTCTAATTTCAAAATTAACCTTCAATATATCTAAACTTTTCATATAATATTCTATTGAACTTTGTAAATTCAAACGCTTTTATTCACGAAAGTGACCAATAAACTAACGTGTGATACGAAAAATGATGATCGATAATGTGAAAAAATAAGGATTTATTGTTGTATGCGTTATATAAGGGAATAATTTTGTGTCAGAAACTGAAATTAAATGGCGAACGACGGGAATCAAAGGAGGCGCTATGAGTTTTAAATCCAAAACAGTTCCGAAAACTCAATGTAGCATATGGTCATGCATTTTATTTGGTCAGATAACCGATGGTGATGCATTTATATAACCAGTTAAAGCCTCATCCATTTCTGTGGTGCCTCGTCCCGAAGAGAACACTCCCACTTCGAGCATATCTAGCAGATATGGCAGAGAGATAATGAAAAATAAGGCTTAGGAAAGCCCTCGCATTATCCTTTAGCATATCACACCCACTTCATGAATTTCGTTTCTTTCCAGACGTTCGCCAAGTGGCCATGTAATACAACGGAGGAGTGCGAATGGATTCGATAGGGAAGCTCCACTTGTCAGCTGGAGATATTAATTAGGTGACGGAGGAAGTCTTATGTACGATGCCAGTGGGTGCCTAATGGATGCATTAGCACTCCTTAATAGGCTTCACTCACTCATGGAAGACGAGAAAACGATGAAGAGGCAACGTGGCTGGAGGATTAGACTGCGAGTAAATTTCGTAGCCCCTACATGGATGACCTCTTTTTTAGAGGTAAGAAAAATATTTTATTACAGAAATGAAATAAATCCAACCTTTTTATTTTAAATGTATCTCGAAATAGCTTTTTGGGTTTCACAGAAAAGAGCATGATTTGAAGAGGGGAAATGGGTGTTAAATTTTGATTTTGGTCATATTGCTGAGAAAGCATTCTTCCTTTCTTTTCTTAGATAATAGTTCGTACAAAGAGTCTTACTACAGAAACCATTTTTATTAAATTTTATAAGCCGCAGACATATTTATTAAGATATTTTAAAAGCAATATGTAAAATTTGCATTGATGACGACAGGTCTTTCTTGGCTTCGATGGCAATCAAAGTTTGTGTTGCATCTCATATTTTAGAAATTTCAGAATTGAAGAAAATGACCATGACAATCACAATTGTTATGTATGGAGTGATAATAAATTTTCATATATGTGAACTAAATTTCCTTTTAAATTCATCTGATTGTGAGAAAGAGAAGGGTGATCATTTTATAGCGTTGAAATCTCATAATTATATAGTGAAGTCTGAACTAGAAACCTTTAATAAAAACACCACATGTTAAAGCAAACGATACCATACGAGTGTAGAAGAAAAAAGCCTCTCGGTTGTGTCCGGGTGACTTTTTTGCACGGAATTGGTATATGAATAAAGTTCATTCTTGTTATTAATTAGTAATTAATTCAAAAAAAGAGGTCTTGATATTGAGCAAATCTATCGTCACAACAAATAGAGAAAGGATATCGTAGTATATACTTTTACAGGAAATTTTATTCCAACGACCGGGCACGGCGATTGATCACTATCTACAGGTAACTTTTTGTTAGTTATGCTTGCTAATGATTGACTCAGAAGAATTTTATTTGATATTTTCATAGAGCTTAGTGTTGATTTACCAAATGTTACACACGGTTGAAATTTCCTCCATAATTTGTAGAATAAATTTTCGAAAGTTTGCTTTTTCCTCTTTGACTCCTTTACAGCAATCCATTCTAGGAAATTTCAATGACGATAAAATTGAAATACCTTCTCTTTCAACTAATGTTTTCATAAGAAGTACCAAAGATATTTCGAACTCATTGATAAACTTCGTTGATTTGATTTGTCGAATTTTCGATGGCCAATGATAGATCGTGAGTTGCACTGCATGCATGCTAGTCAGCTAATTATTAATTCTGTCAGCGCCTCTCCCCTTGCTTCCGAAGATTATACGATATTTATGGGTCTGTTATTGTGCTGAGGTCAATGTCTGAATTATTACCAAATGCTAAAAGAAGTCTCCGAATGGTCTTCCGGTACCAGTGGGTAAGTGCGCAGTGACTCGATCGATCATGAATTTTAATTGATTTTTGACTACTTTTTGCGTCATTCTGTCTTCGTCATTTTTTCGAATAGAGGCGTAGAGATAGATAAAATCTGCTTTTATATGTATATGTTGGTGACATATGCCACACGCCGGTAAGGCGGCTTGCACGGTTAATATATATGTTGATGTATAATTCAATGAATGTTGTCTGAAGCGGTGGCCCTGGGATCCGACGTCATAATGTGATAAATATATTAAAATTTAGAGTAATTTTAGAATATTAATCCTATTAAGGAACCTCAATTATTGATGAAATCGTGAAATCAAAATTACTTATAGCAAATGCTTACAGTTGAAAAATGCTTGAAGCTTAAGAAACTTACAATTCACTCACAATTATATAATTACAATATATTTTGGTTGATATTTTTTGGAATGACTCTAAATGTATCAAATATGGGTATTTGTGTGTTAAAAGAGGAAAGCAAATAAAAACTTTGCATTTATGGTCTGAAATGATCTTACAAAATTAACGCGTTAGATAGAATAATTAAAGGTATTTCGTAAATAAGATATTTATCTTTAAACCTTTCTATAATATAGATATTTTCTTTTGGAAATAGTGATAATGATTTTATATACTTTTACAAGAATATTTTCTTATGAATTTATAATTTGATGGAGATTACTCTATGTACAATCGAAGTTAATTTTCGAACATACAAGAAACCTTAATTGACATTCCGTTATTAAAATCAATATAATCGAGCCAAACAATAAGGAAGAAACGATCGGGAATTTCTTTTTGATATTAAAATTTATTTCCGACTTAAAAGGCAATGCCGCCACTTTGAAATCAATCATATTTTTTACTACAAGTTTGTCTCGATTTTTGCTTTCAAAGACGGCTCTCATATATCACTAAATTTATGCAATTTGAAATTCAAGAACGTTTCTGTTTCCTATGAGCGCTAAAAATAATACATTTGTATGAACAGGGAGAGAAATTGTCTCTGTCAGAGAAATCTGTTTTAAATATGGCGATTTGTATTTCTTTGAACATCAAGAACGGGCTTGGAAATCAAAAAGGCTTTGGAAATTCAGAAGCTTCACAAGTCCGCCACATCTCCCGATATATGAAATAAAATCACGTTTCCACGAGCGAAAACTTTGGAGGACGGACAGGCGTTAGGGAGCGAATGGGATTTCTGAAACTTCTCATTCCCTATCATCGTCACTTCAACAGAATGCTAAAAAGAAGATTGATTTTCTCCTCGGGAGAAACTAGTTTCAAAAGAATCTTTCCGTTAGAATGTTACAGGGAAGAAATCGTGGCCTGCCAAGGATTCCTTATGCTGTTGGCATGTGATATCGTTCTTCTAACATTGTCTGCATTTGTATTTTAGTCGTAAAGTTTAAAGCTTTTATAAGTTCTTGTCGACTACCTCTATCCGACACGTATCTTGTCCGGGAGGAATAACGACCAAGCAAAGCTTTAAAAATATATGTTTAACAACTTATGCAGGTATGAATTAATTCCCTTGCGCAAGAAAAATGGATCAGATAAATAGGAAATTAAAATCACTTAGAGATGGGCCTCGGTTAAAATTGCAGACTGAATTTAAATATTACAGGAGTCACAATGGCATTAACCTTAAATGTGACATCACGCTGTGGCATGTAATCTACATGGATTTTGATGAAAATGATGGCCGAGTGTGGAAGATAGTGTAGATGAGTTTGAAGAAGAATGGACGAGTCCCTAGTCCGTTCTAGATGTTTAAAGTCTGAAGTATGCCAGTTTTCATACTCGTTTCATAAATTCTGGTCGAATATGTTATAAAAGGAGCGTACATTTTCGGGAGAAGAATCAAGGTATGCTTTTCATTTATCTTTTATTTAAATTACCAATAATTTAATTAGATGCTTCGAAAAATTTATTCCCAAAGTTTATAAAATATCAGAAAATTGACACAAGATACATCTAAAACATAATGTACATCTCAGTCTTCTTACGGAAGAATAGCTTTATATCGATAGATTTATAGGTCGAAGGCGTTTTCCAAACACAAAAGTCGAATTTTAAATAGGCAGAAATGATCGGTGATTTTCTTAAGTACAGGATCCTGTAAATTTCATAAACTATAAAATTTTATTTTGTAAATAATTTGATCGGTAGCTTTCAATATGAATTATAATAGCAAACACATTTCCGCTTGTAACCTTTTTGAGGACAAAAGATAAGAAAATTAGTAAATTTTCCACACAAATGTTAATTTTACGATCGGTTTCGCCACCACCCGATACTGGTATACGCATGATTAAATTGACTACGTTTCTTATTTTCTCTACCATACCCTTCCAAATTAACGCCTGCGCATGTTTATTTCATTCCCATCGGAGGAATTAGGGATGTGCTGATATCAGTCTTTGGCCAAAACATTCAATACTGAAAATCTTATTTTTTCAACCGTTATTTGAAGAGATTTGTCATTATTCCTTTTCTTCTCCAATTTCAGAATTAATCAAGGGTTAGTGAATGTACATTTTTTGATTCGTATCAAGAAGTTGCGTCATTGCGATCTTTCTCCCACTAAGCTGGAAAAGAGACCCAGCCAAGGTAGTATTTAAATAAGACAATGGAAAATCAGCTTAAGAATTCCAAGGAGAAAATAAATGCGAAAGGAACGAAGTCAGAGACTTATAGCACAGAAAGATTGTGAAGGCAAGAAAGCGGAGAACTGAAAGATATGAAAAAGATGAAGGGAAGTTGAGCCGGGAGAAAGGCTTTTTGAATGGGGAGGTATTGGAGGACGAGAAGGGTTGGAAAAAGGGGGAGAATGTCTGACTGCTCTCTTGCATAGCAATGGCGCCTCACAAAGACAACGCTGTCTCCATGATTACGAGCTTTTGAAGTGTGTGTGACATGAGCCGCCGCCTTTGGACCATTCTTCTTTACTCATTTTACCCCTTCCCATTCAGTACCTAAGTCATATCCTCCCTTCTCATCCACTTCATTCCCTCATACTTATGCCATTACGCATGTCTTTTTCTTACTCCTCTTTAGAGTCATATTCCAACCCCCTCCGCGGCTATCCGTAGTGTGGAGACTTCTGCATCTCTCGCGGTAAACTTGTGAGTAGCGCTCTTGTGTATTTCGGTGTATTGACTGTCTCCTTCTTTGGAGTTACTCCCATTTCGGTTGGTATACGACACTCTTATTAGTGGTGAAAGCACTTCCTTAACGATGGAAAACTATGTAAAATTAAAAATTGATTAAAATTTTTTAAATATTTTCTGCAATGAATATCCATAACTAGGGAAGTACGGATGGGTGAGGCAGCGAGTCTACCGCATGTCATCTCTTGCAGGTGGTTCTGGTTGAATATTGCAGTATTCAGTTTCTTGATATTCGTTGTTTTATTCATAACAATTGCGCATTTTAGCAAGGAGACGCTTATTACTCACTGCTATTCACAAATCATTTTACTAAAATCAAAACATTGACTCGGGAACAAAATGAAGGTAGCTTATCACGTCTTGCCTCAGGCGGCAAAATAGCTCGGTAAGTAATGCCTTTTTAACCAGTGCATCGCTTAATTTCCTGATTAATTTCGAAAATTTCGAATGGAGGATGAAATCAAATAAGGTCATGTTTTCCTCCAGTGGGAATTCATAATAAATGAAATAAAATTCATAAAAAAATTCAAAAATAAAAAAGAAGTACTTATTGGAATTCGGCGAATTTCGTCTATTTCTCTTTGATGCTGTATTGGAATTAGAGTTTAAATCGAAAATAATTTCCTATCTAAAATCGCTAAAATTTATTGTTTATGTCAAAGTTTTAAGGAAAGGGTAGATATAATTTTAACAGTTATTATTATATACAAGCTGTTGAGTTTCAAAAGAGGAATGCCTCATTCACATACTTGGAATAAACGAAGAGCTATTGCGCTTACTTCGCTTTTTTAATGAATCTTTTACTTTTACTAATTTTTTAAATTCAATTTTAACTCTTTGATGAACGTGATTATACGGAAATTATTTAAATAAATACCTGGTATTTGGTTCCCTAATATTTCTAATTGATATCTTATTTCCCATCGTGTTTTCTTACAAGTTTTTCCCTCATCTTTAAATCATACCTCGTATTTTGATTAATTTAACTTTATTAACTATTTGAGGGTTAGTGATTTCTTTATGCTAAAATATAATCTGAGAAGCAATGACAACTAAAAAAAAGAATCACTGTGTTTCTACTGATCGGTGCCCATGAAGTGGAAATGAAGTTTTCAAATTATGCTCATTATGTTTATGTTTGCATTTAAATGTACTTTTCAATGAGCGCCATTTCTATTTTAGTCGTATGATCCAACAAGAAATTTACTTCCTTGGGGATTTGATTTACAATTCTCTTCGCATTCATCCTCTCGAGTGTCTTTAAATTTAAAATCCATATTTTTTTCATTCTCCCCTTCTCGTTACTGATTCCTTCCTCTTTCAGCCATTACTCCATCTCCTGGCTACGTCCTCCTTGTCGCTAAGCTGACTGTTTCTTTCCTTTGATACCCTCCAAGGACGCTATAAGGCATTTTGAATATATAATAGAAGGCAGGGGTAAAAATGAAGGACCTTTCTGATTTATTTTTTGGACATACCTTGTGAGGCGGGAGACAAAGAGATTTGACACATCTAGGGGCAGCTCATTCATAATACTGAATCTTTTGATATTCTCCTTGGCCAAGGATAAAGAAGTCCTCCTTCCACTTCCTGAAAGAAAGTATGAGAATTCATCAATGTCTCTGGCTTCCAAATTTTAAAATTTTTAATCTTAAATGTTGAATTAACTTTAATGTCAAATAATATATGCGTAATTGAAATGTTAAAATGGGGTAATTCTTAGTTTGCTATCACCATAATATTTGCACCCTTTAATTAAGTTACAAATCGGTTAAAGAGCGTATATCGGACGTAGATATGGAAATTGAATTGGAAAAATAATGAAGAGAAAGTACGTAAGTTGTGGATGCTTAATTTAAGAACTTTCTAACTACAATCTTGAAAAACTGTCACCTCTTGGAAACACTTATAGGATTTTTTTAATATATTCCCTCGTATTTTTTGAGAACTGTTTTCTGAAATCGGTAAGTCCACTCTTTGATAACATAATCTTCTAATAAATCGAGTTCTAATTGAGAACCTTTATTCGTACTTCGTACTATAACTTTAACATTTCTTCATATTTTCATTGTTTTGCAGCGTCTTATCTTGTTATACTTTTTATGCTGAGGTCTCCTTTTCTTAGAAACCGTAGTTTTACCATCTTACACATCCTTTGCCATGGAGCTCTAAGAAAAATCTTTTTTTCTGGGATTTTGAGAAGCTATTGAAATGAATTCTCAATCAAAATCTGTTGATTCAGCAGTAGACATTTTAAAATAACTATTACTAATACATTGAACCTGGAGAGTATTTAATCATGCATATGACGTAGACGACATGACCCATGCCGTGTAATTACTTAGATAATTTCTTTGTATATTTAAACGAAAAATTGTTCCATTATGATTGTATTTCCGACGATAGTCACCCTATTGACTGGTATTAAGAGCGATACTCGCTCGTCGAAAATTTCGTTATCACACAAGGTTTCATCAAGTTCCGTGGGGTACGTAAACGTAAAGTAGAACTTTGTCGCTTTTGAGCATGAGGAAAATTTGAATTTTGGTAGTAAATTTTGTACATACATATTTATGTACAGCAAACTTGAAGATTATAGATTAGGATCGCATTCTGCCATTTTACCTAAATTAAATTATCTCTAAGAGGCGAATGAAGTTGGTTAACTGTCCGAAGGGACTATGGCAATTTACATGAGATGTATTTAAAATCTTTCAGGTTATATACATATTTACTATAAGGCCTAAAGAACGTGTTTGTACGGTACTTATCTTTTCTTAGAATTTGTTCAGAGATAACATCAGCGAGAAAGGAATTAAATTTGGTGGAGCATCCCAACCAGGTTCGAATCCTCTTTATCTTGATAATTAGTTAGGATTAACTCCAGAAAAGCTGAAATAAGCTCTATGATCTCTGAAAAATCGTCGCCAACCCTGCTTGGTGATGAAGTCGCAGTAAAAGACTTCTTCAAGGTAACTCCCTCCTGTTACCTTGAAACGAAGGGACTCTCATGGGTTCCCAAAACACGTACGACCATTTCGGCGGTTGAAGTGATGATGCAGCGGACTGTCGCTGCATCCTTGTGCGTAGTTTTGAGCACCGCCCTCAGGTTTATGACCGGAAGAAACCTCGAAGAGTGTCGTTGCTGTCTTCTGCGTGAGCCCCCGCAGTGCAACAGGTTTAGCATCGGTGCAAATTACAACCCCTTTTAAGGACGATTTTCCCTCCTTAGCTACCTCACTACTATTTTGTGCAAAAGTGCAATTCCGTGTAAAATCTGTTTGGCATGCGCCGGAGAAAAATCTGAAGGAATTTTCCACGTTGCAGAACTAAAGCGATGTAAGGATGGGCTATTTCAGCCGAAGGATAAATAAGTCCCCTACGAGAGAGATTGCTTCGGATGTCGAACTCTCTTTACTATCATGAAAGCTTTCGAAGATTACTTCGATGTTATATCTTTATAAAATTCACAGTTATATCTTTATGTTTTTAACTCATTTTCAACCGCTTAATTGTTACTATGAAGAAGCTTTTACTTGTTTTCTGATCAATTATTGATGATGCTTTAGTTCTTATTCCATTAACTGTTAATATTCTGCAAAATCTACAACAAAATCTAAACTCTACTTTTGTATCTATAAAATATCTTGCTTTTCTTCTATAGTTCAGGGGCAGGGGAGATATACATACAGAGAAACCGTTTATTGAGACATCCATTGTTCTTCCGAGTATTGAACTTACGTAGTTTTATGTCGACTTAAATATTAATTATAACCAAGCATATACTTAAGAAAACTTAATCCATTTAAATTCTTTAGAATTGTTCAGATCCACGCCACAATATTATCAAAATACGCAGAATAACTGCTATGAGATTATATCTAACAGGTGACTAAGTAAACCATTGACGCGAATCAAAATTGGCTTAGAATGCATTCCTCTAATTATCCGTGCACTGACTTTCCACTCCTAAAGAAATCTTACGCTCCTTCACGGAACGAAGGATTTGCTATTTGCTCTAATACTGCGAAATGATTTCTAACATTCCTCTTACATAAAATTATCTAAATCATCGGAATATTTTTAAAATACGAGCGATTTAGAATTTTTTATATTTTCACCGAATATCAAACGTAAAAGCCCCGTGAGAGTAGCTCTAAGCCCACGAACCGCTTTGCAATCCGTTGTGTTCTGCCCTTTTCCGCACCGATGGACCGACCACCCGGAAAACCATCTCAAAACTCATTTTCGACGTAATGCAAGCACGCAACACCGTAAAAGTTTCCCCACATTTCTGCTAATAACGCTCGAGCCATCGAGCTTATAAAAAATCAGCCCATTCTTCACCGAGCGAAACCTCTAAATCGCTTAGCTGTCCCTCCTTTGCTCTGTATTCTTGACACCAAAACAACAGCGAACTGTTTGCGGTTCCGACAGGGGCGTCTTGTTTATGGGTGTGGAAGCGAAGCTCTACCGGGATGGGAAGAAGAGGTTGGAGAAGAACGAGATGGGTATGGAGAGGAGTAGGGGTAAAGGTGAGGGGTTCGAAAGAGAGGGAGAGAAGGCAGGTAGGATGGTCCTGACCAAAGGACTGGTGTGGACAGCTAGATCCGGTACTCATCTTCTACCGTTGTCCTAAGAAAGGCCAGACATCGGATACGGAGGATGGACCAACACTTGATGAAAGAAGAGGAAGCGATTCCAGGAAGCGGACTTTTTTTAACGGCAGATAGTGACGTCACGGAGGATCTTCTGCTTTACCATGCCTCTGGATATTTATGGATTGGGGTGATCGATCGAGCGTTCGCGAGATTCCCCTGATTTATAGATTAAAATTTGTTTCTCGAAAGAAATCTGATGTCTAGACATGGATGAGCGGTGGTCTCTTCGTATATTAATGGGCACTTCAACTATTGATGCATTGGCGTCAGAAGAACATGCCGAAATTAGAATAGATAGTAATGATATTAATCGAAGTTATGGACTCCTAACTTTCATTGTAATACACAATGAACGATAACCCACAAAATAGAAGCTCAATTTCTATAAAAATACTCTACAGTGATAATCAATAATAATATTGGCTATTGAATATACACATATTCGTCATCAACAATTGCCGAATTCTAAACGGGGATGATAAGAAATGGATTGATAAATAAATAAGACCTTTAAGAATTATATAATGAATGATTGCATCGATTCTTAGTGATATTTCGTCTTATAAAAGAAAAAATATCTGTTTCCAGCTACATGCAAGATGCTATTTTTATGATGTACACTAATCATAATAATAGCCACAATAGCCACAATCTGCTTTGATGAAGCTAGAAGTAGTAATTTCTTCAACGGAAGGCTCCCGAATAGCCATGGGGGCAATGTGCTCGACTTCGGTGAAAGGGGTACTAGGTTCGATTCTCGGTGAGAGCCTACATGTGCGAAATGACTTCATCTGACTATGCACTTTTAACGATACTTTTACTTCTTCTTCAACAAATTTTCACCATTACAATGCTTTCCAAACATTTCAAATTTAATAATGAATAGAAGTACTTCTTCAGTATATTATTAATCAGGCTTCGAGATCATATCAGAGCAACGAACTACTGCTAACGATGAGACTTTTTAGTCTCAATCTCGCCTAAAGAAGGACATTGACATACCTTTTTAAGCTTAATATTTTCACTCATGAATACATCTCCGGTGCATATCCTAGAAGAACTTTTTTTCTCAGCATTCTACCTTTTTATATTGTTTACTATTATTTACATTACATAACTAACGTGCTAAGGAGTAGCTTTTGTTTATTTCAGTTCAATCATCGAATTTGCTGAAATGGATTCGACGAAGAATTCTATATGAATTAAAATCTTCGGATGAATAAACGCAAGAAGAGATCCGCAAATGCAATCAAATTTTGTCTTTCAAAATCCATAGAAATTTATAATTTAAGTAATTTCCAATGCCAATTATGGTCAACTTTTTAATTTAATCCCCGAATCATATGCAACCCGCTCACCGTCACCGTTAACGCCTTTGCCAAAGAACCCTCTTCACCGCAATTCGGCATTGCTACGCATAAAACAATATGTATTTTATTTTTATCAAGTAATATTTATATGCAAAAATTTAGGGCTAAAAGATACCATTCAGTATCTAAGGGAAAGGGTCCGTAACTTACTGAACATATAGCAAAACAATGAATCGGCTGTATTACAAAATTCCGTTATTATAAGTCAGTTATTCTGTCTGTTAATACACAGCTACTATAGCTTTTAACATGCTTACAACTTCAATTTCAATTAATTCTGATTTTGTGTTCAAGGTGCAACATCGATTGGAATCCAATGTAAGTGAGTCTTTGTGTAAAGTATGGTCAAGTATCTTAAGCTTCTACTACCAATCCTTGATGAATGAAAATTTATAGAGAGAATGATATTTATAGAAAGTGAGAGGGAGTTATGCAACTCCATATATTGTACTGTAATCTTACTCCATTTCCTAAAATTATTGTTAGCTAATGATAGTGGGTGCAGAGCTTAAACCGGCCTTCGGGCTGAATATTTGACATTAGGTATTCCTTGGTAATTTAATCTTTCTAATAGAAAATTTCTGACAGAAAAATGAACGAAGTTTAGCATCAAGGATCAATCTTTAGAAACTTAAAAATCCCTATATAGTATTAATCTATAAGAGATTAAGATTCGAAACGCTGTGTATGCATCAGTTATCGAGACGACAGAAATTTCATATTGGAAATGAAAATATACATACTTTCTAAAGAAACGAATATTTCGAAAAATGCATCAACGGCAACGGATTACGTTGTTTTTTTTGTCCGGACATCTCTCTTCAAACGGAAAGAAATACTACTCTCGCTTTTCCGTTTGGACGGAAGACCTTTTACCTGCCTAATTGGATAATACGTCCGGTCTCCAAGGTCGCAAGAAGTAATCGATATTTCAAAGAGGTTTGTCGCATTATCCTTCCTTCTGTCCACAGAAAAGGACATCCACGCTCAATTACGGCCCAAGAAAGAAAAGAGCCCTCTCGACCGCAAAATCATAAGGGGACACGTCTCGAGCGCATCAACGACCCGCCCTGTCTTCCAGAGATTCAGCCGCGCGATATTCCCTCGTTCCGTAACATAAATACCCCCGCGGACTCGCTTCAGATACAGTTATTCGGTTGTTTGTTCCGCTGCAGTTGGCATTTGTGACTGTGTCCTTTTTCCCTTCTGTGTCCCTTCAACTCCCTGAGGAGGAAGAAAAGGTCGCATTGAAAGTGAATCGGAAGATATGTCTCCTTAAAGGAACCCGTTACGTTAGAGTCCTCAAGGGTTGTTATTCTTGCGGTTTTCACTCTATCACAATGCGAAATACGATAGCTTTTATTTTTCTTTTCCGGACGTTTTGAGAAGTATTCCACGGCTTGATTATTATTCCGGTTGATATACTTGCAATGGAAGACGTATCGCTTTCCCTGTGATTCGTTTTTACGGAAGATATGGTATCGTCGATCTTCCTGGTGGAATTTTTTCTTGAAGGAATACTCGCTTGCTTACAAATTTCCTGCCAAGAAGTTGCATGAGGCAAACAAAACTTGTCATTTCTTTTTCTTAACCAGCTTTCTGTGGCACGAGATGAAATTCCGCTATCGAGCGTTTTTCTTCTAATGTTCCGTTCCTCCTTCTTTTCCTTCTAATTTTAATTGGCTATCCTTACATGATATCATACTTATGATCTGAGAATATGTGACACTTTGCGGTATGGGAGGGTATATATGCAATCAATGTGTGACAAATAAGTGAAACTTTCTTGCATACTTTAAATTATTCAACTGGTGGAATACTCCTTGTGACTAAAATAACTTTTAATATAGAGAAACATGATTTCGTACCATTCATTTCTACGTGCCAAGACTCAAGGACTGATGTAAGCAAATATATACGTATGTATTAGTTTAGGAAACCCAAGTAACTACTTTTTTCAGAAGATTAAAGCTCTCAAAATAAAAATCTGAAGGAACCATGTGATAGCTTTGTAACATAAGGGAGAAGGTATGAAGCCCTAAAAAGCCCTTTAATGACAGAGGGGAGAGGAGAAGTCAGAAATCCCCAAAACGCTGAGATATCAGTTAAGGATGGCCCCTAAGGTAACAGTTGGGAGTCAAATCTTTTAGAAATCGGTTTAACCGTCGATTTTTCAATTATTAAAACACGGTTAGTTTCGTGTTCAACATCCTCTTGAGATTTAAAGTTAACTAATAGATAAAACTGTTTTTGACCTGTATTTGAACACATTTGTTTAGATAATTTAAAGAACATTTCCTTATGATGAAATGAAAGGATTCAAAAAAAAGGTTTCACCTGAAGATGGCCTAAGGGGCCGAAACCTAGGTTGTGATAAATAAAATCAAGTGGTACGGTAAATTTTTGAATCCTTTCATTTCATCATAATGGAAGCCTACCACAAAGTCAAGGCCAACATAGTAAATTCTAGAACATTTCCTGTTAAAGTTGAACTTTCGTTCTTGAGAGTGAGAACAAATGTAGATTCTTTATTAATTAAGTATGGGTTTTTCACTACTTAAGTTATATCGAACTTGGAGATTCGGTATATTCTGCATGAATGTAACTAATTTTCATTAATAATGTCATTTCTAAAATTAAAATGAAAATGCGGATTTGATAGAATATTTCCATGCGGCTGCAACTTTATTCAACATGTAGGCGTGCGGTGACTTAAGAGGAACAGTATAGGAATTTAAAGGTTGCAGATGTTAATTATTTTGCCTCATCATGAATACTGAATTGCATACTTGAAGAAAAAGCTTACATCATGACACTGAAATTGCATAATAATTCCAATTACTCGCGTAATTGACAGAATTCACAGCCAAGAAGATAATCCAAAACACGTCATAAGTGCTTTAATCATAATCAAGACGGTAATATAACTTCCGTGAAATAACTATAATGATAAAAAATGGAGTCATGGCATATTTTGATTAAATCTTCAGACTCTTCAGTTTTATCTCATAATTTACATTGCCTCCTGTATTCTAGATGAGTAGGTTTTACCATTGGCAGACGATCAGTTTATCCAAGGACGTTCATTAGGAATTCTTATCTATACACGAATGAAATTTTAAATTTCGGATATGATGTCGCCGCCATGAATTCGTTTGAGAGATCATTCTAGGCTGTTTTATTTGCAAACGAGCTGTTTGTTTACTTTCGCATGAATTTCAATCATTGTCTAGACGGCAATCCCTTGACCGTTTTCCAACTCATTTTTGTATTCGTCGTCACTTTCTGTGGATGTGCATCGTGTATCTACTTTATCAAGTGTGAAACTCAAAATGCTCGGAATTTTATCCGAAGAGTATTTTAAACTTTTTTTACTATAAAATTCATAGCATTTCTTTATTTAAATTTTTGTTTGGCTTACGTTCTTACATATGGTTTTATTTTATATTTTCATGGTAAAAATCGAATTGGTTTATATATTCCGTTGATTTTTATAAGATACGAATTTATATACTGCTTTCCCATATAATTGTTATGGCAGGAGCAGGAAAATCATGTTTCCGACACCACTAAAATGTGTTACATTTAAATCTTCAAGCAGTTTACTATCATGTTCATCCATTATAAACTGACATGCTTAAGAATAGGATGTAGGCAAAGATTCATAGAGGTAGCAATAAAAGTACAGGATGCCCTCCCAGGCTCAGGAAAATTTCATTCGGGAAAAAGTTTGTGATTTTGTTTTCGAATTCCGATACGTAGTTTGTCCTCAAGTTTAAACTCACCCTAACTTCCTCACGTCCTCAGCCTCACGACTCAAATAAATTTCCAATCTTCTGACGCTTTATTTTTCTCCCCGAAGGATTTGGCAGGGTTCGCGAAGACAGCTTTGTCATCTCTTGTTTCGTTCTGGGCGGAGAGATTTTATAGCCTCTGGGTGGCGGGAAGTGCGTGTCAGGTCATTTACAAGGGTACCTCCCACCTAAACATAATGATCTTCTTCATCCCCAGTTCTTAGTTTTCGTTGAGCTCCTTAATATTCATTCTTGGAGGAACCATTACGAAGATTCTGGCGTGTGTTTAAAAACTGGGGAAACATGGAGTTGTTTCTTCTATGCTTACATTTGATCATAAGGTTTTTAGACGTATTTTTCATTACTGAGTTTGAGATTCCAATAAATTAACATCTCATAAAGGAAAAACTGCATCCAACTATCCAGGAAGTTACTTTTACTAATGCAACTTGAATTTTCAGGAATTTATTTCTTTCTTGGATTTATATCATTTTACGATTTCCTCATATCTTTCATACACTATATGAAATAATTTATTTCCAACAATACTAACGAACTCTGCTGATTTCAAGATTAATCATTTGCCGCTCTAAAACCTATGATATACAGAAATTTAAGAATGAGAGACTTAATGGATACCTGCATTAATTTTCTATAAGAAACTAGTCCTAACTGATTATTCTAACTTGATTAAATATCCATCGAATATGATTGAATTTTCAGTGAATATATTACTCTTTATTTTTCATACATATTTTCCAAACAACTCTTTACATATATTTACCTCTTTACATTTATTTACTCTTTACCTATATTACACAAGTTCTATGGCACATTCTTGTTTGAATGATAAGTATTTCTTTATCACCTTGAGATTTGCGTCCTTCAATGTCTTTGTAAGTTTCATCTTGCATAAATATCTGAACAATGTTGTTTTCTCGCTTCTAATTATCCTCCATTATTCATTCGAGAACCTGGAATCTATAATTCAAAATTACGTGTCGAAGCATTTGAATCTTCAAACGATTAACACTTTATCGCCTTCCCTCTTCTATCGTCTCTTATTAACTGTGGTACTGATAACGGGGCTTGAGTTTGCCAGAAATTAAATGTTGGATCAGGAAATGACGGATTTGTCTTACAAAAGGAAAGTTTTGACAGAGTGAGTTTCAAAGATTCAAAACTAAAAGAATCCTTGGAGAAAAGATAATTAGAAGTTAGGTTGCGTTTGCTAAATTAATTCAGAGAAAGTACGTTTACGGAAGACTTAATCGAGTATGTATTATGCGAGCTCTTTGCTACTTCGATCGATACGAGAGTGAGCGAAAAATAACAGTGATGCGAAGACAAATAGTTGAAATAACTCATTTCCTCAACGAATGATTATAGAAAATCCGTTTTCTTCGTTTTAGTGAAAATTAAAAGGTTACAGGCCATGTGTTTGTCTATATTCTTTTCCTTGTTCTGTGATAATGATGATTACCGATATTTTGTATCTTTATGAAGAAATTATAAAAAGATATTCGTAGAAGTCCCGACTTCCGTTTGCAGATTAAATACTGACAAGTTAGCAACCAACAGAAAGCCATCTATCATGAGAAATTACTATCTATTCTTGCAGGCACCGATTAGTTACTTCTCTGAAAAAAGAAAATTTTCAAAAAGCGACCTTTGTTATATTCTTATATTACATGCATGTCCTTGAAATTATAATTTTCATTTGTTATTCGAGCTGCTTTCCCTAATTCCATTTCCATTGCGAAATTCTATCCAATAACAACTATTATACGACTTTCTCGGCATATATTACTATGAACGTTGAGACTATCGATTCAATAAGGCTCTTGTTTTCGCTGAAGAGGGTTTGGCTTAACAATGACTAAAAATGCGAATGTATTTAAAAATTAACTTGTTTATATGAGATGCCGTCGCTGTAACTCACATAACTTCCAGGGCCATCTTTTGTGTAATAGAAGACATTCGCTTTAAGTTTTGGGAACATATCCGCTCAACTCCGAAGACAAAGGGAGTCGTTGACGTAGGTATGAACCTACCATCCACTCTAGGCTAATCCATCGCTGCTTTAGACCTTCAGATACAGAATTGGAAAACGCTCCTCGGAGGGTTTAGATGGTAAGTTTTCGAGGAACATCTTTAGAGTCTACTCTTCTAGGAATCTCAACGAGTCGTTCGAATGTACACAATCGGTTCCCATTTCGTCTCTCCATAGCAGCCTTATATCGCTAAGGAAACCAAACACCATCGTCCCTTGTTAACATTCGCCGTGAATCCATAATAACGTTTCTGGATCCTACGGAAGTGCTGCGCAGTTTAGCGCTCTATCACGTACCCCGGAGTTGGAAACGGGCGGAAATTGGAACCTTGGCCCATAGTGATCCACCTGTACGTTATCCGGACTCTTCTGTTCCATATTCGTCCGCCTGTGCTTACGCACGGACGGGGTAACCAAAAATAAAAGTTAGGAGGCACACGAGTTTCGAATCCGTAATTAATTATTATATAGTGTGTACATACACTAGCTTGCATTGGATGGATCCAAAAGTATTTTCAGAAAATGAAACGGTTGTTGAAAATTTTAAAGAATTCTTTATTATAACGTGTGTGATATCTTGTTTATATTCGTATTTGTTATAAAGCATGTTTTTGTTTTATAGTAATGACTTTATACGGTAATTTTGAATTACTATTAATTTACTGTGCGAAGTTTCAGTTGAACGTAATAACACTAAAGGATGCGAGACCGCTGCTGTTTGATAGTGAAATCATTATTAACATCGTCCCAGTTTGGAGACATCCGTAGGAGTGCATTGTGCTTCGACCGAAATTATTGTGTTGTTCTCTTTCCCTTGCTACTCAAATTTTCAAAAGGGTTTGATGTAAGTTTTTTACATTGAAATATTCACTCTGCGGAGTGGGTGTTTGCAAAATTCGAAGGAGGCTTTTATTTCAATCACTGCGCACAGAATATGATTGATAGGTAATAAAATTTTAGAACAACTACGGCTGAGTTGAACTGAATCTGGTTGGGTAGGAAGTAGGCTATTATAATTTGAATTTAATTTTTATTGAACTTATACAAACTATGATTGAAATTCCCGACGAGATTTTTAATACGGTAATGTTAGTTGATAATTTGAATAAGTTTATGCATGATAAAATTCAAAATGCAATATTTCTCCCCCATACAGATTCAGAACAACCCAGCCAAAGACATTAAAAAAACGCGAAGTCAATAAACATACAGGTATTCTGAAAATGGAAGTACACAGTATAGTACACTCTGAGTGGGTATTTCTTTT
The DNA here is from genome assembly GCA_036926295.1 of Pachydiplax longipennis. NCBI lineage: Eukaryota > Metazoa > Arthropoda > Insecta > Odonata > Libellulidae > Pachydiplax > Pachydiplax longipennis. The sequence continues at coordinate 23,808,162 of JAVFKF010000012.1, forward strand.
GCTATTGCCCTAATTCGGTAACTGCGAATAACATATGGAATTCCTCCAAGATGAAATCGTAAAATTATATTATGATAAATATAGAAGGCTTTGATACGGAGATTATTTATTAAAAAATTCTTTATCCCATGAAAATATTAATAATTGTATGGATATAGCGAATGCGAGATATTTATCTGACTTAATTCCCACTATTCGAAGTTGTAAAGCACGGGAAGGCTCCATGAATTACATTGATATCTCTGCTTTTGATTATGTTTTTCTATTTATATAACAATTATGAGAGATATTAAGAAGAAGATACCGAACATGAAGATTGATGCGAAGAACGAAGAATAAATAAACCCGAATTATCATATTAAACAGCCCACCGTGAGCCATTATTCTTACTTCCGTGTAAATGGTGAGTAGGTAGATACGATGCAGAATGAGATAGTAAAGGAAGAATTGCATTGGTGGAGTCTCGCATCCGCTGATGATCTCGTCCTGTTCATCTTATTATGCACTCCGCGGGGGAGGTTGCAGCGGTCGCTCTGCAGCATATTGCTATGGGATTACCAATTGTAAGGGTAGAGATTTCAATCGGGTGTCCACGGTTTAGGAGCCGCGCAGGAGGATAAGATTTATGGCTTTCTCCGTGGTAGTTGCAGTTTCACATCCTCTGTGGAGTTTGCCTTTTTCGAAGATGACGATTCAACTTAATAGCAATCCATGTAACTCTCTTTGAAGCTCAACTGCTATTTATTCCCTATGCAGCGCTTATTTGATCAAGAATTTCTCACGATTTCTATTTTGATTCCATTCCAGCCGTAATAATTTATATCGTAAGAGGTAACTATTAAAACTAACTAAACTAAAGTAACTAACTAAAAACCTATTCGAGGAAAGTTTATATCATGGCCTCATTCAAGGAGGGTAGTTAACTTATAACTATCATGGGTCGCATTATTTAGGGTAAAGCAAACCTCTAGCCTAGTATTCCTTTAAGATTATATTTTTAAAAACAATAAAAACAAACTTTTTTGTTATTAGGCGAAATTGGAACTAGATATTCCTATAGTATCTTCTATATGACCCTTAGAGAGACTCACGGTTTTATTATGTGTATATATGTATGTATAAACGAAAAAGTTTCACTCTAAAATTTAATCAGTATTTAAAACGTTTTTTCAAGATTTTAATGTAGCCTTTGGTTCAGAGTTTCTAAAAGATTCAAAGCTTTCCAACCATTGTGTACCACAACACAGTTAAGTGTTGTAATATTTTGGTGCGCCTCATAACATCTGAGTGAATGTCTCTAAATTAGATTCTATGTGCAATTTATTTTCCAATATATATTTTGTACAGGGAGATTTCATTTCAAAATCATCAATTTTTGTTATTAAAATCTTACGATCTTTATTAATTGGATTTGGGCTGAAAATAAATAATCGATGGCATAATTTTAAAAACCTTCATTTGAAAAAGCAATACAAGAGTCTTAGTTTTGCTTCAATACTAATTATTTTCCTTTTTTCCAAAAAAAAGGTCAAAGATAATCCTTAATTCTCTTCCGAGAAAGAGTGTTCCGAAATTTGCACTCATCCCACAACTACAACATCAATTTCAGAATCGTATGTGAAACATTTCATGAAAAAATCTACTATGTTTATCTGTTTCATTGTTAAAGAGCGAAATTCCAATCTACTGTAGTTGCTTTCAAAGAATTGCTAATAAGTAACTAAAACCATTGAAATTTCCGTAGTGGGAGGATATGGCTATTTGAAGACCACCTCCACCATATACACTTTCGCACCATTAAGTACTGTAGTTGCCCTGGCATCGCAACCAGCCCCAAAGAGAAATTTCCTAAGCTTTGCGAAAGGAGAATGCTCGTTTTCTCCACTCCTGTAAAGGTGGCCAATTGCTCAAACTAATCGGATACAGATCGACGTCGTTTGTAGCTTTACAGCTGTACCCGACGGGACGTCATAATTTCCTGCACGATAGTGTTACCCGCTGAGAAAAATGCCGAATGGTTGACATGCATTTAGGGTGCCGATTGCAATCAATAGGAATGTGCATACTAGTAATGCTTTATATTCTAGCCAGTTTTCAAAAAGAACCGAAAGTAATTAATATCATTGATACCAACACAATCCTGTCGAGGAAAGCAAATATTCGCAGTATAGCTTTGCTATATAGTAGATTCCTCCTCCTATTTTCCTTGCCCTCTCTCTGAATCACCTCAGTCCACCCGCCTGTAATGAATTTGCATGCAAACTACGTCATTAGTCTTAATTGTCGGAAATTTAGAATTTCCTTCACCTTTTTTTATAAGAAATCCTACTCGTTTCCTCAAGATATGTCCCTTTGGTTTAATATAAATAGAGAAGTGTATCATTTGGATTCATGAGCCCATTACCCGCCACACCTAGATTTTCTTTGTTCCCTCACCCACGGTAAAAGGTTTAAGCCATTTTCCAGTTTTTCAAGTCAGTTTGATTGCTGAAAATTGTAGCTGAAATATTCTAATGTAGTCAATCTAAGAATCGTAATTTTTACGATTTTATCATTGAGTAGTACCTGAAATGAGGTTATTCTTTCAATAAGATATCATTCTTATAAATGTAATAGATCGGGTATCATTCTTATAAAATCTGTAATTACTAAATATAAAAACTGGAACGAACTATACTAAAGTTGCTGCTCTGAATGACAGTGAATCGGAAATGAAGACATCTATCCATATTGTTTGCTTTAACATATGTATTTGAAAGTTTGTCATTATCAAGAGATGCCGTATCTAAAAATGTCGGTCATGGATGTATCTTTCATCTGAAGTTTGAATCTAGTTGAGATTTTCTGAAAACCCCTTAACAAAGCAACTGTATTCTTTCTTTCTCTTAATATTTTACTCCGTGTCTAAATTCCAGCTGTATTGCCATATTTGTTTTCTTAAGCTATAATTTTAATAATTTTAACCCTGTTTACTTCTCACTTGAACTTGAGGCTTCCATGCCGAATGAATATTGCACGAAATATGCACCGTTCCGATTTCATATCCTCGACTTTTTCCTCTGCATCGCGCTCCTTTTTTACTCTATTTTGACCTTCTTTTTCCATCTCAGTCTGCGTTTGATGAAATCCACGGTGGGAATGAGGATTAGTAATGGAAACTTCTTTGGGATTGGAATTCATCGTCGGACGTGTCAGGAAATATTTAACCTGTAACAGGCTCGCCCTTATTTTCATGCAATGCTTCGACATTTATTTCTGCGCTATGGAGTAGTATGCGCCGCGTTGTTTCTTCAAAGTCAGTCACGGACAGGTCGATTGGATGGAGAATTCCTCTCCGTATCCATCGTAAGATGCAGATATGCATTGGGAGGGCTGCGGTTGGATGGCTTTTCGCCTTTTAGGTAGAGAGAATGCTTCGTCAAGATAAGCCAATCTAGAGAGATGTTAATTTCACTGACTTATTGTGAGGCGTTGCCGATTTCAGCTGCATACGGTTCGATTGTCCTAAAAGAAATGACAATGCGTTTGTTTTGAACGCTTCAAGTAGGCATTCAAAACAAACACATTTTGTTTGAATGCTCACATGCTACGATGAAAACCGTAGAATACACCATAGCAAATGATTAACTTAAAAGCCAAAGTTAAGAAATAAAGGAAATAATTTATATGTTTTTATCCTATTAAAAATCGAAAAATATTGGCGATATATGAGGGAATGCTTTGATTTATTGCAATGTTTACATTTATATAGCGGCTGCATTGTTTTGGAATCTTAAACGTTTCTCCGGACTAAATGTTAAAGGCATAGTGACGAGGTGAAAATGTTAGCAACGAAATGAGGAAAAATAAAAATTTTCTTTGTCTATTGTCCTCATTATATTCATATCTTTAAAATTTAACAATGGCGATGTGAAAAAATATATCGCGATGATTTCGTCAAAAGTTAGGTAGCAAGCACGCCTTAATCAAAGTTTGCGATCGTACTACCGTCATTTTAGGATCTCTGATCCGAAGTTAAGAAAACTCACCAGCCTTCCTGAGAGTAGCGAACGTGTTATCTTTTTCAAAACTAATTACATAAATTAATAACAAATATCCACATTATTCAATTCAATGTTACAAAATTTAAATTCTATTTACATTATTTTTTAAAAAGATGAAAACTTTATAATGAAACTCACATATTTACTATAATAAGGCAAGAGAATTGTGAGGACACAAAAAATTACTTCTTCACGTATAATATTCACTATCCCTCCCTTTACATCCGTCTTTTAAGTATTCAGAAAAAGACCTATTTGAAAATAATGAGGTTTATTAGGCAACATGAGGAGGAAGGTATTTTCTGTTCTTTCCTCAATGAGCCAGAATACACTCAAGTTACGACCTTGTAGACGAAACACAATGCATTGGAAGCCGCCTTTCAGCGTTTGATAGAGAATGTACATTCCTTTAAAAAGAAATTTATTCACAGACAAATTGCTCATTCAGAATACAAGTACGATTTATCAACATTGCTGTTAAATGATAAGTAATAATAAATAAAATAAGACCTCAGAATTACAGTAACAATATGTCACAGTAGTACATACTAAATGCAACTTACATAGGATTTAATATTAATAAAAATATAGAGATTTGCATGAGTTGTTAGAAGGAATAAGGCTTACCAGAGCAGATGAGGACTAAGGTAATTCAGTTTTCCTTTCCTCACTGAGCCAGAATGTTACCAATGCCAATTCATGAGTAAGTAAATAATGAGAAACACCGTTCATATCATTCAAAGATATTGATTCAAAATCACTCATTCATCAGAAGATTTCATTCTATCACAGCCTTCACAAGACAAGTGTTATTCAATCGTAAGTGGGGATAAATTTTCTCTATAAATTTTTAAAAGACATTTACAAATGTTATGAGGAATGATTACCATTAATTTTCCATAAAATAAATAATGTTGAGTCAAATCAGTAAGCGAATTATGTGGGCGAAAATACAAGCAAACGTATCATGAAAATGATATGCTTTATTAGGAAAATTCAATCTAATACTAATACTGAAAGTAACTATGTTACATTCTTGAAACCATTCGTTGGAAGAATTAAGGATTCGTCAGTTATCTTTTATTGCAAAAATATTCTAATCATATCCACTAGTTTTGTTCATAGTAGCTAAAATATGATATTTACTAAGGTATGAGTGATTCTTGATCATGCTAATAATCTCAATAGTTTATCAATGGTTATTAAGAAAACTTTCATGCTACAGTAAACTTTCATAGGTACTTCCCTTTCATAGCACTCTGGCTCAGTGAGGAAAGCAGCAGGAACCTACTTTAGTTCTCATCTCGCCTGGTAATTCTCATTCCTTTCTGAAGAATTGCGCAGCTCAATTTCTATCCAGACTTTAAACAAATCAAGATACAGAAGGACATGAATGCCATTCATTTAACAATAAGGCGAAAGAAGTGTGGATCAAAAGATTCTTTAATTACCATTCATTCTTTTGTTCCTTTAAAATTTGCTTGCAATTTATAAAGAACGATTTTCAAACTGAAGTTGACATTTTGGATTAAAAATCAAACGGTTCACAATTTAATTTCATATCGACATACTCTGCTCATTATCTCACACCACCCAACTCATAATGCATGTGAAATAGATCAGAGTACTCGTATACCTCCTTGTTAGAGTAATCATACTTACCTTCCTATCCTATATAATGCCGGCTTAGGAAGTAAAAATACACAGGGAAACTTTTATCACCAATCAGATATTCGTCCATTTTGGTTATGTTGGCATCTTAACTCTGTAGAATTTCACATATATAATGCAGATTCGTGACAACGCCAGCCTTCTTAAGAGCTCAAAAATGAAATATTCAAGCGAATACAGTTCTTACTGTTACAACTTGATGCACTCTTCATAAAATCATCCATCGTAAAACAGTTTCTAATACACGAACACACGTTCATCATAATATTCCATATACACTCTCAACACATGCTAAACATGCTGCGATTAATTTTCCTGCGGACATCATGGTCCCAAGGCTTCTGGAACAACTTACCGACTCAAATGCTTAAGATAAGAAGTACATTGGATCATGGGCAATCTCCTCTGTAGAATATCACGAGGTCTTGACTTTGTTTTCGTGTTTTTAAAGGGAATCATGGTATAGAAATTCTGACTGACGAAATGTATTCTTCACGCCACCTGTCCTTCGTACATATCAGTTCCTTGTCTCGCAAGGTGGATTTTGTTCAAGATGGTGTCGTTTATATTTTCCTGCGAATTTCAGATATGACCAATAGTGAAATGGAGTTCGTGCAGCGTAAATTCAGCGTCACATGAAGTGATTTCCTTGCAAAAAGTGTGTGAGCGAATCGAAGCATTAAGGTGTCTGTAGTGCATTGCTTAGAATGATGGCGAGTAATTAGCACTTGGAATGGCGAAGGTAATACGAAATTGTTTTTCCTCTGGTATCGTTCCTACGAGAGAAGCTAACGAGTCTCATAGAGGTGAGTTTGAAAGTATTCGTGAATCCGAACGCCACATTCCGTATATAATGAGATAAAAACCAGGAGAATTCCCAATGGTTAGAAGTTAATTTCTATATTCCTGGGAAAATTCGTTGAAAGACTATCGTATGACGTGTTAATAGGAACATGGCGGATCAAGTTGAGCGTACTGTTATAGAATTAAATAGTGGCAAATCATTCACTGTATTTGCAAATGTAGACATCAGGTTCAAACCTTGAACAATGAATACGCAGAGCTAATAGTTTACATCAAAATTATTCCTATTAAATAGTTAACATCAAAATGATTCCTCTGGACCCTCTCGAAATAGAATATCTTATATCCATATTCCGTATATATTCCTATGCCGCCGCTTCGTTTCTTCAATTTACTCATTCTTCTTCAATCCTTCCCTTTCATTTAGGTTTGTCACTTTAGGTTTTCGGCCGATGGAAATATTTTTATCGCTACTTTCATAAAACCTGGTGAATTTTAAATCATAAAGTGTCTAAAAGAAAGTAAAAGATCAAAGGTTTTCGATAACAATTTTACAGTTAAATTAATAAGATATAATTAACATGAATTCCCGATTCTTTGCAATCTTCCAGTAAATTATTACGATTAAACCACGATTAAATCAGTTCTTATCGTTATTACTAATTTATTGGTGAAAATTTAAATCTTTGAATTTCATCGGAATTAATAAAATCTCATTATCTGTTGTGTTTATCATTCGAAAAAGAAAATGTGAGAACAAAAATAATTTTTATATATTATTTACACTTAGTTATTGCATTAATAACTTGTAATTTCAATAGTCTGGTTTTAGAAATTGAATAATTAAAATTCTTCCGTTTTTTTATTCGCCATTTGTTGATCGTACGTCATAATTACGTCACACGGAACTATCACCTATTTTCCGAAGAGTTTAAGTACGAAATATTAGAAGAACGCAATGATTCCAATAAAGGTCATTTGAAATTTAAATTATGTTTATATTTATAAAAAATTTATTTAATGGTAATTAATAATTAAAAAGACATTACATATTTCTCCGGTAGGAGGATAAGAGGGGGGAAAAGTAACAGCCGATCAGTAACCAATCAGATCTCACGGATTTGTTCAAACGTAATTTTGCGAGGGAAAACCTTAGTTAATTTGGAAACATCGCCAAGTGAGGAGGTATTGAATAAATTTTTGAAAAAACCGTTAAATTTAAATTTCTTGAAGTACGGTAGTTTCAAAATTGACTAACCGTGAATGTTTTAACCGTATGTTTTAATCGTAATGTTATAAATTTGCAACATTTAAAAATCATAGTATGATCAGTAAGTAAAGTAACGGAAAATAAGTCTATTTCTGGCACCAAGGCATCTGTGGAGCATATGTCGGACTTCTTCATTTTGAGTAAGTATAATAAGTTAATAGAATTTAAGTTATTTCTGAGTTTAATGACGGTCATTGATGTTATTGTTTGTCAAGTTTTAATTTGTGTGACAGTCGTTGGTGAATATATTTTTTCGTTGCGAAATATTCTTAAGAATAGTTATAAAACCTACGTCTGGATGAGTCATCTTTTAAGTTATTACCTTACTATAATTTATTGGACGATGACTTCCAGCTATGTACGTCTATATTTTATCCCATTTATGGCAAAGAATGATATTTAAGAAATTAAGTACGACTTTTAACATCTGCAAACGTTATCTGACGAAAGCCTCGAATGTTGCTTCGATTATTTTTCGATGCCCCTTTCACTCTTTAGATATTCGCTGTATTTACATGCGGAACAATTTTCGGCAATATCCTTACAAGGGTGAGAATCAGATATTGCCGACCGCTACCGTAACGGATGTCGACATTTGAAATTCGGGATCAAGTTTGCAGTCAGTAATAAACTATCCAGTTTCACCTGGATATTCGATTCGAATTTGGCTCAATCCGCATTCTATATTTAATTTCGATTGGCAGGTCATTTTTATTAAATCGTAATATAATGGAACTTTAGCATCAGGGGTCCGCCATCTTAAAATTTTCTTTTTAATTTTTTTTATCACCGAGTAGTAGTATATGGTAGAATATTTATTAAAGAGTTAAAACGATAGACTCACGCAGGAAGGTCTTTAATAATAAATAATAAACTCTTATTCAAATAAATTTATTTTTCCTGCCGACTTGACAAAATACTATATAATTTCTGGAATATTTTAGAGATTATGAGCAAATAGTATAAACGGAAGTTTTTATAGAAATTGAGTTTGAATTTTCGAATTTAATTCCAGATCATATACTTTACTGCATTAATTTTACTTTAATTTGATTATCGATTCTAGTATAAGATGCTTCTGATTATGATTAGCTACGTCTGGGTTTCTTATTCTTTCTTTAGAGATTGACTTTCAGAAAATAATTCTTGAACGTTGCAGATAACTAAGGCTGGAGCTGAATTAAATTAAAAAATGAATAAATCCCAAAAAAGGTTTACCTAAATTAATAGTCATTATAAAAAGGCGACGGGGACCGTAAATGAATTTTATATCAAATTTCTCAATTGTCACAGCAGATGTTTATTTTCCCAAGTAATTTCAGTTGTTACTTTACCACTAGTTCCAATTAATTCATCCTGAATCTATTTTGTCTTTCGGCATATTAGATATATCGTGTATTAGAAGTATTACCGTTTATCATTATGCCCTTACTGTTGGTTGAAATCAGATGAAAAATCAAAATAATTCTAATATTATACTAACGATCTGGAGTAGGATATTTATTAAATATGACTGTAACCTATATCCCAATTTGAAACAACACCATTAGCAACTGCTTGCTTTTATTGTATACAATACAGTATTACCTCAGATTAAATTCATTATTGACCAATTACTTAATTTGGTGTTCAATTTTTCCAGATTGTGACATCTCATCTCGGAACCTGAGACCTGATATTTTATTACCTGAGATTTTCTCCTTTGTGATCGTGGAAGGGCACTGAAGAGGAATGAGCAGAACTAAGGCTGCCCGAAGAACCGAAAATGGTGAGCAATTAAGAATTCTTTCTTTTTTGTTAAAAAATAATTAATAATAATTAATTTCACATTCAATAACCTCTACTCTGAGGTCCTTATAATAACCTCAAGAAACCTGAATGGAGTAAGGTTGACCTTAAATTGGATAAAACAAAGCTTGTTTCTTCTGTTTTCTACAACATTCAATGTAAATTAATTCTAAAAAAGCGAAAGAATTGAGACGAGAGAACGGTTAACTTAAAAATTTTCATAGGGATAAAAATATTCATAGGATATTTATTGACTACAATTAATTAATGATTACTGTTTATCCTCTAGAACAAGAATGGAATTACTGGTGGGATTTTATGATTCGCATTAAATATTCCTATTTAAGGAACTCAACTCGCGTTATCAAGTTTTTCGCTGAAAACCAAATGCTGTTACCGCGATCTTTTTAGATTGTACCACTAGATTACGCTTCAGCCAATTTCAAAACTATAGTTAATTATAATTTAGGAGACCGTTATTGTAGCCTTTGATCCTGCATTTTTGTAAATAAAGACTGAAACCCTTTAAGCTTAGGAGCATCTGTTGTAGCAATAAAAATTCGAAATGAATCTGAACATTCACTAAATTTTATTCTTTGATTTCAACCGGTAATATTTATGAATGTTTTAGACTTATTCTGTCCGTCTAAAATAAAGATCGACGATTTGAATCACGAACAGCATGAATGTCCTACACTAACTGATCCTCTTCTGAATACGCACGACGTTTTTTGCTAATTAAAATCTTGTTAAAAATCAAAGGCTTTTATACCAATACAAAAGGTGTGCTCTCTGTAGTGGATCACTTTTTGGAATATAAAGTCACGAGATGGATAAATCTAGCAATTATTTAATATGTAATTATATACTAGACGTTAATCATCAGAAAGGATAACTTCCTATATCTCGGGTATTAGCAATTTGGTTTATTATACGCGACAACTGTTTCGGCAACATTATGACTTTCCTTTCGTTTTTGTTGTTTGATTTTTAACTCCTGCCAGCACCTTCTCCCCTTGAACTCCAGGCACTTTCCTTTTCGCCTTTGTTTACACTCATTGGAAATGAGTAGATGGAGAAGAGTACATTGATAATTTAGGAGACTTCGTTTTTATCCCAAGGACATATGATTCTTCGTTGCTTTTACCGTTACGATAATAACAACAGAAACAGCCTTGGTCTCTCTGACCTTCGAGTCTATGCTGAAGTTCAAGTTCCCTCTCATTTTCGTAAACAAACGCGATAAACATAACATTTATTATTATTCTTATTCCTTCCTCCAGTGTCCATAAGCCGTTCATTGGGCTTCAACCTAAAGCTCTCTTATTATTTGCAACACGCTTAAAAATGCTGCCGTGAGTCCGCAAATCAATATTTACGGAGTATTCCTCTTAAATCATTCATTAGGTTTTTAATACAATATCATATGATTGAACGCACAAAATAAGGCTCAGCAGGTTTTCTATAATTAAATGTGCGGGTTAACACCAAATTTCTTTACAGTAATTTTTCATTTGGAATAGAATTCGATTCTATTAATATTATATTCGACTAATATCCAATTCGAAAGACTTTGTCAGTTTCTTACCCGTAAGGAAACATACGGTAAGGTAAGGGTGTAGGTGATTTTGCACGAGCACCCAGTAAAATCCCCGGGAAGAATAGACTCGAAAAAAGTCTGACTGGAGCGGGAATTGAACCCGCGTGACAATTGCCCATCGGATGCTCTGAACTAACCCGACAGAGCGCTATCATGTTCCTCTCTCAATCTCTTCGGTAAAGAATTTTTCGGGGATCGAGTTCAACGGAGAGAGTAACCGAGCGGCAACTGGGATATCGGGACCTGGTTCAATTACCGGTCCCGTTGGACTTTTTTCAAGTTAATGCTTCCTCGGGATTCAAAAACAGGATTTTGGGTTTTCTTCGTGCCTTCCTTATCATCGTTATCTGCAATATTATATTTTCAAATTTATAATGAGATAAATTTCTAGATTTGGGATACTTTCGTCATTGCTGTCATTTTCAATAGTAAACGATTTTCGGTTGGCAGCTTTTTTACATTAGATGTGACATATAAGTTTCATTTGTATTTCAAACAAATTTCATTACCTAATATTAGATGTCTGTCTATGCAATGTTCTGTCAAGGCTCTATACTTTTCTCACACTTATGACCATTTTCAAATTTCGGAGAAAAATTTTTTCTTAGTAATGTATTTTCGCAAATGACTCACATCTAATGTTTAATGCTGTCATTTACTTCATATTTTATTCCGCAAAAATTATCTGCCTGGAAAAGGAAAAAGGTATTTTAGAAGCAATGTGTACAGCTTCATATACGCCTTGGGCAGGGTGATCATATATGAGAATTTCTGACACTTAAATTTGTATTCCATTTGAATTTTTGCAGATGTTAATTTAATATTAATTGGAATTTTAGATATTTTGGCGATCTTTAAAATTAAGGCAGAAAAGAAGGCTGCAACTCAAAGAATCGCACATTATAGTTGAGTTTCTCTTGAACTGTGTCCATGAGGAGATGCTCTAAAAATCTTCAGTTTATTACCAATTAATGTTTAAAGTTACTAAGTGTCACATTTTTATAAATGTTAATGAAAATGTATTAAATTCATGGCTACTTAAGGAACTCTACCTATTAATGAATTTGTTCTTTTTCCCGCAGGAATTTTCAGCATCATCAACTTCCGAATTAAACGTGAGTACTAAGTATTTTTTCAAAATAATAATTTTCTATTAAGATAATTTTAAAATTATCATTTCAGTGGTTTTAATGTTCTTCTGAGCTTTACATTCATCAATCTTTTTAAATACGATTTAAGAAGAGAAATTTTAAATATTAGTTATTTGACTACAAAATTTTGAAATCTAAACATTTGACCGAATTCAGATATTGAGATTATTATGAGAAATTTTCGTGATAAAGGAATACACCTCAGCTTAGGGTCTTCGTAAGATTTGCCAATTAACCTAATAAAAATTACAGTCGATGGATGCGACCTTGATGTTGTAGAACGTCATAATTAGAGATAGATGCATAATTATTGGATTAGAAAATGTCAATATATTTGGGAATTCATTCCTCCATTTATTAGTTACCACCTTCCTATTATGGCATTTACTATACCTCCCTGCATATAGGAAGAGTAAAGGACGAAAATCGTTAAGCTTTTATTTCATAGCACAGTAAATTGTTAAAATATGATTGTTTGAATCACGTTGTTATTATATGTATACAAAGAATTCCTCTTAAGTGTCCGACAGATTAATCCAGCAATGTCTGCAGTTTCCAAAATTGTATAACTTTCGAACTGATTATAATACTTAGAACTTACATCTAGAATAATACATACCAAAACTACGAGAATTTTCGAAAGAGATACACGTACTTAAATATGAACACATATATATTGATTGATATATATGAAGTTAAATCTGAGCATTAACAGTTCAACCGACAATGAAAGACGAGGCACAATATGGATTCAGTTTACATACTCTCTTTTCCAAAAAAATATTAAGTATGTACTCCAAATTTAACATCACGAGATGTTAACTTTACTTCCTACATACTTTTGAAGTTATTAGCTAGGTTTCCAAACCAACTAGCAATAAATTGATTGGTTTTTGTAAAATTTGAACTATCGCGAAATTGAAAAGATAAATATATTTAAGATTAAATAAGTAATAATTTTCCGTAGGTATTGCGAAAAGTAGCTATAGTTATAGTAGATTATATTTAAATACTTTTGAGAATTACAAGTACGGATAACTTTATAACATACTTGTTCTAGATTGCTTCTAGTAGACCCTTAATCATCGCGAGAGTAAAGATAACCTTTGAAAATAACAAACGAAACCAATATCTTGGCGAAGTCTGTGTTCTACATCAGCTATACTAACAAGATCAGGTTTAAAATCTAAGTTGCACATCAACATTAAGTGGAATTGGTACCATCAAAGTCTATCGGTTGAATGTCTTCTCATCAAAATTATTACGCTAGATTTTTCACATAAACGTGTAGCACTATGGTGAGAAATGAGTATTACACTTCTTGCAAGTGCTAATATTCATTTTATTTGCCTGATCCATATTCAATTTCCATCTTATTCCAAATGCTTGATCTCATATTTAGTTAGGAAGAAATATCTAAAAAAATAAAAAATTAAAATTAAATACGGTTCTAAAACACACTGAAAATGAAATTTTAAATTGTAGCTTAATTTTTCTTGCGACAAATTCTTTTTCACGTGAGAAACAAGTGTTTTTTACCACACACAAATTGGGCCGCGCGACCATATTTTCCAAGGTAATATTCCACAAAATTATTTACTAGTTTTGATTACTCAGAAATAAACTTTGTGTAAATTTTATGCATGCTGATGATACATAGAGCAATCGAGGTAAAACTCGGCGTCTAATAATGGATTCGAAGGAAATAACGGTTGATTTAAAAATGTTCAGGGGAGAAAAAGGCAAACTTTCATTCCTTATTTTCGCTTTAAACGTTAGTGTTATCGCTATAAAAGCATAAAATCTTCACTGCAGCGTTGATGAAATCATTCTCTTTCAAATCTCATAAGAACTAAAGTTGAAATCGCCCTTAACTAAAGAGCAGGGTACGAATGGGCTCAGATCGAAGAACGAATTCAAATCTTCTGCGTAGCTCTCCGAAGCTGGGTGCCGTAGTGACATCTTTCAATTAGAAACATATCTGGTACTGTGTCAAATTCCGATTCAAACTAATACACAGGGCTGGTCCTCTACGTACTTACGCTTTGCTGTTCTATTAGAGATCAAGCTGCCAAAGGCAATCTTTCACCTTTCGCTCACCAGCGGTGCCGTTTACCGATCGTTGAGGAGAGAATGCGTAACCCTCTTTCCCTTCGGTTCCCATTTCATGACTCTCCGCCAACTGCTAAGGTTATGACCTCCTTGCTTTCTCCGTACGCCTACCCTTCTGTCACTCCCACCTATCTCTGACATTTTCTTTTCTCATGTACTTCAATCGTTACCACTTCCGTCTCTGAAATCTCTCTGCGTGAGCAATTGTTGGCGTTGGTTTGACATGGGGTTTCACGCTACGTCTTTCTTTTTCTTTTCTTTCTTGAGCACACATTCCCTTCATATCTGTGCATCTTTCTTCCCTAAAACCGCAATTTATTTTATTCTCTAGGCATCGGAATAAGAGAACTCCCTTTTCGTAGTGTTTAGAAAGTGCTTCGACACCTGAGGTCGTTTCTTACTTGAGCCCCACCGGAATTCGAATTAGGACCGCTTTTACCCAAGTCGAACGTGTTGCTCACTTGGCTATCGGGTTGCTAACTTGCGTGTCGTTGTTCCATAATCGCCACTATTTCGTGGACTTCAAAGGAGACATTCCTGAGAGGACAGCTTTGGTGATATAATGAGCTAGAATTTAAATTTAAATATTGGGATTATATATTTCTAATGCCTTCAAGATGATCATGAAGCCTGTTCATGAATATTCGCCATTCGCCATCTGTTTATTGTATCCAAATCCAAGGTTGGCTAAGGTGGGGGACTTCCGTGATTACCAAGCATCGGGCACCGAGTTTGAGGGGGGCCTAATTTATGAGGGTAACATTTTTCTTTGCAAATGGTAAACAATATATCTGTAAAAAAATTTTGTTACGTCCAATATTTTTCCTTCTTCATTAAAATTACTTATCATATAATCAGAAGCAGAAAAGGGATGTCTCCTGGATAGTCAAGTGGGAAGTGCGTTTGGCTTTCATGAAAGCGATCTCAGGTTCAAGGTCAATACATGCAAAATGATGTAAGCCGTCTAAGCACTTGCAAGAATTTTTTTGGAGAGAAGGGGGTCAAGTTTGGACTCGGGCCCCCTTTGGTAGATGACCGGTCCTATCTAAAGCAAATTTTCCATTGCATTTAGCATTTCTTCCTCGTCACCGAGAAGCTTTACTTAAGAAAAGTGGATATAACATGCATCCTTTAAACCTAACACTGGTTATTTTGATTTATTCTGTAGCTTTCTCAGAAATTCGTAGCTTGATAAAAATTAATTCACTCTCATATGTAACAGTAATAAAACATATGACGAAGTAATATCACGCTTAATAGTAGTTTTATTCGTTATAGACATTTGTTCTCGAACCTTCGGTGTGTCCTTTAAGCATCGAGACAGCTCTATCTCTCTTAAGCTCATCTATTAACTGAAACCTTTTCTCATCCGTTACTCTCTCATTCAAAGGATAACTAACTATATTATTACAGCTGTATACACAAGTTTTTACTTACACATGTGGGCACAAAAGCCTTGATCTTGAGTGGCTAAAGCTATGTGTTGTGGCCGCATTCGAATCAGTGCTGTAGTATTGTAACTGCAGCGAATTATTTTTGTCTGGTATGTGATAGCATATTGTAAGATAACGTACTTACTCCATGGTGATAGATTAGTAATTCTGAGGTCCCGAATTCGAATATTAGGAAAGGCAACGTTGGTTTCGGTGTTATTTAAAAGGTTGATACTGAGAGAGGTCTTGTGGACTTACATTCACTCAATAAATACGTGTTTGTTATAACTAGTATACATATTTCAATAAGCAGCGAGTTTTTTGGATTTTTTTACTTATATGGAGGTAAGAATAATTGACTAGGTGATCTTACTAAAATAGTATGATATAAACTATTGATCGGAAGGATTGATAGGTGCTCTCAGATGTAAAGAAATATATCGATCGCGAATGTTGCTAAATAAAATTGAAGTTAGTTGGGCAAGGAAAGAGCTCGCGTTATCTAAAATTAAAATAATTCGACATAAATTATGGATAATTGGTTGATAGCTTGAAAACCTTCTATCGGTGCAGTATAATATTTCTGTGGCATGTTAAAATCTTTATATTATCAAAATCCACTGTTCTATTTAAAATTTACGGTAAC
Source organism: Pachydiplax longipennis (assembly GCA_036926295.1). Classification (NCBI taxonomy): domain Eukaryota; kingdom Metazoa; phylum Arthropoda; class Insecta; order Odonata; family Libellulidae; genus Pachydiplax; species Pachydiplax longipennis. The sequence continues at coordinate 23,824,680 of JAVFKF010000012.1, forward strand.
GGATAAAAACTTTGTACTTATCTTTCAACGAGGAAAAAACATCAAGGAACAAGAAAAAGATACTTTTACCAACTACACAAATACATACAAAAAATCTATATACATAATATATGCATAAAATTAAAGTAAAAAGAGTAAAATCTCGTCTTTTTCTTGTTCCTGAAAAGTGTCTTGCCTCTACGAGGTTGATTGAAAAAATCTAGTTATCAAATACAATAATTCCTTTCACAAATAGTTGAGAGAATTCTGGAGGGTACTCTTCTCTCTCTTTCTGTCTGGCCAATAAATTTCTGCTTGAGTTTTTCTCATTTCTTCTTCCAACGTGCTTATATATGCATTCATCTAATCATGGAATGGGCCTTAGATTGATTAAAGGAATACGCATAATTATGTAGGTTTTCCTGAAACGTTCTATATGATCATGAAATTATCCATATAAAATAAAAGTTGCAAAAGGTAATGCTTTTAGGTTGGAAAGACGAGGATGTACGCAATGAGGAAAACTCACTATTGCAGCGTCATTCTGTACATTGCCAAGGTCATCGAACGGAAACAGTCCCTAAAAAGTACATGCTGAGGAACCGATTGTCATTCTTTCAAGTTTATTTAGTCAATGCACTCAATTGCAGATGTAAACAAAGATGCAAAGCAGCTTTCTCAAATGTCGTACCTGGATATGCTTACGTCATTTCCATTTCCTCATTTCCTGTGTCACATAGGTTGGGTGATGATGTAATAATTCATGCATAATTGAATGAAAGTCAATAATATTTTGCAAAAAATTCGGAACAACTGAGACAATATATCCGATGGAAATAATGAATTTATCGGCTATGATTTTTGTATTTTGTAAAATAATAGCAATAATAATGTTAGTACTTGGATTTAACAAGTAAGATTTCATTAGAAGAAGTAATTGCAAGGAATATTTCAGAAGTAACTAGAAGAAGTAGAATTGACAAATATATTTTCTTTTCTTTCCTTCCTTCAAAATTTCCCAGAGATTTGCACGAAAAGCGAATACTCCTTATTTTTTCAGCCGTTCGAAATAGAATATGGCTTATACTGATCTATTATTTCTATCTTTCAAGCCTTCAATCTCCCTATCCCTCTTGTAGGCATTAAGCTCAGTTGCTTCAGTTGCCTTCAGTTATGTTTACTCGTGCAGTAGTGCTACGAAAAGAAATTTTTAAATAAGCAACTTAGGCGTTTCAGTATATAAAATGATTATTAAATTTTGAGTAGCAAACGAAACTAAGAATATTTTTATACATCAAAGTAGTAGATGACGTTAGCAGACTACGGTAGGACGGATATTGCATCCATTGTTTCAATTTCTCAGCTGTATATAGGTCGCGATTTGGAATTCCCCTATATCGTTACTGATTAAAAAATGTACGAAAGAGGAGCAACCACCAGGCACACAAAAACACGAGTAGAGAGGCTAATTTCTGTGCGGATTATATTTCGACTCCTTCGATCCCCAATACTTCTCCCCTCTTAAACAGCACTCAGAGACTCCTTCTGAGGGAGGATCCTGTCGCTGACAGCGTCTTACAGCTGCCACCTACCACTCATATTTCCCTCCGACCCCGGAGAAGGAGCTTTATCACTGTCACTCCGCACCCCTTGCACGCACACGTCACCACAGGGGTCCCCACACCCAATTTCCTCATCTCTGTCAATATGCTAGATCTTGTTGCATTTCTTCGACTTTTGTAGAAGATGGGTATAGTATTTTTGTCGAGAGACAAGTGTTAGCTTGGGGTCAGTTTTGGTCAGAGTGAATTTTAAATTTGACCAGGGTTTTACGAAGCACGGAAACAAGTAGAATATTTTCCTGAGAATTGTTTAGCTTTTAAATATTTAAAATATTTTAACTGATAAGAAACGATAGCTAGAGAAAAGCATAGGGAGAAAGAAAAAAGAAAAAATCGTTATTTTTCATCAAAGAATCAAAAAAGGATATTTTCAATTTTCCAATATATTCCAATTATGTTATAATAATAAGATATTCCAATTTTCTAAAATATGTTACTATAAGATAAGTAAAATAATTTCAATCGATTGTAATTCTGTGAAATGCTAATCATTTTAAACATTTTCAGAAATACATTTTATTTTTTAACATCCAATCATAGGGAAATTAAAGAGGAGACCTAACATTAAACGAATGCATACACCCATTTCATAACCAGAGTAAAACCAGTTAGGCGGGACTCTTACCCAAAACCTTAGGCTAGGCCACCTACATTACGTTGAAGTATGTACATCCAGGAATTGTGTTAATTCTACATGACCGAAGATTGTTCAAGTAATTTTGAATATAGAGCTTGAAATGATGAGTTTTCGGCCAATGACCCGTTTTGCAATTAAATTAATCTTAACTATCTCAACCATCGTGTTCTCAAATACGAAATGTCCCGAAAATGCCACAAATAAACCGTAAACTCAGAAATTTACTGAGGAAATCGCGGAGCAGATATGAGGTAGACGACGACGGGGAGGGAACGTTTACTGGAGTTCTTCTGGAGTAAGCGCGAATTTTATTATGCGAACAAGACCACAGGATGCGTGGAGGAAGTGTGATAAACCTATATAATTAATGAGAAGGAAGAAGCATATTCAGAAATTTCGTTGGTTCAGGATCCATAAACCTATAGGAATATCCCGAAGGAACGTCTTCCAAAAATTATTAATTCATATTTTGTAAATGACTTACTATTTCCATTTCGCATTTTTCAATGTCCGGAGACGTCCTCTGGCGTGTGATCCGCCCACACGCATACAGCTCTCCAAACATATTCACGTCAATCCTCATCTGCCTTCCATCGTCACTTTCTTCCTCTTTCTCCATCTTCTTCTCCTCTTACCTCTCTCTTTCTCCCACTCGCCACATTCCTGCCTCTCTTCCGCAATATCCTTCCTTTCCTTCTTTGTCGCTATTCATTTTCATTCCATTATCTTCTCGCTTCTATTTTTCCTGTTTCATTATACGCATGCTCCCTTCGTACTCGATGACCTCTCGCCCCTTAAAATCGTTTTATTATTTCACGCCTACCTTCCGATACTTTCTAACACTAAATTTTGTTCCTGGCGTCCCACTATGTCGTCCCCATTGTTCTTCCCAGTTTATGACCTCATCTCTTTCTTACCTTTGCATTCACGCCTTTCCTCATGCTGAGTGACTTGTAAGATTTTTCAGTTGATGTAAGCAGTTAAAGTCACTATAAGTTCAATGAAGCGGAACATGGAATGATTGGGCAAATTTCAATTACTGTAATTTTTAAGTTTTTTATTATCAATATGGAATACTCGACTTTGATATCAAGCGTTCTTGTTCAAGTCTGTTCATACTTTTATTTCTTATTCACAGCCAATAATTAGCTTCTAATTTAGATCGATGTAAATTATGGCTACTTCTCACTGATCAGGAGCAAGAAAATTCATAAAATATACATAGTAAAACTTCATAATGTCTTACGCTTACGTCATTAATAGTTCTAAAGTAATAATTATGTATTATTTTCGACTTTTATACTGATTTTCGAACAAACATTCGGTATTATTTGGGGAATATATGGTGTTTGAAATTTGCGATAACTATTCCTAAGTCTGAGGATACATACATACTTACATACGCTCTTGAAATTATACATGTTTTATCCCTGACTTACGAAAAAATTTTATGTAAAATCAAAATCAAATCCAAGTAAAATCTACCATTGAAGAATTGCACATTTATTTAAAGACTGATCATAGTTGTTTCAGACACGATTGACGATAGATTCTCAAACCTAAAGTAATACAAAAGACATATTTAACAACATTTCCAGCGTTATAACTCGACGAAAGGTGAAAAGAATCAATTCAACGATTAATTTACACGTTACTCCCAATATCGAAAGGATTATTGCTAAATTTTATCCTTGTGCATTGATGTAAAATATCTTCACAGTTCCTGTTTATTTTGCTTTAAGAAGCCCATTTACGTATATTCCCTCGTAAGATGCTACTCCCCATTTTAGACTTAAGTCCCGTATCCTGTAATGTAAGTGGGCGTTTTATTTTCCCTTCTGTGTCCATTCGCCATAGATGCCACCTTTCAAAGGAGGGAAGACGCCCTTTTCTCTCTCCGTATACACTACTTCCTTTCTCTTTTCCCATCTACATTTTCACCTCAAACAAAACCCGCTCTCGCATCCTCCTTGTATTCAACCCACACCGAATCTCTCCCGCACAAACGTAACCATAAGTCGCCTATTCTTATGACGATATCTTCCTTACACTCACTAGTTTGAATCACGTCGACGATTACTTGTCATTCCAGTTTAAATTCAGCGCTACATAGGTATCTCAGGGGTCATATAAATATATAAGTTTTCAGATTTCTAGGTATATACCTCATGGTAGGAATTATTTAATAAAGTATTGAAAATATGACATTTTTTGTGATATAGTACGGTAAAGCCTTACTTAAGACTGCCATTATAGCCTGTACCTAAAAGCAATAATTTCTGTGCATCGCACTTTATTTTTTTGAAAAGCTATTATCATACCAGTGTAATATGAGTGATTAAACAGAATTTTGAAAGCATCATATCCTTTTAGAATGTTGGAAATCGATTCGGTTTATTAAACGTCGATCGGAGAACCTTTTCATCCTGTTTATTACCTATTCCGTCATTGATAATAAAAATGAAACTTCTAATGAGACCTATTAGTTTCTTTGTACTTTTAACCCTTCGTCATTTCAAATTTAAAAGAAACTTATAGGTTTCTAGTGCTAATTTATTGTATCAAATCCTGTTTCGTCTTTTTACAAGTTTTAAAAAAGGGGAGATCATCCGAGTATTTTATTCGAGATTGAACATCTTGAGCTATGCCATCTTTCTCATACAGTGCTAAGCTGCAATTCTGTTTGTATAATGGGTTTGGAAAATTTCTCCATATTATTATTTTCCTTCGTCATTCTTCGCATTTTCTTGAACATTCCGACGATTTCCTTGTCTGTTAAAGCGGCTTGGTATTGGAAATAAGCTTCATCATCATATGGTGGTACAAGCACCGATATGTTGGATATCTGCTTTCCAGATTTACTTTTTCAATAATATTTATAAGGAGAAAGTTATTGAATCTTTCCCATGCAGATTTTTATGCGCTATTCGCTCATACTTGGTAAATATTTTTTGTTCAATATTATAAGAATATAAACCCTTATATAAGCCACTTCCGTATTTTCTTAGGATCCGTTTCTCTCGCTCCCTCTCTTTCGCCTGTCTAACTCTTTTGCTCCAGTCGTCACGAGCTTTAAAAATAATATGACACGCTCTTTTAAAGAAACCTCTTTCATGATATTCATTTTTTCTCTTCCGCTTTGGCCATAGCGGATGAGGATCAGAAATCCTGAAAGAATGAAGTAGCGCAGAGAAAATCAACTTTAAAAAGTTTCCTTGTTCTCTGAAGGACTCTTTCTTGTATGGCCTCTTCCCTTCTTCCTTCATAATTTTTCTCTTCTGATTCTCTCTTTCTATTCTTGAGCTACGCCTAGGTCTCATCTATTCTTGCTCTTATATTTCATTTTTTCTTTCCATCATCCAGCACAAAGGTTTTGAATAGTTGTATTCTTGGTTTAATTAAGCTCCCTAAACTCGTCATTATCCACGGTAAAATTAAGCTATTCTCACAAGTTCGTTTTCTAGCCCAGTCTAAGGAAGATCAACCCGTTTTTACATTTATACTGTAATTTTTGTTTTAGAAGGTAAAAGGATCTATCTTTTACCCTCACTTTTACTAATTCGTGAAATCAAGTCTTAAAAGGTTTGGTTACTTTGAAAAAATAAAATTTCGAGAAATTGTAAGTCTGCGTCTTTCAGATAAGTTGGGAATGAGCTAATGTGATATTTTTTATCATGAAGTATAAAATTGTTGTGTTTGGTAGGGTTCAGCAAGTACAAAAAATTGATGTACCTAATCCTCGTTTTTTAGTCATGATCGACGTACGACTTTCGTGAGTTATTTCATAAAAAAATCAATAATTCCAAAAGGTTACTTAGTGCCAAGAATATCGAGTAAATGCTATCAGGTTTATGCTCTTCATCCGACAGAAAAAAATAATATGTAGAATTTCCATAGTTTATTGTTACTACTGAAATGACAGCTAAAAGGCGTCAAATGATTATACCAAGAGTCAGAAAAACTCTATATTGGTTATACCAATGATAATTTTCTTTTCTTTATAAAATTTTCACTAGTGATATAGGGATGTCATGATTTGTGATTATTTTTCGAACGTGGAAGCAAGTATACAATCATATCTGAATAGCTTATGGGAAAGTAAGATCTCATTTCCGGTGTTGAATAAGATAAGAACTATGCTAAGCGTTATATGAGAATTGCGGTTTTGCCTTTAATTTTACTTTCATTAATATCATTGAATATCTTCGTGCAACGACATAAAGTTTAGGTTTCTACATAATTATCACCTCTTTATAGAGATCCCAGGGTGGGGTCTAACGATAATTACTTTTGTACATTTTCTTTGAATGCTCAGAACGTGCATGTCACCTTCAAATGAGCTATCCTAGGTAAGCAAATATGTATAGTGAAGGCAGAGTAAATATTTTTGGTAAGGGAATTGAAAGCTCTAATACACAAGAAGCTACCACCAATTCAGTCCATTTAAACACTATGGTAATTAGAACATCCTTGCGATAGGAAGTTTTGTAAACATACCAATGCTACTATAGACGTAGAAAAATATTTACACCGTTATTCGTCTCTATATTTGGTAAAAAAAGTAAAAAGTAGGCCAGAGGAACCGTACAGGTTTTACATATGATTTAGCTCTTAAACTAAATCTATTTTCTCTTTACTTTAAAATCGAGCTGTAACGACTACAGAGGCTTAGTTCCTTCTTTCAGAGGTGCATCTTTTGATCGCAAAATTCGATTTCATTATTGTTTTATTCCTTATATTATTCTGCTACATTTTTGGATCCTTTTATTCTTTAACTAAACCTCTTTAGCTAGACCTCTTCTCTTAAAATAAATATCCGTGTTCATAATCCTGGTATGGATGTCAATGGAGTTACAAAGTTACCAATTTGTAACGGTCTGCAAAGGATTCACTTAATACTAATTTATCACTTAATAATTTGATCTAGAATTCGTAGAAGTTATATTTCTTTTAGTATGAGAATCATATTTAATCATAAGTTAATTTATCATAAACAGTTTTGAAATGGAAGAAACATTTGACAAGTATCACTTTTTGTTTGCCAGCACAAAATAATCCAAATCCGCTCAAAGAGGATTGTGTAACTGTTAATTTCTGAGGGGCACACTCAAAATTTCATTTTACACGAGAAACAATGAGTACCCCTTAAATTAGACTACCATTCTCTCTCACAAGTATTTCGTTTTATTCATAATTATAGTCTGTAGATAATTTATCCCAAAAATATGTAAATAAATTTCTAATTAAATAATTAAAAATATGCACTTGAAGAGAGTAACAAGCTATTCAGTTAGCAATGGATGTTTTGTTTTAGTTAAAGGATGATTAGAAGAAGAATTGCACTAGGTTGTATATGTGTAACGATTTCATCTAAGGATACAAGTTTCTGAAATCGAAATTTTGTTATAACTACTATTACTTAGGCACTTTTCTGAATATCTGAAGACCAAATCGTTTACAATGTTGCATGTATGTCTCTGATAATTGATTTTATATAATGGAAGTACCATCTTTCTATCTTTCTGAATTATTTCATATAATGTACCAGTAGATTGGTAAAATCATTATTCGAAATTCATGGGGCTTCCGAATAGCCAAGACGGCAACGCGTCACACTCTGGTGAAAGCGGTATCGGGCTCGATTCTCGGTAGGTGCTCGTATGTAGGAAATGACCTCAGCCATGAAGCGCTTTTTCCAATTCTATTCTTGAAAATCATGCGAATAACTTGACCCATATCGTTAGCGGACAATTTCCAATTTTGAACTTGATGAGATATAGTATCCTCTAGAGAAAGGTGTTGCGGATGATTGAATAAATTTCCAAAACTGCTTCGTTCATGTTAGAATATTGCAGTGGAATGTGTTTCGGTAACCAAATTTCGTTAGTCCATCACATCGCTACTTAAGTACGAGTACTTGATCCTCCATCGAGATGAATCCTCCTCCGAAAGGGGGATTAACGATCAAAGAGTTGTCACGAGCTTAAATATTTCATCGTCTCCATTTCAGTTGAAAACTGATCCAAATGTTAAAATTAAGTCATAAGAGAGGATATCCTCTGAGGAAGAAGTTGATATCCTTAAGGCATCACCTCCATTTCGCCCGTCATCTCCTTCGTCCTCTTTATGGAACCAATTCTCGGAGGCTCTCTTCGTCTTCTGCTTCTCACGCTTCCTCCGCCCACGCCAAGGTATCCATAGGAACGCCTCCGAGAAAACACTTCTCCACCCCACTCCCACGCACACCTCCGCGGGCGAGTCCACGTGCCCATGCGACACGTGGGGACTCATCTCTAACTCAATTTCTACGCTTCATCCCGCATTTTTATTTATCCTCACTATCTTTCCTGCTACCACATCTCGACGGATGTATGCTGGTAATGAAAACATTTCAATTCGTAATATTTTTGCTCATGTCTCATTTTCATATATTTCTACACAATCCACACTTTAAATTTGAAACGTAAGGACACGATAGCTAATTACACATCGAAAAATTAAGAGCTTTTGATGCAATTCATTCAAGAATTTTAGTTTAAGTCAGTGGCTTTCCGTTGAGTTAAAGACCCAAAGATGGTTATAGAAACTTGAATAACTCCATTACATGGTCGAAAATAGATGAGAAAACATACATACACATTATATTTTTTTAAATTGAAAATGATTGGAAATGAATTCGAATGGATCATTGATATAATATTGCAATATTGCAACAATAAAAATACCTAGCATGAACAGATGAATTTTCATAAAATATTTTCCTTTCTGCGATATTTATTTCCTAAATAAGACATCGCACAATGTTACTGCGACAATTTATAAGTAATGAATTGAATACTCTTCGTTAATCTTTGAGTGAAAAGATAACTTTTATTTATTTCGAATTCATTACGATAAAGATATTTAACGATAAATAAAATTTGTCATAAATTCGGACTACAAATATTTTAATGTAATTCACAAACCCCGGAAAAATTATAAGAAACTCCTTTGAATTGATGTGTTAGTTAAAGTATTCAAAGAAAATTGTATCTTTGGAGATAAATGTATGTATGATAATATGTACAGTGCTGCATAAGTACCGAGTACATGGAGAGTAATTGTTTTTTGATTGTAGTAATTCCCTCATTGCCTTCTGGCAGCGATCAAATTCATTAATGAAGCATGAAATTTCAGTGTGACCGATTTGCAGTGATAATAGAATGCTTCAGAACTGATAACTAATATTGAATTAAAACAAGTAAGACCTGCACTTGTAAGACGCATGCAAAAGTAATTTAATATAATCGAAGTAATTAATATGAATTCATTTCCCTTAGGTCAATACATATCAGTTCCGAACGTGATTTCCGTTTGAACGAGCCCACTTAGATGCATTAATATTTATTAAGTTATTTCTATAAATAAACTTGGCTTCTTCCATGGCAACAATACATCATCTCATAACTTCCTTTTTACTCGGCTCGCTTCCTTTCCATCCTATTTCTGATCCTTCCCTGCATCCCACCCAATAAACTTCTCTATTAATGCCGCCGACTGGAAAATATATATCTATACAGGTGCCTTCGCTCACTCCACATATTAATCCCAAACCACAAAGCCCTTTAGCCCGTTTGCTGCCATTCATCCTTTTTGGCTCTCCGCGGACATCTCGTCCGACGATATTTCGGCATTCCCTATCCAATTAAAGAGACACAAATTAAATTTAACTGGAGGAAATGGGAGTATTTTCCGTCGGCCGTGATTTCCGAAACTTATACGGGGCATTTCTCCAGCAGGACTTCCGGCCAACAGATGGAAATCTCGGGCCGAACTATATCTTTTTCTGTTGCATTGATGCATAAATAGGCAGTGAATAAGATCATCTCATCTACAAATCTAGCATTTTACTTTCTTAATCAACCGTAAACATTCAGCACAAATTAGGAAATGTTAAATATACATATACAAGTATGTGAAACATGCAAAGTTTTGCTCTTCTTACTTGCTCAGAATGGCGTTTCACGAAGTACAGCCATGACAGATTATCTTTAAATATACTTACATGAAAAAGGCTTCGACTTTAAATCATATGCAGTGTATATTATTATATCCGATAGATCAATCCGTCTCAATTGAAACCAACGATTTATTTTTTTAAGTGGTTGTAGTCAATTTGTTGTATGAGAATATGAATCTGCAAGTATGTTCGAAAATTGGTCCACAATTGGTACACACATCATTTTGCTATCTATGCTCTAGACATGTTCAGCGAACGCCTTTGCTAATAATAATTATAAAAATTGTAAAATAATTCCATAGATTTTCGCTCTATGTCGCTGCTAATCTGCGAGTACGTCGATGGTATTGTTAACCTTAGCTAAAATTTCGAATGGTACATGGGGTACATCTTTGGTTAATGACCCTTAAAATATCTTCCTAAATCTTCTTGTAGTCATTTATCGATTCTACGTAGATCCGATGCCTTTACGTTAAGGAAATTATTTTCTATTTATCTTGTGCTTCAAAGGAGGTGGTGGTTGAAGCAGCTATCGCATTTTCAAAAATCCTTTTCAAGTTCTCTTCAAGTCTTTAAACCGCTCTTCTCCACTTTAGAAAAGACTTCTATAAAATTAAAATTGCAATTACTCATTAAGACTTGTGAGTAAATTTTCCGAGGAGTACTGAAACCTATATCCAATATGTATATACATAAATTTATAAGGCCAAGATTGTAAGATACAGCACTTAGTAAAAAGACTTAATAATTTAAGAATTTAATATTTGATCCGTGAGATAAATATTGCGCATATTCAGCTAATTTTATTCTTGATCGCCATCAATTCCGAGGTAATAGCATTCTTTAGAGGTCGGTGAATGACTGGACGTCATTTCATTGATATGAATTGGAAGCTCTCGCTTCATACTTTACTCTGGAAGTTCTTCTTTTTCTCTTTGTCCGCATCATTCACGAGCGAATGGAAACTCGCTCCTCACCGCAAAAACCGGTTCTCCGATTTTCTGCGTGCGGAACCTCTTAATTTGTGAGCGAAGCATTTCAACGGCGAAAGTGAAAGCGGTGGAGGAAAGATAGTGTGCCTCGGAGAAGGAAATAAAATTCCGTGGTGAAGTGGCGCGTTGAGCCTCTAAATGACTTCCGTTCTGATAATTAGTGCTGTCCCGAACTGATTTGGTTACGAGCTTTATTTTCGGGTGGGAGGAAACATTAAGAATTTCCGCTATTTTATAACATCCCAAAGGAAGGGATTCACTAATTATAGGCCGAAGGGACAGTATTGATAAAAAAGATTCAACGGTGGCTAACCCCAGTTCCTGGCTTATGTTTCGCTATAAATAAGTTTATGTGTATAGAGATAAGAATGAATTCCCCTTTAACTTCCTCTGAAACATCATAAAACTCAATAAAATGCTGTTTAAAAAATGAATCAAATGCTGTTACCACCTGGTACAGAAAACTATAAGATAATTCAAGCATAAAAAATTCTCTCCGTATCAAGAAATATTTGAGCATCGTAATGTGTTCCTGAGGAAAGGATCTCTACTCTCTTAAGACTTCTCTTTTTTGTTGTTATATATAGACATATTTTTTTATGAAATAGCTAAAATTTATGGTAGGAGGATCATTTCAATATATGGAGGAGTTTGAATGAACACATGAAACACATACTTTAGGAAAACTATAGCAGTAATTGTAATGATGATCATATGATGTCTCGACAAGAGATTTCTATTTGAGCTTTTAGTATTTTAATATATCATGAGGTAGCAAGTATACAATGCATGATTAATATTACCTTATTTGTATCTGAAATATCACTTTATGTTCGCCCAGAGCATAAGTGGTGAGGAATTCACAACGGCTTCGGCGTTTTGTAAAGAAAGTGAAATTTTGTAGCGAACATGTCAGAAAGTTCTCGTTGAAACTTCTGCTAACCAAAACAGAGGTCCATACATGTATGCATTGAACAGGAGATAGTTATATTCTTATAATCGTGTGGAATAAGGAGATATTCTTTCTTCTCCTCGATTTTTTTCTGTGAATATACCTTCTTACTATCACTCTTTATGATTATTTGACCATTAATATTTCACTTGCATCAGTATAAAATCTTGCTACTAGTGTAAGGGTTGAGCTTCGGTCATGCTTATATAAAGGATTATATAGTAAAGAATATCTCTTAATAATAAAATTAATGATCTCAAATAGATGTTTCAGAGAGAATCCGGAAAGATGAAAGGAGTATACATTAATCATTTTCTCGAATAAAATTACCGTTTAAATCACCGAAATCACTAGACTCCCCCGATTCTTCCCTTTAAATCGTCAGCAGGAAAAGTAAAGATGTTAACACGCATTTCGGACTAGTCCACAGCTTTCGGATCCCAAGTTCACATCCTCAATTAGCTCTCCTCGTTTCAGTTCAACCGTTCGCCCCAAATCTTTCCATTTCCGAAGGAAAACATGGAAGCGTATGCTTTCCTCATTTCAAATTCTCCCTCTCCTCTATTTACGCATGTCTTGAGCAGCGTTCCTTCTCAGTTAAAGGTGTTTTTTTCTAAGATGGGTCAACAGTCATCCGCTAAGGGGAGAAACGGAGACAAAACAACCCCAACAGACAGTTGATGCGAGAAGCTGCTATTCCTAAATCTAAGGGAAAGACTCCGCTATTTTTCTGCATCGTTACCTTAGCTTTTAGTAAACCTATAGGGAGTATATATTCATTGATCCATATGAAAAATAAAGTGTGAAAACGATTGAAATAAAAACAGAAATAAGCATTAATTCTATGGAAAATTATCATTTTAAGTAGAAAGGTATGAATGAGAAAGTGGTTACGAGTTTTGAAGTGGTTACTGTTTACCAAGGAAAAATGTTTCTTGCAGCTAAACGCTTGCAAATATGGAATACGCCTCGTACTCATATACTTTCTTTGAATCGGTCGTTGAATGTGAATAGGCTCGAAAAGGTAAACTCATACCGACTTTAAAATAAAGGAAAATTGCGTCGTTAAGTCCAGTAAGTGCGCGACGGAAGTTACTGGGTGGAGCAGGAGCGAACATAAACATTTTACACAGAAGAGAGGAAGTGAGTAATATATTGTACGCATAACTTTTTGCGTATTTATTGCTGACACGGGTTGAAATATTGCGGAATATAAGAAAGATGAGCACGCTTCACTGAGTGATACCATGGCAGCAGAATTACCAGTACCCTATCATACGGATTCAGATCTTGGAAGGTCATTATATAAATGTGAATATATTTATCGGTTATTTTTCTTTGTTTCATTAAGGACTCAAAGCCTGAGAATGATTTTATTCATCAGATTTAGAGAGTTAACGAAACGAGAGGGAGACTTATGAAACAATTGGATGAGTTGTGATTATATTCCAATCGAATGTCCTGGGACCCTTTGATGTATCTTTCAAAGAACTGGGTAAATTGCAACAAGATTCTAATTCGAAATCAATTTCATAAAATCTTACACGGGGAACACGCTCTATGAGTAACACGCCTTCGCTGAAGACAGTCAGGTTATCTCTCTTGTTCTAAAATATTAGACTCATGTCCGACCGTTACGCACAACAGCACTATTTTTTATGGAAAATATGTATGTACGTGAAAGTAGAAGTTAGGCAACCACAACATACGCATTACATTATGATATTTTCCATTTAGGAGAATATTTTCTTTCGTTTGCTTTGACAGATAAATTATTATATCAACATTATTTTTTTACATTCGACAACTTTTTAACTTCCAAAAATAAAATAGAAATTTTATCAACAGATGTTGAAATATGTCAGGTCGTAAAACCAGTATGTATCTTTTACATAGAGACACAACTACATATCGAATGTAAATTCACAGACTAAACTACAAGAATCATTGACTTTGACTTTTGATTGAAGCATCTAATATGGGTTCCAACGGGAAACAATCAAGAAAAGTGAGTTAACGGCCCTAGTTGTCATCGACAAGTTTTGTTATGATCAATTCTTGTGATGGAAATGTTACCGTCCAGTAGGTGATTCGAACAGGTGTAAAAAATGAAAATTTTTGGATTCAATATGTAAGTTGAGTATTTTAAATCGTGAATATAATAAATAGAAGGAATAATATACTATCGCTGCGTATTTGCGCTTTGAAATTAATCATTATGAAAATTTTGCAACCATCTCAAGACAAAGGAGCATAGAGACAAATTTTAATGATTAGGATCCTTTTGGACTATTTATAGACCGATATCTTCCAAAAATCGCTTATATTATTCAAAGAATCTCATACTGGTATAAACCTTAAACTGGAATATTTTTTATTTTTGTCTACAGCTTAGGCTACCTAGTTCCCAATTATATGTATCCAAAACTTTGCCACCCAAAGTTATCTGGATGGTATTTTCTGCCACCCCTGCGCAAGCATCCTTTATCTGAAAGATTACTTGTGAAACAAAAGTCTGAAAAAGTTGGATTTGTCTATTTGTGATAGTGTTTAGCTTATTGAGATGTGGATGGTAATGATAACATTTAGGAAAACGATACCAATAACATATCCAGGCGAACCTCATTCGCAAAGGGGCACGATAATCACAACGTGACGTAAGATACCGCGGGAGCTTGAAAGTGGCAGAGATGAAAGGGATTGGAAAATATCAAAGACAAAAATGATGCGAGAGGAGAGGCGTTGGAGGGAAGGAATCTTCCGAACGCAAGCTTAGAGTGCGATAGAAAAAGCAGTCAAGTGAGCTCATATTGCCAGGTGGTGAATGCCGAGGAGCGGAAGTACGGCATCAGGTGTTTCCGTACACGGGCCGCCAAAAGAAGAGGGTGCAGCGCTGTCAAAGGGAAAATTCGATCTCGGGGCGCGTGGGCGTAGTCAACACCCCCGCCGCTTCCATCCCTCCAAGGAAAGCCTCCAAGGGGCCTCGAAATTTTTATCATATTTTTTTACGACCCGGGGTGAGGCTATTTAAAATACCGGTCGGGATTTTTTACGCGTGTGTAGGATGAAGTCCGAAATGATGAATGGTTATGCACGGAGTGGTTGCGTGTCAACAGGATGGATGCTTTTTAATACGAGGAGTATTTGGAAAGGATTTAAAAATAAATTTTCGAAATTATGAGTTTATCCTGCGCTGATGATATTAGCCTGCGTCATCCCGGAGGAGATTTAAATTCTTGAGCGGTCCGTTTGGAAATGAAACCTTTAATGTTTTCGGGATATTTTCCTGTTTCGTTTATTTTTGCGGTTATTAACACAACATGGATCTTGAGTGAAGCAGATGACTTTATTTATGTAACTCGAGGAACTTATTTACTCGCGTATCCTTTGGTTACCGAGGGTATCCGTACGTGTTGGATGAACGACCCTCAGGAGTATTTCTTTAAAAATTTACTGTACCAACCTTCAAAGAAACATAAATACCAGATACCATGCCAGAGAACCGGGCAGCAGCAGTTTCATTGAATTTCCTTTTAAACTTTCCGCCGATTGAAAATCTTAAGGTATTTAATTGACTAATAATTGTGAATGGTTAGAAATTCTATAACGAAATAATCTGATTTGCGAAAAATTTTAATGATATGGTTTTTCGGATTAAGTAAGTAGTAAAAAAGTAAGTAGTTTCTCACTTATGAATCAAGCAAGCTACAAGCCTCTTTTGTTAATTTCTTAAGTTTTAAATGCATACTTTCTCCGTCGCTTTTCATCCTGGGCTATTATAATTTTTACCTTTGTCTCACTTACTTTTCCTTAACTTCCAGAACTTCATCCCCGTAATGACTTCGAATTTACAAGTCGCTCTCTGTTGGCGTTTCTCGAGCTCGCTTCTTATCTCCTTCCACTACATATTTGGGCTTACAGCAGTTTGTATATACACACATGAAACGATATAATGCATGAGCCCAAACTTATTTTATTATTTTAGAAAAACCTTATTGGAGAATGATTCTAACTATAAAGTCTAGGTAACTCATTGAATCTACGCATCATTCCCTCATCACCTCAATATTGTTGAGAAGGCATAATTTGTTATTATTACCCTTTATGTTTCTCTTTGTTCTTAGTGATGTCTAAAAAATCTGTGCCTTTCTTTCTTAACGTTTTGACGTTATTCATAAGAATTAATAAAATAGTTTTTATAAATTATATTCTCCTCTTGGATCATCAAAATCTCCTCTTCATCTCCTCTTCGTCCAAATAGTTCGCTAGCGTAGTACCTTTACATAATATATACATAATCTTCGGGTTTCACTCATTTACCCAAATTTAATTCGAGAGATAATTTTTTAAATGACATATTCCTCCTTTCACTAGTAGCTATCAGAAGTAATAAAGACATATCCATCCAAGGTAGATCCGGATAGGCAGGATGCTCTATTACCCATTCCTTTGGCTCTCTCTTCACAACATACCTAATTGACGCCGTAGGGGCAATTTGAAAATCAGACACCGGTGAACGTCAAGGGTACATTTCCGGCGGGTCGTTGAATAGAAACAAAAGCATTCTTCCTTCCTTTCCGAGAGGAAATGGATTTTCGAGGGAGGAAATTTCTCCATCAGAAAAGAGAAATCCGAACGGTTCTGACCTACGACACGGAGGTTACCGCTTCAACGGAGATGAGAATAAGAAGGCCTCCAGAAGCAGAACTAATCTGCCCCACTCCCTTATGGGCGCATATTGCTCTGTTTCCAATAATTCCCCAGAGCATACCGTGAAGAAGACCTTCCGGGATGGGCATTGGGGTTTGGAGAAAGGGAAGGGAACAGGAAAAGAATGGTGTACGAAAGGATGGAGGCAGGATTCATATGAAAAGCAGAGATAAAAGTACTCCATCGGGGATAGAAAGGATAGGTCAAGGATTATGAAAAGAGTGACAAAAAGGAAATATGTATATTTAAATCGTAAGAAAACAGATTATTAGAGGTTCATTGAGGAAGGGAAAAGGGGTTTAAAGCAAATATAGTAAAAAATTTCATTAATCAGCTTACTGTAATTTGAAAAGATAAGTAATAAATTTTCAAAAGCATTTTTACGAGAATATTTAATGGTAATTAGCAGATTAGTAGATATTAGCAACGAATCACACCGATTACTAAGTAAAAAACTAACAAACGATCTTTATCCAGTAAAGACGATGATATTTTATCCAATTTATAACATTTTATTAGATATAGAATAATTTCCGTGGAAAATTGGATTGAATCCAGCATGTCAAACGTCGAGTGGATAAAGAAGCGAATTTATGAAATCAATATGTTCTGGCGTAACTTTGTGGAAAGCCATAATAAATTATACAACTTTGTATAATTTATTTTAAGGGAATCTATGTCATTTTAACATTGAAATTAAAAATTTAATTATTACATTAGTGACTCTAATCATTTCTCCTTCGAAAACAATCGTATATATACTTACAGAGCATGAATTTTTCTTCGTATTTTCTTGCTCTAAACCTTGAGGGCTTAAATTTTGTTTTGACAGAAATGACTCATCGTCCTCTCCCATAAATCCGTGAAATAACCGATTTCATTCATGTCAAAATCCTATTTTGCGAATTTCGCGATGTTTTCGAAATTTGCTGCTGAGCTTCTCTAATGACCATGTGGCTGGAGAAGAATGAAGAGGGCGCAGGACAGGGGATGATGGGGATGTAGGAAGAGGGATTCCGTGGTAGAATGAGAGGAGCACGTGCGACGGAGCATTCAGAACCGGAAAAGGAGATATTAGGCACATTTTTTCGGGAGCAAAAACCGTCCTTCCTGCCCTACGCTCGCTCGAATTCCTATTACGGTCCCTTCTTCCCATTCTTTGGCCCCCACCCATGACCTTTGCCGGACAAACGTCCTTCCGCTCCCTCGAAGACGCCGTTACGTGATGACGGTGGCAGATGCGTCGATAAATCCGGAGCGTGCCACGCACGCGTGTGCTTCTCGTTACCATTGTAATGAAGGAATTTCCCCAATTTTACACATCTTTTCATTTGAGGTCGTTAACAGAAACTGCTCAATGAAATATCGACATTGCTCAATCTTGAGCCGAAATTTCGCAAAATACATACTTTACCTTCAACCAGGGTAATCCAGGGTGTATCCAGAATGTTTGCTCGGGGAGACTCTTAGGTAGTAAATAATAATGCGTTGATTATGTTTGCATTAAACCGGCTTAGCGAATTTTATCATTTTCATTCTTAATAGTATTATTTAGATGTAAATAGTTGGAGAAAGTCTTACTGAGATATAGAATTATACAAATTAGAAAAATATATTTACATATCTGCCATAACCATATCTACATACCATTCATCACACCCTCGAGAATTAATTTCATAGAAAATATTAGTAGAATCTTTTGGGGGCTTAGAGCCCATCGGCCATCGAACTTGGTGCTTGTCCTCATTATCTATCATTATTGTTGTTCTTACCTACACAATTCTTTAATCATAAAAATACAAATAAATAGGAATTAAGAAAATTTCTTTGAACTCTAAACACATAACCCACCGTAGTGACGTAGTGGTTAGCGTGCTAGCTCGTTGACGCTCCAACCTCACGGTCCCGGGTTCGAATCCCGGCTAATCGGATTTTTGCGGTTAGGGTTAGTATATGGGGTCTTTATTAATTAAAAATAAAAATGCTAAAAACATGATAAAACTGAAAAAAGGAGTTAATTGGAAGAGTGGCCTTTAAAGGCCAAAATTCGCCCAAGTAAAAAGTAATATTTTTATTATTATTATTATGACGGCTGTACTACTGTCTTATACTATCCTCCTACTGCAGTACTATTGATAGATCTAATTGACAGATCCTTATATTTCTGACAAGTGATCAATAAATAGAAATATAATTCTATATATTTATTTATTCGACTAAAATTCTCACCCTAGTAGTTCCAAGATTTCTGATGTTTCTGTTGGTCTCATCAACTCATATGTTGAATAGATAGTTGCACTAGTTTACCCTCATTGCCAGTTATTCCCAAGAGATCCGTCTCTGTTCCACTAGTGTGACACCGTTCATGTTTATGTGCGTAATCGTATAGTTAAGGCATCTCCATTCACCTTCTCTTCTTGTCAGAATGCATTTCTTTATCTGAATGTCAAACAGACTCAAACTCGACTCATAATCTTGTCTTGCGTTCCCTTATCAGCTGCTGAAACATCATCCATGATTTACGCTAGAGGCTTGGCAGCATTTTTATTCGAATCTTGTTGGATAACTTGATGGAAATTATATTAGAGAAGATTCATGAAAGTAATTTTGCATTTCTCACTTTGATGCATGAGTGCCAATTTCTTTTCCGAATACCAATCGAAAATCAACAAGTAAAAAATACATAAAATTCGATTGTTGTTTATTATCGTTTATAATTATTATTCACTATCCGAATATTGATTAGTAAAAACATTTCGGTTATATTATTAAATAACAATTGAAGTTCTATTGAGCATTGCCGTATCTCATCTTCTCTGTTGAAGCATAATGTGAGGAAATTTGGGTCATTCGCGGCTATTTGCGAAAAATGGGCCGCGAAGAAACAACAGGAAGCTTGGAATATCCATGGAGTATTCAATAGGCATTAGCCGTACATTGGAGAGGAAAATCGATCAAATTTAATGGGAGCTCTGTTTTCTAGATTCATCGATAGGCTTTAGGAAACCACTGCTCTATCATTATCTCAACGTGAGTTCCTTTCTTCAAATCGGATCTCCACGAAGGGACTCATGTTCATCCCGTACCCTACTTTCCATCGATTAACCCGCAGTTTTCTCGATACCCCGGGTTAAGCCGATAGCTAAGCGTTCCCTCTATAAAACGATTTTTTCGCACAAATCCGATACTCCAACTTTCTACGCATAATTGCCTAAGAAAGGGAGAAATTCGCGTAGGATAAAAGAGGATCGGGTGAAGAAAAAAAGTAGCTATGGAAAAGTTATCCTCTTGGGTGAAAGATGGGAGGATGCGGAACCTACAATTCTGCGAGGGTGTTCACCCATTGAATGCGACGGATGTGAGCTTAAAAGGGAGAGTTTGAGTAAAAAGAAGTGGATTTTAAGGGTGGAGGTTCGTTTCGCGAGGGTTGGGTGCAGTAACCCCACTCTTTCTCCAGTCTCGGGTGAAGGATTCGAGAAAGTCTTAAGGTGAACGATTGTTCGGCCCTGTAAAAGGAGACGTTCTACTTTTTTTGGATTTTTATCTTCGCGTTGCTAGGATTCGTAGTGTATGTGCAATTGGTGAAGCATTGAGCACTTCAGTGGTGTTTGAAGAGATATTCTAGGTAGCTGGTATGAGTTCTTCATTATACTCCTAGTTTTAGTTTATTTCACTAATGAAACATATTTTTTACATTGAATATTGCCCGTTTGCTCACTTCTCAATCTATTTACTATGTTTATATCGATATTTGAAGTCTTCATTTCATAAGTGAAATGAGAACTTTAAATACTGATTTTACGTTTTAATTAAGCGTTTACGTTTCTTTCTACGTTTTAGGGCCTACGAGTACAGAGGTTGAATTACAATATTTCATTACAATATAATTTAGTAATATTTTAAAAAGTGGTTTGACAGCTGACAGTCCACACCGGGAATCGAATCCGGGGCCAATTTTACTAGAGGAGAACGCGCTTTCCATTGGGCTCTCCGGCAGCCCTCATTCTATTACAATATAGTCATTAGTATCATACCTCTACTGTAATAATGCAACTGTAATCTATATGTATTCGATCATAGCCCATAACAGTTAATATGTAGCAATTAATATATACCATATGATCGGTGTGTTTTTGAGACTCAGAGGGGAGACTGGCAAATCATAGACAATCCTCATTACGATGAATCAATCATTCAATCAATCATAACATTTTTCATATCATAGCATAAAGAAAGTAGCATTTATTATGGTTTCCTATACCACATTATCATATAATATTCTTCCATGGAAATTATTACTTTAGTTGTATTTGCTTAACAATTTATCCTATGGAAGATTATTATTATTGAAAAAAATGGTCATTTATCTGTATTTTTAAAGATTTACTTCAATGTTCTTTATGAAAACATATAACTCACTGAGAGAAACAACTTTTTCTTCACAAACTCCAACGCACTCGGTGACTAACAGGATTATCTAATCTTCCGGTCTGTAAGACAACCGCGGAAATACAAATCGCGCGATTACTTGACCGCATTCATCAACCGCTGCCGAGATAAAGAACTCGAGGACCGCGTCTTTTCCGATCCTACGCACTCGAGTTGGTCGGCGCATAAGGAGAAGCCGAGCGAAAGAAAAACAGAGTGGAAAGGCAGCGTTTACAGGTGGGACAAAAGACTTGCAGAGAAAGAGAGTGGCGGATAATATGGGGAAGAGGTTTTGTGAAAGAGCGGACAAAAAAGAGAGCGTAGGACGAGTGCGAAGGCTACAACCGGTAATTGCCCTCCCCGCCCACTGCCTCCCACCTGAAAAGCCCGACCTGCCCCACAATGCAGCAAGTTGATGGAAAGGAGACAAGGGAAGGGGGATCCTCCACAACCCGTCCTCATTGAAGACGGACCACCTCTCCAATCCATTACTTCCCTCTTCACATTACTCTCCTGCACTCTTTCCTACGTCATCCGAAAGCCTTTTTCCGACATCGATCGGCCGTTGAGAAAACACACTCGGCCACTGCCCACGCTCATTCAGCTGATGAACTCACTCGGGGGTACAGAAGAGACACTGACCTTACTTACCCCCGCAGATATACTACAATCCGGTTTCGGTGAATTATTCTTGCCGCCTACTTGCTCCCTGCCACCGCTTCCTCTTTTTCCTCGTAATCGAATTTTCTCCTGCAGTTTCCTTTTCTCTTTCATCGCGATCAGAAATCGGTGGAGGTTCCAAAGGAATATCTGTTCAATCCTCCTGCAAACCAAGTAAAGAAAGCGTTTTATTTCGAGAATTTTTGAATTCATCGGACAAGATGCTTCTTTCACTTTTCAAATTTCAAACTTAAGCATAAAATAAGCGGCTGAGTTTTTGAACAAAATTCATTTTATAGTGGAGAGTATAATTCATTTCGATAGCTCCTTCACTCAATCAGTTGCGTCTTCAGATTGCATCTCTTGCCTGACATAGAGATCCTGATCATTTGCTCTGGAGATAAACCCAAGAATAATTTTTCGGACATTAGAATGATTGATTTATTTCTCTTAATCCGAAAATATTACGATGGTGAAGAACACTCCTGTTTATCAAGGTGCGATTGATATTTTATTGTTTTGAAACATATAAAGGTACGCAGTTCTCATTTTCGATAGTTTCACAGCTCACATCTGTTTTGCCAACTCTCCTCTGTTGTTGATTAAGGCCACATTCATCATGCAGGAAGTATTATATTTAAGAAAGCTTTGGAGATATCTTTAAAAATTTTTAGTCATTCTCAAAAGAAATAAAAATTCTATACTTATTGTCATAATTTGTGATAATTATTCTTAATTAACAGTTAAGGATTTATTTTGTGGAATTATATGACGTATGCGCAGTAATCAGTTTTCAATACAATTGAAATATAATAATACTAAGAGAAAACATTCACAGGGAAAATTATAACAATGAATAAGCGCTGCTAGTTTCGTCTAGTTTGATTGCCACATATTTACATTTCATACATTAACATATTTAGTGTTTAACTGCAAGCTGTCGGTGGCCAGACTCGGCTTGACCGTGGACGAAGTAAAATTTGTTTCATATATTGAATTTTCTTTATCTTAAGTCAGCTCCAGATAATGAAGTTACTTAGGCACTTATATAATTGATGATTTTGTGGGCACATTGAAAGATGAATGTTATCTCGTGCAAATTCTCCTGATTTACGGGTTTTAGCAGGTTATTCCTAGAATAATGATTGAAGCGAAACGAGTCTTTTTACTTCAATTAGTATTTTTTAAATAATCAGATATCCGCCATCAGTATAAAGTATTATGGAATTTACTTGATTTGACACATTCCTCGTGGTATCATAACAACAATCTTTCAATCTTGAGATCAATCGAATGAATGTAAACAATGAAGAGAAACCACTTATTGATTCAATAGAGAACGCACAAAGGTGGTCAAACAAAAATATTTACACGCCTTAGAACTCATTATTAAAAAACAATAGAGCTTTGAAAGCGATCCATTGTCTTTTCTGTCACTCGCTCTCTTCCAATACATATCGCCCTCTCAAACCCTCCGACTGAATAAACAAACTGTAAGAGCGTAACATCCGCTAATTGCGTTAACCATTATCTCTGCCGGAATTCCAAGCATTCCCACCTAAATCACCTTAACGATCCCTCTCCCTTTGTAATCCTTGGCATCGATAACCTTTGGGAAGGCGTGCGCGTAGTCCCTTGCTTCTTTTCCTGCCTCCCCTTCTAGCTCCAAAATCATTCTCACCTCTTCCCCTTCCGCATTTCGTTCCCAAAGTAAGTCTTATTTTATTCCCCCCATCCATCCATCCCTCTTTCAACCGCTCTCTTCCCTTCATTAAAGGATTCCAATATAAGTTCGAGTGTAAAAATTACTTTTCGAGTTTCTTACCTCGCGTACTCCGGCGTTGAAGTCACTTACAGCGCATGCGCCTTGGAACCGGTCTCTTTCGTTGAAGGAAAATTTAATTTAATGCGATAAAAATTTAAGATTAATACGAATGAAAATGCCGCTTTAACTGACAGAATCAACCTCATATATTCTATTTTCGTGATTTTTATGGTATGGACTTCTATAGAATGAAACGTACTAAAGGTAAGTACACAAAGGTAGTGAAATAAACTCAATTTCCGCCACATATTGAAATTAAAAGCTGCCTATCATTATGAAAGAATCTTAATATAATTTTTGCATAATTTCATGTCCCTTCTAACCGGAAGTTGACTCTCCAGTAGCTGCTAAATCCCAAACACTCGTTGATATGGTAAATACAGTTTAAAGTAAATTTACAAATTCTCTGAGCATACTTTTAGCGGAATAAATATTACACATTTCCTGTCACTATGTTTTGATCAAATGAATATTTACTTCTGTCATTTGGCACAGGATTGAGGCTCAGGACTTATCATACATTTCCTTTTCTTCCATGTCAATCTTACTCATGACTTTGATAATATGAAAGCCATTGAGGCATGAAAGATGCTGAGTAATGGAATTCATCCCAGACATTCTTTATTGAATGTTATGAAGTGCTGTTCATGTGATCATTGTGTTGCACTTGTGCGGACATTTTTCTCTTTAAAGGCTTAGTGAGGAAAGGTACATTACTCCTTATCTAGATGACTCATCCCCTTCCAAAGCTTTGCTGGTAATACTGTTGAGTATTTAAGAGGTAGAGGTGTTGAGGATTGAGGCAGCCTTCGGTTGATTACTCTATAGACGGAGATTATGCAAATTAAAATGCTGTAGAAAAAGAAATTGAGTCTCTGCGATTGCTTTGGCAGTTCAGTTATTATGATGTCAAATCTTTTCTGCTCGTTTCAAATGATTTTAAAGAGTAATACCTGCAATCTATATAACGCCACGGCACATAGGAGTAGTTTGATTTGCAGCTGACGAAATATAAAAAAATTATTTCTCTAAATAAGAGTAATAAAATTGCTGAATGAATAAGATAATTGAGAAAAATCATCATTTCAATTAGAAGGAGAAATGAAGTAAAAAAGGCTCTCCAAAGTTAAGCATTTTTTAAATAAATTTTTCATCGTCTACATAATTTCCATTATTTATGATGGAAAATGGCCAAGATAAAGCAACAAGCACTAATTTAGATAAAGTCGTTTTTTATCTCCAATTTTAATATAACATAAAGAAAAATGCTCACATAAAAGGATTAGCCTTGCATTAGAAGTAAGAGCTGAGATAATAATATAGAAAATGTAAATTGAACATACAATAAGCAGTCGACGGAATGAGAATGAGAAAAATTAATGAGAGGAATGCGACTAATTTGGAGGAAGCATTTCGTCCAAACGTGGTTTTAAATTAGAATGCTCTTAATTTACTATGTCAAATCGTTCGAAATATTTTTATTTCTATTAGTGAGAAAAACCTAATTCTCAAATATTGGATTATTCAACTGGTAACAGCATTGAAATGACTAGATCATCTAACCCTGCATCCATCAAAACTGTCCCGGCACACTTACTACCTCTCTTGGTATACCAGGGTGCTGCGGAATACAGTTTGGAATTCACTTCTGTAAAATATGAATTTTGCTACTTTTAGTCATAGAACTCTCCTGTACATCTTCTACTTCCTCATTTTTGAAACCCTCAAACCTCAAGAATCGTTTTCTTTACATGGAGACCATCTTTGGGCTTAGAAGAAATTACTCTACTTTTTAAGACCTTAAAATTTCACGCTGTGAATTGTGAACAAATCCTGTACGTGTATGTCAGAGTCAATCCATGCTTTCATTAATCTACAACTGCATTGGAAACCTGCAATCCACCAACTGGCGCGCGGCAGGTGGAGGTGAATTTTATTGCCTTTGCAAGTGAGTTTCCCAACCATCATTGGCACAAACTTTACGGTTGTTTTACTTATCTTGGCCACATCCGCTACATCGACCAAATTCTTCATCGTTTTTCGTTACCTTATTCGAACATCATTTCGTTGCTTTGTCATTTTTGTAAGTCACGCCCCGCTCAATCTGCCCGCGACTTCCTCTTCACTTCGGAACCATTAGCGCATCTCGCATCTCATTTGTCACCATCCATCGTCTACCTCGAACCGGCTTCATCTTCCTGCTCAGGATTCCTTCCTCCTCTTCTTTTCCACCCTCCGCCCACTCCACGACAACTCTTGCCCACTTCCTCCCTCTCCAGTTTCCCCTTAGAGACGCCATCTAAGGGTGGGCATTCCTATTGCTTTCTAAGCTTCCGAATTACGTCATAGCAGGCGTCATGAGCGCCACCTAATAACCTCTTCTTGTTTTCCTCCGCCTCTCATACAATGCACGTTAGAATAATAGTCGTGCGTAAGCGAGGGTCCCTTGTCTATTCATCACGTCGCGAAGCAATTAAAATCAATGTGACGGTGTATGGAGGGAGTTACGTGATCGGCGATCGATGATTGAAATTCCAATGATGGAAGTATTTATTAGGCTTCTTAATTGGTTTATTAATTGTGGAGGGGTACATTCGTTTCCTGGGGTATATGAGTTAGAAGATTTAACGTGCGTAGTGCTACAGGCGGTTTAATGAGAACGGCCTTGGAGCTCAGAAACTGATGCTTACGACAGAGGTTTATCATGCGGGAATCGTAACTGAAGAGTAAAACAGTTCGCACGTGAATAAAGTGATGAGAAAAAATCCACTTAGTATGCCTTTGCTCTCTTCTTTGCCAATCGTATCTCGAAGTGTAAACGTCTGTCTAAACTGCAGGTTTTAATTGAATGATCAACTGTGGTAATCAGTCAGAGATAAATGGATGGATGCCGCATTGATGCTTTTGCCACTGTCAGTAAGGCTCGTAAACATTGAGATAAAAATTCGTAAAAATTGAGATAATTCCGAAATGCGCATCGGGTACTTTTGAAAACTCGCGGCCGCCCGGGTGATAATCTTTTTCCGAGGAATTGCCCTCGACGGTTGCCGCTGTCGGCTCTTGGAGAAACCTTTGTCTCTTAATTGAGATAATACTTTAAAAATAAGTTTGTTTTTAGTATGGAATAGGTTTAAATAGTTTGAAAATCATAAGAAAAATTTGAAATGTTCAGTATCTATTTCACAGCGTGATTCCTGTGACTCGTATCCCAACTTATGCGCAGAACAAAGAGTAATTCTGATCTCATTAATTCCAAAGAGATCTTAGGTTGAATCCAAATAAATTACTTATACACCGTCACTTATAAGGTAAGGATGTAGGATGAGGATGTATCAAATGCATAAGTGACTGCAACGACAGTTCGTTGCGAGCTTGAGCAAGCCTCACTTTATTAAGTAAATTTTACTTATCTGATAATATTATTTATTGGTTACGATGGCCCGCATAGTCAATAAGATTAATACATTGAAATTTCGTTTTGCATAACTCTTTTTTATATTCTTCGTAATTATTAGAGCGTTATTTTTAGTGATCAATAATAGCTTGGCTGAATTATTCAACTGCTGCAATATTCAGTTGCATTATTTCAATTCAAATGCTACTGTCATCGAACACTCTAGAAATATTTTAAACCACTTCAGTCACGATATTTCTTGCTTTAAAAATGTAGCAGTAGGAAATAACCATAGTAGAGTCCTTGGGAACATTTGTCGATCCCTCCGTTATTTTACTTCCTGAGTGCGAGGAAAATCCAAGCGGAAGAGAGGTCACTCAAAATGTGGCGCTCGTGTCACGTTTTCAAGCTTCGAACGCATAAAAGTCGCAACGGAAGGAGATAGCAAACGAAATCGCGATTCGTTCCAAACACCAGGCCTTGGTGGTGATCCGGCGGGGAAGTCTAATTAGGAAGAATTTTCCGCTTCCCTTGAGACATGCGGGAACTATAAAAACGAACCCATACATAAGTCTAGAGTCGAAGCGGTCTTACTTGAACCATGTGCCCAGATCGCTTTGGAAATCAGGGAAGTAACCACTTGGGTTCCCAAGAATTCAAGTATGAGAGGTGTTATTACTCGGTTTGGTATCAAACGAGGGAGAATGGTTAAGATAGGCGTTTACACCGATACTAACTGTTATAATTTTGTGCGCCGTGTTTATGGTGATATAATCATACATCTATTAACTATTTAAAAATGGAATTTAAGAATATTTATGGATAATTCTTTATGAAATCTTAAGAAGAATTCACCGTAGATATTTAGGGGTATCCGTAATATAATATTTTACTGATGCAGTCATTAAAAAATGTAGGGTTAGACTGATAATTAAATTACACGAAAACCGCAATTTTTCACAAAAACACACAGTTTTCGATAAAAACAATTCTTTACACTTGCATACTCACGCTAGCTGTCCGCAAAGATGGAGAACGCTTTAGAATACCTAAGTAATTAAGATAATGAAAGTAGAACTTGTTTTTGTTTTCATAAATTTGCTGAAAATATATATTTTTCTGAGTATCAAAAGTAGGTATTTTATATATCTTATTGAAATAAAATAATGGAAAAATAACGAAAGTTCATTTTTCGCATACATTCAATCTCAATCAAAGCTAGATAAATTAAAGGTACTTAGGCATGTAATTACTCGTAAAAAATTACAGCGAAAAACAGACCTTTCTTTGTTACTATTATGAAATCATTCAGCTTTAAATCAAACATTATTCTTTCCTATTGCTTAACGCTAATTATAAATCGTGGAATCTAACAAAACTATTTTATCTAACAGCTTAATCTCACTGAGTTTATAGCATTGCTTGGTAGTATATTTGTTGAGCTAAGTTCTGAAATCCTGGCCTACTAGAGCGATCCTCTAATCGTTCAGAGGCATTTTTCTAGGGTTTACATATGTATCGAGTGATGCTAAATTTGTCTATAAGAGTTAGAATAGAAGACATTTATTGATGCAATAAGAGATAATTTCCGCTTAAGTATTTGACCTGCCAAATATAAAATTGAAAGGAAATTTAAATTTCGATCGTCTCATTTTAAAGTATTTCCTAAGAAAGATCGCGGTGAGATAACCGAGAGACAGATAGTGGTAAATATCTCCTTAAATTATTCCAGTAATGTTATAGTTGTTTTTCAAACCGTGCTAACTCATTGTGTAAGCTGATCATAATTACAGTAATGGATTTTGTACCCTAGAAATGGCCTAATTATAGTTTCCATCGAATGCACAATGAAGCCGTAGCGTATGTCTATAATGAAAGCCTTAAGAATCGGAAAGAAAATGGAGGCTTAGATGTTGGGAAAGAGGAGGCCAGCGTAAATCCTTTTGGTAAGTGGCGCGCGTCACAGATCGGTCCTCATAGGCATCATGCGTCAGTCGCCGTCGCCGTGCCTTTGGACGTGGTCTCACGAAGCAGTGGCAAACCAAGGGATGAGCCTTAGCTAAGGTCTTCGTGCGGTGAATCCATCATTTCGCCGATGGAGGACGCGCGCCAGGGGGATAAAAGATAGATAGAGGCAATCCTTCCCTCTTAGGATCTTCCACCAGTGCGTTGTTGCAATACCGAGTTGACGAGGGCTATATGCTATATGGTTTACCTTATGTGGTTAGATCAAGATTGCTCAGGTGCAGATAAATGTCGGCAGCTGTGCTTTTGTCATGGCGGATTCGGACTTGTGTTCAGCTTTTTTATAGATATGTTAGTACGATAAAGGAAGCAATACATTTTGATAGGCTGAGACGCTTGAAATTATAAACAAAATTTTCTTTTTCAAAATTATCTCGTGATACTGATAGACTTCGATAAAAGCTCATACACATTATTATTTATTTTTGTAAAGTTTTGGATTTGCTCAATCCTTAGAGTATTATTTTATAACTTGGTTAGGATACTTATGAAAAATGCGTTAATTACTAACTGACATAATCTGCCGTTTCTACAATACGACATGATAAGATGAAGGTAACTTTTAGTAGGTTCAAGGGACGGTTTCTATGGTTATAATATACTGGATCAAAATTTAAGGGATTTTTCAGCAGTGGAAGTACAACCATCCAAGAATTAATTATTTCGGAAAATATGTACACAGAACTTGTTTTAATCTTCTAAATAGTGTATTTATGAAATGCATCTCCATGGAATATGTGTATTAAGTAAATCATTAAATTAGAGTATCGGGCCTTAAATAAATCTTTTGTGTCATTAGGTAGTACATAGTCTTCATTCTTTCCTTCTCAAATTATAACTGATACGACCTTCCTCGAATTATGACGCTGTAGCTATTCACTTGAACACCGTCATTTTCGATTACTCCTCTTCGAATACATATTAGGTATAATAATTAAACTACCCAAAATCATGAATGAACATAATGAAAATTTGGCGAGTGATAAGAGTAGTGAATGAATTCGAAGTATTTTTATTATTT
This sequence comes from Pachydiplax longipennis, assembly GCA_036926295.1. Taxonomy (NCBI): domain Eukaryota; kingdom Metazoa; phylum Arthropoda; class Insecta; order Odonata; family Libellulidae; genus Pachydiplax; species Pachydiplax longipennis. The sequence goes on from JAVFKF010000012.1 coordinate 23,854,924, forward strand.
TTATTGTTTTTGAATACATTAGTTAAGTATGTACCTTCCTATTTCTCAAATATCAGAATTTAATTTAAAAAATATTTTGACATCAAAAAAACTGTTAATATACATCGGAAATCATTGATTTCCATCAGTTTCCTTCTGCGTATGATTATTAGTCGATTCTACTATTTCTTTAATAAGAATTTTCTCCTTTAAAGTTTCCCAATTTAAGGTTCAAAGAAAATAACTTATAATTGGGAAACTCCGCCAGTATATTCTGTTAGTGTCACTTTTATAATGATGGAGAACTTTAAATGCAATATGTATGCTCTTCCGAATCAGAAAACCTAAGCCGACGTACGCGTTCTGATCACTCTTTAAATGTATGTAAAAATTAAATTAAGCCAGGATATTTTCTCAAATACGTATATTTCATAATTTTTATTATTAATGATTTATCTCGATATTATCTTTAATGCTTTATCTCGATACGTAAACAGTATGGTGTCTGACAAGGAAACTAGGAGAGGTTCTCATCACTTCCCCAATTACAGGAATCATTTTGACAACTCCATTCAGTCTGCAGTCCAACAATATTCTGACCATAATTCATAACTCACCATTGCCTGAAATTGAACTGTCTCGTAAAGAAGTTTAGGAGCGTAGAATTTTCCAATGTGGTAGAAACATGGCTTCCCCGTTCATTTTTCCAGGACACCCAAATACGTCGTCCTCCAAATGTCCTAAATCTCCAACCAGGCGCCACTATGTAAGCTTCTCATTTCGACCCACGACCAAATATCCCATTGGCCTCGACAAAATGCGGACATTGTCTTTAACATATAGGCACGGTACCGCTCGGCGGTGTCTATGCCAGCTAAATTACGACTTTATTCCTCCGTATCTTTGGCCACAGAGACCCTTTGCCTTCTAATAATGCCACGCACGATATCTGACGATGCGACCAGGATTCGAAACGTGAAGCCATGTTGCGGTCGTCCAATGATTTAAAACATCTGCCATACAAAACGCAGCAGCAGCCATCTTGTCCACATCCGTCTGTGGCGAGCATAAGTTTTCATCCAGATTGACCACTCTTTTAGTTTGGCTGCCACAACCACCCAGGATGCCCTGGCCTCTCCCAAACGTCCGGTTATAATTAAATGCTAGGATTTATGCCAATGCCATTCGGGTTAGAGAGACGTGGGACCATTAGCGGGTGTCGGAAGAAACTCCCTGCGTTATCTGGAAACTCGTATTACGTTACCCGTTTTCGTGGGGCGGAGGTTTTTTACCGTCTGGCCAGTGTCCGTCCTGATAAAGCTCGAATCAGATTATGGCTCACTTAAAGCTGATGGATTGAATATATTCATTGTTCCCACTGAAGTTCCCGATACTTACTGGGTGCTTTCGATCTAATTGATCGCATCATTATTCGGTGGCGAAATTACCTATCTATTAACTTTCATATATCTATGAATACATCGTAACAACTTTAGGAACTGCTAAATGAGAGGTTTAATTATTACTCAATATGTAATGGGTAAAAATATATGGTGAGATTATCAGGATAGCTCTCTTAGCATGTTTTAATGTGTTTCTATATTATATTATTAGTAAAAGAGAAAGTGCACTTATAGCAGCATCTACGGAGACCTTTCAGATTTAATGTTGGGAGATATTGAAAGAACTTTATTCTACTAAAATGATGATCGGAGACTCTAAATTTGAAACATTTTTGACTATAATTACACATTTTTCATCCTGAAAGTATAATTGAATTTTTAATGAAATGATTAATATTTATTACACTTAACAGTTTTTATTTTCAGAACTTCTAAGTATTCTACAATGTTTATAAGTAACACATAAAATAAAAGAAAAATTAAATATTTAGAAGATAAAATAATTATGTTTATAATTTTTCACTTTAAAACTTTGTACAGTAAATTAATAGAAAAATTTATACAAACATGGAAAGCTATAGCATAGAATCATATCGTGTATTTTTATAGAATATAAAGTATTTTATTGCCGGTGTGAGTTGATCTTACGTTTTTTGTGGAAAGTTTTATTTTTGGTCGCAGTATTCATGAGTACTTATGAGAAATTTTCTAGAGATTATTATATAGATAGTAATACCGTCAAATTAAATTGGAAGTTTCAGGAAGGTCAGGTGGAACCGCTATGATGCGATAAAATCAATGAATCTCCAAGTAGAATTAAACATTCAAAGTAAGATTCCTTGTCGAAAAGGCTGTTTATCAGTCTGAATTCCTTCGAAAGAGCTGTAATCTAACATCTTTTTCCAACTTTAAACGAGTTAAGAATTTATTACTCTTGATCCAAGGGCACTCGAATTCCAGATTTTAAATGGAGTGTTGACTATCGTTTTTCCTAGTATTTGAATTCTGTGGTGATATGTGTTAATAATAGGAAGCCTCTATTTCAGTACTGGCTTCATACGACAGCATTAGTTTTGAAATAAATTTTTACTTTTGCCGTCTTTCATACTTCGCCTTAGTTGTATTCCCGATTAAAATAATGTCATCTAAATTGGTGTGAGAAAACTTTATTTTAATGGAGCTCAACTAAAACTCACTGAATCTCAAATTTCTTAATCTCTTTCAAAGATATTGTTCCTACATTTTCATTTTAAGCCAAGGCGTTAAATTAGCGCTAGAAATAGAATTTGTAGATGTTTTTAAAGATTATTAAAGAAAAAAACTTTGATAAATCATATTTGAAATTGGGCATAAGGAAAATAATATGTAATTCTTGGTCAGTAATGAATTCATATATGAGGTTCATGTCAGAATATGCTTACCTATTAGAACAAGATGAAGCAATACGATAATATTATCAAATAACAGATACATCGATTGTTAGTGTTCAGGAATGCATTTAATTTTCACGTTATGTTGGCAGTTGACAGTACTCTTGCATAATTTAAGTTTGATCAGCACAGCTGTAGTCATATTGTCAAGAAACGATCCCTAAGTTTTAAGATCAATCACATTACCATAGGTTTGTAAAATACCTTTAATATGTTCATGAGACCCAAATTCCCTGTAAATGCATTGTATTTATAATTGTTATTACATTATTACGATAACAAATCTGGGCTCAAATGTGTTCAAATCTCAAACTGAATTCTTGTCGCCATAGGTCGTATACTTAGCGAGAGTATATTTAGGAAGCGGTGTGTATGTACATGTATTACTAGAGTATTTTGAAAGACCTCTCTGGGACATACATATGCCATTAAGATATTTATGGGTTTACTGAAATAGCAGTGATAGAGATCAGTCACATTTAACTCTCTAAATTAAAATACTTAGCTTAACCGTCGAAATTGATTTTATCAACGTGGGATTCCTCCACTTATAATCTCCCCAAAATGCAACATTTTCTCTTTGAGAGGAAGTCATTTCTTTAGTAAGATTACTAGATCGAACACATTCTCATGTCTATGTCTTGCGTATGATCAATTAACCACCAAGTAAATTAAAAGGACCATTATATTAGACTGGGAAACGTGTTTTCCCGTAATTAATAAACGAATTCATGGACACTTCATTGCGTTGCAATATTTAAAGATAATCTCGACGTATCCTTTTATCAACATCGAATTTCTAAACAGATATTTATGGATCAAAATAGTTTAAAAGGCTCGTTTTGTTGCCTTTTTCACGGTCTTTTACCCGTTACGCATCGCCACCCCTCCTCTGTGCGTGATCCGGGAGCCTCTGCTTTGGTGCGTGCTTGCCTTTTATGTGCTACAAGGGTGAGTGGGATTTCAAACTACGAGAAAGGGGAGGTAAGGCATTTTTGACTTTATGACTTGCCTACACACAAACACACGCGCAGTCCATTTTCCTCTTTACGTTCCTTTTCCCACATTTTTCTCTCCGACTGATCCTATTTTCCTGAACTTCCCATACCCCTCTCCTTTCAGACCTGGCACTACTACTACCTCCTTCTCTATCTTTTCCTATCTCTTCCTGAGTATCCAATGGTTCGAATCACCGTTAAATGCTAGAGCACGGTCTATACCTAATAAAGATACCGCTATAACAAAAGGTCATTCTCAGTTTTACAGGTCGTAACGGCAATTACTGTCTTTTTACATGCAGTTCCTTGGACCATTACTACCCATTGGTTTCAAAGGATATTCTTTTAATGTTTATGCGAGAGTTTGGTTAAAGTCGTTGCGCACGCGCTGGTGGCTTAATTCAATATGAGCGGTGGTATGTAAAGAGGGGGTTGGAATAAAGAAGCTTTATTTTCCTACATCTTTCACCAATTCTCGTCTATAATCCCATTTACTTGTTCTCATTCTTGTGCTCTGTTGCTGGAAATCGAGCCGAAAAATTTTTCTTTCAGGTTTTCGCTGCGGTTCAGCGTAAGAACCAAATTTATATTTATACATATATTTCTATTTTGTAAGTCTTCAGTTGTATTCCTCTTCAGTCAAAGTGAGTTTCCTCCATAAAATCATAATTCACATATTAATCCTATTTTTCATCTATTTTTTTCATTTCTATAACTATTGTAAAATTTAAGAGCAGTTTTTTTTGTATTCCTGCGAAAAGGAAAAATCTAAGTCATAAAAATTTAAGTTGAAATTCTTGGAATACCAGTCATTTACAAGATATTCAGACGCGACACAAAAGTAACTTGTATTAATCCATTCTACTAACTGCTGGACAGTTATTGAGATTTGTGAGACACTCCGAGGATTATCAGCCACTACTTTTAGTTTTATCTTTCTACTAATTAACCCTTTTCTTTCCCTCTCCTGTTCCTCATTTTTATCAAGCAGAAATATATTCATCCCCTCAGCTATTCCGGCTTTTTCCTTAATTACCATTCAATCCATTAAATCCCGTCTCCAAGCACTGCATTCCTTTCCCTCTTTCGAGGATTGTTTTATAGGTTCCCAATCCCTACTCTTCTATTCATCCTTCGACTTCTAGGAATTTCAAACCTGCGCCGTTTGGGTATAAAGTGTCTCGAATAATTCCTGATGTATTCAAGAGTTTTAAAGCTAAATTCTTTCGATAAACGTTCATTGTTCAGAGCCTTGTCTAATTAGATGCAGTTTCAGAGAAAATAAATAAAATTAATTTTAACTTTTATGGGCATATGATAGTGAAAATTTTCCATATTATCAAATTTTTACAGGGTATTCTCATCCGTTTTATTCATTAATTAATGATTTACCTGGACGATCCTCGTAAAGAATAAAAATTAAAATTTTCCGAGAAAACTATGGACGCTTATGTAATTATCAATAAAGTTCAAAGGTAGAGCTTTAAGTATTTACATTTAGAAATACGAAATTTAGGTACTTGGTTTTTAATTATGTTAGTGAAAATTAGTTAGTTTCGTCTTAGCGAAAGGTTCTACTTCTCCAAATCTATGGTCGTTTAATGTAAATGAACACTGTAAATAACATAAAGGATATGAATTGAAAATGAAGACTTTCCACATTTTTCTTGCAAGTAATACCTTGTTCAGCTTCTTTTGATGAAATGTCTAATAAATGCACAATGCATCAATAAATTTTATTTGCTACTCTTTGTTAAGAAACGCAAGTTTTTTAAATTTTATTCCCTATGCGTTAATCAATCTGCATCAGTCAATGAATTAAATTCATGGAGTAATAGAATTTAGAACCTCTAACACTTAAGTGGTACTCACGGCTGTTGACAAATACGAGAACAGACTTCAACCCGCTTGGTTGATTTTCCTCCAAATCAGCTTCCAGTCGATTCAGGTGTCCCATGTGTATTTTACCGATGCTAGAAATACATCGAAACCCTTACTGTAAAAGTTTAGCGAATTCATATTCTGTCTCTAAAGCCATTCGTCTGAAGTCTAGTGGTGGTCTAGTGGAATCCTTATCCTTTCCACTATTAGCTAAGAGAAGCTCCGGTAAGGGAATGAGGCAAGATGTTGAACGCTAATCTTTCTTAACAAAAACACTTAAGAACGGCACACATTCCTCTGAATTACAGTTTTTACTGCAGTAGGTATGGAGTGACAGAAATGAATCCCGTTATTTATTAATGCCTCTGCAGCTTAAAAACAATCCAGGAATGAACGTGTCTCAAATAGACATACATAGAAGATAGGTCTTTTATTCTGCCGCATAAGTAATTGAAAGTGTGAAGTACTGTGTACTACTCCACAATGCATAGTATTAGGAATGAATATTATTTATATTTGGAGGAAATATATTTCATCAATTATTTATACCGAAAATTAAACGGAATACTTATTATCGTGACACGTAAATTTCCGTAATTTTTTATTCTATATCAGGTTAAAATATCTGCCCGGAAAGTAGGAGATTTTTATTCATTGATTTGTATTCTATATCAGTTATACGAAATTCAGGCAAAATGTTCAAGTTCGCCGTTTTTGGCCCATCATTTCCTCCTCCAATTTGACCAGCGACCATATCTTATCCCAAGACAAATACCTTTGCGCAGACCATATCTTTCAAGTGTCCGAAGTGGAACGTATTGTTTACCTATATCTGTGGTGCAAAATAAACAAAGCTCGGGAAAAAAGATTGAAATGCGCAGCCTCTATTTTTATTTTTGAGTCTCGCTTTCCTCACGTGATTTCCTCACATTCAATATTTAGTCAGTGGGATGCACCTCACCGAGGACAAGTCAACACCTTGTACACACGGCTCTCCCACACACGCCCTCTCTCTTTACATCCGAAAGAGTGCATCCAACGAGAGAAAGAGAGAGTAAATATCTGCACCGCGTCCTTGGTCCTTTCTGCTTTCTCTTCCGGATGAAAGAATCTCACGAAGAAAAACGGCCTTTTTTTACGGCTCATCCTAAATTCCCGAATTAAAAATTACTCTCAATTTTCGCTTGACGTTGATAATGACGAACGGCATGTTGATTTCCACCAGGAAAATAAACCTTCTCTTATTTTTGGTTGCACCGAATGCGGCTAGAGCTCCCTCTGGGAATTTTATTATCTACTAAAACTTTCATAGTTTATATAGCGTTCGTGTTGTCTGCCGCTGAGTGTGATATACATCCAGAAATGCGTTGATGCGTGATGAAGCCCATGGGAATATAATGAATAGTAATATAGGAATAGGAAAGGATTCTGAGAAACATAAAGGGAAGATTCAAATATTCTTAGTCTTCCATTCCGTCATGATTTTCATTCTGTACCTAAATCACGTAAATCTGGAATGCTTGGAGGCATTAAAAATCTTTTGAAGATGTAGGGTCACTGAAATTTTATTTTGATCATTATTTTAAGCCACATCCAGAATCAAATCGGTTCGTGGACTACAGGTACCTTTTTATTTCAGCCATCTTTCCCCTTCATGGCTATCTATCTAAGGATAGACTATCTCAATTTCCACATGTGGCTTGCTTTATTGAGACATCTTGTTCTTGAAATTGGAAGGATTTTTCATGTTCAATGAAAGGTTGCCTAATAATTACTACATTCATCGTAATAAATATACGAATATTTAAGTCTGTATAAAACCTGTACAAATATTGGATGGGTAATAAATACAAGGTATGACGTAACACTTCAATACTCGGCGTTTGGTTTTTAATTGAAACGAAGATTTTATTAAATGCAAACATATTTGTCTCCAAGGTTCATGAAAGTGCTGAGTGTCGTAAGCGAGGCATTCCCACAGCTAATCCCAATAAAATTCAGGCGGGGAAAGAGAACTGGTCGATTTCTTCCCATTCGAGCCAGCAATTCAAATGTCTAGAATTAAAAGAGGAGATAAGGGCGAATTAAAAAACATTCATCAAAGACTAAAAACAGACGCCCAAGGTCTTTACGAAGCGAGAGGAAGGCAACAAAAACAAGCGAGAAATAAGGCTAGTGGAGAAAAGCGCACAGATTAGAAAGGGAAAAAGGCATATATCGTCGTCCCGAAAAAGCAACCGAAAATTACCATCCTCGAGTGTGAGGCAAGTGGAATCCTTTTCTCTCCACTTTGAATCTCTTCCATTTTCATCCCCCTCAAGGATCAGCTCTATCCGCTTTCGTTTCCTTTGGATTCCATTAATCAATCTTTTAGTATTAGATCGCGATATATATCAATGTCACGCGCGTAAACTCTTTAAAACCGAAGGGCCATAATTTAATCTGCCTATCCCTTCCAATTTTTTCATCTCTGTCTTCATTTCAATGTCGGAAAGATTTCTTCATAGGTTATCTGTTTTATTCCAAATTTTTCAGAACATTTATAATTTTCTAAATGTGTTGCGAAATCTTCAAAGACAAAAATTAAACTTGCATAGATGTTACATTATTATCTGCTTTCACGTGCTCTGTGTCATGTTCTAGAATTACATTCGAGTAAATAATGACTTTAAATGTATAAATCAGTCAAGATAAAATAAAAAATATTTTGTAAAACTCATTCTTAAAGACAAAAATATTTCAGTTCTATCTATAAATGCTATACTAGGCTAATAGCCTTAGGCTAATAGCCTAAGGATGCTCTATAGCGATCGTCAGAGAAAATTTTAGGAGAAACAAGGTAAAGTTATGAATATTCTGCGAGGGATTTGAGGTTTATAATTTATAATTTACAATTAACAATTATATAATGGTAAAATCGTAAACAACTAAATATAGCATAAACCAGTGATGTTTATGTTACCTTCCCCGTGAGTTAACTGTTACCCAAGAAGTATATTTAATAAATTTCTCTAATCTTAAAATACTTATGAGAAACCAACATCACTTAGAGAACCCTTACAATTCGGTTAAGTTCGCTAAGAGAATGAGAAGTCCGAAAGCATATTTTCTCTATGCCTGTGATCCCTCACAATAGCTTTAGCAGTGTCACCAGTTACGTTAAAAATTATCAAGCCAAACAAATATTGTGGAAGTATCTGCTCTAATATAAAACAGAGTTAGTGCTCAGTATGAGGTAAACATATTCTGTTTTATAATTCTTGTGTGGTAGCTTTTTTTAATAATCTACATACAAAATAGTTTGGTGATTCATAAGCATTCACTATTGTAACTATTAGTCCACTCGTAAAATTTATCATTTCAAATATGAGCTCTATTTTTGACATTAGTTAACTAAAAAAATTATATGATCTTTGCTAATTTCTGGCTGCTCATGATTCGATATTTTAGTGAAAGCAGATGCAATAATGGTATTTTCATATAAAAATCCCTCAAATATAAATCTACCGAAAGTCATCTTCGGAAAATATAAATCAATTTCACTTTGGTTTCTGCCATACTCGAAATCCAAGGCCGTTTTGGGAGATGTCTGTTGCTGAAGTTATGCAGTAATTTAACGTGGCGGACACGTGTTTAAACATGTGTTTCCCTAACTCGAATTCTTCACCTCTAACTTTGCTCTTCTCTTTTTATTTATTTTTCGAGGGTTACTATTAAGCCTCCCGTTCTTTCTTACTCTCTCGTTCTTCATGAGAACCCCTTACTTGCTTATCACACCACAGATTTATAACCGTTGACGCCCTTTAGTTTTCAGGTGCGTTGGCAGGTCTCTTTTTTAAAGGAGAAAGGAAAGGGAAACCAGTTCCCTCAACAATCAGTAGTAAATGAATGTGTGCGTGAGAGAAGATGATACAAAAGTACGCACCAAGAGAGGCTCGATAGAAAAAATGTCCCACTTTTCTACAAAGGCCACTCCCTTGTTCGTTAATGAATGCTACGCCCACGTTGCTTTGTCATAAACGACTGCATTACGGCATATTGCGTACTCACTATGTCATAACGATTAGACTTCATCTTAATCATGCGTGGAATTTAGATGAATATCGTTCGGGTTCTTAAGTGTAAATTCGTTTCAATCCCATTGTGATAATAATCTAAGTGAGATGGAATTCATCACATCACTGAAGATATATTAGAAAGGCGATGAATTCAAACCAAATCTTATGAAGCTCCAAACCAAAGTTATGTATGCATATATTTTTCTCTTTACGTAAGTTTAAATGGAACTGGATACAATGTTTACGAAAGAATTTTTAAAACTTCATCTATTAAAAATGTTTTCATATAGAAAAATATCAATTTTAAAATATTCCATCCTAAATCGCTTTTACCTTAAAAAAATCTACTATCTGCCATTTAATGAAATTCATTATTTAAATGTTATCTGAAATAATGCGTAGATGAAATTATTAATAAAATATTGATTGAATATTCCCAGCAATTATTAGTTACGCTTGTTTCTATCTTAAATAAGAATGACACACAAGATTTTCTTACCTAATACTGTAGTAAATCAATTTATAGGCACAATTTTAGAAAAATCGTTTTAAATAGAATAAGGGACATTATCTAACTACTATGTGGAAAAGACTTGAATGGAAGTGGATTTTGCAAAATCGTGTAAGTCGGTCACTTTAGAATGTGAAGAGAATGTGAAGCAATTTGCGAAAATTTACGGTAATGCTGTTTTCTCTAATTCTTTCCATAGAATTGATAAAAATGATTATTTCTGGGAGGCTTACCTCGATCCCTCCACGTTAGATTTCGTCTTACTAAAAACTTCCTGCGAAGTTCTTTTAGGAGGTGTATTTTCTTTATGGGAGATATTTTGGCTTTCTATATGAGACAAAATAAAGAATGTAAACTATGTGAAACCATATATAGTTATAGAAATCTTTATTTCGTACATGGTGGTTCTTAAGATTAAAATGGTTCTTTGCCTCTAAAACTTTAGGTGTGCATTAATTTTACCCTGAGATAAGAATCGATGTACTTCTTGATAAGGGACTCCATTATTTTCCCCTAACTTGTGCTTTTACCAATTTCACCAGCCCCCTAACATTCTTGTGGTTTTCCTTCCCAAACACCTCAAGAATAGTGAAGTTCTTGAATAAGTACTTTACTTTGTTTATAGTCCCCAATTGGCTAAATATATATTTAGCATGATTATTTCGTTTTCATTCCATTTCCGTCATTATAACACAAAAGTTACAAAAAGAGATCTAACGATAAGCAAATACATCGCCATAATGGGCTTTCAAATTTTTTGCGTAATATTTATTCGTTAACGATTGTATTTGGTAATGATTTAACTATTTATCTTACAAGTACTTCCTGATATGAAAAAATTTTATGACTGACAACTACCGTTTATATTTAGTCATCACTTCTTAAACAGTTTGTGACAGCGAAGCAAATCCTCTCTTTGTTCCTCGCCGAAATTTCATCGCTCACCGTCGAACTATCAACATCATTCATTCCAGAAATCTCGACGCCCGGATCGCCCGCGTCAGCAACCACGCCGCCTGCAGGCTCTTTTCTTCCAAGTACAACTTACAACGTACAACATTGAATGCCAATTGTGGAAAATAATAATGCGAAACACGCTTCTTGGCTTACATGCACTTGCGTTAGGAGTGAAACCATTTTTTCGAAATATTTTCTCCCAAATATTTTATAAAAATTGAAATATTTCCCTCCTCGGGTGGACCTAAAACTATACAGAGATGCCGCCGCTGCTCGAAAAAAGTGGAAAAATTTTCCCCCAAAATCCTACGAACTCTGAAAAATTTCATCGGGCCGGCTGGGTATAGCGGGGAAATGCGGTTTGGGGCAGAGAGTGGGGGTGAGTGCGGTCACAGGTTGCGTCCTTCGGTGTCTGGAGTCGAGGGTGGATGGGGAGCGTGCCGCCTTAGGGAAATAATGGGGCACGTGCTTGAGCCACTCGTCAGTGGAGACCCATTTACAGCGCTCTCTCTCCCCTTTCGTCTCCATTTACTCCCACTACTCTCATCCCCCACATGCACGTCAGATGCACTCCTCACTCCCTTACTTCCAGGGTAATAAAGTTGTCGAGCAAATGCGATCTCAGCACTCATTAGAGCAGTGATCTTCCACGTTTTAAATCCGCGGCAAACGTATTTACTAAATCAAACTTACTTAATCACTCCTTTACTTTCAGTGGAGATTAAAAGTTAAAATGGAAAAAATGAAGCCATGTGTGGAATAAAATGCATTGTTTTCCATTCGAATCCTCAGTAAATCACAGTCTCCAGATCTCGAAAAAGGTATGTTTATTTACCCTAATGAGAAAATAGAAAATTGTTACAATATTACCCTCGGACATTACTTGGCAGGCCAAGATATTACTGTTCGTGCCACGGCACGATAGCTGGTTTCGCCTCGGCGTGATCTTGATCTCCAACGACGAAAAAACTTATAATTTTTTTATATTTTATCATAGATTTTGATTTAATTTTTATCAATTTCAAGATGCTTGAGGATGAGGTGAAGTATATTACAGAAGATTTTATTAAAATTATGATCTTAGAGATAAATTTCTCGTTAGAACGTTTTATTATCTTGGAAAAGTGAGTGAAATAGTTAAATAGTTTCAAAGAAGAACATTTTCAAAAAACTAATGAGTTTTGGAAGGCGAATTTATTTTCTTAGAAAGTAGGAATATAGCATTCATCATCGTAAACTTAATTCTTTTATGTGATTTTTTTATTTGTGAGCAGTGGGAATATCTAAGCTGAGTATTACCGAACCAAGAGCATACTTACTGTATACAAGTATCTCACTTTTTGGCTGAGAAAATCTGAAGGTAAGAATTTTCTTCAACAAAGTTTGCTTAGATGAAAGTTTCCTACAGTTAATTGAGCACCTAATTAATCAAATTATATTAAGCATACGTTTGAGGGTAAACCGTCTAATCTGGGGTTCAAAGGCGTAATGAATCTTTACCCTCAGCCTCTCTTCAGAAATAAGCATTTCTCCAGCAACCTCTTCTCTGCTCAAAAGGCTTCCTCCCCTTTCCACAAAAGCACGGTCTACCGAGACATGCACGCGAACAAGCACGAGCCTCGGACGTCACGCTCCTGCACGGCCGGACTATTTTCGTGGTCCACATGAATAGGTTGCGTTAATAACTCCAACTTCTCTCCAAGCGTACACATTTCTGCTTCTCTTTACTCGCATGTATCCACCGTCAGCTTCGTTACTTTTTGTACACAACCTCTCCTTGCTACAGGGCTCATTTGTTTTTCCACTCTTATTTTTCGCTTGCGATTTTTTCTCTCTTTGAACTCTCCTCCAACCTTACCGCATTGTATTATTTTCCGCAGTTTTTCCTCAATACACCGCTTAGCTAAGTGTTTAATAAACTTTGATAGGCTGAGGACTCTTTTTTCTCATTTTACGTCTCGCAGACACTCAAAACTTTGTTTCATATACAAATTAAGATTACATTTATATCTCATATACTATCGAGTAGATGCGATTAATTGCAAAAGTTTTAGTATTAAAATGCTTTCATAGATATAATTGATATGAATATAAAACGAAAATAAAAAAGCGAGGTTGAATACTACGTAAGGGAGGATAAATATTTATAGAAAATTAATTATATGATTTTAAACCCCTTTGCTTCCTTAACTGCGCTTCGTGGCAAACCATACATGGGTGGTCTGAAAATTTTCGCCATTTCTCGACACGTTTTCTGAAAATTTCTGAAAACTGCACGTAAATGCGGCTAACACACCTATGTATTACTTTTTTGAAAGCGTTCAAGAAATGAATGCCATTATCAGCACCTCAGTAGCATTATTATTATCATTGTCATTAGCCAGACTGAGAAATAAATGAAAGATGCAATTTTCTTAATCCTCTACATTTTAATTCCAACACTATTTAATTCATTCTCTCATCTCTTTTTATTTTATTCTCTATTTCTCTGTTATCTTCATTTCGTTCTCTTCATCAGTTTCGTTTACTTTTCTCGTTACTACTTCTTGATTCGTCTCATATCCGCTGGCCTTATTTTCCGCCGCAGCTTTTTTAGTGTCTGCAGCAAATCGGCTGAAAGTTACGAAAGGCGATTTACGAGTAGTCGAGCCAGCGTGGAATATACCCAGATGAATGCGTAGCTGTAGTTGTGGAAACGGAAAATAATTAGATAGCCTTGGCTCCAAAGACTCAGCTGTTCCTTATGAGAGTTGATCTTCAGGTACAGGAAAGTAAACATAGCTCTGTAGTGAGTGTAAATAAAATATGTAGTTTTTGCATCGAGAAGTAAATCTAAAGATTTTCAAGTGTCGATAGAATCATCTCCTCCTTCTCTAGCACATTCCGGAAGATTCTTTTTATGGTAATTTTATGCTTTGACAAAGAACTCACGGAATTAGTGAGGGTTACATAGTTACCTTTACCGTAAAACTACCTTACCTCGTGTGATTAAGGAAATATTTATTTGGATTCTGTGTTACAAGATGAGCATGAAACACAGGATTCAGCTAAATTTATGTGCTGCACCTTTTACCTACCTTGCAACTACATACTATACCTAATACCAATAAAGCCTTTCTTTATACTCTATTTGAGTCGCAGGTTTTTCATACCCCTATTATCTTCGCGGGCCTTTTTTCGGTTGTGGATACTTTCTTATTCGCAAAATGTTCTTTTGTTGCTTTTTCAGTATTATTTGTTATTTTTCATATATCTCTTAACTATTACATCCTGTTGATCATACTACTCTACTATATTCATTACCTGTAACGGATTCGATGGAAAGCGGGACTCACCGAGATAAAATCGTATTAGCGCACGTTAGTCGCATATTGTTTTTTTATTATTTCTACTATTCCGATCCCCCATCTCGTATTCCACTTATTAGATTTTTCAATCTGAATATTTTAATGTTGTAGTTGAAACGGTAGCATCAGGCATAAGGCTTAAAAACGAACGAATCTCCAGTTATTTAGAAAAGGTTGCATTTCTCTCACAACAGGAATGAGCTCGTTGCAAAGGCAGTGCCGCGAATCGTCTCATTGCAATACCAGGTTGTAAAGTGGGGAAGTTTTCTTCTGGGATGCGTAAACACTGCAGGATCCTCCTGACCACATAACTATGCAATGGCCGTTATTCATAGTCCTATGGATAGAATTCCATAACTGCAAAGACGCGCATACAAATGATTGATGATAAATTCAAACAGCTGCGTTTTCTTCCTATACTTTTATTGCAGGTGCATTTAAGACGAGCATCATACGTATTCCATGATGGGAAAGAAAACGTGATAGATAAATCTAATCAACGGGCACATTAATAATAATAATGGCGTGGACAAGAAACGCAATGAAAACGACATCGTCGTTAAAAAGAGAGTACTAATCGAGTAAGATGGCTCTCATATTGTCATAGTTCAGTTATCTAAATTATCCGTTTATAATTCACTTAACTTTAGTATGTGGGGATGGGTGAGGGAAGAATTCAGTATATTTCAGTTCGCCAGGTAAATAAGAGTTGGCCAATCTTTTATGGTTTATACGTCAATTATTTTTTTGGTAGATTCTACTGCTTGGCCCATGACTTCGTGGTAGTACTCCAAGATGGAACAAGGAAAAGGCGAACATCATGGCGTCATCATGACTGTTTCATTTCAATATATGAAATGCGATCATCATCGAAACCATGGTCGTTTGAGGTAAATATCGTGGTTAGTAACAGCTCGCCTTTTCCCTGTTCCTTGAGGAAACTAAATACGTTTCTTAGAATGCTTAAATTCGACTACTTACGCAAGGATCGTCAGACCATTTAATTCTCCGAAATTTTATCGACAGTGTCATAAATTAAGATTGTTGAATCAACGACAAACAATTATACCGGACATGGATTATTATATCCTACTTTAAGGATAGGAGACTACGCATTTTTAGAGAAAGAACTTAGCAGAGTGGCGTAGTAACGAAGCATCGGGAATCCTCAGTAGGATTGATTAAAAGATTACCAAAATAATTTTCCCAAGAAGCTTCTTCATCAGTGAAAATATTAATAGATGTGATTTTTAAGAAAAATATTAATTTATCCAAATTCTTTTCATGTTATGTAGAGCTCCGCAAACTTTTACTCACCAAACTAATTATTGGAAATCATGGTCGTTTCCATTTAATAGTGTGGTTGGTAAAAGTTTGATTTTTCTTTGGCCCTTCATTCAATTATCACATTTTTATTTGAGTTGCACCAATACTTCGTACATACAACCGTATTGCGCTAAAAACTACAATGATATGGAATAGTAAGTGGGCTCCATAGAACTCACCGATATGTAATGTAGTATTTGTTTTGTGTGCATATATGAAAATTGCGTAAAAATATATTTCTAATTTTTCTCTTAATTCAGTGTGTGGTTTTACTTGGACAATGCTCTGCTTTGGGTGGATACGCCGTAAGTTGGCCATTCTAATCTAGATGATGATCTTGACAAATTAGTTTCAACCGACCCCAACGTTATCTTAACGAACGCGATAATCGGCCCTCTTACGAAGGAGAGCATCTTTCGCTGGAAAGGTCATCGGATAACAGGCGGATGCAACCGGTAAATAGTCCTAGGGAGAGATGTTGCGCATACCCTTTCGGAAAAAACTCCTTGCAGTAGAACAGGGAAGGGATTATAACACCAGAACATAAGCAGCTGACTCTCCTTCCGAAGTCTCCCTATAATCGCCTTCATATTTCACCTTCCTCCTGCTTGTTTTGGCTGACGCATTTAGGCGGTCCGTAGGGACCGGATGCATGCAAAACTGCCGAGAAGACGAAGGATAGGTTTGAAAGGTGCGGGCACGCGGAGGGCTTCTTCCTTCCCCTTTGGGATGTCCGCGGAGGAAGTAAGAGCTTTGCTTAAAAATCCCCCATCGGACCATACTTCAAAAATCCATTCCACCCCCTGCACCCGTTCCTTACGACTGAGGAAGAAAAAAAAAGTCTTTTCAGCGACGGGACGATCCTTACTCCCCCCGGTGTCAGTTGACATCCCTGTCTGCCAGGACCACCGAGTGTCTCCCGGGAGGGACGGTCCCTCGCCACCTTGGGGAAGTGATCGGAAAGATGTATTATTCACGTATGCCAACAATATTCGTCCGTCAGTACGCCGTCGTCGTGGTGGGCCTTTTTACGACGTCCGAGGGAAATGTTGCCAAGGAGCTCTTTGTCCCAAAACGAAAGAGAAACAAAAGTACGCGCCAACTTTCGTTTCCGAAATACGAAATTTTTCATTCATGCAGTAGTGTGTGGGTGGCAAGAGAATATGGGAGGCAAAAGCAAATGTTTTAGCTCTGCGTCCACAATGAGAGATATTGTACACGGTTGTACTGTTTACGCCTGAGATAGATTTCTGCCGTGATATTATGATTCATTCTGAATAATGATAACCAGAGTTAGAGGAAAACAGGCACTACAATCTTATGAAAATTCTATAGGGATTTAATCTTGAGTAACACTGATGATTAACTAACACAATACACAAAAGTATCTAAAGATTTTAGAGACCATTGTTAGCAAATCGGAAAATTTGATTTTGTTGAGAGAAGCAGTGAAATAAGGAGTGCATTGATAGAAAATACAGAAGAAAGACTATATAAAACTTTTTATCTCTAAATCTGACATAATTTGTCAAATATAAATTTTCTGATTGAAATGCTTATAAAAGGATAAGCAATTATCCATGATAAAAGAATATATAATAAGACAAATGACTGACTTAAAAGAAATCATATCTCAACAACCCGTAACTCAAGATTTCATTTCTGTTACTCACTCATACTTTGCAGTACATTTTCATTTGCTTTTTATATTTCTTTTACATTTGCGATAAATTATGAATTTCAACATCTTAGCAAAAACGTCGTATACATGTGAGAAACTTAATAAACTCAATTTCCATCGAATTTAGAGTAAAATCCCTCTCTGCTAACGCAAACTTGTTGATATATTTCACGTATTCGCTCATTAAAATGTATGGAAGGAATTATTTATGAGAAATCTAAGTTTTTCGAAAGCGACGTCTGCTTTGTGTCGAACAAACCAAGTTAATTATATACCTCCTTAGTCGCTCCCTTTTCAGGCGATGGACACCGAGAATTAGTTCTTTTCGATGTTCGAAACCAAAAATTTCCTTTTGCGTCCAGTGGAGGTCCGAAAACCATTTTCTAAATTTTTTCCCCCCCGACATGCAATAAATTGCAAAAGAGACTCGAGGAAGGAGGGTCACTCCCAAGTCAGAGGCAAAAAAGGGAACCGAGTTCATTAAATGCTTTCTTCTCGAATGTACTCCCAATTCTTGACCAAGTGGTCCACTTTGGATCTCGGAGTGTTTCCATCCATCAAGGGAATGCTACCGTCTATCAGCTAGTACGACGCTTTCTAACCTTTCCTTGTCCTCCCTAAGGTTAAGACCTTCGTATGTTACTCGGGTGGCTCTTGACCTCAACCTTTCTCTTCACTTGGACAGCTGTTGGGATGCGAAACCGAGGACAGATATAGGATCTCATCCTCCGTGAGCGACTTTCACCCTATTTCTTGAGTCATCAGTCAAGTTCTCTGGTATCACTGCTTAAATTTCGGATTCCGTATTCCGCAGAATATTATAATGAGTTCAAATAAGAATACACAGGGACATGATTTGGTTGAATTTGATCAAACTTTCTCTCCTATGTATCGCTACAAAGAGAGGACTTCGGACGCTTGATTTAGATGATCATTTTAATTACATTGATAATGCTCTATATTGGATAAGATCGGTGTATTTTTCTTCTCATTCATTTCTTAACCATCTAGGTTAATTGATATTTGAATTGGTCTTTGAACTATTTGAAGATTACTTACTCAAAGGTGTACAAATCATTTGCGTGTACTTCTATAAAATTTACTATCAAAATACGATTTAATTTCCATTATTGTGAGGAATTTTGAAAATTTCATTAACCGAAATTTCTTTTAAGTTCAAGGTATATATTGTGCAAAAAAGTGAATGTAACTGCAATGACCGTAATGATATAAATTTCAATAGTAAGAATCACAGACGTAGAGTGATAATTGTATCGTTCGATGATTTGGGGCTTCTCAATATCGTGCGTAAAGTAAATTTTTCTTGAAAATGGAAAGTTTTAGCCACCGCAAGTAATTTTTTCTATTCAATGGTCATGATGACTTAAAATACTTCAACCTTAATTAGATATAAATTTATTCTGTATCATTTCTCAAACCCTTCAGAAGCGTAAATTCTTATTATCAGTGATTTCCTATAATTCTCTGTCTAATTATAATAAGTAGTCTGTCACATTCTCGTTTATGTTGCAAGGTTTCACTTAGAATATCAAACAATCCTCACATTCTTCAAGAGTAATGAATCATGTAATATTAATCTAATAGCTAATCGATTATATTGCAATTTTTCCTTTAAATCCCTTCTAAGGAGTACTTTAATGATTGAGAAACGCTAATGATTGTAATTAAGAGAGATCGAACCATACTACTTTTCTTATGGAGGGCATGCTGGAGAAAAATGTCGCTGTTTGACTCTAACTAGTGTATGATGTGCCATAGTTTAGTTGAAGCAACGCTACATACTTCAAATGCATTAGGTATCAGTAAAGTAATGATCTTTTATAAAACTCACTCATTAATTTCGTGAAACATGTATCATAACAGTGAAAGAAAAAAACCCTATGGGGAAGGATGGCAGCGGAAACTAACTCGATTAAAGCTCTTTATTTTGATTGACTGCACCATTGAAATTCATGGGAAAGGAATGGAACTTTCCGTAAATGAAGTAAGCCACACGACTCGGAATGTAGCGGAGATCAGCCTTGCCCATCAGGTGTTCTGGTCACGGAGTGGCGACTGCCGGGTATCACATGTGATGCGAGAAATTCAATCTCATATAAAGAAAGAGGCCATGATAGAAGTGGTATAAGAAGAGGTTGCGTAGGAGAGAAAGCGAGAGGAAGGAATAGTTTAAGTTGTTCCTCGTTATTTAGGTCATTCATATTGAGCGTAGGAGTAAGAGGTAACAAAAGAATGGCTTCTCAGGGGACCTTTTTCAATCTACTGGACATATCATTTGCCTCTATTGTCCTTTGCATATGTTTGGACTTAGTCCAAAGGGTATAGTCAGATTATATCATTCTACCCCAAGTTATCATTATAACTTTGTAATAAATGAAATATTATATATATATTATAAATCATTTCATATATTTCACTACAATTATACTGCTAGTCATACGAATGCATGTTTTAAATCGTGAAGATATTTCGTGATAAAATTTACCACTACTTCGACTTTAAACAGATGTCCATACTCCTGATAATTTATCTTTTGATTCGTGTTTAGTCTCGTTTTGTTGAGAACAAGTTCTGTTCATATGCCTCGAGATTATACATTTTTCGAGAAAATGGTAGTTTTATTTTATGTATGTACAAGGAGCAGTTAGGTACAAAATATTTCTGGGATTACATAGTGGCAACAAAAGATCTCCTTATTTCATCAGTAATAGCCTAGATAATATAGATAATAGCCTGATTAGAAGAAGATTTCACCTATTTTCACGAAAGACTTTCATAATTCATATGACATTTTAAGGTAATATTTTAATGTCATATATTACAATTGGCTGCGTACTAAATTAAAAACATACCACCTAGGCATTAGAAAAGCTTGCATTCTGCAATCTGAAAATATTCATATGGATATGCACGGTAGATGAGAAAATGTATATTTTACCTCCATATGGCGTTAATTTAAAAAGGGGTAAATCGATGAACACGGAAAGAGCAATTTGAAGAATGACCTTGATAGAAAATGAGATTTGAATCATAACAGTTCCGGTATACGTCACTTCTATTGAAGTCGGACGAAAAGTTAAGAAATCTGATTGAACCTGAAACCACTTTGCTGAATTAGTACATTTTCCTACTTATTCCATGTTGTGAGTAATTAAACACCAATGGTCTCAATGAATTCTAAGTAAATGTTCATCAAATGACCGAAGTTGCATTGCAGAAGATTATCTCAATGAATTCTAAGTAAATGTTCATCAAATGACCGAAGTTCCATTGCAGAAGATTATTTTCTTCTATGATGACTATGACATCTACCAAGTTCTCTACTCCGAAAAGAACCCCTGCGTTCTTTTACGTACTTCTTTTGGCAGAGAATCAAAGGAATGAAGAGAATGACTATAGAGAAGAGGAATCGAGAGATACAGCGGTTGTAAAAGGTGCGCCCGCACGTGTCTGAATGTAACCTGCAGGTTAACTGTTGGTTATTCCGGAGCAAGGAATGTCTCATCGCTCTTGTATGAAAACGTTCGCGTTACTCGACCTGTTTACCAATCGCTCATAGATCTGTGGGCGAGGACGTGAGGATATTCACGAAAGATGATGTTTTGTTTTCCGCGTTAGATAAGCGAGAATGTCCCATTCATAAAACCGGCAGTAAACTGCGAATCTAAACCTCGAAGCGCAAAGTTTACGATTTGGTCTGTGCAAATGACTTTGGCTACTGAGATTAAGCTAAATAAGATAGTCATAGAAGCGCAATGCTTATTTAATCTTAGAACAGCGATTCTTTCTCTATTTCTGGACGTTTTTTTTTTTCAAGTTTTGAGCTTTGTTAAGTAATTTTACCACATGGTTATTAGTGAGAAGAAAATATAAAGCAGCGTAACTTGATATAGCAGTTGATTTGTAAGTACTTATAGTAAAAATATTTTTGAAGATTGCAATGAATCCTAATTCCTGTTCGTAATGAAGTTTGCTGGAATGTTTTGCTCTCTCCAATGTAACGGTGATCCGGAATGCAGATGGAAACGAAAGAGACCTGGAATACAACCAAAGGGTGACAATGCTCTGTCCGACTAATCTTCAGTTCGACTACACATAACTAGCATTAGCATCTACGCGAAATGTACATAAATTTTATTTTATAGAAGCAGTAACCGCACTACTTAAAGACGTGGCACCGAAAGAAAATAATTCTGTAAATATCTTAATCTCAACATCATATATTGTCGATTCCAATGGTATAAGTAGTATTATTGTTAAAAGTACTTCGTCAGCTGAGGTTTTCGAACGTGGGCTCCCAGCGGGAATCGAACCCGCACTGATTTCGCCGAAGTAGAATGCGTTGCCCACATGGCTATCCGTGAGCCCGTGTTCGATTTTAGTTCGCAAAAAATAGTAAAATATTGAAATATTTCGTGAAATTTAGCATTAGACATTAGTCATCATCTTGACGTTTCTATTTAATCTAGTTTTCTTTATTCCTTTCCATTCTATACTTAGCAATAAAAATTTAATGAAACGAATACTGCATTAATTAATTTTTGATGCCGATTTTAAGTATATTTGTATATTCGATTATATGAACATTTGATACATGTTCATATTTACTAATATTGAGGAAAGATTTGCCTGGTATTAGCTAGAATACTGAAAATCTATCCCAAGCAACTTTCTGCTGGTAATTTACAAATTATGTATTCGGTTATCTCGAAATCATCAATAAATCGGAATGGTAGAAAAACTCCAAATCCAAATTCAAATACACGGAACTACAGTAAGGCCTGGTTCTTGGTAAGATTGGGACGATATGCCAATTTGCTTTGTATCGAACCTGACGGCGACGCCATTAGCGTTGAATAATTTCTTTTCTGAAACATTCCTTTATAATATGTATATTATATTATTAAACGAGTATTATATTAGATCCATGAGGATTGACATAATAGTCATCAATACTCATACCAGTTTCAGAACCTGGATTTTACGCTCGTCCAAATTTATTTTTGAGTCGAGTAGTAAAAGCTATAATATAGAAATTGCGACGTCAGTCAGTGAGGCATTCCCCCCACAAAACAGCGGCGCAATTAATATTTCAGTTTCCTTTGTATCGACTCGGGATTCCTTCACGTCTTTCAGTTTCGGATCGACTGAATGCTGATAAATTTTCATTTGAAAAACGCACGCCTTCTGCCAAGAATTTCTTCTGAAGGTGTGCTTGCACGGCGATGACAACGGATACCGTGACGGAAACAATGCCGTGCGTTAGCTTTTAGCGTCGCTCATCGTACGGATATCTACTTGGAGCTGGTGCGCCTTTGAACGCTCCCCTTAGAAGTTTACACAGTTTCCAGCGAATTTAAGTTCCCTTTTTCCTAAATTCCAGCGCTAGGGGAAGAGAAGCTTTAATTTTATTTGCAAGCGTCGAAACGTTCGCCGTGTTTATTCCCTCTTCGCGGAACGATCTGAAGCTGCCGATCGATTCCTCGTTTACAAATATTTACTCTTGACATCAAAGCAGAGCCCCCTTACAGGGTAAATAAGCCTCTCCTTAAGTCAGCCGAATATATTTTCCCAAGTTGTAGATATTCTGCTCTTAATTTACCCATTTTGTGTGGGATTATGTCTCAGAACACTCTTAAATTGCGAATAAATTCGATCCGGTATCTTTTACGCCCGTAGAAACCCTTTGTCTTTCAGCAAAATCCGGCTGTTTTATCTGAAATAACCGTGTTAAATAAAGTATATTTACCTCTCGTTAATGCAAGATAGTTCCTTTACAGTCATTCCTATCCCACACCCAGTTGTGATTACGGAAGATTTTCTTTCACGGTTTGTGTACTGCCTATCAGTGACGTACTCAAGGAGCATACGATACCTTCTTAAATCGTCAAAAAGGACAGATTTAAATTTAGCGATAGATTATTTATTACAGTTTCAATTTAATAAAAATATATTATCTCTTTTTCTAAATATGACGTGCAAGAAAAATAATATAATCAGACAATTTTTTTGCCAATTTAAGTCTTCGTTAGTCTATATCCAATATACATACTCTCAAAAACAATGAGATCAGACTAATTCAAACATATCTTCGATTAACATCTAACCTTTGCATGATTCAATATTTATTAATCCACTTAATGATTAATACTCTCCGGTAGTGTTATGATATATATTCATTTAGGAACGTTATAACAGTTACAGCAAAGCTCGCAACATTTACATAAATTATATAAATACAGTTAATATCTATTCAAGAAGTTATAGAGATTGAAATTTCGTTGTCACAGAATTGAGAAAAATTTTGCACGCATCACTTTTTTGTGTTTATCATTGCGTTTCATGACGCACACCTTCATGTGCAAAGTTTAATACCTTTCCCTTATCCTTATCTACTTTCTTTCTTTACCTTTCGAATTTTCGGTGTTTCCGAGACAACGACTCATCTCCCTTCCCATAGGAACAATATAGCAAGATGACAAATCGCGAAAAATCGACCGCCTTTCTCAAGGAAATGTCTTCATCAAATGGTGAATCAGATAAAATTATACAAATAGCTCAATCACAAACAAA
The DNA here is from genome assembly GCA_036926295.1 of Pachydiplax longipennis. Taxonomy (NCBI): domain Eukaryota; kingdom Metazoa; phylum Arthropoda; class Insecta; order Odonata; family Libellulidae; genus Pachydiplax; species Pachydiplax longipennis. Next base: position 23,879,089 of record JAVFKF010000012.1, read on the forward strand.
GATGTGAGCTTCGATCTTTAAAAATTATCTACAACTGAAAAAATAACAACCTTAGAAAAGAATATGCAGATTCTAATACTAAGAAAATGAGTCTGATAAGACTTAATGACTTATTTCTTTTATTCAGTGTGCAATCTGATCTAGTGAGTGCCGAATCCATCGAGTTTAAAAACTTCGCTGTAAGATTATACTATCCTTCTTCTACTCGTTTATGTGACGGTCAAATTCATATTTGCATAGAGTATTATCAGATTAATATTCGGAGTTGACATGCATTCTCTTCATTTGCATCATTCATCGCCAATTCCTCGGAATATTCATGCGTCAAGAGCCTCTCACTTCGCCGATAAACATGGGAAGACGGCGGCCTTTAATGCGGAGACGGAACTTCTATCTTTGCCGTAATTCAGGGACTTATTCTCCGACATTCGAAGTCGTTTTCTAGGAAAGAGATAAGATCGAGCGGTGGAAAAGGCAGACGCTATACCAATATAGAACTCCTGCGCGCGCGAAAGTTTTCCTTCTCTAATTTTCCTCATACTTCTCAGAACGTCCTTCATCCCAGCTTGTATAAAGAATGGATGATTAAGACGAAATGCTTGGGGGATGTCATAATTATCCTGGCGAACGCGCGGAGGAATCCGCCGCTACTAGATGCCGATGAATATGCAATCCGAGGTAGCGTGTTACCTGGAACGCCCTCAATGTTTATGGACCGGCAAAAAGACTTGGGAAAACAAAATGCCGGACCTCCCTCGTTGTGCGGTTGCCATGACGTATGAAGAGGAGGCGTAAAGCGAGTGTTCCCAAACAGGACGTCGCGGTACATTCTCTTGTGGTAGACAATAATAAATGAATCGTTTTATGCGGGGGTTACAAATAGATTTTAAGGAGAAAATTAGATAGCAAAGTGCGTCAAAAATATGTGCAGAAGCTAAATGGGTGGGCTAAGAATGGCTGGAAGCCAGAGTACCACAGCGAACTTCAGCGCGTAAACTTAGACTTCTGTACCCATTCATTTGGGACGCAAACGTTTAAGAAGGGTATCGACTCAATGACTGCCAGATAAGATGTGTGCGAATCTATCAGGGTAAAGCAGGTTAATATGACTTATTCTTTTCTTTTGCTGTAGGTATCAGGATGACCATGAGCTACTAATCCGTTAATGTTTCAACCCCCTAACCCCCTACAGCTAAATGAAAATTTAGAAACTTTTAATATTAAACGATATCACGCAAGGCAATAAACGGTAGATATACCGGACTTTGATATTCTTGGACTTCCGTACAGCTAAGTGGGCAACTTGAAAGCTGCCATGGGTTTTGTGAAGCCTACATTTACGAAATGACCTTAGCTGTAGAAGCACTTTTAAAAATTCTTCTACTACACTTAAATATTCCTGTCACTCTCAAGTTTTGATGATGATTTTTACTATTCCATTTGTTTGTAATTTGTGTATCTCCTATTTCTATTCCTATATTCAGCTAAATAATTGGCCAATGAAAATAAAGTTTTTTGATCTTGATATATCGTTCATTGTAAAATAAAATTCACTCAGTAATACGGTTTCAAAAGATTTCATTCATTGACCTCCTGTTTCAACGCAGTAGCTTTATCATCTTGATAGTTATGTATATACTTTTGTTACACAACCGTTTCGAAAAATTTCCAGATTTTGATTATTTTCGATATTATAACCTTCCATTCTTCATATTAGAACAAAGTCTAGTTTATTTATCCTCCTAATACGAATTCCTTAAATCTTATACATAGCACAACCTGAATTAGGTAATTACAGAACTTAAGTATGTAGATAGGAAAGATTAGTATACACCACCGGTATGGGAAAAGTATAAAAAATCCTCAGGCGGCTTGTCTTTGGGGCTACCTCTCTAATATCAAAAGGAAAACATTCCCCAGATTGCTTTTTCTCCAATATTGAATCAAGAGATCTCTCGGTGTTTTATATTATGTTTTATCGTTCATTTACGTAGCTCGCTAAGGCATATTTTTAGAATTTAATAGATTTTATTTCTAGCCGGCGGCCATGTGAAACCTTGACCATACTCTCAAGTGTTTTGGTAGGTATTGTTTGTATAGTAAATTAGATGAGTTTAATTTGTGCTGAATGATAGTATAATTAAGAAACTCCTCTATCCATAATGGTTGATCGGACGCAACTAATATATTATCGTTTATTATGCGTGTTTACCTCCCTCTGGAGTATACACGTGTTCCTAATAAGGGTTGTAAGTGCCACCGAATCACGAATTTCGGGAAGCTCGGCCTTCCTGGGATATGATGACTTTTGTTCCGATCTCCACCCTTGGGAGACTTCTCTTCATTCCACCTACACACTCTTTACTCTTTCATCAAAAGGGCCGTCGTTTTCTTCCTCTATCCCTAAAGGAGGCGGCTCCATTGACTAAAGGGATCCGTGAAAAGCGGGAAGTTGGAGGGAGGGCAGATGGAAGGGTAAGAGAGGAGGGATAAGAAAGACAACAGACCACCACTTTCCTGCCACAATAGAGGCGTCCGCCTACCTGATGGCGGTGTCTAACGAACGCGGCAGTTTTCTTAGATGTCTCGAGGGGAATAGCGTGTGGACGTATGAGAAAGAGGGAGAGGAAATGAGAGAGAAAAGAAGGCTCGGTGGAGAAAATTTCTTTTGTGGTTTATATTAAGAAAGTTCTAAGGGGAGGGATGAAGAATTGTTTTGTTTTTCCTCAGAGAAGAATTTCGATTTTTTTCTCGGAGCTGTCATAATGAGATGGCTCTCCTTTCCGAGATGATTGGCAAAGTTTTATTTTGGCATGGAATGGAGAACAAGGTACGGGATAAGATTTCGACGAAAGATGGAAATGGGTGCCCAAAGTTTTCTATGAATATCTCTCACATTATCCACGGATATCCAAAAAGGATTTATCATTAGTTACGCGGTTGGAATCCGTTTACCTACAGCTTTTTTATCGCTTAATTCTCGTCTAACTAAATCATTTAATTTCGTAGTTAAATTACTCTATGAAAAATCTTTAAACTTGATGGAGAATTTAACTTATTAACAATCAGCAACCTAATGGGTCACAGAAAACAGCAGAGCTCGCTGCATGTGGCTCACAAGCCATAGTCTTCTCACCCTTGATATTGATCATAGGATAACAATTGTTGTGGAAATCATAAAGCTCATTTTTGCATGGAAAACATGTTTTTCTACCTTGCGATTCGATAAGTCTGCTACTACTGTAGTTGTGAAATGTTTGTCGTTATCGCAGTTTGAATTGATAGGATTTCTTAATTATATAGCGGTCGATTCAAATGTTGGATTTGCTGATAAATTTGAAGGTGTGTATTTTTCACACGAGTAAAAATTACCAGTATATGGGATAATATTATTTCCATTATGTCCATTTTTTAATTCTACTTTGAACGTATTACATGAATATCGGTCGAAAATGTAAGTAGGAAACTTACTAGCTTAACTTCAACCAAAATTATTTCAAGCAGGCTTTTGCGTAACCGATGATTTCCTCAGACTCATACTTGTCAGTCTTAAGCCAAAAAATTGAAAATAACATCGCAGTATTTTAGAGTAAAGGGAAGTATTAAAAATCGCTGTATTATATGAAAAAACTTCAGTAACTATTCCTGCAGTCAGCAGGTATGAATTATAATTTTAATAAGTATGCAGTACGTACAATTTACTGCGTGAAATTATTCCAGGAAGAGAAAACAGGAAGTTCATACGAGGAGTACAAAGTTAGGCGGTCCGATCTATGCTCCGCTTTCGCCACTGTATAAGCCTACTCATTGTATGGTCACCTGCATTTTTATTCTGTGAATTCGTTTTAGGATAAAGAAAAATGAGTTTGCTTATTGTTATATCTGCTAGCCTCTTTAGAAATAACGCCCATTCCTGATTCCTGATAAAGCTTTCGCGGAGGATTTGAAGCATTTTCATTCCTTTGTAGTAGTTTTCAGTTCGATTACCGGTCTCCTTTCTCGACTCTTTCTTTTTAAAGAAAGAGTTTCTTAAGAAAGCTGGCTGAATACTTCTGGTTTCAATCTTTCAAGCCTTTCAATTTAGCTTACTTAAATCACAGTTTCGAGTCACCAGATGTCAGGAATGATCTCACATTTTCATCAATACCTGTTTATTCACAACCTTAGATCGAAATTTCGGGCCGCGAAATATGTCAAGTTTATTGTTCTCTGAGGAAATTTTTCAATTTGATCGGATTATTTACGGATTTAGAGGAAAAGGTGTGTCAGATTTTTCTTTCCAATGTCTTTTATGCTGTGAATTTTCTCCTGTCTTCAAAAGCGGGGTTTATAATCATATCTGAAAGAAATCTTGTAATTTATTTTTAAGCGAAGGATGGTCTTTGGCGTGTTATTCCCTAAGGTGCCCTTTTCCGCTAAGTTTTGCAAAAATTTTATTGCCTATCCGATGTAAGGGCGAACATTTTCTCTTCCTGTCATTCATAATTTGAATCGAAGTGTGGAGGCGAAGATACAGGAACTTGTGAAATAGTCAAGGCCCATCAAGAAAAGGATGCTCGTTTGACTCAATATAAGACCCATAGGATCAATATTTGCGTGTATTTTTTAATTTAATGAGGATGGAGACCTTGGTGATTGTCTACCATAAATTTCAGAGGCAGTCCTCCAGTCCATTGGAGAAGAAAGAGAAACTTTCGTTGTGAATCGGTCATTTTTATGGATGGCCGACATCAGTAGCGGAATGTTTAGAATTCTAGCCAACGCAAAGATGCAGAATTCGAGTCTTGGCTAATTTGATTTCTCTAGGTAGGGCATCTTTGTACGTGTTCATTCATTGTTAATATCTTCCATGCTCTTGTCCAAAAGGGTGTTTGGAAAATGAAAAATAAATGGGGAGAGCCTCCACTCCCTAAGCGTCTTCAAATGTCGAAGGAGAAAGAGATGCGTTCATGAAAAACTGCTGAATTTTAACTTTAAAAGGTTTAATTTTAGGAGTGTTGTAGACCTTTATATTTATACACTCTCGTTTCACATATTCTACTTTTATGCACCCAAACGATTTTAACTCCCAAGCTCCTCACGAACACAACAGTCAATTGAATTGTTTGTGTCAAATTTAATTACACGATCCCATTGGTGTCGCATGTATATAATTTATACTAAGCATTTAGATATCGATCTATATATATATATATATATATATATATATATATATATATATATATATATATATATATATATAGAGGAAAGGTTACCTGAAGCAGATGAAGTAAGATGCATGTGATGGAGTAAAGGAATAAAACCGGACAAAAATATACAAGTACTACCAATATTAATCAAGAGATAACATATCAGAAAATTTAACATTTCATATAATCTGCTGAATATATTTAGTACACTATACTCGTCTTCGATCCAAGCTTACAAAATATGAAACTGCCTGCTTGCGAGCGATATAAATCCAATTCATGTGACGTTGTTAAATAAGATAAGAAAGAAGATTTTAAAGAGAGAAGTCTTCGGATTACATTATTTATGTTAAAAATTATTCAAAAAATCTTATCTTTTAGATAATAATCGAGCTTAAATCGAAATAAATTTAGTCCGTTTTAAGTAAAGTTAAGTAAATCAAAAAGTGCTGAGAATGTCATATTGGTAAGTTATATGGATATACATGGGTGGTCTGAAAAGTTTCTGACATTTCGCCATTTCTTGACATGTTTTCTGAAAATTTCTGAAAATTTTCTGTAGATTTCTGAAAAATCTGGGGTCGGAAACTTTTCAGAGCACCCTAGTATATTCTAAATTTTTGGATCCGGCGTTTTTTTCCTTCTTTTGGTAACATTTTCTACCGTTTCAGCTATATCTCGCCATCAATGGGTTAGACCCTTCTCTACGTACTCTTGGCATAACATTTAAGGCTAATTTACAAACTTAAAGAAAACTTTATGTAAAAGTCTTAAGATTCCTTTGATATATGAACCGATCGTCGATGTTTACAACCCCTGCCACACGCCAAAAGGTGACTTGCAGGGTATATGTAGATGTACATACATACAACTGATATTAGGCATATGAAGGAGCAACAAAACTACCTTATTTTCCTTATTTTAAGAGACACCACGTCTTGATATAATGGCTTTTTAGCTTCTAGTTTTCAAGAATTTTCAGAGTGCATTAGGACATTTTCAAAAATAAATATTTGATTTCCATAGGGGTGAATCATGAGGAAACGTATCGTAAGGCAAGCGTATTACCAATCCTCGTGTCATAGGGTGAGGAAGTGGTGCCATATAGCTATCGCGAGACAATATCCTGTGCAATTTACTCATCGCCGAAAAAATCCTATGAGCGGTTAGACCTACTGCACATTTTTTTTAGCCAATATTTTTTGGAATCTTCCTGGTTTGGTCATGCGGTAAAAAGATAAGAATTTACTTTAAAAGGGAAAATGTGGAAACTGGAAAATGAATGTCTGTCTTTGTAACGTAGTAATGATTTTTGCCTTTGCCAAAAGCATTACTCTGGCCTCTTTCATGAAGAGAATTGAGCGGTGAACATCGGAAGGGCATTCTCGTCACTGGAAGGAGGTATGTGATACATTGAATTTCTATTGTTGCTTTAAGACTAAGAAATTCTTCAGTCTATATTAGTGTGGGATATTTGGGGTCAGAAGTTCATGAAAGGGGAAAGGATTTACATATGTTGAGGTGAAAGCGTAGTTTGATTAGGTAAATAAGAGAATGGCGATTGGGAACTTCATCTTTTACGCAAGGAGTAATGTCATTACGTATTTATTTCTGTGAGAGAAATTCAGAGAATTGAACTGCTATTCAGAAAATCACTGATTTCTACAACAGACAATTTCTACACAGTTCTTCTCTTATAAGCTAATCGTGAGAGAGGATGGTGACTGTAAAAATGTTTTTCTCTTGACGTTTGCGATAAAATACCTGCGAAAGTTTGACTTTCCCCTCCGTGAGGTAGAATATGAAAAAGTCATCTAATCAGAATGTATTGCATATAAATTGTCTTTATACTATATGAAAAGCCAAGTCACGAAGACTTCTGGGGAAAGCTTATTTTTCAACTTTGTATATTTACGGAGTAACTATTTGAATGAATGGCGATAAAACTTTATTAACCAAGCTCCTAAACGTGTATTATATAACTTTGATTCAGGCGGATAACTTGAAAATTGAAAATTCAAAACACACGATTGCGTACAAAAAGAGTTGTTAATGTTATCCATTCGCTTAACACTCAGAAGATTAAAAATATCTTAAGCCATGTCTAAAAAATGATAATCCGCCCCTATCCACCACAGACTGTAGGAAACCAATCCAATGAAAGTTGAGAACCTGCGAAGGAGACTTGGATTGCGTGAAGAATGCAACGGAACCACAAAGATCTTATCGATACTTCTTAAAATATGCCTTTGGCACCACTTCAGATAATGGTACTGCGTTGTGAACGCCACTCCCGGCGTCTCTTGGCTACCACCGCCCATCAGGAGCTCTGCCCACGCGGCGGACGCTGCATCTGAACAATCCGACCCACACCCACTTTATTACACTGAAAATAATATGCGATTCCGCATGTAAATAGCGTATTCGCCGTCTCCTGTAATTTATCCTCTTAGCTCTCCACATTTTCTGCTGTTTACGGCACCGGTATAGCCCCCTTAAACAGCGAGTTCTTTAGTAAACGACCAGCTAAAGTATACTCCACCGCGATAAATTGAACCATACTCAGAAAGACGTACGGTTTAAATTGGACCTTGCGTGCTATCCTCTTTGAATGAGTACGCTGCAATCGCCTGCTTTCTTTTGAGTTGATTTTTAAAAAGTCATCCTATACTTTCTTCCAGCGACCCCCGCGGTGCGCTGGTTTACAGCCAGCTCCATGAAGAGTTCGGTCGTTTTTTCTGTTCTCATCTTAATTGGAATAGGCCCTCTGAACGGAATTTTGACTGCATTACGACCCACGTTCCCAGCGATGCCCAAAGATGCCTTAGCGTCATCCGCCATCATTGTAATATCAACAATGTCTCCATCTTGTTTCTTTCGGTATTTTTCTCCTAACAAAACATCGAAGTTTGACGAAGAATGTTGAAGAGGGAGAACTTAGCTTATTAGAGAATAACGGAGAGGAAAATAAACACTGAGAGGGAAAAGACTGGCATACATGCACTGTTCAAGTTAGAATTTGCAATACTTTTAATTTCATTTATGCTTTGCTAAAAATTTGACAGGTTTTTCAAACTCTCCATCACTTCATGGGTGTCTTTCTGCAGTGGATACATTTTTTCTGCGATAAAAGTACCTTCCTTACTTAAAAGTACTTCCAAACCAGTTTTTCTTTTTATTTCCTTTTCTCTTTATAATGTCACCTGGTAAAAAAATCTGTATGTATCATTATATATTTTAAATTTATATCATTGTGAATGCAAGGCAAAGAAAATAATTCAGTTTGCAGAAAAACATTTAATACTCTTATCGTGACGTTTCGTTTTCCTTTGATATGTTAATTTTCCATAATAGTACCCATAGTCAAAGGACATCAGCAATTTCCTTGGTATAGAATGGGTAAATCTGTATTTTTATTGTCTGAGTTTGTGATAAAAAGAGAAACCATCATAACTTTAAAGATATGTATAGCACCCGTTCTTGACGGACGTTGGCTTTATCGTAAAAATGTGTTGAGACTGAGGTATTTGCGTTTTAAGGTCATGCAACGGCTGAGAGTGTTTATATGGATATTCGGGCGGTTTTCGAGCGATGACGGAAATGTAATAAACCGAGCGAGGATAGATGGTTGAAGAGAGGGAATAGGAAAATTAATGGCAAGAAACAAGGACTGAAAGTATAAGGAAGTGGAAGGAGAGCGGGATGAAAAGCGAAAATGTAGAAAAGTCTAGGAAATAAGATAGAGGAAAGATTTGATGGAATATTAATGGAGAGAAAAAATACCGCGATGAATGCGATAAAGGAAGAAAATAAAATACCTATCAAATGGATATCTTGGAATATTGAACAATTACTATTTATTCTACTAAAGGGACAGTAAAACTCATATTTTGGCAACAATGGCAACCTATTTATTCTTTCTCATCGAGACTTTCGTCGGTCTAGGTCTGGGGCGTGGTTTCGCTGCAGTGTAATCCCGGGTTCGAATCCCTGTCCGGGGATGGATATTCGCGTTCCTTCATAATTATTATTTTCATCGTAATATGGGGTGGGTTTTTAGGGTGTTTGCTGATAAATAACGATTAAACCATTAAGAAAAGCGAATACTTACAAACTCAATAGCGCAATAGAAAATAAACACGTCAAATAAAGATACCGCCCATAGTATACAAAAGTGAATGCATAAGTTAAACAATATTTTCCTTTAAAAACTTTCATCTGTGAAAAAATGCGATTATCACATAGAGAAGTCTTAAAAGTTTGAGGCCTAATTATGTTGACCAAGGAGAAAACTAAGTGCCCGTGCAAACGTAGAGTAAATTTAGTAATTTGATGGAAGAAGAGAAGGAAGATTAAATTTTAAGAATATGGAATTCTTTTATAATTAATTCTCCCTATTAAAGAGATTAAAATAGATTTAATTATAAACGACTTCAAATGAGCTTCCATCTTAAGAAGGCCAATTAAAAGACAAAAGATAGAAATGGAAAAAAAGAGAGGAAGCTGAAGAGACAATAAGAGAGATAAAGGGGAAGAACATGAAAGAAGGGAACAAATAATTCAGTTGAAGAGAAAGAAAACAAGATTTCCTTATAGCTTCCAAGATGATAGAATGGAGATGAGCTCTGAAACGAAACGTAGAGAAAGAGGACGCTTTTAAAGGACCTAATTTCTCGGCTGAGTCACAGTCAAAACGAATGGTCTCCTAAATGAATACGGGTCTTATTTCTTTACGACGGCGGTCCCCTTTTTTCACTCTTTCTTTTTATCAGTGAGATTTTCATGGTGATGAACTCATGGACCATTTTTCTCGGCTCAAGTGAAAGTTTCGCGCGCCTCTGTGAACGGGTGCTAAATGTTTTATGGAGATTACAAGACAAAAGGCGAAACTCGAGACACGGTTTATCGGCTTGATTCGTGAATCTTTATTTCTGTTGCTCTATTTTCTCGCTCTTGCTTGAAGGACTCTCAACTTCAAACGGGATTCGCAAGCTGCGTTGGCATATTCGAGGAATAGCACAAAGGAGCGTTTCAAAACATCGTTGAGAAGGTACTAAAAACAAAGCAGTGGAAAGGTTGGCATAAATCACATTGTCGGTAGATATGATTAAAAGGTTAGCAAGAGATTTTCTTTCGCTTTAGTAAAGCCCCATCTAGACTATGCGGAAAGTATATGGTCTGATGAAGCGTGTACGCGCGAACTCGAAATATGGTAGCGCAAGGCAATACGTCTCGGTAAAAAATGTTATGATTAATAAAGCCTTACTAATATCCTCTCTATTTCTATCTTTCAGAGCAAAGATTCTGTTGTTTTCAGTAATTTCAAATGGAGGAAATTAATTTAGCCGTTAGGACGCCAGACTAGGTTAGGAGTTCATGCTTTGCTCAATGGTATATGCTCTATCATAAATAACCCAGGTAAAGCTTGTGTATACTTCACCTTTCACGATAAGTGCATTTTTATGATACTTTCGTCTTAAAATACGTTATATTGTCGTCACTCATACTCATCATTGTTTGGACAGAGAAAGTCCGTGTACTATAGAAGTACACGCGTAAATAAACCCCCCTAAATCGACGAATGTCACCTTTCTCACGCCCTCGTTCTATAAAATTTTGTCCTAATTCTCCTCTTTCCTAGCATCAACACGTTCCCATCCGCTTTATTTGGCACAGACACTGCTTCCAATCCCTTTCAACTTTACCTAAAATCCCGAAAAGGCTGCGATCCCTTCTCTCCCCCCCGTCTGATGGGAATGGGATTATTGTGGAATGGGGAGACATTCTCGCCGAAATCGTTTCATTATTCATTCGTCAATCTCACTGTCTGGGTCGCCTCCCACGCCTAAGAGTGGAAGGTGTCGGACACGCCCACGTTGTTCAACGGCGGAATAGAAGAAAAGGCGGTGAACACACACCCATTCTCCCCAAAGGCGAGTTTCGCACCAAAGCCCACCTGTCTCCGCGTCCCACGGAAAAAGGCGAGAAATATTGCCTATTTTCCGGGCCGAAACCAGGTGTGGGTCAGGGTCACGCTGTATGATCACCATTGGGGAGAATTTTATGTGGATTACATTTTTCATAAGTGTGTAAATCTTAAATGACGTGATAGGAGTGGATCAGCACAATTTTATCCAACTGGTGTGTATTCAGTAAGCTCCTGGTGTGGCGCGTGAGATCCGAGGTTGACATCTTCTTCAAATTTCGCATTACGCTTTATTTGCTAGAGTTTATTTTGCTTAACGGGAGTTGGTAATGGTAGCTTAATATTTTATTTCTCACTAGACACGTTTTTTATCTTTTCAATTTGAACTTAGCAAAAAACAACTTATTGTTAGCGAACTACAAAGCTTGAGTTAACCTCGTTATTGTGCCTTGGATAACAAAAGGTTTAGAAGTACTGCATTAAGATACACTTTTACTGATTATTCCAGAGGTGGGAATCCTGCGACCTTCATGCTACATGAAACCTTTTTATCGTTCCTTGTGACCTTTTTATCATTTCCTGAATCAGATACTCCTGTTTCAATAATTTTACTTTTTAATCTTGCTTAAGCCAAGTGAAAAATTACCTCCGACAGTTAACTCAGTGAATGAATTCGTTTGCTCTTAAAAATTTCGATTTTAAACTATTTGAACAGAGGCAACACGCGATATATAAGTGGCCTGATGGTTTCACATGTGGGCTTTCTTATGAGATCGAATGCTAAATAAGGTCTTCCGATGAAAAATAGTTCCCAACCCCAGAATTAACTTATATAACCTACTGACGCTGAGTTCGGGGGTTACAAGAATTGAGTTAAAACTTGGTCTCCGTTTAAAGGATTTAAAGTGTGAGAAGACCTGTAAGATACAAGGATATGAGAGAACGAGAATTAGGATACAAGGGAAATTAAGTTGTATATTCGGAAGGTATAAAATTTACAAGTTACAGAGAATATATCAGGAAATATTTTCCATCATAACATGTTTCCATCTGGATTTATGTTGCTGCTGGAAGAACATTTAAATATGTATCTGAATAAAGGAAACTAACATCGGCTGAGGCTAAAAAGCGGATGGCTCTCTCAAATTTTGTCATGTGTATCGGAAAACATCCAAAGAGAGTTAAAAAGTTTCTTTATAGGATAATGACATGCGAAACTTGTCATTATACGGGTGTGAATGCTTGATAGAATGTATCGTAAATCATCACCTAAAGTTGAAGTTAATAATAAAGAACGACTATGCATAAATACAAACGCTTTACAATCGAAGTAAAAGGTTGGTGGTGGAGATCGGTAGGTAAGAGAACGAGAGGGAGATGGAAAAAGTATGGGAGAGGTGAAAGAGGGAGTGGAGACAAGGTACTTCATCAAAAACGTCTCATCTGGTGTCGATGAAGAGAACAAGACAAGATATACGGGTTTCCGATTCGAATTAGATGGAAAGCTACCAACGCCCTATGTTGTTTTGCACGATATCAGTATCTAATTGCCTTTCTTCGGATTCTATGGCGAAAAATTGATAACGACTGGAAATGAACTTTCATTCTATGATTTGAACATCGTAATATTATCTGGATATTAAAGAGATTTGAATTTTCCTCAATACCAACGCGACAAACAATACCTCTTCCAAGAATACTTGCTTATCTTGTTTACATTTAAGGACATTCTCCTTATTATAATTTTTAGAATGTATCCATTTCATACAATTGCAAGGAAAATACTTCTTTCTCTTAACTAGTATGATTCAAGCCGTACATACGGAGACTATTTCGACTCACAAGTTAAATGTTAAATGTTAACTTAAAAAATATGTATCTATTCACAGAGTACAGCTTAAGCCGTACTCTGTGTTAAGGCCTAATAATAATTAATCAGGTCGTAAAACCGGTCGATATATTTTTATATTCATAATTTCATATGATAGGAAGCCTTATTATTGGCAGTGCCATTAAATCACGACAGACCTTAAGCTCATATTCATTGCAAATATTTCGTATGATCTCATCACCACAACTTTCACTCCCTTTCGTAGCCGATACATTAGATCCCCTTCATCAGATTCTAAAATAGAGGGCAATATTTTACTGTCTACAGCGCGGAGGAACCACCAGGGCAGCATTCGCACTTGTGCACAAAAAGAATAATTTAAAACCATCCAGGCGAATCACTCTGACGAAATACGAGAGCGAATTAGATTGATATCACTGTTTTGCGTGGATGTGTGAACACTTTGGAACGTCTCGAAAAGACAAATAGTTTGCGGTCGGTACCTCATTTGTAGAGTGACAGATGTTGATGAATCACGCAGGGAAAAGCGTTGGGTATATTCACCATCTAAATTTGTGTGTCTAAGCTTTTTCGGACACTGCGATTGGAGAAGAGAAATTTCTCTATGAAAGTGAAAATAAAACAATATCAACGCTTGTCATGAAGAATTAAGTGAGATCAATATTCCAGAGCGATATTTTGTGAAATCTCATATTCTCGATGCAGATATATATAAAGACACTTGTACAATTCCAATAGATATTTTTTGGTATGCAGCTTAGATTTCGAACCATATTCAGTGTAATTATACAAGTTTCTCCACTTGTCACTGTATCGAGAGTAGAGAGAGATTAAAATACATTAGCATGATCAGATTTTCAGTGAGCAAAAATTTTAATGTATGACAAAAACGAGTTTTAAATTTATATATTTGCCTTATATGCGAATATTGTATTTTTCTAACCACAATTAATTTTCTAAGTGCTGACCAAATGATTTGTTGAACTCCCACCATTTATTGAAAAGTTGGAAGTTCCTTGGTTTAGTTTTCACGAACGAATAAATTATTTTGCGTACTATGATACTTATAGTTTTATTGTATGGTTCCTATCATAATTTAAATGAAGAAAATCAGAAAAATTGCAAGTTAAAACCCCTTGGCAATATTTGCGCAGCTTAGTAAACTGCGCGCCCGCAGTAATTTGTTTCCGCCCAGAGATTAAATTATAGGGCACTACGATTGTAACATTCCTAGACCACCGTTTAACTATACTACCCATGTTAATTTATGTACAGATAATGTCAAAAAATTATATCTACTCTTGTATCAGACTTTTTTTGCTTATTTTATCATGATTTCTCTTGAAGGTTACTCTTCATAACATTATAGTATCATATGTTAATCTCATAAAATAATCCGAGGTCTGGTTTGTCGCAGCCCTTCTTCCATCCTTATCCCACAAAATTGCTTCGTATCCTCATAATTCCTAACCTTAACACCAACTATTACCATCCTTTATAATCTAAGATAGACCTTCTTCCACCATTCCTTCCAGTACTGAACTAAACTTTATACAAAACTAACATGGATCAAAGTGAGCCCAATGAATTCTATCCTTGATCCATATTTTTTCATCTTTTCAGTTTCATCTTTTTCCATAAACTTCTTCGTTAGGACCCAGCCCATCCATTTCACTTTCATAACTTATCTGTTGCCCCACATCTCTATTTCTACTAATCCTTTCTTTCCTACTGCATTCCATGCTATCTAATTTCTCAATTATTTTTTCTATTAAATAACACTCGAACGAATTTTCAGATTCTCATTCAAAGGCGCGTCGTATGCACCGTCAATTACGCTACTCTCCCAACTCGAGCTCATCTCCCAGTGTGTTTTCGCGGATCCGTGACATAAATACGCAAGGAGCTCGTTCATTCAGGTACCCTTGTTCCCTTTCTCAGCGACTCCACCTTACTTCCACCTGCTCCATGCGTATTCATAAAACACAGCCGCCCTCCACGCCCCCGAGAATTGCGTGCGCAAACCGTCCGACACCACTCATTGGGCGACACGCATCTCCTTGCTGCTTTATCAGTCCCCTACCATCAGCTGGCTACCGCCCTACGCCCGTGCGCAATGCGTGATGG
The DNA here is from genome assembly GCA_036926295.1 of Pachydiplax longipennis. Taxonomy (NCBI): domain Eukaryota; kingdom Metazoa; phylum Arthropoda; class Insecta; order Odonata; family Libellulidae; genus Pachydiplax; species Pachydiplax longipennis. The sequence goes on from JAVFKF010000012.1 coordinate 23,894,183, forward strand.
AGTGGGAGTGGGGAGCACCCATGCGCGGGAGGCACGGGCAAATTATCACGACCACGCCGCGAATGTCCTCTTGAAATGCAAATGTCCGAGGGGAAGGGACATAAAAAATTAAGTATTCGCGACTAATGATGATGGAGCGTTTGCGATCCGAGGGTTCGAAATGCGTGACCGCTTGACTATGGAAAGGAATTCAAAATTTCCCGCAAAACGCACTGAAGATTCAGCGGTTACACTCTCTTCTTTACTGCGCTCTCCTTAAATTTTAGTTGAACTATCGGTAGTATTCGCAGGTTTTCTATACCCCTCTTTGTGGGTGTGTATCTGCTGTGGTTTATAATGTTTGATAGCGAGCGTTGGTTAACCTACAAGGCAGTTTTCTTTCACACACTTTTTCAACGGTTATGTTTCTTTTAAATTTTCTGAGACGATGTAAGAAGAGACCCACGGGTCTCACTCTCACTTTAATGAAAAAGATTTATTATTAGTTAAAATTGCCTCTAAATGATATTTTAAGTTTGGGAAATTGAAAAATAATTTTGTTTTACATATTAAACTTTTACAGATATATATATTTTTAATGGAGTTATTTGAAATCGAATTTTTCTGTATTTATTAAGTTATAGGTATCAACTGTTACCATCGTATTAATTTCATCCATAATCTCAATTCAAAATCCGCATTTTTAATCCATTACCATAGTGAACCAATTTTTATTAGGCTAATAACACGTTATACAATTTGTAAAGTAGTGTAGAAATAAGTAAAGATATTACGATTAGATTTATAAGGAAAGCATACTGACCATTACCATTTTTGTATCCCCTATTCAACAAATGTTTACGGGTAGCAAACTTCTAGTTAAGAATATATATTAGCCATGCATAGCTGTGTCTATAAATCAATTTTAAATTTCTATTGGCACAGCTGTTGATGCGATTCTTTTCATCCTGGTTGTATGGAAAGAGACGCGCACTGAAAGAGAAATAATAAGAACTGAGTATCCAGCCATCCCTCTCCATTTTATTTACATCCGGTCACATCCGGTGAAGTGGTGGCCGATGGGAGGAGGTCGGTAGCGTCCCGCGGCACTCCTATGCATCCGGAAGAGGCGACTGTTTGAGTGGTGGGGGAACGAACCGAGGGAAAAGAAACAGGGGAAGGAAATAGGAATGAGAGATGAGGAGAAAGAGAGATAAGGAGAGAAAGGAATAGAGTCCCTCAAGGTACCTGCTTGGCTCCCCCGCATTTTCAAATCTCTCGCCCACCTCCATCCCTCATCCACACACCTTTATCTCTCTCTCTACCTCCCTCCCTTATCCATTTTCCCACTCAGACCTTCACGCTCTTATCTTCTTACCTTCTTTTTCAGCCCGAGATAACCTTAGCCGACCCCCCTTCTTTCTCCAAAGCACCCCTGTCTTTCTCTCTCTGAACACGTATTATATTCCCTCTCATCTCAGCTATAGGTGTGGGCTCCGGCGTGGGTGTGGGTCTTAAAAGTGTGAGACGTTGTAAAAAAAGGATGATTTTTTTAATGCTTATTCCATGTCGATTGATACACCCATTACATAGTGTTCCAGCGTGTTGCGAAGGATCATTGTTCGCGAAGTAAAGGCGCACGGATAAGATGGTGTCGAATGTATTTCAAATGTTTATGATCCCTTAAAACCGTTGGTAAATTCCCTTTTCAAATTCGGATCACTTAATGGAGTCTCGATTTGGGTTTATCGATAAGCTTGACGTCTTGTTATCTGTTCCTTAAGATTTACAATTAAGATTTACATTTTTTTTATTATCCAGAGTTGAGGATGGTAAAATATTTACTTAAAACTGGAAAATTCATAAGTAGAAATTATTCATAAAACTAATAAATTTAGCCACAATATTAATATTGTATTTATGATTTTAACCACAGTAAAGTTTCAGCATAAAACCTAAGCGTCACGGCTACTAACGTTATCAGTAAAAGCCGCAGGGGAAAATATTCCCATCAGTTGAATTATTTCATACCCAATTTAGGTAAGTCGTAGTGATAATTTATCTAGATCGAAAGGTTAGCCTAATCGTTAAAATTCCATGTTAAATTTGTTCATTAGACCTCTCTATCATCATCAAATTTAAATTTCAATGTTTCAGGTTACATTTCAGAAGGAAGTAAAAAATTCAACTGTTTTTAACTATCGCATATTTCTACGCAATCAAGTACCAACATTCATGGGTACCAGATTTATGCTATCTTCCATAAATGTCAACCCCCCCTTGATTCCAATTACCTTGGAAATTCTTCATCAGAAAATATCTTCGCTCCTATTTCTTAAAAATGAATTAATTCGCATCCTTTTAGTGAAGGAACCGAAGAATGATCATATATTCCTGACGACCATCTCTAATTTTCCCTCATTGAGCATTGAGCACTGAAAAGGAAAATATGACTCGTTATTTGCCTTTACCAAGTTTTTCCGCAAATGTTAATTGTCCCTATTTTCGAGTATTAATAATGCTTGTCCATTATTTCTCGTTATGAAAACGATTTTTTTCAATGTTCACTTGACAGGTTTTTGATTGAAATATTCTGCATATCGACTTTTTGGTTTCTTTGGTGAATTCCTCTTCAAGATTCTGAGTGTAGAACACCCTCCAAGGATTATGTAAAGGAAATGCATGCATAAAGGGAACGACTCAAAGTCATACCACGATTTTATCGAGTCGAGACGATCAAATTCACCTGTAAATACTCTATAAAAACAAAATAACGCAACGCGTGAGAAACTCGCACAGGGAACGTTACTAGTTTGAATTCGGTCCGTCATCCGATGGATATTTGAATAGGAGTCCACGGAGTTCCATCTCTGATCTCGCCATAAAAAAGAAACAAATGACCGTCGCATCTCCATCGCTTCCACGCACCACCGATGGCTTCTTTCATTCACAACAAGTGCTTCCGGTCTTCATGGACGCAGTTCACGCGGGAATAGCGTGACTCGATTCCCCTCAGGGAAAGGGTCTCCAGTTCGAATCGAGGCAAGGGCAATGACATGTCTCCCTTCTGCCACTGCTTTGGGCCGCGGAAGCCTATTATGACGTTTGACTGCGTGAGAAATGTTCTCCGTTACTATCCCTTCCTGGAATAGGAGTCAGTATTATCTCGAGTTTTAAGCGAGGCAAATGAAACTAATTTTAAAATTATTTAATAACGAAAATCGAAAAAAATCTCGTATATGACAGCAGTTCGTGATTCTCATAATGTGCTCAAACATTTGACAAATAGTTTAGGGTGTCTAAAGCTTTACCTTCAGCAGGCTGCTATGCTTCTTTAAGACTTCGAGGGCTTTAGATAATAAATATATATATTTGTAATACATATATGTATTTTCCTTAATTTTTTTATAACAAAAACCAATCAAAAATATTATTTTTTATTAATCTTATTGTGAAAAAAAAGAAAATAATGGTTCTCTTTTAGCGTGGATTTATAAAAAAATCAGTATCTTTCGGATAGGATTTGTTTGAAACTTTGAGGAAAGAATCACATCTACTGAATCTGGTGATCCCATGTGAAATGAAACTGGTGCTCCGCGTCACAGCTAGTACACCTTATCTTAAAGTCAATTGGATAGATATTTATCAGAATTTACTGAAATCTCTGGTGTTCTCTATAGATTTTTCTATTTTAACTAATTTTTCAAATACCAGAGACATATTCATAACTAAGTTGCATTGAAAAATCTTTGGTATACAAATTAGAGTTTTCTCGAAAATGAATATAACGTACTGATCGATTTATCAAAAGGAAACTTATTTGAGAATGAATTAATCCTCAGAAAATGATAGATCAGGCGCTTAAGCCAAATGATGACTCTTGAATCCCATCACCTGATTTTATTTCTGTTTTGTTGTTTCTCGATGCTACTAAATTCAGGCGCGACATCATTTACTTTAAGCACAGATAGAACTACTCAGCTCCCTAGTATCTTGGGATTCATCCGAAATCCTATGATAGTATCTGTGATCGAATTGTAGTCGTTAGATTTCATTCAGTGTAAGTGCGATAATTGGTAATATGTATGCTGTAGGCTTTGGTATTAGATATCACAAAGGAATTTAGTGGAGCGTACAAAAGTGACGTAAACCATTCTCTTAAAAGGTAAAAATGGAAAGGAAAACATTATACCAAGATTTCTCTCTCAGTAATCAATGGATGTGCTCCGCAGTAGTATGTGAGCACGAAATTCGTGCTTCAGAAAGGGAGGCGAGAGAGAAGATTGGCCCAATAAGGCAACTCGGTCGCTGATGAATGCGTATCGCGTCGCTAATTAGGTTGACGGAACAGAGAAAAGGTCGTTCAATAGAGGAAAACCGCGTGGCTTTCTCCTGTGAATCGGAAATGCATGTGTCGATTCTCCTTGGCTAACTCTAAGCCTAGTTGGGGCACTTTGCGGAAGGAATTTGGGATGAGAGAGGCTTTAATCGGCTGAAATATTCCGAAGAAACGGGACGTGATGTTAGTCTTCTTCGGAAGCCATATTCCCCTCCGACTGCGGTTGCGTGGGTTGCGCGCTTTATAGGGGACACTTGCATCGGAAAAGGCATTCTTATGTAATTTGAAGTCGGCTTCGTTTGCTCTCTACATTTGGTACTTCGAATTACTACGCGAGTCATCATATCCTAGTAGATATTCCGTCAATGTCTTTGGTAGTGTGAAAATAACCGCCGCATTCTTTTCAGTGCCAATATTAACGTTGTCAAAATAAGAATTAATCATATTTATTAAGGTTTCTGGTTAGCCTAAGGGGTGACTCGCTCGACTAGGATAAAATCCGTTCCGGATTGCATTCCTCTTTTGCGAAAATAATGACCTCCGCTGTCGATGCACTTGCAAACAAGTTACGTCTTCCAAATACAAAAATCATGTCATATCACGAAAATATTGAATTTGGTAAATTTTAATTTTTTAGGAAGCGCTCAAATCTTTTCATGCTCCTTGTCCATGTCTTATTATTATTATGTCTTAGTTATTTATTTTCAGTTTTAATTTCCTTTTCTATTGAAATATTGCTATACTTTTTTGGTTGTATTTTTATTTAAAATAATTTCTCTCTTTTTATTCTCTATTCTTATTTCATGTCAAATCTCTTAGAACGATCAATAAATTTTAAAAAAGGGAATTGCTGATTCTATTGCTGCTTTTCTTCCGATAATTATGTGATTCATTCTCTCTAATTCATTTTCACTCTTTTGAACTTTCTTTTCATTAAACTCAGTTAAGATACTCTTTTTCCTCAGTGGGTCATCCTCTAAATAATTTCGCGTCTTCATGTTCTATTCAGTTCAAATTCTTAATATTTCATTAAGCATTCCAATCGTTCGTTATATGGCAATAAAACGCAAGATAACACCGATTCAAATAAGTACGTGTAGAATAGTTAGGTGAGTTGAAAAGTTATTAACTATTTATTCAATTAATGTTAAAAGCTAGTAAAAGATGGAAGTCAATTAAAAATATTGTACATAAATTTGTGTTAACTGCGATCGATATAAATTTGCATAAAATCTGGCCAATTTCAAATCCTTTAATGTATGTTTCCTTTAACCATCTTGAAAGGAAAAAACGTAGCAAGTTTTTTTTTTGTTTGTAAGTAGATTTTTAATTCGGTGTATTCCATCAAACAGTTGACATCTTCAGGACAGACTGAAGATGTCAAGTGGTTGACGAAACTCATCGAATTAAAAATATACTGTGGAAGTTACTAACTAATTTTCTTTCAAAATGGTTGCTGCTTAATTCCTCCAAGTGAAGATAGACCATATTAATTTTATGTTTTAACTGCCTCAAAAATGATGAATAAATTTTTAAAATTCCTCTATATAAAGAGGAGTTATTGAAAGTTTCTTTTTAAGTTTTTCTTATGATCCTTACAAGAATGAAAGACAGAATGCCAGGATTTTTTTGTGACAGAGAAGCTAAGCGATTGGTGGCGAGTTGACGAACAGAGGAGAAAGTCAGATAAGAACTGAGACATCCGCGAGAGAGTATGTTGTAAGAGAAACGGAAAAAATCTTTGGCGAATCTAGATCCGGCGAAGTTGACGCGAACAATGATTGATACTGATGGGTATTTTTGAGAGTTATTAGCCTTTTTAACTGCACAAGGCATGGGAAGCCATAGGCGAAAGAAAAAACCTGACTCCAGAAGCGTAGATAAGGTCATCAACCCTTCCTTTCATCCTTGGGTCTCCTCTTTCTAGGCTTAGTAATGGACTGCTCCTAACAGAGATGTTTAGTCGCCTGTCAGACTTAAAGTTTTCAGAGCCACCTGAAAACGTCTTTTGAAGATTAGATGTGTTATGTGGTGCAGATTCTTTGAGTTGGAGGATGTCATCCATAAAGCATTGTTAGCTGCTACTATATTATTATTGAAACTAAAGTATTATATATTGTATTTGTAATCCTGATGTGGTTTTATAAGTACGGAGTTTAAGCATTATTAAACCTTTTTGAGATATCTTTATGGATTGAAAAGAGAGATTTCTTTTTCCGCTCACAGTAAACATAGAACCCGTAGAGTGAAAAAATACGAATCAAATGAGGGGTTAAAATCATTAGGGCAGAGATCTTCAGAGATATATCCTAACAAAAGTTTAATTAGAAAAATTAATACCACCAAAAATCATAATATCAAAAGAAATTTATCGATTTCATCATTATTTGAATGAATTTTCTAAAGACCATTTCGTAGCTGTCTATTGCGCTCGACATTGCTTAACTACGAATCGGCATCCTATGTGTCTATAATGCCATTGATTACGAAAAGATTGGAACAAAACATGATGCATATATTGGTATGGTCAAAAATAATGTTTATAGTTGTTTCGATCAACTAAAAATAATATTATGTAATCTGGAAGGGTTAAATTGAAGAATTCTTCATATCAAAATGATGATTAAAATAAATATTACAGTAAAATTGCACAGCAATTCCTAATTTGTAAGGAATTGCTACGCAAAGACCTAAGTAGATGTTTCGATCGATTTTAAGCCAATATTGATGGATAAATAGAGTTTTCAACATCTGTTAGTTGTGAATTTTCTGTATCTTCTTCCACTCGATTCCCGATTCCTAGGTTTTAAAACTTTCTCAATTTCTATCGTGGATGGATATTCCCCAAAAGATCAAAATCCAACGAAAATTCATTAGTATTCATACAGAATGAATCGTAAACAATCTCACCAGCAGCAGTCACTTTTACATTTCACTTGCAGACCTCACATGGAGAGAAACGTGGATTTACACGTAGCATTTCGTGTTTCCTGCAGTCAACGCTTATTTCTTTCTTTTCGCTTCTTTTCCTACGCCTTTTTCTGTCCCGTACTTTTCGATCACAATCACCTTCCGCTTCCGTCGATGCATCGGGGCGATGCACCCTTCGGATCTTTTATGCAATTCCATGAATGCATTGTTGTGTCCATCACTCTCCACCCTCTCATCACGTCCCAGACAAAGCGCAAACCGAAATTTTCCGAATAAGGCGTTGTAAATCGCGTTAGTTGGGATTTTGTGCAGACGATTCCCACGTTCATAAGGCTCGATCGACCGGATATCACGCGCAGTCCTTCTCGCAACACTGTTTTTGTATCGTTGTTTTCTCTAAAAGTCGCGATTCTTCCGTGTTCATAATGCGGTCCAAAATCACGTGGGTGAGTTTTGCTCGTTTTAGTTATTTGTTTCCCGTTAATATGTTTATGAATTCATTAGAGGAATAGGCGTGGTTTTTCCCATGGCATGGGTGTGAACGACCGCTGTTTTATGATGCAAGGGTCACATTAGTTTTGAAGGGATTTCGCGGAATTGAGAGTATTTCTCTGATATTCTAAATGACGCACTACCTATACAGTATTTAGCCCGGATGTGAGCCTCAAACTCTTCTTCCGTATTCCATCAATTTTCAATTTCCTTTCCTCCAATACTCATTTCGATCCTTTCTTTCTATCTCCGAAATCAATCCAAAACATGGATTGATTTCGGAGATACGGAAAACGGAGTTTGACGTGGAAAAATACAATTTTCTATGATTTTTTGTTTGTTTGCTTATATTTATTAGTTATTCTATTATGTTTAATTTGTTGATTTTTCACGATTTTATATTTTTTCTTTACTATTATTCTTAATCGTCAGCAGTAATTGACTTTGTGCTGTATGTTGATGCGTGTTAATAAATAAATAAACCCTCTTCCATAAGCTGTGAAAAGCTCAGTAGAGGGAATGAAAAGTATCATTGAAGATGAAAATTGATGTAATCTGCCCTTTATTTCCTCAATGATATTAGTGGAAAAGTACACATTAGTGCACCATAATTATCTATCTTGGGAAAGATTACCTTGACAATGAAAGAAATTAGATAGTAAAGAAGGCAAGGCTTTTAATGAATATGTGTTTTGTAAATACCCTGGTCCTTTTTCCTATGCGATCAGATTTAACTCTCGAGTTTTTTTTGTGATGATTACCATTTTGAGAATTTCATCGACTATATTGAATTTCAGAGGTGCTTTGTTGCTATACTACGAAAAGTGTCATACGTTATTATTATTGGCTTCAACGCTACGAAAGTACCGTTAAAAGAGCGTTTCCGTGATATGTAAGACCTTCATACTGAGGTTATGTAATCTACATCAAAGTGCACGTGCTGTACCTTATTTTTAGACTAAATCATTCCAAATGTGTCTACAAGAATCCTTTTGACGAAAATTTTCTCGTATCTTAAGACTGAAGAGAAAAATTTGTAGAAAAGGGAGGATTTGAATCTTTGGGATCTGATTTATGAGAAAGTATGATACACATAAAATATCTTCTAGCTTCTTGTTTTTCCTGATTGCTGATTCCATGTAGGGGCAGCGACATGCTATGCATAAGCTTCCTGGACACCACCTCCTGGAAATGCACCTGTGCATCAGTCCAGAGTTTCCTAACGCCATGCCATGAAACGTGAGGAAAGCCAAGGAAATCTTAATGTTTGTTTATGTCTTTCTTTATTTGTTCAGGAAATATATTTCTTGAGGAATAAATTGATATTCGAATCGTAATATGAATCCTTACTGTAATAATAAGCAAAAAGTATTTTCAAAATCAAATATTATTTTATCTATCTTACACAATTAGCTTATTTTGCTATATTTTTTAGCCCAATGTATCTGAATTAATATCAAAGCTATTCCCTCGTCGTTATCGGAAGATGAAATTTTCGAAAAAAATACCAGTCGTTTGAAGAATATTTATCGAGCACTTATTCCTGATAATATTCTAGTCTGAGAATTCTTAGTATAGTCTTTGCTGTAATTTTCAATATTTGCTTATGGGCGAGGTATCCAATCTTTGATTATTCCATACCACTCTAGAAGAAAATTATGATATTTTACTATGACAATTAATCACTACATTTTCTTTACGTCTATAGGTAACGATAAATTACAGCATTTTTCACGAAAATGTCAAACATTAAATTCAGGGTAAAAAAGGGAAAGCGGTAATATTTAAAGTAAAGAAAAGAAAATTTAACAGCAAAGCAAAGAAATTTTACTATGAATTAACTTACCTGATACTTATTTTGTTGTAGTAGCTAATACATGTATCGTTGGTGCCATCAGTCTTTACTAGCTATACCATTATTTTTCTCGAAATTTTCTGGAAGATTTCTATGTAACGCATAATCGTGTTATGTTTGTAAATAAATGCATTATAAATACGAAATAATCGCGATCATATTCGTCTGGAAATAATGAATTTATTATCAAGAGATTTATTTGTGTTTGGTATCCAATATTTTCCCGAAATTCATAAAATCTTTTCGTAGGCAAGACTTCACCCTTGGGTCATAAAGCGTACACCGCTGGTCAAATAGAAATCAGAAGGGAGATATGGAAAGGAAATCATCCCCATCGCCCACCCTCGAATCCGCCCGCGATGGTATCGCACGAAAAAGCGATGCCCTGGGTAAACGCCCATGTCTCTTCTCCTTGGAACCGGTCTCGATCAGAGGAGATTAACTCTTCATTATCTTCGTTCAAAGAACTGCGAGTAAAAAGCCAAGGGCGTTGGGATTTTTTCTTCATCCCCTCGGATAACCCCTTCCCCTTTGCACCCCTTTCACCGCGGCGTTTGTTTATTTTTTACTCCGTGTGCGTCGGAAAGATGGTAGCTCAGGAGGGAGGGGGAAAAGGGCTTCTTTGGCGCGCGCCAGCTTGTGTAGTTCCCATCTCCTCCGACCGCGTCACTAGGGTTCTCCTCCGCAAGTACAACACGCACAGGAAACCCTCCCACTCCGCCCCTTGCCTAGCGAGTCAGGCTATTGGTTGGCCGTGTACCCCCTTTGCCTCCCCCCGTCTCCTATGCCAGAGGAAGAGCTCGAGGAGTCAGAAGGAAGGCGACCGTAGTGAAAGAGGTGGTGCGAGAGAATTTCGTCTCCGTGGACCGCTCATTCTTACGAGTGTTTTTATACCGGGAGTCGTATCTGCTTCTCGTTGCGTCTTGCCGAAGACGACAAAACACCCGGAAGGAAGAGACGTGGCTGAAGATTCCGAACACTTACTTCGGCGCTTTTTTGCGGGTTCGCTAAAAAGCTCTATTTTTATCGAGGATTTTTCCGCCGCGGTGGACTTCGCGGGGAATCTTCCCCTCTGAGTTTTTTTGCGGTGACTTTGTTCGCAGATTGGACGAGAACTTGGGTTGGAGACTGTGCCAAACGAGGGTCAAATCGATCAGTGGTGACGCGTGTTTCGAATATTGTTCGGAGGCTATTGACAGCGCGGGAAGATCCCCGCGCGCCGCTGCTTTTGGCCGGTGACTCTGATCGGACGGTGCCCATCGCGGACTTGCTTCCAGAGGGGCGTGTTTGTGTGTGGTGAACGGAGAAAAAGACCGCTGTCGCCGGTCTGAGAAGGCACTAAAGGTGTGGTTGGAGTTCGTAGGTGTGTTTTCACCCAGGGATAGTTCGTGTTGACGTGAAATTTCGCAAATAAACATCGAGGGGGTCGTCGATAAATTGGGGAAGAACTGGATGATTCCCTAGTTCGCACGATCGTAAAAACCCTTCCGAAGTGAGTGACGATAAGTGCGAAGGCATATTTTTCAATCCGAAAAATTAAGTCCACCTTCCGTCTCTTTAGAGCGAAATCGCAGTGATTGTGGCCAAAACTGGACGAAGTATAAGTGGAAGATACATTGCCCGTTTTCGTCGAGATTCAATCGACGCCGTGAGAAGTGACTGAAACATAGAGAGTTGGTGCATCGGAAATCGACGAGTGGGTGTCTGCTTGAAGGTGTAAGATCCCGTTTGCGGAGAGGAGAACGGGTGGCGCTTGAGAAACGGTGAGTTATGCCTTTCGCATCCTTCGGGCTCGCCGCTCACTACTCCCCGGCTTTGCCCTAGTTATTCACTGTTGGATATTCGCTCTCCGTTCCCAAATGGATTGAGGGTTGTCTATTTTTTACAGAAGTCTTTCTTTGTGAAGAAATGTAAACAAAATTTGTACATTGACTCGCCTGAAACAAAACATTCCTTCCTTTCTCTAACTACATTAGGAATAGCTCTGTAAACTTGGCGGGACTTCATAAGGGGAGCTACACAATTCTTAAGTATTCTATATGATAATCAGTATCATATTCAAGTTTCTCACCATGGTTTTCTTCTTCAAACCATTATTTCTCCTGATGGTAATTTTATTTAGCAGTAACCACGATGAATTTTACCAGCGTCAAGTGTTTACGGGATCAATCAATTAATCACTTAGCTGAAAACTTACGTTCAGATTAATAAGGGATTTTGGAAAATATCTACTCTCTATCAATAAGTTTGCATCATCAGGTGAGCCGTGTTTCACCTGCACAAAATTATCTTTTAACCATAGAAAAATCCTCCAAACAGTTCATCACCTTACTATTCATTGATGAAAAGTCGCCCTTAACCTTCTGAAATACGGACAATATTTCTCTGGCTCTCGTGAGTGTGTTACCCAGTAAACCGGTTTGGTATTATTTCACTTCGATTCACTTTCGCTTTCTTTCCCTTACAGAACGCGTTTAAATTGCCGAATCATAACGGGTTTTCGCAGGCAATAGCATAAAATCTCCTTATTCATCAAATCAATATTAATCCGGAAGTAATTCTTTCAACGGGAAACAAATTGCAGATTACTGATGATTGTTTCCTAATCGTTGGTATCCTTCAGATACTAATTTGTCTTTAATTTGAGAGACAAAACTATTTCATAGCATAAACGTGAAACACTTGAATTTTTTTTTGGAATTCTTTATTTAATTTTATTTCCCTCAGGTGAGAGGTCTCTAATTAACAGCCTCAGTGTGATTTTTGGAGCTCTTGAACTACTTGTGAATCGATGTGTTATAAAACATCTTCAGGCTAGACTTAAGATTTCTTAGAAATCTTTTCATTAATTCTTATAAGCAATTTACACCGGGCATTGCTACAATGGAGCAACCAAGAACAGATTCAATCTTCTAAAGATATAAACACAAAATATTTTACGTCCTTAGGAGCCCGCCATGCTTACAGTAGTCAGTGTTCTAGTCATGAGGGTTAGCGCGGGAAAAGTATTTGCTTCCGGAACCTCCTTTTCCTAAGGTCTTTTATGTAATACTGAAGGTGAAATTAAAGACGTCTGACGTGAATTTTCCTCACAAGTTCGAAGTCAAGGGTTAACAAATGTCTGATCTTTTTGACTTCTTTCAACTTTTAACCCGCGGATTGGCTGTCCATCATCTCTGTAGCAAAACCATGCAAATCTCGGTTGCCTCTTTGCTTGGAGAAGTCAGTGGCAGTTCTTAAGTTAGCAATGGATTTTCAATTGACCTTTAGCTTGTGACTCCAGCGTTTCTTCGACGTCCTCTTGTCGTAAGGAAATGAAAGAAACATTCGACGAGGAAATTCGATTACCGTTGGCTGTAGGCCTAGAAAACGTACTCGGACTCCTGGAAGGAAGGTCGCTAACCTCCCTGGTTTTTATTTTCCTATAAAAGATGCTTTTAAACAGACGGGAGATTAAAGTTCCGTTTAGGAAGGAATTTACAACACTTCCTCTCGCTCTGTTTTGCATCCGAAGGATATTTTTAATACGCGGATCTCCGCTTGTCAATTTAACCGAGATGCGAGATGGTCTCCTAATGGAACGCCTTCCTCAGACTGGTGGATGAACAATAAATCCAAAGTAGGAAACGATTCGTGACCTAAAGCCACCGGGATGCGATTTTATTGCCCGACCGAAGGACCGGTTTCTTTAAGACGTCCTGCTTTCTGGATTATTCCCGCAAATATTACAGCCACGTTTAGATAAGTGTCGTCGAACTTCCGAACTTCCTCTGACCGAAAGAATGTTGAGAAACATCGCCATATTTCGACCCTTATTCCGACATAAAACCGAAAAGCCCCAACGTTTATATCTTCGTTGTGGTGCGAATAATTTTGGGTTTATTCTGCGTCGATAGGTTGCGGTGGTGGAGTTAACGAACCGATAAAACACGAAACCTTTGGGCACCTTCCGGAAAATTTCGCCGAACACCGAGGCAGGATGTCGAGCGAAGCCGCAAAGTGAGTCGGAAGAACCTTCAGAGGATTCGGGTAGCAGATGAGGGGCCCACTTCCATCGGTTCGTTAGCTATGTTTTGGAAGCTACATAGCTTTACTATTCGGCGGTGGCGCGATAACGTTTCTAAAACGGGGAGTCGTGAATTTTTATATGCTCCGCAGGGGTCGTGAACTTTTTGGATTACGAGCGACATCTCGTAGAGCGTTTAATTCTCCACAAGGTCGTCTGGTCACATTTATTGGAAAATGTTGTGTTTATCTACGCTAAAGGATGTTCCTTCTTTGATCCCATGTCATAATTCCTTCGTAAATTTAGTTCCAACGTCAATATTCTCTGTCGTCTTTGGAAGCCACCGAACGAAATCCATTTCCTGAGTACTGTAAGCGTGTTTTTGCATTTGCGTAAAACGTGTTTGCGTTACGTAAGAAACGTTTCTTTTAATCGAATATCTGTTAGTTCTAACTTTATGGTTTACGGGAAAGAATTGCTTCAGATTGGAGTCCCGTAGTTTTCAAGCGCGTGCCCGTACATCAGTCTGTATTCTAAGAACAAAGGATATATGGATAGAGTTATGGGTCGTTCGCAGTAATGGAGGAGAATAATGAAGGAAATCCTTCATCGCAGGATCTCTATTCGCATTCCCAGACCACCCACTAGCTTTCGATCACGAGCGAGGGCTATCCATAGGAAGCCGTCTAAGTAATGGAATCCTCTGCATTGAGAATTGCTAAATATCATTGGAGTCCTCTTGGGAAATAATTAACCGCTACCTCTTTCCTTAACTTTCTGATCGATGTGATGGAAGTTAATTTTCTGGTTTTCCATAAATCCAATCGGGATCGCAATTTATACGGAAAATATAGCCAACAGATCTTGAAGATTTAGTGGATAAGCTCATCAATATTCAAAGCTTATATTCTGTGTTGGAAATAACAACTTCTTTCGCTGTATTTTGTAATAAGGAACAAATTACTAGTATTTACCATGTTTTCTCGTAGTAACTGTTCTTGAAATAGCCTTGCGTTGATTAGTGAGGAAGGCCGTCTCTAAAAACAATATTATAGCGTCATATGCGTTTTGCTATTTAACCGAATGTATGCCCTAAGTGAATGTAACATCTATGTTAAAATGTGGATAGTTAATTGTAAATAATTTTCTACATCAAGAAAGATTAAAATGGTGATAGCTAAAATGAATTTTCTTTCATTTCCTGTAGAGCCAAAGACCGAAATTCCCAAAATCTTGGAACCTATTTACATTTGATGTATCTTGATATTAGCTCGCCTATCCAATTTTAGCTTCCGACAGTTTCCCAAAATTTCGTTTTCTCTCATTCTATCACGTAATTCATTTGCTAGTTAAGTCCGCGGGGATTTTTACATCTGCCTTTGACAGCTTTATCTGGAACCCATTCAAATTAACCCCCGAAGACTGCCGATGAAAACAAATAGTCTCGAGATCGTCCGACGATAAAGCGAGTTCACGCCGAGCCTCCCTTAAAACATCGGCGAACTTATTTCCGCGCCTAAAAGCAAGGGTTTTCGCAGTTTGCGCGAGTTGCGCGATGGGTATGTTCCTCCGCGAGGCAGTAAAAGACGCGGAGAAAAAAGGCCGAATCGGATAAATGAGTCGTAAAGATCGACTTTAATAGTTTGGATGCGGATCTGGATGCGAAACGGCGGGAAAAAGGAAGATTGCTGAGGATGGCGATCCATCCCATAGGTTTCTCTGCTACCCGGCGGGGGGACATTTTTTATTGCCTTTTACTCCGGAGATTTACGAACGAATTACGCTATCGACTGGACCGTGGAGATTGTCGTAAATGTTAAGGTTTTGCTTATCTTTTTTTCCTAAGTTTTATGATGTCCATGGCGAATTTTTTTAGGTGTGAAATGAACGTCGTAAAAGTGAAATATTGGTCTCCGAAACAATATGGAATCATTTTTTTGAGTTGTCACGACTACGCGCGCTGTATGTATTTGTTTATGTCATTCACCTCTACATGCTTATTGGACTCTTTGATTTACTAAATTTATTTCGAAATGTATATTCATTTTCAACATTCAGTTTTCTTAGTGAAGAAAACTAGTTTACATTTTCTTTGTAATGTTAATATTTCCGGAAGTAGAAGCCAATTTATAGTTTTACGAATGTAGTACTCAACATGCTTGCTAAAGGATTTCATTTTCTCTTTCATTGAACTGCGATGAAACAGTTTAGACATTTTTTTATCTTTTTTAGGTTGGAGAAAGTACAGAATTGATTATGTAATATTAAAACTTTATTTCAATACTTTCACTCAATTCGGATCGTCTTGTAGCGCATAATAATTTCCAGGAAAGCAGAATTTGGATTCCCAATAACCGATTTTTGGCACATCCATCTTTTGTGTAAGTAATCTTATATTGGTTTTCTGATGGAAGCCCAAAGAGAGCGATTCAATGTCAGCTACGTACGCACCTACATCAATGTCAAATACTGACCTCATAATGTCGGCAAACGGAGTAAATAACAGGGCTTTGCGGTGAAACTCGAGAATGAAAAGCGCTGATTTCTATTAATTTCTAACTATGACAGCTCGTGGCATATTTCGTCAGCAGATTCAATTTCTCTTTTCCGTCTCATTTTTCAGTCTTATATAATTATTACTCCCTTATAACTGTTTTCTTCTCATTCTTACTAGAGAGTTAATGTAAGAATTGCAAGGCATGCTTCATTGTAGAACTAGAGTTGCTTTAAATTGGAAGGCTGAATATGTCTTCGTGTTCTACTCCCGCTTGTCTCGATCACACTCGAGGTTTTTCTAATCTCTCTTTTCTTACAGTCTACCACAAACTTGTTATATATTTTGTTTTAATTTAATTTTCTAGTTATTCCATTATAATCATTTCCCATCCTTCATATCGTCATTTTCCCGATCTTAACTTTACATTAGCATTTTTTTCACAAATCGAACCATTCATACATTTTTACTTTCTCAGATATCACTAAGTATATTTTCAGATTTCAGAAATCCTCCGTACTTAAATAGAAGGCCTCACTGACCTCGCAAATGACCGTTCTCCATGAACAGAAATCTGCTCAAATTTTCCGCCATCCCTTCGAAACAGTTAATTCCTTGTTTGCCGTGGTCTAGCGAGGTTTTCCCTAACTCGCGCATCCTTTGGATTTCCCCTCCTTTCGATTCTCCCTTACATCTTTGAAATCAGCTCCGACTCACTCGACGTGTTAATCTCAAGAAGCGCAGTGCAAATCTTAGCTTCCGCTCTCCTCCGCCTTTGAAGATACCGAGCGTAAATACGCTGTCTGCAATTTCCTTTCCGACCGTTTTGCGGAAATATTTACCGAAGGAAAAATCTAGAGCGCTCTGTAAAGGTTAATTGAGGATTTGACGGGCGGATTTCGGTTAGGGTATGTTTGAGAGAATACTGTCTTTTTTAACGGCCGAAAAGAATCTTTTATAAAGTGTACTTTTGTAGAGAATTGATAGTTATTTCATCGCCATTTTTGCTACTCTTCATGCAATTATTAACGTATGAACTTGGATTTCTCATTTAATCATAGAAAATCACGGTGTTTAGAGAAAACTCTATAAGAAAGCTTTATTCTACTCAAGTCATTAGTATATTAATAAGTTAATTTTTTATATATTTATTCTTAAATTTTAATTCTCACAGATATATGCTGTGTATGTATATTTATTTCAATTATTCTCTTCACATAAATATTATTGCTAACAGTTCAATATCGTGGAGCTAACTTTGCGATTCTTTTTGAATAATCGCCAAGATTAATTATTCCTTTCGGAGAATGGGACATATATTACAATCATTTATTATAATAAGAATGATAAATAAGGATAGAAACGGCAAGCTACTTCACTCCTAATCTTTCCTAGTCGCTTCATCCTCGCTCCTGAGCTTTTTTTAGCTAATGGTAGAAGATCCTTTCAACCTTGGGTTTGATGACCGTACAGACAGACAAGAGAAATTAATAACAGGCCTCGATATATTATTCGGGGAACCAGGAGCTCATAAGGAATCAGAATTAAATTAGGACATCCATATGATTGGCACCGTCTTTCTATGCGTTAAGCAGCCCTTAAAGATTGCGCGATAATTCGAAAGTTTCATTTTTTTATCATCTCGCCTCTGTCATTCTCTTTTCGCGTGGTCAATCCGAAAAATGATCGGAGGCTGGTCGGAATATCGGCTGCCGGTCTCCGGACAGTCAAGGTTGACTGCTTTCGGCAGTCCCCATTCGGTGTGCAGCACAATGAAATGAAGCCGCACTCCCCTCCACAAGACCCTTTTGTAGGATTTTTACGTCCTCTGAATGGAGCTGAAGCGTGTGAATGTCTCGTACATCTGCCCGCCCTAATTGAGACCATTATGGACCTTCCTTTGTTACGTGACGGCCAGAGTTAGATTAAGTGGGTCCGAAGGATCCGATGAATTACTACCGCCTTTTGTTTGAAATGATGGATCTTCATCCAATATCGAGTGTCCGAGAGGTAACTCGCGTTTTTTTCACCCCTCCTCGTAGAGAGTGAATTTTTGTGAGTTATGATTCTATAAGCGGAAGTAATTTTTCTCTTCTGCTTCAGCCATCAGATATTAATCGTTTAATCTTCTCTTTCTTTCTATAATATGAAATGTGCCCAAATTATTCTTTATGCCCCTCATTCTCTCCGCTATTTATGAATTTTTTTTTCTTGGGAAAAGAATAGTTTTTCCAGCTGAATGGAAATCACTCGTAGAGGCTCTAACTTTTTCAAAGGTTTTGCATATTCGTTTGCATTGCGTATGCCCGTGGCTCATTCACCCATTTTTAAAAATTGGATGTTTGTAGTTAAATATGAAATTATGACGGTTTTTGGAAACATTACAGAGCATTAGTAACTGAAATACTTGGTTTAATAACTGTTGGTCATCATCTCCCTTCTCCATTTTTTTGTTTCTTTTGGAACTCAACAATATATGGTAATGGCTCGGATATCATAATCTTTCATTCTGATAAAGATATTCGATCAAAGATTTTATGCCTAACTTTCTCGCTTATGGAGCAACCACTTACATTTAAACACAGGTGAAATGGTGATTTTTGAACTTTCTAAATGGACGGTAATACTCCCAGGATTAAATTGTGAAACGAGTTGAGTCTCAAGCGAAAGATGAGGCGCATAAGGACATTATTCCGTTTATACACGAGAAAACATGCCCTCATAGAAGCGTAAAAGAGACGTAAGAGAGGAAACTTCGTACAAATTCCCGAAGGAATCCAGAATATTCAAGTCTCGATATGGCAAAAGACGAGTTACGGGAAGCATTCTAAGCGAATATTTCTCTCTTATTTATGCGGCGGGAATTTTAGCGTCGCTTTCTGCGGTCTCTGCGGAATTACGCGCTTCGTCTATCACTGCTTTCATATCTACGAGCCATCTCCGTAAGAAAAAACGATCATATGTTAAGGCCACATTTTGTGGACGGAGATCCTCCGATCTCCTGAAGGTAGTGAGTTGAAATACGCCGTAGATGAGCGGACAATCACAGAGAACCTCTTTTGCCATTATTAACTCCGGCGTTGGGACATCATTTTACCAGCTCAAATGAGCGCTTCGAGAAGAGAAAATGCAGAAATCCTTGAAAGGGATCTTTTCTTTCGTTTTTTGAGCTAGTCTGGAGGGGAGGTAAGGCGTGGGAGGATGGCTCGTTGTGGTAGATTGCCGTGACGGGATAAGCGTTACGACGTCGGGTCTCCGGGTTGGAGTGGGATAAGGTGGTAAACACCTAGAGGGATTTGCAGAGGTGAAAAGATCATATGCAACTTGAAAATGAGATTCGAGTCTGAGCATGCCACCTTGATCGAGATAAAAATTGAATGGATTGAAATTAGAACTTGTATCGGTTATCTCAAATGATATAGCTTAACAGTTTCTTTCCGGCGTTCTCTGCCCTGTTGCTTCTAATCTTAAAAAATTGACATTCTCATCTCGATATTTATGTAAATAAACTAAATATGCTCATTCATAAACCTAAGCTTTCTAGTTAGTGGCATCTTTTAATAAGTAGAGAACTTATTATTCCACCTTCAGACTTACCAATTGAAGTACCAATTTTATTGAATTTCGGATTACTACAACATTCTGTACCTCACATTTCAAAGGTTATTATTAACTAATTTGGGGATGACACTCTTTTCTGCTGATGCACCTGAAGATGATTCGTTGAATCCGGCTGTGCAAATAAAGTTCTTATGGAAAAGTGCATCAAAATTCCGTTAATCTTTAATCTAGACTTTTCAATTGCTATGTACAGCCCTCATCTTCCTTCAGAAACAGCTGAGAAAGCAAAGAGATTTATTTTTAGAATTTCGCTTTCATCATTGTTTTTCCGTACACCGAAAAAGAAAAAGGATTCGTAAATACTTGAAAATTTCCTCTGTTTATGTCAAGAAAATTTTCCTTCGCAGCGTAAGAATGTGCGCAGGCAGTGCCAAGGCGAAAGACGATCCGAATTTTAGCAGCCGATTTACGGCGTGGGAAAGGATTGAATCGGGAAGTTAACCGATCCATCATCCTGAGCTCTCTTTGAGGGAAAGTGGAAAAATAAGAGAGTATCGGTAGGTGAGGAGGAGACGAGGGCAGTAGGGTAAAGATAGCGAGGAGAAGGAAAGTGGAGGGGAAGGATTCTGGGTACAGAGAGGTTTTTTTAAGGGAAGGAGATACGGCGGTGATATATAATGCTCGCCTTATTCTTGCGAAGTGTGCGAACGTTACCTCCGCCGCGCAGCGGTATCCGTCTCGGAGATCTGGAGAGAGTGAAAGGGTGGGTAGATTGGAGGAAAAGTGATGGGAGGAAAAAAACCAGTGCCTCCATCCATGAAATTTCTGCCGAAGATAAAGGACTTTAAGGACTGAAGAAGTGGTGTTTTATTTCCCACTGGTAGTCTTAAACTCTTGTACAAATTGAAATAAACCTTCGACCGCGGTCGTGGATTTCCCTCGGATGACCCTTATCTCTTGTATTTTCCATACTTACGAGTCTTTAAAAGGCTCAGAATTACATTTTACTCGAGAGGGATTTCACTTTCGCGCCGTTTTTTTTCCTTGCGCCGAATCAGTTGTAATTTAAGATCTTCCAAGGAAGAAATCTCTCGATTTTCGATAAACTAACTTTATTCTGCAGACCGAGTGATAAATAAGCAATTTTATGTTTTATCTTATACACCTCTAATTCATGTATCTCCTGAACTTCTTGTATGTAAAACGTCTCTAAAGGATTTCAAGATACGTTTTTAAGATACCTTTTAACGTATGTTTTCCGTAGTTGTGGTGTTCACATGGGTGTGGACAAATTATTTTCCGTTTTATAACCCTTGATAAGACCGTTTGTCAGGCTATATTTTTTGCGTAAGTATCTTTCAGAAATAATTTGGATAGGGAAATTACGGAAGGTAAAAATAATATATTTAATATAATAGTATTCTAACATTTATCCGCACAATATCGTAATTATATTGAAGTAGTTGATTTAATATTCTGAAATTTATTTTTCGATTCAGGATTCCTTTAGAACTGTGGGATCAGTTATTTTCCCAATTTTCTAACCCATAAATGCCCCGTAATATTTCCTAAAAAGCTCGAAAACCAGTGAAACTGATCCATCATTTCCAGTTTACGCGGTGGCAATAGCTTCCGGTACTTTTGTTATCGAATCCATCCTGAAAGGGCGTGCGATGTACTCCTCCCAAATCAAACACAGTGAGCCCATTTGCAACTTTGTCCATTACTCTACTTTTGATGGAATCAACACACGTCATTTGAGTTCTGCAGAGAAAAATAGGCCTCTTAAAGCGTGCAATGTCGTCATAGCAGCGCGTGCATCGATTAAATACCGGGAAATGGGAAGAGAGAGAGGAACGCGTGGGTGCGGAATTGAACGGATTTGTTAGCCTGTGAGACCAAAGTGAACGCTTGCAGAGCGAGTTCTCGGAAGAGCATCTTCGGCTTCTTCCGGCGCCTCATACGTCATTCCATCGCATACTTTCTGAGGCGCGATGTATTTTTTCTCGAATCATAGACGGATGTGCGAGCCAAGTTCTTGTTCATTTCCTGTCGGCAATCCAAGCAATGATCACTTAATGCATATAACTTTCTTATCCTATGAGAATAAATTGACTAAATTGGATCCATTGAATGAATTACTGAGCGTCCGAGAAAATATTCATCGGGCTAAATAAAAATTTCCGAACAACTTGTCCTTCATGTACTTGTACACTATCCATCCATCAACCATCTATTCTCTAGTTTTTGCCCAATGTTCTGGAATATTGCTATCAATTACACTTATCTCCTATGGGTGTTACAGTTATCTCATAAATGTATATTTCAAAGTATTCAGAGGGAAAGGCAAATCCTCTTTCCACTTTGCATTGTAATTTTATGCTGCGGGTGATCATTATTACTGCCGATAAGCGTTACGCCTTTCTGATGGAATGGGTCCTACATAATTAAGCGGATCTATTTTCCTTCAGTAGCTGCGATTAGAAGATATCCATTCTTCATAGAAATACAATTTCAAACCAATTACTCATAATATATTACAGATTCTTGGAAATAAACTTAAAT
The DNA here is from genome assembly GCA_036926295.1 of Pachydiplax longipennis. Classification (NCBI taxonomy): domain Eukaryota; kingdom Metazoa; phylum Arthropoda; class Insecta; order Odonata; family Libellulidae; genus Pachydiplax; species Pachydiplax longipennis. The sequence continues at coordinate 23,916,405 of JAVFKF010000012.1, forward strand.
TTTAAACTCTACTACTAAAATAAACCAATCGTTTCTTAATGGTCGACTTTAAAAATTTAGTTCTATTTCATATATTATTTATATAGTTTACTTTCTAAATCCTATACAACCCGCATTTCGCTAAAACAAGCCCGATAACTTCGAGTTCTGTATTGGCTACGTGGATAAAATACACGGAAATGCCTCCTTTTTTGTCTAATTTTTAAAGATGACTGAATATCCTCTTCCGGGTTGCCTTAACATTCCTCACGCTCCATTCTTACCAATTGTTTATTTAAATGGTGGAGACTGCCACATTTGTGTACGAAATACAGCTCAAAGCTTTGGAATGTTTTTTTTTTTTGCACCTTAACCGTATTGGTGATTAACACCCACATACTTAGGGTGGGAGTCTGTTTCTGCTACCAATGGATGTCGAGATATTGTTTCCTTGTTTAGGTAAGTCGATTTGCTTTTCAAAAGGGAGTTTTTCTGTTAAGAATGATTCGGTAGGAAACCATTCTCTAAATTTATGGAAGACCGCATGGATTTGAAAGTCAAAGAACTGCTAACGCTTGGCAATATTTATCGGTGAAGGTCACTTATATTCTATTTAATACATTATAGCTTCTCAAAATTGGCCAGCTTCATATATTTTCTTGTAGGATCGCGGAAGCTTAAATTACTATATTAATGAATTCCCTTTCTAATCATTCACTCACTGAAAGCTTTTTTTATTTTCCTTCAAGCCTAGTGCTGTAAAGTACGTGTTATATTTAGTCATCGAGGAAAACAACTCATTCGTGTCGGGTTTTTAAAGATGTGTCACAGATATAGGAGAGATATTTCATTTGCATATAGTTTCAAATTTCACCTTTAGGCATGCATAATGAAACTTGCAGACAAAAAACACCCTAGTCATGCATATGTGTTCATTACCTTGCATATCTCGATTGTCTTGCACTTTTGCATTGTGAAGAGCTGTCTCGTCATCCAGAGAGAAATTCTTGACCACCAAATGCGCAAAATTCTTCCTCAACAGTACACATTGGGTGTAAAAGGACCCTTGTTTGGCAACTTTTTGGTCACTTTTCTACTCCTTCGCTTGTTTCGAGAGTGCAAACCTGAGGGAAAACAGTGATCTCGTACGCCGTGTGTACTCACGGAAGAGTGCTAATGAGATTTATACATTTTGCCTAACTTTCGCTTTCCTTGCGGCACTTCATGCCGTAAAGGTTAACGATCTCACATGCCGATTTATCTGCTAGTAAATGGATAATATTTGTTATGAATTGTTGTTTAGGGTTTCTTTAATTATATTTATTAACAATAATAATCCACTTTTTTCAGAACATCACAGATATCTTACCTTACATCTTACGTCGTAGTGAAGAGTAATTTACGTGCTATTTCAAGAGAGAATTGTATTCTCATTCACTGTCACTTCGCAGCATTCCAACATACAAATTTACTGTTGATTTTTCTTTCCTTCAGCGTTAGGATTGGGAACAATGATAGTGCTGTCTTCCATACACATTGATTTATGCTCCAAAACGATTCATCTCCTGTGTAACGTATTTCGACAAATTTATCACCTCCATGTTTTGGGCAATTTTGGGTGAAAATATTTGTCTGCTGATTTTTTTATTTTTAGGTATTTCAGTATCGTTCTCATAAGTTATTCTTTTAATATAAGGCCTAAATTCTAAGGACTGTCAGAGATGATACTTTAATGGAAAAAATTCGGGTAATTTACCACTTTGTTGATTGATATACAGGGGCTAAAATACTGTTCTTTACAGGCAGCTTCCATCTTTTTCAAATTGTTGAACGATTTGAAAACCGTTGAGACTTACGATAACATAGACGTTTTAAAATGCATGAATCCTGCGCGGATACGTTATGAAAAACTTCCGGAAGGTATCTTTAAAGTGGCGAAGATCTTGCATATTTATGACCAGCAATTTTTCTTTTGCCAGTATACTTTTGTATATTATTCCACGCTTTATAAATAATTCAATCGCATATAGTTCGTAAATCAGCTAAGGTATGCGGGTACAATGTGATGCAATGCTAATGCAATGAATATCCACTTGTATGTAAACTTTACTCGCTTCAACTCGAAGAGAAATTCATTTTAGTCTCTCCTTTGTGCGACTTACTTATTTTTACTTTATCCTTTCGAGTTCTTTAACCTTAGTTCTCTATATCATGCAATTTCCAATAATTTTTAAATTGTCAGAATAATGATATCGGCCATAACGTAATCTGGATAAATTCAAGTTGGACATCGTTTATTTTTTCTGGAATGATACTTCACCTTTGTGACACTCAGTAAATTAAATGGATGTATCAAGCATCCTCATCTTGTCTTTTCTGTCGGTAGGTTATAGTAGTATTTTAGGTTACGGTTCCTTTGGTTTAATTAAGTTAACCACTGCCGCTAAGTCATCCTAATCAGCTCCGAAGGAAAATAAACAAACTTGGGACAACCTGTGCCGCAGCGAACTTCTCGAGTATGAGATAATTAAGTTAAGCGGCGCGTGTTCATTACCCATGCAGCGGCTGATTAGAAGAGATATAATTCGATTTGACCATAGTTGAAGGTTACTCCATCTCATTTGGTATTTTAAACCAGGCAACACCTCGTAACTCACTTAATAAGCTCTCTCTCTCATGCTTTGTCTTTGTGCGAAAAGTCTAAGTTTCAGTCGTAATATGTGACAAATTCGGGTGATTCAGTTAACTTTAAATAACATAACGGGTTTAATTAGGAAAATTTTACTTATTTTACCTTTTGCCCTTACGGTTCCAAAGCGTCAAGGAATATCGTAAAATCCTTCTTTGAGCCTACTGAATTGATATTCTTGAAGTAAAGTCGACCTTCAATGAGTTATAGTATATAAGCTCCCTAATCTAGGGAACATTCACTATCTTTTTCTTTTTTGAGACATCGCTGTTTGGGAAGGAATATCCATCTAAACATTCATCTAAACATTCAAAAGTATTGTTTGAGTTATCATCTCAGGAGCATTAAAGTAATTAGCATTAGTATTAACTATACAGCAATTAGTGTTTATAGTATTTCGTAGTATTTCTAATCATCATTCCCAGGAGAGACAGTTTTGAATTTTCCAAACGTCCAAACAAAAGATCTGCTTTCATAATACACAGAGGACATTCTCGGAAAGCCTCAGTATTTTAAGATCTGCGAGTAAGGTGAAGCAACGATCTCCCGGAACATGCACAATGAGGCCGATATGCAAAATTAAAAGAATCGACACAAAGACTGTTTGAACGCATCCTCTCGAAAGGGCTGTTTTTGTAGGCGGTTCATTTCGTCAGCTGGCGGACGCGGACCGCGATCCCTCTCTTGACCGCCTCAACGCCTTGCGGAAGGATTTTTGTCCGCAGACTTGCTTCTGTTTTCTCACGTGCCCGATGTGAATCCGTCTGGAAATCTCGATATCCTCCCTCTCCTCCATTCCTTCTCTTTCCTTTCTCTTTGTCGATGTCTGAACCTACATTTTTTCTTCTAAGTTACCTTTGGAGATGATCCAAAACGGATTCATCTCACCTCTCGCTCTCTCTCTCTCTCTCTCTTTGGAGGAGGTTTCCACCCGTTTTTCACACTTGTATCCAATGATCGCGGTGTTGCTTCGCCCAAAATACCGTCGGGTCTTGTTATGATTAGAGGTATCGAGAATTAGGATGTGTCGGTTGCCAGAAGTCATAATGCCATTGTGTTGACTGAAGCCCTCCTATATCAAGAAGTCGAATTGAGTTCACCTCATCATGGCATGGGTTATAGCCGTGGATTGAGATATTTCCATCACTACATCATCTTCTTTAAAATATCATTGAATTTTTCAGAAGTATCCCTTAGATCCTTATTGCTTCCAAATTCTTAGTGCTTAATATATGGAACAAATTTTTTTATCACTTAATATGCCTAAAACATATTCCCGCACCATAACTAAAGTGGAGACCCAACGATTAGCGATCACACTAATCCATTCCCTATTTCCTTTGAAAAGAACCTGTTTATCCGTCACTCAAACCCGGGACCCTTGCGTTGGTATATCCCGAACATATCTTTCTGAGGATCGCGTTAGACTTAACCATTTAATCAGAAAGTGAGAAAATTTAAACTAATGAAACTCATATGATATGTAATTTACTACTTGAATTGCAGCAATAATGAGAGGATATAAATTCCAGGAAAGCTATGTTACCTTGAGACAATTTCTGGAGTGTCCACAGTAGTAAAAAAAACCAAGGTCGTTTTTATTAATAAATAATTGAATTCCTGTTGGAATGGACACCATCTGTCCTGAATAACTAATGGAGTCAATGCGATGCATTCATAAGGTGCACACCTTGTTGCCACTGTGGCTGTAATGGAAAAGTTGAAACCTCCGAAAGTGTTGGCCATTTAGCGAGCTCACAAGCACTTAAAAAACTTCGACTGCATCCCACGCAGAAATACGGGGCAGCATAACACGTAACACTAATTTAACACGATTTTCAAAGAGTTTCCAAGCCCGTGATGAAAAAACATCGGCAATGATCCAAGAGATTGGACTAATACATAGGAAGATGAAACAAAAGAAGGAACGGAGAGAAATAAGGGACTTCTGAAAACGGTCGTAATCAATTTAAGTGTGCTTGTAAAACGGAAAAAGCGTGTCGTAGAAAAATTATGAAGTGACTTTGGAGGAAGCGAGATATAAATGCGACACAAAGAGAGACGGTCAACAAGGGGTCTCAGTCATTCGTAGGAATTAATGTCTCCGGCTCGTGGATGATTAACGGATATGGAAAAGGGTCTTTAATAACAGATCCAAGCCGTCTCGTTTATCTCACGACATGCACTTCTCAGACAACTCCCCACGACTTTTACGCCATATGAACATCGTTAAAATTTCGATATCCGATATTGGTCATTGCAGCTTTTATAGCTTGGTTATTGCGCAGTTAAATCTACATTTCTTTCCTCCCTTGTTTATCTTCGGAAAAGTCGTCCGTATAGTTTTCCTTTGGTTTTTTTATACCACGAAGTCTCCCACACGTTCATCTCCTTTTTTCCGAGCACGGTTCCCTCCTGTCTCATTGCACTCCGGTTCTATTCTGGCTCCTATTTTCCCAACATTTCTCCTCCTCTCTCCACACGTTCGGAGGTGTCATTCAAACAGTCTCTTTCGTGGTTTCGGAAGGTTTCTTACTAAACGGGCCCTCAACGCCTCGTGATTCTTTTTTAACTGGTCGGTTAAAAGTCTTAGGTTAAAGTTTTTTCGAGTTGTCGTTCAGAATTTCGAAAGAGAATTAAATGGATTTTAATTAATTCAGCGAAATGGTTGAAATATATTATCAAAGGGACAGATTTGTTGTTATTGTGAATAGTGAAGATCCAAGAGAAGATTTTCCGTTAAACTTGTCAAAGTTTTTCAAAAAGTATAATGATTACGAAACCGATAAATAAAACATAAAAAGACAAGCTTAAATAAAAGAAAATTATATCGAACTACGACTTTCGTATCTCTGAGGTAAAAATCGAAGGAAATAGGCTCAAAGAGAATCAAGTTGGGTTGGATATTATTATTCTGTCACGTTCCTGGTAGTACATATATAATCGACTTGTGTAGATAATAGAGCTCCTGTAGAAAAGATATTGGAGAAATCAATTGTTATGGCGCGTGAAACTTTATTCAGCTTCATCCTTTATTTTATCTTCCAAATATATATCGGAACCCAATGCGTTTAACAATCCGACTGTGATTCTCATCACCCGCTTTGTTTGTACACTGATCTCCTATTTTTTCATTCGTACGTTAACCCTTATTCTGTTGTTCCAAAGCAAAGGATAAGTCCATCTCTCCTAGAATGGTTAGCGTATTTCCTCATACCTTTTCCATCTCACTCCTCTGTTCCGAATCCTTTCCTGTGGTTCCCCTTCTATAACTCCTCTAGGATTCCCCAACCATCGACTTCTTTATTTGCTTTGGCCTCAGTCAACGGAGAAATCAGTAGCAACCGAAACAAATGCGTGTTGTTCTGGAAACATCTCACACCGACTGTGAGTCTCCCCCTTCCTTCAACTCTTTCTCCCCAGCACCTTTCGGCCACGCCCGATTCAGACTTTATCGTGACATTACAAGCGTCAATGTCTGACACGTTTATCGTTCAAAACCTTTTTAGACATGACTGGATGGAATGAAGATGAAAATTTTTCGTATTAATTTACAAATAATACTTCTTTATTCCAGGTTGAAATGTGACAATCTCTTAAATTAAATTGTGGTATTTTAAAATACACGATTAAAAGATTCAAATATTTTTTTAATCGAATAGGTATGAGCGATTGATAGTTCTTTAATTATATTCATTAATCGAACCTTTATTTTGCGAAATTTACTGATGGAAACAAGGTGATATAGGAGTCTTAAAATCGGAAAAGTCTGCTTTTTTACATCTTTGTGCCATTTTTAGTAATATCACATTTTGTGAGTGAATATACATTAATAGAGTATGCCAAATGTAGGATCATAACTATGCCCATTAAGGCTTTCAATATATTTCATTTTCACAAACGATGGAATTTTTTTTTTTATATTTCATTTTATTTGCTTATGGGCAATACTGTAAGGAAGTGTAATAGATTAAAATCTGAGTGGAAGACCTTGTAAATTAATCAAGGATTTAACTGATTAGAAACAGCCTCAAATTCGGAGCTCGTCGACGAATTCTTTGCCACCTCAGTTGAACATCGATCCTACCCAATAATTTGACAGAAACTGCGGAGAAAACCTATTTCCTCTGGAACCTGATGTTTCTGTTTTCGTTTTGTGCTATCCAAGAATAACGTCGTAAGCTTCTCTATGGGATTTTAGAGTTTTTGCGCCGAAGGAATTCGTTACGAAGAATCCTGATCTTAATCGCCCCCCAATAAATTCCAGCTCTGAAGGCACGACCACACTCATTTGAAATCTGTGCGAATGCCAGAGTATTCATGGATATCTTGAGATTTTGATAGGTTACCTCGAATCGCGTAGAAATGGCTAAACTGAAAGTTGTGCTCAACATAAATATTAACTTCAGGTTACTATCAGTTAAAATCTTATTCACAAGGTTATATGGCTTAATAACATATCCCTGATTCTCTGCAGAACTCATGTTCACACTTCTCTGAATTTTATTCCGGAGCAAAATTTTCTTCATTCCTCTGGGTACCTTAGCCTTTCGTAATAACTATATTTACCTTCAGGGCCCAAATAATTCCTGTTAAATGGCCTATGGGCCAAATTTTCCTCCCAAACTATTCCATTCGGCGCGACTCCAAATATTGCACCAGCGACACGGATAATATTACCAACGATTAATAATAAATTCTAAAATAAGCGGCGTTATTTCTACGTGGAATTTTTTTCATACCGACGGCTTATTTTGTACGTGAGATCTCGTTAGAAATAAGGGAATGGCAAGTTTCGCCAATGTCTTCTTTTACCTCTTGTGCCACGGCGGTATTTTTCGGTGTCATTGCGTTGAATGTAGATTTAGCGTATTTAGGTTTTTCTGTGAGCTCTTAATATTTCGTGTGTTTCGTATAATAAAATGGTTATTTGAATTTCCGCAATTTAGTGTAAATTGTTAATGATCGGTTCGCTGATTTTAATATGTAGTCTTAATTAGTTTGAATCTGTCGTTGTTAAAATTTTCACTCAAATTGTTTGGTTCACTCCTTTACGCGAAAATAAAAAAAAACAAGTGAATACCGATTATTGTGTGTTTATCCGAAGAAAAATTGAACTGAATACGCATATTCAGGTTGGGATGGTAGTTGCTCGTAGTCTACTTTTGAATTAAAGGTTGATCACTCCTAGTCCAAGTATTCTTCCAAATTTTACGGAAAATTCTTATAGGCTGCGTATGGGATGAAATTTTCCCAAGGAATTCCTTTCATATCTCCTTTCCTCTGACAGAGACTGCGCCTGGAACGTATGCCATCTCTTCGAACGCCACCGATTCGATCATTACGGTAGCCTACTTCCCGAAGAGCGTCCTCCTTCCCACACAAAACCCTCCCGACCGCAGCTAAACCAGAACCCATGAGAAGAGAGATGATGGACCTATAACACATTAGACAGAATCAATCGCCGAAAAGAGTCGGCACTGAACCCCAATTGACCTCTCGAATGGACGGTCGAAATGGGGGGGGAGGGGGCGATGCGGGGGCGGGGGGACATTCATTCCGTCTGGCCACCGCTCATTTATTTCCCTTTCGAGCGATCCCGATACGTAATTCCATCGGGGATAGGCGCGCTCCCAATGGATGGCCCTTCGCGCTGTTTTAAAATGTGAACTCAGAGACGCTTATTTGTGGCGTCAGGGGCACGCATGCCAAAACACGAGGAGAGAGGGTCGTTGGACTTTTTCCCTCCATTTTTTCCGACGTTTGGAACGAGAGAATCGGCTATCAATTGCCTCGAGTGGGGACTTGCGCCATTTTATTTCCGTCCGGATAGTCCCGATCAATTATCCGGGGTTAAAAATAATTGAAGCCGTCATGGCCGACCGGGTGGTAATTTGATAATGGGCCGAATTCATTTCTGTTCTTACAAATTGAGACAGGGTTTTTACTCCGCGATCAATCAGCCAAAGAGGAGGGCGTCGAATCGAAGGTTATGGGGGTCTACGCACGTGCTTCTTAAAAATCTCGAAGCGGACGTAAATCGAGTGCATTATTGGAGTCAATGCGCAGTTCCGCTATCGTCGTAAATCGTTACGGATCGAGATACCCGCGTCGGAAAGTGAAAGGTGTCCGGTAAAATCTGCAGTTTGATCTCTCTACAGCCTACTTTATTATCGCGTAGTGATTTGTTACCGCTTGGCTGCGAGCCAGATTGTGAGAGTCGAGGATTAAACTCGTTAAAACTCGCGCAGTAATCAAACGAATAATATAATCGAGCTGTTGTTCGAAGGGATAAATTGTACACAATCCTATTCTCTTCTGGTATTAATGATCGGTTTTGCTGAGCCGTTAAGTAATCAGAGTGTCAGCGTTATTAATTATGACATCAGCTAAAATTGACGGCTTGAAAAATGTAACTTACGACCGCCTAGTTGCGATCGGGAATGATGCATGAAATTAACTAACTTCGCTATTACTTTTCTCCACTGAACTCTGGGAAAGGAGATTATGATTGAAGTGTAGTCCCACGTAATGTATTACTTATACATAGATTTTGCTGACAATTTATTTGAAATTGCGCTATCAACAGCGTTCGCATCTCTCTTTTCATGACTTAAAACAGGACGAGATGATGAAGAAACATTGGAATTTTTAAATTTTAAATTTGATTTATGAATATGTCTAAGGAAAGACTTATTTGAAAGCTTTCATCCTCTAATAATACAATACTTTCCATATCGATTTCTTTAGCTCTCCAATTTTTGTAACATTTTTGCTCACGTAAAAATGTTTATCTTTAGTTAAAGTCTCCCAATTATTCGTTATTACGGATAGAGTAATCGATTTCACCGTATAGGAATAAGCTCCTTCATTTGAAAGGAAAAGTTGGTATCAAACTATCGCTACAGAAGCAGCCACAGTCTGGAGGACCTCTAGAAATAGTGCCTCACCGCACTATTATAAAACGCTATTTCTGAAAGACATTAGTAGAGGAAGCTTCACTACCGCGAAAGCATTTGTTGGTAGATTCTCTACTGTTTATCTCCTCGCGCCGCACTATTAGCGCTTTTCTCCAACAAACGGTCTTCCCGAGAGGCCCTTGAGCGTGCTCCCGCATTTGTGTGTGTCACGGCCATCCAGCCAGCATCTTCCTCTGGACCCCCCACCACTCCCTCCAACTTATTTGCCTCCCCTTCCCCCCGCAGTCTGCGAGGGAGTGTGGGGGGGAAGAGAGGCTTGTCCACCCCAATGATCCGCTCTCCGGAGGAAGATTCTGCGGAAGTCTTTCTTACGCCGGATCGCATCATCGCGTGCGTATGTCGTGTTTATGAGGTTTCCGTTACGGAGGACCCTCTTTCCCCCGTTTATCTTCCAGCTCCTCCATTTTTTGCGGCCCAAAGAGAAATTTTCCGAGAGTGAGTATGACGTGACTTTATAAAAGAGTCTCTCATGCCTCTCTGCGGTGTTGGGATTCCGAGGGAGATGAAGAAGGGGGAAGATGATAGGATTCTCTTCTTTTTCTTCATGGGCGTCGGCTCTATTTAAATGTGACGTAGTGAGGATCATCTCCAGTTTTATTTTTCGGACGTGTTTAATTTATTTGTATCGTCTTACATGAATAGACGGAAGGAGAAGGAATGTTCTCCGTTTTCGTTTTGGCTCGTATATGTTACCAATTTTCGTTTTATTTTTTTGAAACTAAACCCATAAACAAAACAAGTGATTTGCAATTGATTACCAACAGTATAGAATGCCAGGAAAATATTCTTGATTTATTTTAAGTGATACGATACGCAGCCGAAATCATTGGCTTTAGTCTCACCCGAAGGGTATTTGCTAGACATTTCAGAAACCAAAAAGTAAGAATACAAAATATTAGGATAATCATTCAAGATATGCTCGCTTATATTCCTCCCTACTGAAATTGAAGCGATGGTTAAATTCCTTATCTTGCCTCAAAATATTCACGTATTATAATTACCTCTAATTTGGCTAATATGTTTACGCTTCAATTGAAAGTCACATAGATCAGCTACCAAGTTTATGACGTTTAAATTAATTCTTGTTTCCGTAGTCTTTAAAAATGAATTAATGGAGACGTAACTTCCCTTGCGTCCGAATAATGGGCGAGTGTCCAAACCGTTGAATACACCCATTTAAAAACCTTAAACGACTTTTAAAACATTATTCATGAGCCAAAGTGTATTCTCCTGAGTTCAAACTAGGAAGTGCGTTCCTGGATAACCCTCTAAGGCAGTCTAATACAGGAAGCATTAATATGCGCACCTGATTAGACCCGCGGTTTGTTTGCGTTTGCGAGCAAACCGGGAGTTTGTTGCCCTCCTGAATTTTTTCGCGCCCTCTATATCCTCCGCACACATCTCGGAGACAAAAACCCAGTCGAATACAAATTCGAGCCCGCCTCCGCCCATTCCATCTTCTCAAATTAAAAAAATAGAAGAAAACCAGTCTCGTTACCCTGGCCGTATGAATGGGCTCGGATCGTACGTGCGCTAAATTTCAAAAACGAAAAAAAGAAATACTCTGAGTATTTCTGACCGGTCCTCATTGTTTGCCTTGAGCGTGCAGTCGCGCGCGCAGGTTCGCGTGCTCGTGAATGACTCCCGCTACTGGGACGAACGAGCACCTCAAGGCCAAAACCCGTTCCGCGACCTCACTGTCAAGGAAAGGAGCAGATTTTGTTTCTTTGTCTGCATCGGGATGCGATGAGACATGGAGGAAGAAAAAGAGAGGGAAGTCGGCTAGCGTAAGAAGAGGGATGACTGACGCGACCGTGAGGAGTCGAGATCCAAAAAGATGGGCGCTCGGGATTTTTATTTTTACCACGAGTCGATGATAAGGATGGCATTATTTTTAGGGTTGCTCGGAATTGTATGGCGTATGACGTTCGCCATTCCACGCCTATCATACAAAGTCTGAGGGAAAAGAGTTATTGAACCCTATTTTTCAACGATTCCATAACAAGTCATCGGTAAAATAGGAATAATTACAACAATTAAAGTAGTAAAAATATTCGTTATCCTGATTAATAAATTTTAGAAATTTCAAATTAGTCGAAATGAATAAAGATAACAATATAGTCGCAGCTGATGCTGAAAAAAAACTTTCGAGAATCGTTCTTAAAAATTATTCATGCATATAAATATTCGTTGATACGTTAATTCTAAAATATTATTTAAAATAAGAAGCAATTACCCCGAAGACGGTAATTTATTTTTCTGTTCTGGTGTATAACTAAATGTAATACCTATATGGAAGAAGGAGAAAGAAAAAGCAAAGAAATACAAGGATTTTTCTTCACTTCTAAAAAATATAGCCTTTTTTGCTCGGGTCTCTGTCATATTCGTTATTTTTCTCTATTTCCTCACCTCTCTACATACTACTTTTCGACGATATATCCTCCCTCTCTTAATCCTCTGCCTTCTTCTTCCATCATCCTCTCTCCACTTCACTAGATCTCTCCGTCTCCCCTTATTTTGTCTCCCATACACTTTTTCCTTTTCCCTCCGGATACTGCTTTTCTCTCGTATATCTTTCGCCCTTCCATTCTCTCCCCTTCGCTTCTTCTTAACGTCCCTCTATCTTTTCTTCTATAAATGTGTTTTTAGTTCTTAAATTCAGAGGATGGCATGGCCGCCTAAGCGGAAAACATCAGTTATCCTTCGATGGAAAGGTCCAATTTGTCGAGTAAACTCGTTTGCGTAGGAAATTAATGCTGGTGGTGGTGTTTATGTAGAGAGAGAAAATGTAATCGCGTTTTTTCTTTCTCTGATGTGCCCTTCAAACTCGGGGGAAAAACTTTCCTTCTGTAGTGATACTGTATGCCTTCTTGGGCCTCATTTTATAGATATTTTAGAAAATAATTATTTCTAGGAAAAGTTATGTAACTGTTTCCTAATGACCCGGATATTATTATTTGCAATTAATAAAATTAGGATACCATTAGTTACTTTTTAAGAAAATTGTTTATTTGTTTCATTTTTACCTTTAACTAGATTTCTTAATTTATTTTTCTGCACCGATTCATTGGGTTGAAGAGAACTATTACTGTGAATACATAAGAAGTAAAGAACGGTGGTAGAATTTTCATAATACCCTATTTCAAAGATTTCTTAGTGTAGTTCATTGATGCGTTAAAGTTGATAGATATTAAACCAGAAACATCATGTAATACTCAAAATATTGAAAACGGAATGTCGAAACGTTTATTGACCTATTGGACAGTCATGCCCTATTTTTCCCCTTGATAGATTTCATTCATCTTTTGATTCTGCTATTCTTTATTTATCTTCTCTTTAGATCAATAAGCAAGTATGTGCCTTTTATACTTTCGGTCTAAATACAGGTAACAGTCCCGTTCGGTTTCTAACCCGTCTGCTTCAAAGTCTTCCGATCTCACTGGTGGGTCTTTTCTTTATTGGTCTTATGAGGTCATTCTTCCCTTTGAATTCTATTCCATTTTTCTCTAGCCAGTCTATTTTTCGCCCTAGCCTTTTTATTTCGTTTTGGAAGCCTTATCTCACATTTATTTCCGTTACTTTCATGCGGCCGCACAGGCGTCAAAGTTTCTCGTATCCTCGCCTTTGGAGAGCATCGAAAGCACACCTTTTCAATCACAGAACCAAAAAGTATTCCATTTCGGACTTAATATTCCTTGCTCACGCACCCCGCCATTTCGGAGAGGATAGGGGGCAGCACCTGTTTTTCTCAAAGCGTTTCCCTTTCCAAGTCATTTATCAGGAGTCTCTCCTTCATTTTGTTTCATTTTCTCTCCCTTTCCCTATCTCTTTTATCCTCCACTCTTTTTTTGCCTCGGTCGTGTTTTTATTTCTCGACAGATGAACGTCGCGGCGCGTCTTGCCACGTGCTCCGTTCACATAGGGCACGTGTGGCCGCGTGTGTCGCGGGTTTCGTCTGCCTCCCTTCTCATCATGCACCCATCCTTCTTTTCATCCCCTCTCTCTCTTTCGGTTGACTCATTTGACGATAGACTACCCTCAAAGGAAAGGCTGAGATGCGTGGGTGTCTTTATAGTCGGGATGAATTCGTGGGTGGGTTAGCGGGGGTTTTGGAAAGGGTTGGGAAGCGGAACGCCGAGAAACTTTATGGATGCCGCACGCTGACCTTCCTTTTTGCTTTACCTTACCGTTTGCAAGTGATCTTACGGCTCCACGAAGAACGATCGTTTAGCATCTAGTTGCAGAAAAGCTTTTAATGAATACCCCTCTTCTAGGGATACAGAAACATAGAGGTTAATCCTTTCGTATTTCATTAAATTTTGTGCCTATTTTTAATGGAATTCGAGGAGGAGAAAAAGATATTAAACCAATGATATGATTATGGGGAATTGTATTTATTGTAATCACTTTCACGAGTTAGTAGGATTTTGTGAGAAAGTATTTAATTTCTATTCACACTATTTTTTGTTTAGCGTTGCTTTATTTTTATTTATATTCATAGCAGTGGATAATCTAACCACAGGGAGCGGAGTCGATTCCAAACAATTTCCTTCCACCTCAAAGTAAGAATAATTTCTCCAATAAAGTTTTAAAATCAATTTTGTTTTGAAAAACGTATAGAGAAGTGTAATTGTCGATATATATCACTATTATTTTGTAATTTCAGCAAGTCGTAATTTTCTACTTTTTTAAAGCAATTATGTCCTTTGCTTTTCAAAAATATCCAGAGTGGGTGTGGCAATCACTCTTCATCTGAATCCGCCAATAATTCAAAGATTGAAATCCCCTACCAGAATTGTGCCGTTTAGCTGATATACTTTAAGTACTAAAGCGTCAAATATTTAATTTTCACTGAAGACAAGAGACAAAAATGAGGAGAATATAGGGGGAACGATGTATTCAAAACACTCGCTACCCTCAGATCTCAAATTCAGAAACTTGGTGCTTCACTCTCCGAATGTAACCCTTTCCATAGGTGGCTCCTTGTTGAAGCAAAAATCAAATTTCCTTACATACTGATCAAAAGGTATTTATTGCTTTCATGATTCCATTTGGAATGCAAAGGAAGACGATTATTACTGATGACATGAAATGAACCGATGGAGTGAGTCGCCACCTTTTTAAGTTCCTTTTTTTATTGGTGACGGTCGAAGGAATCAAGGCCATTTCTGGGGCTTAAAGGATAAGCGGCGCTAAGAAGGGAATGGGATTCGATATATTCTGGACGACTACTAGAAATGTCCCCTTTCGAGAAGAATAAAAGAGAAGATTTTGTGTGGGGATTGAGGCGTCTGCTGTCATACTTGGTGGTATGCGAACCATTATGACTTCTTTAGAGAGCCGTTCAAAATTATGGGCTCCACTCTCTTTCTGAAGCTATCGATGTATTACCTCTTCTTTGATCCTGGCGACCTGTTCCTATCCGCATCTAATGGCTTTCAGCGAGTGGCCATATATCAGGTACAGCAGCTTAACATTTGGGAGGCTCTCGAGTGTTTGTACCTTGATTGATGAAGAAATCCTAGGAGTAACTTTGAGCTCTAGCCCTATGCATCATTTTATGAACTACCGTCCCTGGGTAAATTTATGAATCTCAGCACTTAGAATCCGATTTTACAAAATTGCTTTCACCAAGGAAATCTATTATCTCAACTTCAAGGATTTATTTGGTATCAAGCATCGATCTCGAGATTCAAAAGGTCTCTTCATTCCGGTTTAAATATTTTTGATAAGAAGTGTAATGCATCTCTTTGAATTTTTAGATATAAATGTGAACAGAAAATATTTTAATTTCCCATCGAATTGTTTGATTGAAATTCTTGCTGTATGCAAAATTGCTGTGGATTTGCTGCGAACATTTTCTATTTCTTCAATTGTTAATAATGACCGAGTTATACATAGTTGATTGAATTGATTATTCACTCAGAAAAAGCGTTCTATAAACCGTAAAGGTGCGTTTCATATTACCTTTATTAATTCGCTTGGTGTGTTATAGACTATTAATTTTGAGAAATGCGACTTATTTTACAACCGATGGCTACTATCGCAGATTAAAATTGCAAGATTAAGACAAAAAAGGGTTCACAAAATATGAATAAATAACAAGCGTATGAATATTTGATTGCTAATAATAAAGTAAGAGCATTTTTTTAATCGGGGAAGTTTAATTATTTTAATTCAGCCCAGTACTCACTTTAGCTCCCTATTAAAAATTTGATGATACGAATGAAATAAGGCTCTATTAATTTATCAAGGCCAGCAATGTAAATTTCTTAAGATTTCATAATACTAACAAGCCAAAATGCATTCGTTTAGTAAAGTTCTTCACAACGGGCATCTCTCAGGTTGAAGGTCTTTTGCCGGCCGCTTTTCTATGGGCAGGGTCTCGCACCCTTCTCTTGCCCCAGTAGCTCCTCCCTTAACCTTGCCGAAAAGCATTCGAAAGCATCCACCCCGCCCAAAGCCAATCACCCTATCCTACAGCGGCCTAAAATTCCTTTCGCCCTACGACACGTGTTTAACACGTGTGCTTTGAGAAAGGGGTCCTCCCTCCATCCATTCCAATATATTCCTTGATTCATTTTTCCTTAAAAGATTTCGAAAGCAATATTTAAGTTTTTCATCGGCAAGAAAGCCGAGCGACACGGCCCAAAGAGGCGAATCTCAGAAGCAAGCTGCGGCTCCGTCATTTTTTCCAACCCTTTTTTACGGAGCGATTCGAGGCGCCCAAACAGCTGAGCGGTGTCGTTTTCCTCAATTGAATCATCGGAAGGCGTGAACTGGTTTTTGCGAAAAAACTGAGTGCAGGAAACAGATGCTGTACGGTCATTGTTGCGCCTGCCATCTTGCCGATTTCCTCTAACGATACGGCTGCAATGACTACTATTGTACACCTAGCAAATTCATAACAAATATTCCTTTTGTATTGTTTTATTTCACAATAAAGATAGTTTTCTCCCAATTTAGGATACCATTTATGTGCATCGCTTCGACTAATGGACCTAAAAATGAATGATATAATAGAGGAAAATATCCAGATACTGGGCTAAACAGTAGATTTATGATTAACTGGAAATTAAAGTAGTTCCAAATGCAGGAAATCTTTCGGTTGAGATGAGAATTAAAGTAGCAAGAGATTTCTTGTCTTGAAAAATTTTCATCTCAAAGATGACAAAAAATATTGTTATAAAATTTTACACTTATGGAATGGATGGCTCAGGCTTAGCCATTTATTACATTTCAACATAATCTCATAGAAATACAATCTTTTGAGTTAGAATCGGTCTTTGAGGCTCTGGCATACCTCTTTTTCGATTCATTCGTTCAGTCTCAGATATTACCCTTTCGTCATGTCGATATTTGCAATCCGCTGATTTGTTTCAACTTATAATAAAATATCGATTATCCTTAGTATCTTTCGAAGCAATGCTTTTAACAGATCAATTTCTGTAGTACGTTTGTGAGATTCAAAGATATTTAATAGCTATCGGATTTTTTATAAAATGGTTTTGGCTTATCATTCTATTACAGAATATTTTAATTGAAGTTTTATTTAAAGCAGGATAAGAATGAGGCAAAGAGAAAAGTGCCGAATTCATTCTGATCATGAAAAACTATGACACATTTCGAAGTAATTGTTAATAATTGGAGAAATAGCACGTCAGTCCAAAATATATATTTCAGTATTTTCAGAGATGATCCAGATATCCATCTTTCTTTCTCTCGATTTTTAGTCCAAAAATTCTTTATTCTGTGTTTTGTTTTTCTTTCATCGGTAGATGAGACTATATCTCTATAGCTCATTCCAGGCGGCTCTTAAAAGGAGTAAATTTTTTTCGTCTCGGGTCGAATAAGTTTATGGTGGGATATCACTTGTTTCGTCGCTGTAGATGTGGATCTCCAGAGAAAATTACTCTTGGCGCTCAGGGTATGGGTCGAGAAAGAGTTTTTATGAGTTGGAGAGACAGCATTTAGGCGGGTCTTGAGTAGGGCCAAGGAAAAGGAGAATGTCTGGTCCAACTATATACTCATGGTGGACAAGAGGATCCCTTTGGAGTCGGCCATAACCCAAGAAGTCCATTTCGAGGCCCTAAAAGCCTTTTCCTTCCGAATGCACATGCTCCACCCTGCTGTTTTTCTAGGGACGTGGGCACGTGCACTTACTCCGCATATACGACCACCGGTTCCTCTCTCGCTTGCGGTGCGAGAAAGTCAGAGAAACAAATTTGGAATGCACTTGTATATTTTCTTATTGGTACGTGCCATGGCGCCTAGGAAGGGGATTACTTTTAGGCGGGAAAGTCGCCGAAAGTTCGGAGTGTGGTCTTTTGCTGAAATCGTTTTTCCCTCCAATTTTAGACGGTGTTTTCTCTGGAAGATATTGGTAAATAAATGTTCGTGAAATGGTATTCATGCATTTACAAAGAATGGTATTGGACTTTGCTGAGAACAACAAAATGATGGAAGGTAGTTTAAACGACGATATCCGCCTGCAACCAGTTGTCCATGCAGAATAACAAAAATGTATAAGGTTATGGGTAGAGTAAATACTATCCACAATTGAAACTATATGACTTTAATTTTTATACATAATAGTCCCTAAGGAATAGATCCTGAGAGAAATTCTCCATCTTCCAATTTAGGGGTTAAGGCTTATTGTTACAATAATTTTGTATTGCATTCCAATTATTTTTTATATTTCTAATGGTACTACTTCTATATCATAACCAGAATAATATAGTGCTTGAAAGCAGATCGGTGTTTCGCTTAGTGAAGAGGGTAGTTTCTTTGGATAAGTAGAAAGATAAGGCCTGGCAGAGCTTCTCATCACTATTGGCGCCAATGCATCTGAAGTCACTTCTCTCCGTAAACAGTTCAGCCTTTACGATTGTTTTTCTCATCTTCTATTTTACTTGTAAATGGAGTTCTAGAGATATCCATGATAGCCTTCAAGGGCATGGTGGCTGCTTAGAATGGTAATGGTAAGATAAGTAAGAGTACCTTGGATGTTTTACAAGCGATTACAATCCTTAACGCCAATAATAACCACCAACTGAATTTCAGCCTTACATCCAGGCTCTAACCAAGATTTGAACTCGAGGCTACCGTGCTAACCCCTACGTCATCGAGGTCGGTCGGCTAATGGCATGCAAGGTCGAAAGAATCGGATGAGAATTTAGATATTCCTTAATGAATCTCTGAAAAATATAATGAGTGTTAAAATTCCCTTTCGTTCTTTTTATGTGTTTTTACCACGGAAAACAGACTAATTCCTTTATCGGAGGGATTCCGGAAAATAAAAGCAAAACACGTTTGTCTCTTACATTAGGCCTAAAAGAACGTTAAGCGTAGAAGAAAACCCTTGTTTAATCTACCCTAAGAATCAATAGCAGTGAGGTTTTAAGCGCTCGTAAAAGGCAATAGATAACCAGTGAAGATGGGTTAAGGCGAGAAATTTACTAACAAACGCGCATAAACCGATTCTAATAGTCTTTCAGGCGTCACGCGGAAAGAATAAGAGCTGAAGACGTAGAATTTCTGCATTTTTTTACGATAGTGGAGTGGATCGTAACATGGAGCCTGAGGAAAGGGACGAAACAATATTTTTTCCTTAGGTCTTAAGGACCTTTCCATTCTCCCATGACCGTTTCCTTGCCCTCTCTCCAGACTTTTCTACCTCAGTAGCAGTTCGCGTACTATCTCTTCAGGATCGCCCGTCCCCTGAGCCACTCGTTCTGGAAAATATTTCAGATTTTTATCTCACGGCGCCACAGAGCGCATCCCACGCCGTTAACACTCTATCTTTCTCTTGGAGATGTTTCCTAAAATACTTTGAGTAGAATTGTGTTCTTTTCATGGTGCATAATGCTAGAGATGCATACTGGGAAAATAAAGGGATTAACTGAGTTTACAATGGGACGAAAGTCAGCGATTATTATTGATTTAGCAAGTTCCAAAAGTCAGTTTGAAAACAACTTCTCCTGCCTTTTTATATACTTCGTTTGCAGGTCCCCTTTAACTTCTCTCGGTTCGGTACCGGTTTTCAACTTATGAATACCTTCGTATTTATAAATTTATCCCCAAAATCTGGTCAGCCTTGATGAACTCGTTTCAGAATGTTTTCTTTTCTTGCTCCCTTTCCTAAGATTTAGCAGGTAGATCCCTCGTGAGAATTCCCGACGGAGGAGGCCTCTAAAAGTATTACATTTCTAAGTTGAACTCAAATAATTAAAAAGTTAAAATTTGAAGATGCACAAAAAAATCGAATCTTTATCAATGACAGGGTTTAGGGGAGTTTCGCAGCTACTTCATGTAGCATAAGTTTTAGTTTGAAGTTAAAGATTTTTAGTGATATTCACTATAGTTGAGCCTTCACCCAGATGCTCTAAGTAATTCACATTTTTGATTATATTCGATTTTTAATGATTGATGTGGAATAGAGTGGGAACTATCACAGTTAGTGAGTAATTTAATTATTTACCAAGTTCTATAGGCTAGTCATCGCTTCAGCCGGGTGTTTTTGTTATCTGCCGGCTTTTCAGTTCTTTTCGGTGAATTCTGAATTTCAATGAATTCATCTGGGGCATTATATCTTTTATACATTTCCTCCTTAACATGCTCCTCCCATCTTTCCTAAAATTTCTCTCTAATATACCAATCATTAACGGACTATATCTTATAATATGACCCACAGGTTCTATCTCCCTTCTTTCCATAGCTCCTACTAATTTTCTCTCTTAATCAACCTCCTGTAGAGCCTCATCATTTGTTTTCATGCCTATCTATTTCGTATGTGTCAACAACATTTTTCAATGATGGTCCAACTTCCGTACAGTAATGTACAGGTACTCGACTTTTATTACGATGGGAAAATGAGAGAAAGGATTTTAAGTCATGTGAATCTTCTCTCTCTTCCTTCTCATCGTCTTCGGAAGGAGCGGCTGTGTTGTCCTCTTTTGCATGACGCCAAGATTTCCTTCTCTTGGAGACAACGACCGTCCTTGTAGCTGGGCCACTCATCCCCTACATCCACTGCTCTTTTCTCGCTGCCACTACGGTTGACACTCAACCGAATTCACTCCTCGCAAATTCCAATCTGTCCATTTTGTATTTTAGCGCCTCGGTCGCTATATATATAAAGCTCCTCTGTCCATTTATCCTTTTTGAAATAACTCTGGTTGTTTATTCCGAGCATCGCATTGGAATACAGTAAGTTATCTCAGATGGATGAACCATAAAAAGATTCGCAGAAGAAACGTTTGTGCATTCATTAGCGGTTTATATATTTTTAAGTGGTAAGTGGTATCACTGCGAATCTTTAGGTACACACTCTTACGGCAAGGGTAAATGAGATGAAATATTTTAATTAATCAATTCAGATCTGTGTAATCACTTTGAGTGTCTCGTGCATCTGTTCGATATTTTTATTATTATTATCCTGGGAGATATTTTTAGAACAAATTTAAATCTAGGAATTTTTGTATAAGTACTAATAATATAATTTTAGTCCTCTTTGTTCATGTCGTTATGTTAATTGTCTGTTAAAGGAAAAAGATTTTTATAAAAATATTGGAGGTGCTAATTTGAGGACTTCATAATATAATATTACTGTGTATGTATACTGAATAGAGAAATCAAAATCTATTCATTCTTCTCTCAGAAATTCGCAGTACTATTTAGTTGTAAAAACATAAGCTTAGGAGAGACTCCTACGAAAAGTTTTAACATATAACCAAAGATCTCAACTTATATTCAAATAACCTCTCTTGTTGATGTTGTAAACCTCAAACTATGGATGGGAGAAAAGCGTCGTATTCTATTTCTCTACCTTCTTTGAAGTCACTTCCGCGTGTTTACTTGACTTAACACCTAATCTCTGCACCACAAAGGGATCCTTCCCGGTAATTCACTCTTGCAAAGGAGAACTGCACCCAAGTGCTCTTGAAAGGGAGCAATTAACGGGTCCCATTGTTTCTGCCTGCGCGAAATATTCCCAAGTGTCGCTGGATCTCTAACGAGAAGAGAATTATAGCATCGGCATCGGTGCATAAAGAAGATCGAGTGGGTGTATGTGTACCGAGGTCGGGTTGCTGACTTTGGCTGCGTTTATACACATGTCTGGCCTTGGATGGGATGGACAGGGTTTAAAAGAAGCAACTTAGCGGCGCCTCTTTAATAAGGCTTCCAATACCGAAGCTAACTCTCGGCTATCCATTTGGAACGCCCAGAGACGAGCGGTCGTCCATTAAGTTCATTCCATTTCGGAGTCAATGTCCATTACCGACAGCTTTTGCGCGCCTCCCTTTCGACTCCTATCGCAAGCTACGCGCATATTGTGCTCAAGCCGAGCGCCTCTCGATCATTCTTTTTTGCTGCTCTCATAAATTAGGAGATTTCGTTCGGATGATTTATAGACATTTTCCGATGCGAGGTTTCTTTTAGCGAAAGAATATTGGATAGACGCAGCTTGTAGTTCATTTTGTATCGGTTGCGATGACGGATCATGCAGTAGTAATAACCTTCACATAGATTGGTTTTATGTCGTTTTACACTTCTGAGCTTCTAGCGGGATTCTAACCCGGTGTCGTAACTTGGCCAATCAGATGGAAAACCACAACTCATTTATGGAAAGCTTTCCTATGGTATTTGGTGGAACTTGTCCATGTTAAATGTAATATGAAACTTGTACTATCCCACAATTTGCTTCGATCTTAATTTGCTTTAAGTTGATTTAAACACATTTACTTCAGTAATCAGTATTTACACATCGATTCTTTTTATGTATTTTTTCTACTCTTTTAAAGATTTTAGATTAATCATTCTTTCTCTCGATGCATCGACTCTTAGCAGTTGTTTTAATTTCTACGACAATTACTGACATTGTATACCGAAGGAATAATTTTGCGCAAACCTCTCATCGCCTCTTATACTTCTAGAAGTTCATATAAACAAGGAACCGAGATGCTTCGTATTACGTAACATTCAATCATCTGGTACAATTCTTCCGTACGTTACATAAGTTGGATATTGCATTGCCCTTGAAAATTTCCGTTCGAATTATGTAATTCTGTTCAGTTGTGTGAGAAAACTCGATCGAACATTCGTAGGAATCAAACTAGCGTGACTAATAAGACACGAGACTTTGAGAAATATTTGGGATGATGCGAATCCGTTGGAACATTCTTAAAGATTCCTTTCAGGGGATTTAGGCAGAAGGAACCGTGTCATACAAATCCTCTGTTTGAGACGTTGTCGGACAAGCTGACCTTGTGCGAACATGAAGTCTCGGAGGAAAGACATATTCAAATCTTTCCTTTAGGCATCGGTGAAATAAAAATACGTCATATTAGCTCAAATAAAAATGTTATCCCTTTCAGTACTTAAAATAAGATGGCTTACCAAAATGGGCAGTAACGTTTTGCAAACAGACATTTTGACTTGAACCGAAGAAGCAAAATCCTGTTTTTTCATCACGATCATGTACACATTATTTTTGCTTTAAGAATTTGTTTCGTTGTGAATAATATTTTCCCTGTTTTCGAAGGCCTTTGAAATAAATTTCTCACGGGAATGCATTTCTCCGTGCTTTTTACGAAACCCGCTTACTTTACGATTTATTTCCTTTTTCGTTTTTTATCCCCGGCTGACCAAGGAACGCCAAGGTAATATATGTGTAATTTTCCTCTCAGAATCAATCACTCCCTCTTTACATGTTAAAGTTTATAGCTTGCCTTTTACTTCGTGATTTCACGCTGAAATCCCTAGCAACTGCGAAGTTGATTGTGTTTCAGCTTGGAATTTTTTGCGCAACCTTTGCGGTTGATTACTTCGAGCGGCATTTCTTGCTGAAAGATGTTCAATTTAGTTATTATTAGAATTCTGAAATAAATCTACAAAAATAATTCGTATAATTAGAGGTAATTTTAAGAAAAAAGCGTATTTGACCAGGAAATCCAGATGCGATACTCATATGAGAAAATACGGAGTCTATGTTAAAGTTCTCAGCAATATATTACTTTTTATGACCTAAGCAATTATTTTGTCAACAAACAGTAGGTGCAGATTGTGGATTCTCTAGATATCCCAGCAATTTCCAACCTCCGCATAGTCTTGCTATTCCATTTCTTTTTGATGTAGTAAACAACTTCATTGATTCCCCTACTTAACTCTATTTTATCAATATTGATTTACCTCCATGGTAAATGCTTACTCCCTCAATCAACACACTAATTATCTTAATTATTCCTCTTTTTTGGATGACTTGACTCATAAATAACCACTCCAGCAATATTAATTTCTTCTAAGTTATTAGTTCCTTTTCAACTTAGAAAGTTAAAAGAGTTTTCAGATCTTCCAATCTTTAGTTTTCTGTTATAATTCTTGTATTTGATCCGTAGTTGTCGCAATCTTTTATTACTTGTATTATTTTAATTTCTCCTTCAACGGCATTCGCCGTCTTCACCTATTATAACACAGCTGGAATCGACGTGAGATTTGTTGTTTGCGATGTTGTTTGAAACTTTTCGAAGTGTGCCGCATACGTAGTAGAGAAGATAATGCTGCTCTTTTGCAATCTTTTTTAACTTCACACCCATTTGCGCTATTCTTGGTTAGTTAGTTTTTCTCATAAATTATGACCACCAACAAATTTTCTCATTGCCTTAAGAATTTACTGCGTTTGACAGATAGCAAAATATAGCTAAAGAGTTGCACAATCGGCAACTTGAAATACAAAATGGAGGAAATCACCCCTTCCACTTCTCAATCTCCCACGTGACCACCCCCGCGTCCGTAACATCAGATCCGGAAACCGTAAAAAAAGTCGTAACGAGTCCATGTTTATAGCGCTTACGGATAGGAATTGCGGAAATCTTTGCGGACTTTTGCTGCGGTACCTGCTGCCAAATTGGTAACTATTCCGGAGGGAGAGAAATGCGATTGAGAACTTGCCACGTGCCGCATTCAGCATTTTTTCCGCGGTACGCATCAAGAAGTTTTATCACCAGGAAAAAATAAAGGGAAAGAGACGTAGGGAGTCGGGGCATGAGCCCCCTATGCTCCTTCATGAATACTCTTCTGTCACACCCTTACAAAATGCGCATTGTAGTGGGCAAATTTTGATTTACTAGATACAGACGGTTTTGTATACGACAACTTCACGGGATAAACATTTTAACTCCTTCGCTAACTTAAACCTGGTAAAATCACTCCTAAGTAACGGAGATGCTGAGTGGACTCATCCTAATAATTTTCTCTAAAGCTATTAGGAACTTTCTGTATGCGTAAACTCATCTTCTTTGAAACCTCCCGAACACTTCCGCATGGAATAATCTCAATAGCTTTTAGCTCCGATGAGGTTAAGAAAGGCGAAAATACAGACGTATTAACTCCTCTGTTTCACCTTAAGTGCGCATTTGATAACAGTGTTAACATTCGCATGAGCCAATAATTAATGCTGCAGACAACAAAAAGCTTCTGTTCGCTGCATGAGTGGCTTTATTTAAAGTTGAAAAACTCTCGCCAAAATAGCTCGCTCACATAAAAATAGGAACCTCAGCATTCATACACAAATCTCCGGGGCAACAAAGAAAACCTTTTAAACTTCCTTTCTTGGAGGGACGGGAGGAATTGAGTTTGTCATTCCGAAAATACCGGATAGGCAGTGTTTTGTCGCGGGGGAGAAGAAAATCGACTCAAAGACGCAATTCTGGCCACATTAGGTTCGGTCGTTGAGCCATTACCCAATACCTCTATCCTCTCACAGAAGTATTTCGAGTCGAATTTCTCGGAAGAAAGCTCCTATAAACATCGATTTCCTTCCACGGAGTCTAGGGCCAAGGGTTTTTCCATTCTCTCTCACTAAAGCGTAAAGCGATAGGTTCCTGCAGAGTTGGTGGCGTGGATTCTGCGTAGTGTTACCAAATCTTTAGAGATCAAATACAAAGAAAATGTAGAACAAAAGTAGGTCATTCGTTTACGCGCATGTAAAATGACATTTTTAATATTTTCACATGCCGTATTTTGTTGCATGAAATATTTTAATTCTTAATATATATATATATATATATATATATATATATATATATATATATATATATATAATGTTTTATACTAAAATAAAGTTGAAATTAAAACTTATGCACTTATGGTTTACTGAGACTTCTCTATTTTCGGTAATTGTAGTGTAGCATTATTGAGTCATTCGCTTTTCACTGATAGTTAATTATGTTCGTATGTCAAACTCAATTTCAGCTATTACAATAAATTTTTAACAATTCTCTCAATTATCTGGAAAATTTCTCGCAAAATCAAAGCCCTTGCGAGTTGAAGTTAATAAAAATAGGACCTGATGGAGAAAAAATCGGACGTCTGGGAACCCTAATTCTTCGCTACGTTGATTGTTCATCGATGGGCATAAGAATGAGGGTTGAATACAGGATAAGAGGCGTAAGAGAGGCGGAGGTCTATAAAATTTCTCAATCTACTTTTCCCTAACCTTACGTCAGAGCTGTTTTAAATGGTAGAATGTAATCCAATCCGCGAAGAATTTCTCTGTCATGCGAATCGCGAATCTCTTGGCGTGACGGATTCTTGACCGGAGGTCGTCCGTTTCTGATACCGCCAAGGGCAAAAAAAGCTGCGGTAGCGTATAATGAATCTACGTTCTGTACTCTTTTCGCTGCTTCCGACCGCACGATTGCCGTGATTACTGCCGATTTGGAGTTGAGTTACAACTGCCACATTATGGGAATCACTTGGTCTGATCGAGACGGAGATCGTGCTCCATGTTTTTTCTTGCTAGAGTAGACGCATTCTCTAAATGACAATGATAGATTGGATAATAACTGCGTAAGGACGGCTCTTTTCTCAATCAGTAATTGCTCCGATAAAATTTGAGAATGGAGGGAATGATGACGTGGTATTTCATTCGATTATGATTCCAGATATTGTGATCTATTCTGATTTCATAATCCTTTCTCTTGTTATGACATAACCTGCTGTTCCGGTATACAAACTATATATCCATTTGGTATAGGAGGCCAATTTAAATGTCAAAAATAATTTTTTCGGTTAAATTACTTATCATTATAGATCATAGTCATAGTTTATGGTAAACTATGCGATTATATCCTCGTAATTATATTCAATTGGAGACATATTTTTTGAGAAATAACATATTCTATGCTTGCCCAATGTTCATATTCAAAATTTTCTAAATGTATTAATTGTAATGTATAAACATAGCAATTATATAATTCTAATGTATAATCATGGCAAAATAATAGTAAATGGCTCTTCAGCCTCTGTCACCGGGCGTTTTATTCAAATTATTATTCACATAATTTATGCAAGTATTTCCAACTATGGGCGGTAGAAAGTAACTTCCTGTTTTTCTTAAGATTTCCCCGCTGGAAATTGAAACGTCTCCGCTAATTCTCATCCATATGTTAATAGCTAGAACAGAAGTCCAATTTCGGCAAAGTCTCAGCAACTATTTTACCATCCACTCCCACGACCTCAACTAGTCTGACCCCCATTTCCTTCCGACCTCCATCAACGGAGGCTCCCAGCTCTTCCTCTGACCACCTTGCGACTGTCCCTCGGCCACTCCTCTCCTTAACCCCTTGCGACCTCCTCCATGCCTTTTCATAATAAGACCACTGGGAAGAGCCGTATTGTGGTAGTGATGCACGCATTCCCCTTCTGCGAACATACAGATGTGTATTTCTTAACGGCCCTTCTCACACTTCCCTCCGAAGAATTTGACACGGGAGGCGTTGGTCTTTTGGCTCGCACATGCACACTTAGCACCAGAAACGGACTACGTTGGCCCGGAGACATTTGGTCGTCCATCTTGCCATCTGTCACTCAGGCTTCTTTTGTTTTGGGATTAATGACTTTTCATACGTGGGAAGTTAGGATTTTCGTCGATCTTTAAATTAGGGAAAGTTTTAGGAGAGCCCGGTCTGCCGCAAATCTGTTGGAAACATGCGATTCTCCACATATTTTAGAATCAGTAATTACTTGAAAAGTTTTCTGTGGATTTCTTCGTGTGTATTCATTAGCAATGTTTCATTCGCATTGCCAACTAATTAAGCTATGGTAGACTGTTTTATTGATTAAACCTTAGTGATGAGTATACATCAGTCCAAGTATTGTAAGGGAGACTTCCAAGAAGTTTATATGCACTAATGCGAAGCTTAGGAATAGAAATTCCATGGAACTCGATTTTCCAGTGAAGTCATCGACGTTTAAATGAATTTCCAGCTCACCTCCTTTCGAGATCTCCCCCATCTTCAACTTTCCATGAGGACCAATTATGAATGACTAAGAGAATGGCCACTTCGCGCATCTTAGTTGCCCTCACGGAGATCAGACCTCTGACCTCCTTCTCCCTTCACTTCCCCGTTTCATCTCCTTCATAATCTGCCTCTTTCCATCCCATTCTTTTCAATTCTGTTTCACTCTACCTCCTCTCTCTTCGCCGTTCTATTTCTCCAATACTTGCCTTTTATCCACATTTCTTTCTTTCTTTCACCGTCTTAATAATATTTCCTTATCTGTGATCTTCATATCTAAACCCATTCTCTTGATTCTACTTTTTAATTATACCTTTGATTACTTTTCAAATCTTTCCAAAAAGTTAGATTTAAATGTGCTATTTTCTGATATGGATATTCTTTGTGATTCTAAAAAGTACTAATCACATATCTCTATTGCTGAATGAATCATATTCTAGGTGATTCTTTTGTTATTGATCGCTTCGGTTTCTCGTTCCTCTTTGACTTCATCATTGTCTTCATATTTTTTATCGATACTTCTTTCTCCATTTTTTCCCTATATTTTAATCATCTCTCTCTTTTTCTTTTTAAGTCTAACTTTTCAAGTTCCATGCTTCTTTTCCTCATCAATTTTAACCTGTGAATTTATCCATTGATAACCTGAATCTGCTTTTTTCTTCGTCTGTAACCGATTTTTTATGTGCATATTATTTTTAATTCCATCCGAATTAAATCTATTACAATTCTCCTCTACATCCACGTCTATGATCCACATTCATTTACTAACCAGTGACGCACGAATTAAACATCACTTTTATAAACGACGCCATAACTACGATGATACACCCATTCTTGGGCGAAGTACGGAAGCAGCGATCGCAAGAAGAGCGTTCATGTGACTTGCGGTCTACTCGTTCGCTTATCGTTAAGAGAGGAGTTATAAAAGAGGCCGGATAGCTCTCTCATCTCTTTTCTCATCCTTTAATTAATCGACGGCATGCGCTGCCCTCTTCTTCTGGTCAGGACAGGGGACGGCTGTCCGCGTGTAAACTCCCTTAATTAATGTAACTATCCGATTCGACGATCTTGTATGTGGCTCGCGAAGTTCCTATCGCACTAGGGCAATGCCACGTGTCCCTGTACTCTGAGAAATGTATCTTTTATTGGTCAAATTGGACGATGATACGGGCGGAAAGTTTTCATTACTTTGCGTTCGTTATAACACGATGATTATATAGTACGATATGACTCGATGGTTTTGTCCGATTTGTATTTTTTAGGTTTAATGCTGTATCTCCTTCGTTTTGTACTTGTCACTTATTGAATTTTGTAGATACGGTGCTTCTCTAATGATCGGAAGTAAACATAACGAGTGAATATATCCAACACAAAAACACGTAATACACCTGTTCGAGTAGATTATTCTCCGAAGTTTTTAACTCTATTGAATTGAAAGGTTTTTATTGAAACTTACTGATGTTAAACTCAAATAAGAGAACCAAAAGTGCACTATTCCAAAACTTTATCTCAAATATAAATTGTGAAATTGTACACATTTTGCATCCTGTCTCTTGTTTATTTCTCTCCACAGAATTTGAGACCTAATTATCAGGAGCCTAAAAAAAGTCTTTCCTCTGAGATTCAAGCATTGCAGGTGTGCTAAATAACAACTCTCAACGCATTTCACGTTCGCACGTTATATGACGTGCTAATATAATGAAACTCTCTCCATCAACTTTCGAAATAAAATTTCCTCCCATTAATTGCAAGCGCTTATTACTTTTCCGTTGTGTGCCATATGGCAAACGGTGACACCGACTTTGGAAATCTCGTGTCCGCATCCTGATCTTCTTCCTCCTTTCCGCTTTTCTTATGCGCTTCCAGAGTCCTTTAAGACCGGATAAGGGTGCTAACGATGTCACAGAATCCGTTCTCCCTTTTCCGTTGGGCCCCTGTTTCGATGTCACATGTCTCGGTCAAGACGTGCTTGGATTCAGCGGGTGGTGATATCCATGATCAGGTGGAGGGCGCTTCTGCCAACTCCTGTGTTTTTTCTTCTATGCTCAAAGCTGGAGGACTAATAAGATGGCGTCGAGAGATAAAAGGTTATTTAAGGAGTCTTTTGTAGGCTTCTAAGGAAAAATTGGGAGTGGATTTTGGTCTCTCAGTTGCCTAATGAGCTCGGCGTATGTGGGTGGCATGAAGACAGCAAATAAATCGAGCACTTAAGGGATTTAATGCGTGTTTAACGGAACGAATGACTGCTTTTTCTACTTAATTTTTGGATCCAGCTGAGCATATCTACACATTTTTTTGTTTTGAAGAAACAATAGTAATTTGAATAATTTTTTCCGTGGTTTTCCTCGCTTCTCGATTAGAATCTGAGGACAAAAATATTCTCTTTAAAAATTTATCGTACTTTTAATATTGATTCATTTCACATCTCTAATTTATGTGGAGGTACCAAACAATATTTTCATAATTTAGAGATACCTTATAATCTACTTCCCAAAGTCAAAATTTCACTCATTTTTCGACCAGAGTATCTCCAACGATTCATTCTACTCTCTTATTATATTATCATCATACACAAAATAATTTTTACGGAATTCATCTCGCATTTGGTCTTATGTTTAGATTCAGATTCTTCTTCAGGTCTCTTTCCAAGCAGTAAAGCCATTCTTATTATTATTGAATTCCTTTGAAAGCATTCCTTTTGTATTCGACTTCCGTCTTATTAAAACGCCGCGTCTCCAGAAAAAGAAACAGATGAGAACGATAGTGGATTCGGAAGACGCTTGCGCATGAAATGTATCTAACCCTCTATGATTCGAATCTCCCTTAGTGACTTCAGCGCAGTAACCCGTTAGAAAAAAGTTTAGGAGAGCGGGCGGCGTGGGAGAAAAAGGAATGGATCATTAGCGAAGCAGGAGTGTGACAAGATGACTCTCTCTCGCTATCTAAGGGCAGAGATATGATCTCAAAGGGAATCGGAGGAATGGATGGTTTAGGTAGCAGTCCGGAATTGGACGGGTTGGCCGGTGGAAATAGGCTGATAGTAGTGTGAGATAGCCCGTTAAAAAAGTTTCCTCTGAAGTGTGTGTGACTGCTGTAAGGACTATCAGAAAGGATTCTGAGTCTTTATTAAGAGATGCTTCCTCTATGTCGAAGGTAGATACGCATCTGATCCTTAAAATAGTTGACTCGGTTTTATTTTAGAGCCTCCTGCTCCTGATCTAATTTAGAGCCCTCGGAAGTTTTCTTACGTAAAATAGGCAATCTACGATATCTTTTCCCAATAAATTAGTGTGCTTTTTTCTGTGCAGTGGCATCTACGGTAGAAAATTCATTAAGTAGAAATATATTTGATTCTTCAAATATGTTTAGCATACAAATTCCTTTCTGCGGGGATTTGGTTGTATTGAAAGTATAATATATGGTAGATGTCTTCTACAAATAATGCCTAGTGACTTTTTCTTATCGGCAATGACGCTAATAATATTTTCTCATTTTTACAGATCTGTTCCTTCGCTTCCATCCAGGAAACTCGATTGAATGGTAAGTAAACATTTATTTTTTATATTTCAAACAAATGGCGCGTGATAGTAAATTTCTCTTTCTAAATTATACCAGTATTCTAAAAGCCATGATTTCCTTTTCCATGATAACTAGATGCTAAATTCAATCATAGTGGAGGGCATGTCCGTATTTATACCTTTTTTACTTACCTAAAAATTTTCAACGCTATTATATCTGTACTTGGTATACTTCTAACTCCGAACTAAAACGTTTGCTGTAACGTAAGTGATCAGTGCAATCTTTCCCCTCCAGTGAAAGTAAAGCGGCGGTTCGGTTTCTGGTTTCGAATTTAAGAGACTTTCATCTTGGACAGGGCCACCCAAAGGAAGCGAACTTCTTAGAAAAAGGTTCGATGTCAAGCTAAAACTCTTCCTTAGTTCAAGGTGTCGAAGAGGGTTGCTTTCTATAGCGAAGATATAGCCTTGAAAGGAGAGCTTAGTGTAAGTCCTAAGGAGCCTTTCTACTCCTAGAATGGGAGAGAAAATATAGGGCGTGAGAAGAGTTAGCACATCATCCTCTGTGCTGAAAAAAATCGTCCTAAATATTCGACATTATTTTCACCTGGGAAGAAAAAAATTCTTTCTTCGTGAGGGTGAAAATCATCGAGGGTCAAATTTTTTGTCAATGAGAAAGTATTTCTCTAATTTCCTGCTAACAATCAGTTTCCGGTAGAAAAAATCAGTTTCCTGTACAAAACTTTGGAATCGGATGATTACTCTAAATGGCAGGAATCATAGCCGACATAAAATGCGAGGGTGATTACATTCTGCATTAAGGTCGAAGGAAATATCCTTGCTTTTTACGCCATTCAGAAATTCCTTTGGCATGTCGTGCTCTTCTTTTACTAGCAAATGAGTTTGGTCTACTTTCTTTCACATATTGGTATTATCTTCGGTTTGATCCTGGTTTTACCATGACAGCGATTTTATATCTAGCTCCACAGAATTCATGACTAAGAACTGAAATTTGTTATTCATGCCTTTGAAAATTGCCTTGTTCGCGTTAATTTAAGCGCTCATATTTCTGATATTTTATTGAGAATCTCATTCTTAATTTTTTCTTGAATCAACCTCTTGTGCTTCCGAGAGATTTATGTCGCTGCCATTAATAAGTAAGTAGAAGAATATTGAGATGTTTCGAGAAGAAAACAGCTTGAGAAAGGTCAAAAAATAAGATCAGGTGATTTCTGTTGCACAGAGATGGGGCCAGTTGTCGCGAACTTTTTAAATATCTTCATGACCCGATTCGGCCCACAAAGAAATAATAAACCAACCACCAGCGGCGGGTTGTTTGCTTCATCAAAGGACAGGCCGCAGGAAAAAAATTAATCCGAATCGCAGACCAATCTGCGAGGCTGGGAAACAGTAATGACGAAGGAACAACTTGGACCCAAAACGATAAAGAGTTTAGTCCTTACATACTCAAATTTCTCAGATTCAGTTGGGACAGGGAAGTTTTTATGAAAGCATTGCAGGTATATTTTGGGGAATGAAGGGATCTTGGAGAGTTTTCTGTGAAATTTTTGGTCTGTGTTGAGGAGCAGTTTTTCCTTGGAAGGCCGAATGTAAACTGTAAGGCGGAAACGGAACAAGTTTCAGACATCGATAGCCAGGAAATTTTTAGAGGGGTAAACTGTTTATCACTGAGAAAATTAAGGAATGATATTTTATTTTCCATTACCGTAATAAATGAGACTGAAAAAAAATATCTTAAGTGCTTGAGCTCATTTAAAATAGCGAATAGAAGGCTGCATGTGTCCTTCAGTCCGCCAGCTCCCGTTTTTCTTTAGATAAACATTTCAGAGTGCTACGCTCTTCTCTAGCACTAGCTTAACGTCCCATTCGTTTTAATTTCCAATTTTCTCCACCACTCTTTATATCTGCGTTTCGCAAGAAAGCGAGCCGGACGTTGCGATAGAAGCGCGTAACTGAAATTGGAAGCTGACTTCGTTTCTTAGAAGGAAAAAAATCTCCCTTTGTTTATTTCGCCTTAAACTATATGGAATGGAACGAAAAGTCGTTTTCTCACTTTTACGACTTTTGGAGAGCAAACGGAATGGGAGAGAAAAACCTCTTATTCGACGAAAGGCAGTTTCGAAATAATTGAATAAGGCGTAGTGAACGTTTTCTAAAGCCATGTTTAGATCTCGTATTCGTTCCAGCTTCCTCACGACCGTTCGTGAGAAAAAGTTTTTGGCGCCGATTCTCTCGGAAAACTACTGAAATGTTTGCAGGATATTGCTTTTTCGCATGCCTTCCATCGAATTGCTGCGCCGTGCACGCGCTGGATTTTTCATGCACGAGAACAGACGCCTCACACCACAATCGCCAGAAGTCGCATTTAAGACGAAGAACCTCTCAATAAAAGACGCATACCACTGTTTCATTCGTATCTGATGAAACTTAAGACGAGAAGGATAAGGTTCAGTAGTTTAGGGAGCGTAGTGTGTATTCCAAACGTTATTGGTGATTTTTGATAAGTCTTTTCATCCGTAAGAAATTGAGTTTCATTCTTTACTAGTTTCTTCATATTGCATGGATGTGGGGTTTGCTCTGCACCCTGAGTGATATGCTTGTTGAAAGGTCTTTTATGAAAGTACGTAGATTACTTAAAAATCATAGTTATCAAAAAATATCTCCTTCGTAAGCGTTTTAATTCATTAAAATATTCCACTTAGCAGCTTTCTATTTTGGGAAAAAAAGTTTCTTATTGGAACTTACAGTCCTAATTTTCTTTCTAGTGATGAAAAAGCATCTGGAAAAATTTCGACTACTTATTCGCTATTCCGCATCTACAATACATCGCATTTAAAATCTACGTATCTCTGGTACGAGACAAAATATGTTCTATTCTGTGTTCTCAGTGCGGTAAAAGTAGTTCTCAGAGGGTAGATTTCATCCTTTAGCATCTGTTATATGAATATTCTCCGATTCCCGTACTTCGTTCCAGTCAATCATTTCGTCTATTTCTAAATTCATTTTAATATTCAATTAGAGTCGAAGATTTTTGTCGGATGATATCGCTTCTCCTGGGCGAGGGTTCACTTCCAAGTATTTTCTTATTAATAATGTGAGTGTAAGAATATCCTTCCCTTGGGTTGCAGTCGACACAAAGGGAGATGGGAGTCTGGATATGGTGTAAAGAGGCTGAGGGGATGAAAGGCGAGGAGAATCGCGGGGGAGAGATGGATGATGCGATGAGCGGAAGAGGGTCTGCATTGTGGAGCACTGTCTAGGAAAAGGAATCGTGAAAGCGGGTGGAATGGTTTCATTATCACTAACAATTGCTCTGTCGATCTTCTTAGGAAACTGAGTGATGTGCCATTCGTCACGCTAAGCGCCAAAGTCCCATGATTAATTGAAAAGGAAAACAAAAGTAATCAATATTAAGTTGTCCTAGGCGGAAAGTAATATGTTGTGAGTTTTACCTGAGGTAAAATACAATAGTTCCTCTGGTACTACTGTTCGTGATTCTTGTCAAATAATGGAATCTTCGTATATAATTAGGAAAATTCGGCACGCTATGCGGGTCTTTGATTTGGGCCGTGCTTTGAACATACTTATCATATACTAATTAAATGTTGGAGTGCAATGAGTTTCCCCGATTCCAAGGGGACAAAGTGTAGTAAAACGACCCTTGGTCAGAGGAAGATCGCTGACCCAAGGGTTCGGCCACCGTCCTGGCCAAGGACATCGGAGCCGCAGGGGATAGGGTTGGACCCAAAAGTATCGGGATGCTGCCAGGACGAAAGGCTAAGGGTCAGGAAGGGACGAAGGACGGCGGAAGGAGCGGTGGGGTACAGAGAGTAACAAAGTACAGCGAACGAGTTACTTCCGTCCTTTTTTTTACACCCTACTTCCGACCTGCATTACACCATCCGGAGGCAGCATCACGCCGACCCTTTCCAAGAATCACAGAGAAAGTGCGGGAAAATCCTTGGGCCAGGATCGGTATATAAGGACTGCACTTTTTGGGAATCGGGGAGTTACTCTCTAACGTGACGGGTTATACAACCCCGTGTGTCGAGAGCCTCCCGCTGTCCGGAGTTACTGCAACCCCAGCGTGCGGTTCGGAGTTCATACAACCCCCGCAGCGGTTCGGAGTTCATACAACCCCCGCAAGTTGCAGTCACCGACCAACGTCATCTCAACCCAGCGAGCGGCGGCAGCCCCGGAGCAGGAGGAGCCCGGCGTAGCTACACCCTCCGTGAGTTAGGGAGTCGAGCCACGTAAGAGTTGTGTGGGATTCAGTCTTGGTTTTGTTGGATAATAAATATCCGTTTCTTATTGTCGAATCAGTAATTGTTTATTTTACCCTATGTCACTACAACATAAAATGGTGTCAGGTGAGACGAATCCATCGTTTTTCCTTTTGGGACGGATGTAAAATTCATTTCATTTCTTTCGTTAATTTTTGATTTTAATTGGAAAAGTCAGTAATTTTTGAGACAGTTTTATCTCATTTCCCATTTTTTCTGCAGTATGTTGTTCTCGTGTGGTTCGGGACTTCGTTAATTTTCCTGAGATTTTTTTTTCATTTTTTATTTTTATTTTTTTGGGTATCTTTGTTGTGAGGGTAGAAAAATTGTTCTTTTTTTTCCTTGTTCTGTGGGTAGGGAATTTGTACCCGTAGGCGAACGAATTCGTTCAATTTTTGCTGTTATTTCATTAGTTCGTGCCAGCAAGGATGTAGATTATACTTATAACCCAAATCTTATTTTCGTTTTATCACCTAGAGTGTAATTGCCATCCGCGTATTTTAAGTTAACGTCGCCTGCCGCGGTTGTTTGTGGTTTTTTTTTTTTTTTTTTTTTTTTTTTTTTTTTTTTTTTTTTTTTTTTTCCTCTCTCCAACTCGGGCTATTCATTTCTGTGTTGTGCTTGTGTTATATTTGTCATTGGCTAAGGAATAATTTACAGTCCGACGGACTTTTTGTTATTTAGGCTCTTTATTGCAATTTGTGCCCGCCGATTTTGTTTTGCATCTAGTTAGTATATCGGGCTTACCAATGTCCTGTTCCGAATTTAAAACCCTTTTTTCGGTCCACGGCGTCGTGAGGTGGACTCTCCGTGTGCCAATTGTATTCGATTATGTTATTTGATTTTGATTACGGCTACCAAAAATCAGTCACCACGCGCCCCCGTGTCAAAAGCATGCTCCCACTAACGGTCTGTCACTGAAATAATACCTTTGCGTCATCGATAACTAGCTGTAAAACCTAATAAATTGATATTACGCACCCCCGAGAGATCTGTTTGCTATTTCTGGACTGTCCTTTTTATCGTAACCATGGAATTCCTGCAACTCGACAATTACCCTCCCCCAGCTAGGGAATGTTTTCCCCCGCGCGCCATGCACGCGAACCCCTTTCTTAATTCTGGGGATTCATCACTCGCTCTAACGTACGATAATCCGCGCAGTTTTTCTTACGTAAACTCGAACAGCTCTCTACTGCCCATGCGCACCACGAATCCCTTTTTGCATTATGATTACGCGCCTACATCCGTAAATGTCATTACGCCAGCCGAACAACCGGTAATCGCAAATGGAGTGCAACAACTTCTTCCGCCGACACCCACCGCGATCGGAGGCAACATATATTTAATACCCTGTTTTAGCGGGGAAGGCGAGGTATCCGTGGGAAAGTTTCTCGAAAGCGTAAACATTACTCGAAAATTAAGCGCATGGACGGAAGAACAGACGCTAGGCGTGGTGCAATTACGATTAACGGGATATGCAGCCGAGTATGTGCAGGCGAACCCTCATATCCTTGATTCGTACGAAGAATTCGCAACGAATCTGAAGAGCAGATTTTCCTTTAAAGTTTCTCCGGTCGCTATAGAGCGAACATTCAGCAATTGCGTCCAGACCCCTATTGAATCGGTTAGTTCATACGCGACGCGCCTCCGCAAAATCGGAAGACAACTGCGCGAAATATCGTACGAACCGCGATCTGACGCCACCAAACGAATGATAGAACATCGCCTCCTCTCTCAATTTTTGACCGGGTTGCGGGGGGAAATAGGACGTTTCGTTGTGGTGCGAAACCCGAAAACCATCGCGGAGGCGGAAGAATTCGCCTTAATCGAGGAGGCCAGCGCCCGCGATTACGGAATAAGTCCGCACGGAATCCCCGTATCGCAACCAAACCTGGCCCAATCTCCGTGGGTACACAATAATATACAATATAATCATGCCCCTCCCCCGAATAGCCAGCATGCAATGAATTCGCCGATGAATAGGCAGATTAATGCGGTACAAACGATGCCAATTACCCAGCCCTCCGCCGCGATTTCAGCAGCTCCGCGAAAATCTGATCGCAAATGTAGCCATTGCGGCCGACTTGATCATGCCACCCGCTTTTGTCGCATACGACCAAGAAATTGTTATAACTGCGGGCAAGCCGCCCACTTTTCACGAGATTGTCCTTTCCTTTTCTGCGGAATTTGCAAACAGCAAGGGCATCGGCCAATTCAATGTCCGAGAAAAGAGTCAGCACCAAATTCGGGAAACGCGTCCGCCCCGGCCACGCGGTCGGGAAAGAATTAATATTAGCGGTATCACCGGAAGCTGGACTCATGGTAGAGGGGAAAATTTTAAATACAACCCACAGATTTCTCGTCGATTCGGGCGCGGCAGTGACAATAGTCCATCGACGAGGTTTTCCATCCGAATTTTTGCACATTCGGCCGTATCAGAATCCTATCCGAAGCGCGTCCGGCCATTCCCTCCACGTCATTGGACAGGCCGTTGTTCCCTTCATGATAGACGGGCATAATTATCCGCACGACGCATTAATTGTGGATCTCGGAAACACCGTGTATGACGGAATTTTGGGACTTGATTTCATGAAAAAATATGGATGTAAATTGAGCTTTGATAGCTCCGTTCTAACGATCGGCAAACAGCATGAGATCAAATTGCAAGGAAATACAGGAAAGGGAATTAGAGTAGAAGTAATTTCATTTGGTAACCTCGGCCCGTTGTCAGTAGACCGCCGTGGGCGATCTGAAGCCGTGCAAAACACAGGCACAGAACAGATTAATGAGATAGCTCCAATAGTCGCATCGGAAACAGGCGATGTTAACGACGAGCGATCAGCGACGGAGGAAAACGCTGATTTCTCGCTTCGGACCGT
Source organism: Pachydiplax longipennis (assembly GCA_036926295.1). Taxonomy (NCBI): domain Eukaryota; kingdom Metazoa; phylum Arthropoda; class Insecta; order Odonata; family Libellulidae; genus Pachydiplax; species Pachydiplax longipennis. The sequence goes on from JAVFKF010000012.1 coordinate 23,955,050, forward strand.
AGTTTCCCGCGAGTTGGATGAGGCCCTTATTAATAAATCGGAAACAGGCGATGTTAACGACGAGCGATCAGCGACGGAGGAAAACGCTGATTTCTCGCTTCGGACCGTAGTTTCCCGCGAGTTGGATGAGGCCCTTATTAATAAATCGGAAACAGGCGATGTTAACGACGAGCGATCAGCGACGGAGGAAAACGCTGATTTCTCGCTTCGGACCGTAGTTTCCCGCGAGTTGGATGAGGCCCTTATTAATAAATCGGAAACAGGCGATGTTAACGACGAGCGATCAGCGACGGAGGAAAACGCTGATTTCTCGCTTCGGACCGTAGTTTCCCGCGAGTTGGATGAGGCCCTTATTAATAAATCGGAAACAGGCGATGTTAACGACGAGCGATCAGCGACGGAGGAAAACGCTGATTTCTCGCTTCGGACCGTAGTTTCCCGCGAGTTGGATGAGGCCCTTATTAATAAATCGGAAACAGGCGATGTTAACGACGAGCGATCAGCGACAGAGCAAAACGCTGATTTCTCGCTTCGGACCGTAGTTTCCCGCGAGTTGGATGAGGCCCTTATTAATAAATCGGAAACAGGCGATGTTAACGACGAGCGATCAGCGACGGAGGAAAACGCTGATTTCTCGCTTCGGACCGTAGTTTCCCGCGAGTTGGATGAGGCCCTTATTAATAAATCGGAAACAGGCGATGTTAACGACGAGCGATCAGCGACAGAGCAAAACGCTGATTTCTCGCTTCGGACCGTAGTTTCCCGCGAGTTGGATGAGGCCCTTATTAATAAATCGGAAACAGGCGATGTTAACGACGAGCGATCAGCGACGGAGGAAAACGCTGATTTCTCGCTTCGGACCGTAGTTTCCCGCGAGTTGGATGAGGCCCTTATTAATAAATCGGAAACAGGCGATGTTAACGACGAGCGATCAGCGACAGAGCAAAACGCTGATTTCTCGCTTCGGACCATAGTTTCCCACTGGAGAGACGGAGCTTCCGTTGGCAACACAAACTCAATCGAAATGTATCTAGAAGATCGGATTAAGATACCACCTTCCTCTCTCGTTTTAACGCAAGTTAAGAATGACCACTTCGCAAATCAAGAGCTTCTGTTGGCAGATGAGCAGCAAGATGTTTTAATTTTACCCCTGTTGGTTAAAGTCTCCAGTGAGGGCAGGGCGCCAGTACTACTGTGCAATTTCAGGAGCACAGAGCAAGTTTTACGGAGAGGCCACGCTGTACGTACGCACTCCGCCGTCGGGGAAGATAAAATAACGACGGTTAACAACATTCATATGGATGAACCGGATATTTGGCCAGATCACGCCCCCAACGGCGAACTATTAGCCCTCTTCGACTACGAGAATGTGCCCGCGGAGGCGATTGGTCACCTGAAAGCCCTGATTACGGAATTCTCTAGCGTCTTTGTGCATGGAGACAACAAGTTGGGCTGCACGAATATAGTAAAACACACTATTGACGTCGAAGGGGCCCCTCCGATCAAGAAACGGCCCTACCGAGTGCCGCATTCCTTGAGAGCCTTTTTGGACAACGCTATCGAGGAAATGCTGGAGCAAGGCGTAATTTCTCCTTCCACTAGCCCATGGTCAGCACCATTGATACTGGTTAAAAAGAAGGTGCCTGCGGGGAGTCCGGTGCAGTATCGTCCCTGCATCGACTATCGAGCCCTAAATAACGTGTCAAAGAAGGAGGTGTTCCCCATTCCGAACATGGACGAAACCTTCGACCAGCTGGGAGGGTCGCGCTACTTTTCCACACTAGATCTGTGTAGCGGCTACTGGCAAGTGGCAGTGGAAGACGGCAGCAGACAGTATACGGCGTTCAGCACTCCGAATGGTCATTTCGAGTGCAACCGTATGAGTTTCGGTTTGGCCAACGCCCCCTCTACGTTCATGCGCCTGATGTCCAAGGTGTTGGAAGGGTTAACATACCATGGGTGTGTCTTTTATCTAGATGATATACTCCGGTACGATTCGTCATGGGAGGAGCATATCGTAGGCCTGAGAAAGATATTTAGCCGACTACGAGAGGCTAACCTGAAGCTGAAGCCGCAAAAATGCAACTTCTTCCAGAAGCACGTTAAATTTCTTGGACACGTGATTTCAGCAGAGGGCCTACAGCCGGATAAGGACAAGATCGAAACGATCAGGACCTTCCCCGTTCCAATAAGTGTTCGCGATATCCAATCCTTTTTAGGACTCGTTGGGTACTACCGTAAGTTCATACCGAGGTTCGCACAGATTTCTGGTCCACTAACCAAACTGACACGAAAGGACACAGAATTCACCTGGGCAGAGGAGCAGCAGAAAGCGTTCGAGGAATTACGGGAGTGCCTGATGACTGAACCTGTACTCAGATTCCCTGAGTTCTCGATAGCATTTCAACTGACCACAGACGCATCACCTTCCGCCATTGGAGGTGTGTTATCCCAACTGTTCGAGGATGGAGAACACCCAGTGGCGTACGCTAGCCGACAACTCCACAAGGCAGAGAAGAACTACTCCGCTACAGAATTAGAGTGCTTAGCCGTTGTGGACATGGTGAAGAGGTTCCGCGTCTACTTGCTTGGAAGACCTTTCACACTCTACAGCGACCACAAACCCCTCAAGTGGCTTTTGACATTGCGGGAGCCGAAACCCAGGTTAGCGCGGTGGATTATGGAGCTCAGCGAGTACGACTACGAGATTAAGTATCGCCCTGGGAAGGAGATACCACACTCCGATGCTCTTTCCAGAATTCCAGTTACGGTCAACGCGGTAGAGCCAGGTCACGGCACCTACGAGCCGGTCTGGGATAAGGAAAGGATTGCTGAAGAACAGCGTAGATGCCCAGATCTGCGTAAGTACCATCTCCTGGCGACGACGCACGATCCTAGCTGGTTTTATGACGAACAGGGCGTGCTCTACCGGGTTAACGCAACTCCCAACGGACCAAGAGCGACAATGTGTGCACCGAAAGCGCTGAGACGTCACATCCTGGAGCGCTGCCACGACTCCCCACTCGCCGGACACCTAGGGTTCGACAAGACTCTGGAGATAATTCAGCGCAACTTCCATTGGGAAGGGTGCTACTCCGAAACGCGCGATTATCTCCAGAGGTGCTTGCAGTGTAAGAAGCGTAAGGCCGGCAAATTGTCCATCCCGTCGCAACCAGTGACCGAGAGCAAGTACCCAATGGAGAAGTTGGCTCTTGACATTGTGGGGCCGCTGCCGGTGTCCGCTCGTGGGAATAGATACATCCTGACATGTCAGGACCACTTCACCCGCTACCCGGAAGCAGTGGCCATCCCTAACCAAAGCGCTGAGACAGTTGCCCGGGCGTTTGTAGAGCACGTCATATGTCGGCACGGGGTGCCGGAGTACCTGCTGACAGATAGGGGAGCTAATTTCACGTCGAAGCTGATGAAGGAGGTGTGCCAGATCCTTAAGACCAAAGCGATTTTCACGTCACCGTATAACCCCGCCGCGAACGGCCGGCTGGAAAGAGCGCATCAGTCATTCACCAGCGTTCTCTCACACTACGTGGCGCAGGACCATTCCGACTGGGACGAGTACCTTCCTTTTGCGCTCTTTGTTTATAGGAATAGCAGGCATCGGATAACTGGGTTCAGTCCGGCCTACCTCATGCACGGGAGGGAATTGGGCATGCCTTGGGACGCCATCGTAGCGCCAACCCTGGCCTCCTACGATGAAAACCCAACCTATGGGAAGGAGCTGCAAGCCAGGTTGCAGGCGGCTTATGAGCAAGCAGCCAGCTACAACGAAACAAACTTAGGGCAAGAAAGGGAAAGGGGTAATGTAGGTCTGGCCATTCCATCTATCTCCGAGGGGCAGTTGGTCCTGCTAAGAAATATGGCACTTTCTCAGGGCCAATCTAAAAAACTTACGTCCCGCTGGATTGGTCCCTACAGGGTTACCCGCGTCCGGAGTTCTGTTACGTTCGACCTGGAGAATATTCAGAATGGACGGAGAGTGACGGCACACCTCCGGAATCTGCTTCCGTTACCGCCCGACCCAGAACCTCCCTCCCTGCCGGTAGACTCACAGGAAGGTGATAGCGGACGAATTATTCCTCCCCCACAAGTTTTACCACGCTCGTCCGATGCGGGCTCTTCGTCTCCCGGAGGTAGGTCGCCAGAACCAACAGAATTTAGCCAAGCGTCAACTGTTCCTTCCCTTCCGGCAGATACTTCAGGTCGACGGTCCCCATACGACTTACGGCCACTGCCTGGGCGGACGCACAGGAGGTTGTAGAAATGTCGTTCCCGGCCGGTGAACGAGGGGAACGGAGGCCCAGAGAAACCTTAGGGGAGGGGACGCGAAAGCTCATCGAGCTTTTCGGGAGTCCTCTGCACGATCTCGAGGAGGATCGGTCCCAACAGGAGGTGTTCCCGGCATGGCTAAACGACGGCATCCAGCCTGAGGTCCCCCCACCAGCACGAGGGGAGCAGCCGTGGGAAGTTCCCAGGGCGACCGAAGGATGGAGGACACGAAAGCTTGTAGAACTGTTCGGAAGTCCCCTACGGGATCTGGAAGGAGACTGGCCGGGCCCGGAGGGATCCTCAGTGGCGCCACGCCGCGACGATCAGTTGGGAGAGTCACCAACGCCACGGAACCTGGACCTGGCCGATCGCTGTCAACGGACTCGTGGAAGAAACGCGGGCAAGGCTGAGTCAGAGCCCGTCGATGGCGGGAAGGGAGCCACCTCCTATACCCCGGACTTTGATCTACGCGTCTACCTAGGGGAGGGCCCCTGGGAAGACCCCGACACTTCCCTGCGCCAGGATTTCCGGATCAAGGGGGACAGTACCGAGTCTCAGAAATTCCCAGAGGTGCCACCGTCGACATCGGGACGGCAGCCGCGGAAGCGTCCTAGGGAGACCAAAGGGAGAGGAAGGAGGACTCAGAAGCTCATCAAGCTTTTCGGGAGTCCCCTATGGGATCTGGACGGAGACTGGCCCCGACCAGAGGTGTGCACAGCCGAACCGCGCCACGACGACCTGTGGGGAATGCCTCCGCCGACTCCAAGAGGGCCGCCGCCGACGCCACGGGGCTTCGACCTGGCCGACATCCAGCGCGACCAGTTGGGGATGCCGCCGCCGACTCCAAGGGGACCACCGCTGACGCCACGGGACCTGAACCTGACCGACACCCAGCGCGACCAGTTGGGGATGCCGCCGCCGACTCCAAGAGGACCGCCGCCGACGCCACGGGGCCTAGACCAGACTGGCAGCCAGCCACGTCCTCTGGGAGGGAGGAGGGACGAGGCTACGGTAGACTGCTCCGAAGGTTGGTCGGGGTCCTCGATATGCGACCAGGCCCCTGACCTACGGATCTATGTGGGAAACGGTCTCGGAGGAAACCTCAGCAGCCGAGGGGCACCCCCCACACGGCAGGCGACCAGCAACCGGCACGGATCCCGCCTATCAGCGAAGCCGAGTAGGAAGAAGGTGTCCGCGGCGAGGAGAGCGCACAACAAGCGCCGCAGCCAACTTAACTATCTGCGGAAGCTAGCAATCTGCTGGGACAACCGGGGCCAGGGGGGAGTGATTAGGGTGTGACTGGTGGCAGGAAAGTGAACAATACCGAAAGTGGACAAGGCAACGGATTAACTGTGCTGGTTGCTTAGTTTATTCCTTTTGTATTTTATTTTAAATTGTTATTTAAGGTTATTTTTAAATTTTTGTGCTTACTTAGGATTTTTCTTAGATATCGATTTTTTTTTTGTTTCTGTACATAGGCTAATGGTTCCTTCGACCTTCATGTATTTTGGAGGGGTTAAAATTTGCATGTCACTTGCTGGCTCGATCTCCAAAAATCGCGGGGTCTTAACTGACGAGGGGGTGATGTTGGAGTGCAATGAGTTTCCCCGATTCCAAGGGGACAAAGTGTAGTAAAACGACCCTTGGTCAGAGGAAGATCGCTGACCCAAGGGTTCGGCCACCGTCCTGGCCAAGGACATCGGAGCCGCAGGGGATAGGGTTGGACCCAAAAGTATCGGGATGCTGCCAGGACGAAAGGCTAAGGGTCAGGAAGGGACGAAGGACGGCGGAAGGAGCGGTGGGGTACAGAGAGTAACAAAGTACAGCGAACGAGTTACTTCCGTCCTTTTTTTTACACCCTACTTCCGACCTGCATTACACCATCCGGAGGCAGCATCACGCCGACCCTTTCCAAGAATCACAGAGAAAGTGCGGGAAAATCCTTGGGCCAGGATCGGTATATAAGGACTGCACTTTTTGGGAATCGGGGAGTTACTCTCTAACGTGACGGGTTATACAACCCCGTGTGTCGAGAGCCTCCCGCTGTCCGGAGTTACTGCAACCCCAGCGTGCGGTTCGGAGTTCATACAACCCCCGCAGCGGTTCGGAGTTCATACAACCCCCGCAAGTTGCAGTCACCGACCAACGTCATCTCAACCCAGCGAGCGGCGGCAGCCCCGGAGCAGGAGGAGCCCGGCGTAGCTACACCCTCCGTGAGTTAGGGAGTCGAGCCACGTAAGAGTTGTGTGGGATTCAGTCTTGGTTTTGTTGGATAATAAATATCCGTTTCTTATTGTCGAATCAGTAATTGTTTATTTTACCCTATGTCACTACAACTATAGTGCTTTGAACATACTTATCATATACTAATTAAATTCTGATCAATAATCTTCGAATCACTGATTATTTTAATGACATCAAACGTTTGTATGGAAGTGGAGGGCATATTTAATGTGATAAAAATGCAGTTCTTGAGGTCTCCTAATAGAATAGGTTCTTGAGAAAATAGATTCTTGAAGAAAATTCATCATTGTTAAGTGTTACGACTAGAATACTATTTGCATTAAAATGACAGCGCTTGGAAGTTATGATAAAGAATACTACATACAGATTTGATATAAAATATGACTGACATTTGAGATCTTTCGTCGAACAATTTGCTTGCTCATAACTAAGCAGTATTTCAGAAGATTATTATATCAATTTATATAATATAAAAAATATAAAAGCAAAACGTACATAGAGTCTAAAACGAGCTAGCGATGATTCTATCATCGAAAATAAATAATTGAATCCTCATGGTATGTATGGAAGAGTTTGCCATACACTTCAGCTGCACTCGTATTCACTCGTGGTTCAACAACCGAAAGATTTAGAAAACAGTCGCGGATGCATAACGCACTCCACCGGAATACTTAGGGCAAGGGGACATGGTTGTTGATCCCTCAGAGACCTTGCAGTTGGCATATGCATCACGATTTCATGGAGAAAAGTTTTACTTGGGCCATCATCTCCTTTTCACGCGTCTCCGACCTCACGATACACCGAGTCTGCATTACAAGTGCACCGGCAAAACGTAAGTTGCCAAGTTTCAGCGGCTGGAGGAGTGTGGGAGTGCAGTAAAACGTTTCCCCCGAAAAAGTCACGCCCTTTCCTTCCATCCCATCGTTCGCCAACCACCCAACGGCCCCAAGGGGTCCTGGGCCCCAAAAACTTCCCATCCCCCTTCCCCCCCGGGCCGTTCTCTTTCCAAAACCCTGGAAACGTCTTTTGGCTCCACGGTCGTAAAGAAAACCGTCCTTCAGAGAATCGACAGTGCTCTCCTCTGGGAGAGTTCATCGTTTTCAGATGTTTTTCCTTGGCTCGTCAATGACAGGATTCTATTCTGCCGTTGCCTTTTTCGAAGGCTGGGCTAACTTTTTGAGGCTCAGGTCCTTTACCACGGCCTCATTTGTTTCTTGCTACAAGTCCGCGTTATGGCTCATGAGTGGGTCGATCCGGAGTGACTCGGTAAAAAAGAACCTGCTAGAAGGTCCGAGTCAACAACGCTTGGAGCCAAAGACACCACTTGGGAGTGACCAAAGCACGCAAAAAGATCGGTTCGTTAGAGTGTTTTGGCTTAGGAAAGATCCGTGATTTGCAGTTGGCTCTTATAAAAGTTAGTGGCAGGTTTTATTGCCACGGCTAAGAAGCAAATTGCTGGCCAGAGACCGCTAAACAAGTAGAGAGACTCAGCGTTCATAGTAAATCAAACGCGAGAAACTTGGAAATTTATGTTTCAGAAAACAAAATACACCGTTAGCCACAATTTTAGAGAGCTTCATTTTGACGAGAAGCTATTTTTATGGCCGATGATTAGACATTTTTGTTTAGTATGGAAAAACCTTTCTATTTTCGCCATTTAGTGAATACGGTGGTGATTTGATGCTGTGATTGAATAGATCGGAAACGATAATGCATGACAGACATCGTTCTGAATGCGTGCTATTTTTCGTGGAAGAAGAAAATAACATTTATAGTATTATAATATTGTTAGTATTTGCATCTTATCCATTTATTGCGTTTTAATGCCATAAAATATTTCTTAGGAAACACTCCTATAATTGATGCTAGCCTTTTAAGGAATGTAAAAATCTCATCGTAAAAAATACAGAAAAAGAAAATGAGTAAATTTAAGCAGACCGCTCGCAATGGAAGTAATTCATGATTCGGTTAATGGTGAACAACCAAGGGATGTTAGAAAGGATTATTGAAGGTATTTCGTAGAGCCGAGAGTCTCCGAAAAAGAAGAAAATATTGACAGCTGTACATGGAATTGAAGAGAATTCACCTTACCAGCGTAGGAAAGTAAAGGAGAGAAACGTATCAAGTGGAGAACTGCCGATCAGAGTAGTTTATGTAATGGATAGAGACATAAATTAGAAAACTGTTCCTGCTTGCGGCTAATTTGAATTGAGCAACTACTACCGTTATCAATGAAATAAACGTCTCCATGGCCGTATATCTCCCAACTTTTACGATTTTCGGCGAAATATGCATCGCCGATTACGACCGTAAATTACACCTTTGCGCACCTTTTAGAACAACTTTATCCCATCGGATGACTCTAATCCGATTCTTCGCTAGAGAAGTGATAAAACTTCCCAAAGCGTCAGACTTCGGAAGAAGGCTAAAAAACCGAGACGCCGAAAAGCGGAAGACTGGAATTGGAAACGGGAAGGGAAAAGGAAAAGGAATGTAGCCATTTCGCAAGACCTCGAACCAAAACATAGGCCCGTTTGACAACACGTTTCTAGGAAATCTAGGGAGGGAGGACGTAAATCAAAATTTACGAGGAGCGAGCTTTTTTTATCTAAAAAATTGAAGAACGTTATCCTCGGCATCAGGTGGATAACGAGCGCTTTATGCCGTTTTCGGAGGAAACGGTCACGGTTTGAAAGTTACGAAAAACTGGAAAAAAAGGGAAGGAGCGTCGCGTTTCATAGGCCGTCTCTATTTTTAGTGATCTCCTCCTTGCAGGATGCCGCCTTGTCGCTCGCGGCGCTAATTCATAAATCTCTATGCAATACGATTCTTCAAGGACGGCCCGACTCAGACGTCGCGTTGTTTTCCTCTGCGGTTATTGTCGCGGAAAAGAGCGGATTGAGAGCGACCGCACTTCGATTCCGGATTCAATCGGATTATCTCCGCTCGATTCTGAGAAAAATAATTTGAAACTACTTCAAAGTGTTAGGTGTTTGCAAGGTTGCATTGTCAGCACTTGCGATACTTCGAGTAACTTAAATACTTTATCGTGTGATGCTTTATTCTTTAGAAGATTATTTCTGTGACTCTCGCATTTCCATTCGAGGAAATTTTCCTTAGGAAATTCTCATACAGTGTTATTTTAGTTTTCGTAAGAGATAACATTTATTTTATTTCATTTGTACGTATGCATTAATAATTTTAGAAAACATTGCCGCAGTGACACTCTTAGAATACTTAATGCGCGTTCATTTTTGAGATCTTGCTATTAATAATGAATATAATATTAATTAAGTTTTTACTTTACATAAAACTCAGTATTCAGAAACATTTACTGAAAAAGAATTTCAGTATTATGAAAATTATTCTAGCAAACATTTCCTCATTAATGTACTGAGAAAGTAATTAGAATGAAATCAGAGCCGTCAAATTTGCCAAAATAATATCTTTCGGTCCAAGTCAATTCCGCAAATATGATACCACACCCTCTCGACTTGTCATTCCTCTGAGAAACATTTTACGTCGCAGTATAATAAGCTGTAGTTGATGGATTTCCAGCATTATTAGTGTTTCTTCTTCAAGCGTTTTTTCGTAATTTTCTACTCTCATCTTCAATAGAGCCACGGCTAGATGAAACTTTCCTTTTAAGTTTAGTTAGTAAATTCTGCTTGAGGAACCATATCCACAGACAAACGACCTCTGACGGCCCAGTTAAACGCTTTTGCTGACGAGCGAATCGAAGGCGGCTCGATTTGTTCCTTTTCGTCACGAAGGCAAAGCCAGCGGTGTTCCTCACCTATCCGTGCCAGCCAACGCCTTGGAAGGAAGAGAAAGAAAGTACCGCAGCCATGCATTCATAAATCCCGTAATGCGACAGTGTGAGACGGACGGCAGTGGCCGAATGTAATGAGCGTGAGGGGGTGCGTGGGTGGAAACGGAGAAAGACAGCTGTACCGGAGACAAGAGTAGGAAGAGACCAATCTAAAGCAGACGGTCTCCGGAGATAACGCTAATTCGCCCCTTCCACGGATTTGAATTCTTCACCCGAGGGTTCGTGAACGCGGCTTTCTTCACGAGAATAGCGAGAAATCGGGTCGTCTGGACGAGTGCCCGATTTCAAACGTCTGCAACTGCTGCATCGGTACACTTTTGCATACTTTAGCGCACACGTTGGGATCTTTGCTTATGGTTGGAGGGGTTGAATGATTGCCATCACACCGCAGCCGTAGAATTCTTCCTTTACTTTTCTAGAAGTGTGTTTTTTCAACAAGAGACACTTTTATCAATATCGTCGTTCATTGATTTTTTACGATCACTACCATTTCTTCCACATACTTCACGGAATCTGCATTAGGGAATGCTTTGGTTAAAAGAACGCTGTGAATTTCTCTCCTTACTTACGGAATCGCTCAGGGTACAGGACTGTACTTATGATACCCGCTGAAGAAACATCGATATTTCTCGAAACATTCAAACTTTGATGGAGAAAACTCGGAAGTTTCTTTCTCCTCTGCTTAGCGGCTATTTCTCGTATATTTTTGCGATAATTTTTATAAATTGCTTCTACAGATGACTCTGGGCTGTGTTACGTGATATGTTTGAACCTCATCTACACTTAATGTAGCTGTGGCGTTGGGAATTGGGCGATGAAAGAACTTGCTGAGAAATATACCCCAGTTTCTTAATGACACGCTACATGATAAAATGGCAGAAAAGAAAAATCTCTTGATCTTTCGAATATTTTTTTTCGGAAAGAAGTGGGATATATGACATCTCGTACATTTATTGAATTATCCTTTAAAGTTGCGACGGTAATAAATGATTTCGGGGATCCAATCCTCAGCGAAGCTAATAAAAATTCTAAAAACCGGAAGTTCTCAAAGGAGAGCTAATCCATCGCAGAAAACGAGAAATCGCGATAGCAATTAGAGAGTCGAAAGGATTAGACGGGTTAATTAATAGCGACCAATATAGTCGTCTCCGAGATTTATTTAAGACCAACCAGTGATCATGCTGAGAAACATTTTCTTCCCCGAATAAATGAAATAACAGCGGTTTCGGAAAGGGCGTGAACGGTAAACTTCGGCGGATAAAAAGTGTTTGAAGGGACCGCTGCAAAACTCAGACTGTAAATAAGGAGGAGGCATCCATAAGCGCAGATTCGGAGGGTAATAAAATTAAGCGTAAAGCAGGTGTCAGGTGCACGTCTCAAGGGAAGCACATTGAATCGGCCCCTCACCTTATCATCAAAGGAGAGGGGATCGTTTCCTTGAAGTCTTTCGGTGACTAAAGATAGACCAAAGTTTACCGCCTGCGCTTCCCTCGTCTTTAATCTCCTTTCTCAAGGAGAGATTCCTCGCCTTTTCTCGCGGTTAACGTTATCATAGACTGTGAAATAGACCGGGCTTAGTTAGCCGCTTGGGCGTCCATTGGATACTCTCTCACTTGAAACCGATTTCGGCAATACTTATGGTCTGGATTTTCTTTAGTTCAAAATGCTCGAATGACTTAATGTTATACTTAACACAAAGATGACAAAATTATTATCTTTGTTTATTAATGAATAATTTAATAAGAGTAATAATTAAGCTATAGAAAGAACAGAATAGAGCCCATTGATTTCGCCGTGAATTCATGATAAAAAGGAAGGAATAAGGAAAAGACGAACATCATATTAGTCATAATCAGGATTGATCTGGTTATGCGCGTAATTGTTTCATAGATACATCATCGAATGCCATCATCACTATGGTCGTTTGAAGTAAATGTTGTGGTTGATAAAAGTTTGCCATTTCCTTGATCCTTGAGGACACTTAACACATTTCTCAGAATTCTTTAATGGGATTACTTACGCTAGTATCGTCAGACAGTCAGTTGAATGAACGAAATTTTATCGACAGTTTCTAAATGGATGTGGTCGAATGATCAAATCTTCACCGCAATTTCCACCAAAAATGACTGACTGTATATTTCCCTCTTCCCGGAAAGAAGGCTCTACGCATTTTTAAAGAATTAACTTTATAGAGTAACGAAGCAACAAAAAATCCGAAATACCTTTTCAGAAAGATTGATTTAAAGATTACCAACATTACTTTAATACTTCCATAAAGCTTTTATTCATCAGTGAAAATATTTTTAGATGTAATTCTCCGATAAAATATAAAATTATCCGAATGCTTTTCATATACTGTAGCCCTACTTGTTGGAATGATTCCTTCCTCTTATAAAGCAGATACATTTTCTTTCTAAAAAGGCATATTGTCTTGCTGGTACCGTCCATATTTTTAGTAGAAAAGGTATCTCCTTCCGGCTCTTAATCTATATTTCTTCGCTCAAACAACCGGAACTTCCACAATCCTAAGGTAATCAGCCACAAGTGTGTCTTTGAAAGCTGATATATCACACTTCCCCCTAACCTCCCTTGAGATAATTCTGAATACCATAAGGTGTCCTCTGTTTTCCTCAGCCTTCTACTTCTAGTATATCTGAAGTAAGGTCCAGATACTGCATCCCATTCTGAACTACGAGTCTTCAGTTCGGAATTAAGCAAATTTTAACAATTTCTCGAACAGCATTAGGGGTATCGATATGCTTTGTTTACGTGATTTAATACTGTTTTCGGAAAAATTGAATTACAATCCATTATCTACAGTAACTATTGGTGTTCGGCTCTTCCATATTTTATCTCGTTGAGTTAAGATACGTAATTCGATCTTCTCTGTTCGAATCCTTTCAAAAGTCTACGCTCCAATTTCCACCGTTGAACCTGAGGCGCGGCGTCCCCCAAAGATCTCTGGACCACACGTGGAGTCGTGTGACTGCTTCTGTGTCGTTACCGATGCCATGTGATGCACCAGCAGCAGAAATGCTGAAGGTTGGCCCTAGTATAAACCCAGATGACTCGCCTGCGCTTTCAGGGGTAAATAAATAGAGGCACGGGCCGCAAAGTTACGCTATAGAAGCCAAGGAAAGAAAGGTGGGCAGATAATGCCTCTGGTTGAGGGAATCGAAGGACGTGATGTGCGCCGAATCGAAATTGATTCGATCGTTGCTATTCAATGTTAGTTTAACAGGAGTGTTACGCCCGTTGGGAATAAGCTTCTCCAGACCAATTTGTCTTACAATTCTAATATTTAAAACTCAAAAATATTACAAGTTTTGGCTGATCGTACGTTGAACGTTCATATTGTAAAATTTTAGGACTTTTTATTTCACATAGCCTTGAAATATCGTATATTATGCTGGTCTCAGAATTGTAATCATTCTAGTTTTCCAAACCCAGGATCTCATGTTTACGTTAGTTAGGTTAATTAAAATTTTAATTAGGATGTTTTCGTAGGGGCGTGGGTATAGTTTGTTCGAAGTTATTAAAACAGTAATATAATTGGAAGGCATTTTAAGCTTTTCGAATTCACTAACATATCTTATACATTTTATAATATATTCATGGAATTTATTGAGGAGTATATATATTTATTATAACGTCAATTTTTCTTCGGTAAATTTTAGTCTTAACTTATCTAAACGTTTAATCCCATCGGTGCTAAGATATTTTGAATAAAATTTGACTTCGTTAATATTATCAGATGGCAAAAATATAGGAGAGGAAGCTAGAGAAGCTAGAAGGAAGGGCAGAGCTACTGGATGTCGACTTAAATGAGAGAAAAAACTTGGGACGTGGGTGCTTTGGTGCCTGGTTTATTGGATGTCTGGAGAAATAGAGAAAAGGGGAAGGGGATGGAGGGAGAGTGGTGAGTTGCAGGGAGGGTGGAAAGGAAGCTGGGGCGGAAAGATTTCTCCAGAGGTGGTTTGGATTATATGCTTCATGGTGAAACGCAGTCCCTTCTGTTCGCAGCTCCTGTGTGTGTTTGTGGGCGTGTTCGTGGAAACACTTCCCTTGGCTAGTGTTCCCGCTGTTTTACGTCCCGATTCGCGCTTTCTGGAAATCCAAAACGGAGATCCTCTCTCTATTACGAAACGGATCGAAAGGTTTTTGATTGATACTGTAATATCAAATCATTCCACGTCTTATTGCGTAACTATGCTAGAAAAAGACCTTATACCCACCGGAATAAATTGAAGTACGATTTTAAAGCTTACGTCGTTCAAAGAATTTCTTGCATTATTCGGTCCTCTTAGGAGGAAATATCTTGAACGGTAGAGAAAATTCTGATGGCGCTGAACAGTTCGGATTTGATATACGATATATTGCTATCCGAGGTAAATCTTGAAATTTTTTTAATATTAAATTCTCAAAGTTCCCCCGAAGTTTTTTCTTTTCTTTCGCTGTCAAATTTGAAATTGTGTAGTCTTTATATTTAAAAATAATTTCGTACTCATAATTATAAATACTATATATAATTACATAGATAACCTATGAGTTCTACTGTAGCACCTAAAATTTATAACATGATGATTTATGGAGTACTATACTATATTGTATAAATGGAGCGATTCTTAGATTCGTTCAGTTCAGTTCGGTGCGTTCAGATTACTACCTAATATCTTCAAGTAAATTGGAGGACAAAGAGACGGGAGTGCCAAAAGCGCGCGTCGGACATTTCCATTCTCCCCGCACGCGCACTCGAGGACAAAATCTCATTGAATATGTACAAGTAATGCGAGGGCGTTGAGTCTCACGCCGGCCATTACTTCGAATTATTTTGTAGCCGGCCTCTCCCGCCCAAAGCGGATGCGATAACTGCGTAATTGTCTGTCCAAACTCCGGAGATTATTTTAATAAAACAATCCGTGTACTTCCGAACGCATCCCTCGGACATCTACCGATCCTCCGGCGATACCCGCAGAGCATCTCTCCCAAGTCACCAGCTGAATAGGAAAACGTCCCTCGCGCGTAAACATGGACACTTCCGGCGCATCCCTTGAATACCACTTGAGCTACGTTGCTCACTAAAAGAAAATACGACTTGGTGACGTTATAGCGTCCATATCCGCTCATCGCGGTGCAGCTATAACGTGGACGCACGGACTTTGGGGTGGCTCCCCCATTCGAACCCCCCTTCCGGCCTCAAAAAACTGCTTTTTCCATTCACAGAGGGGGGTTTTCTCGTCTTTCCAACGCATCCTCGAGAAGTCCGAAGTCGTGTTTGTCTTTTGGTGGATAGAAAAAATCCCACGCGCGGACGCCATGTTTTCGATGTTCCTTTTTCTTCCCGTGTGTCGAGGAGGAGGGTGGAGGGGTGTTAGATCGGTTATGAGAGTTCCCGCTGTGAGGAACTTTTCGGGCGCCGTTCAGCTTGGAAGCCCTTACGATCGAAAAGAGAAAGAAAAAACGAGGGAAAAAATTCTGACGTAAGGCCCCTGGACTACTTGAGGATTTATTCCTCTTATAAAACGTCACGTCTATTTGTTTTGTCCTCCGGGAGGAGAAAAAATTATGAAAACTGTATGTAGAACAGACGGATTCCCATGTAGATTTTTGTCGTTCCTGTTTTCCGTTTATCTCCATCTGTGTTTATTATAAGCAATTACTCAGCAGGGATCCTACGTTTATTTCCGCTCGGATTACATAAGGCGGGTTTTTGTATCGGAGTTTGTATGACGTTCCACTGGTAGCGTAGCCTTTTAGGGATATTTATCGATATTTATGATGGAACGTACTGCCGTTATGGGTTTCCTTTTGTAAGACCTTAATCATTCCTTTATTTCTCGTTTGATGGGAATGATTTAAAACCTTTGTTTGGATATTCTACCTTAAGAAACTAAATGCGGTAAATAAATTGGGATGCGTGTTACTTCCAACAATACGTTACTTTTCTTGGAATTTCTTCTTTGCCTTAAATTACAGAAGATAAATGAGAAAAAGTTTATAGAAAACTGAAATAAATCATTGCTTAGACTCTTTTACTGCTTACGCCGCTATGTTTGAAATTGCCATCGCTTTTAGATACCACGTCTATAAATTGATATCAGTGTCAGAGAAAATAAACAAAGGGGTACTCAAGCTTTGATTTGCAGAAAATATTGTCATAAGGAATACAGAGTGTATGTAATTCTAACACTTTTAATTTCATACTGAAAATTGATAATAGATTCACCGTAACGAATGGCAAATCTACGGTACGTTTCGCCAGGCATGTGAAAATTAGTGGGCAGACATTAAACTCTCGATCTTTAGGAAAGCCTTCAACGCTGTGTTTTTCTCTCTCGAGATTATCTTTTCCTCGGGTAATGAAGTTCTTTGCGGAAAATTTTTTCCTTTCAACATCTCTTCACATCGCAGCTTCAGTTTCCCAGTGTTTTGAGGATTCCGGCGAAAGAATTCCGATCAAAATTTTAATTGCTGGAATTCCTCTGGAATTTCCCCTTCCCTCGGGGGGATATCCTACACTTTATATCTGGGGAAATATCTGCCGTCTTTTGCAACATCCGAGATCCCAAGGACGAAGATCGCTCCTCAAAGAAGCGACGCCGACTCCATCCGAACCCTTGTCCTCATGTTCCCTAAGACAGCTCAACCGTTTCAAGGGCCGCGGAAAGGGTCGAGTCCCTCTCGCACCACAGAGAAAAACCGCTCACGTTTCATCACCGGAGGATATGGTAATTTTTCAATGGTCTATTAATTCTATCCTCCGTCCACATCCGATATTCTCACCGCGTTTTATCCCCCCCCCCCCTCCTGCGAATGATTTATCGCCTCCTCCTTTGTGGATGAGAGTGGAATCGGGGAGAAATAAAAGAATCGGGAGATGTAACCGGAGAGAGAGAGAATTAAGGGAAGTGGTCAAAGGTGGCGATGCTCTTCCGAAGGTGTGGAGAGGTGGTGATGTGGGAGTTAAAGAAGCTGACGAGGGTTGAATCGGAGAAAGGTTATTTGAAGAAAGAGGACAAGTAAACTTACGCTACGCGTTTTGTTTACTTTCCCTGAACAAATACCGTGATTTAAAAAATATAGTCTAATGGTAATAACAGCTATAGGTTGAAGGAAAGAAGGATTTTTCAAGTACTAATTACGCCCAAGACAGCCATTTGTTTTGTATTTATATTGTATATGATCGGAGTATATAATCATCAGATCATCCCATAGCATTCGGGTTGGATTTGTGTATGCATGCTTTGGATTGAGCTTAGAAAGAGAAACCACATGAAATGAAAACACTAAGTAACTTTCGCAGTAGATTTATAATGCGACATTCGTTTCTTCGACGAATTGACGTCTTCAAGAGAAATTCGATGAAGAAATATGTCGCATTATAAATCTACAGTGGATGCTACTTACTGTTTTCATTTCAAGATGGGTGCGGCATACTTCTGCCAAGTGAAGATTGAGCATATTAATTTTATCTAATTTCTGCTATCGCAATGAGACAATGAGTCGAAAACCTGTTTTTTTTCAATGAAACATTGTCGTAAATGGTACGAGAAAGGTGATCTTGGTTTACTCACTAATGGAGGATTAAACTGAATGATAAGATTACTGCTAGGATGATTATGAATACAGAAATACAATGACATATTTTATTCCTTCATATATGCACGTAACATACGTTCGAAAACTATCTTATATTCCTCAAGCAGAAGGAGAAAAGATAAATGTTCCCGATTCCGTTTATTGACTTCTAAGAATTATTCTTTGATATATTCTTTCGAAATTTAGAATGTATGACTTGAACGTTAAAACATGGAAAATTTACATAGGCAGTAAAAGTAAAATTCTCATGAATCGAAACTTTGATGTTGAAATTTTAGGACTGATAAAAACTCCACAGTAAATGCGGCAAGGACAGGGAGATAGAGGGAGATGAGTATGGAAAGGAATGAGGGGTTATATGAAGTGGTGTGGGAAGGGAGCGGAAGAGGAGGAGTATTAGCAGTCGGAAGGAGTGACAGGAAGGGATGGGTGTCGATGCAGGAGGTGGGAATGGCAATGAGGGGGAACCTTAGAGGAAGGAAAGAGCGGCAACGCAAGGAGATGGGATTAAAAAAGGTATTCGGAGAGAGATTATGGAAGTAAGGAGCTAACGGGTAATATAAGGAGTACCTCGATGTGAAGGAATCGAATCGGATGGCTACCGACGTCTATAAGAGCTCCATATAAGAGAGGACTGATTGAGTTGCAGACTTTCTCCTTTGGTAGGCTCGATGCAATCTGTGAATGTGATATCGATTAGATGTCGCATTGCTTCACCTCTCTAGATGGACCTGAAGACAATAAACAGCTAACCCGTTGGGTAACATAGTGGGTGTTTAGTACAGTTGCGTAATTCAAAGAGTCTTCTTCCAACCTCTGATATAAACGTTTAATGTTTTCCTTGAAGTCAATATGGAGGGATTTAACTCGTTCTTAATTTACTATCCAGCACTTCGGTGATTGGTTCATAGAAACCGTGTAAATGATACATTAAAGGATTAATATCGAATAACGATTACTCAGAAGCATAGGTAAATGGTTAATGGAGTAATCGTTGGCATAGAGAATGATTGTTTTCCTCTGTAAGACATTCATATCTATTATCCGGAAGAAATATGAAAAATTCACTAAATATCGGGTTCTTTGGTATATCAAGGCAATTAGTACCCGAAATATGAGATTACTTAAATTATGAATGTATTTATATTTATCTATTCATTTCTATTAATTACTAAGGAATTTTTGAATGAACAAGGTAAACGGAGATCCTCTGAAAACCAAGGGTTATAGCCATAAACATTTAACATGGCGCATCTATATTTAACGAGACTTAATTTTAGGACTCGGCCATCATTATCTCTCACTCCCACGAGCGTATGTTTTTGAAGCTAGTGAATGATTCATGAACTCGAGGAAGACAAAAAATCTTTAAAGGCATGTCATCTTGGCGGGAGTACCTCAACTCGTCCATCGTTATTGCGTGGTAAATCCGTTTAATTTGGACACCAATCCCGATTCGGTGACAACCAAGGCGTGGTTCTTTTTCCATATCCACCTCCAGCTGTCCCGATTTGGTTGACCCCAAGGTGAGATGACGGACTTCCCCAACTGCCAAACCGTTTGCCCGAGACCCAGACATCGTATGGCGGACAGACAGCCAAACACCCACCCAATGCAAATTATTTTATTGCGCGTTGTTAAAATGTAACGCGAAGATAATCAATCCTCACCCATCAATTTTCACAAAAAATACGTATAGTTATATTAGCCGTTCATGGATATCAACCCACGAGTTTCACCTAATCAACAGCAACTTTAGTTCTGGACCGAATATTTCTCCGAGAATCCTCCGAAAAGATCGGAAAAACCTAACGCGTTAAATCAGTCGGAAAAAAAATTCGGAACATAAAAGCCTTTGAAGTAGTTCGCATTTCCCGTAACCCCGCTCTCGGATTTCGTTTGATACCAAGACAGCGACACGATTCCGACCGATCAAGAGATGTTATTCCAGCGATATGGTATTTCGATTCGAGCGGTAAAAATAATCCTCCACGGCTCCTGTCGGATTTCTTTACGACTGCATAAATGATCCCGGAAAAATAAGCCTCCATCGGCTTCTTTGAGGGGTCACGTGACCCTGGAACAAATGCAGCCAGCGAGACAAACGCCCGACGGTGGCGAAAGAATACGATATCATTGCCGGTCTATCGCGTGATGAGCGATTTAGTGGCTTTATTTCTACTCGTGGACGTATGGCCTAAGTCTTTTGGTTTGGAATGCGAGTTGGGAAGGGACAGACGGGGAGGATAAGGGATTTTTGGAGGAAATATAGAAGACAAGAAATACATTGGTGGTCGATAAAACATCCTAGTATCCCAAGTCTAGGTGTCTGGGGTTTCTACCGTGAACACTCGACACTATAAATAGCTTGAGGAATTATTGGGTAGGATAATCTAATGAAGGATAACAGGAAAGGATTGCAGCGGCCAGTTTGATCGATTGAAAGCTGCCCTTAAGATCGACTGGCCATAAGATAATCCGACCGTATTTCTGTTCTTAATATCTTTCAATTTTATGTAATCTTTTAAAAATTTTATTCGTGTAAATTATGTTTATAAAATATTTTTATTGTTATTAATCTCTTCTTCTTCAATATATTTAAGTAACTTTTTTTAAAGTATCTTACGTACCTCCTCTCAGAGGCAGAGAATCTAAGAAATTTGATGAAACCAAGGACAATGCGTTGCTCTCAATAAAATAGCAAGGTTAAAAATTTCTTTATAGATATCATTCCAAGATCGTGCAATTTTAGACATGCGAAAGTGTTATAGTATAGTAAAACTTATTTTATAAGAGCTTAAAAATCATCTTGCTTCGAGTGCGAAAGCATTCCGTGAGCGAATATCGTACTCGTATTCCTTTTCATTGTGTTGAAAGAGCATATATAAAGATCATCCTTTTCCTAATATCTCTGTCTAAGAGAATCATATTCCATAAATATTCCTCTGCTCTTTCATTCAGGAATTCCTCGATTTTATAACTCTATGCTCTATTTCCTATTACTGATTCCTTCGAGAGTTTCCGTAACAGCAATTATACAATATTTCAGAGCTTCTCTCTTCTTGAACAACAAAACCTTGCTTTCTTACCTCTATTTTGCGTCCATGTCTCATCCATTATTTCCACTCTTCCTTATCCTTTCATCGGCGAGCTTGTTT
Organism: Pachydiplax longipennis; assembly: GCA_036926295.1. NCBI lineage: Eukaryota > Metazoa > Arthropoda > Insecta > Odonata > Libellulidae > Pachydiplax > Pachydiplax longipennis. The sequence goes on from JAVFKF010000012.1 coordinate 23,976,167, forward strand.
ACATTTGTGAAATTTTTCCTAAGGAAATTATCGCCATTGTGAATAATATGTCACAAAGAAAACATCGCCTCTAAACATCGTCACGGTTATTGAGCCAGAGTAAACAATCTGATTCTCTCAATCAATTTAAACTTGCGCAGCTCCTGTTCAATTCTCCTTTTTCCCTCTAAATCGGTCTTGGCTCTCGCTCCAATTATACATCAAAAGACTTGTGAATGTAAGACTAAAAATATTGAGATACGGAAGGAATTTCAAAGCTCTCTTTTCAACCCTCGTCTTTAGATTAAGGCGGCAAATTGATAGATTCGAAGGGATTAAGGAAGCGACAAAGAGAAAGATAGTGACCCTGGTAGAGAGAGACTTCCCTTGCATGAAGAAGAGAAAGGAATTCCTACGGCATTTATTACGAGATTACGGCTCTAACGGCGGAGACGGAAGCATTTGTAAAAAGTCTAATGTTGGACTGTGGCGCCGGAAACAAAAAGAAGAGTTCACATAATCCCAGTGCCTGAGATCCTCGATTACATTTGGACTCCGGTTACTCGTGATTGCTCGTTGAGGAAAATAAGCGGTTGAATAATCGGCTTTTAGAGGTTTACCTGCGTGGTTGTCCCTTGTTTTACCCCGCCTATATTAGGCGGTCAAGAGAGGTATATAATACTTCATTAGCGAAGGAAAAAGACGAGCAATGCCTTAAAAAATCTATTACGAACCCTGCTGGATTAACTGCATATTTTATCCCTCCCCCTATATTACTTTTAGAAATTACTGTGGTACCATTTTGTTGACATAATCACGACTGCTGATGAATAAATTAATAAATCTGGTCGCCAATAAGAAATAATTAAGAATTAATTTTTCTTCAGAATTTCTTAGGTCTTGGTTACTAAAATGCCTGTAGAGTCCTGATATAATATCAATTCAAAAGGAGGTCATGGAAGAAAAGTCTGCCGCAAATCATATTGGAGCCCTTTATAGATAGTTTGGATCTCTAAGTCCGACGGTTCCTCGCTTTGCTTGTTATATAATTACGCTACTGATAAACCTTCTTCTACGTTACTCAACGCTTTATAATATCAATCAATTTTAGTTATTAATTCCTACATTTGAATATTTCAACTCTTGTTAACCTAATAACTGATTTCTTGTTCATGAAAATATCTATGGGACCAAATTCGCTTCATGTAAGATTTACCCTTACAACCCTTTGATGTCCTCGCAGATAATCCTCATAAATGGTGAATGCTGTCAATAAATTTTCTTCGCCAACGTCCTCTCCTTTCACTTCCACAAACAAAACTCCATTTGTTTTAACGCTTCACAGGGATGCTTATACTTCCATCTTACTGACACGGTTAGCTCCTCATACTTTCTGCAAGACTTTATCCTATCTTCGGCGCCCCCATATATCACCAAACACTTGAAGGCGTGAAGGAATGAGTGGAGAAAAGCGATGCCTTACATGGAGTGCGGTAGCAATGAGTCATTTGTTTGCATTCGGAAGTCGAGAAATGGTTTGGGGCTTCCGTCGATGGAAAATACGAACGGGGTCTTTAGGGGATGCGAAACGTTGATTGAGACTCAACTTATTAAGAAAAATAAAAATCAAAAAATAATTTGATTTAATTAAGATCATTAATGTAGCTTAGAGCTTACCCAAGTTGTCGAAAATGTATCTTGGAGCCTTTGGTGTTTAAATTGTATCTCTCGAAGTTTCAAGTGAAGCCTCCAAATTATTGCAATATTTCGCATGGAAACAATTAAGGAGTCCCATAATGTTTAGTTGACTATTAATTAAATGTTTGTATGTTAAATATCCAAATATCATGTTTAACATTATGTTTACGTGTTACCATTACAATCCATTTAATCACTTTTCTTTCATTTCAGGTATGTACCGACTTGTTTCAGAAAATATCCAAGAGTGAGACCAGATTCACCTTATGAAAGGTTTGCCGTTTCAACTTTGTCTGAAATCTCCATGTGTTCCATTCTGAGAGGGTCTGTAAGTAGTATGTTAGCTTAGCGAGGATTTGAACTGAAATTTTAATTAAAATATCATCAAAAGTAAAAAGATGATTCACTCCGCTTAGTCTATCTGTTTTGATCTAAATGCATATATATTTTGATGCAAAGCAAGAGAAAATTTGTAATTTACATTTTTAAATTTTTTATTGAAATGATTTCATCATTAGTTGCAGAGCTTAAGAGATACCAGATTAACTTTAGTATAATTGAAGTAAAAACCTCTTTTAGGAACGTTTCATTGAGTTGTAGCGCAAGCTCTCTAATTATTTAGATATTTTACTGCTTGGATAAGACCGTAAATTGCTTGAAGCTCCTTTAGCATGTTTATTCTACTGCCTTTTTAGTAGTTCTCCCTACACATACCGAGATGTTAGCTATACCGTTACAATTCCATTATCCGCCTTCGGGAAAGGAAAGAAACCCACACGTACTTCTAGAACTCTTTGAACAAGAGCTGTACGTCTTTCTTTGGAGTTAAAACAAATCCTCTAAACATTTCTTCTCTTCTATTTCACCTTTTCCCCGCCCCCAATTTCTCTCCCCACAGAACATATCCAGCCAGCGTTTGATAGTTTACTCTCCTTAGTATATGTTTACCTTCACCCTAGACCCCTTTCTCCTATTCAAATCAGAAAGGTCCTTCTCACGAAAAAGATCTCACGTCGTGTCTTGTTTCTGTCCATGCTTTCCATCTTGCTTCTGGTCCTCCGCCTCTTCTCTTATACCAACGCGTTCTTAAGAGTTTAGAATATTGTAATAAGATTGAGAGAGAGGTGGGAGAGCTGTGGAAAGAAGATTCTGTAAGAAGTAAGGAAAATGAGGCAATAGAAAATATAAAGAAAATAAGAAAACTGAGAGTAAAAAATGGATTTACGACTGGTGTATAGAGTAAGGACTACAAAAAAGTCATCATTAGGAAAGATCTACAAAGAAGTAATTAATTAAAGCATGATAAATTGAGAGTAATGGAATAAATAGTCAATTCTGAATGGTGAAGTGAAAGTACTTACTTACGTACTACGAAATATTCAATATTTTTTTATTGATGCTCATGCAAATTCACAAAGGATTTTCCCTAAATTTTTGTCGACATTTTTAAGCTTGTCTCCCTATATCAAAGTATTACGTAAATATTATAGTTTCACTTGATTCGTGAATTGATGTGATCGCAAATTTTATCCCCCTTTTAAAAATCAATATAGATAATAATATCAGTATAGATAATGATATCTGCCTTTTTCTCCGAAAACATTGATTGCGTTTCTTATGAAATATTAGAAGTGAGGATGAAAAGTTGGAGCTAACCTAAAAGAAGGGTATAGAGATAGTGAGTGGAAGGAAGGAGAAGAACAGAAGAAGGAAAGAAAGAATAGTATTAGACTTGCTTGAGTCTTGGCACCTCAGCTATGTGTTGCGCCTTAAACCCCTTCTCTTTCCTCAGGGCGTGAAGTAAATGACGCACATTTAATTTTCGTAGGAAAAAAATACTTCCCTTTTTACCTTTCCTCCTTTTGTACTTTTTCTTCTCTTTTATTTCCGTCTCTCTCGACCTATTTTCTCTCGCTTCATTCGTTACCCTCTCGTTATCTCTTCTTGAGGGACGTTTCTCGCTTTGAATTGGAATAATGACTTTAACTTTTTCTCTCCCGGAGGAACGAAAGGGTGAGTTAATGGGGGAGAAAGAGGATGACGCTGTGATTCTTCTCTTCTCACTCCAAAACGGATATTTTTTCCTAAAGGAAATTCGGCCGTGTTTTTTGTTGATTGGTAAATATTTTGGGCTTATCTCTGACTTACACAGGTGTCGGGAGTAAGTAAAGCACGCACTTATCACGTGCAACCGAGCCATTATAACAGCACGGCTGCTGTGTCAGTGCTAATCCCCCCAAAACGTCAGTTACTTCCTCCACCTGGACCGATAATATACACTTTGAAGTATACAGTGCCCTTATATAACCCCCCGGGGAGTATACAAGTTCTCTGTCTTTATAGACGGCACCCCCTTCGGTCTGCTAGCATGACCTTTCGTAGAATCGGCCAGCAAGACCACCCTCCCCGACCGCATCATCTTGGCGACAAATTAAAGTAAGGTAATAAGTCTATTTTTCCGCCAATCTCGGCTTTGTTTTATGTCCCTACGACACAGGTCCCGTTGGCTTATAGGAGGAGCAATGACACCACAAATCTAAATCAACCTTAATTTAAATAGTGTTATTCTTTCCTCACAGTCATTGTATTGATACATCATTAGTGATCAGATTGGTTTCGATGACAACGTATATTTTTCAAATATTTTGTAACAGAAGATGGAATTTCATAGCCTTATAGATGAAGAATCGATCTATTTATACAGAGAATGATCGTAAAAAATAGGAAATTCGTGTCTCTGGCGATGAATGAAGCGTTTCAGCTCTTCAGCTGTGTTCTTCTACCTTACCACATAGCAATTAATAACATAATCAATGGTCACATATTCTGGTAATGAATAGTTTACTGAATGCGAATTCTCTTAAGAAAGTAGTTGCCAGTTTGGTTCGATGTCATTTACGGTATACTTGTTGCTGGGGGGTTCCTAATATCCATTTATTCCTTTACACGATGTTCTGAAATTCAATAACTTCCAGAGTAAATAAAATTGATGTTGGTGATGTAAACTTCGGAAGACACTGATATAGACAGGTAGACAGACAAATGGCTTGAGTCGAGGGAATTCTAGACAGAAAAGACACAAATTTTCTAGTAAATATATATCGGAACCGTTAAAGTATCCTTTGAGAAAGGAAGCAATTTACTGCCTCCCTCTTTCTCGTTCCCTTTGATCCCAGTGGCGTTTGTAAACACGACCAAAAATCGTCGGATCTTGCAATGAAATAAAGAAACGCGTCAGATAATCAAAGCGCTGGATTCTCCGAATTTCGGCTGCGGCATCCCCTGAAGAATTCCGTCCATTTCGAAAATCCCGTCAAATCCGCGCTAAACATAGGTCCGCGGACTCGCCAAAGGGAGCAGTTTCTCTTTCATTTGGTTCGCGAAACACACTCAGGAAACAAGTATGCGAATCATTTCTCGGTGAGGTATCCAGCTTTTGTTGCTCCCAAACGAAATTACCGTAGAGCTGAATTCTAAAAATCTCTTCCCTTCTCTCGAGGAAAGAACACGTGCGAGGTAAATTTGGCTCGGAGATGTCTTTGAGAAATCCTTCGGATCACACCCACAGAATCCCCTGTGAAAGCGAATGACGAATTTACTCCGCGACCTTCCATGTTCTTCCCTTATCTGTGTTTGTCCGCGACGCCGTCATTTCTCTCCGGAATATTTAACGGACCCGTCCCAGAATTCCATTCTCCCGCGCGACCACGTGTTCAACAAAATATCCTTCCCGCGCGCTTTTGGTCTCCGAAGCGTAAAAAGCAAACACTTCATTACGGCGAGGTATCGGAGAGAGTTGTTTGCGAAGTGGAAAAACGAGGAAAAATGTGTAGGCGCATAAACGTCCGATTTTAATGCCCACGGGAAGCTGCCGGTTTTTTTCGGCCTTTTTCTCCCTCAAGTCGGACAAGTTTTCAGTTTCGCATTTTAATGAATTCTATTCCTGAGCTCTCGGAAACGGGTACAAGAGCGTAGAGAAGAGGGGACTGCATTCTTAACTCATTTATCGTCGGAGAGAGTCTTAAAGGAATCCATTCTCCGAGGAAGTTGGGTCATTATGTCAGTGGAGGAATTACAATTGAGTCACCTGGCGGGCTATAAAATTTTTCATTCCCGTCGTATTTCGCGATTAATCGGTTTCCGTGGACACTTTAAAGGGAATTGATATTATGATTGGGAAATACAGAAGGCCTCCCAAAGTTTAAGTATTTGAAATTTGAAGAAAAATAGGAGGCAAGTAAATTTACTTCTTTATTGAGACGTTCTTTATTGACACTTCCTTTTTTGTTCTATTTCTATCATAGCGATAAAATAAAATTATAAATTTCAAAAGTGGACAAGGAGATCCTCTCTTGAAGAAGTTAAAGTTGATGTTCGTTTTGCCTAGACATAAAGGAAATCACAAAATATACTTGTTTATACTAAACCAATTTTTTCTTAAAAGCCTGATAAACGTTGAATTTAAAGCAAATTTATTGAACTGCTAGATTTTGGAAAATATTCGTGGGAATTTATGATGAGTCACGTAGAAGAAAACAGAATATTATTAGCATTATATTGGAATCGCTAAATGTTTTCTCTTTTTTACTGAATAGAAAATCCTTTCTTGTAGCTTTTAGATAGTCTTGTTGTATTTTCGGCTAAAAATAAACCTACGAAGAGTAAATGGGGAGATGAGAGAGAAAAAATGGCCTTTTGTTGAAATATTCATGATGGATTTATGGAATGGAGAGCATTTTATAGGCGTGAATTCACACTTACGCGTCATCACCGAAAATTTTGACGCCATCCCGTCAAGTTTCCGACGCCTTTTCATTTCCATCTTCCTTCCTCAAAGGTGCGAAATTCGTATCTTTGACTCACTTCAGGCCTACATCTTGAGTATCCTAAGCTAAGGAAACAGGAACATTCTTTGGTCCTCTAAATTACTCGAAAGGTAATTTCAACTTAATTCTCATTAAATTTATTTCGACGTAAGATACTGATCAACCAATAAGGACCATTAATATTGTGAATTATTCGAACTTGAATTTTGTTTTATTAACTCTAAATTCGATAAAAGAATTCAAAGTAAATAATGGAATCCCAAATCTCGAGGGATTTCTCTATAATTTTCTGTTCGTGAAAGTAGAAGCGGAAGATTTCAGAAACCTTTAGTATGTATTGCCGTTACTTTTTAATGATTCTTCTGAAATGTATCTTTGCTTTCTATAGAATGCTAATTTTACAGCGAAGGCGACATTTTACCTTTCAGATAACCGTTTCAATTAAAATAGACACCATTCATTGCAGACGACAAAAGCTACAGAAAATGTAAATCTTAACATTTTAGGGAGGAATTCATTACCGTTTAGTGACAATGCCTCCTCTTGAAAATGGTCAAAGTATAACGCCCACGAAACGAATCTCTGTGAAGGGATTAGAAAACGAGAGGATGATGTGGTGCGGGTAATATCAATTAAAGGGTTGGGAATGAAGGGACAGGGATTTTATTCCACGTCCAAATGACAGGCGGTTGGGAATCCTTTGAGGAAGAGGGTAGACACGGCAAAGAGAGACAAACGATCCTCTGATGACGATAACGGGCGTCCGGCAGCGTATATTCTCGCACGAGGCGAAAGAGAGTCATTGAAGTGAAGTGGGCGAGATTCCTTCGTCTTGTGTCCGATGAATGGATGCGTGGAACGTAATAAGGAGAAAGCGAGGATTTTTTTGGACGTCGGCCAGGGGGAGGGAAGAGAGATGTCCCTAAAGGACAGGACGTCTCCTCTAGGCGGCGGATCACGGAGTCTTCGTGTGAAGGCCCCGCTTTTCTGGTGCTGTAAATAAAGGAGGAACCGCAGTGCTGCGGCTGGGTAGTGCTTAGTCGTGGGGAGGCGCAGTGGCGAGGAGGCGAGGGTGCTGTTTGCATTGGGTCTGAATTTGATATTACTTTTATTGGTGATAGGATATATATGTTATTTTTATTATTTTATATTTAAATTTATCGAAGGAGCATGTGCATTTCTAAGATTTTTTTCGAATTATTCGTCGTTACTCCGTGATTAAAGAGTAAGCTTAAGACAGAGTGAAAACCCTTTCCCATTCGAATAATGCATAATCCATTAAGCCGCATGACAAACAATCAGAACATAATTTACTGGATTTCATATAATTAGTTAACATCGAAGTTGTCATCATACTTCCTCTTGAATTAATTGATGATATTGAGAAATAAAATTACGCATTTACAAATTCAAAAATAAAAAATTCTACAAATCTATGGCTACTTGTATCAGAAAGCGACGAAAAATCCGCGCTTAGAACTATAAACGGCCATAACATATATAACGGAACCTGTATCACATAGAAATATTGATATAACATATATTATTGGAAATTTCTCAGTCACAAAAAATGGAAAAAATCGTTTATACTTTGAAATTTATTCAGATGCATAGCATTGGAAGGTTCAATGGATTGAAGGCGGAAGTAATAAATTAAGCGCTGTCTTTTAATCGATTTAGCTAATCAACATCGACAAGTTTAAGGTGAAGGAGCTGAAGGGTGCAAGGTCGAAGTGTTGTCGATTTTTTTAAAAGTTAAATGACCCTGCATTAGAGATGAGGAATGACCGTTTCTGGTGCCCTGCGTTATGAATGACTCCATTGGCTCCAACCGTGAGAAAATTGATGAGATTGGGTGAGAAGTGGAGGCAAAAGCAGATTGAGAAGTCTATGCTCGATGAGAGAGACGGTGGCGGTGCGTGTAATTGTGCGTGATAAATGAGCGGCCCCAAGCGTTTTTTGATTCCCTCCTTACTTTACTTCTGTTGAAAAGGTTTTCATCGAAACAAGAGGAAGCGCTTTTGTACGAGGGAAAAATCTTTTTAGGAAACATTACTGGTTGGCTCTTCGAGAGATGGAAGTAAATGGGATAAGTTATGTTTCCACCGGCGTCCCCCTAAAATGTATCAGTAAACCGGAGGCGGGAGCTAACGAAATTGAAAGTAGAAATAACGCAGGAAATGGGAAAAGTTTCCTCATAAATGATTTTGGTAGGTTTAGTTAGTTATTCTCTTTGATGAAAGTTTTCCATTTACAGAATCAGAGACTTCGATTAAATATTACTATCCTGTTATACAAGTAATGCTCTGCTGGACTCTGATAGAGGCTATTGCTCCAAATTGAAAGTACGTGATTCACAGTAATTTTTTCTTCTGTGGAATTCAAAGATTAGGAACGAATTAATTTTCATGGAGATGTATTGTTAAGATAAAATATTATTCTAAATTTATTGAAAATGTTGATGTTTTTAGAAACTGTGAAGTGCTTTAAGTAAGTGTCTGTTCAAAGATAATGGAAAGTGATCGTTAGATGAAACTTGTTAAATAAAATGGAGTTAATTAGTAATTCGCTCCGAAAGTAAAATTCTCTCATTCTACAATAACGAAGGATGTATTCATTTCAATTATTTCAAAACTTAAACGGCAAGTTTAAGCAATAGTGGCAACACACATGCTTTATGAAGAATTCCATTGTCTCTCGAAAAGCTCTGTTTTTACCAAGGACTCTGCGAAGTCCCATGGTAACGGTCAACAGCCTAGGTTTCAAATTACTATGGGGATGGGCTTGTGTTGATGGATTTTTGGAAGGAGGTGCAGCGTGGGCGTATGAGGGGATGGGTGAGGCAGAGGAAGTGCAAGGACCCGCGTTTGAAGGGAGGATTTTGAGGAGGAAAAGGAAGGACAGACGGGTTTGTTTTAGTTTTTCCCTTGGATAGTTGGTTGTGGGAACGTTCGAGGCCAGAGGAAAATTTTTTGGCGGGAAAGTAAGACTTACCCTTTCTACTGTACTGAATAGTAGAAATCATAAGATACTTATTTAATGAGTTAGACTGTTCTATTTTCCCTGTCCTCTGTAGTTTTTTTAATCTGTCAAATTTTTACAATGAATTCTCAAATGAGAATAGATATGTAATAAGTTAAAATACCTCCTTTTTGAGGCATTGCCTTGTTAGGATTCATGCCAGGGATGACGCCAAATACGAAGTAGTGCATTAAATAAATTATGAAATTTCATGTTCCTCTAACATACTTTTGCAAGAAATATGAAACGTCTTCTATAAAAAGCGAGGATATTTACATAAATACATATGTTAAGTTAATACTGGAATAGTAATGTTATTAACATTAAGATGCAAGAGAGTCCCTGCTCTCCAAACACTCCAAAAGAAATATTACTAATAAATTATATCGTGTATCTCCAACTTTCTCTGCTTTTGATTTACGTTTTTGTTGTAATAGGAGGAAGAAGTGTTTTTCACAACACTCCAGCCTCTGGATTTCCTTTTTCTCGGTATTTTAAGCTGCCATAAAAAGATAATAAGATGCACTTTAGGCTATATTTTCGTATTCTCGGCCTATCCTTGTGAAATGTTCCTGTCGTATCGCCCGCTTTGGCGACACGGCATAAAGGAGGGAGGGGAAGAATGAAGAGAGAGTAAGGAACGCTCTTCCCGGTTAAGCCTTTTATTCTACTAACTATGGGCTTGGCGGTTGGACTCACGGTTTTAGCCCGGAAGCGCAGGTCTCGTCGCGGGTCGCTGATGTCGTCGCGAGGGTCGCGGTGCACAAAGATCCTACCCGGCTGCGCACTTTCCTTCGTCCGGGGTGGGAATGAGGGAGAGTCCGGACTTCCGTACGTCCACGGGGAGCAAACGGAAGACCGGGGGGAAAGGATGCGGCCAAAGAGACGTCCAACGGGGAGCAGCCTACGATGGTCGAGGGAAAGGGTGCAGCCAAAGAGACGTCCAACGGGGAGCAGCCTACGATGGCGAGGGAAAGGAAAGGAGGAGGGAAGAAGGTGCAGAGTAGGAAAATGCACAGCCTTATATAGTCACTTTTTGGGAGTGGCAGGGTGGTGGAAGGGGTTAGCGTGGGTGCCGCTGACCCTGTGCGACCCTGACCATGTTACCATGTGACCCACACGTGTCCTACGCGTGGGTGGGTCAGTTGCACCCTTGCAGCCCTTCACTCTTTGAATATGCGTTATACGGTTGACCCACGCTTCCGAGTTTTTCCGAGAATTCGTCCAACCGCCTTCCAACATACACAATTTTAAAAAGTCAAACTTAGGCCTTGGCCTCAACTGCCCTCCAACATCACCCTGGCAGCAATTGAGACCAGGGGTGGGAAAAAGTTGGACACATAAGTAACATAGAAAAAATTTTTTTTAAATGTTCACCCTTAATAAGAATTATTCACTGTTAAATGTCCATTGTCCATATCCTCCCTCTCGATAATCACAGGACACTTCACACTACATACAGAAAACTATCAAACGAAAATTCAAATAACATTTTATTTTTTTTTCACTTAAGTTCATCCGAATATTCTACACACACACATCACTTGCTGCGCACCTGCCTTTAGTTCGTGCCCCCAAGAGTCCACTTGCATCTCCGAGAGATTTTCACTTGAGGCCACTTTCATCTCCGGGAAGATCTCCGTGCTGTCCTCGCCGATGGACAGGGCCCTCCTTTTGGCGCCATCCCTCTCCGCGTTGCCTAGGTTGGATCCTAATATCACCTTCCTAGGCGCGCGGTCTGCTTCCCTCCTCCGGGTGGGCGGAGACGCTGCAACAGCCGCCGCAGCAACCGCGGAACACCTGGATGCAGAAGCGTCGGTTGGGGCGCGCGATCCCTCCGTGTCCTCCGCGGAATGTTGTACCGGCCTCGCCTCCTTCCTTTTTTCCCTAGCTCCTTCAATCTCCATCAGATTTTCTCTTATTCTTTTCCGTGAGGATTCTTTCTTCCGGGCCCACGAATTCTGCTCAGGTATCTCCGGCCAAAAATTCTCGTCAGCACCTTGAATTTTGTGATCGCGTGACTTCATCCCTTTCCCCTTTTCCTTGATTACTTCTGCACCCCGTGAAATTTCCTTACTCGCTAACTGATTAGACCTGGCGGTAGTAAGACCGATAGGTAGCGGAGGCACTCGAATTTTTTCCATTAAATAGACTTCTTCTTCGCCCTCTATCTGATTCAAGCGATGATATGTTGTTGAGGATTCCCTATTCTCTTCTAAATAATTGATGGTAAAATTAGAGCATTGAGAGGAATAATCTTCTTCTTCTATTGTTGCCATCCTTTTTTTCTTCCGATCTATCACACGTGGAAAAGCTAAGTATCCTGATTCTATTTTCTCCCTTGACGCATCCGTTGGGGAGTTAACATCGCCTGCCTTTTTTTCAATTACTCTTCCTGAGGCTACGGTCCAACCCAGCGAATCGTCGATATTGGTAGGATTTTTCTGCGGGAAGTTAGCATCGCCTGCCTCTCTCTCCGTTTCCTTGACAGAGGCTACGGTCCAACCCGCTACACCGCTGATACCTGCAGCATCCTTAATCGGGGAGTTAACATCGCCTGCCCTTTCCTTATTTACATGGGCTACGGTCCAACCCGCTTCACCTTCGATGCCTGCAGTAGCTTTCAACGAGAAGTTAGCATCGCCTGCCCTTTTCCTATTTACATGGGCTACGGTCCAACTCGTTGCTCCAACGAAGTCCGCCGAATTCGTACACGGGAAGTTAGCATCGCCTGCCCCTCTTCCTATTTCCTTATGAGAGGCTACGGTCCAACCCGCGTCTTCACTGACGTCCGTCGAATCCATATACGGGGAGTTAACATCGCCTGCCCTTTCCTTATTTACATGGGCTACGGTCCAACCCGCGACTTCATCGACATCTTCCGCATTTGGTCCTACCAATATCGTGGCGTCTGTAATATTTACATAATTTTCTCTCACTATCTTAGCTTTTCCACTCTGTGATAAGTCTCTTTCTTCCATAGAATTATCCTCAAAACTAATCAAATCCTCTTCGAGGAGGGCATAATTCCTCATATTTCCCAAAATCGGGGACTTTATTCGTAAATTCGCTTCGCCTTTCGGTTGAGTTTCTGAAGGTATTAAGGGAGGTGTCGTGATAAAATCTTTTATAGGATCTTCTAACGCAATCAGACCTTCTTCGAAATCCTCGCGATCTAGTAGCGATGGCTGCGCTTCTCCCTCTTCTTCTTCTGGAATACTCGCAACGCCGTCAAATGAGATCAGATCTATATAGGGTTGTTTCCTCCTGATTTGATGCAGCTTGATCTCGCGATTGCCGCCTATCCGTAAAATTAATTGACGTAAACAGATACTACAGTCGTATGTCTTCATAAAATCTAAACCGAGTATTCCGTCGTATTCTGTGTCTTCTAAGTCGATGATAAGCGCGTCGTGTTGGTATTTCTTGTTTTCGATGGTTATGGGGAGAAGACATTGTCCCATAACGGAGAGACGATGGCCAGAAGCACTCTTAATTGGAACTTCGTATGGAGAGATTCCTAACTTATGGAACGGGAAGATCCTCTTATGCACAATAGTGACCGCAGCGCCTGTATCTACTAAAAATTTGCAATCGCGGCCTAGGATCTTTCCATTCAACATAACTCCGGCCTCTGGAGTAATTGATAAGATTAATTCTGGCCCGACCTGCCGGTCGGGGTTGGTGCGTTTCCCGTCGCCCGTCTGTTCTTGGTGGGGCAATTAATTGGCCGATGGCCCTGTTGGCGGCATATCCCACAAAGTATTTGCGGGCAATCTCTCGCAAAATGATTAGGATCTCCGCAGCAAAAACAATTAAGACGAGAGCGGCAAAGGCGACTGATATGTCCTGTTCTTCCACATCGCCTACATTTGTCCCCTCGTGGATCTTTTGGCGTCTCTCGCGATGTTGCGATATGAGGCGATGCCGTATAATCTCCTTGTAGCGAATTTACATGGCCTGACATCGGTTGCGGGTGGGAGGGTTGGAGGAAAGGATTGGGAAACGGACAAGAATTCTGCGCGTACGGCTGCGATTTAGAAATCATCGTTGGGAAAAAAGGGTTTGAAAATGAATCTGGTCCAAAGATGGCATTAACCTGGGGCTGAGGAGCACTTAAACATGATTGTTGGACGGAATATCTGCGCAAATTTGCCTCTTCGTTTAGCGCGAACTCCTCCGCCTGCAATAAGGTTTTTGGGGCGCGCACCGACACAAATCTGCCTATTTCCCCTCGAAGCCCATCGAGAAATTGCGATAGGAGCCTTCCCTCCATCATGGTTTTGATGGCTTCGGAGTTGGGATTCGCGAAAGTACTTTGCAAGTGCCTTGCGATTTTCCTAAGCCGCGTGGAATAATCCGATACCGATTCCAGCGGTTTTTGGAAGCATCCCGAAAACATTCTTTCGAGCGTAAGGGACGACAATTTAAGAGAGAATCGTCTTTGTAAATTACTGCAAAACGCGTCGAAATTTTCCGTAATGTGGGGATTCTCATTAACGTATTCTGCAGCGGAGCCTTGGAGACGCAAGCGAGCAACACTAAGGGATTGAGTCTCCGTCCAACCGCTCAGTTCACCGGTAATTCGCAGACATTGTAAAAAATATTCAACCGAAGTTTCATCTTCTCCGGTGAATGTGGGGATAAAAAACACTTGATTCCCTAAAATATTACTTTGCTTTACATGATTCCCTGTTATTAGCGAACTATTAGGAGGAGATGGAACGTCGGCTGAGGGAGAGATCACATTAACAGTATGGGAAAAGTCAATTAAATTCATGGCTGAATTGTTCGGACTGCATTCCCAAGTATTCAAAAAAGGGTTGAGGGACGAAAATGATGGGTCAGCCATATTCGATATCGTATTAATAAAACACGGGAGAAAAAAAATAGTTCCGGTAGTTACAATTGAATAAAGTTTCCGAAAAGTTTGTCTCAAAAACAAAGGCAATTATTAATTAAGTCGGTGTTGTGGAAAATTAAGCAAGAAGAATAAAACAATTGCAAACTATTTTACATCCGCGAAAAGGGATATTAGCAATGAGTTCGGAGCACCTGACACCAATTAAAGTCGTAGTGTCAGTGTTATAGAAAATTAAACAAAAGATAATAAAATAAAACTATTGCAAGGATTAATTCTGCATCCGCCCAAAGGGAGACTATGGATTCGGACCACCTGACACCAATTAATGTCGTATCGCCCGCTTTGGCGACACGGCATAAAGGAGGGAGGGGAAGAATGAAGAGAGAGTAAGGAACGCTCTTCCCGGTTAAGCCTTTTATTCTACTAACTATGGGCTTGGCGGTTGGACTCACGGTTTTAGCCCGGAAGCGCAGGTCTCGTCGCGGGTCGCTGATGTCGTCGCGAGGGTCGCGGTGCACAAAGATCCTACCCGGCTGCGCACTTTCCTTCGTCCGGGGTGGGAATGAGGGAGAGTCCGGACTTCCGTACGTCCACGGGGAGCAAACGGAAGACCGGGGGGAAAGGATGCGGCCAAAGAGACGTCCAACGGGGAGCAGCCTACGATGGTCGAGGGAAAGGGTGCAGCCAAAGAGACGTCCAACGGGGAGCAGCCTACGATGGCGAGGGAAAGGAAAGGAGGAGGGAAGAAGGTGCAGAGTAGGAAAATGCACAGCCTTATATAGTCACTTTTTGGGAGTGGCAGGGTGGTGGAAGGGGTTAGCGTGGGTGCCGCTGACCCTGTGCGACCCTGACCATGTTACCATGTGACCCACACGTGTCCTACGCGTGGGTGGGTCAGTTGCACCCTTGCAGCCCTTCACTCTTTGAATATGCGTTATACGGTTGACCCACGCTTCCGAGTTTTTCCGAGAATTCGTCCAACCGCCTTCCAACATACACAATTTTAAAAAGTCAAACTTAGGCCTTGGCCTCAACTGCCCTCCAACATTCCACGCTCGACGTGACCATTGCTGGGATTGTGCTTTAAAGATTCCCAGATGACCCTGCCTTTATCTTCTCTCTTACTTGACCTCCGTTCCCAAAACCTCTCTTTTTCCTTGACCACCACCTTGCGGGAGTGACCACTATTGCACTCCTCTCTTATTTCCTACCCTCTTTTCCTCGGTTCCCAGAGTTTGCGTTTTTCTCCCGTTCCCACTACTTAAAACTAGCCCCTATCAATTGTAAGCGATTTTTTCTCTTCTCTCTTCAGGTTGCACACAGGGCGTTTTGGTTTTCCTCTATTTTGACCAGTTTTTATCTTTTGAATACTTTTTGTCGTCTACTTCAATGACTGAATCTTCAGTGGGCCTTTTTTTTACGAAAAATGAGCTCTATTCAGCTTCCGGCCAAATCTTGTGGATGACTTTTGTTTATACATTTCCTGTTCCGATGGTATTACGTTCTTGGTATCAAATTTATCTGTAGCTGCCCTCCTCTTTTTCTTTTCATTCTGTTCAGCATCGATTTGTTCAACTCTCATCTATGCTACAAACTTTGGAAACTCAACTGTTAATCAGCTATCGCTTACGGCTATACCCATAGAGATGATGAAGAGTAAATTTATTTTTCCTTCTTTCTCAACTCTTGAACGTGTCCTAAAGAGAGTCAGGATTCAGGTAAAATCAACGAGTCTCGCCCTGAATAGTGAGAAAACACCCATTCAAAGACGATTTTATCAGTCTTGCTCAATCCTTGTCCTATGATTTTCTTTACATGTTCATTTTCCTTGATTCTATAATAATATAATATTCAACTTCCAATAAGAATTCGCTAAAGAAGTGTACAGAGCCTTACCACTGCGAGGAATATTCCCATACTTCGATCTCAATTCATACGTCTCAATTTCACGCGATGCCATTTCCAACTCAACCTTGCTGAAAATAAACAAAGACCGCGCTCTCTCAAACGTCTTCAAATACAAGGCTCCATTCTCAAGAGCGGATCTTTCGTTTCGAACATTTTTCAACTGCCTCTCCACACTGGAACGGCGTACTCATTCCTGTTTTTTACATTTCATCTGACCAATCCCTTACCCGGCAACCGCGCTGTATTCCTCAGGACCATATCCTCATCTTTCGAAAAGCAAAGTAGTTGGAGGGCTAAAATCCCCGCGGAGTGAAGTAAATGAGGAGTGAGAGAATGGAAGGCCCAACAGTTTTACGGTCTTTCGCATTTTTCACTCCATAAGCACGCGTGTTTTGTTTCAACATTTTCCCGCCAGACGTCCCTCTTCAACTGCGATGTAGTACGCCTCGGATCGCATTAGACTTATCATTGTGCCGAGGCCGCTGATGTATTTCAGATGCCCACTTCTTTTCCTCGAATCCTTGGAGTTATCTCTTCTTAGTACGCCCCACCACAGGTCAGTCCTAAACATCTAAACCTTTTGCTTTGTGACTTGTATACTTCATGGTCCACAAATAGACTCAAAATTGCCATGGTGTGTATTATATGTGAAATCTTAAAGGTCTTTATAAAATATAATTACATTTCGTATACTTAGGATTGGCATTAAAAATAGAATACACACATGCCAATATGCCATTCACAGTATTCTCTTTTGAAGCAACTAGCCCCTTCTGCAGAGAGAAATTTTAAGATGAAACTAGTGAAATTTTTCTTTCTTATTTTATTAAATATGTTATTATTTCTTTGAATTTCAGTCAACGGGAAATTCTAAGCTTATAAAAATGAATTGCTGTAATGCTCCCTATCATGCATAAAAATTGTAAAGCAAATCAATTAGGCGACTATTCAATTTGACAAGCTGCTTGACATTAGATTTCAATTCTCATCGTCCACTAAATAAAAAAGTTAAATTATTTTATGATTTCTTTAGTTGCGTGGTTAAGAACGTAGAATACTGTATCTTCGTTCTATTTCAGACATCGCTATTGGAAATATTTAAAAAGTATCAGATTCTGATTATATAGGTCTCTTAAAGGCTAACATAATTTCATCCTTTTGGTTACAGTTAAATTGAATTATGATACCATAAATTTTTTATATCTTTCTTGTATATCTTTTGTGTATCTCAAATTAATAGCGAGTGGTAGAATAGAAGAAGTGATTCCTTGCACAAGAATAACATGAATGATTATCAGTGCTTCTCAAACAGCCTACTAACCTTTATTCTAATAATCTAATAGCTTAAACTTCCCTGAAATTTTATCCACAATTGTTATGGTGTCAATACTCTTTGTAACATAGTAAATTTCTCAATGTAAACAACTCCCCATTCTTCAGATGCATCTCTATCCAGCATAAAGATAGCTCTGTAATTTTTTAAATCGCGAGCATTACTCGGATCATTAATTCAGTCGTCCGTTCCATAATTGCATGGCGTAAATGTTTTACTGCCGCTCATAAAACAGCTTATCTTACCCGAGAAATCTTTCTCCAACCCCTTAAGGTCACTACCCTCATCTCATCCCCGTAGTATTCCATCATAAAACACCCTCGTTTAAACTCACTGAAAAAACAACAACCCTTCCATCCCCTTTCCCGCCGCATTCTCACCCCTGTTTATTCACCAAGCGTTAGTCTATGTCTCAGCTTTCGCCGCAGAAAGACGAGGAATTTCCATTCTCGCGTCCTCGATTATTTTTCATCGTCCCGAGAATCTTAGGCCTCATCTCTCTTCCCTCCTGTAACACTCTCCTACTAAATGGAGTGTGATTTGTTTCGCCTCTCTGCTCCTATCAGACTCCGAATCTCTCATCGATGATTTTTTACTTTCGGCCCCATCTCCGTGCTACTTCAATGGAAGCGAAGCGTACGCAATTGATGGTTGGGATTACATTTCACTAATTCCTTCCTGCTTTACACATCTGTACTGGGACAATATTTTCCTTCCTGTAAGATCGAAGGCGATTTCCTATGTAAGATCAGAAATTGACCTTGATTATGGAGTGAAGATTTAGCTAAACACTGATAAGGATTAGAAGATTACTTTAATTGTACTGTATCTATCGCTAGAAAATGGCATTGCAATCGCATTTTGGTAGATAATTTAGGCACGAAGACTTAAGTTATATTAAGATAAAAATATAAGGAAATTATTATAAATAACCCCCTAGGCAATTTAGTCCACTTGCAAAAGACATCAGCTGCCGATACTTTAATAACAGTACTATTACTGCTTCTGAGAACCTGCTAAAATCACGATAGTCAGGTTTTACCTTCGTCCATCGTTTTATTTTTCAGTACAAAACATCTTTTTCATCAATCATCTCTTGTTTCACCTTTTTATTTGCAAGGAATATGTCGTTTGTGCAATATTTTGTATAAGTTTGCACTTTTGTGTACTCTCTTTGTACATACTTTACCCACTTTTATATTTAAATTTCTTTTTATGGATGTCTAGCATCATCGGTTTTTATAATAAATATCATTTTTTGTCCAACCAAGCTTTTCAATATTGCACTTTCTGAAGTTAGGGTACTTCATTATAAAGAATGAGGATACTATTTTGGTCATGTTAATTTTTATCTAGAGTAATTGTCCCCGGAACGGTTATTATAGATTCCAGATGAAGAGCATAAAGAAGAAGCCCTCATTTTTTCTTCCATTATCAAATTCAATCAGCCCTGTTCAAAGCCGCATTATTTCCAAACCTTTCTTGTAAAAGAGGAGGTTTATAAAACTCACTTTCACTCGTGCGCCACGCTCCGGCCACCTGTCTCCACACATTACAAATTACCTCACGCCTAAGTTTATTGTGCAGATAATTCAAAAGAGGGAGTTTTCCCTTTTTCTTCCTCAAAAGGTTCCTTCAAACCCTCTTCATCCTTTTCGAGTACTTTCCAAGGTGTGGACGCATACTTTGGTCAAGAGGGTAAGACCGAAAAGGGAAAAGACCCTTTTGAGGAAAGGTGTGATGACGGAGGGTTGAGTTAGGGTGAGTCTATTAAGGTAAGGGACCTCCGCAGGTATGCAATCGGCGGTTGCTAAATCTCCTTTTCTTCTAAGAGTTTCCCTGTTGACGAGAAATTAGCCCTCTTTGTCCTTCAAGTGGTTGGATCGGTGATTTTAATGAAGGTAGTTTCCTTTTGATCGTTTTCGGAAGCTAGGGCTACCGTTTTCCCTTTCTTACCCCGTATAGGAAAGGGAAAGGGTTTTGGTAAACGGTGACCCAATTTGCCGTAAAGTGTTCAAATTGTGATGGGAATTGGGGAAGGTTTGATTTACGGTTACCTAAGGAGTTAATTGACAGGTGGCCCTTATGGAAGCGGTAATTCAGGTAATCGACGGTCAGGGATTGCGTGGAAAAATGAAAAGGAAAAGCTGCTTTTACCCAAAGAGGAAACCGCCCTTTAAGATTTTTGAAAGTTATGATCTTACGGATTTTGTAGGACAGTTTTATATCCAGCCTTTCCGAGGATATTAACGTTATGAAATAATAATCATTAAAGTGGAAACTCCGTGATTATAATTGATTTCTAGTACGTGCAAAATAGCAAATTAAGACTATTTGATTGTGTTTTCGGTCTAACTTCTTTTAATTGTAATTTCCTTCTCTAAATAAGGCAACAGCTAACTTTCAGTTCGGTAGCTGCTTCGTGAAAAGAAAACATCGGCTTTCGCGGTTATTTTTGACTAAAATGATTAAATGGTTTGAGAATCATTTACAATTAATTTGAGTATTTTGTACAATTCATGAATCATGTAACATTTGTGTTATGATTATATTGTAAAAATGTTTCGAGGCTACATAGAAGACCATTAGCGAGTGGATTTTATCTTGTGGCAAGTAAATGAAATTTTTTAGCTGGGAAATAACGCAATAATAAATAAAATCACAGAAAAACACTATCGTTACTAAGAAATTTTCATTAAATGGCACGCAAAGGAATCGAACCTTATGTCATTAAGACATATTTTCTGCTATGTTGATCTTTAGAAATGTTTCCGTTAGCTTACGTAATTAACCATTCGGTATTTCCACCCACAGATTAAGAAACTGCTCATAATTTTGACAGACCTTTCGGGCAAAATAGCCATATTGCAGAATCATCAAGTGCTCTTATTTCTCAAAGTCTTCCGGAAGTTTGGTTTCAAGTTTCCCTCACAAGTCTGGATAGCACGCCTCTTGAAATATATATGTACCCATCCGAATGTAACACACCCTTTGCAAATGAAATACGCCGACGCACATGACGAGGATCAAAGGAGAAAAAACTGCTCGAAAATTCCAAAAACGAAAAGGAGCCGAAGGTAGGCGAAGCCAGGGACCATAACCTGGGAAATGGTATCCTCCTACTTAAGGTTCAGACTGAGGGATTTCGAAGCGAAAGAGATAAGCCTCAAAGATGGACGGATGGATATACAGGGGGTAGGAAGAGTGAGGCATGGAGTTAAGACGGTTGGTGAAAGAGGTAAGTTAGTCTCTTTCTTTTCACGAGTAGATCAGAGTGAAACCTTCGGATGGGGGATTGCGGCGTTTTGTGAAGAAAATAGGTTTTGGGTGGCGAGGGTGAGCAGTGGTGCCACCATTTCCAGATTCCAAATCCGAAGTTAGGATACGATAGAGCCACATTAAAACTTGAGATATTTTTGAGAAATTCATAAGATTCTGAAAGTATTGGTTTCCAAATCGACATCGTATCAGGAGAGAAAAAATGGAATTTAGAGTTAGCGAGTCAAGTTTATTATAATAAAATCCACGGAGGAAGGCGTCGTTTTGTGGAACTCCATAATTGATAAAAACTGATGACAGGAGGTTGTACATTTTCCATATATATGTGGAATATATATGGAAAAAGTACAACCTACTGTCTTCGTTTTATTTAGGTTTATTCTAAGTTTATAACAAAGGTGTTTACGTTATGTTTTCTGTAGAAAAATAAACCTCATATAACCTCATTTAAATATAATTACGGACAATAGAATGTTGAATTTTAGTATTTTTACCAAGAATTAAAATCAAAAGCGGTGATTATAGATTTCTTTAACAAATACTTGAATGCTTTCAGAAACAAATCAAGCAGATCGCACATATTCCAGGCTAAGCTGTATGTGATAACCCACTGCTGAAGGATAGAATGAAATTCATATATTTAGTCCACCTTGGAGTTGAAATAATCACATTAATGAATTCTACATGAGAATTCTCTCAATGAAGGATGTAAATTATATGAGATCTTCTATGGACATCAGCAGGTGAATGTGGAAACTGATGCATTTCTAGAAAAACCGGAAAGTTGGCAGTGTGTTGCGTAGGAGGGATGGATGAGGTTGGATTGGATGAAGGCTGAGATCGGATAGGGGAGTAAGGATACGGCCCCCGGCACTTTTTCTCCTCCCTAGGGTAAAAAGGACTCGTCCCTTTCAGGAAAAAAGACTGGCAAAAGAGAAGAAGGATAATAGGCGTTGTTTTCTTTGGCCGGTGTATGGGCATTGCGGAAAAAATGAAAGAGAAAGGGAAGCGCGGGAATACAAGGAGTAGATCGCGGCTGGAAATACAGACTTCTTTGCCGACGAAAAAAAGAAATGCTTCGGAAATTCCATTCCTAGTTTCCTTCGCGTACGATTCTTTTATGGCCTGGGTCGTTGATCTCGGGTTGGTCAATTCTCCAGGATTGGGTGGCCAATGCGGAAGTGAAATGCACTACGAGAAAATTGACGGCCGTTTGAAATCTCCTTCCCTGATAAGACTAGATTTTTTTGCGTTTTGAAAGGTAAACCTAAGAGAAAGAATAGCCTGTAACTTGATTTCTATTTTGTTCTCTTGGCCATTCAACGCATTTCCGGCTACTCCAAAATGATAAGAATTGGGCAGTAGAATATCAGCAACACGAATATTTAGAACTACCTTTTTTATTCAGATCGCTAGCTGGAGAGAATATCGTTATTGCAAAGATTAACATTTTTGAACGAGTTTTCAGGTAGTATATTCATTGAGAGAGCAGTAAATTTAATAAACTTTACATTTATAGGGGGCATGTTATACTTGCAGTCATAGTTTAATGGGTATACCGCTACCATCTGAAATAATTAAAGTTATTATAAGTCTAGAAAATTCTTTTTAATCTGGTCTATAAGGAAAAACTACATCAAGAGCTTAATATATTTGAATAATGGTGGGATGTATCCTTTTAAAGCTTCTTTTTTTAACTGCATGATTTAACATTCCGATGATGAAAGAATGAAATGAAGCTGACCGCGTTTTTATATGTAGTTCAATGAAATAAAAAATAATGAAATAAGCTTTTTTCTCTAATATATGTGAATTTATGTTACTGTGCACCTTAAATTACGAAAGAAAAGGATAGGAAACATTTTCCAAGGATATAAAAATGCTCGGGAGTTACTTCCGCATCGATGCCAGAAATAATTTGAAGACCTCTCATAAGAATATCAAAGCCCGATTTAGAATTAAAGCGATTATCTTCCTCTCTTTTCTATTACCATTTTCTCAGATGACCAGTGCCGCTTTTTTCGGCACGCCCAACTCAGGTTCTCTCCTTACCTCGCCTTTTTTCACCATTCCCATGTATTTTCCACACTGGACCAACGGGGACGGATGGTATCCCGTGATAACCAGCTGCTGCGAGATTCCATATAAATAGGAGAAAGAGCGTGAGAATATGGCGAAGGAGAATGCTAGCGAAGGACTGAGGTTTATTAAGGAAGCTCCGTTGATACATGTAGGTCCGACTGTGGGGGCGGTCGCAGCTGATACATAGGATTGGGTGAACAAATAATGCATGGGAATGGATCTCAATGACGTCGAAATTCTCTATCCTTAGGATTCCCCGACTGTGAGGACATTTGGGAAAGTTTTATTGCGCGGGAGGGAAATGGGCCTCCGTGTAATGAGATCCATCCTTTACCTCTCGTAATTGGGTAGGTGACTAGATAAGGGGGCAACATTCACGGCAATTTAGGGCGATTTACCCTTCCGAATTCAGTTTAAGGCCCTTATTAAGTCGTAAAAAGGTTTAATTGACCAGTTCGAGGTTCATATTAGAGTCTCCGGTTGCAATTTACCTTAGTGACGCTACCTGATTGACTGGAATTTTCATATTATAAACCACTAATCAAAGGTTTTACGGTAGGGAATTGAGTTTATATAGGCCGCTTGTATAGGATGATCCATTAGGTTAATTTATGTGTACTTTCAAAAAAGTAGTAAAATCTAGGAAGAGGAATAAATTGGTTTGAAGCTGATCTGAAAAAGCACTGATTTCTTTGAGGTTAGGACTTGTAGAACCTTTTGGTAATTTTAGGGTTAAATATTACTGCTCTCGCCAAGATTTCTGTATAATTCGAGTTATCAATACATTGGTTTTCGTTGTGATTTTGAATGCTTGAGAAATTAAAGAACTGAAAGACGAAATTATATTCTGCGCTCATAACGTGTTTAAAATTGTAATGAAATTAATATGTCCTTTTCATTTTCTCAATCTAACGCTTTCAGTCCCGGTAATTTTCATCCAGTGAGCATTCACCTATTGTATATTTCTTTGGGATAGGTCAAGAGAATGCGGTGGTGTTCACCAGATATCATGAATCACGACGCGACTTGTCTGTTGTAGATGACTTTGAGTCGTTGAGGCAAGCTAAACGATTTCTGCTGTGTTAATTGCATATTGCAACTCCGATGAATAGCTCTAATTATTAATTAAAGCATTTCTACCAATGAGAACAATAAAGTCATATTGCAGTTGGTTGAACTGAATAGGATATCCGTTCATGAAGCTTAATTACAATTTTAATAATAGTTTGAATAAGCCTAAGATTTTATATGTATGAAAATAGATGTATTTTAAACGAAAATTAATTAGAATTTTTGGATCGTAAAGATAAATAAAGTAAAGCAAAGCAAAATCACAAAAATTATCTATAGAAACAAATGAATATTTTTATTATTTATATTTAAGAATGTGTTAAAGCATCAGCGAGAAGCCAACACAAACCAATGGTGGACAGGGTTAGGCATGAGATGGTGCATTTTTAATATATGGAGTCTTGCCCTGTACCTGAATGGTAATCTTTTTATCGATATTCAGGCAAAGGGTAGCATTTTCATAAATACCATTGGACAGCATAGGAATATATTCGAATTTAGTCTCACGGAATATCTTCCAAGACGAGTAACCAGATCGAATCCACGCCATTGGCTTTCCAACAGCCGCCGCCCTTTAATATTCATATAATTCAAAGAATCGTTGTCTCAAGAGTGATGCGTCCCGGAGTAGTAGAAGGTTTTCCTAGATATCTGATTGTGGGCAGCTTTTTCGGGCCCGAAGTTTCGGAAGGGCTTCTCTGAGGAACGATATCTTAAAGAAGCGAAGAAATGGCGTGGGTGGTATATATCGACAGGGGTCCCAAAAGGGTTGGAGTGAAGTGTGTTTCTCGAGGAAAGGTAAGGATCTTTATCTGCTCCTTGGAGTGATGTGTGAGCGGTAAAGGGCCTCTTTTGGTCGAAACCCACTCGACTGTGGCCTTTTCAGGTTTCGATTGGGACCTGCTTTGAGAAAGCGGAGTTGGAGGAGTACCTCGACGCTCTCTGGTTTATGTCATCTTCTCTGCTTTCTCATATTTTGATTCTTTTTCGTATCACCCATCAATGGAGAGCGTAATCAGGGAGAAGAGTTATTGCAGGATGGTTTGTGATAGGAACTTACATTCCGCGTATATACTTCACACAAAAATTCATATTCGATTCCTCATCTTATTTTTTAGATAAATAGTCATTTTTACTGGAATTTGCGAGATGGTACTCAAGTAATTCCGCGGGGATCCTTTATATTTAAACAGAGCTTTAGGGTAGTTTTGTGGAGAATGTAGGGAAGACGAATACGGGTTTGGTTTCGTTCAGTGTACTAAAATTCTAGGCTTTTAGAGATACCTTTACCTTATTACTATCTCTATAATTGCTTGACAATTTTACCCTTGCACTCTAGGAAGGAGAGATAGTTTCAATAGTAAAAGAACTGAGCATAGGATGAATTTCAGCATCAGAGAAAATAGAAGACTCCTTGAATTTTTATTTGACGATGATTTAAGCCTTTAGTCGTTACCAGTCAAGCTTATCTTTAATTTTGAAATGACAAATACTCCCCCTCAGATTTTTCATCCAAAGCACTAAATTTTTCCCTTTCTTGACCTAAGAAATCATCACGGCCACTTCTTGACAAATGTTTAACAAGAGTCCTTTCCCGACTAATCGTGCACCTTCTAAAACTTTCACGACCGCTTCCGTAATATCACTGCCCATCATCTTAGTCGCATATGTAGATCGTGCGATACATAAAAAGACTAATATTTCAGCCACCTTTGCCGACCTCAGTAGCCGTTTCGGCTGTCAACATATAGACCATCGAGGCCTCTCTCATATTCCATCGCACGTACCTCTCTGCTATCTGTTCCCATCGCATACGAGACACTCCTGAGAGTAGTGCCCTCATCCATATATTTCTTCACCCGAAGGATATGCTAACGCAAACGTTGCATTACGTGCGCGATATGCGATATACTCCTGTCGTTGTAAAGCCACCAAGGATAAATAGGACCGTAGTATGGAAAAAGGAATTTCTTTTCTTACACACTACATATAGAACCTCCTATTCCTACATTATTTATTCATTCTGTAACTTGAGGAATTTTCGTATGGGTATCACTATGGAATTATTTCATGAATAATCAGCTATTTTTTTAACCGAAGTCATGTTACTTCAGTTTCGATGTGAAAGATTTATTCGGATGATTTTTTTTTGCATTATTTATGAATCAGATGCCACAAGGATAAGATTGAATACCGAAATTTAAAATGAATTATGGATAGTGGATATATTGTTTTGAAGTTTATACAAGTGTAATAATTATAGCAAAGTTTATGCATCGCACACAAAGTTTCTCGTTTGGGATTTTTGGAAGAAATTGCATTTCCAGAATAGATATTGTTATAAAGATATTCCGTAGAAACTCTTATAAAAATACCACGCAGTCTATTCAGAATTGTATGCAATATTGTGGGAAGTCTTTCTGTCTAATTTCATAGATAAACTATTCTGTTGAATATTATTAAAATAATTTATTTTCGAACCACGTTATTTATTAAAAGTTATTTTATATTTCCATATATTCATCCACTTGAACTGGGAACTGATACTCAAAGAGCATTTCGAAGGATTGAGGATAGGCTTCAATATGGGTAACGGACATGTTTCAATGATACAAATTATGAAATTACTGATGAAAACTTTTCCGCCACTAATTAATATTTCCGAAGCATTCTTGAGTGGCCTCCAGACAGCGCCAGAGCTACATATTTATGAAATCTCGAGGCTCGCTTAAAAGTCACCTTTTCGTAACAAATGAGCATTGAAAATCGCAGCCAGATACCGTTTCGCGTAAGGAATACAAAGACAAAAGGAGGACTAAATCCGCACGCACCGCTCTCTCTTTTTACCCGCAGGTGAATAAGGCCAAAGCGGTCTTCGAACAGATGTGGAATAACTAATAAGGCAGCGTGACTTATGAGTAGCACAGGAATAGCGAGGGATTAAGGAGGCGAAGCAATATGGCCACCCTTCCGTAGGATGAAGCCTTTCTGAAAAACTTTTAAGTCGGTGATGGACGGCCTCTCCTACTGATCTCAAGAAGATTCTAAATCGTCTCTGGTGCGGGTGGAGACCAATCTCAAAGGATGTGTGGGTGAAGATGAGGGAGTCTTGGTTACCCGATGCAGACGTACTTGTGCGACGGAGACGGCGTGTCTTGGCACTGAGATAAGGGTCAAGGGTGGACTGGCGTTTGCTTTCCCGTAATGCGCGATACGACATGAATATATGGCATGCCGCGCGCCTACTAAAATATATCATACGGAGGAATTTCTAGTCCTCTTGAAACCTAATAGTTGGCTTTATTAAAAGAACGATTAATGACTATTTTACTGCCGCATTTCCCGCCTAAACCATTTCAGCGGAAGAATTGAATATGGAAAGAAATTGGGGAAACGTGAATTTAGTCAGAAATGATGTAACTAGTACAAAATATATAGGCGTCGCTCAACCATTGCCTAGATTTTATTTATTGCTTATATATTTCATAATGCTAATTATGCGCGACGAGCATAACGTTGCGCTTGTTGTCTTAACGGCCTTATGTATGTTATGATCCTTTAAAGACTAATTGCATTTTAATAACCATGTTGTCGTCTAATATTCGTCACAAAAAACGTATAAAGTTTACTCTATGACCAGAAAAGTATGTGAATGTATGAAATAGAAAAAGATATCTATGGTATGCTTAGAAGGAATTAAATTAGGCCAGCAACAATAACAAGGTTCAGAAATATACTCACAATATTCTGAAAAATAATGCTAGAGTCAAAAATGAAAATGATATGAAAAAAGTCTGATTCATAACTTACAGCATAGTTTATATTTTCTCATACTTGAGAATAACTTAAGTCGTGCATAACTCAAATAAAATTTATTTCATTCTGAATTTCGCTTAACTCACAAACAGGTTCACCTGTTATATTGCACATTATTTTAGTACTAGATCTCACTCCTACATTCCTGTTCGGGAAATCATTTATATTTTACGGAGTAGCTAGTTCTTCCGATTGCGTGGAACACTTCAAACAGTAAACTGTCCGTGCAGGTGATACGTGAAGAAGGAATGGGATAGGTCGAGAAACGAACTCAATGGAGGGCCGTTTCGGCTGAAAAAGAGCCGAAAATCTCTGGGTTGAATAGGGGATAAAATATTCGTAAGGGTGAGCAAGGATGTGCTGTAAGGCCTATCTAGCATATTGGATCAGAGGAACATCACCGATCTCTTTTTTTTGGTTAGGGTTGCTTTGGAGGAGGAATCGTTGAAGGGTTGAGTCGGCGTGGAGTGAAAGGCGGTCGGGCAAAGAAGGGGTTTCGACGTAGGTGTGGGATCGGGGCGGGGTCGGGGGAAGTGATGGGATGAGGCGATTTCCCAGTGTTGTGGCGTGTGTGGTCCAATGTAAGGACGCCTTAGTCATTAGGGAACGGGGAAAAAAATTGAGCATTGAAATGCCACGTGAGCATAACTCTTCCGAGGAATAAGTGTTAATTTTCAGGTGGGACCCTCATCCTTTGCTTCATTTCCTCTCTCTGTGAATTGTTTCTCTTTGGGGAGACGGAATTCCACCAGTGGGAAATATTGAGGACACAAGCGGGTATGGTGCTGAGGACAACAGGTCGTGGTGAGCTTTTCATTCTCGAGGATACCATAACTAGACATGTTTACGTGCTTGGGGGATGCTCTAAATTCCCCATTTGGCGCTGGATGACGGATTTCCTCGATTGATTCATCGTATGCTCTAGATGAACGGGGGGGCTGAATTTTGCGGTTTATTCGGATAGCTGTTTCTTAAACTGTTTGTTTTTGAGTCTTATAGACTACCAAGTAAATGAAAGCATACTGATATTATATGATGATACAGATTAAAAGGAAATCGGGAATGATCTCAGTACATAAAAGGGAAGATATGAACAACGAGAGTGAAAGGCAAGCATAAACATAGAATTTCAGTGTGAGGCAATAAATGTTGAATATGCGGATCAGCAGTCTGTGGAAAAATATAGCAACAGAAAATGAAAAATCTTTTCTTGAACAGAGATATGGTTTTCCTTCTGCATTTGAAAGGACAAACGCAGAAATATTCGCATGAGGAATTGCACCATGACTAGAATTCCTGAAATAATTTTTAAGTTCTTATTTTGCAATTTTCTCTATTCTTTTTCTCTTCCAAGTTAGTTAAATTAAATAAATTCCTCTAATTGAACCCTCAATTTTCTTATTTTGCAACTAATAAAACCCTTAATTCGATTTTATTCTTGTAGAAAAGAATTAGCACCAGTCAATTCAGCAGCAAAGAGCCGACTCTTAAGATCACAATTCGGAGAAAATTTCCGGATTTCCTCAGGTTCATCGTCAACCATTATAGCTGCATCATCCTACTCGGCATTTCGACTCATGAACCGACACCGTTCCGACACAAGTATCTCATTGTCTCACGACCAAATCGATTCCACGATAAAGACGACTCAACAATGGACAGAGACCTGGATATCTTCATACAATTCCACCTTTGGATGGCTCTCCGTGGAGGGGATAATTATTAGTTCCGCTCAGGTGTTGAGATTTCTATGCGTCGGCACGACTTTCAGGATTCGTATCCTTGGATGAACTTCGAAGAAAGAGGATACCTCAAACCGAGTATGCCAAACGCAGCGACATGTCTTGGCCCTGCCCTCTATTTCGGTCGGAATATACGATTCGTTACTGATCGAGAAACCTCGCGCTTGCCTTCAAAACTGTTTCGTCTCACCCCGTCGGCTTTCTTGTATGTTAATGCGGAAAAGGCCTCTTTGTCACGTTTTTTTTTTCACCCTTCCTTCCAATGTATTTTACGAGGTAACTCTAAAGGAGAGAATAGTCTTCGCAGTGAAGTTTTATCGTCTATGACCGTAGCTTACACCTCCCTATACATACATTCTCTTTTTATGGAGTTGTGAGAAAATGAATATATAGTTCTAGGTCAGAGGCTTTATGTTCGTGAGTATATAGACAAACATAATATAAAAAAGGGAGATCGTGAATCTCCTCTCACGAATGAGAGATAGTTGCACGATGAACTTAGGAAGAGTGAATATACTTCGAACTGGTATTTCTTTGTTCACTAAAAATTAAGCGCTCTTATTTTAGTGTATCCCTTTATTTGAAATATAAAAATAATACTTCGTGAGCTAAATTAGAAAATGTTTTACATATTTCTATCATAATATTAATTATTAATAGTAATTATAATTAACAAAAATATCTCTATGAGAAATCAGATTTTGCGTCAAGTCGGTTTCTTAACCGGATTTCTTAGGTACCGGAAAATACTGAGGGTGACAACAAGAAAAGGTAGAAATATGAGTGAGAGCGGAAAATGTTCTAAGATCTCAAAACCAAGCCTGAGGGGTTAGTGGGCGGTGTTTGGTAATGGGGCTGGTGCATCTCTAATGTAGGGTTTAACAGAGAAAATTGTGTGAATTAGATTCGGGGTTGGATGTAAAAGCAGAAAGATAAATAGACGAACGAGATGAAAGATGGTGGAGAGTCTTATAACGAGAAGAGTGAAAACATTAATCGTTACGAAAGAAGAGGAAGGGGAGAAAGTTAATACGTGAGGGAATGGCGCTGTGTGACTAGATGCGGAGTGGAATGATAGGAAGAAATAGAAAGGGAGTGCTGGGAATAAATGGAAGAGGATAGAATGTACGTGCGGGTATGGACGCTATTGAGGAAGGAGATTTCGATAGGAGTCATCTGATAGAGAGAAGCGTCTAGGCATTTCACCCATAGAATTTTATTCTATCTTTGGAGAGCATTTCTAAATGGTAATTCACAATCCTCACCTGCAATCTTAATGAAATATTACGAAATCACACAATAACTTGATTCCAAGCAAACAAGCTCCGTTACTCCATGATTTGATTGCTTTCTTGATAAATAAACGTGCATAGACTGAGCATCCGTAGCTTACCTTCCCGTTCTAAGACGGCCATTTTGTTTTCCCGACAAAAGTGTTGTGAAAATTGAATCCAAATTATTACGTTTTGCATTATTAATATCGTAGGGAATTCGTATATCTGCAGATTAAATATCAGCCGTATTATCATTTAATTTGTGGTGGTTGTGATCTTTTGATCCTTGAAAAAGGTCTTTCCAGCGTCCCTCTCGAAACATTGGCATATCATCCCGCTGGTCGGCGTCTGCTAGTTCTCCTTTATCCTCCACTCATGGGAAACTTTGCGCGACAAAGCACAGATGTATACTCAAGTGGATCAATTGCCAATTAGTCTTCATAGTCTTCAATTCCCTTTCGATTGTGCACTCGACTTGAGCAATAATGCGACTCCGTTGCCACCTGCGCGCCCTCTGGGAAACATCATATCCACTTATTTGCTGTAATGTAGCGAATAACGACTACTTATTAGACGTCATGAGGAATCCTCTTACAGAAGTATCGGAGAGAGCTTTGGCAGAGCTTTGACCTGTCATGACTAATAGGTCTGTTTGCGTGCTTTCGTATTGGAGTGCAGAACTGCGGCAAAGGCGTGGTTCCCACAAACGCATAGCTTTCGACCGGACACGGAATTCATTTAATTGAGGTCACCGCTGGATGGTTTAGTTAGCCAGGCCTTCTATTCAAAGATCATTAGTTTCAATTTATGGATCAGGAAAGAATTAGAATCGAATCGGTTGGTTGAAACCAGCTTTAAGAATTACACGCGGTATTTATTTATGAACTTTTCCTTGACCCCAACCTAAATTCACGCTATTTATTTACATTAGTTCTTTATGAAATTATTTGTCTTATAGTAATTTATTCGAATCTTGGAATCATCAAATTTGCGTCTTTTATATCTATGCTACGTTGTTATGCCTCGCTCATGAATGTCGCTAATCAATTGTTTCTTTTCCAGGTGATGCGGTAGTCTGACAGCAGTGCCGAAATGACGCCTACAAAGTGGTTATCTCCCAGTCTTCTGGTCCCCTTCGCCCTCGTATTCTCCTGCGTTTGTTTAGCTGCTCTCAGCGATGCGCAGGATGGGACGACGTTCAGAGAAATCACGCTTGGTGAGTACTTGCATCAAACATATTTTTCTTTATTCGTAATAAAGAGTGGGAATTTTATGTCGCGTTCGGACCTGTGATGAGTATTATCCTTAGAAAATAAATCGTAACAACTCCACAAGAAAAATAGAATGGTATTTACGATGATTTTTCTATCACGCTAGATACGCAAATTTCAATTATTCGCGAATTATTTGAAATTTCAAATTCGTTAACTGTAACTATCATCGTAACCCGTATCTTATGGATAAAGCGACGGAATTTCTCTCCTACAACCACTGATGCTGTTTAACTGAATTTCACATCCGGCGGTGACTATGGCGACAAATTTCCCTAAAAAAATCGCCATGATTTAATTGCCGTCGGAAACGAGATGCTCCGGATGGGTTGGAACACAATTCAAATTGCTCGAATTAGGGTTTCGTTGTCGAGAGCAACAGAGCCAAGACGTCGGCCGAAGGAGTTTCCAGACTAGCTCTTTTCATTTAATCCGTTTATAACCCATCGCTCGCCACCCAAGACGAATCGAATGGAGCATCTGGGAGGGGACGTCTGTTTCTCTTCGCCTCATTAACAGTCACATCTAAGAAAGCGCAAGGAATTCCGCCACGGATAGTGCTATTCCTCTACGCATTACGCTACGCCTAGTCGATTTTCTGCTCGAACGGTGAATCGATCGCTGAGGAAATTTTCCTGGGAATTATCGAGTATCACTGCGCAAAAAAGATGGCCGCCGTTTAGGATGGCGAGCGGCCATTTGTTTCGGAACGAAGGAGAGGGTGGTAATTAATTGGTTTCTTTACGAGGCACGCATTTAATTTCTTAATCCCCTTCAATAAACCCGTCTCTAGTATCTCGTGTGGTCAAGAGGGAAAACTAATCATTCGGTTCGGGTTACTTGGTTACGCCCGCGATCTCATGAGGACGTGACGAGAGGCACGCGCACAAATTAAAGATAATGCATCTCAACTGAAGGCATTTTTCCG
This sequence comes from Pachydiplax longipennis, assembly GCA_036926295.1. Classification (NCBI taxonomy): domain Eukaryota; kingdom Metazoa; phylum Arthropoda; class Insecta; order Odonata; family Libellulidae; genus Pachydiplax; species Pachydiplax longipennis. The sequence goes on from JAVFKF010000012.1 coordinate 24,009,259, forward strand.
AACCGTAAGCTAATGAGTCAACTTGGCCGAAAGATTTCGCCGACGCATGTGAAGTAGCGGTACTCAAATGTTGTGTACATACTCCAACACAAACGACTCATTCAAGTTATCTGTGCACATCCGGGTAGCGTATGCGAAATCAGTTTAGTGCTGCAGCACTGTATCGAATTTAAATATTTAAATTGTAACTTAAGTGAAATATGTAGCATTCGAAAATTCAAAATGGGAAATTACAAATTCGATAATGTTTTGCAATTCTCCTGAGTTGAAACAAAACCTTAATTTTTAAATGTTTTACTATGCATTCCTGAGTTCCATGAATGAAAGAAAGGAACATATTTTCTCTAATTTTCGATAATTATTCCCTCAGCAAGGGGAAAGAAAGTACGCAGATGTCCAAAATGAATTTCATACATATTTATCTCCACGCACAGAAATTAGCGACTTCAACTTAACATCCTTCTTTCACGTCGCTAAGCACCTGTTGGAATCCGTAAGACTCTCGACATAATTACCAGATACGCATCAACAATCATCTTTTGAGCTATTTGCCCTACAACGTCATATTTCCATTCCAATTACACAGGCGGTCTTTCTTTTCGTCCTGTAATTCGCAAAGACGCTCTGCCAATTATTTCTGTGACCAGCGGTCGCATCCATTACATCCATGTATCTTTACTAAAGTCTGTTTACCTTTTTGTCTGCCATGCTAATTGACCATTAGGCGTAATAGGGTCGCGGCGGCTAGCGGAATGGAGAGAAGTGTTTCTTGGTGTTTTTTCCGTCAGCGGAGGGAGGGATTCGTAAAGGAGAGCTGGGAAATAAGCGAGAAAAAACCATAGCGAACAAATAGCGGTGGACGGGGACTCTTAGAGGAACACTGAATTAATTGCGGAATCGTCTTTTGCTGCTTTTAGACTTTCCGGCTAAATGGATTCACTGAAAGGTTTCATTACACTCTCATTTTTCTTCCGAAGGACTGAAGATTGATTGACCGATAAGGCAAGGGGAACGTATCTTGGTCAAGCATATAGTTTTGCATTTAATTTCTCAGTAGATATATAAGATCTTAGGATCTACTATGTTTAATTCCCTGCTCTCTGGATTATATTTTAATAGAATTTTTACGGGTTCATTTTCATTTTACAATGGACCAAGAAAAAGATTTTATGGAAAGAAGGTAGTTAAGGGAATGGAAAAAAGTGTGACACAATTGAAAGGGAATCGTTTATTTTTACTTTACAGTTTAGAGTCTCTAACTTGAAGCTACTTAACTGAATCTAACTGAAAGGAACCAAGACTAATTTTATAAATTGTCAATTTGTTATAATAAAAATAGCTACTGCTCCATCTGATGTAAATCAACCTTCAAAATGTATTGCTTTTTATCCTTATTACGAATTTTTATGAGAGGTAGCTTTTCAACGTTAATTCTTCGATTTATTTATTTTTCAACATAATACTGTCCTTTCCCTCTTTCCATCCCTTAATGGGCTTCTCTATGAAAAGCGGCGGGCTTGTAATTGTTTTCCTTCATCATCTTGCATCGGGTTGAATTAAAGCCCTTCCTCGACCCTCCATCCATCCTCTTTGATCCCTTACGCCGTCAGCTTTAAGAAGACGCGCTCTCCTCCTCCTCAAATCGAACCCATCTTCATGGCTCTTGTAACCCTATCGCAGGTCATTTCGGACGTTAATTCCGGTCCATTATGCATACGCCCAAGTGCAGGGGCTCCTCCCGACCTTGAGGTCTTCGGTTCGCAGCCTCCAAAAAAGGAGCCCCGACGTGTACTTTTCGTGACCGATCACGACCGATCAATCGCGGAGTAATTGACCGAACGGGAGGACGATTCAATCCGACTCTAATTATCGGGAAATCGGTTTCGATAAAAGGGAGGGCCTCGTTATCGATCGATGGATCGAAATGGTTCGTCTCTCGAAGCGGAATCTCTCGGAGTCTAAAAATAAAAGGAGGCCTTCCTACGCTCAATTGAGTGGAACTGAGGAGATGACACGCAGGAGAGCACATAATGTCTCGTGTTGTGTCTGCAGAGATGCGAGTGGGAGAGACACTTGCCATAAGAGATATAAAGGATATATAGAGATGGGGATGTCGGGAGATAATGATGGGATCAAGAGAGGGTGAGGTGGGCATTTTATTACACTCGGCCAGACGTGGACCCCACAAGGAGTGGTTTAAGAGGTCCATCACATTTTAGGGCGTGCAAAAACATTTAAATTATCGCTCCCATGACGAGCAAAGAGAAACAGTCCTGCTTTCGCTCGGCATATTTACTGGGCATATCCACTCGGATAGGATCGACTTTCTGTTATTTCCCGTCTTTCCCTTTTATATTCCTTCTCTCATCTCTTTCATCTCTTCATTTAATCTTTCTCGAGAGTGTTAACTCGAAAGGATGTTTAGTTTCGGATTCTTGATGGTGGTTAACTGCCCTTTCAGTCTATTTACTTTACCATATCTTTGAATGTCTACTTTACGCGATTTGTACAGATCTCCATTTACAGTCTAATCATTAGTGATTTAGAGTGTCTGTTTCTCAGTATAGAGATTTTCGTACGCTCCTGGAAGTTTCAGTCTTAGTTTGTTAATGGCATCAAATTATGCTTTGTTGAATATAATGGTATCAGCTTGTTTCTTCCTCTCTTCCTATGAAAACGATTTTCTTCATTTACCATTGCTAATCTTGTAATTCTCATTTTCCCCTCTCGTTATTTCTCTCTCTAGCCCTCTAGCTACCTAGCCCTCTTTAAGATTGTCTCAACGCTTTCTTATTTGTGTTATTAGAATAAAAATTGCTCCAATTGGAACCTACTTTCTCCCTTATCCCCTCTTAGGCGGTCTTACGGAAGTTATGCTTGATCGCGTGCTCGTAGATGCGGATCAGATGAACCCTGGCGTGCTAGGCTCTTACTGCTTTTGTTAGCGAGCACGTGTTTCTATGCGTATTCGTTCGATTGGTTAAGTTAATTAACAGCTGGATTCATTAAAAAAGAGAAAGCTGTACAATATCGCCCAGAGGTAGTTTTCATTAGTACTAAAATTATACATTAAGACGGTGTACAATGGAAATTAGAAATTAATTATCTTAAAATGATTTATATTATTTTCTATTTTTAGATTACTACTATTTTTGTGCTTGCTCTGTTGGACTGGATGCATTGATAATAAAAATTACTTTTAAAATATTTGCAAATGCTTTCGATACCTTTTGATCGGTTGAACGCAGGGGGCGTTTCTAGAAACTCTCCATTGGTTGTTATAAATTGCCAAGGAGAGCTATTTGAGAGGATTTCATTACGAATTCGTATTCAGTTCATTTTAAGTTTTAAGAGATGAATTCTACTTTCTCTCTGAGTAGGAGAACTAGATAAAATGCTTTAAAGCTAATAGTAACTCCTCCCATATATTTAACGTTGAAGAAATAAGGAAGTTTCCCTGTAAGTTATGGCCGCCTTGCCGTATATCTTTATTCGAGCTTTGCGCGATTTCATATGCAAATTCGACGCAAAAACTAACTTTTAGCAGTGCATAAACTTGCGCATGAATTATGCATAATCTTCCAGCGCTGCAGCTCGTCCTCTTTAACCATCCTCCCGTCAAGGTCGCTTTTAATAATTTTTTTATTTTTTAGGAATTTTCCCTCCCCTGCACATTGTCTCCGACGTCATTTTTCGACGTCTGTTCGGGAAGATTGCTTTGCGATAATGGGTTTTGATGGGCTGAATTGTGGGGCGGCAAGTGAGCGTATGACCCTAAGGAGGGCGCGGCGGAGGACAAAGGCAATGACGGGCGCCTGCAATGCACTCAGGTCGGCTCCTTGCCCCTGCGCTTTCACAATAACCCGACGAGAATTTTTTCAAAAAAGGTCGAGAAATGGAAATTACCTCGTCATCCGTGGGACGAACGAAGCTTTTTAACTTGCGTGTTTTTCATCCGGAGGGATCCGTCGTCGATGTTTTTAATAGCTCAGTTGCAATATATCGATTTAAACAGAAGAGATGGGGTGAATCATAATAAACCAACGATAAAATTTATCTTCAGATTGCCTTTCTTTTAGAGTTGCAGCTGACGAAGCAGAGAACCAATATGATGCATTTAGACCTTATTTATTCTGCATGTGTTTTTCAAGCCCGATCTCTGGAGGCGGAATATGGCTTATATGTTTTGATAAAGTAAATTCGCAACTGTCTTCAATGATCAGTATTCTGTAGATTCCTTCAGTCGCATATCCACTATTATATTCCTATGATAGTAGTATAGAGTAGAAAATGCCCATATGTAAGCTCTCTCTATTCATTAAAAAGATTTTTCCGTTTACAACATCTCCTCTCGCGCTTCATTCAGAGAATTTTCGCACCACATTCTTTCACTGAAAACCATCCAATTTCTTATCTCCAATTTCAATTTAAATTCCTTACTCATCGCCTTCGCGTAATAAACATGGAAACCAAGATCAATTTCGATAGGAGGAACATTCCTTTTATCCTCCATATGTACTTACGGCTGTTTACAAAGACCTGTTTACATTCCCCTTAACTTAATCGCATTAACAGATACGCCAAGATAATAAAGGTGGCTTAACGTAAACTACGAAAAAGGAAGCGTTTACATTAGCTTTGCCATCTCCGACCACCCACATCCATTCTACCTCGTTCCTGTTTCTCTCGCCAGCCTTTCTGCCTCGTATCGCGGACCTTTTCGTGATAAATGGCATCGTACCAAGCGAATAAAGAGGCCGCGGGATGCAGTCACTGGGCAACGGGGCGGATGCCAGCGGAAACTTGGGATTTCCCCGATCCAATTTGTTTGGATCCCTTGTCTTCTTCCGCCCTCCTATCAGACACTCCCGCAACAAAGAGTAACTACTAAATGTTGATGGGATGGAAGAGGCGGTTAATAAGCAACGTTGGATGTATGTCTGAGACAAAAGGGGAGACGTAGAAGAAAAGAGCTCTGGTCCAATTAAGATCTAATATTGCCTCTGAGTTACATCTATGTCTGAAGAGGTATCTTTTATAGTCGAAAGATCTTCTTCCCGGAATATTTCGGCTTTTATCTAATTAGAAGGAGGAAATGGGCCGTTTGATTATTCAAAATTAACAGCGGTGGTTAAGTTACAGGTATATAAACATTTATTTATCATTTTAATTTATTAAATCATTATTTATAATTTATTCTATGCGTACACGGTCGTCTTACGTCTTACATTTTAAAGGCATTTGGCTAAATAATTCTGTTTAAGTTATCCCAAACAAACAGCAATATTTCGTTTCAAAACCTACACCACACTACACTATCCTTATTTCTTATTGATATAAAATATATGATTTACTTGAACCAATCGCAGTTAACAATTTCTCTATAGCTTCCAGCTCAAGATAACACAGGAAAAAAGATGGCATTTATTTTCAGTACTATTAACAGTACATATATATAGAAAACTGTAAATTTAATTCCTTTTTATCGCGTTTCAGGGAAGAACTAGGTTGCTTTTATGACGTTAGTGAAAGAGTTGTGAAACAACACGAACGTTGTATTATTTGGTTGCCGTTTTATTTGGTGGTTCTCCATTTCCTGTATACCTTTATTCAGGAAAGAAAATGGCAAGAAAGCGGAACACATTCCGGGATATTTCTATGGTTTTATTTTTAAAAAGTTTTAAATATAATTTTTAAAATACTCCCTAGTTTCCACCTTGATACTCAGCATCTATGATTCTGAAAGTCTTATCGCATCATAGCCGTTCGTACACACATTTGTATAAAATATTCATCCTAACGTTATAATGCTGACTCAGCCTATTCATTTCTCTCATCCAGTAATCGGAAGCATTCGTCTTTGTCCGTCCGTCGATTTTAAATATCTTGTTAAGTCTTCTTCCCGCTAACGAGAATAACTGTCCGTCAATTAACGTAATGGAAGTTTGTTTTAGAATTTCAATTCGCTCGCAGTGTCGTCTTCGAGACTCATCGTCACCACATGCACAAACAGACTTAACATGTCTTTCATCCGGGAAAAGTAATGGCAAGCAATTTAGGCGATCCATCATTTCTCTCCATCTTATTAACTATTTGTAATTTATCCTCTTCTTTAATTGGTTAAAACAACCTCTCACGATTTTCTCGCAGCCACGATTCTATATTTGTACTCTTGAGCAGGACTCTCGTCGTCCTTGCTTTTGCCAGCTGACCTTTTCATTGCCGCACAGTACCCTTTTGCCACTTATTCTTTTTTGTTTCCGATAGAAATTTTAGGTGTTGATCTATGAGTCCAATCCACTTGTCGTAACTACATTTATCGTCTATGCTATCTTGCATTGGAATTGTTGAGGGAAGCGTGACTTCTCATGGTATCTTGTCGTAAGTTATGATATGATGTAGGAAAAATATCTAAAAACATAAATTTGAACTCGTGTAGGATTATTTTTCTATTAATTTTTCAGCTCTTTTCTGTGATTATTGGGCCAAAGTTTCGATATCATGGAAATCTTGTGGCTTGTCCGCATGTAGACGTCGTGTGTAATTGTAGGTCTTGCATTTATATGTATATGTATATACGTCGTATTAAAATTATGACTTAAAGATCTGTGCATTCACTGTATAGCACTATCGCCAGCATAACATAACAAAAAGAATACATCACTGAAAAAATTCGCAGATTATTATTAAATTATAACTTATAAAAGTAGGAAAACAAAATTGATGTAGACATTAATTAATATACAGACTAAGCCTTCTAGCCTTAAATAGCAGCTTATATATAATTGCGAACTGTTTTACGACGCAATAGCACAATAAACATTTCCTCTAAGTGTGACGAATAATTGGTTGATGCTGAACTGTGTAAACTCTCTCGACTCTTACACCCTTCGCAAGTCCCTTCTTCCTTTCAGACTCTCCGTGTATTTGTATGTACTTCTCCGCAGCTTAAGTGCCAACCAGTTTTAGTCAATGCATGTCCCATTTATCGTTTGCGACGCAGAACACTCTTCTCTTGGTGCGTTGTTGGGCTGACGATGGTAACTTCTTCACGGTCCAACCGCTGTCGTCCCGTGATCGAGTGAATGCCGCTCTAAACCGTGTTTCTGGCCTCACCACTTCTCTGGCCAACCTTCTGCAGCAGTCACTCGCTAATCATTAACACGCCTTCTCTGGCTCATGGGCATTACACCAGTTGTATTTGAGGACCATTCCAGAGAACTCATTAAATAGTCCATTTTCCAAGGAAAACTCAATGGGATATTGAATATAGAAGTATATTAACTCCACACCAAAGTTTATTATTAATCTTAATTATTAATCTTAATTAATTAGGACTGAAGCTTATTATAGTCGTACCTTGTATTTTAGCGGAATTTTTCTTTATTTTTACGATTTGTAGATCGCACATAGGAACGAGCTTTTTCAAGTTCGCAGCTTCACTCATTACTTTAAATCCAGGAAATCTTTCTTTAACATTTTTTTCAAATTTAACCATATCTTTAATCAAATTAAATAATTACGGTAGATTTAGATTCCATGGAAGAAATTAAGTGGGCATGATATGATAATTCTATATGTACTCAAGATTTCGATTGCTCATTTGGTTGGCACATATAAGTAATGATCAAAAAGTGATTTATTCAGTGAAAATCGATCAAAATAACCTTTTTACATAATTTCACTGCATATGGTTATCATGGAAGAAAGCTAATTCCTTACTCTATGCAGAGAAATGATTTCATAATGCCAATTAAAATTACCCGATGCTAATGGAAAAGAAGTATTTCAAGCACTATAAAAGGCCTGCCAAGTTAAAATCAAGAGCTAAGGTCATTATAGCCACTGCTTGGCTCGTCGAATTCTTTGGAAAGAGACGAGTATAGAAACAGGAAGCGGTTTGGAATTTAATAACTGGGAAGGCCTTGTATTTTTAACTGGCAACCATGTAGAATTTCCAAAACGAGAGGAGGATGTGGTTCACATTACCGGAATGTTCTGCTTAATTTACTTTACGCAACAGGCTACTCAGGTGCTTCGCGGTTTTATGATATATTTAGTTTCTTCAGAAAACACGGAGATTCTTGTTTCTAAATTAATTGCTCGCTAAAATAAACCAGCATCGAGTGACGCACTCTTGGCTTCAAAGTTAGCGTAATCCAAATCTCCACGGTGAGGTAACTACTTCCGACATGTAAAACCTTTATTTTCTTTCTTGCGGAAGCTGTACCAATTTCCAAAAAATACATAAGCTCCTCCGGTCTTGCATATCACAATCCAAATGATATAGGATATATAATGCATACTTTAATATGGATTCCATAATCCAACCCGAATGTCCAAATTAAAATCTTCAGCTATGGAGTGTATATTTTGTTTCTTAGAAATATTAACGATTGAATCGTAGACTCCTCTTCCCTTTTTTTAATGTAATTTTTCATTGGAATTACTCTTCAGTCTAAAATAAACCGTATTTTAATCCCACTACTACATGGTAAATGGTGCATTCTTCTCACTATTTTAATAGCCTTGTCAACATGATCCTTTGGCTATCAGAAAAATCTCGGTGCAATTGATTCAAGCAAAACTAGTTTTCAGAGGCATTTCTCCATGACTTGCGATTGCTTTGCTTTTGTTCGTATAAATTATCCTTGGTTACTTTTTAGGGAAGAACTTTTTTCGGATTTATATATCCTCCGTCGATTACGCCCGGTGTGAAAATTCAATCAAATTTATTTAATGCGCGATGTAAAGGGAAGGCGTTGTAAACGAAGACGTAGCATCTCATACTGCGGCCGTAAAAGGCTCCTAAAACACGATCTCCGTTTTATCTCCGCCATAATCTTTCCCGAGTCATCCCAAGGCACCCATCTTGGAGCGAAAAACAAAAACCTCGCGCGCGGGAGGTGCGTCATCCTACGCTTAAAAAAAAAATTACGACCCCAAGAACGGGTCGAGGAGAGAAAATCATGCACACCTATGGTTCGACCCGTACCCCATTCACTCCTTTATCTTTTTTCCACAATGCACGACGTGTTGCGCTAGGTCAGTGATGTAAAAAATGGATTTGGGAGGGATGGTGTGCGGGAGAACAAGTTGATGCCCACGCCCAGCACAGCGAGAGTGTGCTCGCCACAAACCCTTTTGACCTCACGCCACTTCATTCATTCCTTACAATGGCTCTTTAAGACCTCCCTATCTCGTATCTCCTTCTTTCTGCGCTCTCTCGTGGCGTCTTTATGTCCTTTCTGTCAAAATATTGTGCGGCTTGCGCACTGATAAATGGCCGCTGCTCGTGGATTCGAGAGAAATGATAGGTCTTTTTTTTTACTTCTCGGAAATTCGTACGCGGACGAACATTATGAGCCGTCAAGAAGAGGATGCAAGAGTCGCGTCTGCAGATGGTCGGAGATAAGGAGTGCAGTTGCTAGATGATGTTAACATTTCTGCTAGGCTTCACTCAGCGTTTCATGTCGACAATTAGAGAGAGCTAAGTCGCCTTTCTTTCGCTTTCATGGCCATTCATGGTCAACGCCTTCTTGCTGCGCTTACGATCATTCGGCGCTTTTATGCACCTAATGTGTCTTAATTAATGCTTTTTCTGGTTTTTTTTGGACAAATTAAAATTTTCAATGTTTTTATATTTCCCATACCAAATGGGCATCTTTTATCATGCAAATAACTTTTAAAAATTCGACAGGCTCAGATTTTTTTCCAGTAATACATACTTATGATCGGACGTACGGTTCAAAGTTCTTGTTTTAATAAGAACTTTGAACCCTGAATAAAGTCATTTTATTATTATTATTTTAAAGCTAAGTTGATGTCAAATTTGGTAAGGCAACTTTAACTCCGAGATCATGATTTCCGACTGTTTCTCCCTTATATCAATATCGTTAGCCGTGAGGGGATGATTTAGAACCAACCCCAAAAATTAGAGGATAAAGGACGTTTTTCTCCACGAATAAACTCGATGATTATCCAAAAATGACACTTCTAGCCCGTATCTTCCCTCCGGTCCTGATATTCTACTTCTATTATTCCCTCCTCTCCTTATAGTGGAATAACGACCCTCTTTTTTCTCTCCTCTATTGTTATGCAATTCGGTCTTTTTCCTCTAATCTCGCTGTAAGTCCTTTCCCTACCCCCCATCCCTTCCGCCAGACCCTGCGCTCGAAGGTCGAGTTGTCCTTCCCCTTGTTAGGCTCCGCCCAAAAGCTTTCAGCCACACCCTGATTTACGAAAAGCAAACTCCCTTGCAGCGCTGGGGTTGAAGTTGACACCAGTCAGCCGATAACGTATGCGCCTTGGGACACGTCATATATGCGTCGCGCTTTCTTGAAATATAAAAGCGTGAAAAAAGAAGTTGATAAATTTTCCTACAATGAAAGGACAATGCTTAGCTGAATGAGCCGGAAATATCACTCAGGGTTAGATGCAGAGGTTTTATTTGGCATATCAAAACGTCGTATATATTCCTTGTTCTTATAAATATCAGTTGGAATTTTATACACTTCGCATTTGTAAGGCGAGGTGAATGATGATACCCATTTCTGGAGAGGGCTAAACTGTAACATTTTGGTACCTGGACAGTCGGGATCTTTGCTGAAACTCCAGCGTTGAGTGATGATGGCAGGAATAAAATTACCTACGGTATATATAAAAATATCTCTGAATGGCAGTTGATTCAGTACTAAAAGTTTCCTTATATATTTAGGGAAGAATCTAGCTTTTCTTTCAATGGAAATGTGTTTCAATATTATGTGCGAAAACTTACAAATTTCGAAACTCGATAAAAATCACAAGCACTCATCATTAAATAACGGGACATCTATTGGCATCGTGTTCAGAGGTACAAGTCTCCTTGACTGGATTCCTTTTTATATTATAGTTCCACTAATTGCTGATCTTAAATGTCTTCGGAAGAGTCACCATGGGGCTGGGCGAGGTTTAGCATAGGCTTTTAGATGCTGTTCTTCATTATAATCTGTAGCACATTATTTCATGCGTTGAGTACCTCTTCTGAGTCTACATAAACATTGCTGATAATTCAACCTACCTTTCTGTCATTGATGTAGTTACTATTAACTTCTAATACTTCACCTTAAAGTTACCCGCTTTCTAAGTAATAATAGTTTTGTTTTAGTTTTTGTTAGGATATTGAAACTGAGATATAGTTATGAAACTTCGTCATTCACTGATATTTTACCTCATTGCTCATAATCATGGCTGATTGAAAATGACGTGTGGATTGTTATTGATGTACTTAGCGGAAAAACACTTGCTTTCATGAGTTTTCTGTAAGATAATACTTTTCTGTAAGATAATACATTTTACTTCGAATAAAATTCGAAGTAAAATGATTTTATTCGTGTCTTTCAATTTTCCGCGAGAAAATGATCCATGATGAATCTGTCATAAAATCTACTAGCCTACATGGCCATAATTACTTGGGATCTTAAGGATATGGACTACAAGCGAACCTTGGGAAAACAATGAGAACTGCGTTTGGCATCATCCTTCCTTCCCCCAAAAATATTGTATCCTAAACTGTTAGCAGTGAAGTCCCTTAGCGCGGGTGGAGTAACAGGTGTCTCTCGTCCACTCTCTCTCTTTTTATTTACCGAACTTCTTCCCAACATGCATCCCAACGGTCACTCAGGCGCACGTCTCCACTTCCCTGTTTCCTTCCGAGTGTATCCTATCTCTTGTGTCTTTTCGGGAAACCGCACTGTATCTTTTTTTACGCCCCTCGACCCCACCCTCGTAATAAAGGGCTGCCGAAAACAGTGGAAGTGAAAAAGGTTCGGGAATGAGTGTGTTTTGAGACCTCCTTTTCTTTCTCTGCAATGCTTGATAGGGCGCAGCTGTCGCAGAAATAAGCAAGGTTCCTCGAGGAGCGGCTTTAGAAAAAAGCGGGGGGTTGGGATTCGCGGGAAGTGTGTGAAGTGGTGTGGGTGGGAGAATGCGAGGAACAACAGGTGGATGTTGCCCGGTTCCTTTTCTTCTCGGAAGGGAATCTTTGAGGGCGGAATCTGGTGCTTTTGAGGAAGTCGAGTTTTCCGGGGAGTGGAGATACTTGTTAGTCCCACAACGGGGATTGAGATTTATTCAAACGAACTGGTGGTACAAGTATGTGAAAGTAAAAAATGTTTCTCATCTCACTTAATTAAGGGAAAAATGGAAAGTTTAAAGTGCTGTGATAATTGCTGGTATAGAAAATGAATATTTTACTTCATGCTGAATCATTGGCTATCTCATAATTTATGCAAACGGTTCTTACGATAAGATAGGACAACATTTCTTTCTTTTGAGTTATACCTAGTTACTCTTGAAACAATGAACCATTCACGAACCTTAGGAAATAGTTGACTTTTTCGAAGCTGAACTCCGAAATTCATTTGAAAGATAGAAGGTAGGGAAAAAGTATCTTTTTATTTTTAATTGAAAAATAAAGGTTTTAATTCTTTTTTTGGATTTGGGAAATTATTAATTTCATACAAAGGGAAAAGAATACTCGATAAAATATATAAATATATTTTAATCTAAAATTATTAGTGGAATTACATTCCCATTCAATAACCCCTTCATATATAATATAAAAATTCCCGTAAAGTTTATTAGAAAGTTGGATATGCTCTTGGAAAATCAGTTAAATCATAAAACCATATAGTCGTCCGAAAGTTTAGTACTCTCAGGAATCAATACGTAGATTCATTCCGTATTCAAAGTACCCGAAAGATTAAATAAATAAGTACACCGCCGGCATGTTCAGTGTCAAAAGGAAGACGTATCACTTATGACAGGCGTCACATTTTAATCACATTACGTAATAAAACCATCCGCAAAGAGGCTTTGAAAATGATACCATCTTAGCGTCAAAAGGACGGTGGGGGGGAAGGCAGAGTATAACCATTTAAAACAAGCTCACGTCCAAGCCGCCGTGATTAACGAGCTTTGCACTCGCAAAAAACAAAGAGAGAGAGAGAGGATCGAGAAGAACGGCTCCCAAAAAAAGCCAAGTGCAAAGAGAGGAACGGTTGCGCGATGTCTCGGGGATAAAACGAAAAATGCGGGCGCATCTCAAGGCCATTCAAGGCCGACACCTCCGGAGCCCTTGGCGGCCACTTTTTTCCGCCCCGACCCACCCACCACTCAAACACCCGACGCGTATTCCTCTCGGGACATCCATTACAGTCTCGAAAGACCAAGTGGGGAGAAACAAATGACTGATACCGTCGCTTTTTTCTCCTGAGCCCCCGTGAACGCCGGCACGGCTCAAAGCAGTGGTGCTATTCAGATTGTCTAACAGGTAGGGGCCGCGGCCCGAGTGTCTGCCTCTGGTGAGGAGGAAATTTTTTCTTCCGTCTCATACGCCAGTGATCATATGGCGTGGCGCATTGGTAAGCGGTGACTAAGCTATTGCAATGACTCGTAATATCCGATATGAAATATGCTGCAAATTTAACTGAGAGTACAAAACTTACTTTTTGGGTTATTTGTTGTTTGATTTAGATTAGTAACGAAATATTTAGATCCGAATCTAGCGATTTTGTCTTTTTCCATATTATAGTATGGTGAAGCTAGAACATATGGTTTAATTAACTGCGGAGTTTGGAAGAATTGAAAAGATTTTATGACACATTTGTTTGTGTATAATATGATTTACGGATTTATTTTCTATAAAATAGAAAACTCTCTTATGCGTACTCAGCATTGTCATTTTTAAAATATCATACTCATAGAAAATTCCAATCTATTTGCATACTTCATAAATAAATTTACTTTTCGCATCAGACTTGCAGTCTGTTTTTAATGAGATTTATAAACATTACTGTCTTGGATATGTTACTTAAAAAGATCTACATTTTCTACTGTTAACTTTCTAGTATTCCTTAGTATGTATATTTAATTGATACTTTATATTTTATTTATTACAAGTTATGAGATACTTATGAGGGTTTTAGATGTGTGTTAAAAATAGAGAGGGCAATGGTGTGTGTTAACGTTTCATTTCTTTTCTCTCTGTTTGCGAGCATATTCTAAACAGTGCGGTCTTTAAAAAGAACTTTGTGAAATCTTCCTAAAGGCACGGAATTAGTCTGTATTTGCATTTACGCTTCCTCTGACCCAGAATGCCCAAGAGCCCCATTGCTTTTCCTTGCGGTTTGGAAAGCATCGCCTTAAATTAATGGAAATGAACTCTCGGGTCATTAAGCATGGTAAAACAACGTCCATTTTCGTTTTAGCGGCCTAACTGTCTACTTGGAATTCAGTAGCTCCCGGTGCACTTATTTGTTTGAAAAGTAGAATGTGCACAGGGAATAGCCGAGGTCGGGCCTCTGTCAACACGGATGCTACGAGTACATTCCTCTCTACGTGCCACTCCCTTCCTACACGTGGCCCTTCTAATTTGGAACGTCCCTGAGAACAAACAGGCTGTCTCCACTGGAAACACCCTTAACCCTTGTGCTAACCAAGAATGCTCAGTCAGTGCATCACTACTTTGCCCTCGCACAAACCCCTCACACTCAGATTAATCTTCTAGTTTTTCAAAATTTTCGCCGCTACCGTAATTGCTTGATGCGATCGCTCTGAGAATGATATTTAAGAATCTTTCCTGTTGTGCTAGTGTACTATCGTTCGATAACTTTCCCCAATAATTTCATTTACGCTTTATCAAAAATATAGATTATATGCAAATAGAAATATTGAGGCCAAAGTGTGAGTATCTTTTAGTACTTCATCTTCCAAGTGTCATTCAGGCCACTTGCATCTATACAAAAAGATAAAATTGTTACTCTAGTAAATTATATGCTATTCCATTTCCGTATGAAAAACATTCTCGATACACGATTTACATGCACTTTCCAACGACCTTCCTTAGCTGTAAGCTAAATATTTGCGGCTTTACCAAACTCGCAGTATTTAGAATGCTTACAGATGATGGTGTTTATTGAGAGTTTCTTAATTTTAACCGTTTTGGTTAATAAAACATCGTAATTATTCTTGCATGGAAATAATCACTGAATAAGACGGTAAAAATTATATTTTTTCTTATGAGATGCGATCCAGCCTCTTGTAGCTATTAATAGAGGAAGTAAATTCATAACGTTTCAGTGTATATTCCATAAAGAAGTAGATTTCCGACATATTTCCTGTTTTCTGTCCCAGTTTGAGCGAATTTCAAGAAAATAACATATTTTGCATGATTTTTATTAATAGACCAGGAACCCAAGCTTTTCTCAGAAAAAGGAACTGCTCCATTAACCATTCCATCGCTGTGATTCCTTAGTTTCTAACTTTTTCTTATGTCTAACGGTTCAATCCTACCTTCTGCTTTCAATCTACTTTGGTACGCTCCAGTTGTTTCTTTCGTTCCGGTCTCTTCTTTTCCTGTTAACACCTAATCCTTCTCACTCACAGTCAATTCCGAAATAAATGGACTGCCAAACATGCTTATTATCGGTCAACGAAAATCCAAGACTGCCAAATGGCAATGAAGAGATTTCAACATAATCTTAAACCCTCGTCTACTAGAAAAACGAATGGAAAATCAAGACTTTTAAATCATCAACAAGGGCATATAACTATCTCCGAAAATCTCTTTTTCAATTAATTTTATTTTCAAGTAAATTGTGTTTTAGACGTATTCGATTAAAATTTTAACAGTTTTAGTTAGAGTGAAGATAGAAATGAAAATACGCTAGAAGAGATTGAATTAAGGTTTAACTGTCATATATTAGATATTAAATGGAAATAATGTCGAGCCTATTGACAATTGTATTTCTAGCACTTACGCCAATTAGGTACGAGTTTCAGGGTTCGATTCCCGGTTAATGCGTAATAACCTAATGTAATAACTCATTAGAATGTATCAGGAATGGCAACCAAAGAAGGAATTTTAACAGGCATCTTATTCTTGTCCGAAAAGAATGACTCCATTACAATACAAGTATCTCTTTTGTTTTATCTAACGTCTCTTTCATACTTACGATTGCTGTTGTAAAGAAGTAATAATAGCCCGTGAAAATAATCTGCAAACAGATGAAAGTCGATCCCATCCATCGTAGAATCCGCGTTCTCGTTGCTCAAAGTTTAAAAACTTCCCATTGGCTGTTTCGGGACTGAAACGAGAGACGATAAAAGCATTGACTGTTATCCTTAATCTTATGACCCATTTCCTCCCACTTCTTGCCCGGTCTAAATAAACAAGTGAATGCTTTTACCGGTCGATTTCATTGTTTGTGTTCGGCCGATTCCTGTTATCTTACAGGCAAACCTCCGCTTCGGAGATGCTGATCCGCGGAGGAATCTTCGGAGCCCTAGTGAGTCGTTCAGCGCGCGAGATTTTAGAGTAATAAAATTTAATCTAGGATTGCTATCAAAGGGTTGCGGAAAAATAGAAGTCTTCCTACTTAGGCTTGAGCAGAATGAGAAGTAGAAAAAAGTGATACTAAGGAACGGTGGTGGTAGAATATTTTGGTGAGAATTCCTTTATGCTATAAAAGCATGAAGCAAAGTGTTTCATTGTAGGAGAAGCGCTATTTATTTCCTTTATTATGAATACTCCCTGATACCCATTATTAAAGCGCTCCTTGATACTTTCATATTTATCCGAAAGAAATTTTTCATGATTCAACTGCCTGAACGAGATAACTCAAAATGTTGCTCGAGTCCCAAAGTTTACTTTCGAGGCTTTCATTTAAGAAGGTGCAAAGCACGGAAGAGGTTGTCAATGGGCAAAAAAGAGGTCAAGTTTCATTAAGAATGCTACAACAATATAATAAAGCTTGTATTAGCCTTATCGGCTATCATGACCGCAGTTCTTTTGGAAAGTAATTGTAGAGTAGTAGTAAAAGTGCAATGTAATCCACGACAGATGCATAAAGAGCAAGTAGTTCGTATGCAGTTAATCACCTCTCTTTTGAAGGAATCCCAGAAGAAAAGTCTGCTATCTATTAAGGTTGTCTTGTTTTAATTGCTTTCCGGAGTCAGGATATCTAAGGATTTGGTATATTGAGAATCTTTCGGTTGGCCGGCCTGTCTGGTTACAGAGTCGTCCGCCTTGGTGCGCGAGGATCGGCGGCCGGGAGGCTGGTCGGATGGAGGCGGGTGGGGCAGTGAACAGTGTGCCAGGTTCTATTTGGGGGGCAGCGGGAGAAGGGGCGTGTATTTCGGGTTCCCTGGCCTCCCTCCATTACCCACCCTATCCCCACCCTCTCCTTTCTCCTTCATATTACTTTCAGAAAGTCACTCCGTTTCGCTTCTACATGGCAATATTCACCTCCTCGGGACAAGATGTGCAGGATCACGATGGAAATAATTTCAGTTTCGGATTTAAAGGCAGTCGTGACAATCTTCAACCCTCGAATGAGTTGACTTTCTAAGATGAGTGAAAAAGATGGATCGTTGCTCTATTTGTTTTTATCCTTAACCTTGGGATATGCTCACAGTTACGGCCCTAAGAATTTGCAAAGAATGATTAGACAACCATATTGTATGTATTAGTTGCACGTAACTTCCTGTAGGAAGGAGTGTAAGATTTATAGGATAAAATGTGCGCCTAGGAACGTTTCATGTCCATTTTTCTTAGAGATAAATAATTCTACATACCAAGTTATAGGACTTCTATGAAAGTTCTCAGAGAGATTGAAGTCTTTTTCGTCCTTTCACTGTATAAAATTAAATCTACCACATGTAAAAATAATGAATAGTAAATGGAATGTTCCGATTAAAATAAATTAAATATGAATAAGTATTGACCACTAAGAATTGTCGCAGGTTAAACATTTATTTTATCAGCATAGTATATTCAATTCTCTCATCATACCCGGTATCATATGGTGGTGTGTAACTTCTGACGAATGATACGGACTGAAGAATAAATTCAAGGACATTAGTTCGTGTACCATACCCATTTCCCAGCCAGAGCCTCTCGTGGGCATCTACCCGGATAAGATTTGCAACCACCAGACTGTTTTCAGAATTTAAAAAAAGAGATTCTGTAGTCGAAATATTTCGCATGTATACCCAAAGCATTCTTGAGGTCATCTCCTCCAGAATACGATATCGATCTAGCCATAAGATGCTCGCAGGAGACATTTAAGTTTATCCCTTCCAGACGCTATGGAATTCCGGCATCGGACTTTAATCCAAAGGGATTTCGGACCGAGATTTAAGATCGTCTATCGGCTCCAACGATTCTCTCCCCACCGAAATTCCTCCATCGATGACGTCACTTTTTTCCTTTGGTTCTTCCCGCATCTCCCCCACTCCCGTCAATATCACACTTGTGAGCCGCGCTTTTCGGGATCTTCCGATGTTTTTCGCACGTCAGTCGTAATTCTTTCCTTCATCCCGTTCTTCTCTCTTTCACCGTCTGTTTTCCTCCTTTATCATCTTCTTATTTATCTCGCATCTTCTCCTCCCATCAGACCACCGCGGGGTATTTATTCGAACAACTCGCGGTCATTGAAAAGGAGGAGTGCAGAGAGTTACTCCGTCTCGTCTCGTAATTAAAGCGTTGTTCCTTTTTTACTTTTCCTCGGGCGACTGCTTAATTTCTCGTCGTAGCAACTTCATCGTTGATTCTCGTTTGGCGAATTATAAAGACGTCTCTCTAGACAAGGAAAAGTGAAGAAGCTCCTTACATCGATTCTTGCTCGATAATTGAGAAGAATATTTCCCGTCTTTTGCTTCATTTTCTTTCACTTAATTTTGATATCAGTTTTTCATTTCCACGAAGAACTTTTAGGGTAGATTACAAATATTATGCGAATAATAATAACATTCGTGAATCTATAGTTACCCAGTTTCTAATCTAAGACAGATTGAGAATCTTTTCCTTGACCTGGCTTAATCAGGGATGACTTTGGTAATCAATGTGCTATTTTAAAGGAAATAAGTTTGAGTTTGAATAATTTGCGTAATTTTTAAAAACGTATGTAAAAACGCCACGGCTTATTTCGTTTCCCTGAACATATACATGTATTATTATGACGCATTTCATTTCTCTATAAATGGAATGAAGCAATGGAAGATGTATAAAATCCAAGGATATTTTGGCCATGTCTTACACTCGTGAATACACGTAGCAATCAAGTTAATATCCCTCTCCACCCCAGAAAACACAACCGTCTGTTGAGGGAAGCCGAGGAAAATTCCTCTCCTTCGTGTATTTTCGTAGGTTTCTAGATTTTCCCACAGTTGTTCTGATAATAAAGAGTATATTCTCTTAGCACCTAATATTCATCGGGGTGTAAATCCTCTTTATATCTTAACTGGTGGAAAAATAGAACGGCTCTAATAATAGCCGAGTAAATGTTTACGGAAGGGTTGCTATTCTGGGGTATTTTAGTGATTCGCCTCCCTCTTTTCTCCTTTACTCTTATTCCGTACTCATTCCTACTCTTTATTCCTTCTTCTTTTCTTTCTCATTTTATAATCCATCTCTTCGTCTTTGTTTCTACTAATCCCTCCCCTTTCGGATCCATAGCGCGGCTAACCCATACGGTAAACGATTCGCCGACGCATCAGAAGTTCTCGGAATCTCTTTTTTGACCTTCGCCAAGTGCGAGAGGTGAGTCACTGAGGTATGTTCTCCATCTCGGGGAAAGGTTGATTGAATACGAGGAAGTCCTGGGCGTTATTATTTCACGAACCGAATTTCCTCATGAGAAGAGCGAACATCCCGACATTTTATTGAAGCTCAAATACAATTGACTCTTTCCGAGAATTCAGAGTTGGCATTATTAGTTTCTCCAGCTTGTCACTGTATTTCTGGAAATGACGGGACACAAGTTAACCTAAGTCTTCTCGGGAGATACGCATTAAATAGTTCGCAAGAGAGTATTCCATGCTTGATGAGGATTTTCTGAAATCGTTCATCTCAGAAGCGTCTTTAGTGCTGATTCTAGTGAATGCGTGGGCGACTAAAACGTTAATGAACTAATAATCTCGATCATTATCGTCTGCATTTCTGCAATTTTTTCTTGAAGACAGGAAAATTATGTAATTTTCAACATTGATACATTCACAACAAATATCATTGATTTTCTTTTCTGAAGTTACCTTTATTTGGCTTTTACATAGATAAACATTGGTGATTTTTTTTATAGAAGATATGTCTTTTCATAAAAAACTACGTATTTCGCTGATGTGGCATGTTACTAATATTTCTAATAAAGTGGACAAGAAATTAAGACTTTGTATACAGCAATTCCTTTATAGAAAGAATGCAGCCATAAACAATCATTCGAAATTTTTTACTGATTACTGAAACGCTTCATTTTGGTCATTTACGCCTTTCTTCAAATTCATGATTTTTTTAAAAATGCTTGCTATTTTTCCTGCGTGAACATTCTAGAGTTAGAAGTTTGTTTACTGGTTTTCTCGTGAAATTACGACATTATGGTGTTTTTGATGCCTTATTTTGCATATGCCATCTAGTGAAGCAAATATTGCTTCAGAGTCGCATCTTATCATCTTCGTACCTTCCGCAATACATTTTTCGTTTATTTACCTCGTTTGACAATGATCTGTTATAAGTCTAAATTCGATAAAAATTATGCAGAGAACTTTGAAATGGTCACCCAAAGCCTTACAATATCATCCACTCGACATCAGCGTTCAAAACCCTATTCCACTTCGATATGAAGATACTAATAGTGAGAGTACGGAACCGAGGATCTTAACATACGTTAGGGAAATAGGGTATGAGTTCTTGAATTTGGCAAGTGTGCGCCGCGACTGTTTGGAATGGTTTGCTTGAGAGGGAGAAGAAAGGGGAAAGAGGGAGTCGCCAAGCGATCCTTACACACATAAAAAACTCAGGAATTAAAATAGAGTCCGCGGTGAGGATATTTCCGTCGGTGTTTTGAAGGCGTCCTTTTTTTGTGAACTTCGAGGGAATACGAGTAAACGTTAGTCATTCCTCCGCCGCCGAGTACGGAATATTTTTATGTCGCAGTCGATAGAGGGCAACGGAAAGCAATTTAAGGTCTATTCCTGAGGAGGATTTGCGGAGGGAGCGCGGCGGTTATAAAATCATTCATCCTTCATTCATTCAATCGGTTCGCTTATTGCGGTGGACGGTAAATGCCATTTGCGCTTTCACTTAAGCGCCGTTCTGACCCTCGCCGTCAGACTATGGCGGCGGCGGTCCATTGGAATTCAATGAACGGGTCTTTTTTAGCGGTATTATGGGTTTACATGGGAAAAAGGGCGGTTTTTAAGTTTTAGCATACAGACTGAAACACAGGAACATATTTATAATCACGGCATATGAGGTGCTAATTCAACTTCAACATCATTTTAGTCTCCATTCTGACCTCCCTCCTCATGGTGAGTTGATTCCTGTAATTTATACGAAATTAATGTTTGTTAATTTTATAATTAATTAACTAATTTGTCTATGCTAAGTTGTGACTACTCTATTCTTTTCTATTACAAACTTTACGGTGCCTTTCTTTATAAATAAGCTTCCATCCCGTTTTTGACACAGAAAGATTTATCATCTCCATCTCTCACCTCTGCGTGCTCCTTTATTTGTATAGAAAATACACAGTTGGCTTAAAACCGCAGATGTCTTACCGCGGTAATGAGCGAAATAAATTCCCCAACGAAAACGAACTTAAATAAACAAACGGTGTGACTTCGATATAAGAAATAGATAGGAAAATGTAAAAGTAAGGTTGAGGACTACTAATTTAAGCCACAAAATTATCTAACTCGAGCTCATTGAAAACTATTAGATTTGGACTAATTATAGAAAAATATAGCCCACTGGTACACTGGGATATGTTGGATCACTCTGACAAATTAGAAGTAGATGTTACTGAAAAAATCTAACTCCCTTCCCCCTAGCTCGTCCTCAATTCCATAATTCATTCCTTCTATTTTCTCTCATTACTTTCCCTAGCGCGGTAAATCCACCCCTCCTCTCCTGTTTATTTACTCTGCCTACCCGTTTTCGATCCCTTACTCTCCTTTATCAATCCCTTCATCCACTCCCCGTGTCTTCTCACCTCCGTCTTCTCGATTCTTCTTTCGCATCTTTTTCGTCCGTCTCCGCTCTCCTTTCCCCCTCTCTTTGCCAAGAATAAGAAGGTTCGCGAGTCTTTATCGTCGGTGGGGAAGGCTTGGCTCATGTCTTGCGGAGTAGGAAGGTCACGAGGGCGACAAGCTGACTGGGCAACGCGGGGAGGGCGGAGGAGAAGAAAATTCCACGGGTCCTTTTTAAACTTCTCGCCTCTTACCCCCGCTCGCACCATTGCAACCCTTCCAATGCGCAGGCGTAACAGACTCATTTATCCGTGGCTTAGGGACTCCGTTACGAGACTCCCGAAGTCGCCGGTAACAAGTAGTTCTGGCAAGAGGCACCACGTCCTTCCTTGCAATATATACATAATACATATGATTATGCATATATGATGGTAAATGAATTGCAGTCGAGGCTACTCATTTTGTCACTTTTAAAAATATAACGAGTCCGTGAAGGTTCGGAATCCTAGTGTCTTTATTGATAATAAACATACCAAATAAGATAAACTGTATTCGTTTGAAAGTCAGGAAGTTACCTGAAATCCCAGAAAATGATAAATAATGATCATTTATTGGGTGAATTTTATTCCGACAATACCATAACTGCAATCAACTCGTTATATCACGAAAATTTACAAACATTCCTTAAAGGGATTCGATGCGGGATCTCTGTAGGACTTAGCCTAGCTATTACAAATTTGGCTTCATTTAAAAAAAAACACCTAATGGAAATTTCGTAGATATATACAAGTATACTGATAGTAAGCATACTACAAATTGGATATTATAATCTCATGTAAAATGGCCAACTCAGATTCAACTGAATCCCTAAAAACATCAGGATTTCCTTCTTCCAGAAAAATAAGTGGAGTGGTAAAATATATTTGTGGCATGAGTTTTGATTTGTATTTGTTTATCTTGGCATCTGTATGTAAGCAGAATTTTATAGGCTTCAGATGTGGATTAAATGGGAACTTTTCTTCGAGTACTTGTTTGAAAGAATATATTTCGAGTTGGGAATTTAATTCTTACTCATCGTAACATCCATTTGAAAGGTATACAGTTAAAGATTCTCTAGACTGATAATGTGCCCTACTTGACAACTTATATAAAAATTTAAACAATTTACAGCCCCATTGTCAGTTAAAACTTTCATGTTTTTTTTTGTTAGCTGAGCTCTGAATCTTTGAAAAACTCTTCAGGGAACAGGGTGGACTAGTCGCATGAGGTATAATTAGATGGATTGCGTGAATTTTTTTGCGGTAACAGTAGGGTGAGAGGTAAAAATAACTGCCTTTCTGTCTTCCTGTGATGAGCGCCACGTGTTGTGAGCGATTATCGGATGTAGAGGTCATTATTCTTTGGCTCATGCGCATGCCAATTTGGGTGCGACTTTCCAACGGTTACATAACAGTTAACCCTTCCTCCACAAGTCATATCTCTTCATTTGTGTACCAGCTTAGACATAGGGATCAATGGCATGTCTAAGCCTCTGTTTATTGAACCGCTATATCGTTGTAATTTGAAAACTTGTTAAAATTGACTTAATACCGTATCCTACCTCAACGAGCGGCAAAAACTGATACATTAGTATGGGAAAGAACCAGTTTCGTGTTCCTAAAATAATTCTCGGAAGCTAAACCAATAAGTCTTCGATTTTAAAATTGATGCTTGAAATGATATGCGAATTTCTCTTTTCATTATTTTTTACTATTTTCCTTTCATAATGGATTTTGTGTATTTCGGTTTCGGGTAGCGTTCTCAATTTATTTGATTCTATACTTGCTTTACATTCCATAGAAAAAACGCTTCATCAGAACGAATAGTTTAGAATTTCATAGCAGCTGACTAACTTTTGTGTATATATTTTTGTCTTGTTTGTATTTGTTGATTTTCTTATTTCATATTGTTATGTATATTTAGTCTTTTTGTTTTTATTCACTTTAAACTAGGGGCACCGCTGTATGTGAATCTTTGATAAATATATAAACATTTTTCTTATTTCATCCTTGTAAACTCAAGAGAAATAATAGTTATACATTAACGGACACTAATTGAACTTTTCTCTAAGTTCAAAGGATGCCTTTTAGATCCAGAACAAAATAGTAAGTTTTCGCGCTCATATTAACTACTCCCTCTGAATATAGTTTAAAGAAGTTAACTCGTCTAGAGGCCTATGGTAACAGAGAGAAATCTATATCTTCCAAAATAAATTCGACGCGAGCTACAGAACTATTTCGTTTCAACAGATCGTTAACTCGACGAAATAAAACCACGTTACTCTTTCGCCCGCACCCAACACATTTTTAAAGGTAGTTCCACCATTATAGGACGACGCAAAGTTTCTCTTTCCCAAGGCGAAATCTATCATCTCTGTTATCTCTTTCAATATTTAACATCTTTTTGTCACGCGCGAGACTAAATAAGAGTCTAAATATTTTTTCACTTCCCTCGATTTTTTCTCCGCTGCAAACACAGCCACCGTCTTTCTGGCCTTCACTTCCAGATGGGCTCGGAATATTTGTCTTGGATATGGAGAGAGCGGCCAATACGCCCTCGCACGCGTGCCCCTTGTCACGAATGTTTCCCCATCGTGTGAAGTGAGGATCGCTTACCTTCGTGAGATACTCCATCCAATAATACACCCTTTCAGAAAAAAATCTGGTGTGCGTCTTTTCTCCGACTTTTTTCCATTGTTTTTTTTCGCCCCTCGCGAAACCTTTCCATCGACAGACACGCCGACGACGTCAAAAGTAGCCCGCGTGACTCGCTTTCCGGTGTGGATAATATGGGATATCTTCTCTCCCTCCTATATTCTTTGCTAGGATCGCGTCACACCCCATGCCTCTTTCTCGCAGCTTGTTTAGCTCCGGGCCTTGCTGGACGTGATTTCTCGCTCTTTCTTTCATACACGGCTAACAGCTGTAAGAATCACGCAGTCACTCTAAGGAGATACATATATCCCTATACTATCTAATCAGAACGTTAAGTAAATGTGATCATAGGATGAAACGCATCTTATCTTACATCACAGGGATGTATATTAAATATTTTAGCTTAATTCAGTAGAAATCAATGAATAAAAATTCATTCATTAATTAAAAATTCCTATTATTAGAATTTCTTTTCTAAACAACCAGGAAAATGTCTTTTCACTGTGGCCCCAGTTTGTGGTGTTGCCGAAATATATATGGAAAGATTTTTATCATACAATGGAAGATATTGATTCATACAAGCTTCATACAGACTCGAATGCGATGATACTGTAGAAGTATGTACCTTAATATCTTCTGCAAAAAGAGTTATTATAAAAATATTTCTCGAGTTTAAACTAGTCGCCACCATCATGCATTTATTTATGTAGAAGATGCAAAGTGAATAAATTCAGGATATTTCTTGATAGGACTCTAGAACTGGTGCTATCGTTTTTCCTAAAATTTCTCTTCAGTAGCTATTCATAAAGGTATATTAATTATCTTTTTATTTCCACTTCAAATAATTTCCTTTGTCTATACTATATCTGTATCACGCGGTGAAATCAGCGAAAATTGTAACCCTAAGAGGAGAATGACCTTATGTAAACTCAGATACGCAACCGAAACTCTGAGAATATTATTAATACCGATGTCTTCTATTCCGTAACTTCCAAATTCTCAGCCTGACTTCCCCCGTTCTCTTTTCCTAAAGCACATCTTAAGTCGTCAGCATCCGTCACTCAAAGAAACAAGTCATTTGATCTTCTGGACATCATCCCTGTTCTTTAGTTATGCAGACCTCTTAATGTCACCTAAGGCTCTGCACCTGTGCCGCCCTCGCCACCTGATTACCACTTTCTTCTTCCTCTCCTTAAAGCAAAGCTCCTAATTGGACGGCCCTTTGCGTACGCTTTGAGTGACGTAGCTTCTGACATGTGATCATCCGTCCTCATGAGGTAGCCGGACTTCAATTATACGCGCTTTTGATTTCTGAAAGCCTTTGGGAAGCTGCTTAGCAACCTTTAGATGAGCTGGGATTCATTTTGAGTATGAATATAAGCTGTCAAGAGGTACAAGAGTTTTATTTATGGTGGGTATCATTGACGGTAAAGTGGAGAGCAAGCCCTTTTCATCCTTAAATATGTGCCTTTTGGTATTATTAATAAGCCTGTTGGAGATTCGGAAGATTGATTTTAATGAATTGACTTTTACTCCTTTTATTGTGACAGAACCTTTTCAACCTTGCCAAAACTTCTCCAGATTCTATTCTAGAAAATTTATATGGAGGTGCAAATTAATGTAGTGATAGTAGGTTCATAATTAAGCCGGGAAAACTGTAAAATAGTCCTTTTTGTAGAACAATCATTTCATCATGGCGGTATATTTATTTATAATTGGAATAGTGAAAACGAGATTTTTATTCTAAAGGTAATTTTGTTAATCTCTATACTCTAAACCTTTCTGAGTGTGCACTATACCTTATCAGAGAAATCCCAGAATTTTTGGATTGTTAAGCTCTTATATAAGAAAGATATCTACTAAATTCAATAATTATTTCATATTTTTAAGGTTGCGTGAATGTCTTATAATCTTTTGTAGACAATTACAGAACTTAATTATAGAATCATGTTTTTAAGATTCAGTAATAATGGGCTTAAGCGATTTCAGTCGGTCATCAGCGGCTTAAAATTAGACCCGTGTTTCGATACCTAATCAATCATTTTTCCGTAAACCTCATTAACGTCGATTTTGGCGTAAATAATTTCTCAGGTAGCACGTCACCCGAGCTTTCATAATTCCTTTTCTAAGACTTCACTCCATTGACCTTTAAAACCATTTTCATTAGCCGGTAATTGCTATTTACGTTTGTTTTGAGTTGCTTAGAAATATTGCATAATGAATGTGTTGTTATTACTTCTATATTCTTAGTCTCCTCCTTTTCCATCTCTCCCTCCTCATCTCCGTCACCTCCTTAGCTCTCCAAATACCCTCTTATCTTTTCCTTTGTCTCCTTTGAAGTTCGACCATCGCGCGATCCAACTTTTTTTCTCCCCTCGTTCTCTGTCCCCCGCCGCTTCTTTCGAATCCGTTTTTATAACATTCGATGCTCAATTAAGGTCAGTCACTCACCGAGTAATTAGAACCGAGGGAAGTCAAAGTAAGCGAGGACGATATCTCAAAGATTCGGGACCGGTCTTGATGATATAATCGACGGACCGGTCATTTTAGCGAGGTTTTGGTGGAAAAATAACCCGCTGACAGCTACATTTATGTCATTGCTTAAGGAAGGAGCCTGTCCTTTCTTTTTGAAACACAACATCCGGAATCTTTTTATTTCGAGGCGTGGAAGAAAGAGGGCTCGGGTGATATGTGTGTATGCCCGATCGTAATTTTTGTTTTCGCGTGCTTTTCATATCTGGTGTTTATTAATAATTTCGTCGTTTTCTTCGCCTATCATTAAAGATCCTCATACAGTTAAAGATATTACATCCGTTCGGAGATGTTTTGCTTTGTGAACTCTCCCATTGCTCCTCTTTCTAAATTTTGTTGGTGTCATTGGCTCTTAATTCTTTTGCCATATCTTTTAGTAGCCACTTCGCAACTTTTGATCTTGCTCTAAAATACATTCGTTATAGAATAGTTCGTGGTCTTTCAGCGGAGAATAATTGGTTCACTTCTCACCAAAGGGTTCAGTCTAGGCCACTGTTGTCCTATCGCATTAGAAAGACAATATTAGGATATTTTGTAGCTTGACGTAATTCTAATTTCATAAATGATGTAATTTAAAACGAAGAAAGAGAGTAAAATATGTGGGTGTGGCCTGCGATATAAAAAGTTTGTGAATTGGTTTAAGAAACAGGGAGAGGTGCTGAAGATGTTGGGGGAGGAATATATTTTGTAAGAAGTAAACGGAGGCAGAGGAAAATGGCTGAGGTAATATAGAGAGTGGGGATTTCTAAAGAAAATAATTGGAGGTAGGTTGGGCCAGAGAAGACAGAGGGGAACAACACTACAAAAGTGTTGATGAATGTAAAGGGAAAAATTAGTAAATGGCACAGAAAGAAAAAGTTGTTTGTGAAAAAGTGGGGAATTCTAGTACACATGTACCAAGAGATATAACACACTAAGGTGTACATTAAATAATGAATGAACACGGGAAAAATGTTTTTTATTTAATCAATGTTTAACCTCCGTGCTTTATGGGAAGGAAGGCTGTACATGACTGAAAGATAAAGTCGCTTCGAAGCCACTGCTAAAGAATAAGAGACAGGCTCCTTCGGATACACCAATCCAGAGAGATTCTTTTTGGCTTCCAAAATAAAGAAGCGTCAGATTGCTGATAAGAAACGAATAAATTAATGACGTTAATCATCGATTCGTGGAGATTATTTCTATTTTAAGTTCTTCCATTCATTGACTCCGGTCGTCACGTTCCTTTTTCATCTCCCCCATTCTCAGAATCGTGTCCTTTCGTCAATTATATATTCTCAGGATGCCCAACTCCAACATCCTTCCTTTCCATTTCTTCCCACATCTCCTCCACCATCTCTCCCTGTTCTTCCATCCTTTGTCCCTCCCCTGGATCCCTTCCAACGCGACCAGACACGAAAAGAAGAGTACACCGCTGTCAAAGAGAGAGGCATAACGCGTAACCTCCTCACCTCCACCGACTCTACCCTACTTCTCCCGTGCTTTCCACCTGATAACCTTCCCTTTCTCCTTTCGAACCTTACCTGCCGCGTCTCAGCCAAATAACTCGATGACGAGCCGATGGATCTCTTTATCTTCCTTTTTGATAGGTCTCTCGTCCATTCCTTTGAACCAAGGTTGAGGGCGGCGGACAGGCATGCATTACGACACATCGGTAGTTACGTGATTGGGTTTTATTCGAAGATATCAGGTGTCCTTCCCGATGGACCTCTCTCTCCGGAATGCTAAGATACGCTGCGTGTGGATTTTTCGATGGGCTAAAATTAATGAGAGAGCCAGTAAATTGCCCTTGCGATTAACCTAAAGTGCCTACTGATTAGCCTACCTAGCTGTGTGTTCGAGGGAGGTGTAATCAATAATTTCAGGGTTTTACTACGTCGAATCTCTTATTAAAAATGAAGATTACTTAAAGTTTTACCGGTGAATAATAAAAATAATCTTCATTTTGAAAAAGGCATTTTTGAAGTGTTAAATCCTAGAGGAAATTCATTAATACAATGCATTATATTGTAAAAAATTTAGGCGGATTTATGGTAAAATTTGTTATCCCTTCGTCTTGAATCTTTACACCAAACACTTATCGAATTGATTTACGTTTTCAAGAGTTAAGGTTAAGTTTAAGGTTTTGAATTCATCTTTATTCACTTCGTTAAGTGATTTGTGTAAACTTTATCCTCTAAGAAATAGATCGTCCATGTTTATTAAATTGTAATCATGAATAGCATGGTACCCCCAATTCATAGATTATCTCTTTCGTAGATACTTCAATATGAGTAAAATAGATGGAAAATTTATCATCTACTCTATTGTCTCTGTATGTATTTGCTCCAGAGTACTTTAAATTTCTCAAGTTTATCTACGAGAAGGAAAAACACACAAGTTGGACTTATATCTCATAATCCAGTGATGTGAGAGAATATGAAAAATTGAAGAATCACTCTAAAATGAGTTACTGCCTATATTAATCCGAACACTAAGCGCACGTGTAAACTATTTAAAGAAGATACAGTTGCCCCTCAATGATTTCCATTAAACCCTCTATGTTACAAATCATAATTAGGGTAAGCATTCCGATATTGGAAGCAACAGGAGCAGTCCCGTAAGCCCTCATACCCTAAAGCCCATGCTCGCTTCCCTATTTTCCACGAAATAGCTCTTCTTTACTTTGTCGCGCACTTTTTACTTCTCCTTTTATTTCCTGACGCTGTAAATTTCCTGTCGGGGAATTTATAGCCATTTACCGGTCGTTTAAAAGAAAACATTCTCTTGCCGTATTTCACACCGCGGACTGTAAATCTCTCGTTCAACACTTTCTACGAGGAGGAATCGACTGTTCCTCATTCCGACTTCATTTGGAACTCTCCATATAGTCCCTGAAGTAGAGAAACAAGAGTCGACCGGGAAGAGAATTCCTCTACTCCCTTTTCTTCCTTTGTGCTTCCCCGAGGAGTTTTCAACACGCTATCCTAAAGGAGAAAAATCCGTACCTCTGTGATCACTTTGTCAGGAGACTATTCATGTTTTACGTCGATGGGGATCTTAATAGAACTGCTTGTTGTTTATGAAAATTCAGTAACTTTTCTCTGATTCGCAGCTGGTTTTCCCCAGAATGACTGGAGAAAAAATTAGCATCTAATGAATGATATATCTGTCAAAACTCACAAGGAAAGTGTTTTCCCTGTGTTACTGCATTGTTTGGTCTACTCGTTCGTCGTTCTCACTTCTGATTATGATTTTTACGTATTATCTTTTATTCTATGAATCTGTATAATTTTTTCCCAGAATTCACCGTGACTCATCATATTCTTCAGTAGTAGTGTTAGAGTTCGCTTGCACATGACGTGAAATGTTGGCAACTTCTTCAACTCACGGCTAGAATGAAAACTAAGGTAGAATTTACCTTTGAATCGATCAAAGTGGGTTAAATCTTATGTGATCTTTTTTTGATCTCATTAAACCTAAGGACTAGGCCTTTATTTACAGAAGACATTATATTCTGTGAAGAAAAGATGCAAACAGTTATTGTACTTTATTGCGTATTAATGCGTCATCGACACAAATTGATTTTATGTTTTAATAAAAAGATATTTGAAATTGGTGTAGTATAATTGTTAGGTAAATTGCAGCCAAACTTTGATTTCGTCCACTTTAAAGATTTGGGATAAATATTCCAAGAAACGCTCAGGAAATTATTCGCTATTAGAAAGTTTTGAATTTTTTAATGGGCCCCATACGGATCATGAGTCGCTTTTTTTCTTTGGATGAATAACTTCCGTGTCGAAAACTTTTTTCTCATGTTCATTTTTTGCCTAATTTCACCAGATAAAAGAGCAAAATCATCATTTATCGCGTTATAGCAAAAACTTTCACTAATATAATTTACGTAACAATAAAATTTCTCCGGATACCCATATAAAATATTTTTTCCATTCAGTCTTTTTTCTTACTTTAAACCTATAACTGAGGAAAAACTTGTTTTGGACTCTGTAAAAATCTTCCGTCTCTGTAATTTCATCATTTTACGAAGCAGATCTTGCAGGATGGCTTCGGAAACACAAATTGAGATCCATAGAATAATACCTGTCAAAGGGTATTGAAATAGCTGTCGTGAATGAAAGAGCAAAGCGAAAAAAAGCTCCATCGCCTACTTTCGCTTCGGTTTTTTATCCCCGTCGTTTATTCCCATCTGCTTCTCCCTATTTTGCCTTCTAAAGCGTGACTCAATGCGGTCGTCTGGGGCGGCTCATGAGTCTAGCCGTTGAGGATTTCGAGACGTAAAAGTTGGAAGTATTTTGGCGGAAACACGGTCGGAAGGAGGAGAAAAATAAGGGAACGGAAAAAGAAGTTTTCGTCTCTTTCCTTCTCCGCGAAAGAGGCACGAGTCAAAGGGTGCGCGACCTTTCGCGAAGACACAATGTGAAACGGAGTCGCTGGGGAATTCCGTGAATTAGCTCCCTCTCCATAATTTTCGCGACGTCGTAAAAGCGCCGTATTTCCATAAAGGAGTTTCGGAGAGTGTAAATCAGTCGTTTCCCCCTCAGCATTTCCATCCGAAATGAATATGGCCGAAGGTTCGCATAAATAAGCGGAATTTATTCAATCGACGAGAAGGTCGTAACGGGAGATGGGACGTAAATGTCTCGCTGTACGATACCGTTCGTTGAGGCATAATGAAACTCTTTGAGAGTCCTTCTCAAAGGCTGACGTGAATGAAAAGAGCTACTTTTTCTCTTTTCCATTATTTAATCCCGAATTTAATGTGTTTGAAATAAAGGGTCACGTAACGTTCTAGAGACTGAATACCCTTGAAGAAGATTAAGTATCAACCTCCGGAGATACTTATTTCGATTTATTGCTGAAGCCTTTGGATGCTTTGGTATTTTTCGCACGCCTAATATAACAAAGTAACATTTTTATTTTTTGAAGCTTCATCTCCGTGATTAGCATCAAAAATATAACATATGAAACCATATTTTCATGTTCATGTTATTCTAGGCATTTCTCCTTTACGGTATCTGTGGAGAAGAAGTTGCTTCTAAAAATATTTTTTACTGTTTTACATACAAATGAAAACGCATGAAAAATCTTTATTGCAATCAGTAAGCAGTTACGCTAAAAGTTGGCATCATTCATTATTTTTTAATAAAGACATCCTTTAAATATAGCGAGAATAAATTCTACATGCCTCATTTCTTCTTTCTGAGATTCCACATCCATCTTTTCCTTCCTTCTCGCAATTCCAATTTTCCCTTGTTAAATTTCATTAATCAAGATCTTGGCGTTCTTTCATTCCATCAAGTATCCCCTTTTTACCAATTTTTCTTAGAAACACGTCCTCACATATTTTAATTGTAGATTTATTCACTAACCAAGGATCAGGATTAACGAGGTAAATTCCTCCTCAATTTTCCCTCATTTCCGAAGAAAAACATGTTGTCCCCACGCTTTCGGCCGCTTGGAATACACGGTTTGGAAAAATTCGGAGCGTTTTCCGGAAAAGAAAGGAAAAAAGGATGGGGATTGGGGAAAAGATGTTCGGTAGCGAAAGGGCTTAGCGTGTGTTGGATGTGTGGTGAGACGTGGAAAGGCGTACGTCTTTTTGGGCGGGCGTTCCCCAAGGGTGCGACGGGAAACAAAAGGCATCCCTCAAGATTTCCGAAATGCGGGGAATAATCCAAAGGGATTGGATATCGCCTTTTGTTGTGCGGACGAGCATTGCAGACGGCGGCGCGCTTGCTCCCGAAATAGGGCGAGTGGAATTCCTATTTTAAATTAGGATTGACATAAGTTTGGGGCGTAAATCAGAGTCTTACCGCAGATTTAAGACTCGTTTGCCGAGATGCGAATGAGTTTAATGTAGACGTTTCGTAA
Organism: Pachydiplax longipennis; assembly: GCA_036926295.1. Lineage (NCBI taxonomy): Eukaryota > Metazoa > Arthropoda > Insecta > Odonata > Libellulidae > Pachydiplax > Pachydiplax longipennis. The sequence goes on from JAVFKF010000012.1 coordinate 24,042,360, forward strand.
TTGGTTACCGAGTGTATTGAGTTTTATGTTATCGTGCGCCAACCATAAAATTTCCGCATTGCTCTTTCCGAAAACTAGAAAAAGAAAGGCTACGAAGCAGAATGATTCGGAATATTTTTATTTTTAGTTTAGATGAAACTTTTTAGGGTTAAACACAAAGAAAAAGCAACTAAAACGGGGACATATTTACCTGGCTAAAATATCTTGGACAGTAGTCAGGAAATTATAAAACTTTGCAGGAAAAATCCATGAGAAGAGGGTGTGAAAAATCTTTGAACCCCACTGATACTTGTAAGTGAAATTTTAAAAAAGAGATAAAGGCAAAACGAGTAAAAAGAAATTTGCAACACGCCTGAAAAGCAAATTCAGATCAATGCGATGATCAGAGTAAATAACTATTATTATTACGTTATTTACGTGAACGTATTGGAGATGATACTGTCGCCCTTTATTTACTTATTAGATTCCTTGACCACTGGAGTGAATTGCATTTCCTTTTATCCAACAAAGGAATTAGAGCCCGGGAATCACTATAACTTAAGCGAAAAAGATTCTTAGTGATGATATGATATATCGAATATTACCGATAAATAAATAATTCTACTAAGAATGTACATATTGTCTTTGGGAGTTAATTTAAGTGTTAATCACGAGTATTGCAACTAAACTTAAGAGTCTCGTCAAAGAGGACTAAATTGGCGAGTAAAGCAGTGAATAATTCTTAGTCTCACCGAGGAACAATTTTGCGCTAGAATAACTTATCGCTAACTCAGTCCTGTCTCCGGAGGCGCCAGCATTTGAAGCCATTAGCGCCCGTAATTGGAACATGGCATTAGTCTTCCGTCGAATGCGGTGCCAATTTTAAATTTCCCCGAATTCGTCGAGTGCATGCATAGGTGAGTGGGGTGACGATTTGTCCCCTTGTCTGGAGCCTTTACCGTCAATGGACAGGCAAAGAAACCGCGGACGAGTCTCCGTTTAAATATGGCGACGCCCACGCCCGTCTCAACCGGAAATTCCGACTCATGTCATGTGGCAAGTATAAAGACATCCATTTTTTCGTCTACGCTGTCCTTTTTCCCTTATATAAGGGGGCAACTTGTGCGATTTTTGAGGAAGTCGCTCGGAATAGGAGCAAAAAAGCTGGTAATCGAGCTCGAATGACTCAAGGGGATCAGCTTAACAAGTTTTAATCTGTCGCATCTGCCTACGTCTCAATCAGCCTTTTGTTGGAAATCCGAGTGGAATTAGATTGATGTTTACTTCCTCTTCTCTTTGTAATGTTTATCTCCACATGCTAACGATCACCGATTAAAATGAATGATTGAATCTTTAACCTCTGGTCTCTGGTCAAGCCTGAACTAATTGTTCTCTCATCTACTCCTACAATACTGAACCATGTTAGCGGTATTGGGCATTAGTCTTTCGTGTTCACTTGATCGTATCACTTTTACCAGTTATTCCTCATTATCAAACGTGTTTTATTGTAATACTGATTATATGGGCCTTAACATCATGATATACTGCAACAGAAATAGCTTGTTTAACTAATTAACTAATTATGATTTATCTGCACAACAGCACAATTAAAACTAAAAATAACAGTACAATCCAGGTTTCAATGCCTAGTGTCATCATCAGATAATATGTTTCAGGAGTCTCAGGTCTTGGTATTAGTGTTAATTTAAATAGTGATGTTGTATGAATAAATTTTTGTTAGTCAGGTCGGTATCTTTATATTATTATTTTAATAATAGTGCGGAGTAGGAATTCTGATTTTGGTCCAATGCTACCATATTCTAAAATCCCCTTATTGGCTCCTTCTTGAATCAAAATTCTTCAAATCATGCCGTTAATCTCAGTTCCGCACCATTCCACTACGGGAGAACTTCATGCATGAGAAATTCGGCTCCTGACTTTTATCCCCGATACTCTCTTCGTTTACCCAGCACAATAAAATCTCCCACGTACGGAGATGAATGTCGAATAGTTTCCCGTGTTTCGTATTTCTTTTGTCTTCTCGCCTGAGATTCGAGTTTTTTGAACTTACGCCGCAATTAACACATCCATCACGTTCACTCACCACGGCCCCACTGTTTCTAGCGGAGATTCGGTAGTGGAGGCTTCCTGCCCGTCAACCGAATACGGGGAAAAAGGACGAAGGGATGTGAGGAGAATGAGAGGGACGGCGTTGGTATTCCTCGTCATGTGCGTCGCAGGTGATTCAGTGGTCGGGACGGGGGGTCAGCGGGAGGAATATTAGGGGGGGAGAGCGGAAAGAATAAGCTGTGAGAAGAAAATGAGCATGCGTGGAGGAGACAAAAAAAGGATTTCCGTGAAAGAGGGTTGGGGAAGGAAGAAGATTTCAGTTCTCGAGGGAAGATATGATTGACGATAGAGGCTAGATAGAAGCAGCGCTGTCCCAATAGACAGCGTTTGACTAGTTCGTATATAATATTCATGATGATATTCTGTATTAATTAATGAATGCTGCATAGAAACTCAGGAGTGGGAACAACTGAGTACTCTATTGTGTCCATGTCAGAAAATAACCAAAGGGCCGCGAGATAATGAATGGAAGGATTATTCAAGAGCTGCTCATTGCATATTTTTATCATAGTTGTTAATTTCGTAATTTTAAAATGTCAAAAATTCGTAATTTTAAAATCCATTGTCGAGGACAAGGAAGACCCAAAGAGATACCCTAAATCCTAAAACTCTTGTTTTTTATAGCTAGTTTTTTTATAGCTTGTCTCTTTTAGGAAAACTTCGGTAGTTAATTATATTTCTTACTCTTTCAAACATTACGACCAACTCTCTTCCTTTATCGACTTTGTAAGTAATACCTTGGAATGCGTTTTTGTAGTTAAATGAAGTAAATATGAAAATAAGATCAAATAAATCTTTGAGAAATATTTTGCCCGAAGGCCTGTTCGAATCTCATCCAGTCACCAATAGTTTTGGGAATGGAGTGAGGGTTACAAGATAAGATGAGGTAGTTTCGCCATTGCTTTTTTCACTGAGTCAGAGTACTCTAATTAGAACAAGTCTATCTAAGTTCAGCTCAGCGGCACTACATTTTCAATTACTCTTTATATACCATTCAATTATATGTAGCCAAAGTAAATGCCTTTATCAGCAATATTTATTCCTCACTTTCTTATATTATCACCTCCGTAAACAAGAATAAGATAGAATTCATTGATAGAGAACTTTTGTCCATCCTATAGCAAAGCACCAACTAATAATATTCTATTCATCGAAGTATTTCTGTAGGAGCAGAATAGAGCTCATGAATGAATTTAACGAATTTGGCAAATGTTAGGAATACCTTGACTTTTCCACGCAGATGATCACGTGCGCCTCACGACGTGTTAATGATTGGTCCTGGAAGGGATCTGAATGAATCCGGTGGAAGTGGAACGAGTCATACGACCCAGCGTCTGCGCCCCGCGTGACTGTTTTTTTTGTCTTACTTAAGGGCGCGGATCGTGTCACCAAGATTCTATTACGAGCATCCGCAGTGTCCGGTCCCAAGTTGGGATGCTGCGAGATGAAGGATTTAACGCCAAGTGCTGCTCCCTTTTTTAATTTTCAGGCGATGAGCATTGGCCTCTCGATAAAAATATCTCCGGTCGTTGAAGGATGCTCCGACTGATTTTATGGCCCACTTAAAAGGGTCTTAAAAATTAAGCGCCTCGGTGACAATCTAATTTGATATCGTTGAGGAGGACTCTTTCAGTCTTACCCGCGCATTTGCTCTTTCTTAATGGAGACACCGAATATGCGCGCGTTTGGAGGAATTTGCCAATATTTTTCTTGGATTTTTCTCCTCTTAAAAACTTAAGCACGTCCGCTTCAATGAATGTGGAGGTATAGCTTTGGAGGCCAGACGTCAGATATAGGTTAGGGAAGTTATCCCCGAGTTTTGATCATGTATCGTGAATGGAATCGTCAGTATGCCTTGAGAATGAAATTTTGTATATATTTAGTTCATATTATTCTTTGATTTAATGGTTTCTAAGGATAATTTACCCTGTACTACTGATATGTAAATCGATTTAAGTATCATAATCGTTAACCATAATTCATCATTCTATCGCTAGTAAAATTATTACAATCATCAGTAGTGATATTGATCCAAATGCATGATGTTTTGAAATATTTATAAGTGTATATACCTGAATGATCATGTGCTAGTTCATTGAATGTATGGAATCCGTTACATTTCGCTCATACCTCAATTTTATAGATCCGTTTAAAGCGGTATTCGCTATCTATTTTTATGATACAGAGGAATGCCACCAATGCACCCAATCGCAGGCTTTTTCATTTTCCTCCCTCAGCTATCCCCACATCCCGTAGAGGAGCTCGTTAGCATCTTATAATTCTTAAAGGTCTTCCTCCTCCCCCTTCATGGGAAAAGCAAAGTTATCTTGACGCATTGCGTGGACATAAATCTGTCCAAGAGTTCGTACTTTGAGAATGGGCCCTTCCAACCATTTCCTCCTACAATCCAAGTGTGTGGTCCGTGAACAGATCGGATTTCTCTAATTACTGCGACGAAAATCACGTCTTCCGTCCTTCGGCCGCAGACCAGAATGAGCCAAGGGAGAAAGTTAGGTCGCGTGGCGATTGGGGTTGCGAGGATAACATAATAAGCTCTGAGCATTTTGCAAAGAGGGGCACGAAAGAGGAAGGGCTGTGAGGTAACAGGGAAAGTTATTTCTAAGTGGAAGGAAATGGATGGCTTGAGTACGTCTCAAAGGAACAATTAAGCGTCCATCCGTTTGGTATTCAACGCGCTAGATTGGCTCAATGAGCTTTTCAGTGAATATGGTTCCCAATATAGTCATTAAGAAGCGCTTGAAGTAATTGAGTGTTTCTTTACGTCTTGTGAATGATTTTAGATGATCAGTAGTATCAGTAGTTATTAATACATGGTTAGAAAATCAAGCCTAGCAGGTGAGATCTATGTTGATTAGCTCCATCCCTATAGTGTAATTTCAGATAGACAATTAACGCCAGTAAGAAATACCAATTAATAACAGACTAGTATTCAATAAATCTATAGGATAAACTAATACTGCAATATATCTGCACATTTCGTATTCCAGTTCAAATTAATTTTGCAATACTTTTCACAATTAGGGATAAGGGAAAAAAGTAAAACTATATATTATATGCCATAACTCTGAAAGCAACTTAGGGCTAGTAGGTTGACTATCAGCCATTTCTTACTCATGAAGATACTAAGCGAGTTACTTTTTATAAGAAAGTAAAACAAATTTTCGTGTTCATAGGGTAATAGAGTAGCAATTCGTGCATCTCCGCATAGAAATCATAATTCTGTTTCCGTCATTTTTCATCCCTCGATAACCTTTCGCCTGGAACGTGCATCAATTCCGAAGAAACCCCTTTTTAATCTCCGACTACGTCGAGTTGAAAACTCCCGGTAACAGGATGACGGAACAGGGGCGAGCGCCGTTAACCATAAGTCTGACGAGGACCTCTTGGATTTCAGTGCGCGATGCATTCCGCGCCTGCAAGGCAGAAGCTCCATAAGTGCGAGATATGGAAGGCACGAGTGGAAGATAAAATGGTGTCGTGTGCCCTGATGCTTTGAGGGGTGGGTGTTTGCGTGGATGGACCTGGCGAGGGGATGGCGTAGGCACCGAAATCTGTCTGGACACCACATGGCCCATACTCACACCTCTACTCCTCATTCCTCCAAACATACCCCTGCCCTTTTCATCTGCTTTGCTTCCACTGCCGTAACGTATATGCGTACTCGCTCACTACCTCCCGTTTCCCGCCTACCTCTCCCCCGCCCTCGAGCGTACTCCTACTTTTGGAGCCCTGAAATATCCCCGCGCTGAAGAACTCAATTTAGATTCTTAATAAGGCTAAATTTTGTCAGATTTCATAACTAAATGCCGCCTATTAACAAACATACCTGTATGAAAATATCATAGGTGTTTGGATAATTTAAAAAACAAATAAATGATCGATATATCGAATCAAATTCTCAGTAGATCGACGGAAACTAAGTATCGAACATTCGATATCCTCGATATATTGGACTATTGAAAACATGAATAATAAATAGGAAGAATTTTTCCCGAGTTAGCGACCTAATAGTCATCATATATACAAAATAATATTGATGCATGTCACAGGTGCAATATTTCGTAAAATTATCTCAAATTCACACAATATTAACCATCGCATAGACCAAAATCAAAAGTCATAAAGTCAAAAGCCATATAGTCACCTTTCCTTCGATGATCTGCTTCTTCCTTTTCAAACATTTCAACGTCTATTCCTCCTTCATTTTCTCGATTCCGCTCTCAAATGAGCTCGGAAGCCTTAAATCAATTCGACGACAGTTATAGAGCTTAAACACTACATTTTCAGCGGCGGATCGCTGCTTATCAATGAAGTAAATGCTCCCGAAGCCGAAGCAGGTTAAAAATAATTCCAATGAAAGAGTATGGGAGAGTTTTAGATCGAAGAGAATCCGGCGCCTGGGAGATCCGGGCAGGAAATTTACATTAGTAAGGCGTCCGCAAACCACTAAAACACAAGGCGCCAACTCATTCCAAAAAACCTTCCCGCTGCCGCTCTTTTCGAGGAAGTTTAAAAACAAGTTTCGCGCGGAGCGGGTAAAAAATATAAAAGGGAGTAAATTGGGGTGGAGGGGAAGACCGTGTTTTCCTTAGGGAAGCGTGCGCATCTGCCCATACGGTTAACAGCCCGAAAAACACGACCCAAATACGAGGAGCCACGATTTACCCAACCTTCCATCTCTCGCTGGTCCAGGATAGAGAGGAGGGGATCAAAAGAGACGAATATGGGAGAAGAAGAGGATTTTCGTGTAAATGAAATAATAGCTGGAGTTAAATTTTATGACCCAAAATACAGTGATGATAGTCTTAAACCCATGTCTTAAGGGGACAATATTTCATTCGATCTTTAAGAAAATGGGTAATTGGTTAGTGAAATTCGCGTGTTAATATTGCTTGGAATTGATGCATTCCCTTTAAACTTGTTTATTCCTCATTGTAAAATTCCCTTTGATGGTCTATAAGCAATTGCTGAATTAAAGAATACAAATATTTATTATCTCAAGCATTCTACGTTTATAGGTAATTATTCTTTTTTCTAATTTCATCATTACCTTTTGTCTTTCCATTACATCCTACCTTCAGTAACTTTCTTATTAATTTTACGAATTGAAGAGATTGGCATAGATCGAATTCATAGCCTCTTAAAATCAATATCCGCTTACAAATTTATATGAGTGCATCTCTTTATGAATAAGCAATTAAATTAACTTCTTATCTCCATAATCCTAATCTAATCTTCAACCCTTTTAACCGATTGAAGCAAACCCTTGACGATTTAAAATTTTAGGGGCGCAGCGTATTTTTACGCCCACTACGCATTCGGAAAGCTGTCTCGGTGTCGCTGTTACAAATAAACGACTTTGGAAGAGTAGACGACGTAAATCTCCTCTCAGTTTATTACGTGGGGTTCCTTCTAAATAAATGCCCGCTTAAAAGGTTTCTGTGTTAGAGTGAACCAAAAAAAGAGCACGAACGTCGCAGATTATTTGCGGGTTAGCCCATGACTGATGGTGCGACACATCTGAATGTCATTCTTATCTAACGCGATATCATCTGCAAAAAGTAATTCTTTTAGTTGGCCGACGTTAAGAAGACGGGATGTATGTCAGGGGACCATTCTCCTTGCCATCGATTTTTATCTCCCATTAACGGATTGAATGGCCTCGGAAATTAATAATCTCACTCCCTGATTAGTCACGGTAACGTCTAAACTGATCTCTGCCTAAAATCGATCCATCGAGATTTCTTTCTGCAAGGAATTTCATTGCTAACTCAAAAGTATTCGAATCTTAATTTGGCGCTCTTGGGATGTGATTCGGATCGAGCTACCGCTCAGAATTCTCTGACTCCATTTAATTCCTCCAAAGAAGTGAATGAAACGGAATTGTTTTGGCACGACGGCGGTGGTCCAAGAAGTGTGCGAGTCGCATTAGAAAATGGAAAGGAGTTTTACCGAGCTAGCAAAGGATACTGCGGCTGAAAGAATAACAGATGTGAAAGTACAGAAGGAGAAAGAGGGAAGGAAGGGCAATGAAGGGGAGAAATGTTATGGGATGAATGGTTTCGGACAAGAGGTAGATAGAGGAAAAGATGGAGGTGATGACAATTTCTGGCAAATAATTATGTAGTGGAGAAGTGTAGGAAATAGGGACAATCAAACCGTGGAAGATAATATAAACTGAAAAATAGAAAAAGAGAAAACTCTGAGAATATGATAACAACAAATTTATTATTTTACTGTGTGGAAAATATATTTGAAAATAGTAATTAGAAAGTGGGAAAATATATCGATAAACCCTGTGCGATGAGAAGGAAATAAAAGCAAAGGACAGAGAAGAAATATGGGGACAATAATGTAGCTAAACTTAAGAAAAGGAAGGTAAGATTAGAGGAAAATTGTGTGAGAAGGAGATTGGTTTGAAGGTGATTAGTTGGAGGCAGTTGTTGAAAAGGGAAAGGATTAGATAATTATAAGTAGAAAAGAAACCGAAATGTTGGATGAAGCTGGAAGAAATGACAGACGTATTAAGAATTTGCTTAAGTATATGATTACGATTAAGTGAAAATAAAAATGTGATTAGAAAAAAATAAAAAATTTCAAAATTAGTGAAATGAAAATGGATGAGATGAATTTAATTACAGTCAAATGGCGGAGGAGGAAAGAAAAATTTATTAAAAGGTGGGGTAGGTAAAATAGGTATTTTCGGTTGTGTGCCAAACTCCGCTAAGGAAAGATCGAGAAGATATAAACACACCGAAAAATCGGAAATATTACGGAGATCGAAAAGTTTTGAGTTTCCTCTGCGCAGCGTCTAACAGGGATCGGAGGATAATAAAAGAGAGCTGGTTTAAATTAGAGGCTTTAGGGACCATATGAAAGCGAAGGAGGAAAATGAGGGAAAAAGTAAATGGAACAAGACACAGATTGGGAGAAAGAAGGAAGAGAATGAAAGAGGGGAAGGTTGAAGGTTAGCGAGGAAAGGAAAGAAAATGAAGGAAAAAGGGACAATTTTCTATTTGGCGTGGGTGTGAACCTGATCCAAAAATACTCCCAAGCGTCCATCTTTCTCCTCCATTCTGTTTGCCTCTCCTCAGCTCTTCCTCTTTAGCTTTCTTTCTTTCTCTCACCTTGTCGCTATCTTCTTCTCGTCTGCTTGTAATTTGTTCTCCATCCCTTCCATACGCTTCCCCTGCCCCTTCTTTCTGCCCTCCCTTGTCCTTTCTCTTGTTTATCGTTGGTCTTTTCCATCTCTTCAGAAGATTACATTTTGAGCTAACGTTGAGATTAACCTTCTTAATTATCTTGATTCTCTCCGCCTTTGACAATTCTTGCGTCGGTCAGATTTTCTTTCCTTATCAGATTTTGTTATCTGTGCATTTAAAACAGGTCCCTGTTTTTCTTCCTGCTGATCCTTTCCTTATCGGTTAAATACTTGACATCTTTGAGTTTTAAAATGGGAAGATTATTAAGGAGTAATGACTTTGATGAAAGAATCCTTCGTACGTGCACAAATTACAGAATCGAAAGCCAGACCTTGTTCTTAATTACGTAAGCTCACTCTTCTTACAAAAGCCATAATCACGAAACCATTGATGTTGAAAGAAAGATGAATTTCGAAAATCTATCTTGAAGCTCAAAAAATTGTAGCGATTCGTTGAAAAGATGGTTATTATTTTATCTTTGACAAGGAGCCTGCTCGAGATTCCATATTCGAGGTATCATAAACTTCTTCGTCGGGATAATTCAATATTATTCTACCAGAACTTTGTTTAGATTTCCGTTCATAATTTGTACCTTTCGTTTTCTATTGTATATTGCATAATTCTTTAACTCACTCAAAATAAGAAATTATGTGACAGCAAAGCGAGAATTATTAATACTTTGAATCGTCTTGCGTTTAAGATGCGGCTGAAAAGTTTTTCATTTCGTATGCCTCGTAATCCTACTCATAATCGGTGTTTCTAATTTTATGCCTGCCCTGTTCACGTAGATTTCAATCTAGATCGTTCAAACCACTTTCAACTTCTTGGGAGCCAATCTCAGGTCATTATGAGCGCTTCAAGTGTACCATGAGTTGGCTGAAAAAGGGCTAAAGTCGATAGGCAATGGGAAGGACTGGGGGTTAAAAATAGCTTCTTAAAATGGCCACTTAAGGAAGGAATAATGATAATTTTGAGCCATAGAAGAACCACAGTTTTTCTCCCTTCGGCTACCGTTGAATTTATGGGATAAAGGCCTTATTCGTCATTATTGTTTTACAGATTGTGGATAATTCCTAATAGGCCTTCACTTTAGAAAGGTTAAAGTCTCGTACGAAATTACTCCTCTATCAGTTTTCTGAGACCCATTGTTTTCCAATTACGGCCACTCTCAGAAGGTATACTTATGCATTTCAGGTCTCGATTGCGGCTGAATTCAAGCAAATACTCAAGGGGATAAGTGGGAAAAGGCAACTATTTGTAAGTCGATTGAGGTTTGAAAGTAATTTCTGTTTTGATTCGTCGAAGGTCTTTCCCAAGCATGAGTTCTGAATGAAGGCTTTATTTGAAAGAGATCATGATAGCAGACTGCCAATTCAATCTGTGAAAAAATAAGACCATTGAATCGAAATCAAGTGTCCTCGTGCGTCTGAAAATATTTATCTGAATATCTCTTGGCGGGTTCGATACAATCTGAGCTTCGACGTCTTCGAGGAACTGGAAGTGGATGAAGATAAGAGGCTTCCAGAGGACAGGACACTGTAAGATTAAGAGAGAAAGTGAGCGGCAGAATGTCTCTCCCTCATCCCTTAAACACTCCCTCTGTCTCACATTTTTTTAATGACTGGCATTTGATGAGGGTTGGACCTATCACGGTAGGCTTGAAAAAAATCCTGGAGTTTTCTCCCCTGTCGAGGGATGAAAAAAATATTTCTTTGAAGAGGGTGGACTGTGGTTGCAGGACGTTGCAGAGTTTAACAGTCCACCGGGGAGTTCCTCTTATCCCCTCCTGACCAACCTCTTAGCAGGGTTTTTAAGGCAGGGCTTGAGTCGAGGTCAAAACAATGGCCGAGAAAAAAATGCGCCCGAGGTCTCCTGGACTGAGGGCATCAAAGCCGGGTCGAGTGAGAAATGGTGTTGGAATTTAGATGAGAGTTTGGAATGCGTTTTTAGCGTTGGGAAACTAGTCTCTCTTCGTGTACCGAGAGTGGGAATGGGACGAGGGAAAATCTCAGTTTGAATTAAGGCGATGGAACACCCCTCTCCCGCTGTGGAGGTGTTCGATCCGAGCCACTCTATTTGGGGAGAATATTTAAACGATGTTCGCACCCCGCAGCGACCAATAAAGTGAATAGCGGGTTGGATTTAATTTGGAACAGGTTGAGATAATTAATGGTAAAATACCTTTGTTTTGATCCGTATATTACAATCTGGGAACAGAGGGGTGAAATATCTCGCTAGCCTTTAAATGGAATTTTTCATTTTCCATTTAGCTTTACAGCTGACATTTTACTGTGATTCTAATGAGAGTTTAAGCCTGTAAAATGACTAGGAATTTTGAGACTTATAAGCAGCACTCCATGGGTTACATTTACATAATCCTGTACGTGTTATGTATGTTGGTTCATTTATATTTACTAGCCTTATTAAGCAATATTTTCTCATATCTGCAGTACTGTAAATAAGTCAGGATTGGATTTATCGAAGGCTCTGGTTTCACGGATAGTGATTGAAGTCTATGGAGGCTAAATGGAGTTCTGAATTATAGTTACCACAAAATGATGTAAATCACCAATGGCATTTTCCCTAAATGTCCTGAATGTCGTCTGAAAATTAGACTGTAACCTTTCAACAGCGAATAAAAAGAATATGACTGGAGCAAGAGGCATGACAATAGGAAGATGTAATACCAGAGCGTTTCCCTATTTATAAACTTATTGTAGGGGCATCAGAGATAACAAGCGTCATTAAAGCATTCCAAGGGAGGAAAGTAACGAACAGAAATGAATTGCAGGAAGCTCTCCCGCCTTCACCATTGAATGTACACTGTACAATGGCTCAATCATTGAGCGTCTATTCACGATGACTAGTGTGTGCCGTGAATACATCCTGTGAGTTATTTTGCTGCGAAGGGAGTAAAGTTCACTCTGGAAAAGAGATCACTTGTAAATAACAACGGACAGATTGCAGATTTAATGAAAAAATAATGACATAAAATGTTGATTTGTGACATTCCTTGTGGAAGGATTTTAAATGGTTTCACAAATATAGTTAGTAAATAAGGTAAAGGTTGGCAAAGGAGGTGACGATTTCCAAGGAAGTAGTTATAAATACTAATTCATTCGTTTAATCGAATGCTTCTATATTCTCCGGAAATTTTCCCTTGTTATAAAAAATTAGTACATAAAGAAGATAAATTAAGTAATTCAGTCCTATTTGTGGTCCTAGATCCGGTAAAAGAAAATGAGCGTCACAGTCTCAGGAAAGAAAGTATTTTCCAGATGAATAGATGTCTGTCTTTCCTAAGCTTTATTGATTTTGCTCGAGTTGTGTGATGAGATAGATGAGATTCTTCCATTAGCCCAGCAAAATTTCAAACTAGAAGCGCTCAAGCGGCTTCTGTTCTCTCCAAATTTTTGCTAAAAATGATTTGTGGTTAAGCGCAATGAACCCATTTTTCAAGTAAAGAGGGAGAATTAGGTTATCTGGAAATGGTAGGGGATGTGCCCATTGTAGTTGCATGGGAGCGCCATCGATGGGCCCTGAAAAAAGGAGGTCACAGCGTCTCCTAAAGGGAACAGTGCTCGCAGAATCAGCCCCCATTGTTGCACTGATTGCCACAAAATGCCTCAATAGAAGAGGCGGCCGCCGTACACCACCCATCTCCCCCCTCCGCCATCTTCCCCTACCGCGATCACCAGCGTACGGCCATTTCCACTGACGTGCGTCCTTAAATGTCTGCATACATTCAAGGTGTAGGTAGAGATTCTATTCAGGCGCCGGATTCCATACGGTAGATAAGAAACGAATGCCGGACGAATTATGTTTAGCACCGAAGAGACTACATATAGAATGATGGATGACTCTATCTCTATATGACTCTGATCGCCAGAAAAATCATCTCCAAGCTCCTACACTACTGTTCGTTTCTTCTATTCCTTAAGCATATTTCTTTCAATTCCTTACCGTTTATATCTCCTCAGTCTCTTTTTCTAAGAATTACATTCCTCTATTCACCATTACGACAATACGAATTTTGTCTGGCATTTCTTACTTGCCTAATGTAACTTTACCCAGGCATGTAAGTCATGATAGATGAGTACGATAGATTTCTTCCTTTTATGTCTCTAGTATTACATGCTATTCTATAAATGATTCCTTGGGACAATGATTAATTTTATTTTTAAAACATTGACGTAACGGGCAAAATAGTCGAAACTATATTTTGTTAATGCTAACATCAAGCTTTCTGTTTGTTGTTGAATGATTCTTATTCAGGGGATGTTATGGTTTGTAAATGCTGTTATAAACTCACCGTAGTCAACGAAAATGTGGTAGATGTAGAAAATAATTTAAAACAAAAAATAGTTTAGTCATGATAATTCAATAGTATTATCAATTCTGTAGTATTAATAGTACTCATATCTCATTTTTATCTCTATTCTTAATTCTAAACTAAATCGAATCAAAATCAATCGTTTTGTTTTCTTTATTTTCTTTTAAAAATACTTTTTGATTTAAAGCTGATAAATAGCATAATATAAAAGCATTTTGCCGTAGCCTTATTATTCAAAATTCATACGGCACCATTTTTTGTGAGCGGAGAATTCAGCAGAGGTCCTTTTGTCTCTGTGTTTGAAAGAGCCTAAATAATTTTCCGTCGGTATTACCAGGCTATTTTATATATTCTTCCCTTTACTTGCCTTTCGTTTAAGGCCGAGCGAGAGAGGTTATCCACGAAGGGTTACTACCCGTCCATCCATAGCATTCACTCTATTGTTTCCTGATTGATCGATAATCGCCAGCATTTGGAGTATTGAGACATTATTAGGACGTCAATCTGGCGGAGGACAGTCGAGGCCTTCACTTACGCTTAACAGCGACCCTAGAATCCAAGAGGTTTCGCGTCGTTTGACGACATACGAGAGATACAAAATCGTACAAAAACTCCTTTATGTTTCAATATTCACTGAGACGAGTAAGGTTATTCGACTAAAAACAGCCTACCGTAGATAACTGACAATACTCAGGCTTGTAAAGACTCGAAGGCTCTGATATACTCATAGGTTAGGCTAATTTATTTTAACGCACAATTTTATTTTAATTCAGAATTTTATTGAGAGAAAACTATTGGACTTTTCATCATATTTATTATTATGAGAATCGTATATCGTGTAATTATACCTGAGTAAAGGTGACCCTACAATTAGGGTATTATCTATCTATACTCGTGATTCTGAAACCTTTCTTCATTTTCGTTCTTGAAATTGCAAAAATTCTACCCTCGGTTAAATTTCCTCTCAGATCTACCGAAAAGAGTATCAATTCTGTCACGACTCGAATCACCTACGTTTGAATGCATCTTTAGGAGTTAATATCTCCTAGAGGAATTTGGGCGTGGCTCGAAAGTCTCGATCGATTGGGAATGAAATAGTATCCGTGACGCATTGACAAATCTAATGGAAGCGTCGGATAATAATCGAAAAGTTAGAGGCAGCGGAGTGCCATATAAAGAGAAGTAACGGTGGTTCAAAGAAGTAGTTACACAGAAGCGTTATTGAGAGCGGAGTATGTAAATCATATTGTGCTGAGCGCAGTAGAGGTCATAACGGATATGAACAATCCCTAACATAAGGAACTTTCCTTATGAACATATTATGTTACTGTCAAGAATTCATGTACGTAAATTTAGTGTACGTTTCATAGACGTAGGTAGCCAATTAACAGTAGATAATGTATTTACTTAATCTCTGCCATTTGGATAAATTTCAAATCAAAAAATGTGCACGCACATTTTTCTATTAAAAAGGTATCCTTAATCACTACAATCAATTTATAATGAGTAACTTAAATTAGCTGTGTACGATAAAGTATGTGGTAAATTGGAAAATATGTATTTTATTTGATCTTATTTTCTCTTCTCTTTTGACAGAGTCAGGAAGCAAACCCATTACGGTGGAAGAAGATTCGAAATTGAAGATGAGATGTTCGGCCCCGGTATCTAGTCCTCCGTCGACAGTACAATGGTATTTGAACGGAAGGCCTTTGAGACCTAATGAAGTTTCACGCATCAAGCTTACCAGGCTATGGTAAGTAGTTCTTTATTTCATATTTACTTCGTGTAGTTCTTTGAGACTACTTTTGCTCAACACCTGACATACCATAGCAATCATTACTTCCTCGTATAATTTGTTCGTTGATTGAAAGCAATTATTCGTTCTCATTTCTTTTCAGATATTAGAATAAAATATAAAATACAATTATACAGTTACCTGAAATCTACTCTTTTTTATTTTCATACTGTAAATTAAACATCGAAATATCGTTTATGATATGTATTCCATTAACATACTAGCATTTATAATTCCGTGCTTGAATAGTATTATATTAGCGTCTATTTTAATGTTGCCAATTGATTGCAAAGTTTCCTTTGTCTAAATAAACATTATTACTGAATTGGATCATCAGGAGCTTGCTCGAAGTTCACAAGAAATATTCTTTTTCCTTGAAAACAATTTTCCAGATAGCTATTCTATAATTCATCTGCAAAAGAGTGTATAATAATGTAAGACTTTGATTACTTACTAATCTAAACACCATTCCTTCATAAATAGGCTGAAGATAAAGAACGTGAAGAAATCAGACAGAGGACGTTACTCCTGCCGTATACAAAGTGAAGGCGGAAAGGATTCATCGTGGAGGACCTTGCAGTTGAATGTGAGGAGTCGAGGAGATAATAGACAACGTGAACTGCCGGCTTTCTCCCGCAGGACCCAGAGCCTCGTGAGGAGTCTTAGAACTGATCATTACCAGGAAGAGAGCGTCGCAGGAAGCGAAGAGTCCTCTATCCGCAACAGGACGGTAAAATCGGGCGCCAAAGCCGTGCTTCCGTGCGGTATGTCTTCCTCTTCTCTCAATGACGATGAGAAGAAGAAAGAGACGGTTACATGGATCCGAAGACAAGGTTCCGAGGCCCTTGCTGCCTTATCGCAACCCAATGCTAATATGCTGAACGACCAATCGATGCTGAAAAAGTACAGGGTTATGGTGAGTTTTGTGCCAAAGGATGTTTTTACGTTAAGTTTGTTGTTCTATGATTGGATTAATGGACATTTTTTGAAAGTTTTGAATTTTTTAAAAAATTATCATCATTAATTATTTCATGCGCATTATATTTTTTTGAAATACTTCAGTTCTAACCAATTATGCTAAAACCTAAATACAAGTCATATTTTTATACATACAAATGTAGAAGTTTTTTTTAAATATGAGGCTCCCTTAATTACAAATCACAATATCCCTTTCTGCAGTCACGAGTAAAGACGCAGTCTCAAGATGATACAGGAGATAGTGCAAATCCCAGATTTTTGGTTCTTGAAAAAGTCAGTAAATCCGACGAGGGACTTTATACCTGCATTGTTGTCGGACTTAATGGACAAAAAAGAGAGAGTAGCAGTACTTGGCTACAGGTCCAAGGTAAGATAGACTGAGTGGCTGAGATTCTACCATTATGCAGTATATTTAGACATACTTATACTTATATCATAGTATCATACCCTAATCAAAACGTGTGTATCCACCTCATAAATTATAGTATTGTAGATCACTTCAAATTTAGCAGTATGATTTGAAAAAATAGTAATTGCTGATAATACTTTCTATGAATGATACATTTAACCAAGAGTGGTTCTAGAAACATGCTAGGAACTTGCAAATTCTAGCAATTTCCTTGTATACTCCTCAAAATAATCTTAGTACCAACACTGAAAATAACTTTTAAAATAACATTTCATCACGAAAAAACCAAAATAGTTGAAAATCCTGAATTCCTTTGTTATTGCTATTGATAAACAAAATGGCTGAGCTTATCTGTACCTAGTAAATGCAATTTTTTTAATATGATATATCTAAAATATTCATTTTTGTCACAGTGGATCCTCCATCCCGCTCTCTTGTAGATGAGGCACGGGAAGTGGAGGAAGAAGAAGCAAGGCGATCCCTAAGTCCAGATTCCTATAAAGAAGATGACAATGGTGAAAATGAAATGGAGGGAGATGAAGAAAGAGATGATGAAGGAGCAGAAGAAGATAGAGCTAGTCATTCTCTTAGTCCTCATGTGCATCAAAACCCTTGGAATGGAGGAGGAACCCCATTCATTCCTGGAACCGAGATTCCAGGAAGACCCCTTAGCGCTCCTGTTTTTCCCAAGAGGGACAAGATGTTGAGAACTATTGTGAAGCCAGCTGGAAATATGCTGAGATTAAAATGTCCAACAGATGGTAAGAATATTTGATCATTTTTTTATGTTAATGGAAGAGATATTTGAAACCTAATATTCTGATTATTTTTGTAAAATTATAGACTTTTTGTTTAAAGACATTTTACTCATTTATCAATGGAAACCTAAAAAGCTACTTAGTGTTATCACTATTTGAGGTGTGTCATTGATTCAAACAGTAATGTTGAAAAACCTAACTTTGTGTTCCCATATTTTCATGAAGAATTTCTTTGGTGAGTCAGTAATAATTTTTTCTTGTTACATCAGGCAACCCATTACCTAATATTACATGGTATAAGAATCAGAAGCTTCCAAGTCGACAATTTGGAAACATTCAGTCTAATCGTTGGTCTATAGTTCTTGAGGATCTGGTGAAAAGTGATTCTGGAAATTACACCTGTGTAGTGTGCAACAGTCAAGGATGCCTCAATTACACTTTCTATGTAGAGATCATAGGTGAGTTAAATATTTTTATTACTAGGAAGTCTACCTTTTTAATCATGCCCATAGACATTATTACATTATCAATAGTAGTGAATTTGGCTACTTTTTTGATTTAATACATTTACCTGATGAAATCATTATAAAGCTTCTCCAAAATGAGCTATTTAACATCTTTAGACCTATATGTTTATCAACCTTTTACTTATAATGCGTTCCTTGGTCATTTGAAAGGAAATTATGAATTTATCTTACATGTTAACTCAAATTATGCATTTTCTTTCACAAGAGAAAAAATATATAGTATATGTATATTCTCTATTTGATGCTAATTTTGAGATCTTTCTTGAGAGTATATTTCTATTACCTTCACCATAATGAAGCCCTTGAATCAATACGATAGGTTTAATTAGTTATAAGCGATGGTCACAACTAATAAATCAAAATTCTGGGGTCTTAGATTAAGTTTCTGAAGCTAGTAAGTGAATGAGTTAATTTTCAGTGAAACACAAATAATGGACAACCTAGGCAAACTTATTAATTTAAGTATGAAGTGTATCTACTTTAAGAATTGAGAGTATTGCGTTGAAGTATTCTATTCCAAGTTGAAAGCTATGCAAAGCTTTAAGACAGAGAAGTGGTCACTCATAGTAATAATAACACATCTGTGTCAAATTTTATGGAGTTTCTTGTTCTGATATATCAATTTCAAATTTAATTTTAAGAAAAAGCTCATTTGTATTTCTTAATAATTTCTCCATAGAGAGATTTCCTCATCAACCATATATAAAGGAAGGCTACCCTCACAATGTCACTGCAGTTATAGGTCATGATGTGACATTTGAGTGTCCTCAGATTTCAGATCTGGAACCTTATATCCAGTGGGTTAAAGTGCCATTTGGTTTAGATGGCTCAGGGTTGTGGGGAGAGACAGAAGCCCCTAATGGTACAATTGTTCAGGTTTGTCAGAGCCCTGTTATTATGGTGGTGGAGGTAAATTCATATCAATTCTTTAATGGTGGAGGGTTTTGTAATATACAAATCAGTGAAATAGCTTCTAATCTTTCACTTTGAATAAAATTATATGTTCATTTTCTAACTGATATTCTTCTGTCTGGGTGATTGGCTGTCTTTCAAAGAGAGGCTATGGCTTCCCAAAATAGATCTGAACCTATAAAAATTATCTTTCCATCACTGTATATTTTTGTTCTCCAAGTAATGGCAAAATATCCATGTACATATTTACATAATTGTTAAATGTAAATACAATCAAATCAGGAGTTTGGTGAAGGGTGCTTAGTAGGTGATGGTCTCCTATATACTGCTTTATGTGTTTGCTTGTTTCCAAGCCTGTTTTTTTACTATAAAATTAATTTCAGATCAGGTGGTTTAGCTGAAGGAATTACTTTATGAACGTCCTTTTGTATGCAGTGATCATGAAATAATTTTTTATTTTATTTAATGGTGCTGGTTATAAATGGTGGTGGTTGAATGTAAAATTTGTGTAAAATTGTAAACTTTTTTTATAGCTTTATTGTGAAATTTCATTTAGTTTCTTGAGCGGCTGAACATCATATTTGATATGAAGTAGACTGAGACAATTACTATATGTTGTATAATATCCTCACATAATAGAACGACTGCATCATCGACCCATCTTCACGGAACCTCCAAAGAACCAGACAGTATTAGTGGGAGAAGTGGCAACATTCCACTGTGAAGTACTTTCAGACCTTCATCCTCATATAGAATGGTTAAAGTGGGAAAATACATCACAGTTTGATTTGCAGAAAGGCAATGATACAAATAGTACTCTTAAGGTAGCACCATTCCACAATTCCATCACGTTTGGGTTTTCATTGCAATGAAAAGCATGCTGAGTAAGAATTAGAAAAACACTTATAATAACACAATATTATCTCCATTGACAAAAAATATTTTGTGAAGATTGCTGTTTAAGTCACAAATTACTATTGTTTTCCTTGGCTGCATAAAGCAAATTACCTTTAAATATAATTAACTGCTAACAGTTATCTCCACTAATATAGCTGTAGTTGATTTATCACAAGAATTTATGACATTATTATTGATTTAATTTACAGATTTTGTTATAAACCTAAATTCATCTATACAAATATCTTTTACGAAGCAGAAACTTGTTTATTTTTAAGATTTTTTTATAAGTCCATCAAAAATAATTTTCAGTTTATAAAAATCGCAATCTTTTAAAACATCCAAATTGAATTATTTAGTATAAATATACCTTTGCTCTGCATATCAACTAATCTTCATAGATAATATAATATTTCCTGTTCAAAATTTTCCCTTACATAATTTTTACATGCTTTTCTCAAAAATTTTTCTAATCTTCTTTTTTAAGAAAAAGAATTTAGAACAGCCTTGAAATTTATTGTAAAATGTAAATAGTTGCCATCTTTGAAGAAAAAAGAAATTGATTAAATCAAATTAAGGTGACTAAGTACTTAAAATGCAAAAAGTGAACGTGGGACTATTTCCTCAATTGTATTTTAGGGACATACATTGATTAAAATAAAAATAATACCTGGGTATTTCATGCATTGGCTTGATAGTATTTGTATGATATTTATTTTTTAGGCTCCAACTTTGAACGGAAGATATACACATCTATTTGCTTGATAAATGTATTCCAGATGAATAATTTTACTCAATGTTTTGTCTTATTTGCTTTGTTTGTGGAACACGCATGTATCTTATTAATATGTAGTCTTCATTAACCATTTAATTAGCAATGCATTTTCACATATTCCTGGAGTTTACTAACAAAATAATTTTCCTTCATGCATATTTGGGATATCTTTCTTCAGAGTGAGTACTTTTAATTGATGATTTATGCATGTATTTATGCTTGCATATTGAACAATATTTATTTTTAATATTTAAGATTCAAATAACTAATTATCAATTGAAAACTTGAATATAGAGAGAATTTAGAAAAAGCTATTCAATTTTATTTCACAGTTAATTTGATTGTCGAACTTGAGTTTAAACCTTTGAAATTCCTCAAGTTTTAAAATTATCTTGTTCAAATGCATAAATTCAATCATTATGGATCAAGAGAGACAGTTTTTGTGCTAAATTTGGGAATCTTCCAGAAATGTTAATAAATTTAATTATCTTTGTGATTTTACAGGCTGGAAATTTAGACAACACAAATCCAGAAGTGCTAGAAATACATAATGTCACATATGAAGATGAAGGATGGTATACTTGTATTGCTGGTAACAGTCTTGGAATATCATACAGCAGTGCATATTTGGATGTTGTTGACTGTAAGATGATTCTTTTAATCTTTATTTCTTGACATTCTATAAGAATAAACTAAAATAAAATGATTAATTATATGATCATACCTTCGCTTAGAATTTTTAAACCAATATAATGAATATATTAACCAAAAATAAGCCAAAATTAACTAACATTCTGATATCTTACTTTAAGTTAGAATTTTGTTGGTGTATTTTATCTATGCAGATCATGGTTTTGAAGAAAGATTAATTAGTGCATTCAAAACTGTATAATTATTGTTTATGTGAATATATGAACCAATAATAAAATTACTTCATCTAAAGCTAAATTTAAACCCATAATATAATGAAAGATTCATAACTCATTGTCAGTATTTTAATTGTTTTGGTTATTTGATTTCCAGCTATTATGGAGCCAGGACCTATGTCTTTGCGGCCTCAACCAGTTCTAGTACACATATTGGCAATATCATTGTGTGTGATGGTGTTAATTGGATCACTTATTCTGATGAGCATTATACACAGATTGAAAAAGTAAGTTTTTCTTAGCCTAATGATATGAAAATACTGTCAATATGTATATGTTTATCTATACTTGTATTATTTTCATTGATATACATGATTTTAATCTTACTTTTAACATCTTTCTCCCTTTTAGAGAGAAGAAGAAAAAGGATATGGCTATAGAAACAGCAAGAGCTGCAGTTGTCACTCAATGGACTAAGAAAGTCATTGTAGAGAAACAGAATCTTTCAAATGCACACAATTCTACAGAACCACTGGTAGGTATTCAGCTCAATCACTTCTCTTAGCCTCTATCACAATTTTCAGAACATTAATGAATTGTCACATTATTAAGATATATTGGGAGAGAATTAATAAGTAGAATACTAGCAGAACTGAATAACATTCTTGTTTATTATTTTGAAGTAATATTGCTTGGATCAAGGATTTTTGATCAATGATCGATTTTTCAAGTATTTCAATTAATAATAAGAAATCTTATTATACTCTGGTTCACATGGTCTAAACTCATTATTGGTTTTGCTTGTTTTCAAGAGTGTTTTAAATTTAAAATTTCATTTGAAAAGTACTGGAATAAAATTCTACTGTAGAAGTAATAATAAAAATTAACAGTAAAAGTAATAATCTTCCCTTTACTTGACTAAGTTTTAAACAATAAAATTGATTTCATAATTTTCAGCTGATGCCTACTGTTAAAATTGAGAAGAAGAAGTGGGTTAATTCAACTGGAAATGGAATAATTGGTAATGATGGTAATGGAAGTGGTGGAATGAACAGCAGTAACATCATTGGTGGAGGTGGTGTTATATCCGAGTATGAGCTACCCTTGGACTCAGAATGGGAGTTCCCTCGTGAATTACTTCTGCTCGGGAAGACACTTGGAGAGGGAGCTTTTGGAAAGGTAGTACATGCAGAGGCCCAAGGAATAATTCGCCAAGGAGTAACAACTACTGTGGCAGTCAAGATGCTTAAAGGTAATAATCCATAAAGAGAAGTGGAATAGTTAACTTATTAACTTTTGTCATATAAATCATTCAAAACCTTGTAAAAGTATCTTTCTTGTTTGTATTTCACATTCTCTTGACAAGTTATATATTGAATATATTGTCATTTATCTTGAGTATGAAATTTATACTATGGATAGTGCTCTCGGGTCTCTCGGGAAATTTATACTATTTGATAAATAAAATATTTTCCACTCATAATTTAAGTTAAGTAGAGGAAAAGAAGTAACTTTTACTTCTCAAATTGCCTTGAAAATCGCATTTTCAATCAAGCAATATCCATCTATTTTCTTGCATAATTGATATTCATCCATCTCCTCTAGAACATATTATATCTTAGTAGATATGCCAATCAGATTTGCATTCTCTCACAATTTGCACTAGTTGGAATAATTTTCTTCTAGGATATAGACTAATTTAAAAAAATTATTTTCCAGAGGGCCATACAGATTCTGAAATGATGGACTTGGTATCTGAGATGGAGATGATGAAAATGATTGGAAAGCATGTGAACATTATCAATTTACTTGGGGCCTGTTCTCAAGATGGACCATTGTTTGTCATAGTTGAGTATGCTCCTCATGGAAATTTGCGTGATTTCCTGCGCCAGCATAGACCATCTTCAGGTTATGAGGAACCAGCAGGCCTGGCTGGAAAGGGAATCAGAGGAATAAGGGAGATAGATGGAGATGGCCCAGTTGAACGCAAAACCTTAACACAGAAGGACCTGGTTTCTTTTGCCTATCAAGTAGCCCGTGGAATGGAATACCTTGCTTCAAGAAGGGTAAGAAGCATTTGTCATTTATATGAAAATAACTTCATGTTTTCTTCCATTGATGAAATAACCATAGTAAGGAATAATCTGTTAACGTATTTCATGATGGAAACTTGGGAGAATTATCCTCTGATTAAGAATTTTGCTTCAAATTGCTTAATTCAAACAATAATTCATATTACAATATAATTTATTATAAAAATTTAATGATGTGCATTAATGGAAAATATCTTTTCAATTTCTGTTTATTTTAGTGCATTCATCGAGACTTAGCAGCAAGGAATGTTTTAGTGAGTGATGACTACGTTCTGAAAATAGCTGACTTTGGACTTGCAAGAGACATTCATTGCCACGATTACTACAGGAAAACAACAGATGGTAGACTCCCAGTAAAATGGATGGCACCAGAAGCTCTCTTCCATCGAGTTTATACAACACAATCTGATGTGTAAGTATATGGAATATAACTGAGATTGTTTGATTTTTATTCATATAGAATACATAATATCGAATAGATGACAAGATGTATTTGCTAAGAAGATAATGTATAATCAACACAATGCATTAATAAAAACAAGGCCAATAAATTATATCTGATATGTGCATTTCATATACTCCACATTGTTTTGATGATAGTCCAGAAGATAGTTTTGGCAGTTTGTTGAAAATTTGGATTCTTTTTAAATGTTTGGTGGTCTAGAAAGCAATCTATAAGAGATAGAAATAAAGTTAGCAGAAGATTAATGTATTTTTCTTTTATGTAAATATTGTCACATTGCTAGAATTTTCATGTTGAAATGGAAAACCTTGAATTGTTCATGAAAAGAAAGATATTTTTATTAATTCTTGTAAGATGTATGAAATGATCACCTTAAAAATCATTACCATCTTGCTAATTTCCTGGTTTAAAAAATTTAATATGAATGAATTTCTTCTATTGAAGCTGGTCCTATGGAATACTTCTGTGGGAAATAATGACCCTGGGTGGCACGCCGTACCCCTCTGTGCCAAGTGTAGAGAAGCTATTCCAACTTCTAAGAAGTGGTCACAGAATGGAGAAGCCATCCTGTTGCTCTCTAGAAATGTAAGTTTTATTATCAATTTCATCACTTAGTACTCTCTATTTTTTTTATATAATCAGTTTTCAAACATGATATAACTAAATCAATTCAGTTAAATAATTTAAAGCATATATTGGAATGCTCAAATATTATAAATAAATTCAAAATGTATCATGAGATATAAATTTGTATCAGGATAAATGTGAATTACAAAGAAAACAGCAATTAAAAATATCCTACATAATGATGAATGATTCTGTTCTTTACTATAGATACATGCTGATGAGGGAGTGTTGGAGCTATCAACCAAATGAGAGACCAATGTTTAGTGAACTGGTGGAAGATCTTGATCGAATATTGACCATTACAGCAAATGAGGTAAGCAAATATTCATGTTATTACATGATAGTTATGATTTACCTTGGGAGTTATCAACATTTAATTATTCTCTCTGCAATAACAATCTCTGCATTTGTACCTTTTATGATATTAACAAACAGCAATCAACAAAACAATCAAAAGAATGCAGGTGGTTATTTTTATCATTAATTGATGGATGATTAAAAAGCAGATGTATCTATTTGGTCAGTCTCTAATAATTTTGTCTTGATTTTAGGAGTACTTGGATCTGGGATTGCCTCAATTGGATACACCTCCATCTAGCCAGGAATCATCTGTATGTGGTGATGAAGGCCCCTTCCCTTATCTACTTCAAGCAACTGTGTAAACATTCAAAATCAGTTGAACATTGTGCTGTGCTCATGCATAAGTAAGAAACCAAAAACTGAAAAAGATTTTTCACTTAATTTATGTCAATGAAAATAGCCACTTTAAATAACCAAAAATTTTAAGGAACTAAAAAGTGAGGAAGTATTTATCAAGAACTGAAGAAAATTGTGCTCAAGTAGCAGAGTTTTAAGTACAAAGTAAGGACCTTCTATGAGTGGGCCTTTGAGGTCAGAGGTGAACATCAGGGATGTTTCCTCAATTTGTGAGTTGTGAGCATTTGCTTTTGAGACTGAAATTAATCATACAAGCTTAGCAGCATGAAAAAAGTGGGAATCTTCTAAGCAGATAAGCAAATTGCGTGTGTTTTGTGTTATTGCTTGAACTGGAATTGAAACCAGAAGTAACACCTGCATTTTGTAGAATTATTCCTTTCAAAGATGTCAAAAGTACATCATAGGGAATCCAAAGGTATTGTGAATAATAAGATTGTGTGACTTTTTCTCTGTTTTGGCTAGTCAGTGTACCTTGTTATAGGGTATGCCTGGATATTATCACATCACATGCCGATTGAAAAATATCTTCCACCGAAAAACTTAAGTGATCTACATTGGGGAGGATTGTCTCAATGTTCATGAATATCCATATCATGAATGAGAATGCTTGAAAGCATTTCTTTCACCTCAGTCGATATGTCGACCAGTGTACTGCATTTATTACTTTTCCATCATCAGTAAATCTATCTAAGAAAATATTATATTTTCATGCTTGGTAAGATTCTGTAAATGTGTATATTTATGTAGTTTTTTCCATATGTGTGACTGTAAGCAAAATGGTTGAATGAGCATTTATTGTACAGGCATTAAGTTATGTGTGTATGTAAGAAAAACTTATGAATGGTTCAACTTTGTAAATTATATGAACTCCTCATGAGAAAGATCAATCAAAGGAATAATTTTAAAGTCAGTTTTTGTAACAGTTTTAATCAAAGAGTGTTATGGAAGTATTTTTTAATGTTCACTTTTGACTTATTTGCTGCAATAAATTCATCCTGAACTGATCCTGTCTTTGGTAAATATAAAAATATAGCTGTCAATTGTCTGATGTACATAACTTCAATTTAAAGCCTTATATAAAACATTTTAGGAAAATTATCTATAACCATACTCATGCAAAGGTGAGGAAATTTAATTGAATATTATTTGGATTTAATTTACTTTTTAAAAAATGAGTGATGAGTTCCTCCTGGCTTTATCTTACTTTTTGGCATAAATGTTTTTAGAGCTTAAAATGTAGCTTAAATTTGCATTATTTGGAATAACCATGTAGAATGAAGTACTTCAAGGCACAGAAAATGTTTTTCCTCTGTATTATGCCTACATTTATACTCAGTTCTTCAAGATTGTTGTAATACATATATCATTCTGAATAAGTAAGGAATCAATAACTATCCCAAATTCTTAATGCATTAAAATATATTAATAAATATATTAATTATTATTTTATCATTCCTGTTTCCATACCTTGACGAATGTGGTATTTTTCATTTGTCTTTTGGTACAGGATAGAGAAACTCTTTCTTTTACCTATCACAATTGTCTCTGTTTTCCTCATGGTAGAGATTATATGGAAGCTACCACTGATATTGTGTGATACTAAAAGCAGCATTTAATGTTGATGCTGCTGCCCTTTTATGGTTTTGTTCCATTGAAAGCATCCAGACTCAGTGAGAAAGGCAATGGCAAACTTTTTTACTTCTCATCTTCCTTGGTATGCCTCCTTTGTTTCCCAAAGTTTTCTTCAGTTATTTGTAGAGAGGATGAGAATTTGACTTTAGGCTTTTCACCTTACAGGTATTATTTTACCTTAAAATAAATAGTGTTAATTTCCAATCTCTATATGCAAATCTGGTAGCTCAAATGCATTACCATGTAACAGTACAGTTTTTATAGGTAATTTGTTGGAAAAAATTCAAATTTCAGCATTTTTTTCAAAATTAAGTAAAGAAAGTTATTAGACTCAAATATGTAACATGTTAATGACTTCAGTGTTTGGTAATTAAATTGATAGCCATAATAGATGTGAATTTTAATATTTATGTCTGCTATCTCCATTTCTCTTTCCATTCTCATCTCGTCTACAGCTAAATTTCTAATTATATACAATAAAATAATATATTAAAGGGGTATCTTCTGTCCTGGATAACTTGATCCAAATCAGTAGTTAAAGAGGTAGATTACTGAGCAGGATTTATTTTATGTTTGTGTCCTCTCTGCCAACAAATATCTTTGAAATTTATGGCAGATATACATGACAGACTTTTATTGCCTTAAATTTTGGTAAATTTCTGAAGCAGCCTTGGAGTAGCTACTTTCTAAAGTTTTTGATGATATACCATATTTCTTTTTATCGAGGAAGTAATTGCATCTGATACCTTCACAATAAATCATATATTGGTTGTGCTATATGAGAGCAGAAAAATCACAGTTATTTCAATCATTGTATGTGACTCCACCTCAGTACTAGTATACACCATGTAAGGATAAACATCTGCAGTACTGAGTGACCTGTGACCCAATATATTTTGACCAAGCTTAAAAATTAAAAAGGCTCAAAATTTTTAACTATCCATTACTAATGGTGAAAGTAATGATTAAGACTACTATAGAAAACTCAAATTGAGTTTCCTCATTTCTCATGATGAGGACATTTTTCCTTCCATTAAGGAATTTATAGTTAAGTTACTAAGAAATAATATTTTGAAATAGTTATGTTTTCAATTTACTGTAGCCCTGTAGGTATTAGAAATACCATAACAAGACAGACATGCATCAAATAAATTTTAGATTGAATTAGCCTTCAGCTAAGCATAAAGTCTCATATCTTTTGTTATTAATGTGTCCACTAACCACAGGGTTACATCTTAGAATACCTTCATTGTGCTAATGTTTGCAGAAGTTGATTTTTAAAATAGTCTAAGGAGTTGACAATAGCATCTCTAGTCTCCCTAAGATTTAATATATGTGTGCAAATGACCTAACTGCAAGACCTAAACTGCCAAAGCTTATTTGACAGTGCTACTAATATTAGTAATAGGCCCTTCTTGTAGCTAAAGAAAAACCTCATATCCCATCTCAAATCCCAAAATTGTTTCCTTGAATTTAACATAAAAATTTAAGATGCCACCTACTTGGTTTAATGGATCCTACATTCATCGAAGAGAATTATTGTACTGTTTTAATGTATTTAAAAGACCAAAATAAACCTACCTCAAAAAATACATCAAAACATTCATCTTCACATATAGTACCATAACTTACTTCATCGTCTATTATTCAGCAATCTCAAAATTATTTGATTTCATACATGAGGTGGAAATTATATAAAATTTCCCATATCAGCAACTTCTAAACAGATTGATTGACATCCTCTATCTTATAAAAAAAAACATAGATTAGCCCTATATAAATTTTATCTCAAGGTTGATTTCAGTTTCTACATACCAGTATAGTTTACAGTATGCATATTCTAAGGCATGGATGTACAAAATCTGGCTTACTGGTCAATTTCACCCATTTGAGAGTCCAACCAACAAAGCATAAACTGACTTAAAAAAGGAAAAACCTTGGCAATTTCCACAGCAGATTTTTAACTGGTTCAGCTTTCCCATATTATCTTATATATAAGTTCTAAATTAATCTATATTCTATCCATGTTAATATTATAACAAAAATATCCAATTAAAAATCTGCAATGGAAGTTACCAAGTGCATTGTCCTTTTCAAGGTAGTTGTTTAAAATTCCATATAGTCCCAATTAAATCATTGTTAACCAATAAAGTATATTTAAATTGATTTTCCATGCCAAAGGATGTGGGATGGATGATGCTGCACAGTTGAATGAAACCACAATTGCCCTTGACTACAAAGTTCCCAAAATGGCTTAAGAAATTGTTCAGATCGGATAGCTTAGTTGGTCTAAGCAGCCTCCCAGATAGAGGAAGATCCTGGGTTCGATTCCCAGTTCTATCAGCCTTTTTTAGGTCTCTTTCTCCTTGGGATTATTCCTAGCTGCATGCCCTTATGTGCAAAGTTAACTTTACCCATTCCTTATATTTAAATTGATGTTATCATTATTTTTCATATTTGGAAATTGAAGGTTAAATTTTGGCTTTAAGCTATATATAAAAGATATGACCTGCAAAAGTAATAATGTGTGAAATATGGTCTACAAGTCAAAATTTTTGGGCTCTCATGATCTAAGGAAAAATTTCTCTTAATGGAAATGATAACATTGAGCCTAATGAGGGCAGGAATGCACTGATTACAATTCTAGACTTGTGTGTATCAGAAATATTGAACTAATAGGAACTCATAGTAAAAAATGAAAGAACACAGACATTTATGTGGCTTCTTATCAGTGGAATGGCATCTTTCACTCCTTCTAAAACAACATGTACATCATTCAGACATTTCTAGTGAATTTCTGCATTTTGTTACTCTAATATTATATCCATTCCTCCATTTCTCACACCTACTCCTCCTATATCACATGAATCACAAATTGATAATGATATGATCCTTATTTTCCATACCTCTTAACTGTTGCAACATTATCTACCAATCTTTGCCTGGTATTATATATATTTTTATCCTGATAAAGATCATATCCAGCACTATTTAATTTAAGTTGTGAAATTTTACAAAGTAGCGGAGATGGTCTCGGCCTTAACTTGGTGGTAAATAAATATTTTATTCTAAAATTTACTAAGTTAATTTATGTAAGTGCAAATTTGTAATTTTATTGGACAAATGTATCCCTCATAGTATTAATCTCCTGGAGTGATATCTAGTAGAAATCCTTCTTCATGGTAAAAATAAAAAATAGAAAAGATATCTGTATTTTTACCACAAATTTTAATGCACTATATTGTACATCACCAGGTTTTGCTGTATTTACATCATTGCCAGTTGACAAGGAATACATTGTTTTTATTTCTTCTAGATCATTATAGGTTTTTCTGAAGATTTTTGTTATTGATTATAAGACATGAAATTGACAAATTGAAGACATGAAATTCTACCTGCTAGAAAACTCATTCCTTACTGAACTATATTTTAAAAGAGGATAACCATGAAAAAGTTTAATGTTACAAATCTAGACTACTATTTTAGTACTATTTATACCTAAAGTGGCATGTTTGTTGATATTTTCCATTTCAAGCCTAAATTATGAATACAGCATCCAAAAGTTAGTATAGTATCAATACATAAGTATATTCTACATTTTAACAAATAAATATCTAAAGAACCTTTCTTTCTTAACCAAGAAAGTATATTTTACTTTAAAATTAAAAATAACTGTGGCAATAATAGTAATATTCCCTTTCAATAAAGAAAATAGCATATTTATGCCCAAAACAGGATGACTGTAGTTAAATAAATTCATAAATAGATTTCAAATATTAATTAAGGGTGAATGATGCAAGACATTTGAGAGAAACTGAATGTGAAACACATGATTATTTTTTAGTCTTTTGACTTGGGAGAAAGGATATCGAAAAACCATGAAAATGTAAAACTTACAAGTGTGAAAATGGCAATTTTGTAGGCCTATAAGTGAAAGGGAGTCTAAGGATTTGCAGATATTAAGTTGAAGGAGAGAGAGATGAAATGAAAGGAGGGTGTAATGAATGAAAGAGTGGTAGAATGAAAGGTATTAAGAATGAGTCTGCATTTGAAGCATCTGGAAAGACAAGAATTTGAGAGCACAAAGAAGAATGTGAAGTGGAATGAAACAGTAGAGGGAGCAGAAGATGAGAAAAAGGTGACATATAAAAATAATCTTGGTGCAAAGAGAAGATGAAGGAGAGGTTTTACGAAGAGCATAGGATGAAGAATGCTGAAATGAAATTTGCTGTCAAGTAAAATCAAGTGAGAGAAATAAAGGCTGTAAGGATAAAGAATGACTTTAATGGAAAAAAAGAAATTTTTTCTAGAAATGGATGAAAATGGGAGGAAAAGATTGACCATGTAAAATGTGCTGAATAAGAGTAGTAACATGGTATGGAATGCTATGAAGTAAGAGAAAGTTGAATGTAATATTTTGGAATTTGGAAATTACCCAGATGTATCTGGTAAAGAATGTACAAGTAACTCGTAATAGTAAGCATTAGAGTAGAATACAAGCATTAGAATGGGTGCAGTGAACATTGATTAAATGAATGCTTTGTTGCATGAAAATTTTGCGAAAGGGGATGGCTGAGTAGGTGAGGATGGAATTTCAATTAAAATTTTGAAGTTTGGATGCTATGAATTTTGCATTTGGTTGTGTGATTCATCCAATCTATGCATTAGAAAGTAGCTATGTCTGATGTTTGAAAAAATGCTATGATACCTCAACTGTACAAAGGAAAGGAAAAAATGACAGAATGTAAAAATTACAAGCTTATTTAGTTTACTGGGGGAACGATAATATACTCGTATAAAAAATCCATGATCAACAACCCTTAGAGTGAGAAGTCCTAGCCAAACAACAAATGTAGCATACATGCATCAGCATGCAACTCCCATGCTGCCTTTTTTCCCTGCAATGGATTAACTTACCTTCTGATTCTGTTAGTTCCCCAATTTTTTCATTATGCTTACATAATGGCCATTATAATGATCAAATTGAGGACTGCTTTTACAGAAGGCAAATGTTCATCCCACTTGGCTATAGATGGAACACAAGCTTTAAATTGCTAATTGAGAAAATGTCCATGATGAAAATATATTTAGTAGAATGTTTAATGCCAGATTATGTGATTACTCTTCAACAATCAGTTGAGAAAATGGACCAATGTCAGAAAAAAGTGTATTATTAGTTTGTGAATTGGGAAAGGGATATGATAAGGTAAACATATTTTAAATATAGAAGGTTTTGGTAAATTACAGGGTGAATAAAAGGAAAAACGGATGAAAGAGAGAAAGGCATGTGAATGCTGGGAGATCATTGGGTAGTAATGGTAGTATCTTATCAGTGATTTAAAAAGATGAACTTTTGAAAGTATAGAAATGTATTCACACACATTACAGTAATTGCAGCAAAAGTTGCACACAAAGAAGAGCAAGAGTAAGAACTTGGTGCAATGAGCATGTATTGGATAATAAGTATCTGTGACCATAACAGGTTAGTAAGCAGTCAATAATAACTGGGCAATAAATGATTGGGAACAAAAGTAAAGCCTTCATGACCAGTTTGAAATACATACAATCATTCTTCATACAATACATTCTTTCTTGGTTTTGAGATAAGGAAAGGATGAGTGAATGAGGAAATTACTAAGATGATGTTAGGAGAGAAATTGAACTTTAATGTAGGTAGAAGAAGACTTAGAAAAACAGGTTGAATGTAGTGAAAGGCATGCTGAAGGAAAAAGATGAGTGTAATTTCAATTCTAAATTAAAGGATAAAAGAAAATTCAAGAAAAGATATAAGAATGTCCAAAGCAAAAGATGCATGCAAGAAGAGGAAAGCATGGAAGAAAATTAAGGATGAAAGAGTCTACATAGAGGCAAAAAAAAAACATAATCAAGGGAATAGTGATAATAATGTAGGAATTTAAAGTTACTAGTATTATCCATCTTTAAGGATTAAAAGAGTTTCCAGGGGTTAAATATTACATACAAATATAACAATCATTCTCTTCCTAATTTTGATATAAGATATCTCATTTTTTCATTTTCTACCAGTACATATATTAATGGAATACAGAGTTCTGCTAACTCCATGATTTTCCCATGATTTGCTTTGGTACCTCATTTACCACCTGGAACTGACTCTGTTCATATAAGTTCTTCTTTCTAATTTCAAGGGCTCTTGAGTAAAGTAAAACAACAAGGCTAATAAATCTTTGTCCGCTTAATAAATGAAAATCAAATTAATTGTGAAAGTAGTTATCTCAGATACTCATATAGGGTAGAAGCATGAATACAAAACCCTGTGGAAACCTATGGAGTGTAGCTTAACTGAGGAAAAGATGGTTTCAATAGGTCCCTTGAAAACTTTTCTTCTTGATGGCTTTTGTCCAAAATGATTATTGCTATAAAGTTTTCACAGTAAGAAAGAATTTCATATTGTAGAACAGTTTTGAGGAAAAGAGAGGGTATAAGTAAAAAAAGTTGAAGTAACTAGTAAATAGAGATGCTGCTGAAATGATTTAAATGATTTCAAGAGAATCCTTTTTCTTTCCTGTTACTTGCCTTTGAAGTAACATCCATGGGAATGAATTGATATGGTCAAGCTTTATTAATTTAGACCTCAAGTCTTTATGCTGTAACTCTGTTGATGTTTAATTGTGAACCTTCAATATTTGACACAGTCACCTTTTATATGTGCTTGAATATTATCAGTGGTAAAATTTATTCATCCCAGAAATTAAATACCTTTTGCCTTTATCATTGAGCGAATGCTAGTGCTATTTTGGTCATAATTGTTCCAAGTTTATGTTATGTCTTTTTATTTCTCATTAGCAAGTTTCTACAGGCTAGCTTTATTTTTGGTATTATCTATCTATATCAGTGGCAGAAGCAGAAGTATATTTTAGGAGGGGATATTGTTTCAATTTGTATTTAATGGTGATTTGCAATTAGAAAATAATCAAGATATTAAACAGAAAAAGCAAGCTGTTGCAGGCACACCTTATATACATGTATTCAGTATAATTCAGTCATAATAGTTATTTACAAGACATGTTTAAGTAAATTAACTTTAAAATGTTGCTTTTATTGATTCTGTTTCAGTATTTTGAGCCCAAAAAAAGATAAGTTGTAACTATATCTTACTTTTACGTATTATGAAGGTGGATTAGTAAGGTTTTTTGAAATGCCATCATTATAATTTTAGCTATTTTAGAATTTTCAGGAGGGGATTTATCCTCCTAATCCCCTAGGCCTCTGAGCTAAATATAAATAAACAATCATTACATTATTGTCTTACAATTTTGCCAAGTATTGGCAATGTTGGAATCAAAAGGTGCATAATGGATTTTCCAAAGATATCAAGAACTCATGTACAGTTCTGCTTATGCATAATACCCATAATGGCTATGTTTTGAGATTGTCTTACTATATTATGGACATAAGGATGAACTTGTTATGGATTTCTCTTGTTCACCTATTTATTTCATCAGTCAGCCTTCTTCATTGTTTTTTTCTCTTTCTGAAGATATTATTTATTGAAAATACTTCTCTGATATTCTGGAAATGATTTATGTTCCTTATCAGAGAAAAGTTTTAATTCTTTTCTCATATGAATTTCAACACCTTAAATCTGTTAGTATGATTCTTTCCAGATAAAAAAAAACATTTTGCTTTCGCTTAGAATGCAACCAGCTATCCAAGGATGATGCAATGGCTATTTGTTTTTTATGAAGAGAGATGAATGCTAATCTTTCTTAATAATTATTTTTGTACAATTTGCATATTTTTTACTGTCAGTGTGGAAGGAAATGATTCACCTGGGTAAATACTTAAGAAACGTGATAAATGCCAAAGCAAGAGAAATCCTTATTACTTTATAACAAACAACTTATATATTAAGCCCCTTTAGATATGACACAATAATAAAACATCATAATTTGCTAAATCCTTGAAGAAAAAGTATACAAGAATAGACATTGCATATAGGGAGAATGTATGTAAATGTAATACATTGATGTAGAAATATTTCTATAATTTCTTACTGTAACATGGCCTTTTTTTAAACGCATTCTCTTAATATACCAAATAACACATACCAAGGGCATTTAAAGGTGAGAATAATATGATGCAAATTTCAACATCCTTTTGCTTTGGCAATTACACATTTATTTGCTACTAACAATTATTTAGCTTTTCATATACGGAATATGTATATATGTGGGTAAACCTCAATAAATATGCAGCACTGAACTACCTTTACTATTCTCTAAATTAACTGAAAATTGACTCAGCTTTTGATAGCTGAAGCTTGTAATTCATCAGTAGAATGATTCCATCCTCTATATTATTCTTGAATAAGCTTCTGGCTTATTATTGTATATGCTTCTATTATCTCCTTTCTATTATGTGTCATTAAAAAGCATTAGATCTTAGAAATAGGGCATGTTGTAATCTATTGAACATCAGTAGAATTGATCATAAAATTGAACAAAGGTAAACTTGGCTGTGCATTTGAGTTGTGAGTACAGATATTCCTTATACTGCATGTAATATCATTAGTGTAAGTTAAATTTTTACTGCCTCCAGCAAAAGTATACTCATTTAGAAGTCTTTAATATTTAGAGTGTTATTAGAAATTTGAAACAATGTTTTTTAGTGCAAACTAATGCTTTATCATTCACTGGTAAACTTCACTCAGCTTTATTATACTTCTCTCACTTTTTAATTGCTGATTCTGATCATGAAAGAATTAACATTATCACTCTATATTGCCATTAAATTAAACCCTTATTCTAATAATCAAATAGGGGTATCATGGAATTCCAATTCCTTTACGGGTTATAATATGCACAAGGAATAGTTAACTGCCTTTAAATAGTTTATATCCTTATTATGGATTACCACATGCTCATCATACATCCTTTATGTTAGTTAGTTGTATATCAAGTTTATAATTTTTTAAAATTGTAATCACTTTGAAATAAGTTTGTCTTTAAAGTCTTTTTGTATAAAATTCAACTTCTTAGTATTTTCTGTAGAATAATTGGAAATTAAATTCTTAGCCTAGTGCGAACTTATTGTTTCTTTGTCCTTTATTTTCCTAGGAAAAGGATTGATCTACGCATGAACCAGCTAAACTTAATAAGTCCCAGTCATATTTTGGTTATCAAAAAAGTATTTCATTCCAATCGTTTATTATGTTACTATCCACATTCATTTATTATGTACTCTTTTGTCATCTCTTTACAAAATTCTAGGGACAATTTTCCTCTCAGTACTATACTCAGACTTAAATCTGTTACTATTTTTTGCATCCTGCCCATCATAATCCTCTGCTTAATATGTATACGATAAAATTTATGTTTACATAGATCAAAATTCCTCGACTAGAATTATTCTCCATATCCTATCTTTACTGGATAGATGGTAAATAGCTCTAAGTTTTTTACACTTCAAAGTAATCAATTTCAATCATAATTTAATTACAGTAAAACCCATTTAAGATGCCTTTCAAGGTATTGAGTGAAAACTACATTATAAGTAGGATAGATTTTAAAACAGAATATTGCTGTGCAACACAAAACAATTCTCCATTTATTTTACTTAAAATAGTGTTTTGAATCTTTAATTTTATCACAAGTGTTTTACAACTTAAAAAGAACTTCTTTAGTTTGCTTTTCTTGATACAGCTATAGATATATAGTGTACAAACCATAATTGTTTGATGCTGGTTGCCTTTTCAATCACTTTAATTTTTTAATTTAAGGTTCTGACCTGAAACAAAATTGAGGGGTTCTCACTTTATCTCAGATCTAGTCTAATCTCTTACAATAGGTTTAATATTGATCTTCCTTGCTATATCTTCATTTTCTTCCAAAAAAACATTAGTCATCCCAAATAAGAGAAGCAAGAGAAACCGTTAGGGACAGGACAAGGCAGAAGAGGAGAGAGAAGGATTGATGCAGATAATATAAATAACTTTTGGTCTATCGATTGAGGTGGAGGATCATCGAAATCAGGTTGCTGTGTATCTAGAGATCCAAAATTCCTGCCTTATAAGTGAGTAGTAGAGCATCTGAAGTGGTATTTTTACATGACCAGGATGGAGAAAACTGCATATTAAACAGGATAACATCTTCATTCAGTGCATTTTAAATGAGATTAATTGTGTTTCTGATATGTAACTTGTTATTTTAAGTAGATATGATGACTAAATATTTAGCCACCAGCCATCTCAACCAAAGGAAAGGGAATACCTATAAGTGTTAAAAGATTAAGTAAACATGAATGATGGATAAAAAAATGCTATCTAATAAAATAAATTTATTTATCTATTTAACCTCCCATAGCAAATAGTATGCCTCATTTGATAGGAGAAACTTTTTACATCATCAATGTTGTCCTCTCATGCGTTGCCTTATCTCTATAATGGTTTCTTGTGATTTTCTTCTTTTGAAAGGCTAATTTTGTGAGAAGAAGCAGACCTATTTGTCAGAGCCAATACAAGATCTCCATATCTCACCACAGAACAGATTGAAAAGTCTCTCTTCCATGTTTCCCTTCGTTATAATTACAAGTACACATATTGAATAAAACAGAAAGGAAGTGCAGTGTTAAGTGGGCTATTGAGCATAATCTTGGAGAGATCGTGATGCCCTCTCACCAGTGCTGTTATTAAATTCGTTATTCTTCCATCAATATATCTATCTGGTGAAAAATTCTTCATTGTAGAGTAAAAATAACCAAAATTAAGTAACTAAGACGCCAATTCTGCGTAAAATGACCATTGTTCATAAACATGACGTAATGCAACCAGCATTACACAATCCGGTATTGACGCTATCTCGCTTAAGACGCGCTTGTTTGCTTGCTTCTCCGAAAAAAAAGTCAACCGTTTTTTTTGTAATTCCACTGGGAGAAAGTTTAAAACAACCACAATCATTATTTCCAACAGCTTCGTGGTATTTTAATTCTCGTTTATAATTTTATCTTGTCAATTATTTTCTTCTTGATATTTTAAATAAAATAGTGAATTCGCGGACTAAATAATTTGATAAATTCCAGCGAAGTGATTTTTCGAATAAACCAACTCATATGTGAATACTCAATATACAATAGATACGTGAATCATGATACCCAACTCTCCCAGTCAGATTTATCTACGCACTTAATTGGTAAACTGTGACGACTTCGTCGGAATTTCTAGAAAATTCCAGAAATCATATCCCGCCTTCATCTATCCTAAAATTGCTGCAATGGAATGTCGGGTTAGGAAGCCGATTTTGGCGCGAATTTTTTTCTAAAACTGACTCATTGCAGTCGGAGCTTTTGTAGCGTTCGGACCTGTCTTTGACTCGTAAGGTTGGATACGTAGATCAAGCAAAAGCTTTGAAAAGTCTTAAGGATCTAGTTTTACAATATCTCTTTATCTTACGATAGACTTAATAATTGAAATCAATTTCTAAATTGATAATTTTATATTACTATTGGAGTTTACAAGGCCTTATTTCCTTTACAGTGTCCTGGTATATGTTGACAGCATTCATGCCCAGTCTTTTATCAACATTTACGAAGCTGAAAGGTGAAGTACTGAAGCGATGGACGGTGGAATTTCAGAAGAATGTCAGCGGTGTCTTCCTCGGAATCTAGGTATGTACAGTTCAGTCTTTGTTTTGTAAGAATTTCCCAAGGCACTCAATAGTTTCGTCCAATTGGTTTCATAAGTTCTCTATTTCATTTGGGAGTCAATAGCCTATATTTTTCCCGGGAATTTCGCCGAATGTCTCTCACTATCTTATATAATAATTACCGATGTGTATATTTATTTTACATAATAATCACCGATGTGTGTATATTTATCTACCCGATGTCAGTAACTCCCGTAAGAAATACATGAGAGAACACAAGGAAATTAATTTCACGCACTTCCCGACGAGATAGAAATATGAAATTTACGGATTAGTTAGAGGATGAATAACCTAACACATATAGATTTTCCTACCAACAGTATCCTTGGTTCGAGTCTAGACGACTCGAAAATGCTTTCATAAGAAATGCGCGTAAAGTTCATTTTGATCAATTGAAGATAAATTTGCTTTTGCAGAATTAAATTAGAATTAATGGTCCCAGAACACAGTCTTGAAAGAATGAATGCAAATTAAGATATAAATTCTTTTTTGCGGCGCCTAAATGTCAAAATAATGAAAACTGTAGTTATCGCTCAATAAAAGTTCAGAAGTGTATATTATATGACTGTATATGCTCTAAACTTCTAATTTTAAGTAATTAATTAATATGTTATTTTGCTTTTTTAATTTCGTAATTATTCCTCCACGTCACTTTCTTTCCGCTGACAGACGGAGAATTTTAGAGCCTTTGGTAGAATATCTCGAGCTCATTACTCAGAATTCTTCAAAGACTAGGTTAGTTGGTCGAAAAAGTGATAATCGTATACTCTCAGAAACCAGATGACCCTGCTTTGTTTTCACGTAGAAGTTCAGATTATCCTCATGGGAGAAACGAATTCGTAGGAGAGGGGCCCAGCGCGCGCTACCGTCAAATGCACTTCCAGAGGCAGCGTTGCAACGTAGAATTCTTTCTTATTACTTCTTTAAAACACTCTCCTGAACAAACGATGTATTAATTTATAAATATAATAATTGCAATGTGTTTCCAGCTAAGATCAGATGTATATCTATTCATCCGTAGAATAGCAAATAATAAATTTTTCGTAACATAATGGGGATAGCTGCATTTGAAAAGGTAGCACGGAATTCATTTGTAGGAAAGGGAAGAATTTTCGCACCGGGTGTTCCTTTATTGGAGCTAATGTATGGCTTTCATGGTATATCACTTTGGCCACCTGCCTACAGCTTAGATTCTCGACGCATGTGGCAGGATATGTACATCGCCCTTTCAAGAGCACTTCTAAACTTCCGAGGATGTCAAGATATGGCATCCATTTTGTTCGGCGTATTTGGTCCATTAGGAATGATTTATGGCGAAGCTAGGGCGATACGCAGCTGAGATAATTTTCCTTTATCTCGGTTGGATGCTACGTGAGGATCAAATAGAGGAAATGTTTCACTATCTACCCCTCTGAATTATTTCCTTCGTTATGAGCATCGTATGATACTAGGCTCATCATTCCAATCGCATTGGACTGCCGATGATGGACTCATTTTCTCTTCAGAATTGTTATGGCTTGTCTTTCCTTAGATAATTTGTTGGTATTTGAAGAAAAATATCGTTTATAATATTTATAGAATTCTGTAATAATTTTTATAGTTCTAAGAGGGACAAAAAGGTTGTTTACGTGATTTAAAAACTGAGATATTTAAATGAAATTATCTTGAGGTGTAATAATAATAGATAATCTCTTCAAAAGTTTGCTTTGAGTTTTGTATATCTAGAACCAAAATCAGGCAGTTATTGTTTTCACTTTAAGTGAAAGTGAAAGTATTGGTGCCCATAACTTTCTGGGAAAGAAATACGAATTTATCTATTAGTTCACCGCGATACTCATTAGTAAAATGTAGATAGTTTGGCTCCGTGCGTCATTCGTTGATAATATGCATGAAGATTTATAACAAAGGAAATTTCAATACCAGATGGTTCCTTAAAAATAAAAATAGCATCCAACTAACATGAAAAACGACGAGAAGACCTTTCTTTTATAGGTACGTTTTGAAGGAAAGTTTGATTAAAGGATTGTCAACTTTGCAGAAATGTGGCCTAGTTCTACCTCAGGGGTTTTAGAATTATTGTGAAGCTTTTAATTGCTGTAAAACCACCTAATTCCTAGAGAAACCATAACAAGAAAATTCACTTGGAACTATATACTTTATTTTGCTCTTTCGCCAGGAATAAACGTTATGATAGAGTTATGTCAAATATCACATATAAGCATTAATTTTATTATTAAAATCGTACGTAATGCTCAAACTATGAGCCAAATAGAATTTTGTTCATCTGCAATCTGTTTCAACTTCAATAATTATTATATTTAAATCAGGCGGCTAGCGGCCGTCAAACTCTGTTAAATCCCTGTATCAGATTCAAAATCACACTTCCGTGGGGTTTAATGCATGTATAAAATTCATAGCGACCATGGAAAAAACTCAGTGTTTCATCTTGTTTTTTGTCGCAAAGGGAAAAATTTAGCGGAAAATACTATTTTAAAATAAACAAACGAAAATTTCCCGTAGAACAGATTTTCTGACACGCTTCCAGCATTTCATGGTAATCATCCTCGGTACTCTGGCCATTTAATGTTTTTTGGAGTGGATAAGCCAGCCGTATTATTTTTTCGATTTCAGTAACCGCAAATTTCCTTTTAATTGGTCCGTGGCAGAGAGGCCGTCGAATGAATTAATGGTATTTACAATTTTAGTAAGTAAAGAGAAAAAATTCAATTTAATTAAAATGATTAAAATTTAATTGCATTCGGTGGCAAGTAATTCTGTGGTTTAAAACATTAATTACCGTTTTCAAAGTTATTTAATAAGAAGTTTTATATGGTAATGGAAGTTCGCTCAATATTAATAATTGTAATAGTTACAGAGAGTGTAATCATGTAATGGAATATCTACATATAATTTGCATAGTATCCGTCCGTTCTCACCTTCATTTCAGAAACGGTTATATTTAGAGATGTGCAACGATTTGTTCTGTGTTCTTATAAGGTGGAAATTCCTAAAAAAAAAGCTATTGTCGCGACGACATTAGGGAGCTTTGTGGGAATTTAAATAAACCGATTAAAAGGGTATAATACAAATTTTATTATATTAGCCATTCCCCTGTCCGCGAGTCCTAATTCCCGGTGGCCCTTTGAATAGCTGGTGGTGGCTTCGACCCCCCGACCCTCCGAGAGCAGTGCACGGCGGGGATACCCAAACTGCGGTCTCTGGTGGACCTCGGCCAACCGAAGAAGGCCCAGAGATTGGATACCGGTCCCGACGTGCACCCCCTGATGGCGTTGACCCCCAATCTACAGAAAGCGATGCACGGCGGGGACACCCAAATTGCGGTCTCTGGTGGACCTCGGCCAACCGAAGAAGGCCCAGAATTTGGATATCGTTCCGACGTGCAATCACTGACTGCCTCAGAAAGCGATGCACGGCGGGGACACCCAAATTGCGGTCTCTGGTGGACCTCGGCCAACCGAAGAAGGCCCAGAATTTGGATGTCGTTCCGACGTGCAATCACTGACTGCTCCAGAGCTCTCCGATCGCGGGGTTTATATGGTAAACCCTTATCGCGGCCCGGACTTCTTGAGACTTACTTTATCGCTAGCTTGGCGTCTTTTCCCACTTCAGGGCGGTATGACACGTGGGGCCCGTAAACAAATTCGTACTCATCCGCCCTGATCCCCTTAAGAATCGATAGGAGTTATCCTCTTAAGAAGCGATAACAGTTGTTTTTGAAGCCCTTAAGAAGCGATAACAGTTGTTTTTGAAGCCATCCACACAACATCACCCCACCGGCAAATAAGACCCCGGGGCGAAAGGAACAAAATTATTGGATACAAACAAGTAAAAAAAAAAGAGAAAATACAAATCAAAATTATCAATAAGAAGAAAAACAAGAACATGAAAACAAAAAACAAAAATTCACTACACTTTCATAAATAATGGCACATGATTCATTCTAAACTCTCGACTTCATCACTCTTTCAAAAATGCTTATAAACAGTACTTTTTTCCTTCACTTCCCAATGTTTGCTTTTGATCACTCATGTTTCTCCTGAAGTACCATAGCAAATTAGAAACTACTCACCACCTTAATTGTTAAGTTAGAGGCACCTTGTCACTTTCAAAATTGTCCACCAATATTCATGTTTTTTTTGTGAAAAACTTGGGAATGAAAAATATTACACTACCACTATTACACTATTCCACCCTATTTTAACCTATTCGGGGACACGTGTTCTCCTCTACCCCTCCTAATTCTCGCCTTCTCCTCTCCGGCATACCCATATTCCTTGCACCGGAGGGAACTGCGGACCGCTTTCCCACATCGCCATTGTATTCGGCTAACTCACGTTCGGCGCCCCCTTTCTCTTCCTGGCTTATCCATTTCTTATTCTTCGTCGACGCCCTCTTATCCCGAGGTTCGGAAGGATACGCGACGAGTCCCTCGACGTCGTCCGCGCCCCGCGGATTTTCCGCGATCGGTGGTCCGTTCCTCGTCCTCGGGTCCTTCAATCCTGAATACATTGTTCATTCCACTTGCGAATTTTAACCACATATAATTCACTAATGAACATAATTACTAGCACTAAAATCAACCCAACAGTACTATATCGCTTTGCTTAATGTTCATCTGCATATCACGTACATGCAGGACCCTCACGTGACACTTGCTGTATCATTCCTTCTCCCTGAGAGTTTACTTTCTTCTTAGAGAAACTTCTCAAAATTTTTCGCGTCCCGCGACGACTGCAACGCTCGCACTCTTTGGCTGCCTCACGCCCTCTGGGATGATCTCCTTCAGCATTCTCTGCCGCCGCGTAATGATCTCTCCGACATTGCTGCTGTACTCCTTCTTTCCCACTGACACAAACCCACTTCAGTGCTTGAAGAACAAGAAGTACCACGAAAGTTATCGGCTTGCAGCACGCGTATAGAAATTCTTTCTCTTTGGCCGCTAATCTTCT
Organism: Pachydiplax longipennis; assembly: GCA_036926295.1. NCBI lineage: Eukaryota > Metazoa > Arthropoda > Insecta > Odonata > Libellulidae > Pachydiplax > Pachydiplax longipennis. Next base: position 24,086,125 of record JAVFKF010000012.1, read on the forward strand.
CAGATCGCCGATGGACGAAGCCCTCTTGTTGGCGCCGTCCGACTCCTCATCACCGTCTCTCTCAGCGTTCCTTAGGTTGGATCTTGTTATCACCTTCCTAAGTGCGCGGTCTGCATTCTTCCCCCTGCTGTGCGAAGTCTCTGGTGCAGCAACAGCGGAATCTTTGGATGTGGGAGCGTTGGGTGACGCGCGCGTTCCCTTCGAGTCACCCGCGGAGCGTACTGAAGGCCTCGCCTTCTTCCTTTCTTCCAAATCGCCCTCTATATTCACCATATTTACTCCAATTCTCCTCCCCGCGAATCCTCCCTCTCGGGTCCGCGGAATATTCGGCATGGGTAACCGCGACTTTGTAGATCCAGACGTCTTCGCCGGCGTAGGCCTCGTTGAGTCCCTTTCGCGTACCTCCTCCACGCTGATCTTCTTCCTCGCGTCCACGGTAGGGATGACCGTCGAGTTCTGCACCTTCGCATGATTCCGGACGATAATCTTCTCTCTGCGACATTGGTCTTCTCCGATTGATCCTCCTTGAGACGATGATGCACTGCTCCTTGCGAGTCGGCTTTTCCAATCTCTGGATTCGGGAACAACTTTTCCCTTCCTTTTCATACAGTGATTCGTCTCTTCAGCGGGGCAGCGAAAGGGCTTGCGAATTCCTTTTCCGCGAGTCCTTCGTAACAACATTTTGCAATCCCTCTGCAAATGTCCCATTTTCCCACAATTAAAACAGCATTTTGTATCAACAGTGCTGCTTTGGACGACATATTTTGCACCGCTGCCGTGATAGCCCTTTCTAGAATTTTCTGTTTTCGAAAAGCTAGACTTACAGGACTTGGGCTTAACAATATTTACTTGCGCAATATACTGATTTGAACCCATAGAGCATGTGGGATCAATCAGCGAGCTTCCTTTCTTAATGCCCTCGTTTCTCCCATTATAATTTCTTACGTTTGCTTCCTCTATTAAAGCAAATTCTTCCGCTTCTAGAATACTTTGCGGGTTTCTCGCCAAGACAAAACGACCGATTTCCTCTCTCAGTCCTACACAAAATTGCGAAAAAATTCGATTTTCCATTATAAAACCTACTTTATCCGGCATAAACTCGTGGTACGCCTCTTGGAGCTTAACAGCTATTTTCCGAATTCTCGTTGAATATTCGAGTACGGTTTCCTGTGCTCCTTGCACACAATCAACAAACATTCTCTCAAGCACAACTAAGGATACTTGGGGACTAAACCTTAACTTAATATACTTAGAAAATTTCGCGAATGATTCCAAAATATGCGGATTGAATAGCACGTACTCCGCCGCGGAGCCTCTTAATCTTAATCGTGCTACGCACAGTGCTTGATGTTCTGTCCAACCACCTAAAGAACCAGCTAATTCGATACATTCAAGAAATCTCTCAATAGAAACATTATCTCTACCACCAAAACATGGAATCAAGTTAATTAATTCCCCCATACCGATGGAAGGAGCGGTAGTATTTGGTTCGAAGAAGTCACCACACGAGCTGGTGGACTTATCTTCGCTAGCCTCATTCGCAACGGCTGAATCCTCACCAAAGTACAAAAAAGGATTCAAATTTCCAGAAGCCATTATATTACGAAAGAAAAAGAAACCCAAGGCTCAAAAAATTAACGGAAATTCTAACTAAACTTAATTATATCACTATTCATAATGAAGCCTACGCTATATTTCTCATCACAAATATTTCCGACATTAAGCCTAATGGAGAACATCACAATATCCTATAGAGGTTAAGCCTCCTCAAAAATAAAATACTACTAACCCTAATAATTGGAACATACAACCCACGACAAAAAATAATAAAGCAATTAAATCACAATGCACAAAACACACGACAATAAGAAAAAATAACAAGCAATTAAATCATAATCCTAAAATAAATTTTCTCCTCGTCCAAAAATGGGTTTCAGCCCTGGGTGGATAATTCGTCCTCATTCTTATAATTAAAGGCGCCATCGTATTCATACTTATCCCAAAAAGGATTTAAATTTCGAGAAGCCCCTTGTTTTCTCTCTCGATGAGCTTCGTCGGAACTATCCTTGCTCTTAACTCCACTTGTGAAAGACTCCCAGCTTCCACTACCGGGGATTACAGCTTGCGAGTCGATAGCAGAAGCCCTCTTGGTTTCCTCCGTTATCGGCGTCGGGAAGTCGTCCTCCTCCAAGGAGCTTACGCCGACTCCTGCACTTTTCACATTATACGGGGTTTGCTTCATGGGGGCCTGATCTTTATTCCTCATAACCCCTTTCAAAAATTACAAAAGCCAACACTTACGTGATGGCGGCATGCACGCCGAATCGCTTTCACGACGAAGCGGCATGACCCCACACCTGACACCAAAATAATGTCGCGACGACATTAGGGAGCTTTGTGGGAATTTAAATAAACCGATTAAAAGGGTATAATACAAATTTTATTATATTAGCCATTCCCCTGTCCGCGAGTCCTAATTCCCGGTGGCCCTTTGAATAGCTGGTGGTGGCTTCGACCCCCCGACCCTCCGAGAGCAGTGCACGGCGGGGATACCCAAACTGCGGTCTCTGGTGGACCTCGGCCAACCGAAGAAGGCCCAGAGATTGGATACCGGTCCCGACGTGCACCCCCTGATGGCGTTGACCCCCAATCTACAGAAAGCGATGCACGGCGGGGACACCCAAATTGCGGTCTCTGGTGGACCTCGGCCAACCGAAGAAGGCCCAGAATTTGGATATCGTTCCGACGTGCAATCACTGACTGCCTCAGAAAGCGATGCACGGCGGGGACACCCAAATTGCGGTCTCTGGTGGACCTCGGCCAACCGAAGAAGGCCCAGAATTTGGATGTCGTTCCGACGTGCAATCACTGACTGCTCCAGAGCTCTCCGATCGCGGGGTTTATATGGTAAACCCTTATCGCGGCCCGGACTTCTTGAGACTTACTTTATCGCTAGCTTGGCGTCTTTTCCCACTTCAGGGCGGTATGACACGTGGGGCCCGTAAACAAATTCGTACTCATCCGCCCTGATCCCCTTAAGAATCGATAGGAGTTATCCTCTTAAGAAGCGATAACAGTTGTTTTTGAAGCCCTTAAGAAGCGATAACAGTTGTTTTTGAAGCCATCCACACAACATTATTCACGTTACTAAAAAGGCCCGGATTCGGGCCCCAAAAATCCGATTTTTCATACAAGGATACGTTTGGCGGGTATTCGAAACAATTTTTGATGCATTACCCGGTAAGATAGAGAGTAAAATATCACAGAATATTAAGGAATATTATATTTAGCAGCAATACATTTTATGACATTATTTATTACAAGAGTTTTATATTAGAAGCGGTCTCTCACTGCCAACGACTTTAATACCCGTCTCCGTGTTCTATTTTGAACATTATCGCATTGCAATACTGCCCGGTCGTTTGATTTGAAGAATATACAGATAAAATGGTCGAAGTTTGGACATCATCAATAGACTAGAAAGAAATTATGGAAAAATATGGGGTTTCCGATGATTATTGAAATAACATATTAGATTTATTTTGGAAAGAGATTTTCGAATTTTTGGCACTGTAATTCTTAAAAATAATTAAATATCCATAGGAATCTGTATGAAATTTTTTCATGAGATTCTGTAGGATGAACGGACTTTTCAGTAAAATTCTAATAAAAGAGCGAGTGTTTAACCGATTTCAGGCTATATTTCTTTTGCAAAATTAAAATAGAAGGCCTCATTTCACGTTGTCAAGTATCATTAGACGGTAATTTCGTGAAAATTTCAACAGATGATCAACAATTTAAGATTTCTGGTTCGAACAACGCAAACCTTGATGAAATGTAAGAAAGTATCATCAAAAGTCGTCCTTTTTGAACGATATCGAAATCTGTTTGAATCCTTCGTTTTCATATTCCTTAAACATAAAAGAGAAAGTGAAAGACTCTCCATCAAAGTGATATCAAATTTATGAAGCGACAAAATGTGTTTTTCGTCGAGCTAATGTTTGTCCCCGTCTCATAAGTTACATTTTATATCTTTCGTTTTGTTCAGAGTCCAGTAAGCTGCAATGGCATTTATCACTTTTTTATTCCGTTGATAATCGACGGGCAGTTCAGCTACTATTATAAAATTCCTTAGTTGTGCAACCAGAGAATTTGGCTTAATAGGTATCGTGTCTGTAGTTTTTAAATTTTCAACCACAGAGTAGCATGTAACTTCAATAATACTGATAATAAATTCTATGTAATACCTTAAAATGTTCATTTTAGATCCGTCTTCTGTATTTTATAGCTAAATAGAAGCATAACAAGAAAGTGGAACCAACTTCCGGGTTAAATACAAATGTTGGAAAGATACATGGGAACTGGAAATGGACAATGAGATGGCGTTTGTGTGTTTCTTCCGCTTATCCAGTTATTAATGGCGATGTAATTCAATTACGCTCGTCCTCCAGCAAATAATTTCGAATATTCGATGGATAATTATTCGCATTTCTAGTATTCAACGGGTTATCTATCGAATAGGATGTTATTCCGCATATATTGATAAATTTTCAACTAGCCTAGATGGAAACCTTTATTCAGTTAAAAGGTCGTCGTCCGTATATCTAACTATAATATAATATACATTTAACACTAACCTCCAGTTTTTATATCCATTTTTTAAGGGGACTTCGAAGAAATTGAATTGCTTATTGGTCAAAAAATACTTCTAAACTTCAGAAATAAAGCCTAAAATTGAGTAGTGAAAAGAACTATCAGCTGATAAGTTTGAAATAGTTTAGGCCTATATTAAGCTTTTACATACTTGTAGTTTCAGATTTCTAGAGAAGAGAGTCTTGACGCTAAACCGCATTTACATTTTTCATAACCGTGATAAACGCCTGTCTTTTTAAAACCTTCATAAACGGATTATTAAAAATCATTTAGTTTATTTTAAACCTCAGGTGGCTATAACTTTACTTGTGGAGAATATAGTGAGCCAACGCTTGAGTCCGACTCAATTTCGTAATAAATGAATTATTCTTTCCACATCTAAAGGAGTTGAAATTCCGTCTAATGTATCGTAATGGATTTGCGAAGGATCCAGCATCCGCTCGTCGAGACTCCAGCTTGAAAGAGAAGCAGGGGCTGAGTCAAAAAAGAGGCGTAGGATAGTTTGTATCATGATATCTAAATCAATGCATTACTCCCCTGACGTGAATGCCTTTTTAAGTGTGGTCCAGGACCAGTAAATTACGCTGTCTCAATGTGTCTCAGGTACATAGAGTTTGAATCCGCCCATTTGGACGTCTTCACTTTCCCACGTCCTTCTTGGTCATTCATTCATCTCCAGCAGCTACTACTTATCCATCTCTCTTCCTCCCTTCTTTCTCTCCCTCTTCCTCACTCCATTCACAGCACGTCATTTCTCCGAGGCATTTAAACAAATCTCCCTTTCCTGTCCTTTGTCGAGTCACGTCTGCCCAGCCCGCCGCCCTTCCTAAGGCATTCATATCCTTAAATATCGCCCTCCTTTTTTATTTCTCACTTCCCTCTGACACTCACACACGCGCGGGAGCACACACATGCATACCGCGCCTCACAAACGCCATCTTCTCAACCCTTTTCCCATCCTGATGTCTTCATCTATTTTTTTCCATTCGCTCTAAGCCGACTTTATGTTCGCATCTTTATCTATGCTTTTGGGATTCCTTCTCTCACCCGGGTTTTGTTGAATTGTTCATTGAGGATGGAACGGGACCTTAGTCTGTGGAATTATTGTATGAAGGGTTTTTACGTAAGGGAGGAACCGTTTGGTCTCCTCAGCAAGAAGTGAGGATTTCTAGCTTCCCGTTAGTAAGAATTATTACTCTTTTAAGAGTCTCTTCACTGATGCATTTGTTCACAGTTGCATGGTGTCTAGGTGATTTCTTAGATTTATTTTTCTACATTGTTGCTTGATTCAATGCCGTTATTCCTTTCTTACATTAAAGCTCTTTTGGAGTATTTCGGAGCACGTGGTTGTCTACCCTTTTGGTATCTAAGAGTACGGAAGTATACATATAAATCAGTGTGTTAATCTTATGTTTATAATGACATCTTTTAAATAATTTCATTACTTTTGAAGTAATTTTTTCATATCTTTCGAACTCTATTTTTCATGTATGTATGTTACAGATAAAGCTTCCCTAAGAGTTCCAGATAAGTTTTTAACTTTGGTTAATGTCAAATTTGATTAAATACCAATTATAGAAGTTTTTCACTATAAAACCGATTAATTGCGCTCAATTTATCAAGGCAAAAGATACCTTTGATAGTATAGATTTGATTTACATTCTGACACTAGATGCGTGCAGCAAATCATCTATCAACTTCAATATAAATATATATTTTATTCAAATTGCTTGATTTTGATATCATAAAACTCTAGCAATGACGCTAATTTTTACAGACGTGCGTCACTGCCGGCAAGAATTCAATTATTTGTAACTATGAATTGTTTTTAATGAACTCGAACTTTATTCATAGAGAAACTACTAAAAATACTGGTAGAACTTAAGCTCTGAAATGAAACACGTAGAATCATTCTTTCCCGAGTTAGAAGGCTACCTAAAATTCTGTATATTTATTCTCATAGGAAATAAAGCCAGTAAGAGATAATATTGGCTTAGTAAAATGCCTTCCAAATCATATCTAATCTACATCATATTGCTGTAATGTTTTGTAATTCGACGAAATTTATTGTGTTTTGCCATTTAATGTTTGAACCTTTGAAATATAATTTTATTACAACAAGAAGGTTAGAAGGAGTTAGAACCCTTTGTGTCAAATGGAACGAAAGACATGAAAACACAGCCATGATTTCTTAATGACTAAAGAGCTGACCTCAGACATCTTCAGTCACTGAGGATGACAGCCTGGTTGTCGCAAGACGTATTTGCCTCAATTTTATTCCGCAAGTTTGGCATTTGGTCTACTTAATCTTCAGAATATTTCTCTTGTCTAACTCACTAAATTGGGTTTTTTTTTACACATCGTCGTTCATTTTACACTACGTCGATTTATTTGTTTGTTTTCTTTCTGGCTTTCTGTTGGTTTCGTCGTTTTACTTATTCTTTTAGTATTCATTTTACTTATTCTTTTTATTTTAGTACATTTTCCTTTTGTCTTACGCAGTTTTCTCCCCTTTGTGAACTACGTGGTTTTATTACTCAGTCAATTTCTGTGTTTACTCATATCTTTCATTCCATTTGACACAGATGGATTCTAACCACTTCGAGCCTTGTTGTTGTGGGAAAATTATATTTCAAAAATACCCAACTTGCGTATGACGGCTCAAGGAGTTCTTTGTTTTCTTCCCTTATCAACAGCCGTGTTTCCATTGCCAGCATTCTGTTTATAACCGACCGTAGGAAGTTCATGTCAAATAAACAGAGAAACATCCTAAAAATTAAATGTATTTTTCAGTTTATATTTTAACATGCATAAGTGACTTATTCTTTTTAATAAGTCGTATAATACGCTAGTTTCGTTGAACTCAAGATTAGGATCTTTTGTGTGGTGGTCAAGAAAATAGAATAGCTGTTTTAATTAATCGTTTTTACGAATTTTTGATAAAAATCGTTAGATGAAATGAATTCTGTAAAAATTATATAATTAGATATTTTCGTCGTGAGAGTTGATACTTCAAGATGTAGGCAGTTCTCATTCCTAACCCTATACTAATTCGCAGTTTTCCTTTTGTGAAAATATATGTAACTTGAAGGGAAAAGGTGGTAAGTTAATTGCTCCGTCTCCTTTTAATCATATTATATTTCAGTTTACTTTCTTTTAGCGAATGAACAAATTGAATTAATAGCTTCGGCCGTGACTTCGTGGTATGGATCCATCAGGAGCACAAGTGAAAACAAACTCTGTAACACCACAAGAAGTTCTTGTGGTATTACATAGTTTGTTTTCACTTGTGCCGGAATGAGGAAATATTTTCTTGATTATTAGCCTAACTCTAAGAAGTATTCACAAATGTTGCACTATGCGATCGTAGATTGCAAGGATGTAATATACTGTCATTTATATGAGAGGTAATTGTAATATTTTAACCCTCTTTACTCTTTTACATAGATATTGTTTCCATTTTTAATGAATAAAATGAAGAAATTCCTTTTTCATTCTCCTTAAAATATCGCGTGTATGGGAGTAATTAGTTTCGTAGAATTAGCTTCCTTTGCTTGTTCAACGTATTCTGTAGACAATCGGCATTAATTACAGCCATAATTATAGGAGACATTTCAAGCTAATTAAGGAATGAAAACTTTTCGGATCTGTGAAAATTATATCGCGGCAAATTCTTATGTTGCATATGGAATCACTTCTCAAATATTATGGATTATCGACGTATTCAGTATGAATTTGTCTTGCAATGTATTTTTATGTACGGAGGCATCTAAAATGCGCAGTTATAATTCATTACTCATTGTAAAGGTAAGTTCATTCAGTGATAACATTGTTTTGAGCATTCGTTTTGCTGTCTTCTGTGAATGTGAGTTCCAAGACTGTGATGTGCTAGTTTATAATACATAAATGGTTTCTCTGATAACATTCTCTAAATATTGGGCGAATTGACATAGACTTTCGTTTTCCACTTATTAAAACATTGCGACTGAAGTTGGTGGCTATCAATGATACTTTATAAGTTTGAGTGATTAGAAGAGCTTTCTGATGCTTGATTAGTAGGCGTTTGTTATTTCGGAAATTTAAGGATATCAGATCACAAAACCCACAATAATTATTTTCACTATTTTGAAATTCATACGAAAATTTTAGGAAAGATTTAAGGAATAGTAAATACAGTAACATTTATTCCATATGAGTATATCTTACATAATTACTAACGTACCCACAATTTATTTACTACGAATTTTACATATCTCGGTGCCCGTTTTTTTTTTTCTCGGAGAATTTTTCAGCACTAAAATTTCCCAAGTTTAGCAACCTTTGCGTGGCAATCTCTTGCAGCTCGTTGGCCTTCTTTTATTCCCGACTATCTAGAACATCATTCCGCTTCGCAGCTGTTTGATAAACGGAATAGACAAGAGGGAAATGCCACGTCTTTCCTACCAAGTAATCCCTCTTCCTCTAGTACAGGAGATTGCAAAACCGTCGGACATCACACCACCCTCCTTCACATTTGTCCTCCCCCCAGACATCCTCCAATTGCCTCCCTCGCGCCCGCATTTTACTCCGCACTCTAAAATGAAATGCCCTTCCTTTCCGTGCCCTCTGTGGCCAGGTGGGATCTAGTGAATTAGGGATAGGGGTTGGGTTTGAGGACGTCGCAGCGGTCAGGAGGGGGTGCGTCAGAATGTGGCGTTGGGGGAAGGAAACGGGGGACAGCGTCGTGCCGGGTAAACTCGTGGAAGGATTACGAGTTTTTTTTCATTAAGAGTGAATGCTTCGAGAGGAAAAAGGTGGGGGAATAGAAGGAAGAGGTGGAGAAAAGGAGGGAGTGTGTTACGAAAGGAAAAGGGAAGTGGAGGAATAGGAAAAGGGGATTATTTTTGATTTTTCAAAGGATCTTTGAATGCATATTTTACTGAAGAGGATCGCAAAGAAAAATTGTTAATTAATTTGCCGGCGCTGTTTTGGAAAATGACTGTGATTCATCAAAAGTGTGACCTTATTTATCGCGAAGAGTTTTGACATGGTTATCACGTTAATAGGAGAGGAACTTAGATGATGTTTCAGCTGAATATTTTTTATTCGTCGTTCCCAATTAATTTCAAGCGTTCGACAGCGTTCGTCGATAATTAGCAGTTAATTAATATTTCTCCCGCTTTAGTCATCGAACTTTGAACCTTAGTTGACACTGAGTTGAGATAAATAATTAGCTCGCTAGTTTGTTTGAGTACTGTGATAAGGATCTCCGCCTAAAAATTCTCTTTAGTAATGTTATTTATGCTTATTTTGCGAAAGAATTTAACTATGTATGTTTCTGTTAAACTTCGACTGATGTTCTATCTGCCTGGATTGATAATTAGTATTTAATGAGCTAACATGAATAATTTTAGTGAGAAAAGAAAGATGAAATGTAAGCAAGAGAATTGGAGTTTTTCTATATCAGATTTCCTTTGATTGATTTACAAGATGAAATATTTTACTGAGATCGTTGTTTAAATCTCCAGTTATTATTGGAAAATAAAATCCTTAGGCATAATTTACGTAGAGACCGTCCCCCCCTTTATTTCAGAAACGGTTCCGCATAGATGTATGAAAGAAATTGCATTATGTTCATACAAGGTAGAAATCCTTCAGAAATATATTCATGTCAGTAAGAAAGCCCGGTTTCGAGCCCCAGGAGGCCCCAAAGTCCGAATTTTACCACAAAATTACCGTGGGTTCCACTAATGGAACGTGGGAAGCGGGTTCGGAATTCTCCCACTTAAAATACATTACGGAGATTTTAAATATATTTTTGAAGCCCTTCCCGGAAATATGGGAATGTATCGTATAACACGTCAGGTGAGCAGAACACATGAGGACATTTTATATAGGCAATCGACTTTTTCCCTAATGATCCCTGGATCGATATCATAGCACCAATTGCATTCTACCATACCTTTTTAAACCGATACACATCCGCCACATTGTTTCAACCGCAATGCATTTTGGATGTGTTTTCAACCATGATGGCAATGCGATTGAACATTTTGTAAGATTTGAAGTAAAGGCGACGAGTGATCTACGGAAGGCTAAATTGCGGACAAGCCATCCAGTATTGAATCTTGCTCACTCCATCTCTGACTTAAAAGGCAAACATTTTCAAGTTTTTTATTTTCGGACTGCAAAATTACAATTTTTGTATCAGTAGCACAGCACTAATAAGTTTTTGTGACAATCTATTATTTTTCTTAAATACAATCTTGGTGAGCTAGCTTTTGCTAGGAATATAGTAAAACTACTTGTCGGTGTGTATTATGAGATGGTTGTTCACCAAAAATAAGAGAGAACAAATAGTTCCCATAAAGTTACGTACCCATTTTATATAAAAAACTTAACTTAGATTAGAGCTATTAGATTCGTCACAAAAATGTCATTTATAATATTTCCTGCTTTGTCATTGTCGTCGGAAATAATTTCAACTAGCTTCAGTGGAAATCGGTAAGAATAAGGAATGATAAGAGGAAGCGTCTTTTTACCGATTTCCAATTAATTAAGGGTTTTATTTTCACTGTGGATTATTGATTGCAAATTTCGGTTAAGATCTAAAAATTTATTTGCTTAACAGAAGGACGGGTTTTGCTCATGATTTGTCATTTACATTACTGTTCGTTTAACAATGATTATTTGATTGATGAGCACACTTATGCATTATCCCTTATATAGTTATAACTGGTTTCAGTGTGTGGAAGGAGTGGCTGTGCTTGTCGTTTTCGTTCAGCGCTTTTGATTAGCGCTTGTTTTATTTGTTATGTTACCCTTCCCATCTGTTTTTTCGGCATAAGCATTAAAGTTTTTGGATAGGGGCAAAGTTGCGGGTCTAATTATCCCGCGGGTCATAGTATATAGATAAATGATAAGAATTAATGGTCAATTTTATGGAGAGAGATCAATTTTCTGGGACTTTTTGTTCAAGTTTAATTAAATCATTATGAAGTGCAGCTAATGTTGTAACCCATATTTAGCTGAGTGTATTCTCATTATATTTCCCGCTCATTTCACCTTGGTTTCTGGAGCTGAATTTTTGGGTTGTAGAGATATATTTTATCGCCATAGAGTAAAGTGGAAAATCTGATTTTCTTCTGAGATGAACATAGAATGATGAGATATATGGCGTGTATTACGGATGGCTCATGTTCCATTACATGTTTGTCCCCTTGGTTCCTGTCTGGCGGACCTCGCGTCGTCTGGTCTGGATGCTTCGAATAACAAGAGGAGTGAGTCATTTTTGAAGTAAACTTAAAACGATCTCCATGATGCTATTACGTTTCCAAATTGGTGCCGTTGTTCATTCAGAACCAATCGAAAAATTGAATCTTGAACTATTCATAATTGGTTTTATTTTTCTAGATAGATTCAATCAAAACATAGTTTCGTTCCATTTGATGTCTGTGGAGCAAATTTTATTTTGATCATTCTCAAATTTGTAAAAAATTGAGAACGATCAAAGAATACCATGAGCAGTTTAGCCTATGAAATTTTCAATGATTGTCATCATACCAATTTTTTCAACATCTACTATAATTTCTTAGCTGTCGTTGAATCCTTGAGGTATACGCAATCCTATCTTGGCGAAGAATCTTTCATGGTGGGCTTCCGGATAGCCAAGTAGGTAGCGCGTTCGCTTTCGATGAAAACAGTCTCGTTGTGAGTCTATTTGTGCAAAGTCACCTCAGCATTCAAACCACTTAAAAATAAAATAATGCTAATCGATCACAGCTTATATTCTTCTGTTTTTCTAAGGAATCTTTACATTCAGATTATACCGCAAGTTACATCGTGAAAACTTCACGAAAAGTGCTTTCCATTACCCCACTCTAGCTCAATTTTGCTTTGAATTAGATCTAGTAACCTTCAAAATTATTGTATTAAATTGTGAAGCAGAGGCAGGTATTACTTCGACCATAAAAATTTTATATCCATTTACAGTTTTTATTCTTCGACTTAAACAGAGGGTAAACGAGAATTTTTCACCACATTCATTGTATACAAACGAATTCATTGTCCCCTTCGTTAATTTTCCTTTGACTGGTCGTGTGTGTATATATAGGCGGGATTAGGGTTTCAGAATTCTGGAGAGAATAGCGGAGGAACATAAAAGACCCGCTGGCGAAACAAACTAAAGGGTAGGACTAAACGAAGCAACCTCTAAAAAAATCCCAAGGAAATGCCAAAGAACGCAACAATGACCAACTAATGAGCCTATGGCTTCCAAATGCAGTGGTTGGTTGGATAAGAGGAAAGAATAGAGGAAAAGTGTGGGAGAATGAATGAAAGTCTAGGAAAGGAATAAAGATGGGAAGGAAAGAATAAAATTAAATTAAATGATGATATTGAGAGGAAGCTAAAGAGGGGTGAAGAAGAGAGGTTGATGGAATAATAAAAAAGGGAGGAGAATTAACTTTATAAGCAGAACGCTGTGCCTGGAATTTCTGAGTTATATTTTTAGAATGAGCTCATGGTTCTCGAGATGTAATAAATAAGTTCTCGAGATGTAAATAAATATAGGAAGAACGTTATATAGTATATTTTAGTATTTCGTGGGCTAATCTAACTATGCATATATGCGCGCAAGGGAAGTTTTATTGAATGCAACGCTATATTCTGATGCTCCTGAAAGCGATGGTGTGATTATTCGCTAGACGAAAACCATCTGTTATTTGAATTGGATTCTTTGAGAAAAATTTAATCTCATTTAAATTTATTTTATATATATTTTTAATAAGTTGTGATTTTTTTAATAAACATAACGATCGAGCTTTTTTACCGCATCAATTATTTTGTGACACCTGTGCTCTTAGGTTCGAGTTCTAATATCCATCGATATTCTAACTATATTACTTAATGGTAAATAAAAGAAGTCTTCGTCAGTTTTTGGATGGTAATTTGGATTTCTTTCATCAGAGAAAAGGCACTGAGTTGTGAAGATTTTTAGTTTTATGTAGAGATTTCGGGACATTAATTCACATTGCTGTTCTTTATGCAAGTTGAAGAAACTGAATTTTTATTCTTAGTGGATAATTCTATTCACAATGGTGCATGCTTTGATATTCTCAACGTTTATTCTTAAGTTAATAAAAGAAAACACGAAATATTGCGAGGGATTATGTTGATGAGGACAATTTATAAATTTGTCACTGGCTTCCTCAATTTGTTTAATTTGATATTCACGATCTGTCTTTAATACGTTTAGGGTATGAAGCATCTTTCTTCAAATAAAATCGTAAATTACGGAAACATTTCAATGGGAAAAGGTTTTGGTTGTAGTATTGTTAGGTCATTTCGCATGTGAGCTCCCTCCGGGAATCGAACCCGGGACCGCTTTCACCGAAGTCGAACGCGCTGCCCACACGGCTATCCGGGAGCCTCAGAAGGTGTTGTATATTCACCGTTCATCCAAATTTAGCGTACTATAAATATCATGGCTCACTGCTTATTTAACAACATCTTCATTACATTGCGTATGATATTTTAAGGATTGTGTTTTTATGGTTAATTTTGAAAGAGTAAAAGGCGTCGAGGCTATGGCTTTGTCCCGGGTTCGAATCCTGGTCGTGGATTGGTTATTCATATATCGTTCATAAAGGGTTTATTGAAGGAATGGTCAATCTTGACTTGACGCCTCATGAACAAAGACGACATTGCTTTTGGTGAAAATTGCTCTCTTTTATTCTCTTACGCTGCCATTAATCGATAAGCGTGCTTTTGAAAGTGATAGAGCAAACAAGGGACGAAAGCTTTTAATTGCAAATGACTGAGATAAAAACGGCAAAGAGTAATCGCAAGAAGAGGAAAAAGTGCTTCATTGCACGAATGTAGTCGCGTAACGAAAAAAACAAATTTGAAAGGCGCCCTGCGGAAAAGGATGTCTAATCAGCGTAGAGAATGAGAAAGGGAAGATATAAAAGATATGGATAGAAGAGTCGGAATAAAATATTGATAACGGAAGCTATCGGGATGCTGCGTTATGGAGCTCGAGAAGCCCTACGAGGAAGGTAGCGCCGCCACACGGGGAACGGTGGAACTCCGTGTAGGGGAAGTGAAAAGGGGAGGTTAGAAACATGCAGGCGAGGGAAGCGATCGCGTTGGCAATATACTCTTCAGTCTCCGAAGTTTGACCGAGGGAGAAGGTTAGTGTGTCCTGCATTCCCTCTCGATCGCTCTCCCTCCCGTCAAGATAATCACGTCTCGTGCCAGCCTGCCTCTCGGTGTTTTTCGGAAGGCTGAGACGTGGTGATTTTTACAGTGGACGTTGAATTTTTATTCCCTACAGAATAACAAAATAATAGTGACAGTGGAAAAAGTGACGGTCTGCCAAAGACCGTGGTGTGTGAAAAATTTCGGAGGGAAGGAAGGAAGGCGGAATCGTTACGATTTCGTCCTTTAATCTTTCATCCTTTATGAGTGAGTTGTGAGATAGGATAATTCCTTTCCTTACGAAAAATTCTCCTCCGATCGTGGTCCTTGTTTCCCGAGGAACCGGGTATTTTCGCATTCGGAGCGAGATTTTTTCTCAGTGTTGAGGGAGGCATTGTGGTGTTATGTGTCTAGGAGTTCTTTATTCGCCGCCGTACGTGTGAGTGTTGACCGTGGATTTACCTTACTGTAGTTCATTGCCGCAGTGAAATGTCATAAAATCCGTCTCCTACTTGTTGACCACTGAAACAGCGTCACGATTCTCTCGTATAACCGCGAGAACGGATCTGGAGGCGATTTTTCGAGTGTCATGTGTTTACATCGTGTGGCTAAGTAAAAACGAACCATAAGAAAGTACATGTATATCAACACATACGTCAACTTATTCCCGAAATTCTCTCCCGTCTTTCCGAAAGAAGTTAAGAAGGTGTTTTCGGAAATTCATTTCTTCCGAGTCCGTTCCGATTAGAGGTGGAAAAATTGCCGTGGGAGAATCTCATCAAACGGTGGATTTTCCATTTTATTGCTTACCACTACATGGATATTTACTCTGTGAGGAGTGTTTTCTGATCGGGAATCCGTAAGGGATTTGGAAGAAACCCGGGAAAATTCGCCCAAACTGGGAGAGGATAAGTGGAATCCGCCGAGCAACAGGCAACTCCTGCCAAGTTAAGCTCCGCGAGTTTTGCCGGGAACTCGTGCTTATCCTCCCGGGCGAGAACGCACCAACTCGTGGGAGGAAAAACAATCATCCCCGTCGGAAACCAATCGAATGAACACTGTGGAAAATCCGGCGAAAACCTCCCTCCAAGGAAGGAAAGGATAAAGTCGAACTCACGAGTCGCGAAATAGGACTAATGCTCTAAGATATTCCCGCAAATCTCCTTCGTGCCCAATCCAGGGAGATTCCTGGACGGAACTCAGATGCAATCTCATTAAAGGATCGCCTTGCGATTTGGATGACTGAGGAAGCGGGATTCTAAACGAGAGGGAATCCTCGCAGGACCCACGCGAAAAATTTCTCGGCGAGAAGGCGCGAAACCAACGGCCGAACACGGGCGGCAAGTCTTGCTGCCGCGACCGCTCTTCAAAGGTATCCGCCTCCCCTGAGGCGGGGAGGCCGGGCGGGGGTGGAGCGGTCACCGCGCTGTCTCTGCCGTGCTATCCCGGGGTCGCCGCGAGGATTGGGTCCACTCTTTCGCGCGTTAGAAGCGCCCAGGGGGTCGGGGAAGAAGACTTGGTGAGAGCCGAGAGCACCCGACCGCCGCCCTACACCCCTTTCCCCGACCCCCCTTCGAATCTTCCCCGGCAGGGTCTGTTGGTCGTCAGAACAGAGGGATCTTGCACTTGCTGCTCCGTGGTTCCCGCGCCGTCGGCCCCCGTGGCTGTGGCGGCACACCGCGCTCCCACCTGCCGCCGTCGGTCGGGTCGGGCCGAGATGGGGGCGGCGGCCGTGCTCGCGTGGCTGGCCGTCGCAGCGTGGCTGTGCCGTGGCGGGAGTGGTGGTACCGGCGGGGGCGGAGCACCTTCCGCCCCCATGCCGCCGCCCTCTTCGGCGGTCGCTTTAGCCCCGGCCGTCGCACCGATGCCCAGGCTGTCGCGGTGCCCTTGGCCTTGTTCCTGTTCGCATCTATCCATCGACTGTTCCCACAGAGGTCTCGCACAGGTGCCGAGGAACCTCCCGCCGGAAGCAGAAAGAATGTGAGTTCCTACGATTATTTCCCATTGTGTCCCTCCGAATGGTGTTTCGGAGGTTTTTTTATAGACCGAACGTGATTGTCCGAAGGGAGGATTATTCACGTTGAAAGGCCTAAATGGGGAAAACGTGATGGTATCATAGAATAGTTGTGTTTTGGTTGTGGTTATTGGCGGTACATGTTAACGGAATTCTTCTATTAGAGGAGTTCCTGAAACTGCTTATTTGAAATGCCTTATTCACGTCGAAGTCCGCGATTCGCGTTGATTTGTACGAGATTTCTCGAATAAGTGATAACAAATTGATTGTTTCAGAAACCTTTTTCAAATCATTTAATTAAAAAAACATTTTTATATGAAATAATTACCAAAATTACTGTAAAATCAATATAAACTGTGGTCTGAATTAATTGGTATAAAATATTCACATAAAGTGTTTTGAATTAATCGTACATGATGGATCCATAGATCGAAAATATTCAATCAGAAGATTGGTATTAGTATTGTTGAAAGGGCTGCAACCGCTGAGGTCGCTTCGTACGTGGACTCCCTCCGGGAATCGAACCCGGTATCGCCTTCAGCCAAAGGTGAACTCGCTGCCCTCATGGCTATCCGCGGGAAAGATTGGTTGAAGTTTTACGAGAATCGACATTCGTTTGCTGCTCGAATCTTATATCTCTTCTTAAATAGCTTAACATTATTTATTCCTATATTCTTATATTTAATTATATTTATAATATATTTGTTTTCTGGAAAATTCCCGTATAAAGATAGTATCAGTTCATTGAATTAAAGCATATTCGACTATATCTTAATAATTATTTTAGAAATTTTTGATGCAGCCAGATATGGCATAATCATGAATTCATATAATGCATACCAGTTTTTTCCCTAAATGGGGTTATTTCGAATCGAAATACCTTCATTAATCCTCAGGTTTTTATTGGCCAAGCGCTAGATTTTCTTAGTAAGTTACTAGGTCAGCGGGGCAGTAATCCCGATACTCCGGTTAAAGCTCCTCTTGCTTAATGAATGAAGTATTAATTTTCGGAAATTATAGCGCACAATTCAGCGTATCGAATTTTTCATCGAAACAGTCGCTTTAAACCACTATCATAGTTCGTAGCCGTCGTCAAAGTGAATCCCTCTTCATTGGCACAAGTCCAGTCAGTGTTTGAATAATTCCCCAATTATTCGGGGGTGTCATCAGTATAAGCCTTGACGTGCTCAAATATAGCTTCATTTGCGTAACTTAATTGCTTTTCGAGGGAACCATCTTATTAGTATAGTGGTGATTAGTCGAAGGAACAATCCCAGCGCCTAACGAAGTTTCTCCAAAAAAATCGTTATGGATATTTGGGGAATTTATCGCGCTAGGGCATTCGGGATGAAATTTGGGAACCGCATAACAAGTGGATCAGACCATTAATCTTCCCTTATTTCCCGAAGACATTGTGTTGCTAAGGGTGCTTATAGAGAGAGCCTCTGGTGGAATGTGATCGACGAATTTCACCATCTCATAGAATACCCGAATGTTTCCTTCCAAAGTTCATTTTGAGACGCCCATCCGTAAAAGCAAGCCTATCTTATCTCCAGGAAAATGTTTCTCTAAAAGCAGTTCATTTATAGTTTTCCCGAAATCATCTATTGAAGCTTATCCAGAAACTGGAATGAAACCTACATATCATCTAAAAACTGGAAACAAACTTGCATGATGTTTAAGTTTCATTCCAGTTGAATTACGTGACATTTAAGACAATAAACTTTCGAGGAATCTAATATCATATTTGAAATCTCTAAAAATATTTCTCGCTTTCCCCGATGGAATTATTTCAGTTAATTACTTCGTAATCCAAATTAATAATTTTTAATAATTTTCGCACATGTTTGAAATCATTTAATCGAAGCCAGTTTCATTTTCTGTAAATGGATTAAGAGGAGTTGTACGGAGATGCTAGTGCTAGAAGTGGCCCATCTGGGATTTCTCACACCCATTTATTCTCTTATCAGTTTTTTCATGGCGTGCGCATCATTACAAAGTATATTTACATCCTGGGCCCCTTTCCCTCCTGTTTGAAGTTGGAGAGTAAATATTTAGTCCCGTTATGATCGACCTCTCTCTTTTTCCAACCTCGCGTGGCCATCCAACTCCCTTCTTCAAAGAAGGAAGGACAGAAGCAAGGGAGAATGGATATCGTTTGTTTCTGTCATGTTTCCCCGACAAAAGGAATCATTAATGAAGCACTGTTTGAGTAATTGGGGAATCCGAACGTAGTAGTATCGGTTGAAATCCTCTATTGTTCGTTAACCGAAGCGGCTACATGAATCGTCCATCGGGAGTCTCTGTTATGATCCTCATCGGCGCTAAAATCTCGTCCGCAACCAAAAGGTCTCTTTTTCTTTTTCCTCTCTCTCTTGTCGAGGCGATTTATAGGGTTTTTGGGCGTAAAGGCGCGAGGAATGGATTGATGTCCATCGAAACGCTCTCTCCTGTTCTGTTCCTAAAGATTGTCGATGTTTAATGAGGTTTTCTTTATTGTCCGCGCGCCACGCGGTTTTAACTGATGTTTCCAGGTCGTTAATTGCACTGTTGTATGAGCGGGAGATAAATGTGTGAGTACAAGATACCTTTAAATTGAAAATGGCGTTCTCTAGTTATCGGTTCTGTTGTTGGCTCCGTGAAACAGTTTCCGTATTTTTCTAGATGTTAAGTATGAAACAAAAGGTACGTTTTTGTTTTGCGGTACTGTTTTGGAGTAACTTGCGTTTATAGTAATTATTATTGTATAGAGGTTATATATTAAAGGGTATCGGAAATGCGAATCGGATATAAGGGATTCGGTTCTGTATCGTTTATCGATATCGACCGTATTTTACTTTTCTTTCATCTCGAAGTACTTTGGAATTGAATTTTAGTTTTCGAGATACTTTTTTGTCTTTCTTCCTTGCTCTTTGCTATTCTTAAGGCATGACGTTCCTGAATTATTAATGAAATTTAGTGATTAAGATTTACTGAAAACTGATGAATCATCGATATTTATTATTTTTGGTTATGTTAAATTATCTTCATTTAACTTTTAAGTTATTAATCTGAGGTAGGGTTGATATTTCGGTAAAGATAAAATGAAGTCAGTAATGATGATTACATTCTGATTAACCCTAAAAACTTTTTCAATTAGTTTCTGTGAATACGGAATTATAACGGAATAATGTAACATCTTGGAGTAATGTAAGCTTTTGGATGATGTACTTTTATGGGAAGATCTTGTTCCATTTCAGTCGATAAGGAATAAGACATTCCCGGCGGATATGTAACGAATCAGGACGATTATTCTAGCGTGTTCTTATATCTTTGATTGATTCTGGCTTCGCTTAGCCCGAGATAAGTTTGTTTGACATTTAGGCGTGGAAGTATGCAGAGGCCTAACGCTATTTCCGAGTGATAATGAGGTCTTCGGCAGTTCGCCGGAAATATTTTCGAAAGCATGGACACCCAATTAAATTTCCCACGAACATCCGTAAAGCTCGTTACTAAATCAGAAATATCTCCAGCCGGAGGCGCTCACGGCAATTTTTTGCTGCGATTACTCCCGAGACTTTCCTATCCTTTCAATTATCACTCGCAGTTAGACCTGAATCATCGAAAATAACGAAATGATGGAACGGAAGGCGATAATTCTTCGGCCAACCCGAATCCTAGACTGTGAAATATGTAGTTCAGGCACTAATGTAGCATGTGGGCTTCGCACCCGTCCGCTTTTCAAAACCCTCTTTTTTTAAAATAACGAAAGTAACTCCGCTTCAGATCCTCCATTCGTCCTTGCGCGGCTTATATTGGGAAGTCACACAGATAAGAGTGGCCAAATATACACTCTTCAAACTATCGGTCGACGTTCGGATGTTACTCGTTGGAGATTTTTTCAAAAATTCCTGAACAGGTTTTCCATTGTATGACTTGGTCCGAATCATTTCCTTGTTTTTAAGCTCGCTTTCTTACGAGGCAAGAAATTTACATACGCCATTATGTTTGCGTCTAATGTTTGTGGAAATGATTCCTCTAAAGTGAGAGAGGCTGGAACGAAGGAATAAAGAGGTGAGGAAGAAAGCGTGGATGAGAAGTGTGAAAAGGGAATCCAAGGAGCAGTGGTTTAAAGGAAGTGGTGTAGGTATAGGATAATATGTGGAAGACGGATTATAAATGAAATCGTATATACTTGAAAACGAATTTCATCATATGAAGTGAAATCTGTTAGATCGCCACTCATAACGTAACGTTACTTTTAGAAATATTTCATGTCTGTTCGTGTTTGTCCTACACTTGTTATTACATTATGTACGACGTTCCACTAGTATGTGATTCATTATATTATTATTACATTGATTGGTTGAAAACAGAGAGTTATTAGAGTTATATAAAGAGATAGGTATAATCTTCGAGCTAACATGGAACTATTAATACGTGGTTTTTTATAAAAACTTCGTAATAAATTTTTATGAGAATTTACCGTCATTATTATTCTTTTTGCAATTTAGTCTTGCGATTTTCCTTGACATCAGTAAAAAATGTAACTAAAATATTTTGTTATTTAGATTTACTGTATTAGAATCACCTCAGAGAGAAGATTTTTAGGATGATAATATTTTTAAAAAAAGAATACAAGCCGAATAGTTTAAATGAAATATAACACATTGTCTTCGTATTTTTGGCTGCTCGACTCCAAGCCGCGCTATTTGAAGTATTTCAGCGAAGGGAAACTTATAATCGATCAGACCCGAACGATAAAACGATCAGAATTCATTTTTATTGCCGCAATTTCCACGCCGTAATCTTCTCCAATTAAATAATATTTCAGACTCCCCACCCACTTCCATTCCATTCGAGCATTTCCATTTTCGTCTCCTCGAAGAAAATCACGTCGCCAGATCCCGTAGCGGCGTTATTTTTCTTCCTCGTAGCGATTATATAAGGTGAGCCGAAACGCAGCGAAATCTCTTTGTAATTCTTCCCTCTTTATTTCCGCCGCTAAGGTTCCTGGAACACCGGAGCACGAACCGCTCATCCTCCGCTCATCGTGTGCTCCACAGGTGGATACGAAAATCCTTGAGTTCCGTGAAAGTGTGCGTTTCTCTCAGAGCGAGGATAAACTCTCAGACTCATCCATCATCCAGAAGCCGCATTTTTAAGAGAGCGAGTGGGAGTTTCAATTCTGCGTTTGCTCGGAGCGGATGAAAAATTTCGCTAGGTGTCGAATACGGGGAGGGAGGTCCACCCTTTCTTGCTTATATGTGGAAACCTTGAGTTGCTTGCCGACCTGCCCAAATTGGTTCCTCACAAGTTCTTGCTCTATTTCCTCTCACCTTCGCCAACTTGTTTGTCTTAATGTTAATATTCTCTCTCGGATCAGGACCTTTGACTGTCTTATACTGGACGTCCTTAATCTATTTCTTATGATTCTTAAAGAATATCAAGAGAACTACCCGTACTATTCTTCCGAGATTGAGGTTATTATAAGCAGTATTTTGGACTCTGTAAACTTATTTTTTTGACTAAACCTAATCGTTTAAATCAGAATATAAATAAAAAATTAAAAATATAAAACAAGTAAATACATACATTTTCGTCATATATTAGTCATATATAAGTGACATACAACGTGAGATAATCAAGGTACGATATGCAATACTTTCTCAGTGAGCAATGTTTTAAGATTTCCCCAAAAGAAAGAGAAATTTTTCTTAAAGTCTTCTTCAGTACTTTAATAAGGCTTCAGTCTAAATATGTGACGTATAGTTACAAACTTTGATCTCACTAAAAATCATTTTATAAATAATCGTGATAGTGATTTTTGCTGAAAAACCGCGGACTAGCGAGAAATCATTGTATGTGAAAAGTAGCTCGTAAAACCGTCGATGTCTTATAGGCGATTATGATGAATAAATCATTAACTCTAACTCATTTCCTCGTCTGATATTTTCTGCTATCAAAGTTATTCGTTGGTGCAATTTTTACCGCTGAATTCCTCATTTATTCCTCTTTTATTTTGAAGCAGTTCTCAAATATACACCTCAATCTTGTGCGGATCATCGCGTAGCTCTACTTAAATTCATATTGGGTTCAATGATTATTGGTAAAATTGTTATGGTATAGGTTAGGTGTTTGACAATCACTTTCCGTATATTTATGTGATAATTTCTCATTTCGTAAAAGGTAAGCTAATTGTGATTTTAGTTCCCGCGACTGAGCCTTGAGAAAGTTTTGAATTACATTCAATTCAAACATCTATAAAGGCATTTCTCTCACTAATGCGAGGCGATACCGCAAAAAAATCCTCAATCTTCGGAGCGACAAAAACTTGGATGGAGAGAAACGAAGGGAAAATTGCGAAACGGAGAGAAAATACGAAAGCACGATCGAGCGGAAGTTTATGTCGCGGACGTCTTACAAAAAGGAAAGACGCTCCCATCGCGTTAACTTCAGGTCCAGCGCCTGCTAGCGGAGGACGCTTGAATGAGGCGAGATGGAAGAGAGACAAGAGGTCTCTGAGAAGAGATAAGAAGCGAAAACAAAACCAATCCGGATCGAGAGTGGGGAGGGATAAAATAAACGAAACCAGATCGGTCTCGAAGAGAGAGGTGCGATCGGAAGAAGAGGATCAAAAGACAAGAGAATAGTGGGTGGAGATGGAGACGGAAAAGAAGATATGTCACTGGTTTCTACCTCTCCGATTCATATCTCCATCCTCCCCCGCAAACCTTGCGAGCCTCCGCATTGGGTCTCATTTTCCCAGCGTAAGCCTCGGCTGTTACCACTTTTAAGTAGTCACGAAGAGGGGAATGGGGAGGCACAGCCACTTAGCGGAACGTACGGAGAGGGAAAGAAAGAGAGAAAGGATGGCGTCAAGAAGGGATTGTTGGATCAAAAGGGCAGAGGATGGGGAAACCACGCTCTGGAGTAGACTGATGCGTGAGCAAGGAAAGGTAGACGTACCGCGGGGGCAAGGACGAGAGGGCTCTGGACGAAGTTAGGTTACCCCGATTTAGCTTGCGAATCTGCGGAATGACCCATCTTTTGTGCCGAAAGAGGTCGGCTAATGAAGGTGTTTGACTAACTTTTAAAGCGTCTTATTTTTATTTCTACTCTGTTTCTCTCCTTTGCTCGGTGTTGATTTATTACGGCTGGAGTGGGCACGGCGATGCTAAGCGCTCGCCCCCGGGGGTCGTTAAAACCCGAGATGTATGCTATGCGAGTGTAAGTTTAATTCATGGTGGATTTTTTTCATATATAAAGTGCACGAAGTTAGTATTTTCTCGTTTGTTTCCCGCGGACGGTTTTACGCGTGATTGCATTGTCGTGCAAAGATTGAAATAATGGCGCGTTAATTTAATGGGTGTTAACCTGTCCATGTACGGTAAAGGACTTGATTTACCGGCAATTATTGAAAATTCATTAAAATTTTTCACATTCTTTACAGTAATATGAAAATTTTGCTCACCATTAATTAGAGACGGCTCTGTTCTCAGATTCAATCATCTTTACTAATCAAGCCTAGAAAAAAAAACCTTAAAAATCTTATGTATTAAACTTCGGCAAACATTCCATGAAAGAGCTTTAAACTGGATCGATACCCGATATTATTGGTTATGTATGACATCTGTTTTTTTACCAATTCCTACTAATTATCTTAACTACCTTACTTGTCAGTTGTTTACCCATAATGATGACGAATCATAAGAAAGGATGAGGGAATAATAAGCTAGTAAAACTTCTAAATGAAAGATTAAAATTTTTCTTGCAAAAGTAGTCTCTGAAAATTTAAGTAATATAAATTTGAAAATGCTTTAGGAAATGGAAATTTTTAAACTTGTATGAGATCATAAGCCCTAGTTGCCACCAGGAAGTGCAAAAAATGTAGTTCAAATTGATTTCGAGATAAAGCAAGCACTCAGGCTAGGAATCAGCTCATGTACAGGCGGCAAGGGCAAACCCGAAGGTATGGAAACGTTCTCCCGTTGGAAACTGGCCTTATTACCTGAGGCCTGGTACTGATTCAGCGCATACCTCGAGGCTTCGAAGTGGATTCTTTTTTGTTTTCAAGAGGCGAGGCTCGAAATGAGGAAAGTAGCTATAAATCAGACTTCGCGGTCAAAAATGTTTCTTGCGTGCTACCCTCGTAAGCAATTGCAGCTGTTTCTCTACCGATTTCTATAAGCAATACCGCCGCCAGAATTTCCAAAACCAACTCGCGGGTCACGAACAAACGCTTTCTTCCAGACGCTGAGGAAATTAACGCCTCGGCGGAAAATTTTCACCTTCGAGGATTCCGAAATTTGAAACGTAATTGTAGGCGATAACGCTAATTGGGGGAAAATAAGATTTTCCGTTTTGCCGCTGCCATATTGCGGGGAAGAGTACACACGCGCGAATTAGCACGCGATTCCGAACAAAGGCATTCTTAAAACTTTTCAGAAACGTGGTTTTGTTTATTTATGCGTCGTCATTAGTTACCGAAATCAAACATCTTTTAATTTTTTGCATGCGCTATCTTGGATGAGAAACTATCGGAGAATCTCTTACGAGGAGCTTCGAGGGATATTCTCCGCGGATTTTCTGGTGTTTAAATAAGATCTGCCGTTTGTTTTGCGAGTACAGCTTATGGACTCTACATAGAAGTAACTTTTCGGTCTGGATGAGTCTATTTCCAAGTGCATTAGGAAAGGAGGTTTGAGTTGCTGATGGGCCAAGCTTACCCCACCGTTCCGTGCAGACAGGGGTCACAAGCTTTCAACCGGACTATACGAGAACGAAATTCAATAAGTCCTCTTAATTATACTGTAGGCTTTCAGATGCGAGTAAGATTTGCTGAGACCGAAGGATTCAATTTACGCTGCGTTAAATTTTGTAGGGGATGAATCTAAATACTATCGACTACATTATAATATCTGTGTACTTTAAACACACCGTCATGTTTTACGTAGAATCTTTAGAACATTCCAATCGATCAGCACTACCCTATCTATTTAGTCGGACCTTGCGAAGGATTTACCGGGCACCTTATCTACTTCGAGGCACTCTGCTGGTGCTCTTCAAATTGGTGCCGCAGGTTCTCTCCATTGCGCTCTCTCGCTGTTTCTATTTCTCAGCTGATTAAGGGGGACTGAAGAGGAAATGAATGGATGGAGATAAATTCATCTCAGGTGACTGCCTTGGAGTATGTTTTATACCCGCCTATCTCCCTTGGAATGGGGTCGAGGTTTCGATTCCCGTCTCTGCACTGAGAGCGGAGAGAATGGACGATTCCTTCCCTACGAAATCTTTCGCCGACGCCTAGCATGTACACGAGATGCGCTATCGCGATAAATGCAGAGGGAAAAACCCGCGAAGGTTGGGTCGAAGGCCGAGGGAGAGAGGGAAGATGTTACGGCGTTTGAAAAATTCTATGAAATGAGATGGCATCTCTATTCTATGGGATTTCAAGAGGGGTGGTTTTAGCTGGGATTGGTTTGAATATTGGAAAGGTATTTGGTTCCTCTCGTTGAGATGGCGTTCGGTTGCAGCTGCCGGTGAAAGGTCATGCGAAAGATGATTCGAATTGTCAAATGATGGAATCATTCAGTGTAGAATATCTTGTGACGCACCTGAAAATGTTTAAAGTACGAAATTTATGCTTCGTGTATAAATATCCTGGTTTACAGTTGTATATTTCTACCTTTTTTCCATTATGTCCTTCCATACGCATTGCAGGATTTATAATACCACTCTGATTTACCAATATGCAATTTTTTAGAGAAGTCGTGAGTTCTATGCTATCTGTCGTTACTTCTCTCTTCATAAATATCTTTCAAGGATCCGTTGCTCTCACGACCACGTTCTTCTTCATGGGAATGTACTTGTATGTCACTGAAAATTGAGGATAGCTAAGAGTAAGAATATTGGAATGTTTATAAGTTGTCTTATCATATAGTTTATCAATTCGCGGTCCTCACGTTTGAGACTGGTGTTCCGGTTAGAAGCTAAGGTATTTCTAACTCTTTATATTGCCTAGGTATTGATTCATTTCGAATATTTATGCTAAATATTATAATTTTTCAAAGTTGTAATGTTTGGAGATTATTTAGGACCTCTCTTGCAAGCAGCCTCAAAAGTAGCATCGACATCGATTCCTCTCTGAGAATACATTTTATCTCCATTCCGTTGTACATACCTTTGAATCTACAGATTACACCATATCACTGAAATCTTCAAATAATCACGATACACATTTGCAATTCAATAAAATTCACTATCTCGCTAAACGCTCACGTATTTCCTCCGTCGAAAATAACTCAGCTTGTCTCATGCAGATACATACACGCGATTACATATAGATTTGATTTAGATAAGCCAGATATCGCGCTTGGTGTCTTGCACCGTGTATTTGCTAATTAGGATGATGTGTCGAAGGGAAAGCAGAGTGGAAGAGGAGGGGAATACATGGAATGCATACATCTCAAGCGTAAGAAGGGAAGGAAATGAACCCAACGTTTGCACCCATGGGAGGGAGAAGGGGATCGCGAATTAGCATATGCAAAAAAATAAACATTTCCCGCGAGAGAGGGACAATCTCGTTCCTTATCTAACATCTTGGATCGACATTGGAGTATGGGAGATGGACGGCGGTGTAAGAGTACTAACAAAGGACGGATCCTGCGATTAAAAGAAGTAAGGTAAATGATTGGCAGGGAAGATGGCCGCGGGAGAGGGATTGGGGAGAATGAAAAGAGAGTAATGTGGGGCGGGATGAGATGCTGTGCAGAATAAAGAGCAGATGGAGTTTGTGACGGAGGGGACATGAGAAGGGATCGAGCTTGGTATGCAGGTATGCAATATCAGCAACAAGAGGGAAGAAAGAGAGTAACGAAAGATGCAAATGGAGTGAGAAGTAAAGGTGTAGACAGAGGATAGGTGATGGAGTACGATGCGAGACGGTAAAATTTATGGTTTGATCTTAGACCTGGTGATATGATGACGATTTGAAAGTTTTTTTAGCTGTTATGGTATCTATTTTATTTTTTGATCATTTTATATTATTCACATTTTACTTTTTGATAAGTTCCAGGAGGCAGTGTTTGGCATAATACAAAGAATTAACAATGGAATCCACCCACAAATGAAAAATAATTTGTGTATTAATATGAAGACAATTTCTATCAAAATTTCATAAAAACTCCCATATTATTCGTCACATCGCTCATTCTACATTACGTTCACATATACTACTTCTATTAAAATATAATATTTACCACAGTTCCATTCTATCACTATGTATGCCATAACACTAAGTTGATTGCTTTAAGAATTTTTCTGAAACGCTTTTTCGTTTAGTGTGAAAAGAGTGAAAATTTATTTAGTTTTTGCTTTCAATTCTATTATGAATCTATTTAATAATGAATATTTCCCGATATATTAGAGGATGTTCATTCTCCAGTCAATATATTACACGTTTTTTCGCATCCCTTTCACTGTTATGGGGTATTTATGGATTCCACTTAATCAGCCTCGGACTTGCATTTACTAATGATTGCTTTTCGACAATTCTTTCCAAAGAAAAATTCAGATAGTGGATAAATTATTATTTTTTATTGTCTTGCTCTTTACTGTAAGGGAAGTAGACTATGAGATGGTGAAAATAGCACTAAGGTATAGACTATGGACAGAAAGACGTGGAGAAGTGGCGACAGGGGTTACATTGTAAGTGGACCGGAATTGAAAGGTAAAAGGAGATCGGAATAAGAGAGAGGGTCAAAAGACACTGAGAAAGAGAGAAAGGTGGGTGGGTTGAGTTTGGGATCATGACCACTGTCTCCTGGTGGCGCGAGCTTCGCCTGACCTTCTCCGTGCACTCGTGTCTGCTCCTTGCCTATCAGTTGCATGCGTAATTACCTCAAGTTTGAGGGCAGGAGAGACGGCAAGGATAGGAAAAATAAATGGAGGGTTTGCCCGTGTTCAGGGGTGGGAACCCTCGCTAGGCTGAACTCCCTTCGAATGCGATGGATAAGGATTTCCTCTTGTCGTTGCCCACCGTCCATCTCTCCATTTAATTGCTTCTTTTTGTTCTAGAGCTCTTCGTTTTGCGTGCAATCGTAGATTTCTCGACCTCTTTTTTTCATCTTGTTTCTCGAATTTCTTTCGTCGCCGAGATTTTTGTTCAGCCTGACGGGGCATTTCGCATACCTTGCTTCCCTTTCTTTTCGAAGTGGCTTTTTGAAATTTCTCGGCAGCCGATGCTTCAATGCTTTACCTTCGCCTTTCGCCCTATTTAGTGTTTTTATTCGGATCGATGGCATGGTTTCGCTTCTTTTCGTCTCTTTGGCTAAGTGGGTTTGCTTTATTGAGGGTCGATCAGCAGACGCTACAAGATGTCTCTTTTACGTTTCAGATTAGCCTTTGCTGCAATGTAAAAACTGTTTAGGTTAAGGTATACGTATACCTACTTTAACTGCAATCAGAATCGGCTGATTTCTTTGGTAAACATCTCATTGCATTCTAAAATTCTCAAGAGAGTTGCTTATTTGCTGAATTTTTCGAATTTTACACCGGTAGGCGTAATGAAATCTTGTTTACTTAGCTGTGTGAAGTATTTGAAAGATTATTCTTTTAAATCGATGGTTGAAGAAGTAACTTTGTTATACTCCATAGCAAGGATTGAAGAACAATTATTTTAAAAAGTTTTTTGTTTACTTAAATTTTAAGGACATAAATTTATACTTAATTTAACTTTTGAGGATGGAAGGGCCTTTGACGTAGAATAATGTTTTCTCGGGTTAGTTGTCGAGATAATTACAGTTATGTCAATATTTTGTTGTATTTAAAAATATTTCTTAAATATATGCAGTTTCAAATAATACGAAAACTACTGAAAGTCATATTGTGGTAAATCAAGAGACGAATAACTTGTCAGAAGTGAATTACTTCTCTTATCTCCCTCTCTCACATGCATATCTTCGAGTCTCATGGACGTTTACGATAATCTTTGCAATCTTATGGACTATTCTTCAACAAGTAAAGGAAAAACAATTTCCTCTTATCTTGGCTCCTCTTAACTCGCGGTCTTAGGAGTCGTTTTTTGTGCTGCTATCTATATTTTCCTGCGAAAAAATGAACTATTATTAGCCGATGGAGCCTTATCTTAAGTCATTCATAATGATAGGAATTAAGGACAATTTTGCCCGATTTTTAAGATTTTCACGACGTTTCCCGCATTATTTGGAAGCATTTTGCCGCCACTTTAGGGCGGAGTCCGTATCGACAAAGGTCGACGTGGGGGAGAAAATCTCGCAATTACTTTCCTTACGCACAAGCGATTTCCTTTTAAGAAAACACGCTTTCATTTTTCGCACGAAACCTTTCCTTCCCTTCTTTCAAATTTTCTACCGAACTTATCGGGCCCAGAAAATCGTAAAATAACGTTTAATTTCTTCAGCGCATGGCGGCATAGGAGGTAGTGGATAGTGATTTCGGCGGGATTTCCCTGTCAACACGTTTTGGTCTTTGATACCTCCTGCCTTATCGATATATACGTCTCGCCATGTCGTGGAAGAAATCGATGCAGCGAACACACAGCCTTAACCTAAAACCATGCTCAGAGGTCAATTTAGTTTGTCAAATTTACATCTGATTAAATACAAATATCTAAATTAGACAAATTGCTGCATCACTTTCATTCGGTTCCCTTCACTTGTAAAATGTTCCTTTTTTGTGCCATCAGGATTTTGAAGTTACATTACGCAAAATAATCTACGTCAGTTCTCAATCTAATTCTAATCTAATTTTTCGTCAGTTCTCAATCATAGTTTTTTTTCTCATTTTCATCTGGTGAGGAATTATGATCTTGTAAATGCCGATGTTGTAGCTACATACGTATATCACGAACTACTTCAGAATTGATGTTCGAATTATGTTTGGCAAAAATACGAGATTTTTGTCTATTTAATGTATATTTGGAAAGTCTTGTCATTATCTTATTATCAGAACTGTATGAGAACTAAAGATGAAGTTCAATCATCGAGTATACATTTTATGAAAATAAATCGATAACGCGTTTATCACGTCATTTTCTTAATATTTTTCTGTACAAAATGCATATTTTTATTAGTATTTATCATTACTTTATATTCAAGAAACAGGCGTTAATTTACGACAACTATTTCAAGGCTCCGAAATCGATATTCGAAGGCATGACTTCGAGGTGATCCATTAGCAAAATTAAATACTCAGTAATTTTCTTCAGCAGTTTAATAAACTACCGTCAGAAATTACTAAGAGTTTAATTTTGGTGATTTCAAGACCCCTTGCTTAACCTTGCAAAAAGAGATGGCTGATCCAGCTGCCAGTCACGAGAGGGTATATTTTAGATCCGGATGTCCATCTGTGGGAGACCGAGAGCATTAGCGATGCACTCCTCCCACTTTCAGTGCACTTGCTGGGTCCAGTTCACTCCAGGAGGTCTTGAAACGAGAGAGGGGCGGGAGGTCCAATTTCAGTCCATCGTCCGATTAGACGGGGGCCCGTCTAGAACAGGGTCGCATCCTTTGGTCGATGTGACGTCCGACCGCGGTGAAAGGCCCTCTCCCGGGTCGTGAAGCCCTATTCTGAAGGGCAGCGGAGTTGGGGGCAGGAAAAGGGCTCATGACCTTAAAGCGACCCGAGCGATCATTGTTTCGTATTTCTTTTGCCTGCCACTACCACAGAGGTCTCGGACCAGCCCATGGCAGCCTTATCGCATTTTTATTTTTTCAGTTTGACCTTTTCCGGATCACTGGTGTAGATAATGGATTTCACACCTATCATTCCACTGTCGATCACTCTGGTGTGATGTTGACAAATTGATTCGACTGGGTCCGCGCGAGATATTTTCTCCGAGATTTGCGTCACATGCGTGTACGTTCGTGCTTATGTGTACATACATACAAAAGATAGCGGAGATTCGGCTCTAATCATTTCATGTGTACGCTCATGCGCATGCTGTTTGATCGGATGTACGAGGTTAAGCTGTTCTAAAATGGCAAATTCGAGGTAATGAGAGGAAAGAGATGTGCAGTTTGTTCCTCTCTAAGCTACCGTATCAGAAATTTTGGTCTAGACTTGTGTTCGATTAGTAGGAAATTTGGAGAAAAAAGAGTGAATTAAATTGGTAATGGCATTTATTCGTGATTCATATATTTCTTTACTTTTATACAAATCGAATTTTAAAATGAAAGATTTTTTTCAGTATATCTTCACACCGCATTATTAATTCATGTTATATCGAACCGATTGGGAAAAATTCTTGGAGATTGATGATGCCTTCACTGCCGTAGCGTATGTAGGTACTAATGGCGTCGAATTCACTCTGAATTTTATGCACAATGGAAGAATGATGTCTGAATTGAGTTTGTTTGGGAGCGACTGAGGCGAGTGAGAGCCCCTTGACTATCTCGAAAGATATGCGCGTGCTTGTTTATTTATCGCTTTCTGTTAGCTTGTGTCACTGACATTTATTGATGCACAGCCTGACTATGAAGGTCAACAGTCTATCGGTGAGCGTTCGAAAGTCTTCTCTTTCGATCGGTATATCATTATCACCAATATGATTCGCATGCAAGGCATTTTCGACTACTCACTTCCAGCTTATTGATTCTTTAAGGTTTGGATTTATCTTAAATAATATGAAATTTACTTATTTGCCATTAAGGTGACACTCAAGGTATCACATATTTTGCAGTCTGTAAGGTCAAACAACGAAATCGCCTGCGTTGAATCAATTGTTAATTTTTTTATTTAAGGCCATTGTCAATTTATTGATAACATTTAACTTAATCTAAAAGAGATAATTATTTACCCGATAATTTTACGATACAAAGCTAAAACAGTTATTGTAATAAGTTTTATAGTTGTCGGATCTCATAGGTACATATATTAAGAATTATTGTCAAACTCCCTTCATCCGTAGGTATAAAACGCTACCCGCTTTCAGTTAAAAATCGATCTTGAACCTCGAATAAACTTAAATTAGTTTTCTGAATTTGTTACCTCGATTAGCACCATTCGCTCGAAAAACAGAACAATTGGGTTAAAAGCAGATAAAGCGTTGGAAAATATCTAAATAAGGACTTCCAAAGTGATAAGTCCCTTGTTTTGTTACCTTAAGACTCACCGGATTTGAAAGACAAAGTGTATGGAAAATAATCATTCTTCCTTTAGGACGTTTTAAGACCTATACAACGCTGTTTCCGCATCATCCGCCAGACTTTATACCATGTATGTTTGCCTGCCCATAAGCCTCCCCAATTCCATGGAGGGAGAATCCGGATTGCGAGCATCGTCCGCCGCCTTTAAGAGCGCTGCGTATTTTGCATTTCTCGATTCCATTGTTGCCCTCGGAATTCAAGTCGCGATTAATCCAATCCGGGATCCAGACACGTCGTTCTTAACGACTACCACATTACCTTTGACGATGACTACCTGTGGGGGTGGAGGCAGAGGCGGGAGGGCGTAAACGCACGTGTACCAGCGACAACGTCCTCATTTATTCCGCGTTCGTGGGTTGGAGTGTAGGGGCTGCTTCTGTCACTCCTCCCTCTCTCTGTATATCTCCATTTTATCCCCAATCTCTTATTCCTATCCTTTCTTTTTTGGTCACACTTTTATTCCTCCCCCTTTCCGTATGTTCTCCTTCTCTCCCCTTCCTTTTCACGGGTAAAGATAGAGCATGGCGGTCAGAGTCTCGATTTTATGTTTGCAAAACTCCCGTCTCCTTTTTCATTACTATTACATCTTGTAAACGTTTCTCATTTTCTTTTCCTATTATCTTTACACGGTTAAAATAGTTGCGCGCAAGGTTAATGCTCTTTATATGTATTTATGCCCGCGAACAAGAGGTCAGTTTACCTGCATTTAATTTTGTTCTTGTTTTCATATTGCTTAGTTATGCACATATTAGACAGTAGTTAGTCAGTTATAAGTAGTATCAGGATGGATTTATCTGCACTGGATATTGTTTCCGTACCAATTATCATGAGTCGTTAAAATCTTTTGTACGATCCGAGAGAAGTTAGTAGAGAAATTCTTCCTTTCCACTCTGCTATTTTGAGAGAAACTTTCCACACAAAGTTGGAGATATTATTATGCATTTCGACTAAAGTACGCCTTTCTCTATGAATTTTTACGGAGATGCGATGTTTATGATTTATAATTCGATGATCTTACTCAAGTAAAATTTATCTTTGAAGAGATTTGGAAATGCGTTATCCTTCCTCCCCGAATTCAGCAAGTATCTCAATGCTCCATTCCCTAATTCCTTCAAATTTCAAACCTCACAGCGATGAGTCCGTTGGATGTAGTTCCGAGGACAAGATTTCTACCATTGTTTTGTGTGCGTTTCCTAGTATTTTCATCTATTATCACATTCGGACGTCTGAGGTGTGAAAGAGTGAACAGTTCTTTTCACCGGCGCACCGTCCACCCATCCAATTTACTGATAGCTTCTGTCTGTTGGTTTTCGACCACTTTCTCTCCCGTCCTGCTCATAGCGTGCATTCATCTCTTTGTTTCGATGCTTTTCCTTCTCATTTTTTCTTCACCTCCCCATTGTTTTCCTTCATGCATATGCACCAGGGGAAAGAAGTCTCGTTGATTTGTTTTTAAATATGGACTTTCATTTTCGTTTCCGACGCCCCTGAAAAATAAGTTTTTCTTTGTCTACCTGGCATTTCTATTATTCAGTAGGTTGGAAGTCCGTATTGATTTCTTACCTTGAGTTTTAGGTGGGCCCACATTGAATTAATCACTTAGCATCAGCATTTCCGTGCAATTTCAGTATAGATAGTAATTGTTTGAATTTTCTTGGTATAAATTTATCATCTGACAGATTGTTTTATTGTTAGGGTATATGTATTGTTTATCTACTATGCATTGCCTATCTACGGTATCCGCAGGAGTATTTCATATCGTCAAATTTCTCGGTTCAGTATCGGTGAAAATTACCAAAATGCTTGGATAACTTTCATGTGTAAACAGTGGTCACGTTTGGAAAACGAGTGACATACTGTTTGTTTCCATGATAAGATAGAAATTTGACTTTGAAGTGTTTCTCCAATCTTAAATATGTCCTTTTCTTAGCCTCTTTTGTTGTCTTTGCTAAATGGGGTACGTAGCTTGAGAACGCCCTCTTGAAAGCGCTTTAAACTGTTTATCTAGTATATATAAGTCTAGATTCAATTTTTTAGTTTTGTATTACTAACCCATTGTCTGAATATTAGAGATTTTTAAGTTGTGTCCCTTCATTACTATTGTGTTGCATAGAGTATTTTTGGTAGGTTATTTTTTACCTTCTATTTGCCTAGGTATATTTCGACGTTTGTACAGCTCTCACGTCGTTCTAACACCTATTAGTTCCATTATTCCCTATGAATTCTTCTCGTTTTCTCCCGTTTCCCTTTCTTCCCACGTGTCACTAATGCGTCCCCTAGATTAGAAAAGTGCATTTCAGGTATCCCTCGCACAGTGGTACCAACTGTTCTCTTCACTCCTCTAAATTAACAAACCTTCCGCACTGAGACTGCAGAGGGTGAAAAATGTCCAGAAAACCGGGGTGCCGTGTCCTCATAAAGCATACCCTAGGGAGGGTGATAGGGATCGAATTCCTTTCCCTCATACGGACCATTCAAATACCCTTACGTTCACTTTCCATACCTTGCCTTATTTCCGCACACCCCTTTTCAAGCTCATTGAAAATCCCTCTCTTTTATACCCCTGACGAGTCCGTATAAACAAAAGCACATCTCTTGCGCATTCTGTCCCTCCGGAGGGGGAGGTTATGCAGAATGGACCTCGGAGAGCCTTTGGTATTTTTTGTCGGTGGTGTGTACGACACAAGGACCCTTCCGTAAAATTTTGTCTCTGACGCTGGGGACTTGCGTTTTGTTTCGACTGGAGTTTATCACCTGTGAGTTAATCAGATTATGAGTTTATTTCGGGAAGAGTGGAGTTTTTAACCCGCTAACTTTCACGTCCTTTTGTCATAAATTTCTCCGGAGACTGAAAATTCGTCATCGGCTTCTTTTTCTTCGCCTCTTTAACTCTCGGCCAAAAATATTTCGGCTGATTGATGATCTATCCAAATGCGGCGGTTCTGAAGAGAAATTTATTAATCGTTTTCGAGATTATTTTAGAAACGAGACCGCATTTTTCATAGAGGTCAAAAGGGCTTAAGATGATAACTGGCAGTATCGTCTCAGAATTCTCTCTGGACCAATTTGGCTAATAGGTTGTTAGAAAGATCGCTCCGTCATTCTTCTTCCAAAAGAAGCGAACCGGACGTTAAGCATTTTAGAAATTGCGATGGTCATTTGTTGATTAAAAACATGCGAAAAAGGCGAAATAAAAAGAGGAACACTCAGGGTAAGTGGAATTCATCTCGGACTCTTTTTTATCCGTGCTCCTTTCGGTCAGAAGGATCTCTGCAGCTTCCGCTTTTTCATTTCTATATGCTCGTGCTGAGCTCGTGAAAAATGATCTTTTTTCTTGTTTTGGTTATTGGCCCAACTTTCTACTGAGAAAATTCCCTCGTATTTTTTGATGCACGTAGAAAACTAGCTTGTATAACGTGAAGGCTATCGTGGGATAGGTACCTCATCCTATGAATTTTTTCTCCTGGACCAAGGCAAGGGAAGAGCGTAGTTTGGGTAATTGGATTTACAGCAAAGTTACAGATCCATTTACTGTCGATTATAATTATAAAATGTGAATTAGATTTGAGTGTACTTATATTGTTTTCTTATTCTTATTTTAAAATTATAGACAAGTTTTTGAGTGATTTTTATCGATAAATCATTGGGAGAAACATTTTCAATTTTAATTGGGTCAGTTAGTTAAATAGAATTTAATGAACCCATCTTTATCATTTGCTTGCATATAGCGTGAGTCTCGCGAAATTACCATGTGTATACATTTGAAATATTTACGCTTAGGGGAAGTTCATCGCACACAATTATCATGATAGAAATTAAATCTGCTTAGAAAATTCTCTGCCCCTTTAAGTACCTCGACCATCATCCATATAACATTTATTCAATCATTTACATATAACATTTACATTAATACCCCGCGAGCCGCCGTATGGCGTATGGCAGGAGGGTCCAGCCCATATTTCGCGTATTTCCGCCGCTTCATCATTTTATAGATAAAGTTAGGTTTTTATATCTTCCATGTCACTCTTAGCGAAGAAAAAATTGCTTTCCTTAACCTTACGTAACGGTTTAAGTATTAAATGTCGTGAGTCATGCGAGGTTACGAATTATGCGAGCATTAAAAATTTCTTTTCCCTCTTTCCTCATTGTTGAAAGCTTTTGGGAGGAATTTTTCCGCCAGCTAAAATGGGCAGTTAAAAACCTTCGGGCAATTATTCTCTGTTTGCGTCGATTGGGAAAGTAAGGAAGAAATCCGGAAGAAAATTTTTTGGAACCTTTTTGGATATCGGCGGTGTTCTGGAGGTTATGCTTCGAACTTTTACTGCTGGAGGAGATGACGTTCTCCCAATGAAATGCAATTTTTCCAAAATGCTTTTTTGTTTTCTATTTCATTCTTTTGGATTGAGAAATGAGCTCGATTGCAGCAATATGGCAGTGGTTTTTCGTTGGAGTGAATCATATTCCCGCCAGGCAACGTTTTAATTAAGGATTAATCAGAATTAAATGAGAATGTGCATATCACCGGCCTTGGGCGGTTTTATATGACTTCCTAACAATAATATGCAAATTAGATGTGTAACTTGAGACAACCGCGTTACATCTGCATTGAAATCAATCATCAGTGGATTAAGGCCTTCTGAATGACTAAGACAACCAAGTCACATCAAAGTGATACATTGAGTTAAGAATAAACAAATTGGACGCAAACTAAAATCCTTTTGTAGATTGGAAAATATCCAAGATATTAAGCTTAATTTTCATAATGGATGAATAATGTCATAGATTTTTATAGATTAGGTTTAATTGACTGGAGATTTACACCATCGGCCTCAGTTTTTTTGCTAATAATCCTCTTTTTATAAATATAATCAGGAAATTACATTCATTATCGAAGAAATACAAAAAATAAATACATTAATTATATTCAAGTCCACTACTTTCCATAAATATCTCAATATGAAGATTAAGCACGATGGAATTTTGGAGTCATTTTTTTTATTAATTGTGTTAGGTTCTTTGAGAAAGTCGCCTGGGACTTAAATCGAATTTTTCCAAATCGGCAAAGTTCTACCGGGCCTATCCGAATTGGTCGTGAAAGCAAATCAAATTTTAAATCGGGTCACTTTTTTTAGAGAAAACATTGGGCTGTTTCAAGCGGACGCCAAAGCAATTTTTCTGTTATTATTATGGTTTCTCTTGGGACTTGCATGCCGAAAATTACCTCTTCGCGGGAGAAAAAAGGGACATAACACCATTTCATTTTCTAGAGAATGAACATAATAACTCCTTAAAAATTGCCTCGCCTTACCCAATTTGTACTCCACATGTAGGCATTTGTTCCCGGGTTAACGCTAACTTTCTTTTCTGTCATAATTTATTTGCGAAGCCATTCAAGATTATCGAAAGCGGCAGGATCCCAGAAAAAAGAAATCCATTTCGAGATGACTGTCGGCTTCTGACAATATTCTCTAGCCGGTGCTTTTTTCCTACCGCTTCAAATGGGATTTTTCCGTAATTGACGGTGCGTGAAATTTTTTCTGCTTGTCGTTTGAGAATTTTACGACTCTGTGAAGGAAGAATTAAATTAAATGCGCACGAAGGCTACATTTCCGATAATTTATATTTTAAAGGCAGGCTTGCTCAAAGGAAAGACCTCTCTCATTTCAAGGTAACTTTAGGTATTGTAACGACTTCACGCTTACTCTCTTAGGTTATGGTCTTGAGAACTTCAATGTATTAAAACGCGGCTCGTTTACAGGGAAGCTCAATTACATGTTCATGAGGAATTAAGCAGCGTAAGTTCCTCATTACCGCACACATAGGATACATGGTATCTTTAATTACCAGTGGTGATAAGAATAGATAATAATAATATAATTATTTTTATCAAGAGTAATAACCTAACTTGAAGGACTTCAGGTGAGCTCACAGGTGTTATTTTGGTGAAATACTTTTTTGCTTTTTTCATGAATGTTTAATCTTTTTCTTTGGAATGATAACCTGTTATTTTCTATACTAATGCGTTAGTATTCCCTTATAAAATTTATAATACAGCACTGTAATGGTATAGTTTACTAGTGAAGATCTTCAGTTGGATTTTATCTTCTCTTTTTCCACCTGAGTAATTAAAGGTTATTTAAACTTCAAGAGTGAAGGATCAAATTTAAGGAAGTGATCTCAGATCTTGCATCAAGAATTCCGTATCATTCTTCAACCTCATATGCGGCTAATTAGCACAAAATGTCACCTGACTCATAATAATAAATTAGCTGAAACGTAAATCGTGGACATGACCTACAACATCACGACAAGTAACGGAAATTTTTCATCTGTTTGTGGTTTCTCTGTCAATACCTGCTGGCACGCACTGCTATAAAAAAGCGCATACCGGATATATGTACTCGGTCATCCACGTTAACCATACCCGCAAATCATATCCTGTCGTGATCATCCGCCTCAGCCGCGATAAATACCTCGAGTAATGTCGTATTAAACGTCCTCTTCCACTCCATTAGCATCTGAAAGAGGAGTCGCGATGGATCTCGCGACCGCTTTTCAAAGAGCCACCGCAAAAGTCGGAAACCTTTTTATTTTCTGTGGAACCAAAAGGCAAAACCTCGTTTCGCCATCTCAACCTTGCGGCCTCGGGATCGCAACCCGACGTCGTCATGGAAACACTATCTCTTTTTCTCAGCGGGGAGCGAAGAATGCCGGGATAGCCGAGGCCACAAATCTTTTCCGCATATGCTCCTTGTGCATCTTCTTCTCTTAATCTTCGATCGCGCCTCCGCCCACTCTTACAAGCAACTCACATATCTATAAGCGGTCAGAGCGTGGGCAAAGTAACACGCCACGTCCTCCTGGGCGGTGACAAAAGGAATGTTTTCGTGCATCGTGCCTGCGGGCTATTTCCTCGGCAGGACTGCACGTGCGTGTCTGAATTGTGGGTGGGAGAGGGAGGCTATTGTTGCGGGAGGTCACTGGGGTGTGTATGGGATCCGTGGAGATTTTCCCTCGTACCTTACGACGTTTATTCCACTTTGTGGCGTAGAGGCATTTAAGGTCATTCGGATTGCCGCGGAGAAATTTTTTATTCGGGTTCGGGATGGATTTACGAGGTTGCTCCGAGAGGAGATATGGAATTAAAAGCATTCCTCGGAATTGGTGGCATAATCTCAAGCGTTCGTGGAATATTTCTTTCTCTCCGCGCAATTGAATTATAGTTTTCTTTAGCATGCTAATTGTAGCCTGATGTGGGGTTAAAGGTCTTGTCTTCGCGTAATCTGCACTTAGGATATTGAAATTTTTTATTTTCGGGTCTATTTGGTTCTCTTGCATTTTAAATGTTTAAATTTGTGATATAATTTAGTGCTTTGTATGTACCAGCCTTGATACTGGGTGCTGGATTTTTGTTGAAACGCTCGCTGTTACTCTTATCATTCGAATCAAAATCATCATTCTATCAATCGATATAAAATATGGAATATTTGCAGGATATGAAATTTTCGGTGTTAACGTTTACTATGGAATTTATTACTCCTGGTTTTGTCAATGACGTGCAGCATCGTATATTTGTTAAAAAATGCAAGTCCTTTCTACTGTTTCTTATATGAGGAAAGTGGAAATTATAAAAAGAATGATTTCGCAAGATATACTTTCAGTGGAGGAAGTCAGAGAATAATAAGATCGATAGAACCCCGTTGATGCCATATTCAACGAGTAAATGATTTATATTTGCTCAGGAATATATAAAAATATATATTCAGTACATTGAATGGGCTATATAATATTCCTCCCATCTCGCTTATTTTCTCTGAAAATGTAACGGTACTTTTAGCTTAATAGTCCGGGTTGTAACGCGAATCGTTGTGAGGTAAGCACGGAAATCATCGGAGTACTTGCTAGTTGATTTTGCCGTTTTAATCCTTCCTCACCAGGTGGAGAGTTATGCAGCGAAAACTGGTTCGCGGAGGAAAATAAGAAAAGCGACTCCCGGATGCGTTTTATTTCCCCGAACAAAACTGCCTTATTTCCATCGGAGAAATGGTCCATGAAAGATTTTTGTATTTAACGTCCTTCCTGCTGTATCTCGCACATTTTCATATTCAAAATGTCCTTCGCCCGTCCGGAATGCACAGTCTGTTCAATTACACGCCTCGAATAGAGTTTCTGCAGCGGTTTCTCAGTCACGTTCCCCGCGAAAATGAGCTTAGAGATTTTTTACGCTCGTCGACCTCAGCGCGTCTCGATTTTTTCCTCAGAAAAATAATGGAAAGCTTCCGGAAAAAGGCGAGGTCTCACGAGATGCAATTCAGAAGGACGGCGGCATTCTCGCAATGACGGATAAAAAATTCATTATTTATCCTTTTCATACTGATTCAATGATTTATATCGCCTCATTACAAGGCTCCATACGTTAATATTTTACTTATATTTTTGCTGTGTTTACCCCACTCTGTGTGCACCAACCAGTCGATGTTGACGTCGAAGTTTAGTTCTCGGAATTTTGCGTTGTTTCCACTATTTTCTCCGTCACAGCTGGGTTTCTTAAAAGTGAGAACATTTTTTCCAGGTGTCCTTCTCGGCTAAAATCTTACTCTTGGAGATATCTCGCCATATTACTCTTGCGAAACCTTGCTAGTTTTGTTTCTTTTTCTTATGGTCACGTACCTCATTCATACACTCAACTGCTTCATGAGATTTATCTGTATTTTTGCTTCCAGCGTCGCTACAAAATGGTTCGGATTGACTACTTAAGAGATCGTATTGTACCACGATCATCTTCATGTTTGGGATGATGTGTAGACGTGAAGTGGAAATCGGTGTTATAAATTACTTTTTGCAAAAACTCGTACCTTCAACGAAGAATGAAGGCCCGATCGAAAATTCCGCTCAACACATGAATGAGCGAAGAAAAAATTTCCTTTATTGTCCCCGTCTTACTAAACGCTATGCCGTAGACGTGTTTAGAATTCACTTTTGAAGAAAAAACAAGAAGTTAATTTTCAGTCGGAGGAAATGTCTTCTAAGGTTCTGCACAATTCTTCCCCCTTTCACTCGCAAGAAAAAAGGCCTTGATACAGATATCGAGGAATCAAAAAGTCTGAAAGAATTTTTGCGAGATTGCTATTTAACTCATTACTATCGCATTGCACCATTTGAGAAGTATGTACATTCGTAAATGTATGGTGCAATCCATTTTCATAAAGTTTTCACTTTCCTTCACTCCTGAAATGTTATTGCTGATGTGTGACGCAAGCGGACCTTTCCTTCCTTTAATGAATAACAGTCTGATTGACCATAGTTTAAGATTAATGATTCCGATTTCTGTATGACATGGTTCGCGGCTCGAATAGAAAACCGCATCATTCATTCTGAACCGGACAAAAGAACGGCTTCATGAATCATTGTTTTCCCTAACGCTGTGACATATCATAACTAATTATTGAAGATAGTGGCAAATCTTTTCTTCCCGCGTCCCGCATTAATGTTGTCTGTGTCTCTTTCACCGATGGACGATAAAGTAAAATACGCGTAATAAATGTAAGGGAACTCCGTACATGAAACACTCGCAAGTTGCCGCATTACCCGCATAAATGCATACGCATATACGTGCATGCACTTAGGCAAACAATGAATTATCTCTGAATCATCCATTAGACGCTAATTGCTTAACGGCTTTCTAATATCGTTCTCGGGGACAGCCTCTCCTTCCGACAAACGAATGTATCCATTAAAGTTTTAGTGCAAAAACTTCTAATCTAGCCTCGACGGCGAGGATCTCGGTGAATAGCACGTCACTCAAAGGGAATAGGAAAACTCACGCGGTCGTTGACAAATGGAAGCTGAGTTAATAGAAAAACGATACATAGGAAGAGACAATGTCAGGACGGAGGGAAGAAGTCGGGCAAACAGATCGACTTAATGAAAGAAAATAGGCCTCGCGCTGCGCGGAGGGAAAATGTATTGTAAGAGACGAGGGCATCCCTTCGTATTTCCCCTAGGGCTGCATGAAATAGTTATAAATTACTCTCACGTCTAGCTATTACATCCACCTTTACTCCCTTTAATAATCTGTGTGTTCTTTTGCCTATGCTATCCACCATCTCCGTTCCATGCGAGAATCTCTAATTTTCTAATTCTTTTAGAGAACTTTACCGCTAGTTTTGGTCTCCAATTTCTTTCTTGCTTGGTATCTCATCAGACAAGAGTTTTTTTAATCGTACCAAATCGACTCTTAATAAACCAATTACATTTTTAGCTTTCATAATACAAAAGATCTAGTGATTGGAATACGGACAGTCAGTAATGGTAAAAACAAGTTTTATGAATTTCTCAATGTACACTGCATCACAAATTACGAAAAACGAGCTAGGTTTCGAGGTCTGGCCTGACATAAGGTTAATTAACTTTTACATGGAAAAATTCATAAAAGTCGTTTTTGTATCTCCGAATAGCAGCAAGTGAAATCCCACAGAATGTAATTTACTAATCAATAATTAGTGGAGCATGTGACGACAGGCTTTCGGAATTTGGCTTTCAGCGGTATTTTCTTATTATTTTCCTATATTTTCTTATTGTTAGAGTAGGAAGGACACATTTTTCCTAATCATATTTACTACTGATGATGGCTTTGATCCCAAGATTCTGGTCTAATTGTAAGTAGATAATTTATGATTGGTTTGATTTCCGAAGGATTACTGTGTTAAATGACCTTGTTGTTTAATCACACAATTCGATAACGTTGAAGAAATTATCTTTAGATTTTTTGTGGCAATTGACTGCTTTATCTGCATCGTTACATATACTTCGCTAGGAATTTCTCGCAATAAGCAGAAAATAAGGCGTGGCGCCGGATAAATTCCCTCGAAGTTGTCTCTTTTCATCCTCCACTTAAATTATCTGCTCATGAATCTCGTATTGTTTAGGTATTATTACTTCTAACGTTTTTATCTGATCTCTCATTATCGGGTAAAATGAGACGTCAATCTCATTCCCGTCAAGAGTTGCAGCTTTGAATGAACCCTCCTCCTTCCCTTTCAATCATTACGTCGATCTATTTATCTATTATTCATCCATTCATTCTCCTCTTTTAATTCCTCTCAGATTTCCTAGTTCTGCAACGGGAACTGCCCTCTTTCCCCTTTCATAAAAAATCTCGTTCCAGTACACCTGTTTCGAATTCACTCCTACTTCTCCGCCGCCTACTTCTCCCATATTTCTTTCCCTCTCTCCTTTTGAATATCACTCATCCCTCTTCCTTATCTTCGTTTTTAACTCTCGAGTCGTGGTGGTACTAGAAGGAAGTCGCTCTCCGCGCCCGTGGGAGAGTCCGATGGAATGAGACTGGTTTATAAAAGGGCATGTAGAAGAAAGGGGAAATGGTAAGAATTATGAGTAAAAGGCTCAAACTCGAGGGATTGATAATTAATCGCGGAATTGCGCAAAAGCTGTATCCGATAGCCTACTTAATGCTCTCACGCTTACGCTCTCACGTGCGTTTGTTTTTTGTCCTTCGTTTTGGCGCGGTGAACGTATTCAAACCCCGAGGCGTTTATCTCGGTGGCATGCAGTCTGCCTCAACAGCAGTTTCGTCTCCAGTTCGATTCCCGCCAAGTTTCCGTGGCGTAATTTGCTTGCGCGATAATTTACCGTGAAAAGCGGCACCTTTCTGAAGGCTTGAGGTATTATTGCGATGATGATGGCTTATTGGAGATAAAGCAATCTGTGTGAATGCGAGGCCGGATTGGTTATGAGAGTAAGGTCGAATAAATTCAGTGATTTTGTATCTGCT
This sequence comes from Pachydiplax longipennis, assembly GCA_036926295.1. Classification (NCBI taxonomy): domain Eukaryota; kingdom Metazoa; phylum Arthropoda; class Insecta; order Odonata; family Libellulidae; genus Pachydiplax; species Pachydiplax longipennis. The sequence goes on from JAVFKF010000012.1 coordinate 24,130,931, forward strand.
GATCACCCGCAGCGCACTTTCTAAGGAATATTCCGAATTCATCAAATAAATGATGCAAGACTCTTTAGAAGTTTGATAAATGTTTTATTTCATCATCATCATATACGGGTGATTGCATTATATTTGTGTTTTATAACAAGTGGAGGTGAATGAATTCCTATGGTAACGATGGTAATTCCTCGAGAAAATAAATAATATTAAGCTATTTTAGTATCATATCATTATTTAAAGAGATAATTAGGTATTATCGTTAAAATTCTGGAAAAAATAATTAATCAAACAGCTCTCCAGGATGTAATATTACGTAAAAGTGCATCCTCTAGAAAATAACACGATAAAAGGAATTGGCTTACTCTCTTAAAGTGATGTGGTTGCTACTTCTCCCAGCTTGAACAAAATTCTTCTTGTATCACCATATCTACGTACGAACCCCTTTAAGCTACGCTGTTACTCGGTTACTATCATTAATTTTTCACTTTATCGATGCAAGTCCGCTAAACGAAAACGTGCTCCCAAATACTATCAGAAAAACCCAGGTCATCGACTCCGATAAATCTATACACCCATGCGAATATAAGAACGCGGCAAAAGAACTTCGACCTTAAACAATTGAACAGCAACTCATTACTACGGACGTCGATTCGGAGATAAGGCTTTTTACGAGAGACTCGGCGCGGCGAAAAAAACTCAGCTTGAGTCATCCCTCGGAATAAAAGGGCCGTAATGCGATGGAGAAAGGAGGAAATCCAGGACATCGTTAGATGCACGACTTTTTCCACGGCAATCGCGGTAACTGTTTAATACCGGAGCGAAAATTCCGGGCGCCATTAGCTCTCTCGCTTTCATCGTCCGACCGCATCCGCTTCCGTCCATTCGACGAATTAATAACATTTCTTTTATCTTCGCCCTTTTCTCTTTTTCCCTCCCACCTCCTCAGCCGCTCCTTCATCTTTTTTCCCGTTCTTTTTACTCCCTCCTGGCATGCCTCGGCGGGAGGACTCCTTCCCCCAGCTCACCTTGCCGCGGGGCATCGCGAAGGCAAACACCTGCGCTCTTCAAGATATGGAAAGAGGTGCTCTTCTCCACCATCCCCCTTCTTCCTTTCCGCCATCTCCTCATATTCTCATCCGGACTTAATTCTCTCCGTACTGTTATCTCATTCTTCATCCCCGTTTGTTTTTACGTCCGCGCGGACTTACTCATTTCGGCATTTCCTCATTTTTCGACGTTTCTTCCTTTCCATCTCTTGCAATCCCTCTTCCACCACTCCTATCATCACTTTTCCGTATGTGTAGATTCAGGTACCGTATAGAGGAAAAGTTATGACCACAGGGATGCGATGGATAGATACCTTCGGTGACCCTGAAACCGCTAAGGTAGTTTCCGTCTGACCGCTCATTAGCATTTACATACTCACCTTCATGGAAAACGGTATGGTGGCCAAATAACAAAGGAGTGTCAAATTTTACGTAAACAAGACAAGGCGGTCACGATTCGCAAAGAAAAATACAAAAAAACTAGAAGGGGTAATTGCCGAATTAGCTAGGAAATTGTGGAGAGTGATATGGGTCAATGTGTCGTGATGAGAGTTTACGTTCAACTATGGTCCGTGAATTAATGGAAACATGGCACGAGAGAGAGTGAGGGGCGGGTAAGAGGACTTTTGTGATGCTCTCTACAGATGTACGCACTCCTTTAAGTAAATGGATCCCTTCAAGCAGAAAAGAAGTAGAAACATCGATTAATACTTTAATAATGGGATGATTAAACTATTCTCAGCAAAATGTCTGTATTATATGTTGATTTTGTAACGACATGGAACTCTGCAATGAAGCAATCCAGTGACAAAAATAACAATAATAAGTTCAGAGTCTGAATAAGTTCAGAGTATATAACAGACATCCAGAATGTCTAGCTATCCTTTGCTGATTTTAAAGATTTTCATTCCGTTCAGAGCTTAAGCAGTTGATTTACTCGGAGAGGAAAATAACGATAAACAGACCGCAATACAGTTACGAAAGATCAAAGTTTAAAGGGATATATAACATACAGCGGAAAATGTAAGCCATATTATTCCAATAGCCTTACTACACATACATATTACGGTTCTGGACACATTAAGGTTTCCAAAACACGATGGATCAAATACTCTACAACCAGGCATTGTTATTTCATATTTTAAATCTGTGAAAAATTTTATATCTACGTATGCCATTCGCAGCTTTCGACCCATCCTTTCGAACATTAATTCGAGGAACGCCTCATGTATTGGAGAAGGCATACGCCCTTCGAGATGTTTCGCTTTCTTGAATTATAGTTGCGGATCGGTTCATTATTACGGGTTTTTCCTGGAAAATCGATTGGCAAAAGTAAGCGTGCGTGCTTGCGTGGGGTAGTAGGTTGAGCGCTCTGGGGCGTGCGCTCTTGCTCTTTTTCCCTCCCCGTTGGCCGTTGGGTGGGAATTCAACCATTCGTTTGTTTGTCTTTCTTAGCCGTGTTATTAAGCTCTTAGCCATCGCTAAGGTGCTATTAGGTAGGAAATAGGACAGCTAAAGCAGGCATTTCTCGAAATATTTCCCTTCCTTAGGGGTTTTTAAGCTGGATATTCGTGAGTAATTTACCTCATATTACCGCGCAAATTATCATATTTAGCAGTTATGGTCGGTTCTCTATGTATTTTGAGGAGAAAAACGGTGAATTTCAGAGTGTTTGTTTTCGTGACAGCGCGGATTAATTAATTTTTTCCGAAAAAGCTCTTGAACGGCTCTTAGAAGGGACTGAGGACAGGCGGAAGATTATTTATTCATCCGTTCAAGGTCGATATTTAATTATAGACCTTTCTTTTGATGCTCTCCCCAGAGACGTCCTCCTTGGGCCGTCGCGAATCCCTTTCTAGAAGAGCATTCCGCCCCATATCCTTCTTCTCTTTCATTCCTTTTATTTAAATGCGCTCGCAGTTTTCGCGCTCCTATTTGTTTATTCAATTCACGCGACCTCTTGAAGGGAGAAAGAGAAATTTCCCTAGATTCGCCAGCCTCACAATGGATTCTTCGGCCTTCTGTTTTATCCTACGCTTTGCCGTTGGCTGAGATGGAAATTCGCCTTCTTTTCTCTCCGCTATCTTACATCTCGCCGCGTTTTCTTCTTTCCATCTCTAGATGTCGCGGCTTATGAACATTTTCGCTTTTGCCGATAATGTATGCGGGCCGGCACACGTGCGCGCGCTCCGAGTCGTTTTTGTCTCCAGAGCAAAGTTAAAGCATTACTTACAGAATGTTTCCCGGTCCCTGTAATACACCCGCGACTCCGCTTAATTTATTTCGAATGTAAGATTTTTTCGCCCTGGAATGCTGGCTCGTTATAGCTCTGATGCCGCTTTGTGGCATTTTAACGACGGGTGTGCGGAAGAAATATGGATTGTCTTGGCTGGTGGAATTATTTTCGCAAGCTTAAAATACATATATTACTTTTTGTGACCGTCGTAATTCAATTCCCAATCAGCCCATCGGTTTTGGTTTGGAAAAAAATATCGCCTCCTTATCTTCGTTAAATCGTGTGCTAGTGAAACTCATTCGAACATGATTCTAAAAATCCTAAAATTATTTTGCGTATGACTGTCCGCGTCGATTCAACGCATCATCAAAGTAAATAAAAATAAATTAATGGGATGCGTTCATTTTATTTATTTTATTCAGCTCGCTGTTTACTCTCCTTTGATGTTTAAAATGATCAATTAGTTTGTAGTATCGGCGCCAAATTTTTCTCTACTCAATTAATTTCGTTTGTTCCGCCATCAAAGTGCAAATTTTCAATTAAATCGTTTTAAGAAAAACGTCGACGGAAAAATCGTAAACAAGAGCACCGCGCATGCCCGTTCCCGATCGACGGGATTCGGTACGTTTTTCACATCAGGAAATTTCATCTCCAGACTACCGTTTTCCCGGTAAACATCGTAATATATGAGTTGTCATCCGCCGCTTTTGGGTAACATATGCAGCGTCCGCTGATGTGGAAATTTGTTCACGAGCTGTTTTCCATTCCTCGAGAGAATCTTTGATATTAAAACTGAATCCAACGTGTCGACATTTGGGCCTCTCTTGCCCTACGTGAGGACAAGCAAAACGCCCCCGCCTCGGGGGTCATCATCTGTCCATTTCTACCCCTCTCTTCGTTTTCCCTTTCCACCCTCGGTTTGATCTTTCAAAGCGAACTCTGCTCAACCGTGCGCATCGTGATTCGGTTGTCTATCAGAAGGGAGTTCCATATATTCGGACTGGAAAGTGAAAACGGCATACACTGAGTAACTCTGCCCCGAAATTCTCTCCCTCTCTGTTCTCATCAGATTTAGCATGTTTCTCTTCCAGTAGAAATGTGATAGATATATGGATAGGATGAAATATTAATAACATACGCGTACAATAACGAGAGGATTATTACAATCAATTTTCATATAAACACAAAAAAATTTTGCCCTAAGTAGGATTTGAACCCGTTGTTTTAGGCTTATTTGGTTATTTTTCTAATTCTTATGCCAAAAAGGTCACCAAAAGTGCTATCATAACTGAAATTTCGATTAATAATTATAAATTTTTGTTATCAAAGTTCGCTGCTAGATCCTTTTATTTTATTTTTTTAAACAGATTTGCCTCTTGTCATTTGTGTTTGCTGTTGCAAGCATGATATTTAGACACTTATACTTAATTAATGTCTTTCATTACTCATTATACCACACCTCCACAGTTTGAATTTTCGTAATTTACATATATTTTTAATAATTTTCATTTCGATTGTAGAATTTTTAAGACCGGCACCTGACATTTCTAACCCTTTTCCTACTCACGAGCTTACTGTCGAATAACAGTCAGGAGACTCAAGCCATTTTTAGTAATCGTCCGTGTGGACCACTTCTCGATTTCATTGGAAATTCCCTCAAAGCGAGAAGCCTAAAACAAGGAAAGGAGAGGCGCTTATCGCATCCTTCATCATAGCGGAACCCTCTTCAGCCAAAAACAGAACACGCGCCATCCTTCCGTCCCTTCCCATGCACGACACACAAACGAAACACTGTCATTTCGTTCCATCTTCTCTCTCTTTTTCATTATTCTCCCTTCCTTTTTTTCAACCTCTCTCCTACACACATTCATTTCTTTCTAAATCTCCACGGACTTAAATGTTAGCCTCAATCTGCTCTTCGATCTAACTCCTTTTTCTGCCGCTCGTTTATTTAAAAACTTGCCTCCATATTTACCTACGTTTTTCTTAATCCTGTTCGTATCGTAACTTCTTATCCTTTTTGAAACCCTTTTCATTTGCATCTTTTCACATAGAGGGTGTCCTTGTTCTGTTCTTCATCACTTGTACCGAAATCACATTTACTATTTCTATTTTTTTTTATTGCTGCTTTTACCTCTGGCATATATTCCTCGTCTGGTTTTTTAGCACCAAAACTCCATTGCGTGACGTTTGGACACAAATTTATTTGAGTCGTATTTTCACTTTTGCCCTTGTCTTTTCTTATCGCAGTGAATGTTGGAAGCGTATTCAATTAAGACAGTGCTAAATAAAGAAAGTGGTCCTATCTTTAAGGAATTAAAATGATTCTTCGCCTCATTCCTGTAAGTTCTATTCAGAAATGGAAAGATTATCCCAAATGTAATGCCTCCGAGCAAAAATTGATGGAATATCATGGTTAAATAATGATATCAATCAAAATTTCTGTGCAAAATTCCAATTATGCAATCACATTAAAGAGGAATTTATGAGTAGTCACGGTTTAAAGGTTTCAATAAAAAAATTCATAAAAAATGATGCACGTTGCACCAATTCTCCTTCGTTATCCTTCATTAAGAATCATGATAATCGTTCCTCTTTGGAAAGAGACTCACTGGTAAATTTGAACATCTCTCTCTACCTCTGGTAAAATCCCTAAATTCACCCCCATTTTATGGAGTTTTGTTTAATGCCTTTCTCCCTTATTTCATTCTCACCGAATAAGAGACCCGTTACAGGATGGATTATTGATGTTCAATTTTCCTGCAAACCCAACTGTCCGAAACCTCACTCCTCACGGACCCTTTTATCTCTGCCTTCCCACCGCTTTTCTCCCATGAACCACGTCCCAATCAATACCAACATTCTCACTGCACCGTCTCTCTGTTACCCTCGCGAGAGCATTAAAAAGGGCCAAATAAAGACGAGGCATGGCGTAGTTCGCGTCTTCCCTATCCACACAACTTGCAAAGGGAAAAGGAGGAGTTAGAAATGGTTTTCGTGGGCACCGCCTACGTCATATCTCGCCTCAATCTCTCTCTTCGGATGAGATGGGGGAGTTATGTGGTCGAGGGTGGTTTAAAAAGGGGACTGTATTTTGGCCTCCGTTGGGTCGGTGATGTATTTTTATTAAGAGAGCACCGGGAGATCCCTATAGTTCGCCCTTTGAAGCTAGAAAAAAGAAGTCCGAGAAGACCTGAGTGCAGGATTTCGGCGTAGTTCCTCTCCGCCTATATTTTTCGACTCATTTCTTTTTTCGCCGCTATCTCTATCGCGCTGTCTTCGAGGGAATCCGGCGCCGTTTCGCAACGGGAAATACTATATTTTTTCATCTTCTTTCCCCATTCCTAGGTTCACCCCCATACATCAGCTACTCTCGCACTAATATATCCAGCTGTGTCTGTCCTCGTGCTATACAAAATTCTTTCCCGCTGTCCATTTAAAGGGAGGCCACTCTTTTCGGGCTCTTATCTTCCAAATCGATCATAGTTTTATGGCTGGAACGACTATGCTTTATGGCCTGCTATGTAAGAAATTTGTATCCGTGTGTATTTTGAGGCCCGCTTGTTTATTTTGCGCCACGATCGAATTTCGGTATGAAAATCGCCGGACGAAAGAATACGGTGTTTTTCTCACCCAGTAAATTTGGACATTTGTCACGATTTCACCTTTGGTGTGGATTTGGTTTACGGCCCTGCTTCGTAGATTTATATTCGCACGTCATGGAGATGGATTAAAACATCTTGATGAATTCAGCGGGAGGTAAATTGTCGTGGAACATTTTAATACATTTTCTTGTTTTATTTTAGTAATTAGCCGCAAATGCGATTCCCCGTTGGGTCTCTGCCCTGACAATAAGTGGAAATGGATATATAATGGACCAAATAAGCGAGGTATAAATTTGCGATTTAAATCCATCAAGGATCGATTATCGACACAATGGTCCTTTGATTTATAAAATATTCTTCTCGGCCTTGTCCGCTATTACCACTCCATATAAAATAATTGAGTTTTTCATTTTTATTTCCTTTTGGCAGTTGTAGTTAATAATGCGACGTCCTTAGGAGATCTTTCATCTGGCGCTCTCGATAGATTGAGCATTTGATGTAGCTTTGTCATTGCCATTTATTTTTCTCGTTTATTTTTTCTCCGATCGCCAATCTCCTGCCGTGGCTCCATGTGGGATTCAGCTCTCTCCATCCCGCTGCGACGGAACCGTTCTCCTTCAACGCTCAATTTCTAGTCCACCTCCCATGCCAATGATCATAGTTAATCATTTCCCTTTGTTTAAATTTAAATCGAATTCTTCTCCGTCATTCCACAAGCCGTGTCCGAGTCCTATTTTCTTCTCCTTATTAGATTATATTACATTCCATTCCGACCTTACTGTGTAGCAGTTTGATATCCCGTTGGTAACTTCCACATCCGTCTGTCAGATTGGAAATGATGTAGCAATATTTGCGTACTAATTCGATTGAAATTTTGGAGAATATTTTTTCAACTTTAATGGCACGAATAAATACCCATAGTTTGAAGAATTGCCTCAGTAGGTGTCTTAAAACCTTAAGTTTTCCACGAAACCTTTCTAATGTAAATAGATTTTATCGAAACAAGTGCAGCTAAGTGTTATTTGCTTTCTTTTAGGCTAATACCAAGATTTACCTTTAAGTTCCTTTGGAATCTTAATGATCAAAATATTTGTCAAGTTACGTAATCATGTACTGTAGTTTAGAGAAAAATATTAGATAATGCATCTTTTATGACCCATTTTTCCTTAGCGGATATTGTTTATGTATGTATATTGTCATAAAATGTATGATATACAATCATATACAGACTTATTATTTATTTCTTACATGCTGAAAATATTCGAACTATAAATTTATGCTTTGCTGTCACTTGTTATTTTTACTTACACCTCTGAAACCTTTGTCAAATAACTCAAACTTTGATTAGCATTGAAACTGCTGTCGAGGGTCCACTCACACGGACATTGTTTTACCGATGAGAATAATCATCTCAATCTGTGAGTTTTCTTATTAAGGATTTTAAAATTTTACCTATCGACCACAGTGAAAATAAAGGAATGCAGAAATGTTATGTGCCAACTGAGTAAATTCGTTTGAAGCAATCACGTCAGATATCTTCGATATTTATCTGGTACATTCTTCCTCTGCCATTCTCCTGCTACATATTCGATTATGATCTGTTCTGATGTCGGCCCAACCTCATTCACTTTCCACTCCTTCTTTTACGTTCCCACGCGCATTATCTTCCTTTCCTCATTCGATCTTCTTTTGTCTGACTCTCATCTCTCACTACTACCAATACTCGTCTGCTCCTCATATCCTCTTCCCTACTCTCTCCTTAAAGGAGGCTGCCCTTCTTTCAATTTATCATGCATGTCAAGTGGCACTGCATTGTGCGAGTTGCTCCAGAGTATGTGTGAGATAGTTGAAAGTACGGAGGAAGAGAGGGTTTATTATTCATTTCAGCCTTCGCTTCCCTCTTTGCCCCTCCCTGTCTTTTTAAAGATTCCTCTTATCGGAGAGATCTTTTGTTTTCACGCTTTTTTTCCCTACACAATTTCTCCCACCTTACCTCTCGTATTACTCTCTCTCCCATCCTATTCTTCTTAACTCCCGCCCATTTTGTCTTGCTAACCGTCCACCATCCCACTGTCGTAAATGTATAGGTGGCACTTTTTAAAGTTTCGCCGACTAATTGCGTCGTTGTCTCACATGTTGCAGAGGTGTGGATAAGAAGGATGAAATGTTAGCTGAGAAGTGGGTCCCTTGTCTTTTATAAATTGGTCGATTTATTCTGAAAGGTGCTGAAACTAAGCTAGAAAAGCACTTTGAGATTTTAATATTTTTATGTTTACTCGTACCATTATTATAATCCCATTGGCTGATAATTAGATGTTTCTCGAGATAAATATTTTCTATTTTCATTTAGCCAGTAGCTGTAGGGTGCATGTTCTATGCATATTTCAATTTCTATTCTTTTGTTTTAATAGAAAAGTAAGCTCGTTTATATATCATGCTCACCTCCATAATAATAGAATTATTTATTTAATCCAAATATATTCAATGTTAAGTAATTTCGGATTGAGTTTTCTGATATTAATAATGAAAAATGTATGAAGATATTTTGATATTTTTCTGATATTAATAATGAAGAATGAAATGTGATACATTCGCGAAAGTGAGTTTTACTTGCGAAAAATTTCCCAACTATATGAGTTATAATAGCACAAAATCGGAAAACATTTTATTAATTCAAAATTATCGTTAAAAATTGGGTAGTTATCACCTTATTAACAAACTTTTTTATCGTTTTTTAGATTTATTGAATGCTTTCGAATCGAGAAATAAGATTTTAAGAAGTAATAAATCGTTCCTCGTATTCATATTCCCAATATAAGAAACCATCCATCCTTAATAAAGACCCTCCTCGCGTATCTATTTAATTTGTATTCTGGAATGCTAGTTCTCCTTTAAATTCCCTCCAGTATTTTACGAAGGGCCATCATCTAACAACTACCGCTACATTTATTTCCCTTTAGCCTTTTCCATTTCATCCTAGAGATAAGCCCTTTTCTCATAGAAGAGGTGAGATCTTCCTTTCTTTACGTTGCGGCGTAGGCAGCATCTCACAGGGAACGACGTGTTGCCGAGAAGTCTATAAAACAGGATACACACTCTCCTATTCCAAGGAGCGAGAGCTCGGTTTCTCTCACCTTTTCTTCTTCATCGATCTTCTCCCACACCCGTTTTCTCACGTACCTCGTATATTGCCCTCTTTTCGGGGAATATCTTTCCTTTCATACCCCCATTTCTTAACTATTTGATCATTTTATCCGACACCGCGGTCTTTCACATGCACGAGGTTTATAAAAGTTGGTTTTATTCCTCTCTCTCTATCTTCATGGTTTACTTACGCTTAATATTTTCATTCGTAAGAAATGAGTAAATATTAGAGTCTTAAGTTTGTTTTGATTTAGGAATATAACTTACAACATTTACGTGGCATTTAAAATCTTAATGATTCTGTTTCCATATCAGTATTAATCGTCTTCAAGTTAGAACGCAGTAATGACTAGGCATGAATGGTTTATTTTTCTTTTTCATGATAGCGATATGACTGCGTGCGTGTACTCTTCTTTTGTGAAGCTTTTGTTACGTAAGGAGGAGTATTCGCTTTTTCGTCATTCTGGCGCTGAAGTTTCATCATCATAATCACCTTTTGCAATTACCATTGTCTCTTTCAATTCACTTCATTGTATACTCATCACGTTTAAACCGCTCGTCTCATTAAAGGCGATAGATACTTACCTTCAGAAAGATATATATGTAAACTTCACGGAACATTTAACTGGACGGGATTTACAAAAGCAAGTAGTTTTGACAATTAATTTATGCATGATTTATTATAACTTTATATTTCTTTTTTGTCGTGATATTTATTATATTTTTGAGTTATCAATTGGCTATAAGAACGAGCTTTTTCTCTGAAAGAGATCATCTGAGCATTATCTTTTGATAAGAAGTAAAAAATAAAAGTTTATTGTCTCTCGTCAAAAATGTTTGTGGAATTCTTTTTCCTCTGTCAAAATAGTCTATAAATGATCTGTTTGAGTCTAAATGGCCTATAAATTATTTGTTAATTATTAGATGGCTTCGAATGGAGTACGTCTTGTCGAAGAATCTCTTCGGTATCATAAAAATCTTAACATAGATGTTAAATTTAGAAACCACGAGGCAATGAAGCGAATTGCATGATACAGAATCGTAGAACTGCAATAAGCCATCCTCCGAGAAGATCACTTCCGTTGATTAAGCTTTACGTATATTATAGATTCCAATTCAAACTTTATCACCACTTTAAGTTTAAGGTGAATTACCACTTACGGCGCCTTATCTCCCCGTGTAATCGTATGGTATGGCTGATCTCTCCGTACGTCTCGTATTTACGTTCGTTTTCCAACTCGTTATTTCCCTCCTCACTCATTTCATCCCCTCCGACTCTTAAGTTTCCGTTTCAGGGGAGCGAGTGGGTAAGAGAGAGAAAAAAAGAGTGAAAGTAGAGAAAAAGGAGTGTGTATGAGAGATGGAAGGGAGTGAGAGAGCTCGTTTGTCTCCATTCTTGCTGCTCACCTGTGCTGACCCCTCCCCAGCGCTCCTTCCCACACTCAACCCTGTTACCCCATTGCCCTCTGCCCACTCTCTTCCTCACCGCCACCTCCGGAGGGAATGGCGGAACAAAGTCACCTCCGGGAATAGCTGTAGGGAAGGAGAGGGCTTGAGAGAGGGAGACAATGACGTTTATAAGTGAGGTATAGCGTCGGAGGAGGAGGTCACATAGCGACGTCGCACAGCGCGAAACCTTCTTTGATAGGGATTAGTTCATGCATTTGCTATGAATTGCGTCATTACTCACAGGAGGGGGGAGAGGGAGGTAATGGAATTATTTGGGATGGGAATAAGAAGACGGTATCACGAATGGAGGAATATGATCCACTGCACAGGAGTGGGAAAGATGCAGCACAATAGAGATATAGCACGGTGTGAGTGTTCCCGGAGTCGGAGTTTATTCGAGTCGGGATCTTTAATCTAGATAGGGAATATCACTTATTTGATATCACGGAGCTGTTTGTCTTTGCTTATTTGATCAGAGATCTGAGTCGTATCTCTCTCTTGGATAACATTATGATTACGGCTTTCGGGGAAGCAGACAATTGTTTGAATCTTAGCTGTTTACGAATATCAAAATGATATTATTCGCTTTAAAAGCAATCTGTTGTTTGTTCCCTCCTGAGCAAAATTGCGAAATTATTGCATTATTTGTGTGTGGGTCTCTGCGTTCATTTCGATCACTCCTTTTTATCTTTATATCGCGTAATTTCGAACGAGATAATTTCGAATCAAAATGCAATCTCCATTACAGTTAATTTCGCATTTGTTTTCATTACCTCAGTTTTCCTTATAACCAATTCCTCTATATTTTGTTTGAGCATTTTTTTCTTGTTATATTTGCTGATATAGGTTTAACTCAAGGACTCTATCATAAATATTATTCTTTTGATATCCATAAAAATAACGGATGCTCATATATCATTTATTTAATATAGGATAGCAAAACTTCTGTAACACATACAATAAATCGATTTAAATTCATATTTAATATAATCATCCCTTCGCACCGATTACATATCATTACTCTAAAAGGTTAATTCGATCAACCTTTCGTGAAAGATAACTTAATGGGTTCCGGCAACGTCATGAAGGTATCTCCTTGCGATTTCGCTCAATTAATATTCAAGTGTGTGACCTTGCTAATGGCAACGAACGGAGATCCTGAAGGGAGGAGAAAATAATGAATGAAAAACTGTGACGAGATATTTTAATCCATTCGCTTCTTTCACGGTGTAACCTTACGCTCTTCGTGGGCCATGCTAAAATACATTTAGGACCCACCGCGAGCAGTGCGTAAGTTGAATCTTTTTGAAGATGGCTTTTCGTCACATCTCACTCGTGACTCTGCCCCCATATCCAGTCTCCTGCCCCCGCCTTATCAGTGCCCCCTATGGACAGGTGCGCGCACTCATGCTGTCTCCCACTCACCACTGCTCCCTCTGCCGCCCACTGCCGCTCTCCCGCTGTCCTTTCCATCATTCCATTCCCCCTTCACCCTATCTCTCCTCTAATCCAACATCTAGCCTCCCACATTATATCCCATACCATCATTCACTCCTCTCTGAATACGTGTTTTATGAGGAAAATCCCTTTGGAAGAATTATCTTAACGAAATATCGCGTTTGTTTGATAGAATAACTGTTATTTTTCATGGTGTGAGTTAAATTCTTTTGCGTCTGCGTTGAAATTTACCCACTAAAATATTTAGCATTTTTAATCATTGATAATTAAAGACTAGACATCAAGACATTAGCATCAAGGACCAAATAAAAAATGTTAATTTTTTCATAGAGAATAATGAGAATCTCAATATTTCAGGATTCTTTCCTAATTCAAAAGAAAAATTTGAATTCCATCAATATGGTGATATTAGGTTTTGATCTTGTTACATCCTAACCCAAATAATTGATGCAGAAATATCCTGTTTAAGTCTTTGAACTCAACACTTCTTCGTGTAATAAAATAAAACTCATATATAAATCAAGTATACTAATATTCGATAATAAATATTAATGTTTAATTATTTCATGGAATAAATCGAAAAATGATTTGAAAAATTCGGTATTATATGGAGTAATTGGATGAGAAATTTGTATAGTCAGATATGATTCAATTGTATCATGTTAAATCTAATGACAAATTTTTCTTCATTGCTTCCCGTCCTGTCATTTTCCGGTTTAAAAATCCTTTTTACTCCATTTCCTCTGTCTTATTTCATCAGCTTTTTCCCGTCCGTTTGAAACGCTCTTTTACCCAGCATCATGTCTCATGACCATCGCTATCTTATTTTCTCTTTTATTCCGTTAACCTTTACTCGTTCCCGTCTCAATCCAGCCTTTTGAAATCCCTTACGACTCCTTCTATCTCTTATATTCATCTACATTACTCCCTCTTCTCCTTATCTCGGATCTCTCCGCGCTTTCTATTTCTCCTCTCATTTCCCATTTATTTCTTCATGTATTTTCCGCCCCGCCTCCTCAAAAGAAATGCTTTCAGAAAGATTTCAAATCTAGTTTGTATTTCTCCGGGTATGCATTCTTCTGTGGTATTCTACCTATCTCGTTCTTGTCCACATGCCAACTCGCATCATTTTCTCTGGACCAGGAAGAAAAAACCAGAAGATGCTCGCTCGAGATCACAAGACAAACCCAATTATTCTAGTACACTTGCAGTTACAAATTGAAGGCACTTGGCCTCGCTCTTCAGAGGGGTATCGAATTGCGGAGCTTTCGATAAAATCGAACTTTTTCGTGCTCTGTTTGGAAATATCTGCGGTTATTCAATTGTTACCTCGAGAAGTAATGAGTGACACTTTATTCCAGTTTCCCTTGTTTCGCTACACCTCTTTCCTTTCCTTATTGAATTTGTAAACGGTTTATTTTCATCATGCTTTTCAAACTTTCCCGTGCGTCGTCCCTTTTCACCCTCTTTCACGCGTTTTCATTTTCCATTCCATGATTCTCAGTCTTCATTTAGTGGGGCTCTGCCGGAAGGAGAGGTCCGCTTGGGACAGCCCCCTTTATTCCGCCTTAAAGGGGATGAGAACAGCTTCCAGCTAACGGAATGCTGCATTCCCACGGATTTACAGATTTCGGAAAAATATATTTTTGAATTATCTAAACTCAATTAACAGCATTTTAGGAAATATTTGTTTCCTAGATGAGCTAAATTACTGCGTGAAGCTATATTAAGCCCCATAATAACAACTTCAGTATGCCTGTTATAGTTATTTTATTGCGTATACCAAAGATAGGTAATGTTGGAAAATTTTCATAGAGATGGATGAATTAATCATATTTCTAGTCTTCTAGATTACCTTAGAGTAATTAAGGCTGTAACGTTTTCTAGAATTAGTGATTGTTTTGGCCTTAGGTTAAATCCAGGATATTTATGATGTAAAATAAATTTGTTTCCTGTGAAAATTCTTCTGCAAGTTTAAGCACTCCTGTATTTGTGCGAAAAAGCCAAATAATTAAAAAATATATATTTCTTAATGCCCCAAAAATATCCATTCGGAAGATAGTTGCAGACCGATCAATGGAAGAACATCCATTACTAAAACAGAAAAAACTGGTTAGCCGGGACTTGAATCAGGGACTGTGAGGATGCAGGACACCGAGAATAGTGGAATGGTTATTGTGCCTATAGGAGAAGATCAATTATAGGAGAAACAATCAGTATGGTTAATAAAAGTAGTGAATCTATGTTTAGATAAAATTCCTTTTTAGATTACGTAACTGCTGACGTTTAATGTGCCTTGCTATGGCTAATATCAGCACTAGTCAGTGCTATGATGAAAGTATTTAAAAATAACATTTTGGCTGACTCAGTCGATAATAATCCCTTTTTTTCTTTTCTGCTTTCAATTCTCTCGATTCCGTTTTGACCTTCTTTCTTATTTCACCCAGTGATTTCTAGTTAACGTTCTCCTTATTTGGTTTTTCCCTCTTCCCAAAGTTTTTTCTCCCAAAAATATTTTCCTTACTCTGTTATGAAAGAACACCCTTGCCATCATTCTTGGGTATAATGTGCCGAATTCCCGCCACTTATCGATGTTTTTCCGAACTTTTTAGTGCCTCTTTGGCGCCACTTTTCGCGTCTTTCATCTAACGATGAGTATTGCTATTCTTTCCATGTTGGCCTCTTTTTCGTTCTTTTTTTTCCTCATCCTCCTTCAGCGACTTAAAATTCCAATTAATTCCGCAGGAGTTTGTTAGCAGAATAGGGCTAATCAACTTTTAAGATTCTATCTCTCTTGAGATATTTTTTTGAACATTATCCTATAAGAAAATTTTGGGCTCTTCTACCGTTAGGTAAGTCAATGAGGGAAATCATTCATGCTTAAAGTGGGTGGAATTTTCCTAGAAATTTTATCCTTTGTGTCGTTATTTCACCGTAAGGAACATCAGTCTCTCTCTATTTATCATGATACTTGAATGAACAGTTTGTGTATGTTGCTCAATGATAAATACCCTACTATTATAACCTTATGTATTATTGTAAACTTTGTAAAATATATATCAGCCCATCTTTCTTCATTGGATTCCACTTCATATAAAAGTAAAATCAACGCTTTTCTTCTTTGTTCAAGTTGCGCAATAAATTTCCTTGACTCGGGCCTAATCTAGCATAACTGACTACAATATAGTATAATATACAAATAAGTGAATACAATCTGTCATACAATCTCAGTTGAAGTCATATATTTCTTTTACAATTACAAATCCATTTCCACGATTGTATTCCTAAATTAATTTTAGTGTAATTTCGTGAAATTTCAATGGTATAAATTCGTAGATAATCTTATCAAGTAGTCTAATTGGTCCACCCCGGAGAGATTCAAACACTTTCGACGCTTAACTCTTTCACTGAACTGCCTCCGTTGCTCTCTCGAAAGGATTTACACGGCCCCGTCTCATATTTCTCATACAGCATTGCCGTCCTATTATCTTCTTACCCTTAAGCTCACAGTATGAAAAAAGAGCGGCACATTTTTAAACGGCCTGTTTCCCCTTCTCCTTTTCGCATCACCTCACACGTACCTGTATCTTCCCCTCCCTCTCCGCTACATCTCGCTAGGTTTCCCACGCCTTCTGTAGGCGAGAGAAAGTGCACTTGACCGTGTACAGCGCTCTCACCCCACACTCGGTTCCATTACTTCTCGCGTCCTTCGGCTTGTGAGGTGCGAGTGGCCTCTGATGGCACAGGTGTAGATGCCTTTCTTCGCATTGCCTTGCGAACCGGTGGTGTGGGATCAGAGAATGAGTGCGTGGATTGGAAGTTGTTTTCGGTTGTGCAGGGGGATTTTTTCTTGTGTTGATAGCTAGGGGTGCTGTCAGATGAGATATTGGCGGTGTGCAGAAGGGTTCGGCGTGCTTCAAGAGGGTCGGCTGTCCAAAGTCACGGGCGGATGGCTTTCTTTGCAACTTCTTCTGCTGGTTATTCTTCCCTTGACATCGTTCTCGTGACAGGATGCCGGAGGTTACTTTTCTTACGTCACCTCATACCTTTTATTATTTGTTTTGGTGTCCCAATACTTTTTCACTATCTGTATTTCGCCGGGTCTTTAAAGAATCATTCCATCATTTTTAGTTTATGTGGTTTTGGCATATTTCAGGTGATAGTTTCTAAAAAAGATGGATAAATTAATCCCGAAGGATAAACGGACAAAATTTGATAGAACTGGGATTCGAACCTGTATCTTTCTTTTCTCTATCTTTTGTACCGGGTAGCTGCCAATAGACCTCACAGAACATTCGGACCTATCGTTTTGGGAGACTTCGAATGAAAGTTAGATCTGAATTCTCTGCAAAATAGCTAAAGTTGTTAGAACAATATCCCTGTCAGTGGAAGATTCGGGTTCCAGTCCCGGTCTTATCAGCCATTTTTCCTGTCAGCTTTTCCTTTGGAATCTTCCTAGATACACGCCTATTCCTACAATTTTTCGTCGTACCAGCTCTTCAAGGAAGCAAATTTGAGTATCGTGGACGATTTTTCGACGACCTTTGTTTATGTTTCGTTAATAATATCGAGAAGTGGATCCTCATAGACAACTTTTTTCTAGACTCTCTATCTTTTCATCTTTTCTTATTATGTATTTCTATCTTCCCCATCTCTTATACTCCACCCCTTCGCAAATCCTCGTGCACACTTTTTACTATCTTCTATTTACCATTGCCTCCCTCTTTTCTTTGGCTATCCTCACGTACGCTTGTGACTCATTCTGAAAGAGCGTGCATACGTATCTTTTAAGATCTCTAGAAAAACTATTACCCGTGTATGGTTTGTTTTCTCTTTTTTCGACCTTTTTCCCCGAGTGAGCATGCTAAGACCGTGCATGCAAAGAAATTCCTGGTTTATATCTTTTCCTTTCTTTCCTCACTTTAATTCTTTTTTAACCTTAAATCGGCTTTTATACGTGTTTTTCTTAGAGGTGTAAATGTGTGCGGGGCGGTAACCCTTACAATAACAATAAGTATTTCCATTTTTTACCCTCAATACGCATTCTTTTCACCCTCTGAGGAAACGCCTTCGGCTGAAGTTTATGAGGTACCGCGGATGTTTCAAAATCCGCAGTTTATATTTTCACTTTTCGTTGAAACTTTATATTTGCTACTCTTATTATATATACATTTTGCTCGTTCTCGGCATATTTCGCTTGGAATTGCGCTTTTCGGCGATTTTCATCCTGATTAAGCGGCAATTAACGTTTTCAAAATTAAAGAATTTGAGTCACGTTCGACTCGCAGCTATCGTGATAATGAGCTCATCACGAATAGAGATTTTTATCTCTCCGAGATCGTTTCGCCGTTCTTTCGCGTTTTCTCCTTTCTTGGAGTCATTTCATTAAATAGGTAGTTCTTCTGGAATGCTCCTTTATAAAAAGGCAGCTTATTAGCGGTTTCTGCCCGCAAGGGAAATTTGGCTTCGTTCGAAAGAAGGGGGTGTTTTAATACTTTCCCACGCAGAACACCTCTCTTTCACGATTTTTTGTTTCCTTCGAATCCTTTAACGTCAACGAGACCCAATTCTTTTGCGTAGTTGAGCGTCGAATGTGAAATAAAATTATAGTAGTAGTTGTTGGCCTCAGTTTCTCGATCTGAATCGTTCTCGGGCTTAATTTGCCTCGCCCTTATTTTTTGTTCCTGCCCAACGCTGTGAGATTCTGATGCCTTTTAAGCCACCTCTTTGTTCGATGTTCTCTTTTATAGCTTTTCTTCAGGTACAGTAGGAAGAATTACAGTGCCTTCTTTCCGTGTGGCTTTCTAACTGTGAAGTCGAAGGATTCCTTCAGTAACGTGTTAAATTATGTAAATAGTTTTCTCTGCGAATATCAATGCCAGTTCGATCTCCAAACTTTCAAGGTTTCCAATGCTAAAGTTACGAGTAGAAAATGTGGAATCATTGATCGCCTTTACCCGCAGTAACGGAATCGGGTTCACAATGAAGGGCCATTGTGTCATATCTATATTTCCTAAGTTCCACTCAATACGAGGTATTTAATTTGGAACTTACATGAAAAGAGAGATAGAAAATAGCTATGTCAGTATGATATTCCTTTCGCTTACTTTATTTTGTCAGTGGCATTGGAAATTACACATTGAGGGTAGTAATCTTTACGCAAAGATGATGGTGTTGAATCCTATACGTTTCCTTCACAATTACAAGAATTATGTACGAGATGTGTACACATTAGTACTTGTAAACCCTCATACCCTTATGTGGATGGGTGTATATAAGAATTGCACGTAAGAAAGGAACTTAAGAGAACGAACATAAACACGAGTCTAGGTTTGTGGGGCATTGAGATCTTATCAGTGGAATCTCGTAAGGAACTCTTGATCCAGCTTCTCCTCTTTCATTTACACTTCGGCCGTTGGAGGTGATCGAATAAAAATGGCTTGTTTATGCTCATTCTTTAGAGATTTATTCATTCTTTTTTATATTCCGCCGGGGAAGAATGCTTTTCATCCAGAAACAGGTTTGTGTCCCATTTGGCAATGAGCGAAGAGCAGCCCGATACGAGAGGGGATAAGGAACAAGGCTGAGTCGCCGTACACGTAGGAAAAATCTCTGCGGCTGACGTACGGAGATGAGACCCAATAAATCTCGGAGGAAATGCCCCCGCGGGCGAGGATTTTGATGCTAGGTTTTAAAAGGAAAAAAATGAGAATGAGAGACCGCTGTCGCCGAGTCGGGGATATGAAGCGAAAATGTTGGGATAGGAGAGGTAATGTGAAGATGAGGGTCGGTAACAACCTCTATATCACTCCCTTGTCGTATCAACCAGAAGATAAAAATGTTGTAAGAATCGAGTTTTCCAACAGAACCATCATCCGATCCCGCTATTTTCGATGTAATCATTTTTTTTCGCGTTGAAGTTCTGAAATTTTGTATGGTTTGAGGCGTTGTTGAGCTCGTTTTATTAAAGAGACAGCGGCGATCTCCAATGCGAGGCGATTTTATTGGTCGATCTGCAGGGGCCGTTCTTTGATACTCAATTTGTTTTATGATTTGAGTTTATGATGATATCGTAAAGGTGTGCGACGCTCGTATTTGCTTTGAAATCAATTTAGGATTTCATCAGATCAGATATTCATCTTTAACCGCTGAGCGCTCATCAAAGCTTAGCCTCGGGTATATTATAATTAATATTGAAAAAGGAGTTCTTTTTATAAAACTTGGATTCCCTTTTTATACATCTGCTGCGTATTTGTTTTTCCCGATCTTTACCTTGGATTTTTTTATTCCCATCCATAGCCGGTTTTTTATTTCCGTCCATTGCCCACGGCTGTTCTTCCCTTTTGATGTTATTAAGTTTTATTCTCTTATTGAAACGCTATTAATTCCGTCCATTCGATCTATATTAAATTCTTGCACAAATCGTATAATATGGAGAGGTTACTCGAAGTTCTGGAAGGTTCACTTATTGCGTTTGGATATGGTGAAGGAGGCATTACTAAATCAATTCAAAACACTCATGAACTGAAGGAATAAATAAAGATGGAAAACTTGTTCCTCTTCTATTATTCCATAAAAATCTTTTGAAGCTTTATCGAAAAAAAAAGTTTCCCAATCAAATATTTAATACGATTTTACTTACAGCTGCACGAGAATATTTAACAGTCAAAATAATTTTAGGGAACTCATAAGATCACCGAGTTTTTGGACAATAAGTTTGTACAGGTGTACAATATAATTGCTTTGATATGTTTTGTCTTGTTAGTTATCTATGTGATTGCCGTTGAAGGGAAAACAATTCTGAAAAGAGGAAGGAAAACAATTCCTGCTCAGAAATGTCGTGTGTAAGCTCAGGGAAGTAACTCGCGACGAGCAGCGTAATTGCATTGCAGTAATTCAGTGCTTCTAGACTCCGTCTTTTGATGCTTACTGTCTGGATAGAAGTGGTAGTTTAGAGGCAGAGATCTCTGTCGTCGGCTCTTCTGAGATTTCTTCTCACCGGGGTCACCGTATCGTCGCATCCCTTTCAAAAATCCCTTTCTTCGGTTGCGGTCGTACAAATCCTCTGGCATCCTCTCCACTCGCCCCAGAAATGAGGATTCGAGAAAGGATCTCCGTCTTACGGTGAAAAGGCCCAAAGCTCTGGTCTCAGACTCAACGCAAGATAGGAAAAGAGAGAGGTTCTAATCTTTGATACCCTTTCTCTGGAAAAGGGTTGGTGGACCTCGGGAAAGGCGTCCCTCTCTCCTTATCCGGATCTCTATTTCCCTTTCTGCGGTCCTTGTCTGGCGGAGAACATCGAAAGTCTATTCAACTTCAACTGGAGAAAGAGCTGGTGCATGGGCGACTATCTTGCGGCATCAAACGATCACTTACCCCACTACTCTTATCTAGTCACGTGAATAAGAGAGCATCCGATGTGGGAGTTTCCATAAGTCGTTCCATTCGTAATGAGAACCTAGGAGGACAATTATAGTATCTCGCTAATATTTCGGGCATACTTTAACGCGTTTATTCTCCTAACAAGGAAATATAGTTCCAGGAACATTGCTGTTGTTCAACTTTGTTGTGTTTTTCTTTGACAATTTCGTTAAAAAGGATATAATTTTAATTTTAACTTCTGATTACAAAAAATCCGAATCCTGTAAATCCTGAATCGGATCTACTCATTGTTGGATCTGTTGTAATTTTTTGAAATATGTTCTTCCTAGGGGTGACTCTTTTGCATCATTTTCAAATCTAACCTCGGCTAAATATATTCTGCTGGTCAAAGAATCTCTTTCTTAATATTTGATCGCATTTTCGTTACGGAGATATTGTAATGACATATTCTCCTGATGGATGCTCTCTTACCTCTAGGTAAGAGAGCATCCATCCTCGTTTTCGATTAATATTTAAGAGCATACAATTGCTGAATGCTAAAAACGGACATTAAATTGAAGTCTATCAGATCATATCAATCGCTTCTTATATCTGAGTTCATTTTAACTCCACGCATTATCTGATAATCGTCTACGTATGGCCAGGATGTACTTTAAAATTTTGTGGATTTTCGGTCTTTTGGTCGAATCCAAGAGTAGGAAAATAATCAGTAGTCCATATTTTAGATTTTTTTAGCCCATATTTTTAGATTTTTTTAGTCCATTTTTTAGATTTTTTAAAATAGTGGCATAATTAAATAAGGCCGTCTATAATGTTAATAATATTAAGTAAATCTTCAATTAACGATGAGAAAATAAAAGTTTGATAGTGTTGCGTAATAGTTGATCTGATCGAGTGGGTATAGTTATATCTAGAAATAAATATCGTGAAAATTTATTGCTTCGCTGTAACATATCATGACGGGGTAATATGAGCCTCGTATTCTTTTTTTGCAATCGACAGAGTCGATTTGTGAAAGTATTTTTAAATGCCACGGACACGGAGTTATTGAATGCCGAAAGAACGTTGCTCGTCCTCTATGAGTAAGACCTTAATGATGGAGCGAATATTGCTGTTTAATAAATTTTTATTGTTTCATGATGATTCTCAAAGTAGTTTCCGGAAACGCTCCTTAGTATGAAGTGTTACTATAGAGAGGAAGGTCTTCTCTGGTTCTTATCTACAGCAAGAAAATCATTTATGAAATGATAAGGAAGCTAATGCTTTAAATCATTAGGGATGTAGAGAAAATTGATTTTTATCCAGAGTAAGTATCTCTTTTAATATGAAATAATCGTTTGACGTGTTCATTATATCTTCAGGTCCATTGTTCATGAAAATAGCTGTTAAAATGTTCAATATTTTCATTGAATGATTTAGAAAGATAAGATTACTACGTAATATTCATTTTGAAGGTAAGAAAATATTTCCGGTGCAGATACCTTTTGCCTTCTTTCATCTGGTATGAAACAATAAAAGATTAGGTCTATATCTTAGCTGTAGTAGATCTGTAAAAAACATTTCGTTGGGAGTATATACGTGAATGTACCTGAGTTAGGTTTCATCTGGAAGAATTATTGTAGTTTGAGCATATTGCTGTATATTTTATAGGATTTCAGGTTGGAATTAGCAGAGAGGTGTTGAAAGACTGAAAGAAACTGATGAAAGATTGTACAAAATTTCTCCTTTGGGCTTCTATCGTGAGCCTCTAGGTCGATGTAAAAATGTAATTTGAGTTAATAGGTGTGAACCTGACGGAAAATGTTTTTTTTTCTGGGGATTTTAAATGATACATAAAAACCGTGAGCCTGCGTCAGATAGAGCGTCGTTTGAGAGAAGTTAAAATCCTAAGTTTAACGACTGCTTAAAAAATTTTAGGGACTGTACTTTCAGACAAAATTCTATCGTAGTGAAAGCGGGGAGAATTTGAAATAGCAAGGGGTGTCGGAATGCATTTCAGAATGTAAAGTAAACAACACATTTTTTTCAGCCTCATTTTTTGTCTCGTCTTTTTCGAAAATGTACACCGTTGATTCTTCTCTTCTTGATGGAGATTTAATTGCCGTTATTAAAAAGTAACATCACGAAGGAAGGAGAAATCTTAATGCCACTCACGAGTGCTATAACCTCGGATGAGAAAATGATGGACCTGGAATATTTAATAGTTGATTTTCCTTATGTCGTTGGAGAGTGAAAGTGAAAGAAAGTTTTGTTAATAGAAGTGTAAACTTGAAAATATCCACTCCGGATATTTCCATTGGTTCTTTAGGGCCAGCCTTTTCTACCTTTACCCTATTTCATGTAAAAACATGTACTAGCAGTCTTATTTAAAATCGGTAGTACTCTTCGAGTATACTTTGTATATCAATAAAAGATATAATTTTGAATATGCTTTGGTAATGGAAGTATTACAGTGCATTATCAGTATATTGAGTTCCAATACTAATAACAATGAATGAATCCAGCCTGATTAAAATACATGGCTTTTCGTGAATTATCCACCAAAAACTGTAAACTTTAACCCCAGGAGGAAGTGGGAGGTTAGCTGTGAGGCATAAAACAACACGCGGCATGTGAACATGTAAAGGAGATAAACAGCAGGGGACAAAAGTTTCCCGCAGATAATTGGATCGAATTAAATGTATAAATGGAACATTTAACCTTCACAATACTCCGTTCCTTTTCCACATTCGCTTCCTCTCCCACTTTTCTTTTGGCGGAACCTTATAAGCACGGCGGAGGGAAAAGAACGATCGATAAGCGAGGACGAAAAACGAAATAAAAGCAACGGAGAGCATGCAAAAGCGTTTCATTCTTTTTCCTCTCCCTCGAACTCCTGCCGACGGTTAGTTAAAAAAAATGTATAAAAGCAAACCTCCCGCTTTCTCCCTCTTATCCTCGTGATTTTTTTCTCGGCGTACCACTCTATATAACGCAGCGCGTGCGACGGTCCGTGTACCGATTCGGATCTGGAAAGAGGGAGGACGAGTCTGGGGCGAATCACGGCTCTCACGAAGTGGGGATGTGTAACAGGGGGCGGGAGAATTGGGGAGCGAAAAATAAAAGATTCGATTCTCTTTTTCGAAGATCGAAGTCTGAGATAGGGAAGAGAGGAATTCTCGTAGAGTGGAGATAAATAGAGCGGTTAAGAAGGGGAAGAAAAGGGAGCAACAGATAGAAGGGTAAAAGGTTGGAGGATAAAGGGAAGGGACAGAAAGAGAAATGATGAATGTTTAAAATAGGTCACCGCTATAAATTGCAGTTTTTCCGTCGCGCTCGATCGTCGTGCCTCCTAGTGGAGGAATGGTTGATACGTGAACCATTTTCGTTCTCCATTTGGGATGGATATTCGGAATTCCGTTGGGCAAACACTTGCGGGATTAGCGCAACAGATATTCCAAATGGTGACGAATTTACTTTCCGATCTAATTCCAACGCCTAGTGTTTATTTTCTTTCACGTTAAAGCGGATTAAAATTGCAACGAGTGTTTCTAGGATTTCAACAGTTGGACATAATAGCATTCATTAATGTGGAAAAAATGTAAATGGTGATAGATCAAGAAGTTAGAATCAAACTTACAGATATACATTAAAAACTATTTTCTCTTTTTTATCGCCTTTTTTATCTTGATCTTCGAACTTTGTAAAATATAAACGACATTTACAAAGTCATTTTATTCTTTAATTGCACCACTGATGTTTATTAGCCAAGGATTATTTTATCTGTAGAAGAAGCTAAACCGAAACGGATTACTTAAGAATTAGTCAATTAATAATTTTACGAAAAACTTATATAGGATTGTACCGTTTTTTACCCTCATGAAATATCAGGTTTTACCTTTAAAATAATTTTATTCGCCTTTCAATATCTAAAAAGAACGAATAAATAAAATTTACATCGAATCAAAAATAAGAATGACTCTAGATAAGTTGGCAAAAATGTTGGAAACTTGATTTGCAGTCACCATAACTTCATTTAGATCGACTTTTCATCGAAGAAATCACGTGTGACCGATGTTTTCTCTTTTTATAAAATTTTTAGCTGGGTTTTTTCTCTCTCATATGAGTCTTGATTTCACTTAATTTGGTCTTCTCACGTAACAGGTTCTGGTTTTTCCCAGTATTTTGGTCTCACTTTTGCCTTTTTAATTTTCCTTACGACTTCCGCACGTTACAACGAAGGACGTGTTTTTCCGTATCGGAGACGACATGTCGATTATTGAGATTGCCATCGCAACGCTTAGGAAACATAAGGGGGTTTTATTTCTTCGAGTCCTAGCAATTTTCCGACGGAGTTTAGCATTTTAAGCATGTATTATTCGTGTCTGAGGCTGATAATTTTTTCGTACTTCGAAATACACCATCGTGATCATTCCTGCTCTCTCGACTTCCGTTTCAGGCCAGTAATTCTCTCCATGATCGTTGAAAATAGCTTTTCTGGGACTCGTATCTTCTTCGATTAAATACCCCATGAAGCGGATTTCGTCTTCTAATAAACTGTAACCGCAAAAGTTATCTTTTTCTGTTAGATGACTGCGACTACCTAAGCTCAACCTTTGGCACTAGACATTTGTATTTCCAAGTCGATTTCCTTGTTTCTTAGTCGGCAGTACTTTTAGCGGTCGGAGTCATTAAATATACTTTATTATCACTATGTGACCAGAATCCTCTTACAGCGGTTCTTCTCTCAAGGCCGTAATAAAAACAAGGTTCTGGTAATAAAAATATAATGGTCCGGGGCGCAATTTGAGGAGGCATTTGGGTTTCATTTCGGATGCTCCGTTAAGAGCTTAGGGTGAAGGGCAAGACGTTTGGAATCTTACTAAAGCTGTCATCTTAATCGTTCCCACCGGGAAGAGGATTTACACCTCATAGCGTATATTGCTACGGGGCTCAACCTTTATATCATGAATGTCCTGAAGAATGATTGATACTCCGAAAGCACCTTTATATTTGGCAACATAACAGTCATCGGTAATGAATTTTTCCGCATTAAAACCCGAAGCTGTAATATATTTGATGCAAGACACTGTAGCTCATTTCATTGTCACAACAAAAGCATGCACTCTTAAGTATTACCTCTGCTCTGTTATATTTCCGGAAGGGTGGTTCGTAATAGGTTTTTATGGTGTTGATTTTCATCATGATGAATTTTGTATTTTTTGAACGTTCAACTAATAGCTGTTTCTCTTCCACCACGAAGAAATTATCGCTGCTTTACGTGTTATTTACATAATATATATTAACTTACGTATGATATTGTAATAATTTCATAATGGAAACCTCCTGCAATAAAATATATTGCGTATAATGAAAGGCGAGTGTTGATTTCTAATTTGAGATAATCATTATTTACATGAAGATATATTTTCAGAAATGGTATAGCAGAAACCTAGCTTCCCTTAAACGAACATCCTCCGACTCCTTGAGCTAAACTCGTGTAAGTTTTTCGAAAGATTTCTTTAAACCCAAACACTGTGTTCGCTTTATAAAATCTCACTGGTTTAAAACACGTCAAGTTGCTTCTTCAAAGGTTCTTTGACCGCATAAAAAAGTTCGCAAACGTCCCATTTAAATAGATAAATGCGTGCCAAAATACCTTTCGCAATTTGTCATTCGCATCTCGCGGGTTGTCGTATTCGAATTGGCGATTATTTCTGCCCCAAGGAATTCTTGCATGCGGCGCGGCATACGCAACCGTTGATCATCCCTCTACATGCGGAATGAATAAAGTTACGAAGATTTCCCTCTCATACGCCATCGGCTTTCTCATGCCGTTCTCATCCGGGATTGTGCATTTGCATCCCTGCTGCATCCTCGGGTGAATAAAAGGAAACATAAGCGAGCGAACACGACCTCGTATGCATGCTTCCAGGGTGGCATTTTCCCATGAAATCAATCACTTGACTGCGCACATTTAAATTTTTATTCTATTTAATGGAGAACTCGCGCCTTACAGCCTCGTTTTATGTTTGCGAGAGGGTGGTTGAGATCAAGAGTTTAGAGATATTTTGTCGCGGTGATTTCTTGGCAAGATAAACATATGGTAGGTTTACCATATAATTATCCTTCTTCTGCTGCGGACTCGCATTGTTTTTACACTCGCACGCAAGCGTACTTTATAATGTGCGTACATTCGAAATTTAAAAGAATGTATGAGTGAATTATTAATGATATTTTGAGAGCTTTTGAAATTTATTCCTTATATGAATACAAACCTTGGACTTATCAATACATCTTCTTTTAAAATATTTTTGTTTATTTTTAAATTTATCGATTTCATAAACAATTTATAGCAGAAGAAAAGATAGCTAAAAGAGTTATAACGAAGCAAAAATTTCTTAGTTAAAATAGCCTCCAGTTCCTGAAATTATTTATCATAATTGTGAGCAATATAGCAGAGACTTATCCTCACGTTATTAGCTCATTAGCAAGATTAATAACAGTTTAATATGTTACAAGAATGTAGGCTTGCGTATATTGCAGATAAAATTCAAATTTCTCGGTACATAAAACCTTTTATCTATGCATCCCAAGAGTTTGCTGCTACTCTTAAAACAATATAAACAATTTTAATCACTAAAATGAGTCTGTTGTATTTATCATTAGCATAAAATAAACTCTTTAGTATATACAGTTGGAAAAATGTAAATTTTGTATATTAGATTTAGATTAGTTTAATTAGATTTATATAACCATTCATGTCCAGCTTCAGCTGAAACTTAAAAATCCTTATTGATAGTTTTCCCTAGTGAAGTCTCCCTTGACCATTATACAGAAAGAAAGAGTAATGGAAAAATATTAGACAGATCGGATTGTAGAAAGTAAATGAAGAGAAACGAGAGAAAATTCCTGAATAACTCGAAATTTCAGGTGCCGCCTGTTGAAGACCAGGACGTTTCGCCCGTGTCCTATAGAAATGAACATTTCTTGTTGCCTTACGGCGAACTACCTTTCTGTTCCGAGACCCTTGATGTCGCGGTCGGTGGTCGTGCACGATCCCATCTTTCTCTCTGGAAATGGAAAAATTACAATAAAAATGTTTATGCTCAGAATTTCTCTTCTCATCAAACGAATGGGCGTTTTACGATTCCTCCGAATTGGAATATTCATGCGGTGGTCTACGGACGACTGGCCGAAATTTTCCCTCAATATAACTCGACTCTTTCCCTCAATAACCGTTGGAGTTTATATTTCAAAACGATGAATTATCCTCTCCGAAAAAAGAAGTATCCGCTGCGAGAGGAATGGAAAACGTTTTCATTTTTTCTGAATCAAGAATTCATCGAAATTTGCTCTGGCGACCATGCGCTTTTTACGATTGTGGGTTTGGAAATATTTTATAGGGTTTGAAAAACATACCTTTTCTCTCCCTCTCCCTAACTCCCTCTTTTTTACCCGTTTCGGAGAAAATTGTTATTTTTTCAAAGCTATATTTTTCTTCCTATTGCTATTCGGTTCCATTATAATCAATCGCTGTTAGATCATAAGCAAATGTCAGAAGTTTCATTGATGATATGATATTGCTGTGGAATTTAAGATCGGTATTGTTCAGTGTAATTGATGATTCCCCGATTCCGAAATCACTCGAAATATCTTTCAGTCCAAAGTTTCCAAAAAATTCGTTTTCATACTTGCGTCTATAATTCAATGCTATTTTCGACCTCTCTGAAGCGTATATTTCGTTATTGTACTCCAAATGATGATTTCCGTATTATGAGATACATCATTAAAGGTTTCGAATACTATATGATAGTATTATTGTTGATCAATTTTGAGAAATTGAATTCCTTATAATCTATTGAGGATATTTCATCAATTGACGTATTCTCTTGTAAACCTATACTTAATCACGCTTTCCTCTTTTGCTATTATTTTTCTCTTTAATCGGCGAGGTGTGGCCGTCTCTTACGAGCTTCTGAAGAAAAAGTAGATACAAAGTTTTTAAATTTATAGGAATACCAAAATCGATGAAAAACTAGAAAAATAAAGTGAAATATTTTGGTTTGGAGAAAATATATTCAGCTTAAGGCTTTCAGAAACTCCACGGTGCGGGAAAATGCGAAAATGAGAGCGAAATAAACTCTCAGAAATACAGAAATGAATAGTCTCAGATAAAATACGTATATGAACGTAAATACAAAAATTAAGTGCATAAAATTATGTACAATGTGTATCTAAAAGCTACTATAAATGGAAAGAAAGAAGGAGAAGAGTAGGCTGATAATTAAGGAAAAAAGAAAAAGTTTATTTCGGATAGAAGTTTTTACATATAGAGTTCTGAGACCAAAGACCTTTTGAATCTGATTCAGTGAAAAGTTTAAGGTCTTTCGATATTTAATTAATTATAAGGAATTTTTTGAAATTTTCCCGTGATTATCTAGACATGGAAAGGAGCAGCTGACTTTTCTTCGACAATTTGGTTCTTAATATCTTCATCTCGAATGAAAGGTGCTCTCAATTCCTCGGAACGTCAGCTACGCGCAGGTGGACTTCTCGGAAGGAGGAAGTCACTATTTCCTCATTTCACGAAACATCACCTATCGATGTCGATTGAAATATTTATCCCCTAAAGAGGTCGGAAAAACTCGTTCGCCGCTTCGTTTTCATGTCAGCGTTCCGTCGTCCCCCGCCTTCCTCGCTGGCGATGAATTTTTCAAATGTCCGACTCCACTCTCCAGGGTGGCCGAGCGTTTGCACGAAAGGTCCAACCGTGCTGGGTTCGATTTCCGTCGTGTCATGAATTTTTTAAGGAGATAAAAAAATAAAATACACAACACGGAACTTTGGAGTTCCGTCCTCGTAACATGGCTCACGGTCTTGATCATCTGGTTGCAATAATAAGGGATGCGGTGGATTGGATGGTACATTTCGAACGAAGACACGCGAAGCGTATTTTTTCCTCTTTTTTTATGCCCGGGGTACTCATAGGGAAATACCGCCGGGGGATATTCCCACTCATTGCGCCGCGAAAAGTTACCTCCGTTTTCCTCTGTTTCTCAACATGTCCCCATACTGGTGTAAAAGGATAACGTCGACTTCGTTATCTACGGACAAGTGGCTGGTGGTGTTTCATCTTAGAATCGTCTTCCGTTTGAATACTTGTACCCCTTAATCATTCATTTGCACGAACTAGAGAGTCTCGTTTTATTTATTTTTTTATTTTCAAGAGTATCAGGAATGAGATTCACAGTCACAAATAACTTCCTTCTTGTTTCGTTTTAGTTCAGCCGTTCCATCATGTCCAAACTGTCTCTTTGAAAGTTAGCGACAATTGGAGCGATGGAGAATTGCGGAGTCATGAAAGACAAAACTATTTCTTTCGTAGTGGTTCTTAGAGAATAGGAAATCCGCTTGAATCACGACATCATTGTTATCGAAATATTTAATATTTTGATACCTTTTTCGTTAGAATTATGTTGCTTGTGGATAACGCAAAATGTCTACTCGCAGATTATTTGATTCCGTTTGGAAATATTATTTTGCAGTTGCTTTGCTTTTATTCGAGACTCAAATATTTATTTTTTCTTTGTGCATTTAGGATAATAGGTTAAGAATAGTGCTAGGAAAATAGTCGAAAGCATGAATTGTATTTGCGAGTATGACGAGAAATAAAATAAGTGATACCACGCAAATTACCATTAGGAAATTTTTTTACAACATTCCTATTAGTCGCATAAGTTTTATTCATTGCTTATAAAAATTTTGCTATTTAAAAATTTTACTATTGAGAGATTAACTGAACAGTCAATTCTTCTATCATATACCTTCAGTTTCGAAATTTTCATTCTTCGTAACATATTTCCATGTCTACAAGTTATTCATTGCAGCAATCCGCAATATCCCCCTATTCTATTTGTCGATTTCGCCTATTAAAGGTTCAATTCTATAAAGCCCTCATCTCCCAAAGACCAACCCTTTTTTTTAACGGTGGCCGATTCCATTCGTTTCCTGGCATTCTGTCACCTCCACCCTTCCGTCAGAAAGTGTGCGCAGGTTGGGTTGCGTCCTGCCAAGGCGACACCCGCGTTGCCACTTGAACCCATGCGTAAAGAGTGATACAGGGCCGTCCGCAGTCCACGCTTGGGTAGGTGAATAAAGGGACCAACTTCCCTTCGACGGTATTAAAATCACGAGTGCGAAATTTCCAGGGTGATGGAAATTGGAGGGGTTGCTAAGAGTGTTTAGATGTTGGGATATTAGAATCGGAGCCAATTTTCCAAAATTGCTTTTTTGCACGGCAAATTTTTCGATTTTTCGGCCATTATAAAAGGCATTATATAAGCTCGTTTGACTCGAAACGTCGAATTTTGATTTGAACCCTTTTCGATTAAGGGTGCTGTATTAGAGGAAAAATTAAGGCTCTTCGAAGCTCGCTTAGATAGTATCGAATCCAGTGCTTAAATAGCTTGTCGAATCAGGTGGACGATTGACGCTACATTCCAATCAAGGTACGCTTGGGTGAATTATTGAAAATTTGTTTTTGAATGAAAATTTAAATATGTTTTGAAAGTTTACTGAGATATAGCAATCAGGACCACTGCTTCTCATATAGAATCCCCTCCCGTGGAAACAGATGTTGATTTAATTTGTTTCAACTATTTTGAGGCGGGATAGAATTGATTGAGGATTTACACTCATTCCTGTATTGAATCTGATTTTGCTTAACTTTCAAAAACTCTTATTTTAAGTTTATTCCTACTTATTAATAAATTAATAAAAATAATTTTTAGTTGAATAAAATTAAGACTATATTTTTTTAATTACGCCTAAAAGAAAGAAGCAGAGAGGGGAATGTAGTGCAGATTTTCATTAAGCTTGCAGCTGCTCACAATTTCCGGAAAATTATTTTAGCATAGTTTTATATTTGATTACGCAGTGCGTTAGGTAACCGGTAGATAGATGGTACTTTTTATCCTCAAATCATCCATAGTCCCTCGCTCGTGAAATCATTATTTCTACGGGAGCTTGACCTTTAATCTGCATTTGACTGATATTTAACCTCTTAGATATACCAATAAAAAGTTTGCGATGCTTGAGGGGCGATGTCATCTGGAAAGCAAAAGGGGAGATTTGTATTGCCGTCGTTGAGTTTTCGGTGCGGTCTGTGTCCATCGAGGTCTTTTCAGTCAGCGACGGCTGCGGACAGGAGGGGAGATTTGAAAAAGAGAGGTGTCGACATTAAAAAATGCGGAGGGCTGCGTATTCAAAAGAGGACGTTTCAGATTAAGCGATAGAGCAAGTGAAAAAGGGGGCGAGTTCGGAGATAAGGGATCGACGGAGATTTTCGTCTGTTTGCTCAGCGCGAATTTATTTCCTTCCCTTATAAACAGCAATATTAGAGCTATTACTCTCTCTGATAATCCATTCGCAAAATTCTGCGGGGAAATAATTTACGCATTTTTCTCTTCGCTATAGATGGAGTCGAAGCGCCGTTTATTTCTCTATGAACACACTCTCTGAGGAGACGGGGGATTTAATTTAACCTAAGTTTAATGGAAAATCCCTCTCGATAAATTTAGCGCCGTAATACGTACGTGCTCCCGGTGTAAACAAGTTTGATATCGACTGTACAAACATTTCCTGGAAGATCGGGCAATCAGGAGCTGATTTACTTTGCATTTATTTACGTTTGCCTTACGTGAAAAAAGCTGACGAAGTTTTCGAGGGAGGAGGACGTCGCAAACACGGATTAGAACGAAAGCTTCCTACGCTCTTTCGAGAATTGGCAGTGTAATCGCTTGTAATGGAAAGCATCTTAGCTGTGAAAGGCATGAGTATGTATAAGAACCGACCGAACGGTAACCTCGCTATTTACTCCCTTAAGTTTGGGCAGCGATGATGCGGCGATGATTTTTCAAAATGCGCCTTGGCTCTAATCCAATGAAGAAGCGTTGCCTTTTTACAGCTAAAATTATTTATGTAGCCAAGTTCGTATCTAGCTATCTACAAAGAAGGTTCCCATAGTTTATAATGCTGTATTCCTATGAAGTAAAGTTAGCATAACACATCCAGCAGATAATAGAAGAGAATGTCTATTAATTATGGCACTGAGCATATACCCGTTTTCTGAAAATTTCTTAGCGAAATTTTGACTGAGTATCGATATTAATTTCTGAGCCACCACCTAAGTGAAAATTCTCACCAACCCGATGATTTCTACTCTCAACTCTGATATTTTTATAACCTTTCCTGAATAAGTTTCGTTTCCCATCCATATAATAATAATCCTTAATTCACTGTTGTTTTCGTTTTCATCAATAATTACTTAATATTAAATTTTTACACTTGTACTAAGAGACAAAGGTTCTCCAAGCGCCGAACGCGGCGACCGTCTAAGGGCGATTCCCGGGAAACGGATAATCGTTTGGCGGTCACCAGTTATTCAGAATCTCTAATGCGCATTTCGAAAGCAAAGCTTTCATGATCACAGGGGGTCCGATGCTGAATGACAATGCTGAACCTCTTAGTTCATTGACCGCCGAGTTCCTTTTTCCTCTCTTCTTTTAAACTTGTAGTTAAGATTTAATCTTCGATATTTGCTATCAAACTTATATTTCCGAAAGAATTAATCCTTAAGCTGAACATAAGATTTTTTTCTCTCACCCTGAGGAACAATTTTTTTCTGGAGAGGCATCCCCAGCCACTGTCCATGACAAAATAAATCTTTATCGTTTCTTTTCCTCTAACTACATTAAGTATTGCTTTGAACTTACTGGAGGTTGTTACTTAAAAGCCTACTCGAAAAGTGCGAATCGCGATAATAAATTCAAGACGATAGGAAATAATCGCCTTAGGCGCTGCTCGAGATATTTTCCGTTGGGTAATAGGATTGTCGGTATGAAGAGCCTTTCCTAGAGTTTGCTTTTCCTAACTTCAGTTCAAAGGTGATTTTCTCGCTGTTATCGTCTGATATATTTGCGCTTTTATTTATCGAAGTATAAGACTCTTGAGTCTAGATAACTCCGCATTTTATCGCCAACGATGTTAATTTTCTCCTCCCAGAGCGAAAAGAAATCCCAAGTATGTATCCGAATCAATTTTCCGAATAACACGTCGATCCCAAAAAATAGACAACTGAAAGGGTCCGTGCGGTGGAAGAAAAAATACGTCGGAGAGGTTAAAAGAGTTTATTTCCCTCATCTCTTTCTCGCTTCTGCGGAGCTTCAGCTCGATCAAAATAAAAGAGAAGAGAAATAAAATCCATTATCTCTCTTCTTCTCTTACGATCTCTCTCTCTCTCCCAGGAAGAGAGGATACTGAACCACGGTAGTTGTTTTTCCACCTCGGATTTCTTTTCCTATCGCAAGGATTAACGCATCGAATAAAGCTTTTTCACGATTTTTTCCGTCTGATATATTCTTTTCTCGTTTCCTCGCCGGATTAGGTTTAACTGCCGAGTGTTATTTCCCCTGGTCCTCTAGCCAAATTCTTCTTTTGCGTTCGAATTCATTCGGTATCCGCTTCGTTTTTTGGTCTTTCCGTTTGGTTTTTGTTTCTCCTAGGCTAAACGTGCGGCGGTGGACACTTCATTTTTCGTATCGGTACCGAATATTTATTTTTATGATTTTTTAAAAAATTTCGGCTCGTGAATATTCAAATTTTAACGATTGGTTGAAAAAAGTGAAGAATTCTATCACTGCTGGTGCTGCTGTAGATCGGAACTGGAACATAGAAGGACATGGGCAAATAAAAGATAAACTATCCCAACCATGATTAGAATGATATCAAATTTTAGTCATAATCCATTCATTTATTTTTGTTAAAATAAATTGAATTTTTTAAAAACTTAAATGCAAACAAAAGTTGTTCCTGAATCACTCCAAGAAACTTCTTGCCTTGACAAGAAACTTCTTTCTTCTTTTCTTTTTATAGGAATCGGTAATCAATCGAAACCGAAACTTTACATGAATTCAGAAATAAGATTCGTCTTAATTTTCTACGCAGGAGAGACAGTATTTAATATTCCTTTTACCCTTTTCTTCTTATATCCGAGTTTATTCAAGGTACCGATGGTTTGAGCATTTCATTAGGAAAATCTCCAAGCGGTAACTCGATACTTCGCAAAAAATCATCTTGAAGATCCATTCATCTTCAGCTACCCATGGTGACAATAAAACGACCTTCCGAATATCATGCTATCGTTCAAGATTTTCAAGTGAAACCTCAAGGAGAGGTTTCAGTCCAGAATATTGCGGTAAATTTAGTGAGACCGAGAAAAATTACAACTAAGACCCAGTTGTTTCATTTTAAGAATTTTTAACCAATATTCTTTATGGATCCGACCTTTCTGTTCTTAGTCTTCCATTCATTTTTCTTTCCTCTGAAAGCATACCATGCTGGAACTTCCCCACGGGAAAAATATCCAGATCGGACTGGTTTTCATGCTTCATGCGTGCTCTCTTGGGAGCGTGCGGTCGGTTAGGGGAGGGAGTAACCTCAGATGTAAAGAGAATATGAGAGTACTCGGGCTTCTTTGTAATATAGATGTGTAGCAGGTACATGCATTTCCACTCGGGTTAATTAGCACTTACCTCCGAAGAATACATTATGATTCTTGGATTATGTGGATTAAGCTGGTTATCATGCAAACAAAGAGTTGAAATTCCGTTCAAAATGGTTCTCGATTCAGTTTTAAGGATATTGATAGCATACTTATTTCCTTTTAATTTGTTGCCTGGATTGTAAAATTCTCAAATTAAGTTATCTGCTTATGTTATAGTGATGAACTAATTTTATGCTTCTAATATATTAATATTTTGTAATTATACATTTTACAATAACTGTCAAGAAATTGGATAGAATACATGCTAATTAAGGACAAGGTTGAGAGAACATAGTCTCTTACATTCAAACCTTAAAATTAAGTACAAATAAAGTACCTAAATACGTATACGTACGTAGTTCATAGAACGACTGTAATCTGAAAACTCATAGATATTTGCAGGGATAAGTAAATATTGAATATTTTATTTTTCTATAAGCACATGTATACGAAGATTAAACGAATAGAAGCTATTGATGCTTATCCAGATATAGGAAGTGCGTTATGTATCTCTTCGGCTAAAGGAAATACGAATACCCGAAAACAATGGAATACCAAATAAAACGAGAAGAAAAATCCAGCATCCCACGGGAATAGACACGGGCCTCACTTAGAGGAGATGGAAAAGTTAAATGGCCTTAAATAATGGAAAAATCGGCTTGAAAAAATGAAAAGATAAGGGAAAACTATGGGGATTCGACGCAGGGAAATGAGGTGGGCGTCCCATGAATTAGATTTTGGAAATTAAACCTTTTCATTCGCAGTTCCAGCCTTCAACTTTTAATGTGTTCGCTTTGCAATACCAAGCGAATCAGTAAAAACCTATCTTTATAACATAATATTGGTTAAAAGGTGGAGAGAGGAAATAAATAAGAAGAAATGATTGCGCACGGGATAAAAAGGGGCAGACTTTTTTTTAAAGTGAAAGAAAACAGGTCTTCTCTGCATACGTTTAAGGCGATAATGGTATTAAAATTCGAAAATGGGTTAGAATCTCGCTCGACATCGCTGCTTCGTTATTTTTTCCGTCCTTTTTCCGCCGTAAATATTCAGCCGCTTTTTCTAATTGGTTCCGTAAACGAAAAAATTAACGGCTCGCGGCGTTTTTAGGGTAATTTTCCGAGTTAAGTTAGAATAATTATAGAGTGAGATCGAAGTTAGTCGGAACAAAAAAGTTGTCAAAAAATAATTAGAGAAGTGCGAAAATATTTTACGCTTTCGGGTTTTAATAAATTAGACCGGAATTTCTCGTAAATCCGCATCAGTTAATTTGTAGGAATGGGAATTACACTTGAATCCTCCAACAAGCAACATCCTTTCCTTAACTCTTTAGATGATTGCTCTAGATATGTGAGAGAGACTTGATGTATAAATTCCTTCGCAATGAATATAATGCTGAACACTTCATTTTTTATTGAAATAAAAAATTGGAATTACAAATTCATAATAGAATACTTTTAAATTTTGAGCCATACATCAGTTTTTTAGCGTTTCATTTTATAAATTTGATTGTATTAGTATTGGGTCCTTTTCGAAAATATTATAATTGCCAAAAAAATCACTACCTTTGTATGCATTCTTAAGAGATATTTTGTAATGAGATTTCATGTACAGTGTTTAATAAATGGTAAAAAATAATTTTTTTAAAATTTTCATAACAAACCATCTTTAGACACTAGGAAAAGTGAAATTTTAATTGAGCTTGTCGAGTAAAAACATTTAAAAACAAGAGTACACTACGTCCATGGAAGATTTCCTATTTGTGGTTTACGACACTCAATTCAACTGAACAATGTCTTTCAGCAACCGCAAGGGTAAATATACCTAGCAGGGAACACCATCCTTATTTGTCTAGTAAGGTAGTAAAGGGACGCATACTCGTGCACGTGGCTCAGCAGGGGTAAGGGATAAAAAGGGATACGGTTAAGGGAACCGCACGCGATAGTTAAAGCGAACTCGACAAGGCGTAAAAGCAAGGTCGGACAGTGGAATTTTTTCCTCGGAGTAAGACAAACACCGTGGAAGATGCCACGCCTGCACGCGCCACGGGGATAGTTGTGGGTGAGATGGAAGAAAGAGCGAGTGTATGGGGAAGACCGCGATAAACAAACAGCTATAAAAAGGAAGTAACCGAGATAGGGGAGCAGTAGGCGCGATAGAAAAATAGACAAGGAGAAGAGAGTTCGGCAGCAGAGGAAGTTTACCGAGGATTTTTTTCCATACTTAGACCATTCTGAAGGAGTTCATAGACGGGTTTAGGGTTTAAATAGAACTTACAAAGGATGCTTTTCGTCCATCTCTCCAATTATATACATTTTCACGGCGGGTTTAACCTTGCAATATAAACTTTCGGTATCGGAGATGGTTCTTCTTTATGATACTATCAGGGCTGTGAAGCGCTAAATCAAGTAAAATTTATCTAAAGAAATTCCAGACGTTTTTCATTTGTGACATTTACGATGTGCACCACCCAACTATTGTTTTCGTTTAAAACTTCCGTGGATAATCGGTTTGAAACTTTTTTATTTAAAGAGGATTTTGCCCACTGGCAATATTTAAATACCATCGGCATTTATGCTTTCAATATACTGTGGAATCATGCAGAGAACTACGATGAAAACCTCCCGATATGGATAAAATACGAGAAGAAAATTTCGGATGGTTAGAAGTATTGCCTGTTTCGATTGCCTGCTTACGATTTCTCTGTAGTGCTTTTTAAATAATATTTTGAGTCAATATGAACAGAAATCACTTTGTTGCAAAGTCTTTATCAAGATAAAAATATCAAAGAAACCAGATCATCTATCTTGTTGTTTTTCCAATTTTAATCTTAAAACTCCTTTGCTTTGCGGTGAAAATTTACAGAATTGAAAGCTTATTTTTCATTCCCTAGGATAGATTAGCTGACGACTTCTGTTTCATTATATGTAATTTGAAGGCAGGTATCCTTTCTGGTATGTTTATAGTTAGCATTTGGTAGTTGAATGCTGGTGAGGCGTGGGCTGTAATGAGGGAAGGTCTGACTTGGGAGTATGCTTGTGGATTCAAGGTGTGGTACTTGATTCTTAGGATACGATGTTGAAAACGATAATGAAAAAGTTTTGGGAGAACTGGTTGTTATACGTTACTCTACGGATAAATAAAGTTAAGGGATTGAAAGGTTCGGGAAGAGGAGCCGTTTATTTTTCTTTGACTCTGAGAAAGATGAGGGGTGTCATTTTTACGGCTCGTGTTTGTTTGTCGTTTTGCACATCGGAGGAATCAAATTACTCAGAATTGAATGGCGATACATGTACAAGGGCGTGGGCGGATATTTTTACCTTTCTTCTTATCGCGTGCTTCTCCACTCTCCCTTACGCTTGAAGAATGATGAAGTGTATTCGCGTGCATGAGTGCGTGATGCGGCTCGAAAATTGTGTGTCTACGAGCGGATTATCCCCTTATGGAGCTTGTTGTTTTGGACCACACTGATTTGGCGAAAAATATGTATTGGGAGGAATGCTTGTACGGGGTGTCACTCGTGTTTCGGGATCCATTTGTTTCTGGGAAGGAGACGGGGCAGGAGGCCGGCGATTTTTTACGTGTATGAACGCTCATGTCTGCGTGTCCGTGAATGGTGGTATTCGAAGGGAAAATTCCTCTCCGCGAAGGGTTATTTCATACGAGGGATCCGGCGTAATTCAAATGTTCCGGTGCGGCGGATTGGAATGAAATGAAGTAATTGCCGAGGGAATGCGTTCGGGTACTCGTTATTTGTAACCATTACCAATATCTTTTTCTCTATTGATCTGACACGCGGCGAACTGCTGCTCGTACGGAATTATTGAACATATGTAAGGGACTAATGGTGTATCTTTGCGATGACTTGGTATCTTTTCTCGGCGATGTTTCTTTCGTGCGTAGGATGCGCAATCATTCGAAACTGTGTATCGATTAATTTATCGATGGTTAACTTCAAAGGAAGGTCATGAAGTTTTATCCATCCTTAATTGCGTCCTATTTGCACCACCGTTAACTTCAATGAGGTGTGAGCGACTCACTAAAATTTTTAGAGCTTAATTATAGGAGATCTTCTGTAAAGTTATCCTCACATAATTAGTGAGAGGAAACTTAATGTTATAAATTTTCGGCTAAACAAATCTGCTAATTTTGAGGAGTAGGAAACGAAAATATTAGAGCCTCCTTTAATGGGATCATTAAATATAGTTAAAGTAATTATTATATTTGAAAGCTGATGTTTACTTTTCCACGTATTCTTTTATTTGCAAACGACCGGTTTTGGTGTTAAACCATCGTCAGGTTCGCACTGTGCGAACCTGACGATGGTTTAACACCGAAACCGGTCGTTTGCAAATAAAAGAATATGTGGAAAAGTAAACATCAGCTTTCAATTAGTTATTTCCACCACATCACAGCCGAGACAATTGAGTATAATTATTATATTGTTAATATCATAAAAATAGCATGTCATGCTCTATAATACTTATGTTATTGCTATGTTAGTTGATGCTGATTTCTTGACGATTTATCAATTTTAGTTTGTTTCTCTATTTAGTCTTCACTAATGGTAATAAAAGATAGGAATATTGTATTCTGTTTAAGATCGGTTCTCCTTTTAGCTAGTAATCTTTCAGTTCCTGAATAATCCATTTTTCGGACGTGTTGAAATTCCAAACATATATGACCGTGGGCATATTCAAACAGCGGGTAGGAATCAGAATCCACTTTTCTAATTCATAACCTTCTTTGCTAGAGTGAAATTTAACCTCATACGAAAATAAAATGCGAAAGGATAGACCCCCTATGGCTGCAGTACTCCTCTTTCACGATTATCATAGCGGCGGAGAAAAATAAGGGACATTCAATCCCTCCCTAAGAGGAAAACGACCAGCTTGAATTAGCTGACGAGGTAAAGCGATACGCTTCTTCTGCAGCGGAATAAATCAAGAAGTGACGCTCTCCTTGGCAGCCTCCCGAAGTTAATTCCCACGTCAATATCACTTACGCATTAAAATATTTAAAAAGGCAGTCCCTCCCACCGGCGCGACTTCTCCCATAAATTTGCGCGTGGTCCCCGTGTTTAAAAGCAGCGTTCTTCGCGGGCATGTCGAGGACTCCTTTTCACTCGCCCCCCTTGAAGCTGGCACACTAATACACGGCTCTGCCTATGCTTATAATGTTTCTTTCTCACGAACATACCTTAAGGCCCCATCGTCTCACCCTTTTCATACACTGCCTTCCGAACCCTCTCGAGCCCTTGAATTCCACCCTTATAATATTCCCCCTGCAATCTGGAAACCTACCCTTGTTGTTGAAGTACGCCAACTCCGATTGATTGATTTCGAAAATTTTAGAGTTGATCATCATGCATAAATCCGATTTTAGTGACTGGAGGTTTAATTGCGCGATCCCCTATGTTGCATTTTATATGAAATTAAAAATTACGTGTAAATGTTATCCCCAAAATGCTTAGTAAATGCATTAGTATTATTCCCGTTCTGCCTCTAATTAAATAATTTAACTAATATTTAAAGGAAAGTGAAGAGAAATTTTCTGTCGAGAATTAAATAGTTTTGAAATTTGGGAATATTTAATTTTTTAAATTATTAATTAATTCATGTGATTAATTATGATTAATACTATAGTTATTGATTTTTGATATGCCAATTTATCAAAAACTTTATGAATGAGATTGAATATAGAATTTTAATGAATAACTACTGTTAAATAATTTCTTCTATAGAACGGCCAATCCGAATAAAATTTTAGATAAGGTAAACATCCCTGATGGGAATTCTTACATTTCCTTGCGCAATACTGATTTATTTATTGAAGTCAAGAAATTGGAAAGGATTTGTAACTCGGTATCTGGCAACATCTAAATATTTACAAGCATCAAAGTGTATAACTTGTCGTGCGATATTACGAGCGAGTATATCCGTGCTTCAGGAAAGATCTGACTCGTGAAGGAGGAAACGAAGCATTGCTGGATTAGGGTACGAATTTGGAAGTGATAAGGATTTTTAGAGATGAACGAACGCAGCTCAGTTTATAACTCAAACGACGAAGTCGACTCAGTCCTGTGCGTTTACTCGGAATCCTTTGATGGCATTCACGTCGTGGATTATCTCTCCTAATCTTGTAAACCGGGGCGTCTGGATTACTTAGCGTTAGAATATATCTGATTTGGACGAGTTCTGTAACAGAAACGTGAATGAAGATGCCTCTAGGATAACACTCGAGGGAGAGAAAGAGGTTTTGTTAGCTGCGGATGTTAATCCTTCTCCAGCCTTCTATACTCGACTTCTTTTTCCGTCTGAAATTTCCTATCCCGGCGCTAACTCCCTCGCCACGAGTCTTCCTCCCATCGCAAGGGCAGTGACTCCTGCCCCGATCTACACCCGATTCCTATTTTCCTTCCCATAATTTCCTCTCCGGCAAACTCTCTCTTTCCAACCCCCGCCTACCAATTACCCGACAAACTCACTAACTACCCCACTCTCCCCCACTATTCACAACCTATTCAATCTATCCCTTTTATCCCTCTCCTTTTAACACCACCAACCCTTTTTCTCCTCCCGAAAATCTCACCTCCACTTCCTCTCCCTGCCGCACACTTCTCCGACCGCTTCCTTCTGAGACCGCATCTTATCCTCAAAAAATCCCTTTCAACCCCTTCTTGTTTCCAATCTTTCTTCCTTTGCCCCGTGGAATAGTGAATTACGACTAAACCCCCAACTTTCTTCCCCTCGCCCTCCCCAAAGTCATCGTCCTCGATGTTAACTTCCCTCCCTCATCTCCTATTCCTTTACCCTCCCCGTGTTTCTCTCCTTCCTCCCCTTCTCTATCACGTCCTATCGAATTATTCATTGCGTGCTAAATTACACGGAAATCGTTTCGGGGAGGTGGGAGCAGTTCTCGGTGGCGGGGAATTGTGAGGGTGTTTGATAAATTCACGCGTTTATCTTTTAATATGTATATTCCGTCTTTTGGAAACAGGAATCTTGAGTCAATAATGTTCTATCAATTTGGCCCTTATATTAGGGCAGGGCCGGTTTCAGACAGCAAGCGAAGAAACTGCCTTAAGGCACTGCAACCAATGGGGGAGTTAGTGTTTAAAGTTCTGAAAGCAGAGTAAGCGATTCAGACTAAAAAGATAGGAAAGAAAATTCAGAGCTGTTCTTCGTGCTTCACATTGACGAGGTGCTAAGTCAATTCAAGAGTAATTAAGAAATGGGCTAGTAGTGATTTTAAGTTTGTTGTGAAAATGGGCAAATCCGATAAATACAAACTTCTTTATTTAATTCAGTTCTTATTTAAGAGAGATTTTCCGACAGTGATATTTATTATTTGCATGTATAGATAATTAAATGTAATTGTAATAATTGAAAAGTCTTCTTGTTTTCGAAAAGGAGGTACTAATGATAATCATGTCTTTAATAGTTGTAGTTTAATTTTTGCGAGTAGGCTTACTATTGGAACTTTGATTCACCTAGACACA
The DNA here is from genome assembly GCA_036926295.1 of Pachydiplax longipennis. Taxonomy (NCBI): domain Eukaryota; kingdom Metazoa; phylum Arthropoda; class Insecta; order Odonata; family Libellulidae; genus Pachydiplax; species Pachydiplax longipennis. Next base: position 24,174,327 of record JAVFKF010000012.1, read on the forward strand.
CCATGCCCTAACCAGCCTTTGAATATGAGATCACTGAGTTTTCAGACAAATATGCTAACCCATGCATCAAGACAGGCCGGTATATATTACTACAACCGGTGTATGCCTAATCATTTATAAGGATACGCCTTTAATAAAAACCAGAGTATTTTTTCATTCAACTTTCTTGAGCTTATATGCTGTTTAAGTCAACAGAGACAATTCCAAATGAGATAAAAACAACGGGTATATGAGACAGAGAAAAGAGGAATGTTGGAAGGCGTTAGCATAATCAAATTCTCGGATTTGCGTCGTCTTTGTTTTTTCCTTCTTTTTTCGGTCCTCTGCTAAGCAACGTTCTCATTCTTTTTTTTTCCTTCGCACCCTCCAACTCCTCTTTTTTCACTCCTTCCTTTAAATCTTGCCCCCATATAAACCCTCTCTCGTTACTCCCCATAAACCGCAATAACTTTCCTAATTAACTCGACGGGAGTTATTTGAATACTCATTAACGCACGAGGGTATGACGACCACCCTTGCGTATGTATGCGACTTTTTTTACTCCCTTTTTTATTCTCTCTCTTCCACGCGTTTTTAATATGATTTTCTTTTGTGTTCCTTTCTTTCTGTACCCTTTTTGTTCTCTCTTGTTCGCGCGCATATCGATTGCTTGAGGTTAGCACACACGGTAATTTCGGAATCGATTACGACCTCATGTTGGTAAAGTTTATCGTCATCCTGACGCTGGTGTTTTCTTCGTCGCCTTTCTTGCTCTTATTGCATTCGGTCTCGCTGATATAATACGAGGAACTCCGCATGTCTTTATTTTTAATGCTGAAGTTTCTCTCTCGCGAATGAAATTTGCGTCTAGATAAACTTTAGCTGAAAAGTAATCTAAGTAAGGCTACACCCGAGGATTGGCTATGTAAGAAAGACATCGATTATTGCTAACAATATCATAATCATTGCCGCAAATCGATCTGCTAAAATTGAACATGATTTTGGAACATTTAATGTATGGAACAAAATTAATTTTACTCCCACAAAAGATCTGATTTTTTTAAATGAAAAAGAGTTGTATGAAAATAGTTTTTTTTAATTCGGAAAAAGGCATTTTTATGATACTTGAAATCATATTTCTGTTACTAGTTTATACTAACATTAATTATCATTGCAGTTAGTATTTAATTGAATTGAAAGAATTGTTTACCTATAATTTGTAATTTCATTATAAAGTTTCATTATTCTTGAAATGATTTAGCATTATGATTAATCATAATATGAATGCCCTATGTAATTTTCTGTAAATATTTGGCTTCATACGTTAGAATGTTATATTTACGAAAATTTATTGTTAGGTTTTTCGTTTTCATAGCTGCTGAATAACAGCGTTTTTTTATAAATTATGAATAGTTGGATGAGTCCATATCTATTAGAGTTACAAACGTCTCTTCATCTGTTCAACCAGAAGCAACTCTAAAACATATGACATTCAATGTTAGATAAAATGCAAGAACACTCTCCTTAACAATCTACCGCTAAAGATGATAGAATCCTCGAGGTATGATAATTTCAGTTTTCAATTTATATAATCCTATAAAACTCTTCACTTGGGAACTGGTTCTGCATAATTGCCCCCCTCACATTTTCCCTAATCGGGCTTAAAATATTCACTTCGCCCAGCCTTAATAATTCTATCAAAATGCGCAATCATCGAACTGTTTCAGAATCTCGAAACAGAACACCCGCGATATTTCACGTACAATTATTTAAACGTATTCATGCGGGTCGCGAGTGACGGTGGAGAGGACAGTGAGAAAAACGTCTACATAGCGCGCAAAATAATAAACTGCTCAAGACTCCCCTGCTGCAATCCCTTTCCTCCCATCTCCTCCAGGCTTAATTAAAGTCTCCCGGTATTAACCCTAACGGCAGCGGAGGTGGGTGTGTGAAAGTGGGGGGAAACGGGAGGTTTTTAGAACGAAAGTGACCGTAGTCCATTTCCCAAGCCTCAGCAGTTCCATGTGTGCACTGCAGAGCCATTAAAACAGGCGGCGAGAATTAACTCGCATCCGCAGGCAATGATTTCCTTTTCTCCCTCTTCCCCATTCTTTCCTCGCGAACTTCCTCCACCCCATCAACCCCTTTATCTTTCTTCCGCACGGCGGATAAAACCAATGGAGACGGTTTTAAAAAGGAGTTTATTACCGCGTATTGGCGTCTTAATTAACAGGCAGCATTTATTATCTCATACCAGCTCTTTGGTGTCTTCCCCAGGACTCGTTTTACAGGTGTTAATGCTTCGGTGCCATTTCGTCGAGTTCTTTTTTGAGCTCTCTTTCCATTTGTCGCAGACGTGCTATTTGAGTGACTGAGTGATGTTGAGCGCGGACTACTTTTTACGTTTGCGGGATTATTTCGTTTCGCGCTTGTTTTATTTTATGCGCCAGCTTTTCCGAGTTATTCCTGAGGGAAGGGGAGGTTCCTTAAAACTCTCGGAATGTTTCTCGGAATTTATTACGTAATTGATGTTTCTATAAAATTGACTCGTATGTCGATTTTTTGCCCCTCGTCTTATCTCCGATCTTACCACTTGTCAATGCTTGAATTCCTTCTCCGCTAAGTGGTGGAATCCTATAAAGAAGTCGCTTTATACCGAGTTATATTTTATCTGCTGTTAAGCCTCGATTTTTACATCTCATAAAATTCATGTTTTGGCGTAGGAGTTTACTTTTAGCTTTTCTCGAGCTATTAGCGCCATGGTGACGATGAGTTCGAAATCAATGTCGTTAATTTCTCGAGAGCAACCGATGGGAACGGGTTTACATGAATTTTAAAAGTGAATGGAGGCTCGTGTGAAATGGGCTGTTGCTTAGGAAGTGCTCATCATCCTGGGCTAGGGAATGTGAGGGTAAATACAATGTGTTTTTTTATGCTCTCCCGAAAATTTCACGGCCATAGCTTTCGTAAATAAAAATCCTCTGTATTATTTTATATTTACGTTATTCTAGTTATTTAATTTGGATGCCTTGTCACCCATAGGTAGTTAAGAACACCTATTCGTAATTTGCTACTACTATTCATACCTTTGGAAGTTAGTATAGTAGTTTATTAAAATGATTTTGATGATTTATTCTAGTGATTTGATAAAATCGCTTTCGAAAAAAATCTTAATTTTTTTCTCTTCCATGCTTATTTGGATTTTAGACGATCATCTTAAACTAGTAAGGCGTTTAAATCAGTTCTTTACTACTTTTCACGTCGTAGATTCAAGTAATCTAGATGGTGCGAATTTAACAGTAGTCCTTCGCATCGAAAAGTACCTAATTCAAATTGAAATCCCTTCTTATCTAATCAAATGCAAAGCGAGTTTAAGAGAGAAGGTAATTAAAATTGAGTAACGGACGATCAATGGCTATAAATAAAGAGTTTAATTGCCCGTAAACTATATTCTTCAAGCCTCTTAAGCGAGAGGTACGCATACATATGCGGCCCCTCCTCAGTCTTTTTACGAGATCCGATCTAATTAAACGATTCAGCACGTTATCACCAGGATCTCGGAACGTCATTTCGATACATAAATACACATATATTAATGACGGGATGGCAAGGTGGAAAGATAGCTTTCTTAATTGACCCACCAATGGGAGCATCGTTTCAAATCTAATCTCGATACGTACGTACTCTCTTCGATGGAGGCGGGATTCCATCCTTTAAGATCGCTATCTGAATGACATCCGGCACATATTTCTCATCAGCTTCACGGAATTTTATTCCCTTCTCAATCTGCTCCGCATAGGTGCCTTTTCGAGCGTTCATTTTTTCCACGTCGTCCGTACGAGGTGGAGTCAGAGCGGCACACTTCAAAGAGAGAGCTGCTGGGAAAGTCATTAGGACCTTTCGGGTAGTTTCATAACGAAATCTTACGGGGTGGCTCCGAAATGGAGAGTGGAGATTGGGTATAAGAAAAGGGAATCGTTTCTATGCGTATAGCAGTTTTAACCTGGAAACGTGATCAATTAAACGTTAAACCTTTTTTTGCGCCCAACTGAATGGGGACGCTGAAAATCGTTTTATTTCAAGCTATCCGCATTTACATTTCTCTATTCATAGAGGAGTTGATAGAGGTTTTTCAAATTCTAAAGCTTGTATAAATGCAAATACCCTGAGCCTTCGGTCTTTCTTCATTGCATTAACGTGTACGTGTTAGATAAATTTATGTATCCAGAAATTCTAAATGAAAAAATTTGTACTTTCAAATACAGTGTTTTCAAAAAAGTTAAGTTGCGTTAATTTTAGTTCTGCAATATCAGTTTCGTTGTACATTTTCACATTTAGCGCTTTGGTTGAATAGAAAATCAACTTTCAAGTGTTAAATTAGGATTAAGCTTTAATTGATGTTTAATTATTTTTCGCGAAGAACAATAATCCGCTTATTTAAATATTATTACAAATCTGGAAAATTATACCAAAGGAAATTTGCTGACAGTTCTCCACTAATTATAATTATATAGATATAGAAGTGATTGAAGTTTTATCTAAAACCAATGGGAAGTAGAATTTCGGATTCTAAATCACTGACAAAGGGTTTAACATGGATTTTCACCCCGAATTCAATGGAAATAAAATATTCTGAAAATCTAAACCTTGCTATTACAAGTATAAATGGAGAACGTACACAGTCTTATGAAGTTCTTACGAAATCACAAAAACAGAAACTCATACATATTCCGTGGCCAGCCATTGAACTGCGCTCAGCTTGAGAATGTTGCTCCCCTATATTTTCTCCTCTAAGCCGTTCTCCTCCGGCTACTTAATTTGGGCTATGGAGTGGAGTGGGATTTGACCGCCCCACCTCAGGCATAAAAACCCTTCGGTATTATGCTAATACAATACGGAGAGAGCTTCGTCCGATACACAGAGCACGGCGAGATGTACATGCAAATGAGGAGGGCGCCGCACACCTCTTTCCCCCGTGTCATCCCTTCCTCTCTACGGCGGTGGAGGTTTTCAGTTTGGCGGTGGCGCAGAGTCCATGTGTCGCAGACAACATGCGACGGTTTTCTTAAAACTCGTAGAACACGCGCAGAATGTCGGTTTCGGCATTGAGAAAGGGAGGGCTTGTTCTCCAAAGTTGTCTCCGGAGACTTCGGGATGTTATCTGCGGAACTTGTCCATTATTTTCCGCCTCAATTAACTATTTGGGCTATGCGGAGGAGGTGTTTGATTTTTATCTCTGATTCTTATAGACTAAATTGGCCAAAGGTCACCCAAGATGAACTTGTCAAAGTCTCGGTGTCTTCCCCAACTGTCCTGTGAAAAAAATTAAACTACCTGTTTCTATTTCGCAGGAGATTGGTCTCCCTTAATTGACTTAATTAGGATGGGATTCGTGAGAAACGCATTTGTCTTAGATGATGCCATCGAGTTCTTTTTTCATTGCGATAGAAATGTTAAAAACGGCGAGAATATTCGCTTATTTATTCCGCCTTCCGTATGACAATTTTTCTCTATGTTGATGTAAAAAAATTCTCAGAGATATATACGCAACTTCAGTGTTTGATGAATTCTATTAACGAGGTAAATTCATTTCCAACGTTCCTCTTAAAAAGACTACCATTACTTGGTAGACTCAACGAAATTCTAACAATATTATTGATAGTTTTAGTATTGTTAAAAGTGCGAGGAAATTTAGGTCATTTTGCAAATATATGCTCCCACCGAGGTTCGAACCCGGCAGCTTTCATCGAGAGGTAACAAGCCAACTCTTTGGCTAGCCGGCAACCCCATGTTTATTTCACTGATTTTATGTTAGATCATGGCCAATATTTTAGAATAACTTCTAATCCCTTTCGAATTTTAAATATTTTTTTAAATATTGACTTGTTTCATATTTATAATTTATCCATAAACTTATTTCTCTTCAAATTATATAAAAACTGTTATGGATTAATACAAGTATTGTGCTGATTAAATGGGCTGAGCCACTTAACATCTACTTTCGTTTTTCTCTTCTCGAATTAAAGAAAATAAAATAGTTTCCACCGCTTGCGTTCTCGTGACTTTCACACATGCACGTTCAGACATTCACAGGTGGAGTGAGCGCGTGGTTTATTAAAGAGGAAAGGTCCGTTCCAGAGATTCTTAATTAAAGAGATGAACGCTCCGGAACCGAAAAGCGAACATCCTCAAAGTTCACAAGCGCACGCACACTAAACTCGCTCACTCTGAAAGTACACACTTACTTTTGAAAGCGGCGGGAAAATTTCGACCGCTGCTCTCCAATTCACACGCCTCCCGTCATGCATTTCGCGCCTCCTAAATCCTGTAGAGTGGTCCTTCTTCACCGTTTTCGCCACCCAATTCCCTGGAATTTCCGCTTGAATAAATTGGGAGCATCCCTCTTCAGTTATTGGGATATGTAAATGTACTGATTTAATTTATGAATACTTAAAAATTAATTACATTTATTCGCCTAAAGATACGGGAAATTTATGAGATAAATTGGAGAATTTTGTGAATGATAAGATTATATTGTTATAATTTATGATAACAGAGTATATTCCGTATTATAAACATTTTAGGTAAATCTATAGAAAGGAATATTCGTTAACTATACTTTAATCAATAAAGGCGTTAGAGCTTTTTTACGTTCATTATCAAAGCAAATTCTGCGCTAAATAATTTGTATCGCATTGAAATATCGAGTGGATAGAAATATGATTTATACGTAATTGGGTATGATTAATTAAATAAATACTATTCTGGTCCAAAGTTACTTACTCATATCTCCCCTCTCTCTTTCTTTGCTTTCCTTTTCAACGCTACTATCCAAAAATAGTTTTTTTGCAAGCGTGTGCGAGAATGATACTCTGGTATACATGGAGGACTTTTTTTATCGTTTGCTTCCAACGATTACTAGCCTATGCCTCTGTTATGGGCGTGATATAGTCTGGAGTGGAGTGGGTAAGCACATCGGATGGCGAGACATTCGGTGTATAGGTTTTGGTTTTTGTGTATCAGGCAGTATGCGTAACAGAGGCGCCTTGCCTCGAGTTTGGGATGGGAGCTGCTCTGGTTTGCTTACTGAATAGCCAGGAAAGGGAAGGAATACCGTTTCCTGATGAAACTACAAACCGATTTTCCAGCATCCCCGACGTTCCTCGCCTTTCCCATTTTCATCTTTACCTTTCACTTAATTTCTCGTCACCTTTCTCGTGCTCCTCTTTTCCTCTTCTTTCCCTCTGGTATACCCATTTCTCTCTTCGTTTTCTCATCTTTTTGTTCTTGATTTTTTCCATCCATGATATGGGCTTTCTCCTTTTATTTCTGTACCTTTAAGTTCTCATTTCTCCCGATACTTATTCGCCATGCTTACATTTGAATCTCGTTATTTAGCGTTATTTCTTGCTGCATGTCCAAAGAATTTCCTCTTTCTATTCCGGCTTTCCCCGTCTCACACGCATTTGCAGCGGAGGACACCATAGTTCGTAAAATATTGCCGATTTAATTCGAAAAGATCACATATTGAAATTAAAAGTAGTTTATTTTGAAAAAAATAAAATATTTTCCATCGTAAATTCTACTCCTTGCAGGTTGATAATTAAGGTTAGCGCTTTTTCAAGCAGCCAATATTTTTAATCGTCATTTAATTTTATTTAAACAGCCTGAGCGTGACATCGAATTTTGATGGCATAATGCTCTTTCTGAAAGACTATATCACTGAAAATGTAACAAGATGATTTTCGATATCTTAATACCACTTACTTTACATTTTACAAGGTAATTTTCGCAAGTTTAGTCGAATTTTGACTTTATGCTATGCAGGGTTACAGTTGTTACAACATATCCTGACTTAATTTGTTCGCCTGCCCCTTCTTAAGAGGGAAAATTATATTTCTATTCTGCAGGTGGGCAAATATGTATCACTTTCTTCATCTTTATTGCATGGACTCTCTCCATTTCCTCTCCAGCATACCCCCCTGTAAACAGTTTTCTCTCACCGTCATCCTCTCTCTCCTCTATCTTTGAGCTTTTTCGCATCCCTTCGCCAATTATCTGTGAACGTCTCAAATCTCTCTCATGTTCATCCTCTTCTCTCCTCGAGGACGTTAAGGGTAGGAATGTTTGCCCACTATATTTCCCACAGGGAAGGTCGATGTTGATGAGATGTGCAAGTGAGACAGAGGTGACAAGGATTGGCGACGAGGAGTTGGAATAATGAAGCAGTCCCTGTATAAGTTAGAAGGAAGGTGTGGATCGAAGGGGGGTGTTGATGGTTAGCCTAAGAAGGGTAGTTTTATATTCGTTCGCATACCGAAAGTGGGATGGAGCAGGCGTGTGCTAGACCGAAGATAGGATGCGTTTCTGTTGGACTTAGTAGACAGGGCGTGGGTGTCAAGGGAGGAATAGAGAGGGTGAGAAATGGGAATGGAAAGGGAGAGATAATTAGGGCGGGTGGCGAAGCAGGGAGAGGTGGCGGGAGGGGGAGTTGATTTGTAGGGGATATATTTTAAGTAGGAGTTGATGCTTAGGGTAGGGTCGATCCTTTAATGAAGAAATGTAGACCTCAGGAATCTTGGGAGATGTTTGATGATACGGTTGAAGATGAGAAATTACGCTGGAAGTTTTTTCTTTCCTGCCTTCTCTAAGTATATTCCGCGCTATTTTTTCATCACATGCTGCTAAGATGTTGCGCGTGGGCGTATTCCTGGGTGGTCTCCTCTTTTGATGGTCAAATTCCGTGTTTTGACTTCCGGACCTGCTTTGATTATTCTAATAATTTTTTGTGCCACCAAATGGTTTTGATATTGGTGTTTCAGAATGGTGGATGTGATTGATACTTAATTCTGACTTTGACAAAATAATATTTCTTCCATTATTTATTAGAGATGTAGGAATTTTCTTTCGCGATATACAGATGCTCAAAAGTTTTCGTTACACTGATGAAGAGCTTAGATTTTTCAATCAAAATATAGGAATCCTACTTTTCAAGGTTACTCCGTCACATATAATGAGTTTAAGATATCCTGAATTCCATTAAAATTAGTTCGAGCATATAAATTTTCCTTCCATAATTTCTTGATGTTAAAGCAATGAAAACCAATAAATGTTCGAATTAGATTCATCATCCACTTTCTCTCTCGCTCTTTATCCCAAAAAGAAACAGAATGAATCCAATAACGGCTAAGGTGCCTTTTGAATGTATCTGAGGACTCGTATCTTACGGCAATAAGATAACATACGTTAAATAAAGTTTCGCACCAAAATTATCTTCCCTGTTATTCCGATACGTTCCACACGAGCAAAGTCCTTTCCTCTAATTAACTCCACCAATTAATGCGAGATCGAGGTCCGATCATTTATCGAACCACTTAAAAATTTTAATCGCTTTCGAGTCAACAATAAGAGCACAAAGTGCCTTGAGGGCGGTGAGAATTCAAATTTTTCCGCCCACGAATCAATCGTGGCGTCTTAAATGGAGAAGGTGAGTCAAGCGCGCAAGTCAAGAGATAGAGACAGAGGGCGCGATAAATAATCGCTGTGAAACAGCTCGCTCATGCAAGGCCAATGAAGCGAACGAAAGGGGGTGAAAGTATTGCAGACTGCATTTCGCCGATGATGAATGTCACCTCTTCTCGGCCGTGCGACTCTGTTGGCACAGGGCCAAATGATCCTCTCTTAGTCGAGAGGAAACTGATTACGGCTCTCTTGATGTATGATTTTCGATTTCTTTTAGTGCGTGATACGCGCTCCCGTACGTTAATGAACCACGAAGGTGGGCGATGTGTGCACATTCTCTGACGGCCACTTTGCTCGTATTTCCTTATTTAACGAATGTTAACTTTGGGTTCAAAGGTCCCCGATCGCTGAGAAATGAGGTACTTTATGTATGTATAAACCTAAGATAATTTTCTTCGAACTCAGAGTGGGTGGATTTAAAGGAACGCAACATGAAATAGTATTTAGTCATACTTTGATTTAATACTTCGCTTCACTCGAAAGGGTAAAATTTACTGTTATGAACTTGTTGCAGGACTCGGAGAGATTGGGATAGATATTTTAAGTAATGCTGAACATTACAGTAAAAATTCGTTAAGGAAGGATGTACTCAATATTACATCTGTAACGAGTTATCATTAAGAGAAATTGAAATTCTTCGATCAAATTCCACAAAAGAACCTATGACTTTTAGGGTGAAAAGACCTTTCGGAGAAAACCTGCTTTCACAGAAGATTCATCAGCTATTTACATATTTGCTTAAATTGATATTGTTTATATGAATAATTTAATTGAATAAATATTTTTAGAATTCCCTTCAGGCTCTTATCGTCGTTGGATAATTTTTCCTTCCTTAGTTTGCAAAGTCAGAGAGCTTTATCAATTTAAAAATTATAAAGATAATCATCTGAAGGATCATCCAAGGACCCGCAGGGAAGGGACGGTAGGAAAATTGCTTCCAGCTTTAAAAAATTCAATTTCCATGTATTAGTCCACAAGAAAATATCACTCCTGTAGATGAGTCTCAAAATCGCACCTAGAAATAGCATTGACCTATGGGATTAAAGTTATTAATAATGAGCTTCAATTGAGCATTTGGAGTATTTAATATTAACTTTGAAAGTATAAAAATCCTAAGTAGGTTATTTGTAGATTTTAATTTGAACCCTATATTACGTTTCCCTCCAAAATATTAAAGTCTTGATTCCTAGCGTAGAAATAGGTACTTTATAGTCCCAAGGAAAACTATAAAGGCGGAGCAGCTGATTTCTCAGCAAAAAGTGTGGTAATTCATCGGAAACGTTTTTCATCAACTAGAGAAGCCTTGCTTTTGTCATGAAACTTGAGTTACTATTGACCGAGAAGGGCTTTATCTATACTAAATTCCTCAATAAACAAGCCATTCTACGATACCGCCTGTTTATTTGTCTGGCCTTCGATTGAGTTATCTCTTCATTTTAGAGGCTGCATAAACACACCAGAAACGACAGCCGTTATCGTTTGATGATTGATCGTACGTAATTTGCTGGCTGGAACATTTTCAATTGCTACTGATCGAAAGGAGTGATTGCGTATGTTTATGTGTTTCTTGACACTTGTTTCTTTTGGACTGTTTGATTTTATTCATCGCCTCATCTTGAAAGTTACAGATTTCTTTTGTTTCACACAGAATTGTTGTTCGTGAATTATATTTTTCTAAGAAATTTGATTGTAAACAGTTTTGGATATCGTCGTCCAAATATTGGTTTATTCAGACTGTTTACATTCAATTTTTCGTTTGCAACCTCCTCTTCACGAGACAGAAGAGTTTACACACCCTTTCGTTAATCTCTCCGCAGTATTTCATCTTTATTTTACATATTTAACGTCTATTAGAACATCCCCGTGGGATCTCACTAAGTAGATCCTATTTTTATATCTACGGAATAGAGAATTCCATTGTGAGGTCTGAAATGGAGACTTCTTTGCTATTTCTGTAAGTAAAATTGGCCTCGGTGGCAGAATGTCACCATAAGAGTATTTCAACGCCAAGGTTACGGGTCCGAGTCCTGAATAATCCGGGCTTTTCTAACTAATGGAAGTTTGTGTTAGTTTGTTTATAATAATTAATAATTAGGTAAACCTTTTTGCATGAAACTATGTTATTATGTTATTATTATTGAATTTCTTACTTCTCGGCACTAAGGCTGGGAAACATACACCTATCCCGGAACCAAAGCACCAAAGGAATTATATTATAATTATTATTAAATCAGCTGAAAGATGGAAAAGATGAAATTAAACTAATTATAAGATCACTTTTCTTGATAAATATTTTGTAAATCCTGGATGGAAAACACCAAAGGAATTAGACTATTATTATTAGATCAGCTGAGTAACGGAAAAGATGAAATTATACTAAGACCACTTTCCTTGATAGATATTTTGTGTTTCTGCGGTTGCCCCAGTAGCTGTTTAGTACTCTCTAAACAATACGAACGAAGTGGATGCTGCTCCCTCCCCTTTAAGGGCTCTTAATAATTATCCGCCCCAATTATTCTGTTCACCTGAATCATTACGGAAAACTTTTTTCCCCTTTCATTATCTTTAGCATCGCAGCTGTGAAGCTCTGTGCACATCCCGGCGACACGAAAGGCAAACTTCGAACCAACAATCGATCACGAAGCGTCGCGACCACATATAGCTCGGGGATTTCATGAATGGGAAAACCGATCTCTTTGGTTGCCACGGTCTAGAGTCCTTTCGCAAAAATATATTCGAGCGAAAAAATTCGAAAAAGACCCGGATGCGATGCCTTTTTGTTGTTTGCGTAAGCCGATTCGCGGGCGGAAGGGAGGGGGGCGGGGCAGACAATGGAAAGAACTGGGCAAATCGGATTCCTGCTCCGTTTTTGGGCTCTCTTTGTCGAAAAACGGATAAATAAAAGCTACTTTTCGATGGCAAAACGCTTCTTCTGGTAGGTGCGATTTTTGTGGGGGTATAGATCCCCGAATAACGGTGCCTGGAATGGCGATATAACGGCTGTTCAGAATCGCATGCATTTGATAGAGGGTTAATGCAAGGTTTTTTAGCTCGCGAGTTGTTTATGTTTTTCCGTTTTTTAAAAATCTTCCCCGAATTTTTTCGCGTTTAATTTCCATTTCTTCTACCCTTTCGTCTCCCTCGCTTTGTCTCAATCTCCACGAATTTGAAATTTTGATTTCCAAATGTACTTTCCTCACCAACCCCCCTCCTCTCTTTTTTTCGTCTTCCTTTCTTGTGTGTGGGCTTCCCTTCTCCTCAACCCCCTCTCGTCCAAAGGCATGCGTTTCGCGCGGAGTGTACGGAATAATAATAACGACAAAGAATCGCAGTGCGCATTGTTCTCCCTCTCTCTCTCTCTCTCTCTCGGGACGTTAGCCAAATGAGACACGCTCGATAAATCCGAAACAAATGTATTTTTTCCTCCCCCTCTCTCTCTCTTTCCGCTTATTCTTTTTTCCGCGCTGTCTCTTTTCTCTTACTTCGCGAGCCTCTCCGTTTTCTCTCTTTCCCACTATTTCCACAGCTCTCCCTATTACTTTTCTTTTCCTGACTACTTTATCCCCGCCCCTCCGCCCATTTTAAGTTCCTCCGGTCTATTGTCTCGTTTTCGGCTTCCTTGCGCGTGCCTTTTTATAGTCCATTATGTTAAATGCATAAAGTCCCGTTAGGAACATGGTAGGAAGGATAAATCGATTCTTTGGGGTACATCTGTCCTATCGGTTTGGATTGAAAGATTATTTTTTTTTTTTAGTCTTTTCTTATATCTTTTCATCTTAAGAGTGAATTTAAGATTGAATTCGCTTAATTGCTCTTTTGAGACAGTGATTCCGTCTAAGTCTTAAGCAGATCTGTTCATGATGTGAAAGGGGTTACTTTTATGAATTATTTCGTTAACAACAGTGATTTTGAACCTCGATATACATCGAGAAAAGGAGGCTATGGGAACGAATCGAAAGGTTCGCCTGAGATACGTGAGTGATCGTAGTTCGAGACTTTGGTAGGTCGGATTTTTTCACTTTCCGTCTCCAGCATCATGTATGTGTTATGAACGTTTTCCTTGCACTATTAAAGGGCATAAAAATAAATGTTGGCGAGTTAACAAATGAGTTTATATTTATTATTTGTCTGAGGTATTCAAATATGGAATGTGGATGTGGTTTACTCTTGCGGATTAGTATCTTTATTTGTTTAGGTGGCAAAGATCGAACTAATTGCTTATTTTAGGCAAAGTAACTTTCTGATTTTCATTCTATTAGTTTTATCACGGTTCGTAATAATTTACTATGATGTTTCGTTTTTGAATGTTGGAACTTAATTAAGAGGTAAGAATTAATTGATTATCCCAAACAAATAGCTCACTTTAATTTGAAAGGATCAAAGTCGAGCAAAATAGAGTGATAAATATCAATAATTATTCATTTTTCTTCTATATAATATTTCTGATTAATTATCTCTTAATCCCTTATCTATAGGTCTCTACCTAGCCTCCTCTTCCTTTCATCTCTCATTTCTCCTTTTGTCTTCGCTCCCTTGTTGATCGTTTGACCGTGAAGCGATACATCCTCCACTCCGATAACATTATTTTTTTCCTTTCCTAAGTGCACTTCGCGTGAACAGTTCCGCTCTTCAATCAAAAAGTGCCTTTCCATCCTCTTCACTCAATCCTTTGTTGCTTTCGTCTCAAAAGCAACTGCCGCCTGCTGTACGAGTGTTCTCCCTTTGCCATACTTTCTATCACTTTTCTTCGAGAATCTGCCTCTCTTGATAAGCTGCATCTAGTTGTCCGACTTGTCTTCAAACAAATTTTCTGAGCAACTTTCCAAGCTTATTGCCCAGTTTTAATGATTGCGGCGGTTCCTTTGGTTAATATTTATGGTAAGAAGGACGTATGTACCCTTTAATTCGGACTCGAGAAATTTTCTCTCAAAAAATTTATCCTTTTCGTAATTGAAGCAATTTGATCTTTCACAGTGGTTTCCCTTCCCCCGTGGAAAAGTTATTCCGCTTTTTTCTCGTGCGGTAATTTTTGCGGCCCTACTCAATATTCATGGGCCTTCGGATGTCTCTCCTGGGATTTTCTCAAAGGTCTGACTCAATTCCGAATCCGAATAAATTAATTCCTTCCAAGTACAAATATTCACTTTAATTCTTCGGCTGACCGCTGGCTGCGAAATCCTCGCGGTTGATTCCTTTCACAGGAATATATTTTGCATTGATTAAAACTGATTAAAATGGTTTTTTCTTCCTTGGCCATAAAAATATTATACCCTTAACAGGTGTATGATATTCAAAGTTATTGTAAAATATTACCAGATTTTGCCATCTAAAAAAATGAATTAATTTTATTTCTTTTCTTGTGAATAACATGAAAAAAGTCGAAAAAAGGTACTTTCAGGTTTGAATCCCAAGGAATTCGATGAACCATGCAACTTTTGGGTTAAAAAGTTACATTCAAATCAGATGTAACAGGGCGTTAATTTTTACCCAGAGAGATATAAACCTCTGAGCTCTCTTTTTCTAGATTCGTTCTCTTGAGCCAAAAAGAATCTCTTCCTTTCCCTTTCAAAAGTTCGCATGAAAGGGAGCGAACCTCTTACACTTGAAGCAATCAGATAAGAAAAAAAACTTGGGTCGAGACCTTTCCGCTGCAAGAAAAACTAATCAAAACAGCATTCGCTCATCGAAGCATCCATAATTCGAGAAAGTTAATTTGAAAGCGAAACGGGAGAGAAGAGAGTAATTATACATGCAGCATGAGGGAAACAAGGACGTTGAAGTGGGGTTTATAAGAGAGAGAGGATGAAAATTGGAAGAGGAAGGAGAGGTTGTCACACGGGAATTAGAAGGGAGAGAAGGTTTAGGTTGTATTGGCGGGAGGTGATTCTGCAGAGTGGGAGTGGGTTAGAGGAAAGGTTTCCGGGAGTGGACTGGGGTGTTTCCGAGTCCTTGTGGATCAAGGGAGTCGTTGGGTTTTGGGAAGAGAAACTTAATTAATGAGGCCTTTGCTGCCAAGCTGTCTCTGACGCCTCGCTCTCTGTCCCTTGACTACGTCTCTAGTACCGCATCCTTAGGCCGCTCTACAGTCTCAGCTGCCCTTCTAATCGCCCTCTTCGGAATCCCTTTCCCTCTAATTTTATACGTGTCTGTGGTTTATTATTTATTTCCCCACTCCTTATTGTTTCTTTTGCCTCTAAATTTTAGTGTCTCTGTAAGTGTTTCCATAATTCTCACCATTCGAGATAAAATTTCGCATACACTGCAGTTTTGAACCGCTGTCCTTTGGCTCAATTATTAATTATGCCTACAATCCGTTTCTCAGAATTTTTTCTTCAGTATATACGAATACTCGTACGTACTCGTATTTAATGTGCTTGATTCTTGACGCAGCTTTCAATTTGTGTTTATTTTCCAAGTTTTTTTCCTCGCTAACATTTTCCCTAACCATCGTCAATCTACTGAAAGATTTTATTCTACGTAACAATTTAGCAGTAATCTCTTCTCTTCCATTTAATCATAGAAACTTATCTTTTTATCTATTCTTGTCGCTGACGGTGTTTTGAATCAATTATGTTGCTAAATTCAGTTCGAGACCGGAAATCCTTTCGTATTTCAATACTGTTTTGGAGTCTCATTCTCTAAAATTGCTCATTCATTAATCATCAACTACAATGATGGAAATCAACTTCTGGCTGTCAACAATCAACGAACACTCCCTTACTGTTGTATTCTTTGTCTTCCTCATTTATGTCAGTTACAGCTACTAATTTTCGTACCAGTTATTCGAGAAGCGCGCAGAATCTGTGATTGTTTTCTCGATAAGGTTACCAGGTGCTTAATTTGAATTTCGTGAGAAATTACTTCTGAGAATATTATTTCGTGACGGTTTGATATCCATTCTGTCCCAACTCTTTCGTCTCGAATCCTTCTTCCTTCTTTAGACATCTCGATCGTTTTCGTTCATTTTTTCTCGTCATCCCACTTCATCATCCTTTCTTCTTCTCCCTCACCCTTTTTGCACTCTATCCAATCAACTGCTGTGGTGGATGTGGATCTCCCGAGGACTCCTACCCTAGTGTCCTCTGGGGAATAACCTTGAGGGAACCTACTGTCGGTCCTGTCCTTCGCCCGAGGGTTGATTTTAGGGCGGGACACTTTCGGAGATTATTGGTCTCCCCGTGGAAAGAGAGGATTCGCGGACACTTCTCCTGCAGCGGCGTGAAATTATCGCCTCCCTCCGATGCGAACGGAATCCAAAGAATAAATTTAATTAAAACTTTCTCGATGACTCCGAGAAGTAAGCGAGGGGTAATTTTCGATTAGCTTTTGATGTTCCCGAAGCCATTTTCTCGTTTTAGCGAGATCACTCGGAGGCTTGAGTGATGTCAAAGTTGAGCAAAAATACGGGGATTTATTTACGGAAAGTGCTTCGAGAATCTTTAACGGGGTTGTGTGCGTGTTCTTGAGGGGATTATCTGGAAAATGAGAGAACTGCATCGTAATTATCGTGAAATCAGAATTGCTTCCGGAGTGTACTATTAATCATTCAATTTGATGAAAGCCTTTGTCAAAAAAAATAAAGGTGATTGCTTCTATTTTTCCATGCTTTCTATTTCTATTCGATTAAAATTGCTCTATGGAAAAATTTATATCATGAGTCTTTTTGCGAAATGGTGTTTCGGTATTATGCATCATTGATATTCTTGGCTCTGTTGCCGTCCTAGTGACCAACAAATTATGCGAAATTCTTTCCATCAAAGGCCCCTCTTGAGGTTTGCATTCATTCTTTTCAGTTTTTCTCACACTGAGAAAAATATTTTTTGCTCGTAAAAATCAAGAACTACTTACTTTCGTTACGCTTTGGATAGGCGCTCTCTAGGAAATAAGCAGATCACAATATCGTTCTGTGACATCTTTAATAAGATTAACATTTCAAATCCTCCGGCCGACTCATCGACTTCCGTCGAACCCATTTGTGCCGAAACGAAAGCAATAACACGAAGACGGTGTCGAACTTTTTTCGTCTGCAAGCTCATTTTCTTCGCCCAGCCCCCACCCATCTTCGAAGATAAATTCTCTCCCCGAATGAACGCTTTACACGCGTATTATACTTCGGCTCTATGCGAATCCAGCCGCCGTTGCATTTTCCAAGGTTGGCTGGAAACACTTGTGTGAGTCGGAGCAGCCCGTTTTCGTCGCCGCAAGGGAATTTTCGAGGAAGAACGCTATATCTTTTCTGTATGAGGCCGAAAGATCCTGAAATATAATGCCAAGGTGCGGCGAAGTTAATGAGAATAAATAATTTCCTGATACCTTTTTTCTTCTCTTTATACTTGTAGTTCAGCGGAGGCACAATGTCGTTCTCATCATCATCCTCATATTACATACCTAAGCCGCTCATAGAATCAGTCTCTTTTTTTCTCCTTGAATGTTTTTATAATTACCACTGGATGTTTCTGAGATCAATGACAGTCAATCTTTGTGCCGGCGAATTGAAATATGACTTTATTTGTATCCAAACGAAAGCTTTATGAGTGAGGTAGTGAAAAAAATTTCATCTATTAGCGATTTCCAATCCCTAAATTTGGTTAAATGCTCGTCTTTAGAAGATTATTATGAGTGATTTGTATGGCAATAAACAGCAAAGATATTCACTTCTCATTGTTTTATCTTAAATAAATGGTATTTTTTATTAAATTTCATTTTCAAATTACTTAGTGATTATTAGTTTATCTGTAAATTATCTACAAATATTTCAGCTGTATTATTTCCGTACGAAATCAGTACGAGTACATTAAATTCTCTTCAACTTGCATTTCCGCTGCAATTTGCAGAATATTCTTTTAAAACTGCATGTTGCGTTGATTCTCTCGTAACTACACTAAACCTAACGTTAGGTACAGATAGTGGTATACTGTATTCGGCGAATAACTGTAAGCTTTTCCCTTTATAACATTCGTCATTGACGGGTTGTCATAATTTCCACATCTAGGTTATTTCCTTTCCAAGGCGACGTGCTGAAGTATGAGGAATGTTAATCTACCTTTCTGTTCCGTTTCTTCAGCTGCACAAGAAATCGTTGGCATTCGTAGAGCTGAAACAATACTTTGTAGCGCGTAGAGGATCAAAAGTGCAAGGATATGCGCTTTCTGCCATCTTTATTCCTTTTTTGTCATGTTTCGGAGACCTCGTTTTCTCGAGTGCGTTCCCGTCGGCCTCTGAGTCGTTCTCAAAAGCGCTTGTTTCGAGTCTTACGGAAACGTATAATTCCTCTAATTCAATAGTAATTTTCTCGCGGCGCGCGCTCTGTTCTTTCGCAGATGCCAATAAAAATGTTCGGAATTTTTCGACTCGTTCGAGGAACGATTTGATCGCGGCTCTCGCTTCTCTCAAGATTTACTCGATAAGAAAACTATACTTTTCGAGTTTTCAGGAGATAATCTGTTGATCATGTGGGACTATGGAGGGTTGAGAGTTCTTGCACGTGATGTTTTCATCGGACTTTTTCTCGATCGTTCATGTTTATCCTTTTTTATTAACCGTTTGATAGTTCTTGAAAGTTAATTTTATGATTCCATAATGGATCATGACCCATAAAATCGAATGGATGAGTTCATCAGCTACTTCTTATTCTATTTTATGAAGAATTGCATTTTATTTCAAATAACGATTTCTTTGACTATTCCATTGACTGTTTCAGTAATGACTGAATTATAAATTGCCAGCGCCACGAGGCTTATATGAAGGTGAATGAAGTCTTAACTTGCGAAGATAGGTCATTTCTTTCTTTCTTTTAATACAAATTTATCTCTGCTGGCACTCACGTGTTAGATGCCGTGACATTTGCCATTCATTTCGGAATCTCCCTGAAGAAAGACTCGCTCAATTCCTAATGACCTCAGAAGAAAATAATCGTTTGCATCCGCGTCATCTTAGCCGGAGTAAATTGTTTGTTTTCTACTTGAAAAAAAGTCTCTTCAATTAGCTACCAATGTATCTAACCTACCAGTGACCTCAACCTACACTCATTTTGATGTCATTAACGATGCTTTTTGCTTATTTCATCGAGTATAACCTCTCCATCACGTGCGGAGTTTTTTTTGTACCTTCGCACCTTTCATATTCCCTACTCAATCCTTGCTTCTTCCCTTGGACGCTCTCTTCGTAATCAAATACGTCATCTTCTCACCTCCTGTCATATCTTTCCCCCGATCTCCCTCGAGGCATCCTTCCTCTTCTAATATTAATTCACCCATTGACATTTCAGACACAGCCCGACTCATTTATTTTTCTTCCTTTTGATGAGGGCAGTGTAAAAAACGCGCGGAGAAGTTTGAAAGGAGGATAAAACAGCATCGCGATAAGGTTCTTAATGGTTCTTCCTCGAGCGTCTGCCTTCTGAATTTTCACGTGCTGTTATTTCTCTTTCTTCTTCCTATCTCTATGTACAATAGAAAATATTCAATTTTTTGGTGAACGAAAATAATAGTTCGATCGTGATGATAGAAATACTTCTGGCGTACTATCAATCTCATAATGCGAATACTAATGACGTAATTTAAGTGTCTTTCTTAGTTTAGGTTTTGTCGCTCTTACCTCATAAGGGGGCGTAACGTGGAAGAGCAAGGGTTGAGGGGTAAATAGATAAATCAATTATTTCGCTACTACTGAAGAAGTACCGAGTGATTTGCATTATTACCCAAGTATCTGCTGCCTGCAATACGATGAAGTGTAACTCAAAATTCAATTCGACGCTATGCTCTTGCACGGTAATTCCTTAATGTAACTGAGAACACATTTCTATAGCATTATTTGAAGCATTGAATTATTGAATTCTAAAAGAAATTCCCTTTTACATATGAATGTCGATTTTTTAAAGATGAAATAATTATCAAAGTTTGCCCAACAGAACGTTATGGTACTCAATCGTAAAACCTCCGTTTAGTTCAGTTTTGCATATTTACATTTAGTTCGTGCAATTCTTGTCTCCCATGAGAAACCTTAAGCAAAATGTCAAACTAAGTTTCTTTTCCTCCCAACTGTGCCTTTGCGCCCTTTACATTAAAACATGAATTATTCATAGGCACCAGGGCATATTTTCCATCTTTGATCGTCTAAGAAGATACACTTATATTTACGGCGATTGTTTTCCGAGCGGAGTCCTCTCGTTAGCTCTCATCGATTGCTCATGATGTACGCTCTCTTTTAGTTCGTGTACTGGCACGTAAGGGTTCTCATTATTTATGACGGTAGCTCTCTCTTCGGAAACCGCTTTAATACCCTTCGTATCAATAGTAAGCACGGCGCAGTTTTCCACGCGAATTTTTCTTTCCCCGTCCCGCCTTTAAAGCTTATTTCGTATCCATAACTCTTTCGCCACCGCCTCATTCCACATTCTCCTAACCTATGCATCGGTTATTAGCGAGAAAGATGCGCCTTTTTTCCCTTCCTCTCCTTAAGAGCCGCAAAACGTAGATCACTAAGCCCCTCCCTTTCCTCCTAGTCGTCTTTTCCCGCACCCCCGCCTCTTTTCCTCCGTCTCTTTCTCAGTAACGGCGGCAAAACCACCTTCATTTCGCCTCGGGACTTGCTAGCCAGTCACAATCGCTGATTAATGGGTTTACCTCACGTTCCGTTAGCATCAAGGCGAAACTCAGTTGCTCAGTCTCCAATCTCAGGACTACCCGACAATTCCGTACTAACAAGGTGCCAAGGGCTTCTTGCGTCATTTTTCTTTTCTCCGTCTCTTTGCGCCGTTCCACATTTCTCACCGCTGCGACTCTGCTCTCTTTTGGAAGTCTCGTCTGCTTTGTTAACATTACTCTCCCTCGGTACGTCTCCTTTGTTATTGCTTGAATTTCCCTCTCCGATTCAGCCGACCGCTCTCTTAGGAAATTCATCTTATTGCCCTTCTCACGCGTGATTTTATCTCAATTTGTTTTTTTTAATGTCTTCGTCTTCCCATATACCCTCATCTAAAAATGGATTTTTAAAATTTTATTTTTTTCCATTTTTATTAAATTTTTAGTGATGCTTATCTCACTGTTTTCTTCATTAAGCTCCATTACTTCATCGCATTTCTTTCTCATGCATATTTCATTTTGTTATTCTTCATTGCCGTGGATTAATTTTACTGTATTAAGAACGGAGGAGGCATAATGTTCAAGATTCCATTTTATTAGTTTTTTATAAGTGATATGTCGTTTATATTTCTGGTATATCTCCGTCTGCCACTCTTCATATCAGGGGATATTTTACCTCCCCTATTCTTCCAATATAGTTAATAGCTTTAAAATTTTTCCTTTGTCAAGTTTCTCTCCTCCGTGTTTCAGGAGTTAGCTTTGAGATCCGGTTCAATATGAAATTATATTCTATCTCGTAGGTAAAGAACTCGGTGTATTCATTATGGGTAAGTGTTGGTTTAGTAAGCACAGGCAAGACAAAGCTCGGTTAGGCAGCGGAAATTACCGTTTTAGGAAATTGTTCGCGGTTTTACAGCCCGGGAGTCTTTAATCCTTGCATCGCCAAGAGTTGATTTTGAGGAAAGGGGAGAGGTTTAATTAGAAACCTGTTTTAGCTGTCTCTACTAATTTTGAATAGATTCTTGACGCTCTTTCTCGCAAGTGGTTGCCATATTTGTTTACGTTTTATATTCCATTGTATGATATTAAAGGATATTACACTATACTCTAAGGTTACAATTTTTTATGACTACTTCCCTAAAGAGGCCCCTGTTTTGCAATTTATGTCGTGTTTATCCTTTTTCGACCAAAAAGGAATACCACGATTCAGTTATAGAAAAAGATTTTGCTGCATTTCAAAAGTCTCTTTTAATTATTTAAGCTAGTTCATCCATTCCACTCCAAATTTGCGATTAAATCATTTTTGTTTGATTTCATATTTATTTTATATTATTTTTATCATATTTAAAGTTCTGCAGAACTAAAAAATGCTTCTGTGTGAGTTCGGTTATTCAATTAATACCCACCGCAAAAATTAAATTCTTCTTTTATGGACATATATCGGGAATGTTGTAATAATTTTTCGGAAAGTGTAAAATAGAGGGCGTTTTTAATAGCATGTTCATTTCCGAGCGAAATAAAGCAATTCTCGCGCTGTCGACTCGCAATTACGAAAAAGTATTAATCACAGCACGTCAGGTACATACGTGGAAGCCATTAATCGGTAATAAATTTACGGTGATTCGTTAACTTTTTCGCGATTGAAGTATTTCAACCTTTTATATTTTCCCGGTCGACTCAGTTCTTTTCGTAAGGTAAAATATTTAAACGTTCGGAATCGGTGGTATAAATTGGAGCGTTATTCCTCACAATTCCGAATTGAGTTGAGAGCGACCGGTGCTTACCTTTATTTCATCTCTCACTATGATCAATCTATTTTCTTTCGCTTCTCTCTTTTATCCGCCATACCTTTCGATTCTTTGGCCTTCTACTGCTCCTCTTAGTCCAATTTGTCTTTTAAGCAGCCGCGGGCGAGGAAATCTCCGTGACCTTCGCAGTCTTCGTTCTGCGACCGCAGTTAGCAGTTTATCAAAGAATCTCTTTTGTATCCTCCCACCTCTTTCCACATCTCTTTCCCTCACTGTCTCCACCTCATCTTGGTGTGCCCATGAATGTCCATTATGCCGAATATTTCTTACGGGAGCAGTGAAGCGGTAGACAACGGTTTTTTATCACCTGTCTGGTTGAAGGGCTTCCGCTAGTGTGGAATAGAAATGCAATCATAGATAGAGTATAATATATGTAGCTAATTAAGTTTTTCTAAAGTAGCTCTCAGAGGTTGTGCATTTCTGGTATAATTACCTCATGAATGCGACCTTCTTTGCAAAATTGTGCATCTACTTTATACTGAAACATTTATAATGTTGTTTATAAAAATAAAATTATCAAGTTTATCTCTGGATGTAAATGAGCTACGTTGTGATACTCTTTGGCTATCTGCATCGGTATTGGAATAAATCTCAGGCATACAATATATTCTCACATATAGAATATCATATGCCGAATTAAATAGTGATTTTGCGACGGCTCCAAACTTTTAATTGGTTATGAGCGTTTGGTTTTTTTGATAGATTTGTATGTTCCTGATTATCAGAGATCTACACATCTCATAAATTATTTAGCATGCATGTTATCTTACTCGATTTATGGTTCCTGAGTTGTCACACAAACATTAATTAATCTTCGATATTGACAGGAAATCGTTATCTATCACCATCTTTAAGGCTACAAATAAAGTCATTTCTGAAACATCCCAAGACTAAGTGTAAATTGACAATGAATGATTTCCTTCCTGTTTAAACATGATATACGGGCGAAAGCTTAATTATTTTATCATCAGTTAACTGGTCATTTCAAGGCTTCATTTCCTACGATCGCATTTTGCGAGCGTATCCCGCGGCGAAATCCCAACGTATATCAGAACCTTGGGAAAAAACACCACGTCCGCCCTCGTGACTTGTCTCTTTTTTGTTTTCCACTCTATCGCAAGAAGGAAGTCCTCTAAAATCCTTCCTTCCTCTCCTTTGCATTGGGGGATTCTCGCTGCATGTACCTCCATCAGGGGGCCAATGTCTCACTCTCTTCTCTTCATTAAATCTCCGTAACACATCGTCACTTATAACCCCGAGGCTACTCTCGTTCCCGCATCCGGTGTGTGCATCTAGAGTTGCCAAGAGGGAGTTTCCATCGCAGGGGGAGGTTGCCATCTTTTTCATGCATCGCAACGGTGTGATTTTTTTCGGTAATGGGATGAATGCTTCCGATGGGAGGGAAAGAAGATGACGTCACGTGTTGGCTTTCTCGAACATTGGAGTGGGTGCTTATTCTCCCCTTGGTGGCATGTATTTCTTTATGAAGGGCTCATGTAAAATTATTGCCCGGGTTCCGGGGGGCCGCTAATTACCGCTATTCAGGATGGGTCTGAATGTTTTTCCCCGTGTTTTGGGAATGTTTGAATGTAAGGTATTTTTTTGCTTTTGCCAATTAAGATTTTTCGGCTAATGTTATGCTTTTTCTTTCTCTTTTCAGGTGAGTACCAGCAGAAATGCACGTGTATGAGCTGACGATGCAGTTAAGATGAGTAGATGGAAATATGCTTGTGTTGGAGTAGGGTTAATGATTCTCATACTTTTGATTTAAGTTGTTCCTTCAGCGTGTGTATGATAAAATGAATTCTTGGCTGTGGAGATTCCAAGCTATTGGTGTTAAAGAGAATTATTATTAACTTCCGAATCACGAATTTTTTTCTTAGATTTTTATTAGAAATATATTTCGTAGATATTCGATACGATTTTCTTTGTACAGGTTAAATTCTTCGGAAAAGACAGAGAGTTAAACAAGGGCTAAAGATGTTAGATGATAAAGTTAGATGATAAAGAGGAAGATATAAGTTAAAAAGAAATGGAAAAAAGAGCATTAAGTAGGGAGTTTTAGATCTCTGAACTACTGAAAGGTAGTTATAGTAAAGGTAATAAGTCTTGGCCAGATTGAGAATTGGAAATACAGAGAAATGTTAAAGCTACGAAGTCACTCTATCAGAAGTCTTTACAGCCCTATTTCAATATCTCTAGCCTAAGAAACTAAAATTAATGGCCGTATACATCTACTAAACACGAGTTTAGAGGCGTTTGAAAATAAAATAGTTGTAAGCGATAAATCCACGTAGATATTTCCCGTTAATGGTATTCGTTCTGGAGGAGTAAAAGACGTTCGAAAAACTCGAAGCGATTAATCGAAGGGAAAACCCTATCGATTTCCTCAACACCATT
Source organism: Pachydiplax longipennis (assembly GCA_036926295.1). Lineage (NCBI taxonomy): Eukaryota > Metazoa > Arthropoda > Insecta > Odonata > Libellulidae > Pachydiplax > Pachydiplax longipennis. Next base: position 24,199,618 of record JAVFKF010000012.1, read on the forward strand.
TCGATTTTAATGGCGCTCGTAATTTGAGCGAACTTCATCGCGGAATAGTCCATCCAATCAGCGCGAACGTGTCATTCATTGCGTCTCCTTTGCGGAAAAAGCAAACCGGTTCCTTAGAGAGGAAAAATAAAACGGGAGGCAATCCGAAGGATACGCATTTGAAATCCCAAATAGGTACGCTACGTTCCGATTTATATCTCATCGATAAATTGGTCATCAAAATGAGAGAGAGAATCCTTTCCTTCGAGAAATCGACAGGGTTATGTAAATTTCGAAGAATTTTAAAGCAGGCAAAAGGCTCGATTTTGCTTAGGGAAGAGAAAAGGATGGAGGGAAATATTTAATCCATTCCCTCTGAAAGTTTAAGCGGCCATCGAATGCATAAATATGCCATAGATACAATCCCCGATAACGACTTCAACACTTCCGTACCTCGAAACGGAAAAATCGTCTTCCGTTGCGCAAGACACAAACTTCAGGTCGTAAAATTAAGCGGAAACAAATCGTCTTTGACACCTCTCTTGCGCAAAAATATTCCTAAAAGATTTGAACATCCATTCTCCGCTTTTAACCCATCCCATATTTTTTTTAGCGTTTTCACTGTTCATGGAAAGTGGATTTAAACACCGCATTTCAGTGCGATATTTTGGGATGGAAATTTGGAGATAAGAAAAGCGAGAAATTCAGGGGAAAGTTTCGTTGAGCTATTGAATGGTTTTTTTTACCTGTTGTTTTAGCAAAAGTTCGCTGTTTGCATTTCGAGTATGCACATCTCAGTTTCCGTAGAAGTTTCGTCGATAATAATTTGATTAAGCGAAAACGGCTATCTCTTTAATGAGGATTCATATTTTATACCTCGAATATAGCGACTAGTGAATGACATTCCTCCCACGTAAAATCGGAGAAAATGATTGTTTTTATGTTCAAAATGTATTTCGGATTATCTTACAGTTCTTAAATGATGTTGGCTTAACGAGATATCAGAGAAACTAATGCAAGTTTTCAGACTGTAAAGTATACGTTCACTTTCGTCATTTCTCATAATTAGTAGAGTACTTTTAATAGTCCTTTTGATGCTCCCATTTTCTCCTCGCCATTTTCAACTATCTCTTCCAGTCAAACTGCATTCACACATCTTAACCCATTGCGAGAGAATATGCCAATAGTCCCACTTACATCGTATCAGCGCAACACTAGGCCTCTTCTTCGAAGACGGTAAATGAAATTCAGGTTACTCCTCTTCTTCTGTTCTCTCCGAAATCGAGAAGAGAAAGGCATGCGCGAGTTGGGAACAGCAGAGGAAATTTAGGTGGTGTAGATGGCTCCCCAAGCGATGGAGTTATATAGGAAAGGAACGGAGGAATCGGAAAAGGAAGATATGTTTGGAATTTTTGGGAATGGATTCTATGGGAGAATTTGGAATGTGTTTTGCAGTCGATGAGGAGGTGCGGTGGGTTAATGGTCGTGTAAAGATTTTAGTCGAGATAGGGAGCTCTCCTACATCGTCAGCGGGTTTTCGATCGAAGAGTATTGACTGAGAGGGGAAAAAATTATGAAGTAGATCTATGGTGTCGATAGAATTCTTTAGCAATGTTCAGAACGAGGCAACCAAATGTTTTTAAGTCTCTTTCAACGTGTTCTGAATAGTTTGCATTTGAATCAAAAGTGATTCTTGAGGCCGTGATCAAGATCGCTCATTGGTCATTTTTTCGAGATACAGACATACGACGTACAGCTATGAGATGCATATGATATTTCAAAGCAGCAACATTCTTTTTCCATAATTAACCCTTAAACCACGAAACCATTGCATCAAATTCGCTGAAACTGCAATGTAAACTTAAGTAGTCCTGATCCATCGTATATTTAGCTGGAATCCTGACTCCCTTTACTGATACATTACCCGTTTCATAACTGAGAAAGGAATACATAGTGAGATTTATTTACGTTGATATACACTAACTTCATGAAGATAATTTAATGAAAGTTATAGAAGAGTTTTTTTTTACAAGGATCATTTTTACGGAAGAAAAATCCCTCAAATGAATTTTTCTCACGATTTTATTTATGTTGGAATTCATACACCTCAAACCGTTGTTGAATATATTTCGCCTTAATTATTCGATACTTCCGAACTTTTTCATATTTGATTTACTCATCTTTTTTCATATAGGTGTAGTGTATAAAACGAAGAAATCGGTTTTAGCGCTCGCTGGAAAATAAAAGTGAAAGGTGTGAGATGGACTTGATTGGGCACCGATTTGAGAGAGGAAAGGTTTCTCTTAAAAGACAAGAAAAAATGAATTTCCATCATCATTTCGATGGCAGGCGTAAGGATTTCTGGGAAATATATATATGGAGCAAGCGTCATGGAAATGGAAAAAGGTGACCCTTGAAGCGGAAAGGAGGACGAGTTATAGAGAGACGATGAGAATGGTTCGAGCGAAGTGCGAACCAAACGGGAAATAGAATCTAAGAGAGGCGTAACGTAGTGTGAGGAGTAATGAGAAGGAAATGAAAGGAGAGACGGGGTCAGCGCCTGATCCCGGAAAGCGGTGGAAAGAAGGAAATTTAGCAGAGGTGCCGGAGAGAAACGACGCGAAGCCATTTCAGAAATGTGAGCGTGGATCGGGAGTTGGATTCGCGAATTTTTCATCATTTTTTTTTCTCGAATTTATTCCTTCGGGAAAGATTAATATCGCTAATATATTTCGATCTGGAGCAGGACTCGCATCGAGAGCGGTATCTTTCATGCGAACGTCGATAAGATTTCTTTCGAGGTGATAAAGTGAGGCTGGGTGCAAACTAGCGCGGATTATGTCGGAATTTCGATACAGATTTTTTCCTTGCATTCGGAGATTAATATGTCCACATTCATTTGTAAGGTTTGAGTTATACATCCGTACTGCGGATTTTACGGTATAGAATCGGTGCTCTGCAGCGTGATTTATTGAAGGGTCTATTAGTGAATCGGCAAAGTAGAAGTAATTTCGTTCACGAAGAGAAGCGGAATACTCTGTTCCCGAAGGATGATGATGGGAAAAATCTTGGGTCGTTCCAACAGCTTGGTAACTCAGGAAGACTTATAATTGAACTTTCTATCACTTTTCTTATCCTCTTACTGAAGAGAATATTGATTGATTTCTTCTGAAAATTCGCCCATGTTACGAAAACTGTTAAGAGCTATTAATTCAGTATTTCCTGAATTCTACATAACAATTCTCATTCGTAAACACCATTTAGTCGCTAATTCCCTTTTATTTCGATAATTCTTAAATTGAAATATCCCTCCTTGAATAAAAAAATCGAGGAAAACTTAAATGGAAATCATTCAAGGATTTTGAAGCCGTCCATAAATTAGTGATCAATTTACGAATGAGTCCTTTGACCCTATGTAATATTTTAAGAATAGGCTTCTTCAATATTGTTATGTGCTCAATTTTAAAACTATTGTGGTTTTAAAAATTTCTGTAATATTTGGGCTTTAATTTTCACCATGGTCTTTTGTTGATTGTGAAAGGCTCTTTTCCGGCAGTAAAAGGAGCTTTTTAACCTGTAACAGTGACTGTCTTCTTCTCTACATTTTGTTTATACACCGAGAATACCCCACTTGCTCTCCTTTCGCCTTAATGAAAAACGAGAGACCACTGCGCAATTCAAGGAGGAGCGGTCGAGAATGTCATAAACAGGGAAGATATCTCGGAAGAAGTCTTGAGGAAAATAAGGAAGTGGCGGGATTTGATGAGGAAAGGCTTAAGTAGAGTGGCTCTTTGCATTTGGATCTCGTGTCCGAAGTGAAAGACCTCGGCATGGAGAGAAAGGCGGAGGAACCAGAGGAGAAGTGCGGAAGGGAATACGACGAATTGAATTCGTTCTTAGGAGCGGCATAAATTGGAAAAAGGTGAGAGGTCGTCTCCGATTCTTGATTAAAACTCGCCCGAAAGAAATTTCAGAGCTCCCCGGTATTTCGGCCTCGGAGTTAGTGAAACTTGCTGTAAAATGAGGATCTTCCACTAGTTAAAAGAGGAAAGGGACGTTCAAAGACTTTTGTTTCCGATGGCATTGGAAGGGTGCGGCATGGGAATAATATTTGCAAACATTGTCTTATGGAAATAAGGTTAAGCGGTATGTTTTTAGAAGAACAGAGTTCATTCCAGTTTCCTTGTTAGTGTTGGGAAGGAGTTGGTTGGCAGGACTATTAATTTTCATGGTTGATCAGGACGGATTACGTTAATAGGATATAACTTGATCGAATTAGCGCGATATTCGCTCGAGGTAAAAAAACGGTTAGAATGTGTGCAGTTAGTCATTGCAGGGATATATGGAATGGGTGCGGCAATCGTTAGAGCACCAATATGAAACGTTTGCCAACGGAGTTGACTCACTTGTCCTTGGTTTACTGAATATTAATGCTCATGGTGAAGGAATATTATTTATATCCTATAGTACTGACGAAAAGATAAGAATAGTATAGGTATTAATTTTCATGATTGGAAATATTTTCTTTGAATGGTGTAAGATTAGGTTTGGAAGATAATACTCCTAACAATTGTAAAGTATGAATAGCGTTAATTTTAAAAGTATCTCTATCGGGAAATTATAGTCCTGAAATAATCATCAAAGATAGATGTACAAACAGACATCAGTAATTAATATGACAAGATTCTGAATTTATGTATTATAGAAAATTAATTAAAATTATTGCGGAAACTTCTCGATGCATGTTCTTGTAACGATTTCATTAAATTGCGTTATCTCCTCAAGGAATGGTCAAATGAAATTTAAATGTCATGAATTTTGATTTCATCGATAACTTCAATAGTATAAAATATTTGAATCCTATAGGCGTTAGAAGGTTAGTTCTTAGTGCTTGATAATAAATCTAACATAAACTTAGTATTGAGTAGTGCTTCCCTATCCTTAGTGTATGACTGTTACAGAGATTTTATGAAACCAACTCACCTGTTTCAAACTTTTCCATTCACCAATACTTTTACTAGATATTAACAAAGTTATCCGCTGCAACAGTCGCGAATCCATCAATTACCTCATTAACCTAAAGGAAATCTCATTACTCCTACATCTAATAACCCTCTTGAGGTCAGGCCCTTAGGAACGGCGGCGATGAAATCTTAAGTGTGAATCGACGGGCACATCTTGAAAGGACGCCTTTGCGAACGTCAAAGTAACCCAAAACTCATTTAATTCCGAGCCTCTTCTCTTCCGAGGAGTTCGTACACCGCACTTTAAACTAATCAGTAGCGGTCCTAATGGAACCCTAATCAGAGGGAGATAACGGGGAAAAACTCTTTGGAAAAGTATTTCCCTTTTAATAACCCTCCCGCACTAACAACCCTTTGCTCAGATGACTAATCGGAGCCAAAGAACGAGAGACAAAATTAGTCGCTTCGTTTTTTTAGCGCGATCTTAGCAGAATCGGAATTTATAGCGAAAAGATGGCAAGGGGGTGGAGCACTTGATGATGCGGCCTCGAAACGTAAAAGGCGTGGATAATTGAACGGAATTGATAAAGTTTAGGGAAAAGGGAAGGGGAGAGAAAAAGGGAAATTGGAAAAGATAAAGAGCAGCAGAGAGAAATGGTAGGTGTAGTAAGAAAGGGGAAACGGGGTAAGAGTGTGAGTGGAGAGGGAAATTCGAGGTGTATTGAAGAAGAAAAGGGTGAAAAAGGAAGCAACCACACCTTGATTTTCGAAGGTGTAGCCAAATTAAACGTGCTATAACATCAGAAAATGGTTATTCTTATTGGGGAAATGTTGGGTGTTTAATAGGTGTCGATGAATGAAATGGGACGAGCTGAAGCATTTCGTGTAATATTGTTAGTGTTAATGTTGCATATATATTCATTAATTAGCCTTACCCTATTCATGTCGTTAATAATAGTAATTTTTAAATTTTATCATTATCTTCATTTAATGTTATTGATTTACTTCAGAATAAAATATGATATAGCTTTTATGAGTGCAATGAACGATTTTTCACGGATTGTCTGTAGACTATTTAGCACTTAAAATATTTTCGAATGAGTTCGCATGATTGGTTTATGAAATATATTTCGTTGAATGAATATAACATGAATAGCAGAGGAATACTAAAGAATAAACAATGAGAGGAAAACGCTAAAGAGGTTCAATGTCATAGGAATGTCGATTCCAGGCAAATATGATAACCAAACAAAAAGTAAGTGTTCGAAGGCGATAGCTTTCGATCTGTGTATCCAAGGCAGAAAAGACACCGTTTCTGCCGCTCGGCGCGAAAGCGGAAAGTTCAGTCAATCGAGCGGAATGATGGGATTCCATTATGAAAAAAGCGACAAGAGGGAAAAGTAATGAGCCGGTCGAATGAGAGGAAGAGAAACGAAAGTCGTATGGCAAACAAGGAGACGAAACGGAAACTCTTCGGGAGTGAAGGGCTTGTCGGAAAGTGGGGAAGTGATGGGTATGGAGAAGGGAGAGCATTCGATGCGAGAGGCAAGCAATCAGGCGAGGAACAGAGTACCGAAAATACGACTATAAGAGGTGAGGTCGATTACAGTGGAGCACGTGCTGAGGGAAAAGTGACGTAGAGAGAGAAACGGGAGATTTCAAATTGAAAACAATTAGTGGAGGTAGAGGGAGACAGAGTGAGATAGTAGGTTCGACGAGAAAGGGTTGCAAAGTTTCGGGGACTCTGAGAGAAGAAGGGTAGGCGAGAGATGGAACAAAGGTGAGGATATGAACTTGAGTGAGGAATGCGAAAGAGGAACGGAACAAGAAAGATGAGGAGCGAAGGGAGGCGTAAAGTGCGGAGAGAAAAACAGAGGGGGAAGGAAAGATGAAGCTGGGAATGGATGAAGGAAGATGGCTTCAGGGATGAGGGGCAAAAAAATAGTGGAGAAAAGGTATGAGAAATTAGGTAAGAGGGAGAATAAAAGATTAGGAGATATATCCCAGAGATACTAACGAAAAGGGGCAGTGGTCAAAGTTTAAGATGAATTATCGGGTATAATAAATAAATGATATAATAAGAGAGGAATTTCTGGGATTCTCTTTTAATTCTAATTATAAGGGTTACAGAAGGATTGGATGTAAAACAGGAGAGTTTAAACAACGTGTGAAAACAATGTGATATGTAGATTTTGGGTTGAGAGAAGAGGTCCAGAAGAACTTCATCTATGGGGGAGGATTAGAAAGAAGAGATACTGATAAATGTAAAAGCAGGATAAGACGTTAAAGAATATAAAAATAGAATAATGGATGATAAGAAGAATGAAGGATTATTCAGAGGAAAATGGAATGTTAGAAATGGAGAAGAAATAAGTGAATCGAAAAGGTGAAATAGAGGGAGAAGGCAAGGACAGGGAAGGAGCAAAGTGGTGAAACTAAGATAATAATATAAGAAAGGAGCATGCCAGGGGGAGTGGGAAGACAGGAGAACAGAGATGCAAAAGTGGGGATTAGGAAAGGGGAAAGATGATGTGGATGAGAAGAGGGAATAGAATGGAAAAGAGATAAGGGGAGAAAAGGTAGGCAAGTGTATGAGTGAGAGATTGAGAAAGGGAGATAAGGAGGCGGGGAGAGGAGAATGGTATCCGTTGGTGTTGCCTCTTTCTCTGGGTAAAAGGCGCGTAAACAGAGGTCGAGAGCTAAAGGGGAATTAAAATTCTTCAAAGAAGTTTGGGTGGTATTAAAAGAGAGCGTGAGACGGACGAATAAAAAACGCACCTTTTTTACCTTCTACTCGCCGTTTGAAATTAAATGCGTTCATTTTCTTTGAGTCCCTGTGAGAAATACGCCAGTTATGTTCAATGGAAAGTCGCAAAAAAGGTGGGGAAAGGAATGTTAAAATAGCACGTCGTTATTCCCGTGTGTTTGGAGTTCCTTTTGGTAGATTTCTTAATCTCTCACGAATCCTCTTTAGCGGATTTTTCGACATTAACATGACCAAATGTAATACGCACTTAGCGCAAAAATGTTATCGATTCGTATTTGAATATATAAATTGAATTTAATTCTTTTTCTGTAAATCAGAATGATTTTTTTTGTTATAGAGAGACATGATTTCGAAAATGGATGAGTAGTTGAACAGGATTAGACTGTACGATCTTCCTTTCGGTGAGGATAATTTATTTAATATATACCAATCGAATCCGAGAAAATTATGAGCCATTGTTTTTAGTAATGGCGCAATAAAATATAGGTCAATTTGTTTTAACGGGGAATGACCTAGTTTAGAATGAAAATCACCAAAATCGTACCGAGAATGTAAATTTAAAGTAAGCGCTGATGTGGTGTAATTCATTTTTATCATCTTAGAGTTACATATATTCTGCGAGACTCATGAGTGTCCAAATAAGATTAGATTCCCTCCAATCCTGAGATGCCCAGAAAATCTCAGCGTGGAAATTTGAAATAATGGTCCTGAAATTATTATATATGACAGAGCTCAGACGTCTACTGCTTCTGGATTAATGGTTGCCTTGGGGTAGGGCATAAGAGGAAACAATCCATCAATCAAAACTGCGAGGACCACTATGAGGATTTCATCAATCAAGAATCATACAAACCCATCCTTGATTTCTCTCTCTACTGCAATATCACACCTTCACCTCTACGTTTGGTGAAAACCTTTTTCACTTACGGTCTCGATTAGATTCCATACATCTCACTTCTGAGTCAGCGTTACGTCATTTCCTTAACGGGGGAAATGGATTTCTCACATCTTTGTACTTCACTTCTATCAAGGTTTCAGAGATTTTTTCCATAAATTAATATTATGATGCTTCAGCCTCTTTTCTCATGTCTGAGATTTCATTCTTTTTTATATATCTTAAACAGCTAGTTATATTCCATTTCGAATCTGTCATTGGTTGTTTTTCCAAGTTCTCTGTTGAATGATATTGATAAGTTATTGCAGGAACCCTTTTATAAATTTCAGATAAGTAGGTTGGTTAAAATGTTTAGGTGTATATCACGAGAAAATAGAATAAAATGGAAATAAACGATAATCTTTTGATTAAATGCTTCCGCATTAGAAATACGAGAAAATCAACGTGTTTGACGCATCATTTAGTTTTGCTCCGAAGCAGAGTTTTATTCATCTTGGTGATACATGGAAACCTATTAATCACATCTTAAATATTCAGACGAATAAATCACGGCTAAGAAAAGTGGCTTGTGAGGAATTTTCAGCCTTAACCTCTCTCATATTATATTTTACGATTCTTTATGTGCGAAATCCCGAGATTATGCATATAATCGCATTATTCAAAAGCGTTTGTCCACGCGCGCCGCGGACTCTAACTTGCAAAATTCCGCTAAGCGAGTTTCAGAACCTTGAACGTTAGGGGAGGAAATACAAATCTTATGAGCCAAGCGTTCTGTTCGGTGCACGGTAAATCACTTCCACATCCGCTTGCGTTATTCGGCCGTGAGCATCGAACCTTTCTCTCTGTCATTGTCCTTTGAAAGCGATTTGGCCAAGTGTGGCACGGGGGTGGACGGTCTTAACAAATCGCTTGCGTGCATTGCAGGAAGGGTGCGGAGAAAGAGTTCGGGCGTTGTAATGCGTGTCCACGAACACGTGAGCGCGTGCTTCCTTTATCACGCATCCGGCTCCATAGAGCTGGTCGTCGCCCGCTGCAAGTATTAAGAACCAACGCAGCTGCCGTGCCGAAAAAAGGCGAACTCTTTCTCTAATAACGGACGGAAGCCAGGGTTTTTGCGCAAAAGTGAGCGGGATGTTCGATTGGGCTCCAGGACACTTTTCGGCCCAAAATAATGCATTTACGCGAATTGATAATTTTGATTTTATACCAGACCTAAGCTCCATGTAATCAAAGTACCTTTTGCGGGGTTTATCCAAATTATACCTGTTATGGTGTAACCTAAATCTCTTTAAAATTTAAGTTTAGAACTACAATTGCATTGGTAATCAACGTGTTTTTCTCAATTTTCTTCTCTGAAATATTCTATGGATTATAATAATCGAATGATTGTGAATATTTGTAAATTTATGTTTTCTTATTATCTTTCCTATATAAACTAAATTGCTACTGAAAAAGGTCATGTTAGCTCATTTTTTCTGGAGTTTTACTCTCCATTTAAAGCCTGAAATATTTCTTGATTCTGTATAAGTCAGGGAATCCTCAGTGGAAGAATTAATATAGTATCATTCTATTTTAAATTGCAGTTTTGTGCTTTGCAATTTTCGTCGATGCTGCTGCAATTAAATCACGTCTTAAATTATGGAAAAATATTCATCAATAATTGGAAATCCTACCCGTTACTGAAAAGAAGAATGTGAAAAATCCTCATACAGTTGGAACAAAATAATCCAAAATTTCTCTTCTGACTCTCATTTGCATTGGATTATTAGAATTGATAAAGGCTTTTTTTGTCCAGAATTTAATGCTAACGGTCTTTCTCTATATTTGACAGAGTTTGAAGTAAAGAATATTTAACAATTAATTATATATTATAAAAATATAGTGATAAATACAGAAAATCCACAGTATGATAAAATTCATCTCTCTCGTAAGACCAGATTAATGGGATCATGACCGGCTCTTCTGGTTCCTCAGAATTAATATCCGTATTCAGTACTCTATTTTACCTCTAGTTGATAATTTCATGCCACGTTTGCATCAATCGCATTTGGGCTTTCTGTCGCATGTTAATTGATAGCCTGAGGAAAATCATTATTCGAGTCAACGCTGTCACTATCGCACGAACTGCAAGCTTTACGACTGCTTTAACGCCGCTATTGAGTAGCAACGGAAGTAATCCGCAAGGATATCTTGAACATTAATTGACTTGACCAAAGGATAGTTCCTTATGAGCCGGAGACGGGACTTAAGTTTCTCTTTCCAATGATCAACTATATTTGATTATTTTGTAAATTCTAATACTATATGCATGTATAATATATGCATACGTAATAATGTTTCTCTTATATCAAAATATATTAAACTTGTCAGCCATTTAGTAGTAACAGCAGATTTAAAGCATCATTTGAAATTTTGTAAAATTTCCTCGTTATTTTGCGGAATCTTGCTACGGACATAAGTAATTTGGCATAAGGGAAAGGAAAATTTCTCCTTCCGTAAAGAATTATCCTTCCTTTCCGTAAGAATTATTTTAGTTTGTTCATAGTACGGTTAGCTTTCTGTTCATAGTATGGTTTTCCGAGCGAGCATGCTCTTATCATTACAGTGCATTTTAATAGAAAAATAAAATTCTTTAGAACAAATAGTATACCGATATGAATTGTAGTTGTTCTAGGATAAACGGAAAGGAAATATATCGACGTGACTCGAACTCCAATCCCGGTCGGATTTTCCTTGGCTTAAGTTTTCTCCGCGTCAGTTTTCACTTCCGATTATTCTTGGGTTTTAAGTCTCATGCCAAGTAAATTTCTTTACTCTGATCTCATTTTATCAGTAATATGACAAGAGAGTCGTCAAATTCAAAATCCTCTATCATCATCTATCAGGTATCATTAATTAGAATCGAATCAATTAAAAGCTAAAATTCTTCTAGTACCCTGCGAGTCCTGTGCAAATAAATGTAGCTGAAAGTACGCGCTCGAAATTCCAACGGAAGTTTCACGCTGATAATCAATTCCAGGCAATCCGAAAATTAAGCTCAAGAAGAATCTAAAATTATAACAAGTGTTGCCTAAAAATACGTATCTGGACCACGCACTCGTAGCAAAAAAAAAAACGAGCACCTCTCGGCGGCCCCTACTCTTGGGCGAAACCCTTCACATCTCTCGTCTCCGAAGGCCCCTGAGGGGGAGTGGGCGTTTGAGCGCAAGTGTCGGATGGGATCAACGCACTGGACGAGACGGCATGCGGGTGCACCCTTTTCAAACTGCGGAATGAGCAAGGGGTACCGGAAGGGGGGAGCAGAAATAAAGACGGCGAAATTTCGCATGTCCGCAGGGAATGGCGTCGCGCAGGAGAGAAGTGGTCGAGGATTTGTCCGGGAGGAGTGGCACCGATTATGTGTCGAAAGTGGAATTAAATGGCTGAAGAAGGCTTCGCGAAAAGGTCGTTATTAATATTTTTTTGAGAAGCTGAAAAATAAATACAGGGTTGTACTCGCCGTTGAAATAAAAACTGGCTCGCCAGAGAGGCCCTCTGAAAGGTTCCATTTTATTTTTTGGAACTTTAATTTCGCTTCCTTTTTCGTTCCACTCGAAAAATTAAGGACAAGGGCTCGCGGTGAATGAGGGTACCCTTACTGCAGTAAACAGCGTTGTGCCTATATTGGGGAAGGATCGTGTTTTTTATTTCTCTTCCGTGTTATCTTACTCATCTCTCCCCCGTCGATTTGAAATTAATGGATATTTGAGTTTTGTTGCCCTTTGAGGGAGATTGTTTTTTGGTTAAGTTAACGCTGTTTGTATGAGTGACGGTGAATGAGGAGAAATGGTTCGTGATAAAATTACTTCGGTTTATGTAATGACGAGGTGTGTGCTCTCATAATGAAAGCGATAAAAAGCGAAAAATACCAACATGATTCAAAGAGAAAACCTAAATGGAACCCAATTAACGATTCTTTGCTTATTAAAATCACCTTCAGTGTACGACATGAACTGATTTTAATTCTTTTTGCCCGAGTCCCCGCTTGTTATTGCCGATCGATTTATCGATGTCGGATCGATGGTACGTTTTCCGTCGCATCATATGAATTATTATTCATTGATCGTGTTAGTCTCGGAGTAGTTTGACTGGTGTCTGTAGATTAAAGGCGAAGTGTGAGCAGCGCTTTCTTGGCAACCAATTAAGGAATGAGGAGGCGCGGGAAAGTCCTTCGGAGAAAATTTCCAGATGCCTCTCCGTAAGAAATGTGTTAGTAATCTCGACGTCCTTGTTACACTGTTTCAAAGCTCTTCAGTCACCGAAGTAAAGGCAGCTTACGTCGACTTGACCGACAGCTTAATTTACGGCTTCCGTAATTACGCAGCTGCTTTGGACGAGCGGAAAAGAAATCGAAGAGAGAAAAAAGTCCTCGTGATTGATATAATGGCCATTCTGGGAAGTGTCCATCTTCGAGACTTAAGAGTGAAGAGTTGATTGTTACTGATATCATATTTAAAAATACGTCAGGTTTGATGTAGAAAGCTTGTTGGCTTTGACTCGAATAAGTGGTCGATTTAATATTATTAAGGAAAGCTTGAAAATGCTAAATTTATTGTAGTATGACTAAGGTGACGGAGAAGGTGACCACTGTAGTACTACACCATTAAAGACTAGTTTTGGAGCCCTCAGCTTCACGAAAGAATGCAGGAGTGACCACTTCTCACGTGGTAGTTGCACCAATCTTCTTGGAAGTATTTATTTAGGCATAATTTAATGAGGCGAGCATCTTGATTCACTTAGGCAACATGAACATGGCAAGGTTCCAGTGCGATGATGAATTATACATTTCCAATTACTTTTCTCTTGTTGTCATCACGTTCGAGTAGCTAAAATAAATTGTTGTTTCAGTTAAGAAAGCAGGATTCTTCCAAGTTCGGTTAATATAAAACATGATGAGCTTACAAGATCAAAAATGAAAGGAAATCTTTTTCCGAAACTCCATTAAAGTTTTCTCTTATAATTATTGAAGGTCATTACAAGATATCCGTCAGAATTTCGTGTGAACACTCTACGTGGAAAATTAAATAAAGAAGGAATGGCATACAGATTTTCATCAATTCCTTCAGTCATTTCCCATTCATCGACAGTTTTTTTTCTCCTTTTCCCTTTTCCCCCTTGTAATTATTTCTTTCCACTTTTCTTTTCCTCAGTCCCCTTTTTTTTCTCCTCTTTTCGAAAGCTACTCCACTTCTTTTTCATTCCACGCATATATTTTCCTCTTCAATTCACAATTCCCTACCTCCCTCATTTTTACCTCTCCTACTCTCCCTTCTATCTTATTCCTGTATCTTCCCATCTCTCCCCGTTTCGCTCATCTTTCCCAACTTTGATTAATTCCGTAGACTTGGTTTGTGAAATCATCAAACTCTTTTTTCCTGTATTTATTATCATTCTCACCTTCTACAGCGTCTATTATCCGTCGATTCGTTATTGCAAACTTCCATCTATAATTTATTCGCTTATTTTTTTATTTGAAAGGAAAGCGTCTTTCAGATTTAGATGGTGGATAAAACTAATTCAGAAATTTCACGCTGTAGATTGGGTGTGGCAGTTTTTTCGACAGATTCTTATAATGATAATCTCGGGCAGCACAGAGATGGAATATTTCAGCCCTTGATGTTTAATTCTCTTATTTCATATTTGTCGAATCAGTGAAAAATCTAAGTTCTTAGTTTAATAATTCATTTAAACTATATTTAATCTAATATTTTGTTTTTGATGATTTACTTTATTTAATAATTTTTGCATTTTTCTCCGCCGTGTTTTGCAAAAGTATTCTTGTTTTCTCATTCATTTATATATTTCCTAGTTATTTCATTATTCCATCGACTTCACACTTTCGATCTCAAAATTGGTATAGCATATAAAGACCATAGATAATGAATAATAAAAAATAGAAGTATCTTCTTGCCAATTCTTATCGGTTGAGGAATTACATTTGCTATTTAAACTGAAATACTTCATTATTTAGATTTACGCGCCTTTCTTATGCGACCTTAACTACTTTCTCAGCGAGATAATTGTATTTTTACTTTTATTCTAAGTAATTTCATTCTCACTCCCAAAGATGGAAATAGAAACGTTACTCCCAAAAATGTCCTTCAGAAAGTAAGCGTCATCGTTCATCCTGGTTTCAGTAGCTTAGAACCTATTCCATTCTTTATTTGAATTAATAAAATACTTTCCAGCAAGGTAAGAAGAAAGCTCTTAGTTCACATCCGTATAAAGTATTCTGATAACCTTATTGCTACGGATCCCTTCATCACTAGTAACTCGTATCAATTTACGTATCAGAGTGGGTCAAAGTTTGATTAAAGTATAATCTTAATCTAAGTATTTTAGTAATTTTTATATCTGAGAATTTAATTACCTTGTTATCCACTTCTTTCTACTTTCATATGACAGCTTGCACTTAGCCTTTAGCGGAGTATTTTGGAAACAGAATCGTAAAAATTCATATTCATAACTCCCTCGAAAGCGAGATTATCTAATCTATCTAATTCCTCTTATTCTTAGCTGATTTTTCTTTCGTTCTAGATCATCCCCACAACTTACTTTCTCACCTGTCTTCCGTACGCTTAGTTATCGCCCATCACTTATGTCCTATCTGAAGCCATTCTTCCACTACCCATTTTCTTCAACACACAACCCTTTTCTTTTCTCCTCCCCTTCCAAGCCCCAGCCTTTCATGCCTCACCACACTCCCTCTCGGTCCATTCATCCCTCCTTCCTCATCCCTCCCACAGAACCTGTAATCGAATTCCTCCTTCTTTTGCTTCTCTCAAACTCCCCATCCAACAAATGACATTCCCTCCCTCTCTTCCAATTTCTCCTTCCCTTTCACCCCTTCCCAACCACCATGTCACCGCCCTGTCCAACCTTCCCTACCCTTTCCCTCTGTCACCCCCGAAATTTAATTAATTATTTTTTTCCTTCCTCTCGCTCGCTTTCTTCCCCACCCTCAATTTTCGCCAACTCCGTCACTTGAATTAACCCGCACGGTTTGACGCAGCACCAGCCTCGGGTTGTCGTCGAGGTAAGGGAAAGTAGGTAGGGAAGGGTAATCTTTGTTTGTGTCTCGTGTGTTCCCTGCTTCCAAAGAGGTTCGTGCCCTTAAAAAAAAAAGAAGGAAAGCGGAATCGCGGGGTGGGAATATATTTTTCAATTTCTTTGAGTCTTCATCCTCGGCAGCGTGCCTGAACCCCAATTATGCCCTGTTCTGTTTGAGTTTGAGGTGAGGGTAGGAAAAATATTTTCTCTGGGTTTTTCTCTGCTTTCCTCTCGCGTTTTTCTCGCTTCGTTTTCTTCTAATCGGTGTTGATGGTTTTGGGTAAGAGTGCAAACTCACCCTGGTATACATGTGTGCGGTTCAGTTTTGTTTATGAGTGCAAGTGGGCTCTCGGATACCCAAATTGATAGCGCGTTCGCCTTTGGAGAAAGAAACCCAAGTTCAATTCCTTGTGGTGGGCCATATGTGCGAAATGATGCTGTTGATCTACTTATAAAATTCTACTATTCTAAGGAGCAAGCTCGTCGAGTTATAGATTTCTGTGCGGTTTTGGATTAGATTGGAAGGTCATCACGGTCTGTATTTTTTTCTCGCCATCCTAAACTAAGCCTAAAGACGAATCATCGAGCGATTTCTCTTCAATCTCCTTTTTATTGCTCATTATAGATAGAAAGGAAAGGCTTCTGTGTCGAAGGATTTTCGCAAGTCATCCGGGATTGGCTTTCTTGTCTCAGAAATTCTTTGTAAAGCTCTAAATGTTCCACTGAAATGTTTTCCCGGTAGATAGAATAGGGCTGGATAAAGGTGAGGTGAAAGGTTGGTTTTCCTCTTGTTCTGTCGCTGTTATATTCTCTCATTTTACCTGAATCCTCAATGTAATTAATTTCTGCGGCAATTCCAGTTTTAAAGTTTCCTTCGTTTTACGTCTGCCAACTCTGTTTTCTACATGCTTCAATCCCTCATTTCTCTCTCTCCTAATATCTGTCCCTTTTTCTTTCTACCCTTTGTATAAAAGAACGGTTATGAATTTTCCCCGCTGTGGTCTTGATTTTCAATTGTTTCCGCTTGGCTTTCAGACCGACGCGAGAGAGAGAGGGATGAAAAAAAAATGTAATTTCAGCCTCGAATGAAATCCGGAATATGTTGCATTCCCTTCCCTTTTTTTTACTTTCGGTAGTAATTGCGGGAAAATTCGGTGACATTAGTTTCCTTCCGAAGTTGACTCGAGCGAAAAAATACTCAGAGGACGGACGTCCACCTTTAAGGAAAAAGCCTCCTGATCCGTCTTACGCTTGGATAGAGGACGTCAGTTACCGAAGATGGTGCTGTTGGCTATTTAATAGCAATGAAAATATATCACTCATAAACGCGCTCTCGTATGAAATTTATGAGAAATCACGCCGCGAAATCTTGTTTACGAATAGGCGCAACGTGGTCGTTAACGTCATTTGCTCTGCTAGACGGGACTGTTTTCTTGCCATCAACTCAAAACACTACGTGGAGGAACGTTCATGAATAATTCCTAAGTTAATATATCATAGTCCAGTTGTGGGACTCACATTCTTGCTTTGCTTCGAATCGATAAATGAGAGGATGAACTTAGTGAGGGGTATTCTGGATGGAAATGCACGAATTTCCAATTTTACTCGTCTTTTAGTCTTTCACGGAAGTATTCTTGGCTTTATTAGAACATATAATAAAGAAATTACCGTTTATTTAAGTATATATTTACAAATATGGCGAAGAATCAGCAATGAGTGCTAATCCTTTATGGTATTTTAACATGATTTAACTTTTAGCATATATTTTTTTTCAAAAACATTATTCAGTACATTTTACTTTAGTAAGGAGATAATATGGAAGTAAAGTTTCAACTATGTTACAGCGTTCATATGGACAGAATTTATTTAGTATTGAAAATGAAGATTCATGAAGACAAATCTATATATCTAAAGAGTTTCTTATTATCAGGTAACTCAATTTATCCAAATAATATGTGCATATATTGAAGTGTGCGTAATATTTTCCTTCAAAGAGACCGCACTTATTAGTAAAAAATGTGTTTATGCCTAGTAAATTCCTTAAATTTAAGAGGAATACGATTCTGTTAAATCAAGAATATATTCAGCACGTGTTCCAAAAGTTTACAAATTAATTATGAACATTCTCCGCTTATCTCGTTAATGAAATATCTCAATTGATTTTTCATGGCATGATAATATGCATCAGGAAATACCTCTCGTACATTCCAGAATTCCAAATAATTTACAAAACGTAAATTTTACGAAGCGAGCGTTATTTAAATTCCTGAAAATTTTATTTAAACGTTTGATTCAACAAATAATTTAATGCAATTTCGTTAGTATAAATTTACACAATATTTAGAATTAATCTGATTTAACTCCGCAAAAAAATTAATCTTCATGATTGTCGTAAAGTCTTTAGGCTATTTGAGAGAATTATTCATTTTGAAGATACGGAAGTCGGATACTTCGTTGAATTCCGTGCAAAAATTCTTGCGGTAACGGGAATAATTCCTCGCGGCGAGGGATCGGCGTTGAATTGAGGGTAATGGGCGTTTGAATCTTTCGGAGGAATTTTTCCATTCGCCGTTTAACCTCTCGTATTCGAGAGATCTTTTGAGAGAGCACTGCAGGTGATGTCGGTATTCTGGATGAGCAGCTCAAGAGCAAAAAATTAAAGAAACCGGAGGAAGCGGTAAATTAATTAATCCTGCTTTTCAAGACAGGACAACGACAGATTTTTCTTTTGCTCCAGGAATTAATTCCCCTAATTATATCTTAAAGATTTTTTCCTTTCCTTAATTTTCTTCTCTTTTAAATGGGAGAAACTTAAGAATATATTTTCAACATAATTTTTAACATAAAACTCACTAAACTAACTGGAGAATCGGAGGTGAAACTTTTCATTTAGTGTCTAAAGAGAGATTTTTAATTTAAATTTTGCTCGTTTTATCTCCAGCAGGTTTTCCGGAGTTGAGCGATTTGACATTTTTCATTTACATTTAACGAATTTCTTTCCCAAATATATATTTTTAAAATCTACCATTGGTGATTCCATTTTGAAATATATATTATACTGGATCATAATTTGCGTATCCAGCTATCCATGTTTCGAAATACTAAAAAAAATATTTGAAAACGCTTCGCTCGCTCCTCAACCTATTTCCTCTACCAAGTATCATTTTATGGGATTCTTTTGAGATGAATCATATTATAGATGTAGATATTAAAAAGAATTTTTTTTAAATAAATAAAGATGTATTAATTGGACTCCTTCCTGGAAATAATTTAGGTAGATAGCCGTGAGTGACTTTTATTCGGAGACTTTAAGCTACTTTTATTTAACTAGAGTATTATGCCTACGATATCGCATCATGACGTGGTATCCTATAGCATCGGATAGTAATTAAGCCCAGGATGTTTTACTGATGCAGACAATTTATCTAAGTGGTTATCCTCTACATTCATTACAGCCTCCAATAATCGCTCCGTAAATTCTAATGAGGTCAAGTAAAAAGAACTAAATCGCACGATAACGGAACTCCATAACTTTCACTTTTCTTGTAATTAATTACGCCTTTCTGCTGCAATCATTCAAAAAATGGTAAATCGCGGACGTTTTTCGAAAGATGAACATTATTTATCCCTCGACTTTCTCCTCTGATCCGTTATGTCACCTACATTAACGCACTCGTGGGCGTCATCATTTTCGAGTAGGCGTTTTCGAAACCTTCCAATGGTTCTGGACATTTTCTCGAATTAAGGAGTCATCCATCATCATTTGTTCGAATTCAAGTCTTCGTTTCTTGTCACTCGGGTCCTGTCCTTCGCGAATCGAAGATGGAATCGTTAGGGGAAAGGAAGTAGCGATAGAAAGCAATTTTCTACCTGTTTTGCAAATTCTCATGGGGGTCCACATTTCCAACATGTATTTTGATGTCGATTGTCGATCTTCCACTCGAATATGTCTTATTTCGATTATGAAGCTCATTTGTCTTTAAACTGAAATCTATTTATCCTCCTCTATATTGATCAAAGATAAAATTAAAAAAGAATTGGGGATTCAGTGGGAATATACATTTTCAATTTGTGACAATATTTTGAATTTTGTTGAAAAAATTTTATGTAAGAGTCTAAATACGGATGTATAAATTTCCATTAAGATATAATCCAGAAGAGAATGTAATGAAGGTGTTTCCTGTAATTTTAAGGTTTAAAGTTCAGATTTACTGGAGTTTCTCTTTTCTCTCAGTCATATCAAAACATTTTTTGTCCTTTCGTTCCTTCAACCTCATCTTCGCACACCTATTCCTTTGCCCCCGCTCTCTTCCTTACGTAATAGGTCTTCCTGTGCAGCTGCGAAGTCGCACACGTGGTAGACTTTCCTCGGAAAAATGCCCCTTTAGCTTTCGATCGGTCCACATCTCATAGCGGACTATTCATTAATTAAGGATCGCTTAATTAATTAGGCTCACATTCTTAGTCCTAACACTTCATTATATGACTATAAACCTCTTTTCTACCGATTCATCTTTCCACCTCGCTAATTCGTCCTTCGTGGATGTATGATCTATGTTTTTTACCACGTTTTATACTTCCTTCTTTAACCATTCCCTACTGTTTTCTTTTAGATGATTAATTAGTGAATTTGAACTTAATGTAGCTGGGTTAACAAGATTTATTAACGTAACTATCTACTTCCATATTTATATGATTAATTTATTTTCTTTCAAATAGAATCACGTTGCACCAAATATATTTGAATGGGGCATTATCCGTGTAGTTGATTTTATTACACGCATAAAAATTTGACTTTATAAAGTGTTATATCTTCCATGTTGCAAAATGATTCATCCCCTTGGAGAATAATCTCTTGGTCTGTTAGATTATTTCATAACTCATCACTTGATGTAATACTTACTTTCCCGTTCAGATAATATAACATTTTGCTTCAAGGCAAATTAGTGAGAGAGGTTTGAGTTTAAGCTACCTCTGTAAAATTTAAGACGTTTCTGTTTTGTTGAAGGTATAAGAGTTGAAAGAGAAATAATTCCATCTAATTTTTCATACCGTTATATGCCTTTCACTTTTGTTTCCATGCTCTTCATACCGTCTTTTATGAAACCTCATTACTTATTCTCCATTTCCTTTTAAGTCGTCTTCGAGCTGTATTCGCTCCCCTCTTTCCTCCTACCATTATTTATTCCCCGCGTCTTCATTTTCGTTCTGTCTTTCATCCATCCTTTCTTCAGTCTCTTTTTTCACCTCTTTTCGGCCAGCTAAGGTTAACACTTTGTCAGGCGGAAGAAGTGGTCCGGACTGGTACTTGCGTATGTGAGAATACTCTTCCCATCTGCCTATATAAGGTTGGAATTTAAAAAAGAATCGCCGTCATTTGTTTCTCTATTTTCCTTTCTCCTTTCAAAGTCGACATCTTTGAAATAATCTCGTCACGACCGAGACATAGTAAGGCACTTCCACTCCATCAGGATGAAGTTGAAATGGATGAAAAGGATTAAGCCTTTCTTTTGCAATTTTTATTTCGCACGCGGTTAAGAATTCGTCATGCGGTAGGTTGCGCTTAAGTAAATGTTTTTTTTTTTAGATTTACTTTCGAGCAGTAAGAGACGGAAGGGATTTCGGACCCCTTTTATAAAGAATTAAACGGTCTTCGTGTCCGAAGAGTGAATGGACGAAACTTTTTCGTAGCTACTTGGTAGACATTATTGAATTACTCCTATACCCGCTTTCACTTGTGGATCTAACTTACTCTCATGAGACTTAACTTTATATTGACTTAGGTAGAGCCCTGATTCAAATCGTTCCTATAAACGGTTTATTGGAAACCGATAAATGTTCATAAGATATTATTCTACCGTTATTTCTCTCTCCGGGATTTTTTGCGTAAATTTGTTGAATTACAGAATGGGAATAATGGTTTACTTTGTGTGGAGACGCATCAAAAATTCTTTGAAAGCGAAGTATATTTTTTAATATTACACCGGCTTATTCACTGACTGAGGTGGTGATAAATAAATCTCTACATATACTGAGGAATATACTACTAACATTTTTAACATAAAAATCACTATACACAATCGCATGCAGTAATTAATGGTAATGGTGCGAGTTTTTTTTTTAAAAGATAGCAAGAATCGGGAAATAATTTTACATCCAAATAAAATATGCATATTCATTAGAAAACATTGTATTTTGAGATTAATTAAAATTATTTATTTGATTTCAAAAAATCTTATCTGCTGTAACGAGGAACAATAATATTTTGCTGAAATATCAAGATCGTGTCCAACTTACTCAGTTAAGATTTTTAAACAAAATTATTTAAATCTTGATTCAAACAGTTATAAAATTAAGAAGTATGATATTTAATCTCTCCATAATGAAACAATTAATATAGGAAAGATAGTCTTCTGTGAACTTCATTTGTAATTAATTTCTCAAAAGAGAGTCGAGTAAGATTTTATGTCAGTCTTGATGAATAACATTGGTAATCTTGCCATTGAAAAGTTACTTGTGAAAAATACCTCTATTTCAAGCTCGGATCAAACGTTCGGAAGCAAAAGCTCAGTTAATTCTTACGTTCTACCTTTCTTCTTTTTCTCTCTTTTATCATGACAGCGAAAAAGAAGAACACATTTTCAAAATTGCCATGGAAGTTGGTACGGTAATTAAATTTTTCGGGGAATATGCCGAGTTCTCTCAAGTTGAATCATATTCATCAAACATTCAGGACTTCAACTTTTTCAGTGGATAAAAATCACTTAACGAATCGGGAGGCGGAAGGATTAATTACGAAAATAGCAGGAAAATAAGCATCTCGGGAATTGCTCCGTGAGAGAGTGATTCGTAAAAGCAGCTTTTACCTTTCTAGTTTTTGCTCACTAACGACATTTTAAACCAGCAATTGATGATAATTTATTGAAGAATAATTGCAGCGAGCTTTTTTCTCGTTCACTTTTGAGAACTCAAGTTCGTCTTTTTAGTACGAAAATATCTCGCAATTTGCAATTTATTTTGTAAAGCACTTACCATATTTCGCCATTAATTCAGGGCACCATCTTAAGAAGGCTGTCTTTCTACCCGTCTATTGGATTCACACACCTAAAATATCTTAAATATTCACTTTGGGAGACGTATAATTTTGTTATTCCTTTTATGAAAATTTCTCTTCCTTTCCTTACAGATATGCATGTGATCTAATATTTATAGAGAATGGTTTGATTTTGGCCCATAAACCAAATGTCTTGGCTTTCTAAAGTTTCATTGTCTCTTCTTTTCCCCCAAAATGTTGAATTTAAAATTGCGTTTATTGTTCGTATTTCTGATATGACAATTTTATTCCCCTTCCCCGTTTTTTAATATCGCAAAGTGATGAAAATTTTAAACTTCACGTGACCCACATATTGTCTAAACGGGTTTTACTTCTGGAACAGAATGCATTAAGGCAAATTACATGTAATCTGTACCAGTTTACGAAAAATGGATAGCGTGTAATCGTAAATTAAAATAGTGAATGATATAAATTATGTGTTTGATAGAAACATTGATTCACTAATCGTAGTCTTTACACTTGTTGGACATATCTTCTGATTCCAGTTACAATGTATGTAACATTTTTCTGTTTGTCAAATTATGAGTCAGTTATGTAGCTATGTTTATTTTCCTATGCAATGCATTTTTAGAGCGTTATGTCTGTTATGTAAGGGTGTTTCATGACAAATTTTGAAAAAAGAAAGAAAACTGCTATCCAATCTACTTCAAATGACCTTCACAATACCTTCAAGCCACTAACATACGCAATGTAAATCTCTAGGATATATACAGAAAAATGCAATCAGTGGAAAACATGGGTAGGATAAAATAAAATACTAAGCCATTAATCTGATTACTGCTCGATGTCTGAGCTATTGTCGAACCCTTTCTTTCTTCGAGTCGCATGTTTTTCAGACGGTTGTAAAGGCTGTAGAAACCGGAAAAAATAAACTTCTGATTCAATGGGATCCAATCTAAAAATCAAAAACTTTCTTTTTCGTCGACACACAAGCGAGCTCATCAGCGCCAATGCGTTGGCATTAAGCGCCTCCCTTTTGCAGTGACAGATACAGGGAAACAAAATAACTAATTTTTCGGACAACCGAGCTACGATAGACGCTGAATCGACTCCAGAATCTCAGTGACGAACGAGAAACGCGGAAACTACAATCGTAAAAATGGATACTGAATGAATGAAAATAAAATGAATTTGGCGATCGGTAGATCGGTCGCATATAAATACGTGCATAGGTATGTAAATCGTTAATTCGGGGAAATTGGATTCTTTTATCCTTTTTTATTTATTTACATATACCCCACAAACTTACAGTGGAAAGTAATTAATATGAACAATGAACAGCCACACGAGACCATTCGCTAATGGAAAAAGCCGACAAAATTCCCTAATCCGGAAAATCCGCGATTCGAACCCGGGTCCGTGGGGCTAGAGCGATAACATGCGAGCACGCTAACCACTCGGTCACCACAGCCGGTCTCGTCTTGACCTCTTACTAAGAAATTGAAATATAAATAGAATGAGAATTTCAAAGAAAGATAACGAAAAATATAAACATCAAGTACATACATAAATACCACTCCATACATTTTTGCGATCATACCAAAAATACGATTTAAAGCATTTGACATTAAAAATTTGTAGTAGAGCAGGGAGAAGGAAAGAAATAACAAGTTTGTTTGTTAAAGCATGCTGAACCCACGAAGAGAAGGGAAGAGTAAGATAGGGCAATACTCAAAAATATAAATTTTTATAAATATTATTCTGGTAATATATTAAATAATTACAATAAAATATTATACGAATGATATACATAATAATGTAGTAATAAAATTATACAATCAGTACAAATGATACTCTCAAATATATATGTCTAGTTAAACAGACCAGAGCAAGACTGAGGGTGTACGAAAGCAGAAACACTAATAACAATATTGGAAAAAATATCTGAAAAGGTCTCGCCGTGAGCAAATGTTTGATTAGACGACCAAATCAAAATATGTATGTACCTCACTTAAAATGTAGGCAAACTTTAATGTAGAGATAGTGAGCGAGGGGTACTTGCAGTCTGGAAGTGTATTTTGATGGACTCGTCGAGGTTTCTCAATACGTCTAGTTTCGTATATTTTAAAACTGTGCGGTGTGACAAAGGTGACTGGATTGTCGGGGTTTTAAAGAGGGGTGTGGCGTGTCTGGGAAGAGAGGTGGTCGTGGGAGAGAGGGTTGCTGCCTGCGTTGATTAGATTTTTAAAGGGGAAGGGACGCGAACGAAATTTCGGGCGTTAACAGGAAGCCGGAACCGACTTTTTCCGCTTACAAGTAAAACAAGCAAATGCGTAAGGTTTTCCTTTAATTTTGTCCATCTCTTGACGGTAAGAAAATTACTGTAAGCGCTTAAATAACGGAAGTCCTGCATGATTAGTGAAGAAGAATTTAAGTTGCAAATATATGAATTCCTTCATTTAAATTACGATTTGAACTTTTTAATTCCACGGTAAATTCTATAAAGAAAATAATTGTAGATTTTGCGGTGAAAACTAGAGTTGAAGTCTCAATGAATTCTCGAGGTGTAGTTAGAAAATCGGTTAGGCTGCATTTAAAAAAGTATTCTCCGGCCACCCTTTTTCGAGGAATCTTTGGATGTGACTGCATTGCCTGCTAATTTTTCGATTCTAATGGTTGACATAGAAAATTGTTTGCTACGATCGGAAACAAATTATGCATAGATTTTTAAGGCTAAAGGAACCACATGAAAATGTTGCAGTTGTTGTAAAATCGCTGTTTTCGATATTCATTCGAATTCGACGCTGTCAGATGAAAATGTCACAAATATTATATTCAGGAAAATTAGCTTATTACGTATCATCTCAGTGTGCAATCAGTTCCTAATTCGATCATTTTAAATTCAGGTTGATTTGAGATTAGTTCGATTCAAAATGTTGCTGTTGATGGAATTCCTGGTAATTGGAACAAAATTGGATCATTTTTATGATTTCATTTGAATTGGCAATCCTTCGATATTTCTTCACTAAAGTATTTAGTATGGTTTCCTCATCCAGGCTTAAGGTTTGATATTCTTCAGCTTGGTCAAGACTTCCTTCGCGTGTATTCCCCTTAATTTACTTACTTAAGCATGGGAAAACTCGTTTCCATCTTATAATTCTCCTCAGAGGACTCGTTCCCCATCCGCAACAGATATCTCCCCCATGGTTTATCCTTCAGAATCCTTAGCGGAAAATGCACCAGCCTTTAATAAGGATGGAATGTGTTGCTTAGGTAATAACGCGGAGAGGTAAAGATTGGAATATATGGGATAGAACGAGGGGTGGAAAGAGTGCTAGATTGCAGAGTGGTGGTAAAAAAATAAGAGGGGATGTATGCGGGGTTAGATGGGGCGAATCCGAATAACTTGTTAGCCAGGGAGAGCGGCGAGGAAGCCCTGGTGTCTGCTTTTAATTTCTTCACTCACTTCCATCTTCCAGACCGTGGATAAATCCCCTCGTCGGTCGAGTCCCGTTCCTTTAACGATCCTTTCTCATTCCCTTCTTTTCCCATGCTTTTCTTTCCATCTTTACTTTTCCTATCTCCGGGAACCGCTATATCAACCTCCCAGCACCCAATAATTCACCTTCGCAGGCTGAGTCGGGCTCGTTATTTTGCAGTCAGCTCGTCGTAGGGTTAGCGTCGCTTATTTACAGGTTATTAGCTCTTGATATGACGCGGCTATTTTGTGGGTTACGTATCTTATAGCTTACGCATCGCAAAAGAATTTTCTGCTATTTTTACATTTATTAAGGTCTTTAATACTTAATTTAATTATGTATTAAATTAATCCATAAATTTAATTATAAATTAAATTTATAATTTTATTTAATAATAAAGTGCTGCTTGGATTAATTATGGTGTAAAAATTTAGATTTAGTAAAACTAAACTAACCCGCGTGGTGGAGAAATTGAAGATATTCACGAGATATTTGTTATATTGGAATCACGCTCATATAGCATTTTTTAGCAATCTTATGTAATTGTTAACTATTAATAATAATTTATTTCCCATTGCCTTGACGGTATATTTCGAGCATTATTTCTTAGAATAACGAAAATTTAAGTATAGTTAATTTCTAGTAGGATTCATAGTTAATTATTCTTCCGTTTAGCCATATATTGCATCTATTGATGAAGCTTTGTGGAATTCAGTAATATATTAAATGAAATAGCTATGAAATGAAGATTAATTTATTACGATTGGGTTTGACTATTATATAGATATCTTTATGTATTCTGTCAGGAAAGACATTTTTCATACTCTTCTCTATTTTGCTAAATCGAATGGAATATTTTGTAATGGAATATAAGTTCAATTGGATCGTACTAATATATGAATTGGTTTTCAGTATAGTCTCATTTTAGCCTATTCATATTAAAGCAGCTAGATTAGATCTGAATCCATCCTATCTATTTTAAGCCAAATTGAAATTTGTAAAAATTTTTCACGGTCAGCTGACCGATCGGATCCATCGAAGCTAGCGCGTTCGACTCCAAAATCTCGCATGTGGCACACGGACCGCATATGGACCTTTCCTGCTAAAGAAGCCATGGTATTAAGTATCACCCAAGTATAGCGGGGGACCACGCACACGTCCCCCACCTATCCATCTTCCCCATCCTCCTTAATGCAGTTACGGCGTTACCAACCCTCGATGACCAACTCCGTGCAAAAAGCTTTTCCTAAAGGAACCGGCTCCCTTCTTTTTCCTCCGGCTTTATTGATTCCGTATTCTGAATCTCTCTCTACGGAGGAGAAGGTAACAGACGAAAAGAAATGGTGGGGCTCTGGAAGTGTCGCCCCCCGCCCCGGGGTCCCCCCTTTCACATGATGGGTGGCGGGAAGAGATTTGACGGATTTTTCGAAAGTTTTACCCCCGGTCGCCTCTCGCATTAAAACGCAGTCTTGGCTAAATTCGCCTCTCTCTTTGCGGAATCTTCGTCCGTAATACATTTCGACGTGGCGGATAATCCGGTGCAGCGTTGTGTTAGAGGGCGGTGTTCCCAAAGGATTTCTTCCATAAGAGCTTAACGTCCACTCTATTATGAAAGATAATGTTTGCAGCGCTGTTGGCCTTATGGAGAGGAAGAGGAGAGATTGAGAGAAGATAATGAATGAAGACGGTCTAGACAGTGGGAAATCCTCGGCTCTAATGCCGGATCGGGATTCTAGGGTATTTATGGAAAGAGGGGGCAAATCTTGTCCTCACACTCCCTTTGGGTTCCTTTTTTATTTTACTCTCCTTTCTCTTTCGTTGCCTCCGCGTTCTGGCGGAAAATATCCGGCGTAATAGCATTAGGAAAGTATCTCGACGTGAGGATAAAGGGTGCATCGTCTACGGAGTAATTTTGTAGGAGCTGGAAGTGCGACGGTTATGATATTAGGTTGGAGAGAATGTTTGAATTGGGTCGTTCCGGGGATGTTCAGACGTTTTACATGGGGCCTTCGATATTTTACATGAAGGCGGATTTACTTTATGGCTCAATTGCGAGCTTACTCGTCGGGAAAAAGGGTGTTTTCGTATGAAATGATTATGCGGGATTCGAGATTTGTTTTTCAGAGGATACGCGATGTTCGCCAGTTCTTTATAGACGGAGGATTGCTGAATTTTATCTCTGGAATAATTTAAGTGAATATCTAAAATCTATTGCTGAATCTGAATTCTATGTGTACGTCATTATTTCGCTGCCAGAAAGGAATGGAAAGATTCGAGGATTATTTCAGAAGTTATATTTTGACGCTGCAACCTGATGGAATTGCAACTCTGTGAGCGTCGATAGTAGTGTTCACAATTTTCAATTTAATAGTCCTTTAATAGAAAAATCAAGTTATAAATTAATGAATACCGATACTCGTTACTGTTTCGTTTACCATTTATAAATATCGCATTGGTAGCTAATTGAATGAGGTCGTTAATATTGGGGATTTATAGTTTCTGAATTTTTGCTTGCATTCATTCCTCATATTTGGTGTTCGATGAATTAACAAAGTTTTGATGTGAACATTTAGATTATCTATTGTTCTGATTATAAGTTCCTTAAGATCAAATCTAGAAAATACAAACCTCTTCCTACGAAGTACAACTTTCTAAGGCTAGCGTGTAATTGCTTTTTTATTTTATTCAGTCTATTGTTGTCATACTTTTCGTTTAACACGTGATTTAGAGAATATGTACTCAGTTTCCCCCATAAAGTATGTGTCTGAATCCATCCTTGAGAGACTGATGTGATCTCTAACGATCCCTGAATTTTATCATTAAGTGGAGGAATTCTCGCCTTGAAGACTATCGGGGGTTGCGTTTCATCGTTTTATTTTTAAAAGACCATGGGCAGCACGAAAGAAAACTAGGAAAACTCCGCACACGCTCCGACAACTTCCGGCCAAGCTCTGTTTTCGTGTACCGATCATCGCTCGCCTTCTCCGGCATTACGCTCGCGGTATCCGGTAGCTCGCTTGTCTTTCTCTAGAGAGATACACAGGGAACCGACTGGATGTGCTCGCAGCAAGCCTATGGTAGGAAAAACAAAGATGGAAAAAGCAGAAGACATTCGCCGTCCCTTTTTAATTTTTTTCCGACCTATTTTGTTTTTCTTTTCGATTCGTTTGCCTCTTTGATATCTTTTGGAAGCATACTGAAACACATGGCCCCCCGGAGTAAGGGGACTGGGAACACGGATATCTACTCCGCGAGTTAAAAAATTTCGTACTGCTCCGTAACGAAAGGAGAAAAAGAATGCAGGGCGCTGTGTCTCCGAGAAACGCCGCTTCGAACTTGACGATGATAAAAAAGGAATGGTAAAAGACATACAAGGAGCGACGGTTCGCTTTCCTGGGAATACCATTGGCATTGAGATGGAGAGTAGTCCTTTTGCTGACTCAAAACAGAAGCAAATGAAACATGTGACGTTACTTTTCTAAGATAGTTAATTTCAGCATAAAAATCCTGGCATTTCTCGCTTTACTTCGTGTTTTAATATATTTTAGAACTCCATGAAAATAAATTTGACTGAACTCCTGGAAAGTAAGATTCTGTTCTTGGAACTGAATGACTAGTAGTGAATATCAAGTTTACGAAGGAAGTTGTTTACCTTACTAAATTAGCTATACCATCTAAATCAGCTTTTGCTCATGATATACATGAGCAGTTCATGGGTGTATATGAATTTTTTTGATGTATCAGATATTTCGATTCATGTATGGAGAACTTTCTGAGGATGTATTTCTTTAAAATAATTTTAAAATTTTCGTTTCTTTCTGCATTTATTTATTAAATATTTTCAGTACCTATGGGGAGTGGATAAAAATCCAGATATTATGATAGCAATATACAAGACAGGATGAAGAAGTCTACCTGTTAACCGGTAATTTCACTCAGTTGAGAGACGCCTATGGACTATTGGTTGTAGTTTAAGAATCTCTTTAAAGGTTGCGCAGGGTACCAAATTAATCATTTCACCTCAGCCTTTCTAATTTTTATCGCGTTTACCATCGAATCGTTTTGTTCCCACTTAAAATCCTCTGAAGTTCGTTATCGTCTGGTTTCATATTCCCAATACACTCCATTTCCAAGACCAAAACGTAACCTCCATTCATCTCTTCGTTCAGCGCTGTGGTCCAAGCCTGTCTCCTCGAAAAATTATCACTCTCCCTGGTATTCCCTTTCTCATTATTTATCCTTGCACTCTTTTTTGTCAAAATATCTTCTTTCGTCCTGCAATAGAAAAAATGAGCATTCCCGAAATTCTCCATCTGACCTTTTCATTCTTAAAAAATATTTTCCCCCAAACCTTAGACTTCTTTCCAATACCAAATGTATCTATACAATATTTTACGATATTTTAATTAATAATTTTAAAAATCTCAAGTTATATTTTGATCGTCTAAAAGGAATATACAAAAAAAATTAGACAGAAGATCCGTGGAATCGTGTAACAAAATTAATAGGAAAATAATTCTAACTTCGTCTTTCCTTGGCTCTGTTTTACTTAAGATTATTTTAGTCCGTTCTATTTTATCCAGTACATCTTTCTGAGAATGTTGGATCCTTTCTTCGAATTGTCTTTGAATTAATAATCGCCTTCCAAGAAGAAGTCCACGTGCTGAAGATTTAGTGTCATGGAAAAAATTCTTCAAACACGTCCAATCTTCCATTTTTTTCTTCCCACTCTTCCTTCCGGTCTCCTTTAGGGTCCCTTCCCGTCATGTTAATTTATTTCACATTAACTTTTATTTTTATATTTTTTCTCACTCACTGTATTGTTTTCCGAAACGGAGAAAGAAAAAATGGAATTGCTTATTGCTCTCGTCGCCTTCGTTTTTCTTTTTTTCTTTAGTTGAGGAAGTGCAGAAGAGACTTCGTATATCTAAGCCTTTATTCTTTTCTCCTCTCCCGCATTTCTTTATCTTATTTTCCCATGTTTTCTTATTTATTTTCCTTCTGATCCAATAACTCTTATTTTCACATTTCCTCCTTTCTCCTTTACCCATTTTATCCCTTTCTCTTTTAAATAAATTACGCTTTTTAGCTCTTTCCTTAAATACAGACATTGGGATTTGCATTCAAATTGCAGTCTCGTATTTATTGCTATAATCAAATTTTTGTTATTTGGAAGATTAATTAATAGTTACTAAATATACTCGTAGTTTTTTAAAATATTTATTATAAGCACTATTTTTTTCAAGAATTACTCCATTTTGTTGAGAATTATTGAAATCTAAGATTCCCGTTTTCAAGTGATACATTTACCTTAAACTGTAAGAAAGTATAATATTCCTTTCCACATTTAAATGGAATATTATAATTAAATATAAAGCTTCAAAAATATTGTATTATTAAAATGGAATTTACATAAAACAATGTTTCAATAAAGGTACTTTAGCGAAACTAACAGTATACTATATTTATATTTTGGTCACTTCTCATACACTATTCGTAATGCATGTAGTCAAGAGCATAAAGCACAGAAACCTTTTATCCTTGATTTCCTTTCCTTTCTCCTCCTTTCGTTCCTGCTTCCCCATGCTCTCTTTTATCTTCCTTCTCTTTTTTAGCCCTTTTCTTTTTGCTGTCTCTCCTATTATCTACGCTCTTTTTGCTTCGAACGGCGGTTTCCCGAAAAAAATTCCTCCGCTTCGGAATCGCTTTCTCTAAACAACCGAAAACCCGCGTAAATTATTATCCGCCGAGATTTTTTCCCAGGAATCGTTATCTTTCTCCCTCATTTTTTTCGTCACGATCTGAGTATGTATTTCTCCTCCCGATAATTTCCGCTTCATCGCTCCGGCATTTATTTTTCATTTTATTCCGCGCAAACCGAAAAGATAAATGTTCCAGCTTATGACTCTGCGGAAAAAAGAGATCGAGGAAGTGAAACGCTGTGTGGTGGGAGAGGGAATCCAAGTGAGATTCATTGGATTTATATGGAATTTTCATTGTGTTTGTCCTTGCCCTCATACCACTCCTTCCCTTATCTCTCCCCTACTTCTTCGCCACCGTACGATGCTCTCTCTCCATCCCCCTCCACGGGAAGCGTCGTAAATCACCGTTTGCAACGGCTTTTGAATTCCTCCGCTTATATTGCCACGGAATCATTCGATCCGATTCGAATGACGTCGCTTCGTTATTTTACGTCTCCCCTCTTACAAAAGTAGCAAAAACCTCCTTTTTCGTCCATTGCCTCCCTCTTTGAGGTTTTCCTTTCCCCGTTTTTCTCCTTTTTTATCGCCATCCTTCGGCGTTTCCCATCTACCACACGACTTTCCCCATCTCGCACCTCTCTCTCTCTCTCTCTCTCTCTCTATTCCTCTTCCCAGGATATTAATTGGAGCACAAGAGAGTGGAGCTCAGCTGGCACATTTCCTCATTAACATTCCGGGCGTTCTTAGCTTTTCCCTTTTGACTCTCCCTACGTTTTTTCCCTATCTTTCCCACCGACGGTTATCTTCCCTCGCCTCTTCTCATACATGCGTCTTAGTCTATACGTGACGTTTCAAGAATATATTTCAGTCTTTTCTGGTATCTCAAAGGGGCTTTGATGTTCTATATCGAATTCGTTTCTCGGAATTGCCATAATGAGATTTTTTTCTATTCTATTTCTATTTTGTCGGTGAGTTAACGTGATACAATCTTGATTTAGGAACGGACTCCGTCACCGTTTTAATGGAATTCCTCTTGACGTATCACGTTTCTAAAGATCAGAAACGAGGTGAATTCTGCGCACTTTCAAGGTCTCATGCTCAACCAATGCAAAATAACTTGGAATTCAAGATACGCTTGATATATTGAAATAGTTTTTACTTCAATTATCCCATAACTCATTGCTACCATTGCAAATTTAGATTGACTCTTAGATTGAGAAGAATATCAATGTTTCTATTTGGCTATATAATATCGAATAAAAAAGATAGATTAATTTGGGTGCTGTAAAATTAAACCAGATTACGCCAGTCAATAGTATAGATTAGTGCATTACTTCGATTATTTTAAGAACGTTTTTGGTTACTGAAAATTGTTAGTTCAAATTTGCCTGGAGACTTTTTTCAATATCGTACTTCAGTCTCCACAAGTATAGCCTTTGAAATAATTGTTTACCGTGAATAATTATTAGGTTTAATTATTTCTGTAATCGATGTTTGATACTGCTGAGGTAAACTAATTGTGGAAACTTGTGGATATGATAGAATATATAGTCCGTTTCGCTTTCGTAATCACTAATTACCATTTAACTTGAATAACTAAAGATGTGAGACTCCTTTGTTCTTTCTGGTGATGTGCGATTCATGAGCCGCCTTCAGTCTCGCATTTCCTGTGGAGAGGGCATTCATAATTAGATTACAAAATACCAGGACCTTCTACGGTGCATTCCGTCTCTTGAAATCACCTGATATTTTCGGGACTCCCCAAATAAGAACGTCTCGCCGAATAAATCAATCCAGTACCCTCAATGGAGCTCTTATCTGCGGCCCCATATCTCATCATCTATTGTATTCAGATTTGATATTCTCCGAATGATATTGAAGATCCTCGATGTGGACACAATGGATCTCAATCCCTCACAGCCTTCTTATAAATACTCGAATCATTACTCAGTGTCTGCTTCTCTAAAACTCTTCCTTATTGGATAAAATCCCACCTGTCAGGGGTCGACGTACAAACCTGGGATTGACAGGCTTATTTCATTCCTCTCTCGCTTTACTTCTAACCACCGCCGTTCTACTGTCAACTTTTTTCTGTGCCCGATGCATGGGATTCTGCGCCCTCTAATCCATCTAAACTCCGGAATTTCTGCGCTTATTTACCTTCCTCCTAACCCGAAGTCCTTTACGAAAATTAATTCCAGGAGGATATCTCTCCGATTTATTTATCTCGGTGTGTATTTTCCATATAAGTACATTTAAGATGTGATCAGATTAGAATATCGCAAGGATTTAATTCATAGTTTTTTGGATTCATGAATATGCCTCGGTTTGAGATAGGTAAGTACTGATAATTTTGTCTCCTCTGAGAAATCTTCTAGATATATGACATTAATTGCTGGCAATACCAAATTACATTTATTCAGTTAAGTTTGATCCTCCGATCTACATATTTAACTTAATGCTTCCGATATTCGTTTTTATGCTGATTATTTTATCCTCATTTTCATTCATTAATTAGGGATAACATTAAAGTTTATCTTTTGGGTAAATAATTCTAAATTATCGGAAAACCGGGAGAGCAGTTGAGCTTTATTAATCCATTTGGAATATTACTTCATATAAGTATAATCAACGTCAACATTTTTCTCGACTTCATTTTTGGGGTGTTAAAGGAAACAAGTGATTACAATATCTCTGCAAAAATCGATTCTAAATCAGGCATATATCTCTTCCCGCTATTTTCGTCCAGTATTTTTTTCCTATGGTGAATTACTTTTCTCAGTGCTGCCCTATGCTTCTCTTTCGTCCCTCCTACGCTATCCTCCAAACTTCTGTCTCTTCTCCCCTTCATTTCTTATCCTCTCCATATCTCTCTACGCTCATTCCTTGAAAAATGCGGAGCGCGGAAATTAATTCCGACATATACACTTTTTCCGACTCTCTCATTCTCCTCCCCCTCCCTTATTCCGCTCAATTCCCCCATGCCCTCCCACTCACATCTTCCCTTCCTTCCCCTTTAAGACTCCCCCTCCATTCCACAACTCTTAGCATCATCATCTTCACTCTCATTCATATCCTTGTATTTTCCACCCCCACCTTTAACTCTCTGACTCTCTCTCTGTGACTCCATCCCTCACTTCTTCCTCCACTCACGACAAATTGCTTTTCCTCTCCCTTTCTTACTCCTGGAAGTCTTTCCTGCTTTCCTTAGCAACCCTATGTGCTGACGTTTCTCTTTCTACTGAATTCTATCATATTTCCCGATTTACTGATGTTTGTTGGAAGTATTTCACTCTCCAGCGATGTTTGGGACATCTATATGGTTATTTATTTCGTAGGATTGTATTACAAATGGTATTTGGCAATCTATACTAAGTTGTGGAGGTACAATTTAAAATAAGCTCTAATATATAACAGCCTTTCCCCAAGTAAATGCTCAGATTATTTTCCATTAAGCTCTAAACGCTGAAGAATTACCTATGTAATCTTGCAGAAGGTTCAGAAATTGATGGATTTTTGTAGGTCGTGGAAATTGTGTGATGAAGCTGAATGATTTCAATTCTAATGAATGCAACTTTGAAAAGTTTGGGTTAATTTAGAACAGCAGTCGTCGAAGAGTTATCTTTAGGAGATTCGAATGACGTTAGGTTTGAAGATGAGAGTAAGCATGTCGTTAGTAACGGCCAATTTGAAGTTTGTCTCCAGTGTATATCTCTTTTCCAGTTCATTAATTTTATCTGAGTAATCTAAGGGTACTTAAGAAATAAACTGGCAGAAATTTCCATAAGTATTTTTGCCCTCTGTTTGCCTTGCATACGTTTTAAATTTCAAATAGATATATTTTACTCTTAATGGTCATAAGGACGATATGCACCTGATATCAGCTTTGGTATAGTTCGAGATTAAAATAGAAAATGTAGCCTTCTGTTATGCTTAGCGATCAATCCATTCCAGTAGATGTTATAAAAGAGTTATAGAAGATAGATGCGTGTGTCTGAGACACTCTTAGCGCTCGTTCTTCACAATCCCATTTAATCTCGCCGATTTAATTTCCGTCCTCTCAATAAAACGAATGCTACGCATCGATTCTCACGGAGGTCGTGCGTAATCGAGAGGGAATAACACATTTTCCTCCTTTTTACTCGGGTGCAGCCACTTTTACGGGAGCGATTGATTGATGAGTCTGGCTGCATTAAAAACGTCCAACTGGTAGCCTCGGGGGGCAGTTATGACTTTTATAAGGAGTAGACCCCCATAGGATCCTCCCTCTCACGTTTCCCGATTTCTTCTCCGGAAAGATTCCCCGCCAGATGGCTCGCGTCGAATCCCAAAAAAACTGACGGTGGCGAAGCGCACTTTCCGAATACTTGCCGCAGCGGAGAGAAAAAATAAGGAAATATATTCGGACGGAAGCGAACGTCGAATAAATGACTGACGCGAATTTATATGCGGAGAAAGAGAGAAAGGGGGCGTCTCCGGAGTGAAATTACGTCTGGATTTCCGGAGATAGAAGAACGCAACCTGTCGCAGATGGTCTTATTTTCCTCCTCTTTGTTTTGCGTTTTTTGCCGCCATATTTTTCATCCGATGTCACAAATCGGGAGAAATATGTCCCCGGAAAAGGCAATTCCGTCTGGATCACCCGCTGGACCTCTGCCAGACGTAGAAAGTTAAACGAATCCGCATTGCCACCTGCATCACGGAATGCAATTTTCCTTCGCGATTTAATTCCTACAGGCTAATACTAGTTCGACAAGCGCGTGCCCAATAATCTCCTGGGAATGATTAATGTACTTAGATCGGCTAAGAAGAAGGCGATCTGGAGAACACGTGCGAACATCATCGTAAACGATGCAATGATCCGTTTGACGTCACTTGAAATTCGGACCAATAGATCGCGCGTCAAATTTTCTACGGGCGGTATAACGGAATGGATATTCCTTATCGTTTCAATTTGTAGACCGTTTGCTTAGGTTTTGCTCCTTGCTCTTCGATTGAAGGCAAGGTGGAATGTTGGTGATAGGAAGATTGAATCTGCGGATAGAATGACATTAATTATCTGCGAAAACATGTTATGATGAAGTCATATGCTGACGTGAACTGTCTTATCTCCCTCCAGATCTCCGGATACGGAATGAAGTTGGAAATTAATCTCTAGAATATCGCTTTTTACGTTCTGCTATTATTTAGTTTTAATATCCATCGTAACGAGCATAAATTATCGACATATACTAGAACCTTTTGCTAGCAGAATTTGTTTTAAATATATGGGTTTAAAAAGATGTAGCTCACCTAATAACAAACTCCAATTTTTAAACGACTAACGGGAAATCTTTTAATATATATCTACTCGCAGTCTCCTATTAAATTTGGAATTTCATCTTCAGTTCTATTCAATTATATGCATATCGTACACTTCGCATTTTGCCAGAGTCCTCTCGGAAAAGCCCGTGCAGTTTTCACTAACGTAGCAAAGGCAGCGGCAATAATCAGTCCACATCCGAGAATTTTGTCATTAAATCTACGCTCATTTTGCTGAATTGAATCTGGGATCTCGCACGCCATGTCACCTTGGATTCTAAAAGCGCCATAACGATCCAATTATAATCGTTCGGATTACAATTCTCAGCCTGGGTTAATTAATGCAGCACTGTATTCGCGAATTATTTACCTTTGCTTAAGCTTATCTGATACCGCATTGTCATTATCGCGTGTTTGAATCTCCTATGTGGTTTACGAGAGCGTAAATAATTCCGAAGTTCTATTCATCGACTTCCGTTTAATGGCTAGTTCGGCTGTGTATAACTTCAAAGCATCGACGCTTTCCTATTGCGAGCTGCAGCAGCAATTAGTTGTTTGCCCTAATATTAATTTTTACTGTCTCTTACCCCTTCCGCTCCGTCTTTTGCTCATAATTTTCGCTAATTCAGCTGTAATTGGGAAAGACTCCTGTGTTGCTCCGAATCTGATTAACATTCTCCCAAACGGAGATGGGGCTTAAAATTATAGCAAACAAAGCCGAACGCAAAGTAATATAAAGTGGCAGGCTTATTATAAAAGAAAGGGGGCGAAAAATAAAACGAATGAGTCAGAAAGGAGAGGGATCCTCAGTTTGGAGAATGGAAGGAAGCATGAATTTCGGAAGATTTAGTGGACGAGAAACGTTTATAGATTCCCGGGTTCTGAGCTCATTTGGAGGAAAAGAGGAGAAAAAATCTGCGCCCCGAGGGGAAAATTGGGAATTTTTTCCGGGAAGAACTTCGTGGGAAGGCTTGTAACTCGGCCATCATAAAATAGCAGGATTTCTGTAGCTTTTTCCACCAGTCCCGCGCCGTTCATATTTTATTTCCTAGAAATTTTACGAGGTTTAAATCGCGTCGTTGGGCAAGATATTTCCAGTCGCGTTTTCTTATCGTTTGTGCAACCTTACTTTTAGTTTTTTCGCTAATTTTGAAGCATTCCCAGGTATTAAATAATATATTTTACGTTGCTATGCGTCTTTTTTGTTAATTCCATCTAAACGCAGCTGTCCTGATAGTAAATTCATTCAGTTACTTACTTAGGAGTATGTTAGATTTAATCATTGTTGTCATTTGGCGTCCACTGGAAGATATGAATACAACGACTCAAGTTGTTATATTGATATCTTCGAATTAGAATATCATATATGTGAACTTATAGTGTTATGTTTTCGATTACTATTGAATAATTCTTCATTAAAGATAGCATAATTGTACGTTTCAAATATTAGTCGAGAGTAAATAATGTCTTTTTGATTACTCAGGCAACAGGTCATCCAAGAGATGACTTTGAACCCTGGGAACATCTGCTTTAAACAAGCTTTGCTCTAAAAATTAACCCCCTCTGAAGGAAAAAAAAAACCTTCCAATTATCATCGCTTTATTTTGCTACATCTACGTCGGAGGTCTGCGAAAATAAAACTTGGGAACCTCTAAAAACCTGCTAACGAGTTCCATATGACATATTACCGCTACAGACGCCCTCAAACTTAGGGATCGAGCCTATGAACGGAAGCCGAAAAGGGAAGGGAGATAAACAGAAAATGGGTGGAATCGGTGTAAGCGGAAGGAAATGCACCATTAAAATAGGTGTAAGTAGGCACATTTTCAAAGTTAAGACGAAAATATCCATACATAGACCGGGAAGAAGCTAGCTAAGCGGAAAGGAGAATGTAGAGTCCTTAAAGCAGTCCCTTCCTAGGAAATGCACGGTGTTACGGAATTTCCTCGGAACATATGGGCCCCTCGTAAATTCCAGCCTAATTAAGGAAGTCAGGTCTCTTTAAGCTTGTGAAAACTTTCTTCTGGTTTATTTAGCCAGTGTTTTTGAGTCTGGACCTTCATTTCGGTGTGTTTTCGTCAAAGAAAGATTTTTGTATCTTACGGCTTTGCGTAATGCCAGCCGTCTAATAACTCTATTCACAATTGGTTGATAGATAGGAAAGAAATGAGGAGAAATGGAGAAGAGATGGAGAAATTATGGAATCATTTACTAAGACTTCTCGGTAATTATGACTTCTGTATACGTCGACGAATTTTCCTTATTATTATGGTTTTTCTTGGATCAATAACTATCTTTACTTTTCAAATATTAATTAGTCTCTCCCAGTTAAATTACGAACCTTCTTTTATGCTCTACTTTCAACGACAGAGAATGCTTTTGTCCTTAGATACATTTTGACTGTTAGTGACATTGTTTTGTATTTTTTATTATCTTTTTTGGATATTTTGCCAACCTTGGCATTTAGTTGATCAAAGAAATGGGAGATGCAAGTAATTGTAACGACTATGTATGAAATATTGTTGCTGTGACTCTTCTTAGGAATATCTTTATTCTGTTAGGTGTAAGAAGAAAGTTCGTTGATGATATTCATAACTGTTTGCTTATTCTCTTTATTCCACGTATTCTTCTTCAGCGTTTTCAATTTGTATCTTTCGTATCCTTTCATTGCTATCCTACTTTCCACATACTTTTCTTACTGCTCTACTCTGCCTGGAATGAATTCCCTGCTGTAAACCGTTTCTTCTTCCTCTTTCATCTCTTTTAAAACCCTTCAGAAATTGCGGATTCTCGCTCCGAGAAATATGCCTTTGATAATATTCTCAACGCGTGAGGCTGCTATTACGTTGCGGTTTTTAATTTGGCCGTTAATCATGTTTTACGACCGAAAAAAGTGGGGTGTGCGAAGAATTGGGCATATTCGGAATTTTATCGCCTTCGCTTTGGGTAGGATTAAACTTCTTTACAGAAGCGAACTCAAGTTTTTTACTACAGAGTAGGGATTGCTGGAAAGTTAATCTATCCTTTATGCTATGAGTTACCTAGGTAATTTACTTCGGGTACTATCATGAAGTCGTTATTTCACTGTTATGTCTTATACTAGAGATAGTAATTTGGTCATAATTTTTCCTTACGTCGAGACTAGAGATGCTAATTGTCGTGTTACGGAATCAGAAAAGTTTTCCGTAATTACAAGAAAAGATTAAGGAGTTAATTCATGGATAATGTGGGCATATTTCACAAGTTAGAATTTGTAACATTTTTATTATCTCTTTGAAAACTTTTCCTTGATATTAATACTCTATTCCATGCTGGTGAGATAAACTAATACTTCAGTGATATTTAGAATAGATATTTCATTCTTTCGTATCTTTTAAATTTACGAACTATCAAATGAAAACCCATGTTGCTTAAGACTGTAAATTAGCGTCATAAATTTAAAATTAATATTTTTCAGTATTAGAAACCCCTGTTCTATTAATTTTATGTACACTTTATGTGAAAGTCAGAATTATATGTTCTTGAAGTAGCAGAGTTAATTTATTTGCTAATGGATTAGGTAACCAATGATCATACAGTCTTAAAATTTCCTTTCTAGTTTCATGAAACGAATTCCACATCTTTTATCGCAATTCATTAGTCCATAGTAATATGTTCATCGTAGTAATTTCTACAAAACATATCTCGTACCTTACGTCCTTCATTCTGTGGTACATTTTTCTTTTCGAAAATTTTTCCTTTATATTTGAGTTAAATCAACTGATGATTATTCCTGATAATTGGCGTTTATTTGGAAACCCAAGGTCAGTATACTAAATATAATGTTCATTTTTAAGTATGCTTCCAGAATTTTGTTTCATTATTGTTAGGGCAACCATGGGCGTATCGTATTTAATACGTTATTTATTTCATTCTGGCAGTTTCTAATGTTCTCAAGTAGATAACAAATAAAGAGCAAACAAAAAGAACAAATAAAAAAGCACCATTTTCCATGTCCATTATACTCATTCGTAGTTATAACGCACACTAAATCTTTATATTGCTGAAAAAATTACAATGGAAGATGAAAACCTGTCAAATATCCATCTGAAGTTTTTTCATATCTCAGCTTTACGTTATGCATGACCCGAAAAAAAATCCCCAAAAACTAGAACAACTCTTATCCCTCTTGAGTGCACCTACGGCCATTAGGCAGTCGCTGCAGAGGTGCGATGCATTGTCCCCATTTCCCGCTGAAATTTCGCCGCCAACTTGACCGGTCACAAACCCAAAGAGCGACCTCATCGTGTGAAACGGACTCCAACTCCGTAGTAGTAGTAGTGGTGTATCCGCCGCGGCAACTCAGAGGAAGGAAGGGAGCGTCGTTTTTGAGGCCGTAAATCAATTTGGATAGAGCCAATAAGAGGGAGCTTTGGAGATCGTCTATTGGTGAACAGTGTCGTAGAGAGTTTCTTTTAGAAGAGAGAAGTGGAAAATGCCCGTGCACGATTGAGGGAGTGGGGCGAATCGGATGGATTGTTAAAGGAGAGGATGACGAGGGGTTACGCGTTCTCCCTGTCCGGGTGTCAGATACTTCTGTTGGCGGCGCGGCACAAGGATGACAGAACTATAAAGTTAAGAATGAAAAATTGGTGAATGTCGTATGGTTCGCGGGATTTTAATGAGGAAGGGTTAACCTATGAGAAAGATATATGAGTTTTATTATGTGTGGTTGTTATTCAATATAAGAATAGCATATTTGATATTTTATTTCCTTTCTAACTTAAATGGGAGGATATACTAGGAGAAAAGCCATATTCAGATTTGGTAAAGTCACTCAGTCTTAAATATTTATAGAAAAAATATGAGAGGTAGAATAGGAATTATATTAGTTTCTTTCATCCTGTTATTTACTGGTCACAAACTTAATTTTATTTTCTATTCTCCAATTTTCTTTTACAATAATTGATACCTCTTGATAATGGACCATCTAATGTATAGGCTTGATTTTTCTCTACGTGTCGGGGAAACAAGATCAATGCTATAACTTAAAATCGCGCGAGAAAAATAAAATGACTTGCTTTGAGTCACGTGTTGAGTTTTTCTTCGGTTATTAGAGCAATGAAAAGTTATTTTGACATTCCCCAAATAAAAATGTCAAAACTCACGAGAAAGGTCGATATTTAAAATAATGAAGTAATTTCGTTCTACATTTAAAATTTATTTCCACCTGCTATTAAAACGTGCTCATTGATTCTCTCTCTCTACAACAGTCATTGTCAGTAAGGGTGAGGTACAGTAAAAGTGAAAATGACGGTTAGGAAATGATTATATTGCGTCGTATAACATTGACCTTAATATTCTTTGACTCTTTGTCCAATGATACCTGTTAAATCTACATTCATATTATTTCATCTCATAGTCTGAAATTTGAGAATTTAAACGCTCAAAAGCAGCTAAATATTTTGTGGAATGACTTGTATGGCAAGATTTCGTGTCTCTGCATATATTTCGACACAACGGTTGAGATTTTCTGTAAATTGAAGCTCAACTTATGTTCGTCGACTAGACAGAAGCGCGTTTTTTCTAAGTTGGTAAACATAAACATCGACTGAGGTATAACTGTATGTAATCATATTCATAATCAAGAGTGTATCTTGTATAAACAGGCAAAGTATTCTCTGTTATCCATCCTCTCTCTTTCCGTCGTAGTTTTTACATAATTTACTTTAAGATGTTTTTTTAAGAAGTCGAGGATCCTACTATCTTGGCATTAATGCCTTCTTAGCTCGAAGCCATGGCCTCACCTCTTCTAAGCCTTTGATGTTTGTGGTTCACATTTGCTTACTTATTGAAATGGGCATTTGAAGAGATGATTCATGTTGCAGTTGTCGAACTCACGTGAGGCACTTACATGCATCGCGTTTCCGTATGGCTCTCTCTTTCCTAAACAGGTAAAGAGTAAGATTAACAATGAACTTACGATAAATACAATACTAATACAATACCTGTAAAAGAAAAATAAGAAGGCAAAATGAGTGTCTTTCTTTGCGAATATATTGGCTTCATCTCTATCTGGTATGCTGGTGACCACTTTTAATCCACCCATACTTCAAATTCGAGAAAGTATTCACGAAAGTAGAGATTATTAGTTGGAATAGAAAACAAGATTCAAGTCAGCAGCCTATCAAGTACTCTCCCAGATTACCAGCTATAAATTAAGCTGAATCCAAGTCAATACCAAGTATAACTGTTATTTTTATAAAGCAAATCTATGATGTGCTAAAGGTTAAGCGAAATTAAAATC
Organism: Pachydiplax longipennis; assembly: GCA_036926295.1. Classification (NCBI taxonomy): domain Eukaryota; kingdom Metazoa; phylum Arthropoda; class Insecta; order Odonata; family Libellulidae; genus Pachydiplax; species Pachydiplax longipennis. The sequence continues at coordinate 24,243,134 of JAVFKF010000012.1, forward strand.
CTGTTCTGAAAATACTTATTACTGTTTATTTATGTGTTTCAAAACTATCAATTTTAAAACGAAATTATGTTGAGAAAATAAAATGTAGGCAATTTTACACAGTAGGCAGATTAAACGCAAGGTTTTAAAGTCGTTTGTAAATCTCTAGCAAGCAAAACTCATCGCTTCTGCACTTATCGACGATTCATCGATACGCATTTTGAATTGACGTCATGCATAGTTTCGTGAGGGTTTGAAGAAGCTTTTGATTAAGCTAATTGCCAATTTTGTTATAAAAACTCGACCAAAGGTGTTTCACCTTTGTCGGCATGCGGTGCGCACTGCATGTCAAACGGTGAACGATTTCCAGTCACATGTGAAAGCATTAGTACGAAGTAGTTGTCTAAACAGACATGAAATACTTCTTTCTTGAAAGTAAACGCCGTCTGTATTTATTTTAAAGCTAACCGACTTATATCAAGGAGATTGCTCATGAAGAGTCGCTAACCAGTGGTTAACACTTGGGACATCGTGGTCGCCATTGAGAAGAGCACGCGTGTTAGCGCCCTTCCAATTGCAGCGAGTGGTAATGCCATCGAAAGGTACTTCGGGCAAAGCGCATATGTTCACTCCGAAATAAGTGGGAAGAAAACATTCGAAGGCAGATTTGCAAGACCGAGAGAGAGTTTCCAAGGGAGAGAAGACAGGGAGAGAGCAAATGTGTAAAAAAGGAAGAAATGCATTCACTCAATATGCAGCTGCGGAAACTTGAGTCTTTAAGTAGAGTCGCAAGGTGTATGAAAGGGAGGCGTTGTGCGGGATGGCGGGGGAGGACTAAAAACGTTTGCAGAATGCGCGCGTATTTATGCGGGGAGAAATAAAGAGAGCGGGAGCAAAAACAAACGAAAGAGGAGAGTTGTATGGCCGGAGTTCAAGACGGACAAGGAAGGTGCTGAAGACATGCGGTTTGTCATGCGCCAGCCATTTCTGAACGACAAAGGAGGATTTGTTTTCGAAGACGCTAAGAAAGAGAGACGTCGCAGCTTCTTCCTTTCACCTTCCTCGTTTTTCGTCCTTTCCTGATATTTGCCACGTATCTTCTCCAATGACCATTTACTCTTACTCTCTACTGTTTAGATCCAGAGATCCAGTGATGTATACCGCTAAGCTCTTTTAATCGGAAACCCTTTGAAGCTAAAATCTAAATTTATACTAACAAAAACAAGCAATGGATGATTTTGGCAATGCTACAAAATAGTTCGTATATAAATAAGTAGAAATTATTTTGTGGTGCAGTTAAAATCAGTTATTGCTTGTTTTATTTAAGTTTTAAGTTGACTATCACTAGATATTGCTTAAGAAGATTCACTTTAAATTCACAAATAAGTAAAGTAAAGGTTAAATATAAATTAAAGCTAGATTAAATAAATTAATTTAAGATTCGTTTTAGCTCATATTATCATCATATCGGAACACCAACTAGATAGCAGAAGTTCTTCGGCCTTATTTTTCTGGAAAACACCTTTTATTTCATCAGGTTCTATCTTTCTAGTTCGTATCATAGTCTGTTTGAAACCCTAATTACCTTGGCTGCTTTATTATTTTGCTTTGGATAACATGGGGATTCTCCGTCGAAGGAATTCTTCTGCAGCCTTTTATCCCGTTTTTGTCGCATTTCCTTCTTTACTCTTTTGTGTAGCTCTTGGCCGCGTCTACCTTTTATGATGCACTGTCTTTCCTTTTCGTCTCTTCTTTGCCGTTCAAAATAATATTCAGACTTCTCGTAAAGATTTAAGGTCGCTGACTGCCACCAGTTGCCAAGTGCCGTCTGCGTATTTCTTTTCAAACTCGCCGTTTTAAGTGCGTTTCTTTCTATCCTTTCAGTCTCCCTATTCGCTGTTGCGTTTGTCAGACGTTCTCCAATGACTGAAAACAAACGGTGCCTACCTCAATATTCAAATTAAAAGCTTTGATAAATTAAGACTAAAAGAAAAAGGAACTACCTTCAAACAATTCTAAAATTACCAAAATTCAAACTAACTTCTAATATATTATTAAGATTTTATGAAGAAGATTATTTAGCGAGGTATGAGATTGCTTCGGCTATTTTAGAGGAATTTTAGTTAATAATTAACTTAAGCCGGTACGAAAATGAATGAGATACCCATGTCTGAGATCTCTCTTCCCTCAAATACACGGTAAAATGAAACCATTACGATGCATTGCACAATAAAGGTTTTCTGATTACTTATTCAATCTACGACGGAGATGAAGTCTAATTTGGTGGAGGCTAGCTAAAGCACTTAGTGTTTTTGCTCCTATATGAATAGAATTTGTTTATCCTACAATGTAACTTAAAATACCTTTTCCCGCGACTGATTGATATTCCTTACTTGCAAATCTTTTAAGCCATAATTCATTTACTTTCATAATCATTGATCCGATTGGATTATTCGATGCTTTACGAAAGGAATTATCGGCAAGATTCATCTAGCATAAAACGCTTTTCAAGTCTTTATTGGTTTTTAATGTCTGGCTCTCAACTATGTTTATTCTGCGCATTGAATCAATATGTTAATCACGTTATTTATGCTTTTCCTCAACGACGTGCCCTCTCCTCCCATTCAGGTTCACGTTTCTAAGCTGATTTTAATTTTCACCCTCGTTATTTTCTCATTCACTCTCCCTCATTTCCTTCCTTTGGATTTTTTACTCATTAATCCTCGTCATCAGTCTATTATGGAATTTTCCTCATTCATCTTCCGTTTGTCTTCCTTTTATGACGCCTTTTTTCTCCATAACACCTCGCTGTTCGTGCTCTTTCATGCCACTGTTTTCCGCTCATGAGCTAATATGGCAAACCCTTCCCCACTGTCTCCGGGATGTGCAAGTTGCGTGACATAATCTCTTCGTCCGTCCACTTCTGCGGGAGGCGAATCACCGGTGCTTCGTATGATTTCACAGTTAATTATCACCATGTCTTTCTACTCGGGGAATTTAAGCTGAAATAAATTGGGCTTAAAAGCCGCGCTAAGACTCTCTCGTACGTTTTGTTTCCCTCGTTCTCCCGCTTATCTTTTGTTTTTCCTTCGAGCTGTTTTTCCTGTGCTCCTTTTTCGTATTCCATTAGGTCTTCTCCCTTTATCACTTTTTTTCGAGGGAAGCCTTACCTAGAAATAAACTTCTTTGCGACTGCAGCTTCATTGTTAAGTTGCTGCTCTTGCCTTGCAGAGGAAATATGGGATTTTTATTTCCGCGCGGTGGAAAAAGCGGCATTAACGGGCGCCGGTGTCCATTTTTTCGTAGATAGCAGTTGTATGGTCATAAATTCTCTTAGTAGTACCTACAACTCCTATTCTATGTGCATGTCTCAAAGGAGTGCCTTGGAATGAAACATTTCTTTGCAAAGCTTAAATTTCATTTACATCTGTTCAACTGAATTTGATAACAAACGGAATGAGCTTCTATTTTAAATAAGGTACAGTATCTTTTGATTACAACGAATTTAACGTGTGCTCCTTTTAAGGCACTACTTTACGGAACAATCCTCTGTAAGAGGACTTTGTAATATAGAAAATTCAGTTTTAATTCTTTTGTAATTACGAAAATGTTGGTTTGAATAGTTTATGTGACACTTTATGATACAGTGAAGATTTTTCATTAAATATTACCAGTAAGAAAAATTAATTTTGCTTAATTAAAACTATTGACTGTTATAACGTAACTGTGCTGCCTTAGGGTTATAAAAATCTAAAAAGTGATATTTTTCTGATTTTGTGAAACGTTCTTAATGGCATTCCATTATGTCAATACATAATCATTCTCAATTACTCTACGGTTAGATATTAAATATTTAAAAGATATAAAAGTTACTTTATAATTCGGTGCATATATTATCGAGCTGTGAGAACATTCCGATACGTTAAGTTTTGAAGAGGTAATTTCTAAGTTGTGTGTTTTTTTCCTGTCATAGAGTCTAGGATTCGTTAATCATCATCATATTCTAATCATTTAAATGCGGCCTAATTAGCATTTTCTTTGACGTTAGTCTGCTGTAGTTCTCTCAGTCGATCCTTAATCCTAAAGATTTACCTCTTTAACGCGCTTAAAGTCGCCTAATTAATCTTCACGTTCGTCAAGTCATCAGTTTGTCTTTTCCTTCCTCTCTCGGATTTGCGATCTCAGAATGATCTTTGCTTGAGAAGTACTATTCATAACTGTTCCTCCTCATTGCCGTTTCCGGATCGTACTTATTCATCGCAGTCTATGCTGTTTTCTCGCTTCTTTGTATTATGTAGATCGAGAAAAATTATTCAATTAATGGTTAGCAGAGCATAATTCTTGGCCTGAACTCTGGGACCGGTGAATTACATTTTTTTACAGAAATGTTTTACCCATAAAATTTTAAGGAACTTAAAATCCTTTTATTCGATTGAATTCAGTATATTAAAGGATAGGAAGAAATGACTTTACCTAAAGCTGGTTTTATGTAAAATTTACATTTTACTTTCCTTCTTCAGAGCAAATAATATGGAATTTATGGAAGAATTGCAGATCTCTCTCTTCTTTTAATGTTCTCAATAGAAGAACCTCTACTGTGACTATTTAGTTGCCCTAGAGAGATCTGCGGATGTAACGCAACGGGAATATGACATGGATGCGAGTTTTCCCAATAAGGTTGTCCATATTCTTGAATTTCTGTCTTGAATGTCGTATATGTTTTGTTTCTAATCGGCCTTTTTGGAATTTTAGGTGTGAATTGTCGATTATACGTAGATTTGACGGAAATTTAAAACGTAGAGGAAACCCTCTGTCATTGATAATCTTAGGAAATGTTATATTATTGATGTTTGTATGAGGATGAAATTATCCTTCATTTTTAATCGGAATGGAATAGCTTTCCTGAAAAGGAGTACACCGTAGAAGAATGTTTTTCATCGTGAGGGAACATAATTTTAGGAAATAATAAGGCATAAAAACAAAGAAATATTACGAGAATATGAGCAATTAAAAATTTTAATGAGAAGAAATAACCTTTACTATGATCATAAAAAACACTAGACATGCTGTAAGTTAGCAGTATCTCTAAAATATAGATGTGTCATCTGTATTGTGGAGATATATCACGAATAATTTCTGGTTCCTACCTTACTTACATCATCACTCTTATCTTTTTCTTTTACTTAATTTATTCACTTTTAATGGAGTGCTTTTCCAGGCCATTAGCGGAGACCTCGGTAAATCTATTGCATAGGACATAAATAACTCAAAGTCACGCAAGCTCACGAAAAATAGTTTCACGCGATTATCTGATCGATTAATTAGGCAAATAGCGTCTCCAAAATGAGAAATTATTACCTTTTGATAGTATTTGCCACTTATTTAACGATTTCTACTTCTAGATAAATACACCAATAAATTTTATTGAACTGTATTTATGAAAGATATTGAAAATCGCGTAAAAATAGAATAATTATTGAATCAAACTATGATTTACATTACCGCTGCTTATTATGAGAATCTGACAAAGATTAGGATTTTAGTTAGTCAAAAATAAGATTTAAAACTTTGACTGCAAACCATTGGCATTACAAATCATTGAAGTATGATAATTCACATCTTCAAAGTTTCCCCTTCATACCTTTTCAAATTTCAATCTTTTTAAGAAAATATCGACTTCAAAGCATTGTGATTCAGATAATGACCTATAAAACTATGATTCCCTTGCCTTTAACGCTTCCTTGCACGCCACTATGAAGCTTGATCCCACCGCTTACTTTTTGTTGAGATAAATAGGAAACCTGGTACTATTCACTCTTCTCCATTCAATTTCTTGCAGTGGATAAAAAGAATCCTTTGCTATCTAGAATCGCTGTAGCCGTAAGAACTTTTACCTCTAATTCTATTTCTCTGCCACATCCTCTGTGAATGTGACACAAAAAATACGACATCGAGGGAGTGATACGTGTAAAATTAGGAGAAGAATAGGGAGTAAAAGAGATACGGGGACAGTCTTTACGGAGGAGCAGTGAGTCGGTGTACCAGTGACAAGTCCCCGAAATGCGTAACCGCGCGAAAGAGAATAATGCCCAATAAATCGTTCCTTTCTTGTTTTTTTTTGCCCCTCGACGAAAAACTCCGGTCCAGTTTTGCCCCTCTCGGAAAAAGGGACGTTTATTGCAAAATACTCCCTCTCTCACACATCGCCCACCCTTTTGTTTGCTTGGGTGGTGCAAGGGGTCAAAAAAGAAGGGGGTAGAATGAGGAAAGGGTTGTGAAAAGGGATGGAAGAGTCGTCTGAAGAGATATGTAGATGTTTTTTCGGACGGAAGGCATAGGGGGTGATATAATAAAGGAAACTTTGCGAGCTAAGGGAAGGAGTAAGATGAAAGATGAGATACCGAATGACCCGGTGAGGCAAAAAACATAAGAAATTCACCTAAATTTCGCTTCCTTCACAAATTTCTTTTTCTTAGTTTGTTTAAAAGGAATCGTTGTTAAAGTTGTAACTGCTACTGCTAGTAAGAGAAATCAGCGAAGATGGCCATTCTAATTTTTTGCACCATTTTATTCTACTTATACCATATATCCTATCTATGTTTTTAATTATAACTATATATCTGTATATAAATTTATAATGGTGGGCATCTTGATAAAATTTGACGAATTTTTGTCCTAATTCATCACTTTCGTCGTTGCAGTCTTGATGAGCTATTAAAATAGTGGAGCAGAGTTAATGTTAATTAATTCGTTTCCCATTATTATCTTACGATTAATATTGGAAAATAGTCATTGAATTTTAGAAATAAAAGGTAAGAGATGGGTTAATGTCTCTTCCTTGATGCATTTTTATGTTCACTGCTCTTCAGAAGAATTCCTAGAATTTTTCATTCTTTTATGGTCGAAAAAAATATTTATGGACATTTTCTCGCCGGGTGTATTTGGAAAAACATGAAAGGTAAATAAATGGCACATTTGTGCGCAAAACGCCAAAGAATACATAAGGAAATTGTCTTTCCCTTCACACAAATATTTTCGAAAAAAGGCGCTCTCAGTCTTTCCCAGAGAGGCGCCGTCCGGTAAATGGACGTGGGAGTGGATGAGAGAGCACGTTGACGGCGCGTTGTTTACCGAGCGTGTTAAAAATTCACAAAAAAGTAATTACCTTTTGTGTTTTGTGTCTTTGTGGGAAGGTGAGAATTGCTTGTGTGGAATTAGTGAAAACGTGTGAAGGGCGATAGGGAGATTAAAGTAATGAAACTGATGTGAGTGGGTCTAAAAAGGCTATTGGATTAAGAGCTGAAAAAGGGTTAGGGAGTGAAGGAAAATGGAGCAACGGAGAATTAAGGAAACAAGCTAATTTTGTATATCGGAAGGGTAAGCAACTTATAGAAGGTTAATATTTCAGTATAAGTAAATTATAAGAACAGCGCTGTTTAAAACAGAATTCTTTGTAGATTATGTTAATGACAAATACAACACATAATATTTAAAAAATGACATATGAATATCCGATCAGTTAGGTATATATTTTACACAACGTTCTCGACCTCCATGTAAAATCAAAGAATGCCAATATTTGACAACTATGTAGAGAGGAGATGCTCTTTATAAGTAAATGAAGAAGGAAATAATTCAAAAAGAATATGTGGTAAAAGTAAATCTGGTTAGGATGAAAAATAGAATGAAAAAAATACAGGGAAGAATTCGTAGAATTGTTGAAGGTAGATGGAGAGAGAGAGAGTCTGCGCAAATAAATAGATCAGAAGGGAGAGTATGGAGGGAAAATGCATGGGAGTGAGGGACTCAAAAATGGTTGGGGAAAGGAGACGGAATGGAGACAGTATATTCGTCCTATTCAACGTATTCCAAAGGTCGTAATGAAAAAGCGGGCGGTGATATTTTTCTCTACGTGCGTATATTTCCATTCGGAAGAGTCGCAGTTTTCCATCCTTTTATTTTCGTTTTATTCGTCGGGGGGGAATAATTCATGCGGTTTTTGGTGTCTTTCTAATGAATCATTCTTTGCGGCGAGGAGCTTTCCTCTGCCTTTTCAAGGGGCATGAATGAGTGGGTGCAGACTGAATTTATGATAACTTCTGTCTCCCCGGAGATTTTTTCCATTCCCGGGGTTTTATGCTATTCTGATGGACTATTGTTGCGCAGGATAAATCTTGACTGGTGAATTCTTCGCTAATTATTTTGCTAGACATCCGTGAATCATCCGCTTAGGCCCCACATTAGCGATGGTTATCTAGCGGCACGCTTATGAAGTCTACACGCGATTTCCGGAACTTCTTGTTACGACGGTGACCTCTTTCAAGCCGAACAATTTGGCAGAAATGACTGACGGGCTGTTCTGAATATTTTAACATTAGTAAGTTCTTCAAAACGTTAGTGTATAATGCTACGGAAAATCTCACAAGGTCATTTACTGTAAGAATTCGTACAGCCGAAACATCAAAAAATTTTGAGGTGTGAATTTTGTTTTCCTATGATAATTTCAACACACAATTTTATAAATAATAAAATTATAATCAGGTACAAGGCTGATAAAAGATTTCTGGTTTTGAAGTCAAGTCTCTTAAGCTCCCACTCCAACTCAGACTACTAATTTATATAAATTTCAGGGTAGTCGGAGTAAACTAAGCAATCTAAGTTCATCATAAATATATAAAAACTTGTGGTACTTATATAATATAATCAACAGATATATTGAAATTTTGCTCCAAGGAAAAGGATAGGATCTCTACGAGGATAGGAATCCTGATGTTATATAAAACCCTCTGCCATACGCTAGTGTCAACTTGCGGGGCCTAAATCTAAATCATAAGCTTTATATTTCGTTCAACAAGCCACTCTTCCACCAGTGTATGGGAAAACGGTTTCTTTGAATGATATTTTTCAGAAATCTGGAATTGTATCGTTGAGCTTCGTTGAGCAGACGGAATCTCTCACAAAATATCGGCCAGAGAGGAAATGAACCATGCTCGTAATGTACATCTAAGTTATTCAGCTTGCTCCGTCTTTGCCATTTAACCTCCATAAGATATCCGAGTTCGCTTTGGTGAGTTTCTGGGTCACGCGAAGATTCTTGAGAAAATTTCACCCGTTACGGCAATTTCTCGGAAATTTCTAGTTGCTGATAGCACGGAAATGCAAGATATTCGCCGTCTAAAACTCTGTAGGTTACTCTGCGACAGTATTATTTACGCAGTCGTTACTGCATAAGTTAGAGGTATTCCTTCATAAATAAGATTAGGGAAACGTATTTGCATTGTATGTACGTGCAAAATTTACTCAACTCAGTTTATAGTATACTCTAAGATTTATAGTCTAGTAAGTTAAATAAATAAATTGATACGTATAGGAATTTTCTTACATCTTATTTCCTTATAAATAATTTAAACTCTAAAGACTCTTGCTATGGGCAATGCCTTCAGAACTTCCTTTGCTGAAAGGATGTATTTTCTCAAATATAGACAATATCGTGACTCGCTCTTGTAACAGCAAACAAATGTGTCTGCTGTGATCGTTGAAATGCTCTTACTACTATCGACTAGCTTACATTGTACAGCAATAAATTCTTTTAGTTTTAATGGTATGAGCCATTTCTATTGATGCTATGATCGTTGGAGGCTTTTGTGTGAGGCGCTTATGATAAATGCCTTGATGACCACGCCCTAGTAACCCAAAGCAACGATAACCTTTATCACGGAAATTCGCCAGTCTCATCGGGACGATATCCATCATCACGAATGGAATACATTTCATTGTCATTCAGACATCTTTCTCGAATGAAGGTAATAGCGGAGCAGTAAAATGGGCGTTCCAAAGAGTCAAAATGTGTTACTGTCCCCGCGAAAATGTATTGCCGTCTTTAACACTCCGTGGCCGACGTCGGCGCTACATTAAACCGTCGAGGGAACGAGGCAGAAAAGATCACTCGCATGCGATAGGACCGAACTTAATTCCATTACGATACAGACTGGGGTACAGGTCTCGAGGCGAGGAGATGGAGACGGCAAGGTATGAAAGAGGAGAGACGGATTGCCTTTCCATCAAACGAAGCCGCCGATTCCCTATCTTATTTGATTCTATTTTCTCCCTTAGGAATTTAAAGCAATATTAAGTATTGATAATTAATGTTATGGATAGTCAAGGAATCGGTGTTGCTATTATAAAGGTCGGACATAGCAAATTCTTAAGCATAAGTGGCTCGACCAAGGGTATAATTTAGAACGATTCAGAATCTAAACTTTTCCAAGTATTAAAAACTCTTAGCGCTATTACATGCAACAATGTGGCTTGAAACAATTTCAGTTATTTCTTCAATGATCTTTGCCGATTACAATTATGGTTTCTTTTACATGAGATTTACGTTTAAGGGTTCGGAACACTTTGATTTTAGATCCTAAGATACTATCCTAGCGTGCTAGAATAGCAATATCCCAGGTGCTAGCATAGCAAGGTCCCAGGCTCTAAACAGGATTAAAGCACGGCTGTTTGTGTTGGCAATTTAATATTTTACACATGTGATAGTGATGTGTATTAGTTATAGTAGTGGCTTGTAAGACTGAAATTCATCCATTTAAGTCATCATTATTGGTTATTATTATTTCTAACAATTTCTATAGTTAATTAGAGCTTGGCTTGAACGACATTTTTTGTAAACAACAAATAAATAAAATAGTGATAGTATCAGATTGTAAAAAAATGATTGATTGATTGTGATATCGGATGTTATTATCGAATGGTGAGAACGAACTAGTGAATGGTATTAATAAAAGTCCAATAGAAGGTCGATCGACGACAGTTGCACCGAAATATCTCCTACTCGTGTACCCTATCCATGGCCCCACGTATTCGTAACGCGGGATCCTTATCGGGCGTTGGATGAGGGTGTCATCCGAGAGACCCGTCCTTAATCTCGCCGCGGTCTCACAAGTGGAGTCGTCATTCAATTTAATTCTCTTGCTCGGGACCTCTTTATCCCTTTCCTCCCTTTTTATCTCTTCATTCCCCACTCTCTTCTCAGCATCCCTCTGGACCGTTCGACAGTCTTGCCAGCCTCCTGCCGCGAGACCGCTGTATCTCTCCCTTCAGCTATCTAATTTCTCTCTCTTCCCTCCTTAATCTAAGGCATTGTCAGCGGGAGAGCCGGTCCCCTAAATGAAGGCATTATCTATCGGAGTGACTGACCTCTTCCTGTGAGGACGTTTGACGTACCGACGTCGGTAGTCACGTTCACTTCTCCGATGGGCTTGCTGATGTTTGGGTTGCCGCTCTCCAGGCGACGATCAAAATGATGATGCGCCGTTCTTTCGTATAGATAGTGTTAAAGTGATACTGTGGAAATGTTTCAGTCAATGCGAACTAGTATGTCTGCTTATGGATTTCAGAAAGGATTTGAATCCTTCTCTGAAGCAAGAAGTAGGGAATAGAGCATATAAATATCTCCAGTCTTACTTTAAGAAAGAAATAGCTCACTAATTATTTATCAGGCATGGTCATTTCAATGCCACCACTAAAGTGACACACTTTTCCTTCGTGCGGGATATTTTTGAATATTGGTGAAATAGGGCAACGTAACCAGCGTTGATCCTTTTATCAATTGGGAAGGAAATTTACTGAAATATTACGATGCATGATACTTACGAAAAGGATAAGATTCTGTTCTGAAAAACGTTGATTTGCATACGATATGCCAAATTTAGGAAGAAATTTACTTCAATCAGTTATTAGGTATTATCTGCTGTTACGTTTTCACTTTCCAGTGGTTCTGAAACGTTTCATCACGGATAAATTAATGGTTATCTGGGAAGAACAGAACGAAAGATTTCTTAGAACATCCGGAAGTCAAAACATCCTATTCTGAATGTTTAATTTTAAATTCAGTTTATCCAGAAACTGAAAGAAGTCAATTGATGCATGGGTAAAGATTGAAAATATCAACGAAGACATAGGTGACTAGTTTCCAGTGGTTGGTGTCCAGAAATTCTTTCAAAGTTGTGACGTACCTCTTTAGATCAATTAGACATTGACATGTCGGTTAATGTATCCGGACCATTTATCTCATTAAGATTTCCGGAAATCAACTCCAAAGATTCTTCCAACATCTCTGACTCTTCCAATATCTCTACTCTACCGCGGATGACACGTACAACTTCACTGAATTTTTATTCGCTTTTTGCTGGCAATAATCGGTCAATATCACTTCGTTCGGCGCTACCAGAAGGTGCAAATTAGATATTTCCAGTTCAAAACAAAGACTCTTATATCGGAGTAAATAGGAATGAAAGAGACGGAATACTTCACCGATCCTGTTTGCCTCCGGCACGTGTGTAAGTATGGGTGTGCATATATCTCGCATTTGTATGCGTTTACGGTTTGTGGGCGATGGGACCAGAATGCTGATGGAGATAAGCGGAGAGCGAAATGAAGTTTTCGTCGTCTGGACAGCGATGGCGTGCGCCTCTATCGGACTGTGTTTCGCAGTTGTTTCGTCCTTCGCTTTTTTTGTCGGCGAAATGGCGCCTCTTTCCGGAGATAGGAAAATAGCTGTGTGAGCTCGTTCGAAAGTGGTGTTGCTCTTGTCAATCGCACTTTGTGTGGCGAATGAGCCAGCGCACATAGTGGCTCCTTTGTTTCTCACCACCTCACATCCTCACCGTATCACAATCAGATGCTGAAAAAGTAGTTCTTTATTTTCAAAGTGGCTAAATGGCTTACTTTTTATATGATGTTTGTTGCTGCGGGATGGTTCCAAAAATGACTTTCTCCTTAGTCGGATGTGTTGCCCTATCAAGCGTTTTTATGCTCGAAAGACGGTCGGTGTTGTGTTTTTTCTCGAAGTATTTGCGTACTGGTTAAGAATCTTCTCTCTAGCGCAATCTAGACTTCTTAACATTATTATATCGTCGATTCCTCTTTATGAGTATGGTATTTAATCTCTTAATTAAGCGCTTGAAACATGTAACAAAGTGAACCTTTTTCATGTAGCTGTTAAGGAAAGTTTTGGAAGGAAAAGATAGTCGGGAATGTGTTATTCAAATGTCCTAAGAACAGGTTTTTATTAAAATGGTTTCTCTACGAAATTCAAAATCATCTTAAAAATATATAAATAGCCTTAATTTATCGGATACCTAAATGTAAATTTTATGATACACATTATGACAATATTTTTTTCGATTTCCTTTGGAATATAAAGGACAAATTATTGATCATAAATCTCCAAGGAATAGTAAAGGTCTTTAAATTGTTATTTTGTCGTGGTATCCGAGGGCTTAAGGTTAGAATTTTGTACCGTTGTTGGAGTACCTAACGCGTTATAAATTGTCGTCATCGCTGTCTAAATTATTTGTCCCAAAATATCTAATCCTTTTATCTCCGTCCAAGGTCAAGGGTTCATTTTTTCTCGCTGATTCAAAGAATCTTCCCTTCCTTCGCCACTCATCCAGACCCTCAGCCATCTGCTGTCCCCAAAAATTTTTTCGGCTCAAGGAATTTCCAAGGGATGCTGGTTGCTTGGCTCCTTTAGAGAAAGCGAGGACCGCGCTAAGTTTACGTTCTTACAAACAACAATTTGATCGCTGTGGTAGGAATGCCACATTGCCAAAGAGGGAACCGTAGCTACCGTATTCAGAATTTTGATAACCAAACATGGGTTGAAAAAAATATTCGCTATATGATCGCAGGGATTGGAGAGAAAAAGAAAAAAATCGACGTGCGATTGAAGGACGTCAGGTTTTCGCCCAGGTGGCTGGCGTCGCAAGGTTGATTACGCGTGGAGTGATTATTTATGCATTGACAGGCTGATGGAGATGCCGTCCAGCGGATAGGGATTCCTTCATGCTTCACTCATTATGCTCTAAAGAAGGTATCCTCAATTAGCGGCAAATTATACGCGAGGCTGGTTTCCGATCGCCGCTATTACAAGCCGAAGAGAATTATTCAAATATCAGAGATTTTTGGATTAGAGTTGGTTTCATTATTAGTATGTCGGCAAGGTGACCAATAATTACGGAAATCAGGATATGCTGTTCAAACTTAAACTGACTGCTTTTATTTTATGGAATAATGAAGTTATCGTCAAGGAAGTTCGACAAATATTTGGTAATTTAAAATTAGGATTGCCTACCTGAAAGGATGACAAATTCAGTGATACTGTTCCTCGAAGCTTAAGGATCGCATGATAAACAGGTTAAAATACTTAAAAATTTATATAAATAATAAATGCATACATTATAAATACAGTGATTTTAGTTATACGGAGAAATATTTTATGATTCAAAAATAGATCTATGTGTCTCAAAATTCCTTTCCGCGAAATTTTCGTGTTAGATTTAATAATATTCATATATTCACAACTTCCCTAACACTGCGCCTCCACCCTTGAAACATTGAGTAACTCTCCAGAATCCCGTTCTTAATTTGGCACACAAGGAGCGACACACCTCGACAGTGAGCGAAGCGCAAGACCAGTTCTATCCATCACACTCTCCTTATCCTCGATTCGCACGAGGGCATTCATTCCGGATAAGGTCCCTGGAACACTTGAGTGGGAGAAGATGTGGAAGGGAAATATATTCGGGTATCCCACCTCTCTCACCTTTCCCCTCACTCCAATACGCTCATCTACAGGTGTCGATTCGCGATCTAGAACTGCCTCCCGTTTTTGTCGAGTTTGCGATGGATTTTTTTCCTCCGTGTCCCGGTTCGCCTACGCCTTCTCCGTTAGAGTGGACAACCCTTTCTCGCGAAGGGCGAAAATAGGTCCGGATACTTCAATCTCTTCTCAGCACGTGGTCCGAGGGAATGCTTTTCTCCACGAGGGGTAATGGGATATTTCTCTTTTTCACTCCTCTCCGTTTATTTTGGTTTTGTTTCAAGTGAGTTCTTAAATCTCTCTCTTCCTCTTGCCCACAGCTTTTCTTTTCCTCCCATCTCGACTCTATTTCGCTTTGGGTGACCAATGATGGAGAATAGGATGGACGTTAATCGTTAAGGAGAATTAAAATGACTCGGTCTTGAGTTTCGCATGGATCTTTTTTAATGACTTTCTATCCACTATTTGCTATAGATTTTTTCTTTGTCCAAGCTCGGATAGTGTTTGAGAGGAAATTTGAATTCCGAAGATAGCTCATGGGAAATTAATTTGGAAAAAAATAATATTGCGTTAAAATATTTCTAATTTTTTTTATTATTACCAATCGCATCTTGTATTCAGAGTTACTCATGCTAGTAGAAAACTCTAATCACTATTGTTTTATTTCCGCTTAACGAAAAAGAGTATAATTTTTACAAAAATTATTATATTTAAGTCAATCAAACACTAAAGGAAAGCGGACTTGAAAAAAATGCTGAAGAGGCCGGAACTCGAACCCGGATCTTTCACTTTCGAGGAGGCTACTAAAACCATTATACTATCCTGGAGAACAGTCTTTTGAACATGAAAAATCCTTTATTTCGCATTCCTTCCTAAGAATACTTTACATAAAGTTGTAGCTACTTCAACATGTTCTGGTTTCCATCAGGTTTTATTTTAGTGCAGGGATAAAATTATCAAAATCGTAAGTACCTGCCGCCGTCGTGAAACTCTACTCTGCATCTCGGCTGACTTCACATTGTTTTTAACTCGACCGAATGCGATAAAAAATGCTTTTTATGGAGCACTCCGTTCACAAATACGCTGGGTATGCATCGCAAATGTCACCAATTTTCTTTCATGGGCACGAGCTTCTCTGTGTGAGACGGTATGAGGATTTTTTTCGTTGGTCGGTACTTTTATGCTCCCCTCTCTCTTTATGCCATTAGAATAACTCGCACTCCCCGAGTGCCGCCATTCCGATATGCGGTAGCGGGGGGTATGGAACTAATTTCAACCTCTCCTCTACCTTGTTTGGCCAACAAAAATAAGTTATACTTTACTCAAGGAATATGTGTGTGGGTGCGTAGTATTTATTTTCTCACTCTATATTCAATCAATTGTGAATTTTACTAATGTATTTCATTTTCTATCGGCATAGTAATGGGAAAAATTGCTGCAAATTTAGGAAAAGGGTTATTATTAGGATAAGTTATTTACAGGGTTACTTTACTTACGTTTGATATGATTCAGAATTGAAATTAGTCAAATGTGAGGCTAGAACTTGTTCTTTCTCATAATTTAAAAAATCCTCCCAATGAATCAATCTGTGAGTTAGCCATCTACTATTGCGTTGAGAAATATATTTGCGGTTTAATTTGTTTCTTAGGTTAATGAAAGTATCTCGAAGCTTCTACGTTTCTCCTTAATAGCTTCGTTACTCAAACGACCTCATTTTAACTTGTATGCAGAATTTGCCCCAAGACGCATGAAATGCTTGATATACTTCATGAAAAATACGTAAGTGAAAGATTTAGTAGAATGATTTG
The DNA here is from genome assembly GCA_036926295.1 of Pachydiplax longipennis. NCBI lineage: Eukaryota > Metazoa > Arthropoda > Insecta > Odonata > Libellulidae > Pachydiplax > Pachydiplax longipennis. Next base: position 24,259,529 of record JAVFKF010000012.1, read on the forward strand.
CAGTTGCAGCGGAAAAAAATAAGCCAGCGGATGAAGGACACGGACCCGGGGTAATCGTAAAGAAAGAATTTACCCTCGCATTTACTGATGGAAAACTGATGTTAATTGATTAATTATGCAGCGACCTTCATCATTTAAATAAGCCGCTACTAATAAAATACCTACCAAGTTACTTTACGCCAATTAAGTCAGAGCTGAGGTTGATCTATTAAGAACGCCGCCTTGGTGAAACAGTTTCCTTGGGGGTGCAAAAAATGTGTCACGCATTATGATATGAAAGTTCAAGGAAGAAACAATTAAGTAAATGTAGCGTTAGATAAAATTATATTCGTGATATTCAATACTGAATAGCCTCTAAAAAGCTTGAATATGACTCTGGGAAAATATCTCTCATGAATTCAAGGAATAGATTGTTTACTTTTTCAGGAGACAAGGAATCTTCTCCATACTTCGTCTTCCGGTACGAATTGTGAATGCTATCTATCAAAATCAATCATCAACTGATAGTTTTATTTATTTAGCTTCCCAATCGCCGAGTATCCACAAAAGCCCTCCATAATAAGGCATTTCGCGATTAGCATTGGAGTGATGTCGCATCGGAAACAAATACCCTTATAGAGGCAGCGCGCAAGCGGTCCGTCACCGCCCATTCACAGAATACCACCAGTTCGGGAAACAAAACAAAGAAAAAAGCGTATCGCGCCGCGTCCCGCGCCACAATACAGCGACGGGTAAAAGCGTCACGTCTCTCAGAGCATCGAGTAAGATAAAAAAAACACGCACGCGTACTCCCTTACGTAAAAGCTCGTTGTGCGTGTGTCGCAAACAATCGGACTGGAGGTGAGTTGCTATGAAAGGAAATCGTGGAGACGCAGATGCAGGGTTGTCATGGGATCCGTGGAGATTCGGGACGGACTTAATCACGTTGACATTGAGAATAAACATCTTCAAGCTTCATTTAAATAAATCTTTCTTGAAGATGGAAATGAGAGAAGTTAAATAAGACTATAACGATGTGGAATAAAAATAACAAGGACTTTCAGTTTCACTTAGGAAGAATATGTGAGGTTATTTGTGCAATTTCAGTAGCGAATTTGTTGGTGAATTTTTTCGTTAATCCAGAAATAATTTGTTCTCTAAGTATGGTGAGATTTTTAAGTTTTCGTATTGTCAATGCAAAATTTTACTTGTTGAATAATTCACCGTCTTTCCCAATTTTTGTAAAATATTTCATGCAATTCAGATAAGTAAAATGAATGGATACTTGTAGATGAGCCTTATTACTTATTGCCTGAGAAAGTTTTACAAAGGTGTAAACGATTATCTTTTGTCAGTTACATATAACAGCCATGTATTTTTTAACTTTTTTAACTCTCACTAACTGTTCACTTTTTATACATATAGATATATATTACGTTGAAAAATTTATTTATTCAGAGAGGATAAAAATTATCAATCCCAGTTTAAATCAGGCATCCAATTTAAATGTCACCAGGTTTATATCATTCCAGCGTAAACATATCTAGAATAGCTACGAGTATATTCGTGTATATAATCGTATATTAAAAAATGCAAAAATGAGATCTGGATGAACAGTTGAAGAGGTATTACAGAATGTGATAAAGCCTACGTGATTGAATAATGAAGGGAGATGGAAGGAAAGACCAGTTAACGGGAAATCACGAGTGGAGAATGAAGGAGATGGCGATATAAATGAGACGACGACGATGGTTGGAGCGTTCAGGAATTTTTCATCCCAGAAGAATACGGGAAGGAGAGGGAGTTCATGAAACGTGGGGTGTTTTTTATTAGCAGACGATTGGGTGAAAGAAAAAATATCAGAGGGAGAGAGGTGAGGAGCGGGTACCCACGACTGTTCCTCCCTTCAGAGGGTGGGGAAGAAAGTAATCTCCCAATAAAGGTATGGGAGAGAGAAATAAAGGGAACAAGGACATTCATACGCGGCTGAAGTGTCTCGCTCCCAAGGAATCTTTCCTATTCTTTCTTTCTTCAGAGCACGAGAGGGGCGGTGTCTTTTTCCCTTTTCCGACCTATTGCACTCGAAGGAGCTGTAAGAATAGTGGGTGTGCAGTCTGGTGGTCGTCTGAAGATATAATGGGGGTGAAATACGCGTATATAAAAGGGGCGTGGAATGAGATACCGGAGGATGAGACGGCGAGGAGGCTGCGATATCTCTCTATTGTGTGTTGAGGAAGGAGAGGTGAGAATGGGGATAGGAAAGGTCCGTATTATGTGACCGTATATACACCCGTTCAGTCTGCCGGAGTTCTTTTTCTTGGCCCCACGAGGGTGAAGGACTGATGTTTGTGTACGGGATCGCTTGCGGGCCTCATTCCGTATTCTTGGGCGTATTTTCTTAAAATTATTTACCGAGGAAAACGAAGTTTGATGAGGGGATATATATTTAAATTGGAATATATATCCCATACAGTATTTCAGTAATAGGCCGTAATATAAGCTGCTTAAATAGCAGCATAATTTAAGATAGGGTGTAGAACGTGTAAAATTCTGACTATATCGCTTGATTTAATGTAAGTTATTTATTCTACTGCTGAGGTTAGTGCAAGGGATAACGAGAAGAAATTGATACAAATGAAAATGGATATAATATTTAGTCATGGTTAGAGTCTCTGATTTCTGAATTTTTATATTGCCGCTTTGAGATCTCAGTAATGGGAATATCAATTTCCAGTTGCTGTGATTTCAATCATAAATCTGATTTATTTGGGAAATATGTATGTAAAACATTTGATTGAGGTTCACTCTAAATGGGAGAAGTCCCGAGTAATTTGTCTTCTTCTTCAATTTTTATGTTAGTAGTGAATGAAAACTTTTTCCGGGTTCCTCTTTTTCACTTCTTCCAAAGTGTGTAGGTGTTGACTGCGACTAATGTAGGCAAAATCTGGTACTTTCTCCGATACTGATGAACATGTGATTGGCGAAGGATCAAGAGATTGAACTATTACTACAATTAAAGGCATCTAGAATCGCACGAATTAAAATTCACACGTATAATGAATACAAATTAGAAAATGATTACGGAAGAATCCCGAAATAAGGTTGTATTCAGATAATGTCTTTATTCTTGAGGATTTGAGAGTAAAGATTTCTATATTACAATCCGAGAGTCTGACTTTCGGGGAAGGGTTGGATTTCTCTGAAGGATCAAGGAGATGTGTATATGTAAGTAATAAGGTTCCAGTGCTTGGAAAAAGGAAGGGGAGAAATGATGTTCGAGATGGGGGAGATCTTTTTATTTTATATGCGGAGATGGTGCTTCTCGGAAGAGGATCGACTGCGGTGGTGAATGGGTTTTTGATGATTGGAACGTGAGCGAATGCAAGATTGAGAGTCTGTGCGGTGAAATTCGGGGTGTTGGGTGTATTAAGGGTTTTTTTACCTCGTAGATGAATACATTTTCTGACGGAGAGGATTGATGTTTTTTCGTAACCATTAACGTCTTCATATTACTGGGATTTTACGCGCTTACTTACGTGGTGTTATTATTTGATCGCTCCTTCGATTTTAAGAGATGATTGAAATTATAATTTTAGAAATAATATCTGTTACTTTTCTCACGTTGTCTTATATAATCGGATTTATTTATTTATTCGTTTAAGTAAACCTAACACGAGTCGTGAAAACAATTTTCTTATGATTATTCATCTCACTCTCGTGCGATAAAATACATAAATATTTACAGTTTCGATTGCAAGTATGATGGATCCATGGTTGAATCGCTAAAAGGTTATCATAAGTATTAAGCTCAACGAAATTCCGAATCAACTGGGAAAGGCTTTTTAAAAATTATAAAAATACGAGTAGCAGTATAGTTTCTCAATTCTTATAGTAGTTCAATAAAAGACCACCCTAGAGTATAAATTTTAGGTATTCCCATGTATTACGGATTATGAATATCCTTTGAGTTAATTTTTTTAATTCAAACTTTGAGTAATGTTGTAAATATAATACCCAACATTTAATAGTCCTACATTTTAATGTTTTATTAGTCTTCATGATTTTGAGTAATTATTTTACATTCTATTCTAATTTAAATTCTGTTATTTCAATTTGTCTTGGTTTAATAAAGTTGCTCGTGGAATTCATTACGATTGTTTCAGAAATCCGGGGACGACTTGGTAAATAGCAGGTGTAATTGGTCTTAATTTCTGATATATTTAGACACCGTTTGCCGAATGCTGACCGTCCATTATTTCCAAAAGTAGCCATAATTTTTGGCATTTGTTGTGGGCGGATTTGGAAGAAAATTCATTCATTCACTCCTCATCCATAATGAATGGGAACGGTTAAAAATTTATTCGCAACTCATCGCCAAGAAGGTAGCGAGAATTTTGCTGGAATTATCGCTCATCGAGAAAAATCTACAAGATGTGTGTTTGCATTCTTCTCCGCGGGTTACTAATGTTTAAGTTATTTAAGTAGTACCGAGAAGTTTTTGTTCTGCGCGAGGAAGAACTCGTGCAAAAATTTGCTCAATTTACATGTGCTAACATACTTTTCCTTCTTTCTTTCAGGTAAGTGCATGAATATTCCATCGGTCGAAAACTTCGGCTTTCCCTACCCTGTCTGTCGGAACGTAAGTCTGTGACAATTTATCTTCTATTGAAAGAACGGATGCTTGAAGGTACTTTCTGGCGGCTCACCAAAAAAATCACGGAAAAGAAAAGTCTACGAGTCGTTTTAGTTTTCATTTTGGTTTTCCTTTGTGAAGCTGACATCCTCTAAAACTGAACAATATTTCACAATGGCCGTTCTTGTCGAGAAATATTGCGCGCGATGTCTTGTAAAACATCCAAATATCTTGTTTTTTTAGCTGCTGGGAACGTTTTACAAAGGTGATTTTGTTCTTTCAAACTCGTAAATGTATTCACCAGGTTAGTTTCGTTATAATGGCAACATAGTGGAATCCTTCAAACGGGCAGCGAACTTTATAAATGAGATAAATGTCTCATTTAAGCAATAATTATAAGGGCTTAGAGTATTAACTAGAAATGTAATTTGGGTCAACTAATCGTAACTATTTTAGCATAAAATTTGAACCTTTTAAGAAAAAGTAGTTTAAATTCTTACAAAATCAATGAAGGTATGCTGATGAAGTCGAAATGTAAAATAAGTTTAAACTTTGCCTTTTGAATGGTGCCAAGAAAAGGTCGTTCTGTCCTGCCCATTATAGGAGATTTATTACAGAAATGTCAAATAAAGCTTTAAAATCCTACCCAGAGGTTGTTGCATGCAACGTCTTCTTAAGTGGGAGGGAAGATAAGTGATTCTGAGAACAGGACCTCCCGCGAATTCTCATCTTTGACGAGCCAGCACTAACCGAATTCACTTTATTTCTTCGAAATTTCTCCCTGCCTCGATGACATTGCGTAGGAGGGATTTTTGACTTTCACCCCCAGAAACGGTGTCCAGTCACGTAAAGGTTTTTTTTCCCTTGGTTCGAATGAATGTGGGAGGACAGGACACTGGCTTATGAATACCCGTTTCTCGACCGAGTCCGGATGAATTATTTCGTAGGAGAAAACCTCCATCCACTCCCTCTTTTGTTACGTAGCTTCGGAAATCTTAGTCGCGACTTTTTTAACTCGGTAAAATATTACTGTCGGGACAAGTTTGATAAGTGAGGCAATTATTGTGATGCGTGTGCAAGTGTGTCATTATAAATACCATGAAATTCACTATTGTTCAAAATTCTCTCCCTTTTACCGGGAAAATCTGTTTTGGAACGAGATCTGCGTTAGAAAATAAATTCCTTAAATATTTACCTGGTTGAGAAAATAACGACTTGTAATGTTTCCAGCTTTGCGAGGTCCAAATCTTAGAATATTCATAGGTAGATAGCAAACTTGGGAACATGAAAACCGCATTATTCCGTTCTGTTAGACGCGTGGGTTACAGGCGCACTTCGTATTGCTAATGAACTATAAAATGGTCGAGTGGCACGCAACCCTTTGACGACTGTCGTGTTCAATGTAATGAGCTCACACGTCGATTCAAGGGGATTTCCTATACAGTTCCTTACTTCTCAAGTCAATATCAAAGATAGGTGATCGATATGGTTAAGTGAATTAGTCATGAATGTGAACCTGCTGGGTGCCTTCACGTTACATTCAGTGAGACATTTGAAATGAACGAAGAAATTTTATATGAGGTGTGCTATATTTAAGTTAGGGTTTTTAAGTAATTAGCCAAAATTGGGTAATGAAATAGATTCCTGTGCAATACACTTCTCCATAAGTTGGTATTTAAAAATATATTCTATAATTTAATTCTTTAAAAGTTTATATGTAGAGGTGAATGTACTGGTAAATTTTTGTTGGAGAGAGTCCTTTATAATTAATTCATCTATAAACGGGTCAAACTTTATTTTTAATTTTGAAAATATTACTAATATCCGAAGAATCTCACAAATCGGGGAAAAAGTTTCCTCGTAGCATAGCAGAACATGGAATTATAAATTCTGTTATATCATCCCTTAAGGTTCATTGTATTCGAGAACGTCCTCAGCCCCTAAGGGAAAAAGCGTCTTCATTTCTTCCGAGACAAAAAGTTTTCCTTTGCAAAGTCAAGGTGAAAACAATTCAGAGCGTGCTCTCCAAAACTTTAAGGAAAGCGACGTGGAGATAATGTATGTCAAGTCGGAAGTGCTACCCTTTTAAGGCTTCTCATATGTATTAAACATCCAACCCCGTTCAGGTGCTCGTAAGGGGGAAGATAGGGAATTATTAGGAGTCGGAAGTTCCATGTTGCCGAGTCTCCTTTCAGGGACAGCTTTCGGTGGCACCAAAAGGCCCATAAAGGGGCCCGAGTTTGCGGCGGCAACGACGCTATGCTGTTTAGGTGCACGCCATGGCTCGCGCCCAGGCGGATCAGGGGATTGCCCCGTGTCACGCACCACCCCGAAAGTTCGCCCCCACCTCGTAGAGTAGTGGATAAAAAAGTCACCCCCTAGAGAGGATACAGGGTATATGTGTGTGCACGTCTTGCTATACGTGAGGTGAGGGAGGGAAAGGGAGAGTGTTTCGTATCGCCACGCCCGTGACAATCAATGGGGAAAGGATGAAAGGAGATGAAGAGATACGAGGAAGAGAAGGAAAAAGGGAGAGTGCTGATGAAGATGGGTGGAGGAAGGGATGGAAACAGACTGATTACATGGGATCATTTGTTTAGAATTGTTCATGTTGTGACTGGTGATTTCTCACTGTTTAGAAAGATAGCTTTCTGCGTCACGTTTGCCGTTTTTTGCTAAAAGACCATTTAAAATGGGTATTAGGAAAAAGTTTGAATGATATCGAAAAGTATTTACTGCTAGTATGAGTACATAGTTCCATTTTTAAGCAGTTGTCATAACGCATTGTTTCTGAGATCTTACTTTTTTAAAAATTGAAAATAGCCGCTCTACTCCAAAAACAACCCCAACAAATTAACGAATTCGCAGATCTCAACTTGGAATTGTGCATATTAGAGGTATTGAGGATTCGATATACTCTGAGCAGAAAATACAACTGTATAGTAAATACTCGTGGAAACGAAGCAGGAATGTGTAATGCAAGTAAATACATTCAAGGATAATGTAAACATTGTTTGAAGGTGCTTACTAATTAGTACCTCGTATCAATTTATGCTCACAGAAAAAGGGATACGGTAAGAAAATTTATTACCGAATTTATCATGATACCACACCGTTCTATTATACCATAAGGATAAAGGGTCGGTTATAATCAGCTGGATAATCGGTATATCCGAGATAAATCTCGACATATAATTAGCCCTGTTGTTTAAATCTTCCGGATAATGGGGAATTTTGGGGCTGAGATAAGGTACGCAGGGGGGCAAATGTAGAAGGTACGAGAAAGCATAAAAGTTGGTACTCGAAAAGGAAATATATATAGCGGTGGTTCATTCGTACTACGGGGAATTATAATCGTCATATCAAGGAGCGAAAGATTTATATTCTAGTTCCATTTTATGTTGAATTTAATAAGAGGATTAGGAAGTCATCGGTTCTAGAATTTGGGACTTTATTTTGTGATAGAATGACTAATATTGTTGACATTTTTAAATGAAGGTTCTAAAAATTTTATATTTCACTCACAATCAGTGGAGAAATTATTGGTGAAAAATTACTTCATGAAATTTAGATGGAGGTAGGAAGTTTTACGGGGAAGAGGGGAAGGAAGAAATATAGTGCGCTGGAGAAAGACTTAGGTGGGGAGATGGGAAGATAGATTTAATGGGAGCGAAATGGGGCTTGAGTAAAGAAGATGGCTGTGGGCAATCCCCTTGTCTTAGCGATGGGGTTCAGGAAGCCGCAAAACGGATCATCTATGGAGAAGCGTTGAGGTTCTTTTAGTGAATTAGGCAAGATTCCTTTATCTTCCATGGAGGGAATATAAGTACAACTATAATAAATATAATGCGTGCATAACGAAAAATATTTTTAGGAAAGCATTTTGTAGCTAGGCTCCAGTAGGTATCTCGTTTGCCTTTGGTGAAAAAGGTCCCGGGCTTGATTACCGATGGGGACCCTTATGTGCGAAATGACCTTAGCTGCCGAAGAACTTTTAACAAAACTACTACTAATAATTTTGTAGCTATCAAAGCAATTTCGGTAATTCGCAATCGATGTCTGTTAACTTAACGATATTCACTGGTGATGCAGAAGAGTTTAATATGCGGCTAAAGGTCGAGCTCGACGTCAAGTTATTGATCTAGTAGGCGATATTTCCGCAAGTTTAATAATAAAAACGTGATTGCTCAATTTTGTGAGCCAATCGAAAAAATTTCCTTTAGTTTTATCACCGCTTTATGAAGATTCCTGAAAATATTGTGCGTCAATTTGTTTCCTCCTACTCTCTTACCATTGCCTTCCTAAAATCATAATTGAGGATAGGTTTTTTCCATTTGATTCTTGTTTTATAAATATTAAAGTAAATTTAACAAGGTACTTACCAAATTCTAGCAATTTAGATTAATTAGCGTCGTTCAAGGGAAAATTTTGAGAAACATGTTCACTATATGAAACCAAGAGCTTGGGAAGCTTTCGTTCATGGAAGATTTTTTTGGAAAATTAGCGTGGGATCGGTGCAAAAGAACCAATATTTTCTTGCGGCATGTTTTCCTATAAATTTGGCTAATTGATATGGTTGACTAACTCATCTCTTTGCAATTTTAGAATATATGTTGTTTTTGAAGTAGCTCTTTCACAAATCAATACATTCTCCTTTCAACCAGAAACATGGCTTTGCCATTATTTCGCGAAATTTTTCTCTCCGTTTATGAGATGAGAGCCGACACAAACACCTAATTATTCACGGCGTTCACTTGCGAAAAAACCCACCGATATACGCAAGTGGCCGAAAGAAAATAACTCCTTCAAAGAGAGGTATTTGAGAGGTAGTTATCAGGTATTTTCTAAGTATTCTCGGAATAATTTCCTTGGCGGATCCTCAAGTACGTCCGTACCCATACTTCACTCCGCGGCGAAAGACGAGGCAACAGCCGGGTCAACGACACTGTCTTGTCGGTTAATTTCGTATCAGGAGGTAATATCGCGATAGAGTGCGGTAGAGAGAGAGAATTGGAGGAGAATGGAGCAGCCGAGGGATTGATACAACGGCGTCTTGTTGACGCGTGGAGTCGGTTAGGAGAAGGTGGAGGGCAAATGGAAGGCAGGGTTAATTAATGCGAAGGGCCGTGTGTGAGGGTGGTGTAAGGGGAATAGATGCGTAGGATGAGAGGGAGGTGCGAAGGGAACCCTGTATGCTCCGATTATCATGCGGCGGTGATACGCTAATGAAATTCGATTGGACCGCAATTTGTGACTGGGTGGAGAGGCACGGCAGCGCCGCGTGGGGGCAGTACTCTGCCCGACGAAGGTCGCGCTCGGGAGCATCGGCAAAAATATATATATCACTTCTTCAGTCGTGGCCAATGGTGCGCGGGACGGCATTTTCTGCCAAATTAGCTTTTTATTGCGTTCCGCCGAAACGTTCGGAATATCGCGGACGGTCGGGCGAATCTAATTTCGCGGGGTTAAAAGCGCGATTTTTTTCCTCAGCGGAAAAAAGGAACGGGCGCGGAAGTAATTAATAGGACCGTCAATAATAAATGCCCGCTTTTAAGTTGGGAGCGTAGGGTTTTAATTCGGTGGGACTTTATTTATTAGTTCTGTAATTACCCGATTCATTAGGCTGACGCTCTGTGCGGCTTTGTCGAAATATGCGGGCGAATGATTGCAGTTTAATCGGATCTGTGCTTGAGTGGGAAGCGGAAAATACGGATGGAAGTGGAATCATTTTTTTGCTTCATGTACGTTGAAAAATTTTCGGAGAATCTATTTGCAAATTGAAACGTTTACAAATTATGAAATTAGAATTTTCTTCGGTGATGAAAATCCGCTAGCAACTCGAATAGCATTAACGTAGAACATTCTATCACGTTGTTTCCCATTACTGGAATTTTAACTTAAATTCTTGGAATCAAAGCCAATGAAATGTCCGGAATGAACGTAGTATAATTTGTGATGAAGTCATAAAATGCCAATCAACATTTCATTAGCTAAATCGATGTACTGCGAAAATTTCTTGTTGACCGATTGGAATGCATTTGCATGAATATTTCTCTTATTTATTCTCTTTCTCCATCCTCTGCGAAATTTCTGAAATCTGTAAAATCGATATCACATATTAAATCAACTAATTTTATATTAAAATATGATGATGAAAATGCGTAGCTTTAAAAACAAATTCAAGGTATATATTTTTTATGAAACAATGATACAGAATTAATATCAAGCTTAGTCAATTTGGCTTGCTTAAGATCCGAAAACACCCGAGGAAAAACTTAACAGAATACCCCAGGCAAAAGAGTTGTATCCACCGTTCAAAAAGTTACATGTTTCGAAATTTCAGGATAGCCAAAGGAAACATCGGCGATCTAATTTGAGTCTTAAGGGCCGAAGTTGAGTTTTAGCTCATAGAAACATCGTCAGAAGCAGGGAAGAGACGTGAGCGTAGTGGTCTAAATATACAGCACTTAAAAAAATGTTCGAGGATAAAAGGAGAGATATGCAAGAGAGATGGAAAAGAACAAGTTCTTCAAAGACTTTTAAGACTTGGTAAATACTCCTTTTTGTTCTTACCTCGCCCTCCCTTTCGATAACTTTAGATTCCGCGATTTCTTCATGATCAGAAATGAAAACAAGTTTTCGAAAATAGTAGACGTTCGGAGAGTATATTGGAAAAGAAGGCGATATCCTTGTTGTTGAAAGATGACGGGAGTCGGCGAGGATCAAGGATATCCGATTTTAAGTCTATTTTATGTGCTCTTATTGCCGTAATGCGTCACGAAGAGCGTCTGTAGCCATGGTTTCGAAAGAGGGCGTGTATCTTCGAAGGCAGATATTTAAAAGAGATTACTGAATGCTGTTTGAGGCTTTAAGCTCAAAATTGCAGAATTTTATGCAAAGCACGAATGATAAAGCAATTTCAAAGCTCCGTATCAGAAATTATGACTATAAAATGAATAACGTAAAATTTTCTAAATTATAACTCCTTTATTCAAATCCGTATCAAATCGTTTTGGGATTGTTTTTAGTAGTTGTTATTAGGTTAATTTAGCAATTAACTGCAGAAATCGACAACTGAAGATACATGACTATAAATAAAGTACTGTGTTTATTTTATTAGATTTTCTCTCTTGAAGCGAAAAATTATATAACAAAATGTAATGAAAGTACTGTGAATGTGGGCCCATACTTATTGCGTTGTTTACGAAAAATATATAATAAAATCGTAATAGTTAAGTAATATAAAAATATATTAAGGGGAAAAGGTTGATTTTCTCGCTTTCTTACGTTCGTTATACTCCCTTGAATCAAAGACTATGTATTATTCATATCAAATTTCTGAATGAAGGTCTACAAAAATATCTGGTTCCTCCTGCTTAAAAATGTGTTTTTTCTGAACAATTTCCAATCAACTTGGAAGCAAGTGAGACGTTCTTGAAAGCATAACTAAACGTGGTATGATTCTCAATGAGAATATAGATGCGAATTAATCAGGAGAAAGCATCCACTGACAGGCATCGAGGATAAGTAAGGTTCAAAATTAACCATCAAAGAGGTCCACCCCACGGAATTAGCTTCGGAATCATTCGGCTATCACTACCTATGCATCAGAGGTAGGCGGAGAAAGGACCGTTTATAGGCCTATAGATTGGGGAAGGTGCGGGTTTATCCGATTAGTATCGCAGTGGGAAGGGGTATCTTCCACAGTTTGTTAAGGGAAAAAAGGAAATGGAGGTGGTTAAGAGGCAATAGGGGGCGGAAGAGGATGTTAGAGTCCCTTCCTGTAAAGGTTTTTGCCTATTAGCATACGAGAGACCATTACGCCGGCGTTATAACAGGGTTCGCCGAAGTGAGTGTGCTCTCTGCCTGAGGGGAGGCCAGAGACCACCTTGGAAGACTCTGAGAGTGTTTTGTGGAGGGATTTTGCCAGGTGGTGAGGAGGAAAGAACAATGCCTGGTGTTGGACGGTGCTCAAATTCCGCGAGGTTTTTGTTTCGCTCCCAGAAGGGCCTTTATTGCGGCCTAGTGTCGATCTAATTGCTCGCTCTCTTCTCGTGTCGAGAATCCGGTTCTTTCGGCCTTAAAAATAAAATAAAGAATATATTCCTTTGTCTTTAGAGGTCGAGCCGGACCAGCTTTAGGTATAGAGGCATTAGGCAAAGAAGCAGCACAAATCACGTTTTTGGGAATATGGTGCCATTCATTGTTTTGAATCCAAATTTTAGATTTTCCAGTACGTTGTACTGTTTTACGTATTTATCTTTGAACTGGATGTGAGGTGACGTTATCTATTGCTATGTCATTCTGCTCTGGTTTTATGTAATGAATCCGTAGTGTATACATTTATCAATAACGTCGAACGTAAATTATAAGTATAAATGAAAAAGGAAATTTTCAACAAGCCTCCAGCATATAAACTTGAATAGGAACAGAGGACAAAAATCATTGCGCGAAGAGGAAAATGCTAATGTTGCGCTCGTATGAAATGTTTTACATTCAGATGCAAATATATAGAGACGCTATTGCCATTTGATATCGATGGTCTTTTGCCCATTAACGTCATACTTCATCTTATTCAGCATCTGTTTGAACTCTTATTTATTTCAGTACTTATTTGCGTCGGCAGTTACTGTCAACTGTCCAAGAGTTGATAATTTGTAACTATTGACTTAGAACGAGTCGTAATTCTGCTTTCTTGTATGGAATTCCGGGATGAAATAAGGTTTGAGCAACGAGAATATATAATATCGGGAATAATGACTTCTTGCATTCTTTGAAAAACTTCCGCAGTATTAATCTCTCAGACCATGTTGAAAGAATCACAACTGTAACTTTCCACAAATGCAATAAAACTGAAAATTTTTATTATTGATTAATTGGCTGACGATTTTTATTATAGAAATAGGGTCTTTTTATCTTGCTAATGTATAATTAGTTTTCTTCCATGTTTCCAGTCTAATATTCGCATCAGTTAAAAGATCGTATTGTCTTCGCTATTTCAACGAAAGTTCGTCTTTCTTTTATTTTCGTGAGATTTCTCGAAAGGGGCGTTTTCATCTGCAATCCTTTTCATCGACTTATTTAGAGTAGGGAGCGTTTTCCGCGATTACTTTACTCGACACTTGTGCTACGCCCTTTCTTCTTTAGTACCTTATTAATATTCCACGACTTTAACAGGTGCGCTTGTTGGCCGATCGCCCTGAGTTGTAGCTCTCGCCGGAGTATTTCATTTCGGCGAATGTTTTGAAACGCTGGAACAGGCTGATTTACACCTTAACCTCGCCGCGCATATATCATCTTTCGAGCGGATTTCTTTCGTCTCTTACCTCACGTAGTCTCGCCTCCTAAAAAGTCCCTTTCCACTTCATTCCGACGCCCTTGCCGCCGCGACCTTTCTTTAATTTTCGACCGGAACGAAGTGTCAATATGAACATTTGTTGAATATTTTCGACTCGTTCTCCTTCAAGGTCGCGACTGTATCTGCGTTTTTACCTCTTTTTATCCGCACTTAAGAGAGTTTTTTTTTCGGACAATGGAAAGTTCGCGACTGAAATTTAGCGATGTCTCCGTTTTACTCAGTACGATGTAGTTAGAAAATGATAGTTCATCTTAAACTAGAGTTGCTGGTAACATAAGGTATAGGGGCCGCCAGAGAATTGTATCCACTTATGTATTGGTTTCATGCGAACCTTGTTTGTAATGCTATAGACTCTCCGTTTAGAATGGCATTCCGACAGCGACTACATTAATGAAAATTTATTGAGCTACTATTCTTCTTTTAGAATACGAAATGTCAGTTGGGAGAGTTATAGGTATGTACGTTTTCCGGTAAATATTCATCGTAGCATTCCTCTGATATTCCTGGAATAGTCCATGTAATTTGCATTTAAGTTTGATAGACATCGAAATAGAATATGCTGGTAATGTTTACTAATATTAGTCCAAAATAGGACAAATGAAGGGATAATTAGCGAATACCTCTAATAATAGGATGTGAAATATTAATGAAGATCATTGGAATGATTGAAAGCCTAATGATTGCGCCGATCAGGTCGTGTACATGCAGCCAAAGACAATAAAAACAGTCAAACTCAAAAGTTAAAGCGTTTGCAAAATAGTACATATTCAGTATCTCTCAAGAATGATTATTCAAATTTTAGTAATTAAGATTGATAAAATTTCAGTTCAAATTGGTTAACTACCCTTACTGTTATAGGAAGAAATGTTTTTCTCGGACTGACCATTAGCATCAAGCAGTTTTCAGTTCCGTTACTTCGTGAATATCGCACTCTTCTGCATTACGCGACGTCGTTCTCTCCTTTTTCTCTTGAGAATCGATCCGCTCTTTACTTCGTATTCCATTGCGACACGCAAAAGTTTGTCGGAAGCGTTTTACGAGTCTCCGCGAAGAAATGCAAACGGCGAGTCCTTTAATAGACGCACGGAAATACCGGTGCGAGAAGGCGTAGGTAAGGATGCTGAGAATGTGGGGGGAGAATTATGATTAGTGGGAGGCAGAGTGTGGGAGAAGTTTAGGTGGGGAGTGGTTTTTAAAGGAACATGTTGATACGTGTGGGAGATTAGGCAAACCCTCTTTAGAAACTGATGGAATCTACGGTTAATTCCCTCCCCTTGGTAGAACGTGCGCAAAGAGACCGATAATTGGTCATGGATGATGGCTGTCGATTTTTTCCTAACATAACTTCTCGTGGGTTTGGTAGATGGTCAGGAAAGGGATGGTTTCTCTATCGGGAAATTTACCTTCAACCGCTTCGAAATAGGGATTTCGCATATCAGAACATTGATGAATGAAATCTTTGTGGTGTCACCGCAGTGGTGAATAATATCCCATACTATAAATCATTTCTCTTCCCGCAAAGAAAGTTAACAGAGAATGTCATTTCCAAATGGTGTTAATTTATGCTTGTGCAGTATAATGTAAAGTATGTTAGATTTCTAAAATATTTGCTGCTATTCCTCCATTGATCATTATATCTTTCTTAATCCATGGATCAAATGACCTCTGGAACTATTTCGCTCATAGTTCAACTTATCACTTACAGCAGAATATATTTCTGCTTAATTTATTAGCTAGATTGGTTTTCCTAGGCTTGATTCTTCTCAATGTAGGTTTCTTATACTGAAATTCATATTACTCTTCGTTAATACAAATGTATTCTATCAAATTGGTTAAATACTTTTACTATACATCATCAGGGGTAGGAAAATATATTAGCAGTATATACCAACTATATATCCTTCGTTAACTATATATGTATGTATATAAAATAATATAGTATAACTTCCCTGTCTATAAACCTTACGCATCTTGATGGTGTGTAAATCTGGTTGGTCTAGCAATTTGGAAAACAGATTCCTCATTCTATTCCAATAGTATCTTAGGGCAGCAGTAAATAATATAGTTTTATGCATATATTATGTAGAGGATATTTTTAGAGCCTCCCGGTCAAAGGGATAACAGCTTCTCTTTTTATTTCCTTTACTTAACGGTTTCTGTTGAGATTATATATGCTGCTGGAACTTCTTCGTGCTCATCTGTTAATTCTGAATATATTTAAGTATTATTGTAATGCTCACATGAACACCTGTGGGCTGCGTCGGCTGTAACTCTGGACGGTTCCCGCCGAATGCATCTGGCCATAAGTGGCGAAAAACTGAATATAGACATTGATATGCTCTACATATTACAATCTAATGATGTGCCTTGTTTAAAGATTCTATTAGATTTGATTCGATTGAATTCAAAAATTTTTTGAATGAATTTAAAATTTTTTCTTTAGAATTTCCCCTTCTTTCTAGAAGGAAATATATATTATTTGTATTTGTTATTGCATAAAATTTGCTATTAGTTTTTAATGTTGAACTATTACTGATCAGATGGGTTTATTTGGAATTCCTTGTGCGATAGGATCTCTTCAGTCTTCTAGTCTCCCCTTCTATTAAATGTCTTCAGCTGAAGTTGATGGTCCTGATAAATTTCAAATTGAAAGTGTTAATTTTTATCCAAGTCTGAATCTTGTATTTGGCTGCAATGGATCTTAGGCTCTAATTGCACTACTCACCTCTTAGTCACTGCCTCATGTTATTGTAGTTACCCAGTTTTCCAAAAATTTCACCCTTAGTAATATCCCATTCAGCCTCTCACCAGGTGTCCCTGTTAATCGAGAGTATTTCATCAACGCAGCACGGAGAATTTCGCTCCGCTTTCAAGTGCTTGGATTCGGTCGATGTAATAATGCTGCAAATTCAATTTCCGCCCGAGGCGTGGGCATCACGGAATGCTCTCATCCATATAATGGCAAAATTAAAAAGCGACCGATAAAATGCGTGTTATTCTGAAATTGGGTTTTGCGATGCGAGCGACTCAAACTTGCTCGGTACCTGCAACGTAGGTAAGGTGGAATGTGGTGGGGAGAAGATAAAATCAAATGATCGATATATCGTTTGTTTACTTGCATCGCTTCCTCGGTGGGGGCCGCAGTACACTACGGGATGCACGCCACGACGTTATAATGCACTTGATATATTGGACACCCAGTAGCCCCAGTGGTTGTTAAAGGCCGGGTAAAAGGAATTAAAAGGAGAGGAGAGCGAACTGAATTTATCACTTTGAATCTGCGAAAAAAGAAGGCGACTTGGAATAAATTTGAGTTCTAATAGAGGGCGAATAATGCGCCCGACACGAGGCTACAGAATGGCCTCTCCTTTGAATGGATCCATTCTGATATTTTGTTTATCATTTTATTCTGACTCCTCTGATATACAAGATAAGAAGATTTATGGTCGAAATGAAAATGGTATTTTCTTCTAATTGGGTGTAACTAAATCTTTCGTTATTTCGGCTTGTTTTTTTTTGTTTGATAGTTTCATATGTGAGTTTCTGTCTAGCAATAAAATGCTAATGAGGAGAAAATATTTAGTATTAAAAATAAATTAGGAATTCTGTTATATATTTTGAATTATTGATTTTCAGAGGAAATATGAGAAAATATTTTGTAATCTTAAATTCAGGTGAGGGTTGTGGTAGATCGGTTTATCTAGATATACAAATTACTTGAACCATATCATCGCATAGCACTCACTTTTCATAATATCGACCATTTTCATGAATTTGGCATTTTATATTTGATCCGATCTTAGTAATTGTCTTAGAAAATGACAATATTGTCTATAAATATCACAATTCATCTTCAACAAGAAAATGCGACGTTCTCATTGTAAACTTATCCAATATTTTCTGCTGGAATAGATCAATGGAAACTTCCTTCCTTCTGAGCACTGGTTATTCAATATATTCGAATTCGACATATATGATTTAAATAAGCTCCATAGCCTGTAAAATGTCCAAACCGTAGAATTAGCTCATAAGCAAAGAATTCATACTCATATTCTGAATCACAGCATTTTAAAATCGATGTAGGTATCAAAATCCAGCGCAGAAAACACAGACGAAAACGCCTTCGAGGGAAGGACAGCTCTGAAAAGGGAAATAATACATTCATGTGCACGCAGGGGAATGAAAAAGGAGAGAATGTGAGGAGAGAACGAAAGAGATGAGATTAGTCGATGTACGGAAGTGTACGTAGAAACAGAGAGCGAGGTCCCCGAAAGAGAAGCTGAGAGACGGGGTGCTTCGGCGAGAATATTTTAAGATGATTATCTTCGTCCGCAGGGAAGTGACAAGGCGCATGCGAGTGACGAACGCAAACAAAAGAGTGTTGGGGAGCGCGTGACACGTGAAATGAAACAGTTCGATCCTTCTTTTCTCTCCATTCTCTCGTTTTCCTCTCTCTATCTTTCCATCCCGCGCCACTGAACATCGTGGGAGAGGGTTTTGTTGCCATACAGTGGGGATGACAATATTTCCCGCTGCAGGAAAAAAGGTGGAAAGTACGTAAACTGGCCCGCGAATCCGCATTCTCTATCGCCCGCTTTGGGAAATTTCGCGTGTTTTTAGCAAAACGCCAAAGCCACAAGTTCTTTTGTCATCATTCCCTTCTATGTTAAGCGGATCATTTAGCTCGGAGTATTTATCTGTGAATGGACTGGCTGAACGAGTTATTCCCCTTCGGGCTGCTTTTATTGTCCCCTAAAGTGGTATTCATGGTGTGAATTCGTAATGTTTCGTATGCAGTTTTTCCAACGAGGCGAGCGACATTTTTGTGCTCGTCGGTAGTTTTTATCGCGGATATGAAGACCGGGGAGCTCTTTGCCTCCTTTGGATTTAACATAAACGGTTGTTTGGTATGTGTATTGTTTACTTCAAATTATCCGCTCTATTGTGCATCATAAAATGGGTTTTTTCAAAAGCTGAAATCCAATTTAAAGAAGCTTTTTTATTCAAAAATAAATATTCAACATATATTAAAAATTTATACTCTTTCGTTTCGGAGTTATAAAGATGCTTTCCAAGAAAGACAGAAAAACAGAGATCATTCGATGTAGGCTCCTGATTTACCTTCATTTGGAACTGAATGCGTCGAGGAGAAATTTTTCGTGAAAAAATTACAGCTTAAATATGCATAGAGATTGTTACAAAAGTGTATTCAGCAAAAGCAACTTCGGGCGATAAAAATTTACAGCTTTCTTAATATTATTGGCAGTGGTAAACATCTGCTATAATTAAATTGGAAACTGCTCTTGATATATATAATCTTTCTGTCTTCTGTTTAAACGAAGATAATTCTCCATCTTTTTCCATCATTTGTGAAAAATCCTATTAAACTAAACATGTTATTTGAAAAAGTTTTTAAATGGTAATATTTTGTTATTAAGCTTTGCTTAAGATTTTAAGACGGCAGATTCAAATGAAATCAGTTTCTATTAACAAGGATATTACGTAAGATATTAAAATTCGGATAGAATACGATCGGCCCATAAGCAAGTTCATCTTCTTCATAACGAATCCCACGCTCATTGCTTTCCTCATTTGTCCGCGAGCTCGGACTAGTTGCAGCGTCAAAGTGCACTACATCATCTTCACGCCAAATGAACTGACAGGGAAAGGCGGCGACATATCCCTGGCAACTCGCGGAGAATATTAAATTCATCCACCTTTTTACTCACAAAACGATACGCGAATAACAATGGAGAGTTCGCACAATGCAAGCGATGGACTTCTTTAGAGCCGTCTTCCTTCCTCATAAACACGCACTCCGATGCCTTATAAAAGGGAATGAGAAAAGAATGGAGAGACATCTCCGACGGATATGGAGTTGGCGCAGAGCTAAACGATGATCCAAGTTGCTTTCAATGCGTGTGTGCACCGCGGCGGAGAAGGGTTTCAAGATTTGTGGCATGGGTGTGGCCATCATAGACTGTGCGAGAGTTAATCGAGAAGTAGTGGATTACTTCTCACTTGTGTGTCATTTTACCCACCTTAAATAACTCTGTGTGCTGTGCGTGTGCATGGATTGGACTGAGAGAGTGTGGGCGAGAGGATAAAGGGGTGTGGGCAGCGGTGAAATAGTTCGTGAATGTAGGGGGATGAAACGTGTAGACAATGGAAGGGTATAAACAGATAGGGTTAAAATTTTGAGGCCAACGAACTTCCCTGGGGTGTAGGAATAGTTATTTAATGAGGAAGGAATACCAATTCAGATTTATCTTCACAGTTATGCCACGGATAACAGAGAAAATTCGTTCCGGAGTCACATTCATAAGGTAAAACAATCGTTTGCCGAGACGTGGTATCCTATAGGTTTCTATGGAAAATTGTTTAATTCGTTCTGAATGCTTATGTATAAAGATACTAAAGTAAAAATTATTACAATAGATGGAGAAACAGAAACATTTTATTCAAATTATTTCTTTTCATTCGGTTGATCCCTTTTCCACACGAATTCTTTAAAACATTCCTCAGCCGAATCCGTATATATTATCTCAGCTTAAGGATAGTAATTTGAAGTGAAAATTCACTGTTAGCGTTCGTCTGTTAGTTAAAGCTAAACTTGGACATCGTAATCTGTTATCGATTATGATTGGAAATGAACATCATTTTCAAGGTGATATTTTTTCGTAAGATTCGAACCAATTTTTATGTAAGTACGCTTCATTAAAGAATCTTTGTGTGGGTCTTACGCTCGCTGAAAATGAGTACCGTGAGGGTACTTGAATGGCAGATTTCAAGTATTCAATTGCAAAATTCTCTTCATGTAAATATATAGGTATTTATTAATAGATCTAAACGATATTTTGGATAGAAATAATTATTTTGTCTGCGATTTCTCTTCTTTTTTACAACCGTTACCTTTGATCCCCGTCTTTTAGACTCAAACCATCCTCTTCCAGAGTTTTATTCTCACGCTATTCTATCTTTATCTTCAATAGTATCCCGTTTTACGAATTTATTCTCCCAGTTTCGTCTCTTCAAATTTCCTTCTTCCTTCCCTCGAGACTCATGCATACTCGGAATCAATCGAATCCAGTTGGTAGCCGATAACGAACCGCCTTTTGCCAGACATTCCTTGCTTATCAGGACAAAGGGAAAGAGAGTGGAGCGGAATAAAGGAAGGCGGAAAAAGAAAGGGCTTTTCTTGGAAAAGTTACTTTTAACAAGGGTGGTTTAACTCGTGAAAGATCCACGGTAACGAGCCGCCTGATTAAAGAGAGGGTAATGAGAAAAATCAAATAGCGAGCGGAATAAAATTAACAAGGAAATGGCGGCGGCTTTGAAAGGTTTCTACCGTGTATTCATGGATTAAGTCGAAAGTTTTAGACGATGTTGAATGATAGGAAAGAAAGGAAATTCGATAGAGATGTTTGATAAGAATAAGTTAGATATGCATATTCATTATATAAATAGATAATTATGTAGATTTGTGAGTAACAGGTTCATAAATAAATAATAAAATATTCAGAAAAATAATTTTCGAAACAATCGGTGAGAATATCTAGGAAGCCGTAGTAATTATAGTAATATAGCAATACCATATTCCTTTAGATCAATTATAAATGCGAAGGGTCTAGCATGACAAAATAAAGTTTTCTGTCATTTTGATATTAATTTTTGATTGAAGTGTATTGATATGCAATTAATAACTCTCTATCTTTCTTTTTGTTGTTATCAAATGCTAAAGTAATTTATCTAAAAAAGCAAGGAACTGTTTTTTAGACTTCTCTTTTCCTCATTTTCGATATCTCTTCGTCTGGGAAAGGAAATTCATGATTTTAAATATAGAAAAAGTTTGATAATAATAAGAGGTACACGGAGAGGAAGACAGATTGCGTTCTGAAACGAGAATTTCAACTGTGAAAGAAAGAAATCATAAGAAATTTCATTCAGATTGCGACGTAACGAAAAAAAAATATATCCTGACTTTTATGTAGCTGACGAGGAAGGCTCTATTTTATCCCAAGGAGATGCTGAATCGTCGACGAGATTATGCATTCATAGAAATGAAAAGCGAAGTCGATGATACAACATGACTCGTTTTAGTTCCGTGTCGAAGGCCCCTGGTTTATGCAGTTTTTCAGGCAATGCGACCGCTATAAGGGCTTCGCTTTGGTCCGGGCGCATGAAAAATCTCGTAGATTACAATTTCCACAGTGTCCCCACGCATTTTTATCTCACCATCGCCGCGATATATATATTTCATCTCCTTTTTTATCACAGAATTCGGTCCCTTTTTATTTTTGGTCTTGGCGAACATGAAGAGGGTGGGGAAAAGGGGTTAAAAGTTTGGGAAGGGGGTATGTTAGGAAAAATAAAAAAATCGCCACAACTTCACAGGAACTTGGGTGTATGCCGGGGAGTCTCGGTTATAAAGTATCCAAACGTGCTAACGAAGCACCATTGTTGTATATTTCCCTCGCCAGATGGGAGGGCGGAGGTCGCGGAGGCGCGTTGAGGTTCGCCGCCGGATTTTTCGAGAGGTACCTACGTAACCCAATTTTATTTCCCTCCTTTTTTATCGGGCACAGTTTTTTCATTACTTTTTTCGGTGCGGGAAAAATTCGAGGCGGTTTTTTTTCCGACCACAGTCGCTCTTGACTCCTCGTTTTTCTATAACTTTGTAGAGAGCGGTTCGAAACTTGTGGGCGAGGATGTTCGCTTTTTTCTTCCCTCTCCGCTGGAGAATTTTCGGCTCTATTCGTGGATGTTGGATTATGGAAATTTGAGGAGGTGGTGAAACGAAGGCAAAATTACAAAAAATGTTCTCGGAAGATAACGCGTGGGAATATTTTTTTGGGATAATTTTATGTTTTACCTAAAGAACAATTGTCTGAAAGGATGAAATGGATTCTATTTTTAATTTGATTAGCTCTGGTATCTGTTTCTACTAGTTTTAGCATTGCTTAGCAGCTTAATTATAAAATCATATTGGGATTTATCTTTAATTCATAAATTGCATTATCGTAACGAAGGTGTCCTTATGCCAATACAGTCAATACTTACAAAGACAAAGAGACAGAGACAAAATAAAATCAATAAATACTCCGAATGACTCACAGGAATTAAACAAATAGGATAATATTTAATTATGGTCTATTCAATAGTGAAAAGTAGAATATTTAACAGTACAATATTTAATAATGTGATATTTAAAGATATAAATTTTAACGTGCTATTTTTTGTTGAAAGATAAAACTCAATGAGTTTTATTTGCGTAGGATTTGATATGGCAATGCTAACGTAATAAAATTGAAAATATATAACTTTTCCAGTTTTTACGGGAAATTGATATGTTACGTCACTTACAAAGCTCTTTCCTATGATTTATCAAACTTTGTTCTTGTTTTGTGTTAAACATAACTAGGAATCATACTTAAGAGTAGCTGAAAGAAATTACAATAATATGAATTTTTTTGAAAAATACCGAGCAAGTTGTAATTGGGATTTGCTCGAATTTATATCCATTCTTCAATGGTCGGTGAGGTCCATGTATTGCTCTTTAACTATAACGCATGCTAGTTCTTAAAATATTCCTTCTATAAGAATAGAATTTGGTTTTTAATTGTGATCATCTTCTATTTGCACGGATATATCAGAATCGCATAAGAAATCCTCTTTGGGTTTTTCTCCGTAAATCTTATATCTTCTTCAATCTCGATCTCTCACTCAAATACAGGAAGTGAAGGTATCGGATAAAGAAAGTAATCTCCTCATTCGATAAAACAATCCGGATCCGTCGGCGACGTTGGATATTTTCAATTATCGCGGAAACAGGAAACGATACGCGCCATTCAATCTCTTTCCATTACGCTTTTTTGTCTTTTGCCGCCTCTCCGGGGTTCATTTTTTCCTCTTGTCCTTCAGCCAGTCTCATCTTCTCCCTCTGTGCATCATCCTTTTTCACCTGCTCATCTTTCTCTCATAACAGCGCGCACCTTCGTATCACCTTACGCCATTCGATCTCAGATAATAAAGCCGCCCGCACCCTTTGCTATGCTTCGGCGCCCTATCCTTTTCCTACGAAACCGAAAATCATATTTACAGCCTCCTCTTCTCACCTCTTTCATATTTCCGCTGCTCCCCATCTCGGTGGGACTGGCAAAAGGCGCCTTATCGGAATGCTCAAGTTCTTATTTTCCGATGTGTAAGGAATGTTCCTATAACGCCATAGGGAGATGAATATTATCCCGTTCACGCGTTTTCAGGTATTTGGTGGCTTCGGGTGGCAAAATGGGAGAATCAGAGTCGGTTCAACCGGAAGTTGGAAGCAGAAGTTCATAAGTTTGATGCTATCAGTTTTCCTGTTGTTTTTTCAAGTACCGGCCTTGTTTAATTATTATATTTTCATTTGGGATTCTCTGAACAGGTGTAAAATATTGGGACTGTGAAGTGTATAATAGGAAAAAGACATTCTTTCATAATGATTAAGTAACCACTACTTCTTCCCAGATTTTGGTGTTCAACAATTGCAAAAATATGGCAAAGCGTTGCAGTATATGTAATATAAATCTTTGATGGAAAAATTTACTATTTGTTTTATCTTCGCAATAGCCTTCTCAAGCAATACAATCAAGCACAATTAAAACCTGAGGTTTTATCTAGCTCGAACTATAAATTTATCAGATTCATGATTCAAAAAGGAAATCTAAAATTCTATTTCTAATTCTAAGAGAAAATTCTTTCAGGAGAGGTCAACATTTATAAATATAAGCAAATAACTCGTAATACATTGTTTCAATTGGCACTCAACATTTATTTACAGAATTTTTTTCATTAGCTTAAGGACTTGCCTCATTCCCAATAAATTAAAAATTAGATTATGAAGTTTAAATGATAATATTCAGTCAATGTTTAGATGCTCTAAGATTTTAGATCTTGAGGCGTCATATAATTCTTACTATGAAGAGTTGGTGGATCAATTTTTAGGCCTCAAATAATGTAAATTACTTAGTTTGCAGGCGTTTATTAGTCAGAGCCGTGGCTATGAAAGCTTACGGCGATGGATCTCTTCGAGTAGATTTCGTATGTTCCAAACTGAGACTATTTCCCTCGGCTGAGCATCTGCTCTTAAGATTGTGCTACGAATTATAGAAGGGATGAAGTTATTAGACACTGCCCACCAACAGGCAGGAAGTGACTCCTCAGATCTCTTGGCCGACTAAAAATCCATTTATTTTGATAAAATCGTCTACTGCCTCATAAAGCTGATGAGATCAGCACAATGGACGGAATCAGTGAATACGTCTTTCCTGAGACTTATACAGCAATTTTTTGTCTTCCTGTAATAACGATCCTTAAAATTGAGCCGTAGCATCTAGGCTGTCTTATAATAGTTCATATTAACTACGAAGTCGTGTTATTAGTTATCGCAAAGGAAATTTCAGGGAATGAAGCATGACTTATTAATATATAAATAAAACCTTGCCAACGAAATCAGTCAATCGAAGTTGCATAGTCAAAGGAATTTTCTGTATATTTTAATGATGGACGCTGTATCCATGAGCGGGGAACATATCGTAGTCTAAATTGGAAATTTTACAGCAATTTCATAGCGAGGAATCAACAAGGCAAGAATCTTACATAGATAAGCCACAATATTCACAAGGGGTATCCTAACACGATCGAAAATGAATCATCACAAATTGAAACTATGTTTGACGTGTTATTTTTATGTAAGATTTCGTCGGACGCATCCACTCGAGTAAGAAAAACTGAATGAGTCATTGTTCCCACTCATAACCTCAGAACGATCAACTTCCTTCTCTATCTCCACAAACGGTTCACTTTCCCAAGTCTTTGGAAGCTCTTACCTTCTCTATCACAAGCCCCAAAACTTACCTTTCTCAACATCATCATCCTCTCCCGAATATCTTCCACTGTCTCTTTCTTACCTGAACTTCAGAGTAGATGGTTGTGTCCCAGAGGATGAAGTGTGGTTTGTCTTCCGAAAAAAGCGCTTGCCATCCCTTCTAAAACTTCCATCCTCTTTCATCCATCCCCTCATTCCTTCCTTTTCTTTGGAGCAAGGGTTTAGGATTTTCCTCTCCTGCACTTTTGCCCCTTCCAATGCCTACCCTCGTTTATCCATCACGCAAAGTCCTCCCTCTGGTGATCTGAGATGCTTAACAGACCGCCAAGGAAGCACCCGACCTCCCTTTGCTCAGGAGAAATCATTTCACAGACTTCACGCAAGCAGTCGCAGAACGTTGACTAAGGTTTGATGAAACTGGCGAAACCTACTTCACCAAGCTTAGCGAAGAATTGGCCATAGTTTTTTCCTACTTAACTTATAATTCTTAATGAGTTAAAATTACAAATACTCGTTAGCTCGAAACTTTACGGAGGTTAATGGGCTTGTGATTTACCATCTTTAGGCCTAATTTTTGTATGCTGGCTACTCAAAATGAATGCATACAACCCTTCATCATCTTCTTGGAAGCGTTATAAGAAGATAGATGATTATATGATAAGATTTTATCGAGCAAGGAATTAGGTCAGTTGTGGAAATAATCGGAAATGCAGCTTCAACTACATTGTCGAAAAAATATACTAGAAACTTAGGGGAAACGGATAAAAAGGGTCGTCAAATATCCCCTAATTGGCAATTTGCTTGTGGACCCGAAACTGAGAAAAATGAGCGATATAGCTATGGAATTGAATGTAGGGAAAACGATGGTAGAAAAATTCTTCGAGATTTTTATCCAGCATTTATGCAATTTATTTTGGTTCATGCTTCAATCTCTTTAGGAAGCGCATCACATTTAGTTGCAAAAACTACAACGAATTACTTAGATCACCTATCGATAGTCATTCATTTAGTTTCCGCGCCCATTTCCCTCGCACAGGACATTTCACGCCAAAAACAACTAACTAGAGGGCCCTCATGCTCTAACCACCCTTATCTACCCCATATCTACTGGCTCATTTATTTACGACCTTTTCCTCACGATATTCCTTTACCCCTCGGGCTTCTTCTCCGTTTCCCACCTTCCGTAAATCATCTCCTTTTCCTTATTTCTCATCTTTTTTATCGCCTCTCATACGACTTCGTTTTTCACTAAAATCCTTCATTTCTCTTTCTTCTACCTTGCCTAGCTTTCCTCGTTTTCCTTTGACGAATAGTCCTGTCACCATTGTTCCTCTCTATGTGCTACTTCGCGTCTTCTTTCATCTTCCTCTTGCACCTTAACCTTAACACCGGGAAGCTTTTTGTACGTTTTCCTCACCCTCGTCCTTCCTTTTATAGCGCCGTGTCCCCCTCTTTCGAAATTATTCATAATCTTCTCACCCTCCCCCGAGCATTTCTTACTTCCAACCCTCTATCCACCCACGCATTCCCGCTCATTTCCAACCCCCGCCCGTCTGAGAACAAGTATAAACATTCTTCCCCCTTACCTACCTGCGACTGGGGCAGACATAACGATACCTCATTCTCATCCCCATTCTTCCAACGCATGCGCAAACGAAAATAGCTGCGGTTGAATCGAAGGAGGTTGTTCTCTACCCCCGGTCGGGTCCTTAGGGGTGGGTCACCTGTCAAAATTATCCGAGTTGGACATCTCGTTTCATTGGGTAACGTGGTCTGTTCACGTCCTAGTAGTGCTGGTCGAAAGAGGCACAAAAAATACGTGCAGTAAAAATAAATTAAGGTGTTCTTCCTTTTTCCGTTTGGGGGGATTTTAAAAAGTGTGCAAGCGTGGGCGAGAGGGTAGGTAAATAGCGAGGGTTTGAGAAAACTGGTCGTTTTTGAGGACTGTAAAGAAGGGAAGATAAGGAGAGCTAACTGAGGAGAGAATGGTTGAAAAAGAGGAGTATCTTCCATTGTCGAATTTCTCCAGAATGGGTGCAGGGCAGGGCTGATTCATTCCGTAGTGAATTATTATATTTATTGTTTTAAGATTCTTTTTCCTCCTTTTGAGGCACATGCTCTTTCGTTCCTTACGAGACTCATTCAAGTCTTCTTCGTCTTTTTGGCGCTTGGAGAATACCTGTGTTTCTTACTCATTGAATGCCGAGTTCCTTTTCTTCTCTTTCTTCTTCGTCTATCTGTTGTTTAGGTCTGCGCGGATGAGCGTTTTTTCGCGCTTTGCATTTAGTTGGACTTCTAAAAGGAGTCATTAGTAGGACCAGATGAGGCTCGGGTTCACATATGAAAGGATCTGATCACATATGAAAGGTGTGATTGAGCCCTTATATTTTGATATTGCTTGGTATAAATCAGATTAAGAATGTTTTGACACTCTTAATTTTGATTTTTTTGTAGTTCTTTTACGTATAGTCTTCTATCATTTTTTCCTTCTTGGTAAGCTTTGTATGATATAAACATGACTACATGGCAGGCGTATTTATTCGAAAAAATTATCTCTAAACAGTTCAAAACTATGGGTGTTAAAACTCTACATAATTACGAGATTTTAAAATAATTAGAGGTTTAAAATTTTTTGCAATTATTAGTCTCTTTCTTGATAAAAATTAATTCATCAATCCTTACGAATTATTAAATACCATTGGCGTATTAATTCTTCATTTGAAAAATTTTTAAAAGTTTGTTGTAAATGTCGGTTAAGTTTGAGAATTAAACTGAGAATTCCATTAAACGTTACAATACCCAATAACTATCATTAAACCATTTTTTAGTTTTCGTCCTAGATAATTTGTGATAAAATCTAGTATCCTTCAATTAGCGAATAGAATAATTTGTTTTGCAAATAAAATGTCTCGGTGGTATAAAAAAATTTGCAGGAAATATTTTTTATCTCTAATGTCAGGTCTACTTCGCCTATTTCAATTAATTTCGTAACGAGGGACGATTCAGAATACGAGGAATATTATTCCTTTTTGAACTTACTCTGTATCATCTTTTGATTCCGTGCTAAGTTATCTATTAATAACATTATCATTCACTATTTACTTGTAGACGGAGTTCGTGTTTTTCCTGGTTGTGGAGACATACATATCGTGTGTTTCCTCTCCGTCGGCGAAATTTTCGCCTCCTTCTCATATTTGCCCACACATAAATATACGTATGGAGAGACAGAAATTTCGATCTGAATTAACTCCTCGTCGCCTTGAAACTCTCTCTCTGTTCTCCAACAACTTCGACGCTCAGTGACCCATACCATGACAACCAGGCGCGCTAACGAGAAACTTTTCCCTCATTTGTTAACCTCGGTACAACTCACCTCCTCCTTCAACTCCTCATCTCGAGTGAAGCAGACACACACACGTACACACACAGCGTGTCGAGATGTGGAGTTTCCATGCCAACCAACGGGAATCGTGCGGAAAGCTCCCGTCTCAATCCCCGCTCTCTCTCTTCTCTCTATCCTTACTCCAGTTCCCACTCTCCCATCTGGAAATCTCAACCAACCATTATCCTTCTCCTCACTTTGAGCTAAGTTGATATAAGGAATCCTTATGAAGGAGTTGAAACGCTTACCCTTCCTTTGCTTACAGAATGTTTACTTTCTTTTCTATTATAGCTGTGAATATCTCCTGACGAAAGTATGCCGGTTTTAAATCCTTCGGCACCTCAATTTGTTTCTCGTTCTGTCATCTATCTCGTCTGTTGGTGGTGAATATACTCATCTCCTGGGAACTTTGATATTCATCATTATTAATGATACCTGTTACACTGCAAATAAGTTAAAAGTCAGATAGTCTTGACAACATATACAATGCATATTATGCATCCCTAGTAAGTACATAAATTATATTAAAAGATAATAAAAACGACAGTTAAAATAAAAATAGCAGTCGGAAGTTGATATTCAACAAATAATCGTTTAAACCATATACTTATTTAATGCTTGTAAAATTCACCATCAGTTTGAGCAACTTTTTACGTTGTTACTCTGTGCAGTCATCAGCCCGAAGGCTGCTTTCAACCACATTCCATCCATAATTTGCTACATGAAGCTTCGAAAATGTGGAGATAGGGAATATGAGGTGACTAGGTAAAATGAAGTATGCTATAGCTCGCCCTTGCGAAGTTTTCACCGAGCCAGAATGTTCTAAACGGAAGCCCACGTGAAGCACAATGACTTTAAGAGTAACATCCATAAATGTGAAACTTACATTTAAAAATATATGCAATTATTTAGCCCTTTAACCAATAATTATTTAACATTTATTTTGAAGTATTCATATTTACCATGACCTGAAATATTATAAACCTGCTGAGCTATATTCAATTCATTCTATCCTTTTCAATTCAAGGAATTATAAACATTATTTCATACATGTATCCTCCGAGTCGCTTTCAACTAATTTCTCATTATTCTAAAATTCATCCATCGCTGTAGCTGACACATTTCTATGAGAATTCCTAGCAGCAGCAAGCGCATTTCGGAGTTTATGCAGCCCTTGAATCGCTAAGCACCTCGCGACAGGCAGTGGAGTGTGAAATGAGGTGTTGGAATGTCGGTGGACGGGTCTTTGGCTCCTTTGGTTTTAGCACGAACAATCCCATGCACAAGTTGGAACACTTTGGAGAATTCAAAATCTTCCACAGCTTCATTTCCATTTTAAGCAGGAATGTTAGAATTATGAAATGCAGGCTCGTGTTTTTTATGATGCGATATGTAAACAACTCTCTTGTGGTTTTGCTGTAAGGCTTCCATTGGAATATGTATATGTATGATGATGCATAGTATACGAAGTTAAAATGATTACGACCAAGCAAGGGAATTCATTATTTTTAAACATGACTTTATTATCATAATGAGCCTATGGCATGTAATTTAACTTTATCGAAAATGATTTGAAATGGAATTTTTCTCGACTTGAAAATGGCAAGAAATTTTTTACTAGTAACCATTAAATGCGCTTCTCTGCAAAATTAGTGTGTAATTAAATGATAGAGGAAAGCTGAAGCTATGCTTTGCGATTAATAACTCAGCCTTATTTTTGTAACTGCTCAGTCCCTACCACTACAAACCGCCGAGCAGATATGAAAAGGAAGAGGCAAAAAAGGGGAAGAGCTTTATGACTCTCTCTACGAGTAGAAAAGACTCATTTCCACTCAACAGACCAAAACTATTCCTCGTTTTTCCCGCAATCATTGCTCTAAGCGTCAAAACGACATACTTCCCAAGCATTATCTTCCCTCCCATTTCATACCTCCCACCCTATTTTCTATTCCTCTACTTCTTTTTCTCTATAAGCCAAGCATTAGCTCTTTCTATACTATCTGATTTAATTTTATCTAATATTTTCATCAGTTTGCTCTATTTCTATGCCTTTCTTTTAGCTTACCCTGGCCAACAAGGGTTCTGTAACAATGGCATAATTAAGTTTTTTTTTGTATATTTTGTAAAGAATTCATCCACATGTAAAAATTGCATGTAAAATTTCATTTTTTTCATTACCTTGTTTTATTTCTGGTTTTCAGTTAAGGAAAATTCAAAGAAGTATAGCCGTTCTCTTCCATACAAAAGATGCATAGTCGTAGGCAGGCAAATTTTGTCTCCTCTCAGTCATCTGTCTGTATTATCTTGTTGAATTTCATTATGGGACATTTATTTCTTAATGCCAATATGTATTCTTCTTAACCTTTTACTTTCACATGTGTACTTTTGCCCTTCATAAACCTCATTAAACTAAATATCTCCATTCGTATTTGGGGATTCCAGATAGCCAAGTGGGCAGTATGTTCGACATAGGAGGAAGCTGTTCCGGGTTCCCCAATTCCCTTTCATTCCTTTAGTCAGTCTATTTGTTCATCTTCTTAATCAATGTAACATTTCTTTTTTAATTACTTTATCTCAAATCCCTCTTTTCGTAACATTCTGTTTATTTTATGGGTCTTTCTTCAAAGTATAATTTTTAATGCCTCACCCTGCTTTCTCTTCTTTCCCTCAGGTATTCATAACTCGTTCTTTCCTTCCCGTTTTCTAATCCTCCATTAATTTTGGCTGCAAATATCTTATGATCATCATTTTCTATTTCCTTTTCCTATTCCCTCATAACTCTATCTCTTCATTTCCGTCCATTCTTCTTACGTGTACCTCCCATCTTCGCCCTCCATGCATACCTACTTGACTGCGCCTCCCCAAGCGTTTCCCAGGTAACGGGGCCCAACAACGCGTCTCCTCAGACCACACCCCTCGCCTTATCTCAACCCCGTCTGCCCGAACATCCCCTTCCTAAAACCCAAACCCTGTCCACAACCTTCACTTATAGCGAGAAAAGAGAAGAAAAGCGTACTGGATGCATCTGACGTGTGCGGTCACCGTGTGTACAGTCTTGCATTTCTCGGGTTACGTCTCCACTCCTACCTCTTCTCCTGCTCTCGTTCCGTTAAGTTCCTCATCTTCCCGCTCTCCTCATCCCTTTATGTTTCTCCACCAAAACCAATGGCCCATCATTTTCGGCACAAGAAAGGTGTTCGATGACCTGCCGGGCATTCCAAGCTGATCTAGTTAAAAAAGAATACGAAAGTTTAGCATTGCTCTAGGTAAAAAGGTCTTGAGAAAAATTTATACAAACTGAACATTTTTCTCATAACAGATAAAAGAAAATAATACAAAAGATGAAAGTAAATAAAAATTGCAAATTTGGACAAAATGAGGGACAGAGGGTAAATTAAATAGGAAATGACTTAAAAAGGAATCAATAAAAATACGCTAGATGATTGTACATAAATGTTATTCCTAAATGAATAGGTGGACTTCATCGTTTTCCATTCATAATCATTCACCGTAATTAGAAAATTTAGTCGCTGCCATTAGGAAGTATAGTAAGTACATCTAAATGTGTATATGGTTATCAGTGACCACTGCTACTCCTATCCATCGGAAAGGAAGAAGTAGCATTTATTAAACAGCATTTCATTGAATGATTGATCTGGATATTACGATTGCGGTTGTCCATTGTAGGTACTGATTCGAGATTTGGTGACAAGCGAGATACAAATCTGATTATTCACCATCTGATCACGTCCCTTTACGAAGTTAATCTTTTCATGCACGTATCTTTCACGTCAATCACCCGTTGGGCATCTTTGCTATCTTCGAAGCAAATCGTTTTTGAATCTGCTCCCCCTTTGGTT
The DNA here is from genome assembly GCA_036926295.1 of Pachydiplax longipennis. Lineage (NCBI taxonomy): Eukaryota > Metazoa > Arthropoda > Insecta > Odonata > Libellulidae > Pachydiplax > Pachydiplax longipennis. The sequence continues at coordinate 24,292,607 of JAVFKF010000012.1, forward strand.
GGCAACGGCTTTGCTATTGGAATGTCCATCCGATGGACAACCAAAATGGGAGATTTGCTGTCGGTCTGTTTTCATCGGGAGAGAGGGATGTCGAAAGCGGAGGCGCCAGAGGGTGGCAGATGTACAGATCAGGAAAGAAGACCGAGGAAAGGAAGGCTGATGTTTGATGAGGGTCTCGAGGAAAGGACCCTGATTAAGAGGAGGATGTACAAATTCAGCAGAAGGGGATGTGCGTGAGCCAAAGATGTAGCCGTGTGCGAAAGGAGAATAAGATGATGTGCGTTTTCGTTGGAAATATTTTGCGATGTAGATTTTGTTGTTCGGAATGTGGCGGCTTGTCCTCTCATCGCAAGACGGTATGTCGAAACGGACGTGCCATTCGGGAGGACAGGACAGCAAAAGGGATTAGGACATTCATTTCACGCCGAAATGAGGTTGTCTTGTCGAAGGTTAAGACTTGCTACATATTTGGCAAATCCTCCCATTTTTGGGAGCTGTTCAAAACGGTTGTGAAAATATTCCTCAGGCTTATGCTCGAGGAAAAGCTAAAATGGTGCCTTTATCGAAGAATTGAGCTTAAGTTTTTTAGTTATTTTTCAGTTCAGGTACAAAATAATATGAATTCTTGTCAGTAATTTGTTTCTTTGAACGTAGAGACATTTTTCTAGAAACACCTTTGTATCCCCAAAATAATGTTCATCATTCTTTTTCTCACGGAAAAGAAATATTTACTCCCAGATATGAAGTTCTTTGAAAATTTTCTAAATCTAGCATCTGCCAGCTTATTCCAGTAATTCAATTGTTTTCCGTTGTGAATTTGGTTTCTTGAATGAAGTTTCCTCAGGTCGTCTATCTCCTAGCCGTGGAGGCTACAGGGATTTAATTTAATACCAAAATATGTTCCAATTAACTGGGTGTTAGTGAGGAATTCGGTGAAAATGGGTGCTTGAATAAATTGGAGAAAGATGACGAAGTAGAACTGGAGTAGGAATTTTGATTACGCAAGGAAGGGAAATTAAAGCTAGGTAACGGAACGACTTAATTGCCCTCTTGATTAACTTAGAAATCATCGTCAGAGACCTAATGGGCACAAATTCGTGTAACAGAAATGCATTCAGGGAAGTGTTGTTGTTTACGTAGAGGGCATACGAGAGAATTTTGTTATGTTTTAATTGAAAACAAAGGTTATCTCTTGCTGTTGATGATGTGTGCACATAATTGTACCGAATATTCCAACGTAGTTCATTATTGATGCTGTGAGGTTTAGAGACTAGATTGAAAATACTTGAATAAATTAATCGTCGAATGGCAAGTAATCAGCTCATGAATGGAGATGGAAGGAATGGCTTGGGTAGATGGAAATTACCTTTTAGCTGTGGCCGTTGAAGCATACTAGCGACTCTTACGGAGCGGAGTGTCGAAATCAGGGAAATTGCTTCGAGGAATTTTGATCGAGTAATTTGCTTACGTCAAGTAGTTGGGTGGAGATTCTCCCATAACCTCTGCTACCGCTCGGACAGAAAGAAAAGAAAATTCCTGTTGCCTCTAATCACGTTGTTTGCCTGATGCCGCTTTTGTTCTCCACATTACAAAAACGTAGTCTGCAGGATGTTAGTCAGCGTGAACCTTCACCACGTAATGAATTCGAATCCCTTCCCTTCTTCCTTTCTCTTCTTCATTTTTTAACATTCCCGCTCTCCTCTTCACATCCTTTATGTTATACTCTCCACCTCCCATCCCTAGCTCAAGTTTTCTTCTTTTCTCAATCTTTTTTTTCTATCACTCAATTTTTTCTCCCCCTTTCTCTTCATTTCCATCCGCTTTCCTCACCACACGCCTTCGAGTCAACCTCTCTTAATCCACTTCTTCGACATAAAAGTTAAAGAGTAGAAGCAGATTTACTGAGGTTTGCGTGAGTTCGATTTTCCACGTAATTTGAATAACATTCACTTAACCTCCCAAGTGAATTATAATCCTGCGATATCAATAATAATGCTTAAGCATTCTTCTTACTGAAACTATGTTGGTTAAAAAATATGTACACGTAATATTAAGGACAATTCAAACATTATGATGTCGTTAACTTTTTAGGTTTTGTTTTATTATATCAAACATTTTAATGAGAATTGCTGACACAAGGCTTAGGCTTATTATAACTAAGCGAAGCACAAATATATCTCAATAGAGGATCTTAATTAAACTAATATTTCATAGCTAATAAAGATTTTACTTTCAAAATTACTTGTTATATATTTATAGATTGCAACAAAAATATTTCAACGTCAGATAATTAGAGGCATCCCGTTCTTCATTTTCTGTATTAATCATCTTAAATGGTTTAGAATCACTGCAATTTAATTACAGGCGATAAGGAGCTTTGTATAAATTAAGTATCTTTAATGGTGTATCAAATGCTGGAGCGATGAGAAGAATATTCATTAAATCGTTTGGTCGAAAAAAATGAAATGATTTCTTATTGAAACAAGGAATTCCTTCGATGAAAAGACTGTTATTTTAGCCGACGCGTCAAGTACATAATTGGAACACCATATCGGATTGCCTCTACTTAGAAAAAAGTCGACTAAGTCCTTTGTTTCAGAGCTCATTGTGGAAGAGGTGTCGCCGAAGAAGAAAGTCTTATTAGGCATTTCCTCTCTCCTCCTTTTTTTGCTCTCAAAGAATAACTTTTCCACAAATCCTTTTTAATAAAAAGTTTCGGGATTGGGATGTTATTTTCTTTTAAGTCCCCGAGAAAATTAATGAGAAGAGTAAGGACAGGCTGATTCGCCTTAGGAGGTAACCCGTCAAGTCGAGAGAGGAGGAGGAAAATGTGCTAAGGAGGCACCATTTTAAAGGGAATCTTTCTCGAGGTAAAGAGAGAGACGTCTCTCATCTCCTCGGAGGTGTGAAAGCTCTCCCTTTCTCTTCACTCTCCCTTTTGCTCACGCGAATTATCCTCTCACTCACGCCGTTTTTATTCACCACTCCTTTTTTTCCCTACGTTGTAATTGGGTCGTTCCATTCGATGTGATGTGCTTTAGTGACCTTTTTCCCGGGACATATCTGCATGAAAGAGCAGAATTAGGAAGATCGCTTTAAAGATACGAAGAAAGGAAGAATGCTTTAATTCGGACCATTTCGTTCTGAGCGCGTTCATATTTTTGGCACTTATAGGAATTTACGTGGGTTGTATGTAGTTAGTTTAGTTAGAAAATTTCGCTATTTGATATAGTAAATTTGGGTGAATAGAAGTGAACCGTGTGTTATATCCAAATTTTTGATTTCGAGTTCGTAAGTTGTCATTAATACCGAGGAGTTACACTCAGCGGTAGTTTTCCGTCGTAGCATATTCGTAACGTGATAGGATAGGCGGATGGTATGATTAATATTCAGCAGTCATCATTCATGTCCATTTATTGAATCCTACAAAAAGTGTAATTATTGGGATTTATGCTGGCTTTACGTTAACTTTTACTACTTTCATAGAGGTAACCAAGGGGAAATTACCCCACTCCTCACCTTGCTTAATATACCTTATTCTTTCTACAAAGCGCATATACATACATACTTTATTTGCGTCCAACATTTTCTTTTGGTCTCAGAAGAGGATATATTATTTATTTTAATTACTTATTGGGGATATTCATATGGCTGCTGAATTTACCTCGACAGGTTCATAATTTTGTTAGCTAATGAATCCAAAAATAGGCAGCATAGTCAAATAATCCTCAAGGAATTTGTTTCGAGATGATAGTGAAAATATCGACTGTTTATTATTATCTACCAATATATAATGCTTTAAGATGACTTACGTAGAACGAATTCTTTAAATGTAATTTCTGAAATAGGGTACAGAAGCTTATGTATGTTATCATTCTTCGTTTTAAAAGAATCTTCGAATCCATTCGGAATCTGCTTACAAATTTGAGATCATCAGAATTTTCTTTCGAATTTCTTAACCGTCCGTTTAATTTTCTCGATCCATTCAGGGGCGATATTTACCCACTCGTGAAAATATGAAAGACCTCTTCCTCTGCCACTCAATTCGCCTCGATGAATTCAGTCGGAATTTGACGAAATTACTTCCCTCACACTTAAGGGTCGTGTGTCCACTTACTCCCCCTGACAATGCCCGGGTTATTTTGAAGGAAGAATGTCTCCTAGGATATGGGAAGGCTATATATTAGCCACTTGTTATCCTGTTCCCTCTTCATCCCTAATCTACGGAACCCCTCCACATTCATTTTTTTCACTTTCTATTCTTACTCATCCAAAGGTTTCCTAACATATAAAAACCTCTCCTCTTATTTTTCTTTTATTTGTCCTCACCTCACACCACCTTCCACATCCCACTTCATCAGGGCTGCTCCCCGTCTTCTGTCAATTCTCGACTAAATTAAACCCCTCTCTCTTCTCTGCATTCGCCACCCCATTTCACCCGTCTCCATAGTGATGAAGTGGCTCCCTCTTCCCGCTTTATTTGCCCCGCCCACTTTCTTTCGATTTGTCTCTCTCTTTTCTTTAGAACTCTCGGCCCCACTTCCCTCCATCTCGCCTTTTTTTTCCGATTTACTTTCCGTCGAAATTTCATTTTGTAGCGTTCTGAGAGAAGTGATATGGAAACAGTCCTTTGTTCTTTTCTGCTAGGTAGTTGTACGTTTGTAGCTAACCGTAAGGGTATTCGCTCGCCTCGGAATTTTATTAAAACTCTCTTGTAGCTCTGGAGCTAAAAGTTGGCTTAAATATCCATGAGGCTGCCTTGAGACCCAAGGTGAATAAACGAGTATTTTTAATTTCAAGATCACTCTCTGAAAAATGTAAATATGCTGTAAAATTTGTTGCGTCCAAGCGTATATTATTAACACTCACATGGATTTAATCTGTTCTGCTCATTCTTAGTAAGGATGTTTCTCACTAGATGTAACTGAAGAAGACTGTTGCTCTTATAGCATGATAGTAGGGAGGTACTACAAGGCCTTGCATGAAGTTTGATGATCGTAAACATGGTCCTTGCATTGTCTAAAACATGAAGAAGTATAAGCTTCAATCTACGTTTATTAGCAAAGGAGAATTGAAATCCCTAATGAAATGTCAGCCAAATCAAGCGGAGAATCGGCAATAAAGGAAGAAATACTCAGGATTAATGAGTTTTCTGTGGTCGGTCCAGGTTTCTTCTGGTAAATAAAGGGACCAGACCGCGATTTATTTTCTTTGTCACCTCAGAAGAATTTTTTCCAGCCATAGCTTCTTTCGGAAATTCATCAATTCGCGCCTTCGACTTTAATTTATATCTCATTCTCCCTCCCAGCTTCCGTTTGCTCCCTCTCCCTCACCTCCTTTTTCCCACAACTCTTCATTTTTCCCTCCATTTTCCTGTTCCTCTGTCTTGCGACCATCTTCATTGGGTCCTGGAAACCTGGGGGAAAAAGATTCGTTTCCTTGCCTCGCTACAAACGTCAATTACGTCGTTGACAGATATCCTTGGAGACGGGGAGGGAAATGCTTGCAAAAGCGCGTTGAGGAGATTTCGTAACGGGGAGGAAAAGAGAGAGAAATGATTTCGCGATAAAAAAAATCCAAGCCACCGCTTCTAATATTGCTCCAACCGAAAGAAGAGAGCGTTCTCTTCCCTCAGTAGAAAGTGTCGTCTGCGTGTTTTCGTATAAATTTGGCGAAGGTGATTTCGCGCGGATTTTTTTCTCTCCGAAAAGATGAAGTTTATCGCGGAAGGTGGGTTAATTTATTGCAGTCGGGGGCGGGTTTTTTATTTTCTCCAAGGTAGGGTTTCTTGGTCTTTATTCTAAATGTCACGTCTGCCTCACACTTGCTTGACACCTTTGGTAGTATACTATGAATACGTTAATCCGACATGATATAATTTACATGAGGGGTGATTCTACATGAAGTGTAATTTGATATCGATGTATGTTTCTCATGATGTAACTAAATTAATTAAAGCCTTAGTTTTTCTTTTTATAAATTAGACTATGTACAAATAAATTTATACAACAAACATAAGAATGTCTTATCGACTTGGACATTTTTATGTAAAATATATAGGTTGGCATTAAATGATTGCTTTCGTAGAATTTGATCTCAATTGAATTCGAAAGTAAAACTCCATAAATCATTAGTAGGCTAACATTTTACATAGTCTAAGGATAAGGATAGACCTATTTTTTTCATGATTTCAATGCATTGTGATAAAATAGATACATAGAAGGTAATCGCAGAAGAATTTTAGTCTTACTCAATCTACTTAAGCACAGTATAGTTTGCAAAAATGTATTTGAAAAACACTGGCTTTGGATGATTTTTAATACTGAATCTGAATCTGTTTTGTCAATTAAAGCCTGGCAAAGTTTATCGGTTAGACCCAAGGATAAATGTTTTAAGCAACTAATTCTTTTTAACATCCTGTTAAATATCTCATTTCTTGTCCGAATTATTGAAACTTGTTTTACCTGTTGATCTTTTACTCAAAGATATTTTCTGGATGCCCTCAGGATTAAGAGTCTCTGCGATAGAACTTGGGGAAGTTTACCTTTTCCAAAAATAGGTAACATTTTTTCTTACAGGAGAAGTATCTTCCTCTATTTAGTCAAGAAATTTTATAGCTAAATTTTGCACCTTTTCGGCACTTGTAAGATACTTTCTTCATCGATTCATGAATCAACATTGACACGTTCACGATTATTTCGAACGCAAACAAGCTGATTTTAATAGATCTCGGGAAATTGATCGCTTTCCATCTCCGCTGAAAGCTCACCTTGGTCGACAACTACAGTCCAATCGAATTTTAACGCGCGTAATAAAAGAAATATATGATGATCACAATAGGCGTTGTGTAGGCTGCATAAATTGGCGGGTCCTATGGCGTATACTGTGCTCGTGTTGGAATGACGCTTGCCTTTCGTTCCGTGTAGCAAGAGAGAGGGAATTGGCTATGAACGGTAGGTAACCGCGGATTGATTTATTGGGCGATTAAAGGAGTCTATATGTTGCGGCCGAGGATCGTGTTGCTCTTCCCACTCCAAACTCCTGCGGCCCAAACCCTTTTCAGCGGTCGCGTTGGCAACTAGCAGAAGGTTTAGAGAGGAGCATAACTCACCGCCTTTTTTATCCTTACCCTCATTTTTTCGAAAACTACGTTTTCAGCGGACGGGGACGATAATGATGGATGGCGCGTATGGTCGAGAACGGGTTTAGTGTTCTGCAAACTGCACTTTGCCTCTGTGCGTGGCGCCTAACCCACACCCATCCTTGCTCTCCTGTGTATGAAACGGACTGGTGGTTCCTTGCATTTTTTTGGTCTGTTTTCTACTTTAAAATATGGTTTTTGCGTATTTCCTTGCGATATTTGAATGATAATCATTGGGTAGGAAGTGATAGATCCTTTCAAGGAACGCTGAGATGGAATTTACTGCCTACTAGACTTTTGATTTATCGTCCAAGTAATGGGATTGTGTGAAGTCTCTTCAAGATAATTCACTTGAAAGGATTGTGTGCTAGGAAACTATGTGGTAACCTCTACTTTTAAAGAACATAAATTTTCTTGAAATCTCAAGTAGTGAGCACGAACGATATCTCGATTGTCGTTTTAATGTAAGTTGTACAAAAGATATGTGATTATCGATGTGTTATAGGTTTTATGATCACAAGAAAGATAGCATAATCGCTTATTCGAGAGAAAGGAATTAAACCTCTCTTACATACGTAACGAGGATCAATTCATCCATCATTATTTGTTTGTGATTTTGCTTGCTTTTTTAAGATTGCCTTCAGTAATGGATATATGCCAACATTTGGAATACATATTCCTACATAATAATCCGAATGAAAGAGTTATTTCTTAGAGGAAACTTTATTTTTAATTTTACAAGGTGTGATTTATTGATAATTTATCATACAAATTTCGCAATGCGATTTTATTACAGAAAAATACACGCAAAAGTATAAAAACTGTAGTGATTAGGATAATCTGTGTAAGAAAGTGGAGCATTAGGTATTTGCGTTCAAGTAAGGAAATATTTTCAAGGTAAATTTTTCAGTATTACACAGAATTTACTAAGTATACTCTTCTTTTCTCAGTCCAGATCGAAATGTTATAATTCAATCGATATAAAAAGTAAATGTCGACCACGAATCACTGCCTACTTCAAGAGTCGGAGGTAACACACGGAAAGTGGAAGTCAAGATCAAGGCGAAAGCTTTAAACCTTTCAGCGAACAAGGGACAATTGTATCCTGGTTGTATATCGTGAAGGAGGAGCTTCGAAATAATTGAGCGAGGGAATATAAAGTCGTCCGCAAACGATGTAGTTGTGGGTGTGGAGATTGATGCTGGAGATCACCCGTGTGGGCAGCGAAGGCACTTGGAAGACATGGGAAAGCGAAGGGAGTGGTTTTATGGCAGGAGAGTCAGCTGAAGGAGAGTGGATATTCAGCAGAAAAGAATGAAATTGGGTTATCGACGATGAGAATGGAGATATGAGAGAAGAAGAAAGATAGCAAATAGTAAAGCTCATAGCTTCATTCTTAAGTTGTGAAATCTCTCACGGCTAGATTACAGTGTACTCCGGAGCACAGTGTGGATTCTTAATTTATTCAGTACTCATCTAAGTGTATAGCACTATCCTGCAAGCCACCTTCCAGCGTGTTTCCGAGAACTTACAGATGAATTTCATGTAAATATATTGTCAGAATTTTGTGGGAGCTGTATATTTTTGGTACAGTCTGCATTAGTTAACTTTTCTCTTCGTCAGTTGAATTTTCTAGGAATAATGCATTAACTTAAGGAGGGCCAGCTGCCCGGAGTAAAGAATCGTTCATGGGCCCGCGCTGTTCCTTAGAAAATTTTCTTCGGTCGGTTACACGATCGCATTTATGCAAGAATTCCGTTCTTTTATGTTGGCTTGGCGTTATATTAAATCTGTCCCCATTCAAAAGATAAGCTGTTATTAGTGTACATACTATCACTCGAGATTTGCAGTATTTAATCACGGATTTTGGAAAATATAAATAGCCATTCGAAGGATTCTATTGACTGCTTGTCGAAAATATGCGTTGATATACTAAGCGTGACTTACTATGGCTGAATGAGCTACTTCAAAGAATTTGTTTGTTCATTTTTTAGCATTGACGTAGATATTCTCTATTATCTTTAACTATTTTCCTTTTAATAACTGTAAGAAATCTCTCAATGTTCCAATTTCAATATTTTCCGAAAATATTTTTATATTACGAAATATTCCCTCGGCGCATTAAATATAAAGGATGAAAAATATACCATTCCTTGTAATAGTGAAGCATAATAGCAAGTCAGGCTCCCATTGGTCGTTACCATCTGGAAAGATAGCCAAATCGCGACTTTGTCAAATAAATAAAAAAATAAATAGCTCGCTGATAAAGATAGTTAGGACAACGAGAACTCCTGGACTAAGCAGTTTCCATTCATAAAGGTGATAAGAAGAAGTGGAATACAAAGAAGACGTTGAGGAGAAAGAGCGTAGGAGATTAGAGGCAAAGAAATATCTGAATGCGAGCGAGGACTTAAGCGAGATAAAGACGGGCAGTGAAGCTGTTTGTGAGAAGGAGGTGTGGAGGAGATGAAGGGGATAGCGCGATATAAGGAAGAGAGGGTGCGTGAGTGATGCGTGCGGAGCAAGAGACAAGTTTGAGATGCAGGGAATAGTGGCTGATCCAATCCGTTTTCCTCTGCGAGATGTGCAAAGCGGGTTGCAGAGGTCGCGGGCGTAAAATTGAAGTAAATGTGCGTGCCTTTCCGAGGATTGCTGAAAAAGCGCTGACGAGGGCGGTGCCGTAGGTTTTTTAAAGAGCGCGTTGGCGCAGAACTGGAGTCTCCTCTTTCAGCGACGTGGGAGGATGTTTTCTCTTTTGTGGACTCTCTTGATGGCGATGATATTTTGCTGCGAATTTCGACCGAGCGTTTTGCGAGGGCTGGGAGACTTATGAGAGGAGTGGCGGATTCCCCAAGTTGAAAAATAATCGAGCAATCATCGCTAAAAAATGTATTTTAAAAGGTGTGTCGCTGGACGTTTTGCTGGAAATCACGGTATTCTGCCTTGGCGTAGGATTAGCAATTTTTGTCGTGATGTTTGATTTAATGAGGACAAGAAATGAGATGAAAGTTTATTTTCCCTTGATTTTTTAATGAATCTTCACTCCTGATTATCATTCATTAGTCTTGTTTAAACTTAAATTGAAATTAAATTTCCTCATGTTATACTCATATTTGAAGATCAAGACATCTGACTTCGTTCTTAACTTAGGAGTAACAAATATGAGAAACAGACTTTTATATCTCCTCTCTTCGTCGGAGAAATGGGAATCCTTTTGCAATGACGTGCAGCTGCTCTCACCTCCTCCAACCTTAGAATCAAGTTGCTCGCCGCATCCTTATTCATGCAATTTTTCTAGCATTTTTTTTGCAGTTTCTAAACCTGTTTCCAACTCCGCGTATGCTGAAGACGTTTTTGTTAAATTCAAAGCTAGACGCAAAATTTGCATACAAAATCCCGAAGGAATGAAGTAGAAAAAGGAAGAAAAGGTTGAATCTTAGGACGGGAAGTAAGTGAAGTCTTAAGGTCACAATACGCAAACCACCACATCGCATTCTAAACACCTTCCTGCCGTTTTTCAACACAATTAAACAAAACTAAAGTGGTTGGAAACGATAAGGCGAAGGAAGAAGACGCAGATAGCCGGGGAGTCCCACAGAGCACCCTTGTACTCGCAAACGTATTCCTCAGACAGTATGAGTAACGCCCCCACTAGAAGACTTGGGGAATGAGGTTGGCATTCCTCTCTGGATCTCATTCCGATTTCAACCGCTAAGGAGCTGAGGGAGAAAGGGAATGGAGATTCTTAAACGGAGTCTCAAAGTGGGAAAGAGAAGAAAGAGACTGTGTTCGGATGTAGCGAATGAAGAGATAAAACGTCCCCGTGCGGTGAGAAACGTCGTGTTGGGACGAAAGGAGAAGGCGTAGCTAGGCAAAATAATGAGCTTTAAAATGTGATCCCACTCTTCTCCCGTTCCTATTGCGTGTTTGTGAAAGAAGTCTGCGGAGGAATATCCCGACCTTTCGGGCGAAAAGTTGTCAGTCCCTTTCGTTACCCATTTTCATTTTATGAGTTGGTGATTTCGTCGTTTCGTCAAAGTAATCTGTTTCGAATTTTCAAATATATGAGTTTTTAGAAGGCAGAGACGGAGACCATTCACACTGAAAGTTTTTTTGAGTTTCGCCTACCTCAGTGGTGGAATGGTTAGGTGATTGGCTTTGCAATACTAAAGCCTCGGGTTTAAAGATATATTTCACGTGTGGCACAAGGATACCTTTTTGAGAGACACCTCAGGGACGTCTGATCGTCAAAGATCTGCTATGTAAAGGTGACATCAGTGAGTCTATTATGCTGTTATTCGCTACGGTTGCAATAGTACTAATAACTGAAGGCGAGCAAAATGGTTTGTTTAATCAGCGCTGGATTTGTCTGGAGAACACAGAAGCGATTGTTGTTCCTTTGAGCGATAGAGATCGTTGGAAAGGAATGTTAGAGGGTTGTAGATCACACCAAAGAGTTGAACTTTCATTATAGGCAAAGTCAAAGGTCATTATTTTGTGAATATTTTATACCTTTGTGTACTTTACCATTTTCCCACGCCGCGCGGCGATGTAAACACGGTTGAAAACAAGTTTTTGTGTAATCAGAAAGGGAAGCGTCGCGACATCTCAAAGTTTTCTTTTCATCTTCAATATATTTTTACACCTGCCCCTGAGTTGTTTTTATGCTTTAGGGTCTGTGATGATGCTAAGGGATGAAAAACTGGCATCTTTACTGGAGATGAACATAGAGCGACGCGGAGAAAAACAATGAACGATTTGTAAAGGAAATATGTCACTAATGAGAATGTGAAGGGACGGGAATTTTTGATATAGCGCTTATTCAGTTCACAGTAAATTATTAATTAATCAAAATTTAATAAACAATCGTTAATTGTCTAATATATGTCGAACTACTCAAATAATTATGAGGAATAAAATAGTCATTCTGGACTCCTGTTTAATCACAAGAGCGTTTATCAGTAATCAACTGAGCATACAATAAATGCTATTTATGGTAAATACAATATAGGCGTATGTGACTTAAAGAAGACCCGATACAGGTTCAAGAGACCACCTTTTGAAAGTTGATTTTGGAGTACGAAGAATCAAGGGAAAAAAAAACAAAAATATATATTGGAATTAAATACAATTGAACAGTTGATGCGAAACTCAAGTAATTTGGACAGGCTCGTTTCTTCATTTATTCCGAACGTTCAGCATAGGTATTTTTAGGAAATAAAACAAACTGACCAGACATAGTGTCATGTAACTATCCCTCAAATGCCCAGGTACTCGTCAGAGAAATCAAATGTACATGTACATGTTCTGCTCCGATCCGTAATCATTGCCAAACAGAGCGGACGTGAAAGTGCTAGAGAATAGAATCCGATTATCTTACGGATATGAAAGAGTAACTTGCCAATTTCCTGCCCCTGTCGACATTGCAGTTTAGCGAAATCGGGTCTGGAAAGTTTAACACCGCGATGGCATAATATGATTGCGAGCCATAGTCGCTTTGCGATGAGAGGTGCTTCATGGAACAATGGCAGTGGGCCGGATGCGATGTGGGCGTATTCCATCGCATCCACACGAACGTCTAACCTCGTTAGGCTATTAAAAAAGGCGTGGAGGTACATAACAGTTGCTGCGCAATGCGACAGAAATGAGCAAACGAGCGAAAATGTGGGCGCACGAAGGATGCGGAGATTTGTTTTACCCTCCGTAAATGAGACGTCTGCGAAAACGAAATTCTGTTTCCGTGCTAATAACCAATTTTACAACTTTTATGACCTTTTCTAGAGATTTATATCTTCAAAAGTCGGTTTTACAAATAAGATAAATTCGTGATAACCCTTTTCGGAACACCACCTAGAAGGAACGATATACTTGATTTTATGAGACTTCTCAGAATAACCAAGGTGAATAGGCCATATCTCTAGATTGTCTATAATAACTTCATATTTTTCAATAATATTACGCATATAATGTTCTTCAAATCTGTGTTATCATTTTTTGAAAATCAATTCAAATAGTGTCTTTTTAAGTATTAATCGAAAGAAATGTTTAGAAACGTATTTTTTTAAGATTTTAAACTGAAAGAATTCCTTATAACGATAAGAAGTTCTGATGCCGGAGAAATTATATTTAGTCCATCATCATAACGAAGAGCTAGTTTAAAATATCAAATAATGCATAGTCTATTCTAGTTTCTGTTTTATTCAATGGGTGAATAATAATTCAGTATTGAGTGCCTTCTGGTTATCCTTTACTTCAAGGTTTATTATATCAAAGTTCATAATATCGACAGAGGATTGTTGTAATTTCTTCTTGTAATTATCTTTTCGACCTTTCATAAAAATGTATTACATTTTTCCTTCCAGTAGTAACAAAACATGGATTAACTCCTTTAGGCTACCATATCGATAATTTCTTCTGTTTGGGGAACGGGTTACAAGTTTTTAAAAAATTCTCAAACAGGAAAAATTTACTTGCTTTTAATCCGCAGAAAGAGCAGAGGTGGTATGTGACAAATTTTCTTTGAAGTAACGGAACGAAGTCAGCCGTTCTTTTCGACAATTTCACACTCTTGATCGATGATCAATTACAACGCGTACATATTCCAGTGTCAGAAATGATTACTCTGCCGGAGGAAGGCCTGTAAAGCGAAACCAGTACAGATAAGGATCGGGCTTTATTCGTTTGCGTCAAACGCGGCGGTTGTGATGAACTCCGCGACTCTTTTTATCCTTTTTTCCTTATCCCGATGAGTAATTATCTTCACACGTAATGAATGTCTGGATTTTGACGAGTCGATACAAATTAGCCAGCTCTTTCTCATCGGGTATCTCCCGCACATCTGTAAATTGTTTTTGTGCTCACTTATCAGCTGTCTCCGATCAAAATTGAAACCTGTGGAAAGAGAGGGATCCGTTTTCAGCGAATGCAAATGGTTCCACGCCATGAATTTTCGAGCGCTTTATCGAAGATTTTCCTTTCGGTGCAGCCGGAATATTTATATATGTCATCGAATCAGTAATTACAATCGATACTGAGTTATCGTCTGTCGTCTTTTATCTAGATATTGATGTGATTTATGTATTTTTCTGTCAAAATGAGAAATGAAAGTGAAAGATAAGCGACGAGATTGGTTTTGTCAATACCTTCATTTTGTGTTATTAAAGTAACTATGGTATGACATTCATCCTTTACAAAGCGGCATAGAAATGTTGATCTGAGAGAATTATTTATTTTTACTTTGTTATAATAAATTACATAGCTATTGTGAGACACTTAAGTTTTCATGATCAAACCACAAGATTAGAATGAGTTATATGTTGATAAGACATTTTCATCACATCTTTCAAAATTACTTTTACTTATTTGCACCTAAGTTTTGTTAGTATTGGTCTTGGATAATTATACATTTTTTGATTGTAAATTAAAGTAAGCTAGAGGTTTTTTTTCGTTTTATCAGAAGCTATTTATGTTAATATATAATTTTTCGCCTTTTCGCAGTGCAGAATATCTCTTGAATAATCTGTAAATATCAATATTTTAATGAGAACGTCCGTATGGAAAAGTTTTACACGTTTAAATTCTTTGCTATAACCAACGGTACTGTTCAAAATAAGATTATTCTAAGTATCTGCTATTATGAATCTTTACTCTTACACGAGATTTCTAAACGAGAATCTAAAGAGAGGGAGGAAATTGCAATGAGATCAGTTCCACTTTACTTACATCGGAAGAATGTAACATTCGTGACGCGGTTCATCGCACAGGAATTCATCATCCCATTTCCCCATCGTTTAGGAGATGTTGCTCATTCGAAATTTACGCTCTTCAGATCTCCGCGCCCATTAATTTCGCCGCTACTTAAAATCCTCAAAATACGTCAGATTGTTTGATGGACGTCTTCTTAATTTCACCGATCACGCGAGAGCATCATGTCACGTCCGCCTCATAACCTGCCCTCTGGTGGAAGTCGGCTGATCTAATGATCTGCTCAAGGAAAGGAGTTTTCAAATCGTTTTCGTTTCCAGAATACGGTCGTCGTCGCAGACTTTTTTTCTCTCCCTAACCTCTGTAACTACCCATCCGGAAAGATAAGGGTTTCTCGGAGGCAAGAAGAATTAGGTAAAAATGAACGGAAGGTGCCGTCAGACGACCACTCACAATCTATGACGTTCGTTCAACTCGAATGGTAGTTGGCGGAAGGGATGCTGTCGCCCAGGAGGAATTCGTCCTTCCACGAAAATAACTAATATAAAAGAGGGCGGAACTCTTCAGGTGGAGGGCTTCATAGGAGTCCTTGGGAGTTGGGTGCGATCGGATTTCTGGATCCAATCCGAGCATAGGAGAAGTTTTCGCCGGGAACGTGATATGTGGTAGGAGAGAAAGGGAGCAAATAAATTGTACGAACTGGATCTGCTTCAAAAGGAGCGATGCCGTTTATGATTAGTTTTCGGCCGGGCCCCCTGACGGTGAAATGAACGTTTACTAGTCATTAAAAGTGGCACAAACAATTTTCTTGAACTAACTAAATTGCGGCCATCATAAATTGCTCACAATTATCTAAATTGCGATGAATAAAACAAATAAGGCCCAATGTGTTGTGTTCCATTCACGATTGAATTTAAAGTGTTGTTACGTAGACTATATCTCCTAACGTCATTATTATTGCTATTATCGCTATATGTTTCCAAAAATCTTGTTACTTCAATAGTGCTATTCCGCAATGTTTTGGAGAGGTATTTACGTTGGCTCAAAGTCGTGTTCATAATGAAACTGTACTTAAAGTAAATCAAATTATTCTCTTTCTATGCAATATAGTTTAAACTATTACATAATAATATTTTATGCTCTATTATACCTTCAATTAGATGTAAACGACCTTAGTATTAATTTTAATGAAAAAACGAACTTTTGATTTTTATCAAAAGATTTTGATCTGTAACCGCATTAAATAATTACGATGTTAGCTAGCATAAATTATTAACCTATTGCTCAGAAATAAGAGTAAATAAATTTTATTAATCTTCATTTGTATCAATACCCTAGAAATCGCATTTCGGTTTGTGTATTCTTATATTTATGACTGCCATTGAAAGACTTAAATCAAGATTCTCTTAAGAAATCTGTTGGTTTGCATAAACGTGACGATGTAAACAAGTGCGCAATGTTAAACCCTCTTTTTACATGCAATGAGAAATTAAACCTGTACATCTTTGATTATCAGCGATTGATTTTTCATGGGTGAGGGCGCGACACTTTCTTTGCCTATATGAGAAGGTAAAAATGGAGGAAGATTGGAAGTCGTGGTATTGAAGCGGGGTGTAGCAAATTGGAAGGGTAGAGCGAATGAGGCCTGGAATGGGAATAACAGTCATCTGAGCGGGAAAACGAGGATGATGGGGGATCGGATTTTGCGCCCGACCGTTTCCTTGATTACTTCAAATCAATTACTTTCTCCTCCATTGATTGATCGACGATTCATTCCATTAAACGGCTCTCCCTCCCCCCTTCGTTTCACTCCCCCCTTCATTCCCCTCTCCACCTGCTCGTATTTTGGACATCGCCGACGACAGAGGGCTGCGATCGAAAATCGCTTTTTCCACCCAAACGCTAATCTCTTTTTTTCGCGCTTCTTTTATTTCGCCCGGATTCTTTCTTTCCTTCCCCCCTCATAGGATCCAAATCTCTCCCCTGCCATACGTCCAAGGAGGAATAATTGATGGGGATTTACTTTTCAAAGGGACGTCATCCGTTTATTTATATCTCATTGTTGTGATTGCTATAGTGAGGACGTGTACGTGAGCGTGATTTTGACCTGTGAGGTCTTAAGTTGTACAGGTACCACGGATAGTTGTTTTTGAAGATCGAAATCGTGATGTAGTTTTGAATGCTGAATGTGTGTCCCGCTTTGACCTTGCTCGGATGATTAGGAATGTTTGATAGGTTTAAAACGGATATGAAATATAAACGGTAATCTGATGTTTTTATTACGTTCACGGAGTTTCACGGAAAAGTTGAACATATAATTAAAATTAAAGGAAAAAAAATATTGGGCGATATAACAGTAACGTGATGTATGAGATACAGAGCTGGCAGCTTTAAAACAATGATATACATACGAGTACACTGTTTCGTAAATGTATTAGGCATCCATAATTATCTAATTTAGCAATAAAACCTCTTCTAGTAGCCGTAAAAATCCATTTTCATTTTTTGTTACGAGAATTGAGGTAAAAAATTACAATTTTTCATGTATGTAAGTGAGATTTAAAATATCATATTGGCATACATAATGCTTTTTAGAATATAGAGAAAACTAATCTTCCATCGTAATGATTAACATTTCAAGTTTGCCTGTCTTTTATTTCTGTTTCCTTGACTCTGAAACACAGTGAGCGATTTCGGTCTCTGTTTATTTTATTTTGGCATCCTTGCCTTGGCCTCTTTATCGCTTGTTTCGCGTTGAATACGCAAGTATTGCGTTCAGTCCTTCGGACAGGGCGTTAACCCCTGCGGGCCCATGAATGCATTTCGCAAAATGTGTTGGCTAATATCGGATGTGGATTTATCTCTCCTCTCCAGGGCAGTTGCATGTTAGCGGGAGCGTGAATTCTTTGCCATCCCGAACACTCGCGAGATTTTTGCGTTCAGCGTCGGTGAAAGGAACCGTTCCAATTAAAGAAAATCATCCACCCGTAGTACACAGAAAATCCATCTCTCAGAGCAGTAAATAGTAAAATTTGCATTAACTCTGCGTTTTCCGGTTGAGTGTCGAAGCAACGTAAAGCATTTTTTATGTTCGCATTTTTTTATCTCAATATTCTTCATATTCTAGGTTTCCTCCTAAATATTTAAGCTGCAAATAAACTTGGGTTTTTAATTTACCTTCTCATTGCGCGTACTCCTGTGCTCATAAGTACTGCAGGAACGGATTCATAACCTAAACCATAACTACCTTTGTAAGTATACGAAGGATTGGTTATCTGTATAATAGGTGAACATTAGACAAATTAGGTACAAAATTACAATTAGGTACAAAAATAATTATGCAACGTTTCTGTTTTTGAGTGTATGAAAACTGTTTCGCTCTAATGGTAATAAATATACCTACTGAGCTAAATCATTCTACCTTATCTCGTGTTTGTGTCCAATTATAATATTTAAGCACCTGCAAAAACGCGAATAAGAAAAATTGATGAACTCATATCGCTCTGTATTTACAATATTATATGCATTAAAATTTATTATTTAAGGTGATTATGAAACTTTTATATCCTTCAAAGAGTAAATCAGAGCAAAGAGTATACCAGTGCTGCAATTATGTGAAAAATATGCCTAGTTTCAACATTAGCGATTGACTCGCATTCAATGAAAGAGTGTTGGTGCGAACAATCCGTGGCGAATGGTGTTTTGTTTGGGTTGCAACTGTGTAACCGGCGCATTTCCGTGGGAATTAGAGAAAGTTGCCTCCGGAAGGAGATTGTATGAAATCCCCACTCAGTGGACATGTACGCAGTTCGTTTTGTGCTGCACTTTTACTAAATGAAAAGCTTACAATAAATAAAGATGATAAGCAACATTTAGGTCAAGTATGCGATCCGGGAAAGATAGACTTATTGAAAATTTGCTCTTTTATACAACAGCATTCAATCCTTCACTACTAGTTCCTCGTAAATGCGAGGAAATTACATCTCATTATGAAAAAAAGGATTGCTATTGCTAGATTTTTTATCGATCATCAAGGGAAATAAGTAATTAAACTGAAAACAATAAACAATATCAGCATACCGGACTGTTTCGAAGGTGCAACTTCATATTTATGATTATATTATTATGATAATTATATTTTATCGTATATGATATCGTTTATGCCCTGCATTCATTCTTAGGGAGTTTGTTTCTTATGCATGGAAGAGTATCGGAAATATCTCGGTAGACATTTCCTAACTTTAAATGCTAAGAGTTTCCTTATTTTCTCCTTCTATAGCAACTGTTTGGCCCATTTAGGTAATTACTGCCTATAATAATTTTCTGCTTCCCGCTTCACCCAAATTTAAATCACTTACGAAAGCTTGTTCTTGGAAATATTCAGCCCTAATCATCGCGGACATTTATTTATAATTATTTATCCGGTCAATTGAAAACTTTCGCCTCAATGATATACCAGGGCCACTTAAATAACCTTAAACGTTGTAAAATTTTCCGTGTAAACATAAGGAACAGAAATATTTCCGAACCTTAATATCGAATCAGATTCCGGGAATAGATCCGGAAAAAACGAAAACGATCTCCAGTTGCCGAACGATATTTTTCGAAACGATTTCGAATCACGAATAATAGAGCGCCGGTCCCCGCAAGTATTAGAGAGCAAGAATATTTTTTTCGGCTGGAGGTTTAAGGGTGCGAGATAAGAGGGTATTTGGAATGGCCTGAAAGGGAGTAAATTAACGCCTTGGAGAGGGACGTGAAATTCGAAGTAGGCGTGCCCATACAAGGCAGCAGAGCAGTTAAAGAGGCAAAGGTGGGAGAAAGACGATGCGTGAGGAAGGCAACCAATGTTACCAAGGTTCCGATTGTTGTCTGAAATGGTGTGGCGTGTTTCTCGGACCTTGCTTCTCTGCTCCTTCCCACACTTTCTTTAAAGGGGTTTTTCAGCTACCATCTCAAGCGGAGAAAACAAATGCCGAGTGCATACGTAATCCAGGGACGTCCGAAGCGTGCTGCTCAAGCCCTTGCATTTCTCGCGTTGCAGTGAAGGAGTTTGATTGTGGAGGGAAGATTCGATAAAACGGTGGGTTGGCGAAAAGGGAGCATTGCAGGAAGGATGGGATAGAGAGATGAGGATGAGAGGGTTGGGCGCTCTCCGAAAGCTACGCGACAACCTCGTGTTTTTGAGTTGCTGACGGTGATTAAAACATGTTCTATCGTGACAAAAACATTCGGAGGCCACACATTATACATTCTATACATTCAAAGGTGTTCTTGCGACTATATCATGGTTAGTGAACTTTTTTATTTATCTCTTTTTACAGGTTGTTCAAAATGTATTTTTCCTTTACTTTTTTCTCACTTGTCAGTCTTTTTCATGGATAATAGGAAGGATTAATGATATTACCGAACCTGGGTAATGAATTTTCTTATTCACTCCTCACTAATTGCTAAACAAATTAATTCATAGAGTTGTCGTGCTGTACTTACGTGGATACTTTACACTCATTCTTGCTTAGTAGGGGAACAAGGGTAAACTAGCTCGTTCCTTGTCTTGCCCGGTCATCTTACTTCTTCTCAAAGAAGTTCTATAGGTAAAGGGAATGAAGTTCCAACCAGATTTATAGGTGATGACTGCTAGTTCCTCTCAGTTTTAGAAACTATATGATCAAAATATTACTTTCGCTCTTTTAACGCTCTTCGCTTTGTATGTACCTCGCGTCAATCACCTTTTTTATGTCTCTTTATGCAAGCTCAAGTTGGATATTACGAAAATACGTTATTTTAATTCAAGGTATTCCGCTGAGTTAGCAAACGTATCACCCTCCGTTTATCTAGATTGCTCTATTAAGAAGACTTGACAAAAAACTTACGCAAACTTATTATCAAAGTATAGAAAGCTATACTGGCACTAGGGAAAATAAGGGTTATTGAAGTCTGGTTAACATTCCCGTTGGAAGTGAGACGTTTTTCTACCCAGGATTGACGGAAAATTTTCGTTGTAGGCGTCAGAATCTATAGGATTACATGGCATTTTCGCTCAACTGTTTTATAGCTTTTTTATGGATTCGCTCCATAATTTCTGCCAATCGGAAAATTTTCCACTTTAGACTGGACCCGATACGTCATTATTACCTCAGATTTATTCGGTCCGGCCGATTTCGCTATCAAGATGGTATCATCACGTTTGAGCGGAACCGATCGCTCCATATAAATCTGCAGGAAATACTGTTATTTCATCCTCATGTCTTTCTTGAAAATCGAGCTAGATCGCACCAATTATACTTCAGGTACATCCTCCGTGCATCTTACTCCGCGTTGTTATGCTGATAGCGATGTCTTCAACAAGGAATATATGCTCCATTTTTGCGGTCTACATCTCGGATTGAAAATAGCCATCGGCAATAGGATAGAGAATGAAGAGTGTGACAACACCTTGCGGTCATCAATCATTTTGCGTGGGGTGTGTGATTTCCGCCGTTTCCTGTACCGCCTTCTCCAATAACAGCGGCCGCGTTTAGAACGAGCGCACGCCACTCGTCACCCATTCCGCAGGGACGAGCCTTCGACGGCGGTCGTAAAGCTCACCGCGGTGCTATGTTCGCTTTAGCGGTGTGGTTAATGAGAGAGCCAGAAAACCGCTTGGCGTGGTAAAAAATCGTCCAGCGCCGGAAGTATCCTGCAATTATTAGTTCCTGCGGTTTCTCCTGAGGGTTATTTTTTTATTTATTCCTAGGTGCTCTTCTTTTATTGCGTCGAAGGTCGGATTTTGTGTGCTGCAGATGGCCAGCTTCGCTGAGGCTTTTTGAAAAGTCACTTTTAGAAAATCAATTTGAAAGAAGAATGTGGGATCTAAGAATTTGCTTCGTAATTTTTTGGTAATGATCTTAATTTTATTTATCTAATATTTATAACCATTCGCCACATCTGAAAATTTTTATATCCTTATATACATTGCCTCTCAGAAACTCTGCGTTAAGTTTGCAATACTTTACATGATGTATAAGTCTGAACTTTTTGATATATGAAATGCCTGAAATGACAAATCTACTACTCTCGCTTAGTTCTAATTTTCCCGTTTTCTTGCTATTTGCGTATTTCAGATAATTATTTATTGAGACGGGTAGTGCTCGCAATCGTCAGCAAAAATTTTTACCCTCAGATGTAAGTTTTCTATCGAAGACGTCCATTTTTGTGATTCAATTTGAAACGGTAAATACAATTGTTTACTCCAAATATTGACATATGCTGATTATTCGTATTCGTTAATATTGTGCTGTGTTAATCTCTTAATCAAATTTATCTATTTTTACTATTTTCAAAATGTTGCCTATTTGGTGTATTTGAAATAATTCATTTATCCGCTGTAAATCGTATTGTCCATATCAGATATGACTCTATACACTCGATTTACTTTCTTCCGAAGGGGATAGTTGTAGCACACCTCAAATAACTTATATTCACTATATTCACTCTGTAGCTTAAATGCTTTCGGTTGGATTCATTTCCTCTTTCAAGGTAACATTTTATCGCATGGTTTCATAAGCGATCCCATCGTATGGGTCGATAATTGACTATTTAAAAAAAAAACCCTCGTTAATTCATTCTCAAATTAGTTATTCATCGTTTCGGAATTTATGTTATTGCTCCGCTGCGAACAAAGCGGAGGTTCCGCCGGCTTTCCACTGCGTAAATCATTCTCATTGGCGATCCGCCGCTCCCATTAATTCCTCCAAATTAACCCTCCCGATTAAACGATTAGATATCTTCTCCCCAGTTTAATCGCTTGATCGCTCCGACATCCGCCTGCATTCCGATCACGCTACACAAATACCAAGTGGGATATCGCACTAAAAGGTTAATATCAAACCCCTGCACATTGTAATTCTTCCTTTACCTCTTCGCCATTGAAATAACGCAAAGAACCTCGCGGTGGAAATACACCACTTCATTAATAGTACATACATTTCCGTTATTCTCTCTGTTTTATCATTGTATTCATTTTTTCCACCGCTTCCCTCCCTGGAAACATCTACGCTCGTCCTTAATAAAAGGGTGATAAAAATAAATAAAACCGGCATAGCGTAGCACAACCGTAAATCAGCCTTTTACGAATCGGAAAAGCAGAGCATGGGGTTGGGGATGCGTGGGAGATGACGGCGTTTGGTCACTGAGCTCAACGCATGCGCGGTGGCCGTAAAAACCTCCCGGTGTCAAAAGTGGGTGGAGGTAGTCAAAAAAGGGTTGGGATAACGTAGAGGACGGCGAGATAAAGGGTTGAGGGGAAGGAAAGGGTTAAGGGAGGGAGAGAGTGGTGCTAACGAGTCATTCGAGCTGTGGCGAGGTTATCTGAGTTGCCCATCGCGACCTCTGAGCCCACGTATGTGGCGCTGTCCCCATATATCTGCGGATGTTATAGGGATGAGGCGGTGAGACCGGATGGGGTCGTGGAGGGCGTGTTCGCCCGCGAGCTCCATTGCAACCGGAAGGTGCTTTCCCACCTCCTCGGTGTACCTCGCGGTATCGGACCGTCGTTCCTACACCCTTCAACACCCATGCTGTCCCCTTGGACCTGGAGAAGAAGAGTAATTGCCAAGGCGTGCGGCCGGAACGAAGATGGGGTTACGGGATACATGATTCCCAGCTCGATTTCTTTCAGCGTATTGTCTTAACCGCTTATTCCGCCTTGACTTATTTCCTTTCGTAAAAGGCTGGATGCTATAAATTCTAATCTTAACTGTGGGATTTTCTGTTTTAATTCAAGATATCTGAGGAAATATTACGCTCATTATTCTTTTGGCTGGGGAAAATGACAAAAATAGCGGAAGACTGAAATTGGTGATTTAAATGGTTTCTATCTTAATTCTTTGTGTATAATTTTTAAGGAAATCCTTTGGTCTTCTAGTAAAACTAATAAGAGACAGTGATGGACAGTTCACCAGTTCACATTTAATTATAATTTTATATCCAGCATTTAGAAAACCTAGCGAATCTCTCATACTTCCAACCTTCTCCGTTTTATTCGCTTGTATTATCGTCGTAACATTCATTTCTTAATATATGTATTATATAATTGTAAATTATTAAAAATTTGCGGTATATTTATATTATATATTTTCGTAGAAATCAAGCTTTTCTGGCGTTTATCAGCGTCAATCCGAATTTTTAGATTTATACTTTAAATTCTCTATGTTTTGAAACTTAATTAAGTTTTCTATTAATATGTGTAATGCACTTATTATCGTATATATGTAACGTGGAGCTTCTCTTATACGCAAACTTAGACAGCAGATACTCATTAGTCCTCCTAATCCGGAAAAATCTCTCATTGCCTGTCTCAATTATCGCGAAAAATCGGACCTGGATAAAGATCCTATTTATAATCTCGGCTCTATCAATAGTAGCTCACTTGCTCTTGAGTTATGCTTCGTTTGGGAGTTTGCGTCAGGGATCGAGTTACCAGCGGGTGGATTTGGCTATCAGTCAATAACGTTGTTGGAGGGCCGTTGAGGGATTCATCCGGTCCAGGGAAATGACGGGGGAACTGCTGAAGATTGGCTGCGCATAGCGTATGGTGTCAAAGCAATCGCGTGGAAGGCTCTTCCGAAGTCTCCTAAACAATAGAATCTCTATATTTACGGGGTCTGTTTGAAAAGGGGGGAAT
Organism: Pachydiplax longipennis; assembly: GCA_036926295.1. Lineage (NCBI taxonomy): Eukaryota > Metazoa > Arthropoda > Insecta > Odonata > Libellulidae > Pachydiplax > Pachydiplax longipennis. The sequence goes on from JAVFKF010000012.1 coordinate 24,317,116, forward strand.
GCGTGATTTTTAAGCTTATTTTTATGGAGAGGAAAGAGTAGGCAGGGTCGAGTCCGTAATTTACTGCTATTAGCCAATTGTACGGATAATGATTTCGTGAACGGTTTGACTTGCATTGTGCATAAGATTTACGCGGGGACTCCGGAAGGGACGAGGGGAGTTTTTGGATGTGAAGGTAATTTATAGGAGCGATATGCAGCGGAGAGTCGATATTGATAATTAACTGCTTGCGAGTTGGTTGAGTGGAGAGACGACCATGGAGTTAGAAAGGTTTCCAAATTCCAGACTTTAACGATCGTTTTACCAGGAGTAAATGGTCATCCATCCCCTAGCTCGAAGGATTATTCGAATGACTAGATACCTCGTTGCTGAGCATTGTTTTTTGGTATCGGAATTGTTCGAAGAAATACGAAAAATAAATAATAATTTATTAAATATTCATTGCATTATTCCTAGTGAAAGAAGTAATCCGCTTGGAACTTCAATTTAATTTCAGGTGGAATCCTAATTTTAACCTTTTGCAAATGTATTTACGCAACTTTATATGAATAGGTGATGATTTATACCGAAATTTAGTGCGTTAGTTAGTTTAATGCGTAATACTTCGTCTCAAATACCATATTACTTCTCATTTCTCATGATTGAAGTCGCTGAATTAACGTAATTCAAAAACCTGACATCCAGAGGAATTAATTAGCTATTTACTTTCATTATATAATTTACTATTAAAAATCAAATACTTTTTCTTTTATTTAATAGATCATATATCGGGAAAGTTACCTTTGATATTTGCATCGAAAAAATAAAAAGTATTCTAATTATTGTGGTTCCAAATTTTTTTAACCGTAACAGTCTTGCATAAAGTGACTGTACTCCTTATGAACTGAAGTAAATAGATACGAATCGGTCTTAAGTGAAATAAAGCTGATGTAGTTAAGCAAGAAGAATTGAGTATGAGATAGCCAATGAGATGAATCGGAGACTCTGAGCGCGTAACGAATAGAGTGGAGCGTAGAATGCGGGCGATAATTTCTCCATAAAAAGTTTGACCCTTGCGTTCCTTTTGTCTTCTTAGTCTTTAATGCACTCGGCGCCAGGGTGATAAGCTTCCCCGAGGACCTTTTAAAAGTATTTCCCTTCTTATTCACTTTTTCAAACACGGATCCCTTGTTCTGTCCCATCCCTGTCCCTACTGAGTTTAACGTGCTCCTTCCCCAAACTAAAATAAACAATTGTTTCTTGTCTTTTTCTAGTTGAGGCTGTATATTTTTTTTACTTGATTAAACGTTTCTCGTGCACCTTTTCGTGTATGGACATTGCAATAAGCTTTTTGTGTGGTTAGTTATTTCGAATATTTTAAAAATTAATTTGATTTATTCTAAAGAGATTTTGTACAAAAATTGACTTTTCCCAATCGAGACTGTTTGCTTTCTTTTCTAAAAGCAAAAAAGTTGACAGCCTGAATGATGTCGTATTAAATGAGCGAAAAATTGGCCAAATCCCATTTTACCTCTCCGTTCTGGCAAGCCGTGTAACTGCGCCTCTGCCAACTACGGAACGGAGTAAGTGCTCCCATATAACAGTTGTATGAAATGGTAGATAGAAACACTTAAGCAATTGCAAAGTAGACATTGACAAATATTGTGTTAAAAGGGTATAAAGGTGTATTTTATTGCGACAAATAATGCATCGTTTAGCAGAAATATATTGGAGGACTTCTCGGTGTCATTGAAGAGTTAGAAGCAGCTGTCAAATTATATTTTGTAGTCTTTTGCTGTTTTTCTGCCTGTAAAGTACGTTGCCCGAAGCTAGTCCAACTCCTCCACCAATATTTACCATATGCACTTATGAGAAGATGAGGCTTATTTAGCAAGATGAGGAGTGAGGAAATATTCTCCTCTTCCCTTCGCTTGCTAGAATGAGTGGAAAAATCCTACGTAAAATGCAACAAAATTACCAATTATTTTACATTAAATTATAAATTTTTCACAGCATTCAATTAAAAGCAAACAGAGAGAATTATTACTCATATTTTAGGAGCTTTCAAATTAACACAGCCACAAAAACGTTGAGATGAAAGATAAGGATATATAAGTTTTTTATCCCGTAATGAAAGGAAAATGAACAATTTTCCGTTCATCAAGATGCGGTCGCATTAAGTTGTTTCTTCTTACTTAATTTCATGAACTCTCGACTAGAATTAGTTTTTTCAGCAACTTTGAGAATTTTGACTTTCTTTTTATCATCATTTTTTGTAGAATTTATCATTCTACTTTATTCGGTCTGTTACACGAGGAACGTTATGACGATTCGACAAAGAATTTAACTCGTTCTCTCATTTCGAGGTTTCTCTTTAATTCGAACTCAACTAAACCAATCGGTACCATTTAGTAGACGCTTATATTGTACGAAAAATATTAAGCTAACAATGCTTTTATTACGAGATAAAAATTAAATCGTCGCTCGATCGGACGTGAAAAACGCAGGATGCCGAGATAAAACGTCGCCCGCGGGCAGCGCTGACCCGACACGCTCACTTTCACTCATTTTTTATATTTTCATAACTGTTTTTTTCGAGACCTCCTCTCCGTCGGCATCCACTTCATCCCATGATTTATCAGTCGCGCAATCCCGTACAGAAGAACCCGCTTAACTTTTCCTTTTCTCTCCTTTTCGCTCCCATGGGTCCATTCCCCATACCATTGGTCTTATCTGGCGGATCATCCTCCTCCCACTGTTTATTCACCAGTCTAGATTTTTTCCGTCTCTCTTACAACCGAAACTGAATCCGTTACTATCAGATCATGCCTCCACCGCACATCTCCCGGGCTTTTTAGTCCGAAGTGAAAGATTTTATTCATTATTTTTTGGGAGCTCTCTTTTGCTAATGTTCCGTTTCGGGCGAAACATTCACCAAATCAATTACCCTTGAAATTCCTAAGTATTAACGAATGTTTGCATTGGTGACCTTTACGGAGAATTGTGAAAATAGCAGAGTAGCTTTTCTTCACTAGCGTCTACTCTTATAGTGATATAGGTTCGTCCCGTTTATAGATATTCTGCGGTTAAGTCGTTTTTCTTCCGGACTTCTACTTTAGTCTCCAAATTTGAACTTCATTTGTAAGAAGACGTATTAATTGGAGTGGATGAATGGTTAATATTAGGATAAATACTCTTTGGGAGTCTTCATAATTTTTGTATCTGTAAATTATATACGTGGAATAGATGCTAATGATAAACATGGAATTTCGTGACAGTCGGCGTAAATTTTAATGATACTTTAATTAGAGATGATTAACCGAAGGCTCTCTTTGTTTTCAGACTGAAAAATTCAGGAGCCTTTACTTGTTTTATATAGAATGCTGTTCTTGAATGTAAACGTAAAAGATGCGTGTTAATTTCCAAGATATGTTAAAAATGCCATGGAATCCTATTCTCCTACGAAAGGTAATTTTTGGTGGCTAGAAGTTTTGTCGAACAAAATCCAGTTCCCCGCCCTTCTTGTTAACGGTTCTCTATTTCGTCTGTCAATCGCTTTTCCCCCAACCACTGCATTCCTCAGTATCTCTTTCAGAGGCGTAGGTGGTTTTTCCATTCAGTCAATCTATTGCCTTTTCCTCTTCAGTAACATCTCATCCTTGTTTACCTTTCCGTCGTCTGGAAAGTTTTTCCAGGCGTGGGTTCCGCAGTCCACCGGCGTTACTTCTCCAGTCGTAATGTCGTGGGCGCTTCATTTCAATAGTTACGTGCGTGTGTGGGTTTTACAGATGGTGATACTCTACCCGGCTTTACTTTCTTTGATACTGTAGGAAGTATTTGAAACATTCACTACCAAGAGAGCGATCATGTTTCTTGAAAACATTGTGTTTGTGTATTTCTGTAATTCATTTAACTCAGGAATATCATTAAAGACGCTTTAGTGTTGACATGGCGAATAATCAAGTGAGAAACTCTGAATTGAATCAGTGGTATTTAATTCTTATTTATGTATTATGTGAGAAGGATTTTCATACTTAAACATATTTATGTATTCAAGGTCTGGAAAAATGATTAATGAAACTAAAAAATATTTTATCATTTCATATGGATGAAGCTGATTTCAGTCTTATTTGATTTGCATTGAAACCCTTCTTGCACATATCTTGGAGAGTTAAAGGACAAATACAAGCTGTTTGTAAATAAGTGATTCTTTTTACAAAATACGTCTTTCACGCATAGGAAGGAGAGAATAAATTTTTCAAACACTCGCAGAATGAAAGATCAGTAAGATAAAACGTTGGCTACCAGTAAAATTAATTCATCTAGTTTCTTACTAGATTTATTTACACAGATTCTTGCTAAAGGTGAATCCAGAATGAGCATTTATGATGCTTTTTTTCAAAACAGCAGGATTTCCCATAACTGCTGGACTTGATTAAAACAATACATCCTTGAGAGACGTTGACAAAACGTCTACCAAGGAATTTTGTGCACGCAATCTGGGAGGGGTTGACCTTATTTCTTTTACTTTTAAGTAAATGGAAGCGACTCTTTCAGACAAAGACGAAATAATGGGCGTTTTTCCCTCAGTCAGAATGTGCGATTTAACAGAGTGACAAATATTATCAGAAAGACGTTCCTTTTTTCCCTTATGATTGTTCTTGGTTGTGGATGTACTGCAACACTGAAAACCCCAGAATAATTATATTAAAACTGTTTAATAGGTGTTTCAAGTTATTTGGATTTTCATCCGAAAAAGTTGGTCGGCTTCTTTATTTTTTGAGAACATTATGATTGTAGTAAAACAAATGGCCACCTCAAAAAGATTTCTCATTATATTTCTGTAACCGTTTAATAACTTACTAAAGAAAATAAATAAATACCTCAGAGCTATTCTAGGAATCATCCTCTTTCAAATATAACATAAGGCAACAAAATTTTCTTGTTTTCATAGATATACTATAAATTATCCGTGGAATAAATCCGTGGAAAAATACAAAGTTGTATAATTTATAAATTATCTGTTGATGTTGAATATTTTCCCTTGTTTGAATTTATACTTCATCAGTGAGGAGTTTTCTTAAACTCTTTTCTATTCACACTCATAACTCATATATGTACCCATATCTATAATTCCACCTTTCCTTCCTGTTGTTTCTACAAAAAGGGCATTGTTTTCGCTATTCACTAGCTGCTATTTCATGACAGGCCTTACTCATCTGCCTATTCTTATCCTTTTGGTAAGTCTCTTCTCTCTACGCATTATTTAAACTTTCTTTCCTATTTCTGGGAGCTGTCTCAACTTTGAAGCTGGATTTCAGCCTCCTTACTTCTTCAATTCCAATCTCGTTATTTCGCGTCCCCCGCACGTGGTTCCGCAAATGCAATATGTATGTGTCCGCTGTGGCGTGTGCGCTTTCACACACTGATGAATATCAGAATCCTGGAAAATTTTTTTTCTCTCTCTCTCTCGGTATTAAAATCTCCATACAAACAGAATCCGTAATGCACGTTCATGCCTCGGTTTAATTTATATGCAAATCCATTGATATTGCATTTCATATTATGCTTTACGTTTCATTTTCTTTCCAATATGGCCATTTAATGGAATATTTTCCATTCGAATAGCAAATGTAAATAATCTAGCGCTATAAAAAATGCATTTTTATATTTGCCATATGTTTTTTTTTAATCTTACCATTTAACGAAAGACCAGAGATATTAGCTTGAATATCTTTAACGAATTTCTCTATGATTAAGCCATCTTATATTTTTTCCACTGAATTTCTGAAGAAGGCAGCTACAGACCAAAGAGGTAATTTTATTGAATTATCGAGAGATAGTACAAGTAAAGAAAAGTAAGTCGGGGAATCTGACTCTACAATTTTAAATGTAGAATGAATTATTTCCCTGCTTTGATCTTTGAAATTTTAGGAAATCCTTTTCAATGCTCTTAACAACCTTATAGTAAAAAATACTTGTTGTTCATTACTTATTAATTAAGTTCTGATTTCTATTTTTAAGGAGAATGAAAATTCATAACGAAAATACATATTCGATTTTAAAGGAAAAGAGGACATAAAAAAGTCTGACAGGACCGGAACTCGAACCAGAATCTTCCACTTTTCGGGTACGAGTCATTAATGGTCTATGGAAATGGTTTGTTTTCAGTATATGATGTTCCAGCATTCATTTATAATAAGGAAAATGTATTAAGATAATAATTTATTTGCGAATTCTCCTGCAGAAATATTGCCATATTCCCATTCGCCGAGAAATCTCTCGTCCCGAAAACCCTATTTTCTAATATTCATGGACGTAATCTGGCTGTTTACGCGGAAATAGCCCCGAAAGCAGACAGAAAGGGAATGGAGACCCACACACGCATATTCCTCATCTCACACGCCGAATCCTATATCTCCGTCACACTCCAGTAAATACAAATAGGAAACATCAAAACCGGGTAGAGACACGAATCGGTCGCTGGCGGGATCCACGCCATTTCGTCACATCTGAAAAAGGGAGACCTTCTCTTAGCCTGCTTTTATGCCTTGCTCATCCTTCTTTATGCCTCCCGCACCCTCTCCAACCACGCGACATTTCTTTCCTTTCCTGCGGTGTGTTCATCTCGCACCATCTCCCTCTGTTTCCCTCAGAGACTATCTGCCATCTGAATCCTTCACGCACACATACGCAGATTCCCTTTACTGCCGTTCGTCCGAACGGAGTGTATAGCTTGGATCATGCGTTTCCCTTATTCTTGGTGGTGTAGACCCTCAGCGTTTTCCCTCCCCTTATATCCGCAACCCCGTGGGACCTTCAGCCTGCGGCTCGCCTCACCCCATCGCCGCAAATAATGCTTTTGAAGTGCAAACCTACTTAAAGACGTGGGGAGGGAGCGAGGTGGAGGCTTGGGTGGAGTTATCTGGTGCCGCGAGTGTTGGTGGGGCTTTGCGAATTTGTCGGAGGGATGATGGAGAAGGAATAGGCGGAAAGTAAGGGGAGCGAAGAAGTTGAGGGAGATGGTAAAGACAGACGTAGGATTCCTTAAAGAAATTTTAACTGTTCCCACAGTAAGATATGAAAAAATGGAAGTAAGGAAGTGGTGGAAGGAACGATAAAAGTAGTAATTGGAAAGCAATATCGATAAATTGATCGCTCCCTAAAAGTTCCAAAGAAAATTAATTAGTTTCTATTCGTTTTCTGGCTTCTCATAAAAGAAAGCCCACCGGCTTCAGTTATTCAAATCTATAAAATCATTTTCTTTCTTATAGTGTAGAGAAATCAGACAATAGCGTTATTACTTATTCATCTATCATAATGATTCAATAATGTCTAACATACAATCACATGGTAATGTACAGATAGAGGATTTTGTAAATTTTATACAGGGACGGAAAATAAATTGCAAACCTTGTCTGCAGGCCCCCAGGTAATATTCAAAATGAAACTGAATTTTATTTTGATGCTAATGCAATGAAAATATGCACAATTTTTAGCATAATTTAGGAATATGTTGGCTTCGTGCAAAAAATATATTTCCACTCGAATGCAATCGAGTCCTTTTTCCCCAGAGTTTTCGAGTACTTTTAGGTCCCAGGATCTCGTTAATGATATTTACAATCCTAACGTAAACTTACCAAAGGAGTGCTAATTAATTAATAAATACGGTTCCATAGTTTTAGTACTGTGAGAACACCCTAACGAGAAAAAGTAGAGCAGAATCAAGAGAAGAATTTAAATGCCGCATTTTCTTCACTAACGCTCTTCTTATACACAACTTTTGAAATAAAATGAATGAAATTCTCCTGAGAATCCCTATAGGAGAGAAGAAATAAAGATGTGTAAGTATTATATGGGATGGAGTAAAAGAGATGGACACGACGTAGAATCGGTCGAGGGACAGGGAAAACATTGGGAGTGCCTTGTTTCATTCTACTTTGGTCAGACCGAGAACACGCGTGCTGGTTTGATACGGCCTTTCCAAAAATATTCTTAAAAGGTTTCGGGAAAGATAGGAAACAAAGTAAAATGGAGAGAGGAGGGTAGGGACTGGCAAAGTAGAAGATTAGAGAGTAATGGTGTTGAGGATAAGGTCGCTGAGGAGCAGAGGAAAAGAGAAATCAACGTGAGGAAGTCCGTCTCGAAGAGCCGGAAAAGGCGCAATAAATTGAGCGTTGCACGTAAAGTCTCCTCAAAATGTCAGCAATAAAGGTCGGAATAATATGTGCAGGTTTGATAAAATGAGCTCTCTTCGTGTAAGACCCTTCTCACCAGTTTAAACTATTCACCAGACTGCCCGGACGTAGTTTAGTGAAACACAATGCCGTTATATGCGTGATGAATTAAGCCTTCGAGATTTTCCACTTAAGGAGCTTTTCCTTTTTTTATCTTATCTTACATAAGCCTCTAAAAGTATATGAAATATTTCCACGCCATTAAAAAATGCCGCGTTCGAAATCCTTTGTGGAGGGAAAAAAGATACTGCGGCATTCCGCCTCCTTAAAACAAATTCGATATTTATTTTATCTCGAGATTGGGAGTCTCGGGGAAAACATTCCTCGTTCTCCGTCGGAATAAAAAAATATCGGAGGGAAATTCGAAATTTACCTCTCCGCGAATTGAATAGAGAGATTTCGGGAGGATAGTTTTGGATCGCATTCAAGGTTAGGTTTAAGGAGAGGGAAATGTCGGGAAACTGGGGAAAAATAAAGGAGAGACGATTAAAAATTGTAGTGGTGGAAGTAATTAGTTAGGAGGATTAAAAAGGAGGACTTGCGACAACGGAGTGGTGCGTAAAGAGGGCTCAGGAGGTCGTTCTTATAGCAAGGGTCGGATCCATTCCGTGGGAATGTTCTTCTTAGCGCAGGACGTTATAAATGCCGAAGGACAATGGAAGCGGGGGCAAAGGCGGGGGCGCAAGGCGTGTATTGTGAAACCGCGCCTCGCTCACTCTTTGGCGGCATAATTCACGCTTAATATAACGAGAGACTCATCTCCTCTTCATTTTTTCCTTCAGAACTTCCTTCCCACTCCGGATCAATTTACATACATTCAAACTTTAAAAGCCTTTTCGGCCAAAGTAACTTTGTTCGTCCTTGTTTGCTGATTTGTCCATAAAGAGGGAAGGGAAGGGTGGAGCAAGATGAAGGGGAAGTTTACGCTTTTCTCTTCCCGATGCGAAGAAAATCCTTTCCAGATTAAGGATTAGGGAAAACTTCGATGTCTCTCTTTTTTAAGTGTTGATGGAGTGCTCCCTAAGTACCAGTTAATGTTTTTTATTCTTCGAGAAGGCCGCTTCCACAATTTTGGGTTTCTTGCTGCCTTTTCATCCTATTGTAACGGGACTAATCGGTTACCAAAACTCACTAGTTAATATTGCTTTCCTCTTTTCAAGGTTCTGTTTCTGTTTGCGTCTTGGTAATTATCAGTAATTTTTCTCTTCATATGGGTGATACGTACATGGAAAGATTAATGGCTACCTTAAGGACAACTGTAAATACTCAGCGTGTATTTGAGTAATTATGCGTATCTTATACGACCGTAAACATTGTTGCCTAGAAGAAGGATCTAAGGGTCATTTCAGATTCTATTTTTGGAAAAACTTATGACTGTGAATCAGATTCTTTTTATTGGTGTCCTAAAATTCACTTCATTCGTACCCAGGGGAGAAAAAATCTCGGTAGAATTCATGATAAACAAGTTTCAATGGCCAATAATTCGTTTGGAAGTGCCTGTTCTATTCCGCATCCAACGCAGATGTTTTTCCATCCCTCGCAATTTATATCCATAGTAATGAGGTCAATTTTCTCATCATCTCTGCAAGTAAATTATGTGTATTTCATAGACGAGGAAGAGGAACTCATCCTGTCAGCATGCAGTAAAAATAACTCAAGACCACCGTATTTCACTTACTTATGCAGCTTAACGATGTCTTGATGGGGTTAATAGGGCTAGGACAGATTTGCCTCCTGTAAAAAAGCTTAATTTCTGTGTAAAATATATGAGGAAGGAAGAAAACATGCTACGAGAGATATTCCCACACCATTCATTCATTCGTCGTCTCAGGATAGTTTCTTCTAAGGATGCCCTGAGTTATGGGATGCGGACACACGGCCTAGCGTGGTAAAAAGTTGGAGGGGAAGTCGTAAAAGTTTGAACAATAATTGTGTCAGCGACGTCCTGAATATATCTCAGTAGTGCTCCGTGCAGAGATGCGTCGATTTGATGGAACCAGGGATGCTGTACTCTCGGATGAGGCAAACTGTTGGTTTCCTTGTTCGGCTAACAGATGCGCCTCCCGGATTGACCAATATTTTTCCCCGTTTGGTGTCCCGTTTGGGGTTTATTGCTTTTGGAACCGCAGCACGGAGAACGACGCGAGTTTTTTGGTTAGTAAAGCACGGTTGTGACCTAAATTCTTAATGTCCTTTCTATTTGCGTGATCATATGACGCATTGACATTAACTAGGACTCTTTACTTTCCGTTCATTCAAGCGATTTCATATTCAATGAAGAAGATTAAACCAACGCTGACTTTGTTAAGATTGAAAGAGTGATTCAATGAGCTGTTCTGTGATTAAAGAATTATTCAGTCAATATTTATATTTCTCTATACTCACGTTATTTATTGATAGATTTTCATTATCTTTTTAGAATCCGTATCAATTTTTAGTCGAGTAAAAATTGATTGACATAAGTAATTATGTATGGCCATATCTCGGGTCTTTTCCCTTGAACCTTCTGTTAAATAAGTTTTCTCACTACCAAAATATTTTTGTTATGTTGTATATTTTTATATTATTTTTCTTATTTAATTGTAAATGAACTGTATCCAATTATAGCTTATAAAGCTTTGATTTTATTATCTATTTATATGTATTTGATTTTATTATGTGAAGACCAGATTTGAGCCTAACCTAACTAACCGAAAGAGTAATATAATAAAAGTATACCGGTAATACCCTATAATTCATCAGCAACATGCCTTGAACCAAAACCAAAGAAAGGTTCTTCCTATCTATTAACTACGTCCACATACTCACTTCTTGTTGAACATCCTCCTCGAATGAGATATTCGCAATAACCAAATAATGAATGGGACAGCTAACTGGAAAAACTGTACTTCTGCAAGGGAAAGTAATGATGGGACACGTTAGCATTTTCCCTCCGAATCGCGCCATATGTTACAAGACAGAGAGTCATCTCAGTGTATTATTTGGCCAAATGGATATCGGCCATCGAATGGAAGCCACGAATAAGGAATGTTTGTGGTTTCGGAGACATTGCGGTTGAGGGGCTGAACGCTTTACTAAGGGCGGCAATGGTCTCCCGAAAAGATATATGGCAAGGTATGGGGTGATGATATTAGTATTCTTCGCCCTCTGCTGCTGAGTTACCGTTGGAAAAGATGTTTTAAGGTCTGGCAGCAGACGTCTCGTAATGGAAAAGATGTAGGGAAGGAGTTTATTCGATCTAAGACTAGTATCTCATGGAAGGAATCGTGCCCAAGACACTTCATTGCCGTAATCTAAAATATTGAGTTTTGACGTTGGATATAATATTATTATTTACCAGTGCCACCATTGCAATCTAAGTTTATTTTGATAGCTATATCTTGGAAATAATACTTTATATTTTACCACTGAAAGCTTAAAAACCGGTCCAGGTAGAAATGAAGGTGACTAAAATGGTAACTTATATTCCTGATTATCACTATTTCTCTTATCTTATGTGTAATTTTGTGTTCAGATTTGAATGAAAACGTGTCATCCGTATTGGAGTTGCAGCTCTGGGAATTCTCTTTGTAACAATAATCATATCAGCGACGTTTTGTCTCCCAGTCATCTATGAACACGTTTCATTTCTGTAAAAGTCCAAAAGCCAATTGAATTTAAGTGAAATATTAACATATTTTTCCCTTATAGCTTTACAAGATGGATATTCAAGCTATCATGAACGGTCGTAGTTTGATAGATATTAATGCGACGACATCAGTTTTCACCACTCAAAAATGAAGTGAAAACACGGCCTTTTCAGAATGCCATGGAATACATTTCCATAAGGCTTTTTAAGATACTTATCTTGCGTAAATTCCCTTTTCCTTTCACATTTCAAAACTTCACCGCCTCACCCCTTTCCCTCGAAAAACTCGCTTCTTGCCGTTCAAATCTGTGTATTCCTCTGTCATCCGATCAGTCGAAAAAAATCCATTCGTAGGAATCGACTGAGCTGTCTATTATGAGGAGATGAAAAGGCTTCCTCAAACGGAATCTTTTATTACGCTCTCCTTCGAGACAAATTGGCCACCGAGCCGAATCTTCATGAGATATTTTTGCGTATCAACCGAGAATTTCGAACCTTTCGTCGCGAATTTAGGTAAGCGGCTCACGACGGGATCAGGTGAAATTTTGAAGGAGGTAAGAAAAACGAACGCCTTAAAGAGAAGGGTGGGAAGAGTGAAAGGTTTTGTTTGTCGGTGGAAATATAGCCGAGAGAAGTCCTGGCTTTTCTCCTTGAGAGAGGCCCTTATCTGAGGGCACTCTCTTTGGCGTGATCCGGAACCGTAAGAGAAAAAGTGTTTTAGAAAGATTGAGAGAGAGAAAAAGAATGAGAGGAATAAGGACCGGAACGAGATACGAAGATATTCTTAATCCCCTCTCTCTTATTCCTCCACCCCACCTCCTATTTCTTTGTGGTTATTGTTCTTTGAGATAGGTTAGTACAGTTTTAGGTGAGCTTTACGCTAATGATAAAATACTAATGATTTTTTTCTCTGCTTTAGCCCTCATTAGGATAATACATCTTATTTGTGAAGCTTTACGCGCCTGTTGACTTGCTTCCTACGCAATGCAAAAGTTACGTAGTTTTCCCCTAGAAAACTTTTTTAGCAATTTTATTGATAACAATCCTTATAATTATTGGAATTATAATCATTACTTGATGTATGCCACCCCCTGTATTATTTTAAGGAGGAAATAGAAGATATACCGAGATATTTTTGTATATCTTACCAGAATTATCAAGATATTTCGTATCAGTAGGCCGTGATGTCATATAGCTATTTGGTGACCAGCCGAGTTATCAGTTTGCTTCTGAGCATGTTAATTATGAATAAAATAGGTCAAGATTATTATCTGCCATCTGAAAGGTTTTTCTTTTCGTTTTACGGAATGTACTCTATACTATGATGAATACGGAAATATTTATAATTAAATTTTACTATTTATTTAGTTTAAACACACAGAAAATTCCATGAATCGTTTCAACGAACCGTTTCGAAGCTATTTCATAATGCGATTACAAATAGATCGTTGAACGTTTTTAAGATATTGGAAAATTTAATGTGCTTAATTTAGATTAAAGAAGTTCCTACTTATTACATTTTTCCTTACCTAGCACAGTGGCGATTACACCTTTGTTCCAACGTACTGTCGGTAAGATCCTTTATAAAGAAACGATCACCTCATCATTGGATCGTCAGTCATTTCAATCCTCGACGTATGAATGGAGAAAACACCCGCCTCCATGTGGCGCCTTTGAAGAAAATAAAGAAAAGAAATGGCCTTTGAAATATCGTATCAGCGGAGAGATCCACTTTTTGAGGCAGGAAAAATCGCCTACACGTGTTCGAAAGAGGCACCCTTTTTATTTCCGAACTCCGGCAGAGATATCTCCTCTTGAGAGGACTCGATTCGAATATTACTCAAATGACTCGTCGTTGTGCACCACGAGGTGCGATTAGTGCCCATCGACATTCCCTCATGTCTATACAAGCGCTCGTCGAATCGATATAACCGCCAACACCTCCGATAGTTTCTTTCTCTTTCAAAGCGAGAACAGATAGGAGTGTGAAGGAGAGAAATGGATCTTTCACTGCTAGAGTAACGTCCGCTCGGATTAAAACCTTGTCGTCTTACTTCAAGCCGCTATTGTCTTCAGTGACGAGTCATTTCTCCGAGACTCACTCGGGTTTTATTTTCATTCGTTTTTGTCCCTCCTCTTCCGGATGCTGCTTTCCCATTGTTTCTGACTTTGTTCCTAGCTGACAGTTTATGAGGGCAAGAGTGGGTGTAGGATGAAGGTGATGAGAACCAAAGGGAAACTTTGGATAGGCGTTGGGAATTAAAGGTCCAGTCACACTTCTATGTGCCGCTTTGCCGCGTGACGTATTGATAGCAACGCTTTAAAATCTGGATCTGTTCATGAAATTCTGCTGCTTACAAGCACTGTCGCTGAATCTGAGTCTGTAAAATTACAGCGTTTTTTAAAGAAAAAATGTATAATTATTCTCTGAAGCATTTTCCTTTAGTTCATACTATTTTATATTAATGGAAAGATTTGTTATTATGTTCTATAGTAGTTCTTATGAGAAAATAATTTGAAAATTCTTTTTAATATGAAGTCGGACTTGAGTAATTACTTATTAGTACTTTTTCCTTTTATAATATATCGATATAGATGGATACATACGACTGAAATTTATTGTCGATATTCTTATTTTGTATAAAAAAGCTGGATGACTTTGATTAACCTAATTGCTACGATTTGAGAGTTAAAAACTTCCCGAGATCAATTCGATGTATTAACATGATCATTTGCTTAATTTTTTTCTCATGAGATAACACAGTTTCTTTTACTCATTTATGTTACAATTGGAAGAATATACTTTAGCCAATGTCGATGTATGGTTTTGGTTTTCGAAAACTTCCCGAATGTTCAGCCCTACTCGGATATCTAAAACATTTATCTAAGGGTGTGGCAGGCAACAGTCTATTTATCTTTCAGACGTGAACGCATCGAACGATGCGTGTTTCATCCAATGACTCATCAAATGAAATTGTGAAATTCATAAATTTTCCGGAACTGTATTTAGAAAATGAATGAATTTCCTCCTTGTAGATGAAACTTTTTAAATCTCGCATGGTGTCGCTTGGATGCCTTCCATACGAAAGAAGTGACCGAAGGACTAATTATAATTACCTAATTCTAGCGTACTCCAAACATCGTACGTCTCTCGCACTCGTCGAGTGACCTTGTTCCGAACGGCTGATACAGATTTTATATATATATATAAGTATCTTTATTTATTTCCCAGGAACGTACCTAGATACATGCGGTATTCTTTATTACCCACAAGTACTCGGCATGTCACTAAAAATTGTAAATCATGAGAAATTTTAAATGTTATAAATATCATAAGGTAAAAACTTAATTTCCTGGTGCCCTCATTACCTAACAAGTGTTGTGCAATTAAGTTATTGGTTAATAACATTAGTTATATAACAAAAAAACAATTAATTATAACAATTTCACAGCCGAGGTTGGAAAAAATTGTCTTAATTAGTGACGTTTTCGAATAAATGTTCTCTTATAGAATAAATAAATCGAATCTCTCTCTTGTTAAGCATTTTAAATGATAGTAATAAAATTTAATAATAGTGTAAGAATATGTGTTGTCGATTCAGAGATCTAGAGTTAAAATTTGGTAGTGCTGCATGAATGAGAATTTCACATTGTAACTACTTTATGCATGCATGTCTAATGATGAAACATTTCTCCTTTTTCAGGTAAGTACCTCGTTGAGGGTATTGTTAGTGAGATATCGGGCATCAACCTACAACTTTGCCGAGGTGTAACATGTCAAACTAAACGATTGCATGCTGAATGTGTTGAGTGCATTAACTGGTAGTAGATCTCGCTGTGAGGTAAGTCACCTTTTTCTTTCTTTTCGTACGGGAAAATCTTTGGCATCTCACCAGCGGTAATTCCTTGGCGAGGGAGGGGGCGTACAAGCTGGCTTTCGCCGTCCGGCTTATTTATCGTTGTTATCATTTGCGTCTCCGTCAGATATTGCCCGGAGAGAAAAGGAATTCGAGGCACCTCCCCACTCCTTGAAAAATGTTCGCTGTTTTGCACAGCGGATGAATAAGAGTTTGCTCAAGAGCTCTCAAGACTGGAATGAGACGCCAAAATCCTAAAAATTCTTTCCGCCGAGTCATTTTCACGTTAGGCCAATGATTTAGGCATGATGAGAAGGTCGTTTTCAGGAGGCCTCGGGCGAATGGGCAATGATAAACGTCTGGGTTTGGGATTTTGCTCGGAGCCAAATCTAGGCGAAAGGGAGTTTTGTTTATTAAGATAATTACATTATATTATCAGCCCAAGGTCGATCGGATATTTTACTATTCGAAACTTTGAATTTACGTATTTTAAATGATTAATGCATTCTCTCAATTTTAGAATAAATTATCAGTTATTAGAGAATTAGTATTAAATATTAAATTGTTATTCATATCATGAGACCAATAAATTAAACATATTTTACATCTGTTGAGATGTTCTCTTTCTACATAAAAGGGTGAGGTTTACAGTTTATCTACGGGTATTTTTCGAAAAGTGAGGTTACAGGTCGTCTTAGCCTTTAAAAATGAGCATTGTAGGTAAAACTCTTGAGCAATGAAAGGCGGTAGAAGCTTATTGCAACATTAATTTAATTTCATATCGTTAGGATCAAGTTTTAGAAGCCTTGACCTGCCAGCTATATATTATTATTATCAATAAGCTGAATTTTATACTTAATAGCCACAGATTTGTGCGAATTATAGTATAAAAATTGGCTTCACCTTACATTTTTACGAAACTCGTGATCTTTGTAATATTTCTGAATATCGTAGTAAAATATGTCATAATAGTTTATGCTATATTTTCATGGTGAAAGAATCCGCTAGCATAATAGTGTTTTTTCTTAAGGAAGCGATAGCATACGGTTTATTACATCTGTAGTATTTCATAGCCCAAGTTTGGGTTATGATTTAAGAGGCAAATAAAAGGCATGTTGTTATTTCGCCTTTTATTTTTGGAATTATATTTTGTTTTGCGAACCTTTTCCTTTTACGTGATACCTCTTTCATACGAAACCAGCTAGAGATGTGTTTTAGAGTGCCTATAACTTTTATTGAAAAGCTCAGGTCGGGATTTTCTCTTGCGTAAATATCTTCTGCTGGGGTTATGGCCTTGTTTACTCAAAAAATTGAAAATCACGTTATCCAAGTTTCTTTCTGGAGAAAGCTTATTTTTGGAGACTTATGCGGAAATGTACATAAACAGCATAAATATGTTCGATCAATTGATTTCATCGGAAAATTTTACTGTTTTATGACATCACGGTTCCTGAATAGCAGTATCCGAATTGGTTCAATCCGTTCCTCTCCACATTAGCTTCATAAATTTCGTATTTAGCTCATCTCGACGTTATATTGCAGTTAAAGTTGTAGACACGATCTCGGTGGTGACCCTATTAGAAAAATAAAACGAAAAAGAATCCGGATAGAAATAAACCTCTCGCGCTTCATAAAATGGAATCGCCTCCAAACTCTCGCGACATTTATTTTCCAGACCAAACGGCTCATTCCGTGATTTAAAATTGCGATTCCTCCTCATCCGTATCATCTCCCTTTCCTTTCGCTCTCATTCGCCGGTCGCCCGATGCGAAAACGGGCAAATATATATTTTTTCCGTGCAATAAAGTGCGTAAAGCGATCATTAGCGTGTACTTTACGGCCATAAAGCAATGGAGATAAGGGGTTTTAATCGTTAGATAAACCTCAGTTTTATTATAACGACCCGTCAGCCTGCTCCACCCAGATGCCCAGCCTCCCCTCTCTCTCTGAGAACTCCTTTTAAACACGGGAATAATCCCGATTTCTCCCTTCGGTTCCCGCCCTTTCCCGACGCAATTGTATCGTAATTCGTCTTTAGTTTCCTCCCACCCAACGCCCCTTTTATCTGCTGCTTCCCACTTCCTTCACATTGTATAATTCACACTTATCGCCCCGTACTCTCTCTCTTTCGCCCTAAGGATTGCCCCTTTCTTCTCTTCCTCCTGAGTCTCGGTCCCTTTTACGCACGGCAAAAAACGGATTTCTGTTTGATAGTGGAGAGACTGTTTATTTGGGTATTACACCTCATACCTGGTAACTGTTTATTTTTCCTTAATGAGAAATATTTTGTTTCCAAGATCAAGTTAATACATATTTTATGATGCGATTTTAACCTGCGAATATTAGGGGAGGTACAAGAATATCCCATTTTATTGCTAGAATTTTTGCATTTTACTACTCTGTGCTACGATCTTAATGCAAATTCAAATGTGTGGATCACAGATATAGTTTTTCGCATTAAATGATCCGGTAACCTAGGATGCCAGGAGGACATAAAACCAAATTATTGTTTCGACCTGGAAGCAGCAGGCGGTTTTTAGTAAGTTTCTATTTGATAAATGTGCTCTTAATTTTGAGTTTATTAGGTTTGGTGTTGCTTTTCTTTACTGTTTTCCGTCAGAAAATCGTTATTCAGAAATATCGCTAAGTAACATTATCCGTTCTCTTATAATGCAAATATAAATGGACAAATACCTAAGTATAAATGACCAATTTATGTCTAATCTATCGTCGTAATGGAAAAGATCATTGTGATAGTTACTTATTTAAGTTGATATTATCACCTCACCAGACAATTTCCTTTTAACATTTGTTCTACCTACCATTAACAGACAATTTATACAACTTCAGTCGAAGTTGGTAGCATTAGTTTCGTAAATCAAAACTCATTCATTAATCATTCATTTGTTTTCGTTGTTTGTGGTTGTTCATTACTCTAAAATAGATATACAAGTTTCATAAAAAAGTGGCGTAAAACGAAAGCATGATACTGCAGAACTCGATTTTCCTGCATCATATTAAAAAGGAAAATTTTGGGAAAAATACGTAACACTCGCAACCGCTACCGAGCTTATGGCAGAAATTCCTCGAGGTCACTGATGTTTAATCTCTGCCATGGCGAATCTACATGGACTCATGTTGTAACTTAATTGCGTGCATCCGAAGTATTTCCATGCAAATAGACCAGAACGTCCCATTTCAAGTTTACTCCATGACTTTCCGCATCGTCACAAAATAAATTCTCAAGTCCGCGACGTGCGGAAATACAAATATCGTACGCGTACACACACCTGCTCACACACGCGCGTGTCCATATGAAGAAAACGAGGGATTTTTGTGGACAAAATCCCTCACGTATTTCTCCCTCTTTCTCCGAATTCCTCCCTCCGTTAAAAATTACTCTGTAACGACGTCCCAAATCCGCTTTCACACCTTCATTTGTTACGTCCTCACCGTTTCTGTCATCCTCTCCTTTCTTTCCCTTAACCCCTTCCATACATCGCGGATGATTTCCTAATCCTTGCCATGTATTTTTCTTTGCCTACCTTGACGTGACCAGAGCGAGCTAATTCCACGATTCTATGGAAGGGCAAGACGAATTCCAAATGTGTACAATGTTGGGAACGTGATGCAAGAAAAGAGACGGTGGGCTTAAGGCAGAGAAAATGTCCCAAATTCACATTTTTTGCATTCGTATTTCGGCGTCCAGAGCTCCGTATATATCTTTCCTAAAGTATGTTCTGGTGCTTCGGTAATTTTTTTTGTTTATGTAGCGGATTACCTATATGATACAAAGGAATTATTGGCATAATAGATTAGCGGTAATTTCTAGTTTTAATTTCTCGGTGATACTTTATCCTTAAGGATATAATCAAAGAATATTATGAAGTATGATCCGAATTGCTCAAAAGACTTTAAAAATCATTTTAATAAAAAATGGAAAACTACTTGCATATTTATCTTACATACCCTATGGATTGTAAATAAAGGTAATAATAAATTTTGCGCTTTCTATTTCTAGCTCTGCTTTTGTCGATTTAATTCCTTATCCGGTAGAGTACCCAAAGTGAGGCAGTAATTCTTTTTTTGCTTTTTTCAGTTATAAAAACATCGACCAGCTCGATGCTTTACGAGACGATAATCTCATATTTATAGCCAATATCTTTGACGGAAAATACATCAAGTCCTTACAATAAAAACGGCGCTATCACGCAACTTTCTTCGAGCGCCATCTCTCACCTATCGAAGCACCCCCTTGAGTATACGCAGCGCGACATAAAGGGCGGCAATCTCTCCCGCGAAGCCCACGGAAAAAACCGAAACAAAATTCCACCCTCGCCGAAGAAAATTCTCGTCGACTACGCAGGTGGCAGGTCGATGGCGTAAACACACTCGGGCTTCCTTTTGCATCGATTAATATCGACCGCAGTGGGCACGCAATGCCTCCTCAGGGAGAACTGCGTCTGGAAGGGAGATGCGGGGGTGGTAATGCTGCGTCGGGGTCGGCATATAGAAAGGGGTGGCGGAGGTCCCTCGGTTTTGGTCGAGGGAGTTGAGGTTTATCTGCTGGTCGTACTCCCTCTCTCCAGCCTGCGGTGGAGGGCTAGAATCGTTTGCGGCAGCAGTCTACCCAGAAGGATTCCCTTGAGCAAGTCTCCGTACCAGATTACAGCACCCCATGGATAGGAGGAAGCGACAGAGCCTTTGGACTTCGGTTTTAGCTTCTCTCCGAGGGTTTACTGCTTTTGGCATGTGAATGGGGCAGGAAGGTGGTTATCGGCGGGAGTTAGATGATACCGTTGTGTACGCTCGCACGAGGACGGTTGTTTGACCGCGGAGGAATGGCTATACGATCGACGTGGACTCTGTCGAGTTGGTAGCGACGCTTGGTGGGCCTTGTCGTTTGTGGGGTGTTTATATAAACGGCGTATTGTCGTAAAAGACGGGCATGTTTGTATTTTTGCGCATATTTATCGTTACTCTGTTGATCAGTGAGGCAAATACGTCACTTCACGCGCGTAATATACGACTGTTTGGTCGAAGAGTGTATGATTCGGTAGAATTTATGAAGAGAAATGATTGTACCTTGTAATTTCTAAAGGCACCGTTTATTAAGCAACAAAGTTTTTTATAGTTCAGTGTTGGCTGGTTGACAAAATCCGGTTGAAATGTCTCTTGAGTTAACAGAGTTACAGGAGAAGAGGTTTATTCACAATGAAAGATTAGCAGTGGGCATTCTAATGGAAGCGTGAACGTCAACGAGTGCTTTATGTATAATTTAGCGTCCGTTACCTTGACAAAAGTCCAACGACTCTTGTTTAGAATTCATAAAAAGGTAGTAAAATCCTATTTGCGAGAATTTCACTTGATAAATACCATTTCCATCTAGTAGTATACGGATTATTCCCTGTTTGCGTCACAAGTTTTCCTAAGAGTGAAAAAATACGGTAATTCACCTGTGTTATCAGAAAGTGAAAAAAAATGCTTCTAAGGGAAAATGCGATAAAGGCATCTTAAACGTAAAGCCCGCCACGAAATTTGAGCATCAGTTGTATCTTTATGACTGAGAGCTTCCCTCCCACAACCCTCCATCCCTTTGATATGAAATACGCATCCTCGTTAGTACGCAGGGGCAGGGACGTTTCCTCATCAAACTCCTTCCATAGCCTCTCTCTCTCCATTTACAAGCATAGCTATATTTTATGCGCCATTTTACTATAGTAAGAAAGAAAATAGAAGTAATAATTTTTAAGTTTTTCGACAGCTGATGTCATTTCGCACTCATCGGGAATCGAATGGGACCGCTTTCAATAAAGTCGAATGCGTCGCCCATTTGGCCAAAAAATGATGATCCAGTACTGAGCCATTCGACTTGTAGTATAATTTTCTGACTAATCTGGGTATCTGATGAAGCATCGAGTACCGATTATCGGGTTGCGTATTCTCTAGTGAAAATTTTACCCGCTGAATAGAGTAGCTAAGATGAAAAGCGTTAATTTCGAAAGGGACCGCTTTCAATAAAGTCGAATGCGTCGCCCACTTGGCCATCAGAGAGACCAAAAGTAAAATAATGATCCAGTACTGAGGCATTCGACTTATAGCATAATTTTCTGACTACTTTGGGTATCTAATCGAGCACCGATTATCGGGTTCCATGTTTTCTAGTGAAAATTTGACCCTTAGCATAGCGTAGCTAAGACGAAAAGTGTTAATTTCTCAGTTGCCTTTCTTTCCCTCTCTCTTTCATTATTATTTCTCTGAGCCTCACTTGTAATTCGTCTATTATTCCACGGTTGACTAAATTATCTACGTTTTAGTCGGAGAAGAATGATTTTTGGGTTGATTTTCTTTTTTTAAAGTTGAGCACTGATTTGAAATGAATAGGTTGAGCAACGTTAACAAAGTAATGTCTTACCACAAATAACGTCGCAAGACATTATCTTCATCTTGCGCGTCACTTATGAAGATCATTTCAAAATCTGAGAGGAGCACGTTTCCCATATAAATAACCAAAAGAAATTTGTTTACCTTAGGTTGTTTTGAATAGTTAAAATAATGTAATTTGTTGGTTTATGTTGACATTTTTTGTTGGAAAAGAGTATTTTCAGTTTATTTCAACTTGATTGCTAAGATACGAAGAAATGTAATCCCTAACATGATACATAGCCTTGTATTTTTTAATATCATATCTCAAGTAAAAGCAATGGATGTTTAAAACTAAATAATTAAATTATCTCTTTTCTGGTCTATATAATTATAAATTTTATAATTTCGAAAAGTAATACTCGGAGATATAATGTTCCCGGGTGTTTCATAAATGATGACCCGATTACCTAGGTAGTTGGAAACCCGAATATTTAGGATTCCCAAAGCGGTATATAGGCCTGCATCCTCCATTCGACCTCACGGAGTCTGTTCCTCTCCTCATACCCAAACATGTGACATCAAAAAGCCCTGCGACGCATCACCAGAGGCGTGAAAAGATCTGTGGGCATCTGACAGCTTCAAGTGTCCTCACGCTCTGTCCACGGAAGAAGCATGGGGAGCGTAAAAGGAACCAATAATATGCGTGAAGGTTGCCGCTCGTAAATTCGGATGAGATGGTCGCTAATGACTCGGCAAGATGGCTTCCGCGTTCGCTCTCAGGATTACTCTCAGAACGCATCAGTATGCGGCGTCACAACCTTTCTTTTTTCTCCTCTGCCTTTTTTTCCTAGTGGGAGTTCTGCACTTCTATTCCGCCACGCTTACTCCTCGCAGCTTTCAGATACAAGAGACTCCTTTTTCTCTATCCTCTCAGTGCCCGTGCGAGCGAAAAATCTGCCTCGGACCATTATTACGCGGCGGGGTGTCCGAAAGAGGGGTCTGTAAGTCAAGGGGGGAGAGGGTACGTCAAAGCTACTCAGGTTTCGTATTTGTCCATTTCTCACCGGTTGTTATAAGAATAACAAGGCTGCTGTGAGTTATCTGCTGGTGGTACTTTACAGCTCGTATTCTAAGTTAGTTCCACGTGGTCACTTGATAAGTGAACATTTTTATGGGCACGTTACTTGGATAGGTTTGTTTTAATACAATTTCAATTGAAGTATGGATGTTAATCTTCGGATGGATTTCTGCTCAAGATATGGGTTGAACCGATAAATGTGGCCTATAAATATCGGAAATTACTTTATTATTTTATAGAGACTTAGTTTTCAATAACATTCGCACTTAACAATTTCTATTGAGTTATATGTCAATAAATAAGCTCCTCCTTTCTGCATAATCTATAAATGTTGATGAAACGTATATCTAATTCGTACCAGTATTTGTCGTTTCTTAAATTTATATGCAATTTTGTGAGGTATATAAATGCTTGTATTTATCCACTTTGCCAGGTTGATAATAATGATAATGGCCTACATAACTAGGGATTACTCGAAAATACTCACAATCGGTGTTAATTCATAAATTGATTTTCTCAGAGAGTAGTTGAAATTGTTGAGCTGTGAATTATTCTGGATAGTATTAATGAAGTACATGCTGTCCTTCGGAAACATCTGATATAATGGTAATATGTATAATTTATGTATTTGGATATCGATTACCATAAAATTATATATTAATGTTAGTGCTATTTCTAGGCTCGATGTAAATCTAACCATTACTGTGGGATTTTCCTAAAAAAACTTTGGATATATATTTCTAGCTAAATGCACATAGTTGTGCTTTTTTATCTGCATATTTGTTTTTCTGCGCCAATCTCGAAAAATACGCGTCCATTCGGAGCAACGTAAAAATGCCGCAGCCGAAGCTGGAATTCTTTTTATGGTTTTATTACGTCGGTAGCGGAAATGTCGTAAAAGGTTAAGCGGCCGTATAAATCTCGTTTCGACTCTTCCATTTTCAGAGTTGAATATCAGCGCTGTCATTTGTCTCAACACGGCATCGAATGTCTGTCGTGACACCGATCAGTTCATGTCATTGTCTGCACTGAAATAATGGTCGACGTTTATTTGAAATCTGAGGTCGTTTTCATTCTGGTCAACGTTCAGGTGTCGTGCTTTGTTTTGATTTCTTCTTGCATCGCGATGCCAAAAAAGTACGTCTCTTCTTTGGATTTATCACCCCGTCAATCTTTTTCCCAGTTTCACTAATCATCATCCCCAGTATCTGTTGGAAGGTGAAAATTTATTGCGAAGATTGAGAGAGAGAAGCTTTCTGAAAATGAAGTTTTGGGTTAGACAAAAAGGGGTTCTCAGAAATTTCTGCAATTGCAGAGCTCGGAAGGACTGCTTGGCTCTCCCTTGTTTAATCGAGCCTTTAGCTCGAAATTAGTTTGTTACCTATTTATATCTATCTTTCCCAATGAGAATCTTCAGGAAGTTTCAATAGTTTTACGTTTAATGTTAACGCGTTGATTTTAATACATTTCCAACTGGAACCCGTTCATGAGAAATGTATAGCGAAAAATTATTTTGCACTTATTACCGTACCGATACATTTATCGTTAATATGAGGTATTAAATATTCAAATCCCCCTGGACATTTCTCTCACAGTCATTAGTAATAATTCCAGTTTTAATAATGTGTTACATTAATTTCTATAAATCCTTACCTTTCACGACCTTTATACAATTAAAAGCTTCAAATTACATCTCCATTTGGTTATCGTAGTTCCATATCTACTTCTCTATTTTAGCGAACATCAATTTCTATTTGTGGAACACTTCATTTCATTCGCATTTAAGTGGAAGTGTTTCATTCCTCCATCGTCAAACATGCTCTCACAACGTTTCTATTTGCATTCCGTCTTCAATGCGTAGCTTCCTTTATGAGTTCTCGTTTCTTTTTATGAGTTCTCATTACGTGTTGTTTTGATGCTCATCTTGTCTCCGTCGCCTGACGAATCTCAGAGCTTGTAACGATTATGACTTTTCTTTTTTTCTCTAATCTTTTTGTCCTTCCCCTCGCATAGATGGCGTGATTTTCTCACCCACGTTAACAGGAGCTCTTTTAAACTGTATCCATCCCACTTGTTATGACGTCACAATTTCCAATATTGCTTTTGTTTCCAAAAGCTATTGCCATCGTTACGTGATATAACCTACTTCAATTTTGAATAAATCGTAATGAATATCTCAATTAAAATTTAGTTGTACTACTTTAATATATTAGATATTTAATCGTGGGCAGCAAAATATATTTTAGCATTAAAACGACGCATCGTTTAATCCCTAACAACCATCTGATTGGATAATACCGAAAGGGTTAGTTTTTTGTCAAAGCTTTAAGCTGATTTGAAAGGAAAGATGTATGTTGCAGCTGCCTGCATTCAACCCTTTATAGTTAATACCTTAAGAGACGATTTCACGAGGTCCAAGAAAATTTATTCATACCGTCCATTGCAGTGGCGAAACGACTCTTTGGAAATGTATAAGATTGGGGTACCTGTGAAATTGACTCAACTATTCTGCTATTTTGAAGTGACTAATGATTTTATTTGGAATGCATCCCAGCAAAACATGAGATACTGGGAATGTTTGCAGAACAAACATAAATTTGTTTAGATAGAGGTTTTAGTTTTACAGTAGCAGTTGATGTTATTTGGATTTCATCACTGTAATGGAATTAACGTTTACACCTTTACAAGCTAAAAATTAGGAAAAATTTAAAATTGAGATGTAATCAGCGCTACGGCATAATGTATCTCGCACTCCATGTCATTTTAAATGACGGTCTTCCGAAGAATTTTCGCGTTTCAGATTGAAAAGTAGTTCGTACTGGTGAATCGTCATGTCAATCCTAATATCTGAAAGGAATCGCTCATGAAATATTTATGATTTTAGTTGTGTTAATGCTTATTCAATTTTTTATGCTGTTTACAAATGTTTATTACCAACAGGTTTCACGCTGAACTCAATTTCATGCTGTATAACTGCACAGCGAAATAACTAGCAATTATCATACAGTTAATTTCCAATGCTAAAACTGTCTCTGAATTAGCCCTGAAAATCTTGACAAATGAATTTTCTATAGGCTAACAAAAGAATAATGTAGTAATCGATCTGAATTGAACCACTGTTTGTTGATACTTATGGGGTTGGAGAAGATTTCACCATTAGAAAAAACAGATTGTTACAGTAACGGTATCTTCTATGGTTAAGTAAACTGTTTCTTTTCTCACGAAGCTTTTCTGCATTGATGATTACCACAAGTTACACCTGATCCTGTGTCGTTTATGTAGATTTCTTGTTGAAAGACATCCAAATATATTACTCCGCGGGGAACCGTGGGTCTTATGCAACAATACCTTGATATTTCTCCCCTATGGGAATCTCACTTTTATAAATCCGACAAGGAAATTCGCGGTTGAAATCTTGCAAGGTTTTTCATCTCCACGATAAATTCCTACCCATCCGAACGAATTAACCCTTTTGCTCCCGCTAACGAGAAACTCATTTCGTCCATATCATAAGCCCCTCATTCTCAATTCAGACAACATCCGCACCTTGAATTATCCTCGCTTCTTTCCCTCGGGGACCCTGCCGTTTTCTTTCGCTTTATCCACTAAGCATAGCTCTTACTATTTTCTCTATTTCTATTCCTCGTCTGCCATCCCCTCAATAGATCGTTCCTTTCCTGCTGATGCCTCCGAAAGGAGTTTTAACTACCGCATCTCCGGAGTCGTAATCCTCAGCGTTTCCTTGTTCGTCACATACGTCCCGTGGAGACTTCCGATATCCCTTAAAGCGTCATGACGCTCCACTCCCTCAGGAGATCTTCCATCAATCCTTTCTCTTAATCTCTTTAAGACCTTCCGGTTCCCTCATGTGCGAGTTACCTTTCTATATTTTTTCTCAGGACGCTTCCATCGGGACTACCTTTTTAAATCTATACCTCACTTCTACATAATGTCAGGTATGGCCTTAATTTTTTTCTGGGAAAACCTATTGAATATATATAGAACTTTTTTTTTCATATGTTGCCCTTAGAAAAATTGTGAGAGAACCATTCCGAAAAGTTCTATGACGAATGGAGGGCTGTAATCATGTTGTTCTTGCTCTATTAAATTTCTAACGCTTACCTGATTAACTTAAAATTGCACAATTATAATATAATTCGGTGTAGAGAGATTACGTTTAAGGATCTTTTTAGCCTGAATTTAATGACGAAAATTTTTCCATGAAAACTTTTACTCAAGTTTTTTCCAGTATAGCTTCCACATCTGCAGATAATGAACTCAGTTACATAACTCTTTAAATAAATGATAAGATTTTAAAATGAATTAAAAAAAACTTGCCTGAAGGATCTTCTTATAAAATAATATTTGACTTTCCTAAATCCAAGAATCAGAGTTGTCTTATTACGAATTGGTTTTGACGTATATACATCGGAAGTCAATTTAGCTGTTAATTATAAATTGATCTCTAATTTTGTAAAATATGAAGAATTAGAAAGGTGAATTATGTCAGTTATATTCTCCAACCACAAGATAAAACACGTGATATACCCCCATGATGTTTATAAATATATTCCTTTCAGCATAATAACCTCCTGTGGGAGGGGAATCAGATTTATTCAATAGGCTTAAATCTCGTAACATTTCAACCCTTTACCTTGCAACCCCCATCCTTCTCGATCCTTCCAGTCCATTTTAATGCCAATGTCCTTACGTTCTTCTCACCTGTCCCTCACACCCTCTGCCAGCGGAAGAAAATGTGGTTGACTCAAGCCCCCTCTATGATCCCGACGCTCCTACCCTTTGTTCCCGCCTCGACACCTTCCTAGGATGAAAAAATCCGTTTTTATTTCCATCCTCGTGTACCTCATACTCATGGCTAGAGCGATGTTCTTCTGCTACAAAAGTTCCCGCCGTTCCCTTAATACCCCATCCTCTCTTTCCGTGTTCTAATCTCTTCTTTCACCGCTCCCTTTTTAACCCTCTCGATTCTAAAGAGGGTATTCCTCACCCCTCGCTTTCATTCCCACCTCCCTGACCCCTTTCTCCCGTGAAAAAATTTAATCCTCCTTTTCTCCCCTTACAAAACTCCGATTTTTTTCAAAGCGTCAATCCATTTCTGTGCTATGAATCAAAAGATTTCCTCCATTCTCATCTCCCTTCCACTCCCATTACGTCTACTCCATTCGGAATGCGTGTTTCTTTTTTTTCTCTCCGATTCGAGAGGACGACGGCATTTCTTTGGGGAAAAATGACGGATTATTCGTGCCGGAAAAATGTCTCCCTACGAAATAGCATTAAAATCGTATCGGTTTTATTAGGCGGCAGTTCTGAATCGTTTTCTTGCGACGTTTTGCATAGAAAAGGAGCCCCTTTTTAAAGGTCCCGAGTTTCTTTAGGGTGGTTTATTGGACGGGATCTTAAGAGGGCTATTCATGAATGTTTTGGGGTTCATCAGAACAGGTTTTGATGTTTTGCTTTTTATTACCACTGGTAACATGCGGGCATACCTTGAAAGGCGTTTTCTGAAGTTTGGGATATCGGTCTGAATTTTCGGAAGGTGGTTGTTGAAGTCCAACTATGGCATTAACATGCTTTATAGCAATACCTCGTGATATTATCCCTTCGGAAGAAAGCAATATATTTTTAAGATTGAGTACTATCTGAAGTAAATAGTCAAGAGAAAACGTAAAAATTATCGGACGTATTGATATATGATATGAAATAGACCAGAAGCCTTTCATTGCTTAGAATATTGTAGTTATATAGACATTCTCAATTCTGATTATTTAAATAACCTTGGCAAACATCCAATCACCTCAAAATAAGAGATAAGTAAATCTAAAAAATTAAATATTATGTTATCGTCAGTTTATATTATTTTAACTTACAAGTTAATATAAATATGTAAAGTATATTTCTACTTACTTGTTAGTATTATACTTCAGAATTCAGTGATCTCAATTTATAACCCCCATATAACAGAATATCATAAATTATAAATTTTCTCGTGTATAGATTTCATCTACATCCTTTGCACTTCAATGCTCTTACAAAATTCAATACTGCCGCAGCCACACACATTAATTTGGTCTTCGCAACACCAAAATTTTTATATGAAATTCATTAATTTAAATTCTTACATCAATTTTCCTCCTTATTTTTTCTATTTACGCACATTTTCAAAGCTGACTTTTATTTCATTCCCTCTTTGTTTAGAATCTTTTGAACGTCTCTTGTATATTAAATGAATGAAAACATTTTTCCCGATTCTGGAATGGATTGATTTAACTCCGCTTGCCAAAGTCCGCACCTGTTTATTTTTACTAAAAAAAGCTGAACACGATGAAGGATTTCAACCACCATTTCAGCTGAGCTATGGGATATCCTCGAATACGTATTTGTAATCGGTGCTCCTTCTCTTCGTTCAGATCGGTTCAGTAAGTCCCCGTCATGTTTTCCCCACTTTATTTTCGAAATTTATGAGGATGATCTGTTTATAACGCGGCAAATATCGAGTTTTTGAACACAGGGAGGTTCTTCATCGGAGCGCAAGACGGGAGGGAAGGGTTAATATACGATTGCTCGCATGTTTTTTTTCCGAGGGGAGGGCTGACAGAGAAAGAGGAGCGTTTCGCGATTCACTCGGAGAACGAAGGGAAAAAACAAGTGAGCTATGACAACCGACGATATCCGGCGATTTCACCCAAAATCATTTTGGGGTGTGTGTGAATGCAGCGGTTTCTTTTATTCCCAGCGTGCGGCGCATTTCCGCCTCTGATTCAGGACCCTCGTTATTTGTCGAAAACAAAAGGGAAACGAGTGAGAGCCACGTATAAAAAGTTTGGAAATGGGTGGTGGGCTCATGACCGATGATAAATAGTACGGAAAATCGTTCGCTTGCATATGTATACTATATGGCCGGTGATGTTTTGAGAGTGACGGGGCGAAACACTAACCTCCCAAGTCACAGCTCGCAAATTTTTAAATCGATTCCCTCTCGTTTTTCAAAAATGAATTGTTTTATCATTGATGAAAGCTCTCGCTTGTGATGTGTAAAGTGTGTTGTAAGGTTTAAAAATTGATTCACATGTTGTCGTGAAGGAATTTAAAAAGCAGTTGTGTCTTGGATTGATGCCTTATCAATGTAGACCTCTAGAAGTTTTTGGGAAGTGTTCTTAACAAGATTTTCCTATAAATTTGACATTGCTTCTTCTGAAAATTGTGAGGTGAAATTTAGCAACCATATAAATGTAATTTGTTAGTACTAAAAATTTCAAGTATGGGAACGTAGAAGCTATTGATCCTCGATCTACAAATAATGGCGCAGAACTTGATTAAAAATATTAAAGTTTTAACTAAATTCTATTATTTTTTCGATTCATGATTTGATCGGTGAAAGCTTCAGTGTAATTAATTTACAATTTATTATAAGTGTACATATTCCTATTCTGGTTATTTAATGCCCAACTAAACAAATGCTCATCTTCGTTACTTTTTAATCTTTATCGCATTGCTTTGTCGCTTCTCTTTCCATTGTTCCATCTCGTATTCCTTTTGTCACCAAGCGAGCCCAGTAAATTAATAAGAATGAAAGTGAATGGGTAGATCTCTATCATCCTCTATCAACCTGTTTAACTATACTTTTTATGTTGATTATATTTTTACTTTAAAACATTTCATTCATATGAGAAGCTTCTTGAAAAATTGGTCTTTTATTATTTCATTTTGTTTCACTTCTTAAATTTCCACATGAGTTTGCATAGCCTTTGTCCTTACTTCATCGGTTCATTTCCGTTTCAACTTCCGTTTCCCATTCGAATTTGTATTCCTTTTCTTTACACCTCAGTAAAGTATTATACTTATCCATTATTCCGATCTCTGTCTCCTGTTTCATATTCTGTACATCGCTTTGTGTTTTATCCACCGTTCTTCGTTCATTCTTCGACCGTTTGTATCCTTCCGTACCTTTTTATTTCTTTCTCTCCTCAACATCCCTTCTCGGCAACCACATCCTCATTTTTTTCCACCCTCCCCTGTTACAACTGCATAAACGACTATCTTATGTGGTTTTCTCCGGTCCCTCATTTCTCATACGGGCGTATTCCATATTTCACTCCTCTCTTTCTGACTAATGATCCATCTCGTATCGAGTTTATCGTCTTTTTAACATGAGGGAGCCAGTTGAAGTTTTTCTCTCGTCCCTTTTTTCGTTTCTTCGACCTTGGCGTGGCTTTCACCACGGATAAAGGATTGCTACCCGGAAGAATGATGTCTCCGGATCGGATCCCAGTCGCTTTGC
This sequence comes from Pachydiplax longipennis, assembly GCA_036926295.1. Lineage (NCBI taxonomy): Eukaryota > Metazoa > Arthropoda > Insecta > Odonata > Libellulidae > Pachydiplax > Pachydiplax longipennis. The sequence continues at coordinate 24,348,560 of JAVFKF010000012.1, forward strand.
ATGTGTTTGCGGCCTCGTGCTTTATCGGAATCGGGGGGGCTTCACCGAGTGAATCTATCACCAATAATTGACAGATTGAGTCGGAGGAATGTTCAGGAAAAATCGGTGCCTCTTCCTTACTGAACTCCCTTTCTTCAGTACATGAGATACCGTTATGCTATAGACATTTGTTGGCCGTAATAGAGCGTTGATTATTATGAAAGTATAGAGCATAAATCGAGCATATTTTCACCTATGATTCCTAGGAAAATTCTCAATTTTAGCTATTATGAAGAAATATGTTCAATGCGAAAATGTTTTAAGATTAATTAATGAAGCGTTGGCTTATGATACACATATTTTTCAATGAATATTTCATTTTGCCCACAAAAAGTATTATAATAATATAAGTATGTTTGATGTTGTGATGTTTTAGTTCGTATAAACTACATCTATTTGGTTTGACTATAGGAGTTTTTCCTAGAATTATTTCAAGAATTATTTGGTTGCTGATTCATAATAGTAAACGTAACTTGGAAGAATTGCTACTTCCTTTGAATTCATGTATTTGACTATTGTTTTAAGTGATATCTACAGCATATCGTAGTATCTAATTCAAATAAAATGTGTCCACCATTTTCTCCTCGGGATGGTGCCAGGTAAATTCGAGTGAATACTGTATTTGAAATTCTTAGATTATCTCGAAAAGGAATAAATTCCAAGACTTCTACCCTACGATGATGAATTAATAGGTTCGGAAAATAACTTTAAGCCATAATCATGTTGATCTTCTGAATATTAACGTTGAGGTAACACCTCTAGATAACTTCATGAGGTCGCATCTGAGCTCTAGTGTGTTTCTGGATTACCTTGAAAAGTCTCGACGTACCTTTTAGTTCCTCCGAGTCTCTCGTATTACGCTTTTGAAATGTGGGGTCAATCAAAATTCCATCCTCAGCGGACATCCATCTGTGGGGGTTACCGCGGAAACTCGAGAGAAATCCTAAATGTGCCAACCCTTTGAGACCAACCGTATCTCTTTCGTAATGGTTACTCGTGTTACCGCCCTCCGAACACAGGCCCTTTTCTTTTTATCCGTCAAGCCGCAAGATCCTCTCATTATTCCAAATGTTGGTCCCATTCTTCTCTCAGCCTCCCAACCTCCCAAAACACCGTCCGCCAATCACTCAAACCATGTTTTTGAAACACAGTCTCCTTCGGACGCGGCATATATAAAATGGAATTTTTTCGAAATGGGTAGGACCGTTAACTTCGTCCCTTTGTTTTTCTTACCCGCAAAGAGGGTTTGGATCAGGGTGAGTGGGACCGGAACGATGAATGAATATCCTACGTGGGGTGGGCAGATTTTTCCTTTCGATCGTTTTATGCCCAACCAAAGCGAATGCGTCTGGGATGGAAATGCGTTTTATATGCTGGAAGGAAGCCTTTTGCCGGGTTGTCCACCAGCAGCCGCCGCGGGAAGGGAAGTGTCCACGATTTGTCACGCTGATTTGGCGGTTCTCCTCCCTTATTTTCTCCGCCCAAGCGGTTATACCTCCAATTTTATCCCCTTTTCCCGCGCTCATTCATCTATCCAGCCTCTTACAACGAATGATGCGGCCAATAAGGCCTTCTCCAAGGGCCCGTTTCGGCTATAGAAGGGGCGGACAACCGTTGAATGTGTTCCTCGACGGGAAGTATAGTTCCATTGGAACCAAAGGTCTTATCCTGGATTTAGATTAACGATAAAGCTTTTTAAACCAGGAAACGATGGAAAGTCAATTTTACGATTAGAAGAATCTTATGTAATCCCTTGTAGTATATCAAACTGAATTGATAGGACAAAGATTTTACACCAGGACTATTCATTTATAGTTCACATCACGTCCTTACATAGAATATGATCGTTTCACCGGGTGTAGGAACTTATATCGTAATATTTTAATTATATTCAGCAAGATATAAACACCCGGATATTTTAAGACAATCTCACAAGCAGCGAGCTTCCTGATTATCGCTAGAATTGCAGCATTATCTTCATCCACCGACTTTGTTGATAGATGTTTCTAGATGCCTTTATATTTCAATTCTTTAATTGCAGTAAGAGTATTCTACATGTAATATACTAAGAAAGGTTACATTATATCAGTTTGTTGATAAATAACGTAATTTTCCTTTTACTTTCCGCAGTATAAAAATTACCATTGCGCCTAGTTATAGTCATTTACTAGCTACTTCAATGTTAGATTTGTACTGAAAAAATACATGTTATAGATAAAATTAATAACTTGAGAGCGTAATGAGATACTGTGAATTTTGTTAATGATATGAATCTTCTCAGCTCCAAGCTTAAATCTTCTAATTTAAAATGTAATGAATATTTGTAAATGTAGAACAAACTATTATAGCTCCTCCAAAATGAGCCTGATCGGAGTCTTCCAAGAAATCTTCTATAAATTCTCTCACTCAGGGTTGCAGAGAATTTATCACCGTCTTCTAAGTCTGGGACTCTGTTAGGAGTAAAGTCTACTTTGCGTAAGAACTGTATTCGTGGAAAAGAATAAATATCAGCGTCTCGAATGAGATTCAGCAAGCGTTTGCTCCCCCATTCCGCTTGCATTCCAGGCCATTATTTTTGCGAATGGCCCTTTCTTAAAGAAAGTCCGGTCCCGAAGTGGGTTCCCGCTGTTTTAACTTAATGCTAATTCACCGCTGTATTTATAAACGTCTCTTTTGCTACGGGAAACTGTACGTTAAAAAGTGGAACTGCGAATGGCTTGCGCCAAAAAATTAATTTATAAGTCATTCATTTGAAGTAAGTGGTTGTAATAAATGGAACGGACTTTAGTTTGCGCCGTATACCAAATGATAATTCATCCGTTTATGACACGAAAGCGATAAATTAAAAAATACAAGAATTATTAACAGAGCAAAAAGTAAAAGAATGTCGACTGATATTATAGAGGAAAGGAAGAGGGAAAGCTTCCGAAGAAATTAGAAACATATTCAGTGAACAAGAAAAATTCGGCCGAGTAACTCAACGAATTGGAAAATTAAAAGGCTCAGATAGAAATTTCGCCGTCAATTCATTTACTAAGTTGTAACGAAATAGCTTCATTGGATGTTAATGTAGAATGTACAAAATATTTTTTTCTCTGTCTTTCTTGAATCGTGTTTGTTCAGTGGAGAAAATAAAGGGAAAGTCGTATTCATGAGATCCAAAACAGGTAAAAATATTCACTGTGTGTTAATGAGAATACTTTTTCGGTATTACCTTCTCTGCATAAGAAGCTTTTGAGGATTACTCATAAGCACTTTTAAGCTTTGAATCGGCATCTCTCACAGCCATTTACAAAAGTATTCAGCGAACGCTTTCTAATGTTTGCGTCTTTTAGTAGTAGCCAAGACCCCCTTTCCCGGAGCTGGGAGAGGTTATTGGAATCCAGGAAGAAGATTTAGGAAAATACTTGATGGCTTTCGAGAGATAATCATTTACCCATTAAGAAATAGTATGAGGAATAAACAAACAAAAATTATACTTTTTACAAATGCCAAATAGGAAAAAAATTACTTAGTGAAATAACAGTATAGAGATTTGGGCATAAGTTTTCCTGGATAGAAAATTTCTTCCTTATTTAGTTGTAATTTGGAATGATAAGATAGTCTTTGATTGTCAATCATGCCAGTTCATTAACCCTCTGTGAACTGAACGTTTCAAGTCCTGCCGTTTGAATCTCTACCCCGTTAGAATTCCTATCTTATTATCAAAACTTATAAAAATGTATTATTATATATTATACCTTTACATATACATATTATACCTTTACACCAAATTTCAGTAAATAATTTTCTTAAGGTTGCAGAAACTATAACGTTGGCCCTTCGTTGAAAAAACTGAGAAAAATCTGGTGTTATCCGTGAGGTATATACCCACATTTTCAATCTCTTTTTTGTATTGCGGCTAACACGTAGCTCACTTGGGTGTTGTATTGACCACAGGTATCGTATCACACAACCTTTACGCTCTCTCTTCGTACAGTCCCCAGAGCTACAGGTTAACGTTTACCTTGCGATCGCCAAGGTTTCCACGAATACAAAACAAAAATCCATGGGAAAACAAAAGAGCGCGGGTGGCGTTTTTGCGCACTTCCATTGTTTTATTATTATTTTTCCTCCTCCAAACGCCTCACCCAGCCGCGAGTGCTTTTTCTCTCCTCGTTCCCGCGTTTTCTATTTACCTTTATTCCGAAAGGCTTATTTTCTCAACGGGCGGCGCCTTGTAAATTTCGAATTCCTCCGTCGGACGCGTGAGGAATGTTCGTGAATGGGGCGCGGAATGTATTTTTTTAATCGTTGTCGCCGTTCTTCTCTTTTATTGCCGCGCTCTCACATCCCTTCCGGTAGCGACCACGTTTATATCGCAATACTTCTTCCCTCGTGCTGTATAGGAAGAGAAGGTTTGAACGGATTTGTCTATGCAGTTGCAAGGGCGGTGAAACTACCGAAGAAGAGTTCCACGTGCTTTATATGTCAATTGCTGTATCGATGCCTGAGTTGCCGATTTGCAAATCGAATTTTCTGGTGTTTGGCTTTTCGAAAGATGCTAATTATGAGAAATGTTATGCAATCCTTCCATGTTTACGAGGAAATTGAGAAGTGCATCTGAATTGAGGTGTAGGTTTTAATGCCATAGGGTAATTGTCGTGGCTTTTTAGGTTTTCCTCTAAAAAGCTCTTTATTGACTCTTCGTCAATATCTTTGTAACAACTTTCGTAACATCCTATTCTTTGCTGTTAGTTTTTAGCGATTATACAACTTTGTACAATGTTTTTTGGTGATTTCTTTCCTAGTGACCTAAAAAAAGGTTACGAGTCTCAGCCTTGTTACTAAGAAAGAAATTAACTCTTCTTTTTAGTCAATCAAGTCTCTTGGAAGGTAAGATAATGAGTAGAATTACTTCGTTATTGAAACTGTATTGAATTCTTGTGTTAAATTGAAGAATAATTTAAGAAACTAGAGATGAAAACCTCCCGAAGGAGAAAACGTTATGCTATTTACAGTAAGCTGAGGTTCACGGATTATTTTAAATCGTAGGTTCGTAAAAAAATCTTTTTCTTGAGCAAAGGGACACCTAGGTAAGAAATATTACTGTATTTATTTACCATAAAAATCTCATTCGTCGTTCTTCTGGAAAATCTGGAAAAAAAACCTCGGTGGGAATGCGATAGAAATTCGAATTTTCGGTCTTTTGTCGATGGAGGCTGACTCCTGAATCAAAATCCTCCCCGGAATGTTGAAATTGATGACCGCATTCCATTTTCGTGACATTCTTAGTTCTTTATTACCGGCTTTAATTCGATCCACGCAGCTGCACATAGCGGCATGATCCGTGAAGGTAGCGGATGCTTTTTGTAGTAGATGGAGAACTATCAGGAAACCTTTTGTTTATGAGTTTTATACGCGAAGCTCGCTCTTAGGTGTCTTTTGGGTCAACTATCTTTTGCTTTTACGTTTACAGCCAGTCGTAAGGCCTTGCCGATAAACTGAGTCGCTTTGGTAGGATGGCTGTAAAAAATCTTTGGAAAAGAATGTTAATGTAATTTATAACTGGAATCAGGGCAGTAAAACGCTAGAAAAAAAAAGGAACGGGGTGTTTCAGAAAATTTTCGGGGTAAAAACCTTGCGTCAGATGGTAGTGGATATTACGTTAATTTCAATATCAATTCGAAGTATTTTTCGGAACGCTTCCACCATTTAATTCCAGTGAATTCTTTTTCGAACAGAAGAGAAGAACGAAAATGTGTTTTCCGATGCAACTGCGTAACCAAAGTTCTAATTTTAAGGCATACCGACGGTTCTGAAGTATGCAACCGGTTGAAAAACCTCGGGATATTGTTTACGGAAGTAAAGTATCAGCATCATTTTACTATTGAGATGAGCTTATGAAACTAAATTCTCGCATAAACGTCGCCCAGTAATATCTTCGGCTAAGGGTTTGATCTTTTAAAGTAAATTTGCTATATCCTGCCATTTGAACACTTTTTCTTGAAGTCCATTTGAACACTTTCTTGAAGTCACATGATGTACTAAGCGGAAGATAGTCATCAGCACCCCAGAAGGCACAGTGTAAGCCTCTGGGAAAGTCAAGCCAAGGCCCTCGGGAGTGAACGCCTCCGGACGCATTCCCTTCTTTTGTTTTTCCTCTTTCTTATTCGTCTTCTATCCTCCCAACGTGACCATCCCCCGTCCATTTCCCCTTTACCAACCCCGACTTTCTCCCGCAGTCGGCTTGTCTTTGGAGGTGATTGATGCCTCTTCAAAGCTCCTTCTCCTTCGAGGTCTTCGATTTCCATGAGAAAAGCTGTCTCCCTCTTCGGCTGCTCGATGACAGCTCTCGTTCCTTTAAAAGTGGATGAGAATCGCTTATCCCCACGGGTCGTTTTTATGCGGGAGGACATCGGTATAAGAAGCCGACCGAACTAAAATGGAATCCCTCTCTTTAAAGGTTTGTGGAATGGAAATCGGTGTTGGGCGTGGGCAAGAATTTAGCAGGGGGAGGATTGGGAATTGGGCGAGGGTTGATTGACAGGTAATCGGTTATGAATGGGATGTTAAGGAGATAGGCGCGGATTTGCCTGAAAGAGATGGGGCATCTTCGTTTCGCCGGTACTCCCGGATAGTTTTCCCGCTTATTTTCCCGATTTCCGGGTTGGTTGGACGAGCCATCGCTGTCCCAAAACGGAACCCAATTAACCGAAGCATATTATCTAGCGAGAATTTTGTGAAAAATTCGATTAACAGGTTTCGACCATAGCCGAGTTGGATGTCATCCTATAGTGACAATATTGCGCACGTTTTCGTTTTGTAGTGATTTTACTGTTACCACCCTACTCGACAGCGGTTACCCGTGATTTGCTTTACTGCTAACGTTTTTCGAAAGGCGGAGCTTATGCCCTGGTGCACTTGTCAGATTGAATCGCATTCCGCGTCGAAGATCATTAATCCATCATTATTGGAACTGATTCGACAATTATTCCGGATGAAAAACGCGAATGCCGAACGGCGTAAATAATTTACGTCGTTAGCATTGGATGAGATATTACCCGCGCATTCCCAATGAGACTTAATTGATAAATTATTCGGATTCGTGGCGTGTTTCTGCCAGCTACCATTCATCAGGCTGTCGCGCATGTTCTCGAGGAAGTTTGTTTGCTTCGAATGGAAAAATAGAAATGTTGACCCGTTATTCTGACGGATGAAATTCGCTCTCTGATTTTTTTTTGTTATTTGTTACAGTTAGGTCGTTCAATTAAAAGCTGTTATTCAGCGAGAAAGAGTTATTTCAGTTCTCTCATTACAAATACAAACTAGCGGAGGATCTGCTAAAAAGGAAGTATTGCGTTTTTAATTTCACTTACTGTAAATGAGCTAGGCTAGAGAACAGTTTTCCATCGGAAGGCCAAGGATATATGCATAAATTTTTTAAATGCAGTTTACGGTTTGTCTTCGAGGATTAATCTGAAATAAGTTGCTGAATGGCTATTAAATTGGATATTTTGGACCAGGGAAACTTGATGAATTTTTTCTTGATAAGTCTAATAAAATTAAATGAATGGGATACATTTGACTTATTTCGTTTCAATATTGAATTGAAAATTTCTACTACTCATTCACTCGCTTTAAAGGATTTCCACAAAATCACATGCCCTTTTTCAGGCATCGTTACGTAAGTCCGAATAAAAGATTCGACGATTTTTTACACGCCTTCACGAATGCCTGTTTCTACCTCTTCTTTGACGGAAATACTTTTATTTTACGACCTTGCGCGAGATACGCCTTTCATATTTTACGCGACCATCCCAGAATATATAAAAGTAGAAGTTTCAATGGTCAATTCTTATCAAACGGAAATCACGTGAGGATCTCCGCTACTCATCCGGAAATTCGCCGCTCTCCCATTTAATTTTTCAATTTTCGTAATCACCGTCGCTGCAGGCATTAAACTCTCATCTCCCTCTTGTCCACTTAAGTATTCCGCACCCACGCCACCGCCTCTCACACCATTCCGTTCGACCTCCACCGTGTTTGTGTACAAAGCATTCATCGAACGCCTCCTCACGCCGTTTCCTCCGACTTTTCTATCTCCATTTCTCCCAATTCCACCTCAACATGTTCATTCTATCCCACGTCCCTCGAGACCGGATCCTATTTTACGCGAACACGTTTATTTTTTATTCGCCGTTTTGCCAATGCGTGGCTCGTTTTTAAGCGATCGATGGGAGAGAGAAAAATTCCCTCCGCGTAGTGGCGATTAAGACGTAGAGTGACGGAAAGGGTTTCAATGATGCTCCTTGTATGTCGGATGAAACGTTTTTCCTCCGTGCTAATTGCGAGGGGCTGTTTTTACGGACGCGCTAATGATTCGGCTTTGCCCACTGTGTGTTTCGTTTGAACTCCTCTCGGAAGCACATACGCACTTGGGAGTGCCATTAGCAATTTCTAGTATTGCTATGGCATGTTGGTTTCGATGAGATGCTATCAGTGGATCACAATTGGGTCATTTTTAAGTTCCCACGCTTTAATTAAAATTACATTACTCATATATATCAATTAGCTAATTTGGTGATTTTGAATGTAATCAATAGATATTATTAATATAAAATTTATCAACTACTCCCAAGTAAACCATGTACGTTAAATATAGAACACTATTATCAAGGATGCGTAATGAATCAACCTTTTGAAGTATTTGACAAAGGTATTTGGAAGTTATATGATCTTGGCCAGCTCAACTTACCGAGGAAATACTTGGGTTTATTTATATTTTGATTACTCAAGGTTATTCCTTGAGTCATTATTGATGTTTATTAAACTACCTCAGAGTCTGCCACCGGGTAACTCGATCTCATCGTAACCGAATTCAGCATTATTTAAAGGAATCGATATCTCTATATTTGGACTTCTACCTTGAAGAAATCTCGTACATTTTTCCACTATATTTAAATTTGGTAAACCTTGGTCATACGCGTTTCTTAAAAATATTTATACAGGAATCCTTGACTTTATCGACCAAAAATCCTTGATATACCGATTTCTCCTGTCGCGTATAAGATCATTTTTTTTCGGTTAGTTCGAAGATCAATCATATCTCTTTCCTTCCTGTCAGCTCTCCATTCTAAATAAACAAGTTTACTCCATTAGGGGGAGGAAAAAAAGGATAAAATGTTTTTTCTCTATGCGAAAGCCTGAAGGTCCGTTTATTGTTTTAGGATTGCTTAGCTGTTTCCCCTATTTCAATCCTTATCATAAACTCTGTCTTTTATACGTTATACTCTGTCATTCGCTGGCGTTTTATTCCTGTTCTGTTATGGATTTATGTTGAATGGCCGATAAACTATTTGAGATTGGCATTAAGGAAAGAATTATTAGCCAAGGAATGAGACTATAATATGATTTTAGCCGCAAATATATTCAAGCATGCGGAGATTTTTATTGGGCCATCTCATTTAAATCTACTTCCTTTAGACATTTATAGGAGTGATCGATTTTCAAACATGTCACGCAATCATTGAGAAGAATGTTAATGAGTGATACGGTTTCTGGATTGATGACTGGAAAAATTGGCAGTAACCTTCGAGCTGATTTTATTCCTCATAATAAATTTTCTCGAGTGTTTTGCGAAGAATTTCACTTTGATTAAATGTTTTGTAAGAGTTTAATCCTTTAAAGAAGAACTTTTACGGGATTTTGAGTGGTATTCAAAACACTGAAGGTATTTCTTTCGGAAATTTTCCGATTTCATAAAATCTTAAGGTATATAGGTTAATTGCTTCCTTGATTCTAGACGAAATAAAGTAGGCTATACTTATTCAGACGATATTATTTTTCACATTTATTTAGTTACTAATATCGCCTAATTTGCGTTGAAATTCCGAATACTTTTTTCACAGACGAAATCACTTCATACTTATCCTAAAGCTTTGTCATAATATTTTTACAAGAATTCAATCATCTATTTATTGGGAATCACTAGCTTATATAGAAATATCTGTGACCTTGTAGAAGGAATGATTTTTGTAATCTTTAAACTCTTGTGTTCGAATTATCACCGCAATCACAAAAAACGATACATACATCCTGTCATCAGTGGTGAGATTCAGCCGTTTTATACCAGTTTGCATGTAACGGAACCTAGAATTTCTCGAATTTGCCCAATCGATTACTAAATCTGGGATATACCCTAAGTAGGAGTACAATAAAGGTAAAGCAGTAAAGGTAACGATTCTTTTGTTACCTTTACTGCTTTTCGTATTAAAGTATGAACAAAAGTTACATTAGGATAATAAAAAAATGTATTTGTGCACATATGACTGAAGTGCATAGTTGCATACTCTGTATAAGTAGATGAAGAACTGGCTCCTAAATTTTTTCATCCCACCACTGGGCATATGCATTCAATCTTCACTGGAAACACTTTTTCTTATGATTTTTCCCTCTCGCGCTTGAGTCGTCTTCCTCCTTTCCAGTTTTTCTTTCTCTCATCTACATGTTCTTTTTTCGATACCTAGACGTCCATCCAGTTTTTCCCTCCGTCCCTGTGTTTTCTTTACTACCAGCTCTTTTTCTGGAGTTCCTGGACCGAATTCTCTATTTTCCAACACTCGCACGAGTTTCTTACGCATCCATCTGCTCTCTTTAAAAGGGACTTCAGTCTTATCCATTCAGCTTCTCTTTATGCCGACCCATTCTCCGAACCACTCCTTTACTCTTTTTGCCATTCTGCACCAGCCCGTTTCTTTCATATTTCCCTCTATATCGCTCTCTTTCTATCTCTCCCCACTCACATTTCACCCTTTTCAAGATCCATTTCCATTCCAATATCTTCAGCCATGTCCAGTTCCTTTCGCCGTCGTCTCCTCGTAGAGATTTTCCACTCTTTTTCTATTAGCCAACCTTAAGCTCCTCCTTTCTTTTTTCTCACCTCACTATCTCTCTTTCTCCTTTTCTTCCTTCGTGATTTCCTCCGTCCGCCATCTTAACTGATCGCATCCATTCACGCCCGTGCTATTCATCCATATCGTCTTCCATTGTGCCGTCACCTCTTCACATTTTTCTCCAGCCTCCTTTCAAACTCTTATTTCTTTTGTGCTGCCCATTCTTAGCGTCTTTCCCAACCCTTTTACTTCTAGTTTTGTCCATATCCTCCTATGACATCGGACGCCATATTCGTGCCAGTTTTTCTCGGGTTGCATTGGTTTTTTGGGCGAGCACGCACGCACTGTTCTGAGCATGGGTATATGAGATGCACGCATGCAGTCCCGTGTATTTTTTTAGGAACCACCCGCAATTTTGACGATTAACACAAAGTTATTACTCATTCTCTAACATTTATATTAGGCAGTCGGCAAGGTAAGGTATTTTAATCAAAAAGATTATTCATATCTAAGGAATGAAAACAAGTAATCTATGGTAGCTAAACCTTGGAGATTCAGTAATATCGGCGCATTAAGATTCATTAAAATCTGTAATAAGTATCGATTGGATTCCTTGGCTGAAAGATTTTGCAGCACGTAATATTTCAAACATTTTTCTTTTTTCTATATATGAGGAAATGTAAATAAACCATTTTATTCTCCATAACACTAATCGTTACCCCCATGGGCTGACAATTTACATCACACTTTGTAGCATAATAGGTCTTAAGTACCTATCTCATTACATTGATTTGTTATTGGAAATACACTTATCCATACGATAATTTTTACTGCCTGTATGAACTGTTCTTCGTGCATTCGGTCCCGATGGTCCCAAAAATTTCGCTACTCCTGAGGTAGAAATATTCACGTTGGTCCTTTTTTCCGTCCGTCGTCTTACCCATCCTTCATCTTCCGCCCACACGAAACCTTTCCTCAAATCTCTTCTTACATATGGTTCCCTTCTCTCTTCGCTTCTGTCCTTCCAACTCCGACTTCCCTCACACTTCGACATCTCACGGTCAAATCTCGTCCACTGGACCAAGGAGAGCACGTGTTCCTCGCAGGCGGTGAGATGAATGATCGAGGAAGGAAGCTCATGTGGCGCTATTTCATCTTTTCCTTGTTATTTGGACCGTTTCCCGATGCGTGAGTGCAGGGAACTGTACTTGAGCTTCTAAATTTCGCCGTCGGATTGAGATGCTTTGATGTAGACGTGTGCATATTTCTGTCAAGGTCTTCTACCGATAGAGCCGAGGAATTAATTAAAAGGAAGAAATAATTAAGAGAAATGGTTCTGAAAGGAAGAGATCGGCTACGATCGATTTTTCCCCCCTCTACTTGCACGTTTTGGTCAGCGGGGCTTTAATGTACAGCATCTATTATTTGATCGACTTCATAAAGGAATACTAGTTGCTGTGAAAGAAAATGTTGTTTTGATGCTTATTTAATATCGGGTTGAAAATACGAGAGATTTAAGAAAGAGTGTGGTATTTTGGATCGGATAAGATAATTTCTCGCATGAGAAAATATAAACTTGTTTTGTTATTAAAATTATCCCTGTCTTGAATGTATTATACAGAATCAAAGTAAGCTCTCTTTTCTATCGCTCCAATTGTTAAAAATTTTCTGCTACTTGAGATCACTCAGTGTCAGCCACTTCCGCAGCCCCTACACGGAAAGGCGGCCAGAAGCAAGTTTTTATGAAGGCCCAGACAACAAACTAGTAATTCTGATAAATTTCTTCTTGGTATTCGCGATATTATTTTCTTTCGTAGAACTGTGTTCATTTAGTGCGCAATAGAAAATTCTCTTTTTCCTTTTAACCTATAAAATGCTATCGTACAAACCTTTTTAACTTAATAATGAGCCTAATTATACTAAAATTGGTAACACAGTCATATAGAATTATTCCACTGCAGCTTATTATTTTCAGCTTCTTTTATTAATGGAGATGAGATGAGAGGAGAAAAGCAGAAGTTCAATTCTTCTGAACCCGCCTTAATTCATATGAAAAAAGCCGTTTCCGTGCTTTAGCAATCAGTCACTTTGCCGACTGTTTTATTTTGTGCACGAAAACAAACTCGTGAAGAACCGCAGATCCCATCTTGACACGATCAGCTGTGTATCTTTCTCAAAGCAGAAATCCTAAAACTCCCTCCAAAGAAAACAAATAAACAGAACAACTTCTTTTTCTCTCACTCAAACCACATCCTCTTAAAACAAAATCACATTCAGTATACGTGTCCATTTCGCTTCCGTAACCCTTAACAGAAGCAACCTCAAAACTGCAACTAGCTCTCCTTCTTTCAGCCCCAAGTAGTTCTCTCCCTTCTCCAACGACCTTTTCCTCCCTAAACACTGCCTAACAAGCTCCAAATCTGCGCTAGCCCTATGGTAATGAAGCGCCAAGTCCCTCCACTGCCACTCGCCCTCCCAAGAATCCAGTTTCTCTCCGAAAAGTCTTTTTTCCCAACCCATAGGAAACCCATAAGGAAGGAGAGGAGGAAGGGCGAGGGGGTGTGTTGAGGGGGACGCCGTAAAAGGGAGAAGAATTTCCATCCCCTTCTTTTTTCTTCTCCGCTTTACTGAATTTCCATTGCGAGAAGATTCGGAAAGTCTTCCATGTCCACGGGTCGCTGACTACTAAGCTACGCGACAAACTCACTCCTCCATCTGCTCCTGGTTTTTCCTCTTTTTGCCCTCTATTTCTCGCATATCTGGCTCACTTCTGCCCGGAATTCATCTCACTGTTGCTAAAAGAGCCACCATCCGTGGTTAGTTAGGGTTTCGTAGCCTTGTTATCCAGCGACACACCCTCACTTCGTCTTAGACTTCCTCCCTACCGTCAAAATACCCTCCTAAGGTCCTCTCCCCCGTCCTTCCTTTCTCTTCGCCCTTATTATTTCCTGCTCCCGTGCTCGTTACGGTAACATACTTCCTAAGGAACTATCCCCTCCCCGATTGCCATTCTCCACCTCCCCTCTCATTTGCAGTTTCCTCCCATTTTGGCCAACATTTATCTCTCCACCCCACCCTCTCTCCTGAGCCTGATCTTCCTCTCTTACTCCCCTTTTCTTCTTCCTCTCCAGCCTCTTTCTATATAATTCGGTGACAGGATTTTACTAATTTCTCCAAGAAAATGTTCATTATTCCATATGTTCACAATTTCTTCTTGAAATCATTTTCTCTTTCCAGCTAAAAATTCTCAAACCTTTTCAAATACTATGAAATGTAATACTTTCATCTCAAAGATATTTTTCGCGTTGCTTTCCTGAAAATAATAATTGAAATCTATGTCGTTATGAAAAATTTTGCACCAGTTTAAAATGGTTTCAGAGGAGTTGTAATATTAACTGTTTCAGAAATTTTCCTTGCAGTAAGATTTAATAAATTACAGCACTGCCCTAGCCTACCGTCACCTTAGAAGCGAGAAAGAAGAGCGTGATATTTTATATTTGAGATTTTCAGAAATATTCTATCTGCGATCTATCAGGAATTTTTAAAGTTTCATTCATAGAAGAAATTAATGTTTTCAGTTTTAAGCTTATTACAATCATCTCTCTCTCTCACTACACCAGTCACACAATACCCTTTAGCTCTCTCTTTTAATCTTCCATTGCTTTCATTCCTCCGCTCTCATTATCTATCTCCATTTTTATTCTACTCTCTTTAATCTGATTAGTTTTGTTTATTTTCCTACTCCTGATCCTTATACTTCCTTACTTTGTCATCCTTTTATGAAACCAGCTATTATATTAGCATTTCTATTACTTTATTCTCATTCTATATCTTGCGTGCGTTGTCCAACTCCAGAATGTCCTTGACATCACTCCTCTTCCTCCATTTAAAGCTTCTCTTTTACAATCCATCCGTATACCTTTTGTTATCTTTACTCGTTTAATCTTTAACTCTTGTGATGTTATTGTAATTCTCTTCAAATTCCGTTCTTTTGGCCTTTTCCAGGTACGGCTTTATTTCTTTGAGAGCTGAGCCTCCTTTATCAACCAGATTTTTCTCTATTACATCAGTATTGCATGGATTTCCATCTCCAGACTTTCCGAATTTCGTTTCAGTTCCCAGTTTAACAGTTCCCTTCGATCATTTTCTCATTTCTATCGTTCTCATTAACTATGGCCAACGAGTCGAATAATTTTCTTCGAATAACGATTTCTTTTGTCTCAGAAATGAAATATTTTTCCTAACTACCCTAAAAACAGGAAGATTGTCTATGCTCCAAAGCGTTTTCCTTTTCAAGGAAGTTTACTTCCTTAGAGCGTGTGTTGATTGAAACGATTGCAGAAGTTTCTGCTGATTCATTATTTGCATCATATCCTTCGAGATTAATGTTCCTTCTCGAAACTAAACCTTCTCCTTCGTTTCTTGTCGGGTCTTCCTGAAGTTTGGTCCATTGTGTGTTTAACCTCGGAGGATTTTCCTATGGTGGGTGAGTTGCAGTGGGCTTTTTCGAGGGTTATAATTATTTACTTCGTACTCTGTTAAAGACGAGGAGGCTTAAATTCTATTCTCGCATCGCAATTAATCAGTGAGAATTTCTTCACGCCGCCAGTTAATAGTTACGTAAAGTAATGTACATACATTAAATTTATAATTATATGCAGTATTGTTTTGTGAATGCTACGGCTTATTTTTGACGAATTAAAGTGGAATTATTTTCTACTTTTCTTGCTTATGAATTATAATGAATATATATTGCGAATTATATAATATATAGTATAATTTACGGTACACACTTTAATTTTATAAGAGAAAGCCTAATGAAGTTAACCCTGCCTATTTATTGGAAGGATTTCCTAACATTTTATGAGAGAATTTTTCTGATTTTTTTATCCTAATGCATCTTTGGGCATCTTGTGAATTTTAAATATTCATTACATAACTGAAAGGATGCTTGAAAGCAACGCTATTCAATATTATTTTGTAAGAAATACGTTTATCTTATATTCACGTTTTCTAGGCCTGGGAATTACGCCACTTTTTTTGCTAGTCGGAATTCATCAAGTAATATATCGAATAGCGTATGATTCTCCTTTGATTATAAGCGCAGCTCGCGAAACCGAGAAACACCGTAAAAAGGCTCCCGCCTTTAATTTGATTTTTCGATCCGAGTACATTCGCGATACTCGTGATTCGGAGCATAAAAATTACCCTTCAACCGAACTGCGAGCGTCCTCTTTACCACATCCTTTTCTTGTACCCTTCCCTCTCATTTCATCGTTTCCTTTCATGTCATAAACACGACTAATGTACTCCTCTCCCTTCGCCGACGCTTCTTCCCCTTGAACCCTTTAAGTTGGGCCACTCCTGAATCCCCTTCCTTCCCCTCTAACCCTTTCCCCTTGATTTCACCCCTCCCCCAAAATGCTCCTTCACCTCTCCCACTTTTGTCTTTCTCCATCCGCCGAGTGCGAATCTCCCCCTTATCACAAGCGTTCATTTCGACTCCCTTTTTGCCCCTTCCTGTCCTTTGATACCTCCATCTCCACGTTGCGTATCCATCTACATCCCATTCCGCCCCTTAGTATGTATTATCTCCCTCTCACTCCCGTCTTCCTCATTTCCGCTCTTCCTCTCTCTCTCACCTTTCTTTTCTCCTCCTCATATCCCTTCTCTTTTTTATTTCCTGACCTCTCTCTCGCTTGCTCTCTCCCTATACTTCATTTCCGTCACCTCATCTGCCTACCGGTTGTTCCCTCTGCCTACTCGATTCTTCCGAGAAATTCGTTTCATTACGCCGTCGCTGTAGCTGACGAGTTTACGAACGAAAGGGAGAAAAGCGGGTGTATAGCCGTGTGGAATTCTTTTGGAAGTCAGCGATGATTTCGAAATTTGGTTTATTATTTTCTGCCTACCAGTGATAGAGCTTTGATTTCCCCCCTGTTTCATTCCTGTTTTAATTTTTGCTCTTGAAGTTACCGTTAATCTATTCTTTGTATTTTTACGCTAGTTTTAATGCATTTGGTCGGAAGTAATATAGTTTATTTGAGGGAAAGTTTTGTTTGCAGAGCAAAA
Organism: Pachydiplax longipennis; assembly: GCA_036926295.1. Lineage (NCBI taxonomy): Eukaryota > Metazoa > Arthropoda > Insecta > Odonata > Libellulidae > Pachydiplax > Pachydiplax longipennis. The sequence goes on from JAVFKF010000012.1 coordinate 24,365,545, forward strand.
GGTCAAGAATCAAAACATAGGAACATGATGTTGGAAACGCCATTTCAGAAATGTGCTTTAAACACTGACACTTTAGACACCCCAGGCCATTTGATGATTCAACGTATCTGTTTTGCATATAAATCTGATTTCTTGCTTCCGCTTCTTTTCCATACTTATAAAATTCCGCATCCAAATCTGGAATACATAATGAAACATAAACATCAGCATTATCGATATGCGATAAGGTATAAGGATTACTATGTTCTGAAGATATGTTAAAGAGTCATTTATGAGTATAAAACCAATAAATTGAATATATTACTAAAGAGGTCTTCTGACTTGAGGAAGCCATGGTATGCCATTCATTAACCGTGATTTTATAGATAAGTATCAATCCTAGAGTTGTAACGTGTTTTACTTTATTAGCTTGGATCGTTCCCTCAAAACTAAGAGTGATTTATACAAATTACAGAATCCTTGGGATTTTTATAATAGGAATAACAATCGGTAAATTATCTCATTCTTTTTACTTTTACTCATTACATAATAAGATGTACGGAAACCTTGTATCATATTTCCAAAAATTTCGCTGCGACATGATGGTATACGACATAACGTAATGGTATTATGAGAGCATAGCAGCTCCGAGATTGCATTCGAAGTCGACAATATTATTTCATAACCTTGTTCTCCGAAATAATCCAGTTTTTCCTCCATAACTGCCTAATTATGTAGTCGCAAAATTGCTTATTTCTCTGAGACCCCGGAAACATCCTTTTCAACAAGTTGGAGCTCCGAGATCGTAATGAGACTCCGAAGAGAGACTCCCAATTATTTTCCTAACAATTGGATTTGGAAACTCTCCTCTTTTAATTCTCTCCTCAGTCGCATCCTTCTCTCCCTTTCCCTCCACTTCCGTAATGATCGAAACTCCGACTGTAACGCCCCTTTTCCTTCAATATTCTCTTTCTGTCTATCGACTGCCGCTCGAAGATCTAAGCAAAGAAAAGGCCCCCCGGAGAAGACGACATTCTGAAATATCCCCTTCCTCCTTTCATCGCCGCATTTATCTTATCTGCGTATCTGTTAAAAGCGCCGCTTCTTTATCTCACGACGTTTCCTGTGCCTCCAATCGCTTTCTCTTACATCCCGAAGCAGACTGATATGTTCGATCCATTGGAGAGATTCCTTCTCCCATCCAAGGGTTTAATGCCGTTTTAATAATAAAACGGAGACCGCTTCCAGAAGCGATTCGATATTAACTTGATACACCGGATTCCTCTTATCGACTCTCTATCTCTTCCATGTTAAACCTAATTCCGTGAAGCATCGCTGTATCCGGAGATTTTTTTTATCGATGAAGAAGCTTTGGAGGAAGCGAAGGAATTCGATGATGAGATTCCGTTTGGTAAATTTTATGACGTACATTAAAATTCATTTGTTTTTTATTTGTCAAAGAAATACTCCAATGCTCGTATATCACCTCCTTTTCCGCTATCATACCTTCCTTTGTATATTCCGCCTGTGTTTGTATCATTTGCTGTGGTATTCCACCAGCCTACTTTCACCATCTCATCTTAAATTGTTTTCATGCTCTAAAATATCGACCGAGTAATTAGCGGAAGATTTACTCTCCGTTAAATTAGGTCATCTTTACTCAAATGATCCATTTGCGAGTTATTTTCACCACTCTCACAGCTTTTAATTTACTGAGGGATTAAATTTCGAACGAATTGCTTTTACTTATTGCATCCGGGACCTTAAAATACGATGTTTTCGTAAACATTTTCAGCCTCAAATAAATGAAAATCTTATTTACGAGGCACAGCTGAGTAAGTCCAGTCGTAAGCCCGGCTATTAAAAATAGCGAGAGCGGAAAATGAAGAGGTACTAAACAAATAGAAGGAACATTGCATGCGATGGTGGGGATATAAATGCTCGGGAGCAGTACATGTAATCCCGTATACAAATAATGAAAATAATATCCTCTGGAAACAATTTGCATTGGTTCCCTTTATTTTTCCCAGCCTGCGAGTTAATTATCCTGTCTTCAATTGCTCAGAGTGGATATTTTCCTTCTCTTGTCACTCATATTTTCATTCTTCCCGAGCTGAAACGATCTATCCACCTGCCCTCTCTTTCTCTCGTACTCTTCTCTGGGAGAAAAAACATCCCAGAAGTGTCCATAGAAAGGGGGATGTGGTAAAATATCAGGAATATCTTTTAGTCGTAATGGTTTCCTTGTGAGAGGCAGGAGAAAAAAGTAATGGAATGACGAAGCGAGGATTAACTTCAACTACATGTCCCCAAGTTTCAAAATCCCTCCCCGGGCCTGAGTTATCTTAAGCATCTGGTCGGGGATGACCTATTTACAACGTAAAACTTCGATGGAAGATACCAAGCCATGAAATGTTTGACGTGTAATAGGAGGCGTGACGTTTAGCCTAATACCCCATGTATTTTATTGAAAAACTATTGAGGATATTTTTCTCTCTGCTGAATGACGAAGTATATTTTTTTTCGTGTTTATTTTTCTAGTCATGAAAGCAAATCCTTACGGAATTCCGATTTATATTTTAAACTTATTGATATTTCGACTTTTAGCAGTATCGAAATTTTCGTTCTCTAATTTTGTTAAGATTTTGACAGGCCATACGATGTTAAGAAATTAAAATCTTACGAGAAAGTTTTGCTATGATGACATTCCAATGGAAGTTTGTAAAGAAATTACTTTTAAATAATTATATTTTTAATGAGAGAATTCTTCGGACGTTATTAATTTAACAACGACAAAAATCATTTATTAGTATATATTCGCATCGATAAAAATAACTTTCTTTGAATATCTTTTCTTCGCCCGGTTGCCTATCAAAGGAAAGGAATATTTCCGAGAGAATTCCCGTTCCTCCTGTAATTATTTTTCCGTTTCATTTAATTCCACTTCATGAGTTCGTTATTTTTTCCATCCGATCCTGGACGAACAAAGGATCGACTCGAGGAAGATTTTTGTTTGAAAAGCAACAGAACCCCTCTTGGATTTTTTTCATAAGTAATTTCGTTTTACGATTCCAAATCGACTTCTCTGAAGTGTTTTTCCCCTCTTTCAATTTATTCCTGCGGGTTCTTTTTTCCTTACTTTCCTGCTCGTTTTTTCGAGAACTTTCACTTCTTTTGTCATTTCGGTAATTTAGAAAGAATTCGTCTCCATCCATTCTCAAACCTCTCTCTGGACTTGAGAATTCATATCAGCGTCATGAAATTTTATTTGTGCCAAACTTTATTGAGACGGAGTGTAATCGATGCAGGTCGTCTCGGTTTGGTAGAAACTTTAAAGTCCTTCGTTCAATTGTAGTCCTCAAATATAAAGAGATACAAGTGTTAAGTATCACGCAATGAAACTAATGAAACGTTACTAATGATTCTTGGAAAGAAGGGGAAATATTTCTCGCAATTTTATTTCACGAGGTTCTCGGAAACTGGAAACCGTAAATACACTCTTTTATAGTCTTTAAATAATAGAATTAACTACTCTGGCCTCGACTTTGTGGTAGTCCTCCATTATGCAAAAACATAAATAATAGAACACTTCTACCGTACCACTTAAACTTATTTATTTTTCACGACCATGGTTTCGGCCCCATAGACCATCTTCAGGTGAGTCTTTAAATAGCCAGAATTATTATGTTATTCGCTTATTTTGATTCATATTATCATACTGAATACTATACTACTCCTCTGAATTATAATATGAATTACAATTAAGTATACAATGGTTAATGACGATTAATAAATAAGGGCGTATAAGATCTTATGGGCCTTTTATGGTAAAGTCATGGTTTTATTTGAAACATTGTTCTTTTCACTCTTTCGCCGCCAGTTTATCTCCGATAAGTACTAACAGGCTTGATTCTGACATAAGTTAGAAATTTACGTCATAAGTCATTAACATTGGAGGCTCTTGACTCTTATCGGTTTACAAACGTAAGAAAATTGCAAAAAGTATCTTAAAGATAAGGAGAGTAAGTCTATTACTGCAGTTTTGTTAAAGGTGAAGTGAAACGTCTTCTTAAAATGTATACGATAGACTGCGAGAGAACAGTTTCTATAGAGCCTTCATTCTTGTCTTTCACAAGGTCTCTTTCTCTGGGACTCTGCCCTTAGGGAAGCAATAACTGTCACTTTTCATTATGTCCGAATATACTGCTTATCGTGCCTCATTCTTATTTTACTTCCATCCTTTGCCCACCGAGCTACCTGGCTCCTGTTCACAACAGGTGAAAACGTCTTACCGAGCATCCAATCAATATGAGACCGCGAAACCCATTTCGACGACGATTGCTCCACTGCACCCGTTCCTTTAACTGCCCTCCTAGACCATGTTCCTTACCACAGAATTACCTTCCTTTGGGTGGTGAAACCGCAGAGAATGGGTGCGGGCTTTATAAGCCTGTCTTAAGTTAAGCAGGGATTCTTCAGATGGATTTATTTATCTTTTTCTTCATCCCTTGGGGCGCAATACTTCTTGATCGAGGAGTGAACATTTCAGTTTATCAACCAAATACGCATGCCATTTTTCGGGTTATCACATTATCTTTAGTAAATGTAAATGGATGTCACCAGAAGTTTGGGAAGCACTGCAATGCGAAATCAGGGAATACGTTGCTCTAAGAGTTTGCTATCTATAAAAGATCCGAAATAGTAAAATTTTATGAAATTAAGGGTGACTTTAATTTAAAAATTCAATTGGTGGTCGATTAACTAGTTCTGCCGTCTCTAAAATGTTCGTTACCATTAATTTATTTATTGACTTATCATCATAACGACGGATTCAAATTCAGTAATTCGTAAATTCCACAGGATTGCAATTGTAGTATTCCGTAACAGGAGAAATAAATCAGGAATTTTTCACGAGGAAGCTATATCCTGTTTTACTTGTTCGGTAATTTGCCTTGAACTATCTACAGTTGTGTTTAAATTACTTTGATTTTAAGCATCACTCTTCACATTCCGGTAAATTAGCTTTTCCGTCATTTATTCTCCTTTTAATTTAAATTTAGTACGTAGTGTAGTAATGCGTAACGCCCAATTAAAGACATCAAAGTTAATTCTCAAAGTATCCATACTCCATTTTTTTGAATTACGGCGTAATTAGCTCTTTGCTCTTTCCAATCCCATATATTCCAGCGCTTAATGCGTTTGTTTTGTTGAGCCTTGATCATTTTTCTTATGGGAGACTAATTTTTTCTCTCAAATGTTCTCCTATCTGTTTGGCGCCCATCCTTTAACTCTTCTGCTAAGTCTCCCCCCGCATACTTCTTCCCCTCCCACGCCTTTCCCCTCTCCCTATCTGCTCCCTCCATTTTTAGGGTGTTTTCCCTTCTTTATATTCCTCGCTAGCGTCCTTTGGGGGTAACCTACGGCGTTCCGGTGAGGCGAATCTGGAATTCGATACAATAGCAGAAGAGGGGAGATCGGGAAGGAAGAGGGGAAATATTTCGAGAATGGGATGAGGTAGTCCTTAGCATACCGGAGCTTTTTTCCTTTTTTCATCTTGCTCATACTCCACCTTCGCCCACGGTGACGACTTTTTTCCTCCCTTTCGTGTCTTTTTTCCCGAGCAACTGCATCTTCCCCACTCTCCGGCTGACTTATTTTTCCCTCTGCTTGGAAAGTTAGGATTTTTATTCCACTCGCCGCTTCTGTTTGTCGGTCTATTTTGCACCACCTGGTCAGTTGCACCCTCTTCATCCAACCCTGCAGATGCTCCTATGCCTGTTACATTCTTTCCATCCCGCAGGAATTTAGGAATTCCTTTCCTACTCTTTGTCTTGTCTCCGAAGAGTTTATTTTTTGGCCATCTCATATAAAAGCTAGTCAAGGAAATATTTTGGCAATTTTGAATAAGGATCAGAGCTGTGGTACTTATCTCCTAATTAATGTCGTTAATTTTCTTTTTAGGGCTTAATTTTTTTATAATCCTTAATTTATGATGCACCTCAGTTCGAAAATTATTTATACGTTTATCGAATAAGATATTTTCGAATAGAAGACAATTTGAAATTGTTGGAATTTCAACGTAATGTTAATATTTTAGACTTACGAATGTTAATTATTGCGATACAAACATATAGTCCAGAAAAATCGTCATCTTATTTTTACTCTCTTAAAAACTTATAAAATATTGAACCCGTCAACTGTCATCCTCAGTTCATTTAAAAGCAAAGAAATCAATTTTTCGTTACCGTTTCTGTCTCAATATGAATCACTTTACACTAATGCATTTCTGCTGATTAATTAGGATTTTTCGAACGTTCTCAGTCACCTAAACTTTGAAATAAATTAATTACTGTAAGAAATCTTTTTCCTCTGTCCTTAATTGTCATTTTTTCTGTCATGAATGAGATTTGTCCAATTTTTATCACTTAAAAAAGTAACATTTCAAAACTATCTGTAGGTAATTTGAAAAACAACCAAAATGAATGAAATATTTAATTTATCTTTCATTTCAATATTATCGAAGAGGAATAATTGTAAACAATGGTATATGATTCCATCGAGGCTCATAATTTATTGGGCGCTACCAAGGAACGAATGTGATGAAAATCGTTTAATTATAGTTATTATGTCCATATTTTCGTAATAACCGATTATAATATTGAAGACGATTGATGCAACTCCTTATTTCTTCGGGCAATGATTTGGTAGATGATTTTTCACTTATCTTTCTTTGAATTAAATGTCTTCTCAGTCTCTTAGGCTACTTTCTCTCGACGCCTCTCGATCGATATCTGAGACGAGTTCTCGCTGCCTTTACTCACCGCTTCTCTCTCCACAAATTTTTACTCGGCTTCCCCTTTCCTCTACTTGCTCCGGAAGTTTCCTCAAGCAAGCTGCCAAAAAATTATTCCCTCTCCTCGTTTCCCCCTCCTCTTTCCTTCCTTCTTTCATCTAATTACATTTTTTCTCTCTTTCCTTCCTCGCGCCAACTTCAGACGCCTCACACTTAATTCGCGGGAATCGGAGGTAAACATTAATTACGGGCGAGAGATCGTCGAGGAGACTCGAATCGTAACGAGCGTGCTGCACTGGTGTTGTACTCGCTCGTGGCAACGCTTTTAAGCCTTAATCCCATTGTCGCCGCGTCGACGTTAACCGTTAATTACTACGCCGACCACACTCGGGTTAAACTCTATCGAATTGAAGCGGAGGTAGAAAAAGAGGAACTAGTTCAACCGCCACAGGCGCTTTCCCAGCAAGTGTCTTGAGTTGTAACTTTTGACGTGTTTTCGTGATGAATGGTTTCGGTCCGTCACTTCAACACGTTTTCCTTCGAGCGGAGTTTATTATAATAGCATATATTTTCTTTGATAATATTAATTCGGCCGACTGCGGTTCTCAAGTAATTTCATAATTTATATTTTGAAAAACTGCGAATTTGTGTTTTGAGTTTCAAGGCGTGGAGAATTTACTTTACAATATTATAATTTTCTCTAGAAAATCTACAGCTCATAGTTTTATTTCTCCTTCTGCGCCTGTGACTAAATAGTTTACGACTTCATATTATCCTCAGTAATGTATTTTTAGTATTTGCTTTAATCTATTTACTCTATTCAAGAGTCTGACTTTGAATTCAGATAAGGAAAATGTTTATTTTCGACAACTTTTTGCCGAAAGAAGCTGAAGATATCTTAATCTTTTTTAAAATACTGTGTCATTGTTACGTTTTCTTAATTTCTAAATAAATAAATAAAATTTGTTTGCAGGAAAGGGAGTTTCCGATTTTGATTACTTTCTTTAAGATACAAATCGTGAAAATGAACGCAAAAACCTTTTATTCTTGTCTTTGGATGAATGATGAAGAAGGGAGCAAAGATATGTTGCCTATTTTGAATCTTTTAAAATGATGTAAAATCCGTTCCGACGAAACGTTAGATGGAGAGAATTTCATATTTTATCGTCTCTCACCATTTTCGAAAGTGGATTTTTCGTTGTCCTCTAACTCTGTTGTCTCTTCTTGAAAACCTTTCTCTAAGCAAACTTTCCGACCACTAACCGCACCGTTGACCTCACAAACCCTGCTGTCCGCTTGACCACAAACCATCCGTTTAGCCAAATTCTGCATGATTGAATTAATTTTTGGATTTTTTGTCCTTCATCTTCCCTAGACGTTTCATTTTGAAAATAAAATCTACTTTGACCCGAAAAACTCAAATTTAGCTTTCGTTTTTGAATTTGCGAGGGAAAATCTCAGTATTTCAAAAGGAGAATTCTCTTGCATTATATCTCTTGCTAGATCTGATTCTTATAGTTTTAAGAAATAATCAGTAGGTTATTTCTACCTGTAAGTCTATCCTCAATTTTATTCACCACCCAGTACTTTATTCCTTTTCCCTTTTTCTGCTTTGTTTTCCTCTATCCTTACATTCTTCTAAAATTACAAAGCTTTCGGCGTAAGAGGAGACTATAGTCTCAGTTGTATTATATATAGTATAATATATATTAGATATAGTCTAAATGAAGCCATATTCTGTTATATTCTATCCTTATCACAAATTTACATTTATGAAAACATCATCATTTCCTTCGAACGTAGCTAATTGCGCATACGTCTCTCTATATACTTCCTTAAAATATTTTGGCAATCTTTCACAGTAGCCTCGTAAGGCACAAACGAACTTATTTATTCGAGGAAGAAATTTTACTCTCGAGGATCGAAGAGATTTCTTTTTTCTCTGAGAGCACTCACTCCTTGGGAAACACAGACGGGTGACCAAGGCAGTAAAAACGGGAGATGTGCGGGAGTGGTGATAGAGATGGTGTGGGGAGCAACGAGTGGGTTTCTTCGATGTTTTCGAGCGTGGCTTGGGAGAATCTCGTAACAGCAGCCTTCGACGGCTGCGCACAGCCTATTTCGTCTTCTCTTTTTTTAATATTTTCTTTACTTCTTTTTTTCGGCCTCCGGAAGTCTTGAGTGAGCGTAGGCTGAGAGGGAGCGGCCTTTTATCCCAGGGCAGCATACCTCAAGAATAGATTAGCTATCCCGTTCGACTTGCGCGCTTTTTAGTTCTTACAAAAATAAATCGGTTATGGTTTCACTTTGAGTGTTCGCTTTGGTATAACAGGAATTTCAATCGTGGTCTGCCAACGCGTTGACCGTGTGTCGGTTCTTGATGTATTTTTACCGGCACCAAAGGTTTCTAATCTTTCGTGTTAATGATATCTTATGGTGTCTTCACGCGATTGCTGCTAAATTAGAGAAGTAGTTGCTGTAATTTTCAGTGTAGCTAATGATTGGTAATGAGTTACTATAGGAGATAAGTAATCGTTTTACTATAAAATCTGATAAATTATCATAAAATGTCAACTATGATATTAATATAAATGTATCTAGAAATGAAATAGTCGATATATTCAAATTTGATTGTATGATTAAAATCGTAAAGTAAATGATGATAAGAGATTAAGTTCTATAAGGCGTGCTATTTTCAAGTTGTTCTTAATTTTCTCCTACCGTTCCTCGGTAATGAAAATGTAAATCAGACAGGAAGGAAACTTGGGGCGCAGCATGATTTTCATGGTATCCTTCCTCATTTGCGGAGTTTCTTGCCTTTATGGCGTACATAACGAAACTTTGTTGAGCATTTATTAACGTTATTTTTTTACTCTATCCAGCGTTAAAAATTCGATTTCAAGGAATAAGTGATAAGTAACCTGCGGTAATTTTTACATGAAATCCTTTCCTTCACTATCACGTAGCAATACAGAAAAGCATGTCTTTTTCAGACGGAATAATCTGATAGAAGACGTTCTAAACGCAAAAATAATTATGTGCATAGTTTACGAGACTTGCTCGAATATCGAAACTTTACAGTGGAATTGTGTTCTGATTATTTAAAATCATGGATATTCGCTTGATTTTCGAGGAGTTCTCAATCGTATCATCAAGAATGGAGAATTATCCTAAATTACGGCCATGAGATGAATTTAATATAATCCTTATTTCAATTTTCACATACGTTTATCTTCCATATTCTTCCTCCCAACATTCGCCGCACATTTCCTAACGACGTCGTCCAAAGAGCACCCTAACTTTGGCTCGTACTTGGGAGCATCTTGTCGAGGAACATAACGGAGGTAAGAACCCTCTGCCTTGGAGAAAGAAGGCGACGAAAGGGAATCGTAAAAGGAGAGAGGAATGGAGCGATGAGTTCGGTGTCAGGGAGGACGTAATATCTCGGGTTGTTGGGAGCGTGAAGCTACAAGGGTGCGGACCTAAAGCGTGCGGTCCTTCGCGCGGAGGGGCGGTTTGATGACGACGCTTCGGTGGCTTGCATTGCTGGAGATAAGGGCACAAATGAAGGCTCCTTCCCTCTTACCCCTTCACTCCTCCTCTCGGAGTTGCCAACTCCCAGAAATCATTTATATTTTCTGCGGGAAAAAATCACCCATTCGTTTGATGAGTTTATTCAAACGAGTCGAATACGTATGTTCTTCGAATGGCTTGCCAGGGTGTTTTGATTTAAGTAAAAATTTTATTTGAAAGAATCTCAACCATTTCAATGTTGAATATGATATCAAATGTTTGAACATTTACCTTTGTGAAATTTGCAACAATAATTTAGCCTCTGCCTTTGTTTATTCGGCATAATTGGTACTAAGAAATGTAAAAGTTCAAAGATGATTTATTCGGCTTAGATATGAAATTTATTTCTGCAAATTTCATTTCTCCTTTCTAGGAAGGTTTCCGCGTATTATAAATTTGTAAGATAAAACATGCACCTTCATATATACGGGATTACATACACTCTTAAAGTGATTCATTCTAACATACACATAAATTAAAGTCGCAGAATCTGGCTCTTAAAGGCGAAAGCACATAAGCTATAATGAGCATTTTTAAGAATTTAGATCATTTATCTTATATATTCCCTTCATGAAACCTCCTTCACAAATTATCATCTTAAAGTCGCAGTAAAAAAAACTAGAAGGAGAAAGTGTTGCAATTTTGCACTAACAAATACAATTGTGATTTCTTACTTCCTTTGCTATATCTGCACTCATTTCATATTAATGTAGACCATGACAGAATCTTTGTCATTTTTTTAAAAATCTTCCAAATGTTGGAACTCATCAGCAACTTTCCGAAGCGATTACATGCCGTCACATCTTCTCCTCTCCCAGCGTAAATTTCCTAGGGTTTGGCCAACCTGATTCCCTTTCCTGTCCCAGCCAATTCCCTCTCTCTCCTCATCGTTTCATTCTCTTCCCCTTCCTCGGAAAACCTCAAACTTTCATTCTGTCTCCTCAAGATTCCTCCTCTCCTTTCATTTCTTCATCTCCCCTTTTATCTCCTTCCTCTCTTTGACCGCTCCATTTCCCTTTTCCTCGGAAGAGGATCCTTTATCTACATCTCGTTTCTTAAGTCTTCCGCCGATCTTGGCTCCACTTTCCACCGCCTCCAAAGTGTCTTCCCTCCCCGTGTCTTTCACTGCCTCCGCGGTTTTTGCGGGTGTGGTTATTACGCTCCTTATACCCCTTGCATTGAGATGTTTTAAAGCGTTTTATGAAAGCGTTGGCTGTGGCGTGTATGGTGGGTAGCGCGCGCAAGGTCCTGACAGGCGCAGCTGAATGAGTCCAGGGAGGGTAAAATGCTTCGGCTTCCAGGAAATGGCTTCTTCCATAAGGGAAGGCGTTTTTTCTTAAATGAGGAGAGCGATAGGTTGTGCATACTTGGTCCATGGTTTGAATCAATTATCCTCTACTGAGAGGGTTTCTGTGCTTGAACGTTGGTAAGTCTTCTCGAAAAATTTAAAGCTATCGAAAATTTTGCTATTAGCTTTCATATTCTGCCCGATAGCTCTCCCTATCACTAAAGATTTAACGTAGTGGAATTGAATACTTCTTTAGCTACACTCTAAATTATTTATTCATAATCGAATTCACGGAGAACTATACTTATCCCTCGTAGTAGTTGTGTGGTAAGGAGTATTCAACTGTAAATTTAAAATTTTCTATATATTTTTCTCGAAATATTGGTTTAGGTTTATTATTTTCTATTAACTCGTTTTTGTAACATCTTAAACTTTCTTTAATCTCAAATTCAAACTTCAAACATCGTAATTAAAAATCTTAGGGCATGCTATTTTGTTGATAATTCATTCACAGCGATGAAAGTATTATCCTAGGGAGAAACAGACTTGAAAGTATTTTTCTCTGCAATACGCTCGATGCTGGCATAGAGAAAAATTAGTGCTTCTGACCGTTGGATTTCTCTAGAATGTATAAGCATTGGTTCCTCAGTCATGTCCATTCTTTCTAATCATTGGCAATGAAAAAGATTTCGTCAAATGTAACTGCGTTTTGCTATGTTAGAGGTGAATAAATTCAAAAGAAAAAATTTCAATTTAGGACTTTTTGGTTCATAATGAAAATTCCTCTGTACTCAAATGTTTGTCTTACCCACTGTTTCAAGTTACAGTGAACGCTTACGCAAATACGAGAGTTTTCTTGGCCACAGGTGGTCATGTGGTTACTTTTAGGGGCAATTTTAAAGTAATAACACGGAAAATGAAGGACAGAATTAATTCAGAAGCGTATTTGGGCATGGAAGATTTGGACTCGTTCCATTTAATCGAAGCGTCCCCTAAAAACAACCTCAATCAGTGCTTTCGAAGAATTAGGGTCGAGTTTTTATTATTACTATGGTTTCCGGAGACCGCTCTAATATCGCTATAAAACGTCCCCTCTTCGGTTGGTCCCGAGGAAATTTCCTGCTAAATAGTTAATCGATGCCCTTCGTGATATTTCGAGGACATTACTAAGTAGAAACCGAATCTAACGAAACGAACAAATTTCCCAATTAGATTCCACGGAGATCCGTTTCAGAATCTCCCTATCTATTATTGCCGGGCCTCTACGTTTCTTATATCTCCTTCATTTTAACTTTTGGGCACGATCGTCTGATTCCGCCAAAGTACTCCCGTTAAGAACTGAAACTGGAATTACCGAAACAGTATTTAGGATATAACACGTGTCCACGACCACAATTAACGTCTCCGGAAAGTTTCTCCTTTCCTTCCCAATTCCTTTTTATTCCCTTATTTCCTCAACATGTTGTGCGCTATCTCTGCCGTTTTTCCCGCTTTTACCGAGACACACCTTCTGTTAATCCCTCAAACCCTGCTGCGGGATGATCCCCGCACTCAGTGTATTCCACCCATCCTTTCAGCATCATCAACAGGACTTCCAGTGCCGTCATAATCACCTCCCCTCCTCTTCCACATCAACCAAAAACTACCGCCAGCATCATCATCATCACCAGCCAGCAAACCTACCGAATTCACTTCACTTCCCCTGACATCTCTTGACAACCCTCGCTCCCTTTTCCCAGACAATCTGCTCTTTTTCCTAACTGCATCTTCCCCTCTTTACACTCCATACCCCGTCATTAGTGTGTCTTAATATATTTAGTGCTTTGTTTCATCGTTTTCATATTATGAACACTTATTTACTCTGGATTCACGGAATGGGATTTTGTGTTTCTATCATAATTTATACTTATTTTGTCTTTGAGAAGTTTCCGCATTATAAGTTTGTTATATTATCACTTCCTTGCAAAGTATGCTAGATTTGAACTTGATATTTATTATATACCGAAAGAAGAGGGGTAAGTAATAAAGAATTGACCCATAGGATAGCTAGAAATAAGGATAGGTAGAAAAGGGGAGATTAAACGTTATGAGAGAACAAAATCAGAAGGGTTGGCAAATGTTGTTGCTAAGCAGTTAAACAATGAGTCAGATATGGACTTAATGTTTTCTTGAGCTATATTTACCAAATAAATCATTGATCAACTTTATGCTGATGAGCTTCTGAATTTGATAATTTTATATCTTTCCAACTTTGTGCTTATTTTATAGCCACACCGTACATACATCGTGAAATTCTTGAGATCTCCATTTTCTGACATTTTGTACGCATGTATCATTACTTCAATACCTTCCCCTACTCATACCATTTCGTTTACGATATCCAGCAATTCGGTAAAGGACGCTGGCTTCATCGACTTATTTTCAGAGCAGTTTTCAAGCAAGTTTGGCATTTATGTACCAAACCCGTCGTTTCTCTCTATAAACAGTAATCAACCCTTTTCGACTTCGTCTACCTAATTTTACAGCTTGGAGTAGGCGTAATTTAGGGGTCCTCTCCTGTCGTCCTCCCCTTCTTCCTTCCCCACACCAAATTCACTCCCCCCACAATTAGTGGCTAATGAGCAGTTCCCTACCGCACCGCGAGATCTCTTCCCTTCACTTGGCGGTGAGGTTATAACGGCTACGAAAGTACTCGAAGGAACCACGGAGATCTTCGGAGGAAGATAAGGAATTAGAGCGACGTTCTTTGGGGAGATATCACTCTTAATATCCACCCTTTATTGTTTTCACAAATGTAGAGGGGTGAACAGAATACCAGTTTTTCTCTCTCTCACCTTATATATGATTTATTCAAATCTCCAACGTTACCCTTTTCTGCAGTACTTCCCTTATCACTATTTTATTTTCCTTCCGTTGTCGCGTTGAATTTAATCACCTGTAAAAGTTATTAAGAAATATACTGAGGACTCATCTCAGACTAATATGCTCTGATTGCTTTCTTTTCTTCGTTTCATTCAACTGTATATACATGGGTGGTCTGAAAAGTTTCCGGCATTTTGCAATTTCTCGACATGTTTTCTGAAAATTTTTGAAAAATCTAGGGTCGGAAACTTTTCAGACCGTATTAATAGGATTACTTAATATTTATAAGAAGTGATAAAGAACGATGGAATAAGTGAGCAGTTCGCATACAGGATCCCTATATCTTATTTCGCAAGTGGTTCTCAACAAAACTTTTCTAAAACCGTTCATAAAGTTTATAAAATAAAGAAAGTACATGATTTCTTTTAACTATAGTTTTATTTCATATTTTACTTAGCTATTTTTTCCAAAGAAATTTTCATCATCCCGTATATAATCAATCTGATGCATATTCTATATCGTACTTTGCTATGGTTTCCTGAAATTCTAGAGGAGTAACAATCTTACGTTTCCTTTCCTCATTTTTTTTCCATATTCTTTTGAAAAAGTGAATCTTTCCTGTTACGCCACTGCTATAGGTCAAAGTTCGCATCCATTTTATTGAGTTTTATGAAGCATCTTCGGCAGCAGTCTTAAGTTTCCGCCTCTTAGCTTTCGGATCGCTCGGAAGAAATGAGATAAATCCGAAAATTGAGCGTCTCTTTCGGTATATTGCTCCAGAACCATCACAAGGCGTGTAACCCAGATATCTGATGCTACAGTATACGATATTTCTTCTTTTTGCCTTGTTTCTCACCCTATGGATACGTTTTCTTATATCACTACTTCCAGCATTGCACCACTTAGTCTGATTAATACAGTATATTTGGAATCGCAATTTCGCTGTTCGTACTCAATTGGATGAGTTTCAGACTTGGGAAACTATCTCACTTTTTTCCTCTGTATTAATTTCTAGAAACTTCAATTTATTAACCGTATGGACCAGTTCCGACGCCTTAGATAATTTTGATTGTGTACCCTTGAAATTATGTCTTGGAACTCTCTATGTCAGTGTTTATTTACTTCAAACAAGACGAAATATAGGATAGTTTTTTCCCTATTTTCAAGTACCAGAATGAGAAAACATTTGAATACGTAGTAATTACTAAATATAGTTTAATCTTTAGGTGAACAGGGTAGTTTTCTGTAATCTTATACATCAGGAACATCAGAGAAATAATTACTCAAACGACATAGTCCAAAATAAATATAACTAAACACTGCAATTACAGATTTAATTCTATTAATTGATTCAGCTGTTAAGAGCTGGCATTCGGTAGAATTATTTTTGAATACTTACGTATTTCACCCAATTTTCCCCAAAATGTTTCTAAGCGATCGCCGACCTTTATAATCTGTATACGTTTTTCTTTACCTTGCTTAAGCATTAACATTCATTCATCTACATTCATCTCATGAATTCGTAAGAAGTCGCCTCCGTGGCCTTATCCCCAGTAAATTCACGATTTACCGCTTCTCCGTCTAAATTTTAATCCCTCTTCGGTGACAATCCCAAGGAAACATCAACGATTAGTCCTGTTCCCGAAGGAATTGAGGAAAAAGGGTAGGGAAGGAGTCGTTCTGTTTATCTCGGACACATCTTCTCCACCACCTGAAAAAAAAGAACCCGCAACCACTTCCTCGCGTCTATCTCCTCTCCTCTCTCTATCGCATTTCTCTGCCCTTCCACTTACTCTTATTGCTTCCCTCTCTCTTTTCCACCCCCTTCGTAGAATCTACACCCACGTCGCTTCTCCATTTAGCGCCTGCTCCACTCTCTAATGGGTACAACCTTAATTTCATTTTCATGCCCGAGACTTCTTCTCTCCCTCACCCCTTTTTCTCTCTTCCCTATTCTTCCATCTCCAAGGAGACGCTTCCGAAGGATTGAACGACTTGAGAAAGATACAGCGCTTACGTGAGAAGGGGAAATCCCTTCTCCTTCGGGAGTGAATTAATTTCCCTTTATCTAATTATAATGGTTTATTGCAGGAGAAACTGCGAATTCTCCATTTGCGTTTGTTTGGAGTAAAAATATGAGGGAGTTTTTCGGGGCGGTGTTTCTTTCTTTCGGAACTTCTCGAGTTTTATTAAATCGGAAGATCTGCTGCGCGTTGTATTTTTATCGATGTTGGCGAGACTGCCAAGTGGCTCTGAATGCGGAAATTTTAATGAAAATACTTACGGGTTTTAAATTCTTTAGAATACTGCGTGAGTGAATTTCGATCGATAAAATTCGTTCTTTCCGTTGAAAATTAATTCGTAAATTCTCCTATCGGTTTTGTTACTTGACGGAATGGATATTGGTAATCCAAATGATCTGCATTTTGATTTGTTAAAATACATTAATTAATTTTAGAATAATAAAATAGTTTATGCTCTTGGATTTATTATCTTATAATAGGTAATGAAAAATAGAAAAATTTAGGTCATTATCACACCTTTTTTATTCTGCTCCTTTCATCTGATGATACATCCGTATTAGGAAGTATCGGACCGATAAATTTGAATGTTATTTAAATCATCATCACAATTTTTTTGGGCCTACCGGCATTTCCATTTTGTCACGCTAATCTTAAATACAATTTTTCTTGAAAAATTTAACGTTACTTTGGAGAGATTTTATCGCCTTCATTCCAATCAGTTTTTCTTATATATTTTTATTTGCTTATGTTTCATTCCCCTTACTCTATATACTCAAGGGTCAAAGACAGCCTTTTAATGACACTAGACGATGCTCAGGAACCTTGGTTGAAGTCCCTAGTGTCATACCCGGACCTAATCGACATCTAAACATCTACGCTTCTGCCACCCAAAAGAGAAGCGTTTCCAACTCTTATCTGAGATGCTTTTCCATCGATGGGCCTTTTTCTGTTCATTCCTCACTAAAATGCTTCTCATCCGTCATTATCATCGCTCCCCTCATCCTCTTCACTATGGTCCATTTGAGGAAGGTAAGAGATGGTTATCTCCGACTGATCGGCATCTTTTTTCTTAATGACCCTAACGCTCATTTAAGGGTATTTATTTCTCTTGCTATCCTCTTTTCCTGTGATTACCCCTTCCACAGTCTTTCACTTTGTTCCCTCACCCGATCTCCGACCGCTATCACTTAGCGGTTTTCGGTTTTTTATTTCAATTTCCTCACCTTTGGGATGGCGTCCAAAGAGTTTTCCCCGGAGTTTGGATTTCGATTTTTTCTTTCGGCTTCTATAACCCGAGGGCATTCTACGCCTCTCTACCTCTTGACCTTTATTCTTAGATTTTCTTTTAGTGGGATGAGGTGAAAATGGAAAAATCCCGTTCGGCGTCCTTTCATTGGTCAGTTTATCTCTCATCTATAAAGGCTCATCAAGCTACCTTTATCGCGAGCGGTTATACCGTTGGGAAGTATTTTTTAAGGTGTCATTTGCTTCGTATGCGGCTGCGTTGCGAACGAGAGAAAATTCATAAGGAAAACTCTTAGCGAACTGAAATTCTGAGGAATCTTATGTTTTTCAGATCCTCAGTTTGTCTCAAATTATCGAGTTTCTGTGTATATCTTAAACGTGAATAAACGTCTACGGATATCTGACAGTCTCGCGCTTTCTCTGTGAAGGCACTTCACAGTTAATGCTAGAGAATTAACTTATAGTTCTAATCGTAATGATAGGAAGTTACAGTGTTTGAAAAACCAAGGTCTGGAGATCCAGTACAATTGCTTTTTCGTTTCGTAAAAATTGTTCGACTTTCAAAGGTAGAGACGGTTAGGTGTTTATGTAATTTAGGGATGAAGAAGTTTTTGTTTTCAAGAAGCTTCCAAGTTATCTTAGTAACTTATTCAATGAATAGTAAAATACTGTCGAGTTCTTTTCAGTATACACTGCGGCTTAAAATACAAGTGTAGGTTTTAGCTATTTTAAAAATCATTGCATTCAATGGCGATTCGATCCCCATATATTATTAGAATACTCGAGGTTACAAGTCATTACGGTGACATGTTCTTTCATTAAGACATTCACTCTACTATTTGCAGAATTTGTCTTTCCTTTCGGTTAAAATATAGAATTTTCTTCCTAACCACTTGTATAGTTAAATCCTCTCAGCATAAGTTTAATGTAAACTGTTATCCGAATGACTGCTATCCGAAATAACCAACAGCACTATATAACCACTATAGCAGAAGTAATATAAATTGGTTTTATAATGTTGTTATCTCCGGGTAACTCGGAAAGGAAAAAATATCAATGCGGGTTTATCAGAGGGATATCCAGCTTTCACTTCGGCGTGCTTGGAATTCCTTAACACCGAAGTAAATAAAAAACACGACCTGCAATTATAGGCATCGGAATCGAATCGAATGACTGTAAACCCCTGGAGCAGCGGGATCGCAAAAAAGTTCCTTTAGCGGCGTTTTTGCGAGATCGATGCTGAGATTGGGAGTCTTGGAACCGCTCGGCTGGAAAGGAATGGAAAAACAAACAGAGAGAGAACGGAATTTTTTCCATTCTTCAGCATCTGTTTTCGATGACCTAAGCTTCTTAGTTAATTCCCAACTCTTTCTTTTCCTCCATATCCCCCGATCTAATTTATTTCCACCATCATCGGATTACGTTAATAGAGAAAAGAGCCGTAGCTCTGTTGTTACCATTTAGAAACCAAGGGAAAATTCCTCATAAATTACCGGTTTACCGTAAGTGCACTTCCATTTTCCCAGCAAATTGAGAAATCTACTCTCTCATGAGCGTAATTACATGAAATGAGGATGAAAAAGGAAATCACATATTGAAAGAATGTGGATAGTTACCAGTGCATGACGACTAACAATGTTGTTTTAACGCATTCATATGTTTAACGAATGCTTACCTTGAAATTGAAACTTAATGAAATTGGAAATCACAAGCATGAGTTTTTGACACGAAATAGTAATGAGCAAAACAATTATTTTTGCAGTATTTCCTGGAACGGATATTCGTTAAGATTGGTTTTGTTCTGATTGCGGTGTGTAATTTGTGCTTCAATTTATTTCTGCCTCATTTGATATAGCTCATTGATGTGAAATAACGTTAATAATACTTTATAAACTCTGCCGTTTCTTTATTGCATCTTATGGTAAATATAGGTTCTTAAGTTATTTTTACTAAATTTTATAGCTATATTTATTGTCAATTTTTATAAATTTTTACAGCACCGAAAAGAAATGTCGTAAATTGAATTCTGAGATGGAAATCAATTTTAACTACTATTTTTAGCTCTTCGTTGCTATAGTGCTTTCTGAGAGTCCCTTATTTATAAATTCTTAGTTTATAAGGCTATCAAATCGTGGAAAAGCCGCAATATTTCACAGGAGGATTCTCAATTTTACGCCTGCTCATTATTCCTCCTTCCCTCTTGCTTGCAGATTCGTATTGGTGGCCTAAGCCGTCAAAAATCAAGATAGACCCTTGTTTGCGCCGCTCGTAATCTCGTGATCCCCCGCAGAGGGCCTGTCTTCGAACCTCTAATACTGCCACTAGGGACTTCTTTCCATCCCATCACCGCGGAAGGAATAATCCTCCCTCGCTCTATGTTACGCCGAAAACCCAGAAATTCGGCTCGTCTCCCGTGAGACATTCGCCATGTTCTCTCGATTCCGCAACACCTCATGTTAGAATACCTCCCTCGCTGTCTGTATTCTGTCAATTAGCGGCTCATCCGTGTCATGAGGGTATCGCACGAAATCGAGGAGGGTGAATACGATAGATATAATTCAGATATGCGAACCGAATGAAAATTTTATTTCAGTTTGACTGTCGGAAATTTGAATGCATTTGCATAGAGGGAATTGCGAAATTATTAGTTTATTAAGTGAGTTTTGTATATGTTTGTGACATCTGGGATCGCTCTGTGAACAATCATATTTATTCACCTTAATTTGAAGTTTGCGTTTATTATTTTAGGACTGATAACAGACTTAGAAAATAAGTAAATTTCATGTAACATTTCCTAACATTCTCTATTAAGATCAAGCATTTATTATTTCTCAGATAGAAATTGTTACTGGTAACATATCATTCAAATTTCTTGACAAGAGTTGAAGTAGATATTTGGCAGCTGATTCTGTATACATTTCTCCTATTACAGCCATTATAGAGTACTTCGAAAGAAGTAGCTACACCGTAATTATTTTACTAAAAGGACGAATTTCATGATTGCGAATGTGTCAACATCTTTCCTTAAGTACCAGAGTATCGTGTTTAATCGAAAACTATTTAAGACTTTCTCTTTTCAGCAATGAGTAGATTCTGACTTCCTGTTCAAAAAATTCGTTAAGATACTTATCAATATTCCTGAATCACTTTTTCCTTTGGTTGTACTAACAATAATAGCATAATGAAGATGATATATTTTGATTTAAAATTGTCTGCCAACCGTTATCTAATTAATTAGTGTCAACAAATTTATCCTGATTAGTTCAAAGTTGTCAGTTAAGTTAATATTTCAGTAAAAACAAATATAACATCAATGAATAATACATTAGTTTCTAGCAGATGCAGCGTTTTTAATTGCATTATCACGCAATTTTTTTAAATATTTTAATTGCTCTCATGTCAAATGTCTGAAGACGCAACCCACTCAAAATTCACTTGGGTGAACTCTAAACTCCAAAATTTTATAAATTTCCTCGGTAAGACTTCCCCGGAATGGGAAAAAGAAAACAGCCCGAAATATCCGTTGGAGAAGACGGAATTGGGTGTGCACGTCACATATCCTCAGGAGAGGTCTCTTCCGCTTCCGATGAGCGTTCCATATCTCCGTCCGCCACACATCGCCGCGATCGCGAAATTTGCGCCTGCGCGCACCATTGCTCATCTCATCCCATTCGATTCGGATGGGGCTTTTCTTGATCCTTCTATCTCCCCCTACCAAATCTTCTATTCCCATCCCTCCTATGGCGTTTTCCTTATTTCCTCGACTTCTTCCGCTCAAAATCATCTTTACTCCATCCATTGGTCCATTCGGTCTTCGACGCTCTTATTGATAAGAAAAGTCCCTCGCATCCAAAGCCTTATTTTATTCGATTTCTTTTTCTCGCCACAGAAGGAATGCGTTTCTCTCTGTTCACTGAATTATTTCCTCATTACTTGATTTATATCACTGTCCAGAATAGCACCACTTTTCTGTATCAATTTAGCTTTTCCTCTTGAGTTAAATCGTCAGTTAATGGATCCTATGAATGTACGAATGGCATACAAATTGATATAAATGCATAAAAATGCGCTCAATTGCATTCTTTGTCTTTCTTATTTCCCGGAGCCAATTAACGGTGCCCTATATTTTCCTTTGAAGTTTATGCTCGGTTTCTGCCTTGTTTCAATTACATTTGAACACGCTCTTTTTCTAGTTTATATTGTTTCTTTATTATACGCCGACAAATATCTTTCAGAGATAGATCTCAGCGCTAACGAGAGGAAAAAAACTTTTTCGATCAAATTGCTTCGATCCTTCTCAATTCATAGCAATATCATTGACATATTTCTAAAAATATTTCCCTTTATTTATTTCTAAAAATATTTCTTGCGTTCTATTAGAAGTTCCGTCGGTTGATTGAATCAATGAAATGAATATTTTTCGACATTTTTTTTGCAATTTTCACTACTTTTAGGTCGTTTTATTTAATTTTCATTTCTATTATGGTATGACCTGCCTCCGTGTCAAAGACATCGGAGCAATGGCATAAAATCATGAACAATAATTCTAAAGAGGAATAAATTTAATGCCTAAATTTGCTGTTACTGTTTTAAACAACGACAATTAAAGAATACATTGCTGGAATTCTGTCTGAATAATATCGATTGATTTCATGCCATTGGAATGACTAACCAGTAGAGAAAAGTGGAGAGAGGTATGTGAAAACGGCGTCGCGCGATGCGTTTGTGCAGGGGAACGGATAATTGATTGCGAGCGTGAAATCGGCTCTTTTTCCTCACTATAATTTTCTCGGTCCGTCAACCGGTCTCGTCGAATTGTGCGGGGAGAAGCAATAGCTTATCGCAAGCGGTACCTCCGCAGCGTCGGCATGGAGACGGGATTCCTCAACGGGATGGGCGTTGAAGCGTCTTCGAGAAATCGCAGGGATTTCTTAGGGCGAGATTGAAGGATGAAGTGAGGGTGAAGCAAAAAGTGCACAGGAAATCGGCGCAAGGAAATCCACGTAGTTTGATCCATTGGAACGTGAATGCAAACCAGTGAATGTCTGTAAATTTATATGGAAACCATTCTTTCGTATAAGTAAAGAAAATCTATATTTTGAGAAAATTTTTGAGTATATTGTAACAAGTACTTTGTAGGTTATTTCCATTTACGTTTTAAAATAAGGGAGACCGAAGTTGAGCCCAGAAAATTTTACTATTTTAATTTTTACTAAATCAATTAACTAAACAGGAGAATGAAGTCTTAACCTTGGGAAAACATTAAAACTGGAAAAAAAAATTGTAATGTATTTCACATATTTGAAATCCATGAATTAAAGTGCAACTTAAATATTTTAAATTCATTTTTTAAATGAGCCAGTGTTTTTATAAATTTCAGTAAAGCTAGCCGATGTAAGTTTATTTTCTTTGATTAGATATTAGAAAGTTTGGAAGTTTGTAGTACTCTATATATATATATATATATATATATATATATATATATATATATATATATATATATATATATATATATATATATATATAATAATGTAATCAACATAGAAAATTCTTATGAAAGGATGATTTGTAACCTTTTAATAGTCTCCAATAGCATAAAGTAATCATTAACTTACCTGGCTTGTTTCCCCATCCCACATTTTATATGCGCTTTCTTTCCTCTCGCAATACATTCAGGAGAAATGTAATAAAAAGTGTTTTATCTCTCTCCGTTCCCTACACTATGATCGCTCCGAATCTTTTGTTGTTCTTTTTTTTACTTTTAAGCCCAAAAGGACTTTAAGAGACTGAGGAAAAAGGGAATTTTCCCCCACTACCCCCTCAAGTTTATGGTTCTTAATAAGATAATGGTTGCCAAGTGTATATTCCCTGGTAATGGAGGATTTAAAAGTGCCCGGAAAAGAGAAAAAAGCCAAAACAGCGGTGGGATGGGAGCTTAACACACTTGAAATAACAGGAAATTACGCTAGAGAATAAAATTCACGAAATAGGACAACGTCACGTGATTTATTTTCAGATAATCGTCCTGAGGTGTATTAGCATTTGGGAATGCACTTAGGATAATCGTTCCCAAAAGAGCCTTCGGAAGGGTTTCCTTAAAAGGTCTACCTTTTTATCCCACCCGAAGAACTCATTAAATATATATATGTGATTTTATGCCCCGACATCGTTTATCATTTTACTGGAGCTACGATATCGGCCCAAATGCCATAAACGTGCATTTTGCCCTCTCCCTTGCTTATATTCCTCTTCGTGAAGTAAGGAAGTTAAAAAAATTTCTTATCATTTATTACTCTTAATCTTTCCTTGCCTTTCTTTCTTTTCTTCTCTTTCTCCTGTGTATTATTCTGTGCGACGTAACAAGGAAAGCTGGTCTTTGTTAATTACGAAGCTTCTCTTTTTTTAATTTTCCGACAATTCTCGAAATAAAAAGCAGTGTCTTTTTCCGCTCCTTTAAGAGTTACAACACACCTTAATTGAGGAAAAGGGATCCCTTTCATATTGTTCCATTATTATTTCAAGTCTCTCGGATAATTACTAAATTGTGATCACTTCGAAACGAAAATTTGTTTTCGTAGACTTTTTCCTGTTCAGGCTTTCCCTCAGTTTACCTCAAATGAAGTTTTCTTAGTCTTTTTACGCCCCCTTAGTGGTAAAAAGAAATTACTGTACTTGTGTTCCGCTTGCACTAAATCTTGTAACCATATGAGCATAATAGTTATAAGCTTCCACATCACAAGAATTACGGGAACTATTTTGCGAATTCATCAAATAAAATCCCTGGATATAGAGGAAGTAATTTACGTCATGATTGTCAATTTATGTTTGAAATCGATCTATCAGGAAATGTTATTGCGTATGTGTTAAATGAGAAGAAAATACAGTCATGAAGGCAAGTGGGCATAGCGTATGTCTTGAACGAAAGTGATTCCGCGTTCGATTACGCTGGGAGCTCATGTACGAAATTACCTCAGCCGTCGTAGTATTTTTAACAATTCTACTAATACGATTAGGTCCGAGTTTCTTCAGTAATGACCGCTGCGGTGGTGGGCTCCACTTAGTCGGCGTCACCTCTCACTTAGCCTACAAAGTTTCCCGAAAAACGAAGCTGGTTCGTTTCCTTCTGCTAGAGATATTAATTGGTATGAGCAGCCATCCGAAAATCAGTGGCTCGGGTTCCATCATTAGGAGACTTTTTCACGTTCGTTTATCTCTTAGATCTCTTATTTCTTAATTGTTTCGGTCTTGAGAAATCGCTCAGAACAACGACGTCCATAATTAATTAAAACTAAATAATTAAGATTAACCTAGCGTAACTATAAATCTAAGAAAATCAGCTGCAGAATGTTTATAATGGCTCAATTTTTCATTTCAATTCTGCTCTCTTCCTTTAAGAGTACCACTCAGCACAGAAAACCCCCTCATAATTTGGAATTCGGTTATGAGATCATAACCGAATTCCAAACCTAACGGCTTTTCTGCGCGCATTTGTCATGCTTGAGTGAAAAATAATTCGGGAGCATCGAGCCGAAAATTAAAAATGAACGAAGCATTGAGCGTCTGAGAATCGGGTTTCTGGCATCAAGAGTTTCCGCGCACTGTGCTGTACTGAGGGAAGGGCTGCGTGAATTTTTTACGAGAATGGCTAACTCTGTTTGAGCTTGCTGTGTCCCCGCCTTCATCTTGATCACTTCCTCTCTTAGAATCCCATCTCGTTGTCTTGCTTCATGAGCCAAGCCTCACAGTGTCCGGCGCCGCGGCCTTTCTTTTTGCCAACATACGTGCCGCTATCTCAACCCATCTAACCACCCTTCCTTCCATTCCTCCTTCCCTACTTTTCCCTTGTTTTTTTTCCTTTCATTCCCCCATCCTTGATTCCCCAACCCTTGCGGCGGACTCTGTCGCTACAAGGTCCCTCCCTTCCCTGATACTTCGCTAATAGCCCCCTTCTTCCTTAATTCCGATTGATATTTTCATCCTCTTTTTTTCATGGAAAAAATGTGTTCTTTGCGTTAATTTCCCCTTGTACTCGAAAGGTAGAATCTCGATCCCCCGGTATCCCGAAAAAATTTTCTTCTCGGAATGACATTGTGTTTTTTTTCCTTTTTTTATAAGGGTCGTGTTGTTAATTATATCCAACAAAGGAGATCGTTAATGTTCCTCCCCTTTTATTCTTCGCGGTCCATCCGATGAGGGACTCTCTTCGACCAATAAATTCCGCCTCGCCTAATCGATTTTGGTTGATTGAGTGGCAGTGGGCGTTCGGAATTTTATTTTTCTGCCTTGTTCATTCCGTCCTTGTCCTTGCGTGGAAGAATGATCTCGGATGTTTTAAGAGCGGCGTTCTTGTTCGCCGTGGGCTATCATTTGAAGCATGTAATACGCCCCGAACGTCGATTATGTCAGTGGATTAATCTGAGGATGACAGTTATGTATTTTATCGTTCCCGACCGAATCGTATCGCGTTCTTTTAGGGTACTGTATTCTTACCGCATAGAGGAAGAATTGTGTTTCTTACGAGTCACTCCGGTTGTGGTATGATTACTCACTAACATTTCTCTGAATTCGTAATATGATAGAAATAAAAATTAATTAATATTAATTATTTAAAAGTAATTAAAATTATTAATATGAGCTTCATCCCGTTGATTAATTTATTACTACTACTCCATTCTTGGTACTAAAATTTAATCCATATGTCGATTCTGAATCTTCAGTGTTACTCATGACGTCTAAAATATTATAAAATCTTGAAATCTTGAACTTCGTAAGATTTAATGATCAAATATCATTCGCGAGATATCCATCAGAAAGTATACTCTACGAAGAAAATTAAGATGAAAACGCAGTTGGAATATTCACGTTATAGTATGTTGAATATCGGAGGTCAGATATATGTCATCGCTGTTTTACTTGGTCGTGATTTTGTTGCATGAAGTACGAAATGAAAATTCGTTTGTATTTCATTCTTCATTATCTCTGTCTTCCCCCCTCCTTGAGTGGGAAAGAGCACTAGTCATCAGGAGTACATTGTCCCGGAAGATTTATAGGATCCTCACGCCCTGTATGAGAGAAGTTCTTCTCAAACTATTCCTCTCTCAACTTTATTTTCTCTTTCTCATTACTCCTTTAGTAATGTCATCCTTGCTTCTCGTTTGATTCACGTCAATTTCACTCATACATCTGGTAATTTTCCGAATGTCTATCCGTTTTCTCCTTCCTCATTATTTACTATTTTGTAATTACGATTAGTTTTAATTTCCTTAAATATTTGTGCTTTTTGAATCTCAGTTTAATCCGTGTTTTAACCATAACTCTTTCCTTTTATTTCAGGTAAGTACCTTTGACTCAAGGCGAAAATCGCTTTTCCACTGCTGGTGGTAAGTAGCAACCGCGTAATTATTAATTACGTATTATAAATTTAGTGTCAAATTCATTATATTTAGTTAATTTTTAAAATATTTATCCTCCTGTTGAGGATCTTGAAGTCAAGATTTATTGTTAATGAAAATGGATTCGAACCTTACAGTGAACCTTTGTGGATTCTGTTAGATAGTGTCTTGCTAGGAATCCTATTTCTTTTATCTTAATACATATTGAACATGTGAGTAACCATTAACTAAAAGAGTGAGAGTTGACATGGAAAAATTAATCAGCAATTCATCAACTTGTTTAACTGATTCCTCTATATGTTTCTTTATTCAAAACAAACGTTAATTAATGTAAACTTCAACATTCAATACAAGGTGGAATGACTTATATTATTGATATGAATGTTTTCATTGAATAACATCCGAATTAATAAAAAATATAATAGTCGAATTGAATTATACTGCCATATTACTTGAAGGGTTTATATTACGGCCGTAATATATTCAGCTTTGTTCATGAATTTTCTGCAACCACGTCACTTTAAGAAGTAGAAATATGCAAGAGTCACCAGTTTATGATGGCATGACATAAGCGAGGGGATAAAGCGTTATAAACCTCGGCGCGACGTCTAAGAATGCATAAATCCCGACCGTTGGCCCTGGAAAAGATATCATGGGGAAAAGAACATTAAAAGATCGAAGCGAGAAGGACACTAAATTCGGAAACCGCGTTCCGTATCGATAATGGAGATTTTCGGAGAATATCGCTTCTGCTCCGCCATATGTATTCTGCTTTAGGTTTTCGTGGAGTTAAAAATTGTGTTTGTGCATAAGGTTAGAGTGGGAGCTTTTAGGCAGCGATGTTGTCGTAAAATATGATGGTCGTAAACTTATTCCTACTTTATAACGTTGGGAGATTGTGTGGGAGCCCGAAGGAGGAGGAGGTTTCAATGTCATCGCAGAGTAGTCTTCGCTATGGCGATGGAGATTACGATAAGTATCAGTGGGCACTCTCCTATAAATATGTTTTGATGAATAATCCGAATTTTGACTTGCTTCAGTAAGATCTAGGTCATGGGCATTCAAGATAAACTTTGCGAGTTTAGCGAGATTGCTTAGCAACAATAACCGCAGTGACATACGTTACAACTAGGTTCACACTGCAACTTATCTTTGACAGGAAAAGGTAGAACAGAAAAACTATTTCTAGAAAATGATCTGACTTAATTCTTCATCTTCTGGAATGCTTCAGACATATGTCATAATGACAAAAGCTCATGTTTAGTTCCACTTTGTAGTTATTATTCCAACTAGAAATCATTCTTCATTGACGTGACTTTTAAAAACGTTTGGAATATTTTCGAATTATTGGGAAAGCCGAACAGCCAGAGAATCGACAACCAAAGGAGGTAACTAACTCAGATTAATTCAAAAGCTTGATGAACTTTCGACATATTTACTTGAACTTTTTTCAATATCTTGGATATTAAAGTGTTCCGCAAATTCTTCTTATGTTAATTAATGGAAATTAAGGTACAATACTATGAGCCGGCTTACAGGATGAAGTAGGTAAATTTGTTAAATATACTTCCTCGTCTACTCTGATTCTATATTTTCGTACGAAACGAATATTTACCTTGCAACGATAGATCACGAGTCAAAATTTTATGAAATTTAACTTAGATAAATATAACAATATTTGATTTCTACATATACTCTATCCAGAGATTGAGCGAAAGTAGGAAAACAGAATTATAATACGATGGCAGTGGGGGTGTGATGGAGTATCTTATCAGTGCAATAAGAATAGAGCGACTGAAAAGAGAAACAGGTTAAGAGAGAAAGAGGGATCCGTAGAAGATTCCCATATCTCCCTTTACCAGTCTCGTTGAGTTCAAGGGAAAACCCATCTTCTCTCTTGTACTCTCTCCGTTCCCTCACTCTTTACTCCAGGAGAGACGACATTCTCTCCCTCTCTTCTTCTGAAGGCTTACTGGAAAAGAAGTTATTTTCCCCCTCAAGAAGGGAAAGAAGGAGATAGATGGCTCAAGTGTAGGAGAAATTGAGAGGCGGAGATTTTTATCCTGGAAGGTTAAGGAAAGAGTGAGAAGTGTTTGTGAAAAGGAAGCGCATTACTTCTTCGCTTTCCATTTTATTGCTCATTTATTCTTTGTTCGTTCTATTTCTTCTTGAAGTTTCTGTACGAGGTCTCGTTTTTGGAAGATTGCTCTTTATTTGCCAGAAAAAGAGAAATATGGAGGAGAGTGGAATTTCATTGAAAGGGATTAATTAAGATCTTCGCAACATTTGTCTTTCGCTCGTTGTTTTTTCCTGTCTTTTTGCAGCTTCGGTGGAGCGCAAAAATATGAGAAGAAGACGTATTTTTTGAGCAGCAGTATTTATCTCTTAACGAGATTATGAGACAATCTAAATCACAGCACCAATACGACATTTCGGCATCTAGTAATCTTATTGGCTTTTCATTTTGATGATTTTTTTATTTTTAAGAATGAGATGAATAAGTGTAAAATGCAGTTGTATTCACTGCGGTAGTGTCTGAGAATCACAAAATCAAAATTGATTATGCAAAAGAGTTAATTTACTTTATAGATTCAGAAATAGTACGTTTGTAGAATATGTTGCCGATAATATGAGACCTTCTTGTTATATAGGCCGCTCTGGTACTGCGAGGAAGATCAAAGTAATAGATTCTAAAACCAGTCGATTCAAGAATTTATGCACCACCTGCCACAGACCGAAAGGCTGGTAGCATAGTACATATATAGATGTGGATATAAAAGAGTAGATTGCAGTTTTTTTCAATTTCCTACTGCAAGAATCAATTTACATCAAATCAATTTTAAGGTATTTACTGATAGAGTAAATAAAATTAATGTTTGCAAAAATATGTTTCGTCCTTTGTATAAATATTGGCATAGAAACAAAGGTAAACACTTCTTAGATTTCCATAATTTGATTTTATGAAAGAGTTTCGCTACTGAAGTAGCATCTCCAGGTGATATGCTACCAAGATGTGGAATCGATGTCCTAATAGGATTTCTTTTCCCCTTGAATACAGAAAAGGTAATTTTTAGAAATCGAGTTTATGTCGATATCATTCATATCACTTAGCTCTTTCCTCTAAATAAATAATCCTATTCCATCCTTTCCAGTAGTAATATGATATCAAAACAATATCAGCGTGAAATTCTCGTGGATTTTAAGGATCAGGGATATTATTTTTAGGTCAGTCAAGTGTGATTTGTCTGCGGGTCTATCCAGTTATTTACATGCCTTGTCTTCAGGCCGTCATGAGGAGAAATGAAATCGGACAGTAGAATAGAGCAAGTTGGGGGAGAAAGAGTGGGAATCGTGTAGGTTTTCGAGGAAATGTCCGATGGGCACGAGGTGATGGCAGGTGATAGGGCGGAAGAGAGTAAGAAATAGGTCGGATTGGACAGTTGGGTGGTCTCCCTGACAGACGTAGAACATAAGGGGAAGAAAACAAGAGTTGGGGAAGAAGAAACCGGAAAATATTTCCTGATCCAAGGAAAGAAAATCCACTATCAGGAGGAGTCAAGCAGACTCTGTGGAGGGCTTTTGTGGGTGGTTTACTGGATTAATTGAGGATTACTTATTTAATTTCTCGGGAATTGAGGTAGCAGGTGAAGGGAATGAGGGTGAGGTCCTTCCTGCATCGCTGGAAAAAGAGATTTTGCGAGGGGTGAGATTTTTCATCGGGAGGGAAAGAAGGGGACGAAGGGAGAAGATTTCTTCGAGGTTAGGTTTTAGGGCTTACAGAAGAAGCAAGGGGACATGCGAGCGAAAAGAAGGGTCTGCGAAGTCTATGGTGCACATTGGGAAACGTGCTATTAAATTACACGGGGGTCTTTTTAAAAGTGTTTTCTTAGGAGAGAAGTCCTACTTTATCTTGCGTGAGGTTTTCGGAAGAGATTTAGGAAGCCTTAATATGGAATTAAAATTTTGAAGTTTGGAAGAGCGGTCTTTTTTTAAATCCAGAATTATTTACAAGAACAGGTTTTTGGGGAGACGGAGTCGGTGCTTGGAATGGATTTACGCCGAGGAAAAATATATAATAAAGGCAGCTGTAGCTACTGTTGTTCATTATAGGTCGCTAGTGTTTATCCGTAAGATATATCTCCTAGACTTGCTCATTTAATTATCTGGGAAGGATCGATTCGATAAAATCTGTTTCGAAAAGTTTCGCTGAAGATTGATATTACTTTCTTTCTCTCATATTTCCTGATAATTCCATTGCATTTCGAAGGTGCTCATGCTAAGAATATTAGCTTTAACTTTTATTTCTACCCCTTGAATGACATTTTGATAACTTATGTGAAACAAATTTTCTTAAAATTCCTACTCCCATGAATGTTAAGTCCCTTAAAACAAATCATCCCACATTATCTCTTAAAACAAATCATAATTATCTCAATTACGATACTGTGTATTTTCATATGATGCTGTCCATTTTAAAATTTAGTCTCTTTTTCATGATCACTTTTAATCACCACAGGTGACATTCTGTCGCAACAACACAGGAATCAATGTGCTCTAGCTTGACTTGGTGGAACGCCATAATGATAGAATAAGTAAAACTTTGTAGTTTCCACAGGAAAGAACCTCTCCTGTGAAAACTACTAAGTTTTATTTATTCTCTCACGGGGAATGTAATTTTTCTTTCTGAAGCCGCAGTATTTTATGTCTATACCACTTTCATTCACTTAGAGAAACATTGTAAAATCCGATCGCGTGTAGCTGAAGAAATTCGGAGAGCTTTTTCTTACTCTCTACTCCGGCTGATTTTATCTTCCAGAGCTACCGTGATCATAAACGGAGATGGAATTGAAAAGACAAGCAGTAAATGGAGTTTTTATGCTTCGTTTTCCATTAAGATAACACGGCCCTGAAATTGTGATTTTGGAATAAAATATTTTAGTATAATGTGCTATCCGAAAAAATATTCAGAACTCTGGTGTAGCAGCTGCGAAGATATTTCAATGACTGGGAAGGAAATTAACCTAATTTTCTTCGAAACATACTCTTTGCACCTATTAGCACTTATAAAACGATTGATTAAAATTGCTGCGCAGGTTCGATGGCTTTCAATCAGCTGGCCCTCCTTTCATAATTATTGCGAGATCATCTAATGACGCCGGATTATTTTAATTAAGATTATTAAATTAATTGGAAATTAGCAAGGCATGAAGAAATTTCGGCGTTTGGACTTTTTATTTAATATCCTTGAGTTTTTCTTTTCAACAGATACAATCAATTGGGTTTTATAAGATGGGAAGGAAGGTTTGAGGAAAAAGATAAATCCGATAATGAATGAAAATTAGGGTTTTTATTTGATAAGGAGAAAAGATTACTTCGAATCTGCAATCGTCTTCATTCTTAAACCCCTTTATTAATGGGCGTGAACAACCTCTGACAATGGGAAGGGTTATAATCCAAGATGGCCTCGGATAAATAAGAATAGGCAGCGTTATCTTGAAAGCCATCGTTAGCCAAATAGGAGTATTTCACTTTATTTCCTCTTTTTCCTCGATATTCAGAATTAGAATACCACAAGACTAAGATCGATATAATGGAAAAATGGTAGGTGTCACACGGAGGGTAAAGCTGATTAAATATCTTTACAGGTGGAATTCATAAGGTCATTTCTAAATATTTCAGTGGTAGCTGTATTAAGTCAAATTTCACAAAATTCTATTTCTGCGAAAAGGTACATTCGTTGGAAGGTTGATCCATTGCAGACTTCGGCAGTACCCCTAAGCAGTATCTTTCATGAATGGGCCCATCTTATCGTGACCGAAATACCAGCTAACTACTGCCAAGACGGATGATTAAAAAAGCTGTAACGGAAGGAGCCGTTCCGCCTCTCAAGAAATTAGTGAAATGATTGATTACGTGTGTGTGTGTCACTTGCTTGCGCACGTGCTTGTGTGTATATAGGTAGACGGGATTTTTCACATCGTTTATTTTCTCAAGTGGTAGTCGTTGAAAGAGGGCAAAGGTACAGCGTTTTTTTCCTCCTGCTGCGGAGTGGATGTTTGGAGGAAGCACCGTATAGAGATTGAGTCAGGTTCGATGAATATTTCGAAGGAAAAAAGGATCCGGTGCTAGATTTTCTCTCTCCCACACGAGCGCTCTCCTACGGCGATCTCCGGAATGAGCTCGCGCGCAAGTTGTTTTTATGCTAATGGATCGGTTATGTTGGAGTTAGAAGTGTGGGATATATAGGGAGCCTAGAAGGTTTTTTCGGGTTCTTTTAGAACGGGAGGAAAGAGTTAGTAATGGATAGAGTGGGCGTTCACAGATGAGGAGAAACTTTTAAGGAAGAACTTGCTTTTTACTTTATTATTCGACGCCCCCGTCCATACTTTCGTCATATTTTTTGATGGATGGCTTACCCGATAACCGGAACTACCCCACGGATTTCCATTATTTTAGAAGATAATGCCATTGAGTGGGGTTTATGAAAGATGGTGTGTTGGATTTTTGAGAGATGGCATTTTTATGTAAGAATTATTCAAATTTTCTGTAAGAAACTGAAACTATTTTCTTAGTAATTTCTGTTGTAAGAACAAGTCAATTTCTATAGCTTTCCAGTAGGAATTCACTAAGAATCTAATGAATGTATTTTTATTTATATTTCCTTAGCTAAAGATCCGGATGAATTAGATTAGCGTTTCCCAACCTTTTCCGCATAATACTTCCCGACATACTAAGCCACATTTTTGCATTTTCAGTCTAAATTCAAACTGAACGTAGGAGAATATACTAAAGAAGGAATTAGACTCTGAGGTACTCCTCTTACAAGC
The DNA here is from genome assembly GCA_036926295.1 of Pachydiplax longipennis. Lineage (NCBI taxonomy): Eukaryota > Metazoa > Arthropoda > Insecta > Odonata > Libellulidae > Pachydiplax > Pachydiplax longipennis. The sequence continues at coordinate 24,399,528 of JAVFKF010000012.1, forward strand.
TCTTATTAAGTTATAGAAATCCTCGTAAAATGCGCATTACACACACAGATGTATAGAGCATTGGATAAATTGGATGGAAAATTTGAGGAACGTAATCCATCACTATGAGGCACACCAATATCACTGTGCAGCGACACAACACTTGGCAAGCACTGAACTAGTAATCTACCATTATGCTTAATGTTTTCATTATGTTGTGGTGAATATAAGAGAGATAATACAAATGTAGATATCCAAACGCTCTCGTTTGTAGTCTCTACGCCGACAGAATACACATAGAGATATCGAAACTAGAATGGTCAGCCTGTCTATGTTTTCGATTCCACTATCAGCCGGTTCAGCGATTTGATCCTCACCCTTTGATCTCTCAGGGAAAAAGTGATCGATCGGAGTCCGACCACTCGTTCTTGTACTCCTAAGTCCCGACCCGAAATATCCGCTTATTTATGTGTCGCATTAGCGTCGGCGAAATACAGAAAAAGAATCGCTCGGCACATTATAAAGTGTCGTTCCGTTCATCCTCAACTTCTCCGATGGGAATAATCCAAAGGCTCCGCCTCGATTAGATTGGCCCCGTGATAAGAAATGCACGCATAAATACCTTCGGAGAAGAAATCCGTCGCTTTATGTCGGCGACATTTTGGTGGAGATTTCTCTCCCTTCCGCATCGGCGAAAGGAGGGACTGACGGATGTGTCAGGGATCGCAATAGTGGGCGTTAGAATTTTAATGGTTTCCCGAGATAACATTTCCTTTCACGGCTGATTAATGATCGCAACCTTTCAAGGGGCTTAAGTGTCTCGAGGTATTTTCTCGTTTATTATTTTTTGTTTCACCCGACCGTCTCCAAAAATTGTGTTCGGAATTGCCCACATGCGCATATAAATGTATGCATTAATAAGCAGGCCTACGTTTGAAACCGTTTTAATTTTTCCGATTAATTATCTTCTCCGCTGCTGTACATTGAGTTGGAAAACTAGGTTTGCTCTTAGTTTGGAGCTTACACCATTTTGTTTCTCAATGTAAATGACCTATTTTTGATTGATATTTTGACTTAAAAATAAAAAAGCATATGAAATAATGAAAGCTAACGAAAGGCGTGTAATTAAAGTAATATAATGAGCATAGTTAATCTAGTACTTGGGGAATTATTCACTACCGTAGTAATAATTTGCACGTTTATCTGGGAGTATATCTGAATTTTATCGGTGAGTAATCAAATTGGAGATTTTTGGTTTTAAATGTTTATGGATCAAGTGCTATTATTCATTACCCGCACCCTTACCTCAAGCCTTATTTTCCAATTTTGAAATATACTGAGAAAATTGAAGTGAAGCATACGTGAACTACAAAGTTGGGCAAAAGAAAAGATTTTGTTTGCAAGAAATTAAATTCGTATTGAGTTTGTATACACTTCACTTCGAGAATAGTTGGAAGATGCCGTCTACCTAAAAATTGTTTTATTTCTTTTAGATGTTTCTATAAACATTACTGTGCAGCTTCGAAATTTGTGAATTTCTATCTTAAACTCAGTATAAGAAAATAACGGAAAATAATTTTCAGAAAATATGCTATTTGCGTTCTCATTCAGCATAAGCTTTAAACATAACGTATCTCATCCTCTAGCATTAATATCTCAGTTGCTTGGTACCAGTCTTCTTAATTTATGTATCTTCTTACGTACAAGATATACGAATATTTTATGTAACAAGATATAAATTGATTTAGATCCTATTAGATAGAGCTGCTAATTTCTCCCAATTACTCATGTTGTAGAAATATAAGCACGTGTAATATATCTTCGCCCATTTTGTAGGCGTCCATACATTTCGCGAATAAAAGGTCGAATCTGCATCCGACAATTTAAGGGAAATGCCGCGTCATGAATAAAGATAAGGAAGGAAGGAATACTTTCCCGAAAAAAAAACCCAACTTACCTTCGGAAAAATCAGATAAAAACATCCCGCAGAACAGCCTCGACAAAATTTGCCGAATATATATTTATGTAAGTTCCTCTATCGGTATGAATAAAGATGAGCGCGCTGGCTTTTTCTCGCCCGTCTTTTATTCTCTTCCCGGAGTACGTAGCGGGGCTCTTTCGAGGGAGAGAGGCCACTTGAGAAAAAAATACTCTTTCCCATCATGCGATGCCGGTGAGTTCTTGACCCACGGTCATATTATGGTGAGGTCCACTTTGCGTCGAGGAGTGTTTCCGGGAGGAAGGGAGTGGAGAGTTTTCGAGGAACCATTTTAAAAAAGGCCCCGCGAGTTGTTTGGGTGATGGAGAGGAGAATGGTGATGTTAAAAGCGGAATTGAGTAAAGAGATGGTGAGAAGGGAGATTGATGGAGACGGCGTTGCTGAAAGAAACATTTCTGAATTGTCGTTGAATCCAGGGTTAAAGTAGTTGCGAGTTCTCTTTATGCAGGAATGGTTGTTGAGTGTGGCTTACACCGTTATTGTTGAATCTCTTTATTATCTTTTAGTACTAGCTCTTTCCTCGAGTTCATCTTCTTTAAATATGTACAAATTTTTCTGAAAGATGACGGATTCTGCATGCTCAAAGCATTATCCGATACAATGAAATTATCCTTAATGCAATTAAAAATTCAAAATCTCATTAGTGAAATATCTTAGTTACACATTGAGAAGTTATAAATCGATATCTGAATGCTGACAAGAGTGATATGTAGAAAGTAAGCTTCTATGATTCTGAAAATGATCTGGCCTTAATTTTTGGACTGTTAATATATTCCATTCTAAATTAATGGAAAACACATAGACTGACTTAGTGCTCCTGCATATACTTGGAAATTCTGTTTCTTCATCCCAATTTTGGAAAGCGATCATATAGTGAATTTAATGGTAATATCAACTTCAGTCGTATAAACTTAGCGCACAGCAATTGGAAAAACTGTCCATTCATGTAACGTAATGGTCATTTTTAATCATTAAGCTTATTGGATTTAAAATTGAATCGGCCTACTTCGTGACTAAATAAAAGTAGTGTTAGTGTTTTAGCAAAGTTTATCTTAAAGGACGACAGTTCTACTTCGATTCTGGTTGAGAAAGTAGCAAATAATTTGATGTACTATTGGAATATACAGCTTAATTTATCGAAAGATCTGATTGGTAAAGAAACTTTAAAAAAATACTAAATGAGGGAGGTACGTGATGACAGATGGAATTTTTAATAAGATCACTCACGTCAGTCATCACAAACTTGTAAATGGGACGCTATAATTGTATATGAATTGACCTTATTTTGGAGATTTAGGTAATCATACCTTCTGTCCGCGAGTTTGCAACATGTTGCAGACGATTAGTCGGGTAAACATGAAGGCATTTTGAAGATGAACGAGGAAGTATCTCATAGCTCGGAGGGAGGCAGGTTTTTTCTTCTCGTGGGCAAAGGGAAAAGGGGTGGCCTCATAAATGGGGAAAAGGCGAGACCAATCGTTCTTTCGCGGTGCCACGGTATTTTTTCTACGCCTCAAGGAAAGGGAAGGATTAGGGGGCGGGGTCCTTTTTTGTATATTTTTCTGAATGACAGGTGAAAGGTTTCGGTCTTTATTTTTTCCTCAAAGAAAAAGGATCAGCGGAGAGAATGGAAGGCAGAATGGTTGTGTGGACAGGGTTTTTCTAGAATGAGGCGAGAGTTGGCCACCAATAAAGGTGTCATATTGTGAGCGCGCGCGGCCCTGTGTGTGTGGGTAAATTTTTGGAAGGCGTTGGTCGGACGGCAGTCTTTGAAAAATTTTACGGTGTGTAAGAAAGGAGAAAGGTTTCCCGACGTTTCGTTTTCAAGTTGAGGTTTGGGTTGCCTAGGTGAGGGTGATCACGAAGTTTTGAAGTCTAATGGGTGTTTTCTCCGGCGTTGAATAGGCGAAGAGTGACTTACGTCATGGAGAACAGTTAGTAGCAAATTAACACGTTATTCAAAAAATAAAGGGGTCGAGTCTTCCTTTCGGCTTTTTGAGTTGAGTCTCGTTTTTACTACTATTCCATGAAGTCGCATCGCTCCCGGTTTGAAATGAAATTTTCTCGTTTGGTTGGAGGAGAAATTTATTTCAAAGCGCCGCGAAAAAAAATAATTAAAGAGTTTTTGCGCGAATATTTATAATTAAATGTAAGAGAAAATTTTTATGATGTGCCGCTGAAAAAGGACATTTCCGTAAATTTTTAACGGCCGAGATTTTCCTTCCTAGTTGACGTATTCTTCTACTCGCTGAGATTAATTTATCCTGCTTATGTTAAGTGTGGAATGAAGCTAATTGTATAAAGAGAAAAAATTTAGGAAACTTTTAAAATTTTCAAACAATTTAATCTCCTGAATCCTTGAATTCTTGATACTTATATATAGTCTTATTCATGAATCTGTATTTCGAATAATTTGAAGCTGATCCGAGTGATTTGACTAGGTTGTACATGTAATTCTGTGACGTCGATGTTCACCAGTAATAATTTTTCATTCGCTTTTCTTGCAAGCTGAAATGTTTTTATGAAGGCTTACGAAGGCTTATAAAAGGCTTATAAAATTGTTCGTTCCTGATTTTAGACGGAAGGAAAGGAATCTGTTAGAAACATATGGAAAGGCTAAAAGCATTCTCCCTTTTCTGATTCAAATTGAGCGGAAATAAAATATTGTTTTACTAGTCTGTGTCGATAAAGAGGAAACACGTGAAGGCGAAACATCCTAAGTGAGGGAAACAAGGGTTAAGTGTCAGGAAAGGGAAGGAAAAACAGAAGTGCGCCATGTGCAGCGACATTTTGGTCTCCAACACACGCATCAGGGTCATCCGCTGACCTCCGCCTATCGAGAAGCTATAAGGGCAAACAAGAAATCCCGCCATCTTCCGCCCCTTCTTCCTCACCCACACTGTCGCTTCCCACGTGGCCAAAGAAGCTCCAAAGCCAAAGCGAGTTTGCGTCAGTGAAAGGGCTTCCTTGTGAAAAGGAGTACGTGGAAAGATAGGAAGAGGGAAGCTAGGGAAAGTTCAAGAGCGATGGTGAGAAGGCTATTGGGGATTAGCTGTGGCGCGCCGATGTAAAAGAAAAGTTATTGGGATTGAAGGGAAGGGTTTACTCGAATCACGGAAAAGGAACCGAGGTTTATTCAAGGGTAGGATAAAGCAAAAATGTGCATTGTGAATCGTGTGAAATCTATCTTTCCAGAATTTTTGGTGTAAAGGTATTATTATAATCAGTATCACACACATTAGTATAATTTGCTAGACATTTTCAGTATTTTAAAACGAGATTTTCATGGGAAAATATCAATTTCATTGAACATTTTATTCGAAGTTAAAATCATTTGTTTCTGAGTTAATACTGAGCACATTAGAGGGTACGAATTTTATTTCCCTCAATATTTTTTTAAGAAGTATCGCACTACAGAGAAGCCACCCTTAAATTTATTTTTGCGTCCTGAAGGTGAAGGATGTACTTTTATTTAATCAATTCTGTGACGCCCTTTGCATTCGATCTGATAGTCAGGAATTCTTAAAGACTAATTTTTCTTTGCACATCTCGTTGGCGCCAGACACCTTACATCTAGAATGTCAGACCAATCAATAAATAAATCGAGGTGTCCAGACATTTTTTAACATTTTATTATTGATTGATGTCGTTGAGTTAATATTTCAATTCCTACTCTTTCAATTCTTCCCTTCTACTGCGAAGACGACACGTGCTTTTCACTTGCAAATTTCAATTTTAAGATCTTTTATTATCTGCTAGGCATATTATTTTTCAGGATTCAATGTTGAACAAAAGGTAGTGGTGGCAGTTGAAGATTATTATTAATGCCAGAGGAAAAATGGTTCCGAAGGGAAAGACATGTGAGAAAATAGAAGTGGAACAGAGGAAGATCAAAGCTTGTATTGTCCGAAATGGAATGTAAAGAGAGAGATAAGTTTGAGTAATGACGCGACCGTGGCAGCTTGATTGAGACGGAACCTTGGCCGAGCTGTGTGTGTGTGACGAATAGGAATTTATATCTTCCGGAGCCAAGGATAGACACGCGAACAAAAGAACCACGACATAGGTGGAGTGAAAGGTAAAAGCTGATTTTAGAAGTCTGCTTTCTTTGACGGCTGTTAATGGAGTTTTATGACAGGGAGTATGAGGTATGGCGAACAATGGAAGAGATTGAAAGACAAACCAAATAGTGGCCGAGGGTAACTAAAATTAATCATCGCCAGTGTCTATAGCTTGGTTATAAGGCGTTTCAAGAAAGGAAGCTCGAAGACTTATCTATAATTCATCGAGGATAAGCAATTCCGATTGATGTAATGCATAGGCTTTTATATGGTTAAATTTTGATGATTTTTCGAGAAAATGCACCATCTAATTATTAATAAAGTATTGAAAATTTCAAATTATCGGGCAGTAATTGGATTTTCCGAATTTATTTTGAAAAGTATTATTTGCTTCGTTTACTGTGGACGTATTGTGACGTCGAAGATGGAAAATTTGTTCCTTTAGATTCATCTAATTCTTTTTAAATGTAAAACTTTTGAGTATTAATTACTTGATGCGATAAATATTTTGGAATGATGAGGAAATTACTATGCGAAGTTCTGCCGTCTCTAAGTCTATGGTGTTCCACAAAGTTTCAGTAATTTAGATTGATTTTATTCTTAAACTATTTATTATCTATTTTATGACTGAAATCCTAAATTTCCTTCAAATTTACATGTTATTACTTGTATTTAGCATTATTTTTCTAGATATTTCCTTCAGCTTTTTGCTGGGCCCGATAAACTCATAAGAGATTATTTTAGAGACCTCAGAAAAGAAAATTCAGATATTTTCTGATAAAATTTAGTTTTTGTGAATTACAGGATGAATTAATCTTTTTACTTGTACTCGAAGATCAATGAAATAGCGAACTGAATCAGAATTGCCTGTATACACCCAATCGCTTGGTATCTTTATTTTATTTTAATTACTCAAATTTCTATTCGTGTACGTGATCTGTTATTTAATCCATTTGTTACTATTCATATTACGTTAATACATTTTCCAGCCTCCTTCACAATAACACATACGGTTATCGAAAAAGGAATATTGGATAAGTTCCTCTGATCTCTCTCTGCCTACCAGCCATCGTAAATAAAATAAAGTAAAAATGTAAGCCATTTCCCAGCTCTCGTAACTTAAAAGCGACCTTTGCCTTTCTGTGGCAGTGTCCGAGTTCGCGATCCCTGAACCGGTCCCGAGGGAAAACCAAGTTCTGCAGAAATGTAGTTAAAGGAAAGTGGTAAGGGGAAGTCGAAAAAAAATCAGGGTTTCCTTTTCCTTCGCGATTCCTTTTACGAAAATAGGGAGACTGGGATAAGGGTTTGGAGTGACGGAAGGAGAACTCCGAAATACCTCTGTGTGGCTTCCTTCCTCTTTGATAGAGGGAGCCACTCTTCCCTTCGAACCAATCTCCCTCACCACGCCCACGCTTCTTCTTTCCTTCCGTCCTCCCACGATCGCCCACTGCACGCGAATCTTTAAGGAGGAAATATAATCTCCTTTCTCCATTTAATTCCCTGAGAAATGCATCTCAGGATCAACTCTACCGGACGGAAAGGGAGTGAACGTTTAAATTTGTGCTATCGGGAGGAATTTTCAAGCTACCTCAAAAGGAAAGCATCTAATTCTGGAAATTGAAAGTCGATTGAGTTGAAATCCAGTCCATTTTCAGTAGTAGTTAAATTTTCTGGAAGCCATGTAGTCACTTTACTTACGAAGTCACTTCTTTGTTGCTGCAGCACTTGAAGATTTGGATGAAAAATTAGTAATAGTCGAGAAAGTAATTTGAAAATTTGTTAGCCTGATAACTCTTGTCTATAGCATTAAATTATTATATATTTTTATTTATTTGATCTGTGAATTGAATCATCGATAACGGGAACCATCCTCTTTTATTAGTTCTTTTATTAATTATTTACTTTTCAAGACCTAATCAAATAAGAAATATGGTTTTGTTCGCTTTCTCATTCGTTGAATTTCCTCAAAAATAGTTTCGATATCGATATTTTAAAATTTCTTTTATTTAATACCACCTTTTAATTCCTGCAGCTAAAGAAAACTGATTTTCATGCGACTTCCTTCTCCACAAGTCCTGAGATCAGAGCTACGTTGTTTCCTTACCGTAGCAGTACCAGCGTCTGTTACACATCCATCTTCACTTTCCCTTTCTTCCCTTATTTTATTCCTTTCGTGTGCTCCTCCTTGCTTTATCACTTTCTCTCCTTGTGCCCTCTCTATTTCTCAGAATCCCAAGTTCCTGGAATAGTTGGATTCACTTATCGCCAGAGGGGCCAGTGTAGCGATATCTTCCTCTCCCTGTCTCCGAGCCAAATTGGTTCGACCGGCTTTGGACTTAATTGCAACAGCGTAAGGATCAGTCGCCTGATAAGGCTTTAGAGGGTAGGGATTATTGGTCAGAGAGAAAAAGGAGCAATAAGGTCCTATTTTCCGCAGTCGATTGAGATTAAAAATCCGTATTTATATATATTCTCATTGGGTTTTCCGAGGACTTTTTACGCAACTTTTCTATTTCCAGCCTTTTCCGTTGTTAGCATACCGCGACCACTTCATTACCAAGGGATTTTAATTCATGACGTGAGGGAAGATATTTAGTAAAATTTTTTCAGTACATAATCTTTTATTTGGTACATACGTAGAAGTTATGAAATTAACGCAGCGAGCTTACTTCGAGATGAGGAAAGTTTTCTTTTCCGAATGATATACAAAGCAATTGCTCAGTACTGATTCATTTCCCAATGTGAACTACCTTATCCTTTTGGTAAAGTCATCTACAGACCATTTTCAAAATTTTCTTCTTTACTATCTCATTTTTTTCCAGTATTCTTTAATTTTCTAGGTCAAACTCTTTCTTTCTTCAGATCACTTTAAGCTCATTTTTCTCTCTTCAAACTTAGAAACCCGTCGATGGATATGAGGGAATTTCACTTCAAATTTCACGGCTTTGTCTCTCCCCTTCTTGGTATTAATCAGAAAAGAGATGTTCCGCAATAAATTTCAAAGATTTACTCCGCGATTCGTTGAGCTAATCCCATTCGAGTTTTCCGTCGCGCCAAATTCTCAGCCTCACCCAGAAGCTAATATTTGCAAACGCTTTTCCGTCGATGACGCTTTCGCATAATCGATAAAACAATAATTAGTCTCCCTCCGTTTGAGTGGTTCCTCGGGAAGGGCCGTCACATCTTCCAAACAGCCATTATTCTAAAGATTAAAGGCTCCGACCCAATTCAAAACTCCACGTGAAATTAGTCAACGGCGCGACGCGGCGGTTCCTTCTGGGACGTCCCTCCGTCTTCGAGGCCTATCTGCATAAAAATTGCATTAAACATGCCTCCCTCACGCCGACTCCTTTCTTCCCTCCACTCTGTCGTTCTCAGCACAACATAGCTTCTCGCATGATTTATGCAAGGAGTATCGGTTTCGGGCAAAAAAGAGGCGGGAGACTCTCCCCCGCTGAAAGTCCATCGCATTCCGTGTTCACCGGTCGAAGTCCCGGAAGGAAGGATGGTCGACCGGGCAAGAGAGAGAGGTTTTGATGGATGTAAAGAGAGGGAGAGAGGCCAAAAGAACGTGGTGGTGAGAATGGAATGGAGGAAGGAGAGAAGATGGGAGTAAAGAGGAAGAAAGGATTGGGAAAGGGATCGAAGGTGGGAAATCAAAGTAGAAAAGGGGGATGAAAGTTGAGAGGTAAGAGGGGGATATCGATAGAAAGGAAAAGAGTGAACGGATAGGGAAATCTAGGAGTGAAAGAGGCTTAGTTCTTGGAGGGTTGGCTGGAAACGGTTTCGGTCCTGCAAGCGGCGTGGGCAAGACAGAATGATTGAGTGAGTTCGGGAATGGGAGAAAGTGGGTATGTGGGAGGGAAGAAGACTTACGTTTTGGCTAAGAAAAAGAGGGTTCGAAGAGGAAGAGGCCGAAAGGGACGTAGGGTATTAAGAAGGGGGTTGTTTCGGAATGAAACAGTTGAAAGAGGAGACGCTATCGAAGGATATAGTGGAAGATGGAGATGAGAAGAAGGGGATGTGGTTACAGTAAGGGAAGAAAGCTTCATAAAGGAGTATATGAAAGGTATGAAAAACTAGGTCAGGATGTCGAAAGAAGGCTGTATTCGAAGGGAAAGATCTCAAAGGAATAATAATAATCAAAAGCTGCTCCTGTCGAAAACAGCGGTAAGAGTGATTCGAATAATTTTAGGTGGATTGGATGATTGAATTCAACCATAATGAATAAATCTTTTTCCTATTGGCAGCATCTTTTTATTACACATGATTTGTACCATTTTTTCTTGAAGTATTTGGTTTCTGATGAAAAATTCTGAAGGAGATAATCTTTATAAGATTAAAACGCTAATATATAAACCTTGAATTCCAATCTAGGTCCTAAATTAATACCATTGGAAAAGTCTTCCCTAAGCAATGTGTGAATATTGCCAAATCGAAACATAAGTTAACCGAGTGAAATGGTTATCTACTTTTTTCCTAAAATGGATAAATTTTTCTATTAAATGACACTCATTCGTTCCTCCTGAGACACGGAAAAGAAGACTAAAATAATGCAGTACATTTTAAGAAGATTCGTTCTCGTCGTCTTTCACCCATTCCATAATTGCATTTCAATGTCTATTGGGTAACTTATGTACCCGAGCGCCACTTTCTTCTATTGGCAAGGTTTTCGGGATATTCCATTACAGCATAAAATAATGGACCTTGATATCAAGAGTCCAGGATAAAATAGATAAAAGTGCGATGGGAATGGAGGCCGAGCATTTTTCTGAAAGTTGGATATTTTCCGATGGAAGGAAATATCGGAAATGTTGGGAATGCATCGAAGTAGGGATTTCTAACAGGATTTTGGCACGAGAAGATCGTGTATTTGGGGAGATAAGGGGAGATTCGAGTGATAGGGTTGGCCATTGTAAGGATTTGCCTTTGACGGGCCGATCTTGAAAGAGAGACTGCCAGAAGTGAATAAGTTTTTCTCAGATTTGAGAAATCAGTTGCCTTTGCCTAATGGTTACGCAGGATCGGAAACGTGAGTATGCGAGATTCTAATACCAAGAGAAGATGACGTGAGATGTGAGAGGAGGCCTTTGTGACCCTTTGGAGGGGATAAACCCATTTGAAAAATGAATTTAGTCAGATGGAGTTGGATATGGTCTTTTGATGTATATAAATAGAAGTATGTGTATATATGTAAGAACAGCGGAATTCCGAAGAAGGAATTTATCATTTTGGACCGAAAAAGTTTTCATTTTTATTTTTTATATTTCTTGTAAGATCATTTTGAATTCTCTGACTGATCAGCTGGTGAATAATGTTTTATTATGTTAAAATATTTTACTTATTTTTAACCAAGTATTTTCTATAGAGGATTTCCTGTTACACACGTAAATGAAGTATTTTAGGTTACAAAGTTGATTCTAGCCAAAAATTTTTAAGGACGTCTATATTGTCTTTTCTTTTGAGAAGATTCTTCTCATTTTTCTACATCTTTATATAAAGTAATTAGTTATATGTTAATAAGATTTCGCTACATCGCAGTAAATCAGAAGGACTAAATAAATTTTAATCAATCATTCAAAGTAATCGACTATGAAATTTTTTCAAAATCTTTCTGTTATAGGAACTGTTCGATAATTGGCAATTTGTATTGTATACCGCCCCTAGTAAGACTGATTGTCAGCGGTAACCTTTATTTAGCGATATTTAATGGTCGGTGGGTTATTCAGAAGTTGGAAGCTGGGAAATATGTTGCTGCAGCTGCTACTAAATGAGGTATAGGGCACGAGCTGCCTCGGGTTTATCGATGTGGAAGAGAAAGAGGTTTTAACGGCAAGGTTGCCCCGAGGAATCGGTAATTGGAAAATTGAGCCAGAGAAAGGGTATGGGCCAAGATGGGGGTGGTTTGAACGAAAGGAAGTTTTAGAGCGGGGGAAGGAGGTCAGAGTCAAGTACGCTGGGGTAGGAAGGCATTGTAGCTAAGAGTTTACCTCTGTTACGGGCAGTGGCGGTCAGTCAGAAGCGGAGGAAAGGACCCTTCGGTTTTTGGAGTTCACGGGACGGTGACCACTGCCAAAGGGGGTCGATATTTATTGGTCCGAGGGAATGGCATGCTCAGTAAGAACTAGCAGTGCCCTCTAGAATTATGCTGGCTATGACACGCATGGGGAGAAAGCTCTTTGATCGAGCTCACCAAGATGAAATCGCCATTAACTATTGCATTCCACTCGATTGGATATCAGACTTTCGCATTTCAAGTTTAATTCGATAAAATACTCATCCAGTATTTACGGAATCGGCAAAGCTTTGACATACTGTCGAAAATCGAGCCGTGAGGAAAGTTAATCGAAATTGTCAAGATGTTAGCTAAAGACCAGGAGATTTGATAGATATGAGAAATTTTAGTAAGTATTGTGGGTTATATTGTGGGATATGTTAGATGCATTCTTTAAAGAAAACGTGGAATTTATACAATAAATACGGAGCGTGCCACTAGCTAGCAAAGCGTGCGGGTTTTGAAAATATTCCTTTCTGGACGACACTGTACATTCCCCTCACAAGTGTACTCATATGAGGTGAAATTACGAGGAACCCATGGTGATAAAATTATATAAGCACCAAAAATTGATATCGAGGAATCCGTTGTTGTGAAGCAGAGAGATATCCTTTTTTAAACTTATCCACACTAATGAATGTGCAATGTAGAATAAGCATGTTCACAATTCTATTATTTAACCTTTGAGTTTGAAAGAAATTTTAACGCAAGCACTCGTTTTGGTTCAGTCGAGAAGAAAATGGTTTAGGAAGGATGAAAGACTAATATTATTAATCTGAATGAACCAAAACATGCGTAATTTGATTTGTTGAAACCAAAATTTTGACATCAGGTTTTATTATTAGTGTTGTTAGGTTCACACCAGTGCATGTAGTGATTAGTGTCAGCAAAATATCGCAATGGGGAAAGCTCTTCCAGTGGAATAATTACATCATCTCCACCTGAAACCATCCGGTCGTACGCGGAAAAGCGCCAAAATGTTCCCTCATTTCGTCAGACTTCCAGCACGGAGCGAAAATGTTGAATTGTTTCCCGTTTCTCTAGCAGCATCCCGCTCTATTTCTGCACGCTGCCGTAATAATCCTTCCCTATGCATTCATGAAATTCAGAGATCTGGATAGAGTCCGCTTTTGATTCGCGACTTACTGCTCCGTGATGCGGAAGGAGGCTTGCAACCGAGGAGGATACCTCCGTAGCAGTGATTCTGTGGACGCTTGGATAGCGTGATTGGGTGAGCGTGGCGACCACATCCTGCTCCCTCAAGCTCGAAAAGCATCCTCCTCCCCACCGCTGCCAAGAGATCCTAATTTGCCCTCCGATACTTCCCTCACCTTCCCGCCGCATCCTCCTGCCCCTTCTCTCTTTCTCGCCACAAAAGCATTAACAATACACTCCTCCGCCGCACCCATCTCCAGTGGGTGGACGTTGAGTGTTGGCGCGGCTCTCATTGTCAGAGGCTGCCGCTTTGCGACATCTGTTGTTTGAAATCCCGCTCCTCCAATAATACCACACCCTACTCTTCCCGCTGTCTACGTATACTATACTCGCGTCCGATCCTTGACTTTACGCTGCCCTCACTTCGATTGAATGAGAGGCTTTTTGGGAGGCATATGGCGTTCTGAGTGGAGCCAATTGTGAGGAGGATAGGGGTTTTGGACCCCAATTTGTCAACTCCTTGGAATTTTTCGAAGGTCTAACAGAGGTCGAGGAGAGATTGAATGAATGCGTTTTCACGGAGGATGAGTCGTCATGAGTGGATGAGAGAGACGATGGTGTAAAATCCCACTAGAAATAATTATTACTTGCTATGTAAATGGGTACGGCTTCTGTTTTCACTTTGTCAGCAGCGATTCAATGAGTGAATCATCGCATAACATTTTAAACATTTTCTGTTTGTTGGTGGAACGTTTTCAACTTCACGCCTTCCGGTCAAAAAGCCTCAACGGCTATTCTTCTTTTTCCTATTTATTATTTTCTATAAGCATTGTCTTTGGATTTTATCATTTGTAAGTTAGTTTTGACAGTTTTGAAATTTATTATCATGATATATTTTTGTTTACTTATGTATGCCACAATTATATAATATAGTTAAGTTTCTTTTTCCGCTAAGATATACAAAATTCCGTTATTAGAACCTCTTATATCCCGTTTTTGTACCTTAATCACATTAAAACTTCTTTCATTCAAGATTTAAATTAATACCGCGCGAGCCGCCGTATGGCATTTTCTTCATGCTGTCTATAGATAAAATGCTAGCCCTATATTTTTATGTTAAATATGATGGATTGTTTATGATGGATTTAAATTTTAACACTTGAACTCTCGTTGTGTAAAGCATCTTTTCAAATACATAATATGATTCCATGTCTCTACTGTTTTGGCCTGTTTGGTCCACGCATTATCATCATTAAACATAAATTATAAAAATGATGCAAAATTTAACTTACCCGTAATTTGAAGGACTTTATATAAATTCAGCAGAAATATTCCACTTCGTTAGTAATAATTTCGGCTATAAAGATTGAATTTACTATATGAGATTCTTTTGGAAAAATAAGTGCACAACTTTCCTCCTTACAAAATACTACGCGTGAGGATTATCTATGATGAACTCGTGTCGCAGGGACGTCGAGTTCTTTAATCACAGGTTTTGGTTTCAGCTCAGAAGTAGGAAGGGCCCAGCACTACGCGTTACAATCAGTTTTGAAACCTTGGAGCTCGGATTATATTGAGATTTGCGTCCAGAAGGGAGAGGAAAGGACGCTTAATTTCTTAAGCAGCTTAAAGACATGGGCGGAAGAAAGATTCGCTTACCCGTGAGGTTCTAGAATGAAAAAAACGAGCAATCTTTATCCTAATCCTTTTCCTCGTCAGGCCTTCGTTTGCAGGGATTCCTTATTCTTCGCTTTTTTCCATTTTTCGAATCCCAAGATGTGCGCGCGTGTGGTGTAAAACTTCAAAGGCTCGAAAGTGGTGTAACCTTACGTTAATGTCTTACGTGAAAGAAGATACGAGAACTTTGGTTTGAAAGGCCATGCTTAACTGCTCCTAGAAGCGGAGCTGGTGCCTTTAATTCTCTCGTGAATGCTACTGGAGAGAAGTTTCCATCTTTAATTCCCTTCACGCTCTATGTCTAACGTCTCCTCGGTTTGAGCAGCAGTAATTCATTATGATAATCCTGTAAAACTGTCGTCCCATCTTTCGATATCCTTTCCAGGAAGGGTTTACGCATGTGAAATATGTCATAATACTTAAGCTAACAAAAGGGGAGATATTGTTTGGTGTCATTGGTGCACGAACTCAGGTCTTCCACTTTCCTGGGAGGATACTTTAATGCGAAATGGTTCCAATATCTCTTTCCTACGCCGTTACACTTAACTTGCACTTTTCTTATAAAATTTCCTTAAAAATGCCTATGATAAGATATATTATTGATCGATATCATGATCAAGTTGGGATACGGAGTACTCGATATCCGTATTTTCTCTTAGTTTGAGTCTAATAATTAAACATGGGCAGCACCTTCGTTAAAGCACAATTGTAATTAAATAATCTACCTACTAATAACTATATACTCCTATTTAAATACATCTAACCCTTCGCCTGCCCAAAACTTAATCAGCAATAATTTAAATTAAAGCCCACTTTTTGTTATTAATTAGGTTTCATTTCCTTGCTTTTGAAAGAAATTTGTCGGAATAATTTCGAAATTATTTCTACCGAAGGATTAATTGACCTCGAGCTGAATATGACTTGTCTTTCAACAAATGCTCATCTCAAATCGAAGACGATTTTTAATATCAGACGCGTAATTTTTCATCGGCGATGATATTGGATCATACTCCCAATTATCTCATAGATCAATTGCTTATCACACAGTGGCTGAATTTTCCGAAGTATTGGAAAAGAACTTGCTTGTTTCAGGGGCCTATATTTAGGCAACCGACCGTTGCGACGAAATGGAATTGGCCGTACGAGGCCAAGTGGGGCAAACGCAACCATCGATGCATTTTCGCCGCCACTCTTTCTCCATAATTTTAGCCCTGGATTCGCCGAGAATGCGGGAAGTAGAGTGAGATAGGGCTTTTCAGACCGTCAAGGTCTCTCGTTGCGAACGGTCGCGAATCGTTCGAAAATGACGGTGGAATAGGGGTTGAGAGGGGTTTGAAATCGGGCGTTGGAAGTTTGAGCGGCAAGATTTGTGCGGCGCGGAATGGCAGTGAAAACGCCACCCAAAAACAATGCGTTTTGCACTCAACTCTGGCGCACAACACTTGGGTGAAGGGTCGACTCAATGCCTCGCGGGAGAGAAATAAAACGGAACCAAAGGGGCGAAGAGAATCAAATGGGACGGGCCATTTTGCTGCCAGGAAACAACCAGTCGACTCCTTTCCACTGGCTGCATTCCAGAGAGTACGAAAGAGGAGGATTAAAAGCGGTGAGAAGAAATTAAACCAGATGATGACTATTATTACGGAATCGGGTAAATTCACCTCCTCTTTTGGAAGGTGCACTGAGGCATGAGTTCATTTGGCATTGTCACAGAAGGTTATGATCTATCCATATCTCCTCGAGGATTTCAATTTACAATTCATTAGTTACATATTGAGGGTAATTGGAACGGACTGTAATATTCTGAGATTTTCCATCATCGGTATATAGTTGATTGATAGTTTTCATCCCATAGCTGAGCGATACTCGATTTTAGACAAATTCTTCGTATTTTGACCTATTATTCGGGCATTAATTGAATCTACTAAACATTTCAGTTATTATATGCCGTAAATTGGTTGCATACAAATTACTAAATTTTCTCAAATTCCCTGGATTAATATTTTTTCTATATAGTAATTAAAATTTAGTAATTATCCATGTAACCCTCTATTAGAATCTATCAAGTTTATTGTTAAATTAAGCATCTTTAAGCTAAAAAAAATTAAGGTGAGAAATAGTTCATCCCCGAAAACACGTTTAAAATACTTTTTTCCTTGGAATTCTTAACTTCAAAGAACAGAAAAATTACAGGCCATATGAAAGAACTTTGGATAAAATCAGCTGAAGTAAGTCACAATATTCCTCAGTTTGTAATTATAAGAACTCCTGCATTGTTTGATATGAATGGATTTTTTTTGAATGACTCATTCGCGCACCTATTAATAAATAGAATTATTTTTAAATTTCATTAGATTTGCATCCTTTCAGGTTCATTTTGTAATAAACGGATGCGTTTTTTTAAATCCACAGATTCTACACTCCCGCTCTCTGAGAAATACTACTCCCATTTTACACATGAGCATCTATCAGTTTATTTCAAGATCTATTGCGTAACTTAACGTAGAAAAAATATTTTGGTCTTTCCCTTTCATTTGGAAAGTAGTCGCACGAGTAAAGGAGATCCTCTCACTATAATTGGAG
This sequence comes from Pachydiplax longipennis, assembly GCA_036926295.1. Taxonomy (NCBI): domain Eukaryota; kingdom Metazoa; phylum Arthropoda; class Insecta; order Odonata; family Libellulidae; genus Pachydiplax; species Pachydiplax longipennis. The sequence continues at coordinate 24,417,037 of JAVFKF010000012.1, forward strand.
GCCCAATCGTAGAATCGAGCACGTTCATGTATATCCAGCGTCGGTTGCTTCATTTCGTTGTTTTCCTGGGAACCAATAATTAATACGACATTGGTCTGCTATAACTCGCTGTTCGATATCAATTATCTCCGCTGCATTCGTAAAATTACAGAGATCGCCCGACACGTCAACAGTAAGCGCACTTGTAATGGAGGATCGAACTTCTATCGAATGCCATCTACGAGCATCTCACTCAAACTCTTCGTACCGTTTAGAGCTAATTTTTCCCCGCCACCGATATTTAGGCCGTAATTTTCTCGTTCTGCTGCTACTTAAAGGGATCAGAGAGCTGAATGCTCCTAGTCATTACAAGACTTTTCGACTTTGCCCATAAATAATGGATAACGCCGCTCTCATCATTAACCTCATTTCAATATCCCTAAAGTTATAAGCATCCGGTTTACGTATTTTCTAAGACGGTGGATGCCTTAGGTGCATTTACGAGATAATTGGCTCCGGGAAATGGATAGGTGAACTAGAAGCAAATTAGGATAGTTTAGTAATCTACATTATGTATTTTCAGGCTCTTTGATGCGCTTTCAGCTACTTTTTTTATTCATTCAAGATTTATGACGTAGCCCTATGTTTACGAAGCTATTATTATGCTCATCTGAAATATATCAACGAGTAATTATTTTCTAAGAACAACGTAAAATGAATTGTAGCATGATGGAGTGTGCTTTAGGAAGTTATCTCCTAATTATACATCCACCATTATTTAAGAGATAAAGTTTGAGATAGAGATGGAAAGTAGAAAGACACTACGTTAAGCAGTTAAACTGATTTTATTTTTTTTCGTTATGTTGCATATTTCGTAATTTCGTTGATTAGATAACAATGTAGTCAATTTTTAATATTCATTCGACAAATTTTCTAATGTAACATCCTAGCTTGAAGTAAAAAAAATACTTCATTTAAATATTCTTTCATCAAATTCTGTGAAACAGCTTTATTGTACCTGGTTCCTAAGGGTAAAACCCTTTTTTTTCTTATTTAGAAGCACACGATTGGGCTTATATATATCTTATAGAGCAGGCATATACTGTTTATGAATCGACGTTTACTCATGAATTTACGAACACGGTTTTACGGTTTGATTTTAAGCAATTAATTATAGAAGAGAGTAACGAATTACATCCCATCTAAAATAATACCAATCCCTTTCATCTAAGTTTAACTCCCGATTTAGACTGACTCGCGTCGCTCTGCGTAGTGGTCTTTAGCTACCGTAGAACACTAGAGAAACAAAAAACGGTCATAAAACTTTCGTATCACGAAACGGACCGCCGAAAAAGGAGAGATTAGAGGAAAATAATAATAAAACTATCGGCCGTCGGAGGAAACTACGCGGAGAAATTAATATTGCCTTTTGGCCGAGGAATGCCGAGGCGCGGAAGATCGGCGCAAGGGGGAGCAGAAGGGGTAGCTATGTGGAATGGAAGGGAATACGCGTGAGAGGGTTTAGATGCATCGTGGGGGAGGTGTCGGGGATATGGCATGCCTGAGATTCGTTGGTCCATGAATGGGCGCACCCATTACCCGGCGAGCGAACCGTGGAAAAGTTGGATGAAGGGAGAGAGAATGCGGGTTTTTGATGGGAGGGAAAAATGCGTAAAATGGTGGTGAAAGAAGACGGGGATAAGAGAGGAGAGAAATGAGTCGTCCGAGAAGGAGATGCGAGGGAATTTAGATAAAGAGAGAGGGCGAAAGGGAGTGGAAGAGGAGGAACGGAAGATAAAGGGAAAGATGAAAGGGATGATTTCGGTGGTGAGACAAGGGACAATGGCTAAGGGTTGGGAGGTGGTGGTTGTTTGTAACATTTTGAGGGAAGATTGGCCTCTGAAAGAGTTGTATGAATTTTTGGCATCCTGATCGCGAGATGCGTTTCACGAGGAAATTAAAGCCTATAGTAGAATCGCATAAATTTTTCGATCTTGATTTTGGTACGGCTATATGCAGCCTGTCATGTTTTAATTGCAGTAATAATAAAAGTAAGCCTGCTTGATGAATTTCTTTTAGGTTTTTTTTTAATTCTCCTGAGAAAACCGTAATTTTTAATATACATAAGTTTTAGATATAGTGGTTGAATTGATGTGCGATAAAATTCTAAAATACAATTTCTTCAAGCAAGTCCTTTGTGAGAAAGTTTTTGTTACTCTTTGATGGCCTCCAGAGTAACCATAGAATATTTATTTCGGTATCGAGCAGATTTACGAGATATTAAAATTTTGCATTGCAAGTCTTCGTTATTTTAATCAGTCATAAGAAGAACTCAAGAAGATTGCTAAGATATTTAATTCTCATTGGAGACTATATTCATGAATCGATAGTAATTTCCTTCAGAGCTCCTAGGAAAATTTAGTTTTAGCAAAAAGTGAAAAATTGTGCATACATTTTAAAGGTGTTAGATGAGTGTCTAGTCACAGGTTTCTAGATCGCTTCCGCTGCAATGTTGAAAGCTGTGAAACTGGGTGCCCCGGCGGTATCTTTTTATTGAACAAGCCGAAGCGAGAGAGAGAGAGAGAGGAAAGGAAGACAATAGGGAAAGAGAAGTGGGAAAAGGATGTAAGCTGAGCAAAGGACGTAGGTGACATGGAAAAGTGAGGACTTTGGGAGGATGCTCCGCTGTTAAAATGAGGGAGGACAGGATAAAAACGGGTGCATTCGGGCAAGTCGGAAGGGTGGTAATAAAAGTGCGACACGGGAGGTTTTGCGATAAAGAGGAGGCGACGGATTACGTCAGGAGATAAGTGCAAATGACGGGCATTAAAATTGGTTGGAGGGGGAGGTCGATTCGTGTATGCGCCAACGTTTACGTGGACGGGACAAGCTCCTTTTTAAGGCTTCCGGAGATTTTATGGTTTTAATCGCTTCTGAGAATCAAAAAAGAAGGAAGGAAATCGCAAAGTACTTCGTTTAGTTCCCGTCATGTTGAATTATAATGAGTTTTGAAGGCTTTCTGCTCGTTTAGCGCTACATATTTCGTTGTCTTTTTGAGCTGTCTTGCTTATATCGTTTCGATAATGCTTCCCTTACCCCCTACGTGAAATTAAAATTTAATTTCATGTGTTAATTGCTGTAGCATTTTCAGAAATGTTCCTTATCTTTAACTACCGATGTTTAAGTTATCAATTTATGGAGTTAAAGGTTTGAGGTTTTAATGATGTTTTTGTTGAGAAGTCTAAATGCTTTAGTCATTAAGCTATTAAAATCTATTGAAATATCACCTCCGTTTCAATAAACAGATGGGTTTTCCTAATCTATTTGTCTGTTACATTTGATTTGAATTCAGTAATAGATAATCTAATACATTAGATACGACTTTTGAATTCCATTTCATGACAGCAGATATCAACTTTAATTCTTTTTAATCTATTAATTCATTCAGCTAAAGAATACATGTATGGAGCATACATGTATTCTACCTTTGCGGATTTTTTTTCGGAAGTTTGGCTAAGATTATTATGAAGCCATACAAGAAATTTTATCGTGTTAAAGAAAAGTTTCTTTTCATTTTGAAATAAAAATTGGAAAGAATTTTTAGTATGATATGCATAAGATAAAGATAGATTGTGGTTTTTAAGTGTGTTCTTCCTGGATAGTCAAATAGGAAAAAGAATTTGGATACCTGAGAAATTAAATGCTTTAATTCAATGTTTTTTTCATTAAAATGTTTAATTTTGGAGTTTTAATCCAAGTTTGATATCCCTTGTTCCAAAACCTATCACAAAAAATTTGATTAACATTTAGGCATCTGCCCTCATTGTAGAATATTCATAATCAGTAACGAAAAGCTGTGATTGATGTATGTCACCCGTATCACGATCAATGAGATTAACATTCCCGAAACTGCCAAACAAACACGGAGATCATAAATTTTTACGATGGAAATTTTTCACGCTAACCTCTTTATCGCTGAATTTTCAACGACGGCTCCAATTTCGCCTTCGACCATTTGTAAGGGAATATCCGCTTCAGCATAGGCTTCAATTCGAAAATTTATCCAATGAGTGTGAAATTTCTCGTGATATCTCCGCCTTTTTATCGAACGCGTTATTAACTTGTTCGTGTCGATCGTTCCCTAGTTTTGACATTGACAGTGTCGGTACTCTTATACTGGCATCTAATTTTTTGGAATACACAATCACGGGAGAATAATGGTTCGAAGAGATTGAGTCGTATTAAAAGGGTTCAACCTCTATCTATTTAGTACAGAACTCTTAACAATCCCTGTACAAAAGGGTGTTTGAGATGAGATTGATTTATTTCTTCGGTAGAGGGCTGCGCCTGTAAGTAAGGGGACAAAGAGATTTCATTTGAGGGAACATTGGTGCCAAAGGAGGAGGAAGGAAGGTGATAAAACGAGGATGAGTTGAAATAGGGTGGCAGAGAAGGGAGAGCGGAGAATTCGCTGTTGGTCGGCCTCGCAAGGTAGACAAAGTTGCCAAGTAATAGGAGGTAGAGAGAGCACATTAAATTGGGTAATATACCATCTTTTAAATAAGAAATGTCGATATTATTCGGAAGGATTGAAGTAATGATTTTTCTCTCAAAAATTATTGATCGTCTTATTTATTTATTTAATTTGTAAGGAGTATTCTATGTGAAAATAGCACAAGTTATACAATTGGGTCTAGATCAGAAGCAGTTCCGACGTAATTTAGTTTCAATCGATCGTTGTGCATAATTTCAATAGATTGCACAGGTGATTTTTCACTATATATACTGTTATTATAGAAGTTAAAAAATTATTATATATCAATTGAAGTGTAATTTTTCTTTCCCCTTATTGAAAATATCATCATAAAATAATAAAATTTTGATAATAATTATGTTATATTAGTTTGAGGTATAGGTTACATGTAAAGCTAGTAGATACCGACCTTAAAATTTTTATGAATATAATAATCATTCATCGAGTGACTCTCATTCTACATAAATCATATTAATGCGCCACAATAAAATAATTAAGCCCTCAAACTTTTAAATGATGATACAGTGAGAATAAAAATTGGCTAATGATAGGGAACATTGATGTAGCTCAATTGAGTTTTACAACTCGCATATTCTGATTTTGAATTTTTAGTGGTATTCAACGAAAATGTCGGTGTTAATTGGAAAAGGATGTAACCTGATCGTTCATGCATGAATTCGGCGATTTCGGTGCATAATATGACACGAAGCGTGCACGGCACGCAGTTTCGAGCACGAGAACACGCCGAGTGGGAGGTAATCATACGCGTATCTCATGGGAAGCGTTTGTGTAACGGGTTTGGGAGTACGAGTACAAGCTTCATTAAAATTTAAAATCCTTTCAAATAAAGAGAGCTCACACAATTGGATGAGTATCATCCCGTAATATTTTCTATAGTTATGTGAACACCAAAAATTTTTAGGAAAGGAAGTCGTATATTAAAAGGTAATAACCTTATATTTCATAGTCTATTTTCTTGTGAAGAACTGGAGGATGATTTCTATCTAAAAGATTGTAAACGTATAGTTTGTATTGTTAAAACTGTTAAAAAACATCACTTTTAATAAGAGTTTTACAAACTATTTCTTACAAGTAGTCGTGCCTAACTACTTCTTAACTTATTTCGTAGAAGCGGTAATTTGTGTAGTCACTGCAAGTGAAGAAATTGTTTAAAAACCAGTTTTTTATTATACTCTCTAATTAATACAATACAGGTGAATATTGATCAGTCGGGTGATACCATCATACTCACTACATACTATACATGAGTATACTATGTATTGAGTATATCATTATCATACTTGTACATCATACAACCCTAATACAACTACATACTATTACAATAAATAAACAATATCTCATAGCTATAACAAAGCAGTATTATTATTGTTATACCAATATCTCACTACACGATAATACATTTTACACTTTAAACTACATAACACATCAAAGTTAAAAGTTATGTAATACAAGTTTACGTGAAACGAAACGTTAAATTGTACCTTATTTTTAAACATCATAAATATATATCACACAGCATACTTAATGTCTCTAACAATCGTTGAGTTTTGAAGACGAAATAGATTTCAGCTATCGAAATCTCCATTATGTTCTATGAATCGAAGCTTTTGTGTGATAGAAAGTCAATCTACGGTAAGGGGGAGCCATTAAATACAGGTAAATGAGATACCTTTCCCATGAAGCATGGTGCGGTGCAGACCACCCTTTCTGCTACGCGTACCCACAGGTCGCTCCAGGGAGCAGGAATTCTCTCGCCGGCACTCATCGACGTGAGGTTATAGCGTTGGGAACCGTGGCAATTTTCCCTTCGGTCCGCTTAAGAGGAAAGGGTTAGAGGCATCGTAGGAGTACAACGGAGGAGCAGAGTCAAAGGGAGCAGATGCGTGAGAGAGTCCGTAAATACGTGCGGCGGCGAGAATGTCAGGAGCAACCGAACGAGATGCTGTGCCCAAGGGATGAAGTTATGGGATGCGTGCTGCGTGAGCCCACCACCGGGTGGTCGCCTATTCCCGCGTCTAGGCAACGAAACTTGGGTACGCGTCCAGCCATCCGCGTCATTCTGTATGCGATTCTGATTCGTGCAACAACAGCCGTGCGTTTCTCGATGCATGGTTTATGTTATGGAGCTTTGCTACCGTGCTCATTGTCTCCGACCAGGAGCCACCGTGAGAATAGTAGGATGTGTTTGTTCTCACCTTTTTTGTACGAGAACTATAGGTTGTTATCAAGGCGGAATGTGCGCTTGAAGAAGTGGTAGTTGCTGTCAGGAAGCTTTTTTATCCCCGTCTTATTTAGTGACTAGAGTAAATGGTATTGTTTCGATCTATCTGGGTACTATTTCTTTATCTAAATTCGTGTTCGGTTTATATTGAATATAATTGAAAGTAAACAACTGTAAGGAAAATGATTAGAGAAATGAGTGAAATTAACTTTGAGCTCTCGAGCGAATATTGAGCTCGTTCCGCCTGAATACTGAGGGCAAAATCATCTAAATAAGCTTATTATTTGACGTTCTTTCGATTTGAAATCCTATAGATTCCATTTACCTTTCCAGAAATGACGTACCTCTAATTTACCTTCATTGCTAGACCACGCGCTGCAGACTTACCATGCGTATTTTTAGCTGTTTGTTGTTTCCTCTGATATAAAGCTCTTCCATTTGTTTTTGGTTTGATTAGATGTTAATTAACTTCAACTGTAGACGAAGGAATATTTTCAAAGAAGGGTTCGGCATTAAATGTTATTAACGTAAAATCACCGAGTATGTTTCATACTGTTAAATAACAAAATCTCATTCTTACAGTTAAATTTCGTTAAGAGAAGCTGAAAAAAACTTGATAAAAGCAGCCTTTTTTGCCTTGTGGTTTCCTTTGATTAACTTTGACGTTTGTTTGACGTTTATAAGGATATACTCATGAAATCTAACTATCAAGGTGACAATATAATCTTAATAATTTTCTAAAAACTTCAAATTCTTATATTGGAGACTTATACATTTCTCTCCCAATTCTCTATATTATGAATGATAATTTCAGAGAGCTTATTCCCCCAAGGAAAATCAAGATTAGTGCATTTTCTATTAAAATCTTGACTATAGATACTCATAATAATTATATTTACACTGCATATAGTTTATAAATTTTATAATCTTAAACCTCAAAAAAGGCTTTCACCTTTAGTTATCGGAAACTTTAGCTGTACCGCGATCTATGAACCGAAATATTTTTGTAAATTTATTCAAGTCATAAGAGGATACTCGTCACGAGCTGTTAAAACTTTTTGGAAAGAGTTCGAGATTGATTCATCACGGCTTTGTTACATTAACTCATGACGTCGATCTTGAAAATGGCCATAGCCAAACGATAAGAGTGACGTCTGCTTTTTTACACTCATTACAGAAGACCGCTAGAAATTAATGGTGCCGTTAAATCGATAGCCATTACGTCCATGCACTGTATTTCGAACCGCGCGTCCGGAAACCTTTTAGAACGTAAAAGTGAACCTATTTATTTCTCGTATGTTAGGGAGGTATCGCCATAATCCTCGACGGCTCTGAAACCGAAAGCCACGAAGTATGGCTCTTAAAAACATCATGGCTAGACTGTTCGCTGCATAAATCCAGGGCGGGCAAGTGTACTGGCGAACTCGCGAAATTCAGTACAGGTGGCAATTAATATACGAGGGTGGTGCTTAAGTAAAGAGGTTGGTATTCCTCTTCTATGCTTTTCAAATTATTATTTTCTAGTTCGCGGCATTTTATTCATTGAGAGGGTTATAAAAGGAGAAGATGTTTTATTTAAAAAATTAATGCGACTAATTTTTTCGTGTATTTCTCAATGTTTTCAGAATTGTCGAAAGCCACGCTGTAGTCTGAAATTCCTTTTGTGTAACGATTCTATGTTATTTTCCAGTTTTATGTCAGCATACGTTATATTTTCATTGTACATATGAAAAATCAGTTGTCTAGAATGAAAAATTGAAAATTACTAGTAATATTCGTTGTAGTTACATAAGAAGTCTTTGTTGTTCTCAAAGTTCTATGGATTTATGGTGTCCTTGTATACTAAAGAATACGAAAATCTATAATTTTGGAATACTCTGTTGATAAAACACAAACGTGGGAACGCAAGACGTTGTTCATATTCAATGGTGTATTCTATGGCAGCTGCTCTTTTTTGATTGAAGTAGTTTCATGCGTGAGCTGCTTCGGTTGCGGTCAGTACAGGGGCTCGCTAGGCTGGTTGTGGGAATTTAGGGGGCTCGCTGCATTGTTTGCGCCAGCCTGTCTGTACGCAGGTTTGGTCGAGGTCCTGGCAGGCGAGTGTACGGTTGGTTGCAGGAATTCCAGGGGCGCCGGTGGCTCCCAGGAGATTGAAGTTAAGGTGTAATAAGGCTTATGCGGGCATAATGGCCTTCAGCTACGGGCTAAGCTAGATTTCAAAGGGAAATTAGCCACAGACGAGACTAAATGCATGCAGTTTTGATGAAAATTATTTTGCCTGTTAAATATTACATCCATTTGCGAAGTGTATTATTAATTCTTCTGTTCTTCTATGGAAAAACTCGTAGCTGAATTCTTTTTCTAACTTCCGGCAACAAGTTTTTCAGTAATCGTGAAAATGATGAGAAAAGTACTCTAATTAGGGACTCTAATTACTCTACCGTTTTATGTAATATTCAGCGAATGAATCATATTCTATTAGTATATGAAGTGAGCAAGTCAGACGTTAACTTAGCCATGTTCTGTAATACTTTCTTAAGATTATACAGATGATTCGGAGAAACTACTTAATGAAATTAAAATTTTTTGTAAATTAATTAGGCTCTGTAAACTTCTATAAAAATTACATGAATGATTCAATTACTCAGTTCAGCTTCATCTTTGAATTATTTAAATCATGAAACCTAGTTTGATCTTTTGATTAATTCTCCAAAATCTGTATAATTAAAACTTGAAGTAATCAAGGAGATTAAAATTTTTATAGGAATACTTTCTTACTATTTTATATAGCTAGCGCTGAGTAGCTTAGATTATTCCTTATTACGTTCCCAACAAAGACAAAATTAGGATGAAGTATAGTCAAAATTCTCTGAAATGTTATATGATTTAGAGTAAAAGCTTTTTAAAGGCAAACTACCATCACAGATGTGAAGGACAGGTGTATATTCTAGCTACATAGCGATTTCAGAATAGCAATCTCGATTTGCTTTACGAATTCAAGGCAAAACGATGCGAAGGCGTACACAAATGAAGCTTGTAATTCTGAGGGCATTTTATCCCAAGCTGAGTTGGCCACCCGCGGGGTTGTTTGGGTGTATATCATCATCAGAGGGGTCGTGACTTTCTTCAAGAGGGTCAAGGACGCATTCGTGCTCGAGGACTTCTTTGGGGCGGGTCGAGGTAAGCCCGTTGGAATGACGGAGGCAGAAATGAAGTTTTCTCATCGAGAAACGCTCATCTTGTTCGCATTCGATCCAATCCACCTCTTCTCGTCCTATCCGATTTATGTTCCTCAGCCGTTCTGGGAAACCAGTTATTCGCGTAAGTGAATCAATTTCACGGCAAGTAGAATTTCACCGAGAATCTTTTTGGTTTTCCCATCTCGCGAAGTGGATTTTGTTTTTTCATCGCGGTTTATAACTGACTTGTGACGTTTTATGCCCGGAGTTACATGAAAACGATTACATTCCTTCTCAGATTACTTAATAATTTTTTTGCTCTAGGGTGCAAGTGGGATGGATTTAGTTAACGTCTTTGAAAGATTGAGACTAGCCAGTCTCTTCTCATAAGCTTTACTGATGTTCTTCGATAATACCCTCATGCCTCAATTACTGGCATGGGGTAATTTCTCCAAGGTAATATACGCGTGGAGGGAAATAGAATGATAATGATTTATTCATGTAAAATAAAAAATGAAACAGCTTCTAAGAGTACAGTACACATGTCTGGCTCTAAGAATGGTTCGACGGGAGTTGATTGCGGAATTTCGTATAATTAAATTTTAGATACACGTCAAGAGAAGACCCTTATGGTTGCGAATATTGTATTAACTCAGAAATCAATTAAAATTTTTTATTTAATTAAGTCTTAGTTCATATATCCTTGTAGGGTTTTATATAGACAAAATAACCTGTTTTGGATGGTTTGTACTGGAGCAATCCTCAGTAGCCAATAAGGCTATCTTGTTTTTGACAAGTTTATTAATTTTTAAAATACTGCTTCCATAAGTTTGAACATGTGGTAACCGCACTCGAATTGAAGGCAATGCAGCTAAGGCGTGATTCAATGCAATAAAGCTTTACCGTCATAAGACGCTATAACTTCCCTTTTTTCAGATTTCTCAATGTGTTATTTCCTCACCGTCTTTTTTCACGATTTTCAATATCTTACATCGAAGAGGCGTGCTCAGATCACATAACACTTATGCGTCCATTTGCCGCGCCTCAATTACTTGTCATTCTACTCACCATTTGTCCTCACAGCAGAATTCTCGATGCCGTGCTCGGAATATTTATTTGTATTTTATATTCTCAGTCAAATTTTAGTGACCTTTAAAGCGCAAGTCAAGTCGGTTGGCAGCTCGTTCATTTTATTTACGATGTCACATTTTATATTTATTGTGTGTTTGTACGAAAGCTCTCCAGCCTAGGGTCTCGAAAACTTTGGAGTCTTTCTTCATAAATTTAGTTTTCGTGTTTTCTACAGATAGTGAGGCTAATGTTATTGGACGAACGAAAAATCATTTTCCGAAAAGTTCTTTGGGAGGGAAACATATTTTTAAAGAAGTTGTTAAGATTCTTGCGAATTTTCCTGCATTGTCATTTTCTAGGGCTTCATTCTTATTCGAAAGTTTATGAAGTTAGATTTCAGTGCTTACCGAACATGCTATTTATTATCGTGACATGTAATTGCAAATTGAATTTCGATATGTCACGAGCTGTATGGCTTGTTAAAAATCTAATAAGCGAGTAGACAGAAATTACATCTTCACGTTACTTGCTGGATTAATAATAAACTTAGAAAGGTATTAAAAAATATAGCATTCTTAATGACATATGTAAATTTATAATTTTTTTATATTTAAAATTGTTGGCATAACATTCTCAATCTCATTCATCTTTTTTGTCTATTTTAGGTAAGTACCTGTTCATTACATCACAGATCCTATCCTGTCTCCACTAACGCAGTAAGTACTTATGTAGTATGTAGAAGGACGTAAGTAAGCTGAGATTATCAACTCAAATAAATTGTATTTAGCGTTTGCAAAGGGTTGAGGACATCGAGTATTTTATTCATGTCCGATTGAACAAAGTTAATGAAAATATTTTATGAAAAATTTCACCTCGAATAGTTTTTTTAGTGAAAAAGATGTAATGCAGAATAGAAACGGAAATAGACGTTTTATTAAGCCGATATCGGATAACCTGAATAACTTACCCATTGTAGTTTAGTTAATATCGAGTTTCATTGTGTCTGTGTCTACCTTATGCTATTTATCGAACCATAAAAACTCATTCTTTTTTGTAATGGACGACAAAGCGATTCACCAATTTCCTGGACTTTTCCCCAAAACGATATGGCTTTGCTGTCCGATTAATAGGAATTTTCGCATAAAATGATAAAATATGCAAAAGAATCGTTTGGTTACAACAAAAGCAACGGAGCCATTCAAAAGCGATCGCCCAATGATAGAGTCGCTGACCTTTATATTTCATTCGTTTTGAAAGAGTTGCGGCAGCCGCACGAACTCGCGAAATATTATCTCGCTTAGCATCCCATTGGTCTGGACGATCGATTGAAAACCGTAATGTCTCGCATATTCATCTCCTGCGCATACGTTTTAAATTTTCGGCCAAAGTCATTCCCCTGTTATCTTCATTCCTCTCATTAACGGTCCTTTATCATGGTGCCGGCGGATGTATTGTATGGATTGCATGTGGATATTCGAAGTTAACCGTTAACCGAAGACACGTGTTAATTTGAATAATAATTAACAGTGATTAACTTTGAAAATAAGGCATAAAAAGACAAATCGCGAATTGAAAATTTGCTATTTAACTTTGGCGAACGTTTCAAAGACCAATGTTAATCTGATATTAGTTTCATTGAGTGATTAATTTAACTGCTATACTTTAGATGTGGCGGGATTTTTGTATATGCTTTGGCATACTGGATTGCTATAATTGCCTTTTTTGTTTAAGCGTTAGATACCGAAGTACATTCCTGATCATTTTCTGAGTTTTAATGAGTAAATTCTATAGTTTGAGGTTTTAGTTTTCATATGCTAAGGAGGTATTATCATTTATATTTTCCTAGACACTTGTTTTGATTTTTAAAAGTAATAATAAAAAACTCTTTATTCGGCGAGGTTAGGCCCATTAGGACCTCTCTTTTACTATAAAAAGTAAATATGACTGGTCTATATTAATAATAGGTTCTCAATATTACCTGAAGAATTCTTTACTGATGAATTTGTAATACATTTGATTCTTTTTCCTTTTCATTTTACCGCACAATCTTGAGTCAAATCGACGGTCTTTATACTCTAACTTTTACCATGCTTTGCAATGACACGTATGTCATATATTGACTGCAATTCGTTCTCTTATAATCATACTTCGAGTCCTAACTACGACTGTCGGCAAAGACTGCCATTTTCGCATCCGCTCCGGAGAAAATCACCGATGGAACATTCACGCAGGAGCATCAAAGGGATTCTTCGAGAGAAAAATCTACAGATCGCCTCCCTTCTTTCGGATTACACGGCGAATCGGTCGTAAAAAGGAAGTCGCCCCCGACATCTCGTATTTCACCCTTTCTTCATCTCTTCCTCCGGCGTCGGATGCATGTCGCAGGAGGAAAGCATTCTCAAAGAGAGGGCACTCTTCCGAAAAATCCCTTTTATTTTCTCGTTCGTGAGGAGGAGGAAGTCTCCGCCATAATCCTCCGCGATTACTGGCCTCTCGCGATTTTCGGTCGGCGACCATGGAAAAAGACTGTGTAGAGGGGTGCGGTCGTTAGGGGACCTATCTCACCATTGTTGTCTCCTTGATGATGGCGGGGTTATTGCGCGTGGAGAAGGGGAAAGTGCGTGGGAGGAGCAGGTTTACCATCTTTTCGGATTTTCAGAGGCATTTCGTACTGGTTTCTGAATGCAATGGTTAACATTTCTATCGTTTTAGGACTCACGGGAGGTATTGGAATAATTTTCTGTTATGCGATAAAGTTTAGCTAGCACAAGTATTTCGTGCTCTTTAACATGTTGAAAAGGGGATAAGTTGGAATGGGAACAAAATAATCGACTTAGTTATATTTTTAAAATTGTTTGTTAATTTCTTTAACGGAAACAGGTTTTCCCAATATATCCGTTTTAATATATTAACGCACACACATACATATTTATGACGATCACTAACACCCATGCCCTAGCCCGGAAAAATCCAGTTAGCCGGGACTTGAACCCGGTATCTTTATGTTAGAAAGTAAGCACGCTAACCTCCACCTTCGAAGGGGTCGGATTAATGTGAATAATTACCGGGGTTAAATGGTTAATTAACGGAATAGCGTCTTAAGTGTGAGCGTCTGAAACAGGTATTACTGTATATTGAAATAAATTTCATGTATTTCATGAATTTCAAAGAACGATTGAAATGTGAATATGCCGAATAAATCATAGTTCCAGTTGCGGGTGAAACAATTTTTTAGCTCCGATAATGACTTAAAACTTTGAAGAAATATAAAAAGGAATCTAAGTAGATAAACGGAAATCATTCAATGTCCGTCACACTATTTTTTTCGCGACTTTGCCGATCGGATCACATCCTTGTTCACAGAGGGTTACTGTGGTGGCAGTCGTGGGTGGAGAACAAGAGGGATGTGGAGGAATCGGTTTCGGAATGGCAGTCGTGGGAGGAGACTTCCATGCCGCCGAGAAGAGAAGTGGCTTGTAAAAGAAAGAAGACAATTGTGTTCGGAGGAAAGGGTGGAATAGGGTTCGCATGGGGCGTGTGTTCTGCGGCGGTGCGTGTGTGTGAGGGAGCAAAGACTTGAGAAAGGAGGAGACGTAAGAGATCTCTGAAATACCTGCCAAGGGAGGCGCCACCGAAAGAAATTACGAAGAAATACTTGTCCTTCTCAGAACTGTGGGAAAAGGGGAAGAAATTTTAGGTTTGCTTTAGTTTATGGGAGATTTTCGTCGGGGAAGTTGCCCATTTCTTGATTTCGCTGTGTCATATTCTTGTCGAATTCTCCCTGAGAGAATTTAATTTATTTTCGCCTTATGGCATGTCATCAACGCTTATGAGAAAAATTTTCAATATGATTTTGTTAATGTCGTACTGGATCTAACGGTTTTACTAGGGAATTCATTTTCTTCTCTTTCTTCTTCTTCAAGATCTACAGGAAAGAATTTTATCTCTTTTAACGTTTACTTTTTTAATTAAGTAAATCATTTTCATATATTCATAGTAATAGCGTGGTTGATTTTTTTCACAGGGTATTTTCAAATAATTAGATAGAATTATTCTTGATAATACATCATTAAAATCAGAACATGAATTCATATTTGCCGGTCATTTTTTTAGACCTTTCATCATCGACAAAACTCATGAAATGTTTGAAATAAGATGAGACGATTACGGTCATTACCAAAACCACAGCTCATCCTAGTTATTTTCATTTCATAAAAAAATCTTCATTCTTGGGAAGATGTATTTCTTTAAGTAAAACACTTTGCGTTGATAGCTTTTTCATATCTTGCGCTCTAGACTTGAATACATTATTCTTTGGTATCCTCGATCATGTTCGAGGTCTTCCTTCATAAGTTTGTTGAACTGTAATATATATTCGACATTTATCATACTCATCCAATGTCCAAACAGCATAAACAAAAACTTCGGTAAAAAATCTCAAGGACGAGAAAAAAGCATTGGTGTTAATGACATCGGGGCGTTCGAAATCGACAACTAGTTTATCACGACATTCGAATTTTTAGGTTCCTCCCATTGTCCAGGAGCGCGTAGCCTGGTAGCAAATTCTTGAATGTAATTATGTTTATGTTTCAATCCACATTATTTATCACAGAACTGAACGTAATTTCGAACTTGTACGTTTCTCAGCCTGATCTCTGTCTCTCAATCTAATACGTTGTTATGAGGATCTAAGAAGAGGAATAATGACCCTAATTCGCTGGTAGTATACAGAAAATGGCCGGGCAACAAAAGACGTAACGAAAAGCCAGCGCACAAAAAGAGAAAGATGGAGGAAAGAGAGAAAGTAATAGCCGAAAAAAAAGAAAACCACGTTCCGTGGAAAGGAGTGGAGAGAGCTTTTAGCCACAATAGCTGGAGATTGGTTATTACTTTCCCGTAAGTGTTTATATAATGGCCTTGAAAACTAGTATTGTCCCAAGGAAGCGGCGTGGTAGTGAGTGAACAGAATCCTTGAGGGTGTCATTACCTTAATGTTTCCTCGGTCTCATTGTTTCTTTTGTTTACCGCTAGAGGGATACACCGGAGCCATCTCCACGCCTTAAAGGTTGCGAGTTGTTTTTGCTACAGCGGCGTTATTCGATGACGTAATCGTTGAGGATTTTCAAAGAAAGGATATAAAAGCCTTCGAAATGGCGATGCCATCGTGGAGATCAGGGATCACTGGGATTTTGACGATGTTCAAACGTGAGAACTGTGGCTCCAAAAGGATTAAAGGTCGAATTCATCACAACGTTTGATAACGCACTAAAATTTTACCGAATCTATAGTAAAACTTGAATGAATCGTGCAGAGTTATAAAAAAACTGATGTGTGGAGTTCTGGCTTACATGTAATCTCATGTTTTATTTATCCTCGCGTTATACATACATATATCTCACAATAAGTTCGTAATTGGACATTTTGATGATTATCTCACTTGAGTTAATCATGAATTGTTATTTTGGAATATTATTTAGGAAGGTTATAATAATCACATTTTATATTTTTAATGCAATATTTTGGCGTAGTATTTTTTTCGCTGGACTTGAAAATCGAATGATTATAGGTTGAACTAATTTTGCTAAAGAAAAGTGTTATTATGAATATCGCTGAGAATCTTTTGAGTTCCCAAATAAGTGAGACTGAATTGAGTATAAATTTGGCTTAAAGAGTATGCTCATTCTCCTTAAATTTTATCCTAGAACATTTTCTTAAAAAAAGTTCCCCATGTGGCATTTAGAAAGGAAGGTTTTGTGCAGCAGATAATGTTGAAACTCAATTCGCTCTATCTCTAGCAAAACTACGAACCAGTGGGAATATTCCAGAAATCAGAATTAAAGCCGATATTGTTTCTACCAAATCGGAATTAATGGTTAGCCTAGTAATAGCACTGTATACTTTTCGGAAAAAAATTATTTCGGATTTTATTTTTCGGAAAGCGGTTTTGTGGCTGTA
Source organism: Pachydiplax longipennis (assembly GCA_036926295.1). Taxonomy (NCBI): domain Eukaryota; kingdom Metazoa; phylum Arthropoda; class Insecta; order Odonata; family Libellulidae; genus Pachydiplax; species Pachydiplax longipennis. The sequence continues at coordinate 24,433,997 of JAVFKF010000012.1, forward strand.
TGTATACCATTTTGAAAAGGAATACATGGCTCTTTTTATGGGGCGAATCGTGGTCGTATGCTTTCCAAAGTATTTTTGCTTTGCCATTTTTAGTTCCGCTGGGGAATTTCCAAAAAGGTCCGCAGTTTTTTGTTTAATGCCTTTTGATGTTCTTTTTTGCATTAGATGATGGGATTGAAATGGAGAATCTACATTTTTTTAGGTTTTTCAAAAATCTGCTTTTCAGCGATGGCGGCGATTTTTTATTGTGCGCGATGGAACTCTAAAACAATGGATCTTTTATTTTACGAACGGTTTTATCGTTTCAGACGGCTTCGTTCACTTTCCATGCACGTATAAATGAGTTTAGCTCTCGGTTAATGTCGGAAATATGTTTTTCCAATTCTTCAAACTTTACTTTTTTCTCTTGTCCCATGTAATAATACATTCATTATATAAGCTATTTCCGTGAGAGTGCACCGTACATTACGCTTCAATTTCCTACAAAACAAACGATGCCTATTTTTACTGTAGGCAGTCGTAAATAACTACTTCTTTCAACAGTTATATCATACGAGTGTTATCTCTAAAAAAGCAGAGTGTAGCGCCGGCGTTAATGATCAATCAATCATGTTTTCATTGGTTACGTTTGGTTACTACTTACTATAATGTAATATCAACCGTGGATGACGCGTAAATAGAGGAATTAATCATATTCCTAACTGCCAATTGGGTAAAATTGAATTGTAAATAAATCGACGTAACTTTAGATGCGCTTAATCAGTGAGATAAAATGGAGTTGAGTGAAAGAAATATGAAAATACATTAAGAATATAATTTGGCATGTAATTTGATACAAGTAAATTAAATAAAAATTCACTAATGAGAAAATTATTATTTATATCTACATACGTACCCTGCAAACCGTCTTTCGGCGTGTGACAGGAAGTGCAAGTGCATCATGACTCTATATTCCTAGTCGATTATTTCAGCGTATCGTTCTCGGAAATATGAATTCTTGAATCGGCTGATTCTTGCATATATTTCTCTGATTTTTCTCGCGGTATCAGAATGGCCCATATAACAAGGAGGGTGCACAATATCGATTACATATTCTATATGACGAACGATTAACACGGACATTTGAATGTAAATTCTTGGAGGATTCAAAAAAATCGAAGTTTCAAAATTTCCCCGCTATCGAAGTTAACGCACCTCGATTCTAGCGACGAAAGAGATTTCTCTACGAACATTAATTATTGGAGTCAACCAAGGGGCGTTGACAGAATGAATGGCTGAATTGTTTGAGAACAAGCAGAACGGGTGGCGAGATTAAGCCGGACGGAAGAAGTCATGAAAAGGAAGGAAGACTCTAAAGGGGTGCTTAAAAAATAGATGTTGTGCCGGCGGAAAGCAGGCAAACGAGGAGGAAGTTGGGAATCAAGGAAGGGATTGCGCTGAATGAAGTACGAAGCCGGAATGGATTGAGAAAGTCTAGACGTGGACACCTGGTGGATGATGTCATTATAAAGTTTTCTCTCATGAAAATGTTTTGGGGACTCATGTCAGTCGAGGTAGGACACTGCATATTGAGGGCTTCATTCCGTTTTCTTATTTTATTTTCGGATGTAAGGGCTTAAATTAACACACTTTGTGGTTTTCTATCTACATCCATTCATAAATAATTTAATTCCTTTTTTAAGATCCATTTTCATGATCGTCAATCGTGGTTGTACGAAATATTTTTATGCCTTGAAGGGATTTTGGATAGCTACTTATATTGATTCTACTAAAAATCGTAACGGAGGTCCTGATACAGTCTACCGATTGGCTATCATCTTGAGACGAATTAAATAGCATTCCTGAGTGGAGATTGAATATATCGCCTGGGGTTGATTTCCTTAATAGTAATAACTGTTTATTTTCAATACCGCTAATGCATATCGGGATATATAATCTTTTCTGTTGGGACTCAAAATATATAGGTAATCAAGCTTCAAAAAGGACTGCTTTCGTAAATTCAGCTATTAAATATTGGGTCTCTCGAGTAATCAGGGTGATTAATCGCCTTTTTTGTGGTTAAACCGCAATGAAGTGCTTAGTCATCGGGCCGCGAAAAATAAATCTTACTCATCTCTGCGGGAATAATGGATAAGGGTTAGAACGAAACAACTTTTTATTTTGTTTTTTAAACTTTTAAAACATATTTACCAGTCCGGAGACTCCGTTAATAAAAAACTTATTTATTCAAGGTCCTCTTTAATTCTCATAATTACACCACTCATTTGCAATTAGGTCTGCCGTTGTTAAACCTGCCAATTTATCTTCTGGGCAGTCTAATACGCATGTGTGGACGTTCGCGTGCGTGGTGGAATTTTTTAAAAGTTTTTTTCGCTATTCATTTTGGATCCGTCACGCTTTCGTCCCAGACTCTCGTCCTTGAGGTCGGCCTTACAGGAAAAAACTTTCTTAAATTGTTTGAACGTAAACAAATTTTACGCATCGAATTCCCATTAGCAGTATCACTCTAAATGGATAAACGAAGCAATGTCGTGTTTAAACATATTCAGCCATTGCGTTCCAAGCGATATCCTTTTGTAACGGTAAACACTTTATCGAATATGTGCGATATTTGTCGCGTTGTCGATAGGCTGGGAATTATTCAATCAGATAAAATCAGCCCACCAGGAAATGATTCCATTGACTGCAATTTATTCCTGTGTCCCCGACAAGTTACGTTGAACTTTTGAAGATAGTTTATTCTTGTTCGGAGGATTTCACGTCACAGTTCAATTAACGCTTTTTGATGTTTTGAATATTGTATTGTCTGCAAAGGAGGTTATATTTGTCTTAATTTGAATTTCTCTTTTTGGCTAACGATGTTCATCCATAAAGCACTTTCTAGAATCGATTTGCTATGCTATATAATCAGCTGGCTGGGAAGAAATATGATGTTTGTTATTGAATGTTTAAGGAAAGAAGGAATTTAAGGAAGATTTGAAACAGTTATGATATTTAAGTTCAGACGAAAAGATATAATGCCTAATTAATTCCATTTAGGCTTTCTTTGTCCTTTCGTCAGTTGAAATATTCACAAATTTGTAATTAATCACTTACTCCGCGAATTTTCTGCTAATTTTATACGTTTAGTATCTAAAAATGTCCTTTCGAAAAACTTCAAGGATGGAAGAAGTTGAGGAAATTTATTGCATTTACGATAAGGTAGACGTTCAGGTTTACAATAACCTGTAGGTCATCATTTTCTTACAGTTCAGTTAGTATCTTTTACGTATATTAAACTAAAACCATATGTTTTAAAGTATCTTTTTATAGCGTGCGTACCCTACCCGTGGAATTAGGCTATTCGACGACTTCTTTCCCTTTATTCATACGGAGGAATCAATATCCGGCGCTAAAAAAAGAGGGAATTAAACCCGCGGAATGGGAGAATTTCGATCTGGATAGAATGGAGTAGTTAAATAGGGTCGAGTGCGCGAGGGCATCGTTCATTTCGATGTGCAGCCCGGAAGCGACCTCCTTGACTTGCAACTGCATGGGGAAACCGCGGGAGAGAGAGAGAGAAAACGGGTGGAAATCAACCCTTATTGACCCGTTAAGTGCATTTCGTTCGGGAAAAAGGCAGGGAGTAAAAGCGTGGAGTAGTCGCGAGGAAGTTAACGAGTGTTAGCGGATGGAGTTCCACCGCAGAATCCGCGTTCTGTGAGCGATGGGCGCTTCCGCCGGTTCACAACGATTTTGAAAGCACGCAACTCTTTTCCAGCGAGAATACGTACGTTTCGTTACGGCGCGAGGCAGCCATTTCTGGGTGAAGTAGTTGCTTCGCTTATTGTTTCGAAGGGAAAAAGTAGAAGTTGTGATTTATGAATGTGCTTCGACGAGTGAGGTCATTTACACGTGAGCTCTCACCGGGAATCGAACCAGGAGACACTAAAGACGAGCTAGAGGCTTTCGATGATTTATATAGGAGGATGCTTTGCCTAAGTGCGTGTCGGCGAGGTTATGGTTTTTATTTCTTCTTCAGTCAAAATTTTGATTTTAAGACAAATATGCCTTATATTCTAGTAACACAGTAGAGGGATCATCGTACCAGAGAGCGTTTCCTATTTTACCACCTTCCAAATAATTCATCAAGATCCATAACCAGTAATAAATCTAATAGGTTATTAGCTCCTCGGTGATAGATATTTTCACCCTAGTATTAAAACTTAAACTATATTAGTTATTATCAAAGTATCAAAATCAGGCAGCAAAATAATTATCAAAAGTTTTACTTTGTTATTCATTAACGAGTTCATAATTGGTCTGTCAACATCCATTCGTAACTGTAGCTTTTTTCAAAGTAATTAATAAATTTAATAATAAACGATGGAAATGGAATTTTTACTGTGCACATTAAGTTGTGCGACTAACCCAAGGTCACAATTTTTCACTCCTTGTATAGCCTTAAATTTAATAATAATGATTTTTAATGCCAATGTTTGATTATAGTCACACTTTTACGAATTCCTGCATATTTTGGGAAATAAGTCCATCGTATAGATTAATACTATTTTATGGCGTACGATTTGATTTCTCTTTTTTATTTTTAAGAAGGAAACTTCCAGAAAATTGAAAAAAACTATCGTATAAGTTACCCTCAGTATCAAAATAAATTTTCTGCACGTAAGAATATCATGAACTCTTCCAAGAAGAGAAACAATGATTAAAATTAAATTCGCTGTCAACAATGTTAAGAATATTGAAATAGAGCTATATTGTGAGCTATATCAGAATCTGACATCATTCCCAAAAGTGTCGCGAACGACTATGAGAAATGGTAGAAGTCAATTAATAATGCAACGAACTGGGGCAGGACTTGCTAATTGATGGTTATTGGCAAATGAATTTTTACGGTCTATTTAAAAACGCATCAAAATCCGCGATTTAATTTGTACTCCTTCTGATTGATGCTCTTCCCTTCTTCTTATCTTCCGCGAATGGTCATTAACCATATCGACGCCATCGGATGAGTCAGAGTAATTATTTATTCCCCTACGGCGGCGGGACGAGCATCGCTGAAAAATAGGAACATCGAAAATACAGAGTGGTTCCCCTCTCCCGTTTCAAATTTAGCAACCGTTAATGCTTCTTTTTTCGGAACTTTTATTCCGCGATGAAGTAGAAGACGGGGCTTCATAAATTTTCTGAGTTGCGACTATTTTTGTGTCCCGAGGTTAAGAAAGGGATATTGCTAATCCCGAGTTTGGCCGGAGTCCGGATTTCCACAGGACCACTTCCGAGCAGTGAGGATTAGTAAGTGTATAAGCCGCGTCGATAATTACTACGTCTGACAAAACCACTGGTACATTAGCAGGAGTAGGTAGAGGGAGACGAAACTCATAGTCTATCTCTGAAATCTCTTTAGGCATTTGGAACTGTGATTCAAGCTCTCCTTCGCTATAATTAAAACTTTCCCCTTCTATTAATCCATTACTTTCGTTCCCAAATCCCCTTGCCGTTTTAAAAGCGCTTTCATTGCTACCCTCCACGTCCCATTATCGTTGTTATACCGCACTTTCATCCGATGCCGACTCGGATAACATTTTCATCGCTTTTTTCTCCTCCGAAAATACATTTGGTTTGGATAAAAATACTCCGCGTTTTATCTCTCTCCCTTTTTTCAATGTCGCCACAATTAAATTATTTCTGACTATTCTAATTTCATAATGCACGACTGAATATTGTGAGAACGTTTCAGTGAAATTCATAATTCATGCGGAAGCTTTGACCTTGTTTATCAGATTTTTATAAAATGTATGAATGAATTTTATCGTTGGTGCACTATTTTGCATATTTAGTTAATTTTTGCAGCGCACCTGCTCTAATTTCGGACGTAATTAAATAATGAATTTAAATTTACGAAGCTGAATTATTTACATTTTGCCAAATTTTAAAGGTCTATTGAAAAGCGCGTAAACGGATTTTTTCAACAATCGTAACTTTAATTTTCTATGTCCGTTTCACTTTTGTTGATTAATTTCAAGTACTGAAGTACTTATCTTAGGACTTTCAGAATAAATTTTATTTAGCAGTTATATTAGCTGAACTAAGAATCCAGGTCTTCAGTTAGGTTGTTGACATTGCTCTGCTTTACTTCCGTAAAAATTCCTGATAATATTTAGCTAAGTTTGTTATTTTTACAGGAGCTTAAACGAACGCACATAAAATATTATGTTTTTAAAGAATGTCCTAAGTCAGTAACGGAAAACTCGCCTTTCATTACGTTCCTATCTTGATTTTTTATTTCTTTATGATTCTCGTTTCTAAGCTATTTTTTCATTTTTTGCATTTTCTTCGCTTTACATTTAGAACGATATGATTCATCACTTCGCATTTAATCAGTGCATAATTAACATCTCTAAGCCTCTTCCTCTTGCATCATTTGGAAGTTTTTTCAGATAGAATTCCACAGACACCGAATTTCTTCATCTTCGCATAGTCTTCAATCACCTTCTTTCTTTACCTATATAATATCCTCCTCATAGCTTTATCATAGTATTTTTCGTCCCTTAACTATACATTTCCTGTACTATTTCCCCATAACATTCATACTTTATCCACCCTCAAAGTGTATCAAAGGCATTAACCAATATAATTTTAAATTCTCTTTTTATTCATCCTTTACTCTTACCGTTTTACAACTTTGTCATTTCCAGACTTTCCTTAATAGCCATTCATTTCCTGGCCGTGGGTATATTTTTTACTATCGAGAAGGCGTCATTTAAAGAGGGCCATTGCTTGTCTCTTCTCCATCTAATCTCGTTCACTTTGTCTCCATCCACTTACTGCCATCCCTTTCCCCAACGCCTCACAAATTCTTTTTATTCCGTGTTTCGGTATGATTCTACGTTCTTTCACCTCTGAATCTACCTCTTCTCTCCATATAATTTTATATACCATCAGTTACGTCGCCTATTTTGAGCTGTATGTTTCTTCCGTATTTAAATGATGATTTTTGTTTCACACATCCGGGAGTTTGGAATTCCGCTATTTGGATATTTGAATTACCATTTACTGCCATTTTCCTCTTCACAAAATTATTTTATGATAGATGAATGTATTTTGTGTATAAATACATCTTCTATTCTTCTTATAACTTATGAATTGATAATTTAACTCGATTCAAATTTCATTATTAGACCTTTATTTATTTTCAATAAAAATAAAATATGTATATGTCATGAGGATAGTCACAAAATTGTATAGTTCAATATAATTCCATAACATTATGTACTCGTATAAATTACATTAGTATATCTGTTTTCTTCAAATACCCTTCAATTTCCTATTGCGTCCTTTTCTAACGCTGATGTCCTTTGTCGATTTTATTTATGCATATTTATTATTTGATTCTCCACTAAGTTTATTCTTAAGTTATATTGTTCAATCATATCTTTAACTTGTCTATGTTAATGCCAATGGAAATTTTTAACCTTTTCCTGCATCAGTTGTCTCAAAACAGTAGTTTTTTTTAAATCCGAAAGTGTCTCTCTTTGTCTTGGTATTGAATATTTTTCTATCGTCATATATTTCAATAAAAAATTCGGATTCCTCTCGAAATATTCATGAAATCTTATTAAATAGTCCTATCTGTAACGATATCAGTTTTATGTGGAATATTACATTAAATACCGGATCTTTCAATAAATATAGAAATTGAAGTTCACATGTTTTCACTCTAAAGCTACATTCCTTCCTGAATATTATATATTCCTTCATGTAAAAATCACTATAGATAAATTAACACGAATGCGATAATAATAACACAATAGTGATATCAACATGGAAATATATGGGTTTTTTATTTACATAGAATTTGTGAAAGCGATTCATTTCTACTTCTCTTCATTCCGTAGCTGGCTTTCTTTTCTTTCTCCCTCTACTCCTCACTTTTATTGCTTTCCTCTATTCCCGTCTTCTTCTCCCTCATTTTTCACATCCTCTCTACACCCCTTTCCCAAGTCCATCCAGCGTACGTGATGGGTCATTAACATCCCGGATCTCCGGAAATGAGGACCAGGAATTCCTCGTCTCGCACTGACGGGAAGTGGTCGCGATCAAACGCAAAGCTAATTATCTCTTCGGAGATGGTTCTCTCAAAGGTGATTCTGGAGCATAATCCCCAATGGACAATAGCGAGGTAAAAGGGAGCAAATGAAACGGTGGGATTAGATCGCGGGTCTTCGTTCCCGTCTCTTGGTCATCCTCTCAGCTGTTTGTTGTCGGGACATGCGGCACTCTTTCTTTTTGGAGAGTAATAACCGTTGGATCGATGCAGGCAGGTTTTGCGGTCAGTGATGCGCTCAAGCGTCTCTTGGATGAGGATTTTCTATTTCGGTATTGCACAAATAAAGCACTTTATTCAGCTTTATAAAAGATGGGATTAAAACAGGCCTCTTCATTATGGTACGTTTTAGTTCAGGAAATTTTCGTATGTATCTCTTATCATAAAATCTCTTATATCATATATCTTTTAACAATATCATATAATATCTTATAATCTCCTTATATATCTTTATGTCGTAATTACTAAGAAAGCTCTGATTTACTTCCACAATTTATTAAAAATTTTAATTATATCATATGTATACTTTTAAAAATTTGTTTGATTATCTCTCATTAGAAAGGAATTGCAACAGAGAGAAATCCTACGAAACCCTTATATTGCCAAAAAATTCAACAATATGATGAAATTAACCAGTATAATTTCTCTTTCACATTTTAGGAAGCGTAATGATAATTTCATATTCGTAATGAAATATTTGAGAAAAAGAGAGTTAATTTTTTCCTAGAATGCATATCTTTATATTCACTAGTAATTAGACATTTATTGAAAAGTTATTTGTATTATTGATAGACATGTTTTGCTTCGATTCCGGGATAACGGATAATATCTGGATAACGTCCTATCCGTGACATGTGATTTATTGCAATCTTTAGACATTGCAACGTTGGAATTGCGAATTTTATCGTGGCAACGGTAAAACTGCAAATTTTAATGTTTACAATCTACATAAAATTGTTCTCTCTATGAAAAGATCAATCCTGAGTTGTTTATCTACACCGTCAGTTAATAGTTAAATAACAATCGTATGAGATCTCTTTCAACACATGATGCATAACTTTACTATGGAGCTGCTTGTATCAAACACGGAAGTATTTTCAAAATTCATCTCGCTAATTTATTTTTCCTCTTGGGGAAAAAACCAAGTACTAAAAAGGAATAAATCTCCACGCAGCAGTCGATAAAACAATGGAGAAATAATACTGTTCGCTGAGAATGACTGATGACCATAAAGTTAGGGAGGGAGGCAGAGAAGTGAAGACTTTGTGGAAAGGAAAACGGTTTTTGCGGATAAGCTTCCGTCTAACGACTAGCGCCATCTATCTTCTGGAAAAGAAGCGATGTGATTTAAGAGGGTTTCCGATTTCACAAAGAGGACAGCATTCATCTACTATCCTCTGGTGTCTTTCGGCGCAATCACGTGGCTTAGGATCTCTTCGATGATCTCTTACGCGAGTTTAGGAATAGCTTTGCCAAACAGTGATGATAAAGAATCATCGTCCATTCATCAATTACGTACATCTGTAAAAGTCTAAAACGTTATGGCGCGCCATATCCACATGACTTATGCGATGAATTCATGCACTTCCTTCGGGCGCTATAACATCGTTTCAATCGATATTTTTCGTTTAAGAGAAAGGTTTAAATTTGTACATATAGATATTTTAAACCTTTTTTCGAATTTTTATTTAAGATATTAATTAAATTTTGAATATTTATTTTATTAATTATTTGTAAATTATAATTACAAATTAGCAAAAGATACATTCTTGTGAAATGAAAATTAATGCTTTAATGAGAATGAATAAATTTGAGAACGAAAATGAATGAAGAGATAAAAAGAAAATGAATTTATAGCAACATTTTTAAGTTCACCCGAGCATTATTTTTCACTGACATATTAAAGACACGATGACCCCCTTGGATTATGCCATCAAACTAGTCATATTAAGTTCATCACCGAAAACCTCCAACTTACACTCTTTATTATGGCTTCAGTATAGCTAAATCCGACAAGGTACGGCGTGAAACGTAAGTGCATTAAGTCTTTATAAGTAATTACTTAAAAATGTATACTTAAACACATGTCCGGTTTGTCTCCGTCATTAATTTCATTCGTTAAGGTTTCAGAAGTTAAAATAAAGAACCCTTTTCTCGCAATCCTCAAGCTAAGGCTGAGAGAATAAGAGACCATCCGCAACGCGGGTAAGTGGCAACGGAATCCCAGACGACACCTATAATATTCTCAGGGAAACCCAAAAAGAAAATTAACGCAGCATGTTTTTATTCCGATTCGCTCATTAAACTCTCCGGAAAGAGGCGGGGACAACTCGCGCTAACAGGAGCAAGAGCGCTGAAAATTTTTCGCACGCCCAATAAAACTGCAGCCGGGAATAAAGTTGAAGACGCGGTTTTTTGACGATGCAGTCAGCTTATCGCAAGACGCGGAAAAAGAGATGACAATCCCCGAGGCGTAAACCCGCGGGGCGAAGGGAAACGTATCATTCCCGGTTTTCAAAAACACACTCTAGCGTCTCGTAAAAAGGGATAATGTGCGGGAGGCGGGTTATAGAGGGCGTCTTAATTACTCGGAATGTTTTCAGGGTAAAAACTCCTCCTCTCTCCGTTGAATGGTGCTCATCCCATTCTTTCTCTCCCTTTCTCTTCGTGTTCTCATCCTAATTCGCTCCTAATCTCGTTTCGGAGCAATTTGGCAGCCTGATTACGCATAAAATTTCTAGCCGCTAGCTTAATTTGTCTAGATTGTCCGAATACTTCGCCTCTATTAGGTTCGCTGGAGAGTATAGAGAGGCGGGATCCCAGTGGTTTCCTGCTCGTGTACTTCCCCTTGTCCTAGGGATGAAGGGGAAGGGTTGACTTCAGAATGCTTTTCATGTGCTCTTATATTTTCGTCGCTTAGCCAAACATAGGGGAAAGAATTTTATTTTCTGGTTCAAGAATTTAGCACTTCTTAATTATACGAAATGATATGGTTTCCTCATCAATTATTTTCCCTATAATATTACTGGTATTCGTGATTCATAACGTATCCAATATTAACTGTAACTTCTCTGACTCATAAAAATATTTCCCATAAAAAGTATAAAGTGATAAAACATGGGTTTTCTATTCAGAAATATATTGTCATCGTCCCTTATCTTACATAGTTTATATTTACTCAAAAAAACTTTCTTTAAATACTACAATGTGACTTCATATTTTAGAAAACTGTTTCACAAGAGATTCACCTTTAAAATCAGACGAAGTTTATATAAAATATTTAAGTGGGTTCATAACGGGTATTTTATTTTAAATTGTTCACAATAACGTAAAATTCATCTTTTTGATAACGTCATCCTTTATGTAGTTCGGCATCCTTTTGACATTATTGGAATGCATAGTAATTTTCGGCCGTATTTCTCTGCACGCTGCTTACGTAGCTATGTTTCTAATTGATATATTTTCCTCTGTTGAAATTACTCTAAAAATTTACGTAAATCAAATATTTCTAGTAATAGAATACTGTATAAAGTGCCTTATTCATCTATTAAATATTTGAAATTAAAGAAGATAATACGAGAATAATACTCAATTTTACTTTCGGAACAATTTCTCTTTGTTTGTGATTACATTCTTGCTCTAATTTTTCGCTCACAATGTCTCTCTCGCGCTAACTCATCCAGAAAGCATCATTCATGGAGAAAAACAGCTGTGAGTTATAATATGTTCCATTTTCTCCTTCATTTTCCAAAGTCTGAGCTCCAAACCAAGCGGCAAAATTCTTTTCTTCTCGAATCGCCTCTAATCTCCCTCCCCCGTTTCCCTCTGTCCTCAAACATTCGAAACCTCTTTCCCCCCCTCATTCCTTTTAATCTTACTTCTTTTGTTTTCTCCGAGTATTTACCTTTCTTCTCTCGCGAGTGGCTTATTTTCTTTCCGGAACTGCTCTCGCGATATTTTCGGAACGTTTTCGGCACTCAGTGAAGTCCTTTCTATCTTGACATGCCTCATTCAACTTCCCTTTTTGGACTATCGCCTGCCCTCTGCTTTCATCTCTTGCTTCTGTTACTCTCTCGTATTTGACATCACCCTCTGTCTTTACCGGAGGTCCGTTATCTCTATTATGCTACTTTTCATCCAACTCTCAGCAGATGTGACCGAGATGTTAATGCACAACGATTGTAATAATAGTTTTGGCCTTTTGTAAGAGCAATTGCTATACCTTTTTTGTTCAACTCTTTGATTACGTCAAGATAAATTGGGTGGAGCTCCATATTTAACGTAAAAATTAACACTAACATTTATATACTGTTATGTTACACTGTACTACATATATACATCAAGCATCATAATCTCAATTTATGATGATGCGTTTCTGCATCGCAAGCACAATAGTTTCTAATTTATAACCTGTGGAAATTATATGTTTCTTTGTATAATTTATTTCATTACTCTTTGGTTGTTCTAAAAGGCTTCTGAAAACATTTGGTATTACGTTAGATGATTCTGTAATCAAACTTCGTTGATAAGGAGTTGCTAATAATAGATTTAATTGTCACCAAAATTCACTTTAGAAATATATGCCAGTGTTTGCCATGAATTCAGTTTAACATCCATTTTTGCTAATCTCTCCATTGTTCAAGGCAGACGGACCGCAGTTTCTTTTTCCTTGGTTACCGGAGACTAATTACAATGTCTGCAGGATATTGTTGATACAGATGTTTGTGTAAAGTTATAACCGGTAGTGTAGAAAAAACCGGTAGTATAATAAATAAAAAGATGAGGAAAAGTGTCTTCATTAAAAGCATCATTATTCATTCCTTCAGTATAAACTAATTCGAATCTGAAGATTTTTCTGTAAGAGTTTTTCCCACAAGAAGTTTTCTTTCCCATATTATGATCACTTTGCCTTTGGTTTGTAATATTTTGGGAGTATTGTTAGAAAATTTCCTTAACAGATTATTTCTTCTTCCAGTATCTTTACTGTAACAATCAAACGGCTGGAAATCGATCATGAAGTAATAAATATTGATGTATATTTTCTGAAAGGGTCATTCATGTCATTGCACTGAAGCCCATATGTTATCTGGGAACATATTCTCTCAAAGTTACATGCCATTCAGTCTCTGTTCATCCATCTGCCAAACCTCTCACCGCTTCTGTATCTCCAATCTCCCCTTAAGAGCTTACTGTTCACCCTATCGTCACCATTCATAGCGGCAGAATCTTTCCGTTCCCCAGCCAATCCGTTCCTGTTTTCGACTACCAAAACTCGTTTCCTTTTTATGCCCATCCCGCTATTATTATCCTCCTCCCGCATGTTAAGAATATTCCTTTATAGTCCCATTCTCGAAGTTATCGCTGATTGGATACCAATCTCGCCAAAGCAAACACAGCCTACTGCCCTTCCGACCCTTGCTCCCTCATTTCTCCTATCAATAGTCGTGGACCCCTCTTCTTGTCTCCTTTCCAATTTTTCTTGGACATTCAGGCATCGAGAGAAAATCTTCGTTGCGGATATTCCTTTTCCCGGAAAGGCCTTCCGGTTCCACCCTTCCCCCCGAGGGTGAGTTGGTTATCTGTGTGCATATTCCCCTTCCTTACCTTTCTTTTCATTTCCCCCGCGCCCTCCTCTTTTCGTGGAAGGAAAACATTTTCAGGGAAATGGGTCCATTGGAATTGAAATTCATTTATGTTATTTTGTTTCCTTAGCGACGATGTTGAAGATTGCGCCTCGGGCACTATCTCTTCCGGATATCAGTTTCTGGGGGGATATTGGTTATACATGGTAATGCAGGATTTTCTATATGGTATTGAGTATTAGTTTTAATGAGGCAAAGTGGATGTGAGTAAATATAAAGAGATGTGGGAAGGACGTAACCCATCGGTTAGTCATCGCTGTTTGCAACCATGTTATCGTCTAATGGGCGGAATATAATATCGTTGAGGATTGGGGATTTCCTGGAAACATTGCCAAATATATATATTCATAGATAAATTCTAACTTTTAATGGTTTAGGTATATGAGAGGATGAAGTTGAGTTTTGGTTCCTGGTTCAGTGAACTTGAAGTATCTTTGACAAATGTCACATTTTTCAGATTGCTTTTATCGAGTAATACCTTATATAGATAGCCTTTACTCATGTGAATGTAGCATTATCGACTCTTCCGGTTATCTATTACAGAAACTATGTTATAAGTTATTTCGTAATTTTGGTTGGATTGAAATTATTTCCTTAAGCTCTCAATACGATGCAATCGAGTCGATCTAAAAGTAACTCTTTTTATGGTTTTAGACTTAGGGTAAGCTGATTACGAATGTTTCCTGTATTTATGATAGTCATAAATAATCTAATATTAAGTGTACGGCGTGAGTTCGCTTCTCCATAAAGTTTAAATGCCTTTAAAGAAATCAGAATGTATTTATTTTCCGATGTACATTGAAGATTTGTTATTATATTTATACGTTTATACCACGAAGATGTTGAAAGCTAGTTTACTAATTAAAAAGAAGACATCAAATGTGCGATTGAGAATATCAGGAAGAATAAACTTCGCATAAAATAAACCGCTCAGAAACAAAAATTTGCTCTAAGAGCCTTTCATATTTTTCCCTCAATCACCCATCAAGTTGGACCTGTTATTCATTATGCATAAAGCAGAACTCATCTTGTCGAAAGGATAAATAAATCATTGCAAATGAAGAGGCCGAATCAATCCCTTACTGACACCACCAAAACCAGCCTGAATTCATGAATCCTGATAACCCTTTGCCCTTCCTTTAATTGATTCGAACGAATTACTATTAATATACTACACCCTAGAGGTGAGTTATATAATGGAAATCCCCTCCGTCAGTACAATGGGCGGTCATCTCGTTCTGTTGGTCAGCTGAAAGCGTCCGCCGATGAGACAAAAGCTGAGGGGGGAGAACGCGACAGATGCGCCTCGGGAAGATAGTGTCCCGTGGGAGAAGGGCTCCCGCGGAATGAATAGGATGCTCTGGATAGAATAACAGCATCGGGTAAATGTTGTCCGGAGGTAGAACAAATATTCTCTCGGCGATAAGAGTGGACAACGGGAGATGGAAATAGTTGGGAAAATAGTTTGCTCCGAGGTTAAGGAAGGAAATGTTGGCGGAGAAGGGCTTTTGCATGTTTGCTTTGGAATGATTGCTACAGAATGGAACGCGAAGAAAAGGCTCGTCGTCATTGTGAATGCGTGTTGTGTGTGGATTAATGCGATTTGTAGGATTGATGTGCGGAGTGTTTGTGCTTATTACGGAAGCGTGGTATTGCTTCTTTTGTCGTGATAAATAATATTAAGTGAGAGAGATGTAATTAATGATTTTGCAATATCCTTAGAATATGCTCGGTATCCATGGGAAATCATCATGGAGAAGTGATAAAATAAACAATAGCTTTTTTCCAGTAGGTTTTCATGATTTGAATCAAGGGAGTTTCTTATATAGTAATCTTCGCTGTGCTTAAGAAAATAAGAATTATTTTGTACCAATTTGTAAGACCATTACTTCTTAAAATCCAATCAACTGCTGAACGCCTGATCTTCGAGGCTTTGAATAACTTTATACTAAATATTTGTGGATTAAAAGTTATGTATACTGATTCCAAATAAATTTAAACGTGAATATCACAATTTAGTGAAAATAGTTAAGGTTTTCATCTAAATATATTTGCGATGGATGTTCACAATACCTCGGCTTTCTCCGTAGACTTTATTCACACAAAAGGAATGATAGATGCTGTACCTTTCGTACAAGGGTACCGAGGTATTTAGAGTGGTACAGATATCACGGAAAAGTCAAGCATCTTGCTTTCCTATCCCAGATGACAATGTCAGCGTGACTTTCGCAATACGGTCGAGATTCCAGTGGCTCCTGCTAGCTCGGGTCGTTCCTTTCTCATTTTAGCGTCGCTTGGATACAATGAAAAAGCTTTAAACGACAGCAGACACTATACATTCAAGTCATCCTACGACAGTATAAAAAAGTATAAATTCATAATCAGTATTCATGCTGAAGGAGAACGTTCCGCAGTGGACATAATTTAAAAGTTCGGCCAGAGATGGTCCACCTCCGTGATTTTTCCCCGTCGATAGTATAAGAGTTTATTTTGAAAAAATTGGAAAGGTGCCTGTCTTATGACCTCACTCATTTACCTTGCCAATTGCTGCACGTATCCGTGACCCGAAGGGAAGCATTTCGATTCACGTGCGTGCGTGAATTCCTTTAGCCGCCTCGTAAGAGCTTTCTCTCCTTCAATGTTTTTGCAGTCCTCTGTTCTTGAACCAGTCATGCGGATCGGAATTTTACAATCTCGGAAAACCAAGGGACAGTGTTTCCCTCTGCCGGAATTCTGCTTGGTCGTACATCAACTGCCTTCCCTCTCTCCCATAGCCATTTCCATTTTCTCCCTATTCCTTGCTCTATCTCGCGCGCTTGCGGTGAATCCTCGTTTTATTCTCTTTCGCAACTGTGCGGTTTGAGGGTGTGAGAAGAGGAATGGTTGAGGAAAATGTGTATGGGTGTCCAAAGGGAGGCGGAAGTCTGATAGAAGTAGAGGAGAGGTACGTAGGAATCTGATACAGAAAGTTTAATGAGTCATTAAAAAGGGAGAAACAAACTATTGCTGGTCAGAAGTCGAAATTGAGAGCTTGAAAATCGAATTAAGGGTGGAGCTGTGATTTTTTGCTCGGTGAGTCTAGTTCTAGTTGGGCCGTACTATTTCCCTGTAGCGCTATAAGCTTCTGATTTAACTTAATATCTTTGCTTTAAGTGGATTATTATAGCTTTGAATAGGGATTTTCCGTGAAACATTAATTTGTTGCACTCTGCATCAGTTTTTCCTCCCTTTTCTCTTGGTATTCTAACAGGCACTATAAAATTTAGCTTAGTTTACAAGGAATTTAGATTTACGGCAGAATGGAATCGTGTAAAAGAACAGGTTTTGAGAACTGGCGTAAATGCTTTTAAGTGGAGATATGCATTCCACGGCTATTCTTCCAGGGATGTAAAGAGAAGCATAAAAAGCGTTTATTATTTGGAGAAAAGGTTTATATACATTTCTAAATGAAAATTCTTTTGAGGTGCCATATCGGTATTACGGATAAAAATAATGCTCTTCATTGATAATTTGTATGATAAAATTTTCCTCTATTATTTGTTTCCCGAATCGAACGTTATCTAGCACTTAGGAAAGCCGAAGGCCATATTTTTAGAAGGCCTATAAAAATTTAGCTGTTCTGGCAGTCTTGATGAAGAGGAACTAAGGGAATAGCAAAAATCGAATCTAAGTTAAATAGGATACGCTACATGAAAAACGGAATGATTAGAGAGCAAATAAACTAAGGGTGATATTGATGAGGTAAAGTGCAGTAAAATATAAGTCAGTGACAAATAATGAGTGGTATTGAAGCAGGAAGTGAAGGAAGAGGTGAAGTTGGTCGGGTCAACCTCTGGTAGGAAAACTCTCTCCAGCGCCACGAAATCACCGCTTTTTAGAATGCCTTTTTTAATGAATAGTTCGGTAGGTAGTTAAAATGCCAGGTGTCAGGAAAACCGAAACTATACGGTTTTGGAAGGAATTCCGCGGGTGGATGCAGACGTGGGTTGGCGAGGAGCGTTGTTAATTTTTTTGTCGGTTGCCTTTCTCTCTCCCATTGTTCCTTCCTGGTGTCTTTTTGTTCCATTTTTCTCCCTCCACATCTACATATGTACCCTGAGCAGCCGCCTTTCGGCGTGTGGCGTGGGGGATCTCTGGAAATTTACGTCCTTTTATAACCTCTTGAAAATAGAATCCAAGAGCGAAAGAGGATGCAAATTGAGGCGTTTAGTCATAAGTTGCGGTGGAAAGAAATAAGGAAGTTAAACTGAAAGTCGATGTTTTCGCTGATGAGTGGCGAGTGGGCGAAAAAGAACATCACGATTCAAATGGTCGAAAGGTTTGTTTTCGTATTCATCGAAATGATAAGTGGAAATTCTGCTTGCGATGGAAATGATGAAGTGTTTTTCTCTCTCCGACGAAAGGCTTCTGAATGTAAATCGCGCCTTAGTCCGAATGATTAAGTTCGCCTTTCGTGAGGGAGGATTTGGGCGTTTTGTTAGTCTCTCGTTTTTTTTTTCGACGGTAACATGTATTTTCTTCTCCTAAACCGCGGGAAATTATTCACTCAATATTATCTCTTTGAGTATATCAACAAAATCACTTTATAAATATTTTTGTTATTGAAAGTAGGATTGGAAATACTCTATCAAAGACGAATCACGATTCTCAAGGATCAACGTCAATTTATACGCGCAATTTTCATATTTCTTTATGCTGTAAATTTTTCATTCTCTCTCCTCTAAAAATATGTGATCGAATGACATTTTTATAGACAACTTAGTTTCATTTCTATGACTGTGTTGACCCTATTGAGGAGAATGATGTTCAGGACGTATAATTCATGAGTGACTTTATTCTGATTTTCATTAAAGAGTCTTGGTACATAAAGATAGAGTTTTGTAATAGTGAGTTAGCCTCTCTAAGAAATCAAAGATCTTCCTTACTGGTTCTGCTGTACAACCGATCGCATCTCTTTAATATCAAACGGAGAAATCGAAACCTTTCGCAATAGCGATGTGAGGGGAGGTTGGCCTTTGGTGGGTTTAGAGATCGAACCTCAAAAGGGGAACAAAGAGAAGAGGCGTTTGGAAAAGGAGAAAGGAAATCCGAGAGACAGAGGCGGACTTAAAAACAAGGCAGAGGAGATAGGGAAAGCGACACTTCGGACCGCCAGGGATTTAGGAGAGGAGACAATAGGGCGAGAAACCGAGAGAAAGTGATTTTGAATTGATTCCGACGGAATCGGAAGGATATAGGTTTGAAAAGGGTTTACAGAGCGAGATGAAGAAAGAGCAATAGCCAAGGAGATTTCGGGTTACCCTCCCACGTCTTGGGTTACCCTTTTCTGCAGGGACAAGGGGCCTTGCGTTAGCACCGCAATTCTTCTCGCAGGCGCCCTACAAATTTCTACCTCATCATCATCGGACAAATATACTCCCACCAGCGTTTCCTGGGGGCTTTCTTCGAACCGTAACGGGATGGAAATGGGAAGGTATATGGGAAGAGGGAAGGGTATATGAAGGGATGTGCCGTGGGGTGGGATGGGGGAAGACGCCGTGGAAGTTAATTAAAGGTTTGCAGCGGGGTGGCTGCAGAGCGGTGGGTTATGGGGGGATGATGCAGAGTGGCCGGGACATCCCGGATGGAGCGGGGAATAACAATGATGGGTCCAAAGAAGACGATGGTCGGGATGGGGTCGGTATTCGAAAATGGGGTTCCTGGAAGTTTTGTGGGGAATCTTTCCCTCGTTGGCAGAAGATTGAGGAGGAGGAAGGGGGAGAGGTTGTGTAAATATAATGGACGTGGGTAGGGTAAGGGAAAAAAAACTATATTTCTCTCCGAAGATAATGGGATGTCTAGTCTTTACGTCATTTTCCTCTTAGGAAATTGAAAAGGATTTTCTTGTGTTTGTACGTGTGAAGCGTGCGCCTCCCCCGTTCACGGTGCATGCGTAAAAATCGTCGGTTTTCGGAAGTTCGATACGGGGTTTGTTTCGCATTATAACGGTGGATCGAGCGGGAACCCTTGCGCAAACAGGGAGGCACTAGTTTTGATTGGTTCAGAAGCAGGAGGATTTGGTTTTCCGTGATTGGTTTTTAGACTAGGCAAACAAACTCGAAAAACTTCCATTTAGATCGGGGAAATGATTTCGTCTTTCCATATCGTGCGGCTTTGATTTTTCGTTGTTTCGGAGATCGTTTTGATGAAATTTTTAATGAAACAGCTTTAGAGGCTTAGTTATTTAAGATGAGATGATATTTTAAGAAGAGTCTTCTTTTAGTAAGAATTCATCGGAGGGAGCTTTTTCGAACCCTTTCAACGTGTGTTTAATGTATCAGAACGCGAACTGATATTTTGTAGTTCGACCGTACAAGATACCCATAAAATGTAGCTCGGTATTAATAATTAGTGTATAAAATCCTTTATAGAAAGCCGAGGGATAAAATTTTATTCAGATAAATGGCTTACGAATAATATTTCCTTTTTTCTTATCTTGCGTGTTCATCATGAATCATCAATATGTTCTTACAAATTTTGATCCATCATATACGTGTCTTCTATGACAATAACTTATGATTATCTCAGTATGTAAGGTTACAGAAATTGGTGGCGAAATAATTTCGAAGTGTCCAACGATCCGAAAAAGTCCACTTTAACTTTGAGACAAAGAAATTATTCGAAGGAATAAAACAATAAAATTTTATAGGTTCTCAGCCTTTGTTATGCTCGCTGGTGGAGAAGAAAGGCGACATCATTATCGATTCCAATTGAATAAATTTAACAGAAAGGTCTAAAAAAAACCTCGGAAAGCTCGCATACACGGAAGAAGAAATACACTTTGTTTGAGAAGGAACGTCGCACTTTATGAGGGATGGACTGTAAAGGGCGGTAGCCAATAAAGATGAAGGGAGTGACCGTAATAAAAAAGGCGCAGACTTGAATGGAGGTGTGGAAATGGTTGTGATAGAATCGCGGTAAGACGGGGACGGTCGTTAAGAGATGAAGGGTAGGAGAGAGGGCCGCCGGCTGTGGATAGGATGAGAAGATAAAATGAGGTAAAAATGGAAGGAAAAGTGGGGCATTGGGTAGATAGGTAGCTGTGAAGGAAAGGATATGGAAAATTTGCGGCAAAATAAAATTAAGTATGTTAGGAAGGCATTAATTAAACTTAACCTGCTTTTACGTTGAAGTTATGAAAAAATACGAAACCAGCGTCGCTAAATATTGTTTTTAGATTTAGATGAGTACCCCGCAAGCCGCCAGTGGCGTATGGCAGGGGGATTGTTCCGGGTTTTCATTTAATTAACCCTACATCTGTTCAAAATTGTTTTCTATAGAATTCTTAAATGACCATTTTCCCATTGGATAGAATGATGTACACGAGGATGACGTATCATCAGAAACCTAAGGGGTGAAAATCATAAAATCAATATTTATTCAGTAAAATAGAATTAATATTTACCTAAATTCGGCTTAAAAGGATTTTAAATGCATTTTAAACTGATGTATGTGGTTCTTTCTTGAGTTGCGTTTCGCCGCATGAAAGTTACATAGTGTATAATTTTCTCTCGTAATATAACTGTAGTTGATGGACAAGGAAAATCTTTTTTAAGGGAAGCCAGTCACAGAAAGCCCCACTAAACTCGAAATTTAAGTTAGGAGAAGGAACACCAAAAGAGAGGAAAGAAAATGAAGGTACTTAGACTGGTGGGATTGACTATTAAACACGGGAGGGTAGAAAATGTCCCGAGCTTATTACTTTGCCCGAGGCTTAAAATGAGTAGCGAGTGGGGATACGGTACTCCGATATTAACTCTGAGAGAAGGGCCATAGGAGGCTCAGTTATTAAGAATAATTTATACTCATTTGTGAGACAGATTTAGAACAAACCTGAATAAATGAAGTATAAAGCTTTTGTTCAATATGCGATGCGGTGGCTATTTATTTTTCTTAACTGATTATTGCGTCTCGAAGAAAGTGTAGTTCGTAAAATCAGTTTAACGATATTATTTCAACTCTAAATAGAATAATACAATAATTTATCTGTGAAGTTCAGTCACCTGAAGATAAATTCAGTTCATTTATGTAAGACATTTTGGATCATCTGATAGTAAGTCGACAATGCGTTTGCCCTCGATGCAAGCGATCCCGAGCTCGATTCCCGGCGGAGGCGAATATTTACCGCTTGTACGGCGGCATGGGAATCGATGCGCTGACCACGGTGAGTACTCACTCATACCCCACTCAATGAGATGTCCCGCCATTTACTTTACTCTACCTAATTTGTTTGTGATTCGTTAAGTTGAAAGGAATCATATTGGAAAAGCAATTTCAATACTATGATTCTTTCAGTATTTTTAATTAAAGCGTAACCATTAAATATCGGCGAATATCTACATCCGCTAGGATTTCACTCAGTTCTAGTTAACTAGTATACTAGTACTACATCTGAAGGGAAAATATTTCATCATAATTAGAAGTTATATTAGTGTATCATACGATTTTCCTTTATACTATTGGTATTGCTTCATGCTTAATTCGTAGCGTTAATAAATGAAGTTTATGAAGCTCCATCGGCGTAAAAATTCGTGACATTCTTGATACTGCCTATTAGAATGCTTTCCAGAAATCTACAAAAGCCACTCAAAAATCTCAATTTACTTTTACTTGCAGCACTTTCCGTTATCTTTCTTCCATACGACCGCCTTTTTATTCTCCCAACCCTTACATTCCTTTCTACTCATCTTTCCCCCTCTATCTCCCCCTCTTAAAACTCATCGCGCCATAATACTCATCAATGCGCCTCATGTAATAGGTTTACTCATTCCCTTGAGAGGGCTGTATAGGAGAAGGCTATTCTCTCATTCCACTAATTCCATAGCTCCAGAAGAAGGATGACGATTCTTACCATTAGCCTCCTCTATGAGAGTGGCCATGTTTAGCAGTCTATCTATCCCCTCTGAGGAAGCACTTTGTGCGGATCCATTGGTGCCTTCCGTCTTTCTCTCAATGCAGTCTTTTAAGGCTCCATCGTCTTTGCTCATTTGCTCATCCCCACCCACACTTGTCTTCCTGACTTGCTTCATACCTTATCTGCCTTCCGTTGACCTCCCCTACTCCAGACACCCCCTCCTTTTCCCGTACACTCTCGGAATATTTCCAGTTCAATCTCCGCGCTGTCCGATCTATTTGTCTTCTGTCTCTCACCCCTGCGCGCAGCCGAGTTGCATTCAGATTCGGATTTTCTTAGGGTGGCGCTTCCTTCTGCTTTTGTTTGTCGACTTAGTTGTTGACGGTATCGAGCGAAGTTTTTGGGAAATATAGCGCGTGATTCGATTACCGGGAGGGCTGCTTCTTGATAAAGGAGACTGGGAAGGATTTGTGGTGTTCTCGGAGAGATTTACTGGACGTAGGGCGGAGTGGAGGAGTTAGCTAGCTGTTCAGATGTTATCTTATGGATTGGAAAGTGTTAGTTAGCTAAATTTTTCGTGACAAATGAAATATTTCAGACTTCCGGTATTTTTTTAAAAGAAATATCGGTACAAATATCAGATATAGTTAATTCATCCAATATAGTAAATTTCAAGACCTATAAATTCTAATAAAATTATATTTATCGTGTACTTGTAACCTAAGAAGAAAATTAAAATTCTGAGTTATATTAATAAAGCTGGCATTTTTTCAATTTAATACCTCAAAAATATTTATTTTTCTTTCATCAGAGTAAAAATATAGATATTTACGAAATAGATTTATGAAATTTGCCAAATAAAGGGTCAAATAATAATAGTAATAATTGTAACATCATAGTACCATTGCTCGAAGGTTGCGTTTTCAGGAGTTTTAAAGCTTTTATCAAGTATTTTTTTAGTATTCAACATATTTATAGTTTCTGGAATATACTACATTGCCTTATTCCTTTCGCATAACTTGGCTAAATTTCTGGAATATCTTGAACTCTGAACTGATAAGTAATGTATGCTTACCGCTTATGCTTAGGAAGCTTTTTTGAGTAAATTATTTGCCCAAAATTAATTATAGAATAAAACACAATTCATTATCAGTGTATTTCATACGCATCCGGTAATGATACCCTTAGAGAAGGTCTCATAAAAGAATCACATTCCTCTTATCTTCTCTCCATTAGCTGAGGATGAAATGTATTGCGGCTTCATTGCTAACTGCATGTTTTCATTCTTTAGCTTGATTTATATTTTATGACAAAACTCATCTATTATCCAAAGTTCTAATCATTCGCATCATCTCGCGGAAGTAACATCGAGCTTTGCGTAGGAAAGGACCGGTGGAAACCTCTAAAAACATTTCAGATAGTGGCTTTTCCTTCTTTTTTTCCGAATGATGGATTCCTTTAACTGTAACCCCACCAATCTTCGTGTCTTGAGAAGCGAGCCGTAGATGTATCTATTAATCGCTGCTCCTTTCTTCCGCTCCACCCCTTGATACCATTTCGCCGCCCCTCGATTCCTCTCACGCCATTATTCCTTCAACCGGCGTTCTCCCTCCACAATCCACTTCCACCAAAATACTCTCCCCCTGTCTAATAGCTACGATTGCCCCTTTATCTCCCCCTCCTCATCTAAACCCTCCTCGTTTAATCTCCTAGGAGAGATATGAAAATCTGAAATCGGGTCTTTTGACTCGAAGAAAATTCGCAATTCTTATACGGAAGTCGTTTATTGGCATTCGAGTTTACGTTGATGCTTTCGCGCTGATGAGATTCGAGAAAGAAAATGAGAATCGAGGATATCGCGCTCGTCGACGATTATTTAACAGATCATCTCTTTCTCTCACTCTCTGAAATGGGTGGCATTTCGTCGTTAGTGTCAGTGCATGATTTTGCATTAATTAGCCCTGGAAAAATGCTTAGGCGAGTACAGATTTTACAGATTTTATGTTGGTGGGATTACATATTGGTAGAGATGAATTTTATAGACATTTAAAGGGGCGCAATATTTTGGTGAAGGAATAATATTAACTGACAAATTGGAGTTAGTGTGTATGATAAATAAGTCATCAAAAGAGCGACGGAACTAAATTTAAATTGAAAACAAATTGTTTGTAAGGAGAGCAACAATATTTATATTAGATGTTTATATAATATTGGGGAATATTAAAGGACATCAATGTCTTTAGCTCGTTTGCAAAATATGCCCGAAACTATAGACATCCATCTGAACATACCCATAATGGCCATTGTATACTTTTAGTTCTTACATAGAGCTAGCTCATTAATGAAATAATATCCCGAATGATTGTTTTATATCCTCGAAATGTAATGGATGATTGAGCTTCAGAAGCACCATTAGGAATACGATTGTGACATTACCATCGAGTACCCTGTATCATAAATAATTACTCAATACCAGTTGTCATAGCCTCCTCTTCGTGAGAGTGTTTTAATGATCTTGGGTAATAGACGAAACTCGTTAGCTCCTTTCATGAACAAGTCCTCAGAGCAAACATTCTCTATCACCTTCTCTATACTGAGCGCGAGAAGAACAGTTCGCGAAACAGCAAAAAAGCTCCTCTCCGACTGAGGAATAGACGGAGAATGAGTGTCAATTTCCAGATGAACTTCGACTTGGCGACAGCCATCACAAGGAAATCTCCCGCGAGTCCCTCATTTAACCTCCCTCTCTAAATGCGCCGACCCTTTTCTTCCCTTTTCGCCCTTTTTACCTCCTACTTCCTTTTGATCCTGGCCATTAAAATAGGAAGTGCTCCCACTGTTTTATAATGGTCCCAAGAAAGCTCTCGTGATCTCCCTCCCACTCCCCCGTCTCGCCATCTCTCTTCATGTGCACCCGATGGGGGAAGCAAAATAATCGACATTTTTTGCCTTCTCTGTTGCCTTTACCCTTTACCTCCGCCGTATCTTTCCGTTCGCGCTTATTCCTATCGAATCCTATTTTCATTTCACCGTAATTATCCAGCTAGACTTACGGGAAACATCGTCGCACTATCTTCTGTATCGTTGGTGCGCTCAGTGATGAGAAAATCGTTATTAAATTGAAAGGTGATGAAATAAGCTCAGAGAGATGGTACTATTAGTATTTTATATCGCTCAAGAGATTTAGAAGATATTTACGATAGAGATGAAGAGGACGTATTCAATGATTGAAGCATTATAGCGTTGATTTTCGTTTAGAAGTGTTTCATTTTTGTCTTTTCTTAAATCGGCCTGTATTCCATTTAAAGTACATGCAAAATAACTTTCATAATAAGAATTTTTTAATCATCCTGAATATTAGAAACTATCCCGCATATTTCTGTATTCATCGTTTTTATGTTTGTTTCCTGATGTTCATCCAGGATATTTTTCTAGTCCCCAAACTTATGATAAGTATTTAGTGAACAAACCTAAACCGAACCTAAGCCTGTTGAAAATTCAATTATGATAATGATTTTATTTTTCCGTTTTAAAGAAGGAGTTCTTATAAGTTTATCCAGAATAGGCTCCTTAGATGTTTTAGTCCAGCGATTAGAAATTAGAATAAACACAGTGAAAACATATTTTATTCATATTTCCTCTCCAGAATAAGATTTTTAGGTAAATAGATTACGGAGAGAATTAGCTGAACCTAATTCTCTCCCTTCTGATGAATGCGCGCCTAGTTTTATATTGTTTAGCTTGTTTTCCTTCTCCTTTCGTACCAATATCCCTTGTTTCATCCCCTTTGAAATATTTGCCGTATCATTGCCTTGTTACATCTTTACCACTTTATTTCCATTTTCCGTCACTTTATCCTCGTCTTTCTTACGGAAGACTGGCCATTTTCTTTCTTGTACTCCTCTCTGCACCCAACGATCGATCTTTATTTCTCTTTTCTCTCCGTCTATCGTTCTTTTCTTCTCTCTCTCTATTTCTCCTGCACTTCCTTCTTTTTATTTGCCACTTCCTCACACACTCTAACTGCCTCTCTCCTCTTCAGTCTGAAAAGCTTCCCTTACAGATTCCCCATCACAACCGCCACACCCACACGTGCACCCACTCTTCGAACAGGAGCGATTACAGACCCTCCCTTCCCTACGAATTTCTCTTCCTATCTTCTTTCTTTGCTTTACGCTCGACCTCTTCTTCTTAGTACTATTATAACTTCCATAGTATTTTCTTCCTAATTTATTTCAACCACTAGGTTCGTTACAATGCTCATTTATTACGTTTTCTGCTTGGCTCAGAATATACAGGATTATCCAAAATCAGATTCTATTCTCGACCTATCTCTAATTTTGTTTACTAAGCTTCTTGTAGACCACGGCTGAATGCTCCTTTCATAGTATTATTTTATCTTCTTCCAAATGTGTACTTAATGATATGATTTAAAGTTTCTCGAAGTGTAAGAATTCAGCAATTTATTTGACATCAGCAGTTCGTCTAAATATTATTGCTAATAGGAACGTGTGGGAAGAA
Organism: Pachydiplax longipennis; assembly: GCA_036926295.1. Classification (NCBI taxonomy): domain Eukaryota; kingdom Metazoa; phylum Arthropoda; class Insecta; order Odonata; family Libellulidae; genus Pachydiplax; species Pachydiplax longipennis. The sequence goes on from JAVFKF010000012.1 coordinate 24,461,157, forward strand.
TAGTTATGCATGGGTTTCATTGATTGATAGATTACCTTCACAATTTAATACACCATTATCTCCACAAAAACAGCACTTAAGCAAGTAGACTAATAAAAGAAATAAATCAAAGAATGTCTCCTATGATTTAAAAGGGCATTTTAAGCTGATATTTGCGGCCGCGCTACCAGGGTATTTTTTCCTTGGGAAGCTCAACTGAAGGATTGTCCCTAATGACATATTGAAAATGTTTTTAAACTCTAGTGGTAAAATTTTGAATGTGTGAAGAAAAGGTTTACCTTTGCTAACTTATTCTTATTTAACTCTTTCTGTAAGCTTGGGGGCGACCAAAATAATGGTGTACTTGTAGAATCTTAAGTGGGGGCCCGTTTGGTGCGCTTCTGAATATATTTGTATTTTCTCAAGGTTTTTTCAAGTTGAAGCTGGTGATTATCTCCTCCTTGTTGGTAATATATTTCTTTTGAAAGAAACAATGATGTGGTTAACCTGATTTGCTGATAACTGACAACCTAAAGTTTTTCATTCATATATCCAATTCATTCTGGCGACCCAGGAATAAATAGATTTCATAAAACTTACTCGTCGATAAAATTATCGTCAAACATTAGATTTTCAAACATCGCCGTAAAAGCCCCTTTTTTTATAAATCGCTTTCAAAAAACGTACACATGAAACGAGTACTGCTAAAGCGTCGGCCTGAGCTGCGGCATCTCCTGTTTTCTCTCCATTGTCTTTTTCCTTCTCACTCCGTTCCCTTTTTTCCTTCCGTCCTCATCTCCCTTTTCCCTCGTCTCCGAATCCCATGGGGAAGATGGTATCTGCCTCGCTATCCCTTCCCATAAAGCTTGCGCCTGTAAGATGGCAATCGCCGATGCGGGGGAGTAATCGGCCGGCGCTGTAGAACGCCTGCATCGACACTTTCCTCCCTTCTTCCTTGCGGTTTTCCCTACTCTCTTTTTCTCACGGCTGTTTTTCCTCCCTCGCGTTATTTTTCTTCTACTTTTCAAGGGAGTCTTTTGCCTTATCTTCTCTCCCCTCCGCTGTCTCTTGCCAAGGAGAAGATGTATTTTCAATTAGTTTATCTCAGTCTCTTGATTTTTCTTCGGATTGAGAAACGGTTTTGATTGATGGAAGCTGAACATGCGAAAAATAAAAATGCGCCGAATGAGTGTCTGTTTGTATCTAAAACGTTTTTCAGTTGGTTTTTTGTCTTGACACAAGTGAGATACGGTTTCAGAATCAAATACTTATACTGCTGAATATATCGGAGCATTTAAGGCACTTAAACATGAAATAGCTTAAATTTTCTTCGAGAATTTTTAAATATAAATATTTAAAAATGAATATAATATATTTAAAAATTAAACGATAATAAATATTATTTTAATTTTTAATAATCATAAACGATAGAAAAATATTATAATAAATTAATTTTGTGCAGCATATTTTAATATATGTGACAGTTGATCAATTTTATTTTATAATGAACCATTCTGTTTCTAAATAGGAAGGAAACGCTTTAGTTTGCGTAGCCTTTGCTTGCTCTCTACTATAAGGAAAAATACATAATTTATTATCTAAGGCTTATATTTCTAATTAGCATTGCTATTATAGATTTATCTAGTATATTCTCTCGTTTTTTCAATTTATCTCATCTTAGGCGTATCATTAGTTCTATCATTTGGCTATCCATTATCGTGCAAATTATTTTCTAAAGTTTTTACATTCAATTTTTAAGCAAAAATACGCAGGTTTCCAATGGTATATAAAATCCCTTCATGAGCTACAATCGTCTGGGTTCTGAGTTCAACTCCCAGAGGATATTACAGAAAGAAGCCGCCTAGGACCATCAATTTACTCATTTAATCCTGTTTTCTCCCACTTCAGCTTGAATTCCTCGCGGAAATCTTATTTGGGGAGTCCGAGTCTCCTCTTCTCTCGGATAAATTAATTCCGGGCCTATCGACTCGCCGCAGAAAAACGTTTATCAAACATCACGGCTGTTAAGCATTTCGATTTAGCGTCTGGAAAGTAGTGGGACTCCTCAAACTCTGGGGAAATCGGAGAATTGGGAGGAAAAAAGTCCAATCCCCCAGAAGTGATAATTAAGCTTCTGCCTTCTCGTATCAGGAGACGTCGCTTCAAAGTTTCTGGGGACTGCGCCGAAGTGGAAGAAGGAGAGATGGGTCGGCACGTCCTTCCTCATCCTTGCTTTGTCGTCTCCATGTTAACGAAGTATGCATTATTCACATAGTGGAGATTATTACGCGAGGGGATAAAAAAGAATTGGGCGTCAGTTTGTTGGGAGTTCGTTAGCAAGATAAAAATGTTGCTCGGTCATCGAAATTACGCATTTCCCATTCCTCGCGGGAATAAACGGATTAAGTGGAAACTTCCCATTTTTACAGGTTGCTTCTCGGCCCTATCTCGTTTTATCTGGATACGCTCCGGAAAATTATTTACCATTAAGAGTTGCCATAAAAGAGTTTGCTAATCCGTTACCCGTAAATGCGATTTTTCTAATTAATGGTGGGATAATGTGGGCTATTTCTGACCTCACTTTCGTAATTTTCCGCGCATTTTGGCATTCCTGAGTAAGCAAGTCGGTGCGGATTTTTGATGAGTAGAAAAAGGATTAGCGAGTCTTGTAGTCATTGTTGATGGTCCAAGGCTAATTTGGTTTTTTTAATATATGGAATGGTCTGTCCTTTGTTGTTTAGTTCTTTGCTATATGACTCCTGGACGAACGAATGGCAATTATATTTTTGTGTTTTTTTTCACACCAATATCTGAATTGACCAATTATGTCAAAAGAGATAATATTAAATGAGTAGGAACTTAAGGTTTTATTTGCCTTGGGGAATTTCGAATAAATTCCAAGTTAAAAATGTCGAAATAAAATTAGTAGTAACTTCATTGAGCGTAGTATTTCGGAGAAAAGATATAAAACTATAAAATTAGTTCATTTAACTTCAAAAGTTCCCTAATATACTCGTAAAACCTTTAAAAACAATTTTACAGCAATTTTTAATAATACTCACATTTTAAAAAATTCAAAAGTATTTTTTCCTCAAACCAGGCAACTGTCCTCGGTGGTAAAGAACGTACAGCTTTTGGAGTCGCCAATCGAATGATAAGAATGTTTGTAATATAGCTGAATGTTTTCTGAAACTAACTCAGTTACTCATATCATCAGCAGCATCTGCTTTTTCTTCCTCTGCTCAGGGACGGTAGAGTAGCAACCTGGCTATCACAGAGATTTTGAAATATTTCCATGATTACCCTTTGAATTAATAGCCCAAGGATATCTATCCACACAAAATAAATCTCCTTACGCGTTTTTTCAGATGGAAAAAACCACACATTCTATTTAAGCCTAATACGTTTCCCATTTAACAGTATATTTTTCATTATGCAATCCTACGCCAGCCAGAGTATATTTCGCTGAAAACTCTCAGTAACTCTTCGTCATTGGAGACCACCGCTATACCTGAAACTTATGGGGTAAAGGGATTCACCATTGAAACAGAATTCCTTCTCGGAAGACTCCAATAAAATTCTTGCTACCAACGTATCTTTCGATCTTTGTCTCACCCGGACGGTCGAACCATTACTTGCGTCGCGAGCAAGGGGAAAAACATTATCATTTCTCCGAATTCTTTCCTCCCGAATAAAAATGTGAGGGAGTCGCGCCAACGGACAGTACCGTGCATCTCAAGGTATAAGGTGACGTTTCTTTCCATCCAATCTCCACTGTGGGCGCTTTGTTACTGGCTGTGGAAATCCTAGCTTAAAAACGAATCACATCCCTTTCCTTCCTGCAAACCCTTCATTTCATTCCCTTTTCTGACCCTCTATTCGTCTCGCCGGCTGAGCTTAAGCCTATCCTATTTTTACTTCTCAGTGAACCCGAACATCACCTCAGACAAGGACGATAACTCCACGCATAAATTACTAGCATTGCGTAGTTCAAGAAAAATTTAATTTTCGTTTGAGAGCTATCAATCCTGTTTGTTGGTTGAATGACATCTTTACATAAAATATTACATTCATAAATTACATATAAAATGATAATGAATATACTACTATTCTTTATGATTTTCTATCGTACTCTTCAAAATAAAATCATTCGTTTCCATATTTATGTATATTTTTTCCATGTTCCACTGTCTACAAAAAGCATTCGAGAGGGAATGAGGCGTATTAAACAATAGGAGTAGTTGAATTATTTTCATTGTTGCTCCAATATCGATTTTATTTTCTTTCTCCCTCTAATATTGATTTATTGCCTTCTCTCTCTCTTTCTTGTTTACTTTTTTAACGTTCATTACTTTCGCGCCAGGTATTATTCGTTGAGTCATTTCCTTAACTTAACTTTTTCAACTCATATGAGTGTACTATTGTCAATAACAAAAGATTTCTACGTAAATACATTCGTTTCAATTATCAAATACTCCCTAAAATCCCCAAAAACCATTAGAAATGCTACAAGCTCTCCTTCAAGTGGTCACAGGAGATCACATAAATATTTAATTTATTCTTGTTGTTGCATTCTTCCAGATATCCATGTGCAACTTTATTCGCTACTTAAAAAACGAGCTCTGTCCTACCGCACTACTCGAAAAAATTTTTATCATCAATCAAACTTAAACGAAACACACAATTACGCTGGCGACCCCGACGAGTAAATGACCAAAACGGGGAATTAAACAAGGGAGACAAAACTTTTCAATCCTCTTCACGGGATTGGAGTGCCATTACACGCAAACAATCTCGAAAACAAGCACTCACTCGGAGGTAAAGGAGCCGTTGGGAAAAAAACGCCACCCCGGCGCCTCTTATGTATCCCCACGCAACTGCCAGTCGAAACAAAAAATAAAAGTCGAAATAACTATAGGGGCTAGGGAAAGGAAAAAGGATGAGGGGGTTCCTTTTTTGAGATTTTAGGGAATGGGTTAAATAGGGATGGGAAAACCTTTTTGAGATATCCCGGAGTGGACGGACGGAAGAGGCGGAAAGTTACATAAAAAAGAACAATTGGCCGCGGAACAAAATGTCTTCCTTCTTCACCAACCTTTTCCATTCTTTCCCCGATCTCTTTTCCCTCGCCCTTTACCTCTTCCGGTCATTATCACGCAGTCACTTTCTTGTTTTCTCTGTTAACGAAGCCTCATCCCCGTCTCTCCCCTACTCCTCGTTCGGCCTCTTATGCCCTCCTTTGTTTCTCCAAATGCAAGGGATATCTTCTCTGTTTTTAGGACGGTTGCATTCCTTCGGGAATGTTTTTTTCTCAACCCTACTTACTCTTAGGTAGTTTTATTCGCTGATTCCCATGACTGTCTGGCATTTTCTCCACCTTAATACTTGGAGATGTAGGGTTTAATTCTTTCTATAATTGCATTACATGTCCAGGGAGGAGCAGTTGCTGAACATTCAATTTTCCAGGATTATAATGGGTGTTCGATGTATTATAATCTGGTAGTAATTTCAAGAGATTCATTTGTTTTCTTTCGAATCTCTGTTTAAATCCTTCGCATCGAAAATATTTTTCTACTAGTCATAAATTTCCTATCAAGATTTGATCACAGAAATGAGAAATAAATCTGTTTAATAAGTTAAAGGGATATAATTATACATTATGCTTCCAAAAGCTTTCTATATCCGGCGAGTTTACGTTATAGATGTGTGAACTTTTAGTTTTTTTTTGTCTTTTTCCGTTGCTTGTGCAATAGAGATAATTGACTTTTTGCCTTAAAACAATAACGTTCCATCTTTAAGTATTTATTACAAAGTTTCATGAGCTATGAAAATCTCAAGTGAAATCTAGTTATTGGGATAAATGTCTTACTTAAGAGTAGTGTTCAGATGTTCCAAGGAATAGTTTTAAGTACATATTTTTGTTCAATATTTCAGAAAATGTGATCATGGTGAAGGTATAAGATAATAACAGCATCACTAATGTGTAAAATTAGTGAATAAATAATTTGCTGGGAAAAATATTTTTGTGGTTGAAAAAGTCGTTAAGTCGGAAAAGATTGATACCGGATAATACTCTCTCGGACCCAGCTTAATCTTCGATTAAATAATCCTCACATGAAAGAGTATGACGAGAAACCGAATAAAATCAATGCTATACTGCTGATAATGGTCGTATATAATGGGCCTTTAATGCAACATTTAATATTTCCACTAGCCTAAAAAAATTTCAAACATTAATGGAATTTCGTTCATCAATAGCCAGTTCATCCCATCGATATTCTGGGATGAAGATAAATCCTCTTTGATTCGTATTATTTAAATATCCGAGAGATTTTAATTCACTTTTATTGTACGAAACTCGTATCAGTTTCTAAAACTAAGCGCAAAAAATATTCTTTTATATTTCCGACCTTTTTCTTTCGTTGGCATCCCTTTTCCATCCGTCTCCTTCCTCAGATTCTACTTGCGTATATATATTTATACTGTTATGTATATAAAAGGGCCCTTTTATTTCTTTTCTTTTCATCCAGGATTCTCTCCATTCCTCAGGCGATCTTCTCCTCCCAATTCCAATCTCGCGACAGTCAGACGCCCAGCCAAGCATGAGCATTTAGATAAGAGAATGTTAGAGAAAGTGCGTGTCGCGATGAAAAGAGGAGAGCACTTTGAGATGCAGCGAAAGGGAAATAATGTCTCTCCCATTTCAACTTCTTCCCAATGTCCGCCTAATAACACAGTAATAACGCTGAAAGGAATGCATTTCTTATTTCGTACTCTTACGAGTATTTTCTTCCTAAGCTTCTCTTATTCTGCCGGGATTTCCATATTTTTATGCTCATGGTTCTCTCTTTTCTCTCGCTATAAATTCAGAGCGGGGAATTCGCTGTGATGAAAAATCGACATTTCGAGGATACGATTGGAAAGTTAAAGGGTGACGTTTTTAAGAAAATCTCAAAATATCACTTTCTCGCATTAAAGTTCTTAGGATCTCTTGACATTAGGACCTTTTTGGAATATTTAACATTTGAATGCTCTAACACATTGGAAAATTCTGACATAGATACATGGAGTGAATAATAATAGCTTCCCATCTTAGTAGATTCAAACTTCCAAAATCAAAATATTAAAAAATCACTGCTATTATTTTCTTTCTTCACAAAATTATCTGATGTTATTAAACAGCAGTTATTCTTTTTAGGAGATTTAAGAATGAAAGATATTCCTACTATCAATTTCAGAGAAATCTGACTCCTTTTCTGTTAGATAACAGATTATCTTGTAAGTAAAAATAATAGCTGTAGTCAAATACTGCCAGTAAAAAGATACCAAAAATATCTTGTTCCATAGAAAAATAACTATCACGACTTAAACGATATTTTCAGTTTTTTTTTCATTTACTTAAAATATTACTGTGTAGTGATTTGTAATACTAGTGAATGTAAGAGAATATACATTATGAGACAGCTTGAGCCATTTCAATTACTCAACAGTCTTTAGTAATAAATTCTTTCCTATTATAGTGAAAAACAAAGGATTCCTACAAATTTCGAAAACATATTTCTATGAGGACGGAAATGAAACACAGATATTCGTAAGAATCAATTTAGAGGAGAGCTTCCCATTTACGAAACGTCATGGTATTTGTGGTCTCAAAGCTTTAGTGGAAGCTCACATTTCTTTTGTGCGATGGAAATTTAATTTATCGTCGAATACTCTGCAGCCGCAGAGACAGAAACTAAGCTTTCATTTGGATGAACGTAGTTTTTAAATGCCAACCAGAATGAAGTGGAAGATGTTATTGATCCCATCTCATAAAGTATTTAGAATTACGGCGCGGGAACAAAAGGTGCGGAAAATAAAATCCCTTCAACGAAGGGAACAAATCCTGTTTTCAGCGTTGTATTCCGATTTCGATCAAGAGCTGAAAACCTGGTAGTTCGATGAGCAGGAGTCCCCGCTTTTGTATATTTGAAAAGCCATTCCCTCAACCGTCAAACGCAGCTCTTTGTAATTAAAAGTGAAAGAAGGGGAAAAAATATACACCGTAAATATCGGATTTTTTCATTGCGCGGGATCCAAGTCAAGCATCCATTCATGGGAAAGGACTGATTCTGACAGTTGGTTATTAGTTCTAGTAATTTTTATTCTCGACTCCGGAATTTTCCTTTCTCTTCCGTGGTAATAATCGAAAATCTCGGAAAACAGATTTTTATAAAACTCGGGAAATGTTGTACAACAGTGTTGAGGAAAAATCAACACCTCTTTCCGGAATTTTTGATTCGGAGATTTCCTTGGGGGTTCCTTTTTCATAAAGGACGCTGTGTAAAATAATTATGTATACAACCTCGGCATCTCGTGTGTTTACTTAAGGAAATTTGCTTAATTTCCTCTCAGGAAACATTTCATAAACATCAATTTTCTCACTCGTTTTTGAAAGAAGATCATTTAGAATGTATTTGAACCGTCTCTGCAATTTCGGAAATATGCTTTTTAATCTTTTAAAGCGAGTAAATGAGGCTTGCTTATTATTTTTTCTTCGTTTATTATAAATCTCTCGTATTTTTAATCCAGCAAAGCGAGGCCTATTATAAATGGTATACGAGGAAAAGCAGAAGATTAGCTGTTTTAAAAGTTTACGCTCCCGTTCCTCTCCATGATATTAAGCTCTCCTCTTCATGGAATTTCCTTTGAATCACGACGATATCTCATTTCGATAATGCTTTGATTCTGCCCTCATCTTGACCCAGATTATAAAATATCAACAGTTTAGAGCTTACAAACGTATTACGTGTACACCGGAGTTTGTAGACTTTTTCTTTTTGCTTACTCTATGGAATCAAACGCATCGTTTTAATTTCGTCGTAGAAATTTATATCATTCTAGTATCACAGCCCATTATTAAATCATGCTTTCACATTTTAGACGGAAAGCGTTCAATGTCAAATTAATGGTTTATAAAATTGCGTGTGGATATTTGTTCGTTTAAGCAAATTACATATATCAAACAATTATTTTAAAACATAGTTTTAAGGAGGAGTTATTCTGCTCCAAATTATGATTGTGATAGCACATTCTTTCATTCGATCGTGATATCATTCTTGTAGAAATGCTAATAGTATTTTTATAAATTTAATTTGAAACGATTAAAATAACGTCGTCCCTCTATTAAGAAACATTTAATTTCTTAACCTTCGTAATCATTTTTGAGTAATTACGCTGTTTTAAAACCACACCGTGGCGACTCTACGGTTTGAAATTAAGCACCATAAGGGAAAACCTCTCGTGAAGAATGTCTCATCGCGTTGAAGACCGAAAAGAGGTTTAAAAAAGTCCAGGAGGGAGGGTTAGAGCGAAATTCAGAACACGGTCTTACACGTACGATAGGCATTAAACATGAAGCAGGAACAACGATCCTGTAATCAACTCCCCGAAAAGCATTGCTGCTACACCACTGCCAACACCTTCCCATTTCTCTTGCTCACCCGTCCCTACTCCTCACATTCCCATACCTTACTCACTATTCTTTCCTCCACTCCGGGGCTCCTCATCCTTCAGTCTCGCCATGGATTCCTAACCGCATGTTTCGGCCCCTGCGTTTGACTCTCATTATCCCCTGTTTTCCCTCCCCTTTCTTTTCCTCCTCTTGGTCCAATTCCCCTCCTTTCCTCACGCCACCTCCTTGTCTCAGCGCCTATCTAGTGCCCCCTCCTTCCACTGCTCATTACCATATTCCCTCACAGTCCATCACCTCCCGCTTCGCGCAAGATGAGCTTCCAGGCTGCGTTTTTTTCTCCAAGCATATATTTCCTTCTCTCCCTAATATTGCCTTTTTCTGCTCCAGAGGCAATATTTCAAGATCTTTTCTAGCGTCCTCGGAATTTGGTGTTTGTTAAGGTCGACTCCGTTTTGTAGCTTGATATCCCATTTTTACCTCGTTTAAATTCGGCTTTTATGCTAATATTAGGTGATGGATACTACGCTTCGGCTCTTCCATTCGATATGAAATCTTGTCTAAAGATGAGCGGATATGAATGGAAATCTTGAGCTTCAATTCTAGAATCCGATCATCCCGATAACTGCATCGAATAAATTTTTTTATCGTTTTATCGATAAGGTTTTCACAAGTAATTGCATCACTGTCCTTGGAGATTCGGATGCTTAATGTAGCCAACTTCTTTTGTTAGAGAAATAAAAATTCAAAAGCTACATCAATACCCATATTTCAGATTCATTGCTAAGCACTAAACTGGATTGTATTGAGTGATATTCGGTAAAATTCCGTACTTAACACCGCTAATTACGCTAAGAATATATATTGTGCGCAGGTAACGTGTGGGCAGTAAAAATTTAAATTTAATTTACTACTTTAATCCACATTAATAAAATTATTTACACTCTTCGGTCAAATTTTACTTTACTTAACAAATAGTGATAATAATTTTCTTTATATGATCGATATATTTATAGGTTCATACAATTGCAATTTATGATACTTCCAAGCTTTAAATGTTTACTTTCCAAGTTTTCCTATTCCTTATTCATTCAAAGAAATTTATATCTGTATCCAAATTTTCATTTGTAATGTGTGTCATATCTTCAAGAGATACTTCATCAGGAGCGGTTTCTTCCGTTTCCCCTGCGTAATGTTTCCCCCACCCAACTATTTCACCTATCGCTTCCCACAATCCATCTCGGCTCCCCCTCCTTCCTTATCTAACCCCTGTCTATTCCAGAACCCTCCCATATTTCTGTCTTCACGCCGCTTTACGTTTGTCACCTGTTTCCTCTCATGTGCATTTCGTCCGTCGATTCCTCCCATTTACTCCGATACAGGAGCCACGGCTTCGCTGCCATCTTTTGTTTCCTGGCACGAGGGGTTCTGGAACTACTTTTTACTATTAATTAAGGGAGCCTTCCTTCTTGTCATGTCAAACCAGCCGAATGGGTTATCTCTAGCATTTGAAATTAGGCTTTCAGTTTTGTGAGTGAATTTCGGTACCGAACTCATATTTGGAACTTTCCTATCTCCAAGGGGAGCCTCGACATCCGAAGATTCCTGCATGTCTGCCATTGGACAAGCCGTCACGCATGCAAACTCTTTCCAGCCTCGTTAATCTTAATACTAGATTATATTGAGCGATTCTTTACTGTCTTTTTTGTCATGAACGTACGAGATTTATGGGAGGAAATAATACCTTTGCATTTTTGGTCTTGAGTCCGGACTTACTACGGAAGATCATTTCTCGGGAGAGGAATATTGAAGACGATAGAAAAATATTGCGTAACGTTTCCTCGTGTAATCTCATGTCGTTTTAATACTTTAAATTTCTATGGTCGTTAACGTTGAAATTATATTTTCTTAACGAGTGATTAAATACCGATGAATTTCATTTGATTTAGTTTCTTTTATCCTATCCTTTTGAATTCCGTCGGGTTAATTTTGTCTTCCTTAAACTGCAAGTGACCCTCAAATTATTTATCTCAGTAGATGAAATTATCGTAAAAATATAGGGATGAGAGGTGTGTCGTATTAGTGATAATCATATTATTTATATTCGTGTATTTTTTAACATTTTACCTCCTTTAATATTGAAATAAACAAGAAGGAAAGGTGATTTTCGGTTATTGAATAAACTAATTAAATTACGACTGACCCTGGTGTAGTCGAGCTTCTCATACAAGAACTTGTTATCTTCCGGAGACTATTACTCTCCAACACCTCTAAAATCAAGAATTCATGTTTACATTATTTTCCTCCAAGCTTTCTTTTACCATCGTCGGTTCTATTTCTACAAACAGCTTACCAGGAGGTCGTCAACCCAGACGTTTTTAACGCTCAAGAGTTTTTGACTTAAGTAGATCCGACACGCTTATAGACGGACCGCGTCAAATCCGTGATACCTTGGCGAATCGGGAAAGGTCTGGCATGTGTGCGGCTACGGACATAAATATTTCATATCTTCGTTTCTTTTCAACACTAAAAATACGCACAAAACTACCCAGTTTCCTCATTCACACATTACTGTTTCTTGTTTATTAGTGCTCACAATTCTCATCGATTTTCTTCTGCTGCCTCAAGGTATTTCTAGTTATCTTGTTTTCATGGAAATGAAAATATCTCCGTTATTGCCACATTAAAGAGTTTTCTACTCGAAGAGCACATTTACATTTTTAACAAGCGGCTGAATTTTATATTCATCATAAGTAAAATTCCTTCCTCTCTTGTTGTCCTGTAACTGTTTCCGTTCTTTATTTTAGCTAATTTAATTCAGAATATTTTTCTGATCAATAACGTGGAATGTGGTGATGTATTCATAAAGCATTCTTAGCTAGAATAAATAGAAATAAAATACACACAGTTTACTAAATGACTCAGTGGATTTTTCGTCGAGGTTTTTCAGTTAGTACAGCTATTTTCAATAATAGATTATGATGCTCAAATAATTTCTACGCTAATAATAATACGTTATAGACGTTTTAAGTACAATTTTTTTTACTTTCGATAAAAATATAATTCTTCAAATTGAAGGATGGTTTATTTAAAGAGGTCGAAGGATTTTGGATCTTAATAAGAAATCTTCTGTGCTTGTATAAAAATTAACCATAATAAGTATGAAAATAATTTAATCCTGTGCTTCCTCAATGCTTTTATCCCAAAATAAAAAGATCTACTTATGACTGACCGAAAGCTGTATCTTAAGTTGGGTTAAGGTAGGTCACGGGTTCATTCCGCATCGAATAAAATGAATCGAGGTTGGATTAACGCTATGGACTTACATTAACTCTCACCTTCCCTAAGGATATTTTTCCATTCCACAGATATCTTTCATGTGTATCGCATTCCCTAACGAACTACTCAGTGCTCGTTGATCATCGTTCCACTCTAATTCCTTTCATTTCTCTCACAGCCCTTCGACTGTCAAGTTTCATCTTCTCTCTACACATTAGATTCGTTTCTTACCTTTCTGAATCTATTCTTCGTTATACTTTATAATATCCCCTTCCTTCCTTTCTCTTTCATGCTCACTCCGCCCTTTATATCCTTCTGACGCCCACCTCTTCCTCCCTGATAACCGACTGAAATCACTTTCTAGACCACGCCAAGACATCACTTGTCCTTCCACAGGCCCTTCGAACCTCTTAACGACTCCTCCCTCAAATCCTCCACAGTTTTTTTTACCGAGGAATAGTATTTTGATTACAGCCCTTGAGATCGGATAGGGTAAGTTTTATACATAGCATCTTTTGAATGGATGGGAGGGGAATATTCACTTACAGCAAATTTGGATGTGAACCGTGATATTACAAGACATTTTCTCCCATTCTATGGAAAGCATCTTTTTCACTGAATTTTACTGCTGCAGTTGCGTTTTAAATTCCTTTTTGGGGTCCGATTAAGCTGAATATGCTACACTACTAGTATGTTCACGGACAACTGAGACAAACTCCATATTTTTTATTATCGGTAAAAGTCATGCCATTATTCTCAGAATGTTTCTTAAGATAAGCGCCTTCGTATAGCCTTAAAAGATCCCGCATTTGGAATGGAATGTAATGCATTTATGAATCTATTGATCTCTCAGATCGGATGTGAAAATATTTTATGCAGAAAAATAAATAATCAAAATTCTTCAACAACGTAGAATCCGAAGGTTATGCTGAATTGAGTGATTAATACGTTAATACCCAAGAAATGCACATTCCGGTAAGTACTTGAGATCTCGGTAAAAATTCAGGAAAGGCTCGGTTCAGAATAAGTTGCTTCCACGGAATGAGAAAGGTACATGTAACAATAATAACAAGTATCGAGAGCTTACATTTTTATAAAATAGAACTAGATCTTAAATAAACAGATACGCAACGAACCTAATTACAAATAATTCTTTTGAACTTATTTCAACGGTTTTAGATGCACATACAAGACTTGACGGGCTAACTAGAATCCGTAAAATTATACTACCAAAATGTAGAGTACCAAAATAAAGGTTGAACGTGCAACTTAGATGTTACGGTAAAAAGTTTGCAAAACAAGAAAGTTCTTGAAATAAAACATGTTAAAATTGCACATAAAAAGTTGTATCACCTCCAGCAAATAATCCTCTTCCGTCAAAATCTCCACAGCAACCGCATCAACATCTCCTTTTTCCCTTTCGCCCCATCCCACCTGGCGGTTGAGAGGATTACGATGCGACGTTGCCGCTTTTATTCCCTCGTCCTTTTTTTAAATCTTTTGCTTAATATTTAAAACGCTGTGGGGTTTTTAAAGGGGAAATATTTAATCTCCGTCCTAAATTACCTTCATCAAAGGACCGAGAGATTACCGCTTCCTCCGTCCATCAAACAGAGCTTCGTCTCTATGTTAATAACCGAAGTATTTTGAATTATATTTTTTCGAGCGGAAGGGTCCCTTGCATTATAAGTTTTTTAGCGTCGCTCTTTAGGTAGGCAAAAAAAGAGTGAACCGAAGCGTTTGCGCAAATGTGTATCAATAACGATTAGTTCGTATTAAGCCCGAGATTAATGGCACTTTGGTTTATGCTCGATATTTCACCAGGGTTAGCGATTTAAATTTGAGAGCAAATACATTGACCTCTGAAGAAAAGTTCGGATAATGTTTACCTTGCTAGAATACCTGATTTGATGCTTTACTTTCTCTTCCTCTTTGTATCGATCTAATTATATATTTTATTGGCTTCATTTCACGTATCTTCTCTTGAGTTACGCATGGACACCCGAGGAGGTATTTCAAAATAATCAAATGTAGTATTTTTGGCCACTATAAATGTTTGATTTGGTTCATTAAACTCTCAGTTCACCTCTAGCTGTGTAGTAATTAGAACTCAGCGGATGTGCGAGCATCAAGCTAAATAAAATCGTTCGTAATTCTTGATTGTTAATATGACCTGTTTATTCCCGTGTTGTAAAATTAACATTTTGAGTACAATCTTAACCCCTGCAATAACTTAATTGGAAAAAATTATTCGAAAAGGTTCATTTTAAATGGAAGAAGAACCTTCTTAGCCTCAATCTAACCTAAATAAAGGCATTTAAGAAAATAGTTATTTGAACCTAATTGGAAATTGTAATGCAAAGAGCAGTAGTAAAGATTCTTCCCTTACGTAAAATTTCTGAAATATTAGTGCTGTCATTACGCAGACTCTTCGCGCTTGAGAACCATAGTAAAGCCTTTCTGTAATGCATAAAAGATTGAGTCCTCAAGACTCCTTCAATCAGTAGGAACGGCACGTTCGCGCTGGAAACCGTTTCGCCGTTAACCACTTATGAAGCGTAAATTCCAGCCTCATGCTGAATTGAAATAAAACAGTTTTGGAATAAAAGATAATGAAGCCATAAAATCCATTTTTTAATGCTCCGAAACCGATGTCCCTGTTACTTTCCGAATTTAGAGTCGGAGTAATAAGTGATTTAGGGACAGCTTCTTTAGCTTCTCCCTCCGCTCCCCATCATCATCAAGATCGGCGCGACGCTGAAAAATATAAAAAAAAGAAGTTGGAGGTAAAATGATGCTCTCTCATTTTATTGACTCTTAACCGATTTTTAACGGTTCATCACGCTTCCCAATTTATTATAGTGGAGGGTTCCCTCGAGTGGGAGAAAAAAAGAGATAAAGACAAAGCCTTATCTAGACGGTGAGAGGGAAACTGTTCATCATTTTTTCCGTCGGAGACTCATCTAGGGTCGTAATGCGGCGCGGCAGTTCTGCTTGTTTTATTCCCTCCCTATCAACCCTCCTACGTGGATAAAATTCCCACTCACAATTCCTCGCCTCATTTTAAACCGTCCATCTCATTCCCTAGCTCTTTTTATTCATCCCTCTTTCGGCCATACGAGTTGAAATTTTCAACTGGTTAACTGTTTCACTTCATAAACGTTATCCGGTACCTTCCTTACCTTCTGTTTGCTAGATTTTCTCCTTCTACTATCCACTGCATTTATGTATAGCTACATATTCATCATAATAACTGAAGCTAATTTAAAACGATGATGTCTTGTTAAGAAAAAAATTGAGTAGTTCGTTCTTAAAATGCGAACTTACGTGTATTTCGGTTCATTGCGGTGATCTTTAAACCGGTTGACAACCGAATAATAATTAAAAAATCTCTTTATTTTTCTACTATGGAGTTTTCTAGCAACGTATTCCTCGATTAAGATTTCTTTATGATTCCATAAGATGTCTTTACGATTCCTGAAAAATTCAATAATTCGTCTCCTTTATACTTCAATTCTCTGTTTTAATTGTGTATATTTTTCTTCGTTTTCATATATATTAATTTTTGTATTTACTAAAACTGTGTGCACGTAGAAAATAGTAATTGTATTTATGCGTTAATGTGGTAGTTTTCGCTACTCTACGCAAAGATATAAATCTCATTCCAAGCTTTATTTGACAATTTTCGCTTTTCTTATTTTTCTATTCCTCTTTTCCGGTAGCGCCTGTTTCTCCAATCGTCATTTTCTCAGCCTATCCATTTCACATTTCCTCATATTTTCTTCATATCCCTTCCTCATCCGCATCCATTTTCCTCCAATTTCTTGCTCTACTTCTTTCTCGTCTTTCTACATTCCCCATTCTTCCACATTCTTCCTTGTCCTCCACATATTTTCTTCCCTCATATTTCCCTTTTACTTTCCAAGCTTACGTCATTTCCTCCGAGCCCCACTTTCATTCCCTCCCGATAAATTTCCCTCTTATTCTCTTATCAGCTCCTCCTTTTCCCACTCCTTCCTTCCAGCTTCGTTATCCATCCTCTTTTGTTCACTTCTCTGTCTTCCGTACAATTTTTCAAACCTTCCAAAGTAAGTCCTCGATAGCCTTCTTTTTCCCTCCCAATATTTTATCGTTCCTTTTTCCTCACCGAACAACCCTTTCGGGATATCTCTCTGATGAATTAAAAAATGTTATCAGAGGGCAGAGGGATGTTTGGGGATGGGGTGCGTGAAAAATGAGGTTCAAACGGTGGAGGTCTCTTTCTCTCTCCTCCTCCGCCTCATTTCATCGGTATTATTCTTGTCTCCTTCACCTCCCTAATGCCCTCCACCAGTAATTTTTTATCCCCCCGATTTTTCCGGCCTTTTCAATTTTCCGATCGCCAAGTTCTTCGTCGTAAAAGTGCGCGAATGTCTTTTTTCTCTCCGTCAATTTCTGACTTTTTCTGCTTAACGACACCGTGTACTCCATCTTGCATTCTTCAGGGCCCGATAATGAGCGGATGAGTCTTTTATTTTTTAATTATTTCTCCTGCCATCCTCTCCTCCAGAAGCCTTTATTTGTCTTGAGCATCCCTTCAGGACGGCGTAAGAGGAACCGGGTCGGATGGTATTGAGGTGGGGAAATGGGTGTACGAGAAAGAATGAACGAGTTCAGCGGCACTTTAGGTTTGTTATAATCGCCGAGGGTAATGTCCGTACAAAAAAGTTATGGATAGACCTACTCGGTATGCCCTAGTCGTTCAGTGTGTGTGTGTGGCCCATTTAAGGTTTGGCCCGGGGAAATTTCCTCAAAAATTAATCCCTCTTCCCAGAGAGTTATTGATTGAAGGGTTGTGACCTCCTGGAACTTTTAATATTTTTTATTTTTCATTCGAAAATTCCAATGCGTTGAGAAGGTGGGATATTTTCCGTGTCGAATCGTCATGCGTCCGTTAATGACGGGTGCTAAATTCGCGCTTTATTTACCCGTGGAATTTAGGCGGTAATTCATGCAGTAGAGGCTATGAGGCATTTATGAAGATGTAATTCAGCAGCTGGATGTCAGTTAATACGGTTTTATGGTCGGATAATGATACTTGAATGATATTCGCACTTCGGGATGCTAACGGTGTACCGCCACGTATAAATTAAAGAAAGTGACGTTTGATGAGCGATTGATTGAGGCTGTCGTAAATACCGCGCCTGAATGCGAAAACGTAGAGAAGTCATCCCGGTATATTCTAAATATGTTTTCGAACATCCTAGCTGTTTTTCGTACCAGTTGAATCCCCTATGAATGAAAAAATAACATCCTGCGATGATCATTTAATGTCTCCATATATTACTCGTTTGAGATGTCGCAGTTAAGTTTAACGGTATCGTCAACATTTTTATCAAGTCTCATATTCATTTTATGTTCGCCATTTCTTCTGCTGCGCATCTCGTTTCAGCTTTACTTCAAGTAGTTTCTCTCTTACGTTTTGAGTTGCCCAGCCTTCTCTCGACACACATCCTTTCAAGTTCCTCTTGTTTCACCTTTAACTTTCGCTTCGCATTTTATCTTCACGCTAGATTCTTATGAACTCTGTACATATGCATAAACGTTAACTCTAAAATGCCTCCTGTCTTAATACATACATTTTCCAAATGCGCTTGCTTCGTGCCCATCACGTTCTTCTCTTTGCGTTTACAAATATCTTATCTGGATTACTTCCCAACGAAGGAGCGCCTTTCGCGGAACGAGTAACGGTTGTCAACGTCATTTGCAAGTTGCGTTCTAACTGCTCTTCCGTTGAAATTCTTCCTTTGTTGCACTTGTCGCACACGTTCTTCGAAATATTCTTTAGTTCTAGTTTTTCCCTCTTAACATTCTCTTAGCAATGTTTTCTCTCTATCTCTATTTTCTGTCATTTTGTTTCCTCTATCTTCCCATTGTCAACACAATTTGTTTATATCTCTATCTTTAAGTCCTATATTTTCCCCATCTATTCCATATCATCGTGAAATAAACCCCTTTAATCTATCGACGTTGCTACATTGCTTATTTACCATATCTTCCTGAATATTGATAAATGTTGATTTAAGTAATACGTATCTTTCATTTAGTTTTGTCTCAGTATTGTTTTTGGCTGTGGTAATATGAAAACTGCAAACTTCTGAGTAATTCTGGCTAATGCCGTTCATCTAAGTCACTCCTTAGCACATATGTTCTATTAAATACATTATTAATCGGATACCGTAATTGCTCCAATCAAGTGGACTCATTTCTCATGGAGCATTCTGGCCTCTGGTGAAGAGGGTAAGGGCTAGCTACTTACCTCACTCCTCATCTTTCCTAATAAGCCTCACTTCCTATTTTTGATAGCTAACAGAGGATCCAATCTGATGTCAGCCTAATGACTAATGAAGAGAGACTGATATTTCTTATGATTTTCTATCCAATTTTTCAGTAATGTTCTGAAAATGAGATTAATATTGTGGTTCAAAACTCAGCAGTAAATGCTAAATATTAATTCTCATTTCATCCATCTATTCCATGCTATTAGATGAATACTGGTTTTGTGAACACGATCAGAATTATTCCTGTAGGAATCTATTTGTATCCTCTAATTTTGCTGTAATATAGTACCCTCTGAATTCAAAATTGTGATCTTATTTCAGTGCGAGTTACTTCGCCACTTTATATGCTTCCACTAATTTCGGCACTCCTTTCCAGTTTCTCGTGGAGAACATGCTCTCAGTATGGCATTTAGATTCCGCTCAAATGAAGCCCTCTTCATTCCTTTCCATCATCTCTCTCTCTTTCCCCAAATTCTATTGCAAAACTCCTCCTCATCCCTCTCTTTATTCAGCAACTTCGACATTGGCCTTCTCTTAACTCTCTCAACACTCCCCGAAATTTCTTCTCCTTACAAATTCTCCCGCTACAACCCTTTCAATTCCTCTACACGCCTCTCACCCAAATTGTCCCCTTTCAATCCCCTTTCTACGTCTTAGCTCCACCCTGTCTTCGCTAAGTCCTCTTCGACCCATTGTTTTACTTTGCCCTCACCCATTATTCAAACCCGAATTTCTGCCTCCCTCCCAAATTTTTTCCCTCCTTCCCGAGCTATTTCCTCCCTCCCCCATTCCTTATTTATCCTCAAGCGCTAATCTCATTCCTCCGCAGAGTAGTGTCTTCCTTCATTTTTTGTCCTCCCCGAAAAACCATTTTCCCTCTCTTTGCGTTCCTCCAACCCCTCTCCTTACTAACCCCATCGTCTCAGCTTCCTTGCTCATTTTCCCTTCCCCTCCATTTCTTATATTCCTTTCCCTACCCTCCTTCCGTTCATATCCGCACATTTTTTCATTCCATTATTGCCTTTGCTCTTCAATCCTCCTTTACTTTCCGGTGCGGCCATCCAATATTCTTTCCTCTTTTCAATTTCGTTTCCAAGGCTCAGGTTGCTTCTGGTGCGAAGTCTTCCGGATTTGCGTCTTATTTCAGATTGGGGCGGAGTTATCATCGGAGCGATTTCGGATGCGACGGAATGCATTTTTAAGTAAGGTGTGGCAGTGGATGGATAAGGCGATATGAATGGAATTCCAATTCCTCCTTTTTTGCGATGTTCCCTCAAGAGGGGGATGGATGTTTTACTTTCGGTCCGATTGTTGATTTTCCGTAATCTGAATCATTGTTGACGGCTTTTGATGGGGTTAAATTGGATAGTAAATCTTTTACACTCTAAAGGATATTTTTAAGACTGACCATAGAGTAAGTATTTTACTCTATGAGTCTTACACATTCCTAAAATCTCAATGAAATTAATTATTTTGCGATTGCCTTGATAGAAAGACACCTTAATAACAAAAAGTTAGTGAACTGGTGTATAATCTTTTTACAATATTTTTTATTAAATCACGAAGATTTTCGTTAATGTGAAGTGACATGTTAGCAGTTTACTTTTTATCTTCACGACTAAATTGTTTACTGACAGCTGCTTTTATTTCCTGCTAAATCCTTAAGTAAATAAGGTAGTCACGAATTTTCTATCTGATTTTTATACATGTGGATTTATTTCTTATCCTTATGTTGCATTTCCTTAAAGCTGTCGTGAGTATCCTAGAAGTATATATTGAATCGATGGAAAGTGTAATTGAATTGTTGAGATATGTTCCTTAACTATGGTTAGAGCTTTAAACTTTGGTGATCAAATTGTTAACTTGACTATTTTACTTTTGACGATAGAATAAACTAGTCTAAAATAGAAATCATTTAAGATGACCTTCTCTTCCTTTCTACATAGTTATTGAGTATTCTTTAGGATTCCATGATGTGAGAAATTGTTTTCCCATTCCACGGATGAAATGTCCGGGTTCATTAGAAAAACTCCAGATAAAATTAGAAAAGTTCCGCGTCGTGGAGAATTTTAGGGGTTGCATCCCTGCTTGTCTTTTCTTATTTCCATCCCCACCTCCCTCGTCTCCCTATTTTTCCCCAATCCAGGATCTTATTTTTGCCTCTCCCTGTCCTTCCGAACCAGAAAGAATCCACTTTTGCCGGTAATGTGCCAGTTTTCCATTTTCTGTTTTTACGCACTACCAGTCTCTCTTTCCCACTTTTCGGCGCCTTAAATTCACCCCATCCCTCCCTTCCGTCTCCTTCAATTTTCTTCACTATTTCTCCATCCTCTCGAATTTTTGGAAGGCGTCCTCTTCTATATTTCGGCCTTATCTTCACTCTCTTCATATACGCAGTGCGTGTCTCAACGCCGAATATTCATTTTCTGCGGCTGCCGTCGAATGGGGAATAGACCGTGATGGCGACGCCCGCGACGTTACTTCCTCAGCATCTTTTCCGATTTTTTTGTGTCCCGCCGCCGAAAAAAAGATGGGCAATCAGGAATTGTGATTTTGATTATGGGACCCATTTGCTCGAATCTTCGTAAACAACTTTTGCGGCTCAGACTGCATATCTGATGAACTTTATTTTTCACTTTCGCTATTCCCCTTCAAGGCAACAAAATTTTTATTTACCTAAATAAAATGAATGTTCGTAATTTTATTTTTGGGAAGTCTTGCATTTTTCCTTTACATTCCAAGCATTTAGCATAATTTTACTGCAACAATATTAATTAATGACTAACTTGGTTTAATAATAGTCTTTAATACTTCCAGCTTGATTTGCGTAATAGTTTCTATGACGTTAAATATGTACCAATCAAAATCAATTAAATCTTTATTTTCATGGATATTTTTATACATTACCCAGCAAAGTAGATTGCTTTTAGCGTGTCATTAATTTCGAAATTAAATGCTAGAAAAATCATCTCTTAGTTTTTGGCTTTAAAAAGTCCAATTTCCACTATATACTCAATAAAATAAATGCTATTCATAAAATGAAGCCCTTCTTTCTTGATAAATATTCATGCTTAAGATTGCCTTCTTTTCCTTCCATGAGAGATTCGATATCTTTCTTGTAGTACTAAATCTTGTGACATGAAATCGCGCTTGGAAAAATGGCCGTTTCCTTTTTGCTAGAGTATTCCTCTCAAAGTATCGCTGTTTCGTACATAATTCAACATCGCCATTCTCTCTCCCTTTCAATGTCCAGTTTTTCTTTCGGCCCAACGCGTTTAGCGCATTATTTAAACCCTTTTTTGTTGGTGCGTTTGGCCATCTTACTGGAAAAAAACACGCATCTCCTCTTATCCTGTTCTTTCCTTCACAAACAACGCATCCATGATGTCCCACGCTATTCTCCCGCCATTTAATGGACGCATACCTTTCCATTCACGCATGAACGCAAGCAAACGATCGGACTTACCGATGCGAGCTCGCTCTATGTGTTAGCACCATATAGTCTTCAGGTAAAATGGATAGGAAAGGGTTGAGGGCTTGAAAGAGAAAGTGCTTCCGTTCAGCATCACGTCGAAAGAGGATTGGTATTTAGAAAAAAAGCGGCATCCGTCGTTAAGAACGTCTCTCTCCAGTAGTTCTCTCGTAAACATTTGTGAGAAAGTACGTCTTACTGCGCTAACGCCCTGTAAAATTATATGTAGTTGGACAAGTAGTTTATGCGAAAGATAGTTTGCCTATCCATTAATTTATGCCGTCTTTGGGTTAGTAGCTTCAAGCTAAAACATTTTTATATACTCTGCATTCAATTACATTCAATTTTCGTTGAATAGTTAAAAATAATAAATTGACTTGTTTCAATTTTCTATAGTTCTTATACATATATTCTCTCATTTAACTATTGGTACCGCGTTTTGAGACTTTTATTTCTTTATCCTTGCATTTTTCCACGTACAACCTCCCACGTTCTGCAATTCTGTTGTTGCTCTATCTCGACTTGCATGAGCTCATTTCTTTCAACCTACGCTCTCTTCCTAGTTTTTTGTAACCTTAATCGCACCACTCTTCTCCCATTAGGGTCTATTTGAGACATCTAGCTTTAGTGAATCTAGCATAGACTTGACCCACTCGAGGCGTATGTCCCTGAACAAAACGAGATTGCTATCATCTCAGCTCAGGGTTAAAACCATAAAATTTTCAAGACACTTTTTAGCCAACCTCTCTTTAACGAACGTGAAAAACAATCGTGATGTGTGTCACGGAGGAAGGTGAATCTAGCGAGCGGTCGAGATTTATTTAAGCTATTTCAAGTTTGAGTAACATAGGCTGGTGTTGATGTCCTTATAACTGGAATCCCAATGGAAGACCCACTTAGTCGGTCAATAAAGAGAGTGATCCCAACTGGAGTATTTATGTAACGCCTTGTACTCGTTTTGTGCATTTCGGGGGCAGTTTCAGCAGGTCATTTCGCGATGCCCTCCGGTCATCCCATTTTAAAGGAATGTGGATCACGAAGTTAAGGGACATCACGAGATTTAAGTGGAGCAAAGGAAGTTAATTAAGAGTCGAAGGATAAATTGAGCGTTGGGATGCAAAAGGATGCGGGAGCAAGGAAGGCGCCGAGATGCCTGTGCGATTCCGCATTTTCAAGGGCACCGGAAAATAGAACGCTCATACACGATCCTTACCACGGTGTCGAATCGTCTGGATCCCTCTTCCTCGTCTCGGAAGTGAATCGACATTTTATTTCAGTGACTCGGCAACTGATTCACAAACAAACGCTAGAAGTGGAGGCTTGATTAAATTCCGGAAATCTCGCGGATGTTGAATCAGAAACGTTTTTTTACTTCCCGTCTGGTCTGTTTTCATTCTATTCTAGAACAACTTCAATTAATTCTTTTCATTTAATTGTGTTGAAGTATATTCCGCTATAATATTCATCTGGATATTGATCTTATTTAAATCTTACACCAATTGTGCTGATAAATTCACCAGCGAAACGTGATTTTGGGATTAAAATATCTAAGCAAAGCATTGCGTCGATGAAAATGTATCTAAATCAATGAATATCATTTTTAGGAACTAATTCATGTCGGAAACTCCGAATTGCAATTATAAGAACACTTCCTTTCCTCTAGTAATGGCACAAATGAAGAAATGTAGTACATCTCAACTCAAAACTTAAACAAGCAAAAGAGGCAATGAAATGCTTAATTATTCCCCCGCGAAAGAATGACGAAAGCTCAAAATCGCCGCAGAATTAATCATAAACGAAACAGTCAGCCTCTTTCGCTCTTGTTTACGGGCTGGCGGAGATCCCGCGTCTATATTCTTGTTCTTTATGAAGAGGCTCTTTCAGTGGCAGGAGTAATTAATGCCTCCCACTTTCATTTCCCTCATTTAACCACCAAATATAATTCCTCTCGCTCTCCTACGTGGTTACGAATGCTGCAGAAATTCTTGGCAAGGGGCAGATTTTTTCTAACCCTTGATAGGCATGCAGCCATCTTATTGAGGGACATACCGAAATGATGAGCGAGTGAAGAAGGAATGGCGAAAGAATGGACGGCTTTTTATACGTGTGGGCTGACGTGTCGTTTGAGAGGAGAAAGACTGGAGAGTGGAAAAGTATTCGATAGATACGGTACATGCATAGTGAATGAAATATATGCAATGATTTATATGTATGTATATGTTGGTGCGTAATCGATAAAGGATGACCATAGGGTAAAGAAAATCAACTAATTGACTCAAGTGATATTTGGAGGGTCTTATTTGTACTTGTATTCAGAAGAAACAGCGCAAATTGACACCGTAAACAGATTTCTCTAGACATATTCAACTCTCGTTTATCATTCGATGAAAAAAAAAAGAAAATAAATTACAATCCATCACGAATCAATATTTAACTGAGAACTAATTTCCTGATCTTTGGAGTCCTAGAAGTTTGTTCCTTGAGGATACAGTAGTAAGCTTCGTTTTTCTTTTCTGTCGTAACTACCTAAATTAAATTGTAATATCTGTATTAAATTAATTGAGATATGGATATCCCTTGCTCATTGCAACTTAAATAGTTGATCCTTGAGAAAATATTACATAGAAAAAATAACAACTCGAATCATGCTTCGTTTTTGAGGACTTTCAAAACATTTTAAAAAATCTGTTTTTCAACTTACCAAGAGTAACGCATTAAATATCTACTTAGCAATCTCGATAATTACCAGTTTAAGGGATTTCGCCAATTTTTTCCTTTCATAGTACGCACTTCAAACACCGATGGGAACTTTAATTTTGTGCGTATTGGGGAGACAGAATCGGCAGACTGAATGATCATTGAGCCAGGCAACGCAATGAACCTTTTTCTGGTTCAACTGAACAGATTCCGCTTAAACCGATACGCCATGGATGTGTGCACTCGAATTATGCTCGGCAATTGACTCGGCATAAGAGTCGTCGTCGTTATATTCCTAATTACGCCTGAAAGCCTCCGCTAACTTTGCTGTCAAGGCCTTTTTTCGCTAATCGCTAAGGCAGCTCGTATCGCTCTATCGTTCGATAGCGCTCTCTCCCGATAACAATGGAGGCACGCAAATGGATTCAGTGCTTCGATTCGGCCAATACGGTCCTGTATAATGGCTTTTGATTTGTGCGGCGCAAATCAGCGCAAATCATGATAAGAGGGCTAATCTGCATATATCGGTCAGATTCGAAAGGGATTCTGATTGTCGTCGGCGAATTTTCCGCCATTTACGCGTCCGAATACTTTAATCGCTTTTATCTCGTCATTGGATTTCTGCGAAAAATGGAAACGCCGCGTTTGTTTCTCAAAGAATGTTTCTTTTTTAGGATCAGATATTCATCGTTGAGCAGTTATTTTCTTCTAAGGATTGAGAAAAATGTCCTCTTCCTGTTGAGTTTTGAAGTCGAGAAGAATTATTAATTGCTATTCCGCTGAAGATGACACACTGTATTTCGCTGGTCAGAATATAAAAGAAAAGAGATAATAATTAGAATAATGCTTCTCGTTTGAATAATATGCTCTGACAATTTAAAATTAAAACATAATTCTGATATGTTATACTTTCAAGATGCTTCATTACTATATACGAATAATTATATCATAATCTATATATGCACTCGCCGGAAACGATTACTCTGTAAAAATAATTTTCGGTTATATTTTTTTATTAACAGAAGATTTATTTATCTTTTACCTTCCTGCGGTTGTATTAAAGTTGAATATTTTAATCTATTATTCAAATAATGGTATGTGCTATTAGATTACTGATTACAACTATATAGTATACCATGAGATTCATAAAACTTCCTATTTGAAGCTGATATTTAAAATGTTGAATATTATTTGATAGTACGCAAAGCTTTCAGTAATGATAATTTATTTTGTTCAGTAAGGATCTAGATATGCAGTTTTTAAATTAGCGACTTCAATTTAAAGATTTTTATTTCGGAGATAATTCGGAGATGAGGTTTAATTTTATGTGAATATAGGCTTTTAACTCATGTAAAATATCTACCATAGTATGGTATGTTAATCTTCAGTCATTGACATCAGTACAACGTACAATGACAGGTTTTAATTACCTCATGAATATCATCGCGGGTTACAGAGCACCATTGTAGATGTAGATGAGGTCTATCGAAATTAGAAGGAATTTACCGCAATGGGGGAAATTACCTATCTGTGCGTACATGCCCTTTTGCAGCTCACTCGATAAAAAGGAGACCGACATCATCCTGCGAGCTTTCCGCCAATTTCATCGTTATTTCGGACTTGTTAACAGGCCGTCCTCTACCCATGCTACGGCAGAAAGTAAAAATCTTCGCAGTAAAATTCTCCGCGGTCCCATGTGCTTTAACGAGCGTGCATGTACAGTTTCTCCCAACGACGCAGTCTTTACACCGGCTATTTTAAATTTTTTATCTTCTTTTGCCGCATGCAGTCAACTCTCCATAAAACGGAATAGGGGTGTCGCTATTTCCGAACACCGTCATTTGTATATGTCACCAGTTTGATTGCGCTATCGAACGGATTTTAGAAGAAATTTAATTCCTAACAGAACTGTGCAACTATTCCACTAATAATTTGGAAGTTAAACCAGAGAAAACAAGATAACATTTATGAGTTCAACGATTACGTTTACCATGCGTGATTGAAATTCGGTAATTAGCTTAACAAATCTTTGCCTGACCTTGTCATTTCCAATCACTCTTTGCCACACGAAATTATGGAAGAAAAAGAGATAACTTTTTAATCAATAAAGAAATTTTCAATCGAAATTATGTCAAAATAAATCATTTCCAGTATATCAGAACTCATGACGTCAATTGCTATTTCGATATGGTATGGTAAAAAATCGGCAATTTTTCGGAAAAATGTTCTTCATGACTGCTTTTCAATGCATCCGCAATGAAAGCTTAATTATTATTGCAAAAACCTACAGAAATACCTAAGTCTAGCATAGCGTAGTCATTCATCGGTTCCAATCGTAAAATGGCGTGTTGAAAATTCCGTTTGTAGTTACAATCTAGGGACGTTCACAATGGTGAGTATATATTACTATCATTCCCTTCTCTCCGAACAAATGCTAAAAGCGTGAGAAGCTATGGCTGTTGTATTTACGAGACGTTTTAAAAAATAATAAAACGTCCCATTCGCGCATAATTTTTCAGACAAACCTTGAGCCGAGCATAAATACTTCCAAATAAGGGGCCATCCTCCATGTCTGGAAGTAAATAACGTATTATGAATTAGCGTCCCTATTGTCGAGGTGCGCTTGGAATGCGTCGAGGAAGAAATTGCCGCAATCTTCCTCAGTCATCTCATCTTTTCTCCGGATATCCCGCGGTGACAGTGTTTTAATGAGTTGCCCACGAAACAGACGCTTTTCCCTCCGTTTGGACCCATCTTCGCCTCCCGTCACTCTCTCCCTTCCAGAATTTTTGTGCGTCAATTTCCCATTGCGATCACGTGCCTTGTAAAAGAGAAGTTATCCAAAATAGAGAAACAAATGAAAGGACATGCTGAAAGCTGTCGGGGAGGAATAGGAGAAAATGAGTTTGCGGCGGTTGAACAGTAGTGGAAGCTGTAGGGAAAGGGGGAACGGTAAAATGAATTAACAAATAAGATGAAGAACAGATAAACAGAATCGACGAGCAGTTCTAATAATATTAAGATAGATTTTTATTGAATAATATTTTTGTACAATGAAGCGAATGCCGAAATTAGGTCCCTCATTCAATGCCCTAAGCATGCTGAATACTATTAGTTATTTTAATTCTCTCTCTATTTGGCAATACATATAAGTCTGATTCAGTAGAAAATGAACTGATTTGCATGTTTGAAATCTTTTACCTGGTTTTTATGAGTAACCGAGTACAATTACTCTTGCCAATTGCAATTACGGGCATGATGAACACGTTTGATAATGCTAAACTTCGTTTATGTAAGATTTGGTATTTACCAACGTATTAAAGAATGTAGAGCGATAATAACAATCGTTCTAATAAATACCTTTCAATTTTACATGAGTGGAGATTCAATTAATTATTTTCAATTCATTTACATCATCATTTTTCGTTGTATCGCATCAGAGATCTAAGGATACGTATCGAATCAGCTTACTAAATCAAACTGTATAAGAATATGTTATACCGTTCTGTATGATAGATCCAGGGAAACCAATAAACCTTCAAACTCTTGTATGGTTGGCGAGAAATATAGCCGTTCAAATATCTTATGGAGAAATATTTTATAAACAAAGACAAAAGCGTCGATCTTTTATGCTCGGCGTGACACTCAATTTGTCCTAAGGAAGCCGGAAAGGTGGCGTTGGCGGGAGAGGCAAAAGCTGTTTCCCTTTGCTAGGAAGCGTGCGAGGGTCACAGGGCTTTTTTCCTTTTTCAAATACGTTTTTTTTTAACAGAAAGAGAGAAAAGGCTTTTGCAAATTGGACTCAACCAATTCGTTTCTTTGGCCCGAGCCAGCGGGAGGCATAAAGTGCACTTCCCCTTCAGCGACGGCGCGACCGAGAAGGCGGAGTAGGTAAAAAGAGTATTTTTAAAAGAGAAATAATATGGAGGGGAAAAATCTTCCAACGCCTTTGAGATGCAAAATAGGTTTCGAAAAGCGCGTCTACCAAAGCTGTTTTGGTCCCACAGAGGAAAACGAATCATTTCCGGGAGAATTTTCGTGTGTTATTTTATTCCCTACGGACTTGGTAGAGAGAGCACGCAGTACCGCCATCTTGATACGACTGGCGCATTTTATAGGTTAAATAGGTTAATGATTTCGTTTCTTTTATCGTCTATTTGAATGCTCGACGAGATACCAATTTTAAAAATCGTCTTACTTATTTATGTATTAATAGGGAAATAGGCAATCACGTTGAGAGTTGGAAGCCATTATAAAATGTCAAAAGAGATACGTTTATCATTTTAATGAGACCTGTGCGTTGAGGATTCTAGCAGAGCGAGAAGATTTTGAGGGAAAAATTATCTTGGTAGTTTTACAAGTATCAAAGATTATTTTCAAACAATCGTTGTTAATTACAAAAGGTTCTAGCACTTAGGTCATGGTTTTCATGCATGGCTCGGCATGTTTGATTGTGGGTTACCACAAAATGAACATAGAACCCATTCAAAAATTAAATGCTATCCGCGTGAGCAGTTATAGAGATGACAGAGGGATAGTTAGTATATCTATTTATCATAGTATAATCTACATAAAAGGCCGAGATGTGGTAGAACTCCATGTAATATATCCATATAACATACCATATTTTCAAATTTTATATATTTATCGCAGTTTAAATTCTGATATTGTAATGCGTTTTCCTACAAAAAAATCTAACCTTGAGATAATATCGTTTTCTGAGATATTTAGAAATAATTCACAGCTTGTTTCCATGACAGTTAAAAGAAAGAAAATGATAAAGGAAGACCTTTAATTATGCACGTTGAGTCGTGCGCCTGGACAACCTAAGGATAACCCAGGCAACAGGATGATTTTAAACAACACGTGTGACTATAAAGTTCGCAGGAATGGTATGCCGGTGTGACTACCTTTGTTTTCGGTCTCCCCGCACCAGAATCGTTCATTTCCCCGTTGTATGGCCTTACCTGACTGCGAAACACCACAAGCGGCCCCATAAAATTCTTTCCTCACGACCTCCTTCTCTTCCCGCTTTTTGGCGCCCCGCTGTCAGAAAAGGCGACCCTTTTATATAGGAAGCCTTTAACGCGCGAGCGAGGAAAAACTCAGAAAAAAAATAATAAATAGGGAACGATTTTTTTTTCGAACGATGACTGTGTCTGCGCGGGAGAGAGAAGTCGCGTACAGCGATTCGATATTTTTTCCTAAGTGAATGGAAAAGGTGTGGCTGCACCGATGAGTGTTTTGCACTTCAAAGGCTTTGAGCTTTTGAAGAGAACGTGTGTTGAAGTAGCTGCTATGGCGGGAGGAGGAAAGTATGACAGCAAAACGTCGCTTCTGTTTCCGTCTCTTTTTTTTCCTTTCAAAAATTAGGGGAAGGAAATTTGGGAAGAAATCAGCTACGCGATTTGATTTGCGTGCAACAGAAGGAATTCAAATGTAGAGGTAAAATTGACTCGGAGTTCTCCGTACATGTATACAAAGGCCGGAATTTCAAGAGAGCAACGTGACAAATACGACTTACGCTAATGGAAAAGTGGGTGACATCAAATATAGTACGTTTCTTGAACTTATGTATACAAAGCGAATGTTCACGATCTTAGTACAGCTGTTATTACATTTGTTCTGTACGCATTAAAATTGTATTCATCGCAAAAATAAAGCAGGAATCCAGGCCACGTTGTTCATTTTATTGAATTTGTCCCCTTGCAAAGGAGAAATCTCATGCTAGTTATTTTTTTGTAATATTCAGAAGGAAAAGGATAAGTATAGTAGATATGCAATGAAAAGAAAAAGAGCATTTGCGTTTTTCTCTGTTTGCATAGCAGCTTAGACCAATTGATAAAATTGACTTTGTGTTCTGTTACTCCTAGCCATTTTATTAACTCCTTTTATTTACGTGGATATATCCCCAGTAACTTCTGTGTAGTCTTGTGCTTGGTAGAAATCTTGGGCTTATAGTCTGAGAAAGAGAGACAAAAAGCGAACCGTGCCTATTTCACGTGGATTATGGGTAAAGTGCTCCAATAAAACGGAATTTACTCGTACCTGAACGGTCTAAGTAATTAGATAGACTTGTAACCGTTATCTATCCTTGAGTCTCCTTGAATAGTGGAAATTATGAACAGACGTGCGAAATGTCCTCATTCGAGAAGTTTTGATTTAAAAGAGTGAATCAAAACATCCACATACAAAACATATAGGTCAATGAGATTTTCTGCACCGCTGAGAAGTATATCTTTATGCATTATTTACATCTTTTTTCTCTATTTTCTATACATTATTACACACTAATTTTTTATATTTCTCTTTCTTTACAGTTTTATGTTGCTAATACTATTTTTCTTTCGTTTTCTCGTTGTTTTCTAATTTTTTCAGTAGTTCTTCTACTGTAGCCTCGCTTTTGGTTTCTCTTTTATTCTCTTTTTCTCTCTTTGCTCTCCTTCACATTCATTTTATTTTCCGCTCTCTTTACTGATTTTTCCTTATCCCTCTCTCATTTTATCTTCCTCTTCAATTCCTTAATTCCCTTCTTTTTCTTCCTTTATAACTCTTTCTTTATAGCCTCCTTTATATTTTGCTTTCCTTCTCTCTATGCTTTGTCTTTTATGTGCACGGGTCATCTCTTTTCATATATATCACTTAGTTTATCTCCTTTTTCCTCATTTCACCATTCTTTCGAGTTTTTCCTGTTTTATTTCTCCTTCCTAGCTATATTTCTTTTTCCTTGTTGCTTTGACTTATATGTACGGTCTTCAAATCTTTACTTTCATTATCCCTCATATGTTTTCTCGTTTTTCTTTGAAATTTACTCTTATAAAATGTTTCCCTAATACTTTTCGTCTTGCTTTATGTTGTTTTACTTCATATCCATCATAATTTTATTCTGTTTATTTAACTTCAACAAATGTATTTTTTTCTTGCACTGTAGCATTGAGTGCATGAAATAGATTTTCAGCATCGTTTTTTATGCATAAATAGAGAAAATCACTTTGTATAACTGCCTGAGCTTTAGGAAACGAATACAGTAGCTGCTTTATCTCCTCGTATCGAGGATTTCGATCTCACATTAACTCCATCAGTTGCTCGTACCATTCCCATAAAACTATCCCATTTCCCTCGCTTCTTCTTTCCTCCTCTTTATTTGAGAAGACCTTCACTGAACGCGTTGATGTCATTTCCCTTCATTTTAAATCCGATTCCTACCTTATTTCCAGGGAAAAATTTAAACGGCACTAGTACTTTTATTCCGTTTTCATGGAGAAATCTTTGGGAAAATACAAGAGAATAGACTGTCTCGAGAAATTTAATCGCGCTTATAGTATCGCAAGACGGCTTTCCACCCTTTACTTCATGAAAAATGTTATTTTAATGGTGGTTCCACAGTTTGTCTTAACTAAAATCAGAGGAATGGCAGATTTGAATCCAAAGAATACGCAGAAAATAAGAATATTCAGTCTTCATTTTTAAAATTGAAGAATATTAAGAAATCCTTGATGTTTTTATATTTTCTTTTGTTTCTCTGCAATTTTTTATCAATTTAAAATTTATTCATTTCAACGCCATTCTTGTAAGAAACAATGCATATAAATTTTTAACAAATGATTTTATGACGAATGACTTCTCTATGCGTGAAAAATTAGCTTTTGGTAGGTTTAAGCTGTAATAACGTTGCTGTACTAAGATCGTGTCCCAAATCTATGTCTGATGATAAAGAAAAATCTTAATATAGCGCCCATGATGCACCATTTAAAACGATAAGCAATATAAATTAACTTAATAATGTTGGCCATGTTTTCTGATTCTCTCCATTGATCGATCTAATTATTTTCCAATTTTAAAAGGAGTGGAAATGTTTTCTACTTTTAGTAGCACAATTTTAAGGACAAATTCGGTCTCTTCTCTCATTCTTCACAATGGATAGAATGTGCCCAAAGGCAGAGAGGAAAAAAAAGAACGCGGGTCGGCTGTAGACCTTTTCCGAAATGACAATGAAATGAAGGTACACGTGGGAAAGTAGTCCGGCCATAAGAAACTGCGAAGCGGCTATGGCAGGGTTTTTGGTGGAAGAGGGCTATAAAAGTAGCAAGGAACGAGGCGAGGGAATGGATGCCTGGCGAATTGAATTGGATATCGTATCTTTTATGAGTGAGCGTTAAAGGTACCGGAGATGCGAAGAAGGGGGTGGCCGGAAGAGACCATGGAGGACTAGTGGGGGGTAAGGCCGAATTAAAGATGGAAAAGGGCCACGGGTCAGCGTTAGAAGAAACACTGAGGCTGCAATAGTGGAGGTGGAGACGGGTACACCGGCATAATTTATTGCGCGGAATTTTTTATTGAGGCCCTCTTCCCCCTAAATTTAAGGACGCTAAATAATCGGCATCGGAAAAGTATTATTCATGGCGCTGTAAAACGGCTCTTTCCTCTCGCAATTACTCTGTCGATATTGGTTTTAAATGAACGATTTTAATAATCCTCCGGAATCGTATATCTCTCCCGTCGTATGTTTGGTTTGGAAAAGATTGGATTCGGTTTCATGCTGCAGGGAGGGATCGAGAACAAACCAACTTCGAAACATCTCCATAAATTTCAAGGCACAAATGAACCGCGCTGTAACTTATATTAATATTATCGCTGTCGTCAGATCATTTAGACCATTTTATATCTGAAATCTTACTAATAGCAGTATCTTTAATGTATATATAACGTAGTAGATCTTACCATCCATTCATTCATATGAAGCCATTTCCAGTTTTTGTCTTTTTATATATTATGCAGAATATGATGATTTTTGGCCATTAAAAGTGAAAATATCGAGGAAAGTATCAATATGTTGACATTTTTATTTGTTACTCAAGGACACTTGAGTAATATAAGGAAGAAAATTCTATCGATGCGTTATTTTTATGCTATTATTTCCTTTTTATGATAACGTATC
Source organism: Pachydiplax longipennis (assembly GCA_036926295.1). NCBI lineage: Eukaryota > Metazoa > Arthropoda > Insecta > Odonata > Libellulidae > Pachydiplax > Pachydiplax longipennis. The sequence goes on from JAVFKF010000012.1 coordinate 24,495,293, forward strand.
ATTTTAGTTATTCAGTCTATCGGAAACCACTTGTAAATAATACAATTTTTTCTTTTGCTTTCGAAAATTGCCGTTAAAGATTTTTGAGTATGATAAATTTTGATTTTTATAATGAATTCTATCAAGAATTTCCATAAAGTATGAAAATTTTAGATTTAAAAATCTTTTTGCTGTGCACATTTTCACAGGGTAACAATTACGGTGAAATATTCTTAATATTTTTGTTCTTGTGCACATCACCCAGCGATAGTTTTCTTTGAGATTGACTTTTACAATCTCTTTCGTCATATTGAACAAATATTTCTCAACGCTAAGGCAAATTTGATTTGTTATTACTACTTAAATACACCAAATTTCGGGTAGAAAAATTCATTTAAAATTTATATCTGAAATGCTGTAACTTAATGTATCACTAATAATGAGATTTTGATGAAATTTGAATTTAAAAATTTAGATCTAAAAAGTACTACTGTTGTGCCATTTTTCGTCGTTTTGCGATATAAATGGAATTAGACCCAACTTCAGAGCGATGCAAGAAAGACTTGGATTTTTAGCAATTTCGAATGCATTCATTCCTTTAAAGTAAAAAATAGTGTAAACAACAGCTGAAAGGACTTAACCTTTTTCAGGAGCGCTTAATCTCGCATCAGTGTTCATTTCGGAGCAACGCGCTTCACTCGCTCGAGCTCAGGATTTGATAAATACATGTCAGGGAGAATTAATCCCGCTCTTTTTTTCATCGAGCACTGCCTCCATGTGCGATGTCCCACAAACGACTGCGTGCATTTGAACCAAGTGCGTGCCTCCGAATGAATCCTCTTTTCGAGTACTAATCTCTCTCTCTCTCTCTTTCCACTTTTCTTTTTTCTCTCTACCCGTCAACTCCACCGCGCCACACATTATCCTTCTCATCTCTTTACCTCATTCCATCTGTTTTGTGTCTTTTACTTTGGACCCCTTTCCTCCTTCTGCTCTTTTCCCATTTCCGTTTCTCATTTACATAGCGATCCACTTTGTCTCTCATCTCCCTTTATCTCTTTCACTCTTTCTGTTTCCCTCTCGTATTTACTCTTCCTTCGTATGCGTATTCTTTTTCTCTCTCCTACCCTCTTTCCCTCAGCGGTTTTTCTATGTACTTCCAATTTATTTTCTTTTTCTTAATAATCCGAATCGTATCTTGAAGATTCCTTGTGCTAGTGATTTCCAATCACACCCTCTATATGGGGTATGCGGCGTATAGGTTATCAGTGTACCGCGTGATATTTTAGGAGAATATAACCTTCGAATGTGATACGAGAAATGTGTTATATTTACCTGGATGTCTTGTGGTATTATCATAATTTTTTTTATTATTTAATGAGAAATTGTTGCAAAGTACAAAGATACCGAGATATATTCGAGAGCTCAAGTAGTATGTTTTTCGTTTGTATGTTTTAATGTAGGCTGTAGTTAACAAACGTATGTTTTAGTACGTCGCAAAGTTTCAGTACATAAGAAAATTAACCTTGGAATACAAAACTTAGGAAACTGCATTACGGCGTTGCTCCTTTAATTAGCTCACTATTATTTTTCCTATTTCTGTTCGCCTGTCGTTCTCTATTAAGCCTTTTAATTTATATGTTTGGAATCCAATGACTATGGGCATACTAAATGTCAAAGAAGGCAAAGAGAATAAAGTTATTTTTCTAACGTAGAAAAGCTTAGAGGGAACGAAAAGGCCCAAAACTGGCCCTCTGATTCAACAAATTTCCCGCAAAGCTTTCATATTTCCTCAAAATCTCTCTCAGCTTCTCAAGCTCCTTCATCTCTCCATCAATCTCTCGTCCTATTTCATCTCCGTAACCATCTCCATCATTTCCTACACTGACCATCCCGCCTTTTTTTAATATTGCGTTCCTCTTCATCTACCCCTTTCCTTTTTCTGCGGAACCTCTTTCCGCGCACGGAAGTACAATAACTGTCACAGGGCATTGTTGGGCTGCGACTGTCGCCACTCGGGCTTTTTTCCGTGCCGACTGTCATTGTAATCCCTATAGCCCATTCAAACTCCCTCTCTCCGCACCCTTTCTCTGTACTTCTTCCTGTCCTTCCATTGCTCGACCTTTAACCCTACTCCCACTCGAATGCCGAACCCACTCGCCAACTCCTTTCCTCCCGTCACATCCCGCCTGTGTTCATAAACTTCGACTTTTTCCCACTTTTTTATGGCTTAGGCGTGACTGAATGAGCGGAGCATTGCATCAGCATTAAGAGTAGGGCCTTGCTGATTCAAAGTACGAGTTTTGCAACGTAATCTACCAAGATTGCAATTGCCACGCCTTCGAAATTATGCTTTGAATGTGGGAATCGCAAAATGGTAGTTTAGGCAATTGATTGGTTGGTTGTGATAGTATTATTAAATTATCAACTAAGCAGTTGGCCTATAACCTTTTAAGTTTAAAAGGAGCATTTTTAAGTGAAAAACTGTATTTTGAAATTAGTATCAGCATTGCACCTAATTATATTTTAATAAAATCAATTTACTACAAAAATCAGGAGAATTAGTAGTTATAATCATAAAAATATAAATGTAATATAAATGTTATATAAATGTAATATAAATATAGCAAATAATAATTTATCGATAGTAATTAAGGATATTTTGTTATTCACACATAATCAATTGATTCAATGTGGTTATTTCTTGTATATTAAACATTTTTGCTAAATCTGAATGACACTAATTATGTATTTCTTTATTTTCAGGTAAGTACTGATGCAATTTCCTTTCCGTGACCTGGCGACGGTGAGTAGAATGGCACCATTTTTGGGAGATATATTGAATTTGGTTGGTTTTCCAAGAATGTAAATTCTTAGAACATTCATCGCAATCCTTTCTTCCAAGTGTACGCTTGGTGAGGCCTCAGGTGAAATAATTATACATTATTTTGTTGGGAAAAGCAACATCTGTATCCCCAAAAGTTGACGTCGAAATTAGTGGAAATATGTCTTCGTCTTTCGCTCCAAAACGTTTCTCTTAGCAATATACAAACCAAGTTCATTTGTACTGTAATGCATAATAGCCGAATTCCGACGGAGGTCAAAGTTCTCTGTCTACTTTGCTTCTGTTATGGATCTTTTTTCCTCCGCGTTTCATTGCTTCTTTTCCCACTTTTACGTCGTTTGCTACTATTTATTTCCCTTTCAAGTCATTTGTCTCTTCTTCCTGTCACTTATGCCCCCTTTTCGTCTTGTCTTTTCCACTTTATCTTTGAATATCCTGAATACGCTGTCTTCTTTCTACTTTCCATTCTATTTCCAGCCTCGACTAATTAGTGTTACTTATATATGCATAAATACCCATTGTTAACCATTTGCAAATAGATATTACTTGCGCATTACATTTTTGGTCTTTTGCAATATGAATTTTTTACTCTTTGTTGATTTAAATGGGGGTTCTTCAATTTCCTTGATTTCAGTATTCTCTTAATTTCATTCTTTTGGTCTTCCCAGTCAGTCTTGAGATTGAGATTCTGGTAGGAGACTTCATCTTTTCCGTTTCATATCTTTAATGACAATCATCCTTACATCCAACGATATTGACTCCTGTTTAACAATGTGGTAGTTACTAACACAAAATTTCTATATGAAAGAAACGTTTACCAAACTGCAAGAGTAAGCAATGAACGTAGCTTTGCTAAGAAATCATAATCGTTCTCATCAGGTATCACCTAATGGTCCTCTATTGTATTCTCTCGTTGTTTAGTAAACGTTTCTTTTAAATGAAGATCTTTAGATCAGTCGATCTTCCGCACACCACTTTCGACTTCTACTTCCTCATTCCCGACTTGAACCACGTCTTCATCTATGACATCGTCAACCTTTCCTTGTTTTCCAATTTTCGGAATTCGTTCCCCATTTCGCGTCTGCTGACTCGTTTAACTCGCTTGACAAGCCGCCGTCTCCCAAGCCCTGTGTGCATGGAATATAACTGCTAATTTTCACTTGTTGGAAGATGAATGGAGGACGTGTGCACTCTTAACTCCTCCTTTCTGTTTCTCTGTTTGAGTATTGCGGTCATTATATTTGTTCGCCTGTCAGTGTTTATGTTAAAACGTCGATAAGTTACCTATGTATAGTATAAAGTTATTTCTATTTCAATATGATTATGGGCATGTAACATACTTTGAAATGATACCTTTTAGACACATAATGTTAAAATATTTTTTACATTCTCTGATTGTTTGAAATATTCTAAAGAAGTACTTCTGATTATTGGACATTTATAAATATTTAAGGCTTTAAATGTAACTACAGCGGTATGAAATTCAGTCCTAGAATTGGTTCAATTTCCAAGTTAAATTTTTATTTCACTCTCGGTATGAATTCAATTTTCGTAATATCAGTAATCGTAAGATCTATATTTTTGTTAATCATTAATGATTTTCACACTCTTAAATAAAATAGAAGAATAGGATGTGAATACCTAGAACTTAATTGAATTGCGTATATTTTTCTCTCTCGCCCATCAAAAATTTTAGACTTAAATTTAAGTGAGCTTCTGAAAGTAAGTGGATGGGTATAAGGAAGCGACAACATTCATTTCTTGCTGATGAAGCCAAGCGAAGCTCAAATGGCTGCCATGCGACCATTCTTCTTCGATTCCTTCCGTGACAGTTATTGGGAAACACTTTACTCTGGTTCCATAGCAATCTCTCCGCATCATCCTTCTTCCTTCTCTGTCCCCTTGAATTCCTTCTTTCCCTTCCATCGCTTGCCATTCTCATTTCCTCCGTTCCCTCGTCTACCCTTTTTCCGCTAACTTATGTGAAACCATATCTCTCATGAGCAAACCAAGTCGGTTCGCGCTAACCCTATGTGCGTGGAGTGTTGAACTTTTCGCTACGCACGGTATCACTGTTTACACGCGGGGTGGTGAGTTTCACGAACATGTGTAACATACGGATGGTGGAGTTGCTTTGGAGTCATTAATATAAACGATCTAGTGTACGATTTCAGCTTTAATTGCTGCGGGATGACCCGATTCTGTTTTGGAATGGAATTGCCTACACAAAGAATGAGTTACTACTCGTGTAAATTACGTGAAGGGTTGATTTGAAACTTCGTTAGTGAGTATAGCTGATTTCAACTACTTCTTTTGACGGGTATATCACTTTGGTTGAATCCATGTTTCTGAAGACATAGAGACTATATTTTGTTATAAATAAATTCAAATAAAATATTTACATTTGGCATTGTATATTAATTAGTTTTTAAGTTTGGTATTTTATATGTATAGGATTATGCCGAACATAATATATACAATAGGACTTTACAAAATAATGGATGTCTATCTATATCATTCACATACAATTATGATAAGCTGATGTATTTTCTATCATAAATATATTTTAAATTATTTAAATGAATGTTACGCTTCATCTTGTAGACTAAAACATCTAAAAGTTAACCGCGTGTTTTCTCCTTCCGTTTTACAACATCGTCGATATTTTCAGTACGGTGTTTGTCTTTAAGATACTTTAGGTGAGCGTGAATCACTCCGAATGCAATAATTGTCCATAGAAAAGCACAACACACGATTAGCAGTTCTCTTATGTCTCAAGTAGATGCAATCTGTTGCTCCGCGCAAAACCATTTCTTTCTGGAACGAATTCGAGTTTTTTTCTCCTCGTCTTCCTTCATTACTCTGTTTTGCCAACTGAGAGAGATGTCGGAAAGGAGAGAGGGTTGAGAAAGGAGGTTGTGAGAGAAAAGTCGAAAGAGCCTAAGTATCGAGTGCTTTCAAAGAAGACACCGCAGTTGGCATTCGTCCAAAAATATCCTTGAACCTAAGGAGTTGTGAGAGGCGACCAGTCCTAATCCTTCTTAACTTCCGCGCAAAAAAATATACCTTTGCCAAAGCGACATGCAGTCAACTCCCATTTCCATTTCTCCTCCCTCTTTTTCTCTTACCATCGATTCTTTAAACTCATGTTTATTTATTAACGCCCTCTCACGCACATACGTATACCAGTTAATACACGACTTTGACTCTTTTTCATTAATCTCCTCCTTTGATTTATATACTACAACTAGCCTCCATTAGGGTATTATACCTACCGTCTTACGCGAAGAATGACATGCACAAATCGAATTTCACGGCAGAGTTTACTTCTAATGGAAACCTTTCCTTAAGAATTTCTATTCAAACTTTCATTCAACTTCTTTTCAAATTTCATCCTGTCATCTTTGGCTCAGCTTCCTATGCTGCTCCTGATGATGCCAGTTTTTGGCAGTGGGTGTTTTGGGTGGAGCGATAAAGAGATGCTAGTGACTTGCGCGAATTCTCTCTCTCTTTGTGCTTATTTTACCTCTTAAATTCCTCTTTATAATCTGGGGATGTTACTTGATGGAAGAATATCGCGATTGGATGCAGCGTCTAAATTGCGTACCCTTAGATTAGTCGCGTAGAAACTTCCGCTGAAAATCAACTTTTTGTTGTTTATTTAATAGTTATGATGGGAAAATGACGTAAGATTTTCCCAACAAATTTCCATTTCGACGTCAAATTTTCAATCTGTTCCCTTTACTTTGCGTTAAGAACTAGCTTCACTACATCTCGTCTTTCGCCAGATCATACTAAAAGCTTTTGTATCACATATGGATATCGTTATCAGATACTTTTTTTGGAAGTTATTACGTCGAAGTTTATGATATCATACTGTTATTACAAGTCATCAAAAGTAAATGTATAATTAAAATCCTGTTACTAAATATATATAATGCAGTCATATATTCTAAGATACAACATCCGCAGAATCAATGGTATACAGTCATAATATTACGTTATGGAATGAAATTAAAAATATCTGCTAGTCAAAGCTATTATCTCGAAAAATTAGTCTCTTCTTACGTAAAAAAATCCTTAAGATATTTTATATTTATTTTCAATTCCTAATGTGTTTCTGGAAGTACTGCTCTTCATCATAAAAATTGCGGTCGTTTTCCACTTGTTACAGAAATTAGGTTACAATTCAATTACGCACCATCGATGGTACTTGGTCTCATCAAGAATCTTGTCAGCGCGTCAGATCTCCTCGCAATGCTAATAAACAATTTTCAGCCGTCGCAAACACTGTTGCGGTGGAAATAGACTTGATGAGATGAAGCAGAAGGGCGTTGTGTGGGTTGATATGAGGGGGATAAGAGGACGGATTTTACGTCTCGCATCTCGCTGAGATAAAGTGAATGGAGGAGCTCGGGAAATGGAAGGAGAGGCATGCCACTAATTATATTCATGTTCTTCACGATTGGTGCTGAATTTTCTCTCCTCGTGCTGAAGAAGTAGGCTTAGCGTGGGGGTAAAGGAAATGACAGAGGAGAATAGAGCAACCATTTTATGTATTCGCTTTGTAGTGTCTCTAAACTTCGTTTAATGACATCGGCAGGAGACAAAAAAAGAGAGAAAATGGTCGTGGGCGAGAGCTTTAAGAGTATTAAAAAGGGTGTGTCGTAGAGGAATTCGATAAAAATAAAGATGATTTGGGCATTTCGGAAGGAGAGGAAAGAGTTCGTCTTACCATTCCTTACGTCATTATGTTTGGTTTAGCGCTATAGACGAGTTAGAGGGAGTGATACATATTATTACGTATATCCCTGTTATGGTTCAATAAGCGGCGCCAAAACGAGGTTATCCACCTTACGTTTTTATGTGCCTGTTTTATACTTATTCATAAAGAGAGATTTTTCTTATTATTACTGGTATTCGGACAGATTATAAGCAGAGATAGAGTGGGAGAGAGAGAGATAGAGGCTGTTCCCGTTGCATTGCCGTAAAAATGACACTTTGACGGCTCTTGATATGGACGTAAAGCTGAGGGTGAGGTGGTGGATTATAATTGAAATGAATTCGTTGCCGTCTAGATATAGAGGGTAAGAAGGATATAAAGGCCGTTTTTATTGGTCATTGGAAGTCTGTATGAAATCTCGTTCGTAGCTGACCACCTGATCACAGGAGTATCTGTTGCTTGGCCACAAATGCCGTCCAAAAGGAGAGCTGGGATAGTTTGGTTGCTAAGCAGAGTTTGAAGAGATCGAGGTAGTCTGAAGGAAATTAGAGGTTTATGTCATTAAATAGATCGGAAGATAAAATTTTATACCATGAACTATCTGTAACTGATAAAGTATTTTTAAAATTTTTGATTCCCTATTGAGACAAATCGCTTGTTGAGACAAAACTCTCCCCTCTTTTTTCGCAACATTTGTTAATAGTAATACGGGCTCAAATTGGTGCAAAAAAGACAACCTGGTCTAAATTTCTCGTCATTAAAATTCGTTATCCTCTTCAGACGACGGGATAAAATTAATTTTTTTAATGATTAGTTGTTTCTTAAATTACGTTAAGTTGTGATTCTGAACCCAATTCAGCCACGCCATCGATAGAAAATGAAATAATTTCTAAGTCGTTTATAGCAATGAAAGATAGCCGTAAATAATAAGAAATCAACAATTATATAGGCCAGAACAATACGTCTTAGTTGCTCGGTGTTACCTACTTCAAAACTTCAACGAAATCCCCACAAAATCGACAATTACGCCTCAACAGCGCCCTCACCTGAGGCAAACCTCCGAGTGGCGCTCTAAAACAAGGCGCCAACTCTCTTCCTCCGTTTCCACTCCTCTTTCGACGGAGAAATTCAGACAGAAAAAAGCAACCCTTCCATCTCCTTGATGCTGCGGTCTGCTCGTGACGTAACGCCGCCGTTTCTCCCTCTGCCGATGAAGTGGCGAACCTCGCCGAGGGATGCAGACTCTCCTTTTTTAATAAAACAGCGAAGGATGGGATACCTCGAGGGATTCGGAACTGACGTGCGGTTGTTTTGCGAGATTTCTGGCAGAGGCGGAGGGATTGTCCGGCGAAGGAAGTTATTCGATGTAGGTTTTCATAGCGGGCGTCGGAAGCGGGTCCGGAAGTGAGTTTGCAAGGGGTGCAGAGAGGAACAAAGAGGTCGCAAGGCGGTGTATTTTGGATGTGAGGGGGTGCCGAAAAAGCCTTCACCCAGCGTGTATTAGCGTTGAAAGGGGTTTTTGAAGGGATTGGAAAAACGTTTCGTTTGCTTCCGTTCGTCGCCTGAGGGTATGAAGGGTTGTGCCCTCTGTCCATCTCTCTCTCTTGTTTGTAACTCTCTCGCAATTTCTCTTTGAGTGTCCTTCCCTCTCCATGCCTCTCGCTTTATTCCTCTATGGTGATGGAGTCCAAACCGTTGCTTAGGTTTTCTCTCTTCCATGGGTCTGCCAACTCGTATCGCTGCCCTACTTTCCTGCGAACGGTCAAAATATGCTGTGTTTGTTCTCAGTTTTGTTGGTCCTAGTTCTATGGTAATCATAGTTGTTTTACCTTGGTGTACATGCAGTCGCTCTTTTCATCGTTTTATTTTACGACCTCCGTAGAGATTTAGTGGGAGGATTCACGATGAAGTTGAAAAGTAAAATAGGTATGCGCCAGATTAAATTCGTGAATAAATTACAAAGTGGATTTCTAATCATAAATTGGGATAGAAATGTTATTCGTTCACCACCACCATTTTGCAGAATTTTTCGGTCATTTTTTAAAAGTATGTCTATGAATAGATGGACGCTTTCACGGTGTCTTTCCTTTTATTAGCCGAAGTTTACGAAATATTATCTTGTTATCACAGTAAATTACATTTTTGCTCGGTCTTGAAATGATAAATCAACTGTTTAATTCCGTTTTAAAAATTATGCCTTCCATTCATGGGAGTCCTTTTTATTTTTCAAAAAAATATAATGGACCTATACAGCTGAATTCTTATTCGTGACATTTATTTTCGTTCAAGTAATATCAGTTTGATTAGCTTCAAAAATAAAGAAAGGTATTGTGCAATCACATAAGGGAAATGTAAAAGGAAGCTTTTATCGTAATTTATTCGCTGAGGTATTTTTCAAATACCCAGTTGCTATTGATGCTCTTCGTCATCGGGACAGTCATTGTATGATCATTCGACGGAAAAGGTCTTTAATATTTTAGAAATACATATATGCTGAAAGTATGATGAAAAGTTCCTTTTTGCTTTCAAAAATTTGACCATTACCCAATTATGTTTAATTGACATTCATATCTCTATCATAGTATTAAAATTGAATATGTCCTCCTTTCAAAGAGAATACGCAAATGCTTTATGTAGAGACACTATTAATATTGGAGGCTGACACCCTTACGGAAATCTCCTGTGATTTGTATAAATTCATTCCCGGTGCTTTCCTCCTCGCTAAATCTATTCTCTTTCTCTCCCTTTTTTACCTCTCCACCCCTAAGCCTCTGTCTTCCGTTTCTACTAACTCGTATATCTGCTTGCGTGTACATTTTTTCATTTTTTCAACGGAAAGGATTAAGGGCACAGGATATTCGTTTGCTAACTCAGTATCCCTGTTTGCCTTGCTGCGTTTCAAAAGCTTTCGTTTCGCAGTTAGCCTTATTAGCTTAAGTGATTTTTGGAAAACATCCGAGGCTGTGTTTACGGGGTACTCGAGTCGGGAGTAAGGAGATTTGTTATTCCGACTTTCCTTATTACCATTTCAATAATGATATGGGAGGCACATATGAGAGATTTCGTTATTAGTTGTTCCGTTTGTGATGAGGATTGGACACGCTAAGGTCAAAAGCCTGTTATCTGAACGGAATTTCTTTCAGTCCTATCGCAGAAAGATTAAGCTATTATTTATTCTGATTATCTCCGTTTATTGGAAGCTTCAGAATCTAATTATTTTTTAATGAATTAGCGATTTAATAATTTTACCAAGTATACTTTTTATTCGCTTTCGGTACAGATAACGTTGACAGAAAATTTACAGAAGTGCCATTCAATCATTTAAACAAAGATTATACGATATAATCCTTTTATAATATAATTTATATGTACCTCCTTCATATCTTGTATGAATTAGTAGTTCATAGTATAACTAGTATAATATGAAAAAGTTCTATGTATTCCTTAAGGTGAACTTGAAACACACCTGATGATGTGGCCACTAGGCCTAGGCTAACGTAGATATTTTCTTTGCAACTTATTGAAAAGTATATTCTAACGAATCTTAAGAAATTGTTTTCTATTGTAAATCAATACCAAGAGAAGACGAATACGATCCAATTTAGCATTTTAAATTTAATTTCTTTTCGTAGTTTCAAAAAATCGAAACACATATATTTTAACAACAGTAGGCTCGATATCTCGATAAACCAGGTCTCATAAAACAATATTTCGTATTTGAGGAAACAATACAGGACTGATAAAAGCCAAATTTCGGATATTGGTATATCTTTTGAGAATTCTGAAGATACTTCTCATTGAAAGACAACGTAAAAAAATAACAAAGCAAATTCCTTTGTTTCCAATGCGTGAGGCAGTCTTTTCATAAGTTGAGATTTCTCAATTTTTCCCTTCCTTGAATCCACTCTTCGCAATCCCCTTGTTGTCTTTTTTTATCTCTGTTTCCCCTCATATCTCTGAGCGACTCCTCCATATCATCCCTTTCATTAGCGTTTCTCGTTGTTCCTGGTTTTCCCAACCCTTCCGGACCAAAACTCTTCCCCTAATTCTTCCCCTTTGCATGTTTTCCTCCCTCTCTTTCCGCCCCCTGAATGCATATAAACCCGCCCTTTTTATTTCTAACCGGACCTTATCCCTTCCCCCTCTGCATCATCCCCCGGTATCAATTCAACCAGTTTGCTTGTTGACCGTTGGGCTTTCCTATTCTTTCTCATGCTCCCTTCCTTTTTTCATCTTTCACTTTATCTTCTCCTCTCTCAATCTGTGTTTTTTTTATCAGTCGTCCAATGGCTGGTTCTTTTCCTTAGCATGCATTCATTGTGGATCATTCAAGCTAGGGAGGAGCTAACATCCAAACCTAGATTGCCTAATCCATCTTAATCATTGGTACTTCATTGTTTGCTTCTTTTTACGGAGAATTTCTTGCTGTTTCTTTTTTCCACAATGATATTTTTCAATTATAATGATATTACCGGTCCTTGTTTTTCTCATACTGCATAATCAGTTTAATTGGGATATTGTAATATGGTAAATGGAAAAGTTATGTGCACTCGTAATTAATCCGTTTACCGCTGTCGACTGTCCTCCCTCCTGTCCGTATCTCTTAATTATAAGTAGCAATATAAACGTATTTCGCTAAGAAATGAAATTCACCAGCAACCTTTACCTGTGGGGAAAATATCAATCGCTCGAAATTATGCTCAATCGAGAACTCGGACATTTTCTCCCTCTCCGATTGCAAAAGATATTTCCTCGTTTTTCAGTTGGATTAGCAAAGAGGGTACTCGTTTTTAATTCTTTTCCCCGATGGAATTAATGTTCATCGGTAAACATTCACTTATCAGACCTGTTTGCTCTCTGTCTCCACCTCTTATAAGGCTTTATTCGATAGTTCATGAGAGGGAAGGTTCGTAGCATCGTGTATGATAATTGGTCAGTGGTTCGGTTGGTCGAGGGTTTAAGTCCTCAAAATACCCTGCGAATGAAAAATGCTGGCATTTTCAAGTATTGGTCTCATAAATCGGATGTGCAAATAGCTTTTCCTCGTAACTCATGATGGCTATATATAATCATTGTAATAAGCACATGAATATGGGTTTCTGTATTTCAGAAGAGGTCTCATGCTTCTTATGTTTTTCGTAGAGATTTTTGCCAATAAACGATTAACACGAGTTGATATCTAGAGATCACACTCTATACATGGATTTTTTTCTTAAACAGAAGGTATATTCCTCTTTTCCTAAATGTTTGTCTGATTAGGATGAATGTATACAATTAAATTTCAATTTTTCAGTTTTATGCATAAAAATTGTTGAATAAGTTGAAATTGCTGTAATGTGTAGAGCGTAGAAACTCAATCTCAACTGCTAAAGTTAATTTTATCAGAAGCATTGATTTCTGCCGTCGAGAGCCTTTAGCTATTTGCTTTGAAATTCCCGTTTGGGAGTGCAGTTTGAAGTAGAACCTATGAGAACGAGAGTAAGGCTGGTGTAATCTTGTTAATTTAGCTGCTCCAATGGCATATGACTGAACGTGAAACACCTCTCTCCGAGTTCACTACGTGTTCGGTCAGGAAACGGCGAATCGGGCATTTTAGAACGCATACAGGAAGTTTCAAAGCACTAGATTCCAGAAAGGCGTCGTGTCGCGTGATCGATTCGTTAAATATCCTCTTGGGCATCGCAGGGATTTCAAAAGGGTTGACACGTCAAGAGGCGGAGTGAGAAAGGGAATTTACAAAAGGCCAGCGTCGAACAGGTGAGCGATCACCGAAAGAATTGCGAATTCCCTCTCATCCTCTCGCCTTCTCTCCCATTCCACCTCAAGTGCTCATGTCCAAAACGTTTCAACAATCCGTTTGAATCAACAGTTCGAGTCGTTAACCTTCTCACGTACGAGCTGCCCAACATCCGCACGTTTTCCCTTCTTCGGAGTCTACTTTTCAACCTTTTCCGGTTTCCATTTGCGTCCCTGAGGTAATTTCCAAGCCTTTTTGTAACTGCGATGCTCCTATTTACTTACCATTCGTGGTCATTTACGTTTTCACCTTGAGATTCTGTGTAACACTTTGCTGTTGGAGGTTGTTTCCTAGCCCTGAATTAGTAACACAGTGGCAATGGAAGAGTTTTATTTTTTATTCCTTCAACTTGTTGACTTTAATAACCACCGCGGGATATAACTGTAGATAAATTATCCTGATGACTAAATCGGCCTATTAGGTAATTTTTTTCTGGTTTTGAAATGAACTATTTACGATATAGAAAGTAGATTCTTGGAAGAAGATTCGTGTACCGTTCTTTTCGCTCCTCCTATTTCTGTAGTTTAATTTTCATTATTTTCAACTAAAATATTAGTGATTCTACTTCCATCTATCCTTTCTATTTATTCAGCCTTGTATGTAATTCACTATTGTATAACCAATAATTTTATAATCCAAATGAATTTTGAGGATCGGTTTATCATTCAATAGGAAACCTCTGAAGTCATTGTATAATTAGCACCAAATATTGATTAGCAGAGTTCCGCGAATTTTACATGGAAGAGGAGAAATTTTAAGCTGGGAATGTTTATCCTGGCCACAGAGCTCTCATTGTGCTTGAAGTGCTTCATGGCACAAATTTAATTATCTCTCCCATAGAATTTTACAAAGTTTCCAAAAACTACTGTGAAGCTACGGATAATTACAGGGTTCAAAGTAACCGAGGAATCAGCAAACCTTAACAGGTGGATATCTCGTGGAACAACTCCGAGAACCTATGGAATCAAATTTTCATTAAGCGAGATCTCCACAATTGGGATACCTTAGAGTTGAACTCGTCTGCGTTCCAACTCAGGTGACGAGAGGGAAGCGGCATTTCAGGGGCTTCTGAGCTAGAAATCCATCGCTTCGCTTGTTAAGGCAGTTAAGGCCCGAGATTACATGGAATAACAGTGCGAACTGCACCGTGAATTGAAAAGTTAACTTGACAGATCGTTCATTACCTCTCACGAAATATTTCGTAACATTTTAGTGCTCATCTAGATAAATCTTATTAGTAGATGCAAGGTAAACCATAGCAGAATCAGCTATATAATACCCACTTAACTTGCACTAAATAAGCAATTTGAAGATATTACCTCCAAACCAATTTTTGGCATTAAATTAATTTTATATAAGAACGCGAAATGGTTCATATTTTTTCGAAAAAACAAAAGCATTAGAAGCGCCCTTAGTCACTAAAAATTATATACGTTTCTTTTCCTGTATATATTTGAATCTTAAATTTCACATATTCCAAGAAAGTTTCTCTATATTTATGTCAATAGTGAAAGTTTTAACTTAAGAAAGACAACCAAAACTACCTTTTCGAGCACTAATAAGGTAAGATAATTCCGGTACCTATTCTCTTCTTTGTCCAATCTGTATAACGACCTGAAAATTATTTTCAAATTCAATACTATACTTTCATTTCTAAAGTATACTCACTTCTTTTGGATATTAACTTCCGACTATCAAACCCTTTTCCTTCATTTTTGTCAGTAATTATAAATTGTTTGTCATGTGATTATCTTTGGCAGATCGAGCCCCGTACTTTCTTCGTAGTTGCTAATTTAAATCAGCGTGCATAGACAACAGGACTGATTTTATCGGTCATATTATGGAATGTTTTTGATGAAATGAACCTGCTTTTCCTTATACGATATCCACGTCGTCGCCCCTTCATTCTGTCCACTTCTCAAAATTTTCGGCTGTCATGAGAAACGGTTAAAGGAGATGTAATTCAAGTGAAAGGGCACCGGTGACAGAAGGTGTGGGAGAGAGTAAATGATATGTAAGAGGAAGAGCGGAAATCGACCGACGTAGAGTTCAACGTTTCGGGAGAAAGGAGTGGGCGTACGGGAAAGGTGAATGTTGGATTGGCCCGTGTTTCTCCCTCATTTTTTATTTATTCCCCCTTTCTCCTCATCTCTAACCCCCCAAACTCCCTCCCCTCATCTCATCCACGGAGCAAATTAGCTGGCACACGTAAGGCGTCCTGGGTAATTTCAAGGGATGGTTCTGATAAATTCAACCCTCTCTCCTCCTTACCCTTTCCTTCTGTTTACGGTTCCCTCCTACCATTTTTTTCCTTCTCGAGGTTAGATTAGCTCTTTTGCCTCACCCATACGTTTCCACAATCATCTTCGTGGGGAGAAAGTAATTCAACATCCGTACCACGTGATCATTCAGCTGATTCCTTGCGTCGCGTTTCAGAATTTTTCATCAGGAAGCGGTATTTCTATTCGGTCGGATATAAAACCATTAGGCCGTACTCGTTTGGCGTATTGCTTGCATTTTTGCAGTATAACTTCAAAACTATTCATTAGCATTAACCCAATTTAAAAGCTAAGTAAACCCAAATATGATTTATTTCATTTTCTGACGTAATAAATGACCTACATAAAGACATTTAAGACCCTTTTTTAGAAGATAGCGCTCACTCTCGTTTATTGGAAATCAGGTTAAATTTCGCTTCCGTTAAGTGAATGATTCAATCTCACATTTTCTTTGTTTTCTTTCTATTCGTATGGTAATTTACTTTAGCTGCCCTTGGGTATCATTGTGTTTTTGAAGCTACCTTTTTTCCTTGGGGTTTGTTTTTAAATTCTATTTCTTATCACCTCTCGGGAGTTTTTTTCTATTTTATTAGTAATGGAATTGCTTACGTTTTTTATTCTCTGCGGTACAGTGGTTCTCGATGTTCTTTTGTTTCCCTTGACACTTGTCGTTTCAACGGTCGGAAATCTTTCAGAGGAATTTCCGGCGGATTAACTGTGCTATTTATACCGAATCTCTTTCAGATAAAAATGAGAGATAATTGTTATTTTTCCAGAGAAGAGCGGTTTGTTGATTTTTTGGTAATGTGTTTCCCTTTGATGACGTGGGATTCATTTTAATGGTAGGTGGTAGAAAGTAGCGTATAATTCCGGATAATCTATCAACTGCTTTAGAGATAGCTCTCAGTTTTCCAAGTCAATTTCTTTTTCTGCTCCATTCTTTTCCATTAGCCTACGGGATAAATTAAATTCGAATCTTATGAGAGCGAATGAGAAGTGTCGCACCTGCGTGCGAATACTATTCAACGTAGATATGTATAAAATAAGTATAATAATGATTTCCTTCATCTGTCCTTATTTAGATTATCGTAATCCTGCTATATCTTTTTTATTTTGGCGGTTCTTGATATGATATATATTTTTTTAATCAGATATTATCATTAATAATGATTCATCATCGAGTTTAAAGAGGGAATTTTCTTTTCAAAATTTTAGCTGAACTTTTTAAGAGCTAGAGGTGAGAACCAGCTGCCATTACTGTATTTCGCGATCTTAGTACTAAAGATACTATTACGATGTCACGATTTGCCCGTTAAGTTTCGATCATGAACCTAGCTTTTTATTCAGCGTCCATCTGTAAAGGTGAATTCCACTTTCCCGTATGAATTTTATAAGTTTCCATTGCAGAAGCTCATTTTATATGAGCAAACGGAGTGAAATATTCAAAGGAAAGTATAGTATTTACTGAAAAACATATTTTATTCACATTTTTTCTTACGCTAACTTAATTGTCGTTTTAGCATTTATAGCTCTTTAATATTTTTTCGAAAGTAATGTGCACAATGAAATTAATTAAGATACACTGTGAAGGGTTGTACCCAAGATTTCGCTTAGTCACTGGCGGCGTTGCCACGAGCCCATGACATTTCAATCGATTCCCTGAAAAAAAAGGTTTCATTTGTTGCTTCCATTTCTCGGCTTGGGAAATGAGGGGGCGGCAGACTTTAGCGGCGTTCTACTCACTCAGATTAAAACATAGCATTTAGAGATGCAGCCATGTGTGATTTTGAATCGGCAAACACATCACTCAGAAGTGCCGCACGCATTGGGGCAGCCATGCGGAAGCACGTGAATAATAAACAGGATTCATCGGATATTTATCATCCCCTATGAGGATCACTGATCGATTCACAGCATTGAATTGTAAGGACACCATATCATACGAAATCGAAATTTCATTATGCAGAATTATAAAAGAATGCTAAGGTGTTTTCACTGCCATTTCGGACGCCACATCATCATTTATTTAGTTCACAGAGATAAGGATAAAAGAAGAGCTCGTTGGGAGTGATGTAAGGTTGACACGTTTTTTCATAATAGAGGTTCATAATATTTTTTACTTTTATTTTTTACTTTTCATTGGTGAATTATTGAAAGAAATAAAAAATTAATCTTCCGAAAAAGGGCTGCTAAAATGGATTCACACATTCCAAAATGATAAGACAATGAATTGGTCGATCAAGTAATCGATTTAATCGGTACAATTATGCTTTAAAATGTAAGTTATTTTCTGGTAAATTAAATGGTATGTGCGCCTTCAATATGACATAGAATTAGGTATATGGGTGTAATTATCCTTACTTTTATTTAAATCAGTATTTACCCTATCTAAACCTTACTGATTGCTTGCGTCATGAGAAATAGAATAATTCCAATTTAAATAATTTTTTCTTAATATTGATAACTTGAGAAGAAGATGATTTCAAAGAATAAACTGTGAAAGAAGAATCATTTAAATTTTCATTTTGGCTGGATATACGAGTACATCGCTGAATGTTCACTCGGTTTAGCCACTCGGCAGCTTGAATAAAAATCAGGGCATGGGTGCACAGATGGACAAACCGAAGCCAATTACCACTCACAAAGAAAAAAAGCGCCCGTCGATCAGTTTGTTTTTCGCTCCAATTTGATGCGGGTGCCCTCTCCTTTGCTCTCATCGTATTCGCGTCACCCAACCCAACCACAGCTCATATCTCTCAACGCCACGCCCGTTTTAAATCGCCCGCCAACCACGCCCTCCCGTGTGAAAACCCATTCACTACCCACAACTCGCTCTCATTCCCAAATCGCATTCATCTTCCACTCACCTTATGACACTTCTCCTTCCTCCCACTTCCTCATTGCATTTCCTCTTCTTCCGAATTAATTTTTCCTTCCACTACTCATTTTTCATCTCGTCCGTCTCATTTCCCGCGTATGCTTTAAGAAGCCGCTTCCGACCTTTACTGTTTGTTTAGGTACCCCCCTCTTAGTCTTAAAGTGATAGTTTTCTCATATCCAGGAGTGATTTGCGAGAGATATTCCGTCTTCTTTTCTTTCATCGGTTTGCGATGTGTTTGGCACTCGGCTATCGCCCGTGTGGTCTCCATTTAAGAGCAGTCGACAAGCGGCAGGCGCAGCCTACGCTTGATATATGTCGGCTCGTTAATGAAATTTGCATTGAACATATGTCACTTCAAGTGTACGTCAAGTCGATTATGTGGGATGATAATGGATGTAAAATCCGGCGATAAAATGTGATGTTAAGGGTTAATATCAATGTACAGATTGACATGGATAACTCAAATGATATAGATATGAAATAGTGCGAATATTCTGAGACCCAGTCTCCTTATGGTCATCGTAATTTACTTCATATAAATATTTATATTGAATCTTTATTCCCTTTATACCTTCGTATTAATGGGATTTTTGCACTTTGATGGATTAGAATCATTTCGTACGGCAATGAAAGATATTTTAATGCATGTAATTTTTGCTTATATACGATCAAGTCAAACCACTCGAATCAATGAGAAGTTAATTTCTATTAGGCCCAAAATTAAACACTAAAATCAGTCAAATTCAGGATGCGTCCATGAAACGAAATCTCATTGTGCATTCATATATTTAATTTTTCAAAATTGCCAATTTATCTTACATGTATAAGAGAAATTGATTCTATTTTCTCATAGAACACACACAATAATTATATGGGAAAATTTTAAACTAAAAATCAAAAGTTTTTCTTCCTGGAGAACCTTATTATTTAATACATTCCGAATAATCATTTGAATCCTGGAAACCGGTCAAATACAGCTATTTTGCTCGATTGTTTCCATTCCTATTCTTTCCGAGGAAAATCCAATACTCTCGTTCTGTTAAAACCCTTCTACGAACGTATCCTTTCCGATTTTCTAGCTCTGCTTCGCCGTCTTTTAGCGTTTCGCCTCCTGTCATTCTTTTGTTTCATATCCGTCCTCTTTTGTTTACTTCCCATCTCTCTCCGTATTTTTCTGTCTCATCCGTTCCCCGTCGCTTGTTCTCTCCCCAACCTTTCTAAAAAGGGAAGTTCGATGAAGGACGAGCAGAGACCTCCCATCACGAAAAGAGAGGGTGAGATTGGAGGGAACGTACAAAAGACAGCTGATGGACGGTAGGATCGAAGGGAGGGGAGTTTTAGTCAATCGACCGGAAGTAGTCCACCTTCCATTTGCGGAATTAAGTGGACACCTCCTTTTGAGGGTGCCTGTTGATAGGAGGAACCAAAAACACCCCAAACTACTCTCGTCCTCAACCCTTGCCGCACTAGTGGAAAAATACAACTGAGCGGGATTAATCTTTTACGGCGGTGTTTGTCATCACGAAGGCTGTCGGAACTCGTGTTCTTTCGTGGCGATGGAAGTGAGGCGATTTTATCACAATGTGTTTGATTGTTCGTATTATTTTTTTGTGAATCTTGAAGGATTATTTTGGGATGATATTTCTAAAACCATTGTAATAAAACTTTGTGTATCCACGAATGTTTTGCCAAATTCTATGCTATAGTTGATAATTTTCCCATTTGAAATCATCAAGGATAAAAAAGGGGATGGAAATCATTTCTTCTGGGACGATCTAATAAGATTTTTGGGTACCTTATGGATATGTATAAGTTATAGACTAGGCGCACAGTAAATTGGGTTCTTCAAAGATTTCCTTTTATTTACTCATCAACTTTTCATGGAAAATAAATGAGGAAACGTTATATTCCGATTCTTTCATATTTGTTTAGTCAACAATTTCAGTTTCCTTATTACAAACTCTCTGCACATTGGTATAGAACGGCAATCGTGTTACTTAAACTTTGCATTCAGAATATATCTTATAATATTATAACATCAAATTAATTGTATCTAATGGAATAATCATAAACAAAGTGATATATTTGATTTGATCCTCCAGTATAATTTGGGAGTAAAACATGACGTTATAATGTATAGTATACATATATCATATGCCTTCATACCTATCCCTATATTTTTACCATTTTCCTCAGGTTTTTCACGTACGGCAATTCAGATGGTGATATTCTTAGTATTTTAGTTTAAATTGAAAAGTTCATGAGAAGAGCATGTTGGTCGCTGAATCAAAGTCTATTTTAGAATGCTTAAGATAGGGCACAGGGTTATGAGTTCTGAGTAGAGCTGTAATCGGAAAACAACTTGAAAATTTGAGTTATCTCTTTTACTACGTCAATTCCTTCCCTATTCTTTGTCGCAACGAAGCTCTGTCAAATCATTGTTATTTTTCAAGTATTTATTTTCTATTATCTCCATCATGATGAAGCCTTTCCTCTACAGCCCACATTGCCCTAAATTGTTTCCTGTCATCTTCTCTCTACGGATTGTTATTTCTATTAGACTTAAGTGATTTTATATAACACTGAAACGTCCTATTATGTTTTCAAAGGGAGGGCTGTAAAAATTTCCCGTTGCGGGTCATTCAGTCGGTCCATCAACCGCTTCAAAGCTATAGCATGCTTTTAAATCTCTTAACGAGTTCACCTTTGGCCTTTCATTCATTCATCGCCTTTGGATCGCTTTAAAGTAGGTTGAATTAATTTAGAACATTTTTTAAATCCAGGTCAAGCAACTTAGTTTTCTCTGTCTTGTTAGAAAGTGATGGAATTCCTATAAAATATGAGGTATAGCTTCCTTCTATAAAAATGTCCTTTAACTCCTTTTTCATTCGATTTCAGTCCATTTAAAAAATACGGTTGTTCTGTTTTTCATAGAGTCAATAATATTTCGTCTCTCAGTTCCCAGTTGGTTATCCTTGATAATGTGCCAGATTGTTCCTCATAATCCATCAAAAATATCTGCTCAGTTTTATCGTTCATCTATATTTTTTCATCGTTAAATATTTACCTATTTTTTCTTTTCTTGAACGATTAATTTTAATGCTTCGACATCTGAGGTCGTTTTGCACCTTTATAAATGTAAGCCTCTCTCTACCAGAACCTGAACCTGGACCACTTTCAATGAGTTACTTACTTGGCTATTCAAGAGTCTTCTTTTTTGCTCTTGTTTAGTAGATTCTATTTTACTTGAATTCTCTTTCCATTTTCAATACTGAAAATTCTCTTCTTGTTCTACTTATCTCCCTCTTCCTCTTCTCCATTTTCTCCTCTGGTGTTCTTCTCCCCTTTCCTTCGCATTTCTTCCTTTCTCCTGCTTCTTTTCACCTTTCAGCCATTCTTTGGGAAGTATATTGAGACCAGAAGCAGTAGGTTCGTATTAGTGTGGGAAGGATGTAGCGGTTGAAAAGGAAGAAAAATGCCATCTCCTCATTCCAAACACACCATTTTCCTCCAAACTTCCTCTCTTCCGTACCTATTAAGGCCCTTTACAAATTTTCTTTTACGGAATTCAACAGTGCGCTCACTTAAACGCACGTCGAGAATCTCTTTTTCCCGACGCGTCTGTTTTTATCGCTTCTTTTTTTCCACGGAACCCCCTCGATATTTTTCTTGGAAGCGCTGTTACGTCGTCTCGGAATACACAGTTAATATTCAAGAGACGGATATTTGGCTTATTTAGCGATTTTTGGGGGATATTTTATCTTACTCATCGGTCGTAAAGTGTGTTTCAGATAATTGAAGATAATGGAAAGCGTGTATTCTCCATTGGAAATTTATGACGAAATGGAGAATATGTAATTAGCAATACCAAGGGTGTTCCTCTTCCCAAGCATTGCAAGTTCCATTGTTCTCCATGAGTTCTTATGATTCTTTTTCTAAAATTTATATCCCTTCGCACATGCAGAATTTCGGCATATCCATCGTCCATCCGAAAACATCTGATTGTTTTCACGGGGATGAAACTCATGAGACGATAAACGTTCGTTGACTGAAAAATGAATGCGACGGAAAGCAGTTCCACCCTATCTAATTACGCTCATAAAAATTCGATCGAATTAATTAAACCGCTTTTTATATGCACCGTTGAAGTAGATGGGATTACAGGTCGCGATTTCATTAGTTGTATGGAATTCTCTTTTTTAAATATTGTTCGGTTTAATGCGACGACCGCAGTTTCGAATTCCCTCCAAATGCACTTTCATTGGGGTAAAGAGAGGAATGCAGGGAAGGGGAATTTTATCGCAATGGAATAATTGGAATAATTTAAAAGAAATAAACGTAAATACTATACAGATATGAACTCTCCCAAGGTCACTAAATCTCCCAACTTTAATTACTTCCTGGTTTTCATTAAAATATTTTCTAAAAGATAAATTCTCTCTGTAATAAATGATCTGTGAAGGAACACGCGAAAGGAAAACTAAATTTTTAACAATATTGATGAGAATAATGAGTTGGTATATTTTGGAAAACTGGATATAATCTGTATGTTTTGGATAATTTTATTATCTTCTAAAAGAAAAATAAAACTCTTCGATCTTAAAGTTAAGATTAAGAAATAAAACTTCAGCTTTCATGATTTTGTGGTAATTTTGTGGGCCTATTTATTTAAATGCATTTTTATATTATTTAATTAATATAAAACTGAAATAATGTGAAGTATTCTTTGAATTAGAAATGCTTACCGTTATCCAGATTTACGTCTCAAATACTCCACCTAGAGATTTTCTAGGTATAGACATTAATAATATACTATGTGAAAAATATTCCATGGTCATACATGGATTGTGAAGAAATGCATGAATATTTCAGAAAAATAGGCGATCTGTACTTATATGGAGAACGTCTATAATACGTTAGATATATGATTACGGTAATACTGGTTAGGATTATAGTATCTGTGACAATACAAAGTCGGAGGCGTTTATACTCCACTGAAGGACCAACTCCGGTCGATATATATCACCCTTTTGCAGCAGGGAAAAGGTTAACAGGGAGGGAGATACATAAGGATAATATAGATGGACAAAATACTCTGCGAATAATAGAATCGATATATGGGGGTTAAGGTTTCCAAAAACGGCGCACACGAAAACCTTGTTTATGCTCGCCAGCTCGGATAGAATTCCTCATTGTTGGTCGAAGAATGATCTAGGACGGGTGTTCATGGGAAGAGCAACCGTCCCGAGGAGGGGAGGGCTGGTTTCCATTGTCACCCAAGCAACGAGTCCTGCGCCACGTAACAATTGCATTGTTGTGCAGTCGACGCCTCTCTAACCCGTGGACGCCACCTCTGTTAAGGCTTGGATTGACTGTTTCCGACCCCACTACCTGGCACCCTCCACAAACTCCTCATTTCCACGTCCCTTTCCCGATCTTTCTCTCCTATTCCTTTTCCCGTTCAATTGGATCGGACGCAATATCCAGACTTTTGGATTTTCGTTGCACCGCTCGGAATAGGTGTTCCCGCCGTCTCGTATTTCTTTCTCTGCGGTGAAATAGCAAACGATTCTGCAATAAGTGTTACTGAGGGAATAACTGGTTGAGGACTAAGATAAGTTTTGTATAAAAAGATTTTAAGAAAAAAGTTTAGAAGTATCTGAACGAAATGAGAATGATGTTATATAATTGCAAAGCGTAAGTTATCTGAAAAACAGAGCCTTGTGAGTTGGATAAGCGCAAAGTTCAGAAGTAGATAATTTGCGTAACGTGTGATAAAATAACGATAAATACCTTCTGAAAATCTAATATATTTCATGCAAAATAATGAACGTAAATCAATGATGTAAAACTGTATTTACACAATTATATATATTTATATTATTATTAATGTACTGCTGTAATTAAATTATAAAGTGACATGATTTTGTAAATAACTTTCTAAGCTGAAAATCCTAGCATGAAATATCTGAAATATTTATACGTGACTATTTTTTTCGGAAACCTAGTAAAACTATTTAGTCATGCCGACAGTGTATCAAAAATCATTCGGAAACTATTATCATTAGAAAATTATTTACCATAAAGATTTTCCTTCCTTTCATTTTTTTAAATATCAAAGAGTATTTGAAAAGAGACTAGGGCACATAGATATTTATTCTTATGCTGCGTGAAACCCTTAAGTAATAGATCAAGCACTTTAAATTACTATTTGACCATCAGATATTTGGCAACCCTTCCTGCAGTCATATCTACGGCTTAATCTTCCCCTCCTGATGACCATCAGTGCCCAACCCCCTCTCAACCCTTTTCTCCACATCCTATGTATGTACTACCATTTGCCACTCCTGTTTATCTCGGGGATGACAAACGGAACTGGTTTCTCCTATTTTTTCCCACACGGAAATATGAGGTCGTCAACCCGGCATATGTACGGAAAAAACACAAGGTTCCTGTTTCACCCAAAGGGTTATTCGGGCGTGTGCATTGAAAGGTTCCATCTTCACCCACCGGGGAAGGCCTCTCCTTCTGTCACACCCCTCATCCGTCTCCTTTAACGGACAGACGGGTGTGTGTTTGAGTGGGTGTCGACAGGAACGGCTCTCGTATTGGTTCTCACCTCTTTTTTCCGTGCTCCCAATGCATACGAATGAGGAATAGTCATTTCGGGTTTAGTTTTGCGTCGGTCGCGAGGGAGAGGATGGAATAGGCTTGTTGCAAAGGTGGCGTGGGACTCGAGCGACCGTGATTTAGTTTTGGAGTGGGAAAGGCGATTCCCATCCGTCGACCGGATTTGATCAAATTCATGCAAATATGAGTGTGCCCCTTGATAGTTCCGGTCGGAAGCCGGCAGTAACGCGATTCCTAAGAGGGATATGTTTGCCTCACTCCCTTTGGTATTCAGTATATTTGGCGAGAGATGCTAGAGTTCGTGGAGCGTGTTTTCGATTACCTTCCAAAATCGAGCTAGGGGTTAATTTTAAGTTGAATTTGCGTATATGTGGAATACTATTATCGGTATATAAGTCTCAAAACAAGGGTAGAGTGGAAAATTTTGTCGCTATTATTTTGGGTAATCTATATAAAATAAGTAAATTCAGTAATTATAAATTTTATCACATAAGCCACCCCTGACATGTATGATATAGGCAGTTTTAATTACTCTGCCGTGCCTGCGAACGGAACAAGAAATGACTCGAGTTTTAAATATAATTCAATAATAAAGTTCGCCTAGTACACGAATTTTTCCATGGTTACAGTATTCATAATATTACAATAGCTAGTTTTAGAAATGCAGGGAATTTTAGAGTAATAACTCTGTAAAACATACTCGCCAGTGATGAATTACACACAATAACATTTCAGTTTACGCAATATCACTGAAAAGCTAACATTAGCATATTTAAACCCTCTAGATGAAATAGGATTAATGAGATTGAAAGATTTAATTATTTTTATAGTCAAGGATGGAAATTAGGACTATGTCCATTAATAGAAAAATAGCAGATACACAGAGCAGGTAATAGATCAAAATTTAAAATTTTACATTAACGAAAAATTTAATACACTTGATCATCGTTATTTCCCATCAAAATATTGACAAATCCGCCTCTTCATGCCATAAATTATTTTTCTCCTCTAATAAATCAATCACGTAACATTTATTTGAGTTATACCTCTCGTATCATTTTCATGATATTCCTATTTCAGTCGTCGCTCTATAAATCTTTGACGCGCGTAGGAAAAGTGCCGCAATAATTCACCGAAGCTTCCAACAAGGGCGTCAGTGTTGCCGAAAGATGAGTGGAGACGATAAGCCATATTACACCAAACTCACTCACAGGGAATCTCCCGCGTAATCCCTTCCAAATATACTCCCTCTTCACGAAACCATTATATTTCTCCAGCTATACGTAAAGGAACACGAGATGCGCCTCCTACTCCGTTAACGAACGACGCTTACTCAAACAACTGCCCTGTCTGGTTTCGGGCATCCTGGTCCATCGTAAGGGGATCTCGACTGTTTGACATCCGAGTGACTAACGCTGCAATTCTGGGGAGATGACCACCTCTGCCCTGCAGACCTCGTTCCGCCACGCCTACACTTACGTATATAAGAGGGGCCACCGGTTCCCTGCAAATTTCACGCATCATGGGATAAGGATGGCGAGGTCCCTCGATTGGGCCCCGAGGGCTCTCCGTCAACCTCAGCTACAAGAGGCCATCGGGTGTATAGGGGGCGGTGTAGACCTCCGGGGTAGGATTTTCGAGGTATTGAAGGAAAGATTTTCAGGGAGAAGAAATGGGATGTGTAAAGGAAGAGAAGGAAGGATTAAAGGAGATTTGCAAAATTAGGATGTCGGGGGGTCTTAGATGCAGTGTGAGAAAGGTAAGAGAAAATCTTCGCTGAAAAGCCAGAAGGGAAAAGGATGTTAATAGAGAGGTTAATGGAAGAAATGATTTTCGGGATAGTTATTGCGAAAATTCTTCAATGCGGTTCTATAGCGTTGATATTAATTTAGATGAAAATTGCGACTATGCCGTCTTATTAAGAAGACAACAGTTGAATGAACTAAGAATCATATGTGTATGATAGGTATTCAGGTATGAAAGATATTTTATCTAATATTTAAAATTGAAACTAGGGCATCCAACCTATTTATAACCGGATTTTCACTAAATTCTCGATGCCAAAAATCCAGGTAGCAAACTTTTATTTAAGTCTTATTATTCCCCTGGACGTCAAAGTTAACGTTTTTGCTCTTATTCCGGAAAAATATATTCTGGGTTAACCGGTTAAGCAGTTACTTAATGCAGTGATAACCAATAACTCGGTTTTATTTATGCCTCAACTGATTGTGCGTCTTATTTTCAGAAGCTCTCAAAAAGAAAACTTGAATCCCTCGTGGAATGTTCTGGTAATGAAACCTATTATATTAGTTACGCACACTAACTCCTTTTCCACGCTAATAATAGGATCGAAATTGAAATTATTTGGCTGTAAAGGGAACAATCAACGAAACGTAATTACGCATACTCTGGTAAAACAACTTCCGGAATTGGACGAATTTGGACCCTAATTTCCACGTTGCCAAAATTCGATTCCCAACCGATTGAGGGAACAACAACTCCATCTCCCGCATGAGCTCATTGCGCCATACGGTTAATAATAACTCACGGCTAAAGAAATCGGGATTAAGATTGAGCAACTCCGCGACGGAGCATCCTGCGCGGAATCTCAGGGGTTATCCCGGCGCGGATATCTTTCAATTACGGAAGCAAACGCGGCTTCCTTTCGGGCGTGTTTCGCATTGCCCAATCCTGCAAACAACGATCGAACTTTACGCCGCTGCACTTAAGGTACTTGCGATACATCAAGCAGCCGAGCGTAGCGGAAGAAATTGATTGGGGTAATTGGGGAAAGAGAGGGAATCGGGCTGAGGGGGGCTTATGAAAGGGAGGGAAAGGAAAGTGATGAGGGAAGAGAGACGTATTAGAAAAAGGATTTAGAAAGCAAGAGAAGAGGAAGAATTGAAGCAAGCTGGGAGGGCTTCCTGCGATGAATGGTGGCTTGACAAGGGAGCGATTAGGTGGGTCGCCAGCCTACGGGGTTTTGGGGCCGCGGCAGGGGTGGCTTTCTTGGCTGTTTCGCGACCGTAGGAGGATATAAAAGGAGGGTACGGATGGAAGAGCTAGAGGGATTAATGGCGCGATCAGTCGTGTCTCGTGCGCTGTTTGTTCCACCCCACGACCATTGTGATGCCACTCCTCCCGGTTTTGTCGGTGGCCCACCTTTTTTTGTGCGTGTTTACCAAACAACGCGACGTATTAAGAGCCATATATGACCCGTCACGGGCATCCTTGACTTATATCCTTGCGTATAAATCTGGGCGTTCTCATATCCTGTTATTTCTATCCTGATGCTTGGAGCCATGAAAGGTTATGAGTTATCTTGTCCGCAAAAATAGCGAGTACGTGATTCGACTTCTGCCTTGGTAATGCTGGTTATCGTTGAGTAACATCGATTCATTCAGGTCACTCATTTATATTTCATGAGATTCTATAGCCTTATTTATATGATGTCCTATTATATGATAAAGTATCCTTTTTCGTTTATTAGTTCAGCTGTAGCATTCTCATACGTTTTTTTATGTATCCTATCCGCTTAAGAGATCTAAGGAGATAATACGAAGCATTTGATTTAGCAAACATTCTAATTCTTAACCTGAAACTGCTTAGCTCGCTATAGCTTATCAACCTTAATTCATAAACGTCATGTATTACTACTGTAGCGAATTTTAATAATAGATTTCGCTAGCCACTGACTACACAGATATTTAAATTGTGTATATATGTATGTAAACGTTTTAGAATATTTTTCAAAGATCTCTGTAGAATACCTGGTTGTAAAAACGGGATATGAAGCGAGATAACACCTGGAAAAGACTTCATTAAACACTGTGATCTCATATTTACATGTTCTCTACTAATATCTTAGAAAACAGAATATTTTATACTTTTCTTTGACAGGGTGAGAGTTTATGTAGCTTTTTCACGAAAAATGAAAATTCCTATCTGAAAATATCAATATAATTTATTGGTAATTACATGTTAATTGTAATACCCGTTCCAACGTTCAAAACCCCTTTAGCGGAAATTTCCGTTTAACACAACACGCCTATCGACCACTTTCTCTCTGAGCACAAAGTCGTTGCCATAGCTTTTCAAACGCATCCGACGCATTTCGCTCCTCATCTGTTATCCGGTCCCTGGACGGCCACTTCTGCGCCTCCTGGCATTACGCATTTGCATTCACGCCCGTGCCTCGCTAAAGAGGGAACGAAAGAGACGGAGAAAGAGGTGGCGCGGAACGAGCGTTAAAAGACCGGAGAGGAAGTCAAAAGGTATGAGAATCGCATGAACAGCGGAAAAAGTAGAGGAGATGAGGGATGGATTGGTTGAAGGTCCCCGGAGAAGAGGAGGTATGAAAAATAGTTTTCGGTCGGAATGCAATGAGAGGAAAGGGAGTTTGGAATGCAAGAAAGAGAAAAAAGAGTGAGATGAAGGAGAAGGGGAAGCCGAAAGATAAGGGGCAGAGGGATTGCCGACGGAATTGAAATAAAAGCGAGGAAATTTGACGTGCCTTGATCGATCGACTCGAAGTGACTTAATGGGGGAATTTTCCCACAATGCAGTTCTCTTAAACGTCACGCGAGGAGTGGAGATTAAAATTTATCCAGGGATGAATTATTCCGCTTGTTTTGCCCGTTTGATGGCCGACGAGAAGTGCTAAAATGGGAAGGAATAAAAGTTGCGCTGAAGTCGCAACAACCATCTTCGGGAAGGTATTGTGAAAGAATAAGAGTTCCGTTACAATAGGAACATCTGTATTATTTTTGCTCGCCTTATTCGATTGCGTACGCTTGATGGAGATTTCAAGTGTGGGTGGAAACCTAATGAGGAAATTTACTGGCCGGTATTTGAATTGAATTAAACGAGATTATTCCTTTGCAAGAATTCGTTTTGCGGATCGTAGGTTAAGGTGTAGTAGGTTAAAGCGTAGTAGGTTGATTTTCAAGTAATTTCAGTGGAAGAGGATGGCGATTATGATACGGAATTTCCGTTTCCTTTTTATAACTGGAGGCCGCTCTTTCAATTCTGCTATTGGTAAAAATTAATTCGCTGTAAATTTTAAGTATGATTACTCCTGAAAATTTCCCCATAATATTAGAAACTGGATTTAATGAATTTAAATCTCAGTTTTTTATTAAATTTTCAATTTAGATATCAGTGTATTTAATAAAAAATTACACTCATCGTTTTGAAGATAGATTCTCCATCTACTCGGATTCAAATAAATTACATTCAAAATATTTATGAATCACTTCGAAATTATATTTTATTGAAAGCTTGATTGCTTGTAGGTAAATGTTTATTTTTATAAATGTGTATCCTCCGTACTTCTACGGAAATACTCAAATGCTCCGTCGTTGTAACGCAAATCTTAGCCTAGAATAGTAGCCGTAAAATACTTCTGTTGAGGCAAATAAGTAAATTTATTCGAATTTGAAATGAAGAAGCAGTGGTACTTAAATTAATTTTTTCACCTTGTATTAGTAAAACAAGACACATTTAGAGATCTAGAAATTGCAATTGTGAAGAGCAAAACACTTTCTTTTAACAGTTTATTAATGAAAACAAGAGGGCTCTATAGGGCACAGAGACATAAAATATTAAACGGTATGTGTCCTTCTAACACTTCCGTCGCTTAGCAACAACAAAGAACCGGTAGATGCACTTCCGAAAGCAGCTACCATACAGTACCGCTTTCGGGGCGCAAAAAACCCGAACTCTGTAGCATGACAGACATGCGCACGCGCACAAACACGCAATTCGCAGGACGGTAGGTTCCGGCTCTGCATACAAACAAATCATGGGAAGGATAGAGAGGAAAAAAAGATCGTGCAAATACAAGGGCGAATCAGCGGGAGGGCGCTGAAAAACGTCACATTACGCAGAGCTGGATGCAGATGGGGATACGGGTGGGGGTGGTTGGATGCGGGGGTAGAGAATGCGGGGGGTGAGAAGAAAATGCTCCAGAGCATCGGGAGGGGGAAGATATCCCCATTTTTTCCTAAGCTGTACAAATTGCGCTTGCGACCGTTACAAAAAGCGATCCTCTGGATTTTCAGCTATGAATGCCATTCCAACCTTTTTGCTTTTCTTCGCCTTTTTCCGTGTTTTCACCCCGCCTCGGGATATCATGAACATAGCTCGGTTATTCTGCTCTCCCTCGATTATAAAGTGCCTTACGTGTGCGTCTCGCCAGCAGTGTTCGAACTCGCGTTCCATCGCCGGAAAGGAAGAGAAGTGCGTGCTGTTGCGATCATGATGTCTCGCCGGGGTGGTTGTTGTCTATAGCGTCATTTTTTTTATTCGGAGAGAGAGATGATGGTGAGGGTCGGGGCCGCGACCTCTCGCCATTCGTCTTCGCTCTTATGGTTGGTGATTTATTTAATTTTTTCACTCAGGTGTAACCCAGGTGTTGGGCTGTTGAGAAGAGTGGATGTGTTTACACTCCACGTGGAAGGTAATCATAATGTTTAATTGCCGCAAACAGGGGTCCCTTCCGTCACGCTTTTCCGATGCCATACTATACCAATGTTTTCGGAGTGCATGGCAAATTGTAATTGGGGTGTGATGAGAAATTTTATTTTCGCTTATAAAAGGCAAATAGAAACCGATTACTTAAGGTAGAAGTATGAATACTCTCAAATTAAACATACTATAAGATAAACATTAATCAACTGTAGATCATCCCATCACGGTGAGAAGAGCGTAGAATAAAGATGTAATAACCAAGAGAAACTTAAGGAATTTTTAAATATGAACCATCAAACTTACGGTTCATTAATGTAAACGATTCAAGTTTATTATCAAAGAAAATTCTACCTACTATTAGATTATTAGTAATCCTTTAGCAATGTATCTACTCTATTCATAGACTATTCTGAAGCGCAAGTATTACTAAGAAAAAAGTTAAAAAATTATAATTAACCTAGGATTTCGTTCGAAGGCTGGCTCATCTGTAGCAGCACTCGAATTAATTCAAAGTTGATCAATCAAATATTCATTGCCATAGTAACGAAAAATTTTATTGCTGAATCCCATCTTTAATCAGGTATGTTTTGTTTCCGTTTTAAATTTTGTATTCCATTGTCTATGCGGGTCTGTAATTTTTTATCCATCATTTCGGAAGAGGAGCCAAGCGCGCACAAAGGAATTCGAGCCTACGCACCTACGATAATCCACTTCTAAACGAATACGTCTCCATTGTTTTTATTTCCATATGGACGCGCTTCGGTAAATATTTAGCGAACCGAGTTGAATCAAAATAGTTTTGCTTTTCGCGGCGGAGAGGAATTAATTGGAAAAGGGAAACCCACTTTCGAGCAAACACGGCCCTTTCTTCCCGCGACGTGCGTATTATTCCGTATGACGAGCCGCTCTACGATATAAGAGTTTTCAAAATGAAAAAAATTATGTTTCTCTCGGTTGTTTTACTCTTTGAGGGAATTTTTAGATTTCCTCTCTCATCGCTTTCTTTGTTTGCGATGTCTGGTTTTTATTTTGAAAGAGCTTTTCAGGAGTATAACGGGTTATCTTGTTTCATGTCATTATTCCTTGTTATTTTACCAAATTGCGGACCGCAGGTTGTTTGAATAAAGCAGCAGTTTGTTTGAACTCGATGTTGAACGTTTATACCGTGGGGCGAAAACATGTTTATCGTTAATCCATTTCTTGTCTCTTCGGGATCCGGTTTAAGTCCTTTCAAACAGCTCTATTTTTTATTTATTATCAACGGGAAATTTCATACATCACTTAATTTATAAAAGAACTACATCATTCTGAATTTTATATTGTCATTCGTTGAAGAGACCTTTTGTTCTAAATTTTCATTTTTACTAAAATTATTACTGTGTATTTGGAGGTATTTAAAGGTTAAATAAAAATACTTCGCATTTTTCTAAACAAGTGTTTAGTGTTTTTTAGGAACTATAAATAATAATTTAATTTTGTATGATGTTCCACGAAGTAAGTCTAAATTATACTTTAATATTAGTAGTAATTATAAAATACTTATAAATACGACAGCTGGGGTCATTTGCATGTGAGCCCTCATTGGGAATCGAACCCGGGGCCACCTTAACCGAAGTTGAACGTGTATCAGGAGGCCATAAATTTTAATGATTAAATTTTGTATTTTCAGGAATTATTTACCATGAGAATAAAAGAAATCTTTATTCACATTATGAGCAGTATTCTTCAGGTAATAATAATGAATTATAATATCAAGTAGATGTTATTCATCATTTCACCAATCTATTTTTTGAGGACTTATATAAGTTGCCACATCAGAAGTACAACGATAAATGACCAGATTTATCCTGTATCGTTACCGAGATGGAATAGAATGATATCATAAAAAAGATTCCTGGCTCTAAAACGTGCGCAATACAGTGTTCAGATGTAATGCATCAAATCACGTAGCTTTGCCTTTGAAAAATAGAGGTTGCCTAGGATTCACGGAAAGATGCTTATCAAAATGACAGATATAAAACGAGCTGAAAGGGGAAATAAATATCGCGCGTTATTTAGGAAGTTATTTTCGGCGGAATGTTTTGATGCGGCCGACATCGCGTGAGTGCATTCAGGATGAGTTTCGGTGACATAGCTTTGCAGGGATGACTGAAATCACTCGCTCTTCCATCCCGGCGGGGAAGAAAACAGTGGGAAAAATTATACCAGAAAAAGATATGAGATTTGGTGAAGCATCTAACGGGGGGGTTTTGAAGTTGAGCTATCTCCGGTGTCCTGGGCAACGGAGGATACCCTAAATGTAGAAGCGTTGATATCCGTGGAACCTTGGCTGGTTTTAGAGAGACGAAACGTAGGAGTAGACATTTCTAGGCGGCTGAAATTGAGGCATGGACAAATGGGCTGAGCGAGAGAAGAGGAATGGAAAGATCTTAAGGTCGACCGTGTTTAGACAGAAGGAAATGGGAAGAGAGGATGGGAAAAGTGTACGGAGGAAGAGTAACACTAGTGCTTGTTAAAGGAGAAATAGAGGAAATGATGGAGAGGTGGCCGCTGAGTGTAGCTCACTTTTAAGAGCAATCGGTTGCTCTTACAGTAGAAAAAGCTGATGTTCAAGAGATTGGGAGTAGAGATGCTAATAAAAGCTCTACTCTCATACTTATAAAATCCTAGACATTTAAATCTCAAGGAAGAGATGAAGGATGATACCTACGTGTCCTCTCCTACCAAGTTATGTACATTACAGTTCTATTTCACCCAATGGAATCTTTGAATTTCAATGAAATAATGTTTTATGATTCAAATAATACTTAATATGAGTGATCTTTCGTTTTTCTAGAAATATTTTTTTAATTCAATGGAAAATATTTAGAGTCCGATGTTTTTTTAGTTTTATTACTTATAACCGTTTACTGTATTTATTTTTGTTTACGGCCGGAAATTTAAGCACCGTTGTTTTGCAATTAAAAACTTAGTCAACTTTTTTTTACAATTCTCTGTCAGAGATTCCAATAAAATAGAAAAATATCTGATCAATCTTCGCCGAATTCAATAACAATAAAACTCTAAAAACCAATTTTAATTATAATAATAGCTTGAGACTGAAATTTGATGGACTAAGAAAAGGAGTTTTAAGCCATGCGCAACCGTCTATTAAACCCGCCGCCTTAAAAGGATTACCGAACCCTTCCTTGAGAAGAAAAAATTCCTACGAGGTGGTGCAAATGGGATTAGCGGTATGGAGGGTGGGTTCGAGGGAATAATTAGGAGTCGGGGAAAAATGAGCGGGTAAAGAGAGAGAGAGAGAGCATTGTAAGAGAAAGTGGAAAAGGGATCGATGGTGGAAAGGATGGAGATTACTGTGTTAATGGAGGATAGGAAGAAAGAGGAAATGGGAGTGAATTTGGATGGACTTCGGTCGAAGGCCTAATCAAAGAGACGGAGTGAGCTAAGTGATTCGTTTCTCCCTTTTAATATATGCGTTTTCACGCCTCGGACGAAGCTCCGTTTTGAGTCTCGGATTAAGTGGGCTACGGCGATAATCGATTGCTGAGGAAAGGGCCTTCACGTGCCCCGGGATGTTTTTTGCGTTGCTCATGAATACATTTCCTCCTTGGAGGGCAAAATCTGATTTATTTGGTGGATAAATGGAATTCACCCAGGCACATTTTTAAACCTCGCGGCTGCGGGAAGAATTTTTTAGATTTTCGCATGAATACAGCTAAGAAAGTATTTAGTTCATATTTTAGCGTTATTGACCTGTTTAGTGTAAAGTCACTACGATAGCATGGCTTTCTTTCCTTGAAAGATTTTTTTATATCCCGGTTACCATGATACTTTCTTGATTGTAATTGTTACGTAAGAGATGTCTGGAATTCGATAGTGGTTAAATTTTGCATGAATAAAATTTTGGGATTCGTCTCGGCATTCCACAAGTCTTAAATAATTTAAGGGTAAAGAGAGGTAAAAAATGTCGACGTGACAGGGACTCGAACTCCACATCTTCCACCTTTCTTATGGTTGTCCCGGTCACCAGCTTACCACACTGATAATTGTCTAGGAAGACCTTCTAATCTAAATTCTAATCACATTCTAATTCTAATCTCAGTCCGATATTTTTCTTCTCTGTTTAGATTTGGGCTTTAAGGCGAACGTCTAAACATATTACACGAAATTCTTTACCTCTGTCTTGATGCTAGAGTATTGTTCTATGAATTTTGTCTTTAAATTATATTCTTGTTTTATTTCTTCATCGTTGAATTTTGTCTTTTTAATATAAAAAAAATTTTCTCTCATAGATGTATCGCACGGATACCTTTTCTTATTTATTCACCCTTCATCAGAGGTCAGTTAAATGTAGGGAACATAAGGCTCTGAGCTGAAATTCACCCCTCTGTTTCTTTGTTACCCAAGGTTACTCCTTAACAGTTTATTTTTCGTCGAATTAATTTCGCTTGATTTTCCTTTGGCTCTTCAAGAGAGTTGCATTTCCACGCCACCCTACTCAAAGCCTTATAGAGAAGCAACAAGAACTCGAAGAGAAGCGGGAAATTTCCGAAAGAAACAAAGGAGTCGCAGCATGCGAAAAAAGAACATCACCCGACTACCTTTGCGGCGAGACAAGGAAAAGGAACGAAAAAAGATTCTTTACCATTTATAGGGATGTGGGTGGGTCCCTTGGGCAATCTCTTATTCGACTGATGGCCGATGGGTCTGCAGGACAGGGAATTATGGGAGGAAGAAAAAAGATAAACGAAATTGGTCGGAGGTCCTCCCATGTGACACTTAGGAATGGATTGAGGGCAGAAGGGGTAGATGGGATGAGGTCAGGACGAGAATCTGTCCTCTTGACGGGGGAGAGACAGGCAGCGCCTCGTGGCCGCGAGAGGAACCGATCGAGCTGTTTGATTGATAGATGGAGGGGTTATTTTCAGAGGGTTTTAAAATGGATTTTTTTTCCTCCCTGCGGAGTTCCCTGGAGAAAAGCTGGTGGAGACGGAGGAGTGGAAGGGGAGGTGGAGGAAGGAAGAAAATGGAATTAAAGAGGGAGAGAAAGGGGGTGCAGATGAGTGGAGAGAGGCAATTTTCGGTAGAGAAGGAACTCGAAGAAATTAAAGAGGCGAGAAAATGGGAAGAGAGATTCGAGGGGAGGAAATGATGAAGAATAATTCAGCTGTGAGGGGATGAATGGGGTAAGCGGTGTTATGGTGTTTAGAGTAAATGTTGTTCCGCCCATTGCAAGTTAATGTAGACGTTGGATTTGAAGTAGGGGTTAAACTCATGTCAAACATCCTAACCCACCATAATTTCGTCTAGAGAGTTCGGCTATCCAAATTGTGTTAGGAAGATATTTTAGCAATCAATAAAGGTTAGTTATTAATTATATCTACAAGTGGCGGTTGGTCTAATATCATTAATGCCCCTCAATTGGCAGTGATACAACATTTGACTCGGATGAATTCTCCGGTTAGCGTGAAGAAGATTAGGCCACTGTTAGCGTACTCTCTATTAACGGTGTGATATCTTCATTTCTGTTAATTATTTTACAGATTTGATTAACTGAGGAAAAAGATGGAGAGGAAGACAAATGCAAAAGACATTAGATTATGCAAAGAGCGGAATTAGTTATTAACGATTAAAGGAATGGCCATCAAGAATGGAATACTAGAGATGTAGGATGGTATAACACTTTCGATGACGTGACTATACCATGTATATTACTTACTTCACTAAAATGTGTTTGCTGAGCGAGTGGAAACGGATTAATGAAATAAAACAGACTTCATTATTTCCATTTTATTATTATTAATATCGCGTGTAAATTATTATTTTAAATGTAATCCATGGAAATTCACGGAATAAAATTACTGTAGTTATTAGCTACGTGGCTCATAACGACCTTATGCGGGTCGTCCTAAAGCAGTGCGGCGTAACTCTGGGATTACCGGCAAGGGAGAGGACAGGCTGTTGTGGGTATGGAACAGCGAGAAATGGGGGGTGAAAAAACATCCGTGGAATGGGATGCGACGGGATGAGAGAGAGAGAAGTATTTTGATGAATTGCACGGAGAGTTCTGGTTCTCCAACTCACAGTTTAGCAGGATGAGGTGGAGAGGAAGCGGTAAAACAAGGAGTGATACGGAAAGGCATAAAGGTGGCATCATGAGGATGAATTTAGAAAGGGAATGAATGCGCGATGGAGGAGGAAATGAGAAAGGAGAAGGTGTGGCAGTAGGTTAAGAGAGTGCGTAGTTAGGCGGAAGCCACGATAAGGGCGGAAACGTGCGAAACATAAAACCACGCACACGTTACGACGACGTTGATGCATATGCAAGTGTTAAAATGTTAAGGAGGATGTAAAGGCGGAATTGTAGCTGTTTCCCGAGGCAGCCAGTGTTTTATTTCAGGGGATGGAAAACGGTGCTTTGCGGGTGTCGGCATTGGCAGGGATAATAAGCAGAGGAGGTGTTTAAGATTCTTTAATGAATGAAACTCCTTTATCGGATGAAATGCCAGCAGGAGAGATTGAATTGCTTAGTGGGAGTGTGAAACAGGGAGGCGAAATGCTTTCAAGGAAGTTGTTTAAGGATTATTCTAGGGTTTCTTTATTACTTTTTACGACTTCGTTCATTTTGAATTATAATAGCTGAAGTTGTTTAGTATTAATCAGTGTTGATATTCACCGTGTTAATCTTAATTACCCTACATTAAGTTTTATTTGCATATCGCATAAATAAATGCTAGATACATAAATATCAGTGTATTTAGCAATTCTATGAAAGCACGGCATCCATTACGTTCCTCTTTGTACTCTTTGAACTGAAAATTTCTCCTTCATTAGTTAAACATTTTTATTTTTCTTATTTTCTTCTAATCATCCCGATAAAATTTTCATCGACTTCTCTTTTCAAAGTGATTGAAATTGAATTTAAAAGAAAATTTAATATGAGTGGCAACATCTACAACCGGACCAAGATGATGGTATTTACTTTATACGCCGAGACGTGGAGGCATGAAAACACGAGGATGGACGGAGTAAAAAAATTTTCATAACTGGAACTCGAACCAAGGTATTCCATTCAAGTATTCTAAACATTTATGCTAGGAAATGGAGGACCTGAGATCGAGACTCTGTCACACAATTTTTTTTACTATCGTTAATTCTTTATCTTTCACAGTATCCGTAAATTTCTCAAAAATATAAGTATTCTTCATATATTATTCTTAATATACGTATTAACATTCACGATCGTTAAGTTTATTGTCATTTGGTTGATTTTGATAGTTGGCTGTATAGATAATATCGTGAGCATGGTTATTGGACGTAAATAATAAAATTCAATAAAGCCTTCCCCTTGATCACAAGGCCCTTAGCTTTGTGTATCCACCCCCCTTATCTTCGGGTAATCCGATTTAAACAAGGGCGTCAATCTTATGACGGCTTCAATAATTTCGAATTCCCGTCAGGAAGGCAGGGAGGGAAAAACTAAAACGCCCAGGAATGACTTCCCCGAATGGCGACCACCGAGAGAAGAGGAAACGGAATAAAAGATTAACGAGAGGCGCGGAAGAGAAAAAGCAAGCACCTTCAAGTTGTAGAGGCAAAAGTAAAGGCGCAATAAGAGAAAATGGAAGATCTGGACGACGAGAGCCTAAAAAAGGAAAGAGGCGAGAGTCCGCTAGTCATCATTGGTAAGGAGAAATCGCATGGGAAACGGGACCCATTGCGCTTCCAGTGTTTGGGAAGAATACATCTTGCATGGGACGAGAAAAAGGAAGAAAACGGGATCTTCCAATAGGATAATAGAGTCCGCTCTAGCAGTAGAGAGGGGGACGAAGAGCGGAGGGAAGTGATGTACTCCGGATCGGTCCAGCGCTCTGAATAATAAAAGGAGTGAGAATATGGTTAGGTTGTGAGCTAGGCGGATGCGCCGTTTTGAATGGGAGAGGTGAATAATTTTGAGTCGGACGAGCTTTAATATTAAAACTAATGTCGGATTCCGCAGGGATATGTATCGCGGTGGATCCGTGTCAATAATCCATTTTGCCATCACAGGTAACGAGGAAGGAGGGGAATAAAAGGCATAACCGCTAATTGAGGCGGTGGAAAGAGGGGGAGAGGATGTACGTCGCGTGATTCGTCAGATTTGATCAATTCGTTATCAGAATTTCCGAAGCGCTTTTCGCTTTTTCGGCGAGAGAATTTTAATGTCTGCATCACGAGGTGATTCCGGAGCCGTCTTTTTGCGCAAAAAAGCCAAAGTGGCGTTAATAAAATATGAAGCGGTTTGAGAGAGTATTAACTCTCGTTAATAATGGTGAGACTAGCGATCGTCGCGATATTAATTAATGAACGGGAGAGATCTACTCCCTTAAAATTATGGATATTGAATTTATTTTCTCTATCGAGGTATTTTGATTGATCGTTCCTAGTAATATTGTCTGATTTACGTGCTGGCTGAAATTTGGTTATCTTCTAAAGTCGAAATCGTCTGTTGCTTGTCAGGTACTCTATGAATAAATTTGAGAACTCGAACTTTCAACGTAAACGAAGGCTTGCAGCTTGTAATTTAGACATGGCTACATTAATCTTTTTTAGGTAAGTGGAATTCTCTCCGAGCCAGATCATAGAAAATGAGTATTGATTAGACGAAATAAGAAAATGAAAATTATGAATTCTAGGAACATGTAAGAAATCTTACATTCACATTTAAGATGCTTCTGTATTTCGCAATTTTTAAACAATTTCATTTGAGGAGTAACTTGAACATGTCCAAGCCTTCTTTGGTGTTTGTATAATATTTCTTTCGAAAATTTTCAAGAAGAACTGATATTGAGAAATATTGCTAATACAGTTCACAGTCATGCGGAATTATACATTTTTTATTACTCTTAGTAGTCCAGGTTGTGATATAGCTTCACCAAGTATCGGCGAAGAAAATATTTTTACTACTAGAGGAAAATTATAATGCCTAATAATATATTTTCCCTCTCTCTCTTTCTCCGAATCGTAATATCGCATGCAGGGAATCCATTTTCATCTTAATGTCTTCATTGCCGTCGAGCATTCGAATCTACTAGGGATAGGGATCTTCCAGTAATTTTAATATCGAACGTAGCCCAAATGAAAGTAGCGTTTTCTCATTTTCCAGTATAACTTCGCTGGTACTGAATTCACGAGAGGGTTTTAATATCCTCCTAGTCATCCGCTGGTTATTTTTACAGCGGAAAATATATCGCCGGAGGCGCTTCGATTGTCACTTTTATTACTCCCGCCCGTAGACTACTTTAGTCCGCAAGAATAAACTTTTTAAACCCGTTCTCAACTCACGCAAAAAATTGCTCAATTAAGTCCGACGTTAATTTATGCCTTTCCCTTTCTCCGGAGAGAGAGGATCGCCCCTTTCATAGGAAACTCACGAAACGGCGATAAATTCGGCGAAGAACAAATACAGAAAGTAATCCTCCCATCGTCCACACTCACCCTCCGATGCGCCATCAATCGAGAGAAATTTACCAGAGTGCACAACGGTAATCGATTGCCTCCCTCTAAAAGCACTCCCGATGCGTCCGGAAAAGAGAATACATTTTCAATCGCTCCGCTGGGAGATATAGTCTCAAGTTTAATTAACGGCATCAACGTATTTATGAACCCTTTAGCGCATGTTTATGTATCCGGACGCCCCTTCGATAAGGAGCCTTTGGAAATTCTGGAACTTTGCCTAGGAGATGGTCCATTCCGAAGGGCAGCTGGACCGTAGGACCGGAAACGCAATTTCGTGACGTTATTAATGCCGCGGGGCCCGACATGCGTGCGTGCAAGAGGGCTCATTGTGCAAACCCTGGCGGGCAATCGAGAAAATAGAGAACGCCCTTCTTTCACGCTTTGAGGGTGGGGAGTTGCGTGTTCGGGAGAGGCAAGGATGGGAAGGGGTGATATCGGATTATCTACATGGGATTCGATTAGCTTGCGCCGGGCTGGTTCGCTGCTAAATGCTCTCTTTATCATTCTATTATGGAGAGGGATGGAGGACAGATGCATAGAAAGGGTATTTAAAAAAGTAGTCTTGCCTGCAGTGGGGATAAGAAGGAGGGAGGGAAGGGTTGAGGGAGAGGAAACTGGATGAGAGAGAGAGAAATAAAAATGGAATGAATCGGGGAGTGGTGGAAGGGGTGGAATCGAACGGAGAAAGTAACGGCGGAAGAGGGATGCTAAAACGAACTGTTGCGTTTTAAATAATTCTGCCTCTAGGTGATGGAGTGAAATCATTGATTTTCACGCGTATTCGAATGTAAGGTGTATTAATAATTAATTAAAATCGCCTTCAAAGCTGGAAAACAATTCATTGCGAAAAAAGTAATTATATCTACGTCTTTATCGGGTGAATTTTAGACTCTTCGGTTAACTCTAGCAATGAACCTTTAATCATCACGAACATAGACATCCATTTCAGGATCTGAACCTGGGAATTGGTAATTGATAGGATATCTCGCAAACCCCTACTCCATCGGGGCCGGCTAAATAGTCATTTAGATTGGTGAAATCGGAGTTAGAAAGAAAGGATGTGAATTAGGCTGACAGGAAAGTCTAAGACGTAATGGTAAAATAATTAGGTAATTAATCATATTATGTAAGAAACAATTTCAAGATACTCGGGAGCATTTTTATGTTTTATAAGCATTGTTATTATCGAAATTACTGTTGCTTCCCTTATTAATTAATCATAGAAGCCCTTGCATAGTAAATAGTCAATTTATTACTTACACAGAAAAGTATTGTAAACCAGAGGAGTGTGCCGGTACAATGAGACGACGCTCGATGAGTATTAGGTAATACAAAAGGGCAGGAGCAAATGCTGGTTTCAGATCTACAAAAGCCTTTAGAAGGATTTTGAACGTTAAAAATTGGAGTTTCCGAGGGGTGAGTTGAGAATCTAGGGACGATGGACGGGACTAAAAGGAGATTAAATTCAGAAGCACTAGTGAAAAATAGAACTATTGAATAACTTAGTAAAGCGGATGATGAGAAATGAAAGGGGGTAACAGAAAGGATAGGAAGATAGTGGGTAAGAAGAAAATATTACCTAGGAAAAAGTAAGAGACTTTAACCATTACAGAATAAGAACGTATTGGGATAGTGATTTTTCTTCTTTTTCTTCTTTTCTTCAATTCTTCAACTTATCCATTAAAGTCAAAAAAAGTGTACAATTTAGGTCTCTTTCGATAGGCATCGGAATAGAATGTGGGTTTCTTTTAAGGATGTATTAAATATTGCAGAGAAAGCAAATATTCAAAATGAAAAGGAATGTTCAACAAGAAAGATATGTACTGCGCAAAAATAGGGTAAAGCTTTATGGAATTTGAGAGAGTTATACTAAAAATATTAATAAAAATAGTAATTTGGAAGCATTAGTAGGGCAATACGGAAGTAAAAATAATGAAGTTTGTGGAATAAATTTAAAATTTCAGTATTAGCTAGGGAAAGCAGTAAATGGCAAAAGGTGAAAAGATGGGCGCGGGGGTCATGGAGGCACTGAGGAGGGGAGAAGGTGACAACGCAAAAAATTGTCCGGATGGAAGATAGAGGGAGTGTCGCCGGTTTTTTTCAATTGAGAGTTTCTATGAATGCATGGAGGCAATTTTTTTCCGGGGAGGAAAGGGAGTAGGTCGAATAAAAAACTATTGTTGCGAGAACGGTTTGGGAGTGTCCGCGGGCTGGCTGTCGCATCATCCCAATAAAGGTTTTGTCCTCGGCCCCAAAGAGGGCGAGTTGGGATTAAAAGGGAAGAGGTTAACTAGCCGGAGGGGGCGGTCTCGATTGAGGGAAGTCGTGGGAAGCATGAAAATATGTATATACTCATTCATAGGAGTGGATGGAGCAGGTGAGAGATTTTTTTCCTTACCCTCGTGGTGCGACAAATGACCCTGTTCGGTTGCATGCGTGTTGAATGCGGTAGGGGCGCTTGCGGGAAAATAGAGATGCGACAATGGAAAATTTTCCGTTTAAAAAATTGGCCTCCGACTGTGTCACTGAATGCAAGAGAGGTAAGGTGAAAAAAATGTGAATTGAATTTCCTCGACTTTAAATTTTCTGCTGGTAACGCGACTTAAGTTGATGGAAGGATCGTAACTGAGGCATTTGGGAAAGGTCGTTTTTTTTATGCGATGAAGTCAGTAGAGGTATTTCTGACTTTTAGTACTTCTATTTGTGATATTTTGGCCTCGGAATCTATTCCTAAGTTTAGCCATAAATTTAGAGTGCGGTTTTGATAGTTTTGGCTCACGAGAAACGTTTTTCCAGTTTGATCGCCTCGTATTTTGCCCTAAAAATGTAAACGAAATTTTCTAAGTTGACGAGTTAAGTTGCAATGAAATGATATTTCCACGATTTTATGGAAATGGGTAGCATAGTAAGTAGAAGATTATCATCACAGCCTATATATTGCTCTTTTTATCTAAATTTACCCTATGCATCAGTTAGCGCTAATTAGGTTCAGTAGGCTCTTAGGATAAGGCTCTTAATGGTTTCACATAACCTCTTTCACCAAAATATACTCCTGACGATACACGGTATTTTTACATATTTTTCTGATGTACATTCTCCTGTCGAATCATATATTATTAGGGTTATTTCTTTATAATCTTGGGTTTTCATACTCGGCGGTTTGATTTACAACTGTACACTTCAGTATAGATTGAATTATTTCCACAGTATGGAAATTTTCTTCGTCTATTTGATTTGGAAATATTGGAG
The DNA here is from genome assembly GCA_036926295.1 of Pachydiplax longipennis. Lineage (NCBI taxonomy): Eukaryota > Metazoa > Arthropoda > Insecta > Odonata > Libellulidae > Pachydiplax > Pachydiplax longipennis. The sequence continues at coordinate 24,539,648 of JAVFKF010000012.1, forward strand.
AATCGTAAACAAATAGTGCCATAGTGGGATACATAGAAAAGCTGTTAGATAAATCACAGTGGCACACTTAAAAATGTTTGACACAGATCAGTATTTCAATACCCACTCCTGATGTGTACTCACTGAGAAAAATAACTTAAATCGTAGCATTACGGGGTAATGTAAGTTCCATTTCGTGCAGCTGGAAGACATTCAGCTTAAGGAAGCAGGTTTTAGTAATTAGCCTCAGAGTACGCGAAATATTTCGAGAAAAGGGATGCAATTGCGTTGTTCGAGAGAGGTACAGCGAGGGAATTCTTCCATTCCGCGCAAAAACAACCTTCTTTCAGGGAAACACGCGAAAATTCCTTTTTGCGAGATCGGTACGGAATCCCTTTGATCGTCATGTCAAGGAGAATAACCTTGAGGGAAAAGCGCCCGCGATAAGGGAAAAATGCGCGGTTCTTGAGCGATCAAAGCGTGTCACGGTTTCCGCGTCCAATCCTTTTTTTAATCCCCGTGACCCCGTTCCGTGGAGCGAGACTCTTATTTTCCAATTGCGACGGCAATGAATTTGATGGAAGGAGCTGCGGTGGGGTAAGTAAGCGGTGATGAGAGCGGAGACAATTACGTCCCTTCCTTCATCTGTCTCTGGGTGCGTTTCGCAACCTATGCTTCCTCCTTTGGGAGGAATGTCCGCACGCATGGTCAAATCCATACTTTGTCCTTTTCGTTTGACATGCAGGCCAGGCTCCTCTGCGGAAAGGCTTTGATTGGATGTTTTCCTCACCGAGTTAGATCACATACATACTTCTGTATTCACATTTAAAATTTTGGGGAAGGCTATTTTATAAAGGATATCACGGTAATAAGGATTGTGGAATTACGGACTCTGGAACGTTCATATAATCTAAAAGATTGCAATGCAATATGAATTTCTATGATTGTACCCTTTCAATTTAGCGTTTCCCTCCTAATTTAACATGTCAACATATCAAACTGCGCTGCATGTTACTCGCGTAAATCTTTGGAAATGTTTTCTTCATTTCAAATGTAGCTCACAAACGTTTCTTTATATGGCTTTATCTATTACCTAGTTACTGATTACATGAGCCATTCATTGATCATATGAGAATTTTTTCTATTTTAGTTATCCTGTAAGAGATAAGCTTTGAAATTTTATGAAAGATTTTAAGAAAGGAATAAAAACGAAGAAAAAGAAAGAGATTCGAAACTTTCTAACTTTGAATATAACTACGACACAAAAGAGTGATAATAGATCTCTGTCTAAAATGGTATTCTTATCAATTTCTGCTCCATTATTGTCATTTATTTGCCTTGAAACCGGTTATTTGGTTTTTGGCTATTTGCGATTCTTTAATAGAAATCTTTAAGACCTACATTTTCAAAGATTTGTTTCACTTTTCCTTCTGTATTTTACCTTTATTTTGAATTCTCAGTCTTATTTCCAAGGAGAAAATTTCCTTTGGCTTCTTACAGTATTTTAAGAAATGTAATGTAGTTTATCCTATCATACAGTATTTGTTAACTATTGCAAATATTGCGCTATTGCAAATTAATGTTTTAAGAGATCGAATGTAGACTTTTATTACCTTTTAGGGGATACGTCACGTTTTAGATTGGAGAAGTAGAGGGCCTTGGTGAAATCAGTACTTGTGGCAACTCCATTCGGACGTGGTCCACAAAAAATGACCACGCCGGTCCAAATTGAGTCGGACGCCGTGATTGCCTCGACGATTGATAAAGATAGAAGGGTAGACAGCGGCACAAGGAGAATTTCCGCACGTCCGGATAAAGATAGTACTGTCGAGAGTGGGAAAAAAGAAGGCCGAGAAATAAAACACTTTTTTAATTCCGCGCCGTCTTTTTTTCACTCAGTGTTTTTGGCTCCGCTTCCAACCTCGTCTCAAACAGGTCGCGTGACGCCCCCGGAGTTTCTCTCCCTTGAATCCAATTATTGGACGGAATTGGAAGTGACGTTTATGAGACTGGGAAAGGGCTTAATTGAGGAGGACGGTACGATTCGTCAGGAGAGTGGGTAGAGGCGATGTTTGGGAAGGTTCAATTGGAAGGGGTTGAAAGGCTGGATTTCGGGTCGGTTGATATCGTTTAAATAGATACGCTTTTACCGTGGGGAGGAGGGAAGATATTCTTGCTAAGATTGACTCGCGAGCGGAGAGAGATTTTTCCGGCCCTCTCTCTCGGATTATTGGGTTAATCCAATTATTCCAGGATCGGCGAACATAAGTTCGATGAGATTGATTATTTTTAGCCTTTCATGAGTGCCGTAGGAAGGTTTAATTGATATATGGATTCTGCATGGATGGCGAAAATTTCTCAGAATCATCCGTATCTCATCCCCGTTCTCATTGCGAATATAATTGATTAAATCAATTGGATTTTTTTGTAGAGAACGAATGTTCATACGGTAATGATTGATTTTTTTAGAATTTTCCGCAGTGGAGTGTAATATGCTGAAACGCATGGTGAAATTTCGTTACATATTTTTTGCTTTAAGGTTTTGGTTGCGCTCGTATTTTTAGAAAATAAAGAGTCGAAGCTTTGTGAAAATTCCGCATTTTTTTTTAATTTCAACCAGGTTAAACTTTAGAACATCCTTTTAGGTCACTTAAAAATGACGTTGATATGTTGAAGCTGGACGAAATTTCTTAATAAAATGTGGAATTCTTACTTTGTTCTTTATCTTTCATTATACATGACTACGAAGGGTAGTATAATATAGGGATAAATATTTAACTTATCACCTTAACTTATTGAAGGCTTTCATAATTGGCAATATTAGTAAATAAAGTTAGATCTTTTAGTTTGAAAGGATAAGCCGTTCCCCTGATTCTCCTGAAATTTTATTCTATCATTATTTCAACTTCTAATTATCCTTCTGAAAATATCGGTGGCTTTAATCAGTGTAGATTCTCTATTCTCCATTCCTTTTTTGAGATAAAATAATTTTTACCTTATTGGGGAGGAATCGAAGGAAGAATTGAAAATACGAATTACATGTTTCGTATGATCACCCAGTAACAATATTTTCCGTTCGAATTTATTCCATTGAGATCCATTCGGCAAATCATCAGATGTGCGTTTAACCGAGAACGACATAGATGCGGATGGAAATCGACGGAATAATCCAAACAAATAGACCACGGAACAAGGCAACGTCCTCGCGAGAGTGATCGTTCTTCGGCGCTCCATTTAACCCTCTGTGACATACAGACGTGCGAATGGGGAGAATTGCCACTGATGCGACGGTAATAAAAAAAGGGCGGAATCGATAATTCGGCCTGGGATAGAATTTTCGAGGAGCCTCTGCTCTAGTAAATCGCATTTGCTATTCATGAAGCGGGCAGAGAGAGAAAGAGGGATACAGAGGTAGACTATCTATTCTTCGGACGAACATAACGACTCATGTCTAGACCAGGCTGATCGACGTATATCATGAATTCTATCCTCGGTTGCAGCATCCCTCCATTGGTCCATCCTCTCGCAATTCACTCTGTTTCAAATTGAATGAGACTCATCTAGCCTGATATGTAGCCCTAGAATCGCTTTGGATTTACTACAGGATCAGAATTTTCATTAGAAGCATTTTCCGGATCGACTGGAAATTGATGGTCAAGTGATGCAAATTAAAATTTGAAAGATATTTATACATGTATGCTGCGAAAGTTTTATTAAAGATTCGAATAAACTTGGAGTATAGAAAATGATGTAGTCAAATTTATTTCCGCTTCATTAATGGCGTGGTATTCTCTCTAGCTTGCTTGAGCTAATAATTTGAACGTGGGCGCATTAGGTGTTAAATTAGTAATTCGTCAATGATTTCATTTGCTCTAAGTTACGATTGGACTTGAAAGGCACTTATGTGGCACAATATATTTTCCTAATTTGTAGAGGTGTGTTGCGCATGACATTGTTGCGTTGCGGATTACGTTTCTGAATGACTACTGTCAGCCTGGATACTTTGAGTGAAGTTCATAATTAAATGTCAGTTTTGTGATTCAAAGCCCTCGTTTGTGATTCTCCGTAGTGTACTTGTATAAAATATTTGACTATTTTCTTAAACATAAACTGATAATGTGTAAACATCGATCGTGTGTTTAAAGAGAATGTATTTTTTGACATTTTTCATTAATTAACCTCGAACAGAATGTAGAGTAATCGATTCTGGTAAAATAATCCCATACTACCATTTCTCAGATATTTTATAAAATTTTAATCAACTGTACAATTTATGATATAAATGGATAGTAAGAGATAAATTAAAACTTTTTAGCGATGTATTATTAACATTTTAATTACATTTTTCGTTCCTTTTCTTTTGCTTTGGTGAACTACTCTTTCCATAAATATTCTTTCTTAAATGATATGGAGACAATAAAATTTTTTTCAATAGAACCCCTCGTCATTTTGAATATATTCTATTAATATATCGTATATTAATTTAACAGGGAATAGCTCGAGAAAAATTCCAAAAATAATTATTTAAATAATAGATATTGGTTTTTTTATTAACTGATTTTCTGGGAAAACGAAACATTTCTCCTCTCTTTAGCATTATTATCTCCTAGAAATTTAATATTTTGTTCATCTAGGGCCCATAAATGTTACCCTTTTCCAATTATTCAGATATTGGCTCAGGACAAAATGTAATTGAAATACCATTTTTAATTTCATGAAAATTCTTCATTGAAGATATTGATAATGCACGGGTTTATTTAGAAAAAGAAATAATAACCTGGAACTAACTTTGTGAATATTCTATTATAATTCAGCCAATAGTGTTTACATAATCATACGTTCATATCCGTTTTTTCATAGATAACTGCGTTTTCAAAAAAAGAGCAAGAATTTAGTTCGCAGTAGAAATTGATTTTTTCGGCTTGGCAAGGAAATAGGTCGGAAAACCGGACTAATTCGACAAAAGAGGGACGAAAAAGAGGAGCAGAATAAATCGCACGAGACAAATCGAAGCGAGGCCGTGTTTCCCCGCCTCATTCACGATCGAACGATCTTCCGAAAACGCTCTCCATTCCCTCCCACTGCCCGACTTCTTTCATCCCGCTTCCATTGTATGTACATTCGCCCGTTTACCATCCTTTGGTCGGAAAATCTTTGTCCCCGTCGTGAAGGAGATGCGAGTTTGTGTGTTCAAGTACCCACTCTTTTGCGATGTGCACATCCGTTTGTCCTCCGTGTACGCAAGGGTTTTATATTCCGTTTCCGAGTCGTGCGATCGCATTTCTCCGCTTCTTTTTCGGTCTCCGCCGATGTCTCCTCGACGCTTGTTCTGTCGTCCGTGGAAGCGCAAGTTCACCCGAGTGTCCTTTTATCGTACGTCTCGCCAGGAGCTTCTTTTGTCCATTCCTTGGACTCCTTGAAAGCTGCGCATATACACACGTCTTCAAATCTGCCTTCGTTCTGTCGGAGAGTTTGTCGGTACAACTTGTAAAAACGCTGGTTATCGACACCGAATTTGAATTCGGGTTCTATATGGCTGTTAGCGAAGCTCAAACAAATCTATCGAGTCCACGAATGTTGTTTTGTATTATTATTCTCATAAATTGAGAGAAGCTGTACAACGAATTAGTTGAATTTTTAATATATTGGAATTCGCGAATATATCAGAAATTTCATAAGGAAATAGCGTCAAATCGTTTATCTGGTTATCTCAATTTTTTTCTAAATTTGATTACATTCCAAAATCCATATGATTCACATTTATTGGAAAATAAAAATAAATATAGCACAAATAAGCGGAGCTGAGTGTCTATATCAGGAAAAAGTTTAGATCTAAGTAACAGGTATGTAGACATCAACAACCCCATCCGTGGAGATATGTACGCAACGAGCAACAAGACTCTTTACGCATTTCTATTTTTTATAGCATTTGCATATTAACATAATTTCTCTCAACAATGTCTCTCAATACGGAGCTTGGCAGCATAATTAAGGTCAATAGACCTCAACAGTTGAGAGGAACCCATCGAAGAAGAGGTAAGAAGAGAGAGGAAGCGAAGAAGATGTCAAAGGGTTCCCTGAAGAGCGGAAAGTTGCATCGGCGGGCTGAGACGAAGATCGAGTGCGGAGGGTAGCAGAGATTCGAGGCGAAGGGATGAAAGGAACCCCGGGAGAACGAGGGTTTTCAAGGGAGGGAAAAAAGTGGCCCTCGGGTGAAGGACTCCGGGTTCCGATCCCATTAAGTGGGTTTAGTGACGGCAGAACAGATCCGAAGGGGAGTTTAAGCGCGGTGCATTCGTGTGTAGCGGTGGAAGGGTTGGCGTATGTCCCTTTTCCTCCACTCTTGTCTTCCTATTGAGGTACACAGATCAACTCTCTCCTCACCTCCGTTTCTTCCTCAGTACGCACGGATGGCATTCTCTTCATCGCAGATTATGTTTTTGTGCTTACACTTTTTTCTCAGCCACGTGTTTTTCCGCGCTCTATTCATCTCCACTTTATCTCCACGCGAGTTTTTTTAAAATGAAATAAAAAAGTGCTCCCCGTTCGATAAAACGTATCTCGTTTGATGCGTAGAGGGAGCGGGTTTTTGAATATGGTTGTTCCCTCAATGGTTTGGTTGTTTCCTCTATGGTAAATCGGTTGAATTTTTTTAACTCGGGATTTTCTTTTTCGATTGTGGGAACTTTAGGGGGAGAGAATTCGAGTTTGCAAAGCGTTTGTATCTTGTTTTGCCGAGTGTGTCCGTTACAGAACAACACCAGGTTTTAATGTTTTCTAGAGCGTGCGTGGACGTTGAGGATTTTGGGAGAGACCGGTGTTATCCAGGGACAAATGCGATCTCCATCCCCGGATTTTATTATTTTCATTACTCTTGTATTTTTATTCAGAATGTAATCCGCGGGTGAAATAAACGTGAAAATCTCTTATTAATTGTTATCTCCATATCAAATAGGTGTCCATTTTATTCATGAGTTAACCTCAATTCGACCTCTTCCTGTATTTGAGAACCTAATGCGGGGCAGCACAGGGAAATCCCATATTTATTCATATGACAAAGAATATTCCTTTATTTAAAAAGTAATCTATGTTTAAAACTACAGAATGTTTCCTTATTTTGTATTAGGTAATTTGGTTATATCTCTCATCTAGATTATATAAATAAGTGATTTAAGGGTCTCTCCTTGAATAGCTCTTTTAGACTAGTTGAATATCCATGAAATCATCATTCAAAATCGTCATTACTTTGAATCAGCCATTACATTTACAAAATTTAATGATTCATTATTCAATAAAATTAAACCTAACTAAAGTTAATCATTTGATTTAAATCGATGGAGGCATGGCAGCGTTACCTATACTCAAATTATCATTGTGAACCTGGAGCCATTATCAATGCTATATTTACTTATGAATGGCGTGAAGTTATAATTCCCTTACAAGAAATTCAAGTATGAGTAAAATTATACCTGAGTTAACAACCATAAATCTCCCACAAGTTCAATGTCAGTCCGCTTCCGCTCCGTCAAAATATCAACACTTTCATTCATAAATTTCCCAAAGATTGCATAATGAGTTACTTTCGTCCGCTCTCAGACTTCTGGAGAGATCATTCATCATTACTCGCTGAACCTAAATTATTCCGCGTGTGAATTCTCACCGAAGCCAAATAGAAAGGCGAGGAAACGAAGCCAAAGAAACGAACCATCGATGAAATATGAAACAAGATTCCTTTCGTTCGGAATAGACAGACTTCTCGAGCGATTACCGTAATAGAATTGTCCACGTTTTCCCAAGTAACCTCGCATTCAAAAGAAGCCGAACCCCAATCTATAAAAGAAGGAAAGGTTTCTTACATCCTTCCTTTCTCTCTTTCGCAGTAAGTAGGACAGACGTTGATTAAATAGTCTCCCTCTTTCCTTCAATTGCTCCCTAACGCAATCTGACATCTTTTCTTCCCTTTCTTCTCTCACATCTAAAAAAACTCCTTTCCCTTGCGTCTTTCCTATCCAACCCTTTTCTGTTCTCCGCCTCAGCATTTTTCTCATCTTTCCTACCGCATCTATTTCCGTTCTCCCATCCTTTTTGTCTCTCATCCTTTCTATTACAGTTCGCTTTCTATCTCCTTTCACCACTTGCCGTCTTTCAACACGGTCATCCTCTTTCCTCCATTTTCTTCTCTCCTTTTCTTCTATCTGCTTCTCTTTCAACATTCCGTTTCTCTTTCCTCACTCCTCTCCCTTTTCCTCATCCTAGTTTTCGTTTGCCTTTGTACTCTATGTTTTCGCTGCCTCTTCCTTTGTCTGTACTTACCTCTTGATAACTGTGCGTGAATTCTCCTCGACCAAAAGCTTTCCTAGATCAAGACTCCGTAAGTTATACGGTGTCTTAAGATACGTTTCCAAGCATCAGGAGAGTATTCTTTCTCTTTACTCCTATATTTTCATGTGTTGTAAGGGTACTGAGAAAGGTTGCGAAGAGAGCTGCAAGAGACAAAGGTCGGATACCCGACAGGAGTGGCAGCAAATCTGTGTCTTCTTTGCGCATAACATTAATGTAACAAGTAGCCAAACAGCCCAGAAACAAGTTTCTTTTACTGCGCAATCTTCAGACCTTGAGAGATGTAGGGGTTACTGGAAAAATAAAAGAAATTTCAAGTAACGACCTTAATGTCTTCGACAGCATTAATTTTATGTACTCAAACGAATAGCTTTAACTTGCTTGTCTTTTCGGTTCATTGAGGTAAAACAGACAAAGGTTTACTTAATGCTTCATCACGAAAAAATATTTTATGAATGGAGTTGAACTGATATAAATCTAAGATCTCCTTTTATAGGTAAAGTTATTATTTGTTACTTTCATACAAGTTTCTGAATCTTGATGAATTTTTGTGTTCGTGTTGTTTTATATCTTTCTAATTTAATTTTCGTTCATATGGAATGCAAATACGAAGTAAAAGTAAATATTCTTATTACTTCGACGTACAGACATAGTGAACTGTTCAATTCTTTTCTATGAAGCTCGTTATTTTCCTTAAGAAATTTATTGCTCACGCAGCCCTTTCCTTAATTTAGAGCCTAGTTTTACTTTTTTTTCTGAGACAGTCTTTCAGCTTCGGAATATTAATTTAAAAAGTTCATAACGTAAATTATACATTAAAATATATACATTCTAAAAAGAATGCAGTTACTCAAATTTCCCGCAAGCCTTTTTTCTTCTGTGTAGATGATTCGCTTCGTTTGTTTTTCAGTTAGGATATTTTACTCGTTGATATTCAAAGGAATTTATAATTATTTAATGAAACCGTGGTCAAAAAAGACTGGAGTTTTCTATTTAAATTAAATGGCATTAAACAAGTATTTTGAAGAAGTATTCGCTCTATCAGCTTATGTTTTATGTTATTTTTACATATTATAGTGGCTTAAAGCTGTTATTCAGCTTCATGCGACATCTATTTAATCCAATTACCTTCTCCCCTGAATTCAAACAAAATATTTGTGAGGCCACTTTCCCTTCCTAACAATATATCCCTACCTTTATTATCATTTCGTGATTCTTATAACTCTTATCTCACCCGCCTGCTCGCACCCTTCTTTTCACATTCCCTCAGCCCTTTTAAACCACCCTCTCCTTTCTCCTGAATCTCTTTTCAGAGGCTGCTTTGGCCGGGCCCCGGTAGTCTCGAATCCCCATCCCTATAACTTCCTTACCGAATCCCCTTCCATTCTGCTCCAACTTTTCCCATCCTCTCTTCCTAACCCCACAACATCTCTTCACCCATTCCACGCATGCAAATCCTTCGGGCATACACATATATACTCCCTCCGCTTTTGTCCTCTTCCACTTCCTCATCCCTCCGCGAGATGTCCTTTTCTCTTTTGTACTCCGGTCATCCTTTTGCATGCGTCCCCATTCTCTTCCCTTCTCTCCTCTTCTACTTTACCTCCGTTTCCTCTCGCACCCTTTTTCAGAAATGCTCTCATATCTCTCCCTTATCTACTCTTCTGCTTTTCGTCCTATCTCCGCTTCGCTTTTCCGTATTCTTTTCTCTTAATCTATCCTTCGCGAACTTTCTTGACTAAGAAGTTTTCCGCGAATTATGCTGTTGCGTTTATAGCGTAGCTTCACTTCACATAGCTTTCTAACTTCACCTACGGTTTGGCTTCCCCCCAGTGGTTGCCCTAAAATCTTGTATATTATAGTTCCCTATGATAATTTAAAGAATTGCGTTTACTCTTCTATTCTTATTCGCCTCCCAGTATTTTTTATCCTCATTTCCTCATTTATGAGATGAAAGAACCAAATTTGGTAACAGGGTTTCATGAAATAATAAATACAAGGATTATTAAATGATTATTCTTTGTTAATATGAATAACTTTCCATACTTATTAATTTTTCAATCTTGAAATAAAACACAATAAATTTTTACTTTCTAAATCCATCTGAAATAACAATCTACAGTGGAAATTAACAAGTGTTTTCTTTTTTAAAATGGTACTACTGAATTCCGTCAAGTTAAAATGACCATTTTAATTTCATTAATTTGTATTTCTTCGGCTTTTATATATCACTGCAATGCTTTTGATCTTTTCATTTTCCAATTTTTTGTGATTTTAGAAAAGCTCTCATATTGACAGAGCTGTGCCTATTGTAAACTGTAACACTGTAAAGTCGCCGTTTACATTTTGATGTAGCTTTGAAACCACATAATAATGACTTTATTATTATATTATATTGGAGAATTATGTTTCGAAATATATGAATATGGATTTTGTGAGGCGTATATATTTTAGAATGGTTTTTCTACTTAAATTCAATTATTTTACTGAGTTATTTGCTCAGTGAATTAAACTCTCTTCAGAATAGGTTAATCTTTTTCGTATCATCAACAAAACTGATTCCAAATCTATTCATGGAGGATGAACGTTTTTGCTGACACACGTTGCTGGAAATCAAAGTACACTTTTAGCTTTCTTTCTGCTGTTCCCAAAAAGCCTCATCTATTTTTAATCCATTCCAGAGAGAGATAGGGCATAAAAAATCCATCGTCGATCGCGGTGTCAAATCGATTTATGCAAATCGGTGCGAGGTCACTTTCAATTCCAATCGGAATAAGATGACTTTTAGGTTTGGAAACCGTTTGAAATGATTGAAAAAATTGTTATTCAGACCTTTCATCGATTTCAACATCTGAAACTAATTAATTAATTGTCCAAGTGAAACGAATGTCATCCGATAATAAATTAAATGGAGTTCAATTTTGAAAAATCAATTCGTATTATCGATGGCACAACAACTGGATAGGTTTTCAGACGCTAGGCGCCAAAGATGACATATTTCATCGTTGAATTGTTTACTAAATGAATTATTTCTTACCAGTTGATAGAAAGAAATGGATTGTTTTCATTTTGAAAAATAGATATGGTGATTCGTCCTCCGAACTCATTTCCATTGCCATGATATGATTTGTGGAATATATCGTCTTGAGTTTCCGGTAAAAGGCTGAGAAAAGGAGGGCATACATAATAAGAATCAATTTAGTTAGTTGTATGATTCTATTCCAGTAGTTTCCATAACTGAAAACTTTACTCGTATGGCGTTTATCATTACCTAAAGTGCTTTGTGGTATCGTCGAAGATACGACCATTTAATCAAGTTAAAAGATATATTTAAAAAAATACAGTTCTCCTGAAATGAATTACACTTAAGAAATAGATAGAATAGGTGTGAAAGGAGAATTTTCATCAAAGAACAATTCAGACAAATAGAATTTGAAGGAAAAACGTAACCGAAACCTTTAGACCTTTATTCTAAATTTGGCGAATTCTTTAACACAATGTCGTTTTAAATTGTAAAGTTATTGAATGACACTTGAGTTCTATTTAAATATCATATTCCACTGCATGTTACAGTCATGACCAATTAATTGATGAATTATTTGGTCCAAACTGAGGAAGAATTTACGTTTGTTTGAAATTCGGATAAACGCGGTAATTTCCTCCTTTCACTCCGGAATTAGAGTCTTCTTTGACAACGCAATTCTCCACTCGAAGAGAAATAAGGCTCTGGGAGCTGTGTGCCCTTCCCCCGCATTTCTCACGTGGAGCAAGGATCAAAAGAGGGATGAAGAGGGAGTCCGTATGATTGAGAAGGGATGAAAAAAGGAGAGATCGATCGAAGGAGCTGAGCGGAAAAAATGATAGCGCGAGTGAGGATAAAAAAGGCGATCGAAGTCGTCCTTGAGGCCAATAGAAAGAGTCTTTGGGGCGATAAAAAATAGTCGGCGGGAAGAGCAATGGTGATAAGTTGGAGACAAATGTATTCGGAAGATGGAGTGGTGATTGGGAGAGAGAATGGAAACGATGGAGAAAGACGAGCGGCCCAAGAAACGCCCATCACACTTCATTTGTCTTCCGTGTTTTTTCTTTTCCCTTCACTCATTCTCTCCTTAAGCTTCCATCTAGAACCACCTTCTCGGTTTCCCGGCGCACTCAAAAGATTTGCAGCTTTTTTCCCCCAGATTTCTCCTACGCTTTGCATCGCTCCAAGGTCTCCGAAAAAAGGAAAACTTCGGTTTCATTCGAAAATTTCGTATTCGTCTCTTTTTGCGTTTTTCTTCCGCGGAATTTTGCCTTTTATTCTTTTCAGTTAAATCTGTCTCACTTTCTTTTCGATTCTTCTCGAACTTTTTCCTTTCCCCGAACAATATCGCGGATCTGTGTGTGTTCCTCAAGCTATCTATTGGCTTAAAACTGTAAGGTTTTCATTATTACTTTTAATACTAATAATTCATTTTGTTTCTTAAAAGTTCCTTCATTATCCGTGAGTTATTAGATTCACGCAGTTAATGAAGCATTTTAGTTTGTGAATGGATAGTTGGTATTTCAAAAAATGAAATCCCTGCCGTATCAGTTCAAATGAGCAGAAATATTTTAAATAGTAGAATTGAAAGGAAAATTCTCAACATTTTATGTGATGCACATCAGTACCTGAATCTGAATATTTTATATTATATATAGTTTAATAAAAAATGACTATTTGATATCGAAATATGATTTTCTTAACTTGACACTTAGTTCACCCCAATAAAGAATTAAGTCAATAATTATCGTATAAATGGAAAAAAATTTAAAAATCAATTTGTAAAAATTTCACAATATATTTTCCTCTACTGCGACATGTTTCAACTTACAGAGTTATCATCGCCTGATTATAACTCTGTGAGTTGAAACATGTCGCAGTAGAGGAAAATATATTGTGAAATTTTTACAAATTGATTTTTAAATTTTTTTCCATTGATATGGAATTTCACAAAGTGACGGCTTCTTCCATTGACTATAAATTATCGTATAATATATGCTTTCTTGGACAGATTAGGTTATAATTGATTCTTTTAAATGCCTGCTATCAGCTCTAGCTCTATGGTGCAAACTAATTGGGGTGTAAGTTTGAATCTGACTAGTTAAGAAGATTGCTACCCTTTGCCGTCTTCCGATTTCAAAATTCGTAGCTTTTTCTCTTTGCAAAAAGAAGGGGGGAAGTAAAGGAACAAGTTATTCTCTTTATACCTTTTTCATCTCATATATCCGTCACGAAACGACGCCCTCTCAGACACTGTAACATTTGTGCTTTCTTTCGTATTTTTCCTCTCTCGTCAACGAAAGCGTCGCTTTGCCTGTAAAACATGAATCCTAATATGAATTTTTCCCCCTTTACAGAACTATCCACTGAGCATCCCCATCCCCTTTTAGCACTTCGAGCAGAAATTTCGTTCCGGAATACTACTTGTCTCGCTCGCATTTTAAAGTATTTTCCCGATATAAAAAAACCCGGATTTTTTCTTCGCCGTCTTCTTTCAAGTGGGAGGGCGATATTGAAAAAGAGAAGTCGATACTCGCCAACTTTTCTTTTTCCACTCCGCTCGGTTCAAGTGTTTCAAAATCCCATGCTTTAAAAAAAAAATATCGCTTACACACAACTCTTTAGGTGGGTTTTCCGCGACACTCGCTCCGCCGCTAAAAATTTTTGCATGCTCACGGAATATCGGTAAGTTATCGGAGTTTCGCAAAAGCACCGCTGCTCCAGAAGTGGCGCTAGCTGCGGGAGGAGGTAATTAAGAGTTTTTTTCGATATCCTTGCGATACGTAGCGTAGGGAAAGGGAAAAAAAGACGTCAGATCCCATCGAAAGGTTTCTCTTGTACATCTAAAGTAAATAAACGAACATTAGCGGCGAGAGTTGGTGCGCAGTCGATGCCGTTTCCGTACGTTTTCGAAAAAGAGGATGGAATTCGCGCTTTTCATTTTTCGTACGTCCTTTGTTTCAATGGAAATCCCTCCTTCCTCAAGTTCTTATCGAATGCTTTCATGTTCGCTGGAGCGGAATGTTTATCATCTCTCCTTTTTTGGAATCGTTTGGTCTCGATCAAAATGTCGCCAATATATCTCCTCTTCAGCGATCACCGATTCGAGAAATTTATTCGTCTGAACTTCTCTCTGGAGCGCTCGAAAAGTTGTAAAAGAGGGTTTGCGAATTGCAGCGCAGTAATTAAAGGCTTTTGAATATTGCTCAGCTCACTTCGCTCAATTCTCGTTTATTTTTAACGCTGTAGGAATTGGGAATGTCGTGCGTTTTTCGCTATATCCATAACATTTTAATGAACGTGCTTGAACTTACGTGATTTCCTTTCATTAAATAACCTCAGCTTTTGAGCAAGAAACTGTTAGACAATATTTCATATTAGGCAAAAGTTAACATTTGCAATAAGAAAATTGATGTGTTCCTTAATTTTGACTCTATTCTAGATCTCTTTTTCTCTTTAGTGTTAGCTGGATTGAATAAACTTCACGGAAACCTCTTTTAAATAAAATAAAATATTTCCCGCGAATAACTCAGTTCCTTAGATAAAGCGATAAATTTAAAAAATGGAAAACAGTCTAGACCGATATTATTTAGAGAGAAATTTTTCAGAACAGTCATTGATTTAAGTGGGAAAACAGTTTGCATACGACGCCAGTTCATTTTGGCGATTTCAGAGATGGCAAAGAAGCTGCATTGAATAATTCCAGCTTCCTGCGGATCCGTTTCCTTCTTGGTATTCTGCCGTTTAAAGATAAAAATTTACGGCCTCTGCTTTTTTCTCTCAGAAACAATTTACCGGCATTAAATCCTTCCGTCTCCTCAAAATTATTGTCAGAAGCATCAGATTCAATCTGTTAGCGAAATAAACGGTCCGAGAATGCGCACTCCCGTCCTGTTTTGCTCGAAACATAAACGGGAGACGGTCATCCATAATTCCCGCATTTGAATAATCCCCTTCGAAATCAGATATGAGCATCCATTATTTACGAAATCGGAAAACATCTGAGCACGGAGACGCGCCCCAAGGCGAGAGGAAAGCGGTTCGCAGGCATGCGGTAGCACAAGTAAAGAAGGATGTCATTCGTGTTTCACGCTGTCTTGACCGTTTTGCACATTTTTTAGCGGCTACCGGCTGACTGCTTAATGTCCTGGTCGCCTACCTCAGCGAATATATGCGTGTATTTAAGGAAGGCAAATGATCTCGCGAAAGCGTTTTTCAATTTATTGCAGTCCTCTTGCGTGTACTCGCTCCCTCTCTCTTTGCTCGCCAGATTATTTTCTTCTGAGTTTCGCCTTCTTTTTCTTTCTCTTCTTCTCCTCCTTTAAGTATTTCTTGAACTCCTTTTCCATTTCATGCCAACTATATTTGTGAGGAATATTTGTGAAACTCGTTCATTATCCTTAATAAAATTTTGCCTTCCTTAGCTAAACTATGTTTTTTGTATCATTCTTACTATGTTAAATAAACGAATTTATCTTTCTCATTCACAATAAAATTAAGCTCTTTGGATACAAATATATTTTCCACAACAACATGCCCTTCCTGATGTTAAATTTCAGTTCAAGCTTCTTTTTATTCCTTTATCATCTGAAGTTTTTCTAACTTTCTATTTATGCATAAACAACTCCGAAGTGCACGTAGAATACAAAAGGAGTGGATGAGGATAGACCACGCAAACAAATATGAGAATTTTCGAGAAGTATTCCACCATTCCTTTCTTCCTTTTCCACTTTCTCTTTTCGTGTCTTTTCCGCAGACCTTTTCTTCCGCATCCCTTTTCCCATCTTTATTCTTCTTTTATCGCCATTCTCCTTTCTCAATGCCCAGCATCCTTTCCTTCGCAACTCTTGCATTCATACGTCTTCCTCTCAACCCTTGAGGCATATCTGTCTCTTTATCTGCAACCCCTTCTTACCGCGTATGCTAATGAGTTGTCGTGAGGGGATACAGGGACGTCGGTGCCAAATTGTCAAGCAGGGGAGTCGGCCGCCCCTTTAAGGAGTTGAATCGCTGGCAAAGAAGAGGAATAGCGCTGTAGAGAAGTGATGGTAAGGAGTGATGTTGGCGACTGATGGGATTGTGAGCAAACGGGACGTTTTCGGACGTACTGGAAGGTTGCGCCCTGCGACTGGATGGCTACATTTTTCCCCTTCGTGTTAATAGGGGTCGTGGTTCTCTTTGCATGGCGACCGCTGTCCCGATAAAGGAAATGTATTGTTGGACAGCCCAAGCGAGGTCTTTTTACTTTTCGGAATTCCTTGAAGCGCGCGTACGCGGCTTGCTTAGCAGGTGGTTGTTAATTAGAAAGACTTCGGAAAAAACAAGTGTCACTCTTACCTGAAGCGCGCTGGGAACAAATGAATGGTGGGCGTATTCGCTAATGGTTGCGGATAGGGCGATTTTTCAGTATATTTTGTCGAACACGGGCGAAGATTTTATAAGTCGATGCATAAGGCAATGGCGGTAAGAGTTGTCTGTTAAACACCATGGCTGATAAGTTTATATTTTTAGGATTGCTCTTGCATTTCTGACAAGCCATAGCATATTCGTACTTAATTATTTTGCACATCGTCTTTACGTTATGTTAACTTTCTTTATATTTCCAATTTATTGACAAATTCTTTGATTGAATTGCTTTTAATTTGTCCAATTTAATATTTTATTCTGTATAATGTCATTATTCTATGTTATTTCTCATTATATTTAATTTTTTTACTAAAATAATCATCAAAGTCTCAATATTGTGGAACAAAATTCTTGGTTTGTTTGTCGTAGGAGATGATATTCGCATTTTGAAGTTGAGTTTCGTAAAATTTTACTAAATTAGCTTATTTTAGAGTTAGAACTTCGCTTATTCAACTTTTGGAAAAGCATTTGATTCTGTGTAATGCTCTTATCTTTATTACGTACGGTTATTCTGTATAAATATTTTTCCGATCGTGAATAATTTTGCACCAAAAAATTTATTTACGTATCCCTAATATCTATTATTAAAATATTGCTATTCCTAGCTAGAGGATATGCAGATGATAAAAAATTTTCAGCTAATCCGCAATTTTTTATTTACCCGGAGAACTGTATTTCTCTTCCTATTTTTATTTTTTGCCGTAACGGAAACGGCTTAGGAAATTCAGTATCACAGAAGTTTTTATGAAAAACTGGACGTTAAAATTACGAATCTCGCTGTATTAGGTACTTAAGTCACCAGCTAAAAAATTTTAGGACTACGCAATTTTATAGGCGTAACTGTTTTCCGCGGCATTAAAAGAAGACAAAAAATTTTCCCGTCCCAAATCACTGAAACTCCATTAGCACGACGTCATCGTGACTTAGGCAGAGGATGTTTTAAAAGCCGGTTTCGCCCGAATAACTTTAAGGGACTCAGACCGTCCCACAGTCTATATCGTCACCCCGTAACGCAGGGGAATGGGTACTCTGTTTCCTACGTCGTCAGCGCTTCCCTTTGAGGTGATAATTCCGCCTCACCCCTTCCTCAAACTTCCCTCCGGGTCAATTTCAGGGAACCCTTAATAAACCCCTTTTACCCCACCCTAACCCCTTTTCGGTCCTCCTAGCGAGACCATCGAAAGCCACCCACCCGACCAACCTAACCCCACCCGAAACCCTCGTCTC
The DNA here is from genome assembly GCA_036926295.1 of Pachydiplax longipennis. Taxonomy (NCBI): domain Eukaryota; kingdom Metazoa; phylum Arthropoda; class Insecta; order Odonata; family Libellulidae; genus Pachydiplax; species Pachydiplax longipennis. Next base: position 24,557,622 of record JAVFKF010000012.1, read on the forward strand.
AACCCAAACACCTACCACCTCCGCAACCCACCCGAAAGAGATGAGATTGCTAAAATTTACATGTTTCTGTGATGTTAAATTCGGCGTGCAGGCAAACATTTTCATATTGCAGAACGAGCTGGGGGACAAAAATGGTCAGGGGAGCAAGAAAGATATACGCGGATGAGGGTTTTTTTGGTGGATTGTGTGTCGATTTACGTCACCACGGGTTTTGGACTAAGCTATCAAAATCCACGCGAGTGTAAATTTAATCCGATTTTTTGTAAATCCACTCTCTCTCCCTCTCCGTCATCGTTTCCCCCCTTTCGGAGACATGAATTTTCATGCTCTCGAGAAAGGGTACGAGAAGAATTATTTGAAGGGTTAATTTTGTGATTATTTCCATCCCTCCCACAGCGGAGTTCGTTTTCCGTTCGAGTATTAATTCCACGCGTTAATGAGCAATAATGTTAATGCTCGTTCCGGAAGGATGATTTTCAACTGAATGTTAACGTTTCCATCCACTTAGCAGAGCGCTCCGAGGACGGAAGGGAATTATTTCGGATAATATTAAGAGGAATTACTCCGAATTCCTTTAAGGGTATGATAATGCTATCGCAAAGTTTCGGTAATTGGTAGCAGAAGCACGATCTGAGGATGACGAAACGACGCACTTGTGCTCACTGTCTTTGATCTCCTTATCGCAATGCATATCAATCAGGTTAATTGGCTCTGCATGGATTCATCCTAAAAATATCTTTTCTCCAAATATCTTGTCATTGGGTAAGATTGGAATGGGAGAAAACCTTTTATAAAGATCTTATCATGGCGAAGATATATTTAAATCTAATCTGCAGTAAGAATTACCTGGCCTGACTCTCACCCATAAACCTCTTTCAGTGATATGTCAAGTAATATAATAATAATACTTATAGCTAATTGAAAAATACATAATGAAAAATATGGAAAGTAAGATAATGATTCCGTAGCTATTTGCGCTATTTTGTAGACACGAGGCTATTTGTAATATTAGTTTCATTCGTCTATCAGGCCATAAATGGTTAATGACAAAATACGATGCAAATTGCCCCGTCCAATTTAACACCTTAACACTATCACAGAAGATAATTTTCGAGGTGATGTATTACATGAAATAATATCCATAATATCTTTCGCGCATAATAACTAATATAATTTAATATCTTATTGAAATATAAGATCAAAGCACGTTTTTGCTATTCTTCATGATTCCAAAATTACTTTCGGAAGCTTTTTGTTACGAACTGTCTTCGAGGTTTCTAAATAAGAATACATCTTACTATTATCAAGCCACTAAAAGTAGCCTCCCCAAGGACTTCGTCAGAAAATTCGCATTTTTCTTGTCTCAGCACCGCCTTTTTAAGAGCAGTATTCTTCATTCCTCCATTCATTCCCGCTTTTCCGTCAACTCCCAAAGGAATCGGATGGAATGAGAATCATAGTCGGTGTAACCCTTGAAGATTGCTGTTTTCCCCTCTGTTTCCCAGACGTCAAACCCTCTTAAATTATGAGACATCCAACTTACAAATGATACCAAATGAAAGCTCCTTAATGAGAGTTTAGTGAAAAGAAGTTGGAGGAAGGAGCGAAAAACATTACTTTATTAGGCGCGACATTTTGTTCCCGTTGGATATGAAAAGGAAGGAAGGGATTGGGAATGGCTGCGTTGGGAGGAAGAAATCGTAACAAAAGGGCACGAAACGGGAGCAAAAGGGTTGCTTTATTTTCAACTCCGATTCCTCCGTGCCCTTCCCACTTCGTTCTCTATTTTTTTATCACGTGAAACCTTTGTCCATCCCTTCTGGGCAGGTCCGCACCATTTTCTACCGGCGGTATTTCGTTATGAGCATGCATCACTCCACCAAGTAACTCGCAATGAATATTCAAATTAGAGCAGGGAACTCCCAACCTCTTTTCCACGTGGCTCTCCCCTTGCACACGCCCTTGTTACTCAGTTTATCTTCCTCTTCTTCCTTCTTTCTTCCCTTTAATTCTTCCATCCTCGCTCATTACTTCCTCTTACATTCATTTCCTTTCCTATGATTTTCCAAACTTTACGGTGGAATAATATTTTTCCTTTCCAACTTCTTTTGGTCTTTATGCTGAATTTATATTCTCAGTTTTACGATGTGGTTCTTCCCTCCATTTCCATCATTTCTCACTGTTTACACTCTCCATCATATGGCCTTTCCCGCGTTACTTTTAATTTTCTTATCCTCTCGTCCGACAGTTTTCTTAGGTTCTGTGGAAGTTTACACTCACCACAGTTTTTACTCATCATTTTGAATTTTCTCCTCATAAATGCCATAATTCATTTGTGAAATCATGAATTTTTCCATGGTTTGAAAATGGAAGTATTTTCTTTCGACTTTTGTGGTGTTGAATAACATTGAATTATCATTTCATAACGCTTTTTAAATACCATTTTCAGAGATCCCCTGTAGAATTGAGCTTATTTTTTCAAAGCTTATTTTCCTCCTTATTGCATGTGCATTTAATTTTGTTAATTTATGCTGGAACATACTATTTACCATGTATTTCTATGCCAGATGTTGAATAGGAGAGCATTTAAGTAGACAATTTCTGTTAGACAAATAAGTGTTCATTTTATTAGTCATACTTAGTTTGTAGCTATTAAAGTATTATTTAGCAAAGAATGAAGTTATCTAATCAAGATGCTATCTTAGATGTAATTTTTAAGAATTTAGTCATGTAGTTATTTATAGTTTCCTTTAACTTTGAAAAATCGGTCGCTTTTCCCTCACATTAGATAGGAGGTATTCATTATTCGGGCTCTGAAATCACATCTAAATTAAGATATTAACAAATCAAAATCTTAGTTTGCGATATCCCAATTCTCGTTACCAGTTTCAAGAAAGTTGAAGGACACTATATCTTCGTATGCGAAAGGTGTGTTTCTCATATTTCAAAAAAAAGTTTCATGTCTTCTCTTGTTTATGAGTCTGGTGATACCAATTTTATCACCGTTATTAAGTCTTCCGTCCTATTATGTCAACTCAGCGCAGAAAAGTTTTCTTTTTTCCATATTTCTCGACTCCTTGACGATCCAAGCGAAAAACTTTGCGAAACTCTTCTTATTTTCGTCATTCCGCATAATCTTGCTTTCTTTAACATCCTTTTCCTTCTCGTCGTGAGGACTTTACAAAGCTGCCCATGCCAACTTTTCTTTGCTTTCTCTCTTTTCAGTCGGTAGATAATAGACTTTCATTTTCTTGTTTTCGTCCTTCGTTTATCTCTATCTTTGAACTTCATATTTTATATTTCTTATCATTCAAAGGATTTCTCTGTGTATTCCTCTATGATATTATTATCTTACATATCATATTCGTCGAACGGAATTACTAACTTTATTTGCCCTCATAGAAATTCTACTCATTTCTCTGTAGCCGTCTGCTTCGAATTCTTATGATATGAAAGTATGAATTAACTAAAGAAACTATGTGTGTGCTTATTTTAAAAAAGAAGGAAAATAGAGGAGGCAGTTTTCATGCTACCATTCACAACACACTTGCCAAATATTTGTTCCCGCATTCTGGTTTGACATTATTCCTGAAATCTTTCCTTCTATCGATAAGTAATCGACTAGCCTAGAAGATTGTTGTTCACCTCTCATATTTGATAAAATTCTTTTATATTGATCTCGCAGTATTTTCGACTTGCGCTAACACATCATTTTATACATTTCTCATATCGTACTTCTTCGAGCAATTTCTCTCTGCGGGGTTATCTTTCTCACCTATTTTTCTCTTCTCATATTTCCTTCGTCATTTCTTCCCCGTAAACTTTGCCCTTCTTCCGTTCGTCCAGTGGGATTCTGAACTCATCTAACTCTTCTTTTTCCTCTCGGATGATCTCCTGAACCGCATCGCTCGCATCACACTCCATCACAAGTTTCTCCTAACAAAGCTCTTCTCCTTCCATCCATTTCTCTCTTATTTCTGATCTTCCTTTTCCTCTGTTCCATCTTCTTTTCTCCTCTTGGCGTTGCTTATGACCTTTACGACCCTCTCAGGATTAGTTTTTCCTTAGTCTGCCAACTTATTTCTCTCATCTGTCATTCTCGTAAAATATTTACATTCTATGAAAGAGTTATCACCTTGAATTTCTTTAGTAAGTAATCTTTGAATCTTTGATTAAAGATCAAGTATTACCTTTCTCAAAAAATTATCATGTTTGAATGTAGTGTGCTTACTAGCTGAATAAAAGTATTCCTACTAACCATCATTGCCTGAAGCTTCAATAATTTGAATGAAGTCCCTTTTCTATTTCAGCATAGGTTTCACCGTTACTTTCAAAGATACCACGTCAATCGATCTAGCTTATTAAGGGGAATAAGGGTAACATGTTAAAAAAGACTAATTAGTCTAAATCGCCCTGCTTAAGAACTTATTATCATTTAATCTTTCACAGACTGGTCGTCGAAATCAATAGTCTACATCTACATCTACATCTGTACCCTGCAAGCCGCCTTTCGGCGTGTGGCAGGGGGTGCAAGCACCAGGACTCTATTAATAAGATTATCGATATTATATAAGAATATTAATAGTAATTATCAATATCTGATAAATGAAATACTACGTGAACGAATTAGCTCCAATAATTGAATTTCTTTAAACAGCACAATAGTTGATAGGAGTACGGACTCTATTTATTGGTTTAATTTGTTGTTTTCACAATGTTCGGTTATGAAATGAAAGATGGTAAAAACAATTATCACATAATTGTATTCGTCTAATATCATTATATATTCGTTTAATATCATTTTGTTTCGCGTTCATTTAGTGATATTAGCTATTTTATAAACGCATCACGGAAAACTTATATTTTATTTATTGAATTAAACCAGTAAGGATGTTATATCGCTCAATTATACGTGAAATTTGATGGGTACGTTCAAAAATAAATTTAACGGAGATAATTAATAATTGTAAAGATTATTAAGCAAAAAGCGCAAGAAATGTCGGGAATCATATAAAGTTAACGAAGTGAAAATCGAAATGGAGAATGCAGCATTTTAATTGCATTATAAGAGCGATCATCAAATGGAAAATGAGACTACACATATTCAGGCATGGAGTTACCGCACGCTAAAGGAAAATATGAATAAGCAAAATAGATAGAAATACTAAATGAAGTGGAAACAGAATAGGGAAATACAAGTTATATTAACATTATGTTAATGGTTACTTAACGGTTTCCCTGAACGATAGGGATGGCCAACCTATTGCAAATACGCAGAAATTTGTGCAAAACGTTATTACGTGTAAATGGCTCATTGAATCTAGATAAATAATAACAAATGTTTTATCCAATTTATATATACAAACACAATGATACATACTAATTCCCGTAACAAAAGCAACTGCTGAACTAAGCAGAGCGTTTTTATCATAGTTTGTTATTAGGGTATATACTTATAGTATACTTTTATAGTTTATGGCGCATGTGGTATAGAATGAAGTAATCATGAAATGTGCTCCTGCTACACGGCACAGAAACGTCGAAAAGGCGAAGAATTCACCTAAAAATTTTGATCATTTCATACATTTTACTCCTTTTACCATTTGTTGGAATTTGGAATCTGCGGCCTACTGGCCAAATGTGGACTTTATGGTCATTCACTGTGGCCTTTTAGTCACCTTCTGAAACGAATACCCATTTTAAAATAATTTTGTATCTTATTCTTGCTAATGCCTAGAGAAAATATCTTGTGGTTAACTCAGCGAATTAATTCCCTCAAATAAAATCTCCATGTTAAACAATTTGAGTGGGCAATAGGCAAACTATTCGAGTAGGCAAGGCATTACTCAAGAGCGGCCTATCTCATGCAGCTGAATAGTGAATGCGGCCTATGAAAATTTCCCCACCTATCTCATTCTCCCCGTAATTGCGTCAAGTTCGCCATCCTTCGCATCCATTTCCCGCATCTCGCGCATGGGCGGCTCTTCCGCTGCAACGGAACGTGAGAACGTTTTACGAGACTAGATTACAGAATCCACGTGTGTGGCACCCACTCTCCTCCTTCAAGTACGTACGTGTCAAGTCCGAGCATTTTTCTCCACCGCATCGAACTCGTGACGAGCTGCGGCGGCGGATCGCGATATGCATCGGCGTGTAATTACCAGGGGGCGAAGTTTTCCTCTCTTAAATCCATCCTTCGCATCATCTGAAAGGGTTAAATGAATGTGGGTTCGGAATATAATGCTGGAAAACATCGTCGTCCTTATCTTTGAATGATCTGTCGATTCTTGCGCTTGCGGATTGTGGAAACTGTTGAGAGGGAATATTTTTCAAATGCGATGAAATTATGCTCTTAGAGAAAATAATCTTCAGTTCATCGAGTGTATGAAATCGGTGCGAGCTTTTAAACTAAATTAATGTAAAAAGCGGGATAGTAGAAATGTTTACCAATTAATCAGTCAAGATATAGCTTTATGTATAAAAGAAATATTTAGTCAAGACGGCTTTATGATAAAATTTTACTACACCACAATAAAATTTTAAAATTTTCTCATGAAGCCATTTTGTATTTATGAATACCACGAAGTAAAACCTGAGTCTGTCTTGTTATTTTTTAAATATTTAGGCAATGAAACATCGTTATTTTATAATTATCTGGGTTTAAACTAGTTTCCCAAAATAAAAATGTAGAAATTACTAAGACGGTTTTAATAAAAATGTGATTCATACATTGAATACATCCATTTAGACCAAAAAACATCGTTATTCTATTGGAATATGATTAGTTTTATTAACATGGATCTTTTATTAAAGGTCAACGGTAATGCACAATGCTTGGCACTCTGTTTAAATTGTTTGATGTTCCGTCAGTTAAACGAGAGCAATTCCCTCACAACCAGACAAAACGCGCATTTTAATATTTTTAACCCAATTAAAATTTTTCCAACCCGGAGTCCAACTTTTATTCCCTATATTTTGCTCGCTGGTTGATGCTGAAAAAAGGTGCATGAGAATGAGTCGCGATGGGACGGCGGTGCTGAGCTTTATTGCGGCGGACGTTTGATGGATGCTCCTGATTGGAAATCACGCCACAACGAGGGATTTATTTTTTCATCCGCTGGTGTTTTTGGAAGCACTTACGAAACGAGTTGACAGGATGGAATTTTGATACCAACATGCGTGAAACGATCGCTGTTTTATTTCCGTATTATGTTTATTGTCCTTCATCCGAATTAGTTTTAATTCGGAGTGAATATTTTTCAGCTCGTATTTAACAAAATAAGTTATCAAGATGATAGGCGTCGATGCCATATAAATAATTTATTTTTATGTTCGTATTTGCCGTAGCACGTGAAGCTCGTTTATACAAAAGCGCTTACGTGCATATATGAATGTCATATTACCCGATAATTAACAAGCCTCTCCGCGAAGAGAATGGAATATTTAATTAATTAATCATTTAAATGAATTAGCGCTTCAATTTAATTACAATATACATCGCCTATTGATCCTGTTGCTATCGGCGGCTTTTGATGTTTTGCTCTTTTCTGGCTTTGAAGTTGTAAAACTACCGATTATTAGCAATGAGAATGTCGTTGATGTTGTAGATTAACGCTTCGCAAAAAATATTTAATTTCAGATTTATTTAAAATTGCCTGATTAAGGTTTTAGAAACACCTCGATGAGATGTTAATGGCCATTACGTTGCTCTCTTCATTTGAACTGGAGATCATTCTATTCCCAAAAAATATTTTCATCTCGAATAATATTTTTAATTGGTTGGATGTGATTCTGCTGTAATCAGGTGGCTAAGCTGGATTAGCTATGCCTACTCAGAAATGATTTTATATTTCCCTATTATATAGGGTAAGCTTTTCATAAACCGTCGTCGAACAAAATGTACTCAAGGTAAATTGCCTGTCATTACCTTTCTTCATGTTTCCTTAAGTGACGACGCATTATAAATAGGGTTCGGTAAGAACCAAGTTAAAATTTCTTCCCCTCTCCATACTTCTCCACCATTTCTCCATTTACTTTGCGCTTCCAACCCCATCCATTACTCCATCCCCTCATATGTATGCTACTTTCCCAGGCCATACCGTAGCCCTGGACTTTCCCACTGGGGTCTTTCATCTAAACCCTTACCTTATTCATGATCACGTACGTAGTCTCCTGCCCTTATTCTTCGGTGCTGGAGACTTTCCGGAGCTTAATACCGAACTCTTTCCCGCCTTCTATCTTCATTCTGCCCAAACCTATGCACCGTTTTTATAACAGAGGAAAAAGTGTTGTTCTTTTTCCCCCTCGACATTCCACGTTGTTTAATCTTCTGCCTCTCCTCTTTTTTCACGCCGTCTATAATAGAAACTCACTTATTTAACCATTCCGGAATTTTTTCCCCGAGACTTCTGTTCTTAGTGAGAGCCATTCTTTCATTTCTCTGACTCCATGTCAAGTAGAGTCTATGCTGGAGAGTTTTGAGGAAGAATTATCGCCTTAGGATTTCATTTTAATGTTTTAGGTTTTACTTTTGCTCTCTCCCATCCTATCACAATTTTCACCCTGCTCCTTTGCGTTATTTTTATTTCTCAACGCTCTCTTGTTTGCCTCTCCTATTTTCTATCGTACACTTTGAGTGCTATTTCTTTCTCTTTGTCCTTGAACCTCTCCTTGACTTTCGCATCTTTTTGGGGAAACATAGGGAAGCAAAATATCGATTGGAACAATGAAATTTAAGGTGTAAATCTCCAAATACTTTGCTTCGTCATGCCTGTTTTATTTGATTTGATTTAGCTATATTTTTAACTTATTCTTATGTTAGGTGTGAAAGTAGAAGTTTGCACATTCGTTTTTGCGATGCGTTGAAAATTTATTTTTATGGTTTTTGGAAAGGAAATGAAATAAAAAATCATTATTTTGAGATGAACAATTATGCCGGTAAAAGTTTCCGATAGGAACAACTTTTTCGTTTTATAGTTTTGCGGGTTAACAAAGAAATCGGGTTTATGAAACTGTAAGTAAAACTTTTAAAAATAAGTTATTTGATATGTGTCTGGTCCAATCTGTGAAACTCGTACGTTGGAATGAAGCTCGATATTCCTATTCGAGAAGATTTTGTGGCTCGCAGGGATGGATATTGAAGGAAAAATATTTTAAAATGTCTTTGCCTATAATGACTTATTTATATTTACAGAAAACCCCATTTTTATGTATGCCGCGTCCATCCAATGAGAGAATAATAATTCCAGCGCGGATACAAATCACCGAAAATTTTCTCCACCTTTACCCCTTTTTTACTGTTCATTTTTTGTAAGGTCCTTTTGCCTTACCTCCCCAATTTTTCCCTCAATCTTCACCTAACCATATCCTTTTTTCCTCATTCACATCGGCCACTTCGACCCCGAAATTCCATCTCCAATTCTTCTCCTCGTCTTAATCCTGACAATGAGATTTCCTTCCTGTCTTTCCCCTTCCCGAATATCTTCACATGTTCCATTATGACCTCATCGTACTCTTCCTATGGCATCCCACTGTGAGCCCCTGCATGGGTGACTTCCAAGTGGTAATTTCGACCCGACAGCCGTTCATCACGAGGGCTCAGTCCCATTACCGCAGACCCGGGTTTGAACTTTGCGTGCGACTCGATATTAAAGGCGTGACTCCATTTTCAAGATCCTCGGGACCTTCGAAGCCATTCCTCGCGACTTTCTTTCTTTCCCTTCCCCCGGAACCAATCCGTTCTTTCCGTCTCCCGAAAAATCCTTTTCTTCTCATCCATTATAACTCTCCACTTTTCCGGACCTTTCACGAGATTTCGGTGCTCCTTCCGTCATCTCTCTATCATTCACTCGGCTTTTGTTCTATCTTTTTCTTCTTTTCCGGAAAGCGTGGGTTATGTATGCCCTTGGAAGCGGATTGGAAGTCTTTCGAAAAATTAAGATGGCTGCGGCGTAAGAAGCTGGAAGTGGATCCAAATCACGCGATTTTTTTCGAACTAAGAAGGGGTTGATTTAAGTCGAAGGGTTGTTCATTATACTCGTTTTCATATTCATAGGAAGAATATTTTCGTTTCTGGACCTGGTAATTGCTATGTCCAACTACCTGAATCTCTAATATAAGTTTTTAAATGATGAATTAACAAGTTTGGAAAGTATCTATCAAATAGATTCAGGCTATAACTGTAACATTCAGTACTACAAAATCTTCAGATTTGTTATTTACTTTTTGGTTGATTTGGTTGATTACTCACCGCCCTTGTAATTTAAATTTATAACTCTTCTAAACATAGGTAGTTATGTCTATAAATATATTTATAGTAATTTTAAAATATACTTCTACTAAATAAAGCAACGAAGTATATCACCTCACTTGCATTCTTCCATCTATATATGTATTCCCGAAAATAATTCGATCAGAACACCCAACTTATTCTATTTAAGGTAAATTCATAATTAGATGCGTACACTCAAATTTAGATATTGTAAAATAAAATATATAATTTTAAATGGGTTCCGGATTTTGAAATACTTAAAAAATCTCTCTAAATATATATGAACCTATTATATTTAAAATTTAATTGTTGATTATGAGTATATTTTCTCCGTTCTAAATATTTTCCTTTTTCTCTTTTCAGGTAAGTAGCGATTCTCCAATAAATTCCAAATTCAGCAGAACCAGACTAGTGCAGAGTATCGTAAGTATACGAAGAAAATATTTCTCTAATAATTTATAGCATTCATTACAATTTGCTCACGATCATTACTAAGAAGTAAATTAGTTAAATTCATCTAGGCTGCGTTTGTTGTTTATAATCAATTATGAAAACGACTTGAAATACTGAATTAAACATAGACTAAATAGTTATCAAGTATACATCAAGTATATATATAAGTAAAATATATTTAGGAGCTTAATGGTGTTTGGGAAGTTTATTACCTCCTGTTTGATATAAACCTTTCTATTCACGTTGTATGTACTTGAGGTAAGCTTTCTATTAAATTTCGTGTCATATGCTCGGATAGAGGATTCAGATCAGTAATATGGGTAGCATTTCCACATTTGTACTGCAGGACTTTCCTTATTCTTCCCCGAAAGTAGAATTTAGAGTCCTATTGAACTCTCATACGATCAAGCGATTTCTTTCTCCCTCTTAATACTAAACTAGAATGCCCTCGTTTGTTGGCGCGAGGGTCGTTGGTTCCTGACCTTTCACCCTTTCTTCTCGGAATCGATTCTCTGAATACTTTACACATATTGGATTTTGTGCGGCGGATTTTCTTCCTGACCTGGAAAGGCAGCCAAGGAATTAGCACTGGAAAGATGCTCGAAAAAAGTTTAATCCGACTGTGAAGCGCAATATATGTATTCCATTTCTGTTCCATGCGATCTCGTAATTCAGAAATACTTTGCTTTGCTCTAAATTGGAATATTGGCTTTGAAACCACCTCTCAAATATCAGTGCGCGACCTTTTTACCCGTCTTAATGTTTTCCATGACATATTTTGTGCAGTTGAAATCTTTTCCTGTTTAATATATAGTTTCCTAGAAAGAATCCTTAATTTGTTGTTGCTCATATTTTACAAATAAATTCGGAGTTATCAATGTATTTTTTAATAAAACAAATGCTCATGAATATAGATTTCTGCTTGAATAAATTCTAGGAGATTTAAATTTACCGTTGGATGTATTAGGGAAATCTAAAATCATTGATCACACTTCATGTATACTTCCTGAATCCGAGTTTAATGTTGAGGATTCCATTTCGAGAGGTATATTTGATTTTTATTCACTAAGATGTAGTAGTTAATAGTTTTTATTAAGTAGTTACTACTGGAATGATAACCTCAAGCTGTGAAAATATCTATGACTCAAATATTTCAAGTCAGAAATGTTTATAAATATTTTCTCTTCCACATTGTTTGTTTGCACATTTTTAATAAACATAAAAGGAACTAGTAATTTAGGTTAGTTATGAAAAGAATTTCCCGTAAATGTTACACTACGATAGTTATGAATAATTTGGCATGTAATTATTGCGAACTTTACAATGTATTGCTCAGGTTTTTCAGTGAACTACTTTTTGTCTCGGTGATCTCAATCAGCGATTCCTTTAATCCAAGGACATAAGTGATAGAAGGCTCTAGACTAATGAGGCCAAGTGGTTGCTTCACACTTTCGTTTGGGGGGTTTTTGTTTTGGCAGCGATCTTTCCATCTCGCTTTGGCAAACCCTTTTCCTGCCTTCAAGGCTGTTTGCGAGTACGTGACTTTGCATACAGCTTCTGATCGACCGTTACACATCCCTCATCCTTTTCTTTATGCTCTCGTTTCTCTCATAAGCATATTACTTGCCCCCTTTTTACCACGTTTTACCAGTGTGAATTTTCCTGCCAAAATACCCTTGTCTTAAATGTTATCTCTATCGCTTGAATTAAATGTTTTGGCAGAATGAAAGTCTCTTAAGTTATTGCTTACAAGTTACTCTGTAGCTATATTTGCAATGATTTACGGAAATTTCGCCTTTAAGGCGAAGGTAATACAATGACATGTTTACTTATGTTTACTAAATCAATTAAGTTCTCCTGTCATGAATTAAACTAGTACTAAGCAATGCGGTTTTATTGAATCTTCTCTCTCGCATGTTTGGAATAAAGTAGAGAATATAAAAGTGATGGAGAACTCGATATGGATTCCACAGAATGATATACAGAGTTAGTATATCGTGTATCATTGTTAAAGCACAAATCACAAACCATGCAAGCCATTTTGCATAAACTATCGATCATTTACATATCATCTCAAAAATTTTTATTATAAATTGCAAAATGTCTCCATGTCACTGAATTTCAATTATTTTAAACCCAATTTTTATATTTTTTCTCGACTTTATTTTTTCATACGCATTTTATGGTAAGGTTTTCCTTCTATGGAAATATTTACATAATTCATACCACCTAAATATATTTGTCTGAATTTCATCCCGAATTTTCCTCACTCATTCCTCTTTTCTCAGAAATTCACTTTTTCTTTCCCCTTCCATTCCTTTCCCTTTCTCAGGTTATGTTCCTGCATTTATCTCCTCTTTTTATGTCGACATTCCCCGTCACTTCTTTCCATTTCCTTTACCTCCACCTCTCCTTATCCCATACGTTTATTTCCCTTTATTCTTTATCCGCTTCCTTCTGCTTCCGCTCCATTCTTCCTCGCCGCGTCCCCATGGGTAACCTAAAAGCCCAAGAATCCATGAATCTCATTTTCGCCTCCAAACAACTCCTTTTTTCCTTCCCTTCTTTTCCCACCGGTCCAACGGAGTCTTCCTTCTCTTTTTATTCACCTTCCTCATTTTCCCTTTTTCTTTCACTCACGGAACTTCTTCCTACTTCCCGCGTACTCCTCTTGTACTTTCGTCCCCTTTTCTTCCACAAATCGAGACTGCAAGGGTTTTCAAGTCCCATTACCTCGAACCCCGCTATCCTAATCACCGCGTCCCTCTTCCCGATTCTTCATGCTTCGTCAGGTATCTCTTTTTCGAAACCTTTTTACGTTTTTCTCTCCCTTTTGTGTCTCTTTCGTTACAGCTCCCAAGTGTTACATTTCTACAAGTTCCTTCCCCCTTTCTTTAGTTGTGTTTTGCAACTTTCGTTCCGTTTCGTTCGTTACTGCTCCCTCTTGAACACAGTTTCTTCTTTTAGTTTCAGTTGCTCGATTTTTAGCACCCATATTCACACGAGCCGCTCATTTAATCCTCAGGAAAATTTTATTTAGATAGATTTACTAATTTCTAATGCTCCCTCCCCTCGAAAAAAGTATGTATATTTGTCGCTCCTGCCATGATATTTCGGTATCAAATTAGAAATTGCGCTCTCAGAGGGCAGCCGTTTAAAAGCACGGCCGTAACTCGGTTACAAGCCGTTATAATTTCTTTCTATTCAGGGTTCTCCGGTCTTCGTTCCAAATTATAGTAAATGTATTCCCCGAAACTTTTTCTGCTCCGTTCATTTTCCTTTCTAACTCCCTCGGCGAAAGGGATTTCAGGTCGTCTATATAAATTTAACGAGGCCTTCGCCTACACGAAAGTCTTTCGCGAAATGTGTAAATTGATAAATAAAGCCCCTCTAGAATTGAATAACTCGTTTACCAGGATTCGAAGGCAACAGAAAGGAAATTCGGTTTTCTTTAATTTAATAAGATATTTTTTTACGGAACGGCGAGAGTTCTGGTGTTAGGCCCTTTTGTTTGTCCGTTTCAGTAAAACTTTCTCGCCTCTGGAAAAGTTCCAGAATTCATTTCCTTCATTTTGAAAATTTGCATCGAGCCTTACCGCCTGGCATGATAAAACATCTTTTCCGGTAAAAATTCATATTATGAATGGCTATTAATGAACTTGTCGTAACTCAGTAATTTCATTCCGGAGAATATTCAAAAAAAATTTTGATTTTCATTTCGAGGCAGTATGTTTAAACATCAAACATCTGTCCGTTTTAATTAATTTTTTAGTTATCTAGCTATATTCGCAAAAATTCCAAGAGCTGCATAGCACACGGTGTTCAGAAATAACTCAATCGAATATATTTTATGATTCATTCAAACTTGAATAGTACTCTGTCGTTTTAACCTTACGGAAGATCAAAATTTTCTATCTATTAGTTTCCCTACGTCATACTTCCAACGTCACCATTTGTGTTTGCAGATCCTTTCGAATTCTCAATTTTTTGATTAGTAACCTTAAAGTTCATTTCGACGTCATGTAGTACGTAGTTAAGATATATTACTCTTTATATTAAAATCTCTTTACTTCCAGAAGAATTATTGATCAAAATGATAACTTGTGGAACAGCTGCGCCTATACTATATACTTCAAATTATAGATGTAGGCAGGCCTACATCTATAATTTAGACAGGTGCATTTTGCAAAATCGAGATTAATTTATTTCTTTATCCTTCTGACTGATTTGTCTCGAATATGAACGCAACCTATGCTACAAAAGTGGACTTCGTGGATTCTATCATACTTCACACTGTAGGTATGTAAAATATAAAACATAAACACTTAAAAACATCGTACCTACAAGTTTTATGAAATCCATTTAATAGTCTTCTTTTACCAGTGAGGCTTTTTTTTTCAAACCCTTCAGTTGTTTAGATGTTCACTCCCATGATTCGCATACGTAGTGTCCTGTGCAGGAAATGGGCTGAGCCATCCCACACTCCACTCGATCGCAGATTCGTCAACATCACCTCCCGTTGGCGAGACTGGAAACATCGCTGATTGCGGTGCACGCACGTCGCTTTTGCTTCGCCGTTGACAAAATCTCACCTGACGTCTCGCCCTCCACTCACGCTCTCCCACGGCTAATACGGACCGACCGATGACGTAGACGGATGGGACACCCTTATCGAAATATCTCGCTTTCTCTCTCATTTTTTCAATGAACTGGAGCGCGTAATTTCACCATGTCCCGTCTCTTCGTTTCGATCGATCTCCCCTCCCACGCACCCCGGTCCATGTTTGTTTTCCCGTCATACGGAGCGCGTCGCAACGGGAAATGAGGTTGTCAACTATTAATTGTTAATAATGCGCGAGAGGGAGATATGCGTCGTCGCGAGGATAGTCACGGTTTTGTTCTTTCGTTCCTTTTTTACGTTTATTCCGATGAAGCAGAACGCGATGGTGGAATGGGCTGTCCGTCTCCGGTCGAGTGTTATTGTGATTTCGGACACCTTTCAGCAGGTTTCGAGGCGCGTTTGTCGGAGTTGATCCAATTGGATTTTTCGATTTAATTTCCTCTTCTTTCTGCATCTCTGTCCATTAGGATCAAACTCAAGGCGTGTGCGACAAGTTCCACTTTTGGGAGCAGGAAATGAAAACGTGTCGACGTGTGTCCTTATTCGGTTTTTTAGCGTGACATTTAAAGAACCTGTTTGTTGTTTTGGAAATTCAGTGTTGCTGTAATGTATCGAAAATATATAAAAAGGTTTGTTTTGAGATAAAACAGGAATAGTTGTGGTAACAACGGGGTTATTTTCTAATATTTTTGTAGTTGTATCATATCTGTATGATTAATTTATTTGTTGTAACCGTAATAGTGCTCCAGAATTACTAATTTTGCTTTGTTCGTTGTCACTTCAAATCAGTTGATGATCTACAAACTCATCGAAATGGGGGCAATTTAAAATAGTTTTCTTATGAACTCCTCCCCAATTAACTTTTTATAGTAATAAATGTAAAGGATAAGAAGTGATCGTATAAAAACTTCACAATCTGATTTTAATTCAATTTCCTTGTCCGATTCTAGGAGAAATAATAGTACCAAAATGTCATCAATGGAAGGGAGCAATCTATTCCTCCTTGGAGGAAATATCCATATTCCTATTGAATCCGCCAATGCTTCATTCTTTGAGAGTTAATGAAAGGAGATTGAAAATTGTAACAAAAATAGATATTCATATTGAATTAGACTAATCCATTACAGTTTAGGCTCTTAAGACTTTTAAAAGAATGTATTGTTGAACGGAACAAAAACACTTGCGATGCATCAAAATGAGTCCGTTTTTCATGTATGTAATAGGAAAGAGGGATGATCCATCCTTAATTGAAAGTGATTAAGACGGAGAGTAATTAAATGACGAAGAAAGAGGCAGAATATACTCGAAATTAATAAATATATTTCAATTATCGTAATGATTGATCAATTTAATTACTAATCAAGTAAATTAATTAAATTATTAATTAATTTCCACAAAAAATTGTTTCTAGAGTTTTGCCTGAATAGCAAGAATTACTTAGCAAAGAAAATTCTCAACTAGCTTTGCTTCTATATTGCTCTCAATCTATAACTACTTGACTTCGGAGAAGGAAGCTAAACCGCGACATATCTGAAAATTTTTCCCGAAAGTTAGCGCGGTTAGAGCAAAGCCTGCGAACGACAAAGTTGAACGAGAATACTGATGAGAATGATTTTAGGCGGCGTAAGAGGCGTTTCTCCGAGAAAATCGAGCAAAAGAGAAAAGAAATAGTTTTGACAGACTCATTTTGCGAACTAATCAACCGTGCGGTTTTATGGGAGGTTAGAGAGGGGTAATTAACTTTCCAGGAAATAACCTATTACATCCTGTTACACAGAATTCTCTTCCGAAATGTTACGTCAGGGGAGATAGTTAACCGAGCAGAACTGTGAAATCTCGCGTTTGCTTTACGGATTTCACCCTTCGCTAAGTTCAAGACATAAAGCGGTAACAGGGGCTAGATTTAAACAGTTACGTCATAGAGGAATTACAATAGTTACTTTTTATTATTTTAAAATCACTTTCATATTTATTGTAGGTGTATGAAAAAATATCCAATTATGAATAATTCTATCAGTTAAAATGGTAGATTTCGAGGAAGCATCCTTTTTCAGTTGTAAATTAGTAATGTAAAATATAATACTGATTCCTAGCCTAGACCCAGGTTCAAGGTGATAATAACGATAGTTTTAATCTGTACGTATAGCTAAAGATGAGGTTTATATTTTCTTATTTATGACCTTAATTTTCAATATTGATGAAGAGCTACCTTTTCTATCAATCCACCTCTATTTGCTAGTTTATGAGCTTTCTGTAAACACAGCTACCTTTTCACATAAAAGAAATACGCCTGCTAATTAAGTTTCCTTCTTACATTTACGCATACTTCTTTTACTTTTTCATCTACATGAAATCTAAAAACGTCAGCTTTGATCTCTATAGCGAGTAGAAGAAGTCGAGAAATAAATCAGCTCTTTCGTAAACGGTTCGTTAGTCATTCGACGACACCGTATTTCCGAATGGTGACAGAATCAATAAAAATGGCTCCCTTCCTCATGATTGCTGCGTTCATTACCTGTAGACGTCGATATCGACCGCTTTTCCGCTTCTAAACTCAGCTGTGGATGAATACATTTCGTATCTTTTCGCAAAATTCCAATCTGATTCTTCCTTCTAAATTACGTTCGGGTCACCAGTTTAGGATCAAGAATTTCTGGCCCGAAATCGGATCATGATATTCTCGGAGTGTGTATTTTCAGGTATATGCTCTCCTTCCTCCTCTAATCAACACTTCAGCGAGGTTGTCGAAGTCTGAATCACATCTTTGAGATTTTGCCCCCGATTCCTGCCGTGCAATACATTACGAAATTTTCCTCTCGTAAATCTGAATTTATTCTGACTGAGAGTACTCAGTGCGATGTATTCGTAGAAAGAGACGAAATTGAAAACATTAGGCATTTGTCTTCTTAAATCTTAGAATTGTTAATCATAAGAATTATGAACTTTTAAAGAGTATATTTGCCATGAAACAAATGGAAATGAAAAATAAGGAATTGCTGACACTTTTTTCATATTAAAATTTAATTTTATAAAAATAATCTATATATGCAATAATAGTCAAGTTTAAGCGCTGTAAATAGCAAATTTTCTATTCATTCAATCATGTGTCCCGTCATAAAGTTTCATGACAGAGCGATTTAAATAAATGGATTCTAGACATTATCATTCGAAAAGAGATAAAATGATTTTAGATGTGTGGCGCATTTTGCGTACATAATGTAAATTTGCAATCATAATATCCTGACAGTAGCATCCTTATTTATGCAACCGAGAATTGAATCCATGATGGAGTTTGAAATTCCCATATTACTGCTCTCATCTCCGAGCTTATCTCACCGCTAACCCGCGCAAACTAGGTAAGAAGTAATTTGCGAGGCCTATGTAACCACAGCCTCTACGGACGTCCTTCAGTTCCGTAAGGTACACTCGGGAGTTTCTCATGCCGACATCCTGCGAAAATTTTCATGAACTCATTAAAAAGGATCATCTCCTCCACCATTCCGAGATTGAAATTACAATTTTTCTTTCGCTTCAATCAGTAGGGTGACGTCCAGTAAGGTGTGATACGTGGGCTTTCGGTAAACTGACTGGAGAGAGGTGTACTTCTCTATGCTCGTCTCCATTATATGATTCAGGGATCCGAAGAATGCATAATTTAAGTTCACGTGCTCCTCTAAATAAACAAAGCCCGACCTACCGTTTAACCCCATGCATTATGCCGAACCTCGTTCTTCTCTCTATTCACCCCTTTCAGGCCCTACTTCACACCAAAGTTAACTCTTATCACTCCCGAATCCTCCCACGCGCACATCCTCCGCCCACTTCCCGAGTCCAGAGAGGGATAAAGAGGAAGCCGGGAGAGTATAAGCGTGTTTGCATGAGGATGGCGTCTTGTCGGATGGTAGAAAGATCTTATGTATGTGCGTGTGTTTGAGATGCGGAAACTTTTGGGTGTGTGAGAGACTGGGGTGAGAACAGGGGATCCTTTCATGGAGGAAAAAAATCAGTGTCGTGTTGCAAAGTGTGTGTTTTCTCACGTGCGGACTCGCGTGGGCTGCGGGCCTCTTTTACACGCGTGTAGTCCCAACCGAATTCGAGGTGTTAAGCAGGTGCGAAGGACTCGCGGGGTAGTTTTCGCGAGAGAATTATTTCCCCTTCCTTTTCGGCTCGCTTTGGGATTTTGTACATCGTGTTTTCGGATGTTTTCCGCGAGGGATACTATGTTTCAAATGTATCTTATTCTTGTTTTTTTTTCTTTAACGGAAAGGTTCTTCTTCTTTCCAAAGTCGAGGCTATTTTTATGGTATTCGTAAATTGTTTGTTGCTTTTATTATATCGTGATAAGGAAGATTCAAATAAGAGGTTTATCTCGCGTTTAAGTATTTTTTGATGGTATTATTATCGGAAACAAATATTAGTTAATTCGGTTTTATAAATGATTTGGTTATCTAAAAAAAGTTTCTAATTATTAATAGGAGAGATTTATCAGTAGTCGGTCATCTCATTTTAATCATGTTGTTACTATTGGAAGATTTTGCCTTATTGAAACAAAGGTAACAAAGTGACTCTTCATTAGAGTATTTAAGTAATTCATTGGCATTATTTACATTAACTAAGTAAGTAAGTATCTAAATAGCACCTTTCTTGAGTATTTATTCTTTGCTTTATTTTTCGATCGTCATAGAGTAGAGGAGTTTGAAAAACTTGGGTATTGATGATGAATAAGATAAAATATCTATTCTCGAGACGGCGCCCTAGTCCATTCTATCTCCTTTTGATTTCAGAATAGACTCTACCCATTACCATTTGGGAAAGTAGAATTAACTTCAAGGTTGAGTAGCATTCTTACAAATCCTTTCTTTGCGCTGGAGCCTTTTGCTGTATCCTTTTAAATTTCCTTTTTTTCTCGGTATTTCAAAACCACTTTTGACAAATGATTTTCCTCAGATTTTCCTGATTTTTTCTCCCTTTCTCTCATTTCCTCCCTCACCTCTCACCGTAACCTTTCTCAAACGGTATGTCACCTGACTCTGAGTTTGTTCACAAAATATCCTTTTTTATCCGAAAAGGTCGACAAGTCGCAAGTGGGCTTTGTGCGATGACACGGATGATATTTAAGACTGAAGAGGGGAGTCTTTAAGGAGGCGTTAATGCAAATTATCTTCAACGAAGAAAGTTATCTCCCTCTCTCCAGAGTCAAAGGTTGAGGAGTTTGTTGAACGAAAAGGAAATTTACGGATAAAACTCCAGCTATTCGATAAAGATGTCAAAATCATCGTTTCTTTTGCCCTAAGGAAATAAATGTACATTCTAAGTGTCAGAAATATTAATGATAAGCTTAGAAGGATGTCATTTTGTCACATTTTCTTACTTAAAATTCCTTTTTAGGTTTCCGCATTACCTGGTTCGCTATACCTCTACCTAGGGTAGAATAATTTAAGCTCAAGGATTCAGAATGACCTGTTTTTCTTTTATTTTAATATATTTTTATTTTTATATAGTGTTTAACGTACTATCCTTCCATTCCAAAGGCATTGGGTTCGAGTCCCGGCAAATCGTTTCTTTCTTTTTGGGGAATGATTTTGTGAGTTCTTCGAAGTTAAATTAATATTAAGATGGATGTAATTGAGATTACTTTTCATCAAACAAATGGTTTTCATGTATTTTCACGTATTGATGAAAGAACCTGATTTTCAAGAAACGAGTTTCGAAACACGAGAAAGTTCATAATATAGTAAATACGAATAAAATTAAATTTACCTTATCTGCTTTTTGAAATCGTCAGCTCAACCGTATGTATGGCATTATTTGCTCATAATTTGAATTTATTAAATTTGAACTTATCAAACTAAATCATATCGAAAGCAGCGCTGCTCACCATAAAATTATATACGCACCTTTAGTATTAGTGTTGTGGACAGCAGTACTTTTATTTGTGTAATTTATAACTTGAAATTAAAAATACTATGCCAGAAATAAATCTGAAGCCCATGATCATATAAAATAAGTAATACTTCTTCATAATTGTCCGAAAAAAAGCTCTAATCTGTCTTAGTACGGATTTGTAATCTTATAAATACATTAATGAGAAAGTTGAGTTTAGGTGACTTGAGATGAAATAACATAGCTATGGGAAACCTCGTATAGCTGGTTTATTTGGTCCCAAAAACAGTTTCTTGGGGGTTCCATTTTTTGAGATTCCCATTTAAGCGCCCGATTAATTGTGGAGTCGGTCGAGGTCAAACTGGAGTCCCATTAAGTTTTATAATTTTGTGCTCTGCTATGAATCGCTACTGTAGGTTCAACTCCTGAACCTGACAACTCCAAACGCGTCATTTGAATATAACCTTTATAATTTAAAAGGAGATTTCCGCAGTCAACTTAGATCCTTTGGCTGGTGAAACAAGGACATTAAGCTTTCCTCGTCAAAAGCCAAAGATTTGGAAAAAAAAGACCGAGGTCGTTACCGTACCGTTACACCACTTAAGGTGGCAAAACCGTATAATTTTCCTGAAACGCAAAGAGAGAACATAAAAGTAAGAGAACAAGGAAACCCTCCAATCAAAGGACCGTTGAAATATTAGAGAAATGCAAAAAACTCACCTTAATCACTTGCGAGAAGAAAACGAGCCGTTAAATAAAAGGAGAAAAGATATTCGGCCGCGATGTGAAGGGTTGGGATCTCTGATATTTCGGGAATGGGGATATCGTGCCGAAAAGACGGTGAATAATGTTGTGTGATAAAGCGTGGAGAAATATCTTAGAAGCGGATGGAATTACGCTCTTTCTCTCTGAAAGGAGGGAAAAAAACGAAGAGGCGGAAGGGAAGGAATTTCCCGGTCTCAAAAGGATTTCGAGGGATTTTTTTCCATCGTCATGCGTGCATATACTTATAAAAGACGAGGCGATGACGAGGGAAAGAGAGGGCGTGAATTGTGAACTTTGGCTGACCTCTTGCGAGTGACCCCTGCCTTCGTAATAGCCGCAGTGAACCGTTAAAGGCACTTATAAAAAATGTACGGATATAATCGCAGGTTTTTTTCTTCAGCCAAAGCTCGGTCGTCCTCATCATTAAGATTTATCCCGTTGACCCGATTCCTTTGAGTTGTGGCGGAAGATAAGAATCTCCGAAGGACTGGCTGGAATTAGGAATTCCTCGCTCATTTCGAAAATCTCGGGAATAAAATCTTCTCAAGTGCGGAAAAGGCTCATTTTATTTATACTTAATGCGAAGGGCACTTCATGATTTTCTACTCCGTGCAGTATTGGAGCACATGACGGCTTATATGAAATTCAAAGGCCCTCTTTATTGCATTTCTTGCACACCATGTTGCTAGAAATTCAGAAAAAAGAGATTATTTTTTAAGCGTAGAGATACAAACGAATTTTATGAGCCTGCTGAGAGTAAAATGGGCGTTTTATGAGCTAAATATTTTATGCAAAAATCTTTAATATAGTTGCTGGTTTATTCATGGAATTCAGGTTAATAACTTCATTCCTTTGGATTACGATTTCTAAGTATTTTTTATTAATAATCTTACGGTGATTCAGGTACAAATTTAAGCTCCATGTTTAAGAAATGTAAAATGCATTTGTACTTAATGAGCGTGTAAATATCACAACGGTCATTATGAATGTTTTAGTACGAATCAGGGTGAATTCAAAGCGTTCTAAAATATCACACATTTTCAAAGAGAAAATTTCTTCCTATAATTTAAGGTTTTGCATCATTTCAGTGAAATTATTTATCATAAATATAATATTCTTTCGTTATAATGAACGCGCAGAAAACAAAAAAGTTATACTAATCTATCTAGAAGAAATTGAATATAACTACTGAAGTTTAGCTGACGATAATGGTCTACCTACTCATGGTCGAAGTTTGCGAAGTTTTTAAAGGCACGAAATTCTGTGAATTATTTCACTTTGAAATCAAAGTTAAAAATTCCTCGTCCAGAAACTTCCTAAGACTTTCACAAGTCGGTCCTCCGTGTCAAACTATTCGATCCTTCCTTTAGGGAGCCAACTCTGAAAAATTAATTCTTTAACTAGTTTTGTTTCGGCGATTAAAATTTACGCCGAATCTCATCTATCAGGAGGCGACCTCCTTTGCATAAGCCTCCCCACTCATTCTCATGCAGTCCGCGGGCTGTCATCTTCCTCCTCCATCTCATATTCACCCCCTCATTATTCCCAAATGTCAGATTTCCATCCGAGCGTATAGTAACCTCTCAGATGCATCAAATCCCTTCCTTCCCCTTGGTAATTACTCTCGCGCCCGTGTGACAGAATTTCCCCGGTCTCCCCTTAATTTTCTTGGACGCCAGTAGTCACCTGCTGCCCCCTTAACATCTCATTCCCTAAACTTCTGCCTCCTTCCCTACCAATCAATCCCTTTGCCCATGCTGCGAGCCACTCCGGAGTCCTAGCACTCTCTTTCCTACCGGAATTATCCATCTTGTTTCGACTTGTCCGACTCCCTGCCCAACCGGGCCCCACCCACTCCTCACCCCTTCTTCTCAATCACCATCCTCAGCCTCCCCATCTCCCATCTGCCCCGCCCCCCCTTTTCCGACCGCATCGCAATTTCACAGCTGTCTAACTCAGATCCGATCTCCTGATATGACGTGCTACATTTTTTTCGTTAGCTTTTTCCCTTCCTCCGCTATTTTCTCTCATGATTCCCTCTTCCTTTACGCGCTGTTTATTTTCTCCTGATCTCTGATTCTTTCTGTACGGTAGCGTTTCTGTATTTTTCGCGTTTCATCCGTTTCGTAGAGAGATGGGAATATCTTGCCATATTTTACAGTGTACCTTTAAGTTTCCTAAATCTGACTAAATGTCGACTTTTGTATGTATTTTCAACGATTCATTTTCTGTCTTCTTATTCAATCATTTCTGATCCCTGATTTCTATATAGGTACAATCTTGTATTAAGCCCCTCTTACTAACTTTTAATATTTCATAGATATTTGAGTTAACTGGAGCTTTCAAATTAGACTTAACGGGTTTATGAAGATATGAATTCTAAGAAATATAATTTTCATTTCATCAAAGCACATCCTCTGGCAGTAGCAACAAATATAATTAACTGATATACAGTATTAGAAAGCAGAACATAACTTCAATAATTTCTATGCGTTATGAATTCCGGAGAATAATGAAGAAAAAAGCTTACTTGCACACCTTACTTGATGAAAATCATGGCAATAATGAATAAAGTTCCTTTTAAGAAAATATTTGGTTGTAAAATATTATGGAGTTTGATGTTTCTGTCTTTGGGTTCTCTTAATGCACTTGGATGATTTTACAATGTATCGATTTTCATAATTTGAAAGGAATTACTGAAAAATTACTGTACGTGTCCTTAATTCATCACTTCTTCAGAATTATTACGTTGAAAGATGAATTCTTAATTTTAAATACTCGAAGCATCGTTTCATGTCTTTTCATCGAATCTTTCGAGCACCTGTCGCAGTTCTGATTCTGAATATTTTCCCAGTTTTACCAGTTGTCTCGCGCATTCAGCATTCGCTAAATCATTCGCAATATTTTTGTCTTGATCGCGGGGAGGGGATTATCAACGCTTGCCTTGAGGCTATGAAAGAATAAAAAAGGAGTAGTTAGAGTTATCGAGGCGGGACATCGTTTACGGGGACCCCTCTTGGCAAACCTCTTGCGCCTTCATTATCGCAAAGCCTCCAGAGAACTTTTCACGGCAAGATCTATCGAGGATCGTTTCTCCGCTTTCACTAAGGACCTCGCTGCATTCCAAGGGGATTTCATATCACATCATCCGCGCAAAAAATAATCATTTTCGCGTCCAACTGCCGCGAACTCATTTTCGCCAACCTCGGGGTTGCAATTCTCCCACCGCACCATTTAAAGGAAGAAATATTTTTTGAGAAAGTTCGGCATTTACCGCGGTTTTTTGATGTTCCGTACTTTTTAACGGTCTCAAAACTGGAAATGCTTGAGCGCCGAGAGAAGATGGTAAACATTCCAGAGATTTTGATTCGGCTCCCGCTCGCTCAGTCGCTCTCAAAGGAAACTCCTGTAACGTAATCGCCGGATGCCTTTTTTCTGCGGGTTATTTTACACGAACGTGTGAGTCAAGCGTAAAGGAATGTCGCCTCTTATTGTATCCGTCGAAATCGCGCTTAAATCTGTACTTTGAATGTATTATTTTTGAGCGCTTTAAAAACGGCATCCCTTTTCAGTTGATACTGCTTCTCTGGAAGGAATGGAGAACCAGCTGCACTTTTACCGTGCGGAAATTTCTTTTACTGCCATTATCAGCAGAATTTTATGAGAATGATATTTGAAGGGAAGGTGGTAGTAATATTAGCTCGTAATATAATCTAATTTGAAAAAGGATGAAAATCCTATTCCAAATTAGATTATTTACAAAGTTATAAAGGATGTTGCACTACCTATCAAGTGCTTAAAACGAAGTTTGTACCATATAGTCTACTGTAGATTTCTCATATTTATTGAAAGGTTCTTTCCGGGCATATTGGCTGAAATCGTTATACTGCCTCTTTAAACGAGTCTATACTTATTTTCCATGTTCAGTTATTCTATAGGTTACCCATAAAATGAATTTATTATCTTTCGATCCCAGTAAAAGGTTGTAATACTTCCTGATTCGTAATTAATGATCAACTCTATCACCGAACATCCCTCGAGTGTATGTTTTTGCATGAGTAACAATGTTTACAATAATCGCGTGTGATCTTTCACTCAACATATTTAGAAAAGTATTTGTAATTGGGTGGTTGTAATATCCGAAGAACATTCACCTTACTTGGCATTGCGATCGAAAGCAAATAAAACCATCTCCGAAGAGTTATATTCCCTCGCGCAACCAATAATTATCACGGGAAACGGCTGCCGAAAACGTGACTTGCATCTTCTTTCCAATTATGATTTTCCAATTACGCGTCGTAATTCACCATTCTAGTTCTAATTACTGACCCTTTTGCTCGCATGTTATTAGGACTGTTATTAAGGCCGTCTTCAAATATAGCCTCCATTGATCATCCTACACTGAAACATTATCGAAAGAGATGCAGAGTATGGAATGTTTCATCCCAAATCAATTATTTATCGTGCTTCGAAGCCTCCGATAGAAAGTGGTCCGGCAAGATGCAGGCAAGCCTTCAACTCAGCATAGCTTAATTTTCGTTCGAATCTTAGACGGAAGCACTATTTAGTTAGTCTATTATTCATTTGGAAAATATTATAGGTTTATCACTCAATATAAATGTATTATAGGTTTATTATGATCAATTAAAATGTTTTTTTATATTTATTTTATGCCCATTGTATTCTTAAAAGCTCAAAGAAAAAAATGGGAGAAATGGCAGGAGCGAAATCTTGTGTGATGTCGCTCATACTGTTATTGACAAGCTTAAATTTATTAATAAGTTGTTTATCAATAATAAACAGACTTTTTGAATCTTAATGAATTAAAATGGGAAAAATGGCTCCTGCCTTTTTTCCCATTTTAACCTTTTACGGTATAAAATCAGGATATTTTTTTAAAGGAGGAAAATGAGAAAATAATAATAATAGAATCTGAAATAGTTACAGAACTAGGTTATTTCCTCTTTATCAAGATTTTCGATTCACAGAAAGTCAATTTATTAAAGTAAATCAGTAAAAATTTAAGAAATATAATCCATTCCAAGTAATTTTTCCAAGATTAATTGCATTGTAATTAAATTTCTATAAGTAGGATAAACCTTCGTTTAGGTAATAAATGCTACCATTATCAGACAATCTACGTTGGGATTTGATACAAATCAACAGCTGAATATAGCAATCATTCTGTAATTCATACTTGTGCGAATGCGCTTTGCGAGTTTAATCAAAAAACAAACCTCTCATCCCAGCAGTTTACATTACTGAGGATTCCGTGACCAAAGATAAAAGCATCAGTCGTATCTAAGGCCGAGGAAACCATTGTCAAGAAAAATCAACATGACCTAAGAGTCGCTAATAACATGTTATTTTACGTGCATTTCTTTCCCGGGCGTTCTCTCCATTTCTCCGTCAGAGGAAGTTGCGTGCTGAAAAAAGCAACTGACTCCATCCCCTTCCACGGCCGCTATGTATCAATTAAAGTGGACTGGACGCCCCGAGGCCCCCTCCCCACGACGTGGGAGGTCGAATCTTAAATATCTACCGGACCACCCGTCGCCTACGAGCGGTCTCGTCTTCGTCCCCTATACGGGAAGAGGACTTCCCAAAAAGAGATGTTTGAGCGAACGTCAAGCCCTCTTGCTCATGACGCGGACGTCGTCGTGATGTTGAGTAAGTGTTCTGTCTTTTGGGAGGGAATGCGGAGATGGTGAGCGGCGGATGAGATTCGCGAGGAAGATGGCCAAGGATTCACCAATGAAGATATTATTACATGAAACGCGTAGTGTTCAACCCACGGTCCGCATGCGGCCTCAACCTTCGCGGCCTTCCTGAAAATTCATTCCTTAAGGCTCCGTGCAATTTTATGTCCCAAAGGTCGATAGCTGAATCAAAATCTTCCCCAAAATGTGGGAAGGACGTGGCTCGGTAGTTCAGTAGAATACTGAGTTTAGAATTAAGGTTAGAATACTTCCCCGGAAAGTTGGAGACCAGGGTTCGTGTCTCAGTCAAGGCACTATTTTTTACTTCAAGTACAACCTTGTGTTAGTCACACACTTTCTTCTGCAAATTCACAGTTCATTTCCATCATTTGTTAAACATTAACTCATTTTACTTGTCATTGTAATTGAAAAAATACGTCACGATTTTGGATTATTTAAACGTTTGAAGCCACAGTGGAATATACGTATTATATGCAGCCTGCGAAATCTTTATAGGAACTCATGAAGTCCTCTGAGGGTAAACCCTGGGAGACCTCAGTTGCAGATCAAGGGTTCGGTTTCCAGTACGTCCGATGACTTTGTTAAGAGTGACTTTACTAATCGATAATGTTTGTCTACCAGCTGCCATTTCGTTCTGCTACCTTCAGATTAATATCCTATGATGAGTAGAATTTGCGAACGTAAATCTATGTAATTTAAAAGGTACACCTGGGCGTAGTAGCAAATATGCCGAACGTTTAGGAAATGTAAACAAGTTCATCCTCGGTTAGAAGAAATAAGATTGGATGTATGAAAAGAGATACAAAACGAAAAAATGGAATCTGTAACGAGTACGTGCTGGGAATACGCGAAGAGAAGACTTTATTTTACCGCTGGATGAGGGAGTGGAGAGGGGAAGAGAATCTCCGAAGAAAATTGGACCAGAGGAAAAAAAAGCATTGCATGCCAAGCACGAGGTCGAAATAAGAAAGGGTTGAAGCTGTTGGCAGTCTCCCTCCATCCACGGGTCTTCTAATCCTACCCTATGCTAGGACCCAACCCACTGTCAAAAGGCTTGCAGTAGAGAGGAAAAGGCGAACGGGGAGGAGAGGAAGGGTTTTTAACCCTTTGACGGATTAATTAAGACCTGAAGGCGTTCTATGCACCAAAATGGAGGCAGGGAAAGATGGTTAATTTCGGGCCGAAAGGAAGGCTAGAGTATGCGAGCCGACTACGAAATTCGTTCAAGTTGTCTCGAAGCCTTTGATCAGTGTCCTAGGGATATTTAACTCACGCAACATGGATCGGCGACTTTTTAGAAAAATCTCCATCCGGAGCGCTGGGAACGTGTTAAGACAGCGAATGGAATTGATATCGTTCGAGAAATAGGCGTTTAATAATCGTTTCTTTCATTCGATTTCGTTACGCCCATTACTTCATTTCTTAATCGAATTGAAGAGGTGTTTTCCACGAGTCACGATCACGGATCCCATCTTGCATTCTCATTGGAGCGCCCACTCTCTGCTTTATGAGGAAAGTTGTGAGGTCATGTGGTGAATGTACCGATAATCATCCCGGTTAATTCCTCCACGTCTCATGTTATTTTGGATGAAGAGATATAATATCCCAGCATTTTCACTAAATATAGGTTCCGTTTCGAAGTGGGATCGGTGAGTTGATGTGCGATGACAGAGATGGAGATTCCTTAGAAGCATCCTCGTTAAATCTACGACATTTTTCCGGATGCATAAATTTGATCAAGTGACGGGGAAATGATATGGTTTCGAGATGCTATGACCTATCTGCGAGAGGTATCTTTTAAGCATGTAATAGGAATTTTCTCCAGCTATCGAAAATATAAATTAGATGAAGTTGTCTTTTGACAAAGGTATCTTCATCTTTACTCTCATCTCTTTCAGGTCATCTATCGACATATGGCAGATGTGAATGACTTGATTCTATTCACGTGATACCGTTTTAGTTTTCATTAAAAATTTAGTTCCCATCAGTGAATATAGTTTAGAAAAATACTTGACATGCTCCATTTTTTAATAACGTTCCCAAGACTATCTATAATGAATGTTTTGTGAAGCATTATTTTAGTTGCATTAAGTTCAATAGATATGTCATGAAATATACTTGATGTTCTCTATCTGCCGGAAATACAAGCTTTATCTACTCTGTTCGTCTGATGTAAATCGCCATATTTGCAAGAAACATCGTACAAATGCCAATCAGGCAGTTAAAGATTAAACCTCGTAATAAAATTTAAGGCCCATCAAAGCTGCCAGAGGTTGCAAATCGTGAATGAACAATTGAATTAACCGGCTAGACCGGATCGATTTCTGAGGGAAAATTTCTCCTTGTAAATTTTCGAAAACGTCTCTCTGTTTGTTCGCGGAAAATTCTTCAATGGAATGGAAAAGAGGAATTACGAAACATGAAAGGAATGTTCCATCTCCGATCGATTAAGCATAATAACTTAATGGGCCGGCAATATCGTAATCTTTTACGAGATTTCGTAATCGCTCAAAACATGGCATTTAACGTGGACCTCTGAGAAGACGGTTATTATTACTCTCGACCGTTTCAAGCGATTATCTACTTGACCTCATGAATCGATAATTTGGCTGATTCTGCGTAGTCTTCGCCTTAATGTTTCGGGAATCCTTTCGTGATTAGTTTGTTTTTGGCTCAGCTTGTTTTCCCCACAGATTGGGGGTTATTTCCTAAGAGGGCAGCTGTCAGTGGATGAGGGGAAAGGTTTACGAATCTATCCTTCGCAATTTGGATGGCTATAGTAGTTCTAGCGAAAAAGTTTTAAATATATTTATGAGAGTATAATTGTGTTATCATTTTTTATCTGACGAGAGATTAATTCACTTTCAGTACTACTTCAGTAAAAATTTTAAATACCAATAATTTGCTGTAACTACAGTTCTGAAATTCAATGGAATATTTCTTGCGCCTAACCGGTGACATCAAGTGAATGCCAAAGAAATTCATTTTCTAGCATTATAATATTCCGTATGTATTCTTACCCCCTGCCATGTGCTAGTGGCGGTTTGTAGGGTTAAGATGTAAATGCAATGTTTCGTTATCAACCATTTTAGTAGATGGATGTGATTTTCTAAAATATAGCTGAAAATGAAAATCCTAGAAATCACTTGTACATACATACAAGTAATATCTTAAAAATATACTACGTATATGTTTTATTGTAATCTAATGCAGTTGTGACTTGTAATTTGAGACTAATTCTTCTTTTCTATTCTTCAATCACTTGTGCCGGTCAGATTTTTTCAAACCAATTTCACAGCCACATCGCGTAATTCTTCGCTATACTACATCCACTGGATAAAAATATAACATCAAGCCTTGCCAAAGAATAGAACGATTTTGCATTACGACCCGTGGCAGTATTTCTTAAAATCGAGTACAGCCAGAGTAACAGACCCGCAGAGCATTCCATCGAGGGATGACGGAGTGAATTTCCGGATCATTGGTTCGTGTGGAGGCGTCGACGTCGCCGGACGTATCCGACATTCCCGCTCCCGAGTCATCTTCACCCACCTGTTTCCATCTCTATACATTCAACCCGTCTCTTTCTCTTCTCGGCAACCTCATATTTACCGCATCTTCAGAACGCCCATCCTACGTCACTCACCTCTCCCATCGACAACCCTTGAACCCCTGACGTCATCGAACGAGGAGGAACGACAAAAATGCGGACCTCCTTCAGAGATCGTCACCCCGGGAGCAAGGTATTCGGAACGCCTCCGTGGAATGCGTAGGGCGCAATGACTGAGTGGAGGGTGTTTCGCGGAAGGCTCTTTATGAGCGGGGATATATCATGGCCATTCATGCGCCTTCAGTGTTCCGTAGTTTTCTTTTTAATTTTTCGTTGACGATTACGTAAAGCGCATGACTCTCCGCGCGGAGCAATTGTTTTCGCGGGGAGTAAAACCACAGAGTCATGGTCATCTTTGGAGAGGGCGTTTCTTTTTATTCAGAGGGGTGTCACGGTTTGATAGGGGGTTTTAATTGGGGGAAGGGAAGGGTTAGAATGTGGTTGGCTGTTTGAATTGTTTCAGGAGTCGATTTTTATAGTTGCGGATTCGCGTTTTGCCGTCATCTTTGGTAGTTAATCAAAATTTTTAACCTGGTTTTTCGCCACATGTATCGCCAGAATTCTTTACGAATAAAAAATGTGGTAAACTATGTAATAGCTATGCTTCGTTGAAAACTGTATAAAGTTACATTAAAAATACATGGTAATTTAATTCAATAGGTGTCTTTTTCGAAAACTGAATTTTCATCGGACACACGGAAATTTCAATTTACTGTGGATTTTATTTGATTACATTTACAACGGATAAAAATATTATGCACAATCGTGATATGTTATACCACCTGTTATTGCTATTATATTATATGTTATACGTCTTGTCATGAAGGATAATATGAAATGAAGAAGTAAATACTACAACGCTGCGTTAATTATAGACAATAATCTTCTTTTTAATGTTTGAAATGCTAATGTGAAACTAAAACGAAGTTTTCTTCCATTCTAATATTCACTGCTGGTGTAACCTATCTTGATCCATTTTTAACTATCAGACATCATTTATACTGAACAAGGCATTGAAGTTTGTAATTATATTTTTACCGATGAGACTTCCCATTCTTTCTTTTGACACGGATTGCATGTACATGTTCGTATTACGGTCATTGAACTTATATTTGCAAAATTTATCTCCATCTCTCTCAAATGCACTTTAATCCTTGACTCGTCGTCCCTTTTCATGCAGGCAAATTTCATTTCGTCTTCTCGTATCTTGTTTGGTGTCTTTTTCTCAGATCATACATTACGAGCTGTCGGAGAACTAAAGTCCTCTCAAGCTGGCATGTTGATTTCTTCTTCCGAGCTTGTCGGCTTCTTGTTATTTTAACTTATTCTCTTCCACGTTCATGACCTTGCCAGGGCTGTGACTTATTCCTTCCATTTTCCCTGTCTGCAGGCGGTCATCAGCATGTAACCGTCCTTTTATACAGATATATTTCAAATCTGTAATTCTTCTTTGTTTCTACGTTGGGAAAGATCGGCTGATACTATACCTGTGTTTCGACCCTTTTATTTCTGTACCTCCTCTATTTATTTTTCTAATACTCCAACATTTTCTTATTAATATTATACATCTTTTAAGATCATTTTATAGAGTCAGATGTAAATATTACGAGGGAGGTTTGAAAAGTTTTCGATCCCAGATTTATCACAAAACTTCAGAAAATTTTCAGAAATTTCAGAAAACATGTCGAGAAATGGCGAAATGTCGGAAACTTTTCAGACCACCCATGTATAAATAATACTTGCGTGAGATAAATTCGAAAAGTTAGGAATAATTATGAGAAATAAATCAGGCAAATTTTTTGCCCGAATTACTTATTTCTCCTGAATACTACGAAGTTACTCGCAAATCTGTGGAATTCTGGAATAATTACTTACAATAATTACAAGGACGTAAGTCCTTGCTTGCCCTTGCCTAGCAATTGAAATTTCCATGACATCCAGGTCGTTCTCATCATTGCTTTTATACTCTTCGTACTTCGTAGCAAGCTCCATTCTCTTCTATTAAGGACTCTTATTTTCTTTCCATAATAAAGAAACAAAGGAAGGTTTGAGGAGTAGAGCTCATTTAAAAACGAACATGGTATTGTCAAGTGAAAAAAGAATGGCCGATATAAGAATCCGAATTGCAATTATTTTCGAGTCATCACAATTTCCCATGTTTGCTCACAAGCACGGTAATTCTGGAGAGGGAATTTTCTAAGAGAAGATAAATAAGGCAAGGTACACTCTATCTAATCTTTGAGTTTCCTTTTTCCTCTGAGCAACTCCTCTTGTTCAAATACTGGGATGAAATGCGCTTAATGATACCTCAGAACACGAAGTGGATGCGTTCCAGAACCATTGTCCTCAAATCGAGTCCTATTATGTCCAGTCATACGATGGAAATGGAAGTCGTCTTCGACCGAGAAGGAAGTATATTCTAACGAGGAATTTAATCATATCTAATTCACGTGGATCCATATGAAAAAGAATAATCGCGGGTATTTTCTCATTGGTAACTGCTTTTATGTAATTAATATCAGTCAGAATTTTTATTTTCTATTTAGTTACAAATGTACCCACTAAATTAGATGGAATTTAGTAATTGATAAATCATTCCTTTATTTTCTCAGATAATTCTGTATTTTCCCTTTCTCTGGAATCCATTTATTGTTGACTAATTTTCGTCTCGTTTCTGGATTGCTATATTTGATTTTTTTTAAGTTAAATATTGTGACTTTACGTAAGCTAAAGAAAAATACTATCACTGATTTCATCTCATTTTCACGTGATACTTACCACGTGAGTCGATTTTCCATGAATTTTTCTTCAAAGGGAACAAAATATACTTAAAATTAGTAGTAATGGAATATCGAATAGTTGAATAGCGGATACTGATTATCACGGGTATTTACAACAACATTCTCATTTCAGCCTTACTGTACTTTTCTGAAATCCTTAAGTATATAATTAATGTAAATATTAAACAGTTGACCATACAACCTTTTTAATTCTTTCCCGTTATGTAAGTTAGCCTATAAGATTCGGTATGTATAATAGAAAGTCAATAAAACTAAGAATAAAGGAATCCGAAGTCACTAGATAAATTGCGAGTTCAACTTTCCATATTCCGTGGAAGAGAAAGTTATGTGAAGGTAAAAGAAAAGAAAATTGCTTGGTTAACCCTTTACCATTTTGATGTTTTCCCAAGATCGAACCTTGCTTAGGTTCGGGATGGAGATGTGAAGGATGATGCAAGGGCGGAAGGTTCAATGCGAGTAGCGCAGTATTTTTTTAGGATGCGAAATGGCGATAAATAACAGCATAGCAAAGCTTCCTTTCGCTCGTATTTTTCTCTAGAATTTGTAACAGTGTCCGAAAGGAAATGCCATGAGGATAGACCTGTCATGGGGCTTGTCTTTACCTCGGCCGTATATCCCGCGATTCCTTTCTCTATCTTTATTTTTGGCTTTCGTTACTATAACCCTGTTCTTCTAGAGTAATAAATTACTATATACCAACTGAAATCACAAATGTCAATCTACCCGTAAATTGGAATTACTTGGAGGACGCTCACCACCGTGAAACTAGCTCGTTAGAAAAGCGGTGGTTTATTGCGCATGTGTAATAGATTACGTTTATCTCTGTTTAATGAAATATATTTTAGGATAGTTGTTCCTGCAGGTTCCGAATGAGAAGTGAAGCTACACCTTTCGGCATTCGATTCATTTCTAGAACACCTATTTTTTATTTGATAATTTTCCTATATCTGAGGTTGTGAAATTGCGACCTTTCTCTCATTTGACTTTTTTTGTTTCCCAACCTGATTTATTTCGTCTAAGGAAAATTAAATGAAATTTATATTGGCTGAGTTTAAGCACTGATGTCCTTTGGCAATTCCGATGTTAAATTACTATGCTAAATTCCGATGTTAAATTACTTGCATTCTGTCCATATGATACTCATTTCGTCTTGATGCTTTCATATGCGACCTTACAGTTCTTTATTTGGCCTAATGGTTCATTAATGAATGAATAAATCTTTACCAAAGCGAGGTTATCTCAAACTAGCTCTCCCTTCCGCAAGCAACACAGAACAACACAATTCATGCGGCTTTCTTATGAAAAAACTTCCCAGAATGTTCTCTTCATCTTCAATCCCAGCAATCCCCTTTTCGTGCCAAATATTCATTATTCCTTTTAAGACATCAAGACTTTCTCCTTCGTTACTCTCCTTTAGTGATCTTTTTCATAGCCTCCTCCTCCCTCATTCCTTCTGCCATCTGCCACAGCTTCTTCGTCCCTCAACTCCTTGTTAAGGAGGAACGTAACGGAGGTGGGTGTAGAGACACGGCGTCGTAGGGATGGGAGGGCATCCGAGCAGACCCAGAAACAATGGAAGAGCATAAATCGTGTACGCCCACCGGACAAAACTCCCTGCTGTGGGGCCACTCCCACCCCAACGCCACCCCATTCTACCACCACGCCCTCTCTTCCTTTCTCACGTATTCTTTTTTCTCTCGGCGCACACTACTCATCTCGGTGTCCTCGTGAGAGTGACGGGTTATGATAGCGAGAGACCACTGGGCATCGGGAGCCGTGGGGGTTATTTTTATGAGTTTCTTACGTCAACGGTACATCGCACGCTCACGTAAGACATGCTGTAAATGGTTGTTGAAGGCGGGGTCGTTTCGTCTTCTTTCCCGATTTCCTCTTGTCTTCCTTGGGTTTAGTTCTTGTTGAAGGAAGTTATTTTTTCGTATTTCGCTGTATTAAGGAAAATTATTTGCTGTAGTTTTCATTTTAGGATTTTGGTTGAAAAGTCGACTCGTGGGTTTTAAATAAAATAATGCCGGATGTTTAACCCTTTTCAAGTAAGATTTTACATTTAA
Organism: Pachydiplax longipennis; assembly: GCA_036926295.1. NCBI lineage: Eukaryota > Metazoa > Arthropoda > Insecta > Odonata > Libellulidae > Pachydiplax > Pachydiplax longipennis. The sequence continues at coordinate 24,593,814 of JAVFKF010000012.1, forward strand.
ATGAACGGAAAATAAACATAGATGTTTCATATTTTGAGAATGAGTGCAGATTGAAGTCAAGCGACTCCTTCAATCATCGAAAAATAATTCTCTGGAAAATGGTTACTGTCAGTGTATAAGTGTCTTCAATTCAGCAAAGCTTTGAAAGTGACTCGTCAACTAATCAAGTAAATTCGGTCATTAACTCATGTGTATTATCTCTACTTGTGATTCACTCACATTTTGAGTGATTTTTTTGACCCGAGATTGACTTCTGAATTGATTATACATTGCGATTTCATTGTTACTTTCAAGCATATTATTAGATATCTACTCTTATGGTTTTTCCACGGTGTACTAGATAGTTATTGAACAGAAATATAATTATTCCTAGGTAAAGCAATGTGATGTATTGAGTATAAATATCACTCATTGCCAAAAACAAAAAGTTATGCAACTTATGCATAAGTTTAGAGCATTGAGGCTATTAACAGAGAGGATCGTGTTAATGTAAATAGTTCCATAGTAACTTCGAGAATTTTGAGAGCGTACTGTAACACCTAATTTGCAATTAGACTAAAAACGTTATGAATGAATTGAGATGATCTCTTCCACTGTAAAATATTTATCCTTTCGTTGATGTTCATACATCTCCATATCAAGCATCATCTGATGATAATGAGATACCACCAAGTGAAGGTCTAAACCATCAAACCACGTTAATTTCATCCCTGCTGTAGTAATCTCTAGTCTTGTTAAGTAAAGAGTTCCAGCAGATTTAGACAGCTGTTTAGTGGTTGCCATCAAAGTGTGATTTAATGTAAAGAATCGGTGAAATTTAGCAATTAACTTGCTTTAAGTAGCTATAATTTTTACGGTTATTACTCCAGGAAAGAATCGTCATTATATCGCAGTGTAGCCTGAAATATTTTCACTCGTTCCAGATAACGCTTAATGTTCATAGACTTTCTAATTGAATGTAAGCATTTGGAATTGTTTTATTCCATTTTTAGAGTTTCTTTACCCCTGAATAGTTAGTTCTCGTAAACAGAATTTTTGTAGTGGATATTATACTTTGGAAAGTTGAAACAACTCCTTAAATAAAAGTTGAATTTTCATTTATTTTTTTCTTCTTTTAAAAACGTTTTGGAACCTGCGAAGCATTGCCTAACATTCATAAATATATGTAATAATTTAAGGGAAAACATTCTGAAATGTTAATAAATTAGATACCGTCCCCATCTAGTATATCAGCGTCCGTCTCGTTTAATGAATTATTCCATTTCATAACAACAGCACTACTTAAATATATGCTATTCCATATTTTTCTTAAATTAAGACAAATTTAAATCATCGATCAAGTGGCACTGCAAACATTCTTTCGAAGTTAACCGACTCTATTCTTGTGAACGACCTTTCGCGGACAACAACAACATTGGGATATTAACCTCGTTTTGCTCTCTTTCCTCAGCAAACTCAGCCCAATATTTCTTCCGAGTTTCGCAAACGGTGTCATCGATTCATCATCGCACTACTAGGTCAATTACCTCCCAGAGTATTCCATTAACCGAATTTTAAGCGACTCCGTAGTTTATGATTAAGCCATTTGTAATCGTCAACGGCAACGCATCGATTTAAATCGTGGCGAATTTATGTATCCTTCCCGAAGTTCAACACTGATTCTACATGTGTCATCCGCAACCATGTATTTTGCATGGAGATTTATGTTCCCGCGCATAATTGAGTTGTTATGCTCGGGTCTACGGAGTCGGAAATATCTTATTAAGCCATAAATATTCCTCAACCCTTCCATCGCGGCTTTTCTGTGTTCCACGAAAAAACGTGTCCCCGCTTTCCCTTGGCAGTCGAAGTTGCCAAACATTTTCATCATAGCGGTCGTCAAATGCGAAGGAATGCAAAGGGTCCACCACGCGCATCCCTCTTACGATTCCTCTCGCGTCGGGAATCGTAAATTTACCCTTCGAAGAAATAAATCAACGGAGAGATTCCGAGGTCTTTTCTCGGAGCCGAATTATCGTGCATCCCACGATAGGGAAAACTCTTAAAAAAAAAAGCGTGGGTAAACTTTTTAACGAGACCGGATCGCATGCGTTGTCTGCACCCCTAGAAACACCTCCCGTGTGGGTGAAAAGACACCGATCGATGAGGCAAAGAGAAACGTCTTAAATATCATTGATGGTGACGGAATCTTTTGTTCTACGGCGGCTAATTGGTTTTCCAATAGCGTCCGAGGAAGGGTGGAAAAAATATGAATTATTCGTCGGAATGTTAGGGCTGCCTGTCGGTGGGCCTCGGGGAAATAAAAAAAAGGGCTTCTCGCGCACGCGTGCATTATTATGATTATTGTCCTTATTGGGGAGGAGACTGTGAAAAGGGAGGAAGATGAAGGATATGTTTTGGATGAAAAAGTGAGCGTATAGGAATTTTGACGTATTTATTGTGCTGGGATAACCGGAATCCTCTTCCCACGCAATGGATAGGTTCGTGAACCATACGACACGCCCTGAGCGCTCTCAATATGAACTACTCCCTACCTTTGCTATCTTCTGTCTCTTTTACCCTGCTCTTATCTCCTTGTTTCTTTTGCTCTCGTTCACTTTCTGTTCCCGTTACCTTCCTCCCGCTATCATCAGCAATTCCTCTTAGTCTTTGACTCCTTTTATCTTTCTAACTCCAGTCTCATGGTGCTTTCTTGTTTTTATTTGAGTTTTCCGTCTTTGAATTTTTGTCGTAACATTTTCCAAGATAAACTTAAACTAAATCGATTGGTTTAATGCTCCAAGAAATTAAGCTTTTATACGGATATCTTTGTATTGATGTATATCGCAAAGTATTTTTCTGAAATAATTCGAACATGTCATGGGTTTAATCCTGTTATACGAGTTATACGTATTTAAAGTTAATAACTAATCGTCAATTCTGGATACATTCCCATTGTTACTTATAGTGGTTAAATAATATATTTCTTAAATGTCACGCTGTTAATTCTTGTGATAAATGAACTTCTGAAGAATGTTCAGAATGATTGACTTTAGCTCATTTTATTTTTAAATTTTCGTTCCAGTCCTAAAATTGTATTTAAAAATTCAGCAGTATGATATACATGGGGCGTAAAAAAGCGATATTGCGGATAGATTTTTTATTTCTTTGAATTCAATCACAGCACGCTTTTCCCTCATTCGGGTAGTTTAAAAAAATTGGAAACTGAAAAGAATTGGCAATGCAGTGCTTATAATGCAAGAGAGAACTAAAGTTTTTGTTTTATCATAAATCATAAAACACGATTTTTCGGAAGCGGAAAAAATGATTTTGATGGACAAGCTCTAAAAATTTCCAAGAATGAGCGTATGAACTCGAAACGAATCGCAATTTCCCTCATTCTTTTGATTCTGTTTGTGACTTTCATTAAATAAGTTATTCACCTTTGAAACTACTTATATTTAGTTGATTCATCATCAAACATAAGCATGTATCTGTATTATTGTCCTTTTTTCTTTCCTTGATGTGTATATTTATCTTTCATTTTCCCGTTCCTTTATTTTCTCCCATTCGTAACTTCATTCTCTTTCCCATCTTTTTCCTTCCTTTTCTCTCCGAAAATAATCGAGAGTTCCTCCGCTACGCCCACCAATTTCTTCCTCCGCTCTCTATTCGTTCCCGCATTATATTCCCCACCAGTTACACTACATTACCAACCATAACTACCCAATTTTCCAATCTCCCATTTGCCACTGGAGGCTACAGGTAGGATTATAATGTTTATATGGGGTGGATAAGGCGGAAGGCCCATGGCGCCGCCAAATTGAATCCGTGGAAGATAATCGGAAGGAAAAAAGAACGCTAAATCGGCCGTAAAATCGATCTTTATTGATTCAAAATGTACGGTCCGCAGCGCCAGAAAAGAATTTCATTTGCTCATTTTTCAAACACAAATCAAAGTCGGAGGACGCAAAATGGCATTTCTGCTTTTGTCGAGAAGATTTATTGGCGACAATATTTTTTCCCTGTTCGTGTCTCCAGTGAAAAAGAGAGAGGTGCTATGAATACAAGGCTCCCTCATTATCGCCGCCATTCTTTTCTTTTCCGCTACGCATGGAAACTATAAGAAGTGGAATCCCATCAAAATATTTTAGAAAACTCACTTGGGCTGTAAAATTTCAAAAGATTGAGTGTACTAACGGCCATGTTCCAAGCTGCGTTTTCTGTATAAGTTGAGTTATAATTTTTTAGCTGCCACGGCTTCCTGGATAGTCTCATTTATCTTACAATATCAAGGAATGCCAGGAGATGATCATTCGACTGAGTAATTCATATCCAAATAAAATTGATGCTATATATTTTACGAATACACTTGCGCGTAAGTTTCAATAGAAAACTTCCAATAATTTCGATAACCACCTGACGGTGATCAATTCTTAAATATTGACACTTTTTCGTTATTGGAAAAGGGCCTTACATCAGTTGTATTTTAAACGTAATAAAAATCATAAAAACTGGTATCATTATCTGCTTCCCTTACTCTCCTCACAGAGTTAAACATAAAAGTGGAAGACCTTGGTTGTGAACCAAGAACCGAAAGAAGTTTTCGTAACACTCCTCTCCTTTTTACGACATATCTTTAGTGAAATCTTAACGTTTGCTTTAGACGGATAGCTCACGATTTCATCATTATTTATGCCGCCATAATCAGTCTCAATCAATTAATAATCTCTCACCATCAATCAATCCATTCAATGTAAACGATGAGTTAGAGACGTGAATCCGTTATTTTCTCCTCCCTATTTTATTTACAGAAAGACCTGAGAATGATTTTAGACGATCACATATAGTAAAATGAGCTCGTCATTCAATGACGATGCTGCGGTGATTAATCTTCCTCTTTTGAAATAGGCGATGGTGTGATTCTGCCTCGTTTTCTACGTCATTTACTCTGACCTCAAAGAATCTAAATGAGATTACTAACGAGTTTTCAGCATTTAAAACAATTGGAGTGCTTTCGACTTTAATTATTCTGGAAATTTTAGCCCATCATCTATCTTCCTACACCAACTGCTTCAGTATTAAAGGATGCTAATGTTAACACAAAAAGCTTTTAAAAATTTTTTAACTATTCGAAATTTTGATACTTCAATACAATGGAAATTTTATTTTTTATGATCTGTTTTCACCCTATGACCCCCTCTATCAGTTTCACCTCGTTAAGAGAACCACCATATCCTTTTCTTCGGCATAAGAAACTTCACTCCCTTAACGACCACCGGAAATGTTATACCCAGAAAAAGGTCCTTTATTCCCTTTCAACCCTTACCTTATTACGCCTTTGTGTTCTCTATCCGCTCGCTTCTCACCTGTAGCATATAGCTCACCCGTTCCCGTACACCACACCTCCGAAAAAGGATTCCCATTTAAACATAGATAACGCCCTCGCATCTTCGAACACCTCCTTTTAACGTTTCAAAACTTTCCTTCCTCCGATCACGCCCACTTTCTCAACTCCTCTCCTTTCGACCTCTTCACCCCTTCCCGCAGCGTTCTCCTCCCATACATTTGTCATAACAGCGATGCACGCTCCTAAATCACGCAAACGATGATATACGCACGCACGTGGTGGAGGGAGGAGGTGTGAGGGAGGAGGAAATGCGTGAGTTCCTCTATCTATCCGTCCCAAAGCTTCATCCCAAGGCATACCACCTCTCTCGAGTATGATAGATACAGTTTAGCTACCACTAAACTAACGTTTTGAGAAACAGAAATAGGCTTACTTAAAGTTATGTTGGAGCTCCATTAGGAAAGAACAATATGTGATTAGTAAGGCTAGCATACTTAAGTTAAGGCACTATATGTGCTTATGGTTTCGTACGTTGTAATGTTTTCACGAAAATAGTACATGGAATTTTTGGAGACTTCATTGGCATTATGGCATGAATTGAAGTCTCGCTGCCATCCTTATTGATGCTATTGTTATTTAGGATGTTCTTTTTTCTTAAGGAGATTGAAATTACCATTACTGCAACACTCTTCGTAGACTATGTATTCCCCTAATAATATAAGCTACGTTTTACCGATTGTCCACTTTTCCACAGGATTGCGTGAAAAGTATTTATCTTATCCTCATCCTCACTAGAATCAACTCGGTGGCAGATTACCAGAAATATAGTAATATCTCGTTGTAGAAATTTGCACCTATGTATTCATGGTTTTCATATAATTAGTAATGTTCATATACTTAGTACATTTGTTTTTGCTTCTGTAATATGGTAATCAGCTTATAGAGTTTTAAAGCACTCGAGCTTGTCAAAAATGAGTACAAGTCTTGTTTCCTCCTGTCTTTCTTTCATCCCTGTCTTAATCTTGGATGTTGCGAAATATTTTTTTCTTTGCCCGAAGCGATACGTAAGAAACATGTCTATAGATCCCTTTCTCAAGAAAAAAGGTGGTCTTAGAACATGAAGGATAACTTGTTTTTCTTTCGTCGGAGTTGTGTGTAGGCGGACCAAGTAGAGTCTCGCTGGAGGTAATTTTTCAGTGTGTTAAGAAAGAGGCCGAGAGGTTTTTCGGCTAATGTACTGAGATGGAGGTCTCATTTGCAAAAGAGCTGTTGTTTCTACGGAATCTGTTTTCGAGAGAACAGATTGAGACCATCTGGGAGGGCAAGGCGTGGGCATGGACTTAATTTTAGGGTTTTGATGGATCGGCGAATTTTGCTTATGAAGACGGCTTAAGGAAGTTAGCATGGGAGGAGCAGATGTGAATTGCTTAGCAAACTCGAATATCTTTTTCTCTAGAGAATGTGGTAATTAAATATGGTAATCTTGGTGGTGTTAAAGAATTTCAACTGCTAACGAGGCAAAAGGAATGTTTTCATTAAGTGTTATTGATGGAAATAAATCCCAAAGACATTCCTGCATGCTATGTCTTTCGAAATCTAGATTTATAAATCTTCTTATCCAGATTTGATTTTTTCCCATAAGAGTGTTCATCAAACAGCATGTTCATTACGAAATCATTAAAATATATTTATTATTATAGATTTAATGCCCGTAAGTGACTTTAAATGCATCATCGTCTTGTAAAAACTCTATGCTATTCTATAACTTGTTTCTTTTGTTGTAAAACGTAATATTTTTCCGTCGTAAAATTTTACAGTCGCTGTAGCGATGGTGAAAACATTACTTGGACCCATGGATATTATTTTTCCCAATTCATGGTTTGCCAAACCGTCACTCTCTTTCTGTACTTTAGACCATAAACACTGCTAATCTAACGTCGTAAAATGTCTTGTCATACAATCTCTTCTGCCTTTTTATGAAAACTCCCTATCGTTTGATGGTATGAAGTAAAGGAATACAAAAGAACAACTTTCATGAAATCCATGAGAGGCGCAATTGGAAGTTGCAGGGTGAAAATATAAATGTATAATTCTTTTTGCGATCTAACATGAGCAATTCGGATGGCGATCGAATGTATATACATTGAAATGCTGTTATTCGTGATTTTCCTATCAATTCAATATCAGGAATAAGCAAATCAGCGAGCCTCGAATGAAACCGTTTCCATCGATTTCTTCAATATTAATACCGTCATTACCTGGTCTCTCCCCATACTTCGTCCCCTGCACTCTTTGCTCAGTTCTCTGTCACATTCCCAAATTCGCAGCGTCCAAATTATCCGAGCGAGAGGTGGGAAAAGCTTGGCAACCAACGGCTGTTCGCGTACACCGGTAGCGGGGGGCGCTAATCGAGACGGAAGAGGGAGGAGTAAACCTCAACGGGCATGCGACAGATAGGGGAGACACGTCGCTTGTCCAGTATTGTGACGCCGGAGGGCTGTTTTGAGTGATCGGGGACGAGCGAAAAGGGGGAAATTCCCTTCAGCGGGGAGTCAAAGGGAGGGAAAATTATCGCGAAGGTGGGGGGTCTTCGGGAAAGATGTGCGGGGGAAAGTATGCGTGGAAGAGGGATGAGGAGAGGCTATTGAGTAGATTAATGCGGGGGATGTCCGAGGTGAGGGTATTTAGCTAAGGGGAGTTTGATGGAGGTGGACTCATTCAGGAATGCGTTTCTGGGGAAGATTGGAGGGAATGTCGGTGGGGCTTCGGTTTGCCTCTTTGCTAGGGAAAAGCTTTATCGGGGGTGGGTAATGTGCGAGGGAAAGTGTACGTTTCCACAAAAGTATGCGTTGGTAAACGGGATTGGGAGGAGGTCGTGAATCGTGGTGTCGCCGCAGGGCGTCCGAAGCGCCTCTTTTGAGTGTATTTCCGCCTCCCTAAACGCTGCCTCCTCTCCGTTGCCCCCTTCTCTCTCTCTATCCTTGTTTTTGTCATGTTTGTACAGATTCCACCCCCGCATGTCTCCCGTGCGTGTATACGCACGGGAGACATGAGTTCCCGTTTATTTTTAAAAGGGCTTACCGTTTTGAGATCAGCTTGGATATTCCACTGATAGCAAACGTAATGGCGTTTGAAAACTTTTTATTGGTTTCCTTTAATTTTCAATGTATCTTTTAACGAAAATGCCTCTAATGAAATCAGCAAAATTCATAATAAGGTGAAGGATAAACTTAAATTAAAACGACAATTGCAGGAATGAATTCATAGGAATACGCTAATCACGATAGAAAATACATGAAAGTTTTTCACCACAGTTACACAGTTTATTCGCTACCACTTTTGCATGTTGAACAACCTGCAGAAAAATATGAAGCATTATTAATTACATGGTTAGCATTTGTGTGAAAAGCCTTCCGACCAAATAATTCAGTCTTTACCTTGGTGTATATTATTAAATGGATTTGGTATGCCACACAGTATTTTGCGACTTGACTTACCTATGTTACCTTCATCGCACTTCTGCATTCTTCTTTTGTGGATCGTAGCTACGGCTGCGAACTAGCTGGAAAATCCTAATTATATAAGCTAAATGCAATCATAAGAGTCATGAGTATACTGTAAGAAGTATCTTGTCAGGATTTCCCCGTGTCTTAACTAAACTGTCGATAGAACAGTTTCCTGGTTAAATTCGGAATCCCTAAATTAAATTCCCTCTTCGAAGGCCAAACGTGGAGCAGGTCGTAGAGTATTAATCAAGTCTACTTTGAAAGTCTTTTGTAAATCCATCAACCTTCGACCACTCCACCTTTTACCCCTCTATTCATCCTTCCTTCCCTTTAAATGCATATCCCTGCGCTTCCTCCCCCTTCATATGTGCCTCCTATTCTGCTGCCATAATTTTATTCGCCATCTCCATTCACTTCCCCTTTTCCCTCTAATTCCCCATCCTCTCCCCCCCTCTCGACCACCCACTACAGATTTTCGCGGTCTCCTTTTGAGCCCCACCCACGCATTGCCTTTTTTATTTGGGCCCCTTTCCATCTCTCACGTATTGGGGGTTTTTCGGGGGGCGTCGGGGAGGAGGCACAGCGCTGCACGCGCCGAGTGCATTTGGCAGCCTCGTTACCTTGTCAACGCACCGCGATGTTAACTCTTCTCCCCTTTTCCGTCATCCCGATCGTTTAATACTTTTGATGAAGCGGCCGTGCTCCATGCTGAGAGCCTATTTCGGCCTCTCGACCGTCTGCACGTCTCATTAAACAACCCGCGAATCGGGAAGGGGACACGGGAAAAATTGTGTCCAAAAGCGTCAAGGAGGGGGCCTTTTTATTTCAGTGATCGACGTAAATTCGGATTAATCTACGTACGTGGTTGATTCAAAGGTAGTTTAGGTAAACTTTAATCATTCGTTGAATTTACAGCTCGTCAGTAATGGAAGCACCAAAGTAATGAATTATATAAGATAGATGAGTGTAACAGAGAATATATAAACTTATAGAATTAAAAATTAAATGTCGAGTATGTAATCTTCTTCTGTATACAACCCAGAAACAAATGATGCTACTGATTAACCGTGATTTTTTATTTAGATATTTCTTCGTGCATGATTCGGAATTAAAATCACCTTCATTTTAGGCAGAGGATAAACTGTAATCTAAGTGGAAATATTTCTTCTTTCTCAGTCTCTAAAAACGTCAGCCTCAGAAATATTGTCTCATGCAAAATCTGTAGTGAATTTGGAGGTCCCCGTGAACAGGATTTGAAAATTATCGATTTCCAAATATTTCTGCTTACTTACGCTTACCTCGGCGATCACTCTAATTTGCCTCTCAAAATTTCGGAAGATTAGCGAAAACTTCGGTAATTTTATTTTCCCCTCGAATCTATGATTCTAAGGCCAAACCGTAAAAAAAGGAGGAATTAAAGATGTCCGACAAATAAATTATTCATCTTGAATAGCCTGGATCACCATATTAGAATTTCAGATTTCGGCCTAGTTCTTAATAGGGCACATAAGGATGAGCATAATCATTTCATTGCCATGTTTTCCAAACAGAAATTAGCTTAAAAGCCTTGAGATCGGCGGTAATTGAGAGATAGCAGATTCAAATATGCGTCCTGGTGGCCTAGAAGAGCAAACAAAAACAAGTATGTCCTGAAAAGGAATTCGCCCTTGAAAATTGCTGTTTGCTCTACGGCGGAGAATATGTCCGGATTCTACTTCGTTGTTGAATTTGCATGCGAGTGCGAAACGTGGAACATTATTCATAAATCGTGTTTTAGAAATAAGCTTTCTTTTATGTGCATATGTATACAGATCTCGCACGCTATTTCCTTACGTTGCGTCCGCGTTATCTTTATCGTATAATGCTCCCCGTTATTTTCTTATCTTTGCATACACATTACACCTCAGACATCTCCATTCTTCTTTTCATAAATTCCTTTTCATTCTTTAGGCTACGTATATACATACATCTGTTATACTTAACACCTATTCATCGTACTCCACCAATACTTTCTCAGTGTTCATCTCCATTCCCTATCATGATTTATAAAGTCTGAATTGTATTATAATTTGAGTAATTTTTACTTTGTGGAAAATCAAAACCAATTACCGGTTTATGGATTTTCAGGTAGATACTGAACGGATTGGGTTATTTTCTCACAAAAACCTGCCAATAATTGAATTGAATAATTATAGCAATACCTGTTGGAACTTCATGCCTAAACGAAATAAGCCAAAAAATTTGACTTCGTTCGCAAAATTTGTGGACGGATCAAATTTCTATGCTTAAGTTATTTTCTTTGCTTCCTAATAATAATGTTAAATTATATATGAATTAAAATTGTAGAGTTAAGCGATGAAACAAACATTTCAGTTTTTATGTCTCTCATCAAAATATACATAAAAATATAAGATTTTAAGGACCAAATGATTTTAACTATAATTTTTACTTAGATTAAATTCTATACATCCGCAACTATCATAGGATCTTGGTTGATATTTATTCGTGAATTGTGATTCATATCTAGATACATTTTGTCTCCCTTAATTTGGTATTTATTCTGAATGCGTATTTGTGTACACAGAGGACTAATAAGTATGTCCGTAAATACACCTTGTATACGTACCCATTAATAGTAATTTAATCTTTGAACACCGATCCCAGCTTTGAATCACCTGCCTAAATTTGGATACTGCAAGGATTCTCCGACTTTCCAAAACGTATCTCCGATAGCCATAAATATCCGGAGGGAAATCTTTTCTTTTGGCAGTTAAATTTGCTTCGAAACTCCTCTTCTTCTGTTTCCGTCATTCGGAATGTGACTCTATCTCCACTCTTCCAGATTCCCGCACATAATAGGTGAAATCCGCATTTTTCTTCTCCTAAATGGTCGATCCTTAGTCAGGAGGTCATCATTCGCTGGCCTTGAGCAAGGCAATGAACTTCTTTTTATTCAAGTCTCCGATCGATGCATGACTACCTTTTAAGGGAAAAACTCTAAGCTTTACGCTTTGGAGAGGAGATGATCGTAAAAAAATAAAAGGAAAGTTTTTCGAGCGTGAGTCGGTCCCGGAGATCTCACCGTGCGATGATGCTCGATGAGGTGTCAGAGAGTGGGAAAAATAAGAAAGGGGCGCGATAGTCTGGTCCATTAAGTAAGGAAATGGAGCGCGGACGGGGAAAATGCAAATGAACCTAGGCTTTTAACGAACGCATAGTCAAATCGACCATTAACTCGCCTATTGAAAAAGGGAATGAAAAAAATTCTTTCCCAGAAGTTTTATCTACTTGACGCTCTCATTAAGGACCGTCTTTTTTGTTGTAATGGAGGTTCGAAAATATTTATTCTAGGGAAGATAATGCGCGCGGCTTGGGTCACGACTTGGTTAAGGGTGAGAAATTTTTTAAGGCCGGGGAAGTATAGTGGTGGATTCTAAGCATTAAAAAGCTATGGAAAAAGAAAAGGGTAGACGGATAAAAAGTTACGAGCTTTGTTATCTTGACTTCATATGCTAATGATCGGTTGACTCGAATTTAAAAGTTATTCAATTTCTTGTTCCCACTGAGTGAACGGGCACTAATTGAATAACGTCCTGTTTTCCCAACTATAACGGCCACGACCGTTACCGATTCGGTAATAAACACAGCTTAGTTATTTCTTTTAGTGGACGATGTCATTAACATTCAGTTACATCCATTGAGTTTTTTACCATCGGCTGTAAGCAAGTTATTTACAACGAAACAAACGCATTTACGATCGAATCTGAGTCTCACGCATTATATTATCGTGTTCAATCGATATATAAACCAGATGCGATAGGTTGTTCATTTAAAGCTGGTCAACTTAGACTCCTGATGGCAATTCCTTCGCAATCCCAATGCGTCAACGAATGGGATGGAGGTGGAAAGTTTTTCGTATAAAGTAGTTGAGTTAATGTAAATATACGAGTCCCTTATATTGTATTGTACGGCGAGGTATTGTGGAATTCATCGTGGCAAAGAAAAGCATTTAATCGTACTTTTTCGCATACTTTTTCTTTAAATATAAATTATTGGCTTGACTAGCTATCTTTCTGACAACGACGACCACTTGTAGAAACCCGTCGCCTATCAAAATATTGAAAAATAAATTCGGAAAAAGTACTATTGAAATTTTCCTTTTGCTTTTCGTTTGTATTATGCATTTGAGAACCCTGAAATAATTTTATGAGATTGCGGATTCGCGACGAATATAATTTTACATCAATTATTAGTGATGCATTTTTCTTGAATATCATTAAGAAAAATTCAAAATTCCATTCTGAAAACAAATTGCAGTGTTTTAATAGTTAGGAATACTTGTAACTTTGTTTCTGACTATAAATTCCAACTCTGGAGGCAATCTATTCAGATATTACTCATAAATTCCAGCATGGATTCGATTAATATGTAGTGGAAAATTCCTTTAAATGTACAAATATATTCGTTAAGTTTCGAGCATCTACTTCTAAACACTGCGAAACGACTTATCTCGCTGCATCACCAGGTGAGCGCTGAATTGGTGAGAGCGTCTCGCAAATATTTTAGAAGCGTATCCATTTCTCATGTAAGCACTGGTCATTCGAATAATTCACCCCGCCTTATCTCATTCTTCAAAACAGTCCATACATTCGGAGGGGTATAAATGGAGAAAGCGATGAAAATACAGGCAGAGCGATATGCGAGCCGTTGCAGGTGCAGAAAAAAGATGAAATCGTTTCCGTGAATGGAGTGGACTGACAAGAGGAAATATGATGACTATTCAAGGAGGTAGATTATCCCGAGGAGAATGGGTGTGGGTGCGCGAGTTGAGATGCAAGGTGGAGAGGGGTATATTTCAAGGAAGACCCTGTAAATGACGTGGAGAGCAGCATCGGACAGGGAAGGAGGACATTCTTGGGCCAAGTTTCTTCGTCCCCCTTCTCTACTTATAGGGACTGAGATTAATAGAAAGCGGAAGAAAGGAGTTTGTAGGCTGAAGGGGAGAGTTAGTGGAGGGTCAGCGCTGCAAGTTTCAAATTGTAAAGGCGGAAGATCTCCTTAAGGTAAAGATTGACGTGTGTTGGGGTACGGAGAGGATTCTTCATACGAATGGGCAGGGATGTTTACAGAGAAGTGTAGATGGTTTTAAAAGAGGGGAGTATAGACAATCTTGAGCACTCATGAGTTCTATTAATTATTGAAAATGATGATGACTATTTGAAGTCGTGTGCTAAATTGTGGGTCACTCTCATTGCAGCCGAAAACTCAGATTTTGTGCTTCTTTTAGTCGAAGTATTTGAATTGTGAATTTAGGAAAATTTACTTAAGGCGCTTTCTTTTCCCATGGAATTTGGTCAAGTACATACTTTAGAATCACAGCAATGATCCTCCCCACAGAATGCCCATGGTTTTAATTTTATAGATTGGTATATTGGGACAAGTGAAGTATATATTGTTTCTTCAATTTTTCAGAAGCTTGAAATCATTATTACGCCAATAATAGTTTTGTTATTGCTATTAGCTATTGATTTTCATAATTTTTCGATTGATGCCAGCTAAAATCGGTACCTTTAACCAAGTTCTCTCAAACGGCAAAGATCCACAAGACTAACATTTAGAGAAGAAAGTCGAATCATATCCCAAAATAAATACTTGAAGCATAAATATTAATATTTTTTTATATTTTTGGTCACCGTGAATACATATTCCCAACTGACACATGAGTATTAATAGAAAATATTTCTTAAAAATATATTAAATTCCATTAATTATCAATTTACATTACTTTTTCATTAGTATCCCGCGAGCCGCCATATGACCTATGGCAGAGAGTGTGAAAACACTGTACTCCCCAGTTACTCTAATCCATTTAACGTGGATTTAATATTTACAATTATAAAAAATGAGTATATAAATCATCTGATTTACTTAATCATTACTTTCTACAAAATCAACACTAGTACAGAATACTGGGATCATGATGAATGGACGAGGCAATGCATTTGCATACACAGAAGTAATAGGTGACCTCCGGCTTACTCAACCATCGTAGCCCGAGGCCATCGACCCGACCTCAGAATGGCATCTTAACTCTTTTTGCACTGGGAATATAACGGTAACAATGGTGTACACAGGCTGCCTCAATTCTCGGGGAATCAAATTCGCAATCCTTACGTCGACGTCCAGACAGAATAACAACCCATCCGGTAGAGCTTCACTTCAATGCAAGGATTAGAGGCTCAGAGATAAACGGATGTCTGCGAGATGAAACAACTCGTAAAAGGAAAGATATGAGTGGAATATATTGTCGTGAGAACAAAATTCTGTACATTTCTTTCTTTTTCCAAATCCGTTCTAGACACCGAATGGTGTAAACGATGCAGTGAGAAACTGTTAGCACTTGACTTCACTGTTCTATTGTGTCCCTTAATTTTCCCCGCTTTAACTTTGAATCTTAACGTGAAGCTAGGCTTTTCGAATCGATTCCACGCATCGTGCAAGGTCTTACAAGTCGAATTGTGTAGCCGTAAACAGCTCCTGCTTTTCGTTTTATGGCACGTAAAGGCAGTAAAACTTGCATCGTAACAGACTCCTAAATAGTGTATCCTCCGTCACCGAAGACGAGAGATCCTAATGCCTCGCCTTCAGCAGCGGTAGTAATAAACACTCTCATCATTTCCCGGGATTCTCGGCTTTATTCTGAGGTCTATAGAAAGAAGCGGCAGGTGCGGAATGTAATAGAGAACTTAGGGGCGAAGAGACACGTGAGAAAGAGGTATAATAACAGAGGAAGAAGAAAACGGAGATACTGTGGTTAGAAAGAGGAAAAGGTCACTTAGTGGTACTTCCAGATGTCTCTTTTTGGGAAATAGCTGCTTTCTAAGCGCCTCTAAGAATAGCATGTTAAGGTGAGGACGTGGCAGCAGGAAAATGAAAGTATTCACACCGGGAAGTATATTAAGGAAGATTTGGGGAATAGAAATGCATGCCCTTGTACAGGGGGACTTATATATCGTATAAGAGAGGTTTCCGTAGGGAGAAATTTTGTCCAGCATTCCTTCATGTATGCACCAGAAGATTGAGATTTTGCTTCGGATGCATGGGTGCACGGATTACAGAAGAGACTGATTTTTAAGGAGGCACTGAAGGATGGAAATGAATTATTTAAAGTGATTTCAGATGCATGCACGAGTTTAAATTTATTTTCCAAGTCATGTTTACCTACCCTTCGGGTTTTTCTCAGCCAAATAAATAAGTATCAGCTGCCAGGTCTCAGATCGTGTTATTTTAAAACATTTCGTGCTCGCATGCGTTCCAATGATATTCGTGAACGCCTTTAAAATGTGCATGGGATCAAGTAATTAAGTATACATGGATTAGTATAATAAGAAAGATAACCGTAAGTCTTCGAAATATGAACCTTTCGAATTCCTTAATGAGTTTATTTCACGGAATGAAAATTCTTTTAAATGGGAATAACGAGGTAATATCATAAGGAGAAAGGAATTTATCATTTTGAAACACGAGAGACCAGAAAATGCAAGTCCAATAAAATCATTCGAAGCATTTAACATTTCCAAAATTCCGAGCTGTAAAAAGTAAGCATGCCCATGCTTGTTTGTTGTCCTTAATTTATTCGGTGTCTGGAATCAAATTAAAGGAAATTACTTCCGAGAATCCCGCCTCACTGAGCTCCTCAAATATCCTCCGCTTATAAATTGCCTCTCAGCAAATTAAAAATTTTAACCTTCGAAGTATTGGGAAAACGTGCTTAAAATAGAGGTTTCCGCGCGAAAGATATAAAAATGTCACCACCCTCATTTTGGAGCTGTTTTTCCTTCGTCCTCCACGCCGTCCATCATTCGTTTTGTTCAGCCCATTACATTCTCAAGGATTAGCGATTAAAGAAAAAAGTATAAATTCCCTCTCCGAAGTCGATCGTAATTCATTCACCGCGACACGCGTGAAAGCGCGTCAGATAATTCGGACGAAAAATCGCTTGGGAACGAAGCCGTACGGGAGTGGGGAGGAAAAAGAGTGACGAATTCGGAAAGGTTTCCTCAAGGAAGAGTGGAGGAAAATAGAAGTTTTGCGTGTGCGGGCAGAAAAGTCACGTTTCGGATTGGTGAGGATTAGATTGCCGAAGTTGGATTTCAAATTGGAATGATTATCAAATTTACCAAACTAAGTATTCCGTTCTTGCTAGGTGAAGTGAAAAACTGGTACTCTATTGAGAACCATGATATCAGCAATAAGGCAGGTACAAGGGAATTGTAAACTTTATTCAATAATGTATGTTACCTAATGCATCCTGCAGATGTTTTCTTGAAATGTACGCAAAATATAGAATTTTTAAGTCCTGATTATCATACTAATCAAAATTAATTCAAGATGGTTATTTTCTCGTCTTTTAAAACTTATTATCTGTACCAAAATATTAAAATACCAAACACCAAAATTTGCCTTTAATGCTCGAATTAAATCGTGAAAACAAACGGCTAAACTGATTAACCGACTTTCTTCTTTAGCCTTATTATTCCCATTATTTTGGGATCGGCTGATTACGATGATGATGAGTGATGAAGATGAATTTGATTTCGGCAATGGTTTTATGGCCGGATGCCCTTCCTGCTTCCTATCATAAGTCATTAAATTATAAAGACATCATATTCTTAACATAGCCATTTTTCGTAAATCTAAATATAGATAAATCATAAAGCTAAATATATTCTATTATTTCATTCATTAACTAAGCCTTTTCCGGGGAATCTTTCTATACTTGCAATATTTATATATTCCTTTGTCGAAGAGAGAAGCAGTCCGTAGCGTAGATTATGGGTTTCAGCTATCGAGAATGATATTAAATGCAGAGTGTTAGTACATGAGCTTGAGATCTTTCAATATAGGTGGTGTAATGGAAAATCTGGTAGCAAATGATAAAAAGGTCCTCTATGATAGCACATACTGCCCCTATATTTCGAGGAATTCCCTGCAATGTGAGAGCTGTGGAGTCTATCAAAGTGCTCTCAACATAGATGATATAGATACATCTTTTTATTCCGATTAAACATTCTCTATTCACACTCATGCTTATAATTAAGATATCACACGATGTTTCATTGGAAACATCTATTTAGCATGCAATAGCCCGAAATCTCCGAGAAGGTGTAGGTTATATTTCACAAAATATTCCTCTTGTTTACTCGAAACCGAGTATTTCCTCTTCTAATTAGTAACTTCCTGAATAGGGCGTTAGATTAGCTTCTAATTTGCCATAGACGTGAACTGGAGAGGAAAGGAAGGAGCTAATTATAGTGAAATAGAAGAGTGAACTGTGGAAGGCAAAGGGAGGAAGGCTAGGAAGGGAAAGAGCATCTTGGTGGTGGAGAATGTCCCGTGGACGTGCAGTGGAAGGAGTGAGTTTGTAGCAACGCGGGTGGGTGTGTCGCTCGAACTGAGCATCGAATGTCGAGCGAATAAAAAGGAGGACGCGATTTGGATGGCTCGTATAATTTCCACTCTATTTAACAGAACAGTTATACGGGCTCTTTACAACTTATCTCGGTTTCTTTTCTTTTCTTTGCCTGTCTATTCACTTGATTTCTTCCGCCTAACCATTTGTCTCTTTCTCCTCTCATCTTCTGTTGTTACTCCTTTCTCAGGTTCTCTTTACTCTTTAAATCACAGTTTTTTCTTTCTGCTACTCTTTCTTTTTCTTTGTATCATAGTACCTTATCTCTATCCATAAATTTAGCATAAACATGTCACACCTGTATTGTAAATTCCGATATTATAAAAATGTTTAATATTTAATATATGCGCTAATATATTTGATTCCGTAACATTTAATTGTTTCTTTTCTACTTCTTTAAACACTCCAGTCCTTAAAAACATTCAATTGTTTGTGTAACTATTTTCACTATATTTCTTTATTCTTTTGTGATACTCTCTAAAATCTTCGATTTTTGATCACTTTTATGAAATTCTTTTCTTTATTTACCTTTTTATTCGTATCATTCCAAAAAGAAAGCGCTAAACAGAATTTCTTACTCTTTAAATTGCTTTTTTTTAATTCCGTTCGACCTATTTTGCCTCATACTTTCTCTTTGTATGTATCTTTAGTTTAATTTATTCATTTCCTATTGAATAGAAAAATCGAATTTTTGTATTTTATATCTCTATCCTTCCCTAAGTGTTCTTCATTTCAGTCATAGCTCTGTGTACTGCCATCCGTTATATTTTCTTCTCAGGCATTACTTCCACGTGCTTTAATTCGAATATTCATTAAAAAGAAATAATGATCATCTGTCCTCTGTAATTGGCCCTTCTTGACGAGGCCGAACGAAATTAATATCGGTGGTTTCGTGGATGGATCGATAACTCGCTTGCTTTTCTCTCCGTCAACGTCTATGCAGGTGTTGGAAGTGTAGCACATTTATATTGGTTTATTTTATGGGATCATGTCGTGTCTTTTCTCGGATGATGGGTTTAGCTGCGTCGTATAAAATGGCTTTCTCTCTTCGTTCATGGCTCCTCTCCTCGGAATGGTCCAGATTATGTCTTCCTCGCAAATTAATTAACGCCCGGAAAGAAAAACGAGTACCATAGGTCGGGTTGGTGAATATCACCTTCCGTCTGGTTTTAAAAACTCTTTCGGGGTGTTGATGTCGCTCGTAAAGGAAAAATATTGATTAAATTCAAAGTGGATCGAGGCACGCATTCGGGTTATAATTTGCGAGGGAAAAACGATATTTTTATCGCGATTGAAATAAATCTATCGCGTGGTCGCGCGCATTCAGTGTTATTCCACGATTAAGTAAGTGCTTCTCGCAGTTTGATATATCTTCGCGAGTGGAATTCGGCCGCTGAATTTAAGTTCGGGTAAACCTGTTGTTTGACCCGAAATGAGCCATTAATACATTTTTAAGGGTTTCTCCGACGCAGATTCCGTGACCAATCCACGCCAAGTTTTCCCCGGGATTTTTTCCTAATGAAAATTTGTAAGCGGGTTCTTAACCCGTGGAAAATATTTCCGAATTTGTCTCGCTCTACGTCGTTTACAGGAGCGTCCCGCTGCGAGTTTCTTAGAACCCGGCAAAACCCGAGCTTAAGGACGAATTAGTCTCTCCCGCGTCGTGCTTGAAATGTCCCCAGCCGCCTTTTCGCCGGCGATATTTTAAATTCGAGATAGCAATCTGCTCACCGCTCCCAGTAACTACCGCGGAGGCTATCCTTCATTTTGCAACTCGACCTAAACTACATGAAAAATATCGCGTAGGAACAGAGGATTAATTGACTATCGCCTCCCGTAAGGGAAATCCGTTTCCCCTTAAAGTTGCCATCCGACACACCGGCGTGAATATAAATCTGAGCTTTCTGAGAAATTTGCTCGGTTCATACGGATGTGCCAATGAAAAATCGCCCTTGTTCTTCCCGGACACCTCGAATAAGGGGCAGAAGACAAAAAACGAGGCGTGGAATTTCGAAACCAATTAATCAATCTGTAATTGGCGCGAGATGAAATTCCCACCAAGATACATTGGTCTCCCCTCATTCTTATGATACAAGTTGCTCCGAATGCGGGAACGTTGGGACTCTTTCAAGGACCTGATAAAAAAGGAATGGGAAGAGACTTGCGAAATTATCCGAGGGACGACTACGCCCATTTCTTCAAAGTGCGGTCCGGTAAAGATGGACCTGTCCTCGGCTTATAAAACGTGATTACTGTTCCTTTTTTATCCGCTTTGTACACGGGTGGAGTCGCTGTATAATTCATGTCGCAGGAAGGGAAATTTTACGCTCTTCTATATTCCCACGATAAAAATGTTTCTGCCGTCACTCTCGTAGCAAGTGCGAAGCGAATGTTGGTTGGTACGGGAATTTACGCAGAAGTTTTAAGCTACGGCAATAAAAGTATTTTGAGATTTATTTCCTGCATATTTCAGTTGTGGTAGTAACATAAATAAGGGCAGGTAAGCAAGTGCTTGTGCATTTAATTTCTGTGGAATATAATCTCAGTCTGTAACATCAGCAGCCCGGAGGTTGATTTGTTCCCCATCCTCCCCATCTTCTTTAATCACAAGCTTTGAAGAGGTAATGAGTAAGATAGATGAGGAGTGAGGTATTTTGCCTCGTTATATTCAGTAAGTAAACAAATCTCAGCATCTGTGTTCAATCTCTAGGACTTTTCAAAACCTATTTAGTTATCTGGTGTCACACTACAATGGGTATTTGTCTTTTAAATCAGAAGCAATTTATCATAACTCCTGTATGCCTTTCTATATGGATCTCCAATTTTCAGGATTATAATGATTAATAATTATCTCGCATATTCATCTTCTAAAGATAATTTTTTATAAAAAGTTTGGCTGGAATCCTTAAGTTAGTGTAGTATTTTGGCAAAGTAATTCGTGCCCAAGTCAATTTCTTTTATTGCATATAAGAAGTAATTGTACCAATGACAGTGATCTTACGATATCGAAAACAATTTTGAGTGCTTTGCAGATTAGGAAATGAAAATATTAATGGATTGTTTTATAACTTACGATAAACTTACCTTAGAGCGTTTTGAACTATTTAAAAATCACCTTATTCATACCAGGAGTGACTAATTCTATTTCCTTAGCAGAAAACTCTTATGCAATCGCTATTTTATTTCCAGACTTTTCGATTGAAATTCTTCCTCTCCCAGTACATCACCACTTGCTCATTCTTTAAAGCTTCATTGGAACTTTTCCCCTGATAGGAGGTGGCGTAATCAGAAACTGAACGAAAAAAAGGGGTTACCAAAGATCTCTAGGGAAAGGCCATTAAACTTGGCCACGGCCCTCCCCAATTTACTTAATTGACAGCAGGATGAAGGCACGGCGAGGGAAGAGAATGAACGTATCTATGCGTGCTTTAGGGAAGGGGGCGTCTGAAGCTGACGAATGGCTGTTGACTGAAAGAGGAATGGCACGCAGCTGCGATTAGATCTATTACAATGCGTCCAAGTACGGGCTGTGGGTAACGTGAAAACAGCGGGAAAATAAAATCAGCCTGTTTTCCTCTCTTTGTGTGTTAAGGGATTTCATGCCATGCAGTTATTTTAAAGTGGTGAAACGCGAGGTAAATTGGCTTCGTACAGGTTTTTCCCAATATATATTATCAAAACTGGTCGGGTTCTTTATGGAAAGTATGTTTGTGGACGAAGTCAAGTTTTGTGTTTTATTATATTATTTCGTGTACGTTTGTTATATTTATTTCGTGTACACTCGATAGAAATATTACTCACGATTTCTACATCTAATCCGGAATATTACGCTCTTTATTTCTTAAACTTTCTATTGTAGGTATTCGGTTTTCTTCGAGCATTTTAATGACCATTCCAGAATATTGTTTTCTACTATTTCAGAAGCTCTTGTTCTTTTCACTTTTCTACAAATTTGTTGTAATAAATATTCGATATTTCCTTCAGTAAATTGTGAAAGATCTGTAAAAGATATAAATACGATTTTATTCATATATGTGTAGCTCTTAAATACGAGTAGTTTTGTGTGTTTAACATCAATCACATAGAAAAGATGTTTATTTATTAAGTACGTATACTGGGACCTTTAGTTCTAGGATGCATTTCCGTAGATTCAGTAGATACCGAGAAATTCGAGAAATACATCAACAGTTCAATCATAAACTTTGACGCAGCCTACAGGTCTTAGGAAAATTGGTCAAACACGGAACGCAGCATGTTCAGTTGGGAGCAAAAAACGAGAGGAGCGTAGCCGTACCCTCCCCTTATTTATTCAGTAATTTCACGTCTTTTAGAACCATCAGTTTCCTTGTCCGCTACCCTTCCCACCGAATATCCCAGCGGACACCATGTCCACCTGTTCACCGTTTCCGGGAGGCTGGAAAAAACACAATCGAGAATAAATAAGCCCTCGATTCCCTCTCAACACACACCTTTTTCGATTTAGACTCGTATTATCCCCGCAAGGATGTCCATCCCATTCGACCCCTCTTCGGAAACTATGTTTATCCTCCGTTTTTTCCAGGGCACACATCATTGGCACATGACCACCAGTATTTTCCCCTTTCCTTCCCAATGAGACGCTTCCCACGCTCCCCCATTCCATTGGAGAAACACCCACCTTCCCTAAGAATCGTGCCCATCCCCTTCTTCAACCCTCATCTTCGCCCCGCACCATTTTCATCCCTTCTCGGCAACAACCTGTCTTATTTCCACTCTCACGATTTTTCTCGCAACTACACTTCTCATGCCGTCCCACACGGCCGATAAACCCACGCCGGATTTTTCTTCATCGTCATCCTTTTAATGCCTTTTTTACGCCCACCACGACGCGGACGGGATTGTATTTTCGCAATGCCTTTTAAATAGGCGCCCGATAATGGACCAAGTTCTCCTGATTCGGATACCGCGGACAAGGGATCTTGCGCCAACGCAGCCCGTGGAACACTTCTCCCTAATTTAACCCGTCTTTAAGTCACTGATATAAAAATACTCCTCCATCTTCCCTTCTCTTTTCCGGCGCCTTATGAGAGAATCACGGCTTCATCAACGTCAAAGGAATCTTTTACCTTACTCAGTTTTGATCGCTAGGAGTAATGCGAGGTATGGATTATGAATGTAGACGGTGCGTTAAAATGATCGATGAAAGAGCAGTATCGCTGTGCCTTGTTCCTCATATTGCTCCTTATACGTTCAAAGGCTATATGCCGTGGATCGGTATGATTTCACCCCATGTTCATTATATTAAAGCAATACAGCGTTACGGGAATAGAAGAGTTAAAAGGTTGATGATTTTCGATAAATATCTGCTGTTCGACGAAAGATGGCCAGAAGAAAAGGAAAAACTCAAAATTTACTCCGGAGGGTCTATTTACACCGTGAGCTTTGAAAATGGTTTATAGACACTATATAACTTAGCGATACGATTGAAAATGTTTATAGTATTTCGGTAGCCAAACGTAAAATTCTATTTCGACGCTTAGATAGACTGGTATGATTTGACTTTTCAATTTACCGGTCAGTTAATTTTTAATTCGTATTAGAATCGCAATCAAAACTTTAAGACTTGGATTCCCGGATAGCCCAAGTGGGCAGCGCGTTCTGCTTTGCGTTCCCGGGTTTGATTAGGTGGGAGCCCATTATGTCGATTAATTCCAACTTTCTAAAGGTAGTCTACCGCTATATTTGAATTCTTACCTCCCTCTCGTGGGCAAACATAAAATATGAAATACCTTAATAGATTTCAGGATGACTCATTTCTCATACGAATGCATAGATTTCAAAACGCTTCGAAAAATGGAGGAGTAAAAGAAAATTCGTTGGCAATCTTCAGTCGATAAGCATTCTGAGAGAGGGTTGGATGAATTCCACCTGCCCGAACAAGGATTTCCTTCCCAATGGCCTTACAATTTTCCCTATCCCACGCAAGAAGTGTCCAATTCCCAAAAAACTCCCACTCTTAGAATTGAAGATGTTAACCCCGTCACCTCAACTCTCATCCCACGCCCGCTCTACTTCTCAACCTTTCTGTTTTACTCCTTCTCTAAATCTAAGATTCTGAGACGGTTTCCCCACATCCACGTAATCTAAACTCTGCCCATGGATATGCTCGCTTCCGATTCGATGATTCTGATTTTTACCCGCATTATTTTATTCCGACGAAGTTTTACGATACATTTCAATGTCGTTATCCTTTCGAGTGTGTGTATCGTTGGACTTAGTTCTCGTTTTCTTATTTCATATCGTTTACATGGCATAAATATTAGTATTTTTCGCTTTCTGAAAGACAAGAGGTTGATATTCCAAAAGATTCATGACGAAATGAAAGAAAAACACTTTATTTCAAAATTTCGCGTTTTTGCGTAATGGAATTGATGATAATTCAAATAAAAATCGCTTTATTTAATAAAAATCATTGTTCTTATAAAAGCAAATTTATGGTAGATATGCAATAACTGATATTATCAATTAAAACTCAATTTTATCCAGTTTATTTCTGTTTCCTGGGCGGTGGAATTTGTAAGCACGTGTTGATTGTGTTATTGAAATTTTCAACCTGAGTATCGATAACAGTGATGAAGATAGATATAATTATCCATAATATCGGGAATCAAGGAAAATTACTGTTATTATCTGCAATTCAGGGAATAAATATATCAATTTTCCCCTTTCAATCCGGTACAAAATTGTGGCCATTAACCGATGATGGAGGATGTATTAAATTTTGGGTAACGATATATATTCTTCACCCCTACTCAGAGATTGATTAGTAATACACACCTTGCATTCATTTTTCATTTAAAAAATTCTCTTTCAGGGATTGTAATATCCCGGTAACGCTCTATTCTCAAAGAACAATTTCCTGAACCTATTTTCCAATGTTTACCTTACCCTAACATATTATGATTCTTTTACTGATTTAAATGCTGTGTAATTTCCAGAAATTCTTCCTCCCAAAAAGCTCCATTCTATATTTTTAACGCCCAGTTTCTCCATGTAATTGGAACACTCATCTTTTTTTCGAAACCTTTAAAGTGACAGTTTGCGTTGGAAAACTCCGCGCTAAACGTTTGCGCGATAACTCCTCTATTAGCTTTTTCAACCGAAGGCATCATCATCGCTGAAATGAAATTCGTTTCAGAAATTGGTGTAATACAGTTACAAAAACATGCCTTCCAGTTTGCCCAAAACTTCACTATTCAATTATTGACATTCTCCCGTTTATCATCTTCCCTTCCTTTTTTGCTTCTCTCTCGATTGAATAAACCTTTTGCCTTACGTCCGGGAGACTTCCATTTCCCTCCTTCACAAAAATCCTCTCGTGCATTTCAATGGGCCCGCCGCTTTCCTTAAACTCCCATATCGCCTCTTTTTCCCAGCTCCTCTTCACATTTTCCCACTTTTCCTGTCATCTTTTCTCGCCGTGAGATATTGCTCCGTCCTCCAAGCACGTTTCCTCTCCTTCTTTCCTCATTCAATCTTTTCCCTCTTCTTTCCCTTTTCCTTTCGCGCATTCCTTATTCATGCATCTCTCACGTCTCCTCGTCCCACGATTTGGTTCTCCCTCTCCATACACGAATTTCTCTGCCCCTCCTAACCGTGTATTCGTCATCGCTTTAAATTAATCCGTATTTCCGAAGAGGGTTTCGCGGAAGGAAGATATTTAGTCGAGGGGTCTTTTTTATGAAAGCTGCTGATTTGGTGCGTCCTGAGAACGTCCTGAGATGCGTTCGGGAATGTTGATGCATCTCTAATGTACTTCTTTATATTTGCGGGAGCTGTCATTTGCCGTGCGTGAGGGGAAACTGAAGGGAAAGAAATGTAAATATGAGGGAACCGAATTTAATTTAGATGGCACATTTTCATACGCAAAAGGGATTAGCGTTCATGAATTAGTTGAGATTTTTTTGTATTGACGTGTCAATTTAAAACTTCCTCTATAGATTAGGATTTCTAATAGAGGCGATACAATAGGGTATTTAAATTTTGATGGTTTGATGAAGATATTAAACGGTAATGAAATTAAATAACACTACGCACGTGGTCAAAACATTTGCCAAAAAATATCTGATTGAATAAATTTACATTCCAATAGAATCATTAAATAGCTTTCCTTTCTAGACACAATCGTGATGTATCACGTTGACATTACCAAATAAATTTCGTTTCTATTGAATTTAGATTAGATTTAAAATTAAGTTCCCAATTTTTGGAACTTCCACTATTTTTTTAGATCATGGAATTCATAACTTTGGGCTGGAAATAAATGAGTTTTTTCAATATTATATATATTTTTTTTCGGGTAAATTTGCTCGCCTTTCGCAAGCAGAACGCTTCTTAAATAGATGAAAACTTCTCTTCCATCCAAAGAGTGTGAAAACATCAAGCGTGTAATTGGACATCTAGAATTGATATATATCTTATATTCCTTGAACCCAATGGATAGTTATAATAGCAAGGAAAAACAGGGGTGTATTGTGTATTCCATTCGTTGTCACCTTACCTTTCAGCTTCTGGCTTTCATTTTCTCACATTCTCTCCTTCGACATTTTCCTTCACTCATATCTCCTCCCTCGTGCCTTCTCATTCTTCTCTCCTTCCTCTTTTCATTCTTCCTGGGTCCTTGAGTCTCTTCCTCTCCTTTTTCTTCCACATCTACAGATTCCCCAACCCACTGCCACCCTTTACCGGCGATCCATCCCTCTCAAACCCACTTCAACGTCCTCATCAACGTACGGAATCTCCTGACACTCCCAATTCCTTCCTCCCTCACCTCCCTTCTTTCTTTCTCTTGCATCCTCTTTCTCCTCCACTTCCCACGCCGACACGCAATCCCACTTCACCCGTTCCTCCTCTGCCCTTGTTCCTTTTTAACTTACCTCTTTATTTAGACGAGCGATTAAAATCCCCACGGTTCCTTTCCTTTCGATGTACGTTTTCTTCGGTTTATCGGGCGTCATACATCCTAGTGCAATCGAGAGGGTGGTGTAAAAAAGTCCGCTTGTTTGCTTCGTCGTCGAAGTTATTTGCTTATTTGCTCGATGGGATGGGCTCCGGAATTGCGTTTTTTATTATTCCGTAAGCCTTTTATTCGTCGGCAAACAAGTAGGGAATTGGCTTGAAATTGATAAGACTATCAAATTTAAAGCTCCGATTTATTTCCTCGGCATGTGTCTCTGGGTGAGGGATTATGGAATTCCCGTGGAGGATTTGTTCATTCGCTGGTAAATTAAGGCAATAGGAAAACCGCGCCGCTAGGATCAGCTAGAAGTTCAAGCTATACAGTCATGAAATATCTGGGCCTCGTAAACAATGAGAACTTCAGATAGTAACTTATAAGCCTATGTTAAATCCAATCCTGCGTTTATTTGCTTATTTAAAATTCAACTGAAGTTAAACATTATAGAATCGGCCCTGTAGCACAACAGTTTATGGAAAATGGAGTTTTTAACAAAAACGGCGAATTCTGCAGATATCTGCTTTCTTTTGTATTAATTTTCAACAAAAATTTCCACAATAACATAAGACTTCTCAGTAGTGATTTCATTTTTTGAGTTTATCATCATAAAATTTAAACTTATTGGAAAATAATAACTCAAGCAAGGTTTAACCCTTTAATTTTACTGTTTAGTCATCAGTTGCTTCACATCTGTGAAATTAAGTGTGAACGGTAGCTATAGATAAATATAATCGATATATAATAAATATAATATATTTTATTGATTGCTATTGATTTAATTTTCTACTCTATTTGATTATAATTTAAGAAGAATCTATGAAAACCAAGAAAATTTATAAATCTGTATTAGAAACCTTATAATCCCATTTCTGAAGGAAATAGCAACAGCTGTCGAAAGATGCTTCTCGTTTGCCATAAAATGACGTAGATTTCAACCTTTCACTTCAGAAGCGGTTCTATTGAATTTAAATGACACTTCGACGAGTATGTCAAAATAGAGCATATCTTCGAATCTATCGATCTGGCGGTCTTTGAAAAAGAGCCGCTGCACAGTATTTCAGCCGTTGGTGAATCCACTATCCTTGAAAAGGGTTCGCACTGTGTTGATTTGGATGCCATAAACGTCCGTTCTATCTTCTTCTATATGTTCCTGCCAATCCTTATCATCCAGCACACGCTTTTTTCCTATTTCCACCTCCTTTCACTTCCCTATCTCCCTCTGCGCTTTCCCATCCTTCCGCTAGAGAGCAGCAGCATCCCTTCGCCCAGAGCCCATTTATACTCGTCCACACATCTAAACCCTGTCTTCCATTTTCCCATCGAAAGGCAGCGTCCGGAGAGAAGTCGTGAAGACGCCTGCCATCCTTCAACTTTTTTCATTCATTTCCTTCTCTCTCCCCCGCCTCGTGCCCTCTTCTCTCCCCGTTTTTCTTTGCCGCACTGTGCTTCCGCCGCCTGATGCACAGGTCTTCCGTCGCTCCCGGATATGTCCGAGCTGAATGCCCGCCATCCGTCTGCCTTTGCTGCAGCATTCCTCTCTTTATCTTCATTGGATCTCCAATCCCTCGCTCCTGGCTTTTGCTTGTTTTTTCTTCGACTTGACGATAGAATGATAGATTTGTTCACCGTTGTAGTTGTTGTCTCTTTCTATTGTCGAAGGAGATAAGGCCTGGGAGAGGTAAATACGTTGTTCATCCACCGTGCCCGCTTTCGTGGATTGACATTAAAAGAGGAATTTCGAGAATTCGTGCGTTATTCCTCGTGGTTCTTTTTAGCTCTGCAGGTAAATAAACTACTAAATCTGTCCTTTTAACATCCAGCTAGGATCTATCTCGAGAGCAAAGACATCTCGGATGAAGATATCTCATATGCGACGGGAAGTGAAAGTTCGCGTGAATTTAAGAACTTGGAGATTTATGGTAGGGGATATTTATACACTCTCACCTGATGATATATTCTGCAAACATCCTATCGCTATTATTTTCTCGTTTCTGCGGCAGAAAAAGCTTAATGTTTCACCTTTTCATGCCTTTAACGTTTTTTTACGTTTCTACGATGTCTCTTCTTGATATAGTGGTGTATTTTTTTAACATCTCGTGAAAGGATAACCATATTTTTTATACAGTGTTGAAAATGGTTTTCGGAATCATGAATGTCATGCCATAGCTTTCCACGAGAATTTGAAATCTTCTGAGTTTACCATAATTTCTCTGTAGGTTTTCAGTTTTCATGGTTTTCTTTGCTATTTAAGTGTGCTCAAATTTTGCATCATAGGAATCGTTAGCCAAAGAGCTGTACTTAACCGTTACGACAACAAATAAAATATATTTAATGTATTCAAACAGCTTTATTTAATACAATGATCGAAGAATTCCAAATTTTAATATTTTTCGAAGAAATTTTTATTTTAATAGGATTAAATTTGAGCTTTCAAGTTCGACTGGTGTTAAAACCGAAGACTATTCGGTCAAAAATCCACCATAGAAGTAATTTATATGATGATTCAATCCTGGTTCTCTTAACAACGAAAATCATACAGAATCATGCAATTT
This sequence comes from Pachydiplax longipennis, assembly GCA_036926295.1. Classification (NCBI taxonomy): domain Eukaryota; kingdom Metazoa; phylum Arthropoda; class Insecta; order Odonata; family Libellulidae; genus Pachydiplax; species Pachydiplax longipennis. Next base: position 24,623,668 of record JAVFKF010000012.1, read on the forward strand.
ATATCTGGTTTGGGCTAAGAGTGAACTCAATTAAATTCATGGCAATAAGGTAGTAATGCGGGCACGTCTCGCGGTATGAAGGGCGTAAACAAATGAAGGGGAAGTAAACAAATGACATTGAAACCGGCGAAAGTGAAATTAACGGAAAGAATGGGATAAGCATGGAATTTATAAACCACTGATGTAAATATTTAATATAAGGCCACGGTTTCGAAGGCTTAGGGATTTGGAAAAATAACATGAGACGTGGAGGACGTCGACAAAAATGAAGAAGATGGGTGCCACAAGGTAGTGTATTGGGACCTGTTTCATATCAGAAATTGTGATAGGTAAATTGACGTCACGATGGAAGGAATTAGTTCTAAAGATTCTGCAAGAGTGCACAGAGGAATTGATTGGTCACTGTTGATGAAGTAATGGGGTAAAACACCGAAAGAGATGGAGGAAATTTGTAGGTGTGAGGCATTCTGGGATAGGGTGTGCTTTTGGGTCAAGAGGAATGGACCACGGCGTCTGCGTAATGAATTATTCAGGCGGAGTAAGATTAAAAGGGGGGATTTTTGTCTTATTTTTTATTCTGCAGGTATACAAGCAGTATTCCCAAAGCTCACAGAGGCATAATAGAAGAAACGTAATGGGAAATGAGAGGAATGAAAGAGCCGGGAGTAACGGAGGCTTGAGCCAATTTTCCGAAAATTTTCAGTTTCACGGGATTTTGGATTTATTTTGTTTCCATAAGAGGTTGTCCCTCCGGATTAAAAAGTATTACAAAATAAAGAAATTTTGAAAGAATTTGAAATTATGAATAAAATTTTCAACGAGTAATGAATTTGAGATGTTTCTCTTTTTAAGTTCGACTTTCATTAAGGGTGTAATTTCTCCTGAGATGACTCTGTGTGTTTTCACATGGCTCGGAAACAATTTTTCAATGTGATTCAGAGTCTCTCCATAACCTTGCGAGAAGCAGAAATTCTTAGGCGGCTTTGTCGCGGAAAAAAACCGCAGAGCGTCGTAAAAGAGAACGGCAGAGGCGAGGAAAAACAAAGGTAAGTGAGATTCCGTAAGCGCTAGACGAAAATATTGCCCACGAGAGTCTGATTAGAGATGATGAGAAAGGGACGTGGAGGAATGTTTTTCATCTTCAAAAATAGAAGCGAGAAATGAGAATAGGTTTTAGCACGTTTCCCTTTGCAGGGAAAGATTCCCTTACTTTCATGCTTCTTTTTTTCATGTGCATTCCATTCTCAAGACGCAGAAAAAGGCACTGGAAAAAGGAACTTTATTTAGGTGTTAATCCAAAAAAGCATCTGTTAATAGTGAGATCGAGATAATAAAAATGTGCCCCGTAATTCCAGTGGGAACACTCGCAAAAATTTGAAGTGTGTATTTACATACTTACTTTAGTCTAGATTGAATTATACTTTATAGTGAAACCAAAAGTAAAGACGTTCGCCTTTGAGGTTCTAAAAAAGTGATTTGGAGATATGCTTTGAGTAAATATGTTTGTAGCTACAAAATCTTTTCATGTTGTTGTTTTAGTGAAGTAACCAGCTATTGTAAATAATTGCTGTCGAGTAAATTCATTCTCCACTAAGGATCGATGTTTGTTTAAGAGTGAAGTTCAAGGTTACTACTTTCGACAAGCAAGTTCAAACTTCCGATTATCGCAGTCACAACTCGAATTTAAGTTATTAATATCCGCGAAGGTATGAAACTTGAATGTAAAATATCATCAATCCTCCACTCCGAATTTTAAGAGGAAGCGTTGAATCTCGGACCCCCCGGTGAGAAAAAACATACGAAATCATTTCTCATGCCGAGTCTGTAGACGGAGGTAAACATCGAGAAATGCCGGTTGAATAAACACTCGAGGCGATCATCAGGTACGCCACGTGTCTTTAAAATGTGTTTCATAATTTGAGACGTGGAAGTCGAGAAATTGAAGCAAGCATCCCCGTCTGAAGGCACATCGTATTACGAAAAGCGCGACTCTTTCCTCATCAGATCTCGAGCGTTATTTGCGATTTCCTCGCACGAGGGTGACTCTTACAATGGCTGCTTCTCCCCTCAACTCCTATTCCATACATCGCTCCCCTTCTCGTTTACTCCAGCTTCTTTCCTCGCATCCTTCAATTGCCGTCTCCAAGGCTACCGCGATATTTCCACTCCCCTGAATCTCTTCTCCATCTTTTCCTATACCAACCATCAACGTCCCTCTCCAAATTCTTCTTCTCCGCTTCTTTTCTAAGTCATCCAGTCGAACATTCTTCTTGCTCCCCTCATAGCGTGCTCATAAGTTTCCTCGTGGAGATGATTTCGACGCGTTATATTGCGTGTATCTTAAAGACGGATGAATATTGATCGCCGGATGAAGGTGTCGTTAAATACATATTAGCCTAAAAGTATGTTGAATATATTTTTTTATCTCTTGCATCCCATAGTCATATTGTGTTCAAATAAAGAAAGATTCCGGATATGGTAGTGATTATGGCTATGTGCGTTGTATCTTTCTTTGTAGAAATTTTGCGTCAGTATTATTTATTTTTATGTATTTATACGCAAAAGTTTTAAATAGGCATCAGGCTAAGAAGTAATCATTTTCAAGGAAATGAAACCTGCTTGGGATTCATTTTAGTTGAGGAATCCCCTATAACATCCAGAAGGTAATATATTTTACAATTTACAGATTCAGTTTATGAAGTCACACTATTTATAAAGTGTTAGGCAGTTTAGAAAAGGAACATAGCAATACGCATTGATAAATGTATATGCAATATCAATAATCACACTATAAACGATTTACAAATAAAGTATTATATTATTTTTATAGTAAATGTTTTCAGCTGTATTATTTTAATTTAAAAGGCAAAACAGCAGGGGGAAAGGGTTCGACAAGTTCTTCATATCGTTTCATTCGATTGTATCATTACTTATTTAGCTGGTACTTTACGATACTAGAGGATTTTTCTCGGTGAAGACTTGAGGATCTGATCTCATTTTCCAACTGTATTTATGCGATTTCCTCCTCGCTATATCAAAGGAAAGGTTCTAGATGGATAGCGCAAACTTAACGTTTACGATTCCCTAAAGAGGCAATTACTTACTAACGTTTAGCGGAAGTAATGAAACGCTTAGTTTATAAAAGAGCCATGAGTCTTGGATAGAAATAATTAATTCCGTCTATTTTGCCATAAACTCCGTTCTAGATGAGAAAATAGTGGAAGAGGTGCATACCATGCCTAACGATAGAGAGGAATACAAAAACAAGTCTAGCGAATAAAGCGGCAAGAGGTGAAGCAGACACGAGTACTTGTGAGAGTTGGGGATTGAGCAAAGAATAAAAGAGAGTAAAGAGGCGTTAAGAGGGGAGAAGAGCGATAAATGCAAGGGTGAAAAGGTAGGAAGCAAAGGTTTTTCGGTGGATCGCGATGGTGCGGCGGGCGGAAGATTATAATGAGCGGGCATAATGAGATGGAATGGGAAGGGACGATGACTGGATTTGTTCTGGCTAAAGGTGATTCGTGCAGGGGGAGAAGCGTTTGAAGAAAATTGATGAGAAAGGGCGCGATAACTATGGCAATGAAGAGGAATGAATAACATTAACTAATCGCGATAAGGAGAAACAGGATCATAACAGAATAATCGCTTCCTGTATTCAAAATGACTTAAGATATTGAAGAAGAGTAAGTATTATTAATGATGTCAGAATAAAATATTTGATAATAAATAATATATAATTAAGTGGATGAAAGTATAATTAATGATAGAACTAAAATTAATACGAGGTGAATCATGTACTACATATAATTTCATTTATCAGTCTGATTTTAGGGATTCATAACCTATTATTCAGATACAGGATCCAGTAACAAAAAATAATATGAACTATTTAATATCTGATACTAATTGATACTGAAAAATTCGTTTACTTTGCCAGAGTTTATTGTTTTTCGTAAAATACTGTATGATGATAATAGTTGTAATGTAGTGATACTTCAGGGACACTTTGCGAAGAAAAGTTACGCATAGCATTAGCATTTCATTACATACCACTTGTATTTCGTTGAGTTTATGAATTATAATGAATGCCTCGTGGTGTAGATTACTTATAAGTTTCCGAATAATTATTATTTCTTAATAATCAATAGCTTTTTTGTATAAAATGAAATTATGGTCGTCCATAAAGACTCGGATATACGCATTAAGTAATGGTTCAATTTTCATCGATCTTCTCTTTTCTCTAATACAACAATTTCATAAAGTTTTGGGAGCAAAACATGTAGCAGTTCTGATAAAATCATGGGTTTTGAAGTAAATCCTAGAAGAGAAATATTTCTTCACTTCTCTTGCGTGTGTCACGTTCGTAAGTTATAAATTCAGAAGGGAACTACCGTGTGGGTGAGGTGTTGATCATCTGTTCGCAACTAAATGACAATGGCTCCAGAAGCTCATCAGCAAGAGTTAGATGGAAGAAAGATAAGGAAAAGAGTCCAATATGGGGAATCGAAGGATCAGTTTGGGGCACTTCCGAAGGATTTCGAGGGCAGGAGATCGAGTGAAAAGAAGCGGAGAAAGTGGTAATGAGAGGGAGAACATTCGGTGATGAGACCGGCTTGGGATTGAGGCAGAGGTTGCGGTGTCGGGGAGGAAAAGCTCACAAGAGGATTAAAAGTGGAAGAAAAGGTTCTGAGTGACACAGGGACTTAATGCTCTGAATTTGGAGAGCACTTTACGTGCGCCTTGAAGCTTCCAATCAACTCTCGTTTGTCTCCATCGCAGGCTTTGATAGTGTAAACGAATCCTTTTCTTTTCTCAGTAATCATAGAGATGAGATACTGAAGCAATTCTGCTTTGTGTATACGTTTAGGATTCCTAAAACAAGCGACCAAATGGTACAAAAGCTGCTTCATATATGGACTTGGATACTAGGCAAAAGATGTGAATTACTCTCTGCTATGCTGGTAGCCATTATGTGAACCAAATATTTTCTCGAGGTTTAGGCTTACAGTTATATATTCGTACCAATCAAAGAAGTCTAGATTTTTCGTTTAACTTTTCACGATTGTTTTCATCATTTGACGAAGAGTGGAGGAAAGTATCAGCCAAGTGAGTTTGAAGTAAATAGATAATAAAATTTTAACTGTAACAAACTATTTTCACTATAATAATCTATTCTTTAAAATAAAATTAGGCAATTCATAGATGAAGTTTAAACCTGACATTTCCTATAAATATTTTTCATCGTTAATTATGTAGTGATGAGCTTTTGAATTCAAAAAATATCGAGCTCACGTCAGCTGTACCTCTCAAATCTGAATTATATTGACTTAGTGCTAAGAAATCATAATGAAAAACATTTAAATCGGGGTTTCATTATTTTCATGTAAGGTAGTGTGAACTTCACATCTCCGCTTACAGATTCTTAACGCAACAATCGATCAGTATTCAAACGCCTCGAGAAAGTCCATTCCCTAATAGCATTTCACGTGGAAATGTGAGTCGTTAAGGCAAACGCTCCGAAGTGGGCGTATCCAAGGGTCGTAAGGAAATAAATTCCTTCCCATCTTTAAGGCAGTGACCTACAACTGACCATTAACGAAAAGAATGGAGGAATGAGAGTGAAGGATTTAAGGGTTAAGGAAGGGGTGCCGAGAGGAAGCCAGGGAAAGGAAAAGGATCTATCTGTAACGTAAAATGATCTTGTTTTGCTTAGATCATTGAGGTGTAGAAATGGAGAAGGCAAAGGAAACGGGAGACTTCCGGAGAAGAAGTGTATTGGATGCTTTAAAACAATGTTGGTTTATAGCTACATGAATCGCTTGCGACCTTAAATAATTTATTTTTCTATCCTACTGCTAACCCCAGTGAAGCATTCTCTCATTACTATGTATACACCTTTACTATTTTAACTTACGTATGTACCCATTCGTTAAACATTTTACTTCCGACATCAATATCTTGCACATGCGTGTTACTTGACAGAGGGGGCAAGTTAACTTCTCAGTTAAAATTAAGGCCTCCATTGAAGTCAAAGGGAAGATAACCGGGCGCTTTGTATTGGGAAAAGTTAGGAAGATAACCCCTTAGGAGCCGTGTGGCTGTATGAGAGGCTCTTTCAGCGTAGGTGGCGCTCGCATTAGGAAACTTGACTGTGGATACGGAATGGATAGGAAACCATTCGGGAGCTGTGTCCCATGTAACGATGGCCATATGTCAGTGGCGAGAAAAAGGCTTTCTAGAGCGTTCACGCCCACAAATATTTCTTCCTCTTTCTATATGAGGGCATCCTCATCTCTGTCCGAAGATCGCGATTGTCTCTCGTGAATAATGAGATTATTTTCATTTCGGGATATTACTCTCTTGTTTCCGTGTTATTCTTGTTAAGGCGGTGAATAATGGCCCAATTAGGTTCAATCACGATAACGTTGAGTAAATGTTTACATCCTGACAACTCCTTAAAGTCGCCTCAGTTGTTATTTCGAACCGAGTCGGGTCCTTCCTGTATTATATATCCTTAGATACTGACGTTATTTATCCAAATTTTCCGGCATGAGAATTTATTATGTCTTAGCATCTCCTTTGTAGTCCCTTAAACTGTAAAATATTGCTACTATTTTTCGTGAATCTTAGATATAACTTTGAACATACATATTTATTATGAGAGGAATTCTCTTCCGTCCCATTGATGTTAAAGCTATCAAAGAGAAATTTTAATTGTATTATTCAAACAGACGCAGGGGACGGCCCCAAAATGCAGGAGGCCCAAGAGCAAAGAGGGGCCCAAAATGAACTTTCTGGAAGCTCTTATGGAGATATTTAGCTTAGGAGGCTCTTATTAGTCCATCCTTCGTTGTATTTTTTCCATTCACAAAAACCAGTGCCCTAATCGTGGAATTTAACCATTTACTAACTATTGACATTTAAATGTATGAAACAAATGTGATTCATTTCTAATAATATTGTTTCAATGTGGTAAACTCATAAAAAAAATTCCTAAATCGTTGTCTGTCGAAGTCTCAAGAAACCGATAATTTTATTCGATCGAATATTTTTCACCTTTTCACATTTCTCCTCGTTACAGAGCACAAAGGAGAGAATTATCTTCTCAACGTTTCGATCAACGCGCGTATCGTTTCTGTATCATAACGTTCATTCTAATCCCGAAACACTTTCATCCCCTCTCTCACTCTTATTTTTCCTTCAGTTTTTTCACCCCACTCCCCTCTTCCCTAAGGCTAACTTTGCACCTCACCCCACCTAATTTTCTCTTTCGTTCTCTCTCCATCCCGTGTTTGCTTTGCGGACATTGGCTTTTTTGAGCCCGCGAGGGCGCCGTTTCCAATTTTTCGTTTTATTTCCGTTGTGTCGCGACTGTTTATCCTCCCTCCGATGTTTTCGTTCGCTATTTTTTCGAAGCGGCAGCAATGGATGAAGAGGATGTAATGACCGCCGACGACCTGCGCGGAAATCATTCCCTCGTGGCTACTTTCATTACACGTATCGCCGTAATCCCCCCCACAATGATTCTCGACTGTGGAGGAAAAAGAATTTCCTTTCGGAGGTAATCCACGAAAATATTCCAAGTTGTTTTTCCCTTCTTTCTTTTCTGGTCGCAAAACACGTGTTTGTTCCGTCCACATGCCCTCCAGAGATAAAATGTTATTTTTTTCCTATCCTCTCGACGGATGTTTCCTTCGAAATTTATGCATTGAAATACCTGTACACTTACACAATTCTTGTTAATTTTTTTTATACGCTTACCATCTATCTGTTTGAGGATATATATTGAAACTCATCTGTTTATCAAGGAGATGACGTAGACTAATTCTTTTACGAATGCTACACGATTGGAATTTTCTTTACCGTGATATAGCTAGTTTATATACCGAGCCTATAGGTACGAAATTTTACTGAAATAAATGGTATGTATATTATAGTAAGAAATAAATAGTATAGTATGATGAAATTCCCTTTTTGCAATTGATATGCAGCAATGCATGTGATTTAGACGTTCGATAAGCGTCGAGATGAATTATATCGGCTATCTAAGTGCGATCACTTCAGAATATCTGTTTCAGATTTTAGATTTAGATTTATACCCTGAGAGCCGCCGGTGACGTTTGGCAGGAGATATAGTGGTACCGTCATCAATATCTGATCTTCCCTATTAGCTTCTCTAATAGGGTAAATTAGGTATTGACAATTTTCCATTGACCAATAACTCCTAGTTAGGATAACGCATCAACTTTTCATTTCTCTCCTGTGTATGATACGTTACTATAGTTATTATTTTAACATTATACATATCTTTGCGATAAAGATTTAAGAACGAATCCTTCCTCTTTCTTTCTAATGGACAAATTTTGCTGTAGGGGAGAATAAACAGACTGCATCACCAAACGTCTCAATGTCTAATGACATCCTCTACTACGCGTTATAATACTATGTTCTCGAATAATGGAATTTTGTATTGATCTGTAACTGTATTAACAACCTGTCATTTCCTTTCGACAGATATGGTAGCCAATAGTGGCATTTCCATACAAAAACTGTTCAAAACGCCATGTTCTGGGATTCGTTAAAGGAGGGAAAAAACGGAGGATGAAAGGAAACCGCACCGATTGCCCCTTCTCCTTTTCTTTCTAACCCTTAATTCATGGATGTGGTCTCTCTCGTCTTAGTTTGTGGCTTCCAAAGACACGCGATGCGTTTTCAAAGAGCACGCTGTTCCCCTTACGCTCTCTTTCGGATGTTTTTCCTTCCTCGATAGGACTAATTTAGTCTTTTCTCGCTTACCCCGTGCCGACCAACGCCTAACATTATCACCGAAAGTCTTCATCCGTACAGATAAAGGAAAGAGAGGGCATGGAGGTGATGTAATGCAGAATCTGGTACAATATTGAATGAGGTTTATAATGGAATGAAATATTTATGGCTCTCTGGAAGAAGAATGAGAGGATGTTTTGATTTTTACGGGCGTTATTTTTATCCAGCGGATTTTAGATTTGATTTTACGGTTCAGTAGATCTTTTGAAGAGTTCTGACGTATTCGATCGTAAAAACAGGATCTCAACGGAAAAAAGTTTGAAGGAAGCTTTAAATGTCAGGGGGTTTGATTTTTAGCATTCTTTCGCGCGGTGATATGGATATGTTAGTCATACCGCGTTTCCCAAAATTGCCTTTGTAGTTAAGAGCTAAGACTGAAATACATCTACATATGTCATCTACATCTACATATGTACCCTGCAAGTCGCCTTTCGGCGTGTGGCAGGGGGAAATACATACTAGTATGGTGACCTTCAGAAAGCTTCGCTTAAATAAATAGTATTCAGTACCAATATAACGAAGTAACATTAATTTCCTAATATCTCTACTGTTACACTAAGTGTGATGTATAATTAATTAAGAAAAAATATCCTTTTCAGTCACTAATTATTTTTACAAGTGGATTACAATGTTAATAGGATCTTTAAATTACAGTTTTCGCGTGCAATAAGGGCTTCGAAGGAAAGTATCAAAGGACATAGAATCACATATTTTATATCCAGTATATGATGCGAAAACATCTGTATGTGGGAGATATAATTATCACACCTCGGAGAGGCTAACAACTGTAAAGAATGGTGGTGAAATCAGTCAATCAAGTGGTTCGTAAACAATGAATAATTAGAAACTGATTAAAATAACGCGAGAGGGGAACTTTGCAAACATCATCACGCTGCCCATTAGTCACCTTCTCCTGGCTGCACGGGGACGTCATTCAATTCATCGCCGGTCACTTCACTGTCACGGAAGGACACTACGCTCATTGGAAATCAATTCTCCTCATCCAGAGAGAGAAGAATTGGCCTAGTTATCCCGTTCGGAAGCGAAAAAATGCGTGCACCCTCCACGCGAATCGCTACAAAAATAAACGTCCGAACGCTCCTACAATCATGTCGAACGAAATAGAACTGTCGTCATGGTAACTGAGGTTATGGCGGAAGGGTATCGGAAGGAGCGAGGGAGTCAAGTGGATGTGTGCCTATGAAGGGAATGGGTGAGGATAATGAGGAAGGAGCCCTGCTCGTTGGTACGGACGAGCGGAAGTGGTGCAAGGGGTTGAGGGCTTGTGCGATGCACGAGGGCCAAGGGTGTGAGGGAGGGACAAAAAAGGGAAAGCGTGTATGAAGCGTGTGGGAGGACGTAATGAAAGAGTGAGCATGTGCGGTTGTTTTTCGATCCTTTTCTGTTTACGAGATCGGATTTTTTCTTCTTTGCCAGTCCTTTTTTCTCGTTGTGGATGGAGGTCTTTTTTCATTCCATGGTTTCGCTGGTGGAACTGAGTGAAGGCATGGGCGGGTTTTGAGAGAGTGGAGGGTTCGTTGAGTTGTAATGCGAGGGCCTCTTTTTATTTATCGCTCCAATCCTCCCGCGATGCCCGTCACGCGATTGGCGGCCTTTTTTATTCACGTTTTAAGTGGTAGATACCGGCGACGGTCCTCGTTTGTTTCCGAATTTTTCCTCGGCTGCTTAGGAATGTGTCCTAGATGAGTCGGAATGGAGCTCTAACTTAAAGTTCAATTTATGGAGAGTCTTTTTCGAAGGCGAAGAGATTTCTTCTAAGTTTGGACCGAAGCTGGATTTATGGAAGATGTGGCCGTTGATAGCAAACGATTGAGAGAGTGGAACTGAGAACAGAGATATTTCTCTATACTTCTATGCTCGGGTGGCAGCCCTATTGAGAGACATGAGTTGATGAATGTAGGAGAAAAATTTCACTGCTGCCAGACTCTGTAAGGATTCATGTACCGTTAACAAAAGATGTAGTGGCCTCTTAGTTATGCCTCTTCACATCGCTATTGTAGTTCTTGTAATGTTGCCCAACCTCGACTACCAAGTTCAGTAATTGAGGAAAAAATTATGCTGTTCGAATATGTAATAATTACACGAGCAATTTCTCAGCTATTCCCTCAGTATATAATGAGGAAAGAAATTTCTTATAATTTTATTTACGGCTACATTTAACTCGCAGTTCCTGTTTAAAGTTATCAATAAAGTATTATTGTGAGTAATTTTGAGCGTGAATAAGGGTAGATTCATATTCTTAGAACGGTTCAATAAAAGAATATAAATAGTTGAACCATCTGTGCTGCTAACGTCGTCACCAGACGCTTTTTACCGATAACTCCCAGTTCAGTTATCGGTCCGGTAATATAAAATCTTCCATTCAAATCCCAAAATGGTTAACGATGTGGCCGTATATAAATCCGAGGAATAGAGGATTGTAAAAGGAAGAGCGAAAGTTGATGGCGCCGCGATAAAAATAAGACTAAAGCGAATCTGAAGGAATGGATCTCCTCTGAAGATTATGTATCGAAAGCATTTTGGGCCACCGATTGCTTAGAACAGGATCTGTGGCCAAATATACTGGCAGAGTTGGCCAAGATTAGATCTTTAGGATCTCCTTAGAAATATGGGCTCTTTCCGGCTATGTTGGGGTGGAACGATAGGAAGCGGAAATTATTGATGGGAAAGTATTTTATGTGCTGGAAATATAGAGCAGTAGACACTGGACGATAGTTTAATGAAGACATTGATTGAAGATATTTTTGTGACATAGATTTTGGTAACATTTTCATAGGCAGTATTTTAATCTGTGATACACTGTACAAGATTTTACACATTTTAACTATTCTCATCTTATGAGTCACAAGTCTTTAACATGGTTTGTAAGTATTTTTGTATATTAATGCTATATTACTCACCGTTTACTGGTACATTCTTTCTTCCTCTCAAAGTGTTTTACCCTCGAGTATGAGGAAATGTGTTTAACTTTACTCGAGGAGGCGCGCGCCTTTAAAATCAAGAATAAACAGAAGTGAAAATAGCAACATGTCTGGGACTCGTATCCAAGCATTGTTATTCTTTTGGAGAGGTTTGTGGAGGAAATTAGTGATAGGATGTTTTTACCTTAGGTTCTCTCTTTCAAAACAGTGAGATAAAAACTTCAGAATATTTGTTTTGATTTTCAGTCAATAATGACGCAAAGTTATTGCCTTTGAGATTTTCAAGAGATGATCATTTACAAAGACAAAGATAACGGTACCTGAAAATTTACCGAGAGAAAAATAGAAGGGTTGTTGGGCCATCTCAACGTTTTGAATTCGAAACTATTGTCAAATAACGTTGCTATTGGGTATTATTGAAAATCATCTCTTGTAAATTCACATCGAAATCTCTGAGTGGGATGGTAGCGATGTTATTATTTGAATGGGAAACTGGAAAGAGCAAGGAAAACGATGAGTTGCATCGTCGATGAAGAGGCAGAAGCGTAAGGAAAAGAGAGAATGCTCCATCGTCGAGGTATTTTGACGTGGCTAAGAGGTAAATGAGGTAATGACGACGGAAAACAAAGGAAAAACGCCTAGGATGAGTACTTTTTTCCTTAGACATTAATGCACTTTGAGGGCGCCTCTCGAGTTGTGTGAAGGAGCTTAATAAGAGAAAGCAAGAAGACAGTAAAGAGGGTCTCTGGAAAAGACAAGAGCACTCAAATCCTTAGCTCTACCACACTCGAAGAGAAAAGCTGGAAAGCGGAAGAAGGCAGGACTGAGTGAAAGATAGGTGGAGATAGAAAAAGAGGGAAACGGAGAGAAAACAGATATAAGTGGTACAGTGAGGAAGATGCTTTCTTGAGAGGTCTGAGGAATTTTCAATACCTATAACTAACGGTGTATAAAGACGGCCAGATAACATGCAAGGTATGCTAATTCGAAAGTCCTGATTATTTTTTATTGTTTTTAAAGGAAAGATTTAGAGAAACGTTAACGAGAGGTTAAATAAGCTTTTCTAATCTGCACTTTGTTTTGAAATTAAATCTGCGTAATTTAATACCGAATACCCGACATTTGATTATTCCTGCTGTTATTCTCGACAGCTATAGCTTTAAAAGAAAATATTTTTAAGTTTAGGTTTTGCACCCATGAAACGGTTTGGTTGCTTATGGTACGCATGATAAACAGATGGTATAGAAAACTTTCATTTAACTACTGAAATGTACGATTTTTTCATTGAGTCAAAGGAATTTATAAACTAACTACATGAGAGGTAGAAAGAGGGGAAAGGAGAGTGATCAAAACGGCAAAGCAAAGAAGAGGGAAAATTAAGGCATTAGAGATCCTTTACGGGAAGAGAATGTGGAAACAGAAGAAAATGGACCTGAACGGGAGAGACAAAGAGAAAGGATTATGGAGAAGTAGAAACGGAGAGACAAGAGACTGAGTGAAAGCATTAGGAAGAGAGAGAACTTCTGGCAGGAAGACCGAGAAAGTTGTTGAAGTACAGAAATGACTCGAGTCCTCAGGAAATTCGGGAGTGGAGGAAAAGATAAAGGTGAGAGTGAGAGAGCGTGTTTTTGAGTGAAGCGCGGGGGTTCAACCGACGCGTCTTAAGGCGAGGGGAATGGTCCAGAGATCCTAGGGTAAGATACGGAGGCTCCTCCCATTCCTGTACATTCATTACCTCTCTCAGCCTAGCGACTCTTCGCCTAAACCGCCGCTAAACCGGACCGCCTCTCTCTATTTCTTGCTCTTAATCGTCTTTGGCGCCCTCTTCAGCCCCAGCCCTCTTCACTCCGACGACCTCCGTGACGCCTAGTACATCCCTCGAGCACTTGATTCTTCAAATGCTCTCCCGTCACTTTTTTCTTCTTCCCTCGAACGGTCTTGCCTTTGATGAAGAATGCTCGGGGCTAGCGTGCCCGACCAACTCTGAAGGGGTTGGAAAGAAACATTCGGTTCAGTTCTATTTTGTTTTGTTATACGAAGAGGTCTTGAAATTAGGGGTGAGAACTGACTTGCTTCTATCTCGATCTTTCTATCGTACCTTAATGGATTTTAAAGATGCTCTTGGTCGGTGTTTGAGCTATCGTGATGGCCCGCATAGCAGCGCTGATTGAGATTTATAATTGAGCTATTTAATTCCTGTTATTAGGGAGAAACTAAAATTAATTGGGCCTTGTAATTACTTTATTCGGTTAGGCGATCTCCTTATTAAATAAGCGGGTGGATTTAATCCGAGGAAGATTGCTCATCATCGTACTTCTCGGGGTTATTATAGGTCCCTGTAGGAAAATTGGAAGATGACTTCATGGATAGACTGGCTAAAGTTTTGATGGTGATAATTTTCAGGTCTCCAATATTTCCAACACCCCGAGTTATCGTTTCTTTATTAGCTTTTATGTGTCGAAAAAATAATCTCATCTTTGTCTGTATTTTTCCATGTTGGTCTCTTTAATTGCAAGGAATTACTTTATACCATTATGATTCACTTGTTATGTATGTATTTTATTAATCATTTGGTTCAATTCAGAGTTACATTATTTTAACATCGTGTTTTTGTTCGGCATCCTTAAGTTCCGAAGATTTTCCCAACACTGCTTTTTCAAAAATTTCTTTTGAATCAGGATTCGTTTTCTTTGTTTTCACTTCTTTTTCACCTACTGCTATAAATATTACAATAACGATGGAGGTTAGGTAAAAGAGACACCAACATGGGCCTATCCTAACCGATAATGGCTCTGTCTTTCTTTTTAACTCTCGATATCCTTTTAATACACCCGCTGCATCATTGCTGCAATAAATGTTACTTTGATCAATTCAAAAATACGTCTCAGCATGACATGGCGTACGATAGATGGATTCGTATACCGTGAGGTCGCGAATTGCCAGTTATTCTTTGTAACACCAGTTGCTATATTCAAGTTGATAGCCTCGTTCTTTACCGCATTATTAATGGTTGGTATACATGAAATATTTCAAGGATTGACACATATATGACTGTTTTTCCTCTGGTTTATTTTTCACATCCCTCCACTTCTCCCGCGCCTTACTACACCCACGCCGCTTCCCTCTTCACATTCCTCCCACTGACATCTCCTCTTCTGTGGGCATTCCTTTCCCCTCCTCGGCTTATCCTCGCGCCACTCGTTGCAATCTGCTCGCATTCTACTGCGGCAGACCCTCATTCAGACCGCACTCACTCCAAGAGGGCTCCTGTTCGTTCGGCCGAGGATTTTTTTATCCCTCCCCTCTACAACGCCACAGAAGTCATCCTCCCTCGCTCGTGTTCCTTATACTTAAAAATAAAAATCCCCACTCATTCTCCGAACGGCCCCGCCCTGATCCGATTCATTCCTCAATATCTTTTTGAAGAGTCTTCGTCCACTGCACTCTTCCTTTCTTTATTCTCATCTTTTGGCCACTCCGCTGCCTTTTCTTATACTCTATTGGATCCCGTCCCTGATCTTCTTTGCTATAAGCACTTGGGCAATCCCTGCTCCAAACCCCCGTTCTAAATACCACACCCTCCCACAATATTCATTCTCTTTTTTCTTGTTCTGCTACATGGAATATGATGGTATCGATTCTGTGATCCTGTCTCGAGCGTCGCTTTCTTCTTTGGTTTTTAAGGTGTTTCGTATTTTAATATGTCAAAGAATCTTATTTACCCGGTGAATGCAAATGAGGTCGAGAAGTTGAGCGTTACCTTAGCACTGTTTATGAATGGGGACGTTGCCCTTCTAATGCATTCCTCTGACCATTATATTTAGCTCTATTTTCATTTTATATTAGTATTTATTTCTTTTAACGTCGATGTTTTATAATACATAATAAAATATGTTATTTAAAATATCATTTAAATTATATACTTATGTTATCCTATGTATAATGTGGCATATAGTTACATACATATATATTTATTTAAATTTCTTTTATTCTGTACATTCTCTATCTCTTTTGGGTAAAAAAATTATTGGAGAAAATGTTTACTTTTTAGCAACGTTTATCCTGTATTGCTCAATTGTTTTTAAATGAATGAATATATTATTTAAATTTAATGAATGTCATTGCATATATTTTAATTAAGTCAAGAAACTTTGTAACTATATCATGTTTGTATAATAATAGTTAACAAATTGTATCTAAATACATTAATCACGAACAGGAAATCTCTTTTGCCTCCTTAGCTAGAGTGAAGTTCATGTTTGTTAAAGATTTACTCATTACTTCCAGTTATATTAATCTTATAGCAATACATTTCGTATTGTTTCATGTACATGTTTTAAGTATCAATGCAAATGACTAATTTATCTTTCCTTTTACTTTCAGGTAAGTGTTTGAAATCGTCCATTGCAGTCCTGAAAAATAATGCCAGCAAAAAGGTATCGTGCAATGCATGAAATGCATGGCTTTGAGTAGATCTGCTTCTTTCCGCGAACTCCAGAAATGGATATTTTCTCTTTTTAAGACCACGCGGAAGGCAATGCAAGTGGAAAAACCAGCAGGCATTTCGAATCGACACACACAACGCAATCTGATCCTAATTCCAGAGAACTTCACGCATCCCTCGTTCTTTTCTCCACTGAACCACGTAGGCTTCTCGGAATTAAATATTTTATTCTTCTTACTCCGCTACCCTTTGAAAATTCTTGGCCATCTTCACTCTGCCGTGAGCTTTGCTTCGTAAGGTATTCCTTTCCAGAGAACACCACGTAAAATGCAAAACAGTGTTGTTACGCTTAGAAGAAAAAGGGCATTACAGAGTGAATGGTATGATAGAAGTGTATTATTTTTATATCATTGCAAATAATGAATTATGTCTGGGACGTTCTTTTCAAATATTAATTTTAATTGAAATCCTAACGTTCGGAGACATTAATACGTCATCCTAATTTTCTATAATGGAGACATACAAAGTTAAATACAATTAATTTACCTTCGAATTACGCAATTCTCTGATTTTATTACGAAAAGGTCCCCTATATTAATTTAACACCTTTTTTGTTGTTAGTGTTCATTTATACGACACTCACGACGCGTTTAAATATCTGGGGAAAAATTTTCTTTCTTTTACTTTAGAAATTCTAGTAGTCAAAGTGGTTTTCTGAGTAAATGGTAAATAAAAGAAATAGATCATGTTAAAATTTTGTAAAGATGCATTCTCTCATTGATAAATAGAACCTTTAATTGCGATTTTCTGAGTGAGCATTCCTCTTAATACAGGGAATTAAAAGTATCTGTCGTTGATATGTGATAGTTGATGTCAAGTGGAACATGAGAGCACATTCATGCGTTGATTGCCAATGCTTTGTACTAATTTTAACGACCACTTGCAGTCTCTTGGTATAGAAACATTTCCATTGAATTCAGTTGATTTCTTGTGTCACGAGCTTAACAACTGATGCTGAATGATACCTTTTCCCTTTTGTATCCTAGTCAAGGATCTATACTCTATATATATCTCTAATAAACCATGGAGGGCTAGAGTAAAGTTTAAACTAGTTATTCTCCGTTTACACGTTTACACTCCATAGGTGATATTACGCAGATAAATCTTTCAGGTTCATTTCTCTCCATTCTCCCACGTCTTACGATAGCATTTTTGTATCCTTAATCCTTGCTTCTGTTCCCTTTCTCTCGTTTTAACCGTGAAACACGAGAAGAATAGCAAAATATGGGTGTGAGATACAGCTTGCATTCAAGAAATCCTCAGATAGAATTCGGATGAATCTGTGATCGATGTCACCGGGAATTGATCGATATTATGGAAGCGGTTTGGTCTGTTGGTGTTCATTAAGAGGCTTGTTTGTGAATCGCATGACGGAATGGAGTTCGGACCGTGGAAAGGGCGTTCCGTGATGGAATCATTGTGGGGTTTGTTAGGCGTGTATTATATTGTTTGCGTGGGTTGGATATTTTTTCTTTGGGATCGACTCCGGCGTCGGATCATTTATGATTCGGAGAACGCTGTACTTTTGTAGAGTACGGCTATCGGTTGTTGATTGGTTTTACTACCAGGGTGAAACTTCTAACTTTATTCCAGGAAGAGACAAGTCATTCTCAATGGGGTTTGATTGCTCCCGATACCCCTTATTATGGTTACGAAAATGCCAGGTAATTAACTCAAAGAAGCGATTCCAATTCTGTCTGCTCGCTATCAAAACGGAATCTTCTCATCCAGAAGCTACCAAATCTACTGCTTGCTAACTTGATGTTGGCAAATTTCATGAAAGATTATATCGCACGAGCCAGAATTTTTTCTATTATGAGAAACCTTGCAAGTTTTCCTGTTGGTTTAATTCCACGGGACTGTAATATAGAAGAATGTGGTTACAGATTGAATTATATATGGTAGATTTCTTAATTTTGATGCTATTGGGAGGATTATAAGAAAAAAAGTCAAAAAATAGAAGTAGTTTGCTTGATCTATTTCGAAAGATTTTTTAATTGTATAATTCTTTTCGGATTTATTATGTGGAAGGTTTAAGCAAAATTTATCCACTCGTTACAGTCGAGAAATCTCATATATCCACAAAATATTCGATTTCCGAATGTATGTGAAAGTTTTGCCTCTATTCCTTTGCCTTCCAGCTATCTTTTTCGGGATGATGAGAAAATAGGAAATTCTGCAACATACAGAGCTTAGCAGGATCTCCAAAAGCTCCAAGATCGTGCAATTGGGAAGGGCGTTTTTTATATATAGTCATACATGCGCATATATTTCAATACTTCGACATGGATATAGTGTTATGCGGTCAATTTGAATATCTTTCCTCTGCGATCTTTTCTAGTAAGGATGTGACCTTTTTTCTCCCGCGGTCGTCCTTTCTCCTTTAGACTTAATCCTTCAAACCGTTCCACTTTTGCCTCCAGTATCCCTTTCTCAGCCTCTTCGTCATTTCCTTTCTTTCTCTCATTTTCCATTCCATTCATTCTCTCTCTCTCTTTGGCCCCTTCTTTATACGCCATTCTCACTGATCTCTTATACAAAATCAACCCGTCATTTTGATCCCTTATCTTCTCGCTTCTTCTGGCGAATTCGAAGAGGATCAGGCTTTAGTTCTATGCGATTCCGTAAAATTGAGGGGAATATGCTCATATTAATCTGTTTTAAGATTCTTGAGCTCTCCTTCCTTTCTTTTAATTCTTGCTATCCTCGTGCCTGTGTTTATATGTATTCAGGCTTATGTGAGAATCTGATTGATTTAAAATAAATCAAATGTTCACAGCGTAAATGTCAGTATACTCCATTTCTCTGTATCAGTCTGTATCCTATTCTCCAGGGCAATTTTATCACCTCCTGTTGACTTTCTTTCAGCTGAGCAAGTGCTGCGGAGTTCAGTCGTAGAAATTATTACCTCCACGTTAAATTGTATAATTAAATATCAATTTCATATTATTTTATTAATTTTCTTGCAGTTATCCGATGAATGATATATAAGGCAAAATATCATTTGCATAATGAGGTATTAATAGGTACTCTTTCTGGCGCATCGTATAAAGATAATAAACTGAGGAATCCAACATTAATTTCTCAGTTTATCTATTCCGCTTTCCACCTTCGAAGTTTATCATGGTTCGCTCTTGAGTTCTTCCTTTTGAATCCATTTTCGCCTTTTTATTTTTCCTATGCATAATTTGGGCTTTATCTGTCCGCTGCCGTTTCTCTTTCGTATAATCCCCAACTTCAGTCTGACCGCTTCCAACTCCACTTTCATTTTCTTTGTTTCTCCTCGGCTTTTTTTTCTTTGCTGATTTTCATTACCTCTACTTACCCTTATCTTTCTGAATGTTATTCCCATCCCTATTTGGATCATGCTTTTTTATTCTTTCTTCAAAGCGGTTTCTTTAATCTTCGGTCGCTCGAAGAGAAGCAATACTTAAAATATTCATAAAATATATATACCGTAAATTTTTACGATGTTCGGCTCAGGTATTCGATATTCGTATCCATTTTCGGCAAAGGTTTTGTTTATTTTTCTTCAGCAGTTGTTTTCAACTTTGATTTTTAATTTAAAACTAAATGTAGATGTAAATCACCCGAATGATCTCTTGAAAGTTGAATTCCCTCTGTCGGTGTATCAAAGCGGAAGGAATTACATAATACTCTGCTATATTATAAAGATGTTCTTTATTTTCCTTCATTAAATAATTTTATTTGGAATATAATCTCAACTAAGTGATGATATAGCCTTATGGTGTTGTCAGGTACGGAAGTTATTGTTCTCTGCCGTCATGCAGTATAATCTATCGACCTAACCTTATTCTGTATTTTTATCTCTAACTAGGGCTGATTTAGAATGACGACTTAACAAGGCCACTCGAAACGACGCATACTGACATTCAATGGACAATAGAAATGACATGTAAACAGCCGTGTCTATGCGAGTTAAGAATCACGTTAGGGATTAAATCTATGAATAGGCTTCCGAACATGTCACACTATGACATGGAGTTCATCGAATAAGTATCTTGCATACCATAGCCCTAACAATGAACAATAGTTCAATATGCACTACTGTTCGTTAGTAGAATCACATGTAGTGGTATTAGTAATCACTTGTTAGGGCATTGTTTTGATATATTCATCCTCATTACTGAATCAGTATGTACGGTTTCTATATGATATTTCGTCATGTCCTAAAAGATGCTCTTTCCCCGGAATTCTTTTCGTCCTCTTTGGTTATCCCCTTCTATGATCCCTAGCTGTTGTGTCTATTGGATAAATTACGCGTCGGATGGTTATAAAGAAGCATCTCTTTTATTCCCTTGGTCGAGATTGCGTGAGTAATGTCTTTGACTTGCCCAGTTGGCGTCCGAGGGAGTGGGAGGTCTTCATGGGGATGGTCATTAGCAATGAAGGGGTTAGCAGACACAGGGAATTATGTTAGTGGCACTTGTTATCGACGGGGACTCCGTAGGAAGGCAGGTCGTGACCCGTGCTCGGTGACTCAACGTTTGATTTAACTCCATTGCTTGGTTGAAAGCCAAGACCTCCGGTTTCAGGAAGAACTCACCACTTTGCTATGAAGTCCTTTTTCTTAAAGAAAGATTGCTGCGCGTCTTGGGAGAGGAATGATGGTTTTTAATGATTTCGGGGAAATGATATTGCCAAATTGAGTGATTTTCGAATTAATAAGATGGAATAGTTAAAGAATTAAGTGAGAGCACATTGTATTTTTCAAATTTAATCTATTAAATCAAAAAAGTGTGAAACATCGTTAGGATATCGACGTCAGACAAAAGCTGGGTGGAAATTGGATAGTTAAGAAAATTCTCTTCGTTAAACTATAGATTATTGGAGAGAAGAGTCCCATTGAATTTTAAATTAAAACTAGTTTATTTAATTTTTATTAATTTAGATGTGGGATCTACTCTTTTCGGTCCAAATTTTAGAGATTTCAGTGCGAATTCTTTCCTTCGTGACTAAATTCATATATTTTCTTTGGTCCTTTCTCTTGACTAACTCGGAATGTCTCTAAATATAAAAAAATACAAATATATAGTTAATCTTCTAATTCATATTTGTGTAACCTAGTAACCTACTTTATCACTCAAGAGTTAATATTTAGGCACAGTCCATTACGGATCCTATCACTGTTAGTAGAATTTCGCCAACAGTTTTAGCGTTTGTGATTTTAACATGTTTTTATTTACTTCCAGGGGAGAACGATTTAAAACACAAAACATCGAATGCGTGACATTCTCAGAAAAAAATAACAGATACCAATTAATTCGAGCAGTTAAATTAAACATCTCTCTTCGTTAGCATTTAGAGAGAGTGCGAAGTGCTATGGACTATGCGTGTTTTCTTAAGCCTTCCCATTTACAACGCTAATTTACATTATGGCGGAAGCTCTCCCTCAAGCTGTTATAACCTATTCCATTTATAATCTATTTATGAGTTCTCCCTTTATAACGCTTTAATGCTTGAAAAAACGAAACGAGGTTTTAAAGCAAAAGCATCTTCGCACCCCTGTCACCTTACTTCCGACAGCCTGAAACGGAGCATTCCTTAAAAAGAGGACCACCCTCACTCTGTTCCCCTCTTTAAGAACGCTTGAGAAAATAAATCGGATCCATTTCTTCGTGCACTTACAAGACGGGAGAGGAGACCTATTCTTGAAAAATTAAAGATGTCACGTTTTAATTCTTCATATTGATTTCGTGGAGGAAAAAGTGCTAAGGAATCAAATTATTCTGCGTTGGTTCTAGTTTGAATTGATGATCCTTACTCAGCAGTCATAGTTATGTTTTTCTTGGTATTTTGAGGTGATGCTTATTACTCAGGCTTAGCACAAATTACGTGTTGTTATTTAAAGCGTAAGTATAGGCGCGATATTTTTTCATTGTTATTCTTCTTTACGAAGAAGATAAAGGTAGAAAGATTGAAATGGTTAAAGACTGATTTTCAATGAGGGAGTTACGTTGTGTGGCCTCAGATTTCTTAACGTGAGCTACTCTGCCATTATTTCACTTGTGAAAGTAGATTGAGTTAAACGAAGTAATTTTTCATGACCTTCATCCATGACATCTCGCCGCTTCTTTGTATTAGTGGTTTAATTCCAATAAAGTGAAGAGAACCCTTTAATCAAAACATATCACGAGCATAATTTATTGCCGAAATGTTGGTTATGAAGAATTTTTGACGTGATCATTTGCTCCATTTCCCCAACAATCAACTTCTTCGACCCTCGCAAGAATCATCTTTTAACAGACGATTGCTCCTAATAGCTCCCAATACATCTTTATTTGAAAGCAATTTAGGTAGCTATTAGTTTGAATTAGGATTGCGTCCTTGATAGACGCACACTCGACGAAGCGGGCATATTTAAATGACAAAGCATCGAGAATTTCCTAAGTCCTCTGCGTCATACACTTAAGCAATGAAAATGTTCCTTTCTGATTTTTCGGAAATATCCGGAGGAGTGAAGTTTTACGTCGGTGGTACTGAAATTTGGATAAAGGATAAGGTCGTAACTTTAAGTGAGGGATACGTCATGATTCCGAATGTTATTGATGCCAAGAAAGGGAATGAAGTGGGAGGAAAATAAATCCGTGATCATTAAACAGAATATACGGGACACGTGAAAGTAAGATTCTTGAGACACTCCCTATCTTCCTCAGCTCGTCCTTGTAGCTTTTATTCCTCACCGCCCACCTCTTCCTCACCCAGGAAGGCAGATCCCTTCAGAGAGAGAGGAATAGATGGAAATTGTAAGAAAACACGGGTTCTGAAAGTAAATCGCAGCGGGTTTCCATGTCATGGCTTCTGTCTTTCCTTGCTTTTCTCCAAAAACATTCGAGGGACAGAATCATCTTGTTCTACCGTTAGACTGATGTTTTTGTGAGCTCTCTTCCTCGGAATTTTCTCAAGATGTGATTATTTTTTATTTGATTTTTCTTTCCTTCGACTAATCGATATAAAATTGTGATTTTTCTGAAAGCCGAGGGGGAGTGTCGCAAACATCTCTAGATTCTTTGCGAGTTTTTACTGAAATTAAAATTCGATTTTAAGGAATGCTCCCGCTTTCTAATTAATTCTTTCCTTGGCTGAAATTCAAGCGCAGTAAGCCAGCCTCGAATTCACCGTATCTTAGTTTTTTACCAAGTGCCATTAAGAGAAAGAGAATATTGCAGTTGCTAGTCCCATTTTCTCGGAGCTCTCTCGTGGGACTGAGGCGAAAATGATTACCTAGCTTAGTATTTTTCATCTATCCGATAATGGCTGGTTAGAAAAATATCTTCACCGTCGTTAAAAATTAAAGTTCTCAAATGCTGTTGGTGAGCGGATAAGAGTCTCAGGATTGAGCTAAAATGCGCTGCTTCTGAGGTAATAGGTAACATTAATGCCCGAGCATAATTAGAGAATAGCGGGATCGAGATCTCGCATGAAATTTAAACACCCCATTAGCCGGCCACGTTTTAAGCCCGCCGCTTTTACGAAGTGAAAAAACGCCGCTGTCCAGCACGCTTCTATGAATAATCCATCTCATACCCAGTCGTTATCGTCTCCTAGCGGGTGGCACTAATTTCTATTCCGGGCACGTATTACGGTAATCCACCTCAATATCTAGAAGCATCAATATTCGAAAGGAATAAATCATATTTTTCCTGTTCTTCATTCCGTACAAAATTGGATTATCCCCTTGTATTGATTAGCACTTCTCGTTCTTAGTTTTTACATATAATTTACAGGGGCCTAAACGCCTCCAATTTGGCACCAACGTATTTTTCAAACTAAGTTCGTCAAGGAAAACAGGAGAGTTACGGAATGTTTTCCGGTTTGGCATTCTGAAAACAAATCACATGGGATTCTTTGGATTGCTCTCTTCTTCTTAGCATTCAATAGTTCCGTTCAGAAGGTAGTTAAATCTTTAAGGACCCCCTGAATTTCTTTTCGGTAAACATTTTATCTCTCCTCCGTAAGCTATATAAAAAGGTGGAACGCGGATGAAAATTTATATCACAAAATCCGTTTTGGAAACCATTAGGCACCACGCAAATTCAGAATTCGTCTTATTGGCTTCCGTATAAAAAGATAAAGTTAATCGGTCCCTTACCTTTTTCTCATACTCTCAGAAATAAAAAAATGTTTTGTTGTCGGGCGGAAGAAAGCAAAGTTAATTAAACATTTAAAAGGTTTTCCTAACCGTTATCGGAGTTCAGGGCAAACAAGAGGAACAGTGATATAGTGTCGTGGCGCTCCGAAGTTACTCCGTCTTAATTGAATCCAAACTCGAGATTGGAATATATGGAGCACGGCCTTAATGAGATAATTCTTCCTTGAAACCCAAACGAAGCGATTTATTTTATTTTCCGCCGACCACCTACCAAACAGTTGGTTTTTATTCGTGGACGAGCCCTCTTAACACCGATACCAACCCACCGAAAAATGTATGTTACCTTTTCTCCGATCCGATAACAAATCTCTTAGAAGCTCGGAAGGACCATGTTAGAGTTGATCAAAAACCAATCACCATAAGTTTCCCCGTCTCCTCCCGCCCAACCCGTTGCCACCTTTCCCAGGAAAGGATTTCACATTCGGAAAGACCACCACGTTGTTTCGCTTCATTCTCCCAGAAAAACCCGATTCTCTTCTCCCATTCGGACAACCATCCAGGGACGGAACAGATGATATCAGAAAAAAATACGGGTTTCGACAGAATTCGTTCTCGGAGATCATTACTAACGATGGGGCCAACCTCTTATACTCAGAAACGGGCAGGAGGAGAGATGAACGCTAGAAATAAAAGGCTTTTTTTATTTCTGGAAGGAGCGAACTATATGATAAAAAAGGGGCGCGGTTCCATTTTTTTTCTCGGTTCGTTCGATAAACTCTCGGGAATCGTTTCCCCTTTCCGTTTCAATCGGATCGGTATCACTTGATGTACGGGCTCGGTCTTTTCGACGCGTCCAAACCAAACCCTGGAAGATTTGTATGGACATTCCCTAAGGGAACCCTTTTTCGCTTCCTCTCTTCGGGACTAACAACCTTCCGTCACAACCTACAGAAAACTGTCATCCTAGGCTGTTTTCGCCCCATTCCACAACCGTCCACGTCTTTTAGGTTCATATCTTTACTTCGGAGGTGGATTCCTTCGAGGTATATCTACCATTTTCCCAGAGCGGTCCGCTACGAGATGTCAACTCTTTCTCCTCTCTTTCTGTGTCGTTATCCGTAAGTCCATCTATAAATCGTGTCCACGTTTTTATTACCGTAGGGTTTGACACATTCCATGGAGATGTCGCAAAGGTCAGGGTTTGTTAAAAACTTATCTTCGGATTGTTATGCGCTTGTATTAAGTGGTGGGGGAAAGTGGGGATGAGGTGGAGATGCCTTAGCTAGTTGACATCTGTTTGATTTTTTTCCATACTTGTCTCCTGGATACTAAGAGAGACGCGTGACCGTCTGATTGAGATGTTAAAGTGTACGACAATGAATCATGTTTCCTTTGTTTTCGTTTCCGCTTTGAGGAGTTGACTTTTCAAGTAGCGATGTCACGTCTTGCTTATTCTGAGGCATTCGCGACTATTTTTAGAATCGTAATGCAATTTAAAGATAAAGTGAGAATTAGCTCATCCGACAATACAAGGTATATTCAGCGAATGTATCTTGGGGTCAGGTCCAGCAATGTAAGCATTTCTATACTCTGACTGACAGAAAATAAATCATAAATATTTCTTTATGGCCAAATAACGGACAAGATTTCTTTGAAATGGTATACGAGATTCTTAACTCAGTTTTATCCTTAATCAAATTTAAAAATAAATTCGAAGAAAATGTAGGAGAACGGTATGTTATATTGTTGTGGTTTAATTTAAATTACTATTTTATTTTGCTTTAAAATGAAGGTGATTGATGTTACCAGTTTCATTTTATAGTAGGAAAATTTTTTATTGAGTGTAGTAATTAATGTAATTGTAATTACGAACTATCTCAGAGAGACAGATATTTTTCAGATACTTTAGACTCGGTTAAAACAATTTCCGTTGAGGTCAACTACTATTTTGAATAAGATGGAAATCGCAGTATGACTCAAGAGGCACGTCTAAAAGTTCTGTTATGAAGGAGAAATAGATCTCTCCAGTTCGATTACAGTTCAAGAGGGTTGAAGGAGTTGAAAAAAACAGGAAGACAGACGAAGAGAGTGACCCTTGATTAAGAGCACTCACTTCCAGAGTATCGTTCCCCGAATTGACGGCTATCTATGCTGTTCGGATCGAAAAGAAATGTCGAAGACGTGTGCTAGTTCACTTCAGACGTCAGCGAGAAGCGGGTAATAGGATGTCAATCCTCCAATTTTTATCTTATCCTCAATATCTTGCTTTCGAATAGCTTCACTCACTACCTCGTGTCCCAAATGTCACTTATTTGTTATGTGAAAGAATTCTTGTTAGAAATACATTCCACGCTCCACTTCTTTCTCAGATTTATTCAATAATGATCACAGACGAAGAAGTTTTACATTTCATGAAAATGAGAGCAGAGATAAAATCCAGTTATATATTCACATTTAGAAATCTTTAAATATAAGGGACAATAAATATGACGTAAAACATTTACTTTGAAGAGTGAAATTTCAATTAATGCCAGGTTTAAAAATTGATAATTCCCAGCCAGGTTTATATCGCGACATAATTATTAATTTGATTAATTTTTTGTAATTAATTAAAATTAGTTTGAATTTAATTATTTTTCAAATGACGTTTTACTGCGAATATTTGTTATCAATTTATCCCGAAATCATACGCATGACTTCAGGTTTTATTCGTAACCATGGAGATGTGAAAAATTATTCATAAAATGTTGTTTTCCTGATGTAAAATAAGTATTTTAATTTATATTTCAGATACAGCATGTCAAGGGATAATCGCAATAGTGGTAGCGATAGGTTTTAAAATTTAGATCAATAGAGAATCACCTCATCCAATCTTTTCTCTAACAGAGGTGAGGAAACTAGGAAGTAGATTTGATCAACGTGTATTCCGTCGCCTAGTAATTAAACAACCGTCGGCAGCATCTCCGCTTCGTTCTCTTCCGTACCCATATCGCTCTCTTTGTGCGAATGCCACTCTCTGAGAGAAGCCGCCGTACCCTTTGCTCCTCCCGCTAACTGCCACCCCAACACCGCTCCTTTTATCTCTCACCGGAAATGGAAAATCCACCCCAGTCAAACAGGTTGCCGATAATTGGCTACGGTTGCCCAGCAACTGCTCGGGACGGAATGATCAGCACATCCAAATTTTTTACTACGAATGAATACTTTCCGAAACAATGCTAAAAGTAACGAAGTTCTCCCTCAGAATGGATACCTCGAAATTCGTTACGGCCCCTGAGTATAATTAACGCTGCGCATCCTGTTGTGAAATTTCCCGTGGATGTAATTCCGAAAAATTAAATTCGTTAACTGTGGTAATTTTTGATACGGCTCTCGAAGGGCCGTGTGCTTCGATAGAATAGATAAGCAGAGGTTCATTGAATTCCCGTCTTTCCTATCTCAGGATGAGATTGACGTTATTAAATTTGTATTTAGTTAGATGAATACAAGTAATTAATTCGAGCTGTTTGCTTAATTTATTTATTTATTTATTTATTCATTTATCACATACAGCATACTAGTGCCATACTTAAACTAAAGGTAGCTTCTGGTCGCTGTTTTAAAGCTCAGCTTCCTCATTCATTCTTTACTTTATGGTGTTTTATTGTATAAAAATGACATGAGACAGTTATCTTTCTATATAATACAAAGAATAGAATATAATTATCAGCATCATCTAAGAAAAAACACGGTAATTAGTTATCATGTGTATAATGTCCATCTTTAACTCACCATTGATTGCCTAAAATTTATAATACTTTTGCGGAATCTGTAGTTTAGAATTGCCCATTACAAATCTGACAATACTTCTAAAGACGCCTATGGCAAGAGAAAAAGATTTTCCAAAGGCAATAATATGTAAATTCCAGTAGTTGGCACACGAGAGACGCATATAGAGACTGATATTTTCCTTCATTCACATCAACCCCTTTTTCGACTGCCCCGATGGAAAAAATATATGGAATTCGAGGCATTTTGCCGAGTATATTTGCATATCCGAAACAACGCTTCCGAGGAAAAATAGAGAGCGGAAAGGGGACTGAGAAAAGAGAGACAGTCAAATTAGTTTTTCGGAAAAGTTGGCGTACGTAAAACGAAAAAAAAGGAGCTCGCCGTAGGAAAAAATATAATCCTCGGAATTAATCACGTACCGTTTTGTGGCCTAGGCCTTTTTGGATCCCTAGGCCGAGGTGGTGCTGACGGCATTTCCATTAAATTTGCGCGAAAGGACGCAGTGTAGATTAAGTCCGGCGCGGACAGGGTGGAGTTGAGAGGGGTTTGGAACGCAATTACATCCAGGGCTTCATCCCTCCTCCTCGTGTTTACCGGAAACTGCGGAGGGTTGAAGGAACGAAAGGTGGGAATATGCTTGAGAAGTTGGAAGGAGATGCAGAGGTATTTCATCCCCTCTTAAGCTTTGGAATACAAATAACTGTAGAGTAGCCGGGATTAGGTGTAATTGATAAAGAAACCATATATTCTTGTCTTCACGTAATAAATCAAATTTTCTCATATTTTTGGTAGCTGACATGTTGAATGGTGGCTTTTATTCGAGTTATCTTTATTGAATATTATGAAAATTAATGTATAGGATAACCATGTTGCACTCATGGAAATTACCCTCTTATACTCAGCCAGGTTAGCAATAGTTATCTACCTCACATTTCATTTTGCCTAATAAACCTCATTGCTTCTCCAGAGTCTTCGGCAATTAAGTGTGCAAGGGCTTTATTCTGGCCTTCGTACTGAATACTCTAAAGACAGACTGGTAGTCAGTGTCGAAATAGTATTTGATTTGCTCCATTAAATCAAAGCAATTGAGTTTTTCACAGTCCTATCTCAAGCGAAGATCCATAATATATTAATACATCGTTATAACGAGGGTTTCCGCGGTGCATTTTTCTTGATTTCTTAGATATGCATCAAAAACCACTAATGAAAAGGAAGTAGTTATTCCTAATAGAAAAGTCATTCATTTCATGAGATTATTTCAATCGTAAATGACGTCAGCCATTTGTTTAGCCACAGTCAATAAATATAAATATTCAACGATTTCAATTGGAAGTTATGGTCGTTTTGCAGGATTTTCACTTCTAATTTTCAATGTTACTTCCAAAGTTTTCTCCGAAGGGATTAATTGTAATGCTTCATGGTCGAAATACGTACGGTACGGTAGCAGGAAGGTAGAGCTCTGGAACGGAGATAGGAACGAGAGAAGGGAACGCAGGTCTGCCACAAGCCACATACGGTTCATACCACTGCTCCCCGCACAACCCACACATTTCTCTCTCGGACTCTCCTCTTTAGCATTTTGCAAGGGATGGCCTCCGTAACGAGGAGGCTGGCATACCTCACCCGCATCTGAAAGAGGGAGGAAATATTATTTCCTCACGGAATTCCCAGGTCTCCGACAAAAAGCTCCGAAATTATAATTTCGCGCGATTTTTCCATTTGGAGGGCTTAATTTTTTTTTCTGAGTCTCCTCGCGAAACGTAGGGAATTTCCCGGAGAAGTGATGGGATTCTCCCCGTTTGGAATGGAATTGTTGCGGAAGCAGTTGGTTGGCGTAGGCAAAGAATCTGCGGAGGGAAGTAGTTAAGGAGACTCCAGCTGGAATTTAGTCGCATATTCTCCAACGAAGTTTTTCGAAAAAACTTTTTCTAGCCGTGGTTTCGTAATCCTCATTAAAGAAAGCTTCCGCATCCCCTGTGGGATTATTTCGGAAATAATAGCGTAAGCTTCTTAACCGATTCATGAATATGGTAATTTTTGTTTGAGGTACTCAATCTACATTCTACCTTCCTTAACCGATGGACTTCTCTGGTAAAATGAGTATTACTCTATATCTTAATAAATTTTCCTTTTTTATCCTGACTTAATTTTGTCCAAAAAAGATTTTCTAATACTTAGGAGCATATTTTTGATAAAATAAGTTCCGTTATCCTATCTTCTATGTAGTTGCTGGTTTTTCCCTACATTGCATGTAAATGTCTTATCTGTTGTACATTATGGATGAGCCTTAATTTACAAGAAAGCTGTGAGATTTCACAGCCTTATTCTTTCTCTGGCCTGAAATACATTTATTTATTTCAAAAACGGTAAGTCAAATTGCATGATGCTAACTTTTGTTTCAAAAATTTTCATCCCATTCATGTCGATGTTGTT
Organism: Pachydiplax longipennis; assembly: GCA_036926295.1. Lineage (NCBI taxonomy): Eukaryota > Metazoa > Arthropoda > Insecta > Odonata > Libellulidae > Pachydiplax > Pachydiplax longipennis. Next base: position 24,654,257 of record JAVFKF010000012.1, read on the forward strand.
TGCATGTATGATCGTAAATTTTCAAAAAGTTTCCGTCTTAATGGGCTCAAGTCTTTTCAAAGAGTATACTTGCTGCTTGTGGAGTGCTTTGCCTTCCTAGTTGCTTATAAAGTGCTTTCAAACCTAAAATATGGAAATGAATTACACTTTCACTGCAACGAATTTTTGAAAGTTTGGATGAAATAGCTAAAATTTATGCATTGTTTATTATTTCATAGTGCTAAAAATGCTTTAAACTAGTAATCATGTATGTTCATCGTATACACAATCATGTATATTACATCATAATCATCTATAAACAATATGTAAGTAACTGCTGATAAATATGGTGTATATGTGACCTTTGTGCTACTATATTTTATTACTTGAGACAGTGTCTTAGATACATTACTTTTGTGTATGATATACTTGTATGTTGATCCCCACTTTATGATAACGATATTTCCGAACATGTAGCTAAATTTCGAATATTTCTGAATAGCTTCGATATTTCTCAAAGTGAGTCTGCGGAGGACCACTCCCAGAAGCGTGGGTAGTATGCACGCTTAGTATCGCCAGTGAGCGTGTGTCAAGGAGAGGGCGTGCTTTGCGAGGAGATTCGTAGATGAGAAGGGGACTCTTAATTATCACCCCACCTTTCTCCTCCTCCCCTCACATCATCCTTCCTCGTCCTCTGCGGTCCGTTAGCTAAATCAACAGGTACCAAGAGACGCCGGCGGTGAGGAGAATGAATGGCGCTGTCTACCACGGGGTCCAAATTTACTTGACTGGTGCGTGGTAAACAATGAACTATCTCTCTCTCTCTCTCCACCCCTTGTTTGGGTAACACCCTCAACCCTTCTACAACCCCTTTCTCACCTATTCCGGCATTTCTTCCCGGGATTTCCCTCCTTTCCCGCCATTCCTGCGTGAGGAAACGACGACGGTGACTTTCTGAACGCACTCTCCCCATTGTTTCGCTATCATTACTCCTCCATTCTTCTCTCCTTACGGATTCGGGTTCGCCTTTGTTGTCCCTTGATTCTATAGGGCTCCCCTCGTTTATTTCCCGTCCTATCCTCATATCTTAACTTCCCATTACCCCTTTATAAGTTTCGCTTTCTCGTTACGGGTGAAAAGTTTTCCATTTCGTTCAAGAGGGGAAAACTTCTTTACTTACATTGTGTCATTGCGGAGTAAATCTTAGATTGTCTCTACTCTTTGGCGTCTCCACTTCTTCGAGTTATCTTTTCGCATCTGCTCTTTGAAACGTAGAAGTTAATCTAATTTCAATTCACCATTAACCACTCCCAAAAGTGAATTTATAGTGTGGTTAATAAAATTTACCTTTTCATTGAAGCTTACTGTTGTATGTTATGAAACTATGGTAAGATACTGATAGGAGTAAATTTAGAATTTTAAATCACTTTCAATACAATTTTTCTGCTCTTACTTTTTCATTTTGGTTGTCATGATTCTTGATGGAAGACTTCTTAATATTAATTGATTCTTAATATTAATGATTCTGATATTAACAGATTAAAATTCGTTCCTTGATAGATAGATAACATGTTTTTTTAATTTTCAATAATTGTTGTCTTCAATTACTCTATTCCTATCCTACATTATCGCCGCTACTAACTATTTTGTGACATAATGGTTGATTATAAAGACTAGTATAGTAAATTAAGAAATCAACATTTACTCATCGTCTTTGGACTAAATTACTTTAAGCAGACATTTTCCTTTTCCGTTTTCTGTAATCTGATATGCATCATTGATTTCCATGCGTTACCCTTTTATATAAAATAATTCCGTTATCATTTATTACTCTTCTTTTCACTCATTCGTCTTATATGACAACGCTTTAGCGCTTGCAAGATTGATTGTTTCCATTTATCGCAATATCTCACCGTTGTTTTCTTTAGATTGAAAAACATAGTAACAAGTTGAAAACAGGAGATAAGGCCGAGGAAAACTAATAAAGCTAAACTAGAATAAAGAAAGCAACATGAGGTGCATTTCTTCCTCAAGTGCTGTATACGTACATTTTTTTAAGCTCCTTTCCGAAATAATATCTTCAATTATCCTACTCTACCCCATGGAGTCACATGCATTTCGTCTATCTCATCTATTTCCCTCAGTCCTGCGTTAATTTACACCATACAGACGTATGCGAGTGGAAGTATTTTGCGTGAGGTGGAAAACTTCTAATGGTATTCGCGTATACTTTCCGTTCGTTCATCCGTTCCAATTGCTCGCGTCGAGAACAGTACTTCATCCTCAAGCACGCCTTTATTGCCAACCTGTGCCCCACTGGATCGTACGGCAAATTTCCGCGTACAGCCCTTTGTTCTTCAGCCGACTATTATTTCTCTCCGCCACTCGTGTGACTTCGCTAATCACCGAGTCGCCATGTCAATCGCACTCTCTCCCTTTTTACTCTTCTATTCGCACCTCTCTTTCAAACAGAGGGCGCTCTTTCCCCATTCTCGCGGTTAATTTGAAAAAATCAACGGCCCCCACTCACCCACCCCTTTTCTACAGCCCGCTTTTTGCACAGTCGGCGCTCTTGTCTGTTTGAAGAAGCCGTAAAGCATTAAGTGGTGACCTACTAGTTAGCGTGTGCGTGCACGTCGGGGAAATTCAAATTCAATTAGGTATTTTCGAGGGCTTCCTTCCCTCTGTCTCGCCCGTATACTCGGGTATCAGGAACGCGTGGCTTCTCTCCAGTTGTTCATTAACGCGGACATTTAAGATGCTGGGGGTAAAGGATTCCTAATTGTGTGAATGTGCGGCGTGAATGACTGCTCTTGAGTTCGTTTGTAGTGGTCGCGAGGGCGATATTATGGATTCTCGGAATGTGAAAACAAAGAGGCATTCGAGGGAATTTTTTCGCTAAAGGGATGTAATGAAATTTGGGGTGAATCTGAGCGTTGATTGTGCAAATTGTTTGGGATTATTTTCTGGATAATGCCGTCTTTGTGAGGATATCAGAAGGTTTAAGCTTTATTTAGCGTAAGCATTGTCTGTTGCGCAGATGTTCTAATTATGAAGGTAAAATGAAGAAATAATGAGGTTTGAAGATGTGATGAGATTTGATGAGAAGAGATGAGATTTGAAAAATATTCAGTTTAGACCGTAGATAATACTAAAGATGTTCAAGTACGCGATTATAATATTTAACGTAAGGTTTAATCAAAATGAATAAATGTATCTCAGAACGGAAAGCATCTCATCGAAACAATTTATCTGGATAATTTGTGTTCAATTTTTACATACTCTTAGTGTTATGGGGGTCTAATTACATTGAATTTAATTGATGATTCGAGTTACATTCATAAATTACGATTTGATTGTATACAATGAACCCCAATCAGTTAAATTCTCATTGAAATTGATAATACATTACCTTTTTCTTCGCTATAACGATGCCCTGCAAGATTTTCTCCAGACGGAGATGAGCATGTGATTTTTCCTACCTGCAATCGGGGTGAGAATCTTTCGAAACCAATTTATTTCTTTATATTCATGAGCTAAACTTCTCCAAAGCTCTAATCGATTACTCTCAAACGAGAATTCTTTGCAAGTTAAATTTTTCAAGAGGGAAAGAAATTCTCTCACTTTCAACTGATACGGAAATTAAATTCCGAAGTTTTTTTACTCCTCTTTCATTCCAATAGGTGTTCACTCGCGACACAACCGATGCTTCAAGGAAGAGGGAATAATGGGTCCGATTAATTACGGAATCCCTTTGATTAATGGATCCGAGGCAAAATAAAAACTTTTATCTCCCTCCGAAATTAATTTCCGCCCGAGTTTGTCACCTTGAGAGAGTTTTTTAATTAAGCCCGCCGAAGAAAAAAGCTCGCGACGGAGAAACTGAGTGAAATATTTTCAATTAAACCCTTCCGCTGAGGAGGAGTTATTACATTTCCGCCCGCGAAGATTCTTCCACTCGGGGAGAAGCGGCAAATGAGCATAAAATAAAATCAAGGTGGAAAGATAATCGCCTTCTTTGAGAGAGTTTCGACGCGCTCCAATCGCTCCGGAGAAACTCTTCCGAAGAACTTTTTATTCGCTGAGTTTTAGGGGTATGAAAAGGGTCGGAAAGGTGGGGCAGAGGTCTCGAATGTCACAGAGAGAACGTGTGTTTCCGCGGGGAGAAAAGGGAGAGTAGGGACGGCGAAAGAGTTAGACGGGTAGAAATGACGCGAGGAATCGCTGATTTATGTGGAGAGAAACGCGGAAACGTCGCGGAAAAGGTGAGGCGGAATGGAGGCGTTTTTATAACACAGAGAGACGAAGGAAAAGGAGCGGAAAGAACTGAAATTAAATTCCACTCTCGGAAGATTCTCGGATGAACTCGCATAGATATGGGGAAGACCGCTGCTTGGTGAAATGAGGATGCGAAGAAAAATGATTGCGAGAAGTTTTGGAGATGGAAAAGGGAATAACAGATAACGCAGTATGAAATGAGTAGATAGCGAACGAGTGAAACTATAGGGAATGGGATTGTATGAATGTAAACTAAAGTAGGCTGAATGTTTAAATATAACAATTATAAATTATCTTTATAGTCTAGTGTTAATACTCATTGGTTATCATTCGCCTTCTTGCAGCATCAAAATAGAATTTATACGTACAGAATAGTATATTTACACGGATAATTTGTGGTAGTCACGGCCCACAGCTAATTTGTGGTAGTCAAAATAAGTTCCTCGAATTTATGAATTTAAAATAACATCACCTAGTGAAAGGTTTACTAGCATCACGTTCGGTAATTATTAAACCCGCCCCATGAAGCTTTGAAGCCTCACAAAATTCTGCGAATTCATTCAGCGCTACAACTTCATTAACATTTATTCGAATGACCCCTTTGGCTACTAGTATAGAATGCACTCACGCAATGAAAATTTTCTACATGAATCAATGCCATTAATCAACAGTCCTGTTTTTCGTAAACACCGTCATCAAATACAACTTTTAGAGAGTGTAACATTCACAAATCTCCTAACTCTCTCACCCGTTCGATCTTTCCGTATCCCCATAAAATAATTCCTTTGTTTTCATTTTCATCTCATTTTATTACCTATATCAACTGTCAATTCTTCGACAATGTTTATAATTTTAAATCAAGCGCTTGGGTATTTATCAACACATTTCGTCGGTCTCGAAAAAATAATAATTCAATCTTCATTCATTGCTTGAATTAATTTGCTCCGTATTCCTGAATTATCCTTTGAATAAATATCAATTATGAAAGTGTTACATTTTAAATTATTCCGTCTTCTGTTTTTCATCCATTTCGCGTTTATGATATCCGTTCATCTATTATTTCATCTTCAGAGCAAACAGCCTTCCTATCCATCCAATATCCTTCGGCTATTCCGCTGCCCATCAATTCAAATTCATTCCTTCCCCTAACCCACCTTTTCTTCCTTCCCTCATTCCACCCACTCATCTCCTTCCCCAGGTCCAATTGCGGGAATACTCCATGTTGTCGTGGGGCCGTGAAATACGATCCTCGTTTGTCTTCCGCTCCCCGCCGCCGTCGCGACGCAAGAACCATCTCTCCCTTTCCGCCAAACTAAATAACTTTCTTACGCCGCCAACCCATTTAAGTTTCGCGCACCTCTCTCTCGCATTCTCTTTCCGGAAAAGTTCCTCCCGAAAATCCGGATCCCGTTTGCGTGCGCCTCCCAGGAGAGGGCGTGTCTCTCTCCACGAGAAACTGCATTGGTCTAATTTGCTGATTCTCCACTCTGCAATCATCGCTCGAATCACTTTGCCTTTCCGCCTCGTTTTCCCCTCGTCCTTTCTCTCATTTTCACTCCCATAAAACGTCCTTCTGTTTGCCTTGAAATTCCATCGGGAAATTTCCGCAATCGATTTGTTTCCTTCGCACCAGTGCATCGTTGCCACCCGCCCATGACTTCATCGCTTCGTTTGTTCAAATTCGTAAATATTTATGTTGTTTTCGGCGAAATGTGGTCGCTGCAAATTTACGCTGCGTTTTAACAATGCAATAATAATAATGAGGACTTTAATGGGAGAATTTTAGTTTTATGAGACCAATTTTATAATTAACCACTGCGATTTATCAATGCATACAACCGTTCCCCAGCAATGATTCGAAATGGGCCTCAGTAATTTCTGACTGGAACTATAATTCCTACGCAACCAAACAAAATAATAAATGGAGCTATTTTCTCTATTCCCGAAATTCAATGGTCTCAAAATCTGAGGTAGAAATTGTGGTCGTATTAGTAATTAGAAGGAATGATAAAAATCTCCTGTGCTCGTTTCAAACATAAATGAATTGAAAATGCTTCAAGTAACCTTTCTTCATCATTAGGTAATTAATATTTTTTAGTAATTACAAAAAACAATAAAAATATCCCGTGTACCTTGCAAACATAAGTAAATTGCCATTGTTTAGAGTGACCTTTCTTCATAATCATGTAGATAATATCTGTTAATCTTATATTTCGCCTTTTCTCCGATTTGAATCACTGCGCCGAGTTCATGAGGGTCCACTGTGGCTATTGCGATTCTTTTCAATAAATTTTTAATGCGCTGGAGAGCAGGATCAAGTTCCTTAACTGAGATTATCTGATCTCTGGATAGCAATATCTCGCCTACTTTCGAGATTAGGAACAGTTTCCAAAACTCTCGTAACCATTAACAGAATGGGTCTCAGTTGCCCTCATGCGAGGATTTCATTTGCGCTCAACGTTATAAGATTCTCTTCTCTCTCGCAGAGAATATGATTGGAAATTGTGCAGTCTGTACTGTCCCAAAAATTAAAGGAACTAAGATTCAAGTTCTTACGAAATTGATATTGCATTATGTACTGAATACTACAAAGTTTCACAATTGTTATAATCGTAACACTATTAGGATGAAAAAAAGTAATCTGTACATTACGGTGATTTCTATAAATTTGGAATCAACGAATTTCAATTGAATGGCTGAGGAACTAATTAATAAATTTATATCAGTTGGAAAGTTTACGTTTGAGAAAGGAAAGATTTTATGTAATCATGGTGTTAGCAAATGAGTGCAATCATTTTTATATCAGTGTACTTCATTGATCACAACGAGCAATTAATTGAACGAATTTAAAAATTTTAACCAATTGTTCCGAGCAGAATTTCTCTTTTCTCTAGACGTCATCCGAAAATGACCAGACGCATCTTTCTTTCGGGCTTAAGTGAATATCCGTTTCAGTTAATGAATTTCTTCCATTTTTTAATAAGCTCTAATTAACCCCTTTCCGTTTTTCTTCTTATCTCATTCTCGTTCTCCGTAGCCTTGTGTCATTAGTATCGTGACTGCGCAAGTCTCCCATGTTTCTTCTTATTTCTGCTGCAGCTGCTGCTGCAAGTCCTTGGGTTGAAGGGGTCTTAAAACCGCATGGAAATTGGGCGAGATTTGAAATGACAGTCTACTCTGGGGATATTACAAATAAGACGAAATATGGGAGTAGTCGGAGAAAAGGAGACGTCTCTAGCGAGAGAAGAGAATGCTCATAATATTGGCATTTCGTAGTGGAGGAGAAGGGGTAGGTTAATTTAAGCGGCGCAAGGAAATTCTTACGAAAATATGGAAACAATATCATTTTATTTCCGCCGCATAAGAGTCGGAGTTGTTTCCAAATTGCATCCTGATACTTTTGTCGTGATATCTTTTTGGTCTCTCTCGGAATTTTCCCTTAGACTTCGCATCCAGCTTACTAAGGGATTCTTTAAAATTACGTTTCTTGAAACATTTTTATTCTTCATTCGTGCTTTTTAGGCCTGGAACACAGTGGCACGAAGATAATTTAAGAATCAATCTACAAATGATCAAAAATCTTTGAAAATATTCACAAATAAATTAAATCCAAGTGATGTCAAAGGAGTAGCTCTTGCTATTTGAAAGTTATTTATCAATTGTGTGCTCCATCATCTGAAGTCTTTCATCTTCGTTACGACATTGGCACTCTTGACCATAAAGGAGTAAAAATTGCAGCTGCTAGGTCTAAAATGAACTATGAAGGCTATCGTGAGGAAACTTCATAAATATTTATTTGGTCGCCTCTCTAGGATACATGTTCAAGATTAAATGATAGATTCATTTGGGCTTTTATAGCGACGTTAACCGAACTTATGACTTTCAAGGATCCTATTGTTTTGTTTTGGAAGTTTATACGTGATACATACTTATGAACACCATAACTCGCGAAAGATCAATTCATCCAATAAAATGAAGCGGTGTGTTTACTGTTGAGCGCTTCTTAACGATCGGCGTTTAATTAAATTTTAATACTTTCCGCAAAGGAGCGGAAGCTAAACGAGTCTTTATGAATACATAGTAAAGGTTTCTTAAAACGTAAACAGTTGCATCTTCACTCATTTGCGTTGCACCTCCGTATATGTAGCATAGAAATTCCAGGAAACAATTTTTATGAATCCTTCTTGATTTTTTCATAGATTATTACTATACTATTAATTTCGATATTCTTCCTGTTTACCGTAGCAGGCTCTCCCATAATTGGGAAATATAGATTTCTGTAGCCTGAAGACTGGAATAGGAAAGCTTCGTTTAGCTCCGAATCAAAAGAATCACACATCGTCTCCATAAACCGTTACTATTTTTTACAATCCTTCTCGCCCCCCAACTTGACGGTATCGTTATTGTTTTATTTTCACAATTCCGTTGGCTATATGGCGGGGGGATCTCATAAATTCCACCGATAGGTGGCAGCCCTTCGTTCTCTATTTCCACTCCTTTCCCAACCATAAAAATACTTTGCTTTATTGCGTCCGGATGAAGTGGTGGCGTATTTGAGAAAAAATGGTGCCCTTCTCTTTGTGTCGTTGGTGAGTTATGCTTTTTTCCATTCTCTCTGCCGTGTTTTCCTTCTCTCTTCTTCCTCTTCAATCGGTAAAACGAGCGGCTTCTCACATAAAATCCGACCCAGGAGTGAATAGAGAGCCGCGGGGGTATGAGAAGGGACACTCCGCCATCTCGAAATTGCTCCGGCGTAAATTTGGCGGAGCGCGTTCACAAACTAACTTTCGCGGCGGTAATAATGACGACCACCCCAAACTCTCTTCATCTCCCTTTGTCTCCCTTTACGTTCCTATCTCTTCATTTATCTATCTTTCCGCTTACCTATCCTCCGTTTCCTCTCGTTATTCCCTCCTTAGTTCCTCAACAACCTTTTTGCTGATATCACTACGTTAACTTATTGTTAGTCGGTCCTCGCTTAGGGTTTCCTTCAGACCCTTGCCTTTTTTCTCTCTGACATCCCGTCTTCCTTATCGTGCAATAGTATCACCGTTCATTGGCTATTAATTCTTCTCCTATATTTTTTTCTTTTCTAAGGTTTAATCATCGTTTACATTCCCCCGACTTATCACACTGTCTTCTTACCTCAAATAATTTGATTCTCTAGGACTCCCTATATTATTATATTATAGGACTCCCTTATTTATAACTCCTTTGATTGAACATCGAAGAGTTCTTTTGCTTCAAAATTATTTTTTTCTAAAAGCGTTTTCTTAGTTTAATTCCGTCAATTCAAAGGTATGCTTTATCTATCCGAAGGTCGTTATTTCCTTTCATCATAACATTCCAACCTTCTCCTTGCTCTTTTCCCCTCAAATATTCGTTATTTTTTAATCATAATTGGAATGTTTTACATATTCCTTCTTTATTTTTTCCCTTGTATTCTCCCTTCTTTTGCATTTGTAAACTATTTGGTCCCTTTTCTAATCGCTTCAGGTTAGTCGATTTAAAAAAAAATATTTTAGCTATCCGCCTTTATCTCATTACCCATCAATTAATTTTGATACGCTGGGTATTTCTTTGGATAGTCGACTATGATTATTTCTTATAGAAAAATATTCATTTTATGTATGTACATCATGATTGCTGATAACATTATATTAAAAACCCTGATTTAGTTGATCTGGTAGATAAGTGAATTTTCATCAATCTAGTTACCTTTATTCAGTTTTGATATTTTTTCTCTTATACAATAACACTGTATCCAATCCTCATTCACAGCAGCTGGATTTGCTGCTTTGACAAACGAACCTTTTTCTCGAAATATTTCCCAATCCCTCATACTGTACATGTCCGTTTTTGGCTGCTGCTGCTGGGCGTAGACATCTGGACGATCGGTAATAAACGTAAAAATCCGCGGTCATCTAAACGCGCCATCCGCACCAGGAGGAGTATCAAAATTATTGTCTCCGTGGCTCAGTTAATTTTTTTACTGCGTTTGGCCCTTTATTTGGTGAGAGTCCGAAAGAGATGAGGGCGTTTGTAGGGAAATAAAAGTTGAGAAAAATTGCTTCCGCGGATGAGTGTTGGTATGCTGTTCATAAATTCAGTACGCACTTAAATTGTCACTATCTAAGGCAGCCGATTTTGAAACACAATGAAATATGCCTTTTGACATGCATCATCCTATTCCATTTTATAATAAAATATTCCTAACTTTGAATGGGCTCAGCAGTTCTTGTCAGAAATTAATGACGGAATTGTGATTTGAAGAATGAAAGGCGTTTTAGGGATAGTAATTTTCATACAAAAGTTATGTTCATAAATATTTATAAAATCGGAAATGAGTTTCTGTCTTTGAGTCATTAAGGCGTTAATTCGTTTAAATGACGTTTAAACTTTTTACAAACAATATCATTACTAGAATCACTATATCGTGATCAATACTATTATAACATTGGAAACATTGTGTTTCTTTCTCGGCTCAATTAATGCAAGCACAGTGCATGAAGCATCGTAACAAGTGGCTTTCAGTTGTTTAATTTTAGGCATCTTTCTCTATTTAGCGATGCATTTAGAATTTAAATTTCCCAGCGATTTCTCTTGCTCGGTTTCCTCGAATTGTTTCGATCCCAACAAAGCGATGGGATTGATATACGGGTGGAATTTTAGAAAGAGGGAGTAAGCTCATGAAATGAGATCTTTCTGTTGATACATCGCAGTTAATTCGGGTTTTTATAATAGCTTTTCCCATTCGTAAATCTTTCCCGTAAAAATAACTATGGGAGCGTTTCCACAAAGCTCTGTGTAATCCAATCAATTAGATTCATGTACTCGGTTTATCGCGAAGGATTTGTTGTTCATTTAGTATCCTTTGGTTGCGTGGAAATTCAGTTCACGCTTCGTTGCAATGGTTTGGGGAAATGGAGAGGTAGTCGCATAATTTGAGGCTGAAATAGTAGTCTTTTACTAGATAAAGGGAAAATATTCGGAATTAATATATATCTAGATGAGATATTGCTCAGGGCTTGCACACTCCGCATTCTTGAATACTAAAAAACAATCGCCGGAATTCCTTCGCAGCTTTAAAATTGGTCACGCCATCTTATCGGACCAAGGCTGACCAGATTTCGGCAGCATCCATACATCGTCCGCCTAACCGATGAACTGCCATAATCATTTCCGCTGCTCCTTTTTTACGAATCCGCCGGCCAGCGAGAAAGGGGTGGTTCCCTCACGCATACGTAATCAAAGGAATACATTAGCATAAGCGATTTCTTATTTGAGAGGATGGGGTTTGAGCGATGGAGGCGCCACCAGATCCGGACGCGGTCGGAGGTGCCAACACCATCCGGGTACACGCTCTCTCTACGCACAGGGCTGCAATGAAGGGCCACTCCCGTTTTCAAATGACCCCATTTACATACGAATTTTATCTCTTTTGAATCCTTCGCAAAGCACCGCCACCATGCGGGCTGCGGTCGGGAGCGGAACTACGGATTCGTTTTAAATTTCCTCGGGAGTGCCTTCGTCCTTTCTCACGTCCAATAAAGTTCGACTTGCAATCGCTGCAAAGTGATCGAAAAGATCAAAGTGTCGCTCTTTGGCGCGAATAACTTCGGTCTTCCTCTCATAGGTACGCCGAATCCTTGCGTGTGTCCGATTGTCCAAGCTTGGGAATGTCATTTCGACTCCGGAGAGCCGGGAATAGAATTATGGTGGTGAGATCATTTGAAAAGATAGGGAACGGGTGTGTTCGGCTCATATCATATGCGTGGACCCGCAAAAGATGTGGCTTTCAATTTGTTTTTCTCAACTCTCCGCCTAGCTCGTTAATGCGGATATATTTTTGCAAATTACCCGCGTTTCATTCTTGATTTACGTTCACCGTTAAACTCTCGCAAATTTATAACTTTTTTCCTGGCCCCTTTTCTTTCTTTTTTGACCCTCCTGTGAGTTTTTTATGGGATGCGGTCGCCATGGGTGGTGAAAACAATTCAATTAACGAGAAACGTATCGTTTCTAATACATTTAAAATAGGGTCTTGATTATTCACTCACGTTTCCCAAAGATTTTCGCGCATGAAAGCTCCTAAAGTTATTTTTCACGAAGGATACTTCACTGTCAGGTAATAAATGAATCGTGCATAGGTAATTTATCCGCTAATTGGCAACAGCATTGTTTACTAACGAATAGCATTATGGATAACGAATTTACTTTATAAATTGTGCGAGAATATAACGATTTTTGCGAAACTCATTTGAGTGAAGTCTCTAAGATGCTGATGTTATTAAAAACAAGTAAGTTAGTTTTGGAAGAACCGTAAAAGCTGTCAGAAATGTAGCGAATAACATTCACTTTTCTCACTATTTTTAGACGAAGTTCACGAAGCCACATCGTGTCCTTATCGAATACGTAAGTTTTGTTAAATATATTGAGAAGGTATCTAAGATCTTAAATAATATCCAGAATATTTGTTTTCATATTTACTAGTAAAAATGAATAAGATTTATGAACACCTTTTCACTATAATTGAATATTTATTTTATAGACAAGAGAGGAATTCAGGAATTTTTGTAGCCTTTTACGTAGCAGAAAAAGTAAATCATTACTGAAAGCATTTAAGTCCTTCAGAGATTTTTGTAGTCCAATCACTTTTATTTTAGTCGGAAGTTCCAGCCTCTTAAAATCAAAGATTTTTCTTATCCGGAAAATTCTCGTAGGACAGCGGAATTCATGATATTATACTTTCCCTTCTTATCTCCAGATTATCATGAGTTTAAAGTATTGGACCATTTCGTGCTTAGGCGCCAAATATTTTAAGTTCGTCGGCCTTCTCGTAGATCATGACGCAAGGTCAGGGATCAATTCACTGCCCCGCACGGCGTAGATCTTTTATTAAAAAGGAGCATTCCGTAGGCGCATATTTTGCCAAGGTTTCCCGTAATGATGGTAGAGATAACGGCTGAGAAACGGGGGGCATTGAGGAGGAATATGGAAGGACGGCCTGGAGTCTCGTAACGACAATTCCAGAGAACCGCAATGCTAACATATTCCTTGGCAGAGGAATCGAGTGTTCCTGTGGGAACCCGAAGGGGTGTGTGTGCGAGTGTTCTTAAAGGTTTGTGTTTATTTTTTCTCCTCCTCGGGCAAGAATAAATATGCGATAAATATGCCCCCGAAGGACCATTAACACCGAGCTCACGTCTTATTGAAAAAGAAAACGGCAGAAGAATTCGCTTCTGGCGGTCTTGAGTTATGAAAAACGGTGGCGAATCTTCTTTCTTTCCTTCTCAGACCTGACTTTGATTTATCTTCCGGTACTCTTGTTTTCTTTCTCGGCCTTTTTTTCACGAATGTTTGCGTCTTTTTTTGCCCCTTCCGCTACATAAGTGTCCGTACTGTATGAGAGGTGAGGGAGGATCTATGAGGTCTGAAAATTTATCGCCTTTAGACAAATTGCCTTGATATATTGTAGGCGGGGAGTCGTGGATCTCTTTTCCGTGTGGGAATTTATTTTGCGTGCTGGTTTTGTTTAAAAAAAATGGCTGAAAAAGTTCGGTGGGAGCGATCCTCCGTGAAGAATGGAGTCAAATGACGACCTTGAAAAGTTAGGATGTGTAAATTTTTTAGGAAGAATAAAATAAACTTTTTATATTTAGCGTTTCCTTGGAGAAAGAAAATGAATAATGACAGTGTTTTTAGCAGCTTCCGGACAATAGATTTTTTCGAGGAGGTGGCGTTTTATCTTTAGAGGTCATGAATCAAGAATTATTTTGAGGCTACTCCCCTCTTTTCAGTAAAACTGATACTTTATCTCTTATTATTTTCCATGTTTGACTTGTATTTCATAAGGAATCCTTCAAGTTATTCTTTCATTCTCCATTTATGTTTTATATTTAATCCATCATAATTTCGACGAGTGAATTTACGCTTGAAATCGTCCACTAATTCTTAAGTCACATCTGACTAGGGTTCCCTCAGTATTGGGAGTCTGGGTAGCCGCAAAATATTTTTATAAATTCTGCATAACTAATTCTTCGAGCGCCACAATTTCTTGAAAAATCTGAAAGCCCTTAACTATATTTTTCATATATGCGTTAATTATTTTGCATATTATGAATTTAATTGTGAGATTACGTTGTTAATTTAGTTATGTAAATAGAAATTTCAGCAACTTAAAAATCTTCTTCCTAGTGACGCAGGTCCGTAAACTATGAGACCGCCGTAATTTCTCTTTCACCCAAAAATAGATGAAATTATAGGGAGCTATGATTACAGTCACAGTTACTATTAGCGATTACATCGTTACATAAAAATTTATTATCAGTAGAGTTTCCTTAGAGTAAATAATTGTCTCTTTACAATATTGCCCCTGATATGATGGAACTAAATTTAGGTTTTCCGTCATCATTTTCTAGCGCTTATGGCCGATTTTATATCCCTTAGTATTCTGAAATATTATAGGATAATTGTTATAATCATAGCCATTTCTTCATGCGGTACGATATACTCAGGTTTCATATCCTCTTAATTCGTAACTTTTCGAAGGATATTTTTCGTTGAAATGTAGTCCCTTGAATCCTTTTGCTAAGGTAGAGTTATCATTTTTCGAATTCATTATATGTATATCGTCAGGTTCCGAATTCCGAGATAATAACCAAGTCTTCTTTGAAACAGAAAGGAGAGGTTTTATGGCTAGAATAAGGGGAAAAAGGCAAAGCTTTTCGAATGTTCCAGAAGATTAAAAGGATAGAAAAGAATCTTCGAAGTTAGAGGAAGAGGTTATAGGGAGAATGGGAGAAGGAAAATGGGATAAAATGGAAAGAGAAAGATGCGGAGAATACCTTTTTTATCAAAAGAATATCCTTTTGAAGGAAGGCGAGGTTGACTCGCAGCGTAGACAAATTGTGGATCGCCTTGAGGATAAATTGGGACCAAAAGGGGTCATTCTTATTTTTTTAACGAATGGAAGAAAGATTGAAAAGCTTGCGGAAATAAAATATGGAAGTGACGGAAACATTCACAACTGTTAACCGTGGAAAATGTTAAAAACTAATGTCACCAAGGACATGCTGATTTCATCATTCTTCCTCGGCGACATATTTGTCAAGTTTTATTTTTCGCCCCTTTTAATTTCCTATTTTCCCCTCAAAGAACGTTTCTATGTGGATAGAAATTATTCCGGTAGATTTCTTACTGTTCCTTTTCCGGTGAGACAAAATGGAATTGCGCGGAAAAAAGTTGAGCGGGGTTTTCTCACTTGCGGCGTTTGCTTGAAAAAGCAATTCTTTCCTCGATATCCGTCTCAGTAGAATGCAGTTTCTTCCAGCTCTTTTAAAAAGTTTCTAAGGACAAGTCCCTTGTATTTTATATGTATTCAGAGTCAGAGAATTCCGAATGCTGGACCTCAAGACTGAGTTCCCGTCCCTACTTCTCTCTCGACAAAATTGAATTAATTTTCAGGAGCTTTCTTTGCCACGATGCCAGGCAAACTTTTCCCTCTGTTGCTACATAATCCAGAAGTCTAGTTTTGCGGAAGGAACTTACTTTATGGATAGTTCATCGTGCTAGGATTTCCTTTTTCTGAAAAAGCTGGCTTGGATATTATATTGGTATCTCTTCAATCTTTTTTCTATTCTTTGCCATCGTCGGATCTGAATCTTCGAAAAGAACTCTTTGAAAAGAGCTAACCAATTCAATGGGAGCTTTTTCGCATGTTTTTTTTTCTATAATTCCGTATTCTCTCTTGCTTTTTAGTCGAGAAATTTATGCCTTTAATGGAGCGTGCGAAGAGATTTTCTTAAATTCCTCTAAGTAGTTTTTTGCGTATTATTGAAAAATATCAACTAAATGCTTCCGCATAACGCGTGGTCTGCTGTTTCACACAGCTATTTAGGATCGATTCTTTTACCATATTTGGCTCTGTCTTCATCATGGTGGTCAGAAAAATTTTTCGTTAGGAAATCATTACGTGTTAAGAATGTGGTCTGGAGGAGGATCTGAGGTAAGCGATACTAAGTGGTTAAACAGTAAAATCTTCTTCTCAGCCTTCCAATTGAATTATGCCGATAATATTTGAACACGATACTCTCCTTAGATCAGGAGATACGAAAGTTTTTAAAATCTACAGACCCAATTCTTTCATTTTTACCGTTGTTTCTGAGAATTATATGCTTATCTTACGAATATTATAGTTTTGATATGATTTATCTATTTAAAATTTCAGGTCGATCTTTTTTATTCTGAATTTATTTTTCGGTGAACTCTACTGACGTAGCTGTTTTGCCTCCTGTATTGTCAGAGATGTTGAAGTCAGGAACGTTCCCATGCTCCTGGATTCATTTCCTGGTTCTCCTAGAATGTCTTTTGTTACATGAGTGGCCATTTTTCCCTTCTCGTTGAAGTAAGAACTCCTTTACCCTTTATCTTCTTTTTTTCTCTTTTTATTTTGCCGAATCCATGTTTTGCCTCTCATTGCTACTACGGGTAATAGGAATTCCTGACGACCATGACCGCAACCGCTGTGAGTTGAAGCAACGAAAGCTCTCCGCAGAAACTCAAACCTACGTCTTCTCTCATATTTATAGTATTCCAGTTTTTATATTGCAGTGCTCTCACGGAAGAATTGTTAACTTCTTCGAGTGTTTGCTTAGAATTATAGCTCACGAAGACTTAGCGTTTTTGGACCGTTGTTTGCATCTTCGTCTCAGTGTATTATCGCCATTAAAATAAGTTCCTCCGCTGTTGTAACAACGTCTACATTCCTTAAGTTTGCACTGTACTCGTGTTATTTTATTTTTCCATCTTCGGCCCTCGAAACAAATGGCGAGATTAAAGTTTAAGTGATATTTGTTCGGAATTCTTGACTTCTTAATTTAAACGACTGCTTTTACTTTGCGACATGTCCGATACTCTAAATCTGCGCTTCGGGTAGAGGTCGTTAGTCGAGATCCAGGAAACCATGAACCTGAAAAAGTGCTCAAGAGAAAGGAAATTATGAAGCGACTGAGGGCATTAACAACTCCCTCGGGCTACCGAAAACCCAGTCTTTATTGTAAGACGTTACCCGAATTCCATTAAAGCCTTATAAATTTCCTCCTTAACGGTCGCTTACCCAACATCCATCAACGGTTAACCAATTACGGTTAATCGCTTCTGTAGAGGTTTTTATTTTACGTGAAGCGCCACGCTCGGATTGCCCCGTTCCTGAAAAACAAGAGGAATTCTTTTATAACGGGTGCTTCTTTAATTCCAGGGATTGGTATGTTTGGGATGGGATTTGGGGAAGCAATGGGTTCTAATGTTTACACGTAGACGATAAGATCGTCCCTTGGGAGGTGAAGTAGGAAGGGAAGGGGTGGCTTTCTCTTGAGAAGTTTCCCTCTTTCAAAGAAAAGTTGCCGCCTAGGTCCTCGGCAAGTATTCCATTAGAAGCGTAAGAGACTACTCTAGTACTTCCTGCACTTGAACTACTTCTGCTATTAGTACCTTCCACTCCACTAACGTCCTCAGTAATGTTTTCCGCTGTTGCAGGTCTCTCTTAACTGTTTGTAGTCATTTTCTAATGAGCTACTTTTCCCGTAATGAATATGCAATGATATCCTAAGCACATACTAGCGGTACTACTGAAGTGCGCTCATTTCTATAATTACACTTCTATTTGAACTCTAAATGTAGGCCTTAAGGAATGAAGATTCTCTTTTACGAGTACTTTTGAAAATGTAATTATCTAACTATTATATAGATATATAGATATATATGTCTTGACCGTATAATTCCTGGAACGATCTGTTTTAAAAGTTAGGATACTGACAAACGTGAGTTACGAATTATCCTCATAAAATAGAAGTTGGTATCGAAATTTAATGAAAAGTGCAGTAGAATATTTATAACCTTCCCATTGAGCTTGCTGAAGTATCCATATTTACCTATGCATGCCTAAGGATAAAGATTTAGGAACCAGAATTTCGGATCAAATTTTCGGTGATTATGGTAATGATGAATGATAGGCGTATGGTATTATTACGCCACAAAAAAGAGGATTTTTCCGCGAATGACGCAAAGATAAATATCATCGACGTGATCACAAATTTTCCTCTTATCCAAAATCTTCCAATCCGGGAATTTGGACGTGATTTAAAATGGAAGAAATATCTAAATGAGCATTAAGAAGATATGGAAAGAGGAAGTCCATAAAAGAGAGATTCGGAGTTCCCTAAGAAATTCCCAGAAATTTTCTCGGATTAAAATAAAAAAAGAAGGCGACCTCGCGCGGGAAGAGAGTGAAAGGGAATTATTTCTTCCTCGAAATAGACGTCTTATAATTGCCGGGACAAAAAAACAGAGAGGGAAGCAGTCTGTGGTTTCTGGATTGGAAAAAGATAGGGAAACAGTAGAAAGCTGGAGAAGAGACCAAAAACCTGGTTGATGGATGACCCAAACCATTTCGAGATGAACGATTAGGGTCATCGAGATGCGGGTATTTTCGTGAGGGAAGAACACCTCGGTATGCGTTCAACGAGTCATCGCCGAGGAAAAGAAGGAATCAAAGCCTTGGAAGGGGAATAATTCAATAGGGGAAACGAAGCTATCAGTGGGCGAATGATGGGGAAAATATCGTATTGGAGGATGACTGTGCGGTTGTGAAGAAGACCAAAGCTGTCACTATTGGAGAAAATGAGTAAGCGGGGTGGAATAGGGGATTAGGAGGAGGATTTGGTAAACTGTTATCTCTGTGATTTGTCATAAACTTTCACTGCGGCTACTTAGGAGGAAATAATGAATGAAAGCATTATTACGTGCATTTTATCACCGGGTAATTATTTTGTCAATTTTAGTAATTTTAAGAATTTAATTTCTGACTGAGTTCAGAAAGATTTTTCGTTGAGATATAAATGCATTAGTTTTGGTCGAGGGAAGCTTACGTTTTAGGTATTCAAGAGTTTATTAACATTTTTATCGCATTATATCCACGTATATTTTTTAATAAAATTCAATCATGCAATCTTTCTTAGCGAGAGATTATAAGTAATCACTCGACGAAGAGAGTGAATTTAGAAATTTTACTACACATTTTTCTTCTCTTGGTCTCCGTCATAACGCACCCGTGACAGAAGCGTCAAATCCGTCAAGAAATGATAAAAGAGGAAGCTTGAGTCATCAACGCATGAGAAGCTACCATGGGCGTTCCGACGCTGTCACCAGGTAATCCCATTTAAAAACACTATTTATATCGCTAATGAAGATTCATTACCGGCTCTATGGGAACGCGTCGAAAAGGGTATATTCGGGTCCATAGGCGGGTCCGAAAGGATGCTGTGAATGGCGTAGATGATGAGAATAGCATGGGTATGTAGTGGGGCTAAAGGACAAGAAAGGATGTTTAGAAAACAGGATAAGGGGGTCCGTAAAGAAGGGGTTCCGATAGCTCCTCTGGGTGTAAGGACTTGGGGGGTGCAAGGAGGAAGATGTACGGGGAACGGGGTGGGAGTATCCGGGAGAAAGAATCGCGGGATGGGTGATTTAACCCAGTGGAGCCGAACGGGGTATAATGTCTTTCTGGTGAGTCATCTTTCCTTTGAAATAAAAAGGGGGTTTTGGGACTCCACATTGATGTACTGATCCCCCATTTTCTTCAGGATCAATCGGACAGTTTTGTACCACATCCCTCTTCTTTTTCTCTTTGTAACAGACCTTGGGTAAGGTCCCGCAGCTTTTCTATTTTCCTCCTCCTCTCCATCTAACGGAGATGCGTTTTTTGTCTTACGGATTGAGTCATTAAGGACCCCTTAATGTTAGCTTTGAACTAAGGTAATGTGCGGAGCGAAAAAGAGTTGTAGGAGGCGGAGCGTGTTTATATAGACTCGTCTGTGAGGCATAGGGTCGAGATATCCGAATCTATTTTGTCCGTTAGGCGTCTTGAATGGGTCGGCTATAAAGATTCGTGCGTGTCCTTTTTGCGCCAATCCGACCATTCCGCCAGCGGATATTACGCTCCGCTGGAGACAGAGTACCATTTCAAAGGTTTCAGTGGCTTAGATGCCGTTTCCTCATCTAAATCAAGGAGAAATATCGGCAAATAAACCACATGACTGTACGTTGCAGGAGTCAATATTTCCAAACATTACTCAGCACCGCAGAGAAATATTACCTCTACCGAAAATAGTCCGACCGAAATATTAATGCTTTGCTACATTGCTATTTTAAACGAGGTTGAGTTAAATCGACGGAATAAACTGCATTCTAAAGATGTATTAAAAAAAATAATCTTCTCTAGCGATATTTGGCGGTATTCCAAAATTTTCGAGGAAGAAATATGGCATTGTAATAAAGGTATAAGGTTTAATTTTTCCGTATAATAGTTGAATTATGATGCTTATATGACTTTTCATCCCTTTTGATCGATGAATCATATGATTAGTGCTTTATTTGTTATGATTTTACCTCTGCGAACGTCTTCCATCGGATAATGCTCCATTATGTTGTGACCTTGTGTTTACTTTTTCTGGAATGAATGTTATATCATATTGTGATATGTTTATTTAATGTACATAGATAGTTTGTATACCTACAAAATACATTTTAAAACATTTAGATACCTACACAATACATTTTTAAAACTTTTAATTCTTACACTATCCCTTACATCTAACTTTTAAACTTATTTCATTTTAAATACCAATAAACATCTCGCCTCTAAGAGGTAAAATGTTCTCTCTACTTTTAAAATACGTACTTTTCTCTTTACGACACACTGTTTATTCTTGAGATACTAGTCTATTACTCGATGAAAATACTGCTGTGACCGAAGGATTATGTCTACCGCTTTACCGAAAGAAATTATTGCAGCAGAGGAAATCCCTGGGGGAGTGAAGCACAACTGAAGAAGAAAATAGATTATCTCTTTATGGAGGATTTAATGTCCCTCCGAAAGCTGCCAAGTAGTCCTTTTATTCTTACTCACCTTTAACGAGTCCTGGTTATTCCCATGATTGTGGTGTACTAATCATACTAAGGAAATCCCGCAGTATCAGTGCCAAATTCGTTTTAATTTTAATTTTGCTGTCATGAATGTTATCTTTCGCGTTAAAAGTATTACGGCGGCTGGCTATATATATTTTTAAATCTGCGAGTGTTGCATTTTAGCGATATATTACCGAAAGATCCAATTTTATCACTCGAAAGCAGCTGAAATGACAATAGAAATAATGCCATAAATTCATTTTCATTCAATATTTTTTGGTAATCTACCGCTCCTAATTTTCGAATGGAAAAAAGATATTTAATCATTTCAACATTTAAAAATATCTGATAGAGGGAAATGGTTCTTTCATTCAGTTATATTTTTTATCATCGGTCGACCCCTGCATCAATTAAATTCTTCTTGTTTTTAACGCAGCGACAGCTTAAGGGCGCAATATCGGGAATCGTTTCCAAATCCATAAAACCTTAATGGATGTTCAATTTGATTCAGTGTAAGTTTCATTCCGAATAAAAATCAACGGATCACATTGACAAATAGAGTTAAAGCCTCTCCTAGTTCACGAATCTCGAATTCGTATGCAAATCGCACTCCCATTGTAGACTTCGCAGACAATCCACTCCGTTCCTTTCCTTCTTTTTAACCCCTTTGTTTCTCAAAAACCCGCTTCTTTATTCTTCGATGGCCACTTCTCAGATAAGGCTTTCGGTAGTCGCGGAAATCGGAACCTATCGCCCTTATTACAGAAGCGGTGGGTTAAAAAGAGAGGAGAGAAGAGATGATGGAGAAAAAATGCAAAGCTAGGCGAACCTCTTTAGCACGTGTTATCTCGCCTTGAGAAAAAAAGACGGACGTCTTTTGCTTCACTTTCATCCGATTTCCATTTTTTCCTCCGCGTCTTATCCGATGCCGCAAAGAGAAGATAAGGCGGTCGTCGCCTTTAAAAAAATGTATCGAATCCGATCAGACTACCTAATGGATCCTGAGTAAAGCCCGGTGGTGTCAGCGTAACCGTAATGTAAGGGGTATAAAAAAAAGCGGGCTGGAATAAGGAGGAGATGCTTTCTTCGATAGGACATACATGGAGATATCAAGAAGGCCAAGTTACTCCCAAGGCTAGTTGCTTTTATCCCCCAAGAGGTATATCCGAGATTCAAGCGAAGCAGTAGCCGAGATACATATCGAAGAGCTGTTTATAACTCCTCGCCGTACTTTTTCGAAGCATTGTTTTCTGAGAGTGGTTATGGAAATGCATTTGCCCCATAAAAGGTTTTATAAGTATCCGCGATCGAATACAAAATTACCAATATCTTCAATGACTGCGATGTTTCTTTCCTGTCTGCGTTTAAGAATGGCATCTCCTATGATTTTCTTAGTTTTGAATTATTAATGTCACGACATTCGATGCTAGGTTTAGCTGCTTCACACATCCCAAAACTCTTATTAATTATTTCTCTCATAAATTTGATAGTTTTAACTAGAAGTTCGCAAAGGATTATTTATATTCAGACTCCACTGAGTATATTAGAGCTTCTTTATATATAATGCAGGTTTTGGCAAGTTTTTCCTGCTTTATTTCGTGCATGGATTGTCATTCAAGCTTTAGAACCATGACAATGTTTTGTTTACCGATATATTTTCACTTATAATTCAGCAATAGACTGGAAATGAAATATGAATTCTTAACCTATTTTCGGGTATTATAAGAGAATTTCAAAAAGAAACGTACAGGAAATGAGTCGTTTTATACTCTCAACCAGTAAGTTAAACGCACTTAAAATTTATAAGAGCAACACACGTTTAGGGGGAATAGAAGAATCTTTTTCTTTTGGGGTGTTTATTTAGTCGTAGCTGGGAAAAGATAGGTCATTCCTCTATTAAATAGTTACTATGTTTAAATTTTATACCCCTTATATCATTTGATATCTCATTCACGCACAATGACATCTCTTACATATCAAATATTTGCAACCGAATGGCAAAGATATGGCATTTTCTTGGTAATCTTATTTGTTTCAGTGTTCCGCCATATATTGTGACTAAATACTGTAGCCAGTTGATTCTGTGGGGCAGAGTAGACGACTTGGTAAGCAAGGTAAAGAGAAAAGGTCGATCAGGATGTGGTACATCAGATAATTTGCTTGGATGTGCGGCATCGATGTAGTCGTGTTGTGTCGACGGGTGGCTCTATCCATGGTCCTAGAGCCAAGAGAAAACATTCCTTCGCTTGAGATTTTAAGGGTGAAAAGGAAAGATCGAGAAAGAGGACAAATGAAAGGAAGAAAATGTCTGAAGAAGGGGAGATTCTTATCAGGAATTCACAAAGGAACAACCGAAATCCATTCCGGATTCATAAAAGGGATGTAAATGGGATGTGAAGGAAAGTGGCCGTAGAGATCCCTTTTATTGTCCGTGGTATAAATGGGGAGAGTCAGGAGAAAAGAAACAAGGAATAGATGTATGACCCAAGAATGCCTTGTGGCATCTCCGCTTTTCAGAACGAGATACTACCTTTAAATAAATTGCTGAATGAAAGAAAGTAGGAATGGTATTTATTTTCAAAGTTCTTAAGAGAAAATGAAAAATATGTTACCCTGTGAAGTTCTTACTTCATAGACGGGCAGCAACGTAAGTGTTTCGGTAGCGAATTTCATTTAATATATTCAAGGCCATTACCAATCACGGAACATTTTTTAAATTTTGCGCATTTTAATAAGGGTTGGTATACGTGTTAAAATTCTTCTGGCGTGTTGTTTGGGCCACATTTGTCGTAAAATTCATCAAGGATAGTAATAGCTCTTGCTTCAGGAGAAGAGAAGAGCCCTTTTACCCGACAATTAAATTTCTATATTTGCATATTTTAACGAGTAAATTATTTCTTCAAGAGCCTCAAAGCGATATCGAAATGAAACTCAACACTTTTCTTTCGTTTCATGTCCATTTGCATAAACTCGGCACAGGTGTATATATATTTGCGTGTTTCGAATCGACTGCCGAATGCTTGACGACGCCCAAATTCGCCGAGGCAGTATTTATTATTGCCTCTAATTTAAATAAATATTGCTACCGATGCTCGTTGTCCACCACTTCAATGCGGTCGTATTTCTCAATAATATATCCGAATGGAAGCGCTTCTTATTTCCAGCATAAGAAACTCATTCTCACTCCGCTGCTTCCAGTATCCCTTAACCGTATTTTATGGCGAGGAAAAGTGATTTTAATTTCTCTGGTGTTCTGGTCGTTATCTTCATATTCTAATCATTCTTAGCAGGGTGAGGCAAAGCAAGGGACTTAGCGGCCCAATAAGAAGTGTCCGTTCTTACCTTTGGCCGACGCCCAATTTGTTTCGGGCAGTTAGTAGCGGACCCAGTTACCGGAAAGAAGTGGTATCGTGTGGCACTGAACTCAGTTGGACTCCACGATATCGCCATTCAAGAGCTTAATAATCTGAAGCCGGGAATCGCAGCATGGAGTCCCCTTGGGCTCCTTTCCTCCTCTCTATTATAGCTGGCAAAGTTCCATCGCCTACTCTATACTTCCTCTCGCTTTGAAATTACACTTTATATGGGACGAGTCATGAACTTGGAGTGTTAAGAAACACGGTTTAATTTTTCCGATTAATTGGTTAACTTTCTTACTTTCGAACGGCGACGTTTTAAGTAGTCCATGAGCTCTGCTCACCACGCAATTCGGTTGGGGATGCATAACTTAGGATCGTGAGATGTTTATTGAAGTCGTTCCTCTTCCTGGAAACGAGTCTTAATTCCTCGGAAATTTTATTTCCAAGACTCTTAAATTAAAAATTAGTTATCTAGGAAATGCTATCTAAAGTTAATTTGGTTCATGATGATTCGTGGGCACAATTTATATCTCATATAAGTTTCTTCTTTAAGTTGCTCCGTTGAATCTTTATAAAATTTAGTATAACCTGTAGGGGATATCATGTCATCCATATCACGCCCTATTAAGTTTTATGCTGAAAGGTTGGTCTAAGACTCAACAACTGGAATGATTTTACCCATTTTGATAATCTATCTTTGAGTCCAATCTTCAGTTAATGGGAAGATCGACTCATTTTATCAAAGGAAGAGCTAGGTAGTTATTTAACCGAAATTATGAAGATCCAGTCAGGAGAATTCGTAAATTAGGAAAATAAGCAGTGATGCGGAAATCTATCTAGAAAAGAATACAGAAAGTTTCTGAAATTTCAGAATATACATTTAGCTATCTCTAATTGATCGATCAAAGATGTAGCATTAAATATGAGTTACAAAATTAATTACTAAACGTAAAGAGGAGACATGAAAGGTATGTTATTATTATTATTTGATCGTTGACGGTATTTTTATAGTAGAAAAAATTATTTCTATTAACTTTCTTACTATTTTACTTAGTTAATTTAATTAGTTACTGTTTTAATTTGTATAAAATATCGCTTTAGTATCAACTCACAGGCGAATCTCCACATTTTAGTAAATGCGTAATGTTATATGCTCTCGTATTTACGCACGAAACTGAATTGAAAGTTACACAAATATCCGAGCGCGAATTGACATGGAATATTTCGCCACCGAGTGCGAGAATATCATTATTTTAATATATAAACTTGATTTCTCTCCCACCTGCGATTTTTCCGAGCGCGCGAATCTGCACAACCGAAGCAGTACCTTTATATTAACACTGGGGCGAATGAGTTTCAATGTTCCTTTTTTCTCTCGGTACCGCGGCGATTCCTTGCCTCAAATATGACGTACGGCCCTAATGACGACGATGCGTGCTCCTCCCCGCGGCGGGATCGCGAATTTACGACTCCACTCTCGAGCGATAATATCCACATCAAGTCACGCACGGACGCAGCATCTTCAGCCCTCTTCTTCCTTAGACTCCCCTCTTCTCATGCGCATCTCTTAACCCGTGAGATCCGCCAATGGGATGCGATAAATTAGAATTCAATCCTCTCGTTAACCTCCCGTTTTCGTTCCTTCGCGTGTATCGCCTCGCAAATTAGTCTCCCTGACTTCGGTTCGCTCCACGAGCGAATTTCATGCGTGTGCTTCCTCTGCTTTATGGCTTTTCTTGCTCCCGCCTCGATCTTTTTTTTGCTTTCTATTGTGGTCGTGGAGAGTTTTTCTGGCCAGGCTATGCTGGCGTCAGGTTCTATTCTTCGTATGGAAAGGATTTAGGTTTCCTCGGAGATACTACTGAATTTTTGCCATTTAGATTCGGTCACTCATTTGTAAATAATCAGTGGATGCAAATTTCATGCCAAGCCTGTATTAACATATCCACGATAATATTTACATCAGCTGGTAATCTTCAAATTAAATTATTCTAAGCAATAAATCGAATAAATAATCCTAATGAATGATTTCTTATTAAAAGATTTTAAGACTAAAAAACTTTGGTTATGACAAGATATAAAAATTTTATAATTAGGATATTAAAATTTGTCATTAAAATTTTATAATCGTTTACTTAGTATTAAATAATATGCTACTCTCAATTAAGTTAACCGTTTCATAATCACGACAATTATTCAGAATCGGATCCTTCAGAAGACGTTTCTCAAATTCGTTCTCCATTAATAGCGATGTAATGTTAATGTTAATTTTTATTCACAAGAATAAACATCGAAGTTACAGAATAAATATATTATTTGTCAATCTCTTCTCAGCACTATTATTTTTTTCTATAACTTTGGAGAGCTTCTAGAATATCTTTTTAGGTTCACAAAGAAATATTATTAATTAGCATTTGAAAAGGCAGGTTAGAAGAAATCGAGTTTATACCATCTTCAAAATTAGGAATCAGTTTTTGAGCAAAAGTAGCTCCTTATAAACTTATAGTCGTTCTTTCGTGATATATCTGAGATGAATATAAATCAAACCTTTAATTATAATTGATGAATTACAGAAAATTTCGAGGATACTGCAATTAATTTTTCATGGAAACTGAAATACGCTCTTTATACTCTTCACGGATCCTGCGGATTATGCTTCAAAGCAATTTATATCCTTTATTAGGCATACATCTTTCCCTT
Source organism: Pachydiplax longipennis (assembly GCA_036926295.1). Lineage (NCBI taxonomy): Eukaryota > Metazoa > Arthropoda > Insecta > Odonata > Libellulidae > Pachydiplax > Pachydiplax longipennis. The sequence goes on from JAVFKF010000012.1 coordinate 24,681,538, forward strand.
ATTTAAGAGGCTGTCTGAAACATTCAACGGAGGAAATATTTCCCATAGCATAATTGGGCTTTCGTGATGATCCTCGTTCGTGGCTCGCCCTCTTGATACAAGTGCCTAACATAAAACACCCGCAGGTGAAGATTCCGGATCGTTACTTTTTTTCGCGGCTTGCTCCCGTCAATCGAACGGATAATTGAAAACAAAAGTCAAATCATCTCCCCTTGCCTGGTAGCTTTACCGTAATTGGGTTGCGAGAAAAAAATTTGCGCGCATAGCTGAGGCCTCACGATTTTCCTTCCAGCAGTCTTGACCTTGTGTCCTATCCTTTTCTATCCCTTGGCTCAGTGGCAAAGAGAATTCCTCTTCCAAAGCAGACGCATCCGCAGGCTATATCCGGTTGTTTTTTCATTCTATCCCCTTCTACTGGCGTAGGCGATTCCGGATTTACCAGCGCACGAAAAAGCAATAAATTGATTTTTAACCTTTCCAGGCGATGTTCACTTTCTCCCTGTAAATCCATTGTTTTTTCCCGGTTATATTCAACTCTCACCAGCTAAATCCGAGTTTCTTTATCCTTATGAGGCAACGATAAGGAAGAAGAGATTGTTTTCCAATAAAATTCGCGTCTGAAATTCGCTATTCATCGTAATAAAACTTAATAAAAACATTTGCGATGACATAAAATTCGTTCACTTAAAACATCAAATGAAAAGTTGGAGAATAAATGTTTTATATTGGGAGTTTGAATCGCAAATTTTCATTAAAATATTTCGAATTGTATTGTGCAAAATTGTGAGTTGACGCTATTCAGTATTTGATTAAATTCTAGTCAGTATCAATTTATTTAGCGTTGTTTATACACGCTGCTGCAGTAGCGAATGGTAAGTGGGCGTCCAATGCCAATATTTTATATCCTAAAACAAAGGAACGTATCAAAATAGTTCCATTTCCTCCTGTATACTTAAATACATCTTTTTAACTGCATACTAAAACACAAAAAGTAAAATAATCTTCCTATATAGAATAAGCTATTAAGTAATACGTTAATTAAATAAATATTAGATTTAATAACTTAAAATGAAGATGTTGGACTGTTAAGGTGATACTTCATTAGTGCGACCTCATAGTGTCTTGTGCAGCCTAATGGATTCTTATCTGGTCAAAAGGTACCGCGGCCTTCCGATAAAAAAGCAGCCGCCCTTAGACGAAGCTATTTACTTCCGATATTCCTCAGAGGTGAAAGATCGGGCATTGCTCGGGCAGTAAGCGCGTGAATTATCTCTACGTATGGATTCTTTTCCAGAGTGTGCTCGTTTCGGATCTGTTTCCATTTGGGTGGGGGCGCTGATGGAGAGGTGGTAAGATGATTGAAAGAGACGGCAAGTGGGGTCGCCTCTATTACTTTGGATCCGTACCAAAAGCGCTTTCCTCCCTTGCACCAGACCCACCCACTCACGATTTACGAGAAATCTTCCAGAATATCCTGCCTCCCCTCTTCCTCATTCCACAGTGCGGAACTTTATAGGCATCGTTCAGCTCCTCTTCCCATTCATGATTTACTCCGCATCCCTTCCGCTGCCCTAATCTAAAAATAATGTTGCTAATAATTAATTCCGTAATGTCATTTTCTATTACCACTCCATGATTTACGTTGCTGCTACTGCATTTTATGTATTAGTTCATAATAAGCAATTGATACAGTCACTTGAATTATTGATTGTTAACAGTAATGAAAATTGGAAATAATGTCGCTATTATCAGGTTATTTTTTCGTACATTTCCAGTGTGTGGGCAAGAAATATTTGTTAGTCTGTTCTAAAGTTAGGAATAAACGTTTGCTTAAACTTATAAGAATGATTATTTATTAACAGTTAACGTTCCAAAATTTATGTACCAACAACGTTTATTTACTAAAAATATAAATTTATCATCTACCACGTCTTATTTTAATAAATTCTTCTCTATAGTCTGTTATCTATTAATCAGGAGAATTGCACAATCAGTTACACAAACTAAGCCTAAAATTACTCACCGAAATAATTTAGAAAGGTCATTGTTACTTTATCAATTACCATTGCAAATTTAAATAATGCATTCCCAAAACTATAAGTTATATTTTGCTGATCAGTGGTATATTTTCGTCCAAATGTTCCATTATAGAGATTTTAATTCATATTTCCGAATAATAGAACCGTATTCGGAAAGAAAATCTTGAAAGCGAATTCATTTGAATAAAGGGAAATAGATTCGGGCTGAAGAGATACAATTTCATTCCGACATTACAATTATAATTTTGCGAATTCTAGGAACAAAGAAAGTTATGGTTAAACAGCATTCGTTACGTGATATCAGAGGCATTCAAAAACATTTCCTTTTGTTTGCGAACGACAAATTTTCCTCTACTCGGTAAAGGTCATGTTACGTTCACATATTCAAAAGTAAACACTTTCGTTGATCTTCATGCGCTGTTGAACGCTTTTAATTAATATTGGATCATACGATGAAGTTATGAAAGGTATTTCCTACGGCCGTTTTGCAACCTAAAATGGAAATAGCGAGAGAATTCATGTTAATTTTCGAAGTTAATTGTTTATCAGTGGAATAGTTCTGTTTATGATGATTGAATTCGTATTACATCAATTTTGATTAAATGTTTAAGGTTACTTGTGAAAACTAAATGTTGTTTACCGATTTAGTTTCTGTGAACTGAGAATAAGACTTAAACTTCTTCAAACGACGCAAGTTTCGTATGCCAAGTTTTTTTGAGGATTGCATCTGGCTCTATTTCTCAAATATTCATTTACGATACTGCTCATTGTAAATGTAATACTACTTAGTTAATTATATCTTTCAAAAATGAAAATTTTAACAGTGTTTTATGCCGTTCTTTCGCAATCGTGGCACAGCTGCCTATTGGATAAAAAGATAATAATAATAATAATAAAACGTCTTTATTCGGGCGAGATTGAGACTGGATAGTCTCTTCTTACATCCAACCCAAGATATCAGAGAAATATACTATATGTCCTCTATATACACAAAATAAAAGTGAATCGTGCCTGTTGTATGAAACATATAAAAGATAATGGATTCCTCAAGGAAGGCCACGGAGGAAATACAGTGATCACCCCTTTTATTCATGAGAGCGCGTCATCAGCGCTATAACCATCAATCAAACCCCCTCCACTAGTTTCTCATCAAAAGCCGCACGCCAGGAAGCTGTTTCTATGACTCCCTCGCCTCTTAATCCAGCTCGTCGAATGTCTGGAATAAATCAATCGTAATCCTACTTGCCTCAATCCTTCCGATTCCTGCCCCTCTCATTCCAAATCTCTCTTCTTTTGCTCTCCCGAATAAAAATCCTTTCCTCCATCTTATAAAACATAATGGGCTGACGAAGCTTTCCTTCATACCCATTTCCCCAGTGGCCGAGGGAAAGTGAGCTAGTCTGCCGCAGGAGGGCGTCTCGATCGACTTATCTGTTTCTTCTTTTGTGAGGGTGGGGCGAGAAAATAGGTTTGTGACTTCGCGCAGTTTTATAATGTCTCTCCAGAGGGTGGGTCCCCTTCCGAGTAATGGCTACTTCTATTCTTCCAGCTACTTTGTTTCCTACCCCTGACCCATACACTTGTCCCATTCCTTGCGGGATCCTCCCACGGGGTTGGAGCCCATTGCTATTTGGGGCAACCCTTGTGTCTCCAGAGACCAACTGAAGACCGATTGCCGATCCCTGCTTTCTATCTGCTTGGCAAGTGCTAACGAATGAAATTGCTTTGGTTGATTGCATTATTTCCATTGTCTGCCTGATAGATTAAGTAGGACGGAGCATCCTTAATGTTTTATTTCAGTTCGTAATCACGCTTCTACCCCTAATCATGAATAGTGGAACAGAGTTAGACATAAAAGTAACACGGAAAGGGAAAGGAATGGAAATTCATTGTATTAATGTGTTTTTTCTGTATTTTGATGGATATATATTGTTAACCCTTTTTTTAGTTTCCCTTCCAATTCATGTTTAAGATAAGGTTCCTAGATTATATATACATAAATTTAGTCACTTTTGAATAAGCACGTAAAAGAAATTCCTAACAATAAAGTGTTACAAGGTTCTCCGTAGTGTTCTTCATATTTGGTACCTTAACTTACTTTTACCAAAATTCTTCCGTGAAACGGAGTATGTGATTTGTTTGTAACTTTCATTCAAAAACCTTGTACACAGTGTACACGTAATCCAACCGGCATCTCTTTCGGGTAATCTTTCTTATTTTCTTGCTAAAGTGTAGAATTGAATCTGTGAGAAAGATTTATCCTCAATTTCCATGAATGAGTTTACGCTCACTTCACGCAATGTATTCTTTTATTCTTCAGCTGAGGCAAACCGCTGAAACTGATCTCTCGAATTTTTTCCCGAATTTTTTTTGCTACTTTTATCCTTTCGCGCTTTCCACAACAGTTTCTTTGTTCTTCCACATCCACCCATGAAACGTAAACTGAAATTCGCTGTTTGGTGGGTATTTTGGCCGCACACACCCACTCCTTTGTCTTGAGCGTCTCGCCCAAAGGGAAAACAAACCTCACGGCCACTCTACGTGTTCTCCACCGCTTCCATTTCAAAATCCACTTCTCCAGTTTCCTTTCTTTCTCCAATTTTATTTTTTCCACTACATCCACTCACTCCCCACAATCCGTTTCGATCGCGACTAGCATATATCTAACAGCGAATGCCTCTTCGCTTGCCTCCCACGCATCTTTCGCACGACCTTGGTGGGGAATGGAGATAGGTTCATACATCTTCTACGTAAGGTCAACAGATGTCGATAGTTGCGAAAGTGCATCTCAGACTCCATATATGACGCAGGGGATTTGTTTGCTCTTACCGTTCTTGACTCTCATTACTGCTGATTCTCCTCACTTAATTTTAAGGGGTTTGGACGTCAATGAAGATAAAGCAAGGAATGGGTCACACCTATACGCTGTTTTCCTAATGTAATTATTACCCAACGTATTTGCTTACAATAATTCCTTTTATAACAGGTTACAGATCTAAACGTAGTGAATTATGTAATTCACATGAATACTCTCACAGATACTTAAGTAATAATCACATATAGAATATTAGATTTTCACAAAGTGCACTATCATTATAAGTCAGAATTTCTAATCACTACAAGCGGTATCAGTTTGATCCATTTCAGATCTCTTTATCCTTTTCGGATTCGTGTCATCTTTCTTATGTTTACCCGTAATACTAGTACCTATTATAAAATGAGGTCAAACGTCTACTCTGCACCTTCTTAGAGAAGTAAGGATGTTAGGTAATTAGTGTACCTGACAGACTATCATACAAACTGGAAATTCTATCTAAACAACTTATTCTGGAATACTTCAGTAGCGTAACGTAATTATTTATCTATCATTCTACATTCTCTCAACTGAAGCTTTTAGTACCTCTTAAGAATATGTGTAGGACTACAATTATTTCTACGATGATTCTGTTGCCCGCATAAATTAGGTTAGAGCTAAATAAACCTTAATATTAGAATCGTCAAATAAATACAATTAATCTTTCGATAAAGGTTTCAATGTTTTAACCTCTAATACATCGCCTTTTACTGCCTTTTATATATTATATTATCGTTTATTACTGGTCGGTTCCGAATATTTTCCCCCACATCTCTTTCGCAGAATCAACCGAGATGCTTTTTTCTCACGTCTTTGTAGTGAACTCTCGATAAGGAGATGAAAGACTTTACGTCCATCAACATCAACTTTCCAAAGTGAGCCGGAAATATTTGGAAATCTCCTAATCCCATTTACCATCCGGCTTTCCATTTATCCGGCGCACTTTTATCGTTCCTCAGACCAATCCCGTTACTTTTTCAGCTCCGCCACTTCGCAGTCTTTCATCCCCGACCGTTTTTCCCCGTAACTTTTTCTCAATAAAATTTCCCCGTCCCATCTCTTTACTTTTGCTCCATCCACTTATGCCGCTATCTATCCTGGCGTATATAGTGAGATGCGTCATTCTCGAATCTTCAGCAGACGCCGCGACCCCTTTCTGGTCGGGAAAAAAGCTCTTCCACCCTCTAAAAGGATCCAAGAGATGGGGCAAGTGAAGGACGGTGGCTGGTGTATTTTTGGCACCTCATCTCCTACCGGTAGTCACACAGGATCAGCGGCATAGTCTGCCTCGCGGTCTTTAAGTGCCTTCGTCTGCATTACCCTCTTATACCAGATTTACATCATTGGCCTTATTTCTCCTCCGCTCCGTGATTGGATTGAGTCCCAATCTTCCTAGAGTACGCGGAATGAGGAGAGCAATGGGGAAAATCCAGGTCTTAGTCCTAGAAAAGTACTAGACAGCAATGCGTCATGGAGAGGATCGGAGGTTAAGGTGGTGAAACTCAAGTGCTTTCAGCCAAAAATAAACTTCCTTATTCCTCTGGTAATGTGGTGTAACAGAAGAATGGAGACATTCGATTTTTCTATGAGTAATCATTTCTTTCATTTCAATGATTGCCCATTAATTCATGGGTAAATTTAGTTTGAAATCAGGGCTTAAGGTCAAGGTTATCAGGAATGACTAGCTATAAATATATTTTAGGCGAAATATTCGAACGTAATTTTATGCATACGTTGAAAACAAAATTTAATCCTCTTCTATCAATTTTCCAATGATAATGTCGGCTACACGAGCTCCAACGTTGCCAATGAAATCGTACGAAATGATTTTATCGAGTATGAGTAAACACGGGTTTTGATTTAACGATATAATACTTAATTTCTGCACAACTGTTGATCGCTACAATGCCATTTCATTATCCCTTTAACGATGTTTACATACAATATGATTTTCATCATTCATTTCCTCGTTCAATTATTAGAAGATAATTATTATTCCATTAGCATTGATTTACTGGCGCTGAATTCAAGCTTTTGTAATAATAATTTATGTTCGTCGTCATATATTATATATTATCATGTATTATATACATGATAATATAATATGTATATTATCATGTAATATAAGCATTCATATAATTATAAATTTAATTTTGGCCCCCTGATATTCATGTGGGCAACTTGCTCGTCTTCTACGAGAGCCGTTCCAGGTTCGATTCCCGATGGGGGCCCCCCTACGAAATAACCTCAGCCGTTGAAGCAATTTTAACAAGATTATTATTAAATTTATTTCCCACCAATCTTGGTTTTTAATCGAATATTATCCTGTAGTTAAATTCATAAAATTAATTTCTCTGCTATCCACGGCAATCTATTGAGTAGATTTTAACTGTTAAAATTTAGATCTAAATAATTGGGGAAATCTTAAATATTACATTTTTAATATACGCCTGTCTCTATAATATTCAAATTAATAGTTTCCTGCCTGTAAATATCGAAGAAATCACCATCTTAACTTTTGCGGCTCTTTAATCGAGTTTCTAAATAAATCATTCCTTCCGCTATGTGGCCGATTACATTACGGATAAATCCCTCCTCTACACATTTACACGGTAAGAAATGTGTAGAAAGGGAAAGGAACGGGTGAAAAGTGAAAGTAAGGTTGCAGAAGAGGTATTTGGGGATCTTAGGAGAGGAACTTCGGGTCGAGGTTGCTCCATTGAAAGATGACGGGGTTTGGAGGAGATATCGCGGGCTATTTTTCAACGGGTGGAAAGGAGAGATTTCTCGGTAAAAAAATGGGGGAAATAAGGCGGAAATGGATGAAAAATCCGGATCATTCTGGTTACACGGTTACTTATTGCTCGGATCCGTTACATAGCTTAACCTAGTATGATGCATTGCAGTCGATCAGCTCATTTGCATAAAAATATGTCAGCGTTCTTCTGAGCGATTTTACCGCAGATCTACCGTTTTAAGTCCTATCAGGATTAATTTTCTAGTGAAACTTCGTAAAGCAGCCATCTTAATGTTATGACTAAATGGATTTTTTTTTCTTTTTTGCTCAACATGCCCGTAATTTGATACGCTTGTGACAAGGCGCATATTGAAATATCAAGGACTAAGAAGTAAAATTAACGGTTTTGAAAGCATGCCAAACTATGAACGCTTGAATCCCTTTATCTTGAAATTTTATCCTGAGTAGTTTTCGGTGTTACTCTTTCCTTTTAGCATTAAATCAGTTTCAAGTAAGAATTATATGATAATAAGACACTATACCCATGTCGTATTAGTCCTCGATTCCACTGCGGATGATTCACAGAAACCATAAAGCTAAGTGGATAACTTGAGTGATATCATGAAAGTTATAAAAGAGATAGGTAAAAATTCTCAGAAGTATTGCATTGAGAAATCATCTTTAGGGTTATCCATCGTATTCTGTGAGGAATGCGTTTTATCAACTCAATAAAATATGAAGAAGTACCTCTAATGGGTGATAAGAGCATTACGCCTTCTTTCAATGAAAAGCGTTTCACAAAGGATATCTCAGATAACTATTCTCGTAAAGAGTAAATTTAATTCGAATAAAACTTGAGCTAAATAAAGGTATTAACAAATAGGTGTACACAAGGCTAGCGTTGCAATAGTGACTTTAGTTCTTTTTCTGAATATGCAGTATTCCAGCGCTGCTTTAAGTTCGCTCTCCTTTATCTTCTCGACCTACTGAAAGTTTCCCAAGAGATTAAAAATTATTTTTCAACCTTAGGTCATTTCCCCGCAAATGGACAGTAAAGGAAAGCTACAAGAGGACATCCTGCTTTATCTCGTGAGGCAATGATGAGTATGCAACCCCCTTCGCTCGAGATATTATTTAGAAGTACGCGAATAGGCCGTCGTCTAGACGTTCAAGAGTCCCTCTTCTGCAGCGGAAAACATACCCTCTTCTCATCCGACGACCTTCTTGTCGCATTAAATAACCCCTCGTCTCACATAACGCGGTCAAAAGATTTTTATGTTTTATAAGAACTGGATGGTCAGCGAATTTTTCAACGGAAGTCTGCGGTCATAAAGCGTCAAACTGTAACGACATTTTGGGTATGAAACGTTTCAAGTTTTACTTCTCCAAGGTTACCATTGACTTGAATTATTGAATGGAAAACGTATTTAATATTTTTAAGAAAAATATTTTGATAGAAACATATAGTTTTATAAATCAACAATCTTCATAAATTTGCAATAGCTCCTTTTTGCCTGAAATTTCCAATATAACTATAATATAATTACTCATCTCACATAGTAAGGGTTGAATTTAAGCTTTCTATATTTTTACTTTATAGGAATAATCTATGAAGGATAACTTTATCGCCATAAGTGAGAATGGGTTTCTTAGATTTAATATATGTGCCTCCATAACATTTTTCCGTTTTCGATCAGATTATCTCTATGTAACTAGCTCAATTAGCTCGTAAGAGTTACATTATACATAATTAATTGTTCAGAGGTACGATAATAACTCTACAAGAATCGAAAAGCATTTTTTTCCTTAGAAGAAATGCTTCTTCAGCTTTTCACCTTCAATAATGTCATCTGATGTAATCTTGAAAAACACGATGAATTTTAGTTGCATAGTATGGATATCTCCTCTTTATATAATACGATTTTTCTTAAGAAAATTTATCGCAATACAAGGGTGCAATAACTTTATTATAATGTAATTTCCGTAATAATTTGGCATCATTCCTTTAAAGGCTTCTTTTAATAAATGGAATAAGATCGGGCTCACTTCCAAACTTTTTTAGATGAGAATTCTCTTGTTAAATCTGAAAACTATCTGGTTTGATCTTGGAGAGCCTCTCTTTTTCTACGTAAAACGTTTTAATTTTCATCTTATATACAATATTTTCCACCAAACTTGATCAGGAAAACATCAAAAGGAAATTTTACCCAATTCAGAGCAGGAAATGTTTTAATTAGCCAATAAATTTTCGCTAGGCCCAAAAAAAGAGTCCCGGAAAACATAAAGAATAAGGGAGGAAGCGCAAAATGTTAAAACATATATTACAGAGTCGCCCTTGGAAATCCCGTTCATTTTTTTTCAAGTTATTACTCCGCGAAATCCCCCTCTTTTCCGATAAATTAATTTCTTTTTCGTTAATTTTTCTAAACCATCCCGCTACATCTCGACTTTCCCGATTTTATCCCTCGTCAAACGTTTTCCCCTCTTCTTTTGTTTCTTTTATTCTCCGTAGGAGAGGTTTTTTCTTTTGGCAAGCACGCCAGACTCTATGGGTGGGATGGTATTTCACAGAATAAATTGGAGAGAAATGAGGGTTGGAATTCGGACGCATCACGGACGGGAAAGTGGGCGGTCTTACTTAATAGGGGTTTTTCCATCGCAAACGAAGATATGAGCGCGATCTGCGTTTTCCATGTTTTTCCACCTCTCACAGTCATCTTTTTCCAGCTCACTTTTTTACTTACTTTATCTATTGTCACTGTCGTGAGTATGTCAGACCACTTTACTACGGATTGGTGATTTCAATGCATGTATTGATACCACTAAGACTTCTGTTTCAAATTTATATCCACGGGATAGCTTTGCCTCGTAGAAAGTTTGTCATTTTATTGCAGCTTTGCTTCAGGATAGGTTAGGTGATATAGGACAGTTCTCATCATAAGCCTAGGATTAGGATAGATCTTATAGTAGGAATCATGTTCAAAACAGCTTTGTAATAATAGTCAGCCTAAGTTATACCCGATGAAAATTTTCCCGGACTATTTCTCTATTTGAAATTACTTTTGTTGTACCATTGTGCTGATTTTTGAAAAGCGATGGATCTATCTTTTGCGTCCTCTAATAAGTACTCAAATTCTTAAAATTATAATGAAAAATACTCTAGAATAGTTATTCGTATCAGGTGAACACAGTTAAGTTATATCCTAGTGGCTCAATATATCCAGGCAGATGTGCTTTCGATTCTAGTAAATCATAAATTGCAACAGACTCTATGATTTCGTTTGGAACCCTAAGCTATAATCCTAGCAACGGAAAATTGTTACAGAAATTGTTACTCCTTCCCATATATTTAAAAAAGTATTACCATAGTGCGTTTGTGGTTGCCTTGCGTCTTCGTATCCTAGTTTTCGAGTATACCTGCGTTTATATTATCTCTAGCACTTAAAGACTCTGACCCCGTTAAGCAGTTCAGATCCTTATAATCCGGGCCAACATCCTCAATTTTTACCGCTATCCATTAACTCGCGCGTATCTTCTGGAAGTTATCCTTATCCCTTCTGTTTTTCTTTCTCAACCCTTCAGTTCCCTCATCGGCCATCTTCCCTCCCTAAGTAACCACTCTCCTTCCCTCCCAACCCTCTGAATTATAGGATGTGCGGGGGTTCAGCGAGGGAGACGTTCCCCACTCCCGGAGAGCATCTGCGTTGCGTTTTAACAGCGCAACGTCGTCCACGTGCCACTCATTAAACAGATAAATGATTGATGGAATGGGTTTTCGGAAAGGCAAAAAAAAATGTAGGTCCCGAGTTAATCTCTTCCCGCTATTCTCGCTCACTCTTCCTGGCTTGTCTCACGCATTTGACACCGCAGAGGGTTTATATAAAAAAAGAATGTCGACAAATTCTCTTGGCGGTTTTTGCCCTCAGTCCATCAGCGTATCAATTCCCTTAATTGTCACCGTTCAAAGTGGTTGCCTTGCCTCGGTGTTGCCATCTCCTTCTACTATATTAGGTCGAAAGGTATGCTTATTCAATCGAGATTAAAATTATAAAAATGTTAGAAATTTTTTATTCAATTTCGTTATTTTTTAAATATGTCATGCGTTTAATTTCTAATAACGCAATGAGCCGACTGTTTTTATTCAAATCAGGCAGAAGTACTGTCAGAATGTATTTAATCTATACTCAGAAGTAATAATTCGTCATATTTTTTCATATAAGCTTGTAGTAAATTGCTCATTTTTCAGACATCAGTAATTGGAATAGCATTATTTATTTATGAAATACACCGAAAGTACAATAGGAAATGACTCAATTCCCTAAAATATAATTTCTAATGAGGGGTCAACTTTAGATATTTACATTTTTCAAGTGAAATTGTTACATTTCAAAGCATCTTTTCATTATTACCTCTAAATTAATACGATTAATTATCGTACTATGCGCATTATATTCGTTTTTTAATTGATTTTTTAATTTTATTATTTAAGATGTTATTTCCGATCGTCAGACGAGGCGACTTGATGAGTTTAAGTTCTTTGTTGAAGGTGAGTCAACGTGAATCAGGCCAATTTTCATTGCATCCCGGAAAACATAACTAAAGCTAATCATTTTACTCTAGGGGGAACATCTTGCCATAGAACTCACGGATGATATTATTCCACCGCATAAATTTCATAGGTCATAGAGAAACCTATGAATAGCTGAACAGATGTGCGATTGGGCTATGGATCGTTTTAATAATTAACAGGTCGGAGAGAATTTAGTGCTGGCAGCTACGGGAAGGGATGTTCATTAGCTGCACGGCCCTCTTCTTAAGTGGTTCAATTCGTGCTTTTTGCGTTGCTTATTTGGTATACGCCTCGTGGCCGTGTGCACGTGCTGTGGGGTGGCGTGCGTCCATTGTGCTTCTTTTCAACCGCAGTAAATTTACTGCCAATTATCTGTTTTCCCCAACAGTGAGATGGTTTCGTTCCAAGAGGTTTTCGGAAAACTTGACGTGACGCAGGGAATAAAGGCAGGTTGAAGAGGGTCTATAAAGCATTACCCGACGTGGGCGGAAAATTTCCGTTAATTGATCAGTGTATGTCCATCACTCCATTTACCGAAAGGAGTTGATGATTTTCGATTCTGTTCGCGCAGAATATCGGATGAAGGCTTCGTTGAACCTGTTTAGCAAGAATGGCTCAGCCCTCTTTTCCTTCCCTATGATTTTTGGCAACTTGACGGAATAGTAGTACAATAGATATAATCATCTATTCTAAACTAAGTAATTAAGGATACTTTTCTTTAAATTTAACATCTAGTTTAACCCAATGAAAAGGTCATATATGAACTACAATGAATTACTGGTTTTGATTTTATGGCAGTGATTGAAAACAAGTTGCTAATTAGTCAGACAAAAATGCATTCATAGTTGCAGATCACGAAGTATACTTAATATTGGGAAATAATATTTTTTGTTTCCATGTATGAAAATAAAATCAATAGATGATGCTGAAACTCCGCGTAACTCCAGAAGTGTGAAGATGTGTTCCACAATAAAAGTACTAGTCACTTTAGTAAAATTTCCTCATTGCGCAGATGTTTCTTAGATACTCCTAATTGTACGAGTATGTACGTTGAGATATTCATTTCTGGATATTCTTAGAATGCGCGTTTTTTGCTGTGAGAACCCCAAAATCGAATATAGATAAATTGAATTCTCATGAAAAAATTACTTTCAAAAGTTTTCGATTATTTTAGAGTTGAATAAGGATTCGTAGGCTTTTATTGAAAATCAATATATTCAGAGTTGCTAGTTTTTTCTCATGAAGAAGTAAATGGAAAAGATATAATTTAGATAGAGAGATGCCAGTTTATACCTTTCAAATGCCCCTTAAAAATACTTTCAAAATGCTTCTTCCGTATTATATTTTACTTATCATTTAAATCAATACAAACTTTTTCCTTAACCCTTTATCTGAGTTTTCTCATTCACAATCTCGAAGTAAGGGAGCGCACGTGTCCGTGGTACAAAACCATCATTTTTCATTCCCATTGGCCTAGAGAAGGAAAAATGCCAGGCGAAAATTGGCAGTCGGATTGTATTTGGACGTAACTTTGATCAAATCACGGATTGAGGTCCACAATTCAACATCATCATTCATGAGAGAGGCAGTCGTTAAACTACGGAATTGTTTCAGGAAAATGACAGCTGTCTCTTGATGCTGCTGTAAAAAGGGCACGCCATCAAAAAAATAATCATCCTCTCGAAGGGAAAGGAACGTATTTTAACTCATTGGTTTAAGTAGCGATAAATCATCTGCCAAAAGTGTTACCGCCGCTCCCACTATGCTCATCTCTCTTATTTTATTCCGCAGGACATCCCATAAATATTTTTGCAATATATGTATTCATAAATATATTTTTTTGCGCTTTCTCTGTTCCGATATTGCGAATAATAAAAAATAGTTTGACCAATACAAACAACACGACCATAGAAAAGGTCCCCCGCCGAAAAATCAATTATTTCCGCTTATAAATACAAAAGCGAGGATAATTGAGGAAAGGTTGAAGTTCGGCCAACGTTACAATTCCTCAGAAGTGGGCCCCGCCTCCCAAACCGCCAATGCTCTCCGAGATTCATTTCAATGGAAAATGTTCTTTCCCTGGGTTGGAGCCGATGAATGAACTAACTACCCATAAATAATTTATTTTTACCGCATAAGAGACAGCTGCTGAAATATCGCCATTACATAATAAGCTCATTTTCCGTTTTATGCTCTCAAAGTTTTGTATAGATGTTTGTGAAGGTCATATTAGGGTAGCTTAAACTTTTTAGTCTCTTTTCTCCATTTCTTTCGTTCTGAGGTTATTTTGAATACCTTTCATTTATTTATAAAGCTTTTTCAAGGGCTCTCGGATTGTCTCTCGACTTTGTTTAACGCGGTCCCGGATTCTATTCCCGGTGAGAATCTGCGTGCGAAATGACCTAGCTGTCGAAGCACTTTTAACAATACTATAGCTGCTAACTTTCAATTTGCAATTCTATTCTTATCATCCGCTGATGCAGTCATTCTGATAAAATAGGAAGATTTAGAGAACTTATGTTTATTATGCTATATGTAGGACTTGATAGGAGTGTTCCTGTACCTCAGACTGTTTATCTATCACTTCACGGTTGCAGTTACGTGAAGAACCACTTTCTCCTCAGAATCGATTATCTTCCCCTGTTCTTGGCCCTGTAATCGTGGATTGATTGAGGAAATCCTCGTGGTCGCAGAGCCAGGTTCGATGTCACCCGGCGCGTCGAAGGGAGTATTCCATCCACAGGAAATGAGAAGGATGGGATTAACGGAGTGAGGAGTAACCGCGTGCTTCTCGATCATGTTTTATTGGACGGGTTCGCCTTTGCG
Organism: Pachydiplax longipennis; assembly: GCA_036926295.1. Classification (NCBI taxonomy): domain Eukaryota; kingdom Metazoa; phylum Arthropoda; class Insecta; order Odonata; family Libellulidae; genus Pachydiplax; species Pachydiplax longipennis. Next base: position 24,696,564 of record JAVFKF010000012.1, read on the forward strand.
TGGGTCGGGAGGATTACGCACCCAAATGCGGGGCCGGCTGCGTCGATGGCAGGGGATGTACCACCATTATTGGATCTCGGCAAGGACGGCGGTCGTCGTATGGGGGGAAGTGGGTTGGTGAGGTGGGATATCTTATGGGGTTGGGTCCGGAGAGATAGTTTACGGCTGGAGGATGGAGAGAGTGTGTGACTGAAGGAGCTGTACGGAGTGGGGGTTGGGAGAAGACGGAATTAAATAAGGGGTATCTGAGTACCCCATGCTTGTGATTAGAGTTGCACCCGGTCCACTGAAAATGATTGCTAGGGTCATCTTTTCTATTGGCTGAAGGATGAATAGACTTAAACGATCCAATTAAAGGAGGCCTTTTTTGGACTTTGCATATTCATTTACGCGCGGGAAAAATTCTATAGGAGCGATTTATGAGTAACAGAGAGAATATGCGCTGCTTTTCATTGCATTTTCGATATATCTATTATGTATCAGCTGAGCATGTCTAAGATTTATAGAGGAAATGGTTCTTCATGTAATGTGGTTATGTTTAATGTAATTGATGGTTTCTGGCCGTACTTCGTGGAAAGCCATAATAAAGAAATTAAGGAAAGACTTTGTAATTTCCACAATATATATTGTGAAATTAAATATTGTTGTGAATATTGTGAATATTGTGGAAATTACAAAGTCTTTTCTTAATTTCTTTATTTTGGTTATTTTTATGTAAAAATAATTCTTACCTTCACTGCTATGCATTTCCTCATAGGGGTTACTTGCGGTTATATTTCTTTCTTGCTCGGTGTTCTACCGTCTGTTTTGTGAATTTCATTTTCCAGCATTTCCTCTCTTACTGATTTCAGCTATCACTCGAAACCCGTGATTCGTTTCGCGGATTGACCATCACACGAAATATCACGTAACAGCATTCTGGGGAAATCGAATGATCATGAATGTCGAAATAAAGCTTTGTCGATCTTATAAATGCGAATATAGAGTGGGTCGGTATAGCGTTTCAGATTCGAAAATCGTTCCAAACAAGGTGTGCGACTAAAAAGTCTAAAATGAATACTCTAAAAAGAAAATCATCAACCGGCATAGGAGTATCGTAGACTATGCGATATCGGCTTGCATTGCGACGTACTCAGAACTCATCGCATTCGAAATGATTTCTCCTGACAGTAATTCAGTGCACTGGTAAATCAAATAATTTAAACGCGTCTCTATATTTCGAGTACGCCGTTCGATAGATTTATTCATTCGATTCGAAGGCATTAATTATAACTCTCCAGCTTGTCAAACTCAAAATATTTCACTCCCATTTCACGCCAGCGAGAGATAACCAAAGATAAATTTGATTCCCGTTCCCATAGCTATGAAAACAATTCTACTCCCGCGGGTTTTTATAGTGCCTATTCGATGGCACAATGTCGCGCGAATAACACGCTGTTGTCACGGCAGCCGGCGAAGCGTTTAAACAAACGAAATGGGCGGGGTTAATTCGGTCGAAGGGGGAGGATGTGTTATAAAAAATTCGGCAGAGCAACCAAACGCTCACCCCTCTAATCGTATTTACGTTTCCGCTCGTATCATGAAAAAATTAAACGGGGTTTTTGGAGACTGTTGCGGCTGCGTGGAAATCGGGCAAATGTTGGAACAATGGTGCTCAACTCGTTATGTTCGGTGCGATGCGGGGTCTGTGATGCACCCTCAACTTCACATATCATATCTCCTCCACTGCCCGTATCTGATAATGATCATGATTTCAAAATTTCGATTTCTATCAGCATTAATGATCCTGTAAATTTACCTTACCTTACCTTGAACTGTTTTCTCCTATTAATTCACTCCTTTCTTCCATCCGTTAATCTTTTATCTTCTGTTTTTTTGTCTCGTTGTTTTTTATTTTATTTTTCTTTAATCTCTCTCATATTTTTAATATATTATTAATTTTGTCTTTTTAACTCAGTTTTGTCACGCGATATTATCTTTTGTTTCGTGTTTTGTTATGATTCAATGTTATTAGTCAAAATTGGCTGTTTTTTAAATCAAATTTAAATAAATGAATTACTATCTGTTTTCACTGTCCTCAATTCTAGAATCAGATATTGTAGATCGTGTGAATTGGATCATTTGTAATATCCATCATTTGATTTACTTTCATTTTACCATGAATTTGAGGTTTTTACTTTATCTCATTGCATTTATTGCACCTAATACTTTTCTTGCCATCTCTGGAACACTTCATCAACCTTACTAACGTGTATCCACCACTTCGTAGTAATTGCGTAATCTGTGGATTCTCCATCCGAGGTTTTAAGTACTCGCTAATTGTCACGTACTAAAAAGATCGTTAATTTGCGAAGTAAAACCTGCCTCTCGTAGTCATTAACCGCAAAATGCCTTTTTAAATATTTATTCCTGTAAATTCATCAAGACCTCTTTAGTCTTTACAGCTACACTTTTATCAAAAAGGTGAATTTTCAGGAACTCATCCAGCTTACCTACTAGCGAGTTTCCGCATGTCTTTTCCATTATTTCAATTTAAATGAATACCAATGAAAATGCAAAATTCTATATCAGTGGCTTGTTAATTTTTATAATGAAGACCAATTTTTTGCTAGTTGGAGTAATTATCAAGCCTCAGTTCTAAATAACAAGTTGCTGTGATATTTGACATCGTAATTCTCTCTTTTTCTTTTGTTTCCAAGTTCTAGCATCCTTTTTGTCTGTCTTTACGTAATCTATTCACATTTTTTATATATTTTATTTATATTCACATTATTTAATTTTTAAATATTTTTCTCAAATCCTGTTTATATACACGCATACGTAGAATGGCCCTCTTATCGGCCTTTCTCCTTTCTCTTTATCCCTTTTCACCTTTATTGCCGTCGTTCTTCCTCATCTTCACTTGTCAATGCTTATATTTTTCGCTCAAAACCAAACGTTTCGTGGTTCCGCATCGCTTGGAGCTCGCAGGTAATTAAAACGTTTTTCGGCTTCGCGAACGTAATTTGTCGCCGGGCGACTAAAACGAAAAATAATTAAACGCGCGGGTCCGAATATTGGGTTCGTTTCTCGAAAAACGCGGCTAATTGCTTCGTTCCCCTCTCCACTCTTCATTATTCGTCCGCGTTTGTTTACTCGTTTCTTTGTTTGACTGGTGTTTATTTCCGACGGAAAAACTAATTGGCACGTGTAAATTTCTTCGATTTCCGCGAGTTATAAATTGAAACGCGAGGTGAAGAGTTCGATTATTATCGAAAATCATTTAAATTTGAGAATTCGTCGCTTTACGCCTGAAAAAATTAGGAATATCTCGCTTTCCGAAGATCCGTTTAACACGGTGATCACGTAATGATGAATTCTTCGTTTAATTTAGTGTGCTCACCTTTTGGAGAGCGAGAATTTTTGATTCGGACGTGTCCAATTAGATTGGGGAACCGGAAATTTATATTTTACTATATATATTGAACATTTTTGTTTGATATGAGTTTTTCATTTGTTTGTTTGGTAATTCGATAAATGGTTGGAAGCTTTATTTCAGCGTGAAAACTATTCAATAAAACAAAAACTATTATATTATATTAATTGATAATATTCAAATCAGAGTGTTAAACAAATAACTCATTTAAAGAATTAAAACAGAAAATAGTTGTGATGCTCTAAGGGTAAGAAAATGAAGACGTAAGAAAACAATGACTTTCGTGAGATGAAAGAATTTACCACTGCAGAAAATACCCAAAGTGAGAACGGTTCGTAAAAAGTGAATGCGAAAAGTATAGGAGAGAAATTATATGTGGTTTAAAAGAATGATTAAAATGACGAAGGGTAATCATATTTATAATACTTATCAGAACATAAGGTTCCCATCGTCTGATATGTAGGAAAGATTATCTTACAGTTATATTCAAAAGAATAAACAAAAATTGACTGCAAGGCAAAATTTCTTTATTCATTTGTATAATAGCATGAATAAGTTCCTTCAAACACACTAGTAGATCAGTTAAATTATTTTATAAATAACAATTTCATAATCATTTGAGAACATATTTGATTGTTGCGGTTAGTGTATTTAAAGTTACGCATGCATAGTTTCTCGTTTCTGTTTAAGGATGACGCGCTATATTTACTTTACCGATACATCGTTTCTGAGACATGTATCAAAGGATTTAGACGTTCTTCTATGAATTCCTTCTTTGTCTATGTAGTTTCATTTAGAATGTTCCGCAAAATAGTCTCTTTAGCACTTTATAATCAGTACCCAAGTGTCCATAGTTAAGTATCTATTTCTTTCGTTGTTTCAGTCGAAATATTCTTTCCTCCCGAGAAACTACATCAGCTTTAATTCGATAAAAAATTCTTCTTAAACTCCTCGATATTAAATTACTTTTTTTCGCGGGGACAACAACCCCGAGCGTATCGATTTATCCGATATCGAAAACCTATAATGGAATTCGCGGATGACATGATTTCATTTAACCAGACCATGCTTCCCAGGATTATAAATATTTACCTTCAAGTACTTATTCCTCCCTTTCTCACGAAAATTTTTATCTTTACGCCTCATCTAGCCTTAAAAGGAGTCGAACAGAAGCAGGTTGGCATTTCCCCCCTCGCAAGAATCACCTTGCTCCATATCTCCATTCTCTACCGTAATAAAGTACTTACTTTATGCGTTCTTTTTCCATTTCGAAGGAATTGAATGCGTCTCCTCACCTCACACTGATAAGAGTGCCCACGGAAGGAGGGAATCATAAAAATCTCATCTTCGTAGACGTAAAAACTTAGCACCTAAATTGAAATATTTTCGAGGACACCTTTCCAAGGTCATTCATATTCAACGAGTTGCGAGGTTTTGCGAGAAATAGGATTTCGTTGGAGGTTGAATCTCTTTATTCATCCTCAGCTTAGTTTAGAACCGCGATGTCTATGTTGAAATATCTGTACCCGAAGGAATTAAGTCACAAACAGGTAACCCTTTTAAAGAGATATGTATATTATTATTGCTATCTTTCAGTATAGACAGTCATTTATTTTTCCAGGATGAAGGCATTTATGCCTTTTTCCTAATTTCCGGTAGTAAATTAATTTTAATTTATGACGAAATTATGTCTCACTATCTTTATACTTACATACGTTGGATACAGATATAGATAGATGTTTAAGTGTTGCTGGACTTTATCGTCAGTCTTCGCTGGAATGAAAAATTTCTTCTACTTCTACGACATATTCGTAGTTCAATAACTTCCCTACTAATTGCCAAATTTTTCTTATTTAGATTAAATTGAAAAATAAATCTACTCTTGCTCTGTAATAGGAAATCTTCTAGTTTTTTATGATGTTTGTGGGTGAATCTAAACCGTACGAATATTATTTCCTAGTCAGATCTAATCCATTTCTTTGAAGTACCTCACCACGACTAAAGTTCTAGTAAATGGCATTCAATTACTTATTCAAGGGAAGAAAGTTTCTTTTCCGAGCTAATTAATAATCAAATATATGAAGAATAAAACACAAGTTGAGTTCGTAAGTAGTTGCCTTCTTTCAAAACCATCATAGCCAACTAATATGTACATTCATTCGTCTACGTAAAGGCATTAGAAAATATGCTTTCCTGATGGAGAAAGAAAGTTCACAAATATCTCACTTGAAGCTTATCCGTTTCATCAGACAGGCAAAGAATATTCCGTATATCGAGCTTCGTTTGCGAGCCTCTGTCCCATAGATATACCTGACCCTCACCGGCGACATCTATTCGGGAAAGCTAATTTAATAATATGAAGGCGTAAACGTGTCGGAATCGCATGCGCGGACGCATTAATTCAGTCGGTCTGCTTTAAAAATGTCGGGATTGGAGAAAGAGGTTAATGGTCGAACATGTAGTGGTGTCATTACGAATCAAGAAACCGCTAAACAAAAAAGTAATGCGACGAGAGGAGATAAAACATCTTTATCTGCGTTCTAAGATCTTACTCAACTTCCTCGGCTCGGGTTAAGATGGCTGAGTATCATACGCGTGGGAGCAGGGCCGGCTCAAGACAGGTTGGTGCTCTGAGAAAGCTATTGCGAAAATCCTCGCTTAGGTATGGTGGTTAGCTGTTTCTGCATTTCAGTTGTTTCAGTAAGAAGGGTTGATACTTCCAAGCTTCCATTTCGAACATACAGTATCATCTTATCGAAAGAATTTATTTTCCTGATATTAATGATGTATCGTTTCCATGGTACAATAATAATTTTTTTATTTATAATATTTGTTGTGTTCTATCTTAACTTGCTGAAAGACATTAACTTATGACTAAACTAACCAACTGGACCAGTATTAGTATTTCCATATAATAATTTGGCTCTGTGCGGAATAATGACTTTTCTTTCGGATCTAAAATGTATTATAATTAGTAAACCAGTAAATTAATAATTAATATAAACTTTATTTGGTCGTCCATGCACAAAACAGCCTTTAGAGCATCGGGTTTTCTTGTATCCTTCACGTTACCTCAATTAAGCCAATATAAAACACAGAGAGGCATAACGTAAAAAGCCAGTAACCAAATGTCTTAATAATTCCACTCCCATTTAGATTTTTCTTTGATTTAATCTTGAATATACGTCACATATTTCTCGTAATATGCTATCTCTATATTATTAAAAGTAGTTTTTAAAGTTTCCTTTAATAATTCGCAACCTTCACGCGCGGAGAAGGTACGAAATTTTATCGAATCACATTCCAACGAGTTTTTTGTGCCCACGCTCTTTGAAAAACGCGTATCATTTTTTTCAAATACCTCCATCCCATACATTCCGGTTCTGCGGGAGCGAAAAGCCGGTTAAAATGCGGACATATATTTATGCCATCAAGTGGAACTGTCGTCGTCACTCTTATCTGGGTGCGGTCCAGCTTCAATTTCTTCCAAGTCCTATTGCTAATTCTCCAACGTCTGCGTCATTTTCTCCCCATTGATAAGCGCATTCAGATCATTCATGCCTTTTTCTTACGATTAAGAAGTATTTTTTGCGTGTTTTCGCTGCCGTGAACTCAATAATGCAAAATAAATGTATACCAAGTGTTCAGGAAAAACATCTCTGGTAGGCACTAATTCAATCTGGAAATTTTTAAAGGTATTTTGAATATACTCAATATCCAGGTGTTACCCATTAGGCTAAGATAAAAAATTGTGGGCAGATTCGAATGCTGAAGCTAATGGAAAGTATGGAAAAGATTTCTTGGAGTGCTTCTTTGATACGCTTAAATTTCACTAACGGGTTCATGCCGCATCAAAAAATTGTTTTTAATACTGTTTGTAAAGTGATAGGTATGCGGAAGAAGCGCAGGAGTAAAGCGGAAACGACAAGTCGTCAGTCTTAAAATAGAATTACTATATATAGCTTAGCTAGCAATGTATTTGAATTTATATAAAGTGAAACCTGAGTATAGCAGAATCCTTTAGCACAGCGATTTTTCCGGGTAAGTTTTCCGCTTAATGCAGGGTCGGCCGTTGGACGCACGCCGGAATCAAAATTTCCAAAAAGACCAAAAGACAGTTTTCCACTCTAAAGAGGTTCCGCAGTCAGATTTAATTGTATTTTAATTTCTTTAGTTTTAGTTGTTTATGCAGTCGGCGAGTTAGAAAAACTTTCCTCTTTCTGTAGGCTATTTTTCTTTTTTTATTTTAATCGTAACGTATGTTTGTCTTATAATTCTTGAGGAATTTATGTATTCGACGCTTATACATTAAATCCATAGATAATGTATTCAAATCTCTTAGAAAAACATTCATAGTCCATTCATTCAAACTATAACTATACGTACAGGCATTGCATGAGTGTTTACATTAGGTTCGGGAACAAGTGCAGGAAAAACAGGACGGAGAGTACCGATCACGCGACCGATAGTATATGTAGTTAGACCCCAACTGAAGAGGGTAAACCTCACACTCTTCTTCATATATATGACGAAACTCCCTCGCGGACCAATGGGATAATCCAATGATGCGTCGCGAGGGTAATCCTCAGGAGGGACGCACGCTCTGCAAGCAAGAGAGCTGCAGTGGTATTGGTGACTGAAATTGAACCGAAGGAGAGTCGTAGGGTGGAAGTTGACGGAGCAGGGAATTGCGGGCGGAGAGTGAAATGAGGTGTTGGGATGAGAAGGAAAACGGGATAATCACGGCCAACCAAGCGGAAATTAAGTTAATGGGAGAAGGATGGCTTCTGTGACTGGGATCAGGGTTTTAAGGGAGCGAATAAGGAGGGAAATGAGAGAAGGGGTTTAAGGGTACGCGATGACCGATGGGGAAAAGGGTGTATCGGCTTGGGGTTGGGACCCGATCACCTTTAATGCTGCTTGTATTGTGCGCACTCTTTGGTGTTTGACTTCGGGGAGATCGGGATTTGCTAAGCGGGTTGCTGTCCGTCCGACTGGACGCTGTAATTCCATACCCTCTCCTGAGGTCTAGATTAACGTCGGATTGGAATATGTTAGGGAAACAGATACCCTGCAATGATTGCGTTAATCAATCCGTCAGATCACTTGCTGTCAAACCGCAGGAAGAGTTCGGAGCCGTCGTCGAACTAATTTAACTCGACACCCTGAAATTTGCAAACATGTTATCAATTCCAAAAATTTAATAAGGAAACTGTTACGGACTTATGGCGTCAGAAACATATTTATAAAGAATTGTCACCGATATTAACCGTGGTTAAACTGAAGGATTAAATTACTCCAAATTCTTTGTGCAACCAGAAAAGTTTTATTATCTTCTGTGAGTTGTTGTGGGCTATAACTCAAGGTCGAAAAGGGGAATCGTTTAAAAATCTAAAGAAGGATTTCAACCGTGAATAGAAGAAAACCAAATAACAAGCAAACGTTATACCCTGTGCTATTATTTTTCATTTACTTTTACAGATCCTGTTTAGAGATCACCTTGATGTCGCGTCAGGCCCTGATAAATTACACCTACGTTAAACATGCGGGTTCGGTAAAGTTTGCCTGCTCTCGACATGTCAACTTGTATTGGTACGTCCTGTGCCAAGGGTGGGTATAGAAAGTGAGATATTGGCGACTTTATGGAGATGGGAGGGACAGAGAAGCTTTGGCACATAACGGCGTTATGGATGATTTATCGAAGTCGTTCCATATGGAACGCGACGGCGAGAGGGAAAAGTCTGAAGGAAAGGGAATATCGCGGAGGGTCTATATTAGCATCGGGGGCGAGGGGACATCACAAGGGAACGAAGCTGGGAGAATTGTGTAAGGTTGCATGATGGTGGGTTTGCTGGGGAAAAATAGAAAAAAGATATTGGGGTTATGAGGAGGCTACCAAGAGAGCACGTATATACTCATTGGGTAGATAAAGGTGAAATTTCAAAACATGAAAATGTATTTAGTAGTAGGAGAAGTAATTCAGATATCATCCAAGCTGAAGAATTTGTTTTTTGACTCCGTAAGGCAAGGTCTGGGTTATTTTTGATAATCTGATTCTTATCCCCTTATAAAGTATATTTCAAATTGCTATAAATGATAACTAATAAATGATAACCGATAATATATAACATGAAACAGATTAAAAGGTTTCCATTCATTCGAAATATCTTTCAGAGTAAGCGTGGTGTAAAAGTTTGTTTTACTATGGAGGGAAAAGGAACGAATTTCATTACAATTCATGCTATAATTCTTAAAATTTTTTCTTGAGAACGTTTCATTCATTGCATAGCTAAAAATAGTCTCATTATGCTAAGTTATAGAAGAAATCGCAAAGAAAATTCATAAAAACATGCTGGAAGATTTCACTTATTTTCAAGTATCTTAAAGCTTAAAATCGGTGGACCGTTTTTAACACATGAAAAATATATTTAAATCTATTCTAACAAAACTTGAGGAACACTAGTAAGTTCATCCGTGAAGGAGAGAAAGAATCCACTCTCTTGATTTTCAATTTTAGAGCATATGTATTATTTTAATTATCACTCTCGGGCCTCTGTCGATGTCTGGCCTGAAATTTTCCTTCTTTTTCCCCATCGTCTGCTTGAATTCGTAGAATTTTTTTATAGATTCCTCATTTTCCTCGAATTTTCTTAAGCTGGCGCCGGGCTTATCTCCTTTCGCGAAATCGGTCCTTTCCATATTCTTTTTGAAAAAGGGGGAAGACAGACAGAGCAAGCGCAACTTGCGCGTCCCTTTGCCGGCGTTGCCAAGAGGCGCTGTTTTCCCTCACCTCTTCCCATTTTGAAAGCGTTTTATCCATTTCTTAATGCCCTCCTAAATTTTCGCCATATTTTTCTCCATCAACTCAAGAGGGATGTTGCTCCCACGCGCGGGTTGTTTTCGCCTTTTCTATGTTTTTCTCGCCAAGTCTCTTTTTGAAGGAAATGGACCTCTACGAGCGCTATTTCAAAACCCATGGTGCTGGCGAAATTCTCCGTTGCAATCAATAACGTTTTATTTCTGTTAAGCGGAAAAAAACGCGGGAATACATTTAATCTCCGAAGAACGGAAGTTATTCCCACGTTAATCCTTTCTAATTGCTTGGATTGAAGGTATAGATGTATAGATAATTTATTCTGCGTATTTACTTCTCTGTCAGACGTTGAGAATTGTATACCGAACGGAACAAATTTCAGGAGTAAGTCCTGCATTACAGTCTAAGTCAGCGAATAGAAAGTTATTGTAACACTCAAATGATACTAAATATACTTTTTGGTAGGATTTTACATTGACCCATTCTCGAATAACATTTATTTATAAATGTAAGAAATGAATTTATAAATGTAAGAATGATTTCTAACTGATTAAGACTTTCCATCTGTAACTGTTATACATACTTTTTATCGCAAGGAATATTTAATATTTCTTTATATTTGTAAAGTTGAAGTAACATTTTATAGCTTTGAAATAGGAAGGTATCTTGCAAAGCAATCGCAGCGAGTTTTTCCTTATGAAAGTCAAAAATATTGAGCGCCATTTGGAATTAGAAAAATGGTCGGTCTGTATAAAAGTGTTATGGCGCGAGACCCCAGGCAGTTTATATTAAAATTTCTCAGCGATCCAGCGCGAAAGGATGAAGGTAAATCACCCCAAGTCAACCACCCGTAAGACGCCGCATTTAGTAAGTAAAACGGAGGCTACCTCTTCTGCCTCGTAAATGCTGAGGAAGATGGGAATAGATAATATACTGTTCTGCTTTTACAACCTCTATCCCGTCACTCCTCTTCTCCATCCTTTCTCCCCAAGCATAAGAAAGTAACTCGGAAATGGTCTTTGCCCTGGCGTAGAATGGATATCTTGGTCAAAGGCTTAGGGTGGCTCAACCCTTTCTTAAAGGCGCATATGAGTTCCGTAACTCGAGAGTGATAATCCAAGATTATAGACTGCCGCTGCAAAGCTTATGTTTCCATACTTCCCAGTGAGCAGGGATTTTATCGTATTTGTGTCGTATGTATCGTATGTATGTATAATATATCGTAGGAATTATGACTCGGGAAACGAAGTTAAAAGTTTTTTAGAAGCGTTGAAAGGGCTTTCTGTCTCGGCTTTGGTGTTTGAGCAATTACTAGTTTGGACCGTGTTTTGCAACTTAACTGCCGACATAAATTTTTGCTACACAAACTCAAACTTATGAATAGCCGGTAAAGCATAAAAGTAGCTCAAGAGGAGTATTTTTAGGTATTCATGAAATTTTGAGGGTTGGTGCAAGTTTTCTAAAGTTGGATAATCTGCGAGAATAAAAACTTGAGAGATGAATTTCGACATAAGTTGCTATCATGGCAATATTGGTTGATCACAGAATTAATCACAGAAGTTTGATCATACCAAGATATATTTGAGTTTTAAAAATTATATTACAGATTTATCCTTTTGAGATTTTGAAAATCGGAAATTAAAATTTATCTCTTAAATATGCTCAATATGACATTAACTAAGTATATTAATGTATATTGAGTAAATTTGTTTTGTGTACGTATGCGAAAAATCTATCTTTATTTGATATTAAGCTTCTGGTAGGTTAGTTCGAATTCTTGCACTTCACCCCTTAATTTATGTGTGATTTACTCCTCTCGTTTTCTAACACTTCTTATCTAATTGCATTGGAGACAGAATCAGATAACCTCTTCCGGATATCATTCATCAATCCATCTAGAATAATCTCGAGAAAGCGAAGGCAATACTAAGACTCGTTTCGCGCCCCAGTTAACTACTCAAACACCACGTACTTTTCCCTCCGCCTTCGGAAGTGTAAAGCTTTCGATATCAGCGAGTCGTTAGTTCCGATAGTCGATTCCAATCACGTCGATCACGCCCACGCCGATATCGAGAATCAGCCGCTCTTTCCACCCTACTGGAACACTGTGTTACGCTATCCTTTCCATCTCGGAAGCGAAAAGAACGGGTAGCACAGTGCGACGCTTCCCACGCCTTCGAATAAAAGACGAAGGGAAAGATAAGCGGCTCTTCTTCCTCCTCAATTTGTCCGAATGGGAAGAAACAAAAGAAAGAAGGGAAGCGCAAAGGTGGAGGCGGCGCCCGTATACCGCGGGGGAGCACGGCGTTCCTAATCCTACATCTTCCAGCGCGTGGAATATGAGCTCGCCCTCCCTCTTGGGCATTCTTCGATGGAGACCGCGAGATAGGTAAAAGATGCCGGAGAGAGTTTACGCAGGAGATGCGGGGAGGGCAGCGATGCGATGGGCTGGTTGCTGAGGAATCCGTCAAAAAGAGGAAGTGTTGAGGAATGGACGGAAAGGACGCGGAAGCTGTGTAAAGGTGGTGTTTACTATTTAAGATTTTTTTGAAGATTGCAAATTAGTTCGCAGTCTGGATCGCACTCAGATGCGTTTTAAATCCTTCGTGAAATTGACTTTTTTATCATTTTCGTATCGTACATTTAATCTTCGAGGCGTACTTTTGCATTGAAATTTATTTAATTTTCTTTTCACTTCAAAAAAGTGTTGTATTGGAAAGAGATAATACTCTGAATCAGGGTCATTAAACAATTTAAAAAATTCACGGATTTATTCCTCTTATTACAATAGATAAATTAATCCAATTAATAATGATATTATCTAATATTAAGACAAAATCGAGTAATTTCCGAAGGAGAAGGCTTCGCCGAAACGTCGCCATCGGGTTTCGGCGTCATTTCCGTCAGAAACGGGGCTTTTCACCGAATTGTCGGCATCCCATACAATACTATCTAATTGAAGACATAAGAATTATTCTTGAGTACTCTTTGTCACTTAGAAAGTTGCAAAGAATTTCCGTCCTTAATCCAGGCTAGTAAATCCATTTCATGATAATTATTGTATATAAATTTAAAGTTCGAATATCGGAACTCGATGATATCATCCTGAAACCTATAAAAACGATTATCTTTTCCCATCACGCGAAACGGCGGTTCATTGTACCTAGTTACTACCCGGCGTCGTAAGATTTCATAGAGGTCGGGAATTTCACGCTTATGGATTACTATGCCTCAGTTACGACGCCGCTTAACGGTAATGGGAATCTTGTTGCAGCACAGAAACAGACGCGGTTGGAAAAGGAAAGTATGAAGTGGGGAAGAGGATTAGGAGGGTGCGAAATACGAGATGAGTATGGAGCTAAAGTAACACGTGGAGGTGCGAAGTTTTTATTTTTTCCTTAAGACGGTGGAAGGGGAGAGAAGTTTGAAGGGTGTTTTTTATGCGAGGATGTGCGGTGGGAAAGTGCGAAGGTAATCTTCTGCTGCAGAGGTGCTATGATTTTCCCTCCGTTCCATCAAAAAGAAGCTGCTTCACTTCCTGTAGTGGTATCATCAATCTCTCTCTTTCTCCCTGTACGTTTCTTCTCACCTGTTTTACTTCCTCAATCTGCAATCTGTGCCTCACGTAGTTCAAAATATTTCTTGGGTTATAAAATAGAAAACAGATTTCACTTCTACGTAATTCGAATTGATTCTATAACGAACTTTGTAGTTCAGCTTTTTACGCTACTCTTAGAGATTGATTTACATTGTGTCTTTATTGAAGGATGTTTATTTGTCTTTATTAATATATCTGTTATGCTGGTTGTATACCTATCTAATTAGGATTGTGAATAATATTATATGAAGAATTTTTATTGAATGAATTTTATTGTTTACACTAGCACGACGTTCAACCGTTCATCATTTCACGATCTGTTATTTATATACATAACAATTGAAATTAAATGCTACGTCTGTACGTATTAATACTATCTGTACATCCATTCTAATGCTTTTCGAGATTTTAGGCTGATATTCTCGCCTTTATTTCCAAATAAATCAGTATTTTTTTCTCGTGTTTTATATCTTCTTTTGCAAAGTTCAATTGGTAACGTGAAAAACGTTACATAGATTAGATCTGTATATCTTTTATTACTTTAATTGCAGTTTTGCATTATCTATCTGAACATGTCTGAACATAACTGAGTTGTTTACTCTGGGGTGAAATCTTTGAACATAAACAAAAGCAAAGTTAGGGTTTCAATTGCTTCTTATGATGTTACTTAGATATGAAATCCGATTTAAGAATGTGCTAAGTTTTTATGAATTCAAGGAAAGTGTAGTAAAAAGTGTTTTCGGTCGTTGCTCTTATGGGGCCATTGCTTACGTTATTTCCTCTACTTTACAGCCCTCTGCCACTATCAGCATCAGGCAGGCCAATGACCATTATATTTTATGACCGTCTTATCTGCCGAATCCCGATGTGTTTGATGAATCAATGGCTGTAGTATAGAGTCTAAGTGACTTTTCGAAGTATTTGTCCCAGAGTATCGGCTATTTGTTTAACGTACGAAAGTTTTATCTTTGAAGCAAGAAAGGGCCTTTTTCTATCATTATGTGCTGCCTCTCCTTAGTCTTCCTTCAAAATTCGCTAAAAAATAAGATTTTTCTTATGCTATACACCTAAGATGACACGATGGAGTCGAAACCAGTCGGGATAAGATTTGTTTGTGGAAACTATTATGTGATTTTATTATTCAATCCCAGAAAATGGTATTCTTAAGAGATGCATTCTTACCAAGCTGAGAATCTTCGGTTCAGTGAAATGTGTTGAAGTTAGTCTGCTCGTTCGACGATGTTATTCCATTGAAAATAAATCGAATCGTTCCACCATAAATCACTCTTGTGGCCGCAATCCGAAAATTTCTATTCCCTTCTCCGCGGTGGAAGATCATTTTCCCCATCTCCGAAATTATTTCACGCAAGAATACCACAGTGGGATGGAAAACGAAAATATATATGTCTGAGCTTAACTCCCGAGGAAAAAAAGAAGACCTTCCCATACATTTTCCCTTAACTATAGGAGCGCAACACCTTTTTTTATCCATCTCCTTACGACACCTACCAATCCAGAACCAAAAACTACCTCGTTTTCCTCCTGCTTCACTTCATCCCCTTCGCCCGCATCCTCTTACGCCCTAAAGGGTTCCGATATATTTCGTAGAGTATCTCTTTTTCCGTAAGGGAACGGCTGTTCGGCATGCCAGGTCATTCCGACCGAAATGGGGAAAAGGAGAAGGATAAAAAAGGTAGTGGGCGAGGAGGGAAGTGGAGGAGGAGGGCAACGGGCAACAAGTGGCGTATTGCTAAGCGTGATTGAGGTCTACGCGGCGGTTTCATCCTGGGGGAAATAACCGTGGGGTGGAATGGAAAAGGGGGCTCCACGAAAACCGAACATCGCGTGTCCATCGGACGCTTATTCGCGTCTGCCTGACATTCTCACAAAGCCCCTTCCTCTCTCTCTCTCTCTCTCTCTCTACTCTTATCCAAATTGATGCTTCTTCCAGATTCCAGGCCTCCTACCTTACGCCGTGCTTTAAATTTGCATACTATTTCTGTTTATTGGTTGTTATTTATTTTCTTTTCCCGAATTCTGCCTTATATTTATTTTCTCTCAGGTTTTATTTATTGTCCATGTTGGCCATAGCCATTGTGATAATTGGTCTCGATCGGAAAGAAACTTAGCGCTCGAAATTTATTCTAAAGGTAGTTTTTTAAACGAAAGAATTCGATATTGTTTTCTCTCGGTTTAATGGATTTCTCTCACGCGATGTTTATATCGAGGGATTGAATGTTATTAGAACATAAGCCCGTTTATAGGGTACAAATTTTAAAGTGGTTATGTTGAGTTATGAAAATAAAGTTGAGAGAAATATGATTTAAGTAATCTAAGTCTCGCATGTAATTTTAGGAATGGGAACAACAATTTTGAATCATGAACGTGATGGAGATTATTAACTTTATAAAGAGGATATTTTTCTCCAGGATTCATCATTTGTAGTTACCCTGTTGTGAATCCCATGAAGTATATTTATCTCATATCTTTTCCCTTATTCGTATACATTGTGCCATACAAAGTTTACAAATGGCAATGAAGAAGCACGATAAAGTATGAAATCGGTCTATTTTATTCAAGAAGTTGTATAACCTGCTTATTTTGTATTGCTTTTTAAATAATATTCTCATTTGTAGTTGAAAATTCATCCTAAAGAATTCCTGATTACTTCCTTACTACAGTCCTGACTACTTGAATCTTTACTTTTTCATTTCACCTGGGTGAATAAACGCTGATTTTATCCTTGTGATTCCATTAAGAAGAAATACGTATGCAGTTTTCCACCTCATTGCCCTGGTAAACGGAGGCAGTCTTAAAAGATGTCAGAAACAGCAACTACGTAACCGCTGTGCTTGTAGTACTAGAATGCAATTTCGCTCACGTTGTACGGAATAAAAAGCGTTGCTTGAGTGGTCAGCGTCTAGCTTTTAGGAGCTCACGTCTTGAGCCCTCGTATCAATTTTTCTTCCAAACAAAGCTTTGAGAAGTTTCGCGAAGGCTCGTTGTTTGCCACCGGAACATTCGGTCTACTTAGCCTTTGAGGTAACGTTAGTGGTTTACCCTGAATAATGCATCTCCCTCAGTGCAGTTACATTCACCTAAATCTTTTACGGTGCAGTTTAAACTGCGACAGGATCTTAATCTCTCCTTTAGAAGCCGCTTTTGTGTTTTCAGTTCAAATCGTTAGATGGCATCTTGCGACTGTAAAAGTTGAATATTTTCGAAAATCGCGGAATTTGAATCTGTTGTAACGTTACCAGAAACTAAGATTTGTTTTTAGAAATTAGTTTTATTATTTTTGGATGATTGTCGAGCGTTAAAGTTTAAGGGTAATTTTCGGACTGTATCATTATCATACGAATTTTGTTTCACTCTAAGAATGTTTTAGTCTGATTTTCACAAAAAACAGAGGTGAATATTGAATATTCACTACTTCAATTTCAATGGAACAACTTTCTAATAATATTTTGAATTATATTCCTAACCCGGATTCGGTAAAAGATTCTATTCTTTAGTTGGTGTGCAGATTTGATTAAGCAGTTCCGTTTTTCTACCTTTCGGCCAATCACGCGACCTAATGTTATTTCTATCCTTTTCTGCTTATTTCGCTTCCTGTATTTGAAATGTATCCAGTTGCCGGAGTGAATCAATTTTTCATGCAGAATTTTTCAAAGGTATTTCACGATGACAAGGTTCTATGTGAATAACATAGCTCTTTTTGGTGTGTGCCTTCCAAAGAATGAATAGAAAATTCAAAGAATGATGCAACTGAAAAATGTCGAACTGAGACGCGAACCTAGGTCCCATTCCGGGCACTGTCCCTTTTATTTCCTCATGTTTCACTATTATTTTTCGTCAGAACCTGTTTCCCATCTTCATACCCATTCCTCGTACTCACTTCCTCTTCCTATTTCCCATATGGAAGAGCATTGCTTATCGTAAGACCTCACTTCCGATGGCCACGCATCTATAGCCTCAAGGGCCTCGCGTGATCGCGTTCTCTGCCTTCCTCTCCACTACTTTTTTCCGGACTGGTTTTATCCCCTTCCATTACCCTCCAAGACTACACATCTGTTCTTCCCTCTTCTCTGTATAGCTTAAAGGTGTATCTCTGAGCTTCTCCTTTCTCCTCTATTCTGATTCCTCCTCTTTTCTCCATCTTTTATCTTCTCCACCTCTCGTCGTGTTCCATGTATGTCCAGGCGTTTAACGTCCTGCTTGAGCTATTATTGAGATTTTTAAAAATTATTTCGTTGCAATGGATTTTAATTCAAACAGATTTTTTTATATTTTTAAAATTTCTGAAGTTTCAAGTTCTTGCAGCGGCGCCAGTTGTGCGTCGTAAGCTATACTATATGCTTTTGTTTTTTTTATCAGTCCAGTACTTCTTTCGTTCTACTCAGCTCAGGATTTCTCGACTCCTCTTTCTACATTATCGAACTGCCTTAACCTCGCTCACCTCCTTGCTCGTTTTTCTCGTCACATCACTGAATTCACTCAGTGGTGATTTTATTTATAAAATGGAATTTCTACTTCAATCTAATAAGCTTTGATATGACTCTTAAATGCAAACAATGTTCTAAAAATAACAATTTAAAAGTAAAATAAAGGATAGAGTGGATAAGATTTTCATTTATTTACGTAACATAAAAAACCCGAGATATATAACAATTTATCCGGATTATTGTTCTGGTCATAAATCAGTAAATGCAAGTAGTTTTCACTTTAAAAGAAAGTTAACACTTTCCTCGAATGAAAATACTAAATTACGACATTTCCGCAAATGAGAGTTTATTCCGCAATGTATGTGATTGATGATTTCTGAAGATTCGGCGAAACATTCAGCAGGCAAACGAAAGGAGAAACCGGGAGAATCTTCCCTCAAATATTAATCATCGTTAGCTCTCATATCTCTCCGAAAATCTGCTTCACGCTTCCTTTTTATAATTGAGGAAGAGTTTACCTTGGGTCAGACCGGGTGATCATTGAGTTTCTCCGAGAGAAACTTTTATCTCCTCTAAGCACTACGTGGTTCACCTCTACCAGGTAAAGTCGGATGCATTATCTATTCTAAATCTCATCCAACACGGGGATTATACCGACTTTTTCGAATTCTAAAAGTTGCTCAATGAGGTGTCGTAAGAGGGGAAAACCGAAATAAAAGTCCGAAAATGTGACAAAAAAACTCAGTTTGAAAGGAGAGTCATTTTTCCCCCGCACCTCTACGGCACGAAAGGCAGATGTGCGCTCACGCGTCCAAAGGAACTTGATTGACCACTTAATTAGAGAGTGCTCAAACCGAAGGCTTTGGTTTTTCTTCTTTTCAAATTAGCTGATTACATCTTCTTCATCGAAAAAGAATTCCGCACCGCTTTTTTCAGCCCCTTTCATCCGACTTGCGAGCCCCCAACACCAGGCGGCGTTCACTTCGTTACGTCCCTGTCATTTTTTCTCTCGTGCAAGAAGAGTTGGCTTTTCATAAGGAAGGAGCTCCATCTGCCTTTATCGCCTTCTTTCGGAGAGTTGAAGAGTTAAAAAGGAAGCCATGCGCGATTAAGGGAACATATGAAAGGGTAGGCAGGGCGTGGTTTCGGACGCATGTTCCAAAGGAAGAACGATAGAGATAAAAAAGACGCGAGTATCTTTTTCAAAGGAAGAGACGCTGATAAAAAAGCAAGGGGTAATATTAAGACATCAAAAGGAAGGGAGGAATTAAAAAGAGCGACGAAATCGTTACCTTGCGCGCGGTTTAACTCTTCTCGTATCGGACGTGAAAGAGTTGCCTCGCTTGATTCGTCAAGACGGACTATAATTGTAGGGGATTCGAGGAAATGGAGACGTAAGATTCGCTTTGGCACATCTAAAGGGACGGACGTATTAATTGATTAACAGCCCCGGTGATAAGGGGAATCGAAAGCAAAGGGTGGGCGAGAAAAGATCAAAGTTTTTCGCCCGAGAGAAGGCCTTGGATGCCCTCCAGTTTCTTTTTCGGACGGTTCTGCTTTGAGACGGACTTCCGCCTTTTGCGATTGGCTATGGCGCTGATGGCGACTCGCGGAAAATTTTGGAAAAGGTTTCTGTTTTTTCTCGCCTTTGTGCTTGAGATCTCGTATTCTTCCCGGTGACGTTATGGGCCTATCTTATCTCAAGCTGCTGACAAATTAAAACGAGGATATTTCATCAGCGCCATTAATTGTTTTCCTTTATTCTCGACCGAAGTTGAAAAGCTATTCTTGTGTTGCTAGAACCAGTCTTATATTTCATTAGGCTTGAATACGCGCATGCCATTTTCGTATTTAAATAAATATGTTATTCTTGGAATAAACTTTATTGTGGTATTTACTTTAGTTTGGATCCTTTTGGATTTGAAAATTCTTTATTTGTTCAGTACCTTCTGCTAAAACTGAACAGTTTCGTATTTTGAAATTTAATTTTCTTCTTGGTCAATAGTGTAATTCTCAGCTCGACCTAACTTTGAGCCATAATTCAGAGCGTGACGTAGATCTTACTGTTGCTTCAGAATGATGACTTCTGAAGTTAATGATTATCCCAGTTACTCTATGTGATGAAGAATACGTTTCTTAATATATTATTTTCGTACTGTTTGCCAAAATTAAAATTACACATATATATAATCTGTAATTAAAAAATAAACCTTATTTACGTGATCACGCAAGTCAAAACCATGACCGCTACCAATGGTTCAAGAGGAATCTACACTTCCTTCTTTTAACACAGTTAAATAAATTCAGATTTATGGACCGCAGTTTTGCTCCACAATCGTCTTAACCCACTTAACAATGCGCGAAGTACAATTCCATTAATCTAACTTTGCCAATAGTTCATCTCCTGGCACATCGGCGTTTGTTTAGCCCGTTAAGGAAATGAATTTCCCCGTGAATGCGGGTGATAAACGATCCTCCTCGTAGACCAGGAGACAGATGCCCGAGGTCTTCATGAGCAAAGAGTACCGATGGCGCCGCAAGCCACAGTAACGCAAGTTGAACGTAATGTGGTCGGACGGGAGATACTTTGCGGAAAGTTATAACTTGAGTCGGATGTTTTCAGGACCTGCGTTTTAACAACGGTCTCTCTTCGCTTCTTTTTCTGCATCCGAGGAATGGAGTCTTTTCTTGAGAGGCATCCGAAAGCTGAAAAAGATATGAGAATTTTTTAGGGAACGTCTGCGGCGAGGGCAGTTGAATGGATGCAGAGACACGCAACGGAGAGATGCCGCGCGCGGGACATGATTTAGATTGATGATCTCTGAAGGTATTGAATGGATACCTCGCTTCATTCTGTGTGATCTTTTTATTAACCCCTCTTTCTCTATCGCGCCGTCTCATCGTAAATATACCCTTAACATTTTTTTCTCTACGGCATCAAGATATTTACTTCAGTGTTGGGGAGATGGTGTGAAGAAGAGAAGGTAAACTCTTAGGATACATTACATGTTAGCTCGTCATATAGGGGAGATCTTACCAACAAAGAATTGCTTTCGTAACTGCTGAGTCTTGGGAGATATCCAATCAGTACTCTATCAGCAATTTAAAAAATGTAATAATATTATTTAATTATTATTTTTGGAAACAACATCTTCTAGGTAGAAACGAAATGAATGTATTAATGAAATGGGGCGATTTATATGCAACCATTCAGCATAGAAAACTTAAATTTGGGAAAGTATTTAAAGCAGTTAAAGAGTTTTTACCAATTGGCTAACTTTATGAGATATCGGTACAGTTCCTTATTTTACATCTGAATACTTTTGTACTCATTAGCACCTTTTTATTGTGAACTAAAAAAAGAAGATGTTTAGATTTATTCAGTAAAAATTTAAACAAAAGTAACGACGCCAAACAGAACTCTTCAGAATATTCATCTGTTAATATTTTAATCTAGTTTAATCAAAATTAGTGCTTTTATTTTGGATTTTTGAGGAATTTTGACGCAGAATATTTACCCATTTACTATTAATACACTCTGCTACCACGATTTGCCATGCCACATGAAAAATATGGGATGTATGAATCAGGCTATGATCTAAATGATAGACATACTCATGCCTAACATACTGAAGGTGCGACAAAAATGTACAGCGTAGTTTTTCTTTATCGATGGTACTGGATCATTCTTCAGAGCAGTCGCATTTAGAATCATAATTCCTCGAGTGTGTGCCCCCCACCGCGGGCGCCAGGAGGAATTTAGTGCTCACAAAATGCTGCTTCGGAGCCGCACGCATGTCTTCCTAACATACCTCACGAAAATTCTCGATCCAGTACGAGATTTCCCACCTTCTTCCACGGGTGGTAACGCGTGCTCGTGTATCTACTCCTGTGGTCCTCCCCGGACACCACTAGATGAAAAAAATAACGCGCCCTAGATGCTGGTGTCAATGAACTCTCTCATAGCCGTAACAATGGAAAACGGTAGAGAACGATTTATTACCGTGCGCTTGGTGGGCGTCATGAAAGCTGACGTAATCCCCAAGGACGCGATAAGGATTGTCATTTGGGATCGTTTGGATGGCTGTCCCCAGGGATGGTATGTTTCCAATGGGCTCTGCTGCGCTTCTCTTTGCTGCGGTTTCAGCAACCAAATCCGACACGTCAAGGCTTTCCTCTGAGGTTAAAATTAAATCAGTTCGAATCATAGTTAATTCTGATTCGGTTTCAAACTGTTGTTTTTGCGATCCCCAAGCTTTAATAAACGTAAATGAGAGATTTTTCTCTTTTCACGGAACACCAACGAAAGGATGATGCCAATTATGGTGGTAATGATGTAAATGGACGTATTTATTTATTGACATTGAATACCCAGTTATCCCTTTAAATAATTCGCTTTCCACGGAAAAACTTTATTTAGAGTACACTGTAAACTTTTGTTGGATGAAATAGCAAGGATACTTATATACCAATATTATTCAAGAAGTAAAAGATGAATAAACTTGGTTTTTATGTATACTTTCGGACATCCTCTATTATGAGGCTCACTTGGAATAGATAAGTTGAATGAGTGTCTGAAGAAGAGTTTCATTTTCTCCTTGCGCGTTGCTTGGATTTTTACCTTGTTTACTGAAAAGTGGAGTGGATTCTTCTTAGATCCATCTTAGACTCTTCTACTTGTGTTGAAAAAGATCACTTCATCATATGCCCACCGTTACTATTCATTTAACATTCCTAATAATAATTTGCCGTAACTTTAAAACAGAGAAAAAGTTTTCATAGTGTTTTTAGACTGAACAGAAAAAAATACGATGACAAATGATTTTTTTCAGATTAAATTCTTCTTATGGAAATATAAAAGCATAGTTTCCTACGGTCAGACTGATCTCGATGTATCTGCTTCTGTGGCTACCGTTCGTAGTATTAGACCTATGAGAATTTCCTTCAAACCAAAAAAAGGGTGAATCGTAAAAATGTACGGCGCGTGAAGGAAGTAGCCAATAATTTACGATGTCATGAAAACGGGAAGAGGGAAAACTTGTTTCATCCTTCGGTATAAATTACCGGAGAGAATACTGCTATCATATATTAATTTTTTAGGGCGCTCTTTTCGAATTAATCCTTCGTAGGAGAGCTGTCAAGACGTGTTTATGACACCTCATGCTTGGGAAGCGAATTTGCCGTCCGCCGTAAAATGTATTGCTTGTCAAACTCTATTTGAATATTTTTCCGAGATATCTACCTTCTGGAAAGACACACCCTTAAACAAATGCGTCTTCCTTTTTTATTTGCTCGACATTAGTCAAATTTTCTTCAGGCCTTCCGTCAGAGTCAGGATAGCACACCGAGTGGCTTCAAAGAGTTTTCCTGAAGCTCGAATTATATGCTTATTTACGACGACTCAGACTCAAAAAAAGGTTTATACATAAAGGAGCAACTCCATAAATTTCTTCCTCAATTTCGGTCCACAGTCACATAAATCAGGGAATTTTATTTTGATGAAACATACGAGAATTTAAATTCAATCGAAAATCCCCTTGTATTTTTATTCTTTGCGTGAAGGCGCCTGTATCTCCCCTGGCGATATGGCTCATATACATCTCTTAACCTCTCGTATCTTCAGCTCCGTTGATAATTCAACCACTTTCTCGCGATTTCCTTCTGAGAATGTGGGTGATAAATAACCAATTTCACGCCCTCACAGCTATCTCCAGCAATCTTTTTCTATTATGCCTATCGTTTGGACCGAATTCCAGCTAACCAGGTCCCTCGCTGACAGCCTATTACGTCATATAGCTATCAAAAGCAAACTACTTCCCGCTTCTTCAGAGAGCGAGCATGCACCGCGGAAGATCTTACGCAAGAATCCACATCAGATAAATTAATACTTTAGGATCTGATTCAGCCGAGTGGAACATGATGCACTCAAAGTGCTGGTGATTTTGGAATTATCTTACGATTCTTTTCCCATTTGGCTCCAACCTTTTAGATTCAGTGAATTTTATAATCTCCTGAGAATATGGATGGAGCAGAGGGGCCATCTCAAAGATTTTAGGACCATAGAAAGCAATTCACGCCTATGTTTTACCTCTTATGCCCAGGAAGATTTCACCGGAGATTCTCCCCGTGGTCGCCCGCAGCGCTAACAATCAACGGCACATTTGGGAACTATTTTTTTCTTAATAATCCGTCTAGCTCTCTGCTTTCCTCTTTTTTACTACCACGACACAGTCAATTGCCCTCCTAACTGAAAGCCCTGCCTTTCAGAGTGATGGTGAATAAATAAAGGGTGCTGTTTTTGAGGTCTTGACTGACGTTAACTAGACGAAAACACTCTCCGTTTTATAGTTTCCCCTTGAGCGTATATCTTTGCTCCTCCGCTTCCCACCCGTCATTATTTTCTTAGCTTTCTCCCGCTATTCGCTTTTTCCTCGTCCTTTTTTCTCTTCATCCATTTCAACCGAGTCTTTTACATCTGCTTTCATGGCTCTGGCGTACCTTTAGGGGATGTTTTGAGGGTGAAAAGGACGCTTTTGGTCCCAAGTGTGCGCTCAGAATAAAAATATAAAACAAAAATAAGTGTCGTGGCGTCTTGTATTTTCTCGACGATATTGGTTGTTATGGTATATCAACCGAGAGCTTTTACGAACTCATCTCTTTCGTGTTCATCGCGCAATGATTATTTTTGAACGGTCTAAGGTAAATTTATTTATTTAAATCGATTTTATAGAGGTGTCAAGTGGGATAAAAATATACGAGGCTGTAGGTATGGTTTTACATGCATTTTTATTATGACATGTGCTATGAAGTTAGTTTGTGTAGGACCAGTTTCAACAGTAGAGGAAGTGATCTGCGCCATAAATTAAACCCTTGAGCGTCAAAATTTTGGAATATTGTTTTATATTGTTAATAAGATGCTGTAAGCATTACTATTATAGCATTTGTAGTTATTTCACCAGTGTTTTATTTTTAATATTTTCAATATCTCCTTTAAGTTATTTTTTATATTTACGATTAAGTTATCTTTTAACGTAGTCGCTGCAAATATTGGTTTTAACTTATATTTATTAATTGATATTTTATGAATCAATATACAGAAATACATCCAAGTATTTTTATTGTAAACGTATATCCTATGTAAGAAGAATTTGACACACTTCGGCGATATCTTGGATAAATGCATCACAAGTGGGGTAAGACTTCAAAGTGCATCTGTTTTCGGAAGACAAATGGATTCCAATCGATCGTCCGCGGCTATTTGAGAATAAATTTAGCGTCAATAGCCTTGTGCCATAAATTTCACATGCAAATTAACTACGTTATTCTCACATAGCCATCAGTTTATTTCATGGCGTTCAAAGCTTTCGGCATCTACATAATAATCGAACCGGTTAGGTGTTCACAATCGATCCATCGATTCCATCCAACGAGAAGGTACAATTCGATGCATTGTAATCGCTTAAATCTCACGCACCCGTAAATTCTCTTCGGCTCCTTCTTTGTCGCAAACCACTCGCGCCGATGTTTCAATTAGCGTCCAATTGTTCGATCTTTTCTCCTCCGTCTTTAGAAGAGAAACCGGAATCGGTTCCGAGGATCGGAGGCGATAATTCCCTAGTCATTCTTTTCTTCGAGCGGCCACACGAGTTCTTTATTCGTCGAATCGACCTCTTCGGATGGCTATTTCTCTCCAATTATTAAACCATTCAGCTGCCTTTTGCTCCGACTTGCGCCTCACCTCGTCGATCATAAATCTCGCTTTTCCCCGAACGTCGCCGTACCATTTTACGTTCACCATTCTCACGGAGAGAGCTTAAGAAACGATTCCTTCTATCTTATCTCTATCTCAGTTCCGAAAAATTTCCTCTCTCGGATTCATCGCCTAATGGACTCTTTGATCGTATTTATACTCGAGCTAGGGTTTTGGATTGCTGCGACGACGGTTATTTATGCTTAAGGTTCTGAGCCATGACTTGATCTTACGTATGTGTTCACTTGAGCTTAAGCCTCTAATATCCTGTTTCACAAAATAAGGTCTCCTTAATTCCGTTTCCTCTTTAGCTGCTTAGAAATATCGTTTCTCTGAGTCCTAGTCTTACTATGTAATTAGTAAGAGAGGTTACTTGGTGGAAGTTCATCACAATTTATGTATTTATTTTACAAAGTAAAATCAACATAACTATTTCGGTTTCGTAACATCACTAAATACGATCGGTTCTGACTAACTTAGGCAGACCGACATTATTAGGTGAAGCTCAGGAATTTTCAGATCGTTTTTCAGCTTACTTATGAAAAATTAAGAAATTCCAAAAAATAGTTATTTGTAAATTAAAATTTGATAACTACAGCATGCAATATATTTCCTCCGCTTACTAAAATCCACTCAACCGTAGCAGAATGGATTTTAAATTTTTTATGTCGAAACATGATAATTGGATGAGAAATTGGAATGTTTAACTCTCAAATTTTGATCCCGGAAGCTTATCATACACGTGATTTAATGATCACGTAGTTTCTGTCTTACCACAGTCCAAAACACATTAATCTCAAACCATCAATCGATGTATTGTGAACGAATCGATCTCTTTTTTACCCGCTTTTGAATCCATACCCCTTTTCCTTCAGAATCTTCGAAGTTTGCTGAAATAGTTACCTTTCCGATGAAATTTCCTCTTCCAACAACAAAACGTATTTCCAGAAGAGAGAATGGGCAGTGACGAGGCCAAAGGGCCATTCCGGGAAGTTATGTTATTGGAGTACCTGTCTCCTTTAACATATTTTTTATTTCCTCTCCGTCAACGGATGTGTTTATAGTCCTTTGTTCCCCTTAAAAAGTTCTCTTTGTAAGTTTATGACGGCCTGACAGATTTACCTTATCGTCCTGTCATGTCTCTCGCTCTTCTTTCATATTTGGGAAAGCATTTTCCCACGTGTGCGTATGAGCGCGCGCTTCTATGACTTTGTTGATATCGGCGTGGTATGTCGTTCGTAGGAAAGCATGCGTTGGAATCACCTGACAGGTGAATATCGTTCGCTTACGGGACAATGTGTTGAGAATGACGGGCACAAAACGTTTCCTTCCTTTCGAGTAGAAAACGGGTTGTTACGGCTTGTTCATTTTCATCTCTCGACGGGGTAACAAAGGTCGACATCATATGAAAATATGTGCCAAGCCGTGCATATCTGATTCCATGAAGGGGTAATTACATGAGTGACTGTGTTCATCACCTTGTGCTATCTTTGGCGCGTTCATTGCGCTTCGGAAACTGGTTTCAGCTTCAAATTAATTAATTTATTCCTACATTAAGTACATACATGAGAAACACCGGCAGATAAAAAAACATATGGACGTATTTCATGACGGTTTTATCGTTAGTAAGAATTTTAATCAATTAGGGAGTAAGGGGAGTTATATTGATGCATATGATCTTTTAAAGAATAATGGTCGTTATGTTATATTTTTCTAATCTGCACCATGTGACGGACGGAGCAAAATTTGTAACAAAAAACTCACTCTTTTGTTCGGAAGAAGCTCTTTGAAGTGTTTAGTTGACAGTTGACGTTTATTTGAACTGTAATTCATTCCAGAAGATAATGAATTGAAAATTGTAACTAATTCTATCTTCCTCTTTTTTTACAGAGATCTGCAGGGGAACAATCTTACCGTCATCTTCGAAACAGACTTCGAGGACATGGGTAATCTTCGAATATTGTAAGTACACTCTTTGAATTGTCTCCTAACATTCGCTTTATATTTGTATATGTTGCATACATTATTTTAGAAAGTATTTATGAAATCAGCAAATGATTTCTTCATAGGTTGACTATAGAACACTACTTCAACCATTTATATGAATTTTGTGGTATGGTTACGGTCACAGATATAAGAAAATGTTTTGTTTATTTACTCCCTTTAGATTTACCGAAATGTAATCTGTATTAATTTACATCATTTTCACCACTCATTTTTAAGATGATTTTATACACGTAAAATTTTATCGTCTACAATTTTCTAGACATGTATTTAAATATTCATCGTTCTTCAAAAATTGATATTGATACCAGGTTTCATCTTAAAACTTTAATTTTGGAAAACCCGCTCCCACTTCCCAGTTATTAATACTAGAATTTTATCAAATATTGAAATTTCATTTAATAACCCCGATATAAATTTCAAAACCGACTAAATACGCACAAAGGAACGCAAAAATAATCAAGTTTCCCAGCGGAAGAAAACTAATATCCGAGCATCCCCTCGGGCCCGGAATCCTCTATTTTACTTTCTCATTCGTCAGGTCAATTTTTTTTCTCGGACGAACCCATAAACGAAAATATTAAGGCCGCATAATGCCTCGAAAATGAGACGGGGATGCCCAGGAGATCAAGGGGCATCAACGTCAAGGAAAAAATAAACAGGGAAAGCGCTCGGTGTACTTTTTTCATTTACGCGGAAGTCTTCGCCGAGCAGTCATCGGCGTTTGTTGAATTTATCTCCCGCGTTCGAGTCATTGTCGTGGGACAACTTTACGGGATTTTTTTAACCCTACCCTTCTTACACGTCGCTTACGCCGATCATTAGTAAAGAAAGGGGGGGATCCTTTCTTACTTCGGTGGCACCCAAAAACCCTTTGACAAGCGAGGCATGTGGAAACTCCGCCAAGAGATGAAACGGTGGGGAGGAGGAAAGGAATCCATCCAAAGGTGGCTAATGAAGGAGTATGGTTCTGGGTGGGCAAAGAAGAGGAAACCGAGGGGGAGGTGAGGGGAGAAATTCGAAATAAATTACGAGTTCCCGAAGGAAAGGAGTGTTCCTTGAAGGAAGATGTGGGAGTGACGCAAAGGGATTCGGGAGGTCAGACAAAAGGTAATGAGGGGTGGATGGAGAAAGAGAGGAAACAAGGATGAGATGGAGTAGGCGCTTGATTTTCGAGGGCACGAAAAACAGTAGATTGGCCATAATGAAGATATCAGTGGGAGGAGGCTGAAATTGATTCCACGCTAGTGTCGCAGTTAATGAAACGCGAGATTTTTTTGAATGATTTCGCGAAAATGAGGAAAAACGTTTTGGTTTTTATACAAAGAGATCTGCGATAACATGTCGGCGAGTGAAAAAAAGCTTTTCTTAAATTCAGGAGTCATTGAAGAGCGTTATTGAAGGGGCTTTATTTCAATTATAAATCGTAGTGCTAAGATGATAGACGGAGATATTATGTACCTCATTAAATTTATATACTAGATCATGATGCTCAATGTATTGTCAAGCGTTGCTTTACTGAATATAGTGTACATACAATATTCTGTTTACTTTTTTCTAGTTCACTGAAATGTTTTTCTGATTATCTTCTTTAAACAGAATTGGTGATTAGGAGCGTTAATTTGTATAAACCCTAAAGTATATTACACCGGCTAGGGATTAACTCAATGAGTTACTTAAATACTTAATCATGCTTAAGTGAAATTTTATAGTAAAAAAATTGTTCACTAAAAGAAAATCGAGATGCAATCGAGAAAATTAAATTAAAAAAAGTTAAAAAATGACAAGTTCGGCCATCCTCAGTACTTGATGTCAGAAATATTTGTAATTATGTTTATTAACATACCCGAGATGTTTTAGTTTAGGCCATTTAAAAGAAGGCGTATATTAATAGAATGAATATGGCTTAACAGATCTTTGATGAAATTACGATTATCGTATCTAACTATTCTTTTCGGTTAAATCATATTGAAGAATTTATTCCCTCAATTATTCTTCGTGAAATTCTACTACAGAAATAGAAAGTGAGCAAAGGAAATATCTGCAAGGTGAAGGTGAAATAATTCGAAATACGCCTTTCATAATTAATCTAAGATCGTAGTCACAAAGGATGGAATCCTTTGAAAACTTTCACTACCATTTACTCTTGACTCTACCACAGTATATTCTGTATTCTGGGGAGGAATCTCTTCTTTATAAATTTCACAAAGCGCATGTTTAACTCAAGAGGAAATTTCAGCTGCTGTAATCATTCGTATTTATTTCACCAAATAAGGAAGCTGGAGGGATTTTATTCATCATTTTCAGATTCTTCCCCTTGTACCTTTGGTGTATTTTCGTCCACATTTAGATAAATGAGAGAGTCGAGTGATATTGTTGGAAACGTTATGAATACAGAATGAAGGAAAATAAAGAGATATTGGAAAAATAATTCTCGAGGATGATTATTTTCAGAGACGGAGTATTTTACTTACCATCTGTTTTTTTAGTTAAGTAAGATCATGAGCTTTTTGAAGCGAAAATAAGGATATTCTAAAGATATTGTTCCCTTTGTGTATTGAGAGTAGATTTATATTCGCTAGTTTCCAAGTCCTTCCAGCTTATGGTTGCATATTACGAAGTCGAACCGGCAAACTCTTGGGGTTGGAATGGAAAATAAAATATAAGTTAGAGGATTGGAATTTTCTTTTCCAAAGGTCGTTGCTCCATCCATCGTTTTCCTTTGCTACAAGGTAAGGAACAAAATAAACGGAATGTAGTTCAGCTGCCCTCATCTCCGAAGAAAATGAATATGAATTGAGGGATTCGAATCAGCCAAGAGGAAGCAAATCTTCCTCTATTGATAAGAGTTCTAAAATCGTTCCTACATCCGATTCAATCCCTTCGCGAAAGCGGGATGTACATAAATGATACAAAAAGAGGAAAGATAAAGGAAACTCATCTTGGAAACTCGTAAAATGTGTTCATCTTCGTTCTACTTCGAGCCAACAGTATTTTGTCATATTCAATTTCTAGAGCGTCCTTGGTGAATTGTAATATTCAGATTTGTATTTATGCTCCAATTATTGAAAATTTTGAGATTAAATCCCTCGGTAAGTTACCTATCGGTGCGAAAGAATAAAAATGCATTTGGCCCGCGGAATTTTCGTGTGGCCTAATGCTATTTAAGAGATGATCAGAATATTTTGTAACCCCTCTAACTTATATTCAGCATTTATGTATATAACGTTCAATGTAAAGAATGGAAGTACTATCTCCCTCTAAGCAAGATTTTCGAGCACATAAATGTGAACGAAAATTTGGTGATATTATTAGGATTAAATATTTAATAAACGAAACTCTGCAATCTAACATTTCTTAAATGTGAATTTGCTGATTTTACAAGATTTCGTATTTGTCAATTTGAAATGATATTTAAGGAAATAAATCACACAAAAATTATAAAAAAGCAAAATATATATCACGATGTAATACTAAACATCCCTTTTACATGTCAATTGCACCAAATTCACTAGGTGCAAAATCCAATACGAATAAATTTTTCTGTTTGATAAGAAGTAGTAAGCAGAATAGAATTATAAAAGGATCGAAGAAAGAAGAAGAGTTACGTGAAAAACTAGTTGAAGAGTATTGAATTCGAAAAGATAGATATGTAGATATATTAGAGCGAAATTCTGAAAGAGAAATCAAGTCAGTTGGAGGATCTTAAAATAGAGCTTGATAATAATAACTCATATTTCAATCGATAGTCTGAATGAGGTCTCAAAGAGAAAGAAAGTAGTAAGGCATTGTTAGAAGCTCGGAGGAAAGGCGGAATTTAATGAGTTAGTTAGTTATATTCTGCATCAGAGAAAGAGATGAAAAGAAAATCAAGAATCATCGGTACTCTTAGAGCTTCTAGCATAGGTTCTGATTTATGAAGGTAGCTACAATATCGCTCGAAGGAAAAACTCACGTAGGCCGAAAATCTCACTCAAAAAATCCCACTCAATCCGAAATAAAAATGAAAGGGGAATCACTCTTCCGCTTATCAACGGATGAAAAGCGTCACAAAAAGATTTTTAATGAGGAACGGAAAATAAAATGAGGTTCAAAAATACCCCTCAGGGAAACAAAGGATGAAAACGCCGCCGACTGAGAGATACCGTTTCCAAATCGGATTCATATCGGAGCGGAGATGAGGGCGACGTAGATGTCAGCACTGATACGGAAAATACGAAAGAAAAGGGAGCAACAAGCGTAAGGTAACTTATGAATTACAATCTACAGATGCGGGACATCAGTCGAACGAAGGCGTCTAAGACCGAGATCGATGATTAAAGAAAGAGAGAATTATGGGATTGACGTCTTGGGGAAACAAGTGAGCAAGTTAATAGGTGAGAAGTGAGAGATAATTGGAAGAATATACCGAGAGGAATGGGAGGAAAAGCGATAAAGGGTGTGGAGGGCGTGAGATGAAGGGATTGCAGCCAGAAGGGAAAAGAGAGAGGGTTAACGAGGGAAGGCGGGCAATCGCAAAGGAAGAAAGGCCGGGAGGTAAAGAGGAATAAGAGGTTAGAGATAAATACGATAATGAAAAGGAATAGAGGTTTCGGATGGGTTGCAAAGGTTATTGAAAAGGAGGATTCGAGGGTGAGGGAGTTATAAACACGTGTAATATTTTCGTAGCCATACCACGCCTTACACTTAGATTTGGATCAGTGGTTGAGATAGGATATAACACGGAATGTTCCCTTTGCCCTTTTCTGTTACAAACGAGGGGCATAAAGGAGCACCAAAAGATGATTATCTACATTCTTTGTGAGATTCACCGTTAAGGTTGGTGGTGCGATATAGCTTCATTTCCGTACGAATAGCCTATTTGGTTTTAACATTTAATTTTACCCGGAGATACCAAGAGAGATACCTCAGAAAATTAATCTTCGGGCTTTAATTCTATACATTAAGTCATTACGAACTCTGATTTTCGATGTGGAGGTTTAGGAAGGCTAGCTTAAAAATTTTATGAAATTATGTTATCCAAAATTTTAAAAATAAAAACTCATGATGTCAGTGGTGGAACTTTTAATTTGATCTATACTAAAGGTAAAGGTAGTTTTACGTATCACTAGCAATGATAACCAATATCTGTAAACTCAAACCCACAAAATAATATGTGTTAACAATTTAATGGATTTAATCCCAAACTTGATGTTATCGGCTATTCCCAAAATAAGCTATTTTTCGAGAAGTGTCATATACCATAGTCTCAGTAAACATTCAATCTGATACTTCACAAATAAAAGCAACAAAACAAAGGTATTTAGGTGATAGGTATTTTATCTAATTATAAGACGAAATTGAAAGAAAAATTAGTATTTAAACTTCCATAAATAGATATCCATTCGATTTGAATGAAACACTACTGATTGTAAGACTTTAGTTATAGAAATTAATCATGTATTTATATATGTGGAATTTTAAGATCATCATGGTTAATGTAAATAACACTAGAGAAGAAGTACTTTAGCGGAGATCAAACTAAGGGAGATTTCGTATCAAGGGTACTGAGGAAAAATAGGAATTATGGAAATGCTTGACAAGAAGGATAATAGTGAATTAGATCTCGGAATTTACGAAGATGTGAAAGGGCGAAAAAGACTGTGATAAGGGGAGAGAAGTTATAAGGATGTTGGAGATAACCTTCCCCTTACGGAGTATATACTCGTGGAGATGATGAAATCTTGGACCGCTTTCAAGATTTCCTTTAGGCATCCACATGTATGGAACGTCCCATTTTATTTCAGTACCAATGTTTATTGAATGGTAGGGGCAAGTGTTTTTCTTCTCTGTTATCTTCTTCAGACGATGAAAATAATTACTTGTTTTTGTTTGTTTTTCCTTCGGTAAATATCATTTTTAGATGTTGATACTTTTATTGGATATATAATTGATCGATATTTTTTCCAGGAAAGTTCAGAGTTTTGTCGCAATATTTCCTAAAGCGTCTATAGTGGCAGTTTTAGTAAGTAGGTTTCCGAAATAAAGTATAATTCCAGACCAAGCGATTTCATTTCTGCTGGATGTAAGTTGTGATTATAGCTACGTAGTACTATGTAGTTATAAATGTACCATACTTCTCTCTCGAGAATTCAACTGACCCCTAGAGTAATTAAATTAAATCTGCGATGCACTCACCGGTTTCCGCCCCCCTGTAATCCTTTCAAATTAAATTTCAGCTGTCTACTTGCTGAGGGACCTTAGAAATCATTAAGTCCAACGTGCCCCTCTGCATCCATCATGCTTAGCTCTTAAACTTAATATCGGACAAATCAACGCATCAAATGATCCGGAAGGCGTTGATTTCACTAAGCGGATAGTACACCGTGGATATTGAAAGTTGCGAAAACCTTAAAAATCAGGAGGGAAGAAGTCTGAAACTGAGTCGAAGTAATGAAATTCCGTAAACTGACGTTCAGACGTTAGGATACCGGGAGATATTAAGGATATATGAAGGCGAGATTGACTCCTTAATGAAAGGAAGGGATAAGAAGGGAGTATGAGACGAATTAAAGCAACGGAAGTTAGACAGAGGGTGTGAGGGCTATTGAGATCTGTAGGAAGAGAAGGGGATATCCAGTAAGGGACAGGAAAGGGTCATTTAAGCAGAGATCAACTCTAAATGTTGTGAGATAAGAATGATTCAGTATGCAGTCCAAATTAAAAAGAATTTCGGTTGCTTTAAAAGCGATCCAAGAGTAATACCGCCTGGATATGACGTGATGAATTAAGATCAATGAGATTTTAAGACGGTTCCCACACCAAGCTTCTCCAAATAAGTCCCCCAGCAAATCTTATTTCCGTAAGAAGTTAATAGGCATATTTCCGTTTGGTTATGATAGCTTTCAAGTCCAGAAAATCTTATTCTCATAGTTAAATATCTGGACAAATTATGTAAGCAATGAAAATTTCTTTGAGATATGGAAATTTTAATATTTAAGAACTTGGAATAAAGTGTCTCTCCTTTTCTAACTCATCGGAATCATCGCACGCAGTTGATAACTTTCTGGAATGTTTCCACATTATGTCGTAATATATGTAAGTTTATCGTTTGAAATGAGCTAGATGTCCATAATACATTAACTTACTTCCAGTTCGATACTTTGTAAGATTTCCTTTATCACCTTTGCATGCATAATAATTTTATGAGCCCCGTACTTATTTGTAAGAAGTGGTTAAAAATACGTTTTTCAAGAGGCAGAGGAATGAAATGTTCAACCTTTCTCACGCCAGATTCAAAGGGCCCCATAAAAGAGGAATAAAGGAAAGAAAGAACGAATAAGTAAGGAAAAGGAAGGAGGGAAGTGAAACGTTATAAAAGGGAAAATAAGAGCAAAGATCGAAAAAGGAGGAAATGGGAACGAAAAAATCCTTGGTCTCCGTCTATTAAATTCTCTCGGTCGAAGGACTTCAGGGTCCTTCACCTGCTCCCAACCCACCGCGGCATAACCCGTACACGTACAAAACACATACCTCCAGTTGCCCCCATTCTACAAGGCATTCTGCAACTCCCCCTCGTATGTCCCTCTTTCAGCTCGCGACCATTATGTACAAGAAAAATCCCGTATAAAGATCTCTCACAAAAAGGGTTTAGCGTTGGGATGGGAGGATTTTTCTCCTCCTCTCTTCAAGAATAGGAATTCAGAGGTCATTCCGCCGTGAGAACGATTCTGCTGACGCGATGTGAGAAATAAAAGAATTACCCTCCACATAACACCTTCATCTTTTCCTTTGCGGATCGTTTCCATTATACCTTCCGCTCGTGAATTTTCTCCGTATTCTGTGCCGCAATTAACTTCGTTTCGATTACTGTGTTCCTAATTTTTGATGCCTATGTAAGGAAAGTGGTGGTGATGCTTGTTCTCTAAGGGTTTCTCTGCTCTTACTATTTAATGAGCACTCCGGTAGATATTTTTCTTGCTGGTACTAATGGTCGGTTCATGAATTAAAATCTTTCTGGTGGCGCTAACAGTCTAAGTTGTGTTATCTGATAAACCCAATCTCGAATTCCCATTTTTGTACTCTATCGAATAGAAAATTGGGTGAATTTGGAGAATCGCCAAAGACTGGAATGAGAATATTAATATTCCTCAATGTACGAGTTAAGTGGATTTTTTATGCGCTCTACTTATTTCATCTTATTTGACTTCCGAATGTTATTTATGGCATTAGCATGGCTTTTTATAGTGTTTCGATAGTAAGAATAAAAATTTTACGACATCTATTAATTGTATGGTAGAATTATCATAAGCCATAATTCAGATTGATAAAATAGTGTACATAACGATGTGATAATAATCAGATGGTAATAACTATAATGCTAACAGATTATTGTGATATATCTATAATTTAGGATATGAATAATTTAGTTCATAGATGTTGCCATAGTAATTTTATTCCATTAAATATTTATCTCTTTAGGGAACTTGTTAGAAAATATTTCATTCCCTCACCGCATCACAGTCTATTTTAGCCATCTCTGTAGTTCCAACCAACTATCACATTCTATTTTCCGTTCTCGCGGACTTTCGATTCATTCACGCGCCATTTTGCTCCGTCTCCCCGGCTCCATTTCTTGCTAATTTCTCATCGTCACTTCCTTCTTTCCAGTATTCCATCAACACAGCTCTTTCGTGCCACCGCTCTCTCTTTCTCTCTCACGGCCATTTTAAAGGCCCTTTGTTTACGTTAAGGTCTCTCCAAATTCCCCGTCCTCATCATTTAGTTAAGTTTTCATTCCTCCAACTGCCTTCTTCTCTTTTTAAGCTCCTCTCTCACAATAGCATCTTAATCTTTTTACATCGTAAATTCTTCTTTCTCATCCTTGTCCGAAATCATTTTTCGCAGCTTTTCTCAGCTCTTTTCTCCCTGTCTCTTCACCTAATTTTGTCGGGTTCTCTGCTAATCCTGTTCTCTTTAGAGGTCCCTGAAACTTTTCTAGCCTATTTTCTGGCGTCGTTTTTCTCCCTTCCAATCTCACTTTATCGACTGTGACAGATCCTATGGAGTCCCGAAACTGCTTTCCCTCTCTTATCTATATCCATTTACATCTCTTTCTGAGTTCCTCTTTCTTTTACCTAATTTTAATTTCGAGCTCTGGCATCTAGCTCTGAGACTAACTCTATTTTGCTATTCCCCTGTTTAACGTTATCAGATTCCGGATTATCTGAGCCAGTTAGTCATTAGTTAGTCTGTTTCATCTTTATTTATAGCCGAACTTTTTTCTAGCGGAAGAGACCCGGGTTTGTTGATATTTTAATACTTTAAATTCAAGTATGAAATAATGAAGTTGTAGAAAAATGTTTAAACGTCCTCTTCATCGAAGCTTCTCCTCTATCTATTTTGGGTTTTTCTATCCTTGCTCATTCCTAGTTTATAGCCCATGACGTAATTGAGACGGATGGATGCGTAAGCATGAGAGTTTCAAACTTAAATTTCCGTAAACAGGATCAGAAAAAGAATTAACATCGGGTATGAATACCGTTACTCATTTCCTTAAATTCGCATTTATTTTAAATTACGCCATAATTTATTACAGCGTTCTTTGGGCAGAAACTTCCTCGAAAGACGAAAGCCGAGGCAAAAAATTTCACCGGTGCATTTTATTAAGACATTATTTCCAACTCTGAACACATCTCCCGTCTTCCTGCGCCGGGTAACAAATCCACAACTCCGCTTCCATTTCGAAGTTTTTTTTAAATCTCAGCAAGAGGTCTCCTTTCCTTCCGAGTAATAGCTCGGTGGCCCTGCTAAAATCATACGCGCAAATTCCCCGTATAATGTTTCTCTCCTTCCCGGGAATACTCTATCTCTCGAACTGTGTGGAATGAACGAGGAAAAACCCTTGGAATTTTCATTTACTTCCTTTCGCCGCCTCCCGAACACCCGGAAGCTGCCCAGGTGGAAACGTTTCCTACGGGAGGGGGAATTAGTAACGGAAGGAATGAGAAAGAAAAAATCGGAAGGAGCGAGAATTCGTTTATTTTCGTATGGATCTCTTTCCCGCAAAGAAAGAGGGTGGAGGTTTCAATTAAAAGTAGATTTAATAAAAATCTCCTCGCAAAACGTTTCTGCTTTTTTAGGAATGATGTGCGGCTTATATGATGTAGAGATTAGCAAGAAAACGGCAATGTACAAGAAGATCATATTCTGGAAAAGATCCCTCAGGGTATATGTTTAGGTCCCTCCGGAGGGAGTCCCTCAAGGTAAATGTTTAGGTCATGTCCATTTCTCTTCTCAATCATTCATTCAGTAATTTTCTACTTACGGGACAGCAATTACGATTTCCATTGAGGAAAAAGACAGCAGTATGGTGTGAGAAATGTCTCCTTCATCTCTATTTTTCATTAGTCGTACGCGAGCTCTGGAAGGCAAAAGTGCGGAATAGAAATAATTATTCAACCTCTTAAGAGAGGGCGGAGTTTACGGAGAGGAAGCGGACGTTGATGAATGGTGGTTCTGTTTCCTTTGTCTCGGATTTGTTTGCGGGATTTTCTGTTAAAGGAAAAGTAAGGGGTTGGATGAAGAGAAAGAATAAAGAGAGAGAGAGGGAACAAAAGGGAGTTTCCCGCTCCACGTGTATAAAGGTTTCCGGATGAACTTTCTTCGAAGGAGGCGAAAAATATGTCCGAGTGCTACTCGAGGAAGGAAATGCCTCTGTGATTTCATTTGGATAGCGTCTTGTTTCAGCGACAAAAACTGGCTTCCACGATGTTTTAGCTGACGACGATATTGTTATTAGATACAGTTTGAGATTCCCTCTAATTATTGGAAAAGGTGCGTTGAAGGAAATTATAATTTTGATTGAATTAATTTATTAATACTATCGATGTGCCAATGAAGAAGCTCGGTTTAGTATTGTTTGAGCACATTATTAATAATTTAAAATTGATTATTTCGTATCATCATCATCGATCAAATCACAAAAGATAATTTCATAAGTAATGCTAATATTCATCTTGTTACCTTTCAATATAGGTAAATTTAATAGCGCAAATAATTAGCAAAAATCTAAAAATAATAATAATTAGCTACAATTATACTTTTTAATTCCACCTATCAGAGACTAAGATCAATAAAACAAACCAGTGGATTAATTTACTTACTGTAGATGTAAGCTTTCGAAAGGATAACAATTATTATCTTTCGTCATTTCAATATATATAATTATTTTCAAATTCTTGGCATAAAGCGAGTTTACAGCTGTAAATTTAAATTTATCTTGCACGCCTGGATGCTCACATACAGCTGATTTATTGCGCTTAATATCATAATGCAGCGGAAATATTTCATAAAGCCATAAAACAGTTGGCATCTCTATAAACTCATCTCTTATGGAATTATAATGGACATCCAGGGAAAAGTCGGAAAGTTAATATCGCGGAAAGCATTGGATTTCAGAATACTTGAAAAAAGGGATTTATGTCATTTCTCGCGAATATTTTTTGTTGGGTACATTATATATTGCGTCCTCGGTCCGCAGTTTCTCGGAAAGGAAAAAAAAACTCAGCTATTCCTAATACAAACCATGCAGACCAAACACTTCCCTTTCACTTTCTGCTCTCCCTTCCGTTTCCGCCTGTGGACCATTCAGCGCCGTCCTTTTGTACGTTCTTAAACTATTCATCCCTCAGCTCTCTTCCCTCCTGACTCTTCCTCCATTCCCGGGAAAGACCACTAAAAACACAGGGCGTGTGTTTTTCCATTCTTTCTTTTCCGTTTTATATGTCTTTGTCCTCCCACACCTTTTCTTCCAGCTCTCTGAGATCTCTCACTCTTTTTCTCTCAAGACCAAATTCGTTTCTTCTTGGTTTCATATGTTTCTATGGCGATAATTCATTGCGTCGCGTTAGTTGGAAAAATAGATGTTGGCTGATGAGTAATAGCCCTGACAGATACGGAAAATTTATATTTCAGCTGACAGTAATCTCCTCATTCTACTCTTTTGGATGTTGTAATTTCTTCTGGTTTTTATATTCAATTATCTGTTGGATTTTTGTAATAGCGGTTGTTGGTTATTTTAGGTAGATAAAATATTTTATGCTTGAGCAGGATTTTCTTTGAATCAAGCATTACTATTTCGCTGTATGTTTTCTATGTATGGAAAAATTTTGTATTTTAAGTCTTTTGAATTTTATATTTAAAAAAATTAATATGTAGCACCAAAACTTTAAATAATGCATAAAATTAATTTTTTAACGATTTCTCATGAATACATAATTTTCTGTTAACAATTACTATTATTATTAACAAGACAATTTTTTATAAAATTTAAATCCAGCCTCTTAAGTGCTTGTGTTTGGATAGCATATACCAATTATAACTGAAACTTCAACAGTGGTACTAGCTTGTGTTTGAATTTACTATTTCGTATTTCTTTCTCTACTTTGCTATCGATCCAAATTTCGCTATGGTACATGTACATGTTATGTTTCAATGAGCATTTCTTTGTCCTTATCCATCCCCGATTGTCCCTATCTCTCCACTTTATTTGAACTCTCCCTTTCCCTATGCCTTTTCCGTTGTTAACAAAAGGTCTCTGCTTTCCCTGAAAACCTAAATCTCTACCCCTTCTCCTTCTCTCCATCGCTTTTCTTCTGTTCATCCGTCTTTATTACTCTTTCCACCCTTTTACGTTTCTCCGCTCTCATTTGAATGCATGGTTTTATTTCGGGGAATTCCCCTTTGCGTCATTCTGCTGCCACCTAATTCTATTTTTATTCCCCGTACATAAGTAATTCTTGGCCTTCTTCCATTACCCTACATTAAATGAGTTTTTTTGCTGTTTACCATTTCGAAGCAAGTACCGAAACCTTTTTGTTCCTCGGATGGTTGAAATATTATCATGCGTTACAATCACCTTTATTTTCAGGTAAATAAATTCGTATGAATCCTTATTCATCATACTAGAGCTCCGTTTCCCCCATAGTTAGATCGACATGTAAGTGCTGTAATGTGGTAGCCTCTTTTTATACGGAAACATTTATAACTGATCATTGAAAACAGAAAGGAGAATTAGAAGGTGAAACTTAGGAGAGAGGTGATTTGGACGACAGGTATTCAATCCTGTGTGTTTTTATTGCACTAGCACATCTTCAAATTATAATAGCTTCAACTAATATAATAAATAATAATAATAGCTTCAGCTACTATTATCTCCATTCCATCATCTTCATTACACGATTTACGTTTTGTTAATAATTCAAAGAAACTAGATAAAGAGGAAATTACAGGGGATTTCTAGCTTTAAAATAGATACTAAGATAGTTACACTGTTCGAATCTTTTTGTCAATTTTATTAATTTAATTATGCCCTATGAATATTCTAGTTATACTTAAATATAGT
The DNA here is from genome assembly GCA_036926295.1 of Pachydiplax longipennis. Lineage (NCBI taxonomy): Eukaryota > Metazoa > Arthropoda > Insecta > Odonata > Libellulidae > Pachydiplax > Pachydiplax longipennis. Next base: position 24,737,974 of record JAVFKF010000012.1, read on the forward strand.
CTCAAAATATCATTAAGTTCAACCGCCTAACGTGACTTTACTAGGTAAAGGATCGAAGAATTCATTTACTCTTATATTTTTCGACCACTGCTTCGACCATGCTTATATCCCACGATTTCCTCCTTTTCATAATTGCTCACGCTTGTACTACCGTCCTTTATCGTCTATTTGAGTGCTGATTTGCCTGGAAACAAGAAAAGATAACCTCGGTTCAATTTTCCCCTCCTAACAGTTGCTCCGCGAGGATTCTGCGGCTCTCAAATCCGCTTTCAGTGCCGCTTTAAACGACAACATCGCGAGCCCTTCATTTGGCTTTCTCCACCTCCTGTCTTCCCGCACTCGCAAATTCTTCCGATTGCAAACAATAGTCGACAGGATGTTTGTTGCATTGGGTGAGCGGTGGAAGGGTAATTCCGTCTAGGAGAAGGGAAATCAAACTCGATCGACGCGATTTTATCTCTTCGCATGTGTGCGCGGGACGGAGATTATCTCATAAATCGGTGTTTACGTAGCTGGAACTGGTTTTAATTCGGAAGAGTGCGTGTATGTGCATCTGTACAAAGAGGGGAGTGTGAATGAGGGTGGAAAAGGAAGTGGCGGATAGTGGAGGCAGGGAGAGAAGGAGCAAAAGGAAGATAGAAAAGGACAGCGGCTCTTTTAGTCCAACTCTAGGATATTAAAAGGATAGATACAATTTATTTTTGTGGATAACTTCTATAAGTCAACATTCTCATGTTGAAATAGTATATAAATATATCTATCCAAATATAAATGCTGAAAATAATTCTACCAAAAGGCCCAGAAAAGTATCTGTTTTTCATTCTTATGAAGGAAAATTGCTATTTCTGTTTTCATTTCTTAAAATAAAGTTGAGATATTTACTTTTCAAGCTAGTAAAAGAAAATCGCAAGCATCGAAAACATAGACCATCTAAGGATACCGGTATGTGACCTATGTGACAGATTGTTTGGATGAAGAGCAGATAAATGGAATTCCTCTGAATAACTATAAGCTGATCTAAAACAACCTTTGACTTTGTGAGAAGGGTATCTGGAAACAAGATATCGTAGAGTAAAAGGTTTAAAGAAATAAGGTCATGAGCACACGCAATTATAAATATTTGGTGTCAAAAATTACAGTACTCACATTACGTTGAACTTGTATTTGATTTTAATCCTATATAATATTAATATAGGAAAATGATTTCAGATTTCAAAGAATAGCAGTAAAATAAAAGTTATCGTAAAAGATACGAATTGGATGAAGTATTTTTTTTTTTGAATGAGCGACGAGGGAACAAAGACATGAAGAAAAATAGATTAACATAAAAAGGAAAGAAAAAGGAAAAGTGAGCAAAAAAGTGACGAAAGATAAAGATAGTAGTGGTGAAATAGATTTCTTAAGGCAGGAAGGGGACTGAATAAATCAGGAAGGGAATAAATGAAAGATAAAAAGGAACTAGAAATACACGTGGAATTAGATTCTCACACACTTACAGATGAGAAGATTATAAATATATCTTGCAACATTTTTATGTAATAGTAGTTCAGGTGTGAGAAAAACGTGTAAAATATAAGCGGATGCGTAGTAAAAAGGAAAAAATAAAAGTAAAAAGAAGTTGCGTTGGCTTAGGAGCAAAGCAGATGGTTAAAAATGGGTTGGAGGAGGATGATGCCGGAATGGCTCAAATATAGGGAGAAAGAGAGCAATATTTTCCGAAATGTTGGGAAAAATCGGCTCGTAAAAAGATGGGAAGCATAGAGATGAATTGGTTGAGACGGGCGAAGTCAAGAGTGTATGGGCCAGGCAGAATTGATGGCGAACGATTGGTTTTATCTGATTGGCGATCTGAGCAGTGGGGAGAAGTCTCGCCAGTGTTTTGGGGGTGCGAGAAAAGAGGGAGGAAGAGAATAAACACAGCGCAGTGCAATTATCATTCGGTCTTAATAGTCGCTTTCGTCCGTCGAACTGTTTCGAATAAAAGTGATGCTAGCATGATTGGTACTGAAACGAATGCAGGAATCGGACACGTGCAGCAGTTCATTTCCTTCTCTCCCAAACGAGTTTTGAATGCGGTAGATTTCTATCGCATCAAGATTTGACCTTCGATAAGCAAATGCAGGTTTAAATGTTCCTCCCATTAAATGTCTTTATGTAAGCGAGCTGTCATTGAATATGGCATTGCTTAAGTCGTGTACTTTTATTGATGTTATCCGTTGAATGATCGACGTAAGCTGATGTGGTATTCGCCTTTCCTTTCTGTATGCGAACAAAATAACCAGCAAGTTTACAAAGAAAAACTTCAGAGTCAACCTTTTGACTATGTTATTTCATTGATGGATATAATTTGTCTGAAGAAAAGGAAATGTCTGTGATAACATAAGCAATTAACCGTAAGAGTCAAGTAATGAAATGCGTAAATGCCACAATGAAGTATAGATTTTTCCCGTTAAGTTGTCTATCTTTTAGTCGCTTCACAGCTGAATCAACGCAAAGCAAATCACTCTTAAGGTTAAATACTTTCTTAAATCTAAAACTTGCTTTATTCATCAATAAATTATGTTTTGTGATGGCAGCGCACTTTAAATCTTGAAATACTGGAAATACGGAATTAAATTTCCGATTTCATCAGGAATTCTGAAGTAACTATAAGCTATAAAAATAATTAATACAATGATGGTAAAAAGTTTTTTATCCTTTTATTGTCGTAAATTATTATATAAGTTTCAGATCATAAGATATTTTATTGTATCTATATTTAGAAAATTTTACTGTTATAAATAATTGTATATCAACTTAGCATTTGAAAACTAATTTCTATTAATTTTTCCCATTACAGGCAACTTATGGACAATCAGATCCACACTATTGAGAGAGGCGCGTTCCAGGATCTTATGTCGCTGGAGAGGCTGTAAGTATTCAAAGCTTTATCTTCTTTCGGGATTTCCTGGAGTAGTTCCAACTTTATATTGCCATCTGATTCAAGATATAATACATTAGACTTATATTTGAGCATAAATTTTAGTAAAAAGTTAGAGATCGCCAAAAGTGTGGTCGCAGATGTTTCTTGCTTGTAGGAAAATCGCAAAGTTCCATCCAACCACTCTTAGTATTTACAACAGATATAACTCAATATCTTATCTACTATTACCGATATTTTCTTTTCGTAATATACAATGGTATTCGAAGTGAGTAGCATCGTAAAAGATTACTCGAATGTAATTAAGTTTAGCCTGTCATTGTGATATATAGTTGAGGCTGAGCGTTTATCATTTAATAACGTACGTTTTAATAAACATAAAGCCATATTTGGTTAGTTTCTTTATTTAAGAACAAAATATCTTAAATAGAAAAAGAGGATTCTGGTGGAGTCACCCCCTGAAAAGAAAAGAGAATGTACAACTTGTAAACAAGTGTGCGTTCAATGACACCAGAAATTTTCTTTCGCTATCATCTTACTGTTTGCAGTTCGTTATGGACGAACTGGACGAATCAAAAGTGCTTCCCTCCATTAATATTCATCCCCTCAAAATTATCGATGCTCCAAAATCCCCATCATCCGAGTGGAAAAGAGAGGATAACCTATCCCTTCCTAAACGAACACAAAAAAGGGATGCACAAGCATATGCGCTCCGCCATTTTTTCGCCGCGTATCGCAAACACGTCCGTCATGCATGAAAAGCCATCCGGAGCAGCAGATTGCAGTTGGGCGCGGAAGGCCTCGTCAAAGGGATCCCATAAAACACCCTCGGAGCGGCAGGAACAGTGATTTCCCTTCGCACCCACACGCGCGGCCATGACTGCGCTAAACCGCCTTGTGACGCGGCCTTTCCGCACTCGGTGACGTATTCGATTTCGCACTCATTAATGTAGAGAGGGTTGTTCGACCACGGGTGTGAAATCGGCGGGTCGATGAGCCGTTTGAATATTTTCCTATCCTCGGAGTGTTACCAAGAGAGTGACACAATGGAAATTGTGTTGCTAGACTCGCGAAGGGTTTTTTTACCCCCTTGTATGTCTCTATATTCCCGTGCTCTGAGGGAATGAAAATTTTTGTACATATTGCTAAATGTTTTTTGGTATATGTTGGTAAAATATTTTAGCGCCACCCTTACTTGTAGATTACATTTATTCAGATAAGAATGGTTAATAAGTAAATCTTTTCAAGCTATGTGATGCACGGCGCTTGCCTACAGATGTTCCTAAACAAATGAAATTTTAATTCGATATAAATGTATCACTTGAGAAAAATATTGCTACTAAATGATCGTTTAATCAAATTTTATCGCTATTATACTATTTCTACCGCTACTTTTTTTGGATAGGTTCCAAAACTCATATACGCAAATGAAATAATTATCTTACATTTCTCCCTCGAATTATAAGATATTAGTACCATTACATTTTATTTTCTTTGCCTATCTGATATAGTATTTGATGTATTTTTGCTACGTAATACACTCAGAATGACATTGTAACTTTCGTTATTAAACTATTCTGTATTCTGTAGCACCATGGACAATTTCGAGATTGAATATCTCTTTAGAGAAGTTACACCCCATTTCAAAGACGAAAATACAAGAGGCTTGCAGTTAATATGCTGTATATCCTTAAAGGAAGCTTTGCGGGAAATTTAATGCTCAGCTTCAGCCTGCTCTAAACGCCGCAAATTTTCCTCCCCAAGGATCACTATAGTAACAGGTGACAGCACCTCTTTTACCTGCTCCATCGGCGGCATTTCAAATTGATTGCGGTCATTGTCAACAGGCTTCCTACCAAAGGGTTCAAATCTTCTCTCTTTACCTTTGCGGTCACATCGTCCTAAAGCTCGCAGTAGAACTACGCAGGAATGAGGGAGGCACCATCTGAAAACGTGCACACAACAAACAAACATTCAATTCTTCCTCCCCTCAGACATCCATCTCGCAATGCTTTTCATTTTCAAAGAACTAAAAACACCCTTTCACGAGAATAAAAAGCCGCTCCCCGAAAAAAAACTCAACCCCTCATTTTTACACCCACGCTCGCGCTAACAAAGTTCTCATAAACCGCCGGTGGAAATCCGAAACCTACCACCTCACTCACCAAGGAAACCGTAAAATATTTCTTTTCATCCCGAGGAAAAACACGCGAAAGAATCCCTGCAAAAGTGCCGCAATCTATCGAACAATAGTCAATCGCCTCAAGCCCCAAAAACACGTCACTTCCATTTCCGCGTTCGTCAACTAATGACGAGATTATAAATGCATTTATGTATGAGGACGCTTTCCGTACCAATAAAAGTCTCACCCTCTCCGATTTGGTTTGTATATGCGACGTCGGTAAAAAACATCGGGGGTGGGTCGGTCCAGAACGGATGGGGTTTCTTTTTCCTGCGAGGGGGTGGACGTCGAAGGGTGCGAAAGGGGAGTTGTGATGGGGATCGGGACTAAATGAAATTGGGTGGGAGAGTGCGGGGGAAGTTTGAGCGGAGGGAGTATTTTTTTCATCCGCGGCCAGGGTAAACAGTGGCGCGCATGATGGAGGGGTTCGGAAGACACCGGTGAGGTTTCTCACTATGTGACGAGAAGCGTTGCCAATGGAGATCTGAACGAGAGATCCGACGCGGCACGCGTGGGAGGGGAGAGGGGCTTTTGTGATAAGGATTCTATGAGTGAAGTGTTTGCAGAGGATGAGTGGGGCTTTATGGGAGGACTATCGGTCGCGGAGGTCGCAGGGTATGAAGTGAAAATGGGGGGATGAAGTATGCGATAGGTTTTGTTGATAACGGAAGTTTGAGTTTCTCTCTCGAGTGTCTCTTCCCCGTCTAGTTTCTAAGCTCTCTATCGCTGAAGGGTATCGATGGTGCTTAGGGTTTAGAACTTTATTTGGCGGAGGGAGAAGCGTTGGAGTTGGTTACAATGAAGGTGGGTGATTGGGCTGATTAGGGTGTTAGAGAGTGTGGACCCGAGGAAACAGAGATGCTCGAGATGAGTTTCACTTTTGACACAAAAGGATTATGACTGGCGCCGCTTTGGTATTAATACGGTTTGCGTCTGTGAGCGAAAGTGGGGATATTGATTAGAATCTCCTTGAGTCTTGACCCCAAGAAGAAAGTGGTAGATGCATCATATTTCTTTGTTAAAGGATCTCTTTGACAAAAACGCAGTGAAATAGCACCTTTTCCCAAGAGCTATCACTTTGATAATAAAATAATTTTAAGCTATGCTCATGCATTCGAATACCAACAAAAAATTTTCTATTATGCTTTGCTAAAGAAATGGTAAGTAAGGTTATCTTAATTCTGTCAGTTGGATATTCCTCCTTTTCATTCTTCGTAGGGTGGATTGCAAGATAGGAATTTAAAAAATACCATTGATTGGAGGTAAATTCTACATTGCGTTGAGAAAATGAAAACGACTTATTTTAGAAGAAAATACTACTACAACAGCAAAGTATCCTGTAGATCATTAGGTTGAAAATCTAATTATAATTATTTGATAACTTCAGTCTGTCATTTCCTCAAAATTATCCGTTTTCCCTATCTTTCTGTAAAGTATTCATTCTGAATCACGGTTAGAATTATCCAATTAGGTAACGAAAGCTCTTGAGAGGGAATTGAACTTGCTTGGAGATATGAAGAGAGAAGTAATTTTCACTTCTACGAGATCCGTAAAAATCCATATAATCCATAAAAAGTGCAGCATAATGACCCTTTGCATTTCATACAATAAAGAGTGACCTGAATGAATGCCATTATTGAGCATCCCTTCGTAGCTTTCGTAAAATCACTGCTATGAGGAAAGTTGAGACAAAAGTAAATGAAAGATATACTTGTCTTTACCCTGTGCCAACAAACTCATGAAAAATATTTTATTCAGGAAGTGATAGCAAAAACTTATCTTCTATATAGATTCAAAATATGTCTATTCAGCGATTTACCCTCTGTCGCAGTTTTCTTTCTGTTATTTCTGTTCTGATTCGAAAATATTTTCTTTTGGAAACGTAGACATTTTTGTAAGACTGCTTCCAAACACATTGCTGGATTTCGCAGACAAATTATCTTACAAATTCTATCGTTTGAATAGAGATATTTCTAAGATTGGTGGGATTAAAGTTACTCATAAATTGATATAAGGAAAGATAAGAGAGAAGGAAGGAATTGAATCCAGAGATGGAAAGAGAGAAATCTGGCTTGAGAAAGGGACTGAAATGTCCTAATCGTTTTGAGTCTCAATGAAATACGCCGTTAGACGAACAAGGCAGATGGAGCGAGGGATCTTAAAGGAGTACGTATACGGTTCCACATAGGGGTGGAGAATTTTCGTGATGCGTAGAAATAAGAGGTTCTGAAGGGATTTTAGGACGATCGAGGAGTCGCTCTTTGGGAAGAACGGAAGACATTTCACGGGTGGCCGCTTTTCTAGGAATGAGATGAAACCTTCTGTAAATAGGAAAAGGGAGGAGAGAGCGAAAACGTGTTTTTATTCCCCTCCCTTTGTTTTCCCTGCGCCATGCGATCTGTATAGAGGGTGGCAAGTGCGTTTTAGTCTCGGAACCGTGATTTTATTATTTTTTCCTTTTCGTTTTATTTCTTAAGGCGGGCGTCGTCCTTTGGCCGAGATTGAATTCGGATCTCTATGTGGGCCAAATGATTCGTAAACGGGTCTTTTCGGTGGAGAATAAGTAGATTGAGTAAATAAGACGTACCTCCAAAGTGCTGAGTCACTTAAGTAAATAGAGCTGCGTCAACCGTCGGATTTTATTAAACTGAGAGAAAGACGGGGTATTTCTTTATGATCGTTATATATAAAATTGTTATAAAAATATTATAGTATGTTGTTTATGGGGCATTGGTAAGCTAGCAGTAGTTTACATCATTGAAGGTTTGAAGCAGAAAATGCTCCTGCCTTAAGAAGCTGAACGTAGAATCTTTAATAAATATAACATCCTGGTAATGTCTTAATACATTATATCTTATCTTTACAATGGAAAACATCAGATTTCCCAGAGTTTTTGAGTTTTTGCTGTCATTAGTTTTACTTAACCTAAAAGCATTCTTAAAATGTTAAGAGAAATGTAATAATGTCCATGCTTCATATGAAAATTTACATTAAAAGTAAACTTCTTTTATTACTTTTGAATAGTTGAAACCGATCATCAATGAACGTTTCCCCGTGGTACTTGGACTTACTAGTTGTACTCGCCAGTTATTCCTGTCTGCGCCTCATTGTAGTTAGAGCTATATCCATCGATTATAAAAACTTAAAATGTTTCTGTAATTTTATCGCTCTAATATCGCATGAAAAATTGAGTAAAACAAGCAGAAATAAAGTTTATCATTATTAATTATCGCTCAAAGGGCTATTATATCATATAGAAAGTAGAATTGCTCTAATCAGCTAAAAATCTTTTTTAAATCAAGGTCGAGAGTTGGTTCATCACATTTCATTCTATTCGCGAAGAAATTTTCAATCAAAGCGAATCACGCGTAACTCGATGATGGACCGCCTTTCTTCTTCGTCATTCACTCGCAATCTGTCAGTTTTAATCCCGCGGATAAAAAAAGACGCTGACACAAAAACCTTCACCCGCACATCATAAAGTCCTCCATGTAGCTCGATATTTTCCGATGGGATAATCCCGTTGTTCTTCAAATTGGTCCCGTGTTTTCAGCTCCTCTTGGACAAAAAATGTTTATCGCCTCATCACGAGCCTGTCAAAAACTTTCGTGTAATCCCCCCCAAATCCTCAAACGAAATGGGAGATTAAAATGTCATTTTCCCATACAGCTCTTTCTCTTCTTGCGGAGCGTGCGTGCTAGAAAGTAATCTGGAATCAGGCGGTGCATTAGGTGATTTCCAAAATGTAAAAAAAGCTGCGGAAAGGAAGAGAGACCCTCGGAGGAAAAAGTTTGGTAGCAAAGGGGATAATCGAATATTGAACAGTGTATAGGCGTTGTTTGTTTAAGGAATGGTCTTTGAGGGACAGCTTTTAAGGAGGAGATGGGGCAAAAATGTATTCCGGGAGGGGCTGAATGACGCACACGCGTTTGCCGGTGTAAAGGGCAAGTCATCAATCACGCTGCTTAACGCCACGGGGACGTGCCTCAGGCCTCTGCCGTCTTCGGAACGCATACAACTTACGCAAGTGCGCGCACTTCGTTGGTTGCGATACGAGACTCAATCAAAGTATCTTTCGAAGGGAATTATCCCTTTCCTCGGCTCTGAAGCTGCGCAAACAACCAGAATTTTTCGATAATCCACTCTCTCGAGTCCACACAGAGTTGATTGAGAGGTTCAACATCGCATGTGTTGCTACTCGCTCTAACTGAATTTCTAATTACTTCGGATTTCGCTCGCGGTGTCCCGTTATTCCCACGTGCTTACTCATATGTACTCTCTGAGAAACTCCGTATAGTTTATAGTACTGAGAAAATTATATTATCAATGGAAAGAAATGTGCCTATGAATCGGTTGGAAAAGTCCTGCAACAGTATATATTTCTAATACTATTAGTCGAATCCGCAAACTTATCGACACATAACATTGTAGTTTTCTTACCATGAAATCACCTATTATTGCTTAAAGTGGACCTTAATTTTTAATTTCCTTCAGTTATCCTAAATCATGTAATCAAATCATATTTTATCATTTAAAAACGTTCAAAAATATTACAGATTTTTGTATCGTGTGATGAGCAAGTTAATGGGAGAAAGGATATTTTTCTATCTTTGTAATTTCCTAGGACAAAAGATTATAAAGCTAAATTAACTATCTAAAACCTTTCAAAATTGCCCTTCGCGGAGATTAGCATATCCCTTCAAATAATTCTTCCGTACTCTGATGTAGAAAAGGTACTGTTCAGTGATCTGTTACACTTACCCTACGGAAATTAAACATCTTGCTTTCATTGAATACTCTGAGAGGGTACTCCACTCAACATGATGTAACCAGCGTCACTGGGACATTACGCCGCTTAATAGGAATTGATCAGTGCCTCGGAACCGCACAAGAGACTAAAAGGCCCTCAGTAGTGGGAGGCACTCATGTGTTAGTGAGGGGAGTTTGAGAGATAGGGAGCAACATATGCCGCGTTATAATCACGAAGTTTGTCCCCACTAACCCTTACCACACAATAGAACTAGGAGAAGAGCACATGTGTGTCTCTCCCTCGATTATACCAACCGCGGTTATCCACTTATTCTTCCTGGATGACGTCAGCTCCATCAATCGCGATCCCTCATTCCAATATCCATCCCTTTTCACGCCGTTTCGATTCCGATGGACTTAATTTCGTGGGGGTGACTAATCCGAAGAGAAATATTCCCGTCTGAGAAGGGAAAGGGTCACATGGGGTCACCACGCCTCGACACCCATCGCCGACACGTCCTCTTTTTTTTCTTCTCGTTCATGTACGAGGGGTGATCATCTCCCTTTGCAAAGTTTCTGCTCTCAGCTCTGGATCTCACATTTTGCATTTCAATGGTATACATACCAACTCGTATTTTCGTGGGCGATTTCACTAATTTTTTACTCTGATTTCACGTCAGATTACGCGCTGAGCTATTATACGGTTTGCCGTCTTGTTTCGTAACTTCCACAAACTTTTGTTGGTTAAAAATTTTGTGAGGGATATCGGTTTTTCTCTAGAAATGAGCTTGAGATAGAACAGAATCTATACAGTCTCGAAGCGTTTATTTTTTATCCACTTGGAAATTATTTTTTTGAGTGCAAATATTACTACTAAATCATTAGCATATTTTAAATTCTATATCTATTTATGCTGCGTTACTTCATTTTTATGGATATTATTATATTTTCTGCGAATCAATCATCAGTATCAGGAATAATATCCGATTACTTGGTTCAGAAAGTTATCTGCCCCGAGTTAATTTACTGATATAGAGTGGATCCGGTCATGGAGTTTGTGTAATGCATATATATATTGTATGTGAAGAGTTGCTATTTTTCTTTGAGAACATTATCATAAATTTGGAGCGAATTGAAAATTTTCTAAATAAATTAAATCTTCCTGTATAAAAAGGTAAAACAGTGATATCATGATGTTTGATTTCTAGTGTTAAATTGGTATGACTTAGGCCGGTCCTTTTCCTAAGTTTCTGGTTATTCTGAAGCTAATCTATGTTTGCTTCCTATGATAAAAGAGCTATCCTAGGCCTAAAAATTATTTTAATTCTGTTTAAACCAAGGTAGATTCATATCGAAATTTCATAATCGCCGTTTTCCTGCGTATAGAATAAATTTACGTCGGTGATAGTAAATTTGCGGATGTTTTCCAACAGTTATACAATATACAATCAGACAAGAAATCCTAGCATTCGAAAATTTCGAAACTTAGATAGCGGCCTCGCTTCGGTATTTTGGTATGGGTGGAATAAATTGCTAGTCTGAACACATATATCAGGTGCATAGAAACATAGTCGTTTGAAAGAGGAGGAAACCAGTGATCCATCCGAAAAGGAGTAATCAGAAGAAGAAAAGAGCGGCATTGTTTTGGGTGGGGGAGCGGCGTGTGTACGTCACGCATGGGTGCCGAAGAGGATTCGCCATGGGGCGGCGGGGCAATTTTACGGAGGGGAGGGTTGCATTGTGGAATGGGGTGGCAGCTGGGGAAGGGTTCGCATAGGGAGTTGGGTGCATTGTTGCAGGACACATAAATGGGAATGTCGAAGGAGGGAGGATTTCGTATATGAAGGGGGTGGGATAAGCGTATGGGTGCTGGATGTCCCAGCGGGGCTTCTGGGTGGGTGGAAGGAAATATCGGGTAGTTGTCGTGAATTTCCTGCTGTCACGCCGGTGATTAAGGACGCCCACTCCCTTCTTGCATTGATATCGTTTGGGAGTGGGGTTGCAGGGGCGTTATGGGAAGTGCATAGCCTGGAGGATTTGTCATCGCTTCGATTTCTTTAGGGGAGGGGATCGGATCAGTGACGGGGGAATTCACGCCGGATGCCGGTGCGTTTCTTTGTAGCGTCGTGCACTTGTTTCGTGAATTCCGTCGATAGGAATCAATGCGTCTGCTCCAGGCGATTTAAGGAGATAAGGGGCTGATTTAGAAGTGCGATTCGGGAAATTAATACACTTTCAGGGTGTGTAGCTCATTGCGTAGACTTATCATTTTTAGTGCTGTAACTTAATTTACTAGTAGCATCATATTATACGGATATCGACTGCTTACCAATGAGAGAACGTTAAGATTAGTGAAGCATTTTGTTGATGGATAATGGTAATTGATGGATAATAATATGGCAGCCCATGTTGCCTATCGGTTATGATTTACAGATAACTAGCGAAGTTCAACATATTAAAAATGTTACTATTAGTATCCGTCTTTATCCGCATTTACATACTCTTAGATAGATAGATAGATATATTTTAACAAGTTAGAAAGAGATTGAAATATTCGCAACTATGATTTAAACAATCTATTATCAAGCAGTTCTACATTCAATTTTATACATCTCGTGTGCATTTATGAAGTTACTGGATTTCTATTTCTTTCTAATTGTGCTTTAATCTTTAAAATATTTTATAATTATAAAATCTATCCCTCTTCTTTTTTTACATTTTTTACGATTCAGACACCCTGTATTCGCTTATCGCATCATCGAATATTCTCTACAGAGTCTCTAAATTTTGCGATGAAATAGTCAATTATCACTTTCTTAAGATTTGGAAAATTTTTCATGGTTCACGTTATTCTCTGTAATTTTATTTCACCCTGTTGCGATGGCTTTAAATTTTGAAATTAATTATTTTTGGCTCATCTTCAGCATTTTCGTGTTTAGCCAACGTTATCTAATCATACTTTTACTATTGCCGAAGTTCACCGTGAACTACTGGAATTCTGTTTCGATTAAGTTTGGCCCCCGGAATTCTTCCATATCCATTACCTTCCTACAATAGCACTCCATCGAGCGTGACTCATTGGATTTTCCATATTACTCTACACCACCCCCTTGAGCACCTCCTTAGCGGATTAATCTCTGAGGGATCGCTGTATGTCGGTCGGGATGTGTAACTAGTTGTGTCATGGCAGCGAGTGTGGGGTCGAGATGTTTTGTAGAGGGTTATGCGGTTTTCTATAGAAATCCATGCGAGCGGAAACCGTTCACAGAATGATGAACACATTCGGGCACAGAGCCTCTTTCCCACCGCTTTTCTCCTTCCTTCCTTTCTGCACTGCTCGAGCAGAAGTTCATCTCGTGGATAAAGGTCACATTTCGTAAATCCGGAAAGGAGTTAAATGGCTCGGAACAGTCATGAGAGAAGGGCGATTGTTTTCTTTTTTGCATTTTTATCCTCGGTTTCGTGGCAGAAATGAGTAGGGTTCAGCGATTATAAATGTCGAAGCTTCGCGATTTCGAAACCGGGGTCTCTCGAAGTGTGATAGGGATTCAGCTCTTTCTTTCCTTTGTTTGAATTGTGGTCCCGAAATGAATGGAGGGAAGGGCTTTTCCGAATGCGAGACGCCTTAATGCAAGGGAAAGTATGAATGTTTATCGCCTCAGATAAATTGTCGTTTGGAAATTTTGATTTTTGACATTTCAATTCCGCCATCACTTGAATAGGCATGCTTATGGCTGAAATCTTTAATCTTGGAGAGGAAGTTCATTTATCAAGAGAACTGTGATCTATGGCGCTGTTTTAACCTAATTGTTACAGTTGTAAAAAAATTGTGAGAGAAATTTAGATTTAAAATTTTATTACGTATTTTGTTACTACCGTTGGAAAATGCCTTTTTTCATTATTATAATTGTTCATAAAAATAAATTTATGTTGCTGCGTTCATATCCGTTGATTCGTTATCATTTTTATATCATTAAAGGACCGTTATTTCTCATAGATCTTTTAAATATTTCATAGCACTACATTAGGTTAAATAAAATAATCTTCAAAAAATTTCACCAAGTTCATGGAATACTTACGGAATAAATAATAAAATGTTTGAGTGAATGTTATACAAAGTTATTTTAATTAGCCGATTATAACATTTCAAATAGTTCAGGGTTCAGCCATTAGCCATAATAGCACTGTATTCAGCACTAGCAGTTTATATGAACTTGGCTGATTTTCTCTCTATCAACTTTTACTTTGGACTTGCAGTAATGATATTCCGATTCAAGCGATTCTAAATATCTACGGAATGTATCTCGTTTTGGGAATAAAATACTCGGAAAGACACGAGACCAATTTACCGGTAAATCAGTTTCCGTGTCGGACACCGCTAGGCTGTCGATATTTTCGTGAATCGAAGAAAACGTGTCCAATTTCGGAAATTGCTCGAATCGTCTGCGGGAAGCAGTTCGCCGACACGATCGCAATTTGTTTCCAGAAAAAGTGTCGCTTTTTTGATCTCATATTTCCCGATCTTTTTATCGCGCGGCGAGTGTGGGTCTTTTGTGAGATAAAACATGCCACTCTTCCAAGATTTGTTTTTCCTCTTCCCCCCTTTTAGCGATCGTTTGATCAGCTTTCCTTCCTCCGCCGTGCTTACATTCGCACTCAACCTTTGTTTGCCGGCTTCTCTTCGCATCTCATTTCTCCCCAACCCTCGAAATATCGAATCGATACATCGAACGATCGAAGAGGAGCGTGTCGACGGGCATTTTCTTTCTCATCTCGCGAACAAGTCCTCGACATGCGAAAATCGAACGGAGGCAAGAAACCCCTTTCCTATGCGGATTTATGCCTGTCTCGAAATTGCATAACCGCTCTTATCCATCAACCCACTATCTCATTAAGAGCAGCCTTTCTTTCCCTCCCTCTTTCTCCTTTAGTCTCGGCGATTCATCTCATTGTCATCCCGAAAAGCAATACACTTCCCTCACCCATTGAATCAATCTCCGAGTCCCACCAGCTCTCCCCCTCTTTCTCTGCCATTCTCTCTCTCTCTGTCTCCTTCCGCGATTCTCTCCATTTACCTCTATCGCTGAATCTCATTTTGTACCCTTTCCTTTCTTTCCATCTCCTTTCCGCGTTTCCTTCTCCCATCTTCTTTCACGTTGCAAATTCATGACATTTTTTTTATCATCTAATTTGTCTTTATATTGCGCTCTCTTATTTACCCTTTTCTAAATTTGCTTCGTTTAATTTGAAATTCCATTCATTTCGTATTCATAGGAATTTAAGTTAGATGTAATGCTTAATTTTGAGTATTTCAGATATCTCTCCGGTTGTTATGAAAAGTTACTCCTGATAAAATTATTTTAGAGTGCCGTTTTTTCGTAACTGAAGAAGCAAATCGATATACTAATGTTGAGTTGGAATTTAATTATGGTAGAGTTTCTGAGTAAAACAATAATTAATTGTTGAATTATAAAACTAATTTTACAGTAACCATTATCCGCCAATGACTACATATACCTATGTATTGCATGGCAAAGTGATATAAAGTTTTTTCGTCCGTTAACGATCTCTTGTAATATTATTCCTTACCTTCTTTCATCTTTGATAATCAAGTTATCTCGTCTATTATAAACATTCTTGGAACTCAGAAATTGCAGTCTTTCAGGTTGAAAATCTATAATTTCATTTATATAGCATTTATACCATATAAGAGAGTTTTACTTAATGGATACATCTATCTATTGCATAGTGACCGTTAATGAAAAACCTATCCTATCTAACCTATCCTAACCTATACTTTCCCATCTGTTCATACCAGCTCGAAGTTCTTTTTTGTCTTTAGTTAATCATATCATCTCTACTTTTCAATCTTCTTTACCTCGCTCTCTCTCCGCCCACTCCTTCAAATGACAAGAGAATAAAATTGAGTGGCATTTGTTCATTTATCGCTATGTTCGGTAACTTCCCGTCAACTCTCCGCCATCTATCGGTTGCTCTTCATCTTCTCCTAATCTTCATTCCTTTGCCCACGATCATCACACGCCAAACCTTTAGCAGCTTCACAAACATTTTTCTTGGCCTAATTCTCCGTACAATCACCCAGTCGATAAATCGATAAGTACATTTTTTATCCGTCCCTGTTCTTTCATGAAAGCCGACAATCAATATTCTTGACTCACTTCATGCCAGACGTTCTCTTTGTGCCGCTGCGCTTCTCAACCGCCTTCGCTTTCTGCGAATTCTTTTTCTCCTTTTTTCATCTCCTTTCAATTATCTTCCCCTCCTTTTAGCTCTTCCCTTTTCATTTTTCTCTCTCGATTCTGTTTTCTGTTCCATTTCCATCGTTTTTTAAGTAAACATTTGCTAAATTAATCACACCTCATCTTTTAGTCATGAATATTCTTCTTGTTATATTTACCTTTATCTTTCTCATTTCAAAATGTTAACAATTTGTCTCAATTTTGCTCATTGTGTATCATTTATTATTTTTTTATTAATCATAAATAAGGAATGTCGCTTTATGCGTGCTAATACAATTGCTTTACAAAATGAATGAAACCCTTATTTTTTCAAATTTTGGAAAAAAGACCAATTCAAATAGAAAGTGATTTTATCTTATGGCTGGATGCTGGAATTTTTCTCCTCTCGAGTCATAAAACAATTCACACACATGCACATTCCATGAAAGAGCATGGAACAATTTCTCTGATAAACTAAAAATCCATACATTGATGATGAAGTAGACCACGAAATTCTGTGCCATTCACTCTTCGAAGAGCTGCACAAGGAAAATACCTACTGAGTGAGCAATCCTTGTCTTTCGTTCTCTCACTTCATCATTCATTGCCTTTTCTTCCTTTTGTTCTTCACTCTTTCAATGCGAATCTCTTATAGATAAACTTCTTCCTTCGGGGAAGTATTTCTCATTTTCCATTCGGCAATCTCCGCTCCCCATTCTTTCTCCGGTAATGCCTCCGGTGGTGCACTTCCATTGTCGTGCGAGGTCCTGCCTCTCTATCACTAATCTCCGTCGGAAAGGGGGTTTGATGAGTTCCCACGGCACTCCAAGACCACTTAACTCGTCACGCCCCGATTCAGAGCCGCTCTCAATCCACCTTGCCCACCGCCCGCGACTCCCGAACCTTCCCACTGCTGCTCCCAATCCCATTTCCCTTACACCTTGTATGTTGCTTCGTATGCTGTGATTGCGGACAATGGGGTGCGTTCTCCAAGCATACACACTTCTTTGATGTAACAAGGTCATTTTGAATGAACGTTTCCCCTGATTACTCATTTTATAGCTTTTATCACTTCCACTATGAAGGACATTCTTATACTCTGATGAGGAGTATAACGTTTCGTGATTTTTTGCAACTATTGATAAGCAATCAATCCCATACCTTATTCTCACTTGAAACGATGGTAGCTTTTATTTTTTCTTCCTCGTGCTTATTTGGAGAAACCCATTTGATATAACTTATTACATTATATATCATTAAATGAATTGAAAATTTATCCATCGATTTAATGAATCGTGGTGCTTATTTCTAAATAAAATATTGGAGGATTTGGAATATTTTCAGCGGCAGTTGCCTAAAATTTCAATTCGTTTCCAAGCATTGAATACTTAACGAATGTATGAATATGCGAACGCAAAATCATCACTTTAATTCTTTTAGTATACACTATCGTAGCAATATTAGGAGATTTTACTTCTATATGAAGAAGAATATCTTTTTGTATAAAAATATCGATTTTAAATATCTCAGGTGGGAAAAAACGAATACTTTTCCGTCTTCCGACTTAAATCTCTGTATTTTGAATAGATTATTAAATAGGGCGTTTCACGAAGAGCAGATAACAGTTTCAGGGGCAATATTAGTCCTGCTTCGTAACCTTTAGAATAAACACATCGGGTCGTACACAATTTGAAATTGGGAACATCGTTATTTAACATTTTAATTAACTTGTGTTCCGTAATCAGCCCAAGCAAATAAATAAATTATCATGTGTATCCCAGAGTGATTGTTCGCCCGGACTGATTTTTTTCATTTTCCTTCCGATTATTTCCATCTTTAATGTTTGCATTTGCATAAACAAGATGAGGGCCCCACCCGTTCGTTATCGCTTAGCAATCGCGCCAAATTTATTTCTCTATTTACATCTCTCGCGCGTGCATGCGCGACTGCCAAATTGTTTGAGAACCGGTTAGGAAACCGGACGCATAAAACGGTGTGATTTACTCGTCCCCTTTATGCAAATCATGCCGATTTTCCGTATCGTCGGCCGGGAAACCTCTCACGCTGCTCCTCGCATAACCCCCTATGTTGAAGCTCCCACCCGTCCACTACTGGTTTCGAACTCCGTCCGTTTGAGTACGGCGTTCTGCTCTTTCCCTCGGACATCCCATTATGCGAGCCAGTGCCGGACACCCACTCGACCAGGATAAAAAAGGAAGAGAAAGCCAACGGCGTGATTTACTGCCGGCATATTGCGAGCGTATCCTAGAGCATGGGTGCTAATTTACGTCGCCGATATTAAGTATTTGAATTTATCGACCTCATTACCGAGAAGCTGAGGGCACTGGGTGGTCCCGACGAGAAACCAAAATATTCCGGCCCCAGCTCTGTGCCGTGCGGGACCGCTCGCTCTCAAACCAAAGGAGGTCGACTCGTTCCGCGTTACATCTGTTGTTTGACGGAGAAATTATGTTGTCACGACTTCGTTGAGAGTCTTTCTTTCGTCGGCTCGATGAAAGAATATTAAATTGAGCGCCCACGCGAGATGTGTGCGATTTCGTGTTGGCAAGCTTCTCTCGGAACTTCAAAACGAGACGTTTTCGCTATATATTCGCAGCTTGTCTCCTTGAGCGTTACAAAATACATTTCTGTTAAAATAACAAGTGCTGTCCGAAATATTTAGGCAATTTCATTTTTGTGGGGCATTTCAAGATGTTAAACGAACATATTCGCTTCAATTCTTACCGTTCACATAAGATTATGTCTCGTTTTCTCTTTGACCATATTCTGTATTAATGAACTATAGAATCACGAAAATTCGGCGATATAGCATATCGTGTTAAAGTTTACTTTCTCAGTAAAAAAAACTCATGAAACTTTTAAAGCGAACCTTTTCCCATATGGGATTAGATTATAAACAGATTTATCCTTTTATTCAATTCTCTCTCGTATTCTTCTCCTTTATAGTCATATTTTTGTGAAGCGGCGGGTTGAAAGCTTATAAAAAGTTTTAAGAGCCCCAAAGAACTCAAGTTTTCATTTCTTTTTCCGATTCTTTCCTATCTCAAGGCGAAAATTCTTTCCCAGCGGCCAAATTTTTTGAAGAATTCCATCATGCCTGAGATTTTTTTATGAAGCTCTACTTCAAAATTTCTCCTTCTCTTTAGCCATATTCCTCTCTGAAATTTATAATTTTCATGGCAATTACATTCATTCCTTGTATGAAATTCGATTGGGGAATTCGATTTATACGGTACATAAAATAGGCAAGTTAAATGAAATATTATATCTTATGAGTAATGTGAAATATTAAAAATGTCAGCATCTTTCATCCATGAGATATATCCTACCGTCCGCGCAAGTGTTAGAAAATGATTTCTCCTTATATCATTCCTGTCCTGCAAACAGAAGAGGGTTTTCATCACTTGTTCGCCCGTATAAAAGAAAAGAATGAATGAGTCAACATTCGAGCGGCCGTTGCAACATCATTGGGATCCTCTCATCTGCCGCAATATCTCTCGATATGCCCATGTTCTGTTCGGCGCTTTCATTTCACGGACGCATCTGTTTAAGGAGCGATATTTCATCTAACTATTCCGCCCTGTCATTCTTCCCATTATGCCTGATGTAGAAACAAGTTTACGATAAAAAGAAGACAATAAATGCTTAACAAACCACCTCAAATGATCGGAGATAAATTTTAAAAATAACCGAAGGTGGAGGGGAGAAGCGGATAACTTGAAACCTTTTTCAAAGGTTAAGAATAAAAGCGCCCACGGAAATAATGGAATACATAAATCTATGTATGAATCTATCCTCTTAGCTATGCTTACAAATATCTGTAAAATGCGAGAAAATCTTCATTTCTAATGATGATATACATTAATGATTGAAGTCTGTGAGCTCCTTTATAATAGTATACCTGATAATTGGTTCAGCTCATATATCCATCGGAGATTTCGCTAAAGTAGTTTACCCTACTTCATTTACAAATGCTGCAAAAAAGTTGAAAAGATTTGCATTTGTATAAAATAGTGATCAGTACCGATATGTATTGTGCATGTGGTACTAAATAAATTATTATTATTATATCATGTTTGCGTTACTATGATGTTGAGATTTTGTATCTCACAGATATAGGATGGATTCCTAAAATTATGGCTTAGTTTCGATAAAGTTAAATTATAATTTAAAGATCTTTTCGATAAAATGTTGCATGAGAATAGAGAATCTTGTACCTCTCCAATTCTTATTCGTGTTAAATAGATGAGGACAAGAAATATTACACCATCGTGCTTGTCTATTCTGTTTCCAATACTGGTTTACCTTGGGTTCGATTCTCGATCGATCCCCACCGCATGTTTCGATCGTCAATCTTTCACCACCTTTAAGCGCGCGCGCTTGCTTTCCCCGAGCTATTGCGAAGCACTCGATAAAATCAATCAATCGAATAGGAGGTCGAATCACTTTTGCAGATATACCCTCTTTCTCGCCCACTATCCGTTATCCCCTATGTGCAAGTCATGACCGATATCCGCCCCCGAGTCTCCGTCAGCTAAATTCCCTCTCGCACCCCGTACTAAGCCGTACATTATTCTTCGCACCCATAGCTTCCCCTTTCCCATTAGGGCATAGTGAGTCAGTCTATGCAGCCTTGTATCATACTTGTCGAGATTCTCATTCACCGTTCTTTTTTTCCGTTTCCAATTTTTCCCTCTCCGCATGAGGCCAGAGGAGGAACTGAGTGTACATCCATTCTCTCCCTCTGCCTCTCTGTTATGGGAAAAGACATAGACAAGGGGCGTGTATTTGCTAGAGCCCTCTTTCTCACACTCGTCTCTTCCTTCCATCAAATCTCTTGGTGACCTCAAGCTGCTGTAAAACCGAGAAACGGATGCTCGCGCTGCCTGAATTCCTCGCCTAAATACTTCCCCAACTATTCAAGCCTTATATCCGTACATTATTAATTAGTCTCAGGGAAGTAGTTGTTTCCTTAAGCTTCCTAAACCCCTCCCTCATGCGACCTTTCTCCGGCCTTCATCATCCACCCTATTAATAGTTCTCCGCTTCCATTCCTATTTCTCATGCATTATATCCAGTAGTACTTTGTTCACTCTCCTACTACTACAATTTTAATCACTATTTTCTCTAATATTTTATTCTGTGAGCAGATATCTCAACCAAATATTTCTTTCTTCTGACAATTGTGACCATATTATTCTGAACATTATAAGAATGGGCTTCGTTCATATATTTTATTTTATATAAACAGCATTTTTGTCACGCTTCCTAAGAATGAATATCGCTTTTTACTTTCTTGTCAGGATAATCTTTCGTTACATATTTAAGAAGCTTCGTTTCCCCCATAATTTCGAATTCATAATAATTATTTCCATTTTTCTAAAGTTAAGATGAGTCCAGTCCTAGATTTTGGGTTTTTCTTCACATTTTTTTTCATTTCTTGTTCATTTAAGACATTTATAAACATTGCAATTGAAAATATTACCACTTTTAATTTTGGCATCTACATTAAGCATATTTGCATCTATATTGCTGCTTTCTGGTATATTTACAACTATCAGCAAGTGGCAGTATTTATGCTATTATTAAAGGCTTCCTAATATTAACGAAAGCAGTCTAAAATTTATCTTCCATAATCGTAACACTAACTAAGCACTAAAGATGCTACTCTAAGATACTTGTGAGAAGCAGTATTTCTGTCTACAATTCCGTGTGTTTGCCTGTGTTTTATCATCGTCCCTCCCTTTTCCCTCTAATCCTCATTCTCTCTCACATTATCCTCTCTACCAGCTCTCTCCATTATGTGTCCCTCTCTTATCACCTTATGACTCCTTCCAACTTTTCTTTCTCCGCCGTTCCTTCTCACACTTGCCTCCGCCGCATGCTAACTCATTTCCATAATCCCCGAAACACCCCTTGTTTAATTTATGATCCGAACGTCTGATTTTCCCGCGTCTCGCGGTTTTCCCTTGTCAGTTATTCCACGGATTTCGGATTGTCAACTGCGCTCGGAATTCGTCGGTGAAATGCTTACGCCGGTGGACCTGTTTATGTTTGCCTCCTTGCGAGAGAAACGATTGTAACGGAAATATCCGCATTAATTTGAATCGGTGTACACGTAACAGATTCTCCGCTGAGGAACTGCTGTAGATGTGAAAAGTTAATGCTAACGATCTCGTCCTGGAATACGACATTGTTTTACCTCCAGTCCTTGTTATCGCGTGGGTTTAACCGTTGGAGAACTTGATTAATTTACGGAGTAATTTCGGCTTCAGCTGTTAAATTGTTTTCTATTGATTTTCTGATGAAATAATGCTTATCGCGCTATGGAATTAAGCTTTGGAGTACCTTTAGCTGCTAAAAATTAATTAACTAAAAGTAATTATTTCTCTCTTTCGATGGTTTTCAGATATTTTAGTTGCGAATTATTTTCCACCCGAAAGATTGACAGTATCTACATAGGAAATGAATGCATTGAATATAATAACCCAGTAGAAAAGGAAACACAATATGTCAGAATTGCCTAGTATTAGAGAATGCTAATATAGAAAATTCTTTCAAATGCCGCTATCAAGACCCTAGGTTGTGAAATTTTTCTATTGGTTGTATTTGATACATTCAGTCTGACTGTATATATAAGATAGAATACTTATAAAGTCAAAGTGTCGCCACGTACACTATGACATCAATATAGTCATTTTCAGGATTAATGCATATCCATATCTCACTAAACTTAGGCTATGAAAACAGTCGTCTCATCTCAATAATTCCCTATGCATTCTCAAATGATGCTCTCCCATAATGTATTTATTCAGAGGCAAAGTACTTCGTAATCACTCCAAAGAATTCATAACCGAATTAAAGGTAAATTGCCTCCCTTTAAAACACGCTACACTTAAGACAGAGAACTTTTCAGAAGTAAATTCTTCACCCCCTCAATTTCCAACCAGCGCATTAGATGCTCTCCGCAATCTCCGTCTCCATCTTCATTTATCACTACTCTATCCCTTCTCTCCCTTCCGTCTCCCTCTTCTTGTCATACGGACGCTTTCTCAACCCCCGCTAAATTTCACCCTCTTGCGTACCTCCACTCGACTTGCCTAATTTTCTCCACTTTCGCCGCCTATCTCCTTCCCAAATTACCCTTTCTGCTTTCTCCCGTATCCTTTCTCAAACGTTATGTTCTTTCTCTCGGCTCCATTTCCTTCTGTAAATTCTCTTCCCCGATGTTCCAACCTCAACTCTTGCTGCTCCTCCCTGTAATTTCAACAAGTTTTCTCCTCTCTCATCAAAACAATTCTTTTACATTTTTTTCGTCTGTAGGTTTATACAGAGTGTCTCTTACAGCCCCATCCCCTAATTATCGACTATCACACCTCTTTCGGTTTGGTTTTCCTTTGATTTTCGGGAAATAGAGTATCATCCTGTTCACGGCGCTCGTTTCTCACTCCGGAAATTTTAATTTCATCGTTTTGGCTCTTCATTAAAAATTTCCAAGTTGCTATCGAAATTCCTCTATTTATTCGAAAACTTAGGAAATATCTTTAACTTTATATTATATCGAAACTCCTAGCCAATATCCTTCATTTTCTTCTTTTTAAGAAGTTTTCGATATTCCAATATTCGAGAGAATTTGTATTCATTCGGGAAGATCATGCAGAGGATATTTATGGTGAAGACTTATTCACGGCGTCTTAATTAAAGTGCTATTTTTGTGATTCTTTTCTGTTTTCATTATGTATGACGGTTTTTCTTATAACTTTCTCCCCACGTCATTAATTTGCGGATTACGTTTCACAAGGTGTGGTTTCCAGCTTCATTTGATAGAGGTTAATTATTACATCAATGAGAATTTTGCAATGCTTTATGAAATATCCAGTTGTAGTTTTGTTTGTTTACATAATCCCTGCGAGGACAGATAACCTTTATTTCGAATAGATCGGTTATATGCCAAAATGGGTGCGAAAGTGTAAACAAAAATGTTTAAATCGTTCGATAAGTTAAAATTAAACTTCGGAAAGCCTCGAATTGTAAAACTCTTGGATTCAATGATTTCTAAGCTGAATTATTATATTTGCAAAGTATAATTTTATAATTGCTCATGATGTGTTGTTTAAAAAGTCTCTATGTAGAAGAACATAAATTAGGTTAAATTGGAAGGTTTTTCGAAAGAATCTACTTCATAACATGGGCGTTACTCGTTAAAAATGCCTTAAAACTCAAATCCTTATCTTAATTATTGAAGTAAATGGTTATGGAAGTGGAAAATTACCTGGAATTGTCATATAGTAAGAAGTAATAAGGTTTACATATTTAAGACCAATTTGACGACGTTTTTTTACGGACCTTATGTATGACTTATGATTACAAGGCACTACAATTTATAATGAATACATCAAATTAAAAGCATGTTTCCTTACCCAAATTATTGTTTCCTTCATCACGAATATATATGCAGAGAACCCTTAATTAGTGAAAATGCTCTAAATTCATCATGCTGTTAACCAAATAAAATATTCGCTGATTGATTTCTATTACGATTTTATTTTTTTACTAATATGTACGATCAAACGTGACGTCTTGTGAGGTAGTGACATCTATGAGTTTTCCTATTCATCGCTGCTTTGAATTCTCCCTTAGTCTCTTTGCCATTCACTCTCCTAAACAACACTCCACTAGCCCTAAGGGTCGGACAACCTTTTTTAGACTCCCCCAATCTTTTTCTCTTCCCCTCTTTTGCCACCCGCTCATTCCCTTTTCGCGCAATTTCACATCCACCCCACCACTATCCACCCCCTCTTCCTTTTGCACCGCCTTGTCATCTTCACCTTCTTCTTATGCACCCTTCAATGTCCCTTCACTTCATCCGCATGACCAAAATTTTCTCTAAATCCTTTTATTTCCGCGTTACTTCCATTTGTACGCCCCCATTCTCCCCTATTCTTCATCACTTTGATTCCTTTATTTCCGTTTTGCTTACCATTTGTCCTATGGAACTCTTTCCACTCTTCGAATGTCCACATATTCTGTAGTTTGCTTTAGTTTTTCATGCATGACCATGAGTGTCTTCATACACGCTCCACTTACTTCGTGTATTTCTATTTTCTGCTTCGAATACAGCATCTTTATGGGATTGTGTTTTGATAATTGGTAAATAAATTTTTTCTTTAGTTAAATGTCACTTATTTAATCAAACAATTTTCTTGAAGCTAAAATAAAAAAATATGTATTACTATCTCACAGATACATTTCTACCTATCAAGTATTAATTTTGGTTCCGATTTTACGAGATTTACTCGCATTTAATGTAAATTTTTGGACGATATTTGAAGAGTAAAAATGCTAAAATATTCTGTCGTCCTTCATTGACATTTATTCTTATGCAATTTCGTAAAACAATTTACTTTATCATATAATTTTCGTCTTCTAATAAACTTAACGTGAATTAATTCAGAGAATACATCTGTTTAAGGAAAGAGAAATGCCCTCTCTTTGAATAATTGGATGGTAAAGTTCGAATCACTGAAGTAATTAATAGCTGATGACGAGAGAATTTGATGAACACGTGTTCTTCTGCGAGAAATGAAATTCCGAAGAAATACGGAAATAACTCATTAAGTTACTTTCATCACGACCTGTTTTTCTATAAAATATAGCTATCGTTCGCTAGTTTTCCGCTTTTACCTTCGAAATTATACTTTCCGCGAGTTTCAAAGGAACCAACACAAGTTTTCCTTCGTGAATGAAAATCACTTGGCATTAGCCGAACAGGTTACCATTTCCATTTCTCGGAGAGAAAATCGATCGGAAAGAATAACCCAAGGCGGAAATTTTAGAGGAGCGCATAAAAGACAGAAAGTAAATTAACCGAGAGTGGCCCCGAGGGAGGGAGGACGTTTCGAATGAGCAAAGTGTAAGAAAGCGGGACAAAATGGGATGAAGGGGGCTCCAGGTAACGTAATTTAGCATCTTCCACGTCACCACTCCCCTAATATTCAAAGCGAATACACCCACTCCATCTGACGCCGCCCCCTCGGACTAGTCGCCACCCACGTCCTCTGCAGACCGCCGAGGGAGCAGTGGACACGTGACATTTCCCTACAAAGAATCTAGAAGGAAGACGCGTGAATTAGGTGGACCCCAGCACGTAATGGTCGTCCTCAGAAAGTACATTATTCGTAAATAAGATTTGACCAATCATGGAGTTATTCATGGGCAGCGTTATCGCATTCTGTGTTCCCCATTCTAGTGAAATGAATGACCGGCAGCTTCCGCACCAATGGCCAATCAAAGCTTTGAGAAGCGGACGTGGGAAGAAATAGCATTTCGTTAGGGAAGCATTGCTGGAATCCGAAAATTCACGACGTTGATCTCAAAATGACTCCAAATGCCCATTTGTATGTCTATAATTTAAATGTAAATTATGCATGGGTAATGCTTAAATTCCTCAGCCTTCCATACGTCGGAATATTTTATCTTTCCTTCAGACATTCAGCTTTCAGATCTCTCTAACTCTCCACATAATTACCCCATTTGTACCATTTTTTTTGACAACTTATACAACCAGGTAGAGGAGGAAATACCCTTTTCGATTCCAATTACCGTTTCCTTAAATCTGCATACATATAAGAAATCGACGAAGGACGATTTGTAAGGAGTCATCTTACAGTGCCGTGATCATTCTTACCTTGATTATGATCGCAAGAAGGAAAGATATTACCTAGTTTAATGAGATTTTTGAGAAAAGTTGAATTGACATATGGAAACATAAGGCTTAGCATATATTCAGCTAAGTAATGGTATTTAATTATTTTCCTTTTTATCGATTCTGAATGTTTTGTTTACATCTTTATCAAATTCCGTAAAATAGTAAAATCCTGTGATAAAAACTATATTAGGGATTGAAAAAAGTATGATTTGAAAAGTTATTTTCCACTTTGGATTTCCGCAACATCCCGCTTGATGCAATGATGTTTTAATAAAGCAATCATGAAGTGACAATTACTGGAGATTGAAGGGATGTATATCACAGATAAGTGCCAGAATTGTAGCTTACCTAGCATAAACTATTACGTAAACATTGGTAAGTGGTAAAGGAGTATTTGGAAACTAAGGCCCTCGAGAAGGAAAGCAAGGCGACGCTCTCGAGGACACCCTGAGAAGTGAGTGATATGGAGCGACAGTTACGGAGAAGAAAGGGAGTGGGATTCGGAGTGCGCCCTGAGGGGAGGAAGGAGTGTATGCAAGGGAGCAACGCGAGGGTGAAGGAGGGTGTGTGATATGGAATTAAGCAGATTGGGAAGGAACAGAGAGAGAGAGGGGAGAAAGATGGAGTGAGTGGGGATCCGCTGATTGATAGATTGATTAAATTCTCGAGGCCTAGATGGGGAATGAGTGGGAGGGAAAGGAAGTTGGTCCTATATTGCTCCTGCCTGCATCTGAGCGGAAGACCAAACTTTAGATTGGCGTTTAAACTTTATGCCAAAGTCCAGAAGGAACGATAATTACAGCTTAGAGGAGATTTTTAGGTCGAGAGAGATTGGTATTATAAATAAACGAGTGGTATATCTCGCATATTTCGTTCCTTTAGTTCTACGAGGTGATATTTTTTGCCCACGAGTCGCTAATGAGATCTGCGGTGAGTAAGCGGGAATTTCCGGGAAAACGGAAATTAAAATTTAACCGAAGCGGGTTGTCTCTTCCAGAATGACTGGCTTCCATTAGCGGGAAGTTCCATCTAAAGTTCGGGGAGATTTGTTAATCAGGGAGTTTCCATCAAGTTTTGACGGTGGATGACCAAGAAGTATTTCTCTTGGGAAGGATTTTAATAATTCATGGAATTTTTAATGGAGTTCTTCATCGCAACGGGCTAAAGGTGCATCGAGCTGTGTTTTATTGAAGATTACAGTTGTGTCAGTGTTTGAATACAGCTATAATGACTCATTAAAGTAAATATTTACACATACCAAATGAAACCTACCAGCTGATGGAGGAGCTTTATTTTTCTTTCTTCTTGGATATGGGGAAATAGAAAAATGAATTATTTAAAATCTCTTCCGTTAAATGATTTATAGCAGGTTATATGTAGAAAGAGATATGTATGTTTTCTCCAAGGGAAGGAGTGTTACGGGGTCTAAAGATAATATGAATCCCCAAATTTATATTAGCTTCCCTTATTATT
The DNA here is from genome assembly GCA_036926295.1 of Pachydiplax longipennis. Lineage (NCBI taxonomy): Eukaryota > Metazoa > Arthropoda > Insecta > Odonata > Libellulidae > Pachydiplax > Pachydiplax longipennis. The sequence goes on from JAVFKF010000012.1 coordinate 24,766,266, forward strand.
TTGGAATTATTACATTAATTTCGAATTTAGGAACTATTTATTATACATAATTACATAGTTAAAGATAAAAAACTTCAATGAAACATCAAATAAACTTTTTTCCATCAATCGATTTCAATTGATTTAATCTAAACATCAAATATTATTGTATTTAGTAGCTATCATCCTTTTAGATCAGTAGCTAATTACTCGTAAAATAATATCCTGGAGACTAAATTATCTATTAATATTCATTGGATACGGAATAATATTTATTAGCTAATTACCCACCTGTTTTCAAAATGAATGAAATATGAGCTGTAAGTTTATTTCAATACGTTTGTGTTCTCATTCCTTTCGTTAGTATACGCTCCGATACACTACGTCGTGTTTCAGTCGCTTCGGCAAAGTAATTAACAAGGCAACAGAAACATATTTGGGAGTAATTACCATAGCAAAGACTAGTGCAAGTATTACTCGCGAGTTTGGGATGAATACTACTCAAACGTTCCATCGTTTACAGCACGATCCACCGAAAACCGAGGCATTAATGCACGGCGACAAATTTCCATATAAAGCGCGTTGAGATATCCCCGCAATAATGACCCTTTCCATTTTATTGCGTCACTCCTCTCTAGTCTCGGATGCGTTTCATGCAAATCGCGACCAATTCGCGGGCGAAAGACAAATCGTTTATTGCACCCCTCCCACTCAAGCACCCCATCTGCAACGCACTGAAGTCACCGCCCTTGGAATCCCTTGGAGTAGCGATTACGACGTGCATAAAGGGAAGAATTTAAAATATAAATATGTTACATTTTTTATATCAGATTAAAATTTTTGTGGAGTATGATCAATTGTCACCCATTGCGTGTAATATTTACGAAAAAGTATTCAACTCAGACGTTATTGCTTATCTAATTATTTCGTTAAGAATAATTACTCGTGTTATTTCCCTATTAGCGCAAGGAGCCAGACGCAAGTTATCGCTTGTTTTTACGCACTTGGTTTAATTTCGATGATTTCATGATTGTAGCTTCATTTCGGATTAGCCTGCTGTAGGATTTACGTAATTCCGGTGTGAAAAACATCCTAGAATCATCTGAATGTAATGTTTTCCTCACAGTACGAAAAGATATGTGATATCAGCAGCGAAATCTCGGCTCGACAAGGAAAATACATTATTGGTGTTGATTGAACATTTGAATAATATATACATATGAATTGTTCATTTTAATTGAACATGCGTATTATATATACATTTGAATAGTAAATTCGAATTTAATATCTGCTCCGCATATTAAAACAAATATTTATATCCACCGTTTGCTATTTTGTTTCAAAATATTTCAATTTTTCAAACACGTATTTTTAAAATTTTGAAATACATGTTTTATTATCGCGTGTAGTAATTTACTCATTTAGCTGTTGATTCTGTTAATTCCCGCACACTGTATCAATTACATTCAATACTAATCATGGCTTTGAGGAAATCTCGAAACGCACCTATCAGCTTACAAATTTGGACAGATCAATGGATTTTCAGAAGGGAAAATTTGAGAAAGATTCAATCAAACCTCTTCGAGAAAAACCATTTCAAAGGATGGCTAAAAAAGGTTCCATTTGGAGAAGGCGGCCAATAAGACACGAACGGATCCTTTTAACGAATTGCCCTTTTTACAAAGCTCACTTCGCCGCGGACTCCAACAAAGCCCACGCCTCCGGGGTGCCTCCTCACAGACGTGATCCCTTAAGAATCCATTCGTAGAGGGTCTCCGTCGCCTCCTATTGATATCACTCCATCCACTCTCACACGACCACGCATTTTGGAATTTTGAATTGGCTCGTTAGCGCCTATCGAAACCCACCCTCTCATCCGGAGATGTAAGGCTCCTTCCCCATCCATTACGCCGCCCCCGGGGCCATCCTCAGAAAATCCCCTTCGCAGCCCTACGGGTATGCAGATGCGGAGTAATGCGTGGTGTAGCCGCGTCTCCCTCCGCCGATGGGTGTGCGTGTACTATAGGGGCGGATCCAGCGTAGAAAAGGGATAGAGAAGACTGCAGGAGAGAAAAATGACTCGAAAGTTTAAGTCGGCTTCAGAATGAGTACGAGAAAATAAGCGAGTCGGTTGGTATGAAGGGTCTTGGAGGGATGACGTCATCGGAGGGTTGAGAGATACGTGTGTCTGCATGGATGAATTGTTTGGAGGAGACTAAACGCTCCTTCCCGGTAATGCCGTGGGATTCGAGGCTGGAATTGAGTGGAAGATTAAAGTTTATGCGGGCGCGAATTGAAATGCTTGGAGGAGTGGAGGGTGGAGGGTTAATCTATTTGCTTGATCGAATCTCGGGGAACGCTTCAATGGGTATCAGAGCATAAATTATCAGGGATTAATGAAACATCGGAGGATGAATTAGCGAGAGCTAATCATAACAGCTACGTTAAATACAGTATTTTGATTATGGATCTCGTGGTTCTCGGGTGTTAGTGTGCGCATACATATGTAACACTCATGCTACTTACATACATCAAGCTACAAAGAGGTCTCTCGCATCCCTAAGAAAATCATAGAATAAAACTTAAGATCTCATCTTTAGGCATTTATCAATAGTCTAGACTCATCTCTTGGACATAATAGGTTTCTCAAGGAGATACTATCTGAGAAAAATTTAAATTTTTTAAATTTTCATTTTACGAGTGATATTCACATAAACGAGCAGATTAGCATTTGAATTAAGATTTTCGTAATTTTGTAGCTTAAGGAAAATGTTTGACCGATAAATGGTTAGATTCTTGTAATTTAGAACGCTATTAATGGAAATTTATCATGATATGACAGAAGACGTATTTACAAAACTCATACTATCAAATCAAGTAAAAAGATAAAATAATCTGAAAGTTGACATATGACTACATGAATTACTACATACTACATACTACTACATGAATTTTATGTAAAATTAGATAAATAATAAGATGACTATATCAAATGCTTCGTCTTTAAGTTGATTAAAGTTCTGTAAATTGTGTTTTTTTAATTCTTTTTTGCCCACGGATACCCCGCATATATGGGATTAAGTAAAGAAATTGTTTGTTGAGAATGATTGGCAATTTTGAACGGAAAAAAGTGCGTGCCCTTAGAGAAATCAATTACCTCCAGAATCGCCTGAATTCCTCCTTCGTGTTTACAATTACACCTACACGCCTCGGAGAGGAAAGAAACCTGAGGTATAACTCCAACATTTGCATTTACTCCCGGATGATAATAAGTATTCGCTCGGCGCTTTCCAAACGTGATCTCATGAATTTCTGATGAGCGATCGGCTCGATGTAAACACGGCCGATGCGTGGAAACAGCAATTACAGTAGTAAAACCCGATGAGGAACGTATTGCGCGTTTGTTTCCTCACTCCAGTAGGAAATGAATTGCGGAGGAAGTGGTGGGAATTGTCGAGCAACATCACGAGAGAGGCAATGTTGGTCGACGTGAAACTTTTCTTTCCGCCGGGAGTAGCTCTATTCCGTATGATCATTATTTAAAATGATCCGGAAACCAAGAGGAAGTCCTATTTTTGAAAGGCGTACGTGAATTTTTCGCTTGTAGTTCTAGTTAAACATTTATCTTCTTTCCATCAAAAAGTTTTTCTAAGTAGTTAATGCGAATGAACGCGTGGCCTTTAATGCCTTATTTATCGGTTCGTTCCTATGTACTTAACTGGGGTTATCTGCTGTTTATCTGGTAAAATTTTATCAGTTTTTAACTTTTGTTTCAAGCTGTCGAAATAGGTATTATATAAACAATTTCGTTGCTTATATTTCTATTTACTCATTGCAAATTTAAATTAATAATTCTTCTAAACTTCAAAGGAGACATACTTTCGCCGACAATGATAAAGAGTTAATCCCATGAAATCTAAGCTTGGAATCTTATTAAGGGAACATGCAGTAGATTAATATTAAGTGTATTTAGCAGATTCGCAAAAGTAATAGCGAGTTTACTACTTAATGAAGGTGTCATAATTTACGGAAATAGCACTTTCAATGACACTCAGAATGAGGAAACGCTAATTGTATCCTCGTAACCTCACATAAACACGGAGAAGTTTTAGCGTTAATATCTGGAGCTGGGACACGCTAATCATGAGTGCGGAAAACGCAGCGTTTCAGGCAAACCTCCGGCGGAAGCGGCTAATGCAACAGTTATGCATGCGCTTGAAAATTGAACGACACGATCTTTGTCCTCAAATTCTGTCCTCTCGTTTCGTCCGCTTGTTACAAACCCTTCCTCTCTCTTGCAATGTTTTGCCCGTCCCAAATTGAGCCTCATTTTCTTATTCAAGCCAAACTTTTAACGAGGCACGATACTCTCCTTTGTGAAGGGACACTGCAAACATTTGGCCACCGTCCGACAAAAAAAGAGTTTCAACTCGCATAGCGTAGCGCGGCGTTTTGGAAGTCTGCAAAGGATGAGGAGAAGGGAAGAAAGTGCATCGAGGGTGTGGATAGGGAACGAAACCCTGAAGTGCGGGGGTAATAATGGAATAAGGGGATGCTATGGAGATAGGGAGGCGGTATTCCATCGGGAGGAGAATAATGCAAGGAGTCCCATGGATGCTTCTGGTATGAGAAAGGGTATTGTGTACTGAAAAGGATGGATGAGGGGTGAGTTTGGTTAGGTGCCCATGGGAATAAGGACAGGGAGGGGTGCATACCCTTTTGGTTCTCTTTCCCTGACCCCGCACTTCACTCCCCGGAGTGTTGTGACGTGAATGAACGATGTAATCGCCACGGATGGACGCAAAAAAGGACTCGAATGTTGCAGCGAATAAGAGAGATGCACCGCGGAGGGAGATGACGTGAGAAAATTGTCGTTTTGTTCCTTCTCCGCCGTCTCTCCCGTGTCATCTCTCCCCATCCAAAAATCTCTCCCGGGAGGACGTTAATTCGATTTTTATGTTCCTCTCTCATGGGCCGCGCGGAGGAAAAAAGTATTTTTTTTATTCAAAGGGTTGATTGGGTTATAACGAAGAGGTTCTCTTTTTATGGAACGGATTGCCGGAGATTCGTTCGGGCGGACTAGTGTGGCGTCTTTTATGTCGCTGGCGGGACGCTGTAGCTCGTGGAAGACTCGTGGCGCCCGAGCAGTTTTCGGATCCGAATTTGCATATTTTGCGGGCCGAAGAATGGCGGGCGTTCGGAATGGCCTTCGTTCGGGAACTTGGAGGGTTGGTTCCGCATAAATATGGGAGGCGGAATCGGATTGGTCGAAATTAAAGTTGGAAAGTTATGGAAATGCGGGACAGGTGTCGTCACGAATTTTCGCTCCGTCCGCGGAATTAAATTCTGAGCGAAAATTTCATAAACGTGGTTCTTGTTAGGAAGAGGAATGGTGAAAATGAAAAACTTGTGGAGGAACTGCTCGAAACACAGTTTGGTCCTTGTCAAGTCTGACTCTCACCTTACGACAAGAAAGAATATGTTGTATATAAATTCAAAGATCAATTATGAGAATAGTCTTTCCTCGTTGTAGAAGATTTTGGTCTCGATAAATATAAAATTAGCTATGCAGTTGTTGTATTTGATGCCGGTATGTCTTGAGTGAACTGTGATAATTTATTCCTCAACCCTGTAAGGTTGAACTGACGTGTTCATTCTACTTCAAGACATTTATACTTTACGTGAACAATTCTTAAACAAATCGGGTTATATTCATGGTTTAACCCAGTATCAAATATCTAACTAATAAGCTTTTACCGCCTTTCGAGTGATTTTCCTTAATCAGATGAAAACTAAGACTGTTTATTTTCCTGTCAAGCATATTTCTTTCTCTCCTCATAAGGATAGCATTTCTTTCAATGTTGTAAATCATATTTCATGGAATACAATTTAGGTTACCGTGACACATTTACCTCGTTTCATATTATTTGAAAAACCATCCACGTACTATTACAGACCCAGGTGTTTGTAAAATCGGTAATTAAAGTTGTCTAAATATGAACTGTGGATATGAGTAAAACCTAAGAGTAATTAAACTCTTCCGTTATAATGCATCAACCCTATCCATTTGGCTTATTACCTTCCGATCGCATCACGTATGACCGATGGCCCTCACCAAATCCCGTTAGGGCGATCCATTTCTCTTTACTTGAGCAATTTGGACGCCGGACGAAAAAGAGCAGTGAAAGATACTCATAATATAACAAGAGCGATAGCTAGGAAAAGCAGTTAACGCTAATGGAAAACCCATCGAAATGACGTAGCACGGAACAAATGAAACACGATATCTTTGCGGGATGAGCGAGGCGAGGAAGATTTCTGTAACGGAAAATATAATAGGATATTCTACGTCCGTATGATTTATATGAGCTCGGCGCCTCTTAAAGTCTATACTGTGTTGGTGGGAGGGGAGTGAGTTACGTAGTGCAGGGTAGGAAGGGATGTAGATTGAGAGAGAGGGATAGATGGAGCTGTGGAGTAGGGATATATGGAAAGAAGAATGAAAATGGGGAAACATAGTTGAGGACGAGGAAAGGATGGAAGAGAAAGAAAAGAAAAGGAGCTAAAATTTGCCGAAAAGAACAAGAATAAAATGTGAAAAAGCTTCGCAGTACTAGGAAGACATGGTTTGGCCGAATTTGTCGAAAGTGATACTAAGGGGAAAATCAATTTTTATGCTGGGAATGGAACATGGTTAAAATGATCATTTTATAAATATATTATCCCGAGGTTTGATTTTAGCATCAGTATATTTTATGTTAAAAGGGAAATATTCGGGTGTGGAAATATTATAAATTCGGTTTCTTTGAAGAAAATAAATCGGAAAATAGTTCGTTTAATTTTGAAAGGATCGTTTATCATTCTTATTTCACGAAGTTGAATCGAAGGATTTTCTTAATTGATTTTATAAAATTGTATCAACAGGGAAATATGATACTAGTTTAAGAGCACAAGTATTTGGAACCATATTTTTCTTATTCTAAAACTTTTATACGGAAAACTTTCTGGGCATTTAGAACATCATCCTGAACCTATCTGCAATCCGCAAATATATGTCTGACTTACTAAGAATATGAGTGTCATGAGAAATGAGAGTGTCATGTAAATGTAGAAGTCCACTTCAATCGAAAGAATTATGTGATGATGATAGCAATTTTATCAATTGAGAAATTTCAACACAAATAGCATGCAGAATAACTAGAACGTGGTACAAGAGTAACTGAGATTGAGATTGGGTAGGACTTCAGATGGACTTCAGTATTAGACCAAATTAAGTGGGATTCAATTCCATGCATTAGGAAGGGTAGAAGCCTTATGAAAAAATATTAAAGAAAATATTTGAAGACTGAGGGATGCAGATGGACGGAAGCTGAATTGGTATGGATGAAGGAAAATTGGATTGAATGAGGAAATGGGATAGAAATGGATTGATCAAATGGGAGGAGAGGGGAGAGAGTAAGTGTAGGGTAAACTGAAGGAAGGGTAATGGGAGAGAAGGGGAAGGGGTTCCATAGGTGAGTAGATCTATTATGGCGATGTACTGCTTTCCATAGGTTCAATGAATCAAGCGCCTGAGAGCGGTTGTGTGGGGGGCGGTGGGTGGTTGAGGGGGCGGTAGGGGTTCTCGTAACAATTAGTGTTGAGAGGGAATCATTGTCGATGGGCGGGACCTCGAGTGAATGAGATACTCGCTTCAAATTCGATTGTGTTCGAACCTTGGAGGTGTCTCTGTGTTTCGCTCTACTGCTGAGATAGTTTATGGGACTTCCTCCGCTACAGAATGGAGCTTTCGAATGATGTGAAGGGTCGCCGCACTTGTTAATGTAAGGTTTCTCGATTTTCATAAAGCTCTCATCTTTCCATCCATTCTCTCGAATTATCTTTCTAGGGGCGTGGCTCATGGTCTCTTGAATTATTTTCTTTGCGTACATTTATTGGAAAAGAGATGCGTTATTTCTCTCCGAAGAGGATTTCAGTGTCATGAGCTTAGTAGGAATATTTATTTGGTTTCGGTTCCTCGTTATTTTCTCGTTTGAGTAAACGGGATGTTTATTTTGACAGCAGAAATTTGTTTGGAATTATCTACCCAGCCGTTATCTGTCGTCTGAGGATATTTTCATTTTCCTCCTCTCAAGATATGACATGGAATAGAAATTTCTATACATCAGAATTTTATTTAATCTCTTTTTCATTCGAAATAATTTATGCATTCATCAAACCTCAAGATGCATCAAATTTGTCCACTAAGAAAGCTTCATCCTAATGGAAGGTTTTCAGCGATACTTAATCCTTTTATTCTAATACCCAATGTAATTAAAACGGATAGAATTTTCATCAAAATCCTCTTAATTTGTCTGTATTTCCAATTTTATCTTACCATCATTTTGGTCATCACCATGGAGGTTTAATAATTTTATTCATAGCCAAAAGTATATGCTGTGATTATATTTAATTGCCTTAAACTTTTTATGTTCTGAATTTCTCAGCAGCACCACATTGGTGGTTTGAAGGCATAATATTTGGAGATAATGATGATATTGATATACGAGCATAATAATGTAATAATACCGGGGAATATGCAAACGCATCATGTCTGAAGGAATTGGAATGGAAGCAGAACAATATCCGAATGGCATTATACATACGTCTTTAATCCTGTTGAGAATCCGGAAACATTCTTTTGTTACTGAACAAGCTAATTTTTCCTTATTACTTGGTTGAGACGCATTTATGCTCATGTAACCATCTGATGACTGCTCCTCATGCATAATTCTATGTCAGACATTAACATCCTGTGCAAGATGATAGGAAATTTTATGCATACCTATACCTGAATCACATCTTTGTATCCTAAAATGCTATTCATTTTAACTAAGCTTCTTCGATGAGTGCTGGAAAATTTACATTAGATACAAGCTCATTTTACATCGTGCGAGAGTGAACCGTGATCTACCATTAGCAGCAAATCGTCCATGGGCAGTAAAGGTGTAATCTCCAGCCATAAACATAAGCCTTCCGTCTGGTTCGAGTCGCGTCTTTTGGGACCATCAGGAAATCCCCGCTTCTCTCTCATGTATTTCGAATCCGCCGCTTTTACGTGATGGAAATGGTCACTTGGACGTCCCCTTCCATATAAATGGGATGCAGAGGGGAGTCATTAAAGTCGAGCGGCGTGTTGCTCCCTCAGTAGTGACTCATTAATGGAGTCGTGGGGTGCAGATAGGGGAGTGGCCGGAAGTCTTGCGTATCCGATTGGAACGGCGGGTAATCCCACCGTCCCGAGCACGGAAAGACAACGAAATAAGTCTTTTTTCTCAAAGACTTACTCATTGCCGTCAATTTTTGATGGGGGTCTTCTGTTTTACAAATGGCCCCTGAAATTAAGTACGTAAATTTTATGCGGATTTATTTCCGTGTTTGTAAGAAAAGAGGAGTTGGATCAAGATTGATCGCTTCCTCTCGGGGTGGAGTTTCGGAATGATAATGCTTTTTATCTGCGTTAATCCCGTTTCATTCCTGTGGATGGAACCAAAAGGGGAAGTAAAATCGATGGATTGAGGGTGTTTATCGAAGTTTGGTTCTAGACCAGTAAAAGCGCTAAATAATTAACATTGGTGAAGTCGTTGGAATTAATCCGTGGGCTTAATAGAGGGAATAGATACTGCATGAGAAACAATTACCTTCATTAGGTATTTCGCGGGTAGCTTCTCATCTGGGGAGAGATTTATCCTGATGCAGCTTGTTAATTTATGTATGGCGTCGAACGAGTCCAACTCGGTTCAGTGTTGGCTTTAATAAATATATCCCAGTATTTTGATCGAGTAACTCCAAAAGCATTGCGGAAATCTATCCCTGTATTAAAATTTTCCGGTAGAAAACAACTAATTCCAACACACGCAAGACTATTTTTCCCATTTGTTTGTTAATGTTCCATTATAATTGTCACAAGAAAATGGATAGTTTTAGATTAACGATAAACTATTCCGATACATTGGTGGATCCAATGGGTAGGCGAAATGGCGATAGCTCCACCTGTAGGCTTTGTTGTACTAATAATTTGCCTAGGAACTGTGCTTGTATTAAAATCAGCCTATAATGTTTACCTCAATCACTATAAATCTACTACATGTATCACAACAGAATGGGTTTTTTAAAGTCGATTGGAGATAAGTTCATCAGTAAATTGTCTTATATCGCAATCATCCACACTTAGCAAGGTTCTAGATCTTCCCATATCCCAATATCGTGCGTTAAAAGAACATATAAATGTAAACGTAATTTTACATTAAATCAAGCAGGTACTAGTCACACTCTCATCGTCATCTTTTTATTTATTTCATTATTATCATTTTAACATTAGAATCAATCTTATGTGTTGTTACTGCCATCTTTGACTTTCCTATCCCTCCACAAGCTAGACTGTAACAAAATTTGTCTGTGCGACTACTTTCACATTGATCACGACATCACGTGGGATGCAGCCTACAGTGAATCTCTAAAGATCAAATAGAAGTAATCGCAATAAGCCAATTGTATGTACCTCGCTGTAACCAGGAAATCCATTCTTCTATCCCAGCCAACTAGTGGAGAAACCCAAACGGATTCTCTAAAGAAACCGGGAAATCACTCCCGGAAATTGCAAATCCCCCTTGATTATCCTTACGCACAAGAAAACTTGGCGAAGAAATCTCTCTAGATTAGACAATAAGCACGAAATCTCCGCTCTCAGAGGCGCATTACATTTTACGACACCTCCGCACCCAATCGCATCGGTGTTTCTCTCGCTGCGCTAACTGGCTCTTTTTCTTCACGCGTAATCGCCCCGGGGAGATGAAGTGCGTGGGCGAATTCGTGTTCGGAGATAAGGAAGTCGTTTTAAAAGGATTTCGCGAAGGAGACGGTGAGTCACGCCCGTGCGTTAATTGCCCTGCACTAAGATGTACTGGGAAGTGCGTGAGATACGGAGGTTGAGACAAAGAAAAAACGGGGATTAGGGAGGATTATGCAAAAGGGATTTCGGTTAAGAGGAAAAGAAAAGGGAGTTCTCGCGACAGGAACGTTGCTTCGGGTTAGAGTAAGGGGAGGCGGAGGAAATTGACTTATTTGAGTGGAAGCGCTTTGGTTAATGCAAGTTGGAAAAGGGAGTCGGAGATAATTTCTATGGGACCGTTGGCTTAGGAGGACTTGAGAGATTGTAAAGAAACTTCATGAATATTTCTCCTCATGGAGAGACGGAAAATTCAAGCACGTTTCTTTCGTCAGGGACCATCCTCCACTCTTAAGTATGATTATTATAAGTTGTTTGATGAGGGTTGTACTGAGAGTATTTCAAAAATGATTCGTCGAGGATTTGTAGATGTCGCTATTATCCTAATGTATATTCTTAAAGGTCGCTACGTTTCGTGATTACAAAATTGAATATAATGGATATCCAGTTGTTTGATTTTATGGAGAAGGACATTCTTAATGCAATAGTACCATCAAATCAACTCTTTCAACCTTCTTAGTTACTTACCTTCTGCTTCAAGGATCAAGTTAACATTTATAGTTGGTTTTACTTTTACAGGATGTTTTAGTTAAAAATATTTTACGTAAATCCAGTAAATATAGGAATAAAGTGTTTGTTAATAAGAACGAATTTCAGATTTGATATGATTTAATGTTGAAAAGAAGTTGTCATTCCAGAAGTAATGCTTAAAAAACACTGTAAAACATTTATCGCTATTATTCTGCAATTCAGAAATTTGATTTTGAATAACAGAACTCCCTCTAAAAGTGACGCATTCGCCTTTGAATGTATTTTTATCTTATTTCTCTTATGGAATATTCTAGTACTTAGGTAACTAGAATATCTCGGTTCTCAATCGAAATTTTCGTACTTTGCTTGCGAATTATAGATAGGAACAGAAGGAATTAATCGAAGCCATCATCATACGAGTAAAACTTTGAAGGCTAGGATTAAATTGAATGGAATGTAAGGCGAAAATCAGCTGATTTTTTTTTCGCAAAGGTTAAGTTTTCTCTCCTAAAGACTCGAGAGTAATCACCCTCGATATGCGCGCAAGTGATGGAACTAATGAAGAAGTTCCTTTCCAGTGCTGGAAAAGGTAATTTCCTTCGTATTAAATGGTCGACTTACCGCTTAACTTCGGATGGGTTAGATTCTCTTAGAGAAGAGGTAATTGAGTGAGGATGTGAGGAGATGAGAGGTGGAAGTTAGCTATCATGTGAGGAGAAGTTTAGATCCTAAGACTTGCTTTAACGATACCATCATAATGTCCATAATGTTATATATCCTACCACTCAGCGTTAATAATCATTAATTTTATGAGAACAATTAATTTCCATGGGTTTTAAACTTCTCGTACGGTTATGTACTGAAGCGTACCCCATGTAAATATTTTCAATTTCAGGAGGGGCTTTCAGCATAATCAACCATAAAAAATAGAAATTTAAAAGAATCTTTTTAATGAAATTTAAGAATCTTTTATGATTTCTGGCTATGTTAATTTGAATTACGTTAATTAAGTTAGTTTCTTGTTATGTTAATTTGAATTACGCATTCTATATGTTAATATGGATATAAAATCTATGTGTAGCTGATGAATTATCAAATAGTTACGAAAAATTCGCAAGTTTTTGAAGTGGATCGGTATTTTGTCTGCAGCTAAGGTGATTTAAAATCGAATAAAGGGTAGATGTTATCGGTATACGTAGAGTGTTTTTTTTAATACATGACTCTTCTGTTGAAGACATAAATCCGAACCCCTGCTTTTGATTAATTCAGTTATTTGATTCGAAAATTTCCAAAGTTGTAGTTGTCAATGATCATATCGTGCTTTTATTGCGCCATAAAATATCCAAAGTCTGTCATCCGTTAAAAAAAGGTTCCCTCTTCCATGGAAAATCACTGATACAGGACGCCATTTCAATACAAGTAGCGGTATATAAAGTTTGGGAGAAGGAATATAACTTTCATAGAATTGAACACCACGATACAAGTGAATTTTCACAAGAGAAGGAGATGATAGGTGATCGAAATTCAGTAAAGGAATCCACGAAAAGGGCAATTTTAGAGATGAAAGGAGAATTGCCATAAAAATGCGGATGACAGTGGAGTGGGAATATTATTGTCTTGAGGAGTTTGTATTCGTCCCGGTAAAAATAGGAATCCATGGAGGGGAAAGAAACGGTATGAAGCTATAAGGAAACTCGATGGTAGGGAAACGGAAGGGGGAATAAAAAATAGGAAAGAGGCTCGGGGATGGGCCCAAATTTTATTCGAAGTAAAGACGATTGACATGGTAACGAAATTGCGAGTCGTTGATGGAAACTAGAGGTAGGAAATGGGTACGCCGAGAAATAGAAGAAGTAAATTCTGAGAATTGAAAAGCTTCCAACTGCTTTTAGGTTAGTATTTACTTCGCAATTTCTGTAATTCTACATTTCATCAGTAATTTCACGATATAGCGTAAGCAGTGAGTAAATTATTTTTCATGGAGTAAAAATAAGGAAACAGAATAAGAATTGTATATAAAAACAAAGGAAAAAGTAAGAAAGTAAAATATTCTGTTCTGAAGGAATTGCTTTATTATAAAGTTTCTTCACAAGTATTTTACAAGTTGTTAGATTGTGGCACAACTGTTACGTATTGACGCTGTGAGAAGTGTTCTTACCTCACTCTATATTTTAATTTACTTTTCCATTATCCTAAATTACTTTATAGATGGGATCATTCCTCTTTGATATCGCTCAAAGAACCGTAAATACATAATGATATTACCGCATAGTACAGCATTGGTAGTTAATCTTAGCATAAAAGACGCCTCATTGAAAAAAGTTATAATAGGAAATCCTTCAAGAACTTTCCTCGGGTAAAATACCGGCTACATATCGCTAAAGTCGAGGTGCCAAGACAGAAAAATAAAGACGTAGACATTTCCCGTAAATACGTGTGAAGCTCTGCAGTTATGACGCTGCAAGTCCCCGAATCGATGGACAACAGAAAAAATATTCCTTCGTGCCTTATGGGGAAGAAACTTGAATGCAATGCGGGTTGCAGGAAGTCAAAGGCGCACACCGTCGTTGCATACGAGGACAAAAGCTCCGGAAGTTTACACAGCAAAACTGAGCGAGGAAGAAGGAATACAAGGGAGAATATGAGGGGAGAATGGGATGCTACAAAGATAGAGGGGGTTTGAATTACGGGGAAAACGACGGAGGAAGAGGTTAGAAGCTAAGGGAGGAAGTAGCAGATGAAGAAGTGGATGGGACCCTTTTCGTTTTGGCCAAAGGGAGCGCGCCGATCGGCCGTCAATTTTTTTTGCTCATTCGGGATTTCGCCACCTTCACTCCTAGGCGACACTTGACAGATCGTTGATATGAATCCGTAGAGGAAGCTATTTTGGCGGAATTAATTCGAAAAACAGTGCTAGTTCTTCGCTGGTTGGCAAATATTTGGAGACTCACGGTAGTCTACCTCAGCAAGGATCCTATGTCTAATCACGATAGCCTTTAATGGTAGTTATAGTCAATTTGGTGTAAATAAATATATCAAGCTCTACATAATCGTCAACGTACCTCACCTCTGTCGCGAACTAACGTCATGGAATGTATTCTAAATGAATACTATGAATATATTGCACATTCAGCGAATTCAATGTATGCAGGAGATACTGTCAAAAATCATAACTTCTTAGTTAATTCTTTTTTTCTAACAATGGATGACAAATGTTCATTGAAAGAAAACTGAACTTTACTAAGTTATCTAAATATTAATTATTTTGAATAAGCTCGAATCAGCTAATTTTAAATTAGATTGGAAACAAATATATTTTCTAATTGGTTATTAATTTGAAGCATGTAAAGCATTTAAGATATTTGATAAACTTCTTGTTCTGCGTATTCGGCAATATCGTAGGATTTGAGTATGATGATATTGAGCAGATGTTGACTCGCACATTGCAAACTTGAGCCCTTTCATCGCATCGATTCCGAGAAGTAAAAGTGTTTGTGGCTGGATTGAAGTCTGCATGGGAGATTGAGCAAGAGATAGAAAGCCGATGTTTCGGGGTTGAAGGTACGATGATGGCTCAAGATCGAATCGCACTGTCTTTGAGATTCCGCTTTTATGTTTCGCTCCTCAAATTGCCGGGGGGGACTTGGGTGGTTAAAACAAGATTTTCACCTATAAAGATTGTTTCCACTCACGAAAGTGTGTTCAGGATGTGGGAGGGACCTATTGGTAATGGCACTTCAGATAAGATTCATCGATCGGAAAAGTTTACAAGAGTTCGTATCCTGTTCGTATCCATTCGTAAACGTAAAAGAAACAGGTTGAGCAAGTTTTCAAGGAAATTATTCCTCTTTTTCTTCTAACCAAACTAAAGGGCAAGCGTGTAATAAACGATACTTATTAAAAATTCATGACTTTTATAGTATTAGAATAATAAATCTTGTATAGGTCAAAGCAGATTACTTAATCGAAAATATAGGCTAATCATTGTTATTGGAGGATTCGTAGGAGGGAGATCATTCCTCAGTATTTGTTGACTTTCTAGAGAAAGCGATTTACCAAGGACAAATAGCTAAAGCTTAGAAAAAGGTAGGAAAGAACTTGAACAATTACTGTAATGTATAGATGCAGCATCAACGGAGACAAAACCGTATTTCGAAAACAAATACCTTAGGAAATTTTTCGAATTTTCTTTTTCATCCAATAAGTTCGTGGAACGGAGTATATTCTTAGGATTGATGTAGGTTAAAGACTTACGGATCCCGAATCAGAGAACTAAACTCGATTTTTCTCTACATTCCTTATTAACGAATACCACTTTCATTCGTTCTTTTTATTCGGATTCCAAGTTATAAAGTAATACCTGTGAATTTAAATATGAGAGACAAAAAGACATTTGATATTTCAAAAACCGTACCTTTTAATTAAGAAGGCGTCATTAATTGGAACATGTCAAGTGTAGCTTGAACTTCATAGCAGAATAAGTCAAGAAATATGACATTATATAATGGTGCCGTTCCAGTAAGGGATGGGACTGCCTCTTAATAAAACTTGCAGATGAACTTCACCTTTCGAAAACTTTCAATTTTCATCCGATGTAAATCAACACTCGAGATTGACAAGAGAGAATCTCTAAATTTCGTGAGAAATGACCTCTTCAAGTGCCGAGAGTAAGTCGGTCAACAACGGCGACCCACATCGTTGAGGCTCACAAAAGTATTCCACTGCTCTTCAGCCGTTGGTATTTTCAACCCTTTCTCTCTCTCTCTCGCTTTATAATTCATCGTTTTCTCTTCGCCAAGACCTTAAGAAATTACGAAATGAACCTCCATTATCACCCTCCCTAAAACATAAAGATCCGGTCCGAAAAAGTCGAATGAAAAAAATGAGAAAATCTTCCAGGCGGCCCGAGAAAGTTTGGCCGCGCCATTGTTCGAGTCTAACCCTCTGAAAAGTTGAAGGAACTGGAGGGAGATATTTTTATTCCGAACAAAGACAATAGCGTGGACACACGAGAGGTCGGTGTGGATAGAAGGAGGGTGAAGGTCGGGAAGGAGAGAAGGTTACGACTCGAGAAATTCTGGCATAAGGGGCCGAGAAAGGAAGACAACAGTTTTTTGGAGGGCTGAGGAAATGATTTGGGCGTGGATGAGAGCAAATGAGGCGTCGCCTCGACTAATTAAGCCCGCGGGAATAATGACAACCCCCTTTCTTCCCGCTCGCTTTTCTTTTTCACCGCCCAAGAACGTGAGGCTATCTACGCGTAATAGAGGGAGGAAAGAAGCTCTCATTGTGAAGTAGACGGGGTGGAACGGTAGAGAAAGAGAATTCTACTCAAACGTTTTGAAAGTTGAAGGCTAAGGAGGCACTGATGAGAAGACGTCTGTGTTTGGAGTGGGTGGCGAAATAACATTGGAGTACTGTCATGACTCCGAAGAGACAATGTTTGATCTTTCACGGATACTTAAACAACCACCGTGAGGTCCAAGAAAGAGGACGTTGTATTTGTAGAAATGTTGTCTCGAAGTAATTAGCCTGAATGAAAAGATAATAGTCGGATATATGGTTACAATGAAACATAAGTGACTGTGTGTGGAAATTTTGGGTAAGTTGTTTGTAAATTATCTGCATGGTGGTACGGTGTTGTCGCTAAAATATAGAATGAATACTTAAGGTGTAATTTCATTTGATTGACAGTCATTTTAACACTGTTACGTATAATTTATTCTTATTTTACTTTTATCAGTCAATGGAATAATGATATAAATTTTAAGTCTTTACGAGAAAGAATTTTAATTAGTCAAACTTAACCGATACTCTGTTCTAAGTATATTAAATACGACTGGAAGCAGTTGATTCAAATAAACTAAAAGCGTAATTCCAGGTATTTGAAACTAAAATTTTACCTTCCATACTTAGTTGACGATAATAATTACATTTCCTATGATTCAGGAATCGTCTGTGAAAATTCATAGTTAAGGAAATAATTAGTCAATGATACCGGAAACGAGCTATGTTCCGAAGGGAATATCAGAGCTAACGATTTTTCGAATATGAAAATAAAAAAATCTTTTTGATTATGTCTCAAAACAAACAAGGAGGTGCTTCCGATTCCATAACGAGGGAACAAGGTATGTAAAGGAAAACGTAGTCCAAAAATTACTTTTGGAGGATGCGGGCCGAGCCGAAGTTCTTGAGCGATGCGGGGCATTCAATGGAGAAAATGACTCTCAGAAAATAATAAAGGAGCCCTCTCTCTTTGAGGCGCTTATCATTATGATGCAAAGTTTTCGTCAAAGAGCTCGTTAGCTGCACTTTGAGGTCGCTCGGGGACTAGAAAGGAGGTGAAACGAAGGCCGTTGGCAGGGAAGAGTTCTTCATTTGTGATGTTTTGTGAATCTTTCGTCTAGAGTTTGTGAGTTTTAAATTGATGCTCAAAGAGGTTATCGTTCTGCGAGAGAATGCTTAACAAACTTATTTTAAGACTGAAAGAATCGAAGATGAGAGACAACACGTGGTGTGGTGTAAGCTCTCAAAAGGGAAATGTTTGTCTTAGGAGTAATTTATGGCGCGAATTAATGACGGATTTGTTTATTTATATCGTAAATAAGGGAACGCCGGATCCTATCAGGTTCTCAGGCAAAAGTAAATAGCGTCCTGGCCTAAAATCAATGCTAATTAGGCACACGTGTTTTCAATCTCGTAGTCATTGAATTGAGTAATTTATTCGTCTCCTGACTCATCGAATTTCATTATCTTCATTTTAAGGAATTCTCATGTCCATCATTATTTCAATTTGAATACTTTTTTGCTTTGATAATTCAATGAGATATCGCAGAAAATCCAAGAAAATAAATTATGAACGTCAGAAATTTAAAGTGATCCAATAAAAGAAAATACCGGATCGGAGTTTATGTAGCTATTTTTATCTGCAAACATGTCCTCCGCCGCTACGTTTTCCCACAATTCTCAGGGTTATACGTTTCCCCCTCTCAGAGTCCACTTGTAACGATTCGGTCCAGCGCTCGTTCAATCCATCCGTGAGAGGCCGAGAGGTGGATAAAGAGAAATTTTCGAATAAATTTCAAAATTTTCCCTTCCCTTGGGTACTATTTCAAACCGGGGCGACGATTACCGGGAGTCGTCGAGGTGGAAGAAGAGATATGGACGAGGAAGAGAGAAAGAAAGGGTTGATGATGGATAGAGCAATAAAGGAAGGTGATGAATGGGAATGAAGAGAGGCAAGAACGGGATGCAGGAAGAGGATAAAGATGAGAGGATCGTAACGATCAATCTCATTCACGGATACCCATGGTCATGAATGGATATATGCACTTATTTGATATTCGTTTTATAGAGGAACATTGGCTAGTACGCATGTGCGGAAAGCACAGCATCGGAACCTGTAGACGAGTGAAGTAGAAAAGAGCGTATGTCTGCGAAAGCCGACAGCATATAGTCTATTAGTTATACACATTGTCCATATCGAAAAAATTTGAAATGGATATAGGAAATAGTGAATTCTTTTTTGGCTAAGCATCGTTCATAAAATTGTTTTTATCTAAAAATTTTGAAATATTTCCTATTTATGGGAAAAGTTTATAAGGATTGCCAGCTTACGGCTGCTAACAAGTGAGCCTAGCAGTATGAAATGAATGTCGTAGCTTCTGTCATATATAATTGCCCACAGTTTTACCTCTGGTCCTCATTTGGGCTGAATCGATCAATGGCCTCAAATTACCAAGAAATCCCGGTAGATGATCTGTCGTTGCTAGGAACCAAACCTCAGCTTTTAGGGTGGTAGCCGAGCGCTTGGACCGCCATACCACCGATGCCATATCTAGAATTTTATATTTTGATTGTAAATTTGTACGTTTCATGATAAAATCTCCTTTGATTGACAGGAGCTATATTTCAGAAGAAATAGAAACAAAATAGAGATGACTGTAAAAGTTACAAGTGGAAAGTTGAAATTTCTTTTTTATCGGTCCCGCCAACCAAAAGAAGAACCACCGTCGCACCCATATTTTGCAAGCTATCATTATATAGACTCAGGTCAAATAATCGAACATCTCTCTACCCTTTCCAACGTCCGAGACATCCCTCTCCACTTCTGCCCACGATACGTACGCCAATTGCCATGTTTGAGTCCTCTCATACCTCTCGCGTCCCCCTGTTATTAGCCCGTTCCGTATATAAAAACAGTCACGGATATTATAAACATTCTCCTTCTCCCCACTCCCTACGGCTGCTACCACACAAAATCGCATTTGCATACCTCATGGGCGTTGTCTTAATTTTTTGTGTTCTCCGCAGGACCATGTCGCCTTTCACGCGACCAGGCGATTTTTCAAACAAACACGCATTATACGCCTTCCCACTCCTATTATTCCCTCCCTTTATTTATTTTTCGGGTCTTTTTTTTATTTTCAAGCCTTTGCGGCTACCAGGTAAACGGATGTTTTTCCTTTATTGTTTCTCGTACTATGTAATCAACGAACTCCCACGGTTTCGAGTTTTTATCATTCGAAAAATTACTTGTTCTCGGGACCCTCTCTTTCTTAAATGAAATTTTCAGTTTCTTACGTTACGTTTGCTTTCTCTCGTGCTTATTCGCATCCATTTCAATGTTTTCGAAAATAAATTACTCTGATATCAATGACGAAAGTCATCTTTTGATAAGTAATGGACTTCTAATTTTTACCCTAGTTCATTCATTACTTTACCTACTCGAAACTGAAATTTTCTAAAAGATGGTTTCCTTCAATATCCTGAGCAGATTCATACTGTAAATAAATAAAAAGGGCGTATATAAACCCACAAATTATTTTTAAGTCATAGAACTATTTAGATATGCAAAACCTTCAACTTTTAGAATTTATTTGAATAATATCTACTGTAATTTGTACACTAGCTCATTAATTACTTTACCTACTCGAAACTGTGAAATTTTCTAAAAGATGGTTTCCTTCGATATATTTGAATAGTATATACTGTAATTTACTGTTCCTCTTGCATATCAAGATCAGGTCATACCTAAGTCAGGTCGAGTAAAATTAAAACCCTGATTGATAATATTAGCAATTCCTTATTCACTTTCTACGGAATGCAGACCTGTTCGATAATTTCCTTGCTATCGTCGTAAAATCAAATCAAATAAATCATATATCTGTACGCAGAAGTAGTTTTTTTAGTTTTGTTTTACTTACAGTATTTCTACTGTCGAATAGTTCAAAGTATTTCCATTATTATTTCTATTATTCCTTATAAAGAGGAACTGCCACTGATTGTTCTCCATTTCAACATCGGCTTAAGGTTTTGAATGAAAGTAAAAGGGCCAATTTGGAAAAAACCTCCCGAGCTTACAATTTGGACAAATGGCACGGCTCTTCCAATCGCAGACAATGGGGCACTGATTCTTTTTCGCCACCATCACTCTTCAAAGGAAAACCCAACTAAAAAGCCCTTTCTCAACGTCCCCTCGGCACGACGCGTAACAATGACACGCATCACCAGAAATCTTCCCCGCCGCACGCACGGCTTACCATCGTCTTCTTTCCTCCCCACCAGAAAACTTCGAGTCATTCGACCCTCGCAAACTCCGGAAAAACAATATTCGTACCCCATTGAGTCTCATCCCTTCTCCTCGGACCATTTCTTCATCTTTCCGGATATATCAACTCCCTCCCCGACGTATTCCTCATCCCCGGAGCGTATCCCAGACGCCCCCTTTCGCAGCCCTTCCCCATTCCCGACCTTTTACACCTACATCAGTATTCCGGTCGGCGCTATCCTCACAAGTCGCGCGAAATTGAATGTCGGGGAGATCTCTCACACCCTCTGTTTCACCCTTCTCACACGCCTTTTCCTCTGAGACTCCTCCCTTCTCCGAGTTATCCGACCGTGTGCTGTGGAAACAGGCGAGGATGCGTCGGTATTTGGCTGCATCCACTCTCATACGTTCCGCCTCTTACCCCCTGTTCCTTCCTCTCGCCGTCCCAATCACTAGGATATATGTCCCTGTTTTTTTCCGCCAATAAATTTTCCAGGATCAATTAGGAAACGATTTTGCTTCGGATACAAACAATCTCTAATCTTCCTCTTTACCTGTAAAATGAAACTCGGGCGTTCCTCGCGGAGAATTGTGATTCTATAATAATCTAGTTCTGATAATATTTTCCAAATTCCCGATCAATCAAATTATTATCACGTATTCCTACACTAATGGCATTTCTTTAGTCTTTGATGCATACACTTCTATAACAATTCAGCTAGCACGGTTTAGGTGCCCCTTGACACAGGTTAGCAATGTTCGAAAATAGGAGATGACGATGAGAGGCATAGTAATGGCTGTTAAATGAATTCAGAGAGAGTACGTTAATTGCTACAATGGGCAGAGTACGTATCGATTGACCTTCCCTCTAAGAGTGATAAGGCAATGAATGGAAATTAAAGAGGTAGAGACAAAGAACAATCATTTAACATAGGAATCCCTTAAGCGAGAAATCTGAGGTGACATACGAGAGGAATATGTTCATCGATTCGCTTTTGCACGCCTACCACGCGTCGATTGGCAAATTGGAAGGCACAAATTTTAACGTAGATATATAACTTCTGAAGAACTATTCAATTTTTTAAGCACAATTTTCTGTTCTTCGGTAACAGTATACCCGCAGCTTGGTGTGTGCATTATGGATATCTAATGTCACATCAAAACTTAGTCAATATAAGTTCTTTCGTTGAAAATCTAATTACTAGATTTTCGTAAAAGAATAATTCATTTGCAACCCAATCAAGCCTCTAGTATCCATTGGTTAAAATAATCGACAAGTGGGAAGATCATCCCTCGTTTCATATTCAGAATCGTTCAGGATACGAAATTAACTCTACCAGCCAATTCTCGAAGCCTAGGTAGCGCAGTAGGCAGCGCGTAAGTCTCATAATCTTAAGGTCGTGAGTTCGATCCTCACCCGGGGCATTTTTTTCCTCATTCCTTTCAATCTGAGCTCGGCACATAATTTTCATATTAGCTTTTAATTTTGGTGCCTGTGAAATATTTAGGTTAAAAAATATTCTTTTTTTCACTTCAAGATAATGAGTTCACATCTTTGAATAAACATTAATCTTCATAATTTTTTTTATTTAGCATGCCCTCAAGTCCATAGCTGACTCGCTGGTGATTTACTGAATTAAATTTCGTAGCACTATTTAACAATATACTTTTTTCAATTTTTAATATTTATTTTAATATCTTTTACTGAAGTAAATTATGGTCCGCTCAGTTGCGTAAAATAATGGATTGATGGATTTCAAAATTGTTTTCTTTTGACATTTTTTACATACCTCCTTAGCACAACGTCATATTCTCAGATTATTACAGCAATTCATCATTCAGGAGAATATGGAAAACAAATAATATCGTGATGCTTTCCTGATAAGGGCTATCCACCATAACCACTTTCCCTACAAGGAAGCTTATCCATGTCCGCGCCTTTACAACCGTTTTAGTGCCTGTTTTTAGCCAGCAATTATCGATTTCAAGTTAATCAATCCAGGTTGATTTACGTTCTCCATAGTTGCCCACGACTTTTCCTCTACATTTCAACTATGATGGACTATCCCTTAATCGCGATGCGGAAGGACAGCCACAATCAATCACCCGCGCTAATTACACGCTCCGCATCAACAAAAAACCCACTCGCGCCGCTCGCAGCATAAACGAAAATTGATTTCCTCGATAATAAACAGCGCCTCATTCTCTTTGTCTATTGTCGAGGAAACACGTTTTCTATCCTATACAAACCCCACCCATATAGTCCACCGTTTATTTTTTCATCGAACGCCCGCCTTCGCACCGTGTCTTTTCCGTTCTCCCGTAATTAAATTTCCTCGTCGAGGCAGATAGAAAAAAGTTTTACAAGACGATTTTTTGTCAGGGAGGTGGACTAAATGAAGAGAGGTTGACATGGGGGCCTTCTTAGCTAAGGACGACGGGGATACAGCACGGGGAGCTCCGGAAAGAGTGGATGGAGTAGGCGGTCTGGACCATAATTGGAAGGTCGCAGGTGTTCGGGGCGGGACGTATCGGGGAATTTAGCGGGAGTATTATAAGAGGGGAGGGAGATGGTTGGTTAAAAGAGGAAGGGGAGTTTGAGGTAAACGGCATTGGAGGAAGGTAAGGAGATCTCTTAAGCGGAACTTATTAAGAAGGGGTTTGGAAGGTCTGTTTGTGGCCGATGCGGCGAGCTGGTTATCTGTTCCGAATGGAAGCAAAGTGGAGCTGAGGAGTTAATAGGAGATTCGGGACGGGTCTGGGGGTGTAATCTCGGAGGAGTTTTATTTCCGTCCAGAAGTTTGGCTTTGTGGATTAGGGTATTGGAGAAAGGGAGAGTATGTGTGATGCTCTCATAGGAAGGCATTCTTCCTCACGGCAATGGAAAAGATGCGAAAGAAAGTTCGATATTTCAGGAAATTGGGATGGATGTTCAAAGATTTTGCTATTTTAATCATTGTTTACGTGTCATGTATTATATGCCATTTACCAATAACTGTATGAAGTTTTCTTTTAAATCGATTATATATTGTAAGATTTTCCTTCGATAAAGATTTGTATGGATTTAAAATAGTAAGTTTCGAAAATTTAAATAAAAAGATAAGGACGTAGACCACTCAAAAAATCATTATGTTAGACTGTATCCAAGGCGCGGCTTTCTCAATAAGTCATTAACCATATAGAGAAGGGCATATCTATTCGTTGAGATGAGAATAAATTATTCATGCCATGAGAATCATGTTAATGTTAATCGGACAAACCTTATGTAAATAGAAGGCTAATTTGGTACGCTTCCTGTTGCTTCAAAGATCGTTTGAATTATATTGAAAAACACTTAAAGTTAAGTAAGCAGTACACCAAACATTTCATCTGGAATAAATAATCACCTTACATTGAGAATACTTTGGCATTTCATTAAAAACTTAATTATTCCAATCTAGACTAATCCCTTCGTCATTTAGTTGGAATGTAATTGTCGTCACTATTTTTTATTTATGAATCTTATTATTCATATCTTAATCTGAATTAAGAGACTTGATATAATATCAGTTTTCATTGTTTGATATTTAATTAATTCTCTGAAACTTGATTCATTTTCGTAGATGTAAATAGATTTTATATTTTCATGATTAAATTATTTTATTGATGATAATTGTTTAATCTCTTGATATTGAACGATTTTTCCGTTGAAGACGTGTTCGAAGGATTTTATTTGTTCCAAAAGTATAAAGGAAACGGTTTTCACATCTGAATCTTTACATTCACAACGCAGATTATTCATGAGTTTACTGACTGGAAGTTTTCTTAACGTTCTGAGTTCTCGTTGCATAAAGTATGAATTGAGTGTTCTGAATTGGATATGAAGTAAGTATGAATCACATTCAGGGATATCTTTGCAGAAATGTCCAAGGAATAGACTTGAAACTCCGCGAGAGAGTGAGGATTTACAGTATTACGTTGGCTGGGCAAAGGCAAGCGGTTGGCGAAGGGGGATCACGTATGAGTTTATGATAGGGTCTCGAAACGATTAAGGTGGAGCCTTGTGCAAGTCCTTTTTTCTACACGTTGGCGTCGGCGAATATGGGCGGACGAGTTGAGAAAAAGAGTCGAAAAAAGATACCTTTTTATTATGAGGAGAGCAAACGAAGGGAAGAGGTTAGGTGTTGGGTTAAATGGTACGTGATGTGAATTTTTATCGGGGAACTTTTTTAACCCGAAGGTTAACGGAGGAATGAGGGATGCGTGGGATGACGGGAAGGACGTGTGAAAACAGAAGGGATAGAAGGAAAGGGAGGAAGATTAGGGCAGGTGTGAACAGGGAGAAATTAGAAACGAGGGAAAGTGGAAAATTGGGAGGGTAAATACAGGAAAATAGAGCAAGGGGAAAAAGAAACGGGAAAATGGAACTTATGGGAGATGTAGGAAAACGATTAGAGTTGAGGGTAAATGAAAATAAAAGCCGTAGTCATACGTAACGAAGAAAAAGTAGCCTAAAAGAGGAAAGGGAAATTTGAAAGTTCATAGGGATATTTATTATTATGAATGAAATTGAATATCTGCGTATTTAAGGAAAATTTTACTTAAAAGGAAACAGTTTGGATGTGATATTTTATATGGTTCCTCTGTACAGTAACCGTTGTTATCAGTTGGTACATTTCTGAAAATGTTAATCCTGTGCATCTGTCGAGAGATGAATTGATGTCCTTGTAGACCTTAAACTTGTATCCAATTACAAAAGATAACACTAGGATAATATAACAGGTAATTATATCGAAAAAAAAGCTGTTGATTTAGCTTACATTACTGATTCCGTCTTCGATGACAAAGTGAAATTTTCTTTTTATAGCACAAATCATAGTTCGTAAGAGAAATTGAAACCCACTAGCTGAACCTTTGAGTTTTTGAGAACGCTAACTTCAATAAAAATCGTCATAAGAGTCTTGTTCAGCAGAGTTGTACAAATACTGATTATAATACCGTACTGGTGCATGACTTGCACTCTTCAAATTTTATATTACTTAAAGTTTCTGTTTATTGAGAAAGGTTATCATGGTTAAAACTTGAATATCCTAGAATGTTTGATCGATTAGTCACGATATATTACAAATATACTAAATTTGCCTTGTAAATGACTTTTGGTATCCATTTAAACAATTTCTTCGATGTCCGTTTGATCTGTGAGAACCAGTGGGAATTTACCTATGCATGTGAATGCGCAGTACTGAATTCAGCAGACCTTAACGTTACGTAATCCTTCCGCGTTTACCATCTTGGTCTCCGAGACAAGGCTTATTTATGTTCGTATCACAAACAGCTATAATTGCTCGACAAAACAGGAAACGGACTTGCACGGTGGAACCAAAAAGTGAGCTTTGTGAATTATTTCCGCGCATGCAAATTTTCCGCAAACCGTTCGCAAGAAACCACAAGAAAGTCCGCATTTCACCGAAGATAAACAGTCGATAAAATATTCGCGCGTGCGCATAAGTATTCTCCATAAAAAGAAAGGATAAAGAGGAACAATGGTCTTATGTGTAGTGGAAGGAATTAAATAAACATACATCGTGCCGAGTGGACAGCGGAGGTTTTTCTTCCTCATACTCAACCGTAAGTTTCCATTTTTCATCTCCAGCCGTTTTTCCATATCCCATGCACGTCGGTTTCGCAGATAAGAGGGCAGTATTTACCTTGGACGTAGGACCATAATGTGGCACAAGACACTCAGACACCACTTTGGAATACAAGGGGGAGTGGGTAGAAAAGGTGGAAAGAAAGAGGTGCATTGAAGAAACGGATATTTACTGGATGTTGAAATAGATTAGGCAATTTATAATGTTACGCGCTTGAGAAAGAAATGTGAATTACCGATGGATAAAGAATACTGTTTATGAGCAGTGATTACGATGAACAGATTTATATATTTTTTCACGGATACAGAAGTAAGAATTAAATGCGGATACCTTTGTCTAGTATCATAGTAGAAATACATAAACCAGATATTAAAACTAATATCTATGTCAAAAACGTAATAACGCTTTGCTGGACGAAATTAAGTCGAAAATAGAAGAACTGTTAGAAAGACAATTAGCGTAATTTTTAAATAATTCATAATTTAATATCATTATTATTACAGAAATACGATGGAATACTCTTACCTTATATCTTTAAACTAATAATCTCATTTTCTTGTAATGGAAATAATACGTTGAATATCATATCCAATTTCTTTACACCTAAGAGTGATTACTCAGGCATATGCTAATCGAAAACAAAAGAATTAATGGTTTAATTTTATGTACGTTCAACAGAAACCAATTTAATTCCTGTGAAGGATTGAAAAGAAAAGATCTAGTCAAAGGATAGGAACACTTGACTTTTGACAAATTAACGTTCTAGGCAATTATTGTTCTAGTAAACACAAAGAGGGGAGCGAGTAAGAGGAAAGGCAAACGTAGAAAAGGAGAGACAAAGTTGAAGAGGCGGCGAGCGAAAACAGGTGAGAGATGGAAATAAAGAATAAAGCGGAAGTGCGTGGGAAGCGAGGAAACAAACCAAATGACAGTGGTCCGTGTCGCTCCTTTTCTACCGGGTGGTTAGAGATGAAACCGCATTCATCGGACGGGAAAGGGAAGACAGGTGAGCTTTCTTCTTGGGTACACGCTCATAAAAAACGCGCAAGTTTAAGAGGTCATCGGGTTAAAGGGAGGAGGAGGAAGACTGTGTAGCGAGTGGGCGGAAGACCCAAGGAAGCGGAAAGGGATGGAATTGAGGAGAAAATGCTGGAAAAAATCATCCAGGTGTCCGAGGTAGGAAATCGTTTCTCTAAGTCGCACGGGTGACCGCTTTGTCGGGATGCGCTTCGAAAAAGGACAATAAAAATTCCAGGGTCGACGCTCCTTTCGCACGCTATTTAATCTTCGAATTTGTTCTCCTGCCACTTTTATTAGTCCGGGGATGTTTGGATGGCAATTTAAAGGGGGCAGCTGTTAACGCGGATTTGGTCATTTCACAGGTGATAATATCTTCCGCTTTTTTTGGGGTTTTGAAGGAAATTTTTCAGGAAAGAGGAAGCTTTTGGGACGGCCACATTTTTTTCGTTCCGCGTCCGTGGCGACAGATTCGTTTCCGAGAGGTTTCCCTACTCTGAAATTCTCATTGCGGTCATATTAGGAAGACGTATATTTAATCCTGGTGAGGAATTGTTTTTCTATTCTTTCGAAGCCCCGACTTTTTTTCCAGGAAGAGCATTTGTTCTTTTACTTGGACTTGACGTGATTTGTACTTATAGGATTTACTTCTTAAGTAATGGCACTAAAAAGGGTAATTCACCTCAGTGAATTCGAGATGAAATTATTTTGTTCAATAGTCAGTAAAGCAGGCCTTTCAAGTAATGGGTGACTGGATTATTTAACAGTAAATGATAACAATTTTAGATCTCTATAGTGAACATTCATAGAAGAATAATTTTTACAGTCTTATTAATGAAATATATTCTTATAAATCTACGAAGCTGTTCTTTATATCTTTTTTGAATTTATTTCCCTAAAGTTCTACTACTTGGGGTACGTAATTCATAATCCATTTTATGAGAAGTTTATAATATGGATTCTGATTACCTTTTCGGTTCATCACATAAAATCTGAATTGAAAGTTTAAAGTCTCTTTAGAATAGCATGATGTTCAGAGGAAAATTCGGTATCTCTGTAGATATTACCACTACTTAATGTGTCATGTGGACCAAATTAACAGAGGTGTCCCGCTGGCTCTTATCTGTAATTCTCTCCAATCGTTTCGCTCGGCTATCGAGGTGGGACGTTATTAATTTCGGGAGTCGTCATAATCCGGGAAAATTCATTACTTAATATCGCATGAAAATCCTCCTTGTGATCATTTCGGGGCTTTTATGACGTTCTCCTTTCCGCCCTACTTAGGTCAATAATGTCCACTGCGACGCATCTGGACTTAGCCCTCCGAAGGCTATTCCAGGAATGTTGGCTATGCATTCCCGGACCTCTCTCTGGTCACACTCCCTTCATTCTATTTTGCGTCCCCTGTCATTTTTCATCTCTTCTCAGTTCTCCTCACGCCTATCCGATGTGTCACCCTCATGAGGTTGTAATAACGGCACAGGCTCCCGATAATAGTGCAGCCTATTTAATTGCGCCGACTGTCCCTACCCTCCGATGGACACTTCATACACTTAAAGCTAATGACGAGTTACGTCGAAGCTAAGCTGGCGTTTGAATATTATGCCTATAATTTTGAGTATTGAGAGAAAAAGTATTTCAGAGTCATTAAGGGGAATATTTTCTCAAGTAAAGAAATTAGTCCTAATTTCGGATTAGTTTTATAATTACCATCACATATCCGTTCTTATATAAGAAAGGGATTAATTTAGCCCGACGCGTTCTAGTTTGAATCTATATCCCGCAGTAAAGGAAGTTCTGATAAGGAGTCTTAATGAAATTTATGGATATGTAATGAATAGCAAAATGACGGAAATTTTCTGGATCTTGATTATCTTTAAAATATAAAATTTTCTGGATATTGATTATCTTTAAAGGTAAAGCATACCTTTCCAATCATCCTTCATTGCCAATTTTTACTTCTGCTGGAGCCTTATGGTTTCAATTCTACATTTTTAATTTATTTAAGTCGAATCAGAATTTGTGAAATGTAGGTATGAATAAGAATAACATCGAAATTTCTTAGAGTTGACTTGAGCAGTTTGCTATTTCCTCTTCAAGAAAATAACTAATCCAACAATTAAGTTGGATTATTTATTTTCTTTATTGTTCCAGTTTTATTTATTGTTCCAGCAAAATGTCAGGATAATTATCAATATATTTTTTATGGTGAATCCTCTAAGTTTAATTCATCTCAATGAATATGAATGCCAAGTTGAAATAATTCGACACTTCGTCACATTTCTTTTTGGGATCCATTCAACTCCTCGAAATCATTTCGTCGATTATTTGCATCCTTCTTTTTCCTGGAAACAATCTCTCCGAGTCGCTTGTTACAATCCACCCGTCATCTTTCGAATTGAAAGCTATCTTCATCTTAATGGTACTGTTCTCATTTTCATACGCACAATAGGAGGGCTAGTCTCTTTTGTTTCTCGGAATGGCGTCCACGGGCACATGGACTTAATCGCGCATCGGTGACGAAACGGGATGCTTAAAGGATAATGATAATTGGCGAACGTCGGCCGCGAATTGGATGTAATTGCACCTCACTGCGGCATTCGAGTCCGGCCGAATTTAAACGTAACTCGAAGCTGCAACACGCTCAAATTGACGAGGATGTCCATTCATGCGGCGTTTATCTTGAGCTAAACGGATAGAGCGCACGTAGGGAACAATTATCTTCTTTTTCAGAACGGCTTCTCGTTACCTGGGAACGGGTCGCCATAATCGTCGTCCCTTTTGTAATGCTCTCGAATCGCCAAGCAAACACTCCACTGCTCCAATTGCGTGTCGGGGAACTTTGGAGTTTTCTCGGTGTGTTCTCTTTAAATCGATGATGCAAAATTTCGCGGCCGAGTGGTCGTTTCGATGTCATTTTTTCCCCTTCGGAATTCTGTCTATATTTTACAGAGGGCACGCCAAGGAAAATTAAATTGTTTCTTCGTAACCTAACTCCAAAAGAGATGAAGGATGCTTTACCACTTTGAATTGGCTTTAGGATATTGAATACATTTTTTTCGAACGGGATGTCCTTTCTTCTCAGTGTGGGGAAAGAAAATATTTCCTTTCGTAAGTTTCTAAGAATGGAATTACCTACTTCCAGTTTTATAATTTTACTATTTAATTGATTTGAAACAACAAATATGAAGTTGCCATGATTTTAAATTATAATTGTGTGCATGTTTATTCGAATTTGCACCAAGATCCCAACATTTTGGTTTAAGCAAACGGCATTACAAATATTTCTTTCTGTTAATATAAATAACATTGACCCTAAAAAGTATATAATATAATTATTGACGAATTTATTTTAATATAGGAGATGTACGTTTCACTAAAAAACAATAAGAATATATTGTTATCCCATACATTATCTCTTTCTTATATGATTTTACGCACAACGCTCTATACAATTTTAATCCACTTTGCGTGCTCCTTATCGTCAGTAAACGGTAATATAAGCTGTTACACTTTTTTGTTGTAAGTGAGAATGAATGGCAGAAAAAGTATATCTTAGTATTCATCATCTTTCGGCTATTTTCATTCCATGGAATATATAAAATATCGCATAAGCCGTTTACAAATGAGTCTCTACGAAAAATCAGAATTTCATAGTAGAAATAAAGTTGGTTATAAAATATCTTTTGAATGCATTATCTTTTATAAATGATTGTTTGTATTGTTTTACATTTCCTCCATTTTATCGTAATTAAATGTCTCAAATGGTAAAGGAGTCATGCAGAAGCGACAATTAATTACCAGAATTACCTCACAGCGCTTCACAGTCATTCATATCATATCTTTTGAATTCCCTCGTATGCATTCAAGGTGAATCTCTTAGGACGAGAATGATAATTAAATGAGATTCAGTTAATTTTCACGGAGCCTCGTTCGCTATGCCTTTGGTCTACCGCTTGTCACGATTTCCCCGGTAATTAAAACGCGAAGCATTTACAGTTTTTGTATGCAATTGTTCGCGACACTCATCCATCTTCGTATCAAAGGGGAAGCCTTTGTTTAAATGCAGACAGACTCGCGGAAGTCTCGCTCTTAATTCCCCTTTTAATGCGTCACATCCGGGCATTTTTCTTCCGCTTGTCACGAGAAGTCACAATTTTTTTCCTCGGGGTGTCGCCATCTTGAGTTTATTTCTTCAACCGACACAATGGCGGAGACCATTTGGTTCCATTAGCGTTGCGGTATATTATTAGCATGCCCACTTGGAATTTCAACGCCTCGTATGATAATGCGGACTTCTCTCGGTTTGTATAGCTCGCTTTATTATTTTTCTTAGAAGACAATACAACGCCTACCGAGAATAATTCAGATTTATTTCGATGTCTTCTGGGCTCTTTTCTTGTGCACGAATTAAAACGCAAACAACAATTTGTTGACTCGAAGGAAGAGTCGCAATGGATTCAAGAGATTCCTTCCTTTAGTCTCGCTTTCTTCGGAGCAATAACTCACTTTTTTCGCACCCTTTGCTTAACATCCACAAACGTAACCATTGCTGACTTAATAAATAGCTTAGTTTCGTGATTATTTACTCATCTTTTGTACGACAAAAAATGATAATTCATGCTCATATTTACACTCGTAATTTTTCATACACATGTTACCATTGGTAGATTTTCCTTACAGATATTATGTCATAATCGACTTACTTTTGTATATCCTCCTTCCACAAAAGCGTAAATACATTTAAGATTATAAAAGTCGTCGAAACAACAAAATTATAATACCAAAAAAAGAACAGCTGAGTGAGACGTCCAAGAGCCGTTTCATACATGAGTTTATTTTCCATAATTGCTTTTTCGGTGGATATCAGATAAAAGTATTTAAATTAATTCTTGTATATCAACCTTCCCAAAAAGTGTAGATACATACGGATTTAAAAACGTCACCTAAATAACAAAATTATAATACCGAAAAAGAAACAGTTGAGCGACTGGTTCATGGGCTATTTCATCCATTAGTTTCTTCTCTTCGGTAGCTTTCCGGGTGGATTGGAATCATAAAGTACGTTATAGAACATTTATCCTTAAACCATCAGCTTCCGGGTCTGGCCCCAGCAAAAAGGCGCATAAAATATATGGGAGGTTCTTCGCGATAAAACGCGCCGTACTCACGGAATGATGGACAAAAAAGCGCAGCAGTGGAAAAAAGTGAGCAACCGATTAACCCTCCCGCATTTTCACCCTCCGCAGGCGTGAACGAAGAGCCTTATCGGAATATCGCTTTGCATTCGCGGCGTTGTCTTTTCCCTCCCCCGTTAACTCCCAAAATTCCCCACAGAGTCTGTGGCGGCGCTCGCGCCTTTGATCCAGCAGGAGCAAGAAACCCTCCAATTAGAACCCCGATGACAGGGTAAGGAGTCTACTTTACCACCTCCCCTATCACGTGATTGATGATCTATCTCCCCAGCACACCCCCATTCTCTTTACCGTCCTCTCAAAATCCCATTCCATATCCAACCGATTCATTCCTTCCTTACCTTTTCGAAAGCTTTTTCACCCCATCTATCTTCCTTGCCCCAATCCGTCCTCCTATCTATTCCTCTTTCTTTTCCACCCTCTCTTTCTCATCCCTTTACCCTTTTACTATATTTCCGTCCACCCTCTTCAATGTAGTTCTCCGCTTCCGAACGTCGTCCTTCGGATCGGAACCTATCTAATAAGACAGGGACGTGAATTACTAAATAATGTGCCACAGGGTCTCATACTCGTATTCTTGATCGTCTGTCTCTTGTATTTACTCTGTCTCTCCATTTACTTCCTACGCATTTCTCCTCCGTGCTTTACCTTTCTTTCTTATAGGCTTCTCTTTCCTTCCCTTTCTGTCTGAGGTGGAATGACTCAGAAACACAAAGGAGCCTTCCATCTCGAAAAATGAGATTGAGGACTGGTATAATTCATTTAATTCTACGAATATATTCTGAAGATTTTTCTTAAATGCATGAAAATGATTTTTAGCTTACCTGTATTGAAACGCATTAGATTAAGTTTAGTAAACTCCATAGGTTTTTGATTTTCGATAAGTCTTTCTACTTATATTTACTCGCTATGGTAGCTTATATGTACGTATAACAATTTTTTGTCTTCAACAAACGTATACGATGAAACGTATAACGTAAATAAACGTGTTTTCTTTATTTAGAACTGATTTTGTGAACGTAGTTTCTCACGTTCTTTATTCTTATGTCTCACCTCTCTGTCATCCATTACGCTAGAATATGTTGTATGCTAGTGTATTGAATTTAATAAAGGCCCCTGAAATCTCTATATCGGCCTCAAAGGAACTCTTAAAATCGCATTTACCTTAGGCAACAAGTTCATTTGTCTACCTTTTCCCCGTCGCACGATTCTCTCTCTATACAACTCTTCTTTTTCAATCAAGCGAATCCCTAACAGTGGATTAAATTTAAGAAAGGGATTCCGAAATCCCAATTTCGCCAGCAAATCCGCCTCCGAAGCTCACCGATCCGCTTTCACCCACTCTCTTTTTTCTTTCGATTAACTTTATCCGTATATAATAATTCGAGAGTAAATGGAAGGAAAGTGTTCTCTTTTCCCCCATCTCCCCTTTCGCCGTGGCATCATTAGTGAGAAGAAGGGATGCCTCGAAGGAGTTGCGAGGTGGTGTTAGGGTGAAGTGTAGGGATTTAGGAAGGAAAGCCTTAAGGGAAAAAGAGGGAAGCGCGCACGGAACCTTGCTACGGTCGGGCATGCGGCAGGAAATCAAAGAAGGGGGAGGATATCGGAAAAAGGAAGGAGAAGGAGAGATGAAGGATAAGAAAGGCCGGGAGAGATGTTTCCTAACAAGGGAGAAAGATAAAAGCGATGCGATGACAAAGGGTGTCGAGTGGAGGCAAGAAAAAGGAGAGCGGGGTGAATTTAAGCAAAGACGGCTAATTTAGAGTCTCTGGCCTGCTTCATTTGATCGAACGGTGCAATCAATGTCGAATGTCAGAGGGGGAAAGGGTTTACGTGACTGTCGGAAAGGTTAGCGCAGTTCGTGGCTTGCGACTAGAAATTTCGACGCTTTTGCCGAAGATATATATGAAGCTCTATGAGGATGAAGATGTATCTCGTGATTTCCCGGAATATTTCTTCCGAGAGAACGGTTTAATTAGTATGCTGTCGTCTGCAGAATACCGTGAGACATGCTAAGTATGCATGGGCTGTTAGATCTCTCCTAGGCAATAGAGATTATTTCATACGTGCCTCTCAGAAGGGTTAATGTAAATATTGGAATTATGAATTATACCTGTTTATAAGAGGGAAAGTTATAGACGCATGCACAGATAAATTCTATAAAATTTAAAGGAAAGCTCGACTCGTTTTCTTATTATACTCTATAATTACGAACGACCAAATTAATCTGTTAATTATCAAAATGTTGCTATGCCTAAGTATTTTTCTAAGAAATGTATATAAGGTTGCTAAATCCAGGCTAATTAATGAAACTGTTTTTCTCTGAAAAATCTCAAAAATGATCTTAATTTACCACTTCACGGAATATAATGCCTTCAAGCCCAAAAAAATAATACATCAAAAAATAAGATTTTAATTTTGAGCAAAAAGGTTCAGGACGTGAAATAAATTATCATTTAAAATGAGCTCATTTGGCTTTTATTAAAGAGAAAAAGACACACTTTATTCTATAAACCTTTTAGAGGCTGTTAAAATTCTCCCCCTTTCCGGATACCATCGATTACCATGCTTATAAAGTATCGGTGAATATTTCAAATAACTTTGGCAGTCATAAATTTTAACTTTCGATACTTTCATCTTTTTTTTAGTTCTCGAATACATAAAAGGATATTATTCTGTAAGGAGAAAATGTAAGGGAGGATGGATTCGGGAGAAGGAAAAATTCCCGTATATTTAAGGAAAAAACTTTTGCTGCTTCTATTATTGCTTCGAAACTCTAAAAAGGAGGATGTAGATGAGGAATTCGGAATCCGTAAGATATCGAGAAGTAAGAGAAAAAGTGAAAACTTCGTCGGAGAAGCGGAGCGAATAAAAGCTTCGGAGGAGGAAAATAAGAAAAGACCGATGAGAGGGAGTTAAAAAGAAAAAGATTCATGGCATTCGAAAAGCAGAGGGGAAAGCTGACGAATGATATTCAAAGAGGAGGTGGAAAATGTAAATAGGAAGGGAAGTAAGAGAGCAATGCAAAGGATAAAGGGAGAAGTTGGGAAACAAATGGGTTGTGGGAAGGGTATGGATTGAGAAGGTAGGGAAGTGGGTATAAGGAGTGGTTGGGGAAGAAGTGGTCGATAAGATTATATGTAGTCGGAGATGAGTGTATCCTAAGCAGGGATTTCCCTCTAAGATTAGAGAAGAGAAATGGAATGGAGAGAAGGATTTCCATTGTTAACGAAGCTGAGATGGATGGCATCGAGTTCACCTGAAGTTCGACCAACCCCTTTTAAACGTGTTGAAAAATATGTACGGCATTAACCTCGCGTTCGGAAAAAGTGCGGAATGTTCAGGGCATCCACAGTCCATATGAGTTACTTTTAACATATTTTTGTATTCTTTCGAACCTTCCGTTGTTTTATTTTTATGGGATGTTAACGTATTATTCTCGAGGGAGAGCAGGTGGCTATTAATAAAATGTGAGGATGTTTAAACGTGCTCAAATACCAATGAGCTAAAATGGCTCTACGTTGAAAAGGCTGAATTGTAAAATTCACTAAAATTTCTAATTCGATAGAGATATACGGATGGTCTTCACTGAAAGTGAGCTATGGAAGCGAATTTTTGAAACTTAAAATATATAACTAACTACTAACTAACTATATAACTAAAATACTAACTAACTGCATATACATGTATAACTAAATTTACGAAAATAAGCCTGATATTAATTGGGAATCATATAGAACCTATGAAAATAATTGAGATTCAATATTTTTCCGTAACGTTCTCCCTCTATAATTAGTAATTATTTTTATGATAAAGATACCTTATCCATTATTAGTTGTCATTCAAGTAGTACTTTTAGATATGTTTTTTCTATATTATAACTACTGAACAATATCATTTGAAAATAACGCCTTTTTACCAAACATGAATTAAATCGCAATATTCTGATCCAGGTATTTAAAGGCAAAGATAAGAAACGTACATATGTGTTTAACATTGATATAAATTTCCTATCCACTTGGGAGCATATCGAAAAGGTAACATTTTTGAAGGATTTTTGATTTCGCAACGCAACGTTTGCTTCCATAGCCCACCTACTGCGGCTTTTAGAGCACAGATAAGAATCAAGCTGTTATTCACATTTCCAGAGGTTTTAAGGTCAATAACCCCTGAAACCCTGACGATTCACTCGTGAATCGATCAGTATCGCTAGGATTTTTCCTTTTGGATTCTATCTCCCGAAACCTTTTCCCGATAAGTAAGATATATTGAAAAGAGCAATTGCACCGGAAATTGCCATTTTTTCCCCTAGTACGGCCACATTGGAAACCTTATTTATACCGCCACCTCGTTGCACGAACCGCTAAGTTCGCAAAAAGATCGAAATTCCCCGCAAATTATTCAATTTATCAGCGAACCCGAAATTCCTTTCTGCGCGACCAATGAGTCTGGGCGGCAGAGTTCGATTTTTCTCACGGCAAAAGAGTCGTTGGCGATCGTTGATCTTTTTTATTTGTTGCATACTTTTGCGGAGGCCCTCTTCCTCCCCTGTCCTTTCTTCTGCCGAGTTTCATTTTTTCGATTCCGTACGACTGGATCTCCCTTGATTCGATTCCATCGATTGTCGAGCGAGAGATGCAGGGAGATAGATACCCGCCGACCCTTGTTGTAGGCTTGCAATAAACTCGATGTTTTCCGCCGCTGCGAGTCGGGAAAATGAATTGGTTTTGCGAGGCCAATCCTTTGAAATGGATAGCGGAGTCGGGAGGGGCACGAAACGAACGCAATGGCAAATAACGAAAAAAAGGGAGAAGAGTGGAATCGACGCGAAAGACTGTGTCGTGCGAGCGAAGAAATGTTTCATTTTTTCCTACGCGCGCCTATTATTAAAACTGTTGATTGCTTGTTTTTGCTGGCCTTTTTTGTCGCTCGAATCACGCCATGTTTCGGTATATGTTTCTTTCTTTATTCCTTCTCCTCCACACCTTCGGATACTTCTTTTTCTCACATATTTCTCCGAGACTTACGGCTAAGTTAAAATTATTCAACTAAGAAAAATTAAAGGTTATTAAAGAGAAGATTATATATGAAATAATACAAAATGAGCAAAAAAATCAAAAATGCGAAGCCGTACATTATATCCATTACCTTGGTCATTAGAATTAAAAGTGAAGGAAGAAAATAAATTGGAATTAGTATATATAAAAATAAATTTAAATAAAACCAGAATGAATATCTGAACAGGATGGATAATGCAAAAATAACAAATAAATCAAACAATTATTCTCCAAAAGGACGTAAACCAGTAAAATACCGATGAAAATTGGTGAAGTAGATGTCTATGGACCTTAATCATACATGTATATACCAAAGAAGATATTTCTCTTTCTTCTAAATTTCTCGTCATATTTAGTCTCTTTTTCTTCTACGTATCTCTCTCTCTCCTTCCTGAAACCAGCACGTCACTCAGTTGTTTTGGAAACGATGGAAATACTGTCGTCACATTTTTGTTCCGCTCCTAACGAGGTGATGGCGCGTTGTGTTTATTTATTTGTCGGTTTTCGACGTATTATTTTTCCGTCGGGTGTTTCCGAATGACAATGTGAGCAGTAACTCGATTTCCACGCGCGTTTCCTTTTTTATTTCAACGGTGAGTTCGCCGATCGTCCGCTGCTCCGAACAGTTTATGTCAAAGTAAAGCTTGGGCACTGCGATTAATTTAATCACGTGCGAGATTTGGTGTGGTTTTTAGCGATAACAGTTCCATCGAAGGTTGATTACTGTTTTCAATTAATACCTTCCTTGATTTAGTACGTGCCTGTTTGTCGATTCAGAGATATTTTATATTGCTGACGTATTTGATATTTTGTGGATCGCCGATTTATAATTTACATTAATAGTTGAATGGGAAATTCAATTTGTTTTAATAGAGTGTTGGTTAGTTTTGAAAATTAGGAGGTTATTCGTTGTAGTTAAATCAAAGTATATTTTTTTTCTATGTATTGAATTTATTTAATAGCTGCTAATCTACTTGTACTCAATCAAATGGGAATTGATTATATAGAAATATTTGCTCTTTCTTAGTAGAGCTCCCAGCTCTGCATTCATAGACAAATTTACAGTTGACCACGAGGAAATAGGTTTTTCTATGTGAAGAAACTTCATCGCTATTTATGTTTGATTCCTTAAGAAAGTGGTTTTTGGAGTTTCTTTTTCTAGCGTCGAGGAAAGACCACAAAGAAAACAAAAAATTTCGTTCCCCGTCAAACGGAAGATTTTTACATGTCATTACGAACGGAATGTCAAAATGAAGGCTGATTAATCAATCTTCTCTTTAATTTTGGCGTTGACAAGATTTTAAATAGGCCATATCTTCGCGCCCCTCGGAAACGCCCCTTTTCTACGAGAAGCCTGCCAAGAAAAATGTTGCCTCAACATTAAAATACCGCGATAAAAACCCTCCATCACCTTTAATGTAATCAACTTCGTACCCTACAAAACCCTACTTCCTGACTACGGCGGCACATTTTTTCATGGCCGCAGGAGTGGGGCAGGGACATCATCAGACCCAAAAAAGTAACGACTGTAATAATAAAAGGGACAGATTTTTTTACGACGTCTCCTTCCTCGGTCGTCGGGGCTACTTGAGGATCTTCCCCTTCCCATTCTCAGCTCACTGAAAAAAAAATTCATCCCAGATTCTCACGGGAGAAAGTAGTCACGCTCCCGTAAGTAGACCCTTCCTCATAAGGTCCAGAAGTCATCAATCTGTCCTCAGACTACTTCCCTCCCCCGCCGATCTCCAACGTGACTCATGAAAAAAGGACAGCTCGTTACTTGGTCCAAGGGATTGAATCCTTCCCGCGGTTCCCATTCCAATGCGTCACGCAGGAGCTATTGGGGACCATTGTACCCTGTCTCCCATAATGCTTCGCTCCCTCCCGACCAACAATGAGGTTCTAAGCCGATCGCAGTAAAATGGGGAGGGAAAAGGCGCGGGAAGGAAAGCGCCGCGAGGCGGCGGTCTTGTGAAGTTCCGTCCAAGGGGAATTGGGGAAGGAACTTAGAGAAGGATATATTGGCCGAGAAATTCGGGGCATAGGAGCCGGATTGAGATGGTGCGTGTGGTCGAATAAATGCCTCAAGGGGGAGTGGGACGGATGCTTTGAAGACCGCGCGTAGGTTTAGTGCGTAGGGGCGTGAAGAAAATATTAAAGGATGAGCGTCCCACAGAAAGCTGGCCATATTGACGGTGAAAGATTGATGAGAGGTGGGGTTTGAGATGGGATTATGGAAGGGAGGGTTTGGATGCCGGTTAATTACCTAACATCTGCGGATTACAGGGTTAGTTCTAAAAGAAATTTTGTTCAAATTTGGTTCCTAAAATGAAATTTGTATGCTGTTCAATTATATGACGTATTGTGAATAGAGAAAAAAATAATAATTTCTTTTAGCCTCGTCAAAGACTATGCTTACGCATACATTCTAAAGACGGGGAGTAATTTTGTTGCGAATTGAATCAATTTTGGATCCGGTTCTGTCTTTTTGCTTAAGCTTTATTAAAATCGTCGAAAATGTCTGCGCCTGATTAAAGATAATACGAAATGTTTTTAGAGGAATTTTATCGTGCGCTTTCACCAAAACAAAGAGCAATCATTTTTATATTCATAACCCGTACAAAATAAAACGTAAAAGATTATAGCAGCAAGGAACAGAAAACAGAGTCTTAAATTTTAAAGCCCTCGTCGTACAAAGAAATTAAACGGTAGAAGGTTATTAAAAGAGAAAAGGTTTCAATAATAATTTTTGTTTATAGGCGAGATTTAGACTTGTCAAGTTTCCTCTACCATATAACCTATGATCGGTGTTATTACAATTAAACATGACTTAATGTTTGTTTCAAATGTACAACGAAAAATCCTCAGAAAACTAAGAGAACATCTAAGGAATATGATTCAGAGCAAAAGAAGGCCCACAAGAAAATGAAATTTCAAAAACCTGTGTAAGCCTACTGATAGTAAAAGCCGAAGAATATGAAAGAGAAATCTCTGTGTATAGTTGTATATATCTAAGTGGACAGTTTAATATTTCACCTGTAACCGTAGCAATGCTGAAGAACCCATGCCATCATCAAGGTTTATTTATAATTAAATTGAATCCTGCTTAGCAGACTCCCGAAATTTCTAATTGATAGCCTCGGATAAGGCGATACCGCCGAATGGTATGAAATATATAGAACAAAGAGTCGCTGGAGGGAAGTGATACGGAATGGGGGGGCATATGAAAGGAGCAAACGATGGGATATCGAAAGAGAGGCGGTAATTCTGAAGAGTGTGACGCGCCCATAAAGTAAGGGATCAAGGCTTTTCTCCTGCAGATTACGATTTTCGCACGTAGAGAAGAGGGGGCAAATCGAAGAGGGAGTGTTGGAGAGGGCGGACCAAAAGAGGGTCGCTGAAGAGTGAAAAGAGAGCAACGTGTTAGAAACCTGTGTAACAAAGGATTGTGTTGGAGAAGTTTTATATATTGGGATAGTATTCTGCAAGCGGCCAAAGCGGAACCACTGAGCCGATGACGAATTCTTTGAGACAAGGCTCAACGGGGATGGTATTGTAAAAAGGAGGGAAATTATACTGGTATTCGAGAAAGAAATAGAGGCTTTTTGTCTTTGCGTGTCGGAGTGGGGATTTACGTCCTTCTGAAGCAAAGGTTTCGAAAATCCTGACGAATATCGTTGGGGACAATCCGGAAAAAGCGTCCTTTCAGCCTTACCGGCTGATGTATTAAAGAGGCTGTGAAGAGCAGATGATGTCATCTGGTCTTTTAATAACTTTTCCTCCCAACAAATGAGCACTATTGTCCGAAAGGAAGATTTTTACTTCTTGAGTCATTCGTGGGTAAAAGTGGGGGCAACAAATTCCTCTCCAGACACGGGAAAATTAAGACTATCAGATGTCTATGGTGTTAAGGTAAGATCGAGATTCTCGTCAGAAATTATCATCGTAATTATTGAACAAGTAATCTCTAAGCTCAGGATTTGACGGAAATTGATTACAAAGAAAATTTAATCGCTACTCTATCAATTAGAAAACAACGTATTTAGTTATAATTGACATTTTTATCAGTATTAGTATTTCTATCGATCTAGTAAATGGTAGCGAGATGTTAATGTAAATATCTGTGAGTTATTCATCACATTATGACATTTCTTACGGAATAAGTTTGTCTTTGTAAGTTTTTTATGCTAAAGAAATCATTTTAATTATAGTTCCGAAGAGTAATCTTTTATCGTTGCACCCCTCAGGGGAATAACTTAGGAATCTTGCCTAACGCACCTGATTCCAAATCTTTCACTGTCTTTCAGCATTCATATTCTATCAGTCTTGAAATATGTCATACTCGATAAAATAGGGCGTTTAAATAAGGGCAAATTTATAGCATAATGTTCTCCGCAGGGCGGATAAAACCTTTTTAAAGTTCTTTGTATACGATAAGCGATTTGTTGTCGCGTGGAGCCAAATTCGTTCGTTTGACTTACGTTGAGAAATCTTTTCATTTCAAGTTGAATTGATTGCCTAAAAGTAATTAATAATTTCGCAAATTAGTAACGTCGCAGGGAGCAAAATTGCTTCAAAAGATGTAAGCCGTTTCGACGCATAGCGGCTCACGTAAAGGAGACGCACAAGAATCGCTCCAAAATGCCACAGTAAATAAGTGTAGCGCGTGACCCAAGTCCTTTTTGACGGATGTTTCGGAAAGTTGGTACATTATTTGTCAGTGCTTCCCGGGTGGTCTTTCTCTTCACCCAACACTCCCCTTTCGTCTCCCTCGGAGGCAATTTCTTACGTCGCATATTATCCTGAGATATGCCCGCGATTAGCATATCAAAAGGACGTCCCAATCGTTTGCATGCCGAATTAGTTTCGTGGAAACTGTATCCCTACTTTTTTACGAGCCATTCTCTTCCCTTCCACCTTTACATAATGGGAACTAATGGAAACTTAGTTCTTCGCCTCAAAATTAACTCTCGCATTCGATATTTATGATTCATTCCGACTTCCTTATTTGATTGGTTCCTCGGCGAAACCACAATCACTAACTGAATTATCTCCGAATGTTTCATTATTCCTAAGCACTAAATCGGAAGTAGTCTAGTAATGAAATTACGTGTGGAGATCTGAAGTTTCATTATTCATGAACATTGTTCGATTAGGATGGTGGATACATACATTCATTCGAATGTTTACTTTGTTTTCTCTTTCCCTTTCCTCGAATATTTATTTCGAGTTATTTTTATCTCCTCGGCCCAAATCTCAGTCGCAGCTCATTTGAATCCAATCAGTTACCGCTTAAAGTTTTCCCTCCGTTCTCGAAACTCGGTTAATTCCTTCCTCGTCCAATTTACATTAACAATTTCTCCGCGAGGCCTTGAAAGCTTCGTCCCGAGAGAAACTCGCCCGGAAGAGTATCCCTTTTTCGAAAAAGACTTCTCTCGAAGAGGGAGAGAGTCGCGACAAAGTTGTCGGACCCAATAAATTACGGTGACTAAACAAAATAAAAGAGGGGAAATCCTCCTAATGAACATGGAATTGGTAACTTAATAGGACTCTCCATTTCGACATGTCCTTCGTGGCTCCTTTAAATCGGAATTCCTTTCGCGGCCCTTCGGCAGATCCTTAATAGGATTACTAAACATGCATGCGCGACTTCTTTGCCCACCGCTCGTGAGTTTCCCCTTCCTCTTTCTTTTAATAGGACGCGAGAAATAAAAGGAGACCCCCATCGGCCGATCTCACTTCGTCCAGCACTTCTTGAGCGCACCTGAAAATTAATGGGTTCTGGCAGTGGAAGAAAAAGGCGGAATGGAAAAGGGGGTCCGAAAAGGAAGGGTTGAGGGGAGAAAAAAAATAATCGGAGGAACAAATCCGTTGAATGTCCCGGAAACTTACCG
This sequence comes from Pachydiplax longipennis, assembly GCA_036926295.1. Lineage (NCBI taxonomy): Eukaryota > Metazoa > Arthropoda > Insecta > Odonata > Libellulidae > Pachydiplax > Pachydiplax longipennis. Next base: position 24,810,106 of record JAVFKF010000012.1, read on the forward strand.
AGTCACGAGGTATTCCGAGCTCAATGCTTCTCTTTCACACACTCGTTTCTTTGATGGCGGATGGGGATATAATGAGGATTAAGCCAGAAGTGGTTTGTAAGGTTGAGGAATGGAGTAGGATGAGCAGAAAACTTCCACAAAGGAGGAGAAGATAGACTTTTGTGGGTTGGGAGGATCTCACGACTTGATCTTGCGCTACTGCGGGGTAAGTTGAGGAAAATGGAATAAAGGCGATGGTGAGAAGTAATCCTTTCTAAGGGATAAGGTTGAAGTCGGATTCGTATTAAATCATGGCAGAGCTTTGAATGACTTATAAAGTCGCGAAGAGATTACAATTATTAGTTTCGACGTCGCTTGAAGGAGGTGATATACGATAGTAAGGCTTAAAATTTCGAATGATCCCCCCTCTGTAAATGTAGACTCATTCTCATTTTATTGATGGACATTTTTCATATTTTGCGAAATTTGATAGTGAGTTTATGAATGCTGGCTTATTCATATTTTATTTAAAGTGAAGTAATGAATTATTAATTTATTTCCATCCAAATTTGAATAATTAACGTAAATCACTATCATTTAATAATTAATTCGAATGATTATATGCATTTTTACCTCATCCAGATTGGTAATTAAAGTAAGAGCTATTTGAATTTAATACCTTTTAAATTTTCATTTCATCATTACTAAACCTCCTCAGTGGGGTTTTAATTGAAAAATCTTAATGTATGTGAGACATAAAGTCGAACTGCATGACTCACTAATGCTTTTAATTTTCTACAAATAAAGCTAATCGGTAATGAAAGAAAAGTTAGCTAAAAAGCGGGAATCGTATTTAAAAAATTCGAAATTTATTTTTCGTTGAAAATGATCCCCGTCCACGTCCTCATGTATCACAGCTGCAGAAACGTATTCTCGCACGATACGGCTCAGTTTTTTTTCCGAGCAAGCCCGAAATAACTAAAAGGGCATTAGTTATTCCAAAAATTCTCGCTCAATTATTTGATCCAATAACTTTTCCCCTCACTTTCACTTCCAAAGCCGCCGCCGTTTCCCAAGCGAAAGGGGAAAATTCGGGGATTTCTCTCGCGCGAATTTTTTCCACGATATACGAGGAAATAAAAAAAGGCATTCGGACATTGCCGTGAGATTTCCGGGAATCCACAATCGCCTGACGCCGAAACGTGACGAGGCAGCCGGCCACCGCATCAACCGAGAGACCCCCAGACGAGTTAAAAGGGGTGAATTCCCTCGTCATCCCAGACTGTGTGTGTGGCCATGGTTGGCATGAAAACCGAGGATTTTGGAAGAGTGGAATGGGTTTTGTATGGGCAGAAATCCGCGTAGGGGTGGGTTGATGGGAAAGAGAGATAGGCAGGCGGTTGGCTCATGATATGTCAGCGGTTACGTGCGTGAGAAAGAAAGTACAATGCGAATGCACCCTTGTATTTTGGAGATCATACGATATTAAAACTTCGCAGATCCAGCAATTTCGAATTCTTCAAGTGTGTTCTTGAACATCGGTGACCCTTTTGTACTTTTCTTGTTATCGTCCTTTTACTTTATCACCTGGAAATCATCCTAAGTATTAGTATGACTTTGAAATGAACAATTCTAAATAAAACGGAGAAATGTCTTGTATTTGTTGGCATTTTGTAGTTTGATTTATCAAATTTAAAAAATTAAGGCTGAATTGAATTCGTTAAATAAGTTAAAATGACTAGGGATGCATTTTTTAAAGTTGCAGTACATGGAAATATCGAAATGTAAAGTTCTACAAACGAGAACTAAGATTTTCCATCTTAAAATTTCGCTCAAATTGGCAAGATTTTCCATTCTTTTTTACCTAAAAAGCTGAATCATTTATTCTTTATCGATAGCAACAGTCAAATTTGGCTCAATCCATGCGATGGTACGCTATTTTGGCAGTGGAAAGATTGCCTGGATGCGGTCATTGCGGTTACTTGTTCATTAGCAGTTTCAAACAGTTCTTTTCTCAATAAAAGTATTTTTGGGACTATCTCCAACAAAAATCTTTTGAAATTAAATATAACATTAAAAGTGTATGAAGTTAAAAATCCTCGTGTTTTGAGCAAATTACAAGGGATAATGATACCTTCTACGGAATCTCAATCAATATTGAGCTTTTTCTAGGATCACCATTTATCTCGATTTTATGTATCTCTAAGAATTGAAGTGATGTGTAACCACATGAGTAGGAATTGAAAGGAAATATGAAAGTATATTAGAATGCATTAAGAGGATATCTTAACATGAACGTGGGTTGAGTACTCGGTCCGTCGCTTGGGCTGGTTCTGGTAACTGGCGAGGGATCGCAGTCTGGAAATTTTTTCTCTTTCATTCTTCCAGCCATTTTCTTTTTTCCGTCCGTTTGAAGAGATTAGCGTCGGCGTTCCTTAAAGGATCAGAAAAAAATAATCGGCAGAGGGCGCCGTTTCCTTTTAAGGAGTCAAGTCACGTGATGTTGCGCAGAAGCCATGACGAGTCCTCCGTGGTGGATTGTTGCTCCGTGAGCTGCTGCAAGGATGCGATTTCTTATTCCGTTGGCTATTCCCTCGGATTTTCGAGAGGCTTACTTTACTTTGAGGGTAATGGTCGGAAGAAGGGGGCGTTTGGTCAATTCTTAGCGATCGCATTCCTACTTTACTTTGGCTCTTTTTCTTTTCTTTCATCCCAATGCTTATGGCACTTCTTAGGCTCTGAATGCATAAAACGTGACCATGCCCTCTCACAAAGGCTTAGGTCGCGACGTTATTGTTTTCGTACGATTCGTCGTCGACGATGTAATCATTTGGTATACAAATATTCGTAGTGTTTGATTCCGTGCGATGGCGCTGCGGAGGATTTTTCTGAAATGTATTTTCTGTCTTTTTTTCCTAAGTAGTGGTGCATGCGCAAGATATAACCACTTCCGGGACTAAGAATAAAAAACTCATTTCTCAAGTTTTTGTACCCTGTTAATTTTTATCTATAGATATATTTCTCGTAAGTGAATGTTTACGGTCATGGCCAATCCATTAGCTTCTAGAGATATTTGAACATGAATTTGCAATCTAGGAACAACCTATTTAAATTTTCATCTATATGACAGTGATGAGAAGCATAAGAATTAGAAAATAGAAATCCTCGCTCAAGAAAAGTTTCACCTAATATAATCGGCGTAAAGTATGTATTACTCTTATGATCAAAAAGATCACACGTTCTTCTCATTCATTGGAAGTATCTATTGTAGTAGTTGTATACGGTAAAACGACTACGAAGAATAGCTAAGCATAAGAAGAGAAATGGGTATTAGAAAAATCTGGTGAGAGCCCGAAGGTTCTTCCATTTATCGTCTTGCTTCTTTAACCTGTTTCAGATTTGATTTCTGGGAACGATTTATTATTTTGGTGTCTTTTCTTTTGAGAACTTTCGAAATTTTTATTGCTCATTGTAGTCAACGTAATATAAAATTCGCACATAGTGGGCAAACAACTCGTATTGATTCATAGCTCAAACAGTAACCATTAGCATGTAATCATATTTTTATTTGCAATCTTCGTATAACGTAACGGAGAGAATCGAAAGTGATCCTGCCAACTTTAATAGACAACCGAAAAACTCAATCGCGAAATTCAGTTTCACGGATAGTATTTTGCCATTTAAGTCCGTGCACTTTGGCGAATAGGAATAAGTTAGTAGAAAGAAAAAATTTGACGCGTGGATCAGGAAATTTCAAGCCGTAGCCGCGGGTACCTTTCAGGCGAGATAATCATGTTTGTGTCGACGTGATAGATATAAAGATGGGGAGTCTAGAATGGCTTCGTTTGTCGATGGAAATTCCTGAAAGAACGTGGAGAATCAGCAGAATGCGTGTGGAGCGGCAGCACGTGCCGGAAGAAAATAAAATGGAAAAGAGCTGCGGCGTGAAAACAAAAGAGAAGAAAAATTCGATTTACAGCCTCCGTCGCTGTGAAATGTAAACGAAGCAGGTGTGATTTTTCAACAGCACCACCGAAAATTCCGAAGAGTTGTCGGAAGAGCGCTATTGCGAAGCAGCCATCCTCTATCACTTTTAAAGGCTAGCGAATGTATTTGATTTGATATAACATTTGATATAAATGCCAGTTTTTAAAATTAATTGCAATTTTGAATGCTGATATCTTCTTCTATGACGTCACTTGTTTTCTTTTCGGTACTTTACTTTTACGAATATTTCATCTTTGTTAGTGAAGTGTAAAAATTAAGATTGGATAGTTTTATTATATAACTTCTATGAAATATTAGCGATTCTTGAGCTGGATTGTAATGTAATGGAATAAACTCAGCATGAATTTAGGAATTAGATAAAATTATAAGGATCGGAAAATATACTTAAACATTCGATTAAACATGTAAAGATTTTTATAAATTGTACGTGCTGTAAAACCTTAATTACGTTTTTCATGTACTGCATGCTAATGAAAAATTATTCCATCTAATTATCTGCCGTATATTCTCGATTGTAAGACGCACTGTGGTTCGTATACCTCCGGACAGGCTTACGGTAGAAAAAACTTGAGTGTTGGGGCAGTTTGGGCATGATTTTAAATAATTTGAAAATTTATAGCTAGCATAAATTTTCTCAAAAAATTTAAATTTTCAACGATATCTGTTTTACGATAATTTATTTACATCTAATGCATCATACATTAAATGTTTGCCACTTTCCTGTGATACTATCCAAATTGCAGATTACATAACGCACTTCTTGTTAATTATTGGTAATCCTCGGTGAATTATCAAGTTCTCTGATTTTCGTAGCACAAGATTTCCTTCAGGAACAACAAGCCAATCAAACGCTCTATCGCTGGGCGATCCAAGATAATCGTTCAGCTTGGTTTGTCGTCCTCACGTCTCTGCGTGAGAACAGGATTATCCCGTAATTCCTCAAGGGGTGGAGAAATCACACAAACAGCTCAGAACCCGTGCCAGGACGTGTGCATTTGCGAAATCAAAGTGTTGAATGCTAACGCTACGCCAATAATCTGTCTAAATGTATGTACGAGCGTGAGTCGCCCTAGTAAGATTTTGAAAGCGTTGGAGGATAGAAACTTAAGAATAAAAAGGTTCCACGGAAAAATCCTCTAAACTATTCTTTCGCTATCCTTAAAAGAAGATCGAAGGCTGATACTTCTTTCTGATATGAGGTTTACAGCGAAGGATATTTACCTATTACATGATTACTCCAAAATTAAATAAATATACTTTTATCTCTTCTGTTTTTACTATTTTTTACAATTTGTCACTATGAAAAGTCCAAAGTTGAAGGAAGTTATTCTTTGAAAAATTAGACATTAGAGACATAGCAAAAGGTCGAGAGAGAAAATGCACAGAAATTTAGGATAATCAGAAAATAATTAATAAATTAATAATTATGTTAAATATTTCAAGAATTGTAGGATCTAAGGATTTTAAATTCGCAGAAGTATGGGGACTTACAAAAAATACGGGGGTTCGAAAATTACATGTCATCTAATTAGAAATTATACATAAAATCTATGTCTAACTCCTGACCCCTAGGTCCGTATTGAGAGGCCAACAGAAAAAGCATTTTGTCCCTCATAATCGCAATTTTATGAGGTTTACGTGAAATAAAGCATTAGAGTAACCTGTTTAAAAAGAATAGAAATGGATTCTTTCAGTTCGCTTCTTCATTTTTATGCCTCCTCATGGCTTTGTACACCTTAAGCCATCCGAAATATTTCATCCCTTATCTTCGAGATATTTTTGATGGCCGGATTATCTGTCATGTTCGCATAATGGAGATTCTGTGATACATAATGGTAAGTAGATCGGCGAGAGAAAGACAGAAGAAAAAAGAAGTACGTGCGATGGTCGTCACCATCAGTTCTGTAGATAGTGAACAGTGGGGCTTTGGAGAAGAGGGCCCTCTAATCTCCTCATGACCTTCCGACTCACGCTTTCACCGTTCTCAGTTGGGCTTGGAGAAGCACAGATAGGCGCGTGTGCTAAGGAATAATGATAAAGAAGTGGTAAAGAAAGAATAGAGGTGATAAGGGGGAGAGCTGGCCACAAATACCGTGTGTAGAAGTTATACTATCCCTGACGGCTATTCAAGATTTAGAAAAACGCATTCAGTATCGGTAAGGTATGTAAATACAAAAGAGTTTTCGTTATGTGCTGCCCTTGTTGGGTTTTATAGGGAGTTCGTGCTCGGAGGGGCATGGTACGTCTTAAGCCGGTGAAAAAGTTTCTGCGAAAGAATAGAATTTGTGTGGGGTGCGTTGAAAAATGTGGGAGACAATAATCCGGACGGATCGCAATTGTGGCAAGGAACTTATCTCCGCAAGTATAATCTTCGAATTGAGGATAAAAATGGAATCTAAAAAATAGGTTTATTTTTGTATGAAATCTGAGACTTAATCGTTTCTAATTATTTTTGACGGATCATCAATTGTAAATTTGGGCCTTTACTCACTGCTATTTCTTCATAGAAATAAAAACGATAAATGCTACGAAATTTTACTGCACCAGAAGTTACAGGCTTACCTCATGATGAAGCTGTAACAATACCAAGATCGAGTTATTTGTCATTCATGGTGCAGTAAGATTTATTAAGAGTCTAAAACATAGACACTAACTGATAGTTTTCCTAAGATTCATTTATAGAGGGTAAAATTATTTCTATTAGATTATTATGATTCCTTAAAAATTATAAGTATCATGAATTAGCCAACTTCAGCAATCTTCCCAAATTAGCTCAAAGTAAGCAGTCATAGGTATCCAGCTGCTGAAAATGCTGTGGAAAAAAAATTTGAAATCAACGTTTAATCGGCTTCACCAATCACAGTATTACTGCACAATGCTACATGACCGCATGCAACTTAGATTCATCGAGGATAAATACCATCGCAGAATCAGTTTTTTTCCAAAAAAAAAAACCAGATTTATACCGTATCAGGAGCGGAACGTATTGCGAAAGAAAATTCAGAGTTGTATTTGTGGAAATATAATATCGTCCCTAAATGGAGCCGCTGAGTGTGTATGTGAACCGCATGGGATTCGTAATGGTGGTGACAAAATAGCTTCCTCTTGGGAGCACCTTTCCGAGGGAATTGAAAGCGAGTATCTGCGCGTGCATGAATATCCGTGCAGGAAAGTCGTTAGCACGATCTTCCCATCAGTTCAACTTCCCCTTACCTACTGCATTCTGAGGTTTTTGCCTTTTCTTCGCTACCTTGTCAGCGATGGTGATATATGCTTAACATAAATGCAATTCTGCACGTTCCATTGAAACATAATGAACTTCATATATTCAGGGAGTAAATTTCAATCAGTATGATCTCGAAATTCATTCATGTCCTCTAAATTGCGTAGCTGGAAAATGAATGGATTTCCTTTTCGAAAAGTAAAATTTTAAAGGTGTTCTAATACGCCTCGTATATAAATTTGACCTGTATACTATCGGCTAGTAAGGTGTTCTGATTATATTGTTTCAAGACTCATCTAAACGATTTCATTATCTTTTAATTTTAATAATAATTATACCTAAAATTTCCATCCAAAGTGTAAGTGCAAACAATCAATTTCCCGATCTTGGAGTACTCGTGGATAGGTATAAGTGGTTGTATTAGATTTTTCCCTAATTGGTTGATTTTAGAAAATTCATTCACATAATGCAAAAAAATATCACTGCAGATTAGGATTATTTACGCTGCAATCGCATCAAAGAATATCAATCCTTGATGCTGAAAATTAATTTTAACTCAGTTTTATTTGTGATACATAACTCAATTCGTCGTTTAAACAGCAATAATTACCCCAAAATAATCACCCTGTTCTATCTAATTCCCTCGAATTCTGTCGTTAGGAAACCCTCGCTCCTTTTAAGCGAACTCTATACTTCTTTGTCCATCTTCATCTTCCTCACTTTATCCATTCCCTTAATCTCTTTCCGCTACTGCCTTTCCTCACATCCATCTCTCTCTTTTCACTCCTCATTAGGGTTGAGGATCTCTAAGCCTCTCCGCGTCCTTTCTCCTTCGGAAATTTTCACCATTCTTTTGTCGGCATTAAAAATAAACCAGACCCGAGAATGACCCACCTGGCACTCTTAGCTTGATAGATCGAGAAACGTCCTTTTATTCATTTTCTCCTCTCAGGATTCCTTCTTTCTTTAGCATTTACCCTCCGTACTTGGCAGCTGTCGTGTCCAATAGGGGTTTTTTCCGCGCGGGGCGACCTCGCCCGCGAAGTGTAAAATGGGGCCGTCATTCAGGCGGGAGTTTAGGCGGGGCATTTCGCGCCAAGCGGAATTAACAGTTATGCGAGGATCGCGTATACACGCTTTTACACTTTGGAAAAATCTCTCCGGACGCGAGATCGGTCGTTATCGCAAGGACGTCACATTTCTCGCTGTTTCCGAGACAGAGAACAAGTCGGCTATTTAAGACGCTCGGCCATTCTTCACGATCGGGTTTTTTTCCCGCCTTCGAGAGACTAGTTATTTTACCGTTCGCGAAGTACAAAATGTCGTAAGGTTTCAACCTTTAGGGAGGATTTTTCTCCAACGCCTGCTCCATATTCATTAACTACGGGGTTATCGATCCGAGCCGCGGAGTAATGTAATGATACCGGCTTTTTTATTTCTTCTAATGGATTTTTAATTGGGAATGAAGTTCTGAAATTATAGCCGTTATTTTAATCACAGGCCTTATAGATTAATGTATTTTATACATCGTTTTTATTGATTTTTCGTCCAATTTCATGAATCCGTTTTTTTTAACCGAAGCGATCACCGCCATTAATTTCGTTTATTGTTTAACAGCTTCGTCTTAATTTCTTATGGGTGTTCGAAAAATTTCATCGACATTAAACAGATTCCGTCATAAAAATATTCAATTGTCAAATATATTCATAAAAAATTGTGAAGAGAAAAAAAATTACCGGCTTATAATGCCTTCCTCCTTTTAGGAAAATTAAGAATCTAAAGACGTGCTTCAATGGTTATGAAAAGAGATCGCAGTGGTTTTCACATGCTTTTTTTTCTTTTTCTTCAAATGGCATCTTCGTAATATCTTTGGCCGTAATATCTGGCCATTCCCTAAGGCATTCCTTAATCCTTTTTGTTGACTATTTTTGTACCTTTACCGTTCCCTCCCCTTTTACACGCCGGAATCAACCTGAGCTTTGTAAATATGCCACATTCACGCTTGAATTTCCTTATATCCAATATTCTTTTTTAGCCCACACGCACCCGTTGTACAGGCGTATCCTGCCTATTCTCCTTCCAACTCTCCCTTTTTCCAACTCCCTTTTCTCTTCGCTCAGCCTTCTTTGTTCCAAATCCCGCTTCGCAGACGCTTTTCCGACGCCTCTCCCTTTCCACTTTGAGGTTTTCCTAAGCTTCTTACTTCCCTTCAATCCCACACCGTATGAATCCTCCCAGCACGACCGTTCTCCGCCTGCTCCTTATACGCAATCCAGACCAGCCACTTACGTACTATCCCCTTCTTTTGTTTCCCTTTTTTATTCCCGATTTTCTTTTTCTCTTACTTCCATCCCTATCTCTTTCCATCTCTTTGCGTGTCTCCCCGTCTCTTGCTCTCCGATTTACTTTGTCCACCCATCCATCAAACGTGTCACCGTAATTTTATCTCCGAAGATTTTATTGCGTTTAATTGAGGATTGCTCGAAATGTTATAGCTTACTTAATTTACGAGAATTGCTGTTTATTCCGCCGAGGATATTCTTCGATTTGATCTGAAGTAAAATGTGAATGCTGCTTAGCATTACTTCTATATGGGTAGTAGAAGATGTATTTAATCCCTGGAAATAAATTGTAATTTGGTTTCCTTGTTATTTCTCTAACGTATTTCTTTGCACTTTTCTTCTATAAATTTCTTTAACTGAACAGCTATCCTTCCTTAGGATATAAACCTTCCGCAGAAGCTACGATATTACTGTTCATCTAAGAAAGTATCTTGCGACTGGTATTTTGATGTATAGCTGGGTATGCATTTACTATGATTTTTGATCATTTAGCAGTAAAAGTCTTTGTAAAACTGCCTTTGCCTAGTAGCACTGTTCGTTCAAATTTATATACCATAGCCATATTTCCTTCCTCTATGAATTTTTCGTATTATTATTAAAAAAATATAATTTTCATTTCATCAATGAATTAATGATGTATTAAACGCTTTAAAGGTAGGAATATATCCGATATTTAAACGGTAGGAATCGTTATCAAACTTTACATGTTTGAATAGTAATCCGTAGTAATAAGTTTTGCTCTTTAATCCTCACTCAAACGAAATTCATTTCAAATCACAATGCATTTCATTACTAACATCATTTCGTCACACGGTATTTGCCCTTATTTATAATAAACGTAAATATTTCAGAGAGAAAAAGCACGTATATGTTGATTAATATTTAGAGCTGGGATTTGCGTGCCCGCACATTCTAGAGAACGTACATGACGAGAAACCCGCGGAGGCATTCCGTCGGCGGAATAAAGACAACCGGAATAAAATGTGAAATAGGTTTTTTTAGTGCGTCTTTTCTTTTATCCCGCTTTTATTCCTCCAATATCTCTCTCACTCCCTTTCTCCTCCGGCAATATCTTCTTTTGCGTCCGTATTTTTTCTCCTTTCAACCACTCCGTCTCAAATCGTCTTCACCCTTTGCCTTTATTGGTCAACCTTCCGTCGGTCTCATGTCCCTTTCTACAAACCACTAGTGGCTCCCCCTCATACTGCTTTGGTCTCAAATCCTCTGCGGCGAAGGAAAGAATCCGGGGGAGGGGATGAATGAAAGTAAGGGAGAAAGGCATCTTGAAAGATGGGAGTGAAAGGATTGGCCTGTCTGGAGAGGAAAGTAAAAAAAGGCGGATTTTGAGGATGATCTCGGGGCTGCTTTTCTTTTCTTTATCCAGGGACGAAGATGTAAGGGGCCTTACGGAGAAATGGAAACTTCACCTGCCCTCTCTGGAAGTATAGTTTACGTTTGAAAGTTTATCATCCTCATCAGCTTCAGCAAAATTTGGAGAATTTTCCCTTAAGCTCGATATTTCTTATAGTCAAACGGTAGCTAGATTGATTCAGATCAAATGAGTTTATATAAATCTTGTCAAACTAGTGTTATCATCGAGGTATAAGATAGTCACAGCAGATTAATCGCCTCCTACAGGTGAAATATTTCATCGATGTGGCCATTAAAAAATTGACTCATTTAAGGGCATTCATACTAGGATTATCGTTTAATCTATCCGTTTCTATTATTCATTTGAAATACGTGACCCTTATTACAGTTATTTAATTGGTAATTTGTTCCACTCTAGTTTTTGCAGAATATTGCATGTTCAAACCATCATTTCGTCTATAGTTAAGAACAATTCTTCGGAATGTAATAATTTTATTTTTCAATTTTAGAAAAGCTCGAAGATGTGCGGAAAGTAGATAAATAAAATGAATTTTTCGTATCTTTATCCCGTTCAAATCGCTCCTTACGCATCATTGTAACGTTTAAAATCTATTCTTGCCTCTATTTGATATTAATTAATTTTCTCTCAATCCCGGCTCATTATATTGAATTAGGTTTTCAAGGAATCTAACCGTCTAATTCTAACCGTCGATGATTACTTTCCACGATATGAATGTATGTTCTATTTGTTGAGTACTAATTGTATAGCTATTATACTTCAATATTGATAGGTTTCTAGATGATCAGTGCCGCATATAAAAATATAGAGAAAAATAGTAGATTGAGCTAAAGGTAGCTTAAAGCTTTTTATTCGAGCTTGAACTACCAGGAGAGATATTCTGTGAATAGCTTCTATGATACGTCGAGTTCCAATTCCGTCGGGGCTAGAAAGAAGTACGGAGAACCCATTCTTTGCTATATTTTCCATGAAATTTGGTTCTTTGAAGCGCAAGAGCTACTTCTATCCAATTCAAAATGTAAGGAAGGAATCAAACCGCGTTTTCCGCTCACATATCATACATTTTCCATTGAAGCGCAGATATTCCAAAGCTTTCGCGACCGAAAACTGCATGCTGCGACTTCCATTGTTGCTTCGCGCACTCAACCAGAAGTGAACTTTTTCCATCGCGAGAGCTATGAAAAGTGGACCCAAAGCACGTAGAGTACACCGAATGGGAATATATGCAATTTTTATTGCCCCCGCCCTTCCGCCATCGGGAAGGAAGTAAGAAAAGGAGGTGATTCGGTCGACGGAGGCAAAACTTCCTCTTTTGGGTGCGGTCTCCGGACGTTTTTACTGCGCGACAGTCTAGCAAAGAGGAGCCATTCGGACTAGGAGGAGACTTACGCGAAAAACTACCCCTCTCTTTTCAACATCGTACTATACTTTACCTCGCCAATCCTTTTCCTCCACCCTCCTCCTTTAGGAAATCCTACAAGCAAATGGACTCCCATACCCTCCCTGCACTTCTGGAAATGTTCATCCTTTTTTACGTTCGGCAAGTCGTTCGAGGAAAGTTCTCCTGCACCCCGAAAACCCTCAGACGGAAACAGGATGCCGTTCCCTAATATTTACTCGTCCACGTTCCCACTCCATATATCTAAGGAATATTCTCGGTTTGTTTTCTTTCGGTTCCCTTAAGGTACGTTATTGTCTAAAGTTTTTTGTTGTATTTCTTCCCCGTCCCTCCATTATGTTGTGGCCTTAAGGAATGGGACGTTGGCATCTTAATTTTTTTTTATTTTGTTACGTCTATATATGGTGAAGGAATGGAGGAAGGCTTTTCCGAAGATTTGTTTCGCTTGAAGGAACTTGTTGTTTCGGCAGTATTCGGAGAAGTTAAGCTGTGTTTCCGGTACTTTTCTCGAATTTCGAAATGGCTGGATAATAAGACTCGTGAGCATTATGATAGCCATGACCATATATTCTAGTTACGACTTTTTCCGTTATTCTCATTCGATCCCCCTCAGGTCATCGAGTTTATCCAGTCTGTGGGTAGGAGATTCCATAAAATAATTCTCTTTCATAGTTTTGAAACGAAAGCAGCTTCATCTCATCACTGGGTACAGACAAGGCCAACTGTTTAATAATTTTATTCATATAACAATAGCTCATACCTTTAAAATGAAAGTTTAGTCTCATATATATAAAATTTAATTATACCTTTATGGGTATGTTATATAAATCTCTATTATATGGATATTAATTTAATTCTATTCCAATTATTTTTTTAGAAAACATATTTCTATTGCATTATTATGAGTGATTCTCTAAGTTATTAGAGCTTTTCAAAAGACATCAGTTCAAATACTGAAGGGTGGAGCAAAATATATTTACTTATAAACGAATTCAGAGGACGCTAATTAATTTGAGCTATTTATTTTTTGCTATTACTTTTCATATTATTCATAAAAAGAAGCAGAGATATTAATGAGCTCTCTTACATATCTAAAAATCTGTTTTGCGTACAAGTGCTACTCTACGTAAGGTATGTTAGCGATCAGTAAAATTTTGGAAATTATTTATTTTCAGTTTTTAATTGATAATGATGTTCTACGTTGTACGATTAAATCTATATCGATTAAATTATAAATAGTTTTACCATTCTTTTATTATATTATGCAAAACAATGGAACCGAATACAGATTTTAACCTACACTTTGTCATGATTCCAGAAATATTATCACTTTCGCAGAAAATGTACATGCTTGTTGATCACCGTCATTCAATCGAATAAGGTGCACAGAATATTTCATGTAGTCATATATTCCTCCGCCCATTACTGATTCTGTGAATTGCAACTTTGTCATCAAGATTTGTGGCCATTCTAACCCATGTTTTTCTTTTCCTTGCCTACTGTAGGCGCATGAGCAACAACCGACTTCGTCACTTGCCTGACATGCTGTTCGCCAACATGCCGAACCTCCACAGACTGTAAGTACATATTTTTGTTTTATTCTTCTTTTCCAAACTACCAACTTTGTGGTGGTGATTCCACACTCTTATCTTTGTCTGCATTCTCCTGGTGCTGTATTTTTTCCGAGTGATTTATTGTCTGACATACGCGAATACGAATTTACGCGGTGTGTATAATAGAAAGAATACTATGGTTTCTTGGAAAAACGTAGACCTTTCCAATAACGAGGGTTTAGACTTGACAAACTACGTTTAGTTGAATATCACACCTTATTCTTAATAAAAGACTTTATGGCCGTGCGAAATGCGCACAGCGTGTACCATTGCGTTTTATGCATTGAGGTGTTTTCATTTTGAAAGAGTTTCAGACGCGTCGTAAAACGAGGCGTCTTTACACAGAATGTACATCTGCGGCTGAAAAGTGAAATCTTTTGGAAAGAAATCTTGCTTTTCTGGCCCTCGAAACTGATCTATGCGAACTTAATGCTAAATCAAATAGAAGGGTAAATCACTTTCTATAACAGTGAATGATAGCTGTACGTTAACGGTGTATGGCTACTTTAAAAAGGTTCTATTTCGTCATTAAACATATTCTTCTTAAACAGCTCATAATCACGGAAAAATACATCACGTTGTGTTTTTCATTTAATTCGACGTAACCATATCTGATAGGAAAAGCGAAAAAATCTATTTAGATTGAAAACGACATTTATATAGTTACAATTAATAAAACCTCATAAATTAATAATACATATCAATATTTAAGGAAATCAAAATTCACAAGTATGGAAGCTTATAATCTTCGTGCGAACAATACTTTAAAATCTTTTTTTAATAATGTCTAATATTGATGATCGTTTACTTTTGTAAGGTGCATTCATATTATGCATTTCATGTTCAGTATTTATCACCGAGTCTAGTGATTAGAACTACAATTTATGATTAACTTCGTGATGTCTTAGCAAGAACAAATTTTTCCCATACTTCCGTCTTTGCTTTTCGTCTCATGGAGACTTCTATATTTGCTTCCACAAACTTCCTGTAAAGTCTCTATCCCATCCACCTTCACTCATTCGGCAGAATCCCCATTCCTTTCATACTTCGTCCGGTCCCCTTAAATCTTCCCTTTCTCCTCGCGATCCAAAACAACACGGCACTCCCCATTTCACATCCTCCCATTCTCCTTGTAAACCTGCTCCTTCGGTCTTATAACTCACCACTTTACCTACATCCAAACTCCCACTTACAAGAAAGTTCACCTTGGCACCAACGATAACATCAGACGACTAGCGTGATTTTCCGCGAAATGGGTTATAGTACCCCTCGCTGACCTTTTAAACTTTTCCTTAATTTTTGCAGTTTTTCATATTAAACAGAATGATTAGAATCCTCTTTGTTCGAACTAATTAGTTTTCAACTAGGTTCATCATCCGCATGAGGTTGATAATATAACGGATTTTACTCTCATTTTGTAAGAGAGAGGTCATATAATTTGGCACAAACGAGTCAGGAAAGTATAATTCATATTCATTGTTTTATAAGCTTAACATTGATTATCGATTTAAAATATAATAATTATTATTTTCATTATAATCGATAGTGAAAATTGCAATTAGAATTTTACTAAATTTACGAATCTTCTATAGTTTGAGATGCTTTAAATAATCCATAATATGTGCAAAGAAAATCTTAAAAGAGATTCAAATACTGTGACGTGCTATTTTAGCTTCCACGATGCTATATTGTAGTTTTTTCATAATTATTTCTTAAAATATTGAACCTGTATTTGATGGTAGGAGTTGGTGTCTAATAAAAATTAAGCAATCAAAAATACTTTAAATATATTCTGCAGTTTTCTATAATTTTAGCTGGGTTATATTAGTTTATTTGATCTTAGATCGAATTGGAATATCAAATCCATTAAGGTAGAAAATTTTCTCAGTCGTTTCCGCTGATTATATACATTATATTCTCTATAATTTCTCATAAAAAATTCCGTATGATCCGTTGAATAAAAAAACGATAGATATGAATAGATACTTTAAGAATATCGCAAAAGTTATTGGTATCAAATCAATATCATCAAGGGTTTTAGAGAATACACGTTTCCTAGCTAGAATGATAGATAACAGAATCCAACGATCTTCTCATCTCTGAAATGTGTAACTCATTCGGCTAATAGAGAGAATCACACGCATCTTTTTATTGCTCGTAACCAATCGATCGGCAGTAGTATTCAATATTTCACCGAGGGAACGCCTCCACCTTTTCACTCCAATTTAATATTCCTGTGAGCCACATTCCAATCAATTATTAACCCGCGCTCTCCTTCCCCACCGATTTATCCATCCTTTTTCTCTCCTCTTTCATTTCCCTCTCTCTCCGGGACGTTTTCACCTCTACTCTTTCAATCTTCGCCTTTCAGCATCTCGCTTTCCCTCCTTTTAATTCCTCACCTCCCGAGGCCTTTCTGCCTTTTTCCAATCTTCTCCCCTTCTTTCGAGATACTCCGTCACCTATGGCTGCTTTATCGCCCGAGTACTTCCACCTCCTGTAGAGTCGAGGAATGGGTGTGGGACTTATGGGAATCGCCCTCGGGATTGGGGGAGTAAGGGTTAGAGGCGAAAGCAGAACAGTGAGTGCACGTCCCATCCATCTTTAACCGAGGTGTTCCCAGTCAGACCTCTCTTCTTCCATCTGTCCTCCCCCTCCTCCTTCTTCCATTTTCTGCTTTTTTCCCTATTTTCTTCGTTTTTCTCATCCTTCTCTCTCTCTCTCAGCCGTTTCCCATTTCTTCTCTGAGTTACTTCGCACCTAACCGTTCACCGATTTGCTAGCGATTCCTGCGGTTTGGTCCAACCTTTTTGGGTTTCTTCCGAGAATTGATTACTCGATTTATTCGGATTTATCAATTCCCTCCTCACTGATCTTTTTAGGATATCACCTCTGCAAAATTCCAAGTTTCTTCAATTTCTTTGCTGCTATTTCCTCGTGTAACTTTTCTTTCGTAATTTTGATGGACTTGATATTCACATAATTCAAATCTAAAACCTTTGTTCCAATCATTTGGGAGAATTTTATCACAGTTTCTGTGTATATGAACAATATTGATGATTAATGATGACGAGGTAACCCAATAGACGCATGAAACTTGTGATAAGATCCAGTGGATTCAAATAGGTAGACGAGTTGCAATTATATTTAAATTATTATTAATTTATGATTATTTGCCGCATGATCCAAGGGCTGAGTTGGTTGTTAGCGGAACGGTCTCTTAAAAATCGTAAATATTGCATCTTACGTTTTATTAAGTTATGCAAATATTAGAGCAAATACTAAGCATTGTCTTAAAAACTGAAAGAAAAAGCATCCCGAATAGCCAAATAAGAGGTGCATTCACTTTTAGTGAAAGCGGTCCCAGGCTCACTACTCACTATGAAGTAATATGAGCAAATTATCTTAGTTGTTGAAGCAATTTTAAAAATACTACTATTGATTGATATAAACGTAGATGGGAAAAGGAATTAAATATGGAATACGAAGCTCAAACCTGAAAAGGGAAAGAGAAAAGGATGATCTGAACTAAATAGTAGGTGGATAATATAAAGTTAAGGTCAGGTTACAAGCTGTAAATTTGAGAAAGTTTGGCCAAATAAGGTAGAAAGAGGGCCATTGAGGTTAGATGGAAACATATATTGTCAGTGGGGACTTGTTGGCTCACTATTTCTTTTTCCTTGACTGTAGTGTATGTTTAATATATGAATGTCCAATGTCACTGAAAATAAATAAAAGTAGTTGCTTCTCTTCATAAAGAATGGAAAGAAAAAGAATCTTAGCCTCGGCTACAATATGTTGCATATATCAGTCAGAGAAAAGACTATCCAAATTTAGAAGCCCTTGCGAAAACATATCGGGTTGGAAACCGAGAGGAAAGCTACACGTGCGAGAATTTGATATGGTATAAAGGCAACGATTATAAAAGGGATAATATACAGATGTCTGATTGAGAAAAAAAGCAGGAAAGAAAGAAGGATCGGAGAAGAAAAAGAATTTCTTTTTTTCCTGTTCTCCTCCTTTTCGGTATCTGAAGTAGTTTTCCCTCTTGAGATCGGTTCGACTGTGCCTTACTGCCGAAGATAGATTGGCCTTTGAGCCGGCTTCTTCGGATGCGCAAGAAATAAAAAAAGAAACGCGAAAAGAGTGAAGGAAGGGATAAATAAAGGAGGGACAGGTGCTCCCCACTCCTCCTCTACTTAAACTCGTAGCAATTCCTTAAAAAGCGGCGCTGAGAATGGGGATGGGATACTACCACTATACGACGGAGAATATTTTTTTCTTACTTCTCTTCACCTTCAAAACTTTACCGGTGCAGTGCGATAATTGATTACTGAAACGCAGCCACTCGAATCATAGCCACTTTACTAGCAGATCTACTTCTGAAAAGTATTGTCCTTTTCTAAGAATGTCCCCGAAGTCAGAAAAGTATCATTTATATTGAAGGTTTCCTCCCTTAACTTTGGTGAGCTTATACGTATCATGTTATAGCTCGAAATGTTATTATAATTTTGATTGAAGCTTACTTTATCAAAATATGAATGTGATTACTGAAATCGTCTCTACTTTGAATTATCGCTCACTGATAAAATGCTAAATTCTCTGGTAATCTTTTTCTAGATATTCCTGTTACCAAGTTTAAAGTATTATTCAATGTTTATTTATAGAGTATAAGTTACATACGAAATAACTTGTTTCCCTATTTTCTTGCTATAAAAGTGGAATAAGTGCTTTTTCCCTCTTAGGACGAAACTAACGTTGAGATGTACAAATCTGGACGTAAATTCGTTTCTAGGAGTATATTTAGCTACCTCGGTTCCCCTCATTTTGTGTATATAACGTAATAATATGATCGTAATGATGTTTAAAATTGAATTTGATTTTCCTTTATCATCATCTAGTCATCCTAAAACCTTCATACCTTACATATCACTCACTACCACTTAAACTTCATTAAGATACAACTATAAAGGTGCCCTCGCCAATATATATCCTCCTTTTTCTTTTCTCTTCCATTTACCCATCCCAAGAGCGAGTCAAAGGAAAGGAGGATAAGAAAGGGGAAAATAAAATTAGACACGAGACAAGATAAAAGAATCTTTCCATAGGTTTATGGTCGGAACAATTTCATCCCTTGTAGAACCTACAGCCCTTCTTTCCTTTCTCAGAGGGGAGTCATCCTAAGCGTTTTATCAATATATAATTCAATTTTAGGAAAGATTTAAATGGCCAAGGTGCAAGAGGAGAGGATAATCCAGGACAGAATATATTCGAGGAACGTGTGTTGGCTGCGGGGGCGGGCGTCTTTAGGCTAAGTGGGCGGTCTTGTCGGTGAGACGACTGCAAAGTGGAACCGGTAGTAGGAAAAGAAGGGGAATGGGAAAGAGGATGGCTGGAGTTGTTGTAGCGATCATAGGGGAGTTGGAGAATGAATGAATTATTGGTAAGAATAGATACTCTTGCGGTCGCAGTATCTGAAGCCACATTCCACAAGTACATTCTAGACATAGTAAACCGTAAAAACGTTTATTTTGAACCTATGTGGTCATTGTAAATATATTCTAATTCGGTTTGACGTTTCGGTAATAACTAGCCTAGTAAAGATAATTCTTTAAGGAAACATCTTCGTCGATTAAAATCTTCCTCGGCCAAAACAATATTTTCGCGAGTTACCATTTCACAAGTTAAATTGTAAAACACATGTCAACTCTGCCTAAAAACTACCAATATTTCACATTAAAATTATTTATCTATTTGGGCAGCAACTGTTTATTTAGACTGAGCGAATTTTCAGTTCACGCGTACTTGCGCGAGAGTCCACCAATACATCAATTACCTCAATCTGTTTTATTTAACCCGTTTTGTAAAAAAGGCTATAAAAATCTTCGAAACCCAAAATATTGGTCATCAGTTTCTCTCTTTGTTTATAAAATTTTATTTGAAAGTTAGTGACATTAATTTAATTAATTCTATTTTATGGAATTGGTTCATGGACGAACGATTTGTGTGCAAAAACGAGTACTAAAATAGCCATGCGTTTTAGATGCAGCATCGCGTGTAGCAAGGTATAAAGTAAGAGTGGGGAAAGATAAATAAATGTTTTTATTCCTGCAATGTTGAGAATAACAAGTCTCTTCTTTCATCTAATCTAGATAAGCAAATGGAATAAGAGCTATGATAAAAAGTAGCATAGGAATTGGAATAAAAACCAGAATTTAAGGTTAAATTATTATAAGAAATGGAAATGTATGCTATGAATAAATTTGTGGAGTAAAGCGGAGAAAAATACAGAAAATGGAGATGATGTTGGCCAAACAAATGAAACCTCAGAGAGAAATAAGGGAGGACAGGATTGGGATACCTAGTTGTAGTATACTAAGGGTAGAGTAGGAAGATAGACTATGTTGCGGGAGTCGATGGAGTGGGTCAGTTGGGAGAGAGAAAGTGGGGATGGGGAGGGATAAATCAAGCCATTCCTCGGGACTGCACTACGTAAGACGGAGCCTATCTCGAAGGAATGCAATCCATGGCCTTTTCTCCTTATGCTCTCTTCTCGTTTCCTATCTCTTCTTCTCTCATCCTCCTATACTTTGCGAGTTTAGTACTGCGGACTTGGTCCGTGTGCAGGATCATTCATATATGGCCGGTATTTTCCCTTCTTTGTTTTCTTTCTCGAGGTAAATGCTGCAATCTCTGAGAGATATAGAGGAAATGTTTTGCGGGATGAAGGGTTGATATTACAGTCGTATGTTTCTTTCTATTGAAGTGTAGAATATTTTAGATGCCGAAAGTAAAATAAATAGTTTGGTTTTGTGTGATTTTAAGCTTGACTATGGATTTAACTATGATGTTCTGTTCATACGAGTCCTTCATTTTCTTGCTAAGGAAAATTTTCTGAGGGATATGACTGGCTTTCCAGCTGCGTAGATTTCTAGTTTGTTTATCAATTCATAAGAAAGTAGGATTCTTCACTTGAAGACTTCATAGGGAGTTTTCATATGGAGAGAAATTGCCTCTACCATTTGGACAACTCAAGTTATGAGAAATAATAGAAGAAAACAATTTAAGTTTCCTCTAGCGTAGAAGTTTTCAAATAGCATCATCCATATGGAATTCAAAAGTACATAAATACTATCACTGAGGCTACAGTTATGGTGTGTTCTCTATCATTCCCTATACTAAAACACAGCTAAATCTCAAACCCTTCTTCTATATCATAGAAAGCTACTTACCTAAATGTTACAGTATATTTTAATTTGATGTTTATGGAATGCATAGCTCTCATTTTTATGTCTCTGAAGATTAAGAAACAGACGGAAGAGCTTATGTGTATCACTTTTATGCCCTCATAAAGATAATCCTCGTCTTCGTGGCTCGAAAATAAATCAAAGGAGACCGTCGTATTGTGAGTCTGGTATTGAACGACCCATGGGAACAATATCAAAGGTTTCTGGGAGATTAACGGTCCTCAAATATGGCACATCTTCTTCTCTCGCGTGGAAAACTGTTTTCCGAAGAAAATTACGGATGGGATTACATACGGCAGGAAAGCTTAAGAAGGAAAAATAATCCTTGTGGAATACGGCCTCTGTCCACTCGCAACGTCGGCATTTTTAAAATCGCTTTCGGACTGAGGATTTCTTCGTTGCTGCACTATAACATACGATAAAAGGAGACCGAAAATCTCTAAAGCGGCGTATCTCTAGGACATTTTTCTTTCTTCCGATGATGATGTCAAATCCTCTTCGGATTTTTTGGTCGGTCGTTTCGGTTCCATCTACTGGATTCATTTTTTTACGTCCTTTTCTCAGTCTAGGGATTTCATTTGTCGCTGGTCCGCGTCTTTTCCATGCAGAAGTATCGATAAGGCTCCCTGAATCGAGACGTTTCCTTAATTGGTTGAGGTCACTGATTCTGTTATGTCCGAGTATTTTTTCCTCCGATAGTCTTGGTTATCTCGATGTGTCTTTCCATTCTTATCCGAACAATTAAGATGAAGAAGCAAGGAAAACGATAGATATACAATCTGTAATTATTTTCAATTACCTCGGGGTTATTTTATATTTGGGGAAATTGTTCCTTAATTATCTTTTTAAAAATAGAATCGACCAATTACTTCAATATAACGATCTCTTAAATGGCTCCTTTACTTCAGACTTTTACTGGGAATAAAGAGAATTTCATATATCCTCCATCATTTACTTATATTAATCCACATCATTTACTTACTTTCATTCTAGATATCATGCTGAGGTCAGAGGAAAATCTAGAAGACTAGCAAAGTAATTTTGTTCCCATCAGTGCCATCCCTTGTTGTTGTTAACAAAAGACGAGTAATACTTGTCCTATACTGCAGCTCCTGCAAAGCAATTGCATACACAGGAAGGACATTTATAAAAAGGGACATTTCTAAAATGTGATAGGTTTTCTTGCCAAAGTATCCATCTTTTAACCATTACTTACATTGTTAGACTTTCTTTTTATCATTTTCCCGTTATACCAAAAAGAAAGGAATTTGGCGATGAAAGAACGAAAAAATTCCTAAAACTGCTCACAGTCACCAAGTCATTTTACTTCAGTCATTCTTGGGAAAGTTCCCGCATTTTCCAAAATAATTTGCGATTTTGGATTTGGCAGGAGCGACAACAAACCTAATTCAACGTGGAGGGCCACCTCTCACCTCCACTTTCCTTAAGATCTCATCCCTCATCTTATATCATAACCACTCGCCCTGGCTTTAGCACCCAGGAACCTCTTTCTTTTCCCGAAAAAAATCACACACCCCCAAGGGCCCAACCCATTCGATCTAACCCCATCTTACCTCGGTTCACCTACCCCAAATCTCTTAGCCTTTTATTCTTTTCCCTTCGGGGCTAAATGGACCGGAGAGGGATTTTTGGGACTCGTGCCAAATGATCCTTCCCTCCCGCCACTTGCACCTCCTTTATTTATTCTTTTATGCCATTTACAAATAATTCATCCTTTTCTCTCTCTCCCCTCTCCAGGTTTTCTTTTAGAGTAACTAGAGGGTAGTATTACTTCTAATATGTTTCATTTTCGTGTTGAGCTCCCTAGTTTGTGATTCTGTTTCTAAATTGTATCTCCTAATCTTAATGGAGACACAACTACCAATCTATTGCGAAAGCGATAATCTGAATCCCTTGTTTTTAATACGACGAGTACAGCGCTTGGCTACCTTTATAGCTTTTCGACCAACTCCTTACGTGAATTAGGTTTTCGAGCAACTGCCAGCGCAGCAGAGAGAAACAGTCGTAACAAATGTCTTGATTTCCAGAGTACATCGCGGCTTATAATCTCCATCTCTCTTAATCCCTCTCTCGTAAGGACTTTCACGAGATACGAACTCTCCGCAAGACCAAATCCCTTCGACTCAGATTTCTAACGCGAGATAGCCGACAAAGAGTCATTGCATGTTTGTGCCCGGTGCTTATTTTTATCAAACCCGTTACATTAACGCGGAACGTAATTCTCACGAACCCACTTAGTGAACTTTGGAGAAATGCCCCATTCGTATATTTCCCGCGGTAACGTTACGTCCGAGCCGAATTATTTATCCCCGCGAGCTCTTTGTCAGCTTACTTCTCGAACGGTAAGAACGATCGCCCCTTTTCTATTCCTCGACTTTTAAATATCCCCACGATTAAAAAAGGAGGCGAGAATTTTAATTCCCGCCACGACCGCTGAAAAATATAGCCGAAAGTATGGAGAAGAGCAGTTTCTATTAATAGAGGCGTCGCGTGATCGAGCGCAGTTAAGGCCATTCCGAAATGTCCTTATCCCGTCTCCGCATGGCGTGGAAGATGAATGGTGAGTGGTCGGATCATCGGAGGTAATAAATACGGCGTTATTAATTACGTCAATATAATCTTCCCGTCTTGACGTCGCGTTGAGCTATAAGGATATCCTTCTCCGGGGTGGAATTATAAAAAAAATAACACACGGGACCGCGTCTCGTAGAGAGCCATAACTTTCCTGCGTAGGAGATCAGTCGCGGTCCCAACGTTCGCTTTTGATAAATACGGAGTTTCCGAATTTAAAATGAAAATTCAGTTGTTTTGTGCCGCCGCGTGCTTCGTAATATATTTCGAGTGAAAATCGTGCGACGGGCTGACTGTCCCATTTCTCACTTTATTAAAATGCCTTGATTTCCATGCGACGGCATAAATTCTGGAGAGTGTTTCAAAGTAACGCGAGGTCCGTACCCGGTTGATAAGTTAATAATATTTATTGTCCGAGTGGAACGGATTATAAGTAATTATTCTTTCGAGGATTATTTCTTATACCTTTTCTTTTGGTGTTAAGTTACTTTGATTCGGAAATAATTGCTCTTTTTTTCAAGAAAATAGGTTCCATTAAATAAAATAATCAAGCAACGCTCTCAGTTTTCTTAAATAGCCAGAAAATTACTATAAAGATTCTCTTCGTTATCGTTGTTTAATCAAAGTCATACTTATTATAACATTTCTAAAATAATAAACGCCACTTATTCGAGCATTTCTTACTGCACTAAGATACCAGCCGATTTTTAATTTAATATTCTTACAATCATGGATTTAGATTCCTACATTTTCTTCGTAAGCGTTAATTTATTAGTAGGGCTAAACTAATAAGTAATTACGTAAAAATAATGTAGTATAATCTTCCTACAAATTCCCCAAATTCCGTTTTAATCATTAAACTGAAATAATTAATTATATTTATTCCTAACAATCAGATGATAATAATGCCGGATAATTTTCTGTTTTTTAATTTTGATAGTAAATTTATTACACTACGTCTAAGAGTAATATTTATCTTCTTAAGACATATATTCTAATTTAATTTCCCATTCTCTCCATAAATTCACGTAGGCTTTTTTATCTTTGGAAGAAAACTAAAATATTTCTAAAAATATACATTTCGAGAATGACTATTTCAGTTCTGTTATTCCAATCCTTCTACGCTTCCTGGGGTGCATTTAAGTCCCGTTATAGCCACAGAATGCATTCACTAACTATTTAATACATTTACCGAAGATATATTGCCGTTCACGGCCAAACAATACCGGAATGCCGCGTAGAATTGTGTACCAAAGCATCGCTCCTTATCTCAGCCCTTGTACGCCCCCCGTTTCGGTCTTTCAGATTATGGCTTTTGTGTGCTCTCCTTAAGAACGCGGGGCTCAAACAAAGAAAAAAACGAGCAGAAGGAGCGGGGGAGTGGGAAAAACAGCGGAGGAGATCGAAGTATATCATTTAAGCGTTATGGGGGGACATGTTTCGAGGGGAGAGAAACCCGCTGTGTCAAAAGGCTTCGAAATATAACTGATTTTATCGCCATTTCGACCTTTCTTTATGGACCCAACGGCGGCTCGGAGTTGTTTCACCGATACGAGTTACGGTCCGCCATACTTGGGTGCGGCCTCGCCCTTGCTTCCTAAGGGATAAACGTTCGGTAGGTGCTCCCAAGAATAAAAATCATCCTTTTGGACCTCTTAGTTCTCTCTCGTACTTCTTCTTCCCATACCTTTACGTTCTCTTTCTTCTCCCTCATTTTCTGACCCATTTGAAAATATTTATGGCGGGACAACTGCCGTAAATAAATCGTAAGTTTCCCGAAATACTTTTTCCCGTATGTTGTCTCCCCTAATGGTTAATACCTGTATCTGTTGATTGTGTCGGAGTCTTTAGGAAAGCTCCATCTCGGGGAAGGGGATGAGGATTTTTGGGTGAGGAGCCCACATGGATTCATCGATGTCGGATCGCATGGCAGAAAAAGCTATCGGAAAATGTTTCCGTGGGTTATATCCCTTCATTTAGTTATTAATTGCCTGATTTACATGGACAGGCCGCTTGTTCTCCGCGTTTATGCCATCTGATTAAAAAGATTTGTGGAAGTAGCGATTGAAACGTTGAGGATAGATAGGAGTTTGCCGTTGTCGATACGGCCTGCTTTTTACCTACTCTCCCATACAAGATGTTATCTTTCCGAAGATTGCGTAGATATATTTTACATGAATATTTATCGGCGATTTTAACTTATATATATTTTTTGACATCGATGAGTTATACATTCGATAGTATTTGTGCGTCTTCTGTTGAACGCTCGAATTATTCACATTAGATTACTAATAGGTATTCGGTCGCTGTCAGTGATTGGTCATTTACAATTCAAAGCTACGTTGTCATCCCTACTTTGACTCATTAATGAACATTCTTCATCTGATGTCACAACATAAAATATAAAAATTATCTCATATTTATTCTATGTTCACCTCAAATTATGGTTGGTAGTATTTGATATTTGGGTGGAATGTATCCGTAACAAGGTCTTCTGCAGAGTCAATATATTGTCATTCTATGATTAAAGTTGGGATGAATTTAATAGATGTTGAAGAACAAAAATAAATTATGAGATTTTAACTTCTGTACATGGTAAATTTACATTAATCACGACTTTCAACTGTATCATTACCAGTAAAGAAAGAAAAATTCAAAGATGTTGAAATGTTCTTTGCTTTTAATAACCTTCTTTTGTTGTGTGGATATCACTGAAATGGATCAGTTTAAATATATGCTTTCACAAACCATGGAAAAAGATAATATTCAATCATATCAAATTTCAATGCATTTCAAACCTTGGTGTTTGGCTCATACTGAATCATTGTTTTTGCTGGGATTCGCTGTGTGCGTTTAAAGATAGAGATACAATGTACGCATGCGTGCCTTCGGGAGTTCGAAAGAGGTCACAATTTATGTTCGCGGGTCGACTCCTGGACAGGTGTGGAGTGAGAGAGGATGTCATCGACAGCGCTCTTTCTATCTTCCGATTCTTTTCGCTCCCTTTTTCTCTTTCTATGTGGCCATATATTTCTTCCTTTTGCTAGTTTATTGTTGGGGACCTTTCTGAGGACTCGACTATTTTCTGCGCAGGAATTCTCGTCTTCCTAATATAGAGGTAACATCGTTGAGTTTATAGAGTTCATTACTTACCTGGAATTAAAACAGACGGCGGTTGTATTCGGGATATTTATTTATAGACATAAATATGAGTTATTCTGATATATTTTAACGTTCATGCATCTTTTAAACTCGTTGAAATTCCCTATTCCTGGATGATTATGTAGTTTGATGTAATGTACCTTATTGAGAAGGGAATTTTATCGTTTCAATCTTTGTCTATCAGCTTTAGTTTATTAATCAAGCTTAAATTTGTTCATTTCCGATATGCTTGGCCACTAAATAAAATTATCGCTAATATTTTCAAATTCTCGTAGTCGACGCTTTCATTTCGGAATTTGGCATTAAAATATACTTTCAGGTTATAATGCGGACGGTAAATGCAGAATTTAAATTGACAATGATTTTTAATTACATTTTGTACGGCGTTCCACGAAGTACGTACAATAACAGAATAAACATTACGTGAAATGTACCTTAAACATTCCCATTCACACAGACGAACCGGCTTACCCGACATGCAACAGGATGTTGGAAGCGATTAATTTGGAACGAAAGTTGATTATGAGAGAAAACTTTCTCTGTGTAGACATGCGGTTTGTTGCCAGCAGAGGTCAATCGATGACCCTCCAGAGCTGACTACTTTCCTCTCACGTGACCAGTTACAAACTTGTCCGCATTCTAAGTCTCCCAAAGATACATTCCACCTGACATCACGCTCTTTAGAAAGATTGCTCGGTGGGGGTTCTCCAACACTGGGAGACAAGAACGTCAGAATATTCGCTCCGTGGGACCTCCATAGTGGAGCCCTGGGTGATTTTCTCCCCTGTTTGCCTCTTCCTATTTATGTGACAATGATTAAAATGCCCTCAGAATACTTACGGTCCGCCACTTTTAAGATGGTGGGCATGAACCAGTAGAAGAGAACGTGAGAGTTATTTTTTCCTTGCTCCTGTCAGCATGAATTACTTTGAAATGGGTAGTAAGTTTTGTAAACGGACTCCATCGTGTGGAACCACTTCGCGATAATCACTGGATTAGTCGTACTGTACCAAATTTTTACATACATACGAACGTGATTCCATAGTATGTGATTATTTAAGGTACTTAAATTATGACTTTCGTACCCGAAAATGAGGTAAGTATTCAACTTATGTGCGAATGTGTACTTTATAGCTCTCATTATTATTATTTCGTTGCCATTTATTATGGATTTAAGTGGGGCTATGAAGTAAAAAAATTCCCTCTATTGTCCATTAAGAAAGAGGTTCGGCCCACGCTTAATGACAGATCAATAATTTCCGTCAATAACTTTCTCTGTTGTGGATCATAACATCCTCTTAAGAACATAAAATAACATAAATGTCATTCCAGCTTTCGATGTAGAGTTGGAATTAACATCTATTTCCGTGTTCATTTCTTTGAAGCTCTCCCGAAAACCTTTTACGATATTTATGACACTCGAAATATTTTACTCAGGTATGCCGTTTTCTAAGTAATGCTTGGAATCTCAGTTACGGGGGTTGTTAATTTCGAATCTTCCTCGTCTCATAGGGCATAAATTCGAAGGGATTGAGACGTTGACCAGAGGGTAAGAGTTGTAAAATGAAGCGCTGCTTTTATTTGCCTCGTGGTATAAAAAAGAACAAGTCTCCGGAGCATGTACGCCACCTAGTCTGCTCATAAAAAGGTTTTTTCATATTGTGTGCTGAACACATCCTTGGTAGCTTATTTTCGCCTCTCGAAAGCAACCATTCTCCACCTTCGTTACCCATCCTTTCTCTTCTGTATATCCTGTCTTCACTTTCATTTTTTGACCCAGGAATAATTTTTCTTCGGTAACTTTTAAAGTAAGAATCCTGTTCCGCCGGTCCAGACTTCGAAACTCCTTATTTATCTCCGTTTTTGTTTTTTGTTATACGCTCGAGCGTCTTCTTGAAACTTTTTCAGGTGATAAAAAGATTAAAAAACATCAAACTTTTAACTTTTTCGCTCTCCACGTTCCGTCATAGGCTTGCGTCGAAACTATACGACCGAGGGGACTTATCCTTCTTTTACCTTCGTATTACGTATCATAAAGGTTTTCAGATGTATATAATAAAATTTAAAAGTACTTTGAACTTTTGTATTAAAAATGAGGGAACTTATTTAATAATGAATTTTTATTATTCTATACACCTTTCTATATCAGAATAAAAATAAATATATTCATTATTATAAGATTAATAAGATATCCTTGGATATAGGCTTTGATGGGTATTGAATAAATATCCAATGATATTGCTGTTACATCTTACATGTTGAAGTATAACTTGCAATTGAGAATTACAAAAATCTTATATAGTTTTCAATATTTGGCTATAAAATTAATAAAATGAATAAAATAACAATATCCCTGAAAAATTAATATGAAAATATTTAGAACCTTAAGCAAAATTTATCTCAATTCAATCAAATAAGGAAGTGCGTGAGAGTAATTTTCAAAGATTGCTTCTCTTTACGGAGAGTTACTAACATCAGACAAGTAAATCATTGCACAGCTGTGATTGTTAAAAAAGTTGAAAATGATAAACGTAATAAATATAAAATTTGTTTATATGAAATTAGTTATAATGAAAATTATAATAATAAATTTAAAAATATAATATGTAAATATAATATAAAATAATGACTCTTGCTCATTTTGTTACAGTTTACGATATACGATTTCGTATTACGGTATAACAGTTGTTTTTTACTGGTTAATGGAAGAATTCTGGGTTTCGGGGACGCTTCTGAAGTAATCTTATTCTCTATTTCTCATTCTTTTATTCGGAGGCCTACTAATGTTCACCTTTTCTCTTTTGATCTCTTTTATCTCAGTAATTTTCTCCTGCCTCCACTTTGTTCGAAGCGCGCGTCTACCCCATTTTGCCACCCTCAATAAACCTAAAAATATGAATAACGAAATCCTCGTCCAACTACTAACTTGCCGCAGCCACTCCCATGTAATGGACTCCTTTCTCTTTCGGACTTCAAAACAGACTCGCCACCTAACATTAAAACCTCGTTTAGGTGTCTGCGTTAACGGTGCGGAACCAGGAGGGGCCGATGTAACTACGCTCCATACATCCATATTTTTTACCACTCCTCCCATCGCCCGTGTTCTTTACTGCGCGAACTAGAGGGCTTACTTCGAGCGCGGCTGTTTCGTTACGCGAACAGTTATTGGGAGACGCCAAACATAAGGAAATCGGTTTCATAAACACGGAATGGTTTGGTAATTCCTTTCCGAGTCGTCCTTTGGAATGGATAGTTGTCCGAGAAGCGCATGGACTTGTAATCCTTTGTAAGTATATGTATCTCCTTTTTCGTTCAGAGACTTCCTCCCTTCAGTAACTGCTGTTTGGCTTTTCTTTTGCTTATCGCTTTTTTCATGTAAGTAATGCATCGTTTAAAAGATCAGAGGTATAACTTGGATATTTGATTGCCAAATAAGGGGAGATAATTTATCGTAATTAAGCTACCATTTAATGCTATTTTTGTATCTCAAAAATAAGTTATCCTCTCGATCTCATGATTACTAAATGTTCCATTAAAAACTACTAGTATGTCTTCCATAAAAATGATCTTCAAATTAATTTTGGGGTGGATTATTTGTGGGGTGTACTTATTTTTCTTTTCTTATTATCTTCTGAAACAGCCTATAATTTATTTTGTACCTAGAATATCAAATAAAATAGGATCATTGCTCAGGAAATCATTAGTAATAAATTGCATGAGCAATTCTCGTCGTGATAGAAAAATAATGTTATTTCAACGTGTTCCTTTTTATGACGATAAATTTAGTTAACCGCATCGATTTTCAATAAATTTCTCTGGTGATCTCTATAACGATACATTTATTGAACACTATCGAATTTCAATAAAGCTCTTCTGTGCTTTTCGCCAAGAATTTTCGTCACACGATGAAAAGCCTTGTGAGTAGAAGTTAGGTTCATAGATGCTATACGAATTGTGGCAAGTACTTAACCATTCCTAAGTATGATCTAACTACATATCTCTCATATGATTTACGTATAAGTGATCAAGATTTTTATCTGATGGTTTAATAGCAATACTAAAAAAGGTATATTCGTTTGTATACTCAGACTACATCTACGTACGTACCCTGCAAGCTACCTTTCGGCGTGTGGCAGGGGGTGCAAGCACCATGACTCTACTTTCCTAGTCGATTCTTTTCGAGTATCGTTCTCGGAAAAATGAATTCTTGAATCGACTGGTTGTAGCAGCTATTTCTTTGATCTTTCTCGCGGTATCAGAACGGCCTATATAACAAGGAGGGCGCATAATATCGGACATCTTCTATGAACGTACTCTGTCTGAATTTATCTACTAAATTAAAACTCTGATTGAGCCTTCTTTCTTCTAGAGATTCTCATCCTGCCTCCTACATCTATGAGTAATTCGTGGCTTCATCTAAAATTTTCTCGCCGTGTCCTTGAAAAGGTCTCGTTGTAAAATCACTAAAAAATTATGAAATTA
The DNA here is from genome assembly GCA_036926295.1 of Pachydiplax longipennis. Classification (NCBI taxonomy): domain Eukaryota; kingdom Metazoa; phylum Arthropoda; class Insecta; order Odonata; family Libellulidae; genus Pachydiplax; species Pachydiplax longipennis. The sequence continues at coordinate 24,841,543 of JAVFKF010000012.1, forward strand.
CTATGCAGTTAGGATTAGAATCCTTCGCCCCGAATGCAGATTTCGCTCATCGAAGCTCTCTGGTCCAACTTTCCATTATATCCCAACGCCCACGCATTTCGCTGTGGGAACGACGCGTCGAAAAGTTCGTCCGCCCCTCTTAACTCACCTCCGCCCGAGAACCGCACTTATGTTCCCCAAGCATTACTTGTCGCTTTTTTTAATGTCGACTTTTGGCCGTACTACGCCCAACGACCGACACATTTTTTTGTTTTCATTTCCTCGATTTTTTTGCTTCGTTTTATAACCGTTCCATTTTCAGTAGCTCCTTTGTAAAGTCTTATCGCAGGAGAGCATGCAGGAACGACAGTTTCTCGCTAGGCGAAGACGTGAGAGAATATGCAAGAGGTGGTGCAATTTCACAGGCGAAATTTTCGCTTTAGTTTTTATGAAGTGGTTGAAAGTCTTTCCACTTAATGATATGGTTTCAACGAGGAGTCAGGCTGGATAACGACAAAGTTTGATGAATTACAGTTAATTTTTTCGTCGAGCAACGAATTCAGCGGGATTTTAAATAGTGTAACGTTTTTGCTGTCTAAATTTGTGAATATAATTTTATTAATTATTATTTCCTTAATAGAAGAATTTTCAGTGGTTTTATTCTCGTTATGTGTGCCAATATCATAGTCTGTTTTGAGTTATTTTGCCACACAAACCATTTACTTTCAACATAATGGGGCACGATGCAACAGAGAACTTTTTAAAACTTTTCGTAGTAGAGATAAGTGCTGTCTCTTTACCACAAATCGTTTAAAAGTTATCATTAGTGTCTTTAATTTTTTCGATGTATACTTATTTGTTATCCATTATAAATCCTGTACGAAATCTCTATTAAAAGTAAAAATATGGAAATACTTACATCTTACTCATTAAAAAATTTAAAATATATGTTTATCAAGATAGCATGATTGTTATTTATGAGATATTGAATACTTAGTTTGAACAGGGCAGAGAACAGAGAACTGGAATTATTATAGCAATAACCTCGATCTTAAAGAAATATTTTTTTTTTGCAACAAATAATAATGTAAACATATTTTTGAATTTCCTATCGTATATAGATTCATTTTTGTTGATTTAATATGGAGATATATTTACGCCTAAGTATATGTTTTTATGCATATATTATTGTTTTATGTATTTTAAAAGTCGTCAAACAGGCTGTAAAACCCTCGATTGAATACTAAGTGATAGCTACGTTTATGGACGTCACGTTAAATTCATTTTTACCGATTGATACAGTTCTGTACAAGTATGAAGAAAATCCTTGCAGAAAAAAATAAATTTACGATCGAGAAATTCGGAAGCTCCCTTGCGGTACCTCATTCTCTCCCTCTAATTAACTCAAAAAAATTTCTGGCTTACTCTGAAGTCCGTGTCTCTCTCTCTGGAGGGAAACTTTTCGGTCCTCCTTAATCATCCCATCCGATTCCCCGCCGGCAGACCAACTTAAACAATTTGGAAACTTAATGAAGAAACTAATCGACGTTTTGAGGTAACCGTCGTGAGAGAGGGCTAATTTTTATCCTCATTGTTTTTTCCGCATTCAATTTCGCAACTCGGCTCTCTTTTCTTCTCGATTTCTTCTCATACTCCTCTCCTCGAGATTGGAAGCAGTACTTTACGAGTGCTGGAACTACTCCGCTACATTTCACAATTGCGTCGCTCTAGACTTTTCTTTTTGCTCCAGCAGTAAAGTTTTCTCCACCCTTCTTATGTACTTCTCACTTTTCTCAATCAGATCTGAAATGACCTTTATTTCCGGTACGTTTCAATTGGTTAATCCGAAAATTTGAGAGAAAACCATCATACACTTTTTCTTAATGCTCAGTAACACATTGAAATTATTCAAGCATTAAGCTTAAGGTAGAAGAATTTTACACTTAGATACAGTTAAATATATGTGTATTAATTTAATATAGAAAGATATGCAAAATATTTTTTGTTTATAAGAAATGATAGAAATTAGAATGTAATTAATTTTTTAATACTTTTGTCGCCTTTCTAGCCTATTTAGTAAAAACTTAAGATGTTGACATTTTTCGGTTTCTGATTACACTGGTAAATTTCAAAAATGCATACCTAGGATCATATTCAATCGTTGAAATACTAAAATATACAATATTTTGCACATCGAAAAGAACTCGTCAGCAGGTGTTGTGGAATTTAAAACTTTATGTCGGTCTATAGTAAATTCAACACAGAATTTGATATTCAAATAAAATAATAGGACGAGATAAATTTTTAAGTTTTAAGCTATAAAATTCTTATCCTCAGTTTTTACTTGGTGGAGTTCTGAAGCACCAATCTTAAAGTGAAAATACATTTCCACAGTAGATTTATTTTAGTGCAACAAGCTCCCTCAACGGGTTGACATCTTCAGACCCAAAGTGCATAGTTCTATATTACTTTCAGTCGTCCATAATATACTTCGTATCTTCCTTAATGATAGATTTTTTTTAACGTCCGTGTTCCATCTTCCTTTGAATTCCATCGCTAATCTTGTTTTAATTTTCATTCTCGTCATTCTACATCTTCCTCACTACTGCCTCTACGCATAGCATCTCTTGCGGCGAAATTCAACTGCCCACTTCCATCCCCATCACTCAGAGATCCTCCTCGACCTATGCATGCACCGTTCCTCTCAACTTCAGAGTCAGTTTGCTCCCACTTCTAATTTCCCGAACCGCATGACAGTTCCCGTTTAAGTGCATTCGAGACGGGTTTCGTCGGAGAGACGTCGTCTCCAGCTACGGTTGCGGAAATAAATGTTTCTTACTAGAGTCTGAAGGAGTAAGTATGGTCTGTGAGAAGTAACCGCACGTCTCACGGAGATAGAGAAGGGCAGAACTTTCGGACCGCTCCCTTACTCCGTTCTTCCTTTCCGTGAAGGAGATGTTTCAGATAAAAACTGCCGTTTACAATTCGGATGCTCTTGATATGTGGGGGAGAGTTAAGCGAAGTTCTGGCATGGAGAGATTTATGTGGCTTATACTGTTTCAAAGTTTGGATAATCCAGATGCATCTAAGATTTTTTCGTTTATCAGTGCATAGGAAGATCTATTTCGGAGTATAAGTTCCACTAACTTTTGTTATGAGAATGAAAACAACATCTGGAAATATTGACAGAAGCCATTACATTTGAAACGACATTGTTTCATCTATTATAATATAGTTTTCTCTCTTTGTTGGACTTGTTTTTATAAGTAATCATAATATAATATATTCATCAAATATCATTTTTTATTAAAATACATAATCGTAAAAATAAAATATTAATATATTTAATTTATTTTCATTTAACTATTTAATTTAGTCACTAAGAAAAATATTAAATTATGGGTTGTCGGAAAAATTGTGGAACGAGTTCCTTAACCTAAAAGATTTCTACAAGTCTTTATCTATATTCTAATCATATAAATTTTTAATTAGGGTTAGTTATTCATTAACGATACTTAATTATTTGAACTCTTCTGTGAAATTGCTAATCAATGCATCTACATTTTAACGCATTTTACGTTACTACCATTGGTTAATTTTTGGCATGATTTAACCTAAGGAATATTACTTTTAAGTTCAAAAATATTTTAATTATATTCTAACCGACTTCTGATTGACATGTTGTATAATAAAACATATAATTATCTTTCAATTCTGCTGAAAAGAAAAAGCCGAAGATAAAAGTCAAATATTTCCACGAGCATTAACGTTTACGCGGAAATGTTAAACGGAATTGTTCGGAAGATATCGGACCTTTTTCCGTCATGAAATCAAATTTTCGGCCGCCATAAATAACTTCATAAAATCACATAAATCCAATTACACCTTTTTTGCGTTTACATGCCGTTTGATTTAACCTCGCGCTGCGGAGAGATTTCCCTTTCATTTTTCGGAAATGCTGGCATCCGACGATTCAGACGTAACGCGCGAGTGGGCGTTCCCAACGTAGCACAAACGAAACAATCGAGGGCAATTATCGTGCCTCGGTCCGTAAATCATCGCCGAGAGGAAAAAAAAGAATAAACGCGACATCCGTCCTATCCGGCATTCAATAAGTGCGGACCAACTATCACCGCGATATTTTCACGCTTCCCCTAATGGGACTAAAATTTCATTTTCCGACCCACCCCATTAATCACCTGGCCCTCCCTTCCATTAATCTCTCGATAAAAGGTCAGGATAATTCAAAACGTCGTGCTCTCTATCTATTCGTTCATATCGTTTGTCTTTTTTTTATTTAATCCCCGCGACCCGAGTCGCGATAGGCTCGTCCGCTGTGACTTTGACGGATGATTCCCGCGGTTCAATCTGCGCATGCGCTGTAAGTCGGAAAATGTTTCCGTGACGGCTCTTTTTTCCATTTGCGAAATGTTAATTGTAATTTAATTCTGACTCGGAAAACTTTTCCTATTTAAAAATTTTAATCCCTTCGCAATCTACACAAAAATACCCTTTTATTCATAAAAATGTTAAGAAACCGTTCCAATCTCGATCGGACTTTCGGTTATCAACGAATGTTGCAGATAAACCTCATGATGGATAATAAAGTGATATCGTAACTTCATCAATTTTTCTCTATTCCGCAAGGTTTTTTTCGCCATTTAGTGAACGTTTAAAATTCTATGGGGTCTTTTTATGAATACCTCTGGACATAAAGAGACCATGGTAATGTACGAGAGGGGGACTGATTTCAATCTTTTAATTTCCGATTCCATGACTGGACGGAGCGAAAGGGGAGAAATGAGAAATGCCGATCTCTTTCGTCGATCTCTCGGACACATTTTGAACACTTTTTCTTCGACAAAGTCCTTACCACTTGGCGCTTTCGCCTTTAAGATAGGCAAAGGAATATTTAGAAATAACGAGACGGAGCAAGGAGAGATAGGAGCCTCGTTTGTGTCGGATTTTTCTTATTCCCTTTCTTTTCATTACCGACTGTCCCGAGGAATTATCTAAACTCTCCGTCACACAAATTTTTCTTCGGATTTTTTTCGTAAGAGTCACCCTCTCCGTTAAGGTTTCTGTATACAAATGTCCGTTTTCCACTCAAAATCCTTGGGGAAGCGTGACCTCTGCTATCTCTTCGTAAGCCGCTCTTTAGTTCCGTTCCGTGCTATAGATTCATTTCCCTTCGTTGTCGGCTTCACTTTTGTTCTTCACAGATACACTTCTCATTCCCTCTTCCCAAACTTGTAATTTTGTGCACCCCTCCGCATTTGCTTTTTCTAACCTAAAATAGGGATTTCGGGAACATTTCTTGCGATGGAAAACTGGTGCACGACGGTTTGTTCTTTAGATTCATGTTTTACTAATTACATCCGCAGTGCATGCCATCCTTACGTATAGGTATTAAATTCGAGATTTCTTTATTTCCTTAATTTCTTTCTAAAAATAATTCAGATATACTTAGTAAGGGAAATAAAACATCTGTTTTTAAGTATGAACCTTTATTATTAGTTTTACATTTTCATAAGTTTCAAGGGATTTTGAATAATTCGTAATATTGAAATCAGGTAAAAGATTTTCATGTTTATTATTCTAGATTTACTAATGGTTACAACAGTACGTAATGTCGGGGAATAAGAAATAAGTAAGACATGTCTTCGTAGCCTATTTTTTTACTTTCCCAAAAATTGAAAATTTATGAATTTAAGAAGTTCGAAAGAAATCGAAATGCATTAACCCCCTGATGATGGTGGCATAGCCTTTAAAATTCACATTGGGTACTTCCCAGAAAGAAGGTAAACCGCAGCTTTTTTTCCTTCGAGACATTGACCTTACGGTTACCGGCATATTCGGCGATTCGAGTGTCTTTTGAACCTCTTATTCATTACCAGCCGAGTTCTAGGTTCATCCCTTTAAGAATTTAAGCTCACTTTAAATTTTACCTTATAATACAAATAAAATAAGAATATTAATACGCTCTTTTCCGTTAGGTTTAGCATTCAACCGTCTTTATCTTAAGTGTAGGGAATGAGTAGGTTATATAATTGTAGTTACGTAGGAGACCTTTGGTAAGGTTAGAGAAAGCTTTGAGAAGATAATAATATGAAAAGATGTTACGTTGCGGGAAAACTATACATTGGTTTTGGATTATTTTAGGCGCTCTTCAGGAATTTTTCTTGTCTCCCATTTATTTTGGTCGTCTCATATTTACTTCGTCTCTCATGTAGAGGGCGCTGAAGCGTCCTCCTTTATGCATCCGCATGTTTGTGGTTTGCTCTTTCGGTGCGTGATTTTCTTTATGAAATCTTTCATCCGTGTTGTGGGAGTTTTTTCAGCCCCGACGTTCATTTTTTTCATTCTCTCTCTCGAGCGCGATGAAGTTTTATTTTTCGGTCGCAGCCAGCGCCGCCTGTGAGCACGTTTTTCATTTAAACGCGCCCAGCTTCATTCCTCCATTTTGATGCGTGAATATCTCGTTGTATCGTGGAAACCGCCGCCGCATCCGTTTCGTCAAGCGTTCTGCACGCTTTTGTCGTGCTCGTGAACTACTCCATTACCTTACAAAATGTTACTTATGAGCTTTATTTCGCCTGAGGGTGAGATTTCAAAGGGATGATACAGTGATGAGTCAAAATGTGCAATTCTTGGAAAGTGGAGGAAGCTTCCAACTCCGGCGTTTAATAGCTGTTGCCTTTTGGTTCATCATTGCTCCATTAAAATATTCAATAACAATTAAACTCAGTATTTATTTCGATCGTAAATATTGTCATTTGTATCTACATTCTATTAGTGTTTTACTTTTCCTCTGTCATTTTTTACTATATTAGCACAAATGTGATATTTTTATTGGCACTTGAATAATAGCAGTCCATCAAAAAACTTAGTGCTTGATTTTATCGGTTTGGGAAGAATAAAGGATTTTATTTATGCATCCCCTCATAATTGACTATTATTATTTAAAAGGGTAAGGGAATGTGAAAAAGCTTACTATCAACCATTCGGCTTTTCGTCGAACAGTTTACCCTGGCATTACGTGATACTTTGTAGGTATGGTGGAAATTTTGTTTCACAATTAAAATAAAAAAGGGAATTATATGAAGTTATAAATTTTTATAATTACCTGGAATCTGACCCATCACCGTGGTAAAAATGATAAACTTTTTGTTTAATATGGATTATCATTTTTACTCTTCCATTCATATCAATATTCAACATCTTCCGCCACATAAAGTCATCCCTGGGAACACGCTACGTGAATTTTCCCCGCTAATTTAAGGATAGGTTCCCAAAGTTATATTACTTCGGGACTCAGGGAAGCCCTCCCGTAGCCATCAAAGAAAACTATTTCCGTTACGTCATTTCCTCAACGACATATTTGCAGTAATAGCTTCCTCCTTCGAACTCGAAACTTCCCCCGCTGAGAACCCTCCCACTTGGGAAATCGTCCCCCCGAAATAGAGGAGTAACGTTGATGTAGTGAAACGCAGCTCACGCAGAACAGGCAAAGCGTAAAATGATAGCGCGGAACGCATCTCCAGTCTGACTCCCACCGGCATCTGAAACCACACAGTGGCTCGTTCTGTGGGAACTGTCGGGATGTTTTCCCGCCCCGCATAGTGATTTCGTTGACCGAGCCGTGATTCATTCCCCCCCTTCCTTCGGCTAACTTTCTTTCCTCCCAAACACTAATGAGAGAACGCTCGCGCACGCTACGGAAAGCACCTGTATTGCCACCTGCTCGCAGTCCGCAATCCCAACACAAACAGGTTTCCTGGGAAACCTCATTTCGAGTCCAAGGGCGGTGGCGAACAAGGGAAGTCGTGTCGCTGACTCTTGCTGCCTTCAAAACACCCTTCGAGTGAAGCTCAGAAGACCACTTGGACCGTAATGGGACAGAAGAGGGATTCGCGGTGAATGGGCGAAATCTGCGCTGAATGAGATTTTAAATTCACCGAAGTAAGCTGCGGCAGACCAAAGCTTCATTCGGATCAGCCATGTCTTTTTGGTGCTAAACTCGCAGAATTTAGGAAAGACTTGAAGCTTTCCGTAGGTTGACATTTTCGATTTTAACCAGCGGAAAATTATCTCTCTGTGATGATCGAATATGAATTGCGGTTATTAAAATTGAAATATCAACTCAGTGTTATATCTAGTTTAAACTCATTGAGAGATATTATACCCTCAAAGGAATTGCTACGTAAAATATTTAGATTGTTCTTGCTTGTAGGCTTTGGGGATATTCTTAAATTTTATTTCCTTTGAATAGATTTTAGTTTAAAGGACATTAGTAAAATATTTTAGAGTTTGTTGATCACGATTAAAAGTAAATAAATCAACAGAGATATCGTTCATTGGATAAAGTTCAAGCATAATCAAGTAAAGAATCTCTGGAAGGAGAGATAGGCATTATATTTGCTATCTCCGGTGTTTATGATGCTAACGCGAGGAAACGAAAAATCATTATTTTCAGTAGTATTTATGATGTAAATGTATATTTAATATCTTTATTAACATTCCAATTTTTTATTAAATTAAAATGGAATATATTAAATAAATTAAAACTATCGGAAATGTGGATTACGAATAATAACAATGTATTTATGATAGATTTTTTAAACCTAATACTAAGGTGACACAAGTAAATGATTGAACTGAGCGCAAAGGATGAAAGGAGTCCCTCAGATTCAAGGGGGCCATTCTTAAGATTTTCACTCTAAGGCCAAGTCAACCCCTGCGAAATTGCATAAAAATCTAAGAGAGGTTGTCCCTATAAGGGAATACCTCCGTCGAGAAGAGTATCAAATCCTCCTATCCTCCCTCGTTAGCTCAGTCTCTATTCGCAGAGGATATTCAAGATCCCTCTGTCTCGCCGTCACCGTTCTCATCATTACCCTACACCTCAGCACGCTCCCGACTCGCGCACGCAAAATTTTTCCCCCATTATTCTTTTCTTTTCATCTCACCCGAGTTTTCTCGCCTTCCGTAACCCCCGCTGTCATTCCGTTCTCAGACTTCCCCCCGACGCTCATATCGCCGCCTTCCACTCCTTAGCGATCTCTTAACCTCTCCGAACTAAAGACCCTCCTCACGAACTTTCCCGTTCCATTTCTACGCCTCTGAGAACCTCTCTCCCCATCCCACAGCCCAACCATTTCATTCATTCCCTTCCCGTTTCTCCACGCTTTGTTTCCCTCCCTTAAAAGCGCAATCTTCCCCTTTCAGATGAAGAAAAAAGCGCCGAGGGCATCGCAGAATAGTCTGAAGACGTCTTCCAGAGCAGAGGGGAAGATTTTTGTGTCTTTAATAGGGCACGGTGGTTACCCGAGGGTGGGAAACATTCGGTGGAAGTGCGTTTGTTAAAAGGTCCGATAAGGAAGATATAGAGGGGGCGATATAAGGGCGAAAGTGCTTTAAAAGAGAAAAAGAAAACGCCATGAAGTGCGTTAGCGAATGTATTTGGGTATGCAAATTGGCGCGCCTCCGTCGGAAAAGGATGCTAGGAAAGAAATATAAATTCAGAGTTTTCTTTACCCCATTATGCGTGATATAGAGGACGGCTAGGCTATTTGCGTGAGCTAGTGGGGTGGATATTATTTTCCGTTTATCTCATTTTTTCACAAATTGGGATAATAGCTTTTATATGCGTCCTAGTATATTCAGTGTGATTCAAACCATTGGATTTATCATTGTTTTCTTTTCTGTGGAATCTGGTCATATGAAGTTCTTTCGAAAAGAAACATCAGTTGAATTTAACTCATAGTAGCTCCTTTCGTGCAAATTTTGAAAGTATAGTTCAAAATACTTGCTAGTATACACTCGATATTATATACGTATTTTTTATCTGTGACTGAAGTATAAGGTAAATAATGTATTTATTCATCAGAGTAGCTTGTTAAACGAACGTGTTCTGTGGAAAATATTTTATCGTACACTTTTTAAAATTTTTTCTCCTCATTACTTTCCATCAAGTCTGTTTTCTTCTCTTATATATTGCGTATTATATTTTCACATCTTTGAAGATTTCATAGAATCTTCGACTTGGATTCTAGAGCTTTGATCGGTGGCTTAAGAAAAGGAGGTCAATGGATGAACCCTTTTGAGACGTGGACTTCCGGAAAATATCTCGACACCATGAATACCTTTTGTTCTTTTACGAGGGATTCTTCCATTCACAGTTTTTGATAGGTCTCAACCACCGAGATTCTTCTTCGTAAATAAATAGCGAGAAATAGCCATTTAACTAAAATTGTTTTTTTTTTGAGACCGGAGATTTAGATTTTATGAAGAATTTATGCAACTTTTCTCATACGAGGGTCATCCGGAAAGTAGTACCCGTTCGTGAAATAAAGACACAAAAGTAAATATTAACAAACATAAAAAATTTTATTTGAAAGAGGATACTTTAAACTACTTCTCAACATAATCTCCAAGCAAATTAAGGCATTTGTCATAACGTGTGACAAGTTTCTGTATTCCTGCTGCATAGTCCTCCGCCGCCAGCTCATTGAGATACAGGGTCACTCCTTCTTTAAGTTCTTCATCGCTGTCAAATCTTTTCCCCGCCAAAAAGTCTTTAAGCTTTGTAAAGAGATGAAAATCTGAAGGGGCCAAGTCCGGGCTATACGGTGGATGGTCGAAAGTTTCCCATTTGAATTGCTGCAAAAGTCTTTGTGTTATCCCAGCTGCATGAGGCCTGGCATTGTCATGAACGAGAATGACACCAGTAGACAATAGACCTCGCCGCCGATTTTGTATTGCCCGCCGTAATTTCTTTAATGTTTCACAATACGCATTGGCATTAATAGTGTCTCCACGGGCCATAAAATCAATAAGCAATACACCTCGTCGATCCCAGAAAATGGTTGCCATGAGTTTCCTGGTGGACAGAACTGTCTTGAATTTTTTTGGTTTGTTTGGTGAATCAGCATGATGCCACTCCATTGACTGTCGTTTACTCTCAGGTGATGCATAACAAACCCATGTTTCGTCACCAGTAATTATGCGAGTCAAGAAAGAGTCTCCTTCATCAGAATAACGTCCCAAAAACGTCAGTGCTGCAGCCATACGCTTGGTTTTGTGCTCATCTGTAAGCATGCGAGGGACCCATCTTGCACAAATTTTTGCATAATGCAGATGGTCTTTAACAATTTCATGAACAATTGTTCGAGAAACATTGGGAAAATGCTCACAGATGTCATCAATTGTGACGCGCCGATCGTTCCTCACGAATTCGTCAACTGAGCTCACCAGTTGGTCTGTAATGACAGACGGTCTCCCCGAACGCTCATCGTCGTGTGTGTTCCCCCTCCCCATGTTGAACTTGCGACACCACCGCCGAACAGACGACTCGTCCATTACATTGTCTCCATACACCTCCTTTAATTGGCGATGAATATCACATGGGCGAACGTTTCTTGCATTGAGGAATTTAATCACTGCCCTCACTTCACAACTGGCGGCGTTCTCAATTTTTTTAAACATTGTAAACAATCACAGAAACAACACAGGCAATGCTAGCGTCACGCAACTTGGCTCAGAGAAGGCAGACAAGCCACTGAAGTTATCTGACCTTGTTCAGCGGCTACTCGCGTCGTCAGCACTTCATGCGGCACTAACGGGTACTACTTTCCGGATGACCCTCGTATATGTTTACCAATTAAAAATCATCCTTTCGTTATTTATTTAGTTTAAGAAGAAACGCTTTCTTAATATTTCAGAAAGAATGGATAAATATTTAAAATAAGTAAAGCTATTAGATTAGAACTTATTTATGCTATATACTACAACTATATTGTCTTTTACCTTTGCATAACGGCATTCAGCACAAGTTTTTGAAGCGCCAATACTAATATCACATTCTCCGAGTGCTATATATACTCTGGAGACCAGGAGAACGAAAGCCTCTTCATATGAAAGGAACTTACTAATGAATGCGAGACAAAGGGAACTTTAGAAATAGGCGTCTTCCTAGAGAGGTATTTTGTAAGGGACTTCAAGGATAAGGGATATGGTCAGGTGTCATTCTACTGCAAGAGAGCGCTCTTGAATGGCGTGTTAGATAATAGCTCGTCGTGTTCGCGATCTGGGATGACCCAACTACGAAACTCTGCTCATCCAGTCTCCTTTCCTCTCAGCCGCTACATACCCACTGTTGTCGGACTAACACGGGTGAGAATGGGTGTGTGTGTGTGTTTGCAGATCTTCCTTGTCTCCCGCCTATATGGGGATTTGGGTCTCTGGTGTGTGACGGAAACATCGCCTCCGTTGCTTAGTCACGTCACGTGAAGCGAAACCATAGTCATCGACCACCACTTCACATTCCCCACTCCTCGCCTTCTCATATTCCTTAACCTTCCCCTTCCCCATCCTTTCCTCCATCACCAACGACTCCCGGACAACTTTGTCAATCTAGCTACTTGTAACCTTGCGTCCTCAACTTTCGGCCGACGACCGAATGGGATGTTCGATGCGTCATAGTTGTGTTATTAGGTTCTTCTAAAAACCCCACTTTTACGAGGTTAATGTGGAAAGAAGTTGAATTTTTCTTCTGTTTTTATGATGAAGTGAGAATTGAAGTATCCCTATTTAATATAATTACTTTTACTTAAATCTGAATCATTTAATATTAATACTAGTTTTGTAATATTTAGAGGATATTTTGGGGAGAATTCGGAAAATGGTTGCATATTATTATGCTAGTTATGGTTAAGCGAAGTGTTGAATAAATGCAATGCAAGATTTCTTCGCTAACTCTACCATAACCATACCATATCACGAATTACTTCCTTTGCATGTACGTGCAAATTCTCGTGTTTAAATTTAAAAAAGAAAACTCAAATTTACTTAAATTAAACTTAAATTTTTTAATCATTTCCTATATGTATAAGGGTAGATTATGATTATAATGTATTTAAACAGATTTATGTTTAGGATTATTCAAAGGTGAAATCGCTTAATATGAAGACTAAGTAATAAGCATAATTGATAAATGGACAGTTTATATACTAAAATCCTGCATGCGTATCATCCAGAAAGAACTTTTTTCTTTTATTTCATTCTACTATCAAAATAAATTACTTTTATAAGGATAGAACTTCTTTAATATTAGATTGAAGTCAAGAAATGAATATGTTAAGAAATATCACTCAAACATAATGAAAATTTGTAATTTCTAGAACGATATGGCTTCCTGATAGATGATTCATACGAATAAATTTGAACAAGTCAAAGAAATCAAGCTTCATTTCAACGGAATGTCTCCCTCACATTTAACATGAGTGAACAATGTTTAGTCATCCCATTCATATCAACATCTCGATTCCTCATGGTCCCGCAGCCACCAAAGAAACGATTACCCCTACTCCAGAATTTTTCAACCTCTTCCTTCGCCCACTCCTTAAATTCCTTCCATATCTGCATCCCAACCCCTTCTAATCAATATAGGCTGTTGAGGCTTTGGGCGCAGAAGCGAAGTTTTTAAAACTCTCTGCGAGTTTTCCCCAACCCCCTGGGACGCCTCTTCTTACAACGATAATCGGACGCCGTGCAGTCATTTCACTTTTCGATAAGCACTGGATGAGTGGGTCCAGATTCCATTGAATTCATAGACATGTTTGATAGTAATATTTTACATTTGCTTTATCAATTTTAAAGTCTGTGGGTCGGATATTGAGAGATGGGGATTTAAAACGAAAAATACACCCGAATTAGTGTAGGATTCATGTCGCTAGCTATCAAAGAAATAGGTTTAATGTGTGATATTCAGTTTTCAATACTGTGATAATAATTACTCCAAAAATAGTCCACGCCATTATTAGGAAAGAAATTTATTACGAAAGATAAGACGTATTTATTTTCTAAGTAGTTGTGGGTTCAATGTATGTATGTATATGTATAGACTCCTGTAATAAACATCGAATTGGACGTAACTGAACGCAAAATATTAATTATTCCTGTTTTTTTAATACACTTCCTCATCGCTCAAGCCAGAGTAATCTCACATGATTTCTTTGGGAGAGTGGGTTTGTGCGTGTTTTCTTAGATCCCTCTGTTCATCTTTAATTTCGAGGAAGTCTCGGTAAGAAATAAGTTCTTACTTTACTTGATATTAGAATAAATATTTGCAAGTGAAATTCTTATTGAGGAAAGGTAAAATCATACGATAAAACATAAGTCATTCTTTTTCGTGTATCTTCTCATTGAGAGTTCTTCGAAAATCCTCTTCTCATAGTTCTATTTCAAATCACTTTTTGTATCTTGTTTCTTTCGATGTATAAGTGGCATGAATACGAGCATTGCTTTATGAATGGATTTTATCTGTTTATCACACATCTCCGTCAACTTTTATCGCGTTTTCTGGATATGAATGATAAATTACTCGTGCAGCCACCGCCTTTAAAGATCGCTTCTATCAAATTCTTTCGGAATTGATCGCCAGGATTACGTGAGTGGCCTGATTGGTTAAATGACGTCGTATTTCTTCCGAACGCGTGACAGGTGACATATTGCACCGCTTCCTTTTTCTTTTAGCTATTTCAGAGGAGAATGTTATGTTTTGGAGGGATTTTAAGGGAGTCCCTCAAAGATTTCTCATTTTGATACATCGCTTTGCTACCACGAGATTGATTCTCTTTATGCATTCCCGTATTTCAGATAGGATTTTATCATGTCGTACTGATATGCGTCGCAGGATTTATTTGAAAATATACGCTCGTACAATAGGGTAACCAATTCGGGAAAATGAATCCATATAACCTTTATACTATCCTCCGCCTCGTTTTCCATTCTCTTGATTAAGGAAAGATACTAGCCATATAGCGGGAAAAGCTCTTGTTATATCATAAAAAGACTCTCATAATTAAGAAATTGACTTTGATGTTACGCTATTGAAACGTCGAAAAAAAAATTTTAAGTGGTAACAGAAGTGAAATCCTTTTTATCCATCCGCATAATTCATCTGTATAATTTGGCCCCGTGAACATATACGTACCCTCACAACGTGCGTGAAATGCACGCAGTATCATAACGTTCTGCAGGCGCGCATGCCCACTTGCCATCTAAAGTGCTAGAGATCCATTCTGAAATAAGCAGCAGAAGATCCTATCTACAAAATCTTCATTTTCTCAGAAAATTGCCATATTTGATTCTTAAAGGTAATCATTTCGGTGTACAGGATCACTCTCGTTCGGCTACCGCTTGATCTTACTACCCCGCATAGAATTTCTGTTTAACCCATTTCTTTCGTGATTGGGGTTATATTTCTTTTTCTGACATTCTTTTCTTTTTCGTGAGTCCAACTGTAGATAATTACACGCCACCAAAGCGTCACCTCACATTATGTTTTCCCGAAAACATTTATTTCGAATTTTTTTCTGTTACATTTTCTCTCCCTATCTGATCTGAATTTGAGGTCTTTTACTGCATTTTTACGATCCTAACTGTAATGTAGTTCATAATTTTGGCCGTGCGTGGCGTATAAATGAAAAGAATGTCACAACCAGGATCCAACGACATTCAATTTTCGCCATTATTTTAATTGTTACGAGAAATTTAGTGTCTCCAATAAACGTAAGCTCTAAAAATATTCGTTGACTAAGAACCATCTGGTTGTATCCTTCATTTCTTCTGAGGATGTTCAAAATAATAGATGGTATCTAAATTATCTTAGATCACCTCATAGGTAATTTCGTGTAATTGCAATTTCAATGCAGGACTCGGAGAGAGTAACTCACAAACAATTCTCCGATAAATGAACCTATCTCACGGTTCGTTTATTTTTGTTTTACGATGAACATTTCCCGAATATTCCAAAAGATTATAAAAGACTTAAATTCAAATTCTGCGAAAAAGAGCGTAAATCATTCACTATATTTCATTCAGGGTTCTTAAACATGGAAAAGTGACATGCAATAAAACCGCTCCGTTTCCGTTTTCAAGAGAAATAAAAAGTACCTTAAAAAGCGCGTTAAGTGTCGTATGGTGGTTGGGAGAAATTAAATCTCTTCTCGTTTCGTGCAACTCGTTCTCTGAATGTTTAGATACCTTTCTTTGATTTGTATCTTACGAAAGTAATACCTCTTCCCATTGCACTTTAATCTTGCTGCATAATGTTGATGCCTTATTACTTTGATGATGCAGTAAACAGCCTTATAATATAAAGAATCCTTACTTGTACTTTTCAATATTTTTCGGAGGATTTTTTTTGTATAATTTCAATCTTCAGCCAGCAAGATTGGTGAAAGTTACAAAAATAGATAAAGATAAAGAATTTTTCATTTTGGAAAATTTTGATCTTTCCTAAGATGAATGACAAAGTCGTCTTAGGAAAGAAGTCAATAATAAAATGAATAAATATTCAAATGGTCACTAATAAATGCTTGATGTAGTTGGGAAAAACTTTTGAGTATTTCTGCACTGAATTTGATTATTGATAGCAAATTCCTTTCCTTGTGATTTCATATCACTTTCTAATTATTTCAATTCCCACTGCGCAAGGATTCTATGAACATGAAATCATTATCATAATTTCACGTACATTCTATTTTTGTCTAAAGTGACTGCCATTTTGACTCATAAAATGCTGTTGTAATTTTCCCCGGGTTCCATTTTCCACTTCATATTCATTCCAATTCAATCAATTTCATCTCCAATTGTGTTTTACGAGAGTAGCAGAAACTCTCCTTTCGACATTTCAGTCTCAGTATATAAATAAGAGAAATCTACCAGGATGGCACCGTAAAAATACTTAAAATTCATTAAAATACTTGAAAAAATATTATAGTGCCAGCCATCGTGCATAATTGTTTGGGAAAATATTGTTAAGTACCCCTCTTCTATCTCCTCTTTAGACGACGGAGGTGAATAACTTTATTACGTAACCAGAATGTTCTTTGGTAAGGCTGCGCACGCAACTACTTTGGGTGTTAAAAGGAAAGGAAGCAAAGAAAATGCCATTTTCCTTTCCCTCGGAGTGAAAAATAAACAATGTTTTCCTGAGGAAAAAAAATGACTGGGTAGTGGGAAGCAAAGCGCCGCTGCCGAAGCTCTCTCTTCATACGTCAAAGCGTTTACGAGCTGAAAATTTGTAAGAGGGAGTTCGTGAGAATTTTACGCAACCTTTTCACTTTCTCGTGCACGTTCCTTTCCATCCCTCTTTTCTGGCTCCTTCCTTTTTCTTTACTTGTTTCTTCCTAGCGAAATTCTATTGTTTTATTTTGGCCTTTCAGAATCTCATTGGCTCGATATTTCATGCGCGGGCGGGCTAGATGGAACTTTCTGCTGATGTGGTGTATTTATATGAGGATGGAATGTTAAGGTCATATCTTGGGACTTTTTTGGCTGTGCCCTATACTGCTTGTATCAGTTCTGTTCCCATTGCATTGACATGGAATAGTGATGAATATGGAAGTTAGAATTATTGCAAAATGTTTCATAAAACTAAGTCTCGCTGAAGGAATCAATCACTAGTTCTCAAATTCAGTTTCGATAGCTTTCTATTCTGCCTTTCCCATTTTTATTGCGTATATCATGAATTTTATATTTATTTATTTAACTTTGAATTTTATCTTTTACTTTTATTTAATAACTCTACCTTGTTAATAATATTCAGGATCAATAAATGAACAATGAAAAGAAAGAGAGAGTCTATAAGAAGAAGAAGGAATCTATCCTTGAAAAACAAAATTATCAGTTCTCTTAGATGCTAATTTATTGCAATACACACCGGTTCCAATCCATCGGATAGTGACGATAATGACGATCAGACAACAGGAAATTTTTGTGATAAGAGTAAGATTAGCTAGGCCAGCTATTAGGTAGGCCAGATTTTAATGGAAATCGTGAATTTCAAAGCCAGGGAATGGATAATATTTGATCGTATAAAGTGAAATTCAGTGGAACTTCATATTCATAAAATTATCAAATTCACTTACCAATATAACCACGGGTTATTTATTTGATACGCTCATGGTTTCATGTCAGACAGTAAACATTGATAAAAATAGTAACGTCAAGCAAGACGCCTGTAAGATACATAAGGGAACCGTGATGGGAAGAAGAATTGGACGTTTTAAGCGAGGAAGAGGAGAAAAGAATAGGGAAAGAGGAGGAGATTGGGTGTCGGGAAAGCCCCGAGTTGTCGTGAGCGGAGGATGTCCCCGGAGACCCCGGAGGGTGAAGGAAGGGTGGGGAAGACGTCTGGGACTTAGCCATCTGCAGCGGGAGTGGGTGGCGATAAAAAGAATGAAGGAAAGGAGACGTCGGTTTGCATACACACGAGGAAAGATGTCATGTGTGCGTATGTGCACCCCGGTATCCTCTCTACTTTTCCCGTCTCAGTTAAGCGTCCCTCCGACATCTTCGAGAATGCAAAGGAGGCTTTCTCAACGGAATCGCGAAAAAAGGCACGGAGACTAAACCGCATTAACTTTTTCGGAGGGCATGTGGAAGAAGGCGTTTCTTTTTTTCTCTCTGCTCAAAGTGCAACGTGTTCCAAATGCGGGATTATGAGCGAGAGACGCGGGCCAATAACGTGTTCCGGAACCAATATACGCGGTGAATGAAAATGGAGGTGGAATTTTCATTCGTCGTGTCCAAAGTACCGCAAAGAGACGAAAATTCTTTTTCGTATTTCCTCTGAGGATGATTACACTGCAATTTGGTCGTTGCGTACTAAAATGTAAGTTCTTAGTACAGAGTTGTGAGACAGATTTTTCGAAGGTTTTCGCTTGGACATGGAAGCATTTAGAAATTAGGCAGGTCCTAATACTATCTTACGTAGGGTACATGGTTCAAGGACTCCAGCATTTATATTTATCTATTCAGAAAAGATATAGGAAATACATTTTACGAAATTGCAGACTTAAGAATTCTTTTAGTTTCAATAATAAGAAAGTACAGATGATTCTAGAAAGACTAAAAATTTTATATAAATTCATTCTAATATCTGTAAGAGCTGGTTTTGGGGTCTTATTTTAGCAAAATTCCTTTTTATTTTTCACCATATTGTCTGTAGGGTTTAATGTGACTTCTATTGGTAATTATACTGATATCTATAGCTGAGTCCGCTGCAAAGAAAATTGTAGAACTGTAGTGGGACAGAACACCTAGGAAGTTTTGACCATATTTTATGAAGTTCCCTCATCTTTGCGGAGTATTAGATTGGCATTTTGTGAGGATCGTGGCGAAGTTTTACTTTTCGGGTGAAGCGGAAGGAACGCAGGGAATGTTTTCTTTCCTATTCAACGTCGCCGAGTTAGGGATTTGCTTTCCTCCCTTCTAGATAGCTTCGATAATATGTAGGCAAGCTATTTAAAGGAGTTTTCACGCATGGAAATACGCTCATCCATCATTCTCGGGTGACACTAAGCGTTCGTATAATGGATCCCGGCATCTTCGCAGCTACGATTTGAACTTTTTTACACGCCGTCAACTCGCATGAAAACTCTGCTTTAGCATATGCTGTGATTTGAGCATCATGTCGTCTTGCATGGCGTAGTTTTAAGGTTTAATCCTAAGTCGAATCAGATGCATTTTTTTCTTAACCAGATATCAATTCATAAGTTGGGGTTGGTCTCATGAGGACATGCGATGAAATTTGAAGAAGAATTTCGTGCTTATTCCGATTTCCAACTCTCTGTTGAGTTAAAGAGCTTTGTACTCTTGATAAAATAAAACTGAAAGGTTACTTATTATCAAGTTATGAGAGACATAAGAGATATTTATTTTTGCAGAAAGAGACGTATTCCAGAAAAATGCATTTGGAAATATGTAATTCACTAAATTCAGATTCAAGGTCACTTTCAAATTTTCTTATTATATTAGAACTTAACGACTTTTTATTGAATTATATTCCAAGTCTGCGGTTCATTTGTTTCTTATTCGATCTGTTTATGGCAATTATTGTATATATCTACAGTAAAAACAGGGAATTTGAAAAAAAAATTGTTTTTAAGGCAGGTTAATCGATGACTCTGCTAATATTTCTCTCATAAAATTTCACCGAAACAAAATTCAACTTTTCTTCATCCTTTTTTCGTTTAGTAGATCATTTGGATGCTAAACTAACTCTTCTCTAGTCTAACGACTGAGCGCAGTTCGAAATATTTCTCCTTGCAGCGTGAAGGCCCACCGTTTAGAATCACTATCGTGTAGCATAATACTCTAAGTCATGTACAATAAAGAATACGAGGCAACAAATAAAAATATATAACGCAAAGTAACCAACAACTGATACCAATCTCAATATATCTCTCGCACACTCGAGTGGAATCCCTCGCTCCATTTATCATTTTCAATTGAGATCTTCATCCGCCGTTCAATCTCGAGGCGGCTCTTTCAAAAGAAAAGAATCTTTCCCTTTATCTGCAAAACATTTCGATATGTTTATCCCCTTCCTCTCGCAATCTGGGACGGAGATGAAGGAAAAAATTTATCTTTCCCTTAAACGATCGTAATAAAAAGGAAAAGGGTAACGCAGGGATGGAAACCTCATTTTCGAAAATATCCTCTTCATGATCCGGATATTTTTCAAAACACGCTTTTCTTAATCTCATAGCGAGGGAGTGGACGGATTTCTCATTGCGAAGTCCTGGCGGAAGCTTAAACGAAGGCTTAAATAGAATACAAATGAACGAAAGACTGCTTCCAGTTTAAGGAACATAAAAGGACACTATGCTGGGAATATAGGGGGGATGAGAAGGAAGAATATTGCGTAGAGATGCCGAGAAAAGATGAGGAAGAGGGAGAAGAAGTAAAAGAAAGAGGCTGTTATAGGTAAATGGAAGAGCTCGGACGGTGGAGCATGCGGTTTCTTCTTACAAAAAGGTCCAAAAATACCGCGGAGATAAAAACAAAATGGAAGAGATGAGGCTTTGAGACTGAAGAAGGAAAAAAATTGGCCCTCGCTCAGAATTTATCAAAAGATAAACGTTTTCTCGGTCGTTCTTTTGCGTCATATTTTGACGGAGTCCTCCTTTGTCCGAAAATATTTATCCTTCATCCATTCTTTCTCTATCTTCATGACGAAAATAGCTTACCCTTTGCTACGTCACACATATACCCCGCGTACTCATTATATGCCAAATGCATTCTTTTTCCTCTTTTTAAAAATACACCCCTATCGCACGAGCGCCATCTCTCGCTCAACCATTTTACCTGAATCTGTAGACTTTTATGAACTACATTTTTGGAAAATTTTCTTTCATCTATTTTTATTCAGCGCTCGCCTTTTCTTTCGTCTATCTTTACCGTTTTATTTTCGCCTTAACCCCTCTCGCGTATCCATTTATCCTCCCCCATCTTGCCTTTACGCCGCCTATCTCGGGATGATATTATTGTTATTATTCATATCCTCGCCTCCTTTTTATGTCTCTACTCCCTTGCTTTTATTCCCTTTCGGTACACCTCTTTCCTATCCTTCCCCTTCTCTCTCCTTTTCATGAATTCTTTATTTCACTTAGCGGCCGTACGAACATATCTCTCCCAGTGTTCGTATATCATTTTCGTTTCGTTTCTGCATGCGTCTCTTTCACATCTCCTTTTCTACGTCTCTTAGCGTATTAGCTCTGAATATGTATTCTGTATTTTTTCGACTCTACTGCATACTTAATACTCTATATTTTTATCTATACTGTATACCTTATGCTCTCTGTTTTTACTTCACTTCTCAAAAACTCGGATCATTCACGATGTATTCATGACACATATTTAAAACATTACGATATCATCACTGTTTTCAGGTATAAATATTTTTAATAAGTTTGACTGTTTATTTTCATGGAATTTTTGGTACTTTTTCATTCTCGATTTACTTTATTATCCCACAGTTAATAAACTCAGAATGTTTCTTAAGGTCATACTAATGCAGCATATCTTTCTCTTTACAAACGTTTAACACCGCATTTAGAATTCCAGAAATATTTCTATGCGCAGATTTATTATATTTATTGATTAATCTTAATAGAACATGGCGTCAAAGATTTTATCCTAAAGGATTTTCCTCTAAAAATCATTAAGAATATGATTTGATGTTCATCTTATCATAGGAACATATATAGACTACTATTACAGGAACATAATATTAGGGTTAATACCGGTCGAAAATCATCACCATGGGTATAATATTTGAATATCTTTTGTTTCATCTCCATTTTTATCAGCTTTAATCTTTAATGCCATGAGGGAGAGAATATTAGTTACTCCTAGTATTATCAAAATTTCGGCTGTAAATTAATTGTTCTTCTCGTGATATAAATCCCATATTAGGACCCTCTAAATATATATGTAAGTCCCCGAGATCTCTCAAAATTCGTATGCTGTAATCTGATGAAATAAGCCGCACGTTGATGGTACTCAAAACTCCTTTGTATTAGCTGATTTTCGTCTAATGGTGTTTCTGTCCATTCTGATGGACATTTAGTACGCGCGAATGCCTTACGTTCATACCACCGGAAACATATTTCCAAAATCCTCTGAATTAGTTTCAGAGAGATCGTTTCAGTCGTCACAATTTCCGCGACAGTTGTATTTTGGTATGTAATCTGGATGAAATCCGTCCTTCCCTAATTTTCCTCCGATGCCAAAGCAGGGCTTTGTCTGTTATTCTCTGTCAGAGCTATGTTGTCACCCTACTCAGTGAAGGCGGAGTTATTTTCCGTGAAACCTTGAAAGTCTAGTCTCAGGATTAGCTATAAGCTCTAGTGATTAACCTTGCCTTGAGTTAGTACTGGAAACTCCCATCACCTAAATTCAAGGTAATTATTATATAATCAGGAGATAATCATTGGTTGTGGTTTATTTTCCCTTTGCACATAAAATCGTAAAAATTATGTGAATTATAATAAATATTTTTGCATATATTTAATAAATTTGTTAATTTAACTTTCTAAGTTCAAGCAGAAGTTTCAATTGTTCAGAATGATCAAAAAAGGTTTCAATAATTAAAATTACGATATAAATTCAAATTCAAAAGGAAATCTTTCTTTTTGTATTTATCATTCCTTCTCATACTTAGACCAATATCTCGTGTTCTTAACATGTAAATTACGGGTATGGTTCATGTATTTCAATTCCTTTGAACATTCTAAATTTTTAGACCTTTATCTCGATGAAAAACATTTTTTCTTATGTGTATATCTCTATAGCAGATTTCGAGCACGGTGGTTATCCTTCGATGAAATTTCTTAGGGCTCAAAAAATATTTTTTTTCTTTTGATCACAAGATAATCTTTCTCTTTTATCGTTTCCCAGAAAAACTTACGTTTCACCCTTAAAACGATGCCATCTTCCTCCACTCTTCGAGATCATCTTAATACACCCTTAATCTTTCCTCATCCTTTCTTATCCGTCCCTCTAATATTCAGAATCTCGCTCCATGAAAGACACCTAAGAGGGAACGCGGCTTACGCTCCCAGAGTTTCCCTTAAAAGTGCCGGATCCGGTCCGTTAAACCCGCCAGGAATTTCAGCAACGGGGAAAACAATTAGGATTCTGACGTATTCATAGCGAAAAGGAAGACGCAGGATTAAGCGGTAATGCGGTTGGGGACGGGGATTGCCAACTGGAAGGAGATAAGTTCAGGAGCAGCAAGGGTTTAAGGGCGGTTGCAAAGCAATGGGGTGGGGATTCTTTTTACGGCTCTATTCGGTGAGGAATGGCATGGAGGGGGTGATTTCTTTCCCGCAGGGAGTGGGAGAGATGAGATGCCACAAGGAGGACGGACAGGATATGAAAAGGAGGAGGTATCTGACCCCCTCCTTCGCTTTATATCCGTTGCTCGGGTAACGGTGTCTTTTCACTTAAAGTTGCCGGAAATATAAGTGTTCGGGGCTTGCACGAAGGTGCGGTCGAGGAAAATGAAGGCGTATTTAAATTCCGGGATGATCCTCGAGAGTCTTTTATTGGTCCATATAAGTTTTCTTGAAGATGGAAGCATAAACATTGATCTATTTCTAAGCGCTTTATATAAGAGAGAGGTTCTCTTAAGTCGCCATCATGCGGCATGTCACTCGTTTTCAATTTTCTAAGTGGAGTCGTCTCCGTGGTTGAGCGGTTTATCCGTAAAATATTAGCGTGACATCCTCCATAAAGCCGAAATTTGATGGCATATATAAATGTTGTTGTGGATGAGATATTACGATATTACACGCATGTAACCAATTTAGGACTATGAAAAGGTCGCTGCTCTTAGAGGCGGTATTGTTTTCTACGCTTTACTGGAGGATTTTGGGTAATGTTTGTGAAAACTATGAAATCTTTATGATTTTTTTCAAGGCATTCGTAATATTTTTAGGAATAATATCACCTGTTTTTCTACATTTTACTGGATACAGATTTTATACCATGATGCATGAAATTAAATTTAACGTGGCATTACTTAAATTAGAAATTCTATGTATCAGTTGTAGGTAACATGTTTATTGCATTTAATCAAAGCACGAACTTATTTAACAACTCAATTTCTAATTATTATTAATTAAGATCAAATTATATCTTGGTTTCCGTGACAAGAATTATCTCAGCGACGTAGAGTATATGGATTGGAAAACAATATGCATAATCAAAACATTATAAAATAAGGATATATGATGAATTGTAAATAAATAAATAAGCTTTTATCTCCTTTACGTGTGCTCCAATAGAATGTGTGGAACTAATATCTTGGTATGGTCATTATTACAAATGGTAGTATCTTATACAAGAATGAATTTATTATAAACAAGATGTAAATTCACGTCGTACAAAGAAATATATACAAATTATACAAAGATATTGCATTCTAAAAATCGAAAAAAGGCTCTTTTTTCGCTCCTACTGAGACCTCTAAAATAGACAGCCTCGAATGAGGAGGATACGAGAGGATAATGCATAACGCATGTCATTTCCTGCAGAGTATACGGCGGGAGAGGAAGGCTGATGGCTACAATATGTATAACCCGCAGAGAGCAGGAAATTCAAGACTGTTGGAACGATTGCGGATGTGTGCGGAGTTTGCTAGAAGGTGGTGTAAGCCGAGAGAACAACGGCTTCCCTTTTACTCTGCGAAAAACGAAAGGAGAAAGGTTTTGAATTAATATCCAAGCGTGCAGACATTGTTTCCTAGAGTTGAGGATGCTCCTCATCCGAAGGGAACTCAAATTCCTGATCATTTATGCATTAGATAAGCACTGCGGGAGGAATGTAAATCCCAGAAGCGGCTTCAACTTTGCTCGGTGGAGAAATCGTGCATTATTCAGAAAGAGTCGAATCTTCAAATAATTACCAAGTGCACGTTTGAGCCGTGAATCGTTAATAATAAGTGAATAAGTACATCCGAAAGCTTAGCAGCTGAACATTTGGTGGGGGTAAGCACGCCTGATTCGGCTGTTTGATAATTAAATCAAAGTTTCCCAAGCTGTGGGGAGTACGCGTTTGCTTCGGGAAAGATTAATGTAAGAGTTAATGTTAAATACGCAAACATCAATGTTAAATACATCATCGTTCTTCCTTTCGAGGAAATGCTTCTGGCGATAACTGTTTACGGAATCTACACAAAATATTAGTATGTACGATAATATGAAGTTTTTGCTCTCATATCTTTACTATATACAATGAAATTTTTCCTTTGCATTTCTATTTCCATTTCCGTTGATTATGTTTATACAAAAGCACTATTTAAGTTATCTGTATCTCAGAAATCACTCATTTATTATATTATATTTTTGTCATATGCACAGGTTTACATTATTTCCGTTATAGCCTTTTTCAAAATATTATTTTCATACGTTTGAAACAAACTATGATAATATAGGGTACAGAAGTTTGATATTAAAGGGCGAAACGAAGTAGAATGGGTATGAGTAGCAGAGAGTTTAATAATAAAAGCGAAGAAATTACGATTACGTATTATCTCACTTGAGTACATATATAATTATTTGCATGAATGTTTCACATTTATTGGTACTTCTATGTAAAATTCTTGACAATGGTAAAAACTCTTAACTTAAACGCAAACAAATTATTCGAATTTTTAAGAAATTCAGGACAGAATTTAGTAAGATCATTCAATCCATTGGAATAGACCGAATTTCAAATTCGAGAGATATTAATTGCCCAAGGTTAACTTGATTGAATAGAGAGGTAAAAGGGAGGATCCTCGTGTGGGAGGGTTAAGTTGGGTTTTATGAAAGGAGTGGTCTCCCGTGATGTCGGCAGTACGAAATGATGCAGAAGAGACTTTGATTGATATCCCCCGCTTCCATCATCCCCACGTATGCAGCAGTCGTTTCTCCGAAGGCCTAACAGAATACATCCGAGTCTTATTCATCCCAAGCCAAAGGGAAAAATGCTTCACTTGCAGTTCCCTTGGCTCGGGAGAATTGAATGCGACGAGGACAAGTTTCAGCGAAAAGATTTGCGGCGAGGAATGCATCCTGTCTCACAAATCCTCAATCTCGACGATAAATTGAGAACGATTTGCGATTTATCTCTCGGAGAGGCAATTCCTCTGTTTTCTTTTTCCTTTTCAGTTCCTTAAAGCGTCTGCTTACTTTCGATAATATAAGCACGTTCCAAATATTCGAGAAGGATTGTAATTGTATCTCCTTAAAGATCCTTATATGATATAAAATATGACGTTCACTATTGAAAGGGTTTATATTTTTATATATAATCCGTTCTTTCGGTATGGAAAACGAAAAAAGATGATTATTCTTTTCTTGTTGCGTTTCTTTGGGGGTTCCTAAGAGTTCTCGGTCTATTGTTAAGAGGAGTAAAACCAAGTGAAGATGGATGAATTGCACTATAAAGACATAGATTAAAGCGTGAAAATGAATTGATATAAATAATTAATATTGATAATGAAGGTTTGTCTAGAGAGGAAATATTCCAATTATTTTGTTGTTTTGGTTTCTTTTAAAGCTATAGTAAAACTACCAACGTTTCTCTAAACTTTGTTTGACGGAATATCCTTAGTAATTTGCTCAAACCGCTCGTTTGAGAAAGATTGACATTTACAAATAACCGCATAGTTTTCTGCGTTTAAAACAATGAAGAATTGTGGGATATTAATTCATCGATGGAATCCGTGTTTTCTTTTGATTCACAACCTGTCATCGATGTGGAAATATGAGCGATGAAAAATAGCATGATTCACGGTTCACTGTGTGTGCGCCGAGGTTCACTGAACTTAGATCAATATATCAAGTGTTTTCCACGGGCATCGTGTCACACAAAGAAAAATAAGTTATCTCTAAGGAATTTTGGCCGATTGCCAATCGAACGCCGTGCATTCTCATCGTATCCCTAAATTAATTCGATCCACTCTAAGGTTTTAAATATTCATGTTCATCAGCCTTTGAGGTTTTCTCTCAGTCGAATGACAGGTTTTTTATTTATTTTATTTTACCGAATACACGGTGTACGAGATGTTTATATAGTAATTAAATAGGTCATTGGTCATCTAAACATGGTCTATATTTTCTAAAGTTTTTCAAATGGTTATTCAGTCTCGGGCTGGTTAGTCACACTAAAGCAAAATTACTCCCTTTCGTATTACTGAAAAATTCACTATTTAGTAAGCGTTATCACTTTAATGATGAATTCATCTCAAGATGCTGATGGACTGCCTAAAATCTTGGAGTAATTTAATATAACCCATTTATTGCATTATTTCAAATAAAAGAAGGCAATCGAGTTTCTCTTGAAGCGTTATTTTGGAAAAATTATCCCAGTCCACCGAATAAAAAAAGATTCATATTTGGTTAATATGGTCTCATGAAGCTTCTAAATCCCAAGTTTTAAGGTAAATTTATTGTTAAGGTAACAAGTGAATATGCTTTTATTGATGATGATTGATTTCCACGATACATTTTGTAGATTATTTGCTTAAATGATAGCTATCATTTCCCGTTAGCAGTTCTGTTGAATAAGGATCGATCTGAATTGTATCTTTGTCCTTTGATTTTACTGCGTAATTCGTAAAGTGCATTCCGGGTAAACTTCTCGGAATATTTTGCTTCATTTGAATTGCATTATCAACTCAAAATTATAAATTGATTCTCTGAGGCCGTGCTCCATTAATGTGTGGCAGTAACTGAAAATTTTACCAAAGAGCTTTATTACTGTCGTGAAAACGTATTCCGCATGTTCAACTACCAAGCGACTCAGTATACTTTATGTTTCCGCGCCTGTTTTTCCATCCCCATTTTGGGCTACCAAAGGCTAATTTGTATCGGTTGAAGTGAAGGGAATGGGAAAACGTAACAACCGACATTCCCGTTAACAAACTGCCTTTTCCGCCAAATTGCCCTGTCGACAGTAAGTAGATGAAAGCACCCTTTGGAGCATGTGACCTCTTTTTCGACATGCTTTTACTTCTCACCTACAATCGTCACCTAACCCCTTTACATGACCTTTCGCGTTTTTCTTATCCCGCCCTTACAAAACAAAAGAAAAATTTGCACTCTTTTTTTTGTCCTTTACAGAATACATATTTGGTCTCTTCCCTTTAAGTTTCTATTTTGACATTTCTCATCGCAATGCTAATAAATAAAAACAATCCCTCATTCAACGCCACTTCAATGCGTCCTTTCTGAAATCCTGCTTTCCGTGATTAGTTCACGGAGGAATAGCACCTGTTTTTGTACTAGGCTACTTCAGTGTATTCTACGCTGTCTTATTTGTAATGCACATTCCCGGGAAATTGCTTTTGCGTGAATACCTCTCGGCGACGAGCGATTTAGGAGTCACGTTTGAATTACTTTTGTGCTGTGATTTACTTTGTTGTCAGATGTCTGGAATTTCCTGTCAAAAGTTGAAATTTGTCGTGGAATCTATTTAGTGCTTGCACCATCAACAGTATCATAAGTCGATTATAATTTCATGCATGCATTCATACATACTATACTCATAGATTCAATGCTGATTAAGGTATAATACCTTTAACGAAATATTCATATGATAGCGTTCGTTGGACTTGGCGTAATGGTTTTTTAAACTGCCATTATTTCACCAGTGATATTTTCTCTAATTGAAATCTATATTACTTTTCTTTAATCAAAGCATGTTGTGACCCTCGCGGACGGATAGTTTGGGATCTTTGCGAATCTATGTAAGTTTTCCTTAGATAAAAATTAAAAACAGCTAATATTATGTTATAGCCTTTATTTTTTAATACAGGCTCATTTTATTTGGACGTATTAACCGTATAACATTTATTCTTTCTAAAATTGGACGACAATGAATGGGTATAATCATATATCTAAATTCTTACGTAGGAGACTGCCGCATTGCTGCAAAAATAAAACAGATGATTTTAACTCTAAATTGTCAATGTTTGTTTAAGGTCGACTCAATTTTATATAATTAACGTTAAGGTAGTAAGATTTATTTTGGTCATTACTCTACCTTTAAAGTTCGGCGCTTAAGGAGATATCATCGTATGGCAAAGAAATGTAAAATACGTACAACGAAACAAGCATATAGCCTCGTATTCTTCTTCTTGATATCTTCTGAGAAAATATGTATCCAAAGAACTCTTTTTAAAGCACAGAAAGGTAGTATCTTATTTAAAAGGGTAAGATCAAAGGAATCGTCTGGGTGAAATAAAAGTCTCGACTGTTCTACAAGAGACGAGCTCCTATCTTAAGGATAGTATTCATGGAGGAATCATATGATATGTTGTTACGGTATAAGCCCCATCGTCTTCTTTGCTCTATTTAGGAAGCTTCTTTTGAGTTACAGATGGAAAGTTTCATTTTTCAAAGAAGCGACGTGTGCTTTTGTGCATCATAGACAACTTTATATGTTACTCGCTATCGATCAGAAATTTGTAAGTTTACATGCACCCGTAAAAAACGTTCATCTTAAATTTATGCCTTCTATGAATGCATCGTTGCTCATTTATTTTTGTGACTCATCAGATTTTCAAGTATAATTTGCTCATATTTTAATTATTTGTGTATTGATATGATGTATGAATTCCATTCTCGGCAATAAACGTATGAATCTTATATCATTAATATCGAGTATTCGTAGAATATTTTTTTTGCTGAAAACTATTCAATGATATGAACTTTCACGGTACCAATGTCATTATTTTGCAAAACCAGCCGTAATGATTCAATTTATATATTCATTTTTTCACGAAATTGTTTATTGAAAGAATTTTTAAATATCACGTTGTATTTGATTTACTCATGTAAACATTACAAATATAGTTATTGTTACTTAACAGGCATAATCGGCGAGATACGAGTACTACAGCAATTTTGCTGCGTTACATATTATAATGACTCTTCCTTCTTTGAGCAAAATATTTCTTGCTGATTTTTCCATGAATCAGTCATTCGATTTCTTGTCTACGGCCACCTTTCAACTCATCAATCCTCACGGGCAAAGATTATTTTCGGAGAAAACGGGCGCCAGTAGATGAGAGTCTTCGATCTATCCCATTCGACAACAATGAGCAAGCACTTACGAGAAACTCTTATGGTTGATCAGCTAAACCCTCCATTAGATATCAAGGACAGCTCACACAACTCGGAGAGAAGATTTTTCCTCTAACATGAAGAGGCGATCCTTTCAAGAAACACTCGCATCCTATTCTTCGCCGTTGTTATTTTAAAAATTGATTGTGCAAAGACGAAGAGCATCTTCTGAAATGAATGCAGATGAAATTGAAGAAGGGTGATGAAAAAAATGAGTGAATTTTTTATAAGTACCGACGGATGAATATTTACAGTACTTCTAATCTCATCTGAGCATCATCTCTTTCTCTGTCTCTCCAGTGTTTAATTTTACCACGTATTAGAAATAACCGCTTAAATATTTTTCCTTTGCCCTAGATTAAAGGGAACAGGAGAGTTGCTGTTTCTTCGATAGAAGTAAACGTTTGTGTTCCGAAGTATAGGTCGGGTTTGATAAATAAATTGCTTGAGATCCAGTCTCATTTCTCATATGTGGTAGATTCAATGCTATGAATAGAAAAATATTTTATGGAATGCAAGGAATGTGAACGGAATAGTTTTAATAAATTATGTATTCCAGAAAATAAGTAAATCTTTGAATAAGTTGTGAACTTGAAAGTAATAAGGAAAAATTAATAAACTGAATAATAATCTTAGATGAAAAAGGAGAATTTAAAGTATAAATCTGGTATAAAACGAAGACTTTTTAAAATTAATTTGATGTCTGAAATCCCAAATATCTATGTAAAGGCACATTTCTACTCCTGATAAATTTTAAAGATTCCTTATATGTATTCTGTTTATGAAATAATAAATCAGTGCGAAAACAATAAATTTGAAGAATATTCTTTGATTAGTTTCACTTCTACTTTTCCCAGCACTTTTCCTTTTTATATCTTCCAACAAGTGAAGGCACTAGTCTCTTTTCTTTCTTTCCTGTAGCAATTGTATGGCATAAGTATTCCTACCTTGCAACAAGCAAGGGCTGCTCAATTATTTTTCTGAGTGGTTTCTCCTATTTCTGCGCTCAGCCGTTTGATAGCTTTGTGGTCGTAAAGATTGTGTCCATTATCCCCTCCGACACAAAGTATCCCTTTTGAGCGGAAAGGACTATCAAAGACAATGATTCGTTGCAGAAAAGTAGCAGAGAGTTCAGTGAATGGTCAAAAGGTAGTTTTTAAAGTATGACTGGGATCGATTTTTGGCTCAGCAAACAGTTAGCAAGATCGGACGCGAGTCCATTATGTTTGTAGTTAGAGATTAAATTATACTTCTCAATTCTATTAGCCTGTCAAAACCGATTTGCACTCATAGTTCAGACTTTCCCTTAATTTAATGTATAAAAAAGGGGTATGTTTATCTACAGTTGGCTTTTCTAATTTTTCCTCGCTTTCATTCAGTTAGCCTTTCCCTCAACCGAGAATATTTGATACAACTATAGTGAAATTCGAGACCAATTAACTTCTTCATCTGCCAATCGTTTCAATAATCTTTGATTAACACTTTAATTTATTTAGCGCAGTTTCTCTATCCTGATATTCCTTATCGTATTAATTTACTTTTGTTACTTTCCTCTTCTACTCACTGCATGCGGTTTTTTTCTTTAGGGGAAGTGTTGTTTCTTTTCCCGCATTTCTACCGCAGTCCGCAGCATTATTTCTCCTCCTCTCTCTTTCCATACTTTTCTCTCCCTTTCCCAATTTTTCCGATTCTTTGTCCGACTTTCACATCTTATACCACCGTATTGGAAAATAAAGGCATATCCATTTCGCGCGTGCATGGATATATGTGTAAATACACATATATATGCCAGTGCATGCCACCAGTTCTTGTTTCGGTTTCCTTTTTCGATTGTTCGCGGGGTTCCTTCTGGAATGTAATTCGAAGAAGTCGAAGGAAATATTTGACCAGGTTTGCATGTTCTATCCGGCGAAGCACTCGTGGTACAAATCGAAAAAATTAAATTGATCATTTCTAATACCATCAATATGATATATACCTAGGTAAATTGTGGTAATATATGAGTAGATGCTAGATTGTATCATATATGGATGGATAAATGAATTAGTCTGTTAACGGAATATAACTACACCGTGATATATTGAAATTTCTTCTCTTTGCACATTTTTAGACCTATATATAAAAGTAGCGGATGCTGATAAACTTGCACATATTTTAAATTTGGAAGGCAAATTCTGATGCTATGATTGCTTTGTATGGTAATGATAAAAGTGTACGACATAACACAAATATAAATTGCGCCAGGTAAAATTGAGCAACCGGAGGTGAACCGGAGTTTTAGCTGGCTGAGCTTTAAAAAGCAATGGGATAATATTCTCTGAAAACACAATAACACGAGTCATGATGAAATAGATACAAACGTTCCACCAAAGCAGAAACCTAACTGGATTAAACTCCCATTTTCGCGGTAAACTCCATTTCCCACACTCAGAATTCATCGCGTTTTCTCCGAAAGGCCTCTGATAAGTTTATCCCATCTTTTATTTTCTTCTAATCCGATTCCAATCCTATGTCCTTTTTCATCTCTTTCACGGAAAAACCCGCAATCTATTTCTTGTTTCGCTCTATTCTCACGTTAAACCTCGACGTCGTCCGACCAATTCCTCAACCCTTCCTCCTCTAACTCCATTTCTCAGCCACTCCTTCTTCCCCCCTCACCTTCCTCTTGACTTGCACCCTAGGGCACCATAGCCTGCTCTCGATGTAGTATGGATGAGGGCGTGAGAGATGGATAAGGCAGGAGTGGGGCAAGATGGAATGCGGAGGAGAAGGCGATCTGAATGGATGCGAGATATGAGGTGAATGGAGTACAAAAGGATGGCTGCAGAGGTGGATTTTGTGTCCGAGACTAGACGGATATGGGAACCTTTTGGAAGGAGTAACTTCTGATCGGTGGGGAAAAATATTTTCATACTCTTTGTTACCAAAGTGGGATCACCTCGACAAAAAATACTAAGCCGGTTTGAGCTATTTTTAAGCATCTATAAATTTTTAGCTGAGATATAGTTTTTCACAGAATGTAACCAGTATTAGGAATTCCTAACGTTATACATTTTTACTTCTAGAGATAAGTTGATTTTGGATCTGTAATTAGAAATAGAATATTATCAAGTACTAAACATAAGAGTTCATACAGCTTGATATTGAATACCAAAGCTTTAAAGCTCAAATGAAATTCACCAATATTCGTGTTCGTTTCTTAAAAATAATGATTTAAAATAATAATGTTTGAAAGACTTTGAATAAGGTTGACTTTTAAAAGAATGAGAGGAAATTAATGAGAAAGATTTGCAAGAGTGAATTTTCAGCTTTTTCATTCAGGCTATACGGCCATTTAATTATGAATTTATTTCGTCAATCTCAGCATTTCGTGCAAGCGTTCGAATTTAAAGAGAAAGGTTATATTCTATGGATAATTCTGTAAGCGCGCGTTTTAAAACTCCGCTGGAATAAAGTTCAGCGCCAAATTTTCGGTAAACCAATCACTAAATCAAATTCTGGTCGCGTTTTTTAAAAAAAGGACTCCACGAGACAGGATTTTAATAAGGGACGAGGAAAAACTCTAATTCCCCACCCGGAATAATTAATTTCCATTCCACGAAAACGAGATTTCGAGACATATTTGCTTTCCTCCGACACTGTTTTCATTTCCCCAAATCCCCCAATTTCTTCGAAAAAAAAATAAAACCCGTCACGACGATGACAGCTCCGAAAAAATCGCAACTTGACCGAGCGTCCCTTCCCCAGTTGCCATGGAGACCCCACCTCCATTCCCTCCTTTAATACTCCTTTACTTTTCAATTCCCTTGATCTTTGGCGGATGAAAAAAGCGATAAGGAAAATAAAGAGACCGCGTTGCGTGCTCGTCTCCTGCGCCATTTTCACTCCCCCTTTCTCGATACAGCATCACGAGGGACCACTAGGGCTCTCTTTCCCACGAGAGAAGGGAGAGGTGGTACGTGAGAGGGAGGGAAACGAAATACCCTTGGCCTACGAAACATCCCAAGGGTGAAGGAAGAGTCAAGGCATTCAATAATGCAAAATGTAACTCGTGTGCGGTGTCGACGCGGTGGGCGAATGCGGAGGACCGGAAGTCTATCCTTCGACCGCCTTCCTCACTTCTGCAGAGTCTCCGTGAGCGCGTGACTGTGTTTCTCTTTCTGTGTCTTGCTCCTTTTCTTTTGTGTCGCAAAGGTATTGCGCGCGGCAGCAGAATATTCCATGGGTCAGATGTTTGTTGTAAAGAAAATAAATGCTGTTCTTGGTCAGCTCCTCAGGGATGTGGAGACGCTTCCAAGTGATTCTTTGATGTCGATCGATTGTCATCGGATGATGCGGTATCGGATTGCGGTGCTTCTTTGTCGCCTGAGAGTGAGCTTCGAATATATGGTTGTTTTTGGATTACTGCCGAAGGAAAATAATTGGCCATAGTTTATGCCGGGGAGAAATATTTCGACACAGGAGACTTTCAATGATGTAATTCTGAAATAGAAAATGAATGGAAGTGGACAGTAAGATGGGAGATTAGAATTGTGATTTTTATTATCATTATAAGTTTTACCATCCATTAAAGAGGTCCAGTAAAACATCATTGAAGGCTCTATAACATGCTGAAACATTTTTGTGAACTATAAGAAATTCAGAAAGGATGCATATTATCTATATAAATTTACGTTTTACGATTTACTTATCTCTCTGATGCGACGGAAGATTTAGATATCTTTTAATTACAAAAATAAAACCTTGAAATGCTCTAGAGAATTTAATGAAAAATATAGCTCTAAAATTTTAAAGCGCGGAAATAATTGAGTGAATTTTGCTTCTATCAGCTTATATGATGGTAACTAAAGCTCGGGATTAATCACATTTTATTTAATAAATTATTCCACCTTTACTTCTCGAAATATTAGAAACTTATTGAGATGAACGTATTTATTATTTTACGCTATATTATTTTTAATTTCGTATATTAAACTGGGGGGTCGATACAATAGTAATTCATAGCTATTGTTACATAACTTAATTGCATTATTTGTGTCGATATTATATAAATATATTATCAAATCACTAACTCAAGTCTGTCTCTATCAATCTTAAAGAAGAAGAATAAAAATAGAATGATCGTATCCATACAATGAATAAGTTTGTCATATATTTGCCACCGCCCTACATAAAAAGTTCTTTCCCCCGCCGGTATCCTTCCGATTCCCACATCAACACGCAATTTCCGCAAAGCACCAGCGAAATGGTGTACTCGACAAAAAATACATCGATCGACATCCGACACCACCGGAGTAGAGCAGACTCTTAATGGCCTCGTTACCAGACTTGCCGACTTGTCCTCAGACCCCATTTTACTATTTCATAGCGCATTCAACACGCCCCTCTGACCCTTTTCCCCCTAGAAATAAAAAAAGGACCGAGGAAGAAACACGCCGCATCCAAAAGTGCTGCATCGCATTATGCGAGAGACAGTAAAAAAATCCCTTTATTGCTCCGTTACGGCACTTCCATGCCGCGTACGTCTTGCGGGAGTCCATTCCCACGGAACAAGGGGAGATCGGAAAAAAGAGCAATGGTCATCAGCGAAAGGTTTTCCTTCCATTGGAACCGTTGACCCTCCAGTGTCTCAAGGGACATAGCGGCATCTCCTTGCCCTCTCTCGTCCGCAGTCAATGTTTGAGGTCTTGCTTTCACCCTCTATTGCCACTCCAACTCATCCCTGTTCTTTTTTCCTTTCTGCGGACGGAACCTCTCCGTCATTTGTCTCGTGGGAAGACTCATTCCGGTCAATTTGGCACGCGGAGGAAGCTGAGGAAATGGATGCAGGCGCAAGGAAGGGAGGGAAAATAAAAAAATCCCTTCTCGAGGATCCAATCCGGAGAGATCTCTTTCTGCGTGCTGTTCTTCTATCTCTTTTTGCCATCTCGATTTTTTTCTTTTCTTGTTGTCGCTTCCGCTCCATCCTCGGGCATTAATGGTCAATAAATGAGTCCCTTCCGGTGCTGTGTTAGATCATCCGAGTTATGCGCTGGGAAATCCTCTGAGGAGATTTTGTATGTTTTTCGAGTAGTTCCGATAGTTGGGTTGTTTACCGGATGTGTCACGATGAATTTCTAATAGATGATGTAACATCATGTCTGAGGGAAACTACCAAACGCAATTTTATGTTTGATATATTTTGGCGGAGTATGTTATAGTTAGAATCTTGATGAAATGAGCGTGGAAATACGAAAAATGAGAAATGTTTCTATTAAACATATAAGTCAAATAAAATGAATTGATGTAAGAATTAATTTGGTTATAATTTTAAAGTGACATTTTTGACTTAATTGTATGCCTTTCTTGGTCGTTAATAATTCACTACTAAGTATTTCTGCTAGTGTTAATACGGAATGACTGTCATGATTTCTTTCATTTAGACATTATAAGCCGAATTGCAGGATATTTTATTGTATTCTTTTGGGTTGGTGAAAGTTATGCAATATACAACGATTTGTTAAATATTGAATTCTTTGCAATTATGGGAATAAAAACACTGCTTATACACACAGACTGATTTTAATTCGACGCGTTACTCTAGCGAACCAATATCTTCAAAAAAACAAGGATTTGAAAATAGCCAACGTCGAAAATTGGAATCTGTTCTTTAATAAACCTTCTGTTGGAAATGCTTCTGGGATAGTAAAGCCATGAAACAAAAAAGCCTTAATTTATTGTAGTTTAATGTTTTCGGAATTTCGCACCGGTTTTTTCTATTGGAAAAGATCTTTGTAATTCCTCGAATTGTTATTCTCTCGGAGGGATCCGAATACCATGTAGAAAACGGGATTCAAAGAACTTTTAGAGATTTAAAGATTTAACAACGGAACCGCCAAATTGACACCATCGTTACTTTCTCTGCCGAAAGCAAGATGATTCTTCCTTCTTTCTTGTGGTCCATATAACGATTTTAAGATGTTTATCCAGGAACAGAAGATAAAAGCAAGGCGGAGGCAGTACAAAAGGTGCGAATGCGAGAGTTGCCTTTGAAAGAGTCGGCAGGAGATGGTTATGGGAGTGTGCGTGGGTGGCGGAGATAGTGCTTGTGTTGATGAGACGAGTGGGTTGTATATGTTGAAGGGACTCTACTAATGGAGAGGTATATACAGAGAGTCCACTGGGCAGCCATGAAAAGAAGGGGATAGACACATCCTCCGAGTTATTTATACGGCGAGGGAGATATAATGGATTCCCGGAAAGCATTAGGGGGTTGGGCGAAATAATAAAATACTCCATAACGATGTTCTAAGATTTCCTCGAGATGATGCCTCTTTGAGTACATAACAAACTCGACCCTCTTTGTATGTGGCATACTTTTCTTTCAGCCAGGGTTGTTTTACGTGAAAATATGGGGAAAAGAAACAGATGCGTGTGAACTCGCTTCCCATATCTGAACTCATGGAGCGTGAACTTTCATTCTCTAATTTATATAAGACTTCATTAATCCTGTCACTTACTTATATGCTCCATAATACTCCAATCACCTCTAATTCGATATGTGCAGGCGTGACCTTGTGGTACGATATACATAATAGCGTGAAGACATAATTTTTACACAGATTGCTTAATGCGCTACTGGATACGCATGCACGCCTTTATCTTCAGATATTTCAATCCTTTTATTTCGAAATTTTTACTTAAGGATACCACCTTGCTTGCGATTCCAGTCGCACATTAAACAAAATGTGGAAAAAGAGAAAGTTTTATTATCAGTACACACTCCCAATTCGTTATTTCCGTTTAAATTTAAAATTTTCCTAAGTAATGATAACGATAATCGCCGGTGTCTCGTGGTAGTCTAGCAGCACTAACATCTCGGGTTCTAAGAATAGTTTGTGCATGATATTTGTGTTACAAAAGGAAGGCTTAGTAATAAGATTAGTTTTGAATTGTTAAAATTAGTCCCAAAAATGCGTGATTGTTGTTATTATCATTACATTGCAATGAACGATATTACTTTTTTAGTATAAGGGCATTGCTGATTTTGTTTTCTTCGTAATGGTGTCATGATATCGACTGTCCAAATACTCGAATAGTTCTCAGCCTTCCACATTGAGAGTGTGACGAAAGAAATTGAGTAAATTGCCTCAACGTAATGAAATTATATCTTAATCTCTAAGGGAAGATAAAAAAAAATCTCAAAATATTTCAGCCGACTCTATCCCAGCTCAGTATTTAAACTGGAAAGTTGAATACAAAAATCTAAGGGAATGTAATGGAAATTTTTCGAGCTTCCAAGAATCGGTAATACCGGAGTATTACAACGCCAGAAAGTATTATTCGGCCCTTTCAATTTAAATAAGCAATATCCTCACTCTACGAAAAGCTCGAGAAAAATATTTTGGGGAAATTTTCATTTTTATTAGATCCTCGGCAAAGCGAACTTAAATTCGTAAAATCTCATCCGAAGAGAAACGCGAACATCTTTCCCGTTAGCCTCAAACGCTCCGTTCGATATTAATATTTCCTGTGTTCGGATGGGAGTACGGAAAATTGTATTCCGGAGATGGAAGGAGCGAGAGTAGAGAAAAGACGAAATATAATGGGAAGAAGTGTAGGTAAGAGGGTTGATATGGATGGAGGGGATGAAATGGGCCATGGGGGAGAGGGTTCAGATGATGATGGTAAAGTGTGGCCCTAGGGCAGGTGAGGGCGTTCTAGTTGGAAGGGGAGTAGAAATGGGGATGAAAGAAGAGCGTAAATAGAGGATGGATAGAGTAGGGGAGGGATATGGGAATATCTGAGGAGAGCGTGGTTCAAGAAAAAATTCTCCATCTGGAAATGAAAAGAGAATGCTGGGTAAACATAATATAAGCTGAGCCAAATATTAATCAAGTTATTTAAGTTACGGACTTTATATCGAACATATATACACCCATGTGTAAATCTTAACTTCAAAATCGATACAGTATATAAATATTAAGATATTACCATGCGATCAAGACAAACCTTTCATGGTTTCTTGCATTAAATTAATGACTATCGTGTGTACTACTGTCTCACCATTCCAGGTTTTTCGTCCAACTCTTAGATTACAGCAGTACTATTAGCCACCCTCATATTTATTTGTATTAATTGCAAAGGAGAAATTTAAAATATGTTTGTATTATCATAAGTTTTGCTATAACGATCCCTAACGGAAATAGTTTTCATAGGGGAAGTGAGGGTACATTTTAATGATACTCAGCATCTTTTGACTTCCCCATTGAATTCTGAAGTGGACACACTATTTATATGCTTTCTTTCATAGATTTTGGAAAGGAGCGTTCTCTGCATACTTGTATTAGGAATCGTATGAGATAATAATTTAAAATATAGTGCATTTTAAAACTTTACAATATTAAATTAAAAAACATTCTTTCCTGATACTACCGAAACCATTCAGCCGAAACTGAATTTAGTAATACCACTCATGCTCCACCTATATTTATTTCCTTGACTAGAAAGATAGGAAACAGCCTCTCAATTTTTAGCTTTATGTCTATCGCCCTATTCTTTCATATATGCTGATAAATGAATGGAAGATTCTGAGGATTAAGTAATACAGTCATGTTAATTAATTTACAATAGTATAATACTTTACAAAATATTATAGTCCTGTAGTGATAATGTTAAAATAATATAAATTCACACGACACCAAACGCGAAAATATTGCGATATATGGAACCGTAGCGTATGTCATTCAAGGTAGTAAAAGCTATCATTTTTATAAATGAAATATCCATCTGCGTATGAATGGAAATGCTTCAAGATATTATCTTTGAGTTTAAAGCTGATGTACGTTTGGGTTGTAAATATGCAGCGTCCTTGAAACGTATTTTTAGCGAGTTTGCACTCTAACATCATACATCGGAGGAATGAGTGGTTCAGGAGAGGGCAGAGGAAGGGATGAAGACGGGGTAAAGAGATGGAGAAACTGCGATAGCAAGGAAAGGAAATGTATAAGGGATGTTCGGAGGAAGGAAAGAAATGGACACGAGCCGAGAGATGGATATATAGGGCGGTGTGAGAGACACGCCCTCTCTTCAGCACAGTACACGGAAAGGGTGCTCGCTTTTGCGGTCGGAGGGGTTGGATGAGGAATTGGTAAAGTCACTCTGTATGGGGCAGTAGCTAGGTACGTCTCTTATGCTTCATTTAAGGAGAGTGTTAATTGAATCAGCAAGTAGAAATACCTGTGATATATATTGCACCAAAAAACGAGTGTTTTCATACGAAAATTTTGCGAAAAGGACAAAAAACTCTAATTGAGAAATGATCTTTTCTTTAAAAAAATTCTCTTTGTGAATAAAGTAGTCATCATGGTAACAATGGTTGAAATTTCAAGAATGATTTTCAATCTTTTAACGTTTGGGACAAGACAAGTGAACGCGGAGTTTGTAATCAAGTTTCTTTAATTCTATATGGAGACAACTTTGCAACTTGAAATTTGACAGATAACTAATATGAGAGCCCAAGAAGAGATCATTCGTCATGTAGTTCGACAAAACGCTCTTCGATGTGCACCTTTACCAGTTATAACTTCCCATTTCGTTCGAAGCACTAAATGCTGTAGATTTATATTTAGATTTTCCTTCAAAGAAATCGACGATTTATGAATTTATTATATGATTTAGATCCTTGAGTAGTATCAGCAAAAATAGTGAGTTTATAAAATAGATTTTATGAATAATTAAGGAAATGTTTAAAATTTATCGTTGATTAGTTTTCATAGCTTAAGGAAACAGCTGCATGATAGAAGTAGAAAGAAAGGCACCAGGAAGTTGTCGTGCCGTTGAAAATTCCTTCTCACTGACCGAGCACGAGCTCGTTATCTTAAGTATAATTCTCACTTGTTTCCCCACCAATTTCGCCCTCCCACATTCCCTCTTCATTCCCCACGCATCCCTTCCGAATAGCCAAGTGCATGCGATGGTGTTTGAATTGATGACCAAGCCATGAGAGTGTGGAGCTTATTCCGGATGCCCTATTTTTTCCCAAAACGAGAGTGTGAGGGAGGATATACGTTTTAGGATGGGAATTTTGGTAGGGACGGAAAGAAAGAGGGAGCGGTGAAATGGATTTGAGAAGGGGTGTATCGGAGATGAGGGAGAAGAAGATTAGGAGACTCCGGAGAATGAAAGCGTGTATCGGAAGGTCGGGACGGCGGCAAAAGA
This sequence comes from Pachydiplax longipennis, assembly GCA_036926295.1. Lineage (NCBI taxonomy): Eukaryota > Metazoa > Arthropoda > Insecta > Odonata > Libellulidae > Pachydiplax > Pachydiplax longipennis. The sequence goes on from JAVFKF010000012.1 coordinate 24,883,191, forward strand.
TATTTGAAGAAGAGGTTGATTTTTCCCCTCGATGAAAGGAATATCTAAGATATTAAAAAAGGATAAACAAACGTTTTACATCGCTTTTGTAGGGATTTGGGAAGAGGGAGAAATGAAAGGGTATTGAGTGGGAGGGAAAGGTTGTTGTCTTTATGGGAGGATCGGAGTGAATAATTAAGAGATCGTAAACATCCGCCTTTGTCTCTATTGCGTATTTCGGCTGCAGAGGACGAAATATTTGATGTTATGAATTGGGATGAACTCGGTGTAAACTTTCGAGAGATAAAAGTCTTAATAAATGTATTAATTTTGCTCCAAACTTCGTGTTTGCGAATGTTCGCTGCGGATAAGTTGCTATTCATTATGAACGGAAGTTATTTATGAAGGAGCGATAATATGCTGTGCATTCCGTTTCCTCAAAGCACTTTACTCACCACCTACACAGAGCGGAACACGCTAGAGACGTCATGAAATATTAAAAGAAAATTCTGAATGCATTCAGGCTTATAAAATGAAGAAAGTTCTATAAATAGAAAACTTTTTGTCTACGAAGACAGTGGGATAAATGTAAACGCGCGAATTACCCGAATTATTAAATTTTCTGAGTGAGCGAGGCTAAATTACGAAGTTCTTCCAAAGAAAATACCTTTGCCGGAATTGCATTTGTAACGAACTAATTTCGCATTAATCGAATTCACTGTCGCGTTGAATAATTTTGAAAACATCCGTTAAATTGAAGGCCTTAGTAATTAATTGGTTGGATATTAAAAGAAAACATTTCTGGAAAAGGTTTCTCTTATCTCAAATGACATAATTTCAATTAAAAATCCGTCAAAGAGGAAGGGAAACGGAAAAAGAAAATTGTCTTCTCTCTCAAGTGCCTGTTGAGAAGGAAGTGTCACCTTTGTCAAGAAAGAAATTACAATAATTCGGAGAAAATATGGCATACCTTGATTAGATAAAATTTTACGAATATTCTTGGCTCATAGTCTTATGGTAAATTTTTCTCCAAACATTTTGTAAATATCATAATTATTTTGGATTTTATGGATATTAATGTAGGTAAAATGGATGTCTTTAATTTCGTGTAATACGTTTGTAGATTTTTTCGTCAAAATTTTGCAATATCGTACCCATGGTTTGTCGTGAAAGGACTTGTGCGCAAGAGGTCATAGAAAAAAATTACCACATCTAACGTCATTGAAATCTTACTAAGTACACAGCAAGATTGAATTAATTTTTGGTCATGAAATCTTGAGCTTGCTACCAAAAGTCTAATATCCACTTTTCAATGCAAGTCTTTCTTTCGTGCCCAACCTTTAAAGCTCGATCCTCGTTTCCATGAATAGAAAATTCTTAACAAATAATCTTCGCGACGAGATGAAATTCGCGAACAAAAGTTCCTTGAAGAAATCCCGGGTCCATTCTTGGATGTGAGCCACCACGTGATTTCCCCAAAGGAGAAAAAGGGCTGGAGAAGAATAGAGGAGGAATAATGCGGAAATGAGGCTAATGCCGAGCCAAGAGGGACTTGTATGAAGAGGATAGCCGTAGGAGGTGAAAAAATAGAGAAGGTCGTGTGGGTAGAGGGAGTCCCACACGGGAATTGGCTTGCTCCTCTCACTACTCAAGGGAATCGAAAATAGAAAACTAAATTGAGAAGCCTTTGGAGGTTTTTGACGTACATTAGCATCGCCTAGGGCCTATTTACAACCCTGCCACGTTAAAAATCCTTTTTGTATCCTTTCTTCTTTTTCAGTGATACCTCTTTAATTCCAAGCCTTTCTTTCCTTTCTTTGTATCTCTTGAAAAATTTGTGGAAGGTGACACTTTTTTTGGTACGATTTTTAGATTTTCCTCTTTCATATCTTGATTGTCAATCATTACGTTTTCTTACATTTCGACGATTCTCATCTCACTAATTCTCTATTTACATTCCCTTGGATCGCTTCAGCCCGTATTTTATCTAAGCGACGTTCTTATTAACTTTGGGGCCGACTGATATTTCCTCGGATTTCAGGCGACGATTTTCAGTAATCATTTTGGTATAGATCATAACAAGGTAGATAGCAACAATTTCCACATTATGGCATTCCCTTTGGAAAGTATTTGGTTTATCTGAATACGATTTTAGATTGATCAAGTAGATCAGTTCGTTCATTTCTATTGTAGATCTTCTAAATATCTCTAGACGGATATTGCTCGAAATAAACTCAAGCTAGATATTAGCAACTGAAGCAACTGAATTATTTTCAATTTCTTTCTTAAGGCTCTCTTCTTCAATGCAATAATATATTTTTATCTTTAATTAATAGTATACTTCTACCTTTTCCTTTCCTCTCTTTATCTTTCTCCATCTCTCCTCTTTCAATTATTTTCCTCGTATATCTTTATTGTTCCCACATTTCTTCATTTCCTTAATACCTCTTCCACTCATCCGTTTCCCTCTCTTCCATATTTCCAAGCTTCGTCCCCGCAAAATTTGGTCAAACCCTCACGTTCTTATAAGATGCCATACCTTAAGGGTACGGTTGTGCCAACTTCCTCTTTCTCTCTATGGTGCACCCACCTGGGTAGTACTGGAAGTGCAAACATCCTATCGTTGCCGCCTCCTTGGTTCATATGCCATCCTGTCGGTACATGAGAGAGAGAGAAGCAGCCTTGCGCACACAAGGGTACGTTGAAAATTGAGGGTTTTGTGCCCTTTTTTGTACATCCAAGGGTTCGAGGAGTTATAGATGGGGGCAATGCAAAAGGGGTCCTTCGCAAGGGGCGGAAGTGGTCCCAGTTTCGGGAATATTATATTTGGAGAGGAGAGCGGGGGTCATAAGATCCGTCCACATGCTAAATTAGTCAGAGCATGTTTATACATGGCGTAATTCCCTCGTCTTGTTTGATTTTCCCTCTTTAAGTCTTTTAATGAACGCTTCTTTAGTAATTTGTTGTTTGGAGCTTTGTAAATGACTTATTTTCTTGATCTTTGGACTTATTTTGCTCCAAAACATAAGGCGTTCTTGGGAGCGTCCTTCAATTTTAGTAGTGATGTATTCACATTTAGAGACTAATATGTAGTATTTTGCGGGATTTACTTCGAAATATCACAATAATCACATTGCTCAGTCTTATTGTTAAAATTTATCATTAAGAACTTCCTCATATATTTGGTTATTCTTGGTGGTCTCAAATGGAAAATGATAAGCCCTTAAAAAATTGATTGAATTTTCTAAGAAGCCTCATTTCTTCATTTCCCTTTATTTGTTTCGTGATTTACTCCAAGGTTATAATTTCTTATTGACGCTTATTTCAGTATCTTTGAAAACTTGAAAACCACATTCTTTTTTCTGTCTCGCAGACAATCACTGGGATCTGTCACTTTAAATAAAACTCTACCTAGACCATGGACAAAAAATAGTATGAATAGAACAGAAAAAAGTTATAGACGACAAGCTTTAAGACCATACTAATAAAATCTGAAAAGGTATATATGGTTAGAGACTTGGAAGGATAATAATTTTGTTCTCCCTTATCCTTTCTGACCGCCCAAGAATTTAATTTTGCAGCCCTTTGGAAGACCTGACGGAGAAACGGCGGAACTTCGAAAAGCGTCATCTCTCTGTCTCCCCGAAATTAGATAACTCCTCGAGACATAAATCTCCGAAACGCTCTGAAATCTTCATACCCGTAAGAAGAGGTGACGAGGGACACGGAAACGGGAATATTACGTGACGTGCCAGAATTCTCCCCGAGAGCTGAGCAACCTACGCGCTGTACAAACTCAAAAACATCCCACAACAGGAATACTTCCTCCTTTCTTAATACGTCTCCTTCTTCCAATCCAAGCAGACCTCCTTTAATCCCACCTTCACCCTATGATTCCATCATTCATCTCTCTCTCTCTTACCCCTCTAAAAGTCCTTTCCTCCTGCAAACTCTGACCTCCTTGCATTCAATTAGCAGAGACGTATAGGATAACAGCGTGGTAGACGGCAGTGCGGATATCTCACTCCAGAGAGGAGGAAAAACTGTTTTGATGGAAGACTCTCTCCAGCAGTGCCGCATGACGCAGGCACGATTTGAATTTTCCGCGAATTCTCCCCGATGCCACTTACTTAATACCTCTGCATATCTCCCTCTCCCTCCTCATCCCATCCCGAAAGTCTGGCGGAGGCAGGGAAAGCTTTGGCGGAAGTAGTTAACGTTGATACGTGAGCTGCATAAGAGACGCAGGGAGGAAGAAAAGGGCGGGAAAATGGGGGTCGACGGCAGCGCCACGGAAGCAGAGGTGGCTAATGACGTCAACTAAGGGCCGAGAGAGAGATGGATATGGAAAAACGGTCTTAGCGAGATCGGAGAAAGGTCTCGGGGAAATGGGAGGGAAAGGGGTGGAGATGATAAGAGTTTGGCCAAGTATTTAGAGAGGTTTCGGATGAGGAGGAATTGCTGGGATGGTTTGAAGGCGAGAGGTTGACGGGTTGGATTCGGCGGAGGATATAAGACGAATAAGTTGGCAACTTTTGCGGGAAGGAGAGAGGACGGGGATGGGAGGCAAGTTGCGCGGAAGTTTCGCGGAGTTGATGGAAAATCGGGAGGGCTCTCTCCCGTTATTAAAGTAAAAAATGCGCTCCGTAACCTTTAATGACTCTGTGTGAGTTGATTTACTTTTTTCTCTCCCGCTCTCCAGATACACGCTCTGGCGATTCCTTTTAAATCTTTGGGAGTTGGAGGCATCGAATTCGTTACTGTTCGAAAGTTTTTAATTATCCCTTAGAAAGTTTTAATTGGTAGTGGCCGCACAGAGAATAAAATTAGGCACTCATTGTCGATTATGCGTGTTTCTCTCTGTGAATTTTCTGTCATCCACTGGCGTTACAAGATTTTTGGAGGCTACTTTTTGCGTGTATACATAAGGAAAAGCTCAAATAAAATCGGAGAGAACTAAGAAAATACATTTTAATCAACATAAGAAGATTAAGATGAAGTAACTAAGCACGTGGGGAGAAGCGATGCATCAAACATGAGTTATGTTTTTTATTCTTCGAAAGGTTTCATAATCTATGAAATTATATTTAAATCGTAATCTATTGCCTCTAAATTGACTGTAAATATTGATTAATTGCTGTAAAAAGAGAATTAGAGGTTTGATTAAGCCTTGCTTTTAAGTGAGTATTAATGTTTCCATTCTCGGACTTAAAGCTCTCGGTAGGTAATACTTGCGAGGAATACGAGAAAAAGAACACGGGAATCATATTCAGAATAAGATAAGAAGATTATTAAATCGTTTCTTTCAATAAAACAACTTTCAAAAATTTAATTTTAATATTATTTTATTTAGTTATTACATACAATTTCAAAAGTAACCTATTGTTTTTCCTCCATCCTATATAATTTTGAAAACCGAATTTATTTATTTTCATGCTATAAATGCACCTTATTTTGTCTTCAAATGTCTCAAAAAAAGTTAAAATGGTTAATTAAGGATTATTGAGTAGCTAGCCCAATATTAGAATTTATCAATTTATTGTGTTTTTGGAACGGTGAGAATTAAAGGTCATCCTTTTATGCTTCCGATGGTTAATTGGTTTTCCCGGAGAGAACAAGGACGATGGCCGCAATTCTATCGCGTAACGTCACCTTCGTCATCTTCGGAAAGAGAGTAGGTCGATCGTGGACACGAAATCTTCCTTTACCTCCATCCCCTTTACATAATTTCGAAACCTTCCTCCCACACCATCGCGTCCCAACTTCATTTCTCTCTCTCCAGCATAAAAGGACACTCTCAACAGACCCCAATCTCCACTCAACCCTGTATCCTTTACTCGTGCTGTAGTCACGTCTTCCTCAGATACTTCCATTCATCCGCCAATTTCCCTTAAAGCGGAGCCAAAAAAAGCGGGTCGAGACACAAGGATGGAAGTATAGAAAAGGAACACGTGTTCGGGAAGGGAATGTCCGGAAGAGAATGGTGAAAAGAGATGAAGAGAGGATTGGTGAAGGAAGAGGAAGGGATGGACGTTAGAAGAAAGGATAAAAGATAGAGAGAATGCGAGAAGATTGGAGTGAACAAAAAGGACACCTTAGAGAGAAAAGGGAAGAATGGAAGAAAATGAAGGCGGGGCGGAAGTGGTATGGTTTGGAAAAATGCACTCGATAAGAAGGGAAAACATTGGATACGTGAGAAGGGTGGCCTTTTGGAGATGGGGTATTGCGGGTAAGAGGATGATGTCTATCTCTTTCATCTCACAATCCTTTTCCGATTGGTTCGGGTTTCTATCCCGTCTCGTCAAGATTAAAGATGACCTATTTACTCTCTCGTTATTGGTCCTGTAACGGATCTCTCGGTTTTAATTCACCGATTCGACGATTTATGTATGGGAAGAGGCTTCTTCTTTAATTTTCGTATGGGCACATTAGCTCGGGGTAAAGTTATCTAATTGAAATAGCGCAATAAAGTTACAACAGTAAACGCTTAATATGTTTTATAATACATTATTTAGGATAGATTATAATCTATTATAAGTTGAAGATAAAACTTAGGGAGGTTACCGATTAACTCAGGAAAAAAGTTCGGTAAAATAATTTACAAGAAATAAAGTTTAAGCTTCGGAAATCAACGAATCAACTGTGAAATTCTGAGTTGTTCACTGAGATGAGATGCATTTTATGAGAGTAATCCAAACATGTTTAATAATGAAAAGTTTTCAAATATTTAATGTGGTGTGATGAAGATTTTGTTGGACATAATTGAACGAGACATAAAATAGTCTAGTTTTACAACATTCTTTGCGCCTAGACAAGTTTTCAAGAATAAACAGTTTCTAATTATTTTTTCCTTTGAAGTTTAACGATACATCTGACATATTTATATTAAAATTGCAGTAACCATAAGAGTAAAATGCTACTTTAGAGAGACTAAATTTTACATGTATGTCATTCAGTAAGTTTGGGATAAAAACTCTCTCCTTTGTCGAGTTCTGTAGATTTACAAGTAGATCGTATTCCCTGGGGCTCGTTTCGTTTTCAAAATATCTCTGCCTTGCTTCCTGGGATGGTTTGTTTTCTCCGAAGTTTATTTCGGCTCCTTTGTTTCTTTGTCGTCTCACTGAATCATACGAGCTTCCATGTGAAATTTCTTTCCGGAAGAAGGCCGTCAGAGAGTGGAGAGGCTATGACTGAAGAGGTCATTCTTATTCTTGGTAGAATGTGCTCCCCCAAGGGTATTTAGGTTGTGTTCCGACCGGAAAAAGTTTGAAAAATATTTAAAGAAATTTACAGGACGTTCAACTGCATGTAAGATTACCTCCGAAAAACTATATATCAAGGCTCTAAGAAGACGACATGACTGTATTATTTTCTGCCTTTTGATACTGTTTCTGAATCTCCGGTATTTTTATAAAAGAGTCTTACGGTAGTATCGTCTATTTTCAAGACTATGAATCCGCTCTTACGTAAAAACTCAGAGGCAGAAAACAATATTTATGGTCATGTATAATAATAATTATGTTTTATAAAATATTCATTTTGATTCCAAATTTTACTGTTACACATTTGAGAAGGATTTATTTACTTTTCTCCTTTTCTATGATCTGATTCTTTTGTGGTCATAATCAAATGCATGCACATGTAGAAACGATGGTAAAAACAAAGTTTGACTGTAGTCAATAAAACGTTCATATAGTAATTGAATAACTGTGGTTAATTGCTAAAGGAGCGAGTTCTATTTTGACTTTAAACACAAATTATTCGCCAATATCAAGTTAATATCAAGTTAGGGTAAATCATACTTTGAAACATCACTTCGAAAGTGAACTCAGGCTTCTGGGCTTCTCACCATGTTATTTTGTTAAATTCAGTTTAAACATTATTATTCCATATTTTATGCATCGCTGAATCAGCATCAGAACTTAGAGTTACTTTAATAACCTGTTTAAATTTATCATTTTCACCAAGGAAGTATCACGATACCTGCATTAAGATAGCTGAAACGTACACATTGTTGATTTTGTTTCGTTAGTTTTACGTCTAAAAAGGGAGAGAGAAAGAGCTGTTGAAAGAGGGCTAAAGTGGTGACCTTCATGTCCTTCCATTTACATTCTGTGAGTGAGATCCAAATTTGAGCCAGGGCTTTACCTCTCTCGTCCTAGCTCCAAAATCCCTCCCTATTATGACGCTCTCTATATGCACATACAACATCCATATTCTCACTTCTTATCTGCATCCCTGCCAACATCATCAGTCCCAGATTCCACGTCACGTAGTGTCACTGCATCGCACGTCGCTGGAAAAAATCCAAGCTAGAATAATAATCTTCGGATTAAACTCTCAGCATTGCCTATCATGATCCTCGTCATTCTCTTTTCCACGAACTAACGTCTTTTTGATCTTAGTAACTAGCTTAATCCCTTTGTCTAATATTTTCGCTTGTTTGATATCCCTTATATTCTTGTTTCCGCTCCAACTTTTTGACTTGGGCCTATCTCTAGCTCTGCAGGTATACGCCCTTTCCTTCCTTTTTTCGTATTTCCTATGTTATGGAATCACTTTTTGTTTATACAGAGAGTGCGGTGTTTATCTTACCCGTCATAACCGGCTGGTATTTTCTCTTGAGAACGGAATCACAATTGATAACATTGACTGTTTACTTGCTTGAATCATTTTGAGTACAGAGGTTTGTTTACAGCTCACTTTCATGTAAATACTTTCCTGGCCCATGTTTGAAGGGACGCGAAACCTAAAAGAATCGGATTTATTTATCAGAGAGAGAATTCATCTATCACATTCGGAAAAGAATAGGTTTCTAGCAGTGAAGAGTGTTATTTATTTATTGGGCACTACTTGATGTAATAAAATTTAATAGAGGATAATATCAAGCATAACGGCTAACCATGGCTACAATACCTTTAAGAATCTATCGAAATTCCGCATTTTTCTTCAATTCATGCTCTCGGTCGCGTATGTTTTCTTGTTCTTGAACCTTGGGATTGGAATGCTGAGAGCAAAACGTTTGTGCGAAATATTTTTCATCGAATTAATGTTTCACTTGAGAATCCTGCTCTCCCACTCACCAGCGCGTCACTCTTTATTCTCTGCCATGCACCGAGTCTCCTTATCTCTCGGGAAGGTTTGCTTATTTATTTGCCCCGTGAACGCTATGCATCTTTCATCACACGGCCCCTGAAGCTTATGCAACGACGAAGGCAAACTTTATTTCTCCTCCGCCGGTGATACCAAGTCCCCTTTTTTCCGCCTCGAATTTCTCGCGCATTCTCTCGCATCTCGTTGCAGCACCATCGTTCGCGCCTCCGTCATAATTTCAAGAGGCTACGAGTGAAAAGGAGCTCGAGTTATCTCGTTTTTTTGCAACGGAAAATTACTGTATCGCGTAGGTTGAAGAAGGCTGCATTTTTGTAATCCAGGCTCGAGATTGTTCGAATCGCAGGTCTCCGATGCAATCGTGAGGTGATTCGTTTTAAACAATTCCTGGAAGTCTTTTATCTTTACTTTTAGAGGGTTTTTTTTTAGAATCTATTGAATTTCATATAAAAACTCACAATTTTATATTTCTTAAAGCTTGTATTTACTACGACCCGTCTCAATAATCATCAACAAGTGAAGATGATGACCTTTAAGCTCAAAACCATTATAATAAGAAACATTTTTCTGTAACATGAGAATATTAGTTTTTGTGGGTTTCTTTTTCCCTGTTTTTCATCTAACTTATAATATTTCTGTATGAGTTCCCAGAAAAAATCATGCTTTAGATGTTACATTTATTTTATACAATACCGATTTATATTTTCACGTGTCTCTCGTTCTTTTCCTTTTCCTAATGTGATGTACTAGTTCCTATTCTAAATTTTTATCTACGCCATCTATCTATTCGCACCTAGTCCTCAGACTGAAAACTTTGGAGCTTCTCTACCTCAAATATTTCCCATTCGTCGAAGACAGTCATTGCATTTCATGAATACTTTTCCCTCTAAAAATCTTCTCTCCTCACCTCAAATAATCCACGGCGGCGGCGTCTGAGTGCACATAAGAATCCCCGTTTGATACCAACTTGGGTCCTAATGGGAAAAACGTTCGGCTTATTTGATCATCCCACGTTGCCTGTGATTACTTAGGCCCTCGATCTATTCCTTCGAGATGAGATCGCAACGTGCGAATATCTATCCATTCCAGAATTGTCTCTTAGCAGACGGCTTTCCGCGGCGACTCCATCGAAGGAAGGGGAGTTTTGTCTCATTCCTATCGCCAAGAATCTCCAACGACCTACCGAAGAGTCTCATCCCGTGAAAAATATAAAAGACGTCACTGGCGAGAGGATCCTTTTCCCCGTAATCCCCTCTCAAACACACGCGATAAAGGATGTCTTTTGTTTTATTTCCGTAATCCCATTCCCATCCTTTCCCTACTCTCCCGAGGAGGAGCACTTACCTTGGATTTGACTATCGACTCTTCGCCTCCCAAGATATCTCCGAGTAAAAAAGAAACGGAACAAATCCGCCTCGATCTTTCTTCTCCCCGTCGATGCATTATTCCCGCGTCCCACACTTACTCGATATCTGCTTTCCCCAACTCCCACCACTCCCGGTTCGAATCTTCTTTCTTCCCTTCGATTTTTTATTCATCCACTCTCTTTCGGCTCGTTTTCACTCCCTGAAACCTTAGGAAGCGCCCCGGGTTGTTTATTTCCGATGCGATTTCTTCTTAGAAATACTATTGATGCGACGTCAGGAAATTCTATTTGCTGATATGGCAGACTTTCACCGGAGATGTGAGTGGTATACAGAGGTATTTAAAGAGGCTTTAGTCTGAAAAATTAAACATCTAAAAAGCAAGATGTAGAGAAAATTTGACTAACTCGCAGATCCCTTTTTGTTTTTTATTGCTATTCAATTTTAATTTAGTTTTTCAACAAATTTTGAATGGACGAGCACAAACTTTGCCGCCTCTATTTGCTGTGTTGCTTTACATTTGCTCGTATATTTATAAATATCGAATTTCATTGCATCCAAACCTGTTATTATATTACCGAGATAAACTACAACTCTTTCAATAAAGCTTAAAAACGGTAATTTCGTTACTGTACCAAATTTTAGTCGCTGATATTCGTCAATATTTCGGAAGCATCAAGTTTATTGATTCCATTAAAACAATTGTTATTGTAATATATTCATTGGTATCAGTTATGTTCTAAATGTACACATTCATCATCAAAACAAACGATCCTCTGTTATCTTAAATACATTATATTTTCCTTCAAAAATTTTCTCTTCTATTCATTCCTCATTTTAATTCCATTTAAATTGTTTAGAATGAGCTAGTATTTTATGTAAGTTTGCTTGCTTCCGTTCTATTCCAATTTACTGGCGATGAAATGTTTTTATCCTAGCTCGTTCTGAGTGCAATATGTTTGCTAATGCCCTCTCTGAAAGGACCAAGATTGTTTTACTGTCACTGCAGAGACCGCACCCATTTCTTCATCTGTAGTGACAGCGATAACCCCACCCATTCTTTCTCCAGAGTTGAACCATCTCTCCCCTTTATCACTCCTTCTCTATTCTAACTTATTTCTCCTTTTTTTTCTTCTTCCCTTTTAATTTCAAATGTTTTCCCACTTTCCCACCCAGACATACTCTTTCAATGGTTAATGCCTCTTTTAAGAAGGCTTCTTGCATCCTCTAGAAACACCCTTCTCTTATATCTTTCCCGGATGTGAGTGCTCATATTTTTATTACAGTCTTATAATTTTTCTTTCCTATTCCCAGATGTATACAATGTCCATGCTACTCGGAATTTCACACCCTGCGATTCGATTCCCTAGGGTTGGAACCAAAAATGAGAATGATGTGGTTACGCCCTGTTATGATATTTTTGCCATTAAAAGTTTAAATTAACATTATGTCAGCAACTTATACGATTTTTTTAATCATCTAAGGTGAAATATTAATCGTCATTAATGAGCTTAATTAAAAATTGCTCTGGATTTTTTTAAATTGAAAAATCCTTTAATACAGAATTTTACCAAACTTAAACTTATTTTACGTATAAAGACTGTAAGGATTATATTGGGTTTTTAAACATTATATATGCTGTATTTCTCTCTAGATACGCTTTTTATGAAGCCTTAATACATTTCAACTCTTTTCGTTTCGAGCATGAGTAATGAGATATATTTCAAACTTGTGCTCATCACGAAAATATTGTTTTATTTTTAATCGCTTTCTCCGCTCTTCGCTGCATCTTAACTATCGCCATCTTTAATCCAATCTATTAGGACTAAAAAACCTTCTGCGCCTTTTGATTAAAATATTCTTTTAGTGGTGTATCCCAGAGTCACGCTAGTTCCTTCGGCTTTTACCTCTATACATTTCTCTTTCCTCATTTCGTTACGAAGAGAAGCCGAGCTTTCTTTGTTTCCCGCATTTCTCCTAGAGCCAGCGTAATTAACAAGGCTTCACCTGCGCAGGGAGGCAGTCTTACATTCGTAATTCCCGAGAGCGTTTAATACGACAATGTAATTTTTTCGCCGGGGAAACAAAGTGAAGGATTGAAACTCTCTGTATGAAAATTTTGAGAGACACATTTAACGGTGGGGAAAAGTATGTAGAGACCTCTGGGACTAGTAAAAAAATATGTTCTCCTTTTTGTTAGGGAACTGAAATCGGATTCTGTGATAAGTATCTTAAACGTTCGTACAATTTTCGTGCGAGGTTTTCCGTCGAGTTCTCCTACCGATACTTTTGAAAATTTGAATTATAAAATTAATCCTCTGTCTCTCACCGTACTCAGAAAAGCTCGGTAGAAGTTGTGAATTGCCAACGAAATTTTTGCTTTTAAATTAAGTTTTTGCTTTTAATTTTGAAATTAAATATTACCTTTGATGATTCTATCATTATAGTATTTAATTAAGTATACAGACAAACTCCTAAATAAGACAATAACGTCATTTTCCTACCTTAAATCTATATTCATAAGCCAAGCTTTGATGCAAGTTAAATATGAATAGTTCTTATAATTAGTGTATCCTGTTAATCATAGAAGTTCATTTAAAACATGTCCATTAGCTAATTGTGTTAGCAATGAAATCCTTTAATTTCCCCCCCAACCGCAAAAACTTATGAACATTTCGAAAGCACCGTTTTATTTATTTTTAATAAATAGCTTTGTCGATTAATCTCATTATTATCCTTCATAATGAGATATATATATCCAAGAGAATCTCTTTAAGTGAAATGTATATCTCCTTTATATCAGAGGTTTCAACAGAAGCGGCTTGCAGATAACAGTCATATTTCCCACGCACCATTCATTTAGTCAAGCGGGTTTACGTTATTACTGAAAAGTACACATCTGCCAGGGAGAGAGAAAGGTTAAGCATTTGAAGAATATCTCTGTTCTCTATCCAAACGCATGATAAACGGCGAAATATGCTACAGGCATCCGGCGTATTTGCAGTACTCTAGCGTATTCGTAACACTCGTGCTGCGTCGTTTATTTTGTTTTGCGTGACATGGCTGAATCATAAGTGAATGCTCTAAACGTTTCGACCTAGTAACTTAGGAAATAGCTGGAGTATTGCATTTTGCGAGAAATTAGCATAATCCTAATGGATGTGACATTGAAATATAATTACATATTAGGTTCGGTGAACACGCAAATGTAAAATATGTATCAAATATTCACCATATTCCCATGCTCATTCCACATCGTAGGTTCTCGAGTAGTCAAGTAGATAGCAGGTTCGACTTTGATGAAATCGGTCCTGAGTTCGATTACCAATGGAAGCCGATATGTGCAAAATTACCTCAGTTACAGAAGCTTTATTGGCAGTAATACTACTACATGAACCTTTAAAACATATTTCTTACATTCAAAAGGGATATTTTTTATTTCCAAAAGAATATTAATTTAAAACAGAGTATTTTTTGCGAAAGATGGAATTTCTCGAAATAATTGTACAATTAAATTTCTAATAGTTCTTCCTACCGTATAATTAAAATAAGGTTTAGTAAATCTTAGATTTGTGTGAAGTTAAGACACTTGAAACTCATCGTTTAACTTCAACGCTAAATTTGTGTAGAAGAGAGAATTAGCTTTCACTGGACGATCAAGTGTAGACTTACATAATAAGGTTCGGCGTAGACTGGAAATGAGGTTATTTGGGAAAAGGATAATCTCTTTGTATGTGTGGAGTAATAATACCCAGAACGTGCCTCACATCCTAATAATATCCTTTTCGCTAACTTCTTGAAAGAGCTATGATTAAATTTGGAATGTTCTATCTTGCGTGTGGAATTTCTGTGAACAGAATCCTCTTTTACTTACGTTGAGATTAACTTGCCTTAATTTTATTACATCAATTTACTATTTTATTAATGACTGATTTTATATAAATAAATATATAAATTTATATTTTATATAAATATAATAGAAGTAATATTTCATAATATCAACCTACAGTGGCAGAAGCAGAGAAACGATATTGGATGGATATTTTTTCAATTTCACTACCACTGCAGTTTTCATCCCAAAAAGGTCAATATGAACAAAAACTTTCGTTTTGCTCCTTTTGGGTGAAACATCTGTTCACCAGTTCTCATCGAAATAGTCGTGACACTTCTCTGATTTATTGACTCAATCGCCATGACGTTAAAAATCGTATTCATCGAGGAAAAATAGTCTTCCCATTCAAATCATTCAGCCCCTTCTCGATGAAATCGATGATTTAGTAGCATTTATATATATTCGTATTTTTCTTTCGATTCCTTTTTCACACTCCTATCAAACTTCTCTCTCATTTGCCTCCCACTCAGACTGTCCCCTCACCCCACCGACGCTTCTCCCCTCGCTTCATTGTTTGCCAAAGCTTCAAGCGACTCATCACAGACTTGTCTCTAGCGCCCAGCCTCTACACTGTAATAACCTTTTCACCTCATCTTGTTCCCCCACCTTCTTTTCACTTCCTCTCCCTGTTCCATTCGTTCTGTTGCTGTTCCTATAGTACTCTCTCCTCCCTCCTTCGCTAGCATTACCCTCTGTCATGTGATACCTCATTTTCTAATTTTCTTTTTTGCACATGATTTTTGTCTCTTACCCTGTCTTCCTTCTATACTCAACATCTCAAATGGAATTTATGTTTTTATCCATTTTTATCGTCGAAATTATAACTACTGTAAAATAAAATCTTCAAATGTTCATCAAATCTTGCGACGTTGAAAGTTGAAATTCTTCGTGAAATAGGCAATAAGCTTACCAGAAATGTGAGAAAGTAGTCCTTGTTTAGATCTAATGAGAGTTAGGAAGGATTTCGTTGAAAGACTACTTATATGAAATTAATAAATAAAAAACAGCCATCTGCATAATAATATTTTTGAGGAAACTTCCTTTTTATCTATACTCACTAGAATAGAATAGAATGAATAGAATTTTATGTTTCTGTTCTTTTAAATTGTTTTCAAAGATGTCAGCAAAATATATGCATTGATGCTCCAATCCTCCCTCAGTTTTCTGCGTATTTTAGAATTTTACTCGACTTAATCTATTTAATTTGAATTTTATTTAAATGATGAAGGCCCAGGAGAGCTAAGGGAATAACACCTTCGCCTTTCGAGAGTGGCTACTGGTTCTATTTCCACTGAGGTGTATAATCACATCAAACGTCGAGATCTCTTCATAAAATGCACCAAATCCGATAAAATAATTTAAATGAAGCATAGCAAGCTTCGATGCACTCTATTTTTACGCTGAAACATCTTTTTCATTCCATTCAACACGTGCCACATTTCCTCAGACGATCACATTTCTAACGGTAATCCTCATCTCCTCCTCTAATCTTGAAATTCTCATCCCCCAGTCGACTGCTCCTGTGATTCCCACCCCATCTCCCGTTCCAGCTGAACTCACTCGCGTATGCCCTCTCATACTCTCCAACGATTTTCTCTCCCACACTTTAGTCCCGTCTCGTGCACCAAGGGCAGAGAAGGTGGGAGAATAGACAGGGTGGTAATTAAACATCTCGTAAATGAGTGTTTGTGTGTGTTCTGGAGTGAAGAGGGAGGAGTAAAGGAGGACCATTGGGTGGAAATGGCCCGGGGTGGGGATGGAAAGAAGTGGATGAAGGAAGAGAGATATAAACTGCTTAACGTATTCTCGCTGCAATTACAGCATACATTAAAATCTTCATTAAGATTATTTTAATGCCTTATCAAAATGACGGAATTAAAGAATTTCCCTCCCTGAATTTATAATTGTGGCTCGTGAGATATTTATAAAACATAAATTACCTTCCGGGAGTATCCTTAGAGATGTCATCGATGTTAAAGTAGTATAATATCCACAGTTATGGTTTCTTTCATAATAATATAATTTCGTCCCGATTTTAAATTTTATTCACAACCAGAATGTGTCTGTATCAAAAGATTTAATTCAGAATAACTGACAATATCTTAAATTTCAAAGCAAAGTCTAAGAACTGCTTTTGTATTAGGGAAAGAAACTCATTGAGTTTAAAGGCGCACGTTTACTCTTACAAATTCATTTCCTCTCCCTGATCCTAGTGAAGTATATAAAAGCGTTCAAATAAAATGAAGCGTAATTAATGAAATATATAAAAGTTACGAATTGAGAAATCTGCTTCTGATATGTAATTTAATGAAAGGATTACGTACACCCAGAAGCTATTTATAAGCAATCTTGCTCGCTAATCCTCATATAACGAAGTTTACTCGTAACCAGGCTTATATGTTTCTCTGAAATTCTGCTTTCTAATATCTTTTCCGAATCTTTCTCTCTCAAGTTATTGAAATTTTTACCATGGTTACCAAAGAAATACCTACGGACAGTAGCCGGTAACTCATATCTATCAAGTCCAGGGTCCCCAAACGACAATATAAACACGTCAGAAAGCTTATTAAAAACGACTGCCGCGCAACGAGCTGTAAACGTAAGATCCTTAAATATCCTCCGAGTGGACGCTTTACGAGGGGAAGGAAGTGGGAGATAAATATAAGGGAAAATAAATCGGACGATAGTTGCAACGGACGTCTGAGAGAGGGCGCAGCGGGTGCGGTTAAGAGGTTGGTCGAATCGTATGGGATTGACAAGTAGGCATTTGCGAAGGCAGTGGTTGTGAAACGGAACATTTGGGAATGCCGAAGGGCTGCTGAGGAGGGTGTGGTTTTAGTAGCAGGCATTCCGATAGGGTTTGAATCCCTGTGTTTGTGTGTGTAAAGAGGGCAGAGGTCGTGAAGGGCGAGAAGTGGGCGTTGGGCCGTGCGTGCGTATGAAAGGGTTTCCTTCGAGGGTCCCGATGCTCGTATTTTTTTCCACTGAGATTTTATGGAGGATGAAATGCTCTCATGCAGCCTGGCGATCTACTGGGCGGCGAAAATCCATATAGAAAGATAATTGCGCTTGCGTCTTAAACGGCTACTTTGTGCCGTTAATACTACGCACGTTCTCTCACTGAGTATTACCAACGCTATCCGAATTTCTCCAAATTTTTTTGAGATTAGTAGTTATTAATGTAATTAATAGTTTAAATGGTTACTGGCTCCCGCACTGAATATTACTAACGCTATCAGAATTTCTCCAAACATATTTTGAGATTTATAGCTACTAATATAGTTAATAGTTTAATCTAAATGGTAACTGATTCTTTTAACTCCTCGTAAATCTTTTGTAGAATACTTTTGTGAAATTTTTCTGTATATTTTTATAGGATAAAAAACTAAAAAATAGAAATTTACCCAAATGTGTGAATAATACTTATGGGAAAGGAAGATTTATTCCAAAACGTAGCTCGCATTCTCTCGCAGATTTCATCACAATTTCACCTTTTCCTTTGGAATCTGCGTGAACGGCGCGTATGAATGATTACTATATATTTCTTTAATCCCTCCATTTTATTCGCCCCAGCATTTTAATTACGTTACATTCCTCATTTTCTGCTTCCTCCCTAAAAATTTTTGGGGTCGAGTCGAAACAATTTGTTACTCTTCACATCCTCGTTTTCCCGTTTCCACTCCAGATCTTCCCATAGCAACGAGAACCCGTGGATAACAAGGAGGAGAACAGTAACTCCCGCCCTTCCGAGTGTTATGAAAGCATTCGGCTTTCATCAGAGGAGGAATCGGGGAGAGGCTGAGCAAATTACCGAAAGACGCACTTGTTTATCTACAAAACGATTTCCGGAGCTTTTTTTCATATATCGAGACTAAAATTGGCTTAAAGGGACCTCCCGAAGTGGATCCCGTATTAGAGTTTGAAGAGAGGGTATCCCTGTGTTGACTGGAGTGGGAAGGGTTACAGGAGGGAGATGTATGGGGAAGGAATTCGGGAAAAAATGGAGAGAGGAAGGGATAGCTCCAAGTAGTCATCCTGGGGGTAACGATGAAGGGAGAGGGCAAGGAAGGGAGGGTGGGAAGTAACGCAAGGA
Source organism: Pachydiplax longipennis (assembly GCA_036926295.1). Taxonomy (NCBI): domain Eukaryota; kingdom Metazoa; phylum Arthropoda; class Insecta; order Odonata; family Libellulidae; genus Pachydiplax; species Pachydiplax longipennis. The sequence continues at coordinate 24,901,630 of JAVFKF010000012.1, forward strand.
GTTTGATTAATTTATATTGCGTGCGTGCCCCACGACCGCAGCCTCTCAAAAAAGGGTTTTCTCTAGATCTCCCTATTCACCATCTCTTACCCTATGCCCACGTTTCAACCCTGTGCTTGCGAACCTTAACCCTGTGCCTCGCCTTAGCCTTTACAAGCTACTCCTTGGAGTTCCGCACTTGAACCGGTCGTCTGCGACTAAACCTCATATCCAAGGCAACTTCGCATACCGTGTGCCTCTTCACTCGAACCAAGAATTCTCTGCTCCCACTTCTGGTTAATCTTTACGGACGTTTCATCCCCTCCAAATTTCTCCCTTTTGAGATTCCTGCCCCCTCTCCTCTGCCTCTCAATTTTCTCGCATCCGAAGCCCGTAAAGGTTTACGAAGTCGCCTCTTACAGGTGAAGAGAGATTCGCGCAAAGCAGTCTCTAGATTTCGATTTTATCTCGTTCGTAGCAATGCCCTTACGTTTATCCATTTAGGGTGTATGAGGAATTTTAGTCCTTTTGTGTCCACAATCAAGATCCGTTGGATGTTAAACGTTTGCGTCTAAGTCTCTAGTTATCTCCGCCAAAGCTTCTGCCTGTAGATTCCTTTGATGTGTTTAGATTCAATTAACTGCGATGCTTAACAATTTAGCTTCTACTGCTTGTTGTTAAAGGGCACGTTCTCGGCGGAATTTCATATTACAGGTGCTCAAATCTGTTATCCGAGAGCACCGACTAGATAAAAATAAACGATACTGAAACTCCTAAAAGAGACGTAGTTATGCATTGATTAGGTGATTAAATACGGCTCGGTATCTGTTTTTGGTAGAACATAAATATCGGTAAAATGTAGAAATTAATCATAATGCATAGATTGGTACAAAAATTGAAAATGGTTACAAAAATATTATTAGTTAATTTAATTATATCATGAGAGGCGCACCTTAGAGAAATTCCTTTACTTATTCTTTTACAGTAATGAAAGAACTCCTTTGCTGATTAGTGGAGTTAAATATATTCAATTACAGTTCAAAATTTCATCAACATAGTTACAATTGTTTCAATAACGTTATATGATTTGGTTACTTTAATGTGCAGATTGTTTAATGTATTCGTAGTTTAAAGAGAACTAGTTAAAACTAAAATAACAGCTACAAATTACAATTAGAAGCAAACTGTTACTACTCTTAATTATAGAACGAGGTCATTAGCATACTAATCTTGAAAGTAAACCTTTCTCTCTTTCGTTAAAAAAATCAAAGTTTCGCAACAGAGAAATTAATTTAAATCTCGTCACTCAGCAGAATAATTGTCATCAGCCATGGGATTCCTCGGATTATGTCGGACGGGACATTTCCGTTCCATCGGATTATCCGCAAAGTCGACCTGGCGAAGGGTGAGCGAGACAGAAAAGACCAGTCTACCTTTTTACACGTAATCCGAATTTGAAGGGAACCTTATTTAAGCGTCTTTTCTTCCCTTTTCCATGTTTGAGCGTCCAATTTTGCGATGCCTCCAAAAATCTCCTCTTCCGCTCTCATTTCTTTCGTTACGAATTCAAGTCTACGCCGGCCATTATCCTTTCCTTCTCTATCCTTTACCCCCTCGACTACATCTTCCAGGAAGCCTGCCGTCTGTCGGGATCTCCCCTACCTCGAATTATTTTTTCTCTTTATTCTGCGTACTTTTTCCATTTACTTTCTCCCGCTATCCCGTGCAATGCAGTGGCGAGTTCGTGCCCTGAATCGAAAATGGAATGGAATTGAGATAGTCCTCCTACTCCCCGCCCATCTTCAGCTCGTTTCATTTTTTTTTCATTTTTATCGCATTGTCTTTGCCTCGCCTTCACTTTGGCGTCTTAATTTTTTTCTCTCTTGTACGCTTGCCTTTTTTTCCGCGGGAGGTTCTCCTAATTGAGAGGAATTCCTTCCATTTGGAGTTCTTTCGGTCTCTTTAGCGCAGTTAGTTTCCTCTCAGGTCGTTGAGGGCTAGCTCGACGGAGTCTACGTCGTTTAGGTGGAGTGTCGTTGTCCGGAAAGCAGAATTAAGCCGAAATAGGATGTAATTGTAATTGCTCAGAGAAAACGAGTTGAGGATCGCAATGGCTTTTTTCCCTAGTTTTTGGATGGAAAATTAAAACCGTGCAGTCCGTATAAAAGTACACGATTACCGTTTCAGTGGCGACCTCTGTTGACTTGTATACAAAACTCGTGTACGTTGGGAAGAGAAATTTTATGCCAAGTGCATCGCATCAACTCTCGTCTAACGTATTTAAGAATGTATATATAAAAGCGATTCCAGAATTTTATGGTCCTAATTACAATTTTAGATTTTATCCTATACTCGTTATTAAATTGTTAATTCACGATTCATTTTTATCTATTTAAGCAAGTGGAAGAAAAAGTTCAGGAGTAAGTCGAAAGTTTAGGTATCTCAGATGTTCTAGTGATCATGAGTTGATAGCAGAGAGTATCCACTAAATAATATGGGAAAAACCTCGCTGATTGTGTCTATTTTCAAGGCTTCCCAGGTAGGAGGTTTTTACTTGTTTCAGTTTATGTATTATTTTGAAGAAGTTAATATGTACCTCTTAATGGTAATCCTACATTAAGGCCTTAATCGCCGAAAATAAAAATCCTGGACAAACAATTTTCCATCCTCAGCAGCGTATAATGCAGCCTAATATGGAGCATAACCCACTCATCATGCTTAGGAGGAACATAACGCGATGAAAATTACGGAAATGTAGCTCTCGAAAGCGTTGGCGCGCGCCGCCGTGGCCGTTTCCCCAAAACTCATGGCTGTGTCTCAATTACTGCACGGGTTTCTTTCTCGGGCGGTCTGGGGCCTCATTAAGAGAGCTCACCATCTCTCTTCTTTCTGAACTTGGCTGCTAACCAATAATCACGGCCTCTCCCACCCTCCGCACGCCTCCGTTGCAAAGTGGTTCGCAAACTACCAGCGAAGTTTTGCTCTCTCCGTATTAAGTATGTATGCGACTTTTTTCCACTTCCCTCTCCCATTTACTTTCCGCTGGTGCCGCCTTCCGACCCTTCCAGAAAGAGAGAGGCAGATTAATTGTGTGATTTTGTATCCGGAGCCGAGAAGTTTTATCCGGGTCTTTAAAGTCTGGAATATTTCTAACGATGAAAATGAAACCGCCGAGGAGAAAGTATCGATTTTTCATTTTCGCACTTTATGATTCTGCCCTCAAAAGAGATAGTACTTTCCTTCTCCGAGAATACGAAATCAGTTCTTGGGAAATTGCACGCCTTAGGGGTTTCGAATTTTGGAATTTTCGTCCTAAAGCTGCTGAATGAAGAATTACGCTTAAAGTGATAAAGTTGTCTTGTGCTTGATTTGTCAAAGGATAACGTACGAGATAAATTTCATCTCTTGTTATGCCACGGTCTAATCTGCTTATTTCATAGCCATTAATATTGAGCCTTTGAAATTAGAATTTACGCACGGATGGGTAGTAATGATTTCAGTAACATTGGTATTCATTTCTAACTTAAGGGAAAAAAATGGAAGAATTATCTCTCTATTTTTATAGCTGATACTTTATGCTGGTAAGGTTTCTTACACGCTGACTTTCTGTACTAAATTTTTCTATACTTTCTTCTTTCTATAATAAATTGTCAAAACTTCATTTCTAATTATTAATCAAATCAGAATAGTACAGAATTAAGCAGAAATAAGAAACGGAATTTGGTATGATTTTCTCAGTTCGCTGAAGATGCTGGACGTTTTCGAGCTCTATACTGATTCACCTTTTATAGTGATATTCCTCTATCCTAACTCATAAATATATAATAATGCAAAAACTGTATTCATACAAACGTCAAAAGAATCTCAAATGGTGCTTTCTGTAAAAATCAAACCAGCCAACGTACGTGGAAAAATATCATGTATCTTTCGCTGCGGGATCAAAATACTTCAATGTTAAAAATTACACGATCAGAACTTCCTCGAGAGGCGATATACGGCTGAGATCTGCAGGCAACGTACGTTTAGTTTACGCTACTCCATATCTCCGCTTACGATATCTCCGACAATGAATCAGTCTGCATTCTTTCCACGATCCGAGCTTCGTCCGGAAGAACTCAAATTTCGCGACAAATTTCTCATAAACCTTTCCTTCTGGTGGCGGAAAGGGGATTTTTCTTGCTCTCAAACAAAACAACCTCTTCCGCTGTGTCTTTCATCGGAAGGGAAAGGAGGAAATCGAAAAAGGGACGAAAATAAAACTGCGGGAAGGAACAGGTGGAATATTTCTCCTCTCCGAGTGCAATATGCGCCGTCTCTTGTTTTATTTAACTGGAAGTGCGAAAAACAGCTTATATTGCCCTAGCAGCGCGGGTTACAATTCCCGAACTCTGTGTAAAGGTCACCCAAGAGTTCATTCCCCCGCCAAAGAGCAACTTTTGCAAAGCGGGACGTTGAGATGCGTTTCGGTTGTTGCAGCCGTTGGACTGGCGTTAATATCCGAATGCGTCGGCCTTTTGGAGTGCTTGATTGCAGAGGGAGCCCCAAAGCGAAGTCGCGGAAAAAAACACGCGAAATATTTCGGGGACGGTTTGCGAACAAATGGTAATGAAACCGGGAAATTTTCTCCTTTGAAATATATTGCCATCGGAGGCAAGGAATCAAAATTGAGGAAAACTCGGAAAAGTATGATTTTTTTGAAAAAACGAGGAACGTTGCCTACTTTACCTTTCTCGTGGCAGTTTCGCGATTTTAATCAGAGCGCGACTGGGTATTGAAGCACGCACTTGAAATGTTTTTTTTTCTCTGGAAATGTGTAATTTTGGAGTCGGAAGAAATTCACCAGGTTATACGTTTTCCGCTCAGCTCGTGTTTTTGTAGCCGAAAGATAAACCTTTGAATTTCATCAATTCGAAGGATTGATAACGTTGCTCTAGTATTATTTTTTTAAATGAAATTTCATAGTCCAAGCATTTGACGTTGGGAAATCAGATATGCATTTAATTAAAGTAGTATGTATTGTAGTTGTAGTATTGTATACTTGTAGTATTTAAGAATAAATAAATAAAAATAAATAAATAAATAAATAAATTCCCTAATCGTAACGATCTTTTGTCGATACCATTCATCTCTTACTGACTCTGGCCTCGATACTGTAACTGTCTGTTGTTTAGTTCCTAAAAGAGGGTTTTGCTGTTTAGTTATACATCGATGATGAAAATTTTTCGTCTTAACTTTTTAATTATTTTTAGAGAAATTTAAAAGCATCCTCTTGAAAATAATATATGTTTTGACGTGAATATTTTGATGATAGATTGATGACTGATATAAAAGCAACGCCTTTCATTGTAAGTATTCATATCCTGTCGGGAGTTTTCAGCAGTGGTAACATAGATAATAAAGTATATTAATCTATTTCTAACAAGCACCAAATTTGAACAAAAAACGACACGCTATGTCTCCCTTTTTTAAGTATTCTATATTTTTGAATTGCACGTGGTGTTCAGGAAACCAGTGGCAAAAAATTTATAGTAACTTTATTCTTTCGATACAACGGAATACTACGAACGCATAACCGGATAAGAGGATTGTTTTTCATTGATTTTATTTCTCGTGATCCAACGTTAACGCTTCTTTAAACCCTTGGCTGAATCGTTAACGTGATCACTTGTTGTTTATATTTTTTCAACAGGAATGGCCAGTCAGATGAGCAGTATTTTCGATTAGTCGTTATTTTTTTCGTCGAAACCCAGTCGCGGTAGTTTTTCTGGTGGCGCTTTAGCGGTTGTTTAATCCCGTCGCGCTAATTGTTTTCCGTTTTCAGTGTTCATTTTCGCTTTTCGGGATTTTCGTCAATTCGTGCATCACACATCGGAAAAAATGCAACTTTGGGTTGGTAAATTTTTCGTGAAAGCTATCGTTACACCTCAAATGATTTGTTCGTTACGAAAAATTCTCACTGGTTACTCTCGAGACTCATTAAACGTTACCAGGAGCTACTCATGAAGTTTTGCTTACCTTTCCCATTAATTATATCCGAATCGAATAATGTTTGCCTCCGCATTAAGTCATCCTCGGCTCAATATTTTTTCTATCTTCTAGATGTTATTCAAACTGAACTAATTTCATTTCCAACTCCAAAAATAAAGAAATGCTAGATTGATACTCAGTGAAAATGAAATTTCATACGGATTCAGAATCAAAATTATGCCTTGAACAACATCCTTAAATGGTTTTATAATTTGAATTAGCAAGAGGAGTCAAAATATTTAATTTTGAATTACAATATTTTCCACTTTTTATTTCAATAATTTTAACATAGGTCCTTAAAATATATCTGTGACACCAGCAAAGTTACGTCGATCATAGTTCTGATTGTGAGTTAAGACTTACCTCTTCTTTTAAGCTTCGATAAAGTTTACAATATTTTTGAAAATTACTGATTAAAAAATTAGTGATTAGTCTAAAACTAATGTTCACTAAGTGTATATTATAATCGTAGAGTATAAAAAAATATTAATTATCTTTGTTTTCGGGCGAAATTGGGACTAGATATTTAACTTAAAACAGTTTATTTAGCCTTTATCAGAATGTAATAGAAATTAAATAGTACATACATGGATTTAGATCATGTACAGGAAAAAGGAAAGAAGGGTCCGTTTTTTTGGAGAACAAAAGCTTGTGATATTTTTGATCACCGCAAAAAATATCATTTACGATCATAAATGTTATTTTTGTAGCATTTTGCTTGTAGATATGGTGCATTACTTAACACTGTTTTCCGGAAAATTTTCAACAACCGAAATGTAAAAATAAAAACTATTAAAGTTTGGAAGTTCATTATTTCCTCACCATTGCCATTCTTTAAAAAAATTCAATTAGCCTTAAAATTTTGCGGCAAAGGCTCGTTTCTCTCCGTAGTAATTCTAACAAATCCAAATATTCGCATTCCCAATGGCCGTCGGGACATTGTTCAAACTCAGTTTGTCACGGGTGGAAACCCTCTCTCCCCCGAAATGATCTCCAATTTCCCTTGCTACAAAGCTTCGCTAATAAAATAGTTGCGCGTCGCCGAACCCAGATTCTTTTGTCGAATCCCTACCTTCCCTTTCGGAGGAAATATCTTAGGGTTAGGAAAAGGGAAACAAATACTGAGGTGAGTTCGGGCTGAGGGATGGACGTGGATAGAAATGAGAAGAGAGAGCCCTATGGAAAGCACTCGACAAAAAGCCACTCGATTTGAAAAACCACGGAAATGTCGCCTGGCTGGAGGGCCTTTTCGCTACGGATTCCTCTGTTTGACCTTTTTGTTTCTCATCGAATCCGCCGAGCGTATCGTCCACGGTGACCTCCGACAGCCAACGCCCACATCCCCCTTTCAACCGCCTTTTTCTGTCAAACCCCCTTTGGATCCGTTGGCTTCCATTGCCCCGCGATGCGTGCAACTTATTCAGAGTGGCCACCCCTCGATTCTTTTTCCTCTTTCGAGGGAACGTGTTCGTCCACTCCTTCCGCATGATGAGACGTATCCATGGGAACCCGTAATTAGCGGAGTGTAATCTATAGGTCGGGTGCGGAACAAGTCTTCCGCCCTGATGGATTATTTTTATTGGGACGCGCACTTACAAATCGGAGCGGAAAGTTTCGTACATCTCTTCTTCTGAATGAAAATGCGGATTTGAGGACGGCGATCTTCGGCTCGTTTTGAGTTTTATGGATGTAATGAAATTTGCGATCGCGCCAAGTGGCTTATCGTAAGCTATTTTTGATGCCCGCTCGTATTTTTGTCGCATCTTTGTCGTGCGTATCTTCGAATTCTTTTAGAGATTACTTGTCATGCCTCGTTTTGTTAGAAAATAGCAATCCAATAAATCCTTTGAAAATCTACTCATACATTTGGGTTATGTGTTGTATACGCAGTTGATGCGCTTTTAATTACAGATGCAATTTTTATTTTCTTGCTCATTATATTCTTGGTTAATTCCAGCTAATTACACTGAAATAGTTCATAGTCAAAATTAAAATCATTTAATCTACAAACATGATCTACACGTTGACAATAATTTTATCTCCGATATTGAAGTAATTGAGACATTTTTAAAATAAAATAACAGGTTGGCCGCTGATGGTTACTAAGTTAAAAGCAGATACTCCAAAAACCATCAATAAAATTTTATTGATGGTTTTTGAGACATTTTCGTTCATAAAACATGCACATTGCACATAAATGAATCTATCTCATAAACGTTAATCAAGTAGGAAACGTGAAAATTCGCGAAAGAAAAGATCACGCATCGTAAATTACTACTAGAGTGACTGCTAGTCTTCTATAAGGGAACTAATTGTATGTTCTGCGGTCCTTAGTCACCTACATTTACTCCCATTTTCTTAGCGTTGAGTTATATCGAGATTTCTCATTTTTTTTACGAACTTTTTTCTTAAACGGACCAGCTAAACATAGCCTCATTTATTCCATTTCTAAGAGGTGCGTTAATTTTCGCGTTGTGGAATTTTAAATTTTAGTAAAGCTATGGACGATTTCCAAGATTAACACCAAAATCGTCATCTTCCGCCTCTAATTATAGTTTGCGGAATAGCTTCGGTTCGACAACCACTAAGCCTTTCCCGTCTATCGAATCTCACGTGACCAACTAACTTATAATTTCGTCCCATCTGAGACGTCTTAATTCCTCGAGGAACCTATTTCTCACTTCCTTTCGCCTAATAAAGACACGTCCACCTCTCCCAACCCCTTTTGATACATCCGAAACTGTATTCCTCGCTTTATGAATTTGACAGCCAAGAAATGGGATTCCACCGCGAAAATTATAACCCTCTCCCCGTACATTTATCTCCCTTGACCTTTATATGCACTCCGAGGGAGCCAAAGGAGCTGGAATCTCGTTTCACACTCTCCTCAAACGGCAGCTTCCATGTGTGTGTATGATGTCTAACACGTTTAAGCGCCTCTGCATGTGTGTGTGCTCTGGGCAGCGCTCTTACAACCAACATCTCTCTGGTAAGGAACGAGAGCTGTAGTAGAAGGGTCAAGAGAGAGGGGGTGAAGGAGAGCGCTGCTTTACATTCAACCGCCACGCTAATTAACGCACGTAATCCAATCCTGCGCGCACTTAGAGGATTCCTGCATGCCCCTTTGATTTTTTTCCACTCTCTCGGAATCCTCTTTTTGGAACGGAAATGTGTTTGCCGGGAGTGAATGAGAAGGAGGAGCGATGAAGGGCGATAAAGTAGAAAATAAATACCGCCGTGAAGCATCACTACAACTTGATGCTTTTCAGTTCGCATTGAAGCGAAAATAACGATTCTCGGTCGCTTCTCTTAATGGTAATTCAGAGAATATCTGAGAGGAAATTTGATCTCCCGGAGATAACTTTCGCATTAAACATTTAGAAGTTTGCGCGTATTCATGAGGTCGAGTAAGGAATCTAGTCAGCTTGCGGTGACCACAGTTCTCTCGCGCTCTGGAGCTTGATCATAACATTAACGTACGAGGATGGAAAGACAAATCTCTTTGTTTTTTAGAAGAAATTCGCACAAGAAAGGAATTGCTTCCCCTAATCAGAAGCACTGTGCATTTTTTAAAGGAATGTCGCGATGTCTGACGTCTTCGTAATGAATGATTTAAACGGAAATGTAGTTAACAGAAATTCTGATGATCTTCTTCTCTAGAATGAGAAATTATGCATTCGTGTGCTAAGTATGTCATGGGCTTACTTGGTAGAAAAAGCAAAAGTTTTGCTTTTATATATCTACCGAAAAGTAATACGTAGATGATGATAATTTAATAGGATGTTTGTTGGAGTACTAATATCAATTAGTTATTAAGAGTTTTTTTACATACTGTATATAACATCAAATTGTATGTTAAATGTAATTCAATTAAAACTAATTAGCTCTTTTCTTTGTATCTTTTCAGAGACATAAGCCACAACGAATTGGTGGTGATCGCACGGAAGACGCTTCGAGGGGTGTCTGCGCTGAAAAATCTGTAAGTTTCATTCCTAGCATTGTCCATACTCTAAAAAATATATTTACTTACGTTATAAAATCATCATATTTTACTTGCCTTGAAATTTTGTGACTCCTTTAAAAGCTAACGTATTTCATTTTCTCTACTAATTTAATTCGGTAAGTTTACTATCTACTAATTTATAGTTAATCAAGCGCATATTATCAATTGACCTACTATCTAATTGTTCACATAAATATTGTTCATAACTCAGAACATTATGGTATGTTTTTTTTTTATTTTTCAGACAATTGGACAATAATCAGCTTACCTGTATTGACGAAGCTGCCATCCGAGGCTTGAAGGACCTGGAAGTATTGTAAGAAAATTTTATTATTTTCTCCTATTGCCGAAAGGTTAAAAAATATTTCAATTCTTACTGTCTACTGAAAACAATTAGGTACCCAAATTTATCCTTAAGAAATACATAGAATTGTCCCATTCATTTCAAGGTAATTTACCTTTTCGCATTTATCCTTTCTCCTTTCTGAATTTATTTAGAGATTGAAATATTCCGCTTACGATGTCCGAAGTGTTCAAATGGGAGAGCCGTTTGCCCGACTTCTAACATGAGCCCACGGTGCGAGTTATTCAGCGTTTCTCTCCCTGTAATTCAACTCCTTCACTACGTACACGCACGGAACATTCGTATTTGTCATTCCGTTTTCACGTATAAAGGAAGGAATCGCCGTAAATTTTCACTTATTTCTGCGCTCGAAGTACTGGGTGTAGTCTGGAAAACATAATTCATACCTTTATCTGATTTCACCTTGGAAACCAGAAGAAATCACACTTTGATGTTCTTCCTCCTTCCTAGACGCAACTGCATTTTCGTATTGCTTGACCCCGAGGATTCAATTACTTATTATTGAAAAGAAATTAATTAATTGTAAGATTTATAAAACTATTTTCTCTACTAATATAAACTTTATCACTGAAAAATCTTTATGCCCATCAGTGTTTTATTTATTATTTTTATGTTTATTGGTATTTACATAAATGACATATTCAAACTAATTTTCTTGTGTGCACATAAGCTAAGTTTAGCCTAAATCATCCTGAGTTTCTAAATTCAACCTTATTTTATGTAATTCGAGATAAAGTCTTAAGATTTTGAAGAAAAATTATGTTCTACTTATTTATGTGACCAAAGATTTCCTTTATATATTTTTTCGGTCAAATATACTCCTGCTCCAAAGGCCCAATTCAGGATTGAAACACAAAAAAGCGCTCGGTAAATACAGTTGAATGTGCGTTAAAAATCCAAAAAATATCAATGCCACCCATTTATTCCGCAGCAGGTATAATTTTCACTCAGTGAAATACGACGCGCTTTCCTTTTCGTTGCTCCTAAATGATTCGTTACCTTTTTTATGCCTTTCTCAGGACACTGAACAACAACAACCTCACCTGGTTGGGGCGAGAGCTTTTCGAGCACATGTACCGCCTACGAGTGCTGAGGTTAGGTGAAAATAGCTTCGCATGCGACTGCCGCCTCTCTTGGCTTCCACGGTTCCTTCGAAGGTCCCCGGCGGCGGCCTCGAGGCCACCTCCCGCCGCAGCGGCCCTCACCACCATCGGCGCCCCGTCCGTCGCGCCCTCTTCTTCGGGCTCGCCATGGGCGACACCCAAATGTGCCTCGCCCAACCACCTACGCGGACACAACATCGTGGACCTCCATGAGGCGGAGATGAAATGCTCAGGTAGGTGGAGTGAGAGTTTATTTATGTTATTCTTTTTCGCGAAGGCATTTGCAAAGAAGGAACATAGCTGGAGAATGAAGTTCTCAACGAATTGAGGACGAGAATTTCAACGTGATTCACCTCGGTCAGCAACTATAAAAAAATAAACTAAAAGAATTTCGTTCCGAGTCATGAGAGTCTTTCTAGTTGAAAATATTGCGGCACATCAGTTTATAGGGCTTTCATCTTCGGCGTAAGCAGTCCCGGGTTCGATTTCCAGTGTGGACCTATAAGTGTGAAATGACCGTAGCCGTCGAAAAGCTTTTAAAAATACTGCTACTATCAGCTAGTAAAGAAAATCGAAAAATATGCTTAGTGTCCATTTCTTTTCTTTCAATACAAATCTTCACCGATCCCATGTTGCCGGCCTCGGTGGCGTTGGGATAAGAGTGAGTTCCTGAGGACCTGGGTCCGAAACATGGTTCGGGAATAAAAGTTTGTGAATTATAAAAAAGGTTGATTATAGAAGTTATTTCATAAGACAACTTAGAACACTAAACTCTTGATTATTATTATTTAATCATTAATTTTCTCTTTATCCGTTAGTATCATGATTTCCGTTTTACTAGTTAAGATAAGTAAATTGAGATTAATTACAAAATATATTTTGCGTTGTGTCATTTTGATAGGCAATCTTAATTACTGATAACGAAATATGAGCGGATGAAGCAGTCATCCAATTACCTTATCTCTTTGCGGTTCCGTTCTCGAAGGTAAGGAATTCAATACTAACCCGGGAGCTGTGAATAACCCCTTAATGCGTTTGCTCAGGATGACCCACAGGAAGATAATTTATTCGTAAGAGAGAATTGAGATTCCACGCATCGTGGGTATGCAGATTGTATTCAACAGGTAAGATAAACATCAAAAGTTTGCGTTAGTACTGAGTAGAATCATTGAAGACGTTATACGATGGTAAAGATATTGATTGATTGAAGTTAGTGAGGTGAAAATTTTTTATTAGAGTAGATTAGGGGAATTATTGGATGTGATAGGGTTTGGAAATTAATATTTATCTATCAAACGGTATCAGCAAGAGTATTTGGTAGTGTTTCCTGAGTGAACCGATTTCTTTTGTGATGATTCCTTTATCCTTTAAAATTCTAAACGTGGAGGAAACATGATCTAAATCCGAACGAACTACTTCCTTTGTGGGAAGGAAATCCCATTATCTGTTTCTCGGCTTCGTGGGTATGATTCTCCATTACCGAGTGATTCTTCGTATTGTGATAAGATGATAGCTTAGGAATTGTATGAAGTTGCCCGTAGGCCTAGCCTGTGTTTAAATACGTATACCGTTCTCTTACTCTGGTAATGGAAGAGGTAGGTACGTCCACATCTCAATACTCCAAAATAACGATGAATCAATCTCCTCGGGTGATACTTTGCGGAATTCAATATTTTAATTCCAGAAATAATTTGTTATTCGAGAAATCATTCGTGACTATTCCCCGTGGAAATATTCTCACCTGAAGAAAGTAATCAAAGGAAAGACGTATGAAATCTTCTTGGGATAGAGTAACCATATCATTTCTAGTAGGAATGAAACATTTTCAATCCTGAAACGCGATGACGCGGGATAAAATATTTCATTCAGTTTTTATGCGGGGATGTTTTAGTTTGTTCAATGTCAAAATTATTTGAATGCATTTAGGGTATTTTATGATGAAAATCATATCTTCATTAGCGATAAATATCCCGAGTTTCTTTTAATAAATTAACTGTGCATCACAGAGGATTAGTAAATTTAAAAGTGAAATAGAAGATATCATTTTTGTAGGTTAACTTTTTAAACGTAAACTTGACATAGCGAATTTTATAACAGTCTTATAGTAGTAAGAATACCTTCTTCTAAATGGTATTCAAAGTAATTACTACTATAAGAAAATAAATTTCTTTAATATTTAATAGAAAGTATCACTATGTCAACCGATAACATTTATATTTCAGCGGAAAAGTTAATAAATTATTTGCACGGATTTCCCTCAATTCAAACAATTTCTGTCTCAGCTCAGTGTTTATAAATTAGTTAATAGTTGAAAACTTCCGCAGTTGATACGAGTGGAGAATTATCCATCCGTACTTTGTTTTAAATACGCCCTTCTACTGAACGAACAATTTTGTGTAGGAAAAGAGGATTAAAAAGATTGAAACCAAGTGAAAGAACGGTCATTTATCTTTTCACTGGAGCACACCGGGTTCCCATATCTGCGTAAACAGTTGTTTTCGCGCCATGCCACAGCGACTCTCATTTTTCATTTACAACCCGCAATTCGAAAAAATCTAAATGAATAACGGCATCTCTTTCCGCTCTCATTCAATAGCGATTTTTTTACCTCTTTTCCCGCAAAACTCCCTTCTTTCTTTACCTCGAATATAATTGGCAATTTCGGAATAGAGAGTACATCGTATCTGTATTCACCCACGCGAGAGCTTTTCCGAGTTGTTTTGGTCTTTCGAAACGCCCAATAACGGTGTTTTTTAAACGGGCTCTCTAGTGCAAAAAAATGGCTCCGCTCCGGTATTAAATTGTGTAACGCATCCGGACTATCGCCATAACCGTTCCGTTTTAACGTGGAAAAATAATACGTTCGCGCACTCTGAAAGCGGTTCTTCTCTCCATCTATGTTACCCTCGACGTGAGTTTGTGCCAACATTGGAACTGTAATTTCTGACTACACTCAACGACTGTATTTACTTCCTCTCATACGAATCCATTCTGCTGTTAAAATATGTTCTCGTTTTCTTCATTTTCCGTTTTAAAATGCTTGCTGTACACATTCAGTAACACCACTTTCGTTGTATTCCTTGATCCTTTTTGGTGGTTAATTATATTTCAGAATTTTTAATTAGCGAGGGATGAATTAAATTTATTTTGTCTTTCTATGTGTACACTGGTTATTTTTGTCTCATTTCATTATTATTTCGCGTATCTTTTGTCCAATTATAATTCTTTTATCGTTCTCTGGAACTTTCCTTCTCTTAAAATTCTGCGATTTTTTTTCTAAATTATCTATCTTTTTCTAGTAGCTATTATTTATATTTGTTAATTAACTCTATGCTGTAGTGAACACTTATTTGTTTTATCAAGAGTCAAATATATGATACAAAATTTTTATTCGTTTCCTCATGAAAAATTCTCTTTTATTTTGATACATTTGACTGTATTTTCGCCCTTTTTCTTGTCCTGTAATTTTCCGTCGAAAGTGTCGATACCCACAAAAGTTACGCAAGGATACAATGCTAAGTAATTTCTCGATTGAGAGAGAATTCTTCTCATTACTTTTCCTTTGTCAGCTTCTATATCCCTTATAAAACCCTTTCTCTACTCTTCTTGCGTATCTCATCGTTTATTTTTGGCCCATTCTCACGGAAAGGCACACGCTGCTGCTGTTTTTCCACCTTTCTTCGTCCTTTTTTCTTCGCTCGCCCAATTGAAAAAATACATCGCTCGCAAATGGCTTCTTTTTTTTGCTGTTTCATTTTTCAGCGAGGAGATAGAGATCAGTGTAGGTTTGTGTTTACCATCTCTCTTCAAGCGAGGTTATTTTTCCTGCGCATTAGGACTGTTTCAAGAAAAATACTCGTATTGCAGTGTTGCGTCATTGCAAGGTGAGAATCGATCGACGTGCCCGTGGAAATCACGCATTTTTGTGCATTGCGGATGAAAAAGAGTTTCTTGTTTAAATCGTTCACATTATTTACGAAAAAATTCATTTTTTTCCAATCCATTCCTATCTTTTTATAAGAAATTTATAATCAAGGCTTTTGCTCCCAACAATTTTTTAACCTCCAATCCTCATATTTCATTCTACGTTCATCAATTTTCTCCACCTACTCTCCTGTATATTATAATGTTTTTATGTTATAATTGTATTGAATTATTTACATACGAGATTAAATAGGTGAAGGATATATAAAGGTATCGAAAATTGGTTTATATTTATTTCGTTCGTCAAAATATTTAATCTTTCATTTACAATTTTCTATTGACTAAGCGAGATGTTGAAACAGTTCAAGTTCTATCCGAATGAAAATCAGATTATTTTGACGGATATTTTCTTGGTATACGTATTTAGCCCGGTGAAAATAATATCATTAAAAATTTGTTATTTGTTAAAAATGCTATTTCCTTAAAAAAATCCTGGAATGAATTAATCTGCGAATTCCTTCGTCGTATTTTATCTTTAGATGGAAGATTCGGATGACGATAAAGCTTAAAATTTGAAGAACTGTGAAAAATAAATGAATGAATAAATTTTAATGAAATGGAAATTATTATTTAAGAAAATCGCTAAATTGTATAAGTCATATAAAATGAATTAATGAAGGTATTGAATTTAATACAGAAAATCCCGTGCATAGCGATATTCATATTTTCTCCTTTTTCATTCCAGTTGACGCATTTGTCATTTGTGCTGCAATCGTGGCGTGATCTTGCGAATATCTCATTATTTATCACGCTGATTGCATTTCACGACAAGATACTTGCACTTGAGTATGCGTCGCAGAGCGCGCCCTCAATTTTAGAGACGATATAATAAACGTGTTGCAGAAGTGTTAGGAAATACGCCATTGTAACTCTGAGAGGCAGCTCTCACTCAAAGGAATCTTTACACATGAAACGAATCGCTAGCTTCCGTCTCGTCAAAGTGTGAAACTTCAGCGTTTTTTTTAATCCTCACTCGAAATATCTGCAAAGGCATCGTCTCTCATAAAGCTCGTCTCGGAACAATGCTTCCATTTCCTCGACCTCCGCTAAAACAATCGCTATCACCCACGCCCCACTTTATTCCTGTCTCTCGAAAGACGTGAAATAGCAAAGGAATGAATAAGTACACCTATAAGCTTTTACCTGTGTCTCGAGATATGCTTCTCAGGTTAGGGGACCTTCCGAGGCTCGCATACTTTAGTCCAAAGGACTCAATCTGCCCACTCTTCCACTACTCTCATGGACTCGCCCCTGCGTCTTCTTCCCCTATATACTCTCCTAATGTTATAAACTCATCCATGCGCGAATCCTTTGTGAATAGCAGGAGTCCGAGAAATATCTTGCTTCCATCTAGCCATTCATCCTCCACGAATCCGTCGGCATCTCCTTTTCCATATTCTCTTTTTCCTCATCTTTGTCCTACTCTCAAATATTTATATCATTTTTCCACCCTTTCAGTCTATCGATGATATCCCGAAATCGTCATTTCGAGCTTCTTCTTTTATTTAAACCTGAGACGACGATATTCAAGACGACGAAATAACCTCGTTTGTCCATCCATGAGTCTCTCACTGTCGTTCCAATGGCAGACAACGTCGACAAGGTTTGGTGTCCTTGGGAAGCGCTGCCTGCCCTCGGGCGTCAAATAAAGGCCCCGCTGACTTGCCTATGCCCTTTGTCTACTCAAGCGGATCAAAAGGGCTTCATCGCCGTCCTTCCATCTCATACTCCCCCTTCTCAGGCCCTTTCTCTACATTTATTACATTCCTCTATACACATGTATGTTTGTACAAAAGTAAGCGATTGAGGCTCTGTCTCCGTCGTACAAAATGATTTCGTACTTACCAATAGTCTCCTGTTTCTATCTGTAACGCATGTAAGACCTGACAAAACATGTCATACAAAGTATGTTGTTCTTGTTTCCTATATAAAATCTACACTACCTAATAAGCGTAATTTACCCTATATGCTTCAATATGATTTAATTAATCTTCAGGATTGAAAAGTGCCTAAATAATCAATCTTTTACTTAAGTTCTGTTGCGTCATAAGGAATACAGCGAGCTATATATTTCGAAGAAAAATTTTCACTTTGGTATGTTTTTCATTCTTTCTCAGCTTGAAATTTGAAAGAATTTCTAGATCTCATTACGGTATCATACACGCCTATTTGATTTCGATCAAGAGAGATAAGGATTTACTACAATTAATCCTGGTTTACTATTTACACTTCTACACCGTGCTTCCATTAGATTGATGTACATGCATTCTGAGTAGAAATTTTACTAAGAACAGAAATAATCTTCTTTTCGGCACTTTTAATTATTTTCTTCCGCTCAAATTTTGGGAAAATATGTAACAAATCAACTTTTGTATCCCACACGAGAAAAAGAACGTTTATTCTCTCTGCATCTTGGAGCAACCGAACTCTTTTGGTGAACAGATGATGGTCATGATATATATTTAACACTTTATAATTTATTTCTTCCGCAAAAGTCCAGAAAAGCACGATTTCGCCGCAATGACACGATATACAAGGAATAATGCGTCCAGTTAAAGGTAGAGAAATTAACCGAAACCCTGCGAACGGATGTTTTAACATCCTCGATCGAAAATTACAAGAGTGCGTAAATATCTTCGAGGGACGGAAATACGCGTCCGGACGTATTTCAATCAATCGGCGGCACGTTTATTTGCCGTTTTTTTCATGACGACCAGTGCTTCTGTTTCGCGTCCCTTTGCAAGCCGCTAATACTCTACAGAAATTCCCTCCACGTCCATCTTCGATCCATTAAAAAGTAACCACTTTGCCCCGAAGAGGAAAAGAAAAGATAGCTTCCTTTCAGCTCCGCAACCCTTTTCTCCGTCTTCATGTCTGTCATTCTCCACCTTTTCCTTTCACTCATCTCCTTCCTTTAACCTCACTTTTACTCCCACCTTTTCTCATCCCTTTCAGCGTTTCCTTTCACCCCCTCTTTTTTCATCCCTGTGCATTCACGTGGTTTCCAGTCCGAAGTCCTTAGCCCGTAAGGAATTCGGACCAATGAGAAAACGGGGCTTCGAAGCAAACAAGCTGCGGGCTAGGACTATAAAAGAGAGAGAGTGATGAAGGGATGGAGAAGAAAAGGAAGGTGGGTTGGCATATTAGACGGCAACATAGTGACATCAAGTCTGCCGGAAGAAAGAATGGGATGGATTCCCAAGGGTTACCAACTGAAAGTTCTCCATTTATATATATAGGGCGTGCAAATTTTGGTGGTGACAGTAAAGGACAAATTTAGAATGAGTTCAGGGAAACAAAGGAGATAAATAAATTCAAGGTGAAAGTGAATAGACTCAAAATATTTTATGCTAGAATAAGGGATAGTAATGATTCGAAAGAAACAATGAGCAATGTTTAGAGACGACAAAAAATTGAGAACGAAAATTTGCGATACTAACTCTAAGGAAATTAGTATGTCTAGAATGTAGTATTAGATATTGGGTCTTCTTTATATAAAGACGGAAAACGATGGAATAATCTCTTTCAAGGTTGGAGCGAAATGATGCCATTAATTGGCAATTTTATACGTGACATGCGAAAATTAAAGAAATTTTAACCCACCAAAGAATTTCCATCCGTAAATTATTTTATTCTGGTAGCGGAATCTACTGTTAAAAAAACCAATAGTACCATTGAAAACTGTCTCATATACAGAGTATATATGAAATTCGTGATTTCCATTAAGTCTGTATAACGTCTCATATATTTATTGATTTTTGGAAATAAAACATTGAAAAATTTATGCGCAGAAGTATATCATGTGCTTTAAGATATCAATTACAAAAATTTGTTTAGTTAATAGCCGAGATTAATTAGTGTATTTTAAGTACATGGAGATTAGATGAATCGTCCTATTTTATAGCAAAGATAATAACTAACTATTAGCATAGTATTTGCTTCGTTGCGAGGTGAAGGTGAAATCTTCGTGCGCTGTCATTTTCAAACCTAACTACAGTATCATAAAGTAGCTTCATAATGCCAGATTGTATTCCGAGTCATTTTAATGAAGACATCTTTTATACGGAAAATTTCTCCATTATATTCGGATGCTCAAAATCTCAGGAACGAGGGGAGGCGAAATGGAAGTGGTGTAAAGGTAAAAGTGGGAGGAGCAGGAGACGGAACAAGAGTGGATGACACATGGGTGTGGATTCTTAGCGATTGAGATTGATATAGGTCGATAGACAATGCTCCATTGATAGGGGTTAAGGGAAGGGTAATATCCCAGTCGTAGTTGTACCGTTCGGAGAGAGGGGAAGTAAGGGTGGGGACTCAGTTTTATGTAAGGAACGGTTAAATACACACACATACGAGGTGGAGTTGTTTCGGATGGAAAGGAAGTCGTTTGTAAAGAGCGGTACAGACGAGGGGAAGGTGTGGCTCCGTTGAGATGCTCCGAAGGTCAGGGAGACCATGTGTATTTCAGCTCGCTTCTCCAATACGTGAGCATTTTCGAAATCGGCAGAATTCGGCTTTGGCGGTCCTCTCGCACAATTGGCTTCGCTTTATGGCCAAAGCGAAGGATTCAATATCCCTTTGTCGCGCGTTTAATTTTGAAAAATCCGTCCTTTGAGGTATCCTTTGTTCTCTGGATGACCTTCCATGGCAGAGGCGGGAGGCTGAACAGAGTTATGAAATTATACTTTCATCAGGGAACATATTACGTCTTCTTTCGGTAATATCTTTTCTTTGAATGCTATGATGCCGGTATTGGTTAGCTTCTTCTTTCTTTTTGGAAATATATAGTAGAAGGAACGAATCGTATCATGCTGTTGCCGAGGGTTTGGAATTTTATTACGTCTTGAGCGTCAAATTTTCTGTTTTCGAGGAAACGAGTTTTTGAACAAATACGAGGGCTGTTCAAAAAGTTCCCGAACTTTATTTATTACAACACAAATAATTCACTTAAACATTATTGCTTCGGGTCTCCTTCAAAGTACTCCCCACCCTAATGTATACACTTATCCCAACGGTATTTCCACTATTTAAAACAGTCTTGGGACGCTTCTTTCGGATTGTTCATAAGCTCCTCCGTCGAATTTTTCTTCATTTCTCGAATGGCGGCAAATCTTTTTCCTTTGAGCGGGGTTTTTAGCTTTGGGCATAGGAATAAGTCACATGGAGCCAGGCCTAGTGAATAGGGTGGTTAGAGAAGCACAGTGGTCTTGTTTTTGGCTAAAAATTCACGAGTTACTCGTGTTGCTCCCGGTCTGCCGTCATCAGGCGAGGCACGAATTTGGGCATGACTCGATGCATCCTCAATATTTTTAGTTAGGATTTCGTAGCAGAATCAATCGGGACGCCACACTCTTCTGCAAGCTCCCTGACATTCAAACGTCGATTTGCACGAACGAGATCGTTCACTTTTTCGATGTGGGGGTCATCTGTGGACTTTGATAGTCTTCCGGAACGCTCGTCGTCTTCGTCCGTTTTTGAACCGTATAAACCACTCATAACACGCGGTACGTTTCATAGCATGCTCACCAATAGTCTTTGTAATCAAATCAAAAGTTTCCGTGAAAGATTTGCCCAGTTTCACGCAGAATTTTACAGAAGAACGCTGCTCCTTCAAAGAGCTCATTTCCGCGGGTCCGATTTTTCGCCGCACTCTACGATCACCTGTTCACATAAACATCCGTAACTAATGAACAAAGCAAGATATCGACAAAGTGATTAAAGGTAGTTATTTGGGAAGCTTTCGCGAATACAACGTCTATAAGCAGATAAAAAAATAACCAACTGGAGGCACACTATAAAAAAAGTTCGGGAACTTTTTGAACAGACCTCGTATTGAGAGTTCCATGCTTCAAAGGGATATAAATCTTCGGCTTCGGTAATGAAGACATTATTTTTTTAAGCGGAACGAGAGTGCCATCCTTAATTAGTTAACAATACAAGACTAATTTAGTTGGCTGGTTTGGATAATGTTGTATTAAATAAAAGGTCCTCTTGCTAAAATTACAATATCTTCAAAAATTGACTATTCATATACATTTTGTATGTAAATACGAATTATAACTCTGTTATTACACCATTAAGCTTTAAATTTGTTCAGCGATACCGATTCGAGAATCTTTAAATGTTGTAATATTTATCTCCAATTACCAGTAATTAAAAATAGTACAGATGTTAAGGCACACTGTAACCCTAGCGTTGAAAGCTTAACAAATTTTTTTTGTATATCTCATCTTTGCTAAAATTATCTTTAAGTATCGCAGTATGTTTTACTTTTTTGTCTCTTCATCGATGAATATCTTATTTTTCACCTCCTTAATCGTGACAAAGTAACATATAACTGTCCCATTTATAATATGAAAATAGATCTGATTAAGAAACACTCCTGATTGGTATTAAATTCAGGTTAGGTTTTCGTAAAAGAAGGTTGTTTTTAAAGTTACCAAGAATAAATACTTAAATTAAATCAATAACCGAAGCTTAAACTCATGAAACTTCATAGCAGGAAGTATTGAAGAATTAATGTTTTTCATGCTTCCTTGCTATTTTTAAGCAAAAACAAGAATAATTAGCTTACCTTGCATCTTACATCTCTCTCATTGAAAATATGTCTTAATTTTGAATTAAATGAGGACGATATTATTAAACTGGCTATTCAAGAACCTATTTTTTATTACTGCCTTTAATTCTAAATCAATATAACTATTAAGAATAATTTTCACAACCTATCGCGGACCGTATTTTAAGCAGACCTGCCTCAGATTCTTAGATTGATGTTACGCATACACGATGCAAGGGGCGATACATTTCTCCTGTAGTCGTGGAATGATGCAAGGCTAATCCCGCCCAGATGACCGAACGATGTAGACTGGCTGTACTCCGCCGCGGAAGAAAGAATGAGGTTGTATAGGAGAAGAGGAGATGGCGCCAGGCTCAGCGGCTGCATATCGATGAGAGAGGCGCCTTTTAGGGCTGCTGGAGAGGGCAGTTTTAGTTTACAGGCTTATGCATGTATATGCCTATGCATGTGTGTTTGCGAAGAGTACGGGGCGGGGAAAGGAGCCTTGCGGTAACTCCCACCCTTCGAACTCATACATAACCTCCACGGCTAGAATATTACGAGCATCCTCTCGTAAAATCGACCTTTATTGATGATAATATTCTGCTTAGGATGAAAAAGCATATGTGCCATGTTCACCAAAATATTTAGAAGGGGAAAGATATTTCGAGGAAAACTTTTTAGCTGAAGAGTGGTCGACCAAAGGAATAGTATAGGTGAAAGGAGAAAGGAAATTTTTGTGGCCTCTTTGTGATCTCGGGTAAAGCAGGAATATATATAATCTATGGAATGGAATTTCGTGGGAATATTAATGTTTCCATCACGATGCAAGAATTTAAACAGAGAACTCACGGTTAATGTTGAAAGTCTAATATTCTAAGAAAATAAATCGTTGGAGTGCGAATAGACAGTAGTTATAGAAAAGAGGGAAATTAATTTATTATCTATATCTTTAGAGAATTAAGCTATGGGGTCTTATGAGACATCATTTAAAGCGATTGTACTGAAAAAAGATCTTTATTCTATGAGATTAAGTCGAAAGAAATAAATTTAACTATGATAAACATAGCTTTGAGAAAAATTTCTCTGCCATAAATTAAGAATTAATGCAATATCAGAGCTTTAGTATTTGATTAAGCTAATTACTTCATGCCCAATGTAACAATATTTTTTTTGTCCTAATACATTTTTTAGAATTGTCGCTGACTGAATAACGTTGATGATACTGGTAAAACCCTCAGAAATTATAGCTAAAGCCTTCCTATAAAATATGTGGAAGAATTGATATCTTCAAAACCTTTAATTTCATATTTATGAGAGGTCTTGGAAAATGAAGGCGAAATATACCAAGAAACGTACCCATTTTATTTCCACGCAATTTAGATAACTATCTAAGGAATATTCCTGCAATTATAAGTTGATCCCGATTTCCATCATTAAAGTTGAACACAATTTTCCGTTACAGAAAACTTCTTTCGAAACGAAGGATAATTCCAAATTTCGAAACCTCGGAATTTCGACAGAAAGAATAAATTGTACTGAGTTAATTTACGTGTAGGATAAGCTAACGACTGCAATAAATAATTTGAAGCATGTGTGTGGTGTATTTCTTTGTAGATGTTTAAAAATAATAAAGCGAGGAATAAATTAGTAGGAAAGTTCGTGAAAGAGCAATAACAAGAGATGAATGGCGAAGAATAAAGGAAGAATTGAGGTCTGAGGAGGAATGAATGAGGACATGAACGCCCGTCCTGGTGGTTCTCGAACTTTAAATAGCCCGAGGCGACGCTTTGAATAGTCTGAGTCGTCCTTTCTGAATAGGACCAACTCCTAGAGAGCCTTGAAAATTATGCGAATCTTCAATCCTATAAATTTAATTGAGGAGGTGGTGAATTGAAAGATAGCTGAGATGAATAGAGATTTTCCATTAGATCTCCGACGGACGCAATTTGAAATTCCAGCGAAAAAATTTGCTCATTTTAAGAACCTCCTCAAATTCTACTCTCTTTTACTATGTTTCTTAAAAGGCTTTATCGTAGGTGAAGTATGGAGAAGGCATGCCTTGATAAATTATAACAACGAGATAGTCTTCTTCTCGCGAAAGAAGTTCGTTAAAAATATTTTGTACGTGACGAAAGATCCTTAGCTAAGCTAGAAAGCAAAGAGAGCAATGCTGGGAAGTCATGAAATTTACCATTACATTTTTGCAAGGATTTTAATTATATGAAAATAAAAATAACTCTTCTGATAATTATGTGTTTTAACGTTTGCTTTAAACGATGGTTTTAATATAGACGTTGATTTCCTTTATTATTTTTTTAGAATTACAACAAAACTTCTCTTGCGTCAAATTCCATCCGCAGATCAACATGATATAGGTATAAATCTATTTAATAAAATCATATCTTATTAATGGAAATATATCAGGCAAATTAGTTAAGTAAACATTCTTGAGATGATTTGATTTTGATGGTAATTACGAACGTTGATCATCGCGAAATCTTTCATTTGGATTCCTCGAAATTATTTGAAGAATTAAACCGTTATTAATATACATATTGGAATTCGTCGTTGCTATTTACAGCCAAAAATATTTCAGAGATTCATTAAGACACTTATTCTGAACTTCCTCCGAAAAAATGGACAGCAGAACAAGAGTGTCAACTCCCTCTAGAATGCACTTCCGTCGCAATTCGAGCCATCATATCGTCTCTTTGAGACCTCTCTTCCCTTAGGGCCCTCTCTTTCGTTTACTCGCCGTAGAAGGGGTTTTCCTACCCTCTAGACATGACAGATGACGCCTTCCACTGCGGCTGACAAGACTCGAAAAGAGAGGATCGGGGTGAAAGGTGTCGCTGTTTCAACCGACCGCTCCTAGAGGCGCTTCCTTCGCCACTGCTAAAACATGCAATCCGTACTAGAACAGATCCGGAGATGAGGAACCGCTGGAGCGTGGATATTATCAAGGTGCCTGTTCTAATTCCGGGATCTCACGAATACCCCACCGTCGTTTCCGCATCCTCGAATCCATTGTCTCGTTAATGGAATCGGGATTCAAACAAAGGAAGTGGGAAAAATTAAAGATTTTCCTCAGCTTCGGAGAATTACCAGGGTAACGTACAGGTGTATCCCCTTTTATCTCTAGAGGTCTTGCGACGTTTCTTTGTGTGCCCCTTGGATTGGTGGGGAGGGATTGAGACCGAATTTATATAGTTCACCGGATTCCCGTCTCGCGACGCTGTTTACGGGGCTGTAAATTAATTCGCCGAGATAAGAGGGTCTTGAGATACACTCGTCACAAAAGAGAAGGCGCGCGCTTAGTGAAATTAATGTGTGACAAAGGGAAACACGGCTCGGATACGGTTAAAAGTCGCTCATGATATGCACTGGCGGATTTTGCAATAGATTTTAAGGATGTAAGTCTTCTTAATTTTGTATCTCGAAACTTGAACCTTTGATCTGTCTTATATGCAGACAGAAGGTTTATAGCTCTTCTGAACGATTTTAATTATTTGATCGTTAATGTTAATTATTGCCTTGGCGTACACTTTGGTTAAAATAGAGGAACAATTGTAAAGCATAAATAATTATGCTGCTCGAATCGTGACAAAATTGAAATTCAGCTGTAATTAATTTAAAATCTCAACAATAAATTAGTTGGATTTCGAGGAACTATAGCTAAGAGTGGAAAAGAAAGAACGTGATTAAGAAAGTCAAAACTATAGGTTTGATAATAAGCTTTATGCTATAAATAATCATTCTAAGATATTCTAGTAGATGATAATTTCTGTAATACTTTATATTCTTTCCTTTTATTAAATCTTTTTACCACATTCAAGTCGTTCAAATAATAAAAAATAATCCTTGGGTTTTGTATTGTATTTCATTAAAACTACAAGAGCAATACTTACCTTTACTAACATTCTAGTTATAATACCTTCACAGACAATTCAATACATTAAAAGCTTCAGGAGAGGAAGCTAAGCAGATGATGAATGGGAATTCCCAAATGTGTTTATGACCGCATACAAACGACGCATAGGGAGGAGAGGGTGCTAGTTTAACGGTCCTAGTCTAAAAGCATAGTGACTAAGTGTGCAGGCTGGCGCAAGTGTCATATAAAGGTATTGCTTTCCAATGACATAACGCCAGAGAGAGGATGTCTGTGTGGTGAAAGCGAAAGAAAGTTCACACAAAGAGCGTTTCACTGGCCTCTGTGGTAGAGCACGAATAAAAAGGAATCCTCTTCCGCCGTTATACTCTAAAAGCTGCTGATGAGCAAACGGTTCAAAAAATTTACTGGGAAGCACGTCAGGATGCATTTTCTATAGCTTTGTATTGTACTGCTATATGTTGATGCATTTTTATATGAATTGCGATAATTACATGCTATTATCGTCCATAAATGAGGGCTTGTGAGAGATATTTCAAAGAAGGATAGGGTTTTACTCAGAAACATCACTATTTTATTAGATTTTTTAGCGATAATCTCACCATTACTTTCTAAGCATTTGGATATTAGAACAATATCATGTCGTTACTGAAATAATTAGGAAACGTAAATTAGACCCGTGCGTAAATTTGTATTTAAAAGTTTCTTTATTTCAAAAGACGATAGTAAAAGCGATTGGGAATAATTCTTTATTTTTCGCCAACTTTATGAGATTAAAGATAATGCTTCCTGTTGACTATAAATGAGTCCAGTCTTGTTATGAAATTTCAAAATTTATGTGACTTTTCATCTTAAAATGTGGATTATTCTTATTTACACAAAGTAATGAATGAAATTAATCTTATAAATGTATAATGCATGTTTTTTACGAAAAGTCGTTCATATTTGCTGTAAAATTATTGTTGATAACGTTCAAAGTTGAACCAGTCAAAGTATTTAGTTTTATATTAAAGTCACTAATTTTCTAATTGCTAATTATCACTGCATAGATTATTATTTATTTTTTTAATATTTGGGATTAACTAAAGATTTTTAATCTCCTTAGTGCATAAGTTTTGAAATTCTGGTTCTTCAAAACTATTATACTGAACTAGTATGAAATCGTTATCAGGAACTGATTGATTTTACTCCTCGAGTACTCTCATCCTCTAGCGTCCCATGTTTTTTCATTATCTTAGCCGTACGGGAAACTCAAACGAAAAGTTTTGCGGGCTGCACGATTTTCATATTCCAAAAACTGGAAAAGCCGGAACTCGTGCTCTCTTGATATAATACATCGGGTCACCACACCTTTTAATTTATGCGGAATTCCTTTCAAAGATCTCTCCAGCATCCGACTAAACTCGGAGTTGAACTCCGGCAGCAAACCGCTTCCGCTCCCGAGTACAAACATCAACCTAACCGCTCCCCACTGGAGATCTCTCAAGCCGTCAAAGAACCCTTCCACGTTTCCCTTTATATTTCCTAACTCATCTCCGAAAAATTCCATCTCGAGCAGGTCTCACCTCGTGAAAGAGCCGAGAGGAGCTCTCTTCCGGCTCATTTCCGACCCGTCTTTAAACTCGTACGGGTTTGATACACAGTGCCATCCCATATCATAGCACCACAGATTCCGATCTTGACAATCTGCTCATCCTTTTCCATCCTGCTTTGTGGTTTATGCGTGACTCATAGGTATATTTCTATTCACAAATAGTTTTTATAATACATTTTACGCGTCTGTTGGTAGAATAAATTATTTCCTTTATCTTCAACGGTGATTTATCCTTAGATGCTTTAATTCAAATGTTAAGTATTTCCCCCATTCTATGCTATTAATACAATTATCGTAATCTTCAAAATAAACACTCAGCCGGTTCTGAAAATAAGTTTCCGTTAATTTAAGTCGTTAATTTTGGTACTTGGCTTCCATTGAAGTGCTCTCCTCATACCTAACTGCCATTAGATGTTTTTACACAAAATTTCTGTGAATTTTTCTATAACGCTCATACCAAAAATTAAGGTAATAGTTCTTTAGAAAAAGTAAGCTAGAAAACCGTAGCTTAAATTCACTATTTAAGTTTCCTTGAATTTTGATAACGTATAGTATTATCTTTTAATGTCAATAATTAAGTATCGTAGTTTTTCACAATTTCCTCCCATTGAGTAATTAGTGATCTACTGGATGTAAGATATTTGTTTCTTCTATAGCGAAAAATTCTCCATATATGAAATTAAAACATTCCTCCTGGAACATTTTTATGTACATGTATTTTTATGTACAGTAAACCAGGACCATGATCAGTTGTTGGCTGAGTATATTCGGAATTTAATAACTTATTTTAATGTCACGCACAGTGGAAAAAGCTATGAAAAATACGAAATGTTTTGGCAATTTTTGACAGTTCCACATTCAGAAGTCTTCAAAAGATACGAGAAGAGAGAGACATAGAAAATATCAATCACAGCGAAAAAAAACGATTATTTTTTATTTAAACGTCTAAAATCATTTTCATCTCATCGTAGCAGAAATTCATTAAAATAACCTATGACAATTATTTTCTAAAATTTACGCAGTTTGGGACTATATCTATTTATAAACTTAACATACCTAATATTTTGTCCTAATAAATTCATAGTAAGTGGACAAATTGTTTTCCCATCACAGTTTGTCCCTCGACTTCCACCCCTCTTCATTTCTCCCCTCACCCACGCACACACCTTCCAAAATATCCATACATCAAGGAGGGACAGAAGGTGGTCAGAAGAAGGGGATGCAGAGAAGCCACGAAAAAGAGATGCATTATATTCCACAGTTATAGGGGTGGAAAAATTTTGCTTGAGGGAGAATATTGTGCCTTTAAGAAACCACGCGAATGCTAAAGGGCGAGGGTTGGTTCTCAGGGAACCGATAGTGTACCCTTGACTCTCCTGGTGACATTTTATCTCCCCTTCTTTCACTATCTCTCTCCTTGCTTGGGTGCAGATGTTGGAGGAATGAAGTATGGTCTGAGGGAACTAGCGAAGGAAAATCTCTACTTTTTTCCCTCCAGGAGATAGTTTTCCGATACTCGGAGGCATAACCTGCGTGAAGCGAGACGGAGTGGTAAATGGGTTGGACGCTTTTAATGGTTGCTCTCACAGAGGTCTCTTGGTGAGGGTCTCCGGAGCGAACCTCGAGTGTGTAAGGGTCCCTATCTCGCGTTTTACTTATTCACTTTGGAGATTTTTTCGAGGAAATTGAGGATAATGGCCGTACCCTCGTGCCAAGATGGCACCTTTCCCCTGGAACCTTAAACTAAATCATCTCGTTATTCCATGCTTACGATCGATAATTTAGGCAGTCAAATATACTGCGTTCATTAGTATTCATGTTAAATAGATAGTTATGTATTCTTCGTCAATTTTCTAAATTTTATAAAACTTTGCTTTTTTGGTTACTCAAGAGAAATGTTGATATTTCAATCCCAATGTCCATGTATACGTTTTAGATTGTACTCCATAGTAAGCTATATATAAGTCGGAAATGTACAATTTATATTTTACCGTCTTGCTACTGATAACTAAATAGTTGCATGCATATACATGTGTTAATACGTATTTCATCCAATATTAAATTAGTTCGTCTTAATCAGTCGGGATTCATTATGTATTATTTAATTCTTGCCTTTTACCTAAGTTTATTCCAGTAAATTTCAGTGTACTTCTCGACCCCCAAAATTTGATGAATCCAATAAAAAATGCTACAATTATTAAAAATAAAATATTCACTTTGTGACATTGAGAGACATGACTCCATCACAATAAGCTTTACTTATACACTTCTTAAGTCGATGTTCGGGATATAAATATGAAATATATTTATGCTCTCATAATTACCCACGAACAATAGCTAAGGTTGTTGCAAGCAAAGGTATAAATCTTTCTCAAGATAAAAGTAAAATATTTTTCTCCGTTACCTCTGATTTACGACTAGGCCTTCCATCATTAATGTCCTTTCCAGTCAACAAATACCCAATCGAATCCCTTGGGAAAAAAGAAAACAGCGGTCGCCGCAAAAAATCCTTTCTTTCATCGTGTAACGATCCGTAGACTGAGGAATCACTCCATCAAACCCGTTTGATGCTCTCAACCGACCTGATGCGATTCCAATGTCTTGTCCGTCGGACAGGAAAGACAAGGAGAAGTTTTCGGCGAGGGGCGGGGGGAAGGAAGAGCAACATAGAAATTCCATTGTTTTCTTACTCTCTATAAAATCCCCCCTCCGCACCCGATGGCGTCGACGCTCCCGCCCCCATACCCCCCGACGGAGAAAAATCGAACCACGCCCTTAACATCGCCTTCGACGATTCCGATCACGTCCAGATTCAAATCCTTCCAAAACCACCCCCTCTTCGCCCCCACTTCTTTTTTTCAAGAAAAAATAAAGGAGAAAGAACCGCAGTTTGAAGTAAGGGTAGCCAATCGGGCGTGAAGTCCTTAAAGAAGGAACGGTGCCACCCCCGAGGAACGACGAAACCCTGCGGTTTTTTTAAAAATCTTTTAAAAATAATAAAGATCTCACTTCCCGTCATCCCTCACGGTGGGATCACTTGCAAGAGTAAGCGGTTTCTGATGGGAGGGTAGCGGAGGTAGCTGCACGACCTCCCGAAGACCCCCCGAATAAAAGAAGCTGCTTATTTTCCTTGCGGAGTCTATCGAGCGACAGTAATGGAGATCGAAAAGGGTCCTCAATACTCGCAAGAGAACTTTCCCCGACCTTTGATCCCTAAAGAGTTGCCCGCATGAAAAGAAGGTAGATAGCGGTCGCAAGGAAAACGATATTAATTTCGTCAGCCGTAAACCATTCCGGAGATCACTCGTGAATAATTCATGGAGAAAGGGATGATGTTGGCGGAGTCGTGAACGCTTTTTGGTCGCTTACGAACCTCTTCCTTGTTTATCGTCCGAGCAATTAGAGTTTTTTTCCTGCGGAACACGGCAGCGGCTTAATGCAGGGGATGAATTAACCGACGAGATTTTCATCAGAGGAGAGGTTTACGGTTTGGGGACGGCGACTGCCACCGGCCGACCGCGGTTCCATCGATTCGCGTTTAATATCCTACACGTCGGAGGGACGGCCGGAATTGGCTGTAAATTGTTCTAGTGCGTCTCTTAGCGCGGGTTTATCTGCCTGGTCGCCGAAGGTAAATGGTACCGTTCGTTCTTGATAGAGATTAAAGGTCCCGGGAACAAAAATCGGCTCTCCGAAGCCTTATTTATTTTAACTTCGGAATTATAACGAATTTGGGGTGCGCTGGAAGTGGCGCTTAAGGAAGATATTGCCTTCGACTTTTTTTCAGGGATTGGGGTTATAGTCACCCATGAATAATTCGGAAATCTCAACATTAGTGGAGTAAAATTATGCACTTAAATGTGTGAAAATCGTGAATTTCGACTTTTACCTGGCTTTGTCATGGCTTTTATTTCTGTTTAATGTGAAAGGATATGAAGGACATTAGTGTCACAATGACTTGAATTTTTCACATTTGAAAATTAGCTTCATAGGCGTATAACCACTATTTATAAAAATCCATTTCGTTATTCACGCTAATTTTTATTCATCTTTTAGACACTTGTATACTTAATTCTATTTTATTACAATTTATATTAAAATTCGGGATTATAGATGAATCTTGATGTAGTAAAATCATGGATGACCGCCAAGGATCCAGTAGTAATTACACTTCGTAGGATTGAAAATAGCAATTCGCTAAATTTCGAGCCTGGAGGTTAATTTTCGTTTCATTATACATTCATTACGTTATACACTCTATTACCGGAAAATATCTCGCGTTAAATTTCGGATGAAATAGATTCATAATCAAGGACACGAGAGCAAGAGCCAGGAAAGATCATTCTTTCACCTATTTACCATATAGATTGCCGTGCTTTATACCCCATCAACAGCAATCACGGGTCCACGCTTTTTTCTCATAATCCTCGATCTTCGTAAGAAAAAAAATTTGATCCATTTTCCCGTCACAGCGGCTCCATCAACGGCGCGGTAATAACTTTCTGTCGCTAAATGGAAATCGGGAGCTTCGGAGAATGGGCTTCTCAATGAAACCATTGTCTCTCCTCGTTTTCATCTGATGGAGAGAGGAGTTTATCCGTGAGCTGCCGGTAACAAGGCGCCGTCGTCTGCCCCTACCCTTTTCCTTCCCAATTCACCCCTTTAACCTTCCCAATTCTCTCCTGTTCCTGTCACCAAGGAGGAAGGCTACGTCTCCAGCGAATTCCGTTACCCGAACACCCGCCCAGGGTACAATAAGCGGTGGTGAAGACCCGGCTCCTTCCTCCTAAGGCTTCCCCGAAGGCAGCTATGTCATTCTCACAGCCCCTTGCATACCAGGCAATCATCTCCACCCCATGTGCGATAAGGACGAGCATGGGAATTGCGGGTAGCCGCCAGGAGACAGCGCTGGCGTCGGGCGAATAGAGCACGGGGAGGTTTACGTCGAATGCGGCATGGGGCGGCCAATTTACGTCCTCGTTCGCATCGTGCGTCGGCATTCATCCCCCGGTATCCTTGTGCTCGCGGTCTTATCCTAAGAGACGCTCTCGTTGTCGCGTTGTAAGAGGTCAATCTTTCTCATTTCACTCGTTATCGTTACAAGATAAACGCAATAAAGCCACAGGCAAATGTAATTAATTCGTAATTTATATCTTCTATGAACACTAAAATTTGGCATAGCTTAGCATTATCACTATTGATTCGGATTCATATATCGGGCTTATTTTACTTTTCCTCGGCTAAAATATGATTTGTTGTCTCTGTCTCAATTGAATGCAATAGATATTCTGATACTAAAACCTAATGATCCATGTATTTACTGGCATTTAAGAGAAAAGTATTGTAGAGGAAAATTACTTTTAGTTTTGACGTTAGGTGTTTGTGAAAGATTACAGATGATTTATTGTGACAGCCCGAAGAAATTGGAGTTTGGGCTCATTCAAAGATCATCATCTACAATACAAACATTGATGAAGTTAATTAATAAAAATCATATAATTATTTCACAAATTAAAGAAAGCTTTCACCGTCATGCCAATAATAGTAACATCGTTAAATGTACTTCGACAACTGAGGTCATTTCGCAAATATGGGCTCTCGCCGTAAATCGAACCCGGGACCGCTTTCACCCAAGGTGTAAGCGCTACCCACTTAGCTATACGGAAGTCCCCCCTTATACTGTTAAGTCAAGAGGCAACCTAAATACTGATTGCTTACTACTTTTAAAGTCCTCACCTCTGTGTAAAATCTCTCAGTAAATATTTCACTGTTCATTCGACTTATGATTTGGGAACTGCAATGAATAAATTTTGAATCGAAAGATAAAATTCAAAAAGCTTGTAAAGACGCTTTCTACGAATTTAAAAGTTTCGACTCCGTTAAGAACCCCACGTTCGTAGGTTTCTCTTATTTTTCGACTATTCTCGTGATATTT
The DNA here is from genome assembly GCA_036926295.1 of Pachydiplax longipennis. Taxonomy (NCBI): domain Eukaryota; kingdom Metazoa; phylum Arthropoda; class Insecta; order Odonata; family Libellulidae; genus Pachydiplax; species Pachydiplax longipennis. The sequence continues at coordinate 24,935,067 of JAVFKF010000012.1, forward strand.
ATGCAGTGACATGTGTACTTCATTCTTTTATTGAATTAAGTTGCGTGATCTCCCTCATCTTGAGGGAGTAGCGTCTCTGTCATCAGGGCACTTCCTGCTATTACGCCCGTTGAGACCCTGCCTTCCTCCTCCCTAATAATGCCTCACTTCGGCGCTCTCGAGGGATTATCATTAGCTCGTCTCCTACCTCCGGTTACCATAGCCACGTATTATCTATTTTGGCCCTAAATCAATGGGATCGACGGTCCCATAGTCTCCTGTGTCATATTTAAGCTATTCTGAGGCAGTGTGCCAAACTACAATACCAAGGCCAGTCGAAGTACTATATAGCACCCACAGTTATTCATTAGATTCATTTTTAAACTTCGATTTTAGATAAGTACTAATTGAACGATTCAATATGTAAAAGTGAAAATCACTATAATTGTTTTTAATACTTTCGGAGTGAACTGTCTACATTGCAGTTTTTAAGTTTGTGTTTTAAGTGTAAGTTTGAACCGTAACATTTACAATTTAATAAGTTTTCTACTCGAATTCATAACCTCAATGAAAGGTTTCGAAAAATATAATCATCATATAACATCCGGTACTAAAAAATACACGTTATGGCTTATAAATAATTTTATACATTAAAATCCAAACTTTTCTAAAGTTTACTTTTCGTTGATACATCTTGTCATTTTACTTTCGTTACTTAGTTTCCCAAGATAAACTTGTACTGACGACTCATATTTTCTTTCAATCCACCTTTTACCCTATGTTCGCCAGAGCTCTTATGCGTTTCACAGCGTTTAATACCATTCATTTTAATTTAATCGTACGACAGTATTTAATTTAATTTTATAGTAAGCTTTTCTCCTGCTGGATCAACGGGAGCTTCAATCCTGAGCTTAAAGAGTTATTCAACGAAATCTGGATAACGGGTTGCTTGGCATGTTATTCGAGATCGTTGGAACCCCTCTCTTATTCGGGGGGCATTTAATGACTTAATCACGAAACAAGCGCAGTAAAACGCTTCGAGTCCCATACAAAGAGTAACGCTTGTCAACCTGGGGACTACCCTTCGCAACGCAACCAAACACGAAACGGAGTTAGGGAAAGTGACGTCCTTCTTCGTTAATCTGGACTTTTACAACTGGTCGTTTTCCCACGATCCGTCAAGCCATCATTTGTAGTCATAAAATTTCCATTACAAGGTTCAAATTAAGTAAAAGAAGTCTTAGCTCATGGATGGGATGGCGTGAGTCACAGGCATCGATTCGGACGTAATGACCGCACTGTTCAACATTCAATTCCCAAAAGCCATCACCTTTTATGGCGCTGTTTCTTTCGTGTTTTAGCATCTAGAGAAGGGGTCGAAGAAAACAGTGCAGAGCCTAACGCCTATGGGTAAATTCTCTGCATCGCACCACCTACTGATCTGTTGCAGCAATAACTTTCACATGTAATCCTAAAAAGGGTTAACGATTTGACTTTCTTCTCATACACGGTCAATGCTAGCCATTCAGTGTTATTCGCGGATACTGAATTTCCTATTACACAAGAAATGAAGTAGCTTTAATTTTTTATTTTGTTCCAGCAAACAGTTTGGAATTAACCACATTAATTTACCTGCGATCTCTTCTATTGATCCTTAAAATGGTCTTTCCGGTTACTAAATTTCGCTGTGCAACTGTTTTACAGTTATTGCAAATTACTGAACTCGAGTAACAACCGCAATTTATTTGACAGCCTTCTATAAAAAAGATTGTCCAAACAGGCTTGATTGGAATCCGTTACTTATAACGATGGGTTAAGGTTTCCCAGACTCATTCACTCAATCATTATTCCCATATTTTCCATAGTGATAGAGATTACTTTTAGCTCTCCACTGATATGTTAATTCATAGGAAATATTATGTGTATTTTTATTACTATTCCTTTAATATGTATATTCCTTCTGATTATTTTAGAAATTTGAATCATAAGTTTCAAGATTTTTTTCACAATCACACATACCTGCAGAAAGAAATTATGGAGGAGATTTTAATGAAGAAAATCACGTTAAAGAAGAAAGATATTAATTAATTAAGCTTATTTAGATAACATTTAACTATTGTTACGACTGATTGATGCGCGATGATCTTATGTTTCGTCATTCGCTTAGAAATCTCATATTTACATTCAGACGGAGTACTCCTTCAAATACGACAAAACGTTCAACTATATCGCTTGCATTACTCTGATCCACAGTTAAGAAATTAAAACTCCATAGTTTGGAAAGAGTAAGTAAATTTTGTGGGCACGACTCTATTAGAACTTCCAATAAAAAGTGACCACGTTTAAGAAAAGGAAAAATCTCCCGAGCAAACCGAGAGTGGAAGGGATTTTATTTAAAATTCTTGCCGAGAGAAGCAAGAAAAAAGGGCAAAGATAAAGAAAAGACTTGCCGAGATACTTTTCCTCTGGTTGCATGAAAAAAGGATGGGCAATAACTTCTTGGGAAGAGCAGTACTTTGGAAGACAAAAAGGAAGGGAAATAAAGAAGCCGCCGAGGACAAAAGAAAGGAGATTGCTTGGTTAAATAAAAAGAAGAGAAGGGTTATAGGAGGATAGATGCCTGAGAAAAACCTTGTTGCAGGGTCCCGAAATAAAATACACATTCAAGTGGAAAGAACAGCGGAGTGTCTTCGATGAAGAGATAATGGAAAGGGAACCATAAAGAATCGAATGACAGGAAGTATACGGGGTGATAAGGAATAAGAAAATAGAAGTGAAAATGAATAAGGAGATAGGAGTGAAAATGGGTAAAAATAGGTTGGGAAAAGGTGCGATAGTAGAAAACAAGAAATTTGTGAAATCTATAGATAAATCGTGTTTTAAAATAACGGGTTTTATTTTCTGCTTGCCAAAATCATTAAAAAATGTTCCTGACGGAGCATAATTAGATAGCGATGGTTATCCGTAGGTATGATTTACTATGAAATAAATTTGTTCAAAAAAGATAACGGTTATTTAATTAATATGATTTTTATTCTAATTTCAAAATTGAAATGGCTTAATGAGCTGTGATGTTACATCTAAACTTCAGCATTCATAGTATGTGATATCAATATTGCTGCGTGAATAAAGAATTATTGCTGGATATGAAAAAAATAATTATCTGTGTTCTTTAGAGATGTAATTAGGTCTTCCTTGCATAAGAGACATTATAGAAGATATCTTAGAAAACACGTATGCCTCCTCTAGCCTACAAAGTATAATTATGAATATAAACATATAATTTTGAAATTGTATCAAAGAAATATATTTTTACGTCTAGATCCCATCCGTTTTTGGACTGAAATCAGCAGTGAAAATCGTAACTGAGCAGCTAACAGTATAATAGGCATTCTGACAACTATAGAAGATAATCGAAAAAATGCGATTGTCGAAGTTTGTTTTGGTATGAGCTAGGGATGGGGAAAGGGAGGATTAAGATAGGGGAAAGTGAAGAGGATGGATGAGGTGACGACATGTACCGTGGAAGGGGTCGATGCAAATTAGGATGGAAGGGGTGTAATGGTGTTAAGACGGTAGGGAGTCATCCTCTATCTCTCCCTTTTCTCTCTCCCTCTGGACCCTTTTGTCTCTCTCGGCTAATCTCCATCCTTAGCGGAATCCAACGGGCGCACCCCTCGGCGAAATGGCTTTTTTACCTCGAGAGGATTGCGTGTTGTTTCTGCGGAAAGCGAGATATGGTCAGAGGAAATCTTCCTAAGACATCAGATTCTGGAAAAGGGGTTTCGGGATTGTGATGCGCTCGTGGGAAATCGACACGGCGGTTAAGTAGTTTCATGACTCTTCGAATGCCCACGGAAAGGGATTCGGATATGTGATAGGCTTCGAAGCTAAGGTGTTATGATGCCCCCTGAACTCAATGCAGACAGATAAAATAAGACAATGTTATGGATTCCAAATTTGAAATGGTGTAATATCCATTATTTTGAATTTTTTGGAACTGAGTTGGTTGTTTTGTTTTGTAATCGAATGCTTTGAAAAGTTTCTATCATCAGGAATTTAAATTGGCAAATTCAAAGCAAAGTAACGCATCTAAATTTAATATTGTTGCAAAATATTGGTTGTAGTTGAAGACTAGAAAAATTTTAGAGGTATCTTTGACTTTTAATCTTGCTTTATATGATTGAAACCTTCAACGAAATTTAAATTTTAACATTCAGATACCATTCGGGTAAGCACTGCTGAGTCATTCGCTGTGAGATATTTTCTGTTACTCATGAACTAATCATTTTTTCATTTTGTTCTAGGTCTGATTGATCGTGGAAACGGATTCTTGGGCAATTACGGCAACAATAATGGAGAATGTATGAGCGAGCCTCAGTGTCCACACCCCTGCCGCTGTGCCGATGGAATCGTAGACTGCAGAGAGAAGGCCCTCTCCCAAGTTCCTGATCATCTTCCAGAAGCAACCACAGAGCTGTAAGTAACAAGTAATCGTTGAATTTTAGCTATGAAATTAGCATTTCCGTAAAATACCAATGTGTGGATCGCGTTTATCTCATAGACATTTATTTGATATTTATTTAATGAATAGAGGCTCTATCTTAACCAAATATTCAGAGCTAACCTTGAACCTTGGATGTGAAGGGAATTGGGCGCTGTTGTTTTATAATCTTCCGCTTCCGTTAGCTTAGCAATCCTTCAACCTCCTTGTTTAAGCAATAGGTAGTTGAGAGAAATTTCCTAAAGAGCCTCAAACCCACGTGATGTCTGCGCGGAATATGCACGTAACTGCTTCCCCTTCGCATTGATTGTTTAGTGGGAGTCTCGCCACACCCCCGCACTTCCCCCTCCATTCTGAGGGAGCCACCGTCGACAACCCCCTAAACTCACACTACTCATTCATATCCACGATTACGCGCCATTACGCGGCTGTCGCGCCGGAGGTCTTTTTCCTTCTCTTGGAAAAATGTCCCATCCAGAGATGAGAAAGCTTAGAGCTGCCAATAGATCCCCACTAATCCTCAGCGCTGGCAAAAATTACCGGTACAGTCGAGATATTATTTGGACGTCCTTATGATATGTTGTACAAATATTAATTGCGAAAATACGCGTCACGATAGGAAACCAAATGTATATATTATACATTATATCATAATATAATGATAGCATTAAATTTCAAATTAAAATGATTATTTTCAGCAAAATATTAGCTGACATATATCTATCCACCCCAGATACCTCCCTCCGTTGACATTGCTTCTATTATTTCAGATTTGATAAAGATTTATTTCATTTCAATCAAATATAGTTGATTTGTAATTTTCAGCTACTAGAGGATGATTAACAAGTTTTCAGACATAAAAATTCCGCCTTATTGATTTATTTTTGATCCGATTCATCGAACATGATTCTGCTCTTCAATATTCTTGATTAAAGTAAAGATTAAACGGTAGCAAATCTTTTATCATCAAAATATTCTACCTTTTTCCACTTGAGAAACAATACTGTAACAAGCTGCAGAGCATGCTAGTAGCTGCCACTAAAATTTTTAAAAATATTACCTTTCAGCTCCATTAAAAATATTTGAAACCATTAGAATGTTTCAATCTGAAAAGCATAGAATATTTATAGAAAATATCGATATTCTCTATGCCACAAAAGTTTCTGTCGAGTAATGCTTGGGAAACTGGCTGAAATTTTCTAATGATTATCATTACAAAAAGCACGGAGAGTAAAGTAATAAGTTGACTTTACAGCGTACTGTCCTCTGCCCAACCTTGTTAAATCGAATGTTATTTGTGAATGTCAACCGGTAGCATCTCTCATCTATTCGAAGGAACTCACCCTCACTGAAGTCATCGCTATACTCACACGAAGAAACATAACAAGACTTCGGCCATAAATCTCGACGGTGTTACTCGGTAGAGGGTATTGCAGCAAAAAATTGTATTTAGTCTTCTGGTGCGGGAGATCTGCTCAGGCTCAAAACCAGCCTGGAAACTCTCCACCGACCGCAAATGAGGGAAAAACATATTCATCAATCTATTTTCGTGATATTCTTCCCCGAGTGCGCAATTCCTCTTTTACACGGTTTCTTTTTGGGATACTTAACGTATTTATCGTCAGAGTAAATCTTCCCAAAGTCGCGAAATTGCGATTATTTTCTGTTCAAGAAAGCAGAGGTGAAGGAGACATCGTCAGTTTATTCCGTGGGTTCGACTAGAGGACAGCGGCTATATTTACGAGTAATTTTGGAGGAATTGCACGGGGTTATTCTTGGGATATAGGAAAAAAATTTGTCCCGAGAGTCCGATCTAATGTACGGGCGTTTGAAAATGTAGTGAGCTAGAAATCCACTGGGAACCCTTTCGCTTTTTTCGCTTTTGATAAAAGAGAGAACTGATTTTAAACGATTAAATAAAAAATTAATCTATAGGTAGCGGCAGCTAATTGGTATTGTAAAACGGAAACTTGATGTTTTAGATTTATCACGAATATCTTAAAAAAAACTCACTTTCCTAAAAACAAGTTCCGAAAAGAAAAATAAATAATTATCATAAAAGCCTGAATATATTCATATTCTACTTAACCCATCATCATACATTAAATAGTTTTATTAAAATTAAATGTACTGTTTATTACACAATGGTCATCGGGTATTAATTTTCATTGGTGATTTTCTGCTTTTATTTTAAAACTTACCTGTATAATTATGAATATAAAATGTTTCGTAGCTGTATGAAATAATTTTGTGACAGTAGGAAAACAGCATTCCAATTTTTTTACTTAACAACTTCTTTAGTTTGAATACTTTTATAGCCTACTGCTCTTATTATTTTCATTAACAATTTTCTTTTCCGTCTGCAGGCGTCTGGAGCAGAATGAAATCACCGAAATTCCACCAAAGGCATTCGCTCCGTACAAGAAACTTCGAAGAATGTAAGTACTGTTTTTAAATCGATATCTTTTTCTTGATATATTCCCAATATACGTATACACATCCAAAAATTACTTACACATTATGTACACTTATTTTCTGTGAGCTACTATCAACATGGGATACCGATAGGAATCTTTAAATGCCATTTATAAACGCTCTAGAATATTTAGAGCGCTGCTTTCATCCGCGTCGCATGGCATAGTCATGCATTTTCTTATATCGCACGATTCTCGAATGTTTCCCGTCTCATTCCCCACGAAATACCCGAATCCACCACCTCTTGGAATTTTCTTTTCCCTAATTCCACTCCCAAAAAACATCTTAGGCGATAATTCTCATCCCTCTCCTGCCTTCTTATGCCCCGAGAGGGAGAGATTCAGCCACCAAAACCCTCTTAACATCGTCTTCATAATCCTCAAGCACGCGAACGCTTTAAGAAGGGGTTCGGTTGCCAGGGAAGGAGTTTGAGAGGTGGTTGATAAGAGGAAAGCATGTTTCGAGAGAAAGGGTGAGGGAGGTTTAATAGACGAGAAAGTGAGGGTCAAGGAAGGATGCGTTAGTAATCGAGATGGGTGGGGGCGCTAATACACCGATGTGCGGGCACCCATGTCCAAACACACCCCTTTGGAGAACAGGGTAAAGGATAGGGTTAGGTAGAAGGATGGTTGGTCAAGAGGGGTTTAGCATCCCAAAAGTGTGGGAACAGGCTTCCAGGGATATAGTTAGGAGATGAGGAAGCAAGGAAGTATGGAAGTCGTGTGAGGAAGTGTGGGGGAGAGTCGCCAGAAGTTGATTAAGAGAGGAAAAAAGGTTTTTTTCTTTCGAGAAATAAGGAAAGGAGTGAATGTCTCGAAAGTGGATTAAGTCTGGAAGGTTTCAATGTATAATGGGAATAGGATAGGTGGTCGTGGGAGGCAGAAATGAAGCTGAGCTTAAAGGAGAGATGGAAAATGATAAAAATGTAGTCGAGAGAAACGGAAAAATTTTCGTTATGAAAGGTCGGTAAGTAGGTTTGCACAGATGGTGATGAATGTCCAGAAGTCTAGAAGATTAATGCGAGTCGGAAAAAGTGACCTTTGAATTAATCTGAATGGATAATATTTATAATGCTATTAAGCAATGCTGATTCGAAAGTTAACTAGAATTTCACTATCCGTTTGCTAATGATATCTAGGGAATGTTCTGAAAATACACTCACAGTTTAATAGATTCAGTTTGGAGAAGAATGTGTTATTTGATCTTGCATAAAATTTCTCTCGAAATTATTTTTGAAATTTCTTTGTCCTACAATAATTTTTGTGCCAGTTTTACTTGATACACTCGTCTATGAGACGATCTTAAGGGATTAAGGGTGCAGTACAGTATTGAAATGTAATTTAAATTAAATTTGAACATATAAGCAATCTTTTCCTATATGGATTTTTCTGTGAGGCATCCTAGTGGATAGCATGTGCCTTGGTTTTTAAAGCAAAAAGTTTCCATGAAAGCAAACGATCTCCGAATTCCTAGATAAATGTCAAAAGATATACGGAATTCCATGGCAGGAGACGAGAAACACTTTTGCGAATATTTATGAAATATAAAAAAATGAAAATGTTTGGAGGAAAAGATACGAAAGGCAAAAACTCCAGGAATTGCGGAAAGGGAAAGATGTAAATATGTCAAAACTTATATGGAAGAAATGACAAAAACAAAATGTCGAGGTGAAAGGTGCCTCTGATCTCTGAAAGGAAACGGGGAAGCAGAGGAAGAAACCGAAATGAGGAAACTTCAAAAACGAAGGAAATGAAAAACAGAGATGTATGACGGGCAGGAAAGGGAAATGCGGAGAAAAAGCGAAAAAGAAGCGCGGGAGAGAAAGAAGGGACAAAATTAAGGGAATGGGATAGAGGACGGAGGTTAGATGAGATAGTCTGACGCAGTGAGTGGCTAGGAATAATGACCTGAAGGGATGTACTCTCAGGGGATGGAGAAGTAAAGCGAGGGATGGCGAAACGGAATTGCACACGAGAGAGGTAAAGGGGAAAAGTGAAGCAGGGACATTCGAGGGATGATGTAAATTCGTTCGGGTAGTTAAAGGTGGAAATCAGAGGGAGTAACCTATTAAAGAATCGCCCGAAATCTTCTTCGGAAAATCGTCGTTTGAATGAGGTACAATATTTATCAACAACAACATACAAGTGATGGTTGAATGATATTGGAATTCAAGTAGTAGGTTAAGAGTATGATATTTTTATAGAATATTATATTTAATTTATAAGATAATTCCAAAGAATTTAAGCTATTGATTGAAAAAGGTTGTCTTTTATTCGTACTAAAGTTTGACTTTAACACATTTGCCTTTAACTTATTTCTTACCTATAATTTACGCCGTTTTTTATATATTATTGTTTATTTTGATATATCATTGCACATTTGTCCCAGAATTCCATTATAACTATAAATTAAATTGATTTTGATTGGTATGACAGTTTGATTTTTTCCTAAATTCCAAATTTTACTTCTTGAGATGATATTCCTGATCGGAAAAAGAGACTTTCATCTTAATTATAAATATAATAAAATAAATATTCTATTAAATTAAATGCACATCTTTCCGTTGCATTTAGAGGTCTAGTTATCCACGAAGACTTAAATCAAATGCAATTACAAAGAGAGCAGAAAATTTCGTGTAGAGATCGACTTAGTAGAGGACACTGCCCTAACATTGTTGATGAAACGTATGGAATTTATTTAATGCATCCAATGCCTGAGGAATAGGATGGAATCATCGGCCGTTATTACTTTTCAGCAAAGGTCTCCTCTGCCTTTTTTTTCGCGATGGAACCAATAGATCGTATACGATGGCATTTCGATTTGAGAAACGGACAAGGCGAAGGATGAAAGGGATAGGCTATCATATTCGTTCGTGTGAGGATGTTGAATGGAGTTAGATGAAGTGGAGAGGGATAATGGGGAGGAGACGGGCGCTAAGGGTGGCTGGAATGCGTGCTACTGCCGATGGATCCCATTCCCGAGGGAAATATGTGAGCTTCTCAGACCCTCCGATATGTGCCGCTCTCTATCCCTTTTCACCGCACTTGGATTCATTCCGAATTTTTTTCTTTCTCTTTCTGTGCCGTCAGCCACGACTGCAGCCTGGCGTTACTCTTCCCCGCATCTAGTCCTTTTGAAATTGGCTAAACATGGAATACATATTAACTTTTCTTTGATGCACTCCATATCCAGCGGAATTGTGGAAGTTGAGCCACCGGCGATGGATAAAGTTTCATTTATGGGCGATCTGCGCTGAGGAAATCTAAGTCCTCGAGGGGAGCAAACTGTATGGTTTTTCGGTTCAATAATATGATGTATATGAATTTGAGATTAGTATACTGCTGATCTGCTATTCTGTTGAAGTTCGATTTTAAATCAAATGAAACGTATTCTGAAAAAGGTGGAAAAAAAATCACGAATATCATCCCTCGCGGAAGTCTTAATTGGTGGATTCCAACATTACACTTTCTATTGACACACAAAATAATTAGTACTAGGGACTCTAAAAACGTAAAATACCTTATAAAAACGTTATTTCGATAAATTCCGGATAAGCACAGAAATAAAATTAATTTTCAAATATATACAAAATGTAGACAAATATTTATAGTTGTAAAAACGTTTCCTTATGACAAGGAAATTTGAAAACGTAACAACAGAGAAATGTTTAATAGGAATATCTTACCCAAAAGTATTTTGCCTATTTAGATTATTGGTTTATCTCAAAACAAATTAACTGAAAAATTCATTATTTTTATTTAACCATACACCAATAATGTAATCTATGAGTATTTTCAGGCACATGTACCCTGTGTAATTATTTCCTGTTTCTATAAAAGGAGAGTTAAAGCATTGATTGTAAGTCGAGATTAAGTGATGCACTATTTATGGCAGTCATTATCATGGTTGATGTCCGCTTCAAAATATGAAAGGGGCCAAGTAAACAATTCAATCTAATGAGAGACGGACTTCATTACGATGGGAAGACATTTCATCCTCGTATATTATCCAACCCGTCACGCTCCCTCTCATCCCAATTGAGGGATGTAAAATTATCTTCATGCAGTCCCCACCCTCCAATTCCCAATTTATTGTCTAGAATCTTTTTCCTCACTAGCCACAGTGGAACATACACAAACAGCATCGCGGTTCGTCTGACTATACAGGGGTTAGAGACAAAGGAAGGGAGGGGGACGATGATCCGCAGCGTAACTCCATGAATTTCGGGATTCTCTTTTTTATGATCAGTCTCCCCTTTTGCCAACAGCGATCCTCTCTCTCTCTGTCTTTTTCCCTCCATTCAGATGAAATCATTGGTCGGTTTTGAGGGGAATCGGGAACCGAATTTTTGGATGGCGAGAGGGTTGGAGGCAAAGAGTACGAAAATGAAATCATCCGTATGGGGAATGCGGGTGGAAGGAGGGTGGCTTTGTTGGGGCCTCGAAAACTGCGGTTTTGCCCACTGCTTTCCGGATTGTTTATTCCATTAAGTAATGAGCTCCCTTGTCTCTACTTGCGAGCGATTATGAGAGCGTCCGGAGGCCGAAAAGTTCGATTCCGCCACGATAAACGGATTGGCTCGCGGCGATCGGGGTTTGAAATATTATAACGGCGGTGCGTTGCCACTCCAAACGGCGGTTTGTTATAAACGCTTTAAGTGACCGATATCAGGTGTGATTAAATGTTTCGAGCTCTTTGTATCTCTACCTGCGCTGTACGGTCTGTCGATCGGGCTGTGTCGGACTAAAAACGCCACGGAAAGGTACTTAAGCGATTTGCTCGATTAATGAATTTTATGGGGAAAAATTCGGAGGACTGCGTGCGATTTAATCGTACGGATTTCCGGTATATCCCCATTTGGTGCGGATTCCAGCGTATTCCCATATCGATTCGGGGTTTTGGTGTAGTAATATTTCGCTGAAATAATTTGAATTTATTTCATGAATATAATGTCTGTATCCATATACATGAAGCATTACCTCTTTTTAATACGCATCTCTTTATTATTAATACTCAATGTTTTAGATGATTTTAACCTCACGTTAAGTTTTAACCCTATGAAAAACCATATACTATTTCAAAAGCAGCCCTTACTTACTTTTATTTTGGAATAACGCGAGAATTTTTAGTGGAGCAGTTAGGATATCGCTAGATCCGTTTATCCTTATTTATAGTGCATAATATCTTTTTTTAATTTCTAATAGAATATATTTTGAATTAACTTTTGTCGAAATCATTTGTATTGTGAAGAAAATGAATTATCACCTACAAAGTCTTCTTTCCTTTAAGAACTTTATTTTCCTTATTTAATGTTACATGAATAAAACTCCCTGATGCGTTGCAAATGCGCTTCAGATTCAAACTCATAATTTGACAAATTATCAACTCCTACAAAACTTTTTCACTGCTTGTTTTAGCGTCCCAAAAATGTTCAGCATTTTCCACGTGAGTAAAAATAGGCATGCGATGAACTTTGTTTATCTTCGCACGATCCTAATAAGAAACGTATTGGGAAGAGGTGAGTGAGGAGCAATTCGCTGGAAGGAATTCGATGAAAATTTAATGTCCATGTATTGAAGATGGAAATGAGACGCGGAGTGAAACGCTGATTTTCTCGGGTCCAGGGGATGTTATGGTCACCAAGAGTAGGATACAAAACTGCTCATTGAATGTAAGAAGAGTCTGCATCCAGTTTCACGTAAGAAAATGAGGGTAAATGTCTCGAGGGATATACAAGAAATTGAAAACATCGCCTTTACATGATTGTAGGTATTTTCCTTCACTTTAATAGTATATTTTTTGCAATCTGAAGGATCATTAGTTATAAGTAAAAATGTAAGTAAGTCAGTGTACTCCAGAAATATGCCTATATATAATGGGCGTCAAAAATTTTAATGAAGAGAAAAACACTTTTTCCTTCACCTTTCCATCCTTTTAGGAAAATATAAGACGGTTAAAAGCCTTAATTTTGCATTTTGAAACTCAGCTAACGACTTTAGATTGAGATTAAGAAGTCTAATTTCAGAGTAATTAGCAGAAACGCCTAAGATAATTGAAATGGAAATCCAGTGATACGGATTAAAAGGAGGTTGGTGTAAAGTGGAATTGAGATAAATAAAGTGTTGGAAAGGAGTTTCGAGAAGGGTCAAATAAAAGTGAGACAAAGAGCAGGGAATAAAGTTACGGCTCAAAAGAGTGATGGATAAAAATGCTCGAAAGTGGAGATAAATTACGAGATTCAAAAGTTAGGAACAAAACTAGTACTTTGTTTTTGCGAGTAAGAGATTATGTGCTATTGTTAGATTTGCTAGTCGAGATTATACGTTGTGTTGATGAGGATAAGCTTTTTAAATAGTTAAGGTAAGTGTTAGTCAGTTATAATTTACTAAGGGAATTATACTTGAAATCGTTTAATTAATTCATATTTATTAACATTTATTGTCGATAGAGGTCTTGTTTTGGACAATCATAGAGTTCATAATGACTTAATTTAATAGAATGTACGAATCTAAGGAGAAGTAATACGTGATATGGAGAGAATCAGGAAAAATGTTGCTGATATTTAACATGAAGATCCACACTTCCAATAATTTTGATATCGTACATTATAGATATAAAACTAAAAAAAGTTATCTGTCATAATGTTCCTTATGACATTTATCGAAGATTTAAACAACATCCCTCCGTAGTTGACCATAAAGCTGGAACCGTTTTTTTAACCCAAGAAAAATTTGAGTGGAATTTCAAAAAGGGTTCGGTGATAAAGAAGAGGAGGGATAGGAGGCGATAAAGAAGGGAAATGGAAAAGAGCGATGGTCCGGAATTAGCGAGCTTGTCTTGAGGGTGGCCCATTGAGTTTGGGATGAAGATGAGTGGACGCCCATGGGACCTCAATTGGACCAAGAGAGTTTCTACGTGATGAGTGTGCGCTGGTGAAAAGAGGAAGAAGAAGGAAAAAGATGGAAGAGGATGACTCCCGGCGTTAAAAAAGTATCCCAAGGGGGAGAGGAGATGAAAAAGTGAAAATGAGGGAAGAAGAGATTGAGAGAGTCGCGAAGAGACGCGTTTGCACAAGTAGGAAGTTAGGCTGGAAAGGGCAGATGATAAGTAAAGGATGGAGTAATTTAGACTGAGAGATTTAAACACGAAACAATTTGGAATTTACGCATGAATAAGGATAACATGCACAAGCAAGTAGCTATTTTTCAGTCTTTTTGGACTTAAATTCCTCACAGCACTATTTCAGCCATTCTTAAACATTAAATGCTCTTTAGGATCAAACAAAATTTAAATATGCCTTTACCGAGAGTGATTAGTAACAATGCCATCCAGTATATAGTGTGTTGAACATAGTAGTTTGGTCGATGATTGAAAGTTTATTAAATTTTAGATTGAAATATTCATTTACATCCATTGACATTGTGTTCTATCGAGAGTAATTTGTTACAATGTCTATGTAGGCGAAATTCACTCGCTTAGTTTGAAGCAAATTATACGCTCTAATGAAGACAACTTATGAAAGGGGTTTCCGCCTGATGATTATGCACCCGGCGATGCATCTAAGCTGAGAATGTGCCTCTAATTTCATGTGAGCCTACCGAGAAGTCTATCCTGATCCTTGCCATATACAAATTAGATACAATAGTATATTAAAGTAACATTATTTCTTAGAATTAAAAATCTATATTTAGTAATTAAATGACATGTTTTTTCTTGCATATATACCTCTTAAAACCGTTTTCGTTGCAAAGTTTGCAATTTGTACCTATGAGTCATGCTACATTTACGGAATAGGATGCTTTATTTTACTTTTATGAATTACATTTTATAAATAATCAAATTTGTAACATTAAACTCTATTTCATAAGTATACGATGTTTGGTTGAATCTCGATTAATAAGGAAAGTACATTTTAACTTTCTGTCTTACCAAACCCTAAATTCTAATTGAAGCATCAATCGTATCCCTAAGGAGTTAAAAGTGGACTGAAGTTTGATGAAATTCGTTGTCTTATATGGAAATTTCTTCCACAAAAATTTATGTTTTTGCAATTGATAAAATTGTACCCGTAAAACTTTCCCTTGAAAATTACGCAGTCAGTGATCCTCGCAATGAAGTAAGCTGCACACGCCGATAGATTGCGTTCATCGCATTTTCTTTTGGTCATCATACCCCCTTTAAGGTCCTTTTTTAGGGCAAGGCACCTTATCCGAGATCTGTTCCCGTTGCTCTTACACCGTTATCTGCTCATTTGCTCTCAACGATGCGGTTATTTTTGGGGTTCGAAGGCCATATCAAGTTCCCACCAACTATCGAGAACCTTAGCTAAGCATCTCTTTTTTCCTTTCGTTGGACATCCTTCTTAAGGCTGAGGAATCCGCAGCCAATCTCTCCCATCTTCGCCGTGAAAGAGCACGTATTTATTATCTCAAAAAATCCCCTGACCCCATCTTGTTCACCCCTTTCAGTGTTCGTGATCCGCAAATGCCCGCATAAAAACAAACCACTCTTTCCTCGCCACTTCCCTGCTCCTGCATCAACTTCCCGTCCGTATAAAACTTCCAAATTATTCTCTTCATGTCGCACTTTTTAAGCGTTCTTTTATCCGGAACGCATTTCACTATCGACCGGAATTCCTGAAATGCTCTCGAACGTTCCGGGCTGGAAATTTTTCCCGAAATATTTTGTCGAGGATATTTTTACGTTTTTTTGGTCCTCCAAATTTGCTCTTGACGTCCTGTCGTTTTTGGATGTTTCTGGATGAATAAAGTTGAAGGGGAAAACTTCGTGAGTGGTGGGAAATAGCTCGATCGAGCTTTTCTTAGTATTTTTAACCTTGAAAGTTTCCGTGGAATAAGGAGGCAAAGTGGATACGCTTCCAGTTCAGAACTATTTTTTTCAGTGATACTTGCATAAATTTCCGACACCAGAACTGTTTGGTCACTCAATCGAAATGTAAACCAACTTAGTTGTTTGTTCATTTTTACCTAGAATATGAAATTTCATAATTTATCACAATTTTACTATATCTCCACCATATATTTATTAGTATAATTTCTCGTACAATTCTTAGTTATTTGTTGTATTTAACAATTAATATTTTATTCTGGGTGCTGTTTTTCTCAGAAAAACTACTTTACTGTCCTAAGGTAGTTGTGTATTCATTATGATAATAGTGTCGTAGTAATGACTGCATATTTCTGCTTATTGTTCCGAAGTTTTATGATGAGATATGAATATTTTATCGATAGTTTTGTACGTGATTAGAATGAAAGATCATTATTTCCAACCGAATGGAAGACTGCTCGAATTTCTAAATAAATAATTTTACTAAATAATCTCTTATAATGCAATATTTTGAATAAATATTTCTCTGAGAAAACTTTCAAGTTCCAAACTACAAGCAGTTAAATCGGAAAAACCTCTTAGAGTTTACTTAAAGTAAATGGGATCATAATCCATTCTGTAGTCAAATTTACGGGAAAAATAAGTTCTTTATACTTAGAAATGCGTAGCGAAAACGGGATCTGTTGCGAACTTATCCGTTTGACATTACACCGTTATGAGGACGGAGGTGGTGCAACCTGAGATTCTTCGGTAAACTGCCTCATGGTAGTCAAGAAGCAGTCACCGTATTGGCGGCGACGGAATCTTGACTCCTTAAGCCGACCGATCGGAAAGTACGTGCAGACCTCCTTGCTTCCTTCGCTTGGGAGAACGTTAATGGTTGCTTCACCAAATACGCTCTCTCCATTTCTACTTTTCTTATTTCCCTCTTTCTTTCCCGCTAAACTGAACTGGAAATTTCCCTCGAAGAGTTACTTACTCTCTTTGCATTCCTTTCCCATCTACATCCAAACTTTTTCTTATTTTTTATTCACTTTTAGATTTCTTTTTGTTCTGTCTTCTTCCATACTCGGCGTGCGCCCGTGGAATTCGTAAAAAGCATCTAGATATTCTTATTTACAGTTAAAATTGGCTCTTTATCTTTGCTAATTCGACGAAACTTGATGATTCAAGTTTTCTGAATTATATATTGTAATTACATGTGGAAGAAAAAATATCGGGTATCAAATATCAAATTTTTCGGGTAATACTATTATTCGATACAGCGAAGTATGTAATGGTACATTATATTTTTTTCACAGCCATTTTTCTCTATTTAAAGACATTTAGATCTTACAGTGTAAAGTGCTGAGCTTTTATAAATATTTGCTAAATATGCTTATATATCAGCTGGAGTAGAGCAAACTACTTCCACAGCTAAATACCTTTAAACTTCAAAACTTGTTATCCGATTACTCCAGAACAATATTTAGTCAGGTTTTGAAATGCTTAGGTCAATTCTGTGAGCTTTCTTAATAACTTCGATGATTCCAAAATATTCTTCAAATATTACGGATCTGATTGGTTTTTTAGACACCTTAATACCATAAAATAGGTTCTAAAAGTCAATGAAGGCGTGAAATTGGTAATAGTATCCTACTAATCAATCATAGCCAATTTCTTGCGAAGGATTTCTGTCAAGAAACAACTATTTTTTTGTTAAACAACTTTTGTTTGTAGATTACTAGATGTTACTTTTAATTGATACATTTCTTTCGTTTAGCAAGATAATGCTGCGTTTCTGTCGTATCCTTTAAGCTCTCGTATTCAAATCTACAAGCGCTTTAGATAAAATGAGTAGTAAATCCATCTGTTTCCAAATAGTGCTTCCAATACTTCCTTCTTGTATTTGCGCTGCCTTCCTTCGTATAAGTTCGAAGCGCAACATCTGTTGATATTCAGAATGCATCCAGACCCTACGCGTCTACGGTAACTCGTGTTAGCGATAGTTTCAAACATATAGCAACGAGTGCGGATCTTGGATGGTTTTAGATTTTCACCGCAGGCACTCACGTCTCTACTCCGCCGTCCTCTTTCCTCATAATTCAATTCCGTCCAATGATCCGGTCGCTTTCACCCAGAATTCAATTTTCGAGGGTTCCCCGAAGTTATTATTGCATCATAAACCCTTGCCTTTAAAAAAGAACGTCCTCTAACTCGTCCCTTTTTCGAAGTTATTATTTTCTTAACCGCGTTACAATTTTCCCCTCGTTTTAACTCGATCGAAGAGGTCAGCGGATAGCTAAACGGCGTGCGAGTCAAAAGTCGGGATCGTTTATTATCTCAAGATGTAAATTGAATTATCTCTGTGGAATGGAAACGGTGACCTTTGCCGAAGGCCGGACCTTTCTCTCACCGTTAATATCTATTACGTTTCAAAAATGAATGGATTAACTAAGTCTGTATTCATTTTTCGTTGCAATTATTATTCGTTACCGAAAGATCTGCCTGCTGAATTTCCAATTATCTTATCAGAAATTTCGAGTTAGCTGTGCTTTAATGTGCTTCCTCTCTTCTGTCAAGAGCGGGAATTATAAATCAGAAAATAAATTCGTAATATAAAGCTCAGAAAAATATCGGGCCCAACTCATATACTCTCGGGTTTAATTTTTCAAGGCTAAGTTAAATGGCTTCATCATTTTCCGTAGTCGATTTGTGTGTTGCTCAAGTTTAAAACTTTACTCAAATGTAGCCCTTACGGAGATTCTCTTTGTGAAATTTAATTAATAAATATTTAGAATGGTATAATATGAAGGTCAATATACCAATGAAGACCATATACCATAAGACAAGTATTGGTTAGTCGCAGGGATCGATCCCTCGTTCAGACTTTCAAGTCTTTAATTACTTCATTTATTTTTGGAGAATGTTGAATCTCTAAGAAGTAAAATTCCAAAATTTCAATCTTAAACCAACATAACATAAAAACAATGCAAAAACTAGCCTCTGAACCGATTTTTGTTTGGAATTATAGAATAAAAAAATCTATCCATTGAAATTTTGTAAATTAAAGAAAATTTAATCGTTGTCAATCCATTGTGTAAGAATTATTTTAATAGCAGTAGAGTTAAAGTTACAGCACGTTGAGAAGAATTCCTTCTTTAGTGTAAATGAGTTACTTTCTCGGGACATAACCCTCGAACTCAATCACAAATGTCATTTCACTACGAAGTCCTAATGTAGAACTCAAGTAGAGCATCGACCTCATTCTAAACTCTAAATGGATTCCGAGTGCATCCTTGCTTGACCCTCATGCATACCCCAGTGAAGACCCGAATGGAAGCCTCCCTCTGCTGCAAAAGTTCATCCCAGCGCAATCCCTTCTCAACAATGAAATATCCCTATCTATCCTCACCCACGCTCTATCTCCCTCTATGTCAATGTAATAACATTTGAGGCTAGCTTTCCAAGGGGTTCTTACCGCCTTTGCATCTTATATTCCAGACGCTGTTTTTCTTTGTACTTTTCGTTACTCCGGTTCACTGAGCACGCCATTCTGCATCGGAATACGAATTTCCGCAACCTTTTCCGTTTACTTCACTTCTCTTCTAAGAATGCAATTTCCGGGCAAGGTTGCTTTTGCAATGAAAGTTTCTGCAATGATATACTGCTCTTTTTTGTCCGTATAACTCACGTTCCTTTCTGAATTTTTCTTAATAAATGATCGGTGTGATAGATATAATCGTCGAGATTGCCATCTAAAAGTCATAAGAAATAATTGAAAATAATGATAACTAGAGATTTTCTCATGCTTTGATAATGATTTCTTTTTCGGTGCAGTTTATTTTCCGAAAGAACTTATTAAATAGCAGTTTAAAAATAATTTCAGCATATGTATATACAATGCATTTCTGTAAAACTATATTACAATAATACCATCACAAGATGTAATGTTTACCTGACTAATATGACTCGTAATTTTTGCATTCACTAACAAGCTCTTTTTATAGCATGATTTTAGCGTAATTCCTGCATTATATTATCCGTAAGTAAATATTAAACATTGAGTGGTAATTTTTGGCAATAAAATAATTTGGTTAAGTTTAAAAGCAGCTAATCAGGTCTCGATGTAAAAAAATCCAAAATATAAGACGCAAAAATGTCGAAATAATTCCGTGTACAAGTCGGAACATTTCGCGATGATTGGAATCCCACACATATGGATAATCTGAGCATAAATATCTGAACGCTTCCATTCTGAATGATCGTGCAATATTAAAATTCCCCGAACGGTTTATTACTGGACATTTCAAAGCGCTCAAACAGAAGAATGAGTGTCCTTTGAACGTGGAAAATTCTCGTGAAGCATTTCTCCCGCCATTTCGTGATTTCGGCAGCCGGAGTTCAAGTTAATTAAACGTATAATTGGGCGCGTGACTCTACTTAATTGTCCGGAAGAACAAGTCGCTAATTATCCAACATTCTTCCTTCCCTGTAAAGATATCTTTGGCGTCTATATTAACTTTTCACCGAATTAGATACAACCGTGATATTCAAATTTTGTAATAAATTAGAAGGAAATATTTTGCTGATGAATTACTAGCATATCTAATATATTCTACAAATTTTAATATCTTCTACACCCTACTTCAGTGATTTAAATTTTCCCTGGAACGTTTGCATAACTTTCCCTTTTTAGCAGGGTTAATTGGTATTCAGTTGAAAGATTCATTAACAACTCATCTTCTTCATCACTGATAGATTAATAGAAGCATGGCCATTATTTCAGTATTAATTACTATGCTATTTAATCGATTCAAATGATGAAGTAATGTAATGAAACCGTTAATGGGCAATCGGAAAATAGCTTTAAGATTTCATTAGCTTCGATGAGAAAATTAATGAAATTATTTACCTTCGTGATAATGGAAATATTTCTCCTTTCCTTATAGTTAGATTTCTTGCTTTATTGGACCGTTTTAACTATCGAATTTATAGCGATATTCTTGGAAATATGAGTTTCTGGCCTCGATTTCGTAGGGGTTAGTATGCTAGGAAGTGAGATTGAGGTCCTAGGTTCGAATTTATTTGGTATATTTGTTTGTGTATCTTGATAAATGGTTACTGAAAGACTGGTCCTTACATCCGTTCATAAGTACGATTATTTTTATTCTTTAAATCCCTAATCTGCTAAGCATATGCTTCCTTAACATCTTGGACTAATTAATAAATTGACAGGCCTGATTATATGATAACGGCAAATGTATAAATATAAAAAATTATATACACGTTATTCGCATACTGATTACGTTTATATTTCAAATTTATTTGCAAGACAAGAGCTTTTAATCACATAAATTCATTTCGATTTGCTAAATACCATGATTTCTATGGAATTACTATTTTAATTTTACTTTTTCATCCTAAAAAAATATCGATTCCGGCGATGATGAGTTACATTTTTTCTTCTGATAATTAACGAAGCCACAACGAACACATTTCGCAACGGAAATATTCCCCTGGAACCAGCCGCCACGCGCATACAATTTTCACAAATCACCCTTTGTACGCAAGAGGTGTTCTCCGACGGCGTCGCAAGATTTTCATCAAATTATCCATAAATTCCATCGGAATCACTAGCACGTCGATAACCCCGTCCCTTTTTTACTTTCTCCGTTAATAATCTCCGTCCACGCGAAAGCAAAACCTCGAAAAAGGAGGAAAAGTGAGGCGAATTCCCGCTCTAATTTGACGGAGCGTCGATTGATCAGCGACGTAGAAAATGGAGCGGCATAACGGTCGGGATGCTGAGGATTCGTTTTACGCTCCGTTATCCGAAACAAATTGGTGCCACGGTTGCCAAAATGCGTCGGCAGATATGCGAACGGGTCGCAGAAAGGGTCTGCTTTAAACGGGACTGATTAGCGTTAATTATGCAGCGTCTCTAAAAGAATGAACCACTTGGAGCCTCCTTTGCGAGAGTTTTCGGTGCTCGTTAACCACAATTAATTTTGCTGCAGGTTACATTTCGCAGATGCGTGATGATTGTTCGTTCGCGCTCGCTAAAAACTCGGCAACTCAAAGCGGAATTTCAAATAGGCTTTCCTCAAGCAATAATAGCGATGTTTGCTTCTTGGTGATTCCTGCCGGATGCTTGTTAAGATACTTGAGTTAGCTAACGAGGAAGCGCCATTTTCAAATTAGCGATCTCTGGATCGCAGTCGCTAAACCGTGAAATTTGCGAAGTTTATCCATCCACTTTGAACGTCACGTTGTGCATACGAGCTTCTGGAAGGAAGGAAAAATTGTGTGGAAATGAATTGGCAACTTAGAAAAATGAAGATATTTGCTTTCTCTTGTAATATGCTTAGCAATATATGTGTCTGACCTTTATGACTGTATTGAGGATCCTCAGATTATCTTTTATTCATCTTAGAATGAAGTTTTCCGTAATATTCCAGAATCTCTTATTTATGAAATGCATTACATTCTTCGGGGCATCACAATGATGCATTCACTCTTTTATTGATGCTATGAAGCATATTTTCTATCATATAGATCAATGGCGGCCTAAAAAAATTAAATCTTGGTTTGAAATAATATCCGGACAAAAATATAAAATTCATAAGATCAGCCTTAACGGCTGAAATTTTGGATTGGATTTGTAATTTGTATCTTACCAGAGTAGATTTATATTAGTTGCTATATTTATCATTTTTTGCTGTGTTTGCTTAGTATTCAGCCGATTTGATACTCAAAACTTAAGTATATAGACTATACGGTAGTTTGCCTTTTCTTACTGAGCCAAAATGTTGCTACTGGAAAATGCCCTCTTAAGGGCAGCGCATTTTCAATATGAATCTCTTTCCATTGCATTCAATGAAGAATTACCTGAATAAATGTCATTTTTCTACATCATTCTATCTTGGTAGTTTTCGTATCATCTCTGTAATATACAAGACTGAGACGAAACTAAATAAAAAATACATTTTCGTCCTTGAAATAAAAAAATTTAAATTCTACATTCATCAAGTATGGCATCAGGATGCTATCGCAAACGGCGACAGCATGGTGATCCTGATCCAACGTCTTCAGACTTGAAATAAAAAAAAATTGCAAACTATTCCTCGAAAGTAAGCTGAAGGGAAGAAATGTGACGAAGGAGATTGAAAGGGATTGAGATAAGAGGGTAGAGAGAAAAAATGCGTGAGAAGTGGACGGTTGAGCAGAGATTGGAATCCTTGGTAAGGGAAAGAGCAATAAATAGACTTGGTTTTACGGAAGGATCGGGTGAAAAAGGACAAAGAGAAAGGGTGAGGAAGCCAAAGGGCCATCGCGGCCACACACTCTCAACCTCAGCGAGGAATCCACTTGGGAAGCACACTTCTTTATTGGGTCTCCAACTGTAGAGGAATCCTTCGCTATACACAGCCTCTCGGGAATAGTGTTACATAACTCAGGACAAGATCTGTCCAAAGAGAGAGTGAGGATGGAATAGATTGAGGAGATGAAGGAAGGGGCGTGAGAAATCATCACGTGCTGAGAGACCCAGGAGTCATTTTGCTACGTTTCTGCGAAGGAGAAGTTGTTAGAGAGGTAACGGAACGTAATTTTGGTTCTCAGAAGTGTGTTTCTCCGTGGTTGAAGCTCTAAATCTACTATATAGATCCCAAATATAGCTGTGATGTTTTGAAGATCATAAAGTATTTTTAACTAAAGTACCGCGAACAACTCGAAACATGCAGAATCCTATTCCAAGATAAGGGAATATTTTCGGCGTGAAATGGATCTGAAGGTAGTAAAAATTATTTTTTAGACTCTAGGAATGTTTTAATATTTTAGATTCTGGTTTACTTGCCATTATATATCGAATTACATATGAATTCAAGTAATAATTCATCCCGTGCTTTTCAAGTTATGATCAAAGTCGTCATGTATATGTAATAAAAATTTCAACCAATGATAGAAACGATACAGGATATAGAAATGATGAGGGAATAATTTAATTTCTCATCGGAATGGTTCGTAAGAATACTACATATTTCAAGAAAGTGAGTTGGGGAGAAATTATCTAAATTACCGATAATTATGTATTTTAACAACATTACATTTATCAAACAGGATTTTAGTTGAGTTTTGAGATTTAAGGAAATCTCTCGCATCAAAGTGCATATATCGTATGTAGTTTTATATTTTTGATGTTTAAAGTCGCTCGAGAAAAAAGCGTTTTTTCTTCCGAAGATCTCTTCTCACAACATCCAATCCCACCCACTTGAATTCCTCTATCTTTTTTTCGCGAGGAGCAAGATTTTCCTCCTGGAGGAAGCTCGAAGAGTGGTCCTTTTCGCAAGAAAAAATGAGCATCAAAATAGGAGGAGATAAAATGAAATTGAAGCATTACAAGGTGAAAAACGTTAAGGGGGTCTGGGTGGCGAAAGGTGAGGAGAGTTCCTTGTCGTTTTCACATTCCCTGTTTTCTCTCCTTTGCTCTTCTCACTCTCTATCAACTAGTTTATCTACCGACTTCACAGTTTTTCCTTTAGAACTCCAGCACCCCTTGGCTTTTATCTCTCTACAAGTTATTCTTCTCATCTATCCGGCCATGGTTTCCTTTTATATATTCCATCTCTATCCCGATTGTTGTTCCTTGTATATCGATGAGTGGTTGTAGGATTTCAATGAAGAACCTCAACTCCTTCACAATATTTTTTTTGTTTATGTACCCTTTTCCTCATATCTTACTTTATAAGGTTGAATTTTGAAAAAGACATCGCCTCGCCGCGTATTCTTCTTCCTTTCCAGCCTCATTTCATTTTCTCCATCTATCACTTAGAATATTCTTCGATTCATCGATTCAATTTCTTAAAAGTATCTTTCTTTTCTTCCATTGCGTCTTATTTGCCAAAGTAACTGTTATTAGATGCGACAGAAGCTACAGAAGGAATCGTTACGTCTGAGAGGAAAAATGTAATTTTTCTCCCTCGGAAAGTGGAGATTCCCACTTTATTTCCTATTTCTAGATCGATCCAACTACTCAATATTCATGGAGACGAAGGTAGCAATGAAAAAGGAACTGTATTCCGTATTCTGAAAGGGATAAGGAGCAGACTACGCTATTGAATCGGGTAAACTAGAGAGATCATGCCGATTGAATGGAACCGCGTTTTGCGTCGAATGACTCAAGTCGCCTAGGGAATGTTTTTGATGTTTTCCCCTTTTAGTTCTGAGTTTTCACTTTAGAGTCTCTTTGAATGTATGAAAATTCCCTTTGCAAAGGGGCATTTGTAGAAGAAAATGTTACTTGTGATAAATATATGGAGCAGGACAATTTGATGAAATCGAGCCCATTTTTTCGCTTCGAAGTGGATTTTTCTAGCGCTCTCATTGATTTATGTTGTTGCATTTCTTTGACGATTTCTTTAAACTTAACAAGTTAGTACAGTCGGATGTATATTTAACTAGTTTTATATTATTGAAAAATTTCTTGGAGACTAAACTAACTTTTATCATTTCACCTAATGTAACATTTTTCAGAAGAGTGAGAAAATTTTTTATAATTTTGGTTATTGCAAGTATGTTCATCTCATGTAGCCAACTAAAACACATCTAGATACAAAATTAACTTTATGCAAAGTATACGAGTACGCGCGTAATTTTGGAAAACGCTGCCTCCGCCGCGTCCCCTGATGGAATCGATCAATCATCCGCTTCCATCGACAACGCTGACTCCGCCACTGTTCCTCAGACAGCTCCATAGATGGGAATTACATTACACCTTTCACTAAATTACCTGATAAGACCTCCCGAAATTCATCGTCTTAATTAAAAAGCCGATCTCTCGCAAATCATCATATCTAAAAACCTAATGAACTTTGAGTGTAGTTCCCGCGGCTCCTTAAAAGCCAATTAATTCCGCTCCTATCTCTCTCGCCGATCTTTTCGACATCTATCCGCCATTTTCTCCTCGATTCGCACTATCGCCTACTCGATTTATCCATTAACCGTCTCCATTTCATCAGACACCCCTCCCACTTCCATTATTCCCCACCCTTATCACGGACAGGGCCGGCAAGAGACACGAGCATGCCAGGTGCTCAGCTTTATGAGGTGCATTTCGTTGAACTTCACTCTAACTAGCTAGATGAAACGAAGGAACAAATAAGGGTTTATTTTACTGCAATTACTATTTTTCTATTGTCACAGATAGAAAATATAGTAATAATCATAATAATTTATTCATCACAAACAGGTTACAAAAACCCAATTGCATGTGATTTGATAAAAATAAATAATAGATTAATATAAAATATAATATACATTTAATGAACGTATAAATTGAAGTTTTCTGTGACTCAAACTTAGAAGAGCGTTGGCTACGTTTGATTTTTATGCATCAGTTTTATAACCAACCCAATAATTTCTGCGAGTTCGTTGAATTGAATAATACCAGATCAGAAATATACTTATAATATTTTATACGAATTGATGATTGGTTGCTAGCGGAATAATTCAAGTAAGCAAAACAGTGCATATTAGGGAGTTTTTTAAGATTTTCTTCCAATATAAGTATAAAATTAATTAAGGGCTTAATGATAGTGATCACCATATAAGAAATATGATAATAAAAAATTTCAATTTCATTTTTCAATGAACCCTGAAAAATACGAAAAAATTTCGAAAAATTACGCAACAGATATGTTACAGTTCTCTTCAGAAATGTCTGTGGGAGTCTAGAAGACTCTCACACCAGGGCGTCAATGCATCTCGGCCGGCCCTGATCACCGATCTTCCCTTTTTCCCTCTCTTTATACCGAATGACATTCCCCAACCTCTCGCTCTCATTCCCCCGGCGACCTCTGGCTGTCCCGCGGGCATGTTTGCAGGAGGCGCTCGGAAGACCTACACGAGAACGATGGAAAGGCGTGGAAAGAGAGGGAAAGGAAGGAGTTGTATGGACGCGGTAAAGAGAACGGAGAGGACGCCCAGGGAGAAACTTTTTCCGAGATTTCATCTTTCCTGGCCTTCCGAAAACCGTCTATTTTCCCGCCGGCAGCGAAATGAGAACTCTCTCGGAAAGTGTTTTATTTTTGATGGCGTGCGATCACCTCCCAGAGATGTGTTTTTCTCCCTTTTTCCCCGAATACAGACAGTTCTCGCGGTTACGTATTTGCTGAGGTTAATCGCCCCTTCAATCGCTAGCATTTTATCGCCGTTGATTAGGTTTGCTCTTTTGGCGGATGAAGCCCAAAGTGTGCACGCGAAACCCTAAGAACGCCGTTTCGCGCTCTGTTTCGAGCTGATGACAGTCAGAATTTTTGCTTGTTAAGTTTTGTGGGGAAGCCCCACCGATGCGATTCCTTGTATTGGTCGTGGAGCCGTATTTTGATGGTAATATTTTTGTCTGGCTAAATATCGATGATGTCAGAATATAATCAGCGGATTTGAGCAAACTGAAATTTTATTTTTCCAAATGTTGAAGCATAGCATCTCTTATCGACTTAATTTTTTAAGTAAAATTTTAAAATTTATCTTTCATCAGCACGTTCTTTTTTAGAAAGATTTTAGTAATGAGAATATGTTGACTTGTATTTTCATTGCATAATGTCTGATTATTTGTTTAGATGGAGTGGCCAAAACTTGGGTAAACGTAAGTTTCTTAGACGATAGAAAAGATGTATTTTTCCAATAGCTACCCTAAAAATGGAATATAAACGAAAATTAATTAATTAATTAATTAAAAAACGGACTTGTGGTCATACAGCAGAAATTTGTTACTGAAGTCAAAAACTAGAACATTTAATCTATTATTATGAAGTAAAGGCAGTACTACATGAGCAACATATTAGGTACTACATTAATAGACGCTTGATTTGAATTCCTTTTCCTTTTGCAAGAAAGCCTTCTTAGATGTTATTAGTTGTATTATCAACTACCAATATTTTCATTCGGTATACAGTCAAATGAAACGGATAATTTTTGGGTACATAATGATTTTCAGCCGTTTTAAATTAGCTTTAACTTTCATTAGCTGCTTTTCTCTGCTTTATCGCCGTTTATCAAGACCCCGGTTCCAGGAAGCTACACGCGTTGAATGTATTGATTACCAAAATAATCTTCCTTACGACTCTTCTCGGAATCGATAATTTAAAGGAGAATTATTTCCGATGGAATGTAGATGGTAGAAAGGAGACGAAGGGAAATAGTAAGCGGAAATATAGGCTTATGTAGTGATGTCTCGAGGGATTTGGTGGGCAAGGAGGAGGGATGTATCATGAAAGAGAGTTTAGCGAGAAAAGACGGAAAGAAGAGGGAAGGAACCGAGATGATTTCGGATCCGCTGTTGAAAAGTTTTTGACGCAGGGGACCGATAGCCCCTGATGGGAATAGATGCTGTGATAGGGGAGATCTCAAGGGAAGAGGATATAATAATAGCGCGTATGAAGTGATAGTTCGCTGGGGGAGGGAAGGGAGCATTGTGAAGAGATGCGAAAATTTGAATGAGATTGGTTATTTAGGAGCCCGCGTATCGCTATATCGCTGAATATATAAGAAAATGAATTTATCATAAGTAAGAAGGTGGATTGGTAGGCAAGAATTGATGAGGGGGAGAAAAGCAATTTATGGACACCAAAAGAGGTTGAAAATATTTGGATACTGATTGAAAACGCGAAATATGAATCCTCGCTTAGGAACCGCGAAGGAAATATTGTCTGAGACTCTGAAAAATGTTAATAATTGCTGAATAGCCTGTCATGAAGGTTGTTCTTGTTTAGTCTAAATGTGCGATGATATTGTCACCCACAATTCTAAATTTTCTATTCATGAAATTATCATCAAAATAACCCTTCCCCTAAATTTATGAATGTACAAGTAAAACGGTGAATTTAAATTTGAGAGAATTTATTTGAATGAGATGAATCTTTTTATTTGGAAGATTTTTATTAGGTTCATGGATTTATATTCGTGGTATCGCGATATAGTATACGTAATCATTTCCATGAAGGCATCTATAAGTTCAATTGAAACATAAGTTAATCCACAAGTTATGAGAGCTTCTGAAGAAGTAGTTACTGGACTCATTGAAGTAATATTCTCTGCACGAGGGTCTACGATAATGATAATCTTCTTTGAAACTTTCACTTTTGATTCTCTGATAAGAACGAATCCGAGAAATTGTTCCAGATGGAATGCGGGAGGTTTTACCTTTCTTAATGAATAGTTAACGACCACCGATTCAGTCATGGACATAAAATGTTTCTTACCGACTCTCAGCAAGCTACCATTTGAATAGGAAAACTTTTCAATCAGAACAATCTCCATCCTCTCCTTTTCAATCGGCGGAAATCTCAGAATTTATCTTAGCGCAAAAGCTACCGAAAAACCTTTCACCTTCTCCGTGGAAACAAGCCAAGTCTCTGCGCCTGACAAGATCGGGCAATGTGCTTGGAAAATTAACTTCCCGGCGTCTTCCCTTCCTTCGAAAGTTGGAGATTTACTACTTCGCGGCCATTATACTTCGATCCGCACCGTAAAAGTCTTAAGAAACGAGGTCACAGGTGAAACCGTCGCGAACTTTGCTCCTTTTTATCTCCCGGATAATTGCTCCTAATCCTTCTTTTTACTCCAGCTAGTATCTCCCGTTTCCAAGGATTCCAAGTGCAGTTAAAAAGGAATTCCGCGCCGGGGATATTTTTATACTTGCATAGCAACTCGATCGCTTCCTTTTCTCGTAGAGATACTGAAAAACGCCTCTAACTGGAGGAAGTTTGGGAGTGTTGCTCTCAGCAGATGTGCTGCGGCGTAATTAGAGTGAGGGAAAAGTTGAACGGCGATTAAAACTGCGAATGAGCGCATAATGGAGCGGAGTCTTCCGGGTGTGGTAATTAACTTAAAAAGAATATTTTCCCCGAGACTCTCTCCCCAAGGAATTTTATGTGTGATTTCGCTTTAACCGACGTCAGTCAGGATCACTGGTAGAAGAAGCGTAAAGTTCTTAATCGGTCCTCGCGGATTAGGTTTTCCGCTTTAGTCTCGACTGGATGGAATGATCGCTTCCTTGAAATCTATCCAATTAGAATAATTGAACGCGTCGTGGAGATGATAAACTAACGGAATTCCATTTGTTTTCCATCAGAGATGACGGTATTTTTACTAGAACCCTAGATTACTTGATTTCGTGATGATTTTGTCTACCTACATATATTTTGGAATTGATTAATTCAATTTGATTATTTAAAACATTCGGGAATGTGGAAATTGAAAAAGAATGAGATAAAATACAGTATATACCACATTACCTAAATTATTTTAAATACGTTTCCAAAATCTAAAAATATGGAACGTTTAGAAAACATAGGTTCTCTTTATTCAATTGCAGTTTTAGTAATTAAAACTAAATATATACTTGCATTTATAGCGTATTAATTAATATAAATACGATATTAGTATTTCAAATTGCTAAAACTTCTCTAAAATAGCCGAGTGGTTGTAGTGTCTGTTCCAGTTTTTCCAAAGCATCCAAAGATCATTTTCAGTTATTAAAATCCTATTCAAAGAAATCTTCCGAAAAATCTTCATGCCTTGTGACGTCGATTTGACTAAGACTTGAACCTTGGCTAAAATTTAATTTAAAATAATACAAGCAAAAAATACACCATAGTAGCGCAAGATGTTTTATAAATGCCATAATATACGAGATTTGGAGTAGGGTTTATCCTGGCCAATAAAGCGTCCATCTATCTGCATATCGGTATTTCTTAATATATAAATTTTCACAGTGTGTATTTTCCTTATACTAAGCTGAAGATTAGAAGAAAATCATCTCATTCCACATGATTAATTCTAATCTCTGTTAAACGGGCGTATGTCATGATAAACCAGGCCTTAGAGTGTGACCTTGCAGTGAGCTCTGCGATTCATAGCATTTCAATTCCCTCGAAGACGAGGGCATAATTCAGAGATCAGACGATAGCAGTTAAGGATTGAAACGGAGAGTTAAGGCATCCAAAGGCAGGAGAGTTCGGCGAAGGAGGAGTTTTGGGTTGGAAAAAGGATTAACGTGTAAAACGGGCTCCTATAGTGAGTAATGCCCGAAGGCTGAAGTCGGAAGGAATATGGCGAGTTAGGGAGGCGCTTAAGAGGAAAGTTAAGCGCCCTGGAAGTTGGGCTAATGGAATGAGATATGCGCTCCGCTCGAGATACAGTTTTATCCTTCCCTCTTTCCACGCCTTGCCAGAAAATCCGACCTCCTCTTCATAATCCCTCTCGCGCCCCTCAGACCTGATCAAAGACCTTGTTCGATAATGCCCTCCCTTTCTCCTTATCTCCACCTGTCCCTCCTCCACCTTTCCCTTCAATCCATCCCATTATTTTACTCTTCCTCCACACCGTCTCCATTCCAGTTTTACGACGGTGATTAGTGTCACTGCATATCAAAGCAGGTTATTTTTCGAGAGTGCGTTCATGGCCAATGAAGGGGGATCGGGAGAAATTCTAAAGAGGTGAAAAGAGTTGGAAGGAATTCTTTTTTTCGAAAATTATTCATGCGGAAATTAGGCGTTGACGGATTTTTGGCGACGTTCAATGAAAGCCTGTATAGAAATTTTGTTTTTATGGAGATAATTTTCCCGCGGGTTCGTAATTTTCGTATTTATTTTAGTCGAGTATTTCATCAAAATCGTCTTTCTCTTGTTGATAGGTGATAAATCATCAGTTTAAAAAATACTTTGAGAAATATACCTTCATTTCCTATATACCTATTGACAAGACTGGTCAAGTTTGCTATGCATAATTATTACAGAAGCCGATATATTTTTGAAGGTCGATAAATGCGCCCTGAATAGAAGCTGAAATTTCCTAAAATTCAAATGGGTCGCTAAACATCGTTAAAAATTAATTAATTAATGTCATTCATAAATATGATATCAATTGAAATATATCTTTTATCTAATATATTACATGAATTTCATGTCTTTTTCAATTAAAGTTAATGTTATCGTTATTTTTCCAGTAAGCCAACCATATTAAAATATTTTAGAGGAAAGTTTATGTAATATAAAATATTAGAGAATATCTCGTGGGAACAGGAAAAAATCGCTTTAAGAAGGAAAGGTTGCTTTGAAAAGTTGAAAACGAAATCAACATTATATAATCAAGTTAAATATATCAAGTTAATAAAGTTAATAGTAAAGATAGTTTCCTTGAAGACGTAAGTTTCTAAAGCGCTTCTATGTTTTAAAACATTCATTTTTACTTATGAGTGAACCCTTATAATTATGGTCATTATCATGATAATTATTATATGATGAAACCGATCTAGTTTAAGCATTGCTATCTTAGTCAGGTGATTGTAAGAGTTTGAATCTTATAAACATTGCGGTCGCAGGTTATCTGATTTCTATTCTACAGATACTGTAATTTCCACTTTTCAATCGGATAAATTGAGAATTTTAATGATCATTAAATCGTCCATCTATTCATTACAATATCATATAATGCATGTCTGGAATGTTTGAAAAAATAACCTCTTAAAATATTCGTGAAGGGTACGCTCGGATAAATTTATCTTCGAAACGTCTACAAGAAAAGTTACCTTTTTCAGCCAAATACTTCCTATTCAAAAGAATAAAACCCCGTCTCGATACCTTTTAAGCACTTCGAGATGAAATTTCCCACCAATCCACGGAAAGTAGTCCATATACTGCTCGCAAAAAAGGAAATACTGGAAAGAATAACTCGTTTCCGAAAACTTACTCGATTTCAGTTTTAAACTCCAAAAAACACACGTTTTCCGAATCCCTTCGCTCGCCTCAGCTTTTAAGACCGAGTTTCCCCAGAGGAAAGCACGGTTTCCACAAATCGGTTTCCATGCGACATGACCAAAGATCTCTCTCCATTCCAACACATGCAGTCTCTCCTTGCAAGAACTTCCACAAGTGAAGAAAGGGAGGGAGGTTCGGCGTACTAAGTACATTTAGCCTCTCATCCCATCCTCGCCATTTTCCGAGAGAGGTCTCCGCAGTCAGGACGTTGTTTGGGATTCCCTTTTTACCCTTGGGACCGTCCTCCAACTACCGAGGTTACTCCCGGGAGATAAAAGAGAAATGGTGGAGGGGGAGGAGGAAGTGGAGAAAGACGTATTGAGTTAAGAAAACGGATGAGAGAGAAGCTCCTGCAGTGTCTCCGACTGCGAAGAGAGGATATCCTTCATCCTTCGTATCGCATCCTTTGCCTCACTTCCGTCTCTCCTTTATTTTCTTTCTTCGGATCGGAAGGTAACTCAGGAGATGGAAGGAAGGTCGTCTCTCCGCCGTGATGGGAGAGTCGATCGGGTAAAAGTGGTCCTCCCTGATCAAAAGGAATTTTCGTTTGATTAAATGAAGCCTTTGGAGGAACTGCGGTTTAAGTATGTCGTGGGGGAATCGGGGGCGGTAGAAATAGTTGGAGATTGGAGAAAAGAGACGGGATTTTTTTAGAGGCTCGGTACGAGGAGTTTAGGCGAAATGAACGTATCGGGTTTCCTCCGAATTTCTTTTTCGATAGAGAATTTTTTCAAGGTGGATTGATTGAAGGATGGATTAGATTAAACCGCGTAATAAACTCTTCGCAGAAGCAGATGCTCGGAAGGAAATTTAGGATCGAGGAAAACTTTTGAGGAACGCTCCGACATATTCCAAATTTCCTCTTTGCAATCACAGTCCATTCAAATCTTGAGTTACATAAGCACCCTTTTCGTAAGACTTTCAAAACTATGTAGTTAATCTTTTTTCAATTCATCAGTTCTTGAATATCAAAGAGTCTAATTATTCCTTTAAGGAAATTGGCTGTCGGTTCAATGCCGGGGCAGTTTTAGAGCAGTTTTCTTACTTACTTAGTAAGTTTACTCTAAAGGAAATTTCACCCCTTTCTTGATCGAAAATTTTATTTCTTCAAGAAATTTTATTTCAGATAAGTAACGAGTTCAAATTTCTAAGCTGTGAACGTTACGGTTCCCCATACAAATGAAAATTGGATACGAAAACTTCTAAAACCCGTCGTGCGTCTCTCACTAATTTTATGTAACTCCTTTTTATCATATAAGATTTACGAAGTTTTCTTTTCAATGTGTACTTACATTTCTCTCTTCATAAATGAGAAGAGCAGATTTCAACATGAATGTTGGATTGGAAAATATATTGCAAACAATTAAGTAAATTAAATGAAGAGAATAATGCACGAAATACACCAAATCAAGTACGATCAGTTTTTTTGGAAAATACACAATTTTATTAAATACTCGTAACGTAGTTGATTTCAAGTATCTCCATTAAAATTGATATTTTCGTGCATAACTGTCGCAGCTGCTTCTCTTTATTGCAAACTAAACGTCCCCGCAATCAAATATCACCAATAAACCCGAATATATTTGCTTTTTTATCGACGCACACATATTTCACTCCCTTTATGAAAAAGTATTCAATACCCCTTAAATTCCATACACCCGTTCACCATCAATGAGAACCGTTTTCGTCATACATAAATAACATGTAGTGGACCAATCTCTCCGGCTTTATTAATGTTCCCGCGGAATTGTCGCGCTCAGAATTCCTTTTAATTTAATGAGTCGCAAAAATCCAAACAAAATGCCCACTTGCTGCAAATACGTCCCGCTAAATGAACCAATATATTCGATAACGCATTAATCACTTCCGGACTAGGAAACAAGAAAAAGCCAGACCGTTCCCAAACCGCCGCATCAATTTCAATCAAGAAATGCCCCCCATTGAAGGATTCGACGAAAAAATGTAAAATAACTCCTCACTTATTTATCACGCCATCTATTCCTCCTTCCACCGGACAGTCCTTTGAAGAACACAGCAATGGAACAAACAAAACACTGTCTCGAGGGAAGGAAATCGGTCGGTACGCTCTCACAATGGGCCTTTGGAAGTGAATTTCTCCATCTCCTCACCCGTGCTCGTTCGATTCCTTGACGAATCGCGAAAAGGGAAGAGGGGACGGGAATTTTTTCTTCCTTTTCTTCCTTCCACGGGCGAACAATCAGTATCGACTTCTTTCCGTAGCAGCCCAATAATGGAGAGATAAGAAAAAATGGCAGAAGACAAGAAATGAACTGAGAAATGATCCGTGGATAAGCTAGAGGGAGAATTTGCTCAAAAATTTGAGGTTCGGTGAAAAAGACCGGAGAAGGTCTTAACTCGGAAGATCTAATGATGTGGTTCGTGCCTTGTGGAGGATTCGAATTTAGGCAAATACTGTTTTTTAAAGTATAGTGTCACGCTTATACTTAAGAGTCCTTTGATTAAATTTTATACTAATTACCATAAAAGCAATGAAATGTATTTAATATTTATTGTATATTTTGATATTTGATTTTATAAATACGTTAGGGTCCTTCTTTTGTGTTCGAATTCTGTGAAACGATTTTGTAATAATCATTTACAGTAATGGCTCAATATTGGCACAGCAATTCAATTACAACATAATGATGTAATAACACATTAAGGAATTATATGTAGAATAGTTTTCATAGGTCTAAGCCAAACTTGAGTGTTTAAGGAACACTACAAGACCAATTTATTGTTACTATATATTTATTAAGATTAAAATAAATAGGATGAAGATTGTGATAATTAATATTGAGCGATATAAAAAATTTCAACTGCTACGGAAAAGTACACACAGTAATTACGAATATTTAATGCTAGACAACTTGCTTTAATCGCTTGGATAACTTAAATGTAAGAATTTATGAAACAGAGAACGATAAATGATAATTCATCC
Organism: Pachydiplax longipennis; assembly: GCA_036926295.1. NCBI lineage: Eukaryota > Metazoa > Arthropoda > Insecta > Odonata > Libellulidae > Pachydiplax > Pachydiplax longipennis. The sequence continues at coordinate 24,970,633 of JAVFKF010000012.1, forward strand.
GACAGATGCGGGGGAAAAATAATTATAGATATAACGTGAATTAGACTGAAATATAAATAATATGATATGTAAAGTTTAAGTTTGGAGGAACTTTGAGCTTAGTACCAATGACATACATCATCTCGATAAGACAGCAAATATAGATTATATAGATTTTTGTCTTTACTTCCCTGTCTTATTTATTGAATTCTATCTTCGTTTTCTTTGGAGATTTCATTTGGAGAGTCGAGCGATCTTAAAGAATAGTGGACTGAAAGAACCTAGAAAAGCTACATACTTGTCATAGGATGGAACAAGTATTGATTAATCATCAAAATATTGCATTGAATTATCGACGAGTCTTTACCCTCTATTGCCTAAAGAATATATTCCAGTAATGGATAAGAAATTCATACCGAATAGAAGCGTATACAGCATGAAATGGTTGAAATAAAGGGAACATTTCTGAGATATACACCGCTGTACAACCCTTTCTCCCCAACGGGAAGAGAAGAGCCATGGGATATAGATTCCCTTCGATCATCGAAAGAGGCACTTCGTTTCGCGTTGTCTGAGTGCAAATCGAAATTCTGGTACCTTTCCCCTTTATCTCGCCGTTCAGGTAGGAACTTTTGTCGGGACTAAAAAAAATATAATAAAGCAGGGGAAGATAGGCCATTTTATCGGGAAAAAACGAAGTGTGTGTAAGATACGCCGCGATGGGATGCCTTCGGGATGTGAAGGAGGTGAACAGAGGAAGGAGCGGCGGTAAACGGGAAAGAGAATGAATCCCGAAGAGAGTTATTCTCCCGGAAATCGGTTTTATAAAATAAAAGACTAGGAATATGAATTTATCGGGTGCTATGAGTCCCCTGGAAATGAGCATCGGCGACAACGATGAAAGTGGAGTTCTCTCGGAAAAAGTGTATAAGAGCAATATACGGTAACAAAGACTAAATTGGTATTGGAAATAAAAGTTTTTTAAAGAAATTGGAAAACAATAAAAGGTGTAGGAAAAATGGAAAATGAATATCAAGCTGAGAAATTACAGTCTCTGAAGAACGAATAAATCGCGAGTTCGAATGAAAATAAAATGAATATAAAGACTTTCCCCGTGGAAATCGGTTGGCTTCCAATCCTGGACTATTCATTAAGTAAAAAATGAATCAATTAAGAAGTTATTAGGAAGTTCTTCATCCGTACCAGTAACGTCTGCAATAAATGCTTTTCATATGTTCAAACAGGTAGACAGCGACCTGTTCGAACATCAGTATCGAGAAATAAATATTGGAGAGAAACTTAAATGAAAAATAGGGGATGAAATACTTTGAAGGAAAGGGAAAGGGAAATTTAAGTGAATTCGAGGAAGGCAGTGAGTGAAAGAAGTTGATATAGAACTGAGAGAGGGGTTTGCTAGAGAAAAGTTTCCATGGATGGGATCTTCCATCGAAAGGATATTGATTCGTATTGCTAAGAAAGATATTTCAAAATCTGCGCAGATCGTAAAACAAGTTATCGGAAAACGGGTATATCCAGAGGGAGCTTTTGTCTTCTCGTTCATATAAAATGTTTTATCCCATTTCACAGATACAAATGGATTCATTTCTCAGATTAATGATTTTGTGTATTCCTTCAAATCAGGGACTGAATCAGAAACAGCTATCCATCTCTTTATCCATTAAGGTAATGGAAATTTATGAAATGGAAGTCCTGGGATGAAATTTTCATAATATTTCCTTCTGTAAAAATTTCTGAAATTCTTCTACTGCTTTTAAGCGTCGCCTGGGATACCTCAATGATTAAGTGTTTCACTTTAGTCCGATAAGGAAACATTTTACTCAAATTCCAGCTTCATTTAAGAATTATTTATCGGTTTTCATTCATCAATTCTTGTTTTCTCTATACACTGATGCACACTAAATCAAAGATCCGAAGAGCGATGTACAATATTATTTCCTTCATTTAACAATTTTCTCACTTTATTGCATTTAATTGCGTTTAAAATCAGTACATGAGAAAAGAAAGCATCATTATCTCTTCATGAAAAGAACTCCCCTTAATTCACATCTTTGTCACAATATTGAAAAAATAGTCATTTTGCGAGATCATTGCTTGACATCCGTGGATAAGGAAAAGGATATATATTAAAATAGAAATATTTTTAAAATGATGCATTGTGAAAGATTTTCCTTCACTTCGCAACATTTCATAGGTCTTAGGGTCGTGAGAATTTATAAAATACATCGCTTGACATATAAAAGTCGATCCCATCTGTATCCATACGAAAATTAGATAGATATTCGAATATCTTTATTCATCCATCCAACATTTTTACTTAATTCTTTCCGGTCTTTCTGCAGTCTGTCATTTCTTCGAAGAGAAACCTTTAGATGAAAAAGGCGAGGTGAAGTCGAGATGGGATAGAAAAATCCAACGAACAGCCGAAGACAGAATCTTTCTTCCCATGGATTTTAATGGGCTCTCCTCCTTCTCTTTATTTCTTTCTTTCTTCATATACTCCTTTTCCTTTCTCTTCTTCATCCTTTTGCTTTCCATAAACATCCTCCCTCATACCGATCCACTTCCTCCGCTCTCAAAGAAAAGAGACGTCTCAACGTTTCCGATTCTGAATTTCATATAAACTTTTATGGATGTGCTCTCAAGTTCCTCCCGAGGCTCCGTCTGTTATCATTGAATGGATATTCTTTAGTTTTAAAACTTACGTTCATATTCTCCGTGCATATATTTTCGAGTGACTCGAAGGGTAAAGCTGCTACTCTCGATATTACACTTGAGGGAACAGTTAAGAATCCTTCGAAATAACATTCAGTTATTGAGTCTTCAGATTGGGCCGGTTTTTATTTCATATTCACCAGATTGTGACCTGCGCTTTGAATAACTTCAGAAACCCTTCTCTCTTCCTTGTTATAAATGAATATTTTACGGAAGGGAAGTTGAATTCTGTGCTTTAAGTAATAGGAATATGTTATTGTTATCTAAAAAGTGTACGTATATCAAATGAATCTTCAAAATTTTAAAGTTTAGATAGCCCGATCCCGACTGTCGTCAATGAAAAAGTGACCTATGAAAACTAAAATGGTTCTTTTATCCTTAATAATATGAACTTCTGGAATACTAAACTTAAATGATGATTACTTTCTTACAAATATAGAACAACGCACTTGAAAACAGGGGTGTAAGTCTAAGGAAAAAATCTTTGATATTTATATCCTTGGGGATTATAATCTTTCATTTGATGATAATATGATTTATTAGTTAAACTTAATGAAAACTTCCCGAAAAAATGGAATCTGGAGGGGTACTGTTTCTTCATGAAACCAATAATTATATAATAAGATTAGATATAAAAAGTGAATTATTTGAAGAAATCAACAGTTTATTACCTAAAAACTAACGAGGAGCAGGTTTAGGCTATTGATTCATAGAGAAGGAGAAAGTAACCTTGCTTCCGAGACTCGTACTTATCATTTAACCCTTCAAATGCGACCACCGTCAGATAAATTATAAAAAGGAGGCGCGAGCGTTAAACGAATAACCTAAGGGAGGGAAACGAAATTGGAAAAGGCTAAAAAAAAGAGTGAGATGTTAGGCCGGGTACAATTAACGCTACTAAGGCGTTCGTGCGAAACGAAAACAAACAAAACAACAGATCTCTCCACCCCGGAAAGAAAGAAACCTCCCATTAAATTCGTTTGGCTTTTGTTTCCCCCTTTATTATAACGCGGCGAGGAGGCAGTTCGGCGGAAAAGACGCGGAATGGTAATTTGATGGCCCCTGACGGCTTCGCTCCGAACCATTTCAACCCTGAATGACAACGCACCCCTGTCGAAAGCGTGACGCGCCACTTCCAACTCCTTAATCGCTTCCTGTTGCCCTTATTTTTCTCCCGTTGTCTTCCACGCCGTACTCGGAATTCTCAAAGAGGTTACGCCTCTATTGCCGAGCTAAAACCAATTCTAAGTAACCCTCTCTTTCTTTCTCTCCATTCAATCTTCTCTTTCTAACGATCATTGCCTTGCCTTTTCTTCCTCTCCTCATCTCACTCCCTCTTTGTTTTATGCCCCTTCCGTCTTAGTTACCCTTCGAGGCTGTTTCGGTCGTATATAACGCCGCGTGGGGGTGTTGCTCCAGCGAAGCAACCCGTCGGGTCGGCTTAAAGGAATTGGTTTCAGAAAAAAACGAGAAATTTCTCGTCAAATTTATTGCTGTTTTTCTTCCTCGTCATCCATTTGCTCTCACGAATATTAATAATTAATCCAAATGAGCGTTTTCGGGTCGCGGTTGGAAGCGGTCCAGATGTTAAATTTTATTCCCTTTCAGGAAAAAATGTTTAATACATATATCCCCTTGAGTTTCATTATTATATTTTCATTAATTTCGTAATTTTTGTGCCGCTAAGGTAATTAAATATTAAAGGTATCATCTCCGAAATATCCATTAAAATTATATCGAAATTATCCCTCTTAGCGATAATTACATTTATAATCGCCAATTTAAAAGATAATAAATTACGTTTTGATTAATTTCTGTGGTATCCAAAAAGGTTCTCATATCTTAGGCTCAAGAGGATTGTAAATTCGTTCATTCGCTTGAAATATTAATTCAGCCTGAGCGGTATTATTCGATGAATTCTTTTCAAGGCATCCATTAGTATTTGGATTGTAGAAACAGGCATTTATTCCCACCCAATTACGCCTATTTGTGGTACTTAGCACGAGTTAATGAACCGATAAAGCCGTAAGCGATTTGAGATAATTAAATCAATTTGACAGGCTCCCTTGATTAACGAAGCAAATCGTAACTGCGACAGATACAAAATTGCATATCAAAGAGCCACGAGGAAGGAAGAGGAAGAAATATCTTACGATTCGTAAAATTATCAAGCGATGGCGCTAATAGAGCGACTAAACGCTCTAAACGACCGCCTCTTGTTCTGCTGATGAACGCACTACTTTATCAATTGCAACACTGTGGCGTGTTTCTCCCATGACGATGTAATCTGCGGCCTGACTTGCAGCTCTCGTGCCATAAAGGAAGCTTTTACTCAGGGCCGATACCCTCGTCAACAGATTAACTCTTCCTGTGTGGTCAGTGACTCAAACAGCAGGTCCGCTTGCCATTCGCCATCCCCTGCGCACTCCGTCTTCGCGAATCCACGGAGGATTCCCGCCTAATTGAGAGGAACCGAATATCCTCGCTTAATGGCTTATGAAATGGCATGGGGATCGTCAGTTCCGTTGTCTGGCGTTTCTTTATTCTAATCTTCCGTGAAAAATTGCAGTTGGGGATGACGGTGATATTCCATGAAGAGCCACGTTGTGAGAATGGTTTCCTCTGTAAGGATCTCTTGAACTTTATTTTCGATACAAACTAAATTTCAGTGCTTTATGCTATAAATAGAAAGAAGATTGTTTAATACTGCAAGTCTGAGTGGGTGAAACTACAACCAGAATATTTACATCACCAAATAAGGCTTCGGTTTGAGGAAAAATTTCACAGAACTTCTCTCTATGAGATTATTTTCGATATTTTAAATAATAATAACCAATATCCAAACATTCTATCATAGTAATAACATCACGCCTCACTTGAAATAGGTAGCATGAATCATTTTTAATTACAATTTTTCCTCAAAGAAAATTATTTTCAGTAAGAAAAATTATTTCATTATTGATTTATCACGAACATCTCATTCTAACCTTACTAGAGGTAGAAATATTGATAAATTTCACTGAGAACAAAACTGAAACGTGGACCTTAAAGAATAAGAGCAAATGCATACAATTACATTCGTTTTAAAAGCAGAATCTGATCAAATAATGCAAACCTATCACTCATCAGAATAATTAGAACCGTAAAGACTACTACTCACGTTCTTTTTTCTTTAGCTAGTCGTCATAAATTATTTCAAATGTTTACCATGTTAATGTATATCTTCATAACTGAAATCAGCCTAAGCTGGAACCGAGTTCTTTTTTATATACCAATGATTTACCTAATGAAAAACGTTGTGAATGATGATGATCTTGGCCCAATTGCCTTGTACCAGCTGCGGAACACCTGTCGCAAAAAGAGATATCCCACTCTTGTCGCATTTTATTCGGGAATAAGTCCCCGTCCGTCAATTAAACTCGAAATAAAAACGTCCTCTTTTTTCATAAAATTCGCCCTCGGAAACGCAATAAAAACCCGAGAAGATGGAAATTCGCCCTCGTTCCCGGCGGTAACAAAAAACACTCCTTCACGGAAAATAAAACTGGAAATAAGAAAGGAGAGATAGGGATGACTCCTTGAGGCGGCCACCAAATTGCTCCTTTTAAATGATTTCGTGGGGTGAAAAGGAAGAGAGAAAGAGTTTCCTACCCTCTCAAACATCTCCCTCGTTCAATTCCACCCACATTTAAACAGCCGAACATCGTTCTCCTTTACAACTCGTGCAACCACCGCTCGGCCCCTCATCTCCAATTAAAAAAATCTCAAGAACTCTCCCTCCACTTGATGCTTGGCCGCTCTTCCTCCTCTTCCAACCCTCCTCATTATTTCCAACCCTCTCTCTCCATTTTTCAACCCCTCCCCGATTTTAAACGTCGCAGGATTAGCTTAGGTTTCCTTCCTACGATTCCCTTCCGCCGCCTTTCTATTAAGATCCCCCTTCGAGACCGTCCAATACTCTCCCCTTCTTATGCAAAAATACGACTCTCCGAGTCCTACTCTGAGGATGAAAATTATTAACCCCCCAATCTCATACTTAAACAGTTTCCCGAACTCTCTCTCGATGTTTCCTAACATCGGAGTTTTCCCTCGCCGCTCGATTCCGGAAGTTCGATTCGAGAAGTTGGAGATGTATTCCGTAGTTTTTCTCTTTGATGATTTTTGCTTTATTTTGTCGGATGATCTGCCTCGTCTTTCCGGTCGATTTTCCGGGCCCTTCTCCAACTAAGAATTAATTTTCACGTCGAAGTTCTTCCCTGGATACCAGTGGTTGGTTGAGTAATTCTATCACAGAATTATGGATGATGAATTTACGTCTAAGGATCCTATTTTTACCAAGAATCCTTGTTAATAGCAGAAATAGTCTAAGGAAAAATTCCTTGCTTGTAAAGATAAATATTAAATATTTCTCTATCTGATTGATGAAACTTTATCAGTTACGTATATTGAAAACATTATAATCAAATTTCCGATGCGTCTCTTTAATATGCATCTGACAAATACAAGGAACAAGGTATTGATTTTCTTCCTCGACCTAAAGTAATTTTAATGCCTTTGACTTCGACGTTGATCTCCATCTTACAAGCAACGTTTACTGCCAGGATCTAATTCCAGCCATTATAAGATATTATCAAACACTCTGTCTGAATACATAAAAGATATTTAGAACCATAAAAACGGAAACATATTGAAACTCCCTCGTCACACGTGACCATACAAATTTTAGAACTTAAGACCTCTGCTTACATAGCTATTCCCCATTAACATAGGGGTACCAACGTTTTCTTAATTTGCGGCAGTGCCCTTCTGCAGACATATTTATGACCGGTAGTTTAAATATTCTTGCGGTCCCCCTTCCGGGTCTCCTTGGGTCTCAAATATCCAAGAACAGATCCGGCCGAATTTTTAAGTTGCCTCGCTGCATTAATAGGCATCCCCTTCTCCCCATTGGTTGTTCCTCAACTCTGCATTTAGGATGGCAAATAACTTCCTACGCTGCAATTTATCACAGAACTTTTATTTTCTCTCATCCCTTATGGACCTTTTTATAATTGGTCGTTTTTCAATGGAATTCTTTTCTTGGAAGTGGAAGGTAAATTTTCCCTGTTACACCGCTAGTTTGTTATTACCTTCAAGAGCCATTCGATTGATAAATTGTGATTTGAAGTTCTTCACCTTTACTGCTTCAACTCCTTTTTCATGTCACATAATTCTTTTAGAGAACATATTTTAGGTTAGAATGAAACTTCGTGGTATTTTTAAGAAAGATATATATCGTACGGTCTCGTTTTATTCTTGAATTAGAATGATAGGAATCCTCCATGCCAAAATGATAATAACATGTACCACACAAGTTAGTATTAAGTCTTTTTTGCGAGTAAGGCCTCCAAGCCGTCCATTCATTGGGCATTGCTTTTAGAAATGAAGAGCTAGTGAATTCCGTATAATAATTACCTATTATACCAGTATACGTATGATGATTAAAATATACCTCAGAGCAAGCAAACGTTATTGAACATTTTCTTCAACAGTATATGCCTTTGAGATTATATTTGTATGTATGATTTTTATTTGTTATTAACATATAGTCCATGTCTCATCCCTTAAGTTATTTTCATCCAATGATTACTTCATCTGTGAACTCATTATTCGAGTCATATTGATTCAACAATATGAAGCAAAATCTATCATCTAATTAACCCTATTCCACCATTTAATCAAATGTAAAAAATATTTTCTTAAATCATAAATAACGTAAATAAAATGATAAAATACATAAAATTTTCAACAATCACATCTGAGTAATCAATCCTTGGCGATGAATAGAGTGTCAATAACTAAGTTTTTCTACCAGAAGTAGGCGTTAATATCAGAAACCCACTTTCAATCCATAATGCAGAATTCTGTCTCCACAAAAGACGAATTTCCAACACCAATAGTGCCTCCGGAACACAGCTAGATTTTTTCTTAGATTCGAAACCCCTAATGCGCTCCCCTCACCTCACCGCCAAAAAATTGGGTAGTTAACGTCAAACGCACTCCCCCTCTGTCCTAACTTCCTTCCTATATATTGTTATTAATGAGAGGAAAAAATCCCGAATTTAGGGGAGAATAGGTATTCGAAGATTGAAGGGGTGAAAAAAGAGAGAGACCGCTCGACTATAAAAACCTCCGCCTTGGTTTCTGCAAGACTAAACCTCTCGCAACCCACTTTCTCCCCAACCAACAACCCATTCCTTCATAAACCTTCACTCCTTTCTTCCAGGGGAAAACCACATCCACCTTCCCTTCCCTTTCCTGAATCATCCAGGGCTCATTCTTTCCCCTTCCAATGCCTTGCACCCTTAACTGCACGTAGAGAGCAATAGGGGACGGAAGGAAGGTTGGGTGGTCGCGTTTTGTATGTGGAGGGATTTCCGGTAAAAAAATGGAGACCTGAGAAATGAGGGAAGGGAGAAGAAAAATATTTATGCCCAGGAAGAATTTTTAGCCCTCATTTTATTTTCTTGCGCCATTTTGGTCCTCCTCTTCCTGCACCAAAGACTTGCCGGTCGACTGAGAATTGAAAATTCCGGAAGGAGGTGGTCTTTGAAAACGCGGTTTTTGAGGAATTTATGCTTCCTCCGCGTTGCGTAGTTCTTTTAGAAATATTTACTATTTCCCGGCAGTAATATTCTCTTAATTGTAGCTTTCCTCCAGTGCATTACCATTTTCGATTACCAGTGCATAGAATTTGAACATGAGAACGTCTGTTGATGGGGTTGAATCCGATGAGATATCTTCCGATGCACTTTTCAGGATGAGTAGGGTATGACTTTTTGATTTCCTGTCTTCCCTTATGAAATTGAAGATGTGCTAACAGATGTCACACGAACACTGAATTCTGGTTAGGTATTATTGTATTCCTTGTTTACATGCATATTATTACAATAATGATTTATGATGTACTACAATTAACAAAATCGTCCTACCCGTTTATATTTTCATTATCTTATTTCCTCACCTTCCTCGTGAGGTCCGGTTCTGATGATGCTCTGTACAACTTTATAACATACTAACTTCTACCTAAATATTAAATAGCATCAAGCAGCTGTCAATGAACACCTTTAAGTGAAAATTGAAAAAGTAAAGCTTTGTTACAATGCGGTGAGAAAATGTCGTAAATTACTTATACTTAGGTGAAGTAGATTATGTCACGGGGACGATGTATCACTAGTAAGTTCACTTACGAAAGACAAATCCAGTTTGTTTACCATTATAAATCCAGTTATTTTACCATTATTTATTATAGAATAAATCCGATTATTATTTTACCATATCTTTTTTATTTATACGATTGGTTGCTTTTTATTTTTTAATATAATTGATAAACTCAGCCTTCACTTCGTGGAACCGAGCTATTTCAGTCATCATTTTCTCGTGATAAAAATTAAATTTTTATGTTCATAGTGGAAAACAGCTCACGTCTGTAGATAGGACTGCTGACTTTAAGGTAGTCAAAGTAGAAGTCTTTCCCGTCACAGTGAAAACCGCTTGAGTTCGGAGGTGATTTGAACTCAAGCGTGCAAAATTACGGATTCGGGACTTGACGGAAGGAGGGTGACGGTACATATATGCGTCAAAATGAGTGAGGTTTGAGACATCCTCACGATATTAAAGGCGCACATGAGTTTTGAAGTTCTTCCCTTATCCCACACTTATTAACAACTTCTGCTCATCCATATAACGCCTCTTTTAACTCCCCCACCCAAAAGCCGAGCTTCTCCTCATATAATCTCTCCCTCTCTCCCTTCCCTTCTTTCCCATCGCTTATTCATATCGGTGCTCTCCTTTCTGCGTCCATATCCTCGCTTTTTAATCTTCCCTTTGATGAGGAGTTAAGTCGCCTCCTCTTTATAATGTATCCCAGAGGAGGGAAGAAATTAAAAAGGCTACGCCGCTATTAGGAACTTTGATGAAACGTATTTCTTGGGATAATAAGTATTCGTGCGCGAAAATCGCTTGTATTCAGTTCATTTGCGCTTTTTAGTTCGATTTTATTCCTTGTAAAGTAAGTTAACCGAAAGGCACGATGAAGAATGCACCAAAGTAAAACTTAATCCTCACTAGGGAAATTGATTAGGATCCCATGATGAAATAAACTCATAAAGATAGATGATACAGTCTCTGCTTAGTTTCGGCATGACCATGTCATTCATCTTACCCAAGAATGTTTAGTTGGAGTTCATCGGCATATGAGGATGCAAGAAGGATATTTTTTCCTTAGAATCCTGTATTTTGAATATTTTATAAATGTATTATTTTCAAGACGTTCTTCAAATATTACGTAACCTTTTATCCTTCCGGATACTCAAATATATGCTGAAATATTTTAATGTATAATTTCGCCAACAATCTATATCTATAAATAATGTATATAATATATATCTATATAACATAAAACGAAATACCTACATAACTACTTATAACGATGCGCAGTAAATTATTGACAAATAAAACCACTTTGAATTCGACAAAAAATTGAATATAGAATTTTTATATGTGTAATGACGAATAGTTTTGTCTGATTATAGACATTCATTATGGTTTGAGTTCGTCCGTTTCTTGTCATGAAAAAACTTAGCTGTCACATCCGGTGATAATCTCTTCTTTCCTTGGTTTATCTTCGTATCCATTATTTGGAATTTTATAGGTGACGTTTATCCTCCAACAAATTTTAATAAAGACGACTTATCCTGTACGCCCCTGCTCTTCTCAACAAATTACTCGAGCGCGGGAATGAGAAATTTCTGTTCGAACAAGTTTCCCCTAATCTCCGCATGGCTCCGCTAAGGTGCTGCGGAGTTGCAGGGATTACTTTTTGGGGTTTCGATGCAGAGGGAAAGGGTATCGGTGGGGGATGTTGTAAGTAAGCGACGTATCCTTCGAAATTTCTCCCGGGGGTGCGCTGGTATCTGGGTCATTATCCTGATTGCCTTGCTCATTCGCGCAAACAATGCGATCCAGTTGATTAGAAAATCATCCGGAGCTGTAATGATAGCAATTGATCACTCGAAGGTATTCCTTACGTTGATTAGTAGTCCTCCGATAGCGTCGCGTGCCGGAAAGAACAATGCGTTCAGATATGCAGTTTGACGCTTGACGTTTCATTAATTAAGGGTGGATATAACAAATGAATTGAAATAATTTTTTGTTCCGCAAAGTCACGGCTCATTCCATCAATAGTGTTTCATTAATTACTTCGAACAAACTTTGAGTCCTACTGCAAATTATTCCCGAGTCAACATTAAGTAATATGTTACACTGTCATAAGTTATTATTTAAGTCACCTCACTTACTTTAGTCTCATTGTTTTTCATGTTTGTGATGATACGAAGGCTACTAAGGTTATGTTGATTAATGGCATTCCCCTAATTGAATGCTATCAGAAGTGTGACATTGACTTATTTTGCCGCTTTTACGTGGATGTTTTCCTCTCCTATCGTTTTGGCTCAGTTAGGAAAATAAAACACTCCTCATTTTGGTAGCTGATGATGGAAGATTCTAAGTTTAAACCAGCCTTCGGGCTAAATATTACACATACACTATATAATACCTTACATTTTTATCAGTTAAATTATTTATCTGGCTTACCTGCTATTTGATAGTTTAGGAAATACTGCCTTGAAATTATATACTCATAATTTACTCATACTTTAAAATTTAAGTGAAGTTGGTTTTGTCTCCTGACCAATGTGACTAATGCATCTATTTCAGTGTTGCTTACAAAAAGGTTTATATAAGGGCTATTTATTAACTACTTCTTACCTTGCATTGATTAATTTCATATGTTAAGAATGTATATAACTATGCGATCTTAGAATAACCCACTATTATTTTGCTTTATTGCAGAGACCTGAGCAACAACCACATCGTGAAAGTGGCCGCGGATGCTTTCCTTGGGCTGAAATCACTGACGTCTTTGTAAGTATTTAAATATCTTTTTTATTTATAAATTTTATAAATGTCCATTATGATTCATATTTATCAGATAAAATCTCATCATAAATCAGTCACGTCGTCTTCGCCACGATTTCAAGTAAATTATATAACTACTTCTAAGCTCTCTCCTAGTCAACTTAAATGTGTCTATAGAAGCAGAAGGATAAATTTCCCTCCGCTACATAGATGACTACCTAATTAAAGTGGAAAGACTTAATCTCTCAGCGCAAACAGAGAGGCGTGACTTGCTAATACCGCACTGCTCCAAGGGAATATGCTCACTCAACAGTCTCACTGAGCGTAATTGAAGAAAGCCGGGGAAGGGAAAATTAAATTCGGCTCTGGCGACTTTCCCGCCGATCATTTAAAACATACGACCATATTCATAATCCTACTCAGAGCTTGACTTACGCTGCACGAGTACAAATCGCATCTCTCAGACAAACCATTAAGCATTTCTCCAGAAGCCTTCAAGACTCCTCGGTATTAGCCACGAATCATCACGCACGAGTTCCTAACGACCGTACTCCTTCGGAATAATGGAGAGAGAGGAAGGAAGAGAGCAGAATCCTCTGGTACATTTCCTGCAGCCAAAAACCCCTAAGAAAGATTCCTGTCTTAAAAACCGCAGCATGGCGAGGAGCGCACAGTCGATTACTTCCCTGCTTTCGTTTCTCCCATTACGCCCTATTTGACTGACTATCCTTCACTCTTTTCCCCCCGACCTCATGCCCCCTTACCGCGTCTATGGGAACTTATCCGTGGCCGACTCATTTCGAGCCGACGTGTCCATCCGCGCAGAAGGAATTAGACGAAAAGAATTCGGAGAAAAGGGGATGGAAGGAAGTTAGATTGGGCGCTAACTGAAGTGGTGGAAGGGAGAGGTGAAGTGGGAAGGAAAAGAGGGGTCCTGAGTTTCGGAAGTCGGCGATCGCTTGTTTAACGGAAGGGATTTGTGTGAATTATACGGGAGCGATAGAGAAGGCCGAGGGAAAAATATCGCCGATTTGGAGGAACGAGAGTTTTTTTGGGTTATAAGACGCGGATTTATGAGATTTTCCGGGGTTTTATGCTCTCTCTGCGTGAGAAAGAGTTGAAATATATATCTTATACATCGTTCCAGATCTGCTCACTTGCGCTGGTTATAAGCGAATTTCTCAGAAAAAATTGGAATGAAAATCTAGGGCAACAACTTAAGCTAAATGTGGTTTATAAAATACTCCATAAAATATTGGATACATGGGCTAGATGTAATAATAATGCAAATATTTGAAAAACTGTAGAATATAAAGTAATTAACTGGAATGTCATTTCAACGTGCTTTTGTAAGTCTAACCTGCATTATGTGAAAGGAAAGAACTGAAATAGAAAAAGTTTGTGGTAGCCAGGCCAGAAATTTCACTGCCACGATGGTTTTTATAACCAATAGAGCGCAATGACTTTGTTGATTATGTATTATATTATATATTATAGTGAGATAGCCCGGTCGAAAATTGATCAATTCTTTATTTAACATTAAGCACGTGGATCACATGTAAGCACCGCCTATTTTTATCGTTCGTTTTCTACTATCACAAATATATGTTAAAATAATCGTCACACTCATAAGTTGCTCTCATTCTTGTCTCAGAAATTGTTCTTTCCTATAAAATATTATACTTTATTGTACCGCCTTATAAATAAATCCATCGTTTTTCATCCTCTCATATTCAACCACAATTTTTTTAGGAGAAAATATTTCTCAGTGCTAGAATGAATCAGGATCCGGTCCAATTTCCCTTTATTATCATTAAAGTCATTTTTCTTGTCACTCCAATCTGTCGCAACCCATTTCTTCGTTCCCGATCTTATCCTTTTATTAAACTCTCTCCATTCATCTGCACGTCCGTGTTCCGAAAATATCAGTGTGAGAACCTTTCTTTCATTAACCGCAATGCCTTTGACCTCTGTACAACGTCCTGCCTTTACTTAGCTTGGAGAATGACGAAAGTTGCTTGTTCCCGATGTCTGTATTTTTATTCTCGCGTAGACGCAATGGCGATGTTGATAGATAAAAAAGGATGGCTTGTCTGGGAAGAAGGGCGTAGAAATAGCGGTTAAAGAGGGTAAGTGAAGGCTTGGGAGGGAAGGAGATGGGACGAAGGCGATGGGGTGGAGGGAACGAAGTAACCGCTAGCGCTGGAAACAAGTGTTCTCGTCAGGAAGAAAATCAGTGAAGTGCAAAGACAGGTGACGAGCAGTTGGAGATGACGTGGCATCGTTAGGAATCGCAGCCTTGGAATGAAACCGATAGCGTTGGTAACTAGTCGTAACATTTTCTGATCTTACGTTCTTAAAGGTAAAGATAATGGAAGTTCATTAAAGTTATGCGAAATTAGTCTATCTAATCTTGATTATTCCCATTCAGAAGTACTCAAACTTCGTGCTTTTATATAACTTTAAGTATCGGTTTTAATAAAATTCAACTTGTAAAATTTGTTTAACTTAATTTCATTTACTTTTATTTTTACATTTATCAAATGAATTGAAAAATGTTGTGCATTGTTGAATCCAACGAATTTGATTTTCTGAATAGCTAGCTGAGTCTGAACTGAAGGAAAATGAGTTCCATTTCGCAGCATAACAAATATTAAATAGTATATAATACATTAATAGCTGCATGAAGGCACTTTTCTATATTGTGTACCTGAACAAATTGTTTTATAAAATATTTGAACTTTTGAACTATTTAAGCATCTTTTATTAAAATCGTTTGAAGATGATGATTAAAAACTTTATATGCTCTTCTCTAAAGTTCAACAACTTTGCTTACTTCCGTGAAATAATCAAATACCCGGAAACAATAAAAAGCATTTTATTCTCCGAAAAAGAAAAGGGAAAGGGGAAATCTCGCAGAACGGGAAAACAGTTCGAGATTGAAACTCACATTTCCCCGGAACCAACAAAATTCATCTCCCAATATGAATAGCATTTCTGCGCAAAATAAATAAAGACGAGCTATATTTTTCCCGTTTATCGCGCGACTGTTTCCATCCGTCGAGATGATAGGTCCTCTTCCACCCACCGTGGGACCACGTCAAATAGGACCGAACGTTTCACTCCCCATTCCCGGCGTTTAGGGCTTATTCATTCTTTCCTTCCAATCTCGATAAAGTAGTCCAACAAGATCGAAAGTGAACGCTCCTTTTGCGGAAGGAAAGGTGCAGATTCGGGCCGAGGCAAGCGACGTAAGAGTAAAAAAGAATCGACATGAAGGGCGTCATTTTTTCCCATCCGGGCGCGGATTTTTCGGTGGCGCAATAGGCGTGTTATGTTTTGACGGAGTGGTTGCGTGATCCAGGATGAGTGGCTGTCTGTAAAAGGAGGCGGAGGATCCGTTGTGGGCTTTTTTGATCGATTGGGACTTGCATTGGATCGGACGAGGTTATTAGCGGTGTGAGTGGGCGTACGAAGAGGGAGGTTTGACGGGAGAACAAGAAGGCAGATAAATATAAGGGGACACGAGAAAAGGAAGAGATAAGAAAGGGATGCTGGAAGGTTGAGGGCGTGAGAGCGGAGCAAATCGTATGACTGGTAAGAATATCGCTGCACGCTGCAAGGAGAAGCCATTTCTTAATGTTAACTTACGACCTAGGATACCTCCACGATGTCCAAAATTTTCAATTGCTTAGAGTTAGACCCGATACTCTGGATCGCTGTATATCATTTTGAGGTCGTCGAGTATTTATTGGCTGCCAGATAGTGGCTTAAACCAACAAGAAAGTTTACTCTGAGCATAAAATAAAAATCATCTTAACTGGGTAGGGCCTTGACTTTGCCGTACGATGCCTTCAAGAATTTAAAGAACAGACTTCTTCGCTGTACCACAGAATTGAATTATGCGATCGGTTTTGAAGATTACTTGTCTTCATCAATCCTCATTTTTCAATTAATGTATAGAAATATAGTTTATGAGATGAGATGGGAGCAATTTTCAGAATAGATAACATCACAGCTGAGTGCTTGCGTGAGTAGTATTTCTCCATTTCTTAGGAATGATTTTACTAAAATCTAGTCGCATAGTAAGAATTATAAAATTCAGCTTCTTTAATGAATATTATAGCTCTGGTTAGAAAAGACAATATAACATAATTAGCCTTCTACGTAAGGTAATTTTTGTTGTTCACCTCGAATAAAATTTAAAATTTGACTTCAATTATTCGACTTGAAAATAATCCTTCTTAATTATGCTTTCGAAAGTGCTATAAGTGTATAACTTTTTCCAGAGATAAATCTATCGAATATAGTTTAACTTTATTGACCCTTAAAAGTACATGAATCGAATGTATATTAGTGCATAATCCGGATATCGTTCATATCTTCCTTAAAACACCAAAGTTTATAGCGAAAATAACTTTTTCATTATAAGATTGAGTTATTTTCAAAGAAACTTAATGACTTCCCCCCTCCAAAAATATAAGATTTGATTTTTGATTCCTATTTTTTGGTGTTTCGGAGGCTTCCAAACTCCAGAAAAAAAATTCTGGCATAAGGAAGTTGCAAAGCTAAAAAACTATAAGAATTTATTTTTGATTCTTAATGTTTGGGTGTTTAGAAGGCTTAAAACTCTAATTTCTGACATTTCAAATCCACTGCTTGATATATAAAGATTTTTATGGAAGAATATCCTTGGCCAGAAAGATTTTCTTTACGAAATCCGTTGAAATCCATCCATCTCTTGTGATGCAGAATCCCTCTAAATCCATGGAAGAGGATCAATATGAAAGCTTAAAGAGGGAAAAGAAGGATTCAGAAAAAAAGACGAACGATCCGCGATCTTCGTCGTGACGAAGACGTTCGTGCGCGTTGTAAATTCCTCTCTCGGAAACTTTGCAAAACGGGATTTTCTACTTTCGAAGGCGTTATGGCGCACGTTTCGAGTATAAAGCGTTCCAAGTGAGAAATCGATACATTTTGGTACAGTTAAAACGAAAAAATACCTAATCCTTCCTCATATTTTTATTTGTCACGCCCGTTGCCATGGATATCTGGGTTCTTTCTAATGGTATGGGCTAAAATTAAAAAAGACATTTTCCGGGATTAAGGTGGGAACATAAATTTTTATCTCGTTTCAGAAAAATCGGGGCGTGACACATATCTGGAAATCTTTCCTCAATCTTTATGTATCAAGACCACGGAGATAAAAACACTATTCATTCACGAATCAACTCGTCAATTTGCTGACGGAGGCCTTTATTTTTTTCGACGTTGCATGATTTCTGTGTCACTAAGCGAGTTTTGTGTTTAGGCGTAATTAGGACAGAATTCGACTAATTCAAGCTTCAATCTATATTTTAAAGATGTTAAGCGTAATTGTAAATTGGTCAAAAATCTTTCAAAGGAGAGGAATTGAACTATAATAAAATCACGAAAAACTACTCCTGAAAGTATATTTCGACGTTACGTAGAATTTATGTTGAAGGTCTGAGGCGATTCACATTTTAATAATTACAATTGTGCTTGTACGAGATTTTAATATTTGATATGGTTAGGAATGTTTCCTTTCGGAATTATGGAATTCTTTGATATTGCATTGAATTTTCGTGATTATTTCATCACTTTGGTTTCTTTATATTCTACTATACGGCTGAATTGCTCGTAATGATTTAAGCGCCACCACATCTTTCCATTCTTTGTTTAAAATCTTAATTTACGATAAAGTCCTACTGATATATCAATGAAGTGAAAGAAATTTACCCTTAAAATGCTAGAAAGGTGAACACTAAGTCTGAAAATGGGGTTGTTCCATACAGAAGAAACAATGGCTTTCTAAACATCGATGTGATTACAACCGCTACACAATATAAATGTAAATCTGGCGAAGGATTTTAGGTAGATTCAAATTCTCTCCAACGAAAAAAAACGACCGCAGCAAACTTCCCACATACATCATCATTATCGGTCCTTTTCTTCCCTTCGAACTTTTCGTATTTTTTATTTCCTACTCCTGCGCTAATTCCTACTCACCTCTTAGAGAGTTCGTGACGAAGTCTCACGAAAAGCCCTCGCGTTCTAAGGGAAAACACGAAATAAAAGAATCCCTACGACCTCTCCTTCTCACGGAGGTCAGCAAAGTCTTACACACGAAAAAGAGTCAAAAGGTCTTACAGAAAAAAATGAAAGAGGTTCTTAAAAACCTTTTTAGATCTCGAGTTATGATTTGGACCGCTGCCGTATGGAACGGTTCGACGCTAACAGATGGGGCACGCTTCCCAAAGCCACTGTGCCCCTTCCCACATCCTGCTAAACCAATCTCCTTCCTAGTACACATCTATCTCCTATTTCTCCGTAATTCAGCTTCATATGCGCCTTTGCCGACTTCCATTACGTTTATAATTCATCATTTGAGACGTTAGAAGGAACGTTCAACTCTCGTTTTCATGCAAGACTCTCTTTGCTTTTTTATATTCAGCTTACATCCGTAATGTACCCGATCGCTCAATGTCTCTCTCTTTATTTTTATTGCGGTCTCCCAAACTCGATTCTTACGTCATCGATTTCCTTTAGCGTGAACTTTTATTTTGCGATTTGTTCTTTATACTCTTCCTAGCTTTCTCTTTCGTTTCTTCTTGTTCTCTTTGTTTTTTCTTCTTTTAGCTATCTTCCTTGTGTTGCCATTAGGTTTTCACTCGTCCGTTTTTCTTGATACTTACATCATTCTTCGTCGCCTCAAACTTTAGTTATTCTATATGTTTCATTCCCTCCAAATTATCCATACAAATCTTGTCCTTTTTGATATCTTCTTATCAGTTTTTCTGTTTTATATCATCTCAATATTGATTCTTCTGCCTCTCTTATTTTCCTACGGACCGTTTTCTTCGAAATTAAAGATTTCAACCATATTGCTATTTAAGACAGTGATGCATGTTTTTCAGCATAGTTGGGTTCCCGGATAGCCAAGTGGGCTACACGTTCGACCATGGTGAAAGCGGTCCCGGGTTCGATTGCCGGTGGGAGCCCGCATGTGAAATGAACTCTGCTGTCAAAGAAATTCTAACAATACTACTACTATTTTTCAGAATTATTTTTAGTTTTGCTTACGAGTCCTATCAAGGGAGGCGGTATTTTTCTTATTTTCTACCAGAAACCGATTTTTTCTCGATTTTCTATATTTTTCTTTTACTATTTTTACAGTGGTATCTAAAAGAAAATTCTTCTCAAGTTTCTATTCTTTTAGCTTCCTTTGCGCTTTTCCCGCCCTTCGATTTTCAATGTCCTCATTGCTCATCATATTCCTTATCTTCTAAATTGTTCTCGTACTTCTTTCTCAGGTTCCTTCCATCACATTTCTTCTCCCCTCTCTCTGTCCTCATTCCGATGGATCCCCATCCATCTTCTGCCTTTCATGTCACGGGCTAATAAACACGCATTACTACATACACGTATGGACGAGAGAGAAGAAGAGGGATGACCTTGTGCAATTTCAGGATCGATTTGGTCTATTAAAGTTGCTTCATTAAACAGAATCAAACTCTTTGTGCGAACTCTTTTCTATTGACGAGTATCTACCGCCTATTTGCTGCGCGAATAGGACTTAAAATGCATCATAAACTAGCGTAGATGGTTTATTCCGATTCGAATCAGACCGTGGAATAGAAGAGTGCTCTTTTTCATTACAACCATTAGCCGGGGCGCCTAACAGTCATCAGAATAGTCACTGAATTGAATGGAATCGAGGGGTTCATTGGTGAATGCCCATGCATTGACACGGAGTCATTCAGGATCAGTATGCGTAAGTTCAGAAGTCATGCAATCATTTTCTTTCTAACGTTTGGATTCTCAGAACAGATCATTCATTGAATTCCTGAATCACACAAGTTTCCCCATTTCATAAAAATCGATCTCATTAGACATTTTTCGTATTTGCGCCACACATCTATCTAATGTGAAGGAATGAATTTTACTGAAATGTTAATGTTAAATTAATCGCAATAAAATCACAAGTCTAGCGATACAATAATTATGATAGTAATTTCTCTTGTATTTTGGTGTATTCGTTATCTTTGCCTTTAAATCATGTAATAACTCATACATATCTAGAATATATTATAAATTATTTGTATTTTTTATAAACATGGAGATTAAATTCGTTTAAATATAAATTAAAAGGACGATGTCCCTGTGTATTCATTTTGAGTCATTGTTTAAAGCTATTGACGAAGGTTTTTTCTACTTTTACATAACTATAATCCATTTTATACACTTGATCATTATCATCTACAACGGAAATATCATATAAATTTTAAATCGCACTACCTTTTTTAATATTTAGTAAATGCACAGGTTGAGTACAACAGAAACAGAGAGTATTTTTCAATTTGCTCATTGATGCAGTACGTTTGCATCTTTTAGTCCATTAATATTTATAGCTAGATAATTGCATTTAAATTTGCTGCGCATCAAACGTTACCTCCATAGTAATTAACTTGTAGGATATTTGCTCTCCCTCCTTTGATCTGGATTCCAAACCACATTAATATTGGGGCGCAGTCTTTCGGATGTGGGTCGGCGTAGCGCCAAATCCGATCTCCTTTTGCCATTGCAACTTAAAATTTCTTGTTAAGGGCGAACGTAGCAGCGGACGCCATGCTTCATTTAACCGCTCTCCGGAGAGAGTATCCACTCGCGCCGCCAACAATAGACTTTTTCTCTTTCTTTCTGCACACAAAGCGATGGTTATGTGCGCCGTCTGCTGTTGTTGCGGTCTTATAGTCTCTTCCTCCACGCTTCACTGCTACCTTTGATAGAGTCTGTCTTTTCTCCCACTGATACGCCTCCTCACGCCATTCCGGATGGCGAGAGCGATTTCCGCACAGGATAATGCCTCATTTTTACTTCTTTTCTTCTCTCTATCATCCACAAAAGGCCGCTCTACAGGGGATTGGATTTCGATTTTTCTCGGGTCATCGAAATGCCACTCTTTTTTTGCCGTCTTACTCGCAGAAATGGGCGCAAAATGTAATCCAAAAGCTCCTCGATGAGTTCGACAGTGAGCTTGACAATCTATTTTCACTGTGATTAGAAAAATAAAGGAAGATTCTTCGAGTGCATCTTCTGCTATACTATATTAAGGAAATTTAACTTAAGTGAAACTCAAAGGTCTCAACAAGGCCATGATTATATAGCCAATGAAGTTTATGATGAGCGATAATATTTCCTGTTGTTCATTTTTTCAGAATTTTTACAAATTTACGTTGCAATTATCTAAAACATCGCATTTTCTCTTCAATTCCAGGGTCCTGTACGGGAACAAAATCACCGATCTTCCAGCAGGAGTCTTCTACGGGCTTTCTTCCTTGCAGCTCCTGTAAGTTTATCTTAAAAAAATCTTGAAATTCAATTTGAGTAATAAGCCTAACTAGTATTTAAGTAGTATTTTATGACTGCGGAGAATCTCAATAATACCTGAAGTAATCCTTCATTTAGGAATAACTTTTTTAATATGTTCAATATTTTGCATAATCTTTATCAATGTCGTAATTTTTCCAAATATCTCGTTGGCAATTATCATATTTAGTTTAGCAAGAGTCATCATAATATCCTCGAGTACTAATATCATAATCGTATTCTCTTTTTTCAGGCTTCTCAATGCCAATGAGATTTCCTGCATTCGGAAGGACACATTCCGGGACCTCGTCAGTCTCAACTTACTGTAAGTACTCAATTAGAAATTGTGTTCTCAAATTAAATATGACTTCTTACAAGTATTGTACAAGTCGGAAAAACAAGAAAGAAATATAAGGAACGTTAAATTTCATGGTACGAGTTTAACCAAACAACAAGAAAGTGGAAAAATACTTTGCTGATATCAAGCTTTGATTGATCTATCCCAAAGAAAATTTCCTCCCAGTATTTTTGGGTTTTGTAATATATTTTTTTAACTACAGAAATTTTCCAGGGGCATATCTTCTATCTCCCGGTTATATTCTTGAATGGAACCCTTCATTATCTTCCCTGTATCGACAGATAAGAGATTAAAAGCCCAATTAAAGCATTTCTCTCTGAGTAATTGAGGAAAATTGTCGTCCGTCCACATCGAGCATGTCAAAGGAAATCGCTCCCGAAGGTCCCCGGCATCCCTGAGCAAAGTTTTGGTAGCAACTCTCAATGGCCCCACCCAACTAATTAAGGCTTCCTCGCTCCAAATCTCCTTTCTACTTTTGACACGCAAGATGTTACGCATTCTCTCAGATTGTCCCCCTTTTTTATATCACAGCGGTATCTAAGTAATAAACAACCATTGAGGTTCTTGATGAACGGCTTTGATCGTTCCACGTCACCCCGCATTTGTGCCTTTTTTAGTTTTGGGCTCGTTTTATTTAAATTGTCAGTTCCGCTATCGCCTCGTTATTTTTTTTCATGTCCAGATTCTTTATCGGCCCCAATGGAACATGAAAGATTAAGTCGCGCTGGGAATGAATCCTTAGAAAGTCATGTTAATACCCCTAATGCGCGGCGAATATGTCCCGTAAATTATACCTTGCGGAGATAAGCTCTTGCAGCCGTGTTTTTGGTCTTTAGCCACGACTACTTTGCGGTTGTAATTTTCCACTACAACAGGTGAGGTGACTTTATTCTCTCGATCATTAATTTCTCTCTCGCTGTGTTTCATGTACGGTGCATTATACCTCTTTGAATGTTATAGATTTTTTAATACTCTGGAATGTTTTTTAGAATTAAAGTCCTTTGTGCTAAAGGAATGGATATAATTTGAAATCTTCTTTATAATTAAACGAAACAAAATAAAACTTGACTCTGTCCACAAAATCTCTGTGTGGATAGAGTCAAGTTTCATGTCTTATTTAGCTAAAAAAAATTGATAATTCCCACCAGTTATCGTTGGATTACTTTATAATAGCGAAAATTTCCGTTTCTTTTCTGTTTTTATGTACAAATTATTCAACCACTTCATACTTTTTCCTCTCACTTTAATTCTTATTGAGGTTTAGAGAAAATGTTAGGAAGCATCACATTACCTCTGAATAACTTCCTTTTATTTTCTTGAAATTTTACCCTTCTCCCTGAATTTCAATACCAGCTTTCGTCGCACATCTTTTTCGTAAGTTGGTTATTCTCGTTTTTAACTATACAAGTCTCTCGGAAAGATATACACCGGTCTGTGTTCCTTTTTCATTAACATAAGCAGTATTAATTATCTGTTTTTATCCTATTAAGCCTCATTCAAAAACTCACTGATAGAATCCTTTCACTAGACCACAATGAAATGACTTCTTAGTCTGTTTCGTTAAAGCCTCATTCCTTCTACAGGAGTTTTAGAAGCTAATTAGTAGAGGGCTTGAGGTTCGAACTGGCCTCCGGGCTAGTACACACTGATGAATCCATTCGTTAGCCGAGGAATCACTTCGTTTCCTTCTACCATTCAAACATCTTCTCCATCATTTTAAAAAATTTTCTCCCTCCGGAGAATATTCTCTCACTCCTTCGCTTGCCTCAATTCTCAACTCCGTCTCTTTCTTACATTTTCCTCTCTTCTCAGCGCACCCATTAATGGATTACCGATGGGAATCACTCGACGAGTGCCGTGAGAGAAATAAAACAACATCGGAAATGGAAACATTCCCATGGGATCTGCGGGTGGGAATGGAGTGCGTAAACCGCGACATCTCTTTCTCTTCCGAAGAGAATCTCGTCTCGCGTGACGGAAAAATGGGAATTCAAGTTCCTGAGACGAGAGTTCGGAAAGAAAAGGGAGAAAAACTATTGCAGGATCAACGTCTTTTATACTCTTGACGTTCAGAGATTTTCTTCCGTGTTTACTTTTGGGAACCAGCTGCTCGCAATTCTCCCTCTCGGTACAAGGTTCATGCATGTTTACAAAAGTTGGGATTGAGCTCTTCCAATGGAAAAGGACTGGCTTCTGCTCTCTCGAAACACACCTCTTAATAACGTTGCATCTGTATCCTTTCAAGAAAATTCAAACGCCCGACAATGTATTCAACTTCTCGCTTCTCAACTTTCTTGTCTTATAGAAATCTCATTGCTAGAGGAACCGTCACCATGATTGTGGCTGCAAAGTTTTTCAATTAGGTAATATCTTTATACAAACAAGTATTCCATTATGACGTTCAACTTCCACTCCTTTGAATGTGTAAAACATTTTTAATGATGCACACATCAAGATAATTAAGAGAAATTAATGGAAAATTTATTAACAGTAGCCCATTCTCAGTGCTTCTTACCAAGAAATAGCTACACAAAACTGCGAGTACCGTAATAAATTTGGATCCACCTAATTTAATAAGAAGTTTCAAGTCGATATGATTATAATTATCATGCAACATAGCTTTCATTTCTGATTTCTATAAATTTCATAGTATTTAGTCATGACTATTCCTTTATTTGTACACAAGAAATTTATTCATTTCATTATTTTTTGTTTCCATTAACCTCATTGAATTAGGTATCCATCTTAAAATATTAACTTGAAATACGAAACTACTTATTATATTCTCTCGAATTTCATTTAAACCGATGATAATTCATTAATATTTTGCGACCACCTAAAGACAAGTATATGTTTACACAGAAAGTATATAGTCGACACAGAATGCAAAAATAGAAGTAATTAGTATAAATATTACAGAAATGCACAGTAATGGCAGTAAATAAGGATACGATATTTTAGAGAGTATCACTAAAAAAATATTTACATCAGTTATAGATTTTTGAATATCAGTTATAATTGGCAAAATAACTATAACTCACCGACTTGACCTGAATTATAAGGTAAATATACCTAGAATTTCGTTTCAAAATCCCTACCTATACTGTTTATATTGGCAGTGTTCGAAATTTAACACAATTTTTAGCATTTACTTCAATGCGTTTTTTATCAGACCAAACCTATTTTTAACTATCGATGCTTTGCGATGACATACTATTCCCATCAGTTGAAAATTACGTATTTCCGCCGTTTTTCTCCTTTCCATTCCTTCATGCCTTCGTTATTTTATTTCAACGAAGTATTGGCTTGTGGAAACATCCTTCACAATTCCTAGCCGTCGCTCTGCCATCGCTTCTGTTTATTCGCCGGATTCCGAACGCCCTCCCTTTTTCCATTTCCCCTTCGCAGTCATTTCTATCCATTTCCCCAAAGCGTTCCCCTCCATCCGCAAATCTCCCTTAAATGGCGTACGAGTGATGGGAGCCGTAGCTGACCAACGGATTAAAAATTAATTACGGAGTTTCATAGGGGTCGGAAGTTGGAGAGAAGTGGCTATGTGGAGAATTGCACCAGTGGATGTGTTGCGGTCGCAGTGTTATGGTTTCGTAAAGCTTAAGCTCTTTTTTCCACCCGTTTCCGCTTTCAACCCACGTTTTCTATTTTTACCCCCGTTTTTCCTCTTAGTTTTTCCGCCTCGCTTTAAATGTAATGGAGGTGTCATTGCTTACTGTTCTGCTTGAACTCGCCCCTCGAATTCTTCACGCCTCTTTAATTCTCTATCGTTATTTTTTAAATATCCTTTTCTCTTTAAGATGGACCTTTTCTCAATTACATGCATCGTTACCTGCGTTTCTTTTACTCTTCGACTCAAATCATTTTTTGAACTGCTTACAATGGGATATTTCCTTTAAAATATTTGGTTTCCAGCTTACGAATTATTATTAGTGATGTTTGGTCCTAGTCCCAGACTATGAAAATAAAACCCGCAGATAATACTTTTGTATTGCCATAAAATGAGAAATCATTTTGGGTTCTTTAATTAGTTCGTAAATATAAATTTATAATTACCTATCAGCGTACGAATTTATTTATGGCCTGAGTTTTCATCACAATTTGATATGATTCCCTTATTCAACTTCTGATAAAAGACTAATTGGGTAACTGTTTTACCTCTAAAAGGCAAAAGTAGACCACCCCTATTAGTTATAGTAGGCTTTCAATAAACAAAGTTACTCTTAATTTAATTTCCCTTAATGCTATTGAATTACTAGAATGAGTCTTTTCATTCCTATACCATTCTTAATGTGGTTAACATTGCACACTTGTGCTAAATCAAAATTAATTACCATCATTTGTTAATACATGATATTTTTCATGAATTTCAGTCTTGTTACACTCTCTGCCATAGACTGTTCTAGTGAGAGCCTGAAATACTTCGGTTAGTTATCGTACAAGATATTTTATTTTTGGTACGTTTCCCCTTGCGCTCACTCAAATAAATTATTTCTTTCCTTGTTCTATTTTTGAAAAAATACGTCCTTCTCTGCCTCTCGCAAATATTTCCAAAAGCCTTTCTCATTTCCTCTTTTCCATTCAAATTCGACTTCCATCGCCTCCCATCATGACGTTTTCCTTATTTTATTCGTACTTTCATTTCCATTCTTTAACTTCCTGTTCACCTCCCACCTTCCGCTGTCTTTTCCCTTAATATGGGACTCTATGCTTATCTACAGCTTCAAATATTTGCTACACATGAAAAGTTTGAATTTCGGTTATTTCTGTATGTTTAATATAATTTTCTTTATTTTCTGTATTCATCTGTCCAAACTCCATCCCAAAGGTTTCTTTATTTAATACAATTCCTTTTCTTTTCTCTTTTATTCAAGTTCCTTCTTCATTTTTGTATATAACGTCGATTTCTTTTAATCATTCCCTTTATTTTTTATCTTTCTGCGTAAGTAATGCTGCTTCCTAAAATAATTTCAGTTTTTCCTTGTTTCCCGAATTTCATCGCGAGAAATTATGATTTTAAAATTATTAATGACGTGAGCTCAGATGTGAGTATTCACAGAATTCTACGCTGAAAAAATATTTAAAAAAACAATTTGAGTATTGTGTTTTAAATAGAGCTATTTTCAGTGATATAATCTTCCTAAAATTGTTCTTATTTAAATACTCTTTGCCACTGTATTATGCATTTTTACGTCTTTCTCGAATGATTCACTACATACATTTTACAAAGACCTCACAATATCCATTTTAATTCTCCCTATTCACTCTTTTGAGTCGCTGATTCTCTCTCTATTTCTGAAATTTAAAAACGTACAAAATTCGTCGACTTTGATATTTTTTGTCAGTAGCCTCTCAATACACATACATTCGATATTTTCGTTTCCTATTACATATACTGATTGTTCAGTGAATAAAAACATTAATAGGCCTCAATTAATCCTTTATTTGGGCAAGATTGGAACATAAACTACAATATCCTCTTCTATCTAACTCATCGTCAATGTAAGATAGATCGGATCATGAAACTAAAATTTAAAAAACTAATTTGAAACGAAATAGAATACCAGAAACTTATTCGACTGGCTTTGTCAATGAAAATTTCCAATCATTCGTTATCTATTACAAGATCGATTGCCCGAGTCAAAGAACACTTCTGCTTCAGGATGCTTTCTGACGGGTATATCACAAACAATTCCGTGACCTTTCGAGTGGCTTACCTTTTTAACAGGATGAACGTGGATATTGCGAAAAAATGCGGGAAAGGAACCCCAAATTCCCCATCTCTTCGACATAGAACAGCGCGGTCCGTTGAGGTAATTTCTCATCCCCACCGCCGTTTCATTACGTACAGCCGTCTTCTCCTACTCCCTCTTGAAGTTCCCCTTCCCTCCCTCTTTTTCTTTTAACTCTTACTCATACCCATTCCCCGCAAACTTTCCCCTCTCTCCCTCGGAAACACCCACTCCTCTCCCTGACGTTGTCTCGGTGACGCTAATTGGACAGCATCCCGAAGGAAAAATGACTAATTTGAGTAAAGGAGATAACGAGAAGAGCTCTGTGTGGAGGGGGTCGAGAGTGGAAAGAATAGAGGCACTCGCAACTCCTCTTCCGGCTCGTGTAATTTATTTTGGTTAAAGGATATTATTCTGCGAAACGATAGCCTTTCTCTTTACCTGTCGTGGCCTCGGAGGAAGTGACAAAAAAATAACGTTGACTGGAGTTTTTCAATTTTTTTGTCCCTGCGACCCGGATGCCCCCTTCAATTTTTTTCCTCGAGATCCTCTGCCTCGAGTTTTTCCGGATGTTTTCGTATTTTCTTCATTAAATTTCCGAATGTGTCTTTCTTATTTACATAACCTAAGCTGCTTTCGGGAGGCGTTGAAGAATGAAAACGGAGTTTTTTAACAAATGCATTTATCTTCTCTCTCAAAAAGTATTACATTTGATATTTTCTCTCTGTTGCTCTGAAGTAATTGTATCTTTATATTTTTGTCTTCTGTTCTCGTGAGATTTTTTTCCGAAATAAGCTAATTTTATTAACTCATTAAGGTACGGATATTGTTATGAGTCTATGGAAACGGACGCTGCTAGGCATTCAAATGGAATAAGATCCAACTAGATGTGCCTAATTGACTTATTCTTACCGAATAGCTCGTGCCTACTGTATAAATATTTAACCAGTATTAGAATAGTTTTATTTAATTAGTTCGGGAATGTTTTTCTTACCCTTATTTCCCTCCTCAACCAATAGGCATAATAACTCTAAAGTAATAAATTTCTAATAAACAATAAATTAAACTGATTTGTTGATGCGATTAAGCTATGAAAAATAATCTGCATCGGATTCTATGTAGTACAAACATTGTAAAACAATAATATCAAACAGAATTTATCAGTACCGAAAGAAATTTTTCATAATGCGCTAAAATAGAACGTAGCTATTCCAAATGAAAGTGTATTTTAAAAAAATTAATATAAGTGAGAATAAATAATAATACGAATGATAATAGTAATAAATATCTTTTCAAACCACATGAAAGGTCATATAAGGATAGATCTTCAAAACTGGTCTGATTTCGACCGTGGTGTTTCAATTACAATGCGATTTATGGATGAGTCAGGCCCCGGAATTTTAAGCAAATCGACAACCTCACACCTTCAGACTCGAAGGACTCCCAAGGAAAAAGAATGGCCCACATAAATCTCGAGCGAGCGCGTCAGGGTCATTTGCGAAACGCTTCCAGAGGAGAAACAAACACCCGAAAGGAGTGTACCGACGTGAAAAGGAGCGCGCCGCCACGGAATGAATTAATACCCATAATTCAGTCCCCCGCAAAACCAACGCCCATACACTCCCAGATCGACTCGCACCGGCCGTGGGATTTGGCCGCACAACATGGGACAGTCCCTCGGTGCGGCCATTAGCGGTTCCCCGCTACGCCTGACGTATAGACCGCCGCGCCAACGCGATGCCCCGCGCCAATTGTGCGTGCGTCCGCCACCCGCGTCGCTTCCGCCAACCTCATCCACGCCCTTATGCCAACAAACACGCCGTCGTCGTTAGAAGAGTGCCCTCGACATTGTCTTCAAACAATGCGACGCGCCTTAACGTGGTGCCGTCGTCAAAAATGAGTCGGGGGTCTTGGAGACTAAGACAGACACTGGGAGCAGTGGGAGATCTGGAACGCAGACGGGAACAGAAGGGATAAATATAAATAAAGATGAGGGATGGGAAAAGAGAGAGGAATTGGAACGGTTTGAAGGTAGTAAAAACGTCTTTATTAGGGTGATATTGAGGCTGGGAGGTCTCGTTTTCTGACCGTGGTTAATCAAGTTTCATTGTGTCCCATGAGCAACGATTGATTTTTCTTATTTTTATAACTTCGAATACCGTCATAAATATCCTTTTATTGAGTGTTGAGGAGAGACGTACAACCTTCGCTAACTAGAAAAATTTCCATTAGGCGGGACTCAAACCTGGGACATTGGCGTTGATAGGATAGGAAACCCACCAAAGAGGTTAGCAAAGAGTTATCTGTGGAGAAGTTTGGAAAGATTTAAGAAATGAGAAACTAAGATAATGATACGAATTAGAGATAGGAAGTAAAATTGATGAATGGGAAAGAAATAATAAAAGGTAGCATACAATCACAGCACATGTAGTTCTGGGGAAAGAATTAGAAAAATTACTGAAAGCTAAAGGCTGATGAAGGCGATCCTATCGAAGAAGAAAGATTCAATCATATAAAAATTTAAGCAAAAGAATAATAAATAAGCAGTATATAATCAATTACGTATTCATACAGGGGAATGTAAAAGAGCCGAATGTTCGTATCAATGTGATTTCGAAAACAAGAAAGAAAAGATAATATTATACTGGAGGAAAGGAATATTAATTCAGCATAATCTATGAAACTGAAGGAACCTAGTACAAAATAACTGAATTAGTTACATAAACCACTGGAGAATCGGGAGTGGAAAGCTATAACAGGAATGTAAGTGAAGGAAACAGAGAAGGAATCCGTATATCAACGGAGCGAAACAGAGATAATGAAATTTAAAAATAAAATTAAAACAAGGGAATCCTCTGGAATGTCATAGATATTTTTGGCATGGACACGTTTCGTTCTCTTGCCGGAAATTGGCACGGATTTTTCGGAGTGCTCTTTTTTCGTCCCAAAGAAATATAAAACTATTAATAATCGATCTTCTCTTAGGGGAATTTTCCCAGCGGTTTCGGCTCGGGAAAAGCAAACCAAGAAAATGTCTCCGTTGAAATGTTTTCTTTCGGCCGAGTCCGCTTATTCCGGACGACTCCCGAATCAATTTGCGCTGGAAGCGCTTTTTAAAAATAATATTTTCCCAGACGGAAATGTCGAGTTGGTCTTCTATTTCGCCCCTTAAACACGGTATTCGCCAACCGAAACGTCGTTTGCACCGAAAGGGTTGTCATTGCACCGGAAGCCTAAAAATACTGTTGTCATGTTCGTGTCCAGCCGGTCTAGCACCAGCGAGCTTTGATTTATGCGTGCTCTCGCCGTGGAAAAAATCTATTTCGCTTGTAATCCCTTGTAACCGTGTTCAACGCGCTCGTTTAGGGATGACGGAAATCACGAATTACAGCGTCAATTAGTATGCGAGGAAAGGAGAGAACAACGATTTTTGGGAATCGGATCTTGATAAGGGACTAATTAACGTACCAATAAGATTGCGTCTATTTCCTTGTAACAGAATAGTGATGTACAAATATAATTTAGTTTTATTAATCAGATCCTCGGCTTTTATTATTTAGGCAGATTGTAAGCTTTGGAATAGGTTGGGTCCAGTTGAGTCGCTCAATTCCTTAATTTGATGTCGGAAAACTTAATTGTAGCGATAAATACAATAAAGTATGAAGAAAATGAACCAAGAGTAATTGAGTGGGTCATTAGTGAGAGGAGAAGAATGTCAAAGAAAGCAACTGAAATTACGGATAAGGACAAGGGGAGGATGGAAGTAAAATATTCTGAATGATAAAAAAGCAGCATATATAGTAATGGGAGTGAGGAAAGAAGGGAATTTCAGGAATTATTTTTAACAAGAGATGTGTAGTGAAAACGTCATTCAGTCGTTATGAAAATTTTATCAGTACCCGGTCGAATGTAATTTTACTCCTAATTATTTTTTTAAAACTAAGAAATGGATGTATTGGAAACAGACCTTCGAAATCGAAGGAAAAGTCTTTTTGATGGAAGAATTTCTCCTTCATGTCTGTAATAAATTTATTTGTGTTGGTTAACTCGTCTTATTTTAGTCATAATGCATTATTTATTCATTTCGTTTGGAATTGAAATTTTAAAATAGCCTTCAAATGCTCAAAAATAATGAATGCTTACGGGAAAACCATGCGAATCTTTTTCACCTTACTTCAATGAATTAATAATCTAAAAATTGTGACGAGACTTTTCCCTAATGAAATTGACCTTTAAATTTGCTCTTCCGATTGGAATATTTATAATATTAATGATCTGCTACTTTTTATAAATGCGATGGGTATGCTCATGATGGGAACAAATATTTAATCGGATATCATTATCCATTTAAGGATTACAAGGAACTCTTTTCACTCGATATTCCTGCCAATATTGAAGCACTCTTGCGGGCTAATGTAAATGGAAAAGCAATTTACTAATAGTTAATTACCGTGAGAGATTTTTCCTCAATGTTGATATATTCACTAGCTATAAAACCTCTTCCCTTATTAAGGGTACAAAAATTACTACCATGAAATAATTAAAATTTAATCACCATTCTTCAATCCGTAGGGCTTTCAGCGCTATGCAGGTACTTTACATATGGGTAATGACGCAACATGTAACAAACGAAAACAACTATTTCACGTACGCAAGATCTATTAAACAAGCCAAATAAAGTAACACACCAAGTTTTGATTAAAGGATTAATTAAATACGTCCACGCCAACTCGACCGCACGGTTTGAATCTATTTAATTCGCGCAGATAAAGCAAAACTCGTAGCGACAGAAACGCAGTTTACAATTTAATCTCCGGAAATGGGGAAACTCTGCTGCGTTTTATTGCGTAATTATCCTTTGAGCCAACAATTTCACCAGCACGTCTCTCGCAGACGCAACTAAATGAACTTGCGGCCATGCTTACTCCGTGAATTCGCCGTGGAATTAACTAGTTTAACTACGATGGCCCATTTTTCTTTAGCCCGATATAAATACCGCCCCTAAGCTTTGATTTTATAAAACTAATTATGGAAGCATAATGACTCGTTTCAGAATTCTGTTTTTCCTCGCCGCCAAGGATTTAATTCCTATTTGAAGTCCTCCCGGAAACTGTTTCCCATCTTCTCGCTTGGTGATTAATGCTTCCAATAGCTTCCCTCACGCACTGCGCTAACACGTCGCTCACCTAAAACACTGCTCGAGTAATCCAACGCACGGCACACGCTACCCAGATTTTAAGCCCTTCCGCGATCAAACCGACATTTCCGGCTACAGCGGGGGGCGGGGAGAATGGGAGGGCGCTGGATGGATGTGGCGGACTCACTAGTCCCAGCAGCATCGCCAAATTAAAGACGGATTTACCACCCCGTGGGAGATGGGGCGGGCTTTGTCCAATACGCATGCAGTTTCTCCTACAGAATGGGGCGAGTAGAGGACTGAACCCCACCTAGCGGGCTCCAACTTCGGTTCCTCCGCGGTCGGCCAAATGCCGCGTGGATAATCTCCGTACCGTTGGACCGGAAGCGAAGGGAGGTCTACGGGGAGGTCTTCGATCAAATTCCTTTCCCCTGCCGCTGCTCTTACGACTTCTCCCAAAGGCCCTCTATCTCCGCCCTCACTTCTCTCCGATGTGTGCCATTAATGTCGTATTGCAGTATTGTGGCGCAGTAATACCGTACGGAACTACTCGGGCATTAACTACACACAATCAGTACTACACTCAGATTGAGAGCTTATATAGTACTCCTCCTTTGGATATATTGGTAATTTTTCAATCATAATCTACGACGTTCTTTTCATTTCCATATGTGATCTACCTTTCGCAGCATTCTTACGGAAAACTAGAGAATTACTACGAAGTGGTGTTGATTATGAGAATAGAATATTATCACAAAACTTTGAAGCCTATAATGGAAAAAAACTTTTACTTCTTAAGTTTAATTTTTAAAATATTATCATTTTTAACTTTGAAATTAAGCTATTTACAGCCTCACAGACTATTTTGTTACTCTAGATACAAGCGAAAAAATAACAAAAGTTTTATCTTGTTGTTCCTTTACATTTCTTTGCTAACCCAATCCAGACCATTCTCTATACAGTTCAATACAGACCATCAACAAAGGAACAAATCCCAACCCAAATTATAATATGGTAACAGATCGCTGTGGGGTAGTAGAATGCAAAATCCTAGTGGTAGATAATCTGCCGACGGATATATATACATAAACCTCTCACATTCACTGTGAACAACCATAAATATACAAACCTCCTCGATACCGTCAGTCGCTGGACTCAAGACAGGTTTTTATTAAGGTAAAACCTCCCCCAATTCAACTAACTCTGCAAGTTGGGCTTTATCGGCGATGAGAAGAAGAGTATTTAACGGCTAAGCGACTTTTATTTCGCTTTTTTTCCTTCAAATCCCTCACCGCTTTCTGTTTCCCTCTCGCCGATTTAATCTGCGATTTCCTCGCTGAGATGTTGCGCTTGTTGTCACGTAGAGCTTGTTTCGTTTTATCCGGTTTCCGCTCTTTTTCGAATTTTCTTTCGCGATTTTTTTCGGGCGGCATTTTGTTCACGGATTAGTGAGAAGGCTGTTTTTTTCGAGTCCCTTCCCTTTTTCGTCCTATTCCCTTTCTGGAAGTCCGATGTCGGCGCTGTTTTAAACGATTTGAGATTTTGTTGGTGTAACGATTTTTTTCTCCGTCATTGAAAAAGCAATTGTGTTTCTACGATGGTGACACAAGAAGAAGTATGTTCGATAGTTTTCGTCTACGAGCCTAGAATCGTTTTTGACTCCATGTCCTTTCGAAGTGAACGAGAAACGTTGATCGGCAGATTATTTTCACATCTGAATGTCATTAACGATTCCTCCTATGCTAAGCTGGAAACAGAACACGATTGTAGTATTCAGAATTTCCAGAAATATGAGAGAGTCTAATTATAAATCAATCGCGCTTTGAAAGCATTGCACGGAAATAAAGGAAATAATCTCTGACTTTAGTGTAATTGATATTATAATTGAATGTTGAATTAAAATTATGCTAGAACCATTTGATTAAATATATATTTCGTAGTCGAAGCTTTTACCTTTCTCTATGCAATAGGTCAATTAAAATTAAATTGGAATCATCTTCGTTCAAGAATATAAAACACGACAACTATAATTCTACAAATAGTCGATTGGCTGGGATATTCCATTTTTATTTCCACCGTGTCTTTCCGCTGAATTATATTTTACACTGAAACATGAAAGTAATATAAAATCGCATGTTCGGCAGTTAACCGGTAACTCTGGGGATTAGTTTCCGGTTAAAGGGTTTATATGGAGATACAGCGTTTTTTCAATCTCTCATCCGTGCTTAATTCGTCTTTAACTCTAAAATGTGAACATGATATTATTTAATTTGGAAATATTGAAACATTTCCAAAGTAATGTTAATTATTTTAATAATTACTAAGTATTAAATGTTTATGTATAATAATATATATGTTATAATTTATCTTTCAGGTCCTTGTATGACAACAACATCCAGTCACTGGCAAATGGCACCTTTGGTTCCTTGAAGAGCATCCAAACTCTGTGAGTACAAATGATATTTTCTCTTGCTTCCTTTTTTAGGGGTTAAAAACTGGCGCAACGGTCGCATTGTTTTCCATTTGAGATATTTTCCATTAAAATTGCGACGAGAGGTGCACGATCGTATCACGTCGATGATAATTCAAACTACAATACATTACGAAATATTCAACGCTTTTTCGTAAAATCATCGTAGATTATTATTGGTATCAGATTTTCAGATTTACTGGAAAGGTATTTGATATTAATAACGTAAAGAAACTACTTAACGTATTAACGGAACACCCATGACGTTGATAATATATCCAAAATTACTCCTCCATCAATAAATCATAATTTACGTTACCAATCATAGTCATGAAAATTATCCACCTCGAATTCGTTTTTACCACTTTTCGTCAGATTACTCATCTTATATCTTCCTATACATCTCTTATTTTTACCCTTATAACGACTATATTCGCCACTCGTTATGTCTGCCACCTATACTCCCACCTCAACCCCTTTCTTCGTCCCAGGAAAAGGATGTGTCAATTCCTTTTGTCCACCATACATCTCTCCTGTCCACATTCCAACCCCTCTCTTTTCATCCTATCCGTCTTATTTTAGTCTCCACCACACCTCTCACAAATCCGCCTCCTTTGCTTCTGATGGGCCACAGATTCCTAACGCTACTTAAAGCCGTAGTCTTCGTCTCACTCACGCACAAGTAAACACGGAAGTGGAGGATAATGGGCGGTGAGAATAACTGGAAGACAAGTGAGTGGCGGTGCCCGCTTCTTTCAACCCGAAGGAGAAATTGTCGTCACCTTTTGTGTTCATGGCGCTTCGGCGGTGTCAGTAGCGAATAATACGTCGCGCATCGAAAAAAGTGTATCGTCAACAGTTTGGAGACCACCGTAGGTGAGGTGTCATGCGTTTGAAAAAAGGGAAAAAGCGCGTATGGAATCGCGGCATCTCGCGTGGGGTCGGACGTCGGGAAATGAGACGCCAAAGATAATTGCCTTGACGTGTTGAGATGAAGCATTGCGTGGCGGCGGCGTCCTCCCTTTTTATTTTTTCCCACGGTGCGGAGGCGGTTGTTTGTTCGGCGCTAATAATCTACGCCGTGTAATTTCACTTTTAGGGCTACTCAGGCCACTCGTTGATGCGGCACTTGATACGAAAGAGAATTGCTGCGAAAAATAATAATAACCTGACCGTAACGTGATGATTCTTCTTGTGTAGCTTAATTTTACCCAAAGGTGCTTTTCAGACAAGCATATAAGTCACGGGCAGTGTTTCTTAATGGAGAAATCAAATATTATTTATTAGTTACTGCGACTATGACTAGCTAGGCTGTGAGCTTTATTATTTTTATACCGCAGTTTAGTTCAAATTACAACAAGTTAAGATCTCACACATTTTTTATAATCGATTGCTGCGAAAATCTATAATTTAATATCAGTTCCTATCTATTTCGATGGACTATATTTCAAACAATATCTTGTCACTATATTTAACAACCTATTATAAACTTAAAGGCTTTTATTTAGTGAAAAATGAAATGAATAGTGAATATTTTAGGCATCTCCTAAACTATGTATTAGGGGAGACCAATACTTAAGTTCGACAATGTAGTCTTATGTTTTGCCCTTTGTATACTGAAGGAACTGTGAAGAATGAAACATTCGTCTCCTTAACGGAATATCTACAAATAAATCGCGGTATTGTTTAATTTTACTTTAGTTTCTGTGTGTAGCTATACAAACTTGATAAAGCAGATCACAAGCTGAACCGCATAATGAAATGTCATATTCAAATCATAATCACAGTTTTACTCAGAATTCGTAATAGAACTTTAATTTCTGTTGGATCACATTCGTGATATTTAGATAATATTACTACAGTAGATAACCAGGAAATCATTGTTCTTGAAGTTTCAAGGCTTCACATTGGATATTCTTTCAGTGGTTTCCTGGAACACGTGGCCCAAATTAAAGGTTGCTATAAAGGTAAACCGACAAAATAAAATATGATTGAAAGCCGATATGGGAAAGGTCGTGACTATAATAGTCTACATCATTATAAAACCGATGGTTCTCAGTTAACATAAAACCATAAGCAATTAAATAGTAGATTTTATCCCTGATTACAGGTATAGCCTTCCAAATTTATCTTTACTCCTTCATCTGTAGAAAATCGGTCGGTCCAATTTCTTCGAACCCATTTCCTTTCTCGTGCAAGAAAAAATTCGCGCGGTTTCTTAAGAAGCCCTTTTCTTCGCTTACGCATTCCATATGCTCACTCTTATTGTTCTGCCTCTTCTCGCACCATCTGTTTCTGATTCTTTTCTCTTTGAGTTCATTCCAGGATATCTTTCCCTCTCAATCAGACCTTACACGGCGGGGCCCACCCATTTCCTTACCGCCTTCAATTTGTCTTTATTCTTCATCTCATTTGGCCACACTGCAAAGAGCAAAGATAGGTACATTCATTTCGTGTTTGCTCTTTTCATTAGGGACCGATTGTCGATAATTTTTCCTCGGTCCACCAGGTGGCTGTCTTTCTTCTTTGTGATTAAGAATTAGTATTGTCTACCGCTCTGGTATCGTCCCTCTAATAATAAAAATTTCATAGATGTTAATTCAATTCTGTGTTACAAGTGTACAAATTTTATGAAAGAAATATCCAATCACAGCATAGAAGTATTCTTTAGTACGTAGGATAAGTAAGCGTAAAGTAAACCTAAGAAAACCGAGCAGTAGGGTAGCGGTAAGAGAATCTATAGAACCATTTTAAAGTTAAATATCAATGATTTTTAAATGGCTTGCTTTATCATCTCATGGTGTGACTTTAGAAACTTAAATGATCATTTCACCATGCTATCGAAAGATTACACATGGAGCTGACAATATAATTGTATAATAAGATTGAGAATACGCTAGTTCATTATGACTGGGCGTTATTCATAAAATCTTCATAATATTCAATGTGAAAAGAAAACTTCTTCCTGAACCAGTTACGAAACAAGTGACAAAAACTGAAAACCTAAAATGTAATAAATATAATTTGTATCTATTATATCATTGTCGACTTTTTGAATTCAATATTGATTCGTAGTTATCAGAATTCTTTTTCTTTTAGTGCTATATTCAATACGTAATGCACAGATAAACTGATGAGATTAGAAAGTTATAAATGTCAGTAAAACCAATTTATACCGCAATCTTTCATTGGAAAATTTATCTAACTTGCAAATTTAAATTGAAAATCAGTTTTGCCTCAGTTTGAATCAATAGCTTCATGAGAGAGCTCTCTGAAAACAGAATCACTTACTCTAATTGTGAATTTTCTTCTTCTTCTTTAATGTATTTTGAGAGGGAACAAAATGTTATGCAAATCCATCGTTCCACTCTCCCGCACAAAATAAAATCACGAAAACCTGAGGAGTAAAATAGGGCCAATTAGACGTATCGAGTCGGAAGGGTGGAAAGATGTAGCGATAAATAGGCAGGGAAAAGACGTATAAGGAGAGCAAGTATAAAAACGAGGCGTGGGAGGGAGGCAAACCGGTAAGGGAAGGTGAAGAGAAAGGGGCGATAAAGGTGGGAAGAGAGGGAAAGAGTTGAGAGGGAGGAAGGCAGTAGGGCATGGAAGCGGTCCAGCGGCGACCTCGAGACAAAGGGAAGCGTCGGGCGCCAGGAGCGTACGCCCATTGGCCCGTTACAGGAAGGCGACTCATATCCCAAACAAGAAAGGAAAAGAGTCCATAAAGAGAGATCGATGATTTGAAATGGAGGGGATGTTGTATGCGAAGGGATGCGTGAGTTGACGGTGAAAGAGGGCAGCGCGTGCAGGAGAGATGAAAGTTGCACGAGGATTAAGGGAGGAGCAGGAAGTGCTTGCTCTGTAAATAAGGGTTTTCAGATCCGGTGTTTAAAGGGTAAGATGCGTGATAATGCGCAGATTCGATTTTCGCTATTGCGTCGTAACCGAGTGAAAGACGCGGGTGGTATGCAATGGACGTCCTGAAAGTATCATCACTTCACGTAGAAATATGCGTTTCATGCTGCATTACCTTGTAATAAGATAATTAGGTGGAATGTCAGGCACACTTTGGCTAAAAATATCCGTCTTTATCCCTTGTGCATTACTTAAGCGTCTCTCACGTTCGCTACATAATTCTCGGCTGTTAAATCCAACTTGTTAGTGTCGGTATATTATCTCGAGCCTTAGAAAAGGTAAGCTCCGACGGAACGGTCGTTATTCATGCCACATCATCATTGTGCATTAAATAAGCACTGTATGGTGAGAATGCAAATTTCTATTGCTAACACAATCATTAGTTTGTCCCTAAGCCTTCATAATCCTCTCAACAAGGTCGAATACTTGCATATACATTGTTTGTTTCTCAATGTTGTTTTTAATGAAACTCACATATGAATTTCATCAACTGATATTAGAGCATGAAAGTGTAGAAAAATATTAGTTCAGCCATAAAGTTTAAATTCAAATTTTAAGTTTATTATATAAATTATTGATATTTCTTCGCTCGCTCGGTTTAGATAAAATTTATTTTTGATGAAGAGAATGCAAGTACTCATTACTGTTTGTTGAATACTACTGATCAATTTGAGAACTACCATTATAACAACCATGATTTTTTAGATAGGAAAAAGAAATTCCCATAGTATTTTTTCCTTAAATCCTGGTAGACGATAAGAAATTTAAATCTTTAAAATTTATGGAAGGAAATACCAGGGAAGATAAATTTCTATAGTTACTAAAATTTGGTTTTGTATCTATAATTTAATAACCCTCGTCGATAGATGATACTTTTTTCATCCTGACTTTTCTTCCACATCCGGGTTTGTATCAGATAACTATGAAGAAATTTTTTTAAACTCTCCGATGCGCTATTGGTTATTCAAGAGGGGATAGTATTCATGTTCCTCTTTTGTAAAATTAGAGTTAACAGATTCGGATGACACTCGAATATCCATTATGTTTCGCCGCTCCTAAGTGGCCAATGCTCACCGACGCATAAAACGATGAGACAAGTCAATTGGAGCCGTGACCATATTGGGACACTCTTTGGAGACCCGAGATAACATCGCTCGTCCTCGCACTGACAGTAGCTTATGCCTCTTGTTTTTTTAATCCGAATTCTGTCACACTAATTGAGAAAATTTGCGTACGCGCCGACCTCTCCTATCGACATCAGCCGTCCCGTGTATTTGTTCCTGGAAACGGTCGAAAAATCGTTGTCATCCAAAGTGTGTTCTCATTCCCTGTATCCATTTTCTCTAGTGTGTTCCTCTAATTGGAAACTCGCCCGTCCTCCGTAAAAAACGTCGGGATCGATTGGGTCATCAGGAGAGGGGGGAAAGTCATTCTTTTATGCGTGGGTGGCCTATTGTTCGTCTCCTCAAAGCTGCCATCTGGAGGGAGATTTGCGTGAAAGATTGTACGTGTGTCGGCTTGAAATTGGTGACAAGAGGACGGGGATCAGAGTAATTGAATGTGGGACTCCACAGCGTGCTCGTGACCCAAAATTTGAATGCGTTTCTTTGGGCTTAATTTCCATTCTTTCATTCCTTTGTTCGAGTTTTCTCCAGGAAATTTTTTTAACGATCTCTGATTTATCCGTAATAGTAAAAACGTCAAAATTCGAAACCGTAACAATTTCGTTAGTGAAGTACCAATCGTGCTCATTCTCTTCGAATCGAATTCAAATCGAAGTGACTAAATTATTCAAACTTCGAATCAAATTGGCTAAATATACGATTTAACTCATGATTTTTTCTCCGCTTGTTTCTCATTAAATTCCCAAAATGGAGTTCCTAGTTTTTTGTCTTCTGCTACTCTTCATTATACACTAAAACAGAATTGCAAATTTATGGTAGGACAAAAAAATTTTCTGATTAAATGTAATTTCGTAATCATAGTAATTTCGTAATCATAGTAATTTCGTGTAGTTAATTAGTTTTGATTAGAGGATTTACGTATATAAAATATACCATACAAAGTTCGCACATAAATTTGACAAAAAAACACAAAAGACAGCATAAATGTCCGAAATTTAAAATTGTATTTGATTCCAAATTTTGTAGACATTGATTCGGTTGAAAATGTTTATCTAATAAAAAAACATTATTCGATTGAAATTTTGGAATGATCCCTCATCTTTAAATTTTGCTCTCAAATCGCATCAAGAAGATTATTTGCAGCGCTCATTTTTATGTATAAATCTATCTCTTTATGCCTTAGCGAAAAAACTATTCGTAAGATAAATACAGTCGGGTTCCCAACATTTGACGAATTCAGACCTTTATTCCTTAATCATACAAATCTCGCTTTGTCAGCACTTGAACCCGAAACAATAACATAGGTTAGAAAACATACTAACCGTCCCACCGCCACGGTCGGCAAAGCTTCAAACTTTCAATTTCTTATTTAAATTGTTTCTAATTCTAACCCCTATTTAATAACAGTATGAAAATTATAACCTATTATTTTGAAATATAATCGCATATGGGACTTACATAAGAACTCCAGTACATGAACAAGGAAAATTCAGAGGAAATAATTTACTCTTCATTGGAGAAATTTCAAGGTTATTCTATCGTACAACATGAAAATCATGGTTAGATGATTCGTTTGAATAGCGACGACTCGGTCACATTTCCTTCGCTTTGTTTCGGTACCTCAAAACATAAGTTGAGAAGACGTCCTTACTCTGCATTAACGTACTGCCAATCCTTTACCTTCCTTCTCGATCCATCTTCCTCTGTTTTCGTCCTTTATTTCCTCTCTTTGACGTGACCACCTTCTTATTATCCTTCTCCTTCAATGTCCTGTCACTTTCATCTCTGCCAACTGCCGCTCCATCCCTCTATACCTTACCCTGCACATTTTTTCCCTTTGTTTTTCCTCCCTTTTCTTATCGGCTCTTTTCCTTTCGAATTTTACTTTTTGCTCCTTCTTTGTCCCTCTCTGAACGTTTTTGAAATATTTTACTCCTATCATTGTGACTGTGAAGGAATATACGGAGGACGTAGCCATAGTTGCGTTTATATTTCTCGCTCTATGACTGGAATTCTGAATAGCGGTTCATTTATCGCCTTATTTTAAGTAACTTTATCAATGGCTCGTAGTTATTTCAGTACTCAACTAGGTTGTCTATGAAGAAAATTGGACAACAAATTAAGCAGTATTGATTTTAGGGAATATTTCATATCGGATCGGAATAAATGGAAATTTATTAGTAAAGGAGGATATTTATATATTGAAAAGTATACAAATATATAATATATATAACAAATATATAATATAACAAATATATATATATATTTGTTATAATTTACTTTTTCTTGATTTTACCCTGAATTTAATAGTTAGTTAATTAAATTTCCTTACAAATAACACGACACTTTATTTGAATGTATAAGAGAAAATTTTGACCCAACCTAAATATTTTCCCAAAGGATTAATACAAATGTATATGAAGATGGTTTATGTATTGTGACAACTTAACTTTCTTAAATTCCTTTCGCCAATGAAATCCTAGATCTCGTAGTCATCCAATCACCTAACTGCATTTACGCTAATCATTCTTTTTCAGAAACATTTTTCCATGTGTTGCTCAAGACCACAGCCGCGAATTCATCGATTTTCGCTCTTAAATATATTTCCCGCGCGCGAGTGCGAACGGTCGACGGAGAATATAAAAGCGGAGCATTAAGTAATTGAACTTGATAACGTGTGCCGCTTTTTAATGGAGTAGACGCGCCACACGCATCGAAAATTCCACTTTTTTTCCGCACTTAATTTTCCTCGGCGGCGGAGAGACAAAACCAGAAACGTGCATCATCCGATTTTTCCCCCCGTAATTTTTTTCCCGCTTTAGATCGCCTCATTTTTTCCTTCGTACGGTCTCTTCTATTGGTAAAAGTAGGACCCTTTGGCTTTATATGGCCAGCGAATGGGGTTTTATGCTCCGCTCCATTTTTTCATTCCTGCTTTTTCCCAAGATTTCATCTCAGTCGACCTCCACCATCAACCCGTTTTCCGACTTTTTTGTCCCTTTTTCCGCCCCGTGACAGTTTTTTGTTATTCCTCAATTTCTCTTTTTTGCCGTAGTCGCTCGTAAATACAGGCGAGAAGATGTTTCATGCAGGAGGTGAGGCAGTCAGGGCGTCCTTGGTCGACCGTGGCGGCTCAAGTGGAAATGAAATAAAAATAAGAGAACAATGATGTGGACCAATGACTGATGTGTCGATCAATGTCTTTGATGGAACAACATCCCGTCCCTCGCTCACCCGGGGTTACTCCCTTTTTTCGGTCTATCCAGTGCCGCGTGAAACTGTATTACGACTGGGCTACTGTGCTAAAAGAGGACAAGGTGGTGGTCTCTACAGAAAGGAAAGGACATGATAAAGGCCGCAGATATGATTAACGGGGAAAACTCGGTTGAAATAAACGCAAAATGCTCTTATTCGAAACTATGACCATAATCCCGTTTCATGTTTTATCATCTTGAATGAAGTCCATTATATAAAGGAGAGATTTTAATCTTATTTCGGCCGTAAATCTGGTAAATGGTTTGTGAAACTTATCGACAGTTTATTTCATAATTTTGAGTCTAATACCTTTGATTGATATTATTGATATCGAATTCTTTTCATTTACCTGTTATGTTCTCATTTCCTATACAAAGATTATTTATTTTTACGCAGAGGAGATGTAAATGCGTGAACTAATAAAGTAAAG
This sequence comes from Pachydiplax longipennis, assembly GCA_036926295.1. Taxonomy (NCBI): domain Eukaryota; kingdom Metazoa; phylum Arthropoda; class Insecta; order Odonata; family Libellulidae; genus Pachydiplax; species Pachydiplax longipennis. The sequence continues at coordinate 25,015,128 of JAVFKF010000012.1, forward strand.
TAATTCTGTATTGTTTATAAGTATTACAACATAATTCATATTATGCTGTAGTACTTATTGTGCCACAAAGGTAACGTAATTCTCAAATTGTATGAATTGCACCCTTAGGTGAGTTCAAAGAATAACTGTTCACGAATAAAATTCTTGAAGTGCCAAATTTCTTACATTAATGAAAAAAATTAGTGTTTCCTTACATGTATCAGATTCACCTCAAGATTGTTACAACGACTTACTGGTACATCACAGTAGCGGAAATAAAATTCAATGAATCAATGTGGGAAATTAGATGGATTAAATTAATGAATTGCTGGTGTATTGGGAGAGAGATTGAAGATAAAATAGAGGATTGAAAAGCGGTAGAGTGACTTTTGTGATAGGAAAGGAGCTGTTAATTGGAAAGGAAGCCGTAAGTTAAGTACAGATAATAAATCTTTCGAAGTTCTTCACTGAGTGTATTCACGATCACATCACGCTCAGAATATCCATCTGTATTCGTTCGAAACGAAGCACCGTATCAATTCACTCCTATCCAGGATAGATATTTCTTTCATTCATCCTCTTAGAAATTGAGACGTTACGATTCTTCGTCGTATAGTTTCTTTTACTTTTTGAGGACGTGAACGAAGCCGCTAAGGAATGAAATGTCGTCTGAATACTTTTTGCGAAGACGGTCCGAAACTTTTTATCGGTTTCCACGAGTCGATTAAGGGGGCGTTTGCACGTATCTTGGATCATGCATGTACTAAAAGTGGGCGCGAGGGATTTGCAATTTTACCGACTTCGAAGGCGATTAATCACTGGAAGCCTTTTAGACCGATCGAAGCGAGTCTCCCCTTCAGTTAATCGCTTTTACGTGCCATATTCCGAAATGAGTAATGTAATTGCGTCGTAAACGTATGAGCTCCGTGTGTAGATTCTGGAAATATAGCAGCAGTAGCCGCAAGAAAATTGATTTCGCTATTGGAATTACAATACATGGGATATTTCGGAAAAGTTCGTCTTTACAACTTTAGTTGCGAGAACTGACGTGAGTTGTTCAGATGCAATAGATTCAAGATATCCCCACGATTCCTCGTGAATTTTCTAGAAAATTTCTAAAGTGAAAATTACAAAATTATTCACAGATAGAGGAACGAAGTACTGACAATTTTACCTAAAAAGCGATTTTAAATATGCAATATGCAAATTTTCTAAGTTAACCGTAACTATATATGTTGCAGTTAACTTAGAAAATTTGCTTATTTCGTCGCGTTATCGCGTTGCGAAGTAGTGCGTAGTGTGCCCCGTAGGAGTATCCTTAATTATCATTGCAAATTTGAGAATAATAGTAGCAAAAAATAACTTAAGAATGTCATAACAACCGTAAATAATTAGCACTGGGTAAAACAACTGCAAATAAAATGGTTTCTTTTTAAGATTTCCGCCTTCTTCGTATGAGAAAGTACAGTATGATTATGAGTGAGGTATACCAGCTTTACCTCTTGTCTCCGTTACTACCAGTTACATATTCAGTATTGATTCTTTAATAAATTCTATCATCAGAGGTTAAAATAAACGAAGAGACTTATTCTCAGTAACATTTAAATAAATTAGTCAATTTTCTCTCGGTTCATTCGAAAAATACGAACTTGAACACTCTTGGGGCTATCAATGAGATCACCCAGTCATTAACAAGTTTCGGATCAATAAGTCACTACTTAGATTTAATATATCTCCCTTTAGGACTACCGTCAATCATGAAATGTTTCTAAGACATATTTTCCTCCGATCGTATTTATTATATCGCTCCACAAAGAAAAATAACTCGCCTAGTGCAATAAATCTTTGCAAAGGAATTTTTCCTCCATCCGTATTCGACCGTAAGAAAAGGAATCATTCCGTCTCGCTTGTTCGAAACGATAAAAATCTCCCAACAGTGGACTAAAGTTCATCAACACGGCTTCTGGATTCGTCCTTTTCCTCCATCGAAGATCCGATAGGGAACAAACCGCCCGACAAAGTCAGCGAGAAAAACGAATCTAACGAGAATTTCGTGCTCCATCATCCCCAAAGAACATAGTTCCTCACACCCATTACTCCCCCCGAAAAAAACAGGCGACACCAACTTCTCCCTTTCTTTCGACCACGCAAATCTCATTACCTACGTATTCCAACCATCCACCCCTTTATTCTCGGCGCTCCTTTTTTGTCCTTCGCTAGACCATTCCCTTTCCCCCACTCACAACCCTCTCCGGAATACCCCGTTTGACTCCCGACGAAACCCGTTATAATCTCTCTCCTCTTCTTTTTGCCCTCTTCAGACGTCTCGTACGCGGCCGCCCATCCCCGACAGCCACCCCCTGCCATCGCCCATCTTTAAATTCCTATCGCGTCCCTCATCCCATCCGAACAACCCTTCACTTCCTATCCCGATACTTAAACTATATACGTCCCCCGTCCGTATCTCTCAGACGTAGCGAACGTGTTGTCGACGCGAGGGCAATCCTCCGCCTCCCCACTCCCTCTTGCGTCCCTTTGGCGAAGAGTGCTCTCGGCCAAGATCCTCTCTTTCGTATCGCTAAAAATCCATTGTCGGCATCGCGGGTGCGTGTTTTTGCGTCTCCTCCTTCGAGTGCCTCTTCGGAGACGCGCACCCAACAGACGGACCCTCATTCAGATCGAGTGCTTTGGTCCAAAGGCGCCTTTGGGATGTAAATAGAGGGGAGATTTTTTTGTCGCAAGAATCTGCGAGCCATACCGTGATTTCTTTCGCGTTTAACTGCGATGGTCATTTCCGACTGTGCATGCGTTCTCCATCAACTGCTCTCTTAATAATTGACATTTTAACTTTCATGTCAATGATCTCCATGTTTGAACAGTTGCGTAGCGCTTCAGTAGTTACAACTATCACTTATCATTCGTGATTAATTCGTTTCAAGTACTACATTGTATTAAATACCAAAGTTTCAACTTGGCTCATCATCTGGTTGTTTGTATGAGCGGTAAAAAGCTCCATATTTTCGTTTTCTATTGTTAGAGGCATTCATAACTTTCCTTTACATACGTATATTATAATCATCTTCTTTAACCTCTTTTGTATTCTTTTTTAGATAAACACAACAGAAGAAACGGGAGAATTCGGTATCACGTGTAATTAAAAACCTCCCAACCTGTGACTCTAAAACAATAATTACTTGTATAGGGACTCAAACATCATGGTTTTGCTATGGATTTTATCTTGTACTCTCTTTACTCAGAGGTCTCTATATCGGTAGAAGGAATAGCATGGTAAAGTCAACAATAATTTATAATAGCAGGAAATGAGAGAGATAGGAAATTGTAAGAAAAGGATTTAAATCTGTAAATTATTCTTTTAACTCCCAAACAGTTTAATTGAATATGGAATCATTTTATACATGATAATGAGACTTTTAGGTAAGTGAATTAGTCAATCTCTAATTTATATCAGAAATAAAATTTTATATATTTATTTATACAATTTATATATTTAAACAGAAAGTAATAAACCTGTGAAAAATGCAGGAAAATAAACAAAAATTTGACCCTTATAGTCTTTTAAGGTGAAGGTTAACGGCTACTGTTCGAAACGGCGACTGATTTAATCAAAGCCAACTTTGAATTGCCTAATGTAGTCTTAGAAAAACATGAGCTCCTAGACTGTTTTATAAACAAACTCATACCGTTTTTACCTTCCTAAATCACCTCCCACGCCATTCCCTTCCCTATCTTCTTTGTCCCATTGTCTCGCATCCGACTTCATAAGAGGAGATAAATTGTGATCCATTCTCCACGGGCCCTTCCTTTCCCCTTCCCATGTTACTTCCGTGCGTTACATCCCTCCCATTCCCCTTCCTTCACCTATCTATACATCGCGTATATACACAAACCCCGTTTCTTCCATTTCTTCCCCACAAGAGATAGCCCCAACATTTTCTGTTTAAGTAGTCTCGTACTCTTTGCCTCATTTTTTTCCTTCCCCAAACGTCAACCGCGTTCTTTACTTCCAACCGTTCATCTCAGGCCCTATATTCGTGGCTTGATTTATCCTCCAGAACACGTGCGTTATCCTTTGTCGTACTTATTCATGCCTTCTTTTGTAAGTCCCCAGTAAGGCATACTTGCTTTCTCTCCCTCTCGCATCTCTAAAATTAAGCGTGATTCGGGCTCTTAAATTTCTGCCCGAGAAGACTTTCTAAATTCTTTTGCTCGAGCGTAAGGTTCGGGGCTCAGTTGATTCAATAAAACGCTTGCTTTGACTATTTCTTCCCGCAATGTTTTTACGCAATTGATTTGAGCTAATCTTTGTTTATAGAGTTCTCTGTAAATATAGATTAATTCATTAGCCTCTCTCCCTCGGGGTTCCTTTAATATAAATCCGTTATCTCCTTTAACTCTCATAAATTCCCTGTTACTCCATCTTCCTTGTTGTTCCGCTGGTAATTTTTAATGTCTTACCTTACTTAAGCTATTTAGATACTTTGTTTGTTTTTAACTTGTTATTTGTTTCCATTCTAATTGCTTGGTTCTGCTTGTACTTGCCGATTAATCTTTCCTTCAATACCTACAGATTACTTTGTCCTCACATTTCTAATATTAAAATTTCACATTTCTAATATTAAAAGTTTAATTAAAATTAAAATCGGTTTGGTGATCCAGTTCGATTTCTCAACTATCCTAGCAGTGAGCGATAATTAATAAAAATCTTCCATGATTTATCATGTTATATCAGAAAAAAATCGTTGGCCGGTAATAGATTTTGTACATAGCAAACAACAAAACAGTATCAATGAACAGGCATTTATTGCAAAGGTAAAGGTCGCCATCATTAAAGAGAACGCCGACTTTATTTCCTAGCTTAATATCCTCCCTCATTCATCAATGCAACCTCTTTTAATTCTTATTCCCTTCCAGAGTATCTCCATTATCACGTCAATCAATTTTTGGCGGTGGATCCTTTGTACTTCCTTGCAGCATTATATTCGAGACTTTATCTCTCCTATCTTTTATCGTTACCGATTAATTCTCTACCGCCGTCCTTCCTTTAATCTACGTCTCGGCACGAGCAAAATAACAACATCCGTATGTCTCAATTCGCCAACCAACACAGCGAGTTCAGCTCAGAAATTCCTTCTGTATCTGTAGAATTCCGTTTCGTCATCTCAATGTAAGACTTCTTTCGATTCCCGAGTCTTATCTGGCGTTACTTCATCTTCTCGAGGAGCAGAAAGGAAGCAACAAGAATCCGCATTTCAAACTCATTCTTTTATTCGGTCTGCAGAGGCCTTTTTGTATGTATCTGTGGATGTACTCTTTGAATGATTCCTCTCGCTGCAAAAAAGGCATCCAGCGCGGTTGTGACTGAAAATGGTCAACCTGGTTTTTCACTGAATTCTCGCTAGTGAAACCCAAGGTAATCCTATTTGGGTTTTACCTCAATTTGTATATATAGAGCATAGCTAGTGAAAGTGTGAATAACGCATTTTATTTAAAATTTTTCATAAAAGCAAAAACACTTAACCTCCTTTTTCTTCCGAAAATATATGAATTACATCCAAGCGTTGAAACATTTGTTATGCAATTCAATTAAAATGAACGTATTCTACTTCTTCTTTGGTGTTTCTGTCCTTCGACATATAAAAATTTATAAACGTATAACCTTAAGTATATATGCCTATCATTCTATGTAGAAGACTCCTTGTATCTGTTACTATTATGGACATTAACGAGAATGAATCGCTCTGGTCATTAATTTTAGCGTGTCTTATTTGATATTCCCGGTTAACCGGTAAACCGAAAATGGTTATGAACCGGTTGGATTAATATCACCGAAGACCCGGTTTTAAAGTTGGTGGTTTTAGATGCCGTTATTGCCAGGGGTCTTATGGGCAAACCCCCTCCTGCATCCCTCCCGCTCGATTCACCTATTTATTCTCCGCAAAGTTATCCCCGATGGCGCTCTTCCTACTTCCAACCCTTCCGGCCCTTTGTTCTCCTTCTAGATTCTCCGCATCGTCTTTTGTCGTATCCCCAATATTTTCCACCCGCCCAAAACTCTGACCCGACTTCCTTTCTCTGTCTTCCTCGGCGATTTTCCTCCCAAAGTGAGGGCCCTCAAGGCTAAAAAGGACTTCTTCCTTTCATCCTCCCCTTCCTCCAAAACGCACACAACACTCCAAATTGCTGTCCTCTCTTTTTCATCGCTCTTTTCAGGCGCCGGCGAAGATTTCATAATGCGGGCAATTAGAGAGGACGGCCCGCACATTTCGACCCGAGGATTTGACTTTTGAATGCTTTTTGCGCGTGTCTGCGGTCCGTCGAGTCGTCGGCGAGATTTTTCGACGCTCGTCGGAAATTTTCAATTAAAATGATGGAGGCTCTCCGGATTCAAGGGCTGAGCTATTATTTTATATCGTAGACAGCTAATGTTTTTCTTTGTGCGTTTGTAACTCGGTAGTGGAATCTTTCCCTTTGGATCGTCAAAGAAATCTCCTTTCCTTGACCGTTTTAATTTTATCGGTCCTCTCCCATGACAAAGGAAGTTGGAGTTGGAAGTTATAGATGTAAGATATGAAAGTATGAACCGCTTTTGAAGAAAAGAATCGGAAATGCGATTTTTTAATACCATTTGAACATGAATATTTGAAAAGACAACTCATCTTTATGATAAAATTACGGTAACATTTAGACTCAATGATCCAAGCACATTTTCGACAGGTTTTTCTATATTTCATTAGGTTTGTTTGTGGAAAATAAAGTAATGTAAAAAAAAGTAAAAGTTTGAATATTTTAAGATTTCCTGTCATGCATTTCCATACATTTAAGATTTCTTCGATTGATTTAATTTTAATCGTAACAACTTTGATAAGTAAATACATTAAATTGCCATATTTCCTTCAAAAATTCTTGTCGCTTTCCTTAAGATATAGTATCGGAATATCTTAAGTTAATATTCCCTACCTCTTGTAGTTGTAACCCCATATCATAGGAAAATAGCATTTTAATCCCGGGGCATGTTTTTGAACATCCCTTTTTCTCCAATACGTCGTTAAATTTTTCGTTCACGTCCCTTTAACCTGTTCTTCCAACGTAGATTTATACCAAAAACCATTTACTTCTCTTTTACTGTAAGATTGTACCTCAGGGTTTTACTTTTCCTCTATTGATTGACTGCTGTTTATGTTCCCTCAGCGTTGTTTCTCTTGCAGAGAAAACGACGGTTAAACTATTTGTCTGCCCCGATACTATTAACCGCAGTGATTAATTATGCCTAAGCGCCTTTTTTTCTCTCTCCATCGCCGCCGTTTTTTCTCCGTCACTCCCCCTTTCACTCACTCTTTCCACCGCTTGATGAATGGTCCACGGATGACGTCACTTCCTTTGGGCCACTCCTTTTGAATGCAAGTGTCACCGTCTTCAACGCCGCTCAATCCTTCTTCTCCTTTTTAATGGTGCCGATGTTCCTTTGTCGCCAAAATCTTACGAGTGACCGCCCTCGTCGGAGGCGGCTCACCTCTTTCCCAGATGAACCCCCTCCGTCCCTAATTAATCGTCAGTCATTAATTCACAGAAAGCCATCATTCCTCATCCCCCGTTATTCCCTATACGTCTCAACTACAGCCCCAAAGCCCTCATTATCTAAGGAAACGGGTCGGGTTACTCTTCATTTATGTGCGGAATGAAGATTTGGTCCTCTGGTTAAGTGTATCATGTTGCAAAAGTCCTTCTTCCATCAGTTAATATCTCCATTACAGTAAGAATACATATCCTTTGGGCATACCCGCGGTCAAGCCAATTGTTTCTTTATTGCTACAATATGAATGGTGACTCCAAAATGATATCCAATATTATATGAATTGTTCTCTGTAAATTTTTCAAATAATTTTAGAATTATAATTAGGCAAGATATACTTAGTACTTGAATTGATAGCTGAAATATGTTGAAGAAGTTCACTCGACTAATTGCCGTACCATTTGTACGTGCGTCAAAGTTTTAAAATAAATTCTGCGACACAAGACCCCGTTGCCGTATATTCTAGAAATTTTGCGATTTATTGTGGAAAACTAAATAAGCTTCTCTGTTTTAAAAACATAACTGATGATTACTTCACGTTTCTTTATTATTATTCGATAATCTAAATTATGTGTAACTATTGAGAGTAAAAATTTAGCGGACGTTTAAATACTTTTTACAAGTTTCTTAAAAAAGAGGTTAAAAATTAATATCAACTATAAAACAATTTTAATGTCATAAATATGATGAGGTTAATAAATATGAATTGGTTGTCTGTTGCTCAATTCAATTCCTCTGGTAGTAGGAAAAGTCTCTAATGATGTCGAAGGAGGTATGATTAGAAGTGACATTCAAGGGGTCATTCGGATAGCTCATCGCGTCACGTAGAATATTAATTCACTTAACTTTCACCTTCCACTCACAAAAATATTCACACCTGCAGTGATAGCTACTTAGCACCTTTTAAATCACGGTAGATATCATGAATACTCTTCCTTAATATTTTGACCCTGATAGATGGTAAAATAGTACTTTGTAGCATCATATCACTCAGTCGTTCAGATTTTCGCACCTCCTAATTGTCAAAATCTTATAGTGATAAAGTCATTCGTACCTCATCACCTGTTATTCCATCGACTGCCCACTCTCCCTCTTCATCTTTTCCTAACCCTAATTTGGCAACAAGTAGACTTTATGAGCCTATTCATCCATCACATCCTCTCCATTCTATCCCCCAATCTTTCCTTTCACTCACTGCCGTTCTCCTCATATTGCTCGCTCTCGCAGGACAAGATGGACTGTTATTAGGCTCGCCCTGCCTTTGTTCCAAGTTAATTGCGTCGCATCAATTTTATTAACTGCACCGCGCGTAAATCTTCAAATTCTCCCCTTTTACTTTTCGTCCCTTTTGCTTTACTCCTTTCTTCGATACGTTCCCACCGCATCGTGGTCGTATTACAAATGCTTGACGACCTGTTTCGGTCATATTTTCTAGTTTATTTGGCGCGCTACTCGGAATTCAAGCTGCCGGACAACAGCTACATTCTTCCTTTCAAGGTTTTCCCCAGAGCCTGCCTAGGAAGCGAATTTGTTTTCTTTAATGTTAATGAAGCTTTACTTCTATGGTGTCGGCCAACTTTATACCATCACATATTTTGAACTATGAAAGGGAAGTGCTATTAATAAGATATGTTTTACATGACTAAAATCAAATATTCATTTCTTTTCTAGAAATATTTTTAACCGTCGTGATCAAGCACTATCATAGTTTTCTACACTCTTATGAATTTTTTTCAAAATCAAATTATAAATTCTCTTTCCTTTCCTCTCTGTGAAGTGTTATTCATATCCTAATATCCATTTATAACCAACTGTTAGAATTTTTAATTTGCTTTGTGATCTATCTGCTTTTATAATTATTTATTTTCTGCCATATGCATATTGTCCAACTGATCTTTTTCTTAGCTTTTGCGAGAATTTTGCCCAATCTATTGAATCCTATTCTGTTCCGTAAGCGTTAGTAGGATTTTTTGAAGTATTCTACTTCTCTATCATAGATATAAAGGAATATCAATCTTTGTTTAGATTTAATTCTCATCGTAGTACTTCGTAAATAAGTCGTGGTTTTACGACTTATTCATTACAGCTTTCAAAAACTGTCGATCTTATAATATTTTTGATATATTTAAGCCAATAGATTTTCGACTATATGTTTGGTTACTTTCATAGTAGACTCCGTATCGTCATGCTCAAGCCACATGGCGAATCTTTCCTCTATCATTAAGAAAGTTTGAAACTTAAGTCGTCACAAATACATTCCTATCTTTGCTTCTCACAATTCCATTCGCTGTCGTTTTCGCCGATCTCTTAATATTTCCCAGCTCCTGCCAGTCCAATATCTTCCCTTCTCTATGCCTCCTCTTATCCTCCTATTTCACTTCCTTCTCATCAGCCCCTCCCTCTTTTCTTTTCCTAAACAACCCCCTTCCCCTTCTGTACCACTCCCGCCTCGCTATCCGGCACCAAATCGCCCCCAAGACGCAGATGAAGGAGGTAATATTTCTCTTTGGTCCACTCCCTATTGCAACCCTCCTCTCTTCTTTCTCCATTCCACACTCTTGCTATCCGACTCTCCGTGTGAAAGAAGCTAATAAAAAGCAAGCAACTATAATGTCTCTCGTGCCTTCCTCCCTTGTGTATCTCCGTTTTTATTTTCTCGCTCTTCCTTCTCTTTACTTATTATTTACCCAACGTCGTCCGAAAATTAATTTGTAACTTCTTCCATAGGTATAATACGATTCCCTTTCCGTATACTTACGTCGTAAATTTGAGGAAGAAATGTTCGATTTTCATTATTATTTTTTGTTAAATAAGAGAAGTATTGGCCGTGTTTTGAACATCATTCAGGCCAAATACGATATCTCTTGATATTGTGTTTTTCCCTTATATCGACCTGTGATATCAATCCAATTCTCTGAATCAAGAATGTTCAAAAGAGAATCCGCAGGCCTTATGTGGCCCTTTAACCAATCCCGTACGTAATTCTTCTCTGAGATTTAGTACAGTTTCCCATCGTAAATATTAAGGAATGGTTGACTCACAGTACACATGCTTGGTATTAGAGATAGGATCAATAAAGAAATAAGCTGATGTATCCTCAAACCCAAATCTCTCAGTTTCCGGGCGGTTCATTTGCTTGGATGTTTGCTTATTATAAACTTGGTTAACTGTAGAAAAAAATAAAATTGGATTAAAACAGAAATAAAGAATATAAGGAATATTTACTCTAGCTATCACGAAATAATAATTCACGATTTTCGATCATTCATTATTATTTCAAAAAAATACGACTGCATTAACCGTCCGTTTCTCTTGGAATTAAGGGAAATTTTCGGACGTAGCTATAAACATTAATACAGTTAGTATCTTTATCGTTGATGTTTATAATTAATATGAATCATTTTTTATATTTAGTGACATTATAGGATCTTACAGAGGAATTTTTAGTTTTCCTTCGATAAAGAAGTACCCGATATTAAAAATAGGGATGAAAGACTTATCGGCACTTAATTCGGATGTTTTCTTTCCATTTCCCCTTTATTTTCATTTAATTTCTTCCGCTCTTTGAGCTCTCCTTTAAACTCTTCTCTTAGACTCTTTATGCAACTTTCCCTCTTTCATAATCGCTCTCCTAATATTGCTGCACTTCTCCCGCTCGTTTTCTTAAGAATTTTGCCTCTTTTGTCTGAAATGTTTGCCATTCTTTCCCGAGTCCTCTCTGCTCTGTGTATATCTCATTATCTCCCAGCTCGCTTCTTTCTCTCATCCGTTTCGCCGATTGTCGAAATTATCTCTCTACCGCCGGAGGACTTGACATTTTCGCGAAGCATATTCTCACGACAATGAATTTTCTATTCGACGGTACAAACTACAAAACCAAATTTCAATAGATTGAAACGTTGACATTCTCATTCCACTTAAGTTGAGGCTTTATTTTGCCACCCACGCTGCTTAAAGTCGAATCTTTGTGATGATGTTTCTCGAGAGGTTTAATTTTGGCTTTTGCGAATCCCTGTGAAGGAATTGTTGCGAGGTTGAATGGAGTTAAATTAGTTTAAAGAAGTACTAATCTCTTCTCTTAAGGATATGCTGCGGAAAGATCGTAGATACGACTCGTTTTTAATGGAAATATGATTTGAATTTTTATGTATTCATCATATCAAATTCTGTATATATTCGGAAATCAATTTCGCGATCTGAAACTTGTAGTACTATAGGAAAATATTCCTTTCTTTAATGTGTTGGTATATTCAAATCAGACTAAGTATTCGAAAAGTATTAAATTGCATCAATTACTAAAAAGAACTCTGCATCTTGAAGAGACTTGGGTTGTCTAGAGGACTTAGAAAGTGGGACTTGAGACCATAAAGTTTGGGAAACTCTATTTTAGACTTTCAAAATGTGTAGCTACCTTATTGGAAAAGGAAAATGGAATTTGTTTGGAAAAACTGGAATTTTACCATACAAAACTTACCATATTCATGCTTACATATTAGCTGAGCCTTTGTTGTACGGTTTAGATAGTTCATATGGTTTAGATGTGATAATTTATTGTTTAATATCATCATCTTGATATATTTTGTAAGTAAATCATCTTGATAGTCAATAGTAAATTGATTTCCCCTCAAAGGATAATCTTGCGACAAGTTAACAGTGACTTCGCATCTCTCACCGAGACTTTAACCTTTCGACTTTCTCGCCTTATGCTCTTCAGAGCGACTTAAAGGGCAAGTAGGAAGCGATTTGCACAGGGAAAAGTGATGGCCAACCTTATCTGCGATGATGTCATTGCGTGGTCAATCCGCCCTTCGCAGCCAGCACCTAATAAAAAAACTGTCGATTGTGCACCAGCCGAGAAGGATATTTTATAGTGACCTTTCTTGATGGCGAGCCAAAGAAAGGTCATGGATTGTTAGTCAGTGCTGTAAAGATGTCGCTAGAATTTATTTCACTTCTATCTGGCTACATAACACAACGCGTTGTCTTTTTAAGTTCGGTATAGTGATCTGAAAATAGGAACTTAGGTCTAGAGTTACGTCCGCTCTGCATGAAAAATTGGATCTGAGGGCATGTTGAAAGAGATTAAGGGTGATGTAATCAATAATTCTTGTGTTCCTTCAGACAGACCTCTCAGCCTGCCTTGAATTGCATCCGTAGCTCTCAAACATGCCAGTGCTTCTCAAACTTCCTCCACCCCATGCTTACACGTTACACACGCAAATTAATTAAATTCCTCAAACATTAGCTACATGTTTGTTTGCTTTTGTAATAACTCCCCTTGATGAGATAGCACCATCAGTAGAGTGGAAATTTTTAACAAGTTCTCGGAAAGATCCTCGCAAACAATGAATAATAATCTCTGAAAATACATGGCATAATGGATGTAAAATACAGGATGTAATGTAAAATTAGGATTGAATGATTCCATCTGATAATGTACGGCATACTTGGAGCTTATTTGCGACACACAAATTTGGATACACTGCCTTACGTGATTGAATGAGAACACAAAAATCAGCAGAGATACAGCAAGTAACTTAAAACGCTGAGGATCTCTCCCTCCGAGGAGAAATGTTTACCAAAAACTCTTACAGTTGGGAAAGACGCATCCTCCCCCTGAAATCTGTTCCTATCCACGTAACCTTGCAGACATTTCGATCTCCCAGTGAATTTACGTTTCCACTCACTCGCGATGACAGTAACGCACGCGTGAATTGCCCCTTTTTGCATAATTTCTTAAATGGGACCATGAAAACATTATAAGCCCCTAACCGCACACAAATGCCAAACGCGCATATTTATACACGGTGAGAAGTGTCAGAATTCTGTTTTACGAGCATCGAGCTGTATTAGGCTCGTTTATCTTTTCTCTCCCTCATAAATGGAAATTCGAGTTTTACTGCCGGAGTTATGACCGCTTAAATCACCCCTTAACACCTCTACGTTGACTAACTGGCAGCGTTGAACTCTATGTCTTCTAGTCTCAAACTCTCTTTCGTCGCCATAAGCATGATTGTCCCTGTTATTGCATATTATGAGGCAAAGGATCAAATCTCTGAAAATGTAAACTAATTATAACTCTTGAAGGATAACGGGTATTTTTTATATCATACTATATATGTAGCATTTAGTTTCTTAAACGATAATTAGCTACAGCATTACTCAGTTGCGAAAGTTATACTAAGTTTTTCTCATGTGGAGGAGAATAAATTTGGCATCAGATACTGCTGCATTATCATTTCGTACTGACAACAACGATGGTGTGTCATCAAATTAATTCCCACTCCATTAGGTTCGGAATGATATTATTTCCATGTGAAGTGAGGGCATTGAAGACAAGGACCGACCCTTATATAAATGCTAATTCAAACTACGCACATACCTCTAAAAGGTTAAGGTTTTGCTTCCCTTAAGGATCCTCATAAACTGTTTTGTTGGGTAGGCCCAAGCCCGGATGGAATGTTTATAAACATATATCTAAGGATTTCAAACTCTGTAAGCCTCTTATATGACGTATATCATGTATTTTAGTAAAGTATATTTATTTGTTTTCTAAGAGAGAAAGTACTGTAAGTGTCATGAAATATAAAACTAAAATTGACAAAATGTCTCTTTCAGTTTAATCATTGATCGTCGAGCTTTTTTCCTATGAACCGGTACTTTTCCAGTAATCCATCCAGTCATTTTCGTTCTGCAGTGTTATTTGCCCTCCGCGACCCTCTAGCGAATAAGTAAAGAATTGTTTTATTAATTTGTTTACTTTGCTTCGTTTAACCCAATCTAGATTATTAACCTATACAACTGAATTCATGTCATAACATGTCAGCAGACTATTGTTGAGTAGTTAGTAAAATCAAGTCGGTAGATCTTATACTGGTCGGTATACCACACGCTGGAAGTGTAGCTAGTATTTCTAAACATTGGATTTTGCAGCATTTAACTTCAAAAATTCCCAAACCGTGAAAGATGTCATTCATAAACTTTTATCTATTTTTTGCATTGCCGAAATTATACTAACAACCAAATGAAACTATGAAATGTACAATTTCAAGGAATTTCATTTTCTACTATTGGAAGGAATCCAATCAATGGACGATTTTTCAGAGTCCTAAGGTTAACTTTCCCGTGAATCAGGCATCTAGTATGAACCATCCGTTCCGCACAGTGTCTCTTTTTATCCCTCCAACAAAAAGACACCCCCGAAATCGCAGGTCTCTTAATGACGCACAGAAGACGAGGGTGGCATCCTCTGGACCGATCTTTCCGGCCACTGGAATGGCAGCTTATTAGTTTTCTCGTGTTTCCCTCCCTTCTTTCGCCACCCCGGAGTCTTCCGAATCTCCCTCAGATCTCTCGCTCTGACGAATCCATGTCCTCCCACTCGAAACCATATCTGCTCATTCAAGCCATCCCCTCTTTCTCCACATTTCTCGCGGACTCTTCGAAGATGTCCCTTCTCGATCGCCCACGTGTTTGGCCCTCGCTGCAATCTTTTCTCTTCCCTTTATCCTAGCCGCCCTTCTTTCTGCTTCACGACGTCTTCTCTCTCCCATCGGGAGATGGATGTTGCATCCTTTTATGTCGCCTCCCTCGGTTTCTTCTTCCAGCACAAATCATCCCTGTTGTTCTTGCGCGCCTCGTTCTGCCTTTCCCGAATTCTTCGCTATCCATCTTTGTTCACTCTGTCTCTCTCTCCCCTCGTATGTTTCGCGTCTCTTACTAGAGCCTCTCCTCTGATGACTCTCTTGTCCTAACTGTTTTCTTTCTTACCCATGTTGCGCGCTTGTTCGAGTAGTGTCTCTTGTTACCTTTTCTCAAGAGGTTCCGTTAATAGGCGTTTAACAGCGCTAATTTTCGACTACATAAAGAGTGATTTGTTAGGATCTTCCTTTAGATTTTTCTATATTGTTTCCTTACTCTTTTCTTTATTCGCGATTTTTTTACCATTTCACATTTATGAATACAATCATCGACGCAGATATTTATATGTTATCACTATCGCTTGTTCTTATGATTTTTTAATATTCATTCATTTCATATATATCTAAAAGTAGTACTTGCGACAGATTATTATTACATCTTCATCTTATTTTGAGATAATAATAACAATTTCTTTAATGGAAACGGGAAGACCCAGTTGCATTCATTTTAAAATACATATTAATTAATGAACACAACTATCCCCTAACCAGAAAAACCTTAATAGCCGGGAGCAAGCACTCTAACCATCATAGTAGTGCTATAGAGACTGGTAGTAACCACCACTCCTGGCCATAGTTGCACCCGAAATGGACTTGTGAAATACTCTGAGAAATTCAGTAATCATTTCATGCATCAAGTAAAACAAAATCAATTAAGAATTAATTTCACTGAGTTCCATTATCTCGGAAGTATACAATGTAAGATAGATAACGGAGGAGTTATTTTCAGAGAAATAGTTGTCATTTTTCGGCAGAAAAGGGAAACTCGCCGAATCGCAAGGAGCGCGAGCGGTAACCAAATTCGAGGAAATCGTCATAGAACTTCGTTTGCGAGGAATTCAACATCTGAAGAGTTTCACTCTTTCCAGTCGTTCTGCGATGCATGATAAAGTAATAAAGGAATCCCGAGAAATATATCTGCACCGCGCCGTATTTCCTTTTCCGTCGCCAACGATCCGTCTCCATGACTCCCGTGTATAAACAACTCATACACGTGTATGAGGAGAAGGGATAAAGAAAAAGGTTACATTTCAAAGGAAGATTCTCTCCTCTTTTTTACGTATCTCGGGCATGAATGATGGAAGAGAGGAAGGAAAGAGAATAGAGAGGAGGAAGATGGAGAGGGAGATTGAGCGAGAAGACGGGGGAGGACGTATTAAGGAATTCTTTTTCGGAAGCGAGTGGGGGAAGAGGAGGAGATGATGGCTCTTGGATGTGACTTGCCGGGGTTGATATGCGGGATGGTTTACGAAGAACTGAACAGGGGAAGACATCAGGGGTGACATGGAGGGAGTGGGGGATTTTAAAGCAAGAAAAAAATGAGAGCGAGACCCCGTAACTTCCTGAAGAGAATGTAACAGTCAGTTCGTCATTCGAAGATTCATTTCTCGGAGGTTTCTGAAAATGTAATGAAATTGACAGGAGGAGATGGTCTTCCAGTACCGAAATGAGATTCCGTCGAAGTTGCTCCAACTTTGCTGAAAGAGAGAGATAAAGATAATGACAGTAGATGCTAAGGGAGACGCCCCCTTTATTTTCTGCTTCACCATAAACACATTTAGAATCGATATGGGTAATTGAGTTTATTGCTCAAATCCACGGAAAGAAAACTCCGAAGGGCGTTGTCATTCATAATCATGTTTGTGTCCTAAATGTGATCCACTTATAAGATAAAGAAAACTCTCCCTCTTTATTGTACTGAAATATTATCATTGCGGAATAACTGAATGTATCCGATTTAAAATCCATCCATCCGCCAAAATGTAGAGTGCTTCTCGAGCTGGAATTCGTATCTTCTCTTAATGGGATTCGAAATATCCATTATTCCTTATCTACAGTGTATTCTAAATTATTTGGATACATGGATTGTTTGTTTTAAAACTTTGCCTCCCTTATACTTCCATAATAAAATTCACTGGGTGTATTTCCATCTATCCACCATAATATAAATTATATATATATATATATATATATAATAAAGGGAAAGCCTTGTATCAGGAGCTCCTATCCTCTCTCAGGATCGTAGAATTTAATCCACTCATATTCTTGCCTGGATGTCATGTAGACACTCTTCTTGGTCTTCCTCTTCCATTTCTTCCTGACGCTATAAAACTCTTCAACAGTCTTTTATGTCTTACAACCCATTCATGACCCAAAACTTTAACTCTCCTTTGCTCCGTAAAATTCTTCGGTTATTTTTTCGTTAACTTTTTTATTAAATTTCTAGGTTTTTCGACTTTATCCTTATTGTCATTTATATAGTACTTTCAATTTCACAAGGCTTATGTCGATAACTATGTGTTAAAGCACAATTATTTTATGCGAAAAATCAATATGAAGATAAAAATAGGTATCTTCTTCAAGGAATTTACTTACATTAAATCTGTTGATATACATGTATTTTGATATTTTGTATTTTTGTTTGTTTGTATTTCAATTGCGACAATAATCGGACTGAATCAGAAGTCTTTTCTTTCTTTAAAATCCTTATAGATTTCTTTCCCAAATAAAATCATTATACCCTAATATCCTCCTGATAACGGAATATTGAAATTATTAGCATCCGTTTCAATTTTATAAGTCACAAGTATGTGCAATCGATGTTTCCTCGTATTGAAATTCTTTATCGTGTTGATATAAACCATTATCGCGATCAGCTTATAATTCGTTTTTCATTAAGGTTTAGGTTATATTTATGTACGTTCCCGTACACTACACACATACTTGCGCATAACTTTCCGCTGGTTCAAAAACAGACGCTTTTTCTTCGTAATATCCGAAAAGAGAGGGACTGCGGAGATGATATTTCCGTCCTGTTGCTGTTCCCTTTTTTCCTCATGGTCCCTAAGGGTTTGTAAAAGTCGTGAAAAGTGGAGACAGGGCAGAAGTAAAGGTGAGAAAGGAGGAGTTTGGAACAGCGACACCCCTGTTAGAGAAGAACAAAGGGACGGCTGGCGTGGAGAGGTCAGAGGGCGCTGCAAACAGTGGACTCGCCAGATCCGTTGACATGGGAATTTCCTGAACTTGAGACAGAAAAGCCGAAAGGGCATAAAAGAGAAGAAAGATTTTTGGAAATATTGAGGGTGACAAAGAGGATTTGGAGTACTAACAAGCGTAGTTTCATCTAAATTTTTATGATCTAATGTCGACAGTTACATAGCTATGAAAGCTTTGATTGCGGTATATCAGTCTACTTAATACTAACAGCAATACTTCTAAATATGGAATAAAAATTGCCTTTCCTTGGTTTACATATTTCAAATTCATGAAAAAATATCCTTGGAATCCAACTATTATTATATTGATTAATAATCTGACATGTT
The DNA here is from genome assembly GCA_036926295.1 of Pachydiplax longipennis. NCBI lineage: Eukaryota > Metazoa > Arthropoda > Insecta > Odonata > Libellulidae > Pachydiplax > Pachydiplax longipennis. The sequence goes on from JAVFKF010000012.1 coordinate 25,033,721, forward strand.
CGGAATGTTTATAGAATAACTATACCAGAAATATCTGAAACTATCGAAGTGTCTATTGAAAAAATACTGTGTGTTGACAATAGTGATTGGGACTCTCTAAATAAAGTAATCTTAAAAAATATATTAAAAAATGCAACACAATGGATGGGCGTCACCCAGATCAGAAGGAATCTTGTCTAAAATAAGGATCGTCGATACAGAAGATACATTCCTACTCTTAAAATAAAGGTTATATACTTTTGTCCCATCATCTCCATTCTGCTTAATATCCAATAATTAAATATTCTCGAATTTGCTGATATTGACCATGATTCCATCATAGTTTGTTGTCTATCGTGTCATTTTTTACGTTTACACCATAATCTTTAGATACAGAAATCTTTAACAATTGTAACTTTCTATTATGCCGTGGCAGAATATTTCCCACCTCCTTTCATATATATTTATATTTAATCAAAATCGATTCAGCCTATTTGAATCGTTCGACATGGTGACAAGGCAAGATTTTATCAACGCTTATACTCTTGTTTTATAGGCTGAGGAAAGCTCCTTCGTTGTAATGAAATGTGAGCAGCTTGATTCACTCGTAGAAGGGGGTCCATTTAATCCTAGTGCATAGTATATCATCTCTATCTTATAGCTGCTGAAAGAGGATTCGAATGCATGAAAATTTCGAGGACGGACGTATTCTCGTTTTTAGAGAGAGAGGAATTCAACGGTCTCAATCGGCCAATTCACTTCATTGAGCTACGGCAGGAAACCGAGCGGATTCGCTTTCATTTTCCTTTTTTAAGGGATTTAGCGAAATTTATGTCCTGTCTCTAGCAGTATAACGGATGCCAAATGACTACTCCGGTTTTGGCATCGCGCCTAAAACAGACATATGGAGAGTGTGAAAGAGAGGACGAATGATATGAAAAGGGTGCCATACCCACAGTCACACTTCTGGCGCGCTCTTATTCTCTCGCTATTTAGTCAGCTACTTTTCAATCGCATCTCTTCTGCTTATGCTACGTGATTCTGGAGGAAAAAATAATAAAAACAGCCACAGCAGGGGTACGCCTTGTTAAGCAAATCATCTTTCGTCCAGGCCTCATGTTTGAGGAATGAATCAATATTTTACTCGAATTAAAGTTAAATCGTGATTCGGCATATCGTACATTATCGTGATAGAGTCGTCTTTCGGCATTAATCATATCCATAAACACAGAACTTATTCTTTTCATCCTTACCGTATATCTACAAATTAATTCAACCTTCATGAAATGAATCATTTTTAAGTGTCCAACGCTCTGAAAGAGGAGAGAATTGAATTTAGCATTGAATGTTTAAAGAGTACTATGTCTACTTTCAATTGAATGAATCTCAGAGATTCCAGCTCAATTATTGTTTATCGATTTGAACTTTAAGATGTAATGAAAATCTCTCAACACCCCAGACCTCTGTTTCAGCACACTCTTGACCTACGAGATACCGGGTGAGAATATCTGAATCATTGATATAGATATTAATTATGATGGATTTCCATTCCCCGAGGGATTTTAGAAGAGCTTTGAGAGTGAAGGGAAAAATCTCATTTAAAAATATATGAAAATTTTTTCACATAAACCGCCTTAAAGCGTTATCAGTTACACAGATTATAATTACATGAATTATAACATATGAAACTTCAGTTCATCATACATAATTACATTTTTCATTGACATTGAAACACTCCTACGTATCTGATAAAGAACACCGAATGTTTGGCGATTATTTGGTTTTCCGTTATTTGTAGCTATTAATATAAGGTAAAAAATCGGTAGAGTCTAGAAAAACACCTTTGCTAAAACATTGAGGCTGATGAGGATCGTAGTGCTCTCCGTTTCTCTCCTTATTTCTTCAAAAGTTTTTAGTTTCAATATCTTCACTGCACTTTACTTCGTTAGGCTCCAGGATGGATTCTCAGAGAAGGCGATGATTCTGTATATTTTCATCTAAGATTTCAAGAGTTAAATAGTATCATAGAGTAGAGCTAGGTTTTAGGATTAGTTTTATGAAACTATTTAAGTTTCCGCGAAATTTCTATCAAAGTTTGCATCCCGTGCAATCCAGAAACTCCATTAAAAATTGTTTGAGCTAGCTCCGGAAACTCTATAAAATAAAAACACTTCGCGGAAGCTGAATCCTTCTCTGCCTAGGGCTTCCCGCAAGGTAAACGAAACAGCTCGAGTAATATGAAATTTAGTAGGTCAGACTTCCGCTGCAAAGGTTTCTGTTTCGAGCCTTATTATTCGTAGAGGGTAATATGCCGAGAACGAGTCTACAACGGAAAAAAAATTCAGTCTATCTTTTCAAACAACGGGTCTTTTCAAACAACGAGGATCCGCCATGTCATCAAAAAGTCCCGAATTCCATCACGATAACTTTTCCGTACTCCTTCATAAAATTCCCTATTTCACGCTGCTAGGTACGAAAGTAATAGGCAACTGGTTTATGAGTACAATGGATGAAAAAAATGCCATCCGGAAAGATTCAATCCCCTTTCCGGAACATATACGCTCCGCAGCCGTACTATCAAACAACCTTTTCTCATCCGTATATTATCCTTTTACTCCCCGCCACCGGGAACACCGTTTCACCCCATTCTCCCCCGCAAAGGTACCATCAGAACCCGGACAAAAAGCACCAAAAACGCATCATCCCCGTACCCTCACCGTTGAAAATCCCCCCTTTTTCCCCTATCTCTCCCAAAAAAGTGTCCAAAATCACCACCCCCGCATCAGCAACGCGATTCCAACAGCCACACCTTTAAACAACCATTCATCCCCCCAGCGTAAACACCTTCCCACTCCCATCGCAATGCATTTTGGTCTGCACGCCACCCTCTCTCTTCCGCCCCGCACAAATTGGGATTTTCCACCGCCGACAAAGCAAAGGGATTGGGTGCGGCGATGCGGAAGCCGTGGTTTGTATGCTCCCGGAATCGAGAGATGCTCCCCAAAAGCAGTGGAGAAGATGCGTGGGGGGGTGAATATTGAGGAGGGGAGATTCTTAGGAGGAGGGTGCGGAGGTAGGTTACTCTCGGTGGGGAGTCTGAGGGATTAAGGAGGGATGCGATTGATTTATGTTGGAGGAAGAGGGGCAAAGAGAAGAAACGTGTTTGGTGAGCCGTGAAGACTTTAACTTATTAGTTTCCGCTGATTTCTCCTCCTTACTCCTTTCCTCCCCGATTTGGACCTTTCTCCACCCTTTTTCTTATCTGTTACCCGCTTTTCTTGCTTTTTTCATTCTCTCCCGATATACACTTTCTCCTTCTTTATCTCTTTGCTCATTTTCTTTCCTCGTGCTTTTTTTCGTTTTTCGCTCTCTCTATTTCTGATTCCACATGTACATGTACCTCCTCGTATTTTATGTCTGCTCGACTTTGTTTCCAAAATGGTAACCATCATCAAAGCTAAAGATAAACATTCGGTTCAATTCACGAAATATGTATTTTAATCTTGTGTGTATTTCATTCTGGCTACCTATGAAATTAGATTACAAATAAGGCTAAGCTATGATGGAACTAAGCTATGATGGGAGATAATAGCCGTTAATATCTGCTTTGAAGGTACGCTCATCCCTCACTTGCACAGTCCTTCCTTGAAGAATAGCGGACAAAATCCAGAGAAGCTAATTCATTTTTAAAGTCTAAATAATCAAAAATATTAAATATAATGTGTTATGGTGTATTTTTCCTTTGTGATAATCTATCACCTAGTATAAACTCTATTCTTTTGCGTTTTCCGTTTCGACATTTTTAAAGTAATTCCCAAACGGAATTTATGCTTTATTACCGCTTAAAGTAATATCAAAGATATCAGGAAATCTTTGACCTTGTTTAATTTTCTCTGTTAACGTTTTCCCGAATGCCAACCCCCACTTTAAATTCCATTTTTTCCATCTCAGAAAGGTTAAAATTTCTTAATTTGCTTTATTCTGTTATTTTCATTATTTTTGTAGAAGTTCCCCGAATAAGCACTTTTAAGCCAATATTGAAGTTTAATTATTTTCCCTCTCCTACTTTGTATCTTCCGCGATTAATTATTCTTAATGTCAAAAGCTGATAAATAGTGGGTTATATTCACCCTCTCCGAGCTTGTGTATCAAGTCGAAAGAGTGTCGCTTGAAATTGAAAATTCGGAAGGTTCATCATCTTCCACTCAAAACCTTATACTTAGCGATTAATAAATGAATTCATTTGTTCTCTGGAAGATATTTCAAGGGCTGAGATCTTATTAATCTTCAATCACCCCTGCGCTCATCCCGGAGATGAATTCTGTATCCTCAATTGCTGATTCTGTACCTTTTCTTGCTCCTTCCCAACTTTCGTATTCTGGACCTTTTACTTCATTAATTTTTGCCTTTCCTTTTTCTTTCTTTTCCTTCGCATTCACGGTCTCTCCCGCTCTTCCTTTTTTCATTTCCCATCTTTCTCTCTCCTCCCCCTCCTCCTTCCTTACAACCCTTTGAATTATTTCGACCTCACCTCATTTCACGATATTTTCTGCTTCTTTTTTTCCTCCCTGACTGGCTCAGGCAATTCTTTCGCTTACATTGCATCTTATTGTTTTTCTTCACAGGTCACTTGACTCCAACTTTTATCACTATTCCTTTCATTGTGCTTCCATACACCGATTTGTCCACCATATCTCCTTTCAAAAGGTACGCGAGCAGAAATTTCGATGTTCGTGTGCTCGGAAAGCGAAAGTAAAAGCAGACTTACTAATTATTCAATGGAAAAATTATTTTATTTCCTTTTTCTTTATTTTCACTGCAACGCGTTACTCTCGGTTCCTCTGCATATTCCATAGGGTTTGAATCCTAAGAATAAAATACCGACATTTCTTTTCTTTCTAACATTAATACAATTACTAAGGAAGATCTGATTTCTTTTTTAGTGTTATACTTTGTGTAACTTCGTGAAAGTCAGACTGTGTTGAACTCGATATTTCAAGAAAATTAGATCCTTAACACCTCAATTAATGTTATTATTATCTAAATACAGATTCATGACATAAAACAATCTACCCTTCCAGAATAATTTCAGAGTAAGAAACGTTTCCTTAATCCATTTTATGTAACTAGCCGTATTTTTATATTCCAGACTTACGTATGCCTTATTTTTCTCTCTCGACATCTGATTTACCTGTTATGATATTCATATTTAGTCATATATTCTTCTCAGGTTTGACGCATTTGAACATTATCAAGAACTCTTGAAGCTTATATTGCTCAATATCCGTGACAGACAGAAAGGCTTGGAAACATTCCCAACTCCACTAAGCTCTCTATGGACTATTTCACATCATAGGGTTCCGCTTAATCCATTTTAATACACCAACAGTTGCCTCCACCGAGTCATATTAAAGCCATCATTTCTTGTATTTTTCCTCCGTTGCACTTGTGTCGCTAAAAGAATTTCTCTCTGCACCAGAATCCGTGATATTCCCTCGGCGTTTATCCTCGTATTTTCCTTTCCCTCCCCTTCCATTCTCAATCCTTTTATTCTGTGTTCTTTCGCAGCCGACCCTTCCCTTCCCTCTCCGGATGAAATAATTAAAAAGGCTCGCTTTGCTACGAGGTAGGCATTCCACAGCCCCCTAAAACTCTGCCTCCGTGAAAAAAATACACGAAAAGGGAAGGATTGGATTAAACGATCCCTGCCTTTTACTTTCCCTTTATCCACTCCACTTTCTTTTATCCTCCCACCGTTTTTTCCTTTCCTTTTGACCCTTGCCACTTTCCCCACCCTTGTAAAACCGATCCATGCTGTATCGCCCTTTGGTTTGCCTTCCTTTTTCAAAATCCCAATTCTTCGCTTTCTTTCTTCATCAAGTTTCTCTGGCCAAACTCCTATCTTTCCCTCGAGTTTCACTTCGTCGCCGGAATCGTACAAATGACCCGAGTAAATTCCGAACCGACACAATTACGGAGGACCACGATCGGATAAATTTTTATTGGTCGGAGTAACGGCAATGAATGGTTATAAGGGTTTCCCCTGCCTGCAGCAAGGGTGTCGAATGTCCCGAGGAAAAGGGTTTTTTTCCCGTATTTGTTAGCTTCCGTCTCATTTCTTCGACCACCGGTCCTTGGGAATTGTAGGGAACGTGATTGGTGGAATCCGTGAAAGGGTGTGCCGAGAGCGATATTTCATCGTTAAAAATGGTCGGCGATGTGTTCGGAAATTACTGGCGTGTGAAGCTCATCGAGGGAATTTTATCTTGCATCGATGATAATTAGAGGAGGGAAGTTTATCGTATTGGGTGCGGTAATTGAAACGGTTTTCGGTCTGGATTAAAGAAGGGTTATCATTATTGACGCAATTAGGGCCTTAAACACGAACGCTTGCCGTTTTTCAATAACGAAATTGAATTTCTCGAAGCTTAAATCTTAAGCGTGGTGTAATTACGGGTCTGCAGCCAGACGGAAAATCTTTCTCTAGGCTTCAGCTTGAACGCTTTTTGGGCAATTTTATCTGTCTTCTTTTCAGTTTTGATTTATTGTCGTCAAATATGCATTTCTGTCCTATATACCAGTGCTTTCTACCCGATGTGGCGCGGTACACCGGTATACCGTGAGTAAACTGTAGGTGCGCCGTCATACATCCGATGGTAACTTATACTCGTATAATTCCCCATTTCAAATGTTTAATTTTGCGATTAAGTACAATTGTTATTTGTTAACAACAAAGCATTTCAAAGATTGGAGTGTTTGCCTTTTATTTTAATTTGAGCCTAAATTATTGTTGAAGGCATTTCAAAATTAATCGATGATTATGGTTTATTTTTCACAATTTTCGGGGGAATGTGCCGTCGCAGACAAAGGGTTTGGAAGCCCCGCTATACATATCTCTTTGGCTTTTTCTGTCTACTGCCTTTCGTCAAATTTAATTCCGAAGCGTCCCAACATTTCCTCTAAATTCTATCACATCTGCCTTTCCACGTATTTTTATTGAAACGCGAGAATTCGATTCGGACACAATGAAGTCGCAGAATCGGTGTGCTACTGTGACTCTTTCCCCAAGTCCGCGCGGATGATTGCAAATCCGAGGAAATTACTTCTCCTTTATATCGAGGCCTCGCGGGTGGTTCTAGACAATCGCATTAACGAATGCCGTTTAATTCCCATTTAATCTGCCCGAGAGAGCTTTGTTTTTCACTTCCTCCCCACTCGCGTCTGGACGCTGGTGTGAAAGGATTGCTATTTCGATAACTCACGTCAATTACAACTCGCGAGGGATTTAGGAAGAGTATAGGTGTTCATTTGCAATTCATTGTTTCCTGCCCAGACCGTTCTTCATCCCTCTCTCGCGTCCCCCTTCAACATCCGTCTTGTTTCAATTCCAATTTTACAAATGCCCAAGCGTCGCTTCCTGATAAATAAATTCCTCTTCACACGTTTTTTCCCTTCTATTCATCTTCAGTCCGACGTAATAGGGATTCTAAGAAATTTAATTACGAGGACACAAATATATTCATGTAAGTAAGATAAAGAGTGTATTTTGAATGTTTATCCCGAGAGGACCGCCTTTGTTTGTTTGATGGAAGCAGTATACGATGTGTTCTCTGGATCTAATTTTATTCAGCTGTATATTTCATTCGTTAGATTAAAACAATGATTTGATTTACAAAATTGACCACGAATCGATATTTAATACAGTATGACAAGTTTGAAAGGTGTCTTCACATTAAAAAGTGGTCATAACTGTAATTGAAATTATTTTCCGTAGGTTTTTGGAAGAAATTTTTTGTATTTCCGTTATAAGGAGAGAGGATTTTAAGCTTCTATAATTGTCTTGAATATGAAAAAGCCGCATGGAAAATGTCAGCGATGTTTTCTTTTATTTTGACGTAGAGAAGGATCCATCTGAAAAAAAACATGTATGTCACTTTATCTTGAAAAAATTCGCTTTTATCACATCACATATATATTCAACGACTCCTAATAATGAGGAAAAATATAGAAATTTGAAAAAATGTTGCACCTCTTTTCTTCTCACTTTATCTTCATGGCTCTTTCACATTTCAACTCTCCATTTGCTCCTTTAGTCCTACGAAACGCGCTTTTCTTCTATTTTCCGATCCAAAATTTTCGATTCTCTTATCATTCAACATAGTTCTAATACACATTTTCCTCATTTCTTTCACTTCATCCATTCCTTTCTTTATCGAAAATCATTATGAGGTTCAAGATGTTTCTCCTACCATTCCAACCGTGAAAGTTGGAGCTTTTCTCCAATATTCTTCTATATGTTTAGACTAACAGCTATCTCCCATGACTCCTACAAAACTTCCTACTGCGAGTTTTCGAACTAGACACTTCGCTGGATTCAATCTCAGATCGGCATGATGATGCATAAATACACGAACGATGTCCAAAGGAAATCTCCGCCTTTTCTATCTCACTTGCCTTCGATTCCCTTATAAATTTCACTATTCAGAATCGGGTAGAACCACTCAAGCGAAAAATTTAAACAGAATCACCCCTAAAGCCATTCCTATGAAGGAATAGGGGGAAAGTGAACCGAAAACTAACTTTTCTGAACTGAGTATATGTATGACCATCTTCATCCCTTCATTCCCTTCGCAGTTACCGCAAGAAGGCGACGGTTATAAGGGAAAAAGACGGAAATAGCGCACGAAGGAAGGCATAAAAAAGACAGTATAAGAATGGAAATTAAAAACCTACTTAGTTGAAACAGAGCCCCCGTCAAGGGAGCTTACCCCTCAACCCTTCATTAAGAGAAAATTGAAATTAATTACACGCACACACCCCGCGTCGCACACCCTGCTCCGTTTCACCCCCTGGCGTCTTCCCATCCCTCAGAAAAAGAGTCTGCCTCCAATACTCCCCCGAGTTTCCTTATTCCTTCCCGTTCTCGATGCGTCCCTTCTATTCCACTTTCACTTTCCTAAGAAATGCAACTCTCTCCACAGTTTGAGAGAGGCTCAGACATTCCAATACCCCGACGAAATTTTATACGTATTCGCCTCTATTTATTTTATAAACGGGTCTTTCGTTGATGAATTTAGCTCTGAATCGTCCCTCATGGACGTTCTTTAGGGTTTAATTCCTTTCTCTTCTTGTCGTATGAGAGCTTTGCGAAGTAAATCACTTTCTCTTTCCCCATCAGTAGTCGCGTTCCACGATATCTGTTACAAGGACTGGTTGCATTATTACATGGCTTTATGGAACCATAAAGGAATGGATTTTTTGCGCTTTCGAGGGAGGAAAGTCTGTGGAATCGTTTCCTTTCCTTTCTCCTCTTCCTCCGTGTCCAGACGCTGTGCTTTCTTTGTTTTCCTTAAGCCTCCCCCTGCTTTCTCTATTAGTTTGTCCCGCATTTTTTGAGCTATGTATGGACCGCCATGAATTTTTCCGATCTGATCGTTCGTACACATGACTTTTTCCTCGTGGTTATTTATTAGAGAGGGTGCTGTCTTTTGGATAATAGTGAGTAGCTCCGTTTATGTTTGTGAGGACAGCTTTATAGTAATAAGTGAGTTCCTCTTAGTTCCTAGGGATGTTTTTCAAAAGGGCCTACGTTGACACATTTTATTACATCCATATGATGTGTAATCGTGAAGCCGCCAACTTACCATATGCACAAGAAAGAAAGACTCTTTTCCATCATTGATTCATAGTCAGTTGAAATCGTTAATATTCTTTTCACAACTGACTTACGAGCAGAGGATTTTATCAGAGAAAGTTTGTTATTGTGAGTAATGACAAAACAATAGTGGGTCTTGACTTCTGAATGAACTTTCTGCTAAGATTCGTAATAAGCCATTAGTTACTTGTTCTACAGTCTCATCCGAGGAAAGGAGAGAGCTAGGGGAAACTTCAAAGATAACTTACAAAGAAAAATTAAACCTATATCTAAACAATATAGCATTTCGAAAATGAGAATCATATTACTAGTATTATATTAGTAGCTTGTTTATAGTGTGATTATAGCGGAGAAGATTACGTCTGTTGGGGAATTATTTCCAAGATTGATTTAAAAAAAAAACTTCAGAAATCCTGCATTCATCGTTGTACTAGAAATAAAGAAAGTGATTTTTAAAAGTATCACAGTAAATAAAGAAATAGAGAAAATAATCTTGAGTGATTGAAGTAATCTTTACTATTTCTTAACTTTAAGTATGAATTTATGTTTAAGGAAATTATTACTCCCTGAAATTATTTCTTATGAAATAGATCAAGTATTCTAGATAACTAACTTACTTAAGTGATTCCTTACTCAAATCGTGTTCCAGTCAATTTTAAGTAATTAAAAGAATTCTTCTAAGGGAAAAGTACCCAACTACCCTATGAGATTCTACAGGTCACCCATATAAAGCTTAAACAAAGCCCCTTTATTTTACCATTCTCTCCTTTTTGTTTCTCCCTTCCCACTCCTTCCCACTACCTTTCCGACCAATTTCTCACGACGTGGCCTCGCTTTTCCCCTCCCTCTTCCTTTCCTCCAAATTACGCCACTCTAAATCCTCATTTGCTGCCTCAACCCCAAACACACACATACCAACGCCTTCTTCCCTTTTTTATTTACCTCTTTTTTTCTCGCTTTTAATTCAAGGTAGGAACCCATAGACAGACGGATATTGGTTAAATCTATTCCCTACCTCTAGAAACCTTTTATTCCCTCCCCCGAGTTTTACACTCTCATATTCTTCGCTAGATCCCTCGTAAAAGGAATTTCGGAGGAGCTTCTCTATATATCCAATCCTTGGCGCATTTCACGCCAGACTCTAATTCGATTCCGGCTAATTTCCAGATAGGCGGTTGTTTCGTTCTAGTAGATATGCCACGCCGCAATTCCTTTCACGTCCACAAATTTAGTTGCCTCCGAACATTTTCCACTTTCCTCTCTCTCTTTTTTCTCCTCGGGAATCTATTTTCCAAAAGTTATCCGCTCGTGAAGCGAAGTGTATATTTCATTTTCACCCAAGGTGTCGTCTTTATGATCTCGAAAGTCGGGAGCTATATCGGCGAAATGGGAATCCATTAGAAAAATAAAAGGCTCGGCAGCACCCCGTGTATTTCTTCGATATATCTTTGAGTTGGAAGCCGATCCTGGGTTTCCGCCGTTGTAAGAATTTTTTTTAGGATATTGGCAATCGTGAAAGATATTTCGGTCGTGTTCACTTTCCTAGATGAAGGCGGGGTGTAGACTCATTTAAGATAGTTGTCACTAAGTGACCACGATTTTTTAATTCTTGATCATTTCTTCTCTCGAGCCTTTACACCATTCAGACTGGAGGCCCGTTTTAAGCCTTCAACTGTCTTACCAAAATCCTTTAAAAGCCAATGAGGTCCTACTGTGATCGATAAGAATTGAGGTTATTGCCTTTTTTCCTCGCAGTGCCAGAAGTCTATAAATTCAGGGCGTCCATGTAATTGCAGAATTTCCTTTGATTAACTCTTTTTTCAAATTTCAATCAGGAGCGACAAAATGAATGTCTTTTCCCGCATTACTCATACGTAAGTATCTGTTACACCAGCATAACAATGAACAGGATGAAGTTGCAAGGAAATAAAAGATACCTCAATCTATCCTATACCAAAGGACAAATGAAATTTGATGCGCGCCTTTACATGCAAAGTTACCTTTCACCCTTTACCAAATGAAAAATATTTCATTACTTTTGATATGATATCAAGGACGTTCAGAGCATCATGAATGCATAACAAGAGAGAAACCGAGAAAAAACTATTTTTTTCTACTAAAATGATTAAAACCTGTGAGATTTATGCGATGAAAGAAGTTATCAGTTTTGATATACCAATAATTATTATAATTGTTGTTCATTTTTTATACATGCTTGGACAAATTCATAATTCTATGGTTTATTTTATTTTAATTTAACCCAAATACCTCAGAAAGAAGATTTATTGCCAAGTATAGAGATACAATTTATGTGCAAGAATCGTTAGTGACATGATGAATTGGACTTCTTTATCCCAGACCACTTCAATGTTTTGTGGGTACACTCGTAGAGTCGAAGGAATGAGAAAAACAGTTAACATAGTTCGCCTCTGGGTCTTTATAACTTAGCTATCAGAGTTTTTGCGGGGAAATTTAGGTTTCGAAGCAGTGTGCATAAATCGTCTCACATCTCGGCGAGCGTGGAATCTGCGGATAAGAAAGTCGAGAAGAAGTATAAGCACTGACCGTAATGATTTATGCTTCCCGCGAAAGCACAAGAAAAGAACGCGCGAGGCGCGAGGGAAAAACGATTCTCACGGAGGCACTTAAACTTCTTACCTCATATATTTTGACAAACGGGGGTTACTATTCCTATTCTGGGCGAAACTTTTTTGGAACCCTTTTCATGAGAAACGCTCTCAACATTACGTGAAAACAATATGGAAAGATTTATTTGGCAACTTCGCGCAATTTCACGATCCGCCCGTAACTGCCGCAATTACAGGTCCTTCTTTCTTTTTCGCTCTTTTTCGAATCTTTTTATTAATCTCCGTCTTTTTTTCGGAATACTCATCTCAGTTTATGAGGCCGATGACTTATGGTAATGGTGCTGCGGGTCGAAGTTTCTTTACGAAAGTGAAATCGAGAGGATATATGTCTGAAAGTGGTAGCAATTATGGGAAACCGAATTTTGAGATTTTTATGGGCCATCGATTTCGATGCTATAACGCGTCTTGCCATTGGAAAGCACGATTTGATTAACCAATATGCCTGTCTGTAGTAAACGGTGTGTATTTGATTCGTTCTGATACTTTTTCTATCTTATGCGTGGCTTTTGGAATCTGGTAAAGGTGAGACATGCATTAATGGAGGTGTCCGCTTAATTATTTACAAGTTTATAAATTTTTCGTAATTTTACAAATCCTTTTAAATACCGTTCAAATTGAAGAAAGTTATTTCCGAAATAATCTTCGTTTATAGATTTATAAGAGGAATTCATGAAGTAAAGGAGCATAATTGTGTCAAAATAATTTATACTAAAAGATTAAAATGAGGTTTCCATGTGGTTCAATCTTTTTCATGAAAGCCTTTTCATAAAATTTCTTGAATTATGCTATTACTTTACCATTGTGTTTGCAAAGTATATTTAAATGAATAAAAAATGTACAAACTAATACTTATTTTATTTAAAAAGTTAAAGGAAAGAAAATATTTAATTTTTGTATATATTTCGGAAAATTGAAATTTTGACAAATTATCTGAATCATAATAATGAAACAGAAAGGAAAGAAGTAAATATTTTGCGAGCGAGGGAAAATTTAGGCTCACATATATTTTAGCACTGCGGGCATAAATCTTACGTTAAGTACTGGAATACATCCAAAATATTCGATCTTTCTAGGATCTTCGTATTGCGAGACAAGGAAAGTGGTATTTTTATGCTTTATAAATGGAGGGTCGTCCATCGTTCAACGTATTGTTATTCCGTTGACAAATGCCTTAATCGTGGAAGATAACGCGGTGCGAATTTATCAGCATCTCTTTCTTCGAGACTATAAGTCTGCCGACAGATGCAGAAGGAGATATTAAAATAAAATGGAGACGTTAAAAATGCAATCGAAAAATATAACGCAGACACGCCAGATGTTTAATATGTAAGGTGAGGGAGGAAGGAGAGATATCTCGAAGTGAAGAAATAAATTTCCAAGGTCTTAAACACGCATTCATAGCGAACTCTCTTGTACCACGTTTTTTCCTAACGCACTGAGCTCCCTCACTTTTTCCTCTCCTCACGGTCTTGATACATCGCTTTACGCTCTCTCGTTTTTTTTTTCGATTTACTCTATTTCTTCAGCAAAAGCTTCCGTCTCTGATCTCCATCCCGAAAGCCAGACACACTGTTAGCTCCCAGGTTCAGACTCATCTGTATTCGCGTAACTACCGTGCCTTTCTTGATCATACTATTCAGATAGATACTTGTCATGTTAAAAAATATTAAGATTCATATCCTCTTATAATGTTGCCATATGAGGGAATCATTTGGAAGAAATTCTGCTGCAATATATTTTGGTCGCGAGAGATAAGAATGTGATAATATCTTACAACTGTTAGCGGGAATAGAACGTATAAGCAGCGGGGTCGTTAAGACTTGCCGCATCATAAGCCCCTATGGATTTATTTAATAATCCCTGAAAACTCCCATATTCCCTTTGAAACTAATACGTAAATACTATAAGTTCTTAATAGTCCAATTAATGTTTTATTTAGTTACTATGATTTTATTATTCATTTTTGTTGTTAAAAGTTGCATCAAAATCTATTTAACTTTAACTAAATGGGATGGATTGAATCTCTCAACACAATTACCAATGGATATTTGCCGAATTTCCTTTAACTACACAATCGATGCCGTAAAAGTTATCTTGAATTTTCCCTAGCTAATTGTTTACTGCATCTACTGATGATAAGTATAGCACAAAATCCGCCTTAACTTTTTAAACCGTCAATTTTCTATGCGAATTGCATCTTGCCGACCGAAAGTAATTATTTACTCATTATACAGTAGCGCTCGTGTCCCGTTACAACATTCTACCACAGTGGCCCATTGCCTTATCTCCAAGGCAGTTGCTTAGTCCATGGTATGTACCCACACAGTAGATTCCAGTCCCTCATGTTTTCAACTGGGATGCCACCTGGACATACATCTCCGAAACTAACTCACCTCTTTTCCTCTCTTTGCCCTCCCCTAGACCACCAGAAAACAGAATTTTCTCGTAACCCTCTCTCTGATAAATCAAGGTCATTAATCAACCCGGCGGTAGTCGAGTAGTTGTCTCTCTGGATGCCAGCCAACTCTTCTCTCCCAACCGAAAACGGGGTGCGGGATACGTCCCTCTAAAACACCCTCTCTTTGTATCTTCCATCTCACTCGGACTTTAATTCTCCATCTTACTCTCACGCATCTTTCGAGCGAAGAAAAACCTATATTACTTTTTTCTCTAACCGAACAACTCCTACCAGTGAGGAAGAGAAGAAAAAATTCATAATAATAATAAGGCCAGGCTGCCCTCTGCGCCACCCATCGGACGACTTCCGCAACTCGCGTGACAAATGCTTCGCGCCGTGCGGCCTCCGCTTCTGCTAGATTGGACAGCTCCCGAACTCTTATTCCTTCATCTTCTGCCGGACTTTTTTGCACTCCCACCACCTACACGAGACTTCGTTTTGCAAACTCCTTTACAAACCCGACGGCTCTCTAACCAACTCTTCCTTTTCTCTCCATGTCTCTCTTCTATTGCCTATCTCTACTATCTCGAAGATCTCTCGTGCTTTCTCATTCTGTCTCCTGCTCTCTTTACTTACATTTGTCTCTCGCCATGTATGTAAGGTCTTGAAGTCTTATTTTCAACTCTTATTCAGTCGTTTGTAGGTATGTATGTTCTCGGTCCATCAGTAGCTCTTGCTCCATTCCTTCCGTTACTCCACTGAATTGAGTAATAGCTTCAGTTTTATGTGTATTTTCCGTCCGTCTCTTCAATCCCTACGTCTGTTTTAATTTCCAGACTTTTTAAAATGTTTTCTCCTCAAATTCAAATATCTGCTACTGCCTTATATATGAATGTATTCCCCTATAGTAAGTCTTCATTCGAATCTTCTTTAGAATTATCTTTTAATATTTAACCTCTAATACCGGAAGCTTCATAGATTTGCTCCTTTAGATCGCTGGATATGTCTTAATAATAATAGACTATAAGATTACTCAGAGGTGGACTAGGTACATACTTAGACGCTTCAATACAGTCTTCTGGCTCTTTGTCTCTCTTTCCATGCGTATAGAAAACAAAAAGATACTCAGGGAACCACTAACACTCCGGAGCCTCAATGCTTTACTTACCGCTTCGAACCAACGGGAATGGGTGCAACTTTACAGGAGTTGTAAACATGAAATACTAAAATCTTTGCTGGAGGTAATTTGTGAATTTCTCGATTTAAATTTGTATTTTTCTAATAGCTTTAATGAATCGCTTCCCAGATTGTATCGGAGGGTAAGGAGTTATATGATAGTTCTCTCTCTTTCTCAGTTCTTACTAATTAAAGGTTATTAAGAATGTGTAATGAAGGAAATAGGAATATATTAGAAATTATACATTACAAATAGAAGCATTCCCTTCAAATTCATTGCACTTTTCACGGATATAACAGAAACGACTGATTTCATGTACGATTCATCGTATTCTCGACCGAAGTCCAAACCCCTCTTGATTTACCTCCCTCTTTTTCTGTCTACTTATTTATGTCTACGGAGAAAGAAAGAGATGTGCTCTGCCCATCCCTCCAGCGTGTCGGAAATGCCAAGTACTCGCACCCAATTTCCTTCATAACCAATCCCAACCGTAAAAACGGAAGCGGCGAGGGAGAATGAGTGGAGGTAACAAGGCAAGCTTGATTGATGATATGTAGGTCGCAAATAAGGTTGTGTAGAGGGGAGTATCCCGCATCTTATGGCCAGCAGTGCTCGCAAGGTCATCATCATCATCCGTTTGGGGGACGGGAGATGCTCAAAGGGTGTGTGCGCCCATTTAGGACCGGAGTTGGTTGGTAAATAATAAAAAGGATGTATGATGATCAAATAATTAAGTCGTTTATAACTGGATGGTGATTAGGAAGGTGATATATATAGGGGGCTGGCGTGCACGGAGAGGAGGGCAGATGTGAGCACGAAGTCTCATTCCGTGCACGAGAATGAATCAGCGGTTTAATTAGGGCGGAATCATTTTGCGAAACTTGTTGAGAGTTTCCGTGCGGCATTTTGAGCCCTAGAGGAGGAAGTTTGGCTTTTCACGTTCGTGATTTCCGAGGGGCGTTTATTTTTATTATTCTTTAGATGAATCGTTATGGAAAAGTTTACAGAGATGCGGGAAGTCTAGAATTTATAGATGGTAATATTTTCAGTACCTTAGTTTTTCGTTTTTTATGCATGCTATGTTGCATGATAGCTAATTAAGCGTTTGATATCAGTAGCTCTGATAGGATGAAAGGATAGTAGACACCAAGTAGGTTTTGAGGAACTAAGAAATGTAACCACTGAAGTAAAATGTGTTACTTCTTAATATAGTTTATAATCGAAGATAATTGATCATATGAATCGCATTCCCATTTCCTCATCAAAATTCATTGAAGATGTACTGAGGCCTAATATCGTACTATCTAGAACATTGGTGCTATGACGGATATTTCATAACTAAGGAAACAATTGTGTGCTTTCCTTCGCCGGTATTTAAATTTAAATTTATTTATTTATTGGCGTTGCAATTAAGCCTTCTTGTAAGATGGAATGTCTCGCCTAATAATTTCTAACCCTCGTAGGGTAAGAAAGTATATTAGCTTATTTATATGAAGTAACTCGAGAAATTCAAGTTCTAAGTTTGAATTAATGTCGTAAACAAGTCGTAAGATGTGTAATGTTGCTTGTTTGTAATGCTTCCTATTTCTACCATCCCTTATTCTTCGTCGTGTATTCCCCGAATAACTTCCACTCCCTTTAACACATTATTAAAAACTGTTTATATTAGTCCATCTCCCTCATCACAATTACTTCCACAGTCGTTGCCAGTTGGGTTATCGAATCCATAATTTAGATTAAACTTCCACCAAGTCTCAGCCTCCGTATTCCCAGAAGACCGCACAAGATTTCTAGATCTCAAACTACCGCTGATTCATGTTTTTATTATTAGAAACTTGTCCACCATCTTCGCCCACTCCCAACTTCCTCTCTCACCCACTTCCCTCTCTCTTTGCATTCTCACCCTCTCTCCCCTTTTTCATTTTATCAGCCATCCTCACTCTGAGAAATTTATGTTTGAATGACTCCCATTAATTACTGGATACCCCCTCATTTCCTCCCCTCTGCCTCCCCACTCTTCAACCCATTTACAGACATCCCCCAGCCTTCTCCTTTAGACCCTTCTCTTCCCTTTCCTTCTGTCTTAACGTTCCATTCCGCCCCCTGCCCCCATCGGCCGCTTTCTCAATTTATCCAGACTCCATCCTGCACATCTCAGGCATCTCATTCCCTCAGCCTTTATCCAAGGTTGATTATAATGCCCGTCTCCACCCCCGCCTACGAAAACTTGGTACTTTTTCTCATTTAGCTTCCGGTGCGTCTGTCGGATCCTCCTTTTTTTAGGTGCGTGTCATTAGGAAGTGGGAAGGTGTGATTGCATCGGATGTGGGTGCCGTGCGAAAGTCTTGTTTTTTTCTCGGCTGGAAAGCGCGACGAGTAGAAGGGAATTTTTGCGGCGATAATGAAGGGGATTAGGGAGGAATCCGCAGGATCATTATTCGCTCAAGATGGAGGTTTTGAGGGTTCATGAAGGTGCCGAGATCATTTTGCGTCTTTTGTGACCGATGGCGGGAATGGCCAGTGGGATGAGATAGTTTGTGAATGAGTTTTTGCTTTTCTAGTCTTATGAGCGTTCTTAGAGACGCTGAGGCAAGAATTAGTGTTAGGGATACTTCGAAATGGCTGGGCTGCGTTTATTACTGTACTCATAATTAATTTAGTATTTAATATTTGTGAATAAAAATTATGGAAATGAGAAATGGTTACGGTATATGACTCCTCTTTCTCATGTATTAGGTATTTAGTATTAGGTTTGTAGAGTACATTCTATAGAAATTTTCAAGAAATAATTCGTTTCTTAGAAAGAGTAATCTTTTAAATTACATCATATCTTCAAATAATTTTCGTGATAACAGTAAGCAAATATTTTCAGTTGCCGTTGAATTTTCTTACGTATCATGCGGCACCAGAAATAAGTAAGCTTGATTGATAGCTATTTTTGTCTAAATATCTCATTCAGAAGGATAATTGGATATTATACCTAATTTAAGAGCTACCGATGCATCGATCATCATTTTATTTTTCTGTCAACAAGTGAATCATCTGAGGTAATGAGATAGAAGGTAGGTTTACCATTGAGGATCTTTATAATCTAATTTTCTCGCATGTAATCTGTCTGTGAAGTCATCAGACCGAAAAATGGCTGGATCTTCAACCCTTCAACCATTAGAAACCAAAAGCTTTGGAGAGGGAAAGAGGCTTACCACGCCAGATGAGTTTTTTTTTCTTGCTTTCCCTAGTGAGCCAGAATGCTGTGACTGGAAAAATTTTTGCAAGTGCAGTACTACGAATAACACTCTACCTAGCCCTCAGTATGGACTGACCAAATTGAGTTCCTTTATTCAGGACTTACGTCATACTCATACTTCAGTAACTCTCAGTATATCACAGTAAAGAACAGGAATAAGGAAAAGTATAGGACGGATATATTTTCTCCATCCCGCTGCGGAACACAAATTAAAAATATCCCATCCAACTGGATATTATCGTAGAAATGAGATGCTAGTAAAATTCATAAAAACATTTCACTTGTTCAAGGAGTATGTATTTTTCTATGAAAGCAAATACTACTTCGTTCCATTTTCGAAGTCGATTTTTTTATTCATTTCCAAATATGAATATTAAGTAAATGCCCTATCTTTATGGGACAACTTTCTTCCTTGACGAGCGGTGATCCGTCTTCCACTTTTTACTTCCTTCAAATACCCGTTCGCGATTTCTCGCTTCTCTTCCGCCGAAACGCAAACGTCATCCTAAAAAATAAGAGAGCAAAATAAAACGGAGAATTCCATTCCCTCATAAAGTAAAGAACGAAATGTTTCCAAATCCCTATTTCTCCTTCTATATCTTTCGCTTCCATTTTTTCACATGTTCACATTTCAAAACCTTTTCCCTTATCATTTTCTTCCTTTTCGTCGCCCCCATGCCTCACTTGCTTTTAATTTTCCACGTCAGAGCCCCAATAAACCAAAATGGCGCCTCCCCATTCCAACCCTATCCCTTACGCCCTTCATCGCCTCTAACCCTTTTCCGCCTACCCCGCGGTCCTTTCTTTCACTCCTCCCATCACTTTTTCACCGCCGCTTACTTTTATATCTTCCCTTCCGTCCTGGAAGGAGTACGGACACTTATTCTTCGAGGGTTTTATTACCCATCCCTTTCCTATATCCTCCCATACTTTTCCCGTACTGCGTTTAACGTCTTACTCACTAAGTACCCGAGGTAAAATGTACGTCAAATTAAGCGACTAATTAAGGGGACGAGAAATTTCTTTCAGGGCATTAATTCCGCGGCATTCAGGAAGTTTTTTTACGCCTCCGTATTTTTGCGATATCTTTCTCGCTTTCGTTAATGAAACATAGGAAACGCTTTTTTTAGTCGTTTTAGGAATAAGGATGAATGACGTCTCAATATTGAAACAGAATGAATTCCTCGACGATTATGGCTCGTAAAATTCTCTGCTCTTAAAAAAGGACTGAATTTTCTTTCTCTCGCTGAAAGCCTTTTCATTCGCTGAGGAAATTTGTCGAGGATTTAAAAGCAATTCACGAACGATTATATAAATGGATTATAGACAAGGAAATGTTTGTCACCAAACAGTTGATTCGGAGTAGGATTAAAATTTTAAGGTCCGTCGTTTGTTTTATTATTTTGGTGCCGAGGAAGAAATGGACTTGAGGAAATCCTCTTTTAAATTCTCTTCAGTGCGATAAAATGGGTTTCTGATTTTCGCAGAGAACAGCTTTAATCCTGTAAGTTTTATTCAGACCATTAATCAACGAGAAGTGTAGCTTGGGTAGTATTCAGTCGGCAACAATTATACCAATCAATATTTCTCATTCACACCTTCATTAATGTGACTCTTTTATCGGATATTATGAATGTTGCGGAATTTTTTATTACCATCATTATAAATGGAAACATTCTATGGAATATAGACATAGAACGAAGGTTTGAGTTTCAATGATTTATGCGAAGATCTTGTATGAATTTATCATTTCTTCAAGTAGGAGTTTTATATTTTTCATTCTATCACAAAAGATACTAGGAGCTTACTAGAATCTGAGACTTAGGATTTTTACCTTATATAATTTTTGTTTTAATAATTCTTTATTACAAAATTATGGCTGTTGAAAGTCACTTTCTCATTAATCGAGCATTGATAATAGTACCATGCTCGAGAACATGGTGTTATATCTACTCTCACTGATCCTCACAGTCTTACCATCATATAGTTCGACCCATAAATGTAGAAGCAACACATAAATACAAACTATCTCAGATCCTAGTTTATTCCCAAGAGTAACTTTATACAAGCAGAGCTTTGAACTTTCTCTCAACTTTAGGCTAAATTAACCACATCTTAACTCAAGGGCAAATTTTTATAAACTTACGATCGTTGTGAGACTTCATAACCTCTAATCTACCACATAAAATTACAAAGAAAATCTCCATCACATTTCTCCTTTAATCCAGCTGCAGGAGGGACAAGAAACCCCTATTAAGCGAAACTAATTTCGAAGAGTTGATAGAGTAATTAAAAACTCCCTTTGTAAAAATTTATGGCTATTTATCGCGTCGTCCCCCCTCCTTAACGGACCATCCTTTTTCTCAACGCTTTTCCTTCTGGGATAAGCCTTCGCGTTTCTCGGTCTTCCAGCCTCTGATATCGGTTGCCTTCTTATTCCCACTCTGCTTACCTAACCCACACTCTTCCTCTATCTATCTATATAAGGTTAATAGTGCCAACTCACCTTGAGGGTGAGCATTCCAGCCAGTCCCCCACCACTCCCCATAACCAATGCCTTCTTTCCCTTTCCTTCATAACCTTCCTCCATATTCCCACCTCCCATGCCCCAACGGCCAATAACTTTTAATCTTAAATACCCCTTGGGCCGCGCAGCATCTGTCTGTTTGCCACCCTCCCATCTACCCCTGTTTGTCTTCTAGTCCCTCGGCCATATTTCTATCATGCTTATTCCCTTTTTTTCCATTTCCCTTTCGGCTTCGGAGACCCCTCCTCTCTCTTATATCCACTTCTCATCTCTTTTCTTTCCCGGTTTTTCCCACTGCTCTTCCTCTGCTACCATTTCCTGCTCTTCCCTCCCTTTCCAACTTCACTCGGATGAATTATGTTTCATAGGCTGTAATTTTCAATTATTCCATTATCGAAGGCAAATTCCCGTCTTGTTTTTTTTTCTTTCCAAATGACCGATTGCTCCAGTTTTTACTCGTGTGATTCGTCGATACAATAGCGCCGTCAAACGATTGGTGTGATGGTGCTCTTCTCTGTATTGCTCATTTCAATGTAGGTAGAACATAGAGTGCCGGATGTTCTTCGTTTTCCCCGAATATTTCTAGCGCCACGACATAAGTTTTGTGAAAGTACACGGCCTGAATAACGGATGAGTATTTTTATGGTGAATATTCTCATCTTAGTATAAAGATCTGCTCCTGTGAGAGAGAGAATTGGTAGAGAAAAGAGCAAGAACTAACTAAGGAATAATCAAACAAGTTTTTGAAGTTTTGAAATATCGGTAGTGATTATTGATTTCATTTATGGATGATTTTATTGAGGGAAAATTACATCTTCTTTTCCTTTCCTTCATTATCATCTTCGTAGTTATAGTCTCTCTGCATTATATATACGCCTGTAGTCGTACTTAATAGTCTCTCACAGAACGCTTCCACATTTAGTACAAAAGTTGAGATATTTATACTAAAATCTCTTAATCTATAGACTACACTTTCTTAGTATTTTTAATGCCTTTATTTTAAAAATAAACCGTTATTAAAATGCATAATTTCTCCTATCTGAAATTTTGGGAAATATTTCTTTAGGCTATTAATTATTATATTTCCGATTACTTATATTATCCTTTCTTACATAATTTCACAAATTCGTTAAATATGTAGAAATCGCAATTCTAATATTGAAGGAGCCACATCGAATCCCATATTTTATTTCTGAGTCATTAATCTCTTTGGCTTCACCGTAGTACTTCACCTGGGTCATGCATCGTACCCTAACACGCATCTTAATCTTTGATATCCGCGTTCCTTTCCTCTCACTTCATTCAAGCTTTCTTAGAACTCGAGTCCGTTTTATACCTTTCTGGAAAAACAACTTTTATGCACTCACAAATCTTTTTTCCTCTATCTATATATCTCTCCCGCCCTTCTCTCCCCATACATCATGTTTTACTCTTTCGACTCTTCTTAAAAACTTATACTTTTCTCCTCGGCTACATTTTTCGTCCTCCCGTTTGATTTATTATTTATTTGCCAGCAGTTTGTTTCCCTTATTTTACGATTTTTAGTTCCTTCCGATCCGTGGGAATCCCAGAATCCGAT
The DNA here is from genome assembly GCA_036926295.1 of Pachydiplax longipennis. Classification (NCBI taxonomy): domain Eukaryota; kingdom Metazoa; phylum Arthropoda; class Insecta; order Odonata; family Libellulidae; genus Pachydiplax; species Pachydiplax longipennis. Next base: position 25,056,931 of record JAVFKF010000012.1, read on the forward strand.
GGATTAGCCCTTAAATCTTCCTTCTTGTCGAAGTTCTCTCGGCTTCCTGGAATTTCTTAATGAGAAAATGCATTGCCCTCAAAGTACAGGTACTATCGGGCTCAATTTTTAGTGAAGTTTATTGGTCTCAGTCAATCAGATAAATGTTTATGGACAATATGGCAATTTTCACACACATTTTTGTACAATATTTATGAATTTTATCTCGGTTTTCTCTTGGATTTATTACGTCTTAATGTATTCCTTTAACCATTAATATGGAAAAATTGTATCTCTTATTTTTGCAAAATATTACCCTACGTGCAATGATTTCAAAATATTTTCCTGGCTCTTCTACAAATTCAAACTAGGTGAATTTTCATCATCTAATATTTTGGTAAATTTTATCTTAGGAAATTTTAGTTGCGATCAAATTTTTTTTTAATTCTGAAATTGTATAGGTTTACGTTTCTCGCAGCATACCCATTTCGAGGATACATTCATGCTAATTACTCATAATTTTGTGCATTCGTCAACACCTCATCTTAACTTACGGTGCACAGTATGTAATTCTCGACGAATTTTGCTATTTGTTTAAATCAGGATTCAAGTAAGCATCTTTTATTATAATTTTCTTAAGTTTCTTTTGCCGCTCATTTCTTTCTTTTCCCTCTGAATTGAATCCTATTATCTTTACAAGCTAGCATGTCCTGTAAGCAAAATTAAGAGCGGAAAAAGTATCACAACTTCTTGTTCATTTCTCATGGAATAATACGCTCCGCTGCCTCAATTCTTTCTCTCCCTTAATTCACCGAAAATTACAGTGATATCTTCTTCCATTTTCCTCTTTTATCCCGCCCTTTTTCATGTTGTTCCGGATATGCTCCCCCTTAGTTACACCCATCTCCGAATTTCTTCCGCTCGATCCCTCTTTCTTAACTCTCACCACACTCTCTGTTTGTCTTCCTTCCGCTCTTCCATACTCTTTTTCCATTCTCATCTCCTCTGGGATTGGAGAAAGTCTTCGCTATTCCATTTCCTCCACTTTTTCTTGTTTATCCCTCTCTTTTCCTCATCCGCTTCCTTCAAGGGTCATATTTCCCCTTCCACTGACTTATTCCCCGTTATACTTTTATGAACTTTTCCCAGGAACAGGAAGTATATTCTCTCATTTTTCTAAATACGATACACATTTAATAGTTAACGTTAGTTCCTTATTATAACAACAGCCAGAACCTTCAATACTGCCAAATAAACTTATGTAAGCCAATTTATAGATTCTTCAATTACTTGTCGACGTTCCAATATATGAAAGCATAACTGGACCAATTCTGTGTGATGTTAAGAATGAAAAGTAAATAAATCTATGAAATTAATCTTCTCCTCATATAGGCGAACCAGAGAACGTGTTTCGGCATTGAGTAAGCTTATGGAATGAAATATACATTAATGACATCATTAATACCGGACTAGCTAGGATGCGTCAGATATTTCGAATTTCCCAATTATGCAGCCATCTGGCGGTAGATCTGCAAACCTCTAATCAATTAAAACAGATGGCGGACCCAATGCTTTTGTTAGGCCCGAACGTCATAAGAATCTTCCAATAACTCTTCAAATACGAAAAAAAGGATTTCACAGATGTTCGGCTGCGTTGACAGAGTGATGACATAAGCACGCTTTCCTTCAGAGAAAATTCTTTTATCTCTCCTTTTCCATCCATCGTCCTTTCTTATATCTTTCTCTCTTTCGCTGTCGTTAGTCGGAAGCTCCCTTCCTTTCCTCGGGAGAATATCTCCCCTCAAGGCTTTCCCCGCCCACTCCTTCTCCTAAGTCAACCAAATGTCATCTTCCGTGCAACGACCACTTGATCTTTCTCCCACTCTTCGTTTTGTTATTTCTATTTCGAGGTTGGTTTCTCCGGAATATTCCGAATATCATTACATAGCGTGCCCCCAAGGAAAGGAGTTCCAATGAGGTTTCCGACGCTCATCAAATTCCAGGAAGAATTTTTCTGCAAACGTGTTTACGCAATGGATCGGGATAAAGGGATGAGTGGGGATAATGAGCCGCTAAGTCCCTCGCTCTTCCGTAATTAAAAATGCATGGAAATCTTCTTAGCGAACTTACCGAGGCCTTTCTTGTTAGTTTCTGATTTAGCGATCGTTTACCGGATTATTGATTCGTGTAGTATTTGCTCTAAAGTACTCTTTGAAATCCTCTCAGCTAGCAGTATGTAAATTTTGGAATATAATGTCTCTGATTTCGCTGCCATTACTATAGAAAAGTCTTTGAGCATTTTGTAAAAATATATAAAGGCAAAAATATTTAATGTTTGTAATCTTAAAGCTCTCTTGGGTAAGTGGTCGGGAAAAGATTTTGAAATCATAGGCTTAAGTTTGTGATTCAGATGATATTTATAATATCGATTCGTCTGCTTCGAATTTTCTTCATACGCAAGGCCGGCCGATAGTGAGATTCTTAAGATTACTAGTATTTGGGTTTTAAGTTGAGGGGGACTCCTTTTACGTACTTTTATTTTGCTGATGACTAACTACACATCTATATAACTATAAACGTGTAGAGATCCAGGTGGACATTAGCTCGGGTTCACTCTGGTAGATTTTCAGCCCTGGTTATATGTGATCGACAAAAAATCCGTTAAATCCAGCCCGACTAGAGTGATACTTTTCAGAACTTCAGAATATCCAAGGTTTATTTTAGACGATAGAAATAGTTGTGGGAAACCATTCGAGAGAATTTTTCTTGTGCTAATGTGAGGTACTTCTGAGTCTGGAGACAATATTTTAAGAATTCCACCCGTGAATTATTTATGACCGCAACAAAATTTGCAACCGGAGAAGAAATGAAACTTTCTTGATCTTCTTATTGCATTTTAGAGGCGACCTCGGGCACCCACAATGCTCGAGGCACTGCCTCCTTCCACTTCAATGAGTTCCACTCGAAAAATAACGAGGCGGAAAATTGCGCAGAAACCCTTACAAAAGACCAAAGAATGCTCAAGGAATCGGAATTCGGGAAAATTGCTTTCGAAATGCAAAAGCACTCAACGAATGCACGCGGTAGCACCGATTCGAAACTTTTCTGGACGAGTTATACTACTTCACCGCCTCTACTTCTTTACTTGCGAATTCATTTTTATTTGTAATTTCCATCGTATGCAATCAAGGTCGAAATATCTATTATCAAGGATTAATGTGAGAAATAGCGCTCGGTAAGCACATATCCTTTCACTTTCGTTGCCACTCCCGCAGTTTTGAGTTTTCGAGTAGGCGTCCTATTCCTTAGTATGAGGTATGATTCACAGATCGTATTTGCATTTTATGGTATGCCCTTCATAGTAGTGCTTCTTTCAATACTCAATGGCTCTTTTCTTTCTCCATGTAAGTTGAAACTTCAATAACCACGTATAGACTTGTGTGCAAATTGTCTGTTTGTCTCCTGTCTTGAAATAATCCATCCTTAATGTTTGCGGTCGCTGAAGGTAGCTAGACATAATGTCTCCGTTCATTGCAGCTACTGTTCCGCAATTTATTCCTCTCATTAATAATTTATCTGACCAAAATACTCATTGTTTTTCTTTCCTTTTGAATACTCCTGGGAAATAAATTTGCATAATCAGACAATATGCTTCCGTATGGAAAGCTTGCGAAAAAATGTGCCACGAATTCGATTTAATATGAAATTTTGCAATATATTCTACACAAACGGACGTAATACGATAGGGTTAACGAAGATTAATATTACCCGATGATGCAAAAATGCACATAGGTCACTAATTTCAAACTGCATTTATGCCTGAAATTACAAAACCTCAATAAGATAGTAAACTTAATCCCATGTGATGTTTTACCTTTTGAAAATCATTATCTAGAGCATCATAGCAGGTCCATCGAGAGCAACTTGCAAAGCAGATAAGAAGTATTGCATTAAATTTCATTGACTGCAGTAAATGGGTGAAATCTATTATCACCGATTAGGAGTTTCTCCCCACTTCTTCAACCTTTACGATCTCATATTCATAACTTGGTAAGGATATTTACCCCACCTTAGGTGAAAATGGAATCCCTTAAGTTGCCAATGAGATTAATTCCTAACACAGATTGAAGAGAGAAGGCGAGTAGAATTTAAAAGGGCGTTCCCCTTGAGAAGTCTAAATATAAGGTGACAATACTCTCTCCGTAGTTCGAAATTATGTCGAGTGGGTGGGGCAGATGTGTTCCTCTCCTACGCTCCTGGGACGGATCAGCCTTGCCTTCTGGAGTCATTCCATTGTGTCTCCTCGATCTCCATGACAATTATCACCAGAGTGTGAATCATTCGTGGAAACGTGGGATGTTAAATTTTAAGTGGCGCGATCTTCTCGAAACGAATGCCTAACTTATGTACGATTTCAGATGTCTCAGACGCGCTCAAACTCTGAATGAATCAACGAGGCACTTCCTCTCATATGCCCATGACAAGGCTGATTTCCTTAAAGGAAGTCATTTGCCGTTTGAAAAAAATTATCGAATTGTATTCTTTGCAGAATAATTACTTAGTAATCTATTGTAAGGATTCTTGGAAAATAAGAAGGTTGCACTGAGTAATGGTAATTAATTTTATCTTTCTAAATGTAAAATACCTCCTAGTGATGATCTTAATACGCATATTACTTTATTCGTATTTGTGTATATATTTTTGTCTTATTTTTTATTTGTTGATTTTCTTATTTTATATTGTTACGTATGTTTAGTTTTAGTTTGTGTTTAAATTTTTATTAGTTCATTAATATAGCAGGGAGATATTTACCATGATCTTCAATAACTAATTCCAAAAGAACCCTTCAAAGCCAGTTTTCTTTTAATGGAAAGTAGGTTGTAATGTGCCACGGTTAAAGCGTCAAAATATTTTTACTACCCCACCCAGTGAAGTAGCGAGTTTTAAAAATTTTAATAGAGATTCTTATGCGAACAGGCGTCTGGAATTTTTCCACATTTCCATGATCCTCCCTTCACCTCCAGAAGGAGACCCACCCGCGAATTCGCTCCCCGTTCTCCGACCTTGATCGCTGAATACCCTCCAATCAAGGTCTACCCTCCCATCAAAACCTGTTCATCACACTCGCTTCTAAAGCCCCCCGCGGTGCTTCCCCTTCTCTTTCACAAATGTCACTCAATTCCATACGCATGCTGTACCCCCCGCAATATCCCTAGTTTCTCCTTCTTTAGTCTATGCTCCAATCACAGGAGCCTGTGAAACTCGAACTAAGTTCCTTCCTCCTGAGTTCTTCTTGGTCAATGCTCAACTTTGAGAGAGAAATACAGAGAGTTTATCCGGCATTCGTAATTATGGTATTGACCAAGTTAGCAAGAGTTTTCAGCGAATCGATCATCTTTCCACATCGCAGTGTTCTTAATGATTGAGTTCGCTAAAAGAGAGTTTATATCCCTATTTGAATTTTTTATGCCTTGAAAGGATGAAAATACAATAAGACGTGTGCATATACTGTCCATATTTACAGCAATAATTTTAAGTTAATGAATGATATAGGTAATTATAAACAGAAATAGTACGAAATCGATAAACATCAAGTAAGTACGGATCTTTATTTTAGGTTGTGCTAGAACTTCAAAATTGGAATATTTTTCCTTAGCTATATGAAAGTGATGTATAAATCTCTACATTGTATTTCGTGATAGTCATTAGCTTACGCAGAAGTATATAATTAGTACTGTTACTAGTCTATCTCAAAACTAGCAAGATAATTAAAAATTTTAATATTCGATTGCCTCCAGTGAAATTTGGTTAAGAGTTAAATTTTCAAAAAATCACTAAGAAGCATATAAATAATTCTAGTGAATTTTTCAAAAACTTAAAATTAAAGAAACATATTCAATATCAATAAGAGAAAATAAAATAAATATTATAAATTTTCTAAATTTATAGTATTCTTCTGTATAATTCTAAAATCGTCTGTAAGCTCTCAACACTTTTTCATGTTTTTTAGCGATTAAGTGTAAGTTATTTCTTCCTACTCAAAACGATATCATATTTTGTAATAACTAGCTTTCCATAGTCGTAGTCTTAGTATTTTGAATTTATCTGATTATATTTAGAAATAGTATTCGAACGATGTGAATGAAGGTCGTAGTATCGTATGTAATCATAGTTCGTCATCCTTAGAATGCTAACGATTAAGAGGGAGAAGTAACTTTCGACGGTTAGATTAATTGAATCCCTCTCGCATTGTTCAAACCGACTTCCGGTGGACAATGAATTTCATTCTCCAGAGCCTCTCCCCAAATAATTGGTTTTTGTAATGAGAAGAGGACAGCCTAAAGACGCCCATGGGGTTCTTGGAGGGCAGCATCCCTGCGGAGCATCGGCGATGTTAAGACGTAAACGTCATGGACAGAATTTCCCTCTCTTAATCTCTCCCTTTATCCTTTGTCCCCTTTATTCTCCTTCGCCGTACTTTGTCGTTTCTGTTTCTCTTCGTTATTTCCAATTTTCTCCATTTCGCCACAATTTCTGTGTCCCAATTATTGACTCCCAACAAAGCGGCAGTGTTTAATCTAACCTTTAATTTCATTTTCATCGTTTCCTTTTCCTCTGTTTTCCTCATTCTCCTTTGATTCAGAGTATTAATTTCTGAGATGAAGAGGAATATTATTGAACTTTGAAATCATTACCTAAGAAAGTATTGCAGATGAGTTTTTACGTATTCCTCAAGTTTCTTTAGATGAATGCCGGACAGGATTTTTGGTTTGATTTGCAATAGTATTACCGATTAAATTCAAGTAATAGAGTATAACATTTTACTATCGTCAATGCGTAAAATTATTTTCTTTCCCTGATCTATTTGGTTGACATACAAGTTGAAATAGTAGTTGCAGCGAAAGAGTACATGAGCGATGTGCGAAATACACTAATAAAGAGAAAAGTTAAAACTGAAAATCGTTTTTCTGTGTTTCTGCTAGCTTATTGGTAAGATATTCGGCAATTGAAAGAAATGTTAGGTCTAAATTGTTGGATTATATCAGAGTTGTTCTTTCACTCCCTCATGGGCTACAAAATATTTTCTTTTGTGACGTCAATCTGTTAAATAGTAATCTTAATGGAGAGCCCTGTGCTAACTGCAATAGTAGAATTATATTAGCTATATAATATGACAACAAAATTAATCTATTTTTCATGGTTCCGATGGACTTCACATTTTCAAGGTTAATGCAGCTTGAACAACACGTATGCTTTAAAGTGTTTGCAACAGCTATTTAATCTTCAGAAGTGAAACTCGGTGCCGCTCAGCTTTTTTCGAAGACAGTTTCTCATTTAGAACGGTGGAAAATAACTATAATTTTCATTCAAGAGCGGCGCCAAGTGGTTCAGTCGGAGGAGCCAAAACGTTTCGCTCAGGTCGCGGACTGCAGGGAGTCAGTTTCGTTTAATTTCCTCTTTTCTTCCAAATCATCCTGTTATTCTCTTTATTCATTTAATTCTCTAATCTTTTATTAATGCCGTACTCGTCAGCCTCGCCTATATACCATTGTCCCGCTATCTGTCATCGGCTAATTTTTTTCTACTTTCATAATATTTCTTCTTCTCAGCTTCCCGAGCCCTCCTTTCATCTTTCTCTGTCTTCCAGGAGACTCTCCTATTTTTTCTCCATGTATCTATTTTCACATCTCTTCCACGCCCATCCTATTCACTCCTTCCTCTCTCTCCCTTTTCTCTCTCTTACATGTCCTTTTGGCCCTTCACCCACACATACACTCCCACTTGAGACAACTCCTCCCTCACCTCCATAGGCATCGCTTCTCTATTGTCAAGGGCCTTTCACCGTCCTTAGAGGCGTCATCACCTCTTCCCTTTGCCTCCCCTTCCTTCCCCCATTTCTCCGTTTCCTTTCTTCTCCTTATAACCCATTCCGAAACTCATCCAAGTTCTTACATCTGCGACCCATTCCTCCAAGATCCTTCCTTCATATATAAAACACTCCTTCCACTGCAGAGGGCCAACTTCTTACCTCTCTCCCGAGATACCTCTCTTAAGGTACGGCCAGGACCCGAACTTGAATAATACACAATAAAAACGCCTATATTTTAGGAAGGTTGAGCTTTCGGTAGTCTTCTTTTTTGGAGGAATGGGATCATGGCCTTCGTACCTTCATACCTTTAGGAAATGAGGCAGTTGTCTCAGTGAGTACGCTAAATGAGGCGGCCAAGTGATATTTGTAGCCGAATTGGCGCACCTCCTTCACACCTATTAAAATCTCACATAAATTGAATATGTATATATCTGCGAATAAATAAAACATCGTCATATCCTGAATAAGTTCGATTCTCAACGGAGTAGTAAAGTAGTCTTTTCAATGCTTGTCTCTAAATGGAAGGAAAACGTTCTTTTCAAGAAGATACAAGTAAAAATCCTCATTATTCCTTCCATCGGTTTTAGACGACATTGAATATTATGTTTTTGGACAAAATCCATTATTAAGGAAATTAAAATTAATAATAAGTATTTATAATGTAATATTTAAAAATTTCAATGATTCAGAAAAATATTGAGCTATTACGAAGCGTAAATGTGGCAGGGGTGGCTTGCAATCATTTTCCCACGGCGGCTGAAAGCCTGAAGGCGGCCCTGAATGGAAAGAAGAAGTCTTCGATCTCGAGGTAATCGATACGCGACTGTTTTACATGCTTCACCGTATCTTCAGGATACAAATAGTTCGGGTAGGGTAGAGACTAATTCGAAGATCTCACCTAATGTTTTGTAATGAGGTGGAGGGTTTGGGAAAGGGTGATGTGGCTCCGCGCGAGAGTCATCGCGCAATTTCGGCGAATTTACTGAGGAGGAAGTGGTGCGGTTAATGCGGCTGTCACAATGAAGTATTTCTCACTGTGGAGGCAAATCCTCGCCTCGTCGGCTTGATTAACGCTTGCATATGTCAAGTTAAATATATTTCCTCATCGAGATTGGATGGAAATATCTTGGAAATTGCGGAGGGAAACGTTTTTTGACCGGGTTATTTTTGAAGGTGAGAATTTCAGCGTTTAAGTCGAGAAATGCTTAATTTAGTGCCTTAAATTCAACTCACTCTTTCTTTAAATCTCATTTCATGCAAGTTTTGAATGGAAATAGCAGTACCTGGTCTTCCCATTGTCATCACGGGAAAGAGAGAAAGAAAATAAGTACGCCTGATTCAAGCCAAAACATGGTAGAAAAAATACTTATTTGGTTGGAATATTCCTCCATAAAAACGTTATTCGCATATGTACTAGAACAAGTGAACATTTAAATATAAACTGAAGGTAATTTATCTAGAACTTGTCAGGATAAAGAAGGAAAAAGTATAATATTGTATCTATGGGTTAGCTAACTACAAGGTTAATCAAATAATTTGTATTGTAGCAAGAAAATATTTGTCATTTCCTTAATCATGTATTAGGGGTGGAATAAAAGCATAATAGTATTATTCTTCCGTAAGGAATAATAATATAGACCTAAGCACGTTGAATCAATATTAGCTAACATTTGATCTTGACTTAGGCACACGAAGTTACAAAATCCTCGAAATTCTATATTATAGCTTGAGTACATGAATTCAGAAATTTAAATCGAAAATTTAGGCAACCAAACGACTAGAGTCAACACCGACGGGACCGGTGCGACTCGCTGAGTGTCACTAACATTTATCAGGCGAAGCGGTTTTCGAAATAAATGCGAGATCTGCTCTTACGAAAAATTCCCGACCCCCCGACGGAGGAAAAAGGAAAATAAAGGCGTATATACGCCCGCGTGAATCTCAAATAGCGGAATGAGTAACGGGGCTCAGAGCAATTTTCTTTACGACCCACGACGTTGCGTCCTCGTCCAAGCGGCCACTTACCGGAGAAATACGACCACCGTAACGACTAAGTAAGGAGAAAATAAAACATAAAAAGGCAGAGAGGGGACGGAGAGCTAGACTAGACCCGCCGCGGGAGCTCCGGCCGGCTGTTTAAATATTTCCTAACGAAGGCAAAATTGGACCGATTCGAAATGCACGACCGATGGACAACTTCTCAGGAAAAGGGTTTGAAGCGGTGGAAGTAAGGTATGCCGTACGTGGAAAGGGTTCAGGTAATAAGTTTAGCGTGCTGGAAGTGCTCTTATTTCGTCTACGATGTTGGAAGTGAGCGAGGCGAGGTAAAATGGGACCTTAGAGGAGTGGAATGAGGCGTAGTTGGTCATTCCCACACTCTGCGGCGCTAAGGTCAAATGACCGCTCGAGGTGCTTGCATGTCAGCGACGTGGGAGTTGGGTGTTTGAGTTCGAAGGGTCGAAAGAGATGGAAGGGCATGAAGTTTAAAGGGCTGGAAAAGGTCACAAAGATGTGGACACAAGGAAAAGGGAGTTACGGGGCTGTAAGGGAAGATGATTTCGTATCAAAAACGAAACCGTCAATTAGCCTAAACATGTGTACCGTGACTTACTGTGGATCTGAAAAATTTCTCTCCTGTATTAAATACAAGAATATATCGTATGTCTCGGAGCTGAGAAATTTAATAACATGAAACTGTGCGCGGATGTGTTTGCCCATATATATACAGTGAAGGTAAACAGCGAAAACAATTTCAAAATTATCAAATATTAGCCTCCCTTGTAACCTATGATATTAACGGTAGTTCCTAGTAAATTTACGAACTTCCTTATTTACCAACGGAATGAGTTTGCAAATTTCTTTCCGGAAATCATGTGAGGGTCAGACAAATACTCGTGAATCGCATATCTCAATTTAATCTGTTCATCTCTCATCGCATTCAGGAAATAATTTTGCGAACGAACTAATTATTCCCCTCTTAAGCCTACATCTGCAAACAGTCCCTTCTGCTGATAAAACTCTTTGAAGAGAAATAAAATCAATATTTACTATGAAATATGATAGGGAAGTATTAATAGACCAGAATTGGCAATCTTGGCGAACTTGATTTTTAATTAACTTGTAGATTTTATTCTTCACTTAGAAAACTTAGTTCAAAAGACATAATTTAGTCTTGTTCTTCAAGAACTATCCTAAAGAGGTAATTGATTAGGTAGCTCTGAACATGTTTAATTAGAAATGTGTTGTACATATGTGAATGAAGTATAAAATTCCTTAATCTTAACATAGTGCGTCGAGAACTTTTAATTCAACTTGAGATTCAAGGGTCTAATTCCGGCTATTGCTATTGTCCGATGAGTTTTGAATGCATCAAAACTAAACTAAAAAGCCAGAGGGCTTCAAACCAGATAAAGACCAGGTTTCTGTCTGAAAGAGAGATGTGAAAACAACGGTAGTATCTGCGGAAGACATGAAGCCCCAGGGCACTCTCCGCATTCCATAGATCGCTCGCAGCAAATGAAAATTTTAAAAGCAAATAAAATAGTAGGGGATGTTTTTAAAAGTCGACCTAAAGAGAGAAGTTGCGGTTTCCGTACATTCATGTTGTATTGTGTGACCCAGAAGTTGACATCCAGGGATCCGTTTTTGCGTGATCGTCAGAATTCTCGTATAACGATGATTTCCGTTTTCAGAAAATTACTCTTTCTTTACAGATGTCATGTAGCAGTGGGGTATTTGTTTTCAATTTTTCCACATAGCCGTTAGTTGAATGTTTGTCAAAGACTCAGTTGACATTCGTGATCCCACATCGGAATGTATTCTTTTCAACCCGAGCTTCTATTTCCCTAAGTATTTTATTTTCTTTGTACAATACTTCAGTTCTTTACACAAGTCTCTGTCAATGGCATATACCAGAGAAATTCAAGATATTCATTGTAAAAGCGATGAACTCTATCTGTATTCAACTGACTGTATATTAGATTTTTATCCTATCGCATGGTTTATTCCATATATGTCTGGGTTTCCCCATGAAAAGATTTATGATTATAATCAGATTGATGGATCGAAACTTTTAAGGGAATTATATACGAAGATTTAATTGGTGGAAAGTCTTAACTAATACATCTATGTCCCTTATGTTCTCTCATGAAAATATTATAACGCAAGTGAAGTTAATTGGCTTGTTTTCCATTCATTATAAATACCCTTTCTACCGATATATGTACTCTCTCGTTATTTCCCTCCTTTACAAGTGAGGATCTTGGACCGTGGCAAAAATCTGCAAAAACATCTCCTTCCTCTAACCCGTTACCCTCCAGTGATTTTCTGCTTTAAGGACCTCCTCCTCACATCTCTTTCCGTTATCCTCCAGCCCAATCACACTGTTTCAAGAAAAGGAAAACTGCCGTTAAAAAAAGTCCGGCCGAAAAAGAGCCACCTCCGTAATTACAGGCGTTCCTCGCCAGATTCGGCGGCAGATGCGTCCCCAAGAAAACCGAAAAGGACATAAAGAAAGTGTACCGGGAAGGGCAAAGCTAGCGGGCTTCATATGTTGCACAAAGGCACGAAAGTGGCCCCGACTATCGGCAGAGGGCGGTTTTATCGCGCCGGAGAGAAGTTTGGCGTCCGTGATAAGGAAGAGAGGGCGGAAAAAATCCTTTAAATTGGCCGTATGAGGGGAGGAACGGCGGTTAGCAGAGCCGAAGAAGAAAAGAGAAGAAAACTATTAATCTCCCCGAAGCAGGAGGTTGATGCTGAAGGTGGCAGAAGGAGTGTGAGAAAATAAGATGAAGGATGGTGTTTGCGGGGGAGAAGGAGCTAGGAAGTGGCTTTAAAAAATATACGGGGATTTGGGGATGGAGGAAAAAGCGGGAATTAAAAGGGGAGGTCGTGATTGTTTGTGAATCTGATGGAAGGAGTTTGAAACAATGAACGCATCGATTAATATTCGCCGGAGGAAAAACGTCGTGGAATCCGAGGAGGATTGATGATATTGCGTGACTAGGCTTCGCTTTCTATTCGTTTCTATCATTCGGAAAGATTCGGTTTATGAATCAAAGCAAGTGATTGATATCGTTAATCTGCATAGCGTGTTTAAGATATTTCGTTGCGAAGGAAATTCTCTTTCATGAGTCCTGAAATACCGTGAGATTTTCCGAGCTTTCTCATCAGTAATCTTGGACCTTCTCTACGTTTCTCAATACATATATAATATTCTTTATTCTTCTTTGTCACAAAATACAATAATTTTCTCTCCATTGAGAACTTTAAGGTCCCCCTGAGCCAGAGAAAGGCTCGTCAGGAGGTTCCATGTTTAGCATAGAAAATAACACTTACAAGAAAATAACCATCTACATTTATATCTAAACAACCAATCAAATCATTCAATTATTTCTATACTACAATACAAAATCTTTATCACAGTTACAATAGCAATAAAATTACAATTAATAATAGTGCAATATGCAATAATGTTACAATAGTATTATAATAATATTACATAATATTAAAATAAAGTCACAATATAAAAATATACAGGCAGACAGAATGTAATATTTAACATTGATGAAGCCAGGTTTTAATTTCCTTTTTCAAGGTAGACAGTTTTTCAATAAATTGCAAATTAACTGGTAAGCTATTTAGGAGCCTAGGAACAGTTACAATGAGTTGATTTTTACCACATGTATTGAAGTATGTAGGAACTAAATATCTTTTTCTGCTTCTTTGTACCATTGAGTGGGTATTTACCTGTATTGTTTTATATTTGTTTGAGTAGTAATTTTCCAATAACAGGATGTATATGAAAAGTTTTTTTACTGGTAATAGATCCAGCTTTGCGTAGAGTAAATCCGTATTCGTAATATTTCTCAGAAATTGTGATCCTATGTATTTGATGATTTTATTTTGTGTGGAGATTATGGGTTTTAATTCACTATTTGTTGCATTTCCCCATACACTTAGACCATAGCGTAGGATTGATTCTGCCAGAGACATATATAAAATTCTTTTGGTGGATACAGGAAGCATGTGCTGTAAGTAATACATCTGGTAAGAGACTTTCTTTAGTTTATTATTTATATATTTCACGTGATGATTAAATTTCATGTTTTCGTCAATAAACACCCCTAAATACTTATATGTAGAGACTTGCTCTAAAGCTTCACATCCACAGCTCTTATGGTTTAAGTGGAGACACAAATGTCTATGTATTTTCACATTAACATCTTGTCTCTTACCCACCCTATTATTGATATTCATTACTTTTGTTTTATTAACATTGAGTAGTAGTTCATTATCATGGCACCATTTGCTTACATTATTGAGATCTTCTTGCATATTTTTTACAGCAATCTTAAAATTACTGTGAACTGATACAAGAACAGCATCATCAGCATATAGATATAATTTACAATGCTTAATTACAGAAAAGATGTCGTTTATATACATTATAAATAACAATGGTCCTAAGACAGACCCTTGTGGCACACCACTAGTAATTTGACAGCTATCACTATAGATATTATTTAGTTTGACAATGAGTTTTCTATTCTTTAGATAGCTTTCAAACCATTTGTGCGTTATTCCACGGATCCCCATACTGAACAATTTTGACAAAAGTAAATCGGTTTTAATTACATCAAAAGCCTTTTGAAAATCAAGAAAACCCACTATAATATTGTCGTTGTAGTTTAGGTTGCAGTTTACAATTTCTCCAAAGTTTTCAAGTATATTTCTGGTGCCTTTATTTTTTTGAAAGCCATACTGATGTGGGGATATGAGATTATACTTTTGAGCAAAGTCCATAAGGTATTTTGAGACATATTTCTCCATCACTTTGTCGATCACTGGTAGGATTGAGATTGGCCTATAATTACTGTAGTCTTTTGTTGCTTTGCTTTTTGGGATGGGTTTGACAATGGCAAGCTTGAGTCCATCTGGAACTAATCCTTGCTTTATGCTACAGTTGATAAGTTTTGTAACCAGTTCTTGCAACACAGAATGATTTTTTATTTCTTTGGTTCTTATTTTATCATGTCCAGGTGCTTTATTGTTTAATTCTTTTATGATTTTTTGTATGTCACTGATAGAGGCTTCTGGTATATACATGCTATTTTCATTTTGTTGCATTAAGATGTTTTTTCCCCAGAATTTATTGTTGCAATTTATTCTTAGCCTTTGAATTTCTTCAGTAAAAGTTTTACCAAAATTTTTGCAAACTTGAGGTATGTCATCTCTAAGTCCATTAGATCCTAGGATTCTTATGATGGCATCATCTGAAGTAGAATTTCTCCCCCTTCCTGTCAGATTGTTGATTTCTCTCCACATGCTTTTGCCATCTTTTATTTCACTGAATAATTTATTATAGTATTTATATTTACATTTTTTAATTTCTTTTGTTGTTTTATTTCTTAGAGCTACATAATGTTTTCTATAATCAGTATTATTTGGGCAATTTTTCATCTTTCTAAATGCAGAATCTCTTTCCTTGATTAAGTTCAACACACTGCTTGTAATCCACTCCTTGTTTCCTTTTCTTTTGGGTTTAGTACAATTATATACAGATGATTCTTTGTAAAACATACTGCTATATTAATTAATAAAGAACTCTCCGTATTTTTAATTATTCGCCGCAGGTCTAAAACTAAATAAGGAATTCAATGTATCTAAAAAAAATTAAAAGCTAATATTCTACACTTATATTTTCGGGAAAACGCGCAAATAGTGAATCTTTTACTAATATGAACTCTTTACTTCAAAATAGACTGCTCTCTTTTTCGCAAAAGAATGTTCAGAATGTAGGATCTTACATTTCCCCAAACTCAAGTAATCGTTCAAACATTTACCTTTGATTTAAATTAATTATTTAATTATGAATAATTTTTAGCAAATGAATGATTTATAATTTAATTTTAAAAGAAAATGTATTTTCTAGGGGAAATTGGGAATTAGGGAAATTTTATATCATCAAGGACATTGACAGATTACTCTCCCTTCTTTAAATCTTCTGAAAAAAGTTAAACCTTACTAATGAAATAAAGTTTATCTAACCAAACTGCTTTACCCATTCATAATTACTATATAGATGTATAACAGCAAAGATGTGGATTTTTCCCTTCCCTCTGTATTTTTCTCACAATTTTGAATTAAAAAATGCTACTATTTGGGAATTGAGGAAGCCAGCCTTTGCTTACAATCATTAACTTTCTTGCAAACTCTTTGATAAGAATACTCTCCTTTAGACCCACAAGTGTATGAAATTAAGGTCAAGGGTGAGAGTAAGTTGATCTCTCTCCTTGTCTATCACACCCCTCTCTCCCTACTCGCACCAGCAGTATTTAATAATACAGAATCCCTCATTTTCCCGGAAAAACGAGGAAGGAAGGATATCCATTTTCTGGATTCGAGTCTCCAGAGGCTGAATTTAGGCCCGGTGACGGTGATGAGGCGTCCGTTGGTTCGTCACAGAGGGCGTGATATATGGAGGCGTCGGAGAATTGATTGAGAAAAGAGGAGAAGAGAGATCAAGGTTTCCACGGAGAGAGAGAGGTAACGAGTTGAGAAAGGGTTTTTAGAAAGAGGATTGGGTTCCAGGAGACGGATTCGTCGGCGGGATGAACGGAAACTTACACGTCGCCTGGAAACCGGAGTATAAATTAGAGATGAGAGGAGTTGATGGATTAGTTTGAGGCGTCGCGTGACAACCTATTTCTCCACCGGTCTCCTTCCCTTCATCTTCCTCCAGATTCTTCTGATCGTACCGTGGGTAGTTGGGTAAGCGTCCCCTTTTCAATGATTTTAGCCCACTGCTATGGTGTTTTCACACGGTTTTCCAACCTCCTCACCTGTTAAATTGATAAAGCGAGGTGGGTTTTAACCCGCGTCTCGGTACCGGAAACGATAAAGCCGAATTAAAGTCGTTCGAAGTTGCATGCGTTAATAATGGGGAGAGTAAATTTCATGGGAAGCGTTTTAGGGGAAAGAGAAATCTCCGAGAAGTTTATTTTAAGGTCAAGGATATGAGGAAGGTAGATGAAAATTAGTTGTGAAATCTTTTCTCGGGAGTTGTTTTCCGGAGGTGATTTATGTCATGCGAAAGCTTAATTTTTCATCTCTTGACTGCTCTGTTTTCCTCGTACCTCACGGCTGAATAGAACGATCGATACTATCGAAAAATTTTGGCATCGGTCTAATTTGTCTTGGTACTTGATAAGTTTCTCCGCTGTGAATTCACGAATGCATGTTTTTCTATACTTTTTAATTTTCATAGCGTATGTTTGGACTATTAATATCAACGCGAGAGAAGAAATTTATTTTTTGGATTTTCAGATAAGTTATATAAAATAAATCTGATAAATTACATGTAAAAAGTAAGATAATTTTGAATAATTCTTTATCGATAAAGTACCGTATGCTCAGTTGATTCCTGCTCAATTTCATGGAGAGAAATCACAGTTTATTTTAATTCTTATGCAATCAGTACTTTAGTGAAAAATATAAACAATCATTTAGGGGTATGAAGTATTAACGGCTCAACAAATCAACTTCGACGTACAAGTTTGCCAACCAATCTCCATTCGTTTGAATTTCAGCCCAAACTAGCTCAATAGCTTTGCATTTGTCAAACATCCCTCCTATTCTTTACCCATTTAATATTATACGGAGGGCAATTTTCGGCGCTTGATGGAATCCTTGAAGAGGAGAAACCAGGTCGAGCTAGGCAAATATGCATTAGAGATCTCAATCTCATCTCCTTTTGCGGGAAATCCGGAGCTGGAAAATTACGTATGCTTTCATCCATAAGCCTCAAGGAGATATGGAGTGTTCGGCGACAGACGGATTAACTCTCGAAAGATCGCGTACAAAGGAACCGTCCCAACGGGAGGTTGTTAATGGTAGGATGATGCGGATGGAGCGCCGCATGGTGGAGGGAATAAGGAAATCGCGGGGTCGCTGAGGAGATGAGGGAAGAAAGATGGGATTTATGGGGATGTGGGAACGCGACGGTTTTTTCCCTTGGCGGTAATGAGCGGAGTAGGACACGGAATTCGTCGGAGTGTGTCCTCGTGCATGGATGCCTCTCGGGAGGAATGCTCTCTGCATGCGGGTGCATCCGGATTACCATGCTGTAAATGGGTAAAGACCTTTATGCAGGTGAGGTCAGAGGGAGGGTTCTTCTTTTTAATGGGGCGTTATTCGGGCGGAAATGTGATGAATGGGTTTGAGAGGACTGTACTTTCTGTAATGAAGATTTCTTTTCCGTATCTCTTGGAGTTTGGCAGCATCAAAAATCAGGGCTTACGTATCGGTAGATATCTGATTCATGGGTTGTTTATTTTGCGGTATCTTTTTATATTTATTATTGACAGTTTCATAACTAATGCTGTGAATCTTGATAACATTCAGCCGAGAATAGTTCAGATCACATTAATAAAATCTGAGCTCTGACCGCCACCTATTCGAGAAAAATGTGTAATTTTTTTTATTAAATTGATGTGACTAGTTGAAATGTATGAAACTGAAAAATGTAAAATGGGATGGAAAGAAAGAAAAATGAAAAAGTTTAACATAGAATAAAAATTAAGAATCAAAATTAAAAATTAAGAATCGAAAGTAAAATTTAAGAATAGAAAATAAAATTTAAGAACGAAAAAAATAGTAACGGGAAAGAAGAGTATTTAATTTGAGAGTAAATGGACCATAGAGTTAATTTGTTTAACATTTGCGTATGCGGCAAAAGTGATTGCGATCATTATCCCGAATCTTATGCAACCAGAAATACTCTCCGATGCTCCTGTCAATATTAAAGGAGAAGAGAAACTTCCAATCTGAGATTTGCAATGTTTACGAATTGTTGTGACGTTGGTCTATAAATTTAGAACGAAAATCGTAAATAAAAAATTTGCAAAGTAAAAAATTACCAAACCATCAGAAGCAAAATCGCCTTCTTTTTAGATTTGTGGACAATTCATCAAGGCGCAAGATTATGTGGATAAATAAAGCGACAAACCTAATGAGTTTGTACATGTTTAAAGAGCTTTAAAGAGTTTCGAGAGGATAGAAAAGGAATAGCATGGGAGAAATAAGAGGTAATATGTAGGCGAGAGTAAGAGGAAGGGGATGCAGACGACGCAGGTGTTTCTCTACGCAATGCGCTAGTCGCACGCGAAGACGATCGCGGGGAAAGACCGTTAGAATATACGACGATGTGACAAGATGAGTGAGACTCGTATTCATCAGGACACAGCTTTTAAACGAGTGAAGAGCCAAATGAATCTTGAGCACTTTAAGTCAAGGTTCACAAAAAGTTCCCTTTGGTAGTGTGTGTGGAATATCCATGAATGAAAGTGTTTGAAGTATACGTGGCGGAAAGGAGTGAAACGTTTCAAGACTGGTTAACATCGTTAGTATTTCCTATAGAGATCTTGGTAGTAGTGAATCACAAAAGATAAATGAAATTTATATGTAAATTAAATTAATATTTACAATAAAATAATAAGGATATCGTACTTCTTCGATAGGGAAATCATATTTCTGCACAAAACTTTCCTTTACGGTCTCTAAAAATATAATTTTAGAGCAAGTGAAGAAATTTATTTAGTGACTAAGCTTTCCTGCTGTCGCTTTACTAATGGGAAATTCAAATAAATTTCATAGAAATAAGCTACGTTTTAAAATTATAATTCACGAAAATGACTCGCGATCAACTTCTACATATTCTTTATAAATTCATCCTCTAAATGTTTATTTTTTGCAAGTATTTCATTTTCGAGAACTTTCGCTGGAAGGAATTTTGTTTTCTTGAAATTTATCTTCATTTCCTTTTCGTACGTAAAACATCTGAGTAAACTTTCATTAAGGATGCTGCTTAAAGAAAATATACCTTGAAAATCTTTAAAAACAATATCTGAGTAATTCTTTTAACTCCTTTAGTTTTCCCTTTCTTTTAGTGTAAATCATCTAGGTACACGCGATGACCGAATATATCTTCGCCTATCCTCGTGAAAGTCAAGAAAAAAAGTTAAAAATAATTCTTGTATTCTTTTGACCCTTCAGGATAAACTAGAAACCGTATAACTTCCACCAGAAAGATTTTCCGACCCTTCAAAGAAGAAATGCATCGTAAAACAAAATCCCCCTGCCATGTTCTCCGTGTGATTTCGCTTCCTGTTTTATATTCCTTCCGACACGCCCCTTTTCTTAAAAATCCGAATTCTCCCCGGATTACTCCTTCCCTCGTGTCATCCTGCTGTTTTGTGAGGCGTTCGTGTGAAACAAAGGTGTCTCCTCAGCCCATTTGTCGTCCTCGGTAACTCACCTGTTCACCCGGACATTGCCCGGATATCTCCCGCCGTCCCTTCACCACTCGCGCCCTTCCGAGTAAACCCGAACCAATTTTAAATCTGGTAAGGAAATCCCTCCTGCTTCCCAGAACTCTTTAACCCAGCCTCTCCGTTTCGTCCTCTATCTCATTCAACGTTTCCCCACCTCCCATCTTTGGGCGAGTTTACAGTGAGGATGTGGTACCAGGAGAGTAACTTTCGAGATAGGGTTATCTAGCTGCTAGAGATGTGATGATGGTCTTTTCTAGGTGCGACACGAGGATCTTGTTCGACACTATCCCGCTCATCTTCCAGACGTTGGGTATCACTAGGAAGTATTTTATGAAGTCGTATCTCTCTCTCTCTCTCTTATAGACTTACAAGGGTTCGAATCCGGTCGATGATCCTGTTCTACAGGGTGGAGTACTTGCCTATTTGTCAGGCGTGATACTTATGGTTCTAAATCATCTTCTAAATTTACATATTATAGCATCAACTTAAACAATAAAGATGCTTAGTAAAATATTAGCTATCAACCTTTCTATATCAAATCATTTAAATTTTGTAATTTTCACAATTTCGTCTAAGATAAAGAAAAATATGCATTTAAACAATGAACTTCGGTTTCTTGCGTGATTCTTCACCATGCCACATACCTATACTAACTGAAGTACCCGTTCATTCTCAAAGAAAATAAAAGTAGACAGTAAAAGTTTTTCAATATTTTTAAATAAATTAATTGAACATCTCTCCCATTAGGTTAATTCAATGGAACAGGTTACCCAAACTAAAAATTCGAATATTTTCAAATATCTTATTATTTGGAACCGAAATCTAAGATCAACAATAAGAATAGGAAACTTTATAGAATTTCTCTCTGTTTCGAACATGGCTGAAATCCGTCCTATTATTATTTTTCACTTAATTTTGCGATATGAATAGGAATTGCAAAGGATTAAAATTAACTTTATATGCATTTTGGGAACGTTTTGCCTCGTCTGGGGAATCAAACGGAAGATTCACGCGGTAAACTTCCACCAAATTTCCGATTAGCTGCCTTGCTGCATTTCTCCCATCTTGAGCTTTATCTCTTACCCTATCCACTGCCACCGTAACTAGCTCTGTCATGAAAGATCTGTGGGAATTAAGGCACCGTTCACCTTGCGATAATGCCATTAAAGCTGCAATCACGACGTTAACTATCACATTCAACTGTCGCCGTAGGAAGGAGATTCTGCCATCTCTCCCGCCCTTCCAATCCAGGTTTCGCTTTTTTTCCCTAATCCTCTCTTCTTTCCTTTCCTCCCCCATTCATCCTCCATCCCTTTCCCATCTCCTTCCTTTCTTTCCCATCATTTATCCCTTGTCACTCACATGTATTTCCCCGTACGCTCATCCCTTTCCCGAGTACACAAGACGCTCATCCTTATTACCCCCTTTTATAACTCCAAATCTCTCTTGAGGTCCTTATTTTAGCGATATATCCCCTCTTTGGTCCTCACCACATATCTTTTCGTATGCATAATTTTTCTATTCCTCGAGAAAATATCTGGAAAAAGTGAGCTAATCTACTATCCAATAAAATGGATGCATTACTTCGATTTGGTAAAATATTGCATTCTCTCTAGCCTCCGGAGTGGTGCTCTCCGAATTTCTCCTTTCCATGCACACACGTACTAAATCAAAAGTCACGGCACCATGCGTTTGTTACACCAACTGTTTGCTACTTAATTACACTCACGTAGCTTAAATGATTGCTTGGATTCTGTCATTATGTAACCGTAAGAACATTAAGCAAATAAAGAGTGTTAATTTTGTTTGAGGAAGGAAATATCTTCTAGTGCACTGTTAGGTTTGCGTTTCCTTAATGCACAGTGAAGGAAATGTTTTGGAAGCACTGAATTAGAAAACTCAGCTATTCTGATGTTTAGCGATCCTTTTACTCCCTTCTCTTTTTCCCTTCGCTTCGAGCATCCGGTTTAATACCTAGTCTACTTTCCGAGAACATAAAGGTCGTCGAGTCTCCGGATTAGAAGAAATTATAAATGAGATTCGAATCGGGGATTTTCGCGGAAGTTTTATTCCTCGAATGGGATTTTCAGGCGAGAAAAGGAGCGCGAGAGGAGTGATTTTTCAAGGTTACGACAAGAACATCGTTCGCATCGGCTTATTACTTGTTCGCCTTGGATTTGAGCAGAGCATATCTTGTTTCAATAAAGATAAATCTGATCATTTTACTTATTACTAAGTTGCATCTTCTTCTATCTTCAATAATGCATATACCTACACCTCGATCCAGGTATATTTCTTCATTATGACGACTTCTCCTAAGAAGGAGAACTTTTTTATGCTAATAAAGCTCGGTCAAATACAGTGAAAAGCGCACGGAAATTACTGTAAATTATAATTGAGAAAATAAGGAAAATCATAAAATTTAATTTGAATTCTTCATTCGGTGAGTGTTTTTTCCTCTGATGATTATATTGTTTAAAAATTGATGCAAAAAATCTTGTCCAATTTTCTACTGAAGAATTCAAACTTTACCTTCCGATGGATTATTAAATGAATACATTGTATAAAGCATCAAAAGATAAAATTTTACAATATTTTATACCGTCAAAATTACATGTTTTCGTTTTATTTTAATTAAATCGAAGTTTTTCACTATCCATATTTTGTATTTCAATTATTCTGGACGTAATATCAGAAGATGTAGTCACAACTTACGTTGCCGAACTGACAATGTACAGTGGGAGAAACAATTATCGCAACACCAATTGGCGTCAGAGAGCGGATTACGCGGGAACTAACTGAAAACACTCTACCGCCGACAATTCGGCAACTCTGAATCGAGCCAGTAAAAACCGCAATATTCAAACTTTTACGATCACCTTTGCGAAATTTCCTAATATTGGCTTTGCCTCATTGCCTTTATTTTTTGCTGTTTGTCGTTCAAAGCTTGTCGCAATCAAAATAGTTATCTAGAATGTCATTATAGTACGCTGAGGGATAATGACAAACAAGAGTATTTGATGGCGGAATATCAGACAATAAATGAAGATTCTGCGGTATTATCTTGCGAATTTAACGGTTAAATACTTTAATACTTTGAATTTTGATGGAAAATAATTCTCGCGAATAAGATTAACCATTTAAGAAAACAAATACAGAAATCACTAGGATATGCCCTATTCTTACATTTGTATTTTCTCTCCAGCAGTGTAGTTTTCCACGGCATAAGATAGAAAATATATCCTTTCGATAAAATATAATCCGTGTGTGGAGGGAGTTTATTCTTTCTTAGTGCTCTTTAGCAATTAACGTATTGACAGGAATTAGTATCACTATTATTAGCTTTTAGGTGGTGGAAACGGTATCAACATTTTTCAGCTCCATCAGGCTGTACGTAAATGAGATTATGTAATAATTCGTAATATTCACGATTAATTTCAACATATTATAAAAGAAAGTTACAGCCAGTTAATTGATGAGGATTAATGCAATCGAAATTAGCTTCATAATGTCTCTTCAATCGTTCAGAATACGTAAAACCAATTAAAGTAGATGCTTAGACTGAGTGATAAATACTCATTAGCATAATTTTCATTCATATCTGAAAAATGCACAACTCTACTACTATGCTGTAGCAAGAATCGTTTACTACGAGTAGATATGAGCCGGATGAATATGGTCATCATATGCAAGAAGTTTTTAAGAGACCGGGATTTATTTTTCTTATTTCTCCATAGCGATGACTAAAATTTTCGCATCCAATTTGATAGATCTCGCTTTCTCTACGCTTAAATATTTTCAAAGGCTATTTTCATACTTATATTAAGCGTCAAACGCAACTTTTATTCTATACTTTAATAAACTTAGTATCCACTTTACGGACTGTTCCGGAAAATTTCCGCCCCCCTTTCCCTTCACGAGGACCGACCAGGTAGTTTTAGTGTCGTTTACTACGTAATTTAGCGGTTTAAATGAGAGCGAATTTACGTAGACAAAGTTCCTTTGTAATTCAACAGTAAGAATAGTTACAAACACCCACGTAAATAGGCAAAATGGTATGCATGAGGTTACTTCCAAAAAAATAGAAACAATTGCAACGGTGAAAAGCAATTTCACTTAAAAAAGGATAAGTTTATTCCAAATTTAGGATTTAATGTGCGAACTGAGAAATCTAATAATAATTGTTGTGAATTCCAAGATCTTACGTAATTAAAAAGGCGGCATTCTTTAACATTACGACGAGCACATGCGGGAGAATCATACAAGACAAAAGTTAGTTAGGCGAAGATATTGCTTTAAGCGAGACATTTAAAAGATCCAATCATTGCCGTAGGAGGAGATTTTGACATAACGCATCTTAATTGGGATTATCTAAAATCTCTAGCTGCTGCTCCAACACTAGCAGAGAGAAAAAATTTCACAAAAATTAATTCATACTTTTTTGTAGCATGCTAAAGATAATGTAAATATGATGAAAACTCGAACGACTCGTGCGGGTCAAGCAAACATTTTAGATTAACTATCCACTTCTCACCCGTAACTACTCCTGATATAGTTAACGATATTTCAGACCATGGTATTATAATGATAGGGATGAAAGTAGTTACGGTTAAATCTCTTTAGCCATAGAGGCAAGTATATTTAATTTGCAAAGCAAATCTTTCAGAGTTAAGGGTTATATTAACGAGTGCAAGGATGATTTTTTCTCTTTGCGGATGTAAATTCAGTAAGTGATAGTTGGATAGAGTTCCTTCGGAAAAGCAAAGAAGGTTTAATTAAATACGTTTCGACTAAAAGCGTGCTTAAAGAGTCACGAAGGACGAAGACTAAGCATTGCGTATGAAGAAGAGAGTCATTCACTGGCGATTAAGAAAACTCAAAACATGCGGAGATAACCATGAGCTCGAAGACAAAATTATAGAGAAGTGCGAAAGCTAGTTAAGGAAGAAGCGCGAAAAGAATACCAGGGATATAGATCTCGAACCCTGTTAGAATCATTAGGAGCCGATCAGAAAGAATTTTGGTCATACGTGCGTGAGACTCGTGGAGGTCAGTTTTCTGTGCCTAGCCTCATAGCGATGAGGGAATTAACGTAAATAAATCGGAAGATAAGGCTGACTTAATTAATCGGCACTATCAGAAATGGTTCAATGTAGAAAATGGCCAAGCTAACGATTTCTTCTTGCGTATCGATTCAGAGATGTGTCCCATAGAGATATAAGTTGATGAAAATGAAAATTTATTGCAACAGATTGATAGGAAAAAGACGCTCGGTACAGAAGGAATTCCCGCTGTTTTCATAAAAACCTTATGAGATGAGCTTTCTCCTCTTCTCAAGAAATTCTATCGGAAAATAATTAATGAGGGTACGGTCCCAATGTCGTGGAAAAAAGCAAACGTCATTCCGGCGCTTAAGAGTGACCAGATGATTATAGATCAATTTCATAGACTTTGTTTTTTTGCAAAATAATGGAGCATATTATAGCAAGCTTTATTATGCACTTTCTTACAAAAAGGTAGCAATCAATCAGATTCAGTACAGATTCAATAAAGGTAGACCTTGTGGGACGCAACTAGCAATTTTTATGAATGACGTATCTAAAGCTTTAGTGCGATAGCTATCATCCACAAACGTTAATTCCTCACAGTAGGATTTTCTCAACCTAAAAATACAAAACTACTGTCTTTGCTCGCACTGAATGTATTCGTTGTCTATCGACGTGAACCTCTATGAAGTAATACTCACCAATAAGCACGTGAAAAGCTACCATTCGTTAGAACCGGTTTGTGAATGGTGAATGGGTTTCCGAAAACCCGCTGCACTGAAAGAAAAGCCTCATCGGGCTTCGAGAAATCAGGAGTCCCTGTCAAATGCATGTGGTTTTAAAATATAAGCCAAAAGCCACTTCTTTCCAGTGAACGACTGAGCCTCGAATCCTTGGAAGACGAGGTATTAGCTGAGGCGCGGAAAGCACATTCTTGACAGACGATAGCGAGAGTCAGATCCGAATCCTTCAAGCCAAATGATTTTTTTCGTATTGAATTTCATCCCTATGATAAACCTATATACTCAGAAAAGGGTTACATTATGGTATGTAGCAATCATATCTTACATTCGCTCATTTTGCAAATAAAAAAAAATAGCATAAAAACTCATTTAATGGAAGGAACAAGCGGAAATGGAACTGGAACCCTTCTTTTACCGATCAGACACGTCTGGCAATTTCACAACCAATTCTTACATAGTAGGTAGCTACATTTATGATATTTTCCCACAAATTGAAAACTCAATATTAATTTTTTATTATTAGCTTATATTATTAGGTTAGTAAATCCTCGGCTTATACATTTTATAAAGTCAGAGATCAATAAAATACATCTCCCTTTTAGAAATTGAGCTTTTTTCCAGATAAACTTCTTAGACTGAAACGATCCCAATAAATAATGACAAATTATTATTATTTGGGAATCTTTTTTCGGACCATCTACTTTTTTCACCTTTTCGCGCCTGTTGTAGTTTTCCCCGGCGGAGAGTATCCCACAAAAACAAACATATGACCTTTATGGACGCGATAGTTTTCCTCACCCAAAAGAATTAATGAACATGATGTGGTATAATGTTTGTTGAAAGGAGGAGCCGGGCCTCTAGGTTAACTACTTTATCCTTTTTGGCCGATAACTGCGGGACTTAAAAACGTTTTTCAGCTTTTGGTTGAGAAAAGCCTAAACTAAATCGAAGACCTTCACGCAAACCTAAATATTATTGCAGTCGATTTGCTAAAGAATCATTTTTTGAACGAAGTGTCAATATGACCATGGAAACGAAAACCTTCTTCGCCTAAAACCTTCTAAATTAACGCTCTTATCATACTTATGTAATATAGATTCATTTTCTAGGATGTTCTTTACAAATTATAATTAACATTAACGACCTAGCATTTAATGTAAGGAGCAAGATTGGTTTATTTGCCGAATCGATTTAAAAATAAATAAATGCGTTGCTATGTGTTTCACGGGTTCCAAAAACGTTATTCTTGCACAGTACCAAATTTCGAAACATCCAGTAGAGTTAGTGCATGACAACAAATACATGGAAGTCAGTTTAGCAGTAACTTATCTTTTAATGAATATATTCCAAATGCGAGAGGAAGTGAGAATAGAGTGCAAAGATCGTAGATAGCTGAGGGAATTTAAAGGAATAATAAGCTATTTCTGTTACACCCATCGAGTGTCAAAGAAATAGCTTATTTTTCTTTTACTCGACCGAGTCTGGAATACTGTTCTGCGGTTTAGAACCGATATTTAGTAGGTTTAGTCTCAGATTTAGAGATGGTCCAGCGTACAGTTGCTCGTTTCGCTGGAGAAGATTTCAGGTTCGACTGCAGCGTTACGGCTTTACTAGAGTCCCTCGGTTGGAATTCGCTCCAGGTGAGAAGATTTAATAACTGACGGAAGCTCTTCAAAAGCTTCATCGGTTTACAACTTAAAGACGAAGTAAATGAAATTTTAGTACCAGTAACGACCATTGAAAAATCGTTACAGTAATCACAAAGACAGATAATTACTAATAGAGTAGAATAAGTGATGATGGTGTTATTACACCTCCTACCTCACGCATATGGTAGCTTTTGGGATATACATCTAAATCTAATATCTAAATCTATATTATCGGTATGGAATCACCGCTGAGAACATTGGAAATTGTGAACTCGCGAATCGACCTTGTTTTAGGCGAACAGTGATTTATACAACAATGATTAATAAACAAAAAAATGTCAATAGTTCTCAATACTTCTGTTTAAAGTTTAAAAATGAAAAAGATTCACTTGAGCTGTTGGCTGTCCGTCTCTCGACGTGAAGACATCAATGATGTGATAGTAATAACAAGCCTGAGTGAAGCTCCTTGCCTTGCCAAATGACCAGTTTGTTTTTGTGAGTGACGCATAGGCTTTCGAAAACCCGGTGCACTGGAAGCGAAAAGTTCATCGTGCTTCGAGAAATCAGAAAGCCCTGTCAAATAAAACACTTCTTTCTAGCGAAGGACTTCGAATTCGTGGTAGAAGAGGAATTTCCGCTGACACACGAAACATGTTCTTGACCGACAATTAGAATTATCGGCTCCAAATCCTTCAAACCCAATGATTATTTTCCCATAGTGAATTTTATTCCTCCGATATATATATATATATATATATATATATATATATATATATATATATATATATATATATATTCATCACAGGGGTGCATAAATATATTTGGCAACCATATGTTACATTCGTTCATTTCTCTAACGAGAGAAGATTTAGTTGACATGCATATTTAATTTGAGCGGAATTCGAACTCGTGCCCTTCATACTCCAATAAGATGCGTCAAGCAGCTACATAATCAACTCTTAATTAGGAATGGGTTATAATTATGACATTTTCTAACAAACTGAGAAGTCCATTTTAGCAGTTTATTATTTTATTATGGCAGTATAATACGGCTAATGCAGTCAGACGTTCATAAAATACGTTTCTGTATTAAATAATTGGGTCGTCTGTTAGAATGTCCTCACTGACAAAAATACGCTAAAATCATAATGTTATTTGGGAATATTTTTTACGAGTGCAATAACATCTAATTTCCTTAGCCCCGTGGTTAGGAAGGAGCTTTGAATTAGGCACAGGATAGTTTCCACTGGGTGACTGTAAACGGGAGGGTCCTTAGTCCAGCTGATAGAAGCACGAAAGGGAAAACTACGCGCCTGCAATTTTTTGAAGTGCTCAATATATGGTCAAAGACTTTCCTCGCGAAGCATCGAAAACTGAATGCATTTCTACGAGAAAACAAATGACGCAATGACCGAGGGCACCGATCTCGCTGATGCAAAATGTAAGAAAAGTCCGATATATGCGCAAAATATATTCGGTTTTTATGCAATCCTGTTTGTTTTAACTTTGGAATTGGTATTTTTCCTCTCGATTCCGGACATACAAAGATTTCACCTATTCTAGGAAACGAATGGTGTAAATAAATTTCCATTAAGAATTTCCTTCGAGTGCAGGACTAAATTATGGAAAAATTATACTCCATTGACAAAATACAAATTTTACTTTGTGCCAATGTGCCATCTCAGTAATTACTCTGACGACTTAACGATTTCAAATCGTTGAATGAAAAACTTAAGACGTGTAATAAAAAATTGCCCTCGGAAAGTCGATCGCAGTAAATGAATATCCAATGTTTGAACTGGACGTATGAAGATTAACAATTATATTGATATACAGTGAGCAGCAGTAAGACGTGTGGTCGTGTGAAAAACCAAACTACCTAGATGACTGTCTTATTAGCGCACCTTAATTTATCCAGAAAAGAGACTAATACAGTCCATCTGTTCTCGCTATAATTTGGTAAAATACATATTTTACTCTCCAGATCGAAAATATCGCGTTCGCTAAAGATAAGAATCATGACGTCGCGTTTTCCCACTCTAACCTAATTCGTCTTTATTTCTACGTTTCAACCGAACATTATTTACAAATAAAGTCCCAATTATTATCCAAATATTTTTGTGGATGTAAGATTGGAATAGTAATTAATATATCTTTAAACTCTTATTCTATAAATATGATAAATATCTGTGAAAGAGAAATGCCGAGATAAACACGACGAATTCAAGGAGAGATCGCGCGAAGGATTTAAGAAGAGATCGAAGAGGAGAAATTTTGAGTACGTTATAGACTCCGACTCAAATATTACCGCTTTTCGAGGCTTTTCTCAATGTTGCCAGTCAGTCGTGTTAAGTAGTTTTCCAAGTAGTTTCTGAGAATTCCGACTGAAGCGCTCGCAAAGTGTTGCGATAATTTATTCCCCCACTGTACATAGCCCTCCTTGGACTTGGGATACTATACTGTTTTTAACAAATACTGGTGCATCCATCACAGTCCACCCCTCCCCAGTCATTGCAGGTAACTCCAACATCTTCTTAAGGGACTACACCTCATCCTTTGCTCATTCGGAACCCAATCCCTTACGCTTCAGACTTCGAATTGTGAGGGATACAAAAGTAAGGGGAGCAAGGCTCCAAGGGATTTGGAAGGGGTAGAATCAAAAGAGGGGTAAAGAGTAAGGAATGGATGGCGTACTTCTGGGCATCCAATTCAGTCCGGAATGTGGAATTCGGGGAACGCGATTCCGCAAAGCGTACGGTGCCCAATGAGGATCCCCCGACGTGATTGATGACCCCTACGCTACTTGTGCTAATGCATTAATGATGCTTCCAGTGCGCGATTCCCTCAATCCCACGGCCCGTTTGCTCCGACGGGCATCTTTAATTTGGCTGGTAATCGAATTTCTGGGTCTTCGTCTCAGTCACGGGATTGAATCCTTCAGATTTCGTCTAGGGAGGCCATTTGTCAAAACCCTACAAGCACGAGGAGGATCGGTTTTTTAGAACCTCTTAATTATTTTTCATATTTAATGACCTTTCATCCGTCTTGTGTATTTACACAACCACACCAAGTTCGTGTTTTCGGTGTTGTTATATTTTCAATTTCTTCTCTCGTTAATAGCCCCATTATTTAAATATAGTGAAGTTAAAGTGAAGTGATTTTATTTTATTTTTGTTGAGGAAAGGTTTAAAGCTCTCTGCAGTGCTCCTAAAAGTGGAATCAAGAGTTATACTTGTTTGGCTAGTGAAAGAAATGAGTTCAATCACATAACCCCTAGGATCTTACGAACACGTGGATTCCGGATCACAAAACATGTCATCGAGAATAACGTGAAAAATAATAGCAAGATTATGATTATAAGATATTATTAGCAAGCAAAATTATGCACTAATTTTATCGCTGTAACTAAATTTTACAGGTATTATTGTCTATAGGAAGGCTTTCCTTTATCTATTCGGGACACTTAGCATGATTTCCATAATTTCAACCAAGTTGTTAAATAAATTCCAATATAAAGTTGCTTTTCTTCAGAATTAGATGCTTAATACGTTATTCTTCCCGCATCACTGAAAAACAATCAAAATCGTATGTATTAATGTCCGTGTGAAAATTTCTCATCGTATGCAAATCAAGACAAATTTACGGGATTGATAGTTTTGAAACCTAATCTCCTCTAAATTTTGAAAAATATATACTGGTATTGAACATCTTTCAGCTTCCATTACAAAAGTCTTCATGTTATTATACGGTATGAGTATTATTATTTCTGTCCATATTAGCACCAGTGATGTACTAAAAAATTCGACCCTCTGCAGAGACACGTTAATGCATAAAAAAGCAAGCGTATCTCAGTGGTATGGGAATTATTTATTTTTCCCGCACACCTCTTCCTACGTTCCGACACCGAGGAAATGAATTCGGTTTTAAATATCTCTCCGTTTCATGAATAAGTAATCTACCAATCCAGTTCGTTACCTGCAGGGCTTTTGTTGATCGAATCGCTGTAGGCAAACAAAACTCGTCGGTTTGCAAGTCGCGAGAAGCGTTTTCCAACTAGGTAACGCTGCTTTTCATTTGTTCTACCGTTTCATTTTACGCTCGGCGGTGATTCGTCAGAGAATGATTGTTTTCGTTCGAGCCTACAAATAAGGTTTCATTTTTACTGGTGAAAGAGCTCGGAGAGAATTTTTGATGCAAATTGATATGCGAATGGGGAAGTAGGCTAAACATTAGAAACGAGTGGATAAATACAAGAGAAGAGCATGACCAAATCTATCTACCTATATAAATAGGAATTCAGCCTAGTTATCTCAAAGAATATGATTCCTTCTCCATAGAAATATCACGGAAAAAGTTGTCATTCTCTAATATTTAATACTTTGTGCCAAGTACTACACTTTCAAGGGCAATTCTTAACGCAATGAGCTTACATTTTTCTATTAAATTAGTACATCTAAAATTCTGTTATGCGGAAAGTCAATTTAATTACTTTCATTTTAACGCAAGCCATATTTTTAATTTCAACTCTGTTGCTTTTTTATATCTTTAAACTTTCAATCAATATCTCTAATTGGAGATTGACATTATGTATATTCACCATAATTTCTTAATGAAAATCTACGAAGAGGTTTTAAGCGAAAGAAAAGGAAATACTTTTGTTGATAAAAATAAAAAATTTTCTGGAATTCGCTATATTTGAATAAGTATTACAGAGGGAAGAGTGTATTCCTAAACGTTCTTTATTCTCAATTACCTCTTCATTTTAACCCCTGCCGTCAAATGATATAGGTCTTGGAGTTCATAGCCTATTTATAAGTGAATTAATAATACCATAAGCAGAAATTAAAATTTACGCCTAAATCGTATTGAAATATTGGTAGAGAAAAGATAACGCTATGTCTACTAGTCTCCGCTCCGCTTGAGCTTCCTCCTTTCGCTGCAAGATAATGCAAGAAGGTTTCGAATATTTCAATTTGACGAATTCTGTAGCAGATATTGAGAAAAAATCGTCGCCGGAGTGGTATGGAAATACAGTCCGAAGGCTCACCCCGAAATGAGGGTGGATATCGCACATTGTATATTCCGCCCGCATCCGCTGAAAATATTCCTAGTCTTAACCTTTCTCTCCATTTCTCCCTTTCCTTTTTCTCTCTCATTCCTTATCGGTCGTTTGTCTTCCTTTCCTTCCTCGGACGTCATAGTGAAGGCAACTGGAAGACGGGATGGACGTCCAAAGACCTGCCCTGCCCCCTGTGGACCATTAATCAAACCACGCATCAATCTAAACGCTCTTTTTCTCCATCCCCGCAGTTTCCCTCTTCCCATCCCGCCTTACGACTTCCTGTTATTATATATCTATGTGTTATTCCTCTTTTTTCTCAAATCGTGTTTTTCCGGTCAATTCGTGAGAGTCGTCGGATATTTTTCACCGTCTTCTCCCGCCGTTTTTTTCCTTCTCTTCGATTGACGTATCGATATCTCGATGTTATTTCTTACGTCTTTTTTTTTACGCGACGCGAAACTGAAGTTTTATCGTTTGAGTTATGGGCGTCCAGTGGCAATTGGCGTCATGGTTCGGTTTCGGATTGTGTTTCTCTCATTCGTGCTCGTTCTCCTTTGCTCCGGAAGATGGAGCGATGCGGAAAAGTTATTTTTTTTCGCTCTATCGAAACAGTTGCCGAAACTTGGAGGTTAAATCATTCCCTCTCCTAACGATTAAACTCTTTGGAAAACTCCGAGTTCGATGCGTGAGATATCCTCGCAGGATGAATG
This sequence comes from Pachydiplax longipennis, assembly GCA_036926295.1. Classification (NCBI taxonomy): domain Eukaryota; kingdom Metazoa; phylum Arthropoda; class Insecta; order Odonata; family Libellulidae; genus Pachydiplax; species Pachydiplax longipennis. The sequence goes on from JAVFKF010000012.1 coordinate 25,090,321, forward strand.
AGTTTCCTCGAAATATTTTACGGATACGAGATCGCGCTCGCTCGAGTGTCCTTAATAATGAATTACGCGACGAATAAAATACTTCAACACTTGCTGGGAAATGCTTTCGAAGGAATTACACGGTTGAAATTTTTATTCGGATTCTGTTCATTCTAATAAGTATGAAATTAATTTCGAAGTTTTACTTTTTCTTCAATTTTTATTAAGTTAATCGTTACCACATATTGTACTCTACGGCTATTTCCGTTCGCTATCGAATAATATACAATTTAAACATTTATAAATCTCAAATTCGCAGGAAAGGTCGGACTATCATGTTTTTAACTACTCAGTCATTCGCCATACATTTTTAATTATAAATCCATATTTGCTTCGCATTAAATTTGGTAAAATTAAGTATTCATTTCACATGAAATTCAACTCTGTGAATGCGAAAATCATGAAATGTTATATAATGTATACATCGGCATATTTGTTTCTACAAAGCTCCAAATTTCAACTTAATCGAAATGAATAAAGAGGAACGAGGCATTTCAAAAATTATTACTTTCGGGATGTGAATATACCAGGGACTGCTCTACCTCACTTCATATGTAATATGATTCATGTAAGATGGAAAACTTGGTCTGATATTTTTCTCATAATTAATTTCTTATCTTAATAAAAATACCATGTAGTAAACTTTAAACAGAGGTAGGAAAGGCGGGACTTGTTAGCGCTAATTTTAGCCTGCATCGATACAATGCGTTCCATGCTCAAGCACAATTAACATTCAACCCAACCGATTAAAATCTTTGATTAGAATGAAATATTCAACGCAGTAAATTAGCTGTCGCAGGTCATAGAAAAATCCCTTGGTACACTAGTAGATGGGAAATAGATAGAGATAGGTCATCGGGTGAGAGCGGAATATGGATGGCTCCCTAACTTTCCCACCCACTCCACAGATTTATCTCCCGAATACGAAAATCACGTTTTCCATCACCCGCCTTTTCGTTCTTTTTGCTCGAAAAAATAATCGCTCTCCCCCTTTAACCTTTCGACGCCGTAGCACGACCCTTAAAGAAACACGAAAGATAACAAACCTCCTCCTTCATCTTTCACGGCCACCTCTCACACAACCCCCAACACTAATGGGGTGAGGGTGGAAAATCCATGGGATGAAGGGCTATCTATCCCTCAGCCCTCTTAAGATCTCCCTTGCCGATCTGTATTGGATGCTGCTGTCAGAACGGACCAACCTCCCTCCTTTCCTCATTAGGCTGCAAATCGCTTCCGCCCCTTCCACCTTTCTCACCAACTCGCCGTTGAGTCTTGCAGGGTATCGGCGTACTTTTTTCTCCGAGAGATTTTCATTTTCGATACGTGGATCGGCTTCGCTCTTACGAAAGGTGACGGCAGTAATAGCTCTTGGCGTGTCTTCGATGCCTAGAATCTCACCTGATCTTTTTTTAAGGTGAGAGACTTTGAAGGAGAGCTGAGAACGTAAGGGGCATTTTACTAATGGACGTGGTTGCGGACTTTGATAAGTTGGGCCGATTCGAAGATGGACGGCCGATTTAAATTGGGGTATCTACGGGGTGGGATTTCTCCCAATTCGAAGGGAAAATATCGGGAGAATGTCCCGTCGATTTTCGTTGATAGTCAGGGTTACATCGGCTGATTGTATTAACTTAAATATTACCCTTTTACTCGAAATAATGACTCCACGGCTGAATGTAAGTAGTTCAAAGTTCTGGCCACTGGAAGGTTGTGACTTTAACTTACAATTTTCGTATGCTCAAGCATTTTTCGTAACTGTTCAGAAACTAATATAATTATAGGACATAGATGCAATAAGGTACCAATATATTTAAAAAATGATAATTTATAATAATATGAAAAGCTTATTGCTGAAATGATCTTCGTTAAGTAAACCTTCATACAATTGAAACCGGTTAAAATGATAGAAATTTCAAAATATATTTAATCATATAAATAATATCTTCAGATGGTTCGCAAGAATATATATTAACTTGATTCTAGTGATCCTGTTTTCTCTCAATTGAGTAGTTTATAAGCGCGTTTCACTAAAATAATTGCACAAGACAGGGAATTCATTCATTCATTTCATCAGATACATTTCACTAAATCCTTTGATACCCAAAATTATAATCTCAATTTATCAAGTCTAGATTTGGCGATGTCGTTATGACTTAGGAATTATAAAATCGCTCTTCGAGTCGTCGAAGCCGTCAAAAGATCAATTTTTTTCCTCGGCCCCCATTTCGCGCAATTAGTCCACTTCTTATCTTGGGCGATTTATCCTCGATCGGATGATGAATCACCGTGACCACGTGCAGCCCATCAATCCAAAAGCAGGGATGAAGCTTCCTCTAAAGGCGATCGGGCGTCAGGCCTCGTAAGGAAAGGCCAAGCCATCCACGGACAGTGAAATGGTAAAAAAAAGGAATGCACTAGAATGGAGAGTGACGGAGAATCAGTGTAAATAAAATGAGCGCTTTGAACGTGGCTGTGAGCAGAATATCCAAGCATGAAATGTATCTGTACACTCTCTCTTATGCTATGCTGGTCACCGATTCGGATCTGATATCCTAATGAATTACATTGAACGAGATAAATAAATTTCCCCCGTGAATAGCAGTTCTCCTTTCACCGAAGACGCATCTCAACTATGTAGAAATCAATACTAAGACCATAAATATCCTATTAATCATATTTATAATGTCGAAACAAGTTTTGCGTAAAGAATTAACCTATTGAAATTATTAAAATTGAACGTTCAAATTTTTGGGAATTCATGTAATACTATATTCATTTGATCCTATATGGCGTCCAGATAAAGTTTCATACGAAGGTGTGGCCATTTCAGTGCCTTATATTAAGAGTGAATTAGTTTTTAAATTGAAATTACAGCATCATATCCAGACCCTTGCTTAGGTCGGAAATGGAGAATTCATGATACGCACGCCCTAAGTGGCAATTATAACTTAGAAAATAATATTAACGCATATTATTACCTAGTTTATATTAATGTCTTATATTTATAATTACTTGGATTATATCAGCGAGCAACACTATGGCTTGGCTACTCATGGGTATGCAATTCCTTTATTTCTTCAAATATGGAAAATATCGAACTTCCGGCAAAAAGTTAGTATTTGTGACCTAAGCCGATGCCGTAACTATTGATATGATAATATCATCAAAATTATGCAAATCATAAAGGAAATGATATTATATAATTTTCAGCAAAGAATCTGTATGCTGATTTTAGAATTAAGTTTGATATTAAATCAAAAATCAATAAGCAACGGGCCACTAAAAAATTGACTATTATGGAAAAGGTAATAAAGGCTAGTAAAGGATTCATGGAAAAAGATCTTGCAATGATTCAAAATTCGAGGTAAACTTAAGCCGTAAATCCAAAGTATGTAAGTGATTGCTGCTCTCTCAGACGAAGTATTTCTCTAATGGAAACTTGCTTTGTTTGGGAATACTTTCATTTACTGGAAGGATAAAAATACGAAGAAAGATGGCAACACTAATTGGTAGGGTAGGATAACACCTGCACTGTGTAGACCGGTAAATCTGGATCTTTGGCTTCCGGAACTGCCGTCGTCGTCCGTGCGTTTATTGCGGAGGGAACAAGTTGTGCTGGAGGTCTCCGTCCCTTTGGAAGGTCCATAAGGTGTAAACAGCGCGTGACTCATGTTGTACCAATCAATTCCACTTGGGATGAGCGTCTTCAGGAGATTGCGGAACTAGATACTGTATTCCCAAAGCGCCATATCTTCCATTTATTTTTCCGTACGTCTTTAGCCATACTTGATGAGGTTTTGTGTGGTCATGTCGTGTAGTTGTGTCGACTCCCTGTCGTCTTTCGTTGAGTTGTTGTTACTACGCAACATTGTTGTTCTTCCTTAAATGAAGAAAAATTTTCCACCGCTGCATGTTTCTTTTTTAGTATTTGAGACATTGGATTTAAAATTATGATTTGAGGAAACAGAGTCACGTCTTTCTTTGACTTAGCCACGCTTGATTTAAATAAATATTTATTCTGCTTATTACCTAGCTTCAACCAATGTTTAATCTCTGCGATCGTGTATACTTTATCGATTGGTTTCGTAAATAAAGATACTTTCTAGTTTTGATCTTTTAAAATTCTTTCTATAAGTATTTAATAATAATCACATTCGTTTCATTATTTCAAAAAAAAAACACACAAACGGCGGCAGTTTACACTAGAGAATTACTTTTAACACTTGATGGAACTTCTGGTGTGAATATAGTCTACATTTAAAGTAAATCTTTTGAAAATAGAATTCTTGGGAAACTATCTTTTTATTGGAATGTACTGCTATTGAACCAATAACTCATTAATGCATATTCTAAGTTAAATTTATTGGCCTACATCGGGGACAGCGAACCTATGTGCCCAGAGTGAAACGTAAGATAATTGTTTTAACACGCGTAACTCCGACGCTCTATCCTTGTTATGCATCGTTTACTAAAAGTTTTTAAGCTTCAAAGTAAATATATGTGGATTCCGTCATCCGTCAATTAATAATGTTAATTAAGAATAAGTAATTTGAATATAAACACCTCACGTCCATCATAGAGGAAATAATAAGTTTAATGTCATACCTCTATTATTCGGAAATGCGTTGGCGCCCCAATCCTTTACTTTATCAAATTCGGCTCTCTTTGGACAAAAAGTTCGCTATCCCTGGCCTAGGTGATCCCTCTTATACAATTGATCCCTCTTGTACATCCTCTTTTGGTGACCGCCTCAAAACTGCGATCTAAATTCGGGTCGTGACTCCGGCATCGAGAAGCCATAATTCACCTCCATGCAGTTATCTTCAATTTCCTCCATAATTTTTTCGTCCTTTTTCCTCTTCCTTATTCGTTGCAACACACCATCACATCGTAACTACTCCGTTTTCCTTTTCCCTCCCCTATCGCAGTGGATCATCTCATTCCTCCTTGCACACTTGTCTCTTACCTCCTAATCAATCCACGATTCTCGAAATGGAGGTCGTTTAACTCTGCCCCTCTGAACCATTTTTGGACGTGTACAAGCGGAAGAGGAAAAACTGGTCTATGGAGATACCCTATTCTCCGTACCATCTCTCCTTCCATCTTCCGCTGCAGAACAACACGGCACGGCGATTCTTTGCCCCGCACGAGTCCAAATAAATCTCCTGATCGATGCTCTTTTTTCCGTGCGCCGTTTTTAAAAGGTGTCTCTCCAACTCTTTGTTTTTGCAAGGCCCTGAAGACCCTCGAACCGGTTTCTTCCCTTTCTCCACTCGTCTTTCTTAGGTTCATTTTAACGGAGAACTCTGTTTGGAACAAAGCAAGAAATTCCGCTTCTCGGAAATTGCCGGATGTGGCTTCCTTTTTTGTTTCCACGGAGAGTTTTTGCGTGAGTTGACGACTATGATGGTTTTAATGTTTTGAGTGGGAATGGATGCCAAGCATAAGATGTGGTCCTAAGGGTTTTGAATAAAATGAGTCATTTCGCCAATCTTGACTTAATATTTCATATTCCGATGCATGGTACATACTGGGTAATTCTGAAATTTTTTTAATTGCAGTGTACCTACGAAAACGGTTCAAGGAGATGTTTCTCAGTACCTAGGCAGTGTAACTAGTTTATTTGTTGTCAGAACATCTCCGTTTACTATACGTCATGTTTTTACATTATTATATGAATATAAAAGGGTTGTTGTTTCGAATCCCCAATTCCCACCCCGAATTCCCAAATCTCCGATTTGAGGTTTTCATCATAAATTAAACGATTGAAAAAATTGGACCACTCAGCGATGCCAGCTTCTAATTCCAAATTTCGTTCGGAGGAATCCAATATATGATCCAATTATTTCAATGAACATCTTGCTCTCTTATGAATAAATATGGCTGAAAGACTCAGTCGTGCATAATTGTAATGCAATCATTGTACTTGGTAATTACTTTGGGAAGATCAGAAGAAATAGAAGCAGCTTAGTAAAGAAACCTCTGTACTATAGTTGCGGAATCTTTGGAAAGGTTCGGAAAATCTTTCTCAGATTAATGTTATCGAAAATAGGAAAATTAAAGCCCTTAAAGACTTCTGCAGATTTTGAATAAAAGTCTACCCTTTTCGATCCTGACGATGAATAACTTTCCATTCTTCTCTTGGAACAAATTTTCTGTACTGCAGCAACGCGCAAGCCATCTAGCGAACGACTGAGGAAACAGGTCCACTCATTTGATGCTACGTATGTGGATTGCACGCTTTTAAATTTTCTTTCATTACTTCGTTTGCATTGTCGTTTCGCTTATATGTAACCGTGGACCAGGCATCAATGGACAACTCCAGTTATAGATTAACTACTTTTGTATTCCTCTAGAAATTAAAAAAAGAATAAATTTAGTCAATTTAGAAAAATTACTGCTTATGAATTTTATGTCCTGATGAGTATATAATGAAGCTCATATCCATCGTTCTCTATTCTAATCGCTGATGTTTCTTGATTGCGAGGGAAAATTATTTTTAGCGTATCTCCAAGCATAATGTAGTCAACGCAATTGGGATCATACAATCAACTCGTTGGGAAAATTGATACCAAGATTTTACTAGCTGCTCAGCGTACACAATATATGTATGGTACACACTTCACCATTTCGAATTATGTAATACGCTGACCAGATATTATTCAGTATTCTGGCCAGATAGCGTTTAGTAACATGCAAACAAACAGTCCGATTTTGTATTTACGTCTCAATTTTCTCAATTTTTATTTTACCCATTATGAATCAGACTTAATTTTAGAAACCTCCTTGAACGCATCAAATAGTCGGGGATCCGTATGACGACTAATGTAAGCTTTGAAAGAGTTATCGCATAGGATAAACAGATGAATGAGCTTCCACATCCGTGTGATCTTCTGAACGCCACACAAATCTATTAAGACGTCGACTCACACCAAGAAAAAAAAATAACTCTCTTAATTAACGTTCCGATTTGATCTCCGTCGCTGCGGAAACCTCCCAGGAAAGAAAACCGCCACACTTCATCCTTAACAGCCAAAATTGTCACCGCGGAACGACTTCACGGCGGCTCTGAATAGGCAGTTCTCAGAAACATTTCCCTGGCGAAAGGCGGAGGAAACTTTTCAAATAAAAAGAGGAACACTAAGTTCCTTGACGGTAACGGTTTCACTAATGAAAGGGTAAATCATTTAACCCAGCCGTCTCCTCCTTTTGGTCCGAGACCCTACCTCTCACCTTCTTTCTATCCGGTTTCTTTATTTAATCTTCGAAGCGTTGAAGAATTGTTCGCAGGATGGAAAGCCGAGGATATTCTTCGGTCCGGAATAATGATTCTTTTGAGTTTTACGTCCTAGATTTCCGTCGAAAATTTTTTAAAATATACGTTTTTAGGCTAGTGCATGCGAACTTGAATTGTGTGAGGTTCTAATTTTGGGTGGCAGAGAACTCGAGTTCTCAAATGATGTCAATGAAGCTACATTAGGCTATTTAATTATGGACGGAAATTAAATTTCAAGGAATTATTATCTATCACCCCTCTCTTTTATCCCTAAAAAAATGAATTGGGTAAGAAAGCCTTTCATATTTTCATGTGGTTACCTGTCTATTCATACACATACTAAAATATATGCTACTATCATTGCATGATGAAAGATTTCTATACTCTCTAGATCACATAATCTAAATTATCCCGGTTATTCTTTCATGGAAAAAATTTGGATTTCGTTATTTACTGGAATCGGCTATCAGAAATGGAATTTTTCCATTGTTAACCGTTGGCTGTTTATCTGTAAGGCTTGAGTAGAATCCGTTTATACTTGTAGGAAGTCCGTTTACTTAATCGTGGACAGATTAACGTATCAACGCTCTTGGTACCTCCCTCGTTGAGAGATACATAGTGCAGGAAAAGGAGGAAGTATAAAAATATATCCCTCGGAAATTAGTTTTTTAATGAGGGTTCCCTTAAGGAGAGGAAAGGAGGTGGAAAGCGTGGAAGAAGTCGACTGCGAAAGAAATGGCGCGAAGGAAATAAATCTCCTCAAACGGGTCTTGGTCGGATTTCTTTCTTCTATTTCGGCGATTCTCGGATCATCCCGACCACGTGCGTACGTGGACTTCCTTCAACTCCAACCCCTCTTCTCTCATTTTCGTCCAACTCTTCGCCAGAACTTCTTACGAAACATATAATTTTTCTATTTGATTCATCGTCCTGTCGATCTGATACCTTGTTTCTTTGTAGTTTTTTCTCTTTGGTCGAATACCCTGAGGTTCCTCGAAGCCTATCCGATTCGCTTTCGTGGAAAGCTGCCCGAGCTATTAACATTCGGAGGAAATTTCTGCAGTCTCCAGCTCATTAGGCACTTTCTTATTTTCGAGAAGATGAGTCTCGTGTAATAATTCTTGAGTTTCCGCGCATAAATTTTTCTAACATGAATTTTTCTTTTCTTAAAAATGAGATAGTATCTCATTTTTATTGCATATATTGATTTGATTAAGGTACACATTTTAATCTGAATTTTTTTAAGTAAAGTGAAATCAATATCTTAAGAGCAATCCATCTTATTGTTAAGTTTTCTTTGAAAGTCGTTCGATTTTGCCACTTTATAGCTTCTCATCGAAGCTAATGAATTTGCGGGAAGGACACAAATCCTCGTCTCTCAGGCTCTAAATAAATAAATTTCCCCTCTGGAAATTTAATGGAGCAATATCATGAATATACTCGGCTGCCAAGTAGTTTGAAAGGCACGGACCTACCCATTTTTTCATGATTATTTCATTGATACAGTCTTAAAAACTCTTTTTATAACTCTCGACCTTTTCACTGATGCAAAGAAAAACATATCCACTTATTTTGGAGAAATTTAAACGTATCTGAACCTTTGTATGCGATCGTATAATATAACTTTAATTCTTTCTGAAAAGATTCCTTACCCTTCGAAAATATTCATATATATCCTGGATCTATTTTTTATCATATACTTTCGAGACTTTGAAATTCTCCTCCATAGAATAATATAAACAAAAGAGTTCAATTTTTTAATGATGTGTCAAAATTGAGCCAGAATCAATAATTATTTATAATTTTCAATCTAAATACTCTTCTAGAATTAAGATTTCTGGGAATTTTCTTTTAAGGTAATCATATCCGTATTACATTACGCTTTTATGCATACGAATGGAGATTGAGCTTTTATAAGAACTCGAATTAGAAAAGGGCCGATATAAGGCGAACTCGTTTAATTTCGTTTTCCTTCTCTTCAATTACGCTTTCTCATTAGGTATCCTTTTATATGACCCCATATTTATAGGAACATGAGCTGACTCCCAGCTGTTGCCCAAACTGAGAATGGGCGAAGGCTTCATTAGGTTTCCATAGCCTTCTATATCCGATAACTGTCCTACATATAATAGCAGATGTATTTTGTCCGTCAACACAATTAAGGTGATAAAATTCACAATTTAAGTCTATTGCGAAAGCGTTCACAAAGTTTCAGGAAGAAACCTTATTTCACTCGGGGTAGCTTTCATCTTGATCGATGTGATATTTCTCCCAGTCTTAAAACCCTTCTCTTTCTACTTTGGTGCGAGAATTAAACTAAATTTAGAACTTTCGAATATTTTATCGACGCGCTAACAGATGCTGGAATTTCTTTCTTGTGTAAGTTCTGAAGAAGCGCGGCCTTGAAATTTGACGATATGGCTCGAGAAATTCTTCTTCGAATCATTATTGGAGTCGGAAGCTTTAGACAGACATAAAAAAGCTAACCAAATTTATTGCCGATCGTTTTAGCACGTTTTCTTCATGGGAAGAGTTACACATGAATCTTCCGTATAACACCTGTAACACCTGTCCGATGTTTTCCTCGTACATTTGCGTTCGAAACTATATTTCGGATCGGAAAAATTCTTTGTAATTTTGTACAAAGGATTCTAACCTGAAAATTAGCTAATCTATTCCTGGAGCTAATGCTATCCGCTGTAACTTGAAATTATCGACTTCATTACCCATGCAATGAATCAAAAATATTTCTAAACGTTAAAACCTGTAGAGAAATTAAGAAGCAGTAGCTATATAAGCTGATTTAATTATCCATTCTCTTTTTTGTGATTCTTAAACATATGCCCTAGAAACTAGTATATACATGTGATAACTAGCTCAAAATGTGTTGTGTAAACAGGATTTGCATTCACGTTGTTAGAGCGTTTGCCAAAACAATAAATTTTGACGCATAACTTTATTTTTTGGGTTGTCTCGTACGTGAGTTGTCCGTATTCGATAAAAATGGTTCAAGTTTACTCGATGTATAAAATTATGCATTTTAATCGATGAAAGCATCGGTATTGAAGCTTCAGGCACCAGATAAATTAGATTTAATACGTGACTTCAATGTAATTATCAGTAGACCTTGGATTTCAGTGATAGCCGAATAGGTATTGGCACATTCTTTATATGACGGTCAAAAGATGGAAAAGTTAGAATCGATACGATGTGTTACAAGGAAAGGCTAAGCGTATTATCATGAAAATAAATCATCACGTTTTAATCTCGTTCCAAAATATACACCTTCGTCTTTAGTAAAATTAAATTACGATCGTGAATATACGCATCGTAATTTAGAGATCTCAATCTCTTGAAGGCACCCTCAGCATTCCGCCAGCCGTTGGATCCCTCCACCCTCTCCATCCTTAAATGCCATTCCAACCCTTCCCGCCATTTATCTCCCACTCTATTTTTCTCACTCGTCTTTCAACCCTATCCTCTCTAGCCATGTCCCAGACCATTACCTCTCCGCCCTTCCTCTCGCTTGCCGACCGCGGGCAAACCAGACTACCCCCGCATTCGCTCCAGACACCGTGTAAGTTTTATAGGCGCCTAGACCTCCACTGCGAACCTTTTTCTCATTCCTTCAATCTCCTGAGTAAACCTCGTGGAACCCGCTATCACTTATTCGCGCCTCTTTCGAAAATACAACCATAAACCTAGTTTTCCCACTTGCATGTAGTAACACCTTTCACAGCACTTATTCACTACTAAAACGATTATAGCGGAACCTCTTATATCAAAAGCATATAGGCTTGAAAGTTTATTAAGTCATTACGTAAAAATTCTTTAGCGTAGAGAGGAAGAGTATTTTTCGTTTCAATCTTGCTGAAACAAATCCGTAAATGAATAGAATGAACTTTGCCTCCGGAATATTGGTCCATTTCTACATCCATTCATAGTAAAAAAAATAAATTATGGTAATAATAATCGATACAGCTTACTACTTACTTACAGATACTAGATACTATCATTCAAGCAAGGAATACGTAAAGAAAGGAATCGTGGTTTCTACGATTCATCGACTTTGGATTATTTCCGGGTCCAGTAACATAATTCATAGTCCAGGTCGCTCAATAACGAATTTGCTATAGGAGTTTCAACCCTCCGGAGCGTTGAGGAAGAATTTCAGTAATTTATGCCGATGAATCTTTTAAAGGCTCTAAATATAGAGGAATCGAAGAAAGTAGTTTCGGGTTTTGTGAGCGGCCATTTCAGTTAAATGATATGAATATCTTTACTTTAACATATATATGCAAATATTCACACATAAAGAGGAGAGTATCCAATTATTGTACTGAGTATTCGTTGCTTTTTATCGCATCGCATTTAAAAATTGAGGTAAATTTGATTTTACAGTGATAATATATTCCTCAAAATATAACAAGATTAGCTGTTAAGTGGCCAATTCCTATATTCTGCGTGCTTTTTGAGGAGATGAAAAGTTAGGAAGACTCGGCTTGCAGAAACTGCCAGACATTCCTTCTCCCCCTCCACAGAGGGTACGTGTTGCTCATCGGCTCGCTTTTTTTTCCCAAGTAGCGTACGCACTGAGATGTTATTTTTTCCGTCATCGATGAAAAAAAGGAGAGGCGCGCTCTTTTTGGCATTTCGGCCAGTGTTTGCAGTGTTTTTTCCGGACTTTCATCGGTCCGCACCTGCGAAACTTGCTTGTTTGTTCGAAGAGTTTATTGCGCTGGCGTCCTAACCTCAAGACATATTTCTGCCGCCTGGAATGTTGTTGATGGGAGAAAATCAGACTGCTAGAGGGGTCCTTAAAATACACACTCGGAAATGTTTTAATGGGATTTATGTACTGTCAATTGATGGGACCCTGAAATTTCTTTTCACTAATGGATCACTGATGGAACGAGTAGACATTTACTTTATAAAACTGTCCAAATAAATTAGCGCCTTAGGAGTTCAAGATGTAATCTTGTCAACAGTTGGAGCCATTTCATGACGATATAGTTAGAAGTCCGCTGAACTTATGACGTTAGGAAAGTTATGTTTGTATCGACTTACTATGATTGATGAATCTGATTTGCAAACGTGAAAAATTTGAGTGCATGAGAAAATACATTGAATTATAAACTGACGAAATTATAGAGGTTTTATTGGTATAAATATTCTAAACGTTGATGTAAACAACAAATTAAAAATTATGATCTTGCATTTTATTACTCTTTTACTTCTCTGTTCTTATAAAATGTACTTATTTTAGCGAATTTTGTAAAATGGCAATTAAATTTCGATTCTTAGGATATTCTTAACTAGACTTAGGAAAACCGAAATATCCTGTATGATATTTTTCTCCTCACGATAATTTGGTAGAAACTTTTAAAACCAAATAAATATACTACTGAATACGAGCAAGAACAATAATGAAAGTTTTCGTATTCTTCATTTCCATCGACTCGCCAAAGTCATCGAGGAACTTGAGTAAATCAAATTTACCTCCGGTGCGAAATTCTTGGGATGTTCCACCGTATTTCATTACGAATTCTATAATACAAAGTTTCATTTCCGCGTTTTCCTACGCCTTCTTGTCTCTAACCTTTTCATTGCTCTTATCTTTTTCCTTCGTAACAATTTGGTTTTCATATAAAATCTGAATCGCATTCCTCAAATTATGAGATATCTTTCAGTGTCAGCGCCTTTTTTCTCCCATCAAGAATATCCTCTTTGGCGCCTTTGACACTGAGAAAAGATGAGTATTTTTCGAGAGTCACTCTTTATCTCTTTCCAGGAAGCGAACTCCAAATATTCCTTTCGTCTGATCCATTTCTCATTTCCTCCTTCAAAAAACATTTTCAATTTTATCGTTTCTTATATTCACCGCTACTGAAGATCTGCCCCGCCCAAGACGCTTATGACTTCTTCGGCAAATTTCTCATTTGCGGACTTCTGCGAATACTCATCCGATTTCCTTTTTCCCATGACGCATTGGGTTTTATGAATAGCTTCGATTCAATTGGAGAACCTTCTAGCATTTCCTCGAAATTTATGAATAGATCGGAGAATGTCTTTTGCAAATTTTTAGCTAAAAAGCCATCTTTGAACTTTACGATGCGAAGAAATTTTTAGAGCGTTTTCGCTTGGCTGAACGATTTTTCTTCCCTTATATTTTATTTCTCTGAAATTTATTGTGAAAATAATCATTCTTATACTGTTTGATACAAATATTTATATACGATATTTCTCATTTCTTGTTTTTGTTCTTTTAAAGCATGAGCACATTCGTCCGAAACTTTTTTCTGATAATGGTTTATAAATTAGCTCGAGCAATTCTTATTGAAATATTTTTGATTCGATTTAAGTTTTATACGTGAGAAAATTCTTAAATATTTGTTTTTGAGCCAAGTCGGTTTCATTTCTTAGAAGGTTATGATAATAATGATTTCGTCTTTTTCGATCAAGTTTGGTCATTATTACAATCGACCTTTTATGAATACACAAAAACAAGCCTTGAACAAGATTCGAACCAGGGACCTCGGTGATGCAAGGCTAATACCCTAACTACCGGCTTTTATCTGCACTGCAATAGGTAATAGATTTAAATCGTAATAACATTAATTATAAATTTGCAAAGAGTACACGAACAGGGAATATAGAAGGAAATATAATGAGATCAGATCAACCTTAAAAAGTATCTTAAGAGAGAATCGCACAGTTCTAACGGCGTACGATACGAGTATAAAAGAAAATAAAATCATCTCTTAGAAATACCGCATGCTTTGATAAATTAATTCCACCTTTCTGTCTCTCGCGATTTACATTTTTACCCTTCGCTTCACTCTTTCATTTTGTGAAGGGAGACATCTTGATGGAAATTCAAACGGAAGGAAAATCTCTCAGAAACAAACTTCATCTTTTTGATACCAAATTACTCTCTTTTACGTCTAAGATTAATTCTTCTCCGTACGCAAACATCTTCCTTTGCGGAATTATAACTCCCAACAAATGTTTTCCCGCAACGCTCCGCTTTCCTGTCGTGTTTAATCTTCCTTTCGCTTCGTTAATTCTCCAAAAAAAAACCTCTATCTACTCAAGGCCTCTCCGAAAACTTATGTCCTGCGACCCGTGCTGGCGCTTCCGAGTCTTCACTTAACACAACGAGAGAATAAAATTCCATCCTTAAAGAATTCTACACAGAGATTGCGGATTTTTTAGCTGCTCATTTTCACTAATTTTTGGCTTCCCCTATCGCCATTTCTTACTCAAAAAATTATTAAAATGCCTCTCACTCTCGAACTTATCAGCTTTCTCATGCCTCGACCTCTCCCTGCAATTTTTATTCCTGAGCATTCTCGCCGTCATTTCCCTTCTCATTCTTTCCTTCGCGTTTCCCTTTCGCGACATTCATTTACCGTTTTCTTCGGGAGCACCCGCGAGAGTGAGTCTTTACCAGAAGAAAATTTCACAAGAGGTAACCCGCGTTTTCCCTTTCTCTCGATACATTTCGTCTACCGGGTCGCGCTCTTATTTTCTTCCATCTTTTTTTTCTCTACCTGTCTCCTTTCTTCGAGAGAAAAAACGCGAGATGCTCTTAAAAAGGAACGGAAGAAACTTGGAAAGGGTCGCTCCCACTTCTCTCTATATCCCGCTTTTCATTCGTCTTTTATTTTCGCCTCGTCGCGCTGATTCCCGCCATCTCTCGCAAATCTTATCTCGGATTCGCTGGAACGGTTTCAAACAAAGGGAGCGAGTGATGAGGGAATGGAGGAAGGAGAGGAAATGGAAAAGAAAGGCTGAAGGAAAAATCCCTTTTGGGGTATAAGACGAAGAGGATTTTAAAAGGAATAGACCACGCATGAAAGATCTCGCGAGAGAGGAGGAGTTGCTCTGGAAGGATCTTCCCTCGTTATTTCATTTTTTACCTCGTTCTCGGTAGCATTAACCTAAGTTTTATACTTCTTCCATCTTTCGCAAACATGAGTGTCATTAGTCTATCCCGATTTTCTTACGGACTCAAACGTACTCTAACGAATATTACTCATTTCTTTCAAAATTTGTTTTTTTTAATAAATGGAAATATTTTTAATAACTTTGGAATTTTTTTATGATGATTGATGGTTGTGTTCGTTTTTTTTAATTGTGGAAACATTTTTGTAATAACTCCTTCTGAATAAACAAACCACATTTAAAAATGCATTTCCAAGTTTCTCTCAATCTAGCTTTCGTTTCGCCCATTTCAACAGTTTCTATGACGACTTCACGAAATTCATTCCAAGGAATGTGACGATAAATAAATCTGTGGAACCATTCATCATTTACTCCGCCTCATATTTAATCATTCATTTCCAGGTATGACCATATCTTTCGAAATCTCTATCTTTTCTCTCGCTTTACACTCCATCAATTGAAGGATCGTAATTTAATATCATATCAACATAACACATTTTACAATCGAAGACATAACTTTCTCCATGAAAGGCTAGTGGGCTACTCTTTATCAGTGGTCGCAAGAGTGCCGAATTGCATTCCAATATGTTCTCCTTCAGAAAAGAAAACCTGCATAATTCTGCTTACATAACAAAGCTTCAGAAATATCTTCATTTATTAAATGTTAACGTTTAACTCTAGAGTAGACTCTTTGTAGTTGTCTCTTATCTTATAAATATTTTCTCTTCCAGCCACCTAGCTCGCAACCCATTCATATGCGACTGCAACCTCCGATGGCTGTCGGAGTATCTTCACCGCAACCCGATAGAAACGTCCGGAGCCCGCTGCGAAGCGCCCAAACGAATGCAACGACGACGTATCGATGCCATGAGGGATGAGAAGTTCAAATGTAAGGGTAAGCAAGCCCCGTCTGAAGTTGCTTCTCTCAGAAACGCTCTCCATACCCCTATGCGCCTAAATAACTCTTTCAAACTAACTACCTTTCTTGCTCTCTGCTACGTCCTATGTTTGTCATTCTCGTACACTCGTAAAGTCTGTACTCTTTAACAAAATCTGGCCGATCTATGCAGATATTCTCACAAATTAAATAATAAAAATAATTAATACTGTGATAACTCTTTGATGTGCTCATGCTGTAAAATATCGCACTATTTTAATATTACTTAACAACGTATTAGTTGCTCCTTAATGTGACGGAATTTCTGTTTATTCATTTTACGAATTTATTTTGTAAACAGAAATTTTAAAATTTTAGTATCAACTTAAAACGTCATCTGGATGTTATTCATTAAACATCTTTAAGATATGTGTGATAAAAAAAAGCAATTTATTCTCACTGCTGGATTCAGATCCATTATCTCATTTGAATAATAGAGATACCATTATAGGAAGTAGTACTGCCGGTTTAGATTTTTTTAGAAGTACAAAGATAAATATTTAATTTAGTCTTCTGTCGAATATTAACGATACAGCATGTGAAACTTTCATGAACTTTTTCTCTCAATCGGAATAATTATAACACCTCCCTCGCGATTAATCCTAAATTATTTTTATTATCAAACACATTTTTCCTGCCAAAGGAGCTCCATTTACATACTTCATAACTTTAGAAGATATGGCAAGTTTCCTTCCTTTTGTCAGGGACTTGGACCACTTTGCCAAGAAATGTTCATTAAATAGAATAACCTCATCAGATAGAATTAAAGTTCCCTTCTCGGGGTACAAAAAAACCTTTTTCTTTCCCAATAAAATTTCATTTCAACTTAAATCAACCTAATGTTTTCAATAAAATATGTTTCCTGAAATACATTTGAAAATAATTATATCATGAATAATAAAACATCCCACATATAACCTTAACCTTAAGAACCTCTTTCATTCCTAACACCCTATCCTAACCTTTCTCTTTCTCTTTTCTTCCTTATCCTCCAACTTGGAGGGCTTAAATGGTGAAAGCTAACTCACGCGGTGCTTTTTTTGTTTCTCTTAATGTAGTACTAACTTAGAAGTAGTATGATAGAAGCTTGCTTGCTAAATGTCTGGATGCACTTAAAATATTTTGTATGTGTACACTGGTCTCAACTAATTTGTTCCATAAAATATCTGCCTAAAATGTTGGATTAATATCTCATTTAAACTTGCTGTAAATTTTGAAATATTAGGGTAAAGATGTAGAAAGCCACTGTGATTAATTCAAATAAACTTACCAATCTTAAATATTTTGAAATAAGATTTTGATAATTCAATGAATGATATTTTTTCTCTGATTGGTGAGACATAAACTTTGGTATATAATAAGATATCACCTAAAATATTTAGCCGAAACTAGATAATTGCAACTGTTTTCTCATGATCATATTTACTAAAGAATAGAAAGTTTCATTTCAAATTTAAAATTTGAATGATATTCAGAAATTGAAGAGATCTTAGGTGAAATAAAAATTTCATTTTATATATGTATGTAGCATGTATAGCATTGCATAAGACTCTTTCAATGAAGTGCCTGAATAAATAGATTGGAATTCTTAATTTTTTTAATTACAGACTGAAATTACAATATACAACAATCAGAAGATCATTTTGATAAATAATAAACAGAATTTTAAGAAGCTTTTCTTTTTCTTTGACTATGAAATTCTCAATAAATAATCTTATATTATTTTATTATATTTGCCTGATAAATATTATAATACTAAATATAAAGCTCAATTTCTATATATGATTAAAGCATTAAAATTTATATCAGCTCTTCTACCACCAGTTAATTTGCTTCAGTCTTAAAAGGTTGATTATAATAGAGCTTTAATTGTTACCTAAAAGCATATCCCTGTTTAATCAATTCACTGACAAATTATTGCAAAAAGTATTTTTTGGTTTGAAGTTTGTTTGCATGCTGTATAGTACTGGCTTTAAATGTTCAAATCCTAAGCAAATATTCATTGCCATTTCTGTGCTATTACCTTGAATATGATTTATTGCAGGTGTTGCTGAGGAACTTAGAACTCGTCTTGCTGGAGATTGTATGGTTGATGTTCCATGCCCTAATGGCTGCACTTGTGATGGC
Organism: Pachydiplax longipennis; assembly: GCA_036926295.1. NCBI lineage: Eukaryota > Metazoa > Arthropoda > Insecta > Odonata > Libellulidae > Pachydiplax > Pachydiplax longipennis. The sequence continues at coordinate 25,108,650 of JAVFKF010000012.1, forward strand.
ACATCAATAGATTGCTCGAATCGTGGACTGACTGAAATCCCAAAGGATCTTCCAATGTATACTACAGAGCTGTAAGTTATTCCTCTTGCCACTCCAGTAATAAGTGATATAATTAGATAATTAATATGAAGACCATTTCTAAAATTACCTCCTTCATATCAGAGGTATGTTGGTAAATAATGAATTTTAAATGTCATAATCAATATTATAGTCTTAATTGACCTGTTAAATGAAAAATTAGGAGCATCACATAATGGAGGCAACTATTAGATTGAATATTGTACTACCTCATCACTATAATATATCTACAATAGCGCAATTTCTTAACTTCAAAAAACTGCCTCTTCCAATGATTCTCCTTAATGATTCAGACAATAAATTCAGTTGAATTATGATGATATGTCTACATAATTATCGTTTTAGTGAAATTGTATCAAATCAAAGTTTTGTATACTATTTAATCTTTCCCTAGAATTGTTAGTTCTTTCTTATGGGATAATCTTCCTTATTTTGCATGATATTCAACAAAACTCATAGAACTGATTCATATAAAAGTTTTCACTTTTAAATTCTAATCAATGGATTTTTTGATTGATGATTTACTTTTTCACAGTTTACTCAATGACAATGAATTGGGACGCATAAGAGCAGATGGTTTGTTTGCCAGACTTCCAAACTTGCAGAGGCTAGATTTGAGCCGCAACCGTGTGACTGGAATTGAACAGAGTGCTTTTCAAGGAGCAAATCGTCTAACTGAACTGTAAGATCATTTCCATCTAAATTTTTATGCATGAATATTAGCAATACCAATGTTATTCCTAATATCCTTTTATTACTTTCAGTGTTTTAGCAGAGAATAAGATAAGGGAAATTCACAACAAAATGTTTTTGGGACTAACCAATCTAAAATCATTGTAAGTTTTCTTCTAAATTTGAGAACTATCATGGCGATATGGTAATCATTCCTGTGTTTTGCTAATCTTATTTTTTTTCAACAGATCTTTGTTTGATAATCAAATCACCTGTGTGATGCCAGGATCCTTTGACCCACTTCTCAATTTGAAGTCACTGTAAGTAATCCTACCTCTATTTTCATGAATATGTCATTTTATTAATAATCTTTGCATTGCTCATCTTTCTTTTACAGTAATTTGGCATCAAATCCATTCAACTGCAACTGTCATCTCTCATGGTTGGCTGATTGGCTTCGGAAGCGTGATTTACAGCTGTATCCCTCATCGATGTCATCATCTCTTGCTGCACTAACACCCATAATACCACCAGCTCGTTGTCACAGCCCAACACGAGTCAAAGATGTTCCTATCCATGAGTTGCCATCTCATGAGTTTAAATGTTCCAGTTAGTGCAGATTTCTTTTTCTATCAATAATTGTTCAGAAACAAAACTAACATAACCTTACATGTGCATCAGTAGATAAACATCTCAGATTACTCAGTGGAGGTTTTGTCTGTATTCGCTACTTTACATGATATTACTGCTATTTTATTTTATGAACTAAGTACATTTAAAAGAAATACTCTGTTAAATTTTAAACGGTAAATCTTTATAAGTATATTTAAAAACAATTTTAAGAAAATTGTAAAATATAACTCAAAGTGAAGAAGGATATTATCATGAACAATATTAGTTAGCTTTAATAAGCTTAGATTAATGATTCTTAGACCAGGGAGAGCTGCAAATATCTTCAACAAAGTGTATTATTTTAACATGCTTCCCTCTCAAATGATACTGTTGAAAATTAGGCCTTTAAGGCATAAGTAATGTCGGAATTAACATCATCATCTATATTATGCTATAAAAATATACACTAAAACTTCCCTATTTTTACTTTAACACAGATGACAATGATCAAGGATGTCTAGGTGATGACTATTGTCCACCTAAATGCACATGTACTGGAACAGTGGTCCGGTGCAGTAGATCAAGGCTAAAAGAAATTCCAAAGGGCATTCCTGAAGACACGACTGAACTGTAAGATGATCATAATGTACTCCTTAACATTATTAGATCAATATCTTAGACATTCAAGTTCAATATTTAAATGAATATTTGTTTGATAAAGGATATGGTCATATATGATCTTTCATGTACATTTCTTGGCATGATCCTGTACATAAGGAATCCATTTTTATCATCGATTCATTTAAAATATTATGTATCTTAAACATTTTTAATTACATTTACATTCTTACAATGCATGTATTTATGAATTGTTCAACTTGTAACACTTAATAACACTTTTAAAAGAAAAATTCTATAGATTGGAATGGTATATGAATAATAATTGGTTGCTTATGGAATATTTATATTATTTACAATTCTTTTGCAGCTACTTGGATGTCAATGAAATTCAACAAATCCAGCCAGAACGGCTTAGTCACCTTACATCCCTTACTCGGCTGTAAGTAAATTGAAGTTTTTTGCAATAATTCAAAAATTTACAATCCAATTTCCTTGATTATCAATATCAAAACTAATAAAATATTATTTTCTTTCAGAGATTTAAGCAACAACCAAATATCAATGCTATCAAACTTTACCTTTGCCAATCTGACAAGGCTTTCTACTCTGTGAGTATTCACTTCATTTTTAAAATGTATTAATCTGTAGTAGTGAATGAATTATATTCCTAATGTATAAAATGTTGTATCTTGAAATAATCTTATATTGCTTAATTTTTATAGAATAATCAGTTATAACAAGCTCCAGTGTATTCAGAGAGATGCTCTTGCCGGCCTGAAGTCTTTGAGAATCATGTAAGAAATTTGTCTTTAATTTGGTTGATTATTGTGCTATCCTGTTGTTTTATTAAAAATTCATGAAATCTGCTTTTTTTGCAGTTCATTGCATGGAAATGACATTTCAATGATACCCAATGGAACATTTAATGACCTGCAGTCGATCACCCATCTGTAAGTAAAAATCTATTTTCCATCTTATGTTTTTACTAAAAAAATAAGAAATTTTTATTGCTTCCTGAAAATTTTAGTGTGTAATGCTTTGTTTTGTATAAACTCCTTTCAAAAGGTATATTTTTGTTTTGATGTTAACAGGGCAATGGGCTCAAATCCATTCTTCTGTGACTGTAACTTACGTTGGTTGGCTAGTTGGGTGAAGAGAGACTATGTTGAGCCTGGAATAGCTCGATGTCTGGAACCTCATTCAATGAGAGATAAACTTCTTCTGACCACACCTGCTTCAGCTTTTGTTTGCAAAGGTATAGTCAATGTATATGAAACAAATTTTTGATGACCATTCTGAACTTTTTCATCTATTTGATGATGAAGTATGCTAGTTTTCATCATGTAAAGTTATCTAATGGTTTTTATTTACAAAAACTCTGATAATTTCCCCACAGGTAAAGTAGGAATAGAAGTGTTGGCCAAATGTGATGCATGTTTCACTTTCCCATGCTCCAACGGAGCTACCTGTCACCCTCTGCCTAACCGTCAGTATGAGTGTGAATGCTCCCCTGGTTACCATGGAAAGCATTGTCAACATCTCATTGATGCCTGCTATGGCAATCCATGCAGAAATTCTGGTACCTGCAAAGTTCTAGAAGAAGGTAGATTCAGGTAAGTCCAAGATGCAATTTGAATTCAAATGTTTCAAATCTTCCCATTTGATGCATGATTTTAATTTCATAGTTTCACCTCAACAACCATTCAAGATTTTATACTTTACCTTGAATCTGAATCACTAAAACTTTTATTGCAGCTGTCACTGTCCTGATGGTTTTACGGGTGACCGTTGCCAAACTAATATTGATGACTGTGAAGGAAACAAATGTGAGAACAATGCAACATGTGTAGACTTGGTGCAAGCCTATCAATGCCTCTGCCCTCCAGGTTACATGGGTAAGTACTTGGTTGAAATAACACTGAATGATACAGAAAATTTCAAGTTAATTTTGGAACTTGATTGCTTATTCAATGTAATCAAAAATTAGAAAGATAAATTGGATAATTTTCTTCCCAGGTGAATACTGTGAGAAGAAAATTCCTTTCTGTACCAAGGAATTTGATCCATGTAAAAATGGAGCAAAATGTGTCGACAATACTAGCTTCTATACTTGTGAATGTACACCAGGATATACAGGGCAAAACTGCTCTATCAATGTTGATGACTGCCAGGCTCATCTTTGTCAGGTAATTGCTACATTTAATATAAATCATTCATTTATTTTTATGATGTATGAGAGTGATTCTTTTTTAACATACCAGCAATTTAAATTTCATGCTTTCATTTAATTTTTCAGAATGGAGCTACTTGCATTGATGGTGTGAACTCCTATTCATGCAAATGTGCTGCAGATTTTGTTGGAAAATTCTGTGAAGTGACGCCAATGGTATCTATGCTTTACCCACAAACGTCACCTTGCCAACATCATGATTGTGAGCATGGAATTTGCTTCCAACCTCAAGGTTCTCTTGATTACATCTGCAAATGTGCACCTGGATATTCTGGTAAGTGATACTAGGTATATTATTAGTTCTTAAAGAAGATATTTTCTCTTCCTTTACAATCAATGGGAAATTCATTCTCTTCACCAGGTAAACGCTGTGAATACTTAACAAGTCTTCGCTTCCTTCATAACAACTCTTGGGCTGAGTTAGAGCCACTGAGCACAAGGCCAGAGGCCAATTTGACTTTGACCTTTGCCACTAGACAGCCAGATGGCGTTCTATTGTATGATGGATCAGAGGATCAACATATTGCAGTAGAACTTTTCCATGGCCGCATTCGAGTCAGCTACGATGTCGGAAATTATCCTGTGTCTACTATTTTCAGGTAACATTAAAGGATTCTTTTCAGTCTGATTTCCATAAAATTTTAAACAATTTAATAAGTGTCAACTTCATTTGCTTTCATATTTAGAACTTAAAGAAGACTAGAATTCAATACAATCAATTCAAGTAAAGCTCCATAGTATTCTATAAAATCAAAATGCATGTAAAAGAAGAAAAAATTATTTTCAGAATATAGAGATTTATCTTTAAGTTTTTTAGTAGAAGAAAATTATGCCACTGTATCTAAACTATTTATTCATAATTCTTCATTCTTGTCTCTGAAGTTATGAAACTGTAAGCGATGGCCGATGGCACACTGCTGAGTTACTGTCTATCAAGAAGAACTTTACAATGAGAGTAGATGGAGGACCTGCTCGCAGCATTATCAATGAAGGAGAAAGAGAATACTTACGTCTTTCCACTCCTTTATTCATTGGAGGAGTACCAGCGGATCCAGTAGGCAAACATGCTCTGTCCAATTGGCACCTGAGAAATCTCACAAGCTTCAATGGTCAGTATGCTCCACTACATGGCATAAATTTATTTTTATTTGTCAGAAGTTTTTATACTATGAAAATTATTGTTTAAGTATTTAAGAATCTGAAGAAGAATTAAATCTGAGTAAGCAATTGACTAATGAAACTCTTCTTTAGTTGAGTTGTCATATTATGATGAAATGCCATAAGGAAATAATTTGAATGTGTATTTGTGATAGAAATGGAAATTTAAGTTAGAAGATAACAAATTCTTGTAATTATAAAGGATATGTCTTACCGTACCAGTCGTGGATAAAAATTAGAACTGAGATCATGCTACATGCAGTATTTTGAGTATAAGATTTCTTCACAATTGTGTCACTGACTAAAATCTTTGGTTTACCACTTTGTATCACAGGTTGCCTGCGTCAACTGTGGGTGAACCACAAGTTGGTTGATTTTCAAAATGCAGCACGTCAAGAGAAGGTGACTCCTGGATGCTCTTCGCCAAGCCACCAACACCACACTTCTGCCTACTCTTCTTCCTCAACCCTCAGCCATCACCAGCAGCCACATGAACTGGTCATTGGAGAGGACAGTGACCCTTGGGCTGAAGAGGAAGAGGAAGAGGTCAGGAGGAAAGGAGAGGACATCCTAACTGGCAGAGTGATGGAGATGGAGGAGCAGCGCTACCAAGGCGTGGCATCCCCCAGCAGAGGAGGAGGAGGAGGTGGGTTGGGCGAGAGGAAAGGGGGAGGGTTAAAAGTGAGGGAGGGAGGAATCAGTCGACGAACTGGGGAAGCCAAGGGGGGGAGAACTAGGGAAGACATATGCCAGACAGGCAGACACCGCTGTCAGCGAGGGATATGTGTGTCTCACCAAGGCACCAGAAGTGGTCATAGGGACGGGGGAGGTGGTGGCAGAGGAGGGAATGGTGGCTACACTTGCAAGTGCCGCAACGGTTGGAGTGGTCGCTACTGCGAGAAAGGTTTGTTCTACCATCTTCTTATGCCACACCTCCCCCTATCCGCACCGCTTTGACTAATAGCACGGAGTAAAAAAATTTGCAAGGCAAAGCATGGAAAGGGTTGGTCAAGACAAGATGTGAGCACAAATGGGATTGGTCTTTCTGAGGTCTTCTCTTGGCAAGAATATCTCTCTTGCCAAGGACACTGAGTTACTGTTAGTACTTAAGTGATGTCATAAAAATTGTATTCATTACTTTCCTTTCCTTTGCAGGATTGGATAACATTGCCAACTATTACAATTTTTGTAGTTATAGAAATGTTTTGAAGTTCTACTTTTCTTTCTATGCTATTATGAAAATTCTTTAAATTTTAGTAATTTTCATAATGGCAAAGACTTTCCTAAAAAGTTTTATTTATGAATACTCTATTATATGTTATAAGTGAATTTTCTCATAATCAATGATGTATACTAATAAATATTCTACTGCTTTGGAATTTGCATGGATTGAAATCAATACTGAAATTCTTAGTTTACTGCATGTTATTTTAAAAAATATTGAAGAATACTATTTTCCAAAATTTTTTTAGGTTTCTGATGGGTAAACTTTTGGCTCAGACTTATAATACAAATGCTTTAAAACCAACTAAATAGCACTATCTTAAAATCTTTTTAAACAATAATATATTCATAGAAAAATTTATCACCATTACATATACTATATAACTTTAATGTTATGAAGTGTTTTCATTTTTCAGCATTAGAAACTCAAAAATCTGTACCTAAATCTACCTTTTATCTACACCTATTTGTTGAAATTTTTAATTAGTAATCATACAAGAGATTTATTATTCAATTCATGACTTACACTTCAATTAGTTTCTGTTATAAGAAATTACATATATTTTATGTTAGTGAGCATCTATCTAAAGTATTTCTTGAGAAGGTGTTGAGTTGTTTTATGTGTGTCCAATTATGTGTAATCTTCATAATAAGTAATTACTAATCTTTTTTGCATGAGTTTTATTGTAAGGAGTCTTTTTAATACTTATAATCTATCTGCAGGAAGTAATAAGACTAATTTAATACCTCCTCGTAATAAGGTGGAGAAAATTTATTTATTTTGCTTATAATCTCATCTGCTCTTTATTCATGGTCTTAGTTTTTTTATTTGCAATTTTCCATGCAGCTCCTACTTGTCGTAAGGAACAAACCAGGGAGTATTATGCTGAAAATGGATGCCGCTCCCGAAAGCCTGTAAAAATGGCAAGGTGTGAGGGAAGCTGTGGAGGTAGTAGTGGCAGTGGTGGATGCTGCCGTCCTAGGAAGACTAAGCGCCGGAAAGTTCGTCTCATTTGTAATGATGGCACACGCTACACAAGAGATGTAGACATTGTGCGAAAGTGCTCCTGCTCACGAACAGGAGGAGCTAAATGTTACTAAGGTGAGGAGATCAGGCACAGATGAATTTTTATTGCTTACTTTTTCATTTGTTTATTCATGGGTTAATACCCTCTTTACAAGAATTATAACATATATTGATTTTGCTGTAAAATTTACTTTGTTGAGGTATAGACAAATACAAAAATAGAAATGTATTGTTTATAAAAAGGAGAAAAACAAGAAAATTACATCATCTAAATTTTTTACTCATTTTGTGTAAAATTTTAAGATAAAATTCATCGGCTATCATATATCGAAGATCAATAGACTTCTCAATAGAATCAATAAAATTCTCCAGTTATCATTATTGCTAATGTGTATTAGATTCCTTAGATACCTGTAAATATTTAGCAATGTATTTTAAGAAATGAGTGCATTTAATCCTTTTTATTTCTATTACATTCATAATTTTTAATGTATTGAGTGTTATATTATCTACATTTTAATGTGACTTTGATTATTCAATGCTTTTCTTTACATACAGCTTCAATCATACATGTATGTGTTTCTATTTGCATTTTATACATAATATGCAATCAATCAAATTATATAGCAAAATATGCTCTACTACATTAAGAGCACAGGAATTATCAACTTTAAATCTGAAACAAAATAATATTTGTATTTAATTTGCTGCTGGAATACCCTTCTCAATCATAATGTTGAATCAATAGTCTGTATATTCATTTATCAAATGGTTAAAATTTAAATTGATAGTTTTAAAATAGTTAAAATTTAATTCCTAAATGACAATTGTTGTTCTATGTTTCAGGCAAGGCTCCTTCATTTTAACGTAACCCAGCGGAGATAAGGGATCGATGAAGATCGTTTTAAAAGTTTTTAAGAAATACGTGAATTATACATCCCATGTTCAATGGATTGACTGATTTAAATTCAGGTGATGAGATTGAGAAACTGATGGAATAGCAGATAAATATCTATGTGGGTTGCCAAATTTGTGCTCCAAGATATTAATGAAGAAGGATAGTAAAAACATAGTCACATTTATTTCAAGACAAAGTGTATTGAGACTAATCGCAAGTGAAAAGCTGAATATGGATTGTAAGAGTGAGAATTACAATGAATAAGTAGTGAAGTGTAAGCATAAGGAAATGGGCTATATTCTTTAAAAGGTCAGCCCCTCTGTGATGACTTTTGAAAATTAACCTTTATGCAACATTGCATTGGTGAAGACCTTCTCTTATTTGAAGACAAGGTTTATAACTGCAAAAATGAGTTAGATGTAGCAGTAAGATTACAAAGAAAGATAGATAAATGCCATGCAGGGAGATAGTTTTAAATGAGAAAAAGAAAGAGAGTTGCCTATCATTACAGTATGTAAGCATAATTTTGTCAAACTTAAAACCATAAGACAACTGGTATATTAAAACATTTTATTTCGATATATACCTCAAGATAATGTTTTAAAGATTTTGCCCAATCTTACTGAGAATTTTGGTGGATGAGTTCAGTACATGATTTATCTCTATCAATGAGTATTTTTATGGTTCGTATGCATGTCAGTTTTGTGCTAATGAATTGATTGTACTTTATGTTTAAGTGCTCGGATGAAATTTCCATAAAATTTGTTCAAGGTTATTTGAATAGAATAGGATAGTTCTTTTGAAATATAAACATTCAAATTATGTTTTTACAGCTAACACTTTCATCTGAAATTTGAGGCAGCCCAATCATTAAATTACCTTGGCAGTGCATTTGGAAATTTCCCATTGCAAATGAAATTCTCAGATTATGCATAATTCTGGGCATTCTTTCTTTATAAGAGTGTGTTTGAATGTATCAGTGAATAATAACTTTATTCACTCAAACCTTACTAAAACCTAGAGAAAGAGCTTAATTACTAAGTTGTGAATGTTAAAAAATGTGGTATTTATTTTGTCATGGATAAACTTTAGAAACTTGTTCATACAACTTCATATCTATCTACCTAGTCTCAGAGAAAGCCTTGCATAATATGAAAACATGAGGTAAAGGGTTCATCAGAACTGATTTGGATTAATATTTACAGAAAATACTATGCTATACAATGCTGCAGAAAGCTCAAAGATTGCTTGATGGAAAAAAATGAATTCAGAATGAAGTTCAGTTATAAACATGAGCACAAGTTTTATTTATTTAGATTTTTTATAATTGCATAATATAAATAGAATTCACTACTAATATATATAACTATCTTCTTGAATAGCATTCAAAATTGTATTTGAATTGCCAAATTAAATCTCTCAAGCATAGAAATATCTATTTCATAAAAAGAAAACATTGCAAAAATTTTTACAAGTTTCTATGCATACATTTATATGCTGATGCATATATAAAGCATGTAAAACTTTATTGTGGCATGTAAATAAACTGTATTGCCATTGTTGCTTTTTGACGTATCGAAATACAGTAACCACTAAAAGAATTGTAGTGGAAATTTTTGTAATATATAAGTGTATTATATTATATTTACTCTTAATTACAAGATAAAAAGCACCATGGAGTTTGAATAATATATCCATGTAGAATTGTAACTTTATTTGTCAGGGCTTGATAATCATATTTTGAGATGAAATTGTTCTAATTATGTTGAGTCCATAGATGACAGAGTTAGCTCTGACGTATTGTCTATACTAATAATTTGGTGGATTATTGAATGTATGTGTGTGTGGATGTCAAGGCCTTTTAAATGGCTTCAAACGGAATAAGATGTAAACGCCAAATTTAATTTGTGTTCACAACTATATCATGCCTCAAAGTGAAGTTTTTAATTATTACATCTATCTGTCATTTCAATAAGTTTATTGTTTTGCCATTCTCTAATTGATCATGTAAGGTCATATTTGGCATTTATTCTTTTGATTGTGAGATTAATTTATAGACACCAATATGTATTTTAGTTTAAAATATTAGTATATCTGTGAGCATTGATTGTTTTACTTGAAAATCTTCTACAGTCAATACATACACTTTGTTTAGCAAGAGTAAACTACTCTTTTGTGTAATAAAAAAATAAAGCTTCCTTGGTGTAAAATATATCCGATCTCCAGCATTGTTGATGTCTACATTTATCATAGTGATGACTTCAGAACTTCAAATATCAGCGTTATTATAAGATGAAAAATTAGACATTCAAGTAGCTTTAAGGTAAATGTATTTTTATTTTAATGAATAAAATGAATTAAATGGAATATTGCAATAAATACAGGCCCCTCCTACCAAATATTATTTTAGTATGAATTTATATTGAAACATTAGGTTGAATTTTAGAAAGCATCAGGTCAAAGAGATCTTTCAAAATGAAATTTAAAATATTTAAAATTAATGCTATAATTTATCATGAAATACCGTAATTAGTTTCCTGTAGCACTCTTACAGCATGTCAGGATAGACCCAACAATAGTCTTTAAGGAGGTCTAGCTAAGGTTCCAGATGATCCCTTGATTTGTTCATTATTCATGTAGTATGAAAACGTAGAAAACTTCATTGTAGTTCTTACACTGAATTAGTGTTCTCTAAGAAATATAAACTTCCTACTACCATATATAGATGAATGGTATATTTTACATTCATCTTTTGGTAAAGGATAGAGGAAAATGTTTCTTTCATTCACTTTTGCCTCAGTCTTAGTTATAGCTTTAATATAATGAAAGATACTCTAGTTTGAATAATACTTAGCAATGATATTCATTCTGGTCTTTCCTTATTGAAAAGTGTTACTCATAGATCTTTCTACTTCATGTATTCTGGCTCTTCATTCATACAAAAGCAAGGGCAAACTACCTCCGTCACTATGTTGCCTCAATTCCTCTCCAAACCTTTTTGTAGCTAATGGTGGACTTTATGAACAGACAGTATATAAATTCATATTTATATGCAATATCAATTACAACAAAATTTTTATTTTATCCTTACTTTTGTTGCCTTAAAAATTTTGACAAATGGAATTTGGGAGAAGATTGGAAATTAAAATTATTTTTCTTTCACAAATAATTTTGACAATAAGAAAGCTGTGATCAGGTCCTATTGTTATATATCTTTGTTCAACCCTCTATGGCATTTGTATCATTAAATGTCTCACACTTTTATAAATTATATGATTATCCATTAAATTTATCTCAAATTGAAAAGTCAAAGGAATAATTTAACAACAGAGGAACTGAAATCATTTTTGAAATTTGTGTTTCTTTCTTGAGCTCTGTTAACAACTGCAACACACATACCTTACTTTAAATACTATTTCAAAACTCCAATATTTCAAAATGCATCGCTCTTCCAGGAATCCATTTACTATACTCCCTTTAAGTTGCAATACAGACTTTTGTTGTTAAAGTGGTTCAATAGGATTTCAGGCAGAATTTTATCTTCAAAATTAAATTTATTCAGTTACTGCTATTCTCTAGTTATTCTCATTAAGCTTACTGTCCCCGACTGAGAATAACATATATTCAAGATTCTATCCTTACCTTAGAGTTGCTTACCAAATAATAAAACGGAGTTTAAAAGTAGATGCTGTAGTTTAATTAATTCATTGGAGTGAATATTTTTGTTCTGTATTATTTGAATCTTTGTAAACATGACAAAGTGAAAACTATAAAGTGACAATTTGGATTGAAAGGTAATATTATAAACTGTGACTGAGAACATTAGTTTTTGTAGTTAGAGGATATATGTGGTGTACATGTTTTGGTGGAGGTACCATGGAGATGTCTGTAAATTGGGGCTTAATGTAGTGTTCTAATACTCTCTCCTTTGATAGTGATGTTATTTTTTGAATACTTATCTGTACAATGTCTGGTGTGATAGATTGGGATTTGAATTATGTTGCTCATAGACAATAGTTGCAACTGCAACTGGAATAAAATCTACTAGCAGCATATATAATAATAAGTAATAGAGAATAGAATATAAAATAACTATATTTGGGGGTTTTCTCCACTGGTCCGTAAGATACAGTTGTTCAAATATACCTTCAAATATAGCAGATTAGATACCCGCAGCTAAGCTTCTTCGCAGCTAATCAGTGACGTCGCGAGAACACGCCATTTATTTTTGCTGTTCGGGTCACGCTGAGATCGTGGCCTATCAACCAATTATTTTTCTCTTCGTTTAAGATATTTTAAATTAATATTTTTGCCTTTTATAAATGTACCGCACAACAATCGAAGTCTTTCTTGGTCATTCTCTGCATTACATCAGCTTACGCTGATATAATGCAGAGAATCAAACGAAAATCGCAATCGAAGACGGCTAAATAAAATCGGTGCATTAATATATATCTCTGTAATCACGGCGAAAGTAAGAAATCTTTAATTCCTCGAAATATTTCTCTGGTTCAGAATCAAAGAGGACAATAATTCTTATTGATTATTAATCAAAATAAGGATGAGAATACATTTCAATTTCTTTCTGTGGTTATTTACGTTTAGCTCATTTCAAGTTTTTCAGCCCCACGAAAGAAAGTTACTGATTATTTTCGGCTTTGTGTTTCCCGCTGTCCATATATCGAGGCTCAACTATCGCGCGGGGAATGCGTCTGAAGATCGGTGCTGCATGTGTCACTCAGGAATAGTCTGCAAGTTTTCATCATTATTGTAATCATTAAAATTCCTAGGACTAGCTGTTTACGTCCCGTTAGTACAGTTATATTTCACAAGCTTTCCTTCGTGTTTTGAAGCATGAAGTTTATGCTGTGTTTTGATATGGTGGAGTGATAGTTTTGATGGTGCAAGGTCGTAAGTGATATTAATTTTATTTCTTCGGAGGCCCTGACTCAGAGGAGTAATCTCATGTGTAATCCGCTGCTCTCCGTAAGTTGAATTATAATCATTCGACTTTTTGTCTTTTCTCAAGACTAATTTGTTCTATTTTCCTTGAAAAACACTTTTTAAGAGGTTGCTAATAACAAAGTGGAATTGCCTTCACAGGTTCTTTCGCAAAATTTTACAAAAACTTCTACACAGTGGATCAATTGTTTTTTTATCATTTTAATCATTTCGTTTTATGCTTTACATTTTCTCTTTAAACTTTCGTTCACTTCACTTGCGTTGCAACCATGTTGACACAACGGTATTGTAATATTGAATATTTCTCAGAAAGGCTCTATTTCTGTGCGGTTATTGTTTACCAAATAGTACTTTTGTTTTCTGAAAGCCAGTTTTTGTCTAATAAAATTATTTGAATGGCCTTATTTTACCCTTACTATGAAGTACCTAACAGAGCAGCAGCATCGTTTAGTAACCCAGGCTATTAAGTAATATTCTTAAATGTCACTAGAGCTTTATCTGCTACATGTTCAATGTATTGTGATGCTAATTTACTTTCTTTTTATTTATACGATTGAACATTCTCGGAAATTTTGTTATATTAATCTTCTTTGTTCCACTTCTGTCGAACACTTGTATATTTTTCATTCTATATTTTATCGCATGTTATGTGACATGCTCGTTATGCTCGTGCTTGTACTTCATCGTACTCTGCTGTCGTCTATAGACTTATTATTATTGGACTATTACTGGGTCTCCGTATTATTTACGACAGTTTTTATCTCTAAAACTCCTCTCTGATTTTTACTATCATTGGTATTGATTTTGTAACATGCTATTATTTGATTTAAAATGATTTTATGGTACTCTAATGCTCTTATTATAATACTACTACTATGTATTTTTAGGATTGTAATTGCCCAAATTCCACTGAACTTTAACTTTAGAGTTAAGTTTAGAGTTGTGTTTTTCAGTCAGTTTAGCAATGTTGTGGAGTTCATTTTCCATGAATTCTAATTATAACACATACATTTGTTTATGCAAGGGTAAATGCTTGTGAGTTTTAAAAGTTAAAATAATTATGCAATTATCATCTTCTTGTTTCAAAGATATTCAACATCCTTATTTTCTTGTATATGAAAATTTACTTTGAAAATACGTAAGTTCTTTAGTTAAAATTTTTAAATGCTATCTGAAACAATTTATTTATAGAGTTGAATTTCATAATTAATGTCAATTGCTGTTTTTTTAGAGTTTAACTGAAGCAATTTATTCATATTAGAGTTGAATCCCAAATTATATCAATAGCTGTACTTTCTCTTTTTAAAGATTATCTTCAATTAGCAGTCAATTTGAAGAGCATAAATAATTTTTATAAAGTATTTATTATTCAATTGTACAATTTATTCCACCTTCAAATGCAGAGCAAAGAATTCAAGTCCAGCATCTCCAAGCTTCCCAGCTTACTTTCTCGATTCTACGCCATACCCACATCTCAAAAGCCTCTAATCTTTTAACATCCACTTTTCTTAAGGTCCATGTTTCACACCCGTACAAAATTACACTCTGCACCAAGGATTTTATCAATCTTTTCCTGATTCCTTTATCAAGGCCCTTCATCATATCAATGCTTCTTTCGCTAATGCTATCCTTTTTCTAATCTCCGTTGAGCATCTTCCATCCTTAGAAAGAAGGCTGCCCAATTATAAAAATTGATCTACTTGTTCTAGTTTTTCTCCATGCACTCTTATTGTTAACTCAGCTTTCTTATGCACTAAACTTAACACTACTTAGCACGAAATGTCTATCTTTCCAGTCAAACCCAATTTTCTTTAGAATAACCATCAGTTTTGGCCATTGGACTCTGTCGAAGGCCTTTTCAAAATCAACAGAATATACACAAACATCCCTTTTAAATTCTAAGCTTTGTTCTACGAGTACCCTCAATACCCCAATTGCATCCCTCGTCCCTTTCCTTCTCTGAAAATGGAATTGGTAATTTCTTTTGTTCATTGTTGACCCTTTTCCATTGCCTTCTTTCCTCCAATTTATTTATCATTTCTATCGTCTCCCATGGTTTCCTAATTTTGTTTTCGTTGACCCTCCCAATGGTTCTTTGGGCACTATCCTTGATGCTGGTTTTGATCTTTTCCCATCCCTCATCTACTGTGAGTTCCCTTTCATTATCTTCTAGAGCCCTGTTGACTAACTCTTGAAACTTTCCTACCCCTGAGGGCTTCAATGTTCCATTTGGGTGCGGTTTTCACCCTATAAATCTTTTTGAATCTAAGCTCGGTCTTCATCATTACTAAGTTATGATCCGAGTCTACATCAGCACCAGGATAAATTTATGAGTTTTTAACACTATTTCTAAACCTCTTCCTTACCAAAATATAATCCATTTTGTACCTATCCATGTCCCCCAGCTTTTTCCATGTGTATGTACCTCTGTCTGTTATGGTGTTGAAATGGGGTGTTGGTGATACATATGCTATTCCTTCTGCAAAAATCTATCAGTTTTTGCCCTCTGTCGTTTGTGTTCCCTAGCCCAAACTCTCCCACTTTGTCCCCATCTTTTCCTTGCCCAACCACAGCATTCCAGTCCCCCATTACAATAAGTTTTTTATTACCTTTCACCCTTCCTATTATCTCTTCTATTTGTTGGTAAACTAAATCAATTTCATCCTCACTGTAATCGCTAGTAGGGAGGTACACTTGAACTACAACTGTGTTTACTGGTTCAGCTTTAATTTCTATAGACATTATCTGGTCACTTATTAGCTTGGTGGCTATCATGGGTTTTCCCACTCCCTTGTACAGCAACTCCTCTCTGGCTATCATTTCCCCCACTGAACATTACTCTTACATCCTCACTCCAGAAATCTACCTCATCCTTCCACCGTACTTTGCATAGCCCCAGAATGTTAGTGTTGGACCTCTTCATTTCTAACCTTACGTTTTCTAACTTCCCTTTTCCAAGCATGGTTCTGACATTATTTATAATGACAGAAGCAAGAATGATCAAAGTACAAAAATTTAATTTAAATCAACTGGAAGATTCACTTTAACAAATAAAGCACATTATTAACTGTAAAATACTTTATCTTGAAAACCAAAATTAAGTCCAATGAGAAAATGCTAAAAATTTGAGCAGAATGCTATATAAAGGTCAACACTGAGATTATTGAGAGATTAAAAATTTAATTAGAACTGGAAAATTAGCAAAATCTTTCAAATAAATGCCATAGCAAATTATAAGAGTTATAACCATTAAAAAAGTATAACTGAGAAGTAAGGAAATTAATATACAGTCAGAATAATAAAAAATCAAAGATTAAATGCACAATTAGCAATTATATTTACACTCAATCTTGCCAAATGAAATGAAGCAAAGTCAATGAAAAGTAAAAGTTCTAAATAATTAAATAAGACAACCAAATTGAAACTTAGCAGGAATTTTATCAAAATAAAAAAATTACATCATAGCAAGAATAAACTTTAAATTCAAACAAAGAAAAAATTTTAACAAATTTATATAGAATGAAAACTTAAAGGTAACAGAGCCATATTGAGAGCAAATAGTTGGAATTTGATCAAATGCAAAGTTAGAGTTTGAAACATTAATTATATGCTGAAACTTTTGAATTTTTAAAGTAAATATAAAAAGCAGGTCAATGATAAAAACAGTTAATAAATAGTTCAACACTCACCAGAGCTGCTGCAGCTGCTACACAAGTGATGAACATTGTTTCTCCTAGAAGAAAACCTATATTTGATGGACAGCTTTACACATTCTGTGGTAACAGTTTTTTCAAAAGAAAGAAATTTCAATTTTTGAAGTATTTTATTGGTCTCTTTAAAGATTCACATCAGCAAACAAAACCCTTCACATCTTTAAATTATACATATTTTGAAACATTCAAGTTAAAGTTTCAAAGCAAAAAGTTGCATTATATATCATGTCTTCACATACATTTATGTACCTAGAAATAAGAACCAAAAGCAGTTTTACCTTCACATTTTCAATTCAAGTACACGTTCAATTTCCAAGTAAATTTATTGAAAGAAATTTCACATATTATAATAATTTTACCACCATAACAAATCATTTGAAATCCCAAATGGTAATAAAGGAAACGCCAGAATTTCTCAGTAGGCTATCAGAAAGAGTACATTGAAATCTTTCATAGATGAACAGAACAGTAAAATCCTAAAAATCATTTTCGGATTTCGCCTTCCTTTGTTAGATTTTAGAAATGTCTTCCAGAATGATCCGTTTTTAAAGCAATACTACACGTTAGTTTTCAAATATTTAAAAAGAGCGTTTTTTCGAGCGAAATTACACTTAATTTTTTAATATCTGGAAAAATACGTCCTTTTGGTAGTGATTTTCCCATGATTTTCAGATATCTGGAGTATTACGTCATTTTCGGAACGGATTTCACCTTCGCTTGTTAGCTTTTAATTACATCTCGCAAAATAAGCAGTTTTGAGGGTGGATTTCGCCTTCATTTGTTAAACTTTAGGAAAGTCTTCCAAAATGTTCCTTTTTTTAAAGCCAAACCTCACGTTATTTATGAAATATCTGGAACAATATATCATTTTTAAGCGATTTGTTTCTTTATTTTGAAATTATCTGGAAAATAATCCGTTTTCGGACCGGATTTGGCCACCATTTCTTAGCTTTTAGAAATGTCTTGCAAAATGATCCGCTTTTGAAGCGCAACTACATTTTAGTTTTCAAGTATCTGAAACAATGACCTTTTTTAGCGAAACTAAGTATTCTAGTAAAATATGTCCTTTTGTGGCGAATTTTCCCTTATTTTTCAGAAAGCTGGAAAAATAAGCCATTTTCAGAACGAATTTTGCCTTCAATTATGAGATTTTAAATCATTCTCGCAAAATATGTAATTTTTGTAGCGAATTTTTTCTATGTTATTTAAGTATCTAGAAAAAAATATTCATTTTGGAGAGGATTTCGCATTCATTTGTTAGATTTTAGAAATGTCTTGGAAGTGATTCGTTTTTGAAGCGAAAATACTCCTTTGTTTTAAAAAAATCTGGAAAAATGGCCATTTTGTCGAGCGGAACCACTTTCTTTTAAATATCTGGAAAGCTATGTCCTATTTGTGGCGAATTTTCCCTTGTACTTTTCGTATATCTGGAAAAATCTGTATTTTCAAAGCGGATTTCGCCTTCATTTCTTAGATTTTAGAAATATCTTTCAAAATAATTCGTTTTAAAGCAAAACTACTCGTTAGTTTTCATATCTGGGAAAATGGGATATTTTTTTTAGCGAAACAACGCCTTATTTTTAAATATTTGGAAATTATGTCCTTTTTTGGCAAATTTCCCCTTGTTTTTTTTCAGATATCTGGGGAATTAAGCCGTTTTCGGAACGGATCTCGCCTTCAATTGTTAGATTTTAATTATATCTCGCAAAATATGTGGTTTTCGGAACGAATGCTTCCTTCATTTCTTAGATTTTAGGAATGTCTTGCAAATTTTTCTTTTTAAAAGACAAACTTCTCTTTATTTATGAAATATCTGGAAATATATGTAATTTATGTAGCAATTTTTTTCTTTTTTTTTCAAGGATATGTAAGAATATTCCGTTTTCGAAGCGGAGTTCGCCTTCATTTCCTAGATTTTTGAATGTCTTGCAAAATGTTCCGTTTTTGAAGCGTTACGACATATTAGTTTTCAAATATCTGAAAACATTACTTAATTCTTCGAGCGAAACTACAATTTCTTTTTAAAATCTTGAAAAATGTGTCCTTTTTGTGGCAAAGTTCCTATTAGTTTTTCAGTTACCTCAAAAATAGCCCATTTTCGGAACGGATTTTACCTTCAATTGCTAGATTTTAATTATATTTCGCAAAATAAGTCGTTTTCAGAGCGGTTTTACCTTCATTTGCTGTAATTTAAGAATGTGTTGCAAAATTTTCCTTCTTTAAAGCCAAACTTAACGTTATTTGTGAAATATCTGGAAAAATATGTCATTTTCGTAGCGAATGTTTTCTTTAATTTTAATGAATCTCGAGAATAATCCGTTTTCGAAGCGTATTTCTCCTTCATTTGTTATATTGTAGAATTGTCTTGCAAAATGATTCGTATTTATGCGAAAGTACTATACTCGTTCGTTTTCACATATCTGGAAAAGCGGGTTATTTTTTTTTAGCGAAACAACGCCTTATTTTTAAATATCTGGAAAATTATGTCCTTTTTTTTGGTAAATTTGCCCTAGTTTTTTTCAGATATATGGGGAATGAAGCAGTATTCGGAACGGATTTCACCTTCAATTGTAGGATTTTAAGTAATCTCGTGAAATATTTCGTTTTCGTAACGGATTTTGCCTTCATTTGTCAGATTTTAGAGTTGTCTTCCAGAATGATCCGTTTTAAAAGCAAAACGTCACGTTATTTGTGAAATATCTTCAAAAATATGTCAGTTCTGTGGCGAATTACTTCCTTTTTCATAGATGAGAAGGAATAATCCATTTTCCGAGCGGATTTCGCCTTCAATTGTATTATTTTAATTAATTCTCGCAAAATATGAGGTTTTCGGAACGAATGCTTCATTAATTTCTTAGATTTTAGGAATGTCTTGCATATTTTTATTTTTAAAAGACATACTTCTCGTTATATCTGAAATATCTGGAAAATTATGTCATTTATGTGGGGAATTTTATCTTTATTTTGAACGTATCTAGAAAAATATCCATTTCCTGAGAGGATTACGTATTCATTCGTATGTTTTAAGATGTATTGCAAATTGCTTCGTTTTTTCAGCGGTAGTACGCTTAAATATCTGGAAAAAATTTTCCTTTAATTTAAATAATTTAACTTCCCGATTAAGCCGATTCGGCCAAAAAACGGATTACTCATGAAGTTCTTTTGAAAATCTTCCATATCTAACAAACATTTGGCCAAAAAACGGCATATCAAAGAAGATGTTTTGAAAATCTTCCAAATTAAGAACACGTTTGCTGAAAAACGGCTTATTTAGTAAGATATTTCAAAAATCCTCTCAACGAAGCAGAAGTTTGGTCAAAAAAGCTTATTTAGCAACATATTTCTTAAATCTTACGAATTAAGCCGAAATTCGAACAAAAAAACGGAATATTTAACAAGATATTTGAATAATTTTCTCAATTTAGTCAAAATTTGGTCAAAAAATGGCTAATTTAGCAAGATAATAAAAGAAATCTTACGGATCATGACGTAATTCGGCAAAAAACAGCTTATTTAGCAGGATATTCGAAGCATCTTCATAATTAAGCTATAATTTGGTCAAAAAAGGCTCATTTAGAAAGATATTTGAAAAATCTTCTCAATCAAGTCGAAATTTGGTCAAAAATGGCATATTTAGCGAGATAATAAAAGATATCATCAAGATAAAACCGAAATTCGAACAAAAAACAGCACCTTGAGAAGGATAATCGAAAATTCTTATTTTTTGAGCAAAAATTTGGTCAAATAAAGACTTGTTTAGTTAGACAATCAAAAAAATCTCCCAGAATTAGCCGAAATACGAACAAAAAATGGCATATTTGGCATGATATTAAAAGAAATCTTCCAGATTCAAATGAAATTCGACCAAAAACGGCTTATTTCGATGGATTATCAAAAAAAAATCATACAGAATTAGCCGAAAATCGAACAAAAAACAGCTAATTTAGCAATATAGGAAAAATTCGCATTGAAAACCTAATATTTTACGAGAAAATTCAAAAAGAATAGAAAAATACGCTCCAAAACGAGATTTTTTACGAAATATTTCATAATAGGATGATCGCATTGTGGAAATATCATCGTAGTTTGATGAATACACTTAATATCTACCAAATATAGGAAAAATTCGCTTTCCTAACCTAGTATTTTCGAAAAAAGTTCAAAAAGAATGGAAAAATACCCTCCAAAACGAGATTTTTCACTTGATATTTCAAAATATGATGATCCCATTGCGGAAAAATCGTCGTAGTTTGATGAACATTCTTAATATCTACCTAATATAGGAAAAATTCGCTTTCCTAACCTAATATTTTACGAGAAATTTCAAAAAGAATGGAAAAATACGCTCCAAAACGAGATTTTTTACGAAATATATCAAAATAGGATGATCGCATGGAGAAAAAAAAGTCGTTGTTTGATGAATATACTTAATATCTACCTAATATAGGAAAAATTCGATTTCCTAACCTAATATTTTACGAGAAATTTCAGAAAGAATGGAAAAATACGCTCCAAAACGAGATTTATTTACGAATTATTTCAAAATAGGATGAAAGCATTGCGGAAAAATCGTCGTAGTTTGATGAATATACTTAATATTTACCGAATATAGGAAAACTTCGCTGTAAAAACCTAATATTTTATAAGTAATTTCAAAAAAATGGAAAAATACGCTCCAAAACGAGATTTTTTACGAAATATTTCAAAATAGGATGATCGCATTGCGGAAAAATCGTCGTAGTTTGATATATATACTTAATATCTACCGAATATAGGAAGAATTCGCTTTGAAAACCTAATATTTTATAAGTAATTTCAAAAAAAATGGAAAAATACGCTCCAAAACGAGATTTTTTGCGAAATATTTCAAAATAGGATGATCGCATTGCGTAAGAATCGTCGTACTTTGATATATATACTTAATATCTACCGAATATAGGAAAAATTCGCTTTCCTAACCTAATATTTTACGAGAAATATCAAAAAGAATGAAAAATACACTCCAAAACGAGATTTTTTCCGATATATTTCAAATGGGATGATCGCATTGCGGAAAATCGTCGTAGTTTGATGAATAATATTAATATCGA
This sequence comes from Pachydiplax longipennis, assembly GCA_036926295.1. Lineage (NCBI taxonomy): Eukaryota > Metazoa > Arthropoda > Insecta > Odonata > Libellulidae > Pachydiplax > Pachydiplax longipennis. Next base: position 25,130,935 of record JAVFKF010000012.1, read on the forward strand.
CATATTATCGGAAAAATTCCCTTTCAAAACATAATATTATACGAGAAATTTCAAAAAGAATGGAAAAATACGCTCCAAAACGAGATTATTTAACGAAATATTTCAAAATAGGATGATCGCATTGCGGAAAAATCGTCGTAGTTTGATGAATTTTATTAATATCGACATACTATAGGAAATATTCGCTTTGAAAACCTAATATTTTACGAGAAATTTCAAAATAATGGAAAAATACGCTCCAAAACAGGAATTTTTTACGAATTTTTTCAAAATAGGATGATCGCATTGCGAAACAATCGTCGTAGTTTGATGAATATACTTAATATCTACTTAGGATAGGAAAAATTCGCTTTGAAAACCTAATATTTTACGAGAAATTCCAAAAAGAATGGAAAAATACGCTCCAAAACGAGATTTTTTTACGAAATATTTCAAAATAGGATGATCGCATTGCGGAAAAATCGTCGTAGATTGATGAATAATATTAATATCGACATATTATAATAAAAATTCGCTTTGAAAACCTAATATTTTACGAGATATTTCAAAAAGAATGGAAAAATACGCTCCAAAACGAGATTCTTTCCGAAAATTTTCAAAATAGGATATTCGCATTGCGGAGAAATCGTCGTAGTTTGATAAATATTATTAATATCTACTTAGGATAGGAAAGATTCGCTTTCCTGACCTAATATTTTACGAGAAATTTCAAATAGAATGGAAATATACTCCAAAACGAGATTTTTTCCGATATATTTCAAATGGGATGATCGCATTGCGGAAAATCGTCGTAGTTTGATGAATAATATTAATATCGACATATTATCGGAAAAATTCCCTTTCAAAACATAATATTATACGAGAAATTTCAAAAAGAATGGAAAAATACGCTCCAAAACGAGATTATTTAACGAAATATTTCAAAATAGGATGATCGCATTGCGGAAAAATCGTCGTAGTTTGATGAATTTTATTAATATCGACATACTATAGGAAATATTCGCTTTGAAAACCTAATATTTTACGAGAAATTTCAAAATAATGGAAAAATACGCTCCAAAACAGGAATTTTTTACGAATTTTTTCAAAATAGGATGATCGCATTGCGAAACAATCGTCGTAGTTTGATGAATATACTTAATATCTACTTAGGATAGGAAAAATTCGCTTTGAAAACCTAATATTTTACGAGAAATTCCAAAAAGAATGGAAAAATACGCTCCAAAACGAGATTTTTTTACGAAATATTTCAAAATAGGATGATCGCATTGCGGAAAAATCGTCGTAGATTGATGAATAATATTAATATCGACATATTATAATAAAAATTCGCTTTGAAAACCTAATATTTTACGAGATATTTCAAAAAGAATGGAAAAATACGCTCCAAAACGAGATTCTTTCCGAAAATTTTCAAAATAGGATATTCGCATTGCGGAGAAATCGTCGTAGTTTGATGAATATTATTAATATCTACTTAGGATAGGAAAGATTCGCTTTCCTGACCTAATATTTTACGAGAAATTTCAAAAAGAATGGAAATATACTCTCCAAAACGAGATTTTTTTACGAAATATTTCAAAATAGGGTGATCGCATTGCGGAAAAATCGTCGTAATTTGATGAATATTATTAATATCTACCTAATATAGGAAAATTTCGCGTTCCTAACCTAATATTTTACGAGTAATTTCTAAAAGAATGGAAAAATGAGCTCCAAAACGAGATTTTCCGATATATTTCAAATAGGATGATCGCATTGCAAATAATCGTCGTAGTTTGATGAATATACTTAATCTCTACTTAGGAGAGGAATAATTCGCTTTCCTAACCTAATATTTTACGAGAAATTTCAAAAAGTATTCAGAAATACGCTCCAGAACGAGATTTTTTCCGAAATATTTCAAAATAGGGTGATCGCATTGCGAAAAAATCGTCGTAGTTTGATGAATATACTTAATCTCTACTTAGGAGAGGAAAAATTCGCTTTCCTAACCTAATATTTTACGAGAAATTTCAAAAAGAATGGAAAAATACTCTCCGAAACGAGATTCTTTCCGATATATTTCAAAATAGGATGATCGCATTGCGGAAAAGTAGTCGTAGATAACGAATATACTTAATAACACCTAATATAGGTAAAATTCGCTTTCCTAACCTAATATTTTACGAGAAATTTCAAAAAGAATGGAAAAATGAGCTCCAAAACGAGATTCTTTCCGATATATTTCAAAATAGGATGATCACATTGCGGAAAAATCGCCGTAGTTTGATGAAGATTATTAATATCTACATAATATAGGAAAAATTCGCTTTCCTGACCTAATATTTTACGAGAAATTTCAAAAAGAATGGAAAAATACGCTCCAAAACGAGATTTTTTACGGAATATATCAAAATAGGATGATCGCATGGAGAAAAAATAGTCGTTGTTTGATGAATATACTTAATATCTACTTAATATAGGAAAAATTCGATTTCCTAACCTAATATTTTACGAGAAATTTCAGAAAGAATGGAAAAATACGCTCCAAAACGAGAATTTTTTACGAATTATTTCAAAATAGGATGATAGCATTGCGGAAAAATCGTCGTAGTTTGAAGAATATACTTATTATCTACCTAATATAGGAAAAATTCGCTTTGAAAACCTAATATTTTACGAGTAATTTCAAAAAGAATGGAAAATTACGCACTAAAACGAGATTTTTTTATGTAATATTTCAAAATAGGATGATCGCATTGCGGAAAAATCGTCGTAGTTTGATGAATAATATTAATATCGACATATTATAGGAAAAATTCGCTTTGAAAACCTAATATTTTACGAGAAATTTCAAAAAGAATGGAAAAATACGCTCCAAAACGAGATTCTTTCCGAAAAATTTCAAAATACGATATTCGCATTGCGGTGAAATCGTCGTAGTTTGATGAATATTATTAATATTGACATATTATAGGAAAAATTCCCTTTCAAAACATAATATTATACGAGAAATTTCAAAAAGAATGGAAAAATACGCTCCAAAACGAGATTATTTAACGAAATATTTCAAAATAGGATGATCGCATTGCGGAAAAATCGTCGTAGTTTGATGAATTTTATTAATATCGACATACTATAGGAAATATTCGCTTTGAAAACCTAATATTTTACGAGAAATTCCAAAAAGAATGGAAAAATACGCTCCAAAACGAGATTTTATTACGATATATTTCAAAATAGGATGATCGCATTGCGGAAAAATCGTCGTAGTTTGATGAATATTATTAATCTTCTATCTATCTATATATTATTTTAAAACATGCTTTTTTGGTGATTGGGACTTTTCTCCCTTATTACTCCATCTATATATATAAATGAATGACCGTTTGATGGCAAAAGTTGTCAGGTTCCTGCGAAAAATAGTCAGACAAATCAAAAATGCACCATTTGTTAAACAAATTGAAATAATATTTTAATCATCTCATTTTTTACTGGACGAAAAAAGGCCCGGGTTGCTATATACAGATTCAATTTGTTTACTTAGTGACGAGTGTAAACAAGTTTTGTAATCGGATAACATTTTCGGTCATAAATTGATTGAAGCAGTGTTAGTAATTAATATTATAGTCTCCATGAACGAAGACCTCGATTTCCTACACATCCACAGCAGTTTACTAAGCAAACCACATTGCATCTTACGGGAGAACGACGGCCAAAGAAACATAAACATTGCCGAATATGAAAGTTTGCGTCACGGTTTTATCATGTGGTATGTTACTCACCAGCATGTAGTACAAGCTTAACGAAAGCCCAAGCTTTTATTCCCAATCGCTATCTCCGAAGCACAAAAATGTATTATTTTGCCACATTAACGATGTGAGAGACTTTTAATGCGGGGAGAATGCTATGCGCTTTGACAATGTGACACAATGTATTCATATGAAAGTGTGACATTTTGCTTCCCCTCTAGCTCTCCTCTCCCAGATCAGATCACTGCAGACGAGTAGTAGTTATTTTTGTATTTCATGTATGAAGAGAAGAACATAGAAAATTAATAAATAACGTGGATGCAGAAGGTATGTTTCGTTCTTTTATCTTGGTTATTTAAGTGAAACTTCATTGCCGGTATAAAAGGAAGTGGTTTTTATAACGACAGAGTTTAGCTAAAGCTCGCAGTGATTATTTGTATCTTTACCTTATTCATTTAGTCATAAATGCATTGAGTGAATTTAGGTATTCGGTATAGGATAAGATACATGTATCGTTATAGTGATGACGTGCACTATTCGTGATTATACTGCTAAAAGAAAATTTTTAAAACATTCGATAACATTTATACTCTCACGTTCTCTAATATAATAGGGATTTTCTCTGGGTTCATATGTTCATATGAAAACGCAAGGCATTTTATTTGGCCATTGAGTTTCGTAGAGCAACGAGAAACCCGACTTGTAAAAACGTGGAAAAAGAGTTAAAGGTAATTGTCGTGAATTGTAGAAGCATACGAAACAAGCAGCCAGAGTTCCTTAATCTCACGAAAATTACATGCGCGGACGTCATACTAGGAACTGAGAGTTGGTTAAGTGAGGATATCGCGACGAGCGAGATTTTCCCTCCCAACTATGTTGTATATCGAAAGGATAGACTCTGTAGAACAGGCGGTGGAGTGTTTATAGCGGTCAGAAATCATTTAATCAGTCAACGTGAAGAGTACGTAAGTAAAAACACAAGCGAAATGGTTTGGTGTTCTATTCTGAGACAAAACGGAAGTAAAGTTCATTTTTGCTCTTTATATCGTCCTCCCGACGGCGGTATTGATTGTATAGATGACCTATCCCTGTCATTAGAGATAATTTGTAAGAAAAGGAAAGATCCTATCATTTTCATAGGTGGAGATTTTAACCTTCCGTATATTAATTGGCAGAATTTCACATACTCAAGTACTTGCAGAGAAAAGAAAATTTCGCAAAAATTAATCGATACCTTCTCGTTTTATGCTTTAGATCAGGTGAATATGACGGTAACTCGAAAGAACCGGGCGGGTCAAGGTAACATTCTTGATTTACTAGCTACTTCCAACCCACAAATGATAACTAGTCTCGATATAGTCGACGGTATTTCAGATCATGATGTCATAATGGCTCATATTAAAGTAGCAGCGGTTAAATCTCTTAAGCCGCGGAGGCAAGTATATGTAATTCGAAAAGCAAATTTTTCAGAATATAAAAGCTACATAAACGCGTGCAAGGACGATTTTTATCGCTTTATGGATCGTAATTCAGTAAATGATAGTTGGATAGAGTTTCTCCGTATAATAAAAGAAGGTTTAATTAAATACGTTCCGATTAAAAACGTGCGTGAACGTCAAGAGCCGCGTTGGACGAAACCTAAGTTACGAGCGTTGCATAGGAAACAGAGAGTCATTCATTCGCGATTACGAAAACTCAAAGCTTCTGGAGATAATTTTGAGCGCGAACAGCATAATTATAGAGAAATACGTAAACTGGTTAAAGAAGAAGCACAGAAAGAATATCAGGAATACAGATCTAGAACCTTGTTAGAATCACTAGGGGGAGATCAGAAAGAGTTTTGGTCGTATGTCCGTGAGACTCGAGGAGGTCAGTCTTCTGTGCCTAACCTAATAAGCGAAGAGGGAGTCACCGTGAATGAACCAACAGAAAAAGCTAATTTACTAAACCAGCACTACAGGAAATGCTTTACAGCAGACAATGGCCAAGTTAATGACTTTCCTGTGCGCATTGATTCAGAGATGAGTCCCATAGAGATATCAGCTGATGGAATTGCTAAGTTATTGCGAGTGATTGAAAGGAAAAAGGCGCCAGGACCCGAAGGTATTCCTGCTGTTGTCATAAAAACTTTAGCCGACAATATTGCCCCCCTTCTTCAGGTATTCTATAAGAAATCACTGGATGAGGGTACTGTCCCAATGTCTTGGAAGAAAGCACACATCACTCCGGTGCCTAAGAAAGGGCGTACTGTAAAACCAGACGACTATAGGCCCATATCACTAACTTCTATATTTTGCAAAATTATGGAACATATTATAGCCAGCTCAATTATGCGCTTTCTAGCTGAAAATGGAGCAATCAGTCAGAGCCAGCATGGATTCCGTAAGGGTAGGTCTTGCGATACCCAGTTAGCCCTCTTTATGAATGACGTATCTAAGGCAGCAGATAAGGGAGTTAGATCAGACGCAATTTTTCTAGATTTTAAGAAAGCCTTCGACACGGTGTCCCATGTAAAGCTCATACAAAAGTTAAGTTCCTACGCGATTGACGGAAAGGTGGTCAGATGGACAAAATCATTTCTAGAAAACAGATCTCAGAGAGTTGCGTTAGACGGAATATTATCCAACGAAATTAGTATCACATCAGGTGTTCCGCAGGGAAGTGTCCTAGGGCCGATTTTATTCCTCATATACATTAACGACCTAGCGGATAAAGTAAAGAGCAAAGTTAGATTGTTCGCCGATGATACCCTCATATACAGAGAGATTTCGTCAGAAAATGATATACATATACTACAGAATGACTTGGACGTTATAGCAGGATGGTGTAAGGATTGGCAGCTTGATCTGAATCTTAAGAAATGCGTTGCTATGAGTTTCACGCGTTCTACAAACGTTATTCCCGCACTGTACAAAATTTCAGGACATCCCTTAGAGTTCGTGCGTCATAATAAATATCTAGGAGTCACGTTCAGTAGTAGTTTATCTTTTAAAGAACACATTCGAGATGTAATAGGTAAGGCGAACAAAATACAGAGACTAACAGGTAGAACGCTGAAGGGATGCTCATCAAGAGTAAAAGAAATAGCTTATTTTTCACTCATTCGACCTAATCTCGAATATTGCTGCGCGATTTGGGATCCACACGAGGTAGGTTTGGTCTCAGACTTAGAAATGGCCCAACGTAGAGCAGCTCGTTTCGTTACAGGAGATTTCAGGTTCGACAGTAGCGTTACGTCCATGATAGAATCCCTCGGTTGGAATTCACTTCAGGAGAGAAGAAACGATTACCGAAGGAAACTTTTCGAAAAGTTCCTCGGTTCCGAATTTAGGGACGAGGTGAATGAAACTTTGATTCCGGTTAGTAGTGAGCGCGATCTCCGAGAGGCATCAACCAAGCGTTATAAGGAGGAAATAGCAAGGACAGATATTTATTTCTGGTCGTTCTTCCCGCGAGCTATTAGAGAAGCTAATAGGGCCGATTAGAATACTAAGATGGTGTCATTACACCCCCTGCCATACGCCACTGGCGGCTTGCGGGGTACAAATCTAAATCTAAATCTAAATCTAAATAACGTTGCATCGTATTACTTCTCGGTCATTTAAATTTAAGATCGACCATAGTAGAATATTCTATTTATTTTTGTCTAAATTCATGATGTAATAAATGCATTAAGTGAATTGGGGTATTCGGTATAGGATAAAATGCATATACGTCGTTATATAAATGACGCGTACTATTCGTGATTATAGTGCTAAAAGAAAATTCTCTCTACAAATCTATCGCTACAAACGACGTATGTCGAAACTAACACTGACATGGAATATCAAGGTACGATTTTTTGGGCATGTCTTATTGTTTGTGTATTCGTCTGTAGTGATTAGAGTAGTTGCTGTAATGTATTTGGTTGGGGAAATTGAGTATTACTGATCGTCTGCGAAATTTTCGTACGGGGCAATTAGTATCTACTTAATATAGTAAAAATTGGCTTTGAAAACCTAATATTTTACGAGTAATTTCAAAAAGAATGGAAAAATGAGCTCCAAAACGAGATTTTTTACGAAATATATCAAAATTGGATGATCGCATGGAGGAAAAATCGTCGTTGTTTGATGAATATACTTAATATCTACCTAATATAGGAAAAATTCGATTTCCTAACCTAATATTTTACGAGAAATTTCAGAAAGAATGGAAAAATACGCTCCAAAACGAGATTTTTTTACGAATTATTTCAAAATAGGATGATAGCATTGCGGAAATATCGTCGTAGTTTGATGAATATACTTAATATCTACCTAATATAGGAAAAATTCGCTTTGAAAAGCTAATATTTTACGAGTAATTTCAAAAAGAATGGAAAATTACGCTCTAAAACGAGATTTTTTTACGAAATATTTCAAAATAGGATGATCGCATTGCGGAAAAATCGTCGTAGATTGATGAATAATATTAATATCGACATATTATAATAAAAATTCGCTTTGAAAACCTAATATTTTACGAGAAATTTCAAAAAGAATGGAAAGATACTCTCCAAAACGAGATTTTTTTACGAAATATTTCAAAATAGGGTGATCGCATTGCGGAAAAATCGTCGTAGTTTGATGAATATTATTAATATCTACCTAATATAGTAAAAATTGGCTTTGATAACCTAATATATTACGAGTAATTTCAAAAAGAATGGAAAAATACGCTCCAAAACGAGATTAATTAACGAAATATTTCAAAATAGGATGATCGCATTGCGGAAAAATCGTCGTAGTTTGATGAATTTTATTAATATCGACATACTATAGGAAATATTCGCTTTGAAAACCTAATATTTTACGAGAAATTTCAAAAGTAATGGAAAAATACGCTCCAAAACAGGAATTTTTTACGAATTATTTCAAAATAGGATGATCGCATTGCGAAACAATCGTCGTAGTTTGATGAATATACTTAATATCTACTTAGGATAGGATAAATTCGCTTTGAAAACCTAATATTTTACGAGAAATTCCAAAAAGAATTGAAAAATACGTTCCAAAACGAGATTCTTTCCGAAAATTTTCAAAATAGGATATTCGCATTGCGGAGAAATCGTCGTAGTTTGATGAATATTATTAATATCTACTTAGGATAGGAAAGATTCGCTTTCCTGACCTAATATTTTACGAGAAATTTCAAAAAGAATGGAAAGATACTCTCCAAAACGAGATTTTTTTACGAAATATTTCAAAATAGGGTGATCGCATTGCGGAAAAATCGTCGTAGTTTGATGAATATTATTAATATCTACCTAATATAGTAAAAATTGGCTTTGAAAACCTAATATATTACGAGTAATTTCAAAAAGAATGGAAAAATACGCTCCAAAACGAGATTATTTAACGAAATATTTCAAAATAGGATGATCGCATTGCGGAAAAATCGTCGTAGTTTGATGAATTTTATTAATATCGATATACTATAGGAAATATTCGCTTTGAAAACCTAATATTTTACGAGAAATTCCAAAAAGAATTGAAAAATACGCTCCAAAACGAGATTTTGTTACGATATATTCCAAAATAGGATGATCGCATTGCGGAAAAATCGTCGTAGTTTGATGAATATTATTAATATCTACTTATTATAGTAAAAATTGGCTTTGAAAACCTAATATTTTACGAGTAATTTCAAAAAGAATGGAAAAATAAGCTCCAAAACGAGATTTTTTACGAAATATATCAAAATTGGATGATCGCATGGAGGAAAAATCGTCGTTGTTTGATGAATATACTTAATATCTACCTAATATAGGAAAAATTCGATTTCCTAACCTAATATTTTACGAGAAATTTCAGAAAGAATGGAAAAATACGCTCCAAAACGAGATTTTTTTACGAATTATTTCAAAATAGGATGATAGCATTGCGGAAATATCGTCGTAGTTTGATGAATATACTTAATATCTACCTAATATAGGAAAAATTCGCTTTGAAAACCTAATATTTTACGAGTAATTTCAAAAAGAATGGAAAATTACGCTCTAAAACGAGATTTTTTTACGAAATATTTCAAAATAGGATGATCGCATTGCGGAAAAATCGTCGTAGTTTGATGAATACACTTAATATCTACCTATTATAGGATAAATTCGCTTTCCTAACCTAGTATTTTCGAAAAAAGTTCAAAAGAATGGAAAAATACCCTCCAAAACGAGATTTTTTTACGAAATATTTCAAAATAGGATGATTGCATTGCAAAAAAATCGCCATAGTTTGATAAATATACTTAATATCTACCTAATATAGGAAAAATTCGCTTTCCTAACCTAATATTTTACGAGAAATTTCAAAAAGAATGGAAAAATACGCTCCAAAACGAGATTTCTCACTTGATATTTCAAAATATGATGATCGCATTGCGGAAAAATCGTCGTAGTTTCATGAACATTCTTAATATCTACCTAATATAGACAAAATCCGCTTTCCTAACCTAATATTTTACGAGAAATTTCAAAAAGAATGGAAAAATACGCTCCAAAACGAGATTTTTCACTTGATATTTCAAAATATGATGATCACATCGCAAAAACCGTCGTAGTTTGATGAATATACTTAATATCTACCTAATATAGGAAAATTTCGCGTTCCTAACCTAATATTTTACGAGTAATTTCAAAAAGAATGGTAAAATGAGCTCCAAAACGAGATTTTTTACGAAATATATCAAAATTGGATGATCGCATGGAGGAAAAATCGTCGTTGTTTGATGAATATACTTAATATCTACCTAATATAGGAAAAATTCGATTTCCTAACCTAATATTTCACGAGAAATTTCAGAAAGAATGGAAATATACGCTCCAAAACGAGATTTTTTTACGAATTATTTCAAAATAGGATGATAGCATTGCGGAAATATCGTCGTAGTTTGATGAATATACTTAATATCTACCTAATATAGGAAAAATTCGCTTTGAAAACCTAATATTTTACGAGTAATTTCAAAAAGAATGGAAAATTACGCTCTAAAACGAGATTTTTTTACGAAATATTTCAAAATAGGATGATCGCATTGCGGAAAAATCGTCGTAGTTTGATGAATTTTATTAATATCGACATACTATAGGAAATATTCGCTTTGAAAACCTAATATTTTACGAGAAATTTCAAAAAGAATGGAAAAATACGCTCCAAAACGAGATTTTTTACGAAATATTTCAAAATAGGATGATCGCATTGCGGAAGAATCGTTGCAGTTTGATGAATATACTTAATATCTACCGAATATAGGAAAAATTCGCTATCCTAACCTAAAATTTTACGAGAAATTTCAAAAAGAATAGAAAGATACTCTCCAAAACGAGATTTTTTTACGAAATATTTCAAAATAGGGTGATCGCATTGCGGAAAAAACGTCGTAGTTTGATTAATATTATTAATATCTACCTAATATAGTAAAAATTGGCTTTGAAAACCTAATATATTACGAGTAATTTCAAAAAGACTGGAAAAATACGCTCCAAAACGAGATTATTTAACGAAATATTTCAAAATAGGATGATCGCATTGCGGAAAAATCGTCGTAGTTTGATGAATTTTATTAATATCGACATACAATAGGAAATAATCGCTTTGAAAACCTAATATTTTACGAGAAATTTCAAAAATAATGGAAAAATACGCTCCAAAACAGGAATTTTTTACGAATTATTTCAAAATAGGATGATCGCATTGCGAAACAATCGTCGTAGTTTGATGCATATACTTAATATCTACTTAGGATAGGATAAATTCGCTTTGAAAACCTAATATTTTACGAGAAATTCCAAAAAGAATTGAAAAATACGTTCCAAAACGAGATTCTTTCCGAAAATTTTCAAAATAGGATATTCGCATTGCGGAGAAATCGTCGTAGTTTGATGAATATTATTAATATCTACTTAGGATAGGAAAGATTCGCTTTCCTGACCTAATATTTTACGAGAAATTTCAAAAAGAATGGAAAGATACTCTCCAAAACGAGATTTTTTTACGAAATATTTCAAAATAGGGTGATCGAATTGCGGAAAAATCGTCGTAGATTGATGAATAATATTAATATCGACATATTATAATAAAAATTCGCTTTGAAAACGTAATATTTTACGAGAAATTTCAAAAAGAATGGAAAAATACGCTCCAAAACGAGATTTTTTACAAATTTTCCAAAATAGGATGATCGCATTGCGAAAGAATCGTCGCAGTTTGATGAATATATTTAATAACTACCGAATATAGGAAAAATTCGCTTTCTTAACCTAAAATTTTACGAGAAATTTCAAAAGAATGGAAAGATACTCTCCAAAACGAGATTTTTTTACGAAATATTTCAAAATAGGGTGATCGCATTGCGGAAAAATCGTCGTAGTTTGATTAATATTATTAATATCTACCTAATATAGTAAAAATTGGCTTTGAAAACCTAATATATTACGAGTAATTTCAAAAAGAATGGAAAAATACGCTCCAAAACGAGATTATTTAACGAAATATTTCAAAATAGGATGATCGCATTTCGGAAAAATCGGCGTAGTTTGATGAATTTTATTAATATCGACATACTATAGGAAATAATCGCTTTGAAAACCTAATATTTTACGAGAAATTTCAAAAATAATGAAAAAATACGCTCCAGAACAGGAATTTTTAACGAATTATTTCAAAATAGGATGATCGCATTGCGAAACAATCGTCGTAGTTTGATGAATATACTTAATATCTACTTAGGATAGGATAAATTCGCTTTGAAAACCTAATATTTTACGAAAATTTCAGAAAGAATGGAAAAATACGCTCCAAAACGAGATTTTTTTACGAATTATTTCAAAATAGGATGATAGCATTGCGGATATATCGTCGTTGTTTGATGAATATACTTAATATCTACCTAATATAGGGAAAATTCGCTTTGAAAACCTAATATTTTACGAGTAATTTCAAAAAGAATGGAAAATTACGCTCTAAAACGAGATTTTTTTACGAAATATTTCAGAATAGGATGATCGCTAGCGGAAAAATCGTCGTAGATTGATGAATAATATTAATATCGACATATTATAATTAAAATTCGCTTTAAAAACCTAATATTTTACGAGAAATTTCAAAAAGAATGGAAAAATACGCTCCAAAACGAGATTCTTTCCGAAAATTTTCAAAATAGGATATTCCCATTGCGGAGAAATCGTCGGAGTTTGATGAATATTATTAATATCTACTTAGGATAGGAAAGATTCGCTTTCCTGACCTAATATTTTACGAGAAATTTCAAAAAGAATGGAACGATACTCTCCAAAACGAGATTTTTTTACGAAATATTTCAAAATAGGGTGATCGCATTGCGGAAAAATCGTCGTAGTTTGATGAATATTATTAATATCTACCTAATATAGTAAAAATTGGCTTTGAAAACCTAATATATTACGAGTAATTTCAAAAAGAATGGAAAAATACGCTCCAAAACGAGATTATTTAACGAAATATTTCAAAATAGGATGATCGCATTGCGGAAAAATCGTCGTAGTTTGATGAATTTTATTAATATCGACATACAATAGGAAATAATCGCTTTGAAAACCTAATATTTTACGAGAAATTTCAAAAATAATGGAAAAATACGCTCCAAAACAGGAATTTTTTACGAATTATTTCAAAATAGGATGATCGCATTGCGAAACAATCGTCGTAGTTTGATGCATATACTTAATATCTACTTAGGATAGGATAAATTCGCTTTGAAAACCTAATATTTTACGAGAAATTCCAAAAAGAATTGAAAAATACGTTCCAAAACGAGATTCTTTCCGAAAATTTTCAAAATAGGATATTCGCATTGCGGAGAAATCGTCGTAGTTTGATGAATATTATTAATATCTACTTAGGATAGGAAAGATTCGCTTTCCTGACCTAATATTTTACGAGAAATTTCAAAAAGAATGGAAAGATACTCTCCAAAACGAGATTTTTTTACGAAATATTTCAAAATAGGGTGATCGAATTGCGGAAAAATCGTCGTAGATTGATGAATAATATTAATATCGACATATTATAATAAAAATTCGCTTTGAAAACGTAATATTTTACGAGAAATTTCAAAAATAATGGAAAAATACGCTCCAGAACAGGAATTTTTAACGAATTATTTCAAAATAGGATGATCGCATTGCGAAACAATCGTCGTAGTTTGATGAATATACTTAATATCTACTTAGGATAGGATAAATTCGCTTTGAAAACCTAATATTTTACGAAAATTTCAGAAAGAATGGAAAAATACGCTCCAAAACGAGATTTTTTTACGAATTATTTCAAAATAGGATGATAGCATTGCGGATATATCGTCGTTGTTTGATGAATATACTTAATATCTACCTAATATAGGGAAAATTCGCTTTGAAAACCTAATATTTTACGAGTAATTTCAAAAAGAATGGAAAATTACGCTCTAAAACGAGATTTTTTTACGAAATATTTCAGAATAGGATGATCGCTAGCGGAAAAATCGTCGTAGATTGATGAATAATATTAATATCGACATATTATAATAAAAATTCGCTTTAAAAACCTAATATTTTACGAGAAATTTCAAAAAGAATGGAAAAATACGCTCCAAAACGAGATTCTTTCCGAAAATTTTCAAAATAGGATATTCGCATTGCGGAGAAATCGTCGGAGTTTGATGAATATTATTAATATCTACTTAGGATAGGAAAGATTCGCTTTCCTGACCTAATATTTTACGAGAAATTTCAAAAAGAATGGAACGATACTCTCCAAAACGAGATTTTTTTACGAAATATTTCAAAATAGGGTGATCGCATTGCGGAAAAATCGTCGTAGTTTGATGAATATTATTAATATCTACCTAATATAGTAAAAATTGGCTTTGAAAACCTAATATATTACGAGTAATTTCAAAAAGAATGGAAAAATACGCTCCAAAACGAGATTAATTAACGAAATATTTCAAAATAGGATGATCGCATTGCGGAAAAATCGTCGTAGTTTGATGAATTTTATTAATATCGACATACTATAGGAAATGATCGCTTTGAAAACCTAATATTTTACGAGAAATTTCAAAAATAATGGAAAAATACGCTCCAAAACAGGAATTTTTTACGAATTATTTCAAAATAGGATGATCGCATTGCGAAACAATCGTCGTAGTTTGATGAATATACTTAATATCTACTTAGGATAGGAAAAATTGGCTTTGAAAACCTAATATTTTACGAGTAATTTAAAAAAGAATGGAAAAATACGCTCCAAAACGAGATTTTTTACAAAATACTTCAAATTAGAATGATCGCATTGCGGAAAAAAAGTCGTAGTTTGATGAATATTCTTAATATCTACCTAATATAGGAAAAATTCGCTTTCCTAACCTAGTATTTTCGAAAAAAGTTCAAAAAGAATGGAAAATACCCTCCAAAACGAGATTTTTTTACGAAATATTTCAAAATAGGATGATTGCATTGCAAAAAAATCGCCATAGTTTGATAAATATACTTAATATCTACCTAATATAGGAAAACTTCGCTTTCCTAACCTAATATTTTACGAGAAATTTCAAAAAGAATGGAAAAATACGCTCCAAAACGAGATTTTTCACTTGATATTTCAAAATATGATGATCGCATTGCGGAAAAATCGTCGTAGTTTGATGAACATTCTTAATCTCTACCTAATATAGGAAAAATCCGCTTTCCTAACCTAATATTTTACGAGAAATTTCAAAAAGAATAGAAAAATACGCTCTAAAACGAGATTTTTCACTTGATATTTCAAAATATGATAATCGCATTGCGGAAAAATCGTCGTAGTTTGATGAATATACTTAATATCTACCTAATATAGTAATAGTTAGCTTTCCTAACCTAATCTTTTACGAGATATTTCAAAAAGAATGGAAAAATACGCTCAAAAACGAGATTTTTTTACGAAATATATTAAAATAGGATGGTCGCATTGCGGAAAAATCGTCGTAGTTTGATGAATATTATTAATATCTACCTAATATAGGAAGAATTCGCTTTGAAAACCTAATATTTGTCAAGTAATTTCAAAACGAATTGAAAAATACGCTCCAAAACGAGATTTTTTTACGAAATATTTCAAAATAGGATGATCGCATTGCGGAAAAATTGTCCTGGTTTGATTAATATACATAATATCTACCTAATATAAGAAAAATTCGCTTTTCTAACCTAATATTTTACGACAAATTTCAAAAAGAATTGAAAAATACGCTCCAAAACGAGATTTTTTTAAGAAATATTTCAAAATAGGATGATCGCATTGCGGAAAAATCGTAATAGTTTCATGAATATAATTATTATCTACATAATATTGGAAAAATCGGAAAAATCGTCGTAATTTGATAAATATACTTAATTACTACATAATATAGGAAAAATTCGCTTTCCTAACCTAATGCTTTACGATAAAATTCAAAAAGAATGGAAAAATACGCTCAAAATGGAGATTTTTTCCGATATATTTCATAATAGGATGATCACATTGCGGAAAAATCGTCGTAGTTTGATGAAGATTATTATTAACGATCAAATATAGAAATAATTCGCTTTGTAAACCTAATATTTTACGAGAAAATTCATTAAGAATGGAAAAATACGCTCCGAAACGAGATTTTTCACGTAATATTTCAAAATAGGATGATCGCATTGCGGAAATATCGTCGTAGTTTGATGAAGATTATTAATGTCGACATATTATAGGGAAAATTCGCTTTGAAAACCTAATATTTTACGAGAAATTTCAAAAGGAATGGAAAGATACGCTCCAGTACGAGAATTTTTCCGAAAATTTTCAAAATTAGAAGATCGCGTTGCGGTAAAATCGTCGTAGATAATGAATATACTTATAACTACCTAATATAGGTAAAATTCGCTTTCCTAACCAAATATTTTACGAGAAATATCAAAAAGAATGAAAAATACCCTCCAAAACGAGATTTTTTCCGATATATTTCAAATAGGATGATCGCATTGCGGAAAAATCGTCGTAATTTGATGAATATACTTAATATCTACCTAATATAGGAAAATTTCCCTTTCCTAACCTAATATTTTACGAGAAATTTCAAAAAGAATGGAAAAATGAGCTCCAAAACGAGATTTTTTCCGATATATTTCAAATAGGATGATCGCATTGAGGTAAAATCGACGTAGTTTGATGAATATACTTAATATCTACCTAATATAGGAAAAATTCGCTTTCCTAACCTAATATTTTACCAAAAATTTCAAAAAGTATTCAGAAATACGCTCCAAAACGAGATTTTTTCCGAAATATTTCAAAATAGGATGATCGCATTGCGAAAAAATCGTCGTAGTTTTATGAATATCATAATATCTACTTAGGAGAGGAAGAATTCGCTCTCCTAGCCTAATATTTTACGAGAAATTTCATAAAGAATGGAAAAATACGCTCCTAAACGAGATTTTTTTACGGAATATTTCAAAAATGGATGATCGCATTGCGGAATAATCGTCGTAGTTTTATGAATATACTTAATATCTACCTTATATACGAAAAATTCGTTTTCCTCACCTAATATTTTACGAGAAATTTCAACAAGAATGGAAAAATACGCTCCGAAACGAGATTTTTCACGTAATATTTCAAAATAGGATGATCGCATTGCGGAAAAATCATCGTAGTTTGATGAATAATATTATTATCGACATATTTTAGGAAAAATTCCCTTTCAAAACATAATATTATACGAGAAATTTCAAAAATAATGGAAAGATACGCTCCGAAACGAGAATTTTTCCGAAATATTTCAAAATAGGATGATCGCATTGCGGAAATACCGTCGTAGATAATGAATATACTTAATAACTACCTAATATAGGTAAAATTCGCTTTCCTAACCTAATATTTTACGAGAAATTTGAAAAAGATTAGAAAAATGAGCTCCAAAACGAGATTCTTTCCGATATATTTCATAATAGGATGATCACATTGCGGAAAAATCGCAGTAGATTGATGAAGATTATTAATATCTACATAATTTAGGAAAAATACGCTTTGAAAATCTAATATTTTACGAGAAATTTCAAAAAGAATGGAATAATACGCTCAAAAACTAGATTTTTTTACGAAATAATTCAATAAATAGGATGATATCATTGCGGAAAAATCGTCGTAGTTTCATGAATATACTTAATATCTACCTAATTTTTCCGAAATATTTCAAACTAGGATGATCACATTGCGGAAAAATTGTCGTAGTTTGATGAATATACTTAATATCTACCTAATATAGGAAGAATTCGCTTTGAAAACCTAATATTTTACGAGAAATGTCAAAAAGATTGGAAAAATGAGCTCCAAAACGAGATTTTTCCGAAATATTTCAAACTAGGATGTTCACATTGCGGTAAACTCGTCGTAGTTTGATGAATATACTTAATATCTACCTAATATAGGGAAAATTCGCTTTCCTAACCTAATATTTTACGAGAAACTTCAAAAAGAATGGAAAAATACGCTCCAGAACGAGAATTTATTACGGAATACTTCAAAATAGGATGATCGCATTGCGGAATAATCGTCGTACTTTGATGAACATTCTTAATATCATCTTAATATGGGAATAATTCGCTTTGAAAACCTAATATTTTACGAGAAATTTCAAAAAGAATGGAAAAAAACGCTACAAAACGAGATTTTTTACGAAATATTCCAAAATAGGATGATCGCATTGCGGAAAAACGTCGTAATTTAATGAATATACTTAATATCTACCTAATATAGGTAAAATCTGCTTTCCTAACCTAATCATTTTCGAGAAATTTCAAAAAGAATGGAAAAATACGCTCCAAAACGAGAATTTTTTCCGAATTATTTCAAAATAGGATGATCGCATTGCGGAAAACTCGTCGTAGCTTGATGAATATTCTTAATATCTACCTAATATACGAAAATTTCGCTTTCCTTACCTAATATTTTACGAGAAATTTCAAAAAGAATGGAAAAATACGCTCCAAAACGAGATTTTTTAGGGAAATATTTCAAAATAGGATGATCGCATAGCGGAAAAATCGTCGTAGTTTGATGAATATACTTAATATCTACCTAATATAGTAATAATTAGCTTTTTAACCTAATATTTTACGAGAAATTTCAAAAAGAAGTGAAAAATACGCTCCAAAACGAGATTTTTTTACGAAATATTTCAAAGTAGGATGATCGCATTGCAGAATTTTCGCCGTAGTTTGTTGAAGACTATTAATATCTACATAATTTAGGAAAAATTCGATTTGCATACCTAATATTTTGCGAGAACTTTCAAAAAGAATGGAAAAATACGCTCCAAAACGAGATTTTTCCGAAATATTTCAAACTAGGATGATCACATTGCGGAAAAATCGTCGGAGTTTCATGAATATACTTAATATGAACCTAATATAGGAATAATTCGCTTTGAAAACCTAATATTTTACGAGAAATTTCAAAAAGAATGGAAAAAAACCCTTCAAAATGAGATTTTTTTAAGAAATATTTCAAAATAGGATGATCGCATTGCTGAAAAATCGTCGTAGTTAAATGAATATACTTAATATCTACCTAATATAGGAAAAATCTGCTTTCCTAACCTAATCTTTTTCGAGAAGTTTCAAAAAGAATGGAAAAATACGTTAAAAAACGAAATTTTTTTCCTAAATATTTCAAAATAGGATGATCGCATTGCGGAAAACTCGTCGTAGTTTGATGAACATTCTTAATATCTACCTAATATACGAAAATTTCGCTTTCCTTACCTAATGTTTTACGAGAAATTTCCAAAAGAATGGAAAAATACGCTCCAAAACGAGATTATATTACGACATATTTCAAAATAGGATGATCACATTGCGGAAAAATCGTCATAGTTTGATGAATATACTTAATATCTACCAATATAGGAATAATTCGCTTTCCTAACCTAATATTTTACGAGAAATTTCAAAAAGAATGGAAAAATACACTCCAAAAGGAGATTTTTCCGAAATATTTCAAACTAGGATGATCACATTGCGGGGAAATCGTCGTAGTTTGATGAATATACTTAATATCTACCAAATATAGGGAAAATTCCCTTTCCTAACCTAACATTTTACGAGAAATTTCAAAAAAAAAATGGAAAAAAACGCTCCGAAACGAGAATTTTTTAGGAAATATTTCAAAATAGGATGATCGCATTGCGGAAAAATCGTCGTAGTTTGATGAACAGTCTTAATTTCTTCTTAATACAGGAATAATTCGCATTGAAAACCTAATATTTTACGAGAAATGTCAATAAGAATGGAAAAAAACACTACAAAAAGAGATTTTTCCGAAATATTTCAAACTAGGATGATCACATTGCGGAAAGTCGTCGTAGTTTAATGAATATTCTTAATGTCTACATAATATAGGAAAATTTCGCTTTCCTAACCTAATATTTTACGAGAAATTTCAAAAAGAATGGAAAAATACGCTCTAAAACGAGATTTTTTTACGAAATATTTCAAATTAGGATGATCGCTTTGCGAAAAAATCGTCGCAGTTTCATGGATATTCTTAATATCTACCTAATATAGGAAAAATTCGCTTTGAAAACCTAACATTTTACGAGAAATTTCAAAAAGAATGGAAAAATATGCTCCAAAACGAGATTTTTCCGAAATATTTCAAACTAGGATGATCACATTACGGAAAAATCGTCGTAGTTTGATAAATATACTTAATATCTACCTAATATAAGGAAAATTCCCTTTCCTAACCTAACATTTTACGAGAAATTTCAACAAAAAAATGGAAAAAAACGCTCCAAAACGAGAATTTTTTACGAAATATTTCAAAATAGGATGATCGCATTGCGGAAAAATCGTCGTAGTTTGATGAACATTCTTAATTTCTTCTTAATATGGGAATAATTCGCTTTGAAAACCTAATATTTTACGAGAAATTTCAAAAAGAATGGAAAAAAACGCTACAAAACGAGATTTTTTACGAAATATTTCAAAATAGGATGATCGCATTGCGGAAAAACGTCGTAGTTTAATGAATATACTTAATATCTACCTAATATAGGAAAAATCTGCTTTCCTAACCTTATCTTTTTCGAGAAATTTCAAAAAGAATGGAAAAATACGCTCCAAAACGAGAATTTTTTACGAAATATTTCAAAATAGGATGATCGCATTGCGGAAATCTCGTCGTAGTTTGATGAATATTCTTAATATCTACCTAATATACGAAAATTTCGCTTTCCTTACCTAATATTTTACGAGAAATTTCAAAAAGAATGGAAAAATACGCTCCAAAACGAGATTTTTTAGGGAAATATTTCAAAATAGGATGATCGCATTGCGGAAAAATCGTCGTAGTTTGATGAATATACTTAATATCTACCTAATATAGTAATAATTAGCTTTCCTAACCTAATATTTTAGGAGATATTTCAAAAAGAATGGAAAAGTACGCTCCAAAACGAGAATTTTTACGAAATATTTCAAACTAGGATGATCACATTGCGGGAAAATCGTCGTAGTTTGATATATATACTTAATATCTACCAAATATAGGGAAAATTCCCTTTCCTAACCTAATATTTTACGAGAAACTTCAAAAGGAAGTGAAAAATACGCTCCAAAACGAGATTTTTCCGAAATATTTCAAACTAGGATGATCACATTGCGGAAAAATCGTCGGAGTTTCATGAATATACTTAATATCAATCAAATATAGAAATAATTCGCTTTGAAAACCTAATATTTTACGAGAAATTTCAAAAAGAATGGAAAAAAACTCTCCAAAACGAGATTTTTTTAAGAAATATTTCAAAATAGGATGATCGCATTGCTGAAAAATCGTCGTAGTTAAATGAATATACTTAATATCTAATTAATATAGGAAGAATTCGCTTTCCTAACCTCATATTTTACGAGAAATTTCAAAAAGAATGGAAAAATACGCTCCAAAAGGAGATTATAATACGATATATTTCATAATATTATGATCACATTGCGGAAAAATCGTCATAGTTTGATGAATATACTTAATATCTACCAAATATAGGAATAATTCGCTTTCCTAACCAAATATTTTACGAGAAATTTCAAAAAGAATGGAAAAATACACTCCTAAACGATATTTTTTTACGAAATATTTCAAAATAGGAGGATCGCACTGCGGAAGAATCGTCGTAGTTTGATGAATATGCTTAATATCTACCTAATTATGGAAAAATTCGCTTTCCTTACCTAATATTTTACGAGAAATCTCAAAAAGAATGGAAAAAAACGCTCCAAAAGGAGATTTTTTGACGAAATATTTCAAAGTAGGATGATCGCATTGCGGAAAAATGGTCGTAGTTTTATGAAGATTATTAATATCTATATAATATAGGTAAAATTCGCTGTAAAAACCTAATATTTTACGAGAAATGTCAAAATGAATGAAAAAATGAGCTCCAAAATGAGATTTTTTACGAAATATTTCAAAATAGGATGATCGCATTGCGGAAAAATCGTCGTAGTTTGATAAATATTATTAATATCTACCTAATATAGGAAAAATTCGCTTACCTAACCTAATATTTTACGAGAAATTTCAAAAGGAATGGAAAAATTATATCCAAAACGAGATTTTTACCGATATATTTCAAAAGAGGATGATCGCATTGCGGAAAAATCGTCGTAGTTTGATGAATATTATTAATATCTACCTAATATAGTAAAAGTTGGCTTTGAAAACCTAATATTTTACGAGAAATCTCAAAAAGAATGGAAAAAAACGCTCCAAAAGGAGATTTTTTGACGAAATATTTCAAAATAGGATGATCGCATTGCGGAAAAATGGTCGTAGTTTTATGAAGATTATTAATATCTATATAATATAGGTAAAATTCGCTGTAAAAACCTAATATTTTACGAGAAATTTCAAAAAGAATGAAAAAATGAGCTCCAAAATGAGATTTTTTACGAAATATTTCAAAATAGGATGATCGCATTGCGGAAAAATCGTCGTAGTTTGATAAATATTATTAATATCTACCTAATATAGGAAAAATTCGCTTACCTAACCTAATATTTTACGAGAAATTTCAAAAGGAATGGAAAAATTATATCGAAAACGAGATTTCTACCGATATATTTCAAAAGAGGATGATCGCATTGCGGAAAAATCGTCGTAGTTTGATGAATATACTTAATATCTACATAGGACAGGAAAAATTCGCTTTCGTTACCTAATATTTTACGAGAAATTTCAAAAAGAATTTAAAAATACGCTCCAAAACGAAATTTTTTTACGAAATACTTCAAATTAGGATGATCGTATTGCGGAATTTTCGTCGTAGTTTGTTGAAGGCTGTTAATATCTACATAATATAGGAAAAATTCCCTTTGCATACCTAATATTTTACGAAAATTTCAAAAAGAATGGAAAAATACGCTACAAAACGAGATTTTTCCGAAATATTTCAAACTAGGATGATCACATTGCGGGAAAATTGTCGTAGTTTGATGAATATACTTAATATCTACCAAATATAGGGAAAATTCCCTTTCCTAACCTAATATTTTACGTGAAATTTCAAAAAGAATGGAGAAATACGCTCCAAAACGAGAATTTTTTACGCAATCTTTCAAAATAGGATGATCGCATTGCGGAAAAATCGTCGTAGTTTAATGAATATTCTTAATATCTACCTAATATAGGAAAAATTCGCTTTGAAAACCTAACATTTTACGAGAAATTTCAAAAAGAATGGAAAAATATGCTCCAAAACGAGATTTTTCCGAAATATTTCAAACTAGGATGATCACATTACGGAAAAATCGTCGTAGTTTGATGAATATACTTAATATCTACCTAATATAGGGAAAATTCCCTTTCCTAACCTAACATTTTACGAGAAATTTAAAAAAAAAATGGAAAAAAACGCTCCAAAACGAGAATTTTTTACGAAATATTTCAAAATAGGATGATCGCATTGCGGAAAAATCGTCGTAGTTTGATGAACATTCTTAATTTCTTCTTAATATGGGAATAATTCGCTTTGGCAAACCTAATATTTTACGAGAAATTTCAAAAAGAATGGATAAAAACGCTACAAAACGAGATTTTTTACGAAATATTTCAAATTAGGATGATCGCTTTGCGGAAAAATCGTCGCAGTTTCATGAATATTCTTAATATCTACCTAATATAGGAAAAATTCGCTTTGAAAACCTAACATTTTACGAGAAATTTCAAAAAGAATGGAAAAATATGCTCCAAAACGAGATTTTTCCGAAATATTTCAAACTAGGATGATCACATTACGGAAAAATCGTCGTAGTTTGATGAATATACTTAATATCTACCTAATATAGGGAAAATTCCCTTTCCTAACCTAACATTTTACGAGAAATTAAAAAAAAAATGGAAAAAAACGCTCCAAAACGATAATTTTTTACGAAATATTTCAAAATAGGATGATCGCATTGCGGAAAAATCGTCGTAGTTTGATGAACATTCTTAATTTCTTCTTAATATGGGAATAATTCGCTTTGAAAACCTAATATTTTACGAGAAATTTCAAAAAGAATGGAGAAATACGCTCCAAAACGAGATTTTTTAGGGAAATATTTCAAAATAGGATGATCGCATTGCGGAAAAATCGTCGTAGTTTGATGAATATACTTAATATCTACCTAATATAGTAATAATTACCTTTCCTAACCTAACATTTTACGAGAAATTTCAAAAAGAATGAAAAATATGCTCCAAAACGAGATTTTTCCGAAATATTTCAAACTACGATGATCACATTACGGAAAAATCGTCGTAGTTTGATGAATATACTTAATATCTACCTAATATAGGGAAAATTCGCTTTCCTAACCTAATATTTTACGAGAAATTACAAAAAGAATGGAAAAATACGCTCTAAAACGAGATTTTTTTACGAAATATTTCAAAATAGGATGATCGCTTTGCGGAAAAATCGTCGCAGTTTCATGAATATTCTTAATATCTACCTAATATAGGAAAAATTCGCTTTGAAAACCTAACATTTTACGAGAAATTTCAAAAAGAATGGAAAAATATGCTCCAAAACGAAATTTTTCCGAAATATTTCAAACTAGGATGATCACATTACGGAAAAATCGTCGTAGTTTGATGAATATACTTAATATCTACCTAATATAGGGAAAATTCCCTTTCCTTACCTAACATTTTACGAGAAATTTCAAAAAAAAAATGGAAAAAAACGCTCCAAAACGAGAATTTTTTACGAAAAATTTCAAAATAGGATGATCGCATTGCGGAAAAATCGTCGTAGTTTGATGAACATTCTTAATTTCTTCTTAATATGGGAATAATTCGCTTTGAAAACCTAATATTTTACGAGAAATTTCAAAAAGAATGGAAAAAAACGCTACAAAACGAGATTTTTTACGAAATATTTCAAAATAGGATGATCGCATTGCGGAAAAACGTCGTAGTTTAATGAATATACTTAATATCTACCTAATATAGGAAAAATCTGCTTTCCTAACCTTATCTTTTTCGAGAAATTTCAAAAAGAATGGAAAAATACGCTCCAAAACGAGAATTTTTTGCGAAATATTTCAAAATAGGATGACCGCATTGCGGAAAACTCGTCGTAGTTTGATGAATATTCTTAATATCTACCTAATATACGAAAATTTCGCTTTCCTTACCTAATATTTTACGAGAAATTTCAAAAAGAATGGAAAAATACGCTCCAAAACGAGATTTTTTAGGGAAATATTTCAAAATAGGATGATCGCATTGCGGAAAAATCGTCGTAGTTTGATGAATATACTTAATATCTACCTAATATAGTAATAGTTAGCTTTCCTAACCTAATATTTTAAGAGATATTTCAAAAAGAATGGAAAAGTACGCTCCAAAACGAGAATTTTTACGAAATATTTCAAACTAGGATGATCACATTGCGGGAAAATCGTCGTAGTTTGATGAATAGACTTAATATATACCAAATATAGGGAAAATTCCCTTTCCTAACCTAATATTTTACGAGAAACTTCAAAAGGAAGTGAAAAATACGCTCCAAAACGAGATTTTTCCGAAATATTTCAAACTAGGATGATCACATTGCGGAAAAATCGTCGGAGTTTCATGAATATACTTAATATCAATCAAATATAGAAATAATTCGCTTTGAAAACCTAATATTTTACGAGAAATTTCAAAAAGAATGGAAAAAAACTCTCCAAAACGAGATTTTTTTAAGAAATATTTCAAAATAGGATGATCGCATTGCTGAAAAATCGTCGTAGTTAAATGAATATACTTAATATCTAATTAATATAGGAAGAATTCGCTTTCCTAACCTCATATTTAACGAGAAATTTCAAAAAGAATGGAAAAATACGCTCCAAAACGAGATTATATTACGACATATTTCATAATAGGATGATCACATTGCGGAAAAATCGTCATAGTTTGATGAATATACTTAATATCTACCTAATATAGGAAAAATTCGCTTACCTAACCTAATATTTTACGAGAAATTTCAAAAGGAATGGAAAAATTATATCCAAAACGAGATTTTTACCGATATATTTCAAAAGAGGATGATCGCATTGCGGAAAAATCGTCGTAGTTTGATGAATATTATTAATATCTACCTAATATAGTAAAAGTTGGCTTTGAAAACCTAATATTTTACGAGAAATCTCAAAAAGAATGGAAAAAAACGCTCCAAAAGGAGATTTTTTGACGAAATATTTCAAAATAGGATGATCGCATTGCGGAAAAATGGTCGTAGTTTTATGAAGATTATTAATATCTATATAATATAGGTAAAATTCGCTGTAAAAACCTAATATTTTACGAGAAATTTCAAAAAGAATGAAAAAATGAGCTCCAAAATGAGATTTTTTACGAAATATTTCAAAATAGGATGATCGCATTGCGGAAAAATCGTCGTAGTTTGATAAATATTATTAATATCTACCTAATATAGGAAAAATTCGCTTACCTAACCTAATATTTTACGAGAAATTTCAAAAGGAATGGAAAAATACACTCCTAAACGATATTTTTTTACGAAATATTTCAAAATAGGAGGATCGCACTGCGGAAGAATCGTCGTAGTTTGATGAATATGCTTAATATCTACCTAATTATGGAAAAATTCGCTTTCCTTACCTAATATTTTACGAGAAATCTCAAAAAGAATGGAAAAAAACGCTCCAAAAGGAGATTTTTTGACGAAATATTTCAAAATAGGATGATCGCATTGCGGAAAAATGGTCGTAGTTTTATGAAGATTATTAATATCTAAATAATATAGGTATAATTCGCTGTAAAAACCTAATATTTTACGAGAAATTTCAAAAAGAATGAAAAAATGAGCTCCAAAATGAGATTTTTTACGAAATATTTCAAAATAGGATGATCGCATTGCGGAAAAATCGTCGTAGTTTGATAAATATTATTAATATCTACCTAATATAGGAAAAATTCGCTTACCTAACCTAATATTTTACGAGAAATTTCAAAAGGAATGGAAAAATTATATCCAAAACGAGATTTTTACCGATATATTTCCAAAGAGGATGATCGCATTGCGGAAAAATCGACGTAGTTTGATGAATATACCTAATATCTACATAGGACAGGAAAAATTCGCTTTCGTTACCTTATATTTTACTAGAAATTTCAAAAAGAATTTAAAAATACGCTCCAAAACGAAATTTTTTTACGAAATATTTCAAATTAGGATGATCGTATTGCGGAATTTTCGTCGTTGTTTGTTGAAGGCTGTTAATATCTACATAATATAGGAAAAATTCCCTTTGCATACCTAATATTTTACAAAAATTTTAAAAAGAATGGAAAAATACGCTACAAAACGAGATTTTTCCGAAATATTTCAAACTAGGATGATCACATTACGGAAAAATCGTCGTAGTTTGATGAATATACTTAATATCTACCTAATATAGGGAAAATTCGCTTTCCTAACCTAATATTTTACGTGAAATTTCAAAAAGAATGGAAAAATACGCTCCAAAACGAGAATTTTTTACGCAATCTTTCAAAATAGGATGATCGCATTGCGGAAAAATCGTCGTAGTTTAATGAATATTCTTAATGTCTACCTAATATAGGAAAATTTCGTTTTCCTAACCTAATATTTTACGAGAAATTTCAAAAAGAATGGAAAAATACGCTCTAAAACGAGATTTTTTTACGAAATATTTCAAATTAGGATGATCGCTTTGCGGAAAAATCGTCGCAGTTTCATGAATATTCTTAATATCTACCTAATATAGGAAAAATTCGCTTTGAAAACCTAACATTTTACGAGAAATTTCAAAAAGAATGGAAAAATATGCTCCAAAACGAGATTTTTCCGAAATATTTCAAACTAGGATGATCACATTACGGAAAAATCGTCGTAGTTTGATGAATATACTTAATATCTACCTAATATAGGGAAAATTCCCTTTCCTAACCTAACATTTTACGAGAAATTTAAAAAAAAAAAATGGAAAAAAACGCTCCAAAACGAGAATTTTTTACGAAATATTTCAAAATAGGATGATCGCATTGCGGAAAAATCGTCGTAGTTTGATGAACATTCTTAATTTCTTCTTAATATGGGAATAATTCGCTTTGAAAACCTAATATTTTACGAGAAATTTCAAAAAGAATGGAAAAAAACGCTACAAAACGAGATTTTTTACGAAATATTTCAAATTAGGATGATCGCTTTGCGGAAAAATCGTCGCAGTTTCATGAATATTCTTAATATCTACCTAATATAGGAAAAATTCGCTTTGAAAAACTAACATTTTACGAGAAATCTCAAAAAGAATGGATAAATATGCTCCAAAAGGAGATTTTTTGACGAAATATTTCAAACTAGGATGATCACATTACGGAAAAATCGTCGTAGTTTGATGAATATACTTAATATCTACCTAATATAGGGAAAATTCCCTTTCCTAACCTAACATTTTACGAGAAATTTAAAAAAAAAATGGAAAAAAACGCTCCAAAACGAGAATTTTTTACGAAATATTTCAAAATAGGATGATCGCATTGCGGAAAAATCGTCGTAGTTTGATGAACATTCTTAATTTCTTCTTAATATGGGAATAATTCGCTTTGAAAACCTAATATTTTACGAGAAATTTCAAAAAGAATGGAGAAATACGCTCCAAAACGAGATTTTTTAGGGAAATATTTCAAAATAGGATGATCGCATTGCGGAAAAATCGTCGTAGTTTGATGAATATACTTAATATCTACCTAATATAGTAATAATTACCTTTCCTAACCTAACATTTTACGAGAAATTTCAAAAAGAATGGAAAAATATGCTCCAAAACGAGATTTTTCCGAAATATTTCAAACTACGATGATCACATTACGGAAAAATCGTCGTAGTTTGATGAATATACTTAATATCTACCTAATATAGGGAAAATTCGCTTTCCTAACCTAATATTTTACGAGAAATTACAAAAAGAATGGAAAAATACGCTCTAAAACGAGATTTTTTTACGAAATATTTCAAATTAGGATGATCGCTTTGCGAAAAAATCGTCGCAGTTTCATGGATATTCTTAATATCTACCTAATATAGGAAAAATTCGCTTTGAAAACCTAACATTTTCCGAGAAATTTCAAAAAGAATGGAAAAATATACTCCATAACGAGATTTTTCCGAAATATTTCAAACTAGGATGATCACATTACGGAAAAATCGTCGTAGTTTGATGAATATACTTAATATCTACCTAATATAAGGAAAATTCCCTTTCCTAACCTAACATTTTACGAGAAATTTCAACAAAAAAATGGAAAAAAACGCTCCAAAACGAGAATTTTTTACGAAATATTTCAAAATAGGATGATCGCATTGCGGAAAAATCGTCGTAGTTTGATGAACATTCTTAATTTCTTCTTAATATGGGAATAATTCGCTTTGAAAACCTAATATTTTACGAGAAATTTCAAAAAGAATGGAAAAAAACGCTACAAAACGAGATTTTTTACGAAATATTTCAAAATAGGATGATCGCATTGCGGAAAAACGTCGTAGTTTAATGAATATACTTAATATCTACCTAATATAGGAAAAATCTGCTTTCCTAACCTTATCTTTTTCGAGAAATTTCAAAAAGAATGGAAAAATACGCTCCAAAACGAGAATTTTTTACGAAATATTTCAAAATAGGATGATCGCATTGCGGAAATCTCGTCGTAGTTTGATGAATATTCTTAATATCTACCTAATATACGAAAATTTCGCTTTCCTTACCTAATATTTTACGAGAAATTTCAAAAAGAATGGAAAAATACGCTCCAAAACGAGATTTTTTAGGGAAATATTTCAAAATAGGATGATCGCATTGCGGAAAAATCGTCGTAGTTTGATGAATATACTTAATATCTACCTAATATAGTAATAATTAGCTTTCCTAACCTAATATTTTAGGAGATTTTTCAAAAAGAATGGAAAAGTACGCTCCAAAACGAGAATTTTTACGAAATATTTCAAACTAGGATGATCACATTGCGGGAAAATCGTCGTAGTTTGATATATATACTTAATATCTACCAAATATAGGGAAAATTCCCTTTCCTAACCTAATATTTTACGAGAAACTTCAAAAGGAAGTGAAAAATACGCTCCAAAACGAGATTTTTCCGAAATATTTCAAACTAGGATGATCACATTGCGGAAAAATCGTCGGAGTTTCATGAATATACTTAATATCAATCAAATATAGAAATAATTCGCTTTGAAAACCTAATATTTTACGAGAAATTTCAAAAAGAATGGAAAAAAACTCTCCAAAACGAGATTTTTTTAAGAAATATTTCAAAATAGGATGATCGCATTGCTGAAAAATCGTCGTAGTTAAATGAATATACTTAATATCTAATTAATATAGGAAGAATTCGCTTTCCTAACCTCATATTTTACGAGAAATTTAAAAAGAATGGAAAAATACGCTCCAAAAGGAGATTATAATACGATATATTTCATAATATTATGATCACATTGCGGAAAAATCGTCATAGTTTGATGAATATACTTAATATCTACCAAATATAGGAATAATTCGCTTTCCTAACCAAATATTTTACGAGAAATTTCAAAAAGAATGGAAAAATACACTCCTAAACGATATTTTTTTACGAAATATTTCAAAATAGGAGGATCGCACTGCGGAAGAATCGTCGTAGTTTGATGAATATGCTTAATATCTACCTAATTATGGAAAAATTCGCTTTCCTTACCTAATATTTTACGAGAAATCTCAAAAAGAATGGAAAAAAACGCTCCAAAAGGAGATTTTTTGACGAAATATTTCAAAATAGGATGATCGCATTGCGGAAAAATGGTCGTAGTTTTATGAAGATTATTAATATCTATATAATATAGGTAAAATTCGCTGTAAAAACCTAATATTTTACGAGAAATGTCAAAATGAATGAAAAAATGAGCTCCAAAATGAGATTTTTTACGAAATATTTCAAAATAGGATGATCGCATTGCGGAAAAATCGTCGTAGTTTGATAAATATTATTAATATCTACCTAATATAGGAAAAATTCGCTTACCTAACCTAATATTTTACGAGAAATTTCAAAAGGAATGGAAAAATTATATCCAAAACGAGATTTTTACCGATATATTTCAAAAGAGGATGATCGCATTGCGGAAAAATCGTCGTAGTTTGATGAATATTATTAATATCTACCTAATATAGTAAAAGTTGGCTTTGAAAACCTAATATTTTACGAGAAATCTCAAAAAGAATGGAAAAAAACGCTCCAAAAGGAGATTTTTTGACGAAATATTTCAAAATAGGATGATCGCATTGCGGAAAAATGGTCGTAGTTTTATGAAGATTATTAATATCTATATAATATAGGTAAAATTCGCTGTAAAAACCTAATATTTTACGAGAAATTTCAAAAAGAATGAAAAAATGAGCTCCAAAATGAGATTTTTTACGAAATATTTCAAAATAGGATGATCGCATTGCGGAAAAATCGTCGTAGTTTGATAAATATTATTAATATCTACCTAATATAGGAAAAATTCGCTTACCTAACCTAATATTTTACGAGAAATTTCAAAAGGAATGGAAAAATTATATCGAAAACGAGATTTCTACCGATATATTTCAAAAGAGGATGATCGCATTGCGGAAAAATCGTCGTAGTTTGATGAATATACTTAATATCTACATAGGACAGGAAAAATTCGCTTTCGTTACCTAATATTTTACGAGAAATTTCAAAAAGAATTTAAAAATACGCTCCAAAACGAAATTTTTTTACGAAATACTTCAAATTAGGATGATCGTATTGCGGAATTTTCGTCGTAGTTTGTTGAAGGCTGTTAATATCTACATAATATAGGAAAAATTCCCTTTGCATACCTAATATTTTACGAAAATTTCAAAAAGAATGGAAAAATACGCTACAAAACGAGATTTTTCCGAAATATTTCAAACTAGGATGATCACATTGCGGGAAAATTGTCGTAGTTTGATGAATATACTTAATATCTACCAAATATAGGGAAAATTCCCTTTCCTAACCTAATATTTTACGTGAAATTTCAAAAAGAATGGAGAAATATGCTCCAAAACGAGATTTTTCCGAAATATTTCAAACTAGGATGATCACATTACGGAAAAATCGTCGTAGTTTGATGAATATACTTAATATCTACCTAATATAGGGAAAATTCCCTTTCCTAACCTAACATTTTACGAGAAATTAAAAAAAAAATGGAAAAAAACGCTCCAAAACGATAATTTTTTACGAAATATTTCAAAATAGGATGATCGCATTGCGGAAAAATCGTCGTAGTTTGATGAACATTCTTAATTTCTTCTTAATATGGGAATAATTCGCTTTGAAAACCTAATATTTTACGAGAAATTTCAAAAAGAATGGAAAAAAACGCTACAAAACGAGATTTTTTACGAAATATTTCAAAATAGGATGATCGCATTGCGGAAAAACGTCGTAGTTTAATGAATATACTTAATATCTACCTAATATAGGAAAAATCTGCTTTCCTAACCTTATCTTTTTCGAGAAATTTCAAAAAGAATGGAAAAATACGCTCCAAAACGAGAATTTTTTGCGAAATATTTCAAAATAGGATGACCGCATTGCGGAAAACTCGTCGTAGTTTGATGAATATTCTTAATATCTACCTAATATACGAAAATTTCGCTTTCCTTACCTAATATTTTACGAGAAATTTCAAAAAGAATGGAAAAATACGCTCCAAAACGAGATTTTTTAGGGAAATATTTCAAAATAGGATGATCGCATTGCGGAAAAATCGTCGTAGTTTGATGAATATACTTAATATCTACCTAATATAGTAATAGTTAGCTTTCCTAACCTAATATTTTAAGAGATATTTCAAAAAGAATGGAAAAGTACGCTCCAAAACGAGAATTTTTACGAAATATTTCAAACTAGGATGATCACATTGCGGGAAAATCGTCGTAGTTTGATGAATAGACTTAATATCTACCAAATATAGGGAAAATTCCCTTTCCTTACCTAATATTTTACGAGAAACTTCAAAAGGAAGTGAAAAATACGCTCCAAAACGAGATTTTTCCGAAATATTTCAAACTAGGATGATCACATTGCGGAAAAATCGTCGGAGTTTCATGAATATACTTAATATCAATCAAATATAGAAATAATTCGCTTTGAAAACCTAATATTTTACGAGAAATTTCAAAAAGAATGGAAAAAAACTCTCCAAAACGAGATTTTTTTAAGAAATATTTCAAAATAGGATGATCGCATTGCTGAAAAATCGTCGTAGTTAAATGAATATACTTAATATCTAATTAATATAGGAAGAATTCGCTTTCCTAACCTCATATTTAACGAGAAATTTCAAAAAGAATGGAAAAATACGCTCCAAAACGAGATTATATTACGACATATTTCATAATAGGATGATCACATTGCGGAAAAATCGTCATAGTTTGATGAATATACTTAATATCTACCAAATATAGGAATAATTCGCTTTCCTAACCTAATATTTTACGAGAAATTTCAAAAAGAATGGAAAAATACACTCCTAAACGATATTTTTTTACGAAATATTTCAAAATAGGAGGATCGCACTGCGGAAGAATCGTCGTAGTTTGATGAATATGCTTAATATCTACCTAATTATGGAAAAATTCGCTTTCCTTACCTAATATTTTACGAGAAATCTCAAAAAGAATGGAAAAAAACGCTCCAAAAGGAGATTTTTTGACGAAATATTTCAAAATAGGATGATCGCATTGCGGAAAAATGGTCGTAGTTTTATGAAGATTATTAATATCTAAATAATATAGGTAAAATTCGCTGTAAAAACCTAATATTTTACGAGAAATTTCAAAAAGAATGAAAAAATGAGCTCCAAAATGAGATTTTTTACGAAATATTTCAAAATAGGATGATCGCATTGCGGAAAAATCGTCGTAGTTTGATAAATATTATTAATATCTACCTAATATAGGAAAAATTCGCTTACCTAACCTAATATTTTACGAGAAATTTCAAAAAGAATGAAAAAATGAGCTCCAAAATGAGATTTTTTACGAAATATTTCAAAATAGGATGATCGCATTGCGGAAAAATCGTCGTAGTTTGATAAATATTATTAATATCTACCTAATATAGGAAAAATTCGCTTACCTAACCTAATATTTTACGAGAAATTTCAAAAGGAATGGAAAAATTATATCGAAAACGAGATTTCTACCGATATATTTCAAAAGAGGATGATCGCATTGCGGAAAAATCGTCGTAGTTTGATGAATATACTTAATATCTACATAGGACAGGAAAAATTCGCTTTCGTTACCTAATATTTTACGAGAAATTTCAAAAAGAATTTAAAAATACGCTCCAAAACGAAATTTTTTTACGAAATACTTCAAATTAGGATGATCGTATTGCGGAATTTTCGTCGTAGTTTGTTGAAGGCTGTTAATATCTACATAATATAGGAAAAATTCCCTTTGCATACCTAATATTTTACGAAAATTTCAAAAAGAATGGAAAAATACGCTACAAAACGAGATTTTTCCGAAATATTTCAAACTAGGATGATCACATTGCGGGAAAATTGTCGTAGTTTGATGAATATACTTAATATCTACCAAATATAGGGAAAATTCCCTTTCCTAACCTAATATTTTACGTGAAATTTCAAAAAGAATGGAGAAATATGCTCCAAAACGAGATTTTTCCGAAATATTTCAAACTAGGATGATCACATTACGGAAAAATCGTCGTAGTTTGATGAATATACTTAATATCTACCTAATATAGGGAAAATTCCCTTTCCTAACCTAACATTTTACGAGAAATTAAAAAAAAAATGGAAAAAAACGCTCCAAAACGATAATTTTTTACGAAATATTTCAAAATAGGATGATCGCATTGCGGAAAAATCGTCGTAGTTTGATGAACATTCTTAATTTCTTCTTAATATGGGAATAATTCGCTTTGAAAACCTAATATTTTACGAGAAATTTCAAAAAGAATGGAAAAAAACGCTACAAAACGAGATTTTTTACGAAATATTTCAAAATAGGATGATCGCATTGCGGAAAAACGTCGTAGTTTAATGAATATACTTAATATCTACCTAATATAGGAAAAATCTGCTTTCCTAACCTTATCTTTTTCGAGAAATTTCAAAAAGAATGGAAAAATACGCTCCAAAACGAGAATTTTTTGCGAAATATTTCAAAATAGGATGACCGCATTGCGGAAAACTCGTCGTAGTTTGATGAATATTCTTAATATCTACCTAATATACGAAAATTTCGCTTTCCTTACCTAATATTTTACGAGAAATTTCAAAAAGAATGGAAAAATACGCTCCAAAACGAGATTTTTTAGGGAAATATTTCAAAATAGGATGATCGCATTGCGGAAAAATCGTCGTAGTTTGATGAATATACTTAATATCTACCTAATATAGTAATAGTTAGCTTTCCTAACCTAATATTTTAAGAGATATTTCAAAAAGAATGGAAAAGTACGCTCCAAAACGAGAATTTTTACGAAATATTTCAAACTAGGATGATCACATTGCGGGAAAATCGTCGTAGTTTGATGAATAGACTTAATATCTACCAAATATAGGGAAAATTCCCTTTCCTTACCTAATATTTTACGAGAAACTTCAAAAGGAAGTGAAAAATACGCTCCAAAACGAGATTTTTCCGAAATATTTCAAACTAGGATGATCACATTGCGGAAAAATCGTCGGAGTTTCATGAATATACTTAATATCAATCAAATATAGAAATAATTCGCTTTGAAAACCTAATATTTTACGAGAAATTTCAAAAAGAATGGAAAAAAACTCTCCAAAACGAGATTTTTTTAAGAAATATTTCAAAATAGGATGATCGCATTGCTGAAAAATCGTCGTAGTTAAATGAATATACTTAATATCTAATTAATATAGGAAGAATTCGCTTTCCTAACCTCATATTTAACGAGAAATTTCAAAAAGAATGGAAAAATACGCTCCAAAACGAGATTATATTACGACATATTTCATAATAGGATGATCACATTGCGGAAAAATCGTCATAGTTTGATGAATATACTTAATATCTACCAAATATAGGAATAATTCGCTTTCCTAACCTAATATTTTACGAGAAATTTCAAAAAGAATGGAAAAATACACTCCTAAACGATATTTTTTTACGAAATATTTCAAAATAGGAGGATCGCACTGCGGAAGAATCGTCGTAGTTTGATGAATATGCTTAATATCTACCTAATTATGGAAAAATTCGCTTTCCTTACCTAATATTTTACGAGAAATCTCAAAAAGAATGGAAAAAAAACGCTCCAAAAGGAGATTTTTTGACGAAATATTTCAAAATAGGATGATCGCATTGCGGAAAAATGGTCGTAGTTTTATGAAGATTATTAATATCTAAATAATATAGGTAAAATTCGCTGTAAAAACCTAATATTTTACGAGAAATTTCAAAAAGAATGAAAAAATGAGCTCCAAAATGAGATTTTTTACGAAATATTTCAAAATAGGATGATCGCATTGCGGAAAAATCGTCGTAGTTTGATAAATATTATTAATATCTACCTAATATAGGAAAAATTCGCTTACCTAACCTAATATTTTACGAGAAATTTCAAAAGGAATTGAAAAAAGTTATATCCAAAACGAGATTTTTACCGATATATTTCCAAAGAGGATGATCGCATTGCGGAAAAATCGTCGTAGTTTGATGAATATACCTAATATCTACATAGGACAGGAAAAATTCGCTTTCGTTACCTTATATTTTACTAGAAATTTCAAAAAGAATTTAAAAATACGCTCCAAAACGAAATTTTTTTACGAAATATTTCAAATTAGGATGATCGTATTGCGGAATTTTCGTCGTAGTTTGTTGAAGGCTGTTAATATCTACATAATATAGGAAAAATTCCCTTTGCATACCTAATATTTTACAAAAATTTTAAAAAGAATGGAAAAATACGCTACAAAACGAGATTTTTCCGAAATATTTCAAACTAGGATGATCACATTACGGAAAAATCTTCGTAGTTTGATGAATATACTTAATATCTACCTAATATAGGGAAAATTCGCTTTCCTAACCTAATATTTTACGTGAAATTTCAAAAAGAATGGAAAAATACGCTCCAAAACGAGAATTTTTTACGCAATCTTTCAAAATAGGATGATCGCATTGCGGAAAAATCGTCGTAGTTTAATGAATATTCTTAATGTCTACCTAATATAGGAAAATTTCGTTTTCCTAACCTAATATTTTACGAGAAATTTCAAAAAGAATGGAAAAATACGCTCTAAAACGAGATTTTTTTACGAAATATTTCAAATTAGGATGATCGCTTTGCGGAAAAATCGTCGCAGTTTCATGAATATTCTTAATATCTACCTAATATAGGAAAAATTCGCTTTGAAAACCTAACATTTTACGAGAAATTTCAAAAAGAATGGAAAAATATGCTCCAAAACGAGATTTTTCCGAAATATTTCAAACTAGGATGATCACATTACGGAAAAATCGTCGTAGTTTGATGAATATACTTAATATCTACCTAATATAGGGAAAATTCCCTTTCCTAACCTAACATTTTACGAGAAATTTAAAAAAAAAAATGGAAAAAAACGCTCCAAAACGAGAATTTTTTACGAAATATTTCAAAATAGGATGATCGCATTGCGGAAAAATCGTCGTAGTTTGATGAACATTCTTAATTTCTTCTTAATATGGGAATAATTCGCTTTGAAAACCTAATATTTTACGAGAAATTTCAAAAAGAATGGAAAAAAACGCTACAAAACGAGATTTTTTACGAAATATTTCAAATTAGGATGATCGCTTTGCGGAAAAATCGTCGCAGTTTCATGAATATTCTTAATATCTACCTAATATAGGAAAAATTCGCTTTGAAAACCTAACATTTTACGAGAAATCTCAAAAAGAATGGAAAAATATGCTCCAAAAGGAGATTTTTTGACGAAATATTTCAAACTAGGATGATCACATTACGGAAAAATCGTCGTAGTTTGATGAATATACTTAATATCTACCTAATATAGGGAAAATTCCCTTTCCTAACCTAACATTTTACGAGAAATTTAAAAAAAAAATGGAAAAAAACGCTCCAAAACGAGAATTTTTTACGAAATATTTCAAAATAGGATGATCGCATTGCGGAAAAATCGTCGTAGTTTGATGAACATTCTTAATTTCTTCTTAATATGGGAATAATTCGCTTTGAAAACCTAATATTTTACGAGAAATTTCAAAAAGAATGGAGAAATACGCTCCAAAACGAGATTTTTTTAGGGAAATATTTCAAAATAGGATGATCGCATTGCGGAAAAATCGTCGTAGTTTGATGAATATACTTAATATCTACCTAATATAGTAATAATTACCTTTCCTAACCTAACATTTTACGAGAATTTTCAAAAAGAATGGAAAAATATGCTCCAAAACGAGATTTTTCCGAAATATTTCAAACTACGATGATCACATTACGGAAAAATCGTCGTAGTTTGATGAATATACTTAATATCTACCTAATATAGGGAAAATTCGCTTTCCTAACCTAATATTTTACGAGAAATTACAAAAAGAATGGAAAAATACGCTCTAAAACGAGATTTTTTTACGAAATATTTCAAATTAGGATGATCGCTTTGCGGAAAAATCGTCGCAGTTTCATGAATATTCTTAATATCTACCTAATATAGGAAAAATTCGCTTTGAAAACCTAACATTTTACGAGAAATTTCAAAAAGAATGGAAAAATATGCTCCAAAACGATATTTTTCCGAAATATTTCAAACTAGGATGATCACATTACGGAAAAATCGTCGTAGTTTGATGAATATACTTAATATCTACCTAATATAGGGAAAATTCCCTTTCCTAACCTAACATTTTACGAGAAATTTCAAAAAAAAAAATGGAAAAAAACGCTCCAGAACGAGAATTTTTTACCAAATATTTCAAAATAGGATGATCGCATTGCGGAAAAATCGTCGTAGTTTGATGAACATTCTTAATTTCTTCTTAATATGGGAATAATTCGCTTTGAAAACCTAATATTTAACGAGAAATTTCAAAAAGAATGGAAAAAAACGCTACAAAACGAGATTTTTTACGAAATATTTCAAAATAGTATG
The DNA here is from genome assembly GCA_036926295.1 of Pachydiplax longipennis. Classification (NCBI taxonomy): domain Eukaryota; kingdom Metazoa; phylum Arthropoda; class Insecta; order Odonata; family Libellulidae; genus Pachydiplax; species Pachydiplax longipennis. The sequence goes on from JAVFKF010000012.1 coordinate 25,170,456, forward strand.
ATCGCATTGCGGAAAAACGTCGTAGTTTAATGAATATACTTAATATCTACCTAATATAGGAAGAATCTGCTTTCCTAACCTTATCTTTTTCGAGAAATTTCAAAAAGAATGGAAAAATACGCTCCAAAACGAGAATTTTTTACGAAATATTTCAAAATAGGATGACCGCATTGCGGAAAACTCGTCGTAGTTTGATGAATATTCTTAATATCTACCTAATATACGAAAATTTCGCTTTACTTACCTAATATTTTACGAGAAATTTCAAAAAGAATGGAAAAATACGCTCCAAAACGAGATTTTTTAGGGAAATATTTCAAAATAGGATGATCGCATTGCGGAAAAATCGTCGTAGTTTGATGAATATACTTAATATCTACCTAATATAGTAATAGTTAGCTTTCCTAACCTAATATTTTACGAGATATTTCAAAAAGAATGGAAAAGTACGCTCCAAAACGAGAATTTTTACGAAATATTTCAAACTAGGATGATCACATTGCGGGAAAATCGTCGTAGTTTGATGAATATACTTAATATCTACCAAATATAGGGAAAATTCCCTTTCCTAACCTAATATTTTACGAGAAACCTCAAAAGGAAGTGAAAAATACGCTCCAAAACGAGATTTTTCCGAAATATTTTTAACTAGGATGATCACATTGCGAAAAAATCGTCGGAGTTTCATGAATATACTTAATATCAATCAAATATAGAAATAATTCGCTTTGAAAACCTAATATTTTACGAGAAATTTCTAAAAGAATGGAAATAAACTCTACAAAACGAGATTTTTTTAAGAAATATTTCAAAATAGGATGATCGCATTGCTGAAAAATCGTCGTTGTTAAATGAATATACTTAATATCTAATTAATATAGGAAGAATTCGCTTTCCTAACCTCATATTTTACGAGAAATTTCAAAAAGAATGGAAAAATACGCTCCAAAACGAGATTATATTACGACATATTTCATAATAGGATGATCACATTGCGGAAAAATCGTCATAGTTTGATGAATATACTTAATATCTACCAAATATAGGAATAATTCGCTTTCCTAACCTAATATTTTACGAGAAATTTCAAAAAGAATGGAAAAATACACTCCTAAACGATATTTTTTTACGAAATATTTCAAAATAGGAGGATCGCACTGCGGAAGAATCGTCGTAGTTTGATGAATATGCTTAATATCTACCTAATTATGGAAAAATTCGCTTTCCTTACCTAATATTTTACGAGAAATCTCAAAAAGAATAAAAAAAAACGCTCCAAAAGGAGATTTTTTGACGAAATATTTAAAAATAGGATGATCGCATTGCGGAAAAATGGTCGTAGGTTTATGAAGATTATTAATATCTATATAATATAGGTAAAATTCGCTGTAAAAACCTAATATTTTACGAGAAATTACAAAAAGAATGGAAAAATACGCTCTAAAACGAGATTTTTTTACGAAATATTTCAAATTAGGATGATCGCTTTGCGGAAAAATCGTCGCAGTTTCATGAATATTCTTAATATCTACCTAATATAGGAAAAATTCGCTTTGAAAACCTAACATTTTACGAGAAATTTCAAAAAGAATGGAAAAATATGCTCCAAAACGAGATTTTTCCGAAATATTTCAAACTAGGATGATCACATTACGGAAAAATCGTCGTAGTTTGATGAATATACTTAATATCTACCTAATATAGGGAAAATTCCCTTTCCTAACCTAACATTTTACGAGAAATTTCAAAAAAAAAAATGGAAAAAAACGCTCCAGAACGAGAATTTTTTACCAAATATTTCAAAATAGGATGATCGCATTGCGGAAAAATCGTCGTAGTTTGATGAACATTCTTAATTTCTTCTTAATATGGGAATAATTCGCTTTGAAAACCTAATATTTAACGAGAAATTTCAAAAAGAATGGAAAAAAACGCTACAAAACGAGATTTTTTACGAAATATTTCAAAATAGTATGATCGCATTGCGGAAAAACGTCGTAGTTTAATGAATATACTTAATATCTACCTAATATAGGAAGAATCTGCTTTCCTAACCTTATCTTTTTCGAGAAATTTCAAAAAGAATGGAAAAATACGCTCCAAAACGAGAATTTTTTACGAAATATTTCAAAATAGGATGACCGCATTGCGGAAAACTCGTCGTAGTTTGATGAATATTCTTAATATCTACCTAATATACGAAAATTTCGCTTTACTTACCTAATATTTTACGAGAAATTTCAAAAAGAATGGAAAAATACGCTCCAAAACGAGATTTTTTAGGGAAATATTTCAAAATAGGATGATCGCATTGCGGAAAAATCGTCGTAGTTTGATGAATATACTTAATATCTACCTAATATAGTAATAGTTAGCTTTCCTAACCTAATATTTTACGAGATATTTCAAAAAGAATGAAAAAATGAGCTCCAAAATGAGATTTTTTACGAAATATTTCAAAATAGGATGATCGCATTGCGGAAAAGTCGTCGTAGTTTGATAAATATTATTAATATCTACCTAATATAGGAAAAATTCGCTTACCTAACCTAATATTTTACGAGAAATTTCAAAAGGAATGGAAAAATTATATCCAAAACGAGATTTTTACCGATATATTTCAAAAGAGGATGATCGCATTGCGGAAAAATCGTCGTAGTTTGATGAATATACTTAATATCTACATAGGACAGGAAAAATTCGCTTTCGTTACCTTATATTTTACTAGAAATTTCAAAAAGAATTTAAAAATACGCTCCAAAACGAAATTTTTTTACGAAATATTTCAAATTAGGATGATCGTATTGCGGAATTTTCGTCGTAGTTTGTTGAAGGCTGTTAATATCTACATAATATAGGAAAAATTCCCTTTGCATACCTAATATTTTACGAAAATTTCAAAAAGAATGGAAAAATACGCGACAAAACGAGATTTTTCCGAAATATTTCAAACTAGGATGATCACATTGCGGGAAAATCGTCGTAGTTTGATGAATATACTTAATATCTACCAAATATAGGGAAAATTCCCTTTCCTAACCTAACATTTTACGAGAATTTTCAAAAAGAATGGAAAAATATGCTCCAAAACGAGATTTTTCCGAAATATTTCAAACTACGATGATCACATTACGGAAAAATCGTCGTAGTTTGATGAATATACTTAATATCTACCTAATATAGGGAAAATTCGCTTTCCTAACCTAATATTTTACGTGAAATTTCAAAAAGAATGGAAAAATACGCTCCAAAACGAGAATTTTTTACGCTATCTTTCAAAATAGGATGATCGCATTGCGGAAAAATCGTCGTAGTTTAATGAATATTCTTAATGTCTACCTAATATAGGAAAATTTCGTTTTCCTAACCTAATATTTTACGAGAAATTTCAAAAAGAATGGAAAAATACGCTCTAAAACGAGATTTTTTTACGAAATATTTCAAATTAGGATGATCGCTTTGCGGAAAAATCGTCGCAGTTTCATGAATATTCTTAATATCTACCTAATATAGGAATAATTCGGTTTGAAAACCTAACATTTTACGAGAAATTTCAAAAAGAATGGAAAAATATGCTCCAAAACGAGATTTTTCCGAAATATTTCAAACTAGGATGATCACATTACGGAAAAATCGTCGTAGTTTGATGAATATACTTAATATCTACCTAATATAGGGAAAATTCCCTTTCCTAACCTAACATTTTACGAGAAATTTCAAAAAAAAAAATGGAAAAAAACGCTCCAAAACGAGAATTTTTTACGAAATATTTCAAAATAGGATGATCGCATTGCGGAAAAATCGTCGTAGTTTCATGAACATTCTTAATTTCTTCTTAATATGGGAATAATTCGCTTTGAAAACCTAATATTTTACGAGAAATTTCAAAAAGAATGGAAAAAAACGCTACAAAACGAGATTTTTTACGAAATATTTCAAAATAGGATGATCGCATTGCGGAAAAACGTCGTAGTTTAATAAATACTTAATATCTACCTAATATAGGAAAAATCTGCTTTTCTAACCTTATCTTTATCGAGAAATTTCAAAAAGAATGGAAAAATACGCTCCAAAACGAGAATTTTTTACGAAATATATTTTAAAATAGGATGATCGCATTGCGGAAAACTCGCCGTAGTTTGTTGAATATTCTTAATATCTACCTAATATACGAAAATTTCGCTTTCCTTACCTAATATTTTACGAGAAATTTCAAAAAGAATGGAAAAATACGCTCCAAAACGAGATTTTTTAGGGAAATATTTCAAAATAGGATGATCGCATTGCGGAAAAATCGTCGTAGTTTGATGAACATTCTTAATTTCTTCTTAATACAGGAATAATTCGCTTTAAAAACCTAATATTTTACGAGAAATTTCAAAAAGAATGGAAAAAAACGCTACAAAAAGAGATTTTTCCGAAATATTTCAAACTAGGATGATCACATTGCGGAAAGTCGTCGTAGTTTGATAAATATTATTAATATCTACCTAATATAGGAAAAATTCGCTTTCCTAACCTAATATTTTACGTGAAATTTCAAAAAGAATGGAAAAATACTCTCCAAAACGAGAATTTTTTACGAAATATTTCAAAATAGGCTGATCGCATTGCGGAAAAATTGTCGTAGTTTAATGAATATTCTTAATGTCTACCTAATATAGGAAAATTTCGCTTTCCTAACCTAGTATTTTACGAGAAATTTCAAAAAGAATGAAAAAATACGCTCTAAAACGAGATTTTTTTACGAAATATTTCAAATTAGGATGATCGCTTTGCGGAAAAATCGTCACAGTTTCATGAATATTCTTAATATATGCCTAATATAGGAAAAATTCATTTTGAAAACCTAATATTTTACGAGAAATTTCAAAAAGATTGGAAAAATGAGCTCCAAAACGAGATTTTTTAGCGAAATATTTCAAAATAGGATGATCGCATTGCGGAAAAATCGTCGTAGTTTGATGAATATACTTAATATCTACCTAATATAGGAATAATTCGCTTTCGTAACCTAATATTTTACGAGATATTTCAAAAAGAATGGAAAAAACGCTACAAAACGAGAGTTTTCCGAAATATTTCAAAATAGGATGATCGCATTGCGGAAAATTCGTCGTAGTTTGATGAACATTCTTAATTTCTTCTTAATATGGGAATAATTCGCTTTGAAAACCTAATATTTTTCGAGAAATTTCAAAAAGAATGGAAAAATACGCTCCAAAACGAGAATTTTTTACGAAATATTTCAAAATAGGATGATCGCATTGCGGAAAACTCGTCGTAGTTTTATGAATATTCTTAATATCTACCTAATATACGAAAATTTCGCTTTCCTTACCTAATATTTTACGAGAAATTTCAAAAAGAATGGAAAAATACGCTCCAAAACGAGATTTTTTAGGGAAATATTTCAAAATAGGATGATCGCATTGAGGAAAAATCGTCGTAGTTTGATGAATATACTTAATATCTACCTAATATAGTAATAATTAGCTTTCCTAACCTAATATTTTACGAGAAATTTCAAAAAGAATGGAAAAGTACGCTCCAAAACGAGAATTTTTACGAAATATTTCAAACTAGGATGATCACATTGCGGAAAACTCGTCGTAGTTTGATGAATATTCTTAATATATGCCTAATATAGGAATAATTCGCTTTCGTAACCTAATATTTTACGAGAAACTTCAAAAGGAAGTGAAAAATTCGCTCCAAAACGAGATTTTTCCGAAATATTTCAAACTAGGATGATCACATTGCGGAAAAATCGTCGGAGTTTCATGAATATACTTAATATCAACCAAATATAGGAATAATTCGCTTTGAAAATCTAATATTTTACGAGAAATTTCAAAAAGAATGGAAAAAAACTCTACAAAACGAGATTTTTTTAAGAAATATTTCAAAATAGGATGATCGCATTGCTGAAAAATCGTCGTTGTTAAATATATATACTAAATATCTACCTAATATAGGAGAAATCTGCTTTTCTAACCTAATCTTTACGAGAAGTTTCAAAAAGAATGGAAAAATACGCTCAAAAACGAAAATTTTTTCCGAAATATTTCAAAATAGGATGATCGCATTGCGGAAAACTCGTCGTAGTTTGATGAACATTCTTAATATCTAATTAATATAGGAAGAATTCGGTTTTCTAACCTCATATTTTACGAGAAATTTCAAAAAGAATGGAAAAATACGCTCCAAAACGAGATTATATTACGACATATTTCAAAATAGGATGATCACATTGCGGAAAAATCGTCATAGTTTGATGAATATACTTAATATCTACCAAATATAGGAATAATTCGCTTTCCTAACCTAATATTTTACGAGAAATTTCAAAAAGAATGGAAAAATACACTCTTAAACGAGATTTTTTTACGAAATATTTCAAAATAGGAGGATCGCACTGCGGAAGAATCGTCGTAGTTTGATGAATATGCTTAATATCTACCTAATTATGGAAAAATTCGCTTTCCTTACCTAATATTTTACGAGAAATCTCAAAAAGAATGGAAAAAAACGCTCCAAAAGGAGATTTTTTGACGAAATATTTCAAAATAGGATGATCGCATTGCGGAAAAATGGTCGTAGTTTTATGAAGATTATTAATATCTATATAATATAGGTAAAATTTGCTGTAAAAACCTAATATTTTACGAGAAATTTCAAAAAGAATGAAAAAATGAGCTCCAAAATGAGATTTTTTACGAAATACTTCAAAATAGGATGATCGCATTGCGGAAAAATCGTCGTAGTTTGATGAATATACTTAATATCTACATAGGACAGGAAAAATTCGCTTTCGTTACCTAATATTTTACGAGAAATTTCAAAAAGAATTTAAAAATACGCTCCAAAACGAAATTTTTTTACGAAATACTTCAAATTAGGATGATCGTATTGCGGAATTTTCGCCGTAGTTTGTTGAAGGCTGTTAATATCTACATAATATAGGAAAAATTCCCTTTGCATACCTAATATTTTACGAAAATTTCAAAAAGAATGGAAAAATACGCTACAAAACGAGATTTTTCCGAAATATTTCAAACTAGGATGATCACATTGCGGGAAAATCGTCGTAGTTTGATGAATATACTTAATATCTACCAAATATAGGGAAAATTCCCTTTCCTAACCTAACATTTTACGAGAATTTTCAAAAAGAATGGAAAAATATGCTCCAAAACGAGATTTTTCCGAAATATTTCAAACTAGGATGATCACATTACGGAAAAATCGTCGTAGTTTGATGAATATACTTAATATCTACCTAATATAGGGAAAATTCGCTTTCCTAACCTAATATTTTACGAGAAACTTCAAAAAGAATGGAAAAATAAGCTCCAAAACGAGAATTTTTTACGAAATATCTCAAAAAAGGGTGATCGCATTGCGGAAAAATCGTCGTAGTTTGATGAACATTCTTAATTTCTTCTTAATACAGGAATAATTCGCTTTAGAAACCTAATATTTTACGAGAAATTTCAAAAAGAATGGAAAAAACGCTACAAAAAGAGATTTTTCCGAAATATTTCAAACTAGGATGATCACATTGCTTAAAGTCGTCGTATTTTGATAAATATTATTAATATCTACCTAATATAGGAAAAATTCGCTTTCCTAACCTAATATTTTACGTGAAATTTCAAAAAGAATGGAAAAATACTCTCCAAAACGAGAATTTTTTACGAAATATTTCAAAATAGAATGATCGCATTGCGGAAAAATCGTCGTAGTTTAATGCATATTCTTAATGTCTACCTAATATAGGAAAATTTCGCTTTCCTAACCTAGTATTTTACGAGAAATTTCAAAAAGAATGAAAAAATACGCTCTAAAACGAGATTTTTTTACGAAATATTTCAAATTAGGATGATCGCTTTGCGGAAAACTCGTCGTAGTTTGATGAATATTCTTAATATATGCCTAATATAGGAATAATTCGCTTTCGTAACCTAATATTTTACGAGATATTTCAAAAAGAATGGAAAAATACGCTCCAAAACGAGAATTTTTTACGAAATATTTCAAAATAGGATGACCGCATTGCGGAAAACTCGTCGTAGTTTGATGAACATTCTTAATTTCTTCTTAATATGGGAATAATTCGCTTTGAAAACCTAATATTTTACGAGAAATTTCAAAAAGAATGGAAAAAAACGCTACAAAACGAGATTTTTTACGAAATATTTCAAAATAGGATGATCGCATTGCGGAAAAACGTCGTAGTTTGATGAATATACTTAATATCTACCTAATATAGGAAAAATCTGCTTTCCTAACCTAATATTTTACGTGAAATTTCAAAAAGAATGGAAAAATACGCTCCAAAACGAGAATTTTTTACGAAATATTTCAAAATAGGATGAGCGCATTGCGGAAAACTCGTCGTAGTTTGATGAATATTCTTAATATCTACCTAATATACGAAAATTTCGCTTTCCTTACCTAATATTTTACGAGAAATTTCAAAAAGAATGGAAAAATACGCTCCAAAACGAGATTTTTTAGGGAAATATTTCAAAATAGGATGATCGCATTGCGGAAAAATCGTCGTAGTTTGATGAACATTCTTAATTTCTTCTTAATACAGGAATAATTCGCTTTAAAAACCTAATATTTTACGAGAAATTTCAAAAAGAATGGAAAAAACGCTACAAAAAGAGATTTTTCCGAAATATTTCAAACTAGGATGATCACATTGCTTAAAGTCGTCGTATTTTGATAAATATTATTAATATCTACCTAATATAGGAAAAATTCGCTTTCCTAACCTAATATTTTACGTGAAATTTCAAAAAGAATGGAAAAATACTCTCCAAAACGAGAATTTTTTACGAAATATTTCAAAATAGAATGATCGCATTGCGGAAAAATCGTCGTAGTTTAATGCATATTCTTAATGTCTACCTAATATAGGAAAATTTCGCTTTCCTAACCTAGTATTTTACGAGAAATTTCAAAAAGAATGAAAAAATACGCTCTAAAACGAGATTTTTTTACGAAATATTTCAAATTAGGATGATCGCTTTGCGGAAAACTCGTCGTAGTTTGATGAATATTCTTAATATATGCCTAATATAGGAATAATTCGCTTTCGTAACCTAATATTTTACGAGATATTTCAAAAAGAATGGAAAAATACGCTCCAAAACGAGAATTTTTTACGAAATATCTCAAAAAAGGGTGATCGCATTGCGGAAAAATGGTCGTAGTTTGATGAACATTCTTAATTTCTTCTTAATATGGGAATAATTCGCTTTGAAAACCTAATATTTTACGAGAAATTTCAAAAAGAATGGAAAAAAACGCTACAAAACGAGATTTTTTTACGAAATATTTCAAAATAGGATGAGCGCATTGCGGAAAACTCGTCGTAGTTTGATGAATATTCTTAATAACTACCTAATATACGAAAATTTCGCTTTCCTTACCTAATATTTTACGAGAAATTTCAAAAAGAATGGAAAAATACGCTCCAAAACGAGATTTTTTAGGGAAATATTTCAAAATAGGATGATCGCATTGCGGAAAAATCGTCGTAGTTAGACGAAGATTATTAATATCTACATAATGTAGGAAAAATTCGCTTTCAAAACCTAATATTTTACGAGAAATTTCAAAAAGAATGGAAAAATACGCTCCAAAACGAGATTTTTTTTCGAAATATCTCAAAGTAGGATGATCGCATTGCGGAATTTTTGCCGTAGTTTGTTGAAGACTATTAATATCTACATAATATAGGAAAAATTCGCTTTGCATACCTAATATTTAACGAGAAATTTCAAGAAGATTGGAAAAATACGCTCCAAAACGAGGTTTTTTTACGAAATATTTCAAAATAGGATGATCGCATTGCGGAAAAACGTCGTAGTTTAATGAATATACTTAATATCTACCTAATTATGGAAAAATTCGCTTTCCTCACCTAATCTTTTTCGAGAAATTTCAAAAAGATTGGAAAAATGAGCGCCAAAACGAGATTTTTCCGAAATATTTCAAAATAGGATGATCGCATTGCGGAAACATCGTCGTAGTTTGATGAACATTCTTAATAAATAATTAATATAGGAACTAGTTGCCCCGTGCGAAAATTTCGCAGACGATCAGTAATACTCAATTTCCCCAACCAAATACATTACAGCAACTACTCTAATCACTACAGACTAATACACAAACAATAAGACATGCCAAAAAAATCGTACCTTGATATTCCATGTCAGTGTCAGTTTCGACATACGTCGTTTGTAGTGATAGATTTGTAGAGAGAATTTTCTTTTAGCACTATAATCACGAATAGTACGCGTCATTTATATAACGACGTATATGCATTTTATCCTATACCGAATACCCCAATTCACTTAATGCATTTATTACATCATGAATTTAGACAAAAATACAAAACATCACTACCACATTTTGGTAAACTCTGTTCTTCAAAATGCCACTTCCTTTTATGATGTGTCACTTAAGGCTTCGTGTTTAACATATATAACCAAGATACAACAACAAAGATACTTCCTGCATCCACGTTACTTATTTATTTTCTATTTTTTCTCTTCGTACACGAATTATAAAAATAATTACTGCTCGTCTGCAGTGAAATTGCATCTCATAAATTCACTGAATCAGATTTATTCAAGTACTGAAAGATATACAGTCAGCAATAATCAGTTGAAAGCTTGTTGTCCTGCTGGTGTAGAATGAGAGAAAATGTTACTAATTTGGGAGAAGGAAGCATGAGGGGGAAGCATCTGCGGTGTGAGTCTCACTTTCAGAAGACCATAAATTGTGATTCATTGTCGAAGTGCAAAGTAAAGTATCGCAAATGTAGCAAACCCATCGCCCCCCATTATTTGAATGTCTCTCACACAAATATTGTAGTCAATCATGGTATTTTAACCCATTCACAAAACTTAGATTTTAAAATACTACTCTTACGTCTACTACTAAACATACTATTAAATTGTTTGAGCATATTTTTGTACTACGGGCATAGCGAAAGGGAATGGAGGCTTGGGCTTTCGTTACGCTTGTATTCCATAGAGGTGAGTTTTCTTGAATCGCAGGTATGATATCCAAGGTATTCTTTACTCCAAGGTATGAATAAATATAGAATATTATCTATTCTGTGAGTAAAATATAAACACTAAAAATCATTTGATACAAGGTTTAGGTATATAGAAAATTTGCAACACGAAAGTTTCACCAAAATTAATTTGAATTGAACGACCTAATTCTTTTGATCGGTATGGGGTATGACTCATAATTAGAACCTTACATTTTTTCTATGAATACTCCAAAATCTAATCATGATACTAAAAATCGAATATTCTACTATGGTCGATCTTAAATTTAAATGACCGAGAAGTAATACGATGCAACGTTATTCAAACATACCAAGCGATACTCCTGTGACACAAACATTAACAATCCGGCAATTCTCATGTTTCTGTAGTTGACGTTCTGCTCCCAAAAGATGTAAAGTAGCCGGTTTATTAAACTGTTATAGTTGCTCGCAATCTTGAGTTCTTCGTTTATGGAGTCCATATATTACTTCCGAGTACTTTTTCAATCATTATAAGGCCAAGTATTAAAATCACTTTCTCATTTTTGAAATTGTTTACACTCGTCACTAAGTAAACAAATTTAATCTTTATATAGCAACCCGGGCATTGTTTCGTCCAGTAAACTACGCGATGATTTAAATCAGTGATTCCCAAACTTTTTCGAGCCACCGCCCCCTTGGATCCATAAAACAGTACTCAACGCCCCCCAAGCGGTAACTTTATAATAATAATCAGAATCATAGGCTAAATAACCAGACGAGGAACATTGTAATAATTAAATTAAAAACAATGACTGATCAAATGTTTATTTAGAATCTAATAAATGTATAGTTTTCATAGAACATTTATGCAAAAGGTAAAAACCATGGGAAAAACGACAAACGAAATTCACTGATATTGGAACGTACTAGAATTGAATTTCGAGAAAAACGCGGCCTTTTTAAATATTAAAATATTACGTAGTAAAACTGTTAAAGATGTTATAACGCGTTTACAAGATTTCAAGCAATCCGGAGATCGTAAATTGTATTTTTTATATATTATAAATACTTACAACCATTTAGGTAAGCATTTAGTATGTCTAAATTAAATTGTAGTGAGATTATAGCCACCCAATTCTTAAGCTATTCACGCCTATAGTGACAACTTCAGTGAAAAATCGAATTTCTCTGAAATTACAAGGAAAGGCTCCGTTGGAATTCGCCGGTGAGAATCAAGGGACAAAATTAATAATGTATTGTATTGTGAAGAAAGGTCAGGCTTTCCTATATATACATATCACTGGCGAACTCATACGTAAATGAATACACGTTAGGGGGTATCGAAAAACAAACATTTATTGTAGTGGGAACGAAATAGGTTGGAAAAGTTGCCTTTTAGGCTCAATAAGTGTGCAAAAGCACGGCTCTGACAAAGTTCGTCTTGGGCCTAACCAAATAGCTCAACAATTCGAAATTATAGTGAAAATTGCGTTTTTTTAAGGAAAGTTAATTTTTTCATGGAGCATAAATACATTTGATTAAATAAAGGTTTATAAAGATCTTATTTAATTCATATCCTTTTTTAATAATGTATCAACCAATCTGTTCCAATTATGGATGAGCTAGCTTTTCTTTATTTTTGAAGGGAATGCATTGTCTATGCTACCAGATGTTTCTGTCTTCAGCTGCCCTATTCATCTCTAAATAAATATGGAAATCCTCGGTCTCTGCATTTATTTTATACATATCCTTGTTCTTCCTTTGTTTTGCTAGAATCTTATGGATAATTAACATGGACTTAGAAGAAGACATTCTTATTTTTATTATCATAGCTTTCACATGATATTATAGGGTATTGTTATTATAATAAGAGTGTTTATTCAGATGTTCAGTGATGTATTCAAGATTACTTCGATGTAAATGATTTAAACCTTGACTTCCAATTTCTATTTCTAATTGAAGGAATTAGAGCACTAAAACTAAAAAGATATGAAGTAAAATATTAATTTAAATAAGAAGCTTAGGGTGGTCATATAATATACAGTTCTGAACTTTTATTGAGCGATAATTACAGTTTCAATTATTTTGAAATAAAACTGACATAAATAGGCGCCGCAAAAAGAAATTTGTCTTATTTCGCATTCATTCTTCGCATTCAAGGCTGTGTTCTAGGACCGTTCATTCTAATTTAATTCAGCAAAAAATATCTGAAATCGATCTAAATCAACTTTACGGTCATTTCTTATTAGAGCAATTCCAAGTCGTCCAGACTCGAACCAAGGATACCATTGGTAGGAAAATCGATATGTGTTAGGTCATTCATCCACTAACCAATTCTTAAATTTCATATTTCTATCACGCCGAGAAGTGCGTGAAATTAATTTCCATAAATTTCTCCCATGCATTTCATACGGGGGTTACTGACATCGAATAAAATATACACACACCGGTGATTATTACGTAAAATTATGAGAGAAATTTGTGCGTTCACACTGGTCCCTACTTTTCAACCACTCTCACACATTTACAGAAGAGTCGAAGCCTTTACCAATTCTCGCTAATGTAAGTGAGTGTTATTCCGTCCTACAAGACATTATCCCGTTGTAAGAAAGGAGTGCGAATTGAAAGCAGTAGAAAAAAGAATGATAAATTTTATACATGACAAAAGCATATTGTCAATGACAAATTCAGTAGATAAGGGATCACAATTATATTAAAAGTATACGATAGGAAAGAGGTTTTCCTCGAGATTTGATGAAAACGTGTTTTTCGATTAATTCTCTCGATTATTTTTCTCTCTTAAAATCACAAAGTTTTTTCAAATATTTATCGAAAACCAATGATAATTATGTTAGGCGGAAACCTATGACTTATAGCTAATTCCATTTAAAAACGAATTCACAAAAGACCTCAATTTACTTGCTAAAAACGAATTTAAAAAAAATGTTAACCGATAATCTCACAACCTCATACATGCTTTGGTTCATCTGGTAGTTTCCCCTTAAGCAGTGTATTTACTTATACTTTTTGCTAAAATTTATGGCTGAAATTCTGTTTTGTATAACAGGCAGATTGAATTGCAGCCATATACAAAAAACCATTTAAAAGATTCCTATTTAAGATTCTATCTCGCTTTATATGTGATTTTCTCTGACTTCGGTTTCCTTTATCTAGGCTTTATTAGGCTATTGGCACTGCCGATTGCCTGATAAGACAGATTTTTCCTGTCCCCATTATAGCCAATCCTCCACCTAATTTGATAGACAAAAAATTGTTCATGTTACTATTAAGTTTTGCATTAGAAACTAAAACATAGAAAGAAAATCTTCTCCTCGTGTTGAGATCAGTCAGCCTTTAACACTTTTGTGACTGTTGTCATCTATAGGTGACAGAGATTTTCCTACGCAAACATACAACTGTCATCTATGGATTATGCAGGTATTTGGTGGGTTGGATATAGATGTAGAGAATTGGGGTGTATAATTCTAACTTTTCTTATCCTTTTCTAGGTGATTTCTGACCTTTCTTTCTGCACTAAGCAGAAGAACTCACTCCCTGGGGTATTTCACCTAATCTTTTGGGGCATTGGGCTGTGGCAAGCTAAATCTTATTACAGGTGTTTTACCAAAGAGTTATTTATAGCATTAATTGCTAACATCAATTTGGAAATAAAACTCTTGTATTTTTCTTATTTTGTACAAATTTTGAACAAAACTTTACTGTTAATATTAAGACATTTCGAAGTACATCACTGCCATTATAGAAGCACAGTAAATACCCTAATATTAAGGGTAGAATATAGCTTAAAAATTGTACATAATCAGAAAATATAAGATTTTAATTTCCAAGGTAATATAGTTAATTATAACTATATAATTATAGCTATATATAACTCTTTGGGAAAACGACTGCAATATCATTTAGTTTGCCATCAAAGCCTTCTCTGCACAAAAGAGAGAGCCATAAAAGCTCTTCTAAATGTTTCAAGCAGAACTCCTGGACGTCCACTTTTTCAACATTTAAAGTTTCTCACTCTTCCCTGTATTTATATCCTTTCTTGTGCCATATTTGCAAAAAATAATCTTCATCTTTTTCCTTTCAACTCCAACATCCATACTCATTATACCCGTCAAAATAATGATATTTACTCAAAAGGCCTTTTACTGTATCCAAGAATATCTTGGTGATAACTGGTAATCTTACTTTACTTTCTTATACTTAAATTTCTATCTTATGAGTACCTAATTTGTCTCAGTAACCTTTCCCTCCTTTTACATTTCCTTTGATAACTTTTTTATGTATTTTTTGTATAATTGTGATTTTTTTTTAATTGTGATTATACTTTTGTGTTTCCTGTTTGATTTGACAATGCCTATACTATATTTTGTAGTCCTTGGCTTAATAAATTTGAATTTGAATTTGAATATAACTCTTTGGGAAAACGACTGCAATATCATTTAGTTTACTATGGTCCCATACTACGAAAGGGTTGGTGAATTACCTAGAGACAATTGCAGTGGCTTAGGAAAGGGTACAGAGCCCAGCTGAGAAGGGTTCAATTCTATATCTGGCACCATCAGAGCAAGAAAGTTAATCCATGTCTGGAGAAGTTTTTAACAGAATACTGCCTCTCAAAAGGGTTAAAGCATTTCAATGAAACAATTGTCCCAACTTAAGTTGTGATTATTGTTGTCTAGCTTTTTCTCGTCTAGCGAAATTCGAAATTGATTAAAATTTCCAAAAGTCATATATGACCTAATATGTAGATGTATTTCAAATGAGAATATGAGAAAGTAAAAATCACATGTATTGAATCAGGCTTTAATGTGATGAAAGGGTCTTTATGCGAATTGGTTGTAGAAAATTAACTTCGTATTTCCCGGTAAGAGACGCATTTATCGCTGCGATACTGTCTTACACCGAGATTTGTGCGGCGCGTTTTGAGTCAGAATCTCGTGAAAGCTGGTCGAGTTCGGTCTTGTAAGGCACGTGATACCTCTTGGATTGTTGATTTCTTCTTTACATTAGAAGTGTGTTTGCTTTCTAGATATTTCAGGATAACTATAGAATTAAAGTTTCCTTGATTTTTTGGAGATTTTCGAGGATTCACAACTGAAATGATGAGAAAATTTTTATTATAGAGACACCTTACCTATTCCTTTGATTGTCTCGCTCTTTCCCTTTTTTGACATTTTAATTCTTAGTATTTCTCAACAGAATAAATGCCATGTCCCCAGTAAAGATCGAAAATGATTTTCTTAACAAAATCATTTCAATGGTTGAAGGCATTTGAGTATAATTTGAGCATTTTCAACATACTAGGTATGTTCTGTCAAATGAGACAGCGATATGTGATATTTTATTCGAAACTTTGGAGTTTATCAAGAAATGTTTCAGTTGATTTTACTTTTTGATTTAATTCTCAATGGACTTTCAGACGAGTAAATTTATTCGTTTTCTAATATTGTAATGATAGATGTGATTGGCCTATTCTTTCGACTGGATCAATTCTGGTTAACACATGTTCAGTAACTGACAATTAATGCAAGTTTAATTTTATTTATATATATCAAAGTGGTTTATCCTTAATTAATTATTACGAAATTGAAATTTTTATATTTCCGCAGCGAACCTTGGTGAAGAGGGAAGGTATTCATCATTATTCATCCCACTGTTGGCTTCCAGATAAGGAAACCTTTCGGAGACAAAGAGTCATGCAGAGCTTGAAGATTTTGGTATCATCGAGCCGTTGCCCTTCTCGTGCTTTCCTTAGCAAATGAAGACTCATTTGTAGTGTTTTTGTTGGGGAAAGAGGATGGATTCCTAAGGGCTGTGAAGGTGTTAAGGCTTTTTAAATAACCTACGTCGATAACATCTGGAAGTAAGACGACCCAGTGGTGTGGTGAATCAGTGGTGTATAGTGCAAGTGAAGTTATTGATGCGGCAGGCCCAGTTTGCTGCGTACTAAGATGTTCTACAACAAACCTTCGCTGTTGGTGAGTAAATATTTTTGCGAACAAATAGTTCCTATATTTCTTTGTAACATTTTCCTGTAATGAAATCATGCTCTAAAATCTTATGAAATGCATTATGCAAATGGTGCCATCCTTAAAATCAGAATTTTGTGCAGAAAGATGCTAGGGTCAGTCAAGTTCTCATCTTTGACTTATTTGATCTCTTCGTAGATTCTTATAGAGAAAATAGGAATGTAATTAGTGGGGTTAATTCTGTTCAACCTTGTTGAACGTTTCTTCTACTTCAGTGGTTCAGTTCTCAATTCAAGGCTAATTTCAACTTATATTTTCATCCTCTGCTATGGCAGTTATGCTTCTTCCATAATAGCTTATTTTTCTGAACGTCATGCATTTAAATTTTCAGCACATTTTCCTTTTTTTCAGTTTAATGTCACTGAACTCTTTCATTCATAGTATGCAAGGTATCTAGTCACATTTTTGTGGCAGATGTAGTTTAATCCTATTAACTATATTAATCTGATAATGTTAACAGTTCTTGTTTTTAACTATTCATAATAGGTACATTTATTACCTTTGAATGGCAATTTCGAATATTTTGTCTTTAGACAAATTTTTTTGCGTGTTTGTTAGTCTCTAGTTCATTAGTTCAGCTTCATTTTTGTCTAGTTAAGTCTTTCTTCTCCTCAACATTATTCTTCTGTCCATATTTTGAAACACTGTTTGGGCACTTGAAATAAAAGCCATGATTATCAAGGGATACTATAGTGGAATCCTATTCCACTATAGTATCTTCTGTTCTAATAATCCTTTGTGCTTCATAAAGACTGTTACAGTTATATATTATTAATTATTTTGTCATTCACGTACTATGGAAGGGAACTTCTTGGAAAGTGATAAGGAGAACGTTCAGTTGTTTTACGAGAGAAAACTTTATTTGATTGAGAAATCTCATTCCTTTTCATGATTTTCTGCTTATTAATTTGAGTCCAAAATTTTTTAACCTATGATTGCCTTTTTTGATTCAAGTTATTCAAAATTCAATTTATTTTAATTCCTAAGGATACATTTTTCAAAGAAATTATTTCACTTCAAGAAGCCAAAGTTGTTAACTTTTGTGAACAATTTCTAGTACAGAGTTACAGATGACGGAATGTATATATTTTCATATTCTTACAACAAGTCTAAGGATGCTTAGTTTCTGGGAAATTTTATCACATATAACTTATTTTAGTCAAAATTAACCATATTTTACAAAGGAACTCCTGGGAATATTTCTTAAGGAGTTTATTTAAATCTTTCTGCATTTTTGTATTGCTAGCTAAATTTTGACAGTTTTCTTGTATTAGCATAATAGAAAGAGATTTAATCAAGTTTTGCTAAATGTTTCAACATGGAATGCCAAATTCTTCAAATCTCAATGAAAGCAAGCAGTTTTAAAAAGTAATGTGATTTATGTTGGAATATTAGTGAAACAGATGACCTTGGGAACTCAGAAAGCTTTTGCAGTATTTCGTATTTTTTCGTATTTCCCTGAAATTCATATTTTATGTGATTTGTAATGATTTACTTTTCCAAGAAAATTTTTCTTGTATCTTATGTATTTTTTAAACAGTTACATACTCAACGGCTTGGTGTTGATCTCTAAATGTCAAAATTTTACTCAGCACAATTGATTATTTAAGTCACAAGGTTAATGCAACTGTTGCTAAATAAATAAATGACCTTGGGGATATTAATACTTGTAGATCATAATGTATATTTTATATTTTCTTATTCTCTTATCATATATAGCAGAACTTAATGCTTCTTGAATACTCTTCATGGAGTTCAAATTTTCCCTCTTTGTATGCTTAAATTGCATTTTCTACGATATTTTTTCACAATATAAGTTCGTGATTTACTAATTATTTTCTGTCTAAATCTCAGGGAGGAATATTATTGTTAGGAAGAATTATCCTTTCAGTTACTGTTGTGTTATTTCATAGTTGCATCCAAACCTTAGAATTTATCTAAAATATGAGTGCTTCAATTGATTCTGTCCATTGAGTTCAAGCGTTGCAGTCAAATAAATTTAGAGGGCATCTGTTATTTAATTAAAAGTTACTTAATTATTTGATGGAAAGTTTAGAGTTAAAAATTACAGACTTTGATGAATCTTTTATCTAGATAATCAATTAATAACCATTTGGAAGATGTTTTTAATGTTCTTATTTTTGTTATTCATTGGTTTTTATTCAAAGTGTTGATGGGTTTTGTGATGAAATTGCTGTAAATTTCTACATTTCTCTATGTTAAGTTATTGAATAAAGAGATATTAACTAATTATGGTCATTAAATTTTGATACCAAAACGGAGCTGTAGTGTGGTGCTAAGTTGAGTTTATGTGGGTTTTACAGTAAATAATAGGAAGATTTGAGTGCTATTCTTCTGTGTTGAGGGCAGTGAAAGATTAAATTGAAGAGCAAATAAGCTTTTTGCCATTTACTAGGTATTTAACAAATATCTAGCACTGTGCAACATTGTTAGAAATAGAGATTTTATTCTGATTGGATTTAAAGTGGGTTATTCATTACTCAGAATCATGATAGAGTAGTATGTTGTTTAGTGATATACTTGTTGCTTGATATTTTAACAGGATAAACAAAGATAGGCATGTTCTTGCATGTTTCTTGATGCAGAAGTAATGGAAACTAAATTATTAAAAGTAATGGAAGTAATTGAGTGAGGATTTGAAGTATTATCAAAGCTCTTATTACTATGCCTGCTTTAGTTAAGATTTTGATCATGTAGAATACTTGAAAGCAACAAGAGCTAATACATTAAATAACAATTTAAATGGGTTTACAGGGACAATGTGTTTGGGATTTCAGCATAGAGTGAGGACATGATAGTTTAAATAGTAAAAGTAATCAACAATTTAATTATTTGACTGGATAAAAGAAATCTTGGAAGTCTGAATGAAACAACTGAAATAACTTATGTTCTGAGGATCTCTTACTGCATTTTATACTATTAAGTCAATCTTTTATTCATGATTAATCTACTTTAACCTTTCCTGTCATGTAAAATTGAGTATTAATCGATTTTGTAATTTGTTATACATAGGACAGACCAAAACCATGTGAAGAGCAGCCAATCCAGCTAACTTCGATGAAGATCAAGTATCAGAAGACCAAAGTTACATGTTAGACTTCTCATGGAAGAACATGCTGATTTATTTTCAAGTTATTAACTCAAATATAGAGGTATCCTAGTTTACCATTTTGATAGAGATTTCAACAAGTGTTTTATTATGAAATATTTATTTATACCTTTAGTGAAATTTGTCTATGCAAATTTAAATGCTTAAGATGTTTTATTATTCAACTTTAAAAGTGCTTTGCAATCAAATTGCTTTGTCATTAAAGATATCTTTTTGTATACTGATCAGACAGTGCAAACTTAAATTTATTTTCAGTCAAGTAATAATTTGAATGTTTGTTGATTTGTTATAATGTTCATTTAATTTTATGGAAGTTCGATTGAAGCGTTCGAGTTGAGAAAAATATTTGAATATCCTCATGTTTATTTAAGATTGAATTGAAAAGAGCATGAAGTATTTATTTAGCTAGCTTCAGTGAGGATTAAGTATCTGAAATTATTAGAAGACCAAATTTCAGTTCGACTTTTCGTGGAAAAACATGCTGATTTATTTTCAAGTAATTCAAATGTATAGGTATGCCTCTTTGTCTTTTTGATAGAGGCTTTAATAAGTGTTTTATTATCAAATTTGCATTTATACAATTAGTGAAATGCTTAGGTTTTATTATTCAAGTTTAAAAATGCTTTGCAATCAAATTCCTTTGTCTTTAAAGTCTTCAAATCTTCATATGCTGCTCAGTCAATGCAAACTTGAATTTATTTTCAGTGGAGTAACAGTTTGAATGTTAATGTTGATTTGTTATAATGTTAACTTAATTTTCATTCAAGTTTGATTGTATTGAAGAGTTTGAGTTAAGAAAATATTTGAATGTTATTATGTTTATTTAAGATTGCATTGAAAATAGCAAGAATGATTTTAATAAAGTATTTATTTATGCAATTGTACAATTTTTTCCAGCTCCAAATGCAGAGTAGAAAGTTCAAGTACAACATCTTGAAATATTTCTCCAAGTCTAACTTGACAACATGCTGAGAAATTCAAAGTCCAAAACACTTGTTTCTGATAGAAATAAAAAGAAGTCCAAAATGTAAACGAAAATTTTGGTGACCTTGAGAATGACCTGGAAATTTTCAGTGACCTTGAAATTGAATTTTTCTCTCTCCAAGAGAATCTTGGACATATTATAGAAAATATTGATGATGGTAGAACTCTAAATTAATTTGACTTTTTTATTGTCATTACACAAATATAGCTTATGGGGGTCTTATTGGCCAAAGAGTATTACTTACTTTTTGAATAACCCTTGTAATATGGCCTGAAAGAGAAATTCTAAATCAATTATTGAATGCTTTGAAATTAGTTATTCAAGGGATCAATGTTGCATTTAAGTGGATGAATTTTTTACAGAGCATTTTGGATCATCGAGAAAATGAAAAGCAAACTACCTCATACCTCACCATAATTAGTATATCTCATTCTCTCTATAGAGGTTTTTGTATGAATTAACTGTAGGATTGAGGCTTCAATTGCTTTTGGGCGAATTACATTAAGAAAGCAAACATAACAAGACCATCATAAAACCTTGAGTATTGAAATTTATCTGTACATAGCATAATAATTACTCATGTATGTATTTATATGATATAAGTAACTTACTTCTGAAATGCATAGAAGAACTAATTGAAGAAATAATTTGCTACACTTCCCCATAACCTTTGTCAGTTTAGGATTTGTAAGAGTGTCTAATTGTATATTAACATTTGTACTTACTTTTACAAAAGCATCATTCATTGGCTAGGTTCATTCATTGGCAATAAAAAATATTTCATTAGGAAATGCTCCAAAAAATCAATTTTATCATATACAATGTGTTATTCACTGTGTATTACATAGCCTACTTTCTTTTGAAGATATGAATAAATCACAAGGTCCTAAGAACAATAAATACAAAAAAGGGAAATTCGGTATGTATTCTTATTATGATAGTCATTCATTAGAGGAAATTATTTGTCCTGTGTGAAATTTTTGCATAAATGGTCGCACCGAGGTGGATGCAATTTTAATGAAATAAAATTGTAGTTTGATTGAAATGAAAAATTAAGCTGTCTTAGCTGTCACAAACCATCATATTACAATTAATTTCAAAGAGAAATATCGACAAGAATTACATCTTCAGAGAAATGTTTAATTGCTCCAAAAGAACAGAACTAGATCTTTACAGATGTGAAAAATAATGTATGAGCAATTCAATAAAAATTTATACAAAATTTTGCAATATTTACTAATTCTTAACCCCATGGTATAAGAAAAACAACATTAATTACCTCAAAAAATGCTGGCATAAAATTGGATGGTAGGGGTAGTTATCATTAATACAAAAATCTTGTAAGATAAGCAAAAACTAAATATCTTCTATTATATATATATATATATATATATATATATATATATATATATATATATATATATATATATATAGTTTTGAGACTCAACAGAATCTCCAATAGCAAATACAGTACCAAAAACTTTTGAAATCTGATAGTGTGATTTGTATTTTATTCATCTAAAATAAAAAGAATGATCTACTGTCTGAATTTTCATCATTTCTAAAGATCTGGATGTGTTCTATTAAATTTCTAGTTAATATAATTAAATTATCATTGAAATCATTCAAGATTAATTCATGTGTGGCAATCATGATTCTACAATTTGATGTAACTATTTGGTCCCACTTAAGTAAAAATACTACTGGCATTGATAATATACATGTATTTTTGTATGATAATATTTATTGATAAGAATAAATTCATGCCTTAGAGCAAGCTTTCCTTTATTGCTGTAATCTAATTGACGAATGTTTCATTTTTCCCAGGTATATCCAAAACCATTAGCTTCCAGTTTCAAATTCAATTGGTCTGCAAGGAAAAATATGCTCTTAAACTATAAATGTCAAATTAAAGTAAAATATATCTTGAAACAAACATCCTCTGCCACATGCCAAAAAAAGCAATCAGCATGTTAATATAGATGTAGAACATTCAAAAATGTAAATGACTTGCTTTAGACCAGTTTCAGGACAATTATGAGTTCAATTATAAAATGTTGAGAAATTAGAGAGAATTATTTATGAAATCTATAAGAAAGGGTGAATTAGTGTAATAGTTATTATTTTCTGAGGTAGCTTGGTCAAGCATCTCTCCAAATGAAATATAAACCTAGTTACATCAGACTTCTCTTATAGCTCTTAACTTACAACTTCCCATACTCCTGTCTACATTACCCAATTTATCAAAAACATCTGTGCTATTTTAAAACTCAATAGCTGAAGCTAGTTGGTTTTCAAGGGATTTACAAATTTTCGAATTCACCGCCTCAGACATATTTCTGAAATAAACAATGAAGAAAATAAAGAATCTCTCATAATATTTTGAAAAAAAATTAATTACAAGTTATGAAATAGTATCTGTGCGCTCCCAGACATATTTATCCATGAAATCACTTGGATCATCGTAACGTCTTCGATGAAATTTCCAGAAAGTTCCAGAAACCATTTCCCGCCTTTTTCCATCCTAAAATCGCTGTTTAGGAGGGAAATTTTGGCGCCAAATCTGCGATCACTTTTATAGAATTGACTCATTTCAGTTTGTGCTTCGGAACCGAGAGGACCTGTCTCTGCTGAAGACACAGAAAGTTGGATTCGTAGGCAAAGTAAGAACTTTGGAAAAGTCTTAAATGTCTAGTTTCACAATAACTCTCTTTAATTATCATACAATTATCTTTTAATTAAACCCTTCATAATTACAATTAATTGATATTACTATTGGAGTTTACAATGCCTTATTTTCTTTATAGTGTCCTGTGGTTAACTTCGTCTGTAAGCAGCAGGAAGATATCCTGTGATTAGTGAGTGAGTCAAAAAGTGGATGGAAAGAAAAACAGCTGTTAACTAAAAGCATAATTGAGAATTAGATAGATAGAGTAATTATAAATTAGATTGAATTAAGTTGCATAGCTACTTAATAGGGTTAACGTAAATCATAAATAAAGTAACGATATTGGATTGAAAATAAGGAAAATCAAGAAGAGGCCAGGAATAGGAAAATATGAAGGCATAGACCAACTACAATAAACTAACTCCTGGTTGAATAAATTGAAGTTAAAAGGAAATTAAGATTGAAATTTCTATATCAAAATAAATAAATTTGATCATTTTGATGGAAGAATATTTTTGATAAAAAGAAAAAAATATTTACTTATTAACATATTATCTGTCAACTGGATTGAATATTTAATTGAAAAATGTTGGCTCAGATTAGGAAACATAATTAATCAATCATTAGCTTGCAGTTTGCAAGCATCTTTTACTTATTATCATATTATCTGTCAACTGGGTAGTAGTTTGAAGATCTTGGCTCAGATTGGGAAACATCATTAATCGAAAATTTACAAATAGATTGGTTATTTTCTTCAATTACATTTCAACTTCATCTCTGATTGTGCAGATGAACTATTTCACTTCTATTCATAATAATTCTGAATTATTGATCACAATAAAAAAATTCCCTCCTTTTTCCTATTAATTTTTAAGTTAAAGAAATTGAAGATTAAAATCCAGTCAGGGAGTATACTGTTTGAGTTTGAAGAATAATAGCTCAAAGAAATTATTTAATATCTTAAGAAGACGATATCTTGCTTAAGTTACATGGTGGGTGTGTTTCTGTCATAGTTGTTGATTGATTTTATATCTTAGGTTACCCCTACCAGTTGCAAACATTGGCTTTTGTGTAGTGAATTAGTGTGTTTAAGAAACTTTATTATCTTCTTAATACCTGTACTAGTTGGTAGCTTTGTTAACAATTAAATTAATGAATGACCTTGATGTATTAATTTTGTACTCGATGTAATACTCAATATGAATAAGCTATGTTTTTCATTAACAAACCTTATTAATTTCATTTTTGTTATCAATTAGTAATTTTTCATTCTTCGATTATAGGTTCCATTATTGTATTTTGCTGTAAGTAACTAATAAAAGTGCTAATAGCTCATGGAAAGGTAGGTGATGGCAATGTAACAATTTGATATCTTGCTAGACAGCCTGCAATGGAAAGGGCTGAACTGTATCTTATACAAACTTATTAAACAGAAAATTGAACATTCTTTGATATATTATAGCACCTGCCTTGCAGATTACTTTTTCTGCAGAAAAGAATCTGAAAATTGCTCGAGATTAAATAGTGAATAGGATCTTTATATGTTGTCAAATTGACTAATATTTAATTCTTTGAAAAATTTGTGGGGAATTTTTGATTTAAAGTGTACATAAACTCATTCCCATATTTATCCTACATATATATTCATGCTTGTTTTTTTATTAAGTTAGATTTGGATAGTGCAAATGTTGATAATGAATATCTTAATTTTCAAAAAGGGACCAATTGTTGTAAGTTAATGTCAGATTCACATGGTTTTTACATATGATTATTGATTGATGAAGAGAAAATTTCATTAATATATTAACTGATAACTATAGCTGATAGATATCCAACTATTGTTTATATTTGCTCTTCTGAACTGTAAAAATATTATTGTTCTTTTTATCACTGATCTCAGAGGTTGAAATCAAATATACAAAGTAACACAGTTACTTAATAATTCCTTTATTTCATTCTCTACATAATCTTGTCATTTAATTTGGTCCTGTATTCTATATATTTCCACATATTTTTAAGAATTTTCCTGAAAAAGTCAATGTTAGTTGTGTGGTTATTCCCTAAATTGAAAATATTCTAAAATAGTAAAGAGTTCAACAACTTGTTATCTGATATGAATCCTTACAATAAGTTTTTTGCATTACTTTGGATGATTTATCCTTATTGTGTGCATGTTGACTTACTGTCCATATATATTTTCTAGAAGACTTGCACTTAACAGTTGACTTCCTAAAAGCTTATGTCTATATAATAATTACGTTTATTGCTGCATATTGCCTAGAAACAATGTTCCTTGAATTTATCTTATTGACAAACACTGAAACTACTAGCAGTAGCAGTTTCTATGTCTGAAAAGAAAGAATCCCCAATCTAACTTTTGTAGTCAATAGCAAATATTGAGGGATTTCAGATCTTAAGGAAATATCTGCCTATCATAAGTATATTTTCTGCATGTAATTAGCAGTCCATGTAGTCCACAGTTGACTTCCTAAAAGCATTTGTCTATATATCTTTAAGATTTACTGATGCCTATGGCCTAAAAACTATATTTCTTGAATTTATCTTAATAACATACTTACTAGCCAGTTTCCAAATCAGGAGATATGTATGGAACTCTGGATCTTCAATTTCCTATTCTGAATTCTCATGCTCATTTAATTCAAGTGGTAATTCTCAGTACTTATGTGATCATAATTGGAAGAATGTTTGTAAAAACCAGTGTGGTTTACCTGTATATTTTCTGCATGTAATTAGCAGTCCATGTAGTCCACAGTTGACTTCCTAAAAGCATTTGTCTATATATCTTTAAGATTTACTGATGCCTATGGCCTAGAAACTATATTTCTTGAATTTATCTCAGTAACATACTTACTAGCCAGTTTCCAAATCAGGAGATATGTATGGAACTCTGGATCTTCAATTTCCTATTCTGAATTCTCATGCTCATTTAATGCAAGTGGTAATTCTCAGTATTTATGTGATCATAATTGGAAGAATGTTTGTAAAAACCAGTGTGGTTTACCTGTTGCTACCAAAGGGACCATAGGGACAAATACAAGAGTTTAGTAGTACATGTAAAGGTAGAAGTTCATTTTCCCCAATTTTTCATTTTGAAATGCATTTTAGTAGGATATACTATAAGAAAAATATCCAACCATTCTATTTCATTTTTATGTTTTTTTTCTAGAATGGGAAGTTGTAAGTCAACTGCAGCTGGGAAGAAGATATATAAAAACTGGAATGTAAGATGCAAGTACTATGCAATTATTGTAAATGATGAAACTCATAAATGAACAATTCTCTTCTGTCCAAGGCCTTGTTTTTTATATGTATACATATTTAATTTATAATAATAAATATTTATAATTAAATAATAAAATAAATTATGTATATTTATTTGAGTTAGGAATGAACAATGTATAAATAATTATTTTACTTATTGTGGAAACAAATAATTTTTTGAATTATTTGATTTATTTTTGCATCATAGACCTCTAAAAAACATAAAGTTAAAATAGTTGCACATATATATGTCAAATACTATTGTTTAGTCCAAAGAATAATTTTTGGCATAAATTTAATAATGTAATTTAATTTTGCAATTTTATAATCTACTTATGCAAACTAGACCATTGTCACATGTTGGTAAATGTATCACTGTATATAATGAGACTGTTGAATTGTAACAAATTATTATATCGATAAGGTCTCCTAAAGAATTTGCATCCTAGGCCATGAAATAAAAATTATCCACAAATATATAGACAAAATATTATACAGCCAGGAGAATGTTTTCCCTTCAATAAAAGTCAGCATAATGTCTGCAATACAACTCATGAGGGAAACCCCCATTCCCTGTTAGAATGGGGAAAAATGGGAGAGGGAAAGGGTACAGACAGGGGCAAAGTAAGGTTATGGGACAGGAGAGAAGGTAGATAGGCAGGTGAAGAGGGAGGGAGAGAGAAGGGGAGGTGGAGGGGCAGAGGGAGAGAAGAGGGCAGAGGGAGGGATATGAGGGTAGATAGGGGGCCATGGGCAGTGTGGGAAGAGAGGAAGAGAAGGGGGCAGAGAGAGGAACAGAGTCAGAGAGGGAAAGTGGTAGTAAAAGGGGAGACTGTTGGAAAGAGAGGGAAAGAGAAGAGAAAAGGATGGGTGGATATATAGGAAGGGGTGTAAGGGGCAAAGGTAGAGACTGGGGGAGGGAAAGGAGTAGAGAAGGGAAGGGACTGGTAAGAGAAGAGCAGGTGCATCTGAAACGGGTATAACTGAACTTAAAATTTCAGTTCAGTAAGTTCAACAAAAGTTTTCACATATATAGAACTGACTACTCTAGTTTTTTGCTGTGAATAATTTCAGCCATATTTATCACGTATGTCTTCAGATAGAATTTATTGTCTGCCTCAAATGCTGATGCTAAGTTTATATGTTATTTCAACTTGGTGATTATTTTTCCATATTGCCTTTTTTAACATTATCTTTTATAGTGAGTGAATTAAGATAGTGTATTACCATTTACCATCTCAAGTATAGTTTCCTCTGTACATAGCTGTTTTTACTTCAACTCACCTTATAATTTCAACTCTTATAAATGTAGTTACGGGCCACTTACCTTGTAACTACCTCATATGACCGAACTCAGATTACCTGACATTACCAAGTATCTGATTGAATTCTAGTTGTATACATCCTGACTTACCTATAGCACCTTGAAATTAAATGACCTTGTTTTGACATTGATTAACCTTTACCATTCAGTCCTTGCTATAGCTTTTGCTGTCTGAATTTATGGCATTTAACCTGTTATGTAATTTTTAATGTAATTAACCCATACCCTTAACTCCATGTAGTGGCTTCTTTTACATAGATTTAGCGTAAATCAGCTGTAATAGCCAGGTCAGACTGTTCAAGGGATGCAATGAAGGGTTAAAGTTGAGCAAGGGATAAAAATGAAAAAAAAAAACAGTAATGTTATTTTTTTATTCTATTTGGATCTTGTATCTGGGTGCAAATAAAGCTCCTTACATTCTTGAGTTCCACCTCTATAAACTCTTTGTCCCAACATTCAATTTATTTTCTGAACTTAGGAACCTTTCACAAGAGTCCACCAATGACCTTTCTGTATAAATTGCCTGAGTGTTGGTGGCCTCACATGTAAGGGGTTTAAGTCCATTAAGTAAAATGAATGTCTTGGTACAATTATTGTTTGGGTTGAATAATAATGACATGGCCCAGCTTTTAGGGGCCCAACCCCAGTTCTTTATGACCCAGCCTCACTTTCTTATTTAGTATAAAGCTTCACTTTCTTACTTGGTTTTACTTTTCTTCCCTCTTGTTTGTTTTACTGCCTCACCTTAGCTCACAATGAATGACAACTGGTCAAAGGAAAAGGTCAAAGTGGTCAAAGGAAAGAACCTTGGGTCACTTGAGGCCACTTCAGGAGTATTTTCCTTTCTCCTCATGAAAGGACAAGAGGTCCCAATACTTTCCAGATGTATGATGACAATATCTCGGAAGGCTAACATATGATTTTCTAGAAAATTAATTTCTAAGAATATTTATCCAACTCTTTCAAGAGTGAGGATTTTATTCCTCCTTTCCTTATATTTCAATAAACATCTATTACTTGCCATTTTATGACTTGTGTTCACCAATATTTTGATTCTTTAAAGTAAATCGTTTTCATGAGATGGAGAAAAATCTGTAGTTCATCTAAAATTACGTAAGACTGAGAAGTAAAGGAGAAATAGTCTGCCTTAGCCAGGACTTTTCTTAAGTTAAACTTAAATCTCTTCTTAAATCCTTAAGAAGAACATGAATTGTACTTAAATATCTTGGGATAGCTTCAATGCATTCAGCCTATCAAAGTCCTAGTGATTTTACTTTTATGGAATGAGAATAATGTTATTATGATTATTAATAAAGTTTCTCTTTATTTTGTTATTACTTACAAGCAAATAATTTATGTAATGAATTTATTTCATTATTATAAAATATATTTTCATAATGACTTGCAATATTCAATTTCTAACTGCAGGAAAATGTAAAGAATTTAGAACTTTTTTCATTAAAGACCTTTTCTTTGCATGCACTTTTCCTGTTCATCCTTACCCTCCACCTTTCAAAATGACCTCTTCACTAATTATATTAGTAAGACGGCAGAAATAAAAAGAATTTGATGACATTGATTGACTTAATCAAGGTAAAGGAGTTTGAGTAAAATTCAAGCAAGGGTTACAAAATATTGCAGCAGCAAATTAAGAATAAAAATACTATGTAAGAGAAAAATGAAACCTGTATTTATCATACACAAGTGAAAGTGCCCATTGATTCTCAAACGGGAAAATAAAGGTTAGCAGTACTTGAGTTAATAATATAAGAGAATTCAACCTCTCTCACATTAAATTGATTCAATGTGATGGATTATCCAAAATGAAAATTTAATATTTCATATTTCTTATAATTTGGATCTGAAATTGAAGATTGATGATAAGATTATGAATCTGTATAGAATCTTGATTTATTTGAACTTGGCTCATGTTCATTGATGATTCTTTTTAACTTAATTTCTCAATAGAAATAGAATGCGCAAACAATTAAACTTTTCAGAGTAAAACACAAAATTTTCTTTATTGTAATAAAAAACAAAATATTGTAGCATTATAACACTTTGATAATCGTACTGTTTTAGAATTGCCCGTATTTTCCCACCCTAGTAGAAAGTAATCAACGGATAAGTAATTATGGGTAATTAGGTGAATATTTTCAATTTCTAGATTGTAGCATTTATTAATCTTTCTCATGAATGATAATTTATAAGAATTGTATATCTTAACCGCTAACTTAATTCATAGCATACTATATGTTCTATGTTAAGTTTACCTCAAGAGTCTTCGTTATCTATAAATAATTCAAAAAAAATTCTTAAATAATTATTAAATTTATTTTATGTACATATGATATATAAAATAAAAGCAAGCTGTTATATCAGAGATCCATATTTAGTTCCTTGAATGACTTCTCTCCTTTAGAATTGAAGGGGACATCCATATTCATTGATGACCGACGAAAAAATGATGAGAATAGATTCCAATTTCTTTGGTGGCTACTTACGTTTGGCTTATTCCATTTATTTATAATTTACCAGCCTCGCGTAAGGAAGTTCTATAATACTATTGACTTTGTGTTTCCCGCTACAATTTAACGAGGCTCAACTGTCGCATGGAGAATGCGCGTAGAATGTTTTTTGTCAGAGAAAAATCGGAAAGTGAAATCGGCATGGTAAGTGCCCGAAATTGTTGGTAAATAATTCTATCCCTCATGATATCTTTAAAGTAAAACTCAATAATTACGGTTGCTACAGGTTCTAATGTAAGTCCTTGAGTAATCTTTTTTAAAATTCACGAGAAACTTTAATGTTTTTCTGTACAGATGTATTGTAATAAATAACTTGATCGTATTTCGAATTCTTTTCTCTAAGATTTGAAAAAACCTATATTAATCCTTAAAAATCAACACATTTTATAAGCTGCTGACACTCTAAATTTATACTTTGCCCTACGAGTGTTTGATCCTGTAATATTTAAACTTACTTCAAAAGTGATAATGTTATCCAAGATAATGAAGGCTAAGGGAAAGTTTCTTCTGTAGATTCCAACAATTATACTGTCTAGCTGTGAAGTCTATGTTAAAGGTATAAATTTCTCTCTTGTCAATTATTTTAATAATATCATTTCTTCCTTTATCTTCGTAGTGAAATCCAGCTCATCTTAATCAGTGTGAAGGGAGTGGTTGGCTGTAGGAGATGAATAAGAAGAGAAAATTAACTGCCATGGAAGTTTCGATATGATGTCAGTCTATTGCTCCCATGAAGGGCTGTAGTCGTCTTCGTGGGTGAGTGTGTCTTTATTTTAATACTTTAATGAAGAAATTGGTTTACCTTTAGCAGTGTGTGTTTAGGAAATTAAGGATAGAGTGTTAAC
Source organism: Pachydiplax longipennis (assembly GCA_036926295.1). Taxonomy (NCBI): domain Eukaryota; kingdom Metazoa; phylum Arthropoda; class Insecta; order Odonata; family Libellulidae; genus Pachydiplax; species Pachydiplax longipennis. Next base: position 25,202,327 of record JAVFKF010000012.1, read on the forward strand.
AGTTTAAAATGAGTTCATTTTTAGTCATAGAAGGTTAATACCAGGCATCGGTCGTGTTCTTGGGATTATTTTAGTGATAGGTTGTTTTAATTGATTAATTCTCTGCTGTTACTCTGGCAAGAGTGTTCTATTAGCAGATAGTTGCTATTTTTACTCTTTCCTTAACGGCAAGTTAATGAAGGAAATTGTGTAAGGAAAATGGGAGGTGCTCAATTAAAAATGAGTAGAAAGGAGGAAGTCATTGCACATTTCTATTTCTGGCTTACATGAAATTTTTAAAGAGAATTAATGCCTTTTTAATTAACTTGTTTCTTGTATTTAACTCAATATCCAGGAAAATTAGACAGATTGATTACATATCATAGGCATTCCCCTTGAAGTTTAATTTTGTCATATGCAGAGTTTATTTCTCTTAAATTTTTTTTCATGAAAAGTTAATCTAATTACAAAACTATTTGAATATCATTGATCATCATTTCATAAAATTACATTACGTGTGTATCCCTTTAGCATGTTCTTGAACAATTAAAATCATCTCAATTTTTATTTCATAAAAATTTTACTTACTTTCATTTGGTAACATACTTCACTGTAAAAAATCAAGGAAATTCTGTGCCTTTCATATGACTCACTTAGTTCAGTACTCCTTGCATCAAAAAGTTGCATTTACTGTTATTCTGACATGAGTTTTCGTTGAACATTCAATGAAAGTTATTGATTTTTATTTTCAGTTCTTTTGAATATCCATGTAGAGCCAGTTGTATTCAACAGTTTGTTGGTAGTTATGCATTCTTCCTGGAAGTTTGAATATTTTCTAAATCTTTTTAGACTTTAAATAATTTGGAATTAGTCTTTCACCATTGTACTTTGGGAGATGTTATTTCTGTTGAGCTACTAAAGTATTTCAATTCATTAGTTTTTTTTATTATTTGAATAGTTTTATTGGGAATGTTTGGAACTAGTTGTAAAATATTTATTTTGACGTTTTTCCTTGGTATTTAATACAATTTTTATTAAAGGTGAATGAATCATCTTTAGTCTTTGACACATATTCTGATACAAAGTGTTGTGAAAATAGTGAAAAATAATGGAAACTGAGCATTATAGGATTTAACATATGTAACAAGTAGCTTCCCCAATCAAGATGATCTTCAGCTCCTTTTTTTTATATTTTAGAAATTATTCATTACCCAGCTTAAAATTGCACTTATTGTGTTGGTCTTTTTGATGTAATACTCATCCCTTATGATCATTTGTATCTCCATTAATTCAGTTTTGCTTAATTTCAAGTAAAAATTGAGCATTGTTTTAACTTGAATACTTTGATTAAATTAGGAAATGCAGGGAATGTAGTAGAGGATATATTAGCATATTACAAGCTTCAAAGTGTATAAGTTGACTGTAATAATCTTTTTCAAGGAATTGGGACATCAGAGGAATATCTGTTTGAAGGTCATGTTAATTTCATAGTATATTCATCTAATAAAGGTAGTTTTCCCCCCTGTAATTTTGCTTATAGACATATATATAGCATATAGCAACTCAGTTACCAGTTGTAAACATTTTCATTGGGTGTAGGTTTTATTACTACTAAAGTTCTCCCTTCAGTTTTTTTTGCTAAAACCAATTTACAAAGAACTGAAGGGAGAACTTTCTTACCACAATAAATTCTCTTAATTATTCCAGTATTTCATTGAGTTGGTAGCAATTATCTAGTGTAGCAGCAAAAAAAATAGCTTACTAAGTTTTACAATTCTTGAGGACAAACCCTGAGCCAGGAATTCACCCCTACATTTGCTTCCATTTGTTTAAAAAGGAATATTTTTCCACTGAATACTGAAATCCAATTCATATGGTGTGAAGTGCAAATATGTTATTAGTAGTAATAAAACCTACACCCAATGAACTCTTCCGTCCTTGTACTCTCAACTGAATGTTGCATTAATGGCTGCATTGATAATTATTCCAAAGTATTCTGAATTCAGAAATGGGCACTAGTAGTAGTGAAAAATTATTCTTATTTGGTAGGTTAAAAATAAGATGTTTTTCTCATTTCCTATTATTTATTGCATTTTAATATACAATCTCTTTTCAGATAATATTTTGCCTTCTGTACTTGCCCTACCCACTGAGAATGCAAGGCCAGGAGGTCCAGATGGATTCTGCAACAGCAGAAAACAAATGACGCGTCAAAATCTTCGAGATCCTGGTTCTTCAGTCCTGGACGTGCCGCAACTTTAGCTCTTCAGGATTGGTTGCCTTAAGAAGGAAGATGGTCCTCTTTGTGGGTGAGTGCATCTTTCTTTTTATACTTTCATGATGGAATCGGTTGATCAACTGAAAGTTAATTTCATCTAATCCGTTCATAATTCATGGATGATGGTTTACCTTAAGCAGTGTTATAGCTTCAATCTTTCTTGTGTCTAAACTTGGCTTGGTCTTCCATAAACTTGAGTTTTTAAGTCATAGAAGGTTTATAGCATGTGTTGATAGGATTATTTCAGTGTAAGAGTGATTGATTTGAGTAATTTCCTGCTTTAACTGTGTGCAGGTTGTCCAATAGCAGAAAAGGTAGCTGTTATTTTTACTCTATACTAGTAAATCGCGAGTTAATGAATGAAATTGTTTTAGAAAAATTAAAGGTTCTCAGTCAAAAATGAATGGAAATGAGGAAGTCATTGGCAGTCTATATTTCTGATCTACTTGAAATTTGATTTAGAGAATTAATGCCTTCTTAATTGAAATGATTCTTGTATTCTACTAAACTATCAGAAAAATACATTAATTAGTATTTTAGCAACGTCTCCTATCTCCGTATAATTGAAATTTCCCATAAAGTTATGTAATTTACTGAGTATTATTTCTCCTCATTTTTTTTCAAGGAAAGTATAACTCCAATACTTTTTTAAAATAATTTTATGAAAACTAAAAGATGTTTTGAAATTAGTAATTATTCCTTCCGCAAGTTATTCATGTAGGACTATCGACATCCTCTCAGTTTTATATTTCAGAATAACTTTACTTCTATTTGGTTACTTACTTTACCAAAAAACAATCAATGAAATGTTGAGGCCTCCATATAACTTACTTAATTCAGTTGACATTGGAGCAAAATGTTGCAATTACTGTTACTCTAGCATGACTTTTTGTAGTGTATTCAGTTATAGTTACCGTTCTTTATTTTCAACAATTTAGAAGGCATTGATGTGGAAAAAGTTATATTTATTTAACATTTGGTGGGTAGTTGTAAATTCTTCCTAGATGTGTGAATATTCTTTAAATCACTCTAAATAATTTGCACGCAAACATTCAATTTCATAACAATATTTGGGAAATATCATTTCCATTGAGCTACATTTCATTCATCAGTTCTTTGAGTCTGTGTAAACGTTTTTGGAAATGTTTTGGAACTTGCAGCGATATTTTTAGGTTATCCTTAATACAATTTTATACTCCTTGGTCTTTGATTTATCTTTTGATATTAAGTTTGGGAAAACAGTGAAGCTTCTGTTCATAGGATGTGGAATTCAAAATGTGTAAAAGTTTGCTTTGCTAATCAAGACAATCCTAAGCTCTTTTATTAAATTTTTTAGAAATTTTTTGTTAGCCAACCATCTGGTTCTTTATTTGACAGTCTTTAAAGTCGTCTATTTGGTTCATGTTTTACATTAGATTGAGGAAAATTATTCCTCATTTCTCTTTCAATAAGTATCTCTTTTTCCTTTTTACAATTAGTATTCATTTTCTATTTTAATTCGTGTCACTAGATTTTTGTTGCTGCTTCCCACTGTTATCTAGGTATAGGTATTTTTATAGGTAATAAGTCATAGGACATCTGTAGATCTTCTCTCCATTTCTTGTTATAGCTTAAATATATAGTCTACACAAGGCCCTTCTGCTGTGAATTCACTTCGTTCTTCCCTAATTGTTTTTGTCTCTCATTTATTGTTCATCCATATAGTCTTCCCATTACAGCAGTCACACAAATGCCTCAATAATTTTTGTATTCTTTCTTTGAAATTTTCTTTTAGATGAACATAAAATATGCTAGCTTCCACTCTTTTCAGGGAATGTCTCCCTTTTTAAGTCTTTTCTCCTTACTGTTTTCAAGTTATTTTTTTTTTCACTAGTTCCTTTCATTGTTCTACACAGTCTTTCAATTCTTCTGTCCACCCTTTTCATGGTGTTTCTCTCGATTTCGTTAGACACTCGTTTAGCTAAAGGAATAAGTCTGCAACAAACATGTACATTTAGATTTTTGATTAAATACAAGATCCCTCATTTCTCAGGTTAATAGTATATCCGATAGAAGACATGTTTTCCAGATTCATTATTTTAGGGAGTCTAAATATTTTCTGATATATACTGTGTACTTGCTTATTTAAAGAATTTTCCCCATTGCCTTCTTGTTAATGGCGAATTAATTAGACAATTCACTCCACCTTCAGTTCTAAACATGTTGTAACTCAGCTGCGTGAAAACTTGGTCGCTCTTTTTCACCGTTCTAAATTCGAAGAAACCATATATTGCTTATTTTAAAATTTTTCCTCACCCTTAGCGCGAGTGGAATGATTTTGTCATAAAATTTCTCGTAACTCCTTTCTTTGTTTTCCCTTTTCCGAACGTTGCACTGCTGGGTACAAGCCGTGAAAATGATTTTAATATGCAGACAACGTTATTGTTAATTGGTTGCCTGAATTTTAAAATCGTTTTAACTTTGAGCCCAGCAGTGCAATTTTTTGAAAGTGGTAAACTGAAATGACTTGACATTGAAAATTTTGCAGCCGAAAAAGTAAGATGTAGAACATGTGACAAATAAATGATTGGGCCGCCCGCCAAGCGGGTTCGAGGGCTGGTTTGCGGGTCTAAGGGCACCCGCAACACTAAAGTACGGGCTCGAATCCGTTTGTTCCGAAGTTAGGATGAAGAAAAAACTTCCGGTGGGGTTGGCGGCCCTCTAATCCCGAAAGCGCTCGCGACCGGATTCGAACCCGAGACAGTAGCGTCGCGCCGAGGTGCCTCGACCCACTACGCCAGCCTGTCGAACGGTTAAAGCCACGCGGAATTTCATACTAGTTCGTCCAAGGCTGTCCTGAGAAGGAAATTCAGTGCGTTGTTTTCCTTTAGTTGCTCATGATTTATTATCCTACCAGCCGCCCGACAGTTTTCCAACTATCGATAAATAACTTTTTCTCCGCGATCATAATAAAGCAACCTACAACTTTTAGTGTACAAAATTTATACGTTTTATTTATGAGTCGGCAAAATGATGCTTATAAAACATGAATTTTCCTGAAGTAAAATTATGATTGTAACGACGCTCTGTCGATTTGCCAATTCATTAGGTCTATATTTGTGATCACCACCTCGAAATTAGTGAGAATTAATAATTCTCTTTTCAGTTGTTTCTCCAATAATCATTTATTTACGGTCTTATCCCTTTTGCATATAACGATTCGAAAATTAAGTCGTCATATAATTATAGAAATGTATAGATACAATTTCAAAGAGAATACAATGTTGAAAATATTAAAATTATACTGAATACATAGAAATTTCCAAAAAAAATTGTAAAAAGTATCGAGGAAAAAAAACATAGTATGATATAAAATACAAGATATTTGAAATTTCAAGTACAAAAATTATATTAAATTAAATAAGTTACAACAATCTCATTTTTATAGGAAATTCCAATGATAAGGTAAACTATAATAGAAATGAAATAGAATATACTTATAAAAAGTAAGACAAGAACATCAATTTTATAATGCTAAATAAGTAATTATAACATTATCATTCAACATTGTACCTAAAATAATTTTTAAACATATAATTTGATGTATTAAAGTAATCAGTGCTAGCCAACACAAACTTACTAGAATCTCTCAATATATGGTACAAGGGTAGTTAAAAAGTTATCCTTGGTAAATAGGTGGTTAAAAATATCAGGATTTCTAGAGAAACTATAGGACAGTTATAAGTAATGAGGGAGGGTAGTTCTGAACAATTGATATGTCTACTTGAGTGATTATATAAAAATGATAGCCCTTATTGCTTCCTCCTAGAGGACAGGTTAGCTCAAACAATTCATGAAGCCCTTGTATTCTCTACAATTCCTTTCCATGTTGAATTCTTATGCAATAATTCTTAGGGACTTCCTTTGAATTCTTCTTCAACACTTTATTTATTTTTAAGTGAATTACATATGACCACATCAGAAACAGAACTTTTAGAAAAGGATGAGTATACTCGCTGGCTTTAGCAAAAGGGTCTAAGCCCAGGGATTGGATTCAGCTGGTTCTCCCCAGTTCTTTGAATAATATATATAAATAGAAATTCTCTGCTTCTTAAAATATTTTATCTACATGTTTGAAAAGGTTAATATGCTTTTTCTAATTGATTTTTTCTGCATCTGCATGATCTTTTTCTCTTTTTACAAACTGCTTTTTGGAGTAGAACTCTTCCACAGATAATTTTGTTGCATTTTGCTCTTGCATCCAATTCTTACTTGTTTACATCTTTTAGGAACCCTGCTGTTAAGGTTTATAACTTCATTCACTATAGTTAGCTGAAGTTTTACTGGAGATATTAGTATTTTCATGCCCCTTTTTTACAAGCTATTTTCTTTGTCATTTAATTAACACCATCATGCTTCCTTGATGCATTTAATCGCATTCTTCTTGTTGTTGTTTTACTAAAAGTTCTGAAGTGTTGCTTTATTTTGCTTAACTTTACAAGCATCGCAGGCAATGCTGCTTGAATGTAAAGATAATTCCTTGTTCAAAGGGCTGATTAGCGAATTTTGCATTAGGTAGCAGGAAACACCCTCTGATGGATGTACATTATACCTGGTTGGTCACATTTTCAAGCCAAAGGAATATGTTGAATGTAATGTTTTGCTCATCACAACATCATCCAGAATCATGCAGTAGAGGAAGTGCAGTGCAAATGCATTAGAAACGAGTTTTACTGTTTCCAGAATAGGTTATATTTTTTCAGTTTCATCATTCAGGGCAAATATTGGATTTCTTAGAAAGTTATCACTGCGGTTACAAAGATTTTCATTTGTTTTTAAAAATTTAACATTAATTCTTCCCCCATTTTTTTTAAAAAACGGGGGAAGTTTCTTTGAAACATGCCATGACTTCCTCTTTCTTTTGAATATCAATATTGTTTCAACCTTTTGCTTAACCAGTTTGTGAAATTTAACCTAAAAGTACTCTCATTTTACAAGGTGGCACTCCCTTTTTTTATTTATCACTCTCTAATTAGTCAAGTCTTTATCCTCAGAATTTTATTACGTGCTGGATATTACTGTCCTTTGAATTTCTCAAGTTTAGAGTTGTCTAATATTTAACTCCCAGTTTATTGCGAATTTCGCCCAACTGTGAGATCCAAATTTCTAGTATTTGTGAACTTCCTGTTCATTGATTATTTTGCTTAATTTCTAGGATTTTGTATTCTATTTCGTAATTCTAGGTCTCGTTGACAGTTCAATCAATTACTGCTACTATAGCTCATTGCATTAATTTGATTTGTCTTTCTTGTTCAAGTCCAATTATTATTTGCTAAATTTAAGTTCAAATTTCTCATCTTTGATTGTATATTTTTCTTCTTTGGACTTCAAAAAATTACTGAATAATATTTAATTCATCTCCAAGTGCTTATAATTGCCAAAATGCTCAGTGACAGTTCAATCAATCACTGTTAATCAAGTTCATTGAATTTTGTATCAATTTGTGTCTTTCTGGTATAAGCCCACCATAGAATTGTGAGAAATAATCCAAAGAACTTTTTCTAGTAGTTTCCAGAAATTGCAGTCATTGCGCCTTGAGTGTATGCAACCCGCAACACAACCTTTACGCCTTGAGCATATGCAACCCGGTATAAAAAAGTTTTGCGCCTTGAACATATGTAACCCGCTAAGCAACCCCTTGCGCCTTGATTGTATGCAACCAGCAAAGCACCTACTTATAGTGAAAAATTATTCTAAGTCCCCAAGGTCATTCGGCAGGTTAAAAAATAACATGTTTTTTCTCTTTCATACCATTTATTGAACTTTAATGTACATTCTCATTTCAGATAATTTTTGCCTTCTGTATTTGCACTCCGAGTGGATAGTGCTACTCAATGGCTGTATTCAGAATAATTCCACACTTAGAATTATCCTGAATACAGCCACTGAGTAGCACTACCCACTGAGAGTGCAAGGGTAGGAGGCAGAAATGGTCCAGATGGATGCTGCAACACCAGAAAACAAATGACACGTCAAAATCTTCGAGATAGGTTCGGCCAGTCCGGCTCTTCCAATACCAGGAACGTTTGGGGGTTGGGGCAGGGACAGGTTTTTGGGGGAAGGTGGAAAAGGTCCTCCCCTGCAATTTTCTTCATTGAGCACTGTAATAAATGTACACTTTGACATTTTGCAATAAAAATCACATTAAAAGTACTTGCTTGAAACTTTCATTCCTGCTGTTGGCAACAGTGAAAAATCTGAAAAATGGACATTTATAATGACTACTCTGGAAAAGTTAATTTTCGAGGAAATTCAATGAAAGGAAGCAGTATAATTTTATCCTGCAATTAAATTTTGAATTCAATAACATCACATACAAACATGATTTGTTGGCAATTTTTAAGTGATTTTAAGAGTGAATATCAAGTTCATTTTAATCTCTGTAAAAATTCAATGAAAGGAAGCCACAATATTATTCTGCATGCGAGAGTTAATTTTTTAATTGAAAAATTAGACAATTTTCACATACAAACATGAATTGTCGGCATTATTTCAAATTTTAACATACTGAACAATGGAGTTGCAGATTAAATTTTCTATGGCAAGATGAAACCCAACTTTTAGAGAAATATTAAATTGAAACCCTTCTAAATTTAGCCTACTGTAGCAGGCGAAAATTAGTTTTCCTTCCACGAGCTTTAAATATTATAATTGAATCAATTTTACCAACAATTGCCTGAGCACAAACTAATCATTTAACTTATGTAGTGCAATTATTATTCACAAATAAGCTTCCTTTACATTGAAATATTGTAAAATTGAACTACTTATACGAATATCACCACAAAAGCTTTAAAAATCATAATTTAAGCAATTCTACTAAAAGTTGCTAACTTTGTTTAGGTACAAAGTAATCACTAAACTTTAATTACTAACTTTAAGTGCAATTTCTACTCGTGGACTGCTTCTTTTACATTGAAATATTGTAAAATTTACGCAATACTATGAATGCCACCACAAATTTACACTGCTAAATTGAATTGAATTTGAAAGGTCTCCAGCAAAGGTTTCAGCTCTAAATTTTTTATTTTAAACGTCTTTTGCTATCCCATAATTGTATTTCTCTTTTCGAAACTTATCACAACCTAATTGAGTAAGTTTCAGTAGATAAATTTGAACCTATTATGTTATCGTTTCGTATCCCGGCGAGACAAAATATAAAAAGTTTCAACTTTACAGCTTTTTAAATTTTACGTTTGAATTGATTGTGAAAATCACGAGGGTCCAAACAGTGCACTTTTTCAATTAGTTATATATGAAACTTATCGGAAAGAAATACCAAAGGTTCGGCAAAATTTAACGAAAAGGTGACTTCAAAAACCTTTTCGAATCTTTAGTCAGAATGGATAAATTCGTCAAGAATATCTTTTATTCCACGTTTTCAGGTAGAACGGATCGTCAAGCACTAACTCCGCAGCTTAAGTTTGAAATCGCGCAGAGAATACAGGAGAGTGGAAAATAGATTTTACTGTAGAGCTTAGTTTTACGTATTTACTCTACGCAAAATAAAATCAGAATAGCTCTCGTAAATATCAAAGTTTTCAGCCAAAGATTTACGCAGCACTTTCCAAACTCTCCCATCTTACTTTGCATCAATCCGAGAGCTTTAGTAAGCTTTGGCGAGATAATCGCAGACGGTTGTTTACATGTGAAAACCTTTTCCGAAATATGGCCAGGAAAGATCGGGAATGCGAGGGAGAAAGTGACTCATGTGTTTGGAGTTTAACGCAAGACAACCCCTTTCTAAATCGAGTAACCGGAAAATGGATCTGTTCAAGAGGCTCACAAATCCTGGCCACACGAAATTTACCTTTGCTGGTGACTCCTTTACATATGAAAAATCGTTCTTGAAAAGAATCGATAAATTACGTTTGATTTAATTTCACGCATGGAATTTCCAATCCGTATGACAAGAGTGGTTCTACCTCTCCATTTGACCTAATCAAAAGCCTTACGGTGTCATTCACTATAGAATTTAAGATCTAATGATAAATCTAAACCCAAATCATACTTGACTTCGAGTTTGGCATAATTAGGCGAATATGAATAGATTCAAACAAATGTTAAGTGAATTTCATTCACGATGGTAAAATTTTGAAGATAAATTTTAATTCCCCAAATCCAAACGGACCTTTTCCAAGGTATGAAAAAAGGTTATCGAATTAAAAACAAACGCGCAATTAAAAGCAGGCGATCGTCCCTCAAATTTAGCATTTCTACATACTAGCCTTTAAAGTCAATCTCAAGAAAGACAACTTACCGCGGTTAGCTTTCGTGAAAGACTCATTCCACAAAGAAGCATTTTCTATGCCAAGCTCGTTAAATCATAGATGAACCTCGAACTCTTATAGAGCGACCGTAAGTTTAATCCACTTTAGTTAACGTGATCAAGATTTGAACAAAAGTTTTAATCCTATCATGACCAAATCCCTCGAAAAGTGATAAAATTTAATGAGTAGGATTCGACCGTGAACAAATGCACTTCGAAAGACTTGAGAGTAATCACCGCAGCTAAGCGAGAGTAAGGGAAAATCCGAATTCATCCCTACTTCTAATGAAGTACAATTCGTCAAATTGAACGTACCATGCACTAACTCTTGTCAAATCAGGAAACCGGCACTATGAATATAACTGACCACGCGACAGATAATCCGTAACTAAATCACAGAAATAACTATTACAGAAGGTGCTAATCATAAGTACAAGAAAGTACGAGAAAAGAATGGAGAACTTACCACGTGCATCCCGATCTGGATCCATTTGACAAGGTGGTGAAATGAGGGATAGCAGGACGAAGCATCTTTGGCTCGAATTCGGAAGACATCCAGCGTTGTGCGATAGAAACCGTTGCAAATGGAGAAAAAATTTTCATGTAATCTTTGTCAATAGAAGATTTCTATAGCAAAACCACGATACTAATCTCTAAATTGACCTTAAGATACTCGATGCTTTAAGAGTACTAGCATAATTTAAACACGAAAGTTTAAACGAAATAATCTCACGAAACAAGTATGTATTGTCCTTACCTAAATGCAATGCCGATGCAACCAGTCTTCTCTCGGAATTCAGCTGTAAGTACACAGTCACCGCTGTTACAATGCAGCAACCGCGTGCATGAGTCACGCCAGGCCAGCAACAAGTTCGAGGAAAGGACGAGCTCCTCTGGAAACGTGCCTTATATAACGTTAGACAGACGGTACCATGGGAAAAACGACAAACGAAATTCACTGATATTGGAACGTACTAGAATTGAATTTCGAGAAAAGCGCGGCCTTTTTAAATATTAAAATATTACGTAGTAAAACTGTTAAAGATGTTATAACGCGTTTACAAGATTTCAAGCAATCCGGAGATCGTAAATTGCATTTTACTTATTTTTTATATATTATAAATACTTACAACCATTTAGGTAAGCATTTAGTACAGTGATTCCCAAACTTTTTCGAGCCACCGCCCCCTTGGATCCATAAAACAGTACTCAACGCCCCCCAAGCGGTAACTTTATAATAATAATCAGAATCATAGGCTAAATAACCAGACGAGGAACATTGTAATAATTAAATTAAAAACAATGACTGATCAAATGTTTATTTAGAATCTAATAAATGTATAGTTTTCATAGAACATTTATGCAAAAGGTATAATACACAATAAAAGGAACTTAGGTGAGAATATAATTTTTACTTAAAAAGAAATTATGAAAACAAGTAAGTTTAAGAAAGCTTTCTTTAGAAGTTTACATGTCACTTTTACTTTAATGAAGCAATTATATAAGATAAACATTTTCTATTTATGGAAATAGAATAACCAACCATGTTTTGTTAAAATTAGTTAAACAATTAAGTGACTATTGATCATAGTTTTTCACGGTCTAGAAGTCATTTAAGGAGATTCTATCGCCTAATTTAGTCACATATTTCCATCAAATAAAATTTTAATGGGATGGATGGGCTTGGTAATATGATATCAGTTTTCCAGTGACCGGTTTAATGTATAATGAATATTTTTGAAGCATTACACAACATACTTGAAAGTGTTGGACGATTTTGGACTCTTTTGCGAAGTGATTGTAAAATGTTAGTCTTTTCATTTGAAGGTGACTCTATAAATCCACATTACACTGTCTGAATTTCTTCTTTGATGAGTTAATTCCTGCCATTCTGTTTCTACAACAAAGGTTTAAATATTAAATTTTGTTAAAATAAAATTAAATTAACAAAATAGAATACGGGTATGTGTTAATGACGACGGCGACGATAAGACGTGGATTCATGGATCTTTAAGTAGTTTCTTTTTAAAATAAAATTACTAATAACCATATGAAAAACATCAAAACAATATATTTATGTGTTTGTGGCATAACTTCAAACATACATAAGCAAGGCAGAATATATGCATACCTGGTATAGAACTGGATTTATATACACGTTATTTTGCTCTGGAACGGTAGTAGTCTTACTTTGGGTAAAAAATTAATACAGTTTATATTTTATATAAAAATTTTACATTTCATATCCAAATGCAATGCATTAACCACGCGAGCGCGAATTTGAAAATGGTGTGTAGGGAGTTTGTGCCGGATGCACCTTTGCCGTATTTCATGTAGAAACAAAACAGCTCGGCAGACAAAGTAAGCTCCTCTCGAATTCAATTTATAATACTGGTCTAGTCAGTTGAGGGTGAGGTAATATTTGTTTGGCTCCTATTCTGTCGTTATGAATCATATTAATTCATGCAATTCCCTAAAATTTATTCATAAGAAAGGCAGTTCAAGGGACTGTTGCGGTGAAATTAACCTTGATTCAACTTTTGGATACTTGTGTGTGAATATTACCCATTGTGTGAAATAAGCTATGCTCCAAGGAAATTTACAATGACAGCAAAACCGTAACTTAGATCAGTAAACCGAGAAGTTGTTGAATTGATATTCAACCGCTAAAGAAATTAAATCGTATACGAAGTATGAGAGAAAAGGTCTTCGTTTTGAAAAATCTATTACCATTTCATGAAAACATACTGGCCGTTTATATTTGTGATATACTTCACCATCATAAATAATAATAGAAAATATTATATAGTAGTGCTATAACAAGAATGATATCATGCGATGAATGAAAAATAACTCACCAATACAGCCTTGATAATATCGTTGGAACCGACTTGTTTGGAAAATGGTTATTCAGGTAAATATTTGATGTAAAACCACCGAATCTTACTATTAGATGACCTGATTCCTCTCCAGATTCACGCCCGTTTTATTCACACTGAACCTTACTGCCGAAGTTCTCAGTGTCGTGAGGTTGTGCCAACGATAGACCAAATGAGACTAAACCCCTTCAAATGTTTCCCTTGTGCGAGAAAGGCTTGGAAATATTTTTCAACCGTTCTTACTTTAAAATCTAAGGATACACTTAGTTTAAATTGCTTCCAGATGTGAGAAACAATATAAACTTAAAAAAAGAAGGCTGAAAACGGAGACAAAAGGAAGGTTACCGAGCCTTCGCATTTGTCACATTGTCAGGATCCTCCGGCGCCCCCCTGCCGCCCCCTTGGCTCTGTTCGCCCCCATAGACTAGAGCACCGCCCCCCAGGGGGCGGTAGCGCCCACTTTGGGAACCACTGATTTAAATGTTAATTCAATTTGTTTAACAAATGGTGGATTTTTAATCCACCATTTCTTTGAACTAAAACATACCTAAAAATACACACCTTCATATTCTTTATCAGTGTCTGTTTCGATATACCTCGTTTGTAGCGATAGATATCGGTATCTACACATCCAGCAACGAAACTCAATAGCCAAATAAAATGTCTTGCGTTTTCTAACGCCATACCATATGAACCCAAACAAAATCCCTATTATGTCAGAGAACGTGATAGTATAAATGTTATCTAATGTTTTAAAAATTTTCTTAGAGTAGTATAATCACGAATAGTGCACGTCATCACTATAACGATACATGTATCTTATCCTATACCGAATACCTCAATTCACTCAATGCATTTATGACTAAATGAATTATGGTAAAGATACAAAATATCACTGCCAGCTTTGCCTAAATCTGTCGTTATAAAAACCACTTCCTTTTATACCGGCAATGAAGTGTCACTTAAATCACACCACACCAAGATAAAAGAACGAAACATACGTACCTTCTGCATCCACGTTATTTATTTATTTTCTATGTTCTTCTCTTCATACATGAAATAACTACTACTCGTCTGCAGTGATCTGATCTGGGAGAGGAGAGCTAGAGGGGAAGCTAAATGTCACACTTTCATACGAATACATTGTGTTACATTGTCAAAGCGCATAGCATTCTCCCCGCATTGAAAGTCTCTAACATCGTTAATGTGGCAAAATAATACATTTTCGTGCTTCGGAGATAGCGATTGGGAATAAAAGCTTGGGCTTTCGTTAAGCTTGTACTACATGCTGGTGAGTTTTCTGAAATCGCAGGACATCCTTTTCTTCACTCAGAAATATGATTAAATGTTGAATATTATCTATTCAATGAGTGAAATATAAACAATAAGAATCATTTGATATCAGGTTTAGATATATAGAAAATTTGCAACATACGAAACCGGGAAGTAACATGATGCAAAATTATTTAGATTTTAGATTTAGATGAGTACCCCGCAAGCCGCCAGTGGCGTATGGCAGGGGGTGCAATGACACCATCTTAGTATTCTAATCGACCCTATTAGCCTCTCTAATAGCTCGCGGGAAGAACGACCAGAAATAACTATCTGTCCTTGCTATTTCCTCCTTATAACGCTTGGTTGATGCCTCTCGGAGATCGCGCTCACTACTAACCGGAATCAAAGTTTCATTCACCTCGTCCCTAAATTCGGAACCGAGGAACTTTTCGAAAAGTTTCCTTCGGTAATCGTTTCTTCTCTCCTGAAGTGAATTCCAACCGAGGGATTCTATCATGGACGTAACGCTACTGTCGAACCTGAAATCTCCTGTAACGAAACGAGCTGCTCTACGTTGGGCCATTTCTAAGTCTGAGACCAAACCTACCTCGTGTGGATCCCAAATCGCGCAGCAATATTCGAGATTAGGTCGAATGAGTGAAAAATAAGCTATTTCTTTTACTCTTGATGAGCATCCCTTCAGCGTTCTACCTGTTAGTCTCTGTATTTTGTTCGCCTTACCTATTACATCTCGAATGTGTTCTTTAAAAGATAAACTACTACTGAACGTGACTCCTAGATATTTATTATGACGCACGAACTCTAAGGAATGTCCTGAAATTTTGTACAGTGCGGGAATAACGTTTGTAGAACGCGTGAAACTCATAGCAACGCATTTCTTAAGATTCAGATCAAGCTGCCAATCCCTACACCATCCTGCTATAACGTCCAAGTCATTCTGTAGTATATGTATATCATTTTCTGACGAAATCTCTCTGTATATGAGGGTATCATCGGCGAACAATCTAACTTTGCTATTTACTTTATCCGCTAGGTCGTTAATGTAAATGAGGAATAAAATCGGCCCTAGGACACTTCCCTGCGGAACACCTGATGTGATACTAATTTCGTTGGATAATATTCCGTCTAACGCAACTCTCTTAGATCTGTTTTCTAGAAATGATTTTGTCCACCTGACCACCTTCCCGTCAATCGCGTAGGAACTTAACTTTTGTATAAGCTTTACATGGGACACCGTGTCGAAGGCTTTCTTAAAATCTAGTAAATCTTTCTTAAAATCTTAATATTATTCAAACTTACCACATGATAAAACCGTGACGCAAACTTTCATATTCGGCAATGTTAATGTTTCTTTGGCTGTCGTTCTGCTCCCGCAAGATGCAATGTGGCTTGCTTATTCAACTGTTATGGTTGCGTACGACGTCGAAGTTTTCGTTCATGGAGACTGTAATGTTAATTGCGAATCATTTTATGCCCGAGAATAGATGCATTATCCGATTTAAAAATTTGTTTACACTCGTCACTAAGTAAACAAATTGAATCTGTATATAGCAACCCGGGCCTTTTTTCGTCCAGTAAAAAATGGGATGATTAAAATATCATTTCAATTTGTTTAACAAATGGTGCATTTTTGATTTTTCTGACTATTTTTCGCAGGAACCTGACAACTTTTGCCATCAAACGGTCATTCATTTATATATATTGAAGGAGTAATAAGGGAGAAAAGTCCCGATCACCAAAAAAGCATGTTTTAAAATAATATATAGATAGATAATTCGCTTTGAAAACCTGATATTTTACGAGAAATTTCAAAAAGAATGGAAAATCCGCTACAAAACGAGTTTTTTTTACGAAATATTTCAAAATAGGATAATCGCATTGCGGAAAAATCGTCGTAGTTTGATGAACATTCTTAATATCTAATTAATATAGGAATAATTCGCTTTCCTAACCTCATATTTTACGAGAAATTTCAAAAAGAATGGAAAAATACGCTCCAAAACGAGATTTTATTACGACATATTTCAAAATAGGATGATCACATTGCGGAAAAATCGTCATAGTTTGATGAATATACTTAATATCTACCTAATTTTGGAAAAATTCGCTTTCAAAACCAAATATTTTACGAGAAATTTCAAAAAGAATGGAAAAATACGCTCCAAAACGAGATTTTTTTTCGAAATATTTCAAAGTAGGATGATCGCATTGCGGAATTCTCACCGTAGTTTGTTGAAGACCATTAATATCTACATAATATAGGAAAAATTCGCTTTGCATACCTAATATTTTACGAGAAATTTCAAAAAGAATGGAAAAATACGCTCCAAAACGAGATATTTTACGAAATATTTCAAAATAGGATGATCGCATTGCGGAAAAATCGTCGTAGTTTGATGAACATTCTTAATATCTAATTAATATAGGAATAATTCGCTTTCCTAACCTAATATTTTACGAGAAACTTAAAATAGAATGGAAAAATACCCTCCAAAACGAGATTTTTTCCGATATATTTCAAAATAGGATGAACGCTTTGCGGAATTATCGCCGTTGTTTGATGAAGATTATTAATATCTATATAATATAGGAAAACTTCGCTTTGAAATCTAATATTTTACAAGAAAAATTCAAAAAGAATAAGATCATACGCTGCACAACGAGTTTTTTTCCGAAATATTTCAAAATAGGATGATCGCATTGCGGAAAAATCGTCGTAGCTTGATGAATATTCTTAATATCTACCTATTATAGGAAAAATTCGCTTTCCTAACCTAATATTTACCAGAAATTTCAAAAAGAATGGTAAAATACGCTCCAACACCAGATTTTTTTACGAAATGTTTCAAAATAGGATGATCGGATTGCGAAAAAATCGTCGTAGTTTGATGAATATACTTAATATCTACCTAATATAGGAAAAATTCGCTTTCCCTTACCTAATATTTTACGAGAAATTTCATAAAGAATGGAAAAATAAACCCCAAAACGAGATTTATTCAAGGAATATTTCAAAATAGGATGATCGCATTGCGGAAAAATCGTCGTAGTTTGATGAAGATTATTAATATCTATGTAATATAGGAAAAATTCGCTTTCCTAACCTAATATTTTACGAGAAATTTCAAAAAGAATGGAAAAATACGCTCCAAAACGAGATTTTTTACGAAATATTTCAAAAGAGGTTGATCGCATTGCGGAAAAATCGTCGTAGTTTGAAGAACATTCTTAATATCTAATTAATATAGGAATAATTCGCTTTAATAACCACATATTTTACGAGAAATTTCAAAAAGAAAGGAAAAATCCGCTCCAAAACGAGATTTTATTACTACATATTTCAAAATAGGATGATCGCATTGCGGAAAAATCGTCAAGGTTTGATGGATGTACTTAATATCTACCCAATATATAGGATATATTCGCTTTCCTAACCGAATATTTATATTCGGTATTTTCTCAAGAAACATCTTATTTTTGCAAAACATTCTAATAAATTTTACATATTTGGTTGAATTTTAGCCAATAAACGGCTTATTTAGCATGATATAATAGAAAAATCTTCTCAATCAAATCGAAAATTTGGTCAAAAATGGCTGATTTAGCGAGATAATAAAAGATATCTTCAAGATAAAACCGAAATTCGAACAAAAAAAAGCACCTTGAGAAGGATATTCGAAAATTCTTATTTTTTGAGCAAAAATTTGGTCAAATAAAGACTTGTTCTGTTAGACAATCAAAAAAATCTTACCAATTAAGCCGAAATTCGAACAAAAAACGGCTTATTTAGCAAGATATTCTAATACATCCAACGGATTAGGCCAAATTTTGTCCAAAAAAAGGCTTATTTTGCATGATATTCGAAAAATCTTCTTATTTGGGAAAAAATTTGGTCAAAAAATGGCCTATTTAGCAAGATCATAAAAGATATCTTCCTGATTAAGTCGAAATTCGACCGAAAACGGCATCTTGAGCAGGATATTCGAAAAATCTTATTTATTGAGTAAAAATTTGTTAAAAAAATACTTGTTTAATGAGACAATCAAAGAAATCTTCCCAATTAAGCCGCAATTCGCTCAATGAACAGCTTAATTAGTTAGATAATCAAAAATATCTTCCAGAATTAGACGAAATTTGAGCAAAAAACGTCTTAATTAGAAAGATATTTGAAAAATCTTCCGAATTTTCTCGAAATTTTGTCAAAAAACAGCTTATTTTTGCAAGATATTCAAATACATCTTACAGATTAGGCCGAATTTTGACCGAAAAAGAATTTTATTTAGCATTATATTCGAAAAACCTTTTTAATTAAGAAAAGAATTTGGTCAAAAACAGGCTTCTTTAATAAAAGTAATCTACCAGATTACTTTTATCGACCATAATCGACCTAGAATTAGTCGAAATTCGAACAAAAAACGGCTTATTTAGCAAGATATTTGAAAAATCTTCTCAATTTTCTCGCAATTTTGTAAAAAAAACACCTTTTTTGCAAGATATTTTAATACATCTTACAGCTTAGGCCGAATTTTGGCTAAAAAACAGCCTTATTTAGCAAGGTATTTGAAAAATCTTTTCGATCAAGTCGAAATTTGGTCAAAAAATGGCTTATTTCGCAAGATAATAAAAGAAATAATCCAGATTAAGATGATATTCGACCAAAAGCTCCTTATTTAGTTAGATAATCAAAAAATCATCCAGAATTAGCCGAGATTCGAGCAAAAAACGTCTTAATTAGAAAGATATTTGAAAAATCTTTTCAACTTTTTCGTATTTTCTTCGAAAATTCTCAAAAAGCAGTTTATTTTATCAAGATTTTCTAATAAATTTTACAGATTAGGCCGAATTTTGGCCAAAAAACGGCTTATTTTGCATGATATTCGAGAAATCTTCTCAATGAAGTCGAATTTTGGTCAAAAAATGGCTTATTTAGCAAGATCATAAAAGATATCTTCCAGATTAAGCCGAAATTCGATCAAAAAAAAGGCATCTTTAACAGGAAATTCGGAAAAATTGAGTAAAAATTTGGTCAAGACAAGACTTGTTTTGCAAGATATTTCAAAAATCTACGCATTAAAGTCGAAATTTGGTCAGGAAACGGCTTATTTAGTTAGATAATCAGAACAATCTTCCAATTAAGCCAAAATTCACTCAATGAACGGCTTATTTAGTTAGATAATTAAATAAATCTTCCAGAATTAGCCGAAATTCGAGCAAGGAACGGCTTATTTAACAAGATATTTGAGAAATCTTCTCAATTTTGTGGAAATCTTTTCGAAATTCGGTCTAAAAACAGCATATATTTGCAAGGTATTCTAATA
The DNA here is from genome assembly GCA_036926295.1 of Pachydiplax longipennis. Classification (NCBI taxonomy): domain Eukaryota; kingdom Metazoa; phylum Arthropoda; class Insecta; order Odonata; family Libellulidae; genus Pachydiplax; species Pachydiplax longipennis. The sequence goes on from JAVFKF010000012.1 coordinate 25,222,385, forward strand.
AATATTACAGATTAGGCCAAATTTTGGCCAAAAAACGGCTTATTTTCCATGATATTAGAAATATCTTCGCATTTGAGTCGAAAATTTGTCAGAAAACGACTTATTTAGTTATAAAATCAAAAATATCTTGCAGAATTACCCGAAATTCAAGTAAGAAAGGGCTTATTGAGCAAGATACTTGAAAAATCTCACTTCTGTAAACGGGGGCTTATATGGGCAATATGGCGTTTACAGAAGTGAGACTGCGTGACTCTGGTAGTTTAATGGTTAGAATACCTGCCCGGAAAGTGGGAAACCCGGGTTCGAGTCCCAGCCGAGTTACAATTTTTCACTTCTTGTATAACCTTGGGTTGGTCGCACAACTTAATGTGCAAAGTAAAATTTACATTTCCAACGTTTGTCTAATAAATTTTACAGATTAGGCCGAATTTTAGCCAATAAACGGCTTATTTAGCATGATATTCGAAAATTCTTATTTATTGAGCAAATATTTGGTAAAAAAATGACTTGTTTAGTTAGACATTCAAAAAAACCTTCCCAATTAAGCCGAAAATCGCTCAAAGAAAGGCTAGTTTAGTTAGAAAATCTAAAAAATCTCCCAGAATTAGCCGAAATTCGAACAAAAAACGTCTTATTTAGAAAGATATTCTAATACATCTTACGGATTAGGCCGAATTTTGGCCAATAAAAGGGTTATTTAGCATTATATCCGAAAAATCTTCTTAATTAAGAAAGAATTTGGTAAAAAAAACAGGCTTCTTTAGCAAGATATTTGGAAAATTTTCTCAATCAAGTCGAAATTTGGTCAAAAAACGGCTTATTTAGTTTGAAAATCAAAAGTATCTTGCAGATTACCCGAAACTCGAGCAAGAAACAGCTTATTTAGCAAGATATATTCTAATAAATTTTATAGATTAGGCCGAAATTTGGGCAAAAAACGGCTTATTTAGCATGATCATAAAATATGGAAGAAATAAACAGGAACCACTTTTCGAAAATGAACCTAGTTCCTAATTTATTTAAAATATCTATGCAAAATACCACACACAGAATACAAATTATTAAAATTTCACGACATGTTTCGATGATGACGCTTACGCGTCGAAATATGTCGTGAAATTTTAATAATTTGTATTCTGTATGTGGTATTTTGCATAGTTATTTTAAATAAATTAGGAACTAGGTTCATTTTACAAAAGTGGTTCCAGTTTATTTCTTCCATATTGTCATGGAATACCACAAAGTGACCCAGCAATCAGTTGATTTTATTCAAGATCATAAAAGATATCTTCCAGATTAAGCCGAAATTCGCCCAAAAAACGGCATCTTGAGCAGGATATTCGAAAAATCTTATTTATTGAGTAAAAATTTGTCAAAAAAATACTTGTTTAATGAGACAATCAAAGAAATCTTCCCAATTAAGCCACAATTCGCTCAATGAACAGCTTAATTAGTTAGATAATCAAAAATATCTTCCAGAATTAGACCAAATTCGAGCAAAAAACGTCTTAATTAGAAAGATATTTTCCTTCCTTTCTTCCGAATTTTCTCGAAATTTTGTCAAAAAACAGCTTATTTTTGCATGATATTCAAATACATCTTACAGATTAGGCCGAATTTTGGCCGAAAAACAATTTTATTTAGCATTATATTCGAAAAACCTTTTTAATTAAGAAAGAATTTGGTCAAAAACAGGCTTCTTTAATAAAAGTAATCTACCAGATTACTTTTATCGACCATAATCGACCTAGAATTAGTCGAAATTCGAACAAAAAACGGCTTATTTAGCAAGATATTTGAAAAATCTTCTCAATTTTCTCGAAATTTTGTAAAAAAAAAAACACCTATTTTGCAAGATATTTTAATACATCTTATAGCTTAGGCCGAATTTTGGCTAAAAAACAGCCTTAGATATTTGAAAAATCTTTTCGATCAAGTCGAAATTTGGTCAAAAAATGGCTTATTTCGCAAGATAATAAAAGAAATAATCCAGATTAAGATGATATTCGACCAAAAGCTGCTTATTTACTTAGATAATCAAAAAATCATCCAGAATTAGCCGAGATTCGAGCAAAAAACGTCTTAATTAGAAAGATATTTGAAATATCTTCTCAATTTTTTCGTATTTTTTTCGAAAATTTTCAAAAAACAGTTTATTTTATCAAGATATTCTAATAAATTTTACAGATTAGGCCGAATTTTGGCCAAAAAACGGCTTATTTGTCATGATAATAAAAGACATCTTCCAGATTTAGATGAAATTCGACCAAAAACGGCTTATATAGTTAGATGATCAAAAAATCAACAATCAATTTGGTCAAAAACAGCTTATTTTTGTAAGATAATCAAATAAATCTTACAGATTAGGCCGATTCTTAGACAAAAAACAGCTAATTTAGCATGATATTCGGAAAAAGTTGTTAATATAGCCAACAATTCTCCAAAAACGGCTTTTCATAGCAAGATTTTTTAAAAATCTTCTCAATCAAGCAGAAATTCGGCCAAAAAACGGCTTATTTAGTAGGATATTTGAAAAATCTTCCATATTAAGCCAATATTCTCTCCAAATACGTCTTATTTCGCATGTTATTCAAAAAAATCTTCCAGAATTAGCCGAAATTCAATCAAAAAACGGCTTCTTTAGTAAGATATTTGTACAATCATCAAGATTAAACTAATAGTCTCTTAAAAACCGGTTTATTTATTAAGATATTTGAAAAAAGCTTCCGAATTAAGCCAAAATTCGAGCAAAAAACGACTTACTATGCAAGATATTTTAAAAAATCTTCCGAATTATGCCGAAATTCGAAGAAAAACCTGCTTATTTATGAAGATATTTGTAATTTCTATCAAATAAAGCCGGAATTTCATAAGATATTTTAGTAAGATATTTGAAAAAAATCCGAATTAAGCCGAAATCTGCTCAATAAACGGCTTATTTTGCAGGATATATGAAATCTGCTTAATCAAGCCGAAATTCGCTCAAGGAACGGATTATTTATTTAGATAATCAAAAAAACCTTCCAGATTAAGCCGAAATTCGACCAAAAAAACAGCCTATTTGGGAAGACATTTTGAAAATTCTCAATATTTAGCCGACATTCGAACAAAAGACATCTTATTTAGCAACATAGTTGAAAAATGTTCACAATCATCCCGAAATTTGGTCAAAAAACGTCTTATTTGGCAAGATTTTTGAAAATACTTCCCAATCAAGTCGAAATTCACTCAAAAAACGTCTTATTTAGTGAGATAATCAAAAAAGTCTTCCAGAATTAGCCGAAATTCGGACAAAGAACGTCTTATTTAGCAAGATATTTGGAGAAATCATCCGACTTAAGCCGCAATTCGCTCTATAAACGGCTTATTAAGCAAGATATTCAAAAAATCTTCTCAATCAAGCCGGATTTGATCATAAAACGGCTTATTTAGAGAGATAATCTAAAATATCTTCCTGATTAAGCCGAAATTGGGCCAGAAACAGCTTATTCAGGGAAGATATTTTGAAAATCTTCCAAATTAAGCTGGAATTCGCCCGAAAAAACGGCTTATTTAGCAAGTTTTTCGAAAAAACTGTCCAAACGAAGCCAAAATTCGAGCAAAAACCTGCTTATTTAGCAAGATATTTTGAAAAATCGTCCGAAGTAAATCGCGGTTCGCTCAAAAAATGGCTTATTTAGCAAGATATTCGAACCATGGGTTCATCATATGTTATCTAGTGTTAGTTATGTTATATATGGCAATCACATGCTATCAAAAAACGAAAAATTAATTCCGCCTTATTTTTCCAGAATGAAGTAAACAATATTCCTTCATTTTACAAATATCAAAAAATTTTCCACCAAAAAGGAAAAATAAAATATTATCTGCAAAATTCGTTGTGGTATCAATATTTATGTTCATTCATAACAATCAACAAATACATTTAACATGCATAATAAAATAATTTAAAGTATATAACAAGTACGGTTTTGAGATCCTCAAACCAAATGGTATCATGCTAATGACACATAATAAACAGTAACGTACTATATCAATTTAAAATACACAAAAATTTTACATTTACCCATTTAGTAAGATATAAATCACGTTATCTCATTTAATGGTATGAGTACCACTACATTGATGTTACTCAAAAGAGGATTAAGTGAAAAATTGCAACATGAAACAATTTTTACCAGAGAAAATGGGTCACATTATAAGATACAGAACCAGCAATTATATATTATTTTTGTTGGTTTTGTACTTACACCTAACCAAAAATTTAATATTTAATAAATTCAAAGGTTTTTTGTTTACATTAAACCAAAATTATAGTCTATTCATAATTATGTATCTGCATGTATATATATGATATCTTTTTATGTTATGTCAGAGGTATTTGCCTCAAAAATGGTTGAAAATCCTGATTTAAAAGAAAATAATTTCTTTAGACACAGAAGAATTCAAAATATCTTCTTAAGAGTCCAGAATGCTAACTTGATGATAGTATCGCACGAAAAACTTTAATTTTCATTCACTATATGAGGCAAACAGGATTTCTTATGACTTGCAATGTAGAAACAGTTCCTGACTTATGTATGTTACAAGAAAAATGTAAACACAGATCAACAAAGCATATTTTAAAGGCTAAAAAAAGGCTGTACAGACACTGCCAACTCATATATATGTATAATCTATCGATTCGGCCAAGGTGTGAAAATACATAACTATATATATATATTTTGTGGAAAAGTAAATATCTGTGTTCAGTCAAATACATGTGATGCTCTATTTACTCAACTTGACTAAAAAGAGTAGCTTGCACAGCATCTTATTCAATTCTTATATATTTGGAGTGCATGATTCTTTACTCTCAGTTTAATGCTTACTTTGAAGTTACTTTACTCTTTTTTAGTAACAAACTTGTTATTCCTACAGTGGTTGCGCTCTAAGGATCCACCAAAATGCACAGAAGTTAGGGGAAGAGGAAAGTGGAAGGAGAAAGGGAGTGGAAGGTGGAAAAGAGAAAGTTAGTCCTTTCTTCCCCATTCTGCAAGATGGACTTGTTGAGGACAAAAACATGGATATGGTCAGGTGCATCCTTAAAATGCAACCACTCTACCCTATGGGTGTTGTCTTACTTACATGAAATTCAAGTTATGTAGAGAGCCTAGGAACTGGACATAAGTCAAGAACTGTCTATAAAAGGTTTACTTTTACCAGAATATTTCACTTAGGAATTTTGAAAATCTTAAAAACTGGATTTCATTTGGCAAATCAAATATTCATCAATGCACATTCTATGATAACTATAAGTAACATAAACCAGCCAAAATACATTATATATTCAGCAAAAAATTATAACTTACTCTAAAAGTACCATCATACCTCCGTTGCAGTTCCTTAAGTAGAAATTCTCCTAATGATAATAATAATATCACACATATATACAGAGTGATTTGTGATTTTTTTCTATTTGATGTTATTTTTCCTAATGATTGAGAGCAAGCATTAACGTAATTAATAAATCAAACCAAGTACAAAAGATTTATTCCACCAATACTGTAAATCATCAATATCCAATTAAAACTGTAAAATCAAGGAATGTAGAAATACACCTTCAGAATATGATAAAAATATAGAGGAGTTTGGATAAGATTAAGCCATATTTTTGGAAGATGCATCAGCTTCTAATAAAATATATAGTACAACCATACACTTCTTTAGCATAAATTATAAAGATAAAATCCAATTTATCATCATATATTACACCTAAGCTACCAATCATACAAAGATAAATTATGTACAAATACTGACAGAAAAATATTCCAATGTTACCGTAAGGTTTTACTCTACTCAAATTTAATTTAAGGGATGATAGACACTCAAATATTGAGTAAAAACTAACATTAATATCACACAGCTCTCTCTGAAATGTACACCTGAAAAAAACCTATCCTAATTTCAATTAATATATGCAACAGAAAATACAAAGATTTTGAAACCTGCAAGTGAGAGCTAATAGGGTATTTGGTTTTGATAATACTGAATCATATCATATGTACGGGTACGGAAATTGAGGAAAGATTGCCTAATTATAGATATCATGAAAGCAGCAGCTTCTTTTTCGTTGGAGTTTGGAGAGAATCTTGCCTGTAAGAGCTTGATTGTTTGTCCACGGAAACAAGGGAGACCAGTATCCAACATAAGAGAGACCAGTGATATTATTGCCTCGTGATATGGCCTGATGAAAAAATGAGTAATCAAGAATGTTAAACCATAACAGATATTTTGTGTACTAAATTTGCTATGCATTTCATTGATTTTCCAAATATCTTATCGATAATTTTCTATAGAGAAGAAAAGCATAATATAACATTAAGAATTTTTAAAGTAGCAAGTGATATTTCCATTTCTTTGTATATTTATCTTACTTCTCAATAGCTCATATTTTTACGACGACTAATAAGTTGTACTCTAGATAATAAATCGAGAACTTGCTCATAACACAAACCATACACAAAAATCATGGTTCCAAATTCATAATCAAGTAAATATTTTCTAAATATAATATTAACCCATGGTAACATCATAAAGTTTCAAAGAATGAGGTCAAAATGACAGATTTTTGTTATGGCTATAGAAAGTTTTAAATTGAAACTTGAATTTCATCTCAGTCCTTTCATTAATTTTGACAGGAGGTGTTATTCTATATGCTTTTACATACCTGACAGCAAGATACGCCTGGATACAAAGTTCAGTGTACCACCTGAATGGATCAGATTCCATCTTTCCTCCCATTACCATAACCATTTCATCAGTCAGTTTTATGTGGGGTTCAAATCCAAGGTTACCACCAGGTGAACTTTCAAACATAAATCCAAAATCTGCAAAGAATAGAGGGTATAAACTCATACATCTGTATATTTCAATGCTTCGGGTTTCACCAAAGAGAGCAACTGAAGAAGATAAAATATGAAAATTGTTATTATGATACATCTTGATTATTCCTCACATACAGGCTAAACTAAATGGCCTGCATACGCATCTTTTATAGAAGAAAAGAAATAACCAGCATCACATCTATGAAAACATGAACATGAAGTCTAAAGTTATTCACGGCTATTTTTAATATTGTGGTGAAAATAATACCTATATGAATAATATTTCCTTCTGTGTCCAGCATGATGTTCCCATTGTGTCGATCTTTTATCTGAAGCAAAAAGCCAATAACGCTGTAAGCAGCCATTGACTTAATGAAATTACGTCGAGCATTCTGTAAAAGAAACAAAAGAAGTTAATCAAAATATAGAATATGGAAACAAAATTAATGTACAAATATAACAAAGCCCCCAAAGATAATGGTAAGAACTAAAGCTCAGAATTAAAGATGAGATACAACTATAATAACATAATACTCCTAAATAAACACAACTACTGAGACAAGGAGGTACCTGAAATTCTTTAGTAGACTCATCTCCATATTTCTTAATAAAATATTCATACATTCCAAAGTCTGTTTGTCTGCCAAGCTGATCACGAGATTTAGCATTTGGTACACATTCAATGACACCACACTGTAAAAGAGCAAAATAAGCAATATTTTGAAACAACAGATACTGTTCACAGATATATTAATTAAGCAATATCGGATTAATACAGTATGTTTATCCACAAGATCAGATACTGGTATTTCAATTCCAAAATAAATTAAAAATACGTAATTTTGTGCAGAACCTGTGGTTCAAATAATACATGATATAGGATATAAATATATTGTGATTGATGCAGTCATGTTACAATATCTAAATATAAAGTCAGTTAATCAGTTTATAATCTTTGACTTAGTTGCAGAGCCATAGTAATGGAGCTTGCTTTCACGGTTAATGCAAGAGTATATTCAAACAACATCAGTATATCAAATTTTCCCTTGCTGCAATAGGGATTTGTCATAAAAACGAATGTTGAGTTTGCAGTTGAAGATAATAGAAAAGCAAAGACCATGAAAAGAAATAGAAGAAAATAAGGGATGAAATTTTATGCTCTAAAAGTATTAATTAAAGCTGTCTAGCAAGGATCACTTCAATGAATACTCACTCCAGGAGAAGTTGCAACCACTCGATAAGGGAAGAGAAACAAATCCAAGCCAACCTGCTGAAATATGTTCTTAAAGATCGCAATAACTTGCAAAGCTAGCATATCTTGCCTTACATCATCTCCAACCTATAGAAAAGATAATAGAGAACATCTTATGTAAGAAACTTTTTACCAACCCTAGAGATGTAAAGCCATGTGATAGAGGTGATGTTACATTTATGTACACTTTATTAAACTTTATATATTTATTATTATGTTTTTATTATCCTTTCCTGAAACTTCAGAGATTAACATAATTCTAATAAAGGACTCAAAGCTTAAGATCCAGAAAAACAAAGAAATAAAAAATATAAAATTCACACTGGGATCCAAATATTTCAATTATAAATGCAGAAAAACATTAATAACAAAATTTAAGATCAAAAGTTTGCTGTATAATGTTTATAATGAATAACCAATGAAACATACAACACTATATTTATAAATATCACAGGGAACAAACAGGGATGGTGCCAAAGGCTGCAAAGTAACAGATACTAGATCTTACTCTAAAGTCAGATTTATCAGGAACAAAAATTTATTCTTTACATATTTAAAACTGATCCAAATTGTCAAGATGAGTTATTTCCCTCATGCAGCTAAGATGCCAGATGCTAAGATTATGCATTAACTGCAGACTGTAAGAATCGCGTTCATAATCGGAATACATTGAACTCAATAATTCCTCAATTCATTCCAAAGTAATAATACAGTAATCTGATATTCCTCTTTATGCAAAACATTTTCTTGAAAAATTTTGCTGAATAGGTGAATACTCTTTTGTTGAAGGCTCAAGTCTTTCCATCATAATATAATATCTAATTTATATCTGCTGCAGAAAAATTAGCCATATTTCATTATATTCTATTTTCTCTGCCAAAAACATCTAGAAAAAATCAATTAGGATTTAATTATAAAGGTAAAAAAATGTTAATTTGATATCATACCTTAAATATGGCTGCCTGCATAGTATCTCTTTCTGAATGGCAAGCCAATACATTATGGTCTTCAGAATTTTGATTTGATGCCAACATTGCTGTCTGCTCAAGTTCTTTGATTCCCATTCGACGCACAACAAAACGGGCAAGGAATGGTGCTTTTGCAGCACTAATTGAGAAAAACAGTTGCATTGTTATAAAGGAATTTTACAATAAAAATATCAAAAATAATATTTCAAATTGGAAATAATGTCTCAGTCATTTCATTATACAGCTATTATAATTATTAAGAAAAAATTTAAGAAAATCAATCTCATTTATTGTCTTAACTGTGTATTTTCCTTTTATCTATGTCCTAAAAGGCTTTGATATTGATGACAGCTTTAATGAATAAATAAGAGAACATTCAACCAAAATTTAGTCATACCAATGGTTGATGTCTCTATATAACTTCATTCATTACCCTCATGGAGAATCATTGGTAGATGTTATCAGTAAATGGTGAGCTTTATTTTCATTTAGAAATTCAATGCTGCATTTAAATATATTTTACTTATCATAAGAGATATACAAAACTAACTGACAAAAAATTTGCATAGGAAGAAGCCACCCTGTTTTATGCTACAAAATGATCTAAATCTTAATGCTGATGAAACATGTATTATGTATTAAATAATGCCAGTATACACACAACCATGAATGAGAGAGGAACAAAATCAGTTTTGGAAAAAACAATGAGTTGAAAGAAATTTTTACGAAAAATGAATAATAATGAAATTGATAAATCCCACTTTCCCCAAATCTGAAGTTCTGAGAACGTGGAATCGTCTTATATTCAGTAAATACAGAATAATTAAAATCTTAAATTTTAATCGAGCAAATCATAATGGATACCTCTGCATAGGTGTCCCACTCTCATAGTCAATGTTGATCACCATAGCTTCTGGATTTGAAGGAAGGTAACAGCCAGCTTGAACTTGGATACGTCTTAGTGCCTCCAAACAAGCACGCTTTCTCTCTGGACCTAAACCAAATCATGATTATAAAAGAATGCAATTTGAGGAAATGTTGAGAAGGATATAACGCATTACATTTACATATTCTAAAAATACAAATTTATAATCAAATTTGATAAATAACTATTACTAAATTCTTAATTGAGCTCAATCTTGTTTTCAGAATTATGATACCTCATAAGAAAATGAATGAATTTATGCCCTACTTGGTGTTAACGTTTTTTAACACCAAGTAGGGCATAAATTTAGATTTTAAAATTCTTAAAATTTTGTTTGAAAAACAATTCATCCATAGTAAAAGTTTTACATGAATAACCAAGGATATGAGATTTATTTTTGGTGGTTAACCTTTATGAAGACTAGGATTTTTTTTGATTTAAAGATGAAAATAAATAAACACTTTATAGACATGGATAAACTTAATTAACCAACAAATAGACAACAGAAAATTACCTTTAGGATATGGGCGTATTTCTCCAGAGATGTTGGTAATCCTCTTGAAGAAATCAAATTCCCTCTCATAAAATTGTTTAGCTGGACCAGATAAAGAACTTATAATGGAATTAGAGAGAGCATCCAAAGTGTCAAACAAATCAGGATCTGGTTGATGACCTTCTTCATCTCTGTATTTATTAGTCTGCATGTTCCAGATGAGTTGATGAGCAACCACTTGAGATTTCTTGGCAACATTCTTGATGAATTCAGTTGCATAGCCCATCTAAAAATTATGCAAATTTAAAATTTTAGAACTGACATCATATTCATATAGATATTTCAGAGCCAACAGTTCAAATACATACTGTGTCATGCCTGACTGCCTGAACCAGTTGAGGAATATAAAAAAGGACTGCATCTGCAGGATAACTTTCAAGAACTCTAACAGCATACTGTGCTGTGATTGGATGAGGAGGGAACTGCCTTGAGAAATAAGACAGAGCACGCACAGGAGACACTCGAGCCCAAGTCAACATGTGCACAAGCTGAAATGAAAAGACCTCAGTATTCAGAGACAAGTTGAATAGATGATTACTTGTATATATTTTGATGTTCTAATCACAACTACGAGCATCATTCATTTGCAAATTGCATAATTGCCAATGTAATCATGGACGTGGTTAAGAAATTCCATGTTTCGGTGAATGGCATTTTGCAATTTTTTTTATAAACCAAAGAATAAAACATCTCTAACAAACAATTCTGTAGATTCTAATGCATGAATGAATAAATAAATTAATCTTTCAGTGATATACTTAATATCCTTCAAAACCAAATTAATAAACCATGATAAAAGCAAAAAAGATAAAATAGTCAAAATAATACAAAAATACCTTTTCTCTTTAAAGCTCAAAAGTTTGCTGGCAATATTTTTTACTTAAAAATAAGCAAAAATTTTGCATCTGCATATTAAAATACTATGAAGATTCATAAAAAAGAATGCACACTTCTTCTTTAATTTAAATCTAAAAATTCAAGTTAGGCTTCCTGCAACCTATTATACATAGAAAGTCCCTAAGAAAGCAGCCTCACCTCATGAGCATCACGAAGAATTGTGTCAATCTTGACAAAGTACTGTAGAGCATCTGCAATGTGAGAGACTGATAAGGGATTCAACTGTACTAGACGAGAGACTTCCTTTACAATCTGTTCGGTGTTCTTTAACCTGAAGAAAAATTATATTCCATTACATTAAAGGAAACTTAAGTCTGGATTTCACCAAATACACAATTTCATAGAACATCCATGTTTTTAACACATTTTCAAAAAAAGTATCTTATATACCAGAAGAACCACAGCAAGAAATCAATGACTCCTGGTAATTAATGATATAAAGACATGGACTTAATAATCAAAATATCTCCTGGAATTCATTACAAAATAATTCATTAACATTCATGCTTCATTAACTCTAAATTAATCTCACCTGACAGGTAAGAAAACTGCCAAGGCAGGGCTGATATCCCATGCAAGCCCAACAATATCCCTTCCAGCTCTATCACTTCGAGCCTTTGAGCGCCAAGCAATGACATCTGCCTCACCTTCAATTTGCATTTCAGGGCGGGACATTGGATTGTGCCAAGTTGTAAGAAATCCAATCTCTACAGCCTACGAGAAACAATATAATATGAGAAAAGTGCAGTAAAATGCACATCTATAGATTAACCCCTTCAGTGGGTGTATGTATCACTTATGGAAATTCTTAATGTGAATAAAGACAATTGTTAGGTAGAAAAATACAGTTATCATGAAAAAGACTATACTTCTCAGCTAAAAATATTATAGTATTAAAAATTGGTTACCACAGCAGCAAGGAAAGTGAGCAGTTTGAACCAAAACAGAAAAAAAGACATACAATGAAGAACAAACTACACATTTCAAATACTACACCTCACAGAGGAGAAGAAAAAGGAAAGCTAACCTTATGGATGAATGAAAATATAACATTTTGTAATGAAAAATAATCCATACACTAAACATCCATTCATAATTCTCAAAATGAAATTAGCCGTAATAACTTTCAATTCTGTACCTATAAAGACTGACAAATGTGAAAATAGTGGGCTGGGAATTTTATACAGACCCAAATTAAAGTAATAAAAGGTTAATTCCATTCCTTCCACCTTAATATCATCAAAATCTATAATTATAATGGATAATTAGAAAACTCACCAAAAGATCAAGAATGAGGTTTCTTTTCTTGGTGTAATATTTGGCAAAAACTTCAGCATTTCCAATTCTTTTTGTGCGAGCTGACCTTTTAGATAGAGTATTTGTACTGCAGGACAAAGGCACTGTATTTATCCAACCTGCATTTGCACCAGGACGAGCCATGGATCCCAATGTTTGTGCCCTCATCATGTCATTCATAGTACCTCCTCCAGTAAAACCAGATGTGCCACTCGAAGAAGTGCCTGCTCCTCCCCCAACACTTCCATAACCACTACTTCCTCCAGTGTTGGCATTTGTACCCCAGGCAGATGACATCAAAGTCCCACTTTTCTGGGTACCCAATGGAGAGGAAGATGTTGGTGGTGGTCCATATAGATCTAGGTCTGGGAAAATAGAAAAAATATATAACATGCGAATTATTTAATATTATGTTTCAATTAAAAGTTCTAGATCACAAATGAAAGCAAATTTTCTAGACTGTAAGACCAACTAAAGAGATTTAACACCTCACATGAGGAGAGGTACGAAGAATGCCATTATAGGCATAATATAATATTTATAGCTTGATGAAATATGACAGTACATGATTTAGGATTAGAACAACTTCAAAGACATCTCCTAAAATTCATAAAAATGTTTCAAATTTATACCAACCTCCAAGAATTCCTGCCTTGAGATACTTTTTATCAGCAAACATTAATTTCCAGAATCGGATCAAGACTTTAATGTGGTCACGTAGCCGTGCTCCACTCTGTGTTGGGCAGCGCTGAGGTCCACAAAAGTAATCCAAGCAAGCAAAATAAATACGTTGTCGCAGGACATTCTTCGCTAAAGAGCTTGGAATTGCATCTCCTTGAAGCAATGACAAACCCCAGCCCAACAACCTGAAATGTAATGAGGTAAGACCCAGCATACTTAAAACGCAAAATATTGTAAATGTCCATTTCACATGAAAATGTGTAATAATGAACGTTAAGCATCAGCATTTTTTGCAGTTAATAATATATTAATCAAAGAAGGACAAAATTAATAATTTAGACATTATTAGTGTTTAAATTCTTAATTTTATCAGTACCACCACAAACCAACCTTACCTAAATCTGACTCCAACAGCAGCAACATGACGGTTAAGTATAGCGTCTGATGTTCCAACAGCCATTGGCAAAGAGCAATGAAGAAGATGTGCAAGCATTTCTACTTTGTCACTGCTACTATAGCAAGCTGTTTCAGCAAGCTCAGCTAAAAATCTAACCCAGATTTCATGTGGTTCAACAAAAGGTGGTTGTGGTTCCAATATACAACCTTCATATGCTGCAAGAGGGCTTGTTTCCTCTTTATCCTCAGAAAATAGTCCCTTCCTTTTATGTAAAGTGCACTGAAGTGAAAATGAAAATCAGATATAAATATGTCAACTTCAGTGTAAGATTTTTGTTCTTACTGTGCTAATTCTTGTGACAGAATAACACAAGCCAGCATTCCATTGGAATTTTCAAATGAAAGGTATAGAAGTATGATTTTAATTGCTTTTATATTTCCATCCGTCCTTCCTTTCACTACTCTGGGATGGGTTACTTCATCTCCTCTATAATTTGTCCACTACATTCCAGTCTTCAGCATTCAGATTGATGCATAACTTTGAGAGGATATGGAAGAAGTACTCCAAGTACTGGTGGTGAAATGGATGATTCCCTTCCCCATTCTTGTATTTAACAAGTTGTTTAACAAGAAAAACTGAAAGCAACAATCTGACAAGTAGACCAGTCAGTGAAATAAAATAAAGCAACTAATCCTGGAATAGTGAAAGAAGGGAAGGGCGGCAATTCCTCAGAAAGGAATACCACAAGGTGTGGCTACCAAGTTTCAGAAACTCACAACGCACATTACAGAGACTCTATCTTCAAGGGGGGTTAAATGCTTAATGAAAAGAAAGTGTGGAGTGTGAGGTATTTGTAACTGTTTGTCATGGGAGGGGGGTTTTTGGGGTGGAATTTGTTTTGTGTGACGTATGGAAAGAAAGTAGAGAACAGGAATTTCAGGATTAACTCCTTTTAAGAATTGGTGTCTAGAAGAGCGTATAATAAAGAAGTTAGAATGGATCCGTTACCAGCATTCATGAGTTTTCTTTATTTTTTTTGTATGAAGATGCTTTCATATATATCTAGTTTGGAGTTTTTCTGTACCGATTTCTTTAACTTTATATAAAAGTGATCAAAATTGCACTTCTGTACCTTTTACCTATAGACAAATGATGGAATGCAGTTGAAGTAATTCTTCAAACAATAAAGAAACAAAATTATGCATAATATTATTATTTAAAAAAATAAAAGCATATGAAATACACAATTGTTTATTAACTAATATTTTAATTGCAGATACTCATTGATATGCATTAACTATTGGCAATTTTAATGATCTTTAATACCAAAGGATTATTATGGCGGGTTTGGAAGCAGTAATCTTCATGAAGAATTCTAAAGCAACATTGTAATTATAATTAAAGATCTTAGATATTGAAAATAATTATATATTTAATCATAGAAATAAATCATCAGCATATTGTTTATTTATACCAAAGAGTTCTAAAACCAGGAAATGATTACATATCTTTTATCTAACACAAAAGAAAAAAGTAGACTCAATCGTCTACAGAGAAAACTTATATAACATAGGTCAATAGACTCTCATATTCCTGATAAACGCTTGAAAAACTGTATGGGCAGAAATCATAAGAGCAATACATGATGGATGGAAAAACTAGTTTACGCACCTGCCAAGCAGCAAGCATCTCCTGAAGAAACCTCAACTCAAGATCTGGGCGTGCTGTCACCAGCCACTGCCAACACTCAACCGCTGACAGCATTGCTGATTCCGTAAACATTTCAACTTGAGACCAAGCAACAGTGAACAGTAAGCTGCGACAAACTTCTGTAATAAATTAAAAATTAAATTATCATTTTCAAGGGAAAATTTCAGAGCTTAGCATTTTCATTTGCCTCTTATCACCTCACTTATACTAAATAGGTATTCTCAAATAATAAGAGATAAAATGCATAATTAAATGTTTCAGATTAAACATTATAATGTTTGAATGCCAGCCATTTTCCAGAAACTAAAATAGCCTAAGCATTTTTGCGGATTTGACAATAGGTTGGATCGATTCTAGATTACATACCACATACAAACAAATACAGATAAATGTCAGTGATCATGGAATTATGAATGTTCAGCATCATAGGTAATCATTGTCTGTAATTAACTTATAATACATCTGTGATCTTGAGTACAACACTCAGTAGCCTACAGTGCAGGTGGGCTTAGTAAGAAATAGGGTAAGCAGTGCTTACTGAGTGGAAAGCCATGTGCGAGCAGGTTTTCCCCATTTAACTTAGCATTTGTTACTATTCATATCACACGGCAGGCAGTTGCCTCTCAAACGGTCCCCTCATCTCCATTTTTCCCCTCTATTGTGACATTATCAGACTCAAATCATGAATGGAGTATACATTACACATATGTGGCAGTTAAAGCGAATTTATAATATTTTCAAATACAGTGCTAAATTTTCCTGGCCTACCAGAATATTCACTAAAATTATATTTGATGGTTTCAATATCAAGCCATCTGCTTGTATAAATACACTCAGTTAATGATGAAGACGGCAGATCTCCCCAACAAGAATACTTTTACATATAGTCATAAATATGTATGTGCTTCTTAATTCACACCCGCATCTATTTTCAGTCTACTACTACATGTAATTAAGGAAAGCCTAAGTATTTAAAATGAAATTAAATTAAAGATGACTCAACAGATGACTTCCAGCCAAATATACTTTTAAAACTTTTATTCAGTTCAGATTAATCTAACTTATGCATTTATAGCTACAACTAAAATTTTCAACTCACCTTTTGTGGAAACCAACATGGCTGTTGCTCTCCAAAGAGCTTCTCTGTGCTTTACAGTGTCCCCATTTTGGCAAGCTGTCCAAACATCTTCTACAAGTCTGGCTACCAATCCTGCTCTTTGAGCTGAACTCTCATCCTCTGATTCATCATTGTCCAACTCACCATTTTGCTCTTTCAAGGGCAATAATTTACTATTTAAAAAATTCCCTGAACTTGTGACAGTATACAGATCTTTCATTGCAAGCATTCCAGCGACTTCTCCCAAATACCTGCTCCTCATAACCAATGATGATACAAACTCAGAAGAGTCACTGGTTACACAGGATGGCCTTTTATTCAGTGCTGTTGCCTATTGAACAAATTGCAAATTTAGGAACATTAGTTTCATATGCCAATGTGATATTCATACTATATTCAGTTTTTACTATATTATAATTTGATAGGAATTTGATTAATATAGACTAATGTAGCAGTATAGTAATTGTGATGACAAGTAAATAATAGATGTGATAAAAATAACGTATTTATTCTAAAATAATGCACCATCAAATGTAACGTGCACCCCAAAATTCTAGTGTTGGAAATTGAAAAATCTCTCTCCCGTGAATCTAATCTGCACCTCAAGACATGCGATCATGGCATCTTTAGTACTGAAACATCTGTAGTAATCCATGCCAAACCTTCTAACTTGTATGGAATACTTATATAAGTCAAATTAGATAAATGCACACATTAATCAATTAATCAATATTTACGAGCACAAAGTCACCAATTTAAAATCAGGCAATTAAAAAATTTTATGGGCTCGCCGACTCACAATTAAAAATGCCGGTTTAATTTGGAAATTATAGGGGCTCTTTCAGGCAAAACATAAATAGCGCATATGTGAAACGTTTGACAAGTTACTTGGAGCCAGGGTGAGCTAAGGATCCAACTAGTTACTGGACATGCACAAGTAGATTTTGGCCAAAATCTAGTGTACCCACAATTTCAACGCACACCCCAATTTTTCAGCCAAAGAAAGACCCAAAAGAGGAGTGTTATTTTCAAGTAAATACGGTATATTGCCAATAAGAATGAAAGTTGATTGGCAAAACTTGTCAGAGTAAGAAACAACATAGATAAGTTGGAGAAAATTACAAAAACAAAGTAATTACAAAGATATGAAAAATACAAATATCAAGATCATCTTTAATTTTCAGTCAAAATAAAAGATTCATATAATTTTACATCTAAATCTCATGAAGGACAACATATCTAATTGCAAATATCTCATGTAATGACTGAGATAGGGAACAGAATTACTTAAATGCATAAACTTATTTCAGGAAATTATGAGAAGTCTGCATTAAATGCCCGCAGAGGCAGCAGGTCATACACCTTTCCATTTGCATTTCCTTGAGAGATAATTTGAACTTAATCTTTCATTTATTTGCTATGAGAGAGGAATAATATTTTAGAGTTGTATCAACAAAATAACATACAAAAAATACATACACTTAACGGACTGGAATAAGGATTGAGACCCAAATACTGGAAGACACTTTCTGTTGCTAATGCTAATCCTGAGTGATGCCAAGCACCTGATCGAGAGATGTGAGTTAAGTAATCCTGGAGATGTGATCTTGTAGCATGAGGTGCCCATTTCATGGCCTCAGCCAAAATTCCTTTACACCTATCTGAAAAGTCTTGAATAATGCGCTGAAAAGTTAGGAACATGATTAGTGACTCATCAAACAATTACAAACTAAAATATGAGTAAATTAACAATAAATACAGGTGTAAGAATAAAAAATGCATACCTCTACAAAATATAATTAACCCCACTTTTATTTATAATCTCCAGGTACTATTAATATGAAATTCCACCGAGCAACACAAAATATTTCATTCTAAAATGTAGATTGCTGATAAATTAAATAAATACTTCTAAATGAAAATCTCATCTAATCATATATCAGGAACTGTGTGCATATTGTGTAAAAATAATTATATATACCAAATAAAAAAAATATATCCAGATATATAAGTAGAAGTCAAATTGTCTTTAAAAAAGTTGCACAAATTATCATTCTTTGCATCCTATTGATATTCTATTTTTTAAGAGTATTTGGCTTCTATTCTATGATAATTTGTGCAAGTTGCAATGCCAGTATTGGATTTAAAGGCTAAATCTGCTAAGAGACGGCTGACTTATTTACTAGATATGTAATAGAAAAATGTCTTCTTACTTCTCTGGCCTCAAGAGTATCCATTAACTGCAAAGTATAATTAGTTCCAGGAACTTCTAAAGTTGGATTTTCTTCATTTGGATCAAGTTGAAGGGAAAATGAAAGAACTTGAAGAATGTCCAGCATGCTCCACAAAACACGACAGTTCCAAAGAAGATGTGGAAATCTGTACAATAAATTGTAGAAATCTGCATTAGATAATGAGACAAAATATGGTAACAATCTTCCTCTTCATTTAGCTATTCAGTAAATCACCTGTCCATACAATCTGAATTTAGATCAAACTCCAAGTGGAATTATAGTCTTATTAGAACACTAGAACAAACTTCACAGTAAAAAAAACAGACAAGCCTATTCTCTGTCCAGAACGAAGACTTGAAACCTTAGTTATGTTTAGCTAATATACTACTGAGTGTTGTAAATCTAATCCTTGAAGTTTGTGTTTCTTTTTTTTGTACATCAATGTATTAAAGCATAGCCACAAATTTAATTATATTATAACAACTTTACCATTGTAAAAAGGTACAAGCATTGATGGCAAGGCAATAATCTCAAATGTGAACCAATGCTTATAAATATTAAAGAATCGTCTTTTTAATTTTAGATGTTCATGTCATGTTTCAGTTTAGTTAGAAAGGTGATATTTCAGATTGGCACCCTACTTTGTCTGAAACCATCAAAAACTTTCCATCCTTTGAGGACGTTTATCACTAGTTAATTCCTGTTGTTTTTATTTGACAAAAACTAAACTGACATGTTAAATATTGATATCATCATATATAAATATCATCTTACATAAATAGCTTATAATCTTACAATTATAATTCTCAAATTTCCTATTGAGAATCAATATGCACTTAAGCTTGTCTTTGTTAAGCAGGTTATTGTCATGATAGTTATATAAGAAAAATAGCATATAGAATATTCAGTATTCATACAAATATAGCCCATGATAACCTTGATTATAGATCAAAAATACAGCTTTCATAGGGTTGAACACTTTCATGAGCAAAATTTACCTATCGATTAGGCCAGCAAGATATTTGTCTGCTACTCTCCTTGTATTCTTGTAAATGTGATTGAAGTTAACTAGAAGAAATTGAGCATGAGCTTCTAGCTCTTTTTCTCTTCTTTCATCCTTGGGTTTATTTGACATCACTGTCAAGAACTTCAAGAAAACTTTCTCACCAACACTGAAACAATAAAAAGAACTTTTTCAATCGGTTGAAAGATTAAGTGAACTAGTACCAAATCAGAAAGATAAAATCCATTAACATCCATTTACTGAAAATAGAGCAGGAGATAAAATGGATATTAAAGCATAGATTTCATAACACAAACCAGAATTTGGAATATGACTTGATGAACAGTTCATCTCCATTTTAGATTTTTTTCATTGATATCTTATTCAAATATCTATATAACAAGGAACTTACTATACAAAAATTTGTTTCCTAAAACAACAGTCAATATTTCAAATAAACATAATTAAAAATTATCATTAGAAGAGACTAACACTATAGAAATTTGCACAAGGTGAAAGTTTCCAGTTAAAAATTAAATTCAGCTCCTAAATAAGGAGCTGAATTTAATTAAAAATTTGGTTTTCTTTAATTGGATTACAACCTTAATTGAGAAGTTTACAAATCCTCTATTAAGTTAGGAAGATCTTTCTATACATACATAATAATATAAATAAGCTGCTTTATTTGCATTTTTATATTACCAAGATATACACTGCCACATCCCTCCTTTTTCCTTTTGTATTGCTGTGTCACTTAAGTATTCAAATATTGGCTGAAGATTTGGTTCACAAGAGTTTTGTACCCTAGAAAAGCAAAGAGTCCATGAAATTTTCTCAAGAGCCTAAAATCATTCATGAAATTTCTTTAATCTTAGAAAAGAAAAATTAGTTAAGGCATTTAATATTATTCCTGGATGAATTTACTGCATATATAGGACAAAATCTGTATGGATGACCAATTAATAGATATACATATATATAGATGTATAGGTCGTCTTTACTATTTGAGATTTAAGTACGTCTTCTACAAAAATCTTTTTCTTGGGTTATCAAAGTGGACATATTAAAATTATTGCAGTAAATATATTATAATATATTACAAAAGTTTTGCAATCACCATAATTATGGTAATGGAGAAAAATTAACAAATATAAGTAAACTATTCCTATGAAAATTTAGACATCAATCTGTATATCGAATCAACTTATACATGAGTATACACTGAAATTATTTGAAACTTTACCTTAGAGTTTCCAACCAATAAACAGATAACAAGTAAGTGCATTGAGCAAAAGATAATTTGTTGATGTAAGCTGATATTTCATTTCCTGGTTCTAGTAAGTTGAGAATTTGGTTTTTCAAATCTTGAATTTCGTTCTAGAATGAAAAAGTAAATCCTTAGAAAATATTCATTGAGTTCCCACAATGTGATAAGTAGAATAACAAATTGTGATACAATCAAATATATTTATGCCTATGTTTAATAAAAACATAAAATATATCGAACCAATGAGACACTATCATTTCGAACAGCTGATGTATACTGCAGCTCACGCATCTCAGAGAGTGATGAAGTCTGAGAAATGAGATACGGTGATTTAACAGCTATTTCCTGGACTCCTAGGTACCACTCACGAGGCCATAATCCAACATCAGAAGCAGTGAAGCCCATCACTACACAATAAAGCCAAAAATCTAAAAATCGTTTATGAAGACGAGGCCGAGGTTGTCGGATTTGGGGTAGACGCCTCACTAACACAGCAATAACAGGAATTAGCATTCCTAAATTTCCAGCACTATTGGAAGCCTGTAAAAAAGACAAACATTCAGACATCTTCAGGAATTCTAAACAATAATATACAAAATGTGAAAATATAGTGATAACAGATGAAAAAAAGGAGAGATCTACACAAAGGTTCTGAGGGTAACTCTTTCAAAAGCTCACCTTGAGCATTCCAGGAGCCTTCTCTGAGGCTCTTTTACCCTCTAGACCTAACTGTACAAACAATTCCAGCAAACGTAATAAAAGTTCCATCATCTCTGCTTCACCTTGCAGATTAGCTGCAATATTTGCTAAAGCATTGATAACCTGACTTGAGATTCTACGATAGGTGGGTTCTCCTCCTGAAGATGAGTATGAGGCACTGCTAGCCTCAACTGTAACTCGAGTGAATAATTTCATGATTTCTTCATAAACATTTGGCTGGAAGGAAAAACCCCAAAATATTGAGAATCCTGCTGCATTTTTCCATTTACGTAAAAAAATTGAATTTTAAAAATTAAAGAATTACAACTATCTTACCTCACATTTAGATATGATCATACAACCAAGCTGATCAACTATAAGTATATTAAGATGCAAAGGTGAGCGACAAAACCTCTGAAGAAAAAATTGCAAAACAGTGTCAGTAGTCCTAGGTATGTCTCGCAATGCAACACTAACATGACCCAACATCGTAATTATATTTGTTGAAATTAAAGATGATTCCCTGAAAAAAATGTACTTTCAAATAATATAAAATTGTAAAACCAAATAAGCAATTGTATAATTTGTAAAAGGATGAATATTCTTTTAATATCTTGTAACCAAACATGCACGATGGATCCTTCAATAATATGAGAGATGAATAGTCAGTTTATTTCACAGTGAATTTTGTGAAAATATGTACTATTATGTAATATAATGACATCAGAGCTTCAAGTAAAATTTGTTGTGAGTGACAATAAACATGATGCAATAAACATTAAGTAAAAAAGTACTGGTACTTGGTTTACATGTAATACTCTAGAGTAGTAGCCACCCATTTTGGGTGGTGTTCCATTAGGTACATGCCTGATGCCACATGGCAGCAGCCAGTACTCAAACGGATAAATAAGAAACCACCATGTAGAGACAAAAGTACCTCTTTTCTGACTTTTCAGCAGTGAAGAGTCTGTTTGAAAGCGCAGCAACAAGCGCTTTGATACAATCTGGATCAACTACATGAGCTGCTTTCAATGCGATACATAGATTTTCAATAGCTGCATCCCTTAATTTTTCAAATGCTGCTCGACTTGAATTAACAGTCCTTCCTTCTGAACTATAGAGTTGATCAGTACTTTGTCCTTCAAATAGTAAATAAATATGATTAAAAAACACAATACTGAATAAAAAACATAATTAATTAAAGTTGTTGAAACAAGAGTACCTGAAATTTGCTGTGGATTGCGCAGACTGACTTCTCCTTGCTGCCAGTGAAGCTTGGAAAGGATAGGGGAAGGTGTGACCAAAAAGTCTCGAAGGCAATAAATGCAAGTACTTGCTATGTTAGGAAACTTCTGGGCAAGTTTACCAAGACCCTGTAAACAAAATGTACCATTGTCTAAAAAAGGTGATCCTTGCATTAGACAAAAATAATTTATCCACACGGAAACACTTCTCTAAAATTATTCATTATTTTTAAAGACTAATTAATGACTTTCTGGTGATAAACTGTTGAGTATTCCCACGATGATTAGTAATTATTAACACCAAAGGTGACAAACGAGCTCTCTCATACTTTTCATATAGAATATTGTCATCTGTCAACTAGCATAAAATCTATAATAAGGAACTACCATGCATGATATAAATAGATATTGAGTAATTTATTGTACATTTAATAGCATTAATACAAATAATAATATAATTCCTGTACCCACACCTTGAGAAATACTGGAGTTCACATGCCTAAATATCATTGATCAAAAATGGCTCAGGTTGGTTTCCATTATTTTAGAATAACTCTATCTTAACTTTTAAGTTTTGAAATATTAAATATCTTAAGTACTCCACTGACCTCTAGACACACCATAAGTAATGGCATATGACCAAGAACAAGCTTGTGACTATCATTGGTGTTTATCTTTCCTGACAAGCGACCACATAGACTATCAGCACCTTATAGAAATAGAAAATTTTAATTAGTATGATTAAAAACAAATTAACTTTTAATTATATTTCAATGCTCATTTTAGTGAACATTTTTATCTGACCATGAATTCAGTTCCAAATGCCCTAATTTCATAGAGTTGGATTTCAAAAATATCATTCACAGTGAAAACCATATTCAAAACAAGTAGAAAATTAAATATACATATAGTCAGTGTCTTGTACAAAGATATGATTTTTGTTGAAAAATATTTACATATTAAAATTATATGAAACATCTCCTAAGAGCAACAGATTAAATGGGATATAATGTTTAACTGCACAGGTGCTTATGATAATCAGTTATCATTTATGGATCCAAGAATTCCATCATCCTATCCATTTAATAATTTAATAGCTAAATAATATTGACTTAAAATAATTGAAATTCCAAAATAGATAACAGATCTTATATTCTGTGAGACAAATACAATAATAATTGAAGAAAATTACATTCCTGAAAAGTTATTTTTAACAATTTTTTGGATAAAAACTGATGAAAAAGCTTTTCAAGTTCAACTATAGCATTGACCATAAATTAGTTTTTCAATGGAGAAAATGTAACTAGATTTTTAATTCTCTATCGAATTCACCATGCAGACTGAATTGATGCTACATGTCAAGTTCCCAAACACTTAGTACCTGAACTTGAGTTCTCCCCTCACCATAATAAAGGGGTTTCTAAGAGTGGAAATTAAACTACCAAGTACTAGTAGTTGTTAAAAGTAGTTTGACAGCTGAGGTCACTTCACACATGGGACCAGCAGGAATCAAATCTAGGACTGCTTCTGTCAAAGTTGAATGTGCTGTCTTTTTGGCTATCCAGGAGCACCAATTAAACTACCAAAAATTAGCTTAAGGACTTCCAAGACGCAACTTTAGGAAAAGGACAACTCTTGACTACTATACAAGGATTATATTATTATATTTATTTAATACACCTATCACTTAAACATTTAAATTTGGTATATATTAAATTGAGACTGAGATAGAAATTTAATTTAACCTTTATTAGAAGAACCTATTTTTATAATATTAAAAAATATTTTAAGGTACATACAAAGAATAAGGCTTTCACAGTGTATTTAAAATATAATATTCTCCAAGTCTAATTGATAAGGAGGGATTACAGGAGCTATGACTTGGAAAATTTTATACAGAATCGCTTACAGCTGAAGGACTTGAGGAACATATTAAAATTTGGCAAACATTGGTTATGATTTTTGACAACAATTGTATTAAAACTATTTAAAACCTCTCAGCAACTAAAGTTATTCAGCATTTATCTAATTCAATTGCAGACACATATACAAACATGAAGATGCCAAACTTCAGATAGAAGTTGATACATGTGAAGGGAAGCAGGCAAGTCCTTCGTTTTTCAGAAAACAAGGCAGTAAACTTGTTTAAAGCATTCCTGCTTATGATGCCTTTCTACCTATTATGTGCATTTCCACTGTTCCTTTTGATACAAAATCATGGTAAACCTATCACTTAAACCATTTTTTTAACTGCTTATAAGGCAAAATTTTTGTCCCAAGATACACTGCAACCCACTACTGCTAATTGTAAGCATCATTTAATAAATCAAAAAGTTTACATGATCTGTAAACCTCTCTTCTCTTCAGGATTGCATGGTCTCTAATATGTTTCCTTTTGATTCTCTTGATTGTGGTGACTAATTGTGCAAGAAAAAATTAATACATTGCAAACCAGCCCATTCTCTATCCTATTGCCACAGCCAATTGTACCTCTGAGATAGAGAGATAATCCTCCTTCTCATCACAGGATAGAAAATTAATTAAAAAGTCATTTGGCATTGTTATATTTCATTGCAAACCCAAGTTGTAAACATATCAAATAACCCTGAGTGGCAATACAGTGTTTTGTAGGCGATAGAATATATATACTTACTTATATATCTGAGACAGCATCTTCATTGCTGTTAAAATTTGCTATTCCTCCCTAACTGCCTACATAGTAATTATTTAAAGAGTGAAAAATGACTACAATTAAGTGAAAAACAAAGTGCTTTCTTTGTCCAAAAAGCTGATCATTCTACAAAACTTCATTGATCAAAACAAAAGGCCCAATCTCACGCAGGTATACTTTGCAGACTTTATAAATATCCCATCTTCAACTCTGAGAAATAAAGCAAATTACAAAAGATCCTTATCCATTTCTAGGAGAGAAGCACTTACTTAAATATTAATAGTGAATGTTTATTAGAGCCGAATAACTCTTCCATGTCATATTTCAATATAATGTTATAATGCTATCTCACTTATAACACAGTTTCTAGTTGCTCCCCAGAAATGCATCTCAAGTGAGTTTTACTGTAATTCAAAAATCAGCATGAGAGTAAAATTAATGGAGATCTTCAGGACTATACTTTTTCAATTATGTTAGAATTCAATGAAACTTTTAATAAAATGGATCTTCTATATAAAAATGTATACAAACAAAATTTAATATTTTAGAAACTGAACAACAATAGATGAAAAAAATATCCCTGTTACTCGATAGCTATCCTAATCTGAAGATCATATAATACTTCATTCTCATTTACTCACAACTACATAAATTTCAATTAAAAAACTTCTAGAAGAGAATAGAAGTATTAAGATCCTCACTATTTGTTGTCATGATGGACTTCTACATTATCAAGGTTGTATCTTTTGAATTGATTGAATGAATTATTTCAGTAAATTCAGTGGTGGAATGTTGAATAGGCATAATGTAATCATAAGAATTTGGCCAAGGAAAAAAGCACCAGTTTGCTTATCCTTAAATTAATTCTAATTTTCCTGATATTATAGATGATGATAGCAACTGTAGAAGATGATAACAGACTGATCAAAGAAATTCAAAATGAGAACAGCAGAAAATGGAAAACAGATAAAATATTTGAAAATGAATGCAAAAGGTCATATAATCTGTTAAAACCTAAGTTAGATGAACAAAAAGAGGATAGAAGAAATTAAGAATTACAATGCACAATGGGTTATATGATTGCATTGGATACAAACTGTGCAATGAAAATCAAATCTGGAATTTAAAAATGCATGGTTTTTTTGCTGTGAAACAAGAGGACATTAATAGATAAAATATTAGGAAATCTAAGATTCTAAAAATTGCATTGGATTATGTAGGTGCCCCAATCAAAAATCACAAAGTTCTCCATGCTAAATATTTAACTGTAGTAAAGTAACACCTTTTTCAATGCTACTACAGGGATAAAAATTCCTTTATAATCACTAAGTTAATCTGTTAACAGACATGAGATTCATTAAATTTAAAAATTTGTTAAGCTCTATGAGGATGACACCATACATATTAAACAGCAGACAAAAGTATACTTTTAGATACAATAACTTTCCATCCTTAGAGATGAATTTAACCTAATTTTTCTTCAGTATTTTCCTAGCCATATATTAAATTGTACATGAGAATTTACTTATCTTCACCATATATTGTGAATCTTAAATATCCCTGAGCAAAGTAAATTCAAAGTAGGGTATTATTGCTGTAACTTCTATTTTTGAGATCCCACTCCAAAATACAGCCAAGGCAACTAAATCAATAGATTGAACCCATTCAGTTGGCTAATTGAGGGCCATAAAATACTCAGTGGCTGCCAATAAATGATTTCTGATAATACATAAGTCTAACTTGAAAAAGCTAACATACATTTAATTCGAATTAAATAATTATTTATCATTCTCTCTAAAAGCACTTATGCAGCAAAATTTTGATTTGCTGTTGACACTTTAAGAAATAAATTGTGCCATCTGTAAATAACTAATACTTCAAAGAATGTACGCTAAGTTGGCAAGGATAGATTGTAAGTTCTTCTAAATTACTAAAACATTTTCCCTAGGAAGTATTAATATGAGAACAACTGAAAGCTAAATACAGATTTGTATTATAAAAATATTTTGAAGGAAATAACACCATCATTGGAAGACAAAATTTGGCAAAATAAGAGAATGTAATGTACTAGAATTATCTTCTTCTTCTTTCTCTAATCCCCTTATGCTGTTAGGTGTTGGGGTACACTAGAATTCTCAAAATTCCAAAATAATTGTTTGAAACTGTTGGTTGCAGAAAGCAGATGGAAATTATGGAAGTTATAACTGTAAGCTATTATTGGTATATTTCCCTTCACTGATACCAAGTTTCTCACTGTATTTAAAATGTCCTGATTCCTCATCTGAACAGCTCTTGAGATTCCTTCAACTTTACCATGATAAATGCCATATACCTTAATAAGCTCAATCTATTACAGATATTTACATATGAAAAGTTTCCTTTAATTTCTAATTTTTTTAGTTAATTTATGCTACAACTTTAATATCAGTAGTTACAAATCTGTGTATAATGATAATTTATTAAAATAATTTCGGCACATTGATCTTTACATTCTACATTAGAGGTTTCTTAAAAGTTTTTATCCTACCTGAAATAATATCTTTTATTTGAATACCAGTAAACATCTTTCTCATCATTTACAGTTTGCTTTGGTCAAATTAAATATTTTCTCGGAGAAATATTATATTCAAAGGTCTCGGTATATACAAGTATGTCAAGTTATTGAATATCCTATGTAATATATTAAATTCTATAACTTTATTTACCTATTCATCACTGCCCCCTAGACTTCAAGCTTGTTGGAACTTACTTGATCATGAAAGTCACTGCATGTTACGAAAACTCAAATGCCCTGGCAACCATTCTTTTCTCTAGACTTAGCTATTTTAGCTATATTAATCATTTATTATTTGATAGGTTCAAGATAAATGAAGATCTTAAAGATAAAAATGTTAGCAACTTTTCATGTCAAATCTTTCAAATAAGGAAAGAACATTAAAACAAAATAAACTGACTATCCAAGTTTCCAAGACACAAATACCAGGTACCCAGGAAACAAAAAGCTATTTGGAAATGCCACGAATGATAGACTTAATATTCCAGAGTACTTTCAGAAAAAGGGATACTATTTTAAAATCTTATGTATCAATGGAGAAGTCATATAAATTAGATGAATACACTCCTAGAGATAAACAGATTCAACATGTCTTGATTTAGGAATTTCAAAGCACTTAATCAAGGAGAGCCAAATATCTGAGTGCATATAGATGTACTAACCAAATATAGTAACTAAATACTGCAGGTAATAATCTGAATTCTAAGGCATGGAATGAATTTCTTTTAAATCTTTGGAAAATTTATCTGGTAGAAAATTATTTAAAACCTATCATCTCTCATTCTCATGAACCTTCCATTCACATTTTAAATTGTGAAACTTTCCTTGAATATTGGGTATGATATATGAATTTTCAACTTTTATATTATTTGTCTTAATTTACACCTCAAACGAAAATATTTCTCTTCAAGTTATCAAATTACCAGCTCCATTCCTCGCACTTACTATGCTTATTTCTCTGCATATACTGAGATTAAAGATATTTCAGGTGAAACATTAAATGGAAACCATGCAGCAGTCCAATTTGGTATTACACAATACTGCATAGCATTAATAAAACATGGGAAAATTCATGCTATTAGTTGTATAAATAACTATCAGTCAAACTCTCCAGAAATCTCTTTGGTACTGATTTACCCTGCTTCTTCAGAAACTCAGAGGGATGTACAGCAACAAGAATGGAAAGCTCCAAGTAGAGAGTGTTTGTTTCATTCACTCCTTCAGCTAAAAATACAATTCTCTGTGCAATATCAAAAAGAAAACTAGCAAAAAATTTTAAGTAAATTCAGATTTTTTGGATTTTAACCTACTCTCTATGGCAATTTCATAAAAGGAATTTTAAGATTACTATATAACCTTAAATGAAATACTTTCAATTACATCAATTCTAAGACCAGTGGATTGCCTATTAATTTGAAGAATTATAAATTTTAGCTATATCAATTAGCTATATAAATTCAATGCAACAGAAATGAAGCTATGCATATATGCACTGAATTTTGGAATATATATTACGAGGATGCCAATGCAACCAAAATGAGACTTTAAAAATGGAAACT
Source organism: Pachydiplax longipennis (assembly GCA_036926295.1). NCBI lineage: Eukaryota > Metazoa > Arthropoda > Insecta > Odonata > Libellulidae > Pachydiplax > Pachydiplax longipennis. The sequence continues at coordinate 25,252,278 of JAVFKF010000012.1, forward strand.
ATTAGTTTACCAAAATAGAGCAAAAAGCTATATAAAAATAAATATTCTCATAGTGGTATTACTTGTCTGGTATTTTTCTCTTTAGATGAAAGAACGTAATATGCTGATTAAATAAAATTAAGAGGTAAAAACTAATCAAAATTTAATATCACATTAAACAGTAATTAAATTCAAAAATACCTACAAATTCTGTTTGATGTTAGACTTGGACCACTCCTAGGAAAAAAGAAATGTTCTGAGGAATTGAAGGAGTGATATTGCTATCAAAATGATATATTGATGTTTTTAGAATTAAACCAAAAATTCACAATTATGTAAGAGAACTAAATGATAATTATTAATTGTTATCAAGAGATCAATCAATTATTAATAAATCTGTAGCATAAGAGAAGAATACATGTAGTCATGTTGAATAGGAATTTTTTATTACAAACTACAATGGTAAATTTGCTTGAACAACTGACAGCTTTATCGTTCATTGTTAGCATATTTCAGGAAAATACTCCACTGGCAGTAGACTCAGCACAATGCCGTCATTTCACAGTCTCAATAATTTGTTTTAAATTATTATTAAATAAATCCTAGAGGGGAAATATTGAAGAAATGGGGGAAAATAGAGATTTGAAAGTAAGATTAACTGAGTAATAAGATGACCAATCAATTCAGAAATATACTTTTGCCTAAAATAAGGATTAACTGTAGAATGCTGAAGAATAAGTCAAATTTTCCAATGATTTTTGTACACAAAAGGAAACTGTAGAACAAAATTCATCAGAAACGTACAACTGAAGCAAAAACTATCTAAATAATTAATTGCAATCTTAGAGTAATCAAAAGTCTATTTAAGGTTATTATAACCAAAACATTCAATCCTAAAAAGTATACATCCTATGAAAATAAGATATAAATACATAAAATTAATGACCAGATCATAAGACAAACATACAGCAAAAAATTGCAATACTTTATCCAAAATGCCATCACAATTAGGAAATAAAAGTAAACATAACTTTCAGTTCTTATATAAGCATCAAGAAGTTTTAATTAACTTAGATAATCTCTCTTCTCTTATAAAATTCCTATCTTAAACTTAATTCCAAAAGTGTGCAATTTAAAAATGAAATTCTTTCTTCAAAATTTCAACTTATTTGAAACAGACACTTTCCCAATCTTTTGATATTACTACAAACAAATTTTGGAAAATTTTCAACAAATTGCTATGTTCTTGAGACTAACTTAAATGAACTGTAACTTTTAAATATACATATAGACTATTTAAATAAAACACTGATTGTTAAACTCACCTGTTTCATCACCAGTGGCCCAAACTAACAAGTCAACACAAGCAGCATTTGCCATTACATTCACTTTAAACTTATTGACCATTGCAAAGTTTGCTTCCCTGCATTCTTGCTCACTAGCATCATGATTGAGACTTTGTAATTCAGTTTGTCCAGATAGAAATAGACCTCTTACAAACTCCTGAACATCTCTGGTAAATGGCAAGGGAAGATCTGCTCATAAAATAAATGGACAAACAAGAGTTAAAAACAAAATAATATTCATAAATATAGTAAAATTTAACAAAATATTTCATAAGACAACAATTGATTGTCTGAGACATATATTCAATAAAGGCAACACTAAAATTAAAGAGATCTTTTGCAGAATAAAAATAAAAGATGTTTTGTTTTCAATTGATTTCTTAAGAGAGAAAAATGTAAGGGCAAGTACATTTCACTAATCTAAACATGAAACATTCAAAATTACAATTCTCCAATTTTGGCCTTGCTTACAAATATTTTCTACGAGTATACAATATTTTAGGCCCATGTAAAAAGGATGGCAATAATGAATGACATGCTATTTGAATAGGAATCAATCTTCTGAGATTTCAGCATTTCTAGTTGCTAAGACTAATCAAAGGGTCAAAGATATAACTATATAAGAGTGCTTCTCAGTCAACTGATTTTTGCCGATACACAGCAGGACAATTTTATGTTGTTTTTCACAGTTAAGGAGATGAGAAAATAAGATATTAATTGGTGTTACATCCTCTCCAAAGTCCTGAAGAGTTCAGGAAATACCATATGGTCTTGGAATTGATGAAAGGAAAATCATTAGATTCACTCTCCCTTGGAAGAGAAGCAACAATGTTTATGAAGAAATAGTAAATGAACAAAGGTACCAAATATCTTTTGGGAGCAGGAGACCTCTAATGAATGATAAGGGTAACTTTGCATGATGAATGAGAAAGTAGGGGTCCAAGATACTCTCTAGTCCTTGGAGATGAAAAAATCATCCTTAATATCTTATGATGTGTGTGTTCCTCTACTGAATAGAGGAATACCTATCATGACTCTTTAGAAATCATTACAAATCCACACATCCAATGAATCTCCTAAACTTTTAACAGATTCTAGTTCCAAAGCACCAACGGCATCTTCAGGTCAAATAAGGTTATCGACAGACGATTTATAGAATAAAATTTCTTTTGGCTGATGATGATGCATATAATATAAAAAATGTTTTTAGTACAAACATATGTGGAAACTTTCAAGAAGATAGGGATATAAGTATTTTGATCTTTTCTTAAAGTTTTGGATTCTTCCTAGTTTAATAAAAAAGATGACAGATTCCTAAAAAATACAAAATTACTTTCATTTATGAGATTAAAATTCTCTCTTAAATAATAATGTTGGAAGAACTACCTAGTGCTCTTAAACATAGTTACCATTTTGATGTTGAAGCAGTTCCCTTAGTAATGTCACCATAACCAAATTCAAAGTCTCACTAAAGGACTGGTATGGAAATATTTTCATTTGGCCAGAAGAATACACCTCTGCAGCTTGTTCATTCAAAAAAGTAAGCATGTCCTTCGTAAGCATCTTCTTTGCTACAGATAGGATACTCTGAAAATAATTTTTATAGTAATTCAAGTAAATTTTCAAATACTTTGAATATTCTGCAATAAAAGAACCTAAAAATTGGTCTGCCTGTGGATTTAGGGCATATCAATAGCTAACACAGCCTTTTATAGTATCAATGGAAGAAATATCATGAAATGAGTGCCGGTTCAATGCCAGTTGGGTGCAAAATTCTCCTCTTTGAAATACATTGAGGCAATTGAAATTTTTTTTCTATTCTTTCCAGTATCATGGAAACTTATAACCCAGCATGTGAGCAGATGTCATGAATATGTTTTATACATACAGATCACCTTTTCCCTAATGATTCTTGGTTCAATGCCAGAGCGGTATTTGCATTCTCTATCACAATTCAGATAGGGATAATAGAATCTTATCTTAGGACCTTCCCAATATGGTGCTGACTTGAAACTTGGGAAACGGTAAGAGTTTTCTCAATTTAATGTTAATATGTCAATTTTAATGTCCATGTTAATGTCAATTATCCCTCACAAATAGGCTTTGGGTTTGATACCAGGCAGTCTTAATTCTCCCTTATGAAATATATGGCGGAGATTTAAAATATTTTTAAGAGGCATGTCCTGAGAAGGTAGAAATCTGTAACCCAGCATGTGATCAGCAGCCATGAATATGGTTTAAATCCAGTTTACTGTTTCCCGGATGGTCCTTGGTTTGACAGCAGCATACCATTTTTTTTCTAAATGGGGAATTTAGAATTATGTTTGAGGACCTATCCGATATGATATTGACTTGAAATTCAGCATACAGTTACAGGGGTCATCACCATAACTTAATGGATGGTGACGTCTACAGTCACATTATATCTTTTGTTATACACTAAGGTGAATGTTTTATACACAGTTTCAAAAGTAATCAAGTGTTTTTGTAAATATTCATCAATTAGCTTGCAGTATGCAACTTTTACTCATGTGTATTAAAGAGAAATACCTATTCTCTGATGTAAGTGTAATTTAAAATAACTCTGCATGAGGTTGTTCATGTGCTCTTAATCATCCTTTTTCCATTCTTTACAATACTCAAAAAATACATCAACAACAGAATTTGAGAGAAATTTTCAAATAGAAAAGAGGGCACGTTAAACATTTGAATTCCTTTTACCTGCAGATGCACTATGGAGTACTGCTGATTAATTCTTTTCTCTGATGAGTCAGAAAATCGCATATGAGGAAATTGGTTGAAACAAGATCCATAATGATGGAAAAAATAAATAGTTGGGTCATTTGGTAGTGGCTGTTGCAGTAGAACTTGTGGTTTAGGATCATTCCTATGAAAAGAAAGAAAGAACTTAAAAACCAGAACATACTCATAGTGGAAAATTCATAAATATGATGGTAATTTTGTTCTAAACAAAAGACATTCATTCTAATTCACCAAGACCCAAATAATGCATCTATTTTGATTATACATGATAACTGCTTTAAATATACCAAAAGCAACCTTAACTAGATTCAAGAAGGGAGAATTTATTTTATGAAAAGTCTGAGAATATTTTATCAGCAAACAAAAAACACAGTCTTATTTTGATGGTAATAATTAAGTAAATGTTGTGTTTGAACTAGGATCCTCAGGAGAGAACAGTACATTTACATTTATCACTGAGTGTGACATCAGGCATGTTTGCAGAGAGAGTTCAGGATTGTGGTGCAAGTTTAGGAATATTTTGTTTACTTGTGGATACTTCAGAACCAAATTCTGATGATCAGTGTAATGTTTTTGGAGCAAACAAATCTCCTGAACTAATGATTAATCTAACCTAATCATCAGAATTCAGTTCTTAAGTCTCCGTGAATTACCAAAATCATCCTATACATGCATCATAATGACACAATGATCCTGAACTATCTACACAAACACATCTATTAACTTCAACTCCAACCCAAATAAAATCAAACCAAATCTAAACAGCCTAGAAATGTAGTCACTTAACATATATAGCCATTGCATAGAAGTAGATCCTCGTAGAAGCGAAAGCTGCTGCTCTTCACCTTCATTTATTACTCATTGGTAAGCAAATATAAAATGTTACTAAAAAGACATTTTTGTGTTCATTAGGTAAAAAATGTACAATGCAATATTTACAATGCCTTTTTAAATAGATTAAAGGCACTGATTTTTTTTACAAGTTAACAATGTTAATATAAGTAAAAAGTGCACCATTGTACCTCTATGCTATATTTATAAGTTCATGATTCTCAGCAAATATTCATTGACCAAACTTTAAAAAAATATCATAACTCACAAGTTGTCCATAACTGAAGAATCCAATGAATTGGCAGCCATTTTCTCCAGAGTAGGAAAATTTCCAGACAATGACCTTGGTATGATTGGTCTGAAAAATGTGAAAAATATACTTGAAAAATTAAATTGAGCAAAAAATATTCAACACTAATGAATAGCTTATCTAAAAAGTAGTCATAGTAGTAACAGTGTAGTAATCAACTTACAGTAAATGGACTTATAAGATCTTTTTTTTTAATATTACAAAATTGCCACATGAAAAAATTTGTACATAAATCAGTATCTAAATAAGCATTCAAATTATCATTCCAAAAAGATACATTTAAAAATACTGAGAGGAAATAAGGAAAATTGCGTCTCATTAGAATCAAAATTAAGATAACCTATCTGAAACCTTGGATAGAGAAAAAAATTAAGTGATTTGGTTGTTTGGAGTTTGAAAAATACGATTTCACTAAATCAATCAAAATACGTAATTACGATTCTATATTTTCAAGCTACAAAGGTACATTTTTAATTTCTTTTACATTGCGCCCTAAAAATTCTTGATGAAAATAGATTTTTATTCACATAATATTTTCACGTACAGTGCTGATACCACTTTATAGTGAATATCTAAAAATTAAAACAAAACATTTACAGAAAATATGCATGAACTAAAATCAAATCAACAGATACTAAGTCTTCAGAGAAGTATATTTAATAGCAGAGCTGTGAAGGCATCACAGAGCACAATCTCTCCAATACCAAGCTCAACAGCCCAAAAACATTGCATTCCTTTTCTGGTTTACTCAGTATGTTAAAGGTAATTCTAAATTAGCAAACTTGTTTAGTACAACATTTGACCACAGTACAGTAAAGAATATGTAATTATTTGGATACTGAAAGGTAGTCTAAGGCTGAATAGAAGACTTAGCCAAAATACCAAGGCTGAGGCTGAACTCTGATGATCTCTGGTGATTTAACACTCATACCCCTCTAAACCATTATTACAATAATACATTTCACTGATTTTCTTTCTAAGCTAAAAGTCACATTACAATGAAACTTATAAATTTAAAAGGATAAACAGCCATTCCATTCAGACAATTGTAATGACAGGTTGTCTTTCAAATACTTCAGGTTTTACATAGTCCTGATATACTGAGAGACAGCAGAGAAATACTGTAGTTTGCATAAAGAAGCACTGCCTGTTGCCGTTTGCTTACTACAAAAGAGCATTAAGATTTGGCCTCTTTTCAACGATAACATAAAATGTACAGATACAGTTAAAAATCTTTCAACACCAAATTAATTTTCTAATAATGAATACTTGAATAATTTCAAATTACAAAATAAAAGTTGATAATTAATATTACAGAAAATTAGTATCAAAACTTACAAACCAAGGAAAACAAAGACTAAACCTGGAGACCAGAGATAAAGTATCAAAGCTTAATGATTCTGGGTCAAAATAATAGATACTGAAATGGTGTGTGCAATGGTAATAGCATAAGGGGACAGGATAGATTTGCTGATGGGCATAAAAGCAGCAAGAAAACACTGTAGCTTTCAGACACACTTCCTCTGCAGTTTATAGTCAGCCAAGATGAGATCTGCCTCAAAAAGAATAGATAATGCATATGTGGACAGGATGATACACAAAGCAAAGTATACATGATGTTAAATAGACTTAATTTAGATCAAAATTCTGAAGCTGCAAACCCTCAAACCTAGCAAGTCAACACTAAATTTGAGATGAAAGTAAAAATGTTTATTTAATGTTTAAGGAAGGAAGAAAACATCAAATATTTAAATGATGTTTCCTTCACAACACATAGCTCATAGCAAATAATATTCTTAGTCAAAATAAGGAAATTTCACCCAAGAAAACCCTTTAACAAATATACTTGGCCTGGATTGAATTTCTAAAGCTAAATTTATAGGGTCAAGTAGAGTAGATGACTGTGAGATGTGAGACTCAAAAGGTTTAGCATAAATCACTTAGGATGGAATTGATTGTGTTAAGTTTGCAGCTCAATATTTTGTCACTCAAAATCAGTTAGAACTAAGCTTGATAGAGATGAGAGTTCTGTAAGTAACATGTAAAATATTTAAATCTAGAAAAGAAACAGTACTATACAAGAAGATATTTCATAAAATAATGCAATAATGGAATATGAATAAGAAGAATGTGTTTCTCCTGAATATTATTTAGCAAAGAAAATTGTAATCAAAACACATTAACACATCATAATATGACGATAGGGAAGAGCTTCACTGTCATAGTTTAGCTTCTAAAAATAAGTCAATTACATGTTCAACTTCCTAATATAACCACTGAATTAATTTTCAATATACAATCATTTGGCCATTTATAGTTTGATAATCAATAGGTACATGAAGAAAATAAAACTTTCAAATAAAGCAAAGCAATTAAATTATGTAATATAAAACATAATCACCTGAAATTTGAAAAACTCCATTTTTTACTCAGTTTTGGAGTTTCCGGAGTTGATGGAGTAGGTGGAACTGGTCTAGGAAATAAACGGCAAAGAAGAGGCGGCTCACTAGCACAAAATCTTCCCATTGATCTTGCCAAACCAATCAATATAGGAACAGTTGATTTGCAAAGGGTCACTGAAAATGTTTGAATATTTCTTTATATAAAAGATTAAAAAGTTTCCTTCAAAATTTCAAGACATTATAAATTATAAAGTTAATAAAAATACAACAGGAAAGGCGCAATTAAAAACCTTAAAGGAATTCTAGGATGCTGTGAATCTCAGGGTAGAAATATATTCTTTGTCATTTAAGTTGAAGTTAATTTGAGGGTCTAAAGGCATTTGAATCTATAATATGCCTCAAATTCGAACAATTTCTTTGCTAAAGAGAATATTTCTGCTTTCCTTTCATTAAAGAGGATCTGAATTTCATTATTTGTTGATTAACAAAGAGATTACTTACGTTTAGCAGTTGACCCTCGAGGTGTGGTCTGATCCTTGTAACTATAGCAAAGATTTGTCAAAACACCAAGAAAATCGACTTGGGCAGATATGATTTCATCCCTAAGTACCTTACTTTGAACTGCTATGTCCGCCAACAAGGTATTTAAACAAAAGCTAAATCTCTCGGCCACTGGAATTCCTGATTATACAAATGTAAACATTAATTGCATATGTCAAACGTCATCTTAATCAAAAACATAAAAAGAATCAAAGACAAGAAAACATACTTTCGTAAGGTGAAAGTGGAACTTCATCAAGCCATATAGCTTTAGCCAATCCTCTGAGAAGTCTAAGTAAATAGGGGAAAATCTTTTCACGGTGTTGTAGACCTGACTCGAGAAAATACACCCCGAGTGCAATAACAGCATCTTGATTTCGTTGATTCAATCGAAATACTCCTTGTGGTGTCTCTTGAGGACATAAGACATATAGCGTTGCCACCTATCAAATAAATTATGTATAATATGTTTATATTGTACAATTGAACCAACCCGTACATCTATAGAAAAGAGTTAACATTCACCTTATCCCAAGGAGTAGGATTAATTGCGGCTAAAGATCTAGCCAAATGTTGTACGGTTTTCGAAAAGAAATCTTTCTTATCGTAAGCCATTTCAACTGAATAGAGACTGACAATTTCCCTCAACGGCAAATATTTACGGACAAAAACATCATACAAATCAAGACAGAGCACATATTCTTCCAACAGTTATCCAAAATATATGGACAACATTGCATATCCATAACAGCCTTCGAATAAATGCTAAGAAGAAGAATGAAATATCTAAAATTGATAAATAGTTATCTAAATGGAGCAACTTGTTGAAATAACAAAACTAGTCCTACTAATCACTCCTTATTTAATGTCGGTAAAGGTTAGATTTTGACAGCCAATCATCTGTATTTCTAAGAAATGCGATTTTCGTGCCTTACTTGTCTCAGAACACGAAACTACCGAAACTACGAGCGCAGTTATCTTGAAGGGAGGGAAGGTTGCTCAGTGAAAGTAGATTACTTTCGCGTTATGTATGAGGTATCCAGCATTGACTTAGGTTCTATATTTTAATTAGGAATCCTAGGATTGTTCCAGCTTATTCCAATGCTTTTCGGTGCAATGAACGAAGCATTTTTGGCTTTGATTGCCTTTAAGAAATCTGAAGATAAAGCTGTACCTCGGTGTACAGATTTTAATTTATCTCATTGAAGGCACTTTCAATAAAATTTCTAAACGTCCTCACGATTGATTTAAACATACACAATATTATGTACCTGATGCTATGTGTGATAATTTAGTTTATTCCGTCGTGCTTTGGTGTTGCTTTCACGAAACAAAGGCAAAACAGCAACTTTAAATTGACTCGAACTACAGAACTTTGGAGAGCTCTGAAGCTCCTCAGAATAAGCCTACAGAGCCTCCTATTGGGTTAGATCATTGAGTGCAATAGATAATAACAATTTCCTAAAGTGTTTGTTGTGGGATCAAGGAAATAACTAACTACTGGCCAATTTTCATGGTAGGCATGGCTCCGTTGCATTCTAACTCATAGAAACTTGATTTGTAAACCATTGACATTCCCAATTCTGTAGCACTTATGTACAGTAAACTTTGAATTATTTTCCCGAGAAATCACTTTCTCGTTAACTTTTTCTCCATCACGAACGTATATAGCTTGATGTTACCATATTGATGTATACATTTAAGTTTGTCCAAGAATTAGCTAAGAGTTTGGAGCATTTCACTGGCATGTGACAAAGTCTGTAGACGTTATATTAACACATTACTACCATAATTAAATGTCCAGTATTCTCCCTTCAGAATACTTAATCTCTTTTATTTGCCTTAAGCATGATCCCGTCTTTTCCCCCCATGCATATTCATAATCCAATATTTTATGTAAGCTGCTTATTAGATAACCTAAAATTCATTCATTAATTTTTAACTATCATCACATAACTTCAGACGCCAAGCTTGGTGGAGTTTAAAAATTTACGGATTATTTACATAGAATTAACTACAAGATAAAAATCCTAGCAAAGTTGGATAATTGACTGAATAAGGCAATGCAATGGAGCCATGTTAAAAAAATGGGAAAGTAGCCACAGGCTTAAATTAATAACTAAGCAAAACTAAATTTTTCCAGCGTGGTAGGCTTTTAGTCACTATTTGGTCAATTGCCTAATTTCAACTTCTGCCATTTCATTGTGTTTTATGATCAATTCTCTAAAGATATGCAGGTATGCTTAATCAGAAACCTATATAGTAATATACCCTTAATTTTGTACACTACTCTAATTATGAGCCACTTTTCTACTAATTTCATCAACAAACAAAATTATATTTAAAAAGATCGAGTAAAATGTCCGATAAAGGATCTTCTTTCAACTCAAACGACTAATATGAATTATAATCTGAATAGTTTGACTCAAGGATAATTTTTCAATTAACACGAATCCAATTTAATATTTTCTTTCATCTATCAAAATAATCATTCAGCTTAAGTAGTGCAGTAAATAGCAGTGGTGGTGTAAACTTTCACGTAACCTTTATAATCAGTCTTTGAAACAAAAAATCTATATGGAACTTACCCAATGATTTACAGCAGGAATTCTACAAAATGCAACAATGTCATAATAGCATAGCAATCTTGCATCGCATTTCTTCTTAGTCCTTGATAAATCAGAAAGTCGACATATTAAGGGTATTCAAATGAAACAAAAAATATTACTTCAGATTTATTTAGGCATGGTTTCTACAGCTGTTTCTTTGAGTGATTAACGATGTTATAATCATTTCCCTTGGCTGCCAAATTATCTAGTTGTAGCAGCTCAGAAGCCCACTAAAACATTTAAGTATCATGCACTTGGAATGTGACCAATCCCTTCAAATCCAGTGAAACCCATAAAAACAAAACTTCTTTCCGTAAATTTATTCTAGGTCCCTATTCACCAGTGAGAGAATGTAGATGGATTACACAAAATATTTGCTACTGAAAAATTCCCAGTTATATTATTCATTTGGGCACCAAAATTTTGAGCATAAATAATTGAATTTTCTACTATGCTATTCATGCTGAAAAAAGCAGTCACTTTTTAATGAGGTAGGAAAATTACTATTGTAGTTGATGTATAGTATGTGAAAATAGCGAGGCAGTTAAGATAGCACTGAGCTTTAATACAGAAGCTAAATGAACACAAATGCCAATGCAATGAAACACGAAGAATTGTTAAAAATAAAAGGTTCTCTCTTTCCTTGATATGCTCAAGGGTATGATAACTAGATCATCTAACATTGAAGATTCAAGAAATTGCATTTATTTTTAGGCCAACACTGGAACTGACAACATTGCTTTCCATCATCCTCCCGCCATCAAAATATCTCTTTAAATATACTGTTTTATTTCAAGGGGGAAAAGAAAATATCTACATTAAAATAGGAAATACTACACTTATAATTGTGAGCAAGAAATATTGCCATTAAAGTCAACTTCATATTAAAATATTTACCAATTTAACTCTGTCTCACATTTGGAAGTACAATGATGATATCCGCCATTAGTGGCTCTCATTGGTTTTAAGCCATAAATTTTGTCAAAAGAAATGTTGCATAAAACTTTCTCTCCGAAGAAAGTCATTGCGGAATTCTGATTTTAAATAAAGGTCAATCTTGTTTCTGTGCGTCTTATTGATTGATTCAAGATCTACCAAGAAATGACAGGCCTTGAAGTCTTCAAGTAAAAATAAGAACAAAATGTGAACCTTAGTCATAATTTCACGGTAGAAAGAGAGATAGACATGGGAGGAAGCCAAAATTTTTAAGATAGCCCAAATCCAGAAGCGATATTGTCAGTTAACCACTGGACTAACTTCCACAAATTGAAAGGGAAGGCCAGAGGGAGTGTGCGAATGATGGAGATGAGAAACCTCACTTCCCAACCCAAGGGTTCCACCACCCTTCCCAGGTCTTGTCCCATTTATCAAATCGGATTCGGAGGGATTTAGAGCAGCATTCTCAACCTTCTCCAGCCTTTCCTCTACATTCCATTCTTCAGTTTTCCCTCCTTTAGCTCTACAGACCATTTCACCGTCTGCAATAAATGGAGACCAGTTGTTGGACATGGATGTCAAAGGAATATCAATGACCTTCTCAAAGTGGCTCTGGGTCAACGGAAGTTTTTCCCGCAAAATTTGCCTGTAGAGATAAAAAAGAATCTTTCATTAACTTAAAAAATTCATAAGATCTGAAAAAATAAGCATAGCAAAAGGCAGTAAAAACATACAGAAGCTAGTAAAAATATTTACATATCGAGGAATAATCATGAACAAATGAATAATGATTCCAACTAAGTTAACCATAACTATCCAATACAAAAAGTTTTCAGAGTTTAACTTCCACATGAATTTTGGTTCAGTTAAACAATGATGTTATTTTAATTAACCATTTAATTCAAACAAAATTTTAATACCGAGTAGTTTAATTTCAAATCATATGCCATAATTGAGTGGCTTAAGTACATACAATAGCTAAATGAGTCAATTCATTCATTCTACATATTGAGCACCATAATTGATACATTGAAGCAAATTTTCTTCATCTCATAGCAGAGGACAGACATTAATTTAGAAATTAGACACTCACGCAACATGCTCAGATGCCACTGTTAAGACACAGGGCACAGGGAAACCATTGAAGGGACCAGCTGAGACCAGAGTGTATGCCCCCATATCCTCAAATACTATCCAATCTCCTACTGTAAGACGAGGAAGGTAAACACCCTCGCAGACTCTGTCCAAACCATCACAAGTAGGTCCCCAGATGGAGCTAGGTACAAGCTTACTGCTGCTGAGAATTGGCTGTAATTTTAAAAATGAATATCAATACATTGAATAACAAATAGTACAAAGCATAAGAAACAAGTAAATTCTATTCTACTCACCTTCAGAGGAATGGGGGTCACGTGAGCATGGTCATAGAGCAAATTTCCAAAGCTGCCATAAACCCCATCATTGATGTAATACATTACTGTTGGCTGATTTTTTTCATCTTCATCCAAATTTTCATTATCTCTTCCATCTGATCCCTGGTTCCTTGAATTTCCAAGACTTTCAGCAACAGATGCAGGCAAAATGGATGGTGCTTTAGGTGGTGGTTCTCTCAAAGAATGAATGTGGGTGGCCAATGTGTATGCTGAAGCAACAAAGAATCTTCCAGGCTCTGCAATGATGTTTACCCCACAACCAACAGGAAAAAATTCTTCTAAAGCCGAATTCACCACATCCGCAATCTGAAATTAGAACAGTTACATAAGCCCCCATTCAACACACAAGAAGGGAGTCTTATGAATCAATAGGTGCAATGGAATTCTTCCTGGTAGTTCTTCCTTCCTTTCTTCATAAATAGGTTAATATTTCCTTTACTACAAGAAATTTGTGTGGCTTTGAATGGGAGATGTTTTTAAACCTGCTTTACTAAATTTTAGTTTTATAAAATCTCATTTTTGGTTGTTGGATTAAAACTTTTACATGAAAATTGGGAGTAGCCAAAATAAACTAATAAAACAGTAGAGAAAATGACTGAAAAGCCTAAAAAATCCAACATATGCAACAAAGCCAAAATAAATCATAATTTCAAGGTAAATGATTTCAGTACACCTAAATTCCATGGCATAACTTGCAATTATTCATTTAATATCCAACATTACTCACAGCATCAATGGTAGAACCCTTGTTTCCGGGATAACCTCCACCAATATCAAGAAGGGTGAGCTGCATCCCCAGAGCAGAACTTGCATGATCAAACAAAGCCCTTGCTCTGGCAATAGCTCTGCGAAAAACAGGCGGATCTCCACAGCCTGATCCAACATGGAATGATATTCCTTCCACATGCAATCCCAGTGTCTTGGCAAGAGCAAGTAAACGCGGAGCCTCCATGGTGGCTTCACATCCAAACTTCATCCCTAAGGGGCATTGGGCTACTTCAGAATCACAACGGATACGCAGAACAACTCTGTATAGGAAAAAATTAAAAAATTATTAGTTCTAGAACTAAACTACATAGACATAACACAATCACAACAGTTTCAAAGGATTCAAATGAAAGAGAGAAAAGTCTGCTAAGACCAGAGCTGTCAACTGAGACAGATTCTCAAAAGCAAAGAGAAAATCACTCTGAAACCACAACTCTAGATGGAAAATCTAAGTTTGAGTCCATGCTGCCATTTTACATGCAAGTCAATCTTTGGGGCATTAAAGAGCCCACCATGAGCAAAGTTACTTTCCATTATCTTTCCTCAATTAATGAATGGCACCCATAGAATCATCAAATGCAGGACCTGCCTTGAGAAGTCACCATACCGTGGTGACCATATACCATACACAAAAAAACGCTTAAAATATCAATGTTATTAATTATTAAAAATTAAAAATAAGCATATGCTATTATTTTCATAACTCTTTTTTATATTAAATGAGCTGGAAATTCTCTTGCAATTATCATGCCCAAACATTTAAAAACCATTCATCTAATTCTTCAAACAATTGTAAGTATTTTAGGAACAAAGCCATAGATTTATATTAGTTAACAGAATACTTTTAATGAGTGAAGAGTGGGGCAATAATTTTAATCTGAAAGAAATCAAAGGTTTGCAGGAATATTTATACAATTTATGCTTTTAAAATAAATTCAGTCACAGTAGCATTTCCCCAACTGAGAATCTAATGTATTAGTAGTGAAAAGGAGGCTCAAACAGTTCCCAACAACTACTTTGACATTAGATAAATCGTGACTTAAGTAGCAAATTCTAGCGGCCAAAAAATACAGAAAATGCTATAAAAAGAAACAAGTGATGCCATATTCACACTGCTATTGCTAGTAGCTTGCAGGGCATCTCTCATTATTATGGTTAATTTTAAGTTAATCCACTCTATATAATGCTGCCCAACAGGTGTTGTCAAACTTACCTCAAATCTGAGATACAAAGTAAGTATGGGAACAGTCTACTTATGTATGTTGAGAAATGTCTGTACACTGAACAAAAATTTTTAAATAATTTGCTTTTCTCATGTAAACCTAAGGAAAACAACACTTTCAACATTTTCGAAAAACAGGAAAGGAAAATATAGATAAAAAGTTTCTAAACATCAGAATGATTTATGACTAATGACAGGATTCCTTTCTTAAAAGTGAATCTGAATAACCACAATTACATTAATTGTACTGATATTAGAAAATTAGATATACCCTAGCCAACTACTTTTTATGAAATGCCATAATGAGCTTCAAACACAACAGTGCCCGTGGATATATTATATTTGGAGATAAATTTATGATTGTGATAAAATGAAATTTTAAAATTGGTCCAAGACACTGTGTTGTCAACGTACTTAAATACAACATTCAATTTATCTAAAAATAAAAGGGAAAGGAAGAGTAAAAGCTAAAACTACATTGCTAATTCAATCATATTATGATTCTTACTTTGCTGATGAGTAAAGAGTACGAATCTTATGGAGCTCTACTTCATTATCAAATGTCATAACCTCTACACCCAAAGAAGATGCATGACGAATATGGGATGCTGGCTTAGCTGGATTGGCAAAGATAATGCGTTTTGGATCAACTCCCATTTTAATCACCTGCGACATTTCAGCCTGAAATGGAAACAAGAATATGTTGAATGTTGCTTGACAAAATCTTATCAACCCAAGAAATGATGCACTCCTCATTATAATTCACCAAAGATAGCTTTTCTTACCAATTACATACTTGAATGACATGCACAAGAAAACTTATGCTAATTACAAAACTAAGAATATTAAAAAATTAGTAAAGTCAACCATCACAGCATGAACTTTTCATGAAGAATTAGCAACAATTCAAAACCACCAAAAAAGCTTCAGAAATTCAAAATAAGAATATTGCCACATAGTATTTCAATGAACTTTCTAATTCATTATATTGTCAGCACCTTAATACAAGCATGATCTATAATACTAGAATGAGCTACCTTTGACTGCCAAATTATTTTTGGCTATGCAAGAAATCAGCAATGCAGAACTTTCATATGCAGAGCATTTTACATGTCCATTACACTACTCCTAGTTTTACTGGTGGCAAATTATGCTTTCCGATTATGAATAATCTGCTATAATGTCAATGTGCTCGTAATTATTACATTACCTTAATATGATGAAAATGTCATTCCATGCTTACTGATGGTGAACTTTAAAATAATTTACCCAAATACATTATGTAACTTAGTTAAATGAGCTACATCAATTTTATGCTAAAAAATATAAAAATAAATACTTCGATAAAGGAATAGATGAAAATATTCCATTAACTAAAAATAGTCTAATCAACTATGCAAGGAAATGAAAGGAAATTTGCCTCTGATTGTGCTTTCCATCATTTATTCCCTAAATTTTTATAAAACTTTAACCAATAATTCCAAAAGAACAAGATTCCAAAATTGAACAAACACCAACATCCAATATTAAATCTGGAATATTCTGCATGCCCAGCAACTTTTCCGTAGACTGAATGGGACAATTTTATTTCCAAGTAAAACATCCAAGCAAATGGAGAAAATTATAACAATTCATTCAAAACGAACCAGGCATAAGATTTGATTGGGCCAATGAGTAACATCCTGTGTTGCCAATTGTGCTATAAAATTGCAAAATAAAAACTGCTAGATATTGAATTAAAAATGTTCAACAAATGTTAAAGACAAGCATTTGATTGAACTTTGAGATTAAAACCAGACAAGCAAACAGGATTAACAGTTGATGAAAACTATCTGCAAGTGTAAATGGTAAAATTTGTAACAAATTTAATTAAGATACAAGTCATGATATTTTAAAAATAATACCCTACACCAACACAGAGTTTGAATGAATTTGAAAACTTAAGATAGAGTAAAATTAATTAAACCCTATTCAGTTTTAAAACTAAGTCCATATCATTAATGAATTCAAAATTTTGACCTCACTTTCACTAGAAGTACTAAGGATACAAAACAACTGTCTTTTAGCATTAAAACCTGACATCAAAAATAATAAAGAATGAAATTGAAAAATGGATCTTAATTTTTAAAAATTCTGGAAAAGAAATATTCCAACAATCTAAACACATTTCTGAATATAATCTACATTGTTATGTGTGACATTGACTCTTAAATATACCTTAATCTTATGAGCATACAATGCTTACATTTCTAAATTTTCACTTCAGAAAATACTTCACCCAAAATATTTTTAAAACTAAAACCAAAGAAAAATACCACATCCTGGTTCTTCCATATACTGGATGCAACATTCAATCAGCAGTTTTTATTCACAGCGATCATACAGTACACTTTTTTGGTCAGCAACAACAAACAGGAAGCTTTCACACTCTTATTGTTCCAACAGGTATGTCACTGATCCTAGAGTTGCAGCATCCATAGTGAACAAGCAAGTTCAAAATTAGTCAAAAACAAAAAGCTGTCCTTATCCAACCCTCTTTAAGAAAAAACAATTTTCGACAATGGTCACCTCCATAAACAATATTTTAGGGAGCCTGCTGTAATATCAGATGAATCAAAATAAATTATAACAATATCAAATAAAATGAAACTGCAAATGATGAACAAGTATATCAATCACAAATATCGATATATCTAATGAGGGTGAGTTGATCAAATAGATATGATTATGAATTTAGAGTTATTCTCTGGATATAAATGAAATGAACTATTTGTTATTAACAGCAGAATCTCTCTCAAAACAAATGGGAACTCAGATGGATACTTACAACATAATTATTACTCAATTACCATGTAAATAGAAATGTACATGACTATAGTAAATAATATATAGGAAGGGCATCAAAGCAAAGCTACTTACAACCGTTCCAATAATTTTCATTCATTCCTCAGAATATCAAAAGCAGCCTTGCTGGTAGTTACAATCTAAACCCAAGAACTCTAAATTATGACAAATTACATACAATAATATACAACTAATATCAATCCTTAACTTTGAGAGGCCAAATTTAACTGAACTTATATCTACTTAGGTAAGCTTAAAAATGACTTTCACACTGCATATAGCACCAATAAACAAAAAGTAAAAATCTAAGCTAACACATCAAGTATGTCACAAACTGCGACCTCTTATCTGGATATCATTCACCTACACACCACGCCAAAATTTCCTAAAGTGGAAAGACAAAGAAGATTTTAAATCCAAAAAAGATATCAAATTTTCACTGCAAATAAAATGTCAATTTTTAAGAGTATGTGATAAGGGAACAGAAAAACCAGTTAAGAGGTTCACATTTGCAGTGAAAAATTTAATATTTATGCCCATAACATAAATAGCACAATATCATGATAAGTAAATATTAAAAGTAACACTGCAAAGCATTACATTACCCCTTCCTTAAGTACTTCCTTGTTTTATGTGATGACAAAAATTGCATTCACTGAAACTGTTAACATACGAAGTAGCCAAAGCATTTAGTCATTGCATTGCAGCCATAATAAGTAAGGTTAACAGATATAGCTCCAGAAGTTAGCCCATCTCTGATATCACCAAAGCCTCAATCATAATTTTCTAGTTGTGAAGAGGAAAAGTCTCACTTGAATAAAAACTTTAAAAGAGAATAGCCTGTCTTATTTCTAAGTCCAAAGGATTCTAAATGTAGGATATTTCAATTTTTGCACAAAATAATACAACCCAGATTAACAGAGATAAAATTCTTGCACATGAATGCTAAATTCATCATCACTGATATGAGATAATAATAATTATAATAAATTTCTAAAACAGAAGAAAATTTAAGCAACCATGAAGCAAGAATATATAGTCAGTTTCAGGAAATTAGATTATCCAAAAATAGAAATTCAAATAAAATTGATGGAAATGCACAGATTTAAGTATTCTTTGGAAGAAAATTCTACATTAAAACACCAGCCACAGGAAAAGTATTCATGCCTTAAATATATCCTAAATATAGAACATTCTTTTAATGATAAGATTAAAACTTTAAAGATATAGAAAATCCTACCTTTGAGGCGCAGTCAAAACCAACGCCCAATGCAGCCAACACTTCAAGAACAAGTGGGCTGTCATTGCACTTCACGGCTGAAATAAAAAAAGGGGTAATTGCAGTTGCAACTAAGACATTTAGCTAAAACCATTCACTTTCTTTATAACACTTACCATAATGGGGGTAGACACGAGGAAGCTTCTGTTTCCATACTTCATATTTCTTGACGACATCATCTATATCACAGACATAGAATGCATCCTCTTGCACCTTGAATTTGAAGAAAAAGGATTAGACATTTCAAACGCACAACACCAATTTGCATTGAGATAGAAAAATTAACATGATACATGCTATGCTTTAAACCTAAACCCATGAAAACCTAACTTTGATCTTTATTGGTTTATTACTTTCATATAAACCTTGTGATGAAATAATTCCAAACTATGACTAACTTATAGCAAGCAATCAAGGTGTGAATGATTTTCCTTTCAAAAATAATACTTATACCAACTCAAATTCTTTCCTACTATCAGCAGATTGGATATAATCGCAAAAATTACCTTTCACTAATAATTTTTGGAATCTTAAGATATAAATGGGATGACGTATAGGTAACAGATTACTGAGGATAATTAGAAAATATAAGTTGACATGATTAAGTGAAAGTGAATTTCCTCCAATATCACTTCTGCCTCTCTGAACCACATTTCAATCATTCTATGAGCATATTGTCCAATTGGTTCAGATCAAATGTTTAGTATCAAAGAAAATTCAATTAATCCAGTGAAAATTAATTTAAAACTTTTAAGAACACATTAGGACATAAATAAGAATAAAAAGTCCTGCTGAAGTACAAAATAAGAAATGCTTAAAGGAATCAACAAACCCCCGATTCTGCAATGCTGCGAATAACATTCCAAACACCAGTTCCTGGGTCCAGCACATGAATGCGTGGTTCCTCTTCCAAATGCTTGCTGATCAGCTGCATTTTTGGATTATGTAGATGAGAGCTTACAAACAACCAATCAGAGTCCCAAGATAACTTGGCAATATTCAAGGGTTGAAAATATACTGTTGAATGGATTTAGAAAACATTAAGTTAAATTAATCCCACTACAATCTTTAAAATATATGGAGAAATAATAGTTATGTAAGCAGTATGAAGAAATATTACAAGATAAATTTTAAAATGAGATGCATTATGATATGAGAGATATGATCAAAAACTCTTAAACACCACTAATTGCCACTTGCAATCCACACAATAAATTATTTATTTCACCTGATCGGAACTGTCAAAGTTGACTAGGCACAAGAGAGGAATAAGTGTCCGAATAAGTTCAGAGCTGACATCAAATGGAGCACGAAGGAGAGACACTAGAGCACAAGAAATGTCAGCGGATGCGCAGGGTGAGCCAAGGGGGCTCCCCGTTCAGCACCAGCCTCCAATTCGATTCGTAGAGTGCGAAACCAGCCGAAGGGCTCTCCAGAAGGCGCCCCGAGATGCTACCCTGAGAATGCAAAGAACAAATTAATTGAAATACACTGACATAAGGAGGATACTTCAAGAGCTAAACTCTTAGTTGAATTTATGACAGATATAAATTCTAAATGAAAATCCAGCTTCAGTTGAAATAAGAGAATCGCACATAGCAAGCTTATCTTAAGATAACCCATTTTCACAATTTGAAAGATTAATACTTGAGTTTATATAAATGAATGCAAAACCTAGCCAGTAAAAACTTAAATTTAAACCACGTACAATAGCAGAGGCAGCCAAGTAATTCATTGAATAAGTTTCACTGGTCTTTAATTTATCAGACAATTATATATGATGCGAATGAGAAGCATATATCAATTAAGATTGCTAGGAAAAATTGGAAGAGACAGTCTAACATTGTAGCATAAATGTCGAGAAATTAAGCATGACAAACATTATGGATCACCTGAGGTTATACTCCTTGAATTTTTCGTATTTAGATAAGATAAAGACGTTAAATTCTTTAAGTAAAAATCTTTAAATAAAAGAAAATACATTACCTCGGTAAAAACTGAAACTTTCAAACGCGCTAAATCCTCGCACATTCTCCATTAAACATTATGAGAAATACGACACTTGCAACTGCAGTCCACAGAATTGATGAGTGGAAAATTACACTACCACTCCTACTTTTCCATTCAACAACACACTCCACTTGTAACAGGTTTTAGAATTACCTACGCTGAATACGACATGAATTAAACGCTCCCTTGTGTTGGCATGCGCTAACGATTGCGAGCGCCGATAACAGATGCTTCTTAGACTTCGAACCTTTGGAAGCAATGGCACTAAAAGACAGTGGAGGGCCGACTATATACACCACGGACGCCCTTAACGCCGCCCTTCGCCTTTAATTTGTATTTCTTAACCATGTTTTCGCACGAAATTCTTGAGAAAATTTTTTGCCGATTCTTGGGCTAAATAATTCCTAAGGCTACGGAAAGTCTGACCAATAACCGATGAATCAATCGGAGAGGGGGGAAATAGGTCGTGATGTAAGAACGGAAGATGAGGATGACCACCCGAAGCGAAAACAGACATTTAGACCACTCCGACGGACTGATCTTTTGGCCTTTGAAACATTCTTACAGTCGCCCCTCTAAAAACCGATTTCAAATTCCCATTAGTCCGCCTTGTTCCTGCTGGTTGTCTCCCCACTCCTTAAAACCAAGCTCGACTTCCTTTCTTTCCTCAAACCACTCTTTCCGAACCGGATTGGCCCATCGAACTTCGACCTCTAACTTTCCTCATACACAAGGCACGCACAGAAAGCGGCAAACATTTCGCAGACGTGACAATTCCAAGCAATAGTGATGATGTGATGAAATTGGAGGAGGAGGAATTTACTTCTAGACATATTCGTGATATTCATATTTCTGGAGAATTCGAAATTACACGTAACTACTGACAATACGCTTTTAAAATACTGCTATTGAATCAAAATGAACAGTCATTGCAATTAAAAATTTAACCAGAAACGAAACGTCATGTTTCTACTTCTACGAAAATTCCCCTACATTACCAATTCACTGTTTCCAATGTATACGATAAGAAAACCAATTATCTACTGCATTTAACTTTTAGATTATTAATCGAAATAGTGAATCGTCAGCTGCCCTTTCTCGTGATCTTTCATAAGAAAAACATTAAGATAATAGATCGAGCAGTAAACAAGAGAGAGGGTCACCTTTCAAATAATTCGCGGATGAACAAGTGTCAAAGTATTTCTAAACATCCGATAACTCGTAGTAGACTTTATAATACGATCAATATTGATAAAGACGTTTCAGAGGTTTCCAGTTTACCAAAAAACCTAAATTCCGAGTTCACCAACCCCAACTTTATCTTACATTCATACTCCTTTATCGTTCTGGCCAGTTTATTTGGTCGAAAAGGAAAATACGCTAAGGCGAACGATTATGAATTATTCCTACCTGAGAAAGTTTTAAATTTTAAACTACTAGATTAATGGGCAGACCCGAAAAATCTTCCTTTTCGAAATATTTTTTCAACCTTATGAAACTTATTACAACCGCTTCTTCTAAACGCCTTTATAACAGCACTAATTTTATAACAAAAATAGGATTGTTCAAAATTTAGGATTACGGTCCCTAATTTTATCAATAATGATAAATTAATAAATAAGTAAGATAGATCTATAAAATAATTAGAATTTTTCTGGTAATATACATCCATTAAATAAATCAAGCCTCGAAGGCATATTTCATGCACTAGCTTATATCAGTCAAGTCAAGAGTCAACTTCACAGTCATTTCCAAAATAAAACGCAGAAAACAGAACCAACAAACTTATTTGGAGGCGATGGTTATTCAAAAAACAGGTTTAACACCGTCCTTTCAAGCGATTACTTACATAATTAATCTCTAAAAAAGAATCGTGCTAAAAGTTCTTCCAGTTGTTTCTCTAAACTTATATTAAATGGCTGAAGATATAAGGCATGGTATATTTTACAGCCAATATTTCTCGGTGAATATTTTCAGAGGGAAAAAACGAGGCATTACCAAAATCATAATAACGAATGGGTAAATATTTTGAATGGCAAAAGAGAGATTATGAGGCTTCGCATAACTGAGGGACGTGCGACTAACTTCATTCAAGAATAGAATCATTTTATTCATGACGTGAATATGATTTCAACGATTTGAATTCTCTTGCGTGGGAAATCCCACTTTTTCAAACCGCTTGGACAAAAATTGCATACGCAAGTTTCCAGCATTCTAAAGATGAATTTATGGGAGGAGTCTGGAGTGTCATTCTTCGTAATATCTTGAAAAAATACAAAAATCTAAAACGCTCATAAATTTCCTAAGCAAAATTCTAATGAATGCGAACGATGAAAATTACCATACTGCCATGACCTTCAGTTAGCATTTTCATTTTTCAAAGAAGGCTTTCTCGTCCTTTCGCTAGCATTGGTAAACAGCTAGTCGGTCAGAAAATTCTGGATAAATGACGTCATCTCATGCTGTAATTGATTACGTTACTTATGCTAATAACCGGTTAAAATTAACCCATCAGCGGCGATAGCGGATTGATGTTACGCGATGTATACATAGTAGACGGCTCATTCAGCAGATTACGGGCAAAAGGATACCACCGATGAAGGACTACACCAGTTCGCCCTCCACCTGGTCGAACAAACTAAGCAACTTTTCGGATGTCCAAAAAATGAGGTCAAGGAATCACATGCGCAAGGCCAACAATTTGGTAAGGAAAGATGTGTCTGCGATAATCAGACGCAACTGAGATATCCGGTGATGGACAAGTGACCAGCTGATGTAACATTCACAGAAAGCAGTACTGCTCTTGCGGAAAACAGGATGGCAAAAATTGGCAAAACGTTGGATACATGGAAAGTATACTGGAATTCTAGATTTAACTCTTTCAATGGGATATATTTTTCGCAAAGTGTTATGCTCGAGTTATTTTGTAATATTAATTATGAACAATCTGCATAAAGTATTGGTAAATAAAATACTGCGCAAAGAAATGAGCTGACAAAGGATAAGGAAGGAAATATATGTTAAAACCATCCCATTGGTTACTTTACTAGAGATAAGGTCTCGTTTAAATTTTCATGGAAAAATACAGACTTAATTTTCCAAAGTCAGCATCTTCCCTTCTGTTGAGTAGCTTATTTTGACGATGACCGGAGCAGAGAACTAAAATGACATTAACACGTGTCGTTACTCCATTATTTCTGCTTAACCACAAATTGATACCACGGCTAAATAGAAATTAATATTAAACATTAATAACGACAATAGCTGAGCGTAATATGTTACTTAGACTAAAAAGTATCACAGACTGACTTTAAATAAGTGGTTAAGAAACGGTTTACTCTGCTCTTTCACTGCAAAAGATTTTATCAAGATGTTTCTTTATTTTAATTGTAAATTAATGAGTAAAACTCTAAAATTTTCACAACTGATAGTAATATCATGACGTTCCCTTAACTTGCTTCGAGTGTAGAAACGACACATTTTTATTCAGTTAATTTCATATCGGGACAAATATCGACTGTATCTTAACACAAACTGAACAGAATATAATTTTAGCATGCACATGTAATATTACTGGATAAGCATACCTTAGCAAACATCGGGTTCCCTATAATTATGATAAGTATGAAGTAGAGAAAGTAAGAAAGATTAACAAAAAACAGTATCACCACAGCTGCAATTGCTAGGAATTAATACCGTATACCAACCATATTATTAACCCATATTTAAAAATCACAAAAGAAGATAAATGAAATTAACTATATCTAATATCACACAATTCAGATTCTAAACTGCTCAAAGAATAGTGTCATAGATTTACAAGATAACATACCCCACATTTTTGCTATTAAGAATGACACATTATCGAATCTGAAAATAGAATATGCCGAATCCGTAACATGGATATCTAGCGGGTTATGCACTTCATCTGTGAATGCCAATTAAGTTCCAGACAAAATTTGTTACACATTCCATATTTCCGCTCCCAATATCAGTTGATTTCTCGCTAAGGACAATACGACATTTTAATAATTTCTCTTCAGATCAGTTAATTTCAATCAGTTAACTTCAGATCAGTTAACTTCAGGATTTGAAACACGTTTAAGTAAGAATTAGTCATTGCCAAAGAAAAGCTAACGAGACTATTCCGTTAAAGTATGAGATAAGATAATACGGAGTAATTTTGAAAAACTATACCGACAATGATTCAGATACCTTGTCCAATTATAGTCACATTATCCTTAACTGTTACTTTCAATTGCGTAACGTTAAGTAAAACCTCTCGAAAGATTAGTTCATTAAGCTTCCTTATTCACTTCCTATATCAAATACTAAGAAACGGAGGTTTCGCATCCTGCATGGAAAGTCTCTTATGAAATTTGGAACATAATACGAGTAACATAAGAAAAACAGTACTGAACTAAAGATGAAAATGGCTAAAAATATAGATTAGAATGTTTTTAGAATTACGATAAGGAAGAACTTCCCACGTTTCATATCCGTATATACGTTACTAAACGAGCTAACAATATTTTACACGTAATATGGATTACATTTACCTGAACGGACGGACGCCACCCTTTGGGCACGCCTTTAGTTGATGACGGAATGGTGGATGACTTTAAACAACTTCTAGGGGGATAAAACTTCTAATTTCTAACTTTCTTGAGGATCTTCCGACGATATCAACTCACTCTTGCACCATGCCTTGAAGAGTCCTCTACCAGCATGGCAACTTATTAGCTTAGCCGGAACTATTTTCTTACTACAAACGATGTATCACTGCGCTTATATTAGTGAGGACTTATTGCTCTTGCATTTCAATGATCTTTACAGATTTATTGAATAACACTGAGGCGTAATCTTAATTTTTATTTTTACTCTGATGTAAGAAATTTGTTTGTTTGTCTTTTCCAGCAAAACTTGCGCTGCATGATTTCTAATCTGATATTTGCTGAGCTTTTCCTCATAATTTCATAGATTCCAGGAATTATGTAAATTACTCTAGAATACTAGTAAACTATTTTTGCCAAAGCAACTCATAAATTTCAAATTCTACAGTTTCACGTTCTAATGTAACTTAGATACTGCGCCTAAATTTAGCTGAATGATTATTTATTGTGAGATCTCTTTGTGATTTTGCATAAAAAATTAATATTTCCAATGAATCGTTTTTTGAAATTATGTTTGCAAACTTATAAGAGCTGCAAGTAAATAATTATTCGTATTTTGTCCAAAATTTGGCGGGATCCTCTTTGTTCGATCCATCGTTAGTGCGAGAGAATACCAGCAACAACCGGGAAAGACCTGGAATATTTTTCACGGAAAAATAGTTTACTGCAATTGAATTTTCTTAAACACCTAAATGGTCGTTTTAGAGAATTCTTCAAAAATATAATTCTTATCTCAATAAAGGATCCTTACCTCGATTAGTAAGACGATGTAGCGATTGTTTGTAATTTTGTTGCATTTTAAGAACATCTAGTTTACTTGAAGATGACAAGTGAAATTGGTCCGACGAGAAAAAGCATTTTCAATTGAAAGGCATTTCAATTAACTCGGCCATGTCAGTAGAGGAACCATCAATAAGGATGCACATTCTCCCAGAGAAAGAATAAATGCGAAGTATAGTAGAGTATTATACAAAAGTATGAGAAGAATGAAATACCTAGAACCATTTGATATTACTCAGCATCTTTTCAAGATATTCAACTTTACACTATATACGTAACTAATGTCTTTTCGGTTATTTACATCTACAGTGCAATGGGCGATCGCACTCGCAGAGATTTTTAGCCGACTGCAATGAAAGCGGGCTATTCTATTAGGTTTCCTCACAAAATCTTCTGCTAAGGTATGACCTCATTGAAAGCGTAAATAAACCCTCAATGAGATTTGATTTCTACCTACAATGTCTTTGAAGTAAAGAATTTCGTTTTCTCTGTTATCGAGGTTGCCGCTCTTTCACATGAAATGTAGCTGATAGCGGGGTGCGTCACCGTTTTCAGTAAGATAATACAGTATCATGGGCATCAAGGACGCCTGAAAATTTGGGTTCGGACATCCCCATTACATACTTGACCGTGGAAACGCTCGCCGATATTCTCTAGCCCAACGTTTCTCAACCTTTATGGTCTCAATTCCCACTTTCGATTTTCTCGAACATAGCGAGTCCCCACCATGGGGCGAAATATTTCTTTATCTAATCGTCTTAATTTAATATTTATGGATATTTAGTTTTCTGACGAATGACGCTGAAATTCTCGGAGGATTTTTGGAATGAAGAAATATGCTTGAAAAATGAATTGTCAGAACAATTAAAATAACATCAACCAGCTCAAGTTCTATCTTAATAGACACGAAAGTCCCACTAATGTTACGCGTCTTATCGGTTGGGAAACAGCTCTAGCCGACCGCATGCCTTTTAATCGTACATACATAGGTATATATGTATGTACCTCAACCGCTCAAAAATTTTCCACGCTAGGATTTAAGAAAACGCCATCTCATTGTAAGTCCATTTTATCTATGTATGTACAGAAGAAATTTTTTTCATACTCTAGAATAAGAGTAAAGAATTTGGCCGAATGCAAGTTTAAGGACAAAAAATTAGTATTTTTTAAATAAAAAAATAAAAATTCTATTTGATCTGGCATGTCCGGAATCAACTTATTTGGCTCGGGGGAAATCGGACTTTCCGATTATGAGAATTTTTCTATCAATACACATTGCTTACGTAATATTAATACACAACAGTCTTAGAGGCGCCAGTTTCGATATTATAGGATGGCGACGTTCAGCCTAGCGCCGGCTATGGAACTAGAAGTAAATTTATGCAATCTTTTCAGGAAAATTTTTCTTGACTGCAGTAAGTAATAGACGGAGCAAATAATTATGCAATTGGAAGCTGTATAATAGTCAGAAAATCGTTTTAAAAAAGTGTGGAAAAAAAGCTCTCATACGGGTGTGGCGTTTGCTTTCTTAAGGAAAACCTCTCAGATATGTTTTCCGATGTCGACTTCCACATAATAATGATGCAGCTTTTTTCGTATTTATTTTTAAGCGATACAAACTATACGATTTTTGTGATTTGCATTTTATCAATGGAAAAACTAGAGCGAATTTCTTTTCTTTCTTTAGTAAATCTTATGCAATAAATTTTAGGTCGTCTTTATTCCATATATATGATAGATACTTTACTTTATATAAATATTATTATAATTCTATCCTATATAAATTCAATCCAAAATATATCTTCTTGCACAGACGGGATGAAGAAAATTGTAAGATATATTATCTTCTTGCAATACACATACGCAACTGGGGCTCACCGACTACTGATAGCATTAACAATGAGTAAAGTGTAACTTGTTTGTGTATTTGGCTCGCCGAGTAGAAAATTTTGGTGCTGATGTGAGTGAGAGATTGTGAAGGATATCTTTTTCTTTTCTCAAATTCAAAAGAGATGACATTAAAACCACCGATAGCAAGGAAAAGAACAATTTTACGTTTAAGGCGTCTTTTGCTACTTTTGCTACAGCATGAAAATATGAGTGGGAAGGGAATTTGAAGTTCTGCCGTAAAATACGCAAAATAACAAACAGTATTCCGCATACGATGGTTGGCGGGGAGTAAGAAGATCAAATGACCTAATTAAATGTTAAATTCACGGAGGAGATCATCTTTTTGTGGAATTTTGATACGATGATTAATAAAACAGTTTTAATACAACAAATGTTTAATAACTTTTACTAATCCACCTTTAGTTGGCGTCTAGTCTCGGCAAGTAAAAGCCATTTTCAAGCAGAGGAAAAAGGAGAGGAAATGCTTTTAATGGAATAAGGGAGGTGGTTAAATGTTAAAGTAGTAGAAGCTGTGAGGAGAATGGAATGGAACTGAAATATGTTTATTCAATAAAGTGAGATTCGGTTCTTTTCGGTGAGGAAGGATTTCCAGTAGCAAGAGAATTATTTAAATGCTTCGTCAGCTGAAGTAATTAAGCATGTGGGCTCCCATCGGGAATCGAACCCGGGACCGCTTTCATCGAAGTCGAACGCGCTGTGAGAGTAAATGGACGCTATCCGGGAACCCAGGATTTCCAGTTGTTGCATTAAGAAGTGATTGTGACCAATACAAGCACATACAGAAATTAAATCACAGACAAATATAATCCAGATTGACGGAGAGCGATAATTCTCCAGTTAATTTCACAGTTTTGTCCGTTGATACAATCGTTCACCGAATGAAAGGATACGTTGGGAGGCAGAGATAGCAATTTAACTTTACCACATAGTTCCACGGAGTTCTTTATAGAGTATTTGGGCGAAAATCTGGAAAATTCGAAATCAAATTTATCAATTTTTGGCCAGTTAGTCGGATGAAGAAGAAAAACACGGGTCTGACGAGGATTCCTGGTTTATGTCGTTTCGGAAATTCATAACAACATTCATGGTTGTGGAATCTTATTTATGATTCAGGATGCTTCGTTATTTGTCTCTACTACAGAGTACTAAATGACCTTCCAGATGGTTTTATTGTGACTGAGGGTGGAATCATGGAAACTGGTAAGATATCGTGGTTGAGAATAAAGTCGCTGCATTTGGAGATGTAATCTGATTGCTGTAGAATAACAGCACAATTGTCTCTGTCCGCCTTCAGAATAATGGGTTTGCTCTTCCTCTATAATTCTCTTCAATTTTTCTTTCACTTACAGATAACGTGAAGTTAGTTGGTAGTATTTATTATGTGATTCGATAGCTGAGGTAATTTCTACTAACCCGAAACCCCCACGAGGAATCGAACAGGGACCACTCTCACCAAAAACGAACGCGTAAACTCATGGGTATCCGAGGGCATCATATTGATTAAATTAGCTTAAGATCGGAATTTAATTTAGAGTAAGATAAGAAAACTGCACGGAATATCAATTGTTTTAGTAATTATTTGGCTTCATTATCAATTTGTAACATTTTGAAATAAAAGAAATTGATTGGTTATGAGATAAAACATTCATGGAGATAGGTCATAAAAGTGGGAATGTAAGTTCATGAAGTTTAAATTATTTATGACCATTTTCACATTAATAATGTGTAATTAACGCTTCATTTGGTCTAAAATGAGAATCATCCGAAGGAAAATTTTCTATGGAGATAAGAGTAACGTTTTTTCCGTTATATCTTATGAATTTGGATATGAAATCGAATGAATGCTGGACAGGTGGACGCTAATAGGAAGGCAGTCCAAATTTTTAGTGAAATCTTTCATAACGATTAGAGAGTAACAAAATCCTTATTGATGACTAAAATTTATCAAGTTTCATTGAATTGAATATCTGATCCCGAAATCATATTATTCTTACTATTTAATTAATTATAATATTATTATAATTCTATTTATTATTATTTTTTACTCTAAAAATCCTATTGATTTAAGTCTCCTAACAAGATACAAGCCATCGCACCTCTCCCTCGGGTACGTTTCTGTATCTCAAGATAGTTGAACTCCTAAAACTTTGTGGAAACACCCCATCGATAGGACATGACTGGGACTTAATGCATCAAAAACTTATTAGCTCGTAATAAAGAATGCTCTGGTAATATATCTTCTCGAGTGGAATATCATTTGTATTTTAATATATCTTTCATTAAATTTTGACCAACTCTTGCTCGTTGCAGTGAGAATATCATAGAATAAGCAATTGTCCTATGAGTGATTCTTAACAGGGTATATTTTGGTCACCCCTAATTGAATGCTATGAAAAGTGTCTTTCATAAGGTCATTGTGATGCAATTACGTGGACTTGTTCCCTCTCAATGAATTCTGGTTGAAGGACAAGGAAAAACTGCGTCATTCCTCAGTTTGTCTATTCCGTCTATTTATCTCGTCCCTTTTTCAAAGATTTTTGCTGCAACTGGTTGAGGGGTTGAGGACGCAACCAACCTTCGGGGTGACGATTGTAGAGACAAAATAATGTTTATCACCACTTTAATTACACCCTGTTCAATCAAATCACAGAAAAAAATATATTTTCTCATAAATCATATTTTCTCTCGATTGAGAGAAGATTACCATGCTTGTTTAACTATGTGCGTGTTTCTCAAATATTTGTTTTCAGAGACTTTAACTGCCGTTAGGGCGCCAGCTTCGCAATACCAGAGAAATATCTATGGAAAATAACAGTGATAATTGCAAGTTGATTTTCCTCTTAGGAATTTAGAGATTGTCCTCATGTTCCGTCATTTATGCCGTAAGATTAGATAAATTCCTCGCAGTATACGATGAACTTAGCATGGTGCATGGGACTGAATTGGGTAATTGGAGGCATTGCATAAATTCGTAAGAAAGGAATATGTAAAAAATTTTGAAACTCTAAAATCTACATTCCTATAATTCAGTATTAAGAATGAAGCATTATTATATTTCTGCTTTCTGGTATATCTCCAATTCTACAAGATTTCGAGCTATTCTCAGTCTCAGACGTAAGGGCAATGGATATAATGCGTCTGTCGTCCAAAAATTTTTTGGGTGTAAATAATTGTAGTTCACAAAGAAATGCTTGAGGTATATCTTAAAAACCGTAAATATTAAATCCAAAACCAAGTAGAGGCTATGCCCCCATCACCAATAAGTGGAATAAAAGTTAAGAATTTCCATTCAGGCAACAATAGTTGGTTTTAATGGAATTTACGCAAACGCGATAGATAATCATATTTGTCAAGAAGGTCTTTTGATTCAACAAAACGTAATCGCAAGGTATTTGGGGTATAATATGCAGTATTACCTCACTGAAGGGAATTGAGTAGAATTCTTTAATTGGGGTTATCATTCTGATCGTAATAAAACTAAAAAAATTCTGAAGCGGGTAAAACCGGGAAGTTTTCTGAGTTAATTTAATGTACTTTAAAGACCCTATCAGCATCTGCAGCGTCCCTACTATATGAAAACTAGCATTTAAAATGTTTTTTCATGAAATCATTCTATAGGTCACTATATTTTTTTCCATAAAACCGGACAGCAGAAATATTGTCCGGTCCATTCGTCAGAACCGCGATAGTCTCAGCTACAATGGGACGTTTTTTAAGTCTATCTTCAAGGGAGATTCTGCGGAAGCAGTAATCCAGTTTTCTTATGCTTCGGAACAAGAATGGAAGTAATTAGAATCTTAAGTTGTAGGTGTTTTGGGTATATTTTAGGGAATTTAGGGCTTTATATATATAATATATAAAGTATAATTATATATGACTTCATTTATTTAGGGCTTTTGTAGGGAAAGAACGGATCGCCTGTATACAGTAAACAAAGCATTCAAATGCTCTATTAACCGCTTTTAGGGGAAGAGGGCATGCCATTTATATTTGGCAATCTAATGTTAATCCAGGGAATAATTATAGGGCACTTAATATAATTTGCATTCACTTTTCAAGGAAACTATGTTTTAAGAGCATCTTAGCTCCCACAATGAGAGATTAACAATATGTTGATGCTGCAGCAGCAGTGTTCTTGATAGTAGGTAGTTTACGTGTGTTATTGGCAAAAGAAATTGCACAAATAGTGAGATGGGTTATGGTATTTTCACAAACTTGACATTTGAAAATAATTAATACTAATCTTCATATATCTTAAAATGTCAGGCAATGGTTGCTTCTAAAGAAGTCTAAAAATGTTTTTACTGAAAACTGGGAAATATGTGCTATATTTTCAGTTTCATTGAATACATATTGAAATTATTAGTTATTCTGTAGTGGCATTTTCCGTTTATGTACACCCTTAACTCTTCTGATCTATTTCAAATAATGTAATGAAAATATACTTTAATAAATAAATAATTAATTTTATTAATAACAAAATTTTTACAGGAATTTATTACAGGGTAACTATTTAAGAATTCGATACAAGAAAGTAAAGTAGCAAAATTGATATTAATGTAATTAAAATATATTTGCCTTTTGATTTCCCTCATTTAAAACTTCATAGAATGTTTGGATATCACGATCAATCCCAGCAGCCAATGTAATAAAATTATAGAACTTCAATTATATTTAACAAAGAAAGAGTATATTTTAAACAATTCTGTACAGCTTTCAAATTAGCTTATCAAAAAAGGGTTTCACCAATTATTTTCATTGGGGAAATAAGGCCATTTAAAAAGCTAAGAGATGTTTAACAACCAACTCCATGTCAACCACTAAATCATGATCAACGAATCAAATAATATTGGTGATCTTATAGTTAAATATAGATTCATGAAAAATGTTTGAGAACCAATTGCAATTAATAGCAACAAATTAAACATTTAAAGTTAACAGTAGATGAAAATATATGCCCTGAAAGCCATTAAGAAGATTGGGTTTTGAATCAAAAAGCAAGGAATAATATCTAATACTTTCAACAAAATTTCCTCAATTGATTCATATCCAGTCAATGATTTTTCCCTTCACAGATGCCAGGGGAAAATGAGTTATAAGAAAACAAATCATGTAGTTGTTTCCCATAAGAAGACCTATAGTTATAGAATATTTCAGTCATTTTTTCTCAAAGTATACCAGGGCCTATTAAGGAGATAGGAAGATTATTTATCCAAATAATATGTCATTGAATCAACAGAAATCAAACTTTAATTCTTTTGAAAGACAAATAACATTCTCTGTATGTATATTAAATCATTGTTTATTCCATTTTTGCATAATGGGATACCTTCCCAAACCATGAAGATTTAAAAATTAATGCAAGAAATACAGCCTGTATTGATACAACTGTGCAGATAATACAAAACAGAAGTTTCAAGATATTAAAAATCCTGTAAAAAATATAATCGATTGAAAATTATTTTATCAATCATAAGATCCCTTTTTAAAATCAACTACTTGATCTGATTTTCTCTTAAATCAACTTAAACTCTCACTTACCCAAATATGAACCCATTTTTGCATCACAATATGAAAAAGAATTCATTTCAAACACACTGCAACAAGTTGTATTTCTGCATGAAGCATGATACATACATTAAAGTCAAATTATGGCCAGATAAAGCGTTTAAATTAAAACATTCACACATTTAAACTATACTCATCCACCATATTTAAGTACAAAATAAAATACTGACTAATCCATCCCTCTCACAGGGCAATACTTTGCAAATTTAGGTAATTCACCTGAGTAATCCATTTGCTCATAGATATAAATTAACTTCACCACTTACTTTTATATGCCAGTAATATTACTGGCAATATGATCACAAGGTTATTAGAAATTAACATAAATAAATATCTATTATAACAAGCATCACTAAACAATTTTGATAAACTATATATTCGACATATAATAACATCTCTTTCAATGCTGAAAGTGTTGGGAACAGGCACTCGCTTTATCATCTAATAAATTAAGAAAGCTTACGTAATAATACCTTTAACACTTTTCATAATAACCTCTGAAGGAAATCCACAACAAATACTAAAAAACAATTGGTTACAAAATATGAGGCACTTCATTAAAATGCAAAAATAATCATAAATACGAATAAATATGGGAAAATATTTGTCAATGAAAGATATATTATATATATATTGGTAACATTAGAAACCTTTGAATGAACATTAAAGTAATGGTGTAGAACTAAATACCAAAAGCTATCACATAACCATGGCAAATATAAGGATCAAAAGAAGAAATTCATGATCATTAATGAAACTGGACACATATTTGCTGCATTTTTTCACATAAAGAGCAATTTGGTTGAGCAAACCACCTCCAACCACAAACAACAACTGCAGTTACTCCAAATTCTAGCATCTTGATTTCATTTTAAAAAAAAGCCTTATTGTCACAAATTTCCACACTCTAAAAATGAGAAAAACTGTGAAGAGTAAGAAAATGTTTGATTAAGGAAATTATTAAATTTTAGTTCAATTTTTTGTGTGCTGGCTAGAACAATAATGCCACCCTTAAAATTGTCTACAACAGAATATTGCTACTTCTAAGCACATGTAGCTTATTTTCAAAAAGTGACTGTCCAAACTTATTATTTTATTTGTACTTATTTTTACAGAAATTGTGGAAGGATAATGTTTTGTGTGACTGAAATGCAATTTATTTCATGGCATTAACTATAGTATCTTAAAAGGAGCCCTGTGTTATAATGCAAATTTTTATTATCATCCATATTATAATTTATATATGAGTATTAATGAATTAGCTGATGAAATACTTACACACATTGTCTATTGCATGCAAGCTTTAGTTTTCCTCAATGTCAATGTTGGTTAATCTATATCAATAAGTATAAGGTAATCTGATTTATAATTCTCTTCCAAAGAAGATTTCAAATAGATGAAAAGCACAGCAATTATTCATTCTTGCCAGCCTTAGCAGCTCTCACAGAAAAGGATATAGTTTTCAATAAGTATACTGAGAAGATAAAAATATGTAGACCAAGAAACATTCACCAGAGAGGTTCCAAAAGCAATGCTTTGAATCCAGGGTTTTTCCTTACTTTCCAATACTCATTATTGGTTTCCCATGCATCTTCTGAGCTTCCTTCATTACCTGGAACTCTCCTATGGAAATCAAAATGAAGAATATTAAACATTTGTACGAGTAAATGATGAAAATCTTTTTATTGTACATTATTCAAGGATGCACTTTTATCAATAAATCCAATAATCAAAGTGCATAAATCTACCATTTCAATTCATTGAAAATATATATCTAGGGTGAAGGACCATTATTCATTCGAAAGCTGCACGTACTATAATACAACATATGGACCCATTTAAATAAATCCCAAAATAGACTGTAAGTTCCATGAATGTTGCTGCATTATTAAACTGATCCAAAGAGCACAATGATTTGCAGACATCTATCACATAATGATATTATTTTATTTTAAATGCACAATCAGTAATTGCTTAAAAAGACTAAATTATTGAATCTCAAAGCAAGACTACTATTAAGCCTCAGATTCCTTACTCAGTTATCAATCACTCAACAGTCTGGACATAATTGGCTGATTGTGGCATTTTAATTACCGAGGATAACAGCTAACATAAAAAGAAATCTTGAAGGGCGATGAGAATTCTTTTTTCATTCATGATCATACCTGAACCATCTTGGTATGTGCACCTTCCCCTCCATTTCATTCTGCCTTCTCCTTTCACGCTGTCGAGCTTCAAGCGTAGCTTTTACCTCTTCAGCAACAGTGATATCACCCTGCTCTAACAACCTCTGATCAGGTCGAAACCTTGTATCAGAGGGAGGAAGTAATTCTGCTAGTCCATTTTCCATCTCGTTAAGAGACATTGCAAATTTTGTGAAACCATAGTACAATTCACTATCCTCTGGTAATGGAGCTAAAATATGAAATAAAAGGAGAAAATAATAATATACTTATCATAGAAGAATAAATCTATAATAAAATATACCAGGCAAAAAGCACGAATTTTAGTTATTAGTAGAAAGACAACCAAACTGGTCTCTTGTGAGCAGATTTACTAGGCAAGGCAATTTAACAAAGAGCTGTCATGGCAGAATACTTTCAAAAAACCCTTTCCCTTAACTTAAAAGTAAAAAGTTAAGTCTTTGGCACTAAATATCTATGAACCTAGTGACCTGGCCA
Organism: Pachydiplax longipennis; assembly: GCA_036926295.1. NCBI lineage: Eukaryota > Metazoa > Arthropoda > Insecta > Odonata > Libellulidae > Pachydiplax > Pachydiplax longipennis. The sequence goes on from JAVFKF010000012.1 coordinate 25,289,163, forward strand.
GGAGGCATTCACCATAGATGACATGTAGTTAGCATATCAACTGCTTGGCAGCTCTACCTATGAATTTCGGCAGTTTCCTACTTTTTTCATGACGCTGGGTCCAAATCAAGGACCCTGTTAGGAATCAAATCCAGGACTGCTCTGGTCAATGGCAAGTGTGCAAAAACCCACTTACTTGGGTCTCTGAATGCCACTTCCCTTTACTTAAAGATTATTAGTACTAGAGTTGCTTGGTGTGACCTAAAATATATTCTGATAAATGCAGTTGAAAATAAACATGAACGAAAGACTGTTCGAACGAAAAAAAAATTTGACTGTTATGCTGCCAATTCAAACATAAACCAAGTCTACCTGAATCAACAACTGAATATATAGTTAGGAAGTGGCAATGCTTAAGAAGCAGACTACAAAAATTTGATGAAAAAATATTGATAAATCTTGTTAAAGAGTGGGGGACAGATCAAACATTATTTAACGATGGAAACACTAAGGGGGACATTGATTAAGTACATTTTACAGAGCCTAAAGCATACATAAATTGTTCTACATTGCATTACCTCTATCTTAACAAGGTTAACCTTTTTCTGACTGATCAAGAATGAAAGAAGTAATCTGTGTACACACAAATTTAAACAATCACTTTAATACAAACTTATCCTTATTCTTCAATTTTAAATTACCTGGTTTCCAAATATTCCTTTCATTTGGGGGAGTTCCTGCAAACATTCCTTGTGTCCACTTGCCGTGAAGCTTTTTCACAACCTTCCCATGACCATCAAAAACAGAACCAAAGACTTCATGTTTTTTGTCAGACCATCGGCTGGCCTACATAAAAATTAAAAATTTCTTAGCTTAGTACATAAAGAGTTTTTAGGGTTAGTTAATTGGAAAATTGAAATAATAAGTGATTCGTCTTCTCTACAACCACAACATGGTTATTATTAAAATATAATAAAGGTACTTCAATATAAATTATGCAGACTAAGTACCAAATTATTAATAAAGAGAAAATGCATGGCAATGTCAGTACCAAACTTGTCCTGTTTAGTCTCTTATATTGATTAAACAATTATGTAAGGTAACCAGTCTGAGATATAAATAAGACCATGAATGATAATACCTCACATATTTTTCCAGATAAGAGTTAAAATTATCTTCAAAATATTCAAATATAACATCCTTTCATTGAATTTTTATCACTATTCCTTTGACTTGAGAAAATTATTTTACCATCTTTGCTTTCCTTTTGAACTATTACTAAAATGGAGTTAATTAGCTGAACTGGCCAAAACTGAAATACTCTATGGAATTTCTTTTCTTATGGTGCATGTTTGAAGTTTGAAGGATGGAATCATTTGATTTAAAGGAGATACAGTCTAAATAATGTAAAATAAGATAATAATATAAGGCCAATAAGGAAGATCAAAATAATGAAGATATACTTAAGAGAAATATAACTCACTTTGGCAAAAGTAAGCTTGCAAGAATAATTTCCAGAACCTTTCACCAATTGGATTCTTAGTTCCCCATATTGGTCAACCCAACGCTGGCCTCCAAATAAGTTGTGAACACATGTTGTTACTTTGTTCCAGCGATAATGATCCCCAGAAGGTTTCAAAATTACATTCACTTTGCCTAGAAAGGAAAGTGTTCAATGTGAATGCTCATCGAATGCATACCCTGTGATTGTTATATTTTATTTTAACATGTTGATATTAAAAATAACATGATACCGAGTGCAAAAATTAATTAATAATTACAATGAAAAAACATTAATTTTCTAAAATAGTTTTGTTACTTTTTAACATTTCAACCCAACCTTTGAATTCTAAACATTTAATTGTAATCTAAGTTATTCCACCAGGCAAATCTAGCTTTATTTTTACATCAAATCAGAAAACTGATGCTTAATTATCAACAAGCAAAGGAGGAGTCTGATGAGACAAAAAGCCATACCAGTTGGTTGGAATTCCATTGATTTTCCCCAGAACTTAGTTTTTATCCTTGAATCCTGCCAAAATACAAAGTTGGGAGACTCTGCATGGCATGCACTGATAGGGGGATGATGACTGACCTAAGAAGCAAAATCAATCCCAAATTTATGTTAGTGCAATTTTCTCACAATCAGAAATGCATCTATCCAATTATGTTTTAACTGCAAAGAGCGATAAAAATTCTTAAAAATCCATATGAAATGATCTATAACAATCATCAACATACTTGAATATATTTAAGAATCAAATTTAAGTAACTTCTCTGAAAAATGTATGTTAATTTTTTGTTTTTTTTTTGCAGACCTTTCCTTTTGTGCAAGTTTTAATAAATAAATAGAAATAATTTTAATACTTAAAAACTTTAGTAAAATATACCTATTTTACATACATTCCTCACAACACAATGGTAATTGTTGATAAAGTGATTGATACATTTCCAAACATTGTATTTATTACTTATTATCAACTGTATTATCTTAATTAACATATATCATAATAATACTTTTGATAAATTCCAGCATTTGAGAGTTAAGGAAGAAAAATTAGAAAAATAAGATATAGGAAAATCTAACATTAATTGCCTCTGGAATATTGCAATTACTTTCGACAGCTGATTAAAGTAGTTTAGGATTAGTGACAGCATAAATAGTTAAGCATGCATGCCAATTGAGTGGGATGCATCAGAAAATAAGATAAATATAGAAGTTGAGCTAGGATGGAGTTGCAAATTCACTTAATATTCTTCAAAGAAACTAACCTGCTCGGCTAAGAAACGAAATCCTCGATCTGGTCTTAGACATTCATAAGTCTCACCAAGTATTGGATTAAATGGTTTACTGGATGCTCTAGATAAAGAAGATGCATATGAAGAGACTGCAAATGCAGCTACAAGAATCATTCTTTCAACAGCATTTTTTTCCTCACTTGCAGCATCCAAGAGTTCACTGTATTCTAACTCTTCACATAGTCTCTGAAAAGTGTGTAAATTCATTAGTAAAATGTAGAATTCCATAAAATAAGTCTTACAATTTATTATAGGATGTTATGTGCTAATTGCAAAGTACATATGCTCAAATTTATGAGATGAACCTGCATTAAAATTCTGTTAGATAATAATCTCTTTAAATTTTGAAAATAGAAACATTCCATCAAACATAATTAGCATAAATTATTAACATGTTATGAATGATTTTCAATAATTAAGTAAATTCACATAGGGTTAAATATTATTGTCAATGATTTAAAGAGGTAAAATTCAAATAGAGAGAAAAATAAAGAAACAATTGTAACTAAATAAAGAAGCAATTCATTACACCAACCAGCATCAAAACTTTCCCATCTGCACTATTTATTTAATATTTTAAGTTGAAAAATGTAAAAGTGATGACCAAAAATCATAGTTCTCTCCTATTATATTCATGCTAGGCATTGCATGATTTTCCAGTAATATTTTAACTGATTTGCAAGTACAACCAAATCAGCCACTATACTTACATGATCCTTTAAGTCTTATCATGTAAGAATTTTCCCATCATAATGTAGTCAAGTAACAGCTCATTGACAAAATATTCGCTTAAAAGATGAGTTAATTTTATTTAGGGGAGAAAATATTTTTGAGAAATGACTTTCAGTGAGAATCATTTGCAAGACTGAATGGAAATCAAGGATTGATGTTTGGATGTCATAAAAGCCACTCACAATGATTTATTTCTTGAAGAAAAGTAGAAAGGATTCCTTAGGCTATCACTTTTACAGCTAATCATTAGAAAGGTTAAAATAGGAAGGTAAGCCAACACCTAGAACATGATATCACTATTTTTTCAACAAGCTAGTATCTCTAATTTAGGGAGAAAAAACAGAGCATGATTTCCAAATGCTAAATTTAAATATGATGGCAAAATATCTAGATGTTTACTCCCGACATCCTAAAGCCTTGATTATAAATAAGCAAAATGAAATTCTTAATATCTTATGTCATGAAAAATATATAAATTTTGTTTGAATTTATTAAAGATTTCTTAATTGAAGCAACAATGAGATGAAACTATGTAGCATGGAGATTGAAATGAGTATAATAATTTACATAAAAATATTAGAATACTTTGTCCAAATAATTATACTATTTCTTTTTGATGCATCGCTCAACTTAATAATACAAAAAGATACTTTCTTTAGAACAATATTTACCTAAATTACTCTTTCTATTAAAAATTGACAGAATTAAATTGTTCCTTAAAAGCATTTACAGCTTAAGTAAAAACTAGACATTCAATATCAAATGCAAAATAATGCAAACAATCCTTATGTTCTTAGCCCTTTAAGTATCCGTCTCATTTGCATCCTCATTCCTAGCTTACTTTTTTGAGAGCACCATGCATTTATAATCATCTATTACATATGTTAAACTAGTTTATCAATTGAATTGACAAAATTTTGAACTTTCAATTGTTACCTGCAACATATTAAGAGGTTCATTCAGGGCAACAGGCATTGAGACTTTGGAGAGGTCCTTTCCAATATTTTGATATAGAATATTCCATACTGAAGGGAGTCCATCAAGAGGTGGTCTTGGAGAAGGGAGTCTATCTCTATATGTATAGGGTACTCCTTCCAAGATTTCCAATTCTGTTCCAACAGTTGTCCACTCAGAGGAAGGAGAATCTTGATCAGCACGCTCACACATTTGCCTCAAGTCATGTGTTTTTTCTTCATCATGACATATAACTGAAGGAAAAATTAACACTTTAGCTCACTATGTGATTTCAACCATAATAAAATAATAGTTAAACACAACATAAAAATACTTCTTTGTCTCACAGTGAAATAAAAACTGAGGGGATTCTTCAGAAAAGTTCAGCGAGCCATAATTTTCTGTATAAAATCTATGAGAATATAAATTAAACATAAAGAAGTTTGTAAAATGGATGTTAGGTTCTTCAATCACATATGTGCATGAAGTATTGAGAAAGAATAAACGTTAATGTGATGTAAAATGTGATTTTTTCAATCTTAGACACAATACATTTCATGTGTCATGTCCTTAATATTTAATGGTGTACATAAAATATTAAGGAATTAGCATAATAGTTTTCTTAACTAAAATAGTGCTTTGAAGTAAAAAGGGAAGGCTATCTGTTGAGGAAAATTGGTAGTAAATATATTCAATCAAGACATGAATTAGTAGTGATTAGATAGGTTATAACCTATGGTTATTTGACCTTAAGACCATATAATTTCATTTTTGTTGCCTATACAAATGTGTTATAATGTATCAATAAAGATGTAATTAACAAAAATTAATAACTATTTTGTTCCTGAAGTAATATTTTATTTGATATTTACAAGCGATAATTAAGATCAGCTAAGATTTTAAATAAGAGGTAAGAGAAAATAAGTACATGCAAATTCTCAAATCTCAACCTTAATAACTCAACCATTGCTGATAAGATACAAAAACCTTTGGTACTCTGTAAATCAGGAGTTTGAGGTAAATGGCTTCAGACAAATCTTAATTCATAGTATAACTATAATTAAAAAGATTTGTAAAAGCAAAGCAATTACATATCACATACACATGCATACACAGGGAAGAGAATTGCATCTTCATACAAATGTAGCACATCCTTAAAATTATAAATCAGGAATTTATATGCACATATATCACAGCACATTAAGTACAATTAATTAAACTTTGACTTGTTCATTCTCATTTCTCACTTGAAGTAATGAGAATGATCTCTCTAGATCCTAGAGAGAAAACGGTGACAATTGTGACTATATGTACAGAATAATGGAAAACAAAAACAAAGTTTTACAAGACAGAGTTACAAAACACAACATTACAGCACTCATGATTGAGAATATTTTACACAAATACAAATCAACTTAAGTTTATTTGTACATGAGCATATATTGTATTGTGGTGTGTCTCTTTATGTAAACATATATATATATATATATATATATGTACTTATATACAGGGTCATGCCAAACTTTATGGCTCCTGAGGAGAGATGTCATATGCCTTGCTTTTAGTCAAAATAATTAGGAAAAGAAGGGGAGTAATTGTTTCTCCTAACTGAAATTCATACTTGTTTCTGAATAAAGCATAGAATATTAAGAAAATTAAACATTCAATTTGGTGCATATGACAAGAGGTATCTGAGGGAGTTGCCTCACCCATCAGCAAAGCCTTGTATATGTATATGCATTAAAAATATTAATGAGTAAATTAACATAGCTGTTATGTGTCATTAAGATAAGTCACTAACAGGGAGCAGGAAATATTAAAGCTATATGCAATCATATATTAAAGAGGATAACCTTTACTCTGAAATCTATAAAAAATATTTAAATCATGCTTTAAGTTATAATCACTCTTAGATTCATCATTAAGATGAAAAGAGAAGCAGAAATAATCTGAGACAATTCTAGACCTGACTGACAGTGCTGACATGTATTATATACATCTAAAGCTGTTCATTTCTTTTTCAGAGATACAAGAACCCAATTCTGCCAAGGCTGTTTTCTTCTTATATAATGTTATCATGTATGCACTAAAGTTGCTAAATAGTATGTTTTTATATCAGTATTCCTATTCAACAATTTGGTGTTAACAACTCAGAATCTAGATTTTACACATCAGATATAATACAAGATTATTGTAAATGAGCAATGCTGGAACTATCATTACTCTAAATAAGCATACACTTAAGGCATCACTGAAAAGGGGAAACACAGAAATGGTGCAGCTAGATCAGGGTTCACTAAGGAGGAACCCAAGTTGAATTATATTATGTATACATCAAACAATGTAATTAAAAATTTAAAGATCTAAGATTAATCCTATTAAAATATATATTTGAAATATAAACTTCAATATTATTAAGTAAATATATAAAATATTTTCTGCAGGAATGAGTGAATTTTGTCTACTTCAATAGTAGGAAGTAGAATGTGGAATGAAAAAATAGGCCAAATTTCTGTGGCTCTGATACTTGAACATGATTCAAACTACTGAATAAATAAATAAATATATAGATATATTTTAGGATAACAATCCTACATCATAGTTATTAGACTACATAAGCTAAAGTAGATTGATGTATATATTTTGATTTACATGTGCATGATGGTGCACAAAATTGTATGGGTAGTAATTGAGGCGTTGCAATTACACTAGGTAACCATTTTGATTGTCAAGAATTATATGCATATTTATGATTTAAAGTATATATAAACCGACAGAAATCAAATATGAGATTGATATAATCATAAAACGCCTCTAAATGGGTAAACCAAAAATAAAAAGCACTAAATCTTTTACAAAAGGAGTCTATGCTTATAGCCACTAATTTGGTTACTTTATGCCTAAAAATCTGAATCACTGCCATTGGACCACTGATTGTAATTCTATGATTTACATCATGAATGCATTCAAGCTAAAAGCATTCTTAGAGTCTTTGTATAGAATAATATCAATCTATTTGGCATAAGAATAACATTTGTAAAATAAATGTGTCTATGTGAGTTCAACAATCAACTGCATTACTTTGTACATTTTTTGTATTCACAGTCTTATTAGTGAGACAATGAATGTTTTTTTCTATATTTTACATTCCTAACACTTAATTTATATTTTGCTATTGCACATAGAAAGCTTTTTGCATTGGATGTTGAGAAAAAATATCATATATGGTTATAGAAATGGATGAAATACTAGCAGGATTTCATTCAAAATATTATTGGAATGAAATAAAATATGTTCTCATTAAAGATAAAAAATAAGTACTGAAATAACATATGAAAATTAGATGACAAACTTGGAGGATGGAAAAATGGCTTTTCTCTTTCAAAAAGTAAGTTTCCATTTTACTAAGCAGATGATATCATAAAATGTGCCAAGACCAAAATATTTGGAAAATAACAATTCAATAAAGCTTACTGCAGTTTAAAGCATAATCAACTTCCTCTTAAAGAGGTCCTGAATATAATTTATATTTTAAATACAACAATTAAACACTTATTATTTCATAACGTATGTGTATAATATAACTAGGGTTCAGCAATACTGAAAAATTAGAACTGCTCAAATAATATTAAATTAAATATGAAAAACTTACTATGCTAACCAATTTCTTTTCTTTGGTGATAGTTATTGATTTTGTATTGTATTATGAAATTTCATTTCACTATTATTTTATATTATAGCGAAATGAAATTCTATACAACTTTTTGTTTTCTTACTTTTTGTTTTATTATGTTTTTGAGAATTAAACTAATGTACTAAACTGTATTGTGATTACTTCATAATTTTTATTAATTTTGATTTCATTTCATCATCGAAGCAGTTAAATTTTTATTTCACTTTTTAAATACTCTATTTAATTTTTTCTATAATAACCCTTTTTGGAACTAGTTGATCTTATTGCAATTTTTGTATTTTCACCTGCATAAGGACTTTTCTCATAGATAAATAATTATTATTAAGAAACCTCTATTCTGACTCTCCAGTTTGATAACATAATACATTTGATAATAATTCGGTATCATTAATTGTGACTGGTTACCTGATACACTGATATTCAAATATTCTAAAAGTACCATGTTTACCCAAAAATAACACACCATTGAATCTAATCTGCACCCCAAAATTTGAGCATGAGAAATTAAAAATCATTTGCTCGCAAATCTAACATGCACCTCAAGACGTGTGATCATATCATTCGTAGTGGAGCATGGTAGAGCAAATTTCTATCTTGTACCGGGAATTAATAGAAATGAACTAGATAAATGCTAACAACTAAGTGCCCACATTAACCAATATTTACATGTGCACATCACCTTAATATCTTTCTTAATCATTATATTATATCACCAATATTATTTACGTGTGCACACTAACCAATTAAAAAATTTGTTGGGCTTCCCTTTAAATTAAAAATTATTGGCCAACTGTTTAGTCTGGATTATTAGGGGAATTTATAGGCAACACATAATAGTGCATTGATAAAAAGTTTGATGAGTTACATGGTACCAGAGTGAGCAGAGGATTTGACAGGCACTATAGGAAATGTTCACAAGTGGCCTTGTCCCGAAATCTAGTGCACCATCAATTCTAATATGGACTTCTATTTTTGAGCCCAAAAAAGAACCCAAAAGGGTGCAGGTTATTTTCGAGTAAAAATGGTATTTCTTGGTGAAGGGCCACAAAGACATCAGTAAAAAATTTTCAAAGTGTTATAGGATAAATTTATAAGGAAAATTATAGATAAAAATTTCCACTGTCTTATGTCTTGAATAACCTCTGGGCATTAATCTTTCATTATAAAGCAATGTATTTGAAAAGAGGAATGAGCCAGCACACTCCCCACTCTTATTCTCTTTATGGTCAAGAGTCATAAAAATTTATAGTTCAAGATTCTTTCAGCTTTAGTCTTTAACCCATGGGAATGTGTGCATACTCTGCTAGTCAATATTTACTCTCAAATGATATTTATGAATTTATTCTACTTGATAACATCAAACTTATTTAAAAAAAAACGTTGATAACTGTACTGAAAACCGAATATATGATGTTGAATAAAGAGGAGAGGAAATTGGGTAACAATTAGTTAACAATGCGTTCTCTTATATTGTTGTCAATATTCAGATAAAACTAATGAATGCCATCAAATATACCCATAGCTGATGAATATTCCCTTGTCCCGAGTTCACTGTTTTCACTTGATACACTGCCAGCATCATCATCATCCTCCTCTTCACTGCTAAAAGTTGCTCCTGATGAAGTAAGATCGGAATCATCCTTCTTTGGAGATTCCCAAGCATCATAAAATTCTGAGCTGCTATGAGAGAGAGACTGATGGAAAGATGACCTCTGTGGCTGTAATGATAAAATTTATGATAAAATTCCAGTAAAATCTAAGAAATAACAGAGTACTGCCATTAAAACATCTAAATACACTCATGATAACTTAAGTTATGTATGGCAATTCTTCTTTGCAAGGAAAACCAAATACAGCTTTATTTTAAATAATTAAATATTCAACAAAATTATAAATTAATATTTTATAATTGATTTTTCCAATTATTATTCTTGCAAATGAACCATTAGTTTCAATATTTATTAGAACTAGCAACTTTGAGAAAATTTTTCTAAATCTCCATGCTTATTATTATTTCCTTCTGAACAGTATAAATATGTTCAAACTTTATAGAAGTGAGTACAATCAAAACTAAAAACAGATGCTTGATCTTCATCCAGGAGAATAAAATATGATTTTTGATACTGACTGCCATTATCTTATTTAAACATCAAATTCCAGACATGGTATCTAGAAATAAGTTAGCATACCCTTTCAATCATGATAAATGAATCTGTAAATCAGAAGTAGAAAATATGATGATTAAGATAAAAATACATAATATTCGATAATGTTTAGATGACTCTGATAGTTTAAATATTTATAAATTGGAAACTTAATAACAAAGAAAAAAGAAATTAGTGTTGTTGTTCCTGAAATTGTCATAGAATTATTTATAAGACTTCAGAAAATAATAGATTCAATTTAACCTGAGTCAGCTGGTTTGCACTGTCGGGACCTGTCTTTATTTCACCAAACTGGCTCCTGAATCTATCTGGGAGCCCACAACAATTTAAAGATTTGACAAAATAAGTCTGTCAATCAACTGACAATCATACCTGTTACTTGAATCAATTTGCTTAACGACTGAAACTTCAATGAATAACACTATAAATGTAGATAACTAGTAGGAAAAGGAGTGAGAAAAGAATAAAGTAAGAATAGGTGGAGGAAGGATTTCCAAATTAAATTTTTTCATCCACATGGGAAATAATTAAGTCAAGGAAGTAGAGTGAACAATGAGATTTGAGTTCTATTGTGAAATCGATTCTATTACATTGAAATGTTAACTACTGAGTAGCACACAAACATTAAATTCTGTATTACAAAAAAATTTCCATTTGAAAATCTTCAGATGTTGATTGAACCACATGGAAGAAGTGCAATGAAAAAATGCAGACACTAGAGTGACTAAAGCATTTCTGAGAAGATTGCACAAGTATTAAAGGCAACCCTCTCCAGTGGTCACCCTTTCATATTCATGACTGGTAAAAAATTAATATGTTTTCTGCAGGAAATTTTCTTGGGTCGTCAGCTGAGTATTAGCGTGTTTTCTTATTCCAGAGGAGTATAAATTCAAACAATTCACCTCAGGGAACCAGACTGAGATGAAAGAACCTAACTGGAAATTGAGAAGAAGTAACCCATAATGAATACCACCTTATCCCTCAAAGGAATGTTGCATCATGGACTTTTTTACTTAATAAAAGTAAAGGTAAAGGGTCATACTCCCATATTGGTTGACCACTTAATTGTCATATAAATATTCTGTTACACTTCATTCATTTTCTGCCATGTTCCAATCATGGAGGATATAAAGCTAAACATAATCAAAAATCATCTTGACTGTAGTATTATAACATACAATATTTTTTTAGGTAGTAGATTTCCTAGATTCAGACCTTCAGTAAGATCTTTTATTTAACTGATTATTTTCCTCTCTTGTGATCTAAGATTTCTATTTATTGAAATTTTATATTCAAAGGTTGGCTTTTAAATGCATACCTGATTAAATATGATATTTACAAAATCTAGGAACTTTCTGACACAATCAAATAATATCATAGTTAACAGTTAGCAAGAAATTAGGAAAACATTTCTTTAGCTGTAAAAAGAGAATAAAAATCAATTCTCACCGAAGCAGTTGGAGTATGAAGCAAAGGTATGCCTCCATCAGGAGTTTGGAGTCCATTCATAACATCAGGAACTGTCATTTTGTCATCACTATTAAGTCTTGAACGTAATTCAGCATTCTGCTGAAGGGCTTGAGCTAATGAATTCCTTAGACCTGCTACCAGAGCAGCACCAGAGTGAGCTAAGAGAGCACCAGCGTCAGCTTCCAATGCTTGCCGTAGGCGTTCTTGTTCTCCTTGGAGAGAGCGAAGCAACTCTTGCAAACTACTATGAACTAGAAAAATAAAAAGGTTACCTTGAAATATGGGGAAAATGAACAGACAGTGGTAAAACGAAATCTCAAATCAAATACATTCAATCTACATATATATTGCAATTTAATCAATTCAAAACAAATGCAAAAGCCATTCAATAATAAGTTAATAGTTTGAAAAATATCATAATTGATATTAATTATGAAGATTACTGATTCAATCAATGAACAAATTTGAAAATAAAAATTGTTTACAAGTTTACTGAACAATGAAAATGTGTTAATTGCTATGTAACTCCAAATACTTGAATTAGGAGAAAACAATTTCATTAATTGAATATAAAGCACATGTAAATAGCTTGCTGGAACATGCTACAATTTACACTTTTCAATATAAATTTTGAGAAAATAATCATACATGCAAACAAATTTTTACATACCCTACTTTATAATTATCACTAAATTCAATTCATCAATGAAAGTTTCACTTTACATATTCTTTCATAAAATTAAAAGCTTTGAGTGAAATGAGATGAATATAATATCTTAATGCAATATTTTGGCATATACTGCATTAAGATATCATCTTCATCTCATAATATATTTTTCTAGCTGTAATTACTGTAATAGCTGTAAGAGGTGCAACTATTAAGGGCAGTCTTATATACTGTTAACAATACTAAATACAAGAGAATTTAAAAAATTAAAGTAATAGGTGGATTAAGATTGACCAATTTGTCTTAAAACTATATTATGTTGGCAAAAAATAACTCTGACATAGTGCATATTTAAGATAGCTGATTAGTTAATGATTATATGCTGTTTACCATTGAAAAGTGTCCAGTAAACAAAGAGTTAGATGATTTGCAATTAAAAACAATTCACTAAAACAATGTTAGTCTGAGATGAAATCCAACAGTCTTCTTTTTCTGCAATCAGATTAGAATAAGGCAGTGTTGGTGCTTGCAGTAATGTAAAAACAGCAGTTCTTAATTATTCTTCTTTTATATAAATTAATTCACCTATCTTATCAAACTGCTTTGCATGTACCTCTCTCCAACCAAAACTGCACCATGATCTCCATTCCCTAACAAAAGGCAAATACCTTTGAAAACAAAACTGAATTTTAAAACCCATCAAAACATGATAGGGATGAAAAAAAATTCCTCTATGGAGTAATAGGGAAAAAGTTCTAAATAAAGCTCTCAAATGTATGTAAATTAATTTTGATTAAAGAAGCACAATTATAAGGGTAGGAATCAACCAAAATAGCAATTCAAATTCAATTTCCAATTTTCCAAGGTAAGAAAAATGTAAGAACTACCTAGCATCAGAAAAAGAAAATTTTGATATGATTACCTTTTAATGACAAGGAAAAATAAATTTTTAAATAACATAATTTGGAATAAAATATGAGAAACAAAAGCTGTTAGATACAACTCTTTAAAATGATTCTTCAAAATAACAACACACATTTCACAAAATTTTCAGAGATCTTTTCCCAGCCACTGTATCATAAAAACAAAAATTTTGGGCAACTGCCGAAAATAAGTCAGAGAAAACCTTTTATATCACTCCTAATTTCATTATACTACCTAATAGTGTTATGCTATTAAGTTATACAAGTCTCAAAAACTCAACTCATTACTTCAATCTGTTCAATCCAATTGTTGCCATTGAAATTCACCGAAGATAGATTGGGTAGGTAAGAAATGTTGATGATTTTTCCTGGAACAATTCTTCAAACACTAGTTTTTAATTATGCCCTTTCAAAAACCTGCCAATAAAATAAACGTCACCAAAATTGTCAATGAGAAAATAATTGATTGAAGGGAAACTGCATGAATTATTCAATAGAATGCACTACGGGAACATTTGGAAAAAATCTGTAAAAGGGAAACCACAGAATTCAACTTTTAATTGGAAATTCAGGTTTAATAATTATACAACAATAAAGACCTTTGCCAACTTAATCATAATATACCGTGAGCTAATTATAAGACAGAATACTTTTCCCAAAAATTATGATTTCTCTGATAAGAACTTTAAGGAGAAATGGGCTGAACTAATTACTACCAATAACACAACCCTGGTCACCTGGCCCGCTATAGGTATTACTTGGAAGAATCACTCATGGTCTCACAATATTTGTTGATGAGGCAGCTTACAATGTATCGTTCCAACAATACAGGGGTCATAAAATCTCTTGTTAAAGAATGCTACAACTCCAGCAGTTCTCCAATGATGAAAAATGTGTAGAGCACCATCCCTCAATTTTATTTGTATAAAAACATGGGTTTTTCTATATTGAAACATAGCCAATCAACCAGCTTAGGTTATACATCACTAGTTTTTCTAGAAGGCAACAAGTATCATCAAACAAAATCACTCTTTAATGAAAAGAGCTGCATCTTGAACTTGACATAGACCATAGTGCTATCCAAACTTTGCTGGAAAAAGTGCTGTGGATAAATTTGAGCATGGTGGGTTTCCTGTTTCCTAACTGGTGGGTTAATCTGCTATTTCAAAATATATACCACCTATTGCTGCAGAAGTACAGTAAAAACAGGAATAGGTTCCACATATCCAATTTGAGAAAGCCTTGAAGAGAAAATATTTCAAAACCGTTGAATACTGTAGCTGCATGAATCCTTATGTCACAGGCTGCATAGAATTGGAAAGAAATTTTACTGCCCAGATACATTAAACTTGCCAGAGAAATGATAGAAATGTCTTCACTCAACTCAAAATTTTGGGTAGATACTCTACTGAGTAATTTATTGTAAAAATATTTTTACTAGACCTTAAGACTTCATAAGGAAGAAGTAATTAAGATATTCAGTGAAACCTATTTACAAACTTTACTATAAAATTGTACACCTAATTCTTGTTTAACATCTTATCTATTTTTTCTTGAAGATATACACTTTTATGATTATTTCATCTTCCATAAATAAAAAAGATAATCAACTAAAAGATTAAATATTAGAAAGTTACAAGACGAAGCTTGTGAGTATCTTCTGGCAATTTATATTTAATTTTGATCAATTTTTTAATGCACTTCAAGATGGTGGAGGTAATTTTATTGTTACAACATATGATAAACCGAGCCAATACAATGCCATAACCATTGGTAAGACTGTATATTCATCCAGATATTGTTATCATGTACCTTTACTGAAGATATTTTTCTACTCATGAACATGAACTATCATTTTAAGATTTATTTTATTATTTAAATGTAAATCCTGACCCACTTAAATTTTATTCAAAATTTTTATAGTAATTTGTAAGGTATTATTTTCAATGTGCTTTCAGTTACATTTTGGATTCAGATATGTTTTGGCTGTAAATACTAAACATGTCAATGTTACATAACAGAATAGTAAGTTTGTCTAAGTTACTTCCCAAGCACTAAAAATCTCTAGAACACACAATAATGGAATAAATATAGAAATTCCTTCTTTCTAATCATTCTTAACTATATGTTAATTTTTTTCGAACCACAAAATTCTGTTATAAAATAAGGAGTTTTAACTTTGGTAAGTGGAAAAAGATTAAATCTTAAATAATCTTAGTTTTATTTAATTTTATTTATCTGAATGTTGTCCAGAACCAATTCCAACCATATCATAAAAAGCTGGAAATACTGACTAGCCTACTTAAAACCATTGTGCAGAAAGATAACACAATGATAGACATTTCCAAGGAGAAAGAATACTCAAAGAAAAAAGAATTAAATTTTAAATTTTAAAATATTTAAATTTATAAAAATAGGGAAATAGTTTAAAATATCCAAGGAGGCAATTTTTAAGGGTAATATTAGAAATTACCTGTATGCAGTGATAAATTTTAAACACTTAATTAGCTATCTAGATTTTTAACTGGGAACTGCATCAGTCTTAATTATTCAAGTTCTAAGTATTTATAAAATTAGTGGCAATGTAAATTACACTAACTTTCTGAAGCAAGGATGACAAAGTCTTCTCTTAGCTGATTGTCAGATGGAGTCACACTTCCTCCAGTAGATGAGGAGGGAAGTGACAGGTAATGTTCCGAGGTAGGAGGAATGGTTGAACCTGGTACAGGCACAGGTGCTGAAGTGGCAGTTAAACTTATAGGTCGTACAACTGCTAGAGTAGCAGATGGTAAAGATGGATGACTGCCACTTAATGATGATAAGGGATGAAGTCCCTCTGAAGCTGATGTTGCCACACCCTATAAAAGAAAGGTGTATATTTTAGTAGAACATGAAGATTTAATTTTTCAAATATAAAGAGAACGTCACCACTTCTAATATTTCATGTTAACTGAAGTCACTGGAACCCCAGGAAAGTTCTTCTACTATAACAGTCATCTTATTTGATCTTCTAGATAAATTTGATTTTAATCTAGTTTAAGTGAGCTTTGAATTCTTTAGCAAATTAAAAGTAAAATTATATTGAAGTGTAACAGCAGGCCTCATCTTCATCTTTGCTCTTTCATTATGTATAATCTGCAGCTACCCTTTTATTATATTACAATGCATAGTTAAAGTCATGATTAAAGATAGCAAAATTACAATTCCTTTATAGCTACGCTAAGAAAAATTGATAGTGTTAGACTAATACAAAATTAGTGCAAAGTAATTAGTGAAATAATTAATGCAAAGAGATAAAAGCAGACTATAAAAGAATACATTGGTATGGTGAAAGATTGAGAAGAACAGTGTTAGCATGAATTGCAACAGAGGTAAATTCTTATCTATCCTTAACCATTTAAGATCAAGAGAAGGCATATTAGCCAGATTATTTTGAGGAAAAAAAGCTGTTACTAAGATTGTGATAGGCCAAATGAGTGCTTGCCTTTGTAAGGGAGTCCCCTTTCCTGCCAAATCTTATTGAGTGGAGTTGATTAAAATAAGGAGTGGGGGAGTTTCTTTAGTTTTTCTATAAGCAATGAAATACTTGAATTTACATTCAAAATTTTGGAGTTGATAGAAATAGAATACAAATTCTCAATGTAGCATTTTCTTAATACAGACCTGGAAACTTGATGACATTATTATAGTTAATATAATCTAAAACTATAGTTAGTCTTATCTATAGCTATGAAAATATATATAGTAATATTCTAATATATAATAGTAAAAATATCATAATAATAATATCATTAAATAAGCAATGATACATATATCAAAATGACATGAGTTCAGCTTGCTGGAATTTATTAAGGCCATTTAGAAAAGTCCAAAATATGATGTTAAACTTAGATAAAACTAAGAAAACTTAATATTGTTCTATTATGACAAATGATGTATTACGGAGTATGTGAAGACTCCAGAATCCATCTCATTCACAGCTACAGGTGGAGCAGATGTTTGTAATGGTGGAGTCATTTGTGGCTGTGGTTGCATCTGAGGTGCAGAGGAAGGTGGAGGTGTTGGTCGCCCTCCAGGACTAGATCCTAGGTTTAATTCTGCTGCACTTCCTTTGGATCCTTTTTTACGCCTCAAACCAAATTTTCTTCGGTCTTTCTTCACACTGGGAGAGTTACATTCCCCACTAGCTGCCTGCTGTTATGGAAATATGTTAATGTTAGTCACAAAAACTGATCCTTCCCTTCAAATTTAAATAAACATATATTAATAGATTCATAGATAATATTAGATACTTCATAATTATATCAAACTATGATGTATCAAAATTCAGTTGTTTTCCATCGATCCTGAATATTCTTTCAAATATTTGTAATGCGCCCACTATTGAAGAAGAATTTGATAAATTTTGGATTTGCAAAGAATTAAAACCAAAGCTCAAATAAATATTTATTGTTTTCCCAATGAAAATTGTTTGAAACTAAAAATATTCACCTACCATATCTTGAGTAGGAATGTTTTTTCCAATCAGTTTAGTGTCATAACTTTCTCAAGAAGTCTGCGATGGGAGAGGTTTTGTTGATTCATGAGGAAAGCATTATCATTCTCGAAATTAACCTGTTAAGCATATACAGCTATGTATATAAGTATAGCAAGTCTCACAGTTCACAATACAATCTATTCCATCGTTCACGTATCTAAATCTGTATCAAGATGGGACTTCATATTAACCTAGATAGTCCAATAATAGGCCTGAAAGCAGCTTGTCGATGTTTTTAAACTAGCCTGCTTATCTTCTATATGTTTTCTTAATAAATATTAACCTCAGAAGTATTATTATACAATAAGGTACATAAATAATAAATATATGTGATATGTAACAAATGATAAAGATCAAAATTTGGCAATTTGTAATTGCAAAAAGAACCAAAGTATAAAGAAGAGTGAAGATGAAGTTGATCTGAAATTAAATTAAAGCAGAGGCAGTCAAAAGCCAGTACCTGAGGTGGTGATGATGACCGCATAGCCATTGAATTATGTATAAGGCATCAGCTGATTTAGCCCTTTGATTTCCAAGGTCTTGGGATATTGTTTTTTTTTTAATTAGTTCTTGGACAACTACACCTTCACTCATTGGTTTATTTCTCTATTACATATAAATTTGATAAATTGGGGACCTGAAATAATTACACACCCTGATTACAGTGGTGCCTCAAATGTTGAATTTCACATTTTAGGTTAATTTGATTCATTGTTTGAAGAACACTACTAAGATTAAACTACATGCACCACCTAAACTGATTGCTCTTTTCCTTCCAAAACATCAAGTACTTCCACTCCTGAAAAATCTCAATAACAAGAGGCCATGATGAACTTAATAATCGATCTTTGAAGAAAAGGTTCTTAGGTAAAATAAAAGATCTAAAGATATGTAATGCAAAATTTAAACATTCAGATGTCTTTTTATTTTGAAAAGCCCACCGAGAGAGGACAAAAGTGAACCTTGGAGACTTTTGGATAGATTATTACAATATTCTTTACCACTTAAGGGTCATCAATAAATTAAAGACAGAACATTTTGCTCTGGACAACAAACTTATGATGAAAGAAATTTATGCCAGATTATACATTAACCACGAGCAGCTTCAAAAGCTTTGACCACATATAAGGTCTTTTATTTCCACACCATGTGTGGTCTTATATTTTCATAAATATAAATATGGTGTTCGTCTTATATTTCCATGTATCTAAGACTACAATGTGTTACAGAATCTTGTAGTAACACGAAAGTCATAAATAAAAGTAACAAGGTATCAAAATATTCCAGGCAAATATATTAATGAGTAACTTAGAGAATAATTTTGCAAATGTATTAAGTCCAATTGCAAAAGAAGAAAAATAATTTTCATAGATACAAAACAAAATAAAAACTAATAGAAGTATACTTATGATGAATTCATGTTGAAAATTGCCTATAATAAAATCCTTTTGACTTCCTGAATTGAAGCATTGGAAATTCAAGATATTTTAACCATTAAACTGAAACAAATTAAAACATACAACACAAAGAATAATATCCAGAGCATGTGATGTATTGTACCAGTTAATTTCCAGTATTAAGAAACATTGCTTACATCTAAAGTCAACATTGGAAAAACTTCAAGAGTATATCAAATCATCATGGAATAAGAAAAGGAATAAATTAACAGCATTTTACATGATCAATTTTAGAGCTCATTACATGAGCTAAGTTTCCAACATTTGCAGATGCCTATAAATGAAATAGATCTGAGCTAAGAATAACTCATCTTCTTTTTGCTATTGATAAATATGATTTAAAAATATAAAGCACTAAACCAACATTTTGACATAAAACTTCTTCTACAATACAATGAAAAGGAGTCTCTACCTTGACATAAAAAGTGGTCCAGAAAAGCAAGATCAGGGGACTAAAATGCATGCATAATATTTAAAGTGATTTACATAGAGATGTGAACAAAATGATAGAAGACTATCGCTCAACAATGACTAATTAAATTCTAAAGGTATCACATGTTTTATTTATTATGATAAATAAGGTCAAAGGAATTAATTTTCACATTAAATGTGATTTAAATACATGATACATCATTACTAAGTAAAGTTGAGAGTAAAAAGCCATAAAATAAAAAGCCAAGTCAATATAAGAGTAATCTATCATCTAACAGGACTGAAAACAACATACATGCAACCTTCACTGTGATAACTTACAATAGTTGCAGAACTATTAAGTGTTCTATTTGAAAAATATCTGAAAATATTTTCACTCACTTTTGTCCAATTTCCCTGGAAAACATTGGAGACAAACAACACATCAGCAAAAATAAATTGCATTTCAAAATAAAATGCTATGCAGCATAAGCACATTATAAAATTAAAAATTTCACACAACTTTCCCTAAAGGAAAATAAATCATACCAACTAACATAACTCTTATATCAAAAGGCCTATTACTTAAAGAAACAAAAGTATTCAGTTGCAAAAATATATACTTAATTTCTAATAATAATTATCTTCACCAATTTCAAAAAAATTTGCAGTGACAAATGTATAATTTTTCCTCCTAAATCAAGTTAGCTAGTCTAACAATCAACTTTAAAATTTCTTCACCTTGATGAAAACACTAACCGTAAAACTTCCACAAACATGGAATATCATGCAACCAACCTTTACCTATAATCTATAAATATATATAGCTACTCATTAAGCATTATTAGAAATATGGAAACATATCTTGTGGTGAGTTCAGAATATTAATAATCAGTTTGGAACAATAATAGATACAAATTTGATTTTTGAACCCATAATTTCTCATAGAGTCTTGGTCTGTTATTCTTCATAGGAATCTATACCCAAAAGACCACAACATAGGATTCAGTAGCTGGGATTTGTGAACTGCAAAAAAAACTTAGCAATTCTTTACATCCAGTAACATTAATGCGGTATCATGCATTTACATACTTTAAATATCAAAAGATATGAAGAGACAAAATTTTGAAAAAAATCTTCAGATTAAAATTTTCTTTCCAGTAAAACATGGAGAATAACTTACAAGTGGTAAAAAGGAATCATTAAAGAAGTCTCTTGAATAAGAATCAATAATACTTCTCTAACAAGATATATCTATATATTGTCAATAATGCTTATTATACAGCTTCATAGATTATAGGCTAAAGTTGCCAATAAAAAACAGCATATATTGTTTAAAATCCTTCTATATATTGTATATTGCATAGAAGGTATTTTGAACCATAGCTAAGTCTCATTCTTTAAAAGCTAGCCAGGCTGGTAGTTGGAGGATGATCCATGTACTCCATGACTAACACATTCAGTTGATTCCATGATATCTTTCCTCCTGAAATTGTGCACTGTATACAGAAAGTTACCAAATTTTAAGTCTGAAACATTAAGTTATGTATGTTATATACCTTGGAAGAGGCATGGCAACTAACTGAGAGTTTCATTTAAGGCAAAAACTGAGATGACTTGGCTTTTTAGATTAAGAAGTATTTTATGCACGAGATGATGATATCAACATCTACTGACTGCAGAAGAACATTACTTGTGACAAAAGACAGAGAAAGAGAAAACCTACCAAATGTGTGAGGTAAAGCAACTCAAAGAGCTTTTGCTTGATAGCAAATTTGACACAATTGCATGGAAATGCCAACCACATGTTGAAAATGCTGTTGAGCATGCATATCCAGAGTCAATGCATACTTGACGCAAGTATATCCCTATAATAACAGTGCATACTTGAAAGAAGTATAACTCTATAATAACAGTATTACTAAGTATTGAGTAGCTGATAAACTTTTGCTAGTCAGCTGAGTTTTACTTAAACCTTACTCTTTATATGGTATAGATTATTGGAGTATTTGCTGAATTTTGAATAATAATGAGAGGTATTTTGCATCATAATGGAAAAATTACACAATTTACATGAAAATCATTAAGTTCACTTATGCAATCAAAAATTAAAGTAGATAAATAAAAAGTATGTGGTCAACTTGCTCATTCCTCAAAATTTCAGCTCTGTATATGTATATGCAGACAACCCACAAACAATTACAACCAACCAACAATATTTCAAGGCAAAATTTATTTATAAGACAGTGAAACCTCTCTTAAGCAGAACCCATATAAAGCAGAAACTTGTCTTATCTAGAAATAATGTTTGGACACACCATGTTCAAGGATGTAAGTGTATTCCAGCCTTATTTTTATATAAATGCCTAATGTGCAAAGAGAATGGTTCCCAAATAATTCATTTTTTGGAGAGATCTATTGATATTCAGTGTATTTTTAAAACTGCGAGAGAAATGCTGAGTGTGCAACTGTTCAAGAAGCAGATATTCAATAGGATGAAAAATCATGGAGGAGAGATTAAAAAGTTTCAATTCATTCATGACGAGCAAAGAAAGGAAAGCTATCCTTTTTCATTAAAATTTATGAACTATGTATGCCTACTGAATATGGAGCCTGGCAGCCAGGCTATACCTTTCTCCTTTGAGAGGGATGCAAGTGAATTTAAAAGAATGTATAACGAACATACCAGCCCACTGCAAAAATGATTATTTTTTGAAGGCAATTATTCCACATTCAATAATTAGGAATGATATTGATTAATGAGTAAAAATCATATTTTTAACATTCAATAATCAATTCACCATATAGCTCTCAGAGGTAACAGATGATTCTCTAGTTAAATTATGTATACAGAGTTCAAACTGAGTTTCAAAAATGGGCATCCAAAACTACTTATGAACAAAATTCTATGCCATCTATCTGTTCTACTATACTACTACATTTCAGATACTTTTCTTATACTATTTCAACTAAGCAATATTTTATGTAGTATTATATATCTGTAAACAAGTTACGCAAAATATAAAATCTACTTTTTCACTAATAGATACTAAGAAAAGCTAATACTACTCCATATATCTATTGTATACTATTCTTAATTCACGAACTTTCAAAAACACTTATTTTACAAGGGATTGGGTACTACCTCAGTATCATTAGATGGGATGCTACTTAAAGAGGCAAGTATTTTATGTAAGGAGTGGATGTTGTGCCTGGTGAGGGCCAGCTCTCTAGCAAGAGCTTCCAAAGGAGGTGCAGAGTCCACCACCCATGCTGCTAGTTGGCTACCTCCACCTCCAGCTCCAAGAAGCATACCTCCAGCACCCATTCCCAAATGTCTTTCTCCAGGAGAGCCAGACACAGCTGCTGTTGCAATTCCTCCTCCTTTGATAAGGGAATGAAGGTGATTAATGAGTGATACTATAAATGAAACAAAAATGAAAGAAAATTTAAAACCATAGATTCGGATTCTTGGATACTTACAATAACTTTATAACTAAAGCTGTAAAAATTTTAAACTAAAATGAGACCTCTTTAATCCAGCATTAGCTTTGATTAAACAAAATTTTACATTGGAGATATGCACTATCCAATCTCGACTTAAAGAATGCTCTTGCTGCATCTGACCCCAACAACTAAACACAGCAAGACCTGAGATATCCAAATATTCCCTGAATGAAAATCATAATATCAACTTCAATGACACCAATATCATGCACTAGGGAAATGAATATTGTGACAGAGCACTTAAGGAGGCTATCCTGATTTGATAGGCAACTTATATTGACACATTTAGTTGGAAACACTAGACTTAGTTGGAAACTCAAACACAGAAATTCCTGCACTTGTCAAAAACTGATCTGACCCAAAGGGTGCTGGATTAAAAAGTTGCGACTTCATGAAATTTTTGATAAGTTTAATTAACTGGTCTATATAATCTCTGTAATTAATATCAACTATATAAATTTCAAAGTTTCATCTAGAAATTATCACAGACCACTATTCTATAAAGAACATTCCACGAGGTAATGTCGTCAAAAGGTTATATCAAAATTTAGTTAAAGTTTAAATTCCTATCAGTAATTAAAGGTTGTTTGAACTTAAATAGAATTACTTTGCTTTTTTGACAAAAGTAATACAGGGCAATGAATTCATCACAAAATTGGTTTTCAGGCATTATTTTGGTAATTTATCTGATAATTGCTTACTCAGGCAAAGTTTCAAGGAAATAAGCCAACATCAGAATTTAAAATTTACACAAAATAATCTATCATTCCTCAATGAATAATAATTAATCTTCAATAAATAGAAAATAAATGGCAATATACAATAAATACATCAATTAATGAAAGTAAATAAAATAACTCGAGTTAAAGTGTACTATGCACTAATGCAGTGCTAATTTCTGCCCCTATATAACTAAAATATCAAAATGTTCATCCAATAATAGTTATTTCTGTAGGCAACATGAAGTTATGACAGCCAAATTGTAATCACTGCCATCAAATTATCTTGCAAGTAAGAGTAAGAAAATATCACAGCCACTCACCATATTAAGCACAGGAAGCAATTAAAATTAAAAGTACTTAAAAATAATAAAATACTGAAAAACATTAACCACAATATGCATTACTGGTCGTAGTAGAAGCAGCATCAACATCAGATTCTCTAGCTTCTATATGTTCAACGGCTAAGGACGTAGGAGGAGTGGAGGGTGCAGGATCAAAGTCTGCGGCATTAACTGGCATCTGTTTTGACAAAGCATGATGACATTGGTCACAAGTTGGCTGAGTGATAACTGGAGGATGTCCACTCCTTTCTCCATAAGATAACAAATGTTGCCTGTAGAGGCGATGATTCCTTAACATCTCAACCCATCTTGCAAATGATTCTGCAGACTTTGCCTTGAAACAAATGGAAATTAATTAAAATTTGGAAAACAAAAATATAAATTCAAAAAAAAAAACTAATTTCATTGAAAAGAAAAGACATTTTCACTCACTGAAGCATAAAATATCTATGGTTTTAAAGGAGAGTAATAGTTTACAATATTCTGGGTAAAATATTTATGATAGGCCCCAAAATATGCCGTAAATTTCTATACTTTCCAAATAATATAGCTATTTCAGGTATACACCACAATTATTACCTTTAATAATTAAATTACTTATAAAATATTGCTTCAGAAAAATAAAATATTTCTTTTCTTTTCCTTGTTAAAAAGCCAAAATATGAAAGTAAATATCAATGAAAGCAATAAATGTTTGATTTTAAATATTAGAAGTGAATTTGAAAGGAGATTTCAATTTTTAAGAAGTACAGCAAAATGTTTACATAGGTAATAAAAATAGTTGAAAATATTTTAGATTTGCAGTACAGTAAAACCTATTAACACTGCTCTTTCCAGCTTAACATGCAAAGTAAGACAGGACATTAAAGTTAGGAGAGGTAAATTTAAAAAATCATTGAGTTTAAATATAAAAATAGTCTATCCTCTCAAACACATAAATATTCTAAAAATTTTCTGCTTTTTACAGCTGACCCAAAACCAGGAAAAGAACTATGGAGAGCTATTATAGGTGCTCCTCTTATTTTCAGGGATTGAGAATAAAAGCAGTGTCCTGTGATTTTCCAACATGATTTAAAAAAAGTATTATAGAAACTACATGGAGCCTTCAAATTTCCTACTTCACAATTAGTGAAATTTATAGTGAGGAGGTACAGGAGCTCTAAGATTATATGCCAAAATATTTCCAAAAGTTAATATTTCCATTTCTCATGCTAGAGTATTGCATAATAGGGCATACCTTCAGATGATAAATGCACTCCTCAGCATCAATATCCATTCGATGCCGAATTGCTTTGGTTGAAACAACAGAAAGACCAACATCGACTGAACCATGAAGTTTTCCTCTGGCAATACCACTTGGATTTTTAGCATAAACAAGAATCCCTTTGTTTAAAACAAAGTATCTCTGAAAAGAAACAAGAGATTTGATTTACCTAAGAGAATAAATAATAATATCAATGAAAAAACTTTACCAAATTGAAAGGATAAAGATTCTGACATTAGGAATTGCAAACAACCTTAACAAAACATACCAGTTTCAGTACTAGATTAGTATAATAAAAAATATAGAATAAGGCATCTCTGGAAGGTAAACAAGGTAAGCAAATGAGGGAGTATACATTTCCTGTATACATTTCAATTTATAATGAGTGTGGAAAGATGGTAGCAGATAATCCTTTGTATGATTTGCAGCACTCCTGAGTATCTAAGGTTCCCCTCAGAGCAGTTTACCAATAATTGATTTAAATCTGATGACAACCTTTTCTGTGATAAATGTAAGAATGCAAACAATCCAAAGTAAAAGCAGATATAGACAGAGACTATTTAGATATAAAACTGTACTTACTCTAAAACAGAAAATTTAGGATTTTCACAAGGATCTAAGATGAGATTACCAACTCAAGTACCATAAATTTGTACAAATAATCTCATATAATGTATTCCTTAATAATTATGATACACAGCAATTAAAGATAGAGAAATTTTCTTATTAGAAGTAATTATTCAGGGATGAATCAAAATATCTGCATATGAAATCTGCATCTTGAAATTTGTCCAAATCACAGCATTAATGTCCAAATATCCTGCAAGATATACTTCTTTCAAGTCACACTGGCCCAACCAGTTGCATTCTTTGTAAGGAAGAACCTCACAAAGTCAAGATTTTAGGTAACCTGAATATATCATGGTATTTCCTTCTGAGTATCCATAATTCTCTCTTCTTTTAGATACCACAAGTACAACTCAAGTGTTTATCATTTTACAGCAAAAATACAGTCAACACAAAAATCTATCTAATACTCAGGCAATGAGCCACATATTTTGTTTAAGTTTGAAATATTATGGATATGGAAGAAAATACACAATAATTACAATTAATGCAAATTACTATAGACTTTGAGAAAGATTGGCGTACATAGAGTTTTCTAAATAAACTAGTAGACAACACATGTATACTTGTCTCTCTGGTTCATTGTCTATTCACTGATGCTATTACAGCCAGATCGTATTGTTTTTACAGTTGTTTGTGGTCGTTTGAAACATCTAAGACAATTTCTGACCCTGCCGACAGTCCATAATACAGTTTTTGAAAGCAAAGAATATTAAACCAGCTGAAATTCATTGTCAACTTGTAGTGATTTCGAGTGAAAATTTCATGACAGATGGAATGGAACCAAAACAACAGACGATGTTGCGGAGGAACACAATATCCCCCAAATGACAAAAATTCATAACAACGAAGTCGGCATGAAAGATCATGTGCACTGTGTTCTGGGACAGACAGGGTATTTTGCTTGTTGCGTTCCTTCCCAGATATGCAACCATCAATTCGGTACAATACTGTGAAACACTGATTCACTGGAAGGATCTTTTATCGAAGAGGGCATACAAAAGTTGATTCTCCGCTATTACAAATTTCTGAACAATGGTGGCAACTATGTTGAAAATAGTTTAAGGACTGCTCTTTTATGTACAAATAAATTTTGTTGTGAAAACAATTATTTTATGCCTTTTCTTCCAAACCAGTACTTACTTTCCAGATATGCCTCATATAAATTGTGCTGACACTTTCATTGCTCATTTTTGCCATTTACTAACTAATATTTTATTATTCATACGAAAAAATATTTCAAATACATCTGATATGATTGATTAAGAGTGAAAACTCTTAAAAATCTGATTCCTTGAAAAAATTTTAAAGATAGGCACACAAAAAAGAGAAATAGAATGGAAGATATCCCTGAAATAAAGGAAAAACATATTAATTTCATTAGAGTGGACTCCTACTCTGCAAAATCCTTGTGTGTCAATCTTGCCTATCTGTGAAGAAATAGTGTGTAAGTTTTGTTTAGAATAACAAATTGAATTCACACTGAATTACAACTGAACCAACAAAAATCTTACTGTCCCATTTCAACACTTAACTTCATTAATTGACAATAGACATAAGAAGGAACTTATCAGTCTCAATCTTATGTTTATTAAAATGTATATTATTAGTATAATTTGGGAGCTCCTGGATGTCTAATTGGGTAGCATGTTTTTCTATGTTGAAAGGTCTTAGGTTTGATTCCTGATGGAGGCTCATGTGTTCTAAATGAACACAGCTATCAAAACTGATTACAATACTAATACTATTACTTGCACTTGAGTTTAAAATGTGGATATTTTTAAAGAAATAATTAATTAACCATTAAGTTTTTCAAAAGATAATGTTCAAATCCAGCATTTCACGGAACAAATTAAGTGATTCAGTAGATTCGTTGACATGCTGTTTTCTCTCCCACATCCATGATTTGATCATTCTTTTTCCAAGAAGAAAAATTGTATATTTCACTTATTTTTTGCATTGTGTCTCCTTAAATCTCACATGCTCACAAATAATCAGCATACTGTTCACCATCCCTGTACTTAAATAAGGGTTGTAGACTACAAAGACTACACAATTTTTCATATATATCAGTTCCAAATATAAACACGAATAATTTGTTCTCTAACCCTTAATTAACTTCAAGTCAATAGTTAACCTACAAAACATCACTACCTCTTCAGCTAAATTTATTAGAATTATGAAAAACAATCCTCTTCTGCCAAATTTAGGAAGTCAGTAACCATGCTTTCTCCATATACAAGTTAAGAGGTTGGAATTCTCACAGTACCATGATCTGCAATTTTTCTAGGGGCTTAGATGTGACACTAAAAAGAAAGTGATATTTGTTCAGCTACATGATTTTCTTAGACTTCATTACTTTAGTGGGTAATATTTAACTGAAATAGATTCAAATAAAGATAAACTAAAAAACAACTTTATACCGAACATGCTTTTACCCTTGCTGTTACCTAGATATATAAGCTGTTATCCCAAACAATATATCCTTCTTGATGTTATATTGACAATAAAGTACATTACTCAATAAAAGTTTCTCGGCTTAAATATCATTGACATAAGAGATCTTTGAGCAACAGACATTTTTCCTCAAGATGATTGATCAGGATGAGGGAAGAAAGGATAAGCTTTATACTAAGGCACACCTATGATTTTGATATTCCAGGATTTAAAACAACTGAGACCTTATTTCTGAAGGAAATCAGGCCACTATTAAGAACATCAATTACAAGCCCATAGTTATGCATATAGTAATGACTGAAAAACTACTTGATATATTGAAGATACTCAACACCATGAACTATGATCATTGTTACCACTATTTCAAAATTGATTTTTGTATACTTTGAATTCTTATAAAAGTAATTTATACTTGAGCAAAAATAACCAAGTGTTCAAAAGTAATTAATTCTTTAAATTCCATGTTATATTCCAATGTATTAAGATCACATATTAATAAATAATCATCAACTAAAATATTACTACATGCCGTGTCAAAATTTCATGTTTGAGTTTTAAAGAACCATTTTATTTTCCACTACAATCCATAAATTATTAGTTTTATGATAATTATCTCCGAGAAAGTGAAGCTGGGCAAAACTAAGACAGTATGCAGTAAAAAATTGTCTAGGTGAGTTAATAAAAATAGATTTAAAAATATTAATAGCCTATAAAAATAGTAGACTGATATATTGGCCCACTTGCCCAATGCCATCATCTACGAGAATAAGTTGAGAACATTTATTTCTGTCGATATTTCACATTTATCAGCGAAAATCTCAAAAGTCATCTAATCTAAAAAGAGATGTTCATATTTTCCACTAAAATAACTGTTTGTATTCTGAGGTAGCTAGCTAAAGCACTGGCTGTTTCCACACATATTTCTTTTGCTGTAAACAGCAAACACATTTAATACCACCATGCTGTCTGCAAACATTGAACTAGAAATTAACAGAAAGTTGGAATGAAACATTAATGAACTCCGAATAATAAGAAATATTTCAAATTCATTGACTCACTCAATTTTAGCCTCCTTAAGTCTGAAACATTAAGACCTTGCAGCCAAATAATAATAAAAATTTATAAACATAAAGAAGCATTTCTGTGGGTTTGCTTGTTTTTATGTTTGTTACCATTGGAGACCACACTGCTAGTTCAACACTGTGTAACACTTTGCATAAATGCCCTCTGAGACCAGGAAGGAAGTACTGTTGCTCTTTTATTCACCAATTTTTCAGGGCTTGAACCAAGATTGCTCCAATAGAGATCCATAAATAATATATGTAAACTACATTTTTATTGGTTGCAGGCTTCATTCCTGTTGCAAATAGAAAGATTAGTCTAGTTTCAAATATCCAGACAGGCTCCAAAAGAAAGTAGATTGTGCCACGGAAGCCACCTTTTGAGTGGCAGAGGTTGCACATAGTCAAGTAAACAATTGCGTAATTCGTTATCTCATTTGTTACTAGGCTATATAATGCTTTCATGACTACAAAGGAGCAATCAGTGGTATATATAAAATTTTACTTCTCATTAGGATTAGGACATTTCAGTTATTCTATATTATAATTCTGAGTGTGGATGTGCACATGTGAATGCTCAATTAAGTCTTGAAACCGGAACTAGCAAAACATGCATAATATTAACAGTTGACAAGCTACAGATAATAGACTTTACATCTATCTATTGGTATCCGGTTCGATCCCAGGTAAGTCAAAGTACCCGTTAGACATGAATTTAAAATTCATTATCATAATTCTCTCTATATCAGGCTACTTTTGTTGCAAAATTAAATTAGAGGAAGCATCTTTTAAATTTGAGCAAAGTTTTATAAGACAGAAATTATACAAATACTCATATCCTTATGGTTTAATATATATATATATATATATAGACTTCAAATGAGATCGTCATAAGATACTGTGGTTTTCACTGAAAATTTTTACTTTTACTAACCAGCCCTATTGAACCATGCTAAGATGTGAGATGTAAGATTCTTTTCTGTACAAAAAGGATTACTATATTTAATCTTATTTCCATTTTCCCCTTTAGGAATCAAAGGATGCTTCAGCTAGTATCTTCCTAGAATTCACAAAAAGATTTTATGCATGGTAGAAATTGTACGAATATGCATTATAATTGATACACACTTACCTTGTGCCAACCTTTAAGGGGCCATTTTCTTTTCTTGTGAAGGTAACCTTTGTATTCTTGTGGATTCCAATCAAAACTCTGGCCATCTCTCAAACTTTCCAATATCTCCCACTCAGAATTTCTCCGTTCTCTTTTTCCTCTCCCACCTAATAATTTTTGGGATGTTGACAAAATATTCAGTAATGATTCAAACTGATAAAAATGGGTGAAATAATCTTATTCATGCATGTGGCTTGTATCTCATTGGTCTTAAAATCAATAACTTCATTTTTGCATAATTTTCCTCGATCTCTTGATTGTATAATTTCATAGATTGGAAAATAATTTCTTGGGGTAGAAGAATAAGGTTTACTTGAAAAGTTGGATAATTTAAATATAGAGGTAATATATTATGCACTGCAATACAAGATATTAAAAGTTATTGAGGAAATTCATGAATAACACTTGGCAACATAACCTGAATATTACTATAAATCTTTTCAATTTTTTTCCAATATTGGATGCAGTAAAACATATTATCATACCCAAAGAAGGAATGAAAATAGACAAGTCATAAGATTAGGTGAAAAAGTCACAATGTGATGTTACATTGGGGAATGACATATTCAGCAAAAAAGGAGCATGAGGGGAGTGATTGAAAATTTCCATCAAAACCTGACATAAAAAACAGATATGAATGTGCTTTCAAATGCCTTTGCAAGGTTTCAAACTTTTTTAAAGATTTTTTTAAAAATGTGTAAATCATAATAAAGAACTAAAGGATGTAATTCATAGGGTTTAGATGAGGCAAAGTGATTACTTCAGAAAAATTATCAATAGACTCAAATATTTCAAACCATGTAACCAGAACTCAGATTGAAGTGTAATACAGTAATGGAAAATACTCAATAAAATAATGCGGTGCCACAAAATGTAACCATCACACTGTAATTTTAATTGAAAAGAAAAAGGAAAAATAAAAAGGGAAAATACTTTTCCGGGGAAACTAGTTCCTTAAAAGCAGTTTCCCTTTTTATTTTTCTATCTTCATGGAATACCACCAATTCACTCGTTAGTTGGTTCTGTTAAAAGTTTGAAATTGAGACACAATTTCCATTTAAGATTTAAAATATGTTCTTCCAATTAGGTAGAGGCAAGTCTTCTCACGGTAAACACTTCTTTATGATGGGAATGTGAGGGTAGTGAAAATCAAAACGGTATTACATTATTCAACTAAAACAGGTTGCAAAAGTAAATTGATTCACAGACAAAGAAAATCTTAACATCAAAAGCGAGCCGGGCATGAAAACGAAAATTGCAACCCACCTGCCGTACTTCTTGTGGGAGTTTTTGAGAAGAGTTCGTTGTTGGATTCAGCAGAGAGACTGTTACTTTCCACACTGCATTCCTTCAGGGTTGATTAAAGAAACAATCGCCTTTAATATCAAGATTTAAATGTGAGAAAAAAAACACTTGGTAATTACAGGCAACTCACTGAGTCTGAAGTGTGTCCTGGTATTGACTTAGTTTTATTTCTCGGCAAGGGGCTCTTCTTCTTATCCATGGCAAAATATTTTTGACTAAGATTCGCAGGTTCTGTGGCTATTTGGCGAAGGCCAGAGTTCATTTTCTAACCACTATACTAAAATTAGCCCCTCGTGCATGTCTCTAATTTTCGTTTCCTATTTTCTTCATTAATCAATAAAAATATCAATAACCCTTTCGCTTAAATTCTGAATTTAAAAACTTCCTTTGATTCTCCGATGACATCATGTCGAATTTATATTCCGATTTTCCTGACCCCGATTAAATAGGTATACTATAGAAATGTTTGTTTCACCTGAACATCAGATAAAACATCACAACAGAAACGAAGCGGTTTAATGTAAAAATAAAACTACAACATTTGATGAATAACAATCTTCAATTTAGCGAATATTAACAAAAAGAATGTTAACTTTGAATTTCCGAAACATGATGCAGTCGATATCGGAAGGGTGCACTAGGTCATCCAGGGATCATGCAATTCGCGAAACATCTGACGAACCAAATGCGATTAAACGAATTTAAAAGGATATCTTTCTGTCATTGTGATGATTTTTCGTCCACGAAATCTCGTATCTGAAATATTTTGTGTATAAAATAATAAAAATCGGAACTGGAAACAACAAATTATATTTATGGGTGATAAATCTCAAATAATCTTTTAATGAATCGGCGAATTTAGAACCTATTCATTTTATCTTTAAAAGAAGTAAATTGACGAAATGAATTGGCTCAAAAAGGCACAATTTTCGTTCCACATTATTCTCAATCAGTGGCTCCATCTCTGTCATTTTTACTGACATAATTTTATGAAAACAATTTGAAATTGCATTTACGAGCATCACCCCTGAATGTGTACTTATAATTTACTTTAAGATAACTTGAACTGTTTTAGCTTGAAAATTACGGCCGATTAACGTCTTCCACAAGTTACGTCATTGAGCGACCTTTGAGGTAGATTTGTACCATTTATTTTGTGGGAACTGCCGTTGCGCAACCATTAAGGAAATGCGTCTCCCTTTCCGCGAAAAATCATGTTGCGTTTCCTTATCGCGATTGGGGACCATTGACAACACAGTCAAATTTAATCGGTAGTATCTACTTTTTGGGCAAAGACGTTACTGCAGAGGACGACGAAAGCTGTATTCTGACATAATCAATAACCGAGATCGATTTACCTTGGCGCAGACTTAGGTAGGTTTCTTAGGGAAAATGTTTCCAATATGGCAATTGATTACTTTGATAGAGGTCTCAGTATTATATTAAA
Source organism: Pachydiplax longipennis (assembly GCA_036926295.1). NCBI lineage: Eukaryota > Metazoa > Arthropoda > Insecta > Odonata > Libellulidae > Pachydiplax > Pachydiplax longipennis. Next base: position 25,322,853 of record JAVFKF010000012.1, read on the forward strand.
AATTTAGCTACAGTGAGCGATGAAAGTTCAGATGAAATTCTATCATCATTCATAACGTAGGGTGTAAGCACATCTTTATTTTTTAAGCGCTCTATTGAAGTTCGACGAACTTCAGTAGAACCAAGCAGCAAGTTGACACCTCCCCTTGTAACTTATACCGCTCTTCTTCCTAATACTTCAGTGTTGTCGTTCCCCTTCAAGAGAAGGGAGATAAACTCCTCTGAGTTCAACTGCCCGACTTATCCATTCCATTCGTTGTTAGTGAACGCAAGCGCACACAGAACTCTCTCTGGAATTGGAGTGAAATCTTTTGCGGTTACACAGCGAAGGCTGTGACATAGCATTTAAATATCTTCCAGCAATAAGTATTCGAATTTCTTCGACTGATTTTAAATACTATTCAAAGAGAGCGAATTACCTCCCACGACTGGCCTAAAAAAGACCGACTGTAGAAACAGACGAATCGCATAGCGCGAAGATATTTTTCGCTAAAGCACGGTATGTCACACTACACGTGGCTTCAAGTATCATTGGGATATATACATGAGCATATCGATTTTAAAACTGTTTTCAATTCTCGAGCATAATTCGCTTATCAGTGACTGTTCTAGTGAAGATAATTCACTAGTTATTTAAATGCACTCCAGTTTATTCTGAATACATTACCATCGTTTTCCTCGAGCTATTTGATTTAAATATCCATTTAAAGGGATGAAAATATTTTTCAGTTATGAAAGGAAATACTACAAATGAAGATAAGCCCTCGAGTAATTGCTACAGAGTTAACCCTAAGACTAAGGATGGCGAAGCCTCCTTCCCGGAAAATGAGGGGCGTAACAAAGCACCGGCGGCATCAGCGGTCCATATGAAACGGCAAGTAGGCCTTCTAAGCGGCATTGCCATCATAGTTGGAACAATGATAGGTAAGTAAATAAGATTTTTCAACCCCGATATTATAATTATAATTCGTAAACTTTATGCATTTGTGAGAGCATTATGTATATTCTTATTTTTATTTATGTGATGTTGATTAATTTATTTTTATAAATATTTAAACGCTTTATGAACTTTGTGATTCTTCTAAGGATCTGGGATTTTCGTCACTCCGGGCTCCCTTTTGAGAAGAGCTGGCTCCGTTCCCGCCAGTCTGATCGTGTGGGCTGCGTGCGCGGTTTTGTGTACGATGGGTAAGTGGAAGGAGTACTACTATCATCAGAAGATGTCCGCGCTGAATTACAACGCGTATTTTATCAGCCGTAGAGATTCAAAGTTATCATAACATTTTCCTTATTCGTTTGAAGCAAATTTTATTTCAAGAACCCGTTCGATAACCCGCTTGGAGAGGAAAGTTTTTGCTGCACCCAACATTCCGTCCGAAGATTTTCCTTATGATCAACATATGCGCTTTCTAAATATTTTCCTGTGTTTTTAAATATGAAATACAAACTTTATTGTAGTATGCAAGTCAGGTATATAAGTGAAAACGTTACCAAATCTATCCGTGGGACTTTAAAATGAGAGGCAGATTTAAAATTCACTTAAACTTCTCACTCCGCGTTACCAAGAGGGGTGTGACGTAACTTCCTGAGTGATTTAAATACAAAAGTTTTACTCGGCGATAGTAATCAACTGTTTAGAAGAAATGACAGTTTCTATATTATAGTGATTTTAAATTTCGAGAGTAATATATCTCGAAATACTGTTTTGCCTAAGCACGGAAAGATTTTGTATTTGCTAGAATTAGATTAAAGGAGACAAAAAGAATTTTCCGAAAGGAATGCATTCACAGAATACATTCGAAGATTTCCATTGTATCTTCATCATTTATTGCAACTTTTTATTACACCCGACCTCCGGGGCAAAGGGGGCAATTCTTCTTTGGATTTAACTGATAGCTGATTTAACGATTATTATTTCCTGGCAAATAATCTTGGAAAATGCCAAATTACTTTTTTTGTGGATATTTTAAGAAATTTTAGGGTTGCGTTAATGTCAGCCTTGAAATGGAAATCTCGAAGTTTGCTCAAAAATTTATGCGAGGGACGTCATTCTCAGATGGCTCTTCTTGAAGCGTGGATGCTGTATGCGTATCCAGGTTATCATTATTCCATTAGAAGAATTTTATTCTCTCAGTTTACTTTCAGGTTATTCGCCAAAGCAGAAGATAAAATGAAATAACATTTCCTTTGGAGATTATTTTACGTCACTTGTCATCATTTTTCTAAGTCAAACTTATCTCATTAATGGCTTTTGCAATTCAACAAGGATACGTATTATGAATAACATCATCTTAAAAGTCGATTTCATATGGATCTAGGAAACGGATGAGACAAGATTTGATTTAAATTATCTCCTTCCTCCGAAATCCTAGAAGGCAGTGATAGTCCATAAACATCTTGATCTTTTGGTGTTTTGGTACTCCAGCACAAGGATTCGAGCCTTGAACTTCGTTAAGAACGATGTAATAACTGAACGTCCTACTTATGCTATCATGTTTTAGTCTCGAGGTTATACATGCACCAAATCCGTTATAAGTAAGAGCAAATACTATATGCGTGAGTCGGTGATAATGACATAAATTGTACTCTATTCTCAAGTTCTGTTTGATTATATTCTTCCTTAGATATGATTGAAGAGTCTAAAGACAAACGTAACTGAGACCCTCTTGAAATGATTGCTCTCGTGATCTGATAAGAATGCTATGCATTTTTGGATACGCTCCAAGAAACGTAATTCACACATCTGTTATTCGGATAGCTTTAAAGAAATTCTTCTTATTCACCTTAATAAATGTTTAGTATATCTGGCGATTAACTGAGAAGCCACTGCTGCGACAGCGCATAACCTTCTTCTAAATAAATAAATCCTATATTTCGTTAATTTTTTTGCTGTTGACAATTTGCTTATTTGTGATAGATTGCTTTTTGTTCTCCATTGAAACTGTGTATGATTGATGAGTATGGGTGAATTGTATAGAGTTATCGGAAGTCTTTTGAGCAGAGTCGAAGTTGGTAGAATACGTGCCTGTGGCCGACCATGACCGCGAGGGGCCAGAGTATCCGTATCGCGATTGGCATGCTTCCGCAAACACTGATTGCGGCTGGGCTGGAACTTTCGCGTCTCAGGGCGCTAATTAATTTTTATTTGGGTTACATAGAAAAGATTAGTTAAACGGTTAGTGGTCTTAAATGAATTTTTCACAGTTGTCTTTGTAAGCCAGTTTCCTGTAATACACGAATTCCTGGAAATTCACTCTTTTGTAGACCGTAGATTGAGAAAGCTCCAAATCTCCTTAATCGAGACACCATTCCCCCAAACGCAGCTCAAAATCATGGAAAAATTTTTTTCGGATAACTTTCTTGTGACATTGAGAACTTTTGCCTCGTCTGCTATTGATTGTAGCCAAAGAAGAAAGATGTGCTGTAAACTTTTTCGAAATTACTGACATTGAATTCTCGGTTTGTATCTCTGTGCCAATTTCAGCATGTTCACCTCATTATATACGTGAAATCCTGCGATGATTTATCAGAAATTTCATGTGCGTAATGTTCTTTTGCTTTAGTTATCGAAGTAAGCCGAGATTTTCAATTTTCTTTTGATATGGAGGGACAACATTACTAAATAGTTGAAGAGGTTTGTTACGACAGTAAGAAATGTTTTTTCGAACTCGAAGTAGCACTATAACAGTTGAATTCAATAACAACTCTTAATAGTATGTAAAGGAGTTGAAGTTTTTATACTTTTCCCATTTTGACTATCGACTCTCACCTTTCTTTCGCATTTTTATTTTCTTTTATCAGCGTTTCTAACGAAACAAATTCCGTCCTATTTATGATTTATTTAATCTACTGCTAGACGGGTACATGTGAACTAGTATTGGACAGAAATCAGTTAATAGAGGGATTATCCCTTTGAAATCTTGTTCCATTAAACCACGGATCAAACGATTAGTGGTCTTAATTGAATTTCTCAGAGTTATCAGTTTCTATAGACCGGTTCAATGCAATAAACCACTTCCAGGAAATTCACATTTTTGTAGACACTAGATTGAGAAAGAATATTGCTGAAACTGGAGTCCGATATCTTACGTGTTTCCTAGTATGCATCCCTTCTTATCATTTGGCGTCGAAAGTAGATCATTGGACGGGAAAATAACAAGGATTTTTGGAGCGTGGGGCTGAGATACGATAAGGATCGTGATGGTATAAAGGGAGACGGTAAGGCGATCCTTTTGATGACTTCGTAGTAGTAGAAATTTGTCTACGATGTGACGAGGATCTTGAATTGTAATCTCATTGTGAAGCTTTTCTGTAGTCACTATGCATTTATCTATTGGTCTTATCACGATGAAATGGCACTTAAAATTTGATATGAAATGAATTCATACGGAAATTCTTCGAAATCTTCTCGTGGCAGTGATAATTAATTTAGTTTTTCTATCTTCCTTGCGAACACTAAAATTGTATCTAAGATCCAATTCGATGACCTCAGGTTAAATGAATAAAATATCTTTTTCAGTCACAATTGTCTTAAGGTTTTTCATGCAATTATTATTTTACCCTAATGATCTCTTTCTGAAGAACTCCGCTGTGGCCGAATAACGAAGTAAAATTGATTAAAGAAGGTAGTGTTTTTTAAGAATATTTTAAGGTAGCTGTGGATTCGTCCTTCACCACTCCCTTGCTCAAGGCTACATTTTATGGTGGTAAAACACGTTCCCATTGCATTTTCTTCTCATTCTTCTCATATCGTGTCCCATTGTTTTTTTTCTCATTTTCCACACATTCCATGAAAATCCTAAAACGGCTGTTTCCTGTGAAACTTGTGTACGCTAGTACTTCGGTCACCATTATTTTTAATGATACCGAAATATAAATCTTAATTTTATTCTCCCCAAGCAAAAATGTTCGGAAATTTCATCACTTCTTATCCGTCTACAGAATAACTTACATAATTAAGGATCGAAGAAGTTTTTTGTATTTTTGAAATTTTTTTTTAAATCATAAGTATTTTTCCACTGCATAAACTTTTCTTTTCTTTCTGGGCAGTATGCTTATCTGGCCGATCATAAGAAACTTAAGGTATTTCATGCGGTTTTTTATTGCTCTATTAAATTCTGATTTGGTCTCTTTTCTGAAATATGCTCTAAATAAAAAGATATATCACCTTTTATACTAAACGAAAATACCATCAACTTGAATCAATTGAATTGTCGTAGATCATAATGTCTAGTTTCCATTTTCACCGTGGAACTCAACATTGCAATTGCCTCTACACATAAATCAGTATAAGGATTTTATACTTATGGATTCTTTTAGGACTTTATTTCTTTGGTCACGAGACTTTTTTTTCTTATCAGATTATCTCTTGTTCCTTTTACATCTTTAGCTTTACCTAAAATTTCATTTATCTCGTTTTTCGGCTCAAGGCACAGGAAATACGACTTCAGTATATATTTATTCACAGGAAATTCCTTTTGTTTTAATTTCTTAATAATTTTTCTTTCTTGAAAAAATACTTTTCGGTAAACGAAACAATGAAATCGTCTAAAACGTTCCTTTAAATATGTACTCGAAGCAATTTTACTCAAAAGAGTTCCGCCGAAAAAATTCAGGAGATAGAATAATGCGTTTATTTTAGCGTCTGTGAGGTCACTCTCTTCCATTGGTTTTTAATATTCTGAATTTTATTCTAACTATATTCACTTGGATGGCCGGACAAAAGAATGGATATCTAGCATCTGGACCCCCAGTTTGAGGGAATCCCATTTTGAAAAGATTACCTCATCAGTTTGCAGAGTATATACAGAAATGTAGTTCTACCAAATATCCTTCTTTATTTATTAATTATTATTTAACAAATGAGCAGAGGAAGCCGAGAAGGATGCCCCTTGGAAATTTGCACATGCCCCCCATTTGGTAGTTGGCCCTGTTCGTATGATAAAATAAAACGTCGTGCCTAGTTTCTTTTTTTATCTTTCAAAATTTCAGCAAGCCTTTACAGTGTGTTACATAGTGTCTTTTCTTTCTAATTAGCAATGGCAAGTTCTCCCCGTTAGACGTTTATCACTCGTGTGCCAAAACGGACAGAGTGGTGCATTATTACGAAAGCACGAGGAAAAATGCAGTTACTACTGCCAAATTTCATGTTGTCGCCCATTTCTGATTCAGCTGGGGCGGTATCGTGATCATGATCACTGTTTATTCATGAGATTTAAAAATACCTGCAAATGAAAAATAGTTCAGCGATCTTAAATTGTTTTATTACGGATAATTTCTATTACGGCTAGATTTTCAGATGATTTTTTGACAGTTGTGCGTAGTTTCTCGTAACTCGGGATTTCGGTGTATAACGCGTAGCTGCCGTACCGTAATTTTTAAGACTAATCTCTACCAACACAAACAATTACTCGATTACAATTATCGGTTACAATCGACTTCATCATCATTCAATTGACGATTATAAAGAAATAAATATTACTCGATTCGGATTAGCTTAGCGTTAGAAGTGAAAAGAATTATTTAGAATTACCAATGAAAACCTCTATGGATATGTTTTTCATTGAAACATGACCTTCAAGAGTGTTAGTTCTGTGACGTGACTGTGCAAAATATCTTAAGGATAGAAACGTTAGACTTAGCAATGTAACGGGAACTGCAAATAAATTGGCGAAGAGTATTAGGAATGAAGTGAAAATAATGGGAAACATTATTTCGTTGTTAAGAAACAAGAGGATTGGAAAAAAGAGCGAAATAAAATGTATAGGAAATTCAAAGAAGCTATCTACTCCCACAGCTAGGCAACAAAGATATGCTTCCGTAGAGTATTTAGGAAGAGCTTTGAGTTATTGATCGGCAATAAGGAACGAGTTGTGAGACGGAATTAAAAGAATAAAGACGTCGTTTAAGTTTACCAATGCTAAATTTAGTTCATAAATAATTTTGATCGTTCTTCCCTTTGAAATTATAGAAATTTTAAATTTTCGTTAAAGAAGCGCTTTTCGGAAAGTATTAGAACATGTAATAATAATAGAATATTTAACTTTTACAGTTTGTGTTCTCAAGATAATAGTATTCTAGTAAGATTCTAGTTCACCAAACGCACAAAATTAGTTACTTTTAAACAAGATACAATAGAGGAGGCGAAGTGCAGCTTTCTCTATTGAAGAAACAAGTGCAAGTCATACGTTTATTTTCATGCGATAAAGGTGCATAATTGCGTCAATGTATGTGTTGTGTTTCATCAAACGATAAAAACCCTATTTTCAGAAAAAAAGGATCTCTTGTTTCCTTCAATCTTTGAATCAAATATCATGACGTATTAAAACAACTCTTATTGAAATTTTAAAATGAATTCTATAAAAGATTAAATAAAGTCAGCGTACAGTGTTGCGCGTCATGAATTGGAACCCCAGTTATTTTATTAATCATTTGTCTATTAAATTATATGATTTATTTTTTCGGACGCATATAAAAAGGATTTACGGAAATTTACGTGAGACCAGTGAAAAAGAGTTTCGTACTTATCCCTTGCACTGTCCTTTTACGCTATCTCAAAATGTCCCCCTGTCCTCCGGTATGTTTTCACCGTTAAAATGCTCCGTATATCCTCCTTAACTCAAGGTATTGCAATTAGCTCCGGAACTCGTGTTATTGACCCCGATTTTATAACCTCTTTTCGATTTGAGAGGTAATTGTGACATCAGAACATTCCTACTTGTAGAAGCTTGAATAAAACAAATTAAAAACACATTCATTCAAGCGTTATGTCTAGGAAAATTAGTTGGCTCAGGCGAAAAAGGAAGGAACTAATGAAGGTTAATGGAATCAAGAAATATACGAGAGAACCAAATTTCGAATATTTTTATATTTCTTTTCTTTAATAAATCGATCCATTAAATTATGTGGGATTGTGAATTTCTTTTTGGCTTCGTTATCACGTACTCCATTTTAGCTCGCAATTGGCCTTTATTCTCTTTATCTTAAAATTTTAATTGTTTATTTTGTTGAGTTTTCTCATTTGCCTAAATTTATTAATATTTTTCTCTTGAATCTATATTCGTCTTCTATAATTGAGGGAAAATATTATTTCGGGCTCCAAACACGAAAAAAGCAAAAATATTATTTAACTTGCTACCCTAGGAGAATCTACTTCAATATTTATTCCTATGACTTCCGCAGGAAAACAATTGCAGTTTACGAAAAGATAAGTTGATTATTATTTATTTTTTTGAAAATGATCTTTATTAAGGATAACGCATACGCCAGAGGTCTCAAAGCTTGTGAAGAATACGCTGGATTTAGGGGGCCTGCACAACTTAAAAGAAGAAAATTGTGGATGATCACGAGCCAAAGATGAAGATTTCACGAAGAGCACTTCCTGAACGAAAAAACACGATTAAATAGTCTTTTCAGCTACAAGAATTTTTTATTTGAGAATTAAATGAGAGGTCGGATATTCTTAAAGTATCTTCCATATGTTCATTAATAAAGGAATAAAATTGTTTGTATTCAAAATGCACAGCTGGGTACCGTTAAAGGACTTATTTTCTATTACTACGATTTAGTCTCAACTTTGAAATAATTAATAATTTATTAAGAAACCCAAATGGGCTGCACGTGGTCAGTGGGATCTATTCTGTGCAGACCTTATATGGTACCTCTTTATTTGGCAGTGATGACTTTTGTATGGTAGTTTAGGAGGATAGTGTTACCTTACGTAATTTTATCCAGGGAATGAATGAGTTCCTTTTTCCGTTGAATCGCGATCTGAAGAAATAGAAGCGATGGGGCACTTTCGCATTCATTGCCCTCTTAATAGATTTTGAACGGTAATGCACATCGTTTCATCCCTCTTACTTTGCGTTAATTTTCTACTGATCAAATGCTGCAAGGGTGAGCGCTGATCAATTGGGAATGAAAACTCTTACGCAACATTCAAGCAACCCCCCACTTTCATCCTTTAACAATCGGTAAAGTCGTCTGACTCTCCCTTTTTCCTTGTTGGTTACGTAACTCTTGATCTCTGTCTGATTTGCTATAAGCAGGCGGTTGTCCTGTGACTGTGCGTGTGAAGACAGACAATACATAACGTCACTGTCACGAGAGGACGTTTTTGAAAATTCGTCGGACGAGCATTGGAATCAAATTGTTCATGGTCTTGAAACGGGTTTATATTTTCTATACCATCCCAATGGTCAGGTACGAATTTTAAGTAAACTTTCAGCATGGTACACGCTCCCCGAATCTTTAAAACAAGCCTAATGACCTAATAACGATATATAATACATAACCTAAAAAAGAGCCTAAAATTGGAAGAGGAAGTAAAATTCTCATTATCAAAACTTCGCAGTATCAGACGAAGTGATGTGAAAATCCATTATAAAACGGAAAGGAAACTATATTTGATACTTTTTTTTACCTAAAATGCATGTATTGAAATTTGACATGAAGACTGTGGAAAGGAAACCATGTGAAAAATTTATTTTTTGTGACGAGATCAGCAACCAGAGCAATCGATGTTAAGAAGGCATATAAGTTTTACTCAAAGACGTTATTCTTACCGAATCTTCCATGTCTAACAATAAGATATCGGGAAATATTTCGCTTAACTTTGAAAGAATCAGTCAATTTTCTTAAATAAAGGTTTATTTCTTTAAGATAAAATTAATATACGTTGATTTTAAGGTCATATTTACAGCGTCAAAGACTAATTTGGTTATCAGTGAAAGACAAAGTAGAAACGTCGTTGTTTTGTTTATTGTGTATATTTTTTTATGAATATTTTGGTTATATATTGGTTGCAATTAATTAATTTTAATTTATGTTGATAATGATGTTTGCTAGATAAAAGAATTCGGTGATTTTTCTTTGGATGAGGTGGTAATTTCTCTGTAGTAGTATCCCCAAATGTTTATCGCCAGAAAGGATGTTCAAAAATGTTGGTGCAGGAATGACGTGATTATGCACATCAAACCGGTCTGACAAGAATGAACGAAAGGAATTCGCAATTGGTTCGCGTTAAAGAGTGAGTGGGCTCTTTTTCCTTATCCAACATTAACGCATTCTTACGGAATTAACGACAGAGCGAGAAAGAAATCAGTATTAGGATAACAATTTTGACTCCAAAGATAATGAATCTTTCTGAAAAGAATCGATACGTTTTCCCAATCGTATAAATGATAAATATATGGATTGATGAAAAAAGTTTAATATGCAAATTCACAAGTAGAATAATGTATTTAAACATAGGTGATACGTAATTAACGCATGGCTAAAGTTTTAGGTTAAGATTTTTAGGCGGAAGATTGAAAGATTGCCATAGCAATGAAAATTAACAAATAAAAGATCGTGAAATGTAGTAAATGTTTAGCATAATGCGAATAATCCCCAGAAAGGGATTATTATACCTCTCGATGGGAGAACTTCTAACTTCTTAGAGGGGAAGGTGCCGACGAAAAACTTAGTCGAGGTTAGAAAGTAAAAGCGCTGACTTCTGAGAAATTATAATTCTTTAATAGCAATCTATGGGAAATATTTTGACTCAATTCTGCGAATCATGATATTCATTACTGCTTCTACTGAATTGTCCGTCATGCTAGCTTATTATAGTTATCTCCTGCATAATAATATAAGAAACGAATGGCGCTTGACCTTGGTACAGATTTTCCGTCTTGGTATAGATTTTTCGCATAAAAACTCCTAACATGCCATAGATTTAGTTGAATTACCCTCACATTTCGCCTAAAAACTAAACTCTCGAGCATTATTATTTAGAAATATCAACTAGAGATACATTATGTGTTCTTGAACTCATAATTACCTCATACTTTTTCTTTTCAAAGCCGCTTCCCTCCCATTGAAGGGATGAGTTCTCACTACTTATGCCTCTCAGGGTCTTCCTAATATCTGTATGAATGAGCTTACCGACCGTAGAGCGCTTCTTTTTCAAAACGTAGTCGTCGTGGCTCTCGTGACGCTTACTAATAGGATTGGTTTGATTCTTAAGCATATTACAGAAGTAATAATATCGTTGATGATTTCTAATAAAACGTAGCCTTAGCAGAAGACGATGAAGGAAAGATAATGAATCAAAAATTATACGTTATCAATATACTATTGAAGATATGAATAAATTTATGACATAATGATATTCTCATCTGGAAGACATCTCTCTATGGTATATCTCTGAATCTATCTAAGTTTGCTTTTTCCCCTTGATAAAATGATTTTTACTTTTACTTTTTTCATCTCAAAATTTAATCGTCCGGTTAAATAGATAATGTTAATCTAAACGATGTCTAAATAAGTATATCTTTTCGCCAGATTGATGATCTGTTTCTTCAGAATAACGTTCGTACTTTACATACTTCAGAAGATATATATGGTGGATGATAAAAGGTGGGGATAATTTCTCGGTTAAGTTGATTTATGTTCAGGGGTTTCGAAAATGGAATAAATCACCAATTAATAATCACAGTAAATTTCATAGGGTAATCCATAATTATTCAAGAAGAATTATGGCAAAGGATTTATCTTTGACATTTGCAAATCATCTTTCCTAATGTTGACGAAGGTCGTAGGTTGTTTACGCTACTCATTCAACAGTTTAGAATTATGACCGAAAGATGCTGGAATCTCAGCATTGCGGTTGAAGTGACGAATGTTTTGTTTAGAGCTTTATCTCTCAGTCACAAACGATTGTTTCACTTACCTACTGATTTTAGATTGCGACACATGAAATCTAGAATTGATTATATTCATTTGCAACCTAATTGATACAATATCACTTGCAGAGATAGACTTATCTATATAAATTGTTCCTTGTACGGTTACAGTTTATTCACAATTGACTCAATGTTTTCATATTCGATTATCTATCGTTTCTAACCGGAGTATCGATTGAATTACGTTTGGTGCCCTTTAGGAAAATGCGATGCTGCTTTGCTATATCTTTTTTTCAAATTTTTCGAAACATTAAGGAATAAGGAAAAGACGAACTTTTATTAACCGCAATGTGTGTCGCAAAACGGCCACATTTTGTAGACTTTTTTGAGTCAACATCACCTAATAACTTCTCGTATGAGTCCAATTATGGCCTTTTTGAAAATAATATTGTGGTTTGTAAAATTTCCTCGTTCCTTCGTGGAATCGTATTTCCAAAGCTTGGCCCAAGCAGTGGATTCTATTAGAAATATTTCCAAAATATGATATTAAATGTATGTTTTTTCTTATATTCGTTTTTCATCGTTTGGTGTTTTCAGTGATTTCTATTTTTAGTTACTATATATGTTATAAACATTATTGTATATATATATATATATATTATAAAAGGAAACTTTGAAGGAGAATTGCGACTAGTAGAACCTGACTCGCAGATCGCTCAACTGGAAAGAGTATTACATGGAGGTTAAGTAAGTACGTGTCATCAGCAGAAACTGTCAATAAAATGGATGAAAAAGCGAGAGTGAGACATTTCTTTGTATAATTACGAAAAATATTGTCTTCGATATGAGATGTCTTATTTTCATAGACGGGACGCAGAACTATGTTTGAGGAGGGAGACTCGGAGCCATAAATACTACTAACCTAGACTCCAGATGCGGAAGATACAAGAGACTCCTATTTTTGTTTGCTTCTTTCGAGGGAAAAGCAGAAAAAATCTCCTTAGAAATTTGTACAAAAATCTCTTAGTGCCCAGCTTTGGAGACGATAGAATACCAGAGGTCGAACGCAATTTATGTACTGATTCGTACTCCGTGAGCTAGTGCTTGTTGTCTTGGGATACCATTTTCCCGTAATTTCGGGTGTTCAATGCATATTCTGTTGCCCAGGAAAGTCAGAGTATATTCCGGGAAAATCTGGTTTGTCAGATGTTGAGATTGGACTTCAGAAATTGCCTCGAGGATCGGAGTTTCATGGTACTATTTAAAAGAGACAGCTCATCTGGTCTGATCACGTGTCCTAAACCTTTCCTTAAAACCCTTCGAACTTGGCATGTGCGTTTATTTAATTATCCTTCTGAACTTTAACCGTTGGACCAGCACTTTTCTTTCCTTATGTCGTTACGGGAAGTGGATCCTACAATATTTCCATGATCCAGGAAAATATCTAATTCTTTTTTCTTAGAAGTTCAACGGAAGAAAGTTGATAAAATATAATGAGTTTAATAATGAATTCCTCAAGGCTTTTGTAATACAAGGACATGAGTGACGCTGTTATATTATTTGCATATTTGATTTATACCTCGATTTTATGCCTAGTATATTTGAAAAGTTTGTAATTAAATATCGGCTATTAAAGATTTTTATCCTTTATCAAAATATGTTATTTTTGCTTTTTGTTTATAATATATTTTAACAAAAAATGAATTTATCTGGTTATAAATAAATTATTTTATTATTTATTTATAAAATTTTAATCCCAAAAAAATTCAGGGATTGACAATATTTCATTCCGGAATCTCGGGATTGGAGAAATCAATCCATGGCTGTATGGTTAATTCTTTAGCTAATGCCTAGTCCAATACAACTAATTTCATTGGGATACGGCCTATTTAACCACATAAACTATTAGGCCGCATGTGGGCCCACCAGGCCGCACTTGAGCGGCGTATCGCCTTCATTAAAATAGTTCGACATCGAAATTGACGAACAAAAACGAATTGTGCATAGTTCTGGATAAAAAGTTTTCCTTTTTTACTCTATGCTTTGAACAAGATTGATAAAGAAAATTCATACAAAAATAATATTTATTTCGGGAAATGTAGAAAAGGCCGCAAGTATTTCTTTTATGGCCTAGACCAGAGTTGGGGGAGCTGCAGTATTCAGGCCACATGCGGCCTTTACGTGCGTTCAATGTTGCCTTATCAAAATTTCATGGAACAAACAAATATTTAAATAATTTTGATTCCAAATCTCGCTGATCATTTTAGACGGAAAGAAATGTTAAATAAACTCTTAGAATTCAATAAGCGAATAACTTTGTTTTCGCACTAGATCGATTTTAGACTATTTGAATTTAAGCGACACGCAACACAAGAGTGCTTAGATTATTTCATGTGGTCTTTCTTATGCGATCAACCGGTAGATGAGGCCCTCCGATGATAAAAAGGATCTCAATTCCTGGTGTAGACTATTCGCCGGAAGTCTGCGGCATTCAGGCCACATGCGGTCTTATGGACGTTCATTTAGTCACTTCCTGATACATACTCCCGTAATTAAATAATTTTGCTTATGATAAAATGTTCACCAGGCGAATGAATTCGTTTTCTCATTCAAAATTTTGATATTTAACCATTTAATATAGGTAACGGTCGACTTAAGAGCGGCACATGCGGCCTTTTTTAATACCGGTTGATGACCGATGGAATACCTTAACTCGTCTTATGTTTGCCAAGTATCGATTACTAATTTTTAATCTAATAACTTTATCAAGTGATATTTTTAAATTTCACAATTTCCTTAAACTTTTCTTGGTCTGAATCTTTGTTCGTCCCGCAGATGTAAAATGATTTCTTAATACAGCAGAGTGCTAGAAAAAAGGCAGCTTTCAAACAAAAAAGTTTGCGATGGATAAGAATGAGAAACCACTACGCTCCCCGTAAAAATTGCGAGGTTCGCGCTTGATCGGCTGAAAAAAATACTGTTATCGCAGTTTTCTTCATACATGCTAGTTTCATATATCTCTTTCTTATACGACGAGCTATATTCTGCTCGGAAATAAAAAATGAAATCACGACATACATCTCGTTCTTTTACGTTTAGATTTTCCGCATGCTTTTCATTCTCGCCCGCGACTACCTTGCCCATAATCTATAGTCGAAATTTAGAGATTAACTATTGGTTGTCACAGTGGGAAACTTTTCTCTCTCGTAACATATATTTTGATTCTCGAGAATGTTTGGAGGCACCTGTTCCAGATTCCGAAAGAAATCTTGTCTTGCAATGAGGTTGAAATGGCTACCAAAGAGCTTCGTTGAGCAATAGGTGGTAATAAAACTATAGAACGAAGAGATGATGTAATCCTTTATAAAAAATCCTGTGACTAATAGGAAAAATGGGCAATTTATTTTGTCTTGAAGATATAGCGTAGGTTTCCGCGGTGCTGGTTACTAACTGCATATTGCTCGGGACTTCACCGCGATAATTTTTCTTAAATCCCGAATAGTATGTGGATAACTTATTCTCCGAAGTTTGATCCCATATTAAAAATTTTCGGATTTATTTCCAAAAACATCGAGAACTCATGTACAATTTAAAACACCCCCTGGACACCCTCCTGCTCATGTTTTGTTTCGCGGACTTCCTAAATTTTTTGCTTTCACATATATTTTGAGGTTTTATTTAGATTTTATATATGTACCAGTACTGTGACATTAATAATGAATTTGCTAAAATTTTAAGTATACGTAGCTCTATTTCGAGATTATATACTTTTTCATACCTTCATCAACCTGTTTTGCTAAATTAACAACGCGTGCAATTGCCATTGCTTTTTTTCCCAGGCTGGAAAGAGATCAAGAATTGCCGTTCAGTTTGCCCCTAAGAATTCGGCACTCTTCCAGGACTGCCTTCTCTTGGTAAATGTTCAAGTTAAAAAGACTGCTCAATTAGTCTTTAACTCTTCGTGAGTCCTTACAATGTTTGAGAAAATTTTCCTACGTTTTTTGATTACATAATTAAGGTATATGGTATCTGCCTTCGTACTCCGAAAATACTAACTATGCCTTCTTTTCTTCCATCCTCACTATAATGTAAAAGAATCGAAGTAGTGTTTATGTATAAAATCTATCCATACTAATATAAAAATCTAACCTAGAGTCGAATTTGGATTTGATGAGGCCCTAAGCTGTAGAAGGCAATGGGGGCCTTCAAGAGGGGCCTTATTACCTATATCATAGGAATGGGTTATTGGGTGGATTTACATGAGTCGGCATGCGACCAGGAAAAATCCCAAGGAAGAATAGACTTGAAAAAAGTCCGACGGGACCGGGAATATTTTAATTCTTCTTTTTTGGGACATATCATCGGAGCCTACACAACACAAAGCTCTAAATTTCTCTACGTAGGTTTTTATCTTAAATTTTGGGAATGTCCATCCTGTTTCTTTCTTCACATTTTTCGGGCCCCAATAGAAAGACGCCTAAGCTATGACTTGTTTAAGTTATGCATAAATCTGGCACTGATGAAACTTATCTCAACCAGGGCTGGTCAAGGGAGAGTTCGGTGGATGCCTGGCACCTGGACCCACAGCCAGAGGGGACCTCATTTCATCTTTATTTCGAAGATGGCAAACAATATGTCAATTAATAATTTTTTAAGTCCAATTCCTTTCTTTATTTATTGAAATTTACTCATTGGATGGGCAGGGAGCAGAAAAAGGGAGCAAGGTGTACATAAGCACCTTTGCAGAAGGTTGTCTGTGATTGCAATTTTCTAAATCTAAATCTCTTCCTTAATATTTCAATAAGGAAATTAATTTCCTGAGGTAAATAGTAAGAATGAAATTAAGAGCGCATGATGAACAGCTTATATACAACAAGGCTTTGGATATAGGAAATTACATTTTAGAAATACTTTTTTTAGTAAATATTATGGTTTATATGAAGTTTAAGTATCTCTCAAATCTAACTTTTTTTGATTAATAGATTTTCCAGGGAAATATTTTTCTTCGTAAAAGAAAGCTCCTCTATCTTAACACTGTTTGATCTCTTTATCTGATAAGAATGACAGAAGAGCTGTGTTAGAGGGAATCTGACATTTTTATTGCTATATCATCAATACTCATCCTATGTTTCTTAACATCCTAGAAGCTAATTAGAGCAAAATATTTTGCTTTATACTTCACTGGATGATAAAATGTTAAAGGAAAATGGGAACTGACCTGTTAATATAGAATTTCATGCTCATATAAAAACTCTTCATTACAGGGAAAACTTGATTAACACTGCCTTCTTCATTAGGCTTTGGGCGATTGTTCATTCATGGCATTATCTTACTGAAGAAACAGTAACAGAAAATAAACTGCTAGCTATTCTTAGCTGTATCCATTGATTTTGAGATTATGTAGTTACTGTTTGCATTCTTGAAAGCTGATCCTGAAAAAGGAAATCAATAAATAAGGAGTAATTTAGGCTATGGCTAGGGGCTGTTACCCTTTCTACTGCTTTCTCAAAGATTGGGTTTACATAGTTACTGAAGAATGTATATATATTAATATATGATGATTTTTTAAATGAAGTGCAATATACTTATTGGATCATGTTTTCCTTTGTCTAGCTCTTTTTCCTTGTCACCTGTTTCAATTCATCACTTAAGGTGAAGGTGTAAATCTAATTTATGTACTGCCAGTTGCTTGTAATCCTTCATGCTTTCCATTTCTACCTTTGTAAGTGATATTAACAGTTACCTTCCAAGTTAGTTGTCACTTTTACCTTCACAATTGCAATATTTCAAAATTACTTCCTCTGTCTTACACTTAAATTCTCTTTTGATCAGTGTATTTACATGTTTTCCTGGAGTAAATTCAAAACCTCAGAAATTTTAAATGCTTTCAGGTGCATTATCATATGCTGAGCTTGGAACAATGATTCCTCTCTCTGGAGGAGAGCATGCATATCTGATGGCTGCATTTGCTGATCTGCATCCATTTTGGGGACCTCTTCCAGCATTTATGTTTGATTGGCTTACTGTTGTCTTAATGAAACCATCATCATTAGCAGCCTTGAGCCTCAGTTCAGCAGAATATATTGTTGCATCTTTCCAAGTAGAGCATTTTGCACTTGGAGAAGTCTGCTCAATTCCCTACATTGATATATGCCGAAAGTGCCTAGCAGCAATTTGCATAGGTAGTGTCACCATATAATTTGTTCTGATGTTATTTATTGTCAAATTCTCTTTAATTTCTAAACCTAGTTTTATAGAGTACTAATTTTAATCTTTCTCCTTCAAGAATGCATGTTGTTGTGTTTATAATTATTCATCTATATAGGGCATTCTAAAAAACTCATGAACCAGGCTCTGTTGCCATAAGATAAAACTAAAATCAATCAAAGCAACATTTTTATGCAGCAGTGAGGCAGATGTCTCATATTTAAAGGTTTGAAAATTTCCTATGCATTATAGTGACGCAGAAAAATGATATTTTGCAAACAACGAGAATCTTGTGAGCACAGTTTGAATACCCAACATAAATTTAGTAATGATTTTCCTAAATATCTCTACTCACAAAACTATAAGAAATATCACCATACACTGAAGAAAGAGTTTTAATTTTATTCTTGTGAACAAAACATGGATGAGTTTCATTAAATATCACAAGTGTTAAATGGTCATTTACATTCTTTTTCTATTCAACAAGAAAAAATAAGAAATTATATAGAAAAAATTCATCATTTTGCATTTGAAAGGATGCAATAACAAATGCTTGCTTTTGAAATGATATGTAATTCTCATATCTCCCTTCACAGGTTTAATCTGCTTTGTAAACTGCTACAGTGTCAAGTTGGCTACAAGGGTGCAGGTAAGCTTCACTGTGGCTAAGCTGGCAGCCATAGCAGTCATCGTTGCTGGGGGAATCTACATGCTTTCCCTAGGTTTGCACTAAGACACTAATTTTTTCAATGAAGATATTAAAATAAAGAAAATATACTGTAAAATTAGGAAACGTAACATTAATTTTTATTCCATCCCTTTAATTTTATAGAATTATATATTAGATTGTTAAAATACTGAAACCCTTCTTAAAATTTCTTACACAAGTTTATATGAGCCTTCTCTATATATAACAATAAAAAATTATATTAACTGTATTCATGTGTACTGCAATAGACTGTGCATTGAATTTAAAACATCGGACTTGAATTTACACCATGTGCACATTTATATAATGATACTCTACGGTTAAAATTCTAAGTAGTGTCTATACTTATATTCATAACTCCATTTTCTCCTCAAGGGAAATCATTTAAGGAAGTTATAGCTATTAATTATAAAAAAGTTAGTAAGAGTATCAGGCAATACAATTTCCATTGAGTAGAGTTGTTTACTGCTTCTGATAAATATGATTGGTAAAGTTATGAATGATGGTGGCCCCTAAATCATCTATTTACTAGAAAATCAAAGTTCAAATATCCATTACACATATACTTGACATTTAGCAACATTCTCCAACTATTTGGGGTATATCACTGAGTATCAAGTACTGAAATTCAAGTTGCATATAATGAAATTAATTTCACTCTGGTTAGTGAAGATGAGATTGAGCAGCAATAAGTATTCAGTGATTTTGTGTTATCAAAATTTCTACTGATAAATTAATATTTAATAAACTGTATCATTTAAGAATTAATCATGTTGCTATATACATTATATAATACATGCAAAATATACGGTTACATTTTGAGTGGCTAATGATCCCTCTTTTTTTAGGTCATGTTGAACATTTAAGTAGAGGTTTTGATGGGAACACATCTATTGGTGGTATAGCTAGTGCTTTTTACAGTGGACTCTTTGCTTATGATGGATGGTATGAAAATTTTCAATAAAAATATATAATTATACTATTTTTACTAATATAAATTCTTAATTTATATTGAATCATTGATTTTCTTTCAGGAATAACCTAAATTTTGTGACTGAGGAACTCAAGGATCCATACAGGTATAGTATTATTTACTCCTAAAAGAAATTATTTGGCCCGCTACGGGTAATCAAAAGAATGTTGTATTTTCAGGAATTTACCAAGAGCTATAATATCTGGGATAGCAATGGTTGCAACAGCATATTTGTTGATAAACATAGCATATCTCTCAGTCATTTCTCCAGAGCATTTAGCGGTCACAACTACAGCAGCTGTTGTGAGTAGTGATTTATTTCTTTTATGGAAAGGTATACCTTTAAAAATATCATTTTTAATTTCTGTAAAAGAATGGTCATTAGTTCACATTGCCAAAATATGAATTTAAATGACTAAATGAATAAATTTTGACTCAACTTGTTTTTTACATCCTTGATATAGAAATAAAAAAATTCTATCAGTGCATATGTTGAATTAACTGGCCTATTCTTGAATAATATGTGCAATCCAAATAAATATTTGTAAATGATGTTTTATAAAATAGTGGTAATTCTAGACAAAATAATCCATAGGTGCCAACTAAAATATTCAGCCAGAAGAAAAAATGCAAAAAAATTCCAAGAATATTTCATCTGCATTTATCTTGAATAAAAAAATCATAATATTAAGTTTATATTCTAGGACTTTGGTAAAGTAGTTCTTGGAGGTGCTGCATTTCTTATGCCACTGGCAGTAGTGATGTCCACTTTTGGAGCTGCAAATGGATCACAATTTACTGCTGGAAGAATTTGCTTTGTTGCCAGCCGAGAAGGACATCTAGTAGATATTCTTTCATATGTACACATCAGAAGACTGACTCCTCTACCTGCTCTCATATTTAATGTAAGTGAAGATATAAGCTTAGATGAAACATCTTATACCTAATCTCCTTCAAAATAGGCAATGAAAATATGGCAGTTAAGACTATCTTTCTTGACTTGCAACAATTTACAAACAGCTATTACTTGGTTATTACTAGATATGGAAAAAATTCTACAGACACTTATACTAATAAATGTTTCAAATATACCCTAACTTTAAATAATGCACAAATCATGTGATGAATCCTGTAATTAATATCTCTATGTAATCAAGTTTAGATAGTCATCTGATAAAATGGCTCCTTTCCCTTAACTCATGTTTGGGTGATAATATTTTGCTCTATGAAATACAGAAATAATTCGCTTAATGTTCCCTTTATATAGGTACAGTGGTACCTTGAGATACGAGTTTAATTCGTTCCGTAACCTTGCTCGTATGTCAAATTGCTCGTATCTCAAAGCAATTTTCCCCATTGAAATGCCATTAATTCGTTCCAGGCCCCAAAATGCCACCCCAGTTGTTGAGAGAGCTCCGGAGCTTAGAAATTATTGTAATGCCCTTAGCTGGCGTTATACCCTTTATTGACTCCTTCTGTTTAAGAACAGTACATATCGTTGAAGTACTATGCCAGTACTACCTCGCCAAGTCAGCTACTCGCACATCTCGCTCATTTTTTCTATGATTTCACGCTTTAATTCAATAGACATCATCTTCTGAGCATTGACCTTTCCACTCACTTTCTTCAGACCCAAGGTTATAAAAAGAAATGTGATAAAGTATTTAATTGCACAAAGCCCTAGGAAAACTTATCAAAGATTCTTCGACAGCGAGGAAAACAAGTATACTAGGGGGATGCGTGGGATAATGTGAGATGCACGAGGCACAGTAAACTGTTGAGTCGTGTGTAGCCGGCCGTTCCTCGTATCTCAAAGCAAAACTTCGCTAGCTCGACGGCTCGTATCTCTCGGCTCTATCTCAAAAAACTCATATGTTGGGGCACTCATATCTCAAGGTACCACTGTATTCCCTTTTTGAAAAAATCACCAGATAATTGAATACACCTCTGCCACTGATGAGCATGTTTTGTGTTTAATTAATTGTGTTGGTTAATCTCAATACTCAGCCTACATATTAACCCAGGATTCAGCTTTCATTCCTAGCATGAGAATCCAAGGTACTAATTGTGCCCAGCCTTCTGAATATCGGTGACCATTTATAAAGGGAAATATTTACCAATAGCATGACAATGCCCAGTCACCCACTAAATGTGCTACTATAGAAGAACTCAAAAGACTGAATTTGACCAAAACACAGCATCTATCATAGAGTCCAAACATGATCCCCTTAGACTTCCTTTCCTAAAACGTTAAGGTTAATCATTCAGGTACAACACTATGCATCCAATGAAGATGTTAAGAGGGCAGTGAGAGTTTGGTGTCATAAAGTGCAAAATTCTTCCATGATAGCTTTGGAAAACAAGTCCATTGTTGGCAGAAGTGTATTCAGTTACTTGGTGATTATGTTGGGATATGAACATAGTTAAATAAATGACATATTCTAAGGATTATCTCTATCTTTGATGTACAAAAATATTCCCATTCACATGAGTAAAAAGGAGCCATTGCTTTTCATTCAACCAGTGTAACTTTAGAAAGCTAACCAAGAAGTGTTGAATAAACAATATTTGTAATATTTCAGAAAAGATTGCAGCATTGATTAATCGCTAAATCTTGGTTTTCAGAGTTAAATTTTTATACCTATTACCAGCAAATTAAATGGCTGTTTTGGCAGCATTGCATAAATTATTAAGTATAGACCAGTCACTTTTTATTACTATCATTACAGTTAGGCCCAACTCAAATATTACCAAAGTATTTTGAGTAAATTGCAATAAATGTCATGACTAAAACATAATTCTATCTTTTACATAAATTCATTTTTGAAACCACATTAGTAATATTAATTTAGATAAGATTTATTAAAATCCTCCCCTTAATATAAGGAATTGAAAAATGGCTAAATATCAATATTTATGATATGCATAAAAATATATTATTTCTGAATTCTAAATATGATTTACTTATTTATTTTTTTAACACAGGCCAGTTTGGGATTTATAATGATGCTTTCTGGAGATATCATTGCTTTGATTGACTTCTTCAGTTTTACTGCTTGGATATTTTATGGCGCTGCCATGTTAGCTTTGATAGTGATGAGGTGGACCAAGAGGTCTACTCCAAGGCCATATAAGGTCAGACAATTCTTCCTGTTGAATTTTCTTGATAATAAACGAAAAATTTTATGAAAAATTATTATTAACTTGTATTTTAATTTTAGGTTCCTCTTATCCTTCCTGTGATAGTTTTGCTCTCATCTATTTATTTAATTATTGCTCCATTGGTTGCTGATCCAAGACCAGAATTACTCTATGCTATAGGATTCATATTATTGGGATTAGTAGTTTATGTGCCTTTTGTATACTACAAAGTGGAGTTAAAATTTATGAGTAAGTAGTTAATATACTATGCAAATAAAATCAATATATTATGTTAATGTATTTCTGCTACTTAATATTTATGTCATTTCTTAGGGTACTCATTGAGAATGTGCAGTATTCAGATTTAAGCTGTAGATTCTGTCACTGAAATTTCTATCATTAGAGGATATTTAGTCCAGCATTTAGAATAAAACTTTTAACTTAAACAGCATATTTATGTAAATAAAAAATGTCAAATACAAGAATAAAAGAAAGGTTTTTTGATCCTTACATAATTAATGCTAATAATGATCTTGATGATTTTGACAACTCATTAATAAATAAGTTGGGAAATTTGTCTTAAATCTATGATTTCATGTTTTCTTTTCTTTGTAGGACCAATCACCAAAGGATTTCAACTGTTATTTCAAGTAGCACCAACAAGTATGCCTCAGATTGAAACTTGAAATATACATGTTATATACTATATTTAAATTTTGAAGATGTGAACTTTATATTAAAGAGTAAAAATATTTATTTGCATTTTGCTTTAACTTTTTTACTTTTATTAAAAGAATATTTAAATAAATTACTTTAATAATTGAGCTGTTTTTTCATTATTTGATTCTCCATTAGAGTTAGATACCACATAATGAAGTTTAATATTACTACCCTGAACAAAATGAATTTTAATATCTCCTGCATTCTTTTCCATCACACACATTTACAGATTGAAAATGTCTGGATTCCTGAAAAAAGAAGAAATTCTGAACAAAATTCACCAAAAACATAAAGAAGTACCAGATTTAATAGGAATATTTGATTTTTTTTATTACACTATAATAAGAATTAATGTATCATATTTGATAATAAGTCAGAAACCTTTTATTCTAAATTATACCTCAAAAATAACTACAGTATCTTATATGAAAAGGTTCAGGGTACTTTACCATTTTACTCATTTCTGCGATATTAGAGGAAGAGCAATCAAGATATCAAAGAACCTTGATAAGTTTACATTAGATTGGAATATATAATCTTAAAAACATAGCCTGAAAAGTGAAACTTAAGAATACATTAGAATAAAACTAGAACTCAAGTTTCATCAGCGTTGTTAAAACTTTTTTCTTGAGTTTTCACCACTGAAATTAGGGTGCATCTTATATATCATCAAATAAAGAAAATCTTATCAGTCCCTCCCAAGGGCATCCAAAAAGTTACTACAGAATCACTAAATTGTTTTCAAAGCCTATTAGTGTATATCTCTGTTATACAATCAAATTTGACCAGATTTATATTCATTGAATCCTTGCAAGATTGATGAAAAACAAAGTCAACAGTTAAAGTAGACTTTATGCCAGTTTGAAAAAAAATTCCAGTCAGTGAAGCTTGATACCAGGAATTTTTTGATTCCCCTAATACACATGTATAACAGAGAAGAAATCAAAATATACAGAAATAATTTATCTACATTAGACTTCAACTAAGCCATACATTGCAAAAATTTCTTTTTTCATAAAATATAAAAACCTCATACTTGCATTTAATGAAAGAAAATTACTAAATGCAATATGTGATGCAGAAATAAAATTTGAATGAATTTTATTTGCAAATTTTATTTAACATGATTGCCTGACATTTTATCATAATCTTCGTTAATTGAATCCAATGGTTTCAGAAATATAATGATCATGTTAACCCAATTTACTCTGTATATGATATTCTGAATCCTATGATAGTATTATGCATGAAATTCAATGACATTATTTACACCTTCCCCAACCATTCACTTTACACAGATTATGTTCCTGTAATCTGTTTCTTATGAAGACAAAATCCAGACATTCAAGTAAAAAATGAGAAGAATACTAATCATAAGTGAAAAATAATTGTTTGAAAGCTGAAAAATATTGAGTAGGTACCTGACTTGTTAGACTTTTCTAGCATCTTATTTTTTTGCAATGCCAAGTTTTAACAAGTCCTCCTTCATTGCCAATTCCTTCTCTTTTGAAAGAGGTTTCAGTGGAAATCTTACAGGTCCAACATCAATTGGAGTCAAGAAATTCATTACTGCTTTCATTACCGGAACCCAACCTCCTGTGGCATCATAAGAAGAAAGCTGACATTACTGAATTTAATAGACCACAGAGCTTCATATTGAAAATACTTCCATAGAGAGAAATGTGAAAGATAATTAAAAAATAGTGTTCTTCTTACAAAACTGCTTCTTTTATTCTACCATTTCTTTGTCTTAATTAGATTTTGTTAAATTGTATTTTTTTCTATTTTTATCAATTATCAGGAAGCAACTTTTATAATTTTATCTGATACACTATTGCAGATAATCTTGAATAAAAAAAGCAATCCAATTAAATTAATTCATACTTTGCAGCATGCTGCATAACATTTTCAAATGTTTCAATGTTATTTAAAATTGAAAAATCAATATAACAAACTTATAAAAAATATAAATCTTTTTTCTTTCATAATGCACTTATATTTACAGACTAAATAACTTGCATAATGAATAGTACACCAATATTTTAAACATAGCAAACCACTGTGCTGCAGTGCACTGTTCTAAAGAATTTAAATGTTATTACAAATTTGTGAATGGAGGTTTTGAGTGAACATTTCATTGTTATTCATATTTAGGATCAGCCAATAAAATCAAAACAATGAGCTCAAAATTCGGCAGCTGAAACTAATTTTTTTTTGTATTCAATCAATTTTTCAGTATGAGATTCAGAAAAGTAAGAGATGCTACTTCAACTCCCTTTTGTTGATTGATTTGAGTTGTAAATCTTCTTTCTAGCAATAGCAAAGATTTTCAGTTGAAAAAATGTTCTTTTATTCTTCCTTAATATATTTTATTGAGATGCATACTTGTTGGAATGTAATTTCTTTGAATACCAAAATTTCTACTGAAAATTATAACTCAATTTACAATATAGTTTTACTTTTCCTTTGCTTATCATATTACTTTTAGAAATGGATTAACTTGAAAAGCAAGGTAGTCCTAAAGAATTAATCCTCTAAGCAATGGGCAGTCACTTAGCCTTTCTGATAATATTTTACAATTATTATACATTTACCATTCTAAGTTTGCTGAAATCATGGAAACATCCTATCCAGGGTTGAGCTAAACTAGTTTTATGCCTGAGGTAAGATGTGATAAATTACATTCTAGCTTACGCTACGCTCATAACAATAGTGGGTAGTACCATCTATTTTCTGAAATTCATAAGTTTTTCAGTGCTGTTTCTATTTACTGATGAACATTTATCCTGATATCATCCAATTTTGGCTTGAATCAAAATCTTCCTTTCTCATATTTATATGGATTTCCATGATAATTATATAAATAAAAAATAAATATTTACATGTCCATCACTTGAATTCAGGGAGAGGGATCTAGAGGGATACCATGATTATCAAAGAATGTATTCAAGATGCCTCAGTTCCATTCATTCATGACCTCTAAGAAACCATCATCTAGCTGTATTTTGCTATGAAGACTTGAAGAAAATGTGGTAGAAGAGAAATCTATCAACTATTATAGTGTTGAGACAAATAAGAATCATACCATATTTTGTCATGGTGCGTATAGCTTTGGTGAGCTCCCATTGAGCTTTTTGACCACCAGTAAAATCATTCTTTTTAGCTGCAGATACAATACTCTTTCCAAATTCAGGTATTATATTAAATGTTGTTCCAATTGCTGAATTGAATCCTAATGCAAATGCACCAAGCAATGCCTGAATAAGAGAAAGTTATGTTAACTTTCATTGACAAAAATAAGCTAAATATTCATGATGAATAAAAAAACTCAAGAGTAAATTTATAAAATTATTGATTAAAATTTATGGAATAAATAAAAGTTAGTAAATTAATATAGATAAAAATTATAACTTATATACTAAAATATTTCTATATCAATGGGGCCTTAATGAAATTGATATATTTCTTCATAATATAATATAAAAACAAACCTCATCACTGCCAAGGAATAAACTATATGGTCCCAAGCCATTGTCTTTACCACCAACACGAACACTTGATGCTCCATCTTCTAGATTGATATGTGTAAATTTGGCTCCAGCTAATCTTGGCACATTTCCACTGTTGTGTGCTTCAGATAACAGCTCTGTGATGCTGACTGTATATATGTCATGTTAAAGAAAGAGAACATACTGAATGACAAACTTTCAAAAGCACTTTCACATTTTTAAAGGCTTTACAACCAATGCTCACCCTAATACAAAAATGCTTTAACACATTTATTGCTGGTTCATATTTTAGTTCTTCAACCCAAGTGTCAATATATATTTTTGTTACAAGGGATAACATTCTCATTCTCAGGGGTCATTTAAATATGTCAACAAGGGGCTTTGTAGTTGGATGACTAGTAAGATTGTCATCTACATAGGCCCCTTTACACATAAATTAATGTGCTAAAAAATTAACTTGTCACTTAAACATTAATTTATTAAATGTAGCATTTGAAAATTATAATGTATCTTATTCATGGATGATAAATTATTATTTTTTTAAATAAAGAAATAATTTCATTTTGAAATTAATCATATTTACTACAATCCTCCTTTCAGACTGCAACAGATATTTGAATTATATTTAAAATCCTAACCTATTTGAAATTCCTCCAATATTGAGAACAACTTAACAATTGTTTTATTTTAAAGTTTACTTTTAATGTTAAAGAATCTGGGATGGAAAGCAAGTAGCTTCTTTGATTTTTCCAAATGTCAACATGAAAAGTTTGAATTACAAAATCCTTTTTAAAATATCTACCAATAGACCTCTTCTTTCAGGCAAAATCTTTTTTAAAATGCTCTGTTACAGTTGAATAGAAACAATTTACAATGATAAATGAATATTCGGAGAACTTCATGTTATATCAATAATCAACATACTGAACAACCATAAGATTGTGTCCACTGTACTATCTATTCAATGATCAGCTTTTGGATTGCAGAAAAACTGCTGATATATTAACTTATCAAAAATAAAAAAGAATAATATAATAGATATCTTACTGTTAACATTGGTGAAGGCAGGTATGTGGTAATATAAAATTGGAGTATTAGGAGCTGCATTGCTCACTTGTTGTAAGTATTCTAATAACTCTGTTACATTTTTAGGTTTATTGTATAAATCAGGTAGACAAAGAATGCTATCCACTTGACATCTGTCAGCATGTGCAGCCTATTAAAAGCATTTCAAATTCAGCATTAATACCAAATATATTGTAAAAGTAACCATTACAAAATATTTTGCTAAAATTTTAAATTAATTCTTAAATAACTTATAATGATAATCAGAAAGTCATTTATATTCATTGTGCTTTTAGAATAAATAGAAGGAAAAAATTCATACCAAATTTACAACATCTGGAAAGGGTGCTCCACCAACTTGTACCATGACATTGAGACCTGTGCTTTTGGATACATCCTTCCAAGACTCAGTAGCCTTTTGTCTCTCTTCTACACTCATAGACATGCCTTCTCCAGTGGTTCCATTAACTTAATAAATGAAATGTTGATGAGATAAAATACATATAATTGCATATGGCATAGCATAAAATTTAAATCATGATGATAAAACAATAATATGATTAAAATAATAATTTAAGTTATCACCTATAATTGCAAATAACATTTATTTTATTTACATACATTAAAATAGTGACTCATTCTACATACAGTGAAAACTGTCCTTAGAGGAATCCATTGAGACTGTGATTTTCTTCCAGATAAGACAGCTTTCCACTTAATACAGGGTTGGCCATTAGTGATGAATGCACACCAAGACCAAATTTAATATCCAGATAAGAAAGGTTTCCTTTTTACGCAGGTTCAACTAAGGACAGGTTTCACTGTATATGCCATGAAGCAGATGATTTCCAATAATTTCTTAAGGTTATATATTGACATCAGAAAAACAGATAAATGTCATATATTTAATTTTTAAGAGTTGAAACTAAAACACTGAAATTCATAATTTTAACTCTACAGGTATATTTTTCTTTCATACTCATATGCATTCATTAATAAAGATGAAGTTTTATTCTGTCATTCCCATGATATCACAAAGCCAATTTGCTACCAAATGAAAGATGAAAAACAGCTCTAGTTTTATTCCCATTTCCCCTCACATTATTAAGAGAAAATCATAGAAAAGGAAAAAAAGCTCTGAATTTCTACAAACTAAAAGTCATAATTGATCCAATATTGAACGTCCAACATTAAAAATTAAACTTGGATATAGATACAGTAAATATCTTGGCACCTTTAGGAAAAGAATTCTGAGATTGTTGCATCATTTACACGCTCTGAATGTGCATTCACAATTAAAATGATGAAACTCCAATTATCCTGTGCAACAATGTTAAGATTAAGTATATGAATGCAAGGGAGAGAAAAAGGTTGAGAAGCTCTGAGTTCAACAATTGATTAAAAGCAGATTGTTTTAATTCGCTTTCATAATTAAACTTTGCATAAACCATTATTATTATATAAAGTTCAACAATAAAGAAAGTCCAGCATACCATTTGATATATCATTGACATCTATCACTTTCATTCCTCTGTTTCCATCTCTTCACCAAACATTTCTCATCATAGTATCTTTTTGTTGGTTTTGTTCCACTATTCAAAGGCATCATTGGCGCCTTCATTTAATACTACATTCTTTTGGTTTATAATTATATAATTTTTCAGTATTCATGTAGGTATTTTCCATTCAGATGTTATTTTTAGTTCTTGTAATTTTTACATTTACATCAAATGGTTCCACAAATAGCATATTTCCTATTGTCCCTCACCTTATATTATCTTTCATATCCTTTAATTCTTCTGAAAATTTTCTTTCACGCTGTCTTCAATTTCTGTTTCTTACGTTACCGTCCACATTTCATTAAACCTTAAAAACACTATTTTCAATTAAAACTGTCAGATAACCTCCATGTTCAAATCTCTGATTATGAGAACGAATCTAAAAACTTTTCTCATAATTTCCAACCTAGGGACCAATTCTTTCGATTCGATTTTCGATAGTGAACATTGTAATTTTGCCTGGTAGAAGTTATACTCCTATTCCAAAATTTTCCACCTCGTCAAAGTAATTGCGCTTAATATTTTTTCCATATCTGCTTTTTAACACAATAAAATTATTTTTTTAATCACGCATCTTATAATTTAGCAGATCAAAGTAAATATCTCTCTCATTCAAACAATTTACTTTTGTCCTTTCTAGGACAATATTACACCTCAACAACGTTTCGGCGATCTTCCAGTTTTTCACATTGTTAAAAGATGTAACGACTAGTGAAAGATTAAAAAGTATGCCTTGTAATATCAAAGTTTACCAGCGCCCGCCTAAACTTTCAATTGTCACGAGATTCCTAACTTCGATAGTTAATCGTCTTGTACCTCTTGTACATATAATACTTATTTGCAAACTGGTAAAAAAGACCTTCGTGAATAAATTAAAAGTAAGATAAATTTGAGCTTATGATACATTCTAGAGACAGTAATTAAATTGGGAAAACAAATGTTCTTACATGACACCTATCACTATGCACATGAATAAAATAATCGGCTGGTATTGTCGTGTCGTATTTATTTAAATACAATTAAATCTTACCTAGAACACCATAAATACCAGAATCTGCTAGGTATTTTCCATAAGCTGGTATGATTTTTGTATTTAGTTGACCATCAGCTGAGAAAGGTGTGAAAACAGGGGCCATAAGACCCTCAAATTTGTACAACTTTTCCTGAAACATATCAAATCATGAAATTTCCCGACTAAATTGATGGCCTTGCAATTGATGAGCTTAAAGTACAAGTCTATCGAAATAAACGCACTTACCATTGTTAAAATGATTCTGCCTCGGCAAGATGTATCGAGAAATATTTCACGTGCCTTATCTTCAGAACATTTCAAGGCTAAAGTGCGGGATCATAAATTTATTTGTTTGTAATTTTCAATCAGTCTCGTACTAAATCTAAAATAGGTGTGATGGTGCATATACTCAGAAGAAAATAAGTCAGAAACTCGCTCGAATCTTTATGGAAAAACAAACCGCCGATTCACTAATAAATTAAAGTTACTATACTGTATGATACTAAAAACAAATTAACTATTGAGGATTAATCATTTGATTAATATCTCTAAATTCGGCTCGATTAATCAAATCAAAGCTGTTATTCAGAGAAATAGGTACCTAAGTTGTGTTATTTCAGTATGTAAACATCATCGCATGTTTTAATGCTCTATTGATATATCTATATATTATTAAAGAGATAGGCCAGCATAACCGTTGAATTGATATTTTCCCAGAGAAAATTAATCAAAATATATCCTTTGTGAGCTGCTTTTAATCATTAAAGGATGGAGGAATCAGTGATATTCCGAACTTCATATTCCTACTGTAGTACTCTTTCCCAAACCTACATTTCATTGTTAGCAGTTTCCTCATAGTTTTAGGAGTATTGAAATAGTTTAATATACAAACCAAAATCATTTTATCTCTCTTGGTGGGAGGCTAAAGATTGAATACACTTATTTATTTTAATAAATAGTTTTATTTCCTTTCTTTTCTTACATGATCTTGAATACATCAATGTGCTTTACTTTTTAAACAAAATCAGTAGGTAAAAATATTATGCTACCCTTTTCAAGGATTATATTGTTCTTCTATACTTGATTTTAAACATTTAAGCCCAATTCTCTTTAAAGAGATAATATTTGAATGCTAGCAATGCATTCATAGTGAAGTTTAATAAAAAATCTTCTTATTGAATACCTTATGGCATTAATGACTTTCAAATAAGGATCTCAAATAGCCAAGAAGTCTTGCAACATATTTTTTCCCCAAGAATATCTGAATTTCCTTACTTTATCTTATTATCCACCATATTAACTATATATCATCAGCAAATCATTAGTTTGCATTCCTTATGAGATATCACTAAAGAGAGAACTCACTGGTTTTCAGTCTCAAATCAATTATCTGAATTGCCACAACAGTATTATGAACGATTCAGTCTCAGTGATGTTAAAGCTCAAATACTATTTTATTTATAGCTGAAATGCTATGCCACTTGCAAATACCATCCTAATTGTGAAATCAAAAAGAAGTTATTTAACATTTGAGCATATAATTATTTTATAATAGGAGAAAAGTCAGCATTCTTATTATATTTTACTTCTGGCTATATTAAATTGATTTCCATTCTATGGTATATCTGTTTAAGTATGTTAATAATTAAATGATTAAGAAGTCATGCAAGTCTAATAAATACTTTTCAGAAATTTTGATGAAAGGGCAATTCATAAAATTTCTGTATAGATGTGAAATTAATAGCCTAAATGCCCTCAATATTGCTAAATATTATTTTTTTTGCTTAAAGTTCTAAGGATTTAAAATCCTACAATATTGTTCTTAATCAAAAAATTACATCAGATTCTTTAAATTACTTTTTAATGAGTAAAAATTTAACTATGAATGACATTTGGGTTAAAAATATTAGAATGAGTTAACTAGAGTAACAGAATTAACTGACGAGGAAAGAGTATTCAATGGAAATGAGTTTAGGTTATACTCTCCATGCATTCAATGCTGTAATTTGTTTTTATATATTAGAAATCAACTATAACAATAAATTTTGAGCTTATATACATTAAAAGATGGACAAATATGAATTATTTAGTAATGAAAGCAATAAGTAAAATAAAAATTGAAATTATCTATCTTTTGAATCTTAATCTCCTTCAATCTAATTTTTGAATGGCTTGAATCTTCATAAGACAATAATGGTTATGAAAAATACATCAGCATTCATCCATGATTAAAAAGATCCCCTGCCAATAACAGAAATTTCATAAAAAACAAACATTTTTAATTTTATTTTTCTTTGAAGGAATCCATTTTCCTTACATTAATAAGTCAAACATTTATCAAAAATTTAATTAAAATTTAGATTGGAATTCTAACTTCTTTCATCTCTTCCTTTTAAAAGCCTTATTAGGTCCTTTACTTGAATTCTTTTTCTTGTCAAATTTTGATTTAGCATTCTTGTCCTCTCGTTGCTTTACATTTGCTCTGAAAAGTATGAAAGTTATATTAAAAACAGTTACTACTTCCACAAAAGGTTTTAAAAAATAAATCAAAGAAATGCCTCAAAAAACTTACTCATATCGCATACGTTTAACTCCTTTCCGGCTTACATCAGTCAAATCCTCAGCAAATGAGGATTTTCGCTTCCCTGAATAAGAAACAAAAATGAAATGCAGTATGTAGACTGATAAGTATTTGGGATCTAATTTGTGAATGAATGGCACCTCATTAAGATACTATTCTACATATTAATTCTCTAATTCTGCCAGAATGTTAACAGCAATATTTAAAAAATAGATTGATACATTGTCAATTTAGTACAAAATTAGTCAAGTAATCTTTAGCAAATAACACAGTATACCTTCAAGTGAAAAAATAATCACTTTACTCATGTCAGAACTATAAAGTAATCATATTTTGAAAGGCCAAATCAGTTCATACAAATTATAATACTTATGATATCTCCTTGCCTTATTACATCAAAGTTGATAATTTCTCAGTACCATGAAACATAAATGTATCCTTACAAATTAAATATATAAAAAACTTAAACTACACAGCTTCTTAGCTTCAATTACCTGAGGATCCACTTCCAGTTTTTCCTTTGTTATTGCCTTCAAACGGAACTGTTCGCAGGCGACCAGGTTTACTCTTCCGCTTAGCTAGACGAACTTGCAATGCTGCAACCTTTTCTAGTTCTTTCCTAGCACGTATCTCTGCAGGATCTTTTGCTCCCTTTTCTTTTTTCTTAAATTTCTCAGCTTTGGCTTTGACTTTTTTACCTGCGCGAACACCTCTTGCTTTGAATTTCTTGGGACTATCATCAGCATCATCTTCATCACCTGAATCATCCTCACCCCTGCCCTTTTTCTTCTTTTGCTTTTGCTTAGGATCACTTAATGATAGCCTAGCTAAATTTGTAAAAAAATAATTAGATTAGAAGAAAAATTTTTAGATAAAAATAACAACAGGAAATTAGGCAAATGAAGATAAATCTAGTTACACTAGATATTTTAGCTAAAAAGGTTTCATAAGATATCATTTTCCATTTAATGACTAAAAGAAGAGAATATGCTTAGGATGCAACATATTCACCCCATGGATTTATTACAATCTTTCCTCCTCAAATCTTACTTCCCAAAAACATCCAGATACAATCTAATAGACATAAAGGCAGATGAAAGAGGAAGTTAATCATTAGATAATGCCAATGGCTGTTATTACCTTTTTCTTCCTTCCTTTCCTTTTGAGTCTGAAACCAAGTTCGGGGCCTCTCTATAGATCCTTTCTTTTCATTAAGCATATTTTCCACTTTCTTTGCTTGGCCTTCAGCTTTCTGCAATAGACGCTCAGATTCTTCCTCTTGCAAAATTTGTTTTATATCATCTTCCAGGGCAGCAACTTTTTTTCTGTACTTCTCCAAAATTTCTGCACAAAGAGAAATGGTTAAGTGAATAAAATATGCTTTTCTGCTAATTTGAATTTTATACCTTAATTAGTCTCTTCAAAAATGTGTAAACTACTTTTCCTCAATAAATCTGATGTGGCCAAGCTCAACTTTGAGGGAGGGAACCACACTAAAGAATTAAAACATAATTTTTAAGTCTTTGCTTTCTTTCCTTTATGGTAAATGAGGTAAAATTTCTTATAAATCATTGAATTATCAAAAAGAGAAAGATTTTTCTATTTCTTATTTTCATACACACATTGTGCTCCCATTGCTTTTATTAATGCGATTATAAAACTCTTGACAGAAAAATATCATGTATCAAAGAGGAAAAGCAGATTGCTGAGACAGTAAAAGATGTATTACATATGTATCCTAATGAGAAGTGTTCTATATTTTTTTTCATGTTCTCTCTGATATTTATAAGTCTTCAAACAGATACACACAAGGTCAATTAAATCAAATGTGCACTAAAAATACTGTCTAGTTAACATTAGACAGGTATTTATAATCAGTTAAATATACATTATCAGATGTGAGTATAACTTTTGCAGAACCCCATCCATAGGTTATAAGTCATACAAGGCAAATAATTAATATTAATTTTACACAGCTTGATAACTGGTGTAACTCATGATTGGCAGAAAATTAGCAAATTTAAGAAACAGAAAATTTCAATTAAATTTTGTGGTTGACCTACTCAGGAAATAGGAAACATGCTTATAGATACTTATTTACTTAGTGCAAAAATTACTCCTTAATCCTCAATTAATTCTGATAAAACATACCTGGTGGAATGACTCTGCTTTTCACAGGATTGTGAGCACGTCTAACAACCTCTTTGACTAAACGGCGCTCCCCTTCACCAGCAAGTGAAACAGAAATACCAAAACGACCAGCACGAGCTGTCCTACCCACTCTATGGACATAATGCTCTAAAGTTGCAGGCAGCACAAAATTTATCACCTAAAATATAAATATTGGGAATGACAAATTACAGACAGAATAAGAAAATGAGAAATAATTGTGCCTTTTCATCCTTCATTATGAACTAAAATTAAAGATATATTATAATCTATAATTATAATGTAAATTTGTTTTAGTTAGTGAAGGATTGAAAAAGTATTATTGGATCAGTTAATGGTAAAATAGTGGAATCTTGATTTTCACTGCACCATTTTCCAAATTATAAAATAATGGAATTTCTATATTGGAATAGGAATACAAGGAAAATTTTAATCCTAAATTTTTCTAGTTTTTGAATTATTCATTTTAACTTTCCAAAGTCTGTCAGTGGTTCAGGAAAAAAATTATAGGGGACAGGGACAAATATAAATTCCACAGCAAAGATTTCTTTGAGAAGAAAATGTTTACGACAAAGAAAGCATTAATGGCTTGAGTAAAAAGCATTTATTATTTGAGAATAAATATAGAGTAGGATCTACATTCAGTATAGAAATTTATCTTGAACACCAACACTGGGATTCTCAACATGACTATAATTATAATAAATAAGATTATATCTAATACATCACTTATAAATATATTATTTTTTAAATAATAAATTATGATTGATAGCAGAAAATATTCCATACAAAATATAAATGGCAATAAGCAGTTCAATTGCGCATAGTACATATAATTTAAATAATTCTATTGTTACATTATCAAGTTAAAGGGAAGACTTTATTACCTGGATCACTGGTTATTCCTTAAATACCCCAACAATTAAATAATAATTAACCGACAGTGATATACTAGCTTTTTAAGAAATCTTGAAGATAAAATATTTGAACAAAACCACTTTATTTAATTAACATCTGTTCCTATTATAATGAGATGCAAATTTGGATGGAAGAGAAGCTCATATAAGCCTGTCTTTGCCAATTAATGGTCTATCTTTATACCTTACAGAGCCAGGTACACAGCTCTGGTGCTAAGTAACTGGGTTCAAACATTTTCCTAGATTTCATCAAGTACTTTTTGCATATAGATATATGCAAAAAGTACTTGATGAAACAGTTTTGCATATAGTAGTGATTAAAAGAACACTTCTAAAGACAGTGAAAACCATGAGCAAACTTAGCTTTCTTTCATGTATCCTTTCTTCCTGATATTTTCATTGAGTATATTCCTAAGAGATATGAATTACAATTGTGTATAGATAAAAATAACTTGCTAAGAAAACACTCCTGCATACACAACATATATCCTACTACAGTAATCAAGAAGCAACTCACATAGTGTTTTCAAAAAGCTTATTCATCTTACATTATCTATAACAGCTCAAGTTAAGGTTTACAACTATTTTTAATATACACCTTGACACATTTTTAGCGAATTATTTTTAAAAGAGTACCCTGAAAATTGTAGAAATTATTGGCTATTGACTTATAATGTTACACTTTTAATCAAAGGTCTATAATAAAACTTACAGTTTTTACACCCCTGATATCAAGACCTCGAGCTGCAACATCAGTAGCTACAAGTACATCTAGTTGCTCCTCTCGGAATCTTTTTAGAGCATCTAGCCGCTGAGGCTGAGTCAGATTACCATGCAATTCTCCTACCTGTTCAATGAAAAATATTTGGGTTAACATTTTCTCTTCATGCATATTCTTTGATGTAATTTTTTAGCAATTAAAAATTGCATCCATGACATTAAATATAGTTTTAAGCAATTTAATCAAGTAGGTAAAACAGAGACCAGAAATAATAATATATTTTGATGAATGAGAGAAGATAGCTACAATCAGTGATTAACCAAGCATATGACTTTAACTCATATAAAAATTATTTTCCATTAGACTACAATGTAAAGCTGAATATTCATACCATAAGTATTCAAAGCATTAAATCAATGTATTAATTGTGGCCTACAACCTATAAATTAATTTATAAGTTACAAGAGTTGAATTCATCACAAGGGAGAAGAAAGCTGTTATTGATAACAACCAATCAATAGGGGTAAAAGTAATTCTTTCAGAATACATTTGAAAATCAGAGGATCATCAAATATATACTTAATAATATCGTTTTTCAATAAATATTAGGGATTCTAATATATATTAGAGGTGAAAGTGAACGGATTTTTATTAAATAAGAAATTATTTTTGCAGATAAAAACTGAGTTGAAATTGACTGAAATATTTTATTTTTGACATTTCTCATACAATACTGCAAAAAGCAAAACGAGAATATGTTTTTAGAAAAAACTAATCCTTCCTTGGAGATCAACCATTAGAACAGATAATATCTGATATTTTTATAAGTCAGTTGAGTTTTTGGTCAAATTTTATGGATTAAACCTACCTTAACCCCTAATAGTCCCAATAAGATGTGAATCCTGTGAGCTTGCTTTTTTGTTTGTACAAATACCATGGTATGGTCACGAAATGTTCTCAAGATTAAAGCAGCTAAGAGAGCCTCTCTATCTCCTTCACGACCTTCCCTGATCCTAAATAACAAATATAAAAATTTATTAAGATTATTAGCAGAAGACTAACAACTAATACAATTAAATGGGTAGGAAGCCTATATCATACATAGAAAATTAAAATTAATTGCACTAATACTTGCATAAGAAATATTATTCTGACAACTTTAGTATGTAAATGAATTTTTGGATACCCATCAATAATAGACAAACTAATGACCATCAGAAGTTTTCATTTTTAAATACAAAAGCAGTCTTTATTCATCCTATTCTCCATAACCCCATTATTTGCATTTTTCTTTAAAAGTTAGTAAGAGAATTATAAAATGTATTGCATAATATGAAAGAAATTAATTACATTAATTAATGTTAATCTTACAAGGGAAACCTCTTAACTTGGGATAGTAGAGAATAAAATGCATCTCCTCTGTATAAAGACCATACTTTTTGAAATGTTGCATAATCTAAAAGATTTAATTATTTTATGGCAAAAGTAAGAAAAGGAAAGGACAACTATTCCCAAAAATTAGTCACACAATAAGAATTATACAAAAGACAAATAGACTTTTAAAAGCAAACTATAAAATCAAACAGTTAGTTTTTAGTTTAGAGCACAATGAATTCCCACTAAAAACTTCAAAAGTGGGTTACTAAATAAATAATAACTACTAAGAGTTATTTTTAATTACTTAGCTCCTACTAAAAAGTAGTTATTATAAGACAGATATTTAATAGAAAACAATAAATATATCTTTACTCAATTAATTTTGATTATTGGATTTAATGTGGTACCAACCTGACGAATTCTTGACGAAGATTTAAAGCAACATCCCCAGTATTATCAACAAAAAGCTTAACTGGATGTGTAAGGGACACACTGGCCAGATCCTTAACCTCTTCAGTCATTGTTGCTGAAAATAACAATGTTTGTCTAGTTCTAGAACACTGCTGAACTATCTCTTTCATTTGCTCAGCAAAGTACTCATCAAGCATCCTGGAATGAAAATGGAACATATTAATAAAAAACTTTGCATTTAAACATTCCTAAAATTTATTACAACTATATGATATACAATAAAACTGTTACTAAAACCAAGAAAACCAAACAAAACAAAATTAAAAATTTGCAGATAAAATCAATTCAAAGGATTGCTAAAATCTGACGAAAAGTCAAATTTCAATAAAAAGTAACAGAAGTCTGTTTCAATAAGATTTATTCTTTTCATTAAAAAAATGTACTCTAAGAATAAAGTAAATAGCACAACGAATAATGAAGAAGATGCTAAATGTTATATGAGCTAAAAATTTAATATTTATCCAGTGAGATATCCTTTTTTTTAGTTAAAGGATATTAAAAGATCTTCACATACTATAAAGTTGGGGAGATTTGATATCTTTTACTAAGATATTCCTTCCATATCTCCTTTAATCTCTGTGAAGCAGTGAATAAAATTTATTTAAACGTAGTCATTTATAAGTCAACTGGATTTTTTCATAGAAATTTTGTATACAGTTTATGTAGTACACAGCAGAGAGAATAAACATATTATAGTATAATTTAATTGAAAGAGACTGCATCTGAGTCGAGACCAAGACCTTTTAGGGGAAGGACATGCCTAATTAGCTCTTTGTGAAAGGATAGCAGGTA
This sequence comes from Pachydiplax longipennis, assembly GCA_036926295.1. Lineage (NCBI taxonomy): Eukaryota > Metazoa > Arthropoda > Insecta > Odonata > Libellulidae > Pachydiplax > Pachydiplax longipennis. The sequence continues at coordinate 25,362,441 of JAVFKF010000012.1, forward strand.
TCAGTTGCCATGGCAAAGGTAAGTGGAAAGATTGGGAGTCTGAAATGTCGTGAATGCAGTAGAAACTTAAGGGTAGGCATTCACTGTGAGTTGTGCGATTCTTGGTTCCACACTGATTGTAGTAAAATTAATATTGACGAATGTGAAACTAATGGATGGACGTACAAATATTGCACTGATCTTGGAGTGCCGAAGCTGCTGGAGGAGAAAGACAGAGAATTGGAGGAGCTGAGAGAAAATTTGCAGGTGGCAGAGAAGAAAATCTGTGAACTGACGGAATTGAATACTTTGCTCAAGGCTGGCAATCCAGGTGGATCCTCTGAGGAAGGATGGAGCACCGTTGTGAACAAACAGAGGACACCGGATAAAAAGGAAAGTATAACAGGATTATTGGAGATTCGATGTAGCGCTTTGGGAGGAATGCAAAGAAATGGGATAAAGGTTGATGTTGACCCAGGGATAAGAAATGAACAAGTGGAACGAAAAATAGAAAATATGGAGGGTAAAATGGATGAAAAGTTGGTAATTCTTCATGTGGGCACTAACGACTTAAAACTGGCCAAATCAGAAGACCATGTAATGGGTTTAATGTATGATTTCTGTAGGGTGGCAAAGAAAAAATTCAGTAAGGCAAAGATTGTTGTGAGTGGAATTATAGAGAGGAGTGATAAGCCATTTTGGTGGATTAATAAGGTGAACAGGAGGTTTGATTTGCTTTGTGAAAAATAGAGAATTCATTTTGTAGATCCAAATAGCAGTATTAATTGGGGAGCCTTGGGTTGGGATGGTCTTCATTTAAATAGAAGGGGTAATTACAAATTTGGTAGAATGCTAAAAGATGTAGTTGATTCAATGAAGGGAAAATAAGAAGGGAAGAGAGGGTTGGCACTATATGGGAAAGGAAATTCAAAGGAGCAATGAGGGAAGGGTTATAGGGAATGATTTTATAAGGGTGAATATAACTCAAAATATAAATTATGTTATTGAAGAAGAAGCAAATTTAATAGATGTTTTTCTAGTGAGACCTGAGATATTCAGCGATCTAGAGGTGTTTGTTTGTTTCCAGGAATAAGAGACCATCAGGAAATTTCCATGGAAATACTTTGGAATCATAAGAGCGTCGCCTCCCCTTCAAACAGGGTTGTATACCAGTACAAAAAGGTAAATATTGTTGCGTTTCAACATTTTTTGGTGGAGAAATACGATGAATGGGCAGGTAGAGGGGGAACCGTTGATAAAGAATAGAACAATTTTAAGTGTATCCTAACTTCTTCACTTAATGCTTGTGTGCCAGTGAAACCTATATAAGAAAATAGTGACTAGGAATATTACAATAAGAAAATTAAATGACTTAAGGTTAAGGTGCGCAAACTGCATAAAATGAGAGTACTTTTCAAAAGATACCATTCTAAATATAAAGAAATCCATAAAATTCTAAATAAAGAGAAAAAGAAAGTTCAAATTCACTTCTTGGAAAACATTCTCTCGGCTAAACACAATAGCCATTTTTATAGCTATATGAGAAAGCAAAGCAAACCCAGAAAGGACATTCACATACTAATAGATAGTAATGGGGAAGAGTATTTTAACAATGGTGAAAAAGCTCAGGAATTTTTTGTAAAAAACTGCACCAAAAGAAACATCAAGCATGCTGGATCTAAGACAACCACTGGATGATGGAAAGCAATACTTGTGGTTCAACATAGGCTTTAACAATATATTTAAAAGAATTAGTTCACTTAAGAGTAAAATATCTGTCAGACCAGACAAAATACAGGCAGAGGCCTTCACTCCCCCAAATAATGGCTACCACCTGTTCAGGTGCCTACTCGTAGTCTTATCTACAAATAAATAAATAAATCTAAGAAGAGAATTTTAGAGAATAAGTGAGAAGCAAGAAATAAAGAAAATCTAAATGACAGAAGAAGAGGTGAAAAGAACACATTTCGAACTTAAATTCCACCAAATAAACTAGTTGTTTCATGAATTATTTGTGAATATCAAATGAAATATGATCAAATAACATCTTACCTATCTGCTTCATCAAGAACCAATACTTCTATACTATCTAATGTAAAAGTTGGGGTATTTTTAAGATGATCAATAAGCCTTCCAGGTGTAGCTATAACTATATCAGGATTCTTCCGCAGAACAGCTTCCTATAAGGGTTGAAACAAAATCTCTTATTTAATGGAAGAACAACTAAGTAATTCTAATATAAAGAGATAATACAATGCTTAGCATACATAATAAATACAGGCCTTATTATATTAGGTACAGTCACTTACAAAAAAAAGTTACCACTTCCAAGGGGCAACTCGTCCAATAGACCCCTCGTTTCGGGCGAGCGAGCCTCCAGAAGAGAGAGAGAGAGAGAGCGGAAATAAAGATGGAGGACGTTGTCTGCTATGCAGGTCCACGTTGAGCGTTTGAAAGGATTTGTTTTCGTTATTGTTATTAAAATAACTTATTTAAAGCGATTTTTTAGTGACATTAACATGGCAGAGTAATATTATAGCGATTCAGAGGTCGGGATGGATTAATTTGGTGATTTTAAAGTTGTTTCTTTGATATAGTTTTACTTTAGATTTTTTGCATGTAGTATAGCAATCGTGAATATATTCTAAGCTAAAAATTTTAGAATTTTTAAACATCATTTATACGCTGATGATCCGCAGATATATCTCGATTCTACAGCTGCCCGCTTCCCTGAATGTGTTCAGTATGCGAACCATGACTTCCAACAAAGTCACCAATGTAGCAAGGACAATTTTTTGAAGATAAATCTTAAAATTACAAGCCATTGTCATCGGACATCCCAAGTTATTAAAACGAACTATTGGAAATATTAATGCAAACCTCTTGAACGATTTTGAGATCCCATTCTGTAACGCTCTTAATAATATCGGTGTTTGCATAAACATCTGAGGGGATGGATGGAAGAATAAACGTTTTCACAAATTTTCACGACCGTGCTCCGACGCCGTACCGAGCATTTCAGGGAAATATGGAGTGGGTAGTGAAGGACGGGAAAGGACTCTCCTCCTCCCCCACATCTGGGTAAGAAAAGAGCAATAAAGTTGAGGGCTGTTTATGACCTCCAGAAATTTTCGAAGTCTCTTTCCTTTTACTTGTATGAAATTTTCTGGTAGAATCGCTTACACATCTGAGCATAGCCAAGAGACACTGCGAGTCGGGCGGTGGCCCAGGTCAACGATGATAAGGGAGGGCAAAAGTGTGGAAAGTAAGTCGAATATTTACTGGAAAGTGGCAAGCTTCGAGAATCTATTTATTAACAAACCCATTGAAAAGCACTTGCGAAGATAATAAGCTATATAAACGAGTCTCAGGATAACGCAGACGCACTCACCCATAAGTGTATAATATTTTAAAATCTCATTGCTAATGATAGGTGGTAGAATCACAGAAAATGATATTTTTAAGGAATATTCCACAAAACAAATTTCAAAGTGAAAATCTCGCATCAACTATGATTAGTTCACTTATTGAATCAGAAAAAATAATGCTTGCCACTTCAGTGCAAAGGCAATCTAATTCATTAGATTTTAATACCATATTCATAGTAATATGAGTAATGATAACGATTATAACTTGTTACATGTTATTTGGATTGAAAAGGAATTTTGTAAAGGTTATTCTTCGAAAATATAAATCCGAGGAATGGCGCGCAAAGAAACCTAATTGAATTAGCGCATAGTAAGGAAGCTATTAGAAAAGGATCTAGAATAGAGCTAGTCAGAAATTGAGGGATAAGGAAGAACTGTCCTATGCCCTCAGTAACACCGTAAGAAGAGGCATTTACAAGTAATCTATATTTATGAGAATAAGAGTGAGAAATTGACATATAATAGTATGGTATACAAACAAAATATGTTTTAGTATAAGTGAAATGTGTTTGCAATGCACCACTCTAGTGAAGAACTCAGCGTTTCTGAGATTCCATCGATTAGAATAGACAAAATGAATGGAGTGAAAAACTCAGATGCTTTTGGGAGAGGGTTCTCGACAATGCATATTCATTGATTACTTCCTAGAAATACTACGTTCTAAAATGGACCTTCACGGCTGGTATCCCATTGACCCCATCTCTTCCCCCGCTGCTTAATCCTTAGACCTCGCTTTTCTTTTCCGAGATCCGCATACGCCGAATTAAGTGAACCCCTTCCGCCTACCTGCTACTCCCTAGCCATTCCATTATCTGCTAATCTTTCTCCCCTTAATCCCAAACGTGATTCCGGGCGTCATTTCTACGAAAAAACTTTTACCAAAACTATCACCAACAACTTCAGCGCCAGGGCTCTCCCTCACCTCACCCACTATCGCTTTATTGTAATCTGGTCGTCAGTGGATTAAATATATATATTAAAATATATTGCATTAAATAGATCGACGTAATTTGAAGGTGTTTTATTTGTAATTTTCCTATTTATGGATAATACCCATGGCATCCTACTTGCCCGGGTGCGATGGGGGGGTGCGATGCAAAGGGTGCGATGCACCCATAGGACGGCGCGGCTTAGGGTGAAAAAATAGCGTTCATTTCCCTCTCTTTATCAAGTATCGAAACTCATTTAAGGTTCTTCCATTCAGCCATGATGATATGTATTCGGAGAGATGAAATGAATATCATCGAAATAATTAAAAATATATTCAATATGGTTTCACTAATCTCATTTAGAAATATTAGCCAACAGAGAAATAACGCATAGAACGTCTTATTCATCCGATGTGTTCGCTATTACGCATATGCGAAACAAGATCATCCCTGTAAGCGGATTTTGAAGGGTTAACGTATTCTTTCACTGTTACTCCATTTCTGTTCTAATTACGTTTTCTCTAATTTCCCCTTCTTTTGACAAAATTCATAGCATTGCATTTTCTCTTAATGATCTTTTATTTAAGCTCTATTATTTATTATTTTTTTACGGAAAAGTTCGTCCAGCGAGCATGTGGAGCATGAAGAAAAATAATGAAGTCCTTTCCAAACCTCCATTGATGGGAATTTATACATAAGCAGAAAATATGGTCAACTAAAGTATTTCTTGTCGGATTTTTTTTCGAAGAAGAGTGAATTACGTGTGAGATTTGAGCCGATTTAAGAAAAATCCGAATTACTTCCTTTATAATACTACATTGCTTATACAGCATCCAAATGAAAGAATTTTAGCCAGTATTTAAAGATAATAACGTCAAACAAGCTTCAAAACATGCGTAAGGAGGAAGACGAAATGCGCGCTAAAAGCAGAGCCGCTCATAGACTCGCTCTCATCGAGCTCCTCGTCTGTTAAGCGGGTTGCATCCTTGAGTGGTAACTTTTTTTTGTAAGTGACTGTACAAAAGAAAAGGATACATTTCATTGTAAGAAAAATCATTACTTATGCTAATTGGAGCAAAAACTGATGTTTGAGGGTAATTAAAAGCATTTAATAAGAAATGTGGGCAAGGTAATGGCAAGTGATAGAACTGCTGAGGTTCATTCCTTTGAAGAGAATTGAGTTGCTGGATCAAAAGATGGAATTTCTCCAGCTATCCAAGATAAATTACTTTAAAAAGCATTAAAAAATTCATCACTGACTATAAGACATTTACTTATAAACAAACTTTTAAAACAAAATTTAATGAAAACATGCAAAGTTTATCTATGTACAAGAGAGGAATATAAAGTCAACTGAATGAGAAATATATTTGAAGTGCAAGACACAACTTCAACAAAACCTATATTTTAGATTATTTTTCTTGATGTATTGAAACAATAGAATATAAAAACCAATCATACAAAGGTTGATCAACACTGTGTTTCAAAAAGACAGGAAATTTAGTTCACGCAAAAAGCTGTTATCTTGCGTAAAAATTCAAGGACCCACCTACTCATGAGATTGTCTAATACATAAATATAAATAATGCATAGACTATTTTTCATTTTAGGAAATAAAGGAATTCAAGAAATATAAAAGCAGTAAATTTAACAAAGCCTTCCCTTAGTCACTATGCAAAGGACTAAACTAATTTTTAAGGGATTTATGTTTCAAGAAATCATACCAGAGTAACATATTAATTTATCAAGATGAGGCAACAGGGCAAGAAGCATAATGGATCAAAAAAATTCTGCCTTTTCTAGATTTTGTTGAAGTTGTAAAAAGAAGCTTATGGGTGTAAGCAGATGATATTTTACCTGAACTTTGACATCCAAACCTCCAACAGACAATCCCACATCAACTGTTGTGAACTGGGCAAGTTGGCGAGTGACTTGATAAACCTGGAAAATATTGCATAAGACAAAGATATTAATAGTTTCAATAATTAGAACAAAAGTAAAAGGAATAAATTCCCATTAATACTTATGAATAATTGCTGCTGTATCATTGTCTGAGTTCATATAATTATTAGCTGTAGGCTGCTTGTAAATAAATAATAATATTAAGTTCACAGAGCAAAAGAATTTTTTTATATCAAACTTTCCATGAAAATATTCTTACTAGTAGATGGTACAGGATGATGGCAGTAAATTGTAAAGGTATATAACTAGAGTAATGGAAAAACACCAACAGTTTCACATGTTTGGAGGAATATTGAGACCTACAAAACACTCATTTTTACTCAAACTTACTATGACAAAACACTGAACAGAAACTTCTCTATAATTACAAAACATTAGCCAAATAAAATAATCTAGAAAATAAGAAACCATCTTCAAAGGTAAAACTCTTAGTAACTCCCTCAGTTTTTCCTTTCAAAATAGTTGCTGTGAAATTCTACGAAGTAAAGATTGATCATATTAACTTTACGGAAGATAACGTCCAACCAAATCTAGAAATTTCATCATCAGAATCAAAATATAATACTATAAAACAGAATAATAAATAAATATAATAAATAAATTTCTGAAGATTATCTCAAGAATGAAGTCTTCTCAAATCAGGAATAAACTGCTAAGAAAGACAACATAGATGAAGATTACACCTTTTCTCTTACATTTGTCCATGAGCAGGCCAGATAGAGGAAAAATTTTCTGCAGGCTAGAATGTGCCTGAAGTAGCTTAAGGTCAAGGTTTTTTTTTGGAGTACATCTGATTTTTTTCTAAAATTAATTGGAAATATATGCCTGTTTTAAAATGTTTGGTATAGGTATAAAACACGACTAAAACTAAAAGATTTATTTGTATTACAGCAGAATTCTCAAACAAATTTCAGACAGCCCCAGGTTACTTGAATATACTAGTAGCAAGCAGGATAGATCTGGCCAGTGGGGCACAGTTAGGTCATGCCTATCTTGATAAACATAATTATTACAAAAAATATTTCACAAAATACTTACTTGGACACCTAATTCTCTTGTTGGAACAAGAACTAATACTCTGGTAACAGCCGCACCCTGTTTTGGTTTATATAAAAGCCTTTCTAAAGTAGGCAGCATATATGCAGCTGTTTTTCCAGTGCCAGTAGCTGCACAAGCACAGATGTCCCGTCCCAAAAGAGCAACAGGTATGGCTGCAGCTTGGATTGGGGTTGGATGAACAAAATTCATTGCAGATATTGCCTAAAATACATTAAAAGGTTAGAAAGTCTTTTACAATCCAAATAATCACCATTAAACTACTTTGAATACAATATATAATTGATAGTGCATTGTAAGTGCAGCATAAAATAATATATTTTATACATCTAGGGAGGGGAAAATGACCATGGCTGTAGTAAAATATTTGATTATAAAAGCTCAAACATCTTACAAACTGGCATATGCAGAAAGACAATAAGAGACATACTTGAACACATTTTTCCGTCAATTTTTCCATAACAACTTTGAAAACTAGTGAAATACATGAAGAAAAGAAATAAAAAGGGAAATATATTCTATATATTTCCCTTATATATATTTTCCTTTAAAAAAAGTGAAAATAACTTCTCACAATGTTTCTTATTTACAAGAGATGTTATGAATTCTACACAATAATCTGACTTATCAGATTCTACAATATTATAGATGCCACAAATCACAGAATTTTTCTGTATGTTACATCTGAGGAGAAGAAAATTGCATGTCTATAATTTAGTTTTTTTAAATCAAGTTTAAATAGTAGGATTCCTTATCCTATCCTACTTTAAATAGTAGGATAAGATAGGGATTTTTCAGACTTGTTCCATTGAGGCTGCACACCAATTTAAAACTTTCAGACTTATTATCAAGACTTTAGCTTGACTAATTATGCAGTGCAAAATTTATATCCCTCAAGATCACATTTGACTATCCAGCTTGAGTTAAATTAATATTTCATTCAGAAAAGTAAAAAAAAATCTAATATTACCTTCATCAGTGGACGAGACAGGTTCATCTCATAAAATGATGCATTTTCATCAAACGGAGGGGCATCATCAAAGAACTCACTTGATTCAGCTGGATCTTTCTCATCTGTATCTTCTACATCCTTTTCTTCTAATTTCCTTTTGTTTCTCATGCTGTTTTTCAAAGCCCTTTCTTTGACTTGAATTTTATCTGAAAATTGGCCATTCAAGATGAAGATCCCTTACCCTATATTCACTGTTTCATATGATGTACACAGACTAGTATTCTCATAACAGGCATACAAACAATTCAATATCAACATGTGCAATGTTATATGTAGTATAATGTTTTAGCTGCCTTTTAAATGATGCGTTGATTAATTTAAATTCACAAGGTGTTGACTGAATATGTTTGTCCTTAATGATTATGACCATCGTTAATTAATTTGATGACCTTCAACAACACATGGATGCTAATTGTCAAACGTGTCTGATACAGATGTACCACTTAAGAGTCCAATAAAAAGTTTGCAATTTACTTTTGAACAAAACAATGAGTTTTGCTACGTACAATAGGGGCAAAGGCATAATTTTCAATGTCAAACAAGATAAATTATACAAGTTTCTAGTATAAAACTTCAACACTGCTCCCTCAAAAGCTTTGATGGAACAATGAGAGCTTCTCTTCGAAGGTAGGAGGAAGGTGAGGGTGTGTCAGATTGAATAATAGTCGAAAAGAATTAAACAAACTACAAGTTTTTCGCATATTGCGAAGGAGTGGCTCGTAAATAAAAATAAGCAGTGTCGGATAAGAGAGAGTTACGTGGATGCCTAGCATCCAAGCCCTCATTTTGAAAAGGCAACCTCCTTTCGCAGAGGGTAAATAATTTATAAGTAGTTTTGTTCTGCCAAATATCCTAAATATATATTTTGGTAAATATTAATTACTATAAGGGAAGGAGGAGGCACCATGGATGTTTGCATCCGAGCCCCCTTCGGCATATCGCCGGTCCTAATAATAAATACCAAATAGGGAAATTGAAACTTAATATACTTGAAAGAAGAATACCCCCTTCATAAATCACTATCACTTAAAAAGGAAGGTATAATCCTTTCTAATCAGGTCGTTTTAATGATCATGGTCCACGTTAGAGGAATCACTACTTGAAAAATAAGTACCTTTTTGTAGTTCATCTTCAGAGAGTGAAATATCATCATCAGATTGTTCAGATTCATCCGTCAGAGCTTCTTCTTTCGTTTCATCAACTTCACCATTTTTCTTCACTGCCTCCTGTATAACGATTGACCATTGTAAGATTTGATAAAATAAAGATTAATAATATAATAAGAGAGAAAATTTACCTCTTTTCTTTTATCTCGTAGAGCTTTAATTTTATCGTCAACTTTGCTTTTAACTTTACGCTTTATATACTTGGTTATATCGTCCCAAACATCACGATTGTATTCGGATGCGGTGCTGATAAACTGAAACCCTGCATCGAAGTCGACGCTCTTTTTATTTTTCTGCTTGCTGGGCTGAAACTGATTATTTTTCACGCTTAAATTTTAATGTCTTGGTAAGATATGTAGCAAAATATGATTCATAAATTAAAGAGTAGGTCTTTTCCGAATAAATAAAAAGAAATTCAAAAGTTCAACATCGAATGATGTCATACTTTCAGAGACTATTTATTTACCTCAGCTTCACCATCAGAATCTTCTGAATAATCTGGAACATCATCGTCTTCCTCGATTGTACGTATAATATCTATCTTTCTGCTTCCCATGCTTTCGGCTGTGAGTGCGGGTTGTGTACATCACATGGTGAACTACGTGAAGCACCGGAAGCTACTATGTCCTCAACGTCAACATTGTGATTTAAATTTCAATGAAACAAGAAATTGCACAGACCCTCAATTAAAATATCGTTTTATCTTTATTTATGATGAAGTTATAGCTTCCGATTGCAAAATTAACTTCAGAATAAATGCTCAAATTTTCAATGTTTTGGTGTCCGATGTTCCCGCCGAAACCCTCGCTGCTTGAGCAGTCGATCGGCGTTACGTTTAAGTCGCATTTAAGTAATCAATTTAATATTTGTTATTCGGAATAAATACATACAGAGCAATGGGAATTTTAGGGCTATCGAAGCTCATTGCTGATATTGTGCCAACTGCAGTGAAGGAGAATGACATAAAAAACTATTTCGGTTAGTATTTAAAGTATGTGGTTATGGGTTTAATGATAGTGTCATTGTTATATAATTCCAAAATACTTCACAAACAGGTAGAAAGATTGCCGTCGATGCGTCTATGAGTTTATACCAGTTTTTGATCGCAGTAAGAAGTGAAGGTGCCCAGTTAACCTCTGCTGATGGCGAAACAACAAGGTATGCTGCTGCAATAGTTGTAAGGTATTTTTAATATTCCAAGCTAAACATAATTTATAATTAATTCCTTTAAGCCATTTAATGGGGACCTTTTATCGAACAATACGAATGATCGAAAACGGAATTAAGCCGGTGTATGTATTCGATGGAAAACCTCCACAGTTGAAATCAGGGGAACTCACCAAGAGACAAGAGAGAAGGGAGGAAGCCCAAAAAGCCTTAGAGAAAGCTGAGGAAACAGGTACGAGGAAAGAAAACAGGTACGAGGTTGGTATTATTTATCATGTTAAAGACAAAGGGTAACTTCAGGGACTTTTTCTTGCAGGTGACCTGGAGCAAGTCGATAAATTTAATCGGCGTTTGGTGAAAGTAACAAAAAATCATGCGGAGGAATGCAAGCAGTTGCTGAAATTGATGGGAGTTCCATATGTGGATGTAAGATATCATTAAAACAAGCTGTCAAATTATAAAAGCTTTTTTATTGTGAAATCCGTCATCAGCTTTCATTCGAATTATTTATAATTCTGGTTTGCAGTGTACTGTATTAGATATCCTTAGTCCAAAAAAGTTACTGGTAGCATTAAGTATAGTTGCTAATAAAGTAAACGACAAATGACCATTCTAAGTATCAAAAGAAGGTATATTTTTATTCTTTTAGGCACCGTGTGAAGCAGAGGCACAATGTGCTGCTCTAGTAAAAAGTGGTAAAGTATACGCCACAGCCACCGAGGATATGGATGCTTTGACCTTTGGATCAAATGTTCTTGTACGTCATTTAACCTTTAGTGAAGCAAGAAAAATGCCAGTTCAAGAATTCCATTTAAATAGGGTTTTGCAGGGAATGGAACTCTCTCAAGATGAGGTGAGTCTATATCTGTACACAAAGGAAAGCTCTGATGATGCGGTTATTTATGTTTTTTCTATTTTACAGTTTATAGACTTGTGTATCCTATTGGGCTGCGATTATTGTGACAGCATTAAAGGTATTGGACCAAAGAGAGCTATTGAGCTTATTAGAAGTCACAGAACTCTTGAGGCTGTACTTGAAAAATTAGACACTTCAAAATACCCACCACCCCCTGGTTGGCTCTATAAGGAGGCAAGGTCTCTTTTTCTGAATCCAGAAGTTGCAGATCCTGCTGGACTCGAAGTAAATATACATTTTCAAGTGTTATTTTATTGGTTTCTATCATAATTTACTTGTTGTAATAACATGTATAATATCCACAGCTGAAGTGGGAAAACCCAGATGAAGAGGGTTTGGTCAAGTACCTCTGTGGGGATAAAGGATTCAGTGAAGATAGAGTTCGAGGTGGGGCTAAAAAGCTACAAAAAGCCAGAGGTGGTGGCACTCAAGGAAGATTAGACACATTTTTTAAAACTATTGCTCCTCCTCCTGGGAATTCCCCTGCCAACAAGAGAAAGGTAGGTGTGCCAATTTAATTTTAGTTGGAATTGTCTCTAAGGTTATTTTTATTATTTCATTGTTTGTAAGATATCATTTAGTCAGGGAATTACCACAATGTAAATAAATTCCAAAGGTTTATCAAGGATTCTACGTCTGGAATGCTTCTCTAATTTTAAAGATGCCCTTTCTTTTCTGGTATTGTCATTGGATTTGATGTAAAATAGTATGCGAGTGCCCTTGTTTTGATATTTCTCTGTGTCCTGAGAAATCCTAATTATCATGACAAACTCAGTCTTTTGTAGAGCTTTAAGTTTAGGTATGGTGGAGATAGATATTTGTCTTCCAAACAGCTAGTTAATGATATTGAATTAGGTAGCTAATGCTAAGTGAAGTTTGAGCAAAGTGAAGAGTGAATATTTATAAGCATGAAACTCATTATAAATACCATCATTCAACAAAACGGTCAAATAAATTATCAGTGCCTCTCAAGAAATAGTTTGCATTCTCTTTTATTTAATGCCCATTCAAGTTCATTATGTGGAAAATGAGAGAAATAATTAACTTGTTCCTTTGGAAAAGGATCTATTCTCAGTATTTTATCTTTATAATGAATTTTTATCCCTTTCCCTCTGTCTCCCTTCAATGATACCCAAAGTGTTCTAGACAGATTTCATTGATTGAAGTGAAAACTTACCCATCTTGTTTTTGGGACGTAAAAGGCCACAGGTGTTTTATTTTTATCATAAATACTTATGAAGCAGTTTATTTCTTTTAGCTTCAGTTGCTTTATTCTTGTGGTTCATTAGAAATTGGAATTTAAAAAGGATCAATAAGGACTCATGTTTTCTTTTAAAATAAAACTCTAGAACCATTATCATGCATTATCTCAATTTATTTTCATCATAATAACTCATTTCAGTGTCGTGAGCATGCAAGCTTAACTATTAATATTGCACTTCTTTCTCAATAAATTTTCAGGTGGAAGAGAAGAAGGGTCCTGCCAAAAAGGCAAAAGGAGGAAGTTTCCGTCGACCGAAGTGAATTCACATTAAATTATTTGTTTGCTCATTTATACTCATCACATCATGTATTAGGTCTACCTCTGTCTGCTGAATAAAATGCAACTGCTGTATCATTGAGTTTATTTCCTTAGCACATTTTAAATTTTCAAGATTGTAATCAAGACAGGAATTTAAGAAAGTACTTTTAGGACTTAAAATTACATTTTGCATTTTGATTTTCTCATCATTTTAATTGTATATTGTCAGCAAACTCTTAATATTTGGTCAGACATATAATAAAAGTTGGGCACTTCATTGATAACATTCTGGTTGTACATTTGAAGGAAGTCAATACTGAAGTATTTTGGCAAATATCACAAAACATTGACTGTTTGGGGATCCCATTTTTCCCAAAACCTTTTATGCAATTTCTTGCAATGGCAGAAAAAATGCTCCTTTGGATTTTTATTTGGTTATCTTAATATTATTTTTTAAACTTAACAAACATTGAAATAATATGTTAAATAACAATAACATTTGTGTCCTAAAATCTACAAAAAGTTCAAAAGATTTCTGTAATAGCAATCACCAAGGCCTAAATTTAACCTTTCTTATATGAGAACCAACTTCAAGATTGAATGGAATGCATTCCCTTAACATAATTGAGACAATCTAATGGCACTGGTTACCTGACAATAATAATCACCAGTAAAATATTGTAATGAGTGAATGTGGAGAAATTTAAACCAACCAAGCAAGCATACACACATACATACACACTTTCATCAATTCAGCTACATCGTCGTCATAACAAAAACAACAAAGCTTGGAATTTTACAACAGGCATTAACAAAAACAACAGTAGTGCACATAGGGCTAGCAGTGACACATCCAGGACTGCAACATGTAGATTTTGACAAGAAAATTTTCCATTTCTGCTTCACTTTCAGCTGAACATTCAAATAAATAGAAATAAGTTGATTTAAAAATGCACATTAATTTAGTTCACTACCATGGGCTCTCCTTTGTGTCCTTCCATGTCTTTGTTTAAACCTTGCCTGCTTCCATCCGTTTTTGTGGACTCGTCTATCCTTGAATCTATCCTTTCTTCCACTTTCCCTTCAACATTAGAGGCTGTCCAAGCTGGGCTCCAGCTATTGGAACTTTGGCTTTGTGTTACGGTGTCTCCAAAACCACCAGAAGATGATTCTCTTCTTTCTTTTCTGCGTATCCTAGCCCACGATGCAGCAAACTGTATATTTGCAGCACCATCAGAGCTAAGGCTTAGACTTCGACCATGTAAACCACTGGTAACTTGGTGATTCCCAGCTACAATAGGGGCACCAAGTGATTGCGGGCGAGCTACATGCATCTGATAATGAAATGAATAGGAAGTTAATGAATGAAGCTATTAAAAAATTGGAATCATCTACAAAAAATGTTTATGAATCAACTCTTATTCCTAAGTTCCTAGATATAGGGTTGCCTATTGGTGCGTTTTAATTTTAGAGGTAGGTTGAAGCAATGTTTCTCTAGGTTAATACTAGACCCAAATCAACAAACTAAATATTTCACTCACACAGTAAAGCTCAGGATGATGACCCTTAAGCATGCTCTCCTTAGATTAATAAATGTGATAAAGCTTAAGTAATACTTACAGAGGTCTAACATTAATTATTTAAGAAAATAAATAGTCCTATTTTAAGAAATGAGTGAAATTTTGAAGTAAATATTTCAATATGCACTCTTGCTATTTTAAGTAGGTGCTTACTGATGATAGGGGGTCGCCAAAAGGACAATGCTCTGGACATCCTGATAGAATACTTCTTCAAATAGAAAATTTTAGCATTTATGTGTTTCTGCATTGACACAAATGATGGAAATGAAGTTTGATTTAGCACATTAAGTTGGTATACTTTTGTATGCACTTGATATAAAACTAAAGAAAGTAGAAGGTAAATTAATTTCAACCTGCATTTCAGGATACTTTTAGTCAATACTCATTTTTTTTTGTATCCATGAGAGGAAAAAGAGGTACTCTCAAGCTTATAAAAGTTCATTGAAAATTCAACACCAGGAACTGAAGGGACAGCAGGAAATTTATCATAAATAAAAAGTTAATGATTTATTAAATAAACGGATAGGATCACGAGGCCAATAATTTTCTTAATAATAATAAATCAACTTTATTGTGGGATGAGATTGAGACCAGGTTCTCTCTTCCATCTAACCCTTAACCTTCAGTAAGTCTATGATGAGGTATCTTCCCTAATAAATTAAATATTGAAAAAAAGGCCCTTTCTATAAAATAAAATTGATGAAAACAATATTGATAATTACAGTCATTTCTCTTTCATTGCAATTTTCAAAATTAACTTTCTATGACAGGCTGATTGCCTATTAAAATAAGTTTGATGTCCTTTTCAATTCAAAGAGGGTAACCATAATAGAGGATCTACTGAGTTAGCTCTTTTTAAGCCTATGGAATTTTTACACCTTTAAAATCCAGTGACATGGTGTTTACTTTATTTTTAGCCTTTTTTGTTTCTGAAAGAGTGGACCATTCCCAACTTTTGAATATATGACTAACATGGCATCAGAGGCAAGGCCTTAGATTTATTACATTCCTACTTATTAGATAGATATCAAAGAAGGAAATTTTAAAAAGGACAGTTTTGATATGTCTCATAATAACCAACACATTCTCACTGATCAAGAGCTTACAATCATATTCATATAGCTTATCAAGAATCAAGCATCTCATTTTACGTCTAATGACCATGCAGACAAAAATTTATAAATCACTGCTATTATAAGTAATCAATGCCATCTAATCAATATCTATTTTTAAGAAAAAGCTCCACTACTAGAAATGATATTACACAGTGTATGAATTTTTTATGACAAAAGGAGTGAATTTTGTTTCTACTTGATCCTTGTGCTCAATATATATAGTACTTACTATGTTCTTATGTATTAATTGTTTGAATAGTATATTTTAATGTTTTCTTCTGCTAAATTTATCACCTACTGTATCATCTACTGAGAATTATTAGTAATACTATAGTTTTTACTCAAAGAGAGGATAATTACTGCAAGCAGACCTTCCTGTTGAACGAAACTTGTTTTTATATCCAGACTTGTTAAAACAAGTCTAAGGTTGCAAATGTTACTCGTTTCATGAGAAACAAGAAATATGAACATTTTTGTCGATCAGCACCACTAAAATAGTTCTGAAGAATTATTTACACTACGAGCTAAGTGAAAATGGAACAGTGACCAAATGACTCATAGTATGTCACAAAAGCTGAGCATGTTAGCTGCAATGTGCTGCTTGGTTGCCTCTTTACTGGAGATTGCCAATTAACCTGTATAGCAGTAGTGTCTACTGTGTTACCAAAAAAAAATAGATGTAGTTGGATGTGTAGTTGATGTGCTGAGAACTTTGCCTTAATATTTTTAGGATAACTTTCAAGGAAATATTTAACCATTCACTGAAAATATTTGGTGAATGTTGATGAATGTATATTGGCACACACTCATTGTTCCTCCTACTGCGATGTAATTAATCAACGACTATTGGGATGTATGTACAATGATGTAAATAGTATATTCTGACATTTTATTTTGAACAAAAGGATAACACACAGAAAATCAATCTACAATCTAACAAGACAAAATTTTCTAAGCCAATTTTAATAATAATAATTACAAATTCCTTGGGGAAAACTTTAATGTTACAAGACCATTCTTGCAATTAACCTTCAAATTATGAACACATAAAAACAGGCCCTAACCAGGACTTAAACCTGGTTTCAAATTCGAGTAAATTTCATCTGATATGATACCAGAATCCTCATCTCAACATCCACATAATAATTAATTGATACTCACCATCTGTTGTGAGTGATGATGAATATTTTCAGTACTGTGAGATTTGTTAGCATGATTGGATAGCTTTGGAGGTGCAGATCCAACATTATTTTCAGAATTAGTTGTCATGATTAAGTTAGTAGCTGTGTCAGAATGACAGGTGGTAGGTAAGCAGGCATTGCTTCCACAGACTTTGCCAACAGGGGAAGAGTTCCCAGGGGGTGGCACAACACGACCAGCGGCACCTCCTTGGCGTACGATTACCTCAGGCCCACCACCATAGATACGATGGAAGAATTGCCACTGCTCCTCTGACAGCTGAGCATAGTCAGAGACTGCAAAAAAATTAACAATCATTCAGTCATAGTATCACTTTTTAGTTTCATTGATTAAGTGAGAAATATTCAAGGTCTCAGTTCATCTTTGTAAAACTACATATTAAGTATCACCAAATTGTGAAACAATATTTCTTAGGTGAAAAAAATGATACAGAATACTTCTTAGGTATCTAAATCCAACTCAAATGTTTTACAGACGCCCTAAAAAGAGAAATCATAATTTATGGAATAACTGTTTTAGGCAAGATATGTAATTGTTACCTACGCATAAAAAGGAAAATCAAAATAGACAGGTAAAATTAGTGGGAAAAAGATTTTAATAGAAAAAGTAAATTCTTAAAAGGAATTAAACTTATTTCTTCATTTAATTATATAATAAATAATGATTTCAATTTATGCAAAACATGGAAAACTTCTTATTCACTAAGTTGGACATTGTGAAAGATGTAATGTGACACAAGTAAAATATAACTCCTCAATATTTCAAATTAAAAGGGTTTAGAAAACTGAGTATATTTGTTCCCTTTGCATTAAATTATCTAAAATAGCTGAAAAATAAGATCAAGTAAGTGCAGTTACAGCAAAATGTAGACAATAATTAATAGTTACAAATTTAAAATTATCCAAAGTAGTGAAACTTAAGTTTAAGAGAGGTAGTAATAAATTATATGTATGAGTTTTCACTAAACAATTCTTTTCTGTTATTTTATTGAAAATAGGAACTTTAAGGTTACATACCCATAACTTGAATTTATAAGAAACTATTCCTGTTTTTTTTTGTATATATGTAAATTATGCTCTGTTTTCATTTGAAGCTTTGGGTGAGGATAATTGGCTTTCAACAATGTTTTGCTTTTGATTTTAACAATGCAAACTGTAATCAAATCCATGCTTAAATTTTTATAATGATATATTTAGATTTTAAAAAAATAAATAATGTTTATAAACAGGAAGAAAATACACTTAATTAAACTGATTCTATGGTTAAAATATTTGAGAAATCAGAAATTAAAAAAAAAATCATATAATTCCTACAAGAGGGACAATGCATAAAGATAAAGAAGATATATTGCTGCTTTTCATGTTAATATAAATATATTCATATCTTAAAGCATACATTTCTCATGCAGTAAAACAGAGAAATAGAGACTTAATTCAAAACAAGCTACTTCTAAATCAAGTGCCACTATTCTACTTTCAGAAAAATCACAAACCTATTTTCAGTACTTGCTGACCATTCTTGGTAGTTACTATAGAAGAGTTGTCAATAGCACCAGGTGGTTCAGGCTCCTTGCCTTTCACAAAGCTCTGCCACTGTCTAAACCAGCTCATGGCTATCGCATAAATTAAAGTAGGTGATTCTTCAGCCTACAATAAAACGAAACCTTCAACTCAAAAATTCTTATATCACCAATTGAGTACAGCTACTCAAAACAGAGATTACCTGGAAATCCTTTTTCAGTTGAAGATATTCTTCCAACTCAGTCTCAATTCGGCACTGAAGTTCCTCTTGCTCCGATCGGCAAGTTGAACATTCATAAAGCCTGTTACAAGCAGGCCCTCCTCCAAATCTGTATAAAAAAGTATGAACATAATAATTAATGAGGTCATTAGACTTTTATGATGCAGCATATGGGATCGTACTTAAAAATATTTAAAATGAACAGAAAATCAATTTGGATAATAATGAAATTAAATCAGCCGAAGTATTACATCTAGATGGATATAAATCATTTGCAAGTCAATATATATAGCTGAGTGCTTTGATATTTCTAGTCAAGATAAAAATAAAAACTTAAGAACTACCACAGCGTAACTTACGTTTCATAGAGGTATTCCCAAACACTTTGAGAAAATGGGGTACATAGATCACGAACATAAGGTGCTTTCAAAGGATGAACTCCTCCATGAGCACAGAGGAAATCAGAATTATCAATTGGACCAGGCTCAGCAAAAGTATTGAATCTGTTGACCCACTGCTTGGAGATATAAAATTCCATCAGACCCGGCTCATTCTTAGACAATTCCATCAGTTCCACTGTTCTGAGGCGCAACCTATTTACTTCTTCTGATGATTTTCTGTGATAAAATTATTAATAATATAATTTTCCTATAGATCAAGATATACCATAGAAACATTTCATTAACCTTAAATATTACTTAAAAATCAAATAATTTTGCATGAAATCAGAGTATAATGATGAGGGAAATACAGTTTGATCTCTTTTAAATTAAAAAATAACAACATATAATATGATGATAATCGTAAAACACAATAATGGGATCAAAATTTATTATAACCAATGAGTAGAATAATTGATTTACTAGTCTAAATTATAACTTATAGCATTCAGAAATGGCCTTGGCTCCTCGGGAATTTCTACATGACTTCATTTATGTGCTAGAGGAGACTTTTCAACTCCTGAATATATTTCACATTACATTTTTATCCAAATTTAAAGAATACTTACTTGTAAAAGAGAACATAAGCCTCACAATTTTGTACTACTTCTGGTGAAACTTCAGTAACATACTGATCATCAAATTCAAACCACTGATCACTTTTGCAATTCAATGAGTAACAAGTATAGTGACCACCTCCAGCAGTTCCATGATGGCAAATAACAGATGACAAGTTGTATGTAGTAACTTCAGATGTACAGTCTGTTTGAGAAGCAAGAATTACTCATGAGAGAAAAAATAATTTCAGCTAACTTAAAGTAAAACTGATACAAAACACTAATGCAAAAGATAAATTATACAGAAAGTTAGGTACAACAATTTTTCAAAACTTTTTAAAGAAAAAGTTACTTAAAATCCTACAGAAACCCATAATTTAAACATAACATGCAGGTGCATTTTAAACGAAAAATGTAAGAATTACAAAGAGTCAATATAAAATAATTTATTTTCATATAAAAAACTGAGAAGAATAAAAGTAAAATTTTTATTAATTCTTACCATTAAGATAAACACATGAATCATAAAAAAGTCAAATTGAGTTACCTCTTATATGCTTACAATTCATTCTTTTGTAAACAGATCACAAGTAAAATTATAAAAGGAATAAATAAGCTTACCTTTATGTAGGTAAGGTCTCATATCCAGTCCTTCCAATGGAAATGATACGTAGCTACTGATTTTGGAGCTAAACATAAGCTCATGCCTGAATCGTTTAAGGTGTATACATAGAATTTCTGGAAGCTCTAATACCTTGGAGTATTTCACACCATTCCTTAATTTGTTACATTTTTCACAACTGATGCACATGTAAAAAAGAGAAATGTAGACTTAAAATCCTTAAATATTAATAAAATATATGAAGTTGTTTATATAGAAAAACCTACACATTAAATTTAGGGATGTATAGAAGATTATTTCATGATTTATGAAAGTAATAACCTCTGATTGAAAAATCTTGACTTGCCATGTCAACCTTACATCAGTCATTAAGAAAAAATTCAATTAAGGAAAGTATTAATATTCAAGCACTGCCCAATCAGGCATCAGAATTTATATCTGCTTCTTATAAAATAACATGAGCACCAAAATCATCTGTCCTAAGATGTTTAGTAATTTCTACTGCCAAGACTCACCTGTACATATTATCACCCTTCAATTCATCAGCACTAAAAAATGCAGCCAGACAATCATGAAGAGATACAGTTGGGCCTAAAAACCACCTGCGTATCCAGTCCAATACCCAATAAAGCCAGCCCTGTCCAAAAAATGCAATTTTACTGAAGGAAGACAACTGATCTGTTGTTTTAATTACAAAAAAGGAGAGAACTTTCAAATGAGGAAGTTATTCATGGTTTAAAATGTACAGTAGATAGAAAACAGAATGCAGACACTTAAAATTTTCAGGTAGAAACTAATAAAAATCTTAGGCATAAATATTCTAATACTCAGAGGGTTTTTGCGAGAAAATGACATTAGAAAGATACAATTCACAGAAAAGTACTTAAGATTACAGATGATCTTGAACTTCTCCTAAATTGGGTTTCTAGGTTGAGAATAGAATAATAGAATAGAATAGGTTAGAATTCTTTTCAGCCTGTTCTAGGTATTTCTTATATTTTCATACTAGAATTTCAGAATTAGCTTAGAATATGAGCCTTCTAATAATGTACGTAAGTATTGATTGTATCAGACCAATGAAAATTGAATTTTGACATGTAACAAGTTAAGATGCAAAATTGGAGAATATCACTCAATTGAGGTTTTCTAGTACCTCAGAGTTGTTATAATGGAAGCACAAAGCTCAATGGTAATTTAATCTTGAGTTGCACACACCAAAATATAGGAGCCTCATTTATTCTTATATCTTACTTTAATAGCGCATAATGGAATCAAAAGAAATATAATTACGAATCTTACTGATATGAAGCAACATTATTTAGTTACCTTTCTGATGTTTGCATGTTTATTTTTAATTGATGAAAGGTTATAAAAGTACATAATTCTAGAGAGATTTAAAACTATCCTCTTGATATGCAGAAAAAATTTTAAAATGATAACTTAGGCTCAAAGAGGTACACAACCTTATCAGGAACTACAAATAATATGAGGAGCAAAAGTTAGATGAAGATTTCACACTAGAGTATAAGAAATTCCTGCATAACATGTATATAAAGAGAATGATATTATCATTATCTTTAAAGAAGATTTACCTGATTTCCACCATATACATCAGTGCAAGCTGAAACTCCTTTCTGAGGAGTCAATGAACCCTGATGTAACATATGAATGTGATCTCGACTAGGAATGGGCAGACTTAAGTCCTGGAAGGTTTCCACCCGTGTAGATATCTAAAAGAAGATGTAAAAGTAAATTTAATTTGGAAAAGGTAAAATACATCCAAAAATATTAATGACTGTATTATGGACTCCAAAAAGCTTACCCTGTCACAGGTCAGACACTGAACAGAACTAAGAACTTTTCCATCAAATACATCAGAAATGATACTACGGTATTTCAACTGCTTCTTCTTACTTGTCCTTGTTGGTGAGCCTTGAGCAGTGCCTAAAATAACAAATTATATTTTCAGTCAATAATCAATTCTATTATTCAAATACCTATGCTGATTGAATAACGAAAATTTACAGTGTTTTGATGAAAATAGGTAAATATGTTAAAATCATTGATTTTGTACATTTTACTTGCAACATAAATCAATTACCTTTAACTGATTGACAATGGGAAGCGGCTGTGAGTTTGGAGCGGGCTCTTTCACTGGTAGGGGGGGAGGGAGACCTGGATAACCTAAATTACAATTTCAGGAGTTTCCATTAGCAACAGATTCTGAAGAATATTATAATGCAGAAAATAAAATATTAACTAAAATACTCTTTTGCCATGCTAATTATAAATTTCAACAGAGAAATGACCTTATAATAATATATAGAATTCAACAATTATAAATGTATTTGAATTTTGATGAAGAGAAAAAATTAAACAGGCTGTGAAAAAAAGCATCATGCTTGACGAGATGGCTAAAGGAGTAAAAGCAAACCCAAGATCAAGCTTCATTAAGTTAAAGTAACTTGATGTCCATAATTATATATGGGGGCATGATATTCTTTTGTATACCAGAGGGAACTTAGCTAATCAAAAGCTAAAAGGGAAATAAACAGATGCAGCACAAGAATTGCAGACTAAAATAACACACCATCATTTATATTAGGAAGAACAACAGAACATAACCACACTATGGGGATATAGATGTTCTATGAATTACCAAGGAAGATGCAAAATCAACCTAGCAAGAATCTTAAAGCCTAATCATAATCATGGCTGGTGATTATTTGTTTCTGTAAATGAATTTTCAACATAAATATGACACTGTAATTTGGGTCTTCAATTGTAGTACTTGATGGCTATTTTTGATGTCTACTGCGATACATCCAACCTTTTTGACCCATATAAAATTATTATAATCCAAATGAACTTACTTATGCTTGCAATCCGATGGCCCTCCCCCCCCTCGGTGTCTCTCTCCTTCATCGCTCAATGAGCTCTGCTCACTAACACCAGAATCACAGGTCTCATATTCTTCCCCCTCTGACTGACTTGAAGCCTCACCACGAGTGGATCCATCCCCAAGAACTAAACTGTCTCCTCTCATCCCCCTTCCATTTCCACCACCTTTCTTTACATTTTCTACTTCTTCCTCCCGACTTTCATCATCGTCTTCTCCATCTTCATCGGTGACATCTTCAAATGGGCCACATGAATCATCTCCTGCAACATAATCGACTGTTACTAAAGGCGCATGTCCATCTGCAAGTAAACACTGAATGATGAAATCTTGAAAGGACTCTCAATAGGCTCTTACACTAATTAAATGTAGCAGAAAGTTACTGTCATGCAGTGATGAGTAAGCTTTATGAGAGTGAATTCTAAGCAGATAGGAGAATATACCATTTTATGATATTCCTTCCTACTGAGCAAAAAAGTTAATACAACACAACAGTGCTCTTAAGAGTGAAAGTACTATCAAACAGAAAAGGATACAATGAGAAATGAAAGTGAATAGTTTCCAATATTTACAATAAGACATTAACAGCTTTTACAAATACAATTCTCAGAGTGAAGTAGCTAATAATCAGATATCAAAAATAATTCCATGGAACAGACTCAATATTATAAAAAACAATAATGAAGACATTAAAAATATAGGCTCCTTAAACTAAAAACAAATCATAAAGGACAAGATTTTAGTAACTTAATTTTTATTCTAATACCTTCAGAAAGCTACTAACATGATTTCCTCAAAATTTTTTAATGAAATAACTTTTTTTTTTTACTTTTTGTCCTTCATTTCACAGCATATCAAGAGAAACTTAATGTACAATTGGTAAATTAGGTTTTCCCTTATCAACACACCAATTTTTTGATGTTTTCCATCTATTCCTGGTCTTTCTACTACTGGCTCCTTCAATTCCTCATGTAACTGATCCATAAAACATCTGAGGAACTCCTGAGTATCATGTTGTTGGTAACCACGGAACATAGGATGGACCTATAAAAAGAATGAGGACTAAATAATATTTAGAATGTAATGATAAAAGCAAGGCCCATGAAAGAAGATGAATTCACTTCAAACAGTTGTAAAATCAAACCTCATGATTGCTTCAAGTGGTGCATGATTCTCTAGAAGCAATTATTGATTTATTCTAAAGTAGCACTATTTTCATTTAATATATCCCACCTTTAATCATTGCCTCCACAATTTCATCATGACCTTATTTATAGCATTTCAGAGCTAGAGAGGAATACTCTCTAAACTAAAAACTTCACTAATCTTTTAGCTTTACCTGAGTATTCAAGTTGTATATTTCCAGTTACTTGGGTATTTTAGTGCACATTTAAGTAAAAAAGGAAAATTAGAACAAATTTTATTAGAGCTTTAATTGTATGAAAAATACATATACTTTATTTCTGCCTTCAGTTTCTTGGTGGCATTTGTAAACCCACAACCTTTCAATTTAGATAATATCCATACTCATCATGATGCTGAGAAAACACAACAAAATTCAGGGCCTCAGCTAACCTGAGACCACTATCGCCGAAGGAAAACTTGTTGTATAGATGGATTTATTTGAGTATGAATTTTTCCAGAATTGATGGTTAAAGAAATAAGTCTTTTAAGTAAGAGCATTTAAATTTGTGATATTCAAACAGTTCTAAAAATTTGCTCTAAAATATCAGACGTAGAAAATACAAACTCGGAATAAAGTCAGCTTCACTGTGAATAATGCTTAACCTTATCCAGTAAGTCGATTCATTTTTCACTATTGATTTGTAACAATTATAATTAAAACACAAATAAAAATGGGAATAATAAAAAACTTGTTTAAGTACAAGTATTTATTTCAGGAAGCAATGCAAAGGCCACTGGTGTCCACCTGTCTTCTCTCATTCATGACAATTAATGAAAATCAAAATCCTAACTGTACTTCTACTTTCTACCTCACTATAGAGAGAAGGATCATAAATTCATTTTCATCTCATCTTAACTTAGGATTTCCTAATATTTAGTATAGAATGCAACTTTATCTAATAGATGGTTCAAACTCATGATAAACCACTTACAGAACTCCAAATAAGAGGGTATAAGAAGACAGCTTATCCAATCATCTTGGGGAAATTTTTTATGTCCATTACAAGATTAACATTTTAAAGCTCCTACAACAAATACATCTACATGACAGTGCAAGGACCACCTACAAAGCATCGTAACTCGAAGTAAAAGAAATGGTAGACTATCGTTTGCAATCAGAAAACTTAAATGGGGTTTATTTGGAAGATAAAAGCATAACCGTATAAAATCATATGATAATTTCCACTAAGAGGAGGAAATGCCTACAAAATAGTAATTTTTGGAAGAGGAAGGTTCAAGCTACAAACATCAACTTAATGCCTAAGGACCACTGACACTCCAATGACAACTTCAAACACTTACCCATCCTAATATACAGCTTGACATGTGGACTTTAAATGAGAGAGAGAAGAGCAAAGTGCAGGCAGCAGTAATGAGGTTCCTCAGAAGCATTTTAGGGAAGACAAGAAAACATTTGGTCAAGAATGAATATGAAAGGCGCAAGTGAGTACTGAAAACAGCTATGAGGAAGGTCATTAAGAGTGGAGTAGGTACATATGCTGATGTATATGAGGATGGGATGGAATAAGCCATTCAAATATCAACATAATTCAGGCTGGTGAGAAGGCTAAAGTCTACCAAAAACCAAAAAAAGGATTATTATGAAAGCAAAATAAAATACAAGCTAAAGGCAAAAGATAAAAATCGTTTGTTGGCTGAGAAGATTATTATAAGCCAAGCATTGAAATACAGAAGATAATAAATCTGAGAATACACAGTTTTTATAAATATACATTTTAATTCCTAATATACAGTTATAGTTCCTTAAATTTATCTTCAAAACTGAAGAGAAGGAACAACAAGAAAATTATGTCTTTTATGGCAAGGGCAGGAGAGACCAATCAACGATGAGTAGATTAAGGTGACTTATCTGTAGACTTAGAGACCCATTATATCCCTTAGGGTTTCATGAGACTCACCCTCTCCCAGCATGGTGTTGCCACCATTGAAATACAGTTTTTCTTGCCTTTTCTTTCTTAAATATATTGGAAGAGTAAGATTTTTGCAAAGAAATTGCCAGAGAAAAGATACAGGAGAAGGATACTAATCATAATAATAAATCCTCTTTATTGGGGCAAGATTGAGACTAGAAAGTCCCTTCTTATATCTAATCCTTTGTCAATTTGTATCATATAATCATTCATCTTAATGATAGTGATGATGATGGTAACATAGAGACTAACTATTGGCATGACAATGATGAGATAATAGCAACTTCATTGCCTAACCCAAAATTAAACAAAAAATTCTAAAAACTACAGGTCTTCAAGTTCTTTTTCAAGGTAAAATCAGAATGTTATTTCTATCGTCTTTTTTTATGAAGCTTTCAACTTGTTTTCAAATTATAAAATGATATTATAATTGTAAGCTACAGCAAATATTTTCTGAGCCAGGTCTGAAGTAAGTACTAACTTTCTAAGCTCTCTTTCCTTCTGGGAAAACTTGATACATTATTAACCATGGTTTATGTTTGGCTTTGAAGAACCAAATTATGTTCTCTCTCTTCCATAGTATGCTAGAAAGGCAAGAAAAGCAGTATTTCACATGTGGCAATACAGAGATTGATAAGACAGACACTATCTCCCTTAGAGAGATAATAAGGGTCTGTCCTTTAACAGATAAGTTGTCTAAATCTTCTCATCTTTGATTGGTCTCCCCACTAAGAAACATCTTTCTTGCTTCTCTTCCTTAGCAGTGAAGATAATTTTAAAGAACTCTAGTAGCTGGGCATAATGTGTTAGCATGAAAAATCCAGAAGCATGAATATGACACATATGATGAGCACTAATATAGCTCATCTTTCACCAAACATTTACTCAAACCTAGCAGAAGACTTTCAGCTTAAACATAGGAAAGGGTAAATTATTAACTTACATTCCGTATTCCATATAGTATTCCAGAAGGGACAACATATCCAGGCCTACGTTTGTGCCACATCTCATGGATGAGGCGAAGGTAATTTCTAGAAAGGCCTGGAGGTTTCTTCTCTGCTCGAGTTACAGAACCACTACAGTCCAGAAAGAACTGAGTGAGTGGAGGAGTGTTAGATAAGGCCTGCAGAGCTGAGTTCATATAACATGTGTTACCAATATTCTGCAACCCGGTTAAACCTGATAAATAAAAATAGCAACATATAGTTACATGAATAGACATAATTAAGAACATAAAAACCATATGCATGAGTCCTAAAAATATTACCATCTATATGATTTTTAAATCCCATCTACCAATTCATGAAATATTTAGAAAAGTAGTATCTTACAGCAACAGAAAAGTTGTGAGCAGAAATAGATGTTATTTTCAATGCACAAAAAAACTAGAATTTTGTATATAAATAGAAAATTTAACTTTTAAAACATCTATCCTGATAATACAAAGGAAGAGGATAACAGAATGGCTTTGTAAATTACATTAATAACTGAAATACTAAATGGCTCTTAAGTGATTGAAAATCACTTTAAAACAGGGCTATAAGAAATATTAACAAACAGAAAAGAAAACCATTCTATATTTTTATGCTATTCTGAAGATAACATACATTTAATGTACAGCATTATTAAAATAATAACATCACAACCTAAAAGTAAAACCTTGAGATGCTTTTAAAAACCATGGCTTACCTCTAGGTTTTGAGTTGTCATCCCTGCTATCATCAGAATCACTTGAATCACTGTCACAAATCATACCACCAGAACTACCTATACAGCCATTGCTGGGCCTATTATTGCGCATTGCATAGCTAGTTGTAGAATTAGCTGTGATGATATTACGACTAAGCCATCCCACTACTGGCTCGTTATTGTCCAAAAATACTTCTTGCTCACAAATATAGCACCAAACTCTCATAGTTGATAAATTAAGATGCAGGCTGTGACTAGGCATTAACTGTAACAAAAAGGTACAATTCTCATCAAATTTGATCATATAATTACAGATTATGAACGTAATGTTATGTTATGAACGTATGTTTACTTGAAAACAATTGAAATGAATATCTTAAATTTCTTCACTATAGATATTAATGTGAATTAAATTTAAAATTTACTTTCCATCAAAAATTAGATTGGTCAGGCCATACAAGGCAAAACTTTAACAAAATTAGTTGATGAGGTAAATACTAGTATCTTAATGAGATGCTAATAATTTCACAACTTAAAATATGTTCTAATATATAAAAGCTTTGTTGAAAAGAACATCTTCCCTAATTCAGAGATTGAATTGGTATTTCATAAAGCTACTTCACCAGATGAGTGTTTCCAATCATGCTTTTGAAGCATAAAAATCTAACTACACCCACTTCTAGCTCTAGGAGGGCTAAGTTTTTCATCTCAAAGTGTAATTATTACACTTTGAGATAACACATGTATCTCCTTCACTTCATTGACTAAACAACATTAGATTCTTTGATATATATCTTATTACTTAATTTCATTATGCAGAATCTTAAGCAAAAGACAGAATGAATGAAGATTCAATTAGGCTAAATCCTGTTGAAGATATCACCATAGATTATAGAAATACATAATTATTTTTAAATTTATAATGAAGATTAATTTTCAATGATGCAGAAAACAAATGAAAACTTATTTTTTCTAGCCAATAAGAGATTAATATGACAGGTATGTGTTTAAATCTAAACATATATTAAAGGAATAGGAAAATAATTATTCCTTTAACTATCTTAGACACTAAAAGGAATCAAAAGGATATGAATATCCTTTCTATCTACTTCATATCTTTTGTACAAGCTATGATCAAACTTATATGATTTTTTAAAAATTTCAATCTAATTAACCAAAGAATAATTACTCTATGTTAGAAATGTTATAGGCTGTGAATGGAAAAATACTACATTTACATGAAACTCAAATCACGAAAGCAGAAAGAGACCACTCCCACATGAATAACATGTTAAGAATTTGCATTATTTTACTTTCAAATAAACCAAAATAATTGCCTAAAGTTAACCTACGTAAACTGTACTGAACGATAGATATATATTACAACATCATCAATAGATTAGCTCTTTTGGAAAATTTGAATTAGTAATTTGTCATCCGTAGCTTTTACTGTGATAGTTTAAAAAACGATCACAGTAAAATATCATACCTGGTTATGTTTGGTACTGTGGTCATTCTGTAACTCTCCACATCCAACTCTTAGGCAGTCTTTATGAAGGCAAAGCCATAGATTGGGACCCTCCCAGAGACAATCATCACATTTGTAAAACTAGATTAAAGGAAATAAGCCATCGTTTATTACCAAGAGCCATGAAAGACGTTTGAGCGTTAGCAATTAATTACATCTAAGAAAATTCAAACTAAATTTCGATTGCTATTCTTTTAGTTAGGATCAATGCCCCATACTTATCCGAAAAGAATAGCTGAACGAATATTTTATAATTACAAAATTTAAAATAAGGGTCTGAAAATAAAATTCCCTTCTTTATCACCAAAAATTTAATTAGAATGTTCATACAGTTATCGTTATTAAAGAGTACTTATGAGTCATCACAATTCAGCAAAAGTATCATTGAATAACGTGGAAATAAATTATGTATTAAATTCTTCTTAAAACTAAGAACATATCTAACTAATGTTACTAAAACATTGGTCTTGGTTGTAATTAAATTCAACGGTCACGTCAAAATTAAAATAAATGGATTTACCTCCCTCTTTTTTTCTATGTCGGACAACGTGTACTCGCCAATACTGATGACATGAGGGCACTTACTGTAGCTTTCACTAGCCATTATTCTCCAAAGACAAACAATGACTAACTTTGGTTTTAAGATATAGACGCCTCTCTAGCTTCAATAACTGTAAAATAAAGAACATCTCTCTAACATTTTGCTGTCAATGAATTTTACATCATCGTAATAGAGTACCGCTTACATTATAATCACGGAAAATATAAGCAATAAAACTGCTTTAAACGTGAAGTTAATTGGTCACATAATTATGATGATGAATCTCTTTTTAGCTACGAAATAGTTAAAAACAATTACGCGGACAAAAGAACACGAAATGAGATAATATTTTCTCAAAGTCTATAATCAAACGAACAAAGACAGCTAGTTAATATAATTAGTGATTACCTAGTCGAAAAATTTACAAATATCCAGGATACCGAGCGGTCTATTTCTACACAAAAGTTGACGTACATTGTCCATGAGCAACTTATTTTCTATCACAAATAACAATTTACGGCGCCACCTATGGTAGGAATTACTAATTAAGTAGAAGAAGTGAAGCAATTACCGCGTGTTCATATTCTATGAAAAATAAAAATATGACATATCCGTGATTTTACGCCCTATAAATCCATTCCATTCTACTTTCAGTTGATCTATGTAAAAACTATCGATTCACTTCAAAGGCATCCTGATAATTTTCTGCTCTTAACAAGCTAAATTTTGGGAAAGTAAATATGTTTTGGCGAATTAAAGTAATTCGCGATGGCAATTGAAAACTAAAACTCCTCGAAAACGAGAAATATTCGAATTTTGAATCATCGAGAAATTGGTCAATAATGGGTCGTAATTTTTACGAGAAATATAAGACATACTACAGGCACCAATATCTAGGAGAAAGTGGGCCTTTTTGTACACGCTCTCTGCAACAAGAGATGACGCGAGTTTCTCGTCTTTCTGGGTCACAGGTGAGAGGATGGAGTTAATAGGGAGGAGCAGACGGTTGAGGAGGTAGAAAGAGTCGAGACTTATGAAGGAGACGAATACGAAAGATGAGAGCTTGAAGCGGCGCGAGGTGATCGGAAGCTCTATTGGTTGCGAGGATTCACAGCGGGCTGGGTGAAACAGGAGACACCGGGTTGTTCCGCGGGCAAATTTATTCTTCGGTAGTTGAGATTGTAACGCAGCAAGAGACAGGTGACATGAGTGAACATTTTGTGCTGTGAAGTCGGTTTGCGGAGCAAAGATCTTTTTTGGTAAGTCAGACTATCCCTTTTACAATTTTTCCCAACGCTTTTATACTTCTTTTCTGTGATATTCTTCACTGTCGCAGAATCGCATTCATCGGTCTTATATCTTAATGATCCCTAGTATATTTAAAAAAAATTAATGTACTATTAGTATGAATCAATACGTTACAAGAGCGTGAATTGTTAACTTACTTGATTCCTTAATTTACAAATAAATGTTATTAAATGGTGGAAGATTAATTGAAGTGAAGAGGGATGTAGATGAAATAAAAAAGTGTTTAATATTTCTAGCGCTACCATAGTTAAAACTAATTCTATTTCATACCGAGGGAAAGGAGAGATCATCTGAACGGAAAGACCTATATTTTGCCTTCCTTTACTTCCGCACTGCAGCAAAATCTTTTCGTAGATTTTTAAGTACTATTAAGCATGACGTCCTCTGTTGTCTCGGAGAAAGTTGCTTGGCCTGTAGAGAAAGAGAAAGTTTATCCGAAGCAAAGAGTCGTCGATACCTCGGCTTGGAGAAAGGTGAAAGGAGATTTAGAACTTGTTACCCTTTTTTGATTTCATGGTTCCCAGAACAAGAGACCATGAGAACGCGATGCGTGGAATTTTTTTAGAAAGTGGACGAAAAGATTGATTTCTATATTAGAGAAAAATATGTTTAATATACCGGAATAAATATTGTAAAATCTTAGAATCATTACTTGGCAGCATCAAAAATTCTTTCAATCCAAATCACATCCTAACAGTTGATATGAATTAGTGATTTTAGCTGCCGTTATTGACCTAGAACTTGAAATTTTTGAAATATACTTTTGATGCTCAACGCAAAACTAGCGCGCTTGAAAAAAAACTATGATACCATCTAAAGCCTCCAAATTTATGGTATTATTTGCAAACTGGCCTGGACTTTTCTTTAAAAGGTCGATTACTCTAACTTATAAATTCCATTTTAGCTTTTAGTGCCTCAGAACTCGATAAAGTTATTTGAAATTATAATATTGACTTTTCAGTAAGTATCTTTGGGAAATGATAATTTTTACTGAAAAACTTACAGTTTCAGTATCTGCCATGAAAAGCTGCTTCGGGTTTGCTCATGAACTTCTTCCTCCAAGACTTGGGGTCGAAGAAACTTTCTAAATCAAACCGTTGTGGGTATACAATCGGAAAAAGTAGGTGTTACATCGAGAAGGCAGGAGAGAAAGTGAAAAAGTGAAATTCTCGTTCTGGGTAGCTTAATAAGTTAAAAAAATTTGCCGCTTCCGATAAATGGTCTCACAAATAAGCACTTAACACAAATACGTTTGTAACAAAAATGATTGAGCAAAACGAAAAATCTTTAAACGGGGATTTAAAACAGTCTTCATTAGAATTTTACATCTCAGAAATTTTTCTTATGACCAGAATTAATTTATTTTCCCGATCAAAGTGCAGAAGTGTTTATCTTTCTTATTTTCAAAATTTCGGAAACATTTCAAAGATTTATCAAATTATTTCGTAATAAGGAAAGTCATTGGCACTAGGTTTGCTTTGAAAAACGAATTTTATAAAGATCATGATTAAAAGGAAAAATGAAAGTTCTAGTTTCTCCTTGGCTTAGAAACTCTGTGCGCTCGGATATATGAAATATCTCACATGTGTTCAGTAATAAAAGTGCTCTTACGTAGGAATCAAATTCCATATTTTTAAGATCTCGATATCTCTCTCTCTCTGTTAATTGATCAATTAAGACGAAACAAAGGAGTATAGCGTGACACCATGTAAAATGTAAAAATAATTTTATAAAATCCTGTTCTGCGTGTAATTTTGAAAGTTAGCAAATCCTCCTTTGGGTCCGTTGATTTGGTTGGTTGATTGAATAGTTTAAGTGGTACCTAACTTTTAGCGCAAAGAATGAGTTATCCTTGTGATATAGGGTTACTTACGATTTATAATCGTTATAATCGTGTACGCATCAACATGTCTTTCCACGATTTTACATCTTTTCAGTAATTTTCTTTTGCCTCTCCTCGCGGGTCAAAATTTCATGAAAATTTTTCTGACCGATATTTAATTACTAATGTAATTTTCGGGTAAATTAACAAATAATTGCCTAACTACTGTTATTATACCAGTATGTTTTTCTTGGCTCCACTGAATGTATTCGCAATTGCTCTCGCTGATCAAAAATTAGTAATAGCAGTTCAATTTACCATTAGCTTACCACTACCATATATTCACAATATATTCACAACAATAATTGTAAGAGTTAAAGACTAAGACTAAGGCCAAAAAATCGCATCACAAACAAACACACATCAAAAGAAAGAAATTATTTTCAACATCCAAAATGCTATAACGTAACCCGGGGAAGCAGTGAAACCGACGAAAATGTAAATTTAAATTCGCCTTTTCCTAAATTCATTTTGGAAAGTTATTAAAAATGATTGCTAAAGGCAAAAATGAGCTGTTGAGCAGGCAAATTTAACATTTACATGAAAATATGATTTATTAAAAATTTTGTTTACCCTATATACGAGAAAAATAAAATTTACAAGTATATTGAATTATGGAGAGTGACGAAAAATATAATAACGACGAAAATATGTAATTTTTAACGTCTAGATTGATTTTAAATTCTTCATTCCATCAAAATCTCAACCATTTCACTTGTCGAGTTTGAATTGATTGGTGTTGCTAACCGCGTATCAGGGAAATAAAACTTTCATCAGACAAATCCAGAGGAAAATTCTGATGATCACGTAAGTGCATGAGGAGCATTTGCAATATGATTTACTCAATCGAACGAAAGCTATTTCCGATGCACTCAGTTTACTACGCACCTTAAGGACAAGCTATTGCAGGAGACCGTGAACTCAATACAACATAATGGGGCCATGAAAAATACACGTAGAATACCGTATCCTACTCCAATTTTCGTTCAGTTCCAGAAACGCTATGATAACGGATCACGAATAATTTCAGTCTCTTGCCCAACTTTCTATTGAAAAAGGAAAAGGAGCCTACAAATACCATCAAGTGAATCATAGGTACTTTTTCCTGCACAATGACTTCTTTCGCCACTAATAGACAAAATGTAGGTTAAGGAAATTTAAGAATACTTTGAAAATAAGAACTATCATGAAAATTTCCTAATACAGAATACAAATATTTCTCAACTCGGTCGATGAGTTTTTATAATTGAAACAGCTATGAATAAGTATAGGCATAAATTTTCTTTTAGTAAAAGTATTAACCCAAGTACAAGTCAATTTTTTTTACATTTCAAAAAAGCGTACGTTTAAAAATAATAGCTAACACGCGTTAAACAACACACTCAATAACATCCTTTAGCTTAAGCTAATGTACAGTTTACTTCATACGTAGTTGTTCATTAACGTCACGTTAACGCGAATAATCACGCATAGAAAGAGGAAAGACGTAGTGACTTGGGATTTCGTAGCGTCCTATAGTCCCGGAAAACATTACAGATGCCAGGCGATTGTAAGGCAACATAATTTGAATTTTACTCGCTAACTAGAGTTATAACATATATAAAATTTTAAAAATATATTGCTGTATGTAAAATACGAGTTTAAATTGGATTTTCATTTCCATTTTGAAGGTGGTTTTTCATGTTAACTTCTAGGTACGTAATTCATCATTCTTTCAACTATACTTATTCGCACTTATTATTGTTCATTATCTTTCTAAATTAATATTCTAATGTAACTGTTTCAGATGGGATAGCTCGATGTGAAACTTTAATATACTTGGCAGGATTAAAAGCTGTCTTTAGCGATGAATAAATTTATTTCAATGCGTCCACGGTTTTAAAAACACAGCTCTTGTCTTAGAATTTCGTGACCAATTGATAAAGAGCATTCTTGAAAGGAGTGCTGTTAAGTCCACTCCGTGGACTTGACACACATTGCATTAATATACGATAAGCGCTGTATTACCTCCTTTTCCTACATTTTAGACAACCATCTCCAGGACACTTCAAAAAGAACTATTTTGCAGTAATCAGCAGTGGGTTCTTATTTAATTAACGGAATATCAATGTTTTGCCGCTTATATATCTTATATATTACCGATAACTTATTTGATAATTTATTTTTCTGGGTCCATATTAAAACTACGAAATTTACTCAGCAAACTCAAAACAGCAATGACACTTGAAGCATTTTGTAGCACTTTCAGATGTACATGAGAAATATATAAATTTAATTTAAGCTTTAAGTTTTATTTATTGGTTATAATACATTATCCTGATACAAGATCCGTTCTGCTCGAAGTTGCTGGGAATAGGGCTACGCTTAGAGTTTATCTCGGAGCTTTCCTTTACAATGAGCTGAATATATTTATTCTATCACGAATAGGCAAATAGACACGGATGATGAATATCAAACAACTGAAAAGATCTTCGGTTAAATTTTGTAAGATCGCTTCCGCCATTCTTATTATCCGTGTGATTTCTTATCAACACTGTGGGTATCTAAACAAACTTCCTCCCCATTCCATTTCCACTACTAAGGCGATTAACACTTCTGTTGTAAAGCCCATAATATGAGTAAGTGGCTTTGTACCAATTCCTTAATTGAGAGAATTGCAAAGAATTACTTTGCTAAATATTTATAGTTTTCCTTTTCTATGAAAATGATTTTTTTTATTTCAAAATATTTTATACAGCAGTTTCTAGGCTAATACACACCGGCATAAAATTAGATGAAGATCTTTCTTTCATTGGAAAGTTAATAGCTATTTAACAACAATAATTTTCCAAATATTGACGGTAAAATCACCTATTAATTATGATTATAATTATGATTATCATACCCTAATTTGGAGTTTAAAATCCGACATAATTTGTTTTTTTTTTTAATTCGGCACATTCCTGAACATTCTACTGAAATTTTGCTTATATATTTTAGCTATGGAGGGTCTAACATCTTTGAAATCAATTTATTTTTACTCATTCTTAATTGTTAGATGTCGTGTTAACATGACTGAAAGCTGTTGTGAATTTTACTCAGAGCTTAAAAATTCTCACTCCGCAGAAAATAATTATGCAGAAAGGGGCGAATTTCAGCAGTCAGAGGCCCTAGACGCAAAGTTATTAGGTAAAAAGCAAAACATTTTGATGATCCACCTTACCCACATCTTAAAAAACAGCAATTTCAACAATGGGCCCCCTTAAGGGAGAGGCCCTTAGGTTGCGTCAAGGATGCAAAATGGCAAATCCGTCCCTGCCGAAAGCAAAAAATCTTATTTTTTTTTATCTTCACGCTAACTTAATGTTGTATATTCTTGTAAGCCAAATTATTATGGCTTATCAATGTTAGTTTGATGATTCATCATCGTAATCCGGTAATTGAAAATCAAAGAAGTGGCAGTTTATTTATGTTAAGATTTGTATTTCAAAGGTAATAGAAGAGAAAACGTAAAAATTTTTAATAATACCTATCTTATATAAGTGTATACAGCTCGAATTCGATCACCCGAGGAAACAGGAACTTAACACTTTCGATGAATAAAAATCCGCAGATTCTTAGGGCAATGAGTTATTTGCAAAGAGTTACTGAAAAAAGTTCTGACTCAACTCGAAAAACTTATGTTTATTTGTCTTATATCCCATAAAATTTGCTTTGTGCTAATTTCTGACATATCCTCTTGACCTCAGAAACCTTCGATATTTTTGAAACTCTGATAGCTGTAATGATTCTGTAGTGGCGATCAATGCAAAGCATCGGGAAGTGTAATCTCTGCGATGATGGAAAGAGTTTTTAACTAATAGTTAAAGTTTTTCCTCTACAATTCTCAATCGCTATTCTGCTTCAAATCAATCCTTTCGATTTCTTAGTCTGATTTTTTTAGACTTAACGGAGTTAAATTGTTAAAATATCCTCCTCCAGAAGCGAACCATGGTTTTATCCCACTGGAAGCAATATTTTTCGACTCGGGTTAGTAGCAAGAAGTTGAAAGAAGAAAATAGTTCCAAAACCTAAATTAATCTTTTCACTCATTGCTAATCACCCTCCCAATAGTAATCGTCGGACCTCATAATTAATGAATGGGAAAGGATTGTTGTAAGACAAAGAACAACAAGGAACTTGTACCTAAGCCTCCTTTTTTTCCTTTCTCAAATTAAATAATTTTCTGGGTTTGCTAAATAAAAAGCCGACATAACTATTAATATGCAGTGAAGATACTTTCTTGGGTTAGCAGCGTTTGTTAGTAAGTACGGCCTTGGCACTTCGCATTAGAAATTCTTCGGTGGATGGCATCAGACATCGCGTTGGGAACGCTTAATAGAATTTTACTGAATGATTATTATGAACGGCGGAAGCTTATTAATGAGCTTTTCTTGTTATTTGACTTCTTTAATTGGGAAATATTATTTCCGAATGAGATTAAAAAGACGAATGATCCAATTCAGTGATTGCTTTCCTCTCCTCCCCAGTAAGACTTACGGCTGCATTAGATTGAGGAAGATATGCAGAAAACTTAGATAAAGACGTTTAATTCTTTTCTAAAGTTTTCAAAAAGCAGTGATGGTTGAGCTTCATGATTCTGAAAATTAAACAAATAAATATGTCGCTATCTTCTCATCTCTGAACGTATGAAGCCTAAACGTCGCATAAGTGCTAGTTTAGACCCTGTGAATTGGTATTATTTTATTAACTTCATTGGTTCTCTATTAGTGAGCTAAGGAAAAACAGTATCTCCTTCATTAATGAAGAATGAGCGCAATACGGAACAGTGGCAAGCCAGTAATAAGGAATGCCTTAAATTTCGAAAATTTCGAATTGCAAAGCTGCGTTTTAACATTTCAATTTTAAATTTTCGCCGAAGGCAGAATAAGCATAAGATATTGAGGCAACCTAGATTGGAATTATATTTCCCATTACCACTGCAGTCTTAAAGCATAAGCTGTTCTTCGTGTAATAAGGAGAGAGTATTAAGCTATCATAAAGCAGATCAATTATAAATTAGTATCCCTCGATATTTTACCTGTCAGTTTTTCCGGGACAATTTTATTTCGGAATCGCTTCTGATAACACCCTGCAATATATGGGTATACTCGCTAAGGAAAATTTGACTGAGTAAGATCATAACATGTCGCAATGCTTTATGCCTCACGCGCTACGTGCATTAGCATAGCGTTCTATGCGCAAACACTTTGGAACTTAGTTACTACTCCTTGCCCTTAGAAGTTAACAAAGGTGTTCTCTAACTTCTTTTGGTAATCCAGATTAACCGAAAGACTAAGACACGATATTTTACGGTGCAGAGGTAGTGACACAAAGATTTCATAAAACGAACATTTTCGATAAGATTTTACCGGAAATTTTAATGCATTTAATGTTTCTTTCTAGACTGCTTTTTTCAGTCTTGATAGAATGCTTTTGTATGGAATTCTACCGTGGAGTGCTTCTTTCAGTTCTCAAGCGTCAAATGGTGCTTTTAAAATCACATCTTAAACATTAGTTTTGCTTCCTTTTTGTATATTAATTCATAAAGTGGTATGTAGTTAGTGCACATGGACTTGAATAGTTTACATTCAAAATCACTAATCAAAAAGCATCTTTAGGAAATAGTTTTTACAACTTGTTCCGCTTTTATTACTGAAATTTTTGTTAAAAGATACGTCGTATTAAATTCGTTTGTTCGAGTATCGAATGTCAAATTCGTATCCATAAATGTAATTGTAAGTGATTCTACAATGATTAATCTTATTTGCAAACATTTTCCATTCCTGTTAACATTATTCTTGAACTACAATTCTAAA
Organism: Pachydiplax longipennis; assembly: GCA_036926295.1. Classification (NCBI taxonomy): domain Eukaryota; kingdom Metazoa; phylum Arthropoda; class Insecta; order Odonata; family Libellulidae; genus Pachydiplax; species Pachydiplax longipennis. The sequence continues at coordinate 25,401,632 of JAVFKF010000012.1, forward strand.
CAACGGTGACCTAATGACGAAGGACTGTATAAAGCGATAAGTAACTATAAAAAAGAGTGAAAAATTATCACACTAACTAAGAATGGAATTAAATCGAGACCGGATTCATTCATTCTATTTTATCGATATGAAATTATTAAAATTGAAGTATTATTGAAAATCAAAATTGATGTGAAGTTCTTCTTGATATTTAGTCACTTCTTCTTAAGTGAGAGAATTTGCTTTAAAAAAAAGAGTTATTGGGTAATTTCATTTATCTAATACGATGTTGATTGAAGCTTAACCTGGGAAGTAGTTTTCATCATGAGTTTGCACATACACCTACTTACCTGGATGACAAAGAATGAAATTATCTCACCCAGAAGGGTCACTACTCCTAGCTGCAAATTTTTTGCACAGGGTCGCTGCATGGCTAAGAGCTGCCTTTGTCAAATATTATACTCTTGCACCCCCAAAACTCCCAGAAAATGGGAGAAAACTACATTTTTTTATAGAGGAAAAATAAATATTATAAATCTTTATTCATTTTGAAAATAAATATAGTTTTATTTTTCTATTTTATATTTATAATATTTGTTAAATCTATTTTTACTTTAGACCATAATGAAAAAAATTTCAGCTCATCTAGGTGACTTAGCACACTTAGCATCCCCTTGATGAGGTGGCCGTATGATTCACTTGCATAATTGGCGGCCCTTGTGTGACATGCACAATTTTTAGATATTAAACTTTTATTTACCAAAACTCTGCTTCGGATATTATGCTTTATGATTAAATTAAATAATTATGGAAGTTAGCCTTAGCTGTCCTGTCTGCTTAGGTCGCCTTAGCTGCTGAAATCCACTGCCTTTCATGTCACATTTTAATATTTTATGATGGAATCCATCAACTATTGATTACTTTTTCAAAATGATACCACCATGAGTTGATTGAAAGTATATCTGTTCATAATTTACATCAATATTTGATGATGAAATATTAATTTAATTAATAATAAATATAATTTTCTTATAACAAGAGCAAAATTTGATATTCAATTAAAAGAATAAAACTGATGAGTGTGTAATTATTGAATGTGTGCTTGGAATTTGAGGAATTAGATAAACTTATGATAGTACTCTAACATAAATAAGGAAAGGAAGGTAATTCTCCTTGTTAAGGCTGGGTTTGTTTTGCCAGATATTTTCACTTTCTTTTTCTTTGGGAGTTCTCAGAAAAGGTTTTCATATTCAAGGACAGCTCTAGGTACTTATATGCCTCAATGCAAAGTCATTGTAGATACCTCCTTGATGATCTTTCCATATGAATGGTAAAAAAATCATACTTAGGGCATCTCTAACTCCCAGGTGTGCCCCAATACTTTCCTTATCATATTATATCATACTGCCTAGAACCAGCACTGATAATATTTGCAAAGCGTGATAAAAAGTCATGAGGCTAAACTTTCTTGAATATCAAAATACTTTTTCGATGGAAAATCGTAATACTTATCAGATATATGTTCCTTCTTTGCAGTAATTGGATTAATGGAATAAGCATCCTTCCAAAATAAGAAATGGGATTTGGAAGAGGAGATAATTCAAATTTGCTAGACTCTCGGTTCTTTGGTAAAAATGCAGAGAATGCATATGAGTGGAAATTGAGTGATGATCTTCGTTCAGTTGCACTTGATGAACTAAGAGAGACTGAGTCATCAAGAGAAGCTTCACTAGCTCAACTTCGTGCCTGGATTCACTCTCATCCTGCCATCAAAACATGCCGCACAGGTAAGAACATGTTATAGATCACTCATTCATTACATCTTCCCTGTAACAGTCAGAATTTCTTACACTATGGGTCAATTCACCTTGTGCTTCATGATAATATTTACAATGATTTGAATTAGAATACAATGCTTTTTCTGTTTGTTATAATACCTGAACATATCTTGGGTAATTAAAAGAATTTGCTTCATTGAAGATTGAGAAATTATTTTTAGTTCATTTAAAAATGACTTAGCTCTTATCGCTGAAAAGAGTAAACCAAGCTTATGGTAATATATTTTGATTCTCTTTGGTTATTTCCTGGTTGAAAACTGATATCCATTTAATAGCAAACATTTTACATTTAATCATCTATCTTTTGATAAACTTAAAATTATCTAGTTGTCAAGAATAATGAGCTGTATAATCCTTTGTTATGAAGCATTTGGATATTCTTTCTGAAAGAATATAAGAATCGATGTTAGGCTGAGTTCTCAATCAGACTGTTCTGTACAACTTTCTTCCGCCTTGAAAATCCCTTCTTTATGTCCCTTATCTGTTCTAATAACTGGTATCTTATCCATACCATTATTCTCTACTTTCTCTTACTTTCCTTTCATTATTCACATCCTTCTCAGATAATGATTTTCTCTAGTATATAGTCTCTCTCTGATAAAAATCTTATTTTATAGAGGAGCATTATTTAAAAAATAGAGAATACAGATTATACAGGCCTCAACAGCATATTGGTTACTTGTCTGTCATGTTCAGTCCCCAGCTATGGTGATTTACCTACCAGCATTTTTTGGATTTGAGGCCACAGGTTGTCTCAATCTGTTAAAATGAATACAAGAGGTAACTCTGAGCAGAATAATAGGCAGAAGTGTAATGCTGGAAACACTATCTTAGTTTCATTCAATTAGGTTACCTTAACTTGCCAACTCCCAAAGTTGATATACTATGAAGGAGAGAGTTTCATTATCATTTTTAAAATATGAGATTTAAATTAATTTTTCTAAAACGTTTATGAATTAATATATTAATTTTTGGCAACAATTTCAGATTCAGTTTTTCTTCTAAGATTTCTAAGAACCAAAAAGTTCAGTGTGCCTCAAGCTCAAGAAATAATTGAGAGATACTTGACCATAAGACAGGCTTATCCTATCTGGTTTAGAGGATTGAGTGTCGATGACAAAATAGTTAATGAGATTCTTGATTGTGGGTAGGTAAACAATTGATTATTTTCTTTAGCTTAAATTTTTCATGTGAGCATATGCTACTCCATTTGATAATGATAATTTACGAATAAGCTTCTCATTTTTCTTAAAGATATCTAATTCCACTTCCACAACGAGATCAATTTGGGCGCAAAGTAATCCTCTCTTGTCCTGGTAAGGAAAAGATCTATACCTATATTGCATATTGTTTTAAAATAGAAATGTGTGAAATGTTCATTCACATTACTGTCTACTTTAAGGTCGGCTGGATTCTCATAAATACACCGCAACAGATGTCATCAGAACTCATAGTGTTGTTGTAGAAGTACTAATGGATGATGAAGAGAGTCAAATAAAAGGATTTGTATACATAAATGATGAAAGAGGTTTACAGATGAGTCACCTTAGTATGTGGACATTCAATGAACTGAGAAGAATTACTAAATGTATACAGGTATTAAAACATTTAACTCAGTTACTTTTCCCCCTCTCTTTCATTGAGGATCTCAAAAATTTCATTATACATGAAACAACTATTGTTACAGATATCAACATCTTAACAAAATGTCATGCAATGAATTACAAATTTGTATATTTTATATTATCTTTGATAACAAGTTTGATAAAGTTGAAAAATGTTATTGAGTTAGGGTACATACAAATCAGATTTTCAGGTTGATAATCATAAATGTAAATTATCAGAAAGGAAATCTTTCAGTTTTCTCAAAGATAATAATCAGTCTACGTTCATATTTATTACCACTCAATTTCTCTCTTTCAGTATATTTCTGAATATATATCTCAGGTATAATCATGAATAATAAATTTATTGTATATTGATAAACATATACCTTTTCAAGCATGTAAACATGCAGTATTCATGAAATATTAAATATAACAAAAATATAGTTTATGCTTTCCTCTCAGCAATTTATATTTTTATTATGAAATTTGGGCAGTAAGGTATCAAGGAACATTGTTTCTGTTATAAGCAATGTCTCCTCTCTACAATGAAAATGTATATAGAGTTCAGATTTTGTTGCAGTAATCATCTTCTTAAAAAATTTCTTCCAGAATTCGACACCCATGAGACACAAGGAAACACATTTCATTAATATGCCAAGTTTTGCAAACAAACTGATTGAGTTTGTCATCTCAATCTTAAGTGAAAAACTTAAAAGAAGAGTCAAAGTAAGTATAAACTAATTTCATTTGTACCAATCCAATATTCATCATTATCTAATTCTTGTTTCTTGTAGTTTCACAATAGCATTGATGATCTAAAAGAATATATAGACCCAAAAATATTGCCAAAAGAATATGGAGGAAGTATACCAACTGCAGATATGATAGGTAAAAAGCAATATTGATTGAACATAGAATATATAAATAAATAATATATCAATAAAAGTAATTATTTTTTAAAATCGCTTCTTAAAAATATAAATGCTCTTTTAATTTTAAATTGCTCTTTACATTTAATTTACTCTCTAGCTGATTTTAAGAAGCTCATGAACGAACGGAGAGACTCTGTTCGTGCTCTGGAAGAAATGAATATAACTGTTCTGAAGGATGCCAAAGGAATTGCCAGTGCCTTAGGAGATCTGGCAGATGATGATGAGATGGATGCTATTTCAGGAATAGCTGGAAGTTTCAGAAAGCTAGAAGTAGACTGATCATTGAGACTGCAAATTTTCCTAGAGAAATTCTAACACATTATGGAACTCATAGTTAAGTTTGATAAATATATTTAATACTTGTTAGAAAATGTATCATGGTTTGCAAGCATATTCAGAGACAGTGTTTTGTTGATTTCTTCTGAATGGATGATGCCACCCAAACCTTATCTTTATTAACAAATCCTAAACTATCATGACCAAATGTTACTCTAGTAGTATAAGATAAATGATATAGTTCAGCAACAGTTGTAACTTCTAATATATCACTATGTAAAATATAGCTTAGTGTTCTTTGACTGTGAAAATGGTATATGAGGATAATGATGCCTTAAGAAATAATGTGATTGTAAGGCAAACTTGTTCCAAAATGATTTCTAGGTGAATCGTTAAAATATGACACAGAGTTGATGAGATTAGAATAGAAGTATCTTAAAGATCTCTTGATCTCCTTCACTTTTGCTCCATCTGTATCCTGGGAAGGGCCTTTTATTCTTATTTATTTAACCATTCTGTAATTTCAGTGATGCAATTATGATAAAGTTTTAATTCTACTTCTCTTCCTCTTAAATAAACTATTGTTTTAGTTTACTTTTGATTCACCTTTTTGGCATGTTAAAAAGTAAAATAAGTAATCAAAGAGATAGAATACTAAAAAATATCTTATTTAAATAAATCATACATTATATACATATGAATTGTATGTGAAAAATGAGTTTCTCTAGAATTTTCTCTTAGAGTTAGATATTTTGCTATGTGTAATGCTAGTGGTTTCCTTAGGTTTACCAAAAAATCATAGCTCGTGGAAGAATTTAGCAATTTTCTGAGGAACAAATATATTTGGATTCATGAACATATTGGTTTAACTTTTTTCCTGCACTTGTGTAAGAAATAACTTTTGAACATAGAGCTCACTACAGAAAAGTAAAACTGTCATTTCTCAAGCTAAATTGGTATCTTTTAAGGAAATTGCAAATCTTCATTCTTGTTATTTAACCTAAAAGTGAATCTAAACCTCCTCCAAGAGTTCTCTAATGTTAAGGTTGACACTTGAACCAACAGAGACTGAAAAATGATTTATTGTCCATTTAGTAAATTTTCTTCACATCATGAATTATTTATTTTTATACAAGAACTTTGACATTTACAGAGAACAAAATTTGCAAACTCTACAAAATTTACAGTGGACAGAGCTTTTGACAGAAAACCATGACTATAAATACTTCTATTCTACAGGTTTTGAAAAGTTTTTCTTAATGCAGGTCTTCTATGGCTGTAAAACTTAACTTGGATAAAAACACTGAAAGAATCTAAATTTACCATACTGTCACTAAGTAAGGTTAGACTATGATAATGGTTTTTCAGAATCCAATCCTGGATATTGAATTGCCATATAAATTCTGCCTTCTTCTTCAATTACAAAATGACTGAAGTCCTGAACAATAAAAATATATACGACTCCAAATTACATCTGAATTATAGATTTCAGCCTTATTAATAACAAAGAGAATTAAAACATGAATTGAGATATCAATCATAAAATGATTTATAAAATCCTTGCAGTACCATGGTGAAAAGGTCTAATTTATCTAATTTCACAGATTTCTTAAACAATCATCATCATATACACCAGTAAACTGTGTGAGAAATTCCATTTAATAATTGAAACATCAATATAAATATTGATTATATTTTACTTTTTCATTACAATAAATCTATATTTTTCATAGTAGTAGCACAACAACTTTCAGGGAGGGAGATCATACTTTCAGAGTAAGAGAAAATCCATATCTGTGACATATATTTCAGGAGGGTTTTAGTTTTCTAATTTAAGATGAGGCAATATTCTGAAGTCTGTATGAAGACAGGCATCTCAAATTCAACGAAAAATTATTTACAAAATTAAATTAAAAACTTATCATTTGTATAACTCTTTTTGTCTTGAAGTTATGATAACCAACTTTTAACTGGAAAATTTCCTGTGATTTTTTCCTTTTGTTTTGTTTATAGGTTACGTTAAGATATTTTAATGTTTAATTACTTGTTTCTTGTTGATAAAGATTTTGTGATTTTTAATGTTCATGTTTATAAATGATAGATTTTTATTCCTATAGAATAATTCACTTTGGTCCTTTGAAGGCCTCTTGGTGGTATAAAGTTACCAAATGATGATTGAAGTGAATAGCTAGTACTGATCAAGCATGTTCACTAAATCAGTTAGCTATTAAGAATTGACTTTCATTTTCTATAAGATGAATCATTGTTCATAGTTTTAGAGAAAAATTTCTAAGAAATTTTGAAAATATCTTAATTAAGGTAAAAAAAAGAAATATTAGTATATAGTACTCAATGCTCACTAAAAATATAGGAGGTAGAAGAACTCTATGTGTTAGCACAGTTGTTAATGGTTAACTATCTTACTCTGTGATAATTATATTTCTTTCCAAGCACTGTTATCATTTTGTTATAAATATCGATGTAATAGTAGAAAATAAATACAAAAGTTCTGCAAAAATATTTTTTATCAAAAATAGAGATGATAATAACCAAATTTTTATAGAGAATAATCCAAGAGTATTGAAAAGTCCTTCAAATTGAAAAATAGAAAATGGCCGAGTTTATTTATGCAACCTATATTGAACAGTTTCTACAACTGCTGTTGTAGATTTATAAATTTCCACAAAGGACCTTAATAAAAATATTTATTCATCTTCAACTGAAAAAATTAACCTAAATTTCAATGCAGCATGGATTTGAAGAGTTGCCTCTAACTCTGCTTCTAATGTGGCAGACTAATAGCCAACCATTACTCTGAAATTTAAAGACATGACACCAAGTAATTTTTAAAGTTCTTTAGAGAATATTCTCATTTGAAATGTAATTCTCTTTAATCAGGAATTAACAAAGTTCAAAAATTAGAAGTTCACCAATAAATTATGATTATAAATTAAATGGTGTTGACTTCTCCATCTTACTGACAATGGCATTTCATCAATCGCTATCTGAAAGATGAAAATGTATATTCACCCTCTTCCAAGTGAAACCAAAACAACAATAGTAGTGTATTCATGAAACAGTTTTGGTTTAACATTCTTGTTCCTCTTTGAGGAAGGACCACTAGTCTCCCTAAAGTCCAAGGCAACGGAACTTGTATCCGGCATATCACAGCGTGTAAGATAGTCAGTTCCTATTTCTCCAGATCCAAAGAATCCAATTAATGGGATACTAGGAAAGTGATTTCTGAAAAGTGATGATTCTATGCTTCTCCTTCCTCTTCCACTATAGCGACCCATACATGAGAACATAAAAGCAAAACAATTTTCACTGGGAACCTGGCAAGATCTGAGCTGAAATAAAGAATAGAAATATTAACAATTTACAAAATAATGAGAAATATATTTATGGCCATTGAGAGCAAATAAAAATTTGTGCAAATAATTGACAAATTTTAGAACAATTGAGCCTGATTCATTTTTGTAGGATAAATATCATATAACTTAATAGAAAGAAGAATAAAATATATAAATGGTTTAGAAGAAATTTCTAGCAGAAGTTTTGGTTCAGCTTAGTATGAGATTCAGTTACACGAACATAAATTGTACTGTAATTTGAGAACAATTTATTGGATCATTTACATCCTTAAAAAAGAATATAAGATTAACAATAACTCCACTATGATATGGCAAAAATATAATTTAATTCTATTGCATAAAACAGACTAGGAATCCAAAAAAGGAATAAAAAATGCTGTTTATAAATTACCTTTCCCTCAACACCATGAGCAGAACAGATATTTTTTAAATAAATAAACATGGTGGGTTAGTATAATAAATGAGGCAGACAAAAGATAAAATATGAAAACAAGAGCTCTTGATTCCAACTCCAGACAGATGCAAGTAAAGCTACTGGCAACATTTAGGGGTTGCCAAAGATACTTTTTCTTGAAATTTGACAAAGCAATGAAAAATTGTTAACCTTTAGGAATTGCCAAATTAAATGATTCAGAAAATAATCTAAAAGCAAAAATAATGTTAGGGTTATTGCTATATTAATGTCCACTATAAGGTGACAAGGATACCTACTGATTCTTCACTGCCATGTGTCTATGAAGTATGACTTACCCTTAACCCTAAGGAAGCCATAATGTTTCAGATATTTGAAAAAACTGCTTCTTGAAATAACTGAAAGTTAACTGAATTAATAATGGTAGATTATCCATTCATTTATTACAAAAGCCTCTTGTAAATGCCTGGTCTCAAATGGCCTGATTCATTTTGGACTTATTTATTATTAGATAAATTATAAAAAAATATTGCCATACCAGAGTTGAAGGAATCTTAATGGCTTTCAAAGTCAATATTGGACTCTGAGTCACTGTTTTTGATGTCTCAGTTCCTAGAAATATTTAGTTCCAAATATATATGTAGAGGTGGAATAGAGGGAATTCATCTCAAAAGTTAGTTTTAGCAAAAGAGATTAAACTTTAAGATTAAAATGAGGTCTCTGGTTTGCCAAAATTTAATTTCCCGATTTCACATATTTATTTTTTCTTACTAAGGGATATTTCCAGCTGGAGTATATGATTGATTGGATCCAGTTGTTCAAACGGGGACACTTTAGATTAGATTGGACCTTTGGCAAGTCTAGTACAACTTGATTAGGGAGAAGTATTTAGAATTGGAAAGCCATAATGTAGAGCCATACATTTATGGTGAAAAATAAGACTCACTTTCCACATGACTTGATCAATGGATGCTAGCTTTGTGACAGAGCGCTTAATTACAGCAGACACAGCCTTCACGTTTTTTCCAGAGAAGGTCAACCCCATCAACTCAGGTCCATTTGAAGGAGGATGCTGGAGATAATTCTCACCAAAACCACCTCCAACAGCCATTTTCCCATCCATTCTGGCATGAAAAGGAAATGCATGTTTTGATAATAACCATGAAATTAAGAATTACAAGTGCTTAAATTAATTAATATTTTAAAAAGAAACATTATGAGATCTATAGCTTGCTTCAGTTCAAACTCAAAGATAACAGAAGTACTATTATCCTGTAACACTGTAATAAAATTTTAACAATGAAAAGTCTCAACAAGCTCATAGATGCGAAAATCAGATCTAAATATAAATTACATGACTTCTTTGACTTGATGACTTCTTTGACTTGATGACTTCTTTTGAAGTGACAGTTAAAATTCTATAGAAAACTTCTGTTATGCCTTTGCATTTAGCTAATGACAGGATAGGTGGTTATGCTAAATAATGCAGAATCTATTTTTTTGGCAGTGAAAAATTGAAAATAATTTTAATGCTCTCCCCGAAATTAATTATCTAAGCCTTTCATTTTATCATTATTTTCACTGTTTGAATCAAGAACTAATCTAATCAATTGGTGGGGGAATAATTATAACCATTATTCACACAGCTCTCATCTGCCACAGAAATGTAGCAATTTAGAATCAAGAAGATAAAATGATGGCTTAAATATTTTTCCAAATAGTGCGATCCTTACAGCGATTCACCCCTTTAACACGACTATGACACAAAGTTTTGCTGCATGAATGATTTTTCCATTTCTTGGCAAGTACATACATTTTCCCAATTTCTGAATGAGATAAAATCATGAATAACTATGAAAAAATAAAAATTATATGTTTTTCAATTACTAACCTCTCTTGTAAGGTACGAATCATCAGTTCTATAAAGGATTCATTTCCCAATGTGCAGGAACGTAATAAAATTAGACAATTGACTTCTTCTCCAGGAGGAATACCAGTAATTTCTTCCAGTTCTGAATCGGATAGTAATGTCTGCTGGAAATCGTGCCAAAATTGGTTAAACAAAATATGTACAATTCCCATGCATCTAACATATAATTTAGATATTGATCTATTATTATAGTATGTCTCTTCTGAATATCACACAAAATGTTTTTACTGACATTTTAATCACCTGTCTCACCAAGAGACTTGTCTTAAAGTTAGACATAGACTATGATTTAACAAAAATTATGTATTATTTGTATACAAACCTTCGTGTGTACAAGTTGATGCAAACGTTGTCTATCAGTAGTTACACTGAATGTGCGAACTTTAACTCCTGTTATGTTTGGAATTAACAATGCAGATAAAGCTGGTAAATTTTCTATCTGTAAAGTTGGACCCAAACTCCATGGGGTGCCAATTGTTCCATAAACTTCCAAGCCCATGGCTGTACAAGTACTAGGCAGCATGGATATGAGATGCTGCATTGCTAAAAAGAGTATCTGAGTGAGTATATTTTCATCAACATAGAAATAACGGTGGTATGAAAACAAACTAGAATGATTTCTGAGAATTTGTCAAAAAACTGACATTCTTAGTGAGTAAAGTGGGAGCAAAAAACATGATGTTGAAGAGACTTTGATCTATATATTTTTGAGTAAGGTGTCTACCTAAATCATTAAAATTCTAAAATTCATTATCCTATTTATCACAATTCGTAAAGAATATTCTCTTAAACAATTGATAAAATCGAATTCAGAGGATATTGATAGATAATTTAATAAATGACAATGTCTTACATAGTAAATTATAATTAACTTACAGGGAACCTGCATTTCTGCTTGCATATTGGTAGGAAGATTGGTCAATTGTACCATATCATATTGGTTCGAAAGAAATGGAGTCGAACAAAAGAAAATGCACTGTTTCGGTTCACTATGCACCATGCCAAACTCTTCATTCAATTGGGTTTTTTGTATACGTGCGGTTCCTCTGCCTCCTCTCCCAGTTTTTGAAGCATGACATTCAAACCAATGTATACACTGACGTTCACGTCTAATAATTCGACACACATCATTCCAGGCATGGCATACAAGAGCCGCACGACCTAGATCTCTTGCAGGAAGATAGCCGAGTATTTGTTTCAGCACACCAAATTGCATAGCAAGTAAGAAAGCATTCTCTTTTACTTTGGAGTTTTCCGGCTCAATATTGTCCTCCATTTTCAATGTTTTCACTGTATCCTGAAAAATTACACATTCATGATGATTTCATCCAACTTTTCCGCAATTATCTAACTTAGATAACTTCAAAAGTATAAAAAATCCAACCATTACATTCGAACTTATAAATTTATTGCCATTTTCATGACAGCCTTATTATTATATCCTAATTTTGAAATTATAATGAAAATAGAGATCAAGAGATGCTTAATAAACACATATCCACTTAAAATAAAAACGGGGAATCACCTCTTCAAAGAATGCCTTACGAGTTAAGAATTCAGATCAATTTCATGGATGTGAAAGATTCTTCACACTTGCTTTGAATATGGAATGTCAGTCATAGCGTAAGAGGTATCTGAAGAACACATTTATCAGATAGCGCTAAAACCTATGCAATATCTTCGAAAGAAGGATTACAGCAGGTTTTTTATCCTTCATTGGCGGATATTTCATTCGGAGAACTTGATTCCCTCTTCAACCTGAGGAAAAAACAACAACCTCTCGAGCGTCAAAAATTTGTAGAGGTGGATTTGAAATCGCATCCCTTAAGTTCCTATTTTAAAATAATACCCCGAAAAGAAGTTAAAGTTTTCTAAAAATTATTGGGATTGTATAATTTTATTTTGTTTATTATTATTATTAATCATTTCTTATAATTTTTCCGCAGACTATTTCTTCATATTCTCTTTAAAGGGCAACATACACCCATTGCTAACAATCCCGTCTTCTATGCTTCTGTTACAATCCATCTCTTGCGGCTATTTAAACGAATATTTCTTATTCATGTTCGCGTAATCCCTTTCCAAATATCCAAGTCTGCAGTATTTGCTGTCGGTTATTTTTTCCAGAAGAATGTTCTCTCAGCTTATTATATTTTGATTATTATTTCTCTCTCTCGCGACTTCCATTGCTGGCAATTTTGCTACCAAAATAGCCGAATTCGGTAGATAAGCTTACAATTACCTAAGTAGGAATTTAGGTATGAAGTAAGGTAAGATAGATTTACTTCTGAAAAATGAAAATATAAAGTTTGTTAGGTGACAACTTTATTTAATTAATAGCATTTTCTCTAAGGAACTCAATTGATATTATCATGAATATAAATGCATTTTGAAATCACAAAATCATGTTAATCAATTAATTCTGGAAGCTTTAGCTAACAATCAGACGTCTGTAAATAATCTATGTTCAAAGCATTACTAGCAGGAAAGAATGTAAGAATTACGAGCAACCGCAAATCTGTTTAATCTTAAGTGAAGGCTTTCTTTGCGGCCTCAAATGCAACTATAAGAACAAAAAAATAAGAGATGATAGAAATATTCAAAGACTTTAATAAAATACACGAATATGTTTAATTAAAATTACTTCTAAGAAAAATGAAGTCTTGGTAAGCTAACATTTCAAATCTCCTGTCCAGATAGATGACATAATGCGATTTATTCATTCATCAACAGGATTTTCATTACATGGGATGCTCAATTGAAGTTTTATTTCCTGAGGATATCACACCTTGCCATAATTATGCATGGTTCATTATATCTATATACATTAAAATTTTGTTAACTTCAATTATGGATGCCTTGAAAATACTTGAGCTTCTATCAAAGTTTAGAGAGGCACTGAGATTCTTAAGATTTTACATTAGTCTTGCATTTCAACCACTCCAAGGACTGTTTCGTCTAAACTGAAACATATTTTGACTTTAAAGGCTATTTTAAGCTGTGAAGTAGCTTTCACTTTAAGTAAACTTTACCATTTAATGTAAAAAATTAAGAACATCTCCTTTGCCCAATGAGGGGTTTCTTTTACCTCAAACTTCGAATGTAATGTTTATGATTGGAGGAGGTTAAATTTGTTATAATTTTGGTAAAAATGTCTTACTGGTTGGGAAATTGTTATGTGCAAAAGATCCTTTGTCAGTGTTCCTTTTTACTTTCTGGTTTGACTATATAGGATCATCTTAATACAAAGTATGAACCAATTTTTTGACATGATGGAATTTTAGGTGAATGATTAAAGCCAAACTAATAACATAATTAAAAAGTGCTTTGACAGATGAAGTCATATTGCACCAATGAGCCCCCACCAGGAATTGAACAAATGATCCACAGTTCAATTGCTGTACAAACTCAGAAGGAAGAAATTATTTATTTTGGAATCATTGCTTGGTTCAATTATAATCATCAGTGTTATCTTTTGAAATCTAATTTCATGCTCTTGTATCTTCTCAGATGAGAGGTTTATCTCAATAATTTCTACTGCCAAAGAGTATTTACAGTATTTTTGTTTTATAAATAATATGACCCCTCCTTCTATGCATCTAAATATGCACAGTTTACATAGTGAGAGATTGTATGTTAACAAAGATTATTTGTCATAAAATAATTGAAAGAATTGTTCATTAAATAAAAACTCCATAGATAGTGATTTTAAAATAAAATTATCATAAGATACTGTTTCCAGGATCCTTTTAATATTTACAGTATTTAAGCAATCCGCCTTCAATACAAGGTAACAGCCAGTTATTATTTTACATTATGAAAACCATTATGATCTGTCTAAAAAATATTTCATTTTGCTACTCCAAATGGAAGAACTTCATCATAAAATTAATAATTTTAATAAAATAACAAAAGAAATACACAAAAAACTGTATTTAGCCATCTGTTTTGGAATGTCTCCTTCATAACTCATTAAATTACTAGATTTCTACATAATATGATGAGGCTCAGAGAGCAACATAAGTTAACACATAGATAATAGTATAAAATTACGAATAAAAGTAAAAAGTAAACTTTATACTTAGATAATACTGATTCTTTCAGTGAGGTTTTCAAGTAGTACCAAATTACTAAACAATATCACCCATGTTTCTTTAATGATACAATCTTGATAAACTTGCAATACTATAATTGCCAAGTTTTTTTGACGTGCCTCAGTTCACAAATTCAGACACATTTCTCATGACATTTCCCTCAAATCTTTGGTTACTTTGTACTTGAGCTCTTCCTCATCATCACAATCATCAGCAGCCACTAAAACATCCTCCCTTATTTGATCTGTTGAATTTTCATCATCTTGAGTCATGGACATCTAGTAAAAAAGGAATAATTAATTAAAAAAGCTAAAGAATACAATGTTAAAACCTTGATTATAGACAAGCATTGTAAATGCACTTCACTACTTTAAAATATAAAAATAAGAGTGGTATTCAAAATGTAATTTTTTCAAGTGATACAAAAATCAAAAGATTCTATAAATAAAACATTGTTTATTAAAAATTCTATTTCCTCAGGAAATGTTCCTTTTTTTAAAACATTTTTGACATCTTAGCAACACTTTTCTTTATTTAATACAACTTCTTTTACTATGTCTTCATTGAATACCCTATGGAGAAGCACAGAGAGAAAATATACCCCGACTACTCACATGTGCCATGTTGATACTTTCAACATGATTCTGTGATCTAAGTAAGCTGTTTGAAGACAATGCATCTGCATCTGTGTTGACAACTGGAGAGGGTGAAGTACATAGATGGTCCACAACTCGAATCACAGATCCCTGTTGAATTTGTCCCATTGACAGCTTCATCATCTGCTGCTGTTGTGTAAAACGCAGACCCTCACTACAAGATGAGGAAGATGATGAGCTGTTTGTTGTAGATATGCGATAAGTAGATGACATATTAGTTGATATTCCTCTTGTTCCATTGCTTGCAAATAAAATGCTTTGAGGAGTGTGCAATTGTGAAGGATGCAATGTTTCTCCATTAGATGACAAGGGACTATCAGCATCTAAGCTCACATCACCATCCTTCTCATCAGGGTCATCTTCACATGAACTATTTCTACCATGTCCTGGTCCAGGTAAGAAAGTTTGCCATGAAGCCACTGCCATGACATTTGGAAAATGCTGGAGATGGAAAAAAATCAGTGTTAAACTTAAACATATGAATGCGTATGAAAATATAAAAGTACCGCCATAAAGTAAAACAAATTTCCTTTGGCTAATACATTGTCATTGCTTAAAATTAACATCAATAGAGGAAATAAAGAATCCCATGTTCATATGCATTACTATACACAAGGAGTCAAAGTAAAAAGAACTCCATTGAGAGAAAAAAATTATTCGTTTATATCTACTATGCACTTTATACGTACATTTTAAATAAAATATAATCACAAAAAATAAATAAAATTGAAATTAATAAAAATAAATATACATAAAAATAATGATCACATATGGTATCATATAAATAATGGTAAAATATTGATCACATAATATCTTGGACAGTGAAATGACCTATGAAGTCAGAAATAATAAATCAAAATGAAGTACCAATGGACTAAATTTTTGGCATACACTATCATAACTGCCTACTTATGTTTTTAAGGAAATCTCTCACATAAAGAGAATTTTAGAAATTTTCATTTGATCTTGAATTGCATTTAAAATATTCAGAAAACATGATCCCAATCATTTATCAGGTAAATGTAGAAATAACAATTTAACTACCATGAAAATATAGAATAAATTTAACAGGGGATAGACACATTCAATATTCAATGCTATACATTATCTGAATGGTTCAATCAGACTAAATTTCAAACTTCTACATCTTCTTTAATTAGTTAATAATATTTTACTTGAACATAGATTACTGAATATGTTAAAAGAATTATCACATTTAAGTCTAATGCAGTGAAATAAGCAAGATATAGTACATAACAAAATTTACAGGCATTTGGTGCAGTATTCCATCCAAAGATGAGGAGTACATGAAATGGTTTTGGTGATGGTCATTCAAAGATTCACTTGGATGTGTTAGGTGGGGACTTCTCACAGGTATTATCATATCCTTAGTATCTTCCATTGATGTCCCGGAGTGCACACTAAGGATGATTGGTCCTTCATCCATCCCTTCCTTCATGTTTAGAAAGAAGAACATTGACTGAATGACACTTTTATAGTAAACAACTTGAACAGCTCACTAATGTTTTAAAAGAATTCCGAAGTTTTAAAGCTAATGCTGTTTATTAGATACATCAATGTATATACCCACATTCACATATAATATAAATTCCTAAAATAAGGATGAACATTATAATAGAATCATAATAAAAGAGATGATACACAAGCAAAGTTTTAATTTTGTGTGAATGACATCAAAAGCGATTCTTAAAAGGAAGGTTGCATGTTTACTGAAAATTATTATAACTTTACTTTTTCTGTAAATATATATCTATGATGTATTCACAGAGAAAGAGGAGTTGGTATTAAAAGTCACTCAAAAGCTGTTACAAAAATATAATTTTGAAAAATTTCTGTGGCTCTTCTGGCACTTGGATTTATAGCAAGTATAATTCTTACTACTTTTAATTGATATGTAGTTTCTAAATATGGTAAGAAATGAAAAAATCATGATCATGCATTTGGAATGTTCTTCTGTATATATGACCAAAGTTAATTTCCAACAAAACAAAATAAATTTCATACCTGAGATCGTAAAGGATCCAAGTCAGATTCAACTGGCAGTCCAGAATTATCACTGTCATGACTGCAAACATCTGATAATCGTCTATCCACATTTACAAGTCCACTTTTCTTCTCTACTTCCAGCTTGAGAGGTGATTTACAAGCTTTTTTAACACTGCACTGAGCATTATTTTTGTTGGAAGATTTCTATAGAAGAAAGAAAAATGCTTTAAAGACACACACATCACAAAGCAACAGTTGTGAAAGGACAGAAATAAATGAGAAAATTGACTCTATATATTACATCAAAATATAGATAAAAATAAAGAAATATTAGACCTTTTCCATATTTTCTTTTTAGCTTTTGATGCAAACTATCATCATGTTCTTAAAATGTCATAGTACTGGAATATATTGTGATTATTACAGCATTTTATTTTAACGCAAACCTGAAATATACTAATATTGAAATAATATACATATGCACTTACTTCAGTCTTTTTCTTAGATTTTGAGGGTCCGGGTGTGGAAGAGATCTTCCCATTATTACCATTTGCCTCTCCATTCAGATGATGTGGCTTTTTTGCACCATTGTTGTTATTTGCTGGGATAGCACCATGTTCATGATCAGCCATATGTGTAACATAGTTCTCCTTTTTGATTGATCGAAATGAACAAAGATTGCAGCTGAACATTAAACCATCATCTTGACCTATCATTTCATAAAAAGAATCACAGAATTAGCACTACATGAAATGTAAAGGGAAAGAATTTTAAAAGTACCTATAGCATACACTGTTTTAGCCAAATTTTGTTGAACATTACCTGGATGTTTGTTTTTCAGATGAGTCTTATATGTGCTAGACTGAATGCAAGCATATGGACAATAAGGACATTTATAAGGTTTTTCTCCGGAGTGCCTCATCTTATGACGGCGCAATGTGTTGTGGTCAGCTGTTCTGTACTCACATGCATCACACTGGAATGGTTTCTCACCTTTAATAGAAAAAGAAAATTGATGACAAAAGAATTATTACTTGTCAGTACCATAAGGCTAATTGGCTATTATTTTAAAATTATGACAACTTAAACATGCTA
This sequence comes from Pachydiplax longipennis, assembly GCA_036926295.1. Taxonomy (NCBI): domain Eukaryota; kingdom Metazoa; phylum Arthropoda; class Insecta; order Odonata; family Libellulidae; genus Pachydiplax; species Pachydiplax longipennis. The sequence continues at coordinate 25,419,832 of JAVFKF010000012.1, forward strand.
ATCAATTGCATCTCAAGATAACATTTTTACAGAGCTAGTAATTAAGGCACTTTCTTAAGTGTATATTTTACCTTTATTGGAACCCTAAAAAAATTTTCAAGAGTTGGAAAACTAAGGTATCTTAGAGATGGGAAATCAACTTTGAAATTATTTTGCAGGCATTCAGGCAATCTGAACATGTGTACTACCTACCAGTATGTTGACGCATATGCATCTTAAGGGTAGACCGTGATGAAGCAGCATAACCACAGAAATTGCACAGATAAGGTCTCAGTTTATGATGAACTGTATCCCTATGCAAGCGCAGCATTCGACGATCAGAGAAACTGCGATGACAAACTTCACATTCTCCACAGTGCATTATTCTTTGCTTCAGCTTCACTATGTGAATAGTCTGAAATTAAAGAGGAATAATGAGATTATTTTAACTAGTAATTAGAGGTTTAAAAGAATGCTGGCAAAATAAACATACTCTGATTAATGGTGAATACAAAGAAATTGAAATTATGACTGAGAATTATAACGTCAATATTATCTGAAAAGATATCAACAAGAATTTGGAAATTGAGACTGATTTCTTTAACACTGAAAATTTTCATTACACTTACCTTATGATTTCTAAGCTGTTTACTCGTCTTGAAACCTTTTCCACAAGCATCACAAAGGAAGGGTCTTTCACTGCTGTGAATCCTCTTGTGTAAGTTCATCAACTTACTATAGCTAATGAAAAGAAAGAAGAAAAATAATAAATTAAATTTACTAATTTGTAATCCCCATCAATCTCTTCATTTTGTGTTTGTAATCAGTAGAAGTAGTAAATGAAACAGTAGATTTAAAATAATATTCAAATATACAATTCCCACTTAATTTAATCACTCCTACACACCTGTTAGTTTTATATGTACACTGATCACATGAATATAGCTCCATATCAATTACATGTGCCCTCCAGAGGTGTACTCCCACGGATCGCCAATGAGAAAATAACTCTCCACATTCTGGACAGACATGCTGCATACCACCATTTTCAGCAGGACCACCAGGTACATGACATCTTCTACAAGATTAAATGAAAATTTGCAGTTAATTTGGAGTTATGAAATTCTCCTTCATACTATACAATTGCTGAAATACCTGTTTACTAGCTAATGCATCACACATCAGATATTAATTAAGAACTGAAATAAAACAATGAATCTCACATTTAAACCTTCAAAAAGGTCTTCCTCATACTCAATTTAAAATCATACCAAAAAGGCATTTTATAAATCTAAATTAGTAAGTGGAGCATTATACCACAACAGGTACATCTAGCTACCCAGTATATCTTAATAGTAACTCCAAAAGAATAAAACTCAGCAAGATAGTCTGTTTGACTTTCTGTTCATAAAAGATCATGTTTTATCAATGTAAAAAAAGATCATAGTAGTCCTTAGCAAGGTTGACAACTGTTATGAATTAGAATTATCTCTGATTTTATTTTTAACTACTTAATTTAAAAATTTTACAATACAGAAAAATTAAATAGAGGTGGGTAAAATATTTTAATACCCTGCAGACGGTCTTAATCTTGATTCTGGAAGAAAATATATGACATGAATGGTTTTGGTTATTGAATATGAAACATGTAAATATCAAATCTGATCAACAAACTTTTAATCTATAAATTTTACAATATTATGCAGAAACACAAATGTTAAACCCTTATGACAAACAAAATGGAAGAATTGCTGTTTTGAAATACTAGCTTGTCGCACTATTATAAATCTTTATGTTTCCCTGACTCATGTAACAATTTGAAGCAATGAAAATCATTGGTAATTTATGAGAATTCCAGTGAAATTTATCATGAATAATCAAACCCCTAACATGATTAATGGATTGCTTGTAATAGAACAGTTAACCATGTCTAAGTCATTAAGCGACATCACAATCTCCTAACCATTAAAACTTTAAAATCATGAATTTTCACAGCCTCTAACTACACAAATACGTAAATAAAGTAATGCTTTTGTCTATGATTAATTCTAGATACACACCTGTGATATTCAATATTATCAAGAGATCTCATTCTAACAGCACAGCCATCTATTCCACAACGATAACCCAACTCTTTTTCTCCAAGTCGAACAGATGGATTCATTCGACGCAGTGCAGTTATTCCAGTATTCCGAGAACCTTTGGGCCTACCTCTTCGTTTAGGAGTTTGCCCTTTTGCCACCACTTGTTGATCGGTTCCAGCTTCCTTCTTCGTGAGATCTTTACCACTGTCCTTCTCTGACTCAGAACACACTTTTCCATCTTCATAATCCTCATCTGACACTTCCAATGTAGTTTCTACATTGAACAAGCCAATACCTGATGAAGACCTCTCTTCTTCTGACTCCACTCCTTCATCTTCTCTCTCATCTGAGCTGAAGTTATCAACTTCTTTAATACACAGTTTTCCTTGCTCATCCATATAAGCTTCCAAAAGAGTTTCGTTATAATCTTTCCCCGACTTACTATCCTTCCCATTCTTTTTGCCTACACATTTTCTCTTAGCAGTTACTGCACCCTCCATAGTTTGCAATTCCTCATTATTACTCGCTGGTTTTGCATCTGTGTCTACTCCATTTTTAATCATTGGCTTATCTTCTTTTTGTGAGGAACTCTTGATAGGTGATGATGCTGTGCTTTCTATGTCCATATTTTTCAAGATAATCTGCAACTCTGCATCACTGACCTAAAAAATAAAATGTTATTAAAATTATATGCAATAAAAATACATCACTTTTTCACCAGGACTGCCTTGTTTTTGCAATTATACCCTTCAACTTCTCACCTGGTGTCAATTTGAATGAAAAACTCTGATAATGTAAACAGAAAATTCAGTAAAATAAGAGAAAAATGATTCAAGGACTGTAAGTAAATGACTTTGTAATGGTGCACGCCTTAATAGGAACTAAAAAATTGGCCAAAACAAAATTTTGGAGCAACTTCCTGTTTCAATTCTCTTCAGAATTTTATATGCATTGGTTTTTGCAATCAGAATAAATTAACTCTAAATAATTGGATATTAAACAAATTGAGGTAATAAGAAGATGCATATATCACACACTTTGATCCCTGTATGTTACCAAGCTTCAAAATAATGATTCTTTAGGCTGTAATAGTTTTGCCTGCATTATAGGTGTTACAATCATTCAAATATTACTTCAAGTTAAAGAAACCGGTAAAAGAATAAGAAAAAGAAGAAGAAGCTTTTGATACTAGGGTGAAATTAGCTTATGGTAGATTGGAAAGACAGCATTAGAATATCTGAAGAAGAAATCGTAGGAGGGGAAAGAGGCAATGTAATATAAGGTTTCAAGATATGAATTTATTAACCAAGAAGGTTAACCAAAAATAAAATAAAGATGTGTGGCTAGAAAATACAGCAAGGTGTCATAAAATGCAACTGAAAGTTTTCTTAAGGAGGAAAACAGAGCATAAAAATTATCTCTCCATTTGGTTACATCTTTGATTTACTCTAGAAAGTCATTTCATGAATCCAAGACTTGGGAACAACTGAAGTATTTCTGAATGAAAATTATCAACAAGTCTCTATCATACATTGAAAATGAACTCTATTTTGACTTTATTTCATTCTCAATATTAACAATCCCTGATATCCATGGATAAATTGAAGTGAAAAATACCAACATGACTGGGTCACAAACTCAAGAGGTCCCAGCAGGTATTTTAAACAATTCAGAATAATATTTTCATATTTTGCACCTGTTGTGGCACTTATCACTTCTGTTTGTCCTTTAGTTTTAAGGCTTATGCCTATACGTGAAAAGATATTTCCTTTCCCTGATGATTTTCTCATGATAACTCAAAAAGTCATTAAAATATTTATCAATTTAGTAATATAAGCATAAGTAAGAAACATTGTTGGTCTCATGTATGAGGCTACAAGGCATGAAAACATTTTGCCTTCTATTTTAATTTCTAAACTATTCTATAATATTTAGGAATGGGTAGATATAAATAAGAATAGATACTGTATAAATTTACCTGATGATCTTGAGATAGATGAACTTCCAGAGCCTTAGAACTGAAAAACACATTTGGGCACCCAGGACACTTAAGTCGCCGCCTTTTCAGATGATTACTCCAATCCCTAGATTCAGCATGATCTGAAGTTGAGTCAGCAAATGAGTCCCTGCATTTAGACAGCAGATCAGAGGAGTGATTTTCTTCTATGTGACGCGTTACTTCAATCTTCTCAAGACTCAAAAAGGTACAAAGCTTGCACTTAAAGCAAAAAACTTCTTCAACATAATTATTATCGCAAACGTCTTCCCTCAATTGATTTATCACAGGATCTTGATTTTGGTTTTGCTGATGATTTGGAGAATTTTTTAAATGGTTTGTGCTTTTCTTCTTTTGACGATTTTGTTTTGATGGGTTAAGGTTTGATGCCTGGTTTCTACTCGATTTACCACTAGATTTTTTCTGATCAACCGACAGCTTTTTCTTGTTAGAATAGCATTCATCACTATTGAGTTTAGAGTCACTAAACTTTGGAGAAACACTGAAACCGTTATTTTCAGGTTTTATGAGGTCTTTTAAACTCTGTCTGCTATGTTTTGAAGGAGTAGGAAGGTATTCGTGGATGGCAATTTCCGATGCACTTCCATTGACAGAATGCGCTGTAGCATCAATGGGAACTTGGCTCAATAATACAGTTGGTTCACATTTAACACCTAATGATAACGAATCACTCCTGGATGACTGTTCAATGGGACTTAAGATTTCCTCGGTTTCTCTTCCTTGAAGTTTGGATATTCCCGAGCACTGACTTGAATTCGAAGAATCCTTCAATTGCGAAAAAACGGGAATGGATTCTGTACCGATTTGTGGAGCAACGGAGACACACATGTGAGCTGAATGAGATCTATCCTCACGCTCCATGTCAACGTCTTCACTAGCAGAGGTTGAATCGACACTCACACCTTCAGCAAGAGCTGATAACACAGATGAAACTTGACTGCCACTAATAGCAGGCAAAGAAGCTTCACGATGGGGCAAATGAGAGAGCAAACCAGAGTTGGAGGGAGAATCGCCGGCAAGATTTTCATCGTGATTTTGCAGATGATCTTGGTGAATGTCACTAGTGTCCGAAGCTACAAGCATGAGATCTGATGGAAGCATTGCCTGCGAGACACGATGCTGTTGGGACAATGGGGAACAATCACTGTGAGAAGAAAACGCACAAGAGCTATTGGGAGAACTGTTACCGTGGCTTATGTCCGTTCTATGGTCCGATTTTTGTTTACTAGACATACTCCTTTGAAGTCTTTGTAAGTTAAGTTCGTTTACGGCAGCCAACATATGATTGGAAGTGAGTTCAGCGATCGGAGGAAGAGGAAGGCCAGTCTCAGAGTTTTGATGATCACTATTGTGTTTACGTTTCTTAGGAATCATTTCACTCACTTGATTAGGATTATCTGGAGCATAAAAAGAAGCTTCTGAACTAGAATTACTATTGAGTATGGAAGTTCTTAAATCTTGAGACCCTGCTGATGGGCAAATCGTTTCCTTCGTGGTTCCAGGATTCGATAGGGATAAATCTGGAACAAGTCCTGAATTGCAACTTGGGACCCCTTTGATTTCAAGATCAATATCTTTAACAGGTTTATCATGGCCTGGGTATGTAAAAGAGAGAAGGGCTGGAGACAAAAGACTCTGAAAACAAATGGAAAAAATATTAACACACAAAAATAATGAAAAAATTAATTACATATTTTTCTAGTGAAAATGAAGACGTCTTACCTGCCGTAACATACTATCGGATGACCATAACATAGCTGAAACTGCATTTGAGTCGACTTCCTCGAGCCTAACATCTCCGCCATCCGAAGACGAATGTGCTACGGAAGACTCAGCATTGTGTTCTTGAGATAGAGTCATATTTTCTACGATCTCTTGTTCCACTGGCACGTGTAAAGATGATAAACAATCGGCAGTCTTCATGCCCCCTTTAGCGGCAGGCTGTAGTAAAGTATCCTTAGATACTTTCATTTTCATAACGAAGCAGCTGTAAAAGACAGGCATTTAATTAGGATATAAACAATGCCCGCAGGAGGTTATAATTGGAAAACATGCAACATTTATTCGAAAATTTCCGCAAACAATTAAATGCAGAATACATTAAGTACTGTTTGCATCAAAAAACAAAACATTTTATGCTAAAATGGCAAATTTTACTATTAAATTGCTAAGTTATAATAGCAACACAATAAATCATAATTGGGGGAAATTACACGATACTATGTGTACATTGAGTACTTCGGAAAACTTAATAAGAATCATATATAACAATGCTTTAACCTAATGTAAACAATTCAATGACGTCGAAAGCCCGCTAGAAAATACAATCTCTTTCAACGCCATTGCTAAATGTTCCTTTAGAGCCTGGGATGAGGCTAGCATAAATACACCGGCCTTAACAGACGCTCAGATAAGAGCGGTATCTATAAGTAAAATATGACAGATTTAAGGGAACTTCTACCATAAACTTACAGAATTCAGCAAGCTTGTAATGAATTTCAGTCGAGCCTAGCTTCTGGAATCAACACTTCTTCAGGCGCCATGATGAAATTGTAAGGGACCCGTGAGAAGGCACCAGAATGACGACATACGATTGGTTAGCGGTATCGTAAGGATCGCGCGGGAAATGTGAAATAATTGAAAAATTTCATAAGAATAATTTTATTAAACTTTTGAGCTCTACAGCTATGTACATGGTGATACAAAGATCTTAATTTTTATCCCTCGTGAAACGCAAAACAGATAAATTTTCTCTACCAGCCTTCCTAGAAATAATCACCTCAGATTTGAAACCTAAGTTGTGAAAGATGTCAATTATTTCAGATGGTCGATTTTCTTTCAGGACTAGCAAGTAAAATTTTCCCTTTGGAGATAGTACGCGTGGTACATCCTTGAATAAACGATCCATTACTTTTCTTCCGTTTTTTCCACCAGCCCATGATAGGGTAAGTTTATCAGCATCAATAAGCTCTTCTTCAGTTGTTGGAACATAGGGTGGATTACAGATCAAAATATCAACAACACCACTACCAAGGAATGTTAAAAGATCAGCACAAATAACTTCACATGTATTAATTCCATTATAGAGAAATGTATCATGGGATGCTTTACATGCAATATTATTTATATCAGTAGCAATGAAAAATGCAGGTGATAGACCCAAAGCTTTAGAGAGTGCAGTCCCTATTATACCAGTTCCTGCACAAACTTCGACAATTAATGATGGTCGAGAAGTCTTTATTACTTCAAAATCCTGCTCCAAGGCATCCATCATCAAAAAAGTATCTTCAGCAGGCTCATAGACTTGCTCAAAATCTGAATGTGACAAGTGATTTAACTTTGGTGTATCCATTCTGATCACAAATTAACAATTTCAGTTCTCTTAATAAATAAAATACCTCAAAAATGGAATTCAAGATTCACAAATGCCCATTCCTAATTAGTGAAGAACATTGTACCCTGAAATGCATCTGCATTCACAAATATCTTTATAAATTATATTTATTAGATATTTGATATGGATTCATGATAGAGAATATGAATCACTGCACTGGTGTCACTGTTTCCACTGCAACTGGACTCATTGCCGGAGATGGTTCAAGTAATGCACGTCTCCTCTGAGCTTCTCTTGCAACTTGAACTTGCACCTTACTCAATCTTTCCTAATATTGGAAAGAAAAATTTTCAAGGCACTACATCAGTCAATGTGAAGAGATTGATCGAACTAAATTATATTATATTATAGTCAGCTACAAGTCTTCCATGTCAAAACATAATTATAAGCAATGAGAATACACCTTTCACGAAAACAAAGTCAAATGAGAATTTTATCTAGAAGAAATGGAATTGGTTGAATATGGATTTTTAAACAAAACAACGATAGCATTGCTTTATAAGGTAATCTTAAATAATAAAAACGTTTGTGTAAATATTTCTTAAATATAGATTCAAGAACATGCACTGGAATCTTCGCTACTGAAAAGTTATCAAGGGTAAGATGGATTTTCATAGTTAAAACTGATCCACTTTACTACTCGTAGTAAAGGTGTCATATCTACTGCTTTTAAAGAAGCAGAATTAACTTCCTCTCACCTGAGTATTCTGTAACACATTACTGACTACTGTGACTCTCCTTTTGGCTCCAGCTAATTTTTTCACGTAAACTTCCAAATCCAAAGGGCATTTATGAAGATCTGATATCTTCTGAAGCTCTTCCGCAAGTGTTTCAATTTTTTCCTTGAGTAACAATTGGCTTTCTCTATACAAGGAAAATATCATTAGTAATTATAAAATTTAAATGAAAAGCATAACAAATATAAGTGCAGAAGTTTACTTTGTCGCAGCTATCCTTTCGTCCAATAACTCGATAGTCGGTTTAAACAAACATACTAATCCTTCCACCAGGTTGTCTTTGGCTTCATTCTCGGCTAATCCTACGTTTTTGCTATCAATATCTCCACTACTATCTTCTCTTGCGAGCTCCATTCTAGATGTCGACGCCATCTGCAGTATCCCAGTAGTACCGTGGGTGCCGTCGGTGATATTCGTGAGAAGAATAACGATAAACAAGCTCTTTGAGGCGCGTGGCTTAAGAAGTATGTTAGTTTTTGTCACAGAGTGTAACTTATATAAAATTGGGCCGAATATCGTCCCGCCGTAGTCTAAGATATATTCTACCTTTTTTCCAACCACCCCCAGGACCAATCCTCACCAATTACAGTACAGTGCGGCTTTATCTTCTCAAGGAATGTGAACTATTTACATATGATATGTTAATTCTCCACAAACCTATACGCAATTCAGTATGTTTACGGCTCATGGAGATGAATTTTTATTTGTAACACTTTAGATATCTATCCTGATAGTCAGTCGGAGCAAAACAAAGTAATTTTATGAGCCTTTCATATGATTTTAAGGCATTTTGTGGGTATAAATTAAACTGCTGTTACTATTTATATTTAAAAAGTTGTTTCAATTTGAATGAATGCTAAATGAATGAACCGCTAAAATCAGGAAATATAGTTAAATAATGAGAAAATGATGGTCAACGACAAAAACGAACATGGGAGATAAGGAATGTATTTCCTAATAAAACTTGAAAGAATATGAAATGAGGAGGTAATCAACTTAAAGCTGTTTTCATGATTTTATAAAACAGACTACATCCATAGCAGATTCTTAAGTGAGAGCCCAAGAATTCTCTCCTATTGTCTACAGTCAGCACTATAGGGAATGTTATAAGTGTGAAGAACATGAATATTTTCATTTATTGACTTTTAACTGCAGTAATTATAATTTTGAACTGAATAAATTTAATCTCTGAAATTTGTTGCCATATGAAAATATGAATATTCACCTGACAAAATTATCATTTGAGGGAGTCAGTTAATGTGAAGATAGTCATAATTTATTCAAACCAGTTTTCCAAGAAAATGTAAGAAAAGACAGATTCGGAAGTTTGATTAAATTTTTACCATTATATGGAAGGACACATGTTGGATGGACCAAAATCCAATAGTTTTCTATCAATATTGGATTATGCAGGATTAAAGAAAGGGAAGGAAGAAGAAATTTTATCTATGTGAATGAGCTAAATGAAGATCTCCCAAATGAAGGATTAAATGTGTTGTATGCATGTGAAAGAAGAATAAGTGAACCAAGTGGAGTCAATGGGGGTCTAAAACTTTTTAATGGTTTGCTACAGTCCCAATTTGGCACCCTTAGTTACTCACCTGAAGACACTATGTTTTTTTAAAGTTTAAATCAATTCACATATTGAAAGGAAAATATAGGCCACTTATTTTCTGTTTTTTTTGGTGTCAAAGGCTGTCACTATAAAGGATCAAAATGGAGTGAGTCATCAGAAACTAATCAAGAGCAACACACTTATAGCAAGCTATACCTAAGGTGGTATTTGACTTCATTAGCTGCTTTCTATTTCTTCCAATCTTCAATATCTCCTTCCATAGCCTTAGCCAACTTTACTTAGTCTTTCCTGCATCATCTGAGTCTTCAGTGATGTCTTCTTCTCGAGTTTTATAATCTAGTTATCAATAATTCTTAATTTTAGTTTCCTATTCCATTCTTCTGCTACTTTGGCTGGAGCTCTAATTAGATCTCTTTTCTTTCTGTTGTGTTTAGTCTTCCCATTGTATTCTTCTTTTATTGGTTCAAAGATCTTTCTGAGAATATTGTTTTCTCTGGTTATCATTTTCTCTCTCCACTTTTGTCCATCAAAAGGACTGCCCTGATGTTACTTCAGTTGATTTTGATTACTGTGATAATGACTAGTATGTTAAAAATTGTTTTAGGCTTAATATTATACTTGCTATGTTTACTCTATTTTGATATGTTCCCTGTTCTGTGAGCTGATAATAGTCACTAGATATCTGAAATACTCAGATTTTATGAAAATTTAATCAAAAACTCTGAACCTCTTATTCCCTTCATCTATGTATCTAGAATGCATTGCTTCTGTTTTTGTCTCATTGCCAATGTTGTCTTTTGCCAATATTACCATATCATCTGCATAGGCAAGAGTGTGTCTTTTTTGTCCAATTGCTAAAGCTCAGTTCTGGTTACTTTTTCAGAGATCCTTCAAGTGCTTGGTTAGAAAGTAATGGAGGAAGTTTACCACCCTATCTTACTTCAGCTTTTACTTCAAAAGATGAAGAATATCTGTTTTTTACCTGACCCTTGTTTTGGTAATCTGTGGCTGTTCATTTTGCTAGTTTAATTATTCCTTTTATATGCCACAATTCTCCATTTTTATCATATATTCTTTCAATCAAGAGTGTTATAAGCTTTTCTCAAATCAATGGTCTTAGAATCCATTATTCCATTCTTTGGAATGACTTCTTTAACTATGTACATCTGATATTTTGTGGACCTTTCCTTCTGAAAATCCACTTTGTGATCCTCCCTCTGCACTATTTTTATTAGAATTTCATACATTGAGTTCAAGAGAGATATCCCTTGATAAATTGATTGGATTCTTCTTTTTGTCATTTTTGTGGATTGGCACCATTAATGCTTCCTTCCATTCTTCTGGCACTTCTTCATTTACCTAAGACTCTCACTATTAGTATGTGTATTTGTTTTCCTATTTGTTATCCTCCAGCCTATAGTGCTTCAGCTCCAATGCTATCCCTCCTGGAGCATAGTTTTTCATTTCCCTGGTTGCCTTTAAAACCTCTTTTATAAAGGGTTCTTCTACATTAGGTTGTAAATTCAGATGTTCATGGGTAAGGATCCAAGGTTATATACTCAATATTCCTTTCCTTTTTTTGATTAATAACTGTTGTTTCCCTCTAAACTTTTCTCAGTGCTTTTTTACACGATTCTTAGGGTATTCAATTTTTGCTGAGAAATTGGAAAAGTTAGTCTCCTGTTTTCATGAATTCTTTCATAATGCTGCTCATAGTGAGTGCTGAAAGGGATTACATGCCATTTTCCCAGTCCAACAATGAAAATGATAAATTTTCAAGCATGGCTAACTATCTTATTTGCCTATTGCTGTATGCAATATCATCGCAAAATTGAAAAGGGGATGAATATTAAGGAGAAATATGTCAGTGCTATACTACAGTAAGGTGTAAAATGCCCTCAGCTGTGGAAGTACTTCTAAAATATGTATAACATGTATTAGCTAAATTTTCTCCAAGTGTGATAAAATGAAATGATTACACTTTTAATGAGAGCAAGTAAAAGCCGCATTATAATTGGGATAGTGTTATAACTGGGTTTTGTTATGCTGGTTGGCTTTTCATTATATTGCTGAAGAATGGTCTCTTTTCATACAAAGAGAGTGTCTTCCCTAGTTACTTGATTGATTGATTGATTCTACAACTAAACAATTTTTACCTGGTAGACAATTAAATAGGCAAACAATAAAGAATTTTTTAACAGCAGTGATGAGAGGTCATCACAAAGCATGATCTCTTCAAGTCAAAGCTCAATAGCCCACAGAACACTGCATGTCTGTCTGCATTGATTATTGCAGTCTTCGAAACCTGTTCTGATGAGCGCATAGCTTGCCACATTTCCGCTAATATTGACAAGGTTCCTGTACTAATATTTTCTTGTACTTGTGCTAATATTGTCAAGAAAAGGTGAAACAATTATTATAAATAAATTGTGAAAGGAGTCCAAATTATAGAACCTGTATGACCATGAAAGGTCTTATTTTTTGGTTTTAATTACATAGAAATATTCTTTTTGGATGAAGTATAGTTTAAAACTTGCAAGAAGTTGTTCTTTTAACATTAATTATTGTGATTCTTTTCTAATCTTATAAGCATTCAAGATCTTCTTTAAAGGAAAACCAAGGAATGTGACAAGTCACAGTTATAAACAAGGATCGGAATGTAATTGAGCCTGGATTCAAAAGGAAGAGGAGGACAAGGATGGGATTAAAAGACAGATTTCAGCAGTAATCTTTTGCCATCTATTCAGTGCCATCTGGACCACTTTGACCCTATGATGTAAGTACAGCGTTACTTTGATAAATGTAATTCTTACTATTTCGGTCTGTTCTGCTTCAAAATCTCTCAGATCCAAATGGGAAACATTCCACCATGTATGTAGGTCCCGATCTCTTGTGTAAGATTCTATCCATCCATTGTATATAACTGTGTTTTCTATTCAAGCTATAAAGTGAGCTGAAAAGTTTATCAAAACTCAATATATCTCTCCTATGCAGTTAAATATATCAGAAATCATAAATAATTTTCCATTTCATTGGCTCCAAAAATCACTTTGGTTCGGGTCACCCAAGATGGTTGGGCTTGACTTAGGTGGTGCCTTAGTCTTCCACTGTAATTTTATTAATTCTCAATAGTAACAAACCAGGATCCTAATTATTACTTTTTAGTGATCATTATTGTAATTATTACAGCCATTTAATAAACTAATAATTTAATAATATTTAAATAAACTTAAAAAAAATAATTTCATGGGACTGACTTTAACATTATTGCCAATTTACATCTCATAATGTTATATCTATAATGTTAACGTTATTTTTTCCCCGTTTATACCCACTTCACTAATTCCATGATAGTTAATGTTACAATTGCAATTTTAAGGGCATATTTCCGTAGGAGACATTTATGTGGTCTTTTAAGATTTATTATAAATGTGGGGTCTTATGTGGGTCTAATCCAATATACTGTCCGGAAGTTAGCATCCTGATGTGTATGTGTATACAGCTGTGTTTTTAATTAAAAAAGTTGTAGTTTTAGTCGCAGTATCTGAAGAATTTTTGATTAGAATGTCCTGCAATTTGTTACCTAGATGAGAATAAAATAGAACTTCTGTTTTACTTGCAAGAATTCTAGCCATCTTTCTTCAACTTTTTTTTAGGAATAGCCGTTTCTTGTCTCCATTATCGAAGGAGAGGAAAGGACGTAACTTTCTTATGGCATTTGAAGTGGACCAAGTGAAATCAACTGAGCTAAGGACATCTGAGCGCCAAACACCTGAGAACCGGGAGAGAGTCGAGCTTCAAAATAATTGAATCTAATCAATAACACGCGAAAATTCATCAGTTTTAGTACAGACAGGATAGGTTAGGGTTGGTGTAGTATCGCCTTCAAAAACGTAATCACGCTGTGCCAACGATTACAGTAGTTTAAATTATAGATTATTACTCATTCGACTTACATCGCAAAAGTTTTGTCCTTGACATTTAATTTGTAACGCTACGTTTGCCGCAAACTCGTTGTCTTAATTGTTTATTGTTTCAAATCGCTCATGGAAGGTCTCGCGGTGGGTTATAGTTGACATTATACAAAAGCTTTTGCAACAATCGTATCTTATTAGTAAAATTATTGAACGCGATTTAGCTAAATCTACTCATGTGCCCTACAAACCGCCCTTCGATGTGTGACGGGGTGAATGTACCATGACTCTGCTTCCTAATATACTAATACTAATATGCTTTCGCGTATCTTTCTCGGAAAAAAACGAATTCCTGAATCGATTGGTTCTAAAACTTATTTCTCAGATCTTTCTTGTGGTATATCTCGGCCTACGTAACAACGAGGGCGAATGTCGGCCACATCATCTACGAACGTAATCTTTCTGAATGTATTAAGTAAATTAAGTTTGTAAGCGTTTGCTGCATTATTGCTGGATTACCAACCGTAGATTGATCGAAATATAATAAATTTTGCGTTCGGGACATTCAGAATACCATTGTCGGGACAAGATTCGTCTTTATTCCAGTAATGTCAGCCTACCTGTTGTCGCGATGAGGAAGTTGGGAATGGTGCTCAAAGATGACTTGGGTCATTAATGTAATAATATTATTACAAATTCTATATTTTATTGGTGTTCATTTTTTCCGGTGCTCACTTGTCCTTGCTTCGAAATTTTGGAAGACGTAGAAGATTGAAATCTGACTCCTGCTGAGCAGCTGCATGGGAGTTGACCAACGTATTGCAAGAGGATTTAAGAATACCGAATATTCAACTTCATAATTATTCATACTTGTTAATATTTTACCTATAAAATTCATTTTTTCTTCAACATAAGAGTACTGTATACTACATAAGAAATAAATATATGTATTTCTGCTTTATAAATTATTGTATTGATGAATATAATCTCCCAATTTATGTGATAATACAATAGGATCTAACAAGGAGTCTGTACACCGTCGGACGCGATCTAAGTGGTAAGACTCTGTAATCTGATAGATATCGAGTCAATATTGACGAATCACCCCCAAAGTTGGGTTTTATCTGTGATAGTTTTCACGGAAAATGAACTTAAAGTTTAAGCAAATCAGCTACTTTATAATGCTAAGGGTAGCAAGTTACGCCAGAGCAGCGCCTGGCGTAGTGGTTTGGTAGATGATTCCGAAGTCATTTTTGTCGGGTTCGAGCCCATCTACCGAAAAATTTTTTTTCTCTTTTTTTCTTTAACGTTTCTTTACGTAGTAGTAAATGGGTGACTCACCGCGGGAAAAATTCTATAACTTCCGGAAAATAAGTTTAAAATTCACCAATACTACTACGTAAAGAAACGTTAAAGAAAAAAAGAGAAAAAAATTTTTACGGCAGATGGGCTCGAACCCGACAAAAACGACTTCGGAATCATCTACCATTTCACTACGCCAGGCGCTCCTCTGGCGTAAATTGCTACCCTTAGCATTATAAAGTAGCTGATTTGCTTAAACTTTAAGTTCATTTTCCGTGAAAACTATCACAGATAAAACCCAACTTTGGGGGTGATTCGTCAATATTGACTCGATATCTATCAAATTACCGAGTCTTACCACTTAGATCGCGTCTGACGGTGTACAGACTCCTTGTAAGTATTTTACTAAGCAATCCATTTAATTTGGTCTAGTTTCAAGTGTAAATCAAAGAATAAATTAGCGTACTGAAATTTTGTAAAAATTACGAAATGGACGCCTCTGAAATTAAATCCTGGAGAAAATTGATTGCTAGAACGGGGAGAGAGTAATTGTACACTATTAAACTGAAATGAAAATCTTTTCCTAATGGTGGGAAAATGTTGAAAATAAAAATTACTTAAAATGCACAGATTTTCGAAGTCTTAATTATAAATTTCATAATTTTGAATCGGCGCTTAATCAACGCGAAATGCATTTGGGTTAAAAATTACGATAGTCATTTTTCACGGGAAAGAATGGAGATTTATCGAGAGAGATACAATGAGAAATTCAAAATGGCTAGAATTTGGAAAATAGAATTAGGAAATATAATATTAAAATTGGTTAATTTGAAGGGGCGCCAAACTGCAACGTCACAATGACGTCAGGAACTTTCGCTTTCGTGAAAGGGTAAGTTGGGACCAAAGGGTTAACTTTGGTTATAAGGGTTGAGCTCGCAGAGCTTATTCGTGAATTTTGGAAAAAGGGTTAAAATTGGCGTTTTTGACCTTGAATTCTGGATTCGTCCTTCAGAAAACGCAGGGAAATTCCGCAAGGACGTGAGGGCGCTGCATGTATCCTAACCTTAGTAAGACTTAACAAGCAAAATTACCTCTCTGTTAATACAGAATTCTAGAGAAGTGATGGGCTTCCCAGCTGGACTGATCGGGTTCAATCCCTAGCACTAAACCTAAACTAGCAATTTTTTCGTCGTTTTGAGTTCCCGTGTTTAACAGTTCACTAATTATTACGTTATTTTAAAAGGCTTTCCTCTCATATGATCCTATTCAAAATTTTACAAAGAATACAAATGATATTTTTTTGATTTCTTAATTTTTCGACGCATAGCTTATATAAAGAAATTGATATTCGTTGTATTAGCAATACGCACATCTTCATAATTTCCTTTACACTACACCACAGGATCTTTCATTCGCCGGATCTTGTGAGATAACAAAATGAACGCAAGTTAATGTTAAATAAGGGGATGATAATCAAATAAAACATTGTATTTGTTTAATCATTTATTAGCTTTTATAAAAATGTAAAATTAATATTTCTAACAAAGAATACCTTGTTCATTCTAATTCATTAACGGTCGTGTTGCAAGAGACGTAATGTTTACAAAAATTATATTTCAAGTAATTCTCATGAATTATTTTCAGGGTTGCAGAAGAAAAGATCATATTTACTAACTCAATCCGATTACTCCATTCGCTGAACATATACATATGTAAAAAAGGTTGAAATTAGATTGAGTAACTATTATTACATACGAAGGTAAAAAAGGATTAGCAACATTCCTTTGGGACATATTCATGTACAAAATATAGTCTAGCAACATTTCTTTGGATGTATTCTTGCAAAACATAATCACCATCAGAATTTTACCTAGTAAAAGCCTTTATTAGGATTATAATTTCAAGATTATAGAAAATTTGTCTTTCGTTATATACTGATAAAATTCCACTGAAAAATACACGTAATGCTTAAAACTTACTACAAATAAACTACACATTTCAACAAAGCTCTTCCAAATTGTGTAGTTGATTTCTATGGGTAAGATAATTTACTTTTGTGTGGGGGAGATAAAGTTCACGTCTTGCATACACACACACATAAATTAAATTAAAACATTCCGTAATTACTCCCGTAGTTTTAGCAAATTGCAAAATAGCGTAAACATATAACTTCCTAGTTAATTATTTTTACTCAATAATATTCTTTCTTTGTAAACCATTGCATATTTAGTGATATGCATTAATTCATAAACAATTATATTGCAAATGATAATAACACAATGCAAATAATATTCTATAAAACTACATATAAATCGTGGAATTGTTTACATTGTTATCTTTTTTATCATAATTATCTCACGAAAGAAAGAATGCAAAGAAACTTACAAAGGAAAGAATGAGGAAATTATAATCTTCACCTCTAGAGCGCGCAGATACCTAATTTCGAAAGATTGATTTGTAACAGGAAACAGTTCGGTAATTGTTATTAGATTATCACTTATTCTGTATTGCGATATTTGTTCCTCCCTAAATTTCCTTTGAAATTCTTGCTCTCCGTACCAAATCACATTCCGTACTTTGATAGCTCTAAGTCCTTTCCAATTCTTGCCACCTAATTCTAATTATTCGACTAAACCAAGACTTTTTCTCATAGTGACCTTACTCAGACTTTCCATTCATAGAATTCATTATTACCAGTCCTATTCATTCATAGAAAGAATAGGACTGGTAATAGATGCGTATTAACTTGTACCAGGAAAAGAGGAGCGACAGGATTTATTATTTGATTCAATATAATTAAAATATGATTTTTCACGAAGTACTTCCCTCATTTCTTCTTTTTTGCTATAAAAATATAGATTTTACTTGCTTTTGGAAAAACTTCCCACTGGAAATAGCAAACGTCTGAGTAGAAACAAATAATTTACATTTATTAGCCTGATGAAATATTTAGCATATAGTTTCGTTCATATAGAAACATCGTATTTTAAAAAATTTGCTCGAGGTAAATTAATTTTCCATCTGAGAAAAATCAGTCAAATCAATCAATTAAATTCTATGCTCTCGAGCTACTAAAATTACCGATAGTTACTCGAGTAATTCAGTAGTGGCTAACTGGAGGTTATCTTATTTAGAGATCATTTAATAAAATATTACTTATCTTCATCATCCTATAAGCCATAGAATGATTCCTATCATTAATCCTTCGTTATTTCCGTAATTCAAGCAAACCATTAACTTTCCCCATCAAAATTTACACTACGTACCTTAATTTCAGGAACGAGTAGGGAAATAATTACACAATTATAAATGTATAAAACTTTATTATCCTAATCGAAAGTGTAACATCAAATTATTCAGATGGGAATACAAATGCATAACGTTGATTGTTGAAATGAGAACAACTTTCACTACAAATATTTCATTTGACATCTAAGAATGATAACTTTCGTTAAATTAGGAATACATTTATGCAAACGAGCCAAAATAGCTCGATGGCATTCACATCAAATAACGTAAGTATATGAATAGATGTAGGAATAAAATTTTAAAAATGAAGAATTCTGGATTTAAGAATAGGTCGTTAAACCCTCAGCTGGTCGCAATACCTCCTGGAACTGTCTAGAGGATAACCAACCATCTACGTTATCTTTCATCTACAGGGCGCTGTTATTTGGAAATAATCCAAGAAGGGTATTGTGCCATTTGATTATTCTTCGGCGGTGAAATTGATAGATTCAAATTGTTCATTAAGTTTTTCTAAGAAATCAATGGTGTTGCATTTTGAGGTGTCGAAAATAACGAAAATGTCATCGACGTATCCATATTTTAGGGAAATAGTCAAATTTCTCTTTGCACCGTTTTTCAAAATAAGTCATGAATAAGTTATAGAGGAAGGGAGAGAGGCAGTTACCCATTGCGGTTCAGTTAGTTTGTTTGTAGAATTTTCCTATCTTATTTCCTTCGATGTGAAGTCTCTTTTTCCTAGCATCCCTTTAGACATCACCTATCAATTCCTTGAAGATTGGTTATCAAAACAAAATCTATCCCCCGAAGTCATCAAAGAATATATCCTTTTAACAAAAACATGCATGAACCAAAATTTCATTCAAATCGAAGGAAAATTCACACCTGACAGAGGGAAACGATGGATAAGAAAACGTGCTTAATGAGATTAGATTGGACTCAAGTAAGCTCTTATTCCAAGCACTTCGTCAAAATACCTTCAGAATAGAGAGGGATTGTAAATTTATCAAATAAATTAAAAAAGAAGAGAGTAAAATATTATTTTAAATATTTTTCGAAAACTTGGGGGTCAGTCCCACCCCAGGAAAACAGCAGAAAGTAATGGAGTGTGGTAAAACCTCCTATACCATCTGAAATCATCGCCTAAATTTTAAAATTCAAAGGGGAGTAATATTCACGTACATATTTTAACTTACCGCATCTTGTATAGACGTTTAGTTATTGTATAATGCAAATAGCGGTGTCTCCAGTCATCTACCGAAGAGAGCTAAGTTGCAAATTTAAAGTGGAAGATTCCGTGAAGATGGCTGCAGAAACAGCGGCTGAAACGTCTGTGTTATCCTTACATACGACCATATTAGAATCCTGTGAAGAAGTCCTTCCGCAGTCTGGGAAAACACGAGATCTTTTCCTCTATTGGACCCTCTTCTCTGCTTGCGTTGTCCATGAAATAAGTAATATTTAATAATAAAAAGAAACATTAAGAGTTCATTCAGTTATATTTTTGATCACATGCAAAATTAAATTGTATTTTTTTAAAAATCAAAAACCTTCATTTAGAGGTCCGAAATATCTGAGGAATTCCCAGTCCATCTTCAAAAGTTCAGTTCTGCGGATGGCCAAGAGACACCATTACAAAATTACATTACACCATTACTATATTATCTCCAGTTACAAAAAACGTGCGATTTAACCCTTCTGAAAAGCATCAATGAGTGAGAGCTCGACAATTAACATTACCTTACAAGAAATGTTTTGATTGAAGAGGTATGTGAAAGAAAAAGATTTTTTGTAAGAAAAGTACAATTTTAGAGTACTTTAGGCACATGATCACCAGCCCCAATAGAATTGACCACCAGAAGCTCTGGGGAGGGAACTGGACTCCCCAGGCAAGGTTAGCATGTTGCTATTGCTTTCTATTGTTAGTATGTTGCCATTGCTTTCTTGGGTGAGCTAGAATTAAGTGGATGAATTCCAAGTAAGTGCAATACAATGTCCCTATCAAAACACAACATATACCATTCAGTAAGGAGGGAACAAGATGCATGCCATTCTTCAGCATCATTGTTGCCTTAGTAGCTTTCGTAACCCCACAACCATGAACAATTCCGAATACATGTTAATGATACAATTTTATCTAATTATTATTAATATTATAACTTTAGTATCTTATAAAAATATCCAATTTATAAACACGTAATAACAGGAAATGTTTCAACATGTCATCAGCACGACTAGAAATTCACAAACCGATCCGCTTATCGAAGTCTGTGTAATCTTCGTTGAAACATGGGCGCAGAAGAGTCCTTACGAGGAGCGAACATGCTGGGCGTTCAACGGAACATCTGCAGGGTGAAGGACTTCAGGTAGGCAGAGAGACATGCACCGCACAAACCTATTTGATGTTTAAAGAAAAAGTTAGAGAAACACGAAACTTTCGCGTAACACGAAACAACCTTTACTACTCAATAC
Source organism: Pachydiplax longipennis (assembly GCA_036926295.1). Classification (NCBI taxonomy): domain Eukaryota; kingdom Metazoa; phylum Arthropoda; class Insecta; order Odonata; family Libellulidae; genus Pachydiplax; species Pachydiplax longipennis. The sequence continues at coordinate 25,440,553 of JAVFKF010000012.1, forward strand.
TCCTCATACTTCGATGCTGATTGTTTTCATAATTTCCAGTACCTCATGATTACTGTGGTACCGAAACAAACACATAACATACGCGAACCGGTTCAGACTCTTCGGTGTCTAAGAATGCACAGATAAAAGTCAAATGCTCTACGTCTATCCATTGCGAAACAGCTAACACGATGGTCACTTGGACAGCAAGCGATTGTCCGCGTTGAAACTGGTAGAGAAAAAATTCTCGCTGTTTTTTTAATGATATCGAAAATATTTCATACACTAAAGAAACAGAAATGAACGATTCACAAATTCCAACCGCGTGGTTCATGCTGCCAAACTAGGATTATAATCGAAAATTATATACTAAATAGTTCTTGGCATCAGCAAAAGTCAATGCTAATGTAAATTATATTAGACAACAAACCTCCTTCTCGATTTAACAGTCTGATTCCTCAACACATGGAAAGCACCTAGCAAAAACAAGCTCTCACAGCGGCAGCATGGCTCAGTCCTTCTTCACCTTGAGAATATGAAAGCAACGTATTTGTGAGACCCCCAAGCGTCACTTACCTGAATCTTCCTTGAAAACAAAATAGAAAATAAAGGCAAAACCATGTATTTCTAAAAATTAAAACTTGAACAACAGGTAACTTTCCTCTATGTGTTATTGTTGGTTTTTAACTTAGGCTTCGAATTTTAAAAAAGGACAACATGAAATACATTTAGGGTTGGCATAGAAAAAACCCAACAAAAATACTCACGGAGAAGGGAGGTGAAATATTACGCACAAACATATTAAAAATACCATAATGATACATAAAATAAAATATATGGACCTTTTAATTCTATCGTACTGCTTTCCTGTATACATATGTGTGCAAGAATATTACAGTTTACTAATGACAAAACACTCTTTATCATCATCAACTCGTTTTTAGCCCTTAAAACCAGATGAATAGCATCATGGCCATTGCCTAAAGTGCAGTAGACGGGAGTTTATGATGCGATTAAAACGATTAAGCGCACACGAATTCTTAAAATATTTCGGTTTTTTAAATTATAGTCGAGTATTTCAGTCCCTTTCTTAAGGCTGAATTTAAGATGTTTAGTTTTACGTGGATACTACTTTCTCATGGAAAAAGTTATTGTCTAATCTGTGTTGAAATTTTAATTACCATAAAGCTGGTTGTTGCGTGAATCATTGCAGAATAAAAATACAAGATTTGTGTCGATTTAAGAATGATTGTACGAATACATCGAAATAACCGCCCTTTAAAAACGCTCTCACTGAAGATATATCATTGCCATGGAAAATTTTCTCCTTTAATTACATAGAATAGCGTAAATAGTGTAGAAATACTGAAATTTACCGACCTGCACTTTGGCTGCCAGAAAACGTAGGTCAGGGTACACAGGAATATACTATTCTTAGCACATATAAAGGGTCTACTTTTATTTCCTTTGCTTGTGTTTATATCAAATCCTACTATTAGTTAATTCATTAATTAATAATTATATTATAATTACATAATCACTGCAAGTATATTCATAATCTGGTGGCAGTCGGCAAACTTTTTATACAAATCGTACATCCGTGCATACAAACATTGGCACATACGCACATGTATTAGCACATAGTGAATCAGTCCTAACAGCATATAATTGCTTCCAAATACTGTCCGTGGGTCAAAAAGTTAATGAAATTTATATAACATGAAATTTAACATAATGAATTGAGGGGAAAGAAATGACGATGAGGAATTTGCCCTAGTATTGGAGGTACGTGAAAAATTCTGAATTTTCTGGCCAAAAATTAGGGGGTCGACTTTTAAATAAAATTGAATGTTAATCAAGTATATTCATACGGTATATTATTGATATGGATTTGCAAAGAGTGAGTGAATCCTAAGTACACTCCTGTCTGCAATATACAACAACCAGCAAGTACTCCAACCAGCTATTGCTGTGACTGTAGGAATATATAAGCCTGCTGACTGTTTCAAGGGAAGCGGAAGTAGGATATATTTCTCTTTCATGCGAGAGGAAAAGTATGGCTTAAATAAAGAGACGGGATTTAATGAAGTAGGTAAACGCTGTAATGTACGCGTTCTGCTCGGAGTTTAATTAAGGGCAGGGCCTTAATGCCTGAAAGATGCGTTCCGGCGTTATCGTGGAATCTACATTCTTACGTTACGGCACGAGTTAATTAACAGCGAACAAGAGGAGCGGGTCGCTTATCCTGCCGTCGTTAATGTCATAGATAAGGGGTCCATGAAGAGAGAGATTTATTCTCGAGGCGATGCAAGTAGGTCGCATTCTGTAGAGAGGGAAGGGGAAATTCCCTGCGATACTCCCGAACCCCATTTTACTCGGCACAAATTAACGGAAAAAATTGATTGAGAAGAGGGTTATGTGAGAGTGAGAGGAATTTTCATATATTGACGATGGTCAAGAAAATTTCATGGTGCTATACTTGGGACCCTAGATTTTTAGGAGGCACAAATACGGATCGGATGAGGGCGGTGAAAATTTTACATTTGAATTATAATCTTAATTTTAAGCGAATGCTAAAAAAGATTAAAAACGTAGCCCTCAAATCAATCATGGAAAGCTACAGAATGAAGCCGATTCATGAGTGAAAGAGATTCAAGAGATGGCATAATGGGCATTAAATTTTATGAAACGGAAAATTGGGAAAATAGAACGAAATTCAGGAAAATATCTGTCTGAGCTAGAGATTCTGGAATTCAAAATCATCTACATGAATTCAATAATACGTCAGTCGGAAAAGAAGAAAAAAATCAAGAAGAAAATAATAAAGAAAAAATTTTAATGCGATGCGATCACTCCGGCAGTTGATAGAATCTTCGAGATTGCTAGAAAGAAATGCACGATTTTCAAAATTTCGGAAGAATAATACGACTAAATTGCTTGGAATCTTTTTTCACAATCAATGAAAGAATTTGGTCTTGAGAGAGGGATGACAGACGGATGAACTTGTATTGTAGGCAAGAATTGAATTGCTGCAAGAGAGAATAAAAAATAAGAACGAGAAAACCTTTATCTCTTTAACTCTTTAATATGTTCACCGTGAAAGCAATCACAATGATGAGGGAAAGATTAATGTGTTAATTGTAATGGAAGAAATTACATCCATTCGCAAGCGATGTAGTAATAATCGCTGATCCGGAAAATGGGTTGAATAAGAGGTTGAAAATATTGTCTAAAACTGCAAAGTATTTAAAATTAAAGGGCAACACGAAGAAAATTTTCTTGTAGTCGATATTCAATTAGAAAACAGACTGAAAATAGGACAACAAACTTTTCATTGGCTTTATATTTCTTCTACCCAGAGTGCATAGTCAATGATGAAAAAATCTGAGACAAAACGAAGGGAAGTCTTAACTACAATTCTCATCAAAAGTAAAATAATTTATTTAAGAATAACCATCTAAGGATAAAGATAAGAAAGAAGTTTGCTGAAACTTTTATTTTTAGTGTGTTAGTTGGTGAAATTATTAATTGGACCATCAGGGAAGGAGAAGGAAGTAAGCTCAAAGCCTGCACAACTTGGTAAAAGGGAAGGATTGCATGAATTTGGTAAAAAGAGATCGTGGGCCGCAGATGAATTTTTCATAAATGAAGGTTATTTTTAAATTTGTTAAGAATATCTATTTGAATTAGGTCAGAAGACGAAACCGCAACTGCGTGAAACTCCGAACCAGGAAGTATAAAAGCAAAGCCTTGCAAAGTTATTCCTTTCAAATATTTATTTCAATGAAAAAGAAAAAATAATGAATGTGATACCCTAATTTCCTTTCTCTAACTTTTAATTTTTGTATGTAAACGAGGACGATATTCTTAAAAAGTCTCGTCAAGAACCAATTTTAGATTACTGTCTTTCGTTCTAAACGAATGTAATTATAGATGTTTGTAAACAAGAATAAGTTCTAAAACCTTCTCGGGCTGCAACTCAACTCTAGCAAACCTCGTGAGGCCCGCGGGTCGTATTTTGTGAAGGTCTGGTTTGGACATGTAAAGTTAGGAAATATTCATTTATCTTAAAGGAGCGAATACTTAGATTTAATGAAAATAGCTTCAAGATATTCTTCATGTGATGATACTTAATTTTTTACTATTATTTTAATTAGAATAATCAAAGGCAAAATTGTCCCATCAAAGAATGTATTCAATTCATACTATGTGCGTACACAAGTTTTAAAAGCACATTTACATCACAATGATGTACAGTCGGCCCAGAAAAAATCGAACGGTGTACTACGTGGTGCATAAGATTGAGGGGTTTCAAATGTCACTCCTTACCCCTTCCACCCGCCCTTCTATCACATTTTGGCAACACCGGAATTTTGCCTTTGCCGCGGCTAGGCCGGTGCGTACCCATGTGCCTACGCTCCGTCCGATGAGGAGGGCTGCTATTGCGAGGTCTATAGGAAAGCGATACCAGCGATTGCTGGAAAATTTTCGGTAGATCGTAAGGAATTATATTTTAAAAGAGAAGTGTAAATTAGGAACAGATTTCTCTTCATTCTTTATGAGACCCAACATTTTTCCACCTTCATATAATTTCCGGCTGCATTGAATACTGAGGACTATAACTCATTTATAAAAAAATATTAATCGTTAAATCGAAGAAAAGAAGTTAAGATTCTGATTCCGACAAATTGCTCTTGGATGTCCTGGCTCTGGCAGTGTTTCCAAATAGCAAGATGTGAATCCTGAAATATCATGTTTAGATTACGTTAAATTCGTCAGAATTTAGAAAACCCATGAAGATTCAATCAGTAAGAACCCATTGTTTTTAAAAAGTCGTTTATCGCAGTTAAAAGACCATATGATATTTTAAAGCAAAAGAGGGTTACGAACTTGCTGAACCCATATTTATACAAAATAATGAGGTGAAATATTTATGCTATGATTATTCCAAGAAAATCACCATCACGCAAGTCTTATTAATAACTCAACGTTAATTATTTCCCGCTTTTATGTATTAGTAGTATTATGAAAAGGGATTCGACAGCGGAGGTTATTTCGCACATGGTATCCCACCAGGAATCGAACCCGGGACTGCTTTCATCCAAGAAAAACGCGCTGCTCAAATGACTATCCGGGAGCCTCTCTTATATTTTTGCAATAAAAGCTCTTCCTGGAGATAGTAAAGGAAATGGAATTCGGCTATTAATGCATCAGAAATTTAAGAATTCTCCGATCGCTGAATTCCGGGGACCGTCGGGTGCAATTTCTCAGAAAAGGATTAACGCCAGGTACCAGTTTTCAGAAACTGTTCATGCGCATTTCGCAGAGGATATCAAGGGGAGTTAAATGCATTATGAAAAGAAAGTGAGGAGTGTGAGGCACCCGTTTGTCGAAAAGAGCGTCAAGGAAGAACTCCCTATGAAGAAAAGGAGATACTGAGATTTAAAAAGCACCTTCACGGCTGGGCATCTGTCGCACATCTTTGATCCCCCATCCCCCGCTGTTCACTTCGTTTCTCTTTAGACCTCACCATTGTTTCTTAGATCCTTCAGTCCTATACACTCCTTCCCCCGCTATTCATATCTCTCAGCATACGCGGAATTCAGTGAACCCCTTTTGTATACCTGCTACTCCCTAGCCAGTCCATTATCTTTAAATCCTTCTCTTCTTATTCCCACACGCGATTTCGGGTTTTTCCTAATTTTTCACAAGCAGACGTTAGCGAAGCCTGCAAACCGCCTTGGACCACCGGATCGCCATTATGTGGTCTCCGGTTCGATTCCCTACGATGGCACTTATGCACGGATGGACCTTCGCTGTCAAAGCTTTCCGGGATAATACAATGATTAGACAATGAGCAATGAATGCGGCGGAAAAGAGAAAAGTGAATGAATTGTCGAGATTTTTACCGGTGAACATCTTTGAAACTGCCTTTACTCTCTTACAATCCAACATAAAAGGTTTCTTCATTAGCTCATTCTATTATCTGATTGCATAGAAGTCACGTGAGATTAAGTTTCGAGTAACCACATCTAAGTAAAAATTACTTAGTTGGAGCGTAACTTTAAGAAAATTTCGTCGCGTAGTCTAACTTACGCGTCGCCTAAAACTTTTTGGTTTCTCATTCGAGGAAGAAGTTGTCGTTAGAGTAATCGGGATACATATCGTTCTTAACTATCACAATGGTTTTATATATTTTAAATAAGAGAGGATCCGAATATTTTCCCTCTGAAAGTTCCATTTTATCCCCGTAATTTTAAACTCTAGCCTTCATAAAGATATCGATGTGGAGAGTATTTGTTTATTTAGTAGCTGAAAGAATATTACTATTTATTTATATTGTTATCTTCGGAATCATTTCAACGAAAATTATCAATGCTTTGAGAACGAAAGCATATATTATTTCAACTTTCATTTACAAGGTGCAGTTTTAAACCATCTACAGTATACAATATTATTTCTACCTGCGCACTCGAAAGCAGGTTTCTACACTCCATGCCGTCTAGAGAGGTCATTACCGCCTGTGAAAGATAAGGTGGAAGACAAAGACCGACCGGGGGTTTACCAGCTCAGTTCTGATGATTGTGGGATGGGGTATATCGGACAATGCGGCAAAAAGATAAAGGTGAGAGTGGCCGAACATCTAAGGTGCTACCGATTGGGAACTTCCCAATCTGCATTCGCGGAGAACCCTTTGGAATGCGGACACAAAGGGAGGAAACTAGATAGCCTGGTGGTCATTGAGATCCTGTCAGCGACCTCTGAACGCACCAATGACATTTTGGATGTATTAATTTGGTTGTGTCTGAAGTGAGCTAAGTGTTCTTTAAAGCTATTCTTTTGAATCTCTTCTTTGAATCTAATATTCAAAACGCAAAATAGAGAATAGATTCAAAGAAAACTTATCTCACTTCAGACACAACCAAATTTATAAATCCAGCGTTGCGCAACACATACAAGAACACAACCATAGGATTAATTTAGAAAATTTAAAATTAAAGAAATCGATACAGAATAACTCAAAACTAGATGAATTTTCATTCAATTATACACACATTCGTGATTATTATATTAGATACTTATGAATTAATTCGTTGAAAGCTTCAAAATTACAGTCCTCAAATACCATTCCAAATATTTTGAGCTTCTTAGAAATAACGTCGAATCTTTATTATTTATTGTGATTTGGAAGTAAACCTAGAATATACTGTTTTTTAACAGACATAAGGGTAAATGGAGTAAATAATCCTTTAAAATTCAAAAACACAATACGCTAATGCTTTCGAATAACTTTCGTGGATAATGAAGCAATTCTACCGGGCAGATATTAAGAGCGAATAGGGGGAAAATTTTTAGGAAATTCCGCCCATCAATATCACCCAAGTTTGAACGCTAAGTTTTCGTCAATAACATTGTCAAAGATGAAGAATGACCGTTTTCGATCGAAATGGACTTCTAAACCAATAAGTTTTTGAGTCCGTACGAAAATATTTTGGAAATCGGCTTCTGTCCGCAGAAACGGCCTCTCAAGACCTCTGTGTGTTTCGTAGACCATACCATAAAATTCGACCGCGGGCCTTGCGGCCCACGGTAAAATTGAAGGGATGGCCTCGGGAGAATATTCCGGTGTTGCCAATAGCTAATAGAAGGGCGGGTGGAAGGGGTAAGGAGTGACATTTGAAACCCCTCAATCTTATGCACCACGTAGTACACCGTTCGATTTTTTCTGGGCCGACTGTACTCTAAGACGTGTATACTTTAAAATTTCCGAAGGGGAAGAAACAGAAATTTCAATTATCACCTATCATTAATCATTAATATCATATTAATGTATTATTTCCTCAATTCACATCATTTATGTTGTATATTGAGAATAGGTTTCTTTTAATCTCCACCGCGAGTAGATTATTTTCTTAGAGCACCATATTCTCTTAAAGAGAAGGGAATTTCTAATCTCATACTTTCTGTTGGAAAACTTATGTAAAAGAATTGCTTGAGTGAGGATGAGTGATGTAAGTGCAAGAGAGAAAATGGGCGAGAAAACGTAAATTGAGAGCGGAGCTGCTTAGGAATGCACACCAACTCGAGGAAACGATGCGAAGGCCATTAGCTTGAATTGGGAAGAATTCACAATGAGCTGAAGCCATGGCTCCTGGAAAAATCTCATGAAACGTGTTCTCTCCTTCGAATTGCAATATTTCTCGACTTGGAGAGGTACCCGTTGAAAGTGGAAAAACGGTGCGACTTTTTGCATACATATTGAATGAGCGCGCAATGACGGCTTCTTCTAGGCAAATTAATCGAGAGAAATGGTACGAATTTAGAGTAGGGGTGCCTAGCGAGATGGTCCAAGCTTACCTCAACAGTAAGACTGCTTTAATCAGACAACCCTTCTGTCACACGAGAATTTCGTTTTTCCACATTACCATTAACACGTGGATTTTTTTCGAATTCATGCACATCCATATGAACGAATATCTGATTATGTCGCTAAGAATATCACTCAAACAGTTCAGTAATCAATTATGTAAATAAGTAAAGAACTCTCCTCCTGCCAAGGTCATTGTGCCCCAACCATGGTCATAATATACCATATACGAGGGTGGTCTGGAAAGTTTCCGACCCCAGATTTTTCAGAAATCTTCAGAAAATTTTCAGATATTTTCAGAAAATATGTCGAGAAATGGCGAAATGTCGGAAACTTTTCAGACCACCCATGTAAAATTATGTTTTCGTACTTAATTCTGTTTGCTTTTCTATTAAATTGCACTAAATTTTAATATTAAACTTATTAATAGTTAGTTGCTAGTAAAATTGTTGGAAACTGAAAATCGGAACGGAATAATGAATAACCGATTACGGTTTCAACTTAGATTCCAGAATTGATTTTATTAAGGTTTGGGTTCTGTTATAATTCCGGAAAAATCATGGTTTTTATCATTTTCGGTTTTCGGCTCGGTCCCACCTCGATTGGATTTGTGCCGAAAATTTTAAGGCGATTGGCAGGGCGGTTTAAATCCTTCAGCGGATCGCATTCTGGCTGGTAGTAATTTCTTTGTTATGGAGTTTCATAATTCATATCGAATTATATGTCTCGGAGCAAACACTGAATACAATTCAATAATTTCAGAATAACAATTATTAAATCACCTTCATTAGTCGAAATGTGATTTGATCATAAAATAATAACTCCCAAAAATACTAAGGATATCTTGCTAGGAAACGATAATTAGTGGTAACATTTATGTTTTGGTCTTTTTAGATTATTCTGTATGTATATTTCCACGTTAATTCGTTAAATATTTGTTAAATATTCCATAATACTAAAACGCAGCTAAAAATTGCCTAAGACCTACAACTCTTTGACGGTGAGCGAGAGCGTTGAATACTTTTTTTTTCCTAAAATTGATGTATTCATATATATTCTAGGATACATCAGATCACCTCCTGGTCGATAGTAGAGTCAGGAAATGTCAGAAAAGGTTTTTAATTTGTGAAGAAAGTCGTTTTCGGGGAATAAAATCATAAAGAGATATTAAAAGTTAAGTCTCTGGCGCAACATCCTTTTGAGGAACAAGGCCTGGCTAAGCGGCATTCACCCTGTGTGACACAAAAATATCACTGCATTGTAATATTGTAATTTTTTACCAACATAAGTATGAATGCAAAATGTTTGAAAATTCGTATTTGTCAATGATGGTCAATCATGACCTTTAGTTGTGAATTAGATTGGCGAAAGTGATGATAAGGTCTAGTTGTATTTATTGTTCACTTTACCTGAACCCAAAGGAGCTCTTTAAGCAACACGTGTTTTTACTGTAGTTAGAAAATAGATTATTGGAGAGAAGACAGCTTGTAGAAAATTATCAAAGTATGACTGTGATTAAACCTCTTTTAAAGATACATCCATGAGCAATTTCATAGTTTCAATTCAATCCAGTGCTGAATAATACGTATCCAATTTTGTATTAAATACATTATTCAATGTTACAGAAAAAGCTGCCGCTCATTTTCATATTCTCGTCACTGAGGGAACCTCAGTTGCCGGAGGGTTTGGCGCTGGGTTTACCAAAATCTTTAATCTCATTATACTCTCGGGGTTCGTCTCCCTTGCTTAATATTTGAAACCCACGACGCGAATTTGGATGTAAGCTCCATTTTCTCCTCTCTTTATGTATGCCATTCCAATGCTGCTTGAGCGAGCGACTACCCTGTACCTTGAGAATAGTTTTTAGTCCGACCAACTGGATTAACGGTTTAAAAGAGCATCTCATTGCTTCATCCCTCCCAATCTAGTCCCCTCTTCTCTTGAAAATTCCCTCTGCATTTGAATCCCTTTTTCTCTTTCCTCTGTCACCCCTCCTTTCTTTCCTGCGTTCCCATCTCATTATCATCCGCCCACACTTTGAGCAAGCCCCAAAATATCAGCAGAACGCATTTATGCTTCGTGATTCGACTGCTGATGTGTTTTCCTTTCCGTTCTTCACAATGAGATGATGTCTGAATCCGAAAGGGCGTTCACCAATAGACAAACCGAGCTTAATGTTGTTTTAATAATATGAAGATTGCGCCAACAGTCATAATCGCTGCTTGCTTACGAAGCTTTAAGCTCCCCGAAAAGACAGCTTTCACAATTTATCACTTAGAAAAATTTGTTTATTTTCCATAAAATCTCTATGTTAATAAGCACGATTTGATCAATGCTCTATAAATTTTACTAAAGGCTTATTAAAGCCCATGCCGTACGTTATGATACTCCATAGCTTGTGACGGAAGGCTGTATGTAGTACTTCAATAGCCTTGGAATACCACTCTAAGTATTAATCACATGACAGATGAAAACTCGATGGACTAACTTGTCTTACTTGGACGATGTTGGACAGATAGCCATGTTCTAGTTCACAATACTTTCCAGCAATAGCTGGCAGATGTTTCTGTTCCTCAATAACCAAGCGTACAGGAGTGTTTCTGTAGGGCAATTACTCTAACAGTTAGGAGACTACGTCTACTCTTTCATTGAGGCCTTGTCATCTTCCGTTGACTTCTATGGCAACACATTACCTGGGCCGTATTGATAGGTATGTCGGTGTTGCATGCTTTGAAAATGTTGAATCCATCTTCATACATCAACTAAGTTCCAAGAAGATGCTCAATACGTACATGTTTTTTTAATATCTGGTAAATATCTGGAGTCATTTCTCTCATCCGCGATGAATTATTCGACATCTTTTTCACAGAACGATGATTTATAAACTGCCATATTGTTACCAAGTATAGAGAGGCACTATTAACTGATATAATCTCTTAACATCTTCCATATGATACCAATAGACCGCCAGATGATGGTATTACTTGTGCTAGTTAGATCAATAAATTATTCCTAATGAGGTCTTAGCATGGGTAGGGTAATAGCACCCCTTGTATGAAACGAAAATTATAGTTTAGATTTAAGCTGAATAGCTAAGCATTTAAACAATAGATTTAATCAATTTAGATTAAGATGGTTGCTTTCAAGAAATTACACGAAAGGAATATTATAGCTTTAAATGGGGAATTTAAGCATTGTATGCTAAAAAAACTAAAGAATGCAGTTTAGTTACATAGTTAGATACATAAAGTAAACATATAATAGTCTAAGAACTCATATAGTTTTTGGGAAATATATTTTCATATAGTTTTGTGTAAATTCAACATAAATCATAAAATGATCCAAATTGAATGTCTGTACAAATAGTTTACCTCATTAGAGCTTATTTCGGTTTGGAAAAAACACTTTTGCCAAATTTATCAATTTGAGATCTATTTGGATGTGAATTATTTGGGACTTTTTCAATTATTAGCTTCAATCATTAGTTTTCAGAAAATAATTAGCATTTTTCACCATCTATATTTTTTTCTTCGCTACTATTATCAGTATACCGAATACATTTTCTATCGAAATCTGTATCAGAGTCGAGGAAAAAGTAAAGAAATTGAGAATATGCTTGAAAAGTATGGAAACAATATGGCTGCATCAGAAAATTGTAAAATAGAACATAAAAACATAGAAACACCTCCATTGTGATATTTTAAGAACATTAAACGGGTATATTTACATATTGACCTTAAAAATGGAAATTTAATGTTAAAATACAAAAACATCGTAATACAACAATAAATATATTTTTATTATATATTTTAAATATAATAAGTAACATAGATAAGAAAGGTGCCCGCGAAAGCGTTTCTGTCAATATCAAACTTATGTTTGAAATGTTTTTCGGAGCCATTGTTTTTGCTACTTATCCTGTTGAATATTTCTGTAAAAGAGTGAATTTCCTTTTGATGCTTTTATTGATGTATTTATTCTAAAAATATTATAGTTTCTAATGATATATGCAGTATCTTATCCTACCCAGGTCTTATAATTTGTCTGTAATACACGCTTAAAGGGAGTGTATTCAGAAATCAAAGAAAGGCGTTGAAAGGTTAAAAAATTGAAAAATGTTAAAATGATGGATGAGATACCACTTTCCCTTAACTCTGACATAATTTGATTTTTAATGAAAAATCTTGACCTTTATTTCTAAAATAATTACTTTTGATTCAATTAATTTCTTACAGAACATTGCATCCAAAGATTGTAAGTTACAAAATTTCAACACCACCAATTTAATAGGAAAATATTTATCTGATTGTCTTATGCGTCTTTAAATTCATTTTTGATTTCAAAAAAATACTTTACTCACTAACCGCTTAACATTTTGGTGTTATTCGCAACGATTTCTAAGTCCTAAATAACCTCTTTATGCATTCGATAATTTAATTATTACTGGAATGCTAGTAATATATTATGTCATAGTTTCAACATGGATCCTTTGAGTAATAAAGTGATCCATATTCCACAATATCCAGCGGCTTCAATATAAAAGTTGTACATAGGAGATGAAACATCGTGAAATCTCCTGCAGTTCCACTATTCTGCGTCATGAATATTAGGTTACTGGTATTTTATATAGAGCTGACCTACATGTGCTCAACAGCTGAACTAACTCGCAATCTCTTTTTAGCCACGTGTAATAACGTCAGAATATCACCGGCTGAGCCCTGCGCGAAGGAAACATTAAAAATCCTGTAGAGTGAGTCCTGAACATCCTGTTTATTAGCACCAACCATAGCACAAATTCTGGTTGGTTATTCAAATTTAACTCATTTCTGTGTAAAATTAATTCATTCATGGCATTTTGCTTGTTTCTCTTAACTTCGTTTGAAATCGAATTTTCCCCATTATGTGCTAAGGATCACGTTTACCTTAAGTTCTCGAGATATAGGACCGAAGAGGCTCATTCTTAGGCAAGATTCGCTGAATTGAAAGGAGTCACGGAAAGAAAAGAAAAGGCAGTCGTTCTTTTATTTATAAATATGGATATCCGAGGATTGGTTTATTATCCGAATTAATTATTAGTTATTTATCCGAGATTATTTTATCCACGCCATCAATACCCTTCCAAACGGCCATTATATTCGATCATATAAGAAAGATATTTGTCGAGAGAACAAAATTCTATGCAATGTAACGTTTCTTACATAAGAACGCTTTTGAACTGTTCTGGTATGAAAAATCATAAAAAATTCTTTGGTTTAGAATTCTCTTGCATAGTATTATACAAAGAGGGCCCAAGACGTAACTAAACTCATAGAGCCCGGATTCACCCGACTGGGAAGATGTAAATGGACACCATACAATATAATAAGTTGGCTTCACAGCTTCCACGATCAGCAAAGCGACGAAAGATTGTCCACGGAAGAGAAGAAGGGGTTCTGAAAGCCTTCTCTGGGCTTTTGTATTTGCTGCCTCCTCTTCCATGATGCAATCCTCCCCGTGTCCCTCTTCCTTCGTCTTCCATCTGTGGTCTCCCTTCCCGCAGAGATGCTGCGACTCAAGGTACGGGGCATCTCGCTGAGGGCCCCCACGGTAAGAGCCCCGTCACTGGCCCTCCGCTGTCTCCACTCTCCTGTCCTGGACAGGGACCCCGTCGAAGACGCCTCAACGTCGCTACCAATAGCACCTCCAGGTTCCCAGTCGTACACAGCGCCTTCTTCCGACTTTCATAGACGAGTGAGAATGAAGTAAAATTTAATCACAGAGCTCTTAATAGAGGGTCTTTGGCGGAATCGCGATTTTGAGCCGAGACCTGTTTAGCGTATCTGACAATTGAATATAAAAAGATAACCATTTTCGTCCCAAGTTTTCTCCTCTACTGGTTTGCGAGATATGGTTGTTTAAATATACCTTCATAAGTAGAAGCATAAATACCGGCCGCTAAGCTTCTTAGCAATTAATCAGGGGTTACACAATTATTGCGGATTATCAACTTATTATTTGTCTCTTAGTTTAAGATATTTTTAATGTATGAATTTACCTTTTTTAAATTCACCGTATACTAATTGGAGTTTTATCAGCTTATGCAGGAATGCAATCGCAGATCAATAGAAGTTCACAATCAAAGATGGCTAATGAAAATTGGTGCACTTAAGTATTATCTGTCAGTGTTCACACCTCCTGCCATACGCCTTACGGCGGTTCATGGGTTATTAATGTAAATGAAAATGTATCTGTCATATAATCTGTCGGGCGCATGCAGTAGCCTACGTAACCAGCCTCTTTGTTGAATTATGACCTATTTCTTTTCATTGGGCAAGTAACCAAAGTTTATCCTCTGTGGTTCAAATCCTGCTTCCAGATTTTTCTTGGAAAATTAAGTTTTCAAGTCCTGTGACGTCGATTATCAAGATGGCTGCCACCCACCTCCGCTCTTATGGCTCGTCAATTCATTCTATCCCACCCCACTGATGAATCAATTGATCTTATCGCGATTCTCTTGTTATATTTGCTGTCTCGTACATTTAATTAGAGATGAGAAAAGAGTGTTAGTTTTGCTGTTATATACATGGCTTTTTACTAGGGCTAGCACGATAACCACACCGCTGCAGCGGCCGGCAAATTCGGTCACAGAGGACCTACCGTTCCATCTTTTAGAGCTAGTCTGTATACTGAGAATCGGCTATCGGAGCGTTTTACAATTCAATTTCCAAATTTACTCTAATTTATCAAGAGCCGAGCTCCATTTTCTTTTCTTTCGGCTATAGAGCTCTTTTCGAACGATGGGATTATTTTACTAATTCGTCCTTACCAGGGAAATTCACCACTGTTGGTTCCCCCGTTACATCAACCCTTTTATTTATACGTCCCTATGAAGAACCACATAGATACCGAAATATCTGCGTGAACGAGAATTGGATCCAGTAAAGGTGAAATAAACGCATCCCCATTTTGTTTTCGGATAATACTATTTACTATTTACTTTTTTATTTACTTCGGATTATACTATTATTTATTTATTTTACAGCTGAAACTCTCTACTGATTTATTAATAATAATGTATTACATGAAGTGGAAGAGATGACCTTGAAAGTCTCAACTTCGCCCAAAATACAGACTTTTTAAAATTTAATCATTAACTTAAGGAAAATAGGTAAAAATGAAAAGCAATCAGACAGAGTGAATCTACCTGGACAGTGATGACGACAGGTGCTGCAGAACAGTTCTCCTCCCTCCATCTTCTGCCCTCTCCAGCCCACGTACTCCTCCTCCATCCCTTCCTCTCCCACCGCCTCACATTTCCTTTGGCCTTTTGCCCTTTGCCCTCTCCCCACGATGGCTTCAGTCTCTCCAGCATCCTGCGCGCTGCCCTCAGACCCGTCTCTTGCATCAGGTGGAAATTCATGGCCAGCAGAGCCATCCCGGTCAGCAGGTACAGCGCGCAGAAAATCAGCTTGCCGTCAACCATCATCATGTCCGCAGTGGTCACGTAATCAGAAAAGGCGAACACGCCGCCGTGGTCTGGAGGAGGCGTTGATTTTGGGGCGGAATCATCCCCTGTTTGAGAAGATATACTCACTAAGTATGTCTAATGCCTTTGCTAGGGTTTCTTAGACTCTTTTAATTAGTCTACGTTATTATTTTTTATCTTCGTTTTAGGCGGCCTCGATATTCATGGGATGCCAAAACAAAATGTCAACAACATTACCATAAAATTCAAGTTTTAGAGACTGATTTCTGAGTTCGTTTGCAAGGACTGGTACTTTTTTAAGAATTGAGAAACTCACCGCCCTCTGTGTCGCTTTGGATTCGGCTAGATGTGTGCGCTTCAGCGATGCTCAAGTTTGAAGTGTCTCCGCTGAAGGCGTCACCGGGCACCAGGTCCCCGAAGCCCACGGTCACCAAGGAAACGACGCAGAAGTATGCGGCGTCCAACAGCGGCCATCCTTCCCATGCCGAGAAGAGAGTCGCACCCCCAGCGACGAAGCCCGCTATCACGGAGAGGCACGCCCACACTGGAATCTGCTTGTCTTTGCGGGACTCGTCTCCATCATCAGCGGAGCGCTTTCCTCGCTTTTCGCTGCAATAATCAAGATTTTCAGCGGCGAATTCCTCGAATCTCATCGGGCGGTTGGAATCCATCTCTAATTGCTTTTTTCATTCGCTCAACAGGACTCACTCTGGAGACAATCGTATCATACAGGAATTCAGTCTGAAGGGGAATATCGCTCTTCTCTTGTGTTCGCCGAGATTCAAAGTTAACAAATTTTATAGCTCTAATATATGACTGAAAGATTAGTAACTTAATTATCATTGAGGTTTGCTGATACTTTATTTTTATTTTCGTTCTTTTTTAAATTCCAACTACTATTCGTTTTCTGAAACTTCATTATATAATTTAAAGCAGGGATGCTTAATGGACCGCAGAACCCTTTGGGTCTACGGATTTCAGTTGGTTAGAGATATAATGCCTCATTTTTCTACTCAGATTTATTAAAAACCCCCTACAAAAAGTTCGAATAGGGTACGGAATTTTGAACTGGGTAGTGCCCTTCCGGGGACTTGAACTTACTATCCAATTTCAGTTATCTGAAGGATTTATATTGCTAGCCATAGTATTAGACGACAATGGTCTGCGGATGTTCTAGGTATCTATAGCTGTGGTGAGTAAAGCAAACTAAAAAAGATTCCTTTCCATTTATAATAAGAAGTGTACTTATAGAAGGGCAAAAACCCTTCCTTTGTTTTCAAATAAAAATTAAAAAATTAATAAATATTTTTCTGAGTAGTGAAAATATTCTAATCGTTGCGCGCCCTAAGTATCATTTTAGCAGAAAAGGAGTAAAATACGTGAAGATCCGTTTTCTATAACTTTTTTAATGTTTGTGGAGTCAAGATAGAAGAATTTACTTTTCATTCGTATTTAACGATAAAATGAGTTTTTTCTTGTTTACCTTTTACTATTACTCAATGTAATAAGCGATTCATCTGCATGAAGTTTTTACTCATTAATTATTAATTTATTCTAATGGCGGCCCCCAAGCACGAAAAATAAATCATGTGTTGTCTTGATGGGCAAAGGTTATACACCGCCGAACTGGATAAACTTCAGTTCAATAAATCATGCAGTTCCTAAGAATTGGAGTATAAAATATCTGCTAACAAATAAGGAACTACTGTCGACCTCAAATGACCCCTCTATCTCATGCACCAACGACTGTGGGGAGAACAGAATTCGAAGGCAATTTTTCATGGTAATGTAGGCTGGAAGAAGGAATCCAAAGGATGAAGGGGAGAATTTTCACGCATAATGAAGAAAGTATCTCTTCGAAATCCCACATGCCTACTCTTAGAGTTGGATGAGCTGCAAATTTTATCAACAGGTGCATCGCATCTACATCCTGAACACTTGTAGAATTGTATTATCGTTCGATGGGAGGGGAAAATTGGATTGGGTTCGAATGCTGCCGTACCAGATTGAAAATCAGGACGTTGATGAAGTACTCACCGGCACAGAAAGTTGAAGTAGACGTAACGGAAGGCGGAGGCTAAGATGTCTCCCACGCTGGCCATGTACAGGAGCATCAATGGAATCCCAGCAAGGGCATACGCCATCGTGGCGATCTTTCCCCAGACGGTGCGAGGGGTCAGATGGCCATATCCTGAGAAAGAAAGAATTTACTTTACTTTATCTTGTACATACTATATGAGGTACGATATGGAAAAGACCAATGAAACACAAGTTTGATTACTAAGTGAAAAGATTAACTTACTATTAGAAATGCGCTTACGTGACAATTAGTAAATGACATTTCTCTGACAAAATTCCATAATATTCTTATTCTGATTAGAAAAACGGGACGGAATTGATTCCTTTGTTTGCAAAAACCAAAGGAACTAACGTGTTAGTGAAAAAATCACCTGCAATATGCAGGTAGAATTACACAGTAGAGTTTTAGTTGGGGTATAATAGGCCGTGCTTTTCTAGGTCGCACAGGTATTGAATGGCTTTTATAGAATTAGTTAACAGTCGCCTAAAATCAATCATGACAATAATAAGTTATGAAATAACGTATATGACATTTCCGTTCAGAAAAATCTAAATAGTTAGTATTCTGATATAATTCGGTTTTGGTGGAAATACGTGGGTCGCTGATTATGCGTTCATTGTTAAGTGGATGGACGAAAATAAAAATAATAAGTTTTGCAAAAGATAAAAAGTAGTGAATGTTTAGCCTGATTCCCGATTTAATAACTTTTGTACTGATACTAATAAAGTTTGCTGTAATCTATATGTTCTAATCAAGAGGGATAATATTACAGAGAAAATTAATGTGAAATATGAAATAAAGTTTCCTTTTTTAATCGGTCAAAAACAAATGTCACTCTATTTGTTAATTTGATGAGCATTTTAAAGATTTTTTGTAGTATTGTTTCTGAAAACTTGAAAGTGGACCGATTTAAACAGATATTTTATTTCTGTGAATTATTTTAGAAATCCCTTTATCGAATTCTAGATGTATGAACATTTGTAGTTGATGTTACAAATGTGAGTTTGAATTATAAATTCTGTAATGTAAAATATTAAAACGGGTGCATAAATTGTATTGACTTCAATCATAACTTGCGTTATTCATGACCCAGAATTTTAAATAAAAAGATTTTGAAGACAATGATTTTTATTACTTGACGTTATTAGTGAATGAAAAATTCGTTTATCGCTATAGAATAAAATGCATAATGTAGAAATATTAATTCGATATTAATTCTTTGTTCCATTTTGGGATTAATTTCATAATGATTACCAAGAGATACTGAGCAAGCTCGGTGGACAGGAAAAATCGGATGTTTAATATTTGCTTATATGTTGTGAGATGAAATCGAAAACTGTTTATATTTTATTCCATAAATCGGTTTCAAACAATAGAATTAATTAAAATAGAATGTAATTAATTTTACATAAATCTATACTTGATATATGTAAATGACTTAAAAATGACTGCCACCTGGCTACGCCTATTTGTAACCAAAAGTTATAAAAAAATTATGAATGAATAAAACTAATTAGATGAGTGCTTTATATTTAAACTAATCTGATTTAATATTCTTATCATATTTATTTAGTGCCGCAATTAGTGATTAGTAATCTAGCGTACTATAATTTAATTTAATCTTCTGTAATTGGAAAATGCTATACATAATAAATTAAATTTCGGAAGGATAAAGCATATTAATTGTCGGAGTGAAAAGAACCGGTTTAAACTAGTTCGACGGAGCGAAAACGAAAGTAAATTGAAATAATTTCGTTTTGCATTGAACAGAAGCGAAATCCGGAACGAAAATATCACGATTCGATACCCTGATTGTTGTGTTTGCTCGCTAACATCCACCGAAAATCGGAAAAGAAATACAAGTTTGTCCTATCGGGAGTTGGAGGAAGTTTGCTGAATCGGGTTTTTGCTCAAAGACGTCCTTTTGGTTTATTTTGCGGAATGTTGAAGCCTGAGGAATCAAAGCGGCCGAGCGGTGGCTGTATTTCATATTTCCATTTATGTTCCTCCAGTAACGGTAAGTTTACTAGAAGTTTTCTCATCTTCTAGAAGCTGAATGATTTGCTGCGGTTACGTGAAACTTCCGAGGCGGCCATCTCAATGCAGAGCTTATATACCCTATTCGGCCGTAGTACTCTTCATTTTAAGAGAGTATACGACCTTAGATTCCTTTACTCTTCCTTTCATCTGCAAACAGCCTCATTCTTCCTTATCCTCTTCCAATTCTTCCCTTTCGGATGGCTGGATTGAACTTTTTCTTGTTTGCCCTCTCTTCCTCGGAATAGAATCATGCAAATATGAAAGAGGCGTTCCTTTAGAGTGCTTTGATTAGCCCTGAAAATTCCTCATCTCCCTTTTCGCTTTCTGTCTGTTTCACTTTCATGCACTTCTTCACATATTCGTTAGTAAGGAGCACGTTATCCGTATCATTGCATTTTTGTGTTTGTTCTGATTAATGGGATTTCGTGTTCACAAAATTAAATCTTCTATGGCTGGAATAATTGTTAAAGTTCAATTAAATGAGTTGAAATTTAAGGTAAATAAGTTAAACTTTAAGATGAATAATAAGTTAAAAGATTGAAAGTAATGAAAATTATTCGGAAATGAAGAATCTTCTGGGTGACAAGTAGCCATCGACCAAAATCTTCGGACGATTGGAATACTATCTAAATATTTATCTATTATTATAAATATTGTCTATTCTACTATCTAATTATGTCTAATCTATTATCGATATTTTATAATTAATTATTATCCAATATCGTCTAAACGACTCATTGCCCCCCCTTGTTTTATGCAATTATCGACACGCAAGAAGGGTTGCCTGATTTAAGGGGTTACTTTTGTAGCGTGAGGTTAATAAAATTTTCTTTATGCTAGACCAGTGAGGTTGGATTACCCTGTTTAATAATTTTTGAGGCTAAGATATTATTTCTTTGGAAGAGAGGATGAATTATTTAGGCTCATTAGGAGAAATAGAAAAACCTGTTGGTGAAGAATTCGTGGATTGAAAGGCTTTGATTTCGGAAGCGTTTACTTATGCATGATACGAGATTGAAGGAAACGAAAAGTTAAGGTCATCATCGATCAGTAAATGGTTAGATATTAATCTAAAAGATCTCTAATACTTGGCATCGAAACAACCAAGTTTTCTTACCTGGAATCTCTGAGTTTCACACCATGCCGTAGAAATATGTTTTTCCAAATTAGTAACTGGATTAATAAATGTTTACTTATGGTATTTCAAGTTTTATTAACGTCCCATTTAAAGAGCAGACGTACGTTTTCTCTCACGATGATTCGGAAATATTGCAACCATTATCTTATTTCATAGTCTAAATGTGTTTACTCGCTTCTCTTTTTCTTACTCAGGCGGATTTTTCATCGTTCCTTTCGCAGGATAACAGGGAGGAAAAATAAGCCATGATAGAAGGGTGGATTATCCCTATTCCTGTTCAATGGCTGAACTTTCCTTTCTGTTGGCACTTTCATGCTGTTCTGTTTTCTCGACCTTCCTTTCCTTAAACCGCTCCGTTTCCCTCAATTATCCCTTTCACATCGCATATATTCCGCAGAGATCGTCTCCTTTTTCCTCGTCCTCTCTCTCCTTTGCCCAAGAACTGCCTTTCTCCAAACGCATTCCTTTCCTTTGTGTTCATCGCTATTATAAGTAACAGTTCGCTGATTAAATACGCTTTTTAATTCACTCAACTGGACAATCGGTTATTTGCGCAGCGCACTGCATGAATGGATTGAGAAGCTAGATTTAGATTTTAGAGCTTTAAACACGACTTTATTCAATGGTCCCTAGTCCTTCTTGAGGTACGCACTTTCTTTGGTGATTGTTCTGTTTTTTTTTTAATCTTCAGTGGTACTTACTGTATTGAATGACTTGCTTCGAAAGATGTCGATTTATTTTGATAATGACACCAGATGTACCCTAAAAGTAGCTAAAGGTCGCTAATTTAACAAAAATTAATTTAAAATAAAAATGCTTCAATTTTTATTTAAAATGTTATATCAGTTCAAATATTAAATGAATTAAGAAAAATAATGCGAAATTTAAGACTTTTGTCAAGTAAACTTAATGTTTTTTTTCATTTATATGTAAGTCAAACGTTGTGCTACGAAAATGTAGAGAAATTTATGCGTAAAAGAACATGCTGGATGAAGCGTAAAATTTCGCTGAAATAAAAAAATGTAAGATCTAGCCACAAGATCGCTGCATTGGCATATATACCTGTCTCCTGTGGGTAGTTCCTCACTATTATAGCTTATACGGGGCAGTCAATTATACTCTCTCATCCATCACATTGAGTTATTTTTATTGCTACATCAATTCTGTACTTGTGTTGTTATTGTATAATTGTTGCGTATTACAAGGCTTCCAGGGGATCCTGGATAGCCGTGTGGGCAGCGCATTCGGCTTCAATAAAAGCGGTCTCGGGTTCGATTCCCGGTGGGAGCTCACATGCGAAATAACCTCTGCTGTCGATGCACTTTTCACAATACTACTACTATAAGGCTTCCACCAGAAAATGCACCCTATCTATTTTGAGATGATAATAGTGATAATTCATCCCTCTAAGATAAAATGTTTGTATTCTATATACTTTACGATAATTAAAGATTGGAAATAACGCAAGACCGCAATATTACGGCCATACAATGCTCAGTGTAAGAATGTGCTCAACTTCATTGCACCTGAGCCCTCAGGGTATACTCTTGGGGATACGTGTGTATCCAAAGTTAGGAAGCACTGAACTAAATGACGAATTTCCCTTCGCTTCACGTGGAATTTCTTTGGTTTCTTCGAGACGGGATCTTTGTTAGGGATATCTTTTATACACAGGTAAAGTAAACGGCATCCTTTGGGCTTCGACGGTTTTCTAATGGAGCGTCTGAAGTTCTCTTGTAATATTTCCTTTTGGTGTGCTCCACCTCTTTTTGCACCTCGTGAGACCCTTTCCCTTTCCCTGCATTAATCCATCCAATGTTCTCCTCCTTCCCGCGTTTCTGCAATTTGCAATTGCTTCTCCCTCGCTTCCTGAAGCCTTCCTTGCGGGCATTCAATTTCCATACCTCCCCATTCCCTATTTCTGGTTGTTCCAAAGCGTAAATTCGGAAAATTTTCGCTAGAAGCGTCGGTATATGCAAGGTTGAAACTGCGCAAGTCGTAATCATCAGCCTCATATCTACTAACAGACCCTAAAAGTTCTCTATTCAGAGCTATTGCCTCGACTCCTTCACGATTTGCCTCTCCATTAACATCAACCAACATATTTTGTCCATCTTCGTTACTTTTCAAGAAGTGTTCACTTCAGCCTGTTTTCTGGGCATTGAAATTCTCCTTAAATGACTTCTGTTGACTCTTTCTTATTCCATCACACACCTTTAACCGTAGTGCTTTGATAATAATTTTTAATTAGTTTTCCGTCAGAATCTAATAAGAAAACGCTCGTAGAACTGTCAAATGTGACTGTGCGATTGCAAATTGCAGTTGCATAAGACCATAATATCATAAAAATCAGTGAAATGAAAAGAAAATAGCGTTCAAATATGAAACGTCTAGGTATAACTTCTTTCAAAATACGAAAGAATTGTATCGTACTGTAGTTCATACAAGTACTCAATTCTCACTATGTCTTTGATATAGAGACTGATCATGTGCACAGCACGATTCCCATATAAAATACAGAAATAACAATAGTAATAGACTTTAAATAGCAATACTTTTCATATAAACTACACCATCTGAAATTCTTTGATAGCTGACGCATGATATTCAGTTCATTTATTTCGTTTTTACTTCAACGTAAGAACGGTCTAGACCTCATTATGCGTTTTATTCTTCTCCTTTATTACTATAGAAGCATAATTTACTTTTACGAGTCCACGCTGTTTCAAAGCTATATAAGAGTCAAATTTTCAAAGGCATCCCGCCAACAGATGTCATCTTCTTCAAGTTTCATTGCGTTTATCATCATCTCGTTATCTCCGAATACAAATTGTGTACGTACGAAAATTGCGACTGAGAAAGTACTGAAGTAATTAAAGTGGTTCAGCCTTACTTCCTGAAACGTCAAATGGAATTGAGTTCAAAACTGCTTGAAATTCTCATGTCGTTCTTTTATTATGGACTATTTTTTACGTTAACGAGCCATCTTAGGTCTGAGCATAAAATCGGAAAGTTTTTTTGCCGGCGAATATGGTTACCAACAAGTAAATAAATAAATAAAACTACTTCCAAAGCCTTTTACAGCCAGAATTATCGACTCCAACACAAATCTTGGAAAATATTGAACAAATCGTAAATAAGATGTTTGCTATTTATTTTGTAGAAAAATTATAATTTAATAAAATTAATTTACTACCGGAAGCTTTCAAGTTTGAAATCAAAGCGTCACAAATAGTGATTATTGAGACATTCAAGAATAAGATTTAACATCCCCAGGAGTTAATAAAGGGATAAAGTATATATTGTATATCATTAATAAGAGATATTGCACGATTCTGTATTTATTTATGCGGATTTTCATTGCTTTGCTCTCTACTACAAAGTTTTGCATCGGTCTAGAGTTTTGAATAAATAAAATATGTAATGTATACCGACCAAGTAATTTCATTGCGAACAGTACTACTGTATGTATACATACTTTCATACTTTCGTGGAATGATATCATAAATAAGTAAAGAATAGCTATTTAACTTCCACAAAATTTTAGTGCAGTCCTTAATATGGATATGTGAGGATTGCCTTGCAGTTTATATCGGCTAAATCCTAAAGATAAAAGAGGAAGACCACCTACGGTGCAACCGTCTGAAAAATAGGTCCTAAGCCTTTGCAGCCTAATTTAAAAGAAATGTACCTATTATCTCCTTTTCAGCGAAAATTCTCCATAGGCAGTCTAGTGGAAAGATGCTGGACGTCTTAGAAATCATAGGAATAACTTTTGCTGAAAAATCCATCAATGAGTTCAGCCAGAGAGCTGGGATCATTTCGAACGTGGGCTTTCGCCGGGAATCCAACCTGGGACCGCTTTAATCGAAATTGCTGCCTATAAGGCTATCCTGGAGCCCATGAATTTAGCTTTTTTAACCATTAGCTCACCTTAGCTTTCCGTCCAAACTTGAATGATATAAATGATTGTATGATTGTATTTCTGATACTTTATGCCTTTGTTGCCGAATCGTTTAAACAAAAATAATGCGGACATTATGTAGTCCTTCTTCACTTCACTTTCAGTAATAAAAGCAGAATTATATACTTAAATATCTCACCCCAGTGAAAAATTTTGTCTAGAAAAGTCGGAGTAACTCAATTTAACCCACAACTCGATTAGATCTCCGCTTCAAAATCCGATCATTACAGATATCGCAAGACACGTTGCACCATCGTGTTTGTCATTCCGTTGTTGAAAAAGCCATGAATTTTTAGTCAAAAGGAAATTCATTCTTCCTTTCCTTCCCGAGGCCTCACCGTCGACACCATTCTCTGTTTAGAAACGCTGACAGAGGCAAGCGAGCAAACAGTTTTCCCCTCTCAATATTCCTTGCACTCTCTGCACCCAAATTGGATTTCCTCATTTGCTATGCGTTCGCGTAGTGCAAGTTTCGCTCCGGAGCAGCATCCGCTTAATTCCATAACGACGGCGCAGTGTGAGCGTGTCCACTTCTCCGCCGTTTTCTCTTATCACTCCGAATTTGAATGATGCCAACTTGGGGCAAAAAATACTCGGCTGCTCTGTAATGGAGTCGCTCCCGAAAAGTGTGAGCTCCCGCAATTTCCGCTGGAGTTGTCATAGTAATTTAAACATGCATAGCATTATAAATACGATTCCGTGGTCAATGAGGAGGAAATCTTTAGCAGGTAGTGTAATCATCGGCTCTTAACCACACACATATATCAACTTTGATCCAAGGATAAACTTCAAGTACAGTGGTGATTCGGTTGACGAACGCCTCTCATTACGAGAAAATCGGTCCACGAACTAAATTTCCTAGCGTGACAAAACGTGACTGGTGACAAACGATACGAAAGGCAGCAACAAAGGTTGTCGGTAAAATCTGGGTATCGGCGGTAGAACGCCAATAGCTAATCTAATTGATTGAAGTAAAAATACTGCATAAATCCACATAGAGAATTATTAAACGTTACATATGAAAGTTTCGACGCGCAGTGCCTACACCAGTAGTAGCATAAGGATATTATCATTATATACTCGTATACGTAGGATATATAGGTTAGAGGTTGAAAACAATCCGTTGGATATTCGTCTGGCTAGCCTCTTTATGCATCGGAGGACTGGGAAAGGCCGAGATTACCGACTTCTTTGCATACTACTGTATCTGTAGAGAGGGTAGGGTATTAGCCAGAATATAAAGGGGTATCAAGGTGGTGATATTTGAAATGGAACGCGTGCAAGTTAGTATTGTAAAAGCTTAATTATACAATTATTAGGAATCTAGGAAAGGATTAGTGTATTTTATATTGACTATCATTGCAGAAACAATTTCGGATGACGGACGCCATTCGGGAACGAATGCAATTCGTAAAGCGAAGTTTCACCGTACTTAGCCAAGATACTAAGCGGAAGGGAACTGCGCTATGAAATAATAGAAATTATGAGAGTTGGATGTAAATGAACCATGGAAATAAGGCTGTATGCCCAAATCCTCCAAGGTTTTGGGATTATCCATGCATGCTAATCACTACCTTCGAATGCCCAAAAAGCATATTTGGGGTGCACAAATTCTTCGGTATTTTCGGTATCTTTCAATGATCTTCAGTATGACTTTCTTGGTTGAGACATTTAATTATCACTAATCGTTTGAAAATCCTGATATGAACTTACATATTTCCCACTTCGTCCCAAATACAAGACGAATATCAACCTAAATATAAGCTTGCTGAAAAATTTCTTTGTAATACATCTACGACGCACATGTCTCAGAATAGTCTATAAGGGGCTGCTTTGAGGGGATTCTTCGAGTATTAAAATACTAACAGTATTTTAACGCACCTAAATACGGAAACAATTGGAAGATACTCGAGAAAATAAGGTTGAAAATGGCAAAAGCGAAAAGACCTTCAATATGAAGGTTACGTTGATGAAAAATGTATGCAGAAGTGACTAGTTCACACTAGTGAAGTATTGGCTTTCCTTGGGTAGGGCAGCAGTATTGCAGATATACACTAATATCCAATCGATCTTGAATTGGGCTGGGTTGCGACTCAAATAATCAAAATATTCACTTCTATTTATCATAAAGTTTATAATATACGTCAAAAAACTATTTATTACTGTTTGCCAACATATTCTGTTCTTTTTGATAGATTTATGAACCCATTAAGAGATTTATTCTCTCGATCGTAGATCTTTTAGCTAGAATAATGCCATAGTAGTTGTATTCCTACTCCTGCGCAGACAATGTCTCACATAAGTGTTCTACTTATATCAGAACGTGAAAGTACTTAGGCGTATTTTGGTTTCGAATTAAAAAAGACCTTGGAAAATATCGACGAAGGGCAAAAAAGTAAAACATCCCGCACGAATTATCCGCCCACGGATAATCAAGAGTTCACTGTACTATTTATTTTTGCAAGATTCGGACTCTCTCCCGTGTAGACTCGCACGTTGTTATAATATTTACAAACATTATGGAGAAAGGTGAAAGGACAGTGTGCGGAGAAAAAAATCTCAGCATCGCAAGGTTAACATGGGGTCGAACTATAGAATATGTAAAAATATTTTTTAAATGGAATGATAAGAACTATTAACCTAGGAGAATTGTGAGTTTTTTTTTGGAAGTTAAGCATCTCGAAGAGATTACATAAAATTGCCGGTTATCGAGGAGGTGTATGAACGATGTACAAATGACCTTAACTCCATTCTCTCAAAATGCTTGAAATGTGTCACCTCCGATCTTTGTATTTGCAGTATGATTTTCGACACGTCCAAACGTGCGATTCTTGCCACTCACCGTCCTCTTTGTTCATTTCTTTGCGAAACATTTTCGTGTAGTTATTGATCGACAGAGAAGAGAAAAACTAATTCGTTCCGCGTCCTAGAGAGAGAGAGGCGCGCGCCCGTGAAATCGAATGACTCGGCCGAAAGACGTACGTAGTCGCGATTTGCATGGATCCCGCTGGCGGCGCCACTAACCGCATTTCCCCCGAGTACGATTTGATCTACCTTTATTTACATGTTTTATGCGATCTCTTTGAAGTATTCTGCGACAAAAAATAGCGACGAAGTCCCGGAAAATCCAGTTGATTTCGTGCGACAGAGCCAGAAGTCTCTGTCCGAGCCTTCATTTAAACAGAGAGCTAAATCTAAATGAGAAACGATCCCAACCTAAATTACGCGTAGAGGGACTCTATTATCAGAAAGTCATTTCGAGAATTCGATAGAGAAACAATTTTGAAAGATTTATTGCATACGTATTTAAATGCAAGATCGATTGGCGAAAAAATGAATTTATCACCTAACTAGAACAGGAAATTCCGGTTGAGATTTTGTGGAGAATACAAACTAAAAATCGCAAACAAAAGCAGTTGCATTCCATCGGAAATGGTGGATTCGCCTTGAAATATTTTTATTCGGAATTTCTATGCAAATTCTTGATTGCTTCCGTTTCACTAGGGTATTCATGGTAGAGTTTAGGGAGCCGATATAATTGTAAAGTGGAAAAACAACCCAAGGTCCGGGTAGGTATTTTGGAATTGCCGTGAATGTTCTCAGTTAAAAATTAGGAAGAATATCCAGAGGAGAAAGCTCTTTAAAATAGCAATTCCAAGTTAAAGATTTTTTTCTTTTTAATGTGATATAAAGAGTAGCAGTCGAACCAAAACATTTCCCTGGCGACAGTTGACATATTCATTTTTTTGTAATTATCATAAATACAAAACATCTGCTATAGAGACATTCAAAAATAATATTTTAATTGTTATTTATGTATTTTTACACGATATTAAGCGTATAATTTAATTATGTTCTAACCTTGTATCTGTAAGATATAAAATATATCGTTTATATTCGCGGAGCTCCTTAGCCTTACGCTTGGCATTATGGCTTGAAAATTCCAAAACAGTAGATTTTTCAATTTTGTCATTTAAATAAATGTACATGTAGTTGGAGTATGTGAATAGGTTTTTAGTGAAAGGGAATCGGTTAATAAAGCACTTTTAAAAAGTGATAAACCTCTTATCAGCACAGAAATGGAAAGTAATGTTCGATCATAAACGAATTTGAACGAAAGTGATTAAACTGATTTAAAGAATTTTAACTGATAAGGTATACACATGAGAAAATCAACTGCATGCTATATTGCAGTTACTATCTGTATCTAACTTTTTTTCATGTCATCCATTCTTAAGGAATAATTTCTAGCATTTTCATGAGTATTTCGACTATTTAAAGTTATAAACGGGGTTTCTGTGCGCGAAATGATCAATATGATTATGCAGATCGTCCAAGAATATACATTTTCTGCTCATCTTATATAACCATTGGTGAAACTTGAAGGGATCATAGATAGTTCTATCATTTTGGGAATCGTCTGAATATTCAATATACTGTTAGCTGTTCCTTTTTCAATTGTCCCTTTCAACGAAACTCATCCGTTATTGAATCTTTTATATTTTACAGAAGTACTCAAGGCAGAGCATTATACGTGAATTATTCAAGAGCAAAGAAGAGCCCTACAGCGGTGAAACGATACTAGCGATCTCGCAAATACTCGACTCGAAGCAACACTCCTCTGCAAAGCACGAATCGGAATAAACAGTGGTTATTCCAACTGAATGGCGATTCTCCTTTCCCAAGATTTTGTATCGATACAGGGTTTTCGGAAGTTATAAATCCCTGGAATCTCAAAATATCCGGAATGAAAAAAGTTGGTTACATCAAAAGAAAAAGTTTACTCGTGACTTGGAGGATCGATCAAGCCTGACAAAACTTCTATAATATAGGCGATGTCCATTTTCCGTTTATTTTTATGCAAACGTATTTCCTTTAGTATTAGTTATGTGAAGTGTACATGTATTGTTGCCTCAATGCCTGCATTTACTGTAGAATGTTTCTAACTATCTGTGGGTTCAGCAGGATTATCGAATACTCCTTTTTGCGGGTTTTTTTCTTACCATGAGATATTTTTCTTAGGCAGTGATTTAGATTTTGGAATCCAAAAAGTAGATTTCTTCTGAGCACTTTTTTCCAGCTATCTTCTTATTTCGCATGTTTCATGACGAAGGGTTGAGAAAAGTCTTACTAGTCTCAATCTTGCCCGAATAAAGACGTTTCATTATTACTGTGGTATATATTTTAGTTATCAAGGATGTTGATACTCATTCATGCTTACTTAATCATTATTAATTATGTTAAAGATATTCTTCAACATACTTTACACCGGGAAATCGTCAAATCTTATATTATCAATTATAGTTACTTTCTCAGAATCAGATTAGAGAGAAAATTGTACCATATACTTACCATACGTCTGACATATGGATAAGAGACGAATGGGTATTCACAGAGGATTTATTTGCTTTCGATAACAATGATAGGTTCTTTGTGGAAACTGATCAAGAAACTGTGGAAAAGATTTTTGGGGCCACCTAGCGCCCCGAAAATCCTAAATTTTCCCGTGAGGATACATTGCGTGGATGTTCGAAAATTTTTTTGACACACTTTCCGGTAAGATAAAGAATTTGAAATCACAAAGCTCCGAAAAAACACTTTCTTTTACAGTAATAGTCAAGGAAATGCCACAAAATGATAAAACCGTGGGTTCGACGACAGGTGCGATCGAGTGCGAAACACTCCCCTTTAAAATACATTGCGGAGATTTTAAATAATTTTTTTGAAGGCCTTCCTGATAACTTGGAAACATAAGACCAGACATGTAAACAAAAGTCATAAAAAAATTTCATATACCCTGTTCATTGTTTCCCTAATGATCCTTGGTTCGATGCCAGAGCACCATTTTGAATTTTACCATGCATTTCAATGCCGATACACATCCGCCATATTGTTTTCACCGCAATGCATCATGGATGTGTTTACTACCGTGATGCATTGCGATTAAACATCATTGTAAGATTGATAGCTAAGGCGATCTGTGAACTACGTCAATCAAGATTGTAAATACCAAGGAAGATGCAGATTATAATACGGATCGTTAGAATTAAAGGTAATGCGTAAACTCTATATTAAATATACAATATAAAACCAGACTTCAGTATGTTGCTTGAAATTTCTTTTCTAAATTCTAGCGACTGGTCACAAAGTGGTAAATCACGAAAAAATAAAGCACCAGTGAATATTGCTCACCACATCCCTGACTCAAAAGGTAAACATATTTAAGTTCTTCATTTTAATTTTAATTTGTTAATTATATTAATTATTAGTAGCATAAAAGTAATAAGTTTTTATGAAAATCTATTACATCCAGTATATTAGGTACATAAAAAGACATAATTCCACATGTTGACATATTTTTGTCTCTGAATATGTCATAACCATCCATTTTAGGCATGTGTATAGTTGGTTAGAAAGGCAAAAAACAAGTTATTCATATTTTATAAGTTTCTGTGGCAATCAAATTTCATTTTAGCAACGTAACTATACGTAACTTTGTTGTAGGTTTAAGTCCTGGTCATTCAATGCCTGTTCACTCCAGATTTTTAACTTGCGTGAATATTAAACGAAAATTATAATAATCAGCAGTGCGTAGTATAAAATTATTTACAACAACATTTCTATGATAGCCACAAAGATAGGGCTCTTTACTGCGAATGAATTTCATACCCGTCTCCGTAACGTTTTCTGAACATTGTTGCATTAAAATACTGCGATACTTGGACTTCATTAGTAGATTTGAAGAATTTATGAAAAAAATTTGGGGTTTCCGGTGAGTGTTAAATTTACATATCAGAACTCTTTCGAAAAAAGAAAACTATTTAGCACCATCCTCTTTAAAAATAATTGATTATCAACGGGAATCTTTATGACATTGTTAATGAAATTCTACAGGATGAACGCACTTTTCTGTAAAATACTTATGCAAGAGAGCGAGTGTCTAACTGATTGTAGGTCCTATTTCTTTTGCAAAATTGAAATAGAAGGAGTCATTTTACGTAGCCAAGTATCATTAGACAGAAAATTTGATGAAAATTTCTATTCTTATTGTCAATAATAAAGTTTTGATTCGAATAACGAAAACGTTGAGAAATAAAAGGAAAATTTAATCAAAAATCGCCCTTTTCGAAAGACCTCGAAATTTATCCTTTTGACGACGAATGCCATCGTTGAAGTCGAGTTTGCTCATTTACTCCGAATTTTCACAAAAATGCGTTTTAGAATGGGGGTATAGGGAATAAATGATGACAGATGAATGACTTTTTATCGAAATTTAAGTTCATAATTTTCCTTTTGCGTTTATACCACAACAAAAGGACAGATTTCTAACTATTAGATTAGCATAATATATTTCTAAACATAATAATCAATAAGTTAAATTGGCTACAGTGGAAATCGGTTGGCATGAAAACTGATAACACTAAATATCGTATTACCGATTTCCACTGTATTACGGGTTTTATTTCATTATTTATTTATTTAACATATGTAGATTTTTGTCTTCCGCCATCTTAACAACGAAACAATTACGTTTTACTTATCAAAAGGACGAGTTCCGCTCAGACTTTGTTATTTACATTGTTGTTTTTTCACCGTTAATTATTTGGCTGTCGAGCGCGCTTACACGCTATGCTGAACATAGTTAACAGTGGTTTCAGTATGTGGGAGGAGTAGCTATGTTTGGTGTTTTTTCTCATTGCTTCTGTTTAGCAGTTATTTTTTTCGTATTGTTATTCTGTTCATCTTTTTGTTTGGGATTAATCTAAAAGTTGTTGGACGCTTGCAAATCTTCGGGTTGTAGTTATATAGAATAAATGGCTAGAATTGGCAGTAAATTTTAGCAACTGAAGTAAATTTTGTGGGATTTCGATGACAAATCGCATGGTCTAAAAATTTGAAAAACTCAAGGTTGATTCAAGTTTAGCTCGATATTATCCATTGCAAATAAAATAGTCACATATTTATTTGCCATGATCAAATAGGCAAAAAAATAAGATCATCGTCAGTGCAGAGACTTAACAGGAGAAAAATTCTGGGAAATGAAGGACATACTCAGCAAAAATGAGGTACAGAGAGAAGAATGTGCAATGTGTTTATTGCTTGGGTCTCCATTCCGTGGAGAATTAATTCTGTATTCTTTTTAAGGACTTTATTTAGTCAATTTCTTTGTCTTTATTTTCTAATCCGTTTGAATCCTTCGTTTCCATACTTAAAAAACACAAATGTGGAAGTGAGCGATCGTCCGTCAACGTCATATCAAAATTATGAAGGGACTAAATGTGTTTTTCGTTGAGCTAATGTTATCATATATTACATTTTCTATCGTTTTATTCAGAGTCCATTAAGCTGCAATTATTATGGCGTTTATTACTTTATTATTTTATTTGAAAATCATCGAGTAATCGAATCGAAAATCATCAATACATATACGTATATATATAAAATCACTATGACCAAGTTTCATCGAAACCCTCCATCATTCGATGAAGATTTAGAAAATTCCCGACTTAAATGGTTTATTGGTACACAGAGTTCGTAACCCATAAAAACTTCATCCTCTGCTGCTGTGAAATGCTTACCGTTTTATTTTCTGGCCCAACTTTTTGCTTTCTCATCGAGCGTTTTATGCGTTTGAGGCGATGATACTGCAAACCTTTACGTTTGCAGAGGAATGCCCTATGGTATTGTTAAAGCGTTAGCGCGAGCTTATAAAGTATGCAAATAAAAGCCTGTTGTAATGAACAGAAAACTCAGTCCAGAAACTATAGAAGGGAGGAAATAAAGAATACGCTTATTCACACACCGAAAATAATAATGGAAGTAAACGAAGGGATTAATTTAAAATGGATCTTAATGTTATATAAAATAAATGATTAATTTATTTATCATTTATTTTATATAAATTAAGATCCATTTGAATATATCTGTGTTTTACATTAACAATTAATTTTCAGTCGTAAAATTTTATTTCGATCAATTACGAAGTTCAGAATGCTTTTCGTAGAGAACGATCGAGAACTGACTGCTATCCCATACATTCTTCTTCGAAATTAAAATATTCGCAGTTCGCTTCTAGATTCCTCCGTAGTTTTTTAAAGTCTAACACACAGAATAATCGTCTTCTTTAATTTTCTCATAGTAAAACGCCCAGGGAATCCAACTTTTTCCAACTGTAATTACGGGAAAATTCGGAACTAATGGCGTAGCGTAGTGAGCTCTGCATTAATCCCTGCACACCCCGTTTTTATTATTTTCTGATCCGAATCTCCCCTCCATTTTTTATAACGAGACCTTCGGGAATGTTTTGGACTTAATTGCGTTTTTAAAGAGTTATGGTAATGGCGATATTGCTACTAAGTAGACGCTGGCGATTGCAATTTGGAGAGGAATTTGCACGCGGGTTATTTACGACTAGCATTAGCACTTTTACGTCAAATGCAATATCAACCTCTTAAGAGTTTTTCATTCTCTTGATATCCGTATTATAGTGGAATAAAAATGCCCCGATAGAGCATTCCGAAAATTTCCATATATTTCCTGGCTGATTTTATTTCGTCCTTCAGAGTATTTTCATCATTTACCATGTATCTGAGACTAAAATCGCTTAGAAATTCTAATCTTATTAAAGGATAGGTTAAAATTATTTCATCATAAAACACCCCAAATAAATCTCCATCAGGAAAATCTCTGACAATTCCTTCAATATAATGTAACTTTAAAGAGAGTCATTCTTTATTAAAGAGGAAATGACCTTTCATATTAACTGGTATATTATATGTTCGAGGCCGCAGGGTTTTCCATTAATATGGCGATCAATTATTAACGCATGAATTAGAGCATTAAACGTTAAAGATTATCCATGGGGAAATTCGAAATGCATTTCCATAAATTAAAAGATTAAATTAATTATTATTTTTATCAATACATCGCAATTAAAAATTACTATTGATGAATTATTACAAATGTAATTAATTTATCGAATAAAATAATCTTAAACAATACGGGGGACTGCTGAGAAATATTTTCATTACCTTTTTCAGGGTTTTTCATTTAAAATTTTATGAATTGGAAAGAATAACTCATTCGCAATATGTTATTGTTCCTCTGACGGATACCACATACATGGTTTAACAACATGAATTATCAAATGTTCATATCTTTGTCTATATACAATACTCACGGCCGTTGCTTTCTTTAAAATGAATTTCATTTCATTTGCAGTTATTACTCACTGAAGCGCCATTCTATCATTGAGTATCTTTCATACCAAAGAAAGTTGATTTTGCACTTTTCTGACCACACGTTTATGATTGGCTCTCTCATACAGGAATTTTGTTTTCTACACCCTAGAGGTGAAATTCTTGTTTTAAAAATTCAATTGTTTTGAATTACTTAGCTTTAGTCCCTTGATTACTTGTATTTATTTTTCTCAAAAATGGCACGCCTTCCTGTGGAAAATCGAGCTTCATCTTCATTTCCCGAAGCATTCTCTCGAGTTTATATTATATTTCCTGTCGGATGATGCGTTTTCAGTTTTATTTTAATTTTTAAAATTCAAATACTGAATTTATGACTAATAATACCCTTACGAATATTGGCCCCCGGTTAACGCTATCATTATTAATTTATTTTTAATAGTGAGCCAAAAAGCGAAAAATGGAAAATTGAAGAGGGTTCTTCGGAAAATGTGGAAAAATTTACAGTCAAGACCAAAAAATAACAAAAGATATGTGAAAAAATATAAACGGTTCAGTCTTTCGGTCGTTTCCTCAACTAGCTTACTGTAGATGGAAATGTTTATGCCATTCAAGAAAAGTATAGTTATGGTGTGGAAGTTAATTAACTGAATTTCGGCGAAATATAGATCTCTGTAAAAGCGCACATTTGAATGAGAAGTTAGACTTATGTAAATGGTTGAAGATGTGAGTATAAAGAGCAAAGACGTAAAGAGATGGGAAATAGGGTAAAGGGGTACCTGCCATTTAGAGTCGAATAAAAGTATTTTAGATCAATGATTTTATGTGGGTGAAAAGAGGAGTACCACAATGGAAAAGGATCCGATCGCAAGCTGAAGTACGTGAACTATCGAAGACGGAGAAAAGAATTTTAAGGTTTCGGTTGAGAGAGTTGAGAGATGAGGCGGAAGCCGTTCTCCATAATGGAGTACGTCACTTTGAAGTGGGAAGGATGCAAGAAGACTAGGTAAATTACGCCAATGTAACCTTTGATTGTGTTAACTTAGTTTTCATATTATCATTTTGCAACTGTCGCATGTCATTGGTGTTCTGTCTTTGTTTACGAGGCCCACGATTAATGTTTTATCAGGTTCCCCAACTTTATTTGTTGATACTCAACAAAGATTCAGATAACTCTCTTTTTTTAAGCACATGTAGAGATTGAGATCTTATTCCACCAACGGATCACCTACGCTTTAGCTCCTCTTCAATGACTTCATTCTTTTCTCTCATCCATTCAGATCGTGACCTTTTCAGGTTATTTATCTCTATCGTCATCGCTTTCCATCTACCATTTCAATTCTTTTTAGTGCCTCCTCATTTCTGATTTTGTCCGACCATTTCCCTTCCCATAGCGCTAGTATAGCCAAGTGAAACCAACACATACACCTACGTGAGCGTTCCTGGGTTCAATTTCCGGCAGGAATATGAAGTTCTCTCAGCATCGTGAAAAAATTAGGAAGCTATATTTTGCCCAACATCACAAAGGGTAAATCTTTTGGCACCGTGTATATCTTATGAAATATTATGGAGTATGGTACGCGCTGTTCATACTGTTCTATCAGGAATCAATTTAACTCAATGCTGAATCTATTCAAAATCAATTATCGCCAACTTTCTTTTTCTATGCAAAAGTCGCAACAGGCTCGCGTCACTTCATAAGTAAGAAGTACAGGTGGTCATAAGATATACGTTTTCTCTTCATGATGTTGGACGAAGTATATCTGAATCAATAGATAACAGATTCGCTCCGGTCTCCGGAAGCCACTGATAGCGTGGTGGGAGCAATTGTATCATTTATCGCCCACTGTAAATGTTGGAATTTTATTTATTTCACTCCACTTTCCTCATACTTCCCAAATCTAAGTCTCGTAACTTTACTCAAGTAAGTTTAGTTTTTCATATTTTTTCTAAGTCTCTTCTCTTTACAAGGAAAGTCACATATGTATTTATGTAATGCGTTAGTAGCTCCGCCATTTGGCTGATATGATGGAGAGCACAGAGAGCCTTTCACCTGCGGGCAGCGGCCACCTTTATTTCTGGCCCAAACGGATTGACGCCATGTTTACAGGAGCGTATTTGAAGGGATGACGCGCCTTGCTTCAGAGGCCCTCAAAGAAATCTTTCCAGAGGAGTTGAAATTAAGACTTCCTTGTCCGAGTTTCGATTGAATTGAATCTAGGATTGCCGAAATGACTCCCTTCACGAAAGATTTAAATTATTCCATCTAAACAGAATCAATTCTTAGCAGAGGGGGGAGCAATCTGACCTATTTCGAGCTAAAAACGTTGCCTTTAGGCGTTTATTTCAATTCTTTAGCTCCTTTTCCTCATGTTTGCTGCAATCTAGTTTTCTCATTTCCTTCTATCGCTTCAATTTAATTCGATTATTTTCTTTAATGTGTGATAAAGTCCCAAGCTTTGTGAAGATTTTTAAAGGATTCCACTGACGACATACCAATGAAAGTTTTACTTGTACTTCGGTTCGACTATGAGATTTTTTAAAGTTGAATTGACCATATGTCCGTTTTCACTGGGACAATCTCATTTCCCGCCCTTCGGTCCCATTCATATGAAGGGCGAGAAATTCATCATTCTTATGGCCAACAAAGCTACTTTTCCTTGTTGAAGCTTTTCCAGAAATTGAAAAAAAATTCTTTTACTATTACCTGTTTTTATAATAATCGCTATGATGATGAGGAATAGTATACATTTCTACCAAATTTCTACCTAATTTCGTTGCAAGAATTGCTCAATACATATCAAAAGGAATTTTTTTTAAATAGCTTCGGAGTTTTGGTGAGAAGGGAACAGTGTCAGTGGAATAGATAGATTTTAGATCAATCACCGCAAACAGCAACCCTTAATTTTACAAGAGCAGGAGATGAGTATTTTTTCCCACTTGATGGGATAATGTATAGAGCCGCCGGCTGGAAAAAGAAGCCTGACATTTCTGTGCTATGGAGATACTTCTTACTTCCGTTAGTGTTTGTGTGTACGAGTTAGCATGTGTGTAAGTTATGTTAGATGTGTATTTTGTAACTATTTGAAAGTCCATCTTAACTCAGTTCCTATGCTGATGAAAGCTTATTTTACTAACTCAAGATTGATATTTTACATCGTTTACGGTTTTTATGTTCCCTTTTAAGCTTTTATTTAAAATAATATTAAGTCTGGAGCAATCTAAATTGCACTATCTGGAGGGTGAATTCCTTTTTCATTTCCATTCTCTCGTTTTCTATGCCAATTCCATTTACGGATTTGGAGTTTGCAACTGCAATGGAGAGCTCTGCCTGCGGTGTAAAAACATACGGAGAGTGTTTTCAGTTTTTCGCATGATCGGAAGCTATCTGTCGATTTGAGAAGCCCTTTTCACGTTCGCAATATATGAATCTTGATATTGATGTCTCTTTGTTTACAGAAGAGTATTATTGGCTGAGAGCGCACATTGCTGCGGAGTGTTTGTGCATACAAGTCCGCTTACATTGCTTAGCATCTCATCAAAGAAACTAAATAACCTTTACTTGGCTACTTTTTATCTTTGCATGGGTTATATTTCGATAACATCAATGGAAGAATTTGCATTGCGTATTTTCATATATTGAATCTTCAATGATTGTTGTATAGAGTTGTATAATGATTACACAATAATTTAATCAACTCGGTTTATATAGGAGCAGCAATTTTAATTGTTTTATATTTTGGTTCGAGTTTTTGAAATGTATTAATCTCATCACTAAAATCGTAGGTTAATTAGAAAAGTCTCGCAAAAAGATTGATAAAAAGCTTACATTGTTATGATTATGCTGGTATGTTTTGTTGAAAATGTTACGTAAACGTAGCAACACCCTTAAAATACATATGTATTGTATTTCTGCTCCATGGCGTCCTAACGAGTAAGACTGAATTACATCGAATATAATAACAACACCCTGTAGCGACCTTTAATATGTTTTTACTCGTTTACCTGGGATACGTACGATCGTAGCCTAATTATGTATTTTTATTTCATGAAGTTCTACTTTCTATTCAATTTATACGTTTCACCGATATGAAAGCGTATCTGCATTGTCTTTGTATGCTTTTCAGATCCAACTCAAATTATTTTCACCTTAAAAATTAATGTACAATAATGTACATACTATCAGTAGGTTAGACGGGATTTTTACTCCTCCCTTCCTACGGGTGTTTCCAGCTGTGGTGTACTTTTTCTGAGGTCTAAACTTAGGTTTTTAAGCACACGGTATTTTGTTTTTAATTCTGTGTCCTTTTATCAGGATACCTTTTTCTTTTAAATTTTCACGATGAAGGGTTGGAGACTGATTAGCCTCAATCTCGCCCTAATGAAGCCGCTTTATTATTATTATCCATATAAAAATTCAGTTTAGTTAAAAAAATTCGCAAAAAGTAAATCTTAAAATCGATTTAAATTCACTGGGGAGAATTACTATCTTTTTAAGCTTAACAAACAAACTCAGAAAATCTTTGATTTACTTAAATTGTGATATATAGTCTAATCCGTGGCAACTTACAAGTTCGCATTGCTTCCGGAAATTTTAAAAGTTTGCATACATGCTCAGTTAGCTTCTACTCTGTGTGATTTTACTCACAGATGCATAAAAAAGATTGCAGATGAACGTTTATTTAATTATTTATATGACTACAAATACACAAGAGGCCAATATTTAAATTTATCTATATTTGTTTCAGTATGTTTCTTCGTTATCCAAGTCTTTTGATGAAAGCAAGAAAATCTCACCACGTGTTTTTTGTTTATTTATGCAACTTTATTGATAATTTACCAGATCACTTTCAGTATAAGAGGTTATCGAGAAGTTATAAATACATAGTTCTTAGTAATTATATTCTACGTGCACGGGGTACAGTGTTAAAGGGTTGCAGACATGCATTAACCCTAAAAGCAGTCTCTTTCGGTGAAAATAAAGCAGAAAGTTTCATCGCTCAAAATAAGATTTCGTCACCTGAAACGTTATTCGACACGTACAAGTTAGAAAGCCGGGAATATTTCGGGAGCGAGAAATAGAGACTCTAGACGCAAAATTTCTCGAAAATTGAAAAACAGAAGCTGTATCCATCTCGATGATAGAAAGGCCGGGAAAAATTGGAAGCGATCCCTTTGGAGAAATGTGCGCCCTCTGGCGAGCAAAGTTGTGCATCTCCTCGCAATCATGGACGAGCGCTCTCTGCCCCCGGCCATTCCACTTTCCGCTCACAATGTGTGCAAATGATCTTTTTGCAGAGAAGAATAATGCGAAAGAGTCCAATCGCAGTGTTCCACGAACGCAAGGGAACAATTTGGAGGCGTTTGAATTCGAGCTCCGTTCGTGCCTTTTCTGGAGAAAAAGGTTTTATGCCTCGCAAAATGCCCGTCATGTGATGAAAATTGATCGCGTTATGCCTTTCTTGACTGCGATTGACGCTCTTTAAGGACTTCGACTTGCAAAATTAAAGGGTTCGCGTGCAACATCGGTGTTTACGTGGACGATGATCTTTGATATCAGCAAACAGAGAGGAAAAGAAGGAAGAATCGGAGCGTCGAAAAT
Source organism: Pachydiplax longipennis (assembly GCA_036926295.1). Classification (NCBI taxonomy): domain Eukaryota; kingdom Metazoa; phylum Arthropoda; class Insecta; order Odonata; family Libellulidae; genus Pachydiplax; species Pachydiplax longipennis. Next base: position 25,481,385 of record JAVFKF010000012.1, read on the forward strand.
GAAGGTTTCATATGTGAATCAAAGACTACATCCTTCTGATACGACTTTGAAATGTAAAAATGAAACTAAAAAGTAATCAATTATTAACGAGGATTAGTTTATAACACTGATGCATAATTGCCAATTAATGAGCCGCATAAAAGATATTTTTCAAGTTTGCGCGCCGCACTTAGAAATGATTTATTAAATGAATAAATTAATTTGTATGTCTGCAGTAAGATTTTCCATAAATGATGTTACGATTTTTCTGTAAAGGAATACATTGTTTCAGTGATAGGTTTATTTAAAATTTCGAATCCAAAATTCTCTTAGAATGGTCTTGTGTTATAGGATGGGAATCATTAGAAGACAAAAGATTAGATATTAGGCTGAATGTATCAATTAAATCAGTGACAATTCGTTATCAGAAGATGTAATAGGTATTATGTGCCCACCATGCTACGAAGGAAGATCAGATACTGTTGAAAAAATCAAAGAAATAGGAGCTAGAAGTAGGCGTGTCCAAGATTCGTATTTTCCACGTATAATGGGAGATTTAACATTTATAATGGGAGATAGTAATAGCAAGAAAAAATACATTCATGGTGCATGTACACTGCAGAATTGCCGAAGGCCGCTCGCATGTTACCTGTGTAGATATAGAAAGAGATGGCCACAATCGAAAATAAAAGCAAAACGTGTAGAATACCTTAATGACTGCATTGTATTTCAGTTAAATAGGGTGTGTTATAAATATCGATACTTTCAGGCAGTGATGAGATGATACCAAAATTTATACCGATTTGGATATCTTTCTGATATTTCTCAAAATTCCTATAAGTTTCCCCATTCCGATTCATGCAATGAGTAAAATTAATTTTTTTGTTGTTGTTGATAGATGCACTGTATGGATTTGAATCAAAATTATAATTGAAACTGAAATTAACCAGAAATAACGTGCTTTATGGAAAGTTCGAGAGGAGGGTAGAAATTCGAAGATTCCATTTTTTATATTATATTAGTAAAATAAATTCACTTTAAATATAACATTTAAACGTTAGTAAAACACACAGATTTTAGCTTTACTAATAGTAGAAATAAATATGTATCTATTCATTACTAGTGCCGGAAATGGAAGATTGCATTTTAAACAAAAACATCCATAGAGTCGTATTTGGAATCGGAAATGAAGTTAAAAATCCTCCGATTCAGATTCCGACGTTCAAAAAAGTTCGCTTATTTCCGGTTACCGATTCCATTTCCGATTAATCATCCTATTACTAATTTTACGCAAGAGGAGGCATTCAATTCAACATGTTGTGCAAAACGAGTAATTACTAAGGGTATTTCGAAGTTTTTTGTTCATTTAAATAAGATTGCTGGTTAATTTAAAAATATGAGGAGATGAAGAAGTTCCATTTAGCTAGATTGTTCTGTTTTGTCTTCCCATTTCCGAGTCCATTTAAGGACCGCCACTTCACTTCCCTCCCATATCGTGAGTGTTTTAAAAAATAGGTGATCCTTTCAACCTCATCACAGCTCAAATACTTTTTCTATGTTCGTCATTTCATATAAACTTTCTTGATAATAATTTTTTTTCGTCTACTAGGCAGTTGATAGTTTTATTTCTTTAACTCTTTTATTTTGAATGTAGGAGGAAGCTCGTTCCTTTCTTCAAATGGCCAGCATTCAAACTTAAGCCTCTCATTTCCCTGGAAGAAGGGTGCCATTCCTTCCCGGAGAATAATTCTCAGTCAGGTTAGAAGGGCGGTTTACTCTTTGTCAACCTCCAATGGTTGATTGCCTTTTCCGTTTCGTTTACTTTGAGGTTCCATTAGTTACAGTTAATGAGTTGCTATGTCTTCTGACTAGTATTAGAAATGTTAGTACATCCCTGAGTAACGACCCGTTGATCTGTTATGGATGTTGTATGAGCTTCAAATCTCCACTTGCAGATGTGGTAATTAATTCTTCAGCAACAAGTTGGATGATCTGATTACTTAAGCTGACAGGTTGGCTAAAATTACACCTTGGCTCAGATGATTTTCGATGTAACTGGGAAATCGGTTTGATTTTTCCTTTTTTATTCATAATTTAGTCTGAAACATTCAAAAGTGTGGTGTAGAGCGTTTAGAAGTTTGAATTAACACGTTTTTCGAGGAGGAAAAGGTTTGGAAGGAGTACTTCTCTCTCTCTTTTCCATAAATATTTTGTCATATTTATTTTCATGAAAAATATATGTTAGAGGCTTTTATTTTCTTGGAGCTCTTCCTTCAATGTTGATCCTCAATATTGCTCACACTTGAATTGATAGAATCTTTGATATGCTTCCCACAAGTCAAGGCAAATATGATGGCAAATAAACCTCCAAAAATTATCCAACATAAACAAAAGCAGTGTGGACACGTTAAGCCATCCTCAGTTGCCCCCTTTCTTTCTTTACTACTATATATAAATACATATTTCATGGCTATACAAGAAGTGAAAAATTGTGATAGCCTTGGGTTAGTCGCACAACTTAATGTGCAAAGTAAAAATTCCATTTCCATCGTTTACATATTTCATATTTCTTCTTCGCGCAGCTTAGAATAATCGAACGTGCCGAAACCAGTCGTGTACATCTTTTTCAATTTTTGGAAGTATTGCTTTTGCTTTGATTTTTTTGTGAAAATAAAAATAATTGCCATATTATTCTGATATAATCGATGCGACATAGTCTCACTTGGTAGAACGAGTTGGAGAGGAAAATAAAAACACTTCGTAGTTTCCACATACAGTTCTTACCTCCAACCTGTTTCGATATCATCAAGTCATTTTCGGGTCATTTAACGGGGTCGAAATCGGATGGAAATGAAAAATCTTCGCCGAAACTACATAGTATTTTCATTTCCTTCACCATAATCTTTTTCTTAATTTTGACCTCTGGCGACCTATATTGCGGAACAAGAAAAATGTATTTCAAAAATCGACTTTTATCCCCCACCCAGACAGCAGTGTCAGGCGTTTCTAAGAATAGCAGACGATAAAGATGCAGATCGTTCTATAATTATATCCGAAATGAAATTCTTCGCGGATGCAACTGGATCGTGCTAATCCTCATCTGGCAGAAGAGTGAGCAACGCCCTTGGGCAATCGCACCACCCCTTCGAATTTCGAACACATTACTCGGAACTTTGGCAGCAGTTTCGCGGTTTTCGAAACCCCTTCGGCAAAGGCGTTCCTTAATCGCCGCCTCGGTTATCTTTGAGAGCTGCCGCTTTCGCCATCTGAGAAAACTTTACAGGGCAATTCCATTAACTCGATCCGATAGAGAGCAGTACATTAGAGAACGCAAATTTAGGTCCGCTCCAATTTTTTTTGCCGTCCTCCTTTTGTTTTCCAAACCTTCCTGCGCTTCAAAACTCATAAATCCCATTTACTCTGCCCCTTCCCCAAGTTGACGCAAGGAGTGTGAAGGAAATGCGCTAAAGACAGAAATGGCTCTTATTGCTAAAACGATCACCCATTTTGGCCCACTTATCATAGTCACGGGAATTTTTTCGATTGAAACTAATATCAATTTGGAATAGGATGAACTACCTTGAGGTGGAAGCGATAACACGGAGGACACTATGCTTTTACCTACTTCCAATACGATGTTACCGGATTTATGTATTTCTATCAACTTTATGTTACATACATATACATATATCTCTAATATATATATTTTTTTACATCCGCACGTGTTTATTTAAAGTATAGAGGATTTTCTGCAGTCCATGCAGAAATTTACATTTTAAAAAAATTCCCTCATTTTAAGATAAATACTAAAATGACTTTTTAACACATTTCAAAATTTTTTATTGGTCCATTCCTACCAAGATGCAGTCTTTAAGCCAGAGTTCTGACCCGAAAGCTCGTTTCTGTTATTTTCTGCGGTACTGCTTATATCACTTCGAAATAAAAAAATTCATCTTATTACTTAAGATGAAGTATATCCGAATTTCAAGACTCAAGTTGGTGATGTAATCATAAATTGTCGAAAAAATATTTTTTAAAGAAAGATATCGAAACTTGAAATTAAAAACTTCACAATATTTGTATTTATAGGCATATACCGAAATCACACAAATTACCGGCATTCCAGCAGAGAGTCGGAAAATCCTCTTCATTTAATTTTAAAAACAACATAGAATTTGACCACAGCGCTTCCCAAACTATATTCCGCAGAATTTCGGTGAACCACGAAAAATTATGAAATTTGGAATATCTCGTATGATATTCAATTATGGATGAATTTGAAACTAGTATGAAATTCTTGGGCTCCTACCTTTGCGAATTGATAGTGGTTTTACCGAACATGTTCCGTTAGGAGGAATGTTTGGGAAACCCTGTTTCACCATACGAATAGTATTTCTTTCTTTCCTTGATATACTAATGCTACCTAATATGCTCAAAAATATTATCATAACTTTGTATTACATAATTTTCAACGATATGAAAATCATCATATTATACATTTATGTTTGGAGCTTCGTTAATTTCGTGCCACTCCCGCTGAATCTCGATGCCAGTGCCCGATAGCGCTAAATCGAGGTTAGACTATTTTTCAAACCTATCCCAAGAAATTTATTTTTGGAATTGAAGAAATGACTCATGGAGAGTGAAGAGGGGTATTTTACTATTAAACTGCCGTTGGTGTTTACCGAGAACAGTTTCTCCCCAATCCAATCCTCGCGGCACAAAACTCGATCTCTCGAGCGCAATACATTTGGCTCAGCCTCCGTTTGGTGTCGTTCGACGTGTATTTGAAATGGGAGCAACTTCATCTCACGTTCGCTCCATCTTTCGCTTTGTTTGTCTTATCCTCCGTTTCCCATTAAGTTCTGCAATAAACGCGCCAGCAGTTGCGTGCTGTACTCCCAATTCCACTTTCGTCAGAAAGTGAAACGTGCTCCCGAGTAAACAGTCTTATGGCTCACGGCCCCTTTCCAGAAAATGACTGCCAACGCGAAAGTGCACATGTCTTCGTGAAGTTCGCTGTCTTCTCACGATCGTCCATTTAGTGTAATGCACGTAAGGAATAGCTATCGCAGGAATTTTCCTTCGGCGGAGGGAAAAGAAAGGATGACCTAATCTGATCCACGCTCTGTACACCAATCACGAGGTTAAAAATCCTGTTCTTTCCATCACATTAGGGTCGCCCAACCTATACGTTTAACTCTGTTACTAGATGGACTTATCGAGTCATCTATGTGCGAGAAAAAGATACTAAAAATCCTCTATTTGATCCATCTATCATTTTGGTCTCTTAACGAATCATAGTGAATAGGACAAGTATCATAATTTTAATTATTTTTAAATCGCATATTTGACACATTGACATTTTGACGTTCATAGATGATGTAATCAAGATATGCGCCCTCCTTGTTTTATAGACCGTCCTGATACTGCGAGAAGGATCAGAGAAATAGATGCTAGAACCAGTCGATTCAAGAATTCATTTTTTCCGGGAACGATACGCGAAAATAATCGACTAGGAAAGTAAAGTCATGGTCGATTTGATTTGATTTATCGACTTGATTTTTTTCCAAATTATGATAAGCGCTTTTTATTTTACTATCTCTTACTATTAGTTAACTCTCTCAGTAGGTTTGTGGAGGTTTTCACACTCCCCTTGTTCGTGAGTGTTTTCCTGCAGTTCAAATCTTCAACTAAAATTATCTTACACTCTAATAATTTCAAATTAACTTTTATCGGTACTTAATAATAGGATTATTTTATATTAACGATGGGATAAATGAAAGAGGAAGCTTTATGGTCTCAATTTATCCCAATATAAAGACGCCTGTTATTAATTATTTAATCCTGATTTTTTAGACTTATTTATATATTCCTTACGGATTAAGAGTCTTCCATTTCTTTTTTCCAACCAAGCTGTTTTCGTACGTAATTGATCTAAATCGAGTAAGTATCAAAATGTGAAGATTCTAACTTGCTAATATTAAGCAGACATTTTTACAGTAGTTGCGGAGGTTAACTTTAGGCCTGATGATGACGCGACGCGTCGAAACCATGGTCGCATATTAAAAGTTTGAGTGGTACGGGTAAGTGTTCTTATTTATCCTAGTCATGAGGTTAACTTTATGAATTTTCCTGTATAGTGATTGTATAGTGATATATGCGATTTATACATTTTGATTTATTTACTTTGTATTTACAATAGCTTTGTAGTTATCTCATTATCTCATTTCGACTAGCTAGTATTAAAAAAAGTGATTCCATATACGTTCCATTGCAAGGGGAAAAATACCTACCGAAGAAACCTCGCTCTTACGTATCACATTATCATACGATATTACATACCACCGATTAAATGCCCAATGCTTCATTGCCCCTCAAATGTTCCAGCCTCAATCACGCAAACATTTACTATATTGACACATGAATGGAGTATGTATGGCAACTTTGCTTAAGCAAATATGTTACAGTACATAAACATGGCCCGGTTTTCTCTATGAAAGCATCATCTTGAGATAGAGGGAAAAGTCGAGGCAATGTGTATGAAAATGTTTATAGAAAACAAAGTTTTTTTCTTCGTATACGATCAGTGTTTTGCTTTTTCGCTTGAAGATGAAGCTCCTGCATCAAAACGCGGAATCTGTTTTTAAAGCCTCTATGTGATATTTGTACGGCTGTTATTCCTTGCGTCAGTGTGGAACATCGTCGACTTTATCACCAAGTTTTATTTTTATTCGCTAAATATAGTCGTTTATGTATATGGAAAAAATATAAAGTAATGTAAAAATGGCGAGTTTCTGCTAAATCTTTCGATTGGGTTCTGAAGATTGGATATACTGAGCAAGGGTTTAATTTGGTTTCGGAGTCGTCATCATGAATAGTAGCTAGTTATTTAATGTATGCATTATTGCATGTTATTTAATGTATACAATTAGATATTATCGATATTGTCCGCAAAAAAATCTCTTCATAGTAGGACATTTTTATGTTTGAATCTTGAACTTATTGTTATTTCATATTATTCAGATATCATAGTCAGGATGTATCATCTAGGTATTTTTACCAACTTCGCGTTAGGATAGCCACATTTTGATACATAAAAAGTTAATAAAAGTCGAAAAGCTAGAACAGGATTCTTTTTGACACTTATCTGTAATAATTTTCCAAATTTGTTCATAACATTTTATATATAACACGAGAAAGTAATGCGTTACAGATATCGAAAGACAATCTTGATAAGTTTTGGTATGAACCTATAATTATATACGCACTGCGAGATCAGGGGAACACAAATCAAAGACACCTGTACTCCAATCGGCTACCTCACGCATTTTTGCACCTTCAAAATCGGAAAACTATTAGTTGTTCCATAGCGATGAATGAATATTTTGCTAAAACTTTTATATGATTTTTCTCAATGTCATACCACGACTTAGAATGAAAAATTAAGCATAAAATATCACTCACAAACAAAATTACGAGGCAAACATCTACTAAATGTATGAAGAAAGTTTATTCCACCTTAAAGAATACATTCATTTACTTTTTATGTTACAGCGGATCATTCCGCGAATCTTTAGGTAGGGGGAACGCATGGAAAACGCAACATCCTCACAAACGTTTCCATAACATCTTAGGAGTCACTAGACTGGTCGAAGTTGAATTTTGGATTAATATTCTTCATCAAAGATTTCATCGGTAAAATTTTATAAGAAATTTTATCCATAAACTGTTCCTTTTTATATTTTGGAGATTTCCGTTAATAAATGTACAGAGAAGGGTTGCTGATTTCGACCAACCCCACTGATTCTTGCAATATTCGAGATTTTGTATTTTCTGTTCCACAAGGATAAACATTTCCTTGTTTATATTATAAACGAGTATAATACATTATATTTGTCTAAATTGCTGAGGATGATATGATGATGTATTGATGCAAATTTCCCAATGATAATAAAAAATATATAATATATTCAGTAGAATTACGCGTAAAGAGAGTCTCCTTACACGCAAGCATCAAATATCCTTTTGAACTCTTGTTAATTAACAACTCGTTCTCGCTGACGTAAAATTAACCTGAACGGCTTGGGAGCGCCGAAGAAGACGATTTCACGAACAGCGAAGCGTGGAAACCACGCCGGGCGTATATATTTCCAAAGGGAGTTTAGTTTTCGAGAGAAAACATCCAAATACTTTTAGTTTCGTTTATTTGCTGTTCCAAGGTACGCTAGTAATATTTACTTCGTTGCTTGGTGAGAATACATCGTAAAACGCTCCCTCGTCTTATTTCTCACGCGAGGTAGCGTTGCAGAGAGAGAGAAAGACGAAAATAGTTGAAGAGGATGAGATAGACCGAAATAGGAGAGGGCGGAAGTCGTTAAGAGCGCTGAGAGTGGGAGGCGAAGGTGCAGAGTTGAGGGAGTCGGTATTCCGGAGAGTTCGCTCAAGGAAAATGGTAACGAGGATGAAAAGTGTGATAAATAACGTAAGAATGCAGTGAGTCAAATGGATCCCCCCGGTTTATTTTGTAGGCAGGATGTGGGTGCGGATTCCTTTCGAGGAGAAAATTCTCCTAAAACCAAATGTGCAATTTGGACTCCTACGAAGTCGCCTAGGTTGTATCACGGTGGAGGAATTCTGCTTAAGCTGCTGTTCCAAGTCAACGAACTGCACAAGATAAACATCATGGTGTTCTTTGTAAAGGCATCTTTATTTAACTTCTTACTAAAAGTTATACGGGAAAAGGAGAGTCGAATTAATTTTAGTCCGTATAGCTCGAGGGAAGAGAGTCATTTGCGAAAAGGGAGGATATTTAGAAATAATTATAGTTGAATGAGAAAATTAAGGGTATAGGTCAGAGGTTGTGGCCTTTAGGCCAGATATGGCCTTTTGGGGCGTATACTGCAGCCTTTACAGTCACTCCCGAAAGAAAGACTCGCATTTACATACTTTAGGTTGGAATCCTTATACCCCTGGTATAGAGAGGACTCTATTTTGCTAATTTATAATTGCGAAAAGTTAAGTATCAAAATTCTTCAGTTGATTTAACAGGCAAATGTAACAAAATTAGAGAAAATATTGAGGTTAAATCTATATTTACTTAGGACAAACATATACGCAGGAACCCTTGAGGAGTATTTCACGGAACCCCAGGGAGCTGCTATAGAATAGCTTCAAAGTTAGAAAAATAATAAGAAAGTGCTTCTTTTGTGTGGTTGAGTGATCAGATCATATCTGATCATGAGTATAAAATATGATATACCATATGCATACATATATTTGAAGCGAAAATAGTAGAAATAAATATGGAAAATCTAGTTTGTATGAGATTAAAAAAATAATTCTCTATATAGACACATATCGGACAATTAATCCTTGTGGGAATTTTGGAGAACTGGAGAACAACTTCAGTGATTTCCAGCTGGAAAATAGTATTCTAAGCATTGAGGATGATGTTTTTGCCACTTAGTGGAGCTCAGATGATGATGATGAAGCGAATTCATGTTGCACTTATATTTAATACTGTAAACATGTAATCTGGTTAGAAAATTCAGTATTTTAACAATACACATTAATGAATTACGAATTTTTGCGCATAATTCGATATTTTTGAGTCGATCAATAGGAAATCTGGTAAACTTAAATAAATAAAAATTTAAGATAAAAATCTTTTACATAGCCTTGGTTCTTCAAATAGTCATAGCGGACCATATTATATATAATATATTATATAGAAATCATATTTTCAAACGATTGTAGCGGCCGGTATCGGATTAGCCTCGACCAGACTCAGAGGCTGCATTACTTACGTTTGTATCAATATAGACTTGATGTTTTGTAACCTTTTGTGTTATGAAAACTCGACGAAAATGATTTGCACCTTAATCATCCTCCTTTTTCACCTAACAGACGTAAAATAAAGAATACCAGGAGATATCATTAATTTGTGAGGCGAGCAAGTAAAAATCTTACAGATTTCATACCAAAAATTCTTAAACATTCTTAGACCGAGAACAGATTAGAATTCAATGGAACTTTTTTTTGTGAGGGTTTTTTTATATTAATATTTACGTTATTTCATGTTTCTTCAAAAATACCTTGTTTAGATTTTAGCGTTTCCAAAAAAGCGTTTTAAAGGAGAGTGCTAAGGAAAAACATCAACAAAGATTAGAAAGCTTTCAAGATACTCATGGGGCTCAACCAAAATATTTGGTCTCATATAGAACTGGGTGATTGGGATATCACGCTTGTCTTGTAAATTTGGAATGGTATTGAAATATCCTTTGATTCTGTGTTATGATGAATATAAATATGACCAACTTTTATATAGTTTTCATTATATATTTCAGTTAATTATTCGTGATTTCGCTGAGAATTTATCCCACTACAATAACAGCGTTTCATGGAAATTTGGTAATTGTTTGTTCTTTCGTTCTCTTGAATTTCCCAAGAGCGTCAGGAAAACGATTAATTGGCTTGACGTGTGTGAACTGTATGTAGGGAAAAATCAAACCACTCTATAACTGAAGGATATATAGATAGAATTTTCCTCCTTTTTCTTTGTAACACGCTGACCAAGGTCTAATGATGTATTACTTTTTTTTACTTCGTATTAAATCTCGTTACGGCAGTCAAAATGTATCAGCTACTGAAATTCTTCATGACTTGGAAATACCCCAGCGGAAATGTTATGTGGTCAAATCACTGTTTACATTGCATATAATAAATAAGTAAACCCGCGCAGTAGTAGTTGCACTAATAAAAATTTCGTGTATCTGGTCATCTCTTATATGCATAGTTTTCTGTTTTGAATATTATTTTATGAGGTTATTCACTACAGAGTCTCGTCAAACATGGGTAACTTGAATTTAAATCATTTAAATTATTCATTGAATCAATCGGAGGGTACGAAATAACGTCTGTGAACGTTAATAATAGATGTCCGTGCTGTCAAAAATGACAGAAACATCCTATGAAAGTTACAGGCAGAGAGTAAAATTAAATTGAGAGTTGATTTATGAACATTCACAATTTGAAGTTTTGTTAGCGTATTTTTTTGATTACCTTATTCGTCGCGGGAGCGGTTAATCAAAACTACGAGAAATCACGAAGCAGACCGTGTTTTATTGAAACGATGCAAGTAATTTTATGTTCTGAAATAAACGAAAAATGTTCAAGCTGCGGTGTTTGAAGCTTCAAAAGAAGTTTACTAGGGACGATACAGGAAGTGGCTTCTCTCGTAACCGACCCTCATTCATGTCCTCCGCGGTTACTGATCGTTTACGCCGTACGCCGATTACGCAATGTAACGAGAGCTGACATCAACTGGTTTCTTCTTTAACAGGACGTTGTTTACATGAATTGCAATCCGATGATCACGTGCCTTACATTAGGTTGCAACTGTTTTTACTCCGCCACCTTTACCCTCATTCCATTGGCTAAATTGGCTATTTCAACTCTACCTTAACCCATTTGTTGTTTAAGACAAATGATTAATGGAAAAGTTATGGCAAAGCTATGGGCTAATTTGATTATGCGCGTGCTGATTCCAGGAGAGATTTTATGTTTCTCTCACACCGAATCTCTCTCTTCTATATTTTTCTTTGGAAAATCCCTCTACCTACGTTACAGGGCGTTTCACTTCCGAGAATTCCCTCGGAAATAAGCCACGCTATGTTTAACCCTCTCGCTATCTCCATCAAAAGAAGGCTAAATCCTTCCGTATCCGGTGAATGAATTTTTTAGAATTTGAAGACCGTTTTCTCAATTGACCTCGCTTAGGGATCATATTATATTTATTTTTCTTTCCGCTCCAGCAATTAAACCTTCTATTGGAGAGTGACAGAGGGAGAAAATAGATGAAAACCAATCTACTGTTTTTAATTCATTGCCATCACGTATCGTGCTGGGAAAGAACGAGTTCCTTTTAAAAGTTTCTTTCTTGTGCCGTCCCCCTTATGTTAGGTTCATCGCTGACAGCTGAGGTGGCTGGGGTTTACATAACTTCCATTTTATGGGGACATTCCTATGGGCGTATGGGTAGCTTGCACTGTTTATAGTGAGAGATGAGGCTTCTCTACCTATTCGTAGAGTTGTTTTAAGATCGGTAGGATCATGTCAGAGATTTTCCGATTCGAGAGGTGCCAACTTTAGCTCAGAATTGTTTCAGCGCTCCCTTAGCTTTCAATTTATATTAACGATAGGAAATTATACACATTCTAGAATTTTTATATGTATGGTATTTTGTTTAATGTTCTATTTAGACGTATAAGCAACTTTTATCCTATCCATGAGTAGAATTTTCAAGTTCCTTTATAGGAAAAGGACGCGAATATAACTTCAATCTCTCATTTTAGAAAGTCCTGTGTAAAGGGATGAAAATCTCGGTATCATTCGCATTAAATTAGCAATGACTCAGTGCGGAATGCACGTGTGGCTCACCAATGGTTGTGTACACCGTGAGGGCGTACATGAGCGCGGCCGCGAACGTCCACTGCGGCCTTCCCGCGGCCGCACCTTCCGCACCCAGAGCCCACTCCGCAGCCGCATCCCTTCTCACCTCCGCCACCACCTCCAGCTGGTGATACCGTATCCTCGCCTCCACACCCGCCCTCCATTTGGCCTCCTCGAAGACGTTGTACCTGTCGGTGAGCGTCCACAGGGACTCGGCAGTCATCCGACGGCGCTGCGACGCCTTCTTGATGGCCTCGGCGGCCGCATCGGTGGCGGCGCCGCCTTCCACGCGCAGGAAGAGCGCGGCCCCGAAGAGCGTGTAGGCGAGGACGAGGGCGCAGACTCCGGCGTGGGAGAAGAGGAAGGCGAGGGCGCTGCGGAGAGCCTCGCAGGAGCGGCGAAGCAGCCGAGGGCGGGGCGCGTCCATCGGCGGACGCTGGCAACGCTCCCACGCGGTCCGCACGTATGAAGTGTGCATGTGCGCCGATAGGGGTATTTCTGGGGCCAATGTCACGGGCGGGGAATCGGAAATCGGGTTTGTTATTCCTCTCCGCGACGCATTTCTGAATGCCTCTCGGATATTTACGGGCGTCCGAGAGATGAAATGAAGACGATGCTTTGGGGAGATTAACGAAAGGCCTCCTTTTATTGGCGATAAATCGGGGCCAAATGTAAATCTCCGCTTTGTTGTCTGTGGATGATGTGCGCGGAAAAAAGAGGCGTCTGTTTGTCAGGGGGAACACTTGTGTAAACTCGGTTGATTGAAATGGATTACATGAAGTGAAGGCGGGAAAAGAAGCTTTGGTGGCGGTCAGTTATAGTTGGGCGATGAGCGAACCGAAGATCTCGGAGACAGATATGAAAAGGAAGTTGTACGTTGGGCTGTGGAAGGATGTCGGAAGATTGAGGTGATAGAGGGTGGAGATATTTTGGATGGAAAAGAAGAGGAAGACCGATACAGAAAATTATATTTTCAGAAGGCGATCATCACACCTAAATGAATGAAAGAAAGCGACTGACAGAATGTTTTATTGACCTGATTAAAATGAAATAAATATGCAATGTTATATATGCTGATAGAATGGACGAATCGAATAGGAGAAGAGGACCAAGAAAAAATTTATTTATCGTAGTACATCAGGTAGGTTGAGAAAAGTGCATGAAGAAAAGAAAACAATTTTCCGACGTGGAGGAATTATGAAAGGGCAGAAACTTCTCTAACAGATAATTAATGCAAAGGGAAATGACAATTGGTTCCTGAATCAACAAGGGACCGAATTAATAGTAAGTATGGTCAATGAGCACGATCTACCCACAACAATCTACTCAGAACGATCTACTCACAACAACTTTCTATAAGATGAAAAAAAGAAAATCTCAAAGCATCGGTTCGAGAATGCCAGTCAAAATGACCGGAAAGCTTCGACGATCAGAAGGAAAAATTTCATGAAAAAGTGTTAATTGTTAATTTCAAACGCTATGGACACGTTTCATCAGCGAGCACAGCTTAAGCCACTTCACACTCTTTTGACTCTCACCAGGAATCGATCCCGGCACTGCCTAGAATGAAGACGGACGTGATTCCCACACGGTTATCTCTTCACCGAAAAGAGTCGGGCCAAGCTGGGGATATGTCGGTAGGAATGAAAAGATATCTTCTGAGCCTATTGACGGGTGCTGGAAATTATAAACTCTAAACTTTAGAAAGTCAGGAATTCACGAGAGATCGTGAAAACGTTTGATAAAAATGAAAAGAATACAGCGAAGGAAGATTAGATGGAACTGAAATGCGTTCGGAGAGGAAACGCAAGGGAAATTTGAGTGCTACGCATGGGCTCTGCGAAGGAACTACTGGAAACCCACTCACGCTGCGATGAACTCGGATTTTCAAAAAGCGAACAACAAGAAGATGTGTGTAGCATTCTCTCTCCCCTCCTGCATCCACCCTCCTTCCCTTTCCACACTCACTAAATCACGCGCTTTCCTTCCCTTTTTCCCTTTTTCCACTGATTCACCATTTCCACTCACTTTCTCTGCCTCGGCTCCCTCTCAATGCCTGCTCGTTAATTGCTCCCTTTTTCTTCATTCGCCCCTTCCAATTTGTTTGGAATATCTTATCCTATAATTAGTCTTAACGAGCGATAGCAATCTGAAGTTTATTCGGAAGTTAGAGGGTAATAAAAATGATTTCCTCTAAGTTCTGTTATTTTACTACGGCGTATATTTGGGTGGTAACCTTTTGGTAATTCACTAAGTGTTGCTGTAACGATGTAATTAATTGATGTAATTAATTGATGTAATTAATTTTGATACACATACCCAAGCCATGAATGATCGCCTTGGGCGGAGTAGCTTCTGGTGCTATGAGATGATTTAATGCAACATAAACTTGTACTTTTAAAAGAGGAAAAGCTGGATTAATTTTGGACAATCCTGTTTAAATTCTAAAATTTATCGATTTTTAATCTTTGACCAAAGTCTGGTGGCATATTTTAGTGCCAATTTCTTCGTTTTATGCTGTTTTCTCGTTATCCTAAAGGATGATTGCAGGTTTCACAGCGGTACCAATTATGTTTTCCTTCTAAATAATACTTATTCAAATTGATACTCAAATATTTCAACAATACCCTGGACGAGTAAATATTATTTATCTAAGTGAAGCACCAAATACTTCCATTAGCGCTCCAATTAGAAAGTGCGAGTATGGCACGTGCCCATACTCCCTGCACATATATATGGTATAGATATAAAATACCTAAGCTAATCCATTCTCTCATTTTCCTTACTGTGTATAATCCATTCTGAATTCACTTTCCCCGTTCCTTTTAAATTTGTTATTCAGTGTTGATCTATTCCTCTAGTATTAAAATTACTGTAACTTTCCCAGCATACTCGCGAATCCTCTGATTCAGGAGGATTCGCGAGTTTTGTATTCCCAATTTCATTCTCCAATACCATTGTTTCTCATTTTTCTTATATTTGTTTTGGCTTTCTTATCGTAAAAAATGTATATGTATGAAGAAATTCAGGTCTTTACGCCTCATAATCGTTTAATGAACTTCTTAACTTAAAGTAGTCAATAATCAGCTGCCAGATTTTTCATGTTAAAATCTTATATTGATTAGGCCATCTGATAAATATCAATATTATCTGAAAGAAAAGAACAAATAGTGTGGAAAATTGGTTCAGTAACTAATTTTTTCTTTTATGACAATTTTGAATTCCATCCCGAAACGATAAATGACCAGTGCAGAAAAAGGCCCAGTATTGAAGGTCAGGTACTATGATATTACAACAGTACCGAATACAACGCATCATGCAAGCCTCAATGCATCTATGGATGGACATGGTTTGAGAATAGGATGATGCTATAGGCTCTTGAGAGATGTAATAGGCGCTGGGGAGTACTAATTATGGAGCTCAACATTGTGCCGTAAGGTGACCCTGTTAGGTGTTTAGCTTCCTTTGCCATTAACGGAAGGGGCTAATTGCTGGACGTTCCCTCGTAGACATACTCTGGTGAACGTGTTCCAATTCCGAATTTCCCTTCTTTCCCCATCCTTCTCTTCTGTAGCGGCCATCGCCGGGGGATAGCGAAAACAAAAGCGAATCAGGTAAACAAACCGCTTTTGAGACGATCAAACAAGCGATCTGTTTAACTGGTGGGTGCGGGAGCCCTGGATCGCGTCACGGATTCCACTGCCCAGAAGAATGGAAAAACGTCCTCTGAAAATAGGTTCCACATGAGATGTGGTTAATAACTGCTGCATGGGAACTCAGTCACGTATCCCGGAATACTAGGATCTTAAGCACGCATAATCTACCTGATAAATGCCTTAATAAAAGCCCTTACTTTGTACCTAACAAGCCTCTTGAGTTGCTCGAAAGTGAGTTATCAAGGAAGTCATTACAGATATGAGTTTGGGTGTGTTACTAGCTACACTTGCTACGGCTGTCTTTAATAAGCTAATTGTATTACTGATGAATTCCATGAACTAGTAAATAATTATAGGGTAGTGAATAGAAAAATTTTATACACAATTCGTCTAAAATATAAATGAGGTGATCAACAATTTTCGTTTCCTGATGGAAGTACTTTTCTGAGAAATTACCTCAGTTGTCGAAGCACTTTTAACCATCCTACTCCTGCAAGATTAAATGTAATTATTTATTATTTAACTTTTACGTCCCCCTTAACTAATTTCCTGTACCATTGAATCATTACTTAACTTATTTATAACCACAGAACCTGGTTTCACATATTCGTCGGTGAAAATCTGTGCAGAAGTTATTGACTAACTCTGTTTGACGATATTTTTACCCTTTTTTTAAAAGAGGTATTTAATTTTAAATTGCATTTTGATTAGCCTGTTAAAGTCTAAGAGCCTCTATTAAAAAGGTTATTCTGATATAAAATAAATAATTTTAAATTGTTATTACTTACTCTTGGAGGGATAGAACCATTACTGCACTGGTTATTTCACGAACTTAACTTAAAATTGCTATTTATCTCATTGATGAGTTAGATAGGAGCAAAATCGGACTTTTTGCTGTTTTAAGTTATTTCCGTGAATGAAGAGAGCTTAGCGTTTTTTTCCATTATAGTCTCATTCTCTTTGGCAATCCGATGAATGTATTGAGCTTAACATCCAGAATTCTTCGACTGGAAGATGTTTGTATTTTTTCTCAAATCAAAATGTAAACACCCTGTCATTCTTCGGAGGTCCTGCTTTTATGTCTTACGAAACTCAAGGTTATATTCACTATTAATAGCTAGAAGAAAATATTTTGCAGAAAGTATGCGATTCAATGTGTGGTGTTCGATATTATTCGAAAATTTTGCAGGTTTCTGTTAAAATCCTATTAAATATCATAAGCTATAGTGTTCTACATTCAATTGTGTATCATAAAATTGTATTAATTTTTTATGTTCTTCTTTCAATTTTTCCGCAGGAAAGTAAATTTACATTTTGTTTTGTATGTAGTTAAATCTTCATTTTCAATTATTTGTTATCTCATGCTGTTCATGCAATTTTTAGTCATTACGATTTATTAAGCACACGTTGGTATCTTATAATGGAAGGTGTATATAGGTGGAAGGTGTTTAAACAAACTTAAGTTTTAACCGTGATTTTACAACCTCAAAAGAATTAGTGGCCATCCTTAAATTATGTCTCGGGATTTTTGGAATTAGTTACACACCCCTCCCGCTTTGTCACAAAGTGACATGTGGAGCTTCGTGCCCACTCCTCCATGTCACAATGCTGTCACATGGTACTTCAAAGCTGAAATTTTCCAATTATGAACAATAAGGATACTCTGGTTTTCAAAAATTTCTTCTCGTTCTACTTGCTTTCCGTAGCAAAATTAAAACGGCCATTCTCACATAATATATTATACACAGTAAATAGCTATTCGCTAACATCAACATTTGAACCTTTCCACACAAAAATGAAGGAAACAAAATCATGTTACTATAATTTCCGTTGAACTTATTTAATATTAGCTCTGCCCCATCTTAGCTTTAGAAATTGAAGGAGAAATTATTCTGTCGTGGTAGCTTAGTTAGATAAAGCAACCACCCGGCGAGTTGGAGATACGGGTTCCTGTGCTGGCTACGGCGGACTTTTTCTCCTTCCCTTCATTCTTTACTCTGCGATTAATCAGAAAAATTTCGTTGAAGTATATTCCGTTCATAGCTCAGGCATGACTGATTGAGCTTAATTAATTTTATTGAATGGTTTAGAATTAAAATTTCGATAAAATATTCGAATCGTAAATTTATCTGCCTATGAACCCGAAACCCAAACACATTCTCTTTTTACAATCGGAAAATACTCGAGGGATACGTCTCCTTTGGTCTAATAAAGCATATTTCAGTAAATAATCTTCAGCCGATACGACGTTTCCGTACCGTACAGCGCAATGAACCACTGGTTAGTAAACACTAATCATAGGTTTGTCTCACTTAAACATTACTCCCACAGTCTCTTTCCTTCCATACAGGAAAGGTAAACGGATTAGTGAGTGCATCTTGTTGGAGAAATATACGAACTTCCCACGTAATCAGCCCTTGCGAAAGATTCTCAGTAAAGGTGCAATGCTGACTTTCATTCATCCAACTTCAGCGGAGGATTTTCGGTCTTAGAGAATAACCACTCACGGTGAACGACGTAGCTCTTGAACTTAGCACGTACGCCATTTTACATTCACCCTGTTGCGTAATGAATTTTTATACTCCTTTTCTCCATTGGCTGAGGTGCTCAGTGCGTAGATAATTTTGGATGCATCGTAATCTACATTTCCACAAAGTATAAATTAATTTCGACATTCTCCGATTAAATGCAAGGATCACTGTTCATTACGTCGCTAGCATTGTAGGTAGGTATTACCAGATTCATGCCATAGGGAAGTTGGAATGTTTAGAGCAAAGAAGATTTAGGCAGAATTCGCTCATTATACATTATATAAACAATATTTAAGATATTATGCTTCCTTTCTGTTGGATTGGCATATCAAATATTGTGAGAAAAGTCAGTGATAGAAATAAGAAATAGGTGCTAGGACGGCTAAACGTTTCAAAAATGCATTTTTGCATTCCTACTGTCTTGAATTACAGATTTTTATTGGAAGCTATCAGAAAATTAAAATAAGAAAACCGAGAAAAAGGTGCCTGAGAAATGTCATATTTGCACCAGAGGGCATTGATAAACTTACAGCGCTGAGGACCCACCAAGACTCGTATCAGCCGTGTACTGTTGGAAGCTTCTCAACGGATCCTCACTTCCAGAGCCGGTAGCCGTTAGTTTTCCTCGTCATATTGAGATCCGTCTGTCTTTGCAGGGATGTCAGCATGCCACGACTGCGTAGACATGACCGTTTGTGCATTCCAGTTTGAGTAAGACCATATAGATAACATCTCATCTACATTAATACTAGCCACCTTTCGGTATGTGGCAGGGAATATTGACACCAAACGTTCAACCAATTTTTCCAGTTTCTTGTTATCTCGTTTCGTTCACGGAAGAATGCGTCATTAAAACGACTTGTCCTAGCATCTATTTCTCTTATTTAACGTTCATTGTAGGATCGTCCTAAGTAGGAGTTACCGATACCATGGTACCGATCACGTCATCTAAAAGGATGTAATAGGTTTCTCTGAATATCTGAAAATTTCTGAAGTAATCTAGCTTATAATAATCGTTTTCTTACCGTGATTACCAACCTGCATATGAGAGCATTTTCGTAATGCTTGCCTTTTTTCATAGCATTTTTAACAAAACTTAAAAAAACGCCTTTTGCTGCACTTTCTCAAGTTTGCGGGTAGGTGTTTCATCGACCTGATCCCATCTACTTAAATAAAAGTCACAGTAAGAGGCGGTGTTGTGGAAACCCATCCACAAAAAAGCATTCTCATAAATGAAAACACTTACATTGCTGGCCACCTGATGATGACGATTACTCGTCGAAACCTGGCTGCGTATCTTCATTTTCTTCGGATTCTTGTTCGTTAAAATTTGCGAATTATTAGATCGTGTTTAAGGCAATTAAGTTCTGAAGTTAGGCGAATGTCAGGCATAACTGAATTATTATTCTTCAGTTTCGCTCAGTCATTCGTATAAAATAATTGAGAAACGCGTTCGACTTAGGTGAAAGAGGTCGGAACAAGAACAACGAAAAAAATCTGAAAGGCCCCAAAAGCCGTCAAATAGTTTCAGTGTAAAAATCAAACGTAAGGACAAGAGAGGAAGCATAAGGCACCAATTTAAGAAGTATAAATACTTGGAATATAAAGAATTTTGCAAAGCTTCGGATTTAGTAATTCACAATCTACCTCTGTAACGTTCGATTGGAATTGGTCAATGGAATCGAAATACCGGGAGATATCAGTTTTAGTGCGACCTTGTCTAGCCAAAAGTAGTTTCCGGAATGCGAGCTCCATTTGTTCATGTAGAATGAGAGGATGTTTGATTTCAAAGGCAGATTCCCTCTCATGGCCGTTGTGTTCTCCTCCCAGAGGGAATTGCATAAGTTCTGCTTTGTGGCAACCCATCTCCTCAACCGCCTTCCCGAGGGCATCACTCTCCGTCCTACGCCGCGTTTGTCTCATAACCCGAAATAAATCCCCCGAACAGTTTTATTGGGAAATCTTCCATCTTTAAACTACAAGTTGAGGAAAGCTCATCTATAAACTGCGAATACTTCTTTGATCATAATCTAGAATACTGATTATAAAGGATTTTCTCCTGATATATCACACGAAAAGTTTAAGAAGTGATGTTTAATATCACATTTCATTAGTGCTATGGGCAAGGTCCTCGGTAAATTAAGAAGCAAGAAGGATTTCCATTTTATTATTTATTATGTTTATTTATCAGTAATTTTTCATCGAGAAATATTTTTATCATTATTAATTAATTATATTAAAATAATTAAAACATCATTTATCAATTACAAAATATAATTATATAAAATAAAAATTAAATTAAATATTGAATTATTATTTTTATGTATTAATATTAACAAAAATAAAATCACTCTCATGAGTTAATAAGATTAATTATGATTGAATAATATCATAAGAAGAAATTAAAGATTATGCGGTCTTGATGTGATTATGCAAACGACTTAACATTGACTTAAGAGCAAGAGAGGTTTCCTGAAAATCCTCAGACGTAGTTAATACTTCCGCTCTTAGCTAATTTTATATTTATAATTTAGTCGGAGAGGAGCTTCGAGAGAGCATTTTAATAACATTGAGGCAAAAAGTTACGTAAAACAGGAAAGAACGGTGGAAATGAATTTCCTTGGAATTGCTCACTTTGAGAGATTGAGAAAAAAGAGAATTGCTTTTTCCTGGAAGATGTTTAGCATCTTTAGATGCGAA
Source organism: Pachydiplax longipennis (assembly GCA_036926295.1). Taxonomy (NCBI): domain Eukaryota; kingdom Metazoa; phylum Arthropoda; class Insecta; order Odonata; family Libellulidae; genus Pachydiplax; species Pachydiplax longipennis. The sequence continues at coordinate 25,502,704 of JAVFKF010000012.1, forward strand.
ATGAAATTTCTTCGAAGAAACATAAATATCCTTTCCCTTTGTAGCATTAGGCAATTATGGTGAGGACATGTAACCCTTACAACAACAGCATTCCTTCTTTTGAAGATTCGAAAAGCGTGCGCCCGCATATACACATCTTTCGGCGAAGGCGTATTTATCAAATATCGACAAATCATTAAATTTTGCTCTTTTTGCGGATCGACAGTAGTAAAATCGCGGTTTAAAAGACGCGGCTCCGGCGACTGTATATCCAACTCTCTGTGAGAATTTTCAGCATATACACAATTTACTCTCTTACTTCTCAGTAGGATTATGATATTTATGATCTCTATAAACTTAGCGCCCTTTCGTTGGCTTATTTTTTGACTGCCACACCATTAATTTCACCATTCTTCCTTCACTTTTGCCTTTGTCTTCCTCTCTTACATTCTACCTTCAAATGCTATCTGAAGCAGACCCTCTCTTAATATTTATCTAACCCATGGTCTCTTTCATTTTTATTTTCAACTTTAACCAATCAAAATAGAACTTTTGGTACTTTCTTATTTTTTTCACTGTCATCCTATTGTTTGCACTATCCCACTCAGCAACATTTCGATCTTTTTTATCCTATCTTGTGGTCCATGTTTTGCATCCGTTCCACAGGGCACTCCCAAATTTTCATATTCATTTTCAAAACAATATTTATCAGTATTATCTAAGTAGTGTACCTAGTATTGTTTATTTAGCGATTTTCAACAATTCTGCTTTCTCCTTTAAGAGGGTTGTGAGAAGGAACTTTAAACTCTCAATACATAATTAAACTTTTCATCAAATTATGACGTTAGACTCATTTTGGGCTTAAAATAATCCATTAGCAGCGTCACAGATAATTAAAAGTGCTAAAATTTCTTTAATTTATTTAATAATTAATCAACGTTAAAATGTATATACATAATCTTAATTCAGAGAAAATTTTCTCTCCATTTAGAGAGTCGAGGAACGGCATACGGATCGAAGCCACGGTTTTTAAAGTTTGCGGTTTTCCGTAGCCTCGGGCCGACAAATTTGGCACAAACACTGCAAAGTTGGGGAAAATGAGAGGTGAGAGAGAGAAAATGGAAAAACACTGTCTTGAGAAAGTTCAGAGAAAGTGAGAGACTTTGGAAAGAGTTAGTCGCGGATGATGCACTTCTATTTCTTCTTTTGAGTGCTAGCTAATGGAGTCAGTCAGCCTTAAAAAGGCCTAGATTATTTCTCAAACGTTAAACAGAATCGAAATTTTTCATAACTGAGAAGATAAGAATGAGCAGCAGCTTTCAGTAAACAGATTCTCTTAAACGAATATGAAATACGAGCGATGGTAAATAGGAACTCTTAAGCGAAAGTCTTTATCAAAGCAAAGTTGATTTACTTGACATTTCCATAAGAGATTCTGCTTGTAAATCACTCAAAGCGTCAGTCTTAAACACTTTATGGCATCCTTACTTAAGCATATTTATTTTGAAAAATTTCTATTATAGTATCCCCAAAGGAGAATGCAAAATGCGTCATAATGTTATCATAAACGGCTTTATTCGGGCGAAACAGAGACAAGATGAGACTTCTTTCATTTAGTCCGTCATATATAATTTAAATTAAAAATAGCCCTGAAAAGGGCGCAGAAGAAAACAACTTTTTGGGTTTACTACTTTATTACTGCTAACTTATTGTATGTCTTTTAATGATTTCCTTAAGAACTCTAACTCAGACTTAGAATCGTGAACGATTGAGTGAGTTGTTTTAGACGCAATTAATTTGTGTATGACGGACGGATTTTCAGATTGGCTCGACTAAAACTCACGTTTATTATTTTAAATTTAAAGCTGGTTCCTAATACCCGACAGAACAACGCCCCCATAAATACTACGAATAAAAGCTTATACGTCACCAATTAGGCGGATTAATAAAGTACACGAAATAACATTGCTGATTTCATAGGAGTATATTATAAAATCAGAGTCAGCCCTGTTACGGGACAGTCGTCCGGGGCGCCGAGGTCAGGGGGGCGCAAAACGTTAGTCGATGGCTTAGTGGAGCGTAAATTTTTGACAAGGGGATCACAGTAGATTAGTTTTACTTACCCATTGACCCATTTTGATTCTATCCATATCATATGCTAATTAGATCACATTTCTAACTTTAAACCAGTTTTCCCGACTATTTTTGGGGAATATTCGCTTTGTAGTTGAATCCCAGATTTAGATTTTTGAAATGAGTTTATTGTTATTAGTTTACAGAATTAATCCTACGATCATAAAAAACCAGTTGTGCATCTGTGTGTTCTGCTGGTAAAATTTTGAGATTTATATCAATTACTAATTGATGATTCGATGAATACCCGATCGCTATTCATACAGCATCCATAACGACATAGAGCGAATTCCGCTCTCTGTAAACAAATCCATTACGTCAATTTTGGTGATATTGTGTTAATAGTTCGAGAGTGATAAAATTACATCACCATATATCATATTTAAATGATTCCAATTGAATTTCAAAATGTCTATAAAAAGAGTATCTGTGACAAAATGTTCATCAAACATACCTATGTGTAAAGACGACATAAAACGCAACAAAACCAATTCGTTTATGTTCTATGAAAAATGCTTTAATGGATTTTTTAAAAAATTTTCACATTGAAAAGTCTCTCATTGGTCGACTGATTATATAATTTCATGATTTGTATTATATATGATTTCATTTTAGAAAAGTATATATACAATTTATGGATTTTTATATTTTATGTTGATTATCCATTACTTTTCGTATTTGCTAATCATCGAATAACAATTTACCCCAGCAAGGTTGTCAAGATATTATGATGCATTTTCAACTGATACTGCCATATTATATTTCTTAGACTATCTACTCTTGCCCAGTGCGCCTAGATACCTTGTTTAAGATCTTAATAAACCTTACAGAAATTCTCTGTCACAGAAAGACCCTATTATTTAAATTAATATTAGTCATCCTTTTTAAGGCATGTTTTCTATGCATAATGTAATTTTTTGGAAAGCTAATATATTCTAATGTAATATTTTGGAAAGCTCAGTGTTTGACGCATCCAAAAGCATTTAAAATATCTCTATCTGACTGCGTAAGAAATTCATTACACCAATGGTTAGCAAGGACTTCAAAGACCTCAGTCGTAATTCTGCGCGCCGTTGCTATAACCAGTTAGTTACAACTACTGGTCGGACCTTCTTTTATGTGTAAACTCCTTTGCGTGAATCCTGCGGAAGAAGGTTTATGAGGCTTTCCATCATTCCATCTCATTAGGAAATTAACTCGACATAAATTCCGATCTATTTTAGCCAAATAGTTTTCACTTTGTAAACGGGCTATACTACGAGAATCCCGATGAAGCTGTTGCTATTCGTTCGGTTTCAACGCGTTTATTTTTAAAGCGCGTTACGTGCGCGAGTCCGTTTTACGATTCACCAAAGGAAGTCATTTTACGTGAATATGCATCTTAAAACTTTTTAATTGTATCATCCGTTATTAATATTTTCCACCGGGTATTTTTATATATCTCGAGCGCACTCTGCCAGACAAACGGCTGGAATTATTGCCCTTGATGCTCCGGATTCGATCCCCGCTGGGTAAACCTACGATCTATACCCTGAAATAGATGGCATCGAATGGCCGATACTAAATAATGGGGAAGTGACCAATGATAATGTCCTCTTCAGGGCTGCCCGTAAATATATAGATGTCCTGAGCCTATATTTATTTATTTACTGGTTTCCCACCACAGTCAGATACAAGTTTGGCGGCAGCGTTATGCTATATACAATTGGTAAGAAAATATTATTCTTAAATTAGTAGTATGTATATTATTGTTACGACTACAATAGTATAATCAATATTTTAAAATAATCATAAAATATTTTTACAATGATCATTTATTAATCATAATAAATTGTTTTTATTATCATAATAAATTGTAACGATTAGAAAAGAATTAATTAAAATATATACTATGCGATGAATTAAACAAAACTATAATGATACTTATGACAAAACAGTACCTTATTATCATTTAGATTATCATAAATAAATGGTAAATCATTCAAGATTTCACAATATTCCTGGTAATCCTTCACAGCTACCGTGGCGATCCCGGGGCACATGTTATCTCTGCCGTACTATATAACACCGTACTAACCAGTCCCCTACTCCTTTCACATATCGTCTCTAGAATTAAACGCAATTATTTAAAGAATACAGAATCTTTCAGTTGAAACTACAGAAGAAGATTTATTCTTACAAGAATTTAGATTTCTATGAAAGGAATCCAGGTTTATTGTCCCTTAGTTACGCCTCCATGCTTCTATTTGGCGTCATTAGTTCTTCGCTGTCTAACATAAGTTTCATTTTGTGGTTATGACTTCTACTTAAAAAATTGGTGTTTTAGTTGAATTTTTAAACCTTTCACAACCGTTACTGCCTACTATTATCTGGTAGTCACAACATAGCCTGTTTATATTCCTCAACTATATAGGCTTTAGGAATATATATTTCTATACACAAGTCTATTATGACTCCTTGCCTGGAAATAAGGAAAATCGAAAAGGAATTTCGGCAAATGCAAAAGAAAAATGGGGGATATTCTCTAGAATGTTGAGTCCAAGGATGAAAGATGAACATTTGTAAATGTAAATGTGATACAATACCGTCAGCGGAGCCATTAAATAATTTATTTCGGACACAACTGTTGCCCCTGTGAGGGGTCGAAGATCGATTTTATGGCCAAAACGGGTCTCTATTTGGACCCAGCGAAAGTAAGGGCCTGAGGGGATAAGATTAGGTTACTACTTAGTTACCAGTACGTTTATGTGTTGATCTAATTCTTAATCTCTTACAATAAATCCGTATTACAACTTTTATGAACTTTCTCATTTCCTATCAATAATCATATTTCTCATTACCTTATCAACGATTAATCAAAACCATTCCTCTGAGTACTTAGTTCGCCCAATGTTGTTAACAGTGAAATATTTCTGTTGCTCTTTCAGTAAAGATTTTGTCATCAGGGACGCAAAACTCATATAATTAAAATATTACCAACGATTGAGTCAGAATAATAGAGTAGATGTACGAGTAAATAGAAAGTAACGGATGATTCCTTCACTTTGTTCAATTCCATTAAACGAAAAGTAGAATAAAAACTTAAGTAAAATTCCCTGTGATTTAGTTAAAAGGAAAGGATCGTTTCAACTATATAAGTTTCAACGTATATAAATACGCATCATCACACATTCCCATTCCATAAACCTTAGTTACGAACTGTATGTATTAAGAAAGGTCGTTCTTTTTTCAGTATATCTGATATATGCATAGTCTTAATGCTGAAAATGTTCCGACTGCGATTAATGAATTTTTGTTCACTTGTAATGTTGCCCTAAGGCGTCCTGAAACCGGGTATATATATAAACATTATTATTATCTTATTTTAGGTCAGGACCAGATAATGACTTTAACTGAAGCAGGTAGTTTCGTTTTAGTGAAACCGCATGGCGATTTTAACTCTCTTCTTAAGCAGCCTCTTAGTTTTAGACAAGCTGAGATATATGGAAGAAGGAGTTCAAATTGGAAGATACAAAGAAAGAAAAAGAGAATTTGAGATAAGAAAGGAGAAGATGTAGATAAGACGATGAAAATGGAGAGTTTTGAGTGAGGAAGTGAAATCAGTTGCTCACCGGTGAATTGGTTTAAAGACGACGTTTTCCATATGAAACGCGTCATACTAGGAGGCATTAATGTCACATTCCTCAAAGGTGGAAACTCTTAAGGTTTCCCGCAGTTTTCTGAGAGGAAACTCAGCTTTTGATGTAAAATGTGGGAGTTAAGAAGGGCCTTTTGCGGCGAAGGAAAAAATATATCCTCATGTTTTATTCACGTGCACCACTTTGGAGAGCACATTTGCACTGTACGCGCGAGTGAAATAAGGAAAACAAAAACATGAGATGCAGTCGATTGCTCCGTTGAAGATACTCGCGGATACTTCATGAAAACAGGCGAATAAAGAGTAAATGAATTTCGTTTGCTTTATTTGGAATGAGGAAATTGAGAATGGAACATTTCAACTTCTCATAGCTTTGAGAGAAATTAAAAGCTCGAGTATCTTCATAGAATGAATTAATGTTTACAAGCATTCATTGCAAGATGTGTAGATTCTTGATGCAACCAGAAACACGAGTCATGTAATATTTATATGTCCATGAAACTACTGCCTGAATGAAGGTTTACTTATACTTGTATTTACAACAATGAAGACTCACATTGAATATGTATGTTAAGGATCGCTTTGGTCCTATTTTATTAGATTTTTACCGTTCTTAAACATTAAAGATATAACTTATATTATAGAATAAAGAATGCATTGGCTTAATTAATAAATAGGTGAATGGAGATTAAAGGCTTACTACTATAGGAATCATAGAGATGAAGTAATTCCTATTACCCTCCCGGTATATTGAATATTAAGTAACCCCGTGTGGACCAGGTATTCATATTTCCCTGAAAGTTTCATAAAAATTCCGAGTCTGTCCAGAGATTAATAGTCCCCTGAAAGTTTCAGAAAAATTCTGAAGCAAGATATCTTTTGAAGAAAAAAGGAAAATTTTCTTTTAATTCACTCTAGAAATTCATTCCGATATCACTTAAAATAACATTCTAAGGAAATGAAAAATATCAACGAAGTTGGAGGGAACATTTTAAGTAAAAATTAGTATATTTGGCCCGAAAAGTCTCTCTAGAAGCTAACATGCACCGCTAATGGTAAAAACTTGGACACTCTTGAACTGAAGGCAATGCTAAATTATTTTTTATACTTAAAATAAACAAATATATTTTTGAAATGTCATTAATGTTGTCAAGAAAAATACCGAATCTTACATCTACGCATAAGTTAATTGTGAAACATGGTCAGTAATGTTCTAATTTATCATTTCATTTTTACGATAAGATTCATGTTTTATGCGATTTGGAGTTTCTGGTGAAATGCATGTAGCGTATTTCCTTATGCACGATGTTCAGTTTTCCTCTGCATGCATATTCTTTCTAATAAATTCGCTTGATACGAGACTCGGATATTTCACACCGCATAGGATTTGCTCTGCTTGATTTGCATTTCGACAGTGAGCGAATAATAAAACTAAGCTTTATCGTCTCGGTTTCGTTGGATCCCAAACACGTGCTGCCATCTCTCTGCGCCGCCCGAAGCGTACATTGGATTTCGCTTTGCGGCCAATCGTCCGTGTCCACCTCATGCAGTACAGCGTTGCAAATACACGATCATCATATGTTGCCCGCCGATTTCTTTTATCCAACACCACCTCGCGAGCGACACTTGTTTATGTTCCTTGTTCCTGGAATATATCTCCGCTGCAAGCGCGGTTTTCGTTCGGAGATGGCTATTTGTAAAACGCAGCTCTTCGAAAAACTTGCGTCGGCGTCAATCCCGAGCGTTAGACGAATGCAAAGCGATTTCAGCAAAGGAAACAAAATTTGTCAGTGGTTACACGTCTGTTCTTTTCTTTATCTGCTGCTGTTCTGTCGATCTGCATTCTGATTCTGCCGACTTCTGAGATCATGGTGGACAAAGAAAAAAAAAGTTGTGTAGCTTAGAGACTTGAAAAATCTTTCATCATTCTATGAGGTCACAATACACGTATATAGGTATGTTAAATTATGGAGCGGGGTAACTCAAACTCATTTGTGTGTCCAGAAAATACTTTGAAATTTGCATCTCCTCCTCAATAAAATCCCTTCAAACTTCACCATCTTGGTTTTTGATCATCATAAAAATATGATGTTATTCTCATAACAAATTTATTTCACTAGTTATACGATATAAAATCAACAAGCTGCATACTTATGTATTTTACATTTATTTACATGCTTCCAATCATGCAATATCATAAATTACATAATTAAAATTCAATATTCATAAGGTATGATCTATTAGTTTAGTATTTTATAAAGTTCTTCGACAGTAATGCCATTTCGTGGCCGTAGGCCCACATCGGGAATCGAACCGGGACCGCAATGTTCGAGGACGAACGAGTAATCCCCTCGGCTATCCGGGATTCCTGATATGACTCATCTTGAATGAAAATTACTGCGAAAGAATTTCATGAAACGACCTGGGTAGCATAATTGCATAATTTTTCCATCCTATTTTAAAACCTAACCTCGTACAACTTTTTACTGATCGTGTTTGTGTCCATCCTTTACTTGCGCCCGAGACTTTTTCCCACTTTCCCCGCCCCAGCTACGGTCCTAGGATTATGTGTTATTATTTTGCTGTAGCGATGGTGATTTTTCTGTGATTTGTGATTAATTGAAGATAATGTTAGCATAATGCACTCATCATTCATCACACTAACCGATTTAGAGTTCAAAATCCATTTTCATTAGGAATTAATACCAAACAATTCCTAGAAATGAAATGTCGGAATCAGACGATAGTTTAGTAAAATGAATTCGTGTCAAATTCATCAGCCGCCCTTAAGGGAAGAAATTCCGAATTAATTTCAATTCCCGTAATTGCATCAGATATTTGAATGTGAAACATACGCCACAAGACGCATCCAATTTACTTAATGGAGATTTTGTTACAATAAGCGTGGAATTATTCATGACACATTTCTCATCATAGTTTTACAAAGGTAAATTAAGTAATTGTTAAGTAACATCGTTGTACATTTTTTATTCCTTTTACGGAAGAACAGATTTAGACTATCAAAGTCTGAAGCGCAAAAGTGAGACTTGTGATATGAACAACAAGTGTAAAATAATGCTAAAAAAATCCAGTCTTAGATATTACATAGGAATGCATATCAAAGAAGGCGAAACCGCTTCGTTAATGCATTAGAAATAATATAATTAATAAGAATAAATGAAAATATTTTTCATCGGTATAATTTACATTAGAATAATATGTACGAGTTGACCAAAGATTTGTTTAAGTTCCACCTTCTTTTAGTCCTGTCCTTTAGTAGGACTAGGCAATTAGTTGTTACTACTAATTATAAACCGTCCCTTTTCCAATGCAATTTCTCACTCAGAATCCATTATAGAATAGGAAATTGAAAACATGTTACTGAAATATAATGGCACTTCATCAGCCTGTATGGCAAATAATTGTTTAAATGTTGGTTTTCATTGCTGTACATCTATACATTATTATTAAAACTAGAACTCTAGTTCCATTTGAAAAAACTTTTGATGCCTTTAGAATTCCTCCACATTCAATTAGGAAGCGCTGATACATAGGAATTCAAGCGAATCTTTGATTTCATTTCAACGAATGTCTTTCTTTTCTCCATTTTTAACAATAAAATCGATGTGATTAGAGGATTAACTTAGTGTACTAACATAAAGCAATTTGGATAATTTATATGAAAATTATCGCTAATTTCCCATGAAATCATAGTAGTTACAAACAGAATCTTTACCATCAAAAGCTTTGTATTCTCTCGTTAAATACTTTCCTCCTATTCAGGACACAAGGAAGAACCAAAGGGAAATTCCAAATTGAAATTCTCTTTGTTTAAAAAGGAGCGTATTTTGGTGTACGGAGTGCGATTCCCTGTGGGAATCCCTAATTGACCCTGTACCCGATGTTTGAAAGATGAGAGAAAATAGAATCATCAGGCTCATTAAATTGCATTCTCTGAGGCTCAAACACGCAAATATAGGACGGGAACTACTGCATAGTATCAGGAGGCAATGGATTTGTTTACGGACTACGGATCAAACATGAAAAATCCCTTCCTTTAATGACCAAATTAAGTTTATGGAACTCTCTGAAGGGCATAAGAGCGGTAGCTCGAAATAATTTTTGCTTAGTTTATACCAAGGATTCGAACCGGTATCGAACCGAAATCCGAAACTTGAAAAGAGCTACTTTTGTCGCAGTGAAACCGAACCTGAAATTGAAATTCTTGAGCTTTAGCCTAAACCAAAAACCGCTATTTATTCTACTCCAAGTTTTGGTACCACATAATATCGATTTTACTTGAGCGTGATTGGAGGAAATTAACTAAATAAATCTAAATCTGGCCTTCAACTAACTATTGCTATGCATCGTTCTAAAATTTAGTGTAATGTGGTGTAAATGGAAGTAGCTTGAAATGATAGAACAAATTTTCAAAAAGTTACTATTATATGATTATATTACACTTGTAGGAGTGAAAAAGACCATGATGTTAGAACCAGACCATTCGATGTTGGAAGAAAGAGCAAAACCGGAACGAAATGTCTCATGGTTCGTAACCTTGTTTTTTATTTCAATTATTCTTCTAATTCGTATGGTTTCCTGTCTTTTTACTTCAGTACTCTTTTCTTTACTTAAAGTCATAAACTCATTAGATGTTATGGCATTACCGCTAAATTTTTGAATCATTTGGATATCTTGTGATATTTTATTCAAGCTGTTCCAGCATCTTAGTAGCGCAGATAATAATTTGCTGCGTATGAAAAATCACTCTATTAAATATTAAGAAGAATTTTGGGATTTTAAATTATCATTTACTTCAACTTTACCTCCTGTTTCAAATTTAGAAACAATGGTATATACTCAAACGATCTTGCGCCTTTCGGTATGCTTGCAATGCTCGATTTTGAGTTACCGAATGAAAGAGTTTGGCAGCAAATATGTATTAGCATAGCTAAAGTCCTTTGCAACGGATTTATTTACACTAAAGCCGTTTATATCAGGTTAGTTTCAATAATTAACGATTAAAATAATCACAGTCATTTAATTAATACAATATATTAACATAATATATTAAGATAAATTATATTACATTTAATTAATGTTTCACTAAGAGCAGCGGCGACCAAACATGCTAGAACTTTTATTTGATTTGAAAGCTACCCAGTTAAATAAGGATCGTATAATACATAAAATTTCTAATCATTAAACGATATCATACGGCGTAATAAAATATTTTCTTTTGCCATATTGAAGAGAGTGGCGAATCCAATCTGATTAGCTATTTCGTTTCGCTGATAGAAAAATGTATTCTAGAATTACTTTAAAAACTTTTTCCCTCTTAACTGTTACGCTATGCAGCCCTTCGAGCAAAATCTTTTGCGCTGTGGACCAAGAGGAAACTAATTCGATTAATTTATCGATAAAATGTCGCGTTTAAATTTAGATCCCATCTTTAAAACAAAAATTAAATAATCTTATTTTGCGACCAGTTTCGACGCTTCTCGTATCATAGACCATAGTCATAGAATAAAATATATCGTGTTACGGGTAAAAGTTTTGTGTATGTTTTTTCTTCACATCTACCTCTTTTCTGAAAATGAAATTTATGGCTACTCCCGAAGTCGCTTTCGTATTTAGATTTAATTCTCTTCGTAATAAATCATCAACTCTTATTTCTCCATTATTTTATATTTCTAAACATTAGAGTAGCGTCTCTAATGAAAATTTAATTAATCCCTCCATTTAGGAAAATTTTGTTATTCCTAATATCCGTAGCAAGTTTCTGCGAAATATTTTTCAGTATTTTTTTCGTAAATATTTAGACGGATTGTGAATGCAGTTGCGATGGGAGTTCCATTGGGACAGTGCCTTCTTTTTCCTTCGCCGGAGCACCTTCTCCGCAGTTCCGTGTTTCTTGCGCCTTCCGGAAGCACTTCGCTCTTAATGTCTTCCGTGAGACCTCTGATTTATTCCCTTTCCCGTTCTTTCGCTTGCCAACTTGCACACGCGTGTCCGGAGTGACGCTTTAACTTTGGGTTTCACCAGCCAACTTCCTCTACACCTTCCGCTTACTAAAAAATAGCTGAAAGAAAACCTTTCTTGGCACAGGTTTTCAAAGATTAATATCATCGCAGCTTTATACATATCCGAAGACAGGTAGCTCATATTCTGTCTCTGGAGGGAACACTATAGTATCGTACTATCTTCATATTTCCTTTTACTCTCCTCTAAGAGCTTCGTTATGCTGCCAGTACTGAAGTTAAGAGACTCTCAGCCATCTTAAAATTGCATTAAATGGGATGTGCGCCATGTAATAACGGGAAAAGTTTGAAAGTCGATTCCGTACTTTTCTCCCAGAAGCAGCGTCTAATTCACACTATGAAAGCCTTTCAATGCATATCTAACTTGAGAAACTATTCTATTTTTAATTTGCGACGTTCATGTTGCAGAACCAAGCATTTTGGAGTCGTTCCAGTAGTGAATTAAATGGAATAAACTACAGTTTCCTGGAATTGCACCCACTGAATTAGAATTGGAGAAAATTTAGATTCTGAAGTGTGAGACATCGGTCTCAAAAATGAGAACATTTTACCATGAATACGGTGTTGAATTAAACTTAAAGAAGTGAAAAATGACTTGGTAATTTCCATAATATATTACATATTATTTTTCACAATCGCATTATTAAGTAATTTTTCTCTTTTTTATTATATCACTTCATGCAGTCCATTCCATCATGATAGATTATAACTTAACTCATGAAATGAAGCTCTTTCTGACTTAAAATGAATGGCCTTAACCGTTAAATAATGGAAAGGAAAAACACCGATAAAAATTATTAAATTATATTTGAAATTTGTATTACACATCCTAATCGAAGATTTATTTGTCTTAATTTAAATAACACCTGGAAATGTCAAGAAATACTTAACTTAATTACTCAGTTTTTTTTAAAATAGAAATCTCAAATTCACTAATCCATTTAGCTACTTGTTCCCATGTTACGTAATTACGTTGCGTTATATAACTTAACATCAAAACTTTCCTCTGATTTAAGAGAAATCATTGTGTGAGATATTTTGACTATATTATATTCTCAAGTTACAACTGAATGATTTCTACTATTTGCTATGATTAATTAGGATCATTTATATTCCAGTATATCTATTCCAAATTTTCTTATCGTTAGTTGTCCTCGTTGTAAACTTAGTTCGAAGATAGTATAAAGCCATAGAATTTCACTTTTTAGTTAGCTTCGATTTATATTTCTTTATCTCAAACAAATATGTGTATATCTCTCATATACGTAAGGAAGGATTAAATGGCAAAACAGAAATCAAGGCTCGATATTACCTTAAATAGAGTTTTTAACTTAATTAATTTTAAAATATAAGGCACATAAATTTGGTTGTGATAATTTTGTGGTTGCCACGTTCATTTATGGGATGCGTACCCAAAGAATCCATGAACCTGATGTCGTATACACATGAGTTATTAGAGCAATTTTTATCCCTTACTTCGGATTCTTTCTTATTTGTTTTGGTTAAACACAATTTTCCTGTAAAACCTTCTAGTTGAAGCGGCTTTTCTATCTTCTTTATGAGTTTGCCCTAACGGTACGTTAGAGAATAAACCTTGTTAGGGTGATGAAAGAGTGAATAATTAATTTTCTCATTTTCCCCTCATCATAAAGAGGTAATTTTGGAAAAAATGTTGCCTCTTCTTTCCAAACAGTTATACTATCTCTCGGGACATGCGAGAGGTATTTTTAAAAATCCATTTGATGATAATTAGGAAAAATGTTGGTAAATATACATGTTAAATATGTTTCATCTCAAAGGAAAAGATCGATAAAAATGAATGATTGAACGTATGTGATATCATTGAACGTGTGAGTTTGATTATTTGTCGGTTCTGAATAAAGTTTATGATGGCCTCGTCCAACAGTTCATTAAACTTGTGAGGTGATGGAATCGTTAGTCCGTTCGCTTTCTAATTTAAACAGCCCTTAATACCTTTTCTTAAAGACCCCATTTAAAGTTGATACTTACAAAATAAGCAACGTCTGTTAAAAAAATAAAGAAATGAATTGCTTATTCATTTTACATGACGATTGGTAAGGCTCAAGAGTCATGGGTCTCCGGACCACCTGTGAAATGGAGACTTTTAGTCCCAATTTCTCCCAAATGAAAATGTTTAATATTATCGTTTATTCAACTGCGATATATAGGGGTCTCTTTGAACCTGCGACGAGTCTTCACTACGTCGCGTGTCCCTACATTGTATTTTCTGTGGATAATATTTATTGTAATGCCTATTGCTTACTGAGAAAAGTTCTTGTGATTGAACAGAGGCCCCGCATTCATGACTATTGTAGGGCTATTTAATTTTTTAGAGGTCGTTTACGGTGCAGTGAAACGATTTTGGTATCTGCTAGCGGATAAAAGTGCAATGTCAACTATTTTTAAAGCGTCCCGATCATCATTTCCTCCTCGAGTGTGAGATATTTCTGAACTTTTTCCGCATACTTCCATCGCAAATTCATGGATATTGATATTTCTATGAGGAAGATTGACTTGCAAGGTTTGTGTGATAGCTTGTTGGTAGTGAGGCATTGCTCTATTCTTCAGTTTCAGTATTTTCTGTTTTGATGCTTCTGTTTCAGTATTGTTTCACTATTTTATTCTCTAGTATATTTGGAGTTTGTATTTATAGTTTTTTGTGTTCGTTTTTTGCTTTGTTTGATGACCTTGTTTCAGTACGAGTTGCTGATGGATAGTTTTACATAGATAATAATACATGTTAATATAAATCGGTTGGCGAATCCTTGGAAACAAGTAATTTACAACCATTGGCAATACCGTTAATTGTTTCTGATTCCACGTTGTATAGTTGACATTCATCAGTTATTTATGATCATTTGTTAATATCATTAATTTTATGGTTACTGAGAAAACACGTATTAGGTGATATAATTAATCGTATGTCGGAAAGCAAATTAAAGTTTATATTATTTATATTTGAAGATGTGGATCATTTTATGAAATCTAGCGTTTATGAAATTTATAGTCAATTTTTCTGTCTCTCCACAGTTTTTATGACTTTACTTATTTTTTTTAAGAAATCAGAATTAATTTATCTTACACTTCAAACTCATTGAATCTAAATCTTTGTGGAAACAACTTAAAACTTACACCAAATGAATTATCAGTTTCATCAAAGATCTGACATTTTAAGCTCATTTTGTCTCTTATGAAACTTATCTATTTGTTTCCATACCAGTAGTGATTTATGTGTACATTTAAGTTTAGAAAAATTTTGAAAGTGATTTTGAATGAAAAATGGCGAAAAAGGATGCACAAACGCATTGGAAAACAATATATACATACTGAAGCGTTGTCTAAAAAATATATTCTTCATTTATTTGAAATTCTTTTTAAAAATGCTCAAGACAAATCTGCAATGCTCTTTATCAAAAAGGTAGGAAAAGGGGTAAGGGTATAATTTATGTATTCTGCCGGTTGATGAAGGTATAATGGGAAATATTTTTACAGATTCTTATTGCCACATATGCTTTATTTGGGTACTCAAGTTCACAGTAATGCACCTTCAGTTTATATCCTATTAATTAAAAACTTATTGCAATTATGACAATCACAAAAAACATTCAAAATGCTCGTTATCTGAAATTATAAGCAGAAACGAAACCTCCTCGCACTCATAGTAGGTTCACGAAACTTTCACGAAAAAAATACGGCAATAAGTATATCACAGATTTATCTCGGAATTAGGTTCATTGTACATCAACTGATCCCAGCATCAAAGGCTGATTCCGCGTCCATTGTTCTAAACCCGACGTACGAAAAATCTTCGCAGTCGGCGAAACAAAAGGATTGACTTTGCTGTGCGTCTTCGTTTCCTTTGGGGATTGAGATCGATTGTAGGAATTCTCACTCCCTTAGGCAACCGGAAGTGGGTCTCAAAAGCTCCCCACTGATTCGGCACACCGATCCGAGGAAACTTTGACGGAGCAAAGTCTCTCCAAGAAATCTCTCGCAGATGATGTGTTGCATATTCAGATAAGAAGCCCGGATTCCTTTTCGGCTCGAGAAGAAAACAGCGGAATGGATGTTATTGGAGAGATAAGGCGGATCTCGGTGGCTGCGAATCCTTATTTTCTCTCCTTAGATAGCGATTCTTTTAAAATGGGTCTCCGAGAAACTTTGGGCTACCATATCAAGTCTATACAGCCGTAGATTTTCGGGAAGATATACGACGACAAAGTGAAAATTGAAAACAGTACCGGCATCTTGACGAATGGTTTCGGAAATAAACATGCACGAGGATATTCGCTGTCCTGAAAATATAGACAAAGGAAGAGTTTCGAAATAGTATATTTATCCCTCCGGAAAGAGCGGCGGGGCCCTTGAGGCCCATGATGTGCTAAAACTCTTTCTTCTATCTATTTCCTCATTTTATTGCTCATGTCTAATGCACCTGGGAGGCTTCCTAAAAACTCCTTAAGAGTGTACTTTAAAGTATTCCTTTTTTTGTTAGTACACAAATTGGACTGACAACCTTTGTTTTTATAGGGGGTCAGCAGTACCAACAGCGTAGTTCTTTGCCCCATTGTTATTGTAAATTAAATTTTAATGACTTGTTGTAATTATACATTTTTTCGTCTCATCCGTTGCAGTTGGTACTGTGATAAAATATTTTGCTTGGTTCAGAGCGTTTTCATTTGCCGAAAGCGCCTGAGTACTTTTCACCGAAATATTTAATGAGTATGTGATAACCTAATATGTTATCTTTCCTTGTGATATTCATATTAATTAGGGTCAGTTAACCACTATGAAAACATTATTTTAAATTTCATCCTATGCCTCGAAGGAAACAATTTCTCGTTAACTGGTAAAATGTTAATTAATGAAATGTTGTTTTATGTGATATTTAGCTCAAGTTTCATGCTGAAATCTTTTAACATGAGCTAAATATCATAAAATAACCGCTCATTAATTTAAATTTACTTTTTAATACAGGAATGTTTTCCTTCGAGACATGGGATTCAATTAAAATAATAATATTTTTCATCGTGGAAGGAATTACACGAAATATTTCGGTTTTCAGTGAATTTTTCATTAACTGATAGACTACCGGTGTCTAAGCAAGAGCTTAATTATCAGCTCTCTAGTTCATATGTCTAGACATATAGTATATTTTTAATAAATTTCTGAAAACCGAAATATTTTGTATAATTAATTTCAAGATGAATGAAAGTGTTCCACGAAAGAGAGGCTGAGATAGTCGATCATAAAATGATATTTTCTTGGTAACAATAATGTTAAGCAACGTAACAAAATTTGTTTTCTTTAAATGCTCGCTTCTGAGAATATATTTAAAACATTGATGATTTCAGAGAGAAAGCAAAATATGAAAGTCTTGGTGATGTTACATCCTGAGTAATACGATCATGCTTCGTCAAGTTGAAACAAAAATTAGTCCTGGAGATTTAGCTTCATATAATACATCGGGATAAACCGTGGATTGGGAGAAAATGACGTATGTGGATTTGGGAAAGAAAAAGTTAAAACATTATTCTTAGACAAAATATTGTAATTTTTCTTCAGTTAGAATGTATTAAAACAAGCTAAAATATAAATTTCGTTAGGTAAAAACAAGAGAGAAGCTGAATTGAAAAAATAGGAAACCATAACCATTTTGCACTAAAATACGCTTTCAAAGTTACTCTAGACTGATTTACGTAATTCTATTAATATCCTCATGAAGGCTACTTACGCAAGCACTGTTCCCTCAGCGTTAATTATTTACGAATTTTACCTTCAAGTCTTACCAGAAACATAATGCCGTCCATTGGTTAAATTTTAATTTGGAATTCCAGGAAGTGAATATGAAATGTTTTATAGAAATAGTTTAATCTCCGAGTATTCATTAGCGTATATCAGTGCAGTGAATTCAGATAAGCCACAATACCAGGAAGAAAGGGAATAGTTAAGGATGAAGTTTCTATTTTGAGAATTATTAAAACACCATCTACGCAATATTTGCACGCATGCAATTTCATATATATGAAGATTTCGACGTATATGAATACTATATACATATATCAGTTCACAAACGAAGGCTATGAAAAATGCAAAATCTAACGAATAATAATCACGATCCTTGATAGCCATTTCATTATGCCGCAGTAACTTTTCTACTCAATCGTTTAATTTTACTATAGAGTCAAATTTGCTACATTTAATTAATTAGATAAAGATGAATTTCTCGTCATTATGAAACGGTGTTTTTTCAGTATCTCTCCTTCCTAGCAGTTATATTTCGTCTCATAGAAGTAGCTATGAATATGTGAGTCTTTATAGACTTTAAGTTTAGGTTAAGATAACTGAGGAACATTCGTACAATTTATAATGGTAACTAGACTAGTACCAGAAGAATTATTTTATGTAATTTTCTGCGACGATTCAGCAGAACTGTAAACTAATTTCTAAAAACACATCAAGTATTAAATGATGTTAATTAGAATAAGAATATTTAATAAACATAAAAATTGCATAACAATGGTGTACTTTAATTGAGTCTAATCATGATAAAACTTAATAGCCTTCGATCTGCCGAGTCTATTACTAAACTGCAATTCACACACGTGTAGGTGGGCGTATTGGACAATGGGAGTTGACCGTAACTGTGAATGGAATGAGAAGATTTGAAACGAAAGAGAGAAGGGAATGAATAGTAAACAGGGAAATAGGGAAGGGATTGGAATGAGAAAAGTTAAATGAACTGGGCGTTGGCAATAAAGAGGAAGCAATGGGATGGAGTGCCTTCCACTTCAAACTTGAAAGAACCATCGAAATCTCTGCTCAGCTTCAGTCCGTCAGAGAAAATTCCATAGGAATTTGTTCGATGAATAGAATCGTCGAGGCTAACGAGGTTCCTTATGGCTTAGTGTCGTTTTTTCTGGAACTAACAAAAAGTACTTTCTCTTTGCCCGGATTACTCTGAACGTGTATTAACGGTTCCGATTTGAGTTGAGCTTGATGGTAATTGCGTTAGAAAGTGTAGTCTACTGTGCAGCTTATTCGCTTCTTTGCGCAAGGGATTTGGTGTTATTTGATGATGCCGAAATTGCGCAATACGTCCTAATTACTTCTGCATAATCGTTTTGACCCCTTAATTAGTTCTTAAAGTCCATTTACTTTTTGATAATGCTGGCCTTTCCAGGGTTACAGTGATCGACTTATCGATCGATGAAGCATATTCAGTTTTTCACACCTATAACACAAAATATACAATCATTTGCTTCGGGCACAATTTTCGTGGTAGGACTTCATCATATGAAGAAATGAAAAGATAATAAGGGTACGGGTATAACTTAATATCTTTCCATTTATTCACGTAATTATTGAATGCTAGTGAAGTGGGAATCGTGATTTTTTAAAATTCGACTAAATTATTCGAATTTCTATTTTGACCGAAAAAACATTCAATTCGATACACGATGCTTGTTCGATATACCCGATGCCGGTCGTTTCTCGGTAAATTTCCTAACAGGAGAATTTTTTCTTCATCTCCTGTTTAGTGATCCGCTAAAATAGTGTTCAAAATCATAATAAGAAAACTTTGAAGATGAGATTTAATTTCGTAATTACAATTATTTTGATTTGTGAATAAGTTTTGGTAGGAAGCTTGCCTATATAAAATATGCTATACAAATTCGGTTTAGAAAATTTAAAATCGAACAAAAATATGTAGCGAAGGTATAATTTTCCGCTATTCAAATTTGTGGTTGGATTTGAAGTTTTACAGATTTGGATTCGGTTCGAAATATTTGTCGAATAAAGAAATTAGTTTCAAATATTCAAGAAATTTTGATTGTTCGCACACCTCTATTAAGTACTGCATAGTTTTAGATGCCTAAAACATTACACTTTATATAATTTAAAGTCAAATTAACGAGAAAATTCAAGGAAGGCATAAATAATGCCTAAATGAAACCTTAAGTCATTTTTGTGTAAAGCGTTTCTGCTGGATTATCGAAGTCGATTTTGTTCCTACGATTGATATCTGAACTAAAGTGGAATAGGAATATACTATGAATATAGGAACGGATGATCACACTGGATAATAATTTTTTCGCTTGATTTTGGATTCAGCTAAAGAATTTTTTGGAGAATCAAAAGACATACGGGAATGACTCAATAAGTGGTTAAGTCCAGTCTTGGTCAGGGGTAGGTTTTGCTAGTGTTCATGCACATTTTAAAATTCCACCACTTCGTAGGAAAAATTTTACATCGGTTAATGAGCAATTTGGTTAAAGAAAATGATTCCATAACTTATTATGGAATATCACCAATTAAAGACTGAAGCCGTCGAAGTTCCGCTGTATCAACTTTGACATCACTAAATTAAATGTAATATTCGAGTTCAATTCATGAGCATTATATTTTATCAATCTACCCTCCATTCGGTATGAGAGGATATTGCTGATGTATTTTTTCCTTGTGATCTTTTAATTCAGTTTCTTTCACATGCAACTTTCAAATAAAAAGCGACAGAATCTGAATGGGGGAGGCAATGAAAGGGGGTGGGTATCATCCCGAGAAGAGAATAAATGAGGATGGCATTATCATTCCCTTGGATCGGTGGAAAGGAAAAGACTAACATTGGCGGGAGAAAATGGATCTGGCGGTTACTTGTTGGTGTTATCGATTTTAATCCGAATATCCTTCTTTCAGTGGAACACCTTTTCCAGCGAAGATGAACATTGACGAGCTCACGTCGTTCGGAAGGGTACGATAAGTCCCATCTCGAGTAATTAATTTTTCATTATCTGGAACGGAGAATTAAAATATTATCTTTCAATTTGGTTCCCCCAGAGGGATTTGGATGCAGATATTCGAGAAGCGGAAGACCAGATACTGGTTTCAATTGTTATCTGAGCCTCGCAAAACGCTATTATTGGATTCGAGTCGATTGTTGAACATTCTGGATTTCCCAACCACTTGGAGTGGAAACAATTGTTTCCATGGGAACGCAGAAAGTTCTCCAGTGGCGATGGGGAAAGAGTTTTCCGAATTTCAATAATCAGAGGAAAGAAAAGGTGAGCGTGGGGACGGAGTGCCACTTGATCGATTCCTTCATTCTCTCCCAACTCACTTTCTCCTCCTCGAAAATCCGAAGCCACTACGAAATGGCCGGTTTCTTCTCTACTTCCCACGTAAATGTCAGCTCTGCTTTGACATCACTTGTCAAAATCACAAATCAATGTAACACGCACATTCAATAGAGGAATATTATATTTTAGTAAGCTATTCTGCATTCGGTAGGAGAGGATGTTATTTATTATTACTTCCTATTCTTATTAGATTATTTTTCTTTCTATTTTCTTCCTGCCATCTTTTCCTTCGGTAGAATTTCCGCAGAAAATAAGTAGTTTCAAGAAGGGCTCAAGACGGATACAGTAGCGAGCTGGATGTAAATAAAATTACGAAAATAAACTCGAGAGTCGAAATTTACGAGGAGTATCTGCGATATATTCAGGAGGAAGCAAATAATAATAGCAATACACATATGAAACTACAGTAATACCCACACAGTAATAATGCAAGCCGCCTCCAGGCAGTGGGTGTAATAAGCTAGCGCTCGACTTCATTTTTAACTTCTTCACAATGCATATCGCTT
Organism: Pachydiplax longipennis; assembly: GCA_036926295.1. Classification (NCBI taxonomy): domain Eukaryota; kingdom Metazoa; phylum Arthropoda; class Insecta; order Odonata; family Libellulidae; genus Pachydiplax; species Pachydiplax longipennis. The sequence continues at coordinate 25,524,158 of JAVFKF010000012.1, forward strand.
ACGGAAAGAATGAGTTTTTAAACGCCGATATGTTTATATATGTCTTTGAACTAGTAATGGTGTCACTCTACTGGTTCAAAGAGATGCAAGTCCATGGAAATTCCAGTACAAAGCTTACAAGTATAAAAGTATTAACTCAATATACACGGTATAGTTTTGTAAATCAAAATAATATATTAATTTATACATTTTTTAGAATTTAGAGATGTAATCACAAGTTTTATGCGTGTGGGAATTTCTCGATAAAGAAATAAGTATCATCTATTAGGTAATAATTCAACTCTTAACTAAATAGCAACTACTAATATAATAAAATAACAACTATCATCCTTCAAATGGCTTAGAAATGTATTACATATTTTTATACATTGCTCATTTTCAAAGCAGGAAATACCCCCCAACCAAGTTGTATTCTAAAATAGATACTTCTTCTATTACCCATTGAAAATTATTGGAACTCCACCATTTCAGTATTAATTTCATTTAACCTTCTATATTCTTTTTATCAAAATAATGTTACTGGAAAAAGCTGACACCAAGTGAAGTTTATTTCGATGAATGGCAGGTATCTTCTTTTGTTACATCATTATTCAGACTTTTTCTGTTTAAATATGTGTATTATATTTACATAAGTATACAAAAGTATATTATATTTGATGTATTTAGCCAGATTCGAGGCATTTAATAGAAACGGATTGTGGGGTGACAAATTTCTGCAAAAAAGGAGCTATTTCTGCCACCATCGCTTTATTATTTCAATTTGAACCCTATTTTCTCCACTATTCTTTTCCTTTTTCTCGCTTGTTTTTTTTATCATAAAACCGGTAGGGCTAATATTTCTGTCTTCTGGAAACCACAGAAATTGGAAAGGAATCGCGCAGTTTTTATTTGATCCATTTTCAATTCCCAATAACATATCTTATCTTGATCCTAACGCCGAATGGATGAAAGAAGAAGGGCTGTAGATAAAAGATAAAAATCGCACGGCTTTTTGGTGGAAGATTTCCAAGGATGTTGAAATTAAATGATGACATCGGAAGAAGGTCCGTGTATACTCTTTGGTAGAAAATAAGATCATAGTTTAGATATTAGGCTCCTCAATGATGCAAAATTTAAATGAAAAACTTGTATATAGTCATGCTGTAGAAGAAGAAATTTTAGACTTCTGCGTAAGAAATGCAACTTTAGAATAGTTACAGGAATATGTTTTTAGTGGGAAATTGAATTCAATTCTAAGTCAAATTCAATGTGAAAGGTGCAATTCTACTCTGATTTAGTCTGATGAAGAGGGTATACCAAGAATGAAAAGTATTTCCGATAAGAGATTCGCGAACATCTGAAGATGTAACGTAAGGTGATGAAAACTGACGCCATAAAACAGTGGGCGTTAGAGTGTTCTCTTCCCCCTGCTGGACATTTTTTTGAAAGGAGAAGGTTAAAGGTTAGGAAGAAGATACCAAAATAGTCAGCTTTGGAGCATTTTGACGGAAAAGTTTATTAGAAAAACAAATGTATGATTCGTTTGAAATCAACTTGATTTCGATGAAATCTGGTATCTTGGTCGGAGAATCAAAAATTTTCTCGTAGAATTCTTAACGATTCTGCAAAAAAACTATTAATAAATAAAAAATTTTATAATACACAAACATTAGATGTCCGATAGTTCAGTGCTTTAAGTCAAAGTCAACGCAGAATTAAAATCTACGAAAACGCTGCATATAACCATCTAAGTTTCACATCTGTCAACGGCTTTCATTTTGTGTGAGGGACGTTTACACATTACCCTCTTAGGTTCGACAGCCGTGAGGACTGTTAATCAGAATGTACTGCTCTCTCCACTTGTCCATGCATCCGCTATAACCTCTTTTCATTCTATTAAGGGATGACCAGATTTCCCGTGTCAGCTCAATCAATCCGCGATGCCTCCTGAGTTGGTTTTAGTATCTGATGGAACTCTCGGTCTCCAATCGATTATCATGTTCCACCATCATTTCGACCTCATGAATCTTACGTGTTTGTAACACATCACACCATTTGATTCACTTGAATCAAGCATTGTATCTCCTCCCGACATTTGCTCCAAACCGATCACCAGTGAGCGCCAGTTAACGTTACGATCGCAAAGGTGCGAATTCATGGCAGAATTACTTCGAGTGATTTTATTTGAAACTCAGCGCTGAGTTCCGCGGCGTTTTTGAATTTTAGATTCACTGAAAGCTTTTGAGAGATGGAGCTTTTTGAATCCTTCGTAGCGCCTCTTTACTAAAAGTTTGAAAATCTTTTAACTTCGGTTGTTCCGGGAAAGTCTTGCTATTAGGAGAATCAAGGCCATAGTCTAGGAGTGCCAATATTTAAGGAAGCAAAATCTTCGTCAATTTAAAAACGATAATATGTGCCGAACATAAGTCCGCATCTCTAAATGATTAAAATTAAGCCATTGAAAACTTTACTAAACTTTAGCAAATATTAAGCTTAAGTCTAGAAAATTATTTTAATTTTAGTGGTATTTAAGCAATAAGAATTCTCCTTTTAGCAAGTATCTTGAGTCGTAATTTATGCGAATGATTTTAAATTTTCAATAGGAATAAATAAGTTACACGTAAATGATGTTCCAATAGCGAAGATTCCCAATTAAAGTTAACAAAGGTAATTTATGGGATAAAGATTAAAAAAATCTGACAGTATTTTATTCATAGAATATCACGATTCTCAAGATAATGATAATTCTCGGATCTCACGAAGTACGTCCTTAAATTTATGATACTGAATAAATAAATATTAAAAAAATAAAAATATATAGAAATGTATAAGACATTTATTTCTGTGCTTTATATCATATTAATATCACTGTATTTCATTTTTCTAACTATTAAAATTATGTGAATGTATTATATTTTGTTCTTACACAAAATGACTTGCTGCATGTCGTAAAATCTGTGGCCTTACTATTACTATTATTATGAAATGCGGTCAGTGTTTTCTCTCATGCTATATTACCAAGTTTAGACTAAGATTACCCTTTGTATTCCGATAAGCTATTCATAATCGCTCAGCGAGATAAATGTGAAAACTGTTAGCAGGTGACAGTAGGCATAAAGTAGAAGCGACGATTTTCTTGAGTAATTGAACAGAGCCGATCTTTTCTGGGAGTTTTCTCTACGTTTAAAGCGTTGGGTGCTATTTTGATAGATATTTTTCCTTCGTCGTTTGGAAGTCTATGAGACAGGTCACCGAAGGATCATCAACTTCTTCGTTTTCGGGGGATTCGCAACTTAATGCAGATGATAGCGACAACAAACGGAGAGAAGAAAAGATCTTTGGAGGAGGGAAATCCGTCAACGCACGTCTACCCCGAGAAAGAGAAATCTTTCCTTGTGTATACATTGGGATGTTGCCAAGGAGCAACGCTTTGGAGAGCGGGAGGGTGTCAGGAAGGCGATGACAGAGGAACAGAGAGGATGCTAGTCGAGTCGAGGACGTAGGAGAGAAAACAACAAGCAGTGGTGACAGTTTGAGAGGGTATATATCAACTTTTGTGCTTTATATAAATCCAAAATCCGCTACTTTCAATTTATCAGATCACGATTCATAAGATAGTAAGATAGTAATAGGAGGGGATTTATTATTTTTGTCTCCTTTTAGGCAGCCAAGACATTTTCCTGATATTTAAATAACGAGGAATAGATTATGATTCATACTCTGTAGGAATAATCTTCATTTTGATATTTATTTATTTTATTTATTAATACATCGCTACAGTTTGACATTAGTCAGGTGGCAGCCACAAACATCGTTAAATTACAGCCCCTTTTACCCTTATATTATTACAGTTATTATCCCTAAATAACATCACTATATTGTCCAACAGGATAAGGTCACTTTTTTTACAACAAAACATTCTACATTTATGTATATATCGAGGATATGTACGACAAATATTATTTTCTATTGCGTGCCTTACGGAACAATTATCCCCTGATTCAAATTTGTGTTTTTGTATCATTTACATTTGACAAAATTAATGCTTTCCTAAATTTATATACGGTATTTGACGGAATATAGGAAGCACCTTTCTTTCAAAATTATGGCTAAAAAAGTGACCCCGCGACTAATATACGAAAGTTCGTCCTTCTTTACCGCTTTGTTCGTTTCTGAAATATCTAAAGAGATGCAATCGAGATATCGAATAGATTGAAATATATTATCTTAAATGTCGTAACCTGAAAACAGAAATTTAAAAATTATATGGAGCTATTACTTAACTATAAGTTTAAACAGTGCTAATGAAAATTATTTCTGAGTTTTCCTTACTGAAATCAGGGTGCGTCCTATACGCCGTAAGATACGGTAATTATTATATCAAGTTTCAAATTCGACACCGGTCAAAAATGAACTCATTTAAATAAGATAATTTAAGCTTAAATTTCAATGGCAGATCAGGAAGAATTTGAATGGTGTATATTGAAAGAACCATTTAGCCTTAAGAAGTTGACTAAATCGATTTATGCTTGCAATATATAGAGCCCTGCAAACAAGCGCCGGGTTTATGAGTTGGAAATAGACCAACATAAGGCCGTGCGTTTTTATGGTACGTTTTTTGAGGTTTATGAAGATGCTGTTGACATAGCATCGGAATCGCCATATAAGAAAAAGGAACATCGAAAGTTAGATTGTATTTGCTCAATAAATTCAGATGATAGGTATCAAAAGTTCGGGCAAGTGATATACCTCGTGCTACAGGAAAGATCAGATACCGCGAAGACATACCAGTCAAATACGTGCTAGAACATATACAGTAGCTAACTAATATTCCTATAGATAAAGAGAAGTGAAAAATAGCGAAATGACTGAGATTCGAACAAAGGTCTTCATATCATCTGACAGTTATTCCAACAACTATACTGCGCCGATTCAAATCCATCACAATACACTCTGCTAGGATACTTTGTGAACAAAGTGAAAAAATGGGAGACCTGAGTTCGAGTCTTAATGTTTTCGCTATTTTGCACTTCTGTTTATCCATGTGTTTTAAGGCGCACGCCTCTACGTGCAAAGTAAGGTTCTAGAGCGTTTCACCAAAAGCGTTTCTCACAGGGAACGTTTCTCCCAAATAATATTTCACCCAAAGGATTTTTCATCCAAGGATAGTGTTTACAAAAGCAAGTTGGGGGTGGAAAAATGATTTGTCTCTTCACCATACCCTGTTTCAGAGTGCGTAATACAATGTCCTTCAAAATATCGAACGATATTCCTGTATCGAATCGTTTGATTGAAAAGGGAATTACTCTGCTTTCTATGGAATGAGAATGCTGTCAAATCTTCATCCGATCCTCTTCCACATCCCAACTTTTAGCATGTTAATTTCGGCTTCGATATGACGCGTAATCCGCCCGCGTCGAATTAGCAAATTGCGAAGCAGTCATCAAGGATTCTTCATGCTTTGAAAACGCTGTCGATTCGCCCTTTTTCTTTCTCCAGTAAATCCAGGTATTTTCTCATCGATTCCATTAAAGAGAGGGATCGTGAGGTGCCAATACCACTCCAAATAAGCCGTAAATCTGCGAATCCACCCGCTCTTCACAGCGCCGAAGCAAAACTGCTCACCGGGCATTATACGACTTTTCTGACGGTGAACGGCCTCGTATTTCTTGACAAAATTGCGCTATTCTTACTATTATTCGGAAAAGAGAATGAGTGTGCACCGGAGCTTGCGAAGGGTCATATTTCCTGCATATGTTGTCAGCATACGATTTTTACATTGTACGCCGATAGCACTTCCTACTTCCTACGTTTGTGGGAATAAATTTTCCAGAGTTTGTTCTTATTTCTCTATATTTGCATACTACTCTTCTACTGAATGATCGAAGCATAAATTCTACATTTTTCATGAAATTCTATCCTCTTAAAAGGACCCAGACTTCCGTGGTCGAATACTCCGTTTTTCCTTTCTCGTAAATTTCTTTTAATTCTGGGGTTGGGCGAAAACGTAAAAGAAAACCAACTGATTTTATCGTAACGAAAAGATTTAAGAAGTATTCGAGTTTCTCAAGTAAATTGTGTTTTAAAAATTGAATTTCTAAAATCAGAGCCCTTCGAACTGAACCCTGTGGTTCTCTTCTTCAAATAAGAGAACCACAGGGTTCAATCCCATAGTCAATCAAACCCGAATAGCCACGTGGGTTCACCACAGGTGAAGGCAGTCCCGAGTTCGATTCCCGGAGGGGACCCATGTGTGCATAATTACCTTAGCTGTTGAGAAAATTCTAACAATATCAATGCAAAATACGTCTAGCCAGTTATTTGCCGTGCCTCTCGGGAGAAAATACTTTTTCCTTCACTAAACACGAGTTATTTCTAAAGGATTAAAAAATCTTGTAATTTCCAATGAAAAGGTATTTAATTGTAACGACTAGCTTTCTCTTCACTCGATGGTGGGTTAGTCCGACCATATTCAATGTTAATTAGTATTGCTTAGAAGTTGCACATATCTCTTGTTTATATACAAAAAATTAATTATAAATAAATACATATACATTGTTTGCACATCTACAAAAGATTTTGTATCTATTCGAAAACTTTCCGAAATTCAAATTTTAAATACACATAAATATGATAAAAAGGTTTTTTTAAAAATTTAATAATACATTTATATAAAAGAAGAGGATACTGGCACGTGAAGCATATTAAAATAAAAAAAACTGATTCGAATTAATCTGAATTTAATTAATTGAACCTAATTGAATTGAATATAATTAATTAATTAAAAGGTTTGAATTTTCGTCAGATTACATTAAACAATAATTAGCCTATAAGGATACGTACGTACACACAAAATATACGTTTTCATAAACTTCACGGGGATCCTGGATAGCTATGCGGGCAGCTCTTTCGACTTTGGCAAAAGCTGTCCCGGGTCCCCTCACGAGTAAAATAACCTCAGCTGACAACAATACTACTGCTTAAATTCACTTTGTGGACTTAATATATAATTGGGTTTTAATACATTTAGATCCTCCAGAGCTAAGGATTTGCTCATTAAAGTGGTTAAGCTATGAATAAAAATGTAAAATAACAATTTTAAAATCACAATATGAGTAATAGTCAAAGAGTTTATCGCTTATGATGGTAATTTTAGTTGAAAACTGTCTGAAAATGTGTGCATTCCCACGATACAAATGGCATAGTGAAGATATATTCTGAGTATTAGTTTTTTTTACTAACTCCCATGTATACACCTCCATACTTTCGTGCTTGAAGATATTGGATATGCCGTTAGAATAATTTAAAAGCATTCTTCTCGAGTTAACATAATATGGGTTTTTTTTAGAAAGTCCATTCATGAAGAGAAAGAAGGACATTCTCGACCGTTGCTGAAAGGTTTTCCTGCACCATCTAAGTGAAACCTCCGTCTACATCGTTTCCTCTTCACTTATCCTATCCATAAATTTTCTCCTTTTTCTCTTATGTCTTCTTCACATCTGAACGTTTCTTAATTTTTTTCTGCTTCTTTCCCGAGCTATCGCTACGAGAAACTTTCCTTCTTCTCACCATCGCTTTCCTGCCATGTTTCTCGGACCACTGATTTTTTGGCTTCTCTCTCTGCGATGGAATTCCGGTCGATGAATTTCTTCTCCTCTTCCTTTGGATGTGTCGACCCTCGAGAAATACGCTGACGACTCTTCCGTCCGAATATACAAATCGCGAATCCACTTCTCTGGATGAAGGGATTCATCTCAATGTGCACTTAGATGTTGCATTTTTAGATGGAGAGTTCATGCGACTGATTTAGTACTTACTTTAATTATCGAAAAATATCTGTATTTGGAATCCGGGTTTTCGGAAGCTTGGATGTCAGAAGGTGTTGCGTATAGAGATTTCCGTGTTTATATGAAGCTGATTTAGTTCATTTTTATAATTTGGATAACACATAAGCTATTGATTTTTTAGTGGATGAATATTTACCCTGCGGCTGAGCGTTTCCATCACTTACAACCCTCTACTTTAACCATCGTATTCATCTTTACCTTATCCTTAATACGACGACCGCTTGCCTATAATTTAATAACAATATGATGTCCTCAAAAAGTTTGCTGAAAGCAATTTTATTTGAAACAGCCTCTGTTGATCATCTGTAAAATTTAACATAATATTCAAATAGGGTTTCATATTGAATATACCAAAGTTGAGCGGTATACATGATTATTTGGTATACCAGTTTGGAATCTTCAGAAACTAGCATAAAGAATTGGTCATTCATGCTGTTTTTTCTTTTGATGAAGCAGTTTCAAGGGAGAGTATAGAAAGTGGAAGTATTTTCCTGTAGAGGTGTATTTTCTTCTAAAAGCAATGTTAATTGAATAGAATATTCCACGATTGAATCTCATGAAATAACTTTTGACCCGTTTTTGGAAATTATCTTCCTGAAAATGTTTGTTAGATATAAATATGTTCGGCAACACTTCATTAAGAATATGTATTTTGAAATACGTTCTGAAAATAATGATATTAATTAAGTCCATATGGGAACTCACGTTTTAACATAAACTAAAAATGTAGTAGTAAAACTTACGAAGTTGATATAACATACTAAGTTTTCGTATGTTTTATCAACGTTATCTCAAAATCGGAAAAAATATTGTACGATCTAAATGAGAACCTTCATTCTGTTTACTGCTTGTCCCAGCTATGTAATTCTATTATTTTTAATCTAATAAAAAAATAAAGCCTACAATCGATAAAATTGAAGTTGATAGGTGTTTTGTGGTTAGAAATCGCATAGGTTAGGACCAGGTTCTTAAAGACATTCGGCGCTTGGAGAATTCCTGATTCTCTTACAGGTTCTTAAAGGTAAATAAAAGGTAGCCCAATAGTTGCAAAAGGAGCACATTTAATATTCTGTAAAGATTGACAGCTGTTGAATTCCAGGTTTTTGAGCTTTGAGCGAATGTAAGAGCATTTATACCCACATTTGCTCTTTATTATAACGGACGAAAAATTTAACTTTTGATAGCAAGAAAAACGTTAAGGAAATTTGTTGAATTTTAGCGAAGGAATCGAAAAATCTTCGATTTGTGGAGAGCAAAAATATAGCTTTGTGCATGTGGAAACGCAGATAGATTCTCCATGTTTTAAGCCCAAAGATACGATAGATCTTATGAGATGTTAATGGAAGCAAAGCTCTATGCGCCGTTTATCTTTCAATCAAAACGCTCGTATGATAGAAGTAGAAAAGGACAGCTTCAATGGGCACGTCCGAAATCATATCCAAGGATAATGAAATGACATGCATGACACATAGAAAGTTAGCCTGCCAAGCGGCGTTTCGTTTTTACGGGAGAAGAGAGAGAGAGAGGTTCACAGGTCTACTTGCTGCATCACGACTTCCGCGGCAGAGGGGATATAGATTGAGAACCGCCTCAAAAAAGAGGATATTTGGAGAGGTTTTGGGAGTCAGGTGGACACGGTTTTAAGTGTGACGTGGGGCTTCAGACCATAAGAGATTAACGTAACGTTTGCAGGGCAGATAGGGTCAGAGAGTGAGAGATGGCCTGTGAAGGATAAAAGGAACACGAGACAGGCCAACGTGAAGTCGGGAATTATCTCAAGCGTTCCCATGACAACTAACTCCGTGGCTTGCGAGCATATTGACTTCTGGAAAATATTCCACGATGGAAACATGTGTAGAGATGTGGTTAATAATGTGGGGAAAATATGTTTATCAAACTATATTTATCTTAAAGATCGCATCGTATGATAAAATTGTATATTGAGAGCTTCACAGTTACATATAATGCCGCTTGTTTTCTAATCATTCTAGGTATATAAAAAACCCAAGTCTTTGGCAATCGCAGAAAGACTATGTCGCAGTCGAAATTCCAAATTATTTGGGTCCATTTAGTATATTTAAAACAGAAATCTAATAATCGAGCTACACTTGCTTTAATTCCAAACAGATGCCCATACGAGAAAGTTATAATAGTAACCCAGAATGGTCACAGGTGTAGGGAAAAGGTGATCAAAATTTTCAGTATCAGAGAACCAGCAGGAAACGTTTTTTGGCAAAATAATCAATTATGTTGTTAAAAATTTAAAAATGTAAGTTAAGGTTGTTACCCACCGTAATTTTGTGCATGCCGATCTCAACTTAATTAGAAATAAAAGAAATAATGTCCTCAATCGAATTTCATTTCTCATAGCCGATTGCAGAGCATTTAAAAAACAAATACATTTCAGAGAGAGTTCACAGTTTCTGAAAAGAGATCCAAAATAAATTCGCCGCCTAGTTTCTATCGAGTCGCATGGCTAAATCCAATGAAAAATTGGGATAAACCCACAGCTAGAACCTTTTGTGCCATCTACGATATTTTCTTAGTTTTGGACTCTCTCGTAGATGAAACGACACTGTTTTCAAGCGAAACAGATTTACAGCTTATTCTTTTTAACCAAAAACGTATAATTTACTACCACATGAAGAATAAAATCAAGAAAATCTATGAAAAATCCTAAATTCCTTTACTTCGTTACAGCAGTGGATGGAAGTTTTTGGTTGTTGCTATGCGTTGCAAAAGGTAAATTATACACGAGCAGAATTTTAGAAAGAGAAGATAAATAAATAAGAAAGGAAAAATTGGAATGAATTTAAGTTGTGTTGGAACGCAACATTTAGCGTTTCATATAACTTTTTCAGTGAGATGATAGTACGTTCTTCGAAAAGTAGGCATGATTATTATACTTAAACAATCATAAGATTGTGCTTCTGTGATTTACGAAATTCAATGATACCATCTGAAAGTCATAGAAGTAAGTTATTTTCGTGACGGTTATGTTTAACTTGATTTCCCATTAGTTTCGCATTAATAACTGCTTTGAAATCATATATATCTGATCTGCCAATAAATATTGTCATACGTTTGCGCTTTTTGAATAGGAAATTTAAATGGGGCAGTATGCAAATTTATGTGAGATAACACTTTATGATATAAGAATTTATAATTATACAATATATAAAGAAAGAATGAATAAGTAACACTTCGTACTTTCCACAGGAAAACACTGTTTCCTGTGGAAATTTCTTTAATTATGACGTTCCACCAAGTAAAGCTAGAGCTCATTGATTATGCAATATATAATTTATAAAATTTATATAATTTATAAAATTTTCAGTGACACCTGCCAGTGATATTATTTGTCATTATTATCACCATAATTCTTTTTGTTCTTCCACGATATTTTGATAACATAAATTATAATCGAGCATCCATGAGGTAATTAATGGATATAATATGCAAATTTCAAAAGACATAGGATGAATTCTTTGATTTTGCATATAATCAATGTTTTTCTCTAATCTGATCCATTTATCACGCAGGATTACTGGGGATTGGCAGGAGAGCTTTCTGTTGACGATAGACAACTAAGCGAAACATTATGCAGAGTAATACCTACCATAATTTATCGAATCATTATTAATGATGTTTCTTGCAGATTTGACCGACTTTGAAAGTACAGAATCAAAAAAGATTAGGAAAAAATTATGTAATGGGCTCAAAAAAATATAATCATCCTATTTCTTCCATGCTTTCTGCAATAACCGTCAAATTCACCCTCCATAATAATGGATAATGGAGCGTAGTTATTGTTTAACATGGAAGGTGGAACTACAGGGGAGTAAATGCATAGCGGAAAAAGTACAAAGGGGTTAGAGGCTTCATCCGCTGACGCGGAACCTTGCGCGCATTCTGGCGGCTGTGGGCATAACTATCGCTCCGCATCGCTCGTTGCTTCCACTTCCGCTTTGAATGCGGCAAAATAAAACGCTCGTATCTTCCTCAGCTCATCTTTTTCGCTCACTTTAGTGCATATCAGTTTCTCCCCATTCTTTCACCTCTTCCCTGTCCTCATGGTTTTCTCCTCACTCCTTCCTTTTAGCGAGCGTTAGGTGATATCCGTCGAAATGGCGGGGCGCTCTGGCCTAACTTATACGCTTGCTTAAACAGCTTACAGGCTATTCCCTTTAGGTGAGCAAATTTGCAGCCTCGTTCATTCATAAAACCGAGCCAAATAAAGGGGTTGTGTTACTTTTTTCCTTTGAAACATTTTCGTAAAAGTACTTCGCCTACCTTTCTTTGTTAGAGATTCTCTCTCATGGGATACTCAACAGTTATTTTAATTTCCATTTAATATAGAGATAATATTCAAATTAAAATCATCAAGTATGAAAAAAAGACAAATTTCTTACGTAATTTATTGTTACGTCGAATAATTTTCCCTTTAACCTTACTGCTCCGTATGGTGATGCTTTTTTTACAGTATAAAATATTCAGTGAATATGTTTTGCGTTTAAAAAAATTTTTGTAAGTTCCTCCACATTTTTCTTAAGAAATGCGAATGTTTCTATTGATTATTTTTTAGTTATTTTTTCATTTCACTTTGGCAACAGATGAACAACGAACGGCTACGGTTTTCTAACACTCGATTCTCTTCAAAGTTCGCGTTATTACTCATTTACAACGGAAATATACCCATAAATATTTAATATGAGCAGACCCACTGAGACAGACAACTGAAAGTTAATACCCGTGATGGCAGCAAAAAAGAGATCCTTCGCCCCTGGATTGCCGCAATCCAATTCACATGGTTTGCCCCTGGGTTGCCGCGACCCAACCAACATTTGGTTGCCCCCTGAATTGCCGCAACCCAAATTGCATGTTTGCCCCTGAATCGCTGCAACCCAACTCGCGTCCACTTCGCCAGCGTTAGTTTTTTAAAGGTTATGTTATCTAAAGAAGCCGATGTATTCCTACGTTCTGTAATGGCTGATTGTCGATTGCTATACAAGTATACGATATACATATTAGTCAACCTGATAAATTGAAAGGGACTCAGTAACAACCTTTTTTATCTTTTAAGTAAATTCATAAATCTATCTTAAATTATCCATTGATGAAGTATAATATTTTTGCAACCTTTTTTGGTTCATTTCTGCTCAAAAGGCTCTTTCTTCCTCAATTTCGTTGGATTTAGCGAACAAAATCAGCAAGACCACCTCAGGGCTTTGTAAAATGACGTCACTGTTTAGCTAATGGAGCTTTCTACTCCATTCTGGAAATTTATGGAGATGTATATCATTAGTGATGGAAAACCGTAGCTCATTACGCTAAAAAGAGGAGATGTTTCGTGGAACTATGTTGAAGTACTTGCGAGAAGAAATGGGATATATGTTTTTGCGAATTAGATTAATTACGTAGGTTTACAGCAGTGTTTTCCAGCACAATTCGTTGTAATATGTGGAATTTTTGAGAGAAAATTGTGAGGGTAAATACTTATAACATTAAATATTGGAGCAATATATGCATTTTGGAAGTTAATGGTTTAATGAATTGATACATGTGGTAGGTATGCTTGTGAAATACAGAAATGAATTCGCGTTGGTACTATTCATTTCCTAAAATAGATATATCGATAGACACTTAATTGGCGACGTCAGGACCACGTAAGCCTCTCCTCTATCTGTATAGTATTTGATTCTCACAAAGATTTATGAAAAACAAAAAAGTAAAGAGAAGACGGTGGGAAAAATTTTGCGGGAAAATATTTGCAACGTAAGGTTGACAAGGAAAAACCGACATTGTAGGAAAATTACACATAGAAGGGGGTTATAAAATCTCACGATAACACAATAAAAAATAAAAAGGCAGTATATAGGTAATATACAAGGTAATATAGTCACATTATAAAAATATCAAATGAAATGAAAAAATAGAAGATCCAAAATACCTATAAAAAGTATGTTTGATAAAAGAGATAGATAATTACAAACAGCATTACATTACAATTCTTCAAATTAAAATAGTAATATGAATGTGAACATATATTTAAGACTTCCATAAAAATAGAAGATTTAAAGAGGAAGAATTGGCGTTGAAAGTGGGTTTGTATTTTCTTCGTTTTCTGTAGCTGGGTTTACATAATCTTTTTGAAAAACTTTTAAGCAGGATCTTCAATCCATCATTTAAATATTATGTGATTAAAACGAAAAATTGTATTAATTAATTTTACTATTCTTGTAGATTTATTTCCGGATCTGAATAAAGAAATTCAGTTAGGAAAAGAATCTTTTATCTTTATTTTTTCACTTACATGACGTAAAATTTTCTGTAAAGGAACTTTGACCGATTGAGATGTGTAATAACATATTTACCCACCAATAAAGGCAAAAACAGATATATTTTAGGTAATATTAGGAAAGAACATTTGCTTCAGGGATTCCGGAAGGATATTGGGACTTCCACATATCCATGGACCAGCGTTGCCTTTTACTCATCTCGTATTTTAGAGTAGAAAAAGGAATCAGAGTTTCTTTCGTTCCTTCTCAGAGTTATTGAGCTACAAATCTACTTCTTTCCTGTTTGTCACAGAGCTTATTTTATCAACTGCTCTTGCTTTAGAGTCATTAAGCACGTCTCAATGCTATTTCATCCTTACAACTCAACCCATCCTCTATCTAATTCGGTTGAGCTTTTAAGAGTGTTCTTTAGTCCAATGGCAGCTCATTCGCTGAAAAAATACACTCGATCCTAAAGAAAGAAGATGGCAAAGCTTTTACAGGTCTTTTTCCACACGCAACGTTCTCTTATTCTTTTCAATCCTTTCCTGCACTGTTACTATCCATTACATCTGATTTGTAAAAAAATCTACACTGCAGTTATTTAAGTGGAGATTGGTTCACGATATGAAATGTAATCGAATAAAATAATGCAGCTCATTTGTCTGTCATCGATCAATATGCGTTTATTTAGACATCATGAATTTCAGGCGTTTGTATGTATTCTGCGGAAGGGTGATAATTATCTGCTACCCAGAGTGCAGTAGAGAAAGATAAAAATTGAAATGGAACTTGAATTAGTCTTCGATGCCTTATAAAACCGCGTATAAATATTCCAGTAAATGTTATTATAGGAAAGCGTTCAAATTTCTGATAATGCTCCATTCTAAAATTTATGGTCAATTTGTTTAACACTCCCTTACAATCGGAATTTACCTTTTTTAATATACAATAATTAAAAAAAGATCGATTGTGGAAGGGTTTACCGTGTGGAAATCCATGAAAAGGAAAAGAAATAAAATAATGCTACGTGTTTATATGGAAATACTTCAATTTTATTTTATTCCTAATTTTCCCTACAATAATTTAATGAAATTAAGCTACTTTCGTCGCTACTTCTTTGTAAATATTGATTAAAACTGTTTTCGTTATTTACGTAGATCACTCATTATCGCCGAGAGAAAGACTGCTTGCAAAATTTTATTCAATATGAATAGATTAAATCTAAAGTACGACATTTAATACAGGGCCTTGTTACAGTCAAATGGCATCTGCAGCCGTTGCAACGTATTGAAACATATTATTCCAAAAATACAAAATCTTGAACGTACTATGTATTCATTGACGTATACGTATTTCACTAAGAACCTTACTACGAAATATGGAATATTGCCCAAGGGTAACTAACCTATTATTATTGATTAATTGCGATTGTCGATACGTTAATCTGTAAACAACAGATTCATAATTCTTAGCAAATGATTTAATATGGTCGTATACCAGATTTGAGACACCAGATAACTAAACTCAATCAAATATATTCTTATCTGTCTTTTGTTCGCTAGTTATCTTTAAACGATTACAACGTGCTTGTTTTGTGCTGAAATTAGCAATCTCCTATGCATTATGCAGGAATCTTGTGCCGGAGTACCCGAATAACCGGGAGCACATATCTCCCAAGTTTATCTATTTGTGGCGAAGATAGCAAGCAGTGCTATAACGAACGTAGTTTGGGACAGTTTTATCTTAAACTTCCGCAAACAACCTCAATATTATCTCCCTCTACAGCAAATGAAGCTCACAAGCTGAAAGAAAGCAATCGATATACTTTTATAGCAGATTTCTGTTGAATGTCTGCATTAAATTAAGTATTTAAAAACGAATTCATGAATTCCGTAGTATTTCTAACTCCAAACTACTACTGGTTTAGCTTAAAAACACGGGCATAATATGTAAATAAGTTGCTCACTTTAAAATGAAGTATTGCTGCCGATGGGCGATAACTCAGAGATTCAACTTTTTTTTGGGGCGAGAGATCCTCTTTTCCATCATTTACACGAAAGCAGTGTTTTTACCGTGTAAATGAGATAATACCGGAGGATTTTTTTTTCGGAATTTCAAAATTCCTAAATATTTGGAAATTTAAATTAGGTAAATGGAGGCTCTGGTATTTGGTTTCCCATCGCATGTTTTGCATAAGCGGAATTCCAAAGCCCCATCGTTCATCTGGATTCTTTTGAGTTTTCTTTTTATGGATTCTAACAGACAACGAAGTTAAACTATGTGCTAATGAATGTGGAAATCCTATAAAAATCTCTCTTCATTCGTATGTACATTATTGTGTGCGAGCATTTCGCAGCGTGGATTAATAAGTTCGTTATTATATAAGCACTTTGTTATGCGCTCTAAATAGTTTAATATGTTGCAGGCATAAGTTTATGGTCAGAATATTTGGCATATCTGTGAGTCCAGTGGAAATTTATTTCTATCATCATCCGCAATCACCCGGATTGGCGAAATGCGAAATACGAAATGGCGAAATTTCTGTCTGTTTTGTTGCTATTATCAGCGTATTTTGTTTTACATCCAGCTACTTTTCCCTTTTTTCTGTTTTAGTGACATCACTCTACTTACGAGTAGCATGCTCTATTATGTTGACCCTCCAATCGTACTTGTAGCATTATACGCCTGACCTACTAATAATTAAAAATGGCATTACGTTTTGTGGAAAAGACTAAATTAATGCAAAAATAATAAATTATTAAACAATTCCTGATCTGATATTATATTAAAAAAAAACAAATTTAAGTCAATTACTTTCAAAACATTTTGATTGTTATATATTAGAGAAGCTTTTAGAGAACATTTTAGTTCTCATCTAACGATTTAAAAAAATAAATTGACATTCCAGTAAATAAGAGCACTCTGGCGTATATGATCATGTGTCCTATACATTGGAGATAGAGAACCTTTGGTATCGAAAGAAAAAATGTTGCAATCGGCTGTCATTAAAAAAGATTGGATTGCGCATGAAATTATTATACCCGACTACTCTTCAATGGAGTATTGCCTTCATTAAATAGTTAAATATCGAAAATTTGCAGAGAAAAGCAAATGCATTCGATAGGAAAAAGTAAGTAGAATAGTTTCTATATAATTTTGAACCGTTTTCAATCTCTTTAACTCGAGGGAAGAAAAATAATTACAAAATTCGATGTAAATAAATTATAAATATTAAAGAATAATTTATATAGGCACATTTATTTATGGAAGTGATGAAAATTCCTTATGTTAACTCACCTAAAGCACATGCTCTTTCCTATGTGATCGCGTTTCTACTTTATTTCTTTTTCCAGATTTATTTCAAAATATTTCTCATTTATTCCCTAAACGATGATGTTTCGTACATGATCGTATACTATCGCTTTTAGTATGAAATATACATTATGCATTAGGTTCATATTTCGCATGTTTATACTCCTCCAAATAACCCCGGCTCCAATTTTCATAATCAGCAATCGAAATCGTCACGTACCGGAAACTCCTAGATGAGAGCACACACGTTTCCGAGAACATCAATGCAACATCATCGCGTCGATCTTTCCGAGATAAAAATCATCGAATTACGTTTTGAATATTTCCACAATAAAAACCGCTATCTTCGAAATCCGTTTCGAAACACCCCCATAAAACCAAGCGTGCCCCATTTTATCTACCTTTGACTTCGGTCTCGAAAACATACGGATCGGATTCAATTTATATCGAAGAGGATTTACTATTCGGCTCGAATTAAATCGGATAAATCGTCCCCTAACAAATTCGGTGGGCGGCCGAGGGCTATCTGCATGCGCCGCTATCCGCTCAATCGTCAACTGTTAGCGAGAACAATTTCGCGCCGATTGCTCCATCTGGTGCCCCTTCCCGAATCTACGACACGGGTAACGGCATGTTAACATTTGCGACGATCAATGAGAATTGACAGCAGAGCACCAATATTTGAGTCAATAGCCACGAGGGAGTCCCGCAATCCCCTCCGTTCACTCTCCCCGGGGAAAATATGATTGCGAATGTAATCCAATCAATCCCGGATGCTGAGGAATCAGGGCGCTCCGCAGGCGTCGTGGGAATTGGGAGGGGCATAGTTCCCTCAAATATTTCATGTCTGAGTGGAATGAAGATTACTTTGTGAGTTTAGATTACGCTCCCGCGCAAAAGGTAACCGAAAGGGAAGTAAAATTTTCTAATTCATGAAGTTTTGGAGCGGGCTTTTGATTAATCACCGATGCTTATTCGGCTTCACAATATTTGGAGTGCTGTTCTAACTTGGAAATTATTGACGAAGAAGCCTTTGAAATATTATTTAAGGGGCGACATCAATCTATGTATAAGAGAATTGATGTATGTACGTCCACATAAATCTAGAACGCCTGGAGAGATTTCAATCAAACTCGGTACATGTACGAGAAACAATCTGAAAAAATACGTCTTTACTACTTTATTAGAGTGGGGAGTGAGGAGTGTAAAATAAAGCGTCAAAATAACCGAAATTAGTTTCGTATCCATAGTTTTATCTGAATTGATACATACATTACTCAATATCTAAAAAAAATACTACAAAGGTAAGACCCATAGCACTAATAAGGGTGGAAGTTGAAGAATGAATAATAAATTACTAAATTACCGGAATTATTTTCGATTCCATAACTTTATCCAACACTTTAAGGGTGAGAATTAACCCTTAGCATCCATTGGTGATGGTGAGGTAAAATATATTCAACTGACCGAGATTTGAATGCATAGTTTTATTTAAGCGGTGGCTAAGTTGACAGTTCCGACACCATTCGGATGTTAGAGAAAATTTCAGTACCCATTCTAGTCTTAGATGATCGTTTTGAAGGAAAGGAAACTCGGAAGTCCTCCGGTTTATCATTTTTCAGTAAATGTGACAGTTCCGAATCACGAGGACAGTCTAGTAAGGGCTGAGCATTTGAGATCACTACATTTTTCCCACGGACAACTTTATAATGCTTAAGAGTAATTCGCTTAAGAATTTATTTATTCTTGCTCCCGAAAGTGAAATTTAAAATGTTGTTTATAACAAAGTTTTGAGTTAAATTGATATTAAAGCGAATTCGTAAAAGATCTCACTACGTTATGTGAATACTATATTTATACTTTAAAATACCGATAAATATTATTAATTCAATTTTACTATATAGACAGTATTAATTTCTTTTTCTCTCAAATGGTAGATTAGAATAAATACATACTCGGGCAACACCGGATAATCGGCTAGTTAGAAAAAGTTTTCTATGCCAACGATTCAAAATGATGTCCTTCAGTAAAAATCGTTATTATCGTGTTCCTCTTGATTCTCCCAGATGAAACCGAAGTGGACTTCTTATTCTTTATAATTTTGAAGTCAAAAGTACAGAAAAAAGTTTTTCTGCAATCGTAGATCACACAGGATAGGGATTTGTTGATGTAAATCAAGCACAAAGGTGTAGAAAACTAAAGAAAGAGAGCATATGAGAAAAGTGGACGAAACTGGGGTCCAAACCCGGAACTTCCACTCACACCGCCGGTTTTAACACCACAATTAAAAATAAATATATGCAAAAACGTGAGTGAAAAAGCTTCGTATTTCTGGAGAAAAACAAGATCAACGAAAGCACAGGCTCATATAAGACCCCAGTTTCCATCTTATTGTTTAATCATTACTATTCAATATATCTGCATCTACTTTCGCTACCGAAATAACATTCTGTGTATTTAATTTATCTTGTTAATAAACAAGTCAATGAGGTCGATTGAAAATTTAAAATTAAGTGTTATTACCATTCCAATTTTTACATCAATATCTTGTTCATATTTTATTTGTTTCACCATTTTCTGAAATACCACTTGAATGAACAGACTCATTTGATGACTTAGAGTGAAACGTCTTTAAGTGAATCATCTTTGTGTGAAGCAACTTAGAGTAAGACATCGCCCGGGGCGAAGCGGTTTTTTGAAATGCCCTGGAACCGTTCCGTTATCTTGAAAAATCTCTATTATTATTATTTAAAAAAATGTGATATCCGAGGTTACAAACATTCTCTTTTTCCTATTACAACATTGTTATTTAGGAAATCATTCCACGTGTTAAACTCAATAGACCAAAAATTTTCCCGGTCGACCGCGTGGGAAGGTATGGTTGGGGTGAGGAAGGAAGTGGGATGGCGGAAGTAAGGCGAGGGCATCCTGGAAAAGGAAAAGATTTAAGAATCCGATATCGCGCGATGAAAAAATTAATAATCGGGATTGAAATTGGGCGGAGAGCGAGCTATCGACCGCAGCATTCCGCCGGAAGTTATTCCGCGGAGTCGGCACTTAAATATTCGGCCATTATTCCCCTCTGAAAAAAGGCCCACATAGACTCAAAACTTTAGAAGCGCAGGATTTCCTTGAAGTTTATTCATTGCTTTTGCAGGAATTCGGGGAAAGGAAGCGACCTCTTCCCCCACCTAAACACGTCCCATCCCCCATCCTTCTCTAAATTACCTCTTCACGCATGCAAGAATTTTTTCGGAGCTGTGATAAATAACCAAGATCAACGATGTATCACTGAGTGGAATTCAAATATGTTCCAATTGGCTTCTCTGAAACTTAATTACAGCATATATAAAAAGTTCAATAACGATAATTTTTCTTATTTTTCATTTGACCCTCAGAGTTAGTCTCTTCCTAAGTTACGAAGAAAAATTCATCTACCTGCTGGCAGTATTACTTGAATGAATATTTCTGGCTGTAACCCTTAATCTGTATGATTAGTATTGTTTTGGCTTATTACGGTCCATGAATTGCGGCAATGTGTTTGGACCCTGCTGAAAAGTATTTATCCGCGAATTAGAAAAGGTGCAACGAAAGAATATACGTTTTGTAAAAAATGGCGATGATAAATCGGTAAGTGCTATTCAGATGCCTCAGGAGCAGAAGGGGAATCTTTAGATGAAAGAAGGCTCAATCAGAGATTAAATTTACTTGATAAATTCAGACAGAGTACGTTCATAGAAGATGTAAACGATATTATGCGCCCTCCTTGTTATTTAGGCCGTTCTGATTCCGCGCAAAAGATCAGAAAAATAGATGCTAGAATAAGTCGATCCGAGAATTAAGCTTTTCCAAGAACGATTGGCGAAAATACTTTACTAGGAAAGTAGAATCATGGAGCTTACCCTTCACGCCAAAGGGCGGCTTGCAGGGTACGTATGTATATATAGATGAATGCGTTGTTTAGTAAAAAAAAGATAAAGTTAGGGTATTTTCTTTACTTATTTATTTATTTATGAAAAAGTATATGCATTATTGTTTGTTGTTTGTATCTGGCGAAGATTATTCACCTCAATTCTTAACGCTAGCAAAGATGGACCTGAAAAAATTCTTCACATTGAAAAATACTGCAGCAAAAGTGTGACAATATTCAGATTATGAAAAGGGAACTCGTTCTCTAATAGGAGATGATGAAGGCAAAGAGCGAACTTTGATTATCTTTTTCTTTCAGTATATTGTATTTTCACATCGCTTACCTTTTCTATTAGTGTACGGTGTATAATTTACGAATGTAAATGTAAATCAAATAACCATCTAGCAAATGTATTTTTGAGGAAGCTATTCTCTTGTCTCATATACAAATTATAGTCTCGATGTGTAGGAGTTCTATTTTTACGGAACCTACCCATCTTATAAATTGAATTGGTTTAATGGAAAGTTCTCCATAGGTTATTTGTTTTCGTTTTATTAAAGTTAAAATAGAAGAAAAGTCATATCAAACACCAAATTTTTCATTCACGAAATTCTTCTTATCCTTCAGAGCAAAGAGAAATATTCTTATATTTGTTCATTTCCCTGTCACTTTATGCGTAAAATGGGGCAAGTGAAAGAAGTTCTAGTAGTAGTGAAAGTGTATCTATACTTGATTGTAACTGCAAGGTCATTTTTTACTTTTGTGGAATTAGAACAAGAGGGTTTTCTAAAAAGTGATGTACAAGAGAAATAAAGTTTAAATTTATAGCTTTAGACGAAGAAAATTTCGGCTTTGGAATATCAAGATAGTTATCCTACAGCGATTCCCGTCACAGTGAAACATAAGATGTCAATATATACTACATTAACTCTGAATTCACTCCATTTCAGAATAAGCATCCTAACAGCCTTTTTCATCCATTAAACCCCTCTATATGTTTCTACTGTTAGTCTACAGGTCTTTCTTGACCTATTTTTCGCCGTATTTAGCCAGTTGTCATATTAGCCGTCTAACGTGGTATACGAAAACGTCTAGTTAAAGAGAAACTTTTATATCCACACCGCTACCTGGAACAAAACGAAATTTAAAATTCTGGCGTACGTTTATACTTAAACCTGATTTAAATCATTATATCATTAATTTCCTAAAAATGTAAAACTTTGATTCATTAGAATTCATTTTGAAAAAATAATTTTAGCTTTTTTGGTTGTATTTATTTAGGGGTTAAATATATACTCTTTGTATCGATCTGAAGCAGTATATTTGTCAACTACCTCAGATGTACCGTTGAAATGCACATTTGAATTTACCACGTTAAATTAAATTCTCAAAAAGTGCGATCATGGAGAAAAATGTCTTGAGTAACGAAAAAATGAAAGCGATATAAACAAAAACATATTTGATGAATACGTAGAAATAGTTAAGCCTAAGTCTGATAAATAATTTACTAAAATGAAGGAAGGGACAAGAATTTTTCAATATTGCTACGGCAGCAAAATTTAAGATGAAAGTAAAAGGGTTTCTTGGAAAAATATATAGGTGAGAACGAACACGAGCAAAAGAAAAAAAACATAAATGAAGGATAATCCACGAATTAAAAATTTCTAGTGAAAAACGTCTCTCCCATGTAACAAAGAAACAAGCTCAGCATAAATGAAAAAGACCTCAAATTAATTGCGCACAAAAATTCTAACCTTGTCAGCAATAATTAAATCCTTCTTCCCCGGGGTTCTTTCGAGAATTCTTCAGATAATTTATGCATCTTTTTGGCTACCTGTGATCTTGAATATCTGGGGACTAAAACCTTCTTCAATAAAAATGGAACCTTTTTCCTTGTAAATAGGATAAATGAAAACCTTTGGAAGATGATTGTGAAATGATATAATGTAGCATTACCTCAGATGGAGCAGAGAAGTCATAGTTATGGTAAATGAATATTCAGAATCTATAGTTCCACCGCATGGAAAGTGACCTGCGCAGAAATTTTTGCGTATCTCTTCCTCAGAAGAGTATATCCCCACTCATCAATGCTCTCCATCCTGAGCATAGGACCATCACCTACTCATGCATTCCTGATTCTTATTAAGATTATTAAAAGTCCGACAGCTGGGGTAGTTTTATAAATATAGGTTCTCATCGGGAATCGAACCCGGAACCGGTTTCACCAAGGGCGATCGCTCGACACACTTAACTGTTCAGGAGCTTATTCCATTCGTTCTCACAGATTTCTCACATGTGCTTTGATTATATTCCCGTAAGTAATCGAAGAGCACGCGGTTAGCTGGAATGTTGCGAGGCAATCATCAAAATTATATCTCTATATGAAAGTTGCCTCAGGTTTACTTCAGAGGTAACCTAAAGCTTTCATTGTATATTTATGTGAGATATTTTGCAATTTTTATTCAATGAACGAAAGCAAAATAAAACATCTATCTATCCAAATTAAAGGAAATAAGAACTCGGCTCTTAATGAATAAAAGGTTAGAGAAACTCTTCTGAATAGCTAATCCCAAAAGGAGTTAATCTCGGAAATTCCAATTCACCACCCTCTTCCCCTACAACACACCAAAAAACCTCACCCTGTCACCCCTTCCCACGAAAAACAGTTAAATACCCCACCCTCTATACTTGCTTTTCATTAAGCATTTATCCCCCCTGAGGTTGGAGGTATGGCCTCCGGAATGCTAATCAGGAGCTTCCCAGTTTCTCATGTCGATATTCCGCGGTTTCCTCGCTCCTTTCGAGGAATTGGCACCCGACGGTCACCGGCATATCGGCGATTGGATAATTTTTCCAATCTCTTATCTATCTATATCTATCTATATGGCAACATTTCGGTATGTAGAATATACTGTCTGCTTGAGAAAGAGGGAATAGGTTAGTGAGGTTGTGGTGGTCATTCAATACATCCTTCCCTGGTGTCGGAAAAGGTGTTTTTATACGAATAACAAATTCCGGGATTCCGCTGAAAAGACTGAGGAGAGTTAAGTGGTCAGAGAAAATGAGGGTTCTTCAAAGAGTCTGAGAGACAACTGACAGGAACAATAGTAAACGAGCTAGATTGGTCATAAACTGAGGAGAGAGTGCATGATCAAAGAGTTGATTGAAGGGAAGTTATGGGGAGGGAGAGTAATGGGGTGGAAAAGGGTTTCAGCTGATAGATGAGAGAAGAAAGGAAAGATAGAGCTAGCAGGATCTAAAAAGAAGCTGAAGAAAATAGGAAATCGAGGAGAGGTCGATATCTTTATGATATGTGATCACGATATGGTTTAAAAATGATCACTATAGGTGATGTCTGGCTATGAGAGAAAGAATTGAACTGGATCAAAGCATTTTATGCACATACAATGAGAATATGACAGAGATAGCAGCTGAGATTACAAAGGTTAGGGACAAATTATAGTTCTCACAGGGTAATTATGATCTAATCAAAGCCTTATGATTCGCTTATGTGTTTATCTTCGCGTTGAACTGACATGAAAGGTTTCTGTGGTATAATTTCACGTATATTGTCATATGTGTCAGCCTATTGAATTTTATCAAAGCTTTCAGGGCAAATAAACGCGTGGTACGGTTGAATGCGGTAATGTTGAGAAAATTCAATTGAATTTTGTAAGAAAATATAGCAGTGATTACTTACTCTTCTAAAAAACGCTTGAATGCGGTAATGATTAGAAAATTGAATTGAATTTAGTAAGAAAATATAGCAGTGATTATTTACTATTCTAAAATTAACCTCAAGATTGATTTTCATATGATGATAAAATTTGGCCTTAGGTTTCATAGTAATAAGGAAATTGGTATTCTTCGGCTTTCTTTTAGTGAGTCGCTAATGTAATATGTATTTCTTTAAGTTATTCCTTACGGAATGTGTAAGGGGAATTTTGTCCACTCCATTTGTTCTCTTAGAACAGTGATTCCAACAAAAGTACTTAGTTTTCTGATATATCGTATGATTTTCAAAGTTTGTAACGTTTCATTTCATTTGCACCAACCTCAGGTTATTTTTACTCGAGAATTTGCGGTGGTATTCTTACTATTACTCAACGCTAAGTAATTTTTCTTCGTAAAAGTGGAAGAATAGTAAAACTTACTAAAATATGGCGGTGTGTTTTGCCTTGTACTACAGTATGCCATGGTAGAGATGCTACCTCTTACAGTGAAATCAATGTGCGAAGGCGGAACTTGGTGAAAAGCCATAGCATAAATGAAAAAAAGCTTTTGAAAAATTATTAAGATAACTGATAATTTCTTAGAACATTATCTTGGGAGTAAATTATGACTGTGGTCAAGATAGAAGGTAAAGAGGATAAATTAAAGTTTACCAAATGAGTATGGGTTTATTATTCCTACAAACATAGTTCTATCTGACTTAGTATGTAGTACTAGAATATACCCCGGTAGAAATATACTGTTAGATCCGTATAATTAATTTGCTTCCTCCTTCTTAGCCTTATTTCCATAACTTATGGGTCGGCTGATAGTTTTTGATTAGTGGTGAAGATGATGATGATGAATTTGGTTTATGCGGTGACTTTTATGGCCGGATGTCCTTCCTACCGCCAATTCTTGTCGGAAAAATCATACAGATAAACCATATCCTAACTAGAAAAATATAGTAAGTCGGTATTCAAACCAAGTGGTGTATTAGTTAGCGCTAGCAGGAAAGAGACTAACCATTCTGCCGTTGCAGCCGGATTAATAACAGTTCCTGTGAAAATAGAGAATTCCTGGTCACGGTGAAAAAATTTCATAACTTTCATAAGGGCAAAGGTCACCAAGTAAATGAATACCAAACAACAATATCCTCGAGGATACCTTCGTAGACTCTGCTAAACTTCTCTCCCAATTTAGAGCGACGGAATTGTGACATTTGTTCCCGTCGTCTTAAACCGAATGATGAGAACAAAGAGCGCAGCGATTAAGGAAACCAAAACGAAAGGAAGGAAAAGATGGAAGAGTGAAAGAGGACGTGAAAGGAAGGAGATCTAAACTACACATTCACACACACAACCTCCGCAGAGAAAAGCAGCGGTGGCACCTCCCGGCGCCGTCAAATGCGAAACAAAAGAAGTCAGGTTGGCGTTCACTTCCCCTCTCTGGAGAATACTTGATTAAAAGGGAGGTGAAAATGCGAAGAGGGCCTCAGATGAGGGGGAGGCCAAGGAGGAGGACTCGTGAGACAAAAGACTGTCGGGGGCGTAAATTCTCTTTAATTTGGATGAAGAGGGAGGGGCAGAGGGCGGGATTAGTAAAAGGGACGAAGGCAGATGAGTCGAGAACATTATTTTGGGAGACGAGGTCAAGGGAGCGCACCGGAGGGAAGGAAAGACACAAGACGCTCGCTATGCGTACCTCTAAATAAAAAAATCGCCTTTCATTTAATTTCGTCATTTAAGACTCTTACGTGGGATTAAATTTTCTCCTGACTTTCATCCCGAAATGGATTCGCGGCACGCAATCTTTGTAATCATCCGAAAAATGCGAACGTTTTTGTTGAATAGATACGGGTTTCAAAGGCGCTTATTTTTTTTGATTCCAAGACGTTTGAGCGTGATTAGGACTTCGCAAAATTTCGACCTTGAACTATCTTTGAAGAAGTCTTATATTCTTTTCTTGAGGTAAGCTAATCCACGCACACGGACTTTTCCACTTATGGAATGATTTCATTCATATGATTAAGAAAATATTCTTTGAGTGCAGCATGTAAATACCTAAGAACGAATTAAAGATCACTATTTATATGTATCTCCTAATTATCAATCGTAAGCTTTACGAACTATCATTTTAGCCAAATTACTGGGACTCCATACTAAACACAGTTACCTTACCCATTTTTCCTATTTGTCTTCTGTCGCCTACAAGGATGCATTTTTAACATTGAAACAGAGTATAAATTTATTTCCTGAAGGGAATCGACAGTCCATACGGGTAGAAGTTGACAATACATGACGCTCAGGTTTAATAGGAGCTTTTTGCTATTTTTTGTATAGTAGTTCTTTAACTTTTTTTCTACTGAGAATCGCAATCGGCAAAGTCATATAGATGTATCCGGGATATCTTATATTTTTATAGTTGATATTTAAGTTTCTATGACACCAAAGCGTATCATCATTAGCAAACCCTTACAAAAATCTTCGTAGCCTATTTTATATTAAAAAATGCTAGAATTATACTCTGCTGTATTGTATATAGTACTCCTGTATTTAATATCTAAAGTTTGTGTACACATTTCTCGGAATGTATTTAGGCATTTTAGTTTTAATTTTTCATTTCAAATTTTCGAAATTTTAACATTTATATTAGCACTGTAATTTTTCAATTTTGCATTATTATAAATGTTTACGTGCAGTGATTTTTCCCATTCTTGGCAATAGATTCTATAACTCGTTTAATGGTTTCTCTCTACCTTTTATAAATTATCTATCTTTTAATTTATTTTACTTCTAGCATGAAATAACGATTGGTTACGTGTAAGAGGAAACTTTTTATTCCAAATCTGGGTGTAATAAAGACGCCGTCAAATCTACTTCAATCTTCGTCCATGTAAGTTTTTATTAGCCGTTAACCATTTAGACCTTGAGGTCTGCAGCTTGCTCTTCCGAGTCTCGTCGCGGTCCATTTACTCCCGAACGAAATACCTGATTCGCCAGATTTACTCACGTATCCAGAGTTCTCTGAGAGTTTTGAAAGTGCGTATCCGGAATCGAATTTAACGTACCATCGGCTTCTTCCTCCATGCGTGAAGCGTAGTTGGGTGTGCTCAGGCGGGCGCCGTGCGACTGACAGAATGGGAAAAAGCAAACTCCGAGACTTTACCTGTTAGGTTAGTTTACTAAGGTGCGCTATTTACAGCGCCTCTTAACTGTGAATGAGTATTTGGTGGAATAAAAAAACAAAGGAGTGATGCGGATGAGAGAAAGCGACAAAAGAGATACAGAATAATTGGAATGTCTACTCTAAGTGGGAGATTTTCAGCAGTGGGTGAATTTTCCGTGGATTACATTCCAAGGGATTTACCCAAATAAATTCTTTATCTATACATATATACTATTTTAATTATTTTATCTCTAAATCTAGCGACCTCTCCCTTATTTAGTGACTTTTTCTTCCATTATAGCAACATATTACACCCCAACCAGCCTATGTTATTATGTTTACAATCCTCAACATTCTCATAGCATTACGCGTTGACTTAAGTAAAATCAAAGCAACATCACGTTTACTTTATCATTCAGTATTAAGACTGATATAATATTCATAAAATCAAATTGAAACAAGTTTAATTTTTAACTACGTTTTAGCGAAATTATATTACTTTAGCGACTTTTTTACTTTTAGTAGTTTTTAGCTACTTTTAGCGAGTTTATGAAAAATAAGATGGCATCTCTGCCTATTGTATTCGAATAAATTGTGCCTCATTGTCATATATATTAAGAAAATATGATGGGTGGAAGAAGGGACTCACTTGTGGTAGGGTTTCTTAACAAGCTTGATTTTGCTCATGGACGGTGGAACAGTATGCGGCTTTGTTACGATTAAGCCAGAAAATATGATATTTATCAGTGCCGGAAAACAAAAAAAGGAGAAAATTTGAAAGGACTAAGAGAGATTTCCTGTAGAAATGAGGTGCATAATGAAATATTTTTGAGTGTTCAGCACTCAAGTAACCGTGTTTATTTACATCTCTGATACTTTTTGAAGATTTTATTATCACATTTCTGTTTTTATTTCCTACTCTCTGTTAAATTCTCCGTTTGCATAATTCTCAAATACATTCGGAAATCAACCGTAAGCTAGATCTCAAAATAGTGAAGCAACTTAATGTTTTTCGTTGATTGAAAAGCTATATCCGAATCCCATTTGTCACATTAACTATCTATTGTATATATTTTGAGAGTCCAGAAGTAGTCTAAAGCAATGGCCACTTTCCATAGGGCATTTATCATTTTCTGTTACTTGAATGAGAGTTCATGGGTAGTTCAGATAATATGCTATTTAAATGAAAAGAAATGCATACTATTTCTACATAAATTTATTACTTGATGACCACTTACTTCTTTGCATATCCATTGTCAGTAATAAGTGACTAAGTTTTAAATTTTCAAACAGACACCTAAACATTAAACGATGTCGAAAAATAAATTTACGTGGAGTTGCTACACCTCTTTTATTCAATTACTTTAATTTAGATATCCTCAGTATCTCAGCTACATCCATTGATTTTATTTTAGATATTGACTACCATATTATATATTTGACGGCATGTAAGATACATCCTTATTTTAGAAGGGAAAACTCAAGAAAAAATTTAAAGGAACCATTGAAACTTAAGTTATAGTTCAAGTTAACATTTAAATTTCCATTTTAATGTTATTTTTTAAAAACATATATTTCAATCTATCAAGTTAGTTCAACATCTCGCTCATAGCTCTTTCTATATTTCGAAAACGAAGGAAACAATAAAAAAGGCCGAATCGAGGGATAATTTCTATAGCCGTCATTTCGAACGAGAGGTACGTCCTTGCTGTCGTCAAATACGATAACTAAACTAAAAACTTCTGTTAAAGCTCTGGGATGTAAAAACCACTGTAAGGAGCTCAAGCACTACAGTTCCCAATTCGTACGTGGGGGCTATCGATTACTGAAGCATTGGGTAACGTACTGAAAAATAGAGAAGTAAAGGCGTGTCCATTAAGAGTGTTAATCGTGGTGGTCATCACTTAAATTTCCCCTTTGCTTAGGCCGGTGGAGCAGCGAACACGTTGTTTCTGATGGATGACACCAGGTGACTCGCCACTTATTGTCGCTTCCGGGAGAGCGAGCGGAGCCATTGTTTATCGCGCGGCACCACCGTCGGCGGAAGGGCTCTCATCCGTAAATGCAAATCAGACGAACATCTGCCTCATTGGGATTTTCATTGGAACAGCTTTACGGGTGATCTTTTTTTCTCTGGCAGCCAAAAGGAGCTTTACTTTGCATTCGATTGCAGTTCGATGAGTGCGATTTGTTGGACCTGACATTCATAGTATCGGATAGAGCTCACTTGAATTACTAATCGCAGACCAGCATTAATCAAATATTAGTCTAAGTAGATCAGACAACCCCAGAGTTAACGTGCACTTTTGGGCATGATATTGATATCAGCCTCTTGATGAATATTCTAAATTCTAATCCTCCAATGAGAAATTTTTATGTCTTAACTGTTGCGTCCTTTTACCTATTCTCCAATGATAATTCCTGCCATAAAAACATCTTTGTTTTCAAAATACATTTTCTTATTAGTTATTGTTCTAACAACCTCTCTGTATATATACTATTAAATATTTTTTCGATCTCTTCCATCAATTCTCGTTTCTATTTAGCTGATATTTCTTGTACTTTTTTGAGAAAAAACAGAAATAACTACCAGTTTTCTTTCCTCAACCCTGATGTCGCTATTTCATACCCCTCGCTCTTCTTTTATTGTTCCTCTTCTCATTCTTTTTGTAATAGTCTGAAGAGGAACGTCCTATTCTTCCTAGAGGAGTAAGAATGACTTTTCTTCTTTAAATGTTTGATAAACTTGGCGAAGTCATTATTCTAGTTAGCCTTTTTTCTGCTGCTTATAGGTATTTTTCTTAGAACTTCCTATTATGCTCTGATGAATTATTTACGATCAAGTATAATCCACGGGTAAGGGTCTTCAACTTGCTCCAAAGGAAAACGATGAGTGTTTATAACTACGCTTTCTTAATTTTATCAAGCGAACGGTTCTGAGATATTTGTGAAGAATAAAAATTTGTCAGAATAGGTCCCTTAATGTAATTCCATGCTAAGGAGCCCGACTATTTACTTATTCTTCTCATATAATCCGTAGATGGCGTTATATGACATCCCTCAGTTAAGGTCAAATGAATGTGCAGTGTTGAAGGTATGATAGCGGAACAGATATTCTAAACTTGATCCACTGAAATTCGAATTCACCGCCTTTTAGCCTCAAGCGTTGCATGCATGCTGGCTTTTGGAGAACCTTCCGATACTCCTTATTGGATGAATAATGTTCCTTCTGAAGTTCCTTTGGGAACAAATATGGAGAGATACCAGAAATCGGCCCTCCCCTGGACTGCAACCTTGGCGTGGTGGGAGGGCTTGTGTGCTCCGAGGATCCTTAGAGCTGTACTGGCTGGAGCAATTACGATTGCTCCTAGCAGGGTCACCCATGCCAGATAGGTCGAAGGGTAGGAGCCAGACGAAAGGTAGTCCACGTAGCGTCTGTACCTCAATGAGGCGGCTACAAAGGCGTCTGTACCCCAGAGGGGCGGCCATTAAGTGATGGGGTCACGTAAAAAACCCTATTGGGGAAGGCAACGGGAAACCACCCCAATTATATTTCCCATGAAGTAATGCAGCCCTGCATCTTCAACTATGACATGATGGCATTCCTCCCAGTGAAATATTCCGGAAGTAAAATAGTCCCCCAATCGGATTTCCGGGTGGGGACCATTGGGAGGGGTACATCGGTCAAGTCTGATAAGTGCAGGATAGGAACGTGGAATGTAAGATCCTTAGGAATTTGTGGGAAGCTAGAAAATGCAAAGATAGAGATGGACAGGCTAGGACTAGACATCTTGGGAGTTAGTGAAATAAAGTGGGCTGGGGCAGGCGACTTCTGGAGTGACAAACACAGAATAATATATTCAGGAGATGACGGAAAGATAGCAGGTGTTGGTATCATAATGAAGAAGGAATGGGGAAAAAGAGTTAAGTCTTATTGGCAGTACAGCAATAGATTGCTGATGATCAAACTAGAAGCAGAGCCCACAGACACAGTGATATTGCAGGTATATATGCCGACATCCAGCCACTCTGAAGAAGAAATAGAAGAAATGTATGAACAGATCGAAGAAATCATCAGTGCAGCCAGAGCAAAAGAAAATCTAATTATTATGGGTGACTGGAATGCTGTGGTCGGAGAAGGAAAAGATGGAAGCAGCATAGGACAGTTTGGGTTAGGAAAACGAAACGCCAGGGGAGAAAGGCTAGTGGAGTTCTGTAACGAAAAGAGAATGGTAATAGCGAACACACTATTTGAACAACATCGACGTAGAAGATATACATGGAAGATGCCAGGGGACTTAGCTAGGTACCAGATTGATTACATCCTTGTTAGGCAAAGATATAAGAACCAAGTGAAACAATGCAAGAGTTATCCAGGTGCAGACATAGATAGTGATCATAATTTAGTAGTTATGGAGAGTTGTTTGCGCCACAAAAAGATTAAGATGGTGAAACGTGAACCAAGATGGGATACAAAAGCTCTGGAAGGAAAGGTCACCAGAGAAAGATTCACTGCAACCATTAATGAAAAGCTTGAAAAGCAAGAGTATAGGAGTGATGAAAGCAATGAAGGAAGATGGAATGACCTGAAAAAGGCAATCACTGAAGTAGCGGAAGAGCTACTCGTAAGTAACAGAACTGATACCAGACGTCCATGGATAACAATGCAGATAAGAGAACTTATGGACGAAAGAAGGAAATACAAGAACTCGAGAAGTGAAGATGGGAGAGTCCTCTACAAGAAACTACGGAACCAAGTTATAAGAGAATCGAAGAAAGCTAAGGAAGAATGGATTGAAAGCTGCTGCGAAGAAATAAATGAAAACATGAGGAAGGGGAACACTGAAATAGCATACAGGTTAGTAAAAGGCCACTTCAGAGAAAGAAAAACTACATGCAACAACATCAGAGATGTGAACGGGAATATGCTGATAGAAAGTGAAGATATAGGAAAGAGATGGAAGGACTATATTGAAACATTATATCAAGGACCAAAACCTCTTGAAGATATATTAAAGAACGAAAGTGAGGTGGATGAAGATGAGCGAGGCCCAGAGATAACGAGAAGTGAATTCGAGAGAGGAGTGAAGGACTTGAAGAAAAACAAGGCACCTGGAGCAGATAAAATAAATGGAGAGATTGTCAAAGCGCTTGAAGGGAAAGCAAAAGACACCCTGTTTGAAATTATCAAGGACAGTTATAAAAGTGGAAGACTACCAGTGGACTTTGAGAAGAGTATAATGGTTGCGATACCAAAGAAAACAAGAGCCGAGAGATGTGAGGAATACCGAACGTTGAGTCTGCTCTCACATGCATCCAAAGTACTCACAAGAATATTAAGCAAGAGGATAGAAGGAATAATTGAAGCCAACTTGTCAGAAAACCAATTTGGATTCAGGAAAAGCACAGGAACAAGAGAGGCCATATTATGCCTAAGGAGAATAATAGAAAAGATGATACATGTCAACAAGCCAGTGTATGTGGCTTTCGTAGACTTGGAGAAGGCTTTTGACAATGTGGAGTGGAACAAATTGTTCCAAATACTGGAAAACAAAGGAATGGACTACAACGACAGAAGAATAATCTACCAATTGTATAAAAACCAAGTCGCCACTCTGAGGATGAGAGATGGCAAGAAAATAGAAACTAAGATAAATAAAGGAGTAAGACAAGGATGTAGCCTCTCACCAGCATTGTTCAATGTATACCTAGAAGAAGCAATGAAAGAAATAGAAGGAATGAACATGAAGGGAATTAAGGTGAATGGAAAAGAAATTAACATGCTTCGGTTTGCAGATGACATTGCAGTAATAGCAAAAAATAAAGGCGATTTGCAGGCATCCCTAAATGCAATAGATCAAGCTATTCAAGGATATAATATGAAAGTGAACAAAAAGAAAACAAAAATCCTAATATGTGGAAGAGAAAAATTGAAAGCAAACATTACCCTACGAGGAGAGAAATTGGAGCAAGTAGAATCATTCACCTACCTTGGAAGTAGCATAACATGGGATGGGAGAAGTACCACAGACATCAAGCGAAGAATAGCCCAAGCAAAGGAGGCATTCATGAGGAAGAGGCCACTACTATGCTCAAAGAATATAAGATTACAGACAAGGAAACAATTCTTGAAAACACTCGTCTGGAGTGTGGCACTCTATGGATCAGAGACATGGACCATTAGGAAAGCGGACCAGAGAAGAATAGAAGCCTTCGAAACCTGGTGCTGGAGGAGAATGCTGAAGATCAAATGGACAGATAAGATAAGAAACGAAGAAGTATACAGAAGAATAGAAGAGGTGAAAACAATATGGAGCATCATCCGAAAAAGAAGAACCAGATGGATTGGACATATCATCAGACACAATGAATTTGTTAGGAACGTACTTGAGGGAAAAATAGAAGGAAAAGCAGCAAGAGGAAGACCAAGAGATGAATATATTAGCCAAATAAAGAGAGATATAGGAAAGAATAGATATCAGGATTTAGTAAAGTTAGCTTTAGATAGAGAGGAATGGAGGGCTGCAGTCAACCAATCTACGGATTGAATGACCTATGATGATGACCAGAAATCGGAAAATGGATCCGGCTGAAGGCTTCTTCCTTCAAATCCTCATTAGAGACAAAAGTATGGATTTCAAAGAGATCATGGGATGAATGCTGAAGGCAGGTTAGAATATTGTGGATATTTAGCTCTTGAGATACTCCTCGTGGTAATTTCCAACAGAATTATACTTTTAATACTTTATCAAGAATCAGATGTCAGTCGGTGGTTCATGAATATTTGATTTAGTTTCCAAAGGCGAAAAGGAACCGGTTTCTATTTATTTAATTTGGATTAGTAAGTTAAATACCAATAGACAGGACAACATTATCAAACCTCTTCTACCATTTAGTTAGTTTGTCTCCTAAACTTGTGAAACAGTTTTAAACCACTTTCTTTACTCCCTAACTATTAAAATCTTTTTTTCTGGCACTCTTGAACCATTTTCTTTATCTACATTTTTTCTATTTTCTAGGATTCTCCTTTGAATCACTTGCTTCAGCAGTAAATCTGGCTCACCAACTTTACTATAACTTAGGTTCTAATTCAGTTCATGTGTAGTCTACGTCAGTGCCTTTACATTCCTTTTCAAGTAAAGTTTCAAAGGTTCCTTCACATATCAATTCGTACTGAACGTATTGATAAAAGTATTCATCACTACCTTCAATCACTATTTATTTTCACTATTCTTACCATCTGTTCTTCTTAGATCATAAAGACTTTTTCGACGCAAGTTATTCTTTGCGAGTATTGATATTTCATCCCCAATAGGTAGAAACAGTATTGCCCAAATAAAGAAATAGTTCCAATTGCTCCTACTTTTCTGTATCAATGACCCTCTTTTCCTCTCATTGATAAGTTTATAAACTTTCCTCATTCTAATTCTCGTCTAACTTCTATCCCAAGATTTAAGGGCTTCATTTCTTTCCTACTCCGTTCTACTAAATACAATAATCTTCAACCTATCCCCTTTATTTTGGTGAAAGATTTATTCCTTGTCAAGTCTTTCATCTTTTTGTATAATAGATCGACCGACCCATTTTCATTCAATATTTCCATTGGATGACAATGGTTTTTCATCCGCAAAATCTATATTTTCTTACTCAGTTCATTATTTAATGTCCAGCGCATTCTTCCCCTAGTGCATAGTCATTTTAATTCATCTATTCAACCATTTCCGCTGTCATCCATTTCCTATTCCCATTTTGATTAACGGATACAGAATATAGTGATCGTTTTGTAGCAAAAATTTTATTGATGGTCTCAGTGAGTAAAAATTAACACCAGAATCTTAACTGTAGTGAGCGACCATCGCTTATAGAAGTATATCTCATCGCAGCGACAATATTCTATCGAATTTAATTTGAATATATAAGTAGTATTTAGATAAAATAGCTTAAATGTTACCGTGAAAAATGATGCTACACAGTATAGTTTCCTCTCTCTTTCAATGTACTATTTTCGTTATCAATTTCTTCAAGGTTAATCATATTTAATTAAGTCAGTTTTTCCTATATTTGAAGGCTTATAGATCCTATCGTAATGTTATCTCTGCCACTACTACTATTATAATTATAACAATGTTATAATGTTAACAAAGCCTCGTTTTTCTCAGCTCCTTTTAATTTTCATTAAATATTCTATGGAAAAATAGTTATGGTCAAGGTACTATGGTCAAGGTACAGTCAAGCACAATTTACAGGAAATGATGTCACCAAAGGTTAATAGAGAAGGAATCTTCAGGAAAAACTAGGTCCATTCTAGCCGCTATGAGCCAAACATCTCTCCCTGTATGTTTATCCCGTTCGATATTAAACCTCAATTTATTTCTAAGGTATTTCTTGTTTTACTTTCAATTTAATTTTATAATAATTAATAAAACCATCTCTCAATGTAATAATAATACACTTAATAGGTTCGTTTTCTGATTTAATTGCTCTAAATCAATGAAAAAGGCCCAAGAAAAATCAAATGAAAATACAAATAGCAAACAACCTACACAAACGAATAAATACTGATTTTTTTACGGAAATAATTTATTCTCACCACTAGTGTCAACGAATGCCATTGTGACGACATCGTCCATTCCCTTTCCGTCTAAAGCAGGTGCAATGTCCACATCCACGATGCTCATCCCTTTCCCTTTGCAAAGGAGTATTTCCGTTCCCAGAATCAGTCACCGCTCTCAATTGATGGCGCTTCTTCCGCTTTCCCTACCTTTTCGAAACAAGCACCGGGATACCGCCTTCATTCCTGGTGCTTCTCCTTAATCCCCCGCCCTCCTACCCTTGGCAGTGCCCTTCGACCGGATTTCCTCTTCTGATGATGGCGTATTATCGCACAAACCGGTCTATTATTGTTTCAGTTTTGTCCCCGAGGATTATACAAGTCTAGAACAATGGGTAGGCCATCTAAACTTGTGTCAGCTCACGTTGGCGCGCTTTAGACATAGGCAATGGGTAAGGTTGGATGAATGGAGCAGCTTATGAACATAAGAACTAATATTGATATTGATATGAAATTAAGGATTTGACAACGTGCGGTATATACAGAATAATATATATTGCACTAATAGTGTACCCAGGTATGTAAAAGTATGTAAAAGATTCTCAAAAAAATAAAAGCACTACCATAAAACTAAAAATTGAGAAATGTGCGACCAGTTTCGGCGTATTACTCCATCTTTAGGTGCATGTAAACTATGAGGATGTCCTTAAGGGGTTTTCACTAGGATAGAAGGAAATATACAGTGTATTTGCATACTAAAAATACAAATTACTATTATATATAAAGAATTTTAGGGATCTCCATATTCTTACGTTTAATTTTATTACTTTTCTTCGTTCTATTTCAAGGAAGTTAAACCCTCCGCTACAGATTGCACTACTCTGATCTTTTCTGAATATTTATCCATTTGGTCGTTGTCCATCTTTTTGGTCTGTATTCCGCTACGTTCTTCTCGCCTCATGTAACCGTCACATAGTTATACAATACACCGGAGGAAATGGCCGAGGAGTTCTCAAGAACATCTATTCATCAAACTATCACATTAGATTCGAACTTTGTATAAAACTACAACTTGGGATGAAAATTACGTAGCTTCTGTCATTGTTTATCATTATATTGTAACTATTATTTAGAACAAGATATTACTCGATAAGATACAATTCCCTGTTGCTAAATATCAACTAGATAACTACATTGACCTATATACATCGAACATACATCGACTATGATGTACATCGACTTATAGGTCGATGTACGTACAATAGTACATTGTACATAGTAGTCTACTTCATATGTTACCTAGAATTTCGTGGTGAGATGAATTTTGGATAATTTACGTGCACCTACCATTGTAGATCTTCAAACTGTTATAAATTTCCAACTAAGGCTATGAATCATTTCGTAACCTTATAATGCGCTGCCATATGTCTTCGATGGGAAGATTCAATATTTCCCACAGTTTCCCAACTATGCAGCAATACTAAAACGATGGGCGAACTACTTGGACCCGATATATTCTTTGTTCAATGTTGTGGATGTTGAATACCGTCATCGATGAATTAGAATAATTTAAATTACGCATTTAAATGACTTAAACAGAAAATATGGCATAGAGACATTCAACATACGTCACATACTCCTGATCTATATTCTGTAATTAGTTCCTCCCTTTGTAAATGTCTCTTTATGGTAAATATGTCTTATCTTAGCTAAAGTATTACACAGTAGCCTCGCAGTGTTCTTTTATCAATCGATATTTTTATTTTATTTCTTTTTGTACATATTTTATTTTTTGTAATTTTCTTTACCAAATTATTCTACTGTACTTAACTGTACTGTATTGTACACTTAAACCATCTATTATCTGAATGAACATAAGATTGAAATGTGCATGACTACGCTTTTAAATAACGCGAAAGAGTCGTTAGTTTGTATGTGTACATAAATAATCAAAGATATGTGAGATGTTTCCATAAGATTTTTGTTGAGTGATCTGATTTGGAAGGAATGTTGCAGCAATTCATAAAGGGTGAGTAATGACTCCGAGCAAGAGTTCAGGGGTTAGCTCTCTACTGAGATCGCTGAGGTCCGCAGTTTCTAATGACCTTAGCTACCGTTGCTCATAAATAGAGGAGTTCTTCTACCGTCAATATCAGTAGCTTATCATTCCACAGAGTAGAGGGTAGGTGGGTTGGAATGGGAGGGCAGTGTATGGATCTTTTGTTCTTGGGCATAAGCAGCATGGCTCGCCGCCAACCAGCTCTTACGGCGCGATCTACTCTTTTCAATGATATATTACGTTTGGATCGATAGCTGCATGAGATCGTCGATTACATTATCCTCTCCCCCTGTTCTTCACCTAGAGCGCCGCTGGGCAGCGTCAACCTGTTTACTATTAAATAGGAATTTATGACGACAGAAAATTCCTCAGGGCGAAACCGGATATATATTGAACGGCTATTACATTTATTTATTACGCGATCCAAATGGAGCATTGGAGATGCTATGCTTCAGAGCTGGAAATAAAACTGGCGGATGGAGTAACTAATGAAGTCCTTCGGAGAGCGGGTGAAGAGGGAGATATACGGATGAGAAGAAGTGGAGAATTAATCGCACATATATTGATGTGAGGTTCTGGAGACAGTAGTGGAAGCTCTCGTGGAAGAAAAGAATAAAAGAAGACGACCTAGATGGAATTACGACAGTATATTGTGGGATCCGGAAGATTCGCAACGGAGTATATACATTTACGCTACAATGACTGTTTCGCTACTGATGTTTTCGCTACAAAGGTTTCTAGTACCACAGAGCGCTATCCCTATAGCCAGAGTTCTCTAAAATTCAACTTTCCATCAATCAAATATCGCTACCGATCATATTTTTACAGAGAGTTTTTGCTACTGAGCATTTTTGCTTTGGAATATTCGCTACATATGCATTGTTGGTTCCATTATTTTAAATTTAGTTTAAACATTTGTTCATGGTTTTCCATCATGCAAAAGAATTCCAAAT
Source organism: Pachydiplax longipennis (assembly GCA_036926295.1). Taxonomy (NCBI): domain Eukaryota; kingdom Metazoa; phylum Arthropoda; class Insecta; order Odonata; family Libellulidae; genus Pachydiplax; species Pachydiplax longipennis. The sequence continues at coordinate 25,563,929 of JAVFKF010000012.1, forward strand.
ATATAAAGGATGAGTAGGATTTAATTCAATGTATGTAAGGGTAATTCCCATTCGTTACATACTAAGTTTGCAATAAATTCACAAAGTCTACATGTATATGCATAAAAATACGATAGTATTATGCAGCAGGAATGCCCCGTAAAGAAAAAGTTTATATAAAAAGTTAAAAACGATTTTTAACAAATTAAGCAGTAGGTAGAACACTTATTTTGCTGTAAAACAATTCGTAAACATTGATAGAATGTAGCGAAATGATCTGTCTGAAAACGACGATACCGAAACTTTTTGGGGGAAAATGTGGTAACAAAACGTTACAGTTATGTTACAGAAGCTTCTGGACGCAGGGTGGGTATCATTGGAAGAAAAAGCTTCCTTAAAAACGAAGGCTTAATTAGCTGATGAAATTCAGATAGAGTACGTTCGTAGAAGATGTAACCGATATTATTTGTTCTTCCCGTAACATGGAATGTTATGATAATACGAGGAAAATCAGAGAAATAGATGTTAGAACAATTCGATTAAAAATTCCTTTTTCTGCAAACGATGAGCTAAAGCAATCGATTATGGATTTATATTTATGACTCATGCAGCCCCCAGTCACACGCCAAAAGTCGGTTTTCAGGGTATGTGGATGTGGATAAATGTTACGATCCAAAACTGCCACAAGCGTTAATGATCAATCAGTCATAAAAATAAATAAAACACTAGAGTAAAAATAAATAAGTGGCTTAAGGAAGCCATGGAGATCACAAAAGATAAACAAAGAGAATATCAAAATATAAATCCGTGAAACTTTAAAATGTTCCCATAACTTGTTCACCAAGTATGTTTTGGTTGGAATGAAAAAACTTCAAGAGATAGTTTTAGGGAGAATAATGAGTTAAGTTTCATGGGTGTTGGGAAAATCGTATATCTTTAGGAAAGGGTAATTCAGAAGTTAGGCGAATGAAGGTGGTTAGAAGTACGAGTGGGAGGAATACGGATGCGAAGAGAAGAAAGATACGATACTGGAGGACTTGAATTGGCCACTTACAGTGAAGGCATTAAAGATTAATGGTTCGTCAGCGGAAGGGATTCTAAATTTGTAATTCTTGCAATATTAATGTCTTTTTTAGTGTTATTTGCATACAAATCGCATACATCACGTAAATGTCTTTCCGTAAGCTATAATTCATCAAAATGTTAAGAATAAAAAGATAAACATTGACTTTGAAATTAAGAGCATGACAATAAACTTCAAAAAGATATAATAATTCATTACGTGGTAACATATTTCAGTTTATATGGTAAGACCTTAACATAAGAATAAGAATATGGGCATTTGGATTGATGGATAATATATTTGTATCTATAATTTATCTGTAATTAATTAATACCTAATTTTTCAAATAATCAATTATTCAAATATTAACTCTTTTTTGAGCTAATCACAAAATTATAACTGAAGTTTTTAAATATTTCAACCTTTCTCTTATCCAGCCAAATAACGATTAGCCGAAAACACTCGCTGTAAAACAGGAATGTTCTATTTATATATATTTTAGGGGTACAAATGATACATTTAAAACTCCAAAGAATGAGAAGGCATACAACGGTAAAGTGTCTCTCACGAAGAATTCATATTTTTAGCAATCTATCTACACAATGGAAGGCAAACAAAACAATAATACTTAAAACAATCGAATGATTTTTAATGAGATTTGTCTGTGCCTGATGATGACTAGTTCTTACTCGAAACCGGTAGCCTTATGGAAAAGTTGTGGAACTTGACAAAGTTCTTTTATTTCCTTGTGTTTAGCTACGCAGTAATACAGTAAGACAAAACCAAATCAATCTCTTTCTTTCCATTCTGTATTTGATTTAAGTTTAGTCTACATCTAATTTTAGGCCTCACAAGTTTAAATATCCGTATTAAAGCAATTTTCACTTTCTTGAGTTCTCAGTTTAGTTACAAAGGATGGCTGCTGTACGTATTACAATGTGAGCAAATGCATAGAATTATAAGTATCACAATTTTAAATATGTATCTAAACTACCAGATTATTATTACCTCAATGACTTTCTCTATAGTGTTACTTTCGGATTTTAGTAGATACTTCTATCCTATTTGGAAATTGGCGAAAATTTTACACTAGTTGTAAATTTGTAAAATCTCTCGTGACCGCGTACGTGTAGTAATAGAAGTATGATACATTATTAACTTGAATGAAGTAATTTCTGATTTTATTAAGAAGGTGTATTTCTCTTTCTAGATATATAGAAAATGGATTCTCTTCCTTATTGGCTTGGTAGCTACTCGTGAGTTGTGAATTAAAGTTTCCTGAAGCGGAACATCACCGAAGAGACCCCTGAACAGCGAATGCCAAGAGCGCCCGGCCTGGGTAAGAATATTATAAAGCAAAAAATTTATCTTAACTCTGCTTTCATCATTTTATGGTACAGATACTTTATCTGACTTTCAAAATCTTTTGCGTTTAATATATTCTACTTTAAATGACATAGTACTTCCTATACAAGGATTCTGTGAGCGATCTACAAGAATTATTTAACCATATTTCGTGTCATGAATAGTTATTAGTAACTTAATTGAATGTAACAAGAATAAAAATCGATAATATCACTCTCTAGAACAATCCAAACCAATTTCATTCTCAATTAAAATGAACAAAAGCAGGAAAAAAGAGAAATGAGAAACCTTTTTATATTTTTAACCATTTACATTTAGGATTTTCTTAAACGGATGAAGTATTCAATTTTAATACGATTCGAAATATCAGGCATATTAATTTATTGTTATTGAACGATATAAAATGTAGGCTGTAATGATGAACGACAAAAAATATCGATGGAAGTCTGAAATATCCCATAATCCCTGACACCTCATCTATGCCAATCCTTCTCAGCCTTTTTTATCTTGTATATTGATTTGAATATTTGTCTGTCATGAATGTGCTTACATAATTCATTTCGCAAATCGATGACTCCGTAAACAGAGGAAGGGGTTATTTAAATGATTTTCTTCCCGTCTTTGGACGGATAGCAAGCAATGTTGAACATTAACAAGTAAATTAAATTCCCTGCGAGCGTTGACACCTCACCAGCAGGCCAAGGTCCCACGTAAAAATAAATTATTGAATATTTAAATAAATATCTAAGTAAATAAGTCGGTAAATAAATAATTAGAGAAATAAATAATCTTTAATCCTAGAACCGAACGCTAACGTATTTGGATTATGCATTCTTTAGGGAAAATTGGACCTTCAGGACCTTCTGGGGTCAAACCCTTGATAGCTAGGATCTATTTCTCCATGGTTATTTCTTTATGGGATTAATATTACAATATAAGACCAAGTAAATGGCCAATTAGATTGTATCCCACAGAGCAGAGGAGCGTCTACATATGATAGATAGCATACACTTAAACGCACCACATGCATACATAAGGATAGAAGGCAGTCCAGCTATATCTTAAGGGTAAAAGGATCGGAGGGAGGGAAGGCCAAATGTATAGGAATGGAATGATTATGAAAGGTCGTTTGGAACCGAAAATGGAGACGTAATAAAATAGCTGGAAATAGTGACGTGGGTCGAAAACGAAAGGAAAATGTACGGCGCGGAGTAAGAGATGATGAGGAAAAAGGGGGAGAGGACTTTTTTGTTTGGGGCGTTGAGGTTCTCCAGCAAAAAAAAGGATGGCATAAGGATTGCTCCGGGATCGCTGAAAATACGACTGGATTTGTCAGGGGATGAAAAAGGGATTTGAAAGGGAACTTGTCTCCGATAATCCGCCTCAGTCCCACGGGATTGCCAGCATTGATAAGGGACAAGCCGTTTTTTTGAATTTCGTACCCATTCTTTAAAAAAATCTCCTCCAAAGATAATGGAGACGACTGAAGACTCTTCGGTGAGTCGCGTGTTTTACAAAGGAAACATGCGCTTACGTAGTTTATGTTCCAGAACAAAAGAAGCTCGTTTTTATTGCGGATCCCGGAGCTATAAATCCAAATTTGGCTTCATTTGGTTTCCATAAATTTTCATTAATTTTTTTGGGGATCTAAAACAAGATGAAGACATCGTTATCTCACTCCTTATTAAATAGCGGTGCGTATCTGATGGGAATAGCACGCAAACAATTCATTTTAGAAGAACAGGAGCGAGGGGAGATAGAGAAATGATAGCTAAACTGTTTTATCTGTATCGCACGATAAATTTTGCCTTCCTAGTCTCCCAAAATTTGTGTTCACCGTTCTTGTGTCTGAAAGTCGAAGGTTGGACGATACTGCAGCAAAGGATAGATGATATACGATATAGATAAGTCTCCCCTTTATAGATCATGGAGCTAAGGCCAATGATACATATAGTATGCCAATGCTCATCTTATATCTTCTGAAAGATTGTTGCCCAAGAAGCTAAAAATGAATTTTGTAGAAAAACAAAAATTTGCCATGAAAATATTCTCCTGTACGCAATTAGATATCTAGAATGAAACAAAATGATTCTATCGTTGTCGTGATACATTCTTCTGCTAACTTCTTTCTCTATCAACATTCTTTTTCTTAGAATTTCAACTGTGATTTAATGGAGTCCACTCATTCTTTTTCCCCGAGTCTTCCTAACAACGTATCAATCTACGTTTATATCTACAGAATTTTCTTTCTCCGGAGGCTCTTGGAGAATTGGTCTGGAAATCAGATGTCAATTTTAGTCATAGAATGTTTCCTTGTCGTAGTATTTCTTCTGGAAAACAGATTTCAACCAGAAACTTTCGTTCGAAAATCAAGAGAAGATAATCTTACTTCGATGAATGGCGGCCTCCAGCGAACACCATCTAAAGATAATCGTGAATATTGAAGTAAGGAAAACCAGAAACCCGTTAACGCTACAAATAGTAGACGGAAATTTATCTTCGATGGTCACGGCCTTGTATTAATCTCCTCTTACTTTCAGATTTCTTACACAGACGCTCCTTTCTTGTGTAACCTTGCGAGAGACTTGCTTATTTATTTAGGATATATTTACGAGATTCCTCTACGTTGCAAATGATGAGGGGAAGGTATTAAACATCATAGCCGTGTTGCAGGAGAACTTGAGTAGAAACAGATGTGAAAATTTAAAGTGAGGGACCTCAATACAAGTTCCAGTCATGCCGATAATTTTTCACACCTGTTCCTCTTGCAAATAAAGGAATTTCAAAATAGGTGGTGCAGCTGATGACGTTCTGATACACACTCTGCGATGGTATTTGTGCAAAGCTAGTGAGTACATTGAGCAGGGATGGATTTAGAAACCTGCCAAACGGGAGGCGGTACATGCCAAGTAGTGGGTGGAGACGATTAAAGACAATGCCCTTCAACATTCAACTTTTAAAATGCCAATTTTTATGATAAATGTAGATGTATAGTCATTATAGAAAAACTTGGTCATCTGATTTTCATTCAAGCTTCTTTTCTGGGATAATTGCTAGCATTGAGAAGTTATCAAGGGAAAGAGGATGCAATTGCTCCCTTCGTACCTTTATTCCTTCATTGGATCCAACAATTATATCAAGAGATTGTCGGAAATTTCGCGGGGTTATCTCAACTATATCAGCTTTAGTCAAATAGTCCTCTATTAAACTTTTACGAAATAGCGATGGACTTGTCTGTCTTCAATCCTACCTCAATTCTCTGTCTCAAATAAGGAAAAAAGATACAAGTAGAAGTTGAAGGCGAGCCACAGATATTACTTTTAACTTATACTTTAAATACTTTCTAAAAGGTTTCAAGTGAATGCCCGAGCATATTGGAGGAAGAAATCACCAAAACGTGGGCGAGCGTGGTGTCTTATGACTAGAACCCTAAGTTAAAATTGGTAATTTCAGTAATGGTCTCATGGAATTTCCCACCAGCCATCTTAAAAAGAAAAGAATAAAACGCTTAGTAACTCCCGCATCGGATTTTTAATTTGATCGGTTTGCTAACGGATTGACACCTTTACATTTTCTGTACATATTCACCTGAAGGTGTCAACTTTGACGAAACCGGTCAAATTAAAAATCTGAAGCGGGAGTTACCAAGTGTTTTATCATAAAAATACACAATGTATAGTCGTGGTTAGAGCTTCTAGAAAGTTACCCTCATTCCTTGAACGTCTTATCACCGTGATTGGGATTTAATGATGATGCAAGAGGATGGAAAGAATTCTGAACGGAAACTTAGTCCTGATCTACCTTTTAGTTCCAGCTCATTTCAATTCTTTAATGAAATACTTACTTTCACCTAATATCCAATTATTTTTGCGAAGGAAAACTTCAACAGGTTCAGGAATAGCGTAATAGACGTAAAATGTTTTCCGGATTGTGATCCAAGGATTTCCTTGAGAATAAACTGGCAATATAAAATAAATATTGAGCTAAAACCTTATGTAATAGGCTTGCACCCATGAACTCTATAAGGTGCAAAAATGTCGATGAAAAATATGCGAGCTTTACGAATTTCGCTTTTACGTATATCCTCGAAAGACGGAGGTTAAAAATCAGGTTGCTGAATGCTGAATAAATTTAAGAGAAAGTGCGAAAAAGTAAATACGTCATAGGTATCGTGCGTCATTCTGCTCCTGAGGCCGATCCGATTGGAAGAGTAAATAAGGGACGTACATGGTGGCGAACCCTTCTAGTATATTATTTTCCATGAAAAATCTATCTAACATTTAAGTATGAACTTAAGGAATTCGGTGACAGATAGATAGGTGACAGTATTGCTTACTGTCACCTATCAACATAGACCTGCCACAGTTCAATTGGGGCTTACAGAATATTAATGTAGGGTTAGATATGATTACAATGCCTTTGCTCGAAGTCTTAGAATTAACCAATGCTAAGTGTCATCAGGGCTACGTTTCTGTAGCAATTATTTAGTTTTAATTCGAAACAAACTAAAAATGGATGGAACATTTCCGAAGTTATTAAATTTTAAAGCAGAGACCTTCTACCAGTTGATATAATTTCCTGTTTGGAAAGCAAGGTGGAGGAAAATGAAGAAAGATGGAGATATTTTAAACGCTTGATTGATTAGCTTATTCGCGCTTGATTTGAATATTTTTTTAATCTTTATTTCAATTCTGTGTGAAAATTTTCAAAATTTGCTTTTTAAAACATTTTACAGACATTATAGCTCTAGATAAAGTGACTATGTGCACCGATTGTCTCTGATAAGGACTGATTATTCTTTCGGAAGGACTGATTTGTACCAGTCTTCTGATTTCTGCTACCGAAATTTTGATATCATTATCCAAAGCTATGAGAGGACAAAGGGAATTGACCAAAAGGAGGTATGCGAACCCACGTAAATTCCTTTGCTAAATTCGTCGCGCACGACCCCTTTTGGCATTACCCTTGCTAAAGCGGATCGTGCGCGACATCTTAATCTCTGAAACACATATGGAAAATTGCCTATGCTTCAGGGGAACAGCCAATTTATCCCTGCTTAGCAGATTAGAAATCTAGTCACCTTAGCTTTATATAAAGTCTTCAAACTTCTTGAGGGCCGTATTCTTTTACATAAAGAACTAGTCGGGCCAGACCTAAAGGACCTTTCTTTTAATTCTTCAAATATATTATTATTATACTATTTAGGTGAGGTTGGGCTAGAATGGCCTCTCTTCCATCCTAAAAGATATTACATGTTAATTTTTAGAAAGAGGCACAATTTATTCTGATTTTAGGTCATTCAAACGCTCTCGTTTTATGTTTACGAGCATTCATATCCTGTTTTTAGATATAAATATTTTTTCGCTTCTACGATATACTATCTGTAAGAGAAATTCCTTAGAAATTTTATTATAAATGATGCTAAATGTTAGAGCTACCGAAAGAGTTTCTCTAAAAATGAGATATTTTGGTTCCAGGAAGTGAAGGCGGAAGTTTACAAATATATTAATATATTTACATGGTTTTATTTGCTTTTAGAATCACATTGCAGGAAATATTAAAATTTATCTTCTCGGAAGACAGGGAAATTCGAAGAGAGACCGCTCGGACGCATGGCATCTACGATAATTAATTATTTACTAATCCATCGTCTTCACAGAATATAGCGACAATTTAAGGTTATACTTCATTAGAAAAATGAATTAGCTATCTACATGTAAATTAGATACCAAAGGATTGAGCTCAATTGCTGCTTAATGTTCGTTTGTCGTACACTCACATTTACGGGTAAATTGAAAACTAATGAATGTTGTTTAAATTTCTGTGAATCACACAGCCATTTCGGGTGCAGCAAAAAATATTAGAGCCCGTAGCTAGGCAAACATCCTATCCTATGTATACTTGTAACCCGCCGTATCGTGTGTCCGTGTAAAGAAAGCTTGTGTTGCGCCGGAGAATTGGGAGAAAGGAAAGGATGGAATGGCATATACCCTTGTAAATGTTCATCTGGTGCGTAGGCCAATGATGTCCAGTTAGTTGGAGGAGGAGATTGCGCTAGGTTTCGGGAGGGGCTCAATGTTGACTTTTCATTACAGCTTTTTCCGCCGCTGATACTATCTCCCCTTTTCTCTCTCCAAATATCCCTTCTCTCCATCCATCTCCTCCTTCCCCCTTCATTCCCGCATATCTTTTTTTACCTTATTTATTTCTAGTGTGTCTCGATGGAGATCTATCATTGTCACGTTTTCAGCTTCTCTCTTTACAGGCAATATAAAATGCACAGATGATTCATCCCTACAAAAATTATTAGATCCATTCGTTTGATCAACAAAATAAAGTTACTTCCTGCGACCTAACAGTTCTCCGTGATTTTCTGTACTATGATGCATCTTTCATCTTTACCTATCAGACACATCATGTGTTTTCATGTACTCCCTTATTGTTAAGTTTCATTTTTTCGATGTCTCTTTTTATATTCGATGACTTCATCTTTCGGTCTTCCTCTCCCTTTTTAGGATCATTCAAATATTGACGTCGTGAATCTTTTTTCTTTTGCTTCTATCAACATTCTCCAATTATCTAAACTAAAAAAGGAACTGTTTCCTTTGAAATTTGTTAGCTACTGATTCTTTCGGCACAGATAAATTCATTACCCAGTTATCCTCACCTTATAAGGATCAATTAGGATCAATAATTCGTTTAAGGATCATTAATTCTCTTCGAGATGAAATGTTTTATCATTATTATACCTTGGTATCATTGGTTTCCCATATTTGATAGCATTCGAAATTTTTCTTTATAATAGCTTTCTATAAAGGAAATTATAAGCGATTGGTTTACTTTCGTTTTAACTGAAATGATCATATTCTGTGTCTTAGCCTCTGATTCCATCACAGTTTTATTTCATAATATACAGGGTCTTTCAAAATGAATGAACTTATTCTTTGTAAAATTCACGAAATGTTAAGTGTTATTAACAAATGGCTTTGTAAATTTGAGAAAAATATAGCCTCATGAAATCCACTCTTTTTGAAATACCCTGTACATTCATTGTATAATGTTCGTTCTTTCTTAGCATTGTTAACAGTTCTTCTACAGTTGAGGTCATATCGCACATATGGGGCATCACCGGGAATCGAACACGGCGCGGCTAATTTAAAAACGAACGCATTACCTACTTGGCCATCCGGGAGCCCAATTCTTTCTTTATTTCAATATTATTCTAAAAGGTGAATTACATGATATTATTATACATTTTATTGAGTAAAATTATTTAAAAAAATTTATATAACTTCATAAATAAGAAGCTCATACTACACGCTAGAAAAGAAAACCTTTGTATGAATAAGTATTTTTTACTTGAAGTACTGATCGAAAACAAGCACCACGGTATCAAAACAGCATAACGTTAAAATTCTATAAGTTTGCAAAGGAATATTTCCAACTCATGCGCGCAAAAGCAAAATCCGTTCATAACGACGAATAGGCTTTCCTTTTCTCTCCCGCTGACAGTAATTGCATTGTCCGTTTCTGAATTCCTTCGTTTGAATCGTCTTAGAAGATAAATGACGCCGCCAAAGTTTATTTTCATTTTATTTTAATTTCACAATATTCGAGGCAAGTCGCATTCTCAGCTTTTGCGGAAATACTTTCCGCGGAAGACGTCAGGAACGAGCGCTTAATTCTCAAGAGCGGTCTCCGCGCTTACGTTACGTTAATGATGAATGACAAGATATGGAAAACAGCGCAATGATACGCCTTGATGCGGATTATAGGTTGACGTGGGGCCGACTGAGAAAACTGGAGAACATATTATAAGCACATCTCTCTCCTTACTTTCCTTCGAAACTTTTAAAGTGCGTGAGAGCGACACGTCGGGGAAATAAAGTTTGAACCGAAGGCAAAGTTCTGACGTCTGGGAAACAGGCCTTCAACTTTTCTCCGTTGATGAAATAGACGTGCATTAAGCGAAGCAGTATACGGAGACGCCCTCAACCACATAATAAGCGTGTTCGAAGAAATTAATGCCACTCCCTCGTCCAAGGAACATATATCAGAGAGTGTGTGAGTGTATTAGTAGAGGAATTGGTGGATCCGAAGGGGGGGAAGGGAAGATCTCTCACCCATCCCTCGATGAGCACTAGTAATTTACTTATTTGTCAGATGAGGAACTTGAATTATAAAGAGATTCTTAAGTGTTTCCACGATCAAATATACATTCACTAGATAAATACGACAGAATGGTATTTTACGAGTTAGTAGGTGATGGGTTCATAAGCAATTCGTTTTAATGTCCCCCTCACCTTGGCAAATTCGCGTCTATGGGACTCGTTTGTATTTATTAATAGTATTGTAACTGAAAATATCAAACAATGAATAACTGTTCTATCCTATTCAGTTATAGTAAAATGGAACGGATAGGACTCATAGTCCCATTATTTTTTCTATTATCGCAAATAATCGTTCAGTCCGATTGCATCGCTTGCGGTAGTTAGGCAAAACATCAATAAAGCCTAAAGCCTAATCTAAATTTCTTAAATAAAAAAAAACAATTTTCATTCTTTGATGTATCTGGTCAAATGAAGGTAGCCGTAATTATCGTTATTTAAAATACTCAAATTCTATGAAAAAATTGCAAAATCAGGGATTTACTGGGATCAAAGCTATCAAGTAATTGTTTGCATATATCGAAAAAGAATACTTTTAGTTTCAATGTAAGAATTAATCTGTGATGTTGTTGATTATGTTAAAAGTAAGAAACTTAACTTAATTTTTCGTGCAAATTTGATCAGAACGCATCTTTGTTGATGTGGATCATTAATGTCACAATTTCTGCTGAGGTGGGTCTAGAAACTTATCTAGGGTGGAGGGTCTATTTAAGATTACTTTCTTATATACTAATATGAAATAAGAACACTTGTAGTACCTTACTCCTTAGCCATTCCTGACCAAAACATAAATAAATGACATCTCTTTTTCGGAAGAGATAAATTTCGCAAAGAACATTAAAGCCCCTTCTCTAATAGGAAGAATCCTCTAGGAGCCACATCAGGGTGTTACATTCACATTGGTAATTATAAAACCGAATGAACTGCAGCTGTTTTAATTTCCCACTCACCCCAAATACGCGGAATACCTTTACGTTCCCCAACGTTCATTTATGCGGCTTATATGTTTACGGGTCTCCGGGGCGTATTTTTCTAAATCTCATGGCCGCCTGAATGAGTTGCGGATCTTTTCGGTGGATGCTACCGCATGAGGGACGTATGGGTGGCTCGCAGACCTGATGGCACCGGAGGTGACCGGGATACCTTGTTTCCCTCCCACCGCCTATAAACTGCCTCCTTTATTCACAGCTCATTGTTGCCCTGTCCAATTCCATTCATTCCCTGCCCATTGTTGGCCCGCTTCCCTGTTTCCTGTTCCCGGCGAAATCCTCATACAATGACCCTTGCCCATTGTTCTCGCGCCTTCCGCAGTTTTCCCCTTTGAGCCGCCAGTTGTCGCTGGCTGTTATTGGGCCGCGCGGTGCGAAATTTACTGCTGTCCGTCGACTGTCAATCGCAGCGCCGTGTGCGGCCGTGTACTCGCACTATTCCCGGGCACTGGAAATCCGCTCATGACCCGCTTTGCATTGCGAAGAAATCCTAAGCTACCGCTTATGAGACTGCCATTCACAAATGCACACATATCCCAAGACCACGGCTTTGGACGCATTGGGAATTGTCGTTCCCCAAAAGGTTAAAGTGGGGACCCGCTATCAGTGATTCAGTTTTTGTGGTTGCAGTATCCTCTTAGTTCCTTGGATTTCCTTGATTTCTGAGTGCCGCGGAGCCTATGTTTTCCGCTATGATTTGTGTTTATCCTACTTTGCTCGAATCTCACCAGATTCTGAGTTGCTTAAGGCTGCGTCATTTTCAAATATGTGCTAAAATTGGCATCGGAAAGCCATGTAGCCGCTATGTGCATATATGTAAAAGATTTATGTATTAACGCTAGGAAATTTCAATGCCACTTTTATACTTGCTGCTTCTCTTTCAAAAAATAGGTCTCTACGGTAGCAGTGTCAATTTCTGTCTCTTGACGCCTCATTTTCAGCGACTACGATTGGTTATTGGCTATTTTACCCAACTCAAGTGCAGCAACATCGATTGATATCTCTAATACCACACCAATTGAAATCTAATCTAGCATTTGTCATTGATTGATGCGCCTTGAGGCCTCACTTAATTAGTATCTGATACCCATCATGAATGCGAATACAGACGGCTGCAATACATGCCTTTCGCTTTCTTTTGGCGTTTGCGAGTGATAGCTGTTAGTGGAAATAGTACTTCAGCCAATGTGATTAAAGGTGTAAAGGCTTTAAATAGCTCGGGTAGTCTACAGAATTCATTTCCATTTTCCAAACTTCTGAACGATTCTTAAGCAATATGACGGAGTGCATTTTTGCATATAAATTCCTCGCACTCTGGATGATTAAGTGAACTAGACCATTAGCTAGAGGGAGTGCTTCATAAAGGAGGATCTGCAAACAGATCTCTACGGAATAAATTACGGGAAACGTAAATCGTACGCTCCGCTATTTACGTGTGTTTCATGACGGTCAACGACAGAATAAACCAAGTGCTCACTCGTAAACAGAGAAAAGAATTTACATAGAGAAGTACTGTATATATATAATCGTGGTTATTCAACATGTAGAAAGAAAATTTCACGAAAATATATATAGACGATCTATTTTTATACAGGAAAGAAATACGATCACGAACAGCGTTGCAATTAACATTAAGACAAGGCGGGATTCAGACGTTGAGTAGCTGAGATCACCCTTTCTCGCTACCTTAAATCTCGCTGCGAAATTAGCCATTTATTAGTATGAATTTGATAATAATAGGAACTTGATGTAATACAATCTCAATACTTGCCAGAGTAACTAATTAGTCTTAATTTTCACAAGGATAGGAAAAAGCGTTGTCTCCAAGGTATTTAGGCTGAGATTCCCTGTCTTTGGTATTCTTTTAATCTACTTTCTATGTCCACGTATTCATCACCAAGTTGAAATTAGCTTTACAATGAACTGAAATATATAATTGACCAAGATAAAATTGTTGTTAGACAATAACTATGGTCGTATTAAATTTCAATGATTTAGAAAAGTGTGATTCTTAGATTGTAACGGAGCCTTCGTGTGGTAGTGGCGGCCATAAACCTCTCGCTTTTGAGTGACTGATTGCCTGTAGCCGACCCTGCATTCAGCATATTATGCAATTTAGTGATATATGGTTCACCGGGACGAAATACACAAATTTTGCAAGGGCGAAAAATTGAATCTTATCTTCTGTAGGTTCTTCTTCTTATTATCTGAAGGTTGCAAAAGTGATGCCGTCATGTCTGATTAATCTTAAATTATATTAAGCAATTATTACGATAACAATTCAAAGTTGTTCACGACAAATATTAAATTTCAACTCTTTTGACTCTTAAATAATAAACATTTAGAAAAAGATAATAAGTTCTAGTCCATTTTGATTACTTTCAATTATCTAAATGGTATTACATCAAAGAATTGCAAACCTATTCGTGAAGTCGATCTATGCTCGGGTTTACGGTGTTATATTTGGTTGAGAGTACAATGATCGAATGTAAGTTGAATACAGATTAATACCACAGTAAAACTCATGCTTATTTAGTTCCTCTCGGCTTAGAAATCCAAAAACAATGAGACAGAGAATTAGATTTTCAAGCTGGAGAAGTTTGATAAGCATCGATTCGGAATATGTGACTTGTCGCACGGATTGCATGGTCCCATTATCCGATTATTATTTCGTGATCATGATTCTGAAACGGCTTTAGATCGCATACAAAGTGAATAGTCCGATTGTTTCATCGGATGTGCTAAGCGAACGGTTTCAGGATACTATCACTGAAGAAATAAACAGACGATGGAACTGGTCTTCATTTCAACGAGATTGCTACTGGAAAGTGTATTCTTCCATCTAAATCAACATCAATATTATTGAATGTTAACCCGGTTAATTTCAACCTTAGATATGAATTGATAGGGAAAATTAAAGATGAGGTATACTTGAAAAACGTATGAATACGGGTTAGGGGAAAAATCCACTCAGGATAATACACCAGAAGAGTCAGGGCTCACGCAAACGGAGATAGCAATAGATAAATTGTACAAATAAAAGTATGTAAAGCAGAGTTTAATCAAACTACAACTAACGAATGAGTCTCTAATTAAATATCTCGACTAGAAACAAAATTAAAAGGAGGTAATGCTGAATTGTAAATTTGAAATGGATTAGATCACAGGACCTGAAATAGTGATTGGAATGGAATTTGTAAATAGTCTCAATACGTCGAAAACAGGTTACAAATTGCAAAAAAAGAAAAGATTAAACATATGTACATCGACGAAATTGAGAAAATTAAGGGATAAATAACCATATTGCCTCCCTCAACCAAAATCCCTCATAAATTTTTAAACTCGTAAATTTCTTTTGGTAATTTTGCAGCTGGAGGAAAGGTATGAATAGAAATATTGAAGAGTTTGAAATAGAGTAGGACCCCGTTCTATCAGGTTCCATCGACTCTGTATTCAGTGAATAAAGAGTTTAGGAAACTCGCTTACGATCTTTCATTCCTTAATGATCGTTGTAAGTAGTT
Organism: Pachydiplax longipennis; assembly: GCA_036926295.1. Classification (NCBI taxonomy): domain Eukaryota; kingdom Metazoa; phylum Arthropoda; class Insecta; order Odonata; family Libellulidae; genus Pachydiplax; species Pachydiplax longipennis. The sequence goes on from JAVFKF010000012.1 coordinate 25,579,014, forward strand.
TCATCAAAATGTACGAGTTCTATAGGTTCCACTATTTTTTCGCGAGTGAAATTGTGCTCAATTTCCATTGATTAGGAGCAAACGCTGATATATGCACCCTTCTCGTGGTTAATTCTATCATGTATCATGTAATTTATTGAATTAATCCTGCCATTTTTACTTTCTCCAATCAAGTACAACGCTCAAAATCGACTTCACAATTAGATATTTATTTATTATACATATCCACCAGCGTATGGAAGGCACTCAGAGGTCTTTAGATCAAAAATGTCAATTAATATGAAGAAATTAGATATTTATTTATTATACATATCCACCAGCGTATGGAAGGCACTCAGAGGTCTTTAGATCAAAAATGTCAATTAATATGAAGAAAGCAATTTTCGATCAGTGCGTTTTCTCTGTGCTGACTTACGCATGTGAATCATAGGCATTGTGAGTGAATGTACTAAAGGAAACTCAAAACAGCTAAAAGAACTATGGAAAGAACAATGCTAAACTTAGTTTGAATATACAAATAGAGACCATAGATATTGGAACTATAACAAAAGTTACTCACATCATAAAGAAAGTAATCAACTTCAAATGGCAATGGGTAAGTCAATTCACAGGAAGTAATCATAAAAGATGGACTAAATTGGTGTTAGGATGGAAACCAAGAGATTTAAAGAGACCAGGAGGAAGCCCGCCGGACGGTTGGGATAAAGACATCCGGAAAGCTGGCGGCGTTAACTAGCAAATTACAGTCCAAGACCTTTCCATTTAGAAATGTGTTAAACTCATATCCGGACTAGAGACTTTAAGAGACCTCATTTACCATAGATTAATATGGCTGATGTAGTTGTTGACATATTTACCGTGCTGTTAAGTAGTTGCTATTTACATATGAACTTTTAATCACCTTGAAATACCTTATATGTGACTTATTACTTATCATGTAAGATTTTTTAAGGTTCCTGAAAGGCCTTAACGTCTGTCGTAGCGGCCACAGGGCCCACGAAGTCCCTACTGATGGGTGAAAAGGAGAAACAAAATTGAACGAATTTTTTGAGATGAATGAACGAAAATGGATTTTATGAAGTTTCAAGAAGTTTATGAATAAAAAGTAAGAACGACTAAAGTTTGATAGGAGTATCAAAAAGACTTGACACAAAAATCGGTGTATTCCAATCTACCTGTGATTTAGGATATGGGTCTGAAAGAACAAAGATCCTACGTTACTTTGTCTCGCTTAATGGAGAAATCTGTATCCATTCATCTCAATATAGGGCAACATGTATGGGGCCACAGCTATAAAATAATGAAAGTAGGAATTTTTCTATCTCGATTGTTTCAGAAAGAGGCATATGGAAGCCCCGGTTGAGTCCGGTGCTAGTAAAGTATTCGGCCTCGTAGAAAGATCTAAAGGAAGAAGAAGCGAACGTAAGACTCACAATGTGCCTTGATTCAAACGGCCGTAGGTCACCGCGTATCCGGAAAGCGATTCATCGTGTGTTTTTAGATCGCAAAGGGGCAGGTGTTCTCCCTGAAATTCTTAGCGAGATTTTCCTCTGTTTCTTTCTTTTAACGTACGACCCTTTCTCTTTTCCCCTTCTCAGATCAATATGCCTTTCCAGAAACAACGCTGCCTCATTCCTCCACTCCCAAGTTTTCATTTCCCTAAACGCCGCTCTCCCCTCGTCCCACACACTCAATCCTTCCTTCCCTCATATGCCACATTATATGCATACATACAAGCAAAAATCCCAAATTGATACTTTCGAATTCATATTCGCCTATTATTTCCTCCGTTTCACCGAAAACTTTGATATACGGCTTTTTAAATCAAAATTTGATATAGTAAAAAGAGTATCATAGAAAATTTTGGGAGGGTAAAAGAGTGAACCTTTATGAAACTACCCCTTCAGCCGCTGTAGTAGCAAAAAGCTAAGATAACTTGACGTTGATACGTTTACTCTGCTACGGTTCCCGTAAAACACTTTGTTGCAGCAAAATACAAAAATTTCTCTAAAACTTAATTTGTTTTTTGCTCTTAAGTATTTTACAGGAGACGTCCCTGCGTAATGATTTCACCGGTAAGTTTATCTCTGCCTTTTTGCGACCATGCGGCTTAAAAAGTAGTTTTGCTGAAGCTCTGCCTCGCTTTAATTTGCATTTTAAAGATACGGTCACCTCAGCTTTATTCTCATTACGAGTTAAGTATTATAGAAACACGATTTTCAAATTTAGAGTAGCCGAAGAAGATACCAAAAATCTAGTTCCGCATACAGGTGTGTCTTTCAAGCCGCCTGCTTGCGTGATAACGATGTTGCACTTCGTTTATCTTAATTTCCTATCGTAACAAACGTGAAACGTCTGCACAAAACTTTTTAAGCTAATATTTATCCGATTATGACGCAATTTTACCGTCTAAAGTATAATTTATATGGGACACATAACTACTTCTTCTGGAAACAATTTTTATGTAAATTTCTTAGGCTTTGATAATCCCTTCGGCTCATATAATTAAAAAATATATTACATAATCGTAATATAGACTGGTGCAAAGCGTTGCAGCCGTTAACATCAATGCGGCAACTATAAGCATCGGGAATTGAGTAGCACTGGCTGACATAGTTAGCATCTAGCAACAACTAAGTTACTGTAAAACCGACGGCCTCGGATAATACTGAAGGGCACAACTCAAAGGAGGATTTTCATTTTCATGAAAGATGTTAAATTTCAAGAAGGACGTTCATCAAAACAGAGTTTTAAAGCTTTTATGTATTAATCTATATTACCATAGCTAGTTTGAGATTCGTAAATTGTCAATATTAAACATAAGTATAAATAAATTTTTCTGAACTTATACTTATGTAATTTGAATTTCTTTTTTAATTTTCTATACTCTGCTATATAACTCCCTTATATTATATATTCCCTTTTTATTTATTTTACTTTGTTTCCACGGTATTTTATTCTCTATTTATTCGAGTTTCTTTCCCGCAACGTGGTGTTTTTTTTAATTTCACAAACTTCACTTGTAAAAATTTCTTCCCACACCTTAGTATTTCTTTTACTTCTATTGATCTTTGCGCGTACTATAATGAAATACGAGTTAAGGTGGCAGAGAGGCCCACCTGGGCCTAACTTCACCAATGAGGGTTCATTTATAAGTTTCATTCAAAAACATGTGAGTTTAGATCGTTCCTCAATGTTTGTCTATCCCATTTAAGTAGATATAGCAGAATTATATATGAAACAAAAATTTGGAGTATTACAAGTCATCGGCAGCGGAACACGGTTGAATGAAACGTTTAGAAATAAACTCGTAACAAGTCCCTATTCACAAAACTGATCATGACGAGGAAGAATGAAACTATTGATGATTGTTTCATGATTGATGGAAAAGTATTTACATATAATAAAAATCGAGTTTATTCTAGCATTGATAAGCGATTTTTTTTACATCAGCGAAAGATAATTATATCCATCTTACTGCCGATTTTTTTCTAGAAACTTCTATTATTATTTAGATGTTATTATAGTAGACGATGTTTATTTATGACACCCTAAATCACTTGGTTCGGCATAATTCCATACATACTCTACTACATCACCGGTTGCATATATCGAAAGAGTAGTAGAGCATCGAGTCTGTATATTCTCATTCTTTTACCCCTCCGGTATTATAAATTTGCAATTACGGCTTCGGAATTTTCATCCGCGCCGAATTCTCAGACGAGTACATCCCGTTCATCTCCTCCCTTCACTATTTCATTCTCACTTCTCCACTTTCCATTTCACGGCCTCCTATATTTTCTCTAAAACAGGTTCTCACCTTCCCATGTCAATTTTCCCACCGCCTTCCTTTCATATTCCTCCCCTCTCATCCAATTGCCTCGCTCTCCATCACCTCAACTTCTCTCATTAACTTCCGCTTTCTCTTCCCCGTCATCTTCTTCCTGCGTTATTACGCCGCACCCATTCTCTCCTCTTAAGCCCCTCCCCCTCGTCTCACAATTACCTTCTTTACTTTCCATCGCGTAAATACTTCAACACCTTCTTTTTTACTACGCGGAGTGCTCATTATTCGCGAGGGTTTCCACTTCGATTAACTTTATCGGCTATCAACTCGGATACGAGGTCTTGCGCTCGGAAAAATGAGGGAAACCTAAAAAGCAAAACCTTAATATCCCCGTTTTAATTACTATTACCGTTAAAATAAGTATTGGGTGAGAAGGAGCGAAATTTGCATGCCGTTATATCTGGGAAGGGAGTGAAATATTGGCAAAGAATTTAACGATCATTGCGCACGCTAAGAAAGTAAATATCGTATTTTCTTATATGCATCCTTGGAAGGCGTGTATAGTGCTATTGAAACGCTTCAGCGTACTAATTTAAAGGGAAAGTGTTATTTTGAGAATGCCAATCTAAATTATTCACGGAAGAACGTAAGGGTAAGAATGTCATCCAGGAAAATTTCATAGGAAAAATGGACTTGAATCAAGTCTTACGTGACCGGGAATCGAACCTAGTATCTTCCTCTATCCGGGAAGGTGGTTTAAACAACTAAGCTATCCGGTCAGACCAAAACTGTACGTTAGTTGGATGAAGCAGCCTCCTGGATATAGAAAGATCCCGGGTTCAATTCCCTGTCCCATTAGACTTTTTTCAAGTGAAGTAATTGGATAAAGTATTCAACCCTAAGCTTAGATTTTTCCAGGTACCCTGTACTCCTCCGTATTCCCTTTCCTTAATCTCATTTACATTAATTTCATTACCTATTTGCTTTCAAATTTTAAAATTTAGAATTCCGAATTAATGTTTTTTGGTATCTTCAACTAGATGTCAATATTTCTTCTTTCCCTCCTGTTTTCCATCCAATTACTTATGAAGTCTTGTCATAGTTTAGTACATATCTTAGTACTCGTCCCATCCATGCTGTTCTTTTGTTCACCATTAGTTTTTCTATCCCTCGATTTCTCCCGTTCCTCTGAGCACCTCCTCATTTGTTACTCTATCGATTCATTTCACCTTTGACATTCATCTATAGAACCATATTTCAAACGCTCCTTTTTCACCTTTTCTCAGCTAGGATGCTTACCGTTTCATATCCTTGTAAAACTTTGCTCCAACTTATGATTCTACGAATTTCTTATTTTCTGCCTGATATTTGAGAATATTTTAGAAGGAATAATTTCTTCCAGTTTACTGCTCCGCGTCGTTTATATTCGCACTCACGATACCTTTGCCAGAGATAATTTTATCGTTTAATAGCTTCCACGGAATCATAATGCATCGTTAGCATATGTTGCTCAAATTTTTTCTCCGAGTATTTGCTTTGAGAAGAGGAAAATTGTATTTTCAGTATACACCCTGAACGTATGTTATACGTAGAAATGATTTATTATAGAAATGATTCCCAAATTCCAGGATATTAATGAGAATAATCAACTAAAATCGTTGGATTCTAAATAATATCGAAATTCGGTTCAAATTTCAAATGGAAAACGGTTCAATGTGCAGAATAAAAATCAGCATCCTGCTATTTCCAACATTAAAAAAATGAAGACTATTAACCAAGACTAGTATAACTAATTTTAGGTTTATAAGAAGAATATTACGGTTCAGTTAAGCATCGATCTTCATTATCTTTCTTACTGAGAAGTTAAGATTGCCTGGAATCGAACTCTGGCTCTAATGGTGGTCAACATGGCTTAATTTTCTTTACGTTGATTGATATAATTGCAATGTGCAAATTAAGTTAACTTCACTATAATTGTAAAGAGCATCAAGGAGAAAGAATTTTCTTTATCTAATCTTAATAAATAGAATCGGATATGATCTAACACCTGGCTGAGAGAGGAATGTATTTATTTCATAGTACTATTTTACCTTTGAATGATTTTATGGTTTTCGAGAAATGCATACATAGTAGCCTCTAGGAAAAAAGCCTAACCAGATACCCGATCTCAGCTCAGAAATCTCAGAATTAGTTGGACCTGTGGCAGTCCTTATTTTGGTAGCGCAGTACTCTGCCCTTGAGTAATCACCAGAGAAAGAACCGGAACAGAACCGAAACCCGATTATACTGTTATTTTTACTAAATCATAAACTTGATCCAAACCGAAAAATGAAAATATTTTAATCTAAACCGAAATCAGAAACATTTTCCGTTCAAATAATTAGTTCACACTTTCATCAAATCATGGTATTTAATAAAAATCTACTACGGTGACTTGAGGCTCTTTTATTAAGAATTAAATAAATGACAAAACTTATGCATAGTGTATTATTTTCGTATTAAACTTATAAAGAAAAAGGTAATTAGAAGAATATCTCTAAATGTATAGGGCTCACGTATAATATAAACCTTGCACCGGCATTATTTTATCGGAGCGAAAAAACAGATTTTAACCGGTTCTACGGTTGATACTAAAGAAAAACCGGATCCCAAGTGATATTCGGCGTTTCGAATAAGATCGGAAACCGGAACAAAAATAATCACGGTTTGAGGCCCTGACGCTCGCATGGAGACATTTTCTCCTTCCCTTATTCTTTCTTCACGCTCATTATGCCTTTTTCATTAGATGGTGCATTGCAGATTTCTTCCTCGTATAAGCCATCAGAGGAGGACCTTACCAAAGTAGAATGGAACAAGAATTCAAGGGTGACAGTGGGTCCTTTCCAAAGGTGTAACGAATGCAGAATGAAGAGAGTTTACGGATCGTCTCCAAAGAGGGCGTTGCTATTAGATTGGCAAAGAGGCTAGGATCGGATTCATCACCTGCGGAAACATCCTCTTTTATTAAAAGTTGGAAGCGCCTCGTGGAGAGACAGGTCTGAGATAGAGCAGAGCGCTGCCGCACTTTAGCCTCACACAGGGCCCTAAATAAAACATGGCCAACGTCTAAGGCCTGTAAATTTATTCGCAGATTCTTTTACTATAACAATGTACTTCACTCACTATAACATGTGTTATAAAAGGAATAAGGTAGTAAGTAAAGATATTATTAAGCACAAACATTTAACACAATGTTATAATTATGTTAAATGTTTGTACTTATTACTTTTTAAAGAATGTTTACAATATACGACTGGTTCCTAAGCTCGCTGGAACCTCAGGTTGTACAAAATCTTAAGGGATATAGTTTAAAACTCAGTACAATATTTATAACAAATTTCCGCCCTAACTGTTCTAGTAACGAGACCGTCTATGATTTAAACGCGTCTGAACATAATCTTCATGCATGTTTTTCATACAAATCATTTCGATGCACGCTAGGTCTTTATTCTTTCTTGTACTTACGTAGAGGGCTTCATGTAACCTAATCTACTGGCATTGGTAATAGAAAAAGGAAAAATACTGTGTTGTTTACGATGTTTGATGGAAAGATAAAGGTGGAAATCGGAAAATAATTTTAAAAGTTCTCAGAATTCATTTTATACAGTTATAATATAGTTATTTAATCTGAAAATATTTTTAATGTGAACACGGCTATGATAAAGATTGATCTAAGTAAATGAGCAAAAGATACCCGAAGTTTTTTGTACCAGATGAAAAATAAAAAATATCGTATATATTATACGATAACAGGAACTATATCTTACAAAACTATCATTATATTTCTTCTAAGAACGATAAAATACTTGTTACCTCTTAGGAACCTCATATTAAATTCGAGATTATAAAGATTAACTCTCATAATCCTAATTTAAGTTAAAGATTTCGTGTAATGTCTACTTCATGATAAATGCAACAATTTTATCAGATTTTTTTTATCTTGATTGAAATATATCTCATATTCATAATATAGTATCTTGCTTTAATTTTTTTCAAAACAATCGGTTGTATTATGGTATTAAGTAAGCCACGTCAGAATAGGTTTCAGTGTGTAATATAATGTGATTTTCTCTCTCTACGAATACCTCATTCGCCCAAATCGATTTTATATAGGGAAATTCCTGGGACATATAATTTTAACTCCAAATTTACGGAGCCCTGAGGGTCGGTCCTCACTGATCAATGCTAAATATAATTTTCGTTTAATATCATGAATGTGCATTTGATTGTGGATCATTGAATGAACACACATGATTACCCTTTTCATTTCCTCTCTTTCCCAATGGAGATTCTTTTTCACCCAAGGGAATCCCGCCCCAGCCTGTTTGTCACCTCCCCACCTCATCCCTTGCGCCGACTTTTCCCTAAGGCATCTCAAGCAACTCGTGAACGTTACGCAAGCGCACAAATTTCCTACCTCTATACCCATTATTGTATCACGTTCTAGTGTGATATATAATATTTTAATACTTAAAATGTTATAATTACTCCCGGTGTCAATAATAAAAGATAATTATCGTTGATATCACGTCGTTTCACACATCACAACTCTTAATATTTCGCTCGGTTTTCTTACTTTTCATATATTCGATTATGTTAATAGGTATAAGAGACAGGATTCTAATCGAGTTTAGTTACAGGTTATAGTTCGAATTGAATAGGTATGTAGAAAAAAATAGGGAGTTTTCTCTCTTGATATAACATTATTTTTAAAGTTAATCTATGATTTATTCGTGCCTAAAAATGATTATTTGCTTACATGTCCCTGCTTATCTTTCTGCTACTGGATTGTACTCTTACGAAATGAGAGAGAAATCCTTCTTATTATATGACTGATTTCATTGCAGTTTTGATCTCTTTGATTTTGACTAAAAATTTTTGAATGAAAAGAAAATGGAACTCGGATATTAATGAGGTTTGAAAAATTCTCCGATAGCTAAGAGTCTGTATATATACCAGTTCCAAAGGATGGAAACGGAGGTCCCGAATTACCAACCTTCTAGGAATCACCAAATGCGCATTTCGATATACTATACTCTCATCCTTAGTGGTTCAAAGAAGGTTGGTAATCCGGAAACTCCTTTTCTATCCCTCGGAACTGATCCGTATACTGAAGTTCGAATATTGGAGAATATTTTAAACCTCTTAAAGAAATTAGCCTGATCGATCATCATCTCTCTCCATGATTGCAAATTTAAATTGTCAGCATTTGGTCTTAATCGGGTTGAGAAGGATTTTTATTCTCTATTTTACCACTCTCAGTCTTGCAGTGCAAAGAATTAGGAGCCTGAAATCTATATATATCCGGTGGTTGGAGAAAAGTAAGATATATTTTATTAATGCTATGAAAATGTTTCAGATTCTCGTTTATTTAAATGCAGAAATCATTCGAATAAAATTAATAGCTAGCAATTGCTGCACTTTGGAAATGCTTTTGATGAGTCCCCAGCTCAACAAGATTCATTCATGAAATCTCACTTCAGTCCTTATATTCCATTTATTAGAGGAGGTTTATATAAAATCATCAATACCCAATTTGTGACACTTTAGAATCCTTTACAAGGAAATTAGGCGTAGTTACGAATTTCTTTAAACAAAGCCGAGACGTGTAGCCCTCGATGTAAGTTCAAGGAAGAAAGGAGGCATAACGTGCATCGAAATGATGTTTACGTAAAACATGCATGAAGTTTTTGTTCAGACGTGTATAAATCATAGGTGATATCGTAAATGGTGCTATCATGATAGCACATCAAAATAAACTCCGCTGCTAGGAGAAAAATTGCAAAAAGTTGGTCAATTAAGCAATTTTAAGTTCCTTGGCTGCTTTGTAACCTAGTTCCCATCTCTCTCGCCTTTTAATGCCACTCTAGACTGTCTACCTCGCTCCACCCCTCCTATCTTAACTCTTTGACCATGTCACTTAAGAGTGCTCCTTTCCATTGATGTCCTCTTACTTTATACTCTCGTTTACTATCTTATTATGTAATTACTTCGTTTTTTCCTCTTGGTTACCCGAATAAGCTTCCAAGAAATTCTATTTCTACTGTTGCATGTAGAACGAATTCAACGTGCGAAATGAATTTATTTGTAACGTTTCAGAGAGTGATTTTTGGGTTAGTCGGGTGTTTGTTATCGGATGTTTGTTTGAAGTTAAGATTAATGTTTGATCATATTCGTAATCTGTTACTACCTTATTCCCGTATATTACAATTTTGCAGTTTAACCTCAATGACCTTGCTCCGCAGTACATTTGATGAATACCGGGCTGTTAGTATACTTGTACACATAGGTTGAATACATATTCTCCTAATTTATGCACTGCTCTGCAAGATAGATAAGAAACTCCGGATAAATTTTCTCCATTAAATTTTCTTTGAAAATTTGAATGCATGTCAATAAGCTGATTCGTTTTGTAATTAAATTACTTTGGATTACATTCGCTTCATCCAGGTTTCTAAACTAAGGCAAGCCTTACATTTAATCTATCGGAGTATATATGTTAGTTAACCATTCTGTTAACTTCAATACATCATTTTCATGGAGGAGTGTGGCTATGTGGAAGGTTTAGAAAAATACTGTTGGTCAAAACAATGACGCTTTAATAAAGCAGTAAACTAGAACGTTTCACCGAAAAATCCGAGACTGCCCATTTCTGTGACAAATGTTCAAATTTGGGCCATGTATTTACAGAACGTGTAAAGATATAGAATAACGATAAACAGGAAAATATCATTCAATTATTGTATAATAACTATGCAAAATTTCACGTCCCGCACTCTAAAAAACCATTTTGACCTCTTGGCTAGCTTTTCTCGATCCTAATCCACTGTGCAGCGTTGAGTTTCTCTTTGTTAGCCCTAAGTTGCAAATATTTTTTCGCATACCATATTCTTTTTCTTGGTTTAGATTTACATTAGTAAATATTATAATAAAATACGAAGTGTGGTGGAAGGGAGGCCGATATAGGGACAACCTTGCCGATAAAGAGTCCACTACTTTAGATGAATTTTATGTTTCGTGAAAGGGTTCAATAATATCATATCATATTCGTATAAAATGCATGGATTACAGAGGTGAGAGTAGCTTGAAGCGTCACGTGGGAGAGATTGCTTTCCGAGAGCAATTAATATTTGGAATGTTGGTGCGCTAATCAATAACTCATTTCTGTTGATGTCCATTCCCTTACAACGGCCGGTGCAACATTAAATATATAAGCTAATATTTACTCAAACCGTGTTAATTACAGTAGTATATATTCCTTTCAAATTAAATTTTGCACGTCACGTAAAATACTTTTCATATCTTTAGTATAGGAGTTACTCTCATTCAGACATTGTGCATGAAATCTATTATTCATTAAAACATTGTTCAGTGCTTGTGCTGAACCTTTCCTAATTTAAAGTTCTGGTTTATAAAAGAAGTCAAAGGCAAACTACCTAACTACTCATATATTCTGGTAAGCCTCATTCCTCTCCAAAGTCTTGGATAGCTTATGGTGGAGGATTCAACGAGACCTTTGGCGATGACGAATCAGAGAATAAATTTATCATAAAAATTGTATGTACATATTACAAATTTATGGCTTTCAAACTATAAAAACAAGTACAGCAAGGAAAATAACAGGAAAATTAAATATTTTGAGATGAGTATAAATTGAAATAAGGTTGAAAAGAGTCCAAAAATAGAAGTAAACTTCCAATCGGAGACCTTACTAATAAAAGTACAAAGACAGAAGCTAAAAGAGCAATCAAATCTTGCAATAATGTATGAAAAAGAAATTCCCAGGAAAGTGGTGGATGAAATCCGGAAAAAAGCAGAAGAAGAAAACGACCGAAAGAGACGTATGAGAAAAGTATGAAGCAAGAGAAAAAAGGCGACGGAAGAGATGAAAGAAACGACTGAAAAGTTTGTGAGATATTGTGAGAAAAAGAAGCTTGAATGGTTATATGACAGCAAGAGTTATCATTTCTTATAAAATAGAATTATCTTTTCGACTTCTATAGATTCTGTCTAGAAACATTGGTATTTTTATAATTATTTTTCTTGTGTTTGAAACGCTTTAAACACTAGTGAACAGTGCTTTATGTGAAGTGAAGAAATAAACAGTGAAGTTTATGCAAAGGATATCGTAGTATGGATAATAGCCTTTGTTTTGGGAAAACTGACGGTTGAATTCTATATGTAAGGAACGATTTAATCCACTTAATAATTTGATTGTTGAGTATAGAACTGTATGAAGTAGCTTCAAGTGTGGAATTGTATCAAACAATTTCCTAAAATTCAGGAATATGGAATCTGCCCTAAAGCCTTCGTACGCTGCTTGCAATAGGTCATCAGAGTGAACTTAAGCGAAGAGATTGCGTTTGGATAATAAGGAGTAGCTTTGACAATCTCTAACTGCGATATACTTTATTTCCCAATGTATAAGGCGATTCTTGATTTTGGCACCGGGATTTGGAACTCGTCACCAATACGATTCTAATTAATTAAGTAAAAAATAATGAGCCCAAATAAAAAAACGCGTAAATCAATTACAAATAACTATTATTAACGACGACCATAACTTTGTTGTCCGCCTAGACTGTTGTAGTAGTAGTTCAAATGTATCTAAAACAAAAGACACTGTTTTTAAATCTGAAATGATTTTAATCGTATGCGTGAAGAAATATGGTACTTCAGTATCACATTTGAAGGTGAACAATTTGGGAATTCGGCCTTTATGGCAATTGATATTTTAGAATAAGATATTAGAATACGAAAAATAAGGATCTCAAAACGCACAGCTATTAACACTTATTAAGTGTTATTGTCAGCGCGCAAAGTCTACATAGGTGTATGATTTTCATTTAATAAATACGACATTTTTCAGGAGGTGGTACATCTTAGCAAGCTCTTCTCTTCCCAAAGTCATATCCTCTTGAATAAAGATTTGTAAAATGAACTAGAGGAATTTAGGTCTGCAATAATCTGATCAAAAAAGGAACTGAGTACTCACGTCTAACTCAGGAGTTGATGATGCTGAATATTCCTGTGGAAAAAGAGAAAAAAATCATTAATAGATAAGGTTCCTCTCCATACGAATCCTTCCATTGTCATCTAAATTTATAAAAGTACCTATAGATTTATACGTTTAACATTTCGATACATTTTAACTTTCGTTAACAATTTTAAAAAACAGAGGTTATACGAAAATGTTCAGAGTATTTTCTCAGGGACAGTTCGAGAGAACTCATTTGGCGCCATTGTTTCAGCTTCGTTTCTGTCCTAATTAATACGTGATCAATATCTACAGATTTTAAATTTAAATGCTAATCTAAGTTTTGGAAATACTCGGTAAAGGTTACCCTTTTTTGTTACGTTATTCGATACTTAAAATGCGAGGAGTTACTTATCTTTCCACTTTATGGATAGCTCAAAATCTGCTTGAAATAGAAATGAAATTTGTAAGTCCCACTTAACATAAGAACGACAGTATCCAAAATGTCTTTTGGATACTGGAAAATATTTACGAAACTTAACGAAACATTTTCTCATCATAAAATATGAAACTCATGCAGTAGATGACTATGATAAGGAAGAGAAAAAATTCAGACCTCTGTTTATGAATTTTACAAGGAAGAAACGGAAACAGCATATCGTGATTTGAATCGAAAATAAGTCAATTAGATTCGAATTTTATTCGAAGTGAAAAATCGCGGTTAAATATAAAGAATAAAAATTATAAACCTTGCTCATTTACTTGTAGCAAACCCTCCCATTCTTAGATATTGATTTTTGGATTCTCTGCAGATTTTAAGCATATCCCAAATGATAATTGAGTTGTAACACAATTTCGTTATAACGCAATGAACAGTTCATGGGAGATTTGGGGAAGGAAAAATAATAATAAATAAAGGAGAAGTTTATCATGTGTTGTTTACGAAAATGAAAATGAACTTAAACTTCAGACTCGAAGGTCAGAGAATACAAGGCTAATAAGCTGCTAATATCTTATCATCCGTCCTTGGGATAAAAACGAAGTCTTTTTCGAAAATTATCAATATTGACTTCACCAGCCTCTCATTTTCATTGAAAGTAAACAAAGGCGAAAAGGAAAGTGCTTCGTGTCTAAGAGGACGTGAATAAGGGCAAAAGTGATTGGCAGGAGATAAAAAAATCAAACAAAAAAACGAAAGGAAACGCCGACGCCGAAGCAGTTGTTGCGTATAGAAAAAACCTTTGTGCAAATACCCGAGAAATAGGAGATGATCTTTCATAATGATTATCGTCCTGAAATATTTACAAATTTAAAAATTTATAGATTAATCCATGTAATGTGTTTATTTTCCAAGAGATGATATCCTAAAGAGAGTACGTTTTAAGTGTTGGTAGATATTTAAGTTTTTTACATAATTTTAATTAAAAATAAAAGTAGCATTAAATCAACATAGGTGACAGAATTAGGAAATCATGTAGTATGTTCTTCATGTCGTCGAGCATGTCGCTATGTTAAGGGTAATACCAACATATTCATAAAAGTTAGCAGTTATTAAATAAAATCGGAGACGAAAATGAAGTAAATGTTTAGATTTCTTTCGAATGTTTTGCTATAGCTGATTCTCTGAAGATTTAAGGTTAAGGCACAAAGTCGTCGTGCACAGATCTCATATATTTAAGGCACACAGAATAAAGATTATTAATTGCGAAAACAATTACTATTAATTGTTTAGGACAACTTACCACTTGTTCTCTGGTCATCCTTGACTTCTTCACTGCCCGTCCACGGCCACATAGGAGAAGCTTTCAAGTTACAAAAGCACCAAAAGGAGGATGTCACAATCTGGAAGAACAGAAAGACCAAATTAATTCATTGGTGAATAGTGAATATAATCTTAGGCAATATTGTATTGTACTTAATAAAAGCATTTTCCAATGATGATGATTCAAATTAGGATTTTCGTTACGATCATCGTATTCTTTATCGTCAATATCAAATTAGGCTTCTTTCATATTTTATTTGATTGATTTATAAACAATACCGACAAATAAAACAATGGTAACACATGTAATACATGCTACACTTTTCTGAAATTTCTAACTGAAAATATTATGGAAACTCGGCTAGAAGTTTTATGGATAATACCTATTATTTAAGCAGGAAAGAAATTTATTTGAAGAATGATGAATATTTAATCTAATATTGAAATTAAATACCCAACTTCCGTTAAGATTATTGTTAATTGCTGAATATAACTTGGACATTACCTTTAATCGATAATGGAAAAGGAACTCTTTAATGTATTTACCCCGAAGATCAGTATTTGAATTTCCTTACTAACTTCTTAATTGAAAGGAAACGCACTTTCGTAATAATACAAATAAGTAAGATCTTTAATTTTAAAATTTAGATGCACCTTATTTGAATATTTTAAAAAAGGGCTGCAATGCTATAAAATGATCCGAATTTCGATTTTCAAATTCAAATGCTGAGTCCGTTACACATATATTTAAAAAATTTACTCATTATCTAAAGACTTTTGCTGTTATATTACACACGCCATAAGTTTAACTAGAAAAAGTTTGATCTATTGAACAAGTCTAAGTTAAAGCAAAAGCGATGTTTAACTAGGAATAAAAGGACATATTCATTGAAAATGAATTCCCAATAGAAATTAAATCTAAAATACAGGAGCCTAGGCTCCGCTGGAATTAGAATCGCATTAAATACATCATAATGACGAAATTGATTTATTAAACAAGCAATAGTAAGGAAAAAAATGAAGCGGAAATTTTCGTTAAAATACCGGTTAGCGGAAGTAGAAAACAAGTAGAAAAATACATCTATTCTGGATCTAAGCAGCCGATCTTGAAGGTTAAAACCGATGACTGAAAAGTATCGGAGATATATTTATAGTTCTCTTCAATTCTCGTTTTCAGAAATTGAGACTTGTGACTGCATATCTAAAATATTAACATAAGTCAGATTCACTTCACAAATATCACACTGCAACAGGAATTTATTGCTGAATATAAAGATTTGTGATAATCGTATAAATGATGAGTGACCCAAAAGTATGATTCGCAGCTACTCAAAGGAATATCATACGTCACGAATAAACATATTCACTAAGATTAGACTCTGGCGATAATTAAATATATAATGTCCAGAAGCACACGATATTAACTATAGTGTTGGAGCGCTGAAGAATTTCAAGTAATTAAAATAACATTAACTTATCTTACTTACCAAAATGTAGAAATGTTCAAGAATTCCCACGGACATCTTGGCGTAGGAAGATTTATTTTTATCCCCTAGTTTAATTATAAATCATGTAAGAGATTTAAAAATTGCAAATACATTACATTAATATTAAATTCAGCTTCACGATTACTGAATTTCGAATCTCCTCCAAGAAATTCAAATCCTCTAACGGTTAAAAAAATTCTTCAATACGTCTTTACACGGCGATGTCTCCAAATTAACAAAAACTTTCCCTCCAAAAATCAACGTTTGAAGAAAATGGTGAGATCTGATTGGTCAGCGCTGTTACTTTTTCGGTCACCCCCCCTCTTTTCCCCCTACCGGATAAAACTGTAATTTCTTTGTTTGTTAATAATTAGTATTAAATTAAATTTTTCTATATTTAAATACCATATCAATTTAATTTGAAAATTAACGGAAAAACTACATTCTTTCTAACATTTACGTTACGTTCTACAATTTTATACTTGAACTCGACGTAAAACCGGTGATGGTGCCGTGTGACGTAATCATGGCGTACGTTTAACGAATTATTTGCATAAATGAAAGAATTCAGCTAATCGATTTCTTATACTGCCATTGAATTTACAATAAATAATTAATTTAATAACTACGAATTAATGTATACATTTATTGTGCATCATTGTATTAGAAAATCTCCTCATATGACAAAGATAACAAATGATGGGATTTTATAAACGCCGATGAGATTCAAATTGTTCTAGTTTTACCTAAAAGATAATAATTACGATCAAAGATGATTTCAAAATTGTTTATTTATAATTATTTCGCGGAATTTTACGGAAGAAGCAAATAGACGACCTTTGAGATTAATGATAACTTTGTGACGTTGTTATCGAAATATTTCGATTTCTCTCTTTCTTTTACACACATTATGATGAATAATTCACACGGTACTATGAAAGTAGCGATAAAAGTATTACTATCGGGTGTAAAACCTAAAATAAACAGCCCAAATGGAAAAGAAGGCTGAAGATGAATGAGTTAATTATAAATTTGAATTAGTAATTAGTAATTTGTTATATAGTAAGAGTAGTCAGTAAAGTAATATTCTTAAGGATATCTAGTGTTTCGACATTTGAGGTTATTTCGCACGACTCACACCGGGAATCAAACCCGGGACAACTTTTACCGAATTCGAACACGTTGCTAACATGGCTGCCCGGTAGCTTGAAATGACATGGCAGCAGAGGAAAACGGATAGGAGATATTTTATTTCGAGAAGATCCAGATAAATAACTTCGTTGTTAACACACTATCGCATTGCTTTGCGTATATATTATTAAAGATTTAAAACTTCTAAAGTTTCAAAAAAGTGAATGATTCGCAACTACTTAATCCCTAAGTAATACGCTCAATGCTATTCTTCATTTCCTATTAACGTGTCATACGTTAGTCTTTCAACTATCCATCCCATGTATATTGTAATAAATTGCTAACCATTAGAAATCTTCCTGGTTATTTCTCAGTATTTCCGGAATTTTGCTTCCTGATACACAAATGCTTTTCTACTCACCTTCATATGGCTCGTAAAGCCTACGTTGAATGTCCAATTGCGAAGAAATTCCTCTTTTAAGCTTGTCCTCACGTTTACGAGGCCTTTTTCAGACTTATTAGCTTCTCCGGTACAAACAATTATAAAGATGGTGAAGAACAATGTCGTCTTATTGTCGCCATGCCAGGTGCTTACAACTCGATGATCATATCAAGTGATGCACTACACACACCGTAATCCTTTGATTTGCACTCACACCTATTTCAAGGAAATCACTTAATTCTACGCTGAATTTACACTGCACGAAGTCCATTTCACTCTTGATTATATTTGAAATTCGCAGGAAAATGTAAATGACACCATCTTGAACACAATCCACCAAGGGAGACAAAGAACAGAGGAACACGAAGGTCATGCGGCTCGAAGAATACATTTCGTCAGTCAGAATTTTCTATACCATGATTCCCTTTAAAAACACGAAAACACGTCAAGACCTCGTGACATTCTACAGAGGAGATTGCCTACGATCTTATGAAAACTTCTTATTTTAAGAATTTGTTTCGGTAAGTTGTGATAGAAGTCTTGGGACCATGATATATGGTAGAAAATCAATCGCATGATTTTTAGCATGTGCTGAGAGTGTATGTGGAATATTATAATATGTGTGCATTAGAAACTTAGTTCTACGATCGGTGATTTTTCAAAGAGTGCATCTAAGTGTAGCATTAATATGAATACTTCATTTACTATTTTGAGCTCTTAGAAAGGCAGGCTCTATTTCTGTGAAATTGTAAGTCTGTAACTCAACAGTGTTAAGATGCCATCGAAACGAAAATGGATGGACTTCTGGTTGGAGATTAATGGATACGGGGTCCCTCGTGTATTTTCACATATTAAGCTGGCATTATATAAAATTGGAAGGTAAGTACGATTACTTTAACAAGGAGATATATGGTAGAGTATTGTGATATATTCCACTTGCAATCTGAGTTGGGTAATAAAGATAATGGTCAGAGTAAGTCGATATGAAATTAAATTGAGAACCACTTGAAATTATTTCAAAATCTCAACTTCGGTTTGGAAATCGTTACTAATACAACTATGAGCATATTTTAAATGAACAGATGAATGAATGCTAATTTGTGTATCTGTCGATTTCACATTTATTTCAGGTTATTGCTAAATGAATTGCATTGTGGTCCTTGCGTAACTTTATTTGCTCAAAGGCTGGGTAGGACTTCCACCTTGATCCACACAGTTCTTTGGAGAGGAAATGAGAATTACCAGGCAAAATGAGAAATGAGGTAGCTTTCAGTTAATTTCCTCACTGTGCTAGAATTTTATGAGTGAGAAGTGTAAATGAATGTACACTGTAGGATAAACGTTTTCTTAATATCAATTTTTAAAGGGTTGAGATTATTAAAATGGTAAGAAATCACTTATATTTCAGTACATATCACATTGCCACTGCCATGAACAAAAGCGTGAGGATATTATCAAGATATTTCTATACTAAAATATAACTGAGGAATCCTTAATTTCTCCATTCATGGTGTCAAGACTGTCAGATTGCTACTTTTAGCATTGTATTAAATTTATGCAAATAAAGCATGCAATTTTCATGGCACGTTTGCTTGCATATTTGCTCACATAATTCACTGATTGATTTGACTCAACAGATTTTTTATGATGGAAAACTAATGGTATTCATACATCATTTGATTTGTAAATGTAATTTGGATATTCACGAAGAAAATGAATCCCCAATTTACCATTGACTATTACTTGCCTTGAGCAGGCTGTGATGAAATCTTCTTATTTATAAGTGATTTTGAATCAGTTGTCTCTTTGAATGATATGAATAGCATTTGTCATAGTCTTATTGTCCTTCTTTCTTATGAGTTGGCACTGTTAACTTAGTGAGGAAGGCAAAGGAAAATACCTAATTACTATAAATAGCTCAATATCTCATTCCTCATCTGCCCTGGTAAGCCTCATTCCTTCCAAAAACTCACAGAGTGCTCTATATTGTTATTCATATAACTACCTATGTATGTTACTTTAAGTAAGTACTACTTTGACACAATGTTACTGTCATAATTAGGTCCTTTTATATTTAATACAGCTTATCAATTAACAGTATTACCGATAGATCATGTACTTTTCCCTTTAAATTCTAAATGGGCAATTATTGAATAAACTTAAAAAAATGTATGTGCCCTACTAAACGCCGAAAGGCGGCCTCCAGTGCATTTTTGTAGACTATTACATGAGATCATAATGTGGACGTTTTCCGGCTCATTAAGGAAAGAACGAAAATAACTCACTTCACATTTTTCCTTGAAAGCCTCATTCTGTTTTAAAATAAGCCTTTTCCTGAATACTCAAAAGAAGGATGTTGTGGGTGGGATACTGAAAAATCTATGTAGAATGTAATTTTTTGTCTCACATAAGGCGTCTGCACCATTAAATATGTGGATTTCATTTTAGTTTCTATCGTTTAAAATAAATAAAGTGAATATTAGGTTTTTCATTTCGTAGCATTCAATGGGTAAATAAGTTTAAAATACATTTTTGTTTTTAGTCTTGGGGAAATAAGATCTTTGCTACATTCTCGACGTCCGACGAATCTTCAAAGCTTCGGATATGAGATATTTCCTAAATTTTCGAAAATAAATATTAAAGAGTAGTTGCTTATCTTACGCAGTTAATGAAACATTAGATGTGATGGCTTTGATTTTACGATCATTATATGTTCGATTGAATTTATTGGTTACCATGAGACGTAAAAACTTAATATCCAAGTATTTTAACCCACTCTTAAATTATATTTTTTACGTTACAGATCTCTACAATTCAAAAATTATATTACGTACGCAACAAAGCCGTACGTACCGTAACGTTTATGGTAAATTATATCCTTCATTACCATTTCTTAATAAAACATAAAGGGTGAATTGAAGGTATTTCGTTATGCTTATGTTAAAAGATAGCAACTAAACGGGAGTCTTCCTGGGATTATACCGTATCTAGAAATCCGCGAAATATCCATGTCATAAACAAAATGAACGTAAAGTAATATATCTTCCAATACTTTTCAAACTTCATTTTAATTATTTTATGCCAGTTAAATTTTAAATCATAATACTTACGAAAAAACTTACAACTGTCTCCGGTAGAGGGACAATAGGGATGGTGACCGGAAGAAGTAACGAACCAATCAGATCTCACCATTTTCTTTAACAGTTAATTTTGGAGGGAAAACCTTAGTTTATTTGGAGACATCGCCCAGTGAACAGCTATTGAAGAATTTTTTAACAAAAGCCGTTAGAGAATTTGAATTTCTTGTAGTTGAGTAGATTCGAAAGTTAGTAACCGTGAATTGTACTTTTGCTTAAAGTGTTTATTAGCAACGTTTAAAAATTAAACCACGCTTGATAATTAAATTGACGGAAAGTAAATCTATTTCTGACGGCAAGACCTCTGTGGCGCATCTTTGGGATTTCTTCACTCTTGGTAAGTAAAATCAGTTAATATTATTAAAGTTATTTGAGTTAATTTTTCGTTTAAAGACAATGAATGATATTTTGGTTGTTAAGTTGTTCTTTATGTGACAGTCGTGGTGAATACATTTTTTCGTTACGTAAGTTTCTTGTGATTAGCTATGAATACGATGACTGGATGATTCATCTTTGACGTACAAATCTTACTATCTTAGATGTCCGATGATTTCCAGTTATGTACGTATATTATATTCTCGATTCTGTCCAAGAGTAATATTTAATGAATGAAGCAACGACTCTTAACTTCTGAAGAGGTTATCTGATGAAAGCCTTAAATGGTGCATTTAATCTCTCCCGATGCCACTTTTACTCTTTAGATATTCGCTCTATTTAGGTGAAGAACAATTTTCGGCAATATTCTTAGCAGGGTGAGTAGAAGATACTGTCGACCGTTTCGTAACGGAAATCTATATTTGAATTTTAGATTAACTTTACCTTCAATTGAATAATTAAACCTGTGTCATTATTCCTCTATCTGGATATTTTATTTGAATTCGGCCATAATCCGAAATCTATATTTAATTTAAATGGGGAAATCTCTCTTTTCATCACCGATAAGTAGGGTATGGTAGAGGATTTTCGTAGTTATGTGAGAAATGGATACAAGACCGACGCAGGGCGATTCCTCTAATGAATATCTCCATCGATCTCAGTACCTCCGTACAAGAGAGAAATCCATAGCATGCCTTGTTGGGTATTTATGTTTTTATGTTGATCTTAATTAGCAGTTATGAATTTATGAGATTATTTAATAGTAATACTTCTCGTTGTTCATTGCTTGGAGTCGACTGATTTAGTAACGGATTTTTGGCATTTAGATCTTTAGTACACTCGCTATATGTGACTTCTTTAACGTTAATCATAATGAAGAATTAATCCATTTTATTAATTTTTTTATGAATTCTTTCATTTATCAATGACTTTTTCCTTTTTATTGCGATTTTATTGGAGTTTTCTTTTTATTATTTCTTCTAAATGAATTCAAATTTTGATCGCATTTCTTGTTTTGTTGACCCCAAGATCCTACTTTGCATTGAATAAAACGATTTTTAATTTTATTTCCAGTGCTTAATACTAATCAATGGATACCAATTAGGAATTGTTAAAATGTTTAATTTTCCATAATAATAGTTTTAGTAATGAACCAAAATTTATTAATTATGCAACTTATAGGTAATGCATATAAAATTTTTCAGTGGTATTGGTGTACAGTTAGTGCAATACGATATTGGAATATTATATCAAATAAACGTCATAGAATAAGACGATGTATTGAAGAAATCTACTTTTCTGAGTTTCTTTTCATTATTTTAATTCTTAAATTTAGATTCTTTCCATGTACTTCTTGTTTTTATTATTTATTAGATTCTAATTTAAATTTATTTTCTTTAGTGACTTAGCATATTGTTCAAAAGCTGGGCCTTAAGTTCAATTTAAATTGGACTATACTAGATGTAGCGTGTATTAGATGAATTAAATCAAATGAAATAAATATAAATATAATTCTGCTACAATATGTACAATATGGAATAGTATATTGTTGAATTTTAATCATAACCAAAATCCTCATTTGAATCTTCAACATCGGCAACTGCTCTCTCTTATATATGCACAGTATAATATTTCTGCAACAAATAATCGCTATTTAGTAAAGAATTCCACATACATCCCTTTTCAGCACTTCTATTACCTGTGAGTGTCTACTGTGTGATCTTGGAAGGAGGGCACTGAAGAGGAATAAGCAGGACCAAGGCCAGGAGAACAGCAAATGGTAAGCAGTTGAGAATTTTTATCTTTATCTATTATTTTATTTTTACTCATTTATTAAAATTTTACTATATTATTATTTTTATTATTTAATTTATTTTCTCTTTTGATGGAACAGTATTTTTGCTGAAATAGCCTATCTCGTTGTATTTTTGGTTGTTATTTATGAATGAAAAATGAAAATGAACAACAGGCCGAAACTAACTGACATTAAAAAGGATAACAAGAAATCTCCGTTGGGGAAAAACGCGTTATTGGTCCGTTCCTTCTCGTATAGCAATGTATATTAATTCGTTCCAGGAAAAACTCTTGACAGGAAAGAATGCTTTATAGTGAAACCTATTTCCGCAGGGAATATATTACCACTTAATTCTCCCGATAACATGAATAGTATTTGAAGTGCCATTTCAACCCACGTTGAAAAATGATTTTTCTGTATTTAATATGGCTTTAGAATTTAAAAAAATATTTCTCTACTTTTACAAAGCTTAACTTTTTCCCTTATTCACGTCGTCCTAGACACGAGGTACTTTCCTTTTCGATTTTGTTTACATTCAATGAAAATGAGAAGTTGGTGCAGTCAACATTGATAATTTAGGAAGACGACTTCGTTTTTATCCCAAGGACATATGGTTCTCCGTCGCTTTCATTGATAAGATTTTAGCAGCTGAAATAGCCTTGAATTTTCTGACCTTTGAGTCTATGCTGGAGTTTAGGTTTCTTTCCATTCCCGAAAAAAATACGGTTAACTTTCCCTTTATTTATTATTTTTGTTCCTTCCTCCAATCTGCGCAGAAGCCGATCATTGTGTTATGAGCTAATATGGCGCAATTATCATTTGAAATACATTTCAAAATCCTGTAGAGAAGACAAGTTATCTAAGGAAAAGAGGGTTTGCTACAAGTGAACATACCGCCTTTGAAACGAATTTAATTCCACCACGCTTTTCACTTAGAATAGAATTCTAATTTAATTGACTGATATCCGATTCAAAACATATATACTTTGTCCGTTGGTTACTTATAAAATTCATAAACGGAAGTCTGAGTTTTCTTCGACTGTTGCTGAATATAGTCAATCAGTACACAAATTCTCAAATTTATGATGAGAAAATTTAACATTAATATACTTTCGTAATGCAGTCATTTTGATGAGTAAACATTCCGGTTAGTAACGTTCTTACATGAAGTGTGCCATACTAATTTCGTAATAAACTAAAATTAGATTGACAGCATAATTCTGTTAAGGCTCTATACTTATCTTGCAAAATTATTCCTTCATAAAAGATTTTTATTAACGACGCACATCTGATGCATTAATTATTTTCTTTACATAGTATTTTTCCACGAAATTGCTTAGTTATAAAATTTGAATCGTATGTACAAAGCAATATGAGGAGTACACGCCTTATACACCTTTAGAGGATTCTCAAGAACTCGAGTTGTATTTATCAAGCAAACATTCTTTTGATGCTCCACACTAAGAATATAAAACTTATATTCTTCATTTTCGACAAATTGATATTCTAACTTCGAGAGTGAGTGTGATTGCATGTAAAACAGAAAATAACAGAACAAAAAAGGGTAACCTTAACCATGTATTACCGCACCTTAGATTCGTATTGTAATTGAAGACTTGCAGATGTTGATTTGGAATTAATTCGAATTTTGGGAAGGTAAGCGATATGTAAATAGAAAAAAGCATGCAACTAAAAAGGTCTCTCCCCACAGTTGAGTTTCTCTTGAACTGTGTCCATGAGGAGACGATCTAAAAATCTCCATTTACCCTCATCTATATGATAAGTTATGTTAATAGTGAAAACGTAGACGTACACTTTTATAAATTTAGATGACAATGG
This sequence comes from Pachydiplax longipennis, assembly GCA_036926295.1. Lineage (NCBI taxonomy): Eukaryota > Metazoa > Arthropoda > Insecta > Odonata > Libellulidae > Pachydiplax > Pachydiplax longipennis. Next base: position 25,603,785 of record JAVFKF010000012.1, read on the forward strand.
AAGGATTCGTGAGTATGGAGAGGAACATTATCTAATAATGATTTTTTTCTCTTTTTCCACAGGAATATTCAGCATCATCAACTCCTGAGTTAGACGTGAGTACTCAGTTCCTTTTTTGTTCAGATGATTGCAGAGTTAAATTCCTCTAGTTCATTTTACAAATCTGTATTCAAGAGGTTATTCACGAAAATATTGCATATACTTTTTGCTCGCTGATAATAATATATAGACTTAAGGCGGCCGGTTTTTGAGAAGTAATAATTACAAATGGAAATGTGGTTTCTCTCAGATGTACGTAACAGATGAGAGAAAACTAGAAACGAAGATTGCCTTCGCCTATGTGTACAAAACTTCCTCATCATAAAGGTTATGGAATTAAAGTTTATTTGGATACTAGATAATACATCAGAATATGTAATCCGATTTATTAGAGGATCTTTAATGATTATTACGAGACATTTTGATGCCGGATAGAAACGGGAGCTAACTCCTACAGAAATCTAAATGCAAAAATTTGGCGTTCCTTATTATCCATATGCCTTGGAATTGCATTGAATTCTTTTAATTATAACTTCTGCTAATCAGTATGCAAATCATTTTTGCTGAATATTGTTCTTTTAAGTACCTTATAATGCATAAGATGAAAAAGATTATGATTGTGTGATATAAATTCAAATATAACACTGACCCATAATAACGGTCTCATGTAGACTATTCAAGAGGAATACAGGTGCGAATTTAAAAATTTTAATATTTTCACATTAGAGGATACTCATCTTAATCCAGAGGTATCTTAACTGGTATTCCATAATGTTTTAAAGCCTTCCGACATGTATTACATAAATATACTCAAAGGGACCACCTGCGCTTACTGTTAATAATAAATGCAATTTTAAAATGCGCTTGACATTTTAATTAGAGAATGTATTGCTTATCTGCTTATCGTACACTTTTACAGCTAAGATATTGTGATGGAAGCGATTCTTAGAAATTCTAAAGCACTGGGAACAAAATAACGTTCATAGCAATGACAAGACTTACCCAATTGCTTCCCTTAACTTGGTACTTTTCATTAAAGATTTTATAGTTTAGGAACATTCGTAAAATAATTCCTAATAATGTCATTTAATTATTTAAAACAACAGTTGAAGACTCTACCAGTTGCCCGGAATTTGAATTGCATCGAAAGATATCGCAGACGTTTTCTTAACCCTTGGAGAGCTATTGGTGTAAATCTAAAGGGTTTGAAATATGCCACGCTTTATTTCATTTGGTATGTAGCTCAAATAGACAGTTAGAAGCGTATGGGGTTCAAAATTTCTGGATATAGACGGTCCTTAAGCCATAAGACACTTGAGCAAAGGCGGTGACTCTTCAGTCTTGGGAAATCAGGGTTTACAGTTCGTATTTAGTTTGTCTTCACAGGGAAAATATGTTTAGTCGTAACGTATCAAACAAGGTTTCGGAGATTTTTCCCAAGTGATATATTTCAACTTCGTGCGATCATCATGTCCAAAGAGAAAAGAAGTAAAAGAGGACAAATTAAGAAGTATTGAAAACCAAATAATTTTTTGCGGTACCTTTTTCAATAGCTCTATTAGTGAAAGAAAAGAAAAAGGAAGGTTAAAGTTTTGAACTCCAAAAAAGTTAATTAACTTTTAATGTAATGAGATTAACCGTACTATTACTACATACATATTTCTAATATCCCATTTGGGAATAAACGGGTACTCTAGCTTTATATCCGTAAGTAAACAATATCTACAATATCTTAAACCCCAAAAACAGAAGTCGCAAAATATGAAAACTAGCATATTATCAACACTTTGCAGATAATAGTCTTCATTTCCCGTATCCATTGGGCTTCGGTTGCATGTAAAATTGCAGTCTCTTATGTATTTATACAAACAAAGTACAAAGAATCGTTGTACGAACCTTATGCATATATAAAACTTATGTTGATTTTTTTCACGTAATTTACTTTATATTTATGACCGTATCTGTCTAAGAATACTTACTTAAATATCCCTTACCATAGTTCCTTAAATGATCCTAAATCACTCGAGCTTACTAGTTAGAGGAGGATATGTTGAGTTTATTTCCCTGGTAAGCAATTTAACAATCTTATGTTAGAAATACCTTTGCGTTATGGTTAATGGAGTTTAACAAGTTATTATCTTGAGCTCATTTCTTAACTACATGATATAATTGATATCAGATAGATTGTAATCTCTGCCAATTCAATTGGTGGTATTGCTTTCTTCACACATATAAACTTAGTTTACTTGCTGAGGCATAGGAAACCTTGAATGGAAGATGGGAAGAATTGGGCGGCCGTTACGAAGCACAAACATTTATATTTGACTTATTTATCTGATCAACAGTACATCAAATTCACTTTGTTCCGACCGTTCTTACGATTTAATTTGTGATCTTAAAGGAATACTTCCAATTTGTTAATAACATCCGTACTTCGGATGAAATTTTCAAGATTGGCTAATTTATTATTGACGATCATACCAAAGCAATCCTCCTATAATCGCAATCGAAAATTTATTCTTATGAAGAGAGTTACTCCATTATCTATACTGTCTTTTTCCCTTTATTTTACCAGGTCGTCCGCAAATATTCTACATAGAATATCCTAACTATACTGTTAATCTGCTTCCCAAGGTGTTGATGTATTCTAAGGATAATAAAGGCCTCATTACACTCTAGAATTTTTTTTTTATTTTAGAAAAATATTATTATGCTCCTACAATCTGTAATAGCAATCTACAATTTATTTCTGTAGAGAGAAGCGCGAGTTTCGTATTATGAATCGTATTTGCCAAATGAAGGAAGTTCAACGGGTATTTTAAGGCATCGCCCTAGCTCTTCCGCTTTAATTCACATATCTGACGCGTAAATTAGCATTACCGAGATATGCAGTCGCTTTCGGCAAGTACGTCTTGACGGATGACTCCTGAATACTACGCTGCCACGGGCATGCACATTTGAAGAAAGCATGCGCTGCAACAAGCGCTATGACCGGAATCTTTAATTAACCGTCTTCGTGCGTGGATTATCCGATCAAAGTGCTCAAATCCCGGAACAAATTCGACGCCCTGGGTACATATTACACGAATTTTGAATATCCCCTTACACATGGTCGTTCATTTCTGATTGCGTGCTATTTCTTTCCCACCTCAAAGAAATTGAGCGAAGATCTCCACATAGCGATCCTCTGAAGTAACTTTCTTTAGTAGCTGACATTACGCGGAATCCTCTCTTGTCTGTATGAGAAATGAGTTTTGCGCAGTTTTGGTCTGTTGGAGTGAAAGGCAGTGATGCGCAAGTAATTGATGGAAAGGCTTGGAAGGAAGGAGGGGCAGATATCGCGAGAAAACAGCAGTGAACGGGAAGGAACGATATTTTGCTCTTCGGTTAATGGCGCCGCGTATCGGGAAGATCACAAGTCTTCCTCTATTGGCGTCAGGAGCGGGAGATTCAAGGCTCATGCTTTGAGGAAGATACGGAATGAAGACAGAGCAAACAAATGTGTAGTCGATTCTTCATTATCTGTGGAGATGAAACGATCCGATAGGAGAACTGGCATATAATAGATGTCTCATAGTATACAACGTGTAAAGTTGTCTCCGCTTGAGTGAATTGTCGTTTACTGTAACCAAGTGCATACTTCTACATCCATATTAGTACCCTGAAAGTTGCCTTTCGGTGTGTGGCAGAGTTTATTTTGATTGAGTCCTTAGAATTACTTATTTTTAGCATCTATTTATCTTGTTTTAAGCTCATTGCGTGTTGGTCTATGTATCAGGGGGGTCGCATAATAGCTTTAACGTCTTCTGTACAAATACTTTTCTGCTTTTGTCTAACAATCTCAGCTTTGCTTCTTATCTCCATTCTTTCAACCCAAACCGTACCTTAGAGAAACTATACCTTAGAGAATTTTTGCAGCACTTGCCGTTTTATTAAAGCATTTAAAAAAAGCGCGTTTCCTTGTGTTGAGGTTTCTTGAGTTACATCTGCCGGATCCCATTTACGAGTATTTTCCAGATGAGGTCTGACCGAAAGGAAATAACATCGCTCTATAAACATTTCCGTCCCACTTGCCGACAACAAGCTTTATAAAGCCGAGCTTTTTAACTTACTGTAGATATTTCGGATATATGTGCTCGAGTTCTTTTTTGTGATTGAGAGTGATTCCGAGATATGTAGACGCGTTTAATTAATCGGCTTCGTGCGTGGAATGAAATTGGCGTAGTATGAAATATATTTAGATTATAGGGCAGTCTATAGCGAGGTGCGGACCTCCGGTACGGATTGCTGAAGCAGGGCTGTTAGTCGAAGTAAGAGTCAGATTCGATTTTATATGAAGTTGGGGTTTGATTCGATTAAATTAACCGCCTCAATCTGAGAGATTTGAGGGCTTCTATTAAAGAGAATCAATTTATGCTATTCTTTTTCTCAGAGCCCTGTATATAGGTATCCGTGTTATATTCTGATTGTTTGCTAAAATAGCTTTATTTTGTAACTATAGTTTTGTTTTGGAGCCTTTGAAGTAACCTGGCTTTTATCCAGTGTATCAACTGGAATCAAACTGAAACCGTGAAGAACCGTTATTCTTTTAGGAGTGAAAACCGAACCAGAACGGAAAAAGTAATAATTCTTGAATCCGGACCGAAATCGAAAAACCGATATTTATTCCGTTCCGATGTTTAGTTACTAACAATTCACATTTACGTAAATTTATTCGGAAGAAGGTCCTCTATAAATGCGTAAATTCAACTTCGAGCCAACTATTACTAAGTTTTATTCTAAAATTTATTGTAATGTGGTGTAAAGGAAAAAAGCACGAAGTAATAAATCAATTCACAGAGATATAAGTCATTGCAATGGTCGGAGAGAAAGAAAGGTCGAACCGAATCGACATTTGGGAAGGAGCGAAACCGGAACTGAACCTTTATCTGTTATTTTCGGTGAACCGAAGCGAAAACCGGAACGAAAAATATTACAGTTCGATGATGCAAGGTGGCACCACAGAGATTTTTCGTCACGTGAAACTCGGACGTAGCTATATTTTCACATATATTTGACACAAAATATTTTAATTCTAGAGTAAATAAATGCGAATTTCATTGCTTCATAAAGCTAATTATTAATTCATTTTCGCTATAAGATATTTTAGGATCATCATCGGCTTGGTAACGGGTAATTTTAGCATCTATTTTTATACTTCCATCACATGCATTTTTAATCTCAGCTACATTAAATATGGGACTCGATAAATGCTCGTGTTCCACAATATTTCCTTTCTCACCTGATATGTCAATATTTAAAATTCTGTAAGAATTTATTTTCCCAGTAATATTTATTGTAGTATTTTTTAATTTTTTACATTGTCCCCTTACAGTGATTTTGAATATTCGAGTAGTTAAGCAGATAACTCGTTCATCTTAGCGGTCCCCCGTTCTTTTCCCGGTAGGGTCCGCACTGTTTACAAAGCATCCGTAACAGATTGGGGTGCCACCTGGATTTAAAACTTCGAAATCAGTGCGGTCTAGAGAAACCAATGAGGCGGTGCAGGAGTCAATATGCTGACCACGTGTCACACATTGGCTGCTGCGCCCCGGCTTTAATTTGAATTCTGTGTGTTTTTTAATCTATAAATTTCCAACGCCAATGAAAGGGTGACCTTAAACCGCAACACCTCTACTAGGGATGGCAGAACACGATTTTCAATTAACTTGCCCCCTTAAATCGTTTAGGGTCGTATATAATTGGAATAAATTCATTCACATTCATATAATCGAAAATAAGCGCTGACTACGATACGAATCTCGATTAAAATTGAAATTCAGGATTTACGTAACGTTATTCTATTGGGTGATGAAATTTACATCACTCAAGGCACTCACAGACTTAAAAATAAAATTACATTGTTTGTTTACTTAGAAGAGCTTGTTGAATACACATCAGCTTCATTAGAAAAAAGTCCGAAAGTTTTATTACTGTGTGTAACATGAAAAAGTAGAATCGGTATAGTATGTTTCAATAGTTTGTTTATGGATGCGATCCAATTTTGTGTTAAATGATTTTGTTGTATTTTAAAATTAAATAGTACTAGTCTCTGGTCTTAAAAACTAGTTATATACGAGTTTCTGAGCCTGACTATCAAACGAAAGTATCAAGGAATTCTCCAAATACGTCTTCATCGTATCACATTACATTTTCTATGAAAGAATTATTATAATAGAACTGTCTAATCTATCTATCGAATGAGCTACAACGGTTTCCATGTAGCCTTCCGTCAAATAATTTTCGCTACATCATATTATTACCGAATATACGGAACATAAATGCTATGTATTGAAAATTCCGTTTTCCCAGTCAAAAAGCCAGAAGAAGAAAATACAAGATTTTTGAGGTTATAGTCAAAGGCTATATACTAAACTAGCCTTTCCTTAATACATTCATTTTGAAGAAAACTAAAAATTCGGCCTTAACTGTATTGCTTTAAAATGGGATATTATAATGTCTAAATAGTATTATTTTAAAAAGTTTTTCGATATCTAAGGCCATTTTGCACATAAGGGCCCCCACCGGAATTGGAATCATAGACCAGTTCCATCAAAGATAACCTTTTTGCTAACTTGGCTATCCGGGAGCCTTGTTTCATTCCCAATTTATGCATAATGGGAATGTTATCTTCATTTATCTATGTTATAGCCTAATGGAATATTACCTTTTATCGTCAAGGCGATCGTTTTTCTAAGTAACAAAATTTTACCAAAGGACCCTTTTTACCTTGTTTTAGTTGTTTGTTACCGATAAATGTATATCATGATTAGAATAAAATTCTTTATAGCGCTTCTTTTCTCGTTCTTATTTCTGCAATACGATCATTCATGAATTCAATTTTTTAAAGAAAAAAAAGCTTTTTAAAGCTTCTAACTTTAGAAGCGATTTCAAAACGCATTCTTTTGGAAAAGATAGAACTGTGTAAAGCCGAGCCTGAGTCCATCTTAGAAGTAAAAAGCAGATGCGGTAGAAATATTCGAGATGCTAGGCAAGTATCACGAAATTTCCATCGCTTTGTAATCTGGTTGCCTCTGTGAGGACCGTGGCGGTAGATGGTGCCACCAAGTCCCTCTCATTCATCTTGCCTACAAAGTATTCCGAAAACGAAGTGTGGTTGGGTCGGTGTGATGTCTCAATTGGTTAGCCAGTCAGGAAGTAAGGGGTTTAGGTTTTAGTCTAAGTCACGTCGCTTTTCAGTTTATTTATTCCGTTTATCCTCGGGTTTTCAGGCATGAGACTAAACGTGATATGTCGTACGTCCTTTCCCTTATCCGTACAGACAGTGTTTAGAATATTTTAAGCGAATATTATATATATAAATAGGCACTAATACTTGATGTTTACATAATCGAATCAATTGGAATCATATGTCATACTAAAACCTTGTGAAATCCTTCCTTTTCTTTCGTTTGAGTGAAAATGATCGATGGAAAGACTAGGACTACAAGAGGATGTAGTTCTCAAAGTTCACACGAATATACTTTCAGTAAGATCGTATCCTCAAAATTAAACTTGTCTTTGCGTATTTACTCCGACGTATGTCTCTCTCCAAGGAGGAACAAACGCGAAAACAAAGGAGCGAGAAAGAGGGGCGAAAGCAAAGTGATAAATAGCTAAAGGAAGAGAGGAATCTCGATTTAAAATTTTTCGGAGCAAGCGCCCGAATTCCTTGACGTACTCTCGCAGCGAAAGAGGTCTTTGGAATTTTCGATGAGTCGAGGGAAAAAGAGAAAAGTTTCTCTGCAAAGAAAGGAGAGACTGTTTGAAGTGAAGGAGCGGCGCGATCGAGATTATTAAGCGATCGAATGTGTCGGTGATTTAATTAGCGGAGAGGAAAGTGGCGCGTGAATGGACTCTCTTATTTGCTTTCGAGTGGAAGGGAACGGTGATCTCGAAAAGAGGTGAACGCCTCTTCATACGCTCGCATTTAAGTATTGGTATGTTCACGGGAATTCCTTCCTCCCAAGATATACCTATCGAATTCGATATTCTAATCTGAAGAGTCCTATCACCACTCTAATGCATCACTTTTAAGAAAAATCTAATCGGAAAATATTAATACATACATGTTAAGTTTCCTTATATAAAATTTTATGTGATTACATATAGAATTCTAAATCTTACCCAACATGAGACTATTCCCACAAGGTGTGCACGCAATTAATGAACAAGACGAGAAATAATTCCCTGGGAATCGATAGAGCAATCTCCCAATGAGTATCACTGAGCAATTTCTTAGTTCTTGCAGGGAAATGTAAAAAAGATTAAAACTAAATTCTTAAACTTTAGTTTTATTTATATTCCTCGTTAAGATAATTTCAACGTCGTCTCTAATTTTACAGTAATCTTATTACAAAATATTTTTTTAATAATTATATACATATTACCGACGTATTAATCTATATTGCATAAGACTTTGTCATCTGCCTTGTGTCGTATCTTCATGAAATATTTTCTAAATAAAGTATATAGAAATGTAGATAAAAGAATGATATGAAAGAATTGCATGTCGTTGATGAAATATGATAATGAATTTTACTTTTTCATATAGAATAAAAAAGAACAAACCTCGCTTAGCGTTTTAATTACCCAATTATTAATTCATTTTGAAAAAAGGAAAATTAAGTAAAGAGATATAGACACTAAATGATGAAAATAAACAAGCTGTGGATGACAATAATTGTGATTTAATAATCGGATTAAAAATGTGATAAAAATCATGTATTATTGAAATGCTAATTAAAACGTTACATTAGTCTCCGAATTTATATTAGGTTCATGTGACCAAATATTCCAACTGAGCGTGCTTTCCTTTCACATATTATCCCACTTTCTATGATATCTAGCAACATTTGCCTTTGCACTATCTATTGTACTTCTATAGCACCCTCTTTAAGGTTCATTTCTTTTACCATTCGTCCATTATCAATATTTGATCTGCCTATTTCCTCTGCGCTGATCGGATAGACGAAAGAAGAACCCATATCCTGAATCTCGCCCAAATTAACAAGTTTTATCATTGTTATAAACTTTACCAATACAAGTCCTTACTTTCTCCTCCATTCCCAACACTTTCTCATTTGTCTTTTCAACGTAACTTACACTTTCAATGTAACTTACACTTTTCATCCTGTGCCACGCCCTCGTCTTGAAAGTCTCCAATCTTTTCATGGCCTCATTTTTTAGGGTTCGCGTTTCAAATTCATGTAGAAAAACACTTCAAACTAAGGAGTTTACCAATCTCTTCCTCATTTTCTCTTTAAGTCCCTTCGTCATCGGTTTCCTTCGTTTCATTTAAGCTTTCTTGTTTACCGGTGTTCCTTTTCTAACCCCTCAATTTTGAAAGGCAAAGAATGAGATTAAGAGAGGAATGCATATCATATCACAAAAGAAAAACTTCACATATAAGAAAAGCTCAGATTACAAAACTTGATTAAATATTATAAATCATTCTCCAAAATTCTTTGGCGTCAATGGCTTTAATAATTATATTTCCGAAGTTCATTTGAGCGAAATATATTAATGTGTTGTTATTTCTAGACCCATGGTTTACGTCGAGAATCTAAGAAATTACTAGTTTTGGAGGTAAAAGTTTTGTGGTAATCTAAACTCCCAATATCTGGTCAAGGTATTTAAAATGGATTTTTGAACACCTAATATTGCTATTAACAAAATGAGATATGGATATTATCTGATGGGATGCCGAGGACTACATGATGGCTTTAATCAATCAATAATAATCAATATTAATATAATAATCAATCAATATTTATGTTAGCCGGATCTAATGTTACAAGGTTATCCAGTAAAAGTTTATGTGCTTGTGAATTTTAGGTTATATTATAATAAGAGATTTCTAATTCCCCCTATTAAAGAAAACATGGATCAGACGAAGTAAAAAGTTATAATCTTGGATTTTTTGTAACAAGCATAGAGTCTGCCCAAATATTTTATCTTTTCGATGAGGTTAGGCCAAATGACCTTTTCAATCTAACCTCCAAAGGTATCACGTGATAATTTTGAAGCATTACGTGAAAACGATTGATTACAGTTAACTTAAATCTAGAAAAATTAGCCATTACAGAGAAGCAAAAACGAATATTAGATAAAAATCTACGTACAAACTAATAGATACATACCTATAAGTAAACTATAAGGTAAATACAAAAATAGATAAAAACTAGGTACAAAAACAGAAGATTTGCGTTTTGGGAAAAATTCCTTAATGGAAGGTTTCTGAGAAATCTATGCTGCGTAACAACGCTCTCAATGATCACACTATTCGTAACCTGTTCTGATCGTTATATGCCAGATAAAATGTAGATCTAAAATATGGAAAATTATTTCGTATATTATTTCAACATAAGCAACCACTCACTCAATGCAGCTGTAGCTATAGCGGTAGCGATTACCCTACCAGGAAGACACGTGTGGTGTCATAAGTTCATACTTTGCTTCCCGGAAAAATTCCGATGGCAGTTTTCCTCATTACGCACCGCTAATAAAATTCATATCTTCTTAACTTCCAGGTATCGGATACGCGGAATCCTGTGTTATGATTAATGAAATGAAATTAGCTCTCTTTGCTTATAGAGCTACCTTTTTTTAAAAGGCCATGTTCATCAGGGCGGAAAATTCATTTGAAATTGAAGTTAGAGGAGCAACGAATGCGGGCCTTTTACATTATCCGTTTAGAGGTTCACTCTTTTGTTTTCTTAGACAGCTCATCGCTAGAGAGCGCTACGGTCTGCGTGTGTCGGTTGCGTTTTCCACCTTTTTTTTCGACTGACTCATCTTTACGCCCGGCAGTCCGAACTTTCCTTTCTCCCGAGAATCCAAATAAAACTTTTTTAATTTTTAAGGGAACTATTGTTTTCGGTGGGCATTCCTTCCCAAAGGCAGGGATATTAATTTCGAAATATATGACGGAGCAGAAATTAAATGCCGGGAAAACATCCGAAATGCTCGAGTGGTTCCTCCTCGTTATTTCCTACTTTGAACAACCGTCTGCGCTGGAATTCCGAACGAATGTGCCGTATTCTTTCTCTGTTCGGTTTGATTTAATCTCTTAATGGCGAAATTGAGTTGCCAATGACGTAAATTTGAGTTTTAGAGGCCGTCTGTTTTCGGCTTTAAACTCGTCGCGACTGCCAATCAAGTTCAGCATCTATTTACTTAATTTATTCCAACATTTTTATTATTAAATACGTACGTAATAATTGGATATCTCCGATGGCAACGTCAATACAACCCCTTTAAATAACTCTATATCATAATACCAGTCATTAATTTTCGTCAAAAATAATTTTCACAAGTTGTCAGCAATTTTCTCGCAACACCTTCCCGATCTTTGCTTTAAAGTATGCACACGAAGTGGGAATGACTCAAATAAATTTGTGGGTCAGGCGTTACACTACTCAATAATGTGTTTATAAAACGAAAATTTGCCCAGTATATACAATTATAAATATATGGAATAAATCATGGAATACTCAACGATGATCTATTTATGTTTGCAATTGAGCAATGTACAGAAAATAAATATTTCTCGTTAGAAGATAGAAGAATTCCAAAATTAGTGTTTGTAAGTGCGGGATTGGTAAATTTGCAAAATAATATATTTATTATTATTAGTTTTATATTTTAAAAGGCAAAAGTGAATCCTTAGTCTTCATTTTTACGCACCATAACGGGACAGGATGTAAAACGACGAATTGTTTCAGTTAAGAATAGTTGTTGACACTACCAAGAAATATTCATGAAGAATACAAGATGGGGGCCTTCGGAAAATGTTGCAATAACATTTACCATTTAACAGTTAGTATTCATTTTAATGTTAATACTGAGCTGTCGATCTGTTACAGTTTCCCTGTATAATGATTATTTACTGTATATCCACATAAAGAAATGGAAGATGCTTTTTCCTCCTATATTTGAAGCAGAAGTATCAAAAACATATATGGTTATAGCTCTACAAAATATCTTACATCACGACATTGCTGGAAGTTTCTGAAAATAAAATCCGGGAAATACTTGGGATATCCTTTTCGCCTTTCCCTGTCAGAGGAAAACTTGTATATATCCTTAGAATCCTCTCGGATTTTGCTTTAATATCTTTTTTGATAGTGATGAATGGCTGAAGAAAGTTGGAAACATGAATCTTCCAAATGCGAAAAATATAACTATAGAGAGTGAATATTGTGAAAGTTTTTTTTAAAAGTCATTTCATTCCTTCATTGCATATGAACTGTGTCTATGCGTGGGAGCTGTGATTACAAATGTTCGACTTATATTCAAGTTACAGAATTTTGATATACTTCAAATATACATCTACATAAATACCCTGCAAGCTGCCTTTTGGCGTGTGGCAGGGGGTGTAAACACCGATGATTGAGCTACTTTTTTAGCCTATTATTATCGCATATTGTACGCGGAAAGAATGAGTCCTTAGAACGAATTTTTCTTGTATCTATTTATCTTATTTAATTTTCATTATCGTATCGGCCGAAGTAGCAGGGGATCGCGTAATATCAATTATGTCCTCTGTAAACGTGTCAAATCAATGAGGTTCAAAGAAAAATTTACGTCGAAATTATTTTTTAAAGATTTTAATATTGTGTCAGCACTCGAATGAGATTTTAAATTAACACTGAATTACACAGCTGAAAAACTTAACTATGTAGAATTCCACGATGGAATTAAAACACAGGAATAATCTTGTGCAACTTAACTAGAGCCCAGGTTTATTCATTTGGCATGAATCGGCATTTTCCCCTTGATCACCTCTACTCACAGCCACTTTCGCTTGCCCTAATTCATACAACACTCAGTGTTTATGTGTTTCATGAAGCTATTTGCATATGTTTGTATAAATGTTCTTGAAGCATTAAATAAGTAAATGCGCTTTACTTGATACTTTGATGTTTATGTATTGTCTCATATTTCCTAAACGTATTTTCGCGAAACTTATTCTTTTGTTTTAAAAACTTGATCTCTGAGTTTTCATTCAAAATTTAACCATCAACTAAGGCCGTTGAGAGAGACGAATTTATGAACGGCTGCTCTTTTAGGTAGCAGTTTTGATATAGCTTAAGCAATTTCAGGTGTGATTGATAGTGTGAATAACCTGAAATAATACCACATAAGAGAAAAATTTGGATGACTTTTAATGAACCACTCGAATTGAATGGGATAATTGACAAGGAAAAAGAATTAATTTGGTATGGAAACTCATTATCAACGGTGCAAAAGTTCCTTTAAGAATGCTTTCATAAATACCCAAATAGCTCACCGTATTTTTCTTACATATTATAATATATAATTCAGATCAGGGAGTTTATTGCAAATAAATTTTCTTGCAATAAAGTTTCTAGCGATCTTCAGACTTTAATGTCAATGATAGTATCAACATTTTTTTAGAATTATTCGAGTTGCAAAAATAAACTATCAGAAAAGTAGCTCCATAGAGAATCTCATAAAACTTAAAACTGAAGTTATACGCGAAATTTGGTAAACTTCCGCAGCTTACAAAAAAGGTCACCTCAGTGATAACAGGTTCCAGTAGGCCCTCGGATAAAAAAGAATATTGCCATTATATATGAATTGGGAACTAAACATACATAAACAAAGGACTCTCGGATAGACAAGTGGGCAGCAGGTTCGATTTCGGTGAATGCTATCCACGTTTGATTCCTAGTCGGACCCGCGCGGATATCGGATATACTACGCGGTTGGACCCTTAGATATTAAAGCAATTTCAAAATTACCACTACTAATTGAGAGCGGCAATCGAATATGACGTCGCCAGAATGAAGTTGTGAATGAAGAAGTAAAGAATGAATGAAACGTGAATGGAAAATTCGGACGTTTGCCAATTTGAATGCGGAAGAACTCTTACTCTGGAGAGAGAAAGTGAAGTTATCACGATGATATTCGATTTTGCATCCCGAATATTTGCGTTTGGACTGCTTAAACAGGTTACGCGATCCTCTCACTCGCTAATGAGCTGCACCGTGAGATAATCACTTAACACTCGGCGTTTCCGACATTTTTCAGAGAGTCCTCACCGAGTATTTGAACACGTTCCATTTATAATAGCTCGATTGGCTACGCCTTTAATCCGCCAACGAGTGGAAAGTTAAACATCAGTTAAAAGAATAGATGCCGCTGAAGGTGCCGCTTTCATTAACAGCTATTGATAATGCGGGGATCCCTTTTTAAAACCGCATGCCGTTGGCTTATTCGGATATTCATGTGTTGCGACCATCCATGCTAAAGTCGGTTTTATCTCTAATATCCGAATGAAGTGAATACAAAGCGTTTACAGGAGGTTGGTCGCAGTCGAGCGATAGGTGTGATATTTCCCTCCCACCATTCTGTTGCGGTTGCAATCCTTTCAAGTTCCAAGCATATGATCGTCGAACCGGAATATTCCAAACCGTGTCATAGATTTAGCAACAGATATGAGTGTAAGTTATCCAAAAGCTGATTATATATGAAGATTGTGCCGCAGAGAATTCTGTCACTGTGCATGCAGTTTATATTTTTTATAGCAGTTTGCTACTTATTAATGAATAGTTTGGAAATCGGTTATGTAGGATCAGTTCTGTATTTATCATAATTAAAGTAGCTGTAGTTGGAACATCAGTCCGGTACCAATTTTCTACCGATGTAATATAAGCTAATCACATGACACATGAATTAATAACATGGCAATAAACTATTACGAATTAAATATCTCCATACTACAATATTACAACACAGCTTAAGTCAGCTAAAACTACTTATACAGTATTCAAATCTTAGTACATTTAGAAGTCAGACGTAATCCCATAACTTACTATATACCATTTATCAAAATCAATTATTTTCCCTTACTTAACGGGAAAATTTTTAATTACCATACCAATGTTTCATTAGTCACACGATATTTTTCAGGGTTCCAAATAGGCTTTCATATTATCAGAAAACTCTCTGCTCTACCTATACTTTTCAATGTATAAACTTTGGAAAGAAACGCATTATATGATGACTGGAATGCGAAGACGTATTTAGTTAATATTACCATAATCGTATAGACTTCTTACTGAGGCATGCAAACCTGAAAGCTGATTATCGAATTTAGTTTTTTCATATTCCTGCGATAAACCATATTGCGCCTCACAGGGGCACTAACAATAAGTAAACGTACATAATGTATACATATATCCTATTAAGAGTCAAATTTGGAAAGGTGATTACTCTTCAAAAGATAGGCGAATGCGCTACCCTCTTAGCTATGCGGAATGAAGAGGGATACTCAAATGAAAAACATAACGTTTACATTACTGCGTCCCACGTAACGTTTGAATCCAAACCTTTGTGTTGCGAAATTTTCAAGCGTATTCATTTATAATAACCGAAATAACGCATTGGTTTTGGTAGCATGGAACACTGGAATATAGGGGGGAATGTAATGAAGAGACGAACAGGATGAAATCATGGGAAAGGAGAATTAATGCCCTCTGGAATGCGTTTCACCGCTGTGTTCTCTGCTGCTGAACGACTCCCTAAAGACTTCGCGCAGTTCCAATGCACCGCCCCGTTTTTGTCTTCGCTTTAAATGTAAAGAGCAATTTTAAGGCTCCTGATCCTCCATTTAAAGCAAGATGTTCATATTATCCCCCCTGGGATACGTAGAGACAAAATACCCCGGCTTCTCAAACGATAAAGAAAGAGAATTTAAGATTAATATTTAAATGAAAAGGATATGGGAATGAGATTTCCTGAGGGGGGAGCAAATGTTAAATATTAACATCTAGAAATCCGGATCAGACAGGAAGAAATTCCTACTCGGGTAAAGTTCTTTCATGAATGGGAGGGATTTTGTAAAGATTAAGCTAAAATAGCTATAGTCAAGGAGTCAGTCCAAATGGAGGGAAACTGATGACGAAGGGCATGTGAAAAGAGAAGGAAAAGGTTGTTAAAGGCATGTTTAGAGGGCGTATTTTTTTGACGTGGAAAATAGGAGTGAGGACTTGAAAAGCCTGGACGTCCAAGGAATTTCCGTCTTGCAAGAAGAAAAAGTAAGTCGAGCAGAATGGAATAAACAAGGAGGTACTTAGCACGGAAAGAATGCCTTTAGGTCAATGCTGGCTTTCAATGTAAACATGTAGAAGGATGCAGATCAAAGGAGGACGGAATTTGAGTAATGGTTCCTGGAGTAGTTCGGAAAGATATTTGAAAAGTAGATTAGATTAGATAGATTCCTAGATACAAATGGGTGGAAATCTTACGAGGAATAGTTACTAAGGCCTAAAATACCATCAAATGGAAATTGGATATTCATGTAGATAATTTTAGGTAATAAAAATTTTTGGAATAAACTGTTACTAAGATGAATCGTCGAACTGCCTTCATTTGAAAGAAATATATATGATGCAATAACTATTGACCTCATGATGAATTTGAAATTCTTATCAGATTTTTTTCAATATAATTAGAAAAAGTAATTGAATTGAAAAATTACCGAACTCACAATATGTACAGATAATCGCTTTTAAGGGAGATAAAAAATTCTGCGACATTAGTATTATTTTGACGCCGTAGTATGTATACATGCAATGTATGAGGATTTGCAGAGTTGTAATTTTGTATTGGAAAAATATCACGTTGAACTATTAGTAAAGAACTGCTTCAATTTATCGGAAAGAGTTAACGAGAATTAAATTAATTGTAACAGCCCATACCCTTCGTATTTTGCAATCCGAATACAACAAAACCAACATTTGCAATATGTTTCCTTAAATTTTTGCGAATTCTTCATAACAGAGGAAAACCGTAAGATATCCTTTCTGGTAAAGGATATCTTAGTTACTCCCGTGCATAATTCCCAAAGAAAATTACGGCGGGCCCTTACTTTACCATTGCTGGGAGCTGCACGACTATTATAAAGGTTGAAATATAATGATTTTCTTCATTCGTGAATAATATAATCTCACTATAACGAAGTCATAATATGAAGAAGCTGTAATGCATTTGCGAAACATAAAGATAAAGGCTTTCAATGTTCCCATAGTTTAGCTTTATATAGTCAGTGCTCGACAAATTACAGTATAACCTGATTAAGACGTTTTTCGGGTGACCGAGCAAAAACCTCGTGTAAAGCTTGAGTAAACTTTATAACATCTATAATGCTGGTTGCCTAACATAATATTTTTGAAGAATAGTCTGCATTGCGCACAATGAGAGTGTAACAGTTACTTATATAGTTACAAATCCAATAAATCACGGAAAAAGGACACTCATTCATTATACTTATTGTTTTTCTATTCGTTCTCTAGTGGATTTCCGCAAGAACTCGCCTGATATTGTGAATTTTATTATTTGATCAGTTTTCAAACGAGTAAAATTTACCCACTTGATGTACCAATTGCGAAACGATAACCTACGTATTTCTTGGTGCCAAAAAATTATATCTTTCACTATTATTAAACAGAAATTATATTTACATACCAATTCAGGGGAAGTCTGTCACTGCGCACGATCCTTGCAAGACACTCCACACCTCACAAAACACTGCACTGCCTATCTGCCAAATTCGATATTTATAGAAGTCGAGTTTATGACCAAAGGACTTTACTCTTTAGCGACTTTTTATCTTGCGTTTCATATAGGACAAGACGGATAGGGAAATTCTCGCCCTATCTTAGAGCTAAAATCAGTTCCTAAGGCGGAATGCAGATTGTTTTGTTTCCTTATCTTATTTTACTTCTCACAAATTATGTCATCGTAAATATGAGAGTCAAAAGGAACCCTCTAATAGCAAGGCAGAAGAGAAAGGAAGGCGATCAACTAGAAGTTCAAACGGAGCAGGGCTGTTTACGAGTTGGAAATGATAAATATGACTCTTATCCGTATTGCAAGACGGCTAATAGTTATCTTTATCAATCAGTTCCAACGGCGATACACATAGCGTAAAAAAATTTGGTCTATCAAACGAGGTGGACATTCGGTGAAGGCGGGTAGTAGCGCAACTGGGGACGGGCAAAATTCACGTCTTAATCGGGAAGCAAAGAGTCTCAAACGATATTTTTACCATGCGATTCGTGTAGTAGGGACCGGGATCGGTAGAGAAACGTGTCTTAAGAGGGAATATCTTAAACGGGTTTTACTATATTTAGGCGGCACTTAAAAAGGTACTCCGAGGACGCCCAGACGCACATCTTAGTGAGAACCCAGCTCTCAAGATAAGAATCTCATACGAATAAAACTTACATGCAGAAAAATTAAATGTAAATGCGAAATGCATCAAGTGGCGTGAGTTGAACGTGTACGGGGATTTGAATAGCTTCGGATGATCGCATGGTGTCCACCCTGAAGGGATGTTGCCCTCGCTTTTGTGGTCAGGTCACTCGGAATGCGTGTCTGGACCCCCCGTCGAGATGCATTGTGTATTCACACCCATGGAAGCGCACTGTTCGACAATGCACGTGGAGCCCACGTGCTCCACTCTTCGGACAAGGGTCGCCCTTAATTGCCCCAATGAGCATTCCTTTCGAGCAGTCACTCTGCAGGAATTGTGCCCTTTGTCCTTCAGGGTCAAGTCTGAAGAAGAGCACTTTTCTTTAATCGTATTCCGGTAGACGGTTCTAAGGATAGGAAATGTAAATTTGGCGCTGTTACTTGATGCCGGGGCTATTTTTCTGCTAAGGTTTGAGTATTACATTGAAACCAATTTCCCAAGGAATACCTACTAAATAGTGCAAGTTCTAAATAATAATTTATATTTTGGGATATGAATACTGAAGAAATCAATATGTGATGTAAGATATGTTTCATTTCCTTAGAATTAAGTTTTATACACAACGCAAAGACAATAATGCGACATAAATTAGGATTAAAATTAAATTGTCGTTTTAGAGGTCCCGTACGAAACTAACTGCGCAATTTCCACCGCTGCCGTTTTTAGCAAATATTTAGCTATGAAAGTACTGATTTATATGCAACGTTATCATGAAAATCTGTATACTATATATGATTTTTCGAATGTCTACTCAAGAAACAAGGAAAACGAAAAACTGATTAAAAAAAGTAGTGACACTGAAAATTATAAGTGTTAACGTTGCTGATATAATGAATTTATGTTTACATTAGTATCTCACAGCATGTGGCGCATGGCGTTGGGTATAAAAACAACTAAACTCCCTAATAAACTATCTGATTTGCGTACCTCAAACCACCTTGCTTTGTAAATCACGTTCTTTGGGTACGGAAATCACGATGTTGCATATTTAATCATGTAAATAACTACTTATGGGAGAGTAATGAATGTTAGGAAAAGAAATGAACTGTACTATCTCTAATTCATTTGCATTCGCATATCTCGCTGTTGACATTTATACACTCATTAACTCAAATGCAGCCAATCCGCTAGGTTGCGGTAAATATGGTAAATTTATTTCCATGTTACTAAACAAGAAATCTTGCTTTAATTTCCGAAAATCTGCAAATTATTCCGATGATTGCGGTAAGCTATTTCAGTTGTTTTTGTGTTGTTTCATTTGAACTCGAAAATTAATTTTGCAAAAGTGTGTTATCAGGTTATGGAAATTAATACAAGTATAGATTCAAAACAACTTCGTGAGGATTTTTCACCGCAATAAATTTAGAGGAGGAATACTTATTATTCCGTAGAATTAAGATTTTTCTACTATCATAGCGCCAATTCCTATTATCCGCTCTTGTATTTTGCCCACCTCTAATACCAATTGTAGCGTAGCTGGAGTATTTTTCCTCATAATGAAATAGTTTTCAATGAGTGATGTACAGTTTATCAATGAATATGAACCTCTCAATTAACGCATATATCTGAAAATTATCACCTAAGCATCAAGCGATACACTAAGAAGTTAACTGAGTCATCTTACATAAGAATCATACCATGAAATAGTAAAGTAAATGGATAATGTGCAGTAATACGAGTAACAGTGGCCAATAAATAAAGTAATAAATAAGATAATAAATAAAATAATAAATAGGATAATAACTAAAACAATAAATAAAGCAATAAATAAAATAATAAATAAAATAATAAATAAAACAATAAATAAAACGATAAATAAAACGATAAATAAAATAATAAATAAAACAATAAATAAAACAATAAATAAAATAATAAATAAAATAATAAATAAAATAATAAATGAAATAATTAATGTATTAAACTTTCCTTCTAATGCGACCACTAAGTCATTACGAGACCACCATGCGAACACGATGTTGGGACACCAAGCAGTAATAATTCAGTAGTAAGAAAAGAATTATAAAAAGGCATACGTCCTTTTTGGTAAGTCTTCAGCCTCTTCCGTGAATAAAGTAGCTGATTTACGGAGAATCCTTCAATTTGCACGTTTCTATTAAGTTTGAAAAATGTTCAGGTATCGTAATGCGGAAGTCTCCTATCGGATGAGTAATTAATTGATAGCCTCTCAACTTCCTATCACTTATCAGCATCTTGTTTCCTACAATGGCCCTTCAACGTTCACTCGCCCTAACAGCTCTTTGTCTCTTTATCAGCTTATCGTTGCTTTTCACCGCCTTTCAATTCCCTCTCCTCTTAGAGTATCACCTAATCAGACTACTCTCCCAGACGCCCATAAACGCCTTATGATTTCATTATGCTTGTCGCCTTTTCATCCCCTCACCCCTTGCGATTAATTATACATCCATTCCTGCTAGTCGCCCCTCTCCTCTATTGTATGTTACTAACGTATGTCATCTTCGGTCGAGGGGAGCAAGGGGAAAAAACCTCTTTTATGGCACGCGGAGAAGTCCAATCAGAGATGAGTAGATCAAAGTGACTTAACTGTAAACTCGGAGGCTCTTACTAACCCTCTTAGAGTTCCATGAGAAATCAATATCTCTCAACTCTTGTGTTACCACATGAATTATACTGCTTTTTCCTTTCTTGAGTACTGGATAAGTAACTTAGTTTGATATTAAAAAAAGGAGAAATCCTCAAGAAAAATATCGTCATCTTTACATAGATAGGTGGATAGTAATTTAATTTCCTTGGTGAGATTATTGTTAAGATGCGATTTTCAATTTTCCAAAGTGCTAAGCATTGTTCTTTCATACAATAAAATACATAAATGGGATTGGAATTCCATCTTACTAAGTTAACTCTACGGATAAGACTGATAGGCATCTTGTTCTTGTGTTTCCTTCTAGTATACTTTTATTTAAATAAAGCAATCCATTATTTTCTATTCTATTAATATCTTCAATATGGAATGATAGATGTCGGAGAAAACAAAAGGGTTTTATGAAAGAATATGTGCAAAGAGAGGAAGGATTTAACAGGAATGATAAAAGAGATTGAAAAGATATTGCATTTAAAAAGCATTCTAGGAAGTCAGTGTACGAATAAATGTAAATTCGATAAAATATGAAAATTCCGATGTAAATTTATACTTAATAATGCCAAATGTTCGTGAATGCCAAGAACCATAAAGAAGGAGAAAAATTTGGATTGTTACATTTATATTTGATCTTTGCATCAGATGCTAAAAAACTCTACAAGTGTTTTATTATAATAAATATTTTGTATCATACGATGAAACTATTACGCTCTGCTTGATTTAAAAATGTAGACAGGATTTATTGTAGGGCACCGATTAGCGCTTTACTGTATTGTGGGTTGATAAATCTGCGATAATAGTTCTTCCTTTATGAATCGTCAAAGGGAGGTTTTCATCGAGAATCGCTAGGAGTTATTGAATTTGGAAAACATCTTTTTCCTATGTGAAGGGAATTCTCGGAGTATAAAGTGAATTTCCTTAGAAAGAGGATACAATTCCCGCTCAGCCTGGGATTCAAGTGTGACAAGAACTCTTTCTGCTCACTTCTACCTTCACATCCACGTCATCATTTTCGCCATCATGTCGTCCTCTCTACTTTTCACTTTTTACCTCTTAATTAACATTTATTCTCAGAGCTCGAGTACGTTACTGCGAATTGTCTTTGAGATAATTTTCACCAAGTTCTCTGTCTCCCATCTGTAGCCTTTGAAGTGATGCAAGCTTACCTAGTACGCTAATAAGTGGCGCATTTTTATTCATTTCAGGAAGTAGAAAAAATGGCTTTGCAAGAAAAGAGCATCATCAATTATTTCGCTGCGACTTTATTAGAATTTTACTTCGGATCCTACGGGCCGAGAGTAAAGAATGTGATTCTATGAACATCAAATTACAAAAGGGAAATGTTTCAATTTTTGTTCGCAAAAGACTGGAATTCTGCTACCCCCTAGTGAGTCTTCACGTTTAGTGAATCTATTGTCTAATTTCTGCTATAAGAATCTCAGCGTTAAGAGCTACTCAGAGGATGAAAGCGGAGCTTTTAGATGGAATTTCCAAAATTGAGAGGCATGAATGTTTGGTTATTTATGTATTTTACACTTCAGCTGTATACCTATATGACGTTATTTAACAAAATGAATTTATTTCGATCATTGAGAATAATAATGCAATTACTTAAGCTTTATTTAACTCAGTGATAGAAAGTCATCTAACATGAAAACCTTATGTGGTAGAGCAATCATTTACTTAGTAGTGTCGAATTATAACTATGGCTCATCAAAAATAAGAGTTCATTATTTCTCTAAGTGAAATAATAGTACGGTTCTTTTAACTTTAAATCTAGGAACTTCTTTAAAGCAGTAATTTCATATATCAGTGAAGCTATTTATGAGATATTGTAAAGTCATAATTTTTTATCAATTTCATCATTTTGATATGAGAAATCTGACTCGAATGGATGAACTTCTTTCCTTTTTACCTGTTAAAGATAATTTAAAGAAAATTGTGCGAGTTCTTAAATCATTCAGGAGGTTAAAGATGTAGCCAATATCGATAACTTCATTCTAAAAATAAGAATTATTTGTCGATGTAGTGATTTCGTGTGAAATGCACAGTATGCTTAGTTTCATACCGGGAAATCAATGTCAGGTTCTCATGATGGCGGAAATTTCTCTGCTCAGTATGACCAGGTTTAACGAACGCTGTCAGTAATATGGAGCCTTGCTCCTGATAACCACCAGTAACGTATTCCTGGAGTTTACTTAATTTTGGAGATAATTAGTAAGTATGACAGCAATTACCGTTATCCTGATAATTTAGATAACTTTGGATCGTAAGGAATTCTTCATCACTGCTCTTAATTCCAAAGCGTTTTCATTTTCCGCTCGAATAAATTTCGCCGGAATCAAAGGATTAATTAGAATAGATCGCCTTGTTAAGGATCCCGAGGCGGCTTTATTCCATATATTACCGTTTCGCGATATTAGATTTTCAACCCACTTTTCCTTTCTCTCCAATTCCTCTGTCATCTCTTTCCCTTCATTTTCTACGCATACTTCCTTGTCATTCCATTCTACGCCTTTTTCACTTAAATTCTCTGCAGATGAAGCCATTATTTCTCCTGAAGTCAATCGTGCTTTTGCTGTAAGAAATTATAATATTAAAATGGCATCGTAATTATGACGAAAATGAAGACTTTCAGTCATTTGCTACTGCCAACTGGACCAATAGAGCAGAAACTTCAGCTCATAGTTGATTAACATAAGAAAAGCAAACGTAAATTAACGTAAATTAATTAATTAAATAAAATATTACGGAAAATTAAGAAACACTGCCGGTGTTTTCTACTAAATAAAAAGGAAAAATGTATAAATGGTTAAAATATCTTTCTTGATACCTTTTATATGGAACATATTTCTTACGTTTCTTCATAACCTCATCTGGCTTTTTCTACTCACAGTTACAAAGATTCTCTCTTGTTTGTCATTATGATCATGGGACTTTTCGCCCTCTCATTGAATTTTCAGTGGTTCTACGCCAGATTACTTTCCCTTCTACCTATTTACGGGCATTGTAGTGCTGCTCAAGACTACTCGATCAATTAATTTTTAGAAGGAAACATTTGCGAAGAGAAAAGCTCTTTGCTATACGCTACGGCTTTTGAAATAATTACAAAATTGTATGAAAGGTTTATTTAAAATCGAGATAGTGGAGAGCAAGAGAATTAATAACCAATTTTTTGATAGTTAAAACTTAAGTTATTGTTAATATTTTAAAGATACGTAAGAGTTAATTATAGAAATAGAAGTTAAATGAATTTTCTAGGGGTTGGAGAACATAGCAACTGATAATATAAGCATGGTAATGCTAATCTTTTTCATTAATTCGATCCCGTCTCGGATTCTGTTGCATAGGGAATCCTTGTGAGGAAGGGTTCTCTTCGACTGTGAGGGCACATCCAACTGTTCCTATGGTTAGAGAATTCTCACCCCTTACCTCAACTCAATCCAACCACAATTCCTTAGAGGGATAGGGGTTTCCCCTCATACCAGCCCTAACCGACCCAACCTCTTGCCCAGTTGGGATGTTTTCGATTTAGAGAGGGTATAACGGAGAGGGAATCGGTTTGTTAACGCAGATTTCTGCTTCAACTCAACATTTAATGACAGCGGAACTCAGATTTACTCGAAAAACAGGATCAAATCACAAGGGTATTGAAAGATTTATCAGCAGGAAATTAATGGAGGAAGTAAAAGATTTTATAGTTCTATAATGGAGAGCAAAACTATATGGGATAGTTGACCTATCACTACCACTAGTTCCCCTTCATCCTTGTATCCTCTCTGAACCTCCAGAATTTTTATTTTATAATTTTCAAACATAACCAAATGACATAATTTAATGTAAAAAGAACTAATCAAATCATTAATCTAATAATTTAAAAGATAAAAGCAGAAAAAATATTAATATGATGTTTGACAGTCCATATTGGTAATGATGTAGTTGGGTATCACTTGAGTTTGGGTAGTGGCATTCCCTAATTGTCGGTGATCTTTTATTTTGCTCTCGACTACAGTTAGTAGCGATTAAAATCTCCATGATATAACGAAAAAAGAGATAGAGGATAAAATCATTAGCACAGATTGTTTGCTGTCTCTCTGCATAACTTGCAATACATCACAAATAGGTTGAAGGGTGAAGTTTGTCGAATGATTAAATGATCAAATTTTCCTTCGAAAGAGAAAAGTTTTCGCGGATCTCAGGATCTTTCTTGCATTATTACTTTTTCTATTTCCTATAATTACTTCCAAAATTCATTTTGTAGCACTCGTCGAAATGACATTGACAGTCACTGTTGCTATAACAAGGTATTCCACAAATGACGGATTTGCTGCATTCCCCTTGTAGAATGAAGCAAACGGTGAATTCCAATTACTTTCTGTTCCTCAAACAGTAAACAAGTGGAATCCATCGAAACCGTTATTTTTGGGTCGTCCTGTAAATAAAGGGGTGAATATGAAAGAACACAGGAAGGCCAAGGTCGTAGCCGTGTTTGATTACCTTCAAACTTTGGGAGGTCGGCGAAGGTGAAGTTGAAGGGTGGGATTGAAGTCCGGGGAAGAGAAGGATACTCGTATATAGATAGAGAAGGCACAGTGGCGAGTTGAGATGGAGTGGTCTGTGGTCTTTTCGAGTTTACGTTCCGAGTCTTGTTTCCGCCACTTCGAGGCAGATCGCGGATGGACTTCCCTGGCTCTGGGAAGAGGAAACTTAGGCGCGTAATGCACTTATGAGGATCATATCAAAATTCCTTTGGTAGCAACAAAAGTATTCGAAACCACCCTAGGCTTACTCTAGAGTAACGAAAGTAGGATTCAGCATTACAACTTCATCTTGGCTGAGGAAAATTAGAGGTTTACTTAGCATTACGATGCGGAACAAATCTGTAAATGCAGCTAAAGGAAATAACTTCTACTAATTAGTAGTTAGTAATTTTAGCGATTACATATATAAATGTGGATCTTATCAAAGTTTTAGGACTGAGAAGAAAAATATGGTTTAAATTACGAATTTGGTTGCTATATTCTAATGTAGATAAGTACGAAATATCATAAACGACATTAATTTAATTTTAGAAATGTAGAAAAAAGTAGTCTGTGGAATAACTAAAATAATATATATATATAGGAAGGGTTAATGGTGTATAATTCTAGAGAGGCTATCAACTAATTGGATGACAAATTACGCTGAAAACATGACGCTCCCAATTTTGGAATATATCCCTTTTAGACAAGAAAGTACGCAATTAAATATTAAGGATATTTCCACAACAAATGATGTTCCACCTGGTATGAAAATTCACAGGACGAAAATTTTTACAATTTTAGACTCTCAAAGGTGATGGATCCTCTTTTTTAACCTGAGAAACTTTACGTATAATAAACATGTATAATTATTATTCTCTAAAAGGAATATTTCTGGTGTTGTATTTTAATCATGAAATTGACAAGCCGATAAAAATTGATTTACCAACACAGTATTTGTTTCATTTCGACACATAGAGTCATCATTTTTCTCACATACCCTCTTGATGATTTTAACCCTGCTTAAAATATGTGCGTAGGATTAACATTTCTTAAACTCTTCTTAGATTAGTATGAAAGATTAGATTAGATTGAAAACTAATCTAAAATAATAAAAGAAAACCAACAGAGTGAAAATATAATTTTAAATAAATTTCAGGAGATGAAATATTAAGGGAAAAAATTTATAGGAGATATGCAGAAGGATTAATATATAATCACTCTGTAAAATTACAAGTAAAGTATGTTTATAAGGCCGGTTTCAAATTATCAGTTCATCATAACATGATTCATCTGATGATCATTTTATAATTGGAAACAGAAAATAAAATTATTTTCGTTTAATGTTACGTAAATAATAATTTACTCTTGCGGTGGAATTTCACAAAGTGAAGGCTTCCTCACTATATTTCATATATTTAAAAAAATTAAAAAAATAGGACAGGCTTTATTCCAGCCTTTAATCATCCACTGAATAAGCGGATTTAAAAACGTGTATTATACCGATTAATTTCGAATTTCAATCGCGAAATTTAATCTGATAATGATAGTAGTGGACAAAATATTATTAATATTCTATGATCGAGATTAAAAGGAAGGAACTATGATGGAAAAACTCTCACATTAGCTGTGTATACGAATACAAAAGAGAAGAATATTCCTGGGCAAAATCGTACATAGGAATGTTATAGTTAGCGGAGGCTAAAAGAACTTGCCGTGATACGCAGTATGTATGTAATTCACATATTAAGTACGTAGTTTGGTACTGGTATTTCATAATTTACAAATTTCATTAAAATTCTGAATTATTAAACGATATTAAACTAATTATTCAATTTCGTAAGAAATATTGACTAAGCTAGAATCGTACGTATTTAAAATTTTCGTACAAAGATCATTTTCCGAGGAAATAGAGAGTCCTTATCTTTTCCGGTAGAGTAGGATTTCGAGATGTCAGGCCCTAGCATGTTTGCTTTTTCTGTGAATCGCGCTGGTTTTAATGGAGGGATACCAAACCCTTCGACCTTTTCCCTTTAAGTTTTGCCAATTTCCTTTTCATTCCCCTTCATCGCTTCCCCTTTAATTCCACTCATTTGACTTCTTCTGTTTGGACGTCAATAATAACTTCCTTCCCTTCGTACCTTTCGCTCCCTCCTTTTCACCCACTAATAGTGCTTCGCCATCCGAGAAATTCGAAAGGTTTAGCCCTTTTATTGAATCTGCGGTCATTCAAATTGGCAGTTGATTTGGCTGTGCTTCCACAGGATATCGGAACCCACCTCTCGGGTTAAAAGGTGCCGCTCATCAAGTTTTAGCATTGTAAACATTGAATACCATTCATCAGAAAGATTGAGAGCTCTGAATAGGTTTTCAAATGAATTCGTTATTCATTCTAGCGCAGTCGATTTTGAGGTAATTTACGAAATTTTGCAGTTTCCATGTTCGTTCCTCAACGCAGTCGGGTCGTGAGCTTTGATCTGTTGGTCACGATGTTTAGACCACCATGAATTTCGCGAAAAAACATTTCTTCCCACTCTTAATCCTATTTTCGTCTCGGAAAAGCTTTGATTCAGAGATACGAGGTCAAATGCGTTAATTTTCAGGGAATTAAATTGAAAGATTCCAGGAAGCATCTTAATATCCTCGATAAAGGATTGAAAATTTTTGTCTGTGGATAGAAAAATCGCATTTAGTTTGACGGTGGTAATTGGCTATAAAGGTCTTTTCGTTGCTCATTTTTTGTACGTCTACGTTAAATGGTCTATTAAATATGTACTCTTAATTTAAATAGTTTAATTCACTCACGCGAATTGTCTTCATTCATCAATCTCTCTGTACGTGGTATTATTAAAATCATACTTGAAGAGTACTTTTTTATTGATATGTAAAATAAAGATACGTTAATGAAATTATACTGGCGGCAGTATTTATTTACATAATCTCCGTAACTGTGTTCATTCTTGCCCTAAGTTGTTAAATGTCTTTTGAAGATATGGTAAGGATCTGATTATCGTGATGGATTAAAACCATAGGACATTATATGTAACTTCTATATATCAAAATATAGTTGATACACCAAAATATCTAAATACTCTTACGAAGATGAAAATGCTTTGTGTTAACTTATTACAATAATCATTGAAACGGAATCTATAAATCTATCTGCATATTGTGATCGATCAATATAATTATCATCTCAATCATTATATTTCTCCTTGAAAAAATACATGAGGTGTACATCTGAAGGCATTTTTGAAATAAGATCAGCATGAATGCGAGGAACTATTAGGATAAGGGTGATTGAATTATAAAAAGATTACTTATTTAAGCATAAATTAAATAATAAAAGTACGATTGAAGTTTATAGCAATAAATAAAATAGAAGACATATTTAACATATTGATGGAAGATATAAATATTCTTGATTCCACCCTGCAACCCGCTTAGAGAATGATTATTCGTGAAAATTTCTAATTCAATGTAAACTTCGAATGAATTAATAAATAAGAATATCCTCCGGCAGCTTTTGAGCTACTTCTTAAACTTCTATGGTCATATTTGTTTACACTGCGAAAATCCTCTCTGCGAAAACCATATACGTGTAACTCACTCTTTACTGGTCAGAAACCATAGAAAAGGGGTATTCGCTAAAGAGACCATATTTATCTGTATACTTTGGGTAGAATTAATGCGATTTTACGACCATTACAAGGTATTTTCTTCTTGATATATACATAAAAATATTTACACGAGCTGTTATTTTATTTCATATTAAAATATCAATAGATCCTTGCTAAACATAATTATGCACACTATCTATGGCCTCGTTATTTACAGTAAACTCTTAGTATTTAAAACTATCAAGTTTCTCTTAATCAAATATTAATCCTTATTCAGCTTGAGATGGTAAAATTCAACTATATTGAAAGGTGCCATATCGAGGAAGAAAACTAAGGCGTGATTTCAAAGAATGTACATTTATTACATATTACAACTCATTTCTTTTGAGGGTTAGGACGCTTGAGCTTGCTTAATCTTTAGGCGAAATTATTCGAAATAAATTTATATTCTGTGGAAAATACAACACACTTTATGCGCAAATTCGTCCTCATTTGTTAATTTATGACGAATTTTATCTTTTTCTCCACTGTCCAAAATTCAATCCGAAAATCGCACTGCACAATTTAGATACCATCTTTTGAAGGTGATAAATGGAAAAGAGCGCATACATATGAAGTTAGCCCAAGGACAAGAAATAGACCCTAAATATTATTTATTGTTTATTATTAGATTAATATTCTCTTTCCATAATACCCCCTCCACAGAATTCATCAGTAGAAAGAAAAAGATTTATACGAATGAATGGAGATTAAACTTCAATAGAATATTAACATAAAAATAAAAAATAAATAACATTTTATTAAATATTCTATCTATATAATACAAAGATATTCTATAGGTAATGTTTCGCAACGATATCCTTTAAACTGGGGATTCCTTTAATTTGGGAGAATATAGCGTTGTGATTGCGAGGAAAGGAAGTAAAAAAAAGAAAGAAAGAAAAGGAAGTTACGCAAAATTATCTTCAATTGCGTTACGAAGGGTTCCTTGGAGTGTACGACGGTGCGGCACTCTGGAGTTTCCTAATTAATCATGTACAAGCATAGTGTTGAAGAGGATGAGAAAAGTTGAAGGGAAGTATAATCATCGCAACCACGAGTAACTAATTAAGGCCTCTTGTTTCATTCTGTGGGTATATGTGGGAAAGAAAGGTACAGCGCTTCCGGATAATATCTTATTTAGAAATTTGTAGCGTGAGTTTTTTAAGGCGAGGTTTTTGTCATAATTGTAAGAGTATACCTCTACAAAAAATTATGAAACGCAATAATTAAACCCTTTGATGAAGTAAAATTATATTCAGGATGTGCAGATTACACATTTTGTACATAAAACACGTTTTCTCAATTATTTACAGAAATGCGCCTTCTGTTAATGACGTCTTCTCATTGCTCTGAACTAAATTATTTAGTTCCTAAATCGTGCTATACTCTACAAAGTAGAAATTTAGGATGAAATGATATAAATTTATGACTGCTTTATAATAATTTGGATTAAAGAAACTTCATCGTTATTTATAAAAATCATCTCCACATTTGGATCCACTCTTTAAGTCAAACATCTATATATGAAGATTTTGTATTATATTTTCGTCGTGAAAATTATCAGTCAGCTTTTTTTTAATTTCCCGAACTACTTAATTGTCAAATTTTTCTATATCTTTTCTCTTTCTCTTGCTGGATATTCACTTTCGGCGAAAGCTATCCCGGGTTCGATTTCTGGTAGAGGTCATGAATTTGACCTTGCGTCAAGTAGGAATTGGTAAGCTACCTGAATTAGATTCTCGGAGGAAGCTCATAATTACTTCAGCTGTGTTAGCGTTATTAACTACTCTACAACCAATTACCTGATTTAACAGGTAGCGGGTCCTAGAGGTCTAGAGAAGTCGAATACGTTTGGCAGTCGATGTGCTGACCATATAGCGTATCACTGTGAATGACGCCTTCCATATCCCTCAAAGAGATACCATTTTATGGACTTTACTTTTAGTATGTATTTTCACATCGTCAGAAAGACGAATCTCGCAATTTTAGAGATAGTATACTCCAAAACTATACGAACTATATAGACTCCAAAAACATACGAAAAACCTTCCTATCACATTGGTTCTAACTGATTAACATGTTTCATGACCGAAGAATTAAAATGATTAAGAGAAAAGATATCTCTATAAGGTTCCTTATCTATTTTACGCCTTCATTTACCAGCAATTTTCATAATCATCATCTTTGCTTCCTAAGTCCGTCTAATACATTTATCCAAGATAGCAATATATTACAAGATATTTCCCGAATATCCTGAATTCTTGAACGATCCTGAGTGAATTAAAAGTAAAATTGAAGTTAGGCGGAATAAAGGCCACTTCGAACTAATCCAACCGAAAGAGAATATTAATCAAATGAAATCTTTATTTGGATGACATCTTAGTTTTCCGAAATTCTTTTTTCCTTATTTCGAAACTTGGTAGTAAGTGGATTTCTTTTCCGTTACATTATATTATTTTGTTCTAAACATTTATATTTAGCTTGTTACTTCCTGCTTTCAGAGGACGGTATCCATGTTATTTCTTAAAGATATTTTTAATTTCAGGCCTCTTTAGGATTCTGTTGGCCTTATTTTCATTTTCAAGTTCCCCTCTTTTGATTACAAAGCCTATGTGCCGGAAGTTAAAAATCCGCTCTACTGGATACCCAACCTTCCTTATGTCTTATTTATCTTCAGCAATTAAGTATCCTCTTAGTTTTTCGTCATTCCACATTTCCAAATTTATCTCGCAATCACACATCAAACTTGTTGACCACTTTATACAGCTAATTTCGGAATAATTTTGTCTTCTTTAGATTTCAGGAGCTCAGTAATTTAACATTCTCACATCTTAACCTCATCTATTTTAGCTGATAAGTGTTTTTGTACCCTTGCTTTATTTATTACTCGTGTTTCAATGCTAGATATAAATTGATTGCGCTTGAACTTTGAGCTAAAGTGAAATTCGTTCGATAAAAACATGAAGAAGGATGTTTGTTCTGAAATAAAATGATCACATAATATTTATTCTATTATTCACTCATATCATTAATTTTTAATGTAACATATTGGAGTTTCCTTTTCATACCCTTCTTAGAATTATTTTTTATAGGATATCAGCGCGGTTATCGATAATCTCAGGTTTCCGTAACCAATCCGATGCATGAGGGAATTAAAGTTTTGTTCAATCTTCTGTGTTAAAGGAGATTTCGCAAGTGCAACGACCTGAAGAAATAGAACCATCCGTTTTGGACTTCGGAGGAAAATATCCCATCTTCTTCCCATTGAAGCTTTCGGTCGGGGAAAATGAAAAAGAATTTTAATTTTTCCCCAACCGACACGAACCTCAAAGGAAAAGTTTGGCTATACATGGAGAATCTGCTCATCGGACAATTTGCTAGAAAACAGCGCTCTCTAAGTTCAGTTTCATAAGGCCGCAAAAAGAGCCTTCCGCTCCATCCAAAACCAATAAATGTTTTTCTTTCTCCTTTTGGCAAATACTCTCTTTTCAGCCGAGAACAAAGTCATACTTGCTCTTGAGATTGAGGAGGTAACATATATGTTTCACTCAAGATCTCAGAAAGAGCGTTTAAAAATTAACGTTTCATTCTCCGTCTTCTAGAGAGTAGCGCAAAGTCTTCAAAATGTATGCTTTGAAACTGCAGTTAACCTTAGGAGAAGGAAATGAAATCAGCAGGGTCCTTTTAAAGATTCCTTTATCTCTAATCATTGTTAATGTATTCAACCCCTTAAATACACTTTATTTCATTTTACGATTGCAGTTCGGCAGTCTCAAGCATTAAGGGATTGAATATAAATCTTATACCAGTGAACTTTGGTTCCGATTTGGTATGCTTTAAATGTATCGATCGTTGATGCTAAGTTTTTGTTTAAGATAGGGAGCTACGCTTGGGTTTATATCCTTTGATATTTCCAGTCACACCTCTTCATGTGCGAATTTACCTCTCTTTCTGAATAGAGAAAGATATCGTATTATACGATTATATGATTGCATAAGTAATAAAGGATTATTCTGAAACAAGTATCTTCTTTCTTCTCTTATTAATGAATATCCTCGTCATACTTTAATTCAATATTAAAATGAATAATAAATAAACCATAGCTTTTTATCACGTGAATGGCTATTTCAAATCAAAGACACCTGTGGTATACCAGATAGAGAATTTGAATTTACCCTTACCAATTGTTAGAGGGGGTTTCTGGTTGAAATCCAGAGTTAAACGCTTTGACGAAGCCGTTTGTAGATGGATATTTACGCTAAAGATAACTTACTTTATTGTTGAATACTTATTTACGTTCTAGACATTCGTTGCTTAATCGGACGCGCCCAAGGTGTTGCAATCTTATATTTTTATTAACATTAAATGCATTTTAAAGAACCTGTTTCAAATAAAGCCGTACGTAAATAACGCGTGATCGAGTTATCGTTGTAACTATTTCATTCTTTTTAAAAGGACACAAATATCCATATGGAAGCGTTTCTGATTTATTTTAAGTCGTAAATGAATGCCACACACTAAAATTTTAATACAAATAGTTATTCGGCACTAGTGCTGCATAAATTTCCCGATTTGCTCATTTCCTCCACGGCTCATTTTAAATTTTCATGAAAGTATCCGATACATGTTGTTACAGCCAGAGGGCTTCCACTGAAAATATTTTGTAACAAACTCATCTGATTTGAAAATAGAATTACTATTCAACGCTAGCAATCGTATCTCCAACATCTGCAAGTTCATTTCTGGGTAACAATAGATTCATTCGCCGAATCTCGGATATGAGGGCAGTTGTAGCAAAGGGAGTTAAGATATATAAGTAACTTTATGAGAGATTGCTGCGTAGGGGAAAATAATGCAGAGGAGATCTCGGCTGCGAATCGATTGAAAGTGGACAGCGGGGAGTGGTCACTTGCCTTCAAAGCCTCTGAGGACAAAGCCGTCTTCAGTAGATGATAATTAGATTCAGGACGTAATCAAACACTTTCCCTGAATCCCCTACTTTCGTGTAACAAAAGGATTGCATGAAAGGATTTTTGGGGCAGCTCAATGACTACATTCAAGTTTCAAAATGGCGCCTTTCACTGTAACCGCACTTCTAAATAACGTCATTTGGAGGTTTTTCTTGCCAAATGTCCTAAGTTGAATGTGTTTGAGTTGTATTTTGGATGTAATTTGCAAATATTGCTAAAATACTCTTATTTTATTGTCGTTACGCTAGGAAGATAATCACAAGTTTCAGCTTTTAACTCCGAAATGGATATTGTTTTAATCCATACTATTATCAATTTATTTTATTTTGCACGAATGCTGAATGTTCGGAAAATGTTACGACGAGTATATAATTAGATGTGTAGACTTAGGAAATGAACTAGATATTATTCATAATACTAGTGTTTCTCACACCGCGATTTTATATGACGCGGCGTAGTTCAAGAATGAATGTTCGCGCAACAGAATAGTGCTGTACTGTACTTTCCTGTGGAAATTCAGTGCATTTTGATTTGACACTCTCAAAAATAAGCACTACCGAAATGAAAGTGATTGACATATGATATGCAAAATAACAGAAGCTAGTGACACATGAATTTAATGCTAGGAGGGAGGAGGAAATTGAAGTTAAACACACATATAAAGGCTGAGTAAGAGATGGAATTGTCAGTAATAAATTAGTGAAGGGATAAATGTTCAATGGGTAATCCCGAAGGGTCTAGAACAAGCAGATTCGATGTTTGCTGAAACGCATACGACTTAATGGACAAACACGTAGATGATCAGAACCCTTAGTTAGCCTCTTTCAGGGTGCGCGGAAATGGAGGATTTGTGGTGTGCATGACAGAGTGCAGCGAGGCTAGTCCTCGAAGACAAGGATTACCCGAGAGTAGGAATAATTACCCAATTTAACAGTGGGTGGGATTAGACTCCTTTGATTAACTGATGGCTCATCTCTACTATTAGCGGAAGCAGACCACAAAATAATCTTAATGGCTAATCTATCATCCGTTGAGTCAACAGATTTCTAGCGATGTTCTGGTCCGCAATTAGGTGTTGCAATCTCTTCACTCTCACAATGTGATGAGGCCTGAATAATCAAATTCACTTCTCCATTTTGGTGTTAGAACCAGAGATGCGCTATTACCACTCCTAAAAGTGTTCTGAAAACAACACAAGTACTTAATAAATATGATTGATAACTTGTGTGCTTACAGTTAATTTAACTAGGATTTAACTTTGCAGAAAGCCAGAAATAAGCAGTGAATATTTCCTACTACATGACTGTGAACTAGTTTTATTAGAGCAACATATGGCTCTTAAATGAACTATTTGCTACCTATTATTATTGTAAAAATCTCAATACTATTTTGTCTAACACTAACGCATTTAATATTTGAAAATATGAACTTTTAAAATAAAATTTTTGCTCAAAGTTAAGTTTGTTATAATACCAAAGCTAACATCGTAATATATTTTTTGGAAAGAAGAGAAATTTGGCCTTATCTGGAATACGCGAAAACCTAAAAGGCTTTGAGGCTTATACTGTAAATATTGAACTGTTCAAGAGGTATTTTATTCTTTGAGAGAATATCTATGGGTCTATATAATGGAAATAACTAAATATTCCCTTTTCATTTGGAAACAGATTTTTTCAGGAACAGCTATCATCTTAGCAGGAAAAAGTCACTCAAAAAAAAAACAAGACGTAAAGGATAAACCACCTCTTAAATACTGAATACAAAAATAAGTAAAGCAAGTCCGAGAAATTGGCATGTCGCGTTGCTTTAACTCACTTGGTAATTACAGATGAAAAAGTTTATGCATAGGTTTACCTCTATTCAGCTAAAATATTCTATTCGCTAAGATGACTTGAAATCTTTTTGTACATGTTAATAATTGGACTTATTGGATTAATTGGATAATCTCACGATTACTAGGTAAGCAAACACTAAAAAAGTTGACCTGTTCCGATTCCCTACTTAAGTATCCTTGAGATTATGCGACCCACAGGACGCATGTGAAATGCTGGTAGTTAACATTCAAGGGGCTAACACGAAGGGGACCATCTATCAAGTTTCTATGCTAAGGCTTAGGTGAGCATACCATTCGTCCAGTTTAGACCAGGGGTGGCCAAACTTCATGTCACTGCGAGCCATACATGTATACACGAGTCTCAAAGTATCGTAAGCCGCTATTGTTGTTTCGAATAGATTAATTTCAGCTCTTGAAAGAGTCATTATGAAGGTGTATTACACGTATCAATTTATAGCTGTTACATACTAATATAGGGCAAATAAACTAAACTGTACAAAATTTTGTTTCTTAATCATATCATAACTTTTATTTATTCAAGTCTATTGGATTAAAAAAATACTTTAGCTTCAGTTGAATGAGTTTTAATTTGTTTCGCAAGGTCAGGGTTGTAGTTTTTCAGTAGCTAATGCATCAACTTCATGAGATTTTCATTTGTTAGTTATTCACGGAACTTATTTTTGGTATATAATCTTATATAATCTTTATCGTTTAAAAATATATTAATATTTTTTCCAAAATACGGATATTTCCTTATATATCAAGCTAATATTCTCTTTGAATAAATTGTGATTTGATTTCCAACAGCATATTTTTACAAGTTGCAGGACTTTACTAATAAACTATCGTTTGGTGAAGTTCAAAGGAAAGTAATTGCAAGTAACCCTTGTCGAATTATATTACTTAATAATCTCTCATATTTTAAATCGTTCGATACAGAAAATGCTCTTGCATAAGACTGTGAATTTACAATTTTTTGAATCACTTACAAATAATGTGGAACTTAAAAAACTGTTTATCATCATAAACCTAGAATTTTATTCAGGAAGTCATTCAACGTAAAATCGAAAGTAATACACGGAGAAGGAAAAAGAGAATGAAATTTGAAAAAAAGGAATTGTTATTCTACCAATAAGGTAAGTACGGGTTTATGGAATACTCTACAGTTGAACGCAATTTCAGCTACCGCGAGAAAGTGAGATACGGTACACCACGAATATTTCTAACTCCAGATACAAATTCCACACATGGAAGTGTTGTACACATCGTGATCCGTCAGTCTGTACATGTGCACCATTCGCTACTCGGAGGATGGCCAGACGGAGGACCAATTCCATCCGCTTAATAGAAGCGACTGTTTATAGGACTAATTGCGCGCTATTCATGGGAGGGCCAAACCAGCACGAAATACAACGCTGCGCATTATAGCTGAGGAATACCAGAACGCTTCTAGAAACAGAAATTTCATGTGTGTGAAAACATTTCTTTCGTTTTATATGATATTGAATTATTATTTTGAATTATATTAAATAGTTTCGAGAAGGATAACCGGGTATTGATGTTAAAAATTTCGTCAAAAGCTTATTGCGTAGCCTATGATCAAACCTACGGGTGTTTCACACATCAAAGAGGAGATAAAATGATTTCGATGGGTCGTAAAAGAGGAGGAAGTGGAGAAAGTGTAGCGAGTGGGCATCTCTTTCCGTTTTCTTCCGAACAGTGGCTGCGTGTGCTATTTTCGACGCTCGCAAGCGTCTTTTTCACACCGGCTCTTTTGATCACACGCTCTCCATTTCGGTCCTAAAAAGTCTCCAAAGTCCATCGGCTCGTTCCAACAGATGGCGTCCGTTTCTTTGTGAAACGCGAGATTCCAACGAAGCGAGGAACAAAGGTCGTGTGATTAAAGCTCCTTCAAAGGACGAGGAAATCTCGAATTCGCTTGTGTGGGCCTCTATCAGTGTTTATGATGGGGAAGAAGGGTTAATTTCGCTCTGTGAATTCCTGCCTCCTTATTGTCTGCAAAGGATATTGATTTCGCCCACCCCCTTCAATGGCCCAGCTCTTTCGGCCTCACAAAATTCGAATATGAGATGCGTTGTCACTGAATTCCACGGTGGCATGTCTAAGATATGAGAAATAGTCTCCCGTGCTGAATACATCTCTAGGCGGAAAACGAATAATTTAATTCGAAAAGCGCTCGACTTTATTGTCCCTTTGAACTAAAATATAAGAGAAGAGCAGTCGAGTCTATACTTCTATAAAACGCCCTCTCATATATGTATGAATCGTTGAGAGATATATACTAGTAAACAGATATTCTCTGGCGATTTTAAATCCTGAGGTAATATTTTTGTTGTATATATTTATCTATTTATTCTTATGTTATTTCTTTATATCCATCTTAATATTTATCAGTACATCTAGTTCTATGCCTGCCTTCTAATACATGTATTAACTTAATTAAATGCATAGATATTGATTTTCGTAACCTGAAAAGATAACTTATGTATATTTTAAGTTAGAAGTTTTTTGATTTTACGTCACACATATTACATACTCATCCACATTTCACAGGCTCAGAAATGTCAGCGCTGATTCTAGACTTAATCGTATATTTCTTTTCCAAAATATTTAACTCTATAGACTTCTTCAGTTACTCTACAATAATCATTTTACTTGTATCAATATTTTAACTCCCATTCTAATGGGCGATTTCATTCTATTGGATTTCTCAAACTTCATAAATCGATCTTGTATCAACAAGTTTTTAATTAATTCTCAATTCATCTTTTATTGTTATTAATTTAATCCTTATTTTGTGATTACAAATATAATAATTAATAGGGGTTAGATGTAAAAGAATGCATTGGAGTCTCTATGGTATCTGAGATACAACCTACAATTTAGTATTTTCCACAAATTATTGATAGCTCGACCGGATTTAGTTCCTCCTATATTCTGCTTGGTTTAATCAATACTTTTACCTAAAAATACTTCCCCAGAATGAATTTGGTCATCTTTTCAATATGTTTTTATATATTTTATATATAAAAATTGATATTTTACTAGGAACATTTTTTACATCGGACAGTCATATTTAGCATTCGGTTTCATATTAATAAAAAAGGTCGCATGTGAAACCATTAGGGCAACCTTGTGTTGCATGTTGCTCACATTACATAGTTTAACACCAAACTTTTATATCAGAGAATGAATTCATTTTCTGCGTAAACTGGTGGATAATATTTCCCCTTTATTTTTCACGTCTTCTGGTATAATTAGCAAGATTAGATAAATTATTCAGAAAGTAACTTAAGGGCCCTAATGAACGCCCAGAAAGGCCAAGTTGTGGCATGGAGGCCGCAGGTTTCCCATCTCTGTCTTTCACCATTATATATGGCTTTCCACTCCGTCGCGCCTTCCTAGATTTATTTCATTGTTAGTCTTAATTTGACTCACATAAATACTAAAGAATGAAGATATTTCTTTAAATGCATTTCTTAGTTGGAAATGAATTTCTGATTATATACCTGTTATTCGTCTTTAGTATCTTAACTTGATGCTATGGTTACACTTATTAGTTTGTATAGCGTTTGGCAATAATCATTTTTACCTTTATTTAGTGATTATAACAATTATAACATTGTCAGGACTAAGATGGGTTATATAGAAAAAGTCTTTTGAGTCTCAATGAGTTTAACTATAATAAACAAAATAATTAGTGTAACTATAGCTAAAATTAGCAGAAAGTCCGATTAATTTAATTATACAAAAATAAAATAGATGTAGCGGTTTTAATAATTTCCAACCACCTTGAGATGGTCTATTCCGTGCCTTTATTTTCCTGAACGAAAGCGAAGTTTTTCAATTTTTTTCTCTGCGGTTACGACGTAATTCCACAAAGTTGCGGTTCGTACGGCTGCTCATTAAAAGAGCCCTTTCCACGCCGACCGAAACTATTACGTACATCTCCTGCTCTCTTTTTTGCAGTCATAAGTCCATTTTACATAGACATGCAGTTCCCGTTACGCCGTAGTAAGGTTACGGTCATGTTTGGGGCCGAAGCGTTTAAAGCGTTGTTCGACGCGATCCCTAGGGCTGCGCGTGCCGTTTGCGATGGTGAGCACCGAATAAAAAAATCTCCGCTACGTGAATCGCCTGCAAATCCGGAGCTTCCTTTCCAGTTCGTGATCGAATCGAGCGCACACATGAGCGGCCATTTGCCCCCAATTAAACCGCCTCTTCGGCCTCCTCGTTATCTCCGACACGCACTTCTTCTTGGCCTCTAAACTGAATGCGGGCGAAGGCCGCTTTTCAGTCCTCTCTAACTGCTGCGGTTTCCTCTCTTCTGGCCCACAATGCCCCTCTCGAATTAAATGGCTTCCTAACTTCGGATGACAAACACATGAATAAAAATCGCTTGCCCTGCACCGACGCAGCGTCCTCTGCGTTCTGCTGATACTAGTGGAACGCGATGTGAGGTGATATGTAAAATGACTCTTAAGCTAATCAAATGCTTCTCTCTTATTGAATCGATGGGCGCATTTTCAAACTTATTTCACGGAGTTTCTTGAAATAAAAAACAGGAACGGTTAGTAAAATGATTCCATTATTTTCGTTACGAACCGGTACCGTTTGATAATGAAAATTAGTGAAAAGGCAATGAGTGTAATTAGGTCCTTTATTTATTTTCCTTGTGAGTCATAAAGGGTAGGAAACCTTTTACCTTAAGTATAGTTTGCATTGAGTAATTTACATTTTCGCGTGTTATCTGCACCTTGCACCAGAAAAACTGAAAGTTATTCATCATTTCCTGAATTTCGTAAATTGATAAGAATATATCGATAATAATATATCGATAATAATATATCGATAAGAATATATCGATAAGAATATATCGCGGTGAATCTAGCTACAAATTTAGATTATTTATATGAAAATTCGAATATCCAATTGAAGCTTATTGTACGTTAAAAACCTAAGTTACAATCTACACGTATTCCCTCAAAGCCGAGTATACAAACGTTTAACAGAGGAAATTAATTACCTTTCTCATATATAATATATAGAGATTTCAGAGAGTAAAATTTGAATCTTTGGATGATATTTACTATAAATCTCTCGTTCAGTTTTTACTATGAAAATAAGCGTGTGATTTAAAATTTCATATTCCGATTCAAATCTGATCTTCTAGATTATCACCCAATGGTTTTATATCTTTACTTATTTCCAATGCCCCCCAAGTGTTTTAATGATAACGGATATGGCAATTAGGACTCTCGGATGGTCAAGTGGGTAGCGTGTTTGCATTTGGTGAAAGCGCTTCGGGTCCGATTCCGTTGGGAGCCCATATGTGCGAAATGAACGTAGCTGTCGAAGCACTTTTAGTACTGCTAATATGCTATTGCTTTGACTGCGGCGTTGGAAACTTTCACCAAATAATAATGTCTTTAAAGGGTTAAGGAAAAATGACTTGAAAGCACTTAGACATTCATACACTCATGTAGTTATTTTTTCATTATAATGGAAAACTACCGCAAAAGCTGAGTCCGAATTAATAGATTATTTAAAACAATTTAAAATTATACCTTTAATTTTATACTCATGCTATAATACTGGGAGATTTTATCCTCATAATGTATGAATAAGTGTTAAGGTTCATTTCCAATGGTAAACTTCTGGAGTTTTTTTAAATTTTCCATAAGAAATCTTTCCTAAGAAATGAAGTCTATTTCTGGGTGCATCAATTTGATTTAGTAATTGGAAGAGTCTAAATCATTAAATCAATTGATACAGAATAAATGAAAATAGAAGAAAATTAAAGTCAGTAATGAATTGGTAAAATTATACATGATGTTCTCTCGAAATCATTCGTGGATACAGGTAGAGAGGGTGAAGGAACGATAGTTTCCCTTTGAATTTGTTTTTATATTAATTTGCACAACATGTGATCAGTTGACATTAAGTCCGATTTTGGAGTTTTCTACATATGTTGAACTTATCGTGAAATGCTATTTTAAAAGGTTAAAAGGAAATGAAGTTAGAAGGAAATTGTCTTAAATTGTCCCTCCACTTTGACAAGTTCCTGTAATTAATTTTAATTTTCTTTACTCTGCAGTGTGTTACTATTGTATTTTATATAGCCATTTTAATTATTTATTGTGCTTTCGCGAGTTTCATCTCACCCCCTTTTCTGTGAGTGTTTTCCCGCAACGTTGGTTTTTACTTTATCAACCTCCAGTTGCAAAAATGTTTTCCTGAGTTCTACTCTATGGTATTAGTATTGTTAAGTGTTTCAACAGCTGAGGTTGCATTCCACCTGGAATCGAACCAAGGACTTCTTTCGCCGAAATCGAAGGCGCTATCCACATGGCTATCCGGGAACCAACTCTACTCTTTCCTTATGTTATTTTTTGCATTAGTTAATTTTTAGTCAGTCTCTCTATATTTATACTCATTTACTGATTTCCATACTCGAAATATTGTTGTAGATCATTTTTCTCGCACAGTCGTTCATTTCTGTATACAGTATACTTAGAAAACGTTATCCTGCATTATAATTTAAAGCATGTAAACTCCTGGACCGAAGACAAAAACAAATCCGTTACAGTTCTTATTTTAAAAGGTGTTTTTACGTCAAGCACACGTATAGTTTCACGCTCTGATGCATAACGGTTGTTCCTCCCAGTAAGGGTTTTCGATCTCGTGGGAGAAAATTCAGATGAGAGCTGCGGATTTTTCGACTGTAAATTTTCACAACCACCGTGACAATTCGCTTCCATTCTCTCAGGTGGCGGTGCATTTTGCTCCTCGATAGAGGGCAGCGCTGTCGTTCTTAGGAAGTGTGGTTTTCCGCGGAAGCGAGGCGGCTGCGACCGAGATATCTCGGCGTCAGCTGAGCCGTGAAATTGGTGAGCTGTCCGTCGAACCGCCAAATCGCCCCAGAAATTCGGCGCAACGCACGTAATTGTTTCAGTGGGATTAGGAAGTGTCCGAAGAACCAAAAGACAAAGGTGCTGCCGAAATTCAAAGCGATCTTCGAGTGAATAAAACTCGCCTCCACTTTATCCTTTCGGTTCGATTTTCGATGTTTCTAGCCTATCCGTAACGCAGATTCTTAGTAATAAAGTCGCATTCGTATTTGGGTTGGCCTGATCCTAAAAGTTAGGAAAATTTAATGAAAAGGAAGCTTTAACAAGAGTTTCATTTCAAATTTTCGAATATAAGCAGGATTTTACATAAACTACATTTTGATAAATGCGAGGGGTTTCTAAATATTTCGTTTCCAAGAAACAGGGGTGAAATTTTAAGGTGAAATTAGGATGGGTGGAGTGGATCGTAGAATTCTGATCTTTCAATATCAAGATTGAAGAAGCAAGAGAAAAATAGAGAGGAGAAAAGGGGAAATTAAATGAGCAATATATCCGAAAATATTTCAAGCATGGATATTAGGGAACGTTTTATAAAAACGTAAATATAAAAGTATTCTTATGAATGGCTGTGAGTCATGGACTGTAACGAAAACAGATAAGAAAAATATGAAGCATGAGGGATATAGTGTCACCAAAGAGTAATGAAAATAAAAATGATGGATTGAGTATCTCATGAAAAAGTCCTTCGGAGAGTAAATAGATAGAGGTCTATAAAAATATGAACAAAACGAAGAGGAAATGTTATTTGATAAAAACTAAGGCCCAGTAGCCTCCTGAAAATAATATTGGAAAGGATGGCAGATGGAAATAACTTCTAAGGAAGACTAAGTATAACTTACGAGGAACAGATGACGGCTAAGTTATAAATCAAGAGGGGAAGAAGCGACCATTGCATGGCCTAAGAGCTCTGAAAACATAATCATTGACAACCCTCAGTAACTTCTAATGATGACGAGTACATGAATCCAAT
The DNA here is from genome assembly GCA_036926295.1 of Pachydiplax longipennis. Classification (NCBI taxonomy): domain Eukaryota; kingdom Metazoa; phylum Arthropoda; class Insecta; order Odonata; family Libellulidae; genus Pachydiplax; species Pachydiplax longipennis. Next base: position 25,647,654 of record JAVFKF010000012.1, read on the forward strand.
ATCTCTACATTTATTATCATAATAATCAACACGCCTAATCAAGAATCATATAGATAATCTACATAAAGATACGTAACCATAATAATGTGTGACAGAAACGCGATTTACTGATTCTTTCCTCGCTGCCTATAAATATAATCCGGTATTGTTTATTGTGAATGGGAAGAGATCCTTAATCCAAGCTTATCCCGCTACAATAAATTAGCCTGTGCTCCAAGGGGAGTAGTATCTCTTACTTTGCGAATCCCTACCTAATGAGCAAGGAGTTAATTTGCGACGTTATATTAAGAAAGTAATACAGAGTCATTTAGGTTATTAAAAACTATAACTTATACTCGGACGATGAAATAATTGAGAATAATTAATTCTCTTATTGTTCCGTAATGAATATCAACACTTAATAACAGCTGCTTTGTATCATCTTAGGACAACGATTTCCTAGCGAACAGAACGATAAAGTTTGTAATCCAGTATGAGATAGAATCAATTCTTATAATTCATAACTTCTGTTGGTGATTTTTCAAAGAAAATTGAAAAAAATCTTTTAATTAAGGGTTTTAAGCTCTTAAAATGCCTGTATGAGTATTATCTTGAATGAGCGTAGTATTTCTGAATAAATATATCTAAATCTACAAGAAGGAATAGTATTTTATTATTTAGAAGAATTTGTGATTTATGTTGGTAGAAAGGAGGTATTGGAAACTTGGCATCGATGGTACACATGCCCGTTTTCATTTGATCTCTCGGTTGTGCATCTACCCTAAGTATATATTATTATGAATAATTGCTATCATGAATGAAAGTTAATAGAAATCTTTTTTTCTATACTTTAAAATTACCACCTGAAGCTTGCATAGCTAGTATTTTTTCCTTTTTTCCGCTTTCATGACAATTTTTTCACTCGTTGAACTATAACTTTAGATGTTGGATTCTTACATACATATTCTTTTCTTCTTCTTGTAACTTTACCTTTACTAAAGCTCATAAAGGAGTAAGAATGCTGTTTAATGAGTTCAATTTAACACTCAATTCTATTTATCCAATATCAAAGGAGGAAAATTTCCAGTTTTGATTCGATATTGCAGGATATAGAAATAAATTATCGGGGTAAGTTTCTTTATGGACTACAAGAAGTCATACCTTACACTCCTTATATTTACGTATGATCGTATAAGTTTATAATCTATAAATATCATATAATTGATATAATTGATTACATATTAATATTCTATTTTCATCAAATCATAATGCTTTAATGTAATCATACTTTCATTTACATTCTCCCAGAGGTATTTGCTTTAACTTCAGGTGCACCTCTATTCCTTTATGCAGGGAAATTACCCTCAAAGCAAAAGCACTCCCTTGGGACATTACTTTGGATCTAGGAAAGGGTTTGTCGTCAAACTACATAAATTCTCAAATGAGTACAACTCGTATTACTTAAGTTTGGCAAAATGAAGAGAATGTTCGTTAAGCTTTCGGTTTGATGGCCTTAGCCATTATAACTTAATCTCTCCACCAATGATATACACACGATATAACTCCAATACTCGGAGACTTATGCAATTGATATTTCGTTTTGTTTAAATTCTTTTCCATGTTATACGGAGTCACAGTTGCTATATAGTAGCTATAATTCATTGTAAACCCTTAGGTTTACCCTTAGGTTTAATTTATTGTAAACCTTTACGCATAGGAATGGCCTTTAACTTTACCTTATATATTTATTACCACACGATCAAAAGTCGATTTCATAGATTTTTTCTACGCTTACTCTACATTCATAAACGAATCAACCAGAATTTAAATTGATGCAGTTTTTGTTTTTACCACTTCCATATTTATTGTTCATATCGTACCATTAATTTTTTTATGTACATGATTGTGGAACGTTAATAGAAAGCGTTTACTTCTTCCCTTCTATGCTAGAAGGATGAGAGTTATTATTCATTGTGAAAGGAATTTTCGATATTTGGGGTTAGGATAGTCGTGTACTAGATTTATACGGGGACACCAGGCGGCGCTGATAGGGACAGGACACGTTGTAACATTAGTACCAAATAATTGTAGTTTTTAATACTTATTTTGATAATATTCGTAAACTTTTCGCTTTCATATCAAAGCGTATACTCTGGTGATCGTGAGTGAGTGTAAGGAAAGGAATTTGTGGGCGTAAAGTATTATTTTTCCGTAAAAGTCTCATCGGTGTGATCTCTTTCCCGCCAACTCATGCACACTTGCACAATCACTTAAAAAAAAAAACTACAGAAATACCCAAATCCTGGATACACGAGACTAAGAGAAGTAAAGTGCAAAAATTAAGTGTAAATTAGTATCTTTATTCAAAGGCGTGTGATAGTGTTTCCTGCCTCTATAAGTGATTCTGTCCCTAGATTTTTCCTCCAAACAAAGAAATCAAGATGGCGCCTAGTGCCGAAGTTAATATGGTTGGTGCGCCCATAAATGATCAAAATATCCTAAAAAAGTGTAAATTCTGTAACAAACGAGTTGTTAATGGAATCAGGTGTGATAAGTGTTTGTTCTTGATTCACAATAAATGTGCGCAGGTCGATATAAACTCTATAGATGACGACAGTTGCTGGCTGTGTAAAACCTGTACACAGCAAGAAAAGGAGGATACATGGAGAAAGGAGATTGAAACGAAAGACAATACCATCCGAGCACTACGAGAAGAAATAATAACGTTAACGGAAAGGAATTTTATTCTAGAGAAAGAGAAGAGTACATTAGAGGAAGGACTTAGAGAAAAGTGTAGCTATGCTACTGTTGTGTCAAAAAAGAATGTTGGAAGAGCACATAATCGAACTGAAAACGACAATGAAGGACTTAGAACCAATAATAAATTTGAAGTTCTTGATTCATCTAGTAATATGGACTGTAAGGATAGTTCTTGGACCATGGTAAATCCCCCAAGAAAGAAGAATGTACAGAGCAAGCTTTCCACATCAATCTCAAAAACAGGTAGAAAGGTGCTCTTACTCAGTGACTCCATCCTGAAACATGTAGAAGTAAAAGGTGCCACGAAAATGGTCTTCCCCGGGATCAGGGCTGAACAAATGAAGAATAAAGTGGAGAATGGAAGATCCACTGATGCAGATGCTGTGGTACTAAATGTAGGCACCAATAATATTAGATCTGCTGCAACTCCTGAGGAGGTGATGGGAGAGATATACTGCCTAATAAGAGCCACTAAACAAAGGTACCGAAATTCTAGTATTATTGTAAATGGTATTATATGTAGAAAAGATACCAGTGATAAATTTATTAATAAGGTGAATGAAAACATTAGATGGGCATGTGAAGCCTTAAAGGTATTATTTTTAGATGCTAATAAATTTATAGATCACTCATGTTTAGGTAAGGATGGTATTCACTTGAATTATAAAGGATCCCACAAATTTGGGAAGGCCTTAGGAAATGTTATAAACCTGTTAAAAAACCAGGGAAACCAATAAGAAGTCTAGTCGATGTCAATCAAAAAGAATATAATGTTGATAGTAATTTGGATCCTATGATAAATAATGCAGTTGAATCTATGTTAAATAGAAATGTTAATTTTAAGGTAAAAAGTAGTTTAGAACTTATTGTTGATAGTAATACACATTCTACCTCAATCAAAGAATGTGCTTCTGATAACCTAAATCTTTTGCACATAAATGTCCAATCATTAAGAAACAAAATTCATGAACTTGAGTTGCTGCTGTGCAAGTATGAAATAGACATCACTTGTCTTTGTGAACATTGGTTGCTACATGAAGAAATAGCTCACTATAAAATGCATCCATATACTTTGGCTTCAAGCTATTGCAGAGCCAAATCAAAACATGGAGGAGTAGCTATATATCTGAAAAATAATATAAAATACTCCCCAATTAAAAGAATAAATGACATGGCAATAGAAGTGGATTGTGAAGTTACTGCAATAAAATTAACAACTTCCAACTTAATAGTATTGGCAATATATAGATCTCCAAATGGAAATTTTGAACTTTTTCTAAAACAGTTATTTGACATTCTCACAAAGCTGATGGTACTAAATTGTGGAATAATTTTGATGGGGGATTTTAATATTAAGTTTAATGATTGTAATGACACTAAACTGTCCCAGTTCCTAAATGTTGTACATTCTGCTAATTTAGAACATTTAGTAAGTGACTGCACCAGACCTGCTAGTGGTTACTGCATAGATAATGTAATTACAAATATCAAACTGTCAACAAAAATTGTTCCAACTGCACTTTCTGACCATTTGGGTTTGTTGAGTCAGTTAAGGCCAGAAAAGCTGGATCAAACTAAAGAGTACAAATATATCTGTACTAGAACTCTGAGTAATAACTCAATAGACAAACTATCAAAAGTGATGGGATTATATGACTGGTCATGCCTTGATGAACTTAATGACTGTGGTGATACCTTCTCTGAGTTTTGGTCAGTTCTTTTTGACTCATTTAATCACTGTATGCCTGAAAAGTCTAGGAGAGTCTCAGCAAACTGGCATAAAATAAAAATTAATTGGTTCAACGATGCACTGTTGAGTATGAGAGACTCACTACTAAATCTTAATGAACAGATGCTTAAAAATCCAAATGCAGAATTAAAATCTCTGTATTCAGAACAAAAAAGAGACTACCGAAAAGCCATTAGACAAGCAAAAATAGAATCAAATAACAAATACATAGCTTCATCAAATAGCAAATGTAAAGCTTTATGGAATGTAATCAAAACTGAGTCCCAATATAAGTCAGATAGCTGTAAAATTAACATTCCACCTGATATGTTTAATGATTACTTCATAAATTCCATTGAAAAATTAATTGAAGCTTCAAATATAAAACAGCCTACTGAGAGCAATCATAACTTTCCTTGCTCAAACGTAAATTCCTTTTACCTGACTCCAACCAATGAAAAGGAAATTTTCAACATAATAACCTCCTTAAAAAGCAGTAACTGCTGTGACATATATGGCATGAATTCAAAGCTGTTGAAAGGCATTGCAAAGGTTGTATCAAATCCTCTTACCAAAATAATTAACCAGATATTTCAATCGGGCATCTATCCAGAAAAGTTAAAACTTACCAAAGTTATCCCAATCTTCAAGAAAGGAGAAACAAAAAACCCTTCAAACTATAGACCCATATCCATAATACCAATCATTTCTAAAGTAATAGAAAAAGCATTGGTATCAAGACTAAGCAAATATTTTGAAGTGAATAACCTCCTAAGTAAGTCACAATTTGGTTTTCTCAAAGGAAGAGGCGCAATAGACTGCGTCATGACAATGATCAGTGATATATATAGTTCATTTGAAAGTAATGAAAGTACTCTGGTTTCTTTTAGTGATCTATCTAAGGCTTTTGATAGTGTTTCACACTCAATTCTTCTCCCAAAACTACGCTCACATGGTATAAGAGGCACTCCCCTGAGACTCCTAGAGAACTACCTAACTGAAAGATATCAATGTGTGTCTATAAATAATCAGCTATCTGGTAAGAAGCTAGTAAAACATGGGGTTCCTCAGGGATCTGTTCTTGGACCATTCCTCTTCCTTATATATGTCAATGATCTCAGAAATTCCTGCAATGCAAAAGTATTTCAATTTGCTGATGATACTGCAATTTTAGTTCAAAATAAAAATATAGATGTTGCAGAGTCTCAATTACAGGCTGAATCTAATAAAATAATGAATTGGTTCATTCAGAACCAACTCATTGAAAATAAAGAAAAAAAGCAACAAATTTATTTCTCCCTGTCAAGACATTCTGTAAATACTAATCAAGATTCAGTCAAATACTTAGGAATTATTATGGACCAACGTCTTAACTGGGGAGACCACATAACACACCTAGGGTCAAAATTAAGCAGGATTACATATTTAATTGGTAAACTGACTCTGAGTGTCTCACAAAATATTCTAAAGACAGCATACTTTGCGACCTTCCACCAAACAATGTCCTATGGGATTATACTATGGGGAAACTCCTCCCATTGGAAAAACATTTTTACTCTACAAAAGAGGGTTATAAGACGTATGTCAAATGCACATACCAGAGACACATGCAAACCACTATTTAAAAAATGGGGGATATTAACCATGCCCTCTGCCTACATCCATGCATGTGCCATCCATGTACATAAGAACATAGATAGATACACAAGACAGGGTGATCAACATAACTACCAAACTAGAGGAAGAACCAACCTGAGGACCCCATCCCATAAACTTAGTGGTACTGGGAGAGGCTTTGAGGTTATGTCCTTAAAAATTTATAATAACCTACCTAGTACTCTGAAAAATAACTCAAGCACACAATTTAACAAAAAATTGAAAGAAATCCTACTGAAGAAAACTTATTATGATATAAATGAATTTCTATATGACAAATGTTTTACCATGATTTAATTGTAATTTCAATGGAAATAATTTAAATGTAAATATTTTAATTAATAAGAATAATGAATGCTATGTATCATGTTTTTGTATGCCATATAAATGTAAAATAATTAAATTGTTATGTATAGTTTAGTTTAAATAATTAAATGTTATGTATTGTCATATATATAATATATATATATATATATATTATATGTATATATATATATATATATATATATATATATATATATATATATATATATATATATATATATATATATAAATAGTGTACAACAAATTGTGACTTATCCTATACATGTATTTACATGTCTTCGGATGAATAAATATTATTATTATTATTATTATTATTTTATCTAAATCAAGAGTGAATCAATTTTTCCATTAAGCAGATTCACTTATATTCCCGAAACCTGAAGGTATAGATTTGAATCAGTGTGCTCCCTTCGAAGCAGTATGCTACCTTTCGTATTCGAATATATACTCTATGTAATCTCTGATTATAACTACTTTATTTTGATATTATTACCGATGATTCTAAAAAATAAAGATTGCACCAGAGACTATTGCATAAGTGAAAGATCGCCAATTTGTTTCATTATGCGGGATGGAAAAAAAATTAATCTGATAATAGGTGATTAGAATATCCTAATTGGAAAACTATCCCAGACTGCATGTGTTCCGTTCATCCGCCGATTTTTTAAGTGCTTTAATAATAGTGTATGCAAATCATGGCATACGAAAATGAGAATCTGAAAATTGGTTTGAGCAAGCCTGTTTTAGTGGAACACCATTTATAAGGGAATAAAAGTACTTCTCAGTTTCCAGAAGTTTAGACTCGCTAGAGTCGAAACCGGTTGGAAGTAAAAACTGTTAGCGGAAACTACGAAATATTTCATTTCTGTATGTATAAAAATCAGGATTAGCGACGCTCGAGAAATTCAGCGATCGCAGATAAATTTATCGACTTTTGCTTATTTTGATTTGGAGCTGATTGTACTCTGATGCGAGAGCAAGGCGAGGGAGGCTTGGAACAGAGAATGCATTCCCATGAGAAGGTTTATGGACGGCGGTTGATCGCTTGGGAATCGAAATGGATGTTTCTTGAGGCCATCAAAGTGCATCTCTCCACAGCAGTCAAGAAGTACACGCGCGTACATTTAAGCGGATAATCCGTCCCTGATCACTGTCATTCGGTTAGTAATGGTCTGAGGATTTATGTAGTGGGAAGGTATATGACCTCCCAAATCTTCTAAGTTTGTTCGAGGGATTCTGCTTAGGTTTTTACACGTAATTTGGAAATGTAACTATTTCTGTGAATCCGAGAGCTTATTCAATATAGACATTTACATTAAACCTGCAAATATGGAGTGATGTATGGCAGGGGGTGCATGAGCACTGACATTCCTATCTAATTCTTGAGTCTGTTATTCTATTATGTTTCGTGAAGAAAGAACTTTAGGTAACTATCCATTCTAGCGATAATATAGCGATAATGATTCTTTTCTTGTAATGTTCTGTCGTTTTCTCTTGAATTTTGACAATGTTGCCCCCGATCTTTTCCTTATTTTAAAAATCTTTTAAAAATTTAAAAATCTTTTCCTTATTTTAATCCATAATGCTTCTCATCCTTGCACCCTTTTATGTGATAATATTTTGCTTGGAAACTCTACTACGCTGGCTGAAATATCGCAGTTAAATTCGGTCCATGGAAAAGCACGAAGTTTTCCCATTTTCATTACTGTAATGGCCTTCCATACACTAACGCCTTACTACATTGTATTTAATATTTTCATCATCCGTACGTCGATAATTTTCAGGAATTCCAATGATAGTGTTAGACATTGCAAATTTACCGATATCTTTTAGAGGTTATCTATAACATAGAGTACGCATCTACTTCTCTCGCTTAATCCAACCTGTGATTTTAGAAAAGCATTTAACCCTCTTTTATTATCAACCCTAGATTAAGGCAAAATATTTTGATGAGTAATTCTTTTAGCTTTTCGTCTATATGGGTGTATCCCTAGTTCACGTATTTCCATAATTAAAACCCGCAAGCGTTAAAAGGAAATATTACGATTATAACCTTGGATTTAAAGTTAGACAAAACAATTTGTTTGAATACGAATTGCTGTAATAAAAAAATTGTGGGTATAACACAAACACCGGAGATTGAGTTATGGCGGCCGATTCATCCTTTATCTGCAGATATAATACAAACTCAGCCTCTGCTTCGATACATAACAGCGCGATTATGAAATTGAATCCAGCAGAGCTTTTAGGGCCCAATTAAATTGGAATCTGTCGCCAATTTCAGATCGGCTACTCGAACATATTGAGTTGATGATAGTGTGTGCATCTAAGCGAACATTGCGTTGATTGTATTATTTTGTAACAGATGTCGTTAGAATACGCACTGAATTACTACACAATGTAACCAAGGATGATATCATATATCGATTTTGGATTTTGTGACTGTCGTCTTTGGTCGCTATTTTAAGATTCCTCATCTGCAATTTGCAGATACTATCAGATGTTTGAAATAATAAATAAACGTGGCTCAATTTCACCGGATGAGGCATGACTAATTAAGTTGAATAATACCAAATTATATGAAATATATAATTTATTTAAGAACTCTTACGAAGTTCCACGGAGAAATACTCAACCCAACTTAGCCCGGGTTTAAGTGCGTAGTATTACCATCAGGAATTGGTTCCTAGATTAAACCCTGGAACAATCATGAACTATAGGATGATTTAGGATAGATTATCCTCAAGAATGTAGAATCATCTGAGTTGCTTCTTCATGTTTCCTTTTGAACATGTATGGCAGGGATGGTCATCCGCTAAAGGCGGCGATTAACATGATTGACGAATGACTCATTGAAGTCCGAAGAAGATTCTTAATATGGAACACAATTTTTATGTACTCACACAAAAATATATGATAACATAGAAAACATAGCTTACCGATGAATTATAGAGAGTAATTATATCACATTTTATGGCTCATTATAGAATACGAGTAAACGTTGCTTGAATACTGCAAGCTAATCGGCGAATATTTACCAAAACATCCGATTACGCTCGAAACTGCCTGAAAAAACATTCCCAGTTTTACCTAAGCGTATGTCAAAACGAGAAAATATAACCGATCTGGTATCGAATCGCTTTAATAAATGATGAAATAACTGACGCATTAGCCATGAAATATGTAAGGGATCGAGAGTTGCTCCTGCTGGATTAGATGACGAGTTTTTGGCATTTCTATAAGTAAAGAAACTATTGCTTGAGATTTCAGATAAGGTAAAAAGTTATCAAAACCATCTCTACTAATTCGTCTATTCGGTCTTTAACTTTTTCAGGCGTCTATTTGGTGATCTTCCGTTGTTTTTGTACTCATTTTACTGATTTGTTGATTGGTTAATCGTGATTTAGCCCTGTAATGCGACACATCCAATTATTTTGTCTCTTAAAATATCATTGATTTCAGCTGAGTGGTCCAATCTCTTTCATTTCTGATTATTCTCCTTCCATCTTCCATCCCTCAACCTAAACATGAACTCCCGATACCTGTATTCTTTGTACATCCATTTTCATGATTACCAATACTTCACTTCAGCGAATTGGGTCGGTCCCTTCCCGAAATTCAAGCCTTGTTCCTTTCCCCTCTACAATTCAAGGTCCGATCATCATTATAAGAGTAATGATGATATATTTATCCATGGTGATTATTTACAATTACCGGGAAATAAGGAGGAGACTCGATGGAAGATGAAGAGACATTTGGATGGAAACATCGATTTTCACGCAGAGCGCAATCACACAGTGACAGCAGCCTCTAATTAATGGCCATCTACTGATTGATTTAACAAGCTGATCTCTTGAGCACTTCTTTCCCTTGCAGTACTCGTAACTCGTGTCTACATCCTTCTTTCACTTGCAATAAATCCACGCGAATTGAAACGGATCGACAGCGGTGAGGAATGGTCGCAACTCTTTTAACCGTTTGCAGCGCCTCTTTCGGTGTCGAGATGTAACTGCCGAAAAGCGAGCCTCTGCTTTTAAATTGTTTTTCTCTTTTCTGTCGCCGAAGAGGTCTTCTTTTCTTCCCTTTAACATTTGATTTGGAGTTGTCTAAATGAACTGAAAAATTACCCTCAGGCACTCTGCAATCTCACTCATCTTATAATGTTTGCGATTTTGGAGGACGTCTTAAACGAGATGCCAAATCATTAATCAGGAAAAAGATCTACTCTTAATGCTATTTAAAAAAGGAATGTTACTACTATTTACTCTTACAACCATTTTCATTGGTACAGAGAGCTGGTCAAATGAGAATAAAAGCAGCAATGAAATATTTAAATAGATATTTAAATATTTATCGCCGAGATCGTACGGATAAAGCAGGGGGCGGAGTCTTTATTGCGGTTATATGTTCTCTCAACTGAAAGCACAGACCTCGGGCGATAGCGACACAGATATTGGAGGACAATAAGCCAAGAAAAAATGTATACGCGTTTTACCGGCCCCCAAACTCCATTCGACAAGTTCTTCTAAATCTAAACGAAGAAATACATTACTACATCAGTAAGAATAATCAAAGTGTTATGGTCATTTCAAATGATTTTCATCTTCCAGATTTTGACTGAAAATATCTTAGCGTAAGCAAAAGGGCCCGAGATACCGATCCCTGTAAACCTTCATTAAATATCCTACGGAAAACTCATTAAGCCAAGTAGGTAAATCGCTACTTGGTGAGAATATCCTCAATATCTTTTTAATTAACTTTCCAGAACGAATACAGACTCTGTATTCGTTCTCTGTATTACAGAGTATTTACAATGGCGAAATGACGAAGAGTGTGATGACTACAAATGCTTATACATAGACATGAAATTAAACAAAGATAAGAAGCGTAAAATTTATCTACGAGTATATTCCAAAGAGAATTTTGAAGAATCACCGAACGCAGATTTAAATTTAATTCAAGTCACGCATAACTAAAATACCCACCGATTAAACCTGGAAGAATTTCGTTGAGACAATAAATAAATACATAGACTTATATCTACCTTCGAAATACTCGAAACACGAATGCGAACCTCAATGGTATGGGAGTGGTTAGGAAGGCTCTTTGCAAACAGATAGCTCTGCACAGAAAAATGAAGGCTTTTGCGGGTAGGGATCAGCCTGATTCGAGTCCAGCAAGATCATTATTGCTAGATAAGCACAAGAAAGGGAAATCCGACACCAAGCAAGATATGCGTAACGCAACTCCGCAACTTCAAACGGAACATTCTTGGGAATGCCTAGAGGAGGACCCTGAAGCTTTTTGGTCTTGCGATAGAGAGGTAAAGGGAAATATTCAAACGGTAAGCTCATTAAGGGATAGCGATGGAAATTTAACTTGTGATTTGAAGAGGAAAGCGATCATTCTAAACAGCTCTCATCAAAGCGTATTCACCCCATACTGTAAAGATAGCTTCCCGGAGATTAAAACATATGTGTCGATATTAAGCATATGTTTCACCGAAGATGGAATCATTAAACTAATGCGCAGAATAAAGCCGAGTAAATCTCCAGATCCCTTATCTCAAAATAATATTTTCATAATCGATGAACGTGGTTATGTCCCAACGGATCGGAAGTTAGCAAATGATACTCTTTTTTCATTAGAACGGATTAAGGGAGGCGCAAGGAAAATACCCGCAAAATAAATGGAATGGATATAAGTGTATCCAAATCAGTTGAATATCTTAGAGTAACTGATACAAATAACATAAACTGGAGAACACAAATCCGAAAAATCTGCGGTAAACAAAGTAAAAAGCTCTGCTATATAGAGCGTATTGTCGGTGAGTGAGAAGAAAAGGTTTGAGAGCGATGTTATTTCACCTTGGTGAAGCCTAATCTTAAATGCGGGGTAAGCATATGGAACTCACGAAGGAGCAGCGCAAAACGATAAGTTTAGTTAAATAATGCAACAAGAAAAAGGCAGGCCTTACAAAGATGCTCTCAGACGCACGTTGGGAATCCTTGAAAGAAAGGAGATTAGAAGCTAGGCTGCAATTGCTTCCGAGAAAGAACGTTTGCAGAGGACGTAATCGGCATTATGCGATCCTCCTGCTTCTTCGGCCGATCCGACAATGAGCGTATAACAAGAGAAATATATGCTAGAACGCTTTAAGGACGCATTCTTTCCGTGTGCTATGCACGATAATAACAAACTAGAGAAGTAGCTTAAACGTTCGGTGTTTATGTCCCCTGACACACGCCGAGAGGCGACTTGCAGGTTATTTATGTAAATTTAGATGTTCACACCTTAATCTATTGATAATCGAATCAAATTTTGATCTACAATATTTATGCTTTCTATTTTTCAAATAGGTCAAACCTATACACTCTAGAAAAACAAACAGGATATTAAAACATATAACGAGATGCAATATACTTGCCGTATGAAAGGATGTAGGTCAATTAGTACGGAAAGAGTTTAAAAAAAGAAGAAAATAATCATACATTTTGTAGATCCCATAACGTATAAAAAAGAAATTAGACAACAGAAAACGTAAAAGCGGGTTAGCACTCTGAGCCACCCTTAAAATGTGGTGTCCATATCAGATGCGGGCGAATCATTTGATAAAGATTTATTGATGATAAATCTTATAGCAGTATTTAAACTCCAATTTGCCTATTAAGATTTGAAAATAAGTCGTGAGTATAGGTTTTTACCCGTCGATGCATGAATTGGATTGATGGAAGCAAAATTAAAAAGACATAAATGATCAGAATGGTAAAGTAGGATCAAGAAAGAGATAAGTTGAATGTAAAGGATGATATTCTGAGGAGTATAGACGTAAGGAGGCTATAGAATAATATAATGAGTTGTAGAAGAAGGGGAGCTCGCTAAGATAGGAGGGTAAAAGAAATTGTGAAGAAAGTAACTTCTCCTAGATTAAGAAATAAAAAGGCAGGACTCAGTTTTTCAATCGGCAACTTTAACTGCTTTAATAACCTTACAAGATCATCTACAAAAAAACACAATACTAAAATGAATCTTATAGAGCTATATTTCGTGTTAATCCATTTTAAGCTTCAAAAATACAAGCGATGGATAACTGTACAATACCACATGATTTTATAATTTGTATTATAATTTAGGCATTTCTTTATCATTAATTAATGATTAATTAATCATTTTTATAATTAATGAAATTATTTATTAATTAATCAAACCAATTATTAATGAATTTTATAATTAATTAATTTATTATTACATTTATATTAAAATTGTTGTTATTGCTAAAATTCCCATCGATTGTTTTATTTAAGTTTGATATAAGACTAGTTTAGATGCTAGAGCGTCACATTAAAAAGCAGGATGTATGAGTGAATATAAAGAGAATAATATCCCAGTGAAGCCACTAGCTTGCTTAACGTAACGTAACTTAACGAGTGAATTTGCATTTAAATGATAATTGTATACGTAGGGAAACGCCCATTTGCATTAAAGAGTAGTAGTTTGTTACATCTTATCGTTGAGCTCTTAAGCTCTCTGACTTTTAACTGTTGGATACTAAAACAATGCCCCACAACAAAATTACAATTAGTATTACAACATTTGGTTTTGTTTCCATTTGAAACCTTCCGTATAGCTTGATACAGGAAACTTTTTGTGCACCTCTCATATACTTTGCTCTTTATCTTTATTTTGCGTCGGAAAAAAACACTCCGTTTTCTAATCATTCCTACAGCTACGAGGGGTGTCTTTCCGTGTGAGGTTTCCGAATCCAGCCCTAATCTGCGAGTACCATCCCTGTGCCTTACAATGTTGCGAGCATTTCATTGGCACCGCCCTAACGAGATCACGGAAATGTGAAGGCCCTTCAGTTTACGCAGCCATGAAACAGCCAATTCACGCAGAGATGAGATTGCATTAATCGAGTTTCCATGGAATTCCTTCCACCAGGGAGCAGGGCTACTGTTTAGCACCGGATCGGCTCCAGGTATTCTCTGCGAAGCGCGGCTAATCTCAAGAATAAGTCGGATTTTATCAGCGTCTAGTACGCAATCGTGGGACTTCCGTTGAAATCCTCGACGGAGACAGGATGATATTCCCGTTTTATAAAAATGATAATGAGGAAAATATTTTTATATCTGAGAACCAATGGGCAACACGAGGGTTGGAAAACCCTCTTCGGGAGTTGGGTGCGGCCTTTCCGTCATTTTCTAAACAATTGTTCCTAATTTTCTCGTTTTCCAATTTTCCTGATGACAATAGGTAAGAATGAGTTGGAAATATTCTCCTTAAGGTCACTCGAGGAATGAATACGTTTTCACATATAGAATTATGATATTCAATAATTTGAACGTAGGGAATACGCAACTCATGCGGCTTAATACTTCCTTATGCGGCCGAATGGTCCTATTTATAGCGGCCTTATGATGGCGGTTCTCTTCCTGGGTCAGAAATGAATACATTTATTTTAATTATTTAACAATTTGCAAATATTTTCAGTAGGAAGTTCCAGTGAATAAATGATATGTTACAAAAATATTAAGAGAAACAAAGCCATAAATTTAATAATAAGATTGATGAGTAGAAGTATTATGAAAATAGTATATTTAGTGGAAATATATAGTTAGTGGTATCAATAAAGATTTCAGTAAAAGAATAAAAAATCGAGAAGTATGAACTCCGCTTGGTGTAGTTTTTTCTTAATTCCGTCAAATTCATAAAGTTAGAAAATATCACTAGAACCTTCCCATGATTTCTAGGCAGATTTACATAGCCTAACACGTTGATTTATGTTGCTTTGATGTTATCTGCAGAGCAGCATCGTGGTTTCCGGTGGGCATTACACCACTGACACCCTTTTCACATAAACACGCATTATAAGTGCTGCAACTAGTAAATTTAATTTGATCTGATGACACTGTGACACCTAAGAAAAGCCATGGACATGCAAAGAAGGTGGTTTTTGGGGCAGTAAAAACCATGATTTTACTTTAATAAGTGAAGTATAGAGTTTCACCCTATATTAATTGAGAAGATCAAACTTGCTCAGCATTTTATCTCATTATCGGAATTTAATTCTTCTGTTTCATAGATACTGCTACCGCATTTGTCTTAGTTTCCCTTTGACGTAAGGGCATTTTTTATTTAACCTCAGATTATCCTCCTTGATTTAGAATTCTGGAATAAATTCTTACCAACCAAAGACGTAAAACTGAATCGGCAAAGAAAAAAGTTCTTTTTTCAGAAAGCAATTAACTATTTTACATTATATAATCTCGATTTATTGTCGAAAGTGCTTTTCATTGTTACGAGTCAATGACAATCGCACTGATTTACTCTCTAAAGTTAAAATATGAATTTTCGCGAGATTTTTTCCAATTGACCTTAATTAAATTAAAATATCCGCCATAAGAGGCTTTCTCGAGCTGAAGTTTATCGACTCCTTGGCCAATGTCCAGAGGAATTTCATTGAATCTTTCATTTCCTTTTATCAGCACAACCAAAATATCTCTATCAATTTCACTGACTGGGGCCCATCCCAGAATGATTCAAATCATTCTTCGATGCTTAGTTGAATAAATAATGAATAATAAATCATTATAATTATTTAATATTTACAATATAATTTAAACCACCCTAGACCATTCATAAGGTCAGTGATTATTTAATGTATACTCGGTACGCTTAGTATTTATTTGAGAGAAACCTTGATGAAAATATTTTTAGGTGTTTGCTAATAAAATCACCATTTACAGAATAAAAATTGTTAGAATGGCAGGAAGTACTCGTTATGTCATTGAGGGAAGCGACTTTTTGGAATTTACACAACTGCAGAGGCAAAGTAGCAATAAATCTAAGTGTTTTCAGTCTAGTTGCTTCCGCAAACAACTCTCTTGACAGTAAAGGAAAGAGGATTCAAGGAAAAGACAGCTAAAAATGAAATACCTTTCGCAGGACAAATATTGCATCATCAGCATATGATTTGCGGAAAACTTGGGCCGTGTTCTCAGTGTCTATTCTTGGAATTTGCGTTGGAAAAGTCAATGGCACACTGACGTCAAATGGAGGAGGAGAAAAATATAGGGTATTTGATAGTCATTCATTACCAATTTTCTACTGCTGCGGAGGGAATGCTTTTGTAAGCAGCTAATTTGAAAGGATTGACTCCACAGAAGACCTTTTGTCATTGATTGGACGATTGTTTCGAATGATAGAAGGCCTCAAGGAATTAAACCCAGAAATTCATAGAATGCCATGCATTAGATACAAATGATTTCCTCATTGCCACACAAATTTGTTACATAATGATTACTATTTACGTATTAAATGAACGAGCATGTAAGGCATAAAATGACACCAAAGTAGATAACATCCGCATCTAATGATTCTTCTGAGTGTATAGAATTCATTTATGTAGTAAATAGATCAGGATCTATGCTTATTAAAATTATTACTTCGATAACTTAAAGCGATTAACACTTTCATATATTTAGCTTATATTTAAATTTCATAAAAGTGATAACTGAAAATAATTTAGTTGGAAATTTACTGAAATGTTAAAATCTTCCGTCAATCTCCTTGTCATGAACGCTCATCTTTCTCTATTTTTCCCTATTTCATGATTCTTTTTAATAAACACGGTCAAAGAGTGTCCGAACGAATAAACGCCTATGCGGAGCAAATTTCATACTTACTTCTTCACGTATCTTATCACATGCACACCTAATCATATGGAAATTTTGTTCATACCTTCATACCAATATGAATTTTTAAAATCATATGATTTTTATAAATTTTTCTGAAATGCATGTCTTATTTATATATCATTCAATACATATGCGTACTTATATGGTGGCTTCTAATATATTTATAACAAGAAAATTATTATCCCTAACATAAGATAAAGGGTCAAAGGAGCTTTCCATGTAAGGTTGTAATATGAAAGTTTTCAAGGAAAAACGAACATGAGAAAAAGCTGAAAGAATCGGGAATCGAACCTGAATCCCCCATCTTCCGGTGGATTACTCTATCCACTTATCTTTTCGGCCAGAAAAATCAAAAGACAAAGTCTTCCTAACGTCATGTTTGATTGCTCATAAAGCTTAATATATAGGACAACTGACAGGCAATCGGGAAATCCGGATTCAAGTCCCGGTCCCGTCGGCTAATTTCGTGTACGTTTCTACTCAGAAAATATTACAGCTAAAAAAATCTAATGAAGATTCTAAAAAATGAAAATTGCGTGCTTTAAGTTAAGAAAAATTTTCATTTCACTGAGCAATATTGATCGGAAGCAATTTCTATTTCCAATAAAAGTAACTCCTGGACAGTTGACCAAATCTAGCGTGCCACGTCTCTAGGTCATATCCACGCTCTAGGCGATTGTCCAGATTCACGTAGCAACTAAAGTAGATCATACTGCATTAGCAAAAACTTTGTAGATGATAATCACAACATAGGTTACCTAATTGCATCCTTTTTAATTGTTTGGAGAAATTCCGGAAAGTATAGTATTATTCGTGAGCCGAATGCTTCCTTGTTTCTCCATGGATTCTGGCGTAAATCATAATTTATTGTCTAAACCACAAGAGAAATGTGCCGAATTCTTCCCATACCTCTAGTTTAGTTAAATACTTTCACCATTTACGTGGCATCAGGGCCAGTATTTTTATTTACCGTCTTTTTTCCTGTGTACATTTAACGCAGGAATCGAGTATGCGCAATGGTTATGCTTTAAATCTTCTTCAAATTGACAAGTGGGCTTGGAACACATGAGACTAACCAGACTGCTCACAGCTGGAAGGGTGCTGAAATGCAATGCGAAATACCGCATCAGAGGGAACTGCGCTCGAATGCCACGTCCGGAAGTCAGTTTGCGCACTAGAGGCTGTTTTGCGGTGCGGTTAAGATAGTATCCGACTACTGTTGATTTTACGGAGTCGTCGCACGGCGACGCCTGGACGCTCACTCTTCGTCTGATGTTTCAAGTTCCACGTTCCGCACATCGTGGCTCGGAATGCACAAGGCGTTACGTACTGCAATGGAACTTTCCTTCATCAAAAGTTGTCTTTACTTTTGTGTGCAGGTATTCGTAGCTAGTACCCAAAATGTGTCCTTTTATGAATGTCTTAAATTAAAATTTTCGCTCGGTTAAAATTTCAACAGGTTCCACATTTGGTAAGACAATTGTCATCTAGATATCTAATAATATAGACTTGTAATACTGGTTCAATTCAGCCAAGATGCGAAAATGTAGGTAGCCATACTAATTTTTCTATAATCCGTGGAATCCTGTCATTGATAACAACATCCAGTAAAACCAGTCAAAGTACTCGTGTTTAAGAAGCTATCCCGCGTAACACGCGGGTTTTTCCAGTCCCGGTCCATTTCACACCAAACACATTGAAATGTGCCGCTTAAGACGCTCTGCCATCCGTTTAAAAACGCGGATTTTTCCCGTCCCCAGATGTACTGCAATCCTCGTAAGCCGATTTTTTATTTCGTTTGATAAAAGAAAAATTGTTTATTTTATCTGTAACGCCGAGCTCCTTTCTCCTCTTTTTTCACTTAGTCTTTAATTGAAGTTCCTTTTGACTCTCTTGTTTACGATGGCTAATTTTTTTAGAAGAAAAGGAAGATATAGTGAAGCAGAAAAATTTCCATACCACCATCTAGCTCTGATATAGAGTAAGATATTTCCCATCGATTTCGTCTCAGAGTAGAACGTCAAATTAAAATGTAGGTACTTTCTTTCGTCAAAACGCCATGTTGTAAACAATAGAAATTAAATGGCAATGCAGTGTTTAGTAACATGGAGAGCGTAGTCTTGAAGAGGTCGTGCTCTGTGACAGCCATTCATCACTGATGTTGAAATATTCGTTATTTCTTCGTAATTCTCCATCTGGAAAAATTTGCCTCAGTGTAGAACGAAAATTAATTAAAATAGAGTTACATGGTTAGGCGTACTCTTCTTTCGAAAAGCTGACCATTCTTTCATAAAATAGAATGAAAAGCTAACGAGTACTACACAAGAGTAGTTCGCAAAATATCAATATATTCAATCTTAAGCTGTGGCAAATCAAGCAAACTATAGAAGAGAAAATACTTATTTAAAAATTAAACAGCACAACATCTTCCCTTTTGCTTTCTAATGTTAAAATATAAAGCTGATATGTCTCGGTTATGATGCTATTCTGGTCATAAGGCGGTTTTCAGTCGGTGCCCTGATAAGTATTTCAGCCGGGTTTCACTGCATTTAACGTAAAGATTCCAAGTTTTTCTTGGGAGCGTGTCTGGTAAATTGCTGCATTTTCTACGTGACTGTAAATTTTATATATCAAAGGAGCGCACGACCCCGGAAGCATTATAAAATACGTAATATATCTTTAAGCATAAAATTCTTTACTCCACTGTATTATTTACTATATTAATTTTTGAGAAAGAAAGACTCGAAGACTTACCAAGGAGCACCTAGTTACTTCTTTTTGTACATTCAGTGTTACATAATGATTCTACAATGGAATTCGTAAAAAAATAGTTTTACTAATGAGGAATGCAAAAATAATTAGGTACATTCAGCTTGTTAAACCTTCGTGAAGTGTTTCTTTACGTTAGTTTACTAAGATATTATGTTTTTAAGATGGAAGCCTTTCTACAAATTTCCTCTTGAATCTGATTTTGGGTGTTAAAAATACGGAGACTGCATTCTGCTCGAAAACTTCCGTTTGTCTCATCAAGCGAGTAATGGTATCCGTACATTTTATATTTAAATCATGTACTGGCTAAACCTAAATTTCAGCTCAAATATATAACATATAAACCTTATGCAACATGCCGATATATTGTTGTTTGAGGACCAATGTAGATTTAGATGAAACCATCGGCTAAGAATATTAAATAAGTCGATTATTTTTATCCTACCAAAAGGCATAATTTTTCTGGATTAAAATTGATCATTAAACCCATACTATGAATACAACAACCATAGTGTTTATTTACAAAAAAAGCACTAATAAAAGTCCTAAGATGTAGGAGGAATTAGGTAACGGTATAGCCTAATAAATAGTTTCATAAATATGAAACATTATTACGTTGAAAATCTATGTTATTAAATTACCGTAAATTACTCTTCATAGATCACAGATTTTAGAGGGTAAATGGACAAACACAATAAATATAATTTAAACAAAAACTATACATTCATATATCTGCAGATATAATAAAACGATAGAAGAATCTCATCCTTTAATAGTCCTTTCGTGCGGTTTCTTTCCCAAGTTATTATTTTGGAGGTGTATTTATTATTATAAATTTCTAGATAGATTTTTAAAAAGACTGATAATTAATTAGAATAGAAGTTCTATTTATTTCTTCTACATAGCATCAAAGGAACTTGAAGGACGAATAAATTTAAAATTTTTAAAGTTAACTTGAGACTCTCGAGCACGCATTTCTGATAATTCTGAATATATTTTACAAATAACGTAGTAATATAAAGAAGTCTTAATTTGTCAAATAGTTAGAGATTTTGTTTAGTCCTACAAATTTCCCACAATGTTTTGCATCTTCAGAAAAGAAAAACTATGAATCATTGCACACGAAAGCATTGAAGCTTACAATGGAATTATTTCTTTGGAAGGTAGACGTAATGTGACAGGGAGAATGTCTAAGAATAAAAATACAAATAAAATGTTACGGAAATGGTGGAGAATGTCTGAGATACAAAAAGTAAAAGAAACAAAACGAGACGAAACCAAATAACAGGAAACAAGTGTGAAACTACATGGTGGTGCCAGAGCCGCTTCTACGATGCTTGCCGCCCGTGTGCAAGAGGTTTTTATGGCTCCTCATTTGAGAGGAATAATTAGGCGATATGACACCTCACTCTGCACTCGGCGCCCGGGTGCGGTTCACCCACCGTATCATAGGTTGGCACGGCACAGGGTAATTACACCGTCAGGTGAAGAGAGCCTCCGCAAGAGAGACGTATTTTAAAATCTATGCTTCCGAATTGAACAACCATGGTGGTCTTACCCTGATTGGATTAAATTCATATAATATCCAACTCCTTTGGGTATCTAATCATGTTATCATCATTAGGAATGAATCCCGTGAAATTAAAATGGTTTGATATTGAAGTATATAGCTACATAAACTATCGTATCCCATTTCCTTTCTCCTTCCTCTCCTTCTTTTCGTCTTCATCACATCCTTTATCCTTCATTTCCTCTTCTATTAATTCCTCTTACGGTTCTCACAGATTTAGAATACACTTACGTACCTTCTCATACATTATAATACCTGGATCGCCCGTTAATTCTTAACAGAAAAGATAGAATAAGGATTTAACAAAGTAATCCTATTCCTGCAATGGAGAATCTAACAGCTCTCATCTTACCATATTTCAATCGGACAGGTCATATAAAAATTTCAGTCTTAACAAAGTTCTCCTAATATGAAGCCGAGAAAACAATCGACGATAAAATATAGGATCTTATATAGATCATCTTTTTTATGAAACTAGTCTCAAGGTCGTTTGATATTTTCTTTTAATTTTACGCTGTAATAGAAAAAGAACCAGTGAAAGATTTAAAATTAACTTCAGATACATTTCTTATGGGAATTGTTCTACTCAAATGGGAATTGGAGGCTAACAGATTAATTAAAAGAGGTCTGTTTTACATACATACACTCACATTCAGAAAATTAATACTGAGTAGTTGAATTTCCCCTTTTTTCAACGGAATTAAAGAATTGATAATTAACGATAACAACCCACTCAATTTTCACTAGATCAATTGATAGTGAACCTTACCAACCAGACATAATGAAGATATTACTCACCAAATTTAAAGATTTCCACAAATTTCAGGTTAGATGTCAGAAGAGACTTATAAGTCTCAATCTTGCCATGAAATAAAGAAGTTTATTATTAATACTATTATTATTTTTAAATATCTTCTCTTGATCGTTAAGTTATTAGTTTTAAATTGGTTAGGTACATACAATAGGTTTTAGTTTAGGCAGCATATTTTATTATAAAGTATTTATCTCGTAACAACAATATAAGAACGTTTTCACTTTCTCAATCCCCTCTCCTTTCGTATTACACCTTATCCTTATATCTCACTTATACACCCCATCTCTCACTCTCCCTACTCCCATGCACCAAACCTTTCATCTCTCCATAAATATGCTTGCTTTAAATGACACATATTTACGATTATCTTTATAGTATTCCATAACAGAAAAATAAATAAACCGGGAAAATATTTCATGAGGAAACTATATAACGTTAAATAACTTTGAAAATACTAGAGAATAAGAACACACAAACCACCAAAGTTATAAAAGAGGAATATGTAGTTTCTTCATGATTTGCCTGATTTATTTCTTTTTCAAGTCTGCTTTCCTTCATTTTGTATCTGAAGATAGCGATCAGACGCCGAAACCGGTTGCGTTCTGAATAAACCGTCCCTGTAGAAGAAGTACGATACAATCATTATTATTTTGTTGTTACTATGACATTCTACGTCATGAAGGCCCCATCAGTTGAATTTATTTGTCTTATCTTTGGTACTTGAGAACAAGCACATTCTTCGCAGCGTACTCGATGAGTTTTTCTTTTTAATCATCCCTCCGCGATTAGTCTGCCGATTTAGCGCTCAAGAGGGTAAACAATGCTCCCTGATGTGGCACAAATGAGAGCGGGAAATCTAGAATGGGAGATCTATTCGAGACATATATAATTTGCCGCATATTCAAATTCCCGGCGAACGATCTGGAGAATTCCAGCAGCGGCCGTGATCGTGTTCGGAATGGGAAGGAGGGAACGAAAGCCTTTTAATGGGTTTCCGCTCCGTCACGTGTGCACGGCGATTTCCAAACGATGTAGAACCACATTCTTACGCTGCTTTGCAAACACCATTGTCTCATCCTTGGCGCTCTTCATTCAGAATTCTCATGAGGCAGCTTAAACATTTTTCATTTCATGCGAAAATCGCTCAAATTCCGAACTCTAATCATTCCCACTCGCTTTGCATTCCAGCCGAGATATTTCGCTTCACGATTTTTCTTTCCTCGCTTTTACCTAACGGGCGGTCTTTTTTCGCTAATGACCAATAAAGTTTGACGGAAAAGCTCCTTTATTTGGTTAAAATGATTGCTTTAGTTTTTGTTGGGAATTTTGACGGCAATAAAAACGTTCAAATACGTTATTAAGGTCTATTGATCGAGTTTAGTTAGAGGAAACTCTGACTCGATGCCCCGAAATATTTAACGACGTATTTTAACAGGAAATCTTTGTTTTTACCGAGCATATGTGCTTAAGTTAATTGATTATAGTCGCTATTAATGAATAAAGAGGATTTATAAAGTATATGTTCGCTGAAAATTATGTTTGTACAAGTCTACTTCGCAATAATTCTTATTTTATTCAGGTTGATCCTCTATAAAATCAATCTTCTGAAATGATATCTCAAATCAATTATCACTGTTAAATAAAAAGTAAATTAAAACATTGTAGAAAATAGTCAAAATATATCATTTCTATTTATAGTTTATTTGTTTTATATTTTAACAACAACAACAACACGTTAACAACTTATTTTATATTGTTACACGGTGAAGATCATGCCGAGAATTCGTTTCGGGTACTAATACATTTTCGTTTTATTTGAAAGCCATATAAAACTGATAAGCCAAATAAATTCAGCAAAAACTAGACGTTGCTGTGTTTGGGTGCATTAAAAATTCAGGCATTCCAAAATGGATTGAAACTCAGCCTCGATTCCAGTTTCACGTTCGCAAAAGCACCAGAGTTGCAAAAACATGTCTTCCAAAAGGATATAGATATTGAAGCTGATAAAACATCTTAAGTTTCAATTACTAGAAGGTTTAATAGAAGATGAGCCATGTTTTATTGAAAAGGGATGCTTTACATGGGCTTTCATGATTCCGAAAACGCGATCAACGTAAAAATATTTACTTTGTATTATAGGTAAAGTAAGCATATTCTAACGAAAACCTTCCGGATTTTCTCATGCACGAAGCTTTCTATAAACATTTTGCACGACTGAAAATATTTTATGAGAGCCCCACCATCTAAACGTCTCTTTAAATCTAGTACTTTTTTCATTTTCTTTTCGTTTATATTAATCTCTTACCAGTTTTCCATCTGTGAGGTACTTCCTGAATTTATAAACAACTATATTTGTCCAAATTAAATGGTAAAAAATACTATATAAATTCTGCTTAAATCCTACTTCAGTTAATCCGTTTCTGATATACGGAATTCAAAAGAACGTTTAAGACCACGAAAGGTGACGAAGATATAGTTTTCCTCAATTTTATTTCTTTTTAGTTTAATTTAGATCGTGTTAAATGAATGTATAGTTTCATCATACACATAATTTTGTTTTTCTATTGCTGTAGTACTTCGACTTACAAACAGCTCTACATACAAATGTTTCGACGCTTGAACTTTTTATACGCTCCATTCAGACCTCTAGATACGAAATTAATTTCGGAAAAAGAACAAAAAAAGGAAAATATATAAAACAAAATGCCAATAAATACAACACGGTATTGGGCTTGAAGAAGTTTTCTAGATATTTCAAGCATTCATTTTAAGTTTCTATCAGATTTAATTTTCTTTTGTTTATTTATGGGACTCTCACTAGCCGGAAATTTCATTATATAATGAATATATGTTTGCAGAGTAGCCTAAGTTTGAATGTGAGTCTTCCAATACTTTTTTGAATGATGAATTTACTCAATTGCTCTTAACGTCATATACTGGGAAATGATTCGATTCGAACCAAAAGAAATAGATGTGTTTCGAGCCAAATTCACTCAGATTCTAACGTAACATTTCAGTACCAATTCATCATAGGCACCGCATCTTTCCCATCTAATAAAAAGAGGTCATTTTAGTAGTTCGTTCAAAATTTCATGCGTTCCCATATCCTGTATTTTAACACATCCCGCGCCTGCATTGAGTAAACGCGGTCAGAGAGTATATTTGGCGGGAAATGCGGCAACCTTAATGGCGAATGAAGTCCGCATAAAAAAAGGACGCGTTTTGTGATAATAATGCCCGCCACGTGAAAACGGAGCAGACGATGAGAAAGCGTAACGAGCTCCATCCACACGATCTTCTGTCAGCAGAGTTTTTCAAATGAGCGCCGTTTCCACTCTTTTCTGCCGACTTTTCTCATCACCAGCGGATTCAATTTGAAACGGGGGCTCCTCTTTTATCCCCACTCGAACATTCAAAAATGTATAAAACCAAAGAGGAACGATGTTTAGGTGGCCAGGCGGGCACGTAAGATGAGACGGGTGCCGCTAGGTGGCGGGTCGGTCGATCGATCGAAAGGGAGGGGTGTGCGGCTGGCTATTCCATAGACCGGCGCAGATACTCGGAGGGGGAGGGCAGGGCCGGCAGGGGGAGAGGTCGCGGAACGTTTCTCTCCCACGCAATACAACTTTGGCGCTCGGCGAGTTGGGAACCCGCCGAGCGGTGTCTCGGCACAGTCGATTCGAGGCCCACGCTTGTGTTTGTGATTGTGCGCGTGTGTTTGTGTTCCGGGGGGATTTTTTCTCTCTTCCCCTCCGCATCTCTTGACGTTCTTCTTTAATATCCCTCTCCTGTGCCCTACCGTCACGGAGCGGCACTTGTATGCGACCCAAGAAGTGTCAGAGTGATCCCTCGCAAATCCTGAGCGAGAAATATAGCCGAAAACTCATTCTCGGGAGGACTCGGTGTGTGTTTGGGAGTTTCTGGGAGCGATTTCGCGGATAAACAAACTTGGTGTCCTCTTCGGAGAGGGTCGTGCTTTTGCCCCTAAATCGCCGCCGCCCGTCGTACTTGTGTGTGTTGAGGGCGACTGCTTCGCAGGGGGACGACATTCCCACGCGGCACACGATTTCGGCCACTGCGGTGAGTACCTTTCGTTATTTTAGAGCACCGCATTCGGGGATGGCCATTTCTGGAGGAAGAGTTCTTCCACTTTCGGAATTGGCGCTTCTGACGGATCCGTAGTCTGGAGGACAACGCTATCTATTTCCCTGACACTATTAAGGCGGTCGCAGCCACCCTATTTATTTTCCTCTGAAGCATTTCCTTCAAAAAGTTCCAGAAGTTGCTGGACGTCGTCCAATGGCCTGAAATGCTCATTCGAGTAATATCGCATAAGACCATTAAAATTGTGCGCAGAATACAAATTCCTCATGACAATATATTACCGAAAGTAATAATTAGAAAAAACATAATGGGTATAAGATTCGGAGTTCAGGTTAGAATCTTTTAAGTCGGTCACGAAGAAAGTTTTTGTAACAAACTAAAAATTTTATATACCAAAAGCACAAACTTAATTAGTTGTTTGGGTAGTTATAAGCAAACATTGTTCATACTCTTGGCTTTCAAGTAGCAGTAGACAATCTTTAATTATTTGAAGTTAATAAATTTTTAAATCGATTCTACTCCCGCAATTACACACTCTCCCCTACTTATATTTTATTTTCAACATGCCGAATATTTAAGAAACGTATATTCATATATTATTTATCATACCAGGGTACTTCTAACTTCCCAAGAGGTGGGCCATGTAATCTCACAGGGTTAGGTGGGTCAGATCTAAATTTCATAACTCTTAAATTATATAAAGAGAAAGTGCTGAAAAAGGAATAATTAAAGTAAGCTGTATACGTAATATGCGTATAATTTAAATACACCAGAAACGCTGGAAATTAACAAAGTAAGAGTATTAAGCGTCTCATCTTAACGTTCTTCTGAGTACAACAACTAATTCAGTCCATGCTTGGCTTACGCGTCGTAGTTCGGAGACGTAGTTTAGAGTACTATTCGAAAAAATGTTCTTGATATCAGCGGTCTTAAAAAGCCGGTTCATTCTTATAAACTGAGTTTCATTTGTGACCTGAAAAGCTTTGCTTTAAATTTTATGATAATTCCATCAACAGATAATATTGAAAATTCTTATGCAGTAGATTTATCCTCTTTATCCAAACAGAATGTTTTATAAAAATACACACATGCAAATATCTTTAGTGGACGCAAAAATCCCTCATATAGCTTCTCATTATTTTAACTCGCCAAAAAATAAGGGACACTCTATGAAAGAGGTTTCCAAGTATTTCCAACATAAGCTGGTTTGAATTAGAATGATAGTTGATATGGAGAGACACTTTGAAAACGGCGAAAGCGTTCGAATAAATTCATCCTAAGAACTTCGGTATTTTCTGTACATAGTCGCCATAACATAGAATGAATCGCAATTAGCATAACAAAATGTAATTATTTGATAATTTCACGTTTCTCCGATAATTTATCGATGCATTTTCCTGTTTTCGTTTTCATCAAGTCAATAAAAAATGTTTTATTTTTGATTTCATATTTAACGATTATTGTTACCAACGGAACCTAAATCTATCTAACTATTCATAAAGAACTCACCTTGCTTGTCTTATTTTCCTGTCTAAGGTACATTAAAATTTACGTCTGCAATATATGTGATGACTTTACCTGCTGTATTTCCGAGTCCATCCGTTGTGTTTCCATTTACTGCGTAAATTCGCGGTCGCACAGCGAAATCTATTCGTTCTTCCACATAATTTCTTTTCGCCTCAATTTTCGGCGTAGAACTCCGTCATGGTACGATAAACCGATACGATAATACGATGTCGATGACTGATTCTCAAAAGCAAAAATTATGGATTAAATATTGCGCATATTGAATTTAAACTGCAGAGTTAAAGAGTTCAATCAAATTTTTCGACTACATAATGTGGAATGTATCCCTATTCCTACAATAATAGGGGAAAATACTATTGAGGAAAAACGTTCTCAGCATTTAGTGAGAAAAATGTAGAATTTAGGCTTTTCATTTTGTAACGGAGTGACTTTATCTTTCTTCCCCATCCCAGCAGCTTTATTTACTTGGGCGTCCTCCGCTTGCTTCTCCAAGCCATCAACGCCTTGCCCCCAACACTCTCCCGTAATGCCATCGAGTATATTTTATCACAAGATCACCTCGGCTTCATTCTCTCCGCCGAAATCGCCACGGAAGCCTTCCGTCTTTTGTCTTTGTCTCGGCGCGTTTGTTCCCCGCGTGCTAATCCCATAAATAGCGGGCGGACGACCAACGGATGGAGAAGGAGTCCTTTGCTAATCCTTAGTCCTTGAAAGGGATTCGGAAATGCGGCTTGTCATAGGGCCGTCCCTGCCTACGCGACTTCTGGGCCGGGATTTATCTTTCATTTCTGTTTTGATAAAGCCACATATTCCGTACATTGGCTCTGATTTCTTCCACCGTGAAATTCTGTATGACATGATTTAGGCTTTCATTTAACCGCTTCTGTTGAATACTATTCATCGCTATGTTTTCTGCTTTCGTAACGTGACGCGCTAGACGGGGTTTTCTGAACAATAAAGCGGAGGTGGGACTCAATTACTTTCTTGAGCGATCTGTCTCTTCTGAGATGAGATGGGTAGCTGAGGAAAAGATGGATGCCAAGAAAAGTTGGAGAGAAAGACAATAGTTGTCTTACAGTAAGGGAGGCATTTGTTATCAAG
This sequence comes from Pachydiplax longipennis, assembly GCA_036926295.1. Classification (NCBI taxonomy): domain Eukaryota; kingdom Metazoa; phylum Arthropoda; class Insecta; order Odonata; family Libellulidae; genus Pachydiplax; species Pachydiplax longipennis. Next base: position 25,676,684 of record JAVFKF010000012.1, read on the forward strand.
AAGTGAGAGAAATAATATTCACGATATAATCCACCTTTTGGACCGTAAATTCGTTCAAAGACTCTGAAGGAAGAGACGAAATTTTATCAACCAAGATATTTATTGAAAACTCATTTCATTTTATTGAAAGTTCATTTCTGTGATCAAATTATTTTCATTTTCACAAAGTGAAATAAAAAATATAAAACCTAAATAAAATAAAAGTATAAAAATATAAAACATATATATGGATAAAAACGAATAAAAACACTCAAATCAACGACCGATTTCGGAACGTTCGTTGATTTCAGTAGTTTTATCTTTTGGAAGTGTACTGATTGTAGATTTTTTACTTTTAATTTGTAAAAATAAAAATAATGATCATATTTATTGTAATAATACCAGTTATATTTATAATAATATTCAGCAATGAATTTAAGGAAACACCTACGTACTGAATGGTTTAGGATTCGTTATGATAAACGGCATGATTCTTATTTTCGCAAACCAACACTACTTAATTTCCTTTTATTTGATCCATCATGAAAGTGCGATCTCCAATTTTCTCATTTTCTCTTCCAATATCATATTACGATAGATTCCACTACGGTTAAGCAATCAACTAAAATAATTCTTCCCCCATGGATCTCCTCTCTCACAACTTTCCCTTGGTTACACACGCCATCTCTTTCCAAGAACTCCGGTCGGCTTTCTATTTTTGCATCATCTCTTATCTTTTCCTGATCCCTTCTTTTTCCCCCTAATACTTCCTTAATTCTCTTCCTTTCTTCAGATTTTTCTGAAAGTCGACCCACCCTTTCAGGATCTTAATGAGCCTTTTCCTTTTTGTTCTTCTCTAGTTCCGTACTAGTCAATACTTTTGTTGTACATACCATATATGATAGCTTTACATTTTCATATATTCCGCTCTTTTTCGATCCGTCCTGTTTATTTTCAGTTATTCTAAATTCAATTTCTGTATTGCGCTTTCTGTAATTCGAGAGAATAAAGTATAGAAACGTACGAAGATGAGGGAAGGGTATTGAAAGTGCAAGGTAACCCGTTGATAAGAAGAAAATGAGTCGGGATGGTGGTGTATTGATAAGGATTCCAACCTAGAAAGAGAGAAACCTGGATTCAAGTCCCAGTCATATTTTGGTAGTTATTGAGAATCTTTTAATTTCTTTACTCGTCTAGTATGAATATTTTATGATATGGAAAATAGTAAAAAAAGAAATTGAAAATTAAAGCGTTTACCTAGAATTAATCCCAAAAATATGGAAATAAAAACAATCATACAGGACCGAGACCGGGATCTTACACTTTCCGAGAGGATGCTTTAACCAAAGTTGGACGTATTCACTCGCCCTTGCCTTCTATGTCTCCCAAAACGGAATTATGATTGTTCTAGCTAGAGAGCTTAACTGGAAATAGCATCTTTTATTGTCAATAAGTGGACGGTATAAGTGGAGTGGCTATCAGTCTAGCCAAGTCAGACTTTCCTCATATCCGTTTTTCTTGGAAATATTTTAAGATCATATTCTTCCTATCATCTTCTCTGTTAACCACAATATCCAATTTACTTGATCAATGTTTATTATTTATTGGGAAAAGAAAGGGAAATAGTCTAGTTTAGCCGGGACGGCATACCTTTTCACCTCATATTTTTATCTAAAATTAAGCAAGTGACCATACGTATTTCATCGCGTATCTATACTGATTACTAGTAGCATAATTGCTATAATTTTGTGTAAAAACCTATTTTCAGTGGCTTTCTCTATAGGTGGTGACTTCGCTGATGTGTGATGAGTACTCGATATCCTTATATTTGCGAGTTTTACGTCAATTAGTATAAGATTTTCTTCATAGATGTAAATGAAAATTAGGGAGAGATATAAAATCTCTGAAGCACTTATTATAGCGCTCTGCAAATAGTCATTGTACCCTTAAACACCACTGAGACGGCAGCACGCGGCAAAATCTTGTACAACTATCTGAAAAATATATCAATAATTAATTTACATTACGAATATTATACCAAAAATGATTTAATCGGGGGAAAAAGAACTTTTGTCGAGATAAAATCGCTACGCAAATAGAAACTCCTTGGAAAGAGTCGGCAGAGGGGAAAATAAAGTAAAGCAACGGATGAGCTTTGTCTCTGAGAGTATTTTAAGCTGAAGATTCTTTATTATGTAAGTAAGGAAGGGATATATTCAGCCTTGCGCGCACTTTTATTAAAGAGTAGTTAAATATAAACACTAATTCGAACAAAAAACTTTGTAATTCAACAGAAATTTAATTATTCGCAACCAGTTTCTAGTAAACTAATTCTTGCAAATAAAATTTCCGTAAATATATGTATTTGTTTGCCTTTTCGTATAATGAAAAGTTTATATAAAGTATAATCATAAATATACTAAATTTATTGATACTAGAATCTTGCCATTGCATATACATGAGTAATGAGAAAAACGTTATCTTTAACAGCGGTTATTGTTGATCGTTATCAACGGTTATTCCCACCTTAAAAATCACCTATTAAGACTAAATGTAATCTTAATTTAAAAAAATGGAATGATGAAGTAGCAATTTCTTGAATTTTCCTGGCACTTTCGAGCCAAGTTAAGGTATAAAAACGAATTCCTGCATAAATATATTTTAACATCTATACACCGATTTTATTTCGGCCTAAGCGTAGATCAGCCATCATCAGCTGCTCTTTTTAAAATTAAATTTCAAATATTCGATCAATGGAAATCTTAAAAATACGGGAAAAGAAAATGGGCGAGATTTCAGTGGCATTATTATATTTTCATATATTCCACGGTGCTGATTTGTGGGTATTGCAGTCTCGTCATTAATGGTCATTGACGTTTTCCCGACTATGGAAGCTAACAGCACTGTTTGCGAAACGCTGAATGACCCATAGTGAGGATACCTGCAACTCGGCACTATGGAACATATACGCAGCAAAACCTACGCTTCAAATTTCTCCATTTCTCCTTCGTGCTATAATAATTTTCAAATAAAAGAGCATCCGAAACGTCCATTCATTCTATATTTTAGTTTGCAAAGGAAAGCGACAAAAGAAGCGTTACCTTTCAATCTTCTTTCGGAAATAGAGGAGTTTGGAAAGAGGACAGCTAAGAAGTCGAAAGAATTTAAACGATTCTATTCCTTTCCTTTATTAAAAAAATAAAACGATTTGACCTCCTTTTCCGAACTTGATCCGGTAAAGGCTTTTCGGAAATTGCGTTGAAGGATTTTTTATTTCCTCGTATCTCAAGTTGTAACAAATGAACAGAACTTTACACACGATGTTCTTCGGGTCCATCTTCAAGAGAATAAATAAAAAAGACCCTTCTGTGCATAAGTTTCCTGATGATTCGATTGTGTGAATGATTTCTTCTTCAAATGAAACGAATGATTCCCTGACATACGAACTACGCCTCTTCATTGCTTCATTTTTATTTAAGCTAACTTAGTATTTACCCTCCTGTTGCGGAATGCTGGCAACTGTCTCATAACATTGGAGTAATCGTCGGCTTTTATTTGAAATAAATATCATCAGTTATTCTTCAGTTAGTCTTCGTGAGTGATAAATCAAATTTTTATCGGAGCAGTTCAACTTGATGTATAGCACATGATCACAGATCAGTAGATTCTTGAAGAACCAAATGCTTGAACGTTTGCCAACTAATCATTGAATTAGGGAATTCAAACGTGAATATTGCGGCATGAATGTTATCTAAAACGTCGGTCTATCAAGTTGAACTAAGCCGGTTTGATTCTCGTGAAATTATATTCCAAATATATTTATGTAACCGAATGAGTATGATTTATTATGGAAAACTTTAATTTGACTAAGTTTACCTCTCGCAGGCTGAGGATTAATCGTGATTTTTAAATTTTAGGACGTTATATTTTTTTATATTTCCATATTCAGTTCTATGAATAAATTCATTCTATAATTAATTCCATAAACTCAATTTCATAAATTTTCAGCCTTGTTTTGCATCTTCCATTGCTTTTCATTTCCCTCTTTTCCGCTCGTAAAATCCTTTATTCCTGTTTACACGTCCTTCTCAAAACCAATGTTTCAAAACACACAATGGAGCGTATTATCTGTCTCTATTCAGCCTCTTCGTCATTAACTTCCCTGTAACGTCCCAGCTTCTGAATGCAGCTTAATAGCCAGCGAACCAACCATCACAACCAATAACATCGCGCATATGAACGATATTATCATTCTCTCTCTCTCTCTGGTTACGCTTTAACCGATTTTGAATGTATGTGTGTGTGATACGCTTTTACTGGAATGAGGAGGTATAATGTTTGCCAATTTAATTACTCGGAGAATATGGGGTAGCTCATTTGGGCTGCATAAATGTTTCGAAGTGTCGTACCACTATTCCCTTTTCAGTATATATTTTATGTAGATCATCATCGCTACCAGGCATGACGTCTGATAGAAGTACTTAGATGAATAAAAATTACATAATCAGAAATTTTTAAATATAATCGTCTACCTCAACCTTCACTTCGAGGATCCTTTCTACGCCATTCATCGTCAAACTGGTGAAGACCGAAGTACTTTGAACTATTTTTTCACGTAAAATGAAAATTTTGATGCTCAAATAAAATGAAATTTTTAATGATCACTTAAAAATTTCACACCAAACCTGACTATTCTAATTGACATAGTGAATTAGAAAATAATTCAGGAATTTTCCTTGAATGGAATAGAAATGCTGCGAGTTTCATACAATGGATATTTGGAACAAAAATCATCAGAGGAACCAAGTCTGGAAGTTGTGAAAATTTGATGGTAAAATAACTCTTCTTTGAAGATAGGTAAAATAACGAGAGTATAATGGGTGAGCGGGTAAAGAAATTTTTTGCTCAGTTGATGTTACCAAGGCATCAAAGAAACTAGACGTCGAGATACCTATTTCATGGGAGTATCATCTCATTTTGCATAATGAGGAGTGTCATAGAGATTTTAATGCATAGAAACTTTAGAAAGGAAGGAGTTCCTCAGCCGGATAGTGAAAATATGTAAATATATCAAACATTAAAGAACATCGTCGAATAGGAGTAATCAAGGCCTTACCATGAGAATTCCCTATATAGAATGCCTGATAAGATCGCAGGGTACATGAAAAACCTTTCTATGGACCGTTTGTCTTTTAAAGACCGGGAAAACATGTGAAATACATACACAAATAAAATTGTTAAATTTGAATAAAGATTGGAAAAATATTAGCAAAATTTTGATGAAATTTGTTTGAGATTACGCTATATATTTATATAGAAGCAATAAATGAAGCATTAAAAAGAATAAATCAACTATAAATACAATTTGAAGGTATAAAATATATAAATAATAAAAAAATTCAGTACAAAGTACGTTTTGTGGATAACGATGGTAGATAAAAATAGAGTACTGTGGGCATGAAATGGTATGTTTGGAAAAAATATCAATCAAGCAAATCGCGAATTTAACATTCAAAACTAAGAGAATGCAAATGAGAAACAGCGTTATGTCATTCAAATAATTGAAGGTACATTCTTCGATAGAATCAGTTTTGGCAGCTCTCTTAGATTGTAATATTGTGTATACTCTAGCTTGTATTTCCCTCTACCTTACTTCTTTTTATCTTATTCTATGATTGAAATCTATTTTCATGCAAAGCAATCATTACTTTTGCATTACCTGCGTAGAAAACCAGTTACTAAGGTTTGAAAAATCTCATTGTCTAAACAGATCAATGGGTATCAGGTTCTGTGACAGGTTTTGCTGTTATAGAAAACTGAGTAACTGAAGAAATTAGGATCCCAAATAGGAATTTCTGAGGGAAGTTTGAGAAAGCTACGGAGCTATACTAAAAACTTTGAGAACTATATCTGTGGTGATATTCAGGATTTTGGGGGTTAGAAAAAGCCAACGAAAGAAGTTAGATTTAAATTAATGTTTACAGATACTCGCAGGAATCCCCTTCGGGTACTCAAGCTATATCCCTCGTTTAATATTACTATCTTCTATACTTCCTAATCAATGATATTTCCAGAAACAGAAATAAAATTATTTAGTAGGTTCCACTGAACGATTTTAATCCGACCGGGTTTTGTCGAGTCAAATATCGTCTCATATTTAGGGACTGAGGATGACTTGATATATTAGGTCAGAATCGTTCTGATTAAACTCCTAAGTATTTTTTATGTTTTTCCCCAATTGCGTTCCACCAAGTTAGGCAAATTTGTATCGAGTATATACTTCTGTATCGGTCGCATTATATCTTTTCTTTTGTTCACTTTAATACTTTCACAAATTTCTACTCGTACTTCATCCGCCATATTCACTGAAATGAAAATAATTACGGGAGCTTTTAATATGCGTATTTTTTATGAAATTAGCAATTTCAACGGGGTTAATTTGATTTGATGTATATTTCGGAGAGCTGCCGAGGAATTAATTATCAAATAATTAAATAATTTTATGAAAAGTGGAAAATATAGACGATGCGTTTTGTATATTCATCGCATATTTGCCGAGAAGTGAAGGAAGTTTTTTCAATCGTGCTCTCTCGTGAAGAATTGTTTCTCTTTCATTATTTGGCCTATCAATCATTAATCATAGTCCGGTACTTACTTCATCATCAGAAGCAATGATTTGAAGGTTTCGTATCCAGCAGCTATGAAAATGAAAATAAGTTCTGATTTGATTTATCGCCGTCATACGCAGATACTGTGAGAAATTTTACGCAACTCTCCAAAATATCCCCAAGTTATCAACTTTGACCGGCATTTTATTCACATCCTGAGGCCCTCCAACAGTTGGTTCTTCTCTCCACACTTCCTATCGGAGAAACCATGGGAACCAGACTTATCGGAAAACAATAAGCCCGCAGAAATGTTAAAGCGCTAAAAGCTTTTCAGGCATTTCAAGCGAATTGTCCAGATCAAATCCTCAGTGAAGTATCTTTCACGTCAACGAAACAGTTTCACATTTTCATCTAATTATATTTTTATTTGCTTCATGTGTTTGTATTTTATCATTATTAAATATTTTGCAGCTAAACAACAAGGCCAGCGTCACGGTAGCTTGATGGCTTGATCTATAAGTAGGTTAACCGCATACAATCACTATTCTCTTTGATACTTAAACTTAATTAAGGGTTAAACGAAAAATATAGGAATAACATAGAATTCGACCTATAAAAACTGTTGCATGAGCCTGTCTTGAATTTATTATAGATCACCATTCCCTGCTTTCTCATAAAACTATTAATATAGTAATATGTATATACTTAATATAGTAAGGATGATATTTGTTAATATAGTTGTGATGATAAATAACACTAAAAAAGTACCTTTCGGAAACTGTCACGATTCCAAAGCAGATGCACTCCCTATGATGCGTTGTAGAATTGCAACATCTTTTGCTTTTATTTGACCTATGCTTTACATATTATATGCGTTTTATATATATCTAATATCGATTATATAAAATTAATGAAACTCGTTAAATTTGCCTTAGATCAAAGGTATCTTATTCTAATCATCAGTTAAGCGAGGATGAAGCAAATAGACCGCAAGCTTATCTAAGCCATAATGGTATCAAAATTCGAATCTTTAGTGGGACTTCAACCTAAGGTCTGAGTAGTAAAACCGTAGTTTTACGACAAACCTCTCCGTTAATATTTTCTCGAGGGTTCTTTATCGAATCGGATGATGTACTTGCTGCACTCTCTGCTTTAACAGCTCCCTTAAAGGTGCCCCATCGCATTCATGCTTGAGTGGTGCTTTTTCTTGCCCCTTAGGCCGCTGATGGCGAAACTCCTGAAATAAAGATAGCAAATAGAATACAAAATTCCTTCTCCGGCAGTTAGGCAGGTTATCGAGTATGTTTTCAACGAATCCCGTCTTCCATGCAATCTTAGTTCGCTACGAATTTACCAAAATGAGTGCCTCTGCTTTTAAAACATCTCGAGAAGAATAGCATGCTTTGAGCCCTCTGGGATTTAAGACTAATTTTCCGTTCTATTACGGATGGTAACTCATTAGGAAGAAAACGATAAAGAGCTTAACGATGATGAGCAAATGGAGATGCGGGTGTATTTGAAACGATGTTGGGGTCCGTAATATCGTATTACTCTTTTGAACAATTTTACAGCAGATTTCACGGGATTGCGTGTTCCATAGATTTCATCCTATGTATTTATTAGAAGCAATTTCTTTGTTTGAACCATTTTATACCATATTATACTTCCGATAGCACTGATGCAAGGGGCAATGAGAGCTAGGGAGTGCAGTGTATAAGAGAAAGGGAACTCCCATTTGAGAATATAGGATTTTATACTACACCGCTCTCTTCTAATAAAATACTCGGTTACTGGAAACTCAAGTTTCCTCGTTCAATCTTATCTCCAATATTATCCAACTAAAAACTATAAGGCTCATGTTGAAGATCTAGTGCGGAATGGTGAATCTAATGTAAAGGTCTGAGAAATTTCATTTTGTTTAAGTTCAACTATAAAATATGACTTATGATTTGAGCATTATAGACTAACATGTTTTCCAGATGGGAGGACTTTAAAAACTGTCTAGAATTCGCATTACTTTACACACTTCTCATTCTAGCGGATTTAATTTTGTTATCTTCCTGTCTAAGGGCATTTAATTTCTTGTTTACTTCCTTATAAACGCAGACAAATCATTTCATACTTGTTTTCTCACTTACAAACACAGACAATATATAATGATTTTCTTATTACTTTATTCTTTGCAATAATAAACAATATTTATGTATTTTATTCTTTGTCGCTTGGTACGGAGCTATCGGAATAAAGAGCACATGAGCTCCTTAAAAACATAGTATAATTTTTAAAAAAAGAACACAATAAAATCCATGTCCACGGAACTCCATATCATTCCATCGGACGTTTGATCAAATCCGTCTAAGTGGTACACGACATGGTACACTTGAAGAGGACTATGACGGATAAACTGACAATGAAGTTTAGAAATTGGAATCGTGAGAAGCTCTATTTCATCGTAGAGGGGAATCAGGGTTCTGTAATCTTCCTCAAAGTGATCCGCAGTTTACATTGAAGGAGATATCATTGACGCCTGCAACACGTCTTAAGTCCTCTCCGAGTGGAATACTACGTAATGCAAAGCCTCAGCGTGATGTGGTTGTGTGATCCGTGAATGCACTTCAGCGTGAGAATCTGCGTGACCAAGGCCTACTCCCATCCCTCGGTATCATCCGAAAGATATATAAGCAAGTGGTTTTGCTTAAAATTCGCTAACTCTTAGCATGACTAAAGAACAAAATTTGTAACCAATGTAAAATAATAAACATTTATCCCTCTGGTTTAGTATTTTATGATAAGCAGGGGAATTTTGTTTATCTTTAAACTGCTCTCACGAAACTTTTAGTATCCTACGAGACAAAATATTTATTGCTATAACTTTAAAATAAACACAATGGTACTAAATTTTTATCCGAAAATGATTGTAATAGATTACTCAGTATATCTGATCCTTGTTTAAGTCATTTTAGATCTACTGAGATTAATATGAGATGTTTAGGCAACTCAGGAAAATGGATGATCATTATTCCACGGGTACTAATGCTATATTCTTGATAAGTCTGTACGAGTTTAGAAAACGCCAATATTTTCCCAATAAAGATTTCATACGCTCCGTTCTTAGAACAGGGCTCAGAAAAGGCGATGAAAAAGTTGCACTGCGCGCCGAACCTTGCGCGTAGTAAATAATGAAGCATATATTTTTTATTACCCTCTACAAATTATTTCCTTAAAGAGGCGGGAAGAGCAAGGTACTTTATCTCCCCTAATTAATAATCATGCTGCAAGTCATTAACCAGAGGTTGACTTGCCCGCCTTTTACAACCTCTCTGGTATTATCAAATATTCAGTGAGCTTAAAGTAAAAAAGTACGAAAAAAAGCATTAAATTCTGAAGTAAGGACTTTTGAAGTGAAACTAATCGATAGAAAAACTTAAACTTAGTTTTAAGATTTGCCAAATGAAGGTAAGCTAATTTAAGATTTAGAATTACTGAGGAAAGTCGTAAGATCAATGAATCATAATCCAATCGTGGAAATCATTTCCCCTACTTGGGCAATCCTATTTCTTGAGATAAAAAGAGCACAAATGGGGTAAAAGGAAGAATAGCAGTAAGTAAGCAAGGAATCTTTAAGAAGATAAATCAAGATGGGATGTCTTGATAAGGGGATCAGAAAAATACTGGTAAAATCCTTTATCGGTAGGCTTTGTTGTACAAATATTAAACGTGGAACCTGAGGAAGGAGGAAATAAGGAGACTAGAGGCCGTTGAGATGTAGGTGCGACGTAGAAAGGAAAAGTAAGGAAAAGGATGAAAAGATATTTGGCACATAAGGATGTGCTATCCGAAAGAGAAATGGAAAGAACAACCTTCAGTCCTCTCAGATGTTTTTCAAGTCCGTTTAGAAACTCACGTTAGATTGATAGAAAAACAAAAGAGAAAGTGTTAAATATGGTGAAGAAAGATAGAATTTTAATTAAATTAATGAATGGGTAATTGGTATATGAAATAGGAAGAGAAGAGTGAATGGAAAAGATAATAATTTAAAGTAGGGTGCAAAGGTAAAGACAAAAGAGAGACGACGATATGATAGTGGATCAAAAAGCAAGATATCAAAAGTTATCACAGATACAATAATATTTAAGATACAATATAGTTTGCAGGCTCATAAATTGATTCTCATTATGAGGCACTGGAACATACTAATTCCCAGCATAGACATCTTACTTGTCCAAAGATTTTTACTACTGGTAGACCATGGAATCGATTCCGGCAGTTTATGAATCTGCAGAATAAATTGTGTCCGCGAGAGATTTTGTTATCTTTACTTTTCACCAGTCTTCGCTAAAATGACGGAATACGTTATCAAGAAATGAAAGAAATGGCACAAAAGAGGAATTTTGAAATAGGTAAGATAGATCTTACCCTTGCCACCAGACGCCTTATGATAATTAATATTAACAACCACGTCTTTATTTGCATAAATTTAGCTTGATTAGACCTTACGGTTAAGCTCTTAAAAGAAGAACATAACCATAACATAAGCAGGAATCGAACTCGTGACTAGGTTACTACGCTAACAATTATATCATCAAGGTAATGTAAAAGTTATAAGATTTATATCTCTAAACAAAATTCTAATAAATTTCCTTTCCACCCTTATTTTCTTACAGACTCAGAAAATGTCATACTTCTAATCAGCGCCCTGGTAGATAGGTTGTTTATTAAAGCTCAAATTTGCACTATTTCCACACAAAAAACAGTTACGTAACTAAAATCTCAGCGTAACTACGCCAATGATCATTTTAAAATTCAGAGTAGTTATCAGCCTCATGGCATTCTATCGCACCCAACGAAAGAACTTTCTTTTCCTTCTTTCCTTTCTCTATCATAACGTACCTCTTTGTAGCATGAAAAAGCCTCGTTACTTTTTACGTGCTTTCTGAGGTCTATTATCAACACCAGAACAGTCGTTTCGTCGGCGGTAATTAATATATTTCCCATGATGCCCTTCCGCGTACATGTGCGCCGTTTCTCGCTTCGCCTTGTTATTTCCTCTCGTTAATATTTTTCTCTTGCTTAAGCGGCTGTTATACCCTCGTTATTAATGACTTTAGGCTTTCATGGTTTAAGTTTGACAAGCCATTTTCATCACACTCGAACAAAACTTTTCACTCCATTTTATCTCAGTTCATTCTTTCTGCTAAAGGAGACTCAGTTTTTGAGTTTCATTCACGTTTCTTATTTACGCAGGATAAATTGGAATGAAATACCTATTTTTTGAATGCCTTATTTTTAAACTCAAAGGATAATTGAAACATAAGAACTATTTCTTACACATTTTCTACCCTAAATAATCGATTTTTTCTTTGTCTTCTTAATGAGATCTTCTACATTTTAACTTCCTCCGCATTCCATGAGCCATACCACCTTCTTTTCTCGCACTTTTGAAAATTTTATTACTCACTTCACCGGGACGGAGAGTTATCCTATGTGATTTTCTGTAAAACTTTGAGCATTCAATAGAGAAAATTCCTCCCGAGGGATTGTAAGTGGCCGAAAAGGAAAATTTTTGGAGGGCTTTCTATCCCTTTGGGGAGACTCCGCTTGGACCGTTCCTTGTTGAAGAATGTAGGAAAGAAATAAAAGAAGTTTACTGAACCAAGGGAAAGGAAGGGCGGTATCTTCTGAATCTTGATCGTTAAAATTCTCAAGTGACGATTTTCAAGAATTCCGAACTCTTGGCAATGACTCCAGTGTTTCTTTTCTAGATATCTAGTTTGCCTCCTTCTACGTTAAGTCACACGTCTCTTAACGCAAGTTTCATTTATTCTTAAAGAATTTTTTTATTTCACATGTTTGCAGTCTATCTTTCTAAAGACCATAATATAACAGGTTAAATAATGCTAATTTTGTTATGAGGAAGAAATCGTTCAAATAAGACTCGTCTGGTTTTTTATACTTGCACCCCTTCTCGCTCTTATGGTTTAAGAGAAAAATTCAGCAATTCTGAATTACAGTAAATAATAGTTGAGATACATTATTAATTAATCTAAATTGTGTTTTGGTGTAAAATAGTCAGAATTCATAGAAGTTCCTTTGAGACAAAACCATCTCGCATTATCTTATTTCAATTATTTATGGGATAAAAATTTTATTCTATCACGGTATATCTGAGATCCGGCAAGTAACAAATGAAATCCTTATGCATTTAACGAAGTATTTTCCTTGACTGCCGCACTCCTTATTAAGTGGACTCTGATTCGTAAAACTTTATCTTTCCTAAGCGTATTATGAAATTTTTTTCTAAGTATTCAACAGCTGTGACAAAACAAAATCAAATTTCATGAGGATGCACCTTAGAAAAAAAGATACTAGAAATCAAACGATTAGATACAATTCATCATATTCTCATCTATCACCCATAATAATCTAATAATAAGGACATTTCGGAGATTTGTTAGAAGTTCTACCTCGTTTTTAAGTCAGTAAATCTTGGTCTTGCTGAACCATTGCCTTCTTTTTATCCTTCTAATGGTGGCGATTCCGCAGAGGCAATGCCGTCTTTTTCCCGAACGGCTTTCATTATCGGACCTAGACAAAATCCCATTGATGGCTACAGCGAAGCAAGTTTCCCAGAGTGCAAGGGCCAGTTGATGTTCGGATGCATCCTCAGATGAAGTGCTCTGCATTATTCCAGTCATTCCATTCATCTGCCAATCGCAGACCTCTCTCATTAGCCACGCCTTCTCTCGGTACTTTTGGCACATTATTCACCTGTGATCAACACCTCCCAAATTTATCTCTCCATCGGCCGATTTAACGTCACCTTATTAGTTGTGAAATCCGCGGCTATTCTTCGGTATTCGATTCTCAAATGATTGGGATTAAATTATGGACTTATGAATTATAAGTACAAGCGCTCTTGCCATAAATGCGGTACCTATTCAACTCAGCTCTAATAAGTAGATTCAGTGGGATTACAGTAGGTTATTTTAATTGCAAATAAGTACTGCACGTAGATATGTACACAATTCATATACATACATTCATCGATAGCAACGCAAGAGAAGGCCAAGCCGGAAAGCCAAGTGGGTAGCTCATTCAACTTCGGATAAAGCGGTCCCAGGTTCAATTCCCCCTGGGGAGCATGTGTGTTTATCACATTTTAGATGTTTAGATGGACAGAAAAGCAGCTAAATCTAAGAATAGAAGAAGAGGTTTGGCTATCGAAACACATTAAAAATATACTAATATACACTCATCAAATAGATCTTTGTCTACTTTGTAAGTTTTAAAATGCTGGGTTAAAATTCGTCGTCATTGCTACCTTAGTGGCTCATATGAGATTAATATAAAATTACAGCTGCTAATTAATCTATAACGATGGAAGTAAATTTCTAAAATATCCTTGTTTATATAAAAATTCTATGGAAACATTGATCTCGATTGCCGAAATGAATCATGGGATGAAAAGCAAATGGGAAATGAAACTTCGGCACTCCAAAGAGAGATGGCTGGAAAAGTTACAAAGGGGACAGAAAAGCAGCTCAATCCATGAATAGAAGAAGAGGTTTGGCTTTATATTTCGAATATAGGCAGCTCTTGATAGACGTAAAGAACTTCGCAGAAGATCCTTGAGAAAGGACGGAAGCAAATTTCACCTCTGAATGAGAGCTTAAACGACGGATGTTATTTTCCTTTATTATATGAGGCACCGCTTTGACAGAGAATGTGAACGAAAATCACATTCTCGAGACTTTGGAAACTATGAAATAAAAATTTATGGAGCACTGAATTTGTGTTACGCTCTAAATAAAAGCTGAGAGGACGTGTTTAATTCTTCTTCGGCAGCCATTTTGTTCGTAAATGTTACCGTGAAAATCATATCAAGCAATATAAAGAACCAGCATTACAGTATCTATTTGCGCCGTTCAGTTTATCTATACAAATATTTAATCGGCTTATGACGCTCTATGACGCCTTCCGATTCCCAACTTCCATTACTGAAGTCCATCGCTCGTTTACTAATATTTCCTCCATCCTTTCTATTTTAATCCTTTCGATTTAGTTCATCGTGGGCATTCCTTTCCTATTTCCCAGTAGTTATAACACGACAAGACTTGTTTTAGTTCCTTTTCACTATCAATTCGTCGAACGTGGCTAGCGCCTGATATTTTAGCACGGTAAGTTTCAATCTTTATGTCTCTTTTTCCATCTATTGTCGAAGAATATGAGTTTCCTGCTCCTCTGAGATATTTTTGCCATCTAAACACCTACTGAAAGTTTGGGTTAGGAAAATGCGCAGGAAATTTGAAAGCGTTCGAATTCCAGAAATACGCTTAGATTATTTTAAGCATGAAAGACTCGAGTTTAAAAATACTGCTATGAAAGAGATGATTATGTATTGAATTACGGTTGAACATGGCGATGATGACTATCTTGTTTTCCAAATGTAGAGCTATAAGCACTGAAATTTCCTATGGAGATTTTTAGAGTATTATTTCACATTCATTATCAATTAACTTTTGACATGTAAATTTCGTCAGTCGTTAACTTACCCGGCGAATACGTTGAGTACCCAGTTTATTCATATAAACATAAATATCGAAAGTTTTAATTTAATCTTTTGCTAATAATTTTTCGTGTTCAGAGGTAAGAAAACGTTTTAATTAGTGTTAGTTTATAGGACTATTGTACTAAAAATATAATTTAAGAAGAATACATATTTTTCTTAAATGTAAAGCAACTGAAAGGTTAGTTTATCACAGCTTATCAGTGAATTGGAAAGTAGATGAGGAGTTATTTTAAGTCCAAATCGCATACCGAATTATACTGATTGTTCTGGCAGTTGGATTCTCATCCTACCAAAATTAATTGCTTAAATTAATTGGTAAGATGATCATCAGGCGAACGCTTTTTCTATTTTTGACATTGATACCTTAAGAATTCGATTAAAACCGTATTTACTTTCCATTTCGATGGAAAATCCATTAATCTCCTTGTATACACCGAACATGAATATCTGATAAGATGCGCTGTCAAAAATTCATTATTTGCTCGACAGCGGGAGAAAATTCCTCTGTTTTCCTTTCCTTCTCTGGAATTCTGGGGTAAAATTGCTTCCTCCTTTCCCGGGATAAAAAATGTTTGCTGGGTTCTTTTGCTGGCGCTCCATTGGGGTTTCTGTTACCAATGGTCTTTTGTAGACAGAAGAAATTATTGAAGCATTACATTTAGGTCCTCAGCATCTCATGAAATCCGAAGACTTTGCTGTTGATTAAATTTCTTTTGAGGAATATAACCTCAGAGAACTAGGCGAAAGAAAAAGGTAGTATTTTCAAAGATCATGGTTGACAATTAGGATCTCGGATAGCCAAGTGGGTAGGGCATTTGTCATCGGTGGATGCAGTTCCGGATCCGATTCTCTTTGTGGAGGCGACCTGAATTAATCTATAAGCGGGAAACTGAAGTATATATGTTTAAATAGATATAAGCGGGTCCAAACGGTCGAGAAATGCGGCGGCGTTGGAGTACATACATGCACTGGCCACGTATCGTATGACTACGCTATATCCTATATAGGGATGCTGTGACATGGGCTTCATTTTAGCTACTTCTAGGTACTAGAATCTCTAAGGGAACTAGAGCCTGTCAGCTGTGTTCCCATCTGCTCTACTCTAAATATAGGTCAACCTTTACGCCATTTCATTTCGTAAGTAGGATATCACCTTCATTTAATCAAAACACTCCTTAGTACTCCGCTCTATTCTATCTAAGCAGACTTTTCATTTCAGACACATTAAATTGTTGTGGTAAAGTAAAAACCTCGAAAAACTATTGAAAAGTCCGAAACACTTACACGCCCACGGTATACATTTCATTCTTTATTAGGACTTCCATTACGGGCACTCACAGATGCTGAGTAGAGCGAGGTAAATCACCTTCTTTAATTCCTACAATGATATGGTAACAGTGCATATAGCAATAGCCGCCACAATGCTTCTGAGAGAGTTTCAGAGTGGGATTTAGAGAAATGTAAAGTAGAAACTAAAGATTTTGTGAGAACAAAGCACGAAGATGAAGTGAGTGCAAAAAGAATGCTCTCGAGAAATTTTCTTAATTAAAACTCCAAAATTTATTAAAAACTGAATCTTTTTACGTACCATGGGCATATTTAATCAGCAAAAAATCTGACTCACGTCAAGAAACTTAGCAATCAAAGAATTTGGCGCATAGTGCATCAAAACTTACACACATTTTCACTATTTTAACTATTTATCTTACGCTAATTTCAATAAATAACCTAATATAGTCAGAAGTTGATGAATTATGTAACTCAAGGGAAGCAACGAAACATATTTCGAACTACTCGCTTTCCGTTTTGAATTCCCTCCTTTAGGATAGTCCCTGAACGAAGCAAAATTCTGCTGGTTGACTTAACCAGCAGACGGAATTCTACGCCTCTATAGGTGTTCAACAGGCTGGTGTGGCGGATCGAGGCAACTTGGTGGTTGTAGGTGCGACGCTAATGTCTTGGGATTCGAACCCGGTCGTGAGCCCTTCCGTGATTAGAAGTTCCCCAATCGGAAATCTTTTCGTCCTATATTTCGTATTTCGAAATGAATATGAAATCGAAATGAATCTCTCGCATATGAATATAATATTACCGCAATTGAGTGTTGTGAATACTCAAGACCCAAACCCAGCCCTTGATTCGCTTGGCGAGCGGGCAAGTACTTTATTTATAATAGTTTCAGTTTAAGATAAAGGAAAATAAATTTTAAGATGAATTATTCATATATATGTTCGTCACCTGATGGTTCATTCTGGCATTGTTTTATTAGAGATTGTATTGCTTGTTCAACTTACTATACCGTTTAACATACTTAACTTTCCCATATTAATAGTTATTTAAAATTATGGTCAACGGTTAAGGCTCTGGTAATAACATATTTATGATCAACTACAGAAACTTATACTAAGTTTAGGAGGTTTACTAATTTTTAATCATACTTCGCTACAAATAAAAACAAGACTTATTTCAGAAAATTTTGCGTCATTTTTGCGACATAATCACTGTTTATTATATATTTATATATTTATCGGTCCGATTTTGGTAGTCTTCGCTAAGCAAGATATGCACTAGGAATCGATTAGGGTAGTAGTGTACTGCATTTCTCGGTAGAAAGAAGCATTTATTATAGAATTTCATACTTCTTCAGAAGCAGGAGACTATAGTCTAATTGCATATTAAAATTGATCGTTAGTCTTAGAAAGTTATTCTTGTTTCGACTCAAAAAAATGGAAATACGAAAAATTACTTGCTGCCTGTTTCTCGAGTTGCTTATCTTCCATTCGGCATTTGGATAGAATATTTCGGACTCAAAATGTTCGAATTTCTTCTCAAAAATTAGATATTTTAACTATAAAATATAAATGAATACAAAAATATAGAAAATTTACATATTTGATAAAATTTAATGCCATACGCTTTTCACGAACGCTTCTAAAAGGTCGCAAAGCTCCTTGGTAGAAAATAAAGGAGATACGGCCATTGTCATAAAAATGAATGTTGGGAATGCGAAACTGGTGTGAGACAAGGGCAAGTCAGAATCATAACTTACGAACGCGTATCTTATAAAGGGAAAAGATGGAAAGTGTATAAGTCTTATTGAAATTGTTAGTTAATTTTGCGATTGTAGTTGTAATTTGCCTCTACGATTTAAAACGTATTTATTTATGACACTTCATATCGCTTCGCAATAATAGCTCAACTATTAAAAGAAGGACTTAATCTTCCTTCCTATATCCAGCAAACTTGTTAAAAATACTCTGGATAGCGACTTGGGCAACACTTTCGACCTCGGTGAAATTGGTCCTGGGTTCGATTCTCGATAAAGGTTCACGTGCGCTATGATCTCATCTTTCAAAACACTTTCAATTACTATTTACAGAATTTAAAATCGGGGTGCTTCATTATAATAACTAAATTAGCGTATTTTAAGTCTTCAACTCCGGTATGTCGGAAGTATGGAAACTCCACGAGATGCCCAACGACGACATCAGTTGACTGGCCTACCGATGAAAAAACATGAGATGTTATTAGCGAATTGAAGAAGTAATATGAATAAGATCATTCTTCAACATTGTCCGAGCCAATTCTTTTTTCTAACGTTGCATTATTCTTGACATCGATCTTAATTATTTTCAATTTTTCGTATTTCGGTTTATTTCGTAGTTTCTGACTTTATTCTTTCTCAGAGCAGCGTTATTTATGGGTTACCATAATTAAAAATAATGAGACTAATTTAATGAATTAATAAATTAATGATACAAATAACATATAACGAAGGATAAATTAAAATTTAAGATAAACAAACAATTAAAATAATAAATGATTTACAAAAATATATAATAAAAATAAATAAGTATAAACGACAAAGCACTGAAAAAATATAAATAATAACAATGTATTTAAATTACAATAAACCATATCTGAAAATTTTCAGTCACTCAACTCTAAAATGTACATACAATAGCAAATCTAGCAAATCTATTTTGAATAGCATTAATTTGTTCATACCACATTCTTGTAATCAATTTCTTTAATCTTAGTCACCTCATTATCTTCCAAAACCTGCCGAAATAAGAAGAACATATCTCCTTCAATTGGAAATAATTCCCACTGAAATTAATCACACACAATATATCGGTGTAAAGATCGTTTTTCATGATGTACTTTCCAAAGTCACTCTTTCGTTGCCGAAAAGAATGGCGATGTGGAATCCGTCATTTTCCTCCGTATATTACCGAGTATAATTCTGAATTTAAGCCATAGCTTGCGTGTGGTCCATTTGGCCGGGACGGAGATAAATGAGGAAATGAAACTCATATGTATGAGGCTGTGTCAGCAAAGGGTCAGCGCTTGAAATGCCGCCGAGAGATAGCAGCCGTTGCTCCTTTAAATTGATGTCTTTTTTATTTAGCGTCTGAAAGCCTGAATCGAAACAGAAAGTTATTGCTTCTGAACGTCCAATTTTTCTCATTAATGGTATTTACTCTCACTGAATCATGACGGAAGATACTATGGAAAAATTAGCCATTATATGTTCATATTCCTGAACTTGGTTGCGTTTAATCTCAAAACTCTTAATGTGAATCTAAAACAACGGCATCTGAGCGGGACGTAAACCGCTAGAAAGTTATAGATGCGACTATGCTGTCATAGAATCCTACTAAGAATTCGTTAGAGGTTAGAGCGCTCTAAATTGAAAGGAGAGAGTGCAAATTTTAGGAAGAATTCGAAATATTTACTGGGAGGAGAGGGATTTTTAATCGGGCATAAAACTTCGATAAATAAGCTAACTTAATACATTTTCTACAGTTAATCCTAGCTGAGCGCAGATAAGCTCAAAGAGCTCATCAATAAATTATATTTAGTTCTCTTGAAAATAAACTTTTATGTCCTTGAAAAAGTTAAAATAACGTTTGTTATAAACTCACTTTATAAAAGCGTGTTATTCAACCTAAATATATAAAAATTCAAATTTCAGCATATTCCTATAAAAATTATTTTATAAACGGTTTCGGTGAGCACGATGGCACGAATAAGGTTCATTTAAAATTTGGTAAAAGTATTAGCATATCGTGAACGGAGAATTTTCAAATATGGCAGCTGTTATACCAATGTGTTATCAAGTTTTATTTAAAATGAAAATTTTCATTACAATTCTTCTTTTTATTATTCATTCGCTAATTTTTTTTAGCAGAGTTGAATTAATTCATCGTTAAAAATAGCATGAACATCAGATTTAAAATAAACTTGAGTTGAGTTACGCTTGAGCATATTAATTTTATTTTAAAATATACTGTGCACAAGCTTACCAGTGTGATTGTAAAAAAAGCCCGTAAAATTGGAGTTTGGATGTTAAGATATCTTACGGTATCGTATTTGAAAAAATGCCCTTTAAAGAAAACGCGATCAAAATTCAGGGCTACTTTCTCGTTGACAACGTCAAAAACGTTGATATTTTGTAACTAAAACGAAATTTTGTCAATAAAAACAAGAATAATACCTCAAATACCGAATGGAATGATATTTGCATTTAAATAAAAATATTCGTGAAATTTCAGTTCTCAATTTCATGAGTGCGAACAAATTTGAGAATTCACAACCATTTGCTTGCAAACAATATTCATTCCATGCATTCCTCGTATTTATCAATTTCATTCTCGTGAAAAGAGAATAAAAGTTGGAAATTGTAGAGCTTGAGACACTTTTAATCGATTCATCAAATTCTCCTTTTATTTGAATTGAGTTGATCACTGATAGGGATAAGCTTACGTTTATAAATACTCGTCGATGTGCATTTTAAGTAATGGCGATCAATTGTCTAATCAATCTCTATATTTCGTTCTCCAATTATTTTAATATTTTTATAAGTTTGTTATTGGTGCTTAAGTACTACACTCTCAATGAATTTAATTACATTCTGAAATTACTATTACAAGAATGTACAGACCATATACTTTAAAAATAAATAAAATAACTTCTGTTTTATTAAAAAATACATCGTTTGGGGTCATATTGACCCCATGAGACTAACATATTTTGATTCGAACTAGTATTTTCTTTATAAAATCGTTTTTCTAGCGGTAGTTTACTACTTACTGAAAGCCTTTCCTCTATAATCCATCCGATCGAGCGTGATGAAAACTAAAGTAAGTCATTAACGGTTAATTTGATCACTCTTTAAGTACCAAGAGTAATTTTATACAGTCTCTTGAGTTCGATATGAACAACTCCTCAGACATCTAAATTACGTAGTGCATATTCAATACAAGGAGCATTTTGTCGTAAATGTTTATTTACTGAGATGTGAATATTTATAAAATTTAGAGATTGAAATGTTCGTAAAACGGTGAAAGCATGTATTTGATATTCATCTAAAAGCCCAATTAAGAGAACAACTTTTTCATAGCGCCTCCGGGGTAGCAGAGCGGAGCTGGCAGAGATCCTCATTTAGATTCTATTTGAGAATACGTGATACAATTTCCACGTTCACGCGTGACAAAATGCTAGTATCTTAGCAGAGGTTTAAGGTATTCTCCTCTAAATTTTGTATTTATGATCTTGTGACTCCTTCTCTTCCATTTTGTACACATATCTCAGACGCTGAACGTGGACGAATTTTTCGCGTTCTGGCCTCAAGCTATTTAAGTCAAATTGAGGATATTTTTTTCTGTTCTTATACGACTGAAATTTCTCCGAGGACATTTAGCGACTATACAGATGATGATGGCAGAGAAAGAGACTATTGCGACCTTGAGTGACTATTAAATTTTTAGGTAGAATTATTTTTCTAGCAATCATACGATGAATTGCTTACATACGGGTACCTGACCGCATGCGACCTCTTTCGGATTTTCTTGCGAATTATTACATTTAGCTAAATATTAGCCATTGTGGCCACCTGAAGAGAATAAACTCTAATTATTATTCGTCATTGCTTGTTTCAAAAATATAATTTTATTTCGCGTTTATTGATTTTATGCACACATTATTTTATTTTTATATTATAAATATTATTTTATATATTATTATATATATTAATGTTTATATATAAATAATATTCAAAGGTTTTATGTATAGAATCTAGGATATATCGATTCGTCCTTAAAAATCGATTAAACAACTCATTACGACTTAACCTTATGAGCTTCAATTTATCAGAATAGGGGTTTTCATAATCAGTAGTTTTATGTTTATTGTTCGTCTGCAGGTTTTAATTTCCTCTTTCAACTTATGATTTGAAATACAAGGATAAGAATAACAACGGAAGAAATATTGTACGCTGCAATGTATCTTTAAAAAACTCACATTGCGGAGATCTTTCAACCCTCCTTCCCCGTCGTGAGACCACTTCAAGATATTTCAAGCGACTATGAGACTAAATTACCTTTTATATCTGAAATTTCCTCGCCATAATGCATATCGGAAAAAACCGTCGTATCAACAAGACGGGTGCACTCAAAACTGCGGATATCGAGGCCTTACTTCACATTAGTTATTCATCAGGAGAAAACCTAGCAAAGCGGAAAAAATGTGCCAAAGCGACTCGTAGCTGCGATCCTCAAACTCACTTGTCCAAAGAAAATATGAGTCCGGGATCTCTGGCGTGAATTTTCAGGTCGAAGCATGCAGCACTCGAGAGAGATAAACGCAGAATGGGGCATTTTTGAAAGGGACACAACAGCAGACGCTGGCGAAAAACAGCGCACTTTGGCGAGAGAATGGCAACAAAAGTGGAAACGGAGGAGAAAATGTAAAGGAGGCAAGAAATTGAATGAAATTCTAGGCTCTCGCTTCGTAATCTGCCTAGCGAGCGACCGCCGCCAACTGAATAGCGAGTCCTTTTCATCGACAGAAATCTCTGTTGTGAGCGAAGGAAAGAAGCGAGCGACGAAGAGAAAATGCCTTTGCTGCGATAATGCTATCAGCAGACAAATTACGCGATCTGCCTTCGGGATGACAAATAGCGCCACTCCGTAAAACTTGGAATTCTACTTTAACTGCTCAAATTGAAATTAAGGGACTGACTCGTTAGGGATCGATGTAATTTCTTGGAGGACGAGAAAGAAACTGCTATGAGGATAAAACGAGGCACAAAACATTTTCCTACGCTTCGCTCCCTTTCTTTGCCTCCGATATAATTTATATTTGCCGTTGACGAAGTGCAGGTGGGGTAGGGGATTGCCTGTTGAGGTGATGTACGGTGGGGACTGGGACCCTTATGGTAGTCGTGAAGGAATACCAGGTACACTGAAAATCTTAAATCTTAACTATTAAAGGATATTTTATACGGAAAACTTCTATGTAAATAAATTAATGAAAATAATTATGAAAATGGATGTAAATTTGTATATAGTAAGTTAGTTATAAGTTAGTTAACTCTATAAGTTAATTATAATATATGAGTTAGTTATAGTTATTTTTATGTTAATATATATAACTAGTCAGTGTTCATTAGGCTGTACAGTTATAGCTAGGTGTCAGCTATGTTGTAATATTGTCGTGTATATTGTAATATTGCAGCGAGGAGGAAATTGTTTCATAATAGTTTATACTTGTAGGTATATATTTTCTGTAACTGTCCATAATATTATATAGTGTTATAAAATGATAATGCAATGTCATCATTGTATAACACTATTGTAGAACGTTACCACCGGACTGATAGTTCCACTGCAATTGATGTAATAATAATAATATTTCTTACTAGTTAAATAATATGAGAACAATTAATTTTGCAAGATTGCTTTCGAAAATCACTTGAAAGATTTGTATTGCTCATAGACAGGAGTGTATAAATCATAATGATACCAGAACATAGGTGTCTTACATTATATGTCTCACATAAAGAGTTTAAACTATCATGCAACTCTAAATCTAGACTATTTGACATTCTTATAATCAATATACATCTATTTTCTTGTGATAAATTACTATAAGAAACA
The DNA here is from genome assembly GCA_036926295.1 of Pachydiplax longipennis. NCBI lineage: Eukaryota > Metazoa > Arthropoda > Insecta > Odonata > Libellulidae > Pachydiplax > Pachydiplax longipennis. The sequence continues at coordinate 25,700,782 of JAVFKF010000012.1, forward strand.
CACTCCCGACGATCCTTGGGGGGATTTTCCGTGCATAATATTTTACTCTCCATCGGTATTTCAATGCTCTAAAAGAATCAAACACAAAATATGCATAAGTATTTTAGCGCTATAATACTAGTAGTACTTATTGAAGAGCTTTTACATAGAGTAGTGGAAATACAAGAGTAGATCTCTGCTAATACAATCCGCGGTCGGGCGAATAAAACTTAATGAATCTATGAAACAGTCTGAAAAAGTACTGCGCAAATAAGTGAATAGTGAATGCTTTAAAAAAATGTAATTGGAGATTTGGATCATCAGTTTTCTCTGATTATTCGTGCATCCTCTTTCTATCACAAGCCTGAATAATCTAGATTACAAGATATAAAATGCCAAGAATATAGGATAAATACCATAGAGAATGTTTCCCAGTAGAGAAATGAAACGCTTATCTAAACATTTGAATCGGATCAATAAAATTTTGATCACACAAATGGAATGAAGCTTTAGTCTAAATGGTATTAACACAGATAGTATAAAGTATTCGATATATTACGAATATTTCACCTAGAGAAAAAAGTTTCAGAGACAAATTTTACGCTCAAAGTTTCACCTCGACTAACTGTGCAGAATTCCATGATCAAAGAGAAACATTGGAATCAAATATTCACCAGGAAACGGTGCCATGTTATAATAGCTCTGTCAAAATCCGCAGGGGATAAAGCGGCGATCGGTTTTTAATCCCAAGCGTCATTTTCATTCCCTTAAGGCGAAACTCAGGCGCGCTATTTTCATAACTGAAGGAGGAAAGCGTTGAAAAGAAGAAAAAAAACCAAAGGATCAGGGGATCTTAGAATTTTCAGAAGCTCGCCAAGGAGGAAAAATCATGGAGAAGAAGTAAGAACTGTGATCAAGAGATGAGACGGTTGGCAAATTACTGATTGATAGGAATATAATCAGGATTTATAATTTGCTATACAGTTTTGAATTTTTCTAAAATATTTACATTACCATTATCCGCCAAATGTAATATCATTATTGTACTCTATTGACGAGGTCAGATCAGAGCGATTTCTCTTCCACCTAATCTTTATAGTTTTTGGAAGAAAATGTACTCAGTTTATGCCAAGCTGTTATCTACAATTATCCCACAAATAGTCATTATATTTTAATACAAACAAAACGATATACAGATATCAATTCTATAAAATCGGTAAAATCTCATAAATACAAACTAATAGATAAGTGAAAAAGAAATATATAGTGTATAGTATAACAGATCTAGATACAATTAAATAAGGAAAGAGTTGGTGTTCGGGAAATAAAACTCTTCAAATAAAGGTTTACGGAGAGAATCCAAAGATGCGGGAAAACGCCCCCACGAAAAAAAGGGCGAAAAACTGCAAAAACATAGAGGTGGAAGTCGAAGAATGATTTGAAGAAGCGAATATTTAGCAGAAAGAGAAGTGAACGAGGGAGTTTGAGCATCTAGAGCGTTTCTTAACCCTCGGATTATAATTTCTGTCAATACTCACTGATATGTGAAAATAAGCACACTTTAATTGATATTTGTTTTAAAGAAGTATCGATGGAGTTTTTTACTGTTAAAGTTCTTTCATAAGAATCATTAAGGGAATCAGAAAACATTTATTCTCCCAATCTTTCCAATTTTTGTAGTGCTAAAAGATAGAAACACAAAAAATTGTTAATTAACTAAATTAACATAATCCTTGCGATAAAAATTAATCACTCACAAGAATACAAGCGTATTGAGGACATTTACTGCAGGAAACAGTAAGCCAAAAAAGTAAAAAAAACATACTTGTCCATAGAGGATTCTAAATTGAATCTCTATTACCAAAGGAAGAAATCGAATCACTAAAATATTTGCTCACTTTCTTCTCGATATGCAAAATTTCATGAGAAGAACTGAAGCTAAAAAACGATTCTCATTTCTTAGTTACGGGTTCCCCACTCTGACTCTACAAAAGAAAACAAGAAAAACATATATAGATGCGGAGAACTCACAAGGGGCAACTCAAGGACCACATCTTCCGTCTGCAGTTTGTTCACGTAGCGCTGAGGAATCTGGGACGTGGAAGATATATTAAGGGAAAAAATAAAAACATCATCGAACATAAACTAAAAGCTATCGGAAAGTGACTGTCCTATTGTCTGCATTACGAAGACCAGCGATACTTCTGAAGCGATTCCTAAGGATAATCTCGTTAAGAAAAATCGGAACATTACAATTCCAGAAATCGAAGGGACATCGTTATCGATAAAATTAGTATTGGTAAAATACTTTAAAAGTAAAACCAAAATTGGTAAGTTCTCCTATTACAGTGACGTGGAATCGTCTTGAGCTGCATTCTTTACCACATTGTATTTTATCCACAGCAGCAGAATAAATCTAAGGACTGTTTTCCTTAGATTTATTCTGCTGCTCTGCTATATTCTCTGCTCTGATTTATTCTGCTGAGAGGGAAAGTTAAAGAAGCACAATGTCTTTTATAATTTAACCACTGACAACGCGGATCGATACTTTCGAGGCAGCTCAGTACTTACGAGAATCTCAGTAATCTCAGCACTATCCTTCGATTTCTTCGTGTATATTTCTATTGTTTTATTTATCGGTTTTTCAATAATTTTTGGTTTCGTAGCGAAAAATGTGGAGCATTTTTATGAATAAAACGTAATGAATATCCATGTTAAAATAGGCTCTTCAGATATCAGAAGGTACTCTTACTATGATGAAATCGGCCAGAGTTTGATTTTATTTATCTAAATCATCAATTTCATTCACACTGCCTGGGCATTTCTATCAATTTTATCTTACCCAACTCGCAATGTATAGTATTAAACCTTAGGTTGTAAAATGTTAGCTTGGTTAAAGGATTGACTGGAGCAACTCTGGATAAAAAAGATGAATTACAGTTTATAGATCTAGAAATTTCATTGTATGTATAGCGTAAATGATAAATCTTTATATAATTTTGTTTAGCGAGGTTTGGGCTTATGAAGAAGGAATGATCTAAATAAAATTCCTTGCATAATAACACTGGGTCATCAGGAAAAAAAGCATTTGAGGAATATGTTACTTGTAGTTCATCATGGAAATTTTTTAGAAAATATTGTATTTACTTAGTTTCCTCTTTCACTTTTTTCTTGCATGGTTTAAAAAAAATGATTTTAATGAAACGCGGGAGTTAGCAAATATGAGAACAGCAATCCAACTACATGTGACGAAAGGAAATGAAGTCATGTTAAGAAAAAAGAAAGCAGAAAGGGAAGATGCTGAACGTTGCACTTAGAGGTGTACGTCTTAAAGACCCAAGAAGAAACAGTAGTGAAAATATCGACATGACTGTAACTTAAGCCAAGGTTTCAACTTTCCAAGTAGGTAACCAATACTATAGAGAGACTCTAACTTTACCACTCTACTTGCTTTGATAATAACATATTCCGTTAGCAGAGTAGATTTAACTAAAAATGGTAGTTTAGTTGTTAGAATACCAACTATAGGTATTTATTTAGACTATATTAAGATTGGAAAGTCTCTTAGGGAAAGTTCAGAAGTGGATGAAAATCAGCGACGGAATTTATCTTAGGGGAAAATAGTATCAACGTCGGGAAAAAGCCCACCTTCTGCCATTGCAAGGTAAAAGATGAAAAGAAAATGTGTGTACAACATGGAAATTACAAGAGCAATTTTAGGACAAAAACTACGTAAAATTGAATTAATTACTGAACACATTGCAAAATCATTTACTAATAAAGAGAAATCAATGAAAATCAAAAGGAATTTATCATTTTAAGCATACTGAAAATATCCAAAAATTAAAGGAATTCTTCAAGGAATCAAAAGAAATATTTGAATAGACAATTTCATAAGAAAGCTTAAGGAAATCGAATCTAAAGATGATGATATATAGTATTCAGTATATGCTATGTACAGTATATATCATATTCTTTAGTTTGAAGGTATTAAGATTTTAGTAAGAGTGCTCAACAGTAAGAGATAAGATTTTAGTAGGAATACTCAACAGTATAGTGCCTGCCCGGGTAATGGAAGTCCAAGGTTCAAATCCCAGTCATGTCGATAAATCTCGCTTCTCTTTATCCTAGAGAAGATGTGTTTCCCTTATTTTTATTTACATTAATTTTCGTCATATGGACAAAACAACCTTAAGCGTTCTTATGCCAGACGGCAATCAAAGGATAAAGGTGGATGAAAGGGAGAGGAAGGAAGAAAATAACCAGGGAAAAGCAAATAAAAGTCGTTAAATGGAGGTGTACAGGTGCAGAGACACTAAGAGCGGGTTGAAGCAGAGAATGGATCGATGTGGGGTGTGTTGTAAAAATGTGCTCAAATGCAAGGGGTGAAGTTAGTATAGGGTTGAGGGGTTAGTATAGGGTTAAATTTTAAGATTCCGTCATTCTCCCTTTCTCCATCACTAGCTGCTTGGTATACAAATGCTTATGACATATATTTTAAACTGGCGATCAGAGTTACAAACATGTCGAATAATAAGTAAAGCTCGGAATAAAGTAGAGTATCTTCTGTTAATCTTAAGAAATGATGGATTATGACAGAACGGCAACTTTCTCTATGAATTTCGTTTCCTAGCATAAAGTATACAATCTAAGGTCTGTTATATTTGAACATCAGGTTTATAGTCAAATTAAAATTTTTAATATAAGAGAATAGTTTGATTACTAAAGGTATAAAAACTCTTCTAAAGCCATATTTCTCAGCGTTAGAACCTGTGTTTAAACCACGGTCTGGAAACTACTACTGGGAAGTCCGAGAATATCACAATAACAATAAGAATCACCGAAAAAGCATATCGATACCCAAGCTATTGTCTTCAGGGTCGAAAAATTTTAAAGGGTAATACTAATACATAGTTGTAGGACTTCCTGCAAATTCCAGACCTGGCCTCAGGACCTTTTTAAACCTCTAATTCATTAGCAGCCGAGTTCTTTCCTTACAACGACTTAATTATTATTGCAATATTCTTCCGTTAGCATAGAGAGACAATTGCGTCTACTCCTTACAGCCAGTCTTATTTCACCCTAGTCTTTTGAAGACCCACCACAGAAGGTTCGCTACCGACGTTTTCGTTGCGGAGAATTTTCGCTTGAGGGTATTTCGATACAGAACTTTTTCGTCATAGAACACTTTCGTTACTTGTTGTATTTGCTACGATTTTTTCCGTTGCAAATGCTATTCTAAGTAGTTATACCAATTACTTACTTTAGCGAAAAATTTTGTTTATGAACCATTTATACTACATAATACTCGTACTATCGGATTTTCAATCATGTAACCCTAAGTTTTGTAAATTTTTCACAAACTTGGATGATAACGTATCAGATCAACTCTTGCATCAAATTAAAGGTAATATTCTATATTAATTCATTTTGTGTTATTTGGGCAGAGAGAGTTAAATTTACCGTGAGGAAATATCTAAACCAAGGTATCTAAAAATAGTACTTTTTGCAAGTTGTGATCGAAAATAATCTGTAGCAAAAATGCTCTGTAGCGAATCCTTTGTAGCGAAAACGCCTTTAGTGAAACTATAATAGTAGCGAAAATGTATATGTAGCTTCCGGACCCCCCCGTCTTAACATTTCTTTTCGTCTTGAGACATTTCTTTACCCTGCTTAATTCTCTTAGATTTATTCCTCTAATTCTCCCAAATCTGGAGATTATCATCTTTTATTTCTCCTCGTATACATCTCTGTATCACTATTACGAACGAATAAAAAAACATCGGCCTTCCGAGATCGCGTAAACATTAACGTTTCTCCTCTTTTTGTAGTCTCAAAAAAACCTTGAACAAACAAGTTTGAACTCTTAAACCTTTACATCGCGTCATTAATAGGGAGCAGTATCGGATAAGCTAAAGGGGATATCCCGATGTAAGCCGCTTCAAAAATGCCTCTGTGACTTTCATCTTATTAGCCTTGTCAGCGGGAGTTGTTTGTCGAAGATCCGTGAAAAATCCTCGAAAAGAAGAGTGTTTAAGAAAAGAAAAAGGAGGAAAAAATGGAGCGAAGGCTTGTGCTCCCTTTCTTTCTCCTATTAAGACCGATCTATTAAGGCTCCTTTGTGAAGGCAATGCAGACGCAAATCCTAAGGCATGTCTCCGCCACCGAATAAATAAAAGTGAGCGAGAGGGGAGAGAGCGGGGTTAAGAAGTGTTTCAAAGAGCGAGAAGGAGCAAGATGGCTACGGGTGAAGAGCTCCAGACGTAGAGGAAGGGGAGAATCTCATGGACCAGGAGCTGGAAAACCGCGGTGCCCTTAACTTTATTATAAACTTGATCCGACGTTCGCTGAGATTCGAACGCATTAGCGGTTTGCTGGCGACGAATATTCTATAAGCGCGAATATCAAATTCACCGAATTTCTTCGCCGGGATGTTTAAATTGAGTTAGGAGGAAAACCTTAAATCGTATCACGAATGAAATATGCATTAGCAAAGAGGGCGGAATTGTGGAAATGAGAGCGAATCTCTGACGGAGAGACGGTTTTTAAATGTGTTCTGGATCTTGTACAACTCTTCGATACTTTTCTTACTTCTTGAAAAGTGGGTAGTCTGTTTTTAGGGTATAAATTTGAGGAAAAGAGCAGATATACAACAAAGCATGAAAACAGTTTAAATGTAAAATAGTATATAAATAATATAATATATAAAATAAATTTTAAAAAATTAGCATATAACAAATTAATCATGTAGGAAATATTTATGTAAAGCGCGCTTAAATTAGTATTCAGTTATTTAATTTTACTTTTATAATTACTTCATCAGCGAAGATAATATCGCAATTATGGGCTCCTACCAGGAATCGAACCCCAGATTTCTTTCACCGAAATTAAACGCGCTATCCACTTAGTTATTCAGGAGTCCAGTTGATATATTATGATCCCTTTTAATATTCTAAATCAATTTTTGGTTTTACTATAAGGCGTTCCGGAAAACACCAAGTCTTTTACACGAATAAAGATATTTCGCGTTTCCATACAAAGATGAAATTATTTCAAATTTGATTTAGTTAATCGAACCTTTGAGATGATGAAGCTGAAAATTTAATTTAATTTAAGAAATCTCTCGTCTGAAGTTCGAGATGGGTATTTAGAGAACACGTTAAATTCGAATAGTAAATTCTTTATATTCTCATAGTGCTTTCGACTTTAAGTCTTCACTGCAATTTGTTACCGGAAAGAAGTTTCAATAGCAAAAAATAAGTGTAGACGATGAGAAAGTGACTCTAACATGCAGGAAATGAAGGATGAGGTGGTAGGAGAACCCAGAGTAGTTATCTCTGTAAGAGGATACCTTCCTCGCAACTTCAGACACCTTCAAGTTGATCCTAGATTAGAAGTGGCAACCCATCGTACTGAGACATAAAAAATATTTCGCTACTTTACGGCGAGTGTTCTTTTTTTCTCAACAAGCCTCTGATTTGCTTTGCAATATTTTTAGATGTCGGCAGACTTGAGAAGCCACTCTCTAAAGTTTCTTGAACCGCAGATGACAGGTGTAGCCAATCGAGAGCGCTGAATCACCCTTGCCAACTTTTGACCGTTAAAGGTGTTTTCAATCATTAAAAAGTTTTATTATTTAATATATTTAATACTTGAGGAGCATAGATTCGTTTCGTTATCAAAATCTAAAAGGGAGGGATAGCAAAAAATTAGGGTAATGTAGTTATAAACAAAAAAGGATAGTATTCAATTAAGAAGGTGAAATTAATTTAGGTGAACATTTTTGATAAAATAGATTAAAGTATTTGCAGATGGTTTGAAAGTGGATCATTTCTTGAGTATATAAAAATTTTGCAGTGAAATTTATTTTTAAATTGTCTTACTATATAAAATATTTGGATTGTAAATGGAAGTTTTGAATTTTGTATAGATTTTTATGATGTATTACTTTAAGAGTGGTTTCCCTCCCAATAAGGGTGAATATCAAAAAGGGTTTATATTTAGGTTTCCCTGTCAATAATGCCATCTATATATATCAATAATAATAATAATGTCTAAATGCTATCTATAATAAAACCATCAATCAACCATTTGATCTGTTGCTATCTATGATCTTTCCATAAAAATAAATAACTTTTAGAAAAGGAGCCATAAGATCGACCGTAATTGAAAAAATATTGCGCAGTATCTTTTAGAAATATAAAATTTGAAAGATAAAATAGAGAGGTAAGGGTGTAACTCATTTCAAAAATAAAAGGAGAGAGTTAATTAGTTCGGTGAAGATGAGACTAGTCAGCCTCCTCCCCATATAAGCATCATAGGGCATTTAAATCAATACAGCTATACAATGTGACCTTCAGATCGATTAATTGATTGAAAAGGGATTCGTAGGTACAACGAAAAGAGATGAAGATTGTAATAAAGAAAAAATATTCCGGCTGTGAGAGAACACCCATAAGGATGAATATCGCTCATACCATACACTGAAGAAGAACTTTCTCATCTGTTCAACCTTAGATGACAAAGAATATTTATGTTCTGATATATATTGTATCAGTACATAACTTTTCTAATTTTACCGTCCATTGATTATTATTGTAATCTCTCACTCTCTCTTTCTTTCACTTATTCCAACAACTACCGGAGATTTCTCAAACTCTACTTCTCCTTATGTATGTTTCCCCTCAGCGGTAATTTCAGAGATAAAAAATACAACGGATTTTTCTCGACCAAATGATTCTTCCTTTTCTTAATTCTATTCTTACTTGTAAAAAATCTGTGTATATTTTAGGTTTTATTGTTTTTATAATTTAAATTTATTTTATGTATATTGGATTGCTTTCTGAAGAGAATTAATTAGAAGATAAGACTGTTTAGTTACAAAGGCGTTTGTATTGTAAAGCGTATAAAGCCTGCATTAATCGCTGAAAGATTTAGATAAGTTTTTAATTAATCACCTTTTGAGGAAATTCAATTAAAAACATTTCGAGCAGTGGCGCACCCAAAATTTTTTTATGGCGAGGGCATTTTCTCTATTTTTGCATAAAAGAATAACCAAAATGTTACTTTAATTGGTATATTTTCAATTTTATATCGCGTATAAGAGAGCATTCCTTTTATCCTTGGTCTCAGAAGATTTGAGTTAAATGATGTAACACCTTTTTTTCCTATTTTCCAATTTTAGCTACCGTGTAACCGTGATTTCCAATTAAAGATTAATTTGGGTTTTGTACAAAGTTAAAGAGGATACAAGGCCCCTCTGCCCCCCCTTTGGGAGCACCACTGTTTTCGAGTATTCCATGCTTGATCTTCAGCTAGATTTTAGAATAGTTAACCAAACGGAAGAGAAATTAATCAAAAGGGAAAGAAAGTGTGGATCACTGCGTAAATACTCGGAAAATCTGTGCGTATATTTAAACCAACATGCATTTACTTTAGTACCCGAATAGAATTGAACAGTGACTTTTAGTCAAATACACTATCATAAACGTCGCAGGATCTTCAACCCTGAGATGAGAGCGTAGGAGAGTCTCGACTCAACCCGGCGAGGATCCGACGCATCCGCTTGCTTTTCGAAGGCGCCCTTCCTGTGAGAGGTGCTTCCCTCCGCACCATGTCACGTCTTCCACTCCATAATAAGGAGAGTGCCTCGGCTAAATGCAAGGACTCCGAAAGGCGCTTGGAAACCGATTCCAGAAGCCTTATAGGCGTGTTTAGCGAGCAAATGAAGGCGAGACAGAGCGACGGGCTTATAATTGAGGGTGGTGTGCAGGAGAGAAGTGGTTTCGGAAAGATATCCGAGTTGACCTCTAAAGAAGGGGGGACTTTCCTGAGGGAGAACGCTCTCAAGGCTGCTGAAATTTCAGCTCCTTACTTCGACTTGAAGTAAGGATCGACTTCTGCGAAACTTCACCGTGAATAAGTTTTGTGTCGTGGGATGTAATTTCACATATTTTCACGTAGCGAGAGCTGGCTGAAAAGTGTGAGAGGGTGAAAAGTGTCTGTGGCCCGAGGAAAAGAAAAGTTGAATGAACTTCTAATCGACGTCTGAGGGAGTGGAGTTCATCAAAGAATCATGTTCCACTCAACTTTTGCCTTACAACTTTGTAATACAAAAATCACCGTTTTGTGGTGCAGCTACTCTTCAGGCGATTTTTATTGAGGTGTAACTGTAACTCTGCAGGTTAAACTGTAACTCTGCGTATTCATTTATGCAACACTTCATCCCCCTTCTCAATGATAGCTCTCCTAACAAAAGAAAGACATAATCTATCCTTTATACTCAATCCAATGAGTATGTTAAAGGGCTTCCGGTTAGCGATGCGGGTAACTCTTTCGATTTTGGTGGTCCCGGGTTCGACCTCGCGATGGGGGATCACGTGCGATATAATCTCCGCTGTCGAAGCACTTTTACATTACTACAGTAAAATTATTTTAGAACATGCTTGATAATAAATACCTCCTAGTGAATCAGAAAGATTCCTTTGATTCAATCAAGAAATTTCTGAGTTAATGGAATGCAGCTGTACAGAGTGAGCCAACTATCTTTCATCGTATCGGCTAAAGAGACTGGACCAAACACATGATTAGAATGTATTATTTCAGTATGTGCATGTTTTCAGTACAAATGAAGTGAACTTGAATGTAGAGGAACATTGTTAGTGCCGAAATTTAGGTCCTTGTAAAGGGATAGAGGGGAGTATGAAACAGCAAATTCCTCGCATAGGAAATAGTTTTATCGAAGAACAGTCTCCACACGATTGATTACAAATATCAGATTTAAAAATTTCATAGTTAAATCAACTAATATTTGTTTTGAGACCCGGCGATATGAGGACGGCATATCCTTTCAGAGGTAATTCAGTACCTGGGAAAAATAAGAAACCCCATACTCATTTTCTGACTTTGATTCAAAACATCAATGAAGAAGATTGAGAGCTCACATAATTTGATATTTTTGCGATGAGCTTAGAGGTGGATACAAATAACTAAAGCCAAAACTAAGAGTCTCTCTTATTCTGATTTTATTTATGAAAAATTCATTAAGGAGACGAGAGGAAAATTGCTATCTAGGATTTGGGAAAGGAGAATCAAAATTGAAAATAAGATCTAAATAAATGGGAACTCAGGAGCAAATAAAGTTAAATGAATGTGTGGTCGTAAGTTATTATGAATTTTTTGACTGATAAACTCTATCCGGCCCTTAGCCAATCAAGTCAAATCAAGAAAAAGATCTGGAGAAGATTATGGTGAATTGGATGAGATTAAAACGGTGTATTCATTTAAAGATATACAGAAGTTAAAATTAGTGATATGAGTAGAACTCTAATCTAGATCTTCCACTTTCCGAGCATGTTTTCTAACCACTGTAATAACATGGTGAATCACAGTAGTTCAGTGGTTAGAATGCCTGTCCTGGATGTGGAAGACCCTGGATCGAGTCCCAATTTCCACCACCTTTTATCAATTGAATTTTAAGATCGCACACCTACATGTGCTAAGACATCATCTCTCCCCTTTCTTGGTGTACTTATTCATTGGCAAATCTATGACAAATAGCTTCGTCTTCCCTACGAATTCGGCGATGATAAATATTCAATATATACTGCAAACCGATATGGACTTGAAAACTATTTTCAGCAAACTAATCATGCATACGGACAGAAAAGTTATAAAAAATGAATGCTCTGAATCGCAAACATTTTATTTTCCACTTACTCAAAATAGATTGCAATTTCGATTGGTTTAAATAGCCCATTTTCGATATGAATTAAATTCTATCGATAGTATCTAATATTTACAGTTGTTTTCTGTATACGAGTACATTTCGTTACGACCAAAAAATATGGCTCTGTAGCAACGATATTTGAGTAATGGTTTATTTTACTGCGCAGAGAGGCTTCATGAGAAATTGATTCATGAGTTTCTGCTAAAAGGGCCAATAAACTAAATTTGATGAATTGGTTATCTAATTTATTTCACACCATACACGGGATGTGTATTGAACATTGAAGTATCCATTAGCTCTTTGATGAGAGCATAAAAGATAACATGAATATCGCAATCGCCATAAGTGACGAGTTATTAAACCATCTACAGATATAAAATTTTCGAAATATATGCGTCTAAAACTCCTCCAACTAAACCTTTGCCATTACAGCTACGCTTTACGGCAGGAAAAGCCCTCTTTAGAGATATTTATCGCGGATAAATAATTTAGCCTCGTAATTCAGGTGCAGTCATAATGTTAAAATGTCACCTATCACTTTAATACTCGGAAACATCGATCTCTGCTTTACAGCGTTTCTATCAAACTACATAAGATGAAAATTTAATCATCGAAAACGTATGGGCTTTAGTGAAACCCTATATATCGGAAATTAACTTTAAATGACGAGTGGAAGTTGTAATTACCATGATAGCAATCTGAGCTTGAGTAACGTTAGGTAAAAAATTGGAAAATAGTGGTTAGAAATCAAAATGTAAGAACTTCCGTATTAAAGTTTAGTTTAGGAATAAATTTTATGCAAGAATTAAGCTCTCATACATTCTCATTTCTCCCTTACTCCTCATATGGGCACCATAAGAAAATGTCTCTCAAGACTATATGTCGCTCCACACGGCTGACGATTACACATTATTTTAGGCGTTATGTTCTTTCATTCAGTTGGAATATTATTCTTATTTACGTCTGTATTTCTAAGTAAGATAAGTTATCATCTTTATCGAGTCTCTAAAAATGGCTATCGCTTTCACGTTTTACAAGAAAAGATTCTATGTAAGACAACATTATATATGTGCTCCCAAAATATTTAATATGTTACACTAAAATCTGCAATTAATTGGATTAATTAAATATGTAGTCATTTGCAATTCTATGTATTATTTTTCCGGAGGAGTTTGAGAGAATACCAACACTTTTAGATATTACACAATATGCCTCCATCAGTGTGGTGGATTGCTGTTCACTTAATACCTCTGCGTAGGTGTATGATACCGATTCGCAAGCGCTCTTTTACCAATTTAAAGGATGAAACACAACGAATTCAAGACACTTAAGACCTTCCGAGTAGGCTGATGACGTTGGTCTCATGTGGCACGTGTGCCAAAAGTGATAGCGCGGGATCGAACCCAACACGAAGACTCAGAATTATATGGCCGCCAATCATACCGGGAGATTTCATTTTCATCAATTTTTCTACGAATGCCGGTAAAAAATCGGATTAGAGGCTGATCATTTAAAGTATTCGAGGACATTCAGGATTCCTCATGATCCCGATGGAGGACGGATGTCATGCATGTACAGCTATAATGATGTCTTACTTAATGTCTCAGTTGCAAAAAACGAAAATTTTCACAAAATTTTCAAAACCAAGAGACTGCTGATTTTGGAAGTATTTCTCTGGGCTTCTTCCACAAAATTATTTTGGATCGAAAACCGAGAGCACGAAATACCAATAAAAAACAAAGAATTCAAAATCGGCAGCAAAAAAATCGGCATATTTAGCGTGCTAAAACTTTTTGACAGGGAAAAAGAAAATATCGGAAATCCGATAAATATCTCGTAGCATCCCAGATTTGAAAAATTTAAATTAAGAGTGATGATCGTATGATCTTGGGATGTGCGAAAATAAATAATATTTAATGAAGTTTCTTAATGGTCATTGAAAGCTGTTTTAGGTACTAATTCTTTGAAACATTGATAAATAACACATTTTGGAAAACTTTGCGTTTTTCGTAAGCCATCACCTCAACCATTTTGAACTCTCTTTTTACAGGAATGCAATTGCAAAAGTTGGTACCAAAACGAATCAATAGGGATTAATTATTGACTTTCCGTCATTTTAAAAGCATTTCATGATGCTGAAAGATTGGATTAGTTTCGTTGATTATATAGAAATTCAATTTGAATGGATGGGAAAGGACTGTGTGTGCTGTTAGTTGGTGATTTTTGGGCCATACACGTCCAATTAAGGCCAGTCTAAGAATAGATCTTAATTTTTCTCGATATTTTTCATTTTATTCAAAAACCATATTTAAGCAAAAATGTATTTAGTTTTTTAAATGAAAAATTAGCTTTTGATTGAGTGAATTGCATTTTTGCGTCGAATTTGTTTTTCGTATGATTAATTTTCGTATGATTAATTTTTTTATCATTCATCGTTGGATTATTGTAATAATAGTCTCCATCTCCAATGAATTCTTTTAAAAGTATTTATAGATTATATTTATTTATAGTTTCCGATAAATATGAAATTTTCTCTCTCACTGTTATTACTGTCTTAAATACTCATTTCTTTTCTTCTACGTTCTTCCTTCTGTTCCACATGTACGTTCCTCTGTTTGTATTCTAAAATTTATTTATTTTAATTATCCATTATTTACCTAAGATACTGCGTATTTATTCATATGGAAAGAATAATGATCAGGAGGCTGTATGTGATAGAACATCTAAAACCTTTTACAAAAAATACGCCCTTTCTATTAGTTCAAGATAAAACTCAAGTTACCTACATCCGCTTGCGAAGAAAATATTTTAAGAAATTTTAAACTGACCGAAACCGTGATGGACTACCCCTTTGTCAATAATTTAATAAAATCTAGGCTGGATAGAAAGATGTTAATTATCAAGAGATAATACGAAAGAAAATTGAAAGAAATGGAACATTACTCTTTCCGACCGCAGTATGGCTGTGGTGGTACAACTCTGTTTCCTCTTGTCCAAACCCTGGAAGACGTTCCAGATGGTGTTGGTCTCAGTGGAAACGAGGCTGCAGTTTCGAAGTCCTTCGAATCGCTGTGCGGAGTTTGATAACATTCCCTCCCTCAGGCAAAAAGGGAAGGAAGAACTGGACGACTGATCTCAGCATTATTTTCAAAGCTCTAGTAATATCTCCCTAGGAATAACAGAAAGAAAGCTTTCGATTTTTCTTCTGAACCTAGGTTTCCAGTAATGCTAACTTTGTCTTTTTTATGGGAGGAATTCTTTCATTCGAAGCTCAGTTCCGTACCGTATGTTCGATGGTATTGCTTCTTTCAGAACATAATGCTCATGCTAACGTAAGCATATGTTTCGAGATCCAGTAAAGTCTGTCTTATTGCCACGAATCTTTCTTTCCACGGACTATTTTTTTCACTTTGACTTTATAGTTTATGTATTCGAAGAATGAAAAAGAAAATAGCTCACCATCAAAGTATTTATACCTAAGTTTTCAGCATTGCTGTCTATCGTAGGGAATTTTATTTAAACACAATCCTAATAAATATTTGTAATTTTTGAAATGTTTTTAATCCTTAGCCATCGTTCACAGAATCTCTCTCAGCCGGACACACATCGTTTCTAGAAAACATATTGAGTTTTCATGTATATATTTCTGTCGAGATTCACCGACGTTACTTGCAGTTCAGGATTATAGGAATATCAGCATTTGAGGATTAAACAAACAGCATTAGTTGCCTTTACAATTATTTAACTGCAGAAATTTTTTTCTTGCTTCATATTCAAACAAATTTTCCGATAGCATGACAAATGACTCAGGATGAACTTGCCTCTGAATTTCAATGGCTCTAAAGTTACTCGATTACATACCTCAGAGCACAATATACGTATGTTATTTTAGAATTTTTCTCCATATTCCTGAACAATGCAAATCATCTTTAGCCATCACACTAAAGAATCACTCCCGAAAGAATAGCTGCTCAAGAGAAACTGATCGCATCGCAAAAGAAAACTAGTAGAGATCTTTCTAACGTTTTGTTAAGAGAAAAGTTTTCATAAGCTATTCGAGCTAACGTTGGTGGAGTTTCCTCTCCAAAAACATCTCCAGAAAAAGAGGTTTCACGAAAAATAATTCATCGAGTGAAATAAAGGCTTGAAAATACACATATCGCAAAATTTGCATAATTCACCTAAAATAAAAGAGATTAAAATAATATCGATGTAAGTACGATTCATAATTGGATTCTCAAATAAAAGCGTGAAAAGGAGGCAAAGAAAATACTTTTCCAAGGTAGCATAGAAGATAATGCATGTAATGTTGTTGTTGTTGCTCATTTTCTTGTGCGGTGACTTTATTGGGAAGGTTAACTTTATCACGAAGATACTAAGAAACAAATTGAATCGTTAAAAGTAAATGATTACATGATTCATCTTTAAATGAAACATTTTATTAGCTAATGAGGGAAGGGTTGTTGTTCAAACCGGTTGGATGCAAAACCAGTAAAGGATGCACTTAGGTTTCCTTCACTTCGGAAGTTATATTCACAAAGACTTGAGGGAACTGATGCTTGAGGGAAAAGAAAATTCTGAGCAATCAGAAATTTTATACCCATTTTTATTTGTTTTCTTATTATTTCCCTTTAAGAGGTTTGAAATTTAAAACAGAAATCATTGTTTGACTACAAATAGACTGGTTTACTTTTAGCCAAGGGAAAGGAAAAGGTATTGCAAAATATCAATAAACATCGAATACCCACCCAAGTGATGGAAAAAATGCATTGATTCCAACGTATTCACGTTCTGTAAAAACGTAATTTATTTTTCCCCCGATGGCCTTCAAAAGAACCGTGGTTTCCATAAATTTATAGATTGACATCATTCACATGATAAAATTTCGTTACTAAAGAAATGAAAAGTATTAATTGAAGATTCATAGCAAGAAGCTCTCTCTATATGTGTATTAAAATCTGTAGTCATGATGAAGGGTAGTTGATAATAGAGGTAGCAAATTCTCGTAGTGTATCATTCTAATGAGTGTAGTGCATTAAACGGGAGAAACAGGTGCGAGATGGTTGAATGTGCACTGAGAGCCATTTTGGCTCACCGTTATCGACAACGACATCGGTAGGTCATTTACTGCCGTGTTTTGTTTTCTTTTAGAATGACGATTAAGAGTTTTACGGCGCTTTTTTTACTAACGACGACTTCATGAATAAACTCCGGAATCAAAAGAACAGTACAAGTAATGGATTGGAAAGGACGGAGCGGCTTTCAATGAGGTG
Source organism: Pachydiplax longipennis (assembly GCA_036926295.1). NCBI lineage: Eukaryota > Metazoa > Arthropoda > Insecta > Odonata > Libellulidae > Pachydiplax > Pachydiplax longipennis. The sequence continues at coordinate 25,717,762 of JAVFKF010000012.1, forward strand.
AAAGCAGCTCTCTCCACTGGCAGTCTGCTTTCAGGGGTACAGCATTGAATAGGTCATAAAAAATAAAAGGAAATGTAACTTATAAAATGCTGCTTCAAAGGGTTAAAAAATCTGATCTCGAATATATGTGGGTCCGGTGAAAAAAACCAGTGATACGTATTTGAAAATTTGGTCGACATTTTATATTACTTTATTGAAAGGTTTTCCTATCTAAAAAGCAGCCGTATCGTCATGTATATCGTCCAAAAAGAAGTACGATATATTCTGATCGTTGTTTTTTGCCCATAAATTAATAACTATCTATGCTAAAAAATACTTAAGTATACACTAGTTCGGCCTTTACTTAATTAAGCTCTTGAGTTCAAATTTGCATTAAGTTTCTGCTCTTGGAATCATAATGTAACAGAAAATAACACGCTATGTTATCCAAATACCAAGATATTTTATAAACAACCGATTATAATGTAGGCTGACTTCTTAAAATTGGAATAATACGTGTAAATAAATAGTTTGGGTTATATATAAAATGTGGGACTAAATTCTTTCTTTGGGGTTTCATATAATTTAAGTTAAACTTATGTTATATTTGTTATAACCGGAGTCTTTAAGCCGACGAATTTTTTCCGAACACAATGGGTGTTCTTTAATGTTATGGAAATGAATTTTCGGAAATTGTATTCGAGATGTATTCAGATTTAAATTTTAGAGCGTAATGTCTACATTCTATCGGTTTTAAATTCTTAAATTTATTACCTTAAGTCCCTCGTATATATTTTATTTTTTAATTCAATGAAACGATCATTGACCATTGTAAACATGGATCTCTTATTATCAGATGATTTTCGTTTTTTGCTTCCATATATATGTTAGGATGAAGAGTTGATTTCTCGTCTCTCATTCAATAAATATTACATGTATCTTTGTATAATATAACAACAGTAGTCTTTTATTCATCGGAACACAAAAATCTCCTGTTGGTTTGTATTCTTTCTTTCTTTTTGTCTTCTGCCCTGGTTTAGGCTTAATGCCAGTTCTGGGTTCTCATTTACTTTTTCTTGGTCCTCCGACACTTCTTTTACCCAATGGCTTATACTCCAAAGCCTGCTTTGGATATCTTCCTTTGGGTATTCGTAGAAATATCTTTCCCTTTCTTTCATTTCTTGTATTATTCTGCTAATCTGATATGGACTGAAAATCTAACTCTTCTCTTATAGATGTATCCCTTATCTTGTCCAACCTTAATGAATATTTTTGCCGTATATTTTCTTTTTGTTTTATTCGGAGCCAAATCGAAACCGATGGAATCTGTTATTTTAGCTATAGTGAAAACCGAATCCGACCGAAGCAAATGAAATTATTGAATCCAAATCGAAACCGAGAAGGATTTTCTACTTCGTTCCAACTGTCAGTTCCCTAAAATACACATTTTACTTAAAATTAATCAGGAATTCATAATCGGAACTTAAAAGTAATCGGAAAGGGTTTACAAAACGTGTAATTACGACTTGTAACTATCTGTTACGAAGTTTAATTCTAAATTTTATATCGCTATATTGAGAACGATGAAATACATAATTGATTAATGAATGTCAGATATTTATTATATTACAATGGTGGGAGCAAAAAATATCGGTTCGAACCGGAATGAGCGGAAGCAAAATCGGGAGGGAAATCGGAACGTAACCGAAAGTTGGTTCGGTAGCTGAACTGGAGTGAAAACTGAAACAAAAATATTACGGTCCGATGCCCTGTTGTTTGTTAACATGAGTTAAGTCTGAGTTTGTCTTCTTGAATCAACCATAAGTTTCTGACAGTTGGAATAGAAAACTCTAGTACTCTAAGCTTTAAGAGCTAGAAATCATACTTGTATCTAATTTTGTCCTTTGTTGGAAAAATTTGTCGTAATTTGCAACCAACAGTGTGTTTCTGTGTTATCCTTCTGATTAAATTTGAAACCTGACAACTATATAGTGAAAGAGAAAAAATAATTGCGGCAAAAACCAAAAATTTTCAAGATACAGCATGAAAAAGCTTCAGAATGTATCTTAAACGACTCTTTTGATGAGCATAGTAATAAACAGGAAATAAGAGTCCCACACCTACAACTGTTTCTTCATGAGTACCAAAATGCCATATTCGGTGAATATCTTCCTTTCGTGAAGGAGAAATTACGCGCCGTGCAGGAGGGAATCGGATAAAGAAGTTATTGCTTGTTCGTAATCGCTCAACGTGGCAATCTTCTCAAGGAATGCTGTCCTCTTTCGGAGGAAAGAAGGCGAAAACGGTTACAGCAAGTGCTACGCGTTCTTCCATTTGTTACGCGTTCCAGAATGACGCAATTTCGCGCTCTCCTCGAGAGACAGTTGCCGCGTATTTTTACGACGACGCTGCAATTGGAGAATTCCTCTCTGGTGGGCTTCTTTGCAATAATCCCGTTGATGGCGAGTGGCGGAATTGCGCCCGGAGGAATGCAATAAAGGCGATGCACTTTCCGAGCTGACGAAATTGGAATCCAATGAAATTTTCCTAAATTAGAGTTAATGCCTTGAATAAGAGTTATCTCCCAAATGAAGAGAGCGCACGTTGCGAATTTAAGCGGCTGTCGCATTTCTTACGAAGGAAAACACGGCGTCTCTGAAATTGGGGCATTCGACGCGGTTTTCATGGTCCAGAAACCGTTCGAAAGGTCCTTAATTAGGGTTTTGATGCGCTCATTAAAACTGTGGGTGTCTCAATTCGAGAGAATTTTTTTCCGAATTGATGAAGTGAATCTTAATTAAGCGCGTTTTTACCGGAATCGTATTATGCATCAGCAGAGTAATGTTTTCCGATAGAAACACAGTATTTAGATCGATATAAATCGATTTGTAATCAAAGTGACTTTCGAATTCCTCTCAGAAAAGCTATGGAAAATTGAACTTATTTCAATTGTAAAATTCAGTATTTCCTAGGTATAAAGATGCCAAATACCATTTTTTTCTTATTGGGAACATGGTTTTGCGATCTTTAATTAGCGAAAAGTCATAAATTCTTATAAAATGCACAGACTAGTAGTAGTTCTGCTAGCCTGTCTCTTTTCTCTTGCATAAATTCTTATCTGCTGACTGTGATGAAATGTAAAATGAATACCTCAATTAAACGGGTTTTTATCTCTTTTAATGAGAGATTTTAAGAGGAACCGAACCAAATACAGAAACCGATAAAACTGTGATTTTAGAGGGAGTGAACAGCGAACCCAACAGAAACAAATGGAATTCCTGAACCCGTATCGAAACGTGAAACTATTTATTTCGTTCCGGTATTCAGTTACTTACAATATAAATTTTACTTAAAAGTAATTAAAGAACGAATTACTAAACATACGTAAATCGACTTGCAACTAAATATTACTGAGTAATACAATATATAAATCAATGTGTAACCAAATTGGCTTGGGCTTAATTCGTGAAAAACTATGAATAATTGAATTAGAATTTTCTTAAAATAAAGTTCCCAAATTAATAATAATTAATATGAAATAATAATAATTATAAATAATTAATATTAAATATTTAATAAATTAAAATTTTATTTGATAAATTAAAATAATTAATATTAAATATTTATTATTATTAATAATAATTAAATATTAATAGTATTGAATTATTAAATATTAATTGTATTTCCAAAATCAATAGGAAATAATAGAAGCAGAAAGGCATATTTTGGACAAATAATTGTGAACCTAGGAATATTTCCCAAGGAAATATGAAAATAAATTACGAATTACCGTCCAGCCTGCCCACAGGCTTCCAAAAGGGTGCCTACAAATATTATAGCTAGATAACATTACTAGGAAGAGCATCCGCTCAGCGAGTGGAGGATCTGAGTCCAAGGCTCGGTCCAGTCAAACTTTTCTCGTATTCGACTTTCCTTGGGATTAAGCAATAAAAGATGAGAAAGCAATCTTATGTCCGTATTTTTCAACCTTCTTGAATTCGGGATTTCTTTTTATATTATCTTTTTTTGTTGTTGAATCCTTCTGTAACTAACTTTACGTTGTGTACTTTATTGCTGCTTACTTTTGGGAATTAATACATGCTTTTTCATATTTTAATTTTGATAATGGAATTGATGTATCCATCCATTTGTCATTTAGAAGAGCGCTTTAACCCTTAATTATTTCTCAATTTTATCTATAAGTGTTATTTTAAGAGTTTAGCAGATACAAATCTGCCTGAAACCTGCAGACCTCTAGGAGAGTGCACTGATCAAGGTTTACTCATCTTAATTTCAGATAATTATCTGATTTATGATTAACTAATTAACTAAATAACTAAATAATGATAGAATTATCTGATAATTAACTATTTAATTGATGGAGTTTATTTAACGGTCCTCGGAAATAAACGAGATAAATCTTTTAAATGAAGGAACGCATTAGAGGTATGAGATACATGAACAATTTACGACGAATATAGTCTAGCTAATTTAATTTCCATAGTTGAGTAGGCTTAAATTATCGAGTCATATACACAAGGGTTAGACAGATGCGTTTGTTTTTAAACTTTCGTAAGGATTGGTATGATTGTATGTACGTGGTAAAGATCTGAGCGGGAAATGGCGACGGTACGTCCTAATGCGGCAGACATTTGCATGGAAATCTTGAGCAACGTGCTTTGCGATGGACGCCATTCGCAAGAAAAACCTTATCGTCGAGTTGATGGATCAAATTCGGGAGGATTTTCATTTTGGCACAATGCTCCATTTCTTCGACGAACTTCCTTTCTCATCGGCAGGAGGAAAGAGACGTGTTGACCTAAATAGCTCTCCGAAATGACTTTCGGCTGTTTGGGAACTCTACCGCAAATTCGACGTGAAAAAAAATCTCTTCAATAATTAATCATCGGGATTATTCTGCGTTTTTGCATGGGGAATTTTAATATATAATGTTGAATTCAGCGGCTTTGAATTCGATGACGAACGTATTCATTAATTCAATATGAATTAATGTATTTATGAGTAATGTCCACACCAAATTTATAAAATAAACGAATGGAAGCAATTAAACCAGCATTAATATTTCGACGAATCAGGAAACTCGTAACAGGGAAATCACACCCGGGGTCAGAAAAAACCAAAATTCAATGGCCCAAAATATTGATCATCTGCGTATACATTTTTACCGTTTATCGTGATACCCATCGTTTTAACCCATCATTTTTTTAAATCTGGCATAGGGTATATGTCAATCAAACGATGCACATCACCGTGCAATGACGATTCGTGAAGATATGATCTCAATTTTGTTTAGAATAAAAAAATTACTAATTAAACGGATCTGGTGTAAAGAGATCATTCCTTTTTTTTGAAAATGAGTACGAGAGAGAGGTCAAGTTTTGGTTATATTGGTAAATCTTTAAATCAAATGAGTTAGAGCCGTTGGCAATTCATTCTAAAAATACTGTTATAATGAAAATGGTACAAAAATGGAGGGAGTTTTTAGAGGAAAACGGTTTCATAGAACAAGCACACAAGTGCGACCATTTTAATAGGTAGATATAATAGAAATAAGTGAAAATAAAATCTCGTCATCTTAGGAAGAATATCTAGAAAGAGAAGCAAATCAGGTAACGTTTGCGTAAAAATGTTTCATCGTTTTGAAATTGAAAGATATCTTAGAATATGAATGAGTAATGCAAGATGGATAATTACAAATTTATAAGAGAATGGAAGGAGATGATCTGTGAACTGAATGAAAACAGAGCTTCAAAAGGTGTTCTTCGAAAATCAGGTATTTGATAGTATATTCCTCAAAAGATAGGGTGCAGATAGATGAAAATACAAGCAATGAAAAGACATACATAAGACATAGAATATAGGAGATATGTAAGGTAATTTAAGAGAGTTGCCATCGTCCTGTCGGAATATCTTTCATTAATTAGTGTTGCTGAGAAAGAATGAAAAGTTATTATGAAGAAAGATGCATAAAAAGGGCAATACTGAAGTATTCGGTAAAATTTGCATACTACGCGTGATAAAAAGGACCGTGAATGATCATATGCTTTAGTTAAACAATATGTTTTAGCTGAAAAAGCCCCTGACTTTAATATTTCTATTTAAATTAATGTTCCGTGGATGATTTGGATCCAGAGATACAATGAAAACTGAAAAATTACTCTTGTTTTCTTAACGAATCATTTTGAATGGGATATTCAAGTCCTCTTTGTATCAGAGGCTTTTCTTGGGTAATTTATAAAGAGGAAAGGAAAATTAAAATCACATCAGAGAGAATTTAGAAAGGTAATTTCTTACCTTTGAATAGATCTCATAAGGAAGCTAAAATGTTTCCAAAATTCATTTTAGAGATCCAAAAAGAGCAAATTAGTAAGATCAATGGAATTAAATTTGCGTCCTTCCTTCCATAATTTAGTAGAAATTTATGAAGAATATTCGACTACTTAGTTTTTTGATTATTGTTGACATAACGAAACTCTGGGTAGATTTTATCCTTGAAGACAGTTTTATACATGATTTACATCATATTTACACAGTGAGTACATGATACTTATTTAATATATACACAATATCTACATGATGGATATGTAATTATATAAATTTTTATATATACCTGACATTAAGTAAAAAATAATAATTCCTTACACGAACTTTGTTTTTCCTGGATTTTTCGAAGTTCGTGACAGGCCTTTTCGGCTACCGTAGCGTTCACTCCGTAGATCTTCTCTCTACATTACTCCGTCAAGCAATCCTTCATTTCATCTAGAAATATCTTCACCACAGTAAAACAACCCAAAGAAGTGTCCCTATATTACAACAATATAGTGAAACATTTATTGCTTAAAGATTTAGTTTTTTAGAGCAAGGGCCTTGAGATCCAGGTAATACATTCGGTTCCGGAATGCCTCTATTCGGAAAGAGTACTTTGCTGTGTCCATTCAATGTTATCAAAGGTATATTTTAAACTCATGACCATCCCTCCCAAGAGATTCCGGTTCTTTAATCGAATTTTTAAAACCTTCCCATCCATCCTTACCTGCAATGATTTTGAAAATGCAACTTAGCAATTTAATTCTTCTTTTGTTCCTACAATTTCCTACTCAAAATAGTATGTATGAAAAATTTCATTAATAATAGAATGTTACCACTAACAGGAAAGTATCCATTATACTGGTCCATACCGTTCTTATATTGTATCAAAATCCTTTCCCTGTTGACTTTGCTTGAGCAGAAAGTAAACTTTAGCAGTAACGGGTGAATGCTCTCTTTTACGTTGTTTTTTTACATTTGATTTTTTCCCCCGAGCAGTCAAAAAATGGAATGCGATCGGAGCGTATTTCGGAGTTATTCAGAATTACGAGTGAAAATATCGAAGGCGAGCGACCGGAAAGAATGAAATTTTCAACCAGTCTCATATCCGTTATTCCTTCCGCTAATATAAAATGAATGATTCTCCTGCAAAGAGCCGACCATTTACGAGGCCAATCTCTCCTCTCTTTCTCATAAACGCTTGCGTGGAATTGCAAACGGCGAATTCGCATCCGCATTTCTCCTCCTCTTTCCATTTATTCATAGGGTGCTCAGGGACAAATGCGCACCCAAATATTCAGCCAACTTTTAAGGGACAATGTACGGAACAATTTTGCATTTGGCATTAATTGTATCGGAATCGACCTTTCTTTCCAGCAACCAGAAAACTTCACCACGTAACTAAGTGATGAACTGAAAATTGGAAAAGAATGATGGAAATTAAATTTAACTTAGCACATTTAGTTGTGTGATTAAACTCAAGTTTATACAAGAAGTGAAAAATTGTCACTTGGCTGGGACTCGAACCCAGGTTTCCCACTTCCCGGGCAAGTATTCTATTCTGTAAGCTCCCGATTACAGAAGTGAGATTGAGTGGCTTCGTAGTTCAATGGTTAGAATACCTGCCTGGAAAGTGGGAGACCTGGGTTCGAGTCCAGCCAAGTCAAGAACTTTGAAACCGAAGGATAACCAGAAATGAAAAATAGTGACATCACTAGGACTAGAATCCATATATACCACTTTCTGGACAGGTAATTTGAAAATTTATTTCGGGAAAAATACCTTTTCAAAAAGTGGGAGACCCGGATTCGAATTCCAGTCATAGTCAGTCCATTTTACTGTTTATATCACTTTTGTCTATCATTCAGTGATAAGTATGTTTAGGACAGCACCGTGCATTTTATTCAACTCCTTCCAGAATTGGTAGTAGTAATTTCCAAAGTGCCTTGATAGCTAAGGTCATTTCAAAAGTGGGCTCCTACCGGGAATCGAACCAGAAAGCTGTTTCAGTCTCCCTTGTTCTTTGGAGCGCTGAATCTTTACCTGTCTATTTACTTGTCTATGGCTTACCGGTGGAATATACTAAGAAATTATAATTTTTCCGATTTATTCTACATGTATTTTTTAGTCTAAATTTAGAAAGAATGCTTTATTGGAAAGCATGTAACGAAGTGCAATGCATTAAGTAAATTATTACATTATCCTGTTTTCTGTACCAAAAGGCAGATGAAAAGTCTTCCATTCATCATTTATTTACTATCTAACATAAATATTTTGTGATTGGTTTGATATAAATAATTCATTCCTATGAATTTACTTAATGATTATTTTCTCTTATATATTTTGAATTGTTGTCATAGTTTGAAGCAATCTGCAATCATTTTGGCCAAATGTTCATGCTTTGAGAGATCATTCTCTTGGATAGTAATGAAAGGCTGTTATATAAGATATTATAAAATTACTTCCCAACGTTTTAGTAGCAATCTCAGAGTAACGTTGAAAGTTATGTACGAAAAAATATAAGAAATAAAATTAATAGAAAATACTGGTCGAGAATATTAATTATGAAACATTAAAAAACGGTAAAGCTGCTTTTGAGGGCATAATATAATAAACTGAATAAAACGGGAAACTCGAACTATCTCACTACCTTTTCAAAAGATAATAGGCTTTAGGAAAATATTAGGAGGAAATTGCAGAGTGGGCTGATAATTTTCCTTTCCACTCTCGCACAGGTGAGTGGGTAAAGAGAAGACCCTCGTCAGGACAGAGTCGCGTAACCGCACCAACGAAGGTTAATTTTACTAACGATTTCTAGTGGTTCGCAAAAAGATTAGCGATCCCCCTGCCGCTGAAAAGTTTTCCGACATTTTTATTCGCAGCGGTCCTTTCCCATTCCTGCTCCATTGCTCTTTTCCATCTTTTTCGGATAAACACTCCTTTTCCTCTTTTCATAGCATCTCTCTCTCTCTCGCTTAAATGTAATTCTTTCCAAACCGATTTTCGGGAAATTCTTCCCTCGATTCTCGCATATTCCGGCTTCTCTTCGCGTTCATTTTTATTTTCTATTTCCGTTTCGCTTTTATTTTGGCATCCAGTTCATCTGGGGTTATCGTTCCCCTCAAATAACGGGCCGCTCTCTCTCCGTGTACGCACAAATGGAGAGGTGGGCGGGGCGCTTTTTTTTTATTGGTCGGCCCGAAGGGTGCGGCGGACCGCTGCGTGAAATTGCTTTTGTTTTCTCCGAAAAAGGGATACAGTCGACTTTTTCCGAGGCCTTAAGGAGTAGAGGAAGAAGACCCGGATCCTGAAAAAGGCAGAATTTATTACCTCAGTAGGATAAGTCCGATTCATTTTTTTCCTCGAGGTTTTAAAAGTTAGATTCTATTCGCAAGAAAAACAAACTCGCTTCGGGTATTCTACTTAAAGGAAAATGGAATTACCAGGTGCGCGCACTCGAGGGCTTGGCTACTTGAACTTGAAATTTCAGGATGAAATTGGAAGATAACGGAGGAATTCCGAAATTCAATAGGTATTCGAGTTAAATGGAAAAATTGATTAATGGTGGGAATAGAAGTGATGAAAGAGTAATAGAGTAAACATTCGCACGATGCTATATCATTTTATCTTATATCCATCTGCCTTTATAATAATCATCTCCAATGCTGGTGGGATTCCTAACACCTCTACCATAGTTACTTGAATATGTGGATATAGAATGAGGCTTTCTTGGTAAGGTGAGGAGTGAAGTAATTAGTTTTTGCCTTCTTCATTGAGCCAATACATGCTAACAGTTGAAGTTTTCCATGCAAGTACAGCACAACGACTTTATAACATACTCCATATCACGCATACCTCAGCGGCGATTATTCATTATCAATCATCTTGACGATTAACAAGACTGATAGAAAAATACATTCCAAGGAGAAATAGATGTGGAAATTATCGACATGACTGTGATTCAAACCCAAGTCCGTCACTTTTCGCGGGTGCGTTGTTCCCACTAAACACTCATGCCAGCTTTTTTTCATCACTATGTCTTTCACTCATCCATGAAAAATTAATCAAAAATAATTTTAACTTTTAAAGACACATGAAAAGTCTTCCATTAATCAACACATAGTAGCGGTAACTTATGGAAGAGCGGAGGGAAAGACCAATGTGATAGATCGAAAGAAAAATATGGAGCAAGATGGATTGTGATAGATAAAAGTATACAAATTGACCGCAGAAAATGGTTAATTCATGATCCTTCCTACTAGTGGATTGATATACACAAAAGTTTCAATTGCGTATGATGAATTTTCGGAAGTTAAAGAGAGTATAAAATTGTTTATTAGTAAAATATTTCTGCAAGATGCGCTCTATAAAACAGGAGGAGGAAGAAAGGAGAAAAGCGAATTGTTATCGCATAAATTTGTAAGAGAGAGGTTGCTTACAAAAGAAAGAACCAAATGAACCTTGAAAGAATAATATTAACATTGCATCAAAATTTATAATGTATCATAACTAGTCTCCTTTGAGGAATATATTTTAGGAATCCAGTTTGAAAAATTCAGTAAATGGGGCTGATATTTAAACTATCAGTACATAAAAGGAAATAAAGCGGGAAATAGAATGAAATCGGCATGAGCTGATCACGTCGAAATGAAGTTCGTGTTTCGCATATTCGAGAGAGAGTGAATGGCGACGATATTTCTCAGGGATAACGATAGCGGGTTTTTACTCAGACTGTATCTGCTTGAATGAAAAGAGGTAAAGCAGAGCGACGACAGCTTTTAATCAATATATCGAATAATCATCGATTCGTGAAAAGAGACGACAATACAGACATCCCTCGCTTAACAAACGGCTTGCCTTTCCAACAAACACATCTCTCAGCGAAAAAAGTTTAAAGGGCAGACGACTTTAATATCTTAATTGGGCAGAAATGAGCTTTGATCCAATAAAATTGATTTATTATAAATTGAATCGCGATTCATTATCCAGATATTTTATATCGCCAAATTATAAGAAGAAGTCAAATTGTACAGGCAAAATTAGTAAATGCATGTAACGGTACACGTCTATTACAATGAGACAAAATACCGCGCAGTAATTCCCAGTTAAGGTCCAAATGAAGTAAGAATTCGGAAACGGACAATTTTGATGAGGTACTCTTTCCCGAAATGGAAATCTGCAAAAGATATCATTTGGATTGAATTGCCTAGTTGCTAGGGTATAGGCAGTCGTTGATTACAAATATCACGTGAGAGTTACGATTGAATTGCAATCAATATACGGCATGATATATGACATAGTGTACAACGCAATCCGTCAGTATGAAATATACCTGTTATCTACGAGTGAAAAATCGAATCTAGTAGTTGAAGATTGCAAAAATTGTCTAATCATATCGTATTTTGATTAATACACATTGTAACTAATCCAAAGATGCACGCTGTAATTTTGAATACTCTTTTTTATAGTTGAAGGTGATAAACTCTTTAGTCCCTAGTACTTAAAAATTCCAAATATTATATTTCTAATTGTAAATAGTAGATATAATTACAGTAGATAGGTCTACTTAAATTAGACAAACAGAATTTAATTATTACGTAAAAATGACCACTTATAGACCGGATTCGTACAAAATGAAATTTTTTTATGCAAAAACTTATAGTGTGGACAATAAATAATTTTAATAAATCATTATTTTAATCAAAGAAATTAGAGAATGAAGATTCTCAAATTAAAATTATTTAACCCATTTTCTGTTCACTCATCACTGAATGTATATCTGCAAGAAAATCTCGGAATAAATGGGCGGGCTGTTTTAAAAATTTTCTGCGGCTATAACATTGCAATGTGGAAAGAAAAAATAGCTATGGCTGTATAGTTTTTTCCATGTTTCGCGCGTTAGGAGGCGGCTGATGAGTGAATAGATTAGATATTGATAAGAGGATGTGGAAGGAGAATAGCGGCATAGCAGACTGCAGTAGCTGTTGCCTTTATAACTTGTGGCTAGCGTCCTTTGGCGGTGTCTGTTATATGTGTAGGACGTTTTTTTCCCACTGGCTCTCATCCTGAATTGATGCAATGCCGTTTATATGCCGATGTCCTATCTAAAGTAACAACGAGGTGTATTGGAACGGGGCCAACGCTGTGACAACCTCCCGTATAGCGGGACATGGAGATTTCCCAAATCCTGTTTCATAAATGTTTGCATAGACACGGATTCTAATTTTTTTATGCATTTAATGCAGAATGAATGAATGGTTGCGATGTCTTAGTGTTCTGTTGAGGGTAACTGTCAATCTAGGAATAATGGCGTGGTCACTGAATCTGAATTTCAAGTCTAACGGAATTATCGTCATAGTGGGCGAGTCTCTCTGCCAGACAAAAGTTGTTTTTTTATGGACAATAGTAGCTAAATATATTTCAAAAATGCTGAAAGAGAGGAATACATGACATGTTCCAAGTTTGTAACTCAAAATAAGGTATGAATGGTCACACAGGTAATTAATTGCCGATAATTTTTTCAAAACGAAAATTTTTATAATATCCACAAATTTATTATCTGCATTTATTTATTTAATGGCATATAGGATTTGGAAATTTACCAAATGTCTATGTAAAAATGACTGATGAATAAAATATCGATCGAAAAAGTTTGTATCAACTTGGGACAGTAAACGTATCGAAATTTTCTCATCCTGGTGAGTGGTAACAGTGTATTCGCTCGTAATAGCTATCAATTAGACGCCTACGGACAAGGAAGTTAGTTATAACTATATTTCAAAACAACACAAGAAGTTTTCGGCATTTATGAATGTGTTGCGTGAAATTGCTTCCCAAAAACATTTCTGCTCTAAATTCGTTTTTTTCCAACGGATGACTAAAACAATCTTCAACGTCTAAGGGCTACTGTTATCCTTCAAAAAATATATAACTATAATAACAATAGCAATATTTTTGTTTATATATCAAAATTTCTTTGAATTTGATTTATTATTTACTGTATAATCCTATACATACATTTGTAGCTAATTGCCAAGGAGTTCGACGAAGGGTAGAAGGTGAATTATCTTAAACGAAAATATGATTGAATAATCAAACATTGGGAATAGTTTTTAGTTTACGAGCGGCCTATTAGAAATATAAAGTTAACATTTCTCGATAGTAAGGAAAATATCAATTTAGAATTCTAGAGAAGTATGTTTGCATAAAAATAAACAGAGAAAGAACATAAAGAATTACACGGGTTTAGATTACAATACAGGTCAGCATGTGAAAATACACTGGAAGACTGAAATGAAAATGCAGTAATGGATATTGAAGAATTCACATGAAGTAACCAGTATTTTATGTTTGCAGATAAATTAGTCAACTTTTTCTTTATACTAAAGTAAAGTTAATGAGAGCAGTGAAATTCGGAATAATACAATGAAGTAGACATAAATAACATAAAATAATGATTTCAAAGGATGATCAAAACATAAAAAGATTACATTCCTTAGTTATTAATTACTATTATTTTGACGGGTGAATTTTAGTTAGCAAAAAAATATCAAAATCCTTCTTAGCTTTCAAGCTATCTGGGAAATTTCACTTTCATCTATTGTATATTTCAATAGTCGCCTGGTCGATATGCGCTGCAATTTCCGGATAATCATCGAAAGTTTGGATAATCATAGAATACGAAATGCGAATCAAGGAGTTCTCAATGGGCAATAGATTCGTATTAAACAAAAATCAGGCTAGAAATTTTCTCCTGGATCAGTGACAACTATGAAGATTTTTCATCAGTTGGGAATTGTTGCGGCAAATATCCAAAACATTTTCTGTAAAATCCTTGCTATAGGAAGGAAATTTAAATTAATAAATAAATGAAATGTACATGTGATAAATTCAAAAATATATCTGAGTAACTTTTCCTTTCCTTATGTAGTCTTTCGAACTGATTTCCTCCGTTGACCCTAGTACAAATATTTATCCTTCAGTATGATCGCAAGTTCTTCCATGGGGCTGTATTCATGTTCCTTCGTATTAGACAGAACACTGCTTGAATCTTTAAAATTATTACTTATATCACATTATAATCGATAATGATAGATTGATCACGATTGGGATTCTGGGATATCAACTAATTTTACTGATTATTTGTAAGTATCCACAAAAAGTATCCGCGTTCTTTATTTGGTTTCGCTGTAGCATACCTTTAAATTTAAGCCGGGTATTATACACACACCACGATAGTTTCTTTTTTACTTCGTCTCCGCCTAAGTACAAAAACAAAAGATAAATATTAAATATTAATATAGAATAAATGTGTACATATTAAAAAGGCGAACAAATATCCAAGAAGGGACATCCATGGAGTCGAACCGTGGACTTCCGTTCGTTGCTTCGTATAATCCGTCAGCGAGGTTCTGCTAGTTCTCGATACAGAAAAGAGCATCAACTGCTTCTGCCATACGCCATCTGGTGGCTTGTGGTGTATATATATGTAAATTTTATCGCTCTTTCTTGGAACTTAGCTGCAACCCCACCCTCTCGTCTCCCTCTGACTTATACGAACCCCATGCCTTGCCTCTCTTCTTACACCATTAGCTTGCCTCTCTGCAAATCCTATCTTACATCCAGCGCTTCATCCTCCTCCAGACATCCATTTCACCTCGCTGGTTTAAAATTCATAATTATTATTTTCTTTTAAGGATTGAGATAAGATACAGTCATCATCGCAGAGATTATTATCGTCATAGATCTAGCCTCTTCAAAAATTCCATCCCATCGTGAAGAGATGATCAATCCAATAAATCACCAATCCAATACATATGATGTATCCACTACAAAGGATCACGCATAGAGTAGTTATTCATATTGACAAATAAACAGAACTGAATAGAAGAAAATCAACAAACCTGTAAGAGAGATTCGACTTTTTGCTTGCACTTCTTTCATACCCAATGAAATTCTCATTATTGTTCGTAATGTATATGATTCAAGCGCTCCTTGGGAGATAATTACTTAAAAATTATAATAGATATCACAGTTCAACTCAGATAGCAGGAAGATTATCGCCTTAAAATGTATTCAATCGTTTTATCTGCGATTAAATAGTTTTCGTTGATCAGGAGTCAGTAAGAGGTGTCCATTTTTTTACGAATATTTTGACAGTTCTTCCTTGTAATAATTTTACCCTTTACAATCCTAGAAAATCGAATGCGATGTTCCATTAAGTTATATGACTTACTTGTTTTTTGGATGTATCGAACATCTTCAAACTCGATTCCGGGAAAATTTCTGGGAATTCCGGAATCATAGGAATTTTCCGAGCTTTAGGGTTGTCTAATGACAGGAGTACATCAATATAAAAGGAAAGGAAAATCGGAATAATCGTCTTAAATCTCGAAGAATATGTATTAAAAACCACGGTTGCTGATACTTATCTTCTCCTTCTTTTTCATAATAACTTCAGTCTTCTTACGCACTCAACCATTGATTGACTACATTCAAACACCTTTCTCCTTATAACTTCCCTATAGTATCACTATCATAGGTAATAATCATATTTTAGTTGTGTGTGCGTTCGTAGCTAGCCACTAGAGATTATTGCGTATGTCATGGATAAAAAGAATCTATGTAATGCAACTGGTTAAAATATTATTAAGATTTGTAAGAAAGAGACATGAATTGATTGAATGTAGTATGAACTGTAAACACTTGATGTGGCAGAATAGTGTAAACAGGAGGGTTTTTTGATGTGGTGAATTCAATTTTGACGTTGATGCCAATATATCCAAAAGCCAAGTGTAGACAAAATGAAAAATAGTATTTAAGATCCTCGCCATTAAATGTGAAAGAGAATAAGTGAAAAAATGTACGGGTGTATCAGAAGTGAAAGATGAATGGTAGGGTAGAGAATCATAGAGGATTGCTATCAATAAAGTATGCCATTAGTGGGCTTACCCGAAAGAAAACAGAATGATGAGTATGGATCAGGGCTCAGGATGGATAAGGGCTCAGTTCTATCGACTTTGAAGAGCCCAAACCTACCTTCAGGTTGTTATCAATTTCCTCATGTCGACACTATGGTAATACAATTTTACTATTTTACTATTATAGTTCATGCTGATAAATCCTAAAGAGAAGGAGTTAAGACGTAAGAGGAGGACTGAAGAAAAAGACGTAAACTAAGCTTAGGGAGTAAAATGTATAAAAAAGACATATACTTCCACCTCCACATAAAGCAATTTTTCAGCCAAACGAAAATTCAACGAGAATGACTTAGTGTTTGGTATCTTGTTAGCATTAAGGGGACAAATATTCGATGCGGGTGTCCATTACACGTATCTGTTGTGAAAGAGCGATAAATTTATTCGAAATACACTTCTCTCTCGAATCGGAGCTTCATAAAATGGTCAGTTAGGAGGGATTCTCTTAAAAATGGGAATGTCAGCGAGGAACAGTTTTAGCCCATTTCCATTACCATATGTCCGAAGGCATGCACTGTGGAGACCCCGTGCGGCGAATGGTAGGAAGTTCCGTTTTGTGGCTCTCTTTAGTCGTCCGGACTGCGTGTGTTTGTTTTCGTATTCAAATAATCCAGCAGATAGGCCATGGGCCAGCTGGCAAGGCGCTCATTTGACTTTGGTGGTTTCCAGCAGTGAAAGAAAGCAAGAAACAGGTATCACAAACGGGAATAAAAATGGTAAACTCTGGAGGAAATAAAGTCCAAGGACATGCATACACTATTACAGAAATTAACATTTCGTTCTCTGCGATACGCTTCTACGAACTCTTGTCAATTGAATGTTTCACCGTTATTTCCTGAATTTTCATTGCCGAAAGAATTAACATTATTTCATCGTAGTCCGATGAACTGATTGATCTTTTTAAGTTGCGGATAAAATATTTCAACGATCAAATATACGTAATTCATTGAATTGACTTTAGAATTGCAGTTATAAAGTACGGTTGAAACTCGAATTTAGATACATGCGATTGATACGTTACAAATATACTAAGTTCTTTTAATATAATGCAATAAAAGATATTTCGGAGATTTCGCACGGTAGAGGGACACCTGAAAATTAACTATTGCCATTATTTCTGGAGTGAATAAACTTAAATGAAAGTGTTCTGCTTAAACATATTATAAAGAACGTTTGCATACTGTACTGATGCCATTAATAGTTTATTATTTTTCAATGCCGAAAGAAATTATAAATTTTTTATATGAATGAACTTCTTCAGAATCGATTGGCGTATGTATATCCAGCCGTAATTTTTAGAAAATATGCAAGTTTTGCAATTCATAAATTTCATAACACTAACCGTATAACTTATCAGGCTACATCGACTGACAAATGTGAATAAATGGTAGTTAACAATTTCAGTATAGATACGGAAATTACGTATTACATTCTGTTTCTACGTGCTGATTTTGCTCGCAATTCTAAGTAATAATAATGTAATATCATGATTGGTTACACATACATATTGTGAAACTTCCAATAATTTATTTCTGCAGAAGCTCAAACTGGAATACAAATGAATAAAGATGTAGTGCTAAGCTGAAATATCATCATTTTCCTTGATGGAATGATTCAAACTAAGTAAATACATTTTAGTTGTAAATTTGTGCCGAGACGGAAAGTAAATTAAACCCTGTGTATTTAGTGCATAGATATTGATAAATATGGTCTGAAACATAACCAGAATAAGACGAAAGTGATAAAAAGAAATCAGAATCAAGAGATGAAAGATGTTAAAAAATTAGTTAAAGAATTAGTTAAAGATGTGAAAATACAATAGGCGGAAAGGTACGAATGTTTAGACACAGAGTTGATACAAAAACGGAGAAGCCAGTGCCAGAGAGAATAAGGATGGAAAAGGAAGCTTTCCGAAAGAAGCGAAAAAAGTTTAATATCAATGAGAAAAAATAATAAAGTGCAAGTCATGGAATGCGTTTCTTTACATTTGTAAATTTGTTTACATTTTAAAAGGCTCTCAAAGAAGATGTTGAAATGTACGGAGGATGATACTAAACACGAGGAGGACTAAAGAAATCAGGAACGAAGAGGTTTTAAGGAGAGTTGAATATTGGTTAAATTAATGTATCTCAGCTTAAAAAACTGGATAAAAATATATTAAGAAGGATGTGCTTGCTGAGAGATATTTAAAAGAAAAATTAAAGGGTCGGGTAAAGGATAGGAAGGAAAAAAGTGAAAATGAGAGTTTAAGGAGGGAAAGGGAAATTCAGGAATAAAAGGAAGGAAACGTAATGGGAATGGCTGTAAAGATAACAACTAAGACCTGCAAAAGAAGAATATAAAAGAGGAAAGATAGAATTTTCTAAGGGAAAAATGAAGAACATAAATGTAAATCACACTTTGAAAGGATGTTTAATTCGGAGCTAGGATATTCTCATGTTAAGGGTAACCATTTGTTATCTCCTTTAAGCTATCCGCAAGTTATCTACTATGTTCAGTCCGTACTATAATGCAGGGTCTTCTTTTTCCACCCGCAATCAATATGTCTGCCTAATTGAACGCGAATTGAAATCCTTCTACTGATTAGAATCATAATTAATATGTGAAGTTTTGAGTGTCCATAACTTGTTTAACTTTGACGTCGTCAAATACCGACTTTTGATTATCATTTGCCTTCCGTATTTTAAGAAAAGAAACCGAGCGCATGAAAATGGA
This sequence comes from Pachydiplax longipennis, assembly GCA_036926295.1. Taxonomy (NCBI): domain Eukaryota; kingdom Metazoa; phylum Arthropoda; class Insecta; order Odonata; family Libellulidae; genus Pachydiplax; species Pachydiplax longipennis. Next base: position 25,736,760 of record JAVFKF010000012.1, read on the forward strand.
GCCTAATAACCATAGAGGTGAAGAGAGGATCTTTAACCAGAGTAATTTTAATCAGCAGGACGCACTTCATTGGCTCGACAATTCTCTTTTCAAAGCTTTCCTGTAATAAGGGAAAACATGAAAGGCAGAATGGATGGAGGAGTTTCATTAGCCACTCATTTACGCGTCAAGCGTTGGAGAGGTCTTTTGGCTGAACTACGTCCGGCTCCATCAAGTCACTGCGAATCATTTCAATAATTGATGTGCATTCAGAAGCAGCAAAAGATCAGGCCTCTGTAAGCGAGAACTTTTTCAGGTTTGCCGAGGTAATTCATCAAGCGGGTGGAACATTCATTCTGGATCCTGTCTCTTCGTGCGCTGTGAGCTTGCATGAATCTCATTCTTAAAAAAACGCATTCGAAATAATAACTTTTGTATAGTCCCAAGAAGCTGTTTAGTTTCATTCTTAATTCAGAGACTCATTAATTCTTACATCAAGGGTATCATTTCACTGAGAGAATGATATGTCTTGAACATGAATTTTGGAACAATTTTGGTTCCTGTAGAAAAAGAGAAATAATATTTCACTTCTCTTATTAGTTTTGCTATCTTAAGACGTTTATAAGACATGCGTTTGTTCTGTTTTTATAAATTACGCTCGCTATTTGCAATGCATATAAAATGTAAAAAAATATAATATTAGAATTCCATAGAACGTTACTGCATAGTCAACGATAAAATAATTACTTATTTAATGTAATTGAAATTATATTGTGAGAAAGAAAGAGACGGCTTAAATTAAAAAAAACATTAACTTCATCTTATTGAATGAAATAAAGAATAGCTTGGTAATTTCCACAGAATATATTTCAGGACGACTAGTTTCGGCTGAACGCCATCATCAGGCGTTCTTCTTAACTTCACCTTTTTTTTTTTTTGAAGAATTGCTTCCTATTCTAAAAGCAATCACAAGTTAATTCTTCGTCCTGGATTAGCTTAGTCCCTTTTCTATTGGAACGTGAATGAAAATATTTCAAGTTAGTAAATGGAGTAAAAAATAAAAAAATGTTCATTTTGATTTCGTAATAATCATGTGAAACAAATTTTCTCTTATGAACATATTCCCTAACTCAGCAGTTCCAAAAAGCTTTTATGAAATGCGAGTCCTTTGACAATTTTTGCATACACCTCCCCTAATCCGTATTCCTAATGCTTTAAAAATCTCATTAATGCAAGTAAAAAATTTAATATCGATAAATGTAATTCTAAAATACAGTTACTACTTTTTTCCGCCATAAATTGCTAAGTTTATTACCAAAACATTCAAAAACGCACATATATTTACTACCAAAGAGCAAACCCGAACGCGCAAAACATGGAGGGTTGAGATAATGGAAATCCATTTTCCTTAAAATCCTAATTGGTTTCCTGATATTGAACTTTTGTGGGTCCTAATGTAGGTTACTCTCTTTAAAGGGAAACGCAAAACCCAGAGAATCAACCCTGAGGGCATTTTCTTCCAACCGAATGACTTCACTCAGCTAATGCGTCTCGATTCTCAATATCAGCATTACATATATGTTGTGCATTTAGGCATACTTTCTTTATTTAATATCGAATATCTACCGTAACATTATAGAATTCGTAGTGCTGGTGAATTTCACAAGTATAAGTTTAAAGATTTCATATTTTCTTATAAACATCATACATTAATTCCTTTCTGGTTTCCATTAGAGTTTCTTTTCTGATTTCCAACGTTTCGGCATCTAATTCAGGCAGACAATTCCTTAAAGATGGTTTTGGGAAGGCCTAAGGAAGTTTCTCAAAATGTCTTTCGGAGATGAACTAATTTCATACAAAATAATACAGTAATACCACTAATACTGTGATAATCTTTTCTTATTTCAGTTTTTATTTTAATTTCAATATTTATAACTAAATAATATATATAATTGACTTGCTGCAGCAGTTGGATAAATATTGATAACATAGATAGAGTAAGCGACTTCAAGACGCTAAAATCCATACCAAATACATTTTTATAATTTATGTACCATATTTCGTAAACATTGAAAACATTGTTTCCGCAAACAGATATACCACTGAAAGTCTTTGAATGCATGTTTACTCTCTCTTCTCTGAAACCTTTTCGTAAGAAACATAATCAACTCTCTTGCTTCTTTCATCTTTTTTCACATCAAAGCACTATCTTTATAACTTTTGAGCTATTTCTTTGAAGGTCGAATAAACACTAAGAAGGAACACGTGCTTAGCTTCTCAGCGTTTCTTGTGGTTTTGTGGTTTCTTGAGCTGCGTATATCAGCTCTTTATCACCAAAACTTCAAAATTTAGTAAACTGTTCACGCGTATGAAATGTAATTATATCAGCTTCGTTAATAGCATACTTTTGGCAATCCTCCATGATTAGTATACCTCTCGTTCTCAGTTATCCTGCTTTCCATAAGCACTTGTTCCCCAAAAAATATTTACAGAACGCCATTTCAGTAACAAGTACTCTCATACCTATGAGCCCCTTCATATAACCCACTACATTTTTTATCCTTAAGAAGGATCCTCCCCGTCTCCTCTCTGGCATCCTACCTTCGATAAATTTATTTTCAACAATCCATCCCCTTTCAACCCACACACTTTTTCTGCCTTCGTTTTATTTTTTTCCATTTCTACCCTCTCCCAAACTTCCTCATTTGTATCCCCATCCACCCATGTTTTTCAAGTATTCGCCCAACCCTAACCCCAATAGCCTACAAATCCAATGCCCTTCTTTGTAATGGTACACGTTTAACCACGATGAATCGTCGCAAGACTGCAGTGTAGCGGAACCATTTTAACTTTACGTATTTTTAACATTTTTCATTCACTTAATTTGTAAAGCAAATAAGACACCAATTTCACGATTGTGTAATTTCCATATACGAATCCATCAAAGTATTATATACAATAATAAGTCCGGTGCTAAATCAATCCTAAGTTATTAGTTTAAACTTTAGGCCAAAGGGCAAACAAATGCCAGGAACCTGGGTGTAGCCCCTGTAAGGACGGCAACACACAGTGCGGTTCTCCTTGATCGCCGCAACCCAATTTACATGTTGTCTAAATATGTGGTAGGCCCCGTTGGCGGCCAGGGATGAGATTTTATAATTCATTTTCGGTAATATATGACCAAAATCTACCTCGTATTCAACAATACGAAAAATAAATGTGCTTTTAAGGAAGATATTTTAATAAAACCACGGAGGAAAATTGAAAGTAGTAGTAATAGTTTTATTGTTAAAAGTGCTTCGACAGCTGAGGTTATTTCGCACATGAGCTCCCACCGGAAATCGAACCCGGGAGCGCTTTCGTCAAAATCGAACTCACATGGCTATTTCTGGACTAAAATATTAAAAGGATGCGCCTTTAGATGAAGTGTAGTTAATAAAAGATCTGTCTAAAGTAGGACTATGAAGAACTGCATGTCACTGAAAGTAAAACGAGGACTGTTTATCCAGCTCCAGTCTCCAGAAGAAGGAATTTCTCTATGAATTTAACAACTTGATGAGCAACCTACGCGTTTCCTTCGAATCGTTTTTATGGCTTATTAACGTTTTTATAGTTAAGAAATTAGTTTGACTGGCTGATAATTGTTCTAGAGAAATATATTTCCTGTCATATTTCAAAATGGACCAACAAAATGATCTCTCCTAGAGAATGTCAAATCTGCTACCGATCTCTTCTAAACTTGTTCTAAATCAGTAACACTCAAGGGATGTTGAGCGGACTTTTAGTCCATAGATCTTGGGGTCTGCAAATTTTTGTCGCAATATCATTTTTCATGGATATAAGTAAGCTGTTAATACTAACGTGCGCATGAAGTTAAAAACGAGACATCGATTTTTATTTAATTACCCAATAAAAATAGTATGTAAATACCTATGTTAAATTAGAGGGGGTATACAGAAACTAATTAATTTATTAAATAAACCGCGAGGCTGAAAATGTGATAACCGGTTTAGGTTCTCAACTCTATTTCTCCGATTCGTTCACAAGGAACGACAGATAGAGGATAGCGATCTTAACAAACATTTGCTCTGTATTTTCAAATATTTCATGCGTCTGTAGCCTCTCGCACGATGCAAATGCTTCAGTTAACCCTATATTACTAAATGAATTAGGCTCATAAAGGTAGCCGCCAACTAACAGCAGCTGGATCTGCGCGACCAGAGAGCACTTGCCAAGGGGGTGTTTGTAAAGGTCTTTCCATGGTAAAGAGGAAAATTAAATTCGATTCCTAATCGTGAGTCAATATCAACTTCCGATTTCGATGTAGATGAAACCCTTTTAGGCGTTAAATCGATTAGCTTCCACTACTTCATTTCTCCCTCCTAAATTAGCACCCCAGCGCAAAGATCGTTTAATTATTCGGACGAAGGAGCCGCGTGAATGTTACCGTTGGGTAGTGGGACGCATATGGCTTCGATGATACGATTTGCTTCCGCAGATTGTCGCCACATAAGCGCCTGTGACCCTGTTTCTCTCCACGCCTGGTTGCAAAGTTCACGGTGACCAAGACAGGTCAAGCGGTGGAGAAGAATCCTCATCAATTTGGAGACAGAATGGCATCGCGACACCGTTCGGATTGGTTGACGATTACAAACGGTTGGATTGAGGGGGATGGATGATTTTTCGGTCACTTGATATCGCCCAAGCTGTTGATTTTCGTTTTCATGCCCAAATATTTGGAGTGAAATCACCTCCAGGCGAGATGAAAAGGGTCAGATACATTTATTTGAACGAAATCTATCATCGTCGTCCATTCCATCCACACGTTTTCACTCTTCAACTTCGGTATAAATTTTATAACGCGTTTTTATTATGTTTGCACCATCGGATAAGTGATAATCTTTTTGAAAAGTGGATAGTGAAATTTATATTTTCCAATGTGAAAAGTCTCGGATTTTTCATAATCCGATTCCATGTCGTTCCGTATTTTCTAATATCATGTATATACTATGGCCCATAGTATGCATGTGATTGTTTTGCTATCCATTCATGGAAACTTGAGTGAGAAGTGTATTAAGGACATCTCACTATGGATCAAAGATCTAACGTGACTACTAGCAAAAGTTTTTATATGCCCAGCAAACATATGTGGTTATATATAAAGGCACTGTTCATTTCTTGAAATTCATCCTTATCAAAGTCAGTCAATTTTTGTATACTTTGTTTATTAGCATTAATGTATGTTTTTACCCTCATCCCAATATTGTTCTGAGGTAAAAAATATATACACATGATTCTGTATTATTTCCACTGACTCACGGCGGATTATAGAATTTATTGTATTAATGTAGATGCATGATGCTAGTGAATAAGACTTTCCCTTGACTTTTATAATATTACTTTCTACAAGTTTGTGAATATCTGCTATAGAAAATGCGATTTTAGAAAGAGCTAAGCTTAGTTGAAAATGCAACAGTTTCTAGTCATTAATAAGATTCAATTTGATCTAGTTATATGATTAATACGTTAGCACTACATTTTATTAGTAATTATGTTAATGTTATATTGTTATTGTGTTAACTCCATTTTGCAACTTTCATAAATATTGTTGAGTAAAAAAAGTCATACAGAAATTGGTCTAACAGACAATAGTCTCAACTGATAACATTTTAACTTTTTCTTCCTCATCAAAAAGGTAATTAGTAGATCAATATGTATCATCTCCATAAATTAGCTCATCTCTAAGTTTAAGCTCAATGGCTACGCAATGTCTTTTCAATATAGTCACCCGCCCTGTTTTAGGAAAGCAATGAGTAACGAGGGAAATATGGCAAAACATCTTTCTTCTGTATAGAATATTTCTGTCCTTGAATGGAGCATTCGTCGAGTCACATTCCCAAGAGCAACGCGTAAGTAACGGGCAAGAATTTATATTTCTTTTCGGGTAGCATCATCTCAAAAGAATATTTCACAGAAATATTTTTATACCGTCGGATTGTAAATATTTAGAGCAAAATGTAGCTACTCCGCATTTCACAACGAATTTATGACTGCTCTGATAACAAATAGAGGTCAAGGTTGGGACGCTCATTATTACGGGGTAAATATATTCTTTTAATAGGACTCCATCGCAAAGTTCGCAGCCTTTATATTTAAATATCCATAACAGGTAAATTGGAAAATATGATCTACGTTTGTTTCGGTCAGTCGTGAATAGTGTATCATAATACAAAACATGTAATAATTCGTGAGAAAATTGATGAAAGTAAAGAATTATGTTAAGAGAAGTCTTCTTTTAGTGTGATCTATCTTACTATTAGGTTTAAAGAAAGGAAATTTTACATCCACGTTATTTCCGGTGAATAAATCCATGCCAATAAATTTGAGAAACCCTTCGTTTGACTGGCACTCACTTGGCCTACTTCCCTAGCCTAGGGCCTTGTTTCTAAAGTCCTCATAACATAGCTGGCTGACAAGTCTTCCATGATTTATCTGTACTTTGGGATGCTTCGTTAATTAATTCGAATATTAATAACTATAAAATAGATAAAAAACCATTCCTGGTATTTATCCCAATATAAAATACAAAATAATATGAATTGCTAATTTAAATCTTTTTCGTGAACTTTGATTTGAAATAATTTAAGTAGATTTTTTTGCATCAGTTATTTAACGAAAGTCTTACTTTATAAATAACAGAGTTATTCGTAGATTCTCAACGGGAACGAAAGTAGTGATATGTTACAGCGTTTTAGTCAATATGTAAATTAAAATTTCTTGTTTTATTTCTGTACATTACCTTATTCACTGTCAGAAAATCCATTTTCAGAGATAGATGTAGAAAGTTTCAATAAATGTTAAAGTAAAAATAATTAGTAAAACAGTATTTAATTATAAAATATTCATAATATTGTACGTAGTTTTATTATACCTGATATGAAAGAATTATGACGGATTGTATTATACCATCATTATAAATGTTTTGTTTAGAAAGTAATCTTGAATTTTGACTCTGGATCTATCCCGAAGGAATTATGTAATGAGATAAATAGTGATGCTGGACAGAGGAGGGACATAAGGTTGAATATTCTCTATTGAAGGTTCTATTCAAGAGGATGAATAGAAGTGTTGTAAATTGGCATTCACTATGTACGGTAATTGTTTCGGCTCGATATAAGTTAAAGGGCGAATACAAATGTGTGTGTAAATTGTTTCAGAGTTAAAGTCAAGGTGCTAAGGCTTCCATCTGATATTTGTCATACAGTATCAGTACGTAAATTAATATGAAAATATCACCTCATGAAGTCACTGAGCATTCCTTGTCGACTTATTCAATATTTAAACTTCAAAACTTCCTGTGTAAAAGTAATCTTAACATCATAAATATTTGGTATAGTTCATACATATAAGAAAGTTTAATATACTTCCAAAGATTTCAACAAAATTATATTTTAATGTTACAAAAATATATGACGAAATAGAAAAAAAAGATGGAAAAGGAAATATATTAGACAAGACAAGATGTGACAGAAGCTCAGAAGACAGGAAGCAGAAATAATCGAAGCTGTGGGCGGAACGTGGTTGGTCAATTATAGTGTCGGGCAGCCGAGTTTCGGTCAACAGAAGTAGACTAAGTTTCCGTTTGCCAAGGAAGATAAAAGAAGCTAGAGGACGCGGAAGAAAACAGAGACCTCGCTGCGACACATAGCAACGGTCAACTTTTTATTTCCGGCGGAAATTCCTCCATTAATTATCCTCCTTATTGATTGTACACTGCCCAGAGCAGAATGTAGTGCATCGGACGAATATCAGACCGGGAATACCTTTCCGCGGTGAATAACTGGAATCATTAGTTTGCGCTGTTCTCATTTCCTTTCGTGTTGACCGTCTTTTTTTTATTGGTGGACTGTTGCTCCCGCGGCGACGTAAATAATTCATGCCCCGACAGCCTGTTTCTTTCGCGGAGATAAACTCTGCTAGGACAGTTTTCATTGAATAAATCTTATTTTTAAACTGTTGCGCTGTATTCTTTGCGATGTTTTGACAAGCGGCTGCTACTGCTTCTGGAATATGTGTTTCGAACGGAGGTGTATTTATTGTGTCTTTTGTTTTGGCTTTGAAGATGACTTACAGCGTTATTCACCGAATAATTACCGAAGGGAATGAATTATAATTTTTTATGTGCTTCGTATCGTTAAGGCTGAAGTCAAGGACAAACATTTTATATTATTTCGCTTTAATGTTACGATATTTTCCCGCTTTTAGATCAGTTTTGCTGGATATTTAGAGTTATAAAAACGGAGTGTTGATTTATTTTACTTCTAAATATACCTCTTGTACTTCTAATAAGAGAAGAATCTTCATGGAAATCAAAGGATTATTAATTTGCCTCCGGCATTTATATGTCAAACACTGTATCCTCATTAACTCTTTCTTTTTAACTTGAACTGAATTTAGTATACACTTTGTGAATTCTATTTTTTATGAACCTTCAGTTACAAGCCAAGACAAATGGAGGAATTTTATGGATTTCAAGTGGGGAAATTTTAGCACATGAAACTGTACTGGCGACAGTTGTTATTAGTAATCATGAATATAAATATTAAAGTAAATTTGAAAAGGTTTCTTTAAAATATTTTTTCTCATCAGTGTAATATGCGAACCAATAATCAACGAAATAAAATATAAACTTCTTTCTTCTCACACTGTGGCGCTTATATTTCTTTACTTCACAATATTCGGTACCCAGATGGCATAAAGTTTGCCGTCTCTAGATGTAACATTGATAATGGTCATGAAAGTTTCTATCAAACTAAAAATATCATACACAAAAATACCCGAATTCGAGGATTTACTACATCTACATACTGGCAGAAAAACAAAGCGAATTGTTCTTATGTTTAAAAAGGTATTCAACTACAGTACAATTAAAACGTGTTTATAGCAAAGCCTCATTGGTTGTATTGAGACTAGAAGCCTTTCTTCCATTAAAAGATGAGAGAATATTATTAAATTTATGAAATAAGGTCACAATAAGTATTACATCTTCGTTTACAGTATCTATGACATTGAAAGTAACAATTAGTAGTAGATGGTATTATTATATATTAGTATTTAATAATTTAATTATTAAAATCATGTTTTTGGAACAATACATTAGTGAAATTTAAAGCAGATAGAAAATTAATTGTAATCCGAATCTAAATAAATTATATATATAAACGTATATCTTTCCATTTTTAACGAAACCTGAACCTAAATTTTAATTGAAATTAAAAAATTGGGCAAAAATACTGGTCCTTCACATGATGATATAATTCTCTTATTCGGTCAAATGATATGACTCATTACTAATGTAAATACATCTCTCTGTCTTTGCATAAATACACTTTCGTAAATTCACATATTCATTTCATTCTGTGCGTGTGTAACCTTTGTCACACCAATGTGTAAACGTTAAATAACATAAATTTATAAATATAATACATCAATTTGAGTAATTCATAAATGAAAATTATAGATTATGTTAGAGAGCGAAAGAAAGCATTAACTAACTCAATGACTAAAGGAAAATATTTACCTAACATAAAGTGAAACAAAATATATAAATATTTTGAATGAGAAAAGAAAGAAGTTATTTATTTTATACAACTAAGCGGGAAAACGTAAACGGCAACTTTAGTTGCTCTGCCATTCAACAGAATAATATCAAGTATGGGGTGCACCTGAACCCCCGTTTCTACGATGAGGGTTGTACGCTAGTGGATGATACTCTATGGAACTTCTGTGATCCTCCCGAACTTTTAAAACGAATGAATTTGGGAATGGGTACGATTTTCGAGAAGACTACAGTTTGCCGGAGAAAAAGCAACATTTGTTTTGGGTCATCAATCCTCGTTGTATTCCGACGGACCGTTGTATTATTACTCATGAGATAAATTCACGCGCTGCAGCAGGCACTCATCAATCATTCCCTCTCATTCGATCCAATTGCTACCCTTCGGTCAAGCGTTAATTCCTTCGCAGTAGAATTGCTTAGCATTATCGAATGAGCGCATTCCCTCTCTTTTGACCAATGAAATCCAACTTTGACGAGAAAATCCTTGGTATTCGGGGAAAACCCCCGCTTTCACAACGAACATGAATGTCGCTTAAATAATGCATTGGAAAACAGGCGATTTCGCGCGTTAAGTTCAATGTTCGAGGCTTATTGAGCCCAATTTCCATACTTTCAACATTCCTTTGTTCTCGGCTCGCCTATTCGTTTGCAGACTCATTTCCAGCACCTTCTTTTCGCCAATTTCGCTTTTTCGCAGCCGATATTACCAGAACACGTCGCAGCATCCTGGATGCTCCATTACTACGCAACGAATTACTTCCCGCGAATTCTTTCTCAAACGTGACTCTTTTTGCTCCTCGACGTCACAAAACCCCTTCCTTAACCTCTTGGCCAATTTTCTCTTTGCATAATTCACTTGGAAGCAAAAGGAACGCGAAGAATTCGACTTGACTTGCGTATTCTCCCGTCTCTTTCTTCTCTCTCTCTTTGTTCGAATGTTCCGCTCAGAAAAATTTGTTTTTCTTTTCCGCCTGCTCGGTGGTTTCTGCCTTTCCATTTCAAAAGTGCATAGTCTTAATATATTTCTCCGTGCCAATGCTCAGCCGTCTGTCCCCGACTTGAAAAGACGTCTCAAGGGAGCGGATCGAGGGAAACAGATGAACTGCGTTCAAAGGAAAGTCGTGCCCTCCGTCGGGAACGTCGTCTTGCTCGCGGTTTGTTCGGGAAATGAGCTCTTTCCAGATTAGCGGGCTGAGACTAATTTTTCTCAAGTAGCTCTTTCCTTGAGTGTTAAGAATAGGAAAACGTACTCTTTTGTCTCCGTTTCTTCAGAGAGGATTGGCTTTTCTTGCCTCTCTCAGGGAAAAAAAGGGTGACAGATGATCTTGCACGTCAGATTGCATTGCGTTATTCAAATTCCACCCGCGTGCATCTGAGTTCTGTGAGAGGGAGTCTTGGATTCTTAATTACGGAGATAAAATATTGCCCTTTCGGAGTTTGCCGCGAAATGCTGGTGACATCATTTTAAATGGGATGAAGATAGAGAGGACTGTTACGAAATAATTAGTGTGATCGAATATTAACGGAGTTATGAAGGAAAATGTACTGCACTAATCTCAATTTAAAATACAATTGCGATTGCGATAATTATATTTTCTTTGTAAAAGTGAAGTATACATCTAGAATCAGTTTGTAATGATGTAAAATGTACCAAAATATTTATTCCCCTGCATTTACGTTGATTTAACACAACTAAGTTCAATAATGCAAGAAAACTATCAAACATGCAGCATTGATGGAATAAGCCGTGACTTCGTGGAACTCCATTTTAATATATGAATTAAACTGCTTCGTTTTCTGTTCACAGAAATATATTATGGCAATCAGATTTCATATAATTCTAGTCATCGTCAGGCCTCCAATGACTATAATTAGTTGAAGCCTGGAAAATATATTTTCCTGGACCGAAGTATTTTAATTCATCTATCCAACCCTATCAAATTTGTTTTTAAGAAATATTATAAAATTCAAGAATAAATATTAACCTTAATTTATTAATCATAATAATTGTAGGAAAAAATTAATGTTTACAGAGACGTGAAATCATTTTAAACTAATATTAAAAGTATGTACTCAGTGTTTTACATAATACTTAGGTTACCATATCTTAAATAATGGTAACAAACTTGGTCGTATGAATTTCTGAAGCGGGAAATACCAGAGCGTTGCCCTGAAACAGTTAAAGGTAATTCTAAGTGCTTGTAAGTAACTATCCTTTTGTGTAGCGTTACTACTCTACAAAACTTTGCGAGGGAATGAATTATATCAATGTAACATTCGTACCTAAACATTATATCTTTTCTCCGATTTTTTCCATTAAACTAGGACGTCAGAAAAATTCATTGGGACCATGTGTTAAAACCTAGAAAGTTCCGGTCGGAAAGCGACTTATGGCAAGCCTAAGTAATAGCAGCAAATATTTATTCGGGAAACCTTACGCATGTACGTGATTTCACCAGTTTCTAAATACATCAATTTGGCTCTAATAAGAAATTGACTTCTAGCTTGCTGATACTTCAATTTAACCAGAAAACCTAATTAATAAGGGCGATAAAAATTCTTTGTCGCATAAATTTATTCCAGGGATTTCAGTCTTCCGCCCGCTGAATACAATTTTTTTCCGGTGTACAAACCAACGCCAACGCCGCGTCAACTCCCACGTTTCGTATATTTCTCGATCAGGGATTTCCGATTGAAATTCAGATCGCGGGTTGCTCGTTGAGTTTTCGGCGATCGCTCTTGACCCCGTGTTCCAGCCGATACACATTCGACAGGGCCTCCGATTAATTTTCCTCGCCTTGGACAAGAAATATTTACTTTGGTCGCGAGGGCTTTTTATTTACGTTTATTTATTAAAATAGACGGATTGTGAAACATTGCATTCCTCCATAATATTGAATTCCTCCGTTCCATCTTAATTTTATGATTTAAATATTGATTTCTGTAACTATGCAATATTTATTCTTTGACTATTTATTAATGTAAAAATTAAACTTTTTCTGCATATTTTTGTAACCTTTAATACTTTCCCTCGATTATCTCAGGATATACAAAGGTATTATTGTTTTACTAAATGACTTTTCACGCTAAAACCGATATTAAAAATATCAGAGATATAACAAAATCCTTTCCTTACGCTAGCAATAACCAGTCCTAATTTTCACAAAATTTCCGTTAACTAATTATGTAATTGCATAGAGGCGTTTATTCGAAATCAAAATCCTTCTGTGGAGATACATGTGTATTTTCTTTTATAGTATGCAATTCTAGATGAATATCGAAGCAACTCTTTCGTAACCGAAGATTATCCAAAGAAATTGTAATTAGAATTCGAATCCCTCTAAACAGGAACTTTCCGAGATACTAATTCTACTTCCGTTTCACTTCTACCTCAAGATGCAAACCTCGGCTAAGATACACACTCAGGTAATGAGATTTCCCGCTGCCATCAAATGCTGCTTTTTTGCACCAAAGTAGAACTTTCTCAAGAGTATTACTACGTGATTTCGTGGCCTTTTGCGGTCTAATTTTGACTTAAGGTTGGCGCGTTCCTTCTAAGGAATACTTTCAGAAAGAATAAATAGTCTTTGAGCAAGAAAAAATTTTTGAACGGTGATATTTTAGCCTCTAGGAAATAGGATCCTTACTCTCTATTCCCTGTAGTTTTGATCGATCGCGATATCTACGTGCAAAACTTTTCGCATACATGAAGATGATATCGCTTTATAGCTCAGGTTCATAAATGTGGATGAGTGGTCAAGATGGCTTTCCTTTGCATTCCTGAGCTGAGTTTATCGTGACAGCGCAACACTTAATGGCCTCCCTTACATGGTATGGAGGCTGCGTGAACTTCCTTTTGTCTGCTATCTATTGACCTTCCTTGCATGGGTGACCTCAGAGAGTTCAGTTTAGATCCATAGGAACACGCAAGCCTAGGCACACTACGGCAAGAATGTACTCCAAGGGGAGGGTATGGTGAAAATAAAACGGAGGAAAAGGAATTGATGGGTCAGATGTCGAGAGAGGATGTATTGCTGAAGAAATTGGGGATTGAATACGGAATTCAGAGGAAAAGAAGGTGTGAGAGAGAAAGACAAAAGTCACAGCATGATGTAAAGGGAAGGTTTAGATATTGAGGAATGGAAATGTTTTATGTAGGGAATTCGATGACATATTTAACCAAATGGTAGAAAACACATGTTTATGTGAGAATAAAATTCAATTGAACTGTGCATTTTGAATGTAAATATCATTGTGTAAATATTATATCTGTTCTTTGGTTGACTTTGCTATATTTAGAGTCAAAGGAACAAATTGATCAACATTCCATCGGGTATGGTTTGAGATAGAAATAATCGAATTTCAAAAATTTCGTATTCAAAATCCTTAAAATTGTACCACCATATGTCTGTTATGATATTCTTACTGAGAATAATACATTTTTTATAAATTCGCCTATTTTAGCTCCAATTAGGCTTATTTAATCTTTGATTTTTCTGCGTACTTAAATATAACGTGAAACTATTGATGATGCATTTTAAAAACAAAGTTACCTAACATATATTATGACCTCGAATTTTCGAATTCACAAAATAGAGGAACAAAGGCACAGCCTTGATTCAAACTTCTTTCTTCAGCTCATTTTCTTCTGCTCCTCAGTTTCCATAGTTATGTTCGTATACTAGTACACACTCAATCCCCTAGGAGAAATTCTCCAATCAAAACTTCGCTCCGGAACCGAAATTGCAGTTCGCATTCAATGAGATAATTGACACCGTGCATAAATAAACGGAAACTTCGGTCGGTCGCCTCTGCAATTTGTGGCGCTGTTGACATCAAAACTATTTACCGCTGTAGTTTCTGCGGTCGGAATTCATTTGCATGAAACACATTTCCCTTACACTCAAATTGTTAGCTAATTTCTTAATACTATTTATATCGGGTATCCGTTACCTTCTCTTTAAGAAGAATTTGAGAGAAAATGTGAATAAGAAAGTCACCTATTTTATTTCCATATTAATTTCATATCTTATCTATCTACTTCATACCCATTCTTAATTGTAACTAGCATTTAGTTAAAAAAAATAAATAAAATTACTAGAACACCCTCATAACCATTCAATTAAGGGCTGAAATTTTATTTTTTCTCATTTTTGATCAAATAATAAAGAATTCTAATTCTAAAATGACATTGATTGGATCAACAGTTCTTAAATAAATACTTCTCTCTCCACAGCACTCTAAGAAATTCGCCGTAATATTTCGTTTATTAAGAGGCATATTCATAAAAAAAGATTTGGAAAAAGTCCAAAGATCTCGTGGTTTGGAACGCAAGAAATCAGTTTCTTGTGAATCATGCATTATCCATAAATGTGCTTTTAATTATTGATTTACAAGAGAAATAACTTGTGTAAAAATAAGATAATTTAAAAAAGTGAATATCTAATGTTACCTTTACAAGGAAAGCTAATACCAGACCATAATTTGTATTCTCAAATGCAATGAAAATTCGTATCGAGAATAATTAATAGTTGAGTGAATATCTTTAAAAAATACTTAATTCTTCTTTTCCTTTATTTTGAAAGGATAAAAATTACTTCTTCTGTTCAATATTGTAAACTATCTGAAAATATTCTCCCTTTGGAGGAAAGAAAACGGATGTGCTTATACTTTTTCACATTTTTTCAACTTAGATCCCATTCTCAAAATACTTTTTCTTGGAAGATAAGTGAACCTATGGTATTGTTCCAACTCTACCAAAGAACTGTCTCCATTATTTTATCAATAAAAAAGACGCTAAACTTTCGAAAAGATAGGTTATCCCTAAATCAGACATGGAGAGATATTTTCCATTTATTATCATCTCAATTCGAGCCTTGGGTTGTCGTCGACGACAGTCAAATGGTACAGATGCAATATCACAATATTAGCAATCCATTATGACGACTATAATCGCCGTTAAGGCGGAGTGTGTCTTCCTTTTGTAAGCTCTCGTGGGAATATCTAGAGATGGCATGCGACGGTAATATGTTATCGGCTTTACACTCCCACGGACGTAAAGGACGGTTTAGGTCGCGTTGCTTAAGGAGAATCGGTTTGGAGTGTGCTAAGATAATTTTCGGGCCCTGAGATGGATTCCCATGACATTACAAAAGCATGTGTTCGGGAAGGAGAGATAGGGAAGGGAAGCGTGTGCGATGAATATTTGAGTGCGTGAGGGAAGAGCAGAAACCCCAAAGGACGCGTGATTGATGGATTTATGGAGGAAAGGTGCGCCGTGTGCCTATGGATGAGCTCAGCACGAATGGAAAGGCGTATGGGGTAGCCGACGTGGAAACATTGCGGCGAATTTCCCATTTTTCAAACTCTAATCTTTTCTATAGCCATTCATCTTTTTCCATTGAATACATACGCGGGCTTCTAATAACATATATGATCATGTTCGCTATCAATGGAATCGAAATCGAACCGTTTTGTACCTATCATATGCAATATTTCTCATTTTCCAGGTGTGTTATTCTTATTTGATTAGAAGTTTAAGTAGGTTTTTCTCTTCACGTTGGAAGCCTTACCAAAGCAGGGGTCACCAACCTCCGACTTCGGAGCATATCGCACCTCTTTACGGAACTGTCTGTGTGGCTTCTGATTAACAGAGACACCGGATTAAGGCTTAATTTGGAATATCATTATAATTCTTTAAAATTGAAATCACGACTGGGAAAGAGGAGCATGAAAAAATTCCTTTAGGGTGCGGGGAAAAGATCTCTCAGAGATAAGTAGATTTAAGAGACTTATAAGTTAACTCGGAGACGCTCATTATGTATCATATTTCCCCTAGCTGAGTGAGAAATCAATCACTCTCAAATCTAATTTTGTTTCTGTTAAAAATATGTCCAGCCCTTTTTTACAATATCGAATCATACAGGGATCTGAATGATATTACCAGGGATTAACTCGAGATCGGGAGGGACTGGAGGTCGATCGAAAATATTAAAATTTACTAATATAGTATTAAGAAAGAAAAAAGAATATATTACATATGGCAACACAGAGTTGAGAGAGACTGATTTTTTTCGGAACCCAAAGAGATAATAAGCTTTTCCAACTTTGCAGATGTTACTTTCATCTACTCATCCTTGATTAGTTTCCCTCCCTGCGCCCAAAAATATGTCATTTTCCTTGCTCCTCCGTCCTTGATGAATTTAAAGAGGTACAGTCGTGATTGCTACATATTTTATGAATTGATGGATGAAATCAACATACACTAACATTTCTTCTACAGTATCTTGTTTCTTTCGTGATTATTTTCCTTAAACTCATTATTTTATAATAATTATTATCTCAATTTCAAATTATTATTATTTATCAATTATTATCAATTTTTTGCAATTCACGTATTTTAGTCACAATCGTTAATTTTAGAAAGGAGTGTACGTTAGTGCACGTTAAAATATCGATGTCATTAAATATACCGTCGATGATTTCCTTTAGTGTTCTGCGGATCTTCGTAATTTGCACTGTTTATACCTATAAAAATTACTGGAAGTTTGTCTCAAATAGATTGTCGACCCCCGTGCTACAGTATTTCTTTTAAGAAAATATAATACATCCTTTCTTGTCCTCAAAATGTATTCATCTTTACAAAAATTCTTAAAATCTATATAACAAACTCACACAATTAATGTTATTAAATGGAGTGTGTTTGAAAGGTGAATGGACAATATAGAACTTTATCTGGCCCTAAATGAGGACCCGATCTTATCTAATCCTAATGAACGTTCTCGCCGCACGAGCCGACTGTGCCATAGCGCATACACTAAGGATCCTATATAATTCTCCCTATTGGTGCTAAATTCCTGCAAATTCTCCCGGAAGCAGAACATGTGGGCTTTCAGTATGGTTCGCTGTAATTCACAACCAATTAATCGGTTTTAGAAAAACTTAAATGGAACGAGGCCAGCAAAATTATAGAGAATATTCCATCGTATTTAAGTAATACAGACAAATCTGAAAGAGCTCGTTGTAAAGATCACGAGTAAAAGGAGATGATGAAAAAAGCAGACAAATTCCTCAAAGAATTTAATATGAAAATATCACTCACGTATCTGGATAAAATATAACACTTGAATGTGATTACAGCTGTGAAGATGATGAATTCTTTCATAACATTGGCTTTTGACCGTAAGAAAGGAAGCATACAGTCACTGCTTGTTATCATTTCTATTATCTCAACCCTTAACGATATTTTTACGATTCATATTCTTTTCCACAGAAATACAATGAATATTTACTGAAACATGTACATGAGATCCTCTGCCTTGGCGTTGCTCCAAAGCATTGGTAGGAAGGGCCTAGGGCAACGAATGCTGTTCATTTAGTTTATGGAGAAAGTCTTGAATTATCATGACCTTCTTCATGTGTGGGGATGGAACTCATGTTTTCTTGGAACTTGTGCGGCGAAAAATACACGTGATTTCATAATGAAGTTCATCCTCTCTCGTAAATTTTCTTATAATTGCTAACTTTTCTATCTTAAATATTCAATGTGAAGCATAAGATGATTTTAGGTACTACTTTCTTGATGATATGGGAAATTATTCAAAACAGGAAAACTCTGTGATACTAGCACTCGCTAATAATAAAGTTTACCTAAGAAACTTCATCTGCTGATTATAAATTCATACCCTATTTTCCTGAAAATTTTTCTTTGATTACATCAGCTTGAAGGTTTGTCGTTTTCCATTTTTTTACCAAAAGCCTTTGAGAGAGAAGAAGGCGAGGAGGAGAAGGTATTAGTCAAGATGAAGAGCGAGGCAGTTTGTCCTTGCTTTCCTTCCTGAGCAAAAGGAAGTGGAAAAAGTCGCTGCCCACGTTGACTCCTTGTATAGCTCTTTTCATATCACTCAATGATAAGATGAGTGTAACATTTTAGCGTGACTCACATCCCAGTAGTTATCGTATTATTACACCCATAAGCAAGATTGAGACGAAAATAGTAAATGAAACACATACTTTCCTTCGTATTTCCTTCATCAGTGAATGAAAATCTTTGCTCTAAAGTAATAATAGTCATAAATGGTATTAAATATAAATATTATAAGCAGTTAATCAAGAGACTTGACCCGATTATATATCTAAGGGTAGAATCTCTCACATCGCTGATAATCTCGAATTATCACAGAAAGCTCTGCCGTTTAAATAGTTTATTCTGACATTCAACGTGTTGTGCTATCTAAAAATCTCTCTCAATTTTCTCTTCTACATTTTATTACTACATTAATGTCACTGACAAAGAGATGGAGGATTTACATCACCACGAGTGCAAAGCTTTGTAACTGCATACTTCTTTCTTCGGCTCTTTTTCAGGGATTCGAACCGCAATTATTCTTACAACGGTATTCGCTTCAGTTGAATGAAAACGCCCAATTTCAATTCGCTTCCGGATTCGCTTCCATTAAAACGATTCGAATCTATTGTATCGCTCCGATAAAATAATCCCTCTGTAAAGTTTATATAAAACGTCATACTTATATATAATCTCTTTTGATTAAGTCTACGAGTAAAAGAATGGGTATGAAATTAATGGAAATGAAAAGAAACTATCAAAGAACCAGTTCAGTAACTGAAATTTAAATATTAATTATGGAGTTTTGATTTATAGTTGCAAATCTTTATTGAATGTAACTATTGATATATTTGCTGAGAATGTGAATTGTAGCGGAAATGATGTCGGTTTCCGGTCTCGTTTCATCAAGGATCAAGGTATATAATTATTCTTTTTCGGTTTTTGGGCTCTTTCTTCTATTGGGTTCTTTCTTGGGTTTTCTGTTCTTTCCCGGCTCGATGCCTTAGTCTTTCTCAAATTGATGTCTCCCTGGAAAACACGTATTAGGACGAAATCTTAGCCACGCTTCCATCAAAGTTCTCTATTCAGTAATCCTTGCTTTTCTTTGTGACGTCTTGCTGTATGAATCAATTAATCAGTCTGCATAATCAGACTGCTTACCCTTTGGATTTTTGCGGAATTCTGTAGATAGATACGAACGGAAATGAAAATAAACTATCAAAGAATCAGCTTAGTAACTGAAATTATAAGTAGCGGTTTATCCAGAAACTTGTAGTGTTTTTTCCATTCACAACCTCTTTTCCATCTACACATACACCGTTCTAGCCGCCTAGCGGCGTATGGCAGGGGGCGCAAACAACATTCAGACTGATTTTCTTGGCCAGTTGTACTTCTGTATTTCTCGCGAATAAAAAGTAATTTTCGAACCGAATGTTCCAAGAATGAATTTCTCGAAAATTTCTCGCAGTCTCCGCCCGTTCGCGGCGGCAAAGAGGAACCATAATATCCAATACGTTTTTCAACTCTATTTTCTCAATTCATTTATCAAGTTTAACAAGATTCCCATCCCATTTCAAGAGGCATCCTATTGAGGCTCGCCGATTTATCGTACCAATTTTCAACAAAACGTAAGGCCATACGCTGGACCTTTTCCAACTCACGGATAACGCTTGTCTGCAGGGTCCCATATACTGCATGCGTGCCCCAAATGGAGGATAACTAACGGGAAGTAGCATCGTTCCTCCTCTCTTAGAATGCGCCGATTTTTGTTGGTAAGGAGCCACACTTTAATAAATTACTCGCAATGTTTACTCCGCAATGCTCTTACGTTGGAATCGGCCCCTCACGGGGAGATCACAAGAGATGTGATAAAAGATCAATATAAGAAAGTTTCCGTAAGAGTGGGTGATATATTTTGTGAGTGGATTGTCAGCAGCCCGTCTTGTCGTTCTTTGATCGATTTGAGTTTCGTGAATAAAATAGAGACTTCTCATGAATTATTCACTGCAATCTAATCGTAAGCTGAAATGAAACAATGAAAATGCTAAGCCATTTTACATTTCCATTGTTCCTGCATGTCGCAATGTAGCAAGGGGTGTAAAAATACCGATTTTCTCTCTAATTCTATTTTAATTAGGACTTCAATGTTCCGCGGAAAGATATGGTCAGAAGTGGATAACCGTTCTTCGAATTATTTCTTTATTACATTTTTTCCTTTTCTTTCGGTACTCGTGAACGTTGTTAACTGGATTAACGAAATCAACTATCTCGTCGATGAGATCTGTACTCCTAAATTTTTCGAATAGGTTCCGTTGGTAATCAAGTCTTCTATCCTTGAGCGAATTCCACCCGAGGGACTCAATCATAGCCGGAGCACTACTGCTGAATGTGGAATCTCCTTTAACAAACCTAACTGTTCTACGCTGAACCCCCTCTAAATCAGAGGGTAATCCTACTTCGAGAGGATCCTAAACTGCACAGCACTATCCTAGGAGAGGTCGAATAAAGGGAAATTACTTTATTTTATATACTGTTTACGAGAATCTGATCGGAATTCCACTGGTTAATCTTTGCACTCCATCAGCATTTCTTATTACGTTTCGAATATCCTCTCAAGTCAAAGTGTTTTTCTATTATTGATGCAGACTCAAGGCACAATGGAAAATTGTCCCTGATTCTAAGATTGATCATACTTACTGTGCATATATATTATTTTACTTATGCATAATTTATTACACTGATGCATAACTTATGATTTTACTGATGAATATATTAATTCATAATTTAGGTATATTGTGTTGGTTAGTGCTTTCCTACTACTTAAGTTTCTTCTCTATCAACCAACTATAGAGGGTATTTTTTCCACATACCAAATCTTTCTCTCTTTTGTTGAAGTTACAAATTATTGTTAATATGGTAGGAATTGGGTGAAAAGTCCTTTGGGTCTAAGCTTTTATAATTAGGGGTTCAATGGCCATACAAATTTTCATCACAATGTGCTGCTGAAGTATAAAATTGAGATTTCTCGGTGCCAATTCCGAAAAAGCAAATTTACAACTATTTAACTATATTTTAATGATAAAAAATCCGGATATTTATTTCAATTATTCAATTACGTTTCAGGAAGTCCTAAGCTAGCTGACTGGAATGGAATGAAAACAGTTTGGACTTCGAATGTTCTGGTTCTGTGGCGAAATGGCATTCGTGCATTGGCGACAATCTTCAACACTTGCTGTTGCTCCCTTCAGGTAAGACATCTACTATCTACTTTTTCTACTTTTTAATTAATTTTATCATCATATTCTCACAAGACAAATCTTGATAACAGCCTCTATTTTCTTTCTTAATAGCCTGATTCAGTAGTATTATTGCCTACCTTTTTAAAGAACTACTTTTCCACTTTTAAATATGATAGAAATGATTTAGTAGTTGCTTATTAAAAATAATACAAAGTGGCTTAGAAAAGTATGTCGTCCATTTCTTCATGTATGCTAATATTGTTCACCACATATTTATAGGAAAACGAGTATAAAGTTTTTCTTTTGTAAAACGTTTGATCTATGACTGATCAATCCATGTAGGAATAATACCAAACGCAACATGGAACCTCAAGAAATCTTTGCTATAGATACGTTTCTATCATCAAGTGAAGCTAGAATACACTTATCTCTAATTACCACAGTTTATGTCCATCTAAATTTCTGTGGTGATCTTCATCCATAACATCGCCTCAGGGTACAACTTTTATGCCTAATTCGATGTTTCATTTAAGAATATTGACATCTGATGGAGGAAAATTTATACAACTGATGCGGAAGGAGAGGCTGAGAGGCATTTACATTTTATCAATTTAATTTACGGATCCTGTCAAAGATATTATCATAATCTGGTCTAATTTCTAGCAAGCAATGAACGGTTCTGCCGAATTTTGTTGGGTTTCCCTCATTTCATCGATAAGATATTAAGTGTCAACTTCCTTCGTGATAAATTATGTGATATAAACTACAAATGTCTCGAGACGGTGGGTGAAACGGGATATCAAAAGCAATCCAAGAGGCAATTCCATTTACTGACTCCATCTCGTATTGTCATTTTCAGCGTGGGAGTGGTTTTAAGAAAGAATGCGGAAATCGGTGATGGGAAAAACGATTTCCCAAAGCGAGAGAAATTTAATCTGCAGTTATCCGAATCAAGAAACGCCAAAGGAAAATCTTAGCTCCATTAAATTAGGCCTCGGATCTCTCGCCGGAGAAATTTCAAACAGAAGGCGATTCCTGAAGGAGAATTGTTACGTTGGGATTGGATCATTTTTATTAGTATTGATTTTTATCCTGAGATTACCTTATCTTATTTTTTCTCTATATAAAAGTCTCTTAGAATATTTTTTCATATCCTTGTATAAAGAAATGAAAAATTAGCAGAAAGCATAGCATGATAGGAATGTGTCACTTAAGTAGTATGAATAGAAAGATAGAAAGTACATGGGTTGGAGCTTTAAGAGTGGCAACTATTTACTTACAACTAATAAAAAAGAGATACATGTTACCAAGTTTTATTGTCTTTCAATGTAGTCACTAATATAGTGACTACATTACACAACCTGTTGTCGGTGATGTGGAAGTCATAGGATACCTTTAGCGGAGCCTGTTTTGTTGATAACTCGAATGGAGCGATCTACTGCCTAAACTTCAGAATGTCACTAATCCTGTCTCTCACTCACTGTAAGCTCACGAATCGTATGGCGTTGATTACTGCCCAGTAACGCGGCAAGAGCACTTCTTCACTGACTCTAGGATGACCTTACCAACCTATGTTTGCCACATTTTGGCATCTATCATTGAAGGCTTTTACCCAGTTTGCCACCGTACTGTAAGGCAATGCAGATCCCCCACATGCTTACTGTCT
This sequence comes from Pachydiplax longipennis, assembly GCA_036926295.1. NCBI lineage: Eukaryota > Metazoa > Arthropoda > Insecta > Odonata > Libellulidae > Pachydiplax > Pachydiplax longipennis. Next base: position 25,760,108 of record JAVFKF010000012.1, read on the forward strand.
TGATAATTATTATAAAAATGACTTAAGTATGACTTGATGCAAACGGAAAGATGGATGAAAAAATAAATAAGAAAGAAAATAAAGTGTAGATTTATAAGTCTCCAACTCAAATATAAACATACAAATAAAAATACATAGATATAAATATATTACTTACAAATTTAAACTCCTAAAGAAAATATTCACCGCAGAAAAAGAGCAAAATGGTTTGTAAAACGTGCACAAAATACTGATGGTAAAATCTTAGAAGAAAGGAATTCTCAAAGATCCAAATTAAAAAAAAAACTAAAATGCAAAAATGCTGAGTGTTACGGTTTGAAACTTCCACATTAATGTGCGACGGCATTAACAACCGAGAGAGGAGCGATTAGATATCTGTATGGTATATCTTGCGGCCAGTTCAATGCTGTCAACCACTGTTCCTAATGATACCATTCAAAATGATGATTTCCCATGCAATTATTGTGTGTAGTATAAGTAATAATTACGGCAAGCGTTGGAACCATTGCGGTTAACAAAAATTCGAAAACAGCATATAAAGAATGATGTTCTCCGTTGCTATTCCCGATAAATTTCTTTTCTCGGAAATCCAATTATCTTTCACGACTCGTTATCTTTGAACACTCTTCATCGCGGGGATGCAATTAGCCTTAGTATTTTTTACTTTTACAACTTCCTCTCATTCTCATTTTACTTTTATGTTACCTTTGATGTATGAAGATTAGGGTTTAAGACTCAGTTCGCCTTAAATTTCTCGATGTCTTTTCGAAAATTTTACGAAATTGCTTTTCACACTTCTCCCAGGGGCACTGTAAACGAGATATGGCCGAAGGCATTGTTTGGCTTCTCTCTGACTAACATTTCCTCACTTTCCTCATTTTCTTCTCCTTCTCTCTCTCGTGGGTAAGATTTCATCACCTTTCCATGGTATCCATACACACGCCTCCAGTTTTTTTTCACTTTCCTTCCTGAGAGGTATTTCCCGCAACATTGGATTTTCCTTCACTCCCAGCTGAAAATATTTTCCCTCAAAGACCACTTATACAGTTTTTTATCAATAGTTACACAAAATCACTTCTAGACGCAACCTAGCTTCAAACACCCATGCATAGCCATAATGAGAGAATAATAACGAGAATTTCTAAAATAATAATAATAATAAAGGACTTTATTTAGGGCGAGATTGAGACTTTGAAGTCTCCTCTTACATCTAACCCTTAATTTCTCTGCCATTTCTACAGCAATTTCCTGTTTTCATTAAAAATCCCTCTATCTTTCCAATTTTTAAATTTCTTGTCTCATTTATCTTCTTTTCATCGATTAAAATTCGTTTGTGACCTTTAAAAATCTTTGTAAATTATACAACTTTGTAATTTTCCACGTATTTTCTTTAATATTGGCAACCGGTTTCGTAAGAGCTTCTTACGAAACCGGTTGCCAATATTAAAGAAAATACGTGGAAAATTACAAAGTTGTATGATTTATTATGGCTTTCCACCAAGCAACGCCAGAACGTATTGATTTCTTTAAAAATCTTTGTATACATTTCATTTTATCCATGGCTTAAACTTAATCATTGTGCGTTTTAAGCGATATTTGCTTAACTGTTCATCATATAATCCCCTCGATTAACCGACGCTCAGTTGACCGACAGCTCGTTTTACCGACAGTTCGGTCGATCGCCTGTAATGTTGATCGAATACGCAGTTGAACGAGATATCGGTCGAACGACGTTGTTAACATGCTATTCTGTAAATACGACATCGCAAAGACTTCAACGTCAACCGAACAGTTGACGAGGTCCTCTGAACGAGCTGTCGGCTAAGTGAGCTTGGTTCGATGAAGACCTGTTCATAATCATATACTACACTGTATTACTATTATTTATATTACTATAATATTACCCTTCTCTTCCTCACGCAATGAATCGTTTAGTAGGGAATAGCTAGAAAAGCATCGAAGAAGTAATTAGTACGAAGGAAGATATACCGAAATCTAAAAAGTATCTTTATTCGGAGGAAGCACGAATGGAGATCAAGATATCAATGAGTTCTGTAATATAGAATTATATTTTTGGATTGAGAAGGATATAGAAAATATTATTTACAAGGAAATCATAAGTTACATTTGAATTAGGAATGATTGGGTAATTTTGCAAATAAGACGTGCACCCAGGAAAAATCCCAAATATGAACGGATTTCAAAGGAGTCCGACGGGACCTTCAGCCTTTTTTTCATGTCCATTTTTCCCAGGGATTTTTACATTAAGGTAGTTATAATATGAGCGAAGGAACAATAAAGATCTCGAATTCATCATCAAACTATGCATGTGCTTAAATTATCCGAATAACTTATCCGATCTCTGAGTCAGCTGCGAGATATAGAAATATAAACATAACCATCCAAACATGAAGGGTGTACCTTTGGCACTCTTTTTAAGAAATAATCCATTTCATTAACATGTAGTATCATTCGCTCATTATCATTGACATTTTTTTAAAACTTTTGCAAGAAAGGATTAGGTATGTGTTTATAACTTCCTATCTACTAAAAGAATTAATACAGAGCTGAAAACCATCACGTGAAATGTGGAGAAATAATATTTGTGGTCCCAATAACAATCATTTCAAGCTCTAATCGGTGGAGAAAACCCCACTTAGAGAGAAAACACAATGAGAAAATATTGGTCACAGGAACGTTTTCACCACTCTTTCGGATAGACCTGTATACCGCAAATTAATAGTTTTGATGCTTTTACAATTTTTCATTTAACTTCATTCATTCTAGGAACTCATATTGCGTCTGGATTTGAGGAGTAAAACGATCCCCACATCCTGCAATGCCGACACTCCGTATAAAGTAAATGACAATTTTCTTTCTCTTCTTCCTGCCATCGTGGATTATCGACATTCCACTGTTTTCGCGTGGACAGTCTTTGGACATTGTTATATTTCATTTTCGTTGGATGCAAACGCTCGTTCTCGGGCGACTGCTTGACACGTATCTTGCGATCCGAAATGACAGAATAGCGGGATCTCTTTCATTATTCCTCACTTTTGTTTCTTCCTCTTTCATCTCCCTGCAGATGGCTCCACGCGAGCGCTCTGTGCCAAAACATCGCCTTTAAAAGGGATGCGCAAATCAACGCACGACTCCCCTCATCTGCCGATTCTTATTACTTGTTCGCGTGGGAGATATTAAAGCCAGAATATTGGAGAATCACTCGGTGTTCGGAGTGCAATAAACTGAGTCCAGCGGAATACATTAGGGCTTGATTTTTGTCGCTAAATGTGCCAGAGTTGATTGAATAACGTTGGCGCGATACTTGATAGTCTTATTTCGGTGTTTTTCCATCAAAGGCTGAGGGTATGAACCTATCTCCATTCGCCGAATGGCAGCTATTTAGAGTCTTTGTCTAATAAATGTCCTTTTATTCTATTTGTTATAAAAGACGGTTTACAACATGTGAGGTTCCAAATAAATAACTAAGTGTAATCAGTGTTAACTACCGAAGCTTTACAGCTTGTTGTATAACCTTTTGTAGAAATGGTCACAACCTCTGACCCAACGTTTTAGAGAAACATGTTTCCAAAATTAATTAATTCAGCGGAAAGAATTGAGCTGCGAAGAGTTAAACGGAAATCAAATTAATTACTGATAGGAAGGGCTACCGATCAATTGGTTTCCCCTTTCAATTCCTTCTGCTTTATTCTCTGGTCAAATTACATTGCATTTGGGATTATTTCAGAAAATGCATCACAGATCTATGTATATCGTATCAGAGTGAAAACTTTGACTTGATAGATATCTGAGAATCATAGTGAACATTCAAGTCAAATATAGAGTTTAAATCTCTAAAGGTAACGGTGTGATTGATATGTTAATCTATGAAAGCATATTGATAGCTACGGAATTTTAAATATGGATAACAGAGGTGGCATTAGGTGCTTTTGGGGTGCTGGAAGACAGTGCTCCCAACATTATGTCTTTACTAGGATGCATAAATTTTAACACATGAAATCTTAATGCAACATGCATTCCATTCGGGAGAATGGTGCGCGCTGTTCATACTTTTCTAACAGAAATCAACTTTACTCTAAGCTGAATATCTTCAAAATCAATTATCGACAAATTACTTTTCTATACAAATGTTGCAAGAGCACCATTCCCCAATAGGTAATACACGGGGCCATAAGATATACGTGGTCTCTTCATGACGTTGGACGAAGGATAGGAAGGGGATTTTCTGGAAATCTTGACAAAAGCCAAAGAAAGAAATGTTGGGATGGAAAGAAATTGTGCATTTTATGACAAATTCGTTGGATTGAAAGTGAGGAATTCACCTCTGTCGACCGGGACGCCTCCTCTCGGTGCTTTGTCCAATCACCGTCCTTCGAACTTTCCGTCATTGTTCGATCGCGCTCTCATTTATCGCCCAAAGCTTTCATGCATTTTTTGCCTTCCTTTGCCGTCAATCATACTCGGCGAATCTGAAGGCATAAATTTTTCTCGTAGTTTAATCCCATTCTTCGGTCCATTCAAACGAAAAGGAATTAAATTATTTCATTCATGAAGATTACTGGAAAACAACATCACCGTGGCAGGACATTTTTATTTGGAAGGAAAAACGGATTATTCATGGTATTCAAGGCTTCCCCACCCAATTTATAGGTTTAATTCATTCTAAAAGCGTTCGAAACCAATCTATTTTGAAAGGAGAAGAGAAAAAATAATACTTCTCCATGTAATTAATCGTCCGTTTCCAATATAAAAATAATTACTTTCTGATACATTTCCAGCAATAAGTGTAGTACTAATAGTATTTTTTAAAGTGCTCTGAAAGCTGAGGTCATGATGTAGTAAATAAAATGTAATAAATGAAATAATGAAAGAAATAAAATTCTGACTCGATCCAAAAGCGTAATATATATTAAAAAGACTTCAGAAAAGGCAAAATACAACGAGAAAAGAAAGAAAAGATCAAGAGAAACTTTAGCAGATGAAATAATCATATCTATCGAAAATATAAACTGAGTGTTATATGGAATTAGAATGAAAGGCATCGGAAAGAGGAACAACGCAGATTTTGGAGGAACAACGAAAAAACCATGGAGATATCAGATGGGTACGATACAAAAAGGAAGGAATAAAGACAAAGTTTGATCGGAATAATAATAATAATAATAATAATAATAATAATAATAATTCCGTCTCTGGGAATATGAAATAAATAATTAATTTGAGGCCTGGGAATACATGTAGAAAATGATAAGCGAGTTGTAGACAGACAATCTGAAAGCCTAGATATAAACTGAAAAGGACTCCTAAAATTGAATAAAATATACAAGTATGTATAATACGGTAATGAGTTACTCGTTTGAAATTGTTCTGAGAATAATAATTGTGGATTTAAATACGTTCTGAGTAAAAGAATGAGGATGATAATTGAGGATTTTAAATTCGCAACTTAACACCTGAAAACTGCGAATAAGTGCCAAAGTAATTTAAAGTTAAAATTTATACCAAGTCTGGATAAGGGAAGAAAATTTTGGCGGTTTTTCATTTATCTTGTGTGCTGAATGTTGATGCCCATAGTGCTTTTAGGTGCTTTTAGGGAACCATTTGAAAATCGATAAGAGTTTGAGGGCAGAATCGGCTCTAGATATTCAGGCGCCACGATGTAAAGTGATGCAAAAGGCGCCTTCATCTCCAACTCGCCATACAAAGGATAGAGAAAATGCTTTCCTAATGCTTTATTTTACTCGCTTAACCTCAAAAGCCATCCGTGTCTTCACATTGATCCGCATTATAAATGATGTAACGCATTTCAATCGAAGTTATTTAAAAGATGATCATCCACTGAAATGAGGAAGCCATCTAGAATTGTTAAATTCTTATTCAGGCGTTACTTCTAACAGAGCGAATGTCACAAAATTCAATGGGAAAAGTAATAGAATAACCTAAATCTAAATAACATGAAAAACTGCCATTTAAATGATATAGTCAGACCGATATGTATCGAGATTATTTTCTACAACTTCCTACTCTTTACTTTTGTCTGAGTCAAAGGCACATCTTTAACACCTTACTTGATTTTTATACATTGTATTATATTATATTTATCACGATGCGATAAAACCTCCACACGAGAATGGGGCACAAAAATGTGGAAACAGAGGTAAAAAAAATTACTAATGAGGCACGCAGAGGTAATTATCCAGGTATTTGTTTCGTCTGATTTTATAATTTATCAGCAAATGCTCCTCGATGGATTTCAACTAGGATTATATTTTATGTCTGTATTGTGTAATTTCCGTCAAGTTGATCATAAAAATTGCATGATAGTGGTAGAAATACTCAAAATTCCATCCCAATGCACCCAAAATTAATTTCTAGTCTAATCTGTTCTGTAAAATCAACAAATCAAAATAGATATCTGGGATTTATGCACGAAATATAAAAAGAACTCTAACGGTATTTGCAAAATGAACTTGTTTTTGGAATGTACTGAATTCTTATTCATATCATCAAACCAGTAATTATTTAATCATTTTGGAGAATAAATAGCATGAAACCACAAAGAATTCAACAGAAAAAGCGATCCCAAGCTTTAAATCCAATTATTAAAGGTTACGATTTTCAGTAGGAAACTTTAACGCTGGAAGATAATTTTTAGACTCTTTTCACTACTTTACTTCTTAAAACTATTTTCTTATTTCATGAATAAACATTAATGTTGTACGAAGCAGTTTGTTAAAATCCTCTCAAAGTGCCTTTGAAATTCCATTTAGTTTCATTACAGAAGTTTTACTCTGCGTCGTGGCTCCATAAAACTCAAGAAATGTGTAATGTATTTCATCTTAACTGGAATCAAGCCGTTATTAAACAAAAAACTAAATATCATATAAAATTATATTACGGTGATAAAAATGCCTCCATTATAACAAAAAGATATATTTCCGATAATTCGCAGATAAGATTCGCTGTTAAACTCATAAGAACTGATTCTATCTTTTCCTTTCTCTTAATGAAAGTTCTGCGGTTTCTCGTCTTTTCTTTGTTTTCCCTTCCTCCCAATTCTTCCTCCAGCAATAATTCACATTATAATTCCCATCTCTGGATTATTTTCACTATTTAAATCCAAAGCCATTCCTCTATTATCTCAACATTCCCTGAGTCATTTCCTACCGATCTGAGCTTTTTCTGTTTATGCAGTCCGTCTATCAAAATATAAAATTTTCGTATGGTTTATAGTTCATTCAATTTATATAGTAAGGTACCTTTACCAAGGAAAAGTTAAAAGAAGCTTATAATTCCGTCATTTATACTGTATTTATATATCGTTTGTATTTGAATGCATACCGGATGAATATCGAGTCATTTAGCAAAGCAAGGGTTAGTATAAGACGTAAATTTACCCATACAATGAATCTAAAATTTCTAAGCTTAACGTAACCTGGCTTTCAAATCTCATGGCTATATTTCATTTTTATCGTAGGAATTAAGACTCTAATCCATAAAATTACTCTAGAAAGCATGATGATCTCATAATATTCATTAGGATTTTAAGATAACAGCTCGTATATCGGAAAGCGTATAGGGCAATTCTTCATACCGCCTCTTCGGTTGAAATCATAATTTTATCTTTAACAATTCCCTGTTACCGAAGTTAGGTCCACTTTCTTCAGGTGAAAATAAATTATCATATCATAAGGAAGGAAGAATAACTTTTTAGTTTCCATAATATTTATATATTCCAAAACATTATTCTACGGAATAGCTTCAAAATCATGAGGAAATGAAAAAGTTATTCTGCGCATCTTTATAACGTAGTTCGCTACGAATTTCGGAATATAAATCACCAAAATATTAATATTTTTGTTTCTTCTGCAACCTTATTTCTAACAAATTCAAAAAAAGTCGTAACTACTTACAGTAATCTGCATCTTGCCGTCTTTGAGAAAAAATTCTCCGTCGGCGTCGACGTTTCGAGAAGTATTTAGGCGCTTAAGCATTTGGTTTGTACCGCATTGCTTTGCAGCCACTGTAGCCTCGAATACTTTTTGCAGCACGGAGAGTAATCCGAGCGTATATTTCAAGAACCGCAACTCGTGTGGACCCTCTGAAGAGAGTTTCTTAGTCACTCATCCTCCACAGCCCTCACTTGCTTCCAAAAGCCCCTAGAAGAGAGAATATTTTCATGAATAAAGCATATAATTAATATTTGATATTTGATTCCTGACAACATGACATTTTTGCGAATAGATATTGTTGTGTGCAGACTTTTATAAGATAATTTTTGGCCGTTTTTATAGAACGTGTTTTTCCAATAATATTTCTTATTTTTGTAATTAAATAGGTTCCTTAACACATATAATCATCACTATTATTTAAGTAATTTTATCGATAAACGTTTATTTACTCTCAATTCTCGAGTTAATTTGGTAAATGGCTGATAAAGGTTTTTAAAAGGTCTTTATTTATATATATTCCCAGTTTATCGTGCGCACGACTAATTATTGCAAGTTCAGTAAATTCTCCGTGTTTGAATAAATAATTAATAATTGTGAGTTATTTAATAATGAAGTTGACGAGATGAATTTTAATTTTAAGAATTATGGAGAGCAGTATTTTCAATTGTATCACATGCATAATTCTCAGATGTGACAAGAAACTATTACTATATAACGCAAATTAGCTATTTCAATCGTTGAATAAAAAAACTTTCACTCCATTCCAGAATAAATGTACAAAAAATGGAGACAAGAACTCAACTTAATTGGATGTTTGTCATTAATCAATAAAATGGAATAAATGTTCCCCGGAGGGGATAACGAAAGAAGCGGGATTTAATGATTATATTTCACGTCGCCATTTGCTCATCAACGGAAGCATTTTTCAAATCGTTGAAACTCGGTTTCACGCGAGAATTCTCGGGGTAAAAAAAGTTTGAAGTGATCTGCGATCATTCAGGAGGTCGAGAAACTTAGGTCGTCTACGTGCTCTTTGTATATGAGCATTGACGTCTTGAGACTCTCTATTGGTCAAAGTTCCGGACGCTGCTAGAAAATTGGCCCTTTGGGTTAGCTACAAGCACCATCAGAACCCAGAGGACTTGCTTGCAGAGCGAGCCGACCACGGAAGTGTCATGGGTAAAATGGGCCAAGCCAAGAAACGATCTCTTGGGCTTCGAGGGTGGAGTTTGGAATCCGTGGCGAGATAGCAGTGGTAAAGGGGAGCTGAGTTAGCCCTCTTCCTGCAAGAAAAAGCAAAGAAACCCGTGGAAACTTTGTAAAAAAGTATTGAGGGGACGAAAAGCTTGGGAGACAAAAAGTACAGAAAGGGAACCGTTGTCGAGAGGGGCAGATGGGTGGAAGAAATGGGCGAGACATCCCTTATTCTCCCACACGATCGAGCTGAACTGAGGGTTAGGTATTCAGTGAAATCTTACGACTTCTGCGATAAATTCCAACGTATCTGGATTCAGTTGCCAGACAAAATATTTCCAAGGTAGTTGAAATATGTTTTCTCATCTTGTGTTCCTACAGCGATTAATAGAGACCTCTGACATTCCTGATTCGCGCGTGACCTTACGGTGGGCGTATCGCTCACTCACCTGTTACGGCCACAGACCGAGAAAATTCGTGGAAACATTTGCTAAACAGTGGCCTTGCTAAGCAAATCGACGGTAGAAAAAGATTTTTTCGGCTTTAAGGACTCGGAACCCTAAGGAAAAAATCATATATTCTTGAACAAGATATTTGAAAGATATTATATATAAAATCATTGGATGGTATCTACTTCTATACAATAGATAAAGTGGTAGCTTTTTCACAACGAGGATGGGTATTTAAGAATATGGTGGGGTATGAGAAATAATATTAACGGCGAAAGATACGATTCCTAAACGAATACTCTTCGTGAGCCGATTAATAACATTAGCTGTTGCTTGTCGGCAGTTGGTTCTATACTGAAATTATCTAACAATTTACGAATTTAAGCAAGCCGACTAACTTAAAATGAGAGGTCAATTCTCGAAATGGTCTTCCTATGTTATATAGAAAATTTCATTTAATTTTTATCGACTAAGTAAACGAATATATCGTAACTTAAAAGCAAATCGTTCAATTTGAGAGTTGTCGACAGATTTCGCCTTATATCACAACATTCCCGTTTCTGCCATTACCGCATTGAACATCGCTTTTTCAAATTAAATTTTTCTGCCGTTTTATGGTTTGACTTTTTAAGACTGGAAAACTAAAATTTTTTCTTCGACGCGAATTTATATAACATACAAATTTTATGAGAGCGTTGAGAAGTTCATTTCCGTTTTTGGAGCGAAAATATGTAAAGGTAAAAATATGATATTATAATTCCACACTTGAATTCACAAAGTAAATTTGTAAAAGGAACGAATATTTAATGTAATTGGTTTTTGATAACTCTCAATCATATTATCATATGAACTTAATTATATAAGCAAAATAATTGTTCAATTTTTAATTTAATTTTTATCATGGCCATTAAAGTATGAGAATTAATCTCGTAATTTTAAATTTTAATATTTAAAAATTTAATTAAGACTCAACTGATTTTTATTAAATTATTTGGATTTGAATATATGGTCCATCACTCAGCGAATACTTACATTAGAACCCATTCTTTCGTTATCTACTAGTCCGAATTATCTCCTATGAACACCACGCGTGGTACCGTTTTTCCAGCGCATGGACTTTTGTGCTCCCTAGCCATACGCTTAACAATGGAGCAACCAAAATAAAATCGCAACGAAAAGAACACAACCATCCCTCGGAGACAATTTCGCAGTCGCAAAAAAACGGCAGGCAATTTCGAAGAACGAAGGAGCCACTGTAACATTAGGGCCGACGGAAGAGAAATCCTTAGCGTAGACAAGTTATGGACGAGGAGGCGGCAGAAAATTGCAGAAATTCCGAAGCGTGGAGACAAAAGACTCCACTAACAAGCATTTCCAGTTAAAAAAGGGGCGCGACCTTTCGCTCAAAGGGCGTCTATTTTATCAGTAGATGAGGACTCCCTCGAGGTGACCTTATCTCTGTGAACGGCAACCGACCTCCACTACACCCTCGTAACATTTCCCTCCCCTAACCGCTCCATTTTACGGCCCTTCAAGTGAATGATGACTGTCTTTTGAGAGCGGAACAAAACGACTCTAACTAATTGCGCATGTAAGGATAGGGTTCAGACGAAAAGGGTGATCCATAAACAAAATTGATGATTTGCCCGTGTAAGGGCTCAGAGAAAGAGAGAGTGAAGGACGGGGGATTTTAATGAGGTGATGTGGCCTGATTGAAAGCTGATTAGGGGAGAATTGTCTTCTCTGTGAGGTTAACGGAAATCCGTCAAGCCGTGCTCACTGAAGGTATTTGAGTAGGCTGAGGATTAAATTATATATTCTTCGTCGATATTCCGACGACCTGAGCATTTGATTATGAGGGAGGGAAAACACACCGACTGGGTTGCTGATAGGATAATACTATTCAAAACGATTGTATCAAGAAGTATAAAAATCCGTTCCTCTTTTTAATATTTAAAAGATATGTATATTGATTTACACTTTGGTACCCTACATCACTTACTTCACCCTAATTACCTATTATACCCAATTACAACAGTAGTATTTTTACCTAACTGACCCTTCAATATGTGATATATATATATATCAGTGAGAAAATTTGATATACTCATATTCATTTATTTATTCAATAAAATATATAAACGGTATTAGGAATTTGTAACTATATAAAAAACAATAAAGAATGGAATAATTAACAGCGATTCAAGAATAACAATAAAAGGTCAAAATATACATAAAAGAATACAAATATCACAAGAAAAATGAATAAAAATACACGTCTCAAAACTATATTATCGAAACAGCAAATGAAAATAAATAATAAGAATATCAAAATAATAAAGAACTAAATTGAAGTTGAACCAAAATGTACCATATTTGACATAGACCAAGGCACAACCATATTAATTTATATAAATATGGTAACATTTTAAATATATTTATCTAATTTATTCCTTCGAACCATATGTGAATTTATATATCCCAACTTGTTTTTCTCTTCATTTTATATCTTTTATCTTCATAATGTTTCAATATGGAATATATATCAGTGAGAATATTAAATATGGCAGACCCTGAAGCACATTGGTCTCCTGCGGACTGTATCGGAAGGTGTGGGTGACGGGAGGAATTATTGAGGAAGCCCTAGGCTAGAATATAAGGGGTAAGTAATTGCTAGGATAGGAATTATTGAGCGATTGGCTGGGAAAACTTATAGAGCTAAAAACAAACCAATACTCGGATAGTTAGCCCCTTAGCATGATGAATATCAAACACCCAAGTTAAGACATCATAAGTCCAAGAGACAATATTACAAGTAGATTATCATTAGGGAAACTATTACTTATTTTCCTATGTACTTGAGAATGGACAAAAAATAAACAGGGTGGATTTTATAATGAAGTTGTTGATTACATTTCTTCTTTTTCCCGCTACAACCTATATCAGAGATGACCTTTTATGGAAAGTGCCATATTTGTTAATTATAAAGATCTTGCGTGTCAATATGATACAAAACCATAGATCGAGATGCTTATATAAGCTGTTTTATCTTATCGATGGTGGGACTAAGATTTTGGAATCGCAGTGAGTAATCATTTTTATCATTATTGATGGACATAATCCACCAATCTCTTTTCTGGAACTTCAAATTTTGAGTTAAGAATACAGAATAGTGCCGTTAGAGATCTGACTGCCAAAAAATTTCTCTCGAGTACCATCAGACAGCCTACAAATATGTTTAAGTAGCGTTTTTCCTTAATCTATAGCAAATTGCAAGCTCCAAAATATATGTGTGAATATATATGAACCACTTGAATGGCTTTGTATAAATATTTGCTATTACTTCGTTATATATTCACATGTACATGCTCATATTTACATAATATTTTGTGGGACTTCAGTTAAAATTGGTCGGACCAAAGTAGTCAATATCCACCAGATTATTGACCACTGTAGTATAGGCAGACATCTTGCAGAAAGCATTATAAAATATAGCACTATGAGAGAAGCTGGATATTGATGCTCTCATATGCAAGTATAGAGTCTCTAACGTTTGACGAAGTCTTAGCATAAGCACTTTATCATATTTACTCGTCCAATTAATCCAGTTTCGAATTAGTAAGAGAGACGAAAGCTAATGCTGAGGGGCGTGCATAAATACCTTTAATCGTTTTAATTCGCCTGTGTCATGAATTCTCGTCTAAATTCTGGGAAGTTCCCATAAGAATTGCGCGTTAAGTTCATCATTATCGTTTCCAGATCCCATTTCCTCGGAAAATTTAATCAGAAACGCTTCGAAGTTAGAACAAGAACCTCGTGGAATGAAATTAAACATTTCTTACTCGAGGCAGGGAATAAACTTCTCGCCAACGAATTGACGAGAAAATACCGAGCATTACTGGAGGATTTTATACATCATAAGTTAGGCGAATTAATCGCAGTGAAAACCCATTCATTTGGTATCGAAGAGAATTTTCATAATTTAGTAAATCTCATTGCCATACTTTGATGATATACACTACCATTTATGTTTATCTATGTACATTTATAGTTTGGGAATACTTTTGAATACATCCTAATGCTTCCTTATATCCCAACAGTATTGCTATTTCTGTAAGAAGAGATAACTTCCAAGCGGCTCCTGTTTAAGCAATCAAAAGTTCGGAAAGGGGATTGGCCTGGAATTCTCCAGCCGTCGCTAGCTCCTGTACCAGTCCGCTGACACATGTGCCGCTGTGTTTTAATCCTCAAATTTCGGTAGTTCGCAAGATTCGCAAAACCCATTGACCTGCATTCTCAGAGCAGGGAAGAGCAACTTTCGAGAAAATTCATCAACGGCAAAGCAATTAGCGATGGCTTACGAAAAGTCTGACTCCTGTAGTGTAAATAGGCTGCTCTGGATGTAGCGGAATAATTTACTGTTCCGAAGTCGAGGAATTGTTCGGAAATAGTCCCAATCTTCTTCCATGAAACATACCTTCGTAGAAGGAACGCTTATGTCAGTTATAGCGTGAGAGAATCGGGTGACCTAAGTTAGTTTAGAAAATAAGAGCAAGAGTAAAAAAAGTGCCGGATTCCATTATACAAGTCAGCAGTTCATGAGAAAGGAATTTTATTGCCTTAGGGAGGATACGGTTCACTGAAATCCACACGAATGTTATTTCCAGAAGGATAATAGGCAAAACGACCTTTTGTCTACTACATCTGATAGAGTTAATTAAATATCAAGAGTTCAAATCCAACCCTGAGCTTGCACCAAGTTCATTTGAAAGAATTATTACTGCTTCATTAGAAGAAAATAGAAGCATGTTAAACCGAAACTACACAGAAAATAGACAGAAATATCTATTTTTGAGGTAAAATCCTTTATTCCCAAGCTAAAAATTACCACAAATGTTAAGGCAGCTCAATGAGAGAAATAAATGTATGTCTATAGGTAACGCATCAAATTATTTTGTGGATTCATCACCGCAAACGGAGGCTTCTCCGATTTACGCACAACTGATTTCGGCTCACATGCCTTTAAATCAAACATTTGATTGAATCAAAAATCAAACATTTGGTTTTATTAATAAAAGAAAAAGGACGTTTTGCTGTCCTCATTAAATTTATTTAGGAGATAGAAGCGAGTGTGGTCACAAAGCGAAGTAAGCATTTCAAGATAAACTTATATCTAGTCTCCAATCTATGTCACGCGTAACTCATATAGCATTCGGGGGAAGAAAAACATCATACATCATTACTAAATAATCATATTATTTATAACTATGATATACATTTATAAATATTATAATAAATATTTAAATTGAGGTAGTAAACAAAGTCGCGCATCGCTTTGTAAAAGTCGTTAAGCGATATGATTGATGTTGTTCATGATATAAATTTCACAATTTTTTTAAAATTACATAAAAGTACATTGACCAAAGTAGTAATTTTATTTTGGAAACTCTTTGATTGGAAAAATTTTAATTTTAATAGGGAAACTTATTTCCGGCCTATCCGTCCCTTTCATGTAATCGAAAATGAGCTTCTTCTTGTTAAAGCCATCCCCGAAAATTGTGATTATTTTATGATATTCATTTGCAAATATAGAGAATTGAAATTTTGATTCACATAGTGACAGAATTCAAGGATGTAGTATCATCCTCAGCCTCATTTCCATCACTTATAGGTTTGGCTGTTGATTCATGGATTGGTTATGATAATGATGATTTTAGTTGTTGGCGTTGATTTTTCTGGTCGGATGCACTTCCTGCCTCCAATCTTTATTGCGGAAATCGGATGCAAACACGCAAACATTCGCTAACCAGAAAAATCCAGCTAGCCAGGAATCGTACCCGGGAACCTGGGGGCTGGAGCGAATTATGGAAACAAAATTGAAAATTCGCGAATAACCAAGCATTTTAAATTTTAATATCATACGAATTTTTAACATGTACAAAAAATCTACGTCGTGGTTGCGATGGAAAATGTTAGCCTTAAAGTTGTTGCTATTTCACCTTTAAAGTTTATTAACTCCCTATACTCTACTGTTTATTTTCGGGGCCTAATTAGGAGTACTATATCCGTGATCAAGATAAAATTTCCATTAAGGGGTTGGTCAAAATTTCTTCATGTGATTAATTAATTAGGTTAATGAAAACATCCCTCGATAAAAATCTAACGAAAAATTTTGACCAATATTAGTGATGTACGAATTTAAACTAACTAGGAGCTTCAGACTGTATATAATAAAAATGTATGAGAGAAAAATCATTTTGCGATTCCAGGACGAATCATTGAATAATAAAACAGACTTATCAAGTGTTAGGGTTTGGCACAGTTATTTACGTAAAAGAATAGCCGAAGATAAGAGCTACGGTTACTAAAGTAATCACTTGATTAGATGAAAGAAATGTGAAATCACTTTAATTGCATTTCAATGAAATTTATAAAATGATTTAGGAAACATTTCTTCCAACCTAAGATAAATTCATATCCTGTTACTTAATAGGATTAGTTATCCTATTATTAAATAAGATACGAATTTATCTTGCGTTGGAAGAAATCTTTCCGTATGAGCAAAATATTCATTACTGCAATTTTTATGCTGCCTTTAAACAAGTATATAAGCGAGTATACTTACACAAAAGACGTTTCTTAATACTTCAGCACCTCTGATGGATCTCGTACACTTTTATCCTGAGTATATTGAACAATAAAAGGGAAATACATAGAAAATTTCCACGTAAATGCTCCTTAAGCTTTAATTTCCCTAATCCGAAGATCGGCATATCGTGGCATTGTTTTCCGTAACGTTAAAGCATTTCCAAAGGCAATTAACGAGATTAAGACTCAACGTTTCGAAGATTTGTCGAAGTATTCAAAGGAAACCAAAAGAGAGATTTAATCCCCGAGAAGATGATTTAGCGAAGACACGGGAATAGTTTGATGGAGAAGATTTACGCTCGAGGTTTCAATGAGGCAAACGTAGGAAATCGGGAAAAAGAAAACTCTTTCAGCAGCTGACAGGCGTGCGCCTCTTAGGGAAGAACGAGGGTATCTGGACCGAAAAATTAAAAGGGAAACTCCCTTTTGAGGTTGTCACTAATATACTTGGTTGAGTTTATTTGGTGTGGGGCAAGAAGACTCAACCGCGAATCCTCCTCCATTCAGACTCCATAATCTCCACTTCTTCTTAGGCGCCTTATGCTTCCTTTTCCTTGGAACGCCTCCATTTCTTTAAGGGCTTACCATTCCCACGCTATTTCCCGCTCCGTTTTCCTGCGCCGTCTAACGATCCGCTGACAACTCCCAAACAAGGGAATGCAAAACACTCGGGCCTTGAACTCCTTGTAAGACCGAGTTTCTGCTGGAATTCTCCTGATTGTAAGAGCCGCAAAAGATGAAGGGAAATCTTGGAGGATGAATGAATGCACACTATGCACAGTTCTACATAAGTTGATCAATTACAACAGATTTTGATAAAACTGGGATACTTCAGCTTTCTTTTCGAGAAAACAGCAAAGTCTGGTTATAAATGTTTAAAGCTAAATAAGTTTGAGTATCTCTAATCTGAAATGCTTGAAAACAACGTTTTCTCAGAATTTAGACTAGTCCAGGTTTTGGAATACATGATTTGGTGGAATTTATGAGAATTAAGACCTATTTATATTCCGAAATGTTACTATTAATTCGGCCGAAGCATATGAATAAAAATACAACGGGCAAAGAAACCAAACGTACATTTCTTTATCAAATGAGGTTGAGAAGCCAAGAACTGAATCTTCCATGAATAAAGAGACATACTCTCGGATTGACTTTTATAGTTATTTCTAGTTTCATTTTTCGCATTATAGAAGCTATTTGAGTTAAAAAATCTATTTTAACTCGGTTATTTGTAACATTGTTGCGGCCGTTGTTCATGTTATTCAAATACATAAAAAACCACAGTACTAAGCCGATAAAATGTTACGGATTTCGGAATTCAGAATTTAGTAATTGGATTTTGTGTACTCAACCAGCACTATTTGTAAAATAATGCGAAAATATTTTATAATAAATGTATTTGTAATCATATCTGGCATTTGCAGTTACCTTGTACCTAATAACGAATTTTGAAGTTTTTTTGTAACCGGTCATAAATCAATTTAATTTGAATACCACATTACGATAATGAATTCTTCACAGAGTGTAAAAGGGATCCACAGTTTACTTTGTTTTATTCTATAATCATAAAGTAAAACAAAGGAAACTTTGGTAGTTGGGAACTAGAAGAAGAAGAAAGAGATAATATTTCTGCGACATTTATCTCTCTTTTATGATACTCTTAATAATGTGAACATCTAACCAAAGATGAGTACATGTCCCAATTCCTTAGGAATTGTCAAAATAATTGTGAAGAATAGCTGTCTCTTTGCAAGAAAATCAGTGGCGTAGAATCTTTTTTATTTCTCTCCCATGGTGCCTTTTCCACATCGCATTCATCATTTGAGATGCTAGAGCAGAATGTCGTTCTATTATTCATTCTGAAGGAAACTCCGGATGGTTTCATCTTTAATAAATCATTGTGTTATGAATGGCATTGCTTGCTTTATCTTAACTCACATTACGTATTAAATTTTGCGCTATTTCATCACTAATTTTAGTAATTTAGTCTCATACAACTTTGGCTAATTAAGCCTCGCAACTTAAGTTAAATAATTTGGAAACGAGAAATGCCAGTTAGTTCAATCTAGGAAACTTTTCTTAAATAATAGCAACTTGTTAACGTGCATTAAGGAAATGAGCAAACGTACTCATAAGAAGTAAAATATGTGCTCAGAAGTCTTAGTTACTTACTTGGAGTGTAGTTTAGTATTAAAGCAAAATATGCTCAAAAAGTTCAGAGAAGAAAATCGGTCGTTTTTAGAAAAAGTATCACAAGTTCCTCACTAAATATAAGATGAGTAAATAGTGAAAAGAATGAAGAGGTGCCGGACTAAATTGGAAAGATGTTTTTTTTTGTAAATACTTAGCTAAAGGAAAAGGTTATCTGATGTGAACTATTCTACGACTGGTTGATTTAGTGTTTCTGCTAGAGCGGTGAAAATGGTAGGTTTTTTATAGGCATAAAATGGTGAAAGTTGTTTTGAATTCTGGGCGCTTGCGTTCTACAGAGCATTAAATAGGATAATCTGGAGCAGAGGATAATACCGGTCAATCGACTGTTGAGTTCAACGACAACAGAAAATTAGTCGATCGATTATATCATTATACTATTATGTTCTGAAGGGCACACTACTCTTCCATGAGGAAAAGGAAATTTCCTCATGAGATTGAGCAACTCGATACTTGTCCGTATTAGTCGAGCAGCCGATTTCCCTTAAAACGCCATTAACTGAGGCGCACTCGATACTCGACCTTGGATCCCATTTTTCCAAACACCGCGTCTCGTTTTTCTTCCTTTTCCCCACCCTTAATTGCACCGCTTCCAAGCAGAATAACTCAAGATTTTCCTCTCTCCCTCATTCGCATTCGTCCCCACTCATCTTCCCTCAATCTTGCTCCCTTTCTGAGTGCAGCGCAGTCTTTTTTCGCTCCACTGTCGCTCAAATGGAAGTAGAGAAAGGCGTCTCTCACTTCACTCGAAACCGTCTCCTTTCGTTTTTTTCCCATCCCGATCTCCCGAATCGAATGAATTTCAAGTGACTTAGGGGGAATTGGAGAAAGTGAAAACGACTTCAATGACGTCGAAATAAGTTAGGAAAAAACCGTCCTCATAGCGCCATTTTGAAGGCGGATCTTTACTAATCTTAATTTAACAATAATTAAATCTATGGTCTTTCCTCTATACAGAACAAAGTATACAAAAGTTTACAATCCATTTAGTCTGTAATGAGGATGAATATTTTTAATTGTGTTATGAATAAGCTTACCATATGTCCCGGTTTTAACACATCGTTCCTGTCAATTTTCCCTCATCCCGGTTGGTTGAAAAATTCAGATAAAGAATATAACAAGCAGAGATTTCAATCACAGAAGTCAATCAAAAATTAATCTTCATAAAGTATCGACGCTGCCCACGCTTACCGTGTTTCAAAGCATATGAAATTAACTCTCAAGTTAGATTCATTAAGACAATATAATGCAATATAAGTTTTAAGGCGACTTCTCGGTTTTAAGCCCGTCAGAATGTGATAAGCCTCGTTTTATCACCATCATACTGTAGCTCTGGTTATGAATGATTATCACTTAGTTATTCTAATTAATTTTCAGTTATGTTTTGAACTGCAGAAATGTATGATATGATTTCATGGTATCGTTTATATCCGAAATTAGATTTTGCTCCTAACGAAGCCTTAGGCTTATTTTCAGAAGGTCTTATTTTGATTGTAAAACACGCCTTTATTCAGGAACAAAAATCAACATTTGCTCAAATAACACGTCTACATTTACAAAAACATACATTTAATGGATGAACAGAATCCGTCAATCTAGTTAACGATCTCAATTGGAGTTATCTATGGGGAAGGGCTTATATTAAGAGCTTCCTGAAAAAGTAATTTCAGGGAAATATTTCTAACTGTCTTATATTCGGGAAAACGCGATAGACTAATAGAGTAATGTTAACAGGTGAAAAATCTTATAAATACATTTTTATTACCCATTTTCCGAAGTAGTCTCCCATTATAACAAACTTAATCCACCTTTTAATGTAAGATAGATGGAGGCATTTCCTAAATTTTAATAGAATCCTTAAAATGTTAACTAACAATTATCCATCAGCTAATGGACGCTTGTAAATTCATCTTAAGGACGGCGTACAAAAAACTAAAATCTAGAAAAACATCGAAAATCATTCATCTCAAGAAAAATTTCATCGCGAAACTCAAGTTTAATGTACATATTTAAGTCGCCTGAAGTTAAAGAGAAATCGCACTCAGACAATTCTTTAGCACCCGCATTTCAGCTGCCTCCAATAGAGAGGGTAAGATTCTCGATTTGTAAAACGTGTCGTTGGTGAGGGCGATTGGAAAGTTAAAAATCGATGCTTACTTGCGATTGAAGGCCCTCATTCGAAGTACCTGTCCATTATCGGGAAAATGTTGATAAGAAATGTATTTGCGAAGTCGAACAAATCGAGTGGAAAGGAACAATGACCTCTGAAGTCGCTCTAAAAAATTACATGCCTTCGAAGTTTCCGAACTTCTATTGCTGAAATTTTGTCGGAAGTTGCATCAACAAGCAGCAATGGCAAGTCCCTTAATTCAGTACCTTCGGTATAAAGAAGTTCTATCTATTATTTAGGAGGGTTTTCTGTTATCTAAGAATATAGTGGTAGCATTTTTAAAATTGCTTCATTATCAAAAGTGCTTCAATATTATAAGTGCTCCACTTCTAAAGTGAGGGTCATTCCGCGTGTGTGAGCCCCTACCGGGAATCGAACCCGGGACAGCTCTTAACAAAGGAGAACGCGTTACCCACTTTGATATTGTGGAGCCCTGTTACCAAAGATCCCTGAAAGCTGGAATTCTAATACTTTTTAAGAGCTGCCAAAGTAATTTTTCCGAATGCTCACTGTTAGAAATTTGGAAATTTGAAAGCTATCGTATTAAAGTTTAATAGATAGGTAAATACATGATTATGTGCAATATAAATTTAGTGGTGGGATTTTGTAGTCAATTTCGACATTTTAAGACAAGAAAATCATAGATTTCTGCTTAAACTCCTCTTTGGACGTGAAGGAGGAGCTTACAAACTGTTGTTAGTAATCTAATCGTTCACCTTAATTTTCTTGTCGCCCAAGGATGGGAAAGTGGGATGGAGGAAAATATGAACTCTACCTTTTAATGAAACTCACTCCAAAATCTTCGTCGGTTTATTTTTCTTTGTCGACTACTTGTCATTATCATGCCATCTTTATTAAGGTTGCTAGCATACTTCCCTGAATTTCGAAATTTCCCGTACAAGTGAGTTCATTAGAAATTCTACAAATGATTAATTATCGATGATAGAAAATCGTCAATATATCTTAGTGTTACGAAATCTCAGAATTATTGTACTGAGATTCGAATGTTAAAAAGAATCGGTCTTTAGAAATTTCTCCATTGTGTTATGGTTTCCAATGGCTTCGTTTCCTCTTTAGTTGAGAAGCTGATAAAAGATCCATCGCCATGTCTTCCTCCTTTAATTCAGGATTTAAAGGTCAAAAGTTAGTGGAGATAAAAGCCGATTTTCGGTTCGCCGGCGTGAAAGCATCCATTGTAAGCCTTATATTTTTGGGAATAAATAAAAAATACAGTATGCGTACATTTTTTATTGGCTTTAAGAGGAAAAAGTTATTCTACGAGTTCGCCAAAGGTTACTATAAATGAGCATATTCAAGGAATATATACTCGCATGTATTCTTATTTTGTACTCTTGGTATTAGCTATTTTTCTGAATCCTTTTACTGCTTCGTAAACTCTTAAATTAGGGTCTTTCATAAAGATTAAAAATAGTTTTTATGAGAAAGGGAAGAACAAGACTTATACTATATCACAAAATTATCAGGCCTGATGACCCAAGGGGTCGAAACCTAGGTTGCTTAACAAATATATTCTGTGATATAGTATAAGTCTTGTTATTCCCTTTTCGATAATGGAGAACTATCACAAAGTTAAGACCGAACTGGTGGAATCTAAACAGTTTTTACTCTACCTAGCATTATATTTTTAAGCATTCCTAAATACATACATACATAGGTTAGAAAGTGATATCATATCGATAAGAGGGTAAAAGAACAATGTATTTTTACTTTAATTTTAACTTAGATTTTTACTTATAATTTAAAGAAACAACAAATTTTAACGCATGAACTTCATCTTCAAGTAAATTGCTTTGGAGTTGAGCTAATATTACGTTCCTGAGATGGAAGTTCTTTTTAATTTTCACATCCCATGCGGAAACTTTGAATTCTCAGTTTTAATTTCGTAATGGATAATAAGACAATGGGTTACAAGAACTGAAGGAGGAAATTGTGGATTGTGCTCCAAAGCGTAAGAGAAGTGAGCCCCATCGATTCAAAATACAATGGTAATTTAATTATAATAAGTTTTGCTATCTTCTATCTTTCCCTTTTTGCCACCGTAACCTGAGGCAGCTTAATCCAAATAGGAAATGAGAAAAACAGCATTAAACACATTCTTGGCTTAATCTTATAAATACATTCGCGGTCTCTCGTAAATCAAGAATTTCCGATTCGAACTCCCTCGGTTACTCACCTCTACACATGTATTTAAATTCTTTCCTGAATTTAGCATTCAAATTTTGGAATTATACTGATAAAAATGCTGAAGTCAATTTTTCCATTTTGGAAGAAGTTTGATAATTATAAACCAGTAAATTTTGATCGTTTCTATTTTATATTGGTCACCTTAATTTATGCCTTTTAATTTATGAATTTTTAAAATTTTATTTTTCAAGAAATTTATTTTCAGTCTGATTTTTATGTTATTTCTAGAAGATTTTTAAGATAAATTCTTTGGGGCTCATACATCTCCTTTTCGCTATGCATTACAACCTTATTCGAAGCAATCTTATGGAGGGGAATTGGTTAATTCATTACTTTACCGAAATTCAAATTTCATATATCACATATTTCAGTTACGCAAAAGAAGAGAATATACGTCGGAATTAGAAAAAGAATAGGACTCGATACTGGGATTTGGTTATTCCCTTTCGCAATTGATAATAGAATAATGAAGATAGCGCAATCGGTTACTTGGACGCGATAGAATACTCCAATGGTATTACTCGTAAGATTGATTTATCCCACAATTTAATCCGTGCGACGCTGATGAACTATAATCAGCTTTTAAAACTAACTGACGCCATTTGAAACGAAACGAAGAGTTGGTCCATTTGCCGAATAATCCGCAAATTATAGCAGGATGCAGGGACCTTCTGGTGGCGCGGAGAAGCTGGGCGATATGCATTCCATTTTCCCATTTGACTCATCCTCTTTCACTAAATTCGACAGCGCTGTTTAATCCGTTATCCACTCCCTCCGCATCGAGATAACTTCCAATTCGATGAAGCCATTCTTTGCCGTGACAATAGAGGCACGCGATCCACTCTTCCGAGGATTACACGCACGCGTGTGCATAATTCCCCCTTCCGAAAAAACAACCGCCTGTTCCATCGCCTCTATCTTCTGTTAAACCTATTCATTCGCTGCGCCAAATCTCTCGCTCTTTCTGATCGCTCGGCGGACGGTGAAATGCCCCGCTTTGATCGCTCACGGTGTCCATCTGCGATCCCTTTCCGATCGTTTCATGGAAAAGCGTTTACATTGCGACTGGAATTCCAGGCGCGAAAACAACCGCAGCGACGAGAAGTTTTTACAGAGCTGAAAATGTGCATCGTTATGCCTATTTCTTTCTCTATCCCCCCCATATTCGAGTTTCCTTTCATAACCGAGAGTGGATGCAAACCGTTCACGCCCTCGTAAAACGCTCTTCGATATAAGCTTGTTATCCTAGCGCTGCAAGAAATCAATGGAAGTTTTTTCCTTGCTGCAATAGTATAATCCCTTTAATATTGTTTAATTCCTCGTAAAAATGTAATAATAACTAGAACGGCAAAGATTTTTCCCTCTTTTACCTATGATTTCCATTTATTTATTTTATCACACTCAGCAGAAAAAAATCGAAAACTAAAAAAAAAAACAAAAAAAATAACTTTAGATTTCAATAAAAAAAGGGATGCAGTATAGAGAATCAAGATCGGTGAAACGTATTTGCACCAAAGCGAAACTTTAGTATAGGCGTGAAGACAATCCTATGTTTTGTAAACATTCGAATAACACCCTATAAAATAGGAGAAGGAAGATAGCTGACGTTGTTTTTAAAGAAACTCATCTCCAACGTTATTGACTCCGCTCACAACTTTCTCTCGTTGGCATATCCAAACAAACCAGAAATATTAGACACATAGAAGCACGAACCATTCTCAATAGATACAGTTTTTATATACTTTTCCATCCTTGGAATATCGATATAAACCAACGGCTATTTTTCTGGGCCTGAGGCGGACTTCTTTAGTGACTCGGTGCCCATATTGAGAAAAAAACTACGGATGCAACAAATGATTTTTATTTTTTAGTTTTGTATTTGTGCCCTACTATTTCATCCGTTTTGTGTGATCATTTTTCATATTTTCTGTGACTCTTACTAATTGACTTATTCTAATATATTTGAGTGTGGCACTTACTATAGGTGCCCAATCAACCATTTAGCTATTATCAAAAAAGTAAATAAAACAAGAAATTACAAAAGTAGGGAAAGCATTGTCCAACAATAATCCTGGGTGAGTTAAAGGTAGGTTTCTTTTATAAATTTTCTCTTTGTCGGATAAAGGTGATTTGCAAAAGTAGGAAAGGAATTTAGTAAAAAAAGAAAGGCGTTAAAAAGAAGCGTTTGTGAAGAGCAAGTATAGGCGTAGAATTAATCTAAGTGCACATAATATTATATAATTTATTGAAATATCACTATGAAAGGGAAGCCCGTGATTTTAACCTATAAGCCGCAATAGTTTCCAAAAAGATTCAGTCATAGAAATAGTTAGTCTTGTTAAGGAAAAGGGCTTATACAAAAAGTTGAGGCCATTTGGTACATTTGCATACGCATTTAGGAAAAAACCTGAAGAGAAACGGAGATGAAAACGTGTGACGGGACCGATCTCGTCATTGTTTTCGTAATAATACTAAAAATGAGTGTACCTATTTATTTGCAAGGTATATTTCAATCAGTAGTATCTTTTTTCCTCTTTAGTTACTATTTACGGGGCCACACCTAATTGGTTCAAGTCCCACATGCGAACAGCTGGCTGAGGGATGGAAAACACTGCCATCATAGAAAGAAGTCTCTTTCTCCGTTTCCAATTACTATTTTTCTCGATTAGGAGATTTTAATTTTATTATTTCCTAAATTTTCAACAAAAGAAACGGAAACATCATTATCATTTTGTCCTCTTGAACAGTTTCGGCTCTCTACTTAAGCAAGCGACCTTGCGGCTTAATGTGGAAAATTTCTTAGTTAAAATATAAAGAAGCGAAATAATAACTAGTACTTTTTATAACTGATTTGTTACTACGTAATATTTCCAAAATATACCATTCGTATTCTTCTCACTGTTTCATAAATAACCTGAAGTAGCTGTATTTGAAAGGACAATCGCCCCATTTTCATCGAACATAGTTCCTGCAGTTACCTTGAGCCGATTCATCCTAGTGGTGCTGAGAATGGCCTTCCTATGTATAGCATCCTTGAAGAATGGCACCTTTAAGGCCTTTGGCAATGCCTCTCTCCCTTATGGTTTTCGTCGAAATGCGTGTTCCTGAGCCATACTCCCAAACCTGAGCTCGTTCAATGGCGAGACTTAATCGCTGAGGTTTCGTCTCTGAGAAATATGAATGAAACCACCATAAACCATGAATGAATCATGAGAGAAAATGCCATCTCAGCTCTACATGTATCAGCCTTTAGAGAAACGGTCTGACTCCCAGCTATTTTGGTCTACTTGCCTCGCATCTAAGTTTTCAGAGCATTCCAGCGATAGGGAGTCTATAATTCTCCCTTCCCTTTTCAATTTACCGAATTAACGATTTACAGTAAAACTACTTAATAAAGGCTCCCGCTTATAAGGCGGTTTTCCCATGGTCCCGATCCCTTGTAAAGGAAACGCATGGTTAAAGCAACATTTAAGACGCTCTGCTACCTTCTACGCGTTAGCCAATCCTTCGCCTTAGTCGATAAATCAAAGATTACCAAGTCTTATGGTGGTTTTTCCTACTCCCGCAATCTTACGCTGTAAACCAAAGTAAAGCAACAAAGGAAGGTCATTGTTCGATTAATTGACTATTCTGGAAAAATACGAAGAAGTTTACTAGAATTACACAACAATAGTTCACGGAATATCTATATACTAGTAAATTTCCCCTTCCAAAATGACGGAAATAAATTTAATTTAAAGAAAAATACCCTAATATTATCGCATACATCTGATCCGTCTGAATAATAAACAATTAAATTAATTTATATCTGTCTGTCATATGTCAGTAAGAAATATATGGGAGGAATCTTTGGAAATTTATTTTACGCACATACATCGGTGATTATTATATAAGATTCCGTCTTTAGCACTAGCAAAAAAACCAAATAAAGAATTATTCTTTTCGTTTTAAGGAGTAAAGTGTTATTTAAAAATTAAAGAGCAAATAAGCTCTTCCATTTTGTTTTCTAATGTTCAAGATCTCGGTTAAAACGTTCTCCTGCTTATAACCTGATTTTCACTAGTGCTCATAAAAAGCGTTACAAGCGAGTTTAACTGTAATTTTACTGATTTACCAATCATGTCAGGGATGATATTAAATTTTAAATTTTCAAATGAAAATTCCTTAAAAACGTTTCTAACAACGATGTGTTTTTCTCGCTGAAGTCATTTTCTAAGAACGTAATTGGTGAACAAAGGAGCGAACATTTAATTGCCAACAAAATTAAGGCCACGTGACGTCGAGTTGAATTTGGACGAAGTAAACTAGACATAATTCATTGAAGATGTGACCTCATTCCGGGTCTATGATTCATTTCTTTTGCGCTCTGAGCTCAAAATCATAATTCGTATCTTTGATGACGTTCTATCTTAAAATATGGATCTCAATCTTCTACAATTTCTTGAAATTAGTACAGATTACGCAAATATACATCAATTATCTAATTCTTCCATACTAATGAGAATTCTCGAGAGAAATCTAAAGAAGCTAATTCTTAAGAAGGGAACGAACTCGCACGAGGAAAAGAATACCTCTTCCAGATTCTAAGAACATTAGTAAATACATCCGAACACCGTTCCAATCGCATCATAAGGCTTAGAACCGGAACCGAATTGGAAACCGAACATTAAGGAATTAAAATGAGCAGGGGTTTGAACCTAGGGAACTCCCTGGGTTCGAGCTTCGTTTATCCTTCGGTTTTTATAGGTTGCACACCTACGTTTGCTAAGATATTTTTTCACCTTTCTTAACACTATTTTACTTAAATATAAATGAGGGAAGCTTTACTAGATATCTGTAATAGCAACTTGCAGCTATATGGAATGCTTGACATTTACTTTTATATCTTTAATAAATGAGTATTTTCTCGCTGTGGAACTTTCTCCTAAGCCCCACTTAGGTATTTAATAAATTCACAGCTAAATATCTCCTGTTATCAATTAGTTAAATAATTACTAATTACCTTTTATTTATATTTACTAATTAGATCTGTTTAAAACAAAATTAAATATGTGGCTCTCAACTTAGAGGTGACAAAAACAAAGAGATTCTCCATCACCTCTCTTAATTTAATTACAATTCATTTTGTATCGCGAGTATTAGTTCAAAATATAACTTAATATAATTTCCTTGAAGAAAGTTACAGATATTAAATTTTCTTTCTAAAGGATGAAGCATTTATTTCAAAGCCCAGAGAGGAAGAAAAACGATTCAAACTGGTTTAAATAGGGCTGACGGAGCGAAAGCGGTACTGAACCGATTTTTCCAATGAAACCAAGCGAAAATCGGAGAGTAAAATATTATGGTCCGCTGCCGTGTCGCATTACGGAGATAACAATACGATGAAGGCAAAGTTGCGAGAAAATTTCGCATTGGAAGCGCGCTTACGCATCGGCTATTATAGAATATCAGCAGGCGAATATTCAGGAATCCTTAATACATGTAGCATCGGATCGATTTACCCTCGGTGGTGAGCGTCGTCAAGATACACTAAAGAGGACGACATTTCGGTCCTTATCGGCTTCCCAAGCCCGGAAACAATGCAAATGGTTTGGAAATAAGACGAATATGATTGCAGATAAGTTTTCCGACGCGGACGGGAAAGGGAAACCTTTCGAGAAAGAAGAAAAGATAAGAGTATATGGAGCCCTTAAAGGAATCCGCTGACTCGGCGAAAAATATCTCGAGATGATTTCGCGAAAATGAGGGGAGACTATTACGGGGTCCCATTTCATCAGCAAAATCCGCGCATAAAGAACTTAAAATGTCGCCTTTCATTTTCATTTACTCTGGGGATTAGAAACTATTAGGGCTCAAAACGCCGCACTGGGCCGCCGAAAATATTAAGTAGAACTGATTTCGTTCAATCCCCATAGTCAAATGAGGAGCGTTAAAAATTGATTCAGATGAAACTTTTTTTACTCCCGAAAATCGATTCTTCGTAATCGCTCTGTAGCAATTATCCAAGTTCCTGAGAGAGCTGAAAGGAAAGAGAATTATTTTTTAAAAGGGAACCTCTTCAGTTGGACATCCCCACTCGTTAAAGAAATCACCTGCTTTCGGTATCCGCGCCCATTTACCCTCTTTTTGAGGACGTCCCTCACATTTTCTTCGGCCTCTTATCTTTCTTTTCCCGACCACTTTCGCAACCGAAAGTTAAACAGAAATGCCTCGCTTCGTTCGCTGCTCGAAAAGGGCGATTTTCGATTCTCCCCTTAATGCCCTTCCATTCATTGATCTCATCTATTATGAAAACCCCTCCACATTTTACAGATATTTGGAATGTCTTATGCGACGTACTTCATGATGATGTGAAAATGCAGCCATTCGATGGTAGAAGGAGAACAATGTTTTTAATCACTTATATCAAACTTAAAGGCACTGACTGAAATCTGATGGAAATTATTTTAAACCAAGAATTAAAATTTTTCTTTCCACAATTTTACAAAGCATGTATTTGTAAAATTATCGAAAGTAACATTTTTTATTTTCATTTAAGTTCACTCATATCAAGTTATATATCCTACAGATAATATTAAAATCTTATCACTTCAAAATGTAATAGCAAACTGACAGCTACGTCTACAACTACAGATACATCTACTTCTACATATGTACTCTGCATATCGTCTTTTGGCGTGTGGCAGGGGGTGCAAAACTAGGTGCTCCATGACTCTACTTTCCTAATCTTTTACTTTCGCGTATCATTCTCGGAATAAATGAATTCTTAAATCATATTTCTAGTATCCATTTCTCTGATCTTTCTTGTAGTGTCAGAGCGATCTTTATAACAAGGTGGACGCGTAATAACGGCTCTTTCTTCTATGAACATACTGTCTCTGAATTTATGAAGTAAATTAAGTCTCTGATTGAATCTTCTTTCTACTAAAGATTCCCATCATGCCTCTTGAAGCATCCGAGTAAAGTTCACTGATTTGTCATAGCAATTCTCCACAAAACGTATTATCTTTCGTTATACAAAAAGAACAAGTTTACAATATGACATCAAATACTTTAGGAAATGTTTAATGCTAAGATATTAGATATTAATAAATAGTGCGCTTCATCAAACAATTATCGTCTGTTTTTGAATCGTAATAATAAATTAAGTGCCATAGTTATCATTCAGCTAGTTTTCAATGGGAACGTAAAGAAACCAGCGCCGCTTAGGGTGGAGTTTGAAGTCATCTGCAAGCCTTTGTATACCCATTAGATAACACAGCGCTTTATGGAATGCGCAAAACTGTTTTTCGCCAAAGACTTATCGCGATAAATGTGATTGAAGGATGCTTTTCACATTCGGAATACGGTTTGCTCAAAGAAAAATAATTTGAAGCAGATACAAATTTATTGATTTTTATTCATATAGCGTTTCATGCGTATTTGCTTGCAGTATTTACTTTCAGCAAATATTCGCTCGAAAAACAAATCTGCATTTACCCGTATTCTTTGATAAGCGGAACAAAATGTATCACATCGGCAGCACACGCGGCGCTGATTAATCAATCATAATCGAGGGAAATTCCTACATCTCCTGCGAATATATTCCTTTCAATCATCGTTTTCTATTTTGATAGAATAGTGTTTTATTAATTTTCCTGCAGTACTCTTAGTTTGCAGGATCGGTCTAGATTTATTTTGGTTCTTTCATAATTTTATTCGCATTCTATTATTAAATATTATCATACTAGAGTATTTCCTCTTCAAAATGACGGGAGGAAATTTAACTAATCAAAATATAACAACTATACATCTGATCCTTCTGAATAATAAACAATGAAAATATTCGCTCTCCAATAACAGTGTGATTTTAAATATTGTAAATGAAAGACGATCCGAATTGCTTACTTCCAAAAATTTCCTCTGCTATATCCCTTGTAAATTTTATAAATACCTTCTCCATGACACATAAACTTCAATTTTATACCCTTATCTTATCGGAAGGTACGTGAAATCAAAGATAAAATGTTTCTTCGACATTTTTCTTACGAGAGTTACTGATCGATAAATAAATACAAATATACAAACAGAGAGTATAATATGAACTTTCTATATAGTTATAATATGATCAAACATGAGCTGATATAAATTATTTTCTTATTTTAAATTGGTATTATCATATAAGATATTTTGCAACACTAGCTATGGAAAATTTTACGACTAATTTAAGGTTAAATAGATTCTTAGAGTTCATTAAAAAGAGCCTTTACTAAAATTCGTAAAATTTGATGATATTACTATGCAAAAAACAATGCTTAACTGGCGAAAACAGACGGTTATAGCAGGAATAAATTAACTATATTATGATTAAATAAAAAGAGTCAATAGAACCGGTAAAGCTGAATAGCCTCTATAGCAAAATGGAAAATATTTATCATATTGCACCACTCCTAAAACACACAAACAAATGCAACCATGCAACCTTGCTTTCAAAAGCACCCTTGGATATTTGTCGAAATATTTTCTGTTAACATCATCCAGCGTATATTGAAAAGGCAAAAACTACAAGAATAGGAATCGTCTGTAAACAGAACTGTATGGGTATAAAAATCCGTAGAAATCATGCATTTTATCGAGCAACGCAAAAATAGAAATAGTAACTTGACGGTACATTTTTCAATCACTCCCTTCAAGTATTTTATCGTTACTTCTTTCATTGAGGATTCCCACAAATTACAGCGCATTAATCTTCGAGGTTCTGGTGCTGGATAATTACAAAAAATATGATAGATTACTGCGCGTTGAATTACAGCATTGTCTCGAGAATAAAACGAGTTACTCATTACTCCAGCGGTCGACTTATAATTGGAACAGTAGGAATGATTTTCTCGGTCTCTCGTAAGAAAAGAGCGAAACTTTATTGTAATGAAATAGGGGATACAATAAGAAAATGATTACGGGGTTGATTTCTGACTGATCGTGCCAGTAAAAAATCTTGGTCCGGTCGCAAACCCTCCTGATTAAACTGACGACTAGATTTGACCATAACTTACAACGGCGGGCGCAAGTGTCAGTTAGTAACGGAGGAACCCGCCCATTCATAGGAAGGATAAAATACATGGATAACCGTTCCCTTTTTTGGCGCCGGTAAGGGACCGGGAAATATGGCAAAAAGGGGTCCATTGGCCCCTAAGTCGTCGTGTTATGGGATTCTTGTCGCACCTAAGCCATAAAACCCACGAAAGATGGCTGCCAGCCGCAGAATGGGTTCTGCAACCACGCACGGAGGACAACCATTAGCTACACATGGATGGCGTTCCTACTTTAGAACCTCTCATTTACTCACGTTCTTTTATATATGTAATCATAAGCGCTCTGTTCGCTACCCAATACAGTTTTACTTCGGACAACGAAGATGTACGGGGAAGGTACAGATATGCAGTTAAGTGTACCGGAAGGGTCGGAGAGTTAAAGCTTTCTCAGCTAAAGAATAATCGTTAAACTGCCTAGAAAATGGGAGCAACAACTTGGGTGCCACAGGGTTTTGACCTCAAAGCTCTCACAAAGGACAATTTTTCCTCGAAAACTCACCGAAGCTTGAATTAAATCGAGGTTAAGCACTTTTCGAATAAGTGTAGTATTTTTTAAGATGGATGGACACCTTTTTGGAGTGAGTTGGGGCAGTGGTACTCAAGCAAGGGCTAAGTCAAAATGCGGCCCGTCGAATACTTTCATCTGGCCCGCGAAGATATTTGTTGCCTAAATTATTAATGATAGGAATTCCGTGAACTACTCTTAAGTGTCTTTCATATATTTCAAGTCAAAAATCGTATATCATGAATGAGAAGGTCGAAATGATGAAAAAGATGGTGTATTCCTGAGATATATAAACAGCTTTGACCCGCCAATCCCTGGTTAGTGCGTTATCTGGCCTGTCGAATCAAAGGTCTAGGTATTTACACATAAGAGAATTGTAGATGCAATGATAAATACTAATTTGGAAGACTAAGGGATAAAACGAATTGCGACATGTCAATAGTAGGACTCGATGTTAGGTCCCCGGGTTGCTCTAGCAACTTTTTTATTATGACCACTCCCTGCAATTGGAATTCAGTGCAATGTAAAAAGCAATAAAAACAGTGATAATTCGTATTAAGAAATTAATTTGAAAATTTATTTAATATTAAATATGAATTGTATATTGAAATATGAAATTTATAATAATTTATACATACAAATCTCTTTCGATTAAATGTTTCATACATTTTTTTGTTTTACATTGATCTGAAATGATCCTACACTAGTCATTAGTTAAAATTCAGAAATTAAATCTGTATAATATCAACGCGTTTTGACCGTATATTGAGGAATACCATTGTTAATAAATTTGTTTTATAGGTTTAATATCACATTTATTGGCTACTTATTTCTATGACCCGTGTTACACTCTGATATATTTCCTTATCTACCGCAAACGGATTTAAAGTAATTTAAAGTTGTGCAACGATATCTTCATTTCGATCAAAATATAAAGTGTCCCTGTGAAATTAAAAACTGTCCTACTTCCTGCCAGTCAAAATTTTATCTCTCCCTGATTTTGCTGCATATCAATATCCGAATTTCCTTTTCGTTTTTCCTAGATCCGTTGTCATCTGGCCCTCCGTCTTATGGTTTATTTTCATACAAATTGCACTCGAGTGTTGGAAAATTTCACTCATTGGAAATGGCAGCGGTATAAGAGACAGAAATTGAAATCTTGAGTTCTTGTATGCACCTGACTGAAAATATGGGTCATAGAATATCGGAATTTCTCTGGAGTATATCTGAATTTCAGCGAGTGTTCTTGGTGTAATAGATTCTATTCGAATTGGAGCACTGTTTTTTCCTACGATAGGGTTAGCTATTTTTATTTCACGCGATTTCATTATTCTGATAAAGGTACCAATAAAAACAGGAGAATCCAAAAGGACGCACCCATGGAGAATTTAAAATATATTTCTATTTCTGTAGCGAATGAAATTCTTTATGTTATTGTTATAATATTCGGTCTAATATTTTGTGTAGAATTATACAATATTCATAGACTTCGTTACGAGCTATTCATGAAATATCTAGTCTCGAATTAACTCGAACACAGTTTTCACGTTTAACATAAATAAACTAAAAGTGTTATTTTAATTAACATAATATCGATTTCCCTAAAGTATTAAATTATTCACATTTACTTTCATGGCGTCAATAGTCTGTTTGACCTTTCACGGTCTTTCACCTTTTTGTATCCTTCTTTACTATTCCATTACAAAAACCAATTTTCCACAAACAACTACCTAATAGGTTACTTTACTGCAATACTTCGCACAGTTAAAAGTACAACGCAGCAATATGCATTCGAAGCATTCGAAGTAGAGTAGTATTTTTCAGTGCATAAGAATTCCTGAACTACAAAGCCAAGCAGATACTAGAGAATCAGCGTATTTTAAGTCTCTCTCAGATTAAAAGATTTCTTTCGCAGACTATCGGAGACTTCTATCTTCTTTCACAGTTTCCTTTTTGCGTGGATAGATCTCATGGAACAGATAGAGATATTCCGTCCCCATCGGTTTTTGAAACCGCTCTAAAACTTTGCACAGAAAACTTTCCAGTAGGAGATGCTCATGGCGCCTGAACTAACTTTTTACATTTCTTGCTCACGAATTCGACAAAATGGGTATTTGATAGAACTCCGACAGCTTGATGTAATAGATCAGTCATGATAGATCTATCGCTGATTGATATCCGTTAGGTTGTGAATTATTACTGACAATTGTGAGACTCTTCGAATCAGCTAAATAATTTAATTTCTCCTATAATAAGATTTTATAGTTTATATGTTCAGAAGAAAATAGGTCAGAAAGTTCTCTATGTTCGATACTTATGCACGATGCCGCTTTATAATACGATTTTAAATTATTTTCGTCTTAATAAACTAATTTTCCAATAAAATACTATCTACTAAATGTTATATATTGCTTCCTGTTTTATGTATGTCTGGTTGAATTTTTTCTTTAATATTTGATTAAAAACCACATTTGTTTTACAACCTCTCTTTATGTTTTTCTGCATAGCACCAATGCGAAATATTCATTTAAATGAATTAATTCTTGAAATTATAAATTTAATTAAAAATAGAAATTATTGAATTATTCACACTTAAAAATTGAAATATTCAAATGATAACTTACGTGTTTAATATTATTGTAGTGTAGTAATGAGTAATATTGCATCATCAACTGGAAAGTATCAAGTTAAAGATGAATGAATCACAACCTCTATCTCATTGCTATAGTAGTAGAAGTATTGCTAAAAGTGCTCCGATAGCTGTGGTCATTTAGCTCCCACAAGGAATCGAACTCGAAACCGTTTTCACCAAAGTCGAACACATTGCTCACATGGCTATCTTAGACACCCTCATTGCAGTATAAAATATCGAATAAAAATATTAGTCAAGATGTGGTGTTGAGAAAACGAGAGTAGTTATGAGATACGAAAGAGAATATAAAATAAGAAACGAAACCAAACGGCGTAAAATGTAGATCCACTGGGTAGGTACAAAAGTGGGCACGAAAATAATAAAAAAGGAGCTGGAATACTTGGAAAGGATGGGAAACAGATGAACACTGAAAATTTCACGTAATTAAAAACGAAAGGAAGCGGGAAGACAGACGGTACAGCGTTAGCAAAGAGGGAAATGTCCGCGGACAGAAACGGGGAAAGACGAGGTCGTCTTACATCGAAGAGGCTGCCTCTCTTTTAAACATAATAGCTCCGTCTAATTATATAAAAGATTGAAGAGAGAGCCGTTTAACACGGGAGTAAATCAGCGCGGAAAATCTGAGAGTGAAATGTCAGACGGTTTGTGAATCATAAGCTTAAAGTGAAGGGAGGTGAAGTATATATGGGGAGTAAAAAGGGATAAATTAACGAAAGGCTAAGAGAGGAGGAAATGAAGAAGGCAGTGGACACTTTTCGTGTGGCGGCATCTCTGAATTATGCATGGCGGGGGGTCGATGTTTAGCGTCCGCTGGGAAAGTTGCCCCGGGAATATGATTAAGGCCGTGAGAAGAAGCGGCTTGCGGCGCCGCCAGCGCTCTTTTCGCCCTTTTAGAAAGCGGCCACCCAGGGCGTGGGAATCGCTTCCGATGATGGATCCACACACACTGTATTTACATTCCGCCTTAGTTGAAGACGTGCTGAAAATCCTATATACTTTCATGCTTTCATCTGTCTTTTATGCGACTATTTGCTTTAAAGAGGTCCCTCTATGGCAAGCTGGAATTGATCGCAAGTATGTACGTCTTTGGCAGACCCTGTTGGAGAAGGAATCTGAATTTGGTTGTGGCGCTGAATTAAATTTCCTCATAGTCCTCCGATATTTCACGTATGGCAGCTAATAGAAGTCATGGGTATCAGCTTAAAATAATTATTTACCTTTCTATGAAATAATGATTTTCTGAGAGTTATGGCGGCCATTTTCCCGGTGCCTTCCAGATTTTCTGATCTTACAAATATTATGTCTAATATATGCATATATTTTTGCATTCCTTATCATCCTTTCTATATATTCTTTCAATTATCATACTCTGGTTTTATTTCCATTTTAGTATTCCTTCCGCTTTTACTTCTTCCAGGACATGAATATGTTACAATTATTCAGTTCCAGTATGCCATCCATATAGCTGAAACAATACATTCTCAGCTTTATCCTGCTGTTGCCAAATATTTCTTTTCAATCCACATTCGTTCGTGATCATTCATCTTCACTTGTCTATTTTTTCACGTACGTGCTTCTTGTGTTCTGTCTCAGCCGAATTTAGTTTACTCATCAGCACATCCAAGCTCAGGACTTTGGGAAAAGCACATTTCCATGTACAATCACTTTGCTGCCTTAAGGGCTTCGTCACACCTAGTAACAGACAAAATCTTCTTTCCTTCCAGCGTTTCCTCGCGTTCCCGTCTCTCTCTCTATGCATTCATGACGAAAATTCGCTGAGCCAAATCGTTCTCCAGCGCAGCATGAAGTTTATCCATGCCTTAAGGTCATTCGATACGCGGCAGTCTTCGTTCGGAAATGCTTTACTTGGGGCTGCGGGTAGACTGGCCTCCATCATACGGAGGACCTGGGCTTCTCGATCGTTACTCAGTCAAAAACTGTTATCTCGACAATAACTATCCAGGTTTCTGGTTTATTTATTCCCATAGTAATAATTTTTAATTATTCTCATTATAAGTAATAATACGAATATAATGTGTTAACATCGTCCTATTTTAATAAAAAATACAGAACACTCAAATATTCAACTACACGGTCGGTGGAACAATAATTTTTTATTGTAAATATCCTGGTTCTCTAGTATTTAAGTTTTCGAAGAAGTTATGTTTAAAAATTCACCGCTTTTCATAGAATTTTTGTTTTTATATAAACCTCAAAAGGAAGATAGGCTGTAATTTTAGTCAATAGAATATGTTTAGCAAAATCAGTATAAGAAACTGAAAAAGATATAAGCAGTTGAACAACCGATTTCCACACAATTATGTCATCATCAGTTCTGGTGATGATAAAATATGCTGGAAACCGGTAACATACCGGTTCCATTTCCTGTGGATGTAACCGATTTCGATTGATCTATACAATTAATTAATATAGGTTTCCACTAAATACCCCTACATTAAGTTGTTTGCATACATTTAAACATCATTCTTTGTATTAATGAACAATTATTTTTAAAATACTGGCCCATTTAATGTATTTGGGTATAAGTTCCATCGCATCTTAGTGATTGAGTTTGAATAAAATGAAAATACTTATCTTCGCCAACCAGTGTTTGCAGAAATCTCTTTCTAAAGAATGTGAAACTCGATTCTCGGTCTGATAGTCGGTTAAATTCTCCAAGTAATCGAAAAAAGGTACTCGAACACTCGATACTCGAACTTGTATCACTTCCAAAAGCCCTATTCCCTCACAGAACGCCTAAATTAATTTAATTTTTCTCCCCAAATGAAACAAAATAATTTCTTATATTCTTGTTAATCTCCATTCTAAGTTCTTTAATGTATGAAAACATTCTTTCTTGCATTCGTGGAGATTTAAACATATTAAGAAATATACAGTATTTCGAAGAAGTTCTTCTATATTACAATTTAATTGAAGAGTCTCATAATCTATCTTTGGTATTTTACTCATAAATTATGTAAAATATCGTTATATGTCTTCTCGTTTCTTTCATCTTTGTTTATCTTTGAAATGCAGCTATTATTGCGGCCACACCATGAAAAAGGGGTGTTCAATTATTCTCTGATGCAAGAAATTTTACTTATTCTTTAATTTAAAGCTATATTAGATGGCTATCCAAATTGCTTTAAATTTTAATCTTTAAAGCTTTCATATTGAGTAGAATTAATGAAAGTGTGAATTTATTTAAATCAATTAGAAAGAGTCTTGTACACATTCCGAGGACAAAAATTAAAGATAAGTTCGTTTCTTTCATCTCACCTTTTAACACCGTGATGCAGACGAAAAATGATTTTCTTGAAGCAATATCCACTCAATTATTTCGCTAAAATACACCTTTTTCGTTCCAGATCGTCCATGTACTGAGGAGGAGGCGTTCAAACGCAGCCAATTAAGGTAAGTCAAAGGAATAGTCAATAGGCCGGTCCCTAACTAGTGGCGATATCAAAGGAGGAAAAGAAGTCCTACATCGCAGAGGGGAACCTCGATTCGGAAAGTAATAATAATAATAATAAGCGCGTCCTTTTATTTACCTTCTCATCGCGGAGTGACGACTCGATTCAATTAAACACGAAAGAGCCACGGGCAGGGGAAACGCTCATTAAAAATGCTTTTTACGAAGATAAATTTTTATCCCTTTAAAAAGGCATAGTTCATTAGGAAGGGCGCACTCGTGAAAAACTTGTTAAAAGAAGGTAAAAGAACCGCGGAGACATATCCCTTGCTCGGCGGTCGATAAGTCGTTACATTCGCCTCATAGCGAACCTTTAATGAAAATGCCTTTTACTCCGGGAGAGGTTTAGTTTCAGGGGAAGAGAACTCGAAATTGGATGGCACCACCGGTAACATCTGCAACCCTCCCTTTCTTCCTCCGAAAAAAATAAAGATTGCCTCTGCCCTTATATTCCTCTCTATTGGCGGCCCATATCTTTGCGCTGAAATACACGTGAAATTCTCATCGTCCACGCAACCCTCATCCCGCAGTCAGCTATTCGGTCATGCTAGCCTCAGGCTCATGCACAAGCTTACTCAGTTTTTTATTCTTTGCTGATCAAAGAACTCCAATTTCGAGCGCTGTTCGGATAGGAATTAAGAGAAAAAGGAGTTCAAACGAATCGCGCCTCTGAAGATGAAGCAGCTGTTTGGTGGCTGAAGTTTGACCTCTAATAACTTCGGAAATTACATTATTTCCTCGCGAAGTATCTTTTCTGCGCCCTCGAGATACACTTCGTTCGTTAAAATGATAGCGAATAAGTAATCTGGAAATGAGAAAAACAAGGGAATCAAGTTCTATGCATATTCAACATTCGCAACGCGTAAAAATAAAGTTGAGATTGAAGATATTCTGGAAATTAACTTTAGGGACAAACCCTACTTAGCAGTAAACCTCTTCAAAAATGAAACGATCTTGTTACATAATTTGAATACTCGTAGAGTTTCATTTTATGAGATGATGAACAATGTAATTAGCTTTACTATCGTGCTTTATTTCTTATTGTTCCTGTTTTTCTCCAGTTGCTCATGATACTTTCTTCTAGTCTTCGTATGGATTTTGTAAATACTATAATTCGATCCTTATCCAATTATCTGCTGGTGAATTTCATAGCCTCATTTTTAAGTCTTTGTCAGCTTTTTCTGCTCCTCATCAGTACCAAATCAGAGCTAATACACAAAATAGCCTCAATCGGGGGAAGGTTTCCGTTATCAGGAATTCAAATAACAATTTTCTTCAAACATTTCGCGAGAATTCATCTAACTAAGAAATATCAAACATTTTTCCACGTTTATCGTAGATTTGCAAACACTTCCCTCCCTCTATAAAATACAGCTTGGTCTCTTCTTTATCAAAGGAGAGATGATTTAGATTGAAATTTAAATTAATTCTCATTAATGCGGTTTACCTCTTTATGAAGGTCTCCGTAAGTAAAATTGAGTCAAAAGACTTGCACGAAAAGTTTCAGGTTTGCCCCAGTTTTATTAACTCATGGAATGAAAACCGGCATTTTTTAATATAATAAGAAGAATCTTTGTGAAATTCTATGAAGATCCTTTCTTTAGAATGTGTCTGGTTAAAGAATTCTTTTGACAATTTGAAAATGACCGAACACGCTTCATTTTTCATTTCTGAATGATGATTTTGATGAAAATTTTCGGCTACGTTCCCATATAGCACATGGCTCTTTTTACCTTGGCTTCGGTCTAGACGGAATGCAATCTTGTATGACAGCCACCTAGAGAGAACCTCCTGAAATGATACCTGGCGGTAATCCTTTCAACACAATTTAATGAGAAATTCAAGAGGCATGAACAAGAAATGGGTCGTCAACGTATTCCATCTTTGTGGTGATTTGAGCCTTCAGTTATTTTTAATTAACCATTTTAATTCGAATTTTGAAGCCTTTTGGAAAATTTCGCTCCGGATGTTGCGTACTTCAACTTCTCTTTGTTTCTATATTGCTGTTTCTCAGACTGACAAAGTTTAAACTCAAGTGATATCGATGAAAGCGGATCTTATGTTTATTCCTCCATCGTTATCTGCTAAATGAAAGAATAACCAATCGGATGCCCATTTTCTAACAGGCATTCACTTTTATATTTTTTTTGCTTGGCATCTCATAGAGTTTTACTTGGTATTTTAATCGTGGTATATTCTGTTTTTTTATACTATCGTAGTATATACTACTTGCACTGTATATGAGGGGAGTTATGTAACATGTATTTAATTCCAAATCAAGGTAAGGATATCTGCTCTAACACATTTTCGTTATTACTCTCAGTAGACTTATGCAGGCGAGAAAGTTTAAATTCCATTCACTCCCCTTGCTTTGCAGACTTGTTTCGGCTGTAGATACTTATCTCCAAGCTTACCTTGGGCTTTATTAAATCTAAAACTAATTTTTTTCTAGTTTAAATTGCCTTTACTTATATGTCACTAATTAGTTCTATTTTATATTGACTATGGCTTATATTGAAGAGTTGTCTTTAAAATCTCAATCTCCCCCTATTTAAAGGCATTTTTATTTATTAACATTTAAGAATTCTCATTCTTTTAGAGATCCTAATTATAACAAAATAGATTCATTCATTGGTACCACCTAAGAGGTTGGCATGGGTTTTTACATTTAGGGCAATGACCAACCATTTATCTGATTTTCCATAAGAACTTACGTGAATTTACGTGACCTAATGTTTGATCTCAGATTTCAAAAAGTTTCGCACAGTCCCTTTAAATCCAACGACCTAATTACGCCTCAAGAAACGAACTTGGAAAATACGCGAGCCTAATTACATGGTGAAAATTCACATATGTAGACTGAGTAAACACATTTTCGTGGGGGTATTTTCACCATCAAAAATTCCCTCCTCCCCCATCAGACTCTCGGCATGTAGAAGAGGGTGTGCTTAGTTCAGCCTAATATATTCGGTCCGTTGGTTTTTCAAATTATTCCTTAAAAGAATGAGTCTCCTTAGAGGTAGGTCTAAGCATCAAATTTTCTTATTTTCTTCGCGGTATACGATCGATCCACTTAGAATAGGGACGTAACAACGACTTTAATTAAAGTGATTTGAGAGTATCCTCGACACTCTTCTTAGTAGTGATTCGAATTGTAAGACAGCGCTACAGTACTGAACTGGCAGAAGTACTAATACTAGTATTTAGCTATCCGGCAACTTAAGTTATATAACGCCCATAAAAATTTACAAATTTCGATTAAGAATTTTTGTATAAGATTGTATTAAGAATCCTATATACATTTTAATTCTAGTAATAGTATTTTAAAGCTTAGGTGAGAGATTCATATGCCATCATATTTTCATTTTCAGGCGATTATAACAGATTTGGTAATTCATTTACGCCTAAAACCTTTTTTGAAAGCAGGAAAATATATATCGTTACCTTTCACACAGCTATTGTAAAAATTTTGACTTGTCTTAACTTACTTGTATTGTAGTTTTAAAAATGACCTATCTTAAAATGACAATGATTTCCAATTTTTCCTCTTGAAGATATTACCTAAAGTTACTGACGTAACTTTTTGAATTGTCAGCATGAGTTCAGAAATTGAAATAAGATATTCATTAATTCAAAACATTTTATAGATTTACGGTACCTTCCTGCATATTCATTCAAGGAAAAACGAGAATTAAGAATATATATATATATATATATATATATATATATATATATATATATATATATATATATATATATATATATATATATATATATATATATGAATAATATACATGTTCTACGAAGAAATTCGAACTAAAAATACGTTTTGTGATAAATTATTGCAAGGTATTTGTGAATTCAAAATGGTGTTTGTTTTCTCGAGTGAAGCACTAATTTAAATTTCTTCATCCTCATAAGTAGCAAAGAGAAACACAAAATGAATAGTTCAGAAATTATTCATAAATCTTCAGAATTGAGAACTACCATAAGGTTGAGGCCGAATAATTTTGTCTAGTTACATTCACTTCAGAGTTATTGTGATCGTGAAATAATAGAATCTTACTCATGCGTAGAGGTCGCTTCACTTTGATCATGGCTTAAACAAAACAATTAACCAGAAAATTAAAGAGATTCCCTCTTAAGGGTACCCGGCTGGAGCAGAATACGTAATTGTCGGACGGGTTGCGTGTATGACGCCTCTGGGGAACGGTCCGCCTTAGGACCTCGTGAATATCCATGGACAATGAGAGGGATTGGAAATTCCGCAGCTCTTTCATCTGGACATTCCGGGATCGGCAACTTCTAATCCGGGAATCGATGCCCGGGAAAGCGCCATCTTCCGCAGCGAGCGTCATCGGTCGGCCCTCATTAACTCTCACCCATTCATTCCGGCGACACTTTTTCCCTCCGCTAATACCACGCTCCGCCGCCATGCAAATGGCCGTCATTCGGAGGGCAATCGCATCAGATATCCATTCCCCACGAGACTCTTTCGGAGAGAAACGGGTCACGGAGCACCTCAAGGATTATTAATTACCAAAGTGAGAGAGTCTTGGGAGGGCCTCTCATTAGCAATTCCGGCGCATCCTTTCATATTTTTCGGATCGAGGCGTCCTCCGTGTGCTCAGCGATAATTTAATGAACCTTCCCGCCGCTAATATCCGCCGGATTCGATAACCTTTGCGACGGCGGAATTTTGACGCTTTTTGTCAACGAAGGAAAAATCGAATGAAAGAGATAATCTGCGGAGCTTAAAGAATTCCCCCTACGCTGCGTTTCCCTCGGATGTGAAGGAAAGGATAAAATAGAGAATTAATTACCGAATCCCATTTCCGCGATGTCAAGTTTTATCGCGAGGTTTTACTGCTTCCGACGCTTCCTTGAAATCGCGTCAACGGGAAATATCAGTAAGCGATCTATTTTTAAGAACCTTTCGAATATTTTGTTGGGGGATTCGTCTATTCAAAGAAACAATGAGGAATGATAAAGTGTTGGTGAAGGGTAATTTCGGAGACTTGATATTTTTAGCTGGATTTTGATAATGGGCTTTGCAGACTTGTTTTATTTTCTTGCTATTTC
This sequence comes from Pachydiplax longipennis, assembly GCA_036926295.1. Taxonomy (NCBI): domain Eukaryota; kingdom Metazoa; phylum Arthropoda; class Insecta; order Odonata; family Libellulidae; genus Pachydiplax; species Pachydiplax longipennis. Next base: position 25,803,741 of record JAVFKF010000012.1, read on the forward strand.
TTGCTATTATATTCAATATGGTATTCACTTCTTGGTAAGATATTGCCTATTGAAACAATTGCTCATTCGCGCTGAATAACAATCCATTGCTCGGAATATCTTCGTCTTAGAATTATAAATTCGAATTCCAAAAAAAATAAATAAAACACTCGTTCCATTCCTTAAGACATAAAAACTCGTATCTCAAGTAATAATCTACCGAGAATTTATATATTGCGCTGTGTTATTCTGTCTCAAAAATGTGATTAAAATTTTTCAATTATTTGAAATAAGTGGTTTACAATCTACAGTGGCAACGATATACCAATTGGGTACTAATAAAAGAAGAAGTCATTCGTGAGTTTTTTCATTGCTAGTGTTGACCTGGAAGGCTGCGGCTTATATACACATATACCAGTTGCACAACACGATATAACTGGTGTGCAGATGGTAAAGACATGCTATATTAGATTCTTTCACCAACTCCTACTTGACTCAGTATTGCGGGTCCTTTCCCAAAATGAAACTCAATTTAATTTAATCACCTACTTTATCCAGACTTCTTTTTATTATAAACTTTATAAGTCAGTAATACATATATATTCTGTGCACATAAATTCTTTTAAGTCTAAATATTTTATCCGTCGTAATCGAGTATTTTTTTTCAAGATTTTATGCCAATTTATTATGCTAATTTCAGGCATGCATCCACCTAAACGCTATACGATATGTTACCTCTTCACATAATCATGAAACTAACGGAACGTATATAAAAGATATGGCAAGAAGTGTGTTTACAGAACTTTGAAGAATTTTGATTTAATAGATGAAGAAATTATAGTAGATTCTAAGAGTTTCGAGTCAGCAAATGGAGTGACCTGATTCTAGAGTAACCTTTTGTTATCAAGATCATGCGACGATTCCATTTATAACAATTATCGTTATAAATTCAAAATAATAATAATCAAATATCGTGGAATTAAATTCTTCTCTACTGAACCATGAGAATATATGGGAATAAGATTCCAAGCTTCCATATTAAGCGAAACCCGGTCGTTCGAATTCTCGGTAATCGAAAAATTAAAATTTTATCCAGGGCAAAAAGAATTTTCTTTTCTCTTTCAACGGAAGAGGACGGGGAAAATGGTGATAGAGAGAAACAAGAGCTAAGCCTAGGATTCATTGCCAGTTTCCATTCATGTGATGTCAAATTTTCCTCTATGGTTTTCATTTCTTTTAGAGTTATGAATGTAATGCACTACTGATTTCTTCTGCGCATTTATTACACTCGATGCATTGAAATATCGAATATGAATCCATACTTCGGATGCATCACTCAAGATTGATCTACATTTTCAGTGAAAATTTACTCCAGTTCATCTTATGATAGGTAATAAAACGCGATATTTCTAAAAATCTTTCTGTCATTATTTTCCTAATTAGTTACGCAAGGGACATGTTCATTAATGAGCAATAACTCAATATTATGAAAGGATAGGACTAGAATAAAAGTCTTTTCTTCGACGTAATTTTAATTTTAATTGGCAACGGGGAACTTGTGACGAATAAAATCAATTTTCGGTATTTCATTTTCCGGAATTCTAAGGTTATAATGAGGCTAGTAGTATCAGTGGTAGCCAAGGACGTCGAAGCAATATATGGAAGACCGAAAAACAGAAATTGTGAAATGTATATTTGTGTCGAAGAGATCATCGTCAGAATTTTAAAATTGTATGTTTTGATACGGAACTACTTTTGAAGTATTCAAAGTAGCTACTGTAAGCGTAGAGACATAGAAAAGAGGGATAAAAGTGCATGCATTTACCAAAGCATTACTCTCATTCCATTCCTGAAAGAATTTCTTTCATTTCTCTCTCTTAATATTCAGATTATTTATGGAAAGTATGGAATTCAAAGCACGGAATTAACAAGAGATCTCCAAATTTTTGGGAAGTGGGCCACAGAAGTTAGACAAAAATGACTCGATGGGTCGGATCTTTATTTTACATCTTCGAATTTTCAATTTATTAATGTAACGTGCAAAAATATAACAACATTTATATGAGAGTATATAAATTTAGAATAAATAATTTAAATGCATTTGAAAAGTTTGAAAGAATCAACGTAAAAATATTAAACGTCTCACCATGACTGAGTTGTTTGCGAACAACGTTATAACCTTTTAATGGCCATAGTTTGGAGACCCCTAGAATAAAGGAAAACAGTAATATGTGAATATAAATCTCAATGTACTCGTATATTATATCTGGATACATCTAGAAAACTATATTTTATACTACACTTGTGCTCGAGTTTGTATTTTTCCAATTACTTTGGTTTATGATCCGGGAAATGCACATTAGAGAACAGAAATTTTCGTTTTTTGATTTCCGCCAGAAAGACAACCCTACCTAATAATTTGGTGCTTTTAAAAATATTTTTGATTAAGTTTGATTAAAATGAAAAGGACATCAAAATTTTGCAAATTTGAAGAATTTTTAACACATTGAAAAAGGCTAGATAATGGTACAAAATGCATATTTGATCAAAAATCAATAATTTATCTTGGCAAAAGTGAGTCTTTCTAATGATTATGAGACCATGTAGGAAACAGACAACGGCCGATTTAAAGATATTAGAGCAATAGTTATTGAAACGAGGGTGTAACGATGCGTGTGATTTTTGTTTGGCATGATCTGGATTTTTCGATATGGAATGGAAGTATGCGTATATATTTAATTGCGTGTGTGACGGTGCAACAGGACAGCTGTCCGCTTGAGACGTGATTATTCTATCAATAAAAAATGTGGTAGAATTTGAATATATTAATTTCTCTCATATTTGGAACAGTGCAAAGGAATTAAATTAGTTAGGAATGACAATTTTATAGACAACGCTTGTTCCAATGTAGTTCAATAACTACCATAAAAAATAAAATTAAGAATTATTTCAGGAATCATAACAAACACAAAGTTTTATTTTTAAGCCCTTGTAGATAAGAGTTAGTAAGTATAATAAAGGAAGAAGTAGGACGATATATTGTATGAAGTTGGAAATGGATTAATGATATTGAGCTTATAATTTAGTATAAAGATGAAAGTATTAGCTGTAAATATTTTATTGTGGCAATATCACTACATCGTACTTGAGCAAGCTAATCCTACGTCTCGTTTATTTTGGAAAAGTCCCTTTCATAAAATCCAAGAATGTTCCTTGTCCAGATGAACTTTCCAAAAAGATGCGATATTTTTACGATATTCAATAGTCAAAATAGAGAATTAATGAACTTTATCTTAGAAAGTAGCCTTATTTTACCCTTAAAATGTTTTAATTCCATGCTTTATAGTTAATACGCACATAAGAACTAGGATAATTTAACTCTGGTTAAGATAAATTTTCACTAAAGAAATTACAAAGAATTCTTTCAAAGTATCTACGTTTAGTTAAAGAAAACATCCCTAAAGAAAATTAAATCAAACATTTTTCCCGTTCTAAAAATAGGAAATGTTCCGTCTCAACTACAACGGATATAGCCAGTCTACATTTCCGTTGCATTACACGATTGAGCATTCACCCCAATAGTCCACTGAGATTCCTTCTCTAAGACTAACATGATAGAACTCACGTATTTCTCCCTCATTTAATTGAACACCAAGTTCCAGTGCCTCCGAATTGATGCGGCAAATCCTTTCTTGACGAGATCGCTCAGATCGGAAGACGGCCTCCGATGCCTTTACTTCCAATGGGATCATTGGCGACTTTTCGTTAGAATTCGGACATTCGACGTTCGAAAATCCCATAAGCCCTGATGCTCGCTTCCACAATGACAACCGAAGGGTTCAGGAAAACGAGACCGGCTCTCAACGTTCACTGAATATCCGAGCGGACATAGACTTCCCTTTAAACCCTTTCCGAGCTGTGTTGACCGCTTTAATCGATGCGCCGATGTTTTCCGTCTTGAATTGGGTGCGACGCGTGCATAATCTCTTGGTATTAGCTCCCACTATTTGCACCTTATAGGTATCCTTAGCAATCGATCGTGCTGAACTTTCCAAATGGACCTTCAAAACCCTCGTTGACCGATATCGGTGAGGCCACGGTATTATTTTCCCTCATCGCTTCTGAAATATTATGCATATGAGGGATGTAGATCGATTAAGGATATTCTGGCAAACGTCACCTCTTACTGAGATACTTCCAAGCCACAGAATTATTAAATTCTTTCAATCATTTGTATTTCAAAGCGTGTGAATTCAACTTGAAGTGAGAGTTCTTAGCTGAACCTGTAAAATATGGTTCCCAAATACAGAAAATTATCGCGAATATTTTCACGGTGACGATTTCTAACTTGAAAGCAGCCGAATAAATAGCACAGAAGTTGACCGCAGTGTGAGACTTTTCGGAAAATTAATCTTGTAATATGATTTCTACAGCATTTTAGCTTTGATTGATATGAGGTTAAGATTTTACGATGTATTTATTTTCACGAGGTAAAAGGTCACCCTCAGGCTGCGGTACGTTTTTCTTCCTTTGTGTTTCCATCTAAACAAATATATTTTATCCATTCTGTGCCACATTTAGAATTCTCCTTAGAGAGATTCCCTTGAAATAGGAAACATATATCCAGTAGTGTAAAGGATAAAGGAATTGTATAAGGGTAAGCAGGGAGAGAATATCTGGGGATAGGGACTGAGGAAAAATGAGGAAGTGTGCATAAGAGAAAGCGGAATTATTTAAGGCGGAGAAGTATTAATTCACAACACCATACCTATAAAGTTGGTGGATAAATCTTTGCCTCATTTTTATCCAATTTTGGTGGACATGAGTTTCAGCACTCGTTTCTAAAACATTAGGAATAAGACAATGGAGTACTAAACCAGTAGATTCGGATATAATCCACCGTTTTCTATTTATAAACATACATTTCCATTCTTGGTAGATTCATAAACTATAAATTCCATACATAAAGACTTCTGTTTCAGAATTAATAACTTATCCAGCTGCATACATAATCGATTACCTTTTACCTTACCAATCTCTTTTCAACAAAATCCTATCTTCAATCCCTTTCTTTAGCAACTATGACCCAATCAATACCCTATCCACCTATTTCTTGTGCCTTTGTTTTATTTTATTATTGAAACTCATTTCTCTCCTTCCTACCTAACTTCACCTTTTCATTTGCTCTTTTTATCAAAACAAGCATATTTTATCAATTCTGTACCACATCTAAAAATTTTCCAAGCTTTAAATCTGAGTTATCACGGTCCACGTTTCATATCCATACTGCGAAACACTCCTGGCACACAAATCATTACCTACAGCCCTACAGACTTGTATTCTATTTCTACACTCTTCACCTCAAATGAGATTCGTATCATTCCCTTTTCAGTCCTTCCCAGCATAGAAAGTGAAGGACGGAGAAAAGCACACTTCGCACTGAAGACATTTTGTTTGAACGGTTTGAGGACATAAGCTTCGATTTATTAACATGCAATGTCGATAAAATGTCCGAAGTTTCAGAAAGGGGGACTAAGATGGAAATGGAAGAATTAAAGCCGGTTCAAGGGAAACTTTTGACGTCGTACGTCATTCGAGTCTCCAAAAAAATAAAATTTCTCGAAAGAATTTCGATGGAAAATTCGAGCGTGCGAAAGGGGCTTAATTCCTTGTGACGTCATGCATTGGTTCTCGAAATTCGGTCCCTTGACACAGGCTTTTTAAGGCTGACGTGTGTAGGAGGCCATTTCGTTCCAATTGGAATTCGCTACGCGCTTTCAAAAAGTAACTAGTGCAAGGAAAACGAATTTCGGATATCAAATTTCAGAAAGGGAATGTAAAATCAAAAGGATCGAAGTGTCTGATGTCGGAAGTCACGACGATAAGTTGAGAGAAGGAAAAAAGAGTGATATATAAAAGGAGAGATACGCCGAGGAGGAAGTTCAAATGGCAACCCTGAAAATATACGAGGAAAAGTCGAGTGCTTAGCAGTAGAGCTCCTTGCTGCTTCGTTACTTCTGGACTCTTGTGAAGTAAGTAGATTATGCAATAGAAGAACAGTAGTAGTTAACGAGATTAGAGACAGTGCAGGCTCTCGGCGACTGGTACAAAGGCTGTGGTCTCAGAGAGGGAGAAGGGCACGTCCGTCTCCTTTGACAGCTCCGTCAGGAATGAATATTGATTGACGCTCATTTGTCAACACAGGGGAAATGAAATGAAACGCCTTAGAAAAAAAACTGCGACTTGCGTAAGGAGGAAATTCGCGATAGTTCGTTTCAATTGCGGATCCGATATTTTTTATTCGCAATTCGAGCTCCCTTAATCAAGGAAAAAATCTTCGTTTCCCGACAGTCCTTGGAAGCAAACTTCCTTCTCACGGAGCCATATTTAAAATTTGCATTCGTTCCTCTTCGAATTCTTCGTGTTCTTCTGTAAGATTTAATTAGAGCTGGGCGGGAGCATTGTTCCATGTTCCGAGAAGTTTGGGCGAAGTTTTCCGAGTTTTAGTTTTCGGAATCTTTAATGTAAACTAACGAGAAATATTTTGCCAGTAAAATAAGAAAGAGAAATACGGGTTATTGGGAAGGTCTTAAAGCTCTTCGTGGTTTTGCAATTTTCGTTAGGGTTTTCGAGTTAGATTCTCCTTGGAGCCTGTTCCCGAAGGAGTAGTATTTTTAAAAGTCCATTGAAAACTGAGATGATTTTACACAAATAGACTCCCATCAGGAGCCGAACCAAGGACCAGATCCACCAAAGGCGGAGGCGTTTCTTACTTGGCTATCCAACAGCCTCTTCTCCGAGTACGATAAGATCTGAGTTACTTCTAGAAGGGATTCTGGTATCGATTAAACCTTAAAGTTGTCAGTTGTCAAACCTTAAAACTCAGCGATACAATGTATACTTAATGTATACTTAAATGTATGAACATTATATATTGTATGACTAGCACGTCCTAATAAAAAATCCAGCTTTTTTGTGACATGAAATTTAAAACCGACATAAACACAAAAACTATAGTTCTCTGTTGATTTTCTCCCACAGATCCAATATTTACAATCTCAAACGATGATGAGCTTACGAAACTACCTTCATTAATTTCTGGAAGGTGATTAATTATCTTCTCCTACGCGATGAATGACTTGAAATATGATCGAATTCCCTTTAAAAGTACGCGGTTTAAGAATTTTGACATCATTGCCATCAATAAATTGCTCTTTCGTTGTTTTTTAGATTCCTCCCTTTCCATCAATAATATACTCCACAAAAATAGCTTAAGATCATTAATTGAATAAAATAAAATTAACTCTAGAAAACTATAACGCTCATTTATTTGAAATTTTCTTAGGAAACGTAGCTTTACAGCTTACTCCTTCGCTAAATGGAAGAAAAGCTGCTTTTAACCCTTTAAAAATATTATTTTCCGTTCCTAGCTTAACTATACTTCCTTTTTGGATTTCCTTTTACTCAAAGTAACATTAATGAGCTTTTCCCCAATCCTGAACTAAAATCTAAGTACTGTTACAATTACCAACTGTTTATTAAATAAATGCTACAGACCTAAATATTGTATTGCTGATGCATTTTTATGGCTTAAAGAATTAAATAAGAAAGGTTGAAACAGTATTACCTCATATTAAAATGATTTAAATAAAAAATTAGTCAATGAAATAAATTTATTTTTAAGACAGACATGTAGCTAGTTGTAACAACTTTGTAACTGAGATAAACCGTCCTTAATTTATCTTTGTGCTATCGGAAAGGGAAATAATTATCTCCGACGGAAAATGTTTGCTTCAATGACTTCTTTTACGTTCGATATAGTTGAGATTCACGTTTAATTTCAGAGAGCGGTTTTGATGATCGTTAAAAGCGACCAAACTATTCTCCCCTTTCCATTGGCGTTCTCAACCCAAAGTCTCTCCTTAAAACTCCCTTGTACCATCCAATTTATGTCTGAATGCCTCTTGCTCACTTTCACCCACCGTTTTTTGGTTTCATTTTTGAAAACTCTTTCCACCCCAAAAAAATCTAAATTCCTCCCTTTCGTTCCACTCTACCCAAGCATTCGCAGGAATATCACTGTCACACGCAACTTGGATGTTACATACTCAGTTCGCATATTAATCTTCGTTTGTTTTTGCGGGATTTTTTTTTCAGACGTCACAAATACAAATGAAAATAAGAGCGGTCGTTCCTCCCCTAATGTTCCTACGATAAAAGAAATCCATTTGGAGAATTATCTGCGTTAATCGTCATCATCATCACTGACGGGCATTAATTAGTTAATTGTGATAAATTTGCCTCCATAATTTACGCAGATACACTGTGGATAACCTTGATAAGGATCTTGGTGAGTTACATATAATTATTGAGATATATTTAACATACACCATTCAGATAAGTTGTGGTAGAAGTTTTTGAACGAAACGGAAGACGAATCTTCGTTTCACAAATATTTATTGGTACGGGGGGACTTTCCATCTATAATAAAATGCATGGAATGAAGTAAATGAATATAATAAGAATCCTGATTTCTTAGTATTTGCCTCGTAAAGAGAGAAAGAAAATACTGAAAAGTATAATAGGGGAGTTATTTTAGTTAACATAAATGGAGATGAAAAATTTTCAGCCAAGAAATGCATTTGATGACTTCTTCTATAAAAATTGAACATTTCGAACCATATATCCACGTATGTACATGATTCAACGGTCACCTCTGCCATTGGTAAGATTCCTTGAACGTTTTTCTTTTTCATAATAATTGAGATGATGACAGGTAAATAATGAACTTGCTCCATAGAGTTCTTTATTTATGTAAACTATGTATATAAAAAGCATAGAGTTTAAAGCGACGAGAAAACATGATTAAGGGTAAACAAACGTTATGTAGGAAAGGAGAAAGCCTGTTTATTTACATACATCTCCCGTAGACCAACCAACCTATATACACTATTCCTCTTTTATGAATTTCCCAGTCTAGGTTTTCTAGCATTTCACTTACTTTCACAAGCCTCTTATGATCTTCCAAGACATATTGCGCAGCAATTTTTTGCACTATCCCAACCTTTTTTTAACCTGACCTACTGCTTGGGGGAGTCAACCCACTGCTCCGTATTCCAGGCCTAGCAACGCTGTTTCTTTGAGGATCAAGCTACTCCTCTTAAACAATCTCATATCGTGGAGAAAGCAATGATTGGTGTGAGAGCCTGGCTGAAGCGTAACTTGGTACAATTCCTTCATTACTTCTGCGAGTAAAATACACTTTTCTAATAAGGACTTACAAAGGTTCGTTTTCTTTTGTGAAATAATGATTTGTGAGCTAGAAATTCTACATCGTTAGACAAATACTCCATTGAGTCCTTTAAAAAGGCTAAGTAGAGATATTTTCACTGATTCTCGGGACGTATTTCTAATTCCATGTAGACTAATTTTTCTACACTTACGCCTTGTACTAGTAATGTATCTGACTGACAAATGAGAGATTATTTTAAGCGGATACACTCTTATGCAGTTTGGCTCCTGTGTTATCTTTAAAAATAAATTTGTCCATGACAAAGTTTATGGCCCAAATTCTAACCTTCTTTTCTGCTATGGTAAGAACTGCTTTAAAAAAATTAATCACTCTCTTCATACGTTAACAGCAGTAGTAAAGCGAGTTTTTCTTTTTCCTCCTTCAAAGAATCGTCTTTGAATACATGGAATTTATTTCCCTGTTCAGTTCACATTTCAGATAATGAGGCTCGCTTATTAAGGCTACAAAGCAACAACAGATGTAATTGTCAAAACACACTCATATTCAAGCTTCAAAGCATAAGTCATTGACTTAAGTCTGTTACCCTATACACCGAATTATATCATGATTAGAAACGTTGGGTGGATCTAATAATTCCTAGGCAACTTCGTTAAGTTTTATCTGAAAGAGGATTGCATTCATTACTACAAAGGTACGGATTAAACACAAGGGAATAATTTCGCAGGCAGTAAGATTCTATAGAAACCGTTTTACCTTCCTCTGTACATAAAGCGTGAAATTATTTATAGAAGTTAAGCTCAGGAGACTGCGATTTTCATAATGTCCTATATTTCTGAGGATATTTTCAATTCATGGTCGTTGGTCATTGTTTACGCCAAAGTCTGCGTGCAATTGAACTAAGTACGGTGAATTGAGCGGAAGAAAGATGAAACAAAAGTATTTCTTTTAGTATCTACTTTGGCGATAGGACGTTTAAATTAATATTTAAGTAATTATTTTCATATGAGGTAACTAATTCAAGTGTATATCGGGAACCCGAGAATGTCAGGTACGATTGTATTTGATACATTGAGCTTTTACATCAAATCAAATTTAAACTATGAGGTATGAAATATGCACCTTTAAATAATAATTTTTGCAAAGAAAAGAAGTAGTTATAAATCACCTTCCAATTTAGCTTGATGTTCGAATAATGACATAGAAAGTAATAAGAAAATTAGGGATTGAGGGACTATTCCACAAGACAAAGATTAAAATAATACTCATTCAGGTTTTCTTCATTCTAACCTTGTTTTGGGTTTTTAAATGAGTGATAGTAACATTGAGTGATTCATACATCATCATATGATGTGAACATGAATAAAAAGTTTGATGATACATCGAATAGACCAAAAGAAAATTTCTGAAACAAAATTCTCTGGGCCAGGCCAGGTGCTACCGACCATTTTGATCCATCTACTATAACGGCTTTAAGTACCCATGTTCCGTACCCTTATTCATTACGATAAGAAATAAACTCTGAACTTTAAGTGTCCATTTAGAGTCAACTGAGGAATTTATGCCATTCCATTCTCACTTTTAGTACCAGTATGGAATAATTTGATAATTTTGCTGACACACTTATCTTTGGAATATGTCAAATAAGTAGAATATATATTTGCCTGTTATTTTACCCCTTAATAATCCCTGGTTTATGAAATATGAGATGACATATTTTGGCATTAGTGCTAAATTTTAGTCGCTAAATAATTTTAGCTCCACACTAAAGCTACACCGGTGTTTCATCTATTTTCTGCGTCAATGACGTACGTAATGTATGAATGTATCGATCGACCAATCAGGAGTGAGTATTTCCTCGTGCATTTCCTTTGTATGCATAAATCCGATCCCCTATCGACCCCAACCGCGCGCAACAGTGGCGTCTTTTGAGCTTGGCCTCATCGAAGGCCGTCCCTTTTCGCAACACCATTCAGACCCACTTCTAGGAGCCACTTCTACGGCCACTGCCCTCCCTCTTTGATCAAAAGAGAGGCCGCTTTGTGCCCGCACCGAATTCTCCTCTCACATTATATTCCTCGCCCCTTTCGTTACCTCTCTCTTTCACTCCATCGCCTCTAATTTCGTCCTGAGATCACATTTAAGCCTCTCCACGCCACTCCTCTCCGTACTCCTTTCCTCCCTCATTCATTTCCTTCTTTATTCCCTACCCTTTCTTCCTCATTCTCTGCCTTTCCCTCCCTCTCTTCTGTATGATGGTGGCGTCCCTCAGGGCATCGTAATGGGACCTCTACTCTTTCTCATATTTATAAAGGATGTAAATAAAGAGTCGGATTTTGTAGGCGATGAAGTAAGGAATCTAAGGAATGGTGTAATTAAAAAGAACGCTCGACTTTTTCTGACGAAATCAGACTATTTTAAATTGATGGGTGACTTTATAGAGAGGCGAAAAGGAATCTTTTTCAGTCAGAAGGCCGAATACGTTAGATAAGGACTCATTAGGGCAAACTAAAGTGACTTATTATATCGATATCGAAATCGGTCATATAAAACCGATATTCACTTCATATTTAGGGTAGAATTAAACCTCTGCGATCCTAGCACAGTTATTAGATCTTAATAAATATGCTATTATATTTTAAAAACTTCTCCTTTTAATGCCTCATGATACACAGTATGGGCGTTTTCACTGACATTTCATGAAACACTCTATAAGCAACATCAAGGTCATTATTATAAAAATCATCATAATAATCATCTAAATTTTGCTTATAGCCTTCAGAATGAAGAATTATTATATACATGCAAAATTTGCAATTCGTCCTTTTCTGCTGTAGAAACGTAAATCGTCCAAATCCTGAATTCGAAGATCAGATGTCTTTTATCTAATATTATTGGTTCCTATCCATATTCCAGTTTAATCTTTGAAAAAGGCGAAATGACAAAGTTGAGTAATATAAAATAAAATGAAATGATAGACTTGACTTCATCGTCGTTCGAACGACGAAGTTCGAAAGTGCACTTCGCCAAAATTTACTTACCTACTCGGGCCTATTTAATTTGCATTAAGTAGTCGATACATCTACGTAGATTCATTACATTTTCTATTTTATCTTATGAGGATGTAAGCAAACTCAGGAACTTAGGTAAAAAGTGGAATATTTTCCAATACTTTTTCACTTGGATCATAAACCAACAACGGAGTGAAAAATAATTTCAATACCTTGTTTCGTCATGAATAAAAGGCTGTGCGAATAGGCCGCATGAGGTCTGAATACCGGCCAATACGGCCAAGAACATGAAACGATCGTTGCCTGAAATACTTGGAAAACATCCTTGTGTAGGAACCTCTGAACATGCTTTGTAGAGGGATTTCAAAGGGTGCTCAACAGTTATCTCCACAATTTCTCCACAAAATCTCCACAAAAAAGGAGATGGTAATAATGTACTCACAATCAACACTAACGTAGGCGATAATTTAACTCGGGAACAGGATGTAGCTGAGGCATTCAATGACTGGTTCTCACAGGTTTATAGAAATAACGCCCAGAGAGCAGGCATAACAATATATGGGGACAATAGATCACAAATGTCAGAGAGTAACCCTCATTATATCCAATTTTCTGATTCGGGTATCTTAAAAAAGATTCGTGCATTAAAAAATAGGAAATCGAAAGGACCTGATGAAATCCCCAGTGATGTAATTAAATTGGGAGATTATGCAATAGTGCCCTATCTTAGAACATTGTTCACAGCAACTCTAAACAATAACTGCATCCCTGACGATTGGTCAAAAGCAATCGTGATTCCTATACATAAGAGTGGATCAAAAACATCAGTTGATAACTATAGGCCGATTAGTCTTACTTCCCAAGTCTGCAAAATAATGGAAAAAATTATAGCTGATTATCTTCGTGTAGGTTGGAAAGAAAACGACTGGCTTTGTAAGAGGCAGCACGGATTCAGACCGGGATACTCATGCGAGACGCAGCTCCTAGGACTAGTTCAAGACATTGCCGAAACTATGGATGTAAGGGATGAAGTTGACGCGGTAGTCATTGATTTTGCTAAGGCCTTCGATAAAGTACCACACGACCGACTTATTGCGAAAGTACGTGAGTTAAATGTAGATCTTAGGATAGTTAGCTGGATCGAAAATTTTCTAAAAAATAGAAAACAGAGAGTTAGAGTAGGTGATGTCTACTCCAAAGAGATTGATGTTGCCTCGGGTATTCCGCAAGGTAGTGTTTTAGGACCATTGCTCTTCCTAATTTATATTAACGATCTCCCAAAGAACATTAAATCCGAGGTAAGGCTTTTTGCGGACGACTGCATATTATATAGGCGTATAAGGGAGAGGCGGGATCGAGAAATTTTGCAAAGTGATCTAAAAGAGTTAGCTGAATGGTCTAAAGAAAATGGGATGGTGATTAACGTAGGTAAATGTAAACATATTAAGTTTTCTCGAAGAAAATCTCCAGAAATGAATTCCTATACACTGAATGACGAAACCATACTCACCGTACCCGACTGCAAATATTTAGGTGTTAAACTATCGGAAAAACTTAAATGGGGGAGCCACATCGAAGATATTACTTCGAAAGCTTATAGAAATCTTCATTTTGTAATGAGAAATCTAAGACGGAGTGGGAAGGGAGTAAGGGAAAGAGCATATAAATCTTTGGTTAGGCCGATTGTTGAATACGCGACTAATGTATGGGACCCACATGAATCAGGCCTTAGTAAGACACTCGAAGGAGTGCAAAGGAAAGCAGCTAGATACGTAACCGGAAGACATAAAAAGGATGAGAGTGTTAGTAAAATGTAAGATGAGCTAGGATGGGAACCGTTATCTTCTAGAAGGAAGACATTTAGACTAACGGGCATATTTAATACGTGGAACTCCAATCACGGCTGGGAGGAACTGCGATCGAGGTTCCATACCCCTAACTATATCGGACGCGGCGACCATGAGTTAAAAATTAAGGAACGTGAACAGAAATCCGATGTAGCGAAATATTCATTTATTAATAGAGGTATAAGGGAATGGAATGCATTACCTGGAGAATTTCTCTCTCCAATGCCTAGAAACATAAAAATTTTTAAAAAGAAGCTTAAATGCTTATAAATTTTTGCTTATATCTATTAATGTAACTTTAATGTATTTATAACTAGTAATGTAACCTTAATGTAATTTTGATATGTATTAATGTCTTCAGTTCATACTGACTGTATCCCTGTATTGTATACTGTTTTATTTATACTGTCTGCGGGAGGTTTTTGGAGGGTTTTTCCTCCCGCCTAAGGGCGAATGCCAGACAGTCATGTAATTGTAATTCCTTTCTTCCCCTCCATCGTTGCCACCTGGTCCAAAGACCAAATTGCAGCGTTTTTTACAATAAATAAATAAATAAATTTAAACACCGTAGACAAAAATACACGGAGTGCATAAAACCCGGGTGGAATATAAAATAATAGCAGCAAAGTTAATGCACATAAAGGAACATATTAATTAAAAGGATAAAAAGAAAGGACTTTTAACTTTTTGCTTACATCGTTAACTTTCAATGATTATGGTATCGCTATGTAGAGGAAGCACTCTACGATTATAAAAGAGTAAATATAGTCACTTTGAAGTTTTAACGAGCACAGAGAATGATTAATTGCCAAAGAGTTGGATAATTACTAGACTAACATTCAGTTTATCTTTTTCCTTTAGTTATATCATATGCGGTTGCATAATCAAAAGTAATTAAAATTGCGGAAAGAGTTTATAAGCTCCCTGAATTAAAGGTTTAACATCACAAAAAGTTTTTCGGCTACACGTCATCGTAAACTGTGCGCTTTAGAGAAAAGATTCGTCGAATCCAAAGTTTTTAGGACCGATGAGGAATTCGGAGAGAGATGTTTAATTATGACAGAGATCAAGTTGAGTACACTTCTAGCGTTTCGGACGACGTGGATAAGGGAGGGATTAGAGAGTTCGAGAAAATCTAACACTAGGCTTTTTTAGGAAACTATTTTGGCGAAGTAATAAGCGTATCTAAGGTAACGAGTCCTAGTGGTAGTCGTTAAAAGTAGTAATGGCAGTTTGGTCAAAGTTGTATGAGGGAATTATCTGGGATGGTTAAGAACAGATTACCCATACTTCCTATTATCCCCATCGATAACTTAATGCGGATAATTAAAGAGGTTCGAATTGAAGGGATAGTTATTTGATTTCGGAAGTCATTCTGACCGTGAGCGATACGCAGTAACTTCTGAAAAAAAAGAATTATAGGTCAATAGGTGATGCGGAAAGTTGCGCTACACTCCGATAGGTAGTTGATTTGTCGTAATATACTGGAGAAATTCGATGATGCTTCTCCATTTTATCCCATACCTTTTACCCATTAAATTATTCAGATTGGAAAATGCGAAACAGAGATGCAGCATTTTCGAGCGTCTTAGTACACATAAAATTGAGTGCCTCCGTAAAGCGTAATGTAACTAGAACGGAAATGCAACTCTAATGAAATTCCATGAAATGTATCGAGTTCTAGGCATAGACTTTCAGAGAAATACATTTAACAGAAAAATTCTCTAGCGATAGATGAAAAGATACATTACACCAAATATCTCTCATTGGAATTTCCAAGATATTAACGAAAAGTAATGTATAAGTAAACTTAATAAGATGAATACAAACTTTCTTAATTGCTAACATAGAGATAGTAATCCTACCACCACTTGCTTTTATTGATACCGTTTTGGACAGACTCAATTATATCAAGCTTCAAACATTCCTTTAGCATACAATCAAAACTTATGCATAACTACAAATTACCACGATAGCTCGAAATCAAGTCTGCATGGTAAGCGTCGGTAGATTAGATTAATTAGTTGCCGCATTGCGCTTGGAATAAATCTCTAAATTTTAGTCTTAAATAAAGAAATAATTAAAATATAAATCGTTGTACGGGATTGGTTAGTAAAAAGTTAGTTTATTCAATAAGTATGACTAATTTTAGGGCAAAATAAGGGACTCAGGAAAGCCTCAGTGGGTAGCGCATTCGCCAACCTTGATAACGGTCCTGGGTTCGACTTTCAATGGGTTTTATACGAACAAGAAACCTAAGCTACCGATAAACTTTTAAATTACTACGACCACTATTTTAGGACAGAAAAGTATTTAAGTAGGGGTGTTATTAAAGAAAAAATTACGAGGAATCCGAACAGAAATTTTGGTATGATACATTTTATATGCCCCATGAGAAACAGAAGTGAAAAACTGTCGAAATGACTGGGACCTGAACCAATGTTCCAGGTCATAATTTTTCACATTGTTTCTGTCTGGGTTCTCCTGCTGCATGCCTATCGCGCAAAGTTTAGTATATTCCCCTCATTCGCAAAGTTTTTAGTTTATTCATTTTTAAATTTTCCCAAAAACATTGTGTTTCATAATTCGAATTGCAAGTGATGGTGGTTCTAAGTTAAGCAATATCATTTTAACCCCATTTCTCTGTTCTTTCAGCGATCGTAGAAACATTAATGAGGTAATATAGCAATTTTTCATTTTTTACCCGGAGATTTTCAGTAAATTGAATAACGACGGAATTTTCGTTACATCATGTTATATAGGATCCGTAGCTTACGCATGGAGATGGGTATTATACAAAAAATAACTTCTAAAGGGTGTGACCGAACCGAAATTGGGTGCATAGTCTCGCATTTGAAAAACTTGGATGCATTTCGCGGTAAAACCCAGGTACTGATCTTCAACTTGACTCCACCGGAGAATTCTCGACTGAATGTCGAAACCGCACACGAATTCCACCTCCTAATCCTTTGTCCTATTACGTTTGGATGTACTCGGAAAGGCGGACCTGCATAACATGCATTCTTTCCCTCGACCCTTCTCCACACCCCAAGAATTTCGTTGCCTTCCCTCGTCACTATCAACATGACCCTTTACATATTTTTTCCCAATCTTAAATGAAAATAAGATTAATTTCTGACTCGCTTTCAGGGGCATCGAAAATGAGATTTTTAACGAAGTTCTAACTAACCGAATTCAAGCGCTCTTTTTTCGATGCCTTCTTTGGAAAGAGGAGTCAAATTTCCAAGAATATTTCAGTTTTGATTAAATCAAAGTTTTCTCATAATTTGCACTTTTTGCCATAAAAAATCCTAGACGATTTTTTTAGCTATGATTGAAATCATCAAATCGTAGACTAAATCACTTATTGAGTATTCTTCAATCAATTACGAAATTCAAGTAACGATAAGAAAAGAATTCATTTTATTTTATTACAATGGACATTGAAACGGATTTTTTTGTGAATGCTCGCTCATGTATGCGGGCACATAACTTAATGCATATCCAAATAAAATTGGGTGTTACTAAATTTTGCTTGGTAATAAAAAACGTAGTATTTTAGCTGTATTTTTGTATTTCATAATTTGATAACTATTGAGAAATTTTGCCTCGATTAGCGAAAGTGATTTGGTATGAATTAAGCTCCCAAGTTAGTAGCGTGTTAGCTTTTGGTGAAGGCGGTCCAGGCTTGATACCCGATGGAAGTCCATAATAATCCATATCCATAAGTCCATAAAATGCAAATAACTGTGTTAAGTACTTAAAAAAACTTTGAATCAATTATCGTCGTTGGCATAAGCGAATTTTCTTTACATAAAAACCACATAACCTTTCCTATTGGTGACATCTAATATTTTGATTATATTCATCGTTATCTCACACTGTGATAATGCATTGTTGAACAGATCAAACACATGTGTCAAACACGGCAGGTTTCGATATACATGTAGACTTCCTCCGCTATGAAAGAGCATAAAGTCACCTTTAAAATATAGGTGGATGAATTTTGATTTAACATTTATTATGGGATATATATTCTCCAAAATTTTCTTTCGTGATACTACAAGGGTAAGAATGAACAAGAAAACCTAATTCCGAAGAAAATGCAGTTCGGAAAGCCTTTTGTGATATTGAATTACATCTTTAATCTCATCGGCAGGAGATTAGTCTAGGTCTAACCCAGGTTGCGGTCCCGGCTTTTTGTGGAGGTAATATTGATTCTACATATAAAAGGCAACTACAAAACTCTTTGGAACTCTATTACTAACTCACTCGCCCTTACGTACACGCTACATAAAGTGTACATAGGCCGTACTGAAGCCGTAGTAGGCCGCGATATCTAGCGATGTGGTCGACTTCATTAGAAATCCCGAGTTAGTTCAGTGCATTTATACATCATAAGCGCGGTGTGGTGTTTATGCACCCAAAATTTGGAAGTAAAATTATAATATTTACTTATATAATCTCTTAACTTTATGAATTAACGTGATTACCAATCCTTCGAACTCGTTATGATGTGTTAATGATTCGAATAAGACGGCCTTGTATTATTCGTTGTATAAAAGGAGTAGACAGGCATGAGATCCGCTTTCTGATTTTCCTGTATTATAAAGAGCTGCATCATAGTTAGGTACAATTAAATACACTAATACAATTGTAATTTAATCAATGTAATTACATATTTCTTAAGCATGATAGTTAATACTGGATAAATTCAAGAAAATGTCATTTAGAAAAAGAAAGAAAAACAAAGTAATTATTTCCAAATATTAATAATAAAAGCAAGATATAAGAAATACAACAATATTGAAATCCAATCAGAAAACATAAATACACCATAAATAAAATATTAGTCAATCAATTAATTTAACAACATTCAGTGAAGTCATTTAAATCAAGTTATAAAATAATAGAAAAGATAGAATTTTCATTTTTCAAATTTCAATGGGAATGTAACGGAATGGAGAGCCTCATTTTCCTCCATTATTGTATAACATAGGCTTCCAGAAGCATATTCCGTGAGAATGTATGCCTATTAAAACGAGCTTTACTCATTTCCATTAACTACCTAACTAGCATTTCCATTAACTAACCAACTAAAATATTGAAGAGAGCCCTGAAGTTACTAGGATAATTAAGCCGAAAACGGTGAAAATTGGACGTTAGAAATTTCGGGATAGTGTAACGTTTCACGGGACAAACGGAAAGCTAATAGTTCGGCAGGGGCGAATGGAATTAGAATATACCTAAAAGGGAATCTATATATATATCCTATCAATAGTATATATTTTCATTTTAATTTACTGGACTCTTAGATGTATTATCCTCTTAGATTCGTATCTACACATATATCGTAAATTCGAGTATCTTAGGCGATGTAAATCATTACTTGATAACGAAACATCTCAAGGCCACCGACCCAATATCTCCAGCGAATATTTAGATTGGATAGATGAGTGACATGTATGAGTTTTGGAACTAGGGCATTTTCCCTTGAGCTCCATACATGGAGGAAATTTCTGCGAATAGGAAGATCTGCTCAGTTCTCTTTAGTAAGAAGTCTCCTTATCCCCATCATTTGTTTATTCGCAACAGAACGACGGGAAAAGAGCAAAGCCTCGGGAACGAGCTACCCCGTGAGGAATCAATGAATAACAAGAGAAGTCCGAGGCGTCAGTTAGGCGAACTGCCATCTTTATTTCCCCCTCGCCACTTTTCTTTAACGATTCTGTTTTACGCTTTCTCCCATGCGAATCCCCTCCGATCCGCCTTTAACTGACTCTCATAAAGGAATGCGAAACGCAGCTCGTGAGCTGGTTTTGTGAATTGATTGGACCGTTTTGATAAAACGCTCTCAGAGGTTTGTTCGCCGCTAAGTCGAAAGGAAGTCTCGGCTAATATTGAGAAGGGATTCCTTTGAGAGATCCATTAATTAAATGCCGGGCATTAAAGCCGTGTAAGACAAGGACGTAAATCCGACGGCGCTCCTGCACTTTGTCCGCTTTTACGATGCCGTTTCCCGAAAAAAAAGTCGCTTCCCTCACGATACATTCACCGAACTGTTGAGCATACAAACGAAGTGAAAAGATCCTGGATTGCCATAATCCCAAAGACAAATGCTGTATCATAGCCAGCCTAAACATCGTAAAACCTCACTCATGGGTTTCTTATCCTCGGAATGAGTGTCAGTAAAATCGCTTTTGTTGTACTAAATTTCGTTATCGCCGAAAATTCTATGTTTATTTTAATGGGGGTTTACCATCGAGAAAACGGCCCCCTGAATTTCTTTTTTATTTTACATTTTAATCATGGAAAGCGAAAAAGGGATTTCGAACGGCAAGATAATAAAATTAAAAAAAGCATTACTAATTATGTAAAACGAAGCGAAGCGATTCTCGGTGTTTTACAATTAATTTAATTGCTAAGATTGCCTTCAGTAATAAATCAAGTCTCTAAAATTAAGATATACAGTGTATGCATGTAAATAATAATATATAAAGTGAATAAATGAAAAATATATAGTAAACATTATACTGATTCTTGTATGAGAAACAGCAATTCTTATAAAATCTTTAGAAATAGCAATTCTTATGTGGGATTGCTACAAAAAGATAGGTGATCTTTAGTAAGACAAAGGATGAGATTCTTCTGAAGAAAGAAGATTCAATCAAAGACTTAATTTACTTAATAAATTCAGAGAGTACGTCTGTGGAAGTTACAGCCGATATTATCCGCCCTCCTTGAAACATCGGTCGTTCTGAGACTGTGAGGAAGATCAGAAAATTGATGATATAACCAGTTAATGTAGGAATTTTTTTCCGGCGATCGATAAGTGAAATTAATATGCTATGGGAGTCATGAGTGCATACTATAAGAATCATGGTGCATACCCCCTCCCCTGCCAGTAGACGAAAGACGACTTGCAGCGTACGCATATAGATGTAGATATATGAGAGCATAAAGGTTTCTTTTCTATAAGTCCTTTAATGTAGCTGCTTAATGGGCAGCTGCTTAATGAGCCTATAAGTGTTACCATTCTCTTGATATAAAAAGATCGATAGAAATTGCTAGTAGTAATACTGAGATCAATAATTAATTTTGATTAAGGATATTTTTATGGTATAGATATATCCAACGGATTACTGACAATACCCCAGATATGCCGTAGTATTCTACTTTTGAAAATTACCATCCGATTGTATATTTTTAGCAAATAAATTGAACAAACCCTATTATGTATGAGGATACTTCAGGATATCTTAATTGTTCACAAATCACTCTGTCTTGTTACTGAAATCACATCATCTGTACTGATAGACCCTTTGAGCGGAGGAGTTAAGAATTCATTTGTTTGATTTGAAAAATCTTAGTTTTCTTTACAAGTCTTTCTCTGGAAGTAATGAGCTAAATTTCAGAAAAAATCGTGTAATACTGAAAATAATTGTGGATTTATTATAATGATAAACTGGTCAGAAAATATACCAAAAGGTACAAAAGGCATTCCATTATCTCAAGTGGAGTTTTTAAAAGGGAAATATATTGTTTTCAATAGATTTTCTTGTAGTAATAACTGGTTAGAAAATATACTTAAGGGTATAGAAAGGCAGTGTATTATATCAAGTGATGATTTTTGCAATAGAAATACATTGTATCTTGTTATAAAAACAATATGAAGAATAGCGTACTCATGTAAAACATATGCTAATTTAAATTCTTACAATGACGTATTACTATTGTACATATATAACTGAGTACTTAGTCAATAGCATTAACACCTGAAATTAAGTCGATTGTATAAATTCGTGCATGTATTATAAAAGAAAATGTATGAGGACGAGAACGTCGTCGCAACAATTCTAGAAAAAGTGAATTTCTAGAACATTTCTTTTCCGATTATTTTGATATTAATCAGTGGACGTTGTTGACATAGAAGTCCCTCCATGCGAACTCGAATAAGAAAACTTCTCCACGTAATTCGTTTAGCTTTTTGGCGGGGAGACATTGTTGCGAGCAAACGGGGATAATTGAAGGAACTGTTTGAAGCGTGAGACGGCAGCTGAGAAATGGTGCATGCACGGTGGTGAAAAAAAATCACGGGCAGTATTCGCGCAGAGTGTCCGCGCATGTCGGTTAAACGCGACGGGTCCTAGCAGCAGCCATGGAGTGGACCTCAACTGAGCACTTCTCCTTCACCTTTTTTTTTTTTCTTTCTCACCGAATCGCTCCCACCGGATCTCCCTCAAAGGGATTTTCTGTGCGTTTGCACTCCGTGAATATTCTTAAGGGAGATATCCCACATTTCAATAAGTGCGTGTCTGGCATTTTCCAGCTCCACGAAACGGTCACGTTTGAATAACCCTCGACGCAAAAACTTGGTGGCGTGACCCAGGAACCTCTTTCAGAAGTACTGATATTTCTCGGAAGGAAATGCTTTTTGTGCTAAAAAGCGTCTTTGGGAAGGTGAAATGGATATCAATTCTGCATAAGATATGCTCTTTTCTTCGAGAGGAAACCATTAAAAAATACTGGCGCTTACGTCTGAAATCTGTCAATAATCAAAATAAACGAGGAACAGTACAAACTATAATCACGTAAAAATGTATTTATTTGAAAAAAAAATAAATTCATGATCGGTAATTCCAATTGGAAATTATGAGATTATGAGAAGAAAATCATGCGATGTTTGTTATTAATACGATAATACTACAAATTGTTGAAATCTAAAAATCATTAAACACGTGAAATTAATCCTTAAATTCAGAAAACCTCAATAATAAAAAAATATAAGAATACTAACTCAGAAAACTGAGTAAATTCGAAAATGAGAATATATTCACAAATCAATGAGTTATCAATAATTTTCATTATATTCACCCAAAATATTCACCACAGATTCAAACTGCCTTACCACAATTACGTTTATATGCGCATGACATTAGCCCAAGATTTTTAGTTATGGATACCTTCGTGATCATCTTTTAATGGGAACAACAATTATACAACATTTATAGAGTTGCTAACTGTAAATACGACTTTTAATTAAATTTATCTTCAGAATTATTACTGGATTGTTTGAGGAAATATTTAAGTTAAATAAGAATAAAAGTTGGAATACGGCTTTTAATGAATTTGAGGAATAAAGACTCTCCGTTAGCCGTCAGTCGATTCCAAGAAGTCTGTAATCCAGACCTTTCTTCTCTGGTGCTTTCAATACCTGGGAGACGCCAGTCCGACAGACGGATGACGGACTTTTATAAACCAAGCTATTATACAAATAAGGCGCATCGAAATTTGTTTCATAAAATTAATATCGGAAATTTTTTTATTAATTAACATATCACAACCAATAATAACCGTAAATTCTTAGATTACTTTCGCTTTCTATCAATCAATATATTTTCTTAATTTTAATATGATTTTAAGAATTAACTAAATTAAATTATAAATAATTATAAAGTGAAATTAATTTAGAATGCCGATAAATAATAAACTTCAACATATTTAGTTAAGTTCAGTTTAACAAATTTTCTCTTGAAAAAATAGAAAAAGTCTATTTAAAAAATAGAAAAAGTTTATTTAAAATAGAAAATTTAACCCACTTGTATGGAATGTCTTCATGACTCCCAGCAAGGGACCCTAATCTTATTTTACTGGCCGCGGTAATGATGCTCACTGTCGTTTGATAACGTCAATCGTTCAGGTTTTTGGTACATTAGTAAGTTTGTTAACGTATTATTAAGCGTAATTACCGATGATTTCACGTTCTATCCGAAGTTTTAACGGTCGACAGTTTGAACAATGAGCATAAGTCATTTGTGGACGAGTGTAGCTTTTGAGAGAATGGGTCAGTGAAGATGACACTTAAAATTCCGAGGATGATATAGCTTCGTAGTTATTTCGGTCTGATAAATGATCTGAATAGAAAACGTAGGGACTATAAAATGTCCTTAATTCATTAACTTGTTCAAGATAGCATCTTCGCTACAACTAAATTTTCACGGAAGATTAAATTTGCCCCTCATTGAAAAATCACCGGGATCCTCTAATAAGTGATGCGGTGAAAACGAGGCAAAAAAATCAGAGGGCTAGTTTAGAGGGGGACCATTTCCCTATTTCGAGGGCAAATCTTCATTAAGGGTTATCGATTGCCCACTGATTTGGTGCTTTTTAGAGACAGAAGTGCTCCCTCTCTGTTCGCTGACATTTTCAAAGATAACCCGATTCCGAAAATCAATGCACCGGCCCATCTGCTACTTATGTCCTCGAATGAGCGGCGCCGTTGTTAGCAGATCCCCTTGGGCTATTTACAGCCATGAAACAGGCCAACATGCGACCGCAGCTCACGGAACACCAAAACACTTGCTGTCAATACTCTTTCTGCCCCTTCATCCTGCGGCCAATTTCTTGCAAAACACACATTCCGATCGCCTTTTTTTCTGATCCGCCACGCCCTCTCTTCCTCGGAGGTAACGGAGAGGCGATTTCTGACTAGGGTCGCCACCTCTTCCGGAAGTTTCTGGGAATTCGGCATATTTTGATGCCCCCGCTGGTGGTTTAATTTCCCAGAATATCTCCAGATTCTACCCGAAGCTACTTGATGTTTTGTAAACCCCAGAATCGCCTTATCTTTACTCTTCTACTAAAGGTCTGCTTGCATTTTCACCTTCTAAACCAACACCTCTACAGGCGGCGCGAGACTATTCGAAGTGCCGATGATTTTGGCCTTCACACTTGGTGGTATGCCACACCTAAATAAAGAAGGTCAATGGACGAAAACCATTTGAATTTAAATACAATAGCATAAAAAACGAAATAAACACGACCCGAATTTTTCATGCATGGCATTATTATTTGGTGAAATGACGCAAATTGAAGAAGTATGTA
Organism: Pachydiplax longipennis; assembly: GCA_036926295.1. Taxonomy (NCBI): domain Eukaryota; kingdom Metazoa; phylum Arthropoda; class Insecta; order Odonata; family Libellulidae; genus Pachydiplax; species Pachydiplax longipennis. Next base: position 25,828,712 of record JAVFKF010000012.1, read on the forward strand.
AAGTAGGTCGTGGAGAAGGAAAGAAGTTGAGGGTGAATGGCAAGGATGGTGTCTTCACCTGATGATAATTAGTGTTAGATAAGTAATGTTTATTCTGCTATCTGTGGTAATGTGTAAATTAAAGTGTATATCCAATAATTATATTTAATTCTTAAGTCGTTGTATTTCATTAAATAGTCCATTCGCTGTACACCACTTTTTTAAGGTATTGTAAGGAAACTTAAGGTGCTATGAGCATATTTTAAATCGTAAATTACGAGATATAAGGGAAGTTCAATAAAATAAAATAATGATAAATTGAAGTGAATTTGGATCCAGTATCGTACACAGTTTTTGTAGGTTTAATTTGTACTCATCTACCCCATTGATTCTCAGTTGTCATTACTCTTGAGCTACTTTTAAAGATCTCCACATAGTTAAACTCAAAAAAGTCTCCATGCTGCAATCTTCCACCGAAGTGTAATTAAAAGTCCATCCGAAAAAGTAGTGCAGAGAAGAATTACGACCTAATCATCCGAAAGAGGAAATGGAGATTTCTTATCTGTTTACGTCAGTAACGCCGAGTAAACACTGTTTTCATTTTGGCGAATCGCACGAGCAAAAACGCCTTAAAATTCGGAACGGGATTCAATTCTTAATGCGTTAATTCTGCTTCTAATGCATACCCCTTCTCTTCCCGCGCACCGACTCTAAATCTGAGCCGACGATCAAAGAGGCAAAAAAATCCCTTTGAAAAGCACCTGCGCCCACCGCAATATCACTCCATCTTCCGATTGCTTTTTTCCGCCAAACGACGGCAACTGTTTTCGCGCACCGAATGTTTTCCTTCTCTCTCTCCGTCCCTTCTCTCCTGTTTACCCTTTTCTGACGACACTGACGTATTTCAGACTCCGCGAGACCTCTTCGGCTGCACCAACTGCGCTCACTTCATTTCCTGCCGCCCTAGATGACTCTGGGATTCAATCAACCATAAATATTGGTAGGACTAAGGAATTTCCTCCATATCATGCTTTCTTTTCTGATATTTGTGGAACTTCATAAACGTTCCACCTGACCTTAAGGTCGTAGATTCGGCGCCTAGGGAGCTAAATGAAGAGAACGGAAGGATTTTAAATTGAACGCCGACGCCAAAACAACCTGAATTATCGTTTAGAATGAGGAAGAAAGAAAAGACTTGGTATTTTTTCGTGGCAGTTTTGAGGAAAAAGTGCAAAGTGTTTACTTCATTCTAGATGAAGGATTTTCAAAAAAACATCGCCTTCCACTGTGAATATAATTCATAGCTTTTGGCAAGACTAGTAATTGCATTGTTAATATTTTTAAAAGCTCTTCGACAGCTGAGGTCATTTTGCACAGATGGTCCCCGGAAATCGAACCTGTAACAGATTTAATCGTAGGAGAACGCGCTACCTACTTGGCTATTAGTGAGCACTGGTAAGGCTGGTGGTCGTATATAAAAGCTAATATAATTTTAAAATTAAATCTCTTCTCCTGAGAATTATTTAATAAATTTACTTTTGGGTTTTCAGGCCTTCGACACATTAATCTAGTTTTCTTTTGGTAATCAAATAACCAAAGTACAGTTCACATTCTCATAATATAACATCTTATTTCCATTTAATTATTTACAATGTAAAATATTCCTATCATACTGATCTCTTATACTTACTTTTCTTTCACACTCAGTCCGTATCACTCATTATTGATTTTTATCCTATGATATAACCAATTGCATTACATTCCATAAATTTATTTTACTCATATTAACTCGGATTACATTAAATGATTTATTTACTCGTATTCATTCTCAAAGATCATCATTTGGTTGACGTGACGAAAGAACGCAAGCGCAACAAAAATACTCCCATTTTCATTATACTTCATTATACTCACTATTTTTCTATCTGTGTCCACATATTTCCATCTCTTTATTTTTCTTCCATTGTAAAGCAATACGCTATCAAGGTAATCCTCGGCTATCTCAATGCTCCATTCATTTACGCTCAAGCTGCAATCGCTTGTTTCGTTCGTCGAATCGTCGTCATCGAATGTAATCGAATGCAACCACCTTTGTTTTCGCAACATGTATCCTCAGATCCATTGTGTCTGCAGCTATAGCCATTCTCTCTGACAACATTTGAAACTCATTCGGCGATTCCTCAATCAATGCAGCATCGTTGTCCAACAATAACGCCCACGCATCAAGTTTCCCAAACTTTGAATCTCTCAGATACACGCGGGATTCTCTCACAGATCTATATGTGCACGATGAGCAATCACAATGAAATATCATGCATCCCTGTCTTATTCTAAAACTCACTCACTTCGCCCATCTTTAACTATCACGCATGTATTTTTATTATCATCAAATATTTCCCTTGTTAATATCGATTTAATAATTGATTCTGTTTCCATACCTTGTTGAATGAAGTATTTAAAATTCTCTTGAAATCTTTAAAATTCTCTCTTTGATGCATGAATAAGAGAATTGAATCTTTAGTTTAGTTTCCCCTCAGTCATAGTCATGGCTGCAATATGTAATCCATATATGTAATACTCAAAGGAATACATGATATGTATGATACTGAACAATGTAACTCTTCTTAGTAACTTTTAGTTCAATAGAAAATATTATTATCATTATTATTAAATATTGTTAGTTATTTGCAGAACCATTGCGCTGAATTACTGCGCTGGATTACTTCCTCTGATAACATTCTGGCTCAATTAGGAAAATAAAGGAAAAACACTAATTTTCCTATAAGGCCTAATTCTCTCTCTGAATCTCTGGGTGTATATAGAAAATTCTTAATGAATCAACGTTAAAGAATTCTTAAATTCCAGCAAAATTTATAATAAGCGACATCTTTCGCTAACCAGGAAAATGCTAAATCAGGAGATAAATTAATCGCTTATTTTTAATTCTTTGCAAACTTTTCAAGTTTTTAGATTTGATTGAAAGAGGTGGAGAAACAGAGAATCCAACCATCCTCCGTGCTGACCACCTTACAGATAGACATAATGATAGATAGATAAAATTAATAATTAGAATATTATTACGCATTAAGCGCATTTGTAGTACCTATACCACTTTAAAGTTGTCAACGCAACTGAGAAGGATCGAGAAAATAAACTTCTTTTAGGGTACGGTGGAATGCTCAATCAGACAAGAGTAGATTAAAACGATTTGTCCGTTAACTCGAAGACGCTCATTATCAATCATATTTACCCTAGTGATCCATAAGAAATCAATCTCTCTCAATTCTGTGTCGTTATGTATAACGTAGCTACTGATGTTTTACTATAATGAATCGACACTCAGAGCTCTAAATGGTATTGGAAGGGGCCAATTAGAGATCCGGCGCGACTGGATGTCGATGGAGAAATATAAATTGAAGTTTAGTATTACATACACAGAAAGAAAGAAAGATATCATTATTCTTGCTCCCTTTCCTCACCCATGATAACATCTTAAATAGTAATAGAGGAATAAGTGTGAGAAAGGTTTACCCAAGTTTATCAGTGAATATCTTACAGAAGAAAATTCATTGAAATTCCTTCGAAAGAAAGATTTCTAACCATCCCACTTCTTCAGATTGCCTTAACAGCACTCAAGTGAGCGCATCGAAAGACGTTTGCTGTCACGATGATCTTATAATAAGCCTCTCCGAGTACTTCAAAAGTAGACGAAAACTAACGAAATTTTAGTCTGTTTTTTTAAAATGGAGCCGAAGAGATAACGGGGAATCATTTGGGTCGCAAGCCATTACTCGGAAGCTACGACGTGTCCGTAGGAAAAAAGCGATAATTGCGCATTTAAGCGCGAAAAAAACATTCGGATCCCGCCTTACTCCCCGCCGCAATTATGAATAACGAGCGCATTATTTGCCATAAACACGGCGCTTCCAAATTAAATATCGCTCCTTTTCCGTATATGAAGGCGATTAGCACTGGCATTAATTCCGATGCACCTCTTCTCAACTCGCTTATCACGAGCCAACGGAGCCGAGGAAACATTTCAGATTCCATTTAAGTTGATAAAATTTAATGGCCGAGTACGTTTTTCCCGTTCGCTCTCTCTGTGTGCGCAATTAGGGAGTTGTTCGCCGCAAAGTTGTGATTCCGGAGTCTCACTTTCCCGAGATCTCGGAACTGAGAGGGATTTTTCAATTTTGGGACGTGCTTCGGGAATTTATAGACAAGCGGAATTTTATGGGTTATTCCGTAATCTTAGGGTTAACTCATAGCTTATAAGGTACGTTTTCCATGATATACATTTGATAGAGTTTCCATTCATAGACAAAGGATGGATATTTGTAAATACTCAATTCTGAATCGTGGGATAACAGAATGGAATAATTTATCCAAGGAAGATTTCGAGCCATTTCCTCTTCCCTGAAATGTTTCCTATGAGTGGAATTAGGAAAAGTGGTCTTTGAACTGGAAAAATGTTGTTGTTTGGGTATATTAATAATCGCATAGTTATGTTAGCTTATAGCTGTGTTGTTATCTAAGGTATCGGAAATTTTAAGTCGAATTGTGGAATTCTATATATTGTTGAAATGGTATAGTATTGTTTGTTAAACAACTGATTATTTTGTGCTGCCTGCGGAAGATTTTTGGAGGGAATTTCCTCCCGACTGAAGTGAATCTCTAGCAGAGATCTATTTTCCCCATCAATGAGTGTCACCGGGCTAGTTGCCTATAATGTAAACAAAATAAAAATGCCAATTTGTTGCCAAAATATAAGCAAATATGTATACCTTAAAATTTTAGGATAATAATGATGTGATTTTAATTTTACTTCTTTACTTCATCCTTATCGAGACACACATAATTATGATGACCACGTAATAAATTTTTATAAAAAATTACGTAAATAAATTATAAATATGGTAGCGTCTCCTTTGAGTATGGGAATGTCTAATAATGATCCATTAAATAATGTATTTCCTAATTTTATCAGGATGAGATAATTATGATGATCTCCTAATAAAGTGTTATGATGAATTGAATAATAAATATGACAAGGCTATTATATGAATGAGCTCCCTTGCGAACGAAAAACGACTTAATAGAATAAACGTTTTTAAATTTTTTAGAATTATCCTTTTGCGAAATTAAAATAGTTCATTCTCATCGAAAGTTCGGTATCCGACCAATCAATGGTCCAGCGACTTATCATGGAGCTATATCTATACTATATATAGGAATGAGAATTATTTGCAATGCAAATAGAGGGAATCCTAGGAATAAATAGAATGTGTGTTGAAAATCCGTTACAATACAGCGTAATCTTCTATTCCAGAGAAATTAAAATAGAACAGTTCATGTAAAGAAAGTGAGTAGAATAAAATTATGAGGGTATGCTTGAATTTAATTCATATCATCCAAAATGTTTATCGGTTGAAATCGCGTTTAACTCTCCGATTATGTGGAATTACCTCCAAATATTGCTATTTTAACAGACATATAAAGATACATTGTCTATGACAAAACCTATGAATTTATTAACACCAAATAATGTTTATGAACTATTTCCCAGCAAATTATAAATATCTCACCGATTCTGTTATCATAATAAAGACAGTTTCCAGCTCGTCTTCCAGGACTATCAGATACATTGGGCCAAGCGCATATAATTCGATGGAGACAACTTATAAGAAGGCTATACCAAGCAGGACTCCTAGTCTATTTAGTTAGCAAAATATCAAACAAAGTCTTTATTGAATAACCTTTGTTTAACTTATATTTATATATAGTATCTAAAGCACACATTTAATTTTGCTGTACCTTGATGGCCATCCAATAAATTTTGTTGAAATTTAAAAAAGCTGGGCAAAGTTTGCTTGTGCTACCAATATTTCATTTCGGTCTACTATAGTAACTTTGAAGCTTCCGATAGCGGAGTAGATAAAGTGCTAGTACTTCAATTCCAAGGTCCAGGACTTGAGTATCAGACAGTAGGATTTTTCTGGCTAGGGAATGGTTGCGTTTGTGTCTGATTTTCACGTAGAGGGTTAGCGGTAGGAGGGGTCATTCTGCCATAAAAATCAGCGCCAAAACCAAATCCATCATCATTAAGAAGAACATCAAAAGGCATCAGAACACCCTATAGTTGATGGGAATAAGTCAAAGAAGGAAAAAGAAAGAATAAATCAAAACTCTCAATTTGATCTCTTTCGATATTCGTTTAACTTAGAAGCTCAAACATTCTTTAGAAGTTTTCCTTCAAGTTGATGTTGAGGATTAATTAACAGTGAAATGATAAAAACTTTGTAATCTTCCACCGAAATACTTTGTATTATAAAAATTGATAAAAACTTTGTAATCTTACACCGAAGCGGACTTACAATTAATTTTGAAATTTAATTTGTTTGAGAATTCAATTGATGCCTTCCGAGCTAATTGTTCCATAAAAATCAACTTCTTCGTTATCTTCTTTTTAAATCTTAGCGCTAAAGATAAACGGTTAAATGAATTATGAATTCAATTCACTCTTGAAATTTAAGCCTTGAGCGAAATCTTCATTCTATAAGGACGCAACATCATATAAGTCGGGAAATGCATTGAATGTCTGGAGCTGGATTTAAAATCCCTAAATCGCCAGATAGCAGCGAAGTAAGAAGACTATTCGGTGAAGGAATGCCCATTTCCAGGAGATAAGGTAACGTTTACTCATGCGATCCGCCTGTGTTAGCATTCACCTCGCAACCGTCAGAGTATGCATTTTTAACTTTCCCTGTTACTCCTAGTAATTCGCCTTATTTCCATTCAAGACTCGTTTCCAAGGATCGCCGTATAAAGAAAGTTTTTTCCTCCACGACTCTCCTTCCACACCCACGAATCTCTTCCAAATTCAATAGGTGTCCATTTTTATGTTCCATTTACATTCGTGGGACATTTTTACTCTCCTTTGCGTGGTCTCGCTCACTCAATCCGATCGATTCCTTTAAAACGATTCCTTACACAGATTCACATGCGATCTATTCCCTTAGCGGGAGCGTAACGGAAATACTAACCATGTTAAGATGGGAGACATTCGAGAGAAGCTTATCGAGACTGGCTGGAACATGGGAAGTCACGTAAGTGAGTCTGGAGTGATATAATTATAGAGCTAAGGAAACCGAGTTATTAAGCGACGGAGGATCATAATTACACAAAAGAAGCTCTTGAGCAAAGAGTGGGTATGAAGAAAATTTCGTTCGTGAATAGATTCGATTACTCCTTTAATAGGGCGAGATGGAGACTATAAAGGAACTGCAGCGTAGGTCACCGGAAGTAGTTTGCGACGCCTTCCTACTCTATATATCTTAATTTAAAAGCCGTATTACTAAATAATTAGTATTGCGACAAAATTATATATTAAAGATAAAATAGAATTCTGGATCTGCTTTCAGGAGATATTTGCCTGAATTTTATCCGTGTTTGTTAGATTAATAATGTTTCAAGAAAATTTTGATTTTTCGTCAAATTTAATCTTTTTTCTAGGCGAATCCATGTACATTTTCGAAATGATATGAAAAAAGTGATTGCTGTGATTCGTCCATCACACAATATTAAATGTAAATTTGTAATAAAAGCATGTATTTCTTTTATCATGTTTGAATAAAACTACATTTAAGTTTCGTAGAAATTTTGCATTTACTTATTTATGGATTTTTTTCTGCTAATGGGTTCCCTATTCTCGCGCTCGAAGATATTTCATGCCATCTCAATCGAACAGCCCTTCCAGAATGAAATGATGATTATTTACTTATTAATAGTGATCGTAATAACTCCCAACATTTTCGGTATTGTAGTTGACAGGTTGTTTCAGTAGCAAAAGTTTTTGAAAGTACAAAGTGATTTCCACTCTATTAGAAGGCTCTTTATGATGTTTTGCATTTTGATAATAATAGAAATCATAATTGCCTCTTGCAGAATTCATAACGGTGTCCCGTCATCATTTTATGAAGTTTCATTGCACAGAAAAACTCTCTCAAACTACTATATCAAGAATGAGATTTTTTAAAATTTTTCTATGATAGTCTTTTTGTATGTTGCGTCATTATTTTCTAAATTAGAGTGGCTGAGGTATTTGAGAAGCCAATTTCATAAAAAAATTACGCAATCACGTCATAATTTCAAAAAGATCTTAATCAACTATTCGTGAAGTTTGGAACTCCCTCTTTTCATTCAAATTCGACTAAAATGATCGCCAAATATGCAATATCTCTCAAGATCAAAGAGAAATTACACTCGTTCAGCAATTTATGCCTTCTTTAGTTTCTCATGGAAAATTTCCATAACAAAGGCCATTAACGCATTTCCATTGCGACTCTGAAATTAGTGAATCTCTGTTTACGTTTATGAGAAATATGGAAAATAGCGAACTTTCCAGAAGTTTACTTATTTCTTCAATTTGTCTCCGCACAACTTTATGTGTTCTGGTGAATTTAATGAGAAATAAACGGGATTTCTTTTGATTGCTATCCCATATTCGGAAGGAAAGTATAAAAGGAATGATATACCATTTCATGAACAGTTATATATCAAAGTTTTGGGCAATTATTGTCTGCTGTTTTGTAAGAATTGGCTTGTGTTTTAGGTTTTTCGCGTACTTATAGAGAGAACTTTTGTTAGTAACTTTCTTTACTATTTCATCTTCTCAATAACTGAATTGCTGAGAAGAAAAGGCTTTCATTATGTCACGTATTTTTAAGCCAGCTATAACCTTGCATTCTTTTTCTTTCCATTTATCAGATATTTTATGTAAAATACACACTCCTAAGTACTTTTTGTCACAGATTTGTTTTCTCAACGCCAGGAGTCGCGTTGGTTTCCGGAGTCTGAATTCTAACTGTAAATAATTATACGTCTCCATCCTATTTCATCTACATAAATTGCTGCAAGTTCCAAGAAAATGCCAATTTTATATTTCTTTTTCGTAAAGGTGTAATTTTTAGTTTTTTATAGGTACATTTTTTCATCGCCGTGTTATTGCCTGGCCCTTATACAAGCTATCAGCCTGGCTAGGACGAAGCTCGTTGAATGTCTGAAACCAGCTTGCCAATCTTTGCAGAGTTTGCTAAATGAGTTTTTCTAAGAAATATGTATTCGTAGATGAAATAGAGTTATTTCAGAACTCCTCATGCAGTAGCGCATTAAACCTCTTTTAGACTGCAACTTTGAAGTACAATTTCCAAGAAATTGAGCACATCTTAATTCTAGTTTCGTATATAAATATTTTTCTTTAAATTTATACGTGCTTAAGTACTTGTTGGCGGAAATAATATACGTAAAGTTAGTTGAAAAAATGCGATTTATTTTTAGGCGTTATTATAAAAAAGATGGGTTTTTTTTATTTGGATGCTCCCAACAGGATTTCATGGTTGATCAAATTTCTAGTGAGACGCACAGCATACAAGAATAAGCTTGCCTTATTTACTTCCCCTTATGATTTTTCGAGAGAATACAGGAATATCTAAAACTCATCACCTTAAAAATGGAAAATCCAACTTGTGAATATGGAATTTCTGGGCTCTATCCGAGTCACAATTAATTTTCACCTAAAAGAGACATTGAAAAGATTACTTTTTAATAGAGTAAGTAAAAATTTATATTATCCAAAATTGAGTGGGGAAGAAACGTAATCATCTATGTTGGTAGAAGTCATCGACCTGGATGATAAGAAGTCAATGCACCAAATGCGAAGAACAGTGTTTAATTCCAAAACGAAGCGCAGAAATTCGAGGGAAAGAATAATATGGAATAAGGCAAAAAATGGAGAAAATAGAGAAGAAGAGGCAATGAAAGGCGAAGAGATGGGGAAGGATGATAAGTGACTCCCAGTGGAAACGTGTAATGTGTTTCGTGGCAGATATCTGCGTTTGCTTTTTTGCTTAGATCCCGAAGGGACACTGTTTCCGCTCCATATACCCACCTCCTTCTCCTTTTCTTCGGTATCTCTTATTATGAACCTCTCCTTTTCCCATTCCTTTATCTCCTTTTTTTGAATCCCCATTTTACTTCATTCTCTCATCTCTGGTCTCAGAAACATTCTCTTCTCTCTTGCACAAAACGTTAAAATCAAACAGGGATGCCGCAATTAAAAAGATTAAGTTTCTCTTGTAAGTTTTCCTACAGCTACATACATTGGTGTTCTAACTTTCGGTGGGTTAATTCTACTTAAGAGGAAGGTAAAAGGAAAATATGCTAGATGACTTAAAGGGTGAGATAAGTTTCCAAAATGCTAAGGAAAGGGCTTTAAATAGAGAGTATTAAGGCACCTACCAAAAGAGAAAGCACTTATGTATTCAATACCCTTTCTTTCCCTTATTGTTAATTTAGCCCACCCTTTAAGTAATCTAGCATCTTTTTTTCTGTCTTTCCCTAGTTTGACATCTTTTTTCTTGTATCTATACTAGCACTCTTTCTTCATTTGCTTTATTTATCTTATTCTTTATAGGTTCCTTCATTAGTAATCCCTCTCCTCTCAATGTTCGATCCACTCTCTATCGATGCTTAATTATTCCAATTAAAACTCTCTCTTCCCCAACCATCACTATCATCGTCGTGTTTGTTCTTTTATCAACCCAACCCTACTCTCTCCATTCTATGCCACACCCACATCTCGAAGGCCTTTCTCACGGTTACGGATCGTACAAACGGATATAGAAATTTATAGCCAAATAATACTATTTCTCAGGGCATAAAACCCCTTCACTCCCAAGTTTCGCAGAATTGCTGCTGGAAATCGTCGGAGGAAAGAATACTTGGAAATTTCCTTTTGGATGAGTGTACGAATATTTGTATAGGGAGGTGTGATGTGATAAAAATGAAAACCATTCCTTGGAAAATAGAACAGCAGGGGAATGAAAAAATGATGTATAATTTTTGAATCATTGGATGAATGGCCAAAATGTGGAAAACGAATCTTTTGTTTCAAATGTTATCTCGATGGAAATTATTTTCCACGTGATATCGAAAAAGGAGGTTAGCTTAAATTGAGATTCCCTCGGGCTTTATCTCTCCTAATGAAGGTTCAAAAATATCAAAGAAAGAACGAGTGTGATTAAATACGTTTGACGTGCTCCGACCCTTGTAAATAAAACTATAAACGAAAAATCGCGTCATTTATCGTAGTATCAACAATGGGGTGCATTAACCGTTAAATTGACTTCGGTGGCCGCAATATGATTCACTACACCCTTAAATTTTAATATTATGCTGAAAAAGATTGATAAATTATTGACAGTGAAAGGGAATTCTATAAAATTTCTTTACTATCCTGGGAATTCCTATTATAATTTTCTCTCTTCCGCCTTATCTATTTTTAGGATGATAAATTCTATGGGACGAATAGAAAAGAGTTAGCTACTGTGCTGCATTAATTATATGGAAGGGACGTATTTGTCATGCGATCAGCGGTACGGTAACTCCTGCAACGGAGAACTTGATGCAGTGTAGATAAAACCAGAACTTGTCAAAAACAACACCCAGAACAACGCATCGGCGTTTTATTTTTGCTACCTAGTTTGGTTTTTCAATAGTATTAATTCAAATAAGGTATTTATGGATAATTACGCAGGAATGCTGTAATGAGTTTAAAATTGATATTGCCAATGCGATAATTTCATTGAACCTTTAATCATTTTTCGTTTCTAAGTCTGCAATAGATTAACACGCTTCTGGGCAGTATTGACGAGATATGATTGTATTTTCTTAGTTTTATTTAAGCTTTTAAGCTCAGTGTATTCACAAATTCATAGCATATTTATATATCCTTTTTTTATTTCTTCCTCTGGGAATGATTTTTCTTCGTTTCTATGGGAAAAATCGAGTCAAAATACTCTCTTCTGTTCTTGCGCTAGTTTTTCGTGTACGCAGCACACGCTTCTCTCCATAAACATAAAATAATCTGGTAACGTGCGATGTTACTTACAGAATTTATGCTTACGGCAATACCAAAAAAATCCTTTATTTTAGTTCAAAAGGCGCATGAGTCGATAAGAAAAACTTAAGGCGATGATTGAATCAGAATAGTTTTGCAAATATTGTCATGAAAACCTTCCCTTTATGATCTTTTAGGAGTATCATATTTTTTCACCATCCCAGTCATCTTTATGAATATTCTCTAAAAGCTACTACAATTAAATGCTCTGTCGTGGCAAGTAAAAACACACGAACATTCAATTTATCATTAGTGGAGGAAAATGGAAGAGATTTACCCGCTACTAAGGTTCCCAAAAGACCCCATTTTGAAGGGATTTTCCACATGAAGGGATATTTCTCGCGTCCCTACTTATTCTTTAAATGATCCGCTATTAAATTTCATTCTATTTAAAGTACTAATGCATTGCGTGATAAAATATTAAGCTTTATGACAGCTTCATTTTGATGCAATAAACTACTGCTCTCAAATTTAGAAGCAAAACTTTTAGTTAAAGAACAACTATTATAAGTAACAGAGAAGTTTACATCTTACATCTGTAATGCCGTAAAAATATCATGGGAAAGAAAAGATCAAACCTCAAATAAGAATGACGAATTTAATTCCAGTCAAGACATCTTTGCTAACTAATTCACTTTAATGTTATAAGACTATATCAGAATGTATCGAGTTCTAAATTTCTTTGCTATAATTTGATTTTCTAAATAATCATTAATCATAATTAATTAAAATGAATTATTATTTTAATGTAGCTGTCCCGCCTAGTCCCGACTTGAAACTTTATAGAATATATGATGCCGAAGAAATGTCCCGACTAGCGCCTTCATAAGTGTGGAATCCCTATGGTTAACTGTTGACGTTGATGTATTATTCCAAGCACTATTTTTTCTTTCACTAGTATATACGACATGGGTTGTACTAATGGAAAATTTCTTTCTCGAATTTCATTTTTTAAATTATGGCGCAGCTTTAGACGAGGATGCGATGCACAAATTTACCCACGATTCCTACTTTTCCGAACCTTGGTAAATTTAAAGAAGCAAGCCTTAATCTTCTTGAAGTGCAGGTAATTGATAGCGAGGGTTACTTTCGCGCATGCATTTCTTTCCCATCTCCATTAATAGGTCACATGAATCATGAGGTCCATGCCATGGGCCATAAGAGGGATAATAGGCTATCCTCCCAGATTTAGATAAATCTTCATTCTATCCTCCGACCTCTTTAATCCTTTTCATTTTTTACTTTCGATTCCCTTCCCTCCCATATTTTCTTCTTTCCATTTTCCGTAATCAAATCTCCTCGTCTCTATCGCATTCATGGCTCCTCTCTGCTTATGTATTCCCTTCGTTTCCTCTTCTTTTTCTTCTCGGTCTCAAAAACACTCCTTTTTCATAAGCAGCTCACGACAAGGCACCGCCATTTGCAATTCCACCCTCCATTTCGTAACATTCCTCCTCCGCCTCTCATATATACGCGGCTAATGTTCCTCTTCGCTCCGCTGCGCAAATCATTGCTTTTATGCTCAAATTACCATCGTAATCTCGCCCTCTTTCCATTTCTTCCATTTTCGACGCTTACCCCGCAATCCGCTTCGGGAGGCATCCGGCATTTTTGTCCCGCGGCACACCGTCAGTTCCTCTTGTTCCCTTTGGAATCGTTTCGTATTTTAATTGTGCCAGTTATTCAGCTTCCAAATTTTCCCCACCTTTCCGAGAAGCTAATTTCCTAATCACTTCAGTCTCTATTTGTTACATGGTTTCGTTCTGTGCTGTCTCCCGACGAAGTGAGGACTGAAAATACTGGAGTCAATGAACTGCGAGGAAGGGTTGGCCATTACTTCGAATGTTTTCCAGCACGAATTCAAATGGACTGAATTCATTCGTTCTTTTAAATTTTGATGCTCGTTTAATAATAGTGGTGTAGTAATAATTATAATCATAATCTTGTTAATGCTTGTCCGATGTTCATGAGAACTGATTTTTAGAATCTCCTCGTTATAATTTTATTTCCTTTGTTCTTTTGAAGGTACTTGACATCTTTATGTAGTAACTTATGAAGTTCATATATAGCGTATGCTATACGCTTAACAGTTTCCTGAAACGTATCGTTTGCGATTTATTGTGTAAATTTCAGAAAGCGTTGATCTTTCTTCCAAAGATTCTGTTAGTGGTCCATTTAAAATTCTTTTCTCCTAAGTACACTAATTCTATACGCTGAAAATTTGGATTTCTACAAATTATACCCTGACTATAGTTTGAAACTCTATATAAAATGTCCTTTAATTACAAACTGGAATTAAAAAAACCTACCAGTTTCGTTATATCTTAACATGGTTTGGCATTAGGTTAATGCCATTTAATATTGATACGCTGATGATCTCTCTTGAAGGGGTAAGTGGTCACTCTTAATCTAGAGCGACCGAATAGCACACCAAAAATTCTGAAATATGTATTTTTAGTGTTATTGTTGTAGTCACGTAAATTTATTTGTATCGCTACGAAGGGCTCCTTATAATGTTCAATTTAGAGGTTTCATTTAAGGCTCTATCTCGCACACTGTTTTAACAGTTAAATTCCACTTACTCCGCGTATTTACACATCCAAAATTAATGAATGATGAAATGAGAAATTTTCCCTCGGATGGACGGATTCTCGGAGTTGATAGAATTCTGCAAATTGAGAGCGGTTTTATTGTGAGTCTTCGCAAGAATAACTTGGGTTAAACATATCATCGACGGTGCGTTTTGCTACTATCTATTAATAACAACTTATAAGTAAAAATACTTTTGAGATGCTCAAATATTACGCTTTACCGTGGATACATAAACTCCTGAGTGATATTTCCGTGTTTGGGAGTATCGGTGTATAATCAGTGGGTTCTGGGAAATTTCAACAAAACAAATTTCAAAATTCACTCTACCGGCAAAACGGGAAATGAATTACACATTATTTTTCTTCCAATATTTTTGTATATGATTCCTCATAACTCATTCCTCACTTGAGATAGATGCTTTAATCCCGTGCATACGTAACAAAACTCGATAAACTGCTATTCGGCGTTTTTATCTATATAATCTAAGTAACCATATGATCTGAGTCCCTCTCGGACGAAATGGTGACGATTCGAAAGTATGTAAATACAGTGATAGCACTATAATGTGCACAAATGGGCAGAAGTTAAGGGAAGATGGAAATATGATGGGTAAGTGAGGGGAATCTCACGATCGCCATTAATTTTTAAAGTTATCTTCACGGCTGTGAAGGAGAGGCAGGAAAACTGACATCTCTTAGGGCGCGAGAAGACAAATCAAAGATGAGTATATTAAAGAATTGTCTGTAAACTTGGAGAAGCTCGTTATCTCCTTTGAGTTCCGTGAGAATGAATATCTCTCAACTCATAATTTCTCATGAAACACTTGGAAGATAATGATGGATAATGAGCGACACCGAGTTTACATACAGGTTGCTTATAGTAAATCTACTCACCTCTGATTGGTCTTCCCTTCGCACTTTAAAAGAGTATATTTTTCTTGTTCCTCCTCAGACAAGAAGATAAATTTAAACAGTTTTAATTTCTGTGTTAATAAATGTTCTCGGTTAATAAATTCAGGATTAAAGTTTTCTTTGTAGAATTCATCGGCTTTATCTATTAGATTTGAAATACTGCTGTGCTAGAAGCGGTTACGCGTAAAATTAAGAATTAAACCGAGCATTATCTCCGCATGTTGGTTCTATTGTTTCTTAATGATACTTTTATGAGGAAGGGGGATTTACTCATACGGTCAAGGATTAATATAGTGCGGAATTTGGAGGGTCCCTCAGAGGAACGGAGGAAAATAGAATTGGGCTCAACTTTGGGGTCATCTCTCGCACGAAATTGGGATCCGCTGACATATATTACACATTTCAGCGTCCAGAGGGCAGGCCGACAGAAGAGAAAAGGTTGCGAGAGCGGTGTCCTCCACGCACCTTCTTCAGATTCAGGGGATTTTCATCAAAGAGCCCCTCGGGCGGAAAGCCTTCGCTATATGGATGAAAAACAACAGCAAAAAGGTTACTTCTGGAAGCGTTAAAGCTGATTTCGGGGATATGTGAGGTCGTTGGAGGATGTTACATTCGTAGAAGTTGTAGATACGTAAAACCTTGACGTTTTATGATTGAAAAATGTAATATTTTGAGCTGACACAATAAATTCAATAGAGAAGGTTTAGAAAATGGATAAAGTATGGGTAAACGTAGTGCAAAGAATTGCAAAGACAAATTGGTGAGAATTATTCAGGTGCTTCACGAGGCAGGATGGGAATAGGATAATTTAGGAAAAAAGGTTTAATCAAAGAGTAAATTTACTTGATAAACTTAGAAAGAGTACATTTGTAAAACATATTGTCGATATTATGCACCCATCTTGCTACGTAGATCGTAATGGGACTGCAAGGAAAATCAGAAAGTAGATGCTAAAAACAGTTAATTAAAGAATTCTTTTATCCTCTGTCGAACTTAATCGGCTAGGGGAATAGATTCATGGTGTATACATCCCCTACCACACGCCGAAAGGCAGACTACAGGGTATATATTTTAATATAGATTTAGTCACGGTGACAAATGTCATTCAGAAATGGATATTTATTCATTTTGTTTTTCTACGTGAGGGAAATATGATTGACGAATCATTTTTGCCTCAGAAGAGGTCCCATGATAACCGCTCGTTCTCGTCACCTCTGTTTTGAAAGGATGAACTTGAACTGATAACATTAAATGTGTCTGAAGTAATATTCCTAAAGATTGCCAATAAGCAGAGAGGTCGAAGAGACTCAGTGGAGCATGTTTCCCTTGGGGAGTGACCTCTCCCTCAACACGAGAATATTTCCTGTGTACATAACTGAATATTGACTGTGATCCAGGAAAACCTAAGCTCTCCGGGAAATACGTTCTGTTTATCTAATGAGTAATATGATGACCTTCCTTCAGAGGTGTTTTCTTGGATTTAGTGCCGGGTAAAATTATTTACATCGTTGAAATGTGGAGGACAAATTTCACTAACATTAAACCAGATAACCTGGAAATTTCAAGTGATCAGATAATGTGTCTTACGATGAGACATCGAATATTTTTGTACAACGTATTTATTTTAGTTGTATACGATGGTCAGAATAAGATCCCGTATGTCCTATTGTTGCGCACTTAATCAATACTATACCTCGTATATTTTAGGTAGCACATTTCCGTGAAAGTTTAAGCGGCCATTGTTTTTCATCATCTATGAATGATCAACGTAAAATCCGTTACCCTCGTGAAACAGAGAAAGCTTTGGACTTCTACAATGCACGCTATGGAAATTATCTTAAATCGGACTAACGTTTTGTTCCACTGATGTCCCCAGAATGGATGGGATATATACGGCATAATTTTAAATTTACTGCCTGGTGATGAGGACTATTGCTGAGTATTATGGTATAATGAGACAAATAATTCATGGTGAACGGTCGGAATTCATGGAATGAAAATGCAAAAGAAAATTTTAGTAATTTATACTCGATTTTTTTAAGTGTAGGTAGTTCTAAGTTTCTTTAATTCTTCATAACGAGGCATGCAGTTTAAACTTCTTGCTGTGCATAAAACATTTCAGTTCAGTTCATAATACTTAATAAGACAACTGTATTTGGAATCCTATAGATCTTCACAAATTAAGATGAATTTTATCTATAAACTCAACTATGATTATGGAAATTCATCTGAAATAACTCAAAGAGAGTTCCTCGCATTTTCCACAGATATTATTAACGGCCTTCAATCGCAACGATCAACATTAAGAACACACAGGGGAAATCGTATAATTTAAGTAAGTCGAAATTGGCCGATTAATTAATATGGAGATGTAGAGATGAAGGGATTTTATATGAATGAATTTTATATTTTATTATGTTTCCTATATATCTCTTGACTGATGATGGGAGAGAATTATTCAAAGCATACATGGGTGTACTGCCCACCCAAACTTCAACGTAAGAAAGTCAACATCCTCCTTATTTATTTTATGAGAGAGTTTCTTATGTAGTTAAAAATACCTATAAATGTTACACCCGAAAGACAGCCTAAAACTTTCAGCTGGAGAAACTTCCAAAGTCAGAAAGTTAGGTATGAAAATCGGGTGCTTCGCCAACACAGGATCATAGTGACGATTTATCAAACTTAAGGAAAGTGCGGCTCCGTAAAGTTGTACTTAAGACGGGCTCTTCCAATCTTTTTTATCTATCTAGTTGAAGCAAGAAACCAGCCCGAGCGTAGGGAGCGACACTCGCGTCATCTTTGAAAACATAATCCTTGTTTTTGCGATAAAAGCGACAGTGTAATGAGAGGGAAGAAGTGACCTCGTTACACAATGACATGAGGGTTTGGCCATTTAATCTCACTGGCGCCCTCTGTGGTAAGCCCTCAAAGCTTTCCTCCCTTTTTCGTCACCCGCAGCAAATATCCGAGGGCACCTGACACCTCTGGAAATCCAAAGCACGCCCCTTGGAGGGTTTCGCAGTGTGGCCATAGTTACTCAACAGGTTCGCTTGGGATACATTAGCTAAGTTGGGCCGCCTTTATCCACTCTATCGGTCGCTTTGATGGTGGGCGAATTCCGGGACGATGAGGAAATAGCGCGGCCCGCCTGGGACCGCTCTTTATTAAGTCTCGTAGGCTTCCATCGGGCCAGAAAAATGCGATGCTTTTTTGCAATGAATGTTGACCACCGTAGTCATCTGCCAGGGATTAGGGTGTAAGCCTCCACAAAAGTTTTAGGGCTCACCTTTTCCAAGAGACTCTTCCGTCGCCAGATTTGGTAATGAAACTGGTGATGAGAGTCTATTTCATTTTGCAAGAAGTTGATGGTCACAGGGGAACTACCTTCAGTTAAAATTAACCTTGATTAAATAAAAAAATGAGCAAGTACGAGTTCAGGAATGACTCGGGTAACATCATAAGCATGATAAATGAGTGATAAGCAAAATTTCATGAGAACACTATGAGCAATTTCTACTCGGCAGTTTTCTAAATATTTCAAATCGTTGATATTTAATCCATATTCATACAATTGATTCCCTGTTTAACTTAATTTTCATTTAGATCAGCTCCAATGTAATTTTATTCAATTCTTAATTGCTGTAAAGGCTATTTCATGATCTTGCTGCATCATCAAGTAATTTTAATTGCTATCAATGTTCGAACTACGGTCTCCTACAGATTTAAGGCAACTTTTGACATTTTTTACGATAGATTATGGTTGAATGATTTTTCAAATACTTGAGGCAAATTTTAATAGAAAAAGTTTCATTTTTTTTGGTAATAATTTCGGTAAGCTAATAACGGCGGAGGCACGTTCCTTCCTTCTGGGGAGGCCGATCCAAATTTTTAGTTTCTGTATTTCCACACGACTTTTCGCATTTGCTCTATCCCTCACTCCTCTCAAAGAATATATTTGCTTCCATCAAAAGTATCATGCATAAAGAATTCACTAGCACACCGATAGCTTTATGCTTCATGCTGAGGCAACCGTGATAAAAAGTGTATACGTTTTATTTTGAAATGTTTGCATTTCATACATTTTATTGGAATGAAAGTCGGAAATTATTTCGTTGCTGTGGGAAATGAATAAAACACCTCGCAATGCTTTTATTACGAAAACGATAAAAAATTCGCCATTTACCGTATTTCTTAAATTTTTCCAATATCATGCATGAAAGAGAGTAAACTATAATCAGTTTTAAATGTGGATTTTGGAGTGGAATGGAAAAGATCGCGAGAGTTGCGATTGAATATGTCTCTCTCATTTTTCAGAGTAAAATACCTTTAAACTCGGATTCCTTTATCTACAACAAAAATCGAACCTTCTTTCGAGAATGATTTCCCATCTTCCTCTCAGTAATAAACTTCTTATAGTACTACTCATACAACTATCTTCTTTATACACCGATCCTCTCTCAGCTTATCCTACAAAATTATTTCCTTAAAATTTCTTTTCGGCCGTTCATTCTAAAATTCCTTTTGTGACTTCTTAACAGATTTTCCCGTTCGAAGTCACTTCCTTATGTTCCACGCCCAAACCTTACCTCTCTTTTGGATTACCATTCACTAAATTGTATACTTTCGTTAAACACATTCCGATTTCCTTAAGCGGAATTCATTCCAACGTGTTTATCTCACTCTTGAAAAAATTAGCGCTTCTTCCTTCTGTTGATACGAAAAATAACTTTTGTTGTTTTTGCTCTGCGACGCATTCTTTTGTTGTTTCATTCACATAATGTCGCTCGAAATTAGAGGACCCGCCCCAAGTAAAAATTAAGAAAAAAATTAAATAAATATAATGTAATTTTGCAGGCCATTCATTTTTTGACATCAGACAGCGGATGTAACTACAAAACTTTCTGAGAGTACTATTGTCCTCCTGAGTCAAGGTAGAATCAGCAGAAGATTCTTTTTTATGCAAGAAAGTAAGGTATAGATATCAATTGAATTATAACATAAAACGATAATTGCAATAAAAATTGTAAATGCTATTACAAGGATAACGTGTATGTTTTTCAAGAGCTTAGTAAAATTTTACATAGCAAAGAAATTAGAATAAAAAAGACAGATACTGCCACAAAGACAAGATATAGGTTTGCAAAGAGATCAAGTAACTATTTCATAATAAGATAATTATAATAACAAAGATGAATGAAAAGACGAGATCTAACTATGATTTAAATAAAAGTTCTTCATTAGTTTCTGACTGTAAGCAAATGCCCCTCTATCGCAGGGACTCTTAAGTCCTTCAAATCCGTTCGAAGCTATAGACGCATATGGTTGAGAAGGGCAGCCGTTAGAGTAGCTGCAATGTCTCCGACTTAAGCAGTTGCCCTCATATTGGACTTGGCGTTTTAATCCTTACTTTGGCCCGAACGGCTATTCCAGGCCGAAGCGTTCCCTAAGCGAAGGCAGAGATTAAAATCCAGCGATATTCGAGGAGGTTCGATAGCGTATGGAATACGGAAATGACGACTTGGACCGGAAACTTTTTGTTGTGGAATCCATCGGCGAGAATGGCGGAGTTCAAGAAAGGAGTAGATATAATCGCGGATGCAAAAGTAGGACGGCAGTTTGCGTCATTGCACTCCATTCCACGGACGATAAAGAGGGCCTAATAAGAAGCCGATGGTGAAGAGGATGTCTCAGGGACTTCTCAAAGGCGGGTTTTGCGCCAGACTCATCCTTTCGGCTGTCCTCTCGGACTACAAAGTACGTATTAGAAGAATTGATTCGCTCGAACCATCCATTGATGACGGTAAAAACAGGTATGGGTGATTCATTTTACCTTCACGTCAGATATGGAAACTGATCGAGCAGAAATAAAGAATACTCAGAAGACGAGAAATTTGGAAAAATTAGGGTAGGATGAAATTAGCAATACTCAATGATTCCAGGTAAGGTCATTTAGAACAGGGCGAAAGGTACCTTGGCACGTGCACCTAGGAAAATTTCTAAGGAAAAACGGACATAAATAAAGTGTGACGGGACCGAGAATCGAACCCGGAACTTGCGCTTCCCGGGCTGATGCAAATTAATAGGATTTCCAAGGATCGATTCGTTTCCATCCGCTCCCGAGGATTGTTTTCGATTTCTCGAACCCGAATTCCGAGAAAATTTATTTCGGAGAATTGGCTCTGTTGAGTAATAAGTATTTGGTGATATGATTACGAAATTGTATCAAATTCTTGGGCTCAAACTCCTGATTTCATCAATAGCTTCCACTGAAAATTAACTAGGAAAGTTTAAGTGTATGTCACATTACTATCATGCTGATTAGTTCATAAGAATTCTCTTAGAATAAACAATTTTCGCCGTCTTCTAGGTAACACTGTATAAAGGGGAGAGGAGACACAACTTGTATTGCAATACACAACTTTCTTAAAGAATTAATGTGCTTATCTATAATTTAAAAAACCTTCGACAATCTTTAGTAATATTCTTTAATTCTTAGATATGAACTTTGCGTCGGTTTTTAAAACTTCGTCATGGATTTTCATGATGTATGGCCAAAGAAAATTGATTATATTAGTAGTACACGAAATTAAGCAAATCATATTTATTGGAAGAGCACGATTTCACCCCGTGCTCTCGTTCAATGGTCGCCATCAATAAACATTGTATATTATATTAATTAGTATATTCTTCTTTTCGAAGTTCTCTTACTTAGACTATACGAGGGGAATCTATGGACTTCAGGCTGCATGCGATCTCGTCTGGCATTTACCAATGCCTTTCTTTCACATCCATGAACAAATATATATAATGTTTTCAATTTCAACTCTTATAATACATCAGGTGAAAATGTAGCGCGGATAGTTTATTTAACGAATGAATCCGTTTTTGTAGTAATTTTTGACACCGGACCACTTGAATATACTCTACCGTCCCCTGAATTGCGGCTTGATGGTTCCAAATGCGGTCTTTCGTTGAAAGGAGGACCCCTATCTCTTGACTACAGAAATAATGATGAGAATCCCCTACCTTCGTAGAGGTCTATCCATTGTATGTACCTTCCGTGGGTTGAAGATAGCTTAACATTGTAGTATTCTCATCCTATTGCACACAATCTTGGCTCAAATAGATTCCTTAACCTGGAATCACCTAGGCATAACGGATACTTGCTGCCCACCGGCATGGAAAGTTTGAAAATCACACGAGTACACGTAAAAGCGGAAACGAAACGAAATTGAGAATTCCTCTGACCCAATTTCCATAGCATTCATTTCCATATATTATATATGCATTTTGCTCACTGATATTTTATCTCCTTCACGTGCGGAATTTTACGATTTAATGCGGAATCGGTTAATAACTCTTTGAGAGCGAAAAATGGAATCGCTGAAAATGGCGGTGCAAATTTTTGAAAGCCGACCCGAATTTCTGATTTATTACTTCGTAGAAATACATGTTAAAAATCTTCAATGGCCGCTGGCGATGAAATATTGATATTTTCCGGCCGCTAAGCGAGTCGAGCAAATAAAATATTGCTCTTAAATACGCGGAAGCTTTTCGAAAAGGTTACATAATAATGCTCTCAGTGTTGGGGGCACAATTTTATCATGTGAGATAAATCCAACACGTTAGCCCAAATTTATTTTCTTTTTCCTAGCGATAATTTTGCAGTCAATGCTTTTTTATGTTTGATTGCCTTATGCTCTAATGTGGCTCTACATAATGTATGTGAGTACACACATACACATTACGCGCATTATGTATTAATACACACTTGATGGCTACCGGATAGCCAAGTGGGTAACACGGTCGACTTAGACGAAGACGGTCCCGGGTTCAATTCCCGCTGGGAATGAACGTGTAAATGAAGAGATTTTAGAAATAATTAATTAATACATCAAGGATGATTGGAGAAATATACAAAGGTGGAAGATAGTATGCAAGAAGCGCCATTCAATTACACTTTTTTGATATTAATTACAGTTAGTTTAATTACAGTTACCTCATTATTAGAAAAATAAAAACGTACAGCTTTCAGAAATCTGCATATAAGATATGTTCTAACATACTTCTTAATGTTCACAGCAAGCTCCTCCTGAGACAAAGATGGCTCATCAGAAGGCTCATAAGTTTACATAAATAACAAATAGTTAAGAGTATCAAATGCTAAATATCTAAAAATGAAAATTATAAGTTAAGGTAAGGCTTAAGATGTAGCTAGTTATAAACAATATCATATATTACATATTTCACAATATTCCATAATTTACTTAAATACTTACCTAATAAGCAGTATTTCTTATTACCTAATTTACCATTTTACATAGTTAACGGAATTACATTTTGCACAATTATTTGCACTTAAACTTATAAATAATAATAGTTAATACACGCCTACAAATTTACTACCGTGCCTTATTTACCATCACCATTTATCTTCCTTTTGGGATCCAATTAAAGCAGACCTAGAGACGTGCGAAAAAATAGGAATATAATTATTCCTAAAATTTCTGCTCACGTTTTCTCTCAGTTAATTGTCACGGGTATAACTTCTTACTGTTTTATTTTTGAGCTCTGTTCCTAGTTAAGTGAACAGCTGCGTCTGTAAGTGAAATTTCGCATATCCCAACGAAAAAAGGGATCCTCTAAAAATTTCACTTGAGGGGAAATTTTCGGAAAACGGACTTTCCGTGTCTTTTTATATTTTGAGCTTTTTGATAGTCTTAGTCGTACTTATTTGAAATTGTGTACTATTTGTATTTAGACTTTCTCTCTTGATTTTAAATCAATTGCCACAGATCAGCAGATTGTCACTCAATACTTGCTGAAACAACAACAAGGAGCAACAGTTAATTTCCCTTTTTAGTGAATTCGAGGAATGGGGTTGAGGGACACTTTGCAAGTGAATCTAGGAAAGGTCTGACGGGATCAGGACTCGATCCGAGATTTCCCAATCGCTGGTCGGTTGCTCCAACCACTAACTATTATTAGATTAATAATTGTTTACTGATATGGTAATTTCCATGCTTAATTAGCCGTATTTTTTGAGTGGTGGACGATTTTTACGTAGAGGAAGTTTCATGTTGGACATGATAGAGTAGTTCACCAAAACAAAATAATTCATGCGAAAATATAGAAATGTAAGTCGAATGGCAAATCGTAAACTTTACTAGGAAATGTAGCTGAATTTATTTTGACCGGATTCACATTTATCGCCGACGGATTAAGCGGCTTGTTTACTATTAATAATGTCAGAACATTTGGATATGCGTTTCGGAAGAATTTATACGCAAAGACGTTTGGTTTCATCCGGCTGTGCGGCATCGTCCACAGCCAACATCCTTATTGGGGCACCGGCAGTACAAAGAGGTGTAAAGGAGAACCCTTTGAGAAGAACTTAAGGAAAAGGGTTACAGATGAATAATAGTATACTAATAGTTTGTCTAATAAAAAAGCAGATACGTAGAAAAATTCCCAAGGAGTATTCCCACTTGTCTTGTCTACATGTCTGGACATGTATGAGTACGTTGATCTTTTGGAGATTTAATCGAGTTTGTCTTAGTAAAAAGTAATCTAAATGCGTGTTTCTATTATGCGAAATATTTCGTATACACAGGGTTTTTAATGGGTGAAATGAAGGCTATAACATATATGAGACTTTTGAAGTTGAACTTAATATTTACTCCATTAAATTCTATCCAGGAAATTCTCGAAACCTCTCTATCAATGGAAACTTCATTTACATCATCAGACTCCGCTGTGCAATGGTTAATTCAAGATCGTTAGTCTCGATCGTATTAGTTTATTTTGGTTAAAATTCTTTTAATCCTGTTGAAAATCAATAACCTGGAATTCTCTAATCATAGACAAACAGCGGCGAGCCTTTCAATGGAATTTTTCTGTCGCTGTCTAGTATTATGAGCGCAAACTCCTCATTATATATTCAACGAGCATAGAAATTTCACATCAACCGACACTCCAGCTTTCAACACTACCTCATTATCTAAAAGCACTTCCCAGATATTTCATCCTCGAATGAATTACGCCGATACTTGGCTCACTCAGGATCTATAATAGCGTTTGAATTGTTAAAACCTTTACTTACCTTAATGAAAAACGTTGATTATTTCTTTCCGAGTCTTTCTCTCTTATTTACCTCAAAGTGCGTTAATCGATAAATCCTGAATCTGGTTTATCGGTTTGTGGTGGAAGATGTACGAGACTTTCAACTTAATTGTCTTTCCTTTTTCTAACGCGTATCCTTTATGAGAAAACGATTATTGGAAATGACTGATTTAAGCGATTATTTTTCTAAATGTTTCTGTGCAAAATTTTTATACCTTTGGAGTGTATCATATTCCGTTATTCTTTTTATGATAAAACCCTTTATTAGGTCGGTCATGCCATCAGGAATCAAATCAAATCCCCTCATTCTTATTACAGATCTAGTTTAAAACCGAATGTTGAGGAAAAGAGGTCACAATTCCGGAAAACGGCCCACACACGATGGAACCAGCGAAAGATCAATCGTAAAATTACTTTTCAGCGATATATACAGCGCTAAAAGTCTATTCTGCATATTAACAATGAATGCCATGATTAAAGTAAATAATTAAATACTTTGATGTATGCTTGCTTTCGTCTTTGCTGGTCGTCGCATGTCGGTGAGATTAATAAAATGAAAGAACCGTTGATTTCGTTCACTTTTTTGTGTTTTACTGCTTAGCCAAGTGTCATTTCCCAAGTAGTATTTCGTTGCTAGGTAAACAACTCAACTGAGGGCCGCTATGATATGAACAATGA
Organism: Pachydiplax longipennis; assembly: GCA_036926295.1. Lineage (NCBI taxonomy): Eukaryota > Metazoa > Arthropoda > Insecta > Odonata > Libellulidae > Pachydiplax > Pachydiplax longipennis. The sequence goes on from JAVFKF010000012.1 coordinate 25,854,953, forward strand.
TTGAGGCTGAGCGATGCATCGCTACATAGATATTGAGGTGCGAAAAATATTATCCGTTAACTACGTCAGCATTTTCCGTTATCATTCTATAATTATATTTTCCATTTCTTCAAGTATTAGCTAAACGGCTATCAACTCTGTCGCCTACTTATGTTGTGATGAATCAAGATGACAATAAACAAACATACAGTGCAGGGGCGCCGAACCTATGGGACAAGAAAATTATTTTGGCAAGGTAACCCCGGCAACGACGTACTTGTTACATAATCTTCTGATAAAATAATTTATCTCTGAATCAAAAAGCGTGCCTTGCATCGGTTAAGAATGATTTTTCTTCAAGTACAAAATATATTAAAAAGATTACATCAGTAACGTTTTCCGTCAATATCAAATCTTAAACTCATCGTCAACATAACGTCGATAACAAAACGTAGATATAAACGACTCACACAAAGATTTGGTAGCACGCGCAAGTCTTTTATCTCATCAAATAAGCGACTACGATAAACCACCAACCCTGATCTAGAGCAACGTTTCGGAGAGCATATTCTCCTGAAATCGTCAACACGAGAATTCTTAGTAATTAAATTTGCCGAAAACCGTTATCAGTGAGTGCGGAAACGGCGTATCTTTCACGAAGCGTTCTTTTGAAGCGATCAGCGTTTTATAGGATCAGAGGAAGCGATCGGGGGAAAGATCGGATGAGAGGCAAGGAAAGGGGAGTCATTGAAGAGGAGGATATCTGATAAAAGGCGGAGAAAGAGGGGCTAACGGCAAAGGGCTTAACGTGCGTACAACGAAGAGTACTTTTGCGGCCAAGTGTCGGATTGCTAGAGAGAGGAGTCGTTCGAGTGTGACATGGAAGGGTCCTTCAGAATTATCTATCGGCAAGATAAAGGATTACGTCGAAGTAATTCTCTTTAACGGCAAACGAGAATTTGAAGATCTATACACAATGGAGTATACACGCATTCTCAAATATATTCTTAACCATACATTAACGCCTAAAATTCAGAAATTTGCAATTTCGTTATGTTAAACCACGCACATATCTGACTGTGGGTATCTGAGAAATTCATTGATAAAGTCTGTAATTACGTAGAAACAGATAGAAAGTATCCCCAATTCAAATGTCTGAAATTTGTAACATTGTATCAGCTAAATTTTCAGTGCTCCATTCATATCTTTGAATATTATTAACAGTGGTCGTAACACCATTACCAGTATATAAAATTAACATTTAAAAACATAAAATAACATTAAACACTATCTATTATAAGTGAGACAAATGACGCTAAAGGAAAAATTTTAAAAGTCCACCCAATAATATACCTATTCTTTTTCTAAAGGATTCAGTTCTTGGTTCATCAACCTAACTTGATAAATAATCTACGTTTTCATCTTTCGCTTATTTAAATCTGACTTATGTGTTATACAAAATAAAAAAAAATTTTGCTGAAAGTTTATGACAACTCTCTTAACTCCTCCGAATCATGCCTTCCACAATCCGGAAAATTCCAAATTCCGGAACAATCTCGTTCCCAAGCATTAAGGGATATGTAGCCTATCTTATGAGATATCAGCCTTTCGGCTCGTTTGATTCAATAGCCATTCTCTGCCCTAAGTCAGCATCTTTACTGTCTGATATACATTACGCTCTGCGTCTTGGGAAATCCGACTCCATTCCAACCTCGGTCATCCTCTACGTTTCTTGCCTTTTATCTTCTACCATACAGTCTTAAGGTTTAAAGCTCTACTAATGCCTAATCTATTTAAACATAGATGACATCAACAGCCGAATTCCATTATTTTCCATGTAGCTTTAGTTAATTTTTCCTGAGGATGATATTTTTTTCCTGAACGAGCTGTAATTCGGTAATGCACCAATGGATAATTCCTAATGTATATAGGATGGGCCTCCATTCAATTATCATTCTTATATGAGACGATTTCAGCTAAAGAGCTCAAATCATCATAATGGTTGATAGATTTTGTGATAGCAAAACGAAAATGACAACTGTGTATGGGCATGATCAATGTAATGTCATTTGCTGGGCGCAGATCTCTAGAGTTCATTTGGGGCGGTTCACGATTACATGTCGGCGGGCTGCAGACCCAAGGAAAGATCTAGCAAAAGATAAAGAAGGCAGTAGGTAAGTGAGGGAGGCATCAGAAAGTTATCTCGGGAGTTGGATACTATACTCCGTCCAACGTCATGAAGACGAAACGTAAAGTATATGGTCCATATACGGTTCAAAAAAAAAATAAAATCTGCACCTAATTTTCTTGAAAATGTCATTTTCTTGTTTTTTCTTCGATTATGACAATATTAAACCTGAATGGAAGTGCACTACATATAAAGAATTGATTTTTATCGATGCTGAATGTCTTCGGAATAAGTTATCATCAACTTTCTTTTTGTTTGCAAATTTGGCAACAGCGCGCGCCGTTCTCCCGTAAGAAATACATGGGGCCATATACTTTATGTGGTGTATTCATGAATTTGGACGGAGTATATCTAATATTCGGCTGGAAACTATTAAAGGAGGTCAAAATGCGTACAAAAGTAACTTAGGAACAGGGAATCGAGCTAAAAGTCGAAACCAAAAAAATGTTACATTAGCCAAAGTGAACACTGAACCAGAGCCAAAGAAATTTGAATTCTTCAGGCCGAACCTAAAACCGTTATTCATACAGTTCCGATTTACTCTAATTATAACTGCAGGAAGATTTACTAAATATGTTAACTTTGTTTTAAAAAAGCTTATAATAAGTTATAATTTCATGTGATCTACAGTATGTGAAATAAGCTAGAATTGATAAAAGAAACTTTCAGAGCTACATTCAATTACAGTTTTCACAGCGTAAAAAACGGTCCGAACCGGACTGACATTGGCAGAAGGAATAATACCGGGACTGAACCGGAGTTTGGTTTTTTCGTTGAACCGGAACGAAAGGCTTATCGGCTTAATGTTCGTCTTGGGAAACAGTTGAACTTTTGTTTCGGGAATTTCAGAGAGCAGATTACTTCAGAATAAACGATTTTATGTAACTAATATTTTTTTCACAAATTTATCTTTCAGTTCCTAATATCGTCTATATTATTGCTTGATAGTATGTCATATGTGAGCTACGTACTAAACTCTTCCTTATATCGGAAATCCCCCATAACCTGCACCCTTCCAACCGCTCGTTACCGCGGATGATCGAGAGTTGGCTGCACTTATGACTATAGTTTGAGGAACTTGTTAACGCCATTCATTATGTAAATAAACTAATTTTGCGAGTTCAAGTTTCCACAGCACTTCCGCGAAGACGAAGCTAGGATCATCTCTTAGTCAATTAGAGTAACATCATATCGGATAGTGGATACAGAACATTCATGGGAAACAAGATGAAACAGGGGAGGGGATGCGGTAATAGTCTCATGCAGCTGAGGGAAAATGCTTACAGAAAAATATCGTGGACGCAAAGAAACTTGTAACTGCTGAATTAAACATATTCTATTTCTATTCACAGGAAATATTTTCAAAACTTGTCCATATCTTTCCATTGATTTTGCAGATTTAATTTTTATCATCTTCGGAATACTATAACGAAGGAATTCGTGTAAAATGGAGAACAGATAAAGATTCTCAAAATGAGCGAGATCTTAATATACTTCAAATATTTGGTCGCTATAGGATACAGTTTATTCACCATAAGAGCAAAGTTATTTTAATAGTAGTATTTAAGGGATATATTCGAAGTCAAGCGTTGTTAAATTTAAGAGTAATTTCCCAAGCTACAGCAGAGCAAATTCAAAGCAAGAGAATGAGCCTATTTGCGGGACAGGTAAACATCCAAGAGTACTTAAGATACCGTGGATGAAATAGTTTGTTGGGATAAATGTGGAAGATTCAAATGAACCACAGGCTGAAGCTATTTTATCGTAAGCTACTTTTTCGGCACGGTGTATTATTTTTAGCATCTCTAAAATTTAGCATCGAAAATAATTCCGAGGTATTTTAAAATACGAGAATCTCTGTCTAATGAAAGCCTACAAGAGTAATTCACAATGAGAGAAAAGCTCTGCAGCAGACACCAGGAACGGTAAATGAGGGAAATGTCCAGCAGACGCCATTATGAGTGCGAGCTATTGTTGAATCCCATTGTTGCAGTAATGCTGACGCTGCCGTTTCGCGACAATTGACGGTCGAATAGAAGTGCGGTTAGCGCTGTTACATCGCCAACGAGATTCGAGGGGAAACTGCCATTTCTAACCGCAGTAGCAAAAGAAAGCATATTGCGTTTTCCAAATTTTCATTAGATACTTCCAGAGGGAAATGTTTCTTTTTTATCATGGCGCTTCCGGGAATTCTTAGTAATGTTAATCTACTTTCAAATACTGCGGCAGTATGACATTATCCCTAATTTAATGCACGTGTTTCCGACATTTTTGGGTGCTATGGTTTCCAACAAATATGGATCATAACCTTGACCGTTTCCTTTTAACGATCCATGAAGCATAAGCTTTTTAATCCTTTTTGAACAACCTTGATTTATGTCCTCCCAATACATGTTGCTGTACTATCCATAGGTGCACATTTGCTCTGAACCCCAACTAATGTATGCACATTAATACAACGTTAGTATTAATTAATAATAGTCTGTATTTTGTACTATGGAATGTAATTATATCTGTTTTGTAGAATAATAATCTATATTTATTTCTTACTAAGCCATTGCTTATATTATCAGCTAAAAGTTGCATGCTTTAGGTTGCTGGTCAAAAATCACTTAATAATATAATTACAATATGCAACTTTAATACCAAATGCGTTTCCTAAAGTTTCTAAAAATTCATTAAATTGAAGCATCTGTTTTTTAGAAAATACTGTATTTCAGGAAATAATTCATCTCTTTATTCGTTATTACCTTCGATATTATTTTGTATTCGCGCTTAAAAGGCTACTTTTTCATATTGAGAGAATGTTGATAAAGTACTCAGATTCAACTTATCCTTAACATTCACAAATTATCTCAGTTATGTCAAAAAATGTATATCAATCTTTATAAATTTTTCCATTATTTTGTATCTGTTCATTGCTTCACCTTTCGAATTCCCCTCCTAACCTTCACAAATACAAGTTAAAAAGGACCTCTTGAACTGCTTTGCGTCATTAACACAGAGGGAATAGAATCTATTGATGTCGTTTTTCTTTCGTATGTAACGAAGCGAGAATTCAGCTAAAACCGTCAATTTGTGAGTAATTTATGTAATGAATGTTAGTTATGCAAGTGCACACACTCTTTTAGATCTTTTGATGAGCCATGTCAATCAATGTTTCTTTTCTAGTTAATTAGCGGTTGAAATTCACGTATAGAAAACTGCACTGTCTTATGTATTAATATTAAATTATATAATGTAATTATTTGGGAAGGTAATTGTTAAAATTTTGAACAGTGATGTTTAAAATCGATAAAATGTAATTAATAAATTAACTAGAATGCAATGAATAAAGAAGTATACCTATATCGAGTAATTTGAATATAAATTTACCTCTTGCCGTCCGGTCGCCCTGCGTTTGCGATTATTCCTGTAAAAGGAAGAAAAACGGTTAGTATTAGAGCAGGAAGTCAAAGTTTTAGAAAATTTCAGGTTTTTCCTTTAAGAAAAATTGCCTAGTCGTGGAAATGATATTTATTATAAATATAATTCAACATGAAAGGTGCCCGATTAACAGAACGAAATGAATGCGGTAAAACGATATTTTTGAATGCCATGAGGAAAGAAAGACATTTTTAACTAGAATGTAATTTAATTATATCCTTAGAAATCAGTAAAAATGACGGTAATATTGATTTGGGTGTAATTAGGCAGTACACTATGTAAATAAGGTTACCGCGGAATATCAGTTAGGAGTAATTTAAACTAATATATTTTGAGTAGTTAGGGTTGGTCATAGAAAATAGATTATTAAATTCAAAATGCTGCTAAACTGATATAACCCTCTCCTTCATCACGAAACATGAGCAATAAATATTTTAAATTTCGCAGCTGAAAAGAAATTGATATGAGATAGTAGTGCTCTTAGGTACTTTCATTTCTATAGGCGAATTTCGAATCAAGTATTTCCAGGGTAATCGATACAATGAAAATTAATGTAAGACTATTTATCAAAACAAGATCTTACGTCGAAAATACTGCGATGAAACAACGGTCAGCAGGTCCAGCGTGTCCAGCTGTGCACCCTTCCCATTTATTTCTATCGCAGGTGTATAATTTTGTTTCATCTCTCCCTCTCTCTCATCCGTCTCACTGCTTCCATTTCGACTTCTTTCCGAATTTTTTTCAAAGCTCCTTCCCAACCATCTTTGTGTGTTTTCACAGCAGAAATTTTTCCTTTGAAATACAAAACACCCTTTGATCTCACTTTCTTAGGTTGTTTTGACTACATAAAAATGAAAAGGATTAAGGACAGAGAAAATAAATAAACGATTTCTGTATCAATAACAACAGGAATGAAATTAATTTTACTTTCAATCTCCGTAGCTCTGTAAATAATTTTAATATAATGTATAAGTTGGAAAGATTTTATCTTCAGAATAAAAAATAAGAAAACAAACTAAATTCAAAAATGCCCAATTCTTTTTCGCCTTTTGCAATGCCAAAATCGGTTGCACGATTTCCAAATTTCGGCATAAGTGCTCCAGTTGTTGGAATATTTTTAGTTTTTCAAATAAATAATTAAAAGTCCAGATACATCTAAAGAAGTCTTCATAGCATACTTGAAATCTTTGAATTAATTCATGAAAATTGAATCAGTTCCGTCAAAATCAATTTCTTAAACACAGGCATATAATTTTTTCATTCCAATAATTTTACTCTATCAATTGCTGGTTTTATTAATTTTTAATCGAGTTAATTTCCAATAATGGTAATTATTTAATCTTTTTATAATCCCTTTTTAAATTCATTTTAATGTTTCATTATTAAGAAATATAATTAGTAAAAATTAGTCAAAAAAATTAGTAAATATCTATGTAATTACTTAATATATTTGTTGTCCCCAATTTAATCTATTTGCTGAATGAGTTTTGTGGCTATTTAAATTAGTAAAAAACTTTGTAAATAGCAAGATAATTATTTAACGTATTTACTGTCCCTAATTTCATTTTTAACGCATAATTTTCATAATTAGTAAAAATTGTTAAAAATTAGAAAGTATCAATATTGTTCAGTAAAAAAAACATTCAATGAATTTCCCGATTATTGGATTGGGAAAATTTTCCTGTCATCCCCTCGGGTCTCCAATGGATTGGTTACAAGAATCTACTCGTATCGCTAAGTAATGGAATCGGAAGAGTACGAATCGATAGCTTTGCTTAGCAGTGAAGAAGGCGTATTAATCCTCCACTGCTGCTAAATCATTTATCGTGACCCGGAATAACGTCACAGAGAGCCGACTAATAATTCATGCGGTGACCAATTGAGCTTGATTTGGTTGCAGTTGTATCGACGCTCCTATGATCCGATTCCCTTTTTTTCCGCTTCGCTCGCGGCTTAATTGCCAGTTCGGACGGCAGGTGGCGCACTCATACATCCTCCATTTCTCTGAAAGACTAGATTCGAATGACGGACTGCAGAAAAGATAAGTTCCCCAAACTAATGTCCTAAGTCTCTGGGAATACAGTCACTCCGCGATAATCCGCGGGAATGAATAGGACGCGTAGCACTGATTTGGAAATCGTGGACGTGGCTGAATTTTTCGCGAATCAAAAACTGAGATTTTTTTAAAGCGCGCCTAGAGATTAAATCGTTAGTTTTACCATTCAGTAGGACCGAAACGTGTACATCGAGGATTGGAATTTAAATCAAAATGCATCGAACCATAAGCGAGCAAAATTGTTAAGCATTAAAGAAATCTACTTGCTATCTTTGAAGCAACTTATTTCTGCTGAATAGTAGCAGAATATGAAGATGTATGTATGGATCAAGTCTAAATATGGATCAGTGCAACATTTTCAATTATGGCATATATTTATGGCAATAAATTAACAAAATCCATTATTTGTTCCTCTATTTTCTGGAAGCTCTTCATGATAAAAAAGGAATACAAACAACTCTTACTCATAATTCTAGAACTTGAAGAGAACATCAAGCGTTTAAGCCTCTCATAAGATTGAACTCATGAGCTGACGAGTAAAAGTTAATTTTTTTATCACAATCTTAACAAAAAATATTCTACCTATAATCGGATCATAATATCTAATAGTGGAAGTAGATTCCGAAATCTAGCAGCACATGTATGTATTGTTTTGATAGTATTGTAGTATTTATATCTTAATATTTAATGGTTTGTTTCAAGTTGAAATCTTTCTAAAATGTGATGTTAAGTTCTATTTTGATTGAAGTATCAGTCTTAACATTTGGTTTGGTCATACAAGAGGAAAATGAAAGATAATCCTGTTCTTACCTCCATTCCATCTCACTGAAAGCAATCATAGATACGTTATCATAGGCACAACGTGTCTATTGAGATGGTTTTAGGATGCGAATGCCATCATAGAAATATACCCTTCTATCCGCTTATCGGCATGTGGCAGAGGGGATGAATGGGTCTCATTCGTTAATTGTCTAAACTCGAACCCTTAGCAGTAATGATTTACTGGGGGTTATCGCTCAGCAGCACATGGAATACCAACTTCATACACTTCAAAGCTTAATCTTCCAGAATTTTTTCCGTAAACTGTCGTAAATAGACTAAGTTTCCTCATCTCTGAATAATTTCTGGAAAGCATTGGAGTTAATAAATGCTTGAAAAATAATTGTTGCCTTAATAATTGTAAAAATTGTGAAAGGTGACTTCGCATGTAGAGGCGTACGTCTAAGAGAATTTCTATGGAAAAGAGAACATGAAATCAGTCTGACAGGACTTGAGCCCGAATCTCACAATTTCCGGTCGGTTACTGTAATCATTAAGCTTTCGGGCCGAAACATTCAGATATGCCGTTAGGGAGATTTTGCAGGCAAGAGCGAGTAGTTTCGTCCGACTACCGGCAGAGGAATATCTGAAGGAGGATTTTGCTGTGATTATTACAGAACTGTGTGGAATCTGTAGAATGATAAAAAAATTCAAAAACTCCTGCCGGATGCCTAGAGTCTTTCTTCGAAGATGATTCCAAAATATCACTTACGAACGAAAAAAGTTTATGGGTGAGCAGTCTTATGGTGAGAGAGAATGCATGGCTGGTAGGCTTTAATTCTTCAAAAAAAAAATAGATAATTATAAGACTACAGATGCAAAACAAATATATTTTATACCATTTTCATATGGCTAAAATACTGACTATTTTTGTCTCACTCTCTCAAAATTTTTAATTATACGTTCCATAAAAATTTTGGAAATTTCCTCTCAAAAACAAAAACTTAACATGAGTTCCCTAGAATGGCTCTCGTTTCAACGGGTATTCTTCTCGGTCAAGGTTACATTTGCTTATTCTGTCGAAAGAAAGCCAAGTTACATCATACGTAAACTAACGTTTAAGTGAGGATGAATGTGTGATGTAGTTGTAGCGAAGTTGCGTCATTGAGAGCTGAGAGAAACGGTCACTCTCGAGTCCATGAAGTTGTAGTGCCAACGCAAACGTGCTCTTGCCAAGAATATAAATTAATCACACTCTAAGCATTTTTGGAAGACGTAACTGTTGGCAAGTTCCTGAAAGTTGCTAATTTAACCCTTGCTTCTTGATCCTTAATTATTATTTAATAGTATCATATAATTTAAATTTGTCGCCTATGGTAGTCATCTTCATTGTATTTTTCCGACTACACATCGTTTTTCTTCTTTTCCAAATCAAATCGACAAAGGCAAAAGCGACCTAACCTGACTAACATAACATAATACGACAGTTCTTTTTCAATGGAAAAGTGATGAAATCTGATCTGATGAAAAGTGATAATGGTTATTTCGCACGTATAGACCTCCAACGGGAATCGAACCCACTTTCATCAAAGTTGATCGCGTTGCCCACTTGGCTAGCCAGGATCCCGATTAGGATCTGAAATAGAGCCATAAATGGGAGGAGGATTTTGCTTATACAGGTAGCTCTTTCTTTTTCAAAGCTATCTCTATTTTAATCGCCATTATATGATTGATTAAGAATGGTGATTATTATTTTACTTTCCCTGTTTTTTTGAACGATTTACGTATGCACATACTAGCAAGTTTTTCTTTCATATTGGCACCATTATCAAATTCAGAAAACTATATCGTAGATGCGTAAGGCATGACTGCATAGACTAGGGGGTGAGTAAAGAAATACTAGGACTTACGGGCAAGGAGAAAGAAGTAGAACATAAAATAGCAATTCATTCATATATGGGTATAATGGTAGTGAGACACTTAGGAAGATTAGGGATGTGTATTTATAGGAATTCTGACTTTCAATTTCAGTTCCCGATGTTAGTGTGATCATAAAATAACTTGGTTGGTCCACAGAGAGACAAAGGATAACCTGAGAGGTAAAAGATCCCTAAAAAGGTTTAAATCGCTTTTTAAGCCATTATGCCGGAAGTCAGTGCGTTGTAAGTAGTTCATGGAAACGAAAAAAGACCAGGAATTACCGAGATACCGATAAATACCGAGAAACCGACCTTCTGAGAATCACCAGATGCTTATTTAATATTAAAGCTATCATCTTAAGCATTTAATTCAGCAAATAACTTTCCTTTTGCTACCTTGATGATAACTCGGTTATTGAAATGCTCATTGGGCGTTTCTCAGAAGGTCCTTGTTTCCATGAACGGCAAAAGGATCGTATCAACACCCGTTTCCCAGTTTTTCTCCTTTAAGCTAAAAATTTACTCTATTTAATGATTTCGGTAATGGAATTCCAGCGGATTGCATTCGGAAGGATTCAGTAAGTTCTCCTTTCGCTTCAATCGGCGCTTTCATTATTTTTCCTTCGAGCGACTGTAATTTACGCGATAAGCCCTTGCTAAATTCATCTTCTCCGTTAATACTACCCTCCGTCTTTTGCGCTCCATCGCTTTCTCCCCTTCATCTGTTTCCGCCATTTCCCTTGTCTCGATCGCGCCTCGCATACGATTAATCAACCCCACTTTCCCCCTCCTTTACAACCACTCCACACCACCTAACTTATTCATCCGTCTTACAAACGTCTGCTGGCTCATGATTATGTAGGACATTAATGCGCGATGCTATGCTCTCGTTTACATCCGCGAGAGGCGTTTATGCCAATTACCTGCATTGCGATTTCTTTGCCATTCCAAAACGCTGTTTCGTGTTTTTTTCCGTGGATTCAGTCTAAGAGTGAGTCTCAATAACAGAGTAAACGAACGATTAATAGAGTTAAGGAGTTTCTCTTGATTTGAGAGTGTAAGAAATTTCTGATGAAACTGAATTATTGGGCAAAGTAAGAATACACAAAATTATAAATGTGGGCTTCCGGATAGCCATGTAAGCAGAGCGTTCGAATTTGCAGAAATTGGTCCTAGATTCGATTACCGGTGAATTACATCAGCTGTCGAAGCACTTTTAACAGTACTACTACATTATCTCAGAAAATTTTTGATATTTTGGCTCAAATTTAGGGATTAAGCTGATTATATAATTTAGCAAAATAAAGTAGTTATAAATTATTAATAAGAAACAAAATATCAATACCTGCTACTTTAATTAAAGCGAAATATCCCCTTCCATTTCAAGAAAATTGTATTTATTTAGGATATTTAGAACAATATACACTTAAGTTACGGACTTAGATACTGGAGCATTAGTTCTCATCTGAGTAAAAGAGAAATGAAAGTAAAGAATGAAGTCCTCGTAATTATCCGCAACCCGTCTTTGTGCTAATATCGCTTCTTAATATTCTTAACACTCTATTTCTTTAAAACTTGAAAATATAGCTTTTTGGGTACTAATGTACCAAACACCAACTAAATGCTCTTGCATGTATATTAAAATGATAAATACAAACTGAATACTGTATACTTTCAATTATAAGACGTATTCGAATCTAAGTCGCACCTATGTTTTGGATTTCATGCAGAGAAAATTATATCACGATTATGAGACATTCTGTTCGCCGTGGTACGTGTCCAACACGACCGACAGTAGTTATTAATTACTAAATAGTATGCATGTCTCTCGATAAACCTTTAATAACGCAAGGTGTCATATGAAGCGTGTTATTTATTTATCGAATCCCACTGGCATACCGATGAAGGACATTGCGAACGTTAATAATTGCTTACGAAAAGGACGTTAACTGTCACGGGAAAGAGTTGAATCATAGCTTTAAACGTTATATTTAAAGTATCTTTTCTCCTCTCCGATATCTGCTGCCTGCGATATCACATAATAAATTCCAAATCTAAGACGCATTTGAGTTTTGGAAGCTCTAAAAACAAGAAAGGTGCGCTTTAGATTCAATATTACATTGTACATACATATTGTAAAAATGGGTATGAAAATTCGAGAAATCTTATCCCATTGCGAATTGAATGATTCACTATAACGGACAACAGAGATATCGGTAATCGGAAAACAATGAACGTAATACTTTTACCAAAACGCCAATAAAACCATTCAAAATATAGTGCAGAGGTAATATATTTACCCAAGGGTTAAAGAAAATCGCACGATAGCATCAGTAGGTGTATAGATATATTATTGCTTCGATCAGGCAGTTCGCGCAATAAAGCGTTACTTCATGAATGACCCGATCCATCTTTCCCCTTTCTTTCCCATCTTCTATCGTTTTCAGTCCCCTCTACTTGTCTTTATCGAGTTATTTATATAAACTCGAAAAGCATATCAGAGCGCAATCCTATGCCCAATGGATTTTCCGTCCCCTCGCCTCTAAAAAAAAAAGATAAATTTCCTCTCGGAGGCATTTTCTCTTCAAAGATCACCAACGGATGTGGGCGGAGACAAAATTAATTGAGACAACCATAATAAATAATTGAGCAATGTTCCGATGATCCACGGCGGTTGCTTTTCCCGTCAAAAGTAACATAGGAAAGTAATTTGTGAAAAATAACCCGAGGAGGTAATGCAGCAAATAACGCCGCAACGGAAACAATACTACATTAGAAGATGAATGCGTTCGTTATCGCTTAAGTTATGGGAATGGTCCACCGAAAGATCTTCATGCTTCTTCCCACGCCGCTCCAATCGGCCCTCCATTTCCTCCTCTCTTCCACGTTTTCTTCCATTTTCCTCTTCCATTTCCTTTCTGCTCCTTTACTTCAATCTCCTTCAATCGCCAGAGGCCGTCCACCACCTGCTCTTTCTTTTCTTCTCCTTCGATTTCTTTTCCCTCCGCCTATATTATTTACCCACATATCGATTTGTTTCCTTTGATAAACGAGCCACCTCTCGCTCATTGCTATCTCCCATTACCAGCCTCACTGCATAAAAAGTTATCGGGTTTTGAGGTGCTCGAGTGTTTCTTCCGCAAAATGCCCGGACTTTTTAGCTCTTCCGGAAATGAATTTTCGATTCACAAGCACCTTTTGAATTTTTAATGGTCTATAGACCTTGAATAGGATGATAAAAGAAATGCTTTTCAAATATTAATTTTTTATCGCAAATCGTGCTAAAGGAATGAAGAGCCCTTAATTTAGCGAAAAATTTAATACAGCTTTACATAAGGATCGTTTAAACACCAGTAAACTTCAACATTTGGGATACCGAATAGCCAAGTGGGTAGCGCTTTCGCCTCAAATGAATATGTTCGAAGCTGTCGAAGCACTGTAATCGATGTAACTTAATCAAACTTATTTGAGCGCCATAGAGAAAGAAATAAAATAGTAGTCTCCACAAAACAGTCCACAAACAGTTTTATCCGACGGGTATCTGTTTTTCGGAAACAATTCAGTATTTTTATTTCTTTCTATTCGTCGAAGCAAAACATAAATGAAGCTTTGTGGGCAATACCACTACTACATCAAAATTGGCATAGTTTACGTAACAGTGTTGCGAACGATAAATTGCTTTAATTATACTATTTAGAATTTTTCTGATGTGAAAACTGGGGAAAACTACACTTGGGAAATTATCTTCAAATATTGCGTGATTTTTGAACCTCCCTATGGTCAAAAATGATAAACGAATAAAAACCTGGACGATTCTCGTGCTGTACCGGTAGATGCAATTTCATTTATCGCTCACGATATCAAACAAGGGAAGCGTCTGCTAAAGATGCAATTAAAAGGTGATTACATTCATCGCATACACGCAAATCTGCAAGCAAAGATTAGGAAGCACATCTCATGAATACGGAATTGGTTCGAAGGACAGAAATTAGGATAATTGCCACCTATGGTGAAGGAAATTAATGATGCGATATCCGAGTCCGTTTTCATCTGTCCTCTCCTGCATGAAATTCATTCACTCAGTGGCTGGAATGATATTTTCTTCCATTAATCTATTCGGAAGAAAAATAACCGGGAAACGCTAAAGCTTTGAGTAATGTCGGTTTATAGTGGACTCTTTCAGCGTTTACTATTTCTAAAAGTAAAATTTGTGAGTTTTGTTGTAGAATTTCATCTGATAACATGTAAAATTAATATTATTAGTAAATATTTTGTAATAAAATATTTTGGATAATATTATACTGTGAAAGATAGCAATAAAGGTATTTTTGTCTAATGGAAACCTAAAACTCACTTAAAATTATAACATTTTTATACGTTTGTGTAGCAGAGAGAATAAGATAATCATGTCATGGATTAGAAATTACGAATTTAGACTCGTTTCTACTTAGCCGGAAGAAAAATCTGTCTGAAACCATAGCGTTAAAATATGTCTCAAACATTAATGGAGTTTATGAAAATAATAGAAGAATGAAAGAGTTAATTAAAGAGTTGACACATCATTAAGCTTCTATCATACGTTTAAATTTACATTCATTAATATTACTTTAAATAAATTTCGATATGCGGAAAATCTTGAAGTTAACTATACTTCTATTAAGTTTCATTTTACTCGCGGATGTTCATTTAAATTTCTTTTATAGCCAGGATAAATGATGATTGGACTCTAAATCGTAACACGAGCTGGATACTTGTTCAAACATTCCAAAGTACTACGGAACAAATGTCGAACCAAACTTCCGAGTACATGGAAAAATCGATGCCACGTCGCAGCTTCATCCTTCCTTCTCTTCTCCTAGACTCTTCTTTATTTTCTATCGAATTCTCCGTCCCAATACATTGGCCTTCTTTAATTTATTTTGCGATCCCATCCCACTTATATCTTCGAGCTGTTATCCTTCCCTTCTCCTCATTATAAATCTATCGGTTTGCCGAGTGTGCTCTTTCAATCCCTTTCCCGCCACTTCTTTTTCTTACCTTTTTATTTCTCTGTATCGTACCTTTGAGGTTTCTCCTTTTGTATTCGATTCCATTAATTTTCATTTTCCTCCCTACTTTTCTTTTATTCATCGCTTCCCATCTCATCCATTTCTCATACGCGCAGTCGGGGCATAAAATTCGATATCTTCCCTTGTCCTACACATCTTTTGTGTCCTCCGCCACAAAAATGGCTTTTGCGATATCAAATCTTCCCCTTATGCCTTTTGTTCTGCTTCGAGATCTAAAAGGTTTCCGAATCTTGACCGATTTCCGTTTTTTTTTCCTTTGTGTTGTTCGACTGCAGTTGAAAAGGTCCTTTAGAATGTAAGCTAAATTATTTCTTGCAATATGCTGGACGAATTACGAAGCTACTATCTGGAATTAAACTACTTTTGTAATCTGAATTGAAAATGACCCATTTCTAATTCATTCGACCATAGCATTCATGCGACCGAGATAACTATTATCATCCCGATAATTGACTATTAACATGAATATATTAACACTGCTATGTGCCAACAAGCACATCGTCTCATCCTATTATTACTATAATTATTTTCCATAAGGCATCGTAACCATTCTGCCATAAGTTACAACGAGGGAAATGAAAGTTATGCTTTCCAAAAATACGATCAAGGTGATATATTTCGATTTGCTTCGATTTGCATAACCTACTAAAAAGGCTATCGCGAATGCTATAAAGAAAAATATCATTAATAGGTTTACCATCAACGAGGTTGCTTTCTAAATAAAAGAATATTGCTCAAACATACCAGACCTGCACTTATCAGACTCGTAAAATATAAAATAAATATTAATTTCCCCGTTCATCAGGGTATACACATGGATGCATATGAATATACCTCTCGGTCATTTTATGTGCTCCCAAAATTCCCTTCTTAACCCTCCTTTCTTCGAGTCTTGATAACTAAATCCTCCTTTTACGTCATCCAAGAGATTTTGACTTCTCCTGTCTTTCTCATGCATTCTACCCTCGATTACTTTCTAGCAATCCGTCCTCTCTCAATATTTCACCCTCCCATCTCCTCCGACTCCGTTTTATTTTTTCATTTAAAACCCTCCCTTCTCTAACCACCTCCAGAATGTTCCTCGTTCTTTCTTCTATCAACCCAATTTCCCTTTTCCATTCCGCGCCGCACTAACATCTCAAAGGCATCTAATCTATTTTATTCTCCATTCTTGGGATCTCACAAACATTCAGAAAAACACTCCGGACGAAAGATATTTTATGTTTTCGCGATACTCGAATTATATTTGAATATCAAGCTCCAGGCACTTTAACAATCCGTGAAATAATGTTTATGCTCAGCGTACCTTCGGATGATGCTCGGATATCACTGTGTTGATGCATCGTTTCGTAACGCATGATAATTAATCGTTTATGGACGTGACATCTAACGTCATGTGGATGAATATCTCATATTATGAGCCGCATCATGAGATTTTGCGTAACTGACGGATTGTATTTATTCCATATTATGAGGTATTCTCGCGAAAAACTTGGAAAAAAGAGATTGAATTAGGTGCGCAGCGAAAGATAAAACGAATAAAAGAGGAAATTCAATGTCGCTTCAGATTTTTTTGCTAAAATAGTTAAATCTTCCCTCCAAATTCAGTAAAACGTGGTTAATATGCTCTTCAAGGGAACAAATGCACACCGCGTTATAAGCGGGATTGCGTTATAAATGGTGAAGGCATTCGAAACCCGTATGCGCTTCTTTATATATAACTTTTGGAGAGAGATGATTTAACGTCTTTTCGCCAGTAACCAACCTCAAGAATTGCTGTTTTTTTTCTGTTAACAATTCAACTATCTTCCCGTTGTCAAGTAAACAAATACAAATGTCAATATGAACAGACGCTACAACTGGCATATTACAAATTTTTATTTCCACAAATTTAAGCGAATTTTGCGAGGAAGATAATTCCGGAAGAATAATAAATGATAATATATTAAGTAAAGGATTGTCTATGTATCGACTGAGGCGGAGAATCAGCTCCTATTAGGATTAGATTAGCGGATTGTATAACATCTCGAGACGGGAAAAATTAGCTGGTAGTATAGCGTCTTAAGCGGCATTTGTCTAATGTGAAAGATACACAGACCGAGAAAAAACCGCGTATTAAACGGGATAGCTTAATAAGTGGGAGCGTTTAGAACGGGCTTTACTGTATCTAAATTACCACGTATTCTCTCCGTGCTTTTAAAAAATAAAGCAAATAATTATCGAAAATGCTTGTGCTTGTACATTATATTCAATACGGATGTAAATGCGTAAGATTAGAATAAATCCTAAGAAGATTTCATAATTCAATGCGCAAACCGTACATCTTTGAGCTCTTTGTGACTGGAAACTCCCTGTCGATAGCCACACCGAAGTTTGTAGATTCTATGTATTTGCCTCTTACGCTTCAACAATCTTGCTTTTCGATTCAGAGAGAACAACTTCGACATATAAAGTCGAAACTTCCACAGTTTCTCTTTCATCCAAGTTACGATCCATTTGTGAATTGCTCAGAATACACACGAGCTCAATACTCGAATATCTTACATTCTCTGTTTGGAGCATTTTCTTTAGGATCATGCTAGCGGCATTTTATTGCCAAGTCATCATCTGAAAAAACTGAGAACTGTAAATCGGAATCATTTTCCAAAGATCTCACAATAGACCGCTAGATTCTACATTCTACAGGAATTTCTACCTTTCCCTCTTTAAATTGTGATTGAGAATGTGAACTAAGAAATTCAAATGATGGACTGCTATCAAAGGAGAGGAATGCTAATGGCATCGGAATAGCCTTTTTCGGTCTTCTAGAAAGCGATTCCTTTTGGTGATGGAGAACAGTTAACCTCTCTTAAATGGCTCAGAAAGGATCTCTTACGGAGTGGGCATTCCTTTAATAGGAATATTCATCTTTCTTATCTTTAAAATATCATTTAGAGGCACGTTATTCAAAAAGTAAGAGACAGCCCGATACTGAATATCCACGATAGCGAATTGTACGAACTGAACGGAAAAATCACTAGCTTTATGTGACCATTATTTTATGAGCATTTATTAGGTCAAAATGGACATCTCCTCTACCTGACCTATATTGCTATCATTTCGATATTGATGTACAATTAAAAAAATAAAAACAAAAGCTACAGTTTGGAGAAAATATGCTCGCAGCTGATGGTTAGATGGAGATTAGATACCCACGTTGAGGGTTACAACCGTACAAACGGAGATGAAATATCAGCGAAAAACTATAAATAATAGGTAGATAGTATACTTCTTTATCTAGGAAAAATAAAAGTATAAAAAATCGTGAATAATTATATTCGCTAAAACATTTTATTAATGTAACCTAGAAACATAGAATGTTTATAAGTTGCTTCCTCTATCTAATCAAAAAATTAAATGCAATTGAATAATTTTTCTGATTAGGATCCGCCAAATATAAAGATGGGTAAACTAGATATTAATAGTATAGTTATCAAAACGAAGAAAAATGTAAGACCTTCGGTGCTAATTCAGGTAAAAGCTGAAAATATAGACCGCATTTCTCGGTTTAAATGAAAAAGTAAATGCGTTTGAATGAAAGATATGTGAAGGTTTAATACAGACAGACCAATTAGATTAATTTAGCTAAAGAGAAATAAAATTGAACTGCTCCGTAATGATATTAAAACCGATGCTTTGTTTTATCTTAGAACTGTGTGAAATATTTAAAATCTATTAAAAATTTCCAAATCGAAAATATAAAAAAACATTCTTCCTATTCTATATCTTTAATGATAACCTGTATAAATTTTCCAACATTCAAGAAATGACAATCTCGAGTGCACTTCTTTATTTTTTTCACTTCATTATTACCTTTGACTGAGTAAACACAGAAGTGACATCAAATACTCGGAGGATTAATTAATGCTGTCTCTTGAGGAAAAATATTTCTCCTCGAAATTTTCTCTTTAATCAATGCGGGTTAATCTCAATTTCATGTTTTCAACAGTCAAATATCTCGGGGTATTCATATTTTATACATGATCCTCAGGGTATTAATACTCGTAAGAGAAGGTACTCTTATAAATTCCATATTTTGAGCTAGGAATGATAACCTGTTCCTCGTACTGCATCTTGTCAATAGAGAGTAGTAATTTGGACTTATTTTGAAGATACTGTCGTAACTGGTCTAAATTTTCAGTATTAATTTCAGGTCTGTCTTGGGGTACTTACGATGTGTTTTAGTCTCCAAATACTGAACGAAGTTTTTGATTTTCTTATTTATCAGAGCATCAACCGTATGAATTGATAATGAATTTATAATTTCTAGGATTGGCAAAGTGTGGCTTCGAATAAACTAACATTCGAATAACATTGCTATACAACAGATCTATATTTATGAAAGAAAAATTCGAATCGAATTTAATTCTCGATCTTTATCTTATGCTTTTCATTGTTCAAGTTTAATACGAACATATTGCAAGAACGGAAAACTTCAGCCCAAATTAAAAATAAAGATTAAAGTTGCATGTCGATTACAAGGATATAAACTTCTCTAATATATTATTGGAGTAAAATGTGGAAAATCTCATTTCAAGGCGCGTTTTCAACGTGGAAGACTCGTAATACAACAAAGTATTATTTTCCATGTGATTAGCCAGCCCTACAAACTTCTTCCAAATTCACGGAATAATCTGGATCTTATTGAAGAACAAGTTAATGCGCAGAAAAACGAGCAGTGCGATTTCCTGAAGAATAGAAAGCGGCACAATATTAAAATGAGCTAAAATCCATATGTTAAGGACGTGGAAGGATATCACTCGTAAAATCTGTAATTTTCCGCACAGTTTCATTCGAGGTCGTTTTATGCATAGGCAAGTGAATCAGAAAATATCTGCTTCATTGCACCTGTTTTACGAACGGAATGTACGGCCGAGAAGTTCTTTTTTTCTCATCGTAATACAGAGCGATTTTGAAAGCAGACGGCTTTGAATAATGCGGAATTCTATTACTTGCTTCGAATTCTTCGTACGAGCTTTTATCGATTAAAACTGTCTATAGATCCACCGAATGAGAACTTTACGGAGGAAATATTATAAAATCAATAGCGAACAACTCGGTGACACGAGTTATCGATAAATTAGCTGAAGCGTTTAATTTTTCCCTAAATCTACAAACTTTCAGGTCCTTGAATCAGATATACGTTTTCTGAAGGATTCATAATAATAATATATTTATTGATCCAAGGACAAATAATTTATGTATGAATACTATAGGTTAATTTTATCAATTTAAAATTTTTGATTGCAATTCAAATAATTAAAAGTACATATAACTATATTACTGAACATGCATCTTATTACAATAATCACATAAACATTTTACAACCAGTATTCAAGAATCACAAAAATGTTAAACTGCCATGCAATGTTAAAGTACCATTAAAATTATTAGATTTAGATAAGTAACTATAGTTCTTATTACATTTTAAAATTATCATCTAACTGAGCAAGTCAACAAACTTAAGTCACATTTCATTCAAAAATTCAAAGCAAACGGTCTATCCATTTATTTCTCTGATTACGTTTCGAAATTGGAGCAGAGACAAATTGGTCAACATCTAAACTATTTCTTGAATATTCGAGTGAATTTCTTAAGATAAATCTCATTGTTTCATATTAATCCAAAAAGGCTCCGAAGTGAACGAGATTGATTTTTCCTTATGTGGCAGCGCATTGATTATGACAGTGGGTCAATTTTCTTCCGCTTTACGATCATTTTGATCGGTTTATAGGATATAGAAAAAGGAAATTTAGAGTAAGGTGGATTGTATAAATCTACATCGATCGTATCTCTAGGAACGAACGAATAAAATTTGGTCGAAATTCTCGGAATTTTGAAAATGATGAATTCAGTCTCAGAGTGGGAATTTACATCCGCTCTTCTCCAATATTTTTCACATATTTTATATCTATTGGCGTATTCCGCAAGGTTTGTGAAATCTTACGTCAATTTATTCGTGATATCGGGAAAGAAATTTTTTAAATCTGCTGATACCGAGACTCATTATTCAAATGGAAACTACAAGGAAATCTCAGTTTCGAATTCCGCATAGTTTTGCACGAGAAGGGGCTTAAAGCCGTCGCCGAAGAGCCAGGAATGTTTTCTTAAGGAGATATAAGGTTCACTGATGAAAGAACAAACAATCCAGAAAGCTTTTTGATAAAAGTATTGCAATCTTTCGAATGATACTTTATCCAGAGAAATCTCGTACCAAGATAACTGCAAGAAATGTTTAATCTTTTAATACAAATTATAATATTAGTATTTTTACTTCATACTTAAATGTACCTTTTCGGAGATGTCGATTGATTTTGAACATATTTTCATTTCATTCTAATTCTAGTATATTTTTAATACGAATATAATCTGTTAATTTTCTTATATCCCTTTTTTCTTATTTATTCGTATATTTTTCTTTTCTTTTGCTTGTTTGAAGAGCATCTTTGAACTTGCTACTTGACCCGATGGTCGCCTTTCTCTCTCTCGAAAGTTCATATATTCAATATGATGTTTCTTGCGTTCTTGTGACAATTTCCTACCATTTTTATTTTTGAGTGTTCTTGTGAATTTGTGTTTATTTACTTGTTTTCCAAAGGCTCGAATATTTCTTCTTGGTGTTTTCTGAAATATTAAATTCTTCTAGGTCCTTCTCAGTTACTTCTAGCCAGCTAATCTCGAATTTATTAATATTAATTGCATTAAGCAGACTTTTAGTAATTCTTTCATTGATCATTGAGGGCATTAAAAGAATCACTAAAATGTTATTATTATTCATTTATAGAGAAAAAATTATTAATATTTATGTTGTTAACTATTATGGACAAAAAGAATCACCCAAATATTGTTATTAATTTATTAGTAAAGAAAAAATCATTAGTTATTCATTATTCATTATTTATTTAAGAGGAAATATTTATCTGGTTATTTCCAGGAGAAATTTAAGGTGAACGCCTTCTCGCCTAATCTTAATAATGGTAATGACATAATAGCAGCAAACTCCCCTTCCGTCGACAGAATATTATTTTGGAGTATTTCCGCTCAAGATCTCGCTCCGTAAATTCATATTTTTTTCGACATTCACGTCTCGCTGCAATCACGGGTTACGCTAGATTGAATATGAGCGGAAATAGGTCAGAATCGGAGACGTTCGCCGTCATTTGCGACCATTTCACACGAAATGGCATCGATTCATCGGGAGTGGTGACCGGAGGTCGCCTTCAATTAATTAGGCAAAAGTGTGAGGCGATGGAAGTGTCCGCCAACAGAAGGTCCGCGTTGTGGAATTCGTTCTATTTGTTTACTCGTGGAGATTCGCCGTGTTCCTTCAGAAAATAATCAACCCAGCCACTCGAGGGCTGGTTTATTTTCTCTATGGTCTGCGGGAGACAACTTTGAGGGCACGTATCAACAAATGGAGCCACATCCGCTTGTTTGCCTTAAACTTGAAACCGGTCATCCATCACCTATCACCGCAAGTTATAGAACTGTGTGTAGTATAAATTGTGAAGTAGACGCAGGCGATCCACAAAAATGGAGTTTTTGACGATTTCACATCGATTATTTCATACGAAAGTGGTATGTTAATTTAGGACAAGCGTCGATTGCCAACTGAATTGAATAGTAAAACAATTTTATTAGCACAAATACTTTTACTTACTATTTTGTACATTGAGAACCTAAATAACTTTCCATTTACTTTTCTCAATTCAGATATTCAGAACGACATGTTGGAATAAACGTTGGAAACGTTCTGGAATATTCACTCAAGTGGTTGGAGGATTTGGGTTCGATTCCCTGTCCCATCATACTCGTTATAAGTCCATTTTTTCTTCGGATTTTTGAATGCATTACTTCAGTTCATCATTCAGCTCAGCATCGATTCAGAATTGAGTCCTTATAGTTGCTAGTGTTTGTTTATTTAAAATATCCAAATCACAAGGCCTCGTTTACTTATGAAAAGCATCACATGACATTCTAACACAAGAATATTTTTAAGTTTCCATGCAACCCCAAATTTTCTATCTTTTTGAATTGAAAACTGCCCAATATACTAATAACTAAATAGTGATTGATTTTTCCTTGTGAACTGAAATATATGAAGAAAAAATGGATTAAAATTGTCTTGAAAATTGTCTTATTGAACTTCAATGATTATAAAGATAAAAAAATCTTTTTCAATTTTTGGTACTTAATCTATTCCCGATGCCTTCCAAAGATACTTATCATACCTCTAATCAGATGAGATTATAATAGAATGAAAAGAAGCTTTGTACTTTTTCCTTTTTTTCTTTATTGAAGAAACAGGATCAGGTTTCGACGAGGAATTGTCTTCTCATCATCTTTAGTCGGCTGGAGAGAATTCTCTTCGTAAAAAACAGAACAACGCTTCTTTTTATTCCACGTGATGTATTTTCACAACACCTTGCCTCTTACTACGAATATTATACAGATAAGATTTGTTCAGATCCTGTTTGAAATTCTTGAAAATCAAGCCCTAAATCTTTCATACGTATACCAGCAAAAATTAAGTAATACACGTAAAATTAATATGTAAGAATAATCACTTAGTTCTATGGATATAGGATTGATCAATAAGGAAGCATTAGGGTCACCAGTGTTTCCCTCCTGTAATCCCTTCTCTCCTGTAGTTATGAAATCTAATCTTTTTAAAGGCATAATCATATTGCCCCGAACGTTATCAAGAATGCATATAATCGTAACTACAAGTTTGAGGCACTATTCCTTTGGGAAATAGTCGCTGTATTTTAAGACTGCATTTTGGTTAGAGCCAGTAGAATGTCCCCATACAGTCGTACCATTATGAGCTAAAACTGTTCCGACATTTCTCCCAGCAACTGCTTCCATCTCACTTATCACCAAAGTTGAACTTTCCAAAAATATTGCCTCCCGCGTATTTGATGTTTAAATGGGTAATGCCGTTCAGACATTATCTAAATGTCTGTTCATTGTTTTCAGAGAGCATGCAATTTGCGCTCTGTAAATGGATATTTGCAGATGATCACCGGAAATTAGACCGAAGCGTGCATCGCGTGACTTTAAACTTTTATTTACTCGGTCGATTTCCATGTTTTGGAAACCGCGCATTGGTGTTCTCGTGGCTTGAGTTTCATTTCCGAAGTTTTTGTGTGCTTTTATTACGCAGCCAAAACGGTCACGTTTTTTCACTACGATTTTCCCTCTATCTCTACTGTTAATAAGAGGCTGTTTGCAAAGATCTCCAGGAAGGAAGGTATTCTTTGAATTCTTACTACGTTTGCGCATATCATAGTTATAATGACGCTCTATTTACTGCGTACCTTATCTTCATGTGTGTTTATGATTATAAATAGCAAAATAGAGATTTTCTCCTTCCATTTAACCCTTAACATTTGACGCACGAGGCAGTATTGGCGCTCTGAAAAACGGATGCCTATTCTGATATATAACTACGTTCGATGGATGCGGCCGTGATGTTGTGGAACGTCATAATTATAGTTAGTTAGAGAAAGATACTTTTCACACAAACTTTTATTTTCCGAACTACCGGTTTCGATATAATATCATCGTCAGGTTCTAAACTAACTCTAAATCATAGGCATACAAAACTTGTTTGTTGCTTATGATATTGTGTGTCTATGCCCAACCTCTCTATTATAAGGCTGCTTTGTTTTAGATTTAGTTTAGAACCTGATGATGATATTATATCGAAACCGGTGGTTCGGAAAATAAAAGTTTATGTGGAAAAGTACACATCTTTCTCTAACTATGATAAATTTCTAATTTTCCGCAATAAATTGAGGAATTATAATTATTCTGTAGGACGTTTACGAACATTAACTCTCATTAAAATTAATTAAAAATGAGGCATGTCTGGGAAATAAAATTATCGGAGTTTTGTAGCCCTGTGGATAATAATTTCTCGAGATATTTAATATAGCATATGCTGGCGGTATAAAAATGTTTAAAATGGTGATTATTTTACTGATTCCTGTAGAAATTCTAAAATTACACGTCATTTTTTTAAGTTTATAATTCTATAATTTTATTCTATATTCTCTGCTTCTACCTATTTACTAAATGCAGTGAAGACGTTTAAAACTTCAAATTGCGTCATTGAGTCTAGTTAATTCTCAGCATGCATAATTTTGCTACTAAGTTTTAAAGTGTAGTCAGTAACTTCCTCCTCATTCATATTAAATACAGCAAAGTAATAAATTCAAAACTTAATTAAACTTTCATGTATTTCCAAATTAAAATTACGAGAGCACACAAGAGGAAGAAACATAATTTATCTATATCGAAAAGCACGATTAGCTTCGAATTCGGGCTATTCTAAACATAAAATCACACCTATGGCTTCAAACTGAAAGATTCTGATATTATGTGGTTCCACGGAATGTAGGTTTTCTTGTGTTTGTAGAAACTTTGATGCACAAGTATTTTACACGTAAAAGATGGAAGGATTCGATGGAACTTGCTAAATTATCAATTTTGAGTTCTCATGTTGTTGCTAAAGAATAAAACATAGCGAGGAATGGAGAAAGAATTAGTCTTTCCTCTTATAATGGCATGTAGAAATCTCAGGTTTCCAACTAAGTAGTCCCGGCTATAGTTTCGACATTTCGTTCGAGGACTTGGCGAGTATCCTCGTCCTGAAGATGACCCTATGGAACGAGGCTACCAAGTTAGAGAATTTCAGCGTAACGAGGAATGGTTATTCAGTCAAGAGATTATAACTGATGTTATCATACTCATGTTTTGAGAGATTGATGAAATTAACGTCCTATGTGAATGAAGAGTGAGGAAAATACATGTTGGCAGTTGCAAGTACTATACTCCTCAGCCATCATAAGAGCACTTCATTTTGGTTACTGTACTTGCTGTTGAAAGCACAGCAGTTGTAATACTATTACAGAATTGTAGAGACAGTTAAATACGTTTGGTTGGGAAGAAAAAGTTTTTAGCTAAAATATATTTATGTAAATTTTTTTATAAATATTAGAGAGAAAATTCCTCTTTGTGATTGGGATAGTATCGGCCAAAACTATAAAACGGCACATATGATGTGTCTGTGCCTTATGAGGCATGTTTATCTACTTATATCCTATGGAAATATTATCTAATGTAAGTACTTAAGTTTGTACATATCTTTCATAGTATTTTCTATGCAGATAAGCGCTTTATCTGTCTCTTCCATTTACAATCCTCACTGTATTTTTCTAAAATTGTATAATTATTTCGCTTCAGAAATATCCATAAGCCTTTTCATGCCATTTTATTCATATAGATGTGTGAAATTTATCTTCTACCTATCCATCCATCATTCAACAAGGTTTTATTTGATTCTCTTAATTCATTTAGAACCATTCACTCTCTTCATAAACCATTTTAATTATTCCGAATCCATCCACCCTTTTCACGAGTCCAGACCAACTTTGAATACCCCTTTCTTACCATATCAATTGTCAAATTTAGTATTGATTTTATGAAAAGTTCATTCTTCGTGAATATTGTGTAGACTTATCCACTTATATAATTCTAGTTCAGCGAGGACAGCCAGAAAAAGTTAGCCAATTTTCATTCATTACTCCCTTCATTCCTTACTTTTCCTCTCTCTGTTTAACTATATATTTACTAAAATTTTCTAAGCACTCGCTTGATGATGATGCGATGCTTTGAAAAACAACATTGAGTATCGTAATAAAAAAGTAATCGATTGGAGTAGAAGTTGCAACTTTTTCATTTCTTCATGTTATGAATTCCTACCACGAATTCGTGCCTGAAGCTATCTTAATAAAATACCTTCTTAATAAGCAGAATTAACAACTTTTTATAAATATGTTGGTCGATTATCAATTTACAAATCATAACGCAACGAAATTTCAAATTAAAAAAATCGATATCTTACGATTCTTCTAGTGGACCTGAAAGAATTATATGATATCGTTCTTCATCGAGATTTTTCACAGGTTCGATTGAGCGTTTTCGGCCGAATTAGCCTTTGGGCAACTTTCAGGTGTCACAGGGCGGATTTAAAAAAAATAAATATATACATACATCACGTTTCATATTTGATTTGGATGTTGAAATATAATGCGGAGGGAGTCGAACGAGTGATGCGGAACCTCCTGATTAGCCGAAGAGAAGCCTTTAGCGGAACGTAATGCCGTAAATTAAAGGTTATGCTGGGAGACATCTAGCGGCGAAAATGGATTTTCAATCAAAATGGGACGGCGAAAAAAGGAATAGCCTTTAGCGTTTCGTTTTTCAAAGTCATCAATCATTTGGAGGCGTCCAATTAGGAACGAAAAATGTCAACCGACGCAGCTCTCAAAGCGGACCGCAAACAGAGCAAGTTGTTCATTCAAAGTGAATTTCACTTACGCTGGATGAACGTCGAAAGGGAAAAGAAATTTATGCGAGGAATAGATGGAAGAAAAATATGGGGAGGAAAGGAAGGAACGGGGAAGGCAAGGAGACTAATTTGAAGTTTTCCGGGGCAATCTGATGGAATATAGAGGAAAAAGTTAAAGTTGCCCGAGGAACTGTTGTGATTGCTGTAGAAAATCGTTGAAAATTACCGACTTTCGCCAATTATTCCTATACCTTCGTTTACCTTTTATTTTATATTACAAGCCATTTCAGATGCAATAGAAAAGGATGCCATATTCATCAATGTAAGTATGAATATTGGTTTAAAATTTACTTTTAAAAGATCCTACTTAATTTAGTCGTAACTTAAAAGAAGAATTTCCCAAATTATTAGGTCTAACATGAATTTGAAAAATATATTTCTAAGGTAAAGTAACTTAGAATTAAAAATAAATTCCGGATAAATTATGTATGTACTACAAGTCTGAAAAAATATTGGATTGCAAATGATAAGACTTCGGAGTCCTTACCAGACTCAGAGCCTGTACGAGAGGGTCGCCACTAAAAAAGACTTACTATCTTTTTCGGCTTTTTACTAAGTTACACCTTCAATTCGCTGTATAAAATTCTGATGTATATAAAATCTCAAACCGTAGAACTGCATAACGTAATGATTATTCCCTATAGAGATCATTTGTAGCGGTAATTTTCTTTTTAATTTGGGAAAATACTTATTAAAAATGTTCCAGATCCCTTCACAATCTTTTTAGCATTGTATCATTGTTCATCATTCCCAAGTTTATTCGGATATTTTTGGTACTGAATAAATCAAATTAATGTTCCCAACAATGATAAACAAGATATGCATCTTAGTTGGTCAAAAAGACTTAATATCAACCAGAAGATATTCTTCGAGAGGAGCACTGGAAGGCGTTTATGGCGATTGGAAGGAGGTTTCATTAAATGAGGCGATTCAATTAATGCGCAGGGGAAATGGTCCTCACAATAGATTAGAGGATGAGTTGAGGTAGGAATATTCCAAAGGAAATGTAAAGGAGATGAGATGATGAACAGAAATTATGAAGGCTCAGAGAAAAATCAACGGAGGAAATGAAGGAAAGATTGAGAGGAAACGCTGACATGAAATGAGTTAAAAGAAGGGATTAGAGATGGCAAACTAATAGCGAAAAAGTGTTTTAAAGGACCCCCAGAGGAAGCAGTTAAAACGGGATGGGTAATATGGTCGTAATCAATCCTTTCTCTCTAAATATTCCTTTCGTTTATCCCCTAAAGAGACGAAACCGTTCCAATCAACTTCTCTCTCATAATTGGAGGGATAGATAAACTCTTACTAATATAAATATTGAAGTGCGAGATTAAATACAGAATAAATCAGAGAGGTTGGAGATTCAATCATGAAATATGGTTGCATTACTATTCTTTTGGAGAAGGGAATCTCTTTCTGACAGCGTATTTTGGCCAAATTCCATTTTCACAATATATTTAATTAGTTAGATGATTCATTTCGTTTTAATGGAGCTCGAGAGAAATAAATCTTATATTTTTCCTCCCAAATCATGAATTGAAATTCTTGTGGAATGGTTTGAACGCCTCAACTTCAGTGAACGTAGGTACTAGGTCTGGTAATACTCCAGCAGAAAAGAATACCATTTACAAGGGATGTTATGCATATAATTGTGAGAAATAATTAATGAATAATTTAATTGTATAAATAATTGTTGATTAAACGACCATAAATTCGCTGGAAAAACCCCTTCTCGACTTAAAATATAAAGGGTGATATTTATATAGAAATAACTTATTATAAAAAAGCTCACTCGCAGATCTTGTGCTTGGTGCTAACAAAAACTAAATCATCACTGAAAACTGCAAATGAAATTGAAAATCACCCTCTACACATCGCACATCATTTAGAAGAAATTATTATGCGCATTGATTTGTTTTATTCTGAAATCTTTATCTTAGCGATGAAAGAACTCAATTAATTTCCCCTGTGATAAAATAAATAATAAGCGCTATATCATACCTTTCGAGTATGTGCTCCATATAATATATAATTTAGAGTAGAAATGTTAGGGAAAAACATGAAATTCAGAACTCAAAGTCATCCTCTTCACCGTCCATCCCTATATTATCGACACCTCTATCAGTAAATTCTACTCTAATTTCGGTGACAAAAGGTGAATTAATTTACCGTCGAATCTGTAGGTAGTCAAGTACATAAAGGTAACAATTTATTATCCGGTTGTCTCTGCGTCTGAGATTCCCTATCGACCCTCGCAAATGAAGGCATTTGTCTACCTCTCCATTAGGAGGCAGCACTGATTTTTGCCTAATCAATCAAATTCATTATCCAAAGGAAAATATTCTTGGCGTGAATTAATTAGCGTTGCAAGGGAAACGTGCTAGGGGATCAAAGCAGAATCCATCAACGTCCCTCTAATTGCACTTTCTCCAGCCATTACTCACGTTATTAATTTCGCCTCAAAATCCTCTCTCCTTACGCAAAACAGTTACACGTTCAGGGGTGATTCAGGAAAAGGACTCTCATTCCCTCAATTTTTTTATGATTCTTTGTTTGTTTTGCGATTAAAAATAGCAATACGCACGTTCGGGATGCTGATTAAATCCGCTTTTGCCCGGTATAAATTCTTTTCTTGACGGCACATTTTGACAAATGTTTCGACTAAGGTTGGGCCTGTTCAAACATCGGTCGTTCCTCAGGTACTACATAAGCTCTTTTTCTAGTCTGAACTCGCGGAAAAGAAATAAAACCGTGTGGTAGTATCTAGGGTCGCCAACTCTCTTAGATTCGGCGGGAGATTTTTGGATAGTCATGAGATAGCTCGTTCGGTGAAAGCGGTCTAGGATTTCATTCCCGTTGAGGGTTTGATTTGAGGTTTCCAATACTTGCGAAATGGCCTTGGCTGTCGAAATAATTTTAATAATACCACTACTACGGTTCTCTGAAATCGAATATCCCCGTATCCTGTATTGAGGTTTCTTCGCTTTTAATTAGTTATACTCGTATTACGGTCCGTACGCTAATTCATCGACTTTCGCAACTTATCGTGACTTATTTTCTTTCGTTATTTATTGCCATCGCTCTTCCTAAATAAACTAATTTTTATAACATCCTTTCCTCTAGACCTGGAAACATTTTTGAAGTTATATTTGACTGAAATGAAGCTATCTACTCACTTCTATGTTTCCGTAGCATATAGAAGGTTTAATCGATCAAAATTGCATCTCTGGACAGGTTCAATTCTGATAAAATTCAAATTTACGAAGAATGTATATTCTAAGGTAAAGTTATTCATAAAATTACCTCCCGGATCCCTCTGGAATTAATAAGTCTTGGAATGGAAAACTCGTGGAATCAATTCGTTGAGATTTGGCAACCCTGTACCATGTCATATATCCGGTCAAATAATTGTTAAGGTCATAAAAATAGTAGCTAGCAGATAGAAATAAGGCCAAGAATAGCCAATACTAAAGCGGATTACTTGAACAATAGAAATATGGAAACGTCAGGAAGAAGTTTTTGAAATACTACGTGTATCTACGAGGTATCAACTTGTGAGGCATTGAAAGTACTGAACTGAAAGGATACTATAAATTCCCTCGGAATCAAAGTAAAGGGAATGCAGAATCATCCAGCATGTTCCTCTGCATACTCTCTTTCTTCGGTTCCAAATCCCCTAGACTCTTCCATTCTGAGCTCAGGCACTTTTTCAGAGGCTCAAAGTGAAAATGCCTTGCGTTATCACCAGTCACAATGCTTGACTTGAATCCATATCGGCCGCTCTTTCATCTCACCACTCCCAATCTTTATGATCGTCAATCAGTGTCCGTGGGAGAAAGCGAGCCCAAATCGTCCCTTTGTCCATATTGCATTAAAAAGGGATAGGAAGAGGATTTAGGAATGCAAGTAATCTCCACAATTGGCGGGGTAACGACCACTTTGAAGAATTTCTGCGACTTTCCGAACGTCCTCTTCAATTCGAACTGTTACCTTTGAATCCTACCGCGAATCATCCGCAGTGCTCATTCATCTGCCACCGAATCTGGCACAGCATTCACAAAAGAGGAGCAGATCGAATGAATCCAATAGTTTCTCTGGCACATTCACCCTATTTAAGATACAATTTAATGTAAACATGTATTCCCATTCCCCTCTCTCTAACCGACGATCGAAAGGAGCTGTCGTGGCTGTTACGTCATCGCAAATGAATGATGTGCTCGCAAATTGAGACGTTATTCCCGATGCGTCATTAATTATCTCTAGTATTCCATCAAGGACGGTACTCGCTGTGATGATTGAATTATTAAATGTTTCCGTTGAACTCATCTCGCAATTATATTCAAATTTCAGGGAGAGCTAACTGAACGTTGGATAGAATAGAACAGTTTATTAATATGTAAAACTTTAACCAGTAACAGGGCAAAGGAAGCATTTTGCCAAAATTTATCTCGTGGGTATCTCGTCTGTTACTAATAGTTTAAGACGTGATTACATTACAACAATTGTAAATTAATTTTTAAATTACGAACTTCACATCACATATTTTAAAAGGGGAAATATACATAAAACTACATTGATCATTCAAGCAGGAAATTATTTAACATAAATTACCAGAATTAACAGAAACATTAACAGATATAAATTAACAGAAATTACATAACATTACCTATTTGTAATAAATTCTTCTAAGAATTCTCTTAAGGAGCCGTAAATTTCATCATTTATAATGGTTTTCAATATTTTAAGAACATTACGTGTTTAGTACACAGCTTTCACTGCATATCTATAATCAGTTTATATACTCTCCTACTCATAATTGCGGATTGTTTTCGAGCTATTTCAGTCTACGTCTAGGATATCTCGGCATATTTTTTCCTCTTTTCTCATAGATTTGGTCTGATTGCGCCATGTTCAGGGATTCTAGATTCACAGTGACTTATCGCATAAGTTGATATAGGTAACTGAGTGGAAATATGAGTATGACATTTTCTTTTAAAGCTTGCATGGGAGAGTCTCCATATCCCACATCATTCATAATGTACCACTTCCTTTTGTATTTTAAATATTGCCTCCCAATATGGGGTATCCCCAGAGAATAAAATTATGTTTTGAAACAGAATGAAATAAGACATAACACACAGTTAACCTTGTGGACATACTGGTGACTGAAGAGATGCATAACATGCTAAAGCAAGCCTTGTTCTTGAATACAACGGGTGCATTGTGGGATTGTTATGCCATTCCTACATAGCCCGCATTAGAATAAAGGCGAGGTTTCAGTGTATTCCTCTTTGAAACATCAACGCATTTCACAAACCTATTTAGACATGGATGCTGGAAATCTGAGTTGCTTATGTCTTTTGTTGTCACTGCCTAGAATAAGCGATGTTGAAACTATTATTCGTTTGATTTATGCGATTTTAAGTCAAGAGAGATAAGAGTTATTAGTTAAATAATTTGAATCTTTTGCCAAAGTCAAGAATTCATAAGAAAGAATTCATAATAATCAATTATGGAAGAAGAGTCATGTTTTCCTGTCACAAAGAGGGCTTACAGGATACATGTTGACGAAGATGACTACAGAATACTCTATTTTAAACGATTTCTAACAAAATGAAAGAACGACAAGCTGAATGTTTCACAAGAAAATATCTTAAATTTCTCGTGTAACAACACTTTTTTTATTCTTTCCGCAGTTTGTTACAGTCGAAGTCAAGCCACATCAGTAAAAAAAAGTTCTACTCTACATAATAGGAGATGATTATATATGATCAAATTCTTTACTCTTCCAAAAATTCTATTTGCAATTTTTCAATCAAAAAAATTCCTGTGAAACATGAATATAAGAAAAAAGGGACCGTACCTAAATGCACGTCACATCCTCACTCAAAGCCATCTTTTGATAAATTACTAATTTAATGTATTGCTGTAGAAATTTATAAGATCTAACGTTTTCTTCGTTTGAGTGCTGCATAAGAGAAACGAAACTGTCAAATTGTGGAGCACTCTTTTACAAAAGTAAAAAATTTTAAACTGAAATATTTCATAATTATTCCAAATCAGTTCATTTACAATTAACAGAAATTTCTCATTTCTTTTGGAGTTTCGAATAAATTTTCTGACCCAATTCATTCAGCCTCGTGCGTAAAATTAAAAGATGACCTTCTTTTGCTATCAAAGAGTCCCATTTGCAATTAATTTATCTCAGTCCACAAATTTCATAAAGGTTGTAATTCAAAAGATGCAAAACTAATGAGAAGATATTTATTTCACCAATATTGAAATGAATCGCACTTAGAAATCTCAAATCACTGCCACGAAGGAAATTTTGCAATTAATTGGAGCGCTAACCACCAAATATTAAGAGATTTACAAAAACGCCAAAAATCTCCTCTGTTATACGAAGGGAATCATTTTCGAATGTTGATGATAGATTGAAAGTTTCCCATACTAATGTGTTTCAGTTGGAACAAAATCTCTATTCTGAGTATGTTTATGACGTGTAATAATGAGAAATATGCCTTCCTATTGATCTAATAATGCTCAATCAATGTGTAAATGAAATGATTGTGGTCATTATTAACAAGGCACCCTTAAAATCTAATTACGTTTTCTGGCTCGTAATGGAAATGCACGTTAACACCCATTGATTAAATCGCCTCATTTCACAGAGCTGTTAGAGCTCTAATTTGATTTTCAGTACTTCGAATACAATATCGTAACTCATCCTCTATGAGCAGTTCCTGGTGTTAACATTTTTGCAATAAACCTTTCCTCGGTTTCATTACAATCACTCCATCTTCATTAAGGTTGAAATATAGCTGTATGAATAAGCTTCGTAATTTATTGAGCATACACAATGGAGTATGATTCGCATGGATATTATATTTATCAACAACCTTGTTATTGTTAAAACGGAAAGTATGCTCTTTTAGTTCTATTGTTGTTTTGAAAGATGTATCTTCTATGAAAATTAAATTTAAAAATGTGGTATGAAACAGTAAACATCGGAACGGAAAGATTGAATGTTGATTCAAGCTTTAACAGGCTCATTAGATTATGCCATTTTTACTCCCTTTATCATGCATAACAACTCTAATCTGGTACACATGAGACAAACACTGATTAAATGTTAAATGATGTGTTTCATAGCTTTATTTAAAATATGCATATGGATGAGATGTAAAAATGCAAGTGGTGTAGGGGATTGCTAAGCAGAGCGATGTGATGTGGGACTTGTCCTCAGGGCCATTTAGCACAAAGAAAAGGAACAACTGCTAATAAGAGTAAATTAGTATTGAAAACGTTAGTTTTCATGTAAAAATGTACGGTAATATAAGGGAGATAACGGATCAATTATAGAATCTCTAGCCAACATGACCAATGGTAGAATCTTAACGCCAGGTATTTCAAAATGTAGAATTTCCCCTTATCATAGATGATGAAGCAATCCAGTGTCCCTGGCCTTAAAATAGCTCGTTGAATTCAGTAGAAATACCATCAGGATTTTATATTGAAGGAATTCACTGCTCCACATTCCAAATGAGCTCAACCCAACCCAGCTAATTACAAGATCGCAAAAAGTGCTGGATTATGTACGCCTACGCTATCAATTACGCCTGTGCGCAAGAGTAACTATGCAAGTGTCTACATATGCAGTCATCTCTATGGCAATTCTGCATAATATTAGGAAGTCTGGGTAGCGATCAATTGAAATGTAGCACCCCCCATGCTTCATTTTTGGAATACATTGTACAATTGATCTGAGGTATCTCTACCTACTCTTTATCTATATATTGAAGTATTGCTGAAGCTAGGACATATCTGCATAGTAATTGTCAATAAATTTGTATTATTTATTCTATCGTAATATAATATTGTAACTAATACCTTTTCCACCTGAATATTAGTCCAACTTTAACGAATGTATTGATAGTAAATTAATGATGAATTCAATAAAGACGAGAATATTTCAAAGGTACACTTTTAAGCATATTATATTGGAAACAGTATCTCTGTTTTCAGAATCATTAATCATGACCAAAGTGAGTGAAATTGTGAATGAATGAGGCAGCTCGACTTAAAATTATTTTGATCGACACACGGAAGCGCGCGAAGGTTCCGAATACACCGCAGCACTTAAATTCATAAACGTAGTTCCAGGTGGTATTTTTGCGTTAATTCTATTTTCAAGTAATGTCGGCCGCTCGTAATTCTCTGTATAAATCGTTAGCTTTCCTTTTTTTTCTCTTCGTTCCATAAATACTCGTACATCTCTGTGCCTATTCTTTCCCTGTTCTCTGCCCGTCCATCATAAGTCACTCTGCAGGGGTCGTTAGCCTGGGAAATGCGTTCCGAGTCCCGAATATGATGATTTTTTTTCTTGCTAACATCAAAATCGTAAAGAATTCTTGATAGCATTTTCATCATCAAAATCTCATAAATGAGAGCGTTTGGAAGCAAACCAAGATCTAAGGGTTAGCGTAGCGTAAATATAGGTACTTTGCTATTCTATATTTTGTGAGTATTTCTTGAATATCTTATAAAACGCGCTCTCCCGGAATATAATATCTTCGGTGATTAATAAAAAAATAATTATCAACGCTCAAACCTTTCAAGGATTAATAATGCAGACGCCATGATTTTATTATGCAAATCGACTCAGTAGTCCATTTTCTTGGCATAAAAAACCTAATTATACATTAATAATTAATATTGTTTGAATTTAAAAGTTGTAAAAATTTACAGTGTGTAAAAATAATCTAATTTAAATATTTCCTCTTTTCAGGTTCTCCTATAGCAGTAAGAAAGACTAAGTCAAGAGGGGAGAACCTACACTTCGTTTTCCATCAGGTAATATAGCAATTTCTGCATGAGAAGTGATTCTTTGAAGCGTACGTAATACGAAGAAACAGTTAAATTAATCGATATTAAGGATCACTGCTAATAATTAACCCAGATACATACTGATTCATATTTGTATTGAGATAAGAATGTCATCTAACCCCTAGTATTTATTTCTTTCCTCAAAATTAATTTTTCAAACACATTTCTTCTTTACTCCCCACTTACCGGATAACGTATCTGAATATTTTTTTAAAGTGTTTAAAGGTACATTTTAGATAAGAAAGATTAAATTATAAACCATTTATATTCCATACCCAGAAAATATTAAACGTTACATACGAGAACTTTTTGCATAAAATTAAAGTAGGAATTAGATCCTTCTAAAAGCTCTCTCTACGAAATCATCTATTAAAAACTGCTTAAGCGTTGTAACTACGAATGAAATTTGAAATTAAAAGAAAATTATAAACATTGGCTACCTTTTGATTATTAAAAGTTGGAAAAGGTACGTAATTCACATTCAAGTGTATCTGAAAAATTATCCTAATTTTTCAGAACCTCTTTCATGCTGCTTGCATAAAGAAAGATCTCGAAGTTTATGACTGTAGATACTCCTGCGGTGAATTAAATGCGCTTGCGTTTTTTTATCCGACAACTACAGTTTTGTAACGTTAAGAAAATACTTTGAAGGAATTCTGCGAGATTCTCATGACGGAAATGAAACAGTCGTTCATATCCTGCATATTATTATGCACCTATTCAATTATTCGAGAGGATTCGGTGGGTTATATAATTGTTTTGAAATATACAATTGTATATTTTTAACTTGTGGCTCGATTTCGTCATCATCAATCGAATTTTTGTTATTGAAAATTATCAAACCGACCTTGATAAAGTTCCACGTGGTTACAGACACCGGTTTCAAATCCAAAGCGATGCATATTTTCTATTTGTGCTCAAAATTAGACTGGATACAACTGGTTTTAGATGGATCAAGTTATGTTTAATCACACCTACTTCTCTTTTACAAATTGTCAAAGGTAGACAATTGACAAACGTTTCGTTGCATTTGGACTGAGTGGGATATTTTCTCACAGGGTGCTTATATCTGCTTCATTTGAGCTTGATTGGTTGTCGGAAATCCAAATAAGCACGGCAAATAATTAATCCAATGTAACCAACTCTTGGTTAACACCCAGTGAGCTCTCACATAACATCGCAAAGGTATTAGTGACACTTTGTAAATTCATATTTAGGACTCACTACACTTAAACCCACAGTTTAATCTAAACAGGTGCCGATTAACACTCATTATCTTCCTTTATTAGCAGGAATTACGTGCGATAACGCGACTGAAGGTAAATCATTACTTAAAAATTCGGTACACAACCTCATGTGATCAAACTTCAAGTTCCTTTTACAAATACAATGGAGTTGAGTAAGCCTTATTCTGTTTAGTTTCATTGCAGCTGGTTACTAAAGGAAGTTTCATTAAAATTGCTCTACAGCTATTTCGCTTCCAGCCGAATCGAACCTGAGACCGCTTTCACGAACGCGCTACCAATTAGGCTCTCCGAGATCGAATCACGTAGATGAGCAGAAATAATACAAAAAGGATCTAATACAGAGTGTAATTGTGTCTAATAAATCTCTTATTTCATTTAAATCTTCGCTACAAACTTCATTATACTATATAAAATTTGAAATAAAGTGATAATTCGAATAAAAAGTGTACAGACGAAAATGACTTCGTGGTTCTAAAATCCTTGTTTTGTACTTCGGAAAAAGTATAGCACAACAGGAAAGCAACCGCAAGAAGAGGAGGTTGAATAAACAGCAAAATCTATAGATAGCTAACTAGAGTTAAAGGAGAAAGTCGGTTAATACATCTGAATCTCTAAAACCCAATATAAATTCTTAATATAAGGAGATAAAGATAACTTGGACGGAGAGGTGTGTAGTTAGGACAATTTCCAAGGAAAAACTGATATGAGAACAGTCTAACAGGTCCGGAACACGATTCCTAATCTTTCACATTCCAGGCAGATCCTTTATCCGATTACGTCAGAAATTTTTCACGTCAATTTTTTCGGAAACACAGATATACTTCCACATTCATAATAAAAATAATCAAAAAATAAACAAAATAATCATGAAATACAAATAGATATATTACAAGATAAATCTAGTTAGATTATGGAAATGTAATGTTATACTTATTACTTATAAACTTTCACAAAATTTTAAGCTTGTGTATTTTGACGAAAATCTAATATTTAAAAAAATAGTGGAGAACATCGGGCATGAACCGCGAAATCTTAATGGAAACTAATGAAGCCCGGTGTAGGCGGAAGCTTAAACTTCCCTGCTCTGCGTGTATATCGTACTTGTATGAAAAGAGACACGTTTCGCTATAAAATACCAGAAGCGTAGAGGCTAGCACATGAATAGCCTCCATTAAAATCTATGTAAATCAGAATTAGGATTCTGGCTGAGCACGGGCATATCCCTCACATTGGACTACAGCGTCGAGAAAAATGATGCGTTCTCCCCATTAAGAAATAGTTTTATCGGCGTTATATCACTTGAGGGAAGAGGCATGAAGAGAGGCGAAGATTGATGGATGGAAGTTGGCGAAGAGTCCGGCGTAGTCAAGGTAACGCACACGGGATGTTGCGGAGGCATCCCAAAAAGGCCGTTTAATAAGCGAGATACGATCTCCTTTTTGATGAATGAACTCGGCTGTTGACGGTTTTACAAAAGCCTACTAAAATAAATCAATGGGAGTGGCTTCCGACGGTATAGAGCGCGAAAAACTCCGAAATTTGCCTCGGAGGTGAAATTTCCAGCGAGAGCGGAGCATCGCAGTTGAGTTATGCGCCCTCGGTGATGCTATTTGACGGACAAATTACGGAAGATCGTTATTTTCCCTTATCCGTTAATCATTTTGTTGTACTTTCGATTCGGCGGCCCTCTTTCGATATCGATATTCGCACTTCGATATTCGAGAGTCGGGAAAAATTGCTTTTCCGATACAAACCTTTTTGATCGGCGCTTTATTATCGAAGTGAATATGAAGTGCATACATTCGGAAGGGGGCTTTTCTCTTTGGAGTGGATCGCGGGAAGAGAATAAACGTGACGGCGATGTCTCAGAAGGATTTTGGGCGTATGGAAGAATCTCTTATGCGATAGCGGTTTCGAAAACGCGTTCGGAACAAACATGCGATAATTAGATTTGCAGAGAGGTTATTTGAGGAGAAAACAAGGGCGTCCGAAAAGAAGAGAGACCAAATTAATTGGCAAATAGGAGAGCAAGCGGACCGCCATTAGCCGACATGTCGTTAAATGCTGTACCGATTAGCGGCCACTCATTCCGGCAAATTTAATTAACGGAATTTCGTTCCGATCCTTAGCATATTTGAATTCCAATAAAAAATGATTAGTTACGTATAATTAAATGCTAAAGCCATCGGGAAATTTAATGGGACTCCGACAAAGCTATTTTATGCGCAATTTTAATGTGTTTTTAATTAAGCTACTTGACATAAACTCCGAGAATCGTTCAAATTATATTTTGAAAAGTTTTCTCAATCATTAAACACTTAACATGTATTATTAACCGTTTCAGTGCGGAGTGATGCATGATAAATTATGCAGTTGAATAATATATGCTCTGGAATAGATTTGCAGCTTTTGTATCCGGATTAACCTTCCAACCTTAAATTCAACCATAATCCATCAAATCATTTTAGTCATTTTCTTTATTATTCTATTTTACAAAGATGTAGTAGTTCTCAGAAAATATTTCTGCGTACTTGATAAAATATACTTTACGTTTCCCTGATTCATTTTATATTGTATAATTGAAATAATCGACTGTATAGTAAGCACTTTCTTTAAGAGATGACTTATCTGCTTTTTATAACATCTCAGTAAAGCCAGTCATCTTTTCTTGTAAACTTCTAAGGATCGGACGACCTATCTAATGATATTTTAGTGTTATCAGATCACGCTTTAATCGACGTGTTCCTAAATATCTGGAGCGAGATGCGGTCATTAATGTAAAATCTGAATTAGATTGCATTATTCAAGATTCTAGAGCCGTGTTTCCCAGCGTTGGATTATTTGATTTTATAGGCAATTCCGGAATGTGCTATCAACAGTGAGGTTTTGAATTTGATTATTCTATTTTTCTGCAATAGGTTTCCTTTGAAACCTTGTTAATAAGTTAATTTATTTATTCTTTTTTTGAGATTACTTTTGAAAAATAAGAATTACGTGTAACAGAGGAACTTTAGAATATCAAAGAAGCTTATTTAGGACACGATAAAAGCTAATTTAGGAGAAAATGTTCTACAATGGAAAAAAGAAGTAATTTTCATCGTATATTCTAGTGAAAATAATACAAACGTGTAATTAAAAGTAATTTTATACAATTAGTTTTCATAAGCTATAAAATGTTTTAATTAATTTTAGAGTTGACGCGTATATATAAAAAATTCATTGACCTCAGAAAATTTTCTGTAAACTCTTTGGATGGATTTAACTACTTTTCTGTGCAGTGTTTCCCGGAATAAATATCCATCGCTTGCTCATAGTCGGATCCAGCATTATCTTTTCAAGATCAGTCCTACTCTTCGGGGATATCTTCCACTATCCAAAGAAACCAAATTTGCATTGATGTTAGAGAAAAAAATCTGCTTTTTCGATAAGTATTTCGATCTGATCAACTCTCCGATCCAGAGGACTACCATTCCTCTGGAGAATCCCTTCATTTAATTGACTCCGTCCAGGCGAGACACTACCAGTAACCCTTGATTACACTATCCTTTCAATATTATTTTCACCGGATTTTGTAACGGTGAACTGATTCTCAACTTTTAATTTCTGTCATTCTCTCTTTCCCAGTCCGTCCCTCATGTCGCACCTGGAAACTACCGTAAATTTTGCCCTTTCTTCGTGAATTTTCATGTCGGGCCGAGTTCAAATGGCATAAAAATTGGAACTTTCACTCCTGCTTATTTCGTTGCCCCTATCTTCACTCAGCTGCTGTTTCGACGTCATGAGCGAACCTTATCTGATCGATCTCATTTTCTCCACTACTCCACATTATCCAGCTCTTCTATTTTCTCTGGATGAATATATTAAAAAGGAATGGAAAAAACAAAAGGATGAGGATAACAAAAGGCTCCCGGAGTTGAATTTTCATGCTCTCGAACACCATGGATCGCCGCTTAACTATTCATGCGCCGATGATAAAATTTTCATTCGCCGTTATGGCGATAAATTATGCTGACACCTTTCCGTAAATAATCTTGGGTAATATCGGGCTCCCTTTTATATTCAGCCAATTTCATTAGCGATGCTGAATATCGCCATGAATGTCCGCGGGATCGAATTCATTTTCTAGCTCTTTTTTTTGGAATCAGAAAAATATTGAGAAAAATATGAAGTTTAAGATTTTTGTTTCGGCGTACCATCGAATCTGATGCAAGCGCACAATCCGATCCCAGGGAATATTAGGTAATTAATAGATTTTAATGGATTTTTTTTACGTATAAACACACCTAATACAGAAGCGTCCTCTTTTTCTTCTCTACACGTATACATTAATTCATAATGAAATTAATATGATACTTCCGTGTTTAAATACCTACATCATACCCCCTACCTGAAATTAATTCTCAATCAATCTCAGACTCATAATTCATTTCGTCTTGCAATCGCCTCTTCACACGAGTCTTTTCTGAATGGTTTCATAAAGTTCTTTTATCTTTTTATAGTCTTTTTATCTGCATCTCTTACTCGCGAATGCAGTCTCCCTTTTTTCTGCATACTTCACGGTAGACGTCAAAAGAGTAAGTGCCATTTTATTGCACTCAACACACACCAACAACGGAAATGATTTACGTTCGTGCGCTAACATTCATGCCTATTACTCGTTTTCCGTTCTCTGTTGGCAAGCTACTTCCTTCTAAGCTTACATTTCCTATTTTTATATTCCTTGCCTTGCGTATTTCTTCCGATGCCTGCATGGTTATATGCATGGATTACATTTTTCAGGGTATCTTTCATTTTCTTGTAAATCTCACCCATAGTAGACACCATTTCTTCACTCTTGAACTTAGTACTGTAAAGTTAAAAGTGTCTAGGAAAGATGACGCCTAGGTGTTATCTTTCCAGTCATTTACATATTCTACCCTTCCCTTTATTTCTGCGTCTGAAACCTTTTATTTTAGCTGTCGATCATCTTCACTACTTCCTCCTTTTACTCTTCCTTCTACCCTTCCTTATAGGAGCAGTTCAGTTTCTTATTTTGACTGATTAATTTTATCAATATCATTTCGTCTTCCACTCACCGGAAGTTTTGAAGAGAGTCTAAAATAGAATATATTATCCCGAGAAAAACGGATTTGAAAAAGTCTGACAGAATCGGGACTCGAACACGAGTCAGCCAATTGACTCTCTGACTCTCTGACTCTCTGGCCACTGTATTATCCATCCAGAACATCTTACATGCTGTTAGGGGAATTTCTATTCCTTCATTTTCTCCATGAATTTTTTCCTAGGTGCACATACGTACGTGCCAAATCATCTAATTTTTTTCCTTATGAGAATATATCATGTCCTGTTCCATAATGCTCCCTGTTTTATCTCTCGATGACAGAAGAGGAATCAAAGTAGGACCATATTATATTTTTTCACTGTTTATCAATATATTTCATTACTTATGGGATATCGACTGATGTGTTGCATACCTTTAATATTCTTTTGGATGATTTTTCCTTTATTCATCTTATTTCCACCCTATTTCCGTTTCGGGGACTTCTTCGTTCTGAAAGGGGAAGATTGTGCTGTATCCAAATGGAAGAGACATTCTTCTCGAGTCTTTAGCTCCACATCGTAAAATGTGCCCATATTATCTCTTCGATCGATTGCCGATCATTTTTCTTTTGAGCACTTCAGTGAGCTCCTCCTCCAAACAACTCGACTACAAATCCGAGAGCGATTCGCATCCGCCGAATACGTAATGTTTCGCATCTTCTCGTGTGAATGCCTACGCAGATTCGAGCGACGGCGAATTAACCAATAACCAAATAAAAGGATAAACTCGCAAAGGATGAAGAGGTAAGGTAAAAGAAGAGACGCCTGGAGAGAGAGAGATCTTCGGAAAAAGGTGCCCTTCACATATTTCCTCCAACACGTCATCGATAAATCGCTTAGGAACAGATTTATGGCTCTCCATTCTCCGACTTTTTCCTCCAATCCCTTTTTCATATCAATTCCTGCACATCGCATCAGGAGCACAATCTCAATCCCTCACCGTTTTTATGAAAGGGACGTTTCTCTTTTTAAGAAGTCGTCTCGGGGCGTCATTAATCCAATACGTCATAATTTAAATGAGCAAATGATGTCGTGTTTGCAAGGCTGTCGCAGCACCCCTCGACAGAATGTAAATTTAAATTCGCACAGCCACGTGATGTAAGGCTTTCTCTTTTTATTATTCCTCCGTTGCATTTATAATGCTATCAAGGAGTCCGATCCATTTTTCCCCGCAGATCTTTTGTCATCGCGTTCCGGATGAATTTTTTATCGCCCCCGAAAATGGCCCCGAACACATTGCCGTTCCTTTTCTAGATGAATGTATCCTACGCGCTATAAATTGTGTCGCTTATTCCATTTAATCGAGGGAAGAAAATCAGCCCGTTAGAAACATAACTCATGGAAAAAAACTCTGGATTGAAAGTAATCTAAATTTATCTTTGCAGTTGCTATAAATGTTTTGAAGTAGATGTGCGGGGGAGGGGGAGTAATGGATTTT
The DNA here is from genome assembly GCA_036926295.1 of Pachydiplax longipennis. Taxonomy (NCBI): domain Eukaryota; kingdom Metazoa; phylum Arthropoda; class Insecta; order Odonata; family Libellulidae; genus Pachydiplax; species Pachydiplax longipennis. The sequence continues at coordinate 25,899,480 of JAVFKF010000012.1, forward strand.
GCGCTGTACAAGTACTGCATCTGAAACAAATCCCTCCGCAAGAGAGATCCTCTGTCATGTCAACAGAGAACGGTGCCCACTAATGAAAATCCATCACTTTTAATCAATCGCGGAGGATTTAATTGTAAATAGGTCTCAATTAAAACCTTATCAATGGAACTGGAAACCAAAATTTATCAGAGTTATTAACATATTTGAATGATATGACTTTATTTTTTGAAGTTATTATTTTGAATGTCTTCAGTTTTCTTATTCCTTCTGTTGTTTGCTTAATTTCCATCTCAGAATTTCGGTATATCATTCATAAGTGCTTATTGTTGCTATCAAGGCTTTGCAGAATTGTACTCTCTGTTCTTTTTCTTAAACTAGAATCTGCTCGATATAAGTTATATTCCTTAATTCTTCCCAAAATATTTTTTCCTATTCTTTGTCTTCATTAAGATTTATTTTAATTGTCTTGAAGATAACGGCTTATTTATCGGGGTTAACTGAATTATTCTCTAATGAAAAATAAGGATTCTAAAAACTATGTAATAAAATTAGATGTGTCGATCTCCATTAGGAAATATTATCTCTATGATATAAATTCGTAGACGGCAGTGAAAATATCCGAAATCAAATATTTAACTAGCTATTAAATTTTCACATCAGACGCTGGGTTTTCGATTAATCTTGCATTGTTTACTTCCTAACCTGACTTTCTCTTAACTCTTCAAAGAGAGATCAGGATCGATTAAAATTTAACGTTGCTGATGTTTGACAAGTTCCACACCCGCTTCAATTTCAATTTTAACATGCATACATGGTCCAATTTAGCACAGTTACGCCAAAATTGCTAAGAGATGTATCTAAATATGTATGAGGGATTCAAATAAAATATGATTTAAAAAATTAGGAATTTATATTTAAAATGTCTTAAGCATTGTTTAACTACTATGAATTTCCTATTGTCAGAGCATAATTTTTAAAATCTTCATCGATTTTTTTCATGGTCCAAAAAAAATTCTAACACAAAAAACATCCGTAAATTTTCGTTCTAGCACACGCAGGACTTATGTAAGTCTATTTCTATGGAGCAATGGGAATGCGGTCACAATACCGTATCGCTCAAAAAAAAATCCTTGATGGGTTGTAGAAAAATATAAATGAGTCTATGTAACAATGAAAAGCAACGTACTACTTGCGGAATTAATAATAAATTCATTTTCTACGTCATGCACGAGTATTATAAAAAATTTGAAAGTGAAAGTTTGAATATTCGTATTTACTGATTAATCGTGTATCCACTCTCCATCATTATCCCGGATAATCTAGAGTTCATTGAATGCGTAAAAATAAACAAATCCGATAATCAATAAATTTATCTGAATTAATAATCAATCTGCTAATTCAGTAGGAAAAATAAAATAGATTTTCGAACATGGAAACAGCAGAAAAGAAGAATGGCCATGAATTGAATTTTTAACAAATTATCAGGGAAAACTTTAATCATTTCACAGACGTTTCAACTCTTTGTATGGCCCAAGACACACTAGTTCCAAAAAGAATACGTTTTCAAATACTTCTAAAAAATAATTCAAAATTGACGTTCCTATAAGGGATATATGAATGATATATAATGATATTAATTATATATATGATTCATTAAATCAAATATCTTTGAAAATAGACGAAAATAGACATAATTGATGTCATTTGCAGCAAAATATTTTTAAATAAAGAGGAAAATATAATTATCATCTCGTTACTCCAGTGTTTAGAAAAAATACAATTTGTAGCTCTATGACGTTAATTGTTAAGTACGTGACACAAGTGTTGTTTGGAGCTATGCTTTGTAGTATGGATCAGACAATTTTCCATCTCCATTGGCAATAAGGTAAAAATACAATTTATCACAATTTCTCCAGGGTTTTAATAAAAAGCAAAATAAGAGTTTTTCATGGAGATAATATGAGCATTTCATTAAATAGCATTCAGAAGAACATCAAAAAATTTCAACTGAACGGCTAATTATCTTCTCTTAATCAGCAATGACATCTCTTAAGCAATTAAATAAAATATACAAACTTTATATTCTCTTCCATGTCTTTTCATGAAGTTACGCCTGTTGATAATCATTTAAATTGTTTCTAAAATCATGGAACTGGTATTTTTCTGAGGTATAAATTCTCTTTAGTACTTAATTAGCCTTTTAAAAGAACTAAAAGTGGAGCTTTTTTTTAAATTTCGATATAGGTTACAAACTACAATCTGATGACGAAATGTTGTCTTTTGTGATTTTCATCTATTCTTTGAGTTGACTACTAATATTTATTGTACCTGAAAAAATTTTTCTGACTTTAACTAAAATCTTTCCCTAATTTTTTTAGCCGTCCTTACTCGGTTGCCATGTGTGTACCTACTTTCGTATTCCAGTTGCTACAAAAAAGACGTAGGAAAACGATACCTCTTTCATTTTTGATTCCGTCTTTATGCAAAAATAACTTTTTCTGAATGCAGTAATCTCTTGATGAAATCCACCAAACTTCTGATTCCGACAGGGTAGAAAATGAATCACCGAATGGAAAATGGTAAAACTGGGAGAAAATGTAATTCGATTTTGTGAATTTTCGAATTTAAGAATCGATTTTTAGTCAAAAATTAGTCAAAAATTTCAAACCAAATGGAAATATGCAACCCCTGAACTGAATCGAATCGAAGCAAATTTAAGTCGTGGAAAATGATATCCCCTTAACTCTTTACTTCGTTTTGTTTTTCACTTTTCTGTATAAAATTTGTATGGTAAATTTAAATAGGTACGCTTCTAACAAAAACTCAATACTAATCAAAATGGCTACAACAACGGAACTATATCTAATAAAAATTTCATTTATATAAGGTTCCAATAGTTTGTTGGTGAATGACGATGCAGATTAAAAAGAAAATTCGAGCTCCTATTTGGGAAATTTACAAGAAAGTAAAGGAAAAAGATAAAGAAAAAAAGAATTTAAATTAAAAATTTTAAAAATTTCTTGAAAAAAATTCGAACAACATATCAATTAGATTCGAAGTGAAAAGCAGGATCGCACTTTACTGTTTATCAATACATTTATTTACCAAATATTGATAAATAGAAGTTAATGCAAAGGGGTTAAAAGTCGAACACTTTCGTGTAACTACCTACGAATCGACTCTCTTAATCATACATAGCATTGGAATCAGATGTCAGATAGGCGGAGTGACTGAGAAGTACGTATACTGTATTTAATAGGAGTCCACATAGTTTCATTGCAAAATGCTCACCAGCCTGACAGCCTTCAACAAATACCTTGCAAAAGTACCCATTCTTAGTTGACCTCGAAAATTCCCCCGCCCGGATAATCCGACCACGGATATTCGCGAGTCTCCAATTGTTTCCGTCGCAAATTCAGTTGTGTTTTCTAATAAAGCGTTCATAAAGTTCAGAAATTATAACAGCGCGGAGATGAAAAGGCGACGTCCACGCTCGGTTACAGAGGAAGCCACCGCTAGATTCACGTTTCACAAGAATGGCCGTTATTTTTTCGTCGGAAGCGAATTTTGGAATCACGCTGAGCGGATAAGTTTCACTGTAATTTATTAATCGGCCATTTAATTTGGCGGCCATGGCCACGTTTGCCACAAAAGCTCCCCTCCCACCCCTCGCCTCATTTTTCCATCGGGAAACGGAAGGAAGCTGGCCATTCTCATATATCTAAGCATTTTCCTCGTCCCTCGCATTATTCTGCCTCCATTATTTCCAGCCCTCGTCTCTTTATTCCAGCCACTGAGTCGAATTTATTCGTTTGGCAGCCACACAGCGATCTGTTCCGCACGCAAACGTGTGCTTCCCATTGCGTGAATATTGTTTAGTTAATGCGATGATACCTTAATTAGAATACGCTAGCGACTGTGCAGCGGAACTATTGAAGTGTGTATCTCTGTGACCTTACCCGCACTTACCTACAAGCATGCTTAATCGCTTCCGAAGATCTCTAACGGGAATAGCTTTATTTAACGTGTTGATTTCATTTATGGATTTGACTAATGCGGAATTCTGTAGTTTGCCTTCCTATGTCTCTTTTAGACCAACAGCAAACATTGTCCCACTAATCATCTAAAGCAGTGGTCGCTAACTTTTTTTAATTACCTCGTCACATATCATCCAACGTTGTGTTCTTGTTAGCAGTATGACTTGCTTACGGTCTCAATAACTTAAATTAGTGCTCATGAGAATAATTTAGTATACTTATTTGTGAAAATAATTTTTACATTAAATTTGACGTAAATTAATTTTATTTGGTAAATATCCATTCGCATTTCGAAATTATAATTCGCATAAAAAGGCTTCTAAAATGTTCTTCACACTGTTACATCAACCCCATTTCTTTATCACCACTTTTATCCATTTTTATCATATAACCGACCACCTGAAAACTTAAATTACCCTCTACTGGGTGGTAGGGACAAGGTTGGCGACCACTGATCTAAAGGCTGAAAGTCTTGTCGCTTCAGGCAGATTCCTACTTTCTGCCATTCTCTTGAGGTCATGTTATGAATCCACCGTTAATACTGCTGTAATTTATGTAGATACTTTCCCCTTTATCTTCCTCCTTTTCCCTAATTATTTTCCCCTCTAAAACTCCTTTAATATGCCTGTTAAGTCTCAAAACATGACCAAAGAATATGAATTTCCTTATCTCCACCACATTCATCTGTTGTCTCTCTCCGTTCACCTCTTTTTAAATTCAGGGATTCGTTCTTTTTTACCCAACCAATTTTTGGCATTCTCCACCAAATCCACATTTCCGCTGCATCTAGATGGGCCCTTCCTGTTTTTCATAAATCAAATCAAATATTCGCAGCCATAAAGCAAGGTGTTCCAGAAAAAGTTGTCGCATTTTTTTTCCTCATTGTCAAATCTGTATGTGGGCTGGTTGGAAGGTTTTTCTTAGTATGGTTAGGTTTGCCATTGCGATTTTCCTTGTACTTTCTATCTAAAATCTAATATGACGTGTATTTATGCATTCTATTTTGATGCATTTATCCCTTAATATTAAATTGAGAGAGGGGAATAATCCGGAATTTTCGGATGTTGATGCTCTATTTCTGGACTCTGTGGAACAGATTTCGATGTTTAAATACGCATAACAGCACACTGTACTGCTTCTTTCCTGAAAGCTAAACAACTCTTTGATTCAATATATCATTCTGTACGTTTCTATATTTGTATTTTCCCTTTGCTTTCAAAAAACTACATGAAATGATACACTTCACTCACGGCCTTTGATTATTAATTTACAAAAAATTCTACTCTCGATCTCTAACCTCACTTCTCACTCCCACTTCTCAAAGGATTCATGTCAAACAGATTCGTACAGCTATTTTCCAGAGTTTGTCTTCCTTTTTTTATCGATTCCATTGCATGGCTTTTTATACGGAATGGCTCAACTCGCCGCCGCCAGCTCGCCGCCGCCGACTCGCCGCCGCCAACTCGCCGCGGGCCCAACTCGCCGCGCGCCCAACTCGCCGCGGGGCCAACTCGCCGCGGGGCCAACTCGCCGCGAGACCAACTCGCCGCGGGCCCAGCTCGCCGCGGGGACAACTCGCCGCGGGCATATTTGAAATGCGTTTAGAACTATGAAATCACTCGTTCTTCGCAAGGGTTTTAATTATCTAATATCATAGAAAGAAGAAACTAAGAGATCTGCTAAATTTTACGGTAAGACCATAGCACCACTTCATAGAAGCAATTAATCCTTGTTAACCCTTGATTGGTTTCTTGGGGTCGATATAACCCCAAGCGATATACGCGACGTATAAATTGGACTGCACGACGAATTTTTCTTGAGTTCCGTTCCAACTAAATAATGTTTTACTAAGATGTGGTTACTCTGAAATTAATCTTATGTAATGTTTATGCATTCAGATGATACAGTGAGCAATCGAAGAAAAAATCAGCATTTTATGTTGAATTGTGAGAGAGAAATGGCAGTTCCAAAAATGTTCACGGGTGATCGGCAATTCATTCAATTTTTGCTTTTTATTAATATATAAACATCGTAAAATAACTCCTTATCATTGTCACCAACCCATAAAATATATTATTTTATTAATACATGCTCTACGATGCACTACAGTGGTAGGTCTATCGGCATAATCTTGCCTTTGGGAACTGGTACCCCATTTTGTAATTGAATTTTAAAAAATATTAATTGTTGACAACAATTTTTAATAAATATATAACTATTATTATTTTCAATATTGTTATTCAGCTTACTGCACCTTTGGTTGGAAAGCAGAAATGAGATAAGGATACATTTGTATGAGACAATTAAAGCGGAAAATAATCAAATCCCGAATGTAATAAAGAAGTAAGATTTACCATAATCTTACTCGTCAATAATGAAATATAAATGTTTATTTATTATAATGTGAAATATAAGATAAGAATCTATTTCTCCTTTTTGGAAAAATGTTTTTACGTAATTGTGTTTGTCCTGATTTAAACATTGAGAAAATATTTAAAAAATTATTTTTATTAATTTGAAAACTGTGATTCTGAATGTTTAAAATGAGCAGAATAGTTATATTTATAAAATATAAAAATATTAGGGAGAGATAGAAATATGGACCAAAATATTTGTTTGGGAAATTATTTTTAGTTGGTGATCAGCATTATTTGATTTTTAGGGTTCATCGGTTAGACAGAGGAAGAAACTTTTAGTCTCAATCTCGCCCAAAAAAGACGATTATTATTATTATTAAATTAATTCTTAAAATTTTACTTACTAATGAATTACTTTACATATGGGCACTTGCAAAAAGCAGTAATATGTTTATTAAATAATGATTTAATTTATTAAATTTGCAAATTTGTTAACTGCTAAAATTAAGTGCTTTTTATCAGTGGAATTGACAAAACTGGTTTGTCATATCATTATATAGCAAAATTCTAGTAGTCCAGCAACTCTCGGATAGTATTTTTCATTCTGCGCCTGGTACTTACTATGAATTACTCATTACTGACTATGAATTAATTCATTAATCATCGCTTAAAATAAATATAATGCTTATTAAATAATTATTTAAATTGATGTTGTAATTTGTTAACACCGTATTAATTGCATACCTTTCGTTTCTCAAAATTAACGAAATTATCAGATCATAAATGTAGTGCAAAATTATTTATATAAGTAAGAAATCGGCATATAAATATCTTAAGTACTTTTGTTTTATCAAAGGAAGTATATCGCTTGGGGTTATATCGACCCCAAGAAACCAATCAAGGGTTAACAAGGATTAATTGCTTCTATGAAGTGGTGCTATGGTCTTACCGTAAAATTTAGCAGATCTCTTAGTTTCTTCTTTCTATGATATTTGATAATTAAAACCCTTGCGAAGAACGAGTGATTTCATAGTTCTAAACGCATTTCAAATATGCCCGCGGCGAGTTGTCCCCGCGGCGAGTTGGGCCCGCGGCGAGTTGGTCTCGCGGCGAGTTGGCCCCGCGGCGAGTTGGGCGCGCGGCGAGTTGGGCCCGCGGCGAGTTGGCGGCGGCGAGTCGGCGGCGGCGAGCTGGCGGCGGCGAGTTGTCCTAGACCCCTTTTTATATGCCTGCCTTTTGTTCCAATCACCCAATACAATACAGAGCATCTCTGGGTGAGATTTTCGTAATTCACATTCATCCATTGTTTAAATGATTCTTATATTTTGACACTTCTACATGAAATCATATAAAATATTATTTATATAATAACTAATAATGCAATAAACTTAAATTTTTCTATATGTTGAATAAGAATCTAGCACAGGAATGAACTAACTCGAGATAGCATTTAAGAGGTTGCACTATACGCGATATTGATAAAAATGAGAGAATTAGAAAGGCACTATGAGTTTACAGTAAGGATAGCAATGAAAATAGCCCAAAAATAATTCATGATCACACAAAATAAATACATCTCACCAAAACAGGCACCGAAATCGTTTTATGATCGAATATGCGCAGGTGAGGAGTAATTAACCAATTTCGACCAGATCTGGAAGTATTTCAAAGTTCATCTTTCCTTCTCACAACTTCAATTCATCAAAAACTCATTCACTCCAACTCTCTCGTTGGAGCAATGTTTAGTCAACGAATCATTTCTGTGATGTGAGATGAGAAGTTTACAGCACTTTGGTATTCAACGGAAATTGTAACTGTTTCAACAGTGCTGTCTCAGTCATGTCAAGTACCGAGTATATATGAAAAAGTTCTTCAGGTGATGAATCGAAACGAAACCTCACAACAACTGCTTCCATTGAACGCTTAGTCGAGATGGAGAAATATCGTTTATTTCGTTGATCTGTCTCTCAAGTCTTGGCAAAGGTTAATGAGAACCCTTAACAGCGTAAAAGGAAATCAGGTGAATTGTGAGCGGGAAATGGGAAAGCACTAGTGAGGAGCGAATGCGAGAGAGGCGTTTTCATGCAGGGATGCGTCAAGAAGCACGGCTCAAATCTTCCAAACGATCGAGAGAGACGATAACGTTATTCGAACGTTTTTCAATTTCATCACTCCCTTTCTCGAAAATGGTTCTTTTTCCGAATGACGAATGGGCTTTTTCAGCGTCCAACGTCCACGTAGATTATCCGTCATCCGTGGCTTCCAATTATTAGTAAATTAAAAAGCGGAAAAAAAAGAAAAGCGCCGGCCGATTGCGGTTTCGCTCGAGTTGCATTCCTTCCGGAGATGAACTCTCATTTCACCTTATTTATTTGGGAAAGCGAGAGTCGATTTTTGTTCGGTCAAAAGTGGATGGAGAGGTTGGTTAATGGATCGGAGGTGATCTTTCATAAATCACGCCACCCCGCGGCGAAATGAATCCATCGACGGAGGCGCGGATTCGGGCCGAGATTGCAGATACGGAGGCGAGATCCGCTCTGTGATTTTATTCGGATTTACCTGCATTAGTGAAGGCTGCGAAAGTTTTTAATTGCATCCGGAAGATGAAACGACAGTTTCTCACGAACGGTGGGAGCACTGCTGTGAAGATATTTCACCGGCGCGTCCCAAATTTTCTCAAATTAGCGGGGATATCACGACTGTCTCCTCAGATTTCATAATCACTTACTTCAAACGATTTAGTGTTGTAAGACGTGATACTTGAACGATGGTACAAGGGACCTTGGAGATATTTGGACAGTCTTAGAGGTGTTCAAGTTAACGTTATAACACTTAAATAAATACTCTTAATTAAATTTTAAGCTAAGGAATAAGACAGTATTTATTCCACAGCTTCACACTAACGACTAGCTTCAGCCAATTATCGTGAATCCGCTAAAACACAAATAATAACAAGCTTGGGAATAGGGAATTGAGATCAGTACTTTTTTTCCACGATGACGCGTAAAGAAGCACACTTAGTGAGCTACACAGAATAATGAATTTTTTTTGTAAGATTATCGAATTTTTTCTTGACTTATCGTCATGGTTAAGTTTCCTTGAGTAAAACCTAAATATGTTTTGTCTTTTTACACAATTGTATTTTCTTCTTTAAAAGATAAAAGTCACTTTACTGACATCCTTTAAATAGAACCATGAGTGAGGTGAGTGGAGAGGAAAGGACAATGAGTAAATATTTTTCAGGGACACAAGTGGAAAAGGAAAATGGATGTCAAGGGATGCTTGAAGGTGGAGATATGAGAGATCCTTAGGGAAAAGGATAGACTGAAGCAGCTATGAGTGGGATGGGAAAAGGTGCTCGTTAACTAATGTGTATTTCATGGAATAATTGTGCAATAGGATATGGTACTGCTCAAGGAAATTGAGCCTGTCTTTTGTCTGCGACATGCAGGATATATGAAGAGTAGAAAATCGATTAAAATAGAGTAATTCTGTAGTCATCTTCGTCAACATGTATTCTGTAAGCCCTATTTGTGACAGGAAAACATGACTCTTCTTCCGTAAATAATTATTATGAATTCTTTCTTATGAATTATTGACTTAGAAAAAGATTTAAATTATTTAACTAAAAACTCTCTTATCTCTCTTGTCTTAAAATCGCATAAATCAAACGAATAATAGTCTCAACAGTATCGTTTATTCTTGTTAGTGACAACAAAAGACTTAGGCTACTAAGATTTCCAGCATCCATGTCTAAATAGGTTTGTGAAGTGCGTTGATGTTTCAAAGAGGAATACACTGAAACCCCGCCTTTATTCTAATGCGGACTATGTAGGAATGGCATAACAATCCCACAATGCATCCGTTGTATTCATGAACAAGGCATGCTTTAGCATGTTATGCATCTCTTCAGTCACCAGTATGTCCACAAGGTTAATTGTGTGTTATGACTTATTTCATTCTGTTTTAAAACATAATTTTATTCTCTGGGGATACCCCATATTGGGAGGCATAATTTAAAATACAAAATGAAATGGTACATTATGAATGATGTGGTATATTGTTTTGTTTTGTATGCCATTTTCTTTTAAAGTTTTGCAAGCAAACTTTAAAAGAAAATGGCATACTCATATTTCCATCCACTTACCTATATCAACTTATGCCATAAGTCACTATGAATCTAGAATCCCTGAAAATTGCGCAATCAGACCAAATCTTTGAGAAAAGAGGAATAAATATGCCGAGATATCCTAGACATAGACTGGAATAGCTCGAAAACAATCCGCAATTATGAGTAGGAGAGTATATAAACTGATTATAGATATGAAGTTAAGGCTGTCTACTAAACATGTAATGTTCGTAAAAGATTAAATACCATTGTAATAGATAAAATTTACTACTCCTTAAGAGAATTATTTGAAGAATCTATTACAAATACATAATGTTACGTAATTTCTTAAATGATCAATGCAGTTTTATGTAGTATAGTATTTTTATATATACATTTACCCGATACTTTTTTCTATATACGAGGGTCATCCGGAAAGTAGTACCCGTTAGTGCCGCATGAAGTGCTGACGACGCGAGTAGCCGCTGGACAAGGTCAGATAGCTTCAGTGGCTTGTCTGCCTTCTCTGAGCCAAGTTGCGTGACGCTAGCATTGCCTGTGTTGCTTCTGTGATTGTTTACAATGTTTAAAAAAATTGAGAACGCCGCCAGTTGTGAAGTGAGGGCAGTGATTAAATTCCTCAATGCAAGAAACGTTCGCCCATGTGATATTCATCGCCAATTAAAGGAGGTGTATGGAGACAATGTAATGGACGAGTCGTCTGTTCGGCGGTGGTGTCGCAAGTTCAACATGGGGAGGGGGAACACACACGACGATGAGCGTTCGGGGAGACCGTCTGTCATTACAGACCAACTGGTGAGCTCAGTTGACGAATTCGTGAGGAACGATCGGCGCGTCACAATTGATGACATCTGTGAGCATTTTCCCAATGTTTCTCGAACAATTGTTCATGAAATTGTTAAAGACCATCTGCATTATGCAAAAATTTGTGCAAGATGGGTCCCTCGCATGCTTACAGAGGAGCACAAAACCAAGCGTATGGCTGCAGCACTGACGTTTTTGGGACGTTATTCTGATGAAGGAGACTCTTTCTTGACTCGCATAATTACTGGTGACGAAACATGGGTTTGTTATGCATCACCTGAGAGTAAACGACAGTCAATGGAGTGGCATCATGCTCATTCACCAAACAAACCAAAAAAATTCAAGACAGTTCTGTCCACCAGGAAACTCATGGCAACCATTTTCTGGGATCGACGAGGTGTATTGCTTATTGATTTTATGGCCCGTGGAGACACTATTAATGCCAGTGCGTATTGTGAAACATTAAAGAAATTACGGCGGGCAATACAAAATCGGCGGCGAGGTCTATTGTCTACTGGTGTCATTCTCGTTCATGACAATGCCAGGCCTCATGCAGCTGGGATAACACAAAGACTTTTGCAGCAATTCAAATGGGAAACTTTCGACCATCCACCGTATAGCCCGGACTTGGCCCCTTCAGATTTTCATCTCTTTACAAAGCTTAAAGACTTTTTGGCGGGGAAAAGATTTGACAGCGATGAAGAACTTAAAGAAGGAGTGACCCTGTATCTCAATGAGCTGGCGGCGGAGGACTATGCAGCAGGAATACAGAAACTTGTCACACGTTATGACAAATGCCTTAATTTGCTTGGAGATTATGTTGAGAAGTAGTTTAAAGTATCCCCTTTCAAATAAAATTTTTTATGTTTGTTAATATTTACTTTTGTGTCTTTATTTCACGAACGGGTACTACTTTCCAGATGACCCTCGTAGAAAACCTCTGCCTTAGAGGGAGAGAAAACCTCAGAAAATTTTAATGTCGTTATCCACAGAATTCACGTAAGGGATGTAGGAGAATCAAAAGACCTCGCCCAGCTTTACAAATATCAACAATTTTTCACCCAGCTTAATTGGTCGAAGCTTAAGTGATTTTTCTTTCGTTGTACTTTCTTTTGGGCAAAATATCGAAGTCAATTCCCAAATTTAAGGTTTGTAAAAAAGCATTACAACCACAGTAAAAATCAAGTTTAGAGGTGGTGGATCCACAAAAATGGGTGAATTTGAGAAAGGCTCATAGTGTCAAGAAGGTGAAATATTATTAGTGTAATAGACGACATATTTTAACTCAATTTTTGCTCAAAAAGATGTCCTACGTTTTTAATATACGAAAGAATGTATGCAATAAAAATAAAATTTAATTCAATAAAGTTAATTATACACGTCTTCGTACCGGCTTCAAAGCTCATAAATAAAAATCATCATCACGAACCTCTTAATCTGGAATTTTCTATTCCTTGATAAATGAGGAAATTTTCATGTCTTTTCTCCGTAGTAGCTCCAATGTATTTCGCAACATCCTCATCCAATCTAACTTCGAAAACTCTAGATATCCCGAGGTATCTATTCCATCACATTCAAGTGCAATGTTGGTAATTTATTCATGCAAAGAGACTAATCTAAAGCCTTTATTCCGTCTTACCTTCTTGATGATATCAGTCATAGCATCCATCTGCCTTATGCACATCTTCATTTTCAATACCCTCTACGTAAAGGTTATCATTCTCCTTTGACTCTTGACACCTAAATTGATGCGTGTTTATCCGTTTGTATTACTAATTTTTGCAGCGAAATTCCTCGTCTTTTCAAGCCTCTTTATCCCTTCAGTTCTTTCATATTACTCTGCAAATTTTCTACGCCAATGGTAAATTGTTCTATTCCAGAAATAAGAATTTGGCCTTATCGTGATAGGACGTCATGATGAAATGTCAAATTAGAATCTTCTGCATGATACTTGGTCATGAAATAAAAATCTGTATCAAGATATAGAAGGCGTTGTTCTTACTTCTCTATGAAACTTGTTCCATCCATTTTTCGGAAGGTCTCCCTCTCTTCCTTCTTCATAGAAGTTATCGATTTTCTCTTTTATTTTACTAATATATGTTCCTTATTATATTTCTTTCTATCGTTTATTTATCATATCGTAATATTCTGGTTAAATAAACTTCTGTGGTTTTATTTCTTCCAAAATGATCTTACCATTCCTATATCACTATCTTTATTTTTACCCTTATTCTACGATTTAAATATCCATTTCCCTAAAATCCCATCTCTACTTATAATTTGAGTCATTTGCCAAAATTCAGCTTTGTAATGGGGCAAATATTGAAATCCAATAAAAGAGAAACCAAAATTGGTTTAAATAGCATGTATTACATCCATCGAATTTCAGACGAACAGCACATTTTTACAATCTAGCATACCTATCTAAGAATGTGGATATTAAAAAAGTATAGACAACAACTCTAAAAATATTGAAATATTAAGGTGGAAATGGTTGCCATAGATGCTCCTCAATAGAAAATTACGAAATTTAGAGCTGTGGTACTTCTTAGTTCGCAAGAAACTGCAGAATTCAATTTGCTAATTTTAAGTTTTTTATTATCCTCCTTTTCCACCTCCTTTATTTTCTTTGTCACCCGTTTCCAGCTCCTTCTTTAATTTCATCTTATCCCTCTTTTTGTATATAATATCAGTTTCTTTTTTTCTCCTTTCGATTTCTTTAATTTTATTTATGTTTAATATAACACAACTGAGTGGGAATGTATCCTGTATGTGTTTAATAAATTATTATTATTATTATTATTATTATTATTGTTATTATTAGAGGAAATTCTACATTACGATGCAATTTTCTCATAATCTCTATCAGTTGACATTACGAACGTATTGCTGCTCTGATTCAGATACTTAATAATGCTGGAATACGTACTTTATCCTACACACAGAATTCTGCTTGGTTTTCTGGTTGATTATTTTGTTTTCTTTTCCGTGATCATTGTCTCAAAAAGTCCAAGAAATTGAAATATTTTGGCTGAACCTGGTTTAAAGGTAGACATGAGCAGTAAAGCTCCGTCCGTCGTTCACCACGAAGGTAAAGAGACGTCGGCGGAGGTTATCTGCAAATTTTCGGCTTTCCTTGGGCTTACTACGCCTTTGCATTTTATGCGACAGACACGGTACATTTATTCGTCAAGGGACATTAACCGCAGCGTATGCAACAGAGTCGTGACCGCGCTGGTGCGGCTACCAAATGATTAGGTCGTACCTCAAGTATACTGCGGTGCACGTTGTCATTGAATAACGGACCGCGGAATTCCGCTAAAACTTGAGATTTGCCTCTTATGAGGAAATTGTGGAAGCCAATCCTCGAAATATCCTAACATTTGTCAAATACAGATAAGTTAATTACAGGGAATCAAGATTATCCCTCGCACAGATCTATCTGGTCTAATAAGACGATTTGAGACTGAAAAGTCTATTCTTCCATCTAAGATTGCGTCAATTATATTAATAGAAACAGAAATAATATGTGTGAAAGTATAATTAGAGGGAAAAGCCTTAGAATGACTTGTATGTGTAAAATAATTTTAATTTTAGAAAAATATGATTATCAGCTGGAATACAACCACAATTGAGGGATTATGAAAAACCTGCACAATCATATTGGTAATAGGTGCTTATAGAAGTAAAAGAAGAGCATAACATTGAAATCACAAGACTATAATAAAAATAAAAATATAGTAGATAGACGCATTGCAATAATTCACTTATGTTAGAGAAAACCACACTATCGCAAGATACTCAGCATTTAGAACAGTACAAAAACCTTCTAAAAATTAAAGCAATTAAAAAAATCGAGAAAGGAATATTCAGAAGGAATGTACTGATTAAACATCAAGAAAATAAAAATTAGCGAATAAGACAATAATATATATTCAATAGTATAGTATATAGGATAAAAATACAAATGTGTGCCAAATAATAACATACCTGGAAAATTTTGGACCAAGATAGGGATATAAATGTATGTAAATAAATATAAATATTATGACAGCAAACAATGAAGAAGCAAAATATATTTTACGTTCATTCTTTCATTTTTATCAACGGCAACAAAAGTAATTAGGTATGGAAGAAATCCTGATTGCGAGATTGTCAACCAATCGCGAAGTTAAGAAATTAGTTTGCTGACCCAGGAAATGAACCAAAATTCTCTTTAACATCAGTGGTGTAGCAAGTGAAGGGCTAGAAAGCAGACCGCCCCGGGCGGAACTTTTTGTCAACCGTTGTGGATGTGAAATAGGGTAAATTACCAGAAATGGGATAAAAATGAAAATGATATGAGGTAGATGAAGGCAAAATAAACAAATTTAAATGTATTATTTTTTGTTTACATGGAGATTCAATTTGAGCTGAATTCCCTTCATCTTTTATCTTTCGTGTATTTAATCCTTTTACTGCCTGCTTCTATAGGATGGTCCATATGCGAAAAGTGAAGGGCCTCCCAAAAAAATGAATTACTGCAGAAACATCTATATTAGCCTATCTTTTCTGGTGAATAAATAATTGTAATGAAATGTTTAAATGAAAATAAAATAATACTCCCCATCTGTCGCACTGACGTTTAATTATGTATATTTTATATGCATTTAGTGGATCGCAAATGCTCATGAAAAGTAGCTATGCCGCTGTTTAGCGTTTATAGTTCTGAATTCTACAGAAACAATTCAGTTTTAGAATTTATAAGACCAGACTCATGTAATCGGTCTCCTAGTTCCCAATTTCTGTAGTCGAACCCTCAATAAAATTATCGCTAGAGGCCTTACTCATCTTTGTTTCGATGATTAAGGCCTTTGCATTGTGCCAAGTTGCTTTCTGGATGCTCTACAACGTATTCCCAGTGGCCGAAAGGCAGATATTTTGATTAAAGTTTTTCAGGCTTCAGTTCACTTTGTATCCTAAGGGGATGATCAAAATTGGAAAGATGACTTCGATTGCCAAAGTAAAGGAAAAAGCCTATTGAAAATTTTAGAAAATGTTACTTATTTCTATACCGATGTTACATTTCTATTTCGAAAAATAGCTTCATATTTTAAATATGAGTTTTCTGAAGATTTTAATGAGTTTTATGATATCTCATTTTCATCATTCCTGATTTATTTCTAAAGATATTTGGCTTAAAAATGAGTTAATCACGACGCTTGTCTCACAGACGTTGGGCGGAGTAACATTTATTCTGATTGAAATGACAATAAATCCAAAATTGCTATTTGCTCTTGTGTTAAAATCGGGACCATTCAGGGGTCAAGAGATCTTCGCTTATCGAGATCAAAGATTATTAGATGTATTTACATTCTATATGAGTGACATTGTACGCTATATATTTGTATTTATTTATTTATACTAGGCATTTAAATGCACTTTTGTTTCAATTACATTATGACAAGAATAAATGCATGCGTATTAATCAATATTCACGTTCCGAACGTCGTAATTATTCGAAGCTTAAAAACTCTAATTAATCACTGAATGTGATGACGTTGCTATTTAAAAAAAGCACCCTCTCTATTCGAAAATGAGATGCATTACGTAAGCATTCAAATGTGAAAACTCCATTTCCATGCGATCAAATTAATAGCGACACCGATTCGATAATGCTCTCACATAGCCTATGGCGGAACCGATTTCAGCCGTTTGATATTAGTTCATTTGGATATATGTTTATCATGCAGCGAATAAGTTAAATGCAGCAATTAACTCAGTGAATTAAATTAACGGAGCAGTGCTGAACTCATAGATAGCACTCCCGACGTACAAAAGCTAATCTGGAGCGCCAACTTGTTTATGCTCGGATAATCGCCGTGGAATTACACGGAGGCATCCACGGAATAAATATCTGTAAAATTTGCAATCGTTCCTAGCTGACATAAAACTCTGTTGCGCAGCTGGAAAACATAAAGTTCGCAGCACGTTGGAATCAGTGGCGATATTTTAAAATGGAAACTCCATCTTAGCCCTCTCTCAAACGATTTGCCGTAAAATTTGACCCAAATCCTTCATCGTAAAAGTACTTTATGCCTACGGACGAATGGTTGCCGTGGGGGAAATTGCCGGCGCATAAAAAATGCGAAAACTTTTTCCATTTGTTTACGAAGCCTCCGTTTCAAATCCCTCCGCGTTTTTTGGTCCGAAAAATATGCAGAAGGAGATGATCCTCGCCGAGACTCGTTCGAGCGATCGAATAGTCGATACATCGATTCGCTCATAAATGCGAATGACCTTCACCTTCGCCCCCCAAAGGGACGCCTTTTCTTTCGCCTGACCTGATTCCGCCGCCATTTCATCCATCTGACGACATTCGTTATTTCCACCGATAATTTCGTTCCTTTCGTAAGGAGAGTCTGAGATTTTCCTATCGAGAGAGGTGATTACGGGAGGCCTAGAAAATTAATATCGGCGATGACGGCGCCGATGAGCAGGTAGGAGGTTGCAATTCTGCAAGCGCTTGCTCATTAGCCGAGACCGTGCTGTAACTGATATATTCCATTATCCCGACTTCGGTTCCTAATTTGATTTCGACGGAGTCCAAAACAGCTTAATTTAAAGAACGAATGTGCCCCTATGGCGGTTGCATTGCGCTTCACTTAATTCTGAGAGCTTGTTTCTAGCAGATGTGACCCGAATGAATTATGACTGCGAATATAAGTACGGACAAAGCTGATATTTTAGAAATATACTATGAAAAAGAAAACTTAAAACTTCATAACCGAATTTCATCACATTCCAAAGATGCATCAACTCTGATTTAGAAGTAAATCGTGAAGTAATTTTGAATTTCATCTTCAGCATTTGTAGTACACTCAGATTTTTTAAATAATAGGTAGTGATTTTATAATGTTATATACTTTATGATTTTTACTTATCTTACAATGATATGCGCTCTTTCCAAGTTGTTTACTTATTTGCTCCTGATTCGATGCAATGAATATTTATTCAGTTTCAATGTGTTAGACGAATTTGTATACATTTAATTATAAGAATTTTAAAATGTATTGTTTTTGCAAATGTAAGGTAATAGTTTATTTCATATAATTGAGATCTCTATTGTGAGATTTTTTGTATTACTTGATTTTTCCTCGTGCAATAGAAAGAGAGCGTTTTTTATGCCTGTTTAATAAATTTAATCTAATTATACACGAGAGCTTTTTTGTGAACGATCTACGAAGCTTAACGCTGGCATTGAATTAAAGTTGTGTTAATGGTACCTTTTAAAAAATTTTAAATTACTATTTTCCAATATTTGAATTTTTAAGTATCTAAAAAAAGCTCAACATAAAAAATGTTTTCATTCCTTGTTTTTTTAGTTTTAAAAATCTTTGGCCATTAAATAGACCTGTTTTTGAATCAATACACCAAACTTCATCTAGAACTTGACTAACGAAAAATATGAAATTGAAACGTAAAAAATAAATTGTATATCTATACCATATGAATACTATACATAATAATAAATATTTACTTGTAAATTGTGGAAAATCAAAGATGTGGTTTTTGAAACATAAGCTTCTCATTTGTTATTTGATGCAGAAAGAAACTCATGCTACTGGAATAAACCAACAATAGTAGTGTTTAATAATGAGGAGACACAAATATAAATTAAAATCGTCTACAAAATAAGGTTGAATTGAAGATAAACATGCAATAAAAATTAAGACTCAGAATACGTATTCATGAATGTTGTACGTTGGGTACATTTTCCGTCACCGTGGGGCGTACCAGATAACTCATGGGAACACATGGCCAACACATTGTTGCCGTCTCTGCTTCTAAACAGCTTCCTTTCAACGGACTCACTGTATCTCAATTGTGGCTATATTGCAGTTACATGAATTCGTCATGGAACCTAGTCGTGGTGGTAGCCCATCCCCTTATTTAGCCAATGAACAAAACTCACTCAAGACTCCCATAGCAGTAGTCCATGTCAACAAACTGCCGCATTATTGTGATCGAAAAGGTTTATCTTGAGCATTTCAACTGTACATTACTTTAATTTCATTTTTATTTTCATTAAAATAATTGTTTAACTCGGATTTAGAAGAGACCTGAAACTGAAAGACGCTGACTGCGCTAGTACTTTAGCGCCAGATTCGATTTATCGGATTTCGTAGTACATAAACCGTGATATTTTCGCAAGGATATGTGCGGAAAATCATTCTCTTATATGGCCTATGCAAAAGTTATGATTTACCCAATGCTGCAAGGTACGGGCAGACAATGTGCTCGGTACAATGGAGTAAATAGAAAAATAGAGCGCCGCAATTCAATCATTGGTGGATGAAATTAGGTAATAATACCGCTCCATCGAGTTTATAAGCCATTCTCCATGATTTTCTGCAACATTATGGGCAAATATTTAACTTTATAATAATTAATTAACTATATGAATTTCCTGATTTCTATCAAAATGATATTATAAACCTGTTTCTGTTGATATTCGAAGAAAGAAGACCATTGTATCATTGCTGTTATCATGCTTTTCATTACTTTCCTCAGTGGTATAGTCGAAAGAAATAACATCATCAATGAGTAATACTAAAGAAATAAACTGAGAATATTGTTATTTTATATACCAGAATGAGTTGGATTGTTTTAAGAAGGAAGCTATGACTTCCTAAAGAGAGAACCTATGCTTTACTCTCTCCTTCTCGAATATCAGATTTTGTTCGCTCGTTAGGAAATTACTGATTTACCTCAACGCTTTATTTTCAGCCAATGTCGAAAGGCTTCCTTAATGCAGAAGAGCCTCTCTGTGTACGTTTCACGTAGCACCGACTTAATTATTTATCACATCGTTCAATACGTCTTCTACTTCGGGCCTCTGCATGAAATCAGCCTGAATTTTAAACTGTAACGTAAATCTGTAAAGATCACAATGTGGGGCATATTGTTCTTACATCTTTCCTTTATGTTTTCTCTCGAGAGAAGTTACCGTGAGTAACTTTGAAGACCTTTCAAGAGCATGTGCTAAACCATAGTGGATGAGGAGCGGGTATTTATTCAAAGTTCACTTTTGATGGCCCAATCCGTGAGTTTTAAAGATTCATCGGATTTGTAATGCAAGCTCTTAAGAATTTTCATTCCTACTTTTAAAAATTCCCGCTTCAATCATGGGCAAATAGTTTTAAGCCGAAGATGTTGATTTGCTACTTCACTAACATTACCAAATATTTTAGTTTTCCGAGGCATATCTGCAATACGTTGTAGTGTGAATTACTAATGGCTACCATAAAATTATCAACATCTACATAAATACCCTACAAGCCGCCTTTCGGCGTGTGGCAGGCGGTGTAAACACCGAACAATTGAGCTAATTTTGTAGCCTGTTATTATCGTGTATTGTTCGCGGAAAGAATGAGTCCTTAAAACGACTTGTTCTAGCATCTATTTCTCTTATTTTGTCCTCATAATCGCATAGGCCGAAGTGACATCATGACTTTTCAAGCTACAACTATGATGGTTAAGAAGAAATTCCGCGAAATGTTTATCGAGAACTTTGAAAAACAATCGACGGCGATCATCCTCTGTTATTTTTTCCTCATTGAATCACCTACTTACGCAAATAATCCACTAAATAATTAATAACGGTGAGAATAAACTCATTATGTTGGTGCCTAGAAACCCGATGGTGATACACGGATCCTCAGGAGGCCCCATTACAGCTAGAATCCCTTGCTCTTGCCCTTTGGGGATAGCCGTTTGAAAAGCCTGGCTGCGGCGTTTCTAAAGGCTAAATAAAAGGGGTGAAAGTAAAAAATGAAGCGCTTCCCTTTCACGCGAGATTCTCGCGTTTAGCGAGACTCTACTCATCGCAAATTATTCTGTTTGATTTCTGTAAAACTATAGCGGGTCTCTAATGGGAATGCTTTGCGCTATTTTGCGTAAAGGGAACTTATTTGAGGGTTGAATACTTTCGAAACCATGTCACTTTTGCGAATACAAGGATAATAGAGGTCAGCAAGAGATCGATAGGGAAAGTTCTATCCTATGCTTTCATTAAAGGACCAAATTTCTAACTGATGCATACTTAGGTAAACTTCTTAATCTTTGAAGTTGTGAATTGTAGCGGAAAAAGGCTAAAATCAGCACCAATAAGTTTTCTCACTACTTAATGCAAGCTTTTGGTTGGGCGAAAATATTTTCATTTTTAACTATGGGTAAGTTTAATCATTACCTATCACATGTCATGTCAATATTGTTCACTGCTATTTACCCTCTGCTGAGTTTCAGGCATACACCTCTTTGTGCAAATTTCAATACCTTTCCTTCATCCTTGTTGATTTCCTTTGGGGGCATACCTCAAACATCGCTTTGTGAGTCGGCAATAAGGACCTCTGGTGAAGGCTGGTGCCACTATATGGAGCACCACACGCCTTGCTTACAAGAAATCCCGTTAACATTTATTTGATCAGATTCGGTATGGTAGAATAGCAGCTAATATATCTTCGCCGAAAGTGGAAGACCTGGGTTCGAGTCCCAGTATCATCAATTTTTTCGTTTCTCTTTATCCTTGCTTTAATCTTTCTCGTCTCTACAAGCAAAGTTCAATTCCCTAAAAGAATATTTCCCTCGACTATCGTTTTAACTTATACGAAATGTATCCTAGAGTTTGGAACCACATAATTTCAATTCGTGATTTAATGTGAGATGCTTAATTTGTGGTTTTCAGCTATTGCTCCGCGTAAGCCCAAAACCAGCAAAATGCATTCTGTCAGGCGTTGATGAACGAGCTTTTTTTCGTTTCTTATCATGGATGTAAGAGGAAATAATCATCGGCGGAAATTACACTCCTGCAGTCCAATAACGTCCTCAATCAATGCTCATTCATCGGAAAATGGCGTAACTGTGTCGTAAATCTAAATAGAATTATCACTTCTGTCGAATATTAGGTCCTTTGAAACCTCAAGAATACATTAGTCGTGCAATTTCACCCATCGCAAATAATGGCCCCTCGCAACAGTATATGGAGTGAAAGTTGCGGTCGAGTCAAAGAGATTTCTCCGTGCCCAACTATGTATTTGCTGCCAATGACAAGGGCATTACTCTAGCGTGTGATGAGCCGCCGGAAGTGCAGACCGCAGCCAATTTCGGAATGATTAGATGGCGTCGATGGAGCGAACCCCGAAAGGGTATTCGGTCCCGCTGCGACAAGAGAAGCCCATCAGACGCAAACTAGCGTCACTAACTTTTGTTACTGTTTCTACGTATAGGAGGCATCTATATATGTGCATTGCGGGATACGATTCGATTCCTCCACATCATTCCCTTCGGAGTTACACATGCAACATGACGCAAATGGGAAATTTGGGATGGTAAGAAAATGAAAGTTTCTACAGAAGTTCATGCGAATTGATGTACTTTATAAATTCCAACCCCATATCCTATCCATAATCTGAAATTGTCAATTTAAGCTGTCGTAGAGAGAAAATTAAGAACTTAAGATATTCTTAAGCAAGTTCATAGAATTTGTATTATCGGTCAATAGTACTAAAATCAAGACTTTTCTGAATAATTTTTCCCACCAATTCACAGTAGCAGTGTCATCTTTTTGTATGAATACTTTAAGCTCGAACCCAGATAGAAAGAAATAATTATAATAAAATCCGTAACAAATGCTAGAGCATGCAGAAAAGGGACTCGGCCAAAATAATTATTTTTTTACTCGTTTTCTAATTCAGTCTCAATAAAACATATTCATATATACCTGCTAAATTCTTCATATAAACCCAAGCTCCATTAGTGATTACTATTAGAACGAGTAAATACTTATTTTTTGATTGGGTGAATTAATAAAAATGCAATAAACATAATCTTCAGTCGTTTCTGAAAATTATATTATAGAAAAGTAACCAACTACGTGGAAAATCTCTTAATCGGTCGCAACCTAAAAAAATATGGGTTTATATCATAATAAAAACTTTTATCGTCTAAAGATAGTTCAACTAATAGACATGAATTCTACACATCTCTATTTCCTTAATCCATCACTTTCCTTCACTCCATCGATGTCAAAAATGAAATGTATCCTTATCGGTTCACACTGATCAAGCTATCGACACAGATTCAATTCACTTAAAAACTACTAATACGAAAGAGTAAACCGTTACTGAAACGGAAAAACCAAGTACTCCTCAGTAAAACTAAGATGGAGTTCCATTAATGTTGTTCCTCGTTCACCTTCGTACCGGTCATAGATAAACCCTATCTAAAGGGTCACGCAGTCAGCAATTTCTCACAAGAAGGGGATTAACTCATTTCGAAAGCTATGATTTACATGGTAGAACCGCAATAGATTCTCTCAGGTTTGATTGGAAACATTTTCTTGTGTTTGAAGGGGAGAATCCTATTTTGTTGGACAATGCAAACTCATGATGATACCCTCAAATCCGCTCCCATCTCTTATTTTTTCCTCTTCATCCCACTGCCCTCTATTCACCGGAAATGGACGGCATCTTTTCCTGAGACAGCTCTCGAAGGTCACTGCAGCACTCCATTCGCTCCCGTTTACTTTTCATATTTCAACTCGGATAAGCCTCTCTGACATTTCTCATCGACGATCCTCTTCCACATACCTTATCCACTCACTTCCTACATGTGTACTCCGGCTGACGCTAATGCAATGAAAACCCTCTTCATTGAAATTTCTTTGAAAAGGGCACTCCTCCGAATGTGTTCCATTATAAACCCACGAACTTAACATGTTTATCTAATAAATGTTGAATCTTCTCGAGTCGGACGTAATAAACTGCATGGTCAACAGATTTTCTAAAATAACGGTAATTAAATTTCTCCCTTCGGGATGACAGGTTGATTCTGTAGCAATATGAATACATCAGTATATTATTTCGGAAAGACATCTTTGATGGTAAACGATACATACATGAATAATGTCATTGTTTTGGTGAAATGAAGACTAAAAGGTTCCCTTTCCATATAAGTCGTCAACGTTAATCAGTTACTATGTTACTGATTTTAATTGAGAGTGATAGGAAAAAATATAAGATGATTTTTTGATGCAAAAATCCCAAGAGAAAATTTTCCACCGTATATGAGCACATGAGGTTATGAAAATGAACAAATCATTCGATGGTAATGTCAAAAATCTTGAAGTCGTGAAAGCTTCGCAATGAGTTGGAAATAAAGTTTATGACACAAGTAAATGATATTATGAATCGACACAAAGCTGCAACAATACATATTAAATTATTTAAAGATACACCTTTTACAGACGCGCATACGCTGTGTATCTTTCCACTTCGAAGTTGGGTTCATGATCTGTTCCCTTCTTAATAATTTTTTCTTTTTAAATTTGTAATAAGAATTCGATTGGAATCACCGTAAAACTTTCTATAATGGAATAGCAGTCTTTTAGAGAAAGAAGATTGGGACTTGATTTATATCTTTGAGGAAATGCACCTTCAGAAGATATCGTTAATATGTTACGCGTGTCCTTAATTCATTGGACAAGTAGATACTGTTTAAAAACGAGGAAAAATCAGTTCTAAGAGCTGAAGGTTTAACCTTTCATTTTCAGGCATAATGTGATAGTATACCTGTTGAAGGTCTAAAGAATGCTAATATACGTATTTTAAACCGTATATAAACTCGTATTTTAAATGTGAATTTACAATTGGAACCAAGACGAGGTTATTAGGGCACCCTTAAAAACAGCAGTAACATTCACAAGTGCATCGACTGCTAAGGTCATTTCGTACATATATCTCCACCTGAGAATCGAACCCGGCAGAGCTTTCAGTAAAGGCTACCCACTTTGCTACCCTTTAAAAACAATCTACGGGAAATAGTAAGCATTTAAATGACTTGGATTCACTGACAGTAACATACGTATAGGTAAAAAAAATTATCTGATATATATGTCATGGTGCAAATATAGCACTTATCAGAGCGATTTTGACGTGTTTACCCAATAAAAATGAGGATAATCATCTACATATCATCTATAATATAATTTGCTAAAATCGCTGAATATTTTAGCGAAGTCGAGAAAGAATTTTAAGTCCTCTCACATAATGGTACCCAATGCACAATTGCATACGAAATAATTCATGGCCATTAACGGGCTGATCGAAATTCCAAAACATGCACGACGATTATATAGCAAAAAGGTTGAAATTTCAATTGAAAACGATTATATAGATGGCAATTCATGAATTAAATTCGCGTGGAAGAACGATTATCCCAAAAATTACTTATTAACATTTCAACACATTATTTCCGTGTTCCATTCGTTCTCCCATCATTCTCTTGTTCATTACCTTCTTCAAAAATTTCCACTTTATTTCTTTTCTCATAGAATAATCTTTATATCGCATAATTTATAAACATGTAATATAATATATTCTTTGAAAAGATTCAGCTAATCTTCCTTTAATCGCATTTCCACGCCTTCGATACCTATGCATGCTTCTTCTCTCAGCCTTTTCCCGCTCTTTCCCATTCGAAAGCTATAATTTCTGCCAGTCGATATCTGATTCCTCATTCACTACCCTAATCTCACTTCCCTTATTTCTTCTCACCTTCTTTCTGCTCTTAAATCGTCACAGGGGAAGAGCCGTGCCAAATGCGATGCAAGAGATATTAGGATGAGATAAGCATTCAATGAGCAGTGCTCTAACGCAATAGAAAATACTAAGGCTATGATGACAGGAAAGATTTAATCAGAAAATGTAAAATAAATACACAGATAGAGCTTTCATTGGTGAAGTTAGGCTCATGCGGGCTTCTCATCCACCTATCCTCGTATGTCGTCTTATATTTGATGCTTACAAGGATCGATAAATAATAAATAGAAAGATTGTGAAGAAAAAAATTGCAACTTAAGTTAAACATAAAAAAAATCCGCTTTCCGGGAAAACACTCACAAAGAAGTGGGTTAGAAAATTCCCCGTAATCTTAATTGAACGATGTAAAGGCAATATACAATACAAAATAGTTACTTAATAAAATTACAAAAAAGAAAAAATAGAAGTTAAATAAAAGGAAGGAAATAAAATTCAAATTATACGTAAAGAAAGCACAAACATATACGTCAGACAAAGGGACAGAAAATCACACACAACATTACATTACACCCTTTAAAATAAAAATCGTACCTTCGATGTTTCATAATTAATTCTTATACAATAAGATCATCCAGCAATTAAAATAATAATTCAACCCAGAGGGTATTTACAATAAAGTCATCGCATGGCAGATGTAAGACTTGAGTATCCAAAATTAAAAAAGTACGTTTAAATAATTAAAGCTGGTATCTTTCCTATGGAAACCTAATGCTTAGTTCGAATGCATTTTAGTTACATGTGATATGAAAAGCGTGATTTAATCATGCCATCATATTAGAGTGAAATGAATAATTGCCAATGTATTTCAAATTTTAGAAAATAATTCTGTCAAATGTAAATCGAGCGCTGCAACTTGTGTTGCACTCTTTTCCATGAATTATATCTTCGGAGAGAAGATTGGGATAGAAATTTATTCGCATAAAAATTGCAAAAAAATGTCTTGCCCTGGGAAAGCCTTAATTGCACCTAAATGAAAATTCGTTCGCATCAGAACTCCAAGTTTTAATTGGGTGAATGCTGAGGCAATAAAATGAACCTGCTCTTCCGCCTCTATTCTCCCTTTTGGCTACGTAATTTTCTATTCCGATATTCTCTTTTCCTTGTTCTCCTTTGCATTGATAATAGTGAGGATTTCAGTGATCAAAAGGTGGAAAATTCGGCAAGACTTGAAGTAAAATGTAAAACAATTCGACGGAGAATATGCAAAAAAATTATGCGAGATTAATTTTGATTGAAGGTTGCATGTAAGGATACGTAAATTCAAATTTTTTTTCTGTATTATTTCGAAAATATACTGCACCGTAATATTTGATCCGGCAAGAATATGTCGGTCACCGATTAACGAACCACGGATGGAAAGCGTATACTTGTTTTTTTTTACCACGATCGACTAAATTAGGGATTTAATAAAACCAAAATTATTTGTAACATGATTTTTTAGTATTCTGTAAACTAATTTTGAAATTCTATGAAACCTATTAAACCCTGTCACTAATTTTACTATATATACGCAATAAATGTATCAGAAATATTAACTAAGCGGTATGCATGAGTGATCGCAAAATTTTTGAAGAGGGGGGAATTGTTTTCTAGAAAAGAAGTTGATTACAGTTCGGCATGAATATGAAAAATAATCCATCCTTAAATTAAATCCACAGGTTTTAATTAATTTAATGGAATCATTTATAATACTAACGTCACGATGATAGATTTGAATAACTCTTTGACTCTTGTTACGAATCATTTATTGATATATATTACGAATATGAATTCTTATTGACCCAAATCGTAATTTGCAGTGCAAGGATTAAATTAAAGTGCACGCGCAAGGATAAAATTAAATTTAAGGTTCATTAAATAAACTCCCTATGAATTTTTAAAGCCTCGTTATCCTCTATTCCGCATTCTATCTCTATCTTTTTTCCATTCTTTCCTACAGATTTCGCAGGTTTTTCACACTCCCCTTCTCTTTATGGGCGTTTCGCCGCAGTGGATTTTTTTACTACGGTTATTTATATAATATTATTCTTCCAAGAGACCATTCTTACATTCTGACAAATGATAAATGAAAGATGGCATTCTCTGGTTTCAATTTCGCCCAATAAATACGATTGTCAAGGCTAAGCTGATTCAAGACCAATCGCAGTGTATATTCATAATCATTGAACAAATACAGTACTAAATTGAAAAGAATTCAGAAAAAGTGAAGGAAAGTTAGTTCTTTGCTCTTTTTCTTAGATTACCCAGCCTTATAATCGGCCTCTTTAAGACCCTGAGTGTTGATCGCGCATCGCACTTTGTATTTCTCCTCTTTCATCTTGGTCCCCGAATATCTTCCTCAGTTTTCCTTTTTCCTCTTCCTTTACAGTCTTTCATCCTTTGATCTCAGAGCTACCGAAATAACGTTAGCTAAAGCTAATGTTATTTCAGTTTTCTCAACTAGTATTGTTCCATCCAGGCTAAACTGGCCCTTTGACATAAAATATATTTTAATCAGCATTCGATTAAGAGGGTAAAACAACCGATTTGAAGATAAGTATAAAATGGTACCGTCGCAATAGTTGAACTTTAGAACTACATTCGGGTATTAAATAACTCAAATATTGGAGGTATTTATAGCCGTTCGGGTGGTTTAAGACATCTCAAAGTTCGTAGTCGATCCTTCTAAGTCTCGATCCATAGATGTAATAATTGCAAATAATTCTGAGTGATCATTACGTTGATCTCTGACTGCTGAAACTACTTTTAGGTGCTCTTTTTTATTCTGTTATGATTACATTAAGATTAAATGTGAGAAATAAGACGAGAGTCACATTTCCATGGAAAAAGGAAACCCCTGCTTTAATAATAAGAAAGCAAAAATACCACAGTAGAATAAAAAAACTCACGAACAGTTTTCTCACGAGTGTTTTCGGACTCTTTTTGGAAATTACGTTCAAACGTTGAAATTTGAATAATCAATATGACTTAGCTTAAATTGGTAATAAGTCATAGGGAAGGAAATGAAAATACTTAGTGGATTCCGAAAAACAATTTTTCTTCAACCAGTTTCGACTTTGTCCAGTCATTTTCGGGTAAATAGTATCAGAAATATCCTTATTTTATAGCAAATTTAGAGAGAGGATTCTTTGTAGAGGAAGGGGAAAATTCCCTTTTGCTCACGATTTGCTATAGATTAAGAATATTTCTGGGGCTATTTAGCTGATCATGACAACATATTCGAAACCGGTGGGAGTAAAATTTATTTTGTAGAAGCTACCAAGTATTTTTATTTAACCCTATCGAAACTAGTTATGTGTTTTTTCTTGCACTATGCTATTTTTACTGATCATTAAAATAAATAAATATTACATAGTAATAACACATTTAAATATGTAAAATAATTAAACTTAAAAAAGATTTTTAATTATCTAAAACATGGTCTAGTTTACTTGAGAAACATAGACTTCTGTCACATTTCTCTTGTCATGGAACACCGCAAAGTTTTTCCGATTCCGTTGAATTTATAATTGGATCGCACCTGATCGACGATCGCCTTTTCAGGTTACCATTGGAATATCTCGCCTCCAGGCGGAGATTCACTTCAACCGATTTATATTCATTACACTAAAAGACGGATCTCATAAGAGTAACACTGCTGAGAACGGATCGGGCTGAGTTACTTCAGCGTCACTCGAGACGTACGGTCTGAAAGACTTTTAATTAAGTTTAGGTATAAATGTGAGTGGTTTGACGCCTTGTCCCTCCTGTTGATTGCGCTGCCCCACTCCGTTTTGGACCACTTCTTTAACGGTGGAGGAAACGACACAAGGACTGACAAACGGTGCAATTAAATTGTGCTCTTAATCCTAACTGGAGCATCACACGAAGTTTTAATCACATTTCCTCAGCCAACAAACAGCCCTACGATTTGAGAAGAGTCATCTCGGTGAAAGATGAGCGAAAGCAAGACGTTTCAGGAAAAAATACTTCATTATTCTTGAGAATGTCGTTGGTGTGGCATTAAATGAGGACAGTGCTCTTGTAATCCTCTACAGACTCCCGAAGAGTCTTATATATGGATACACATGCAGATAGACTACATTACCAAAGATGATCCTTCCACAACTTCAAAGTGAGATGAAATCACTTTTTTTCATAAGGATTCGTTTTCATTTTACTCGTTTATTAAGTACGTCGTTTGAAAAAGTAGGGATTGCGGATCAACATTCCTAACGATTTGTCCTTGCCGATGAGTACACCGTAGTGACTTTGCATGAGAAGTATTTATTCTTTTATAGTAATCATTCGCTTCTCTAATCAGGCTCCGACCTTTACGTCGTCGAAAAATATATTCTGAAAATCGTGCCTGCGAATTGACTGCAGATCACTGCAAACTAAGAGTACGCCGCTGTGGATAGGATAATACGAAAGCAGTAAGCTGTGTGTGATCAGAGTTGCAACTTTTTCTTGCATTTCTATACCGTTAGAGGTAGCGCTGCTTAGGAACTACGTGCTCTGCGCTCCTTTTTCCGTACTTGTGAACGCAGAGATCAACTCGTTCCGTCGCAGCAAAAGAAGTTGTGTGTGACCGTACTTTAAGGCCGAGTAATCTTGAAGGTTACCTAAAAGTATCCAATTATATTAAAGGTTACATAACCAGTCAAAAAATTAATAGACATTTTTAGAATTCACAAAAATATAAAATAACAATAAGCACTATAAGAGGATTCATACAGTGGAGAGAATTGGGCAATACCTGGCGATCAACTATTAGCTTTCATTAAATTTACAGTGTAGTCTTGTATAATCATTGATGTATATCGCGGTTTATTATACAATTATCGATGCATTGCACTGAATTACGCAGTAATCTCTTTACTTCAGCCAATTTTTTAAATTATAAATTTGAAGTATTCTTTCGTCGATTATTGTCTTAATTTTAAAACGATAGAATTCTATGAAAAATTATAAATGTGAGATTTTTTCTATGCAAAATGGATTTTAGTTACATACTGAGATCGCTATTTCAGTATGTTCAATATTACATCGTAGATTTTCCTACGAGCAACCAAGATGATGCGAATATTATCACAGGAATCGGCTTCTTGCTTTCACTTTTGTTAAGTAGCCGACAGTCAGTATTGAGAATTCCATCATTATAGTAAATAATATAATTCTGATACTAAAATATTATATTCTGACATTCGAACAGTATATCCTGTTATTCAAACATTATATTCTGATATTCAAAATAATTTTTCATGGTCCTCATCACTTAAAAGTATAGGTATACTTTTAGGCACTCCTCTTTTTCTCATGCATTATGTATTTCATAATAGAACTCTTTAGGACCTTTACCGGCAAATATTTTAATCGTGAATTCGAAGTGCTACAGATGATCATTCCCTTCCTCTAAGAGACCGTTTCACACAGATTTAAAAGCTCCCCTCTTTTTAGTCTGTGCAAAGCACACTGTATGCAATATTTTGGATTCCACCTCATGCACACTAATGCATTCGGAAATACTCAATTTCGGTGAATGCGGATATTAGAAACTATAGGTCCCTCTACAGTAAAAGCCCAATTTTACCACAGGAAATCCGTGCAGCGATGAAATCGAGCAGTGAGACATCTGACAGTCGTTCAGCGAAACATGTCTGTTTACCTCTTCCATGGGCTGCATTTCTATGCACACTCGCTGTCCACTCGTCTCGAAACTTCTTGTCGCACCTGAGGCACTACAGATACTGCAAAAAACGACCGCGCCAATCGAGGCCAGAGCCAGGACATTTATATGCCGTTTTTTTCGTTTGCACATGTCATTTCCGTGGAGTCGGTTTAGCATTGGGACAGCTTGGTGACAATTCTTTACAGTTTACATGAAAGGAATCTTTAAAACTCACTATATGGTATTCAATTCCACCAGTAACTTCCGAAGATACTTGATTCACACATGGTTACAATTTACTGCAACAAAAATAATATTTTAATAATAAATAAGTTAAATTACTCGTGAAATTTACCTTAAGTTGCTATTAATTAGTGAATGGAAATTTAATTTCTTCGTTATTTTAGTGTTGGGGTAATATTTTCCATAGTTAGTGCAGTTATTATCAAGAATTTTACTGCATATAGAGCGCTGATGAAGGCCAAATGTCAAGCTCGTGTGAAATGATATTTTCTATGTATATAGATGTTATATTTATATAGGTATATAAATGATATGACGAGTTTTCACTCTGACTTTGCGTATTAGTAACTCATGTATAGTAATAATAATAAGCAATAGTAACCACAATTCACTAATAAATTAAAAGTTGAAATAGTCCTGAAATATACTATAAGAAATGATGGAAAAATCAGCTCTTTTACTTCTTTCAAGTATATAGCTTCGTAAAAGAATCTGTCGGTCTCCTTTAGCCAAAATAATATGCCAATTAACGATCTAAAATTAATTTTCCAGTATTCCTTTTACTTTACCATAATTACCATTTTCAGCAATGTGATATTAAGTTCATAAGTATTATGATAATATTAGTCATTTTTATTAGTCATGTTACTGCAATGTTGTAGTGGTTCAGTAATATTAATTTAACGATGGCATTATGGTAATATTCCTTATATTTTGGGTTTTTCTTTAAGTTGTGAGGTGTTACATAACCCCATATTATGAGTTATGGAGCACCTCACAACCAATATCCGACTTCGACCAATTATACGAGCAATGCTCAGAACACAACCTGTTCGTAAGAGTGAGTGTATATAATAGAAATAAAGGGGAACATATCAGAATCAGATTGGAATGCAGGGGAGGGAATTTGCACAGCAGGATGGGCTTCGTTCAGATTCGGTGAGCAGTGATCGGCAGCTGAGGATTGGAGGGAAGCAATATTCTGCAGCACTAATTGCGGTTCTAATTAAAGGGAAGGAAGATTCCATGTATGAGATGACCCCTCCTCTACGCTACATTGGAGGCGCGCTCGCCCGATTCATCCGACATTGGTTTTGCCCTCATAACTGCCCTCCCTCATTTGCTAAACCACCGTCCGCTTCCAATACCCCTTGTCTCCCCCTCTCCCTTAACATCGCCCCATCCCCATTCAGTTTTAAACTCCGTGATTTTTCAGTTGCACTGAAAAGGCTGCCTTATTTGAAGATATACTTCGAGAAGCACGGGCGTAACAAGATTCACTCAATGACATAGCCAGGGAAAAAACTTCTCAAGTTGAAGAAAGATCTCTAAAACAACATGTTTAACTTTGACTTATCTTAGAAGCGAATGAATCTCTGGATGTGATGGAATAATTTCGAAAACGGTTTTAAGATGATTCGCTACGGACAGAACGCTACAGAGAAATTTTCTTCAGTACATTTTCGCTGCAAAGTTTTTACGTACCAGAACATTTTTGTAACGAGAATATCTCTTACAGCTTCACTACATTATATATTTGTAATAATTTATTTTTTTGCGAAACTTTTATCGAAGTAGTTACACAAATTGCTTACTTTGTCACAAATTATTCTTTTGTGATAACTTTTAGTGATAAAAGTTTTGTTTATGGAACATATTAATTACGTAATACTATCAGATTTGTAATTATTTATCCCTGGACATTGTAAATATATTGCAAAATTACAAGGAGAAATTCCGAGGCGGAATTGTGATTTTGAAACGAGGCCTATTCAGCGTAACAAAGAATTAAATAGAAAAATTTAATTTATGCTATGTAAATATCAAAAATAAATTCTGTCCTAAGGGTTTCTTTACGCTGATTAGCGAGAAATTTTTATCTTCGTTTAAGATATTTTAATGAAAATATTTGCCTTTTATAAATGCATATATGGCTCACTGTGTAACGTATGAGAAATACATGAGAGAACCAAATTATACTCTGAATTTGAGAAATTGTTCATAATGGGTGACGAGAGGCTGGCCTATTAGTTTGACTGTCAATACAGTCAGGAATCCCTGGAACGCCGAGGGTTTAGACAGTTTTGTTGACAGTGACCCAATTTTCAGGCCGCTGCGGCGGTGTGGTTACCGTACAAGCGCAAGTATCAAACCCTGTGTTTAATAGGAAAACAAACATTCTTATCATAACTCCGATTAAAAATTAAACGAGACAACAAGTAAAACATGAAAACTTGATTAGATTAACTGATTCACCAGTGAGGTGTGGGTTATAGAAAATGAACTGACTAACTATAATAGCGGAGTTGGGTGGGAGCCATCTTGATTATCGACGTCACAGGACCTTAAAAATTTATTTTCCGGAAAATAATTTTCCCTGAACCGGATTTGAACCACTGAGGATAAACTTTGGATATTTTGGAAACTTTTGGAAATTTGGAAACTGGAACAGACACACTAACCACTCGGCTATTCTGATGTTGAAAGTTCCGCGAAAGACTTGAGTTATTATTCAACAATAAGGCTGGTTAAGCAGGCTACTGCTGTTTTCTGAAATTTGTTAGTTTTAATAGCAACCGTTTTCTGTGAAAAAATCCTGTGAGCGTAAATTTTCGGCAAATTATAAAATTCAATATAATTATAAATGTAACCAAGAAGTTATTGTAATGAAAAATTTTTGTAACAAAAATAATCATCAGCGAAAATGTGTAGGTAGCAAATGGTCTGTAGCGAATCTTCAGGATCTCTTCGGAAACTACTTTCAATTTAATTCAAAATGGTCAAACGTAGTTGGCTTTATTAACTGATATCCCTACTGAAGTTGAGAGTATCGTGACCCGTGTTTACTGAAATGAAAAATAATTTGTCTTATTATCAGCAGTAGAAAGCAACCTTGTTTATTCCGATGTTAAAACATGTAAATTAATTCTGTTCAATGCGCATTAATCCAACTTTGATTAGGAAGCAACTAATTTTACAAACAATACCCCACTTTTAAGTACAGCTCCCTCTAATTTTTTCCATCTTTAGACGTCAAGGAAATTACCGCAGGTACTTAGTTTAAGAAACTACGCCACTATTGCCGAGAGACAGTTTCAAGTTGCGTTTTTTCTGATTTTCTCCATTTTAATGAAGTTATAAACCGTCATCTCAGTATGTGATTCATGATATGAAAAATTATTAACACTTTAATCAAAACTAGAGCAAAAAGCTTCCGGTTTTTTCACTATATAGTAAAAGCTCGACAAGTAACATGGGCGGCACTTAATAAAATATTGCGCGGTATAAAATTTCCAGAAAACATTGCTTATGAGTCAAAAACAATGTGGTATATTCTCCATCGAATTGCCCAAATTTTTATTGAATTTTATTTTAACTCTTATGTTTTCAACTATCAGGAACCTCAAACCGCAACTAAGAGCTCATTGTTATCAACAGCGTTCCATTTTTCCAGTATTTAGAGAACTTAAATTCTGTACCTGAATTCAGCAGAAATGATCTTTTTCACTACTTTTCATTCAATCACTTGAAAAATGTAGTTTTAATTTAGGTAAACCAGATTGAATACAAGCTAAGTAAAAATTCTTAAGAGTTTCATCAAACCAAGTCTAGCTCATCGTTGCTGGTATTTCGTCTGATTCTAGTTTTATTCGGGAAGTGATTAAACCCTATTCCGGATACTTCATCGGATAGAGGATGAACGAAAAGATATCTGTTCAGCTTACTCTCGCGAACCGATGGCAACTACAATCACTTCCTTGGAGAATTCCTGCCGACTGCAGGATCAAAACAGAATGCGAAAGGGGGTCAAGGGGAATGCTCTTTATGGAAACCGCCCGGGCGGGTCCTTCAGTTTATAATTCCCTTTAATACTTGGAAATGTTCTACAACGGCGTTACAAATTATACCTCCAGAATGGAAACTGGGTCAATTATTCTTTACAGAGATTGTCAGCCTGTAAAATAGTAGCAGTAATAGCATTTTTATAAGTGCTTCGACAGCTGAGGTCATATTGTACGAAATTCCCCACCAGGAATCGAATCTGGAACTACTTTCACCAAAGTTGTACACGTTACCTTCTTGGCAATCCAAAGGCTCACCTGTAAAGTATTTAGTATGCTTTTCCTAAAATCAATTAGAAGTAGAACAGAATCTTCTCAGGAGGAGGCTTTGCTCCCTTTGGAAATCTAAGCTTTGAATAACTAGTTTTATGGCAATTGGAAACGTTTGTGTTCACCTATTGTCATCAAAATGTCGTTGGTGGCTATTGCCGAGGAGAATGGTTCCGTAGCTCAAGGAAATGAAGTGTGGCAGTGAATGAAAGCGTGACGTGTAGTGCAAATGAACCAACGGATCGTTAGACATGAGCAGCCCAAGTCTTCCTCAACGGCATGCTCTAGGAAAGGACTTTCCCTTGTTCTCCCAAAGGGATTTCCTGCCACGACGACCTTTCTGCTCCGTTTGGGACATTCCTTCCGTACTTTGCTTCGGATTTCCGTTTCCTTTTCATTAAGGAATGCCGCCTGAATGGAGCTTAGAAAGGGAACCGCCGCCGCTGGGCTGCGCTTTCTCTCGCTTCGCATTGTTCTGAGAATTATGACAAAGAAGCCGATGAGAATGGTGACGGTAATACAGCGATTCATCAGTAAGACGTTGGGTATAAGCGTTTCATTGAAACGCATTCATTATTTCCATATGCGGTATGTGGCTGAATTCTTACGCCTCATCACACGATTATGTAGCGTTTCTTCCCTTAGATGGCATAAAGGTGTTGTTGATCGGTTTAAAATTTATTGATTCGTTGTAGTTAAGGTAAGGTTAAATCTTTAGATACATCTACATAATGACAGCTATCAAAATTGTTTTAATTTCCCCCAGACATTCTTCGAGCAGAATTTTTTTACTGGAGGAATATCTACTGGAGGGTGGTCTGAAAAGTTTCCGAAGATTTTTCAGAAAATTTTCAAATATATTCAGAAAACATGTCGAGAAATGGCGAAATGTCGGAAACTTTTCAGACCACCCATTCTATTCACAAATTTTTAATTTGTAGGTTAATCTGTGGAGAAATACTAATTTTCTTGGATCAGATTCGCTCTCCACTTCTCGCTTATTGAAACGGACATATCTATAAACGTATCCCTAGCAGCCAATTTCACAACCAATGAATTAATTTTAATTTTATGAAATATTTATCAATTGCAGTCGAATTTAGGAATCCGGTCAATCCAAAAAGTTGGCTGAAGAGGGTAACATTGTATCTGGGGAAAAAAACTCGCCTTATGGGCCGTTTTTAATGATATCACAGGAAAGATTCGGATCCCCTCCTTCTGTTGTAAGGGTCCGATGTAGCATGTGATATACACCCTATGTGATACGGTGTCACAGATTCCATATTTAGAGTGTGACTGCACTTCAGTACGACTCACAAAAACACGGAACAAGGACTAGGAGAAGTACACGTATTAGGCGAGATACTGTCTCAGAGAACGTTAAAAAGGAGTTTTACTGTACGATATCATTAAAATCTTTTCTATGTTTGCAATGATATACTTATAATAATATTGCATTTAGGTTTGTTAAACATTACAGCAGCGACAGTTGAGCCGATCAAATAGCTATCTGAGACAAAACCATCTGGAATTGAAAGACGAAAAAAGTGGACCCAATTATTGATGGATACTCATATATTACATAGCCATTCTAGTATGCTTATTCAACAGAAAATAAGAATTTCAAAAAGGAGAATTTCATACAATTCATCCAATAAAATTTTCGGCCTATTTTACTCAATCTGATTAATATAGCAACATAGCTAAACACTGCATTGAATCTTTCCTAAGATGGCAGAAGGTCTAGGACCGGTCCATTGATAATGGGCTACCCTTAAATGATGTTACGGCGTTTTTGGGCCTTCAGAATCCCCTCTATCACAAAGTGTTACATGGAGCTGCATATCCTATATGATGAAGAGTCACATTCTCATCCTCCCCTCTTAAGTGTGACATCATTTACGGACGATCCCTAAATAGAAGCTAAGGTTATTTGTCAGCCACCTAACGAAGATGGCTACAGGATTTCGCAAAATTCGCATTGACATATAACGAACCAATACCACAAGCTTCGAATGTTCCGTTATTTATAGTCAATCATTACTCGTAGGCCGAATAGGTGTTTTTCTTTTGAAGCAACGACAAATATGCGTTCCCAAAGCTTCGGAGGACGATCATGGCAAATTAGAGCTTCTTTCATCAAAGAATCCTTCCACCGACCCTCGTTTTGCCTTTGCATAGCAGGAGATACGCACAAATTTCGCAGAAAAAAAACGAATTCCTCCTTTAGCCATTCCTTCCATCTCCTTAGCATTTGTTCCTGTTGAAGAGCGATAAAAACTAACGACCGGAAATGAACGCTCGTTAAGGAATCACTTTGATTGCCTCGATAATGATGGCTCCAGAGGGCGCTGTTTGTCTCACTCTCTCTCGATATGCTGAAAATGATGAAATGGAAGGGATGTCTCCGTGATTCAGGTTGAGAAAGAGGAATTTATCGATCGATTCGATCGTAAAATCTCGATTAACCAGAACGCACGAGACATACTGACTTTTCATCATCTCAGCAGCTAAATAACTTTCTCGTTTTCAGGCAATCTACAAAATATACCACAATTTACAGTAAAATTTTGAGGAAATGATTGAACCATACTGTTTCTGAGAACACCATTTTTCCTATATAAGTTAAATAAGATGTTACTTATGCTCATTTTTTTTAAATTATGACAGTAATATTAAGCTATAAAGAAGAGCGGCCTAACATCTTGTACATGTGCGGGTATGAGTGATGAAAGTTAAAAATCAAACACTATGAGAATACAACCATTCATTTTCAACTTCTAGTATTTTCCACAAAATATATGCCTACTTTCTTTGTATTCCAACTACGATTTCTCTCTATGAAGTGGGTACGTGTGTTATTTTTTGCAATCAAATTATCATAGCTGCAACAGGCTTATAGAGTTGGAAACATCAATTTAAGGTGGAAATAAGTTAAATGTTCTTAGAATAGTTGCGGAGTTTAACTTGAGTCTTCATCAAGTAGCGTAATTATGATAAGAGGATATCTAGTTTAGAAGTGATATAATTTTTCAGTTCAAATAGAATCAACCAGTTTAGTCATTTTGGATACACATACTAGAGAAAAGTATTTCTACAACATATAGCGAAACATCTATATACTATATTAATAAACTCTTGTATATTTTATGTTAGTAAAGTCTGTGGAAATTTCTAAAATTCTATTTTGTGTTATCCATCTTCGTTATCGCTCTTTAACGGCTCCTTACGGTTCAGATGCTGAGAAATTAAGCACAGGAGCCTCCCACCTGTTAATTACAGTCACAGCAATGGCCGTAGTCAGGAATTCCTTTTGGAGAATTTGCAGACCCGTGGTCGTACTTTCTCTGCTGATACGACACATGGCTTATATTATCTTCATGGTGAATTTCCGAGAGAAGGATACGAGCCCACTAATCCTAAAGCCATAGTCCTGATTACAGCTAATTTAAAACATGCTAATTTTCTACTCGATTCAATTTAAGAACTTCCAAATTTAAAATATTCTACCATATCTAATTAATATTTATATGTTATTTCAGTTCTGATACAGTTTGGCCAAAAAAAAGAGATTTTTGTTAAATTGGTGGGATTATTTTTACTGAAACATATAGCCTCCATATCCAAGCCCGTATTTTAAATCTAAATGCGAACTTTTTTTTGCTAAAATTACGTTTTATTCTTAATTAATTCTCCGTTGGATTTATGGATGGAATGAAGTCTCTTTTATGAATCCTACACGTGCACATTTCGGAATATTTTAGATACGGTGGAATATTTATGAATGTGCGGAGAGAATTTCAATGTAAATTCTTTACATTTTATATTAATGTTACTATATTATTGGCTTTCGCGAATATTTGAGCCTAAAATATTCATTCCAGGTTAATAATCAACTTATAATCCGTATTAAAACTCAAATTTTCTGTTTTTATACCTCTGTAAATATTGAAACCAATAAAGAAAGAGATGCAGTAGATTTCTAGCGGTCCATTCATTGTTATTTCCCCATAGGTTTCTATTAAATATTAATTAACGAAAGTCGATATTTCTATTCAATCGATTATTCGATTATTTGACAGTTCTTTAATTTACTTCTGTGATTGAATTCATAGTAATTTTCCATGTTTGATTGTTTTTGAAAGCTATAGAGGACAATTAAATTTATTATGAGTTATCAGCAAGCGTATCTTTGTAAAAATTTTAAATAACCATTTCTTTCTTACTATACTCTTTCTGCGTAATGATCATATTTTACTCTGCTAATTTATATTTGAAATGGTACTTTATAAATCTAAATTTTCTATGAAAATATTACGTGGTAAAAATTTTTGCGGACAAAAGTGTTTGGATGCAGTTTAGCAGTAAAATTAGGAAATTGCCGTCATAAATTTTTAAAATAACCTTCATAGTAACCTTTTTGTTGATTTTTTATGGAAAGGTATAAATTTATTAATATATAAAGAAAAATGTGGACAGTTTGATGATAACTTTTGCTAGAGCAAGTGTTTGAAGGAGTGTATATTTTTGTAACAACTCAAAAAGCTTTGACAACTGTTTGAACACAAATTTTACTTAAAGAAAAGTAATCCTTCTTTTCGGCGTAGAAAAACCTGGAATTGAAAAACCAGAAAACGACACCCGCAACGACATTGGAATTAATTGCCTTATACACACTGAGTGAATGCCCAACTTGCTTAACGTGCACACTGCGACAAAGGGATGGAGCTGAAACTTATCCCTATCAGACAGAACGAATTTCTGTAATTTGAAGGCAAATGTAAGCTACAAGTTACGCTTAGAGTGGACGGCGGTCGTTAAGAACCAGGGTTCCCGACCACTGGGGAATTTCCGCTTGGGGAAATTTCAGGGCTTCAGATGGGGAATTGGGAACACTGTTCATCGAATTGTCATGCCCTCTACATTACGTGCGATTTTCCGTAGATCTCTTTTTTAATAATTATCGTTATTCGGGAAAAATTGCGGGATATTACGGATTAAAAGGGATTACGGCATGCGCTCGTTTTTTCGAATTTGCATATAAATGGAGATTAAATGAAGATGTTTTGATTTCAGCTATGTTATTTCCGTGAAATTTAAGCTAATAAAAGCTAATTAATATCTTCGGAGATTATATAACAATTATTCATGCGTGAAGGAGACTCATAAAGGAATAAATTGAATTGACTTAAATACTTATAGCTCCTCTGCTGTATGGACATGGACGTTAAAATTTCATTCTAAAATTAATTTAAAAAATTAGCAATTTCTTGTGTTAAGGTAAATTACTCTTTATTTAATAAACATTACTAACTTTCTGGAAAAACTTTCAGCCATATTGGCTTTACAGTGTAGAAAGTTGCTATCATCTCTATTTATCGTTCAAAGATAAGACTCATAAGCTTAAATTTCTTTTATTTGATGAAAAATTATTTTTATAACTATTACAATCAATTTTAGCGTCCAAATCAGGGAAATGTAATAAAATTTACTGAAATATAATGATATATTCGTATTTTATGATCAAAATGATCTTCAATGAATATTTTTATCGCTAGCCAATTTTTCTATTCTACCAAAAATATTAATTGGATTAGATCCGCACTTAAGCATGTACTAGCTTTTTATTATTATGTAATTCCACATTACCCGCGAAGCGCTCTGACTTTAATTATGCGTTTCCGAAACTTTGGAATGATATGCGGATGGAAGTGGGAATGCAGCAAAAGGAACTGAGAATATAATCGGTCCAGAATGACGCAGTGGAAATTTATTGCTTCAGCGGCGTAACATGGCAGGAAGAGATTAATGTTATCTCAATTGCGTTGGATGCTTCGAATGTTAAATTACGTTTTTGTGGCCTTTAGCACATGATTATGGGATAATGCATACGTTGAATTTTATCATATCTTCCAAAAGGATTAATCAATCAAATTCTTAGAGTCGCTTCCGTCACTATGATGTTAGTCTCGAATAATTTTCCCTTGCACTTTCCGAATCAGCGGTGATTCAAGGCTTCATCAGTAAGTTAGTTATTGGCTAGATATTTCAGTGTTCTATTTTCTGCACTCTCCCGCTACACTAGCATTTGAATCGAATATCCACGGCTATCACCAGGGACCAGTTCCATTTCCCTGAATTTCCAAGGTGCTTGTTTGCATCCATATACATCAGCTCCAAATTATGATTTACGTCACGCTCAGTTTCCTTATCTATCTTCTTACTCAGCCTTCCGCATTTTCCGTCATTTTTGATAATAACATACCGTAAGGACACGGAATAAACAAAATTGTTATCAGATACGTGCAACTGATATAGTATGAAAAATTAAAAATATATAGTTATTAAAATATAAAAATATTAATATGTTACAAAGCAATAAACAACGACATGAGCCATAAAAGATATGAGCTAATAACTCAATGTACTTTAATAAACTCAATAGGATATATAAGTAACTCAATATAAATAATAAACTCGATAGGACTTTAAAATATTACCAAGAAGATATGGAATAAAAATATGAGAATTAAGATATAATTCCACATTATAATACCGTTTTGGACCACGAAAAGAAATTTAATAAATTTATAACCAATGAGTAACGGTAATTATTCGGTAAATAGGTAATTAACGGTAGAATAGTTTTCAATATCGTAGTACTTATACCTTTCGTTTCTTATCAGCATTTTACATTTTCTTACTATGCCAGAATACTATGCCAGAATATCAGTCATAAATCAAACTCAACTCTTCACGGCAAGATATGCACCCTCAATGAAACTTTTCTCTATTATATTAGTACATTAACCATTGATAAATTAGAGAGTAATATATCTTCTTTAAGCTGTGAATAAGGGCACATCAAATTCGGGAAGGAATAGTGGATGTAATGAATGTACTGCGCTCGGATTTCTTTTCTCAGAGAAATTTATTTTGCTGAGCCATTCGTGTTAAATTCAACAGGGAAACTGTTGCTGTGCTGAATTTAGAATCTATCAACCTGCCATTCCTCCGATGATTTTCATATTTCTCATATCCCATTTTGCTTTTGAAAATTCACTTAAAATCTGATATTCGTAATTGAAAATGGCATTTATCTGCATCGTGCAATCGCATGCAATATCTTTTCATTCGTTTGCGCAATTTTCAACCAATTACGAACAAAGTTTCGAAATCAAAATCTATTCATCGTTTGAAAGAAGTAGTAGATGGGATTACTTCCTTAATCTCTTTTTGCTTCAAGAGGGGATAGCAACAGAACTGGGTATATTAACACTGATTTATGTATGTTCAACATTACAAACAAAGGTATTCACAGAAAATGTCGCTTAAAAAGTCCCTGAAGACTACCAAGGCTGATATGACAGACATTAACACTAAAGAAAGAGCATGAAAACCAGCGGAAATGAAATTGATGGGCAAATGTCACATAAATCGTTAAGAAGTATAAAAATAGGCTAAGATTTTAGGGAGATGAAAAATGTAGGAGACGCAGAAGTTTCACATAGAAATGTAAAAGTAGATTGCAACGATTATGTAAACAAAATTGTAAGAGCAGACTAGTGAAAATAGTTAGATATTCATTTTTTAAGTATTTAAGGGTCAACAAGGATCTGTAAGAGAAGACCCGGAAGGGAGTCCACAACCGGAGGTTCAAGACTAAGTTTATAGTGACTTATAGTTGATCCACGAGATTCTTGAGATTTTCCCTTCGAAAAGAATCGCTAGTAAATGCTACCGATAGACGGGATTTTTTTTAATCCAAAAGAAATATTTTAGTTATATTTCCATTGAATTATTTTTGGTAATAAATATAAAATCTTTTCACTATAGTCATCGTATAGGGTACAAGTTTGTGCTCCCGGATGGACTTTGGTG
Organism: Pachydiplax longipennis; assembly: GCA_036926295.1. NCBI lineage: Eukaryota > Metazoa > Arthropoda > Insecta > Odonata > Libellulidae > Pachydiplax > Pachydiplax longipennis. The sequence continues at coordinate 25,943,323 of JAVFKF010000012.1, forward strand.
TTACTGGTCCTGGGTTCGGTTCCGGGTGGGCGCCCATATGTGCGAAATTATCTCAGCAGCCGAAGCATGTTTAAATATATTACTCCTGCCTAAGTGCGAGTCAAAATTATTTCCACTTCATCCCAAAGATGGGCAGACTTTTAAGTTTAAAATTTAAATGGGCTGCAACGCTTGAAAAACTCAAAATTAGAGAACCGTACCCGAGATAAGCAGCCAATTATGAATAGTAGGAAAAATATATAAGATGAGAAAATAATAATTCAACCTCCCTTCTATTTTCCTTCATAACATCCATTCCAATGACGCACGCGGTATTAAATAATTTTAGAATATGTAGGATTTGCCAACGCAGCACTAGTTTAAATAGTTTGTGCCACTTTCCGAGAAGCCTAAAATCTGTTCACCTTAGCTGAATGCAGCCCAGTGTGGTGGATGCAAAATGAAGAAGCGCAGGATTTGGGGTAACAAGGGAGTATAAGTAAGTAAGGGTGGGGAGGTCGTAGGGGATTTCGTATGGAGAGAAATGAATTCAGGCGAATGTCCCGCGATGAGAACATGAATAATAACGCGCCCGCTGATTATTAATTCGGGCGCTAGCGGAATTCGGATGCACGCCCTTAATAAACTTACGGGCAGCGGGAAGTGAATCGCCGATTGGACATACGGTTTTTTTCCCTCCGCTACAAATCATGACGTGGTTAAACCGCGCATTTGTGTACAGGTCATATTTACATTTATGAAAAGCAATTCGGGTCTCTCTTCGTTCCATACGAATCCCGCATTATGAAAATTGCCTTCGCGTCACATTTTTAATCTTTCGTCAAGGGTGAATATATGTATGTTCCGGAATTTATCAAATAGGCGTTTCCGGAATGAATGCAGCGTTACCATTTCGGTGTCTCGTGCGCTACGTTTTGGGTTTCTTCTAGCGGAACCTTATCTCTGAGTGCATGAAAGGACTAAATGCGATGCTCAGTTGGAATTTTCCCCTGGGCGAAGCTGTGAAGTAACAGTTATGGAAAGCTAATCTTCTGATCGTGAGTTAATGCTCTTTGAAATATGGTTCTGTGAGTTTAATACAGCGAGTTCCTGTTCCTTTTTATCATACTGCTGCAAAGCTAACTCCTCAGCTCAAATGTAGGCGTTGTTATCGGCTGATTAAGATTCTTCATGAGGCAATATTTTAAGCTAGATGAGGAAAAGTTCCTGACGTTGCATTTTCCAGATGATATTAAGCATTTTGCAACATATTTGCGTATATATACAGTTTCACTACAATGTTCCAAACAGAAAGAGATTTATATTAATAGATAGGTAGACTTTATTGGCGATATGATGCTCGTATGTACCCCTCTTCTACTTAACCTTGTATTTCATCATAATATTTAAAGGAGTTTTAAATGTAAAAAGAAAAAGTACAGGAACTTAGGGCTAGTAATGAAAAACCAACGTTGCGAGTTTCCATAGAGAACGAGTCTGCAAAACATCCGCGAAAACACAGTCATAAAAATAACGAAGCCAGTACACAACATATTGTAACAAAGGAAAAATAATTAAAAATTATATGAACTAGAATAAAGTTATAGTAAAGTATTAGCAACATGAGTAGAAGGAAAAAGAAGAGCCATAAGAATTTTAATTTAAAGGCTTTAAAGTCTTAAACTTCATAGAAATTTTAGACTACATTATTCAAAATTGTCTACTGCTTCTTACAATACAATTGCAATTGCTATTGAAAGATATTTCAATTAAAGTAAGGAGCTATCACAAGGAATGAAAGAAACTTTAGTACACTCCCACAAACTTAGAAAAGTCGGTGGAAGAGTACTAAAGTTTCTTTCATTCCTTTTAATGGCCTTCCACGAAGTATTCTCACATTGAGTTTGAGAAGCTATTGGTATGGAATTTCACTTTTAGAAATAGTATATAAAGTTATGGATTCTTAATTATCTGATGTATATTTTAAGGAGAAGACGATCAACTCTAACCAGGTAGAGTGATGTAGAATTTGAAGAAGTTCCTGAATGCTTTGATTGTTTATTAATGACCATTTACGATCCTTGTTCAATGCATTCACTACGCCAATTCAAACTGACAAACGGCAACGTTGAATTTATAGCGAAAGGTATTGTGTCGCTGTCAATTATGCTTTGCTCTTCAACCAATTCCCACCTCCATCTATGCCTATGCCTCTCTTCGGCATTTGAACCGTGTAACAATGACATTCTTTTTTTACATAGACTCTGTCCATTGTCAACGGAATGTACCCGGTGTAAATTTTCTTACTTTTTAAATTCAATGTAACAATAAAAACTATATTTGGGTCTTATTTTTCGAATTAATTTCATATTTTGTTTTTACGGTTCACCCAGGCGTCAACTCTTCATTCGCTCGCAAAATAGGAAAAGTTGCAAATGATTCGATGACAGAAAATAAGAACAGAAAAAGTATCAATTGAAACTAGTACTAAAATTGCTCTCCACATCGAGAATAAAGGTCATTCCTCGTTCTGTGACAATTTCACTTCACTCTCATGGGAAATGATACCCACTCAATACCCTCACCCAATCGATCAATCGCTTAAAAGTTGTACAGAGCGAATAATGTGGGACTTATGTTCACAGGATGATTACAAAGTGCTGGTCGTAAATTCACCCATGAATGGAGAGAAAAAATAGTGTCAGTACTAAGGACATGGGTCATGTAACGGCCTTGGGTCGTATAAATAAAGTTATATCCGGGAAGGTGTGAGACATATCCATAAATATATTTAAAGTGTACGCTGTTCCCGTTCATACAAGCTTATAGTAGCGTCTCAAACTGAGACGGTTATTAGAAGCTATATATATGATTGCACCAGCCACTAACTCCTACCATATCTATATGCCACCTCGTCATCATAGCGGATTTCCTAAAGGGTGGAATGCCGAAGTATATCATGGATGAAAAACGCACGATACACAAACTTAAATTTTTAGCAAGAAATGAAGGATAAAAAGGGGTTGGTGCCATCTAAGATGGACCCTCCACATCACACTTTTCCTATCATATCTTTAAAATTGAATTTATCTGTCGTAGTTGCTTCATGGCATAGATCAACCACCAGATATGTGTAAGATCCGGATTCCAGTCCTGACTTCGGCAGACTTTTTGTCCTCCATTTCTTTCTCTATTTTAAGATTGCGAATCATGCGCTTCACATCATTTACGTGTATTCATAAGTACAAATTCATATATATTTGGTTTCTGAAAAAATTCGGAAAAGCAAATACCCCTGTTATATTTGATTTTGTTTCACAATGCTATATTCGAACTTAAAATCTTCAACCGAAGCGTATAAAGTTGATTGCGCATTCACGTATGTTCACGTATCTTTTGAAATAAAATCAGAGCTAGAAATGCTTTGATATTTCATCACCATTCCGTTGCATTTGGTCGTATATTCTCCGTTGATTTCAGCTCGTGTTGGCTGGAGGAAAGGCATTAAATCGTTTGAATTAAGGTTTTTATAATTGACGATAACACGATGCTCGATGCCGTCCTACATTTATGGAATGAAGAGCACTTGGTATTCGCGTTATGAATAAAATATAAACTACTGCCATGAACACACAGGGTGGGTCGTTGTTTTGTCCTGAGCTAGTAGTAGCACTATTAATATCATAGGAGCACTTACAAAGAAAAATTGTGTCGTAGTTATCCTGATGATCGCTTCGTACGTAGCTCATGCATACATTCCAGGAAGGATTTAATGCTCTCGCAACGGTCTAAGTATTTATTCGGGTTGCGACACCGTTTCATTCTTTTTGCTATTTCTAGGGTAACGAGATCAAATACTCATATTTATCGTTTCTGATAAATACCACTCAAAAAGGCGTTTTCCTTGCGTTATTTTTGAAGGCAATGACGCAGTATTTATGATGATGGGTTAGGAAGAATAATATTGAAGTGTTTTGGTATTTTGGAAGCTTTAAATATCTTCCATTACGGATATAAGTCATCGAAGGATTATTTCTGAAGGTTATATATAACACTAGAATTCTATATTCCGAGAAAGATACCTCCAGTAAACTATTTCATTTCATTCCACGTATGCTACCCGTTTAAAAATATAGTTTTAGCTCCAGAAAACATTTCGGAAGATGTATTGTGTGAAAATAAATCATTCTCGTTAAAACTGCTTGAATCGTTGAGCGTGCTATGTAATGAATTGCGTCCGTGTTACCAAAGCTGTCAAATGCGCTATAAATTTTTGAAAACGTCTCAGAAAAAGGTCTTATTACGTTTCAGGATAAATCTGATGATTCATGTCCCAAAAAAAATATGAAAAAATATCTCTCGTAAACCATTTTGAACTCTTTCCAATCATATTGTGTGCTCTGCAGTTAATTACACCCAGATAAAGGAAATAGTCCTAGGATATAATGCAGCCTGAATTGCATTGTGGGAATTTTCGGGAGGACCTGAACCGGGAAAACGATGGGATCTGGGATAACTTAAGTAACTCAAGAAGGGGAGAAGAACTCAAAATATCGAGTACACTCAAAGAGTAATGTATTTTGATAAGATATTGATCATTTCCATCATTTTGATTGTTATCTTTTTTCGCGCATTGCAGCTAGAGATATAAAATCGCTTTCCTCAGTACGCTGAAATGTCCTAGTTTTTCCTTCTTGTATTGATGATGGTCTTTCATTATGCATGGATTTCAATCAATTATTTGTATTATCACAATTTATTATTGAAATTGAAATATTCCAAACCTCGAAATTTCGTACTCAATTTGAGGCCCGCCGAGATCCAATGTATGATACTTTTAAAAATTTAATTTGTGTTTCCTTTCTGCCCCGTTAAATTTCATTTCTCTCTAATTTATCAAGTTTTTCGATTAATTTTCGAAATTTGTGTCTTTTTTCCGTTGCGATGAGAAATGGAACTGTCAAAATATTTTGGTAAAGTGAAGACAAATTTGAAACATGTTAACAGTTTTCAACGTCGAACAATGATACATTAAAAGAGAGGATTTTTAAATAGATTCGACAGTTTTGTTTAAGTTACATTTCGTTTCGAGAATTTGGATTTTTAATGTTGATTTTGAGCGCATACACAAATAGTTTGAAATAGAATTTCGTGAAGAAAATAATAAATGTCACGTGACCCAATTCTTCATTTGTCAGTATTCGTATAATACACTTCTCTTACTGTTGATTGACGTTGACTAGAATTGCATAATCTCTCCTTACACCTTGATTTTGCCAAAGTAATATTTTTAATGTAAATCCTAGGAAAGCTGGTCATAATTCTATTAGACACATCTGCTACTCTGAATTCGTCATAGACATTCGTCATCATTTGTGAAATACTGACAATTTACAATTAAGATTTTCTTCTCAATATAGCTGGCAATGTACAGACACGTTGAATCCATATTTCCTGAAAGTTTTTGACTTATTCCTCAAAGATAAGTCGAAATATTCCCTTGTAAGTTAAGGGTTCATTCTGAGCGTTGATCGCAACGCCATACTGTTCCGTTATTTTGAACTTTGTGCTATTTGGGCACTCTAGATGGTAGTGATTTTCTTTTCCGACACTTCTTATATGACTTAACGGTGAAAAATCATTAATTTATAACGAATTGTACCCGTGATAGAAGATTTGAGACGAATTTTTCGGACAACTTCCCCTTCATAAGCTTTTCATGTTTTTGTATTTATAGAATGTCGATGAAACATTTACAAATATTAGCCATCACTATCACTGAGTTTCGTTTTATACATCCTCTTATCTACTAATATTTTAATGTTTTTCCAGTTTACCTTTACTCATTTATGTTTATTATTTTTTGACTAATTTATATCCTTTTTCCTACTTTCGTTTAATTTTGGCATTTACCATTAATTATAATAATATTCCCCAAGTGGAAAACATTTCCCAAGTGACTCAAATGAGCGGAACTTGACGTAGCGTATTTCATATAATTCGCAAGAGACTCACCTGATGAGGTTGCAAACAAAGCGAATTATTTAAATACGATCGAATATTCGATTTACTTACAATCGCCAAAAATACAATATTTTATTTCGGTTATAACCACGGCCGGCCTACAGAGGGTTTTGTGGGTGCATTAGTCCCTGAGATTTAGAGGCTCCATTTTGAAAATAAAGCCTCGTTCCTTTCCAGAGGGCATATCTGTATGGAATGTTTTCCTCTCAAATATAATCCCTTTTACTAACTATTACTAGAGTTTTGAGAAAATTTAAAGCGAATTATTTTTTTCCGCTCGACAAAAATTTCAAACCGAATCGACATCTGCATAAATCGAATGGAATCAAATCGAATACAAATTCGAGCGGCAGAATATTATATTTTAGTCACTTTTGCGTTCCGTCTTTCAATTTTCTACATGAAATTTGTATGGAACTTTTGAATAAGCTTGTAACTAACGCCAATTTACTAATAAAAATTACTATAATTATGATAATAAATTTAATCTGTAAACCTCTTTACTATAAATTTGCTAAGTAATTTTAGCGTTCAGTAGGATACAAAGAAAATGCAATCCTTGTTTTGAAAGATTTACGATATAAAAATGCAAAAAGCATATTGTATCGAATCAAGTGGTATATTTAGTCCATTAGATTCGAAACTGGAATAATGTAATGAATTCGATTCAAAGTGAAAGATTTGCGAAGTCGATTTTCACAGCCCGAGCTATTACTTATTACATGGGCAGAGGAAGGGGACTACTAGGGAATACTTGCTACTGTGCTTCCTTGAGTATATGTCGGGTCCTGGTTGTAATCAACGATTAAAAACAATTTGGATAGGAAAGGGGATATACACGTTGATCATCGCATCTGTAAATGGAGTTGGTGTTTGGGAAAATGTACGTTGATGGAGAGGATGGGAGTGAAGAGAAGAGGGCGTAGGTCGGTGTCAGCGAGGGTGAGAGTGGTCAGAGAGAGGTCTGATTTGGAGTGACCCAAGAAGGGGAAGCTCTTCCTCAGCCGTATATCGACCTCCGCCCGTATCTATCATACACCGTCGTGTGGGATGGGAATGTCGGTGGACGTAAGAGATTTGGGAACAGAGCATTGAGAGAGAGAGAGAGGGGGATCTAGTGGTGCAAGGAAGTCGATGAGACGAGCCTGAGCAGTGACTTGAAACAACCAAACAAAGCTGAGCCATATAAAGAACAGACGTATCCGCATTTGGATACGATTCTCTTACGGATGACGACTAGGAAGTATATATTCTTATATAGGAGGGTGGTCTGAAGAGTTTCCGATCCCAGATTTTTCAGAAATCTTCAGAAAAATTTCAGAAAGCATGACGAGAAATGGCGAAATGTTGGAAACTTTTCAGACCATCCATGTACTCTTATAGAATGTATGTAAAAGAATACTCTTACGCTATGTTAGTAAGACTGAAAGTAGCTGAATATAATCAAGGAGAGCGAGTTCAAGTGAAATTCTGAATCACAAGAGTGCATCTTCAAAATAAACTGGAATCATACATGTAAAGAGAATGTGAGAGCGAGACCTTTTCGGCAGGATTTAACCTTCATAAAATGAATTCGGATTATTTTGCTAAATTTCTCTCTCTCTTTTCGCACACATACAGCTTTTCTATAAATACGGCACGTTTCCTCAACTCATTTGACATTTTTCTATTGGGTTATCCACGTAGAAAAAGATCTGATAGAAATTATTACTGATAGTTAGAAAAGTTAGGTCATAGCTATGTGGCCTTAATTGTTTGCATAACTAATTGTTTGCCTCTTTCGGGAATATAACAAGCGAGGCAGCATAAAGGAAAAAATAAAAGGCCAGGTGCAGTGGTAATAGGTTCGAAAATGTAAATACCTTCCAAGTGTAGAGTTATGATTATGAAAGACAATATACAATGACAATTGAACAGGAAACAGATGCGGTGAGGTACTTATACTGTTAATGCAGACGTGAATAGCACTTCTGATATTTACTGGTTCTTAATTAGGAAATACAGCGGAAAGCGGTTGACAGAAAAACGGATAACACGGAATTCCGGTTCATACGAGGTACTATTGGTCCGTTCTGTCTCCTAAAACTTTCAGTGGTAATTTCCTTGTTTTACGTGATTCGGTTAACGCGGAACGAAGGTAAACACGAAACTACTTTATGGTCCGTAGGGAAAACATTTCAACTAAATTCCTTGGATGACGTGAAACGGCATTTAAGGTGGGATTTCAATAAACATAAAAATAACAACTTAATGGTGTTTAAATTAAGTTCATAAAGGGTACAAGCATTTCATTAACAGCTGAGTTTGCGTAGCTATTTTTATCGTTCGCTGTGTAAAAATTTATTTTCTTAATAAATGTAAACTAACATAGAAAATAAAATATTACAATTTTATTTTTGGCATTTAGGTATCAGAAGGTAAAAGTTGGGGAAAATTCATCTGAAAAAATTGAAATTACGCCATAAGTACCTCAGGTCCAGCCTTTACATTTTTAATTTATGTAAGCGACTTACAAAAGCTAATAAATTCCAAAATTCAGCTACATACTGACGAGTGTATAATTTATAAGGAAAGTTATAAAGGAAAAGATTCAAATTAGGATAATTAAATTGATAATACAGTCTCAAAAGCGTTTAAAAATTTTCGCTACATGATGAGGAACTTATAGTAAGCTAGTAGGGAAGAGAAAGGCTTAGGATGTAAAACAATAATAGGGCCATATTAGAATATATCATATAGTTATGAGAACCTCACGGCAAAACCAATATAAAGAAAAGTGTAAAAGTGCAACGGAAAGTAGCTATGTATTAAACTGGCTCAGTGGAGAGGATAGCGCAACGATAATGTTAAAAATTCTTCGGTGGGAATCTTCAGAAAAAAGGAGGGCGCCTGTAAATAGGTTAATGGTTATCTTTGTCAGACGGGGGCAATAATAATTATAAATTAACAGTTTGTAAATTTGAAAATATTTTGTGAAATAATTTGGCATCTTTGATAAAAGGGTAAGGCTACCACTTGAAAATAGCCAAGCTGTAGTAATTGTTAATAAATAAATGAAAATTTGACTAACGTGAAATGCATAGGATGACCCACTGCATTCTTTTGAGTTGTATAAAGGTTAAAGTAAGCGAATAGAATCGAATGAGAATATAAAACTTGAATTTTTAATTTTGATATCCTTATGTTAATGCCTTTACATCCGGATTACTGTTATAGGCATATACTAGTATTTGTGAGATTTGTATAAGAAACCCTGTTTGCAAGATGATCTAATTGGATACGGGAATCTTGATTTCCTACTTAAATTTGGCGTTCCATGACAGAGTAATTGGAACATAAGTTGATTACCACGAGTCATTTTCTCCTGCAAGATACTGTTATTTTACGAATGATTTAATGAGTGTGTTGTAGATTACACCGCTGAACGCATAAACATAACGTAACAGCACATTCATCTCGAGTTTTTATCAGGGCCGAGGGGTTGTGGAGAAAAAAATGACGTCGCACGAACTTCGTAATCAAAACCGCCCGAAGACGTACCCGGAGCTCATAAGGAGCTGCAATTCTTGAAGTGAGGCAAAACTACCATACTATTATTCCTTAGTATTGAGAGTTCGTTATACGTAATGAGGTCTCTTTAGATGAAGGAGTCCGGAATGAAAATGATCTGAGGGTGGGGAAGAAAGCCCTGAGGAAAACATTTCTCGAAATAAGTCTGCGTACGAAGACATAGAACGCCTTGCTAATAACGAGATGAGGAAGACTTGAAAGCTCGCAGTTGCATTTGAGTGAGAGATATTTATAAGGCGGATCTTACGTAATAGCGTGAGGAGGCGGTGAACAATTCAAAGGGAGGATTAAATCCGAGGAATTCACCTCAAGAAATGACTCAGAAGGTATATCGGAAGAAGACAGTTGAAGGAAGGATCAGGAGTAAATGTATGAAACTTATGTAGACAAGAAATAAGAACGCATATATAAGAGCAGAAAGCAAAGATTAAATCGTGATTTGTATGCACACTTCAGTTAACTTTTGTGACATCAGGTGTACAAAGAATTTGAAGAAGATAGAAAGGTTTTGTAACCAAATTGGTTACAGAATACAAGGTACAATCAAAATATCGAGTAAAAGATATGGCCGTGACGTAAAATAACGAACAGGTAATACAATCTCCAACGAATATAGATATCTCGCAGGAGTCACTGAATTGAAACAATAAAATATTACATCTGACTGCACTTAATTGAATGCATTAAGAAAATGCCTCAACGGAAATTGTAAACACCATGTAGTTTTAAATGAAAAATAAAGGAAAAACATATATGGAATAATAAAATTGATAAATGTTGAAAATTTGTTCAATCAGAGATATAAAACTTTCTAGCATCAAGCTAATGAAATAACTGACCGATTAAGAGAAAGAGCAAAAATATGTAATTAAATAGATTGTCTTAGGCATGACTTGGTAGTAGGCCTTTACTATAAGGTTAAAAAAGACTAGAAAATGCCACTTTAGTCACAAACAGTTTTGTCACTGAGCAACATCTTCAGTGTGTATCTAAGGATGTTGTACAGCGACGAAATCGGTAGTGGATTAAAGTTAGTGTGGGATTGATTATAGTTCTTAATCTCATGTTACAGAAGGAATTTAATGCGTTACTTAAAATGACTCTCGCACAAATATGAATAACTTTATGACTTAAGACTAACTAGTAAGATGTACAATGAAATATGGTTAAAAAAGAAAGTCAGAAAAACAATAATGTAAAAGTAAAAATTGAAATAAAAAGAGAGAGAGGTAGAGAGATACCTTTGGAGATTAAATATGAAAGTAAAAGTAACAGTCATGTTAAGCTCTGAAAAAAGTCCAATGCAGAGAAGCACGAAGAGAAGGGGTAATTAGCCTGCATAAACATTATGAGAGAGAACGACACATTGCGATTTACGCAAAACGAGATGAAAGTTGGAATTAAAGCGAGCCGAAATGAAAACGCGCAAATAAAAGATGCAGCGAGTTATTTAAACCTAAAGAATAGGAACATCGAAATTGAAAACACAATTACGCGGGAGACACGACCGAGGAAGCGCGGGGCAGCTGAAACATGCACCGGTCGATGACTTCGGCGTAAAATTCGAATTTAATTAATCTTTTCGTATCGATACTCGTATCCTTCCTCATCCGTTTTTGTCGCTTCTTATTTTGGATAACTTGGACCCATCAAGTCATCTTCGGATGTCTCCACTAAATGCACATTTCATCATCGGTTAAGTGCTTCCTCTTCAATCCATTCCGCCATTCTTTTGCCGCGATTTCAACGAAATGCACACACCGGATTTCTCCACCCCTCCACCCCACGGAGAGCAATCTCTACTTCGTCAGCAATATCAAATTTCAATTCATTCCTTTTCTTTCGCTTCGTGCAATTCTATTTCTCCTGTTGGAGGAGCGGATCGTAATGAATTTTGCCCGTCTATTTTTTGTGTAAATTCTCCCCTCTGCTCCAATTCTCCAGCTGAAATAACTCATCTGGATCATGTTTTCGCTCTGGGCCTTATCTCGCAGCTTTTTTTACCCTCCCGAAACCCTCCCGCCACTCCCTTCAATCCATTTTCCATCTCCGCGTTTTCTTATCGTCACAAGGTTTCACTTTATTTCGCGTTTCGAGTCCGTCGTTTCTCCGCTGACAGCGACGATGCTCCCTAGATATCGAAGCACATTTTCGGGAATAAAATTCCTGATAAATAGAGCCGGCTACGCTCTATCAGATGAAGCTTCCAAATTTATAGCTCTAAATGAGAAATTAGACCCAACCAAATTTTTGTTTATATATATATTAATTCCAAAGATGCAACCTGACAAATGAAAAGATATAATGGATTCATTAATTAATTAATTTCGCTCTGATACTCTCATTTGGGAGTTGAACTTTTCCGCACATAAATTACGAATCTTTTATAATAATAAAATGCTATGTTTACAGACTACTCACTACTTGGTAGTGTCACGTTTTCCTCAGTACTTTTAATGTCTGTCGCTATTTGCTTCTGTTACTGAAAAGCCGTAAATAATATTTGTTTCTTAGAGTTTCTATATAATTTCAGATGTATATTTTTACACCCACATGCGGAAAATATCAATTTTCTCATTTAGGAAGGAATATATATTTGATAATAATTTTTGGTTGCTTCTAGAAATAATTTTTAATAACGTAACCATGTAAGTAATTTAGGTAGGGAATATTATAAAATACCTATAAATATTATTTACAATATTGATCCTGAATGGATTGGGCCGATAACCAAAAGGTCATGCGTGGGTAGTAATTAAATCTCGCTTATTAAATTTCATCTATCTGCTGAGTAAACCTTCGAATTTTTCGAATCAACACAATTTACCTATATATTGTGTTTATTTTTTTATAAATTTCATATTTGTGATAAATATTGATACATCGTTTATGATACATATTATATATATGCAAAGATATATATTGCATACATTTTCATGATTTTGAGATGTTATTTTGTTGTAAGCCTTCTTTTAATACTGAGCAATCCTTGTAACTGGACTCAGCCCGTTATGAATGAATAAATATATTTTCCTTCCACAGACGCGGAATCATTGTTAAACGATCTCCATTAGTCAGCTCTAGGAAGCTTCTGATCAAATGACTTTTAAAAGTTGTTAATTTTGCTATTTGGCTAGTTCGCCCTTCTGTTGGGTTGTTTCGGTGTGTATAATGTACGATATCCTCAATACTGAAAGGATAGGAAGGGTAACATTCTGTAATTCATGCCCCTCTTGCATCAAAATCATTTATAAATTATATGAGTAAATATTGTACGTAACGTACTACGGTGTCTCCTTCTAAAGCAGATATCCGAACTAATGGATGTGTTCATGATTTTCTTAATTGATTCTTGGACATTTTAAGCCAACTACAGAGGTACAGGTACAGAAAAAGGAAGGTGAAAAATTGATAACTATATAATAATAAGCAATTAAATATAAAATTAAGAATAAGTAATTAAATGTATGTCATATATGTTATATCAAACCATTTAGGTAGAGGTTTACTCGTAGACGAAGCATGTAAAGAGGAAGCTCTAATAAATTGTACGTTACAGCCAATAAAGATAAAACTTTAGGTAAAAATGGCCCTGTCGCATTTTCATTGATATACTGTAGAATTTACTGTGTTACGAAAATAGTTGCATTGGAACGCAACGTAATGGAAATAACTTAAATGAATGTTGTCGCTTCATACCGTTCTATTTGGAATCGGAGCAGTCACCAAATACCTACGATTGGAGATAAACAGTGGCCTAATAACCAGTTTTCCACACGCGCGCGTCCAGATGCGACGTGAGCAGATTGAATTGTATCTCCAGAGTGCTGCGGACTGTTGTCGAATTTCACAAGTGAAACGATCTTGCGGATTTCCTCGGATGAATATTCAGAACCGATTTTAAAGTAAAATGAGACGAAAGAACGCAATTTGAACCAAAGTATTGATTAGCTATAAATAATCACCGTGTTGCTAAATAATATTAGCTTCCACTCATTAACAATTCATTATTGGCAGTTTTCGACGAATTGCTCATCTGATACAAAGACAGATGAAGAGGTTTCTTTTTCTTCGTGTCCCCAATTCATAGCTTGCGAACAAATTCGAAAAAAATCAGCAGAAATAGATATTTTACGAAATTCATAATGCAAACCTGATTCATTTAGAATGTACAATAATACCCGATTCACAGCTTCCAATATCCAGAGAGCTAATAAGGAAGCTATTAGCCAAAATCAAGCACTGAGTCCTGGATGTCAGAGTTAAAATCCCAGCAGTTCAGGAGAACTGTTTGTGTTCGGGAAAACTGCATCAACTCTTAAAATTACCTTTAAAGTTTTTATTAATTAGTAGGCTTCTGAAGGGTTTCAATGCACGGAAAACAATTTCGAATGGTTTTATTTCTATTAGCGAGCTCCCGGATTCGACGTTGCGTGACTGGGAAAAATATTCCAGAGAAGAGAATCAAGGCAGCAATCCCTTCTATCGCTTTTTAACCTTTTCTACTGCAAGTATGAAATAGACGTCTTCATATCTCGGATTCGAGGAAAGAATTATCAGAAAGGGCTTTAAGTAAACAGGCTAATATCGCAGTTAAATTTAGCCCTTTACTTTAACTCAAGATAATATCGAGGAGTGTTTTTTAACTCGCCTTTTTCATCACTTTATTGTAGAATTTGAACCGGAAAGTTCCTCTAGTAAGATATTATGAAAAATAAAACCTCATAAAATGAATGTCGAAATGGAAGCACCTGTATTTATTTGAAAATTGTGTTATTGAAATACAATTTTATGTTCGATACCACGTAGTATATTCTTCTTCTGATTTAATTTTGAAAAATTCAAAGAGTTTCACGGTTAAAATCTTAATAAATCTGCAATCATTAATAAAACTCTTTTCTTTCACTTGTCGACTTCAAGTCAAAGCCGTTAGAAAAATACTTCCAAAGTTAGGTATTCTAAAATATGAAAAAACAGGACATTCGTCGCGAAAGATAGGACAAATCGAAGGAAAGACATCTATAAGAAAAACCTCTAGTGATCCGTATTGATGGAATTCTCAACAGCCTCAAATAGCATTTCATAGGAAAGGATTTTTAGGAAGTAAGAATCGTAATAGTGTGTGAAATTTGTCAAGTTCAAGCCCTTTTCATTTTCTCAATACACCACAATAGTGTTAAATCATTCGGAGTCCCATAGATATGAACGATGTGAGGATAAAAATGTGAACATTTAAGCTCCGAACATAAAGAAAATTTTGAGAAGCTAAGCCAGCTTTTCTTCCATTTCAGTCCAAACTATTTTACTCAAACTTGGGTGCGCTATAAATGAATATCTCGAATACAGAATGGAAGACGAACACGGTCATCAAAATACCACCAAAAGCTTTTGCATGGAACTTCACACTTCTTGTTGTATTTATTTCATGCATTCGTATAGAAAATGTATATTTTGTAAGAGGCTTAATTGCGTACGAAATCCCTTGTCGTGAAAGCTGCAGAACATGAGCCTAGTGCTGTTAATAGGCTTCTGCAATGGAGGTAACTTTGTTCGACGGTCTCTCGTTTCGCTGCTGCCTTTCGTGCAAGAGCGTTAACAGGATTTCGTGCTCAGTATCTGTCCGCTATTCGTCACGGCCGAGTCAAAGGATATTCAATTCCCAGATTATGGCCGTTCCTGAGTGGGCAATTACTCTTTTTCACGCGAACGTCGACGGGAAGACCACGAATTTCCACTCGTAAATCTTAAAAGCGTTATTCTGATTTATTGCCTTCCATCTAGGATGCCCACTCAGCTCCTGATATTTCAGAGAATGGGCGATTTTTCAAGTAGCGTATTAGCGGAAATAAACCATCGTATCACTCAGTAAGGATAGAACTGCCGCAAGAGATTGATTTGCTCTCCCTATTTAGGCTTATCCTCATGTGCATCCATATTCATCAGGGTTAGGTTTCTTATTTAGCTATCTCTCCACATAGTCATGATGCTCCGAATCAAGTTTTAGTAATTATTTTCTAATAAATAGTGATTATTTAACAAACATAATTTCTGGATATTATAGTTTCAAAATTGTTTCAGCAATCGAAACTGTCTGGTGGCAGAATCACGTAGAAATCTTCTTACCATGCAGTTCTTATGCAGAAATCCCAATCCCAACAAAACCATAATTAATAATACACCCTCACACCAAGAATTTTTACTCCATGCCAATCAATATAAGCTATTCATGCAACTACAATCCTGAAGTCAACGCTTTCACGTATATTGTAATGCAGTAATCAATAACGAGAATGTATCTAATAGAATAATACTCGACTGAGCTCTCATGAACTTCCAATTGTTTCAGTTTACCGTCAAAACTATTTTATTTCTTTTTTTCTTCCATTTTTCCACTTATTTTTGGTTTTAATAAAAAGGATTCCAACTACAGCTGCCAATTTAGTATTTTGACTAAATGTTACATTCGATCGCAAATTGGAAAAATTACAATTAAAATGCGGATATCGGCAAGTTTTATGCAGATTCCTGCGTCTGGAAGTGACTGCTAAAATATAAAAATTTAATAGTATACGCTTGATTAATGTTGTGCAAATGAGCTGTTACGAGTAAAAAGAAAAAAAATTGGATGCCCTAATAAACGCACATGAATTTCATAAATTACATTTTGGTACTTTTTTTAATTTTAAAACTGTGCAATGTCGATATTCGAGGAAATGTTCGCGGTATTCATCAGGGTCATCTTCAATTATCTTGTTTGAAAAGCTGGTAACCGATACTTCGGGGAGTCTGAAACATGGCCCATTAAAGAAGAATAGAAACTTTTGGAGAGCTTCCATATTTAATTTCCTGGAAGAGTCTTTCTACTATATCCTCAGCGCGTGAAGTAATGAAAATACGAAAAATTCACGCTGTACTGATTTCTTATAAAGCCAGCAAGATGTTACCACTCATTTATAATTTCCCATTACGTTTACAATAGAAGAATAAGTATTATCTAAAATTTTAGTCGAGTTAACCATTATTTTCGGAAGAATATTTGAAGTAATTGTAAGATTACGTTTTCGTCAAGAATTTTCGTATTTCATCAGACCATCAGAGTTTCAATTCGGCAGCCCTGGATTTCAATTTACTTTTTTCCAACGGTGATTCGATTCCGCATGAAAAAAATGAAAGTGAAAAAAACCGGCCACCCTTTCCTATAGACGAAGGTCGGTTTACGCCTCCCATCACATTCTAGTATCCGCTGACACTTCTTTTCTTCCGATCGACTCTTCTGAAACGCCGTGCGCATTGTCTGCAGTTGTAACGCTCCCTTCATTTCCGCGATGTCACACGTTGCGTCCCCATTCCGCCGGCCCTTGTTAGATGCAGCTCGAAGACGTCCCACGCTCATTGCGGAAGACGTACTCAGCGTCCGTATGCGGTTCTGCTCCTAAGCGGAAGTGAAAGCGGTGGCAGTAATGAATCGATTTCCACCGATGATGACGACGTCATTTCAGTTTGAGAATGAGGTTACAGACAGACGGCCGATTAGTTTTTCTCGTAATCATCAATTTATCCTCAATGTTCTTCTTTTTCTATCGAGAAAAATTTTCCCTGGATTTCCTGTTTGGTACGGAATGACTTAGCTAACAACTACCGATATTTAATTTTCAGTATGATAGATATTTGAAAGTTTTTCATCAGCTGTTTTATTAACTCTTCCATCCGTCCCATTTCTCCGGGTGGTTTCCCTCGCATGTTTGTCAATATACGAGGTTCTTCCCCACAAAATTACTGTTTTCATACAGTCTGCCGTTTCTTTGTAAATATTGTGCGGAACGTCGGAGGTTGTGTTGAACAGAGGTCGGCCCTGACCTCCCCTGATTAAAGGTCTTTCTCATTTTATCTCGGACATTATTTATCTAATCTGATAGAGCTAACATCTCTCTCCTGCTCTACACACTCATCTTCCTCTATCTGAAGGCTTCCTAAATTTTGGTAATTACTCCATATGTATTTTGTCTTCTTACAATATTATTTTACTGCTAATTGTTCCTGTAACCAATTATAGGTATCCTAAATTTTTAAATTATCACCCATTTCTTCTTTATCAGCAGTTGTTTTTATGAATTTTCTTTTATGCTCAGAGCGTTACTACATACGTTATTCTCAGAGGTCTTTTATTTGCCTCTTATTTTTAAAATGTTACTATATATAAAATATGTTATGTTGTATAGCCCACTATATGCCATTAAGAAATACTTTTTAGGTTCTTTCTTATTACTTCCTTTTAAAGTTCTCATTGAGGCCTACTTCTAATGAATCCCTTACTCAAAAACCGATTTATTTATCTTAATAAATAGAAACATTTATTTGTGCACATTAGGCATTCGTTTGAATGTGTTGTGGTTGAATGAAATGTAGACATTTCAATAATAATCAAAGTTAAACTTTGCCGATGATTCCGTATATTTCAAGTTTATTTCACGTATTTTTATGTGGGTAAAGTAATATACATTGGCTGTTTATCATTCTAGAGTTTCACTTTCGCCAAATTATTATTTCAGAATTTTTTGCCTCATGGAATTGCTCATCGCTGGGCCTGCTCGTTACCTTTCCCTTTTTGCCATCCCAGCATTTTCAACATCCTGGCCTAGTTATTATTCTTAAGGATTAGACCGAAAAAAAATGATTTCATAATATTTGAATTGCAAGTGGGAAGGTTCACCTAAAGTAACGGCGGATTCCTTTCTTTTTTCGGACCCATCCGCTCTAAATCTCCAAACCAACTTCCCTCTCATCCATCTTTCCCCTCATCTGCAAACCTTCCCCGCAAACACGATTATCTCTCCCACTCCCCCTTTCACTCTCCACATATTACAGAGTTTAATTCCCTGAGGAAGGAAGCTCCTGCAGAGATGAAGGATGAGAGCAGGACAAGAGTCGCAAAACTACGTTCTTCACTTAAAAGGGAAGTTTCTTAAAAATGCGCCTCGTGAAAGTTGCATTTGCTGCGAAGGCATTGGAGATGCAAGAACTTAAAGAGCGAATGACTGGCACACCAAAGGTGGGAATCTGAGTCTTTCAGCGAGTGTGTCAGAGACGTCTAAAAAAGGAGTTCCACCAGGATTTATTCCTCGTTTCTTTAACCAAGCATTCGGAGGAAATACCTCAATAAACACTTTATAAGGAATTTTTCTTCTGTATCTCAATTGCAAGATTGGTGGATTGCTTTTTCAGTCTTCGGGAGAATTACTCCTTTCGCAAGTACCCTTTAGGAATATCAAGCATTATTTCAGCAGTTTAATGCCGTCCCTAAATTGCTTTTTCAATAGTTCGTCAGACTTCGTCAAGTTTATTCCGGCTCAAGCACTCAAAAAACTCATACATGAAAGACTTGGGTGGGGAATCTATTCCATCGGACGGCCGCATTTACCACTCGGCTGCATAAGATAGACCGCAGGAGAAAGCATCAGGCAACACGCTTGAGTAGCGTGTTTCCTACATTCAAATAGTTTAACTCCGCAATCGTATATGAGAAAATTAAATCATTTACTGAATGAACTAAAAGTACTTAACATTTTGTTTTTCATTTGGTGGGATTAACAATACTGATAAGCAAGTTATTTAAATATGAGTATTTGTATTAGGAAGTGACTAAAAGACCACATTGAACGACCATAAAATCCACATTTGGCCTGAGAACCTCAGGTTCCCCACCTCTGATTTCGGGGAAGGAATGAGATTGATTTGGCTGGAAAAAGACTTTAAGAATAATATGAATACGAAGTCTTGGTAGCACGACAAAATATGGTAGTATGATATATTTATATTTTGTTCTTAATTTTTAAATTTTCTCTCTATTAAGAAAAACATGGAATTTTTCATATACGAGTACATGTACTTCATTGTATTTAATCAATTATTGTGGCAATATAAATACATAATGTGGTATAAAAATGTTCAAATTGGAATACTATAATCTATAGTAAGAATGTAAGTTTTTTAGCTTAAAATAGTATGCTGTTCAGTAATCTATTTAACCGATATTATTCCATGTTACATTAATTTTCGAATCCAATTTTCCCTTAAATTCTCGTGTGTTAAGTTTCTTTGAACACGTTATCTCGACGTTATGTTATGATAACCATTATTGATATGTGGCTATAATATAATTTTCTTTACCAAGTGGACGCAGCCCCGGTATCACCTCGTATTAAAAAAAAGGCATAAACGTGACATTTCATCTAGTAATGTACTTTCTTTATTTCTTACTTTTGTAATAATTGTGAGCGCAAAAATATATTCCATGATTTTTTTTGTTTGAAACACACTATAACACCAAAGTGTTTGATCTTTAGATTAGAGATACTTTTCCATATCAATTATTTCCAGGTGGTGCAGGAATTTGGCCTATGAAACCCAGGAAAAACCTGTTCAACACTCTACCGTTAGGCATAAGGGGTGCCTTATGCCTAACGGTTAATTAAACTTTATGATCTAGAAATAGCCCGCACGAAGGCAAAGAGATCCATTTCCTCCGTAGATAGGCACGGCCGTAATTTAGTTGGACTTGGTTTCCTTGCCCATTCTTTCTACTATTCATAAGACCACCTCTTCATACGCGGGCAAAGACTCTAAGAGATGCTGTAGTAGCTCACATAATATCGTGATATTTCACTGCCCTTCGCCTCAACTTATATTAGGCGGCTAGAATTTCGAACAGTGCGATTTTTCATTTTATCACGTCCTGACGCTCTGCGTATTCCAGTATGCAAACCCTTTTCATCGCCTCCGAAGCATTCCGGCGCGGATCTAAATTCTACCACCAAACTCTATCCTCAGCACTAACGCGCTTTCCGAAGTCTTTTCACGTCAGCACTCATTCGAATCAACGCTCGCGGTGTACTCAGACTCGTGCGTAACACAACAGCGAAATAAAAAGCTCTGCCACGCGAAATGCAGCAGACGGCAGCGGAATAACTCGCGGATAATGGCGAGATGGAAGGTGAATTTCAAATGGGCTGTTTCTGTTCCTTGAAAAAGTGCCTCGGGGAAGGAATTAGATTGAGAATGATTACAAAATGTACTCGGATTGAAGGGAAATACGGGTTAGGATACGTGCGATTCGAAAACGTCGCGAAGCAGCAGAACGTATACTTTGCTTAACCAGAGCGTGAGAGAGGAAACTTTGTTCTTGCATTCGCGCCGTGATACTGATCTTGCTCTAAAGTGCCTCTTCTAAGGAGGCTGAGTAATTAATACGGCGCGGATATGTTTTCCCTTTACCTGCGTCCTGGAAAATTCTCGTTCTGAAAAGCTTGAAGTTTTCATAAATGGGTGTACTCGGGATTGTACGCGCCTCTAGAAAATCACAACAGTACGGATAATTGGAAAGGAAAATGATGCGGAGGAGTCGAATATTTTAGGCAGGATAGTATCAGTGATTAAATTTACGAATCCTTTGTGGAAGCTAGCACTATAGGGTGCCAGTAAAATTGCAGATCCAGTTCGTTTAAAATTTCCCAAAATATATGAAAAGTTTCTTAACTTCATAACGAAGAAACATTTTGCCAACAACTATTACCATAACATTTGTTACAAATTAATATTCTTGAATTTATAACAGACCCATGATAGTGCACGGTTGAGTTTATAAACTCTCTGTAAAGTAACAGGTAAGATTAAAAATACTTTAAATATATTTGCAAGCTAAAATATGACAACGTAGATTGAAATGGTGAATGTGAAGTTTCCAAATCATGATATTTCAAGTATAAATGTTACTATCGGCTTTATACCAAAATTTTATTGTGTATTAACACAATATGCGTTATTGGAGTACAAAAATATTTATAATTCGAATATATGAATCTATTTTCCAACAAATGGAGACATAAAAAGTGATGCACGGAAATCAGAAGCTGAATTCTGATGTTAATTTCGAGATACTGTTTTTGAATGAGTTAGAATAAACTTTCATGGAATTTTAAAATGTCGGAGCTCTTAAAAAAATACGTAACATTAGAAAAATTGCATCTCTTTCGAGTGATATAAATATAACTGGCTGACCTTTCGAGTGGATGAACGTAGTTTGAGAACAAAGCAAACATTTACCTCGAACTTGTAACTGCATTCGAAGAAATCGGTCATCCTGCACCCGGAATATCATGTACCTGATATTAATTTATAGCGGGTGAACGAATAAAATATTTATACTGACATAATAACTCATACAGCGAATGGCTGTATGAGTAACTAGTAGGTTTAGAGATTGTTCGTGGAAGGTTGGCAAGAAGAGAAGTTGGTGATAAAAAAAGAAAACTTAGTCAGATAATATAAAAGAAAGCTACGAAAATAAATACAAGAAGGTTTCAATTTATTATATGTATTCTCAATTGTATTTCAATGCTCTCGTGCGTTTTTGGTGAACTCATTCAGGGTCAATCCAATGCACACTCAGAATTCTCTGCTCTGTGGAATACTTCAAGTGGTCGGTTATTCAAAATATACAATATCAAGAAAACTCTGGATATCATATTCATACCTCCTACCTTCACCCAATGCTTCAACGTCGGTCCAATTTCACTCACGTATATCGCTTTTTTAGGACGATTTCGGTCTGCCGACAGCTGAAAATCAAACAAATTACAAATATAAATCCTGAACGTTTTCCGTCCATCTCCTACGGTTTCTTCTCCACTCGAGGAAATCCATTTTAAAACTGACGAGGTCACAATGCAAACTTTTTTCCCTGAGAAATTTCCTATCGATGACCACTATATCTTCCTTGCCGAGGAAAAAATCGGAGACTTGCCTACTTCCTATCCCTGTTATGCTTTCTTTACGACTCAAGAATCCCAATCCAGAATTTATTTCCTACGGCGACGTATTTCTTTCCATAAGTCCTCCCTTTTCCATATTTCAATCTCCGCGATTTCCCCTCCTTTTCCTCCATCTTGTCATAAATTCTCCCTTCCACACAAGTCACGACCGGAAACCATTTTCTGGATACGCTTTCGGATTCGTGATACTTTTTCCAGAGAAATATTACACATATGAACGATAATAACCGATCATTTTATTCATTCTTCGCTTCATCTTCGTCATACTGGATGCATAATGCAAGCAAACAAATGACAAACTCCTTTCTCGGTTCCTGTCACCGTTGAGGGCGTTCTTAGTTTATATGATACATATGTGATAGTTCTGCCAGTCAACGTTGAATTATTCTCTAAATTTTCAAGTTACGCATATTTATATAACAAGCAATAATTTATTTAATGTTGATTTTGTATCATTTAATTAATGAAACTGCAGACACAATGTAGGTTTTATAAAATTATATATATTCTTCCCTATGATATTCTTGTCATTCATATAGCATAATCATAATAATAGTTAAGCATTTGAAATAAATGGAGGTAAGTCAACGTAATTACATAAATTACGTAATTATATACATCGAGCTTGTAATTGTTTAATGATTAATGATAATTATGATATGAATCATTTCATGGGAACCTACAAAAGACAGGAATGAAGGAAACTTAAGTAGTTTTATCAATAAAAGTTGTATTATTGCATTGCAAATTAGTATTTTCCTGTCTGAGAAATCAGTCATCATCACAGTTATAATTTCCTATCATTGCATATTCTAATGTTTAAAAATCTGTGTGATTGACTTCATTCATTAGGTTCTCTCAAGATCATTGTGATTAGCATTGGAACATCCCCTTTCTTTACGGATTTAACGAATATAACTTTCTGCCCTGAACTTCGTTGACACTTGTACCAGTTTTCGATAAGGGAAAGCAGAATGAAACACCGACTTAAGAGCATTCCGTAGTTCTTATATCGGCTCCTGGAGGGCAGGGCCTCGGAAAGTTTTCCGACAGTATCCTGATGCTTAGGCAACTTGTTTTGCGATTCTAATGAGCGGGTAGCCTAACATCGAGGATACTGTTATATTTTTACCCTATGATTACAAATGACTTAAGAGATAAAGGTTCTCCAAGCGCCGAAATAGCGGCGACCGTCTAAGGGCGATTACCGGGAAACGGATAATCGTATTAGCGGTCCCAGTTCTTCAGAATCCCGATGTACATTTCGGAAACAATGCTTCCATCTTCATAGGGGGTCCAATGCTGAAAATGATTGATTTTCAGCATTGGACCCCCTATGAAGATGGAAGCATTGTTTCCGAAATGTACATCGGGATTCTGAAGAACTGGGACCGCTAATACGATTATCCGTTTCCCGGTAATCGCCCTTAGACGGTCGCCGCTATTTCGGTGCTTGGAGAACCTTTATCTCTTAGTTCATTGACCGCCGAGTTCCTTTTTTCTCCTTCTTACAAATGACTTGAAAAATTTTTTCGGTG
The DNA here is from genome assembly GCA_036926295.1 of Pachydiplax longipennis. Taxonomy (NCBI): domain Eukaryota; kingdom Metazoa; phylum Arthropoda; class Insecta; order Odonata; family Libellulidae; genus Pachydiplax; species Pachydiplax longipennis. The sequence continues at coordinate 25,967,261 of JAVFKF010000012.1, forward strand.
TTTTATTATAATCTCGCTATTAAAAAATTATTTAAGATACTTTAAGAAAAAAATGTTAAAAATGTAAATAATTAACATGAATGGAGAAATTTCCGTTACTTGGGAAGTCTCAAATACTGTTGATCTAATTATACAGGCATTGCTATCAATCGAACGTAAGCGACCTGTATGTTTTAATAATTTAATAATATTCGGTCATATGCGACGAATCACTGAGACTCTAATCAATTAACGAACTCTATTAATTCCTTCCAATACTTAATATCATGATACACGTACACAGTCAATGGAACCAATTAGGCAGCTTGTGTACATACACTTTCCGTGAAAATGTATAGAAATCGTAAATCTCCGTGGATTTTATGAAAGTCGTCACATCGGAATATACCCAACAAACAATGACTGAAATCCATTTTAGAACCACTTCTTTCAGATATTTTCATCATACATTCTAATATTTCATGAAGCTAATGCGTTTCATAGCTGTCGAACTAATCTAATGCCTCTTTTCTAATAGATTATCAGATAAACGGAGCCATCGGAAGTTGTTATTCTTTTAAATAATATATTTTCTAGCTAAAAAGACTCGACTAAAAATTTCTTTCTTAACTTGCCAACTTTTAAATAATATTTAAGTTAAAATAGCTGACGTCGTTAAGCATTTTCGGGCCATGTAGTAAGATTGAGGACAAGATTTAGGTAAGGTTTTCTTAAGACTTATTATAATATAATATGAAATAAAAGAGCTAGTGTGTTCTGATATATTAAACACGTTTCCCAACTAAGATTCCAAGCACTGGAAAACCTTTTAACTTTAATATGTATTTTATACACGATAAAATTAACTTAAAGGAAAAATACTGTCTCTTACTGAATTCCCAACTTATTATATTTTTAATAAAAATTTTATAATTTTTCTTAATTTTCGATCCAATTATTTTTATTTATTTTAGTTTGTACAATTTTTGGGTCTCATTAAAAAAGCATAAATTGAATAATCGCTGAAATAAGAATTCGAACCTACAATTCAATGATAACTTCATTAATATTCCAAATAATCAGCTTTGTCTTGAATTCGATTACGTTTCCATAGCAACTTTAATCGTAACTTTAATAACGTCCTCGATAATGACTGAAATAACGGATTCAGAAATGATTCAAGGATGTCTACATCTAGTCTTGTCATTTCCTTCCTGAAAATCCTTTACTTTCGTATTCGTCTGCATCTGCGAGCGTAAGTGAATGTGCGGGCGTAATATAGTCCCGAACATAAAATGCATAAGATAGGAAACAATCGCCCTATACGCCTTCAAAATGAGGTCAGGGCTCTGAAGGAGGAGCACAATGCGGACGGGCGTAGTTCTCACTGCCGCATCTGTCTCCTTCTTGCTTAATGTTTACTTAGAATGCTGCGCCACTGCATCTCTCCCTTTCTATCTCCATCTATCTCTTCTTCTACTCATATCTCGGTTATCAGCATTTTCTCTCAAGGCATCGTTATTATTGAGTAGCTGACCATTTTTCTAGCAAATTTACTCACACGTAGAATGCAATTCGGTGCTAATTATCCCTTAAACGCGATATAATAATGGGACAGAGGTTTAACTTCCTTCACCGACCACGGTTTCATTAAGTGAAATTTTTACTTAATTGGGAATAAATTACGATTTAGCGGATGAAGTTTTATTGTATTCTATGAGGTAAAAATTCTCTAATTGTGAACATCCCAACAATATATTAGATCAGATTCTCCATATTATCATATCTTTTATGAGAGCTTCTAACAATTTTTATCATAATGTTTCATATCAAGTATGTATAAGATGTAGGTCCGTCAAAACATACCCTATGAAAGGAAATCGTTTCTCATTTTCAATACCTTTCTAAATAAACAAAATAAAATAACGTTACTGAGTATTAAAACATGCTCTGCGGCCACAATATTCTGAAAGATACATGATTCAACTCATAGTTAGAAAATGCTTGTGCATTCGTTTACCGGATGATTAAACCAAACATACTGTGCCTGTCTTTTTGGGTATAATTTTTTACATTTATAGAGACGATGAGGAAATTAATCGAAATTGATATAGGAAACTGGAAAGATATCTTTTTATTAATAAAATGGGTATCTGATTGGAGAATTCTGAAGTAATTTTCGATTTCAAAAAAGTTTGTGCAGTATTTTGTTTAAACTCAATATTCTATTTCCGATGATACATGGATAAGTACATTAATTTCCTAATATATGCATATTGATATTAACTATAATTTAAACAAAAATCTATAGATGTTAAGAGGGTTTAAATATGATATTTACTTTAATATCATTTTTTATCCTCGTGTAAAAAATGGAATACAGAAATTTCCAGACAACTATTGAACCTTCCATAGTCCATTAGTTCTAGTTTTTCTTTTCAGTTCCAAATAAAATTTCCTTTATTAAATGTTTATTTCAGAAAGCAAGCAAGATGAAAAAATACATTTTAATTATTGTAGGATTCGGAATTGCGAATCGTACCGGAATCGGAAGTTGAGGGAATTATCGGAAATCGTATCGAAATCGGTAACCATTTTGGTCCCGTCAATATTTATAACAGCATTTCCCTGCCAAAAATAAATGTATACCCGCATACGTTTATTTTATATCCATTACTTTACGATGCATAAGTTATATTTTCTATTATTCATGGGCCTCGGGGACCGAAATGAGTTTCACGCTCAAACAAGGAGGCTTTGTTGGTGGATGAAGGCAGCTTATTCGAGCAAGTTGTTATTTATGTATTTCCGTGCTTTCGACGGATTCGGCCGCTTCCAGCTTATTTGCCATTTGAACGGAAGGAAAGTCCATTCGGCGCGAAAAATCCCTCGCTAGACGGAGATGAAAGCCGCTAATCCATTTTTGCGAGGAGATTACGAAGAGGTTCTGACAATTTCAGGTAAGATGAATTGTAATAGAGTGCATCCCGCGAAGTAGTAAAATGAAAAACTAGAGAGGCTTATGGAGAATCTTCTTAATAACTTGCCGCGCTTTAGACTCTTCATCAAGATCTGGAGAATGAATGAACAAGCGAGTTCGTTGCGGACGGTGGGTTTAAGTGAACAGCCAAAACATCGCAGACTTCCATGAGAAAATGAGATCAAATGTGCAGTTGTAATGGTATATTAAATGGGGAATTATTCTGATTTATGGAATCCAAAAGGATTATCTTTGTTCTAATGAGGTGTAAATTTCATGGGTTTGAAATTAACATTAACTTCCACCATTTCTCACACAACTTATGAAGTTACGTTACCTTAAAATATATTCTTCAAGATATACTCGTACGATATTAAAACTGACTATGTATTTTAGGGTATTAAGCATAATTGGTCCAAATTGTCCAAATTCAATGTTAGTGCAACTTTATCAAGCTAATAATGTCGGACTATCGCTAAGTATTTTAATTGAAAGAAAAAGACTTTTATTTAGCTGTATTTATCCATGGAAATCAGTTATTTACAGATTAAGTGGGAATTCATACTAAAATGTGGACTAATGAACCACGCCGTGCCTAATATTTTCAAGGATTATACATAAAGAAATGTCTTTGCATTCTATAATATTAAAAATAGAATAAAAGCAATTAAAATAATTTTAATTCATTGTATAAAATTCCGTTATTTGTGAGAGTACCACTGTTTACAGTTTGGTATTCATTTCAGAGAAAAATCATTATCATTATTCAACCATTTATCATTCGCTTAATTATGCCAACGTTACAAGAATTTCGCATTAATTACGATTAACTTATTTTAGACTAATACGGGGGACAAGAGGAAAAAATAAAGATTTTTCGAGAAAAACTGAATAAAATATAGCAAGAGCTATGGAATATAAGAATGAGACTCTTGATTAATTAAGTATATAGGAGGAAGTATGACGCGAAGAAAATATGTTAATTAGCGAGAAATTCTGTTGCGAAATTTCTCGCGTCTTTTTGCGCAGAAGACCTAGCAGCCGTAATATGAAGTACTTTTGGGCCGAGAAAAGATAACAACAGAGTATATACATAGAGCCAGGCAGAAGTTTGCTCTGTATGGCTGAAATTCCTAGCGAAGAGACCCCAGGGCCTTGTAAGCACTTGCCATTCCCTTTAGCCGAAGAAATGAAAAGAAAGAAGACGAAATATTTTTCACTTTGTTTATTTTTATCGATTCGCTGTCTTGTGCATTGGCGCTCCCCATGCAATTGCCGGTCTCAGTATTCTCATTTCTGTAGCCAGCTTATTAACTTTTAATTGATTAATAAAATAATAAACATGTGACAATATTATGAATTGCTGTTTAGATTCAATTAAATTATTTTTATTAAAAAAGGCGCAGTAATTAACTATTCTTTTGAAAATTTGTAATTACGTGAAACTGATCATAATCATAGCTTTAGCCAGTTTAAATTACAGAAAAAAACGGGAATATTTCTTTACAATTTTTAAATTTTTATATTAATGATATATGTCAAATTGGCTTTTGCGACTCATTTTCTGTATTTCGTAATTATTTTACGTTTTAGTTTCGACGTTTAATTCAAAATGAAAATAAAATTTTTAGACATAGATTATTACACAAATGGGGAAAAGTTAATATAGCTTGAATGCAATTAATAATTTCTAGGAGAAAGATCATCAAATAACCACACTGCTATATTTATAGATTTTTGTGTGGAAAGATGTCACAGGTGTCTGAATGAGAATTGAACCTAATGCAAAATGATTTCTACGGGTATCTAGATGGGAGGCTGGTGTACCTAATGCAACGTCATCGCTATTTTTTCGACGGAAGGTATCAGTAGATAGAAGGATAAAGAGAGTAGGAAGCACCTCTTCAGGTAACATGAACTTTCCATTTACGCTTCTTAATAAAGGATATGCCCTCATATCTCTTGCGTATGAGAGAACTTGCATTTTGCTGAAACGATCATGGTCACGGAAAGGGTTTTGAAACTTCACAGACTCTACATCTCTATTGAGGTATCTCTGGCTATTAAAAACACTACTGGAAGACCAACGTTCCTCCAATATTTTTCTCTCGTGACCATTCAAGGAACATGCTTTATATCAACGTAATGTGTGCTACAGACGGTGATATCGTGCTAAATTAGAGGATATTTCTCGCATATCCATCGAATTCAGGCTTTAAGGTGTATAATCAAAAATATAAAGGGTTAGCCTTAAATGAGTCCAAAGGAATAGGAATTCAAATAATGAAGATTCGTCACTCGGGAGATAATCAGAAAAACAGAAGAATATTGAATTAAAAAAGTTAAGTTAATAAAAATTTGATGGTATATCCATGACCTTCATTAACGTACAGATTGGTTAATTTCACGTAAACTTCCATCATAAGCATGTATTCCAGTGAGTGTGACTTATCATAGAATAAGTATTCTACGATGAAAATAGAATACGTATTCCACCGAAAACTTTACTTTGTGAATAATAAACAGTTTTCATCCGTAGGTTTTTTGGTTTCAATGTGTAAAAGAGATCTCTCGCTCGCTATCGTTATTGAAATATCTTTCCGCAACCAATGATATGTACTTGTCTCAGTTTCTAAGAAAGTGCGGATGGAAAATTTTGAAAATACAAGCGAAAACCTATGGAACTCATTGTAAATACATTAGCATTCTCATATCCACAGTATAAGACATGGAACACTGGAATCTCAATTACTTCTCTTACATATATTTGGATTACTTGCGCAACATCAATTATTGTAAATTATTCGTTGATATTCTCACGCTTCCTTCGCCTCCACTACTGGTCATCCTTTCTCAAGCAGCACCTTTACTTATTTCGAACGCAAAGTTTTCTCCACAACTGCAAGTTTTATGTTAATTATTGTGGGCTAAAAGCAGAGGCCCTTTTGCGTGTTTTCTCACGGTTTCATCAATCACTCCTCTACTCTGTGTTCCCGCAGTGCACATCACAGGAAAACCTTGTAATAGGCGAAGCATCAAATAAAAAAAGGCTTTGGGATAGCGCCGCTAACTCCGACCAGGGGCTCGTAATTGGAGTCGTAGCGTTTAAGGGGGAAGAGGTTATCCCTCCGTTTATACGTGTATTCACCATTCCGCATTTTCCCTTGAAATTCCGGAAAAAAACGTGCATTTGACGTCCCATTGTCGGTGGCGCTTTCAAACGAGGTCGAGTCCCAGAGGCGATGGGCAAAACAAATGCAGTTCCTACTTGTGCCGCCGTCTGAAGCGGCGCTGAGATCGCGGCGAGGGCTGTTTCTGAGCCTTAACGTGACTGTGTGAATAGTCTCCACTCATTTCACATCGTAATTGGGAAAATAGAAGGAGTCCGGGACACATAGAATGCATATGGATCTGGGACGTGAAATTTCAGCGAGGGACAGGTGAGAGGGTCCATTTGAGCACGGTCCGGAGGATGACTTATAATAACGAATGGATTTGGCTCTCGATGGAATTCAATATTTTACCACCCGTCGCTGTAGGAGTAGTTACGGTTCGGAAGGGTGCTTTACCATATTGTGGTTAAACGCGTAAGGGACTCGGCAGAAAGAGGTTCAGCGACGAAATATTTTGGTAGAATTCTCCCCTTTTCGGTCACACACGTACTTGCGTCAACACTAACTCGTGAGATATCATTTCCAAAATTTAAGTAATTTTCATGGACTGATACGTCGGGATAATTTCTGAATGAATTAGAAAACATTTCTCAATAATTTTTATTTTCTAAGGAAACTCGTGTAATTTGGTAACGTCGAAAGTAAAGTAAAGCTACATTTTTCGTCGCTTTGCAATGATCATTTAGCAAACTTTCTTGAGATACTTCGCTGCCCATGATGGGAAACGTTGAAAGAAAGGAGAAATTTAAATGAAACTTTCTTTGCAAATGTGAGGTGAATATATACTCGAAAGACTTATAGATAAAATGTCATCCTGTTACATTACTATATAGATACTGCGACATAATCAAGGACGTCGTGAAACCAACCATTCTAACAATTATTTTACTCTCTATCAATAATTGATACTTACAGAATCTGAAGTTAGGTTCAATAGAATTCTTTCTGTAAGCCGACAGTGGCCACTATAAATCATTTGCACCTGCAAACAGGAACTTCAAGTCTTCGATAATTTTGTTTTTTGGCAAATATTTCTTTTTCCTGGATAATATCTCATTTAATTCAAACTTATTCTCGTTTTTTAGAAGCCAGTCATATTTAATATCAAGAAAATGTCAAGAAGATACGTTACGGAAGCTGAGCAAGGACATGTGACTACCATATATTTACAAGTATCTTAATTTTTACTGTACAATTTCAGTGAAATGAATGATTAAATACAGAACTAAATTATCTCTGAGAAAGACAGGAGATAGTAACAGAAAGAAAGTAGATAAAACTTACATCTACTGCCACTTCCAAGTAAACTAGCTAGGTAGATGTGAATGGTTTCAAACAATATGATCGCTAAATTTTGATAATGATAATAAGCTTGTGAATTAGACAAGGGAAGTTCACATACAGGTCAGTATTTTCCTAAGACGCTTACTCAGCATCCTCTAAATGGAATAGAATCCCAAAATTCCGGTAAATATTGGACCTTTACGCGTCACACTCATCGTAACTTTCGTCTTTTGGAAGCGAATTACTTCCCTCGACGGGGAGACCTTTCTGCAATAGACAGTTTCGGTCCCTCGTTATGGTTCGCTGCGAAGGTTATCCACCGATGAAAGATCAAAATGAAATGAGTTACCTCCGTCCATATACCGAAAACGTATCCCTGAAAGTGTACTGCTCAATTTTGCTTGCAACATTCGAGTCCATGCTGATATTTTCTATGACACATCTGGTACTCTGATACACCTAATACTTTATATAAACCCTCTGCTAATTTTGTCCATCCGAAAATGAGCGTAAATTAAAAGAGATAGCAGCACAAGTCGTTTTGAGGGCTCACTCTTTCCGCGAAGGATACGAGATAACAACAAGCTAAAGAACAAACATAAACATATTGTTTGCACCCCCTGCCAAACATAAAAGGCGGCTTGTAGGATATAAATGTAGGCGCACTCCAAATATATATTTCTCGATAAAATATTTGTTTATCGGTGTTAGGAATGGTTTCAGCATACCGTTGGCAAATTTAATATCCATACATTTGATGTGTGATGAATGTTTTGAAATTTTGCTTTTGTATATGCTTGTTATGTAAGTCCCACTTGTATGATGTAACTACAAGAGGTTATTTAAAACAGTACTTATTTCCATCCTGATTTCTTTCATAGCTAAGAATTAAGAATTTGTTCTAGAAGTTGTGAAAGCTGACTATCTACTTATACATTACCAGTTTCTCAACTAGAAAGTAGAATATCATACATGTACAAATACGTGTGATGGCGTCACTCCACCCTTACCCCAGTATTCTTATAGAAAGATAGAAGGAGATAAGAAATTAAAATAGGCTCTTATTGTTGCATCTCTAGAACACTATGGAGAAGATATTTTTCCGGAGATAGAAAAAGTCTATCCTTTCTCCCGTTGTTAAGGGGCAAAATTTGGGTTAAGAACACAATGCTTCAGACCAAGGATGCGTCGTTATGTTTTGGGAAAGGACTCTATTGCGGAGAAGTGCCCAAGAGCAGGTTTATATCTCGGTAAGAAGCAGAGGAATCCCTCTCATGGACGTCGCGTAAATTCGTAAATAGCATTATTACGCCCATTCCCGTCGCGATGAAGGTCCTCGGTCACAAGATAAAGAAAATTATGAAAAGTCATAACTTACCTCCAAGCATGCAGTGAATTTCCTCTTCGAAAAGCTCTTTTTAGATTATGTAAAACGCAAAACGCTAAAGTCTGTAGATGTTTCATTTAATGTATGTGTAATGCAGCTACCAGAGGCAACTGACCAGCAGTCTGAGATTATAACTGCATTGTAGGAATTCATGAGAGGATAGCAGTGGGCCTTTCCGAAATTTTCGGAGACCTTCTACAAAGGTTCTGAATAAAGGAACATTTTCCAATTTAAGCTGGAAACTCTTGTATCGTAAGGCGATTCGCAACCGGGTTGATTGATATTCTCTCACTAAGGTCATCGAGGAACATTTGCATGGTCAACGATACAGTAGCTGCAACAGCAGACTTTCATGTAATTACTCCATGGGCACACGGAAATTTATGGGAACGACGCATTCGTATGGTAAGCATTGAGTTAAAAGGCAGGAGTATATTTGAGGCTAAAATCTGAATACTTTTGTGATGGATGGTCGTAATCTCTTTGGTGTCACACAATGGATTCTCACGCAATGAATTTGGATCACCGTATACCATTCCCAGGGAAAGGATAATGAGAAGTAAATGGGTTTGAGGTGGAGTATTGCTCTAGACCGGTGTGAGACCTTGTGAAAGGGCACTCATCGCATGCTCTGGAAGCTGAATCTTTAAAGCCGCGTGTCCATCAGGACATCTTCCCATCCATCTTTATTTACCTCTCTTCATTCATCTCTCTTTAACTCTTCCTCTTCACTGTGCGCTCAACCTTGTATCTTCTCTCATATCAATCGATATTTATCTCTGCCTTTTCTCTCTCCATCTTCATCTCTCCCAACATTTCTCTCTGCCTCCTTCATCCTGATTCATAGCTACTTTTATCTTGATTCAGTTGTTTTTTTAACCGTTGACTACGCGACGATTTTATCAAAGTGGAATTTATCTGGCAAATAAACTCGCAATGAGTTCTTTTGTCTGAAGCAGAGGGTTAAGAGAACAAGTTTCCGCGAAAGGTGTGGTTTGATGTGGGAAAAAATGGTTCTGAAGAAATAGTATTTGTCTCTCTCGTTTACCGTAGCATTTTCATCTGTACAATATTTGAAAAATTGATCATACGCCAATTTTTTACAATGTTTTATCTCGGAGAACTAGAACTTTTTCCCGGAAACACGGAAAACAGCTCGCTGCAATGACCCTTGTAAACAATATATAAATTTAAATGACCTGATTGATGAAAGGCGTATTGTATAGGTTGTCCATAATTACTCGATTATTTTGCAATTTATTACAGTTTTGTTAATACAGTAACGGCCAAAAATATTTTCAGGCCCCAAGCAAAGACTCTTCAGAGCGCTCTCACCAGTAAAATATTATTTTGAGATTGATGAAATCCAAATAGAATTGGAAACAACAACGCTTAACAAACATAATGTAATAGAATTTTCTAGTTTTGAAATATGTCATTAATCAAACATTTATTTTTTAATCTCTCCTCTGAATTGCAGACTGATTTAATTCTTTAAAGTTCAAGGGTAAACGGTTTAAAATGAACAACCATTGCAACCGGGCCATGAACTTAGGTCCTCCCACTGTAGTGGTCAGAATATCTGTTCGGAATGTGGAGAACCTGGATTCAACAGCTCCCAGTCATGTCGTCATTTTCCTTTCGTTTACCTTTGGGTTTTGAGTCGCCTCCTCTTGCTAAAATAAATCAAATTTATCTATAAAATTGTTTATTTTCGGTGTATACTGTGTTGTTAGTTTACTAAAATTAATATCATGTATATCAATATTATTTTAATTTACATATTTAAAATAAATATGTATATACGAAGCTGAAATAAAAATTTACTGGTGATTTATTTAAAAAATGACAAAGAATAATAGACAAAATGAGGACATTTCCTTAAGAGTGAAGATCTTTAGAAAAACTGAAATATTCCGTAGTTTGTTAGTGATGTCTGTATGATGTATCCAGGACGTAGGTGGTTACTGTAACTAAATACTTCTTGTAAAATCCTCTTTAAATTAATTTAACTTAATACTTCCCTTAAAACTAGAATTACCCTTTAGGAAGGTGGTGAGGAACTTCTATTTATGACACATCGTACAAGGAATTACCTCTTCAACAGCATTTAGCTACCTCTCGTAGTGATAGGCGACTTTAAGCTTCAAGTAAACATCGTTTTTGTCGCTGTTTTCCTCCTGTGTTCTTCCCTTCCAATCCCACCTCTACTCTTGACTACCTCCTACCTTTCCCTTTCCTCATCTCCCACCTTCCTTCTCTTTCTCTACTTCTCCTTCGCTCGACCTCCTGTCGCGTAATTTGCTCATCGTCTCCTCCGAAAGCATTGCTCTGGTTTCGGCCTCCTTTTCCAGGAAAGAGATCATTTATTTCTCTCTCCGGGTCTCTTATTCACATTGATTTATGTCTCCACTTTTGACCGCTTCCATTAACCGTAACTTGAAAGGTTTGAGAGAAAAGAGAGGATGAAGACGTCGAAATGGAATGCCGGGAAAGAGTGATCAGGCGCAGGAGATTTCGGAGGCAAAGCAGTACAGATTGGGGACGTTTCCTAGGAAACGCGTGAAAGGAGCGGCGCGCAGAATATTTGCGGAGAGATTAAAATGGTTAAATAGCATGGTTTGTCTTCCATTAAATATGTAAGCCTTTTTGTCATTCCTGAGCTAAAACTGAAGAGACTCCTAACAGAGTGCTTTTAAATACTCGTTTTTAAAAAAAGACGTATTTTCTGCTCAGATATTTGTCGTGGTTTTTGACATGAAAATGAGTTACATGATACAGGAATTATATAATGCTGAAAGAATCTCCTACATCATGAATTATTTCATTTTTCTCAAATTTTTGAGTTTAAATTGCTAAGAATTACTAAGAAATGCATCGTATGTACCGTGCCCGCATGAAGGTACCAACAATGCTCGGTGAAATTGACAAAAATAAATAAATTTTATTATGTATAAAAAAATTGTCGCTTATTCTTATTATATCAAAGCCAATTATTTTTATGAAAGTGACAGTATAGTTTTTATGGAGAAAATCAAAGGAATTTCGAACCAGAACCTTTGAGAATCCCAAAAATTAAATGAGAGTAATTCTGTATTTCTGCACGTTTTTCGAAACTTCCCTTTTCGGTATGGAGCCATTTCATTCGATGTCATTTTATGAAGGCGTGACCGTTTAATTGAAAATAACCTCGTAAGGGTAGAACGCTAATATTACTGGGCATATTTTTCATCATGGACGTGAATATTAGAATCGAACTTGAATAGAAGATATATTGGAGGAAGTGGAGAGGCTTTTGAATATAGAATGTTCCGTGTGTTGATATGAAGGTTTCTGGGAATTGTGGGAAAAAAGATGAAGTTGAATTTCGAAGACTCCAAAGATATGAATGAGAAAGTGAATAGCAGGAACATGAGAAGAGGAAGACGGTCATGATAAAGCAGGAAAATTCGACTCAGCAGATTTCATATTCTGCGACGTTAAAAAAGAAAATAACCCAAGTATACCTGTGAAATGTTAAATAGATTGTCGTATCATTGGCTCCGCATTCAGGGAAAACAGTTTTAAGGAATTAAACTCACCTATACTCTGAAGAAATGGAAATTATCAATGAATCACGTAACTGCATGATTCAATTAAACCATACCTACAATATCTGTCTTTAAATTCTCAGTGTATTGCTATTAAAAATGCCACTTTTACTTCATTTTGGTTACAATATCCAACTAGCCCTTAAATTCATTTTAATGTATAAAATGAATATGTTACAGCTAAAAGTTTGATTTAATTTACAAATTTATCCACATCTCTTGAGAAATTCCGTTATTTCCTAATAATTTTAACATAAATATGATCATGCTATAATATTCAGTATTTGTTCAGCTCACATAAAAACTAAGTCAAACTAAGTCTATTACGTGCGTTGATTTTTGCATATATATTCTCCGATGACTCTTTTGTGTGTGCATAAAGTCTCATATTATTATTATACCGATACTCAAAGTTAACAATGATTCCCGCTATAAATTCATAGCGTATAGCAAAATGTCGTCTATCATAAATTTGCCATAAAATGATAGGTTTTCTCATTCCATTCCCAAATCGTCAAAGGAAATCTTCAATTCCTTTACAGACTCAGCTTTCCTAGCAATTCAATAGTTTTCGATGTATAAAGCGAATTGCACTTGACGAATCGAAGATGAAACGAATCGTTGATGGAAGCGGCAGAGAGTTATCTCTAGTGTTTTGGAGATCTGTATATAGGGCAGAAGGGTCAATCAGGCAGTGGGAAGAAATAGAGCAGATCCCAAGGGCGGAGACACCATCAGAGGAGACCCAAGGGACAACCAACGGCAACCGGAGTTGCAATTTCTTCCCCGTGCGGCCAAAATTCACTCTAATACAGAGAAGGTCTAAGGGTGCACCCAAGTGAGCAGAAGGGTGTGGTGCAAGAAATAAACTCACGGTTATTAGATATCGTGAAAAAGAACGGGGAAGCCTTCGTAATTCAATCGAACATTTACTTTACTTAATTTGGGAGTTTTATTTAGTTTATTTCGCTAGAAAAAACGTGATCGTCATTAGCGTCAGGGAAAAGAAACAACCACAAACACTCAAGAAGAAAATTAAAGTTTATTGAACTTTATATATCAACGTTTTCGGGCACATACTCTAACTATAAATAAATCTTTCTCTTTCTGTAAAACTTTAATTTTAATGAATGCTAAATTCGCACTTAGCATTAAGAAGAATATTGATGTTACAGATTCGTTTATATTGTGTAACAGATGTGAGACAGCAAGGGCTATAGGGTGGAGTAATTGAGGATGGTAAACGTGCAATAATATACTGAGTTCTTTAGAAACTGTATATGAGTCGTAGTGTAGTAGCAATCATTTTAACTGGAGCAATTACTCTAAGTTGATATTGAAGTAATTCCATTTAGTATACTAAAACGTAACAGATATCTTTTTAGTCCTTGCAATTTCGAGATACTCGAAGGTAAAATTAGAAATATTCTCGGAACTAATATGGAAGGTGCAATATAAAATTACAGCAATAACAGCATCTTTCACCTGGCTAAACCGCGTTGGATGTTTTATCAAGTTAATAGGCTCCGTATGATATTTATATAAAAATTGCCTCTTTTGTTTCCGTTGGAGTCGTTACTTTTATTCCATATAGCTTCGCTTCGTTGAAACTTCGGGCTAGCTAAGTTTCAGAGAAGCTATAATGTTTTTAATAAGTCATGAAGAATTAAAATATATTAAGCTTCACGGATTCACGGAAATTCATCGAAAAACACTTTTCCGGGAGTTACGTTGATAATCATACAATAATTGATAATATTTGATTACAAAAACAAATTGGGAAATTTCCTTGAGTCGGTAAAAAAATGTTCCAATAAAACATTCCGTGTTGCAATAGGATTCAGATGGCCAGTTATGCAATTGCCCATCTTAGAAAGAGTAAAGAAGGAAAGCTTAAAAGAATACACATGAGTATTAGTTATACTATAAATAAATAAATACAAATATTCCTTAATGAGCAGCTTATGTTCCATTAAATGCTATTTATATTCATAAGAGAAAATAGATTTTAATAATGATGTCAGCTCTAAGAAGGAATGTTTTGCCTGTTCGCCCCCTGGCGATACCCAATTATAGAACGAAACAAAATACCAGACCATTCTCAGGGTATTCAGTGGAAAGGAAATGGCTCTATTGCAAAAAACAAGACTCTTTTGGAATAAACGAAACATATATAGTTTGCTTGCACACCTAATTTAAAAGCTCGTTTTCCTCTACACCTTACCAAATATACATTTATTATAATTCATTCATTACGTACCATAAGCTGCACTTCAAAGTTCAAGTTATGAGTTAAATGTAACTTTTGGTGTAAGTCTCCTTCTTCTCAAGTTAGGTATTCAGAAAGCAGGAAGAAAGAGGAGAGACGAGTTTAAAAGAAATCCTCGGAATGGAGAAGAGAGAAGTAAAGGGTTGATCCTGGATTAAATAACCCCAAGAATGCGCAAGGGACCGAGACTAAAAATGAGAAGCGTCGGTGTAATTCCAGAGGAAAAAGGGTTAAAGGGGAAGGGAGACGGTTGGAGGGGGAGCAGAATGTCGCAGGAGAAGATGGAATCTGCTAAAATGATCAGGAATCCGCTGTTAATTATGATTTGTGAACCTGAAAAAAGCGAGAGAGAGGGCCGTATCTAGATCTCCCTCGTGAGCGCAGACGGAACGAGAAATTCGGTTATATCTGCAGCAGAAGTCGCTTAAATACAGGACTTATTTACGTGCATTCTTATGGCGGTAGTCCTTTATCTCGGAAAGGAATTACTTCTGACTCATGACTCGGTTACGTCTGCTGCTCGGAAGCTCCTTTCGGAAATTCCCTCTAAATCTTTTGCTCTTATTTTCCACTTACCCGTGGAGAAGCCCCTAATAGTAGTTTCCTCTTTTCATTTGCCCTCCTCATTTTTCCTCATTCATTGCTTTCGTTTACAAATGCCAGCCCATGCAGTATTAGAGAATAATACTGTCATTAAAGGTGGCGTTCGAAGACTCGGAAAGGAAGCGCAGTGTATTTAGAATGCCTGAGACAGAAGGCTTTACAAAGGTGATGACGCAAACTATGTACACGTGGCAGAAGGATGAATTCTAACCAGGTATATCTTAATGGTTATTTTTTATGGCAGTGCATTTAAGTATGATGAGCAAGAACAATTTGTACTTTTTCCACAAATCTTTTTTATTATAAACAATAAAAGACAGTAAAACACACACGACTAGTTTCGGAGATTGATCTCCATCATCATGTCTCCGAAACTAGTCGTGTGTGTTTTACTGTCTTTTATTGTTTATAATAAAAAGATTTGTGGAAAAAGTACAAATTGTTCTTGCTCATTATGGAATATTTCCACAAGACATCGCCTGAGACTGTGAATTTTATTAATTTATGTATGACTTAGAAATGTGCTCTAAAGGGAAACTTTTTTTCGTCTGTAAATATATGTACGCTATATGTTGGCGTAATTGTGGAAAAGTTCGCTAGAAAAAATTTTCCCTTTGCAAATTTCAAATCTTTTAACATTTTTACTCTTTCGGTAAACTCTGATGTGAATTCTCAATCTGCTACCATTGTAGTTAAATCCCTATTGCCAATTAGATAATCCTATCTTTTCGAATTAGGTTTATCAAATATCATGAAAATAAAATAAATAACGCGAACTACTTAATATAGTAAATGAAACATTACGAGCGTAACTAATTTGGAGCCAAGTTTCGAAAAATATGTGTATATACGTTAACTTTTGACATCATATTAACGCAAAAGATATACATTCACAGTTTATGTGCTGTGAAAATAACTCCCGTCCTTTGTGTGCAGTGAGGTAAAATAGTGTAGCAGATAGGATTTAGGAGAATAAAGCTTTTCTCACTACCACCTTGGTTCTGATAATGTAGAGGAAATGAGAAAAGTATACGAAATAATGTGTGGGCATTAAACCTTTGAGGTATAGGATGATAAAGTATGTGAAAGAAAAATCGTTCTTGGGAGACAGCCCCACCCAAACTCCATTCTTTATCTCTCACCATCTAAGAGAGTATCAAACACAACGAACAATGTTTGTAAATCCCTCCTGTCGCGCGAATCTATCCGTCCTAATGCGAATGACGTTAGCTCATATAATCTCGCACTCCTCGTATTTTAAATCACACATCTCCTTTACTCCCAAATGTATCAGCAGCCCTTCCAAACCACAGAGGTAAACCGCAGCCGCTCATTACCATAGAATCTGTCCCCTTTCTCTTGGTTTCGCATACTCGTCCAACCTTTGCATATTCGCATCATAAACCAACTCATGGTCTCATTTCTCATGTATTTTCAATTTTTATGAAGCTGCGTTCATCTGAAAGATTCTATTTATTAAGTAATTTTGATAGCATAATTTTCATTTATCATTTTATTTGTATGTTTTTCTGATATTTTTGATACAAACCATCGATTCATTGAGAACGTTTAGTGTATCATAGCGACTTTCAAAAGTGTCCGCACTAATTGTTTTGATATCTGACATGCTTTATATTGTTGTTTATCTGCATTTCAATGGCATCTTGAACTTGGAACTTTGATTCGAACTTAAATGATGGTTTATCACATTTGTTCTGCACTTTATTGGTAGCGAATGAAATTTGTAGTGTATAGTATAATCTGTCAGAAATATAACCTTGCCCTCCTAAAAAATAGACGTACAGTGGCCGATATTGTATATTTACGTAATATTTTAACGGGTGTGATAGACATAAGTGAATCCGTTTCACTTGAAAATTTTCATGTTCTTTTGATAGTCTCTGGAAATGCAAAACTATTCCTCGACTGGTTAGGGAAATTGGATGTCTCTAATTATAAGATTAGAAAATTAAGTCCTTAATGTGGCGAACGATATTGATTTATTTTGTGATTCCCTTTCCTCCTTAAAGTGGAACATTTATTCAAACTTTTAATTGTAATCTCTTTTGTAATATATGTTATTTCAGTGATTTATTTCTTTATGTATTCGATTTGTCTTTATATTTACTCAATTATAGTATCGCAAGTAATTGAGTAAATACCTGTTTGCTATAGATACACTATTATTCTTTTATTGATTGTTTGTTATTTTAAGTTTTTATCTCTCAGTCACGATAACTGTATCTGTTTTAATATCTTTAAGTTATTAATCTCAGTAGACTTGTGTAGGTTTTTCACTCCCTTTCTTTTGGTTGTTTTTTCGCTGTGTAAACTTTTCCTGTTAAGGCTATGCTTTTCTAATTCTACAGCTAAACCTTTCCTATTTTCTTTTAATTTAAAAGATCTTTTATTGTTCAGCATTTGCCAATTAGATCTATTTTACCCTGACGATAAAGGAGAGAGACTATCAAAGAATAATAAGACTTTTAAATTCTCAATTTAGCCCAAAATAAAGCCCATTATTTTTATTTATTTATTTTACATTTTCTAAAATTCCATGAACTATTCATTGAATCTAAGATTGTAAGAGTATAAAAACTTACATTTATTATTATTATCGTGATCAGTTAGTTATTGTCATGTTAATAAGATATAACACGTAAGTTGGTATCCAGTAAGCACTACTCAACCCTCTTTCGTCTACTGCCAAGTATTTATTTATCATAAATTCGTAGTGGTACTGGCTTTAAATTCTCTACTTTGTCTGATTAATAAAAATAAAAACCTAATTATAACCATGAGAAAGTCATTTGAACAATAATAAATCACGTAAAAAGAAACCCATAGTTAATATAAAATACAAAAGTAGCAATGGTTATTAAAGGCGATGTAAACATCCGAAATGCCGCGATATTATCCGCTGAATACCAGTTGAGTGGCACTTCTTCAAGCAATACAATGGCTCTGTGGCATTCACAAAAAGAAATTCCGGATTCCTTTGCTGATAAATCATTCCTTCACGAAGAAACAAAACCTCATCTTTCTTTCTGAAAGATCCTCGATGGTTTGACCCCAAAAATTTGTCACCGTTCGCCCGTTAAGGTCTTTGAAATTCAAAAGTAGGCTCCCGAGAAGAAAAAGAAAACGGATTCCTACAGCTGGCATTTGAGGAATACTGGCGGTTGTTCTTTTCCGACAGAGAGCTTCCGTTTCGTTTAAAAAGCTGCCGCTCCGTAAACAGAGTGAATAGGATAAATGGAGGGAGTTTCCTTTGGATTTCTTTCGGATCGATCTGTGAAACAGGAGTCCCTAAGCAGTCTTCCCACGCAAGGGATCCACCGAAAAGGCTTCTTCTTTCCGTGCCGAGGGTAATGATTCCGGGCGCCTATCCCTACCAAAAGTTTCCCTTTGTATTTGCAAGGCGTAGCCAAGTGTGCGAGATTTCTAAGGTCCTTTTTCGTCCGTCTCCCTAGAAAGAGTTGGAAGAGATTAGTCAGCTACGAGGACGCTAAACTTGATAAAATTTGTGTTAGCTGTGTCCCGAATGACTAAATACAGAACTGTCTCAAAGAGCGCGTTTTTATTGCGAAGCGTAAAAGAAGCTCGCACTTCTCATTCTTTAATGAGACAGTGCTAATCCTTAGATACATGTAAAGTGCGTTCTTCTGTGTATCCTTCTGTGTATTTTGTGTATTAAACTCCTTTATTTCAAAGTTGTATTATTTGTTTAATGTATCATGTTTAATTAGTACGATTTTATTTGGCAATACAGCTCTTCATTTTAATTAACTATGAACTATTATTTAATTAAATCATGTACAATTCAGAATCCAATTATTACGCGGAACGTAAAAATAATGTTAAAAATCCATTCACCGCAGAATATGAATTCTGTCATTGAGTTACTTTAAAGTTCGAATATATTTTAGTTTAATGATTTAGCTAATATACCACAGCCGTCAAGTTATCTTTTACTGCTGACGTTTTCAAATTTCTGCGTGACGTTACTAAAATTCACGAGAACAAATTTAATAATAAGCCCTTTTTTGTTCAGATGAGTGAAATGTAATTTAAGCTATTATTTTGAAATGCTATTCTTGTTAGAGATAAAACTTCCACAAAATCGTTATTTAGTTTTTTTCGAATGATTACACAACATTAATTTCAGATTGACTTGAAATAAGGTCTAATATGGGCTTTTTTGTGCTTCCTCTCTGTGTATTTATTTTAAATTCACCATTCATGGTCACAAAGAAAATACGGTCAGCGTACCAGTAGCTGAAGATATATTAAGTTTCTACGAACGATATAGTAAATTTGGGTTAAATTTATTTCTTTGTTGCTCATTTCTGTGAATAATGATACTGATAAAATTGATATTCTAGGTAAATGTTGATATTTCTGCAAAAATTCCGTTGATAAACGATCAGGAAGTACGTACTAGTAAAACAACAAGAAAACATTTTCAAGAACATTTCATGTCCCAGTATATTATTTGACGAAAGCAAAAGAAGTTATTTCCCCAACATTTAACGTCCAACAAAAATGTTATTATAAGATACAGATTTACATAAATTGCTACAGCGTAAATCGATATCAAACTTCATTTTTTAGTCATTTGATGGATTTCATTGAAATCATGAATTCAAACCATTTCATCACTAAAGTACTTTTCAAAAGGTAAAAATTAAGACAGTAAGAGACTTAAAGGGGTAGCTTTCGCTTTCTTGATAATTTAACTCCGCAGTCAGTCTCCTATTTTAGTTTCTTGTCTTATCTACTTCAAATGACTTGGCAACTTTAGCAGATTCCGTAAAATACTACGGAAAATAGATCTTTCTAACGCTGCTATCAGATAAATGCTTTCAGGATCAAAATATTTTAGGACCATTAATGAGAAAAATCTGTGCCTTGTAAATCTATAGTCTTTATCATGCAGAAAGCAACTCTGTATTGTATTACATACTATGTGTTTAGTGAGAGTAATCTGAATAGAAAAGACATCCATGATGCTAGAATAATGATGTCCTATTACCTCTTTCTTTACAGGAATGGGACGCTTTCATCAACTGGAAACTCTTCAAAATTGAAAGCTGTAAATCGCAAGAATACACTATTACTTGCCGACTGGATGTGCTTAGATGAGCTGAATGCTCTCAGATCATCAAATGAAAGCTATTGGAAAATTTCATGGATTGTTGGTGAGTATTACTTTGGATTCCATTACTGAAATCACAGTGTAGGAATTTGCGACGGACTTTCTTTGTCGGATTGACGCGACAGTCCGTCGGGGAGAATTAAAATCGGAACTTCATTTGCATGGATTTTCACGTAATCGTATGGAATCTCATCTTTAATGATTGATTCCCGAGTTTCGAACTGATTTCGATTTGTTTTGACGGTGAATGCATACCGTCGCTCGACGGGAATCACTGCGAATATTTATTAGCCATATTACACTTTTGATGGCAAATGTAATACGTGACTTTCGTTCGAAAACGCAGCGGCCGACGATCTTTGTCGACAATAATGTATGGTAGATGAAATTCACATGAAGCATCGTGATGATATATAGATATATCATGCTACGCATAAAAATTTTTTACATTGGATATTTATGTATCTTCATGATTTCTCATATACTCGTTTATAAATATATTTCTTGCATATTAGAGTAGATTTTGCTGGATTTTCACACCCAAATTCTTGCGGTACTGTTCTTTTTGTTGGATGTTTTTTTCGAGCATTAACTTGGATTTTTAAACCCATAACTTAGTTTTTTCTGCGCACATTTTGAAGTTATTTTTCTCTTTCAAATTTTTCATGACGAAAGATTAGATGTAAGAAGGGGCCTACTCAGTCTCAACCTCGTCCCGAGAAGGCGTTTTAGTATAATAATTACTTATTATTTCTCCATTTATTTGGCTCTATGTTCTTGATATTACGATATGATAACACCGTTTTTTGCTGCCTTACATTTTACAAGTTTCGCGGGCTGTATGCGGCCCGATAAAGTTCATCGTGCGGCCCATAATTGGTTAGGGCAACTAGACTTATTAAGTAAATTTAGTTATTTAAATGTAGAATGAAACGCAGTAGCCAAAACGAAGCTCTCAAAATTTTCAAGCAAGTGTAACAAGAGAAAAATTATTAGATTTACGGATTCACCAGTGAGGTGGGGGTTAAAGAAGATATACTGACTAACCATAAGAGCGGATATGGGTGGCAGCCATCTTGGTCATCGATGTCACAGGACCTGTAAACTTAATTTTTCAGAAAAAAAATCCTTGAACAGGATTTGAACCACAGAAGATAAACTTTGGATAATTTGGAAACTTTTGGAAATTTTAGAAGCTGGACCAGATATTCTAACCACTCGACCATTTGGACGTGGAATCGAAGTTAAAAGAAGTTGATTATACTTCAACAAAGAGGCTGGTGAAGTAGAATACTACATGCAGCTGCCAGATAATATGACAGATGTATTTACATTATGTAGTCGTTGGAATTAGCGTTAAATGGTGGTGGTCTGATTTTCTCGGGTGAAAATTGGAAAGGATGCGAAAATCACATGTGTATGTGAATTTTAATTGTCAATTTAGGTAGCTATCGAATAAATAATAACCTAATCTTAGGACTCATAGTCCAACAATACAGGTGAAGATAATAACGCTTAGGGAGTAAAATTTTGGAGATGAATATCTTTATTAGCAAGATAATATTCTGCTGCATCGGCAGTAAACAAATTCAGGTATGATATCAACTTAAGAAGACGGATGTATTTTCTATATATGTTTATCTAAAACTAGACAAACTTTTTACTTTGGTCAGTTTTCAATGGGTGACTATGCAGTCGGAGGAGCACTTTTATTAATTCTATATTGTTAAATAAATAATGCACGGTAAATATATATACAGTAAAACCTCTCACTTACGGACATTAACGGTCCAAGAAAATGTGTCCGTAAGTGAGAGGTGTCCGTAAGTTAGAGGTGACCCAAAGAAAACCTTATTTTTATGAATTCTGTATAAATTAAAGGCAGCTGAAAGAAATTCTTTCATTTCAAATATCGCTTTCGAATAATTAAAAATAAATAAGAAATAATAAAATAACGTAACACATTTACTCAGATATGTATATTTAAAATTCTTCGAGCATTTTCACATTTCAATATATATATAGTATATACGTACAATTATATAGCTCACTTAGACGTGAAGAAATCATTTATTTTAATATGCTAATTTGTATTTACAACAAATTCTTTTTCAAAATTTATCTGTACGTCAATAAGGCTACTTAATGCTTCGCCGTTGCCTTTTAAAATGCAATTTTTTTTAACAATTCAATTTGAGCAACGCACCGGCATACGATAGCACAGGCATCCACCTTAGTCTCAGACTCACTGTTATCACTTTCTTCAAGAGTATTTTTAACAATTTCTCCTATGCTAACCTCGTGGTCCACGGTCAACAGATTAGAGTCAATGCTCACATATTCGGTACTTTCGCTTTTGTTTAACTCAATTTCTAACTGCAAGCCATCTTCCACCTCTGGTGACAATTCAGCGTTGCAGAACCCTGATTTAACAAAAACAATTGCACACCGTTGAACTTTTTATGTTTTTGACCGCTCAATCAATCCAAAATACTGCGTCGAGAACAATAATCAATTTCACCGCTCGAGTGTGGGAATGCCCCTGGTCAACTTTAGATAGCATATTTTAAAAACGAACTGTCTATATAGGACTTTGAAATTTTTAATGATGCCTTGGTCCATGGTCGGAATCACTTTTTTAGAGTTTTCATTGTGATTTTCCGTCCACAACTTCATGATGGTCTCCTTCTGCTTCAGAATATCAGCGATCTGAGTCTTACTCGCATCATTTTGTTTATTGCCTCTCTACAAGTTCTGTTATCTGTAGACATCTGCGTACGAATCATAGGCAAGCGCTTTCCCGAGGGATCTACGCGGTCGAGGTGCTCTTTCGTTTGGGATTAGCATTTCCAAGAATGCATTTCAGGATACATTTTCGTTCATTTCCCTATATGCACATTGTTGTATCTTCACTGGTTTTACGATTTTCGCTGTTCTCTTTGCCCCAGCTATTCATAAAGGCTATTTCTAAAGGGAAAAACTTTTCATTTTTGAGAGATAGGTCAGAAAACCCAAGGCAATGGTGTCCGTATAAGGGAAAATTCTGCTAAACAAAGTGTCCGTGTCCGTAAGTGGGAGTGTCCGTATACTAGAGGTTCAATCCTTATACAAATGCATATCCTTCTGCCGGGGAATTGAATACTGTCCTTAAGTCAGAGGTGTCCGTAAGTTAGAGGTGTCCGTGAACAGAGGTTTCACTGTAGTATAAATATTCTTGTATAATAAATTATATACAAGAATTATTTTTTATATTGCTTATATAAAACATTATTGGTTAACAATATTAGCATAGTTGCAATTTCAAATAAGTTACTGACGAGGGCGACTGAAATACTATTCACTTGGGGTGTTAAAATACCTATACCCATAATTTTAGATATTTTAATGTAAGCATCTTTACTCTAGAGAAAACTCCACTGAATGCAATAACTAGTAGGAAAACTGCCGATAAAGGTATTCAGAGATTTCCGTATTGTTTTTAGAAGAATCATTTGTGGAAAGAGACAGTTGTGAATGAATGAACGAGTGTGAACTAAAAGAAAGCCTGACCGGAACGGAAGTATACGTTGGTTTAGAACACAAGGCCGGATGGAAGAAGAATGAGATGGAATAGAGATAGTCTATGATGAGTGTGCGAGTGTTGGTAAAGGAACAGGTAGATCGAGAAAACAGGTCGAATCTGGTGAATGAGATCCAATACAGAAGGCCTTCAGAATGAAAGAGAATATATGAAAACATGAACGGATGTTTTGGAAGCAGAGGAAGCGTGCAGCGGCGGGGAAGTAAAGAGAAGTTGACGAATAAACAATGGCGCTGAAAGGCGTACCCCGAGAAGGTGTAGTGCAATATTTATGCATGCTTGTAAGTAACTGCGGGATCAAAACAGAGAGAGCTTCGGCAGTAAAATAGCTCTCACAATCACCTAAATTACCAAAATGATCAAAAGGAAATAGGCTTGGTAGCGATGCAGTTTACTTTGGATACTGATAGGGGACTGCGGAACCCAACAGTCGTGGACCAAATGATGGGGAGCCATTTTCCTTCTTTTTCTCTCTTCGCCATTGGCTCCAAACATTCATCTGAACGCATTTCGATTCGCCGATGAGTCCACTTAGAGGCAGACAAACAAAGCGAGCTATTGGAAAACGGCCACTGACCTATTTTTCGAGTGCTTCTTGCACAGAGTCCGATGAATTCTCTTTCCACTCTCCACATCGGAAGGTAAGACATAAAATCGAGGTTATTGCGTATTTCCGTATTAGCTTTAAAGCCGAGAACGCTCCAAGATATGCGATGCCCTCACTGCTCCCGTTGTTTTGATGGCATCGAGATGCATGACACGGCGAAGTGAGTGTGATTACGGGCGCGATTCCTTATTATGATAATGAGATTGAGATGGAGATAAGGTATGAGCCAAAACTGAAACAATCTAAACTTGAGGATAGTAAAAAGTAGGTTACTAATGGCTTCGACTAGCAAACTCATAACAAGTATTGAATGTCTTTCGTAAATGAGTTAAAATTTATCTGAAAACGAAGATGACTGTGCAAGTAAAATAATTCATATAAGGTTGATAATTTAAAATTATTGGATTTTATACGAGATCTTTATAAAAGTAAATTGGAACTAATGGACTTAATTCAGAGGAGGATAGGCCCAAGTAGGCTCCTCTACTACCTAACCTCAATTTTGCTACAAAATTGAATAAAGCTTTAAAATTAGAAGAGGAGAAGGAGATATATGGTATAAATTTGTCATCCAAATTGTTCCCAAAGTTTTAGAAGTTTTAGACGTATCAGTAATTTAATTCCATATGAAGAAATTCATGAAACGTTGGACTAGGCAAGACGTGGGGAACCCGCGGTCTTCAGGCTAAATAAGAGCTTTTCAGGCATTAATTGCGTGCGTGTGGCCTCTTAATTATAAGGAAATAGGAGCTCTCCCATAGCAAAGTAGGCAACAAATTCAACTATGATGAATTCGGCCTCAAGCTCGATTCCCGGTGCTAGCCTATATGTGTGAAATTTCCTCATTTTTCGAAATATAGGCTATTAACAATACTAATATACCTCTGAAGGAAATACTACTATCTAAATATTTTTTCTAATCTTTGCTAATGACGCAAATCGGAAAATAAGATGGAAAACGTCTTTCAGTTAACTTCGCGAATGGATAAATTTCTTCATCTAAGATTTCAATACTGAAGTATTTGAATGTAGAAAGCACAAGACTCAAGAGTTGCCAAATGTAGTCTTATGAGACCAAATGCTAAATGTGGCCTTCTTATAGTACAAATTTCCCCACCTCTGGACCAGACTTTTCTGGGAATTAAAAATTTGAAAAGAACCTTTCTCATGAAACATGATGCGTCACCCGGGTTCCAGATTAGATTGGACTAGATACATCTCCATCATACAATACCCAGTATTCCAAGAAATGTTTCAATTTACTTTCATTAACAAAGCGGACGCAATCCGCCAACGCTGTAGCTACATGAGAATAGATTTGTCAACGAATTTGTATCAACAAAGAAAGTGTCTGGATAAGAGCGATAAAATAGTTCCGTTAAAAATACCCTGAAATGTTATTAATGTCAGAAAATCAGAGGAAGGTCATAAACGAAAAGAGAAACGCTTTGGTAAATACGATGGAATTTCATGAAGTTACGGCCGCTAAAGTTAATGATAGCCCATAAGTTGGACTCGAAATACAAACCGTTCCATTTATCACATCTTTACTGCCATCTGATAAAGAAAAACTAAAATAAAAGTCAACTCATAGGAAACAGTACAAAATACACTCGCCAGCGATATCGAAAATATACTCAAAGTGACTAGTAACTCTCCTCTATAATTCTGTCCGTTCATAGTAAAATTCTCTTCGAAATGACTCCTTCCATATTTCTGATTAAAAGGATTACTTCCCGAAATAAATTCGTAAAGCTCCAAAATTTAGGAATCTCTCTCCAAATTCACGCTCCATTTTTCTTCACTCCATTTTCAGACCACGGAAACTTCACCGCGTTTATTTTAAATGTGCAATGTTTGCGGTTTGTTTGGCGGGCCATTATTCCGTTGCCAAGGCGGGTTGAAGCGCGAGATCATTCCGTCTCGCATTTTCAGAGCTATCGTCTCTTGTTTTCCTCGGAGGCAAGTACTTCCGCATTTCAGATGTCGGAGTTTTCGTCGATTGCAACAAGAAGATGCCATCTTGGTTCATCGACCCCAGTTACATGGACCCCTATTTCACGGTGGTGTTATCTCAAAACTAAGAAGAGCCCCTATAAGAATTCACACCCAAATAGAGTTGGATTACGAATGCTTGGTTATTATAATCCTTCAATTAAGCCATATCTCATGGCACAAATCTGATACAAATGTTTAAACGCTGATTTATTTTAACGAGATTGACTTACGTGACATCGAATGCTCTTATGCAAAAAGAGACGTGCTTTGCTATAGTTTTCATCCCGATTTTTAGAACTGTTTTCAGACTTTTCTGGGAATTAAAAATTTGAAAAGAACCTTCTCATGATGGTTTTTCATCCGGATTTCAGATCATATTGGACTATATGCTCCATCATACAATACTTAGTATTCTAAGGAATGTTTATCTCAAGAAGTATCCGTATAATATATATCTCTATAATATTAACTAAGAAGTACATGGGTGGTCTGAAAAGTTTCCGACATTTCGCCATTTCTCGACATGTTTTCTGAAAATTTTCTGAATATTTCTGAAAAATCTGGGGTCGGAAACCTTTCAGACCACCCTCGTATCTCTCTGATGGTCCATCCACGAACATAGTTTAATTAAGTGTTTAATTATTTTAAACTTTCAATAAATTAAAATCTGATGTAAATTCTTAAACGCTGATGTAATTGAACGGGGTGAACTTACGTGACCTCCAATACTCTTATGTAAAAAGAGAAACGTGCTTTGATCTAGTTTTCACTCCGATTATTCTCCAGACAGAATGGATTTGTACCACGTATTCAGCGTGCGAACTTTATGTAATCACCCAATGAGAAGCTACCAAAATATGGGACGTCATTAACGGGGATTCCGTGAGCGGTGATTCGTGGAAAGGATTTTTTGATCTTTGAGGATGATGTTCTCTGAAGTAAATGGGATAAGAGCTTCTTGGAATCCGAGCTCTTCTCTTTCGGAACCTTTTACTGCTCTCTCTCCCTTTTTAATTTTTTATTATCTTCGATCTTAGGTAATTATTCCTTTAAAGTATTATGTAAAACCTCTATTTCTTACTCCTTTAGCTCCTCATTGCTTTCCCCTTTTGTTTCTCACTAAAAGCTTAAGTTTTAGACAGAAATAAATTAATAAGACAAGAATTTCGGAAACATGTACAACAAAAACTCTATTCATTCGATATTAGAAAGTTAAAGTGTTCTACATCAGGTGATGGTGCTAGTGCAACGAAAGCTGGGTGGAGTGTTTTTAGCTCTGTGATGTCATACTAAGCAAACTGTGTTTCATTTATTCTATTACGGAATATCACTGGGTCAAGGCCGAGTTTATCGATTATGAAGTATGTTACATATTCCATACAATGAGCTGCGCGGCCTGACAACGTCTGCTGCGACCTACGCTATTTGTCCGGTGGTTTTTTAGAAAGAGTCGTTGATACACTCCTTCGGTTGGCCTCAATAAAAATTTTAAAGCACATTTTTAATGTTCCGTTTTCAATGTTGAATTTCACTTTAAGAGGAGAACATTTGCTCTTAGGGTGAAATGAAATAACTTAATTGGATGGGCATAAAAATTTATTTTGGGAAAATATTCTTGAACGATTACTACAACTTTTTAAACGGGAGCTCAATAAAAGAGAGAATCAATAGTTCTCTTCCTAATTCTTTGGTAATTCGTGAATAATCTTCTTCCAAGATAATTTAAAACATCTGTATTTAAAATTTGTATCGATTATCTCATCTCTTGAATGAATGTGGAGGATATATACGTCGTATGAAGGAAACACGTCAATTGTATACTCTTCGTTGACTTAAGGGCTTATATTTAATCTTTTAAGTAATAGCGGACAGTTTTATTCAGCGAGATAATTGGGATTACTTGGTATCATACTTTGCATCAATCGGATTAAAGCTCCTTAATTAGATGAACTAACTGGCAGAAGGATGTCTTTCAATTAGATTAAAACGTTTGCGTTACGTTACATACGCATCGAAACTCTCTTTTTGCAGTAAATATAATGTCGTTACGCGTAGAACTACAACAAACAAAGTTAGAGTTCAGCAATACCGTGAGCGAATGTAGGTTATCCATATGAAATAAATATGACGTGTTTGATCAAATATGAGAAAGCATAGCCTCCAAAGGACGAAGAGTTTTTATCTCAAAGGCTCTAAAAATAGTCTCGCTGCAGATGATTCTAACGATGCCTTTTTGTATTTGAATAAATGTCTTTGTTAGTAATTGAAATCAATATGTTTCAATATTGGAGAAATTGTCCCACTTTATTTTTTAATTCAAATTATATCGGCCCTAAAGCATCGATTCTCCAACTCTTTGTAATCCGTATTATTCACAAAAACGCAAAAACTTTTTTAATTATTAAAAACATAAGAAATTTTAAATGCATTATTCTTGAGGTGAATGAAAATTCACGTTATTTCACTATCAATTATTTTAACACAAACTCTGAAACTTGGCTCCTTAAAATAATTATTGAGGTTCATTTCAGAATGATACTTAAGATTTGTACTTTTAAAATTCAGAAAAATGTTATTTGAGAGCCTTATTTTGATCCTTACAGCAGTGGATAGCTTTACTGGATGGTTCTGATAGAAAAGGAAACTTCGCGGGACTTAGTTCATAAACGACTAACCACTAAGTCATTTCGAGGGCTAATCTCGAGATCAATTGATCTCTACAAAACAGGATTTAGCAGATATTTCAGAAAGAAAAGTAATCAGAGGATAAATAAAACAATAATACATACTCTCTGATATATTAACTTTCTATCCTAATGAGACTATATCTTAATCTGCGTGGGTAATAAGTAAAAACTGGTCAAGTTGCTCACAACCCGACATAATCGTAGCGAGATTAACCTCCGATTTGTCAATCTGGAATCTTTATTCTCAGCAATCGATATGAGCTTCTTTTCATCATTCTTACATGTCGATTTTAGATTGTTCGATATCATTCTTTTTAAGCCCCGAATCTCGTCACTTCGGTCATCTCTGAAACAAAAACCAAATGAAGCCGTCATTTCCGCGCATTGCAGCCCTCCAGAAAACTCCATCGCTATCAACGCAAAATCATGCCCGCGCGTGAAAATCCCGGACCGCATCTTCATCTCGAGAATTGCGATCTTGAAGCCGAAGCCCACAAATGGCATTTTGCTCTCGATCACTCTCGAATTCTTCTCTCATCTGCCGTCTCTTTCACTCCCTCGGTGAGGACGCGGGGAAACCGCTATCTGCACCGCCATTCCCTGGGGAAACGACCTCAGGAGCGACAGGCAGACGAGTAGCGAAGCGAAGTCTTCATCTGCCACACTTGGCGAGAGATGATAAAAAGATGGAGAGGACGGTTTGACATGCGGCCTTTCAAGAAATCGGAGGGATGGATAGAGTATTAAAAGGGAGGAGGTGATTTGGGGAATCGAAAAATAAATAAAAATCGATTCTTGCCGGGGAAAGATCGCATAGCGTGGAGGGCCCGGGGCGGGTGATCGGATGTATCGAGGGAAGAAAGAAAGAAAGAAGGTCTGTTTGTGTTCCAGTGGCTATGGGAAAGACGCCATCGGGCTCGCTTCTGCCGCTCAAATAAATCCTCGAGGAAGACCAACGAGATGTCATCGCCCAATAGGATTTTCTAAAAGCTTGACAAAAGAATGGCCAGTGTTTGTGTATATGCACACACAATACATAATATTTTTCGTGAACTTTCCATGAAGAAGATAACCAAATCTCACGAGATAAAAGAACAGAATATCAGACTCTCTGTCCAATTTAATAAATATTTGAAATTATCTATTCTATTTCTATCAAACTTTATTGAGAGCCATTTACTACTAGAATTGTCAGTTGAGATGCACAAATTTCACGATTTTTTCTCAGATTAAATCTTTACTGTCGTAATGAAATAGGCTAAGATAAATGATAGAAGTTAAAATATATCGCAATTATTAAATATTAAAATTATTATTATTAAAGTATTACATTGACCTTAACATCGAATCAATTCTATATCCGTCATTTGGTAAAATATAAGGTTAAGTTGCAGTGCTTACTGTAATGTTTTACTCATTAAATTAACTAATTATATTGATCTCAATTTTGTATTAATTCTGTAGCTTTTGTCTATTTAAAAATAACACTGAGCTTACTTCGTAATGCTTGTTTGTACATTTTAAATTCAGACGTTAATTTACCTAACTCTCAAGAGAATGAATATTCCTTGCTTCGTAAATTCATTTGTTTTCAACAGCTACGTAGACCACAATTTTCAGTTTTTATTATACGATCTTCGTTACATTGACCCTTACTTATCGCATACGCGATACGGTGCGGATCTTTCCTAGACATGCTAATCCTCCTGCGCAAATGTTGCAATCTTAGATTCCCCTCAGTTAGGATTTCGGACATTTTCTTTATCTGTGCACATCCAAACTCTTAATGCAGCGTGAGATGGAAATTTCACCGCATTAACCAAAGCACGATTCGCACATTTCTCCAAAAATGCGCCTCTCGGTGGTCTTTGCCCTTGATAAAATCCCAAGGAGGAAGCCAAAAGAAATCGCGGTGAGTGACGTCGTCGCTATGAAAATCATCAACTGAAGCGTCGTTTTATGAAATGAAGGGAGAAAATGGACGCGGAGTTGAGTGCGCCGAATATAAGTGGATAATCCAATTGGTGATTAGGCGAAGGGGAATGAACCAAAAGCATTTCCAGCGGATTGAATATTCAGAGTGGATTTCTCGTGTAGCGTTTGGGTTAGCCTTTCTGGTTGGAAATGAAGTGTCTGAGGGAAAAATCCGAAAGGGGACTCCTGAAGATCTCATTCGCTAAAGAAATGATTGCCTCGTATCTAGCGTCCTCTTTCACTTCGACTTCGAAAGAAGAAGGAATAAGATGAGAACTTCAAGTTTTGGTTTTCAAACGTCTTTGATAAAATTCGATGAATCTTATAGTTAACATATTAACCACATTATAATTTGTGTTTTTCACTATTTGGCTATAAACAATAAATTTTTACTTGTGTTACATTCATGTTTAATAGAGTCAATAATGTATAAATCAGAGGTTGTAAAACTACGGCCTGCGCGCATGATCCGGCCCGTGAAATTTAGTATCCTACAGGCGAACTAAGTGGACGCTATAGCTTGGATAATTCCTTTACTATTCAGTATCAGTAAAATCAAGGAATTTTTGGTGAAATTCTGCTGCCTACGAAATACAAAACCAAACACATTGTGAAAGTCTCCTCTCACATGAATATATAGGGAAAGTGGGTCCATTAAATATGCAGTTGGAAATAAATACTAATGCTTTCATTCAAGAGAGAATGTATCCAATATGAATTCATATTCTATTTTAATTTTTATGTAAGAAATCGTACACCATATTGTGCATGACGTGCTTTCATTTTCAAAGCGAGAAACGACAACTTACTGTAATTGACATTGAAGCAATTATATTTTTGTTTTTAACTTATGGCGTATAAGGAACGATTTGGATTCGACAGTAAGTTAAAATTATGAAGTAGAGTAAGAGAAAAATTTTATTTAAAATATTAATTTATTTTTCTCCAAGGCAATGCTGGGTACTTAATTCCGTTCTATATATCTGTATATAATCCTCAATATAAATTTGTAGTCATACAATCGGTTTATGAAAAGAAGTTAATTATGAGCTACACTATATTTGTTGTTTATCAACTGCAAAGTTCATACGGTGGTGATAACAAAAAATCGGTTCTTTAAGGTTTAATAATTAATATAAATAACTTTTATTTCTATTCAATATCGTCAGCAATACCAATGAATTTCACTAATTCATTGACTTGTTTCCTTTAAGTACAGTCAATCATATGAATTAAATTCGAAAATTAAAAACGTAGCTCCTCTTAGTTCCTTTATTCGTGAATGCGGGAAATAAAATAAGAAAATAATTTCTTCTTCAAATTACGTGAGAATCTCATAATCAAAGGGATTAGATCGAATGCGTTTTTATCCGCTAACAAATTCACCGTTCATGTGCATCGACCTATTTTATTCTCGTTATAGGGAAGCATTATTATTTCAGAGTAAGTAAGAGACTCTAAAAAGAGGATGCAGAGAACGGATTCAAACGAAAAAAAAATCATTCCCATAACTTAACCAGAGACTCCAATATTCGCTGCCTAAACTAAAGGAACTCCTGATAAGTTTGAGTATTTTATGAGGGCCCGCGTGATAAGAGGCCCAATTTTCGAGGCGCTCATTAGTAGAGGGCCCTCAATGAAGTCCAGGATTCGCCCTGTTACGAGAGAATCGAGGTGCGGAGAGAGAAGTCGGGGAAGTGTTGCAGGGGATTGGGAGGGCGTCCTCTATTTTCTCCTCAGAATCCTTTTTCCCCCGAGCGATATTGGCTCCGAACCATCGAATGCCGCTTCCAAACTTGTGATTATTTCTATCTCTTTTCCATTTTCTCTCAGAATTTTCCTGCTCCCTTTTCGCTTTCCATTACGAGCTATGCTGTCAGTCGATTTTTCATATTTACTCCAGTTCCGCCGGAGAATTTGACCTTTGAAGTTTGGGGCATGAGTATTGCCGTGCTCTGAATGATGAGGATAAAGAGCCAATATTACGCGTATACAGATAAGAATCGCCCCATAGCTGTGCATCTGCTTTTAACATCTAGACCTTACCCAGAAACAGCCAAAAAATCATAAGCTGCTTGGCATTATTGATTTCAGCTCTAGACGAGAATAGCCGAGCTCATCCTGAGAGATTTTTCGAAATATCTCATAATTTCACTTATTGGTGAGATGACTCAGAGAAACTTGACTTCATTGACAATATCTATTTTGTACTCTAAAGTTTCGATATAGACTTTTGATCACCAAATTCGGGAGGCTTAGGAGATGTTTTTGAAAAATACATTAATAAATATTTTTATCGGTTCTTTTCATAAATCTATTTCTCTTGTTAAATATACCGAAACATTTCTCTGAATTAATTGTGGAGATAGCATACTACAATATTATTGAGACGGGTTGAGTTACGCGAAGAATATATTCACCCAGCAGAAAGAATAAACAGATAGCAATGTGGCTCATTTTTGTAAAATCATATTTCACCTCACCAAGACAAAAAGAAAACTTCATTTCCCGTGGAAACAAAGATATAAACATTTAGTATGTCAATAAATATAATCAGTTTCTTTATCAGTATTTTTCATCCAAATAAATTACCAATACAATACAATGATGAGAATGCGCATTCAATAGTTTACTATAGCTTCATGACTTCATTCAATAATTTACTTTATAGTTTTAAAGTTCATTGTCGATATGAGATAAACCGCTGATTTTGGATAAAATAACTTTCTAACTCTTGATGATCCGTTCTGAATAAGAAAGCTAAGGAGAATAGTTCGAAGGAGGAACTAGAAACTGTATACCTGAAAAATTTGACAATCAATCTTCCAAATCCATTCCATCGTAATCGAAGAATTCTGATGGTGGGGAAATAAGTCGAGCTCTAGCTAGTTCATAGAAAAAAATTAATAAACAAATAAAAATGAAAATAATTTTTGCTATACTGTAAACAGTAATAAGTGAGAAGATAGAACTCGTTATTTTCTACAAGATGTCATGTGGAAAATATGAAAATCCACCTTTCCATTTATTACATTGCGTTCCACGAGGTAAGGTCCATCTGACATTGATTTTAATAAGTTGAGTTTAATAATACGTAAAAATAAATTATTCTAATTTATTTGTTTTATCGGTTTTCCTAGACTGGCATTATTTTATTTTATCTTATTGCCATTCCTTTATTTTATCATATCTCTCTATAGCATTAACCAACAGTAAATTACCAACTGAATATGACTATGGTCAAAGGTGAATTTGAATGATAATATATATCAGACGAAAAATCTATTATCATAAATAACATACGAAATTTTGAATTTCACCAAGATTGCTTCACGATAAAATAAAAAAATCGGTTCATTGGTTTCATTTATTCGATATAATCACAGAAATGATTCAAATCGAGAGCAGGTTGACAAAAGGTGAAAGTTTTACGCTCCTATCTGGAATAAAAATTCATTTATTTGATTAGTCTATAATCATTACCGGGAAGGAAACGTGAAATGTCAGTTAACAAAATTTTAATACCATTATCTCTGAACCTTATTACAAAATCCCTCTTAAATTTCCGAAGAAAAATCAGGTAAATTATGAGCGAATATAATGGGAAATTTGGAACTCTGCGAAAATTTGGAACTCTCTCGTTATTTATGAGGAAAACAGAGAGCGCATTTGCCACACTTCGCTGGGGAAGATTTGTTTGGCTGATTTAATGCCTTAGTATCGGTTACTGATAATACTGGATTTGTCGTAAATCCTAAATCTTAGGAAACAGTGGTAATAATTCGATAGTTCCAATAGTTGGGTTTTAAATCCTTTGTTCATGGAATTGAACACTAGAATAGATGGTTGGAATAAACCGTGAAAAGTGAGTATATCTACGTTTATGTTGAGATTATGCATGTAGATGTAGATCGAATTGACTTTTCCTATATATGGTTGTGTATGTCCTTGGATAAATTGATTTATTATTATGATTATGCATACTCGAAAAATTTAATCTGGCCTGCGTTCTAGTATTTTAGGCTTGCAATATCATCATCATCATAATTTTGTTAATATTTTTACTTATACGAGGGTGTCGAAAGTTAAGAGGATTATGCTGAACAATGAAAACATGCATATTTTAACCTTTCTAACTTGTTCTAATCACGGGAGTGTTTTATTATAATAGTATTATATACTAATCATGGGAATATTTTTTATAGATTTTCCCATTTTTATATTTCGATATAATATTGTTCACAAATCGTCAAAAAACAACCAGAGTAAATAAAAATATATGGATAAAAAACCGAGTGAATAATCGATATTGCTCGATGGGAATTTCCTTTTCAGTAATTAATGGAAACGAAAAAAACCCAAAGGTGACCAGTAAACGGGAAAATTCCGCAAATTCGGAAATTTAACGTACAAATTTGGTAGGACCCATCAACGTATACATACGCTAATTTAGTAATTTCTAAGCCTTATTTCTATCACTTATGGGGTAATCTGATGAATGATGGTTGGGTGATTATGCGGATGAGGTTGGTTTTGGAGATGACACACACGCTAATTTAGTATTGAGTGGTATTTAATAATTAATCTTGAATACGTTCCACCGGATATCGCTGGATGCACTTGGTTTCGTCCGAATCCGTCGATTCGCCGAAGAGTTGTAAATACCTTAACACCAATCAGCAACTATAGTTAAAACTGTGTTTTTTGGACGGCCATTGTAATGGAAAAGCACTCCGGCTCCATTCGATTAGAAATGCCCTGTGGTGTACTGGTTTGGAATCAGTTAGGTTT
The DNA here is from genome assembly GCA_036926295.1 of Pachydiplax longipennis. Taxonomy (NCBI): domain Eukaryota; kingdom Metazoa; phylum Arthropoda; class Insecta; order Odonata; family Libellulidae; genus Pachydiplax; species Pachydiplax longipennis. The sequence continues at coordinate 26,003,321 of JAVFKF010000012.1, forward strand.
ACAACCGATGGTAAATGTTGTTCGTCATTCGTAGGTGTTCCAACGAGAGTGTGTCTGGAGTGCTTACACGGGAAGAGGATCTCTCCTATCTTCTGAATTGAACGCGGACAAGTTGATCCTTGATTAGAAGCGGGCTTTAGCACAAAGGTTTTCGCTGTAGACTCCCTTTGAAAAAAGCTACAGTCAAATTCCCTTTGAGAATCAGCGTCCACCACAGAGCACTTTTGAAATTAAGTTCTAAAACAGCGATTGCTTTGGGAAGAAGAGTCAAGAAGGACTTCAAATGCAATTCGAAAGGTTCCGTGATTCTCTCTATCCTTCCTACGGCTTAGTGCGGATGGATCATTGCGTGATATTCTCCTGATTGTTCGCAAGACGCGGGTCTGGATAAGTTATAGCCACGTATCGCCAATATTCGAACTCAGAAGGAATTGGCTGATTCGAAGTGCTGTTCACGCAGGGACTTTGGAGGAACAGAACTAATTTCCATTTCATTGACACACTCGAGAAACATACCTGATTTTCTCGTTCCATTGAATATACGGAAAGGTACCACAGGTCAATCACGACTGGTCATAAGAATACTCCTATTTAACGACCTTAAATATTTCATTTATTTATCTGTAGATTAGGTTATAGTAACGTAGTTCGCCCAAAATTCGTTTTAATATTAATAAGTAACTGAGGGAAAATTTGGTGTCTATGTTAGCTCACATTTCATTATTTTTTATTTTGCTCAGTTTGTATTCAAAATTGCATTTTTTATGGCAACGTATTTTCTATTCAATGCAGATTGCGTGCAAATGAATGTAACTGTGAAAAATGAAAAACTATTATCATTGCAATTTATCTGAGAATTCCGTGAATAAAATTAAACTAACAAATACAATAAACAGCTTTTGTTTTCGAGATCCTCCATTTGTAGATATTGGCGATTGCATTCGAATGTTCAATATTAAATTCAATCAATCAAAGTGGTGGATATGTTAGTCATTCTCGAAATGACTAAACAATATTTGCAGAATTGTAAAGATTTCCCATTTGTAACAACTTGAAAAGTTATCCTTCACTTTCCATATTGTGGATGGATATTTGTAAATTAGGTATCCAAATATTCATTTTCAACATGTAGTGGTGAGTTTTAAAGGCAAAAAGACATTCATATTTGTTTATTAAAATTTCTTATTTAAAAAAGATTTATTCGAGAGTGAACTAACGTAAATACTGTTTTCTATATCAAATATTAACTCATCTGGAGTTTACATGTTTTATAAATATTAAACGGTTAGCAAGGCAATATATATTGATAAAACAGGAAATTGAACAGTCATAATAACAAACGAAAATAATAGGGGGCATTTGACAGCCACAGTAGAGGTCAATACAAAGAGATAAATTTTCCATTTCAATAACCATTGAGTAACTGAAAATATGATAGAGAAGTAGTGGTAGTAGAATTAAAAGTGTTTCGATAGAGGGAGTCATTTTGTACATGCGGGACCTCACCGGAAAAAGGTTACCCTATTGGTTATGCGGGAAACCCTAATTATGATAGAATATGAACTCATTAATATGACTACTAATGAGTTTAGTGATAAATTTTCATTTAATCCTTTTTTACCGAAATAGACATTGATGATGCAATAAAAGATATCGTAGTTATGATCTGATTTGAAATGAAAAAGTGTGATGAAAATATGATTCTTTATTTTCACTTCAACTTGAGGCCTGCTCTTTAGGAATTTAAGAAATTATTTATGTTAATAATCAGCAGGGGTACGGTAACATTAAAATTAATTCTACCAATGCTAATTTTATAACGTGTTGTGCAGGACTTATCTTTAATAGCTCAATTTCCTCGTACTTATAGACAAAGGGAAATAAATTTGAATTCAGCAATGTCATGGGTTATCAAAATGTTGATTAATCAAAAATTCAGATCTTTAAATTATCTTTGAGCGCAACACTGACATTTTTAAGTTCGGATAAGACAGTCCCAAGAAGAATGCCTCTTCAAATTTTGTTAGACCGACGACTTAAAGAAATAAAGTTCGAAAAGCAAACTATTCCACTCCACAAATATTTTCTACCACTAGATCAACCGAAAATATCCATGTCCATTTCATAGTCTGTCGGAAGATGAGCAGACCTTTCGTGATATTCTTCGAGAAAGCCTTCCTCGATTCTCAGTTGATGATCTTTTTTCTTCTCAGGTTATCTCGTATCTCTTCTTTCCCCATACAAGGTACACCTATCATCTGCCTGGTTTCCTGTCATCCTCTGCTTTTTCTACTCCGTTCCTAGAGGTCTACTATAGCCCGAAGATAAGCAGGCCGTTTATTTTTTCAGATAACCTTTGTTTCTAAACCATTTATCTTCCTTCTTGCTGAAGAGAAAAGAAATTTTTTCAAAACCGCGTGTCAGAGGGGTTTTCGGAGTCCGACATCGCGTGCTCGTTCTTATCGCAAGCGTTGAGAAGAAATTAATTCCGAAAGTGAATGGGTAGAAAAAAGCGGACCTTTTTACCGCCGTAGAGGAGGTCCTAGTCATAAAAGCGGCGATATCCCGTTCAGCGCTATGGGAATTTTGCCTAAGTCACCTCAAGGGGGGCTGAATTTCCTAGTACTTTAGTTAATGAGCGGTATCTTGGACGCAAAGTTCTCGAGATGCATTCATTCCATGTATATGAGAAAGAGGTAAAATTTTCCTTAGGATTATTTCGGTAAGTAATCGCATATTTTTTAATATTTCGCTGAGAACGGGTGCGCGTAAATTTGTCTCTACATGAGTATGAAACTACATTATACTTGTTCTATTAAAGCAAGCAAAATTGAAAGAATGAGTTTATCTAACATGACTATCTTGTAATATACAAAAAGAAATATTCTTAAAATTTATTACTTAAACTGAGTAATTTTGTAAAAGCTATTTCTGCAAGGAAACGAACAACTGAGTATCGTAGATACAGGGCTGGATTTAAATAAAGGGAAACCCAAGGCTTCTATTAATTCTTTCTCTAGTAGATTTAGCAATGTCTCTTAATTCATCTTCATTCATCAATCCCTATTCCCAATGAATATATCTGAACCATATTCTTGCAATAAAAATTGAAACATTCTTCAGGGACTACAGTACCTCACGAGAACGTACGTAAGAAAGGCCAAAAACGCTTAAAAAGTGTGATAGACTAAAGGTCTCCTGGATTTTGATTCCTTTGGCCTCGGATTGTTAAATAGGTAAATCCGTCCACGGTGAGCTATTATAAAAAGTTTTTTCAAGCCTCTGAAGATAATTTAACAGCCACCAAATTATGTATTCGGGAGATTTTCAAACTGAAAGTAATTATAAGGCCACTTTCTAAAATCCAGCTCTTTTTTGTTTTCTTTTTCTTAGAGGCTGCCTGCGAGGTAGACTTATAGTCATAATTCCACCTAGAAAACGTATACATAAAGAAAAAACACCAACCTCGGATTATTCCTAATCCGTATGTTTTTTTAAAGCTCCACTTCTAATTTCCCCAGCAAAAATTCTCTGAAGCTAGAAATTAGGGAGAACAGGTCCATAGGTTTCCTCGATGCTCTTTTCTTCCTCGGGGGCCATTCTCTATTAATGAATTCCCTCCAAACTTTCGTAATCGGCTTCTCGCTATTCATTGGATCGCTTCTTTCGTACGTGGGAGGGCGTCTTTTTTTAGATATATTCCTCGCGATTCCATGACATTTCCTCCTCGATAGTCGCTCCACAGTTCATTTCTATACACAGATTCTACGCCCATGGTTCGCTCTTCGAGCATTTTACAAGGAAACCTCATTTTGTAAGGCTGAAGTTGGAAGAAGAGAAGAAAATTTCCCTAAGGAAGAAGAGGGCCGAAAATTCGGAATTAATCGTAAAAAGTCAATTCGACTATAGTCGAAAAATTCAATATAGTAGGTTCAGGATGAAATCATATAGGTTCAGCATAAAATCATAAAAAATGATTTTTGAACCATGATTGCTTCTACGTTGGAATAAGGAAAACTCAAGATTTCTCTTTGAAAAGAAATTCATCTTGCTTAGAACTAATTTTTCGGGAATTTTTATGATGAGTGGAAGGTCCAAGAAAAAACTCCAATAATGGATTAATTCATTCAAATTCTAGAACCTGAGGACCATTTCCGATATATATATTTTACGGTAAAAAAAATGAAAATAGGGGAGAAAGTTTTACCACCTTAAGTGTAAATAGGTACGATAATATCTGAAGGTTACATATACGAGACTATGTTTAGTGTACTTTTTTACATGTTATTCTATGATTCCCTCATAGATTAAAGAAGGGTATTATAAACGTTTCCATACACTTGAATATTAATAGCCTTATACACAAAGTCGGAAATGAAAACAATACAAAGTTCCAAAAGGTTGGATAAAGCTGCCTTAATTACATCCATCCATGACGTATATCCTTATTGAATCTTTAATAAACAAATTAACCCGACCATCATACCGAAGTTATGGAAAATAAATCATGCATGAAAACTGACCAACATATGTATCATGCAGACGATTTGTTTGCCGAACGAAATATCATTGTCACTAAAAGCTTTCTAAATTGAAACTAAATCTCACAGATACTCATATCATCAAAAGAAGAGGAGATCAATTCGTAACAGGAAAATGTTTGCCAAAACTTTAAAAATATTAATTCGAGATGTTTCAGAGAACGTACTGTGGTCGTTCCTTGTTTGTGCAATGAACTACCCATACAAAAAGGTATAACAGTGAGAATAAATTAAATCAGCGAATACTGTATTTTTTTGGCGATAGAGATTTTCTAACCCTAAGAAAGAGAAGTTCTTGTTCGAAATAAATTATCACAATCACTATGGAAACAACATGAAGATTTATAATATGGCAAAGCGTATATGGTATGTGGTGATTTATAAACAGTCCTATGGATAGGCAAAAGTGGGCAAAGCGTTCGACTTTAACTAAAGCGACTCGATTCTCGGTGGGGGTCTCTCGAGAGAAATTACCTCAGCTGTCGAACCACTTTTAAAATTGCTACTACGATTGCTACTTTAAAATTGCTACTACGTTCCATTTATAAACAGAGAATTAATCTGGGACCGCTTTCTCTAAAGTCGAACGCGCAACCCACATGGCTAACCGGGAGCATGATATAAAATTAATTCATGGAAAAGGAGATTAAAATCGGTAAATAAATAATTAATTCATGGAAACTACCAGCTGATATTTGGTTTTCGCAAAGCTAATTTATTACACAATTGCTGCAGAATCCTATGAAATCAAGGCTTCAAATTTTCGCAGCAAAACTTAAGATATAAATATTGTTGGTGGCTGTTACATTACTAAGATGTTTCCTTGTAACCTGAATGATAATGGCCTTGATATTTTGAAAAAAATTCCCCTAAAACCTAAATATAACGCTTAATTTGAGGACCTAAAATAAACAACCAAAAGATTACGAAAACAAAATTAATCATAAGCTTTCTTCAGAGCCATTATAATTTAATATAATATCTTTTTGTCACGTTATTACTCCTAATTTTAACGTAATAAGTCACGATTGCTGGGGAACAACGTCTGCGATAAGGAAAATGTAAGACTCTCGTTCCACTTCACATCGGATATAAGCGTCCATATAAATCTTTTGTAGCCCAAAATTACGCAGAAAGAAGGGAATACAAATCATCGAATTAATGAATATCAATTCAGTTCAACGCATAATGGAAGTAATTGAGATAAAAATACCATTAATTTACAGCCTTATATATAGACTTACACGTCGACATACAGGTGATTGGATATCCATTCCTCTTTAGATACAGTCTAGCAATCAAAGCTATATAATTTTCCTGATAGAGTGGATTTCATAGGGGAAAGAAGCTTTAACGAGTGACAATTTAAACAAGGAAACGTTCAGTAATTCTGAAGCTCAATGAGCCCGTATTTCCTCGTAATTTCTCTGGAAAGAAAAATACCGCCGGTTCATCCTAAAAGGTTACATCGAACAATTTCAGTATGAAATTCAGTTCCGAGTTAAACGGAGCGTTAGAGAAAAACAGAAGTGCTCAGAATGAGCGCAATCTTAAAACTGTGAATTGGATCACAAGAACTGCATCGGGAACTTAATGAACCGAGCGAACGGGAGTGGGCGTTTTTTTTATTTTTCGTAAATTTCCGCGATACAAAGAGAAGGCCGGATTCGAGCGAACCAGTCGGCGAATTAATATAGCGTGAAAGGTTAGAGGGCGTGAAAACAGGAGTCCATACGTTACTTGGGGAAGTCTCGCGGAAACTGTAGAGAATAAATCCATCGGTGAGCGGAGATTTCTTTCGGGGAAACGAAATTATGATCGTCCGGCCGTGAACTGATTCATCGCCGGGGAAACGGAGGAGAAACTGGAAGCGAGAGGCGATAAAGAAATCCCTCGGAGGTAAGTTGATCCGAAGGGATCCGCTAATGCGAGATCTGACCGAAATGGAGACGTATGCCTCTGAAAACGAGATATCCGAAGGTGTTTCACGCGATTCGGAAAAAAGGGAGGCGATTCTCGGGGGAAGTAATAGGGCGCTTACGCATTTCCCTCGCTCTCAATGAATGTGGGCGTAATCTGTGTTTTAAAGCTAAAAATACTCGCTGATCTCGAATTAATACTCTAGAAGAGGAGCTTCAAATGCGTTTTCCTCCTACGTTAATGGATGTTGGAATTATAAGGAAATGTAATTGATGGAAAATGACCGAATGATCACAATTTCATCACCTCAGCTCCAGTTTCGTGTATAAGGGTGGAAAAAATAAAGACCGTCCATAATTACATGAGTAAATTATCGATACAAAGATGTTGGAAAAACTATAGGCAGGCAAGATAAACTATTCCTACACGCCCAGTAATATTAAAATAACGCTCTAGTATTATTTAAATGCTTGGTTATTGCAAATTAAACCCACTATTACTCTATTTTCAGAGTAAATTTTTAATTTCTCATTATCTCCAATACACGGTGATTAAGGTGCTGGAAAAACTTCGTTACTCTAACGGAGTGCTTTCATTCTCTTAAGTTAGTCTAAATGCTATGCACAGAGATACAATAGAGACAATATGTTAATATAATATATTAGTTTACACAATACTATACTAAAATATTCCATGACAGCAGTTCTTGCAAAAGAATAAACGACAGTTCAGTTTTATCGCTGAACGACGCCAAAAGCAATTTTTTCCTATGACAACTTTGCTGAATCAAGTACGCAATATAGATATGCAATCCACAAATATCTTCCGTAATTTATTAATACTTGAATTATTTACATGGTTATTCATTTGTGATGAGAAACAGAAATAATCATTTTTAATGTGAAAAGGGAAATATAAAATATTTAGTAGAGTTTTTATCGAAAAAGGCCCGTATTAATGAATGTTCCCCGGGCAAAAAAATAACCTCGGCTATCTCATTTTGATGTGGAGAGAACAACTCTGATAAAATCACTGAGGTAGATAAATAAATGCATTTATATAATCTGGCGCAGAATCCTCTCACTGCCTTATCTTATAATTATTATTTCCGAAATAAAATCTTTTACGGCTGACATACGGTATTCGATGCGTAAAAGCTTTTGACCCGCCATGATAAAACAGAGCTTGCTCATAAAATATAAGATAATAAAACTACTTCCTTATAATATTATGTAGTATTTTGTGTAAGACTTAAAGAAATAAGTAATAAGTTAATTATTTGCAAACAGTGAAATGGTTTCGGATTTCGATTTGCTATTAAAAGTGGATTCGATGCTTAGTCATAAGAAGACGTAACCACATTTTATTGAGTTATTCGGGACAAAATCTATCACAATATAGTAAATACAACGCGAACTAAGAAAATAACAAAATAAAACAGCATAATTCAACGAATACCCGATATTTAATAAACTTATATCTAAGCTCAATACAAGTCTGCAAGAACATTAGATGAGATGATGATCACGTTTACAAATTTTAGGCATTCAATATCTTTCGGTGTGAAACACTTCTCAACGTTGCGAATATAATCCGATTTTCAGTTTCTGTAGATGCCTGAGTTGGTTTCTTAAGGGATTTTCAGTACAATACTAAAAGAATTTAAAGGAAACATCAGTTAAAGGATCAGATAAGGACCTTCTGAATGCTTCCGTCAGCTGTTCTGCCTCTTCTTCACACATGCTGTCGATTCCCAGCTTTCTTTCTCTTTCTTGTATCGGTATCCCTCCCTCTTTCCTCTTCCCTTGGTTCCTTCATCTAACTTCACCGTTTGATTCTCCTCACATATCGAAATTTCATGTGTGGAAATTCCTTCATCGGTCTGTCCTCTATTCTAGCTATACTTGCAGGAGAATGAAACAGTCCCAATCGGAAGTAGTTCGGGGAAATTTTCCTTTAAATCCACACGCCTGGACAGTCGCCCAATACATTTAAAAGCCGCTAAACCGATTTTCCTCGAACCCAACATTTGAAGAGAAATTCGAAAGCCGTCAGCTGTATCTTATTACTTTACTTACTCATTAAGAATGTTACGGTGAGATCGTATGGTTCATTTAGTCTCTAAAGGAAGAACATGCTCCTGGATTGCCAAGTTGGTAATACGTTCGTCTTTGATGAAAGCGGTCCCGGGCTCGATTTCCTATAGGAGTCCTCTTGCAATATGAGCTTAGCTGTCGAAGTACTTTTAACAATACTACTACTATAAAGGAAATCATTAGGTCCTTAACTATACTTTCTTAACACAGCAACGGTCAAATTAGCTTTGTTCATTAGCTGCAGCAACTTTTTCCTTCTTTTACCCATATTTTCTCTGTTTTAGCGTCATACTCGACGGAGTATATTCTATAAGTCCTTTTCCTACACATGAAATATTCGACTAATTTTAAGACCGATATAGCATTTCATTAACTTGATAAAGGATATAATATTCATAGCATATTTTCATTTTTGTAATATATGAAATATTATTCCATTTGTGGATGAGACTTGGCTAGCGATTTTTCATCTATTTTTCCGTGTGTATATAGCGATATTTTAATAAATAAACCGGTTTATTTGCCTGATACGTACGGAGTAACTTCATTATGCAAGGGTCTATAGGAATGCTCTCTCCGTATAATCAAGAGAAAAAATTGAGGAAGCTATGTTTACGGAACCTCTTCTATGCATAGCTCGCTCGATTGACGAAGGATAGCACTTTCCACCGTCTGAAAGTTGATAGCCGGGAAAGGAGATAGACGATCAAATCTAGCACTTTCTCGGAATTTGAATTTCGGTAGATTCTGAAGCTCCACTGTAAACAACGTCTTAACGTGGAGGTAAATATTCGTCGATTGAACAATCACAGAGATCTAGCTTCGCTTTGAAACCCCAAATACGAAATTATCTATGCACGAAGGGACTGAATGCAAAACGCCCTTTCTCACCATTTCCTGGAAATTAAACGAAAAAGACTCGAGTACCTTCCCACCGCTTCCCATCACCCTTTTTTAACGGAATTTCCTTTCAATTCTAGGCCGTTTGCTGAGAAAATAATGCAAGGAGATACTCATACATCGTCGAACAAAATAGCGTTTTTTTTATTAGAAATCGAATGGAATTAGTTTAGCTATCGTTTGAGATAAAAGGAAATTAAAAAGAATTTTCTTTATGCTATCAATATAATTATAATAATAATACTATTTATAACTTTATTAGTAATTGGGCGCATACGTTCATCTTCATAGAAATCTTGGGTTCCATTCCCGGCTGGAACCTACATGTTCAAAAAAAGCCTGGCTTCCGAAACACTTGAAAATACTACTAGTATTAGTATCAGTAGTACTTTAAATATTGTATCTACAGATAAGGTTATTTTTCATTCATCGTATTGTCTCTCACCAAGAATCCAACCAGGGACCAGGGATAAAAATTTATTCATATGAGGAAACACTAAATTGGAAATCGGAAAGAGAAAACCTGGGAGGGAGTAATATTTATTTCTTACGTTATGTGGGTGCAGTGCTGATGACGAAAAACGGAGATTTGCAAAAACTTTTGGTAAAATTTATGAAGATATAAAAATCTTAACATCATCAGATAAAAACGAAGATACTTCAAAAGAACCAATCTGACTCCAACTAAATTACAGAAGGCAATCGCCCCAAGGTAGGGGTGATTGTACTCCCCCTGAATCAACCAATGAGTCATTGAAAACAAAATTGTGGGTTTGATTGAGTGTACCAGATCGCTTCTAGTTACAGCGTTGGGGAAAAAGTCAACTATTTATCCGGAATGTCAACTATTAATTTGGTACATATAAGTAAAAAGATGAATATGATGCTGAATGTTATACTTTCCTAATAAAAATCAACATGAATGACTACAACGAGAATTACAAGAACGAAAAATGGAAGAAGAAAGAAAAAAGAAATGTTTAGATTAGTCTGGATTGATATAGAAATATATTTGGGAAGCCGAGGGAAAGATATAAACGATATTTTAGCAATCACAACGATAGAGTACCATAAGTGGTTGGTTGAGATATCCTAGAAGTGTAAATTTTATATGGGAGAAGTAAAAGAAGAAAGACAGAAAAGATAAATTAATGCATAACTTACCCAGTATCCGTCTACGAAAATTTCGCGTGTCACCATGTCCGTCTGCGAAATTTTCGCAGACGGACATGGATACTGTATTTTCCCACCAAAATACATTTCAACAAACACTCCAATCACTGAAAACGAATACATTAAAACATACCTAAAAAATCATCTTCATATTTTGCATCTGTGTCCGTTTCGATGTACTTCGTATGTATCAAGAAATATTTTAACGCCATTTTTTACCAAATGATGCATTTTTCATTCGTTGGTCAATTTTCGCAGGAAACAGTAAACTTTCTCTGCGAAATGCTGTGTCATTTATATGTTTTGATAAGGCGTAAAGAGGGATGGCGCTGGTCACCGAAAAGGATGTTTAGAAATAATATATAAGGATCCCTGATGATGTTCTTAATTCTCAGAAACTTCTGTAGTAATTAGTTCGTTAGATAAAACTGGATAAAGTAAATATTTCCTTGCTCAAAAGTTTGAATCATAAACTAATGTTTAATAGGAGCAAGAATCTTCCGCTTTGGAGTGGCAAACACTATATTGAAGGCCCTTTGTCCGATACAGAATATCCCATGTTTCGTTTCTGTTCTCTCGCAACGGACGACCGTCTTACTCCGAATAGGACACAACTATTCAATGAGATTCGAATGATTCCATTGGGCTTCTTCTCCATCGGATACCTCCCATTTGCCGCCGCATATTTGTTTGCCTATCCGCATAGTTTTCTCATGGCCATTGATCGCGCCTTTCGACGCTCTCCTTGGACCCTTCCCTGAATGAGGGACCCTCATCTCCCCTTTCCTTTGCGATAGCCCATCGGAAATGAGGGGAATCCAAATTACGTGGCTTTTGAATCGCTCCAGCAATCCGGTAGTTCGTTGATGAAACATCCGGGACCCGTGAACTCTGGTTGCGTCAAAAACTCATCAAAACTTCGGAATTTTGGGTGGGTAATTGAAAATCTGGAGTTGATAATTATTACGAGAATAAATCCATTCAAGTGCCCTTTTCAACGTTGGCAGAAATACTTTCAATGACGCTTCGATGGGACGTCATCTTCAAGCCTCTCTTGGTCTTTCATCTTCTTCAGTAGGCCCTCCAAAGGTTTGAATATTATGATGAGATAGAGGCGTACGAGGATGTGTGGTGAATAGAAATGCTCCGTTAAATTATAATCAATGGTTTAGTTGCGATAGTTATAATCATGATGAGGATTTAGTAAATATTCAGAGTACAGGCAGTCCTTTCACGGGGTATTCGCCCCTGAAAATTCCACGTACGACTAAATGGCGAAAGGGAAGTAATCAGGAAATTAGGAAAGGTAAGGTATGGCTCGAATTCTGATGAATGGAGGAAGACGAACTCTTCTATGTTTCTCTATAAGAGAGGAGTACAGAAAAGGGGCAGAAAACTTACTCATGGAAAAAGAGATCTTAAGAGATACATGATGCATTAAAAGGAAAATAAAACTTTGTGGGCAAAACTTTTTTCTCATACCATCAGAAACACAATCGATAATTCTATTAAATAATAGTTGTAAAAGCACTCTGAATTGAATCTCAGTTATTTTCGGTTGATATTGATACTAATTGAATTTAATTACTAAAATATCAATGGACAAATACGAGGTATCGGCAATTAGAAATCATTCTCTTTCTAAAATGTACTAACCCTAAGTAAAGTGCTTTCTATCACCATTTATATTACCGTGGCAATTTGCAAGATAGGACGGTATTCCTACCTTCACAAAATGAACCTTTGTTCAGATCATTTTAAAACTTGAAGCAGTAAAGGAATAGTTTGGAGGGATTTCTATGCTTATTGCCTTCCTTTACATACGCGCACATATCATTAGATATTCGCCTACGGTATCAAAGATTTATTCTGATAAAATTTAATTCAAATTGCCTCTCCATTGCTTATTTCTCAAAGGGCTTCGAAGAATTTTGGATTATGTAAGGGAAAATCCAAAAACTTCCACATAATAGAAGTTCTATTCTGAGCGCTTGAGAATGTATTCGCTATGGAGGGGCAAATAAATGTTCCCGGCAGAGCATTCAGCTATAATAAGTACTCTATATTCGGTTTGTAAACCACGCAGCACCAGGAGGCCTTATTATACTTTCTGGACAGCTTAACTTCAAAAGTTTCCAAAAACTTGGAGTTCCATTCTCCGCTCGTGCCTAAACCCTACAATTATTTAAGGAATTTATGGAAAACTAAAACTTTCATATGCTGTTCCGATGAATACTAGGAGGTAAGAAGTGTAATAAGAGCAGTTAGAATTAATTTAATGACTCAAACCGATTTTAAGTCATTAAATTGAATCACATACTTGTAGTTAACAACATATCAGCTCTAAGTAGGAAAAAGGGAAAATAAGAGCGTATCAAATATGTATTTCAATAATACATGAAATTGAATGACATGAATTGAAAATCCAATAATAGATATAGCGAAAGGTAGGTACAGAACTCTAGTGGATTAAAAAAAAAATTAAACACTTTCCTTTTCATGAAACGTCAATATGATAGTATGTCAGTAATGGAAGTTTACTCTCTTATTAAAGCCTACTTAATGTCAACACAGAAAATATTGCTCTTTTGTTACAGCTTAATTAATTTGTTACACATACTCGCATTAAGATTCATCGCGAAATTCTCTATCTTAGAAAAACTTACATGTAAACTTTTACGAGTTTTTACGGAAACGAGGCTTTTACGACCCAAACCTAATTCAATATAGGCTTAAAAGAATGAAAAATGTTTAGTACTTATTTTCTCCTCCGGTCTTTATTTTTAATATATATTTCTCACCATTTGTACTAAATGTTTTGTAATTAAAAAGTTATGCTGAATTTCAAAAAATATCTCCTCGGAATAACGTGCAAGTTATTGTAGGAAACGATACCTTCTCCTTCTAGGTAATACATTTATTTTGTTATATACTATGTTTACGTCTTCTCCATGTGTCCCCAATATTATTAATCTATGAAGCACGATATTAATTTTCATGTATTTATGTAGATTTCCCCCATTTAATTCTTGTCACATTCAATACCACCTTTAAATTGGTGTTTTCGAATAATAATAGAAAAAGGAAAATTCTTTGATGGAAAGAAATTCCTGATCAGTAAAAAAGATGGATCTATGTAATTTAATATGGTCGAACGATAAATTAAGAAAGTGCAATTAATTCGATAGGATAGTTGGAAGGAGCGGTAGCAGAGTTGGGGAGGATAAACCGTGTGATAGCATTGGAAAGGTTCTCACGGCTGTCGATTGCGGAGAAAACAATTCTCCGAGTGCTTGCAAGCGAAACGCACGACTTGTGTGCCAACGTAAACTGTGGTGCCTGTCTCTCCGCTTGAGGAATGGCTAAACGAATGAAATTTTCTTTCGACCGCTTTCCCGTCGCGGAATGCAGCTGGCGAGCGCTGAATTTTCTTCGATGCATTTAAACGACCGTACAGTTTACCTTTAGTCCCCGTTCTCTGTGGAAAAATGCCCTTCAAACCTCAGACACCTAGCAGCGGAGTCGTAAACTAACTAAACTCTGACCGTCACGACGTAATTTGTGGAGATTGGAAGCCATGCTCCTTCGACGGTTTGAATTTTCCTCTACCGAATCGACTGACGGTAATTGTCTTCGGCACTAAATTTAAGCTTAAAATAGACATTAAAGTGAACTGATGACCTATATGAGGTTATTTATGGCTACGATTCATTATTATACTCTTTCATTCATTTCCCCCATTGGAATTTATTATGTTCTTTCTTCTCATACAGACATTGTCCCATATTGCTCACATTCAATTATTTAAGCTCTCTTTATATTTGGACTTGATAAAACTTCGTATATTTTAGGTCTATGAAAGATAGAGCTACATGAATGATAGAGCGGAGACATACCAAAGGGTAATTATCAAAGTAAAACTCAAGGCATAGGAACTCAGAGAATACTCGGGGAAACCTTCATCCCATATCGAATTGAAAACAGCTGACAATCACGATTCACCGTGTACCGAATCTACATAGTTGCGTATTTTAGAACTTCCAAAAATCGGATGTGTCTTAGATTCGAGTATATCCAAGATTCGCCTTTTAAAACGTATTTTCGTGAATCAGGTGTATCAGAGAAAATTTATTTTAACTATAACCTTCAAAGCTATGATTCAATTCTCCTTAGGACATTTAACTTCGTTTTCGTAAGCAATTATTAACGGTATACTTTAACGGTTTGCCGGTAGGTTACGATAAATAAGGAACATGTTTATTGAAGTACCTTGCTTTACTAATGGATTATCGAATTACATGCACGCTATGATGCAATTAATAACTCATAAGCCTGTTTAGACCTGTTGTGGGACACGCACCATGTGGCTTTCCAATTATACTTTTATAATTTTTCCCACAACATAATGTCTTAATCTTGGGGGCGTCCTATAATTATATCTGAAAATACCAGTAAAGCATTCACTTTTCTGGTTTAAAAAATTTTAATAAGAAGTATAAAGAATATCCTCCAGGAAACGATTAGTCTCGTACCTATTCAATAGCTTCGAATAATTCTGTTATATCAGCACGGCCTTGCGTGTACGAGTGTACGAAAATACGAGTACGTATCTATAGACTATGAAATTAAACGTATTGTTTCTTAATTAACGATCAAAGGAATTGGGAATGAGACTTTATGATGAGGTGAATAACCTCTTCACATTTTTGTCTGCCTTTGCTGAGTAGTTGTTTTAAATCGTTTATGTATGCCTGAAGGCGATGGGGATACCCAAAGGCTCTGATTGTGTATTGAATTAATTTGCGGAAAAGTAAGAATTATCTTCAGCGTTCAATCCCTTTAATGATGGATTTCCTCCAGGACTCCCGGTAAAAGATCAAATTTGAAATGGGATGTTCATTATAGAATTTGAGATAAAAGGAAAGCAGAGATTGGAAAAGAGTTAGAGGTACTCAAGGCCTTTGAAGATGAATGTCTAGTTTAGGCCCTCCTTCATTAAGAGCAATCCCCCTCTGTCGTTAATTGGGATTTCTTGCGAAAAGTCTAATATGTTCTCGTGTCGAGATAATGGGTTCGAGGGACTCGTCTAAGAACAAAAGGACGATTGGATTGGACGGAATCTCAAGATTCCGGAAAATTTCATTAAGATGGTAAGTTTCGGGTGCCATTCCTAAGCGGGTTTAAAGCCAAATTTACGGATTTATTTCTTGCGCGCCGAAGGTGAAATGAGAATTTCTGGTAATCCACCTAAATCGCGAAATTTCGTTAATTAATGCAGGTATTGATTTTACTTGAATTCAGACCTATAGTTCCGATACTCTGCCATCCTTTTTCTGATGCAGGAAATTTTGCGAATTCAAAATAACAACCTGAAATATTTATGAATTTGAATGTCGCTTGAACAACAGGAAAAAGCTGGGAGGAAGTAAATAGTGGTTTTATCAAAATACGGGTTTTACGCCGCGTAAATTTACCGGTGAGCTAAAGCGGGTTGACGAGTTGGTTTTACAGCAGTTTTATGAAGGGATGAAAAAGTGGGAAACAACAACAAGGTACAGAATGTTGAAGAGGGAAATCGCTTTTTGTGAGAGTAAATAAAACTAGAAAGTGGTAATTGCCAGTGAATATCGGAAAAGAAGGAAAACAATGTGTAAAAACACTCAGCGAAGAGAGGCAAAAAGGCTGAATTTTTTCAATGTGCAGCGCACAGCAAAACAACGTAAAGAGTAAAGCCTCGCCAACAACAGCGCTAATGAACCAAAAGAAGAAAAGGGGAAACTTTGAGGTCGAAAAATACGCATGCACCACGTAATGTGTTTCGGCCACACATTCACCAACATTTAAAGAACAGCTTACAGTCATCATGTCTAATTGAAAAAATCAATTGTTATTTTAAAATTGCAGAGATTTTTACATGGCTTGGGATAGAAATCTTTTAGATTTCTTCATTTACTATTTGGTCTCCATATTATACTAAATTGATGTTAATGAATGACATTGTAAAAAAGATCCAAACGTCAAATACGAGAAGTTTTTGTTCATTATTATTTTTTTATTCTTATTGAATCTCCACAGCCATATTAAGTCAAATATTTGTTAGGATTTGCTATGACAACCGTAAAGTTGCTGAAAAGTCATAACGCGACGGTAAGTAAAATATCTGAATGAATGAATGCACAATCAGTTGAATAAAGAATTTCATAAGCATTTTTTGGCGTACACTTTCTAGTTGACACAGATTATTTCTGTATTTATAAGAGACACTTGATACAAAAAATATGTAGAACTTTTCACACGATTTTAAATATTGGTTTATTTTCGGCTATAGATTTATCCTCCAATTTATCAATGAAATTATAAATAATGAAGTAATCCTTACTATACCACAATATTCTTCCATCAGTTGAATTAATGGAGATATCAACTTCCATCCAAAAGTCTTTCTAAGACAGAATACATAAAGAGAAATTCTCAACTGGAATAAAAATGAAAATGTTTTCATGCACCTTTGTAAATGAATTAGGCTTTTAAAACAGCGGTTTTTCGTGGAACGCCGGTCTATGTATAGTTATTTAGCCTCGTCTTACCCATTGAGGGTCGCTTTCACTCTTTTGACCTCTTCGTTACGAGTGACGTGGGGATTTCCTGCAGCCGCCCGGAATTGTTGCCGTAAGCCGTGCATTATTGCAGGGTAGAGCAGTTTGCCGACAATGGAGGAGAGTGTAATCCCTTCAAAATGAAGAACAATAACGGTACCTGCAGTCGTTTCCAGGACCGCCTCCGACGCCGACTAAATATTCACGAGCAGAACGTGCAGAGCATTCGTGCATCGCATCCACCAATGGTAATGGGTGACCGGACGTCAATAAAAATAGCAAAGAAAAGGCTGGATGGAAAATATCGATATATTTATTTATAAATATTTAATTGTACTCCCGTATTTTAATTTATTCCAGGACGTCCTCCAGTATTTAATTTATTCCATTGACCGAACGTTAATAAAAATAGCAAAGAAAAGGGCGGATGGAAAATATCAATATATTTATTTATAAACATTTAATTGTACCTTGCCTCCCATATTTAAATTTATTCCATCATCAGGATCCATTTTTTAGCCCCGTGCGAACTAGTAATTGCAACTTGCAACTAGTATTTAATATCAAACTAAAGTAAATTTCCATTGTGGTATTAAATAAGGCAGTTTGATTAGTTAGATCTACTTTCGGTAATGGTAAACTGGAAAATCAATTACGTCTGGGAAAAGGGTATCTGTATCGGGTTTCCCTTCCATTTGTTGAGTAAGTAATTTTCGTGAACACACTCCTATCCAAATATCTTGGTAAGCTGTGGGAATGGAGATCATGAGAGGCATTATAGGGAATTTATAAAGGTGATGCAGGCAATGGCTCGTTACGCAAAATAGGTCTTCGGGGCACTTCATTTCGTACTCAAATATGCGTTCCCTCGATGGGCCGTTTTTCATTTTCTCTTGTAAAAGGACATTTGCATGAAAACTAAACAGCTGCCCTATTTTATAATTAACTGACATTAAAAACTTTCATTACGGTGGTTGGTTCATAATTAATGTTAAATTTATTCTTTGTGCCCTCTTAATTACCTATCACCTCATATAACCTTTCAAAAGTGAAATTTGAATATGTTTCCGATAGTGATTAACTGCGTGATTATATAAAGGATCTGCGCCATTAGGCTGAAGTTATCACAAAATCAACATTTATGGAAAGCATCCGCGAATTTCCAAAATTTGCATAAATACATATTTGTATTTGAAAAGGTTCGATTTACGTCAATTCAGAGATAATTATTAAAAAATAATGGATATAATTTCCGGGTTCCGTCTCGGGAGACTTACTGAGGTACGTTGACGGAAACTGAGATAATTTAAATTCACAATTGAACAAAAATCGTACTAATTCAGGCTTTTCTTAGAGGTGTCAAACTAGCAAGTAACCTGGATAGACAAGTTAGTTACGTGTTCGCCTACGATGGAATCGCTCCTTGGTTCGATACCTTGCGGGATATTACATTGAAAAGAGAGGCATAATCACCGTAGCATTACCTTCTTAATTTAAGGCATTTAATTGAAGTAAGGAAATACATAGATAGCTAAATACTGAACGGGGAAAACTTTCACTAATGAAATTTTTACTTCTATTAATGTAGCGCGGACGTTAAACCCAGGTCGCATCTTGTATTTTTCTTATGATTTAGTAAACGCTTTCCCCATAGTAATTAATTACCACCAATTAATACCTAATACTGTATCCTTTATTCATAAATGTAAGAAAAATTATGCTTAGTTACTTCGATTCGAGATGCTTTTCCGTTGTAGTGGAAGCTCTACGACACAAAAGCATCTCGAAATCAGGAAAAGATGGGTACTTATACCAATAATGCCCTACTATAAGCTAATTCAACGTGCTATTATAAGCTATATCGTCATGCGATTCTTTAATAATAAGGAGCCCTTTCGCAACGCATCAACACTCCAAATACTTAAATGAGCCCTATCAATCTTCGAATGCTCTTTCGATTTTATCTCGTTGGGCTGATATTAACGAGAGCCGCAATCCAAGACTCAGACAAACTCGATATGTTTCGCGGTATCAAAACTATTCATATCAAACGACCAGACTTGGGATGGCCACGTGTATGGCGGAACCCATTCTCCATTAAAATTCTAATATCGCGGAATGGGGGTTATTGGGTCACACTCGATGAGGTCCCTGGGGCTATTCACAGTTCCCATCACTGCCTTAACAAACACCTATTCACCCTCTTAACCTGGCTGCCTACTCAAAAATTCAATTTCGAATCAGTGCAGTTCCAATGGAGATCCATCCACGCTTTCGCCGTTTCAGCAGCTGCCCTGACTCACCGAGTAATGAGAGAGCTGAATTGCCTCCATACATTTACGCCGGCGCCTCAAATATTGACGGCAGATCTGTGTGTGGATCCCACCGCACATGTAGCTACTTCTTGGCTTTCTATGGTGTTCAAATTATAATGAATTGATTGTCGACACACATGAATGATTCATCGGTCACATGGTAAGACATGATTATGTACATACACATGCAAAGCATAGTGCAATCGATCATGATCCTTGGGGTTGTATCATGCTCATGAAAATCAATAATGGTTGCTGGATACTGGAAGGAACGATGTAGCTAATTGAAGTGGAGATTATTTGCATTAACACGACATTTTGAAAGATAAGATATATTTAACAAATTTCATTAAACAAGATGTAATGTCCGCAACCCTGCTTTTATTTCATCGTTAACTCACTGCATGTTTCTTGAATTCATTAGTCAGTTGTGTGTAAATACATTCATTAAGTTAATACGTTTATTGTATATACATATTTTACAAGTTACTACATCGTTACCAGCCTAACATACAAATTAGTTTCACATTGACAACAAACACTGTACATTTACTAGTACAATACATTACAAATACAAGCACTACTTTGATTCTCCTATATGAAAAATCACCGTAACAATAAGTTGTATAAATGATGAATAATCTGATACTTTCTCCAAAAACGTAGATATATGTAACGGACTATACTACAAAAAAAAACAATTTATTTTCTCATACATTATCATAACTAAACTGGGGGTAGACTAAATACCTGGTGACAGCCTAACTACATACGAGATGTACACAAATACATGATATATACATAATATATACACATGACGATTAAATATTTGTATACTTGTATAATGTATACCTGACACAATAATAATACATACATAAATTCTTGACATTTCACCTGCTTTTTCTGGATTTTTCGGAGTTCGTGACAGGCCTCCTCGGCTAGCGTATCGGTCACGGGGAAGATCCCCACCGTACATCACCCTGTCAAGCAATCCCTTACTTCCTCTAGAATGTCGTCGCTGCCGTAAAAATCTCTTACATTACTACGACACAACGAAAAATTTCTTTTTGAAAGGTAATGAATTTTCGGGCAAGCGCCTTAACAGTTATTCATGTAACTTATGCCATTCCGAAATGCCTCTATTAAGAAAAGAATACTTTGCTATACCCATTCTTGGCCATAGAGGGTTAATTCTAAACTCGTGACTATCTTCCGCAAGAATTTCCTATTTCTTAGTTGTATTTTTAAAACCTTCCCACCCATCATTACCAAATTATATTGTAAATGCAACCTATTCGATTTATTATTTTTTCATTTTTCTAGATTAAGTTTTCTTCTTTTTTCTCACCCAAATTAATTAACATCAAATTTTTTATAATGGAATACTACCACTAGCAGGGAAGTATCCATCATAACGTGTTCATACTGTTCTTATTTTTCATTAATATCCTTTTCCTGTTGACTTTATAGAGTAGAGTGTTTTCCAATCAGGAGTCCTTAACATTTCGCGTAACGCCGTCTTTTTTCCGAATCCGCCATGACCGAGAAGTACCGAGCTTTTTTTCTCCGGACTTTTCCTAGTTTCTTAATTGAGTTACTTTCTAAGTTAAATTACAAACGTTAATTTATCAGGGTTATCAGCAGATGCATTATTTAGCGTTGCGGATAGAATCCAAATGCGAAGTTCAATCCTATTTCTCGCTGGCGATGTAGTATAGTAAACTTTGAATTTACATTCTTAAACCACAAGAACCAACCAATTACTTTGACAGATAGCCTATGTGGTACTTTCCGATTTAAAAATGGTGAATATTCTTTGATTAATTGTCTAAGAGAGTGAAAAGTCTATTTTCATTCTCCCTGTCAACTTCTGTAATTAACCCGAGGCTATCATTGCGATTCACGGGATGAAGCGAAGAAGAATTCCCATTAATTTAGTATGGATTAGAAGTATTATGTAGTTATCTCAAATGGAGATTAGAACATGCCGAGGGATAAGTTTTTCGAAGCGACATAGTTACGTGTAACGTTGATTGCAGGCGTGCTTTAGAGTTAACGATCGAAATTCCGCGAATGTCAGTCGTCCGTTGCCATTAATATGAGATGAAAGGAAGTCGATGGTTGAGCTGTTTCAAGTTGAGAGCACCAAACAAATGGATATTCCATTTTCTCCCTACATTTCCGATATTCTCTTCCCAACGGTCAGTGACTCCAGTGCATCACGGTGGCCATAAAGTGAATATCAGCTCAACGATGGTAATTTTCCGATCCTTATATCGTATTTGCGTTTTTAACTTTATGAAATTCAGATTTATATGATTAATTGTCCATTCTGTGGCTTGATTTTAGAGAGTGACTGCGAATTGCCTATTAATGAAACACCAATACAGTATAATTCCTCTCAACCGGCCTATTTACAACTCAATAAAGTCTCGATTTATATACTCAATCTTCCAAGTATTATATAGCGCTTTAGACGAGGAAATCGAGTGATGTAGACTTTTCAATAACTGACTATAAACTCGTTTGAAAATATGTGGCTTTACGTACCACATTAATACAGAATGCCATCAAATGAGTGCTAAAAGATGAGTAGTGCAGTATAGTAGGCGCATACCCCTAAGATATATGCACTTTTCGCTTAAAAATTGTTGTCAAATATATTAATGGGAATCGTTATTATTAAGATGAGAATATAATTTTAATTAGTGAAATATGGAGATGGCCAGATGATCAAAGTTAAGTGTTGTTACGAGTTGTTGTTGTTGTTAAGAGTTGTTGAGTTTCAGTCTGTTCCGTACTATCAAAAAAGAGCTGAAGATAATTGGAAGAAAAATATTTAGGGAAAATTTCTTACCGTCTTTAGAATCCTTAACAGAGCGTCATAAAGAAATTTGATTGACATGGACGAGATAAACGTTGTTTAAATAAATGGATGTAATCTCTCATACGAAGAATATGTCAACACGATGCTGAACTCAGGGTATGATAATAAATAACACTAAATTATACTTTGCAGCGTTTACATTAGCCATCATAGATTAACTATTTAAATTACCCGGCATATATGTGCATAACACATCTCAAAATGTGCATATTTTCATAATTCGAAATTCATCGCATATTTAGCTCTCTCTTCTGTTTACATTGCAGCCTTGCTATTTTAAAGCAGCCTCTCCGTTGAAACTATGAATAAATTTCTTTACCGCTAACAATATAATGTACCTCATTTACTTTCCTTAATCGATTTATTATCTCAAATAGCATATTAATCTGGCGAGTTATTTGCATTCAAAATCACCTTCCATCAATTTTAATTTGCAATTAATATTTTAACGTGTACAGAAACACCATTCTCTGCAACTATACTATAGCAAATTCTTTGGGATTTTCCGAAAAGTTTCATGGAAAATATTTTATCAGGATATCCACCGAAATTAGAGTAAACATTTGTCATTTCCAATCGAAATAGGCAATTTGGAATACGTTATTTTCTTTTAATAAATATAACTGAAGTCAGTAATCCAGCCCATTAATGTAAAATAATGCACATTTATGATAAATGCAGTCCTCTATAGAAGTTTTGAATAAATATATAAATCAGCGTGCAGCTGTTTTTAACTAAAATATGTCAAATTTTATTAATACAAGCGAAATGTCAGAACCGATTACTCGTATTATATTTTCGGTATTGTAAATTATTTTACGTGTCACTTGTTTCATTAGCGTTTTAAATGGATTACCACCCGATATCGCTTGATAAAATTCATTTTAAAATACAGTGAAACCCGATTAAGACGTTTTTTTGGGGACAAAGCGATAATCGCGCCTTAAGCGGGATAGCGTTATAAACAGGTGGTGTGATGGTGACTGTATAACATCATATTTTTGAAGAATGTTCTGCTTCTCGCCCAAAGAAAGCGTTTCAGTTACTTATTTTCGCTCATTTTCACTCTACAAGTAATCAACGATTTCATTAACAGTACTGCTGAGAGGATATCACAATCTCTCCGAAACTACGCCTAACAGCCTTTTACAAAACGCTTATTTTCTGTTTTCTTTTCGCAATATGTTTACTTCTTAAGATAGTTACGTAAGGAACAACCGATTTTTTATTCTACGTTCTGCGGTGAGAAAAAAAGTGATTGAGGAGATCTCACTCTATCTCGGAGTCCGTATCGGCTCCAACGGTGGGATATTTCTGTTTTTATCGCACAAAATTAGTCATTCGACAGAAGAAATTCACAAGGTACCATTTTGGAGATATAACGCAAAACATGAGAGAAAGATAATGATTTAAAAACTTTGCTTTATCGAGCGAGACTAAATTGGGTAACAGTGCATCTGGTGACGAGAAAAATCCGCGTCTTAAGCGGGAAGCAGTGCATTTGAGAGGTAATTATACGGTGTATTTCGTGCAAAAAGGTCCGGGACAGTGAGAAAATCGCGCCTTGTCCAATTATTATATTAACTGTCCTATCAATCTCACTGAATATTCTATTTCAAGGAATATACTTCTTGGGAATATTTCAATTCGTTTTGATAAGTTGAAGTTTCCATATTTTTATCTACTCCATAGAAGTAAGAAAGTCGTTGTTAAGCGGTGTATTTTAAACAGTGTGCCGCGAAAGGTAGTAATTGTGCCGCACCGTAAAATTATTTAAACATAATTTGACCGCTGGAAGATGAATATAATAGCTATTAGAAACTCGATTCACTATGATATTTATGGATTTACTTTCTTAAAATATAGGAATTACTTTCAACTTGGCTTCCGGATAGCCAAATGGGTACCCATGTACCGTGTTCACCCAAGTTAAAAGTTGTCCCCGGTTCATTTCCTGAAGGGCCCTTTTGTGCAAAACTACCTCAACTGTCGAAAAACTTTTAAAATAATTATTAATACTTACTTCTTTAGAATTACCGTCACTGTTGTCTGGAACTTAAAAAGGTGAGAGAGTACGAGTAATTAATCCTCCTCGAATAACCATTTGTTATTAGAGGCGAGATTCGATACTTTAAGGTGACTACCGAGAGAAGTGTCAGAGGACATTGGAAATAAATGTGGTCATTTTATCAGAAAGTCTCGTACGAATCAAAAGGAAAAGAAGGAAAACACTTAAGAAAAGTTGTATTCTAGCGTTTCTTGGGGCAAATTCTGATCCACGGACCATAGTGGCTTCATAGTAATTGAAAAGTTTTCGAAGCTGGGATCTAAATTGTTTTTTGCTTCTCCTGGTAAGATTGACGACAAAAGTTGCAAGACGCGAGGAAATCCTATCCATTTATTTAAAGGCTGCACAAAAATGTTCCCTTAGAATAGGTTTTCGCATCGTAATCGGCCATTAAAACTTCCCAGCGTGTCGCTAAATTTGCTCAGAGCGTAACCGCGAGAGGCCCAAAACTTCTGCCAACTGCCTCTCTTAGTAAGAGTTTATCTACAACAAGACCATGAGCAGCTTAATAGCGTAGACCTTTGATTCCTATAGCCATAACCCATCAAACACTGCTGACTTAGATCAGAGGTCTAATTTGTATCTGCGGAGCAACTCCTGATAAGAATAAATTCGCGGTTGGACGCGTCCTTTCAACAAGAAACTTCTCCAGTTCCCTAATCATAATTATATGTTATGTTTGGGAACAAATTTCATTTCGATTTCAGGATTTTTGAAAATCGGAGGAAGATATTTAAACAGGTTCCGAAAGACAATCTTTGGATATTTCTCAAGGGAAATATAAATTTTACTTTTCAGATTGTCTCTCGTAAGCAATAACCTTCAAAATGAGTTAACAGGATAAGAATTAACTTTTACTCACGAGAAAAGTAATTTCGCCAACTCGGAAGTTAATTTCGAATCTGTATCTCGTGTGAATTGAAAGATACGCAATGCCCACCCTAGTAAAATGTTAGTGGTATAATATTATACCCCACATAGGCTCCAAGGGAATCGAACAAAGGACATCGTTTACAAAAGTCGAACGTTTTGCCCACTTGGCTATTTGGGAGCCCCCTTGCTAAAATATTATGCTACACTAGGATACTTTAATTACTAATTTTACTCACTCATACTTTCATGATTCATATTATGTAAAAAATGAAATTTTTGTCAAAGTATGGTTAAACGATTAAAATTTGGTCGTAACATACTTTTCTTGATGTTGTTTTATAAGTATTATAAAAATAAGATAATATCCTTCTATAAACGCACATGACAATTAATATGATGGAAATAAATTGGCACAATTTTGAGTATAAATGTTGTTTTCATTGAGCAAAGCGTGATTCATCTTCAAAACATGTTACGATTGACAAATATACTACAATACCGACAAAAATAACCAATGCTGATATAGAAATACATATGTAAAATATAAAGGAAATATCTGCAGAAATGCAATTATTTGCAAAAAATTAATGTGATATCAAAAATATAAAAACCAATATTATTATGGTAATATTATTTTAAATTTTTCTTAAATAGCTAGAGAATTCTGAAACAGATTTTCTACTAAAGACGCACTGTAGAAAAATCGCATTGACTGATCAAGATTCAGCATACATGTATAGCATCGCTAAGAAAAGAAGGTTGATGGAATCAGAAACCCTTGCCTTTCAAGGATCATTCGCTTTGGAAGGCGCCATTTAATACAACGGACGCACATCGAAGAAACTCCCTTGATAAGTGGAGGTCGTCCTATATCCGAAGGGCCTAACCGACCCTGAGGAATTCCATCTCATTTCCCCACCGCTTTTCCTCAAATAACCTTTCCCACAGCGCCTTCCTGTCCAGCGACACTTAGCTACTAGTAATTACATCCTCCCCTCTATGATTGGCTCCCTACGCCACCAAGGGGCGAAACGGAGGGCACGGAAATTAATAAGAAGGCGCAGAGTATGTGCGGATTATGATGATTGCGACTGCTGCAGCCGTTAACAGCTCTTAAGTACTTAAAATTCTGTATGTCTCAGCTCCATTTTCATGGACTTGACACGGACTATCGCTATATCCAATTCCATATTCTTTAGGAACGAATAATGTTGGCTTTGTGAAGTGGAGCTATACGTAGATGGGATCACATGATGTATGTTTACCATTATACGCAGGCCACTCTGAGTTTGTATCCAAATGAAGTTTATATTGCAATGGAAAGTTCAGTAAGATCATAAAAGGGTTCGATTGCTAATAGTCGAACTATATTGATGACCATTCATATATTGACCAACATCGTCCTCTATTAATGGGTCCCAATATATGACCGAGAGCCCTCTCCATCGGTCCACGAAACCTAATTTGATTTGCTGAACTCCAGGATATGCTTGATTGCCTCAAGAGAACATTTTTACATCTTTTTCACCGAGAATTTCATTTCGCGTCTAGGCATCAACAAGATTGAGTATTTATCAAACTTAATTTCTAATGTCAGGATCTGATGATAATGCTGAAAGGAATTAACGTCACCTTGTAGTGGCCAGGTAGTCCTGGTCAGAGTTTCTCCCATTTGATTCTCTTGTGGAATATAACTCATTGATGAAAAGATTATATAAGCCCACTGACGTATCTAAATTATTTGTTCGGATCCATGACTTGGTATTCTGGAGGGAGGAGAGGAGGTAGAGATTCAAGGGGTTAAGCGATCGCGCCCCATCTGACTTGAAGGTGTTTTCCCTAACCATGGTACATAAAGAAGTCTACAGGACTCCATTTAACTTTGCATAGGAACATTGGAGTAACTTGGGTTATATGCTGCCAACCAATGCGGCCAATTTTATTTGAAATTTAAAATACCTCTTCATAATAACAAGAAGTAAAGAAAAAGAAGATGAACATACCTGAAAGAAGTCTTCCGAGCAGAGATTTCTTCAGATATCTTGATTCCAGCACCACAATTCACACACACTCAACACTAAATTATTTCACACAATAGCACTGCTAAACTGACTTCCACACTCTCACAGCCCAGAAGTACTACTGCCTTATTTAGCCACAACGCGGTTACTCTGAGTTAGGAAGGACGGAAGGTCTTGGGTCGTCCTTGGCAAGAAAGACCCTTTCTAGTCACAAGCGTAAGAGCAGCGCTGCAGTACCTTCGGTCGAATTGCGTCGAACAGTTCAAGAGTTAATATTTGATTCATTCAACTGTAGTACGAGTAGCTGTAGCTCGTATTCTCTCTCGTCGATGATCGAATAAGATCCTTTGCTAACGTTGCTATCTTTGAGAGAAAGACCTTCCATGACTGGGATTTCCACAAAAAGGCTGTGAACAATAATTTAAGAAAGGAACCAGTGAAAATTATCTTACTATGTTAGATCTCAAGAAAAGCAATAAAAACGGAAGGAAATGTTAAAAATAAACGGTATCCTACATGAAAAAGGTTGTATTACAAAGATGTCGTCTGAGAACATACAAGTAGACAATTAAACTGAGACTATTTTTCGATTTCGAATCAAATTCTTCATCCGATGCTATAATTTATCATGGCTTTGATTGATGAACCTGTTTTAGATTGAGTATTACGGATAACACTGAAATATAGCTATTATTCCTTATTCTAATACCGTTTTCAATTTACACTGTCGATAAGATTAATCCTTACAGCATTTTAATTCCGCATCAAATTTGGATATGGGCGGCTCTCCATAGAAATCAAAACGGAAATCCAAAATGATAATGTAATGTGTATACAAAAATCATTAATGAATGAATTAGAAGGCCAATTAACTTAGGGGGAATTCACCGTATTGGAGAAAGAGAATCACAATTGATGAACACCTCTATAATATAAAAATTAATTTACGACGCAGTTTCCCTTCATCTTTCAACACCTTAAAATGTAACAACGCATTATTTTGTTTCCCTAAGTTATGTATTGTAAAGTATAATTTGAGACTGTCAGCAGCTGCATAAGTAAAATTATATGCAGCTGAAGATACCTTCCAGCTATCTCGGTTTAGATGCGGAACACTAAGTCTCTGGCAAGTGAATTTCTACTATATAGGGGGTGTGAGAAACACTCCCTCATCTACAGCATTCGGGAAAGGACCCGAACTGCGAGAGAAACTCCTGAAGAGGGTTATTCGAAAAGACCCTCTGCTTCCCTCCCTTTTGTCTTCCACGGCACACATTGCTGTGTCTGGTAGTGTTGACTCAAGGCTTCGTGGCACATTCAACCATTCTTTTTAAGTTTCATTATAATTTGAAATTGAAAAAGAAGAAGAGAGGAAGTCCGGAATGAATGATCTTTAGTTTCATTAAGAACTCTCACAAAACAAAAAGATGTGGCAGAATTAAGCGCATGAGTGATAAAAGATTTTTAAAATATGTTACCCTCGGAGATAGCGCGTCACACCAAGAGCTAACCCACGGTACATTCATGTGGTACATGGTAATCATAACTGTTGATTCTTTACACGCACGCTCTCTCCTTCTTTGGGCTAAAATTCAAACATTAAGTTTAAAATTACGAAAGACATACTTGGATTGTTAGTTGTGTCCTCTAAGCTAAAATTCGAGGGTAATAGCGAAATTTCGATCTTTGATTCCTTCCATGATAAAGTTGTTCGGAAATAGATTCAAGTTGTTCAGAAACAGTTAGTTCCTGGTAGGAACGAAAACCAATAGGCCGTAATTTAACTTTATATAAGTCACTCGGACAAAAACAGCTAGTCCCAACCCAACAACCAACTTGTCCCATCAAAAATTACAAAAAATTACAAAAGAGGAATTGTTTGGTCATGATAACTGGATACAGCAACCTGGCTAGTGGGAGGTTTCTCCGTCAGATGGTGATTTGATGACCAAAAACCTAGCACCCCAACAACACATCGGAATTTAAATTTATTAGTATTCGCATGTTTGTGTATTTGTGAACATTTTCATGTTTTCACAGTGTATTTATAGATTCGTTTACGCTTTCTTGGCGTCAATGTGCAAAGAAAATGTGAATCACGAAATACAAATGCTATATATTTACATGAGAAAAGAAGATGTCTAATTTAAGGAGCTCCTGATTACCCTGAATACATTAAATTCCCAATTGCGGCCGATGAAGATGGGTATCAATATCCTATAATTTTAATTTCCTTTGAACGTGGGTATGAAACTCAGGTTATGTTTGGTCATCTAAGAAATGCTTGTCACCTCCGCTTCTTATCCCATTTTTGTGCACCATTTCGTCCTAAGAATCTCTAAAAATTATTAGAACAGAAAAAATCGGCCGCCAGTATGTCTCTCGCAGGACGATATCTTACACCTCGTTTTCCTTAATGCCACCGGAATCAACAAACTCCCCAAAATGGAAAGTCACGTGGGCGGAAAATTATTGCAAGGGATTCCTTTTCGCGGCAAAAAGGGTAAAAACTATTCCTCGGAAATAAATAAGAGGGAGCGAAGTACCATAAAGGGTAGAATCCATAAAAACAGTGGTTCGCTTTCGGTGTCCGAGGGCCGAGAATTTACGACACTAATATCGCTTCCTAATGTCGGCGCACTTTGATCGTCAATTGTCTGGCGGGGAGAGGGTTTCGAGTGTTGCATTATTAGGGCGGACGAGAGGACAGGAAAGGGCAAAATTGGCCCTCGCCTTAGATAAAAACCACGCACCGGAAACCGGTCTCCGTTTAGCGCTCACGAGTAAAAACCCATGAATGCAGCTATACAAAGCTTCCTCTCACCGCATAATGACTACCCATTTTGACTCCATAACTACGGCTCCTTACAACTCTCTCTTTCCATTCCCTCTCTTTTCGGGTTCCGGCCTTCAATTTCCCGCTCTTTGTACGCTCTTTTGATCCTCCCTTATTAACTCCTCCTTAATTATTTCCTTACCTTCGACGCGCCATCTGACGTAAATTACTCCAGAAATGGATATTAAAGTTTAAAGCCTCCCGAAAAGGGAAATCCAATAAATGAGATGAGAATGTTTGTACCTTAATAACTGAAGAGCACGTGATTCGGGATTCTCTCGGTGGAAAAGATTTGAAAGGCTCAAAAACATTTTAAACGGATGACCCGGAATAATGTATTCACAATTGGGAATGAGATTATTAGAGGTTTTAATTATTCCACTCGATTTTATAGAATTATCGAATCGAGAGTTGTTCAGTTGATGAGTTTTTGCGCGTTATGGTAAACACGAGAGTGAACTGTTTTTCATCCTTCTTGGGTGTTTTTTATAGTTATAAAAATAATTTATAAATCGATAACTACATGTTGATGCACGCATCACTTGAATTCGACATTGAAGTTGGGCGCAAAAGTAAAAGAGGAGAGGAATCAGCATTATTTCTTTATGAAGTGCATCGTTCTAATGTCGAATTCAAGTTCATTTGTATTCCTACGTTATAACTTGCGCACTTAATACAATAAAAACAAAACTTAATCCGTCCGAATTAGGAAATTCTGCTTCTTATTTAAAGTAGTTATGTAGAACAATGTACTAGAAAACTGTTACATTTTATTTTAATTCAGGAAAACCTTCTTGGAATATATTTTGACGGAGAGCTTTAAAACTTCATTATGAATAAAAAATAATGACTATAATATTTTGCTAAGCGCAGTTGATGGTGAATAATTTTATTATTAAGGAACGTATATGAAAGGAATGATTAATAATACTAATATCTATACAAATAATGTCTGTCAGCGAAGTATTCATCCCTGAGACTAGTTGAAACTTCAACCCCTCCGGCATCAGCTGTCAAAAGCTTTGTTTTCGTAACACAAAATGAAAAACATGCCATTCATCAAGAGGAGGGTTCAGGAGTAACTATAGGGTAGGTTTCATCATCTGCAGAACCCCTACAGTGCTTTGATGATTTAGAAGATTAAAAGATTTCGGCGATTTTTTCTAAGATTTCCCACGGATTTTGAAAGAGAAAGAGAGTAAGGTTGCATACTCTGCAGATGTGATTATCGCAAGCATACATTTCCACCGTTGTTCGCTCTTACTCGGGTCTCAGCGGCCAATGGTCCTCTCCGTTTTTGCTCTGAGCCAAAGAAAAGGATTCCATCGAAAGCCAGTGGTGATTAAGGACTTCCGGAAAACCCTCTTGGGATTGCAGTTACCCCGGAGGATACCTTTTAGAGGTAGCTTAAGAGAGGGGAGATATAAATGCTCTCCTACGTGATTACACATAACTAATGGAAGATTTTTAATTCTAGTTTATATATTTCGCTAATCTAGCAGTGGCTGAAGAGGTTGCTTGAATTCGTGATAGCTTTAGTTCTTTATAATTGTAAATTAGAATGTATTATTTCGAAATCCGGAATAGGCTAGAATTTCAGCCGAAAAAATGCTGACATTTTTTTAATCATTCTGTATGATTCAAGGTCATTGCTTCAACTATGTATCTTTTAAATGCAATCGCTACAGAGGTATTTTATAGAGAGTTCGAGCATAGGATAACCTAATCCAAGATATCCGGAAACTAATGAACAAGTTTCTGCAAGATAACTAATTTAAAACTAGTGTAAAAATATTTAAATAATTACTTTTTGAAACTGAAAATGATGAAAAATTAATATTTTTACAACGTATTAGACAGTTGGAACATATTTAAAGAAAATATTTATTTATTTATTACTTTAGACCACCGCTGTTAGTCGCTGGTGGCAACGTTAAGCTATACCGCAATCATAATCATACATAAATACAAAAATATTATTCTACACATGAATATAAAAAATAAAAGGCGTTTCGAAATAGCCATACGTTGTATTAGAAGTGACTTGCTAAGTACCTATTATGCAAAATGTTCAGGGTTCCTGATGGACCTTTACGGCGATAGTAGCGTCCACGGGGCCCACGAAGTCCTTACCGTATATCATTCTACCAGGTGATTCTTTACTTGTCTCACATTTCGTTGCCGATTCAAGGTTTATAATCGAAAGATGGATAAATAAAATCGCTGCATTAAGGTTACATTGTCAGTGTTCGTATCATTTTCTTTACGCTACTCTTGGGGTACTGATGTAAATGTATCTGTAATATTTTCTGTCTTTATGTGGCAGGTGCAATCAGTAGCCTACTTAACCAGCCTTATTGTTGAATTATAGCCTACTTCTTTCGCTGAAATTTTAACGTCAGAATGGCCGTGTGGTTAGAGTGCCTGGTCCAGATTCCAAAATTTGCAAAAGTTTCCAAAATCGGCAAAGTTTATCCACAATGGTTCAAATCCTGTTCGAGGAAATTTTTTCCCATGAAAATTAAGTTTTAAGGACCTGTGATGTCGATGACAAAGATGGCTCCCACCCAACTCCGCTTTTATGG
Source organism: Pachydiplax longipennis (assembly GCA_036926295.1). Lineage (NCBI taxonomy): Eukaryota > Metazoa > Arthropoda > Insecta > Odonata > Libellulidae > Pachydiplax > Pachydiplax longipennis. Next base: position 26,036,132 of record JAVFKF010000012.1, read on the forward strand.
TTAGTCAGTACATCTTCTCTAACCCCCACCCCACTGGTGAATCTGTTAATCTAATCATCATTTATAAAAGGCATATATCATTGAAAATATCTTAAACGAGGAGAAAAATAATACACTGAATGGCTGCGATCGCTGCATAACCCGAGCAACTAAGGTGAATGGCAAGTTCCCGCGGTGTCATCGCTGCCACTGAATTATAATCAGCCACTTTTGATGGTATATTTTAACAAACATACCTCTCGAAAACCTATTCAATTCTCTATTACGCTATACAGATCTCTTCTCACAATCGCGATTCCACCTGGGACCCTCGTAATATGTGACGATAAAGACGTACTCCAGTGAATATTTCCTTAGTGAAATTATCTAATCAATTCTGAATAAAATTTTAATTAACCATTCGAACGCAAGAGATAATATTGCCGAGCGTTTTATTCGTACAGCATATTTTTATAATGAGTTATAGCTTAAATAATGATAATTATATAACCTAATTTTAAATTAACCTAAACATTATTTTTTTAATGATTACTAATAAATATGTGAATAACTATCTCGTAAAACAAGTAACACGTGAGAGTAAGTATCTCGTGAAATAAACGATATTTTACAGTTATTATTGTAGGAGGGTTGCCTGTATGCCCGGGGCGCCAAAGCATCTTATGTTGGCGATACATTTAACCTAACTATAGGAATTTTTTACATACCTTCTCAAATCATTGCTGTTCGTAAGAATTCATTTCGTTATTTTGATTGATTAACATTGTTGGATAATATTAAAACCATTATTTTGTGTGAAGTATAAAACAACGATACTGTAGGAGTAATAGATCAAATATAAACGCAATAATACTCTGCAATCGGTTTAGATCTGTTCAATAACATAGTTCCGAATCTATGACTTCCGTGTTTGCTGTAATTAAATTACACTAGCCAAAGTTAGGGTAAATTTGCTCTTTAAATTTTAAAGCTAATAGTGGAAACCAATTATATTTTTGCAATTTACTGGAAATGAGGGCGAATTCACCACTTTATTTAAGGTTTCGATTCCAATTCACTTCTCATTTTCATCCTCATTTGATTATCCTTTCAAACGAAAAACGATAATTTCTTTTGCATTTTCGGCGCATTTCAATTCAAAAACGAGCATAATGAAGTGCAGAGTGTATTTAATTTACTATCTCTCTCTGTCATTATATTTCCATCAAAGAAATAAATTACGACGTTTTAATTTCAAAATCGCCCTATAGGGCTTGACACGACAAAAACACGAATAATTTCCTAAATTATCAATGAATCAAAATATTTGGGAATTTAATAAGCATTGTTATCCACGATTCGCTGCCGCAATATTTTAAAATGAAAACTATAGAATATAGAAACGCATAATTCATTATTTTTTATAATTAATGTTATTTGATTAAACTGGGATATTTTTCCTCATATATGATATGTATATTTTGCAATGTTAGCGCTCAACGCTCTTCTCATTTGAACTGGTAGTTGAATTATAGGAAAGAATGCGGATTCTAAAAATGCCAATCATGTAGTTTTGTGAATTTTTAAATGATTGCTTTAAAGATTTCTTTCTCCTTCAGCTTCTAAGAAAGTTTCTTTGTTCATTGTTGGTAATTATTAAAAGATATTTAAGAAATAAATTGAAAGAGAAATGCATTACTGAAAAATGCTAATGACTTCGATAGAAATGAAATCTTTATTTTTCTAATATTCAAAAGTAAAAATTTGTAGCTTTAAAAGAAGCAAATAACTTATTTAATCAATAGATGCACCCTTTACGCTGTGATATAAATATCACAGCGTAAAGGTATTTTTTTTCTCATTAGGAATGAGAAAAAAAGGTATTTTTTTTCTCATTAGGAATGAGAAAAAAAATACCTTGCAAAATTCCACATGGTTTAATTATTACTATTACTCTGTATTCATTAATCATTACTAATTGACAATCAATTATTCCTAATTTATTGTCATCATAAAGTCCCGATAATGAACAAACAGTAGTTGAAGCCAGTCATATCGTTTAATTAAACCAAGTGGAAATTTTTCGAAAGTGTTTTTATTCTTCTTCCTAATAACTTATTTTGAATCATCATGGAATACCTCCACGAATTCATTCCACTTAGAGTAATTAAAATGTTCCTTTGCTTGCAAATCTAGGATTTGATCAATATCAGTCGCTTAGAGAGAATTCAATTGGTTTCCTACAATCTATAAGCTTGGAATTTTTTAACCTTCACATTCATACGCAGATGAAGCAAGCAATTCGCTCTTTTTCGTCCTCAAATCGCTGGTTCAAAATGAAGTTCAAACACTAAAAGCTTTATTCAGAAATTCCTTATAATGCGAACAATTCAAATGGATTCAAGTTGTTTTAAATCCGATTCCTCCGAGAGCTAAAAGTTCCGAAACATAGGATATTCGGAGTCACGATATATTCTATCTCGAGTGAAATCAGCACATCCGATTCTGGAGTGCCCTTAATAATTTCAACAGTGAAATAAACGTGTTTTCGACGGCTCTACACTGTGGAAGCAGCTGAAAAGCGCAATCCACGCGTAAAATTAGATGTTTTCGTTCCAAAAGATGTTAGCGCGCACTTTGTTTAAAGCGTTCCCCTTTTCCACTCGACCGATATTTACTTTACGTATTTCCTCCGTAAATAGCTTCCGCTCGAAGACATTACTCTGAGAGGGTTTTCTTATCGAGTCCTTTCTTATTTTCGCCTCCATTTCCTCCCTTCGATCCGCACTCTATCGCAGCCCACGCACCGCTCCTTTTGATTTATCCCCGCTTCTAATTCACCACATAAGTCAAGCCGATTTTCTAACTCTCAAAGCCCATATACTGTACAACTCATCATCTCTTTAGAAGGAGAGAACAAAGAAAGGAGAGATAAAAGTAATTGCTTAAGATGGCTTTCGCCTCATAGGGAGACAAAGCGACGCTATCCTAGTCGCGATTAATTTTATCTTAAGCAAAGAATGGGATGTATTAGCCGATTACTAAGGCCAACATTTGTTCGCATTCTTTCTTTCGGTAGTAATATAGTGCTGATTTAATATTGCGAATTTCTTTCTTAGAATCTCATTCGCTTCTACGATCTTCATCATTTCGTTAGGCATTCTTTATCTCCTCGTTAGGTCTGAGATAATTTTTTGCTTTTAAATATCCGTCATGTATCATTCCCCATTAAAAAAGTTTTTTTTTGTGTTTCTGCAGTGTTTTTTCGTATTTTTGTATACTCGTCTCCTCTAATCGAGAGTTTCCGTAAACCATCAGTTGAGGTTTCTCAACAAGATAAATATTTATACATCTATTTGCATATTACCAAGTATGTAAATTTCTTCTGCCTATTTGTATGTGATGATTTATTTATTTTAGATTCAAGCTAAATGTGGGCAATTGTTTTCGACGTAATATTTTGAGATTATCATATTATATTTTCAGATTACATAGAAAATAGCCCATTTTCGCCTAACCCGTACGTGTTTACTAATTGTAATGCTTTATTCTTTTCCGCTCTATGAAGTTTCCCTTATAGAAGGAATTTATTCAAAAAGTTGCTAATTGTGCTATTTTTAATTCTAGAAAAGATTCTGATATATCTAATTATTCTTCACAGGGACAACTATGAAAATAGAACCATCCTTCCGACGAACTTTTCTAAAATTTAAAAATAACATATAAATTATGACTCGTTTATTTTACTTAATGCGTCTTACTTGACTTCCGTCGGAAACATTCAAGTTTCATCTTTAACAAAACTCGTATTCTGCAAAAACTTCTGGGAAAGTTTATTAACTAAAAGAATAATACAACACATGACTAGGGTTTTATAGCATCGCTACGTCATCAGGTTCCTGATGATTCTTGTGGTTTAGAAAACGTTTTCCTATGCATCTTTTGGCATTAATAATTACCACCAAGTAAGACTTGATTCTGTATCGTTCTCATTATTGGTTTCTGCTTAAGCTATCCTCCCTACGAGTGAATTATACCCTTCTATTTAGATTTAAGATATTAGTGCTTTGTTTCTTACATATATAAATCCCCTTTTCAATGTGTTCCCTAAGCAGAATTCGAACCAAAAATCTTTCCTCGCTGAAACTACTTTGGAATCTTTAGCTAAACGCGGTTAGCAGTCCCACATTCACATGAGTTTTTGTATTACTGGGAATCAGCAGAAGAAAATACCGAATGAAGAGCAGTTAATGGCATATTCTTTTATCAACCAGTTTTTTTGGAGAGAGTGGAAGGGTTCTGGAATTATAAGCATTATCAGTGGCATAGGACTCTCCCTTATGAGTCGGGAGGTTTTTTAACGCTGTGAGCTTTCACTTCCGATTCCTACAGTGCTTATCTCTTTTGGCAGGGTTTCCCATTAGAAAGGTAAAAGGCGGTATCTTATCCGTGAGAAGAATACTTCCTTGGGCAGCTTACTTTGGCCATAGTCCAAGACCTTAATGGTGCCCGATAAAAACATAAGCGTGGAATTATTTTACTCGTAACTTAGCAAGTTGAATTCTTCGTCTAGGTCTTTGCTATGCAGTAGCTCCATTAAGCAAGCAATATTGGCTTTACCAATTCAATCGGAGGTGAAAACAAATGGAATAATGAGATAAAAGAAACTTCCGAGAAATCGTTAGTTCACAACCATCCTCTGTCAACTAAATTTCCAACAATACAAATCAATTTTCAGTCAAAAATTGTCTTGATTGACTATTTAAAAGATCACAAAATCGATTTGTTTGAAGTATGAGTAAAGATGAATGGATAGCAAAATTTTTTCTAAGATGTTTTAAACTGATACGTTCTTTTACTAGAGGTTTCTGCTCGTTAGACATTGCATAACCTTCATGACCTCCAATGTTTCTCATTTTGTTTTACTTTTTTAATGGTTTTCATTTGATAATGGAATCTCATTTTTTAATGGTTTTCATAGTGATAAATCATAATTTAGATTAATAAGTTTCAATGGAGGTGTAGATATCGGAGAATCATGGGGGATTAAAATCTTATAACCTACTATCGAACAAACAGCTTGGTCCCTCTACGTTAGAGGTTCTCTATTGTAACGTATCTCCTTCTGTAGCATTGGATAACTTTCTATACATAATTATAGCAAATAATAATCATAATGTATGCGCTTTAGTGGTTCCAAAAGAGTGATAAGGCAAATTTATAAGTAGCAATCGACTCTCTTGGCAGAAAATTCATCAAAACATAAAATAATAAAGAAATCAAATCTATTTATCGAAATTTAGTTCAATTTCACAGTGAGCCTTCTTTGTTTCTATGGAAATTTGTACTCGTAACATTCTCATTCACAAAATTTACTCCAAGACAAAGTAAGCCATTAAATGCCCTAATGAACGTAAACAGAAAACGCAAGGCAATCTTTTATAACCATTCACTTCCGAAAGGAAACGAATCAAAGGTGATCAGCGGGAAGGAGGAAACAAAGGAACACGGGAATTCGAGCGCATGTAGACAGAGAGGAGAAGAAGGGTGTGAAGAGAATGAAGATTGGGCAGATAATGACATTTGGGGCGTCCCGTTTGGAGGAGGTGCAAAAAAAAAGAGCAACGATACCCGCAAATGGTCCGCTCGTTTCTCATTGTCATGCGCACGCTCGTATCAAAGAGACTACTGCCACCGAACGTTGTTTCGGTCCTAATTTTTTAGAGTGCACGAGCGCCGTCTGCTGTTTATGCGACACATCCGAAACACACACACGCGCTCTTTCTCGTGAAATCGCCTCCGTGCATTTCTGTGGCAAATCAGCCGAGAGTGAGGCCATTTCCAGGGTGAAAGAGAAGGGCGATGCTCTCTATTGTATAAATAAAAAGGCTTGCCACTGGGGATATTTATTGTGTATATACCTAACTTTTTCTAGGAGGTCCCTCGGTTCGTGTCTCCGGGCGACTCAAAAGGGCACCTTCCAAGAATAAAAAAATTGCTCCTTGTTTATCGTGATATACCTGTACCGTAAAAATAAATATATAATTATATACAATAATAACGTGTGCTTATGTTCAATAAATTGATCGTAATGCGATATTAATTATTAATAAAATCATGCATAATACTGGGATGTTGTATAGAATTTTCCCTTGAATTCTACGAAATATTAATTTATGTGGTACATACTTAACCGCATTTCGTCACGTCCTCATGAATCGTAAACCAGTCGTGTCATCAAGTTCAGCATATGCTGAATAATTTAAATAATTTGTTTCGCATGTCTTCTTGAATCTTATAATTTGTTATCCCCAAGGAGAAACGGGCACAATAATATCTGACGGGACCAGGACTTATTTCATGTCTGTCTCTCCGGATATTTCCTGGGTGCACATCCTCATGAGCAAAATCACCCAAAACCCATGTCCTTCTGAATTAATTTCATTAGTCTTTTTTAACTATGTATATATCCCAGCAATATTTTATTTTTTATTTGCTTTTAATATTCAATTCGTTATTACTCCTTTCCACCATTAAATTCGTTATCTTTTGGAATTTGAATATTTAGCATTCCATTACAAATAAAATTTATGGGGAAACAAAATTCATAATATTCTTTCATATATGACGCATTTAAAAATCCTTATAATCTGCATTTTTTTGGATTTTAAATACATGACGAAACAAATTAAGAGGTCACAATACGACGACCAGTGTCGCAGTTGATTCGTGAGCCTCTCCTGTTTTCACAGAATATAATATACTAAGGCCTCTATTCCTGTAATATATGAACGATGCAGTAAATAATAAATAATAATACTGAAATACTTGCGGAATGGAAGTACCTTGTGCTTGCGCTAGGGAGAGAGGTGTGGGAGAGGTCCTGGCACACTCCCAAATGCTCCAGGGACAACAAGCACGGTTCTCTTCCTCATGCAACATTCCCTCTCACCTCTACGCTATTCTTATTCATTTCCCCGGAGATAGAGTGTCACTCCAGAGACGAATGCATGGGTTGTGTCTTTCACGCGCTGCCTCCGAGTGTATTTTGGGGAAGAGTATTCTGCCAAGCTTCACCTCTCACTTTTATGAGAAGAATAAGCTAAGATAGAACGGATAGAAATTTGACACATTTAAAAACTCGGGGGACACTTTGAATCTTATAGTTACGCTCCCATATTTAACCTGATGAATATTAGTTTATGCTATGTTCTCATTCATATTTTAAATTTTATATTTATGACCACAACCTCCATGCTTGTCATCTGTTTTGAATCAAAATTTAGCCAGGGTAAGCTATGGCATTCCTTGCTAGAATCGGCTTGATGATTAACTTTCTCAATTATGTTATTCAGTATATTTATATAATATACGTGCAAAAATCGGACCTTTATTACCATGAGCTTGGAATAACCAACTATCCTGGTGTGTTTCCGGACGGTTAGAGTAGAAAAAGCATATGAGACTTAAGAAAATTAAGCGGACTTAAAAGCTTATTGTATCCTAAATCACGACACTATTAATTAACAATTTGAAATACGTTTTACTAATAATCATTAATAATACGGATGGAGGAGACAGAGAGGGTAACTGTTTGCAGGATAAAAGTGAAAGTAATGAGAAATATTTGAATCGAGCTCCGTGCCGAATAATAAGGAAAACTTTCAAACTAAAGAAACTTACTAATTCTCCGAGGGAGTCTTCCATACATATGATGTATCTATCGCCCCTCAAAAACATGACTGATTTCTTAGTTTTTCATCATGTGTGAATTGGTCTTTTCGATCACTCTCTTGTATATTTTCACCTCTAATTCCACATGAACTTAGTTTTTGGATTTTTACAAGACATTGGTAGAGATTCGAAAAATAATTACCCATCTTCGTCCAAATTCAGCAGCAACAGATGCAAATGAGGAGCTAATAAACGAATAAACGTCAGAGAGACAGTCTTCCAGTCGTAATATTCGTTGTTTGAATAAGATAGAGGAGGAAATGTGTTCCAGGAAAAAATATATATGGAAATGAAATGCTAAAACACTAAAATAATTTACATAAATACATTATCATAATTCTCCCAAAGCCTCTTCATACTCACATGCTTAGCTTAATGAAGAGCTTTTCCTATATTTATCTACTATAAAATTAATTATTTTTTTACCTCACTCCAGAGAGAATGAATTGGAGAATTGGATTGGATGTAGGAGTCTCCCAGGAATTTTATGATAAGTCTGTATTTAGATTAAGACTAATATACTATTACTAGTATATCTAGTTTTGATACTAGCTAGATAAAACTAGTATACAATTTAAAAAATTAATAATATTATAGTGAAATAAAATGATATAGGGATTAGATGAAATATTTTATTTCTTTTTCTATTACTAATACTGAACTCAATTTTGAATATATATGAGAAACAGGATTTCCAGCATTCGATTTAATTGCGACACAAGATATGGAAACAAGTGGGAGGATTATTTCCTTTAAATGATATCGCTCCGCGAGGCCCAATAAATTTCTCTTCTCAAATATGGAGAGAGAATATCCAAGGTTGAAGCAACGGAGAGTGCTACTTTAAGAGATGTCTCTCTTCGTGAAAAGGTTGAAACAATCACAGAGTTGCTTTCCGCACATAAAAATAATCTGTTCTTCTTGCATGCACACGAGAGTGCGTTCGCGGTTGGGGAACTTCTGTTACATCACTTCAGCCATGAATACATTTTGGATGCTTGACTTCGCAGCAGTACTTTCACGGATTGAATATCTTCATCATTGACGATGCATGCGTGAATCATACATTTCTGCTGGAGATATTGTATCAATTTATACCAAAGATTTTTAAACATTACGCCTCGGATTTTGCGCTGAGTAATCTTTCTAAAACTGAGCTAAAGCTTTGAAATACTATTCTATGCTGTGGTGTCGCATGATCCCTTTTTTAGTACACGGATACAATGAAGAAGCATTAGGATGATTATCCTTAAAGTCACGTTAAAAATCTGCTTTAGCAGATTTAATCCTAAAATACAGCGAAGAGGATTTATTTCTGAGGGATTGTCTGAGAAAAATTCTGAAAGAAATAGATAAAATACTCAACGGGCCTTTTGAAATAGTAAGGAAATTAAAAATTAACTCATATTTACCATTCTTTGAAACTCAAAGTCTATGGTAGCTTTTCTTTACGTTTAAGAACTCGCGAGACATTAGTAAATTGAAGTACTCTTTCAAAACTCAAAACCTATGTATAAATGCCAATTTATTAAGTTTCACAATATCTGAAATATTTATTTCACGTTTATCCAAATTCATGCACTGCTAGATGATAATTCATTTTTATTAAGAAAAACGACGAAGTTTGGGAAAACTCCTAGATTCGAACACAGGATAACGAGATTTCAAATCCCATTCCAGAACAGGTTTCACATTAAATTCATCTTTCTAAGCAACGATTAATTTCATGGTCTTTTTTCGTTTATCTATAAATTTAACTCGCTTTTAAGTAACATAACCCTTTAAAAGAGAGTAAACAGAAGTCCTCTGCTGCAACAAGAATCATTTCTCTCAAATAATTTCTCCGGGAACATTCTCTGCCGTATGCATGGGAAACCTTGGGGTGCTCACATTCGGTCGAATGTTTCGCATTCCAACTGAAAAATTCTTGGACATCGTTGCGGGATTGCTTTGGTTTTATATACTTTTTAGTCGTTGCGATGCGGTCATAGAAATGCAATGCAGATACTGCATCGTTTTGAATCGACCTTTGTCTGCAATTGTGATCGTCCTCCTCGAGTCCATGATTATTATCACTAATGATATTTAATAATAAAAGTTTCTTTAGTGGAAACAGGAAGACCACAATCACATCAATTTTAAATATTTATCACTGTTGACGAACACAAACAACAATTATTTTACTAGAAAAGTCCAATTAGTAGGGACTTGAACGCGGGATCTTAGTACGCTAATAACTCCGCCATTGATGCGCGATGTAATTTTTCATTACCATCAATAATATTTCGTATTATTCTTTTTATAATTATTTATTTGCATTCCTTTAATTTTTAGTTATCTCTTCATTAATATTTTTCTCTTGGAAATGAATAAACAATACAGTGTAAAATTAATCCGAACTCCAGGGGTTTCTTATAACACAAGTTAACTTGTTTTTACGCCTGAAATTTTCTCTGAGTAAAAGTTCAATAAAGTCATCACCAGGCACTTTCAGAGAAATATTCATTGAAACATATTAGAAAATTTCCATCTTTTCCAGTTTTTCCTGTAAGTTTTCCGTCTTTATATTAGTTTCGTTTTTTCCTATTTTTAAATCAGTGCACTTCCACAGCCACATATAGCTAGTTCTCCTTAGTGTTCCATTATAAATTAAGGTTTGTTTTATACATAATCTTGTACAAAACTACAAAATAATATAGTGATCATTGGATTTTTAATAAGATGAAATGAAAGCATGTCCCTTTAAGGAAACTAAAAATACCTCCCGAAATCTACTCAATCATTTGTGCTGACCGCATAAAATTCCGTTCCCGCACTATAAAAAAGAACGGCTGATTTGCAAGGCCTTTACGGAATTGATCGCCGAGACGTGTGAGCGTAAAGGTGTCATCGGCAGAGGATAGGTTTCGCAGTGCGCTAAAATTACTTGGGGCTGTAAACCCAAAGCACTTGGTCGCAAAATGTTCCTAAGACTCCCCTCACTCAATCGCCACGTCACGTGCACTCGCCATCGGCCATAATAAGCGCGTGTGCAGCAGGTGGCGCGACCCACATTGGGGGCGCCGTAGCGACCACTGCCTCTCAATGCATCGAATGTTCCACGGAGCGTGTGCGGCCCAAGAAGTGCGGATTGGATCGCAGATTGGGGTCGGATTAGCAGCAGCGGGAGATTAGCAATTGGCGGATGATAAGATGTGGGGGAGGTGACCGGAAGGAGACGATCAGGCACACATCCGGTGCGCTTTATTGGAAGCGCGTGATCGACCATGGAATTCCTCTCATATTCTCATAGGAAAAGAAAGGAAATGGATAGCGTTTGTTTCTAGATGAAATATTTCAATCGAAAACAACACAATAGGCTAGCGCCATCGCTTCTATTACTGCTCATAGTGTGATCAGAATTTTGCTCTTTAAATACTATTACCCCATGCACATCGATGGCGTTAGCTGAGAATATTGGACGATTATTATGACAAAAATGGGTGTTTCGGCATGTGGAAGGCTGTATGTAAAAAGAGGGGGCTAAAGTGGTGTATGAGGAGAATCTGAATCGCTCTAAAGCAGTGTCTGCCAACTATTTCACCCCACGGCAAACTAGGGACGGGGATTTTTTTTTTTTTGCTATTACAGCAAGGAAACTTGGCTCTAAATTAGATAAATTCCTAACTCCTCATTTATTATATGCATTCTTTCGCGTTCATTGTTTAATTCCAATGTTAATATTAATTAGGGCTGAAGAAATAAACTTTAAAGATTGCATTATTTAAATGGCGACAAGGATTTAATGGCAGTGATACTTAATTGAAAATATCGAGATTAAAGTTTTAAAACGATAATCAGCTGTGATATATAACTTGAAATTTGTAAATGTCAATACTGTTGCTAAATAAACAAAGGAAAAGGCTATAGTATCCGGGACTCGAACCCGGATCTCCTAATTGCGGGACGGTTCCTATTGCCAATTAAGCTACCGAGACAGAACAATCTCTTCTTCGACATCTGGAACTATTTTGGAACTTTTTTATCAATAATATTACTGTGGAAATCATATCGGAACTGTGTCCTTAAATATACATACATAGTTTTGTTGTTAACATTTTCACAATATCGCGAACCTTTGGTGCAGCATTATTTACAGAGGCTTAGCAAGCACCCAATTTCTCACATCGAGACCAACATCAATTTCTCTCGGCACACCTCTTCCTTTAGCTGCATACTGAAGAGTAGCAGCGCACTGTTTGTAATACACTGTTCTAAAGGGAAAATAAACCAAGAAAAAGCTGTTTGAATGTGGTGAATGAGATACCAAAGGGGAAAGATCCCCGTAACTTTAAGAATAAACCTGAACGAATGAAAAGACGTACGGATGTGTCTGACGAGAAAGATGTATGTAAAGTCTGGGTATATCGGTTGGATGTCTATTTATTTGTAGAATATTTACGTTGAATTTGTAGAATATATGCGTTGAATATTATTTAATCTATTTATTTATAGAAAGTTATTTATTTATATAATCTATCTATTTATAGAATCTTCTTCATTTAAGTTGAATATTATTTAAATCTTAGTTCGATTTTTAGAATTATGGAAAATTTTACTGCGGAAGATAAATATATCTTGTTATAAAAATAATTTTTAAGTGTTCAGTAAGGAAACGGTAGTTATCCTTGCTTTATACAACGCCATTCGGTGAACTATCTATGAATGAATCCACTTCTTCCGACTATGGTGATTAAATACGCTCGATTGATTTTAAAATAATTAAACGCTTGGTGTCGTCGAAGGAATTATCTTATTCTTAGAACTGAACAAGGAAAAATCCGGGTCTATTCCAATTTTTCCATGAACTTCTTTTTGACGCTCTTGGGTAATTATTAATCCGCGGATTTATCGAAGTCAGTCATGCATAAAAAATTTCAATTCGCTCTACGGAATTCTAGTTAAAAATTTCTTTGCTTAAAAACCGGCAAATCATCTAAGGAATTAGAGGAGAAACAAAAATTCTTTTTCTTCGTGAACGAAAATTAATTATACCGGCGATTAATTTGAATAAAATCATACAGAGGAAATTTACTCGGCATTAAAAAGAATGAACTAGTTATAGGGATATTTATAGCAACTCAATTATACATCATATTAAATTCGGAGGTACGCCGTCCTTAATTTTCCTCTCCCATTTCCTTCCTCACTCATGACAATTGCGAGCATAACAGAAGTTCTCCGTTCAGTTATAAAAGGCTTATAAATATTAGACAACAGGTTCCTATGAATGATGCGTTATATCAATAAGGCAATAAATAAGGTAATGATGGACTTGCTTCGACGAAATTAGGAAAATATAGGAAGGAAAATGTATACTATATGCAGTGCCTTCGGACGCTTTTTTTAGATTTTATGAAGCTATTGACATCAAAATGACTTCGTTTTACTTAACTCATTTATTTTATTGCTTTTTTTATAATTTGTATCAAAGCTATAATTTCCCTAAATATTTTTATTCTGAACAAGAATCTTTGTAGATCTTTGATCCCAATAAAACAAAATTTAATATGAAATCTAAAATAAGCATAACTTAATGCAAAACATTTAGTTTACAATCAGTTACGAATTGCAGTAAATTATGTTGTGTGATAGAATATTACCAAATATCATTGGGCAGTATCAGTTCAAAATTAATGAACTTACTTGTTAGATGCAAAGTTGTACCCCTACTTAGGCGAATTCCACTTGCACAATTTCGCTAATCCTAGAAAATGATATAAATTGGTATTACTGTATAATTTTCATTGTGAGATGATTCCACCACGTATAAAATAATGTCTTCTAGAGTGCACTGATTTCAAAGATTAAGAAATTTGTTTGGAAGAGATGAAATAATGAATGCCATTCTGTAGGCCATAATGCAACCCTCTGAACGGATAAAATTATTCGCTGGTGCACCCCGAAACCAAAGAGTTCTAATGTATTCCGAACAAAGTTTCGCGAATAAGAAGAGTTATTAATAGAGGCTGCAAAGTTTCTCTTTGAAATTGCGCATGAATGAAGTGTTAATGGAAACGAGGCCTGAATCACTTACCTTAGAGTTGCTGCGATATATCCGAAAGCAGAATGTACTTTCAAACTTTCGGGCTCATTATTGGTGCGCCTTATCAACGCAACTGTATTATTTTGCAAATTAGCTTTAAAGAAGATTATGCCGTAATTAAGACCTAATGTCCCTGACTCGGATCGCTCTCTGATTCTGTACCTCTCTACAATGGAAAATAAAATTCAGGATTTTTGATAGGGTTCTACGAAAATATATGAAAACCATGAACTCAATTCATGTTTTTTTTAATCGAAAATAAATGTTGAGCCTGGAGCCTATTAAAGTGAACTGTGTTACCAAACGATCTCGTTGGACATAAACTAGTACGTTTCCTTTTGTTTAAGTGTATTTGAATGTATGGTTATTTAAGGAAAAGTAGATAAAATTCAGATAAAATTTTTAAAAAAGATTGCATTGCACAAGTGGAGAGATTCAAGTACATACCAAGGTGGTCTGATTACTGAAGATATGTATTGTACCATGGAGATAAAAAGAAGAATAGCTATCTCAAAAAAGAATTTCACAGAAAAAGGAAGCCACTCCATGGATCTCTATAAAAATAATTGAGTAAGAGGCTACCAAATTGTTATATATGGAGTATGACATTATATGGATCAGAGACTTCGACAATTAAGAAGGAAGATGAAAAAAGATTGGAAGAGCTGTGGATATGGAGGAAGATGGAAAAATTGAGCTGGAAAGATAAAATGAGAAATGAAGAGTTGTTGAGGAAAACTGGCGAGGAAAAGACTATGAAGGAAATGATTAGAAGAAGAACTGGAAAGAGCATTGGCTGAGAAGAGTGTTTGTTAAGGACAGGAATAGAAGGAATGGGAGAGGTAAAGCTCAGAAAGGGAAGGACTATATCAAAATAGATGTTGGACAATACCAAAAGAGAATAAAATACTTGAAAATGAATCAATTAGCTGAGAAAATGGTACAGATGAAGTCCGTGAGGAAACTCTCCAATTACGGTAGAAAAACGAATGAATGTATTTGAGCGAAAGGATTCTTTTGATTTCGAGTACTTATTGAAAAGTAGTCATTTGAAGATGTCGTGATTCAAGGGCAGAAAATGTAGAAATTTTACTTTACCTCGTGGTCCCCTTGATATTCTTGTATTTTCGCTCATACACCCTCGGCTTCATTAACTTTTGCTATTGTAAAGCATGTGAAATATAGGAAAAGATAAAATATAAGATGTGATGATGCCACTTTCATATCGTGAAACTTAATTTACCCGTTACGAAGCTCCAAAATGCAACGGCTTAATCTATACATTAAAAAAAATATTCTTTATGGATGTATGTGGCATCGTCTCTGTGAAGGAAGGGTATATCTAAGTCTAAATTAATAGTGATATATGGTCAAGTTCAAAGTCTTAAAATGTATCCCTCCTGTAGGAACAATACTTCGGAAGGCAAAATATGGATCCCTAAGGGGTTTTAAGACCCGCAGTTGAAAATGACTTATCTAGGGTATAACTCATAATTTTCTCCAGCTCTCTGTAAATTCTACTCACTACTTAGCTCTGTAATGATGATGGTAATGACATTCCTTTCAAATCATACGCTATCATATGTTATGTCTAATAGCTATTAAATACATAATGAATTTTCATGTTTGCAACATGTGAATAATTTAGGCGATTTTTTTTTAGTTTGTGAGCTATAAATACGTAAAGCTATCCCCTTTTTCATTAGGCTTCGACAGCCATAGACCTTTCATCTACATTTACATTAATTACTTATGGCGTGTGATAGGGGGTGTAAACAGCGAATGTTTGAACCATTTTCTGCGATCCAGTATCGTTGGTTGAAAGAATGAATCCTTAAAACTACTGATCCTTATATCTATTTCTCATTTACGGATCGGCCGAAGTAGCAGGGGTTCCCATGGTACTAATCTCATTTCTTTAAAGGATTCTTTACTTAAGATGCACTTACTCGAGTTCGCGGATATGCGCTTCATCTGCCGGATCCCATATACTGGCCGTGTATTGCAAGGGCCTGGCCATTGTGAAATAACATTGCTCTCTAACCTTTCCATCGTATCTGCCAGCAATACGCTTTATTAAGCTGTGCTTTTAAATTGTTTTGCCGCAGATTTTTCGGATGTGTCTGCTCCAGTTTAAGTTATTTGTAAGAATGATCCCGAGATACTGACTCGACTAAATTTATATTTCCTTTTTTTTTAACGACTTTCTAAGGTGATTTAGATTTACTTTATGGCTAGAATGTTTTCATTTTCTATCCTCTTGTCACCGACCTCACTGTCTTCTTTTTGGGCTGTAAGTTCTTGATTGCGAATGCTACCTATCGATCCCGAACCGATGGACCTTTATTTGACGAAATTCGCAAAGACTATGTTATATGGTAAATATTTTAGAAAAATGATATCCTATGACATCGGCTTTCTGGCAAAATGTTTATCGATCTCCTTCTTTGTCCTTGGGAAAGGTTTCAGTCGCGACAAGTACCTGAGGAGGTTTAGTATGCTCGCAGGCATACGGCGACTAAAACAGCGATTGAGAGAACTTACCGACAAACGAATTTATTTATGACGGAGGGAGTGATCTGGGAAGAGGGAGGGTAAGAGGGGGGGCGCAGTAGAAAGCGGAATGAAAAAGGGAAAAGCAGGGAGTTCTTGGAGAACGGTGACACTTCCAGAAAAAGTGAAAAACGCCTCGCGCAGGCTGTAGAGAAGGCTCAAAACGAGGCAGAAAAGCGCTGGGTTTCTCTCGGACAACACAATGGAATAAAATTTATTCCCCTTGAATCAGTGTCGGAACGTGGGCTGGCATTAATGGCTCGTAAGAAAGGCCACCTAGAATGTCGGCTTTAATGGCCACCGTTTTTCAAAAAAGCAGAAATACCGTCATTTTTTGGCACTGGAATTCTTAGTCCTATTTTGTGGCAGCGCTGTTCCCTCGCCGAATGTTTGACAGAATTTCGAGCTATGAATGACTCTTTTCTTCGTGTTAAATCCATTGGTGGCGGTTGTGGGAAGATTCCTGAGGACATGTAGCGCAAACTTCCTGCGGATGTGGATTTACCTTTCCATTTGCAGATCTACTTCCCTCGATTTCCTCACTTGATGATGTCGTCGGGCAGGAAAGGTCGTTATTCCTCATTGATTTTTCGAATGGAAAGATCGGCGAAATCAAATGCTAAATTTACACACTCACTCCCAATTCTCCACTCGATTCGTACTAACTGTGAATACCTTTCAGAACACGGAAATAAATCGTAACGCCTGTCGTTTCAGTGATTTTTAAATAAGTTATAATGAAAATGTACTTCTTCTATTGTAAAGTTCTGTTCAGAACGACTGATTTCGGCAATTGATTGCCATCTTCAGGTGATCCTAACGAACTTTAAGAAGAAAATCATCATTATAACTTTGTTGTTACGATGAACTTCTACATCATCAAGACCGAACTTAATCTCTAGATAACTTGATTCCAAGTCAGTAAAAGCTACGGTAGTTGTCATCCTCATGCTCCATTTACACTATTAAATCAGCTATAAGCCTTTGTTTTCCCTTGAACTGAGGCGCTATAATTCTGCTGTTTTCCTTTATCTTTGAAAATTTTATTGAGTGCTGTGGAACGGATATTAATGAGTCACATATAGCGGGAAACTTGAATAAGACTCAATGAAAACACTATATATTATCGAATCCAAAAGGCAGCTTTTTCGCATTTGTAGAGCATCCGAAGATTGATCGAATCGATTCTGAATTTAGATTCACGATCTAAATTGTAGTATTACAAAACATGTATCGCAGAGAAAAGTTAATTTAGTTATAAATTTTAAAGCTACGACCCAGTGTTCTTCGTACCAGTTAACGCCATTTTTGTAAGTAGTCCTTAACGCCCGTATTTTCCTTCAAAGGTTTTCAGTAGGTTACGATAAATAAAGCCTTCATGAGGCACCTAGCTCAATCAAAGGATTATCTAAAGACTACTGCATACTATTAAGTAAGAAACAACTCTAAGTCAATAAAGCTTACCCATAACTCCTGTACGTATATGGCGAAGATTTCCAAAGTAACGTAGCGAAAGTTTACAATTTTAACACAATACCTTTAATACAAAACAATATTACTTTGCTTTGCACGACTTCTAAAACTTGGGATCATTGGGAACTTAATATCGTCTTATATACAAAAGTATACAATATTCACGTAACTTCACTTGTTAAGATTTTTTCCTGAATACGTAAAATGCACCCATTATAAAGTTTCTTGAGATACAGTGTTTTTATGGTAAACCTGCTTTCCCCTAAAGTGTTAGCGTAAACTTTATAAACTTACCCATCTACGAATGAATCTGCGATCCCTCCCCGGTCAACATGACCACCAGTCCTTTTACCAAAGTCCATGTCCTAAACGGCGTAATGCGCCATACCTCTCTTGCAGCCTTGCGCAGACTACCTGTTAATAACATTTGCATCGCATTAACTGCTTTTGCGTTGGATGGCCTCTATCACGGGCATGTTACCGTAGCTTGCCTAATCCCATATCCAGAGCTTGGATAAGCTGTAACTTTGGAGTAACATTCACTGAGCGGGTCATCTAGCTTCTTAAATTACTGAAATTAGTCTCGTCATGCTATGGAGAGCGTATTTCTAGCCTAAACTATTCAGTGAATATTTCGGAAATGTGAGTTAAACTAGCCAACTAAAGCATAGTAGATTGTGTTCTATGAAACTGGTCATCAAAGTTATCCTGTAATGAGGATTGAATCTGGAAAAGCTGAAGTCCGCGGCACTTGTCATTGGCCAAGGAATCGTTTAGAGAACGAATTCTAATAAACAAAGGTCAGTTTGTCAGATAAAGAAACTTCGATTGCTATAGTGACTCACTTTAATTTAAGTAATGTAACAATCAATGGTAGAGACAAAATGGGGGAAAACGTTCTATTTGGAATGTGAATATAAATTATAATTTAAAACCCTTATAGAACTGGAAAGAGATATTGTAACTCGACTGTCAAATTATTAGAGGTCTGAAAACTCTCAGTATCTTAGATGTTTGGTAATCTGGTGGTTCTTTCTCTCTTTTCAAATAAGAGAACTTATGCTTCATTGATGTAGTGGGCTTACGGAGGGTTATTCGACCACTTACATCTCGTGCGCTAGTGGAACATTAAGCAATAAGATTACGTTTATTAATTTTCGTTTAGGCAATCCTTGGCACAATTTTTATTGAATCTTTCATTGATTTAATGAATTACAATTTAGTAGTTAAATTTATTTAGCATTAGTTTCCTAAAATTCTCAAGCGCAGGACGATACTGTTCGATTCACTGGGTCAAAAGTAGAATTACACTCTAGGATAACCTCAGGCTTTATCAAGTGCAATTGCAAAAGCAAGCACAATGTGCCCTTAGCGTAGAAAATTCTAGCCGAAAGTCCATAGCCTCCCATTTCATTGTTGTGGGCTATATTTCCACGGCGTATGCACTTGCGGACGGCATACTGCTTAACTGCAAGAGTCTGAACCCCACTTGAAAAGTATCATTTCAATTTATAGTTCAACTAGACCTTTTCTGAATTTGTTGCTTGATATCCATGAAGCTGAAATCATGAGAATTTCGTAAAAATCACTACAACAAATTACTCTGCTGCATTTATCTATTGATAAGGCAGTGTATATTAAAATAATGCAATTTTAGCGTACTTTTCCTAGCAATTTGGACAAAGATTTAAATAAAATAGATGTTCAGTGGTTATTAATCAAAGGATGGATTTTAATCAAATGAAAATTAAACTTTTAAATATATTTTAAAATTATTTTACAAATGACAAGTAAATAGAAATAATAAGGATGATATTCATATTGTATTCGCGTGCTAAATGCATGCTTATTTTTCAGAATTTACAGGAAATATTACCCATCACTGTAAAAATTCTTCGGACACTGTTTATCATAAAATAAGTTTCCAAGCTTTAGGCCACATCAATTTAAAACTAAAACGCAAATTATATTTACAAAATAGTGGCTGAAATTTGGATAAGATTGCGCACACTACCTTCCTAGTTCTCTAAAACGTGTCATCGAGCGGATTTCATAACTCCAAAACATTAATATCTAACTAGGAATTTCCCCGCTTTCTCATTTTCATCACGTACTAAGACATTCTTTGGATTCTGTAAAACACAGCTTTATATTGAACTCCCGACTTCCTATTACGTGCTCAAAAGATTCCTTTGAGAAAATTTATTTTAAATTTTAATTAGATTTTCATTAAGCACATATTTTTATTCAAGTAAAATAATAACCAACTCCGTTTGGATTAGTACCACTTAGGATTAGAAAGTGAATACCTTCCTTAAATATAGTCTTAATTATTTAATTAAACATTTATCGACATATTCTTGGTAATTTGTTGAAAACTTTTGACAGCTTAATCAGTTGTGTGTTCAGTGTTTCCGGTAAATTACCAAAAGTGAACCTAAATCTGATGTTTCCAAGCTAAACTTTGTGGAAGGAAGCCATACTAAAGACTTATAAACTTACTTTGTTGTTTCCACAGAATATGAATTTATTCTCTAAGACTAGTTTCGTATACACGACGCGTCGCGACCCCTGAATATGTCTACTTGTAGACAAAACAAGTCGCACCGAATATATTTTCATTCTGTGGAAGTTACAAAGTAATTTCTTAATTCTTTAGTAAAAGTGAAGCTCATAACGTTGAATTAAGGGAGTATGTACATTCGTATTACTTCTCATTAAAACGAACGAAAACATCCATTCTTCATTATAGAGCACCGAATAATTTTCCCCCTTTTTCAAGATAACTATAGTCTTTCAGTTCTTAAATAATTTTGAAATAAATTAAACATCAATAACTGAGAGTTGAAGGAGATCTTATGAAAAAGCAAAATATTAAGGTGATCATTTCTCGGTATTATGACAAAATTTCCTTCTTTTTGACATTATAAATACATTAATATTGAAAATAAAATTGTAACTGAAAACTGATTCTATGATTTTCCTTTACAGGTGATTCCAGTTGGATGGGACATCTAAGAGTGAATTCCTTCCAAATTTCCTCTCGCACCACAACGAAGTTTTAGATTGCATTCTGATATACCGCTTCATTAATCTTAACTCAAAATAATTCATTACCTTTAATACGGGATATTTGAACCTCTAAGTGTAAAAAATCTTCAATTTTAAGGAAATCCAGTGTCTTCCTAAAAAGTCAGTGTTTTTTATACATCTTCGCTCGGATTGAATGTTAGAAGTCTTTGTCGTTTAAAATAAACTTTAAGGTATAGCGGATGCTTATAAAACTTGTTGGCGACCCCAATCAGCTCATTTACGAAGACAGCACATGTTTCAACAAGAGAAAGAAATAATCTCCTTGAAGAGGATTCAATAAACCACACGTAAGTAATTCCTTAAAATATTTAAAAATGCAAATATGTGCAGCTAAATATTAATGTGAAGGATCCTCAAAAACTGCATCTTTGCTTGCGCTACTTCAAGAGATTCTTGACTCAAAGCAAAGGGGATATATATTAGCTCAAGATCCTCTCTGATCTTGTATTAAATTCTTTAGGAGCAACGTCACTCCTTAGGGCTTCTGCTTCTTAAGTTCTCGATTACTAGCACAAATATGCTCTATATTTCATCACAATTTCAACACCCCGTAATTTTCATACTCAAAATCGGGTAAAAATTACAAAAAAATACATTTTAAGGAAGCTATAAGATGCGGCTCAAGATATAATACAAGTTCGTACTTAAATTAATTAACCTCATTCCAGAATCTTAATTTTCTTCTGACTCATAAATATTTTTATCCATGAATTTCCGTTGAAAAGATTTTCTGGGCATAAAAGGAAGAACCTTATCGGAAAATTTGAAAGAGAAGAAAAAAAACTTTTAAATATAATCAATAGATGCCACGCCGCATTTAGTCTGTGGAATTCCATATTGAGAAGAAAAATAAAAACACTGAAGAATTCCATGTGATTTAATTAAAACGAAACGACCGGTTTCAACTGCCAGGTACTAATCATTGATAGATCTGTTAATTTAACCACGTGAAATTTTACAATTTGTTTTTGTTTCCCTTCCCAAAAGTATTTTTGCTTGAATAAATTCTTAATGAAATCATAATAGGTCATTTGAAAACAAAATCTGCGCACGCTTCACTAAATAAGTTATGAGGTAACATTAGAAGATTGTTTTTTCTTGTGATTATCGTTTATTTGACCAATTGTAAAGCATTCATAATTTTCTTTATGTATTATCCGAAAGTTAGAATTTTATTAAATTTTATTGCAGCATACAGCAATGATTGTTGAGAGTAGGACTGAAAGACTATCTAAATGCAACGTAAAATCATTAATGTATAACAGTCATTCGTAATGGGTGCTGCTGCAGGTTGTACACATTCAAAAATAAGTAACTCAATAGTATTTATAAAGATATTTAGAGTAATTACGAGAAGCATATTTTGAAATTAACTAAGCACAATTTATCCATCAGGAATAATTTGTCCTCGATTCGTGGTGGATGGTATGTATATATAAGAGCTCAAGTTATTCTCTTACATTAGCTAACAATTCTCAATTATTCTCTCTGATATTCTTCGGAAATGCTACGGCGGCGATTTTTCGTAACTCGGTTCGAGTAATTTGATATGCGAATAACTCGCGATATTTCAATCTTACAGTTTAATTCAGTTCGAAGACCATATAAGTCCAGTTCCATTTTATCATTTCCACGATAATCCGAAGCCGTACAAAAGACCATGTGATGCGATACGAATCGCAAGCTTGTTTCACTGGTCTTCCTGCGCAGTGCTGAACATTCTCTCATTTGGTGGTTTGGATTACGGTGACAGATGGTGCGATCGACCAGAGCTTTAAATGAGGAAATTCCGGTACAGAATCAGGTCTTACTTGTTGGTAATTATCAACGCAAAAAACACCATGAGGAAAAGGTTAACTAGACCACTAGAAAAATTAAAACATTAAAAAATCAAAATAATTTCAAACAAGGAATCAACGAAGAAAGGCTTAAACACGCCAAAAATTCTTATTTGATTTGAGTTTCAATCTATATATTACTTGTTTGTATATATGAGTTTTTTTTGTGCCTTGTCATTTGATGATATGCATAACGTGGTTATGAAACCCTGGATGTCTGCTGTAATATTCTTGTAAGATTTAAAGTAAAGATTTTCCCTCTGGAGTTTTTTGAAGGAATTTCCTTGTGATCTCATTTCATATCAATTAACAAAGTAAAAGTAAACTTGAAGAAAAAAACATTTCCTTATCTCGTCTAGCAGAATTTAAACACAATATCTATGTAGCTAATCATATTGCTTTAAAGGATAATCTATGATACTAATTGTGACTATTGCAAATTTTACTATTACGAATGGGAGTTAGTCTCGGGCTCGGGACCTCAAAGATTTCTAGCTGTCTATAGGACTCTCCACATGAGTACAAATTTGGTTAATGTTCTAGATGATGCTGGCGTATGCACACATTGAAACAAAATTGAAACTAAACTAATTATAGTAGCACTTGTCCATATTTATTTTCAAGTAAAATAAATCCATTTTTGACAGTTTATACTGTGTTTTCGAATTCGATAACTAGTGAAAAATAAATTTACAAAAAGCAAAAGTTTCGAGTCATTATTCCCATACGAATGATCATCGCTATCTTATGTATCATTTCATCTACATACGTATTGTTTGTACAACTGCATGAATGTAAATTATGTAAAACATCGATTTCACCGTCACTTACTTCATCTTCACCAAGACTTTTCTGTTGGATTATACCGGAAGTAAGGCCTTGAACCGCTAACTTTATCTGCATTAAATCTGCATGCGCTTGAAATGTTAATCCCCATGAATACGCAGAGGTTTTGAAACTCGGGAATTTTTTTCTTGCTTAACGTTCTTTTCTGCGGTACGCTTAAAAAAACGGAAGCTAATTTCTCCCCACTCTTTTTGCAACTTTAGCTCACTCTTTACCTTCCTTGGTTTAGTCGCAATCATTTTTGGAATTGCGTTAATTTTTTGGTGGTTCTTGTTTATATTTTTATAGTTCATTCAGATTAATTTTGTTGCACTATACAGTTTTAAATCCACAGTTTCAAATATTTTTATAACCGTTTAAATGGCCAATAATTAAATTGTATCTGTTTATTTTCAATTATTTTTGTGTCATTCTTTTGCTATTGTTGTTACTCCTTTTTATGATGAATTCTTGAGTGTTATTAATGCCAAAATTTTGTTATAACTGCTTACTGCCATTTCTGGATTTCATTAAAATGAATAAAAAAGGAATTTCTTGTAGCGATGTGGGCGGCGTTTTTTAATTACATCCTGCTTGTAACAGCGATTTTTCTCATTTCCCGTCATTTCATGTTCCATAGAAACCGAAGTAACTTTGTATTTGCAAAAGTATTACTTCATTTCGCTCCTCACGCAGCATACCGCGCTTCGTACCCCTCCCGAGACATCCCTTGCGACTGATTCCAAACAAATTTTCCCCCATTCCATCGACTGCGTTGTTCCGTCCTGTTTACACGCTCATCGGTACTCAATTTCGTCTTCTTCTGCCGCGGCGCGAAAGAAATATTCGCGGGGGAATATATTACCCCGCAGAAGACGCAAGTTGTCGAGTTTTCAATATCCTGCTCCTTAATCGCGGCGATTCCGACGCCTCTCACTTCCGCACGCACGACTCCCTTCAACTGTTCGCCACAAAAGAGAGTAGCGAACTGAGTTAGCACAAGAAGAAGAAGAAGATGGCTTCCCCGTACGACACCCTCCTTATCTCACTCTAGGAGCGAAAGGATCTTACACGTGTCTTTCGCACGTCAGCGTGATGAGATGAATTTTCCCCTCCAACCAGCACGCGAATTTCAATTTCCTTCCTTCCGGTAAACAAGGGCAGCTTTTCTTTTTCATCCCCCCTCATGTCACGTCCCCATTGATCCGCTTGTGTCGCTGAGAGCGCATACGTGTGACGTCAGGGCGTCGGCCCCTCCCTCCCACACCTACTCTTAATCTCCCCTTAAGCCGAATGCCGCTTGTTTGACGCGCGATGATGCTGCTGTCTGTGGACCCCAAGATGAGATGTCTGTCCCCCGCGGTATACTTGCGCCGCGTCTTCATAGGGAATGAGGGGTCAAGTCGGGTACTTAGCTTAGGACCTCGAATATTTTTAAGGGAAAATTGTAGTCCACCAAAAAAAAGGGCTCGTTAAAACGCGGAGTTGAATCGAGGCATTCTTTCGAGTGTTTACTCCTTTCAGAGATGAAACGGTGGAGGTATATTACGCTCGTGGGGACCCGAATCAGAAAGATAAGGGGGCTATGAAGTAATGCGAATATATATGTGAAGCTTTAATTGCAATTGCGAGATGAATGAATCTGGCACTAAAAAATAAAATTCGTTATGCAAAATACCACGTGTTAATTTAATTATTTAGATCTGGTGATGAACTAAGGTAATTCGAAACCGGTCATGAAATGAATTTATCAAATAGAATCATACAAATTGAAATTTATTATTCCAGTATTGAAATGCCACTATGTGTGGGTTTCATCTATAGATTTTAACTTAAGCTGTACTTGACCGAAATTTTCATAGAGTCTTATGAGTTTATATGAGAGTAGCAAGTACAAGAAGAGCAAGTGAATTCAGAAAGTACTTAAGTGAAGAGTTAAAGGATAATATTTCAGTTAAGTTAGACTCTTTTTCCCCTTCATAACTCTTAGATTTTTCAGATTTAAATATTCGGAATTTTAAAGAGTAGACACCCAATTTCATATCACTCACGGAGATAACTACTGTTGTTAAAGTAAACCAGGAATCTACTAAACGAGAGCAGAATAATTTCTACAACAGTATAAAGATGATTTATTACTTCTTTCAGTATCTAGGACATGCAGAAACTATTTGAATCTCTAGCAAAGCAAAATCTAAGTCTCGTGCAATATATGTCTAAAACTTCATCCAAGATGCATGTAGTTGCAAAGCGAAATTGCAGATACATCTTGGCATACAGAATTAGATTTTCTCGAATCGCTCTCCCCTGATTTCTTCCGTGGAATTCCTGCCTCCCCTTTTCGACGCCTGTCGACTTCATTAAGGACTGATTTCTGTTTCTCCCCTCTATTCCCTTCCTTTTCGAAGGTATGAATGTCTTGTTTGGGAACCCCGATGATGACGCTGTTGCGTTACACCTGGTTGCCTGTTGAATAATAGCTTGGCGGAAACCGTCGGGCTGATATTATTTATGAGATGAATAACTTTTGGAGATAATGAAAGACGAATAGATAGAAATCACTTTTTTGTTGGACAAATTATTATTTTATATCTGAGAAACAGCTATTAATTTCTCTTTTCTTGACATGAAATTTAGTGTTTAATATAGAAAAGAACTACTTTAAAAATTAGACATGGTTACAGGACCGTGGTTCTTCACTCTGTTAACAGGATGTTTTTTAATTAATCCGGCATAGTAATTCAGTGGTTACAATAGCTCGCCTGAAAGTTGAAGACCTGGGTTTGAGCCCAAGAAATGTCGATATGCTTCACGTCCTTTTCTTTGATATATAAAAGAAATGAAAGAGAAAATTCGCTTAGATACTGTTTTTCTTTTCAGTTCTCCCTCCGAATCGACAGGTTGTTATTCATTGCTCGCTGTTCAAATTTGAAATTAGATCTAGCAAAATCTTTTATATTAAACTTTATAAAAATATGCTCATTATCCTATGGAATAAGATAATGAAACCTTGCCAACTGAATATGCTAAGGTAAATTTCGGTTTTTCTTTTTTTTCTAATTGATGTGTGCTACCAGGACTGACCATTTAGAAAACCGGTTGAAATATATCCATATTGGCCCCTAATAATATATATTGGTTCGTAAATAAAGTATAATATTTGAAAAATTAAAATTTTCTACTGATTTACTGCTTTATTCCGGCAAAACCGGCAAGTATCCTTTTTAGAATGGGCCCCCTAAAAAGGGAAGTCCGGTTCCTAGGCATATACCGAAGCCCCCTGTTGGCCGGCCCTGATTGCTACTAGATTGTCACTACCACAGCCCGAGCAGTCAATTCCATGAGTATCATCTCTATTTTTGTTGACCTCATAAAAATGAATCTTCGTAGGCAAATCATCAATTTTTCTCATAAAGCTTTTTGGTAGCGAGTAAAACTAAAATTATCTTGCTCAACTTTGCATTTGAAAAAATCTTAACGTTTCCTCTCTTGAAACATATACGAGTATATAATAGATGTAAGAGAATTGCCAGTAAATTATATAATCTATGTAATCTATATAATCTAACAGATACGCAGTTTGCTTAACATGTTGCTCCCTTCAATTTCGAAGAAATATAAACTTAAGTATCACATATATATATTGCTTTGCATTCTGAAGGTGATCATTTCGGGCTTCCCGGTGTTTCTGATTTATCCAAATGTAATTCTCTAAGTATACCCTTACCAATCAACGTATGTAGCTTTGAACGGTTCTATTTGCTTCCATGAG
Source organism: Pachydiplax longipennis (assembly GCA_036926295.1). Classification (NCBI taxonomy): domain Eukaryota; kingdom Metazoa; phylum Arthropoda; class Insecta; order Odonata; family Libellulidae; genus Pachydiplax; species Pachydiplax longipennis. The sequence goes on from JAVFKF010000012.1 coordinate 26,063,484, forward strand.
TTTATCTCTAGTCATTTCCTTGTTCTCCCATGCTTGATCTATCCCTGGCCCCATTAAATCTAAGCAAGAGTTATTTCGATAGGGAAACGGTAAAACAAACCTTTAAAACTTTACATTAAATTCAAATTAAACTAACCTCTCTGTTTGTGAGACGCTGTGTGAGAGATCCACAATGTGTTAATATCTTAGATTACCATTAGATGGCGGAGGTCTAATGCATATGCAAATGAGCAGCTTCCTCAAAATTCCCGCAGAGAGCGATAGGGAAGCGTTTATCTAATCCGATAAGTTCTGACGTTCTATTTTTCCTTCGCAGATCAAGCATCACAATCCGCGACATTCTTATTCGTACTGTAAGTGTAACTATAACTTTCTTTTGTGTAATAACTTTTTCTTGTATTATATTTACTGCTAATTGTGCATTCTGTTAAAGGCTTTGTTAAATTTTCAGGGATATATATCGAATTGCCTTTAACCATACTATATTTCATTTGAAAATACTCTATAAATATAGTATAAATATCTATATTATAGAAAGTATAATTATAAGTATAAGCTCAATTTTTCCGCAAATGTGGCATAAATAAAAGATAAAATAGGTAGTGTAAGATTAGTTACAAAAGTGATAAAATTACGCGAACTTTAAAACCAAGCGCACCGCCGAAGGAAGAATAATTTGTCGTGTTAATGGAGAGTTAGATTATGTGAATAAATCTCAGCTGAACATTCTTGAGAGTGTTTATGCGTATATTCCGAGTTTATGTGAGACATATCAAAGCGTAGCTGTACACACGTAGCCGACGGCAGATAATCCGCCAGAGTCTCAATTATTAGAATCGATTTTAAAGCGAAAGACATGTTAGCTGTCGTATCACGGCAGCTGTGACTCTGCAGTGACCTCAGTCTCAAAGGTGCGTGAAGCTTGACGCTGTGAGGGAGCGTGACCCACCGAGTTAAGCCGGCGGTAGTTTATCTAGCGGTTGAGCCATAGCTCAACAGTCCACAGGATCACGAGCGAAGCTGCACGCGTTATACGCTCGACTATGGCGACATTTCGTCGCTGAGATATTAAATGTACGAATTACAAGGTTCGCTCAGGAAATCCGCTATCTGCAATCCCTTGCGATTCCCACTGCAGAATAAGTTCTTTAAAGAAGTGCAGGGACCAAAATTTGGCGGAAAACTAAACTTGTGTGTTGTAACTAACTTAACTATGAATTTTTTGAAACTTGTTTTAAAAAACGGATATGATGATGAACGGATTATGCATTTGATACATGTTTTTATATCTCTATTCCTTTACGACTTGTGAAAATGGTGATTATATTTGCTTTTAAATAGGGTTTAAGGAACATTTTAAATCAGAATTTCTATCGCTTTCAAAATACTTCTAAGATTAACTTCTGTTTCTCCGTCTTTTTCTCAGTCAACCTAACTCCGATATATGATACTTTTGTTGAAAGACAGAAAAGATGATACTTTAGTTGATCAACGATTTCATTAATTATTCGCTCGCTGAGGTAAAGTTACTTGTCCACTTTGGTGAATGTCTTAGAAAGATAATAATGCATGAGCTTTAATTATTTTTCTACAGTATTTATTCATTTCCAAACTTTCTCAACTTTGAAGAGGCAAGTGAAATTCAGCATTCATTAAGATTCACAATAAGGGAGATGTGGAATGGGAAATCGTCGAGTCATTATTTTCAATCCAAACACAGCATCTCCATCTATTGGAATCATACCCAACTGAGTAACCATAGCGTTTTAAATTCAGTTAAAACTATGGTCTTTAAAAAAAACTCAGTAAACTTTGAAAAACATATACTGCAAATCGTTTAAGCAAGATATTTAAGAAAATTGTAATAGAATTACCTATTTTATATTATGATATTAGCTCGAAAGAATTAAGTTTTTTCGATCTGAATGTGAAATATAATGCTTTTTAATACTATATGGAGGAAATAGAATGACCTAACAGATGATAAGAAGAAGAATAAGGAGAGGAAAACAGCAGTTTAGCTCCCTTGCTTTTCCTATTTGTATATAATATAGTAGAACCTTGACCTATTGCTCTCGAATCAGTCGTTTTCCCAGATCTAAAGTTCGTTTTGTATATTCCCGACTGAAGCCCATTATATTAAAAAATACTAAATTCATCATTCATTGAGCTGTTATTTTCCCATTTTTATTGCTCAAATATATTGTTTCCAAAATTTTCCAATTCTTTGGAAGCAATAAAAGCCTTTATCTACGCCTATTTATAACGTCGAAGAGAGTAACAAGTAAAAACTGGCAAATACAGAAGTATCCCTTTTTATTTAAAACGAATTTCTGTAAGAAAAAAGATAACCGTCAACATTTTCTTCAAGAATCAATAAAATTGAATCATTGTTCAAGGTACATTTTAATGTTTATCATACCCCTGTTATTTTTCCTTCCATATTTTATGGTTACTACAGTACAGATTATACTATCTATAAGCTCTTTTATGTTACTTTTGTGATAATGTAAGATGAGTTCCTATGTTCCTCTTCCATAGTTTTCCCGCTAGCATAATTTTTCCCCATTTACATTCGAAAAAGACAGATCGAGATTCTACCGTATGTTGCCCATGAAATATTAAGATAATAACTCATAATGTTCTCATTGTTTTCAAAGGATTTCATTCCACTAATCAAGCACAATTTGCCCATGGAAGCATTTTCACAGCAATCCCACGCGGTTCGAGAATGCTCGAAAATGAACAAGGGAACCCCAACAGATAAATTTTTCCGCAACGATGGAGTGTGTTCGGTAAAACGCTAATCGTTGGCCAAAACGAGAGGGTTTGCTTTCGGATGCTAAGTTCTCGTGATGTAGGGGAGAGACGGCTGTTTTTGGAATGAATGCAAATGAAAACTGCCAGCCATAATTAGTGGTTGGTAGTTTTCATTTTGGAAACTAACTGATCACAATTAAGCCTATCAGATGCAAAGCTCAGTTCACCGCACACGGAATGAAATAACTAACCCTCAAATCTTTATTCATCGTGGATTTAATTTACTAAATTTCAACTAATGGTGGAAACTCTGTTGCAGACATGCTTATTTAGTATTTTATCCTTTCCTAGCCTGCGCAGGGCTGATTTATTGTTTTACTTAGCTTGCTAGCGCTGCGAATACTTTTTAGAGCGTTTCCAACAAATTGGCAGCGCGTTATATATGTCTTTGACTGCCACAGTCAAAAAAATACGGCGTCACAAAAAATTGGGTGCGCGTTTGTTCCTTTCTCTTCTTCCCTCACCAATATTTTGAATTACTTTCTTGGAGACGCGTACGCATTGGGGAGCAAAAGAGACTCACGCCCTCTTTCAAGGATTCTTTCTCCACATTCTTTGTTCCTCCTCTCCCTTTCTTGAGAATGATGAAATTCAGGTACGCCTCGCTTTTATGAATTAATTCTTCACAAACAGTAGTACGTTTAGAGGGAGTTTGTATACAGAGGTATAATTTTACATGGAAAATAAGGCATATATAATACAGGTATGTTCTTATTAGAGGTGGAAAAAATTCCGTTAGTCGTTCGTCTTGACCAACGTCTTCTAGGTATCGGAGCAACAGGAAAGGGTTAGATTACCTACTTCTAGGAACACGCAATGCTCATTTCGGTAGCCATGTTATTAACTTCGAGAGTTAAACATAAGATGAACCTCAGAAACGCGAAAAATGTAAAATGTATGTTATTTTATGATTAACTCTTGAGGATGATACGAGAATAGCTATCGTATTATAGCATTCGAAATGTGCAATAGTATTTCCTTATAGTCAGTAATCCCGGCCCTTCCCAGTGCACCTAGAAGACATCGCACACGAAAAATGACTAACGGAGTGTCTTTAACCTTTAATTTATTTACAGTCGTTTTCCAATTTTCTTTTCTTACGTTCTCATGCTGTAATGTCTCCGAGGAAATCATCATAGAACGTTTATATGACTGTGCGTAAAGATTCTTTTTTATAATTAAAAGAAGCAAGGCAACGCTAATCAAAAAGACTAAAGATATGAAGAACTTATTCTTCTGATGAGGAACAAAACTTCAATAATAACTACCATAAATGATGCATGCGAGAAATATCTTTCTGAGGGATAACTTATCAGTGGAGGCGGTGTTGATCAGGAACATGGAGACGCGTTCGTCTAATCCGTGAGCAATTAAATCATATTTTGAACACTACGTCAATTATTATGACGCAGGGGCTGTGCTAAGAGATTTTTGTTTCATGTGGAAGTGACGCGAAGAGCCATGTAAATATAATCGATAATCTTCATTCTTTACTTTTATAGGATAAATCGAATCATCATCTTTCTACACTTAAACTGTATATAAATCACACTTAAAATTGAAAAAATATTTTGTGTAAATATCTATAGTTTTTAATGTAAAATAGTTGAACTATTCAAATGGTGAATACAAAAATCCTGGCTTTTGTGAATCGGTAGTTCATGAAGCGATACATAGCTTTAACAATTAGGATTGTGCTTCGAGAAACGAGGATGACTTCTGATTTGTTAATTATCAGGCGAATATATTTGGATAAAATGTAAGTCATGGTTGTTTAAGTCTTCCTAGATCTTTCGTTGAAAACCTCTAAAGCGTACCGTTCTTGTACCCCGCTTTCTTAAATTGAGACCTGAATACGCTTCTTTTTTCTAGTAGTTTTCCGTGATTACTGAATTCACGCTAAGTGATTGCTTACGCGTCTTCGCCGTCGTTGTCGTACAGCCTCCTCGAATCACGAGCATCGCAAATTGAAATCCCAGACTTGCTCACCGAATCTTTGGAGAACAGTGTGATTCCGTTAGCGCTTAGAACAAAGTGGGAAACGCTCTTTTGTTCGGATAGTGGGCGTATCCAGGCAAAATACTCTCGCGACTCTATTTATATGCAAAGGGAACTTTAGTTACAAATTTACGTTTGGGTGTCTTGCCGCTCCCTCGGGCCTCTAAAAACGTTTTTGTGCGTCGCACCGATTCCGGCGAGCAAACTTCCTCTCATCGCGCCTGGAATTAAATCCTACCATGCATAGCGGCGTACAGAGAGTGAAAGTCAGAAGATAATGAATGAACGAAACGATTGTTCCTCTTTCCTCCGCTCAGCTTGGATTCCGAGGAAGCAAAAACAGCGACGTTCTTCTTCTCCGATATCAAATTCCGCCGCAAATGCCGTCTCCCGTAGCAACGGAAGATTGAAGCAGGAATAAGACCTTCGCGTGGAATTCCTCGAGACGTCTCCCCGTGAGACCTGCAGGGCAAACAAAGGGGATCCCTGCTATTGGGAGCCTCTGGATTAATCGAAAGTCGGAAGCGTATTCACTTTAGGCGTTCTTTTCGAAAGCGGGGTCGCCTCTCCTTTATGAAAGCGAGCTTCCGTGTCGTTGAGAAATGGCTGAACCAATGTTTTTCGTAGTGTGGTCCGCGAGGGTTCATTATTTGTTATCTTGCGACTGAATGAGCTCCACCACTTCAACACTCACCAGCGTACGGCGTTGGGGGAAGAAATAAATACTGCAACTGTCAGTGCTTACTTCAGGCTGGGCCAGGACCGGAAAGGATCCGTAAACCGAAACAAAAAAGGTTATTATTTCCGGAATGAATACCGAACCCGAACCGAAAATTTTAAATTCTAGAATGTTAGAATCCTAAATCGAAACGGAAAAATAACCGTTTCTAGTTATTTTCCGTTACTGTTATCGGTTCGCATTCTCATAAGGTATCACAGTTGTTATGTTTAAAAATGAATGCAACGCTGGTTTGTAACTGACTCTATAACATAACAAATCTTTTATTATTTCCTAATGGCAAAAAGTATTATTCCAAAACTTAATCAAAAGAAATTTTATAAGAGGATCACATATAATCAAAAAAATGTGTTTATTTCGTTGACGATTGGCGAGTGTTTATTTCATTGACAAAAACTGTTAGAACCGACTTGACAGTTTCTGCCGAAGCGAAACCAAAGCCAAATAAAAATTTTAAGCCTTTTCATTGAACCGCAACGAAAACCAGAAAGAAAATAATTGCGGTTCAAAACTCCGCTTCAGTTGGATTGCATACGATACATCCATTTCAGTATCCTTTGGAATATTAAAGTTCATAAGAATAATTTACGTTAAAATTACAAGAACAGGGGAGAATTATTTGATTCCCTTCTAATAAGTTGTCTAGCATCCGGTCTATGACCTACCGTCACGATTTAATTAGGACTTAAGCTGGTTGGCTTGGATTTAGGTTACTAAAACAGTCTTTATTTATAAAATTTATTGTTAAATTCATAGTTAAATTCATGTAATTACCGACAGGAAATCTTTCATTAGTAAAAGAGGGGATAAAATAACACTTTACTAGTGTAAATAATAACACCTAACTATTATTAAGGTTCGAAATAAACGCGTTGATAGAATGGTAGAGGATAGATTCTATTTAGCCTATTTATTCATTTTATAAATCATTTGTTTTATTTGTACGTTCTTGAGCTTCTGAGCATAGATTTGATGATTCTTGACAATTGCATGCAGTTTATTTCCCTCTTTAATATCGAACATGTCGATGCTGTATCTTTCATCAACTTATGCATGTTAGAATTATTGTACCATACCGAATTTATCGGATTATTTTCCTGAGTTGATCGTATAATACTTCATTCTTGCATAACTGGGCGCCAAATTCGAGTCACAGACGTCCTTGATGCTGCATCCATGCGAATTATTTTTCTTTTTGAAGAACACTGCATAAGGTTTATATTGAGTATTTATCGAAGCGAAAAGTTAGAGTCATTTAGACATTTAGTGCTATCAGACGTGGATTTCAGCTCCAAATAATTTGACGAGGATCAATGAGATGAGCTTCGACGGCAGCAAAATAAGCGCATAAAATCATTTTCCATCCTTCCATCGTCCCACTTGACGCTTTTCACGTTGGTGAAGTAATAGGAAGCTCTTACTGCATCCTCGTTGCCTTTGATCAATCTAACCTCTCTCATAACCTTTGATCGGCCTTTCATAGATGCTCGTGCATGCATGTTATTCAATCGACCGCCTTAGTTTCATAGTCACAGGTATAGAAGTATTCTCGCATTTTTTCCTCATTTTCAGCAAAGATCTTTATATCAGTCTTTGTAAGAGACTCCACTGACTGAGCAGCGTAGTAGTAAGTCCTCTATGTAAAGCAATCGTTGGAAGGCTCTGAAAGAGGCCAGAATATGCTGGAAAGTAAATATATGGTAAAAATGCCTCACTTTTGGTGATCATTAACATTAAAGTCCGCCGGGAATAGAAATCAGGGCACATTCGCTGATCCGAATCAATGATAAAACAAGGTAAACGGAGAGCGTAATAGAGGTTCTATGCTCCATTTTCTCTCCGTAGGGAATCAGAGAGCGCATAATGGAGAACTTAGTGCCTCGTTGAAAGAAACCGTATTCTACAGTCCAATCAACTGCTAAATAATCACCAACCATATGCGCAAATTTAGGTCATTGAACTTAATCTTCGATATAACTTTAATTAGTTGTAGTATATTTAAAAGTGCTTCGATAGCTAAGTCATCCGGCACAAATGGGTCTCTACCGGAAATCGAACCCCAGACCGTTCGTATCAAAGTTGAACTCCCTACCCACTTAGCTATCTGGTAGCCCATAACTTCAATTTTACTTCATACACATGTTAGTTTCATTTTGACTCAATGATTATGATGATTACCTTCGCTGACATTTTTCTTGTTCTTTTTTTGCAGAGACTAAATTCAGGAAGTCTTCGCATCTTAAAACTTCGGAACTGTTGATGGTGACTCAGTGATCTGTTTTCGCACATCTCTGCAGCATAATTCACGTCCTCACACAGTTCATCTGAGTGTGGACTGCCTTCAAAGTGTGGAAACCTTCATCCTCTTGAAGAGCGCTTCCAATTTCTCCTCTACTCTGTGTTCATTGGTGTCAAAATGTGTATTCCCTGAAAAATAGTTCGACATTTCCCAAAAGGAAACTGACATGTGAATCCCTTTCAGTGGAATTTTCGAAGTGCCCCTTTTAATCAATGGAAATCGAAATGGCGGACCCTCGTCCCTCCGTTCCTCTGCTTCCTAGTTACTAAGAGAACCACGACACTGACCGAAATGGAGAAAAGTGGAGGAACGATGACCAGGAGCTTCCGGTACGACACATACCACCATCCTCCTCCACCCCCGCACCAGTACGTAGCCCACCCGACGCACCACGCGCATCCGCACCACAACTTGCACCAGGAAGCCACCAAGCTGCAACAGTACGGCGAACAGTCCAAGAAGACGGTGCCAGAAGAGAAGTTGAGGCGGAGGTGCTGCCGTGGCGTGGCCACCGGACTATGCAGCAACCTCGGTGTGTGTGCTCTTCTTTTATCTTACACTCTACTTGGCTCGTTCATATTTATGGCTATAGAAGGCGGTGGGGAGACTGATTCGCGTCGATCAGCATCCCGACGTCCAAATGGCACTCACGGAGAGAGCCCTCTGCCTTCATCCTCTGTCGGTTCCTCCCCTTGGCTCTTGAGCGTATCTGCAGGCCCCAGAGAGAGGACCGTCGAGAGCATATGGGACATTACCGTGAGTCTGAACATTCTTTATCGGGAGAACTGGACGCGACTTGCTGCGGAGGAAGTGGCCAAGTTCCAGGAGTTCCTGGTGCAAAGGCTCGCAGAAGAGTGGGGCCCTCCCCCGACGCAGCCGGCTCCTCTCGCGGCTCGCTCTCTGGAAGCTGCGGTCCCCACGCCGCAGGTCTATCATGAGTGGAACTTCGCGAGAGCCTTCCTGTATTCATTGACGGTGCTGACTACAATAGGTGAGTACTCATAAGGTTAAGCTTCCGAAAGAAGTAGTATGACGGACATCACACTGTTGAGGAGGTTATTACTAAGTAAATACCATAGGAAGTCGGATTGTTTAGAGAGAGAGGCGCTTGCATGAAACCCTTGAGTATCGCTGACTAACGAGAAAAGCATATGCCCTCCCAAAAGTCGGTCATCCGGCATCTTTCGTTGTCCTGTCGACGAATAGTATCCATGAAAAAGCATGAAATTAACAACTAGCTAATCACTAGCGTATGTCTAAACTATTCCCTTGATTGTAACTTATCCGTTAACTCTATCCGTTCTTTTAAACGGGATGAGAGTTGCGTTCTCCGGTTTGTGTTTATCTATCTTTTCTCTCTAGGGAATCCTTCAGCCATTTCTCCCTAAAATCTTCTAGGGAATTCACGCTACTTCCAAAGTTACGGACCAAAGTTAGTTATCATTACGGACGATTTATTATATTTAGTGTAGTTGCTGTGTTGTACGAAGATAGCAGTATTTATTTCCTTTGTAAATTCCTAAAAATTCCGTTTATATCACTCACTATAGGTTTTTTTATTTAAAAAATATTCTAACTAGATATTAAAGATAATTATAACCGTATAACTCGCTAATATAAAGCGATAACATTAACTTTTATCCATATTATTATCCTCATGGATGATATCAACGAGCATTCAAGCTTTTATGACAGATACATGAATAATATGGCTGATATGAAATAATTCTACGATAGTTACGATGGGTTACTAACCTCTATGTGAGATCGAGTTTCCTGGTTATACTGACTCAGATTGAGAATAAAACCTCTCTACTACTCCTAATGACCTTACGGCGTATAATATCTTAGTTATAAAAAATAACGCATTTGAAATAATGATTCAAAGTCACCATCGCTATTTTGGCGAGTTTCTATTCTTACGGTAATTTAACTGTAATTTCTAACATTTTCTTGATAGTTGCCATTTATTGCACATTCCTAATTTACTACACGGTACCATAATTTTACAATTAAATTTTCAATTGGCTACGCTTTTACGCTTCGTTACTCTACTTATAAATGTGAATGGTAATTCTGACCGATGCATTCACTGCAAAGGACATACGACGTCCCATGTACGTGTATATGGCTGCAGACCATTCTCTCTTCTCGGAAGTCGGGTACAGTTTAAACAGAAATATCGAGGGAATTCAGGCGAGTCTTCTTTTGCTCTTAATTGGACAGAGGACGGAATTTCCCCGGAAACTTAAGCTTTGGCATCCGTCAGCGAGAAGGATTAGTTTATCGAAAAGTCCTTTGGAAGAACAAAAGCGATCTCCTCCTTTGAAAGGAACAAGTTTCAGAAATCTCTACGACTTAAGCATCGCAGAGAGACTGGCACAAATCTTGGGTTTGGTCCATAACAAAGGGAGAGGCAGACAGCGAAGCCTTCTTCGTTCAAAAGATTCTCTTTCTGTCAAAGATTTTCTGCGCAGAGAGGTCTCTCGAGTCAAACGCAGAGAAAGAAAACGGACCGAATGCAGTCGCTGCTTCTTCCGAGATTCTATTCCACTCGGCTCATTGGTGACGGGACATTTCTCCTAACACATGCTACCCTAGGATTTCTTGAACAGAAATAGCTTTTCTTCTAACCTCAAGTTAAACTAATGATGAACTACTAATGCTATGGTAGTTATGGAATGCTGTAATTCTTCATGGCTACAACAAAGCCGTGTTTATAACTTAGTATCTTTTACACGGTGTATCGAACCGTTATATTTTCGTTCAGATTTTTGCTCCGGTTCAACTAGAAAACCAAATTTCGGCTCTATTCCGGTTTTGCTACTGTCAACGTCAATCCTATTCAAACCGTTTTGTTTTTCAGACCATTGTAATATAATACTCCTCTGAAAGTACCACTTATTATTTCTAGTTTGTTTATGCAAGCTATATTACAAATATATTACTAATATTATAACTGAAAGTCAAGAGATATGCGATATTGAATAAGACAACGAAGCAATGGAGAATAAATAAGTACATCAATAATTTATATGACGAGTCATTTAATATACATTATGCGAGCTCTTGTGCATGAAAATTTTTCCTGAACGTGACTAATTCTGCATAGCTTTCAAAGAGAGCAGCGTTGTATTCATCTCAATTATTGGTAATTACCGATTAATAAGCTAAACCCTTCTTTATGGAAGGAATAAGTAATTCTAAAGCAGTTGCCAACGGGTCATTAAGCCAAATATTATGAATGGTAACGATTTCGATATCGCTGCTTATATCCGTGCGTATATATTGTATTTTTTCATTGAGTTCTACGAGTTATATAAAAATTTAAAATGCTATGTTAAAAATAAAAATGAAATTTTTAACATCATTCCAATAATAAATCAAATTGTCTCTCTTAGCCGATTGCATTAGGATTAATAATATCTGAGTTGGTCGCAGGAGAAGACTGGTTAGCTATCCCTGCTCTATGCTACCATAACTGCAGCGCATCAACACGAGCATTTCATTGCCATAATCATGCACTTTTGGAAGCTCCCTCTTCTCTACCTCTCAGCTCTTCAATTTTTCACTCTTGCGACGTAGTAGGTTTGAACGGCGTTCCTCGCTCATTGCCAGACCACTTCCAGGATAATCACTCTGTCTCATAGCTCCCAAATCCCAGAATAGTCCTCGAAACTTCGAGACATTTTTAAGAACTCAATATAACTTGCACATCCAACGGTCCACCTCATCAAGAATTCTTCTCTAACGGATGTCCATTCATTCCTTCTCTTCCCATTCAGCGCTTTTAAACCTCAATCTTTGAATCTCTGCAATGCTCTCCACTCTTCTGCTTTCCGATGATAGTAGAACAATGCTCATGGTATTCTATGGAAAATCAGGTTAATTACATTTAGCTCTCCATACACAACAGACGTCGTAGAATATTTATATCCATTCTTTGTTAACTCGCGCATTGATTAGTCGCATCTTTTATTTTCTTCTATTTTATCTACTAAAGTCAGCTCTAATTTGCGCTTCCTTCGCCTTTTTACGATTTCAATTTATCGCTTATTATAATTGGAACCTTTTCTAGTCTCTTTTGTTTTAACTTTTTGATTAAATTTCGTTTATTGAATGCGTGTATTTGACGTTTCAACTGGTGAAAGTGTTCGGATTCGTAGGACGACATTCGGCAACTTTTTCTCCCTCTCCGAAGTTGGCTAAGGAGTTCCCGACGCTAATTTCGCATTTAATTTTCCCTTTTCCCATTCATTTGTTTTCCAAATAAGAGGAGGCGTGCGGAGACGGAAACTTTAAGTGGATTGCTACATTCCATCGAAAATTCTGCGGCAGATAATCGCCGCTCCGGAGAGATGAGGAGCGAGAGAATTGAAAAAGGCAAGTAAACTGCAATCTCGGAGATCAATTTCCTAGCGCTGGCGGTGGAACTTAAATGAAAAGTAGGAAGTGATCGTAGGTGGTCGGGGGCGAGAGTGAAAGTTCCGTGGGAGGAAAGAACGGAAACATGGGATGACAGCTTAAATGAGGATATAGAATTTCATTGGGAGGAGCAGTGCCTTGCGGGATTCTCTTCCAATTAACCACTCTTTACATCTCTTCCTTCACTAGCAACCCTTTTTCTCTTTATTAAGTTCCAAATCGAATCTCTTCATTCGGAAATATCTTTCTTCTTTTTTGGTCCTTTCTCTGCCTCCAATTTCCTGGCAAAAGCATTTCCTTGTGTCATTTGTGTAATTGAAAATAAACGAAGAACGGTGAAAGAAGAGACGGTGTTGGTCGAAGACATTAAGGGAGGTTGGGCAAAATTCCCATAAGGAAGAGGCTCGAGAGTGGATTTGGAATTATCCGGTTTAAACGAACTCGGATTCCGCAGGAAAAGGATTTCTCAGTGAGGCGATTAATGCGCAGACCATCCAGAAAACTGATAACTCTAAATTATGAGAAAATTTATGAAATTTTCACTAGTACTCGCCGAGGCTAATGATGCGCTTATAGATATATTCATGTGCATTTGTAGTACCGATAATAGATGTTAATGATTTCACGTGCGTTTAAATGAATTAACGTTTTCAAGGCTACAATTTTCATGCAAATTGACCTTTTGCCAGCAAAAGTGTTTGGGAAAATTAATAAAATTCTCTTATTTGTCCTTATTGATTTGAGAGTATTAATAACTCTGCAGATGTCCGAACTTTATAATTTATCATTTTCCATGGGTGGTCTGAAAAATTTCCCCATTTCTCGACATGAAATTCTGAAAATTTCTGAAAGTTTTCTGATGATTTCTGAAAAATTTGGGGTCGGAAACTTTTCAGACCACCCTCGTATAATACCAATCCATAAAGATCAGTAGTGCTATATTTTATCGAAAAATTCTTCATTGAATTTCAGCGATCTTATTCAAACAGAGAATAGGTTTATACAAATACTTCAAAATCTTCGCATTGCACTGGTTATATACCGGAAGATAAGATCTCATTTTTTCTCAAAAGAGTTACTATTTTTTACTAAGTACCTGTTGTACAGAATATTATATCAGAAGTTTTATGTAATTTAATTTCGTCTAGAGGATAATAACGAAGTTTTGACAAAGAATCCTAATTAAACTAGAACTTTTTGCTTCCGCAATATTCAATTCTTACTGTTGAGTCTTTTTCTTCTTTTTGCTCAGAGTTTGTCTTTTTTTGGTCCCTGGCAATTTGGGACAGTCTCATTGGGACAAAGATCTACGACCTTCTCGAGCTTTTAATGTTTCTTTTCCGCCACTTTCAGAAATAAATTCTCGCATTTTAATAACTTTGCTTTCCAATCTCGTTTATGACTCCAAGTTAAAATGGAATACATTCAATATAGGTTTTTTTAGCGGGTGAATTCGTTTTTCTTTGCCGAGTTTTGTGGAATCACTAATTGAATGTCGACAAAACGCAACGAAAGTATGGTTTAATTGTTTCTTATGAGGCTATCTGTAGATAAAAATTCCCCTTCCATATTTTGGGGAAGAGTGTAAACTCAAAAAATGCTTCATTCTACAGATGATAGTTTTCTTTTTTCTTCGCAGAAAATGACGATTCTCATAACAGTTGTTTTCTTTCTATTTACAATTTAATAAAATAATTATACCTAGGTTATACAAAAAGTAAGTAGTGTTAATCTTTATCATTGCATTTACTTCATCATATTTTTCTATACTTTTTATACATTATCCAGTATGAGTAAAGTCGATTTTCAACTAATAATTAGCAACACATTTCAAATTAAAAGATAACGAATATTTTTACTATCCCAAGGAAGAATAGACATGAAAAAAAGTTTTTTCTAGTCTATTCTTCCTTGGGATTTTTCCTGGGTGCACGCCATAACGTGCAAAATCACCCTTTATCCATTCCTTATTTTTATTACATCAAGGAGACATTTTGATCTAATTAATAACGGCCGATTTCATTGTGTGTCAATGACATCAGAATATGGATATTATCAGCTTATGGATATTATGGGCTTATGGAGTCTAATATGTTTAATGGGTATAATCGTATTTGTGAGGAAAGAGGTATGCACATTATCACTAAAATTCCGTGCTTTCGATGGATTGATTTTAGATGTTCATTTTTTCTGTTATGCGTTTCATTGGCCTCTTTATTCCCCATCTTCCTGTATCCTCTTCTCCTGACGGCCTTTTGCAGTGCGCACGTATCCACCGAGAGAGCTCTACTTCCTTCATCAGTGGCCTCGATTCCGATCCGTTCTTTCCGAGAGCTCTCGAACCCTATGCTCATCTTCTATCGGCCACACCATTGCTGCCACTCATCCGCCCCATTGGCACCATTTCATCCATTCCCATCTATCGCTTCGAAATTTCGGCATCGACTCGCCATAGGCCTCTCTGCTCTTTTTATGTCCATCTCTGAAGGCAGTTCTCGAGGTCGCCATCGACCACGTGCGTGAGATAGAAAGATTCTACTACATGCAAAAGATCCACTGTAAAACCAGGTTAAGACTTTTTCAGGATATAGAGAGAAAACTGTTTTTCAAATGAGATAAAGTTGTAGCTGAATTATCAAAACGTTTAAGTTGGAAAATAGAATGGAAGGGTATTTTAATTCTTTAAAATTTAAATAAGTGCTTTATTCTTTAATATGCAAATGGCACATCCTTATTTTGCTATATTTTTCCCAGTTGAATATGGGACATCTAGCGAAGTATTGTTGCATAATAGTGGTTGCCTTCTCGCCAAATTCTTGAAAAATTATCACCTCTTCGGACAAATAGCTCCTTTGCTACCTCATATTGGCCCTTATTCTCTCCACAATGAAGCAATTTTTCCCATGGACAGTGGGAAAAAATCTGCTTCGTGGTATCACAGAATTATTCATTCTAAACCAGCGACTCATATGGAAACCATTCAGAGGCAACACGAGGCAGAAGAAGAGAGAGGAAGGAGACGCAGATAATGCAAAAAAAATTCTCGAATGAGGCGGTCGATGGGCAGAAGCGGGTTGCGGTGCATCTAGAGATCTGAGGAATTTTTACCATTTGATTCGTTTAGTAGGTACAGGGACCAGGGTAAAGCCGCGTATTCAGTGGGATAGCGTCGTAATCGGGATGTTCTTAAACGGGTTGGAGTGAAAGAAAAGAAAATATTCATTAATTGCCTTTTTAGCCAAATTAAAATAGAGGAATATCAATTTTCAGTACTTTGTATTATTTTACACGGTTTTTATTTTATTTAGTATGAATGAATATTTCCCCATCTGTGATTAAAAAATTGGTAGTTGTGCGTTTGCTATATCGAATTAAGATCCTGATCTTACATTACTTTTGTTTCTTATTTCCATACAGAATTAAGTCATCCTGATAATGAAATATTAATATGTATAAAACTAGCTAAGTATATAGTTATAGATATTTTTAATGAAATCTTGGGCCAAAATTTCATTTCATCTCAATAAATATACATATACAGGACACAGTTTTATTTGACGGTCTAGATCAAATGCAAAGACAGTGGAGCATATCTGCATTATACACAATAAAAAAGCTAATGAAAGAATTAAAAATGTAGGGCTTAGTATGTAGACGTAGGGAACTACACCGATAAAGGCGAATTTTGTTTCGGCTATGGTGATCAATGACAAATAAAAATTAAAGGAAAAGTAAAAAGTATGTAGATTGATGGAAGATGAAGTAAAAGGGGTTGTAAATCAGAAAGAAAAATAAATAGCAGGTAGTCATGAAGGAATGGGAGGCTTGCAGAATGAGGTTGGAATGAGAGAAGTCGTTAAGCTGTATTTTGCAGGATCATTAATTAATCAGATATTTTCATAGTCTATTAAACTTTAGCGTTGAAACGAATGCAATTGATTCCGATGATATTAAGGCAAATTAGTAGCTCATTAGTGCATATTGAAATGCGGGTCATTTGAATTTAAATTCGATAGCGTTTTTCCTGCTAAAATGCGATACATAACAGCGGGAACAGACAGTTGCGTAGTCATATCTCACATTACCAGATATTTACCCTAAAATTTTAATTTTTGAATTTGAAATGAGATGAGAGCTCCTAATTTTAAATGACATTCATTATTAGTGCCACTAGCAAAGTGAGCTGTGGCTTAAAAATTTCACATTTTCTAATCACTCATTGAATTTTCATTATAGGATATGCAGTATAGTAATTAAAATCTCCATCATGGGCTAAATTAACCAAAGAGCTTAAATATAGAACTGATAGTTTTATAAAAACAGTTTTGATTCCTAGTATGGTAAATTTTAATTTCTTCGATATTTTATTAAATGATTTTTTAAAAAAGCCTTTCCATAAGTTCTGGAGACACCGAAGTGGTTCCTAAAGAACATGTCGTAGAGTTAATAACTTGAAAATATGCTGCTCTATTTCAATAATCCTCAGATAATTTCAGACGTATCATATCAAATGTGACCCTTGCTATCTAAGTAATATGCACATTAGTATTCATGCGTCTAACTGGTATTTTGGTTCTACGGAAATTTAGTCAGCGGTAGTTTGATCCTACAGTGATTCAAGTCCCGTGGTATTTTATAAAGAGCAGAAATAAGATATATATCAATATAATAATGTTATAATTTGAAAGTCATAATAAATTATCAATATACACTATTCAATAAGGGAATGAGGGCCAAAGTAAAACAAACAGAAATATTGTCTAAAAAAATACTATTGCGTTAAGGATAATGAGAGTCTACATCTTTGCTACCAGTACCAACATAATAAAACTTAGTAGGATGTGCATTATTTATTTTTTGTCCGCACAAGAATGAGAGCGGTTTGATACCCATCACTCTATTCGCTTACATTCCGGTTGGATTCTTCCTATCCAGCCACCGACTCAGGAGCAAAAACATTATATGTAACATCAAAAATTTGAGTAAATTCTTTACTATGGCATAATTAGGTCCGAGTGGGCCTCTCATCCTTATAAACTCAATTGCCAATACTCATTAAAGTTTTACATCTAAAACAAATAAGATCTAAAAGAGTTGGGTTTACCGAGTTAGGCGATGTGAAAAATCTTTTCTAATAGCTCTAATTGATTGCATCCATTTTCCACATATACGTTACACATCCCTGAAGGTGGTGTTGAAGACGCGGTCTGCTCAGGTACTGCGGCATTCTTTTAACAGGCAGCTGCGCGTTGTCCGTATTTACCCTAAGAATAATACGGCCCTTAGAAATTCCCTCGTAAAATACGAGAATGTCTCCCGCTAGGGGCAGACGCGTGTCGACACGTCCCAAATCGCAGGTGTGGACACGCCTCCGCCTTATGCCGCATTCGCACGTAAAACTCGAGATGGCGTGCGCGTAAAATCGTGACAGCGCTACACTTCCGGCGCGGAGGAACGTGGAAGTAAAGGAGAAATGATTTAGTGGTTGCTTAGAGAGGCTCCCAGAGGGGAGAGGGCGACGAAGAAGTCGTCCATTCACAGATAAAAGGACATTCTCCTTCACCAGTTGCTCAGAAAATACCTTTCGCCTATTTTCCTGGAAATTCTTCACTTACGTTACGTCCTAAATCTTACTTCTCTAATGCGGCGAGTTGTATGAAGGGCAATGTTTGCTTCCAGTTTTATCGAGGGGGCAACATCAACTCTGGAACAGGGTTTCTTATACTTGTCTCCTTTCGCCATTGCTTAGGATCATTCTGCCGCATACTACTGCAAAGATTCGCCTTTAAATGAAATTTTATCGCGATTATCCCGTTGGGTGGCACCGAACCGGATTAAGGCCACGATCTGACGCTTCCGAGGATTATGAGAGGGAGAGATGGAAAATAATCCAAACATAATCTGTGTTTTCGGATCAAAATATAGTCTTTTTTCGACTGCAGGATCAAATTTCATTATAATGAAAAATCCAGCTGACAAAAGAAATAGAATATTATATAACTAGTAGATGAGGTTTTCTATAAACTAAACCTCTGGTTAGTGTCCAAATGATCACTATGTAAACTTTTGTTCCCTTCGTTTCATTGATTATCTATCAAGATGCAAGTTAATTTAGATTAATTTTTGTAATTTTTAATATAATATCTGTAAATTTAAGGTAGAAGAGAGACAATTCTAACAAAGCCTCGTCAATAAAGTAAGATAATAACAGGGCAGTAATGATAAGGATAAATAAATGACTATGTATTCCTCCCATGAGGATTGGAAAAATTATCAATAAAGCAGGATGAAGTCAATATCTTCTGAGGAAATTTTTCGAAAAAAGCCGGTATTTTTAATAAACTTTAGGCAAAAAGATATTTTTCGAAAGAAAGATTTGGTATCTTTGGAGCCTACAAAGAGTAGCAAGAATATGTGTATAGAGATATATATGATAATAATGTCGCGTCGTGGTCCGAAAAACCACGCTACATAATCTTATTACATTATCAGAATGATTTAAAAGCAGAAATGAAAGAATGCATGGAGATTAAAATTATGGTAGATTATAATAGCAAAATTCGTCTTTTTGGGCTAAATTCCGATTTACAAGTCCAACCCTACATTTAAAAATTATAAAAGCGCATATACATTCATGCTCTAACCATTGGCGTAATCATCGGGGAGAGAGGAAGATTCCGCTAGATGACTCAAAATACTCAGTAGTACCAGAAATTTACCTAGGGGCTAGCAAGGAGTTTGAATTGAATCAGATTTTGAAGTTTTTTTCAGAATTACTATATATCTACCACATCCAATGACAAAACCTTAAAAGTTGATTAGAGATGAGTTAATAAGGAAATTTTCTTTAATCGCTCTCCCTTTGGCAAGTTTCTAGATCCGCCAATGTCCCTACACAGAATTTGAACCAACGACCTCAACAGCTGATTAAATATTATTATGTATATCACAGAGATCAGGAGGATGGATTAGGTCATAAAATCTGAAAAATTCTTCATATTAGATATATTGTGTTCGAACTATATTTCACTATCTTTTATGAATAAAAGAATTCGAATCAAAGAATTTGAGTCTACGTTTGAGGTAGATTTTGAAGCGTATTCCCTTCATGATTAAAGAATAGAGAAGTTGATATCTTATGCAACCAATTTATACTATAACGTATATCAAAGATAAAATGGAAATAATTCTTGGTAACTTACAATAGATCCGAGTTTTTTCTGAAGGACTGGGTGGTATGAAATATAGAAAAAGGATATCGAATAAGAAAACTCATGAAACCTTTAAGAAAATGTTATTTTATATCCCCTTTTCTCGGTTTTGCGTCAAAAGTACTTCTGCATACAAAAGGCGGCAGATAAAAATTGAAAAAATGGAAAATTCATTTAAATCCTCAAAAATGCACACGTGTATACATCCGTAGGAACGGTAAAAGGAAAAAGACTTCACGTCTTCTATGGAAAGAAGAATATATTCCTTTCCAGAAATCCTTTTGAATAATCTCAGACAAGAGGTCTGAGAAATTTATAGGAGCCATACTTAGTGAAAATAATAACATGGAATAACAAAATTGAATGTGCCATTCAAAATGCAACGAGTAATAAATTCGCTTTACCTGGAATCTTTCTTAACAGATCTCAGCCAACCATATAGACGAAATTTCTAACATACTTATCTATAATCCGACCGATGCTCACCTACGTATCATCCACCCGACGTTGTACTTGCAAATCTCACATCAGAGATTGAAAGTAAATCCATCAAATTTGATTGAATGTTCCATATCACACTAGTACATCTACGAGTGATATACAAATGAGATAAATAACACCTCTATCAACAGCTTTTGATAAAATAAGCAAACGATTCAACTCAAAATTAAAGCATTTTCAAAACACCATTTTATTTTCCACATTCCGAGAAAACGACCTAAAACAAAACAAATAAACACCGCCGCTCAAAAGCTGCATTGAATGAATAGACCCTTGACTTGGCCACTTAACCTTAAATTGAACCAGATGCTCTCTTTTAGTCCGTGATCTCAATCGAAATTGAAGTTTAAAGTGCTTAATAGAAAGCTATGAATATAAATCCGAGTCAGAAGCCATGTAAAAAAATTTTTCAGACAGGAAGTGAATTTTATACATTCGTTCCATCAAAAGTATTCACCGATTTAAAAATTCTGATTCGTGAGAGTAACTTGATACATTACTGAAGTGTTGTAGGAGCTTTCAACGTATGTCTATCTTGTTCTACAACGTTCTACTTAATGTTTACGAATTTCCACTGCAGACTTACAGCGTTAGGTATAGATAAAATTTTCTTAATCACCCTCAGAGTGGAAGCCATGTTAATTATTCCCTCAAGCGTAGAAGCAATTATTAGTTTCCCTTCCACGGAACTTTTTCAAGGAAGCCATACCGCCGAGCTAAAGGCGATTCTGTCCAGCTTTTCTCTCCCTTGTATTCCTTACCTACGGTCGTAATACTCTTTTAGATCATTACTCCAAGGATTCCCTCCTACAGAAACGAAAATGGCGGAAAGAATCGGAAAGAATCTTACGAGGCAAGGTATTCTTTCTTCTCCGGCTTAATAATGAAAAGTGGAGCGCGTATACTCCCTCATGAGAAAGAGAAGGAATGGTTGGGCAAAAAGGGAAGGAATTCCCGTGGGAAGAAGGGACAGCCCCAAGCTGTCGCCCCTCGGCCACACCCAACCGACACCCGCTGCGAACACCGCTGTCAAAGGATTGCGCCGCATTTGCATTCCAAAACGAGCCAAGGCGAAAAGGATTAACTCTTAAGTGAGGTCTGAGCAGTCCACGCAGCATTTGCCTCGTCCCTTGACCTCCGTTTCTCGCGCACCTTTCCTAACTTCCCTTCTTCTCTCCCTGATCCCAAAGGCAATTTCTTCGCCGAAGCATTCCTTCCCTTCCCTCGGAATCTGAAACAAACGAGCCGAGGCCCTGTCGACATCAACCGCTATAAACCTAGCCCAAGTCATCCCTCATCCTATATACCCTTCCTTTCGCTTTCACTCCGCTGCCTGGCAACACCTCATTAGTCGCGCACACACCGCCCTAATAATAAATTAATAAACTTGCGTGTACGGACTAGTTGAGAAAAATTCGAGAAGAATTGTCCCGCGACGAAAGCCAGTAATCCTTGTCTACGTGCCTCTTTGGAATTGTCCTCCGCCACTCGGAAACGGAGAGATAAAGAAATGGACGGAAGAAATACGGCTTCCTCTAAAGTGCTCGCTTAAGGATTTGCTCGGCCTAATAGCTTCGATATCTATTCAGTTTAGCTGAAAGAGAGTTCATGAAAACTATTCAACTCTTTATCATTCACTTTATTCATAAACTTATCTTATAACTCTTAAATTACATTTTCTTGATCAATGTTCCTAATATTAAATTAAGAAATATATTTCTTTCAGACATATTATATTGTTCACATTATATCGTCTTTAAAAGATTGATTTTACAAGATGGAGGTATTTCAGACGAACAGATGTTGAAAAACAGTTAAATATCGGCAATTTTAATTCAGAAAATAGTAATTTTATTTTAAACACTTTTTTACTTTTAAGAACACGGATTAAAAGATAAAATAGTATTTTTACTACAATAACTTTGAAATTATTCGATAACTATATCGTAAATCTATCTATCTATATATTATTTTAAAACATGCTTTTTTGGTGATCGGGACTTTTCTCCCTTATTACTCCATCAATATATATAAATGAATGACCGTTTGATGGCAAAAGTTGTCAGGTTCCTGCGAAAAATAGTCAGACAAATCAAAAATGCACCATTTGTTAAACAAATTGAAATAATATTTTAATCATCTCATTTTTTAGTGGACGAAAAAAGGCCCGGGTCGCTATATACAGATTCAATTTGTTTACTTAGTGACGAGTGTAAACAAGTTTTGTAATCGGATAACATTTTCGGTCATAAATTGATTGAAGCAGTGTTAGTAATTAATATTACAGTCTCCATGAACGAAAACTTCGACGTCGTACGCAACCATAACAGTTGAATAAGCAAGCCACATTGCATCTTGCGGGAGCAGAACGACAGCCAAAGAAACATGCCATTGCCGAATATGAAAGTTTGCGTCACGGTTTTATCATGTGGTATGTTTGAATAATTTTGCATCATATTACTTGCCGGTTTCGTATGTTGCA
The DNA here is from genome assembly GCA_036926295.1 of Pachydiplax longipennis. Classification (NCBI taxonomy): domain Eukaryota; kingdom Metazoa; phylum Arthropoda; class Insecta; order Odonata; family Libellulidae; genus Pachydiplax; species Pachydiplax longipennis. Next base: position 26,085,959 of record JAVFKF010000012.1, read on the forward strand.
AATTTTCTTTATATCTAAACCTGATATCAAATGATTTTTATTGTTTATATTTCACTCATTGAATAGATAATATTCTACATTTAATCATATTTCTGAGTAAAGAAAAGGATGTCCTGCGATTTCAGAAAACTCACCAGCATGTAGTACAAGCTTAACGAAAGCCCAAGCTTAAATTCCAAATCGCTATCTCCGAAGCACAAAAATGTATTATTTTGCCACATTAACGATGTAAGAGACTTTCAATGCGGGGAGAATGCTATGCGCTTTGACAATGTAACACAATGTATTCGTATGAAAGTGTGACATTTAGCTTCCCCTCTAGCTCTCCTCTCCCAGATCAGATCACTGCAGACGAGTAGTAGTTATTTTTGTATTTCATGTATGAAGAGAAGAACATAGAAAATTAATAAATAACGTGGATGCAGAAGGTATGTTTCGTTCTTTTATCTTGGTTATTTAAGTGAAACTTCATTGCCGGTATAAAAGGAAGTGGTTTTTATAACGACAGATTTAGGTAAAGCTGGCAGTGATATTTTGTATCTTTACCATAATTCATTTAGTCATAAATGCATTGAGTGAATTGAGGTATTCGGTGTAGGATAAGATACATGTACAGTGATACCTCGAGATACGAGTTTAATTCGTTCTGTAACCTTGCTACATACTCTTTCAATAGCAAAAATTCTGTGGTAAGTTGTCAGGTTCCTGCGAAAAATAGTCAGACAAATCAAAAATGCACCATTTGTTAAACAAATTGAAATAATATTTTAATCATCCCGTTGTGTACTGGACGAAAAAAGGCCCGGGTTGCTATATACAGATTCAATTTGTTTACTTAGTGACGAGTGTAAACAAGTTTTAAAATCGGATAAAGCACTCATTCTCGGTCATAAAGTGACTGAAGCAGTCTCGCAATTATTATTATAGTCTCCATGAACGAAAACTTCAACGTCGTACGCAACCACAGTTTTATAAGTAAGCCATGTTGCATCTTGCGGAAGCAGAACGACAGCCAAAGAAACATGAACATTGCCGAATATGAAAGTTTGCGTCACGGTTTTATCGTGTGGTATGTTTGAAAAATTTTACATCATATTACTTCCCGGTAGTTTTAATTTAAGATCGACCATATCACAATTATATTTTGGAGTATTTATAGAAAAATTAGAGATTTTAATCAAGCGTAACGAAAGCCCAAGCTTGCATTTCCATTCGCTATGCCCGGAGTATAGTACAAAAAGATGCTCAACCAATTTACTAGTATGAGTAGTAGTAGACGGGGTTCTCTACTAAGAGTAGTATTTTGAAATCTAAGTTTTGTGAATTGGTTAAAATACCATGATTGACTACAATATTTGTGTGAGAGACATTCAAAAAATGCGGGCAATGGGTTTGCTACATTTGCTGTACTTTACTTAGCACTTTTACAATGTATCACAATGTATGGTCTTATGAAAGTGAGACTCACGCCGCAGATGCTTCCCCCTCTTGATTCCCTCTCCCAAATTAGTAACTGTTAGTAACATTTTCTCTCATTCTACGCCGGCAGGACAACAAGCTTTCAACTAATTATTGCTGACTATATATCTTTCAGTAATTGAATAAATCTGATTCAGTGAATTTATGAGATGCAATTTCACTGCAGACGAGTAGTAGTTATTTTTATATTTAGTGTACGAAGAGAAAAAATAGAAAATAAATAAGGAGGTATATTTGTTGCTTTATCTTGGTTATGTATGTTAAACACGAAGCCCTCGTGACACATCATAAAAGGAAGTGGTATTTAGAAAAGAACAGTTTACCAAAATGTGATGGTGGCAATGTGGTAGTGAAGTTTGTATTTTTGTCTAAATTCGTGATGCAAAATACATTAAGTGAATTGAGGTATTCGGTTTAGGATGAATTATATATATAAAGTGTTCTGCCTTTCGGTACGTTCATGTGCCCCCACATTCCCTATTTAATTCCTTCTCCTTCAATTCCAGGTAACATACATCGTTATACTGACGCGTACCATTCGTGATTATAGTGCTAAAAGAAAATTTTTAAAACATTCTATAACATTTACATTCTCACACTCTCTAGGATATTAGGGACTTCGTTGAGGTTCAAGTGGTAAGGGATTAGAAAACGCAAGAGTTTGAATTTGCCCATAGATTTTCGTTACTGGATGTGTAGATACCGATACCTATCGCTACTAACGAGGTATGTCGAAACTGACACTGACATGGAATTTCTTGGTACGATGTTTTTGGCATGTCTTATTGTTTGTGTATTCGTCTGTTGTGATTAGAGTAGTTGCTGTAATGTATTTGGTAGGGGAAATTGAGTATTACTGATCGTCTGCGAAATTTTCGCACGGGGCAACTAGTCTATATATTATTTTAAAACATGCTTTTTTGGTGATCGGGACTTTTCTCCCTTATTACTCCATCAATATATATAAATGAATGACCGTTTGATGGCAAAAGTTGTCAGGTTCCTGCGAAAAATAGTCAGACAAATCAAAAATGCACCATTTGTTAAACAAATTGAAATAATATTTTAATCATCTCATTTTTTAGTGGACGAAAAAAGGCCCGGGTTGCTATATACAGATTCAATTTGTTTACTTAGTGACGAGTGTAAACAAGTTTTGTAATCGGATAACATTTTCGGTCATAAATTGATTGAAGCAGTGTTAGTAATTAATATTATAGTCTCCATGAACGAAGACCTCGATGTCCTACACATCCACAGCAGTTTACTAAGCAAACCACATTGCATCTTACGGGAGAACGACGGCCAAAGAAACATAAACATTGCCGAATATGAAAGTTTGCGTCACGGTTTTATCATGTGGTATGTTACTCACCAGCATGTAGTACAAGCTTAACGAAAGCCCAAGCTTTTATTCCCAATCGCTATCTCCGAAGCACAAAAATGTATTATTTTGCCACATTAACGATGTGAGAGACTTTTAATGCGGGGAGAATGCTATGCGCTTTGACAATGTAACACAATGTATTCGTATGAAAGTGTGACATTTAGCTTCCCCTCTAGCTCTCCTCTCCCAGATCAGATCACTGCAGACGAGTAGTAGTTATTTTTGTATTTCATGTATGAAGAGAAGAACATAGAAAATTAATAAATAACGTGGATGCAGAAGGTATGTTTCGTTCTTTTATCTTGGTTATTTAAGTGAAACTTCATTGCCGGTATAAAAGGAAGTGGTTTTTATAACGACAGAGTTTAGCTAAAGCTCGCAGTGATATTTTGTATCTTAACCTTATTCATTTAGTCATAAATGCATTGAGTGAATTTAGGTATTCGGTATAGGATAAGATACATGTATCGTTATAGTGATGACGTGCACTATTCGTGATTATACTGCTAAAAGAAAATTTTTAAAACATTCGATAACATTTATACTCTCACGTTCTCTAATATAATAGGGATTTTGTCTGGGTTCATATGTTCATATGAAAACGCAAGGCATTTTATTTGGCCATTGAGTTTCGTTGATTTTTAATCCACCATTTGTTAAACAAATTAACATTTTAATCATCGCGTTGTTTACTGAACGAAACAATGCCCGGGTTGCTATATACAGATTAAATTTGTTTACTTAGTGACGAGTGTAAACAATTTCAAAAATGAGAAATTGATTTTAATACTTAGTCTTATAATGATTGAAAAAGTACTCGGAAGTAAGATATCGACTCCATAAACGAAGAAATCAAGATTGCACGCAACTATAACAGTTTAATAAACCGGCTACTTTACATCTTTTGGGAGCAGAACGTCAACTACAGAAACATGAGAATTGCCGGATTGTTAATGTTTGTGTCACAGGAGTATCGCTTGGTATGTTTGAATAACGTTGCATCGTATTACTTCTCGGTCATTTAAATTTAAGATCGACCATAGTAGAATATTCGATTTATTTTTGTCTAAATTCATGATGTAATAAATGCATTAAGTGAATTGGGGTATTCGGTATAGGATAAAATGCATATACGTCGTTATATAAATGACGCGTACTATTCGTGATTATAGTGCTAAAAGAAAATTCTCTCTACAAATCTATCGCTACAAACGACGTATGTCGAAACTAACACTGACATGGAATATCAAGGTACGATTTTTTGGGCATGTCTTATTGTTTGTGTATTCGTCTGTAGTGATTAGAGTAGTTGCTGTAATGTATTTGGTTGGGGAAATTGAGTATTACTGATCGTCTGCGAAATTTTCGCACGGGGCAACTAGTATGTATACTAATCCGATTTAGTACATTTCAACTAATACATATTGATCATAAAAATTAAATGTTAATAATATGTACTCTACTATAACTATTTTACTTAATATCTAGATCAATAAGAAATATTACATCTAAAGATCAGAAAGATCAATGACTTGCAATAATTTTAATTAAGGGAGGTATTTAAATTATTATTTTTGTAGCGACTCCTGATCTTATGTTCATATCGAAGTAAGTGAAGAAAGTATAGAGTTAGTGCAATTTTCCACTACTTTACTCAACAGGGACAAAAAGTGTCCAATCCCTCATCTTCAGAAATACACCATAATATGCATAAATCTATTTATTGTGTAAATTATTATAATACTTAAAACACGAATCGTAACTCCCTAACTTATAACATCATAATTACTGTTTTATGAAGGTTCCTCGCTACCTGTAGTCTCTTTGCATCAGAAATCGAACCCGGACCTGCTTTTACCATAAGTGAACGGATTAACCACTAAGCTAACATCCGAGGTCTTTGAAACCATTATTATAATCTGAAAAGTGTACAACTTACCCTTTGAAGGGGATATTCTGATTAAAATTTGCCTCATGCCGTATTAATTATCAGTTGATACAATATAATTGTTCCAGACGTACTTTTGAAAATAGAGGCCCATCGGCGCCGATAAATCGTTCTTAATTAGGTACTTATAAGTTTTCCTTTGATGAAAAGTTAATTGAAAAAGTGTTCTGTCATTTGGTTCTCAGGAAGTAGTCGAAACTCATTTATTTCGAACACAGGAAACGAATTTCAGCTCGTTCTTTGTAATAATGGGCACATATTATTTTAATTAATTCCTTATTTCACCAACCTCATTAAAGTAATACGCCGCACATTCTTTTTATACTCTTAGAACTTTCTCCAGTCTTTTGTACTAAGCTCCCTATACGATAACTTTATTTCTTCTAAGTTTCCAAGTTCCCAGATTTTAATAAGCTACTTCATACGACTACCATGTTAGTAGCAATGAGTTTTCCACGTTTCCTAATGGTCTTAAGGTAACTTTAAGGTTTATATACCCTTGAACGTCAAGGAGTACTTCTGTTACTTTTAATTTAGGACTTGTTCGTACTTAAATTGCACACTATGCGAGGAAATAATGGGTGAATATCTCGTGAGACTATATGGAGGAGCGCGAGTCCTTTAGTGTATTTTTTGCTCCTTTGACGGGTCCTCTCCCCAGATCCACTCCGTCCGCAAATACGTCGTTTGCTAAGATCCCATCGGTGCCCTTTCACCCGAGACCTTCCTCAGGGCATTTACATGCACACTGAAACATGTTGCTGGCGGGGAAATAGAGGCTTTACTGCCTCCTTCTTCACCGCCATGTTTGCTCGATACCGTCATGCAATTCGGCGCTATAGATCCTGCGCCTTCTCTCTTACTATCGTATGAGACGTGTATTGCTTAGAGACTCATTTACAGAGGATTTATCCTTTCGCTTTGTCACTTCTGTGTTAAAATAAACTACTCGGCCACTGTCGTATTTACTCATCATGGAGGCAGTGTTTTAATCCCAGAGGGAAACTATTTATGCCTCTTCAACTAAAGAACTTCTTAATAGGATATTCATAGAGTTATTGGTAAAATGATTGAATGAATGAGTAAACTCTTTGTCAAGGAGAGGAAGGCTCAAGTCGACTTCTCTTACACTTAACCTCAATTTTTAATATAATAAACACGCTAAATTTGATGTTTAAAATTAGAAAGACATGTATTACAAAAACACAGAAAGATTGGGACAGCGGGAAAAAATCTTCTCAACCGAAGGTTAAAGAAAATAAACGCCCACTACGCGGAAAACATCCACACAAAGAAGTGGGATGAAAAAACACGAAAATGAAGAGTAAATAACGTAAAAATTATATCAAAACAAAATTTAAAATTATAATACAAGTTAGTACATTTAAGGCAATAATTAAAGTATATAAAATTCAAATCTAAAAATAAAGATTAGAATCAAAATTAGAACATATTCTACAATCACAATATACTGATACCTATTCTGAATAATGCTATATTTATATTTTTAATATTATAATAAATGATTCTAGTAGCTGACACATACAATTTTGAAAATATGGTTTACATGTATCGAAATGAATATTAAAATTTGGACTTATAATATCTATACACCCTTTCTGTAGTTAACATAAATATGTATAATATATCAGTTACTTTTCTTTATTCATTTAGTCAATACTTACATTGATCATTCTTCATTTAATAAAGATTATGATGAATATTTACTATTAACATACAAGGTTATAGAGAATACCTACTATTTATTAAAAATTTGCCAGAGAATACGTCATTAGTTACGAAAAGAAAAAATGCAATTAAAAGTATTACGAATTTATTTATCTGATTTCCACGATTTCCTGGGTGAGATGATTAAGCTCCAAATTTGTTACCACTCCTGAACACATGCATGGACTTCGCGTGCGAATCAAATTTGCATAGCTAAAATAATTATAAATATCTTTATTTTTATTGCTGATAAGTTTAATGCTACTGTACAACAAATCAAGAAGCTGATGCCACATCTTTTAATTAAAATATTTGCTCACAAAGATCACATACTTCATTTCATTGAGATAAACTTAAATTATCTGCATTTGTATCTGCTTTTTTCCGATGAATCACTGAGATCGATATAAAATTCTCTATATTACGATTACTGCATCTAAAAAGTACAATATTTCAATAATACGAATACCAAGAACACAGGTAATGATGAAGTTCATAACGGCTGAGGAATGCTGCGAAATCATTAAAGAATTCAATACTGATCATGAGAGCTTTTCAGAATTTAACTATACAAAAGTTGATTCGATAGACGCCAGTTTTCAATATGATTTAAGCGCCCTCTTCACTTCTTTGAGAACTTTGGAGGACTCTCAAGGATCCTCTCTGAATGATTATTACAGCCCCTAGCGGTCCTATCCCAAAGAGGAATGTATCAAACCCTCTCCCAAGTTATCCATATTTAGGAATGAAATAGAATCGATTTCTTTACTGCTTACTTTTACTATTGGGAATTCCTTGAAAACTTTTATAACTTTAACCCTTCTCGTTATTGGAAGCATAAAGTTCTTAACAAAGGCGATGGATACACTGTATATCACGAAATATGAACACAGACAATACTTCAACTCATGCGCGTGGAGTGCAGCAACTGCCCAGGGCATCCGAAATCACGGTGGAGCAATTTCGGGGAAACAAAGAATCTATAGTAGATAGTCAAATATAAGAAGCTTTATCCAGGATAGCTGCCAATCGAGTTCTCAGTCTACTAATTTCTTTCGAACGGTTAAAAAAAACTATCACTTTTCGTTCCTTTATACCTCTGACGAAACGCATATTTTTCCTACTTACAGATCTCTTTTAGAAACTCAGTTAAATCAAATTATTTACTCAAATTAATTACTGTATTTACTCGAAAATAACCACCCCTCAAATATAACCGCCCACTTTGATTTGGGCTCGCAAATAAAGGATAAAACTAGTACGCGAATATAAGACCACTTAGACCAATAGACTACATCAGGTGAGTTAACTTATTAGATCAGCGCGATACGACTTGTATAATTTATCGTAGCATACAATGGCTACATTTCCTGTTTCATTTTTCAGAGTCAGAGGGCGCCTACGCAAGAACTTGGGATTGTCTGCGCTGTACCCTAACTTTCACGCATCGAGTCCTTCCTACGTGCTCCTTACATACTTCACATTACGCTAATCTGCAGAAGAGATATGACATCTTTCTGATTGAATAAATAAATACACAGCTATATAATATTGTCACGTAGAAGCCCGTAAATTCTCCCTTTTCGGTCTATGTTAAGAGCGCGTGAAAAGTGAACTACTAGAATATAACCGCCCCCTCTTTTTTAGGACGAAAATTCGGAAAAAGGGACGATTATTTTCGAGAAAATTCGGTAAATACTATATTTTACTCATCTTAACTTTGATATAGTTTTCCAACCTTTCTACGATCACGAAATTTCTCCATTGTAATTTCTATCTGATTGTACGAATTCTGTATCAGGCAATCACAGGCAATAGGAATTGCTATCTTACAATAATTACGTATGACTGCATTTCAATTATTTTTCCCCCTCGAAATACTCATATTTATTATCTAGCTAAATCTAACTTTAACTTAATCAGGAATATAAACAGAAATGGAAGAAAAACTCACAAATAATACCTACGGTACAAAAACTTTTTAATCAATAAAATATCATGGATCATATAGTGCTTGCAAAATACAACAAGAGAAATACATGACATGCCTGGATATTAAGCGATATACAGAGATTACTTAGACACACCGATTGATACATACTCTAATATGAGATAATGAATTCAATGTATTGGCAACAGGATTGAAATAGGAAACAGAAATGAAACTACAAGTTGCCCCGAGCGAAAATTTCGTTGACAAACTCTGTTACTCTCTATTTCCTTATGCTTTATGCCCCCAGCCAAATACATTTCAATAAACACTCCAATCACAAATAGAGGAATCTACTAAAATTTACTAAACACTAAAAAAATACCTACAAAAAATACAATCTATCTTCATATTCTATAAAAGTGTCCGTTTCGACATACCTCGTTCATATCGATACATATCGATACTACCCATCCTATAACGAAACTCTATGGGCAAATTCAAATTTTAATGGATTTTTGGTAAAAAATCGCATTTTTCATTTGTTGGTCTATTTTTAATAGAAAGAAAATCTTTCTTGTTCAAATGGTCATTGTCATTCATATGTTTCGATGGAGTAGAAAGGAGGTTCTGGACACCGAAAACGGATGTTTAGAAATAATATATATGGAAAGAAACAGAAATATAAATTAGAATACAATTAATATACAATACAATAACCGAAGAAACTGAAAATATATCACCTAGCGTTATTGGAACGATGCAATATATAAAGAAAATATTCATATATTAAAGTTTGTAGAAATTGAATCTTGATCACCCAAGGGATTCTTGGTACGATGATAGTTTTCGTGTTTGAATTTCAGTCATTTCTCATCCTCATTGTTCTTCGAAATACCATCATAAAACACATCACTTTAACGAGGCGGTGATTGTAAAAATGACGTACCTGTACTTTCAGCGAACCACGGTCCCCAATAAAGGATTTTCGTCGCAACCCCTCCGAAACACAGATCCCCGCTAAGAAAGACCCGAAAGTGTGATATTTGGAAACGGTGTTTTGCAAAGGCTTACTATGTTTCATATGGAAACTTTAAGTTATGGAAATAGTTGATCCTTTTCGCTTAAGACCCTCTCCGCTCGTCATCGCATGCATTCCCAAGACGCCTTCCATGAATTGCCAACGACTCTCGCAACTTCCCCATCCTAAATAAACCCCTCCTTATCTCCACCACGCCCCCTTCTTCCATTCCCAGATTCAATTTGCATCTCGAGAGAGAGAGAGCCCGAGGCAAACCTCTCTCTCAAACGGCCATTCTGATTTTTTCCAAAGATAGCGACGGCCGAAGGAAAAACGGTTATCTCCATCCTCGGCAGACGATATTTAAACTGCCTTCTTATCGTCGTCGTCTTCGTCGCCGCGATGAACGCACTCACGGCGATGCGGAGACCGATTCCGAAGATAAATGTTTCATTACTTGACTTTCGCCGTCGGAAAATAATTCCCGAGTTGGAGATGGCTCTCCAAGGTAGAGGCGAGTGCTGCCGCCGCCTGATTAAACTCGGTGGTGAAGACCTCAAAGGTAAAAGGAAGTGGGAAAGTCAAAGAACCCTATATGGTCACATCAATCCTAATGAAGAATTCGCCGATAGGTGAGCTTAAATTGTCTGCCACGGGACTGCCCGAAATAGAATGTAAGAATAACATTTTTCATGGGGTATATTAAGGTCTTCCATTTGGAGACGGGAAGCAATAAGTATTACGGAGCCAATTCTATCAAGTCTGTTTTTCATATCTGAAAAGAGAAGTATCAAACGTAATAATGTGCTGAAAATTCCCATGATATTTTTAGCTTTCTCGAAAAAACGATGTATCACTAGACATTTCCATTCTGGGAATCCATTTCTTTTTTCAGCGATGCAGAGATTTCACGTTGTCTTCTTCATCTCCTTATCATTGATCGTAGAGTAAAATTTTCTTTCCTAGGAAAGGTTGAATCTTTACCGTGAAATATGATTTTATAGATATAATAATTGCAGAAATATCAAGGCTATTAATACAAGTTAAAATAGACTACTCGTAACTATGATTGTAGTTTATTTCATAAGTCATGTGTGAAAATGATTATGAAATTGATATAAATATCTATCACTTATATATACTTATAATGATATCTGGGATATACATTACTCGGAAATATAAAAACTAATTTGTAGCCCTATCTAACAGCTAGATATAATTTTTATGCAATCGCACAATGGTAATGTAATTTGATCCTGCAGCAGGGATACTTTTTATTTACTAACAGTAACATTTATATTGGGCATCATAGTATACAGTTTTCCTCCTTAAATTTTAAAATAATGCACTGTATAATTTAATAGAATTTTGGAAAAATCCACCCTGGTATTCTGATAATTACTGGCTACATGATACGTCTAATTACATTACAATTATTTTATTAATGCAAAATTAGTTGCTGCTACCTAAATAACGAACTACGTTCTAGAATTCACAATATATACTATTTGTAACTATATGTAGCTGAATAATGATACACAAAGTTTTATAATATTTAAGTTTATCTGTCATATTAGCTTTCATTATCTTGAATATAGTTTTTAACTTAGTCATCTTGTTACGTTATAACCATCAAAACGGCCGTGTGGTTAGATTGTCTGTTTCAAATTTCCAAAATTCCAACAATTCCAAAGATTAATCCAAAGGTTTATCCTCAATAGCTCGAATCCTGTTTACGGAAACATTTTTTTTTCGGAAAATTAAGTTACAAGTTTGCTAAAGAGCTTCATAAGAAGAAGCTAAGAGGTTTCGACGGCATGCTTGTTTTAATACGCGAATAATATTTTAAATACGCAAAAATAGATTTAAATCTATAATATAACAATATATTTCCAATATTAAGCTTTATTTCGTACTATAAAATTCATAAACTTTAATATATCATAATATAAATGAGTATAATAAAATATTATTATACTCATTTAACAATTATTGTTAATATACTATACTTTTATTAATACACTGTGTAAATTTATAAGTATTACTCTAGATCTCAAATGGTAATCTTTATTCCGTAGTCTAAAATGTATAAACCCGAAATTACGCTCTTATTTCGTTTAATATTTTTAATGTTTAATTTTACGTGTTATTTATTTATTTATCAAGATCCGACTTACTTTTGTATCTATATCCCTTTACTCACTATATCTTTTTGGCCTATTTAACATATTTCTATGTAATATAGTAAAGGTAAGGCAATCGAATTAAAAGATATTTAGGTATGGCTCGGCATAGTCAATCGATTTGGTTTTAATTCTTCGATTTTAATGGACTTGAAAATTGGGTAAAACGAGAAATTCTCATTTCACGGAAAATAATATGTATTCCTGTATTCTCTCTTGCGGTAACATCCTTCATAGCGGAAGTCCGAGGAAACTGAAGAATAATATTACAAGTTCTTGTAGGCCTCCATTAATGTTAGCATATATGCAGTACCTGAAATTTAAGAGGATTTAAGTAAGAGCATTAGCTGCGAAATAATGGAGACGGAGTCATATATCATTCTGTATGCAAACGAACGCAGTCTCTTCTGGACAAGCGATTAGCACATCGAAAAGAGAAACGGGAACGTCCGCCATTGACCCATCCTTCCCCCGTCCTTTCTCCGGTTTCTCTCACATTGTCTCTTAGATGCTGAATCCCGAATAGACAACACCGCATTCATCATCATTCGCTCCGCCGAGGTGTGATTTCAAAACACTGGAGATTGATGCACCCGCAAATCCCTTCCTATGGAAGGATTATCTCCACTATATCATTTGCTCCAAATGGGCCGTAATCGCTTTAAATGTTTGCAAAATACCTTTTCTATGGGAAGTTTGTGTACGACTACATGGGGTGATTTCTAATCCCGCCGATAGGGCTTTACCACCTACAATCCCAGGCTCGATTACCGATGAATCCTAAATTCCGAAATCGATCATGATGCAGCTGTGTTTGGACTATGTATCCTCATAGATAGCTATGCTTCGGTAAATTATGAGGCAGAGAAACTAAATGGGTTTTCACGACGTTTATAAGAACCTTCGGGTTTCGGAAATGAGAAGCTTTTGTAAGATATCCTTCATTATAACACAACTTAATGGGTTTGCCTGTTTGTGGTATTAAAAAAATAAATAATAACTGAGTATTTATATTTAGTATTTAGTTTCGTATTATAGTATTCTAGTAAAATATAATTATCATAATATTCCAGTATTATAATATTATAGTATTTTACTAGAGTATTATAAGCCGGCAGCAATTTATATAGATAAAATAATTAAAATTATTTATCCTTGAGAGTTGGTACTGACCGTCAAAGTTGTGATCTAGCATGTGAAGATATACATAAAATCCGGCTAAGAAATTTTATTAGGGGACCGCGTGAAAGCTGTTAAAAGCGGGATAGCGTTTACACCAGGATATGACAACTTTTTATTTCTTCCGCGTTGGGAAATGACGTGGAAGGGTAGTTAAGCTCTTTTATTTTTAAATATGTACTACACTAAATAGTACGTGCTTTAGATCTTAAAATAAAAATAAATCTTCTTTACTTTGATTTTTCGCTACTGCTAAGGATGCGAAATCTACAAAGTATGCGAACTATTGCTGCGTAAGATTGGTTGCCTTTTCGTCATATATTTGAAGAATGGAAGCTATTAGGGCAAAGAGAGCGCCTTTCAGTAATTTTCCTATCTAAGACGAAGCAATTCTTTATCGGAGAGACAATTACGGATGAATGGAGAAATTTTTAACGGCATTGGTGAGATGCAGTCATATAGAACGATCTCTCCAAGACTACGCTGATTAACTAAACTAAGACTGCACTGCTACTCTGGTTTATTCGATATCTTTACAACTCCATATTGCGACGAAAGGAAACCACCAAGTGATTTTCTAAACTAACGTTCAGCCCTGCGTTAAGACTGATGGTCAAGATCTCACTTTATCTCAGAGTTAGAATCGACTCCGATACTGGGATGGAAATTGTTCCGCTTTGTAATATCTTCATTTCCTTCTCACAGACTTAGTCATCGCAAACAACACAGGCGAATGGAGCCCCGTTGAAACAAAGCTAAGCAGGAGAGGATAACGACAATGCAAATAATTTTTGGTCTATTAAAAGAGGACTGTTAAAAGAGACGAAATAATCTCTGAAGTGAGTTGCAGTGCATCTAGGGATGGGAAAAATTCGCTTTTAAGGTGATTAGTTTAGAGCCTTTTTACCATACATAGGGACATACCAGGAGAGAAGCTCGTATTAGGTAGGATAGAAAGGGCATTTTAAACAGTATTTACCGTATATATAAATATTTTTCAGTCCTTTTAGTTTTAAAGGTTTTAATTCTGAATTTATGGAAAAACGTTAAACCTAATTTTACGGTTGGTTAATTTAATGTGTACATATTCGATAAAAACAGGGAAGTAGTTAATTCAGTATCGTAACAACTGTAGGATTTGGGATCTCGGCATTAGGATTGAAGTTGTCCTGGAAAACAGATAATAGTATGCCGTACACGTACTCCGCATCTAAACAGATGTCCCAATGAGGACATTCGTATACAAACAATAAAACCAATCAACGCCATGATACCGACCTACAGTAAACTAGAGCCGCTTGAAAACTACATGCCACACTATTATATAAACCTTAAACGATTGATAAGTCCGAGTAATTTTACTCTGGTTTTTCAACTGTTTTGAATATGATACAGCTCGCTTGTTTTAAATTTATAACTTCTGAAATAAGTAAAATGGTAAAACACTAAAGTTATCCTGAATTATTCATGCAATGCTGATTTCTACTATTTCTCTATGTTTTCTAGTCCCCGTAGAAATTTTGTTTTTGCGGGGCAATTTTTAGTACATTGCTTCATACGGAATTGACATATGTACTCTGTAGTGATCGAAAGGGCATCAAGTTGATAAAAAATACACAACCCAAGGGTAATAATATATTACTTGATATGTTTTTATGAAAGTCTAAAAACAGCAAAAGATGAAAATAAAATTCTGCAATTATCGCTCTTTCCTACTTATTTCCTCCTCAAGGAACTTTTTAGGCTGGCATTAATGCATTACTTTTGCATTTGTGCTAATATACGAAAGAAAAAAAATTGCACGGAGAAAATTTCCTTATAGTCAGACAATCATTTATCAGGATTACACTATATTTTTAAGAGAAACTAAATAATTAAACCACTCCTTTGAGCATATTATAAATTGCTTATTTACAGTTTGCGTCAATCTGTTCAACCACCGCGTTTAAACTCAAATACACAGGATAGAAAACACTTCCACCGCCCTCAAAATCCCAGGACCTTCTGAAATGGCTTTCACGTCCCACGTATCTCACCCACTATCAAATATTAAGAAATAGAGACGACATCACCACCAGGATCATGCTTTACGTTCTGCCATGGACCAAAACACATAGGCTATCATTCGACTTGAGTAAATAAGTAGAAATCGCTCGCAAATCCATTTCTCCGATTGCTTTGCGGATGTATCGCTTGGTGTCGCGCTATCAAATCAGGTCCGGATTGAAGTTGTGTTGATCCAGGGTCCGGGTAAATAAGGATGTTTATCTTGTATTATCCACTTCTGCGTGTAGGACGCCCTTGTGACCAGCACTGAGAGAGACGCTCAAACATTTGCACGCGACATACATCTCCTTTGTGCTCTGTTTTACGACTTACATCCCTCTCTCTCTCCCCGCCTGGGATCATATCAACTTTGCTTCGAGCCAAAAGAAGGTATCGAATCAAAAAGTGTTCCATTACGTATAAGTGTAATCCTTGAGATGTGGTGACGAAATGGTTGCTATTATCGTTCTCTCTGAGTGCTTAAATACTTAATAAAGATGATGAAGAGTTAAACAAAGAATCGAGTTAAATATTTTGCGTCGGTGACGAAGGGGGCAGCGTAAGGTGTGGAACCGGTGGCTTTTTCGCAGCCTGACCGTACTTCCTGTTCATCAGGAGTCCATTTTGGTCATTTCATCCTGTCTAAGCCGTCGTAATAGTACTATGCCCCGTTAATAATCTCGCTAAAAACGGTTTTATTTTGTGATACCCACAGCAGAATGCAGAGAATTAACATTTACGACTATAGAGTAACTGGAAAAGTCGAGCACAGCATGGATTCTACTAATCTTGCCTCGACTTTGTGGTAGTCATCCATAGCAACTATAAATGAAACTAAATACGTATACCGTACCACTAAAACTTTTTATTCAAGACCATGGTTTCAGCCATTAAGACCATCTTCAGGTGAATGGCCGAAACCATGATCGTGAATAAAAAATTTTAGTGGTACGGTATACGTATTTAGTTTCATTTATAGTTACTTTCGAGCAGTATAGAAAAGTTAATGTCTAGCGACTGATCAAACATTTCTTTAACAAATATCATAATCTGAAGGATTGTCAACCTTAAGAAATACTCTGCTGAGATTGCGGCGAAGAAAGATTCCAACTATGAAGCTATTTCACCGGCAAATATTGAGCTTTATAGTTCATCTGTACA
This sequence comes from Pachydiplax longipennis, assembly GCA_036926295.1. Lineage (NCBI taxonomy): Eukaryota > Metazoa > Arthropoda > Insecta > Odonata > Libellulidae > Pachydiplax > Pachydiplax longipennis. Next base: position 26,102,021 of record JAVFKF010000012.1, read on the forward strand.
CAAAAACTAGGAATACTTTACCTCTGGTTAAGATAAAACTTCCTTCAACAAAATGGTCAAGAGCTCTTAAGATATTCGCATTAATGAGAATATCCCTCATAAGAGATAGAGCGAAGAAAATTGCCCCTTTTTTTCCTCTTTTACTGACGTAACACGGTTAACCTACCTCTCACCTACCAGCTTAATAAGGCATTCAATGTTGCCTTTCGTTCATTTGCTGAAACAAACACGCCTATTTAACAAATTTCGCTTCCAATCTCATTTATAAAACCAATTATACATAAAATGTCGAATTCGTTTCCTTCCGTACATTTTCCATTTTGAACTATTTAATTTTAAGCATCTCAAGGGCGGCCTTTCATATCAATATCAATTAAGCTTGATCCGCAGCGATTATTTTCTCCCGTTAATGTTTCCGTCCTGAATATTCCATAATGCCCTATTAATTGCCTCTAAATGAGTTTGATAATCCTGTTCGGTATTCTCTTTTCTTTCCGCGACAACTCTGCGGCAAGTCAAACATTCAGCCCCGTTGAGCTTCAAAGGGAATTCCGCGGCAGAGCAGACAAAAATTACTGCACGCGTTACATAAAAGGAAAAAATAATGATGAAAGGAAAAAAAATAAATCTCCAAAAAATATTTCTCTTTTATCCATCCGGCGGTGCGGATAATCAACGAGGCGGATAGTTGGGAATTGACTGTGGAGAGAAAATGAGAGCAATCGGGGTTGATATTTGGGTGAAAGGACTTCTGTTCTCTCTTATTTGCCTTCCTCTTCATCCGTCGCTCTCTTTCTCTTCTCGCCATTATTTGTTGAGCGATTTTCTCCATTCGCCTACGCTTTTCTCTCATACGTCTCCTCTATCCCTCTCTTTCATTTCTTTTGAAAACAAAGTATAGCACGCAGAGATTTTCAGATTTTATTCCCATCTGCATTCATAAGATATATTGGCCCTTTATTAATGAGGTTAGGCTCTCTGTGCCTCTCTTATAACTAAACTCATATGTCGTATAATACATAATATTAACAAGGATTATTAAAAAAAGAGTTGAGTGTAGGTAAATATCTTTGTAAGTTAAGTTTAAAAAATAAAATACCCGCGTTCCGGGATATGACCCGTAAGAATATCCACTAGCGAAAATACAATTGAAAAAATATTAAGGTAATATAAGACACAATTTAGTTGCTCAAAAATATATAATTAAATAAAATGAAGAGATAAGAAAATACAAAATACGTATGGAGAAAAACACAGAAAAGATATGTTTGAAGAACGGACGGAAAATTAAAAACAACGCAACATTTCCCATAAAATAGCAATGACACTATGATAGCTAGATCACATAACATTACTATTACATGTTGATTAATATATCAATACATTATTGTATTCATTTTAACTATGTTATCATATTTAGGCATCCTTTTGGTTAATTCTTTCCCTAAACCACGTAAGAAATGCCTTCTAGCAAACGTTAGTTCTTTTGGTCATATAGTTTTCTCCCTTTATTTGCTTGTATTAAGCTATATTTCTACGGAATGGATGCGAGATTTCGTGTTGATTACAAAGAAATAATTTAAATTCATACTATAGAAATCATTCTCTGCGGTCTATGAAGAAGTTTCACTTGCTAATGATGTTTACAGAGTTGGATAAACCGTTTACTCAAATTCCATAGCGTTTTAATCGTATAATGTACTGTAGCATCTTATTCATTAATGAGTAACTGGATATTTTGTAAGTATTTTAACTTCAGATGTGCTAAATCCAGAAAATTTCTTTATCATTTCTCTTTAATCTATACAGTCGCAAATTAAATATCCATCTTGTATACCCGTGGGATTTTCATTTTTTAGCGACTTTCTTCCAATTAGAGTCAATTCATCTTCTGAAAAATAAAATATCCAACTTTAAATTCTATAGTTAATGATAATCTCATTCTCGCTTAATGACACCCTCATTTACTTCAAAGCTTATTTAATAAAGGATGTGGATTCCAATTAGTCTTCTCAATAACTTACCCATGACTTAAGCGAAATACAATAATCCCTCTTTTACTTAATAAACTTCTTACCTTTTCCGAATATTATCGAGAGAAAGATTTCTTTAAAGATAGACATAACCAGATAAGCGATGAGCGGTCTGGTAAATTCGCACTTAGTATTCCAGCCGATTCAATGTAATACGATGCAGAGACATTACGTGATGTTTGTGATAAAATCATTAGCGTATTACGTGTGGACTCTGAATTCATATGCAGATTGAATCTGTGCTTTCATTGAGAGTCTCTTGCATCTCTCCTTCTCCTCGTATACATTTTGGGATATTGCAATTACTCGGTACATCACTCATACACATCACACTGTTTTGGACATGAGCTCGTGGTAGGATTCTATAACGTAAAATGAAAAAAAAAACTTATATCTCTCAGTGCATAATTTTTCCGCTAACGAGAGCTACATTACATCGCATTATCATCCTTAAGTGAGCCTACGGCGTCGAAACGGTAACGTTGCACGTCGAAGTCGTGGTCATAAATATCCTTTATTACGGAAAATCTTGTTATTTCTTCTTCTTCTAAAAGTTATCATTTTTAGTGAATACGCACTAAATCCCATCCTATCCAAGATGATCGAGTATCTCTAGCTCTTGAGGCGCAACAGTTTTCAAGGTAATTAAACGGAAACAGCTGAACTATCATTTAATACTTAATGATCAAATTAATGAGATGTCTTCTTCATGAGAGATTCTTCATTGATTAGACAAAGCATAGGGAAATAAATATGCTTCATGAAATAGTATCCAATTCATTTAAAATCCTTATTACGAATGATCAGTGTTTGTTTTGATAATCTTATAACAATTTTGTACTTTTGTGAATCCACAAAAGTACTTGAGGGAAATTCGATAGATTGTAGCTTTGCGGAATTCACTTTTTTGTCTAAGCTAATGTCTTGGAGCTGCCTCTCTTACTTTCATTTCATTTTACAAAATTTCAAATATCGGAAGTACTCAAAATTAGTTTAAATAAACCAAAGAAAAATTCCATTTTTGCTTTAGCTATAATGTATAATTCAGTAAAATTAAACGATAAAATGTATGAAACTTGTAAAAAAATATAATTGATCTCGTCATAATCGTGTATGATGCACAAAAAAAATCTAGATAACGTATTTTCAATTATAACCCTTATATTAATCAAATGATTCTACAAGAATGTCAATAATGCGTAATGAGACGTAGACGAGATAATTGGAGATATTCGACAACGACGATTTATGAATACTTCTTAGGATTCCTGGTTTTTATCAACCATTATCTTGAAGAACATCACACACACAAGAATATTATATTTATTTTTAATGATATACTCAAATTATGTTAAATGAATATTTCTGTAAATTACTATTTGAACATAAAAATTAAGATCGTCCTAATGAGAATGGTTAATGGTCATTAATTAATTATTTCTAATTATAACGATAATTAACCTCATTGCTGTTAGTAAAGTTTTAGTACGTCGATACAACGATTTACTTCCTTTCATAATTCGTTACTTCGTAACAATTCATCATCAACATACCTCTAATAGAAGTGCCCGTTAAATGAGCAAGTACTCGGTGAAAATATAGGGAAAGGAACAACAAGGATATAGCGAGATATGATGTGGGAGATTTCCTATCGACTAACACTTGGAATAAGATGAGATAAAAAGAGAGGGGGATGTGAATTTGGGGCGAAAGATGTTCGAGTGGAAGTGAATGGCACTTTGTCACCCGCTGCCAGGGACATGCTCCTCTAAATATTTATGTCCGACCTGCAAATGGAAAAAAAGAGAGGCGTTTGGATAACGACGACCTTGGCATCTCCACCGCCTCGTAATGCACGCAATAATAGTTTCCCAATCTGCCGATAACGACCCGTCCCTACTCATCCGACCTCCATTTTATGCCGAAAACAAAATGGCTCAGATTTAACGTAATGTTTTTGTCGAAGAGCTCACCAGCGCTTTTTGTACTCGCTCGCTTCGGAAAAAGGACAAATCTTAGCGCGGAAAAGAGAAGTATTTCAGCGAGCGTAACGTAGATTGGAGTACGTGATCCAATGATTAACTGCACATGTGGTGGATAGTTCAGTGAGTGCTATCTCCACTGAAAGAAAACACCTTTTGGGTTAATGGAAGAAAAATCTTGCAGAAAGGTAACGCACGAAAAGGCGACAAAGAGCTTTAATATATCCTGTTCAGAGTTTCGGAGGAATTTGTGTCTATTAAGACTTTATCTATGTGTATGATAAGTCTGCAACAGAGCTGTGTCTCTACATTAAGAGATTTTTCAAAGAATAAGTATTTTTGGTAATTTGAAGTGGCACTGAGTCCTAAACAATTATTTTAATTTTTTTCTTTCTGTCCGTCTGTCACAAAAACTATCCCTTTGTGTATACTATCATATATGTATCACCATTAACCTTATATGTATATTCTGCAATGATTTATACATACATTACATACAAAATACTGTCAACGTTTATTAGAAGTACGTAAACATTTCAAGATTATCTGTCCAGAGATTAGAGAGTTGAATTTTAACTTAGATGGAATATTGAGTTTGTACGTTATCATTATACGGTATTCCTTCTCATTGATTTCTCAGAAATAACGCAACGCAAACGAAACGCTTCGGGACTTGAATTTACAGCATTTTTGTGTTCCAAAATAGACCACCATTTACCAAAATTTAAGTGCTACCAATTTTCTGCTCCGATTCATATTTCCAGAAAAACGGTAAAGAAATGTTTTCAGAAAAAATTCTAAAGGAATCTGAGCGCTGCTAAAATTTTCTAAATTTAAATAGTTGACCGATAATAAGACCCTTCGTTTTGTTTAAAAAAACCCGCTCTCGCCGATGCGATAGGAATCGAATCTTTCCCCGCTTGCGAACCCTCTCATTAACCAGAAAGCCGGCCTTCCCAAGATCCTCCTCCAGAAAATATTTCCCCGGAGTGTGAAAAAAATGAGAAGAGGGATATAATGATCTCTTTGAGTGGATATTTCCTGCGAAATAAAGAGGAATGCCATTCCGAAGAATGAAAGGCGTTTTCGCCCTCGCTTTGATTTTCGTAGCATTAGAAAATAGGTTTCTTCCTGGGCTGACGCGCACTCGTCCCTGAAAAGAGTGGTTGCCATGGGAGACGAGATGAGACCGAATCAGGTCGAGGGTGGCGCTTGTCATTTTTGCTCGAGCCTTGTTGATGCCGGGATCCAGGGATTGAAGATTGTAATTCCAGGGAATCTGCCCGATTTCCTTGAGATTATTGTTTAAGGGATTTGTTCGTTGTCACCGGCGTAACACGGTGTTGCGCTAGATAGACTGGGTGAAAAGTTGAAAAACTGCTTAAAATTAAAATTTTGCAGTGTTATTATTACTGCGAAACACGTCACCAATAGGAGATTAAGGTTAGAGAGGCTAGAATAAAAATCCGCAAACATTCAGTACCCATTAAAAAATGCAAGACTGCCTTATGTATAATAAAACTACGTATGGCACTACGTATTCATTCCTAGAATCATATTTCCTCTCTAAATAATCTAAGCTATTTAGACAAATACGATTTTGAAGGTAACATATTCATTTATACATAATGCATTTATATGAATGTCCAAAGTTAATCATCAGTACAATTCTACTTAAGTACCCATCAAACTTTACATTATTTTGTTCTATTGAAACAAAGATTTAGCGTATACCTAGTAACTAATGAAACATTAATTAGGATATATAGGAAAGATCTAAAAAAGGATAAAACATAGTGAGCTAATATTCCATAGGAAAAGATTTATCCCAGACAGGATGGAGTCTGATAAGAATGCTCTTAAAAGATACAAAGAGTTAAAAAGAAAGAAGAGAGAAAATAATTCCATTCTGCCATCCCATTAACACTATCCCAATACCAAATTTAAATGTAGAGTTCATATTCCATACCTCACTGAATTGATGTAGCTCATGTATTATTTAATACGTCTTTATGTCAGCTGTATTGAAGGAATTGAAAATTACTCTAACGGTTACTTCAGATAACTTATTTCATCTGCAGTTAATTTACGCACATATGAAGTCACTAGGTCTTGACATTTGTAAACCGAAGGGAGTGACTCATGTAGAGGTAGGCGAAGTCATACAGCAAACGTGTGAGTCGAATCACATAGTCATAGAGAAGGAACGGCTTCATTGGTAGACATGGTGATCACATGAACATTCCTCACCAGGTGGCGGGGAGACACATTGAATGCGAGGGAGAGAGATTTTCGATTTAACGACGGAGGGGGAGCGAGCGGCGTCGAAGAGTATCTTTAGGGGAGTAAATCACGCGTGATGAGGGGTCGTGAATTTGCAAGCGGAATAGGGCGGCGCTAAAATGTTCCTTTTTGTGACAGCGGATTGGCAGCGATGAGGGATAATGCCGCTCTCTTGGCCTTTTCTCCAAAGAGACGGCTGCTAATGACTGGGAGGAAGAGTAGAAGAGGGAAACAGATAGGGAAATCAAAATCTGAACCATTCGGATGCCTGAATCTGGCCAAATACCCGGATCACTCGGGATACCTTTTTTAAATGAGTCACCTTCTCTTTCGATTTCCAGGAATCGCCACCATGTGGTTCATATAAACTGCGCAGTTTCGAAAATTTATTTTCTGCTAACTCAGAGGGTATTCAGAGAATCTGTCACTGAATATCGCAATATTTAATTTTTTCTAAATAAATGAAAAGCTTAAAGTGACTTAAAGAACTCCTTTCGACCTCTCTGGAGAATTAAGGAGTATAATAATTCTGGAATATATTCTGGATCGCTCCTCATTAGTAGAGTTCAAGCATCAAAATATTTTCACTTATTCCAGTGCTTACTTAGAGAATTTAACTAGAAGCTATTCAACACCGAGTCAATGGCTGGTAATATGAACGAAAACTTAATTATTTATTTATTCATGCTGCTGGTAGAATTTCTTCTGGTGGTAGCCCCAACCATCATCAAGATACAACATAGTTACAACCCCAATCCCTGCACCGGACGTTACACAGATAAATATCCCACACATAAAATTACTACCCAACAGTACTCAATCACAATACACATTATTCAAATATCAGTACACTACATCAGGACTTTACACACACACCTTGTCACCCCCACCATAACATTTACAGCAATTATTTAATTCGACGAGTATTATGAGTATAGTAATACTTCAGTGGAGTTAAGTTAATCTGTTCCACACCCACATTTTCGAGCCGATTTTACGTAAGCTGTGAAATTCTTACTTATTCATAATCACTTCCAGACTACGAATTTCTTTTATTACTAAGCAATACAGGCAATTTCCACTTTATTTTGCATATGAGAATGCTCCATGATTGCAATCATAAGCTAGAATCTTTCAAAAACAAAAATTAGCCGAATTCCTGTTCGTAAGTTGGGTCAGAAAAGAGCGAAAAAGAAAGATTTATAGTAAAAAGTATACCATTATGTTTGTAGTGTTTCTGTATTTCATGATAATATTGTTTCATTGAAGAATCGATTGCATAACCTAGAATTTCATTATCCACCAAATTTGATGTTGAAGGCAAGCAGTGACTCAAGAGCAATAACCGTCTTTGCCTAAAGAATACTAGACAAGATCTTTCTCTATTCTTTGATCCTACAACATCCATTCGGAGTCGTAATATTGCACCTTACCTCTTGACAAAATGAGCATCTCATCTCTTTTGTGTACCGTTATCTAGAACCTGTATAGCCCTTTCCTATCGCTTACATTCTCCTCAGTTTAATCATGGTACCTCTGCCGGTATTATAGTTGTATTTCTCCTTTATTATTCACCCTGATCATATTATCTACACTAACCTCCTTTTATCTTTTATCATCACAATTTTATCTGGCTTTATTATTTTTAAATGTACATAACTACCACGTCATTCCCTTTTTAGCAGGCGAAGCTCTTTCTCGTTCAGGGATCCCTTTCATACTTCCTTGTCCTTTCTGACATTTTTTATGTCGAACACGACCGTACAATTTTCTCTACCCTCCTCATAATTCTCAGACCAAGCACATCTCTTTAATAACACGTTCAGCATACATAGTAAGATATTGATCGATTACTCTCCCCTAAATTCGCCGAAATTGTCGTTATATACCGTCCTTTTTATCCCTCTGTCATTGCTTCTCTTCGCAAATACAAGCTAAATGCTTTTCATATTTGTATAAGAGAATCTTTCTCCTATATACTGACATTCTAAGAGAGAAGTTACTGTCTCTTTCTTTCTACCAATGCTCCTCATAACATATATTCATGTGTACTGTATCTTCATTTGTCTTCTTGGGTAACCCACGCCTTACTAACATCAAACGTGCTGGTCACAAACACACCTATACGCATACCATCTACCATACGAAATATTATCTCCGTTTCTATCTATATTCTACATTATTCAATCAAGCTATTTACATCTATAAAGTCTTACAACTAAACGAATCCTTATATGTATTTTTCTAAACATCCGTGTTCAGTGACCAACACTTTCTATCCCATCCCACTTTATAAAATCATGTAAATGACACACTAATTGAAATAAATTTTCCCCTTTATACTAAATACATACCAAAAATGAAAAATGCACATTAGGTCTGAAAATTGAGTTAACATTTTAATTTTCTCATAGAGTTTCGTTACTGGGTGTGTAGATACCGATATCTGTAAACGGCGTATATCGAAAAGCATACTCATACCGAATTTTTTAGTATATTATATTGTTTGTGTATACATTTGTAGTGTTTTTTGAAATTTATTTGGGTGGGGAAACAGAGTACCAGTGTCCGTCTGCGAAAAGTTCTCACGGAGCAACTAGTTCTGTATATTTCACATCTGCTGCAAAAACTGCGGGTTCTTTCCGTATTCGTGGCTGTATTTTTTCCCTTCCGGATACACTGAAAGGAAAAACAAATTCGGCAAAAGTGATTTGGAGCCCTACATATCCCTTGAGCTCCTCTTCGTCCCTCCTTTTAATCAACCATCCTCTCAAATCCTCGCCTAACCCATCGCACTCCCAATCACTCCATTTCACGGACACGAGAAATTCGATAGTCTTCCCATATAAAGCCAGTTCCTTCCTCTTATCCTTCCGATACGTCCTTCCTCTCCATTGTCTGTCTATCAAACCCTCTGATCTCGAAAATTCCCTCCGCAACTCCGGATTCGGAGATTTGTCCCACGCGTTAACTTTTCCGCTCCATTTTATTTTATCCCGTGAATTAAAAAAAGGGAGTCAGTTTTCCCTCCGAAGATATCGAATGCCATCATCTCTTTCCAAAGTTTAAGGCTCTCGAAATTCGGGGCGATGTCGTATTTTCGGTGGGAAATCTGAGAATGTGGGATTTTCAGATTCCCAACTTCGGAGTCTACGCCGCAGTTTTCCAAAAGGCGTTTCTCGACCTTAAGTTGCTTCTTGCTAACTTTAAACCTGTGAATGATTTATGGAGTGCTGAAGCTTGTTCCCCGGAACATGGACGAGTCATTCGCTCTCTTAATCAATGGGGAAACTTTCTACCTCCACATATACATTTTTAAAAAATGATCCGCGAAGGAATCATGAGTTTAGATGTTAAACTTTCCTCATATATTGCCCTCGAACGAGATGTACTGGCCGAAGGCTGATGCTTACGAGAAGTTATCGGATTTTTACAAAGGCCCCTATACATGCTTTTACTAGCTGTAACAAGCTCTACATGAACATACATTGTCAACAGTAAAATATTTTCCTGCGGTCACACTACATGGTTACGATTGAAATACAATTAATAGAAACAAATATTTTTATAGTTATACACTAGTGATAGTAGTAAAACAAGTCTTTCTTGCTTGTTCTATTTAGTATATATTAAAAGATATCTTGTATAATGAATGTTGACATTAGACTAGCGCAGCCTCCTTTTAACTTTTAATAATAATTATAGAAATTCTCTGTAATGGCGGGATCGAAACTATTAAATCTCTTCTCACATATAACCATTTATCATATAAACTTTAAAAGATGAAAATTCACCGAAGGAACTATTTTCAGGGGCTAAAATCTAAATTTTTGTCTTAGGAATAAATGCAACACAGCAAGAAAACATTGTTTGGGTTGTCAAAAACTATCGCATCCTACAGATAATTAACTTTAGGATTAAGAGGCTAGGGCCGATCTGAAATACAAAGAATACATATAAATTTAACGGTGTGATATATACCATTCCTAGGGAATTCTTGACAGAATATCAGGAACACTACATTACTGCATCACATACATGCCGTATCATTCGTACTACCTTCGACGGAAAAACATTAAGATTAGAATCGGTGAAATATCTTTGAGAAGCCCTCATGAATAATTTAACATCGAATACTCACGTCCGTAATATATGTGGAGGAGCACTTACGAAACCCGGCTTTGTCTAGAGAATAGTCAGTAGAAGCGTAAACAAACTCTGCGAGGGATGTTACCTTCACGTAGTCAGGTCTCACCTTGAGTATGCATCTAGTGTATGGGCCTAAAAGTGTTGTATTAGTGAATGACAAAAGAAACAGCAGGAAAAGTAAATACAATACAGTAAGTACAATAAGTTTTTTCAAAAACTCATATATCAGCGCAGTGAAATTCATATATCTCAGGTGGTTCAGGACGTAGGATATAAATCTTTAGAAAATTGAAGATTTATACAACTAAGGATTAATTTGTTTAGTAAATTTATCGAAAGTGTGGTTTTGGAAGATTTAACTAATATTATGCGTCCTTTCTGTTATATTAATGGTTTTTACACAGCAGGAAAAACAGAAAAATAGATACTAGGATTTGCTTAAAGAATTTATTTTATTCCGTAAATCAAATGCGAAAGCTCGTGTAATCAATTAGGGAAGTAAAGTCATGATGCATACACCCCTTACTTTACGCCGATATACGGTTTGCAGGGTACATATTTAGATGTACCAAAGGATATCGAAAGTTGTTGAAGTAGAATAACATGAATAAATAGTGTTTATATTCGAGGGTAAACAAACATACCTGTGTACTGTCTCTCGACTGTTCACTCATTCACCTTCACAGATTCATTTTATATGTTAAGTCGTTGCATATATTTGTAAACGAGAATAAAGCAATGAAAATATATATCGTTGTTGATTAATAAATTTCCTGGTATAAGCTATAGATCTATATGTCTATATTAATGAATGAATAACTTTGCTTTCGTTCCCTGGAGCCTACAGAAGGATTTTCTCGTTCAATTAACGAATCCCGTCATTAACTTTGCTGACCTTCTATCTACTTTAAATGTTTTTTACTATCAGTGTTATAGATATTACAAATGCGCCGTTTATTCAGCAAGAGGAGAAAATTGTGTTCCGTTAATTTACATATTCAGCATTCATGTACAGCTGTATGCTCCAAGCCTCCACATTCCCCAGCGACCGATGTTTTATATGTGGAAAACAATTCCAAAATATTCACTCGGCCGAACTTTTGCTTTAGGCTCATTTATATGCAAATGTTGCGTTTGGAGGAAGTCTTCCGACCCGCTAAATAACCGCGTAAATCAAATGGAGAGTAAATTTGCCGGAAATTGAACACGGTAGCGCGGGATCGAATGGAATTAAAGAGAGTTATCGCAAATGAGGCAGTGATTTGTACAGATCGAGAAGGAAATACTCTCTGACATTACCGTTACAATGGCCTTTCCGATGGAAAGATTTAAGTAACTACGCTAACTCTGCGGGTGAAATGTTCGCATAAATACAAACGTATTTCGTAGATTCAATTACGCTATAGTAAGACAAGGATAAGTTAAAACGCACGGTTGCCTTTTTTTAAGTCGATTTACACTTTTACGGAAACTACTTCTACTAGGCCTCAAATAGAAAAATTATACCGTCATAATTATTATAAAACTCTTTATTTGGCAAGGTTAGACCCACACCTAACCTCTGAAGTCACATTTGATGGAACAATCATTCAAGAGAAAAGTGGATTAAAAAAAAACAATGCAAATATATACAGTAAAAACAGAGAAGGTAATTGAAAGAATGGGGTGTGGGCAAAATTCCTCGGCTGAAGGCTTTCAGAAAAAAACCCATTGTGCGAGAAAACGCCCACACAAGAAGGGGAGGGAAAAAACCCGCGAAAATACAGCTGGAATTATCGATCCAGATTACAAATCAAGACTAAATCATTAGACTCGGAGCTTTATGGAGTTCAATCATGTTAAAAAATCCAAAAATATCAATTTTGGAATAGGCGACAAACAATAATGTTGATCAATAAAAAAACAGTAGTCTGCAAGTAAAATATCGTAGGATTTTATTTCCCTCGTAGGTTCCCACCGAGAATCGAACCCGAAAACGCTTTCATCAACGTCTAACGCCTTACCCACTCGTAGACTACTATCCGTAGGCCCTTTGTTGTACTAAAACAAACAGTGATGAGTTAAAAGCCACAAAATTAGAGTAAAAGTTGGTTTTTCTACGTTTCATCCGGGTTGCGTGATACAATGATCAAATGCGTAGACTCAATGGGGCAATTAATAAAGCTGCTTTTATTCTTTACTTTTATTCTATCGAATTATATCTTTATTTTTAGGATTTCAGTTTACCGGAGCACTATTGATAAAAATTAATTAATCTAATTCAAATGCGCATCGTGAAACGGCACACGGTGGGCTAGAATCGAAAAAGGGCCCAAAATTTCAAATGGTTAATCTAGTTTGGTACTTAAAAATCAGCACAGCAACTTACAAAAAGTATTTAAGACTAAGCTACCTGTCATATATTCACGTTTTTCAGAGATACAGGCTATCGAACATGGCAAACTTTATCTGGGAATAATTATTGTTGATTTTTCAGATGACCGTAAATGTCCGAACTCAATGGTGGTGGAAATTATATATTTATAAATTATACTTTGTTTCAACTTAATTTGCGTGTATTAAAATAAATTAATTAATTTTCATGATGACAAGTTATCAGAAAATGAAACACGAACATTTGCTCGTAGCTCAGCGTATTGGAAAAATTGAGATGGAGGTCCTGTATAGTAGCAGATATCTCACTGTTTAATGGTCCCTATTCTATCCAGTGATATCATTATTGAAGCAAAAAAAACTTCCGCTAAAAATCTTACGAAGAAATTTTCCCGTTTTGTCTCTATTTACTTATGAAAATATCCCGATTTCGACCTTGAGATACGATCATCCCAGCATTCATCTTTCTCCCGCATTTTAGATTCAGCTCAAATAATTCACATCCGTTAATCCATAGATACCTCCAACGGCTGTCATAGTCCCTTTAATATACGCGAGCAAACAAAAGTGTGCGATTGGAAGCATTTAGCCCGCATACCTCCCTTATTCTGATTTATGCTCTAACTGCGGTGCCTTAGCAACATCGATCCGAGCCATTTCCATCGACATTCCAATCTCCTACGCTCGCAGCTTAACTCTTAGAATCCAAATTATTATCAAAGCCCTCGGACCCGATTCTCGGACGCAAAAAAGCGAGGGACCGAAACAGGCATATCGCTATAGGAGTTCCAATCGGCAGTGATGCATTTCTAATCAGATAAAAGTGGTTTGTCCCTTTCCGATCCCTGAGGCTCCTTCCTTTCTCACAATGCCACCCATTCCTCCTTTCATACTCTCTCTCTCTCGCATACTCTGCTTTTCGTCAACACCCTTTGAGAACTGAAACAAGACCCCTGTTTGTCGGGTCGAGCGAAATCTTCATTTTTCCCTTCATTTGAGATTCTTTAAAGAGAGGAAACATTCCAGCAACCTTTCATTTCTTACCCTGCGAGGTCTCGGATTTCACTCTAAGAAATTGAGAGCGGAGAAGATGACGTTCTGCTTTCGAATCGCTGGACCGGAGTATTGATTGCGACGGAGGAGAAAAAACAAACCGCTCACCTTTGATAGATTTGTTGGTGTATTGATAATCATCACTGTCATTGAAGCCAGAGTCAAATGAAATCAAAACATAACGCTGGAATTTTTAAACGGATTCGCGAGGGTTATTCAATCGATATTTTTGTTAAATGAGAATACACTGGTTCAGCGGAGATATTACAAAACCTTCTCCTTCAGCAAGGCCATGGGATTTATTTTTAGTAAATTTGCAGAGGAATTTAGAAACTTTTCATTATATTATCATTAGAATGTTTAATACCAGTCCTAGTCGCTTGGTGATCATCTTACTATAGTTATGAAATTATACTTCAGTTTCAGTACTTGGTGGTACTCTTTTCAACAATAATAACATTTTCCTTATGATTGAAAATTACGATAATCTATTTAACATAAGAAAAAAAACAACCAAATTCTTATTTTCACTGGATAGAGCAATGGAAATAATATATTTCTGCAGGGAAAACACCCTGTGGATGTGAATGACCTCGAAATCTCCTGTATTCTCTAAATAAAGAAAATTAAGATATGCTTTGCATATAAATTACTATTTCGAATCATTCTAACATTGTAAAATATATCAAAATTATTTAAAAAAGACTTTTCTCAGAAAAATACTCAATTTTAAAAAACTTCGGGGCTCCCGGATAGCCAAAGGGGCAGCGCGTTTGCCTTTTGTGACAACAATTCCCCATCTGTGCCATCTACTTCCTTAATTTAGGGAATTTACCTCAAGGTCGTAGTATTTGATACTTAATTAAAAGTTTTTTATTAAAAATTCCCAATATGCTGTCGACCTATGATTCTGGGGTACAAAAGAATGTTTTATTCCATTTGAACGAAGATCCACTTAACGGGCATTAAAGGCATAATTTATTTGACAGAAAAACGGAATAGAACTCTCGCGAAAAAAATTTCGATAAAGAGAAAATTATAATTTAAATTAAGTATATTTCTCAGAATATTAAGGTTTATTGAATCTTTCTCTATTTCAGAATTTTCTTATTTCGCGCCTCGTTACACATTTTTCTCACGAGAGTAGTCTCTTTCCTTCATTTTAAAACACCAACACGATTCGACCATTCAGCCTTTCATAGGATCGCTTCCGTATTTTTCCTTTTGATACTCATACACACGGAGCAGATGCGTATTCTAAACGGGTCCCTTCAAAGAGAAAGTTTTTCGGCGGATTCGAGGCTTCTTTTCAAGTTACGCATAAGTGAGCACAAAGAAAGATATTTGGAAGAAGGAGGTGTGGATTCGAATTCAATAGCGGAGCGACCTAGTAAGTGCTCGAGACGTTTTGCTCTTTTCTCATCGATCTCTCAAGAAGACGTACTCCGATCGAATGGAGTACCGGAATGAAAACCCTTTTGAGAAATGGAAGTATTTTATCATATTTATTGCTCTTCATAGAATGGCATATTCATCTCCAAGACAGAGAATTCCCTCCGCTTAATAAATGAATCCTCGACTGACTCTCGTATGGAATGCCCAGGTACATGGGTTCTCCCGTGGTATTTTTTGAAAAATTCAATAACTTGCTCTTTATTTTCTGAGAGAAGTACATCGGAGCAGAAGCTCTGCAAAGAAATAAAATTTATCAATGTAAATTTGACTATCTTTTTCATTTAAAGAAATGCTATCGAATCTGTCTTTTCAAGTCTATTCAAATCATAACTTAGAAAATGCTTGGAAATTCTAAAAAAAATTATAGTGATAAAATTTTCTATTCGATTCTTCCCGTGAATTTCGAGAGTCTTATTTTTTGATTACTTTTAGGATCAGCTTCCTAGTCCTAGTGGTACCCAGTCCTGATAATGACATTACTTCTTTATCACAGCAGAATTAAATGCGTACGTAATTCATTACAAATACATCGGTCAACCATTTTGCTAAAATTGGAGGGTATCTTTAAACTGGAAATTCAGAATCGACCAAATAATTTCACAAAAATTTTTATTTCAGTGGATATCGATTCTCGGTCAAAACAAATATTCCTGAAATTAAACATTTATCGACGAATAATTTTTTACTGAAAATAATATCCCAACATTTTGCTGAATGACAAATATTTTATCTAAAATTCAAAATTTTATTTATAATTCAAACCCTCGGAAGTTTCCCCTCGCTCATTACCATATGTAACTCGGTTGACTATCCGAGGGAAGTTCACCATTTTCGTTGACCTTCACGCCTCGACCTAATTTTTTAAAGTCGTTAGCTTTGACGAACGCGTCTTTTAATTTTCACGCCCTAATTTATTCTGGAAAAAAAACGCGAGGGCGCAAATCATTTCGGCCTAATAAACCATCGGACGGTGAATAATGATCATACCCCGAAATACGTGCGATTCTGAAACGCGTCTCACATTTTTGTTCTCGAAGAAGCGGCCTCTTTTGAAAAACCTTCGCATCCTGCGTTTCCGGCTCGAAAATTTCGCGCCGCGGAGTCACGAACCGATTCAGCACGTATTCTCATCTTGGCGTGCTCATCACCATAAGAGAGGCCGCAGTCGGAAAAAGGCCTCGGGTCAAAGGGTTCGCAGTCGCCGATGATTTTATGCGAACGGCCGCAAAATGCGGACTCCGCAACGAGTTCCCCTTTTGCCGGCGCCGCATATTGAATCTGCCGAACGCGACCGAGGGACTAATTTCATTAAAGTTAAAGGCGTTAGCGGCGGAAGTTTCCCTTTGACGGCCGCTATTTGCCCGCCACGGGCCGCGTTCTCTAGTGTGGCTGAGCGAAATTCGGGATCGAAAGCGACAAGTAGAAAGATCTGTTTGGAGGGGAAAATGGAAAAGGGTTCGCGTGGATTTGGCGTTGGGTGAGAATTGATAGGTTCGATTTGGGAGAAGGCGTTGGCTCCAAAAGGAAAAGTAAGGTGCAGCATTGGCGGAAAATGTATCCGCTACTCGTGTAACTGCCGAGAATCTCAGAAATCTCCTCACTCCCTTCGGTTCCCATTGTCCCTCTTCTTGTCTGCAGCGGCTGTCCTTTAAATAATCGAAGGCTATCCAGTAGGTTTAACAAATCGATGTACAGATGAGTTTATCAACCTTTTTCCCATTGGGGAACCCTTCAAGTAATACCTTTGTTCCAGGGAACGCCTTAAGACGATTTTGGGACATCATACTATCTCTAGTAGATATATCTATAGATATATATCTATAGATATAGATAAGTCTATCTATAGACTCTATCGACTCTTGATAAATATCACTACAAATAAAACCATCTAGAGTAAGGATTTATTAATTTGAAAGGTACTTTAATACTTTTTAGCACTAAAACGTTACCCACTAGCAAAAGTTCCTCATAACCCTTTCTTGTGGAATCGTCTATAATAATGGATTCCTAGAGTTCATTGAACCATGTTAATAAATATTTTTATTCCCTATGATAGTCGGCCAATTAAACTTAATGGCCACAGTACACAGAATACAATGATTATATGATAATCTGCCAGTAAGTAAAGCGAAATTCTTCTTTTATGCTCTCACTTTCTAGAACGCAATCTTTATAAGCAGTTAGACTATAATTTTTCATCTTCTTCTAACAAAGATTCAATTCGCTACAGTTTCCTTAAGTTTCTCAAAGTTACTGAGCTTGTCATGAAGAGTCAAATATGAAAAACCCTTATATGTTACCATTCCCATTCTTAGTATTTTCATTTGGAACGTCGCACATGTTCCAAGGCATATTACTTTCCTGTTTTCCTATTTTTAAAAGAAATAACGCGCCTGAGGAAATAGGACACTAACTTATTTACGTTTACAATAAGAAGGTGAAATATATAGGCACGAATCTGGAGGATGTTTTTCTCTTCCCATTTCAATGAAGAAAGAATTTTTCTACTTGACTTCCATGACATCTACTTTGAGAGTTGAAATGACTGTTGCAGATGACCTACGTCAAAAGCGAACGGCTGTAAGATCTAAAGGAGTGTCAAGTACTCCCTTTTTATTTATGTTACGTATCTGTAAAACTACTCACTTTTTGAGCAGCGATTTCCTGCAATTTCCAAAGAGGCAACAAGGTATGAAGACTTTCGAGGCACGAATATTCCATCGGGCTATGATTCTCCCTACAAATTCATTTCTAGATACAGAATCGCTTATCAGAAGGTGATATCTCTCATACAACGCTGTTTGGTTCTTCAGATGGCAGGATCTGTTTCGGAACCCGCTGAATTCCGAAAAGAGAACACCATGGATTCATCATGTGTAACCAGTTCTGAAATGTGAAACCAGTTTCTAATAATGAAGTCTTTCCCTTCACATCTATATACTTCTTCGACAGTTGGCGGTGTTAAAATTCAGAAGACTCCGGAAAATTCTAGAGCGAATGATAGCTAGAATTTTCCCATACTTCATCAAGACTCCACAAAGACTATCGGATGTTAAAGCAGCTCTGATTCGCTTTTTCCTTTGATGGTGAGACGAAAGATAAAAGACTCGTTTGAAATCAATTTCAAAGTGAATCTTTTGAGCCCCGATTCGTCCGAGCCGCTGAATTCCGTAAAATGCCGGTGAATATCTAATAACTGGTATTCCCTTCGGAGTCATCGATTCCAGCACGATTTCTGAGATGTCATATCCAGGAAAGGGAATCGGATGGCTTGCGGAATGTTTAGGAGTTTACATTCCATAAAGAGAAATCGCATTGCAGATATTCGATAAACCTTTTAGAGGTTAAGGAAATTCCAGTGGTATGCGAGCGAAGAAAAGTCTCCCGCAAGTGCATACTATAATCGGGAATTTAGAGCATCAATACACGTAAAGAGCAATGTGGCAGGAGTACGATTGTATGAAGAATGAGTACATCAGGAAATTTTTCACGAGGAATCTATATCCTGTTTTAGTAGCTTTTCAAAATACTCTACTGTAAGAACGTACCACAGGATTAGGGCTGAGCATCGTCCTCAAGCGAAAGAGCGCCCAGAACAAACAGTTTTATAAGCAAAGGAGAAGAGTGAGGAGGAAACAACAGGGTGATGTAAAGAGAGTGAAAGGATAGAGTTCACGGAAAACCATCAAAGAGAAGGAAAGCACAAAGTAAGCGAGGGATGGGGACAAGGAAGAGCTGCCTATGCAAGCAAAACGTATTCGTTTGTCAGGATGGACTCGAAATTTCTATTTGACTGAATTATTTCAGTTTTTTCTAAAATATTGAGTCGGCTGCCTTTCTTAGTTATACAAAAAGATGTTCACTGAAAAATTAAGGAATGGTAAAAAAAACGAAAAATTGTTTCGCAAAGTGCGACTAAATAGAACTTGTTTGGCAACATTCAACATGTTCTTTCCTCCTTATTTCAAAGGAACAGGAAAACGAGTTTCGCCTTAAGGAGATAGAGTGACAATCATCACACGTCAGTTGATAAATTTTCACTCTCTAGAAAAGTTTCCTGAATTGTTTCCCTGTTATGAAATACTCCAAACTAACTCCCAGATCTATGGAATTCTTATATAAGGAAATTTCTCAAAATACGAAGAGAAGGTATCTAACATTCGAGTGCTTCAGAATAATTTAAACTGATTTACCTTATCTAACATTCAGAGAGTGAATTAATGTTTTTCATTTATTCCCGAAATAAAATGGGCATGAGAAAAGACTGATAGAACCGGGACTCGAACCCGGATGTTTATCAATTTTTCGGGCAGATACCCATTTAATTATAAAGCCAGATGGTAAGACATGGTTCTTTGAAAGACTTCGTTGGCAAGGGAATGTAGCAAGTAAAAAATCATCTGCCTAAAAAGTGGGAGATCCGAATTCGAGTCCCGGTCCAGTTAGACTTTTTTATATCCGTTTTTCCTTAGACATTTTCCTATGCCCACCTCTACGTCTTCCTTTCACCCTTTACCTAATATATTTATATCAATCCCGTAAAAGTTTATGTAACTTCCTATCTATGGTCGTGAATTTCTATTTCTATCGTGAAATAGAAAGGTAAATACGAGGCGTCTTAATTATTTCTACGAATCAAAGTCAGATGTCTCATAATTCTCTCCTTAAATAACATCAACTAATTTCCGAAGCGTGATTCATTTTCAGCAGAAGAACATAGTCATCGAGTGAACGAATGAACAACGTCTCTGTATAAATCAACTCAATATAAAATCGAGTGGAGATAAATAAACCTCTTACGCCACACACTCGAGTATCGAAGGGGCTTATATTGAAGAGACCCTTGAGTGAGGGTTAAAACGTTCAATGTTATCTACCTTCGGAGGGAAATCTAATCAAAAACCACGAGTGTATGCGGCATAGAGGCTTGAGGTGGAGTGAGCCCGCACGCATTGACACAACATCGAAAATCTAATCCGCTTGCTAGCGGTGATTTACCATCGCCTAAACGACACTCTCCGATACCCAAAACCCGCCATGCTCTCAGAGTGTTTGTGAAGAATATCAGCGAAACCTTATATGCGACAAAAGTGTGTCAACTGTTAAACTGGTGCTTGCCTGTTTAGTAACGAGAATAATTTAATGGAAGAAAATTTGCTGGGTTAGGCGACATTTTGTTGAACTCTGTAAAAAGGATAGAGAATAATGTAGAACAGATTTCTACAATTTTATTTTTCTGTTTTTTTTTCTGCAGTTTTATAACGAGGAAAGGATACGGACTATGCTTCCTTATCTCCTCACTCAATTTTAAGGATATTCAAGTATACTTCATCGATAAAAT
Source organism: Pachydiplax longipennis (assembly GCA_036926295.1). Classification (NCBI taxonomy): domain Eukaryota; kingdom Metazoa; phylum Arthropoda; class Insecta; order Odonata; family Libellulidae; genus Pachydiplax; species Pachydiplax longipennis. Next base: position 26,122,690 of record JAVFKF010000012.1, read on the forward strand.
GCCTCATAGGGCAATATTAGACGAGTAAGTCTTTAAATAAATGGCAAAATATAGTAAAAAAATAACTGCAGGTTAGAAGACAAAATTTAAGACAACATCTTAGCTTTTTCTAAATCCTCTCCTGAAAATTTTCCACTCTATTTCTATTTACATACACATTTTTTTATGGTTTATCAATATAATTGACGACAGGTTAAATGGAAGTAGAATCTAAATTTTGCTGAAGTAATGACCATTAAGATCTAAAAGATTGAGCTATAGGATCCGTCTACATATTGTCGAAGAAAAGGAGATGTATTGTAACACATTAGCGACATGACAAAAAATTATTGTACGGATGATACAAAAAAGGAATACGAAACACAAAATTTGGGACAAATATACGAATAAAGGTAATAACAATATTATACAAAAGCGATGACCACTGTAGGATGAGGAACAGCGAGCATTGATGTCGGTTAGCGGGAGAAAGACTTGTTCTTCCTTTTGGTCGTTCAGCGAGAAACCGTGTTACACACACAGAAAAGCACTGGTACCGCAAATAATGGAGGAATGGAGTAGAGGTGAACGAAACTAGCTTTATTACAGTCAGTCCCAAAAGAGAAATAAAATTATAGGAGGTCAGATGGTACTGTACAGGGTAAATAAAGCAATAGAACTCTAAAATACGTAAATAAGTTTTTCGTTTTTTAACGGCTTTCGCCAATTAAAATTTCACAAACCATTATTCTCTATTCTATTAAAAATACTGTTGTTCATTCTTTTGTTATTTCCGTAAAATAAGTATTATGAGGTGGGAATTCGGGACTCGGCACATCCTTTGCCTTGCAAAGTGTACGTGTGTGTTGGGATGATTTGCGTACAAGCCACTACCCAACCCTCTGAGTTAACCGCACATGTAATACGCAACGTAAACTGTTCCACGGAGTAGAATTGCCTGACTTAGAGGATCTCATCCTAGTCTTTCTTCCCTCTTAAGACCGTTTCCCCTTCTCAACCGTCGTCGACCAATATCCCCACTTTAATCCGCGGGTATCAAATAGTTACCCATTCATGTTCATTCAAGAGATTAAGTCCCAATTTCCTCTCTAGTCAGAATATTGCTCCCCAAATGGCTATCTACTTAATAGAAACGCCGCACAAGGGCTCGAAATATATTCTGAAGGCAAAGATTATGCGCTTGTATCAACTTTGCGCAACGTTTCTGACATGTTAACTTTAAGCTGAAATTCTTAGCTTTGTAGGAAATTTCTGGTTCAAACTTCTTTTAGCTTCCATAGAGAACTTTTTCCACCACGAACAGATTCGTCAACAAGTAGACATCTGTTGGTAACAGACATCTTAAGTAAATAAAACGAATATATAAAAATAGGGAAAAGTAGGTTCTGAAATGGAACCCCTATTTATGTCATCGTTTTACAGAGTTTAATTTTTTATCTTTACGAATCAATATTATTTAGGGCAGAAAACCGATCGGTAAAGAAAATTTACGTGATTTATATTAAAACAGCGCATAAAGGTACATTTTTCATTATATATTCAAATTTAAAGACCTCTTATTTAGATTTGCAACTTTAATACTCGTCCAGATCTTTCATTTCCTCTTCTTAATTTTCCATCTCTGTTTTCCCCTTTCCTTTTGAACCTTAGTTGTGTGCTTAGTTTTTCATATGAAAATTTCTCGAAATTATAAAAATGTCATTCTTAATTCTACTTTTCCCTTTTCCAGTATTAATGATGCTGTAATATACATGGGTGGTCTGAAAAGTTTCCGACATTTCGCCATTTCACGACATGTTTTCTGAAAATTTTCTGAACATTTCTGAAAAATCTGAGGTCGGAAACTTTTCAGACCACCCTATAGTTATCGACAATAGTGAAATAAGTACTTTTAATATTTCTAAGTATTAATAAATAATTACCTTTTACCAATTCCATTAATTATTATTGTCAACTAATTTGTGACAAGGCGTTTGTGTGATTCTTTAATGATCACACTATTTCTTGGGTCAAATAATGTAAGAGCCCTCATGCGTATAAAAGCATGGAATTGAAGCCACTGTAGGTGAAGTTTCCTTTGGTAACGTACAACTCAATGGCATCCACAGATGTAAGTTCCAGTCCTTCAGCAAGAGAGCGAATCGCACGCAATTGATTAGGATGCCCATGTCCTCTTCTCCTCTTCAGGGTTCCTTTTGATCTCCTTAAAAGTTTCCCCATTTCGGAGTCTTCATCTTCTGGTTCACTCGTAAGAAAAACCTCACTTTTCCCAGAATTCCTTTCCCCGCCAAACCGCCTTTAAACTCAAAAGAGCGAAGACTTTTCAGAAGCCCTTTTTACCTGCGACTCCTCCTCTTTGCCTTCGCCCTCTGCTTTTTTATCCTTCCTCTTTCACTCCCGTCTCTTCTGCGAAGCTGATTTCACGTATGTTGAGCCACCACGTGAACGGATAAACTGCCTTTTGAAGCGTCTATTTCCCGCATCTCAGGTCTGAACATTTCACATCCTGAGAAGCTGGGAAGTTCCAAAAATGGAGGATTATACTAGATATATATTATCGTATTTGCCTTTATAGAGAAAATTGCCCTAAAATGTAGAGCATGATTTTGCTGGTTTAAAATTTAACAAATATCATGAATGTGAGAGTTGTTAGGTAATATTATAAATACTCTTTAATTTACAAAAACATATAATTAGAGGAATCATTATTTTGGTAAAGAAACGAAAACCCTGAATTTATTGACTTGACATTTTCCATATGAACGTTCTTTGTTCCTTATTTTTTCACTGTATTTCTTTTTAGCACTATGTCGTAATGCAAAGACCAATTTTATTAAAATAGTTACAAGTAATTTGATGCTTTTCATGATGGTTTGAGAATGCGTTTTAGAAATTCAACAGATGTAGCTGTAGGTGCAGCAAAACTAATGAATATCATGATTAGGATGATCTGATGATTATGATAATGATCTCTAGTGATCTATTCTCAGTAAAAATTATTACAAAACGTTTGAAAGAATCAAGGACTTACTTCATTTAGATTCTAACTTTATCTTAAAGTAAACGATGACAAACATTATCACCATGAAAATAAAAATTCTGAAAAACTAACCGACTGTTAACGAAAGTAGCAGAAAAATTCTATTTATAAAACAGAGGTTCCAGTATTTAGCGTTAATAAATTTAGATCATATCACTCAGGTGACTTAAAATAAGTCTATAACTGTTAGCAAAAATTTAAGTTTACACCTTCAAGTAAACACTCTTTTGATACTTTCTAAGTAGACAAATTCTTAAGAGACTTTATAATAATAAGGAAAATGTGTGTTGATGCTTTCCTTACTCTGTGAGCAGTAAAATTGGAAGAGACGACAAGAAGACAATTTCAATAAATTTATCTTATAGTATGACGAGAGTCTTGGGTAAAAAGCAATTCTGGCCAGGATATGGTCTGTGTCAATGCTCTACATAATGCCTCACTTTAGAATCCTCCCTTAAGTGTCGTGATCTTCATGCAACGGAAAACATTGTATTCAAAATGAAAGCGCATTAGACTAATGCCGTTTAACGTAGAGTAAGAAGAGCACTTCTTCGAGGAGACTTTGACGCACCGTAAGTCTCGAGAGTCTTCTTTTGAGTCTACATCTAGGAAAATACCCTGCGAGTCACATTTAGGTCGTAGATGCATGCATACTTACACAGGGAGATAGGGTATGTCATACATCGTCCTAGTAAACGTCTTTTTCAGCTGGAGATATTTAACATTTCTCACTATAAAATATACCTCTACGAAAAGTAGGAAGACAATCACGTGCGACTGCATTCAGAATAGAAAAATAACGGAAAGCAAGCATATGAATTCAATTAACCTGTTTTATTATAATTTCATTCCTTCGATTTTGCTTTAGAATTTATGTAATAAACGCAATTGCTGTGTAGCAGTTGTTTAAATTTTAAATTTATCAACTTTTGAGGCCATCTAACACGTGAGCCCCCACATGCAATTGTTCATATCATTTTCATGAAAATTTTCTAACCTATATCCATACATTGCCGATACATTAACTTAAACAGCATACTAAGTGGGATTAATCTGGTAATCTCACTTGCTCACAGAGCTATCGAAGAGCCTCCTGAGAAATTGTAGTCTCCAACGTTAAACTAAAACCGGCCTGTTTTTTAATGTATATCTCATGTTCAAACAAAAAAATATCTAAACATTTGGTAAATTCAATTTTTTATTGAACATTCTAAAGTAGTAAAAATTATCCATGGAGATGGAACTTCCATCCTCAATTAATTAGGTTCATTTATCCTCTTACAGATTAAATTGTGCTAGCTGATAGTATAAATGGGAAACAACGACCTATTTCACCACAAAAACAAACAAAACTTTCGGTGATGCTACATTCTTTAATTTTTTCGGAGTTCACTGTGAGGGACTCGGCAAAATGAACTAATTTATTCGGACGTTCGTTAGCCCCGTATTGACCCTCAAATAACAGCTGTAGGCCGTGGCCTCTTTTCCGCTAAGTGGCAAACCCTCTCAAACATCTGCATCTGCTCGGAACGAGCAATTAATCAAACGGCGAGAAAAAAATCGGTTGAATTATCCCCTTCTCTCATCGCTCTCGAAAAGAAGTCGGTGGAGTGAAGTAAATACCTTAGTGCGCATAACATTTTATATGAAAAAATATCACCAATTAAGTTTTTTCACCCCAAGAAATGCCTGTTGACTTACTACGGAAGTTGAAGCAAAGTTATGATAAAGTAAATGAATTATTTTTACACGTGATTGCTTCCTCCACAAGCAGTAATTATATGCAGTACTTACTCATTCTATCGGGTACAGAAACTTAAGGTTGTGGAGTAAAATGTCAAAAGGAAATGAATTTCCTTAAAATAAAACTTTTCTGAGATTTAGGTTCACCCATAAAACTGTTAGAAAGATAATTAAAAATTGGCTAATCGTTCAATGTAACTGTTATTAAAACGGAGTGCTTACACAAACGATTCTGAAATGAAGAGGATGTATGATATCTCTTCCAACATTGTTATTAAATATATTACGAAGAATGAAGTATTTAATTCATGTGAGATATTTCCAGGGAGAATGAATTTAATACGGGAAAACTCGAAATGTAGGGCACAAGTGGCAAATGAATGAATTTATAATTTCTTTATATTCTATATTTGTAATTCTGTGACATTTTAAAAGTTACCGTAGCAGAAAAATTTTCGCTAATGCACTCCTAAATCGATGGAAATCATCTAACTTACCGTCCAAATCTGTATTGTGACGTTAATTAAATTCTTGACTTCACTTTTTTTAGACTAAAATACAGTAATTGCAATTTTTTCATTTCTTTTAGTGATGTTAATTGATTTTCACCATATTAGAAATGAAAGAATCTTCAAAACATGTTTCTCAACGATTTTTCTTCACATCCATAAGGTACAGGGATCTATATCCTAATGGTTATGCAACACGCATGCCGTGTGTATGACATTTTGCCTAAGATTCGGGGGCTACAAAAAATTAAGGCTCGCACGGAACAATTGCTCGAAATATTCTCATAAAACTGGTTTGCGTTTAAAAAATGTGTTACATGTGAATTACATGTAACACATTTACATATGAATGTGTTACACTTTTTACATGTGAATCAAACGAACGTCAAACACGTTTCATTTGATTTTCGTTAATATTTTTATTCACCCATAAAATAAGTACCGAACAATGAAAATATGAAAGATAGCTCCCTATAACGCATTCCCAATAAAATTTTAGAAACGAGGAATTTCATATAAATCATTCGACGCCTCTATCTATGGCAGAGAATACACAAACGGATTCAAATCGAACTTGCACAGAGCGGGATTTAATAACTTGAATTTTCACGCCCGTATAGAAGTCATTATTGCTTCTCGAGATGTTTGCATTAGTGCTTTCCAATGGATCCAAATGCTCCTTTCTGCCGCTGAATAGACCCTTACCTTGTCAGCCAATTTAATGGGAACCTATTCATTTGAAAAAATCGTCTATAATTCCTTACCTCTGAGACGCGTTCGCCAAAGGAGGGAGCGAGAAAAGTGAGGTATTTCACGCTCAGAAAGTAAACTGTGAAGAAAGGAGGCGGTATCTTCTTCAATCGCTTTACAAAATACACCTCGTGTGGAAAAAGGGGCGAGTGCCTTGGGACGACGCGTTTCTCGAAGCCCCCTTTCTACTCGGCGAAGACATTTCAATTTAGGGAGAGAGCAATCCGCAGCACCTAACCTCTCCAGGGATCCTCTCTCCCTCTTCCTCGGGACTTGTAGAAGAGTTTCTGGGAGTTGGTAATTAGTGAGAGAGAAGAAGGCAGTTGATATTCGTCCCCGGGGGCAGAGGGCACTAGGTGTCCGATGAAGGCGTTCTCCCGAGCGCGGGACTCAAAGTAGCAATTAAATTTTCCATCGAATCGGTGGAATAGAGGAGGAGAAAAGGGTTTCTGTGTAGTAATTGAGCGTTGTGGGAAAGGGAGCCGCGAGGGGCGATGCTGTTTTTGCTTGGCCGCAGGCACACGAATTACGTGTCCACTACGCCTTTTGTTTCCACACTGCGCATGCGCGAGACTCTCTTTTCCTTTCCATGCTTTATCGGCCGATACGCTCGTAATTGAGATTGACTAGATTGCTCGCCAAGACTTCACTACGTATCCACAATATATTCGAGCTGATTAAAAAATGAATCTTCCTCGCTTAAAAAGAGTTTGAGCGAGATCGATAACTTTTCGACGACCCGAAAATGACTGCGGGGCTTCGAAAAGTGTCATATTTTATTTTTTCGATGCAATTCTGGGCAACGTAGATAAATATACTAGGAAAACTGATGAAAAGTAATAATCCTCGAACAAAGCCAATTATTTGCGTGTAAAATATCGATATAAATGAATCTAGCAAGAAAAATTCAAAAATTCATTCACTATAGTATCAAGCAGCATACATGATCATTACTCAAATTGAAAAATAATTTATCGGACTAAAAAGACCTTTCTTAATCCCATCAATCTTCAAAATAGAATCTAAAGCAACAAAAAGAGGAGGAGAACTAACAGAAGGGTTACGTTGATTGAATAGCATTCAAGTTCTCACCAATGCCAATGACTTTTTTGTCAACACAATCAAACGAATAAAGAAAAGTAAGGAAATAAGTTGCCGAAAATTGTCAATGGAAACTCTTCACCATTTCCATAGAAATAAAATAAAAGCTCACAGTATAAACTGAATTTTAAGGGATAGGCGTGTTCGTACAAATAAATCGTAAAGCCGTGAATTGAGAAAAATACATTTGTACGAAACTATACGAGTCAAACATATTTAAATTTCATGGAAGGAATATTAACAGAAAAAATATATTTCTTCACTAATTAAGTACGCTTGCAGTAAAGACTAGTGATAAAATGAATAGCCATTTACCTGATAACATTTGAAATAATAATCAGCTATAAGTCCTTTGCATTAAGAAATAACCCTTATGATACAATTGTACACTTATGTATGGCCTTAAGTATCAAATTGCAAGACATGAACGGTTTGAGGAATCAAAATATTTTGAAAAGGGAAATACAAAGGAAAACTCCACCTCCATATGACTTTATATTGTTTCCATTAAATAATTCGCCGAAAATACCTTGTTTTGGTATTACGTAGCTCGACTAAGAGGAACATCTAAACTTTTACATGTTAGTTCATTATTCTTAGGATGAAAAAGTTTCTGGACTATGTGAATACATCTATGCGAGTCTCTAAAAACTCCTTTTCCTGACATACCTAATATTTTAAGTTTTCATGTTTAATGTTCCATTCTTTGTAACGAAAAAATCTTTTATTATATATTATTAAGTTTAAAGTGAAAATAGAGAGGAAAACTCAAAAAAATCATTATCTTTACATCCTACTTATACAAGTCATATTATAAATCCCATAATGTCTATAACTTTTAACAGTATTTTGAGAATCTTACTGCAAAATAATTTATTAACTTGGACATTAAATGATAAGAAATACTAGACTGTTTATCTTCATAAAAACTGAATCAAAGAAAATGATAATCGAATTCGCTGTAAAGAAGTATTTAGAAATTTTCCTTGAGATTGGCTCCCTATAATATACTTTATTAAAAGATTGTCAATTGGAATACGCAACGAAAAAAAACTTAAACCAAAAATCCCTCAGGCAAATTCCAGCGAAAGGTAGCTCTTACAGACTGAAATATTGCAAAGATCTTCCAGTTACTTTTTTTAAATGTAATCCATGTTATTTCTCAATAGTTTAAAATAATTAGAAATGATATCACTAAAGTTACGAACTCTTTTTTTCCAGTCCTTGCGAAAACAGTGTTTTCGTAGCGTCCTTTTTTTAATTAACTTCAAACCTCTTAAATATATAGATAACGTTGATTTTATCTCAATCGACTTGAAATTTTCTTCAAAATACACTAACATATATTTGAAGATGGAAAACAAATTCAAGTGGGATTATTATTTTCTTACTAACACCGCAACCCGAAGATTTTTTTTTACTATTGGAATCAATCAGGTAATAGAACATCATTCCGACAGTATATATTTACCAAAACTGAAGCTGTAACTCATCGGTATTAGAAAGCAAAGCAATTAGATGATAATTTTAAAATTTTGTGAAAATAATGTTAGTAATTGTATGATGTACCAAGATCTTTAGTTTTAAGTACCTACATGGGTTGTCTGAAAAGTTTCCGAAATTTCGCCATTTCTCGACATGTTTTCTGAAAATTTTCTGAAGATTTCTGAAAAATGTGGGGTCGGAAACTTTTCAGACCACCCTCGTATTTCTCATTGCGCTGCAATTAATGATAAACTCATTCGGTATGTATGAATGTTTACGATAATTCAGATGTTTCGGGCTAGAATCAAAGTTGTTCACTAAAACGATTACTTTATGCTCGGCAGTAATTCTCTAGTACGAGACGTGCCTTCTTTAGTTTCTGAATTACGTTCACGGCCGTGTTTCTATCTTGAGGTAACACTCGCTCCCTCACACGTTACCCTTTTCTCTTATCTTAAGATGATAAACGACCCGAGGAAAAATGGATCCCAAAGAAGACCAATAAGCCTTCATGTTTTAACAGGCTCTCCCCTTTTAGCTGACCAGGTGCAAAACATGGCGAGAGATACCTCTCTCCACTTTATCTTTTATTCTCCACGGGCATTCGTCATTCGCCCGCACCTTGCCTTCGGACGATTCTCGAAAGAACACTCACATTGCTCCTTCCATTCATTATCCCTTTCTTCAGAAAAAAGATGCTTTTACATCTTGTGGAGTTGCCCTTTCCATAAACTCCCATTGATCTCGGTCATATTCACCAGTTCAGTGAACTGAATTTTAGATGCACACTCACGTTGGGGAGTTGAAATGAAAAGAGCACCCTCACATATGTCCCTCGAGACTCCACGAGTTATTAATGAGTCCCTTGATTATCATTTTTTGAGAATTTGAGTGTTTGAAAGAAACTTTTGCACCCGTTCCGAAGAAGTATTCAGACTCCTAGTATATCTTTTCCTATAAAATAGCCCTCAAGGTATCTATCGCTATTTTTATCTCGCCTCAAGTCTTATTCTATATTAGTGTGTGGACTCAAATGTAAGGTGCAGATATGAAACTCTTTACCATTGGGAAAAACCCGTAAAATTCCAGCAGTCACTAATTAGGAGGCACCTTTTTGGAATAAAATCTTGAGGATCTCTTGACAAGCTCTTGTTTTCTATATTTCGTGCGTAACGCCACTTGGACTTATTATCTAAATTCATCCCCTCTTTAGTAAAGAGATTTAATTCACATCAAAAAAGATCTTGAATCGTCACTTACATCCTCTTTTTCACCATCAAAGACCGCCGCACACCAAGAAGTTATGGAGTCGTGACCGATGACTTCCATTAGAATAATTTCATACACCCTTTTTCTCTGTGGATTTTCATTCAGTGGATATCATTGAAATGCATATTATACCAGAGATAAGCAAGTATAAGAAAGTAAATTCAATTGATAATAATTCAAAGCAAGTTATTTCTGAAAAAACGATCGATTTAAAAATTTTGCTGTCACGGTTTGATAAATATTTGTGGAATATTTTTAACCTGCACTCAAACTGAATGTGCGTAGATGCAACGGATGAAAGTAATGTATTCGTTTCATTTGCTATAAATGACCAATGAATGTCTTATCCCTACTTCTATGAGTCTTTTCTAAAAATTATACGAATATGATAAAAATGATAAGAATATATTGAAATCAAACTCAAATCACTTAAACTACTACGGCAACTCACAACTATAAAACATATAATTATAAACAGATACTTCAAATTGACAGGTAATCCCATAGTTGTTAAGCCGTTATTAACTTAACAGCAATTAGATTTCTGATGTAATGAAAAGACGCCGTATATATTTCTGTGGTCTTTCTATGCATAAGCCCCCTCCCCACTTTTCAAGTCCAAATTTATAGAAAATTTTTATTATTATTTCTCACAATTTTTATTTATATCCATTTTAAGTAATTGTATAAGATCGTACATTATTACATCATCTTATGTAATAATCACTTTTGTGTACATATTTATCCATCCAATCTCAGTAATTCCCTTAAGAAATACATGGAAGGAAAATTGTGACATTAATTTTACGCACTTTCCGACGAGATAAAAATATGAAATATAAAGATTTATTACAGGATCAGCGAGATTACATATATCGATATTTTTCGACCGAAAGTGTCCTTGGTTCGACTCTGGACTCGCTCTCATAAGAAGTGTATGTAAAATTCATTTCGATCGATTGCAGACTTTTTTTCTTTTAAATTAGAAGCAATGGATTATAAAGTTATCAAATTTATATAGTATACAAATATCATAATTATAAATGTATATTGTAATTAAATCAAACAGAAACTTAAGCTAGTAAAGAACTGCTCTATTAAAACAATTAAGCTATGGAAACTTCTTGGCTTCTTAGCAAACCTGAAAGTTAATATTTCGGAAATAATATTTCCCTGAACAGGATTCGAACCGTTGAGGATAAAGTTTTGTATCAATGTTAGAAAACTGTGTATTTGAACCAGACACTCCAAACACTCGGCCATTTTGAGGTTATAATTCAAGAAAAATGATAAACTATATGGAAAACCCGAACTTTCTAATTTAGAAAGGAGTGGCTTATAATAATGACTTTGGATCTAAAATTATATATATTATGCTTTAAAATTAATTGAACAGGCTATCGTATTATGTAGTACAGTTTCTGTAACATTTTAGTCGATCTAGGAGATACCTTTAGATAAAAGACCGAAGTTAATGGTAAAGCCATCGAACCAGCCTAATGAATGATCCTGGATTATACTCTATTACATTTTTATAACAACTTGCCGTCTTAGAAATAGGAAACATTCGAAGTATCAATGAACATTACAGCCCTGGCCATACAGATGAAAACAGAGAGAATACATCCATCAACATACGAAATGTTCTGGAGCGAGGAAAGACCTATCTTAGGATTAAAAGAGAAAAATAGAAAGATGATGACAATACGACTATGGCGAATTTGAAGGAGATCCAGAAAATTTTGAATAAAATGGAAAACCGCTCATATGTAAAACAGAGAGGTGAAGAAAGGACAAAAAAAAACGGAGTAAGAAAAAGATCCTTATTGAGGTATTCTTCATGATGTCCAAAATAGAATATAAGCTGGAATCATGACGAGGAAAACATTTGGCGAATAACTTCTGCTCGGGAGGCGAAGTGAAACGGGCACATGGCGCTGGGAAAAGGGAAGATTACAGTCCCTCGTCTTTGAGGTCTTGTGAGGGAATAACGGAACGGAGGTGTTTTTAAGGCGTCAAAAACGGGAGACGGGAATGGAAATTTCCAGAGAGAAATAAATAGCTTTGGGAATAGCGTCGGGGGGTCGCGTTAGAGAAGCAAAGGGAAGGAAAGTGGGAAGACGAGAGCAGAGACAGCTATATTTCATCTATATCTACTCCCGATTCGGAGGCAATTAAATTCTAAGCTATGACTGGATCAATGGAGGTATGAATATCTCGAACCCTATTCCTGGAAATTTTAACGTGAGACCCGTAACGAAGCGAGTGCACTTTGACTAAGGCTTCGGCTGAAGAAGAGGGAGATACATCGGGAGGAGCTGATGGGAATGAAGAGAGGAGCAGAGAACGGGATTGCTTTGGGAGTTGTGATAAACGTATTCTCAGATTAAAAGCAAATGATGATGACGACAGTAAAGCGAATTGCTTCCACATGAGCCTCTGATATTCACCTAAAGAGCGAATTTAACATTGCAACACTTTCAAGAATAGAAGAAAGAATAACTTTCAAGAATAATTTTAACCTATGTGACCTAAACAGTAACGTTTCATAGCGCATTTTTTCAAAATCGATCCAATTTTATCATCCTAAACTATAATAATTTCCCATGTAGTCAACTGAAAAGCCAACTTCACAGAATAAATATCAACAGCCATGGTTACCTGTAGTATCGGAGCTACGGAGTACTATATCGGAGCAGATATAGGCGAAGCAAGCAGACTTCCAAGAAACGCTCTCACTATGTTTTTAATTCATTTTTAATTAATCCAGTATTCCCCAAAATTTTTAACCCATCAACCTTGATTCTATGAACGTTCACCTGTTTCCTCATAATCGCAACCTAGGATAACTCTTCTGAGAAATGACAGAATGTGGAAAATAAAGAAATTTAGCAAAAACCGTAGTTAAGGCATTTTTCACAATTCCTCTCAAATCGTTCCTATAGCCTATACATCGTATTGAGCTAAGAATTTTTTATGTATGGAGAGAAGGAAGATCGGACACAAAGTAAAATAATCTTGCATTCAAAGCTCTCTTTTTATTCATGTTTTCTAACGCTCCCAACCAGTAGAGCGATGTTCATAAATCTTAAATTGAAAAACAATTTAATTTAAAGTTGAAGAAGAGAAGACTAATATAAGGACGCATTTTAACTTATGTTAGCAGACTCTATAAGCAGCCAAGTAGTATGCATTAATGAAAATGTCATATTAGGGACAGCGGAAAGTGCTGATCAGGTAGAATAGGAAAACCTGCCCAAACAGCAAGTTTCACAGCAAGGGCAGAATTTTCTGCAATGCGCTATTGAAGAGATTTACAAAATTTCGCTGGTTTTTCCAACCCCCCTCCCTTTCTTTGTGGGTGTTTTCCTAATGAAAATGGAAGAAATGGACCCACACTGGTCCCCTTTTCGCCATATGAAGAAGAAACAAGAGCTGTAACTTTAATCTTATACTCCTTTGCTGTTTTACTAATTAAATGAAGCGTAAATGTTTCCAAATTCCCCCAATCTTTTCAAGTATCAATTACAAACACGCTATTTTCCATTTGCAAATTCAGCGAGCCTAAAATATTTCGAATTCGTATTTCTATGAAATCGTTTATTAATTGTAATCACGTAATGTATCGTTCGAGATTCGTTTATGAGTTTGGAATGGAATTCTGATAAAAAAAAAAAACTTCCTCAGAAATTGTATCCCTTGATATCACTTTTTACTCATAATACGTTTCTCAAACAATATTGGCACTAATGAAAGGAGATAGCGTAGAAGAATAAATGGAGTTTAATGAAACTGTCTCCTAGGAAATAGCAAAAAATACCACTTAAACGTCGTCGAATGCGTGTCTCTCTCTCATTTTTTTGTAGAAATGAATTCACTTTATACGGCGGAGTTTATTATGGCTTAAGTTAGTTTCTTCTACTTTTCTTTCCTTCCGAAGCGGAAGTGACGCATGGAAGGGTGATAAAAAGATGTCCATGGGAAAATGAAGAAGTCTTCCGTGCCCAAATTGAGAATCCAAGTCCAAATGATGATTTCAAAAAAGAAGAAAGGGAGTCCGTGAGAGCACCTCTTGTAAAAAAGAGGCGTTCGCTTAACGAAGAAGTTTCGGAGTCTGAAAGGATTGCAATTTTGAGTGGAAAGATGGCGTAGGAAGTGGGGAGGAAAGGATAAATGGAAATGACTGCGGAAACGGAAATAGCTAATATCTCTGGCTGATACCCGCGCGAAATTCGTTCCCTGAATAATAAAGTCAGATAATTCGCAAAAACCGTCTTTGTTTTTGAATATCTATTTATATCATACACACATTTTTCATTGTATGATAAAATTTAATCTTGCGTTTTACGTAAATATGTAACTATTTAAATATAATATACTTTTGCTGCTGATTCTCATTATCAATAAATTGGTGTCTTTTTCATAGCCGAAAATTAAAAAAAAAATCACCAGTTAAGTGGTTCCTATCGAAAGGTAAACGCTTTAAAGCAATTTCTTATCCCAGAACTTTGCGGCGTAAGAAGAACATGGCTAAATAAGGTATATACGAGGGTGGTCTGAAAAGTTTCCGACCCCAGATTTTTCAGAAATCTTCAGAAAATTTTCAGAAAACATGTCGAGAAATGGTGAAATGTCGGAAACTTTTCAGACCACCCAAGTAAAGTCTACAGATTTTTCACCCATGTTCTAATATACTATTTAGACTTCTCTCCTTATTTTAAATAATGAAGAATTAATTAATTTTTTAAGAAGTTAATGAATTAAAGATTGATTACATAAAATAATGAAGCTATTTCTTATAAAAATGGTCGAATATTGCATATCTCTTAAGTTGTTTCTAGTTCAATTGATTTCATTGTATCATATAAAGTCTCTGCTCAACTAGTACAGCGATATTTGGTTAGGTTTAACGAGAATTTTGAGATTGATTCAAGTCTGTTTCAATCACTTTTTGGAATATTTTAAGTTACCCATGAGAGAGAAATAGAGTTAAAATTGATTGATACTTTTATTACATTTTATTCTTACCATAATAATTATCTTAATAATACATGACAGAAATAAACTCCCATATCGATTCTCGCCTATTAGTTTCGCTATTTAAATATCATGTTCCTCTTACGGCAAATACACTCCGCTTCTCCATGTTCCTATATTTAGATTATCCCTTGTACAACGTTTCCTTCTATATATACTTCCTAACCTTCTGAATTCCCTTCCTTCTACCAAAGACCCTTTCAGACTTTCACTTGACTCATTCTTAAGAGAATGTTTGCATGAATATTCATGTTAATAATTTTGTACTTAAACCCTATTTTGTATATGTTTCTTTGATTATTTTTGTACATTTGTTTTTAGTTAATATACATGGGTAGTCTGAAAATTTTCCAACATTTCGCCATTTCTTGACGTTTTATGAAAATTTCTGAAATTTTTATGAAGATTTCTGAAAAATCTGGAGTCGGAAACTTTTCAGACTACCCCCGTACTCATGCATATTTAGTTATATACGAACATTTTATTTAGTTATATATTTTATTTATACATTTATTCTTCTGTAAATTTGTTATATTTTATTGTTTTATAATTCGCTCTAAATTGAAAAAATCTTTATGCGAATCTATTAAATATAAATTTAATAATAAATGATACTTTTATCTCAAAATTTGTATGGTACATCTCAAAATTTGCCAAAATCTAACTGCTTCTTTTCTTTCTTTTTCAGGTGAGTACTTTCGTCCGTACGTCTTGTTCAACCAACAAGAGACAAGCCCTTTTAGGTGAGTCTTTCAAACGCTCATTATACGTGTTTACACTGAGATATCCTCAGGCGGAAGGGAAATTTTGAAGTAGCCTCCGATGGCTTACGAACGTGACCGCGCCTTACACCGCATTCACGCGAGACTGTTTTATATTGGATTCCGCCTCCAGATGTCGTCTCCGTCGACGACAAGTCCTTTTGCCTTGCTCATCTTGACGAGGCAGGGCTCCGTACATGAAAAACTACCCGCAAGACACAAAGTAATCCTCCGCATTCCACAGAAAAGCATGAAAAGGCTCGAGAGATTATTTTTTAAAGTATTTCTCGTGTCGGAGAAGTAGCTTGATTCCGGATCACTTAAAATATTCCCCATTTCCTCGTAGAGAAACGTAACTCACACAGTTACCGTATTGACAACGTCGACCGACATGGCTGAGCAGTAACGAGGAGAGAGTTCGTCCATGCGGGAATGCTTCCGTTAGAAACAGTAACTCAGTGGTAGCGATTCCAACTTGCCGTACCCTTTTTCCTGAAAGAGCGGCTTTTAGCAACTGGTTCATGCTCTTGCAACTGTGATGCTGCTGTGCGTTGCAGTGATAGAATCAATTATGCTCCAATAAAGGTGAATGCCATTTGATTTCGCAAGCGTAAAAGAGGCTGTTAATAGAATGGTGGGGCAAAATGGCTCACTTTTTCCTTAAGAATAAGACAATTGTCAATCTATTTAAAAGTTTTTCAAGGATATCTACGTATTGTAACTACGGTTATGTAAAATCCTTAAACATTTTGCGCAATACCGTCATATCCAGTCTTCATTTATGAGATATAAACAGGGACAAATGTCGAGCTCGTAGATTGGTGGGTGTATGTAAAATACACATAAAATGATTCCAATGAAATCTCTTTCCCTTTAATGATCCTATGAATATTATGGATTATAAAATCGGTTGCATGATTTTAATTCCGTTAAAGCTCAGAAAGCACCAAATCATTAACCTTGGCTTGCTAGTGTTTCACAATTAAGCTCTTAGAATGGCATTAATATAAAAAAGATTCCAATTATTATAATTCTAAATGGTAAAAGGATAAGTTTAGATTTCATGAACTGTCATTGGAAGGTGAAAATTTTCTGTACAACTCCAAATATGTCAGTGGAAGTCAGATTTATTACAATTAACGATTAATGGAACACAAAATGTATCTCTGAAAGTTAAATCTGACCACCAATTTTTCTACGGTTTCTTGGTCTCACCTGGGACTTATTTTCTTAGTATAATTCATCAAACGCATTATCTGATCACTCGTTTAACTATTCTTATTTCAGTGGTGATTTAGATTTATTTATTTAATTGATAGCTTTTTAGTCTCTTTGCGCATATGCTTGAAGATATAGTTAGATATTCATCAACGCATAATCTAAGGAGTATTTCTAGACAGGCGAAGTTTATAAAGTTTTAATTGAACCCTAAAGCTAAAGAGATAGCCAAATTGGTCGAGCTTTAATCTAACCTCAACTTCTTTTCTTTTAGGAATAGAATTTACTTTTATACCAGAAAAAATTCATAAAATAAATGTGTCATTTAATTATGTCTATAAATTTCGTATATATGGGATTTATTAATAATTAAACATAGAATGGGATGATGAAATACTAGTTTAATTGATATGCTATTGATCTCTTGGGTATTTCTTTGCAAAATGTACAGGAACTCGTGTTTTATATCATACAGGATACCAGTAGGAACATTTTGCAAGGGATATCATCTCGCTATTGGCCAAAGTATAACAACAGATTAGTTTTAAACCCAATAATGTTCACCTTTCGTCTCATTATCATTAGTACTACATCTTAACTTTGTTCGGGACTCAACGATACTCTTCAAATATATTTTCCTCATTTTTCATGCCTCGGAGGAGAAGAAAGAGTACTTTCGACTTTACGACTCCATAAAATGGCGACTTCTCTTTTACGACGGTTTGCTCCTTGTGTCGATTTTCATTTCACTCGTGAAATTACATCCCAAAGTGACGCAACAGTTAACCCATTATTAAATTCTCGATGGATGCACTTTTGCAAAATCGCTTTAATCCGAGATCATGCTCGGAAATGAAATTGGCGACGTGATGCGAATCAAAAATGGATTCCACTGCTGTCTTCGCGGCGAAACGACCTGCGATTCTGAACTGCGCCCATTAATTTTTATACGACCCTTAAAGCTTTATTCACAAAAGCGTCTAAGATAAGGTAAACAGCGGTTTCCATACACGCTCCGAAATTTCGAGCAAACAATGGAAAACGTAAACAAAAACTGTAAACGCTTTTACAAAACGAGTTACGGTAAACAGCAAAACAGAGATAAGTAGCTTAGAATTTGGATCCTAGTTTTATTACCGCACATATATGTAGAGGATATCTGTGCCAAAAAGCATCAAAATAAAAAGGATTTTATAAATACAATTTTACCATTCTGTCCAAAAGGAACTATTATTTATGTATTTATTTAGTTACTTAGTTTGTTGTTTATCATATAATACCGCCAATTCTGTACGCAGGACTCTTACGAAGATCTACGTATTTGACAAGCCCGTCGATTAACTATGATAGTTTCCAAAAATTTGCTAATTTACAATTTAAAAAGCTATAAGTTACAATATAATCAACAATTACTACAAATTCCATGTCCATTTTACAATTCGCTCGAACAATTCCCTAGAAAACTTACACATAAAAATGGAGAATATCAGTATAACATAAAAGATTTTACTCACCAACTATATTAACTTAAAAAGTTCATGTTAAATAGTAATAATTTATTCCTGAACTTGGTAATTCCTTGAAATAGAATAAACGCCACATATATATCATATTACGTAAGTTTTTCAGAATTACTGATAAATCATCTCGGCTGATTTATTGTCCATAGGGGCCATGAAGTCCCGTACATCACCTTAACAGACTATCAATGATATCATTGATAATATAATGATAATAAAAGAAATTGGGAATATTAAGGAATGAAGAATAATAATAATAACTTTGAATTTAATCATTCTGCAGTTAAATCTTACTTTAATAAATTCAAGATCCTTTGATAAAGAAGCATTGAAGGAAAGAAAAATGAGGGATATAGCCCGACACGAAAGTTACGCCGTTATATCTGTGCAAGAAATTTTGGAACTGCAAGGAATTTTGCCAAATGGATTCAATTTCAATGAGATTTACAATGCAAAGAACTGATCTATGGAAATTCAGGTTAAGAGAATGCAAGGAAAAATTGGAATGCGAGCGTAATGCCTGTTAATTATCAAATTTTGAGGTTCTTAACCTTTCTAGCTACTAGCACCATTTGAATTCTCAATGAGCTCTCTTTTGTACAGAATCCTACCTAATATTTATTTCCATTTAAGAAAGAAATATTAGAAAGAAAGATTTACTTAAACTTAAAATTACTTCTTTACTTAAATTTAAAATCCTCCATAACAATCAAGCGCAAAATATCTTAATAACAAGTTTACTCAATGCTTACTTGAGTTTTCAATAAAAAATAATTTGTTATAATTAAATTAAAAATTAATGTGCTATCATTCTTGAAAAATATTAATAAACGCTCACATATGCCGAATTGTTTACCTATAAGTTTTAGGAGGTAGCAATAAACACCATTAAAATCCAACACTAAATAAAACAAAAATTGTGATCTTTACGCATTATTTAAAATTTTCCTTCTCATCTCTAACCAATATATTTTTTATTTACAATAACTGTCTCTAAAAAGAAGTAGATAATTCATATATTACTCCTATCTTACGTAAGAAATTCATTCTAACATCCTCCTTTACGTAGCAATTTTTCATACTTTACTACTTTTTGTAGTAGTTGAGGAGCATAGCATTTTTCTCGTCCAGCTTTCCTAGAATTTCGGTTTCGACTTTTTTCATATTATTTCAAATCTTTTCTTTGAACTCCTATACATTACGGTACATAAATTCTCCCCTGGGCCATTTACTGGAAGTTTAAAAATTCCCTCCGTTGTCAAGGGAACGAATTTTCATCGAGGAAGCACAAAGACCTGTCATATTTTTTTATTTTCGCGAA
The DNA here is from genome assembly GCA_036926295.1 of Pachydiplax longipennis. NCBI lineage: Eukaryota > Metazoa > Arthropoda > Insecta > Odonata > Libellulidae > Pachydiplax > Pachydiplax longipennis. The sequence goes on from JAVFKF010000012.1 coordinate 26,142,444, forward strand.
TTCGAATAAAAAGCTGCATCTAATGACAGAAATGAGAATCTTTATTAAATTTCCCTTCTCACGATTTTCACCCTCGTTTTGGGAAAGACAGCTTCTACCTCATTATTGTCGGAAGAGGAAGCTAACAGGACCAGAAGACCTGAGAATCAAAAGCGCTTTTAAAAGTCGTTCTTTATCGAAAGCAGGACCTTAAATATAAATATATTGTAGTATTACAATACTTTTAGTTCTTTAACACAAGTCAGAGATATCCTCTACGCAGATAAATAGACTACATTTTTTCAAATTTTACCTTTATAATGGAAGTATCGTAATTTCCAGGCTATAGAAACCGATCAACGTCAGATTCAGTTTCCGCATTTCAGCTCCAGATTTTATCTTTCACATATATTCAATATCAAACATCAATAAATTGCTCTCAAAGTTGATTTTGAGATCGGGTCTTTAAATCGTCATTTTAATTTAAAGTGATTCCATCTCTTCCTGCTGTGGATTATTTTTCATAAGCTTAACTTAGGTTTTTCAATCCACAACTAAATATAGCTTATCCCTATTAATTTTAAATAACTTATATTAGTCTTAATTGGTATGATTTCTTTTTATATTAACTGTGAATTAAATGAATGAGGAGACTTAAAAATCTGATTACACGCAAAATAAAGACGTCATTTATTAATCAATTAATCTTTTATCTATATTTATGTGCGGATTCAGCATATTAATAAGGCATTAAATATTTTCGTTGATTATAATAGATGAACCTCATTACATTCTAAAGTTAGAGTCATCAGTATCGATTCGTTTCGTCGATATAATGAAAAATGAAATTGATTGATCTCGATAAATGCTAATTTAAATCTTTCCTACAAAATTATTACTTCCCTCTCAACGGATGGAAATTTTTATGGTGATGTCAGTAATATTTATCAGGTAAATCGCATTCTGAAATAGAGTGAATACGCTAATCAATTTTTAAGTAATTTTTAGCCTGGGCCGCTCAGGGAAATGAGTAAATTTATTCGTGATATTCTGAACAAAAAATACACAGTTCTGAGTTATAAAACTGCGGTATGATGCATTATTCAAATAGGAAAACCGCTCTTCGAACTCTTATCGAAGCTCTCCGGAAAGTTTTCTCGAGAGAATTAGCCAAACCAAATAATACACGCATTTGATAAGCACATTAATATTTTATCTAGCCTCACTTAATCCCAACCGTGATTCATTCGAGTGTTTTAAATAACGATGCACTCTAAATTTATGAGGTAAGTTCGAAGAGCAGAGAAGGCCATCATTTGTTCTCGGGTACTGCAGAACTTTAGAAGAAGAACCCAAAGATTCATGGAAATATAAATGCCATACCATAGTAATGGGAGGTAAATAAAAAAGCTCGAGGTACAAGTGATTTAGTAGCTGTACCCTTGGGATATATTCAGAGGTGAATGGGAATTCCAAAGTTGGCTTCGATGGGGCCGAAAGAATTCTCGAAGAATAATGAAATCGCATTAGCGCTAATTCATCGGCGGAGGCAGATGATTCCCTAATCTCTCGTAAAATCGCCCCGAGAAACTTTCAAATTTTCAAGAGGTTATTTAACTTGGCTCATTAGAAGAGGGAGAGGGGGTACTTTTTCCTACATTTTCTTTGCGAGCGCTTCCAATGTATGAGTCAGACGTCCCGACGTACTTAATCGCTTTCATTGGAAAAATTTAATGCCATCCTGAGCGAATTTGCGGGCAATATTCGAATGCCTCTCCTTTAAAGGCCGTTATCCTCTTCAGGGGATTCATAGAATACTGTGCTCATCGTTTACACATTTGGGAACAACTAATAGGAAAGAGTTTCTGTTGATTCACAAAATTAAGATTTCAAATGAGCCTGCGTATAGAAAAAGGCAGAGAAAGACATTATAGATGACATGGGGCATTTTATTTCAAACATAGCATTCGAAGAGATCAGGTGCTAGTTGATTCTTTCAACTACTTAATTTGATCACTACAATGGCGAGGGAAATCTTGCCTTACAATGAAAATAACCCAAAACACAACTCAGCACGTCCTTTTTTACTCCCAAATCCACAACACACAACATTAATACTATTAAAAGGTTACTTACGTACCACTACCAGGTATTCCTGTCCATTTCCAGATTGCTTTCTGTCCACAAGGACTCTTAATTCCACTAACCAATCCTAGAACAACCTCGGTCATGTCCAACCTTTTCAGAATGGTTCTCCAAACTGACTCTCTCTCAGACGACAATTTCTGAGTGATTAGAATGGCCTCTATTGGAGGCTCTCCGGTGAATTTCCGCTTATTTGAGCATGCTCCTGAATTGCGCCCGTTGAGAAATATCAAATATAATCTCTGACCATTCGCTTCTGAACTATCCGAAATTTGAGACGATGATTGAAAACGGACTCTATTTACGTATTTAATTTCATGACGCAGTTGTTTAATGTTGAAGATCAGCCAACTTCCTTATAGACTCCATTAGCCGGATACGGATAAAAACACGCAGATAAATGTTCCTTCACGTCCTTCATATTTACTGTTTCGAGAAATTATTTATGGATTACCGTTTGCAGAGATAACACAGTCGCCATTCAAATTCTCCTTTTATTAATCAAAAATAACTTGGACTTCAAAGATTTAATGTAAAAGTCGTCTATTGATTCCTGAATTCCTCTTTTTTTAGGACAGGATCATTGCACTGGCAAAGATGACATCAATGATATGTTTTGAGCAATATTTATAATTATTCAATAACGAATCAAAAATCTCAAAGTAATGTAGAATTCGAAAAATGTATGCATTTGGTACATCTTTAGCTGCCTCTTTGATGACCAATGCTTTTAAAGCGCCAAATGAATAAGTGATTGATCGTCTCGCTTGATTCATAGTTCATAACATCTAAAGTGGAATTGGTAGTACCAATAAATACGACAGTAATTATTTTGATGAAGCTTCCTGCCGTCAGCGGAATTCAAGTCATGTGCAGAAAATGGATGTAAATATAAATAAACAGATTCAAAATACCTTTTTGACCTACCTTCAAACCCTTTTTATGATTACCACTCTGAATATTTTAATATTTGTTGTCTTTATTTCTCAAAATTCATCTACGAAAGAGTTAGGACTCCTAAAAATTTCGTATTTCAAAAGCAACTGCTGAAAATATTTCCCCCGGACATTTGAAGTAATCTTACGATGATCTCTCGCACGTGTTTGAACTTCTCAAAGCGAAAAGAGAGGTTTCGCTGGGGTTATGACTATGCCATACATTGAATAGACATCTGTATCCTTATCATCGATCACAACACGTATTGTGTTAATGCTCTTTATCAATCGACGACGGATCGGATATTGAGTGAATTTCTCAAGAAATGGAAAATTTTCCTCATTCTGATTCCTAGGAAACCGAAATGCTCCTCCGAGTACATGAGAAGAACCGATTTCCTAAAGATGGCTCATTTTCGTCGCCCAAAACATTTTCCTCTCGCAATCAATTCTCCGCTAACCGAGGACATTCCATTTCGAAAGCCCAATTTTTCGCACACACGTGACACACGGCCATTTTCTACTTCTCTCATTCCTTCATATTTCTTCCGATTCCATCCCTCTCTCCTCATATCGTCACCTTTTCATCAAATCACGCCCATTTCAAACCATTTATCATTTCTTCTTTTTCCCGTTGCATTGTCATCCGGAGAACCTTCGTTTCGGGGTATTGGTAGAAGCGCCATCTCTTTTTTGGTACTCACTTGGTATTTCAAAATATTTCGCTCTAAAATATAGTTATCGTATGGTTGAATGTAAGAAGCTATTTATCCCCTATTTATCGGCAGTAACCGTTTCATATAGTATTGATTTCCTGTGATATGTTGATTTGTATAAAACATCGTTTCAGTCGGTGTTGCTTAGAGTTGGAATTTATGAGATAAGCTGCAAAGAATACCTGTAATTTCATGTGAATATTTTGGTACTCATTTATTGCTTGATAATATTTACTACACTCCATAAGGTATTTATGCAGATGTAGATTTACATACTAAATTATTTTATCACTTAGCTTATATTTTCTCATTTGCTTATCTTCTGATTTTATAGGTTCGATGTCGAGAAATAGCGTTCAGTAACATGAATGATAATAATACTTCTAAATATTATTTAAGTGCACTTTTGTACAAGATTTTTAAAAGTCTACTTTCATTTCTTTATTTGACTACATTTTTATATGCATTAATAGCCTTATTTACTACGTATCTCTTTCGCATATTTTCACATTTTCCATTATTTAAAGGAGAATAATTTATTTTATCGATTTTATAAATATTATTTGGCGAATTCAAAACGAAAATGTACCACATTTGCAAAGAAACTCACATTTTACAGATAAATAAAATGCGTAACTACTGCCGGTCTTTTACGGTACTGAGAATCTGCCTTTGCTCGTTCACATCATTCTTCTTTTGTGAAGAGCTTTAATGCGACTCCAATTCATAAGCGTCTGACCTGCCAACTAGGTAATATAACAATGCATGTTTGTTTCTCCATAAACAAGTTAACAATGCGGCCGTTGCCATCAGTAAGGCCGAGGGCGTCAATTTGAATAGGTGGAGATTTCAAGAGAACTGCCACAGCGTAAAACGATCTGAAAGATACTGTTTCGAAGGCTGGTCATCGAAACTTCGCTATCATAATCAGGGCGTTCAATCGATGGCGGCGATGTCTGCTATCGAAACGTCAGAGGCAGTACGTTTAACCTGGTGAAAGTCTCGCGAAACTTTCACTCATTTAATAAGCTGGGAAAGTAGAAATCGAATACGACTTAACAATCTGCACAACAGTTCTAGAAGTATCGTGGTGTAAAATCCCAACAGAGATTGCGATATAAATTTTCGAATGCAATGAACTTCACTACAACATCGACCTTTCATAGATAGATTCGGTATAGATTTTATAAGTTGGTAAAACGTACATTATTAGTCATCATCTTATATCACTGCTTATCATACCCTATTTATCTCTTCCAGTTCTCTATTCAGATCTATAGTTGTTATTTCAATTATTCAATTCTATTTATATATTTTTATTAACTTTTCGTGATATTCATTATGTAAATCTCAGTGAAAATTTTCCAAATGTGGCACATCTGATATTCTTACAATCACAATAATCTTTAGATTGAAAGGTTGTTTTCTCCAATTAAGCCACCAAATTTCATACTACGCATATTTATCTATAATGTTGGTCCCCTTCGAGACGTGCTTGATATACGAACCTTCTATTTACGTTAATTATTCATACTTTCTCCTTTTATCATATATTTTTCTACGTCCCTTTCACGTATCTTTCAGCTATAAGTAACGAAAGTTTTTCACATACTCCTCAGTGAGTATTTTTCTGCGGTGGATAATATTTTCCTAAGGACCTCTTAGACAAACAACACTTCTTCTAATAGATATCATGTTCTCTCTTTAAAATTAGTGACTTTGTTAAAAAGACGATAGGATAGATCAGAAGATACGACTTAACTATAAAAACGTGATAATATTTTATCATTCAGACCTTACATATTTATGTCTTTGTAACAATTTCTGTTATACTTTAACAATAGCAAGTTTTTTTCTAGACGATCTGCAACTCTATACCGAAAGCATTAAAAAGCGTACGAGAAAATTTTTTTAAAAATTTTGTAACACGAGTTTCCAACAAAGGATGCGCATTTCTAAATCCAGCAATCAAAATAACGAAAGCCAAAATCTCGGAGTTGACAAAATCCGAGAATCGACTTCACTTCGCGAGCGAATGACACTCGTCTTTGGCTTTCTGTAACGGCACGCGTATCCCCTCACGTATTTTACTTAGGAGAGCGCAATGGAGATCCTCCGGTGAATTATTCAGCGCCTCACGTGAGGCATGCGTGACAGTCGGCCAGCACTGAATTAATAAAAGGGAGTGACTGCAAATTGTTTGACCGTAAAGTTGTTTCGTCCGCTGGACATCCTTTGCCTTTCTACAGCGGCGATTCGGGACTTCTTAATCAAGCGGCGAAGGTAAAGATGAGAGGGCAAAGCGGTAAACTTTACGAAGACGCAGAAAATCGGACTTTGGTTAATATTTAAGCGACGAGAATGAAATTTTCCCCGCGCATCAATTATGGAGCTCCTCTTCTACTCTCATCAGTGGGGTACCTCCGTTTCAAGGGAGCTGTAATTATCATCGCTTCTGGGGAAGTACCGCAAGGAGAGTACATGGTCAAACCGTGAAACCTCATGTACTCTTATAACTAGAATTAGAGTGACCACGGATAGTCGTGCAGTAGGATTAACGCTTATTTATAATAACGCTAAATGTGGACTAGTGGTACTATGGCAACGTTGACGTCAAATACATTTATATGTGTAGCCATAGATTAAAATACTTTATAATAATAAGTAACACTAATCAAACACTTCTTCAGAGGTTGTACGTTCTTCGTTAATTTTCTCATATCTTAAACAAATTTAAATTTAAAATTAATATATTTCGAATATTTATCTAGGAAAAAACGTATTTGTTAGCGTACACCTAAAAGCTATGATATATGCTTAAGGAGTTTTTTAATTGCCTGTTGGAAATTCATCGTTTTAACAATCGAGTTACTTATGGTAATTTTAAAATATCAGAATTATCTAAGGGAGATTTTCAGAGGCTTCTCTCACCAGAAGTTGAGCAAAATCTAGACATTTTAACCATTTTTCATAATCATACCAACCATGATGCCACCTGACAACCATAAATTGAATCGATTTTTAGTAATAATAGTAAAAATAACATTCTACCGCAATTAGCATCGACTGCAGTGTTTAATAGATAATCTGCTGTATGGATAAGGAGTAAAACCAGAATAAATATAACCAATGAGCATACTTAAGCAATATTAAGATTGACAATAAAAACTCTATAAATGATTAAAGAAATTAAAGAGGATCTAACAAGCAAAATTTTTAAAATTTAAAACAAGCGATTATACGTTAGCGAAATTCATAGTCTTCAATGCAGTATCCCACTCATTCTTGGTGCGGGGATAAGAATACCTTTAAGTGATTCGTTTCATTTTTGTTTTCTTGCTTACGAAAGATTGATTTACGGCGTTACAAAATAATTAAAAGTTATAAGATAGTAAATAAAAATTTATGCATCCCAACTTTTCTCTCGCTCTTATTCAAGAGTTTTCGGTACTTCCACAATTAATCATGACTTCTCTTAACTTTATTTCCTTCAGAACTGTTTCTAACTCTCACGTTCTTATATTCTTAAATTCAAGCATTATTCATTCTTCTTTACCGACTTTCTAGTCTATCGTTCCACTTGCTTGTCAATTCTATGTACTCTCTCCATTTCTTCTAAGCTTCCTAAACCAGAGCTAACTTATAATATCTCCACAGTCTATCCTTGAAAGTTCTCTGGCGTGACCCTAATATGTGGAGAGTTTACCTCCGCAGTGTTTTATATAAAGGCCAAAACCACAGTTCCACACCATAAATGTCTACGGAAATAAGTTGAACGGGAGTGCCCCGTTCCTTCCCGCACACAGAAGAGCACCCATATATTTTTTCAGCTTTCCATTATGGGTCAGACGCTGTTTTCTAGCTCTTAAATCTAGGTCATACTCTATGCTCAGGGTTAAGATTTGCTCCTCACCTCAGCCCTCAGCAGTAAGGGTGGTCACAGTAAGAGATCTTGTTCCGAAGGGCATGAATTCTATCCGCTCACCATGATTTTATTCTCCATAGGGTTAGGAACATTTAAGAGGAAAGTTATTAAACTTCTGACTTATAATTCATTGTATATCACGATAACTAACAACTGCTTTAATTAAAAGTGTTTTCGCTCTCCCTGCTCATTCACTGAGCTGTTTCACTGCCCAACTATTTAAAGATATCACGTACCTATTTTATTGCTTATTTAAGCTGCTCTTTAACTGGATGCCTTTCTTATAGTCATTTATATTATATCATATCAATATCTTTCGCCGCAATCAAACTTTTCATCATTGGTCAAAATAGCAAATAATGTTTCTAATTTATTATTATGTCCTCCTTCTTATACTACAATGTCTTGTCAATAGGTCCGCGAACAGCCAAGCGGGTAATGAATCCGCCTTTGGAAAAGCACCCAGATTCGTAGGACGCTAATTTTTATCCCTGGTGGGGTTTAACTTTTAGATAAGGTGCAAAATCTGTCGAACTATTCATAAAGTATTATTAATTAACCAAATTCACCATTTTGTCTGTAACGTTTCATTACCTTCATACGTCTCCTTAAACCTTTTTTTTAATAGAAAAGGAAAATGTAAGATCACGTTTTAAACTCAAGGAGAGAATTGATAGCGTAAGCAGTTGACCTTTCATTATTATAGAATCTTTTCTACCAAAGTCTAGTTTTCCTTCCTCTCACTATGGAAATACCAAGTAAAAGTTATGTCGACTACCTTACGGGGTTACATTTTCGCTCAATCTATGAAACATTATTATCAAATAAGTATAAATATATATAAATAATTCAATATTTTCACGATCCATAACCAAGCAGTGTATCGATTTTAATTAAAACTTTAAATATCCATATCAGTCATATTATTGTTTAAGTTAAAGAAAATAATGTAACCTGGAATTCGAGGAGAAAATAATCACTTTTAACAATTATTGATCGCACCTATTTTTATATCTCCTTGCGATACAATTCCTAACAACCAATCTTCGACTCATCTATTTATGTTTTTCCGCCTTAATCGGCAGATTTCCTCACGAACTCCGCTTCTACTCTTCTCTCAGTTAATTGCTTCATTTTCACGTATTTATCATCTATTTTGAGAGTCTCCTATATTTTCTTTCTTCTCCTTTTTCGTTTTCCTTCCGCTATTCCTTCCATTCCTGTCACTAGCAAACAATCTCTTCTCAGGAAACGCCTTATCCAGTTCTTTCTTTTTCCTTTCGTTTTCAAGATAGTCTTCTTTTCGCCAATCCTCTTTACCTCCTCATGTCTCACTTTATCTTTCCAACTTCTTTTTTCCTTTTCCTCTATATCCACATCTCTAGGGCTTCCAACTTTTTCCTCATCTTCCTTCTTAATTGTCAAGGTCTCTGAACCATATAATGCCGCACTACATGTATAACACTTCGGTAGCCTCAATTCTTTGTTCATCGGTTCACTGAGTAGCTTCCGTTTCCTTTAAAATCCATCTTTTGCCATTGCTTTTCTTCTTCTAATCTCCGCTAAGTAATACAAATCTTCAATTATTATACTATCTAATTACTTTAATCTCTCCACTTGTTAAATAATTTCTCCTTCAAGTTTGATCTTAATTTGCTTCTTTTTCCTTTACTTTTCTCTTCTTCTTTCAATAAGCATATACATACTTAGTTTTGTTCTAGTTCATCTTCATTTCAATTTTTACACGCTTGTTGTTTAGGCTCTCTATAATACTTATATTAATACTTCTTTCGTTTAAGCAAAAACTACCATGTCATCAGCATTACTTAAACACTACTCTTTTCCCCCTTAAACATAATGCTACCTTTTCCATCATATCATTATGTAAATACTTCCTCCGAGTAGATGTTAAATAATGTTTGGGACATGCAGCATCCCTATCTTACACCTCTTCCCAAGCCAATCTCTTCTGTCATTCCTCCATTTACCCTCACTCTTGCAATTTGGCCTAGATAAAGATCTTTAATCACTTTATTTCCTGTAATTTCTTTGCCTTTTTCGACTCAAGACTTCACAAACAGAATAAAATGGAATAAAATATTAGCAATTACAACCCTTAATAGGTAAATTTTGAGATCATAATATATTATTCTAAAATATGATATTTTATATTTATAATATTTTATATCGTTATATTTATCTCGAAAAACATGTTTGATTGAATTTATACTTTGCTATATATTTACATAGTTTCCTGGGCCTTTATATAGCATTCAATATCAATTAAAATCCAAATAAGCCTTATTCTATGCAATTCCATTATTAGATATCACGGAACCACAGGATAAATGTCTTTGCGGCTTGAATATTTTTTACGGTTTCCAGCTCCGGAGACTTGAAAGAATATTAACGGAATATTTTTTCTGCATAACAATACAAAAAAGAGCAACGAAGACTACAAAGAGCGATAATCTTTTACTTGGAGTCCGAGGAATTCCGAATTACGGCATACTTCCTGAATTGAGAAGAATTCCAAAGCGGCTTCCCTTACTCTTGACGAGGGAAGAAATATATTTTTGCTGGTGGAGAAAAACTTCTCAGCGACGCATTTGGTCCGAACTGGAATAAGGTGATTTGGCCCTTTGTGTGTGGCCTACTTCTCTCTTCTTTTTGGTTCTTGCAAAGTAGCCCATTTGCTTTGTCACCACGCCTCGGAGATCTCCGCTCAAGAAGAATATATGTCTCTCCTTCTAATTGAAATTCCATCCCCACGGCTTTGTTTCCCATCTAATTTAAATGATAAACAGACTTCTTTGTTTATGATATTTTTCCCTCCGAGAATCTTCCCAAAAACTTGTTACTTCTGCATAATTCTTACGTGGTAATGTATTTGTATGGTAAGGAAAATGATAAATATGCGGTTATACCGGACGTATAAGGAGATATTCCCTAGTCTCATATAATTTTTTGAGTAAAAATCCGTTTTTATAAAGTGAATCCTTTTATTTCCTACCTATTGTGCGGAGTTTTGTTTTATTAGCTATTATGCTTCGGTAAATAATTCAAGCGATATTCCGTGGAACTTATTAACTTATTAAATAAATGTAACTCATTACTCTAATGCAAATACAAACAGAGGGAATGCAGTCAGTTTTTGTGTTATTGTGCAGATAAGTTTTACTTCGAAGTGTGATACATTTTTGTTTTTTCACTGCTTTTATTAGCATAAAATTCTATTTTTTCATCAAAATACAAGTCAGAAAAAGAAAGCGATACATAAAACTTAATATTACGATGTAACAAAGTATGCAAAAAAGAACATAAAATGGTCTATTACTTCTTTATATTTAAATTGTGGTATTTCCCATAAAGTGTCTACTAGCCCATAAACTCTCATTCTATTGCAATGTTACTGGTGAAAATTGCATGGTTTTATCTCAAAAGGTAATTGATTCTCAGCCTAAAACACATATCGTTCATAAAAAATGATGGCGATACATTTTTGAATTCTTTCCAAAAAAATCTAGTAAGAGAGGTTGCAGGAAAGTGAAGTAAAAAAAACATTAACAGCCCATGCATAAAATTCATTTAAAGGAGTTAATCTGCAAAATCGGATTATGACTGTGGTTGAACCAGATCTCTGATTATCAGGAAATTAATAAATTATTAAAAGCTTAAAATTTTTAATTAATATTCGCATACATTATTTTATCATCATTTTTTGCGCCCACACACGCTTTTATCAGGATAAATTGAAGCAAGTAAGTCCAACGCGTCAGAAAATTACCCTCGAGAAACGAGCAGTCAAAATTGATGATGCTACGTCACTTTCTCCGTGCTGTATGTATGGGGAAGATATTTAATTCGATTCTGAAATGGATAGCGTATAATAAAAATTTTCACCCTTTTCCCTCGTGTTATCTGAGGAAGAGGGAAGTGGGATATTATTTTCAGGGTGACAAAGAAAAATTTCTAAGGAACGCGGGAGAGAAATTTGTGAAATTCCACGAGAGAGGAAGGAAGAAATGGAGGCGCGGAAGAAAAATGGAGAGGGTCAGACTCAATATCTTGAGCGCTTTATGACTCCATCTTTTGATGTCATAAAGAAACTCTTTCCTTCCGTTTCGTTGCTTTCGACAATTGACGGTGGCACATCGACGAAAAGGTCTCTGTCGACTTCTAATAAGGACCGTGTCATCGAAGATCCGACATTACTCGCTTATAAATAAAACGGTTGGCAGGGAAAGGAAAATTAGTAGTTATATCCTTGGGAACTTGGAGAGAATGTAAAATGGGATCCCTGAGATAGGAGATAAAGAAAAGAGAATCTAAAATGGGAATAAAGACGTTATCATTTTCTTAGCCCGGGATATTTTATTCGGAAATAAATTACTTTGTTTAATCATGGCCGCGTGTATATATTTAGAAAGAGGATAAAGCTCGGTTTGGCTGAGGATAATGAACTTTTAAAAGCCACTCTGTAAAAACATCCTCTTATTATATTTCGTTCAACGTCTATTCTATCATAATTTAAATTCTATATAAGGCTTAAAAAAATTTAGGCCAACATTATCTCGCTAGGCAATTCCCTCGTCCCTAATGAGAAATGGAATTATCTTTGTTGATATTAATAGCACGATAAACCGAAAGAACTGAAAATCCAACGTAATTCATTTCTCATCGTTTACCAAATTTATTTCAGGCAATCCAGGAATAAAATCCTTAACGAACCCCATATGCCGCGAGTTTTTCAAACTATAACTTTTTCTTTCATGAGAATTTTGCGTAGACGAGTTTATCTCGACAAACAATTATTTGCTTAAAAAAATCCGAAGTTACGTCAAACGAACTTTTGTTTACACGGATCGAATGCTTATGCATAGAATGTCGCAAAAGCACACGCGAGGGTTGGATGCGTGAAACTGAGATTTTATTTCGGAAATACAAATACAACAATTTTTGTAAGGTAGCACCTGAATTGATTTCTCGTGTTGTAAAAATAAAACCGGCTCTTTTCATTCTTTATCATTAAATTCCACTGCATTAAGGTCACTACAATTCAACATTACGTCGGAATTCGGAAAGTTGACTCGCAGCGCGAATGTCCATTTTTGATGATGGAATGCCGTAATTTTAGGATTATGATGCATACTGAATGCATTTCGCGTTGAAAATACTTCGTACGGAAACACAACAAAACGATGTGATATTCGTCCTTGGTGTGCAGAAAATAGAGACCAGAACTTTAAATATCAGGAAAACACGGCGTCCATTTTGATTACACATACGGAAGAGCTTTTCTGCAAAGCTTAGATTTAAGCCACTATTTTAGTCCGAAAAAGAAGAAAGAGAACATCTGCTACACTCACACGGCACAGAATGCATAAGTTCATATCACGGAAGCTGCTTTAAAGCAAATTCGTATTATGTAATTAAATTGTGGAGACGAGTATTTACTGCAGTGTGAAACTAAAACGGTTCGTCGCTCTACTGAATTCACTCTCAAATAGACGACCTACATTCTAAATGAGTATGATCGCACACGCAACATCTGGAAGATAGAATAAGCGCAGGATATGTGATTTATAGTATTACTGAGGGTAAATTCATCTCTTCATTGCGGTTGGTCAAACAGGAATTCGGAAATTCGTCCAATGTTGAAGATCAAAGGTTTCAAAAATGAGCATTTAGAGTTCTTCTAATTGACACCGCTGACTCTTTCATTAAAATTAAATCGAATCTCATAATGAAGGAGCGTTTATCAATTAACGAACGACGGATGCTGGGGGGTTTACGTGAGACAAACTGGAAGTAAGTTTTACTCCGAGTAGGAAAGGACACCAAGCGGTGTTCCATGATAACTACGAGGAAATGGGGAACTACTTCCTTGAGCACGACCATCAAGGAATTACATTCCCAAGAGAAAGGTAAATCCTCGAATTCGTTTGAACAGTTGGAAATTTTAAAATACCTTCCCTGCCCTAATACCTTCGACATTCTTCCTCCCCCTTTCCTTGATAATTATAATCTCCACGAAGTTCAAAGTCCTGCCACCATTCCTTTCCCAACCCCACCCGACTCCGTACTCCCTCCCATTTACACCACCTTTTCCCTCCCTTTAATATACATACTCACTCTTGTCATGTATATTTAGCTAATGATGAACCAAGGAGTCAAAATCATGGTCATAGAAAAAAACATTCTGTGGTAAAGGTATAAGTATACGTTTCACTATTCTTCTCGAAAGTAAGAAAACTTCGAATTTATTCCTTTCCTACTGCGAATTTTTGTTTGTTTTAAAATCGCTTTTCCCTCTATAATCGTACCATAACACTGATTTTGCATTTCATAACTAACTCACAAAAGGGTAAAAAGATACAGGGTAGTCTAGAGAGATGCTGCATAACAGTCCAATCGCGATTGACCTCTCAGTATTTTATTAACTGAAAAATGATGCCCCATCCATCGCTACAGATCACAGAGATACAGTATTAACTACATAGATGCTTTAATTTCTTAAAAATATATGATTCGTGTTCGATTATCAATTGTCCTAGGGAAATTAGGTTTTTAATGGAACCCTAATGTGAAATAAATGCTGTAAAATCTTTGTCTAAGAACATCTTCGGTTATTACCAATCAAAGCCTAATTACGTATAGCAGTATCGAAGGTATGCTGGCAACCCTAAGGTATGGAACTTCTTTTGATAATCTTTCTTACATCCGATATGTAAGGTTCTCCTTTCTCCTGTTTGCTTAGTTGTCTCCCTATAGAAATAGCGTTGGTCAAACCCAGACAAACGCGATTAGAGGTGAGAACAACATGCCTCCACAGATCTCAAGTCGCCGCCTCGAAAGAAAGATGGTCGAGAATAAAAATGAAATTCTGCGCAAGCGGGTGTGTAGGTGTGAGGACGGCAGTATAAATAAAATATTCGTCCAAAGAATATACGACGTCGGTGTTGTTTATTCCAGCGGAGGCGTCGTCGCGAATGGCCGTCCCGGAGGGGCCATAAAAGGCCTCGATAAAGGCCTCGGTGGAGAGACGTAAGATGGGAAGGCGAACCATCTTTTCGTAGATCGTAAAGCTTCGCTCTTTTTATTTCCATTCCACCGTGATTCGTGTAAATATTTAAGATTTCTGAATAATAAATGGAAAAAAATTCGAAAGTTAACTCGCGATGGCTTCGCAACTTAGTCCGGTTGTTTCTTCTACTTGTACTTCTTCTCGGCTATGTCTCGGCGAGAAAGAAAAGCAACCGCGAGAAACGCCATTAAGATCGGAATTACCGATATGTTGTAACCGTAACGATTTACGAGGGCTCCGAATTGAGTATCTCAGACTAGAAAAATAAAGCCAAGGGTTCTCCTCGGAATGAAGTTTTAGTTACGCAGATACATTTGTGTCGAACCAACAACAGAAAAATATAGAGCATAGACATTCGGTACAAAAGCTAACTTTCGTTGTACATTGCTCATGAAATAATTGAATTGCTCAAAGTACAGTAAACGTCGAAATCATTCTCACAGTCCAGATATCATTATTTCTAATAAAATGAGGTATTCAAGTGACCTAAAGATTAAGCTTAATTGCTGCGGCGTTAACGGTGTTTATAATTATGATTATTATAGTGTAAATAGTATCTATATGATAATTATGATTATTACATTAAAATATTATTTACGCCGTTACTTATATCTTTCACATTTTGACTATTGAGTGACTTGACAGAGAACGACTTTCATTCCCGTTGCAGTGAGGTTTGTTTGAAGATTGTTGAATCGTAATAACTACCCATCATATACTTTGTTTATATTCATGATGCAATGCAATTAACCGTATGCTTAATATATTAACCTCAATCTGGTAGTAATCTTAATTTAAATACTGGTTAAGGTTTAACTATAGATTACACATAATACGATTTTTTACAGTTAGTCTGAAGTTTAATTCTAACGTCAAAGATAACTGTTCAGTAATACGTGCCATGCAGTATCAATGTGTGTTGTAGTTTTCTTTTACCTTGAAGTCTTCGATGTAAAAACATTCGTTTATATAAGTACTCATTGACTTCTCCACTTACTTTTCATTGATATATATTTAAATGCAACTCCCGTGCTGCTTCTGAAACATCAGAAATTCATTCACACGAATGAAGTTAATTATATAATAATACAATACTCTTTACTGCTATTAAGGTATCGATATTAATTTCTGAGAATGCTGTAGCCCTTTCGTAATGTTATTTTATTTTAATTTCGACTTTCTAACCCTGTCCCTTGTAATGGGTAGGGAATAAAGATTGTAACTCTTATCCAATGCAGCGAATTTATTGAAGAAACTCGCAATCGGATCTCCGGCAAGGTAGTAAAAAACTTCTGACTTCATTTTCTTATTTTTAAGACTCTTTCCTTTATTAGGAACTACAGAGAGAGAGAGAGAGAGAGAGAGAGAGAGAGAGAGAGAGAGAGAGAGAGAGAGAGGAATAGAAAGGTATCAGGCACATTCAGCTTGCAATCGAAAGTCACGTAGCTGAGAGCTGACGATATAAAATTGCGGGATATATAAGTCGGTCGTAAAGCTAACAAAGCCGCAGGATAGCGTGGGTTTACAAAGAAAACAGCTGGCGCTATAATATCTGCTCTAAGAAACGACGCGCAGGCTGAATTTCTCAAACGAGTCCTTTTTCCACTCCTTAAAGGATCGAGGCGAAAAGCGCTGGGGAGATGTTTTTTTGGGCTCCTTTTTCCTGTTGCGTGGCAGAAAGTGAGGCGGAATCGTTAATTTGCCGATTAATTTGGGCGGAGTTTTATCGTTTGCCACACGTTGACTTTCCTCGAAGAAAGGAAAAAGCGATTATTTTCCGATCGTTGGCTGAGACCCTCTCCATCAATTAAGAAGACCGATTTCGAGCGAATTAGAGGAAAATAACATTCGGGGAAATGGTTTTTCTCGCAGCAGATAGATTGAAGAGTGATTGCGAAAATTTTCAGAATAGTACCTCAAAAGAGGCTGAGAGGTGCGGTACACAAAATTAAGGTACACTAAAACTTAGGATGACTCCTTTGAAAAATATTTTTCCCTTCATCAAATCGCAGAGCGTTAGCGTCAGTTATCGTTTTGTGTTCACAGGTCACCATTTATTTTACAAAGCATATTCCCTCATTCATTTACCTGAATTCTTCTCTAAAATAACGTCCTAGACATTCTGCATATGAAATGCGAAAATTTTCAGAATAACGTGTGAAAAAAGCTGAGAGGTAGAGTAAACAGGATTTCGAAATACTAAAACTTAGGATGGCTACACTGGAACATCTTCTTTTCCTTCGTCAAAACGAAGAATGTTAGGGTTAGCGTCACCATTTCTTAAATAAGCATATTTCTTCATCCGTTTGCCGGAATTCTTCTTAGAAGATAACGTCCTGGACATTCTGCATATAAAACTCCCCTTACAAATGCAGCGTGTGAATAGTAATCGCTATTTTGCATTAATGAATTTAGAAGGTGATATTCTCTGAATGCTCAGAAAACTGCTCCATCAACTCGGATATGCTCTTCGATATTTTACAGGGAATTTTAGAGGTGAGCAACTTTTATGGCCGGGGCTAAAATTAATTAGTTTTCAAGTCCTCGAGGGCCGGATTTAAAATTGAAGAAAGGAGAAATAAAATTCTTGCTGCAGAAATTCAATTTTCTTAATGTGCTTGCTTCTACTACACTTTTGCGGTAACTTCATCTTCACATACATACCATAGTAAGTGTTAAGGACTTGACTCTTGGGAAAATGGAATCGTAAAAGAGGTTGGAGATAATATTTCTATGCGCTGACGTTAGTACAACCGAGGTTTAATCAGCCAATTATAATTATAATACAATCCAGGGGAATTTAATTCATATTTGCGAATTGGATTTAACAATAGTTCTCTTGCTTCAAGTCTTAATATGAAAATTTAGCTGTATCTTGAAGGAGAATTGTACGAGTTTTATGTAGAATGAGTAACTCAGATGATACAACTCGAATAAAATACTTTCCTTACTTTCGTATTAAATACTTTTCTTCGTCGTAATAAACTATTTCTACGTAGCTGTTTGGATAACTTCCTTTTTAGATATCTTTCTTATGATCACAATGAAAGATTAGAGAAATTAGAACTAATGCACCTTGACAAGAATCGTATTACCTTATCTCCATCACTAGTTCCGCACATGAGGTTACGCTGACTACTATCATGTCTCTTGCAAGTCAAAGGCAGATTCCTTTCTTTCTTACTTTTATCGTGGTCGATGAGACTACCAAAATAAAATTCTTCATATGCTGGTGTCCAACTCTTAGAGTATGTCTACCTTACACAAATACTTAGAAATTCCTACTTAAAGCTCGTCACCTTGCCATTATCTTCTCGTCTATTCAATTCCACGCTTCCTTCTAGTCATGGATTTGAGTATTCATCCAACAACTACGCGTCTTTTAAGTTGAAAAACACAACACAACAAGCTTCTTCTTTTAAAACGATTCCCGAATAGATTCCTTTGACATAAAAATTAACTTCAGAAAGTAGAGCGTATACTCCGCGCTGACAAGAACACTCCGAAGTTATATTCATACACAAGTTCTCCAATGTATTCCGAATGGCTTTCAGATCAGACTCCTTACAAACTCCTACATTCTCTACTTGTGACAAAGTTAATGTTGCTTGTGAAGCATGTAAATCGATGCTCATTTTTCAGGGAGAAAGAATACTCTTCTGTTCATTTAAGCTGACTATTACGCTATGTAAAAATTAGAAAATGTTTTTTCACTTGTAATGGCTTACAAATTTTCCTGGACATTTTTACAGCTATGACCAATCATTCAGTTCTTACTGGAAAATCCTTAATGGATTTATAGCTGAACGTGCTTACATTACGGAACCATTAGAAAGTTTCGCTGCAGAAACCTCTCCAAAAGGCACGTTCGTTCTGATTCCACTCATAATCACCCACAGTTAGCGAAAATGCTTAAAATTGGATCCAGTTTTTACTCGGATTAATTTAAATAAGTAACTTTTGAAATTTCTTCGAAGGCAGACTCCCAAGAAAAAGTTGTCTTCGATTCCCTCTAGGATGCCAAAACTTTCCGACTGCTCCGACTCACTAATGACCAGGAAACGTCTTGAATGAATTTCCGAAAATTAAAGGATTTTCTTCCTTACGGAGGAATCAGTTGCTTCAAGTTTTAATGCTGTCGAAGTAATACCTTACCGAGTGTCATTTTCAGTACTCTCCACCCGTCGTCATATCTGGATGCCGAACAAGCTGTAAGCCTGTTCCGAAAGTGAAATATTGACTAGAATCTTCGTTCTCCGCCTTGAAGAAGCGTCGATGTGCAAGTCCATCATTTAGCGCCATTTCCAATTCAAAGAAGGCTTTACTGCTGAAAATGAAATCCGTACTTTGCATCTCTTGGATTTCTCTTTCAGCATTCCCGTCCGCATCCCATCATTATGAGCTCCTCTTCCTTCCCTCATTTCATTCAAAGGAAACCACACGTCTTTTCTCAGCTCTGCTTCCACTTTACCTCGGCTTTCTTCACTTTCGCGAACCATCTTGAATGCTCGAGACAAAGGCGGTCTTTATCCAAAAGAAAAGAAAGGCCTCGCGAAAAGAGGTTTTGAGCGATTCAAATCACATTGTTTTCGTTAAAGGTACTCCTTGAATTCTAAGTTCCTATTTAGATGCGCTGTTTCCAAGGGGATTAACGAATTGAGTTAGAAAGATTTGTATTTTAGGAATAGCTTCAGCGATCGTACAACTATGGTGACTTGTTTATTTATGACATTTTATTTGATGATTGGTATATAATAGAAGAATTTCTATGACATTTTTGTCCTTTTGTAGGTAATCAAGAGGAATTTAATCTTAAAATTATGATAAACTGAGGGTTATTATATATATTACTAATTGAAAGTTAGAGAATTTTAATTATTTTATTTATTATGCGTAGTTACCTTACCCTATCCCAATATGATTTGAATTACAGATTCCTTTCCTGCTTATTTTCATGCAACCTTATTCCTATTTTGGCGAGAAGACCTAACTGATGTCAAAGTATAATTTCAGAAATTCCATCCAATAACCATCAACAACATACATAAATAACAAATACAACTTTCTTTGATAGTTCATCGAAGTAGATTTTTACAATTATTTCTATTGGCTTTATCTATGCGATAGTGTATCCGTATAATCCTTACTTGCCTTTCATATCTAACAACTTGCTTTTTCCCTAAATAGAAGCTAACTAATTGTAAACTTCGTTAGTTTTTCAAATCTTACTTCCTGTGGGTGTTTCCTCGACCGTAGTGAAATTTTTCCCAAGTGCAAACTTAGGAAACCACCACCACAAACCCACCCACAAAGTAGTTTTTAAACCCACAAAGTGGTTTTCTTTGTTTCTTTTTTCAGAAAACTTTTCAAGCTAACCCTTTTTTTATAAATTTAACAATTCGAAGAGATTAGATGTAAGAAGAGACTGTTCTGTCTCAGCTTTCTCCCAATAGAGTCGATTCATTATTACTATTACGGTCTTAACACGTTCATATCGCTATGATAGAAAACTGAAAAATAAATTGAATAGTATAAATTGAATATTTTAATTACAACTTCCCATCCAAAGAAAGCTCATGCCTTGGTCACAAAATCCTAAAATCATTCGTAGATGGAAGTCATTTTAGAAAACGTAAACACATTACCGCGAGTGGTAAAAGTGCATTCTACGTTTTGAATCATTTATGCATGCCAGGTAAACGTGAGTTTTGAAATTTTAAGCGCATTCCCAAAATATCTAAAAGCCAGCGTCAAGGTTTCCCCGCGGTTCGGTGGCTGCGAACGTTTTATATTTGTGAATTTTTAACACATTGATGTCTGGTTCCAATTGCGTTAAAGCGAAAACCTAAAAAATTGGAATGCTTTGATTGTCCCTGATGTTACAGAAACATTCTCCATAAATATTAGTGAAAACGATTGGTGAAGAATTCGCGAGAAAGGGAGTATGTAAAATCAAAAGGGTCGGTGATTTGTTTGTTTTACAGATTTTGAAACTGACTTGTGACTTGGTGAAAGGAAATGAAACTAGAGGTTTGTTAATCCTCTCGCGATATGTGGAAATTCGTTGCGAATACATGATTATAGACATGTTCGCCACAGAAGGAGAAACGTGGAAAAAATTAATTCGTACAACTTGTTTCCTTTTAGCAAGTCACACTGTAAAGATGAAAAAAAAGACTTGAATATTATTCACCTTACATTACGTGCACTGCAAACAATATTTTTAGGCAAGGTATTTGACGTCTTTCGAAGTAGTTTCGTTTGTAGTAAAATCAACGTATTACGTATAGTCCTCAAACATTATGTTAAATTTTCAACGAATATCATTTGATATTCATTAATGCTCATTACATAATTGTTTTTACATGAAAAGTGAAGAATAACTTTGCAATTTCCACAATATTTTCAATTAGATTATCCGGATTCGGCTACAGCGCCTTTATCACGTAACTTGTATCAGATAGGTATTCTACGTGACGTTATACCGGAAGCCAGTCTTCAAAATACAAATCAATGTGAAAATTACAAATTTGTTCCTCGCTTCTATATAATATCGTACTAAGAGATCCGGCTCAATGTGATTAATTTTATTTAACACTGTTGTTCAGCAATGAACTGGTATATTTGTCGTTTCGCTGTCAAGTAGAGGTAATCCTCATGGCTCAGGCAAATACTAAAGAGCATATCTTCACCTTACCTCCACATGTCCTTTTATGAGTATGTTGCTTAACTATGTATTATTCATAAATGATATAACACAATGTACTAGAATATGTCTAAATCTAATTATAAGCACGTCTACACATAAAAAGTCTTTACTTCTATCCCGATTCGTATTAGTTTAATCAAACCTATAACCGTTTAGTCAACCTGCAGCAATGTAGTAACAATTCTTTATTTTGGATGCGAAACCTTGAAAAGTAAAAATATAAAAGATTTATAATTGACTAAAACAAAGGAAAGGAACTACGAGAAGTTGTCTTCGTGAAAACAGACTGAAGGCTTAAGGTTAATTACACAAGTTGTACAATAAGTTTCGGTAATGGTCCTGTGCAAGAAAGGGAATCCTTAAGTGAAAACCTCAGCCGAGCACTTGGGCAATGTTTCTAATTTCACTATGTGTATAGAAACTCGCAACTCTCTTAGCAACTGCTAAGAACGAAAAGTTTGCTGAGAATAATCACTATATACAGCATCGATGGAATAGTATTTAATTTACGAGCGCTTAGAACGTCAATGATAAAATATTGTTTGATTTACGCAAGCTTAAAACGTCATCGATAAAAATATTATTTAACTTACGAAAGATTTCAACGTCATTGATGTAATGTTATTTAATTTACGAACAATAAGAACATCATTGATGGAATATTATTTCATTTAGAAACATTTAGAACGTCATTGATAAAATATTATTCAATTTACGAATGATTAGAACGTCATTGATAAAATATTATTCAATTTATCATGGATTAGAATGTCATTGATGACGTCACTGATTGACGTCATTGATGGAATATTATTTTATTTAGGCACGTTTAGAACGGCATTGATAAAAATATCAGTTAGTTAACGAACGATTAGAGCGTCATTGATAAAATATTATTTAACTTACGAACGTTTAGGACGTCATTGATAAAATATTATTTAATTTACGAACGATTAGAAGGTCATTGATGGAATATTATTTAATTTACGACGGCATGCAACTTAATCATGAAGCTTCCTGTTTCGATCACAGCGAATAGAAATCCCGGAGCCATTAATGAGCGACACCAGGAGGCGACGGCTGTTTAATCCTTCTCCGTCATGTTTACTCAACATCCATTTCCGATTAATTATGAAGCCATGCGGCGTGCGCTCAACCTCACAGATCAGCGGACTAACTCCACTAAAATACGGGCAACGGAAAAAGTTTCGACAGGATATTCTTCATTTGTTCTTTTAGAATAGAAAATTAAAAATAAAGGTCTCTTTTCCTCTTTCGATTCCTTTGTGAGAAGCAGATGACCCGGAGCGGTTAGAATCTGCCAATGAAAACTCAGGGCTCGCTTTTTCTAGCGTTTTAAAAGTTTTTTTTGTGATGTTTTGCAATACTTAATATTGAAATATTATAGTTGGAGGCTCGTGCTCAAGAACAGACTTGTATCTGCTTTAATGTTATTTCCTGCCGTTTACTAAGAACGTGTCAGAAATGATTTCAAATTAAATTTGATCAAATTAATTTTCTCTTACAGAGAAATTGCATCGTACTGCATTCTTCTAATTAATTTTTTCATGATTATGAAAACAACTAAGAAGAATAGCGAATGATATCAACAAACTGGAACTTGGATAAATCAAAAACAGAAATTTTCAGTAAAATCTATTTTCAATAATTTATAAATATATAAATTTATAGAATCTTGCACTCGCTTTAGGTCAAAACGTATATATAAATAAGCTGTATATATCGTCATTATTTTACCCGACAGAATGGTAGACAAGTATAGATAAAGAAACCACAACGATATCTTTTTTTCGTATTTAACCTTCGAATATAAAACTTTCACTAGCAAAATTTCATTTGGGTCTCATGGCCCCGACGTGGATACTTAAGGGTTAAGTTCTTTTCAAGCTTCCTCGTCGTTTTTCCGATATCTTTTTATAGAGCTGTTTCTTCCAATATTTTAGCTCATACCTTTTGTACTTTAATGTTTAATTTTACATCCTTAAGTTTCCATTATCCTGGGAGAATGCATCATAAAAAATCCTAATATCTCATGATGTTAAATTTCTATGCATACCGAGACTTTAAAATTAAACTCTTGCAAAACACAATAAAGAGCAAATAAAATTGAACAAGATTGGAAAATACACGATTTCGGTTCATCCGGTTTTAAAGCATAATTTGCTAAATTATGGGGGCTTCTTTCTGGACGGAATGAGTTGTTTATATTAATTCTGCCGGTATTTATAGCGTATTTTGAAAAGAAAGAGCGTTCCAAAAAAAGATGGGCGTCTTCCCAATAAAGCTTATTATATTTCATTCCGGGAATCGCCAGCAAAATATACGTAAGAAGTTTATCGATGCGCTGCGGAAAAATGAAGAATAGAAAACTTCACCGAAAACACCGAGTGGTTGCATGTGTTATTCATAGCAACCGGTTTTAGGCAATCATTGGATTCGCTCCTTTTTAAGGCTCCTTGGTATGGCTGAGATGTAGTTAGATTTGAGCATGATCTCGTTGGAATCTTTCCTTTTATTGCATCGTTCCCGGCCTCTTTTATCCGACTCAATCGTATTTGCTTTCCAGGTATCTCTTGAGCCGCCGAAGCTCTTGATAATCTCAACCAAAAATGACTCCTCCTTTCACGAGCGGGTACTCAAATCGTAAAGGTCGTCACGAAGAGGGCGCTTTTTTCATTCGTCCGAAATGGTTCTTAAACCTTGTCCTTCGCCGATTTCCATCCAAACGGCCCGGTTTCGATTTCATGGGTGGTAAAAAAGCCCTATCCGCCGGCAGTTCCATCTTGCGGTATCTCTCCGAAGCTGGCTGGAAACACTTATCGGCGCCGCTGTTCTTAAAGCGCCCCGAAATGGGCGTGGCTCAGAGCGCCAATTCGTAGCGAATTAGCCCAATCTCCTTTGCTTTCCTCCCCCACATTTTTATT
Organism: Pachydiplax longipennis; assembly: GCA_036926295.1. NCBI lineage: Eukaryota > Metazoa > Arthropoda > Insecta > Odonata > Libellulidae > Pachydiplax > Pachydiplax longipennis. The sequence continues at coordinate 26,166,885 of JAVFKF010000012.1, forward strand.
GCTCTCACGCCTCTCCTCTTACTCTTCTATTTCTCTCGCCTTCTTCCCTTTATCTTCCCCTCTCTCCTATACGCCCACTTTGCCGATTTAATAATATTTATTACTGAAATTCCCCTCGTTCGGAAGTGTTACGACTCGCGGTAAATTGCATTTTTACGAATGTAATATTTATTCAAATTTGAGGCCTCGGAATGGTCCCGCGGTGCCTTCTTAGGGGCCCCGTTTTCTATTCACGCGGGAAGCTCAAAAGTGACAAATCTCGTCGACCGCTGACCCGCATTCAGAAAATATTGCTATTTCGGGAAGACCGTAGTATATCATAGCGTTATAGATTAAGTTAAAATGATATTTTTATGAATATAAAAGTAAATGTATCCCTTGAAGCTTACATGAGAATTTTACGAGTAATATCAGCAAGATTGAAGAATTCAAAAGCAAATACTTTTTGTTCGCATTTAAGAAATCAATGTTAGCTGAATGGGCATCATTCAAGTTAGATTTTTTTGTATTTTAGGATACTTGCAAATTATTAATAAGAGTAGCTACCAGACAGTCAAGTGGGTAGTACGTTCGCCTTTTGTGAAAGTTGCTATAGGTTCGATTCCCGCTGGGATTGCATATATACAAGCGTGACCATACAGATCCGTTCAACCACTTTAAAAATATTATTAGAATTAATTATTAATTATAATTATTAATAATATCAGTTGATCCTCATAAGAGCTTTTTTCTAAAAGAAGTGAAATGATAATGTTTAATCAATTTGACAGGTGATATGATTTATCATTAATTTGAATAAAAGAACATACTGGAAGGGGTGATTGTTCACTGATTATACATAACTTAAGAAGTATGAATTTATAATTTCAGAATAATAATAATCTGCATTATGGTATTAAAATCTGTTAAAGCACTTGACAAGGCATTTTTGACCGATGTTGATAAATTATTTCTATTTCTCTTGGAAAATAGATAAGATAATCTTACATTTACGTCTCTGTATCCTAAGGCAAACATGTTTCGCCATCTCTATGTTCAAGGTCGTAATGTTAATATGATGAATATATGTAGGCTGCCATTGAATTAAAGTACAGAATCCCTCATTAGAATGCTACGCATGAGAGAATAGGAATGACGCCCCGAAGTAGAGCGAAGATGATTATTTATCACTTCCTCCTGCGATGGACACGCCCCTCTTAAACCGCTCTCATCCGAAGTAAAAGAATTCTTCTTTTAAAGAGACTTTTCCCAGCAATCTCTTCCTCGTCGACGGAGTCCTCGCTCGGGATTGGAAGTGTCTCCGATGTGTTTCGCCTCATTCCCCTCCACACTTCCCTTCGCCATTTCTTTTCGCCGCAACTTTCGATTCCAGGAAGCTGACTAAAACAGTCGATGTTTCCATCCTTCCTGAAATCGCAGATCGATTCCACTAATTGCGTATTCCGCCGCTTCAACCGCGCGTCGCTTTACTCCGTTTGCGCTATTTATGCTCGTAATAACGCATTCACATTTTCAAAGGGGTTTCGCCGAAATTATGATGCATTGGGTGGGGAAGAGTTCTCCGTCATGTTGCGGATTAAAAGCAACAAGTTCCCTCCCCAAGAAACGACTGAGAACTGCGGAGAAGAATGGGACTCAGTCATCTCTCGATTATTCACGGAAATTAGTGGAAGTGCTGATGGAAAAATTAGCACGCCCGCGCAAATGGAACAGTCAAATTATGCGCAGAGAATCCGAGGAAAAGAATGGATACGGAAAACGAAATTATGAAAAGTGAAATATTATTTCTGCAGTAATTCATACATTACTTAAGTACGATATTATCGCCATTGTAATAGGTGTATCTAGTATACTAGCGCTATTGCATTCCTTTTCCCTATTCAATTGACAGAGTAACGTAATATACCGAAATTCAAAAATGAAAAGATATACGTACTTAAGCGCTACAATGAATATGATTCTTATGACTATATGAATAAAAATAGAAAGAATAAATGCATTATGAATTATGATTGAAGCAATAGAATTTATTCTGCTCCGAAATAATTCTAGGAAATATTCATACACATATGTACCTAGGACAGCTGGTAACAACAAGGGAGGAAAAACAGAATTAATTGGTTAATGAGGTGAAGAAGTAAACTTATCGAATGCTCTGAAGTAAAGAATACTCCTGAAGAGGAAAGTCTTCAATAAATACGTTCAATATTGACGTGTGGTAAAAAGTGATACTTGGGTGTTAAATGTAGCAGTAACCCAGCGACTCCAACAACGCAACGAACCATTAAACGGCGTTTGCTTGGAATCACAAGAAGAGACAGGAAATGCAACACCTGAGTTGGGATGATGACAAGAGTTATGTCGATTAAATAAGGTCACTGAATTGGATATGAGTATGTGTGGCGAGGATGAACAACAACCGATAGACATCAGCAATTCTTAACTTGACATCAAGAGGTGTGAAGAGGTCAAGGAGAAGACCGAAGGATAGATGGAACAGTTTTTTAAGGGGTAAAACGGAAAGAGAAGCTTTAAATAAGGATAACTGAAATGCACTGGGAAGTGTTTTTGGGAAGAAAAATCGCCTACATCCTACGTTGGATTAAAACATGGCTAGTAATAATGATATATTACATGACCTGGGATTTGTAATAGAAAATTTAATAATCAAATTAAGGAAACGCCTGCAAAGTATTCCATTGTGTTTGAGGAATTGGTTTAAAATAATAGCTGGATATTTCACTATTATACACGGTTACCGTTAATAGTTTTGTAAATAAATTTATTGAAAATGGTATTACAAATAAAAATATAGGTGAATCACTATCAATGTTTGATCAATTAAATTAAGCACAAGGGAACCAAAAACGATTGAGAAACAATTATCAACTGGAAATGAACCGGAATAATTGATATAAAGAATGAAATGTCAAAGGTTAAGTCCCATCAATATTATCGCAGCATAACGAATTATATTTACGAATCGATTCAAATATAAGAAACCAAAAATTACTCATAGTAATTCAAGATGATTTACATTTTCAAAGCAATACTTCCCCTGGTGTGGAATACTTCCCCTTCTTTGTTTTTGAAGTGTCTCTTCTCACTTGATAAGAAATTCACCGCAATTTTTCAACGCTTAGAAATAGGCGTCTCCGGTGGCAGAGCACTTCACGCCATCTACTTCCTCATTTCGCTTCCTTTCGATTGTTTCCTCGGACCCAAAGTAAAACTCGGCGTATCTCCTCTCTCTTTCCCAGGGCTTTTGATTGTCTCCGGCTCTCATTATGCTTTCTACTTTTAATCCATTCCTCCGCTTCATTTCACCTTCTTTACTCGCCCACTAAGCTTCTTTCCCCTCCCCCGAACTAGTTCTTCAGATTAAACTTGGACAATTATAGAACGGAATGAAGTTGTTTGGGTGTTATCGCAGTAGTCAGCGTTAATGAATTATGGAAACGCTCGCATGTATAATTTAATCTCCTTCCATTTGTTTCTTTCGTTTCGTTTTCCGTTTAATTGAAAACGTTTTGTGATGTAATAAATCCCGGATTACGCGGTCGGTCTCGCCGTGCGCGGATTCGCTCAGCCGTGACTCTCTTGTTTCATTAAAAAGTTAATTGCGCTATTTTTACGTTCCGCGGTTATTTAAATACAGTTCTGCGAGTATACACCCGAATGTATTCTTGTTTTGGGGAGGAAGAGGGATGCAATTTTGGATGTTTTAAGTGGACGTTTCGGATGAAAGTTTTACTCTCTATCTAGGTTCGTTCTACTTTTTTGACTTCTCAAATTTCTGCGACGAAATGACTTTTCATTCATCGGTGTCTAAAGTGACAAGAATGATTTAGAAAATTCTCGTCGAAAATTTATAAATTCTATGAAATACGTGCATCTTGAAGGATTATGCTGTCAAGGACAAGAAAAGAATAAAGGGTATTTGAATTGAACATATCAAATATGTTAAATATACCTTAATTAATTCTAGAGCTTAAATATTATTTCTGATATGGAAATTTTGAAAATATTTTTTTGGTATGATGTAATGTAACCACGATGAAAATGTACTAAATTCAAAGTTACAAAGAAATCAATAAATTGATATATACCAATAGCTCGTATGCCTTCAGAGACATGTTCAATTATTGACGATTTTTGTAAAGGGAGTTGATTAATATTTTAGTACTGCTGTCTGCATAATGTATGTATATAATAGACTATTCCATTAAATATGATGATCTTTACAAAAGGAATATTTGCAAATCCAAGTAATCCATGGTTTCACATTTCCTGTTCCTCTTGCAAACTCCTAATAGCACTTTTGTTTCATCTGAGTACGCTTCCCGGCTGAAACCTTACCTTCCCATCATTTTTACATTTTGTCCCTACTTGAATAACCTTTTTGATAATGTACCCTATTCTTAGACGACCTTTCCTCCTCGCTCAGGTTCTTTGCTGTTCATCCTTACTTCGGATCTCGTTTATCCACTGTATCATCGCTCTCATGTATAATAATTCTCATAGATATTTTATATAATTATTCTATAGTTTGGAGGCCTCATCCTGTTGCAAATTCTAAAAATAGTGAGTTACCTTAATTTTGCTTTCTTAGCTGAACCAGAACGCTCTGAGAAGACAAAGTTATTGTAAGCGACGCATAGTGAATGAATGGGGTCTTACGTTTTAATCGACTAGATAATAGCCTGTAAAGATGGAAAATACTCCTTAAGCATTAAGGTGGATTCTCCAGAGCTCTTGCGGTGACCAGATCAGGGAAGAAACCACAATTCTGAGAAGGTCTCAAGATCTTCCGGAGGTTGCCGGATTCCTTGATTTGGTCACCACGGGAGCTCTAGAGTAGACACCAGACCGCTTAAAGGGAATTTACGCGTATATTTTCATGACGAACATGTACTAATTTTCTCATACAGATGACATTAGTGAAGTATTAATACTAAGATGAGTTTTACTAATACTAAGATTTTATCATCACTTACATTTAAGCGACTAATATTATTACTACCAATGACAGACTAAGGAGCATTTAAGTCTCTATTTTCATAACAGACATGTGCTAATAATTTTCTCTTAAAGATGCAATAACTAAAATGAATGTTATTTTAGCACTTACATCTAAGTAATTCTAATATTTTACTGCCATGAGATAGACTATGACAAAATTAAGGTAAAGTTCTACAATTTTTATCTTGAACTTTACCAGAAAACTAAATATTTTCCACTCATTAATACATGGTGAAACTATTTTGTCAATAACTTCTATGTTTGCCCAAGGTCATCAAGGTCACGAAGGATAAAAAGGACATAGAAAATTATTCCCATCAAACACTGTCGCAAATCTTCGTTGACTCAATTGAGCGCGGATTTTCATCCCCGCGAATACTCCCATAAAGTGCGGAGTGGATTAGCAATCAATCTTCAATCACTTCCTTTTAATTCTCCAAGTCGTCGATAAACACATCGTCTTTAGTGACAAGCATTTTGTTAAGCTCCGTTTGTAATTCCAGCCGATACAAGCTATCGCGAGGAGAATGTGGAATCGATACATCGCTCGGTCCAATCGATAGCTCGACCCCGAGGCTGCTTCAATCTCCTCTTCCCATATTTCATCTCCCGCTGAGACTATCCCCAGATTCATTTCGCTTCTCCCCATTGCTTTCTCGCCCTTCCCTAATGCGCTCCTCGCATTTCTCATTCATTTTTCCATTTCCATCGAAACGTGAACGAGATAAACTCGCGATACATTTCCTGCCTCTACACAATATCTCTCGATCGGTTTCGCTTGTCGCCGCGGATTTCACTCCGCGAGACGAGCCTCAAATCACTGAGCGAGAGTACCCGACTTACATGAAAGACATACCGGAGCTCTCTTTCGATTCCATCTAATTTTTCATCGGTATTCACCGCATTGTGATTTTTGTATTCGTGATGACGATCGAGTTCGTTTCGAATGAGAGGTAGCGATTTAACTTATTTTCCTCCATTACGTGGTAATTGAATGAATTCAGCGTAACGATGTAGTGGAAGTATGTCGAGAGCGGTAATAGCATACGTAAGACCAGCAATTATTACGCAAATAAAAATATGAGTATTTGTAAGCACGATATTGCTCGATATGTAGCTTTAAAACACAGTTTTAATCCTCTTGAAAAGAAATTTAAAAAAAATTTTGATGAGATATTTCATTCTTTTCCGTCTTTCTTTGAGTCTTGAGGACGGTAGCATAGCTATTGAAATGCGCATTGGGAGATTCCTAGAATATCAGTAATTCCGGACTTCCCTTTGCTTGCAGAACCTAATATCGACCCTAGTCTGAACACGGCTATAGAAGCGTTTCCAACCTCCTCTTGACAAGAATGTGTTCAGTATTCGATAAAAATCTTCTAATGACGGTCCATATGTAATTTATTCAGCCCGAAGGCTGGTTAAAACCTCAACCACTTTACCTTTAGCTACCATTGCTTTCAAGAGGGTGTGACTCAGTAAAGATGAGGATTGAAGTAGTCTGTGTTTGCTATCCTCACCGAGGCAGAAAGCGGTAAGTGGAACGTAATGGCAGCACAAGGAAATTATTATTAACATTCCACATAGCGTTCCATTGGGAGTGACTAAGATGAGTTCCATCATCCAGCATCTCTCTTACACTAGCAGCTTTCACACCCATGAATATGGCTGAGAGAAAGTAAAACAAGTGTCCATTTTCCTTTGTACCAAAAGATAAATGATTCATTTTCTAATCATCAAGATACAGTAGTAGGAACGCTGAGTTTGGTAACATAATTTTCCCATGTTAATTGTGAAGATTATTTGCATTATTAAAAGAGAGGTCTATGACTTTAATTATTCGTCGCCTAAAAGTAATTGTTATTATTACCACAGTAAATTAAGAAAAATTAATGTTTAATAGGTGATAAAATCATTCAAATTAGTTGAAAACTTATATTCCGCGAGCATAATCTATTCAAATCTTGAAATTCACAAGAACCAAAATACTTAAAGAGATAATGATGAACACGGAATGACCAGAAATATGATTACAATGCTGAGTTCCGGACGCAATGAAAAGAATCGAGAACCGTTGCCGGAAGAAATCATCAAGCGGGTTTAGGAGAGGAGTGGCTCTAAAATAAAATAACTGGAATAAAAAACGGTTCGATAAAATGTACTTGTTTAAAAAAAAAGAGAAGCATATCATTTCGAACACAATGGAAAGATGATCCGACTCAAAGACGTTGGAATCATCGAAGTGAAAAGAAGAATCAGAAATTTGTGAGGATGCTTCTTGGAATCCGATGAATGCATTAAAGGAGATATTCCTGAATAAAATAGAGGTTAGAGATCTAACTGACACCTCTGTCCTACAAGTTCTCGGATTGCATTCTTAGAGGGACTCTTTGCATTTGAAAATAGTCTCTCTTTCAGAAGCAAAGGAAAATTGAAAGTTATAACACAATGCGGGGTGACTTTTCGGTGGAATCGCGACAAAAATAAATAAATTGAGGAAGTAATAGTGAATTAAAAATTAAGCCAGTGATATGGAAATTAAAGATAGCTGGGAAGAATATTTTCGGTTGATGCCATAAATCTGAGGGAAGACTTATGAAAGGTACGAGTAAAAAGTGTAGAAAATATCTGTCTGGGAAGAAATGAGATACTAAGCTAAGAAACACAGATGTTGCGCTGGCCGAGTAAGATAAAAAACAGGTGAGATTGGACGGCAAAGAAAGTCTTGAGGAGAATTCCCCAGCAGCAGAATACTTTTACAGGATAATAGAACTAGGAGTAAAAAAGCTAATGACCCGCAGTTAATCATATCCGTTTTTCTAAAGGTAAACATAAAAACCTTTTCAATCTCTGAAACGTAATATATTGTAATAATTTTAAAGATACAGGATTATCGATTCGATATCACGCCGAAATAATTTCACGCATTAAATACCGCATGTAATAATTATCACCTAGTACATTAACACATGTTAGTGTGCAATCCTTTTAAAAATACAGTTTCTACTACTTTTTCTTTAATTATGTATTCGCATACCTTTATTCGTTGACATTTAGCGTATCTACTTTCATTAGAACGACTTTCCTGAGAACATTTTCAGTGGCACCAAATTCAAGTAATTCAGCGTCTGTTCATTTTTTCCGTAAACACTTTTCCTTAATTATTATTTCTTATTATTTCGTTATTTCTTAAATGGTTATTTTCAAATTTAAAAAGGGCATATTTTTTTAAGGTATGAAAATCATCTTTAGTTTGCCTTTCGATGCGCCGCAGCAGCTTCAAAAATCGACTGCTTCGGCCATGACTTTTCTGTTAGAAGTCCGTAAAAGATGAAGAAAAAATGTTTCCCCAAAACTTGTAGAAGTTGGAGATCTTAAAAAGCCTCTCCTACCCCAACATCCATGTCATCAACCTCTCTCCCACCAATCCTTTCCGCCGTAATTAACGCTCCACCTTCCACTCAGAACTCCATCACCTTACTATTCACCTCAGCTTCTCCTTTCTCTATTCTCTTCGCTGTATGTATTTTACTTCGGTGGATCTAATCTATTACCTCGCCATGCCCAGGGAACAAAGCTGATTTTCAGTTCAATTTCGTGGCGCCATTATAATCGCAAACAGAATAAGCAAACAGCTTTGGGGGGAAAAGTTTATATTTTCTACATATTCTCTTTAAAATTCTTTTTTCGGAAAGAAAGATCTGTTGAAGATGAAATACTACAAATTTACCAAAGGTAAATATTTCTATGAGCAAGTTTTTGACATTTTAATGAGAATCGCAGTCAGAAAATTTTGTAGAAAGTAGAGTGACTTGTACGGAATGAAAAAGTTTACACTTTAGGCACTGTGGGTGAGTGCGTAAAGTATTTTGGAGCACAGAACTTCGAAATAAGCAAGCCTGTGGGTTCTGCTAAATTTATCGCGGTAGCTTATTCTGCAAATTTATGTCTTTATTTTCAATCAATTCATCCGTGATATTTATCATTTGCATTGTTAGTCATTTTATGTGATTCTTAAACCTAAATCAAATTGATAGCTGGACAAGATCATATATTCTTTTGGCTTTCACATTAATAATATATGTCTCAGATGTAAATTTCATAAATTTTGAAAATGTAAATGATTAATGTATCTAAAATAAATAAATACAAATAAATTTTCACATTACATAAGGCATGAATTTTGCCAGTTATTTTTGCGTTTAATGGTACTTCATGAAAAATTAATAATATACTTAATTTGAGTGACATTTTTTCTTCTTTATTTACACCGAAAGTGACCACGGTACGTATGTTTTAGAATGCTTCAGATTTGGACTTTATGCGAACATTCGATGGGTATGGCAAAACCCAAAACCCCGTTTGTGAGCTTTTGAGAAAGAAAAAGAGAAAGCAAAGAAGACGAGGTCTTCGATGCATAGCTGTAGATAAAATTCTTTTTTGGGCTTGCGGCGGAATAGATTGTTTACTAACTCCCCATCACCATGAGTAACCAACTTTCGGAGCCCTAAATAGGCAGCATGTCTTATCTTTTTGGGCCGACCTTCAGAGTTGTTTGCCTGCAGACAAGTGTCTAGTAGCGATGACCTCCGATTCCGAGACCCCTTCAATTATCCCCTTTTGACTCCCTTCTCGACAAGCCTCGCAACTCTAAATCCCACTACAGCTCTTCTCACTTAAACTCTCCCACTCACCGCATCGCTACGTCCCTAAGCCTTTCTATCTCGCTACTAATTCCATTCCTTACAACTCGTCTTATCCACGCCTCACTTCCTCCTTTCTTCCTCCCTCGCTCCAATTAGGCCTTCTCATACCGAAACTACTTTTTCTTTTAAACTGCAAACCCCGGAGGAGATTGGAAGCTCTCCGAAAGAAAAGAAAGGAATTTTTCGTCTCGAATTAAAACGAAAAGGCTAGGTTTTGATTATATGAAAAGCATTGTGATAAAGGGTTACCGGAGAGGAAAATTCATCCATAAACATCTCGGCCTCGTTCTAAGACGCAGAATGTGCTCTTTATGACAGAGAAATAAGTAATCAGCAATGATTAACTTGTCAATGCTACTAAAAAAGTTGAATATACTTAAAGGGAACAACGACTCAAAATTGCTGTGGGCAATCTAATCGAATTTTTCGGTTTATGCTAATTAAGCTTGTGATATATTTACAAATGCAAAGACGCGTTGATGAATCAAGACCTAGATTTTATTAAAAAAATTATAAAACTTCATGACTTCAAATTATGATTTCCGCTCTTCCTTTGTTTTTTTTCTGGGTATCCACTGAGACAGTGAAGCTCAGTGTCTCTGTCGTACCCGCCTCTGAAGATGCCCTCGTAATGGGTGAAATACGTGTCAGATACGGTAAGTCTTAATTGATGGTTTTTCAGGAGTACTTTATATTTCCGTGTAACTATTGTAGCCATCAGTGGCCGTACATATATGCATTATCTATGATATATATTTGCTAAGCGAAACCGTTGAAATCAATGTAATGGGTGAAATAATGAACTTATGAAGATAATGGAAAATTTCAAAACTTCTTGAATTATAAGCAAAAAACAATTTAAAATAAGAAATTTTGTTATGTTCTAAAATAAATTTTGGTTTCTCACATAAATATATGTAAAATTAGTTACGAGAATCTCGAGAATCATCTACATTTTTATATGGAACAATTTTTGTGAATAGCTTTTTTATAAAAAGCATTTTTATTCATTGCTTTAGAATATGAAGAACTTCAGAGGAGAAATATATCCGAGAGAATAAAAATTCTTTTTATGAAATAACGTCTGCGGAAAAGGCAACCAGGAACATATTTTTCCTGCTTCCTTCTGACTCCCTTTCAAATGCCGCCTTCTAATATAGTCCCTCTTCCGCAGTTACTCTTTCTATTCGTGCGCAGAAACTAAAGCTGAATAGACCTCTGCGTGATACATTCTATTTGGCCGAGAAGGAAAATATGGTTACTCATCCTTGAGATCGCCCTCTAGTGATGAATATTATTAAAATGCCATGAACCTTCCGTCATCACTTCACCTCCCATGTCAAATAGCTCTCCCTCCGTCCTAAGAATTCAGAAGGCCCTTGTTCTCCCTTCTTTTGCATAATTCCCCTTTCGGACACCATAAAATGCCCTCTTCCCCTTTCACGCAACCACTTTATTGCCCCTTTCTTTTCTTCCTCGCCCGCCATTTCCCGATTCCTTCATATTTGGCCTTCTCCCTCCTTGCAAACTTGTATCACACCGCACTAGCGCCATCGCATACATTTGCTCGCCTCATTTCATAAAGAAACAAGTTCAGCCGTTGCCAAGGAGAAGATAATCCGCGAAAATAAAACGAAATAGATGAAACGCCCTCTATCGCAAAATTCTGAAGCTACGGATTCGATGCTTTTTAGAGAGCGGTTCACGGCAAAGGAAGTGATTTTGCAGACCCCAGATTCTCGTGAAAGGTTCTAAAATTCGAATAGGCGCTGATGGAAACGGTTCATCGAACTGAGATCGGGATATGAAGAGTTATATTTGAGAGATGTTATTTTTTTACTTTGGTATAAACGATCAAACGTTGGCTTGAGCATATGCTTACTCAGTATCCTTCCATTTCAGAAATATTGAAATTATTAAACATTAGATTATAAACATTACTTGACGATTTATAAAAAATATATTTAACGAATAAATATGTAATTTTACTTTATAGGTCTCATACTCCATCCATATTATTATTATAAAAAAGACTGCTACTGACTGGTGGAATTTGATTAAATTTACTTCCATAAAAGAGAAGTATAATTTACAAAAATAAAATCTCAAATAACCCAACCCGGAAATTGTCTAAAGATTTGATTAATAAGTAAGATCAAAGAAATTTGGACCAGTCGGATACCAGAAAAATCCACCCAACTGCTCTAAAACATCTGCAAGCATGGGAATACCCAGCCAAACCCACCGATTATAAGGGGTGTCTCAAAAAGTACGGTTTTGCTGCATTCTATTTGGTCATTACTTGAACATTTGAAAGCTATGTATTACTGCGTTCTACCTAAGAAACCAAGAAGAATGCAAAAACCCGTCATTTTTGGCAAAGCTTGTATCCTCAAAAGAAAGGATTTTTTAATGAGAGTATTCCCATAAATGTCATCCTATAAAAGCTTCCATAAATCTTTCTTAGTGTGGCTATTTCCCACATTTACCGACTATATCTACTCGGAAAAAATCATATCTAATAATTAAGCAATGTTAATTAATTACAGTAAAATCTGCAGTACCACGTCACGGAAAAAGTAGAAGGTTCACATAATACTTGAACGTCAAACGAGAGACTTTACTGCGCGGGATGTAATTCATCTTTAGAGTGCCCATAGTAATTAAAGTAAATTAATACAAGTTTTTAGACAAAAGGATTATCGCTATGAAAAACGCCATCTGACTACTCCAATGATTTGGATTCTTTTCTGAGTAGCAGGTCTTACCACTACAACCGAAATCATATAACGAAAAACTTGATTTACAATTAATTTACTTCACAGATCCGAGAAAAGTAGGTCAAAGATTTGATTCGTAATAGATGAATATGCCCATAACTAAGCTAAATTTTGTACCTTTTTAATCCGTAAAAACAAGTGTACATATAAAATTAAGGTTCTCTTTTCAATCTTCTCTCTCTTTCTATCGTATAAAACCCTTACGCCATCATCATATTGTTCTACCTTTCCGTATGTTCATACACCTTAATATTTCCTATTCAATAGGGAATATCCAAGCATATGAACTCTTTCTTTTGTTTCTTGTTTACTTACTTCACTACTTATATCGTTTAACGTCTTTTATCTCTGCCTTTCTCCCTGTCTTTTTCCTTGCATCCTGCCCTCAATTGCTTTCTTAATAACCCCTCTCCTCTCAATATCTTACCTATCGTATAATTACATCTACTATAATCTTCTCTTCCCCAAACATCTCTAGCACTCGTTTTTCTATCAACTCAGTTTACTTTTTCCATTCTACGCAGATCTCTAAAGCCCCTAATTTTTTGATCACCTTTTTTCTTAAGGTCCACGTTTCACACCCATACGGAACAACCCTCCACACCAAGAATTTTAGTAATCTTTACCAGATTCCATTATCTAGATTATTCGTCATCAAATCCAAGTGTTCTCCAATTGAGTTTTGCCATATAAGACGTATGCTAAATCCTTTTTTAGAATCAGCCGATCATCTATGAACTTTGGATGACTTGATGATTTGTTATTTTCATGTTAACCTCTCTCTTGGTGGCTCTTTTAAAGCAGCCTCAAAATGGATTTACAAAAAAGAGAAATAAAAAACTTTATATCTTAAAATAGCACAAGCTAAGGTCGAAGAATATGATTAAAAAATAAGAAAGAAGGCAGAACATAGGGCTTCGTCCAGGGCATGGTTCAGTTCAAACTCAAAGATTACAAAGGAGGATATTTAGGAGAGATTTGAAATGCCGTTGCCAAGAGAGGCCAAGAGAATTCAATGGACCGACAAATTTGAGAACGAGCAGATTTTAATAAGGGAATAAACAAGGATCGTTGATGTAATTGATAGCAACAAGAAAGAACAATGGAAAACAAAGATGAAACTAGATCCGTCATATCATAGTAAATTACTGCCAAATGAGAAGAATAATTGATTGAAAGATTGACTGGTGGAGAGAAAAGAAGAGGGAAAGAAGGATTTGAACGCAAGAATGTGAGAATGACAGACGTTGCGGGAAAATGAAGGATGGTCTGGACTGAGAGCTAAGGAAGAGAATGTCCAACTGACATCTCCCGACGGTCAAGTATAAAAAGAGGCAAGAAAAGAAGAGGGAGCTTATGAAAATCATGTGATAAGATGGAGTGGGGCGAAGAAAGATGAAGAAAGGCACAATACGAAGGAAGAGGGTTGAAAGAGAAAGGAAAAAGGAGTTGAGCATAAAGAGAAAGGGCCACTCTGTTAGTATGAGACCTTTCCCTGTCTTCTCATACGAATGAAGCGTCGCGTATGTTCACTTATTTAAATGAAGCGAGAGAGAGGAGCTGATATAAAAATTTCCCCTTTAAAACCTCTCGAGAATCTAAAATTAAATTTCTCGAGGACTTTTACCGAGAAGGTATAATCTCGTAGTTTTCAGGTACAATTGTCAGCACAGATATTACTGCAAACGTGCTCAATATGAAACGATGAATGAATCTTTTTTTTTGTTTTTCTTATATAATATATTCGGGCTTCATTTTTACATACTTTCAAGGGAAAATATGCGTTTTTTCCTCATAACTCCTGATTATCATTTTTTTTTCGTTTCGCTTCTGAGGAGAATTGATTCTTATTGTTTATAAAGTTATCCAAGAAAACTGATATTAGTTATATATAAAATTTATGGAAGACAAGGAAAGAAAGACATCTGCTAAAATTGACAAATCAAATAACATTAGATTCTTCATCACGAATGTAACTATCAATATTATTTCTTACCGCTTAACATTTATGATGAAGCTCCCTTATAGTAGATCATGACAAGGAGAAGTTACATGGGATTTTTACGCGGGTACTTGAGTAGGGAAATTCCAAAGCCAATGTCCTATAAGTAGAAGTACTTCAACTGTCTTGAATTTTCTCGTAGAAAATCTCTTTCCTTAAAGGTAATCGGATTTGAATTTGGTCGATTATTTGAGCCATGTTTATTATTTAACTTCACTTTATATATTCATTTATTTCACTAATATTTTCAATTTTAAATACTCCTGCAGTTCCACCATTAGTCAAGCTGCACTTTTCTGCAATTCCATGCTAACTTAAAAACTTAACTTTCCCTTTTTCTCCTCATTTATTGCTTATTTGGTCTCCGTGAAACTATTTACTTTCTTCAGAATATATTTAAAATAGATATGCTTCACAGCGGGCAATAAATAAATATTTAAGTTTTCTAATCCCTTCAACAAGCAAGTATATCAGTAATAGTTATATACCCATCTGCTTATCGTAACTTTTATATTTTCGATTTCAAAGTTAAATTTCCGGTAAGAATACAAAGAGAGAGAAATCGAGGAAATGGCATTTTTAGAAAATCTCTATAAATGGAAATAGGAGGATAAGATCGAAAAACCTGAGATTCTATTCACATCAAAAACTATTTTACAAATCCGGATATGATAAATATTTATCAAAGTATTTAGGATTAAATTTTGAGGATCTTGAAGCTCAGCAAGAAGAAAAGATAGCGTACGAATGATTCACTTCTCAGTTGAAAAACACCTTCACCTTGTATTAAACAAAAATAAGATTCTACCCTGATTCACATTGAAGAGGATTGAGGGTACATCTTGCAAAAGAAAAAATTACTATTTGATAAGAATGGTACATTAAATGTAGTTTTATCACTTAATATGTGCTTATACCGCTGAGGTAATTTTGCATGTATGATTCCCAACCGGAAATTGGAACAGAGACCGCTTTCTCAAAAGGCGAACGCATTACCCACTTAGTTATCAGAAGGCGACAGCTTAATGTTAAAAATCAGATGAACTTCGGCGCTTCAATATAAAAAAATGCGAAGTAAATTTGATCGGTGCTTCTTACCTCATAGTTCTTTATAGCCGGAAACATTTTTTGCATAAATTGGATAGAATGCTGCATTATCAATACGCCAAGAATGTTGTTTCTACACTATACATTAGCGTTTTGTCTCCCAGGTAGAAAGATGGGCAGCGCGTTCGCCTTTGTTTGAAGAGGTCTCGGGTTTGATTCCGGGTGAGAGCCCAAATGTGCGAAACGATCTCATTTGTCGAAGCACCCCTGGCATTACTACTATCTTACTCCAACAAATGTAACTGGAAAGGTTTGGTTAGCACCCTTGCAAGACAGCAGACGTCAGGCAAGTTTGCTGCATCAATCCTTTTTTCGGGATCACCCCAAATAAAAGAAAACCCCATAGCTTTACGATGGCCAAGGACCACGGAAGCATTAGTGCTCCGAACAGACGGATATTCCAAACACAACACGCGTGAAAGGATGCGCGCTATATAATTAACGTTGATTAAATAAAAGATTTTCAAGGAGGGCCCCTGTGTATATGTGTTTAGTGTGCGTGTATCTAAGGATATCCTTACCCGACGACTCTCGTATTCGGGTCATGGCGGTGGAGTAAAAGGAGGAGTGACCGAATGCCTACTGAATTCCTAAAGCCTCTCTTTTATACAGTCCGTATCCTTGGAAGAGATGCTAGGGCTGGCGGTGATGTCGCTTAAGTGATATAAAAAAGGGAGCGCCGCTTCTTTTCCGAGGGGAAGGGTTGCTCTAAGGGTTAGAGGGTCGCTCTTAAAAAGCACCTCAGGCGAATGGGGAAGGCCTTATCACCAGCCAAGCGGTGGTCTCCTTTTAAAACTCGTTATCTCCTCTCCCTTTCAGAAAGCGGCCTTAATCGATTACTCCAGTCCCTACGGAGGAAAAAATTATAACATCCCTTCGGAGAACAAGGCCTTCACCAAGTAGCCTTACACGTTTTTAAATTAATTTTTTCCCCTTAACTTCCCGCACCGGCTAACAAGAACTCTTGGGGAAATGTATGCGGGGATGAAATCCATTAATGGAGGTTTCGCTCCCGCATTCCTTTATGATTTAACTGACGATAAACATCTCGGTATATTTCTGAATTATACACTCGGGATGGTTGGAGAGCGAGCTGGTAATACTTGCTATCGGATTTTCTTAGTGGCAAGATCATAGTGCAAGAAAATTAAATATCAAGGTGTTGATTGAGATACTGTTGTAATAATCATTAAGATATATAAAAAGGTTTCGTCTTCACTTAAATGAGTTTTGAGTACATATCGTCATTCCATGTCAGTTGATTAACAAATAATTTCAATTGCAATTGATCTAATGGAGTTGTTAGATATGAAGGTACCTCAGGCACAAATGAGGATATTCAACGGATGAACATTCATTGGTAATTAGCGGTGGTGCGAATGGGACTTAATCAGGATAATGTGGCCTAAATATACCGCCATACTCAACTTAGGTGCCTCAAGAGATTCTCGCTGCTTACTTGCGGTAATAGAGATAAGTGGGCCTTCTGAAAAAATGCGCACATAAGATAGTAATGATAATTCTAAATGAATATTGCCAAATTTTGGTACCAGCTTAATAAGATTTCCAATTTGAAAAAATTGCAAAATGAAAATAAGTTATCATCACCAGATTCGTCTAATTATATTGCTTTCTCCTATCCTAATGCCCAGATTTAATGAAAAATAGAAGGTCTTTTTCCTCATTTTTATTCGATGAATAATTTAAAAGTGCGAACAGACACGTATGACTCTTAGTGGAAAATTTTTGGTTTCTGACTTCATAAAGATATTTCGAAATTTTTTCTGAGGTACGCTATGGGAGGATTTTTCGCTACAGCTTGGCCTAGTACAATCCTGAATCTACTATTCGTTTTGACTAAAGCTCACCAAAATCTTTGAGCATTCAACGAGTGAGGTTGCGTCTCGGATATGTATTTGAAAAAGCTCCTCTAGAATGCATGGAAGCACACGCTGTGCAGCTGTAACCTCAATTGACGTGTGATTTAGCTTCCCCGTCTGGATCATCGTACTGTTGGCAGGATCTTCTTCAACTTTATTCCTCTTAGGCACACCGACAGATATATACACGTTTATTACCACCAAACCACAGAGAGACGTGAGTTACATAAGTTAAAAGGTTAGCATTTTACGTACTAACCTATACTTCTCTGCATATCTTCAATGTATTAACAACATTTTCAATATAATTATAATTTCCAAGTTTACGCTATGAAAGAACACTTTCATTCATAATTAAGATAGTAATATATATTATAGCGATTTACCATGTAAACAAATTAATCTCCAACGTAAATATTTAAATCGAATATTAGAATATTAAATCTATGGAAAATGTTGAGATATTGTAGAAATAAATAGTATTTATTTAGATGAAAAGTTATGCAAACTATCAGTAGTAGTATTATTAAATGTGGTTCGATAACTGAGGTTATTTCGCACGTGATCTTCCATCAGGAATTGAACCCGGGACAGCTTTCATCAAAGTCGAACACGCTGAGTATAATATAATAACATAATTGGGTAACTTGAACTTACGCTATGTAACACATTTTCACATAAATACTAATTAATGAGGAAATAGTACATATCGCTTCTCATCTAAATAATGTATTAGAATATTAGTAACTTATTAGAATATAGTATAATAGAAACAACTTCTTAATTGAATTTACATTATTAAAGCTATACCTTTCACTCTCAGGCTACGTAAGAATGAAACCTTTCAGAAATATCGGAACTCACACGGAAAACTGGTCGAGAAGCTCCGCTGTAATCTATTGTCACCTTTTCAGAATATGTAAGTTTTCTAGATGAAAGGAAAATGAGGGAAGCCTTGTAAAAGCATCTGCTTTCCTAGGCAAACATTCCCACGCATACAGCCGAGCAGCCGTAAATGAAAGGGTAAAACTGAATCGCCAAAGAAGATGGAGAGATGTTCTCATGGATGCGAAAGTGCGGCCCTTTTGCGAATCATAAGAGTCCGCAGCTCTCATTTGCGAGCAGAGGCCATTTAGACGACAGGTTCTTTCGTTCGCTCGATAGAGGGTTACAGTGAGGTGAAAGTGCGTGAGATCCTCCATTCAAGCGCTTCAGAAAGAGTGCCATGATAAGAGCATTATATTAAAGAAGCCTTTGACAGGGAGCTTCTCCAGGACGGCGATCAAACGTTACGCTGACGACGCTTAAAAAAAAGAGGGAAAGACGGGCGTCATCTTCGCAACTCCACTAAGAAGAAGCAACAAGAAGATGTATTGCAGCAGTATAATATCCACGGTCCCTATGTTGATAATTTAGATATCAAAAAGATCCTTCGTATCGGAGACTTCGGGGCTGTTATCATCATCATATTTCTAATATTTCTTTTATATTTATGTCTTAACATTTTATCTATAAACATTCCTTCAGTAGTCGTGAGATGATTTACAAAAAATTTTACGAAGGTTTTCTGAATTCCAAAGAGGCGCACCCTTTGACGATCGCATTTTTTCGCCTCCTACGAATGAAATGAAAGTCGTGGAAATACGTAAAAAAATTTCATAATTTGTCTGTTTCCTGCGGCGGAATTCGTGGTACTTTAACAACCCACTGTGTACTCTATACTTGGGTGTGTTACCGCGGTGAATTTTTGGAGAGGCTGAAATTTTGAGATTCTCCGTAACACAACAAGTGCTCTGTGTTTTGTTCAGTGCAAGACTGCCCAAGGTGACAAGCAGAGATTTTAATATGGCCAAGATTTTTCGGAAAATTACTCTCTGTAAGTTTTAGAATAACTTCCGTGTAGCTCCCGTTTGCATAAACTCGATTCGCACCATACATCTGAGAGAAACATAGCTCTATACTTTTAGATATCATCTCAAATAAGGCACTAGATTCCAACTTATTTAAGAATCTCTGATATGCCTTGAGTCAAGTCAGAGACTCATGGTAAAGTCTGCCATACACAATACTTCATTTGAGTAAGTACATCATGATGATGATTGAAGATCCATTGCAGATTACTTTTCCTTAAGAATAATACGTTTACATGAAGGTAAAATAGTTATTTTGGGATAACGTAGCCATACAACTTACTTCAAATAGTGCGTTATTTGAATTCAACCAAAGAAATATCTAATTCTAATTATATATTTAGTTTTAAAAAGTAATGTTATATATAATATTATTCATTTTTAGAGATAACGTTTCACGAAAATAAGATGACCTATTCACCAAAGTTACTGTTATCACGGTAATCACCTGAACAAAGTCGGTGAAAAACCTCTCAGAAAATCAATTCAATTTACTAGTAAAAGAGGTCACGAGAATTTAACGCTCAGGTTGAGAAAATGATCAAAACTCTTTAAGTAAAATTGATTGAGCTTATAAATAAACAAAATTAAATGAATGGTTTCTAATGAGCTTTACTAGCGATAATTTCATTATAAATAATTCCTGGGAGATAGACTATATATTGATAACATATCAATACTATGTTTACTATCTCATATGAATATTCAGGAAAACTAGTTGGCGGAGAAATAACATGACCCTGAATAACAAAATCACGCAGAAACAGGCGAAGCAAATTAAACACGTTTAATTCCATCGTAGCAATTCCCTTTCTCCTCCCAGCTCATCCGTGAATTCGCATTGCAAGGGTATGAAATGATAACACGGCTGATTTTGGAGAAAACGATCATCATGTTAGTGATATTCTTGCCGTTACGGTAACGAAAGGTTGAGTACGCAACGAAATAAAAGTAACCAACAAGTTATGTATAATAGATGCTAATAAACTATTTTGAATAGTTTTAAATATGTCCTCAATTATTAACGTAAATCTCACTTAATTTCATCCAAGGGTCAGCGTGTAGGAATTTATTGATCGTCCGATACGTCCATGATTTAAATAAAGGGCGATATTGAGAGTAAAAACAAAATACAAAAGAAAAACACCGATATAGATGGCTTCCATTGTAGTAGAGCCCATTGCCCTCCAGCGGACGTTTAATTAAAGCAAAATAATTAAGCAACGTGAATACCAAACATATTTAGAAACACAAGGTGACCTTGACTCCTACGGTTTCCTCTATCGTTTGCCCTTAAATTAAGCAAACAACATCACAGAGGGCAAGGAATCCAAGAAACACAGATGAGAAAGGCACAAGTGATGTTTATATTCCCTCGTTTACAATTCGGAAAATACTGCATTGAATCATGAAGGCGAAGGGTAAGATAAACTCATCCTCAATCCCTCTCCTAGTCCCTAACCTTTTCCGCTCCTGCATGCAAACCCTGTGTGTTTGGGGCCTTCCTTACGCATTTTATGAGAAGCCTAAAAAAGTATAGCGTCCTGACATAGAATATATTCTTCCTCCGTCAAACTTTAGGAAAATCACCAAATAAAAGAGTAGCCAGGGGAAGATCTAAAACTTTCGGAGCAAAAAATATTGTTTCTTCATTCTGGGTGCCGAAGGATGACGATAAATTCATAACTTTCGTAATAATAATATTAGAAAGACTTCATTATACGAGATTGGTACTAATAAGTCTCTTCTTACATATACCTTCGTCTTGTAAAATTTAAAAGAAAGAGATTGTGAAGAAGACTGAAGAAGTGCACAGAACTAATTTGTAGGTATAAAAATCTTAGTTAGTACTAAGGAGCAAATACGCCACAGCAGTAAAACATCCGCTAAAAGGGGTGTGTGATAAATCTGAGAAACTCTCAGATAACTGATATTTTTTAAGAAAAATGCCGATTCTTGGAGATCTAAAGGCTAACATACAGTACAGAAACACTTTCACACAGATAAAACAAGTAGAAATGCTCGACAAACATTTTAAATAAAAATAGCGTTATGACGAGAAACATTCTTCTTTGCAGGAAAAATAACAATATCAATAATCAACATATTGAAATGATAATATCAGTCACAACATGATTATCAATCGAAAAGAAACGGTATCAATGCACACTTATACATAAAATACAGATATGAACATATGTTCGATGTGAATTTCTAGAAATGATCAGTATGATAGAATAGAATAAAAAAACAAATAAAACAGCAGAGAAAAGATCATTTTTATAGAAAATATAATAGAATGATTCAGTAGGACTTTTCCGTTTCTTATTTAAAGTAGGAACAGAAGTAGTCAGTCATTAGTTAGAGGAAAACCGCGATTCTCAGTGAAAACTATAAAGACAAAAATCTATCGTTGCACGCTCCTTGACTTATTTAGAAAGTTTTTTTTAGTTGTTTTAAGCACTAATACGTAGATATTTCAATCTGAATTTAAATACTTTTTCCATATATAAGGCAGAAATTCCTTTGACAATAATCCAAATAAGTTCGCTGAATCTTTCGGATTTGCTTCAGAGGTTTATAAACACAGCAATTTATTCAAGGATTTCAAAGCTATAAATTTCAAAATCATTCCCTCGATTCTCAAAATTAATACTCTTAAAACGCTGCATCGTGTACGGAAAAGTGTTTGAATTATAGGCGAGGAATCGACGTTCTAATTCTCTCCACATTTATTGTCATTCCTTTCAGCAACGCTGATTTAGCTTGCTGTTTAAAGGTCAAAGAGCCGTAAACAATCTGTTTGCTCTTCTCTGCTCAGGGCATCAGTAGGTTTTGAGCGAAAGGATGCCGTAAATATCGTTCTCTTTCCACAGAAAAGAGAATTTGTCTTCTGTTAATCCACTCACCGACATTTAGTTTACCGACAAGATTCTTAAGTCATGACTTCCCGAAATCCTACCCACTCCCGTAATCACAGGAACAAACTTTCTGTTCGTAGTATTCCAATTCTTTTACCTACCAAAATAAAACATTCTACATTTTCTTATCTTCCTCATGCGTTGAAGATTTTGAACGAAAATTAAGTAAATTACTGGTTATATAGTAAAGTTCATGGCGCGACTTCCTTCTGAGGGAAAAGGTCTAGCCAGGTGGCACTCAATGTAGGTGACACGTAGTAACTACTCCCTTACTACCGTGCGTGGCTTTTTTTGACCGGATCTGCTACATCTTTACTCAAATAATAACCAATATCCATCACGATGCTGGGTGAACGCCGATAAATGTTGGCCTTCATCTGGAACCGAACCCGAGATCGCTTCCATCGAAAGCGAAGTGTTGCCAACTAGGGTATCCAGGAGTCATTACTGGCTCTTAAAAAATCATAGGTTCCTAACCAGAGGTTAAGACCCTGTATGGGTTCGAGAAGCTGGTTTGAGGAGTGTGAGACGCAACAGTAAAAAGAAATAGCTTCACATTTTAGATGCTAAAATTAAGAAAAGAATAATTATTATGAAGTTTTCTAGAATTCTTCCAGTGGTTCAATTTTCCTATATTTACTATAATTTTCCTATCAATTTCCTATAATAACAATATTTTGTCAGCTTTTGGTTTAATTTTCCTGTATAATTTCTTAGTAGAGGGATCTTCGTTCTTTGTACTTTATATCATACTTTTGCAAGGAGATTCGAGAACAATTTTTGAGAATTCATAGGGGACCATCAGCTGAAAATGTTAAGAACCACTGGAGCAAATACAAAGGGGTTAGGAACAAGAATAACGCTGCTCTATTTCAAAATCCTGCATTCCCATACTATACAATCCACAAATGAACACCGCAAACTATTATTGGGACGTAAACGTGTTTCAACCAGCGATATCTAGAAAACTTCCAATCATTTTTCGGAAATATAAAAGAGACATAGAGATGAAAGGAAGTATCAAAATAAGACGACAACTTCCTAATGCGGGTGGGCGAGGAAAGCTCTACAAATACGACTCCGCAGCGATTCAAGAATTCCCTTTACTCAGCTCTTACTTCGCAGCGATCCACTACAATAAAACAAATTCCACCCTTTGCTTCCCTTCCAGGTTGGGACGATAGACGTCGAAGCATGACCGAAGCTATAAAAAATGGAGCCCGTAGGAAAAAAAGCGAAAATTCCATTTGGAATATCGCGCCGGGGGAAAACGAGGGTTTTTTTATTTTTTTCTCGACAGAGGCCGTTAGTGTTTTTCAGACCACTTGTCTGCCGATCGAATATAAATAAAAATTAAAGCTAGAGGGATTATCACGGTCGGGAAAAATGGGAAATGCCTCTATTATTTATAGCTCGTTTTAAGAGAGATTTTTTGCGTCCGCCTAAGCCGTCGCCGCATGTTATTAAAGAGGGCGTTAGTTAGCGCGCGTGGCCATTTTTCCTGCGAATTTATGCTCCATCAAGCGAGGGACGGCTCCAAACGAGGATTTCTTGCTTTATTATTGGGCGATCGCATGCAGCGGAGGGAAATGAATGGGAGGACGCGTCAGGCGGGATAAATTAAACAGGTCGGACGCTATGAACCTGTTGAGAATCGCACTGAAAAGGGAATTGGATACTGAAATTCGTTAGAATAAATAACTCGGGAGGTGAAAATTGAAGAGGATCCGATTCTTTCGCGGGTTGTCGAATTCAAAAGCGTTCGTCCATCGTGAGTCGAATTTATTGCGGCTGCTGCTGTTAAGGTTTATTACGGCAAGCATTTATTGACTTTTGAATTTCAACAAAAGTGGCACGAGCCGATCATTAGGAAGATATATTTAGGGGGTTTAACTTCTCAGAGTAAGAAGCAAAAGCGATAAATGAAAAACGTTGACTTTTTTAGAAGTGCAGTTAAAAAAAACAAATAGTTTTATAATTCTTACTCTTTCACACATATGTTACTATGGCGACTAGTTTCGGCTGTCAATGTCAATCTTAAGCCCTTGAAGAAGTATGCCTCTAGAGAAGAAAATGAGGATAATTTTACGCTGCAATACTAACTGGTTCTAGAAACTACAAAGTATTCTTATTTCTCCCCAATGAAGTTTCAACAAGTAAGGTTGAGTCACAGCAATTCAGTTTACCTATCACCTGCCAGAGCTAGGCAAGGGATACAACACGGCTACCACTAGCCGAAGCTGGTCGCAATATATATTTTAAGGTGTTTTTAAAATTTAATCAAGTCTTTGGTGTTTTAAAAGGTGTTTTATCCAACAAGTTTCAACGCCATGTCGAAATTCTACTAAATGAATGCTCCGTGAATTTTATAATAGGGACGGTAGTAGCAGTATTCTAAAAGTGCTTCGACAGCTGAGGTCGTTTTGAACATATGGGCCCCCAAAGGAAATCAAAACCAGGATTGCTTTCACTAAAGACGAACGCGCTACCCACTTGAATAACTGGAACCCCTTTTAGAGATTTCTTTAGATTATCCTTTGTAGATTCGTCGATCTTGAGTAATTACATTAGAAATGATTCGATCGTGAAATATAACCGTAGGTAATTCTATATTATTTACTGTGTTCACTGAAGAATAGTAATTAAACATCAGTTTATTTCTTCTTACAGGCTAACTACAGAGCATGTATTACAGAGAAATGTAATGTTCCCATTGTTAATTATAATTTTCATTTTCATTTTTAGTCATTTTAAAATTTTATCGGGGTATTTTTAACACCACTACCACGTGTCTTTCAGTCAAAGAGTAGACCGTTTTTGAATTGAAATGCTAACTTGAGATGGAGTCCTGAAGTTTCCTGGTATCCTATACGGCTTCCTCATTTCAAAGAGTTGTCCTTTTCATTTCGATGATTTGCTCTACAGGAGACGCAAACAAAAGTCAAGCCACTCGCGTGAAATTCGATGTACAAGCAGTCTCTTTCCTTTACAGAAGAAAATAAATAACGTTTCCTCTAACTCGGAGGAAGATAAATAAGAAATTCGACCAGGCTTCCTATCGAATTGATGGTGCCTCTCAAAAGTGAGCCAATATTTTTTGTATTAATGTAGATTAATTACTATTTCATAGTAAATAATAATTTACATTCAATACTTAGCCAAATTTTCCAAATTCTTGAATATGTGGATATAAACTGTAGCTTTTTTATCGCTTAGCCTACAGTCAGAGGTGGTAAATTGCTGCTCGGTGGATATATGAAAACACAGCATGGGTTAGGTTGAGACTTAAGTTTATTCAGAATATAACTGGGGACGAAATTCCTCACTATATTTTTGCCTGAGAACTTTAACAGAGTAGGCCACTAGGATATTACAAATAAATAAATTCTTTGTAAGAAACACGCAGGATTAATCTTTGAATGAATTAGCATATTTGTTGAATTACCTCTACCGTATAACATTAGTTTTCACTGCTACCTCCCCATTACTTCCGTTTTTCTGTTAATTTCTTATTTACTTCACCAGCACAATGAAGAAAAAAAAACGTTACGATTATTTTCAATTAATATACTATTTTATTATGCTCACTTTAAATACTAGTACGACGTGGAACATTAGATGAAAGAGAGATCACTGTGTACAAAACCCATATAAATAAAGTGCTACCGTATCTGCTATCTGTTTTTCCTATCATTTTTCATTTGCTGCACGTCAGAAAGATAAGATTTTATAGAATGATTTCCCGTCATCTATTTCTGTACATCTTCCCAAAGTGCTTCAATTTTAAAGCAAGATGCAAGACCGTGCGATATTGATGTTCAAAAGCAATTGCAGACGCTCCACGAACACTGTATTGATCCAATCAAAAACAGGTACGTAAATCATTTGAGGGTGATTATTCGACCTATAGATTGATGCACCTTGGCGGATGTGATTAAGGACCGAGAAGAGACACGAGGTCGCCGCAGAGTGCGAGCAGAGCAATCAACCTAATTCGGTAGTCGCCATCGATCTGCTATCTGTTCGCCTACAAGAAATCCGTCTCTCTGGAAAGAATCTTGGCAGTAGGAAAAGATGGAGGAAACAAATCAACGTAATTCGTCTGAAAGGGATTGAGAAAACTGTTACTCAACCCTCCGAACGAAATAGAAAATTTCGATAGTGACGGAGAATGATGACTTGAGTTAGGGCAGGGAGAGATTCTGAGGAGGAAAATAAATAGAGTAATTCTTCTAACGGGTATTAGCTATGGATTGCTGTTTATTTGCGTCACGGGAGTATATAACCGCAAGGAAGAGCTATTACTTCTCAGTTTCTCAAGAAGGTAGTGGCGATGCGGTATCCCTGATTTCTTGTCTTTCGAACTCAAAGCTCTTCAATATATATAAATAGGAATCGGATATAGTTTCAGTTATCAAAAAATAGCTTTTTGCTCTTTACGAACTCAATGATATCTTCAGTGAGGTATCAGTAAAAGCTTAGATGAATCACTCCTTTTGTGCCTTGTTTTAAATTAGTATATAAATATCTGAAAAATATGGCTTTCATTCAGATTCAGTTTCGAGAATGATTTAATTTTACACTTCAAAAATTTTATATTCCCGTGAAGTTGTTCCCCAAATATAATTTAATTTTACTGAACTTTCATGTTGAAGTTGACAATTATAACCAAAAAGGGAATATAATCAATTCAAAACAATGGTTAAACATCTTAATAATTCAAGAAAGTTTATACATGGGTGGTCTGAAAAGTTTCCGACATTTCGCCATTTCTCGACATGTTTTCTGAAAATTTCTGAAAATTTTCTGAAGATTTCTGAAAACACTGTGGTCGGAAACTTTTCAGACCACCCTCGTACATACATCATAATTATACCTCCTCGGATCAATTTTTATCAAAGATTCATTCACTATAATGTGCGATGACAAACCAAATCCGTTGCGATTCTGAATATACTTTTACTAATAAACAATAGTTTAATCCCCAAATTCTAAGGAGAGGCACTTCGTCCCATCGAAAACTCATACGCTTTCTACATTCTTGATCCTCACACCTCTCCTCTTTCCGAAGGTCCATTCTCTGGCAAACTCCAATATCTTTCAATTATCCCTCTCTCGATTCTTTTTTCGCCGATTGCCCCACTCATCTTCTCCCTAAAATGATTTTGTTTCCCTCCCTTGTTACATAGTGCCTTTCTCTTCACGTCCTCCCTGATGTTAATCTTATTTTATCCCAAAACACAACCATATTTTCGTTTACAAATCCAACTAGAGATAATTCATTTCACATACTTTTCTTTTTTCTCCTTTCTGCCCTTTAACGCCAATAGCCTCACTATGTTTTGTCATACGAAGTATTTCCCAAACTGCGGCCTGCTAAAACTTTTACATAGGCCGCAGAGTGAGTCTCATACCCGGGTAAACCAAAAAAATTAGCACTTTACCACTCTTATTTTATTATCATTTCCAATATTTTCTATACATGTAATCTCTAAGGGAGAGGCAGAAGAGAAAATCCATGATATGACTGGGACTCGAACTTTGGGCCCCCATTTTCCGAGAAAGTTTGCTAACCCCTGTAAGTACTACCTTGCTGCAATTTCACTCTGTTATCGGGAAACATTGTGAGTAACACAGGTGGTGCTCCACACAGTGGCAGCATCCACCGCCAGGGGTCCTCTTGCGTTCCACAAAGGGGTGTTTCGTAGAATTCCCTCAAAGGGAAAATAACAACATTCTTATTATATCTAATAAAATTAATAAATTCTATCAATTTTAACACTTTCTATTTTACCTCTATCGGAAGTTCTGCATAATTTCAAGTGAATAAAATGTTGCCGTCTTAGGTGAAGCCAGCCGAACAAATTTCCATGTACTTATACATTATATATGTATATATCTACGTGGCTCTTCTCTTAAACCGTTTGAATCCTTTTACTCTACACAGTTAGCGAAAAATTAGTCAGCTACTTAATAATACAAAACATGGGAAATATAGATAACCACACGACTAGTTTCGATTCTTGAAGATGATGCTTAAGCATTTATTATTAATATTATTCGCGTGATGTTTTCTTATTCTGTGATATTTCACAAATTTATTAAACAGGATATAGTTTCGTCATGAAAATTTTCCCTGATTTCAATGGAAAAAACAAAAATCAATTTGTAAAAATTTCACAATATATATTTTCCTCTACTGCGACATGTTTCAACTCACAGAGTTATCATCAGGCCTGATGATAACTCTGTGAGTTGAAACATGTCGCAGTAGAGGAAAATATATATTGTGAAATTTTTACAAATTGATTTTTATTTTTTCCATTGATATGGAATTTCACAAAGTGACGGCTTCTTCCATTGACTATATATTTCCCTGATTTATTTATTTTTCCTGTTCTGGAATACAACGACGTTACTCGCGAATCTGTGGAATTTAATATAAAATATATTGCTTAAATATAAGTTCAATTCAGCGGATTATTTGATTTCCTCGTAAGTTAGCAGTAGGTTAGTTGATGTTTCGGTAAATATTCATAATTAATTAAAATAGCTGATTACTATCATAAATAAATGAAATTGCGTTGCAGGTAGAATTCAAAAGAATTCTAAAAATCCGAGTGAATAAAAGTGGCCGAAGATCTAGGCGCCAAGTCTTAAAGGATTAATTAACGCTTTTCTCATTCTCCCCCATTAATGGATATTATTTTTTATTTAATGGCTCAAAAATGGCTGCTTTCGAACCTTCTATAAATCGAAAAATAGGCGATAAGGTGTGTTAAGGCAGCAACTTGGGGCGCGTCGACCTTAATTCATGCATTTCGGAATTAATGAGAGATGGAAAATGCGAGATTTCAATCCTTGCAAGAAGAAGAAGTGGAAGGTTAGACAAAAGAATGGCGCATAGGAGGCCTTTAAATGGAGGCGGGACTCGAGAGAAGCCCATTCAATCGAAGCGGTTTAACTCCGCTTCAAACATCATTTGATTTATGGATTCCGATTGGACTTCTAGAGCGGTATTTCTTGGCTCCCGAATTTCCTCATTCTTTTAAAACACCTCCGAGTCTTAAGGAAAACCATTTAAAGAATCGACGACCGTCACGAGAAAATAAAGAAGTATTGGAAAGAGGCGAATCCTTTTCATTGGCTCCTCTCATAATTGGATTAATGCTCGTTTTCCCTCCTCGTTAATCTTCCCTCGAAATCCCTCTCTTCCTTTCCATTTTCCCCTCCGCTTATCTTCCTTTTAACATCCGCAATACTTAAGTTCCCGAGAGATTTCCAAATGTTGGCTCCAATTACCCTTTGATTACGAATGATTTATTTTATATGAATAATTTCGTGAAACGACTTGGGCTTCGTGAAGGAAAGCTCGGGGCACTACTCGTTTGATGGACTGGTAATTCTTCTAAAATTATTATTCATTTCAGATTTGTAAATGTGAAATGATAATAACCTTAGTAGGACAAGATATAAATGAAAGGAAAGCAAGCTAAATAAGAATAATAACACGGCTTTATAAGAGCGAGATTTAGATTATATGTCTCTTCTTACATCCATCCCTTCACCATTTAAAATGTAAAAGAAAGAGAAAAACAAAATTTTCTACGAAATCCTGCAGAGAGTTAACTAAATTTTAAGGAGAAAGCTGGTTAGAACAATTCTGAAAGGCAGACAAACAACACATATCTTGAGACTTCTCTTATTAGTTTACTTTAATTTTTAACTCTTTAATTGCTTTAAATCCAGGACTTCATTTATTTCCTTAACCAATATCATTATACGTCATGAATTTCTTTTTTCAAACCACCCAAATCCCAGTGTGATCCAGATCCAAAACCACAGTCTTGAATAACTTTTATCTATGATCAGTATATTTTAATGTTGAAGTGCATTTTTCTTTTTTTCATTCACTAAACTAAATGCCATCACATTTCTTCTTTGTTTCATCCACTTTGAGATTTTTACGAGTCCACATACTTTACTCAAAGACTTTTCTAATTCTTTATATTTCTTAGTTTAAGAAATATGAAAAAATTCCATCACACTGCATACCTTGTTTTCATT
Organism: Pachydiplax longipennis; assembly: GCA_036926295.1. Classification (NCBI taxonomy): domain Eukaryota; kingdom Metazoa; phylum Arthropoda; class Insecta; order Odonata; family Libellulidae; genus Pachydiplax; species Pachydiplax longipennis. Next base: position 26,197,280 of record JAVFKF010000012.1, read on the forward strand.
TAAACATAGTTATATCCATGCTCCCATACTTAATCTCTCTCTAGAGATTTACGAAAGATACCTTTTATCCTGTTGATGAATGCATTTTCTAAAATGCTTTGCTGTTTTCCGTACTTTGTTTTTTAAGTTAGTCCATCTAGCATGTCGCGAACTTGGGAAAGGAGTAAAAGGATAATTTTCATGTATAGGTAAACGTAAAAGAAAAACGGATATGAAAAAGACCCAAACAGGATCTACTGGCTAGATAGCTTCAGTGGCATATAAAAAATATTCACTCGGAAAGTAGAAGATTCGGGTTTGTGTCTTGATCCTGTCTGTTTTTCTTCGTGTCCGTTTTACCTTGGGATTTATGCCACGAATTTGATAGTGCACAACTTCTTTAATCTCTAGCTTTATCAATCATTATTTGTTGAATGAAAAAATGTGGGAGGGTAGTACGATTTAAAGTGTTTATAATTAAGATTGTGATATAAACTTTCTATTCTACTTACTAATATTTGTACTTCATAATAATGATACTAAAACACTCATTTTCCGCTACTTTTTGACCACCGATATTTCCTTATCCTTAAGTTCGCCATCCTGTCTTGAATTTATCCTTGCGGCTGATCCAGTTGGCGCATTTGCTTATAATGACGTCCTTTGTTCTGCCCCTAGAATTAGTGATTGCATAACAGTGCATCCTAGCGGCGGATTCCTTAAGCACTGGGCACAGGATGAAAGGCAGCCGCGTGATTGATTAACGGGATGCTAAGCACAGGACGGATCCCAATGGTAATCGCCTCCCATCGGCGATTCGCAGAAAGAACGCCATTTGCATAGTCGCCGAAGAACTGCCCGAGAACGCCATCGGGGGCGCCCATTAATCTCTCCGAATTACACACTCCATCCCTCGGGAAAAATCTTCACTCCGTCAAACTCATTCACAGCTTACATTCCTTTTATACATTTTTATTATATTGGAAATTCTGCCTTATTGACGGGATTAACTTCAGCATTAATCTAATACGATTTTTACTGAGAATATCGCGGAAAGTCCCATATCAACGCTCACTACGATCACATAAATATTCTTCAGCGTTACTTAGTAACTTCATTACTTAGTTACTTAGGAATTTCATATTTAATAACTCAGGAATTACGAAAAAAATGTACAACTCCACAAAATATATTCTTACGCTCTACCGGTTTCGGTAGAATAAGAATAATTTTTTGTGGAATTTTCCATGTTTTTTTTCAGAATTTTTGAGTTAGATCACTACGATCGTTTAAGAAATAGGAGAGGAAGAAACATAAATAACTATATCTATAATCATTTCCATCTATGTTCTCATGGTACGGTATGTTGCATCGTGTAATAACGGGTATTGCCTCCGTATATCTTTCAATATTTGCTTTTCTTGAGGTTGATAAACTTATCCGAGTGAGAAATTAGGGCATCGAATGGTAATATTTCAGTTCCGGTCTTCGCTTCGGATCAATGAATTAAACTATTTCCGGTTCAGTTCCGGTTTCGCTCCGTCTGCCTTCGTCTTATCGGTTCGGACTGCCTTTTCCCTCATAGACCATTGAAATACTATACCCGTCCCAAAGATTATACATGTAGCTTTTCAACTGAATTTAATGAAGTTTTAGAGCATTACTTGCGATATTAGAGAAATGCTCAAAATGTTAGAGCAGATACACTCGAATGTACGATAAAGCACGCATTCTAATTAGCAGAAAGTCGCTGATGTATTTTAGAACCGCAACTCTGAACGGAATAAGGAACATTTATCGGCTTCGGTTTGGGTTCAAGAATTTTAATTATTTGGTTCGGATCTGTATTTTACTAAAATAAATAGCAGTTGTTTCCGTTTCGGTTTTCGGTTCGGTTCTGTTTCAATGCCGCTGAACGAAGTAAAAGATTACCATTGTGACATTCGTGGTTTAGAAAGAAGAAAATTAAGTTCTCTAAATATGTTGCCCGCTATCCACCATAAAGCGCGTAGGCTTTATCGTGTTTACTTGACCATTCCGGTTTAATCTTCATTATCAGATTTGTTAATAGATTCACTCTTCAGTTGAATTTACAAGTAGGTTTTGTTCAGTAAGCCTATTCACGAGTACCGTATAGCATGGTGCATACCTTAATATTTAACTTTAATTTTGATAAAAGAAGTAGCACGTGTTACCACAATTTCTGTAATTTTTATACGTATAATGTAATGGTCAAGTTACTTCTTTTAGTTCGTCCATATTTTTATGCGTCTTATCGTTTCTGTTGAATGCTTTTGACAACATTTTTATAAGCTTGGGGAAGATCAATAAATGATAGACTTCTAAGTTAAACTTCGAGATGCATGAAATTCTAAAGGCTAAATAGAATAAAAATATCTTAATAGCAATAATCAGTAAATAGTTCCTAAAATCTTGCGAAGTGCTTTCTTTGCTCAGCAAGGTTAGCTTCAGAATATTGAGAGAGACTTAGTGGAGCGCTTTAAGAGTGGAGAATGGATGCCGATGAATGGCTACAAACCAATAAGCAAACAAAGACACAACTTCGAGAGTTTGAAACTGTGTGACTTTGCGTAAGTGGAATGGCTCAAGAAACAAGAATGTAGGAAATTACTGACCTGGATGAGGAAAGCTCTCCAAAAGGGAGGAACTACGATCCTGCTTCGGACTTGCTATTTAGGAAATTCTGATACTTCTTTCTCCTCCACTCGTTTCATGAAACTCATTAATATCGTATACTCATTATTATACGAAGCATTGATTGAAAATATTTAGTATATTAACGAAGTCATGTTTCTATCCTTAGTTTACGCATCAAAGTTATAAAGTTTCTCGTAATTTTAATGAATCGCCTCATGCCTCATTTTAAACGTAGATATTTCTTCATCTTACTTCTTGTAAAAATAATATAAATTTATTTTATGTATCTTTCACAAACTCTAGATTGGTGAGAACTGTAACATTCAAGAGATATAAATTTTTAGAATGCAGCTTTTCACCAGATTTCGTCTACCTCTATATCAAACGTACTCTGACTTTCTTTCTTATCGTACAATATCTTACATCAATGATTTCCCTTTAAGTAAAGTATATAATATATAAAAATCGTAAATTTTTTATTTTAAATATCTAAAAACCGACGTTATTTTAAGCAAAATTTCGTACATAGCGCTTAGTAAGGCACACTGGGGGACTGAGAATCCTTTTTCTTTTGAATTCCAGGAAGACAATACTTCCGTAAATATTTTCATATTATGGACATTTTAGCTTATTTGGATATTTATTTCCATAAACGTAAAGACTTTTTATTATTTTTCATATGGAATCGCTCGTGAGAAAGTGTATCGCATTCACGCCTATTCATCGGATCCTAGACCCTCCTTCCGCGTAGATTCTCATGGTAAAAGCAATCATTTTTAACGGAAAAGAGGTCGGCGAAGCAACTCACACCCTCTTGAAAACCTCGGTTTGGGAAAATTTTCCAGTCATAAGCTTATTCCGCAATCCTCTCCACCTGTTTATTTATTAATTTTTCTCGCCGAAAAGAGGTATGGATTCCGGAGGAATCCTTTCACTTTCCTCTGCTTGCTGTTTACTTATGCGAACGACCTCGATCTTGTCTTAGATGGAGCACCTCAAATTCCCCAATCACATTTCCTTCTTCCCTCGTCGACAAGATGGCTACACATTCTTGCCCCTCTTCTCTTTTCTCCACTTTCACGACTATTCGACGTTGAAAGCTATTCGTATCACGGAGTCAGACCACGACTTCCGAGGGCTCGACTCGTGTCGATTTCCATTTACTTTGACTGTCACTCCGTCTCACGGCGCTCGGATTTATTTCGGTGTCATGACCGAAAGAGACAAGACGAGCAATCGTACGCGTCACTTCCTCGTCGATATCCAGATTAAAAACTGTAAATCCTGAGATCCGGGATTTCTTCGGGATCAATTCAGTCGCCTGTCTAAACAGAATCGTTTCGGAAAGAAAGGCTTGATATTGCTGACGAAGAATTCGATTTGCTGTATCAGTATTTTTTTTGATTCCCATGACATAAAGATATATTAAATGCCGTTCAACCCTCAAATGAGTTCTAAGCAATAGAAAAATCATCTCTGCTCTCTATGTATAGCACCTCGGTTAGACAACCAGATAGGTGATGGTCATATACGTATAAAGTGAAATGTTACTCTGCTTGGTATTTATCCTAGTCGAAAGCGAGACCCCTGGGAAACATCCTGCTGATATAATTTTATACTACAGCATGAGTAATCCCATCAGCTAAGAACCATATGGATATTTAAAACTTACAAAATGTATAGTTGAACATTTGAAATACATTTCAGATTTTAAAACTGATTGAGTTTGAATTGTTTAAAAATGCATTGCTTGACGGTGAAAGGGATTTGCGAGCTTGAGTTCGAGAGAAATTGAATTAGAATTGTTTGAGTTAGTTTATAGAACGATGTATATGATGGGGAAAAGGATTTGAGATCTTCTTCCTCATAATTGGTCTTTGATATTAACCCCTTATCTAAAGAATAATCATCACAGTCATCCTTTTTTTCATAGGAATGGTACCATTGTGTTTGTAATCAATCTTCTTCTGAGATGATCCAGCTGTAGTAGTGTACACTTTGGCTCTGTCATCGAAGAATTTCCAAAAGTAGTTTTACATAAGCATATTTTATGGCCCCACCGTCTAATGTCTCGATTATAAATCGCCTCATCCCAACTACTTAATTATTTTAGACACGCTCTTTTTCCCCGGGATGATTAAAACATGCACCACATCACTATTCTCAAATATCCGTGCCTTGCATGCTGGCTATGGTTGTCCGAAACGGGGAGTACAAAGCAGACAATTAATTAGATTATTCCATTAATTGCTAGCGCGTATCATTTGCTGAAAATTTGCTGAATGTGGGTGTCTGATAATTTTATATTGTAGTAAGAGTTGTAAATCGGACTGTGTTGACTAAATATGTTTAAATATCAGATTTTATATTTTCTATATATTTTTCATGAGTTGCCACCGGACAGTTGTCCACTTGTAACTTGACATTGTAAATAAAAATATAATAAAATAAAATAAAACGAGCGAACGAATCTTTCTTCTATTATGTGTTTGCTGGATTGGAAACACGATACATATGCATTATTCACGAATTTATAGAGCACCCCTTCTTTAAATTTATTCATTAACCTTGATCTAGTTTCTACTCTCCTTTCTCCCATTGAATCTTGAACTTCATAGTGCCAGAAGAACTTCAGTAGCACTTACTACTATATCATAGTTATATTTGACGCATTTGGCTTCCCCCTGAGCCATTTTCAGTACTCTGATGCGTCTTTCGTTAGAGGGTTACCATGCATTTGATGCATAATCTAGATAAGCTCTGATTAAGGCGAAGTAGTGACGCTATCCAACTTTTTCATTGCATCAACCAATAACGCTCTTTGGTAAAAGTTTCTTTTAAGCTCTGCCAGAGATTCTTCGAATGCGGGTGCCCCAGATTCCGCTATTGCGAACGTATTCCAAAGATATTTCAGTAAAACAACTACTTTTGCGTTCACTCGGGGAATTTCATACGGGTATTCCTGACGTGGGCATATCTTCTTAAAAGAAAGAGACTCAGAAGTATTTCTTAACTTTACTTAAATAAGAAGATTTTGCGATTTCCATAAGTTGCTCGGAGTCTTGTATTAAATCACATCATCTCATGAAGTTTTTGTATTTTGAGATTTACTCTTCATTGTCTTAAAAATAATTCATGGAATATTTTTAATTGTGACTAATTGTAATTTTATTTTATATTATTATTATACTGAACATATTATTATACATATTATTGTACTGAACTGAGCTATTCATATGATTTATGTACCAAAATTTCATCTTTGCATGAATTCAACACACTCAAAATTATATAATTAGCGTCTTCATAAAAGAATTACAACAAAATGAAATAAAAAAACCGAAATTCAAATGGAGAGAAATCGATCTGGCTTATATTCTGCATTTCTTTAGAGCTGTAAAAACGGAGTGTAATTTTTAATCCACGTAGAACGCCTGGCAAAATTGTTCACACTTGAGCTATTTCCACAAGCTTCAATAGCACTGAGAATAAAAAGAAACGGATGGACAGAGTTAGAGTTACGCAATCCAAATATCACTCGGTGGAATTGGACCGGATGCGACCACTTAAGGATTAATAAAGCTGGAAGTGAACTGAATGCTGAAACTGAGAAGATAATACTCGTGAAAGATATCCAGATTGGAAAGAAAGCTATTTTGAGTCACTTGAAACTTTAGAAGGGAGGGAAGAGAAATTCTCGTTTTGTTTTTCATCAATGACTCCTCTCATGCTACGAAGAACTCATTCCTTAGCGAATATTGTGCAAAAGAGATACGAAAGCAGCAGCTGAACTTTTGATTGATTTTCTTTAAATTTTTGTTCAAAGCTTAATAATCCGAATTCGATATTAATATTTATCATTCCATTTACATAGATTAGCTCCTATATATTTTTATTCATAAATATTTGACAAATATTATGCATACAAATATTTTGATTAATACATTATATATAAATAAATAATAAATAAAGGAATACGAAATAAGTTCGTAACCGTACATTAAATACGGAGATGCATTATCATAAAATACTTTAGCATAAATGCAGATTTGTTGTTTAATTGGAACCATTAGTATTCTGGATGGATTCACAATAAATATATGCTGCGATGCGAAATTTTCAAGTCTTGGAAAGGGTGCTCATGAGCATAACAAACAACTTGATCGGTTATTCAGAGCTCTAATATTTCAAATATTTGTCCTCTGTTTGATACCGGCTATGTTCTCCATTATAATTCAAAAATCGAGTCGCTTCACTAATGGTTCTGTCATGTATTCCTCGTTTGAAACGCTGCCTTCATATTTTTTGCTGGTTGAAAGCAACTCCTTCGTACGTTGGCCATAAAATATACCTATTACGATGTCTCTATCTAATTTCTGCTTTATGCCTATGAATCTCGCTCCAAACAGTTCAAATCTATTATCTATTTATATAATTATAATAATATAATAATCTAGAGAAACCCCCGAATGCGTTGATCTCCCAGTTTATATTCCAAATAGGAAATAAATTCTTCTTGGATTAAAAGTAGCTTTTTACACAAATTTTGTAAAAAATTGCTTCATTATATTCTTGTTATCTTGATGCTCGTATCTGGTGATGATTTCACGAAATATTTAGAGTCGAAAATAAAATTTATTTTGAAGAGTCAGTTGTAAATAAAGTTTTAAATGCGTGAAAATGATAGGTAAAACCGAAAAAAAACTGAATTGAAAAATACCTAGATGACTGGGACTCGAACTCAGGTCCCCTTCTTTCCGGTTGGTGTTACGGTAAGGAACGCCGCTCGCATTTGCTCATGGAAACATTCGTTAGCAGAAATGAAATCGACGGGTATGGTAATTTAGGGTTTAAAATATCTATCCATAGAAATCTATCTATAGAAAATGAGAGACCAGGGTCCGAGTCCCATTCATGACGTTATTTTTCACTTTTGGACTTTAACTGGAAATTTTACTCTTAACAGTTAACGGTTAACTGCAGCAATGGAAACTCATATCGCCGTATAATTCCAGCAAAAACAGATACATCTATCGAGAAATTTTACGAACTTTACAATGCCTAGTTTTTGGCATCTGCATTGATTCCAAAACAATTTCCCACAAGTCTGTACGATATTAAAAACTCAATCAGCGAAGACTTCTTTTAGTGAAATTCGTCTGTCATACAAATAGAGGAAGACAAAACTTATACAACGAACAATTATTTCCCTCCGCAACTTTTATAAGCTTAGTTTCATTTCACCCGGGAAAATCTAATTTTCTCCGCCACTTCTAATCACCCAAGGCTCTCTTCCTTTTTAAGTCAATAACAATATGACATTTCCATCCTATAAAATGGCTCTGGGAAAGTAATTCTGTTTTAATCAACCGCTGCATTGAGACGGATTCTATTTCCACATTCCTCTAGTTAAATTTAATATAAGTGTTTACATGTCCCATCCTCGAACAAGAGCCTAAGGAAAAGGACCGACATTTATCTTCCCTGAATTTCTTTCTCGTCCGCTTCCGTGCTCCCCGCGAAAGGAAAGGTACCCAAATTACATCGCCCCAAACACTTTAATCCTCTCCTCGCCTTTCTTTTCCGCCAGTTTTTCTTCCTCTCTGTTTACTTTTCTCCGAAAAAATCCTTGCGTGCCATCCTACCAACGGCACTCGCATCCCTGCTAAAATATTCCCCAGTCTCTACTTTCATGGGTTATGCATTTTTTCTGGGCGAAAGAGGGATTCAGGGATGTCTCCAGGGCCTGCTAGAGGCTGCGCTGTCAACGGCCGGGGAACGAATAATCGAAGTCTGGGAAAGCGACATGGAGGAAAGGATTTGGAGGGGAATGAAGGTGGAATGGAGGAGGAGGGAAATGGAGGGGAGGGGTGATGGGTAGGGGATGGAGGGGAAGGGGGATTAGGAAAGGAGGGGAGGCAGGATGATGTGGATCGCTAGTCAGAAGAGTCTCGTTTATACAAAAGATGGACGGAAGAGAAACTTAAATTCGCATGAAATTAGTATTACAGCAAACATTCTCGCCCCTGAAAATCTCAGAATTTAGCAAAATGTTTCACTTCATGCGGGAAAGAAAACATTAAAATCATATGTTTAGCTATATATTTTATCATAATTTCTCGAATGTAAAAGAATGAAAAAGTGAGTGAGTGGTGAAGTAATGGAGAAGTGTAATTATGACGATGATGCTTAAAACATACTGGAGGGACTCCACGAAGCGAGTCAGCTCTTACACTTACTATGGTTTTTCACGAATTAAGTCTCCTTGATGGTTTTTAACGGCGCTAAAAATTCCGCAAAAAATGCATTAGAGACAATAAAAGAAGGAAATGCGTACCTCAAATTCCGTAATAATTAGGAAATCGTAAATCCAAAAATTGTGTTTCATTAAGGATCCGCATTTGATATTCCGTAAGGACTTTTATTTGCCGGACTCGGTTGCGTTAGAAGTCTGCGTTCTAGCCTAGTGGCACGGAAATCGCATCCTGGTTATGGCATTCTCTTATTTTTTGTATTATTTGTACGAATATATTTGCAAATGTGACAAAGTCATAACGATGAAGTGATAATTTGGACTGAAAAGTAAAATTATGAACTATGACTGTGAGCTGTAGTTTTTGTGATGAGAGGATATTTGTGGTGTACATGTTTTGGAGGGGGTACCAAGGAGATGTCTGTAAATTTGTTCTTGACATAGTGTTGTAGTGTTAGAATACTGTCTGTCAGGTATTGATGTTATTTTTTGAACATTTATCTAATTAACGTCTGGTGTGAGGAATTAAGGTTTGAATTATGCTACTCATAGTTGGAGCTGACACCGGAAGAAATTCTACTTACATCATATATTATAGTAGATAAATAAAAATGTTTTTTGTGTGTTCAGAAAGGGCTAATTGTAAAAGTGGTATTATCAGAATAAATTCACCCAATTAAGACAAGTTTAACATTATTATTAAAATAATTATTTTTTCATTAAAAGGCTCAGCAAAATTACATAAAATCCATATCTTTGAAATGATGTTTGTACAAGGAAGTTCTCTAAATCTAATCCATAATTAAATCAGAGTATAAAAGGAGAAAGAAAGATAAAAGAAAAACGAAGAATCTCTCAAAGCATTATAAGGGTGAAGAAACACCGCCCTTGAGTCCAAACCACATTATTTTGCAAGTAATCCTTCCGATTAGAGAATAAAATGGTGTATTTCGAGCAAAATTATCAAGGCAGGCATCTGTGAAAGAAAATTATGAGGAATTCCGACAAATTCAGGGCTCCAAAATAAAGAATTGCTCGTATAAAAAAGGAGAGGAGATGAGGAGTGGATTTGTTGAGGCGAGGGAGAGTCAAGGAGAAGAGAAGTGCTCTCATAGGAGAAGATGAGGCAGAATGAATCTGTGATGCCGGAGCAAAGAGGATTTCCTTTCCTTCCGGGAAAAAACACAGCTATTTCTTTATCCCCGAAACCTTTTCAATCCTACAGCTCTCAACTCCATATTTTCACCAACTCCGTGTGCTCGTCCCTCTAAGACCAGCATCTTCCTATCCTCTCTCTACTTCCTATCCTTTCTCCAGGCAGAGTTGTCTCTTGAAGTTTGTAAACTGTGCTAAGGCAGCGAGAGAAAATGCACTTTATTTACTAACGAGGAGAAGACATCCCTACAGTGTTTTAATTCCTTGCTGTAAACTTTACGTAAAGACTGTGAGAAATGCAAGAGACAGCCGAATTCAAAGAAGATGCTTATAGAATCTTATGAGGCAGGTGTGGAGATTTTATTTTCCGACTGTCCGGGGCTCAACCAGAAATCTCATCTTTTGTATCCATAAATTTAAATTGCTTTCAAACTACTTTTACCCAATGAGTTAACAGCTATTAAAGAAATAAAAAACCAGCATTGATATTTATTATAATCAATAAAATTATTAGTAATTAAGTAGATATTACTTAGTTCTAGAGATAGATAATGATTAGAACCACGTAATTTTTTGCCTAGAATCAGTTAAGCAATTCCGTTGTAATTGAAAGTACAAAAAATTGAAATATTTTTCTAATTAGGCCCTTTAAGCCATTGCATTGCGCGACATTGGAAGATTTTTCTGTTAAAGCGCTGGAAATTCATCCTCTAACTACTCCTATATCGGCATATCGGAGCTTTCATGCGAAATATTTTCGCATTTATCCCGTGCATTCCTGTTTATCAGTGCAGTTGGTATTCAAATCGTATTTTATTGATATTCATATTTGATTCTAAAAGGAAGGTGAGAAATGGATATCTTGGCACATATATGCAACATTCGAAAACTGAAGGATGAATAGAAGTGGAAAATGGAGACATGACTGGAACAAGAACCCAGGTTTCCCACTTTCCGGGCAGGTATTCTAACCACTGACCTACCATGCTGCGACAGTTTTCATGAAAACTCATACAATGCTGATAAAAGCTTTCTATAGCAGCCATGGTAGATTAGTAATTATGCCTTACAGAAGGTGGGAGACTTGGGTTCGAGTCCCAATTCCGTCACAATTTTTCTCTTCTGTCTATCCTTCAACTCTAAAAAGTTATTTTGAAATTTTTTTGTTTTTATAATTTGTATTTCATTTAATTTTCGAAATATATTTTTTCGAAATTTTCGAAATACATGCTTGAACAAATCGTTTTAAGAACTCATTCTTTCCGCGAACAATACGCGACAATATCTTTCCTCTTCCAATAATGGGATACATCCTTTCGATATTTCCGGGAACGGAGCACGTAATTCAAAGAGAACCAGGAAAACTTATTCCATTTACTATTGGTCAAAAGTTCCGACGACTCTCAGAAGCAGAAGAGGTGGACTTCGAAATGTGAACAGAAGTTTCGAACGCACGAGAGGAACTAATGAACCACACTCACTGTAGCAAACAATGACTCAATTTCAGCGTGATTAGAATTTAGAAAGGTAGGCACAGATATTATACTTTGCTACTGCCCGTTGACGAGAAGACTTCTTTACAGGAAGTAAAGTGAGCGGTTTGTTAATAAAATTATTTTAACCTCATGAAGTTGAGTTGGAGTGTGGATGGATGAGTTATTTGATTACAGCACGGTGAGAAAAATCACGTGTCAGCCCTGAGAGCACTCTCTTAAAAGTATGACGAAACTTTCAACTGATCGCGTGAGCCACTTAAATAGAGTTCTTTTAGTAAGACTTTCAAAAGGCTTACTCTGGAGCCTTGGAAACATATTTTGATGATGTTCTCTCCTAATATGACGTGACATCCTAATATGAAGGGCAAAGCTTGATTTCCATTAAATTACCTGGATAAATCCAAGTAAAGAATCCCTGTTTTGTGTCAAAAGGGCAGTCAAAAAGCCCGTGGGTAAGATTAATGGTGAGTGTACAAAATGATCGGAAAATCACATTTACATTTTTAATGATTTTAAAGGTGAATATTTAAACTTGACTTGATAATATAAAATGAAGAAAAAGATGTAAAAATAATAAAATTCAGTAATGGGAAATAAAATACAACACAGTAGACTTGAGAAGGGTTCATATGCTAAAGAAAAGGTTTACTTGACATTGATGCAAATATCGGAATAGATGGACAAAGCTCGTGAGAGGGTAATCTAATGTAAAGGATATGTGGGATTCTCTATACCCTAGGATAAGTGACACTAAGAAGTTTGATTAGTTGATAATGAGGTTAGAAATATTTGTTAATGAAGACACGCAGGCAAAACATTCTGTATATGAATTGTTTCTCAAAGTTACTGGTAATGATAAAAATAATTCATAATTTTACCGCATTTGTACAAAATTCATGGTATGATACCGCATTTAACCAAATCTATACTCAATGCATGAGTAATCATCAATTGCAGATAACTAATCAGTCATCCTAGACTTCAAACATTGTAGCATCATTTCTAAAAATACTTGGAAAGCTGAGGTCAATTCTCACATATAGACCCCCACCGGGGATCGAACCCAGACCGGTTGCATCAAAGGCGTACGATCTACTTAATTTGAAATGCAGAATCCTCCATTACATATTAATTGCATCGAATAAAGGCTCCGTTATTTTAAACTTTTACTGATATAAACATGATAGATAAGTAATTATTTAACCCTTTTTGAACTAAATTTTAAATCATCGAATTTGAAAACTTGAATCATCGGATTTGAAAACTTAAATCATCGAATTATTATATTCCTTCTTGCAAATACAATAAACTCCCTTTTGCCCTCTTTAGAATATTTTTCTCTTTATTTATCAATAGCCTCAAATATATCCTTTGGTTTGATTTATATTTTCGCAGAATTTAATTAAGGTTAAGTTTAACCCATCGTGTATGAATTCTACAAGCAAAGCAGGAATTTTGAGGAAACGAATTAATCTTACGGGTTTTTTCTTCTCTCGTCCATGAATTAAGGTTCACGAAGGTCTGACTTAGTGTGACAGATGGAGCAAACATCACCCGAGGCTATTTGATGTGGATTAATTGGTCAGCCACCGCCTTTCTCAACGCCGGACCCACATTCTGCGAGATTAGCAAGGTCAAAAACCCTTAATTGGGACTAATTCTTCGCCATAAGGATACGTTTCCATCCACGTCAATGTAAACAGAAAGGATTGGACACCGAAAAGAAATCTGGAATTTGGAATAAAATCTCAGTGTACACACAAACAAACATACCTTAAAGATCAATACCATGAGCAAAATATTGAATATGGAACTTTTCGCAGAAGGCCAGAAATTTAAGATTTCTATATTAAACTCATTCTAGATGTATGTCTCTGTAGAATTTAATTGGTAAGTTCAGAAACTGTTAAAATTTAGGAAAAGATCCTACATAGACGATGTGCTGCATGATTCCTTTTAATAGCGAAAATCTCCGAGGAACGTTTACACTTTCACAAAGACATACATATATACGATTTGATTTTAGGACGGAATTGGAATTAACCCCGTATCCTAACCGCGTCTTACATTCAATCCGTTAATTATGGTGAAAAAAGGGATTAAAAAAGGAAGAAAAATCCACTTACAATCCGATTACAAATAAGTGATAAAAGTTACACGCAGAAAGGAAAACAAAACATAATGTTAACCATATTAATGTAAACACTAAAATATTGATAATATTAATGTAATATCGCAACCAGAATATTCACTTTGCATACAAATTTACAGAATAAGGGAAAAGTTAACTGAGGAGTGAAGTGAGTTTGAGGGACATAGCTCTTATTAGGAAAAGAGCAAAAACTTTAATTATTTCTCCTTCATCAGTGACCTTACTGCGCAGTAGAGGTAGTACTTCCTCTCTTAAGAAAACCAAAATCGTAAAATTCTAATTGCTCATAAACAATTGGAAAATACACTTATAGTTTACGACTGTATCTGAATGTCAGGTTAGGGCGACGACGATGCACTATCGGCTCAATCACTGCGAATCACTGCATACGAATTTCATCTCACCCGTGAATCTAATAGTAAATATCGAAATACCTAAATTTCTAAATTTCTATTTCTGACGATTCAAAGCCGCGATCTTCTGACGCCTCCTTCCTCCGAAACACAACCCCTCTTAAACAGCTTCTTTAGTGAGTTCCTCCTCTTTCTTCTCTGAGGCCCTTTTCTCTACCTCTCTCATGCTAAGTGGAGGAGCATTTTCCCCTCATTGGTTCATCTCCTCGTTGCGTTTTTCTCAGGAAACTTCATCTCCAGCCTTCCAACAGATCAATGAAATGACAAAGAATCGTTCTTGCCTCAGCTATAAATGGTGCGATGAATTTAGATGGGATTCATCGCCGAAAGTACTCCGACGCCGCTCTTTCTCTCTCTTTCTCTTCACACTATGCGCTCTTTTACAAGTACTGCTGCACCGTAGAATGTTTCGTACGCGTTTGTCTACCTTTTCAATCGTTCTCAAATATGTAGTTCTTCTCTGATACGTCTACCAAACTATATTATCCCACAGAACACTGGATATTGGAAATTCGTTTTACAGAACACAGTTCAATTTTATTTCTACTAAGGAATGGGTAAAGAGTGATTTTGCACGTTAGGGCGTGCACTCCGGAAAAATCCCAAGGAAGAATGTACATGAAAAAGTCAGCCGAACGGCTTGAGAGAATGTTCCGGCGAGATAGCTCAACGGACGGAGCATCCGACCGGCAATCGGAAGACCCGGGTTCGATTTCCAGTCCCGTCGGAAGTCTATTCTTCTTTTGGGTTTATTTCTACCGTTAAACATGAAGCAATGTATACGTAGAATATTAAATTTGACAAATTTGAAAATCGTAATCATAGTAAAAGTCTTATTCGAAACTTTCAATGTTCGGAAGATACTGGGTACACCTATGCTAAGGCGGAAGTGATAGTGTATTCGAAGCGAGAGTAAAACGAGGAAATACTCGAAAACTCTCCACTTGAATCTACGAGTAACTATTTATTCTATATATTTATTACAACAGCTCACCATCTAAATAACCAATAATGTTACGAAACTATAGAAATCTGCAAGCTTTTATAGTTCTGCAGCCTTAGGATAGCCAAGTGGGAAACGAGTTCAACTTTGTTGAAAGCAGTCCCCGGGTTCGATTCCTGGTGGAGGCTCACATGCAATATGACCTCAGTTGTCGAAGTACTATTAACAATAATATTAGCATACTAAAATAATACTAGAATAGTTCTTCAGTGAATTTTTTCAACTACTAATCTTATCTTTGAGTTTTGAAGATCTTCCCCAAAATTTGTGGCAGTATGACATTATTCTTGTTATCCTAATCCCCAGTTGCACCCATTATAGCTGAATAGCTGCTTTGCGTCATTGAGTTATCCGTCGAATCAAATTCTCACAGTGATCTGCCTTATCTTCATTAGCATCATTACAGTTGAAGAGAGTTTTTTAAGAACTTCAAGAGTACTCGTATATAACACACCATGGGCAACCACATCAATGTAAAATGTTTATTCATACGGACGCATTACTTCTTAAAGAGTCTCAACTTCTTGTGTTTTACACTAGAATATACTTTCTTTGCTTCAGAACCCTCATATTAAATATGAAGGTAGTTTCTTGTTAATTATTCTGTCCTTTCCTTTTTGTTTCGGCTTAGTGAAACTTAAAACTCTCCGGTTCCTCGAAAACGATTGTTTATTATGTTATTAATACTTTAAAGTCCATTCTTCGATAATTACATTACTTATCATTTTCATGGATGTAATTCCCTCTAATCCTTTCCATATTTGGGCGTCGAAAGAATAACCTTGAACACTTAGTTTTAAATGGCATTTTTTCTGATTTTCTTCATCAAAATGAGGAAGTGAACCATTTAATCCTACTATATTATTCATAATATGCAAAATCATTCGTGGAAATTAAGGCTAGAGGCTTTCGAATTTTTCGCTGAATAGAGGGTCTCTACAAATTAGTTGGGCTGCCATTAAGAAAGTACTGCGCGGCAGCAGAGGAGCATAGCTTAGAGGGAACCTAGCTCATGGGGCTTTTATGTGTTCCCATTCGGTTTAAATTCCAGGTGAGAACTTTTGCTACTCATTTCCTTATACTCAGAAAACATTCTCGTCTACGCTTATTACCTCCAGAGCCGGGCAATTTTTTCGAGACTTTCTCCCTCATAGTGTTTGATTATATTTGTACCTTTGCAGGGTGTAACCATCTCAAACAGGCACCGCTTTTATTGATATTATCATTCTTCTCCCATAATCAATATAGCTAGGGAAATGCCTCAGCGGGTTTATTACTGATATATTATAATCGTAGTTGGCGGTCTATTTTTCCATGTATCCAAGATTAGATGTCATAAGAAGTGCTCTATCATTCCCTATTTCCTTTTCCTCTTTGATATTCTAATAACTCACTTTATTCCTCCGCCATCTATTGTCATTTTAGCTGAAGCCTCCACCTGCAATTACTTTCACTCTCAAATAAATTTAAAGAATGCCCTAACTTTCCTTCAAGAATCGCCCTTTTTCCTCATGTGTAAGTTCCCTGTATTCAACTTCCAATTTTTCTGCATCATTTCTAAATGTTTCTCACTATTTCCAATCTTGAAAAACTCCTAATTTCTGACCTTTTCGGTCCTTAACGCATTCTTATCCTCATTTAAATCTCGAAATGATGACTTGGACATTATCTTTTTCTTTTTCGCTCTTTATCTTCCTATATATTTATCATAAAGTTCAATATTTCTATATTCATTTCTATGTAAGATTACTATGTAAAAAACGGTTTTCCAATAATTACTTAGGATTGCTGAAAACTCATATTTAAACTACAGTAGAAACACTTAAACTTGTTGTGATGGGTTGCAGGATTTTATTTGTTTTCCAATATTTTCATCAGTTGCGAAGTTGATTAGCAAACCCTTCAATCATGTCCTTTTAACTCTTTAAAATTCTAGAATCTACACTTTTTTGTGACAAAAATTTTTAGCTTCGTAAATCCAATTAATAGAATCTTCCTCAGCACTAGTAATCCTTTATCCACAGTGTCCCCATACCTTCTGCGAACCTTGCAATACCTAACACGTGAAATATTACCTTTCTTCCAGAAATTATTTAGTATACATCAGCGGCACTCGAAGTTGTTCACATGTATTTCTGCATTTTAGCCCAACTTATTTGTCAATTCGCTGTAGAAACTTTTTCAGCATAGAAAAATCATTTTATTTGGATTCAATCCCAGCAGATCACTGATTTTATGTTTTCTATTTTCAATACTACGTCTTCCATTTTCTTTTCTTTCCTCTCGGGATGCTGTCAACTTCCCTAGCTTAAAATATCTTTCATATCATACCGTGACAAAACCGATATGAATTCGACTGAACCGCAACGCAGACGTAGAATCACTATTCAAAGGTAATCTTAGTCGCAATAAAAAAACAATCGCAGGCGAAAGCTGCGCCGCTGCGGAATTCGGATTAATTTTGAATCCTTCGCTCCACGGTTTCGCTCTTTGACTCGTTTTGGAATAGTCAGATTTTCCTGCAAGTGTCGCACAGTAACGGTGAAATGAAGACTGGATTTCCTAAAAAAATACTCTCCTTTTAGAGACTAGAGAACGCGCTTCAATATTTTATTCGTAAGGCGCCCTCTCGACGAAATGGCGCTCCGCTTTTAATATTCGGAAATCGGCTCAAGGCGAGTGGACAACGCTTCCCGCGATAAATTCCGCTGGAAAATAATTTTCCCCGCTGTCTTTCAAGCTCTTCCATTCCGCAAACACATTTCGAGGTTTACGTTCAATTAAAACTCCTTTCCAACGAAGGCTGCGAATGGAAGTCCGCTGTTTGCTCGCCATGATGGAGTGCCTTTCTCGAAAGATAAATAAAAATGTCGCCCATCGCACGACGGCTCCGAAAGCTTTTCTAAAAGTGCATTATCCGTAATCGGAGGGAAAACACGACGCCATTGCACGCGTGATCGTACGGCAGGTATGGGAAGCCATTCATGGGAGGGATAATCTGCGAGACAAGCAGCGAATGGTATTGCTCGTCAATTTGAAGAGGGAAATATCGAAGGGCGAAACGGATGGAGTCCTTTGGAGAGGTATGCTTCGAGAGAGGTCTGATGCAGAATCTCCACTTTCACTTATCCGTGGCTAAATGGCTTTAAAAAGGGCCTTGTCCACATTTAGCCATCGCTCCGTGTAAAGCATTGACATATGATTTTCCGATCCCCTTTCTCTGAAGATTGATTGGGCTGTTGATTAGCGAGGTTTTGCGCAGGGTTCAGCTCCTAGTCAAGTGGGATATTTACCTATTTTATTCAGAATAAAAGAGAGAAAAAGCTGTCACAAGGGAAATGCTATCTCGATCCTACTTTAGAAGATTGATTGTGAATAGGGTATCAGATGTACCCGTTTAGAAAGCATTTGGCTTCTTTAGTACCGTCTTTCTACCTTCGTATTCCATTTAAACCACTCACAGTGTGTTTTTCTCTAGAGAGAAATCTAAATTTTCTTTTCAAACGCGAAATAAATTGCAATGGAAGTATCTAATTGAATTCAGTGCTGATTCATTATATAATAAAAATAAGTATATCATTACAAATTACCCAAATTCTGGGTAATTAAAATTATTTATAACTATGAACCACATACTTTGTTTGCATAATTTAATTAAAGGATCGTATTTGCGTCTGTAGAACCGAATATCTCCAATCAAAGTTGTCTGTAAATTATAATAACCAACCCATCCTTTTTCTTGGGTAGAGGAACAACACAATGTACGTTTTTATGACTGTGGAAATTTCCACATAACATAAGACAACATAAATTTGGACAGAAGGAATACATAGAGGCATGACTGAGACTCGAACCTAGGTCTCCCATTTTCTGGGCAGGTACCCAAACCACTAGCTGTTATCTCCTCTTATGTTAACATGATAATTTTTAGTATTTTGATTGTTCTACGTTTTCGTTCTTCAGCAATTTAATTTTTTAAATTTTTAATTCTTTAAAATCTTAATTTTTCAACATTTTAAAATTTCTTAAATATGCGAATTTTCATATTTTTCACTTCTGTTAATCATCCGATGACTGGTGAAAGTTGGGATTTATGCGGAAATTAAGCGATTGAGTGGAAAGGATAACTTTGCGAGCTGTAACACACAAATGAACGAATCTATTACTCTTGATGAGATTACAGAAAATGATACATACAATTTAAGCGTCAACTTTTCTAAAAAAAAATGAGGTGCTTTTAATAGCAAAAATTAATCAATCTTGAACAGTACGTGAAAACTAGGCGATTACGTAGTAGTAAAAACAGAAACTATGGTAGATATTCCGCTTAGAAAAAGGATTGAATTATCCAAGGAATTTCACACGTTTCTCATTATTTTCACATTCTCGCGACCTTATGTAACAGTTGGAAGCAAACGTTTCAGGTGTGAAGGGATACATCCCGTATACGGTATTTGAGGTTATTCAGAAGTAACGGAAGATAAATTTACCTATGAAAAGGAAACAAGGCGATAAATAAGGGATTATGGATACAGTGGACTAGGGAAATGTCCGATTTCCAGCAATCGTAAACAAGGGTGTAGAAAGGCAGTGCCTCCGTTTGCGGACTGGATAATGGCGCGAGGACTTCTAAAACAGAAGAGAAACGATTCAGAAAGCCGAACAGAATGTCGAAGTCACGTTTCTCTTAAGGAATAGCAACCCCATGAATTTGAAAGCAACGTGCAATTACAAACTGCCAAGGTTTTCCTAAAGATAGGTTTCAATTCTCATTTACTATTCGCATGTATTAGTAACAGGTAGATTCTAAGTACATTTTAACTTATGGTCAAATATATTATACCAAATTTATGATAGAGCTAGCCGCGAAATGATAACATAATTCTACAATTTGGATTTGCCAAACTAAAAGGTTTGTAGCCTTACTGTGACTAACTACTTACTTCTGTGACATGGATTCTAAAATGGAAACGTTTTGTATACCTCGATAAAAATACTTTTGAAAGAGAAATTTACTAGAATTAATGCTAAGTTCCTCAAAAACTTTCCTACATTGGCTTTTCTGATACCGTATTACTGAAGATAATAATAATCACTCATAATGTCGGAAAATATTTTTTCTAATGATATCTTCTGAAATTATTTTCTCTGTCAAACTCTCCAGCATATATTACTTAGAGCACGTGTGTTTATAAAAACATCTTATATATACATTCATCCATCATATAACATTTCAAATAACTTGTGACGTTACCAGAGAAGATAACACTTACTAACACTGCGTTATTCAAAGTCATAATTTGTCATTGAGTATTCATGTAAATTATTTTTCCCTTTCATTAAAAACTAGGCCACGAAGGTTGTTTCTATTTTGAGAAACGGAGTACCTAGGTTGTAAAATTAATCTCTTTATCCAAGTGTTGCGCAGTTATTTATTACTTTCCAATTATTTCCTCTGATCGATTATGCAATCATTCGCTAATTTTGTTCACCCATGGCATTCCTATTAGGGCACATTTTAAAAATTCAAGAGGAATCGCTCCTCAAATTCAGTTACTGAAATTTTTGTTCAGAAAACGATCATAAAATGAGTGCGGGGGAAGCATGTAAAAGCCCACTAAGTTGAACTCCAACAGATTGAGATTCGGAAACGATGAATGGGGAGGTAAAAGGGGAAAGTGATCTGAAAATGAAAAAATGGCATTTGAGCGATGGAAACGTTTGATGGCTTTTAGATGGCAAGGAGAACAAGTTGATTAAAAATTATAAATGAGTAAACAGCGGAATTCAATCATGGGAAGAACGAACGATGAAGAGGAAAGTGATTTTCACGCTTGAACGGTCGCTTCGGTAGGGTTGAGGGGGCGTGGAATATGAGGGGAGGAAGAGAAGGGCGATTCTAGGAATATAAGAGATGCTTCATCTCGACAGCCGATTCTACGCGCTCTCTCTCTCTGCTCACTCAATATTAGTAGACCAAATAACGCTGATCAAAAGCATACTCAAAGTCTTTGGTCCACAAGTTGCGGTCGTTTATCTCTGCAAACTTCTGGTTGAATCTATCGAATCTATACGACGAATCCTTTCTCTTTTTTTAAGTTTATGGAACGACAGGAAAATGACAATTGGGTGAAAAAAGATCACTGCATATCATCATCAGCATCCATACTTCGTATTTCAACAGGTCCTTCATCAAATTTTATACACTGTTATTTACCTTCTGCTCCTTATTGGAATGAAATGCGAATCCGACCATGGTTGCCGATTCAGCGAAATTGTCGCTAGATCTGCGGAATTTTTCTTTCTTTTAGCAACTTTGTAGTATTTTAACGAATTTTAATACACTATGGAGCACGTTCTATCACGTCGACTCTTCTTAAGTCACTTTTAACATAACGTTTGAATTAAAAAAAAATAATTTTTCGTTATTTCTAATCGAATCAGTTAGTTCCAATCGAAATAATGAAATATTCGACTCGATACATGATGATTTTGTGAGAACTTGTCCGCTTGTATTAATTGAAATTCTCGAGCTATGGTTCGCATTTTCTTCGCCTCCTACTTATTGTCATCAACTGGTAAATTAGCATTGCAAATTTGTAATAAATAAATTTATTATATTAGATATAATTCGTAACTATAGTTATATTGATTAGTAAATTAGCATTGAATAGAAGCGTGTTTATATCAAATGTGCCATAGATTTCAAGCAGAAAATCGAAAAAACGAAGAGAAGGTAACAAAAACAGTTTTCACAACTTCAACTTGCAGTCGATTTGAATTTTGAAGATGTCGATTACGCTCTAAATTTTTATCGAACGAAAAAAATTCTATTCTATTCGAAATCCCGGATGTTCCCTCATCTCTATTAATAAATTTCTATGTTTTTTTCAACGAAGCGTATAAATGTATAGAAATGGATATCACGACCTTATAGCCTTCCCTACGTGACCGGTTTCGGAATGAGGTGTAGCCACCCTTCAGATGAAGAACTTGATAGATGAACTTCTCTCTATACATCCCCGTTCTCTTTCTCTCTTCCCCTGGGATTCATCCTCATTTAAGTACCCTGCTTCGTCTTACTCTAATTACTGCCTGTACGCATTCCTCCTCCCTTATCTACCTCGCGCTTAAAAAGGGACGCACTTAAAATTCAAACCCATCTTTCCAGCGTCCTTTTGTTTCGCGCCCTGACGCAGCGGGCAAGAGGAATATTTTAATTCAATAAATGGACGGACGGCAATGCCGCTGCATCTATTCTCGAGGGAAATTCGGCGTCGCACTGTTTCAATGCTCCTCTTCTTCTTTGGGCACTTTTTCATGAAGAAACCCCTCTCCCATCTATTCCGGCAAGTTTTGCCAGAGTCGGTGGAAATTGCGAAAGTTTATCTCCGAAAAGTCTCCCTCAGTCTGCCCCTCCTTGCCCCACCCCATCGCCGGGGGCCAACACCACCACTTGACTAATTATTAGGCGCCCATCCAACTGTTTTGGGATGATTCCAGGAACTATTTTTCCAAAAACTACTTGTTCGACGTACTTGCATTAGGCGCCGGAAAGATGCTTACAAGGGAATGCCGTGTGCGGTATATGAGACGTAATTCACGAGCGTCTTTTGCCTTCTCATCGATTTCTCCTCCACTTGGGGATAACACCATCTGCTTCGCAACCGAACGATGTCCATGAAGAACCCTCGCCTCGTGAACCTCATCGCTTGCAAAATCTCCAACGTCTCCTTCCCGATGTTTTTTCTTCGTCCGATTCATGTTTGTATTACCATTTTATTGAAAAGACGTAATACGAAATTCCATATCCTTCCCATGCCCGCTTGCCCAACAGGTCGATCGACCGAACCTATCGGTCTCCAATGAGTTTTAGTTTATCTCGATTCGTTATTGAGACAATTGTAAGCTATTTCTCAGCATTCATGTATTCATTCTTAATGTTTTCTAAGGTATACTTTAATATTTCCTATATCACATGTTTGCCTTATCGAGTTATTCTAATAGATGACTCGATCAATTCAAAATAAACTCATAGGTCTTTAATACTTAATCGCTTTTCTATTAAGACCAAGTGACGAAAATATTTGTATTAGAAGATATATGTAATTACACATTTAGCGAACGTTCTACAGTATCAAGTACCGAAAATTATGGGGTGATTTTAAAACCCTTTAGAAGATTGTCTCTTTCTTCTTTAATCCCATGTTGGTACAGAAACCGCAGACAAAATAATGACCGAAATGCCGTGAATCATTCACAAGTGATGATAGCGTGGAGTTTTGAGATACTACCCAATGAGAAATTTCTACATTGCCACGGTCCAACATATAAAGCCACCTGAGAAGGGTTAAAACTTATCAAAAAGTACGAATCTAAAGGAGGTATCTGATAGATACTATAAAATAAGTCCTTATGATAAATAAAATACATAAATACATTTATAGGCTTTGCAAGTATGAGATAAAGATGTCGAGAAATGTATAAAGGAACCACTTTCGATGCTAGTGAACAAAAAAGTATTCAAAAAGAAAACGGAAGGTTCAAGAGGTATAGCAAAATTGAAATGAATCTAAAGATGGTAAAAAAGGTAGAAGAGAATAGATTCACGAGTGAGCACAGTTTCCATCAAGTCATTCTAAAATAAGATGATATGTATCGAAATAAATGCTTATGAACCCTAATGATTTCTTAAGTTGCCGCTCATTGAGGTAACTCCCTCGACCACTAGACAGTCAAAATAATATAGATTAATAAAAGATAATCAAAATAATACAAATGATATCGAACCTAAGAAACTTGGGTGAAAGAACAATTAGGCATTGATCAAGAGCAGTGGATAAAGATGTATTTGAAATGGATATGGCCCAGAAGATGAGTTAAAAGATGGACTTGGAGTAATGGTACTGATAGAGTAATGGCCTTAGAAGTTAGAAGAAAGAATGTGCTACTACGGAATAGTTTGGAAACTGGAAACAGAAAAGAATCATAGGCCGTAAATAATCTAGATATGATGAAAGTTCCTCTTATTCCCAGCGTCCTCTGAACCTCCTAAGATTGGCATCCTGTGACTGCCATTATTTTTATCATTGAAAAATTATTGATACCATACAGTCATAATCTCCTCTACTCCTTCGATGATACCGTCATAATCGGATTTAATACTTTTTCCAGTATCTCTCATTCGATTGGGTTTCGATTTTTCCCTTCTCCTCTACCTACCTAACTCTCAAAAGTTTCAGAAGGGTAGTATAGGGCTTTATGGTAGCAAAAATCCGTAGGCACTCACTCGATTGTAATTCCGATTCATTCTCAGGCTGTCATGTGCCTCTACTCAAAATCACCACCGATCGTTCTAAAGTAGTCATCTAAATCCATCTATTAAATGGAATCTCTTCCACAGCCAGTTCCCGATGGATCTCACCACATTAATTGACACGCTATATGAATAATAGATATTCTGCCTCATTTGACAAAACCACTCGCGTAGCTCTAACCCTCTACAAATAACATTAATTTTCTCATCTCTATACGAAATCACTATACTTGAGATTCCAAGCGATCAATCCATCTTCAATTAGTATCCAGAAGAAAAGCAATTATTTCAAGGGAAAAATCCGACAAGTTTTTCATTCGCGAATTAGAAAAGATACGATGAAGGGCAATATGTTTTGTCAAATATTGATACGAAAAATCAATAAGTGTTACCCAGAAGCCTCCGTACGTAGAATTGGGATCTTTTGAAAATAAAAGACAAACTCAGGCTTAATTTACTTAATAACTTCAGAGAAATCATTTTCTCGGAATATGCTGCTTATATAATGCGTTCTATCGTACCTGTTACCTACCGTTCTTATCAGAGGAGCCTACGTAACAGGTAGGTGATAATTTTCTGAGAGAGCAATCGCGGAATAGATTCCAAAACGAGTTGCTTAAAGAATTCAATTTTTCATCGAACGATACGAGAAAGCATCGAATAGGGAAGTAGAGTTACGGTGCACACACCATCACAGGCCGAAAAATGACTTGTAGGGCACATATATGTAGAAACCCGTTATCGGTGTAATATCCGTCGGATGGAACAAATCAGCTTGGGGTTTTACCTATATTTCTGCGTCCGTTTACATAAAGATGTCATGAGAATATGAACACGTGAGTACTTTTAGGAACCTATGCGGATATTCATTTTGAATGCAACGGATTTTTATAATTTTAGGTTCATGGAAATTTTTTAAATTTACGAATAAAATTAAGAATTCCTGAAATTTTCTTTCTATCAATCCTCTTTTTTTAGATGATACTCCCGATTACTTTAAATTTGTCTTCTTAATTTAATAGCAATTACTAATTTTACGTCTATTTAACAGTATAAACTTAACTCAGCAATAATAGAATGCAAATGAAGCTCCGCGACGCGACTTAGAGAGGTATCCTTGAGATTAGGCTACCAGAATAACAAAAACTGTTGCGCGTTGCCTAGGACTCAGGGTTACCCGTGAAAAAGGGGAAATGGGGGTTAAAGTTCCTAAAATTGAAGCTAAAAAAATTCTCTCCTCGAAAATTTGACATGATATATGTAACATACTTTTTATTTGCTTTCCACCTGTTTGCCATGGAGGATGTATGGATTTTCAGGGGGTTAATTTTTTCATCTCTCTTATTAAAGATTTCTCTCTGCCGTCATATGTAATCTTCTTGCTGCGATTATGCTACAATAGTAATAATAATGATCATTTAAACATGGAAGTGAATAAATGGTAAGAATTAGGTACTTTAAGGAAGCAGGTTACTCACTGCTGTATATTACGTAACATTGTAAAAAGCGATTTCCAAATAACCCAACAATTAATGTGTTTCAGTTATGAAATGAGTATTTTTCATATTATTTAAGAGCAAATTTGGATAATTTAAACGTGTTCTCCAGAGCTTTCAGTTTTCTTTAAAAATCTAATGATAAATATCACTAATTTTTCATCAACATAACATATCAAAGCAACATTGCTATTTTTCTTGATGGCTTTCTTTCAATTTTTTTCGAAGACATGATGATTTTAAACAATTTCTCTAATGAGCGTTGGACGTACGTAATTCTAAATCCTTCAATAGTAGGTAACTCTTTATTCAAACCGAGCTGAATCCTTATCCACCCTTTTAGAATAAATCTCCGACGAGTATTTCCCTCCATTTTGTGAGTAGTCGCGGATGAACATCAGGTTAAAAATTTTCTGCGAAACAAATAAGAGCTTCTAAGGTTTTAGATTTTTTCCATAACAACTCTCCTCTTACCGAGAATTTTATTTCTTTTACCCTCCCTTCTACTCATAGAATGAATATCCGGTGACTTAAGTCCAATCATTTTAATTGCCCCGGTCGAACTCTCGACAATATCTAAGATTGGGACTTTGAAGGATACCAGAAAGTTATCTCGAGAATCGCTTTTTCCCGGGACGTCGTAAATACGAAACGGAAAAATGTCCTCGACATTTCTAAAATAGCTTTATCCCGAGAGGAGAGCCGAACGAGTCATTGGTCGAGCAGAGGATATCGAGATATATTGCCCGAAGAAAGGTAAGGAAGAATCTCCTTGGATAACTAATGGAGACGAAGGCTGAGCCCTGTTCCTTCGAAACAGTGGAAGATTGTGTTCGTTTTATTTCTGAAGACTTAACTTTTATCTCAACTCTACTTTTATAAAGGACTTCCCTGGGTTGGGTCAGATACTACGGTAAATTTATTTATATCAGAGACGAAGACGTACTTTTTTCAAATAAGATATGCTCTTTTTTAAGTAAATAATGGCTAATTTTCTCGTAAAATCTATCGTTAAAATCATTATCTTGCGGGCGCATGCAGTAGCCAACGTAACTAGCCTCTTCGTTGAATCACAACCTACTTCTTTCGCATAATTTAAAACATCAGAGTGGCCGGGTGGTTAGAGTGTCTGGTCCAGTTTCCAAAAAGCTTCCAATGTATCCGAAGTGTATCCTCAGTGATTCAAATCCGATCCAAGATAATATTTTTCAAGAAAATTAAGTTTTCTAGTCCTGTGACGTCGATGATCAAGATGGCTACCACTCAACTCCGCTCTTATGGTTAGACTGTTTCTCTTCTCTAACCTCCACCTCACTGGTGAATCAGTTAATTTAATCAGTTTTTCTTGTTATACTTGTTGTGTTAGCACAACAACCACACCGCCACAGCGGCCGGCAAATTCGGTCATGGTCAACAAAACAGTATAAATCCACGGCACCCAGGGTTTCCTGAATGTTTCGACAATCAAATTAATAGGTCTGCCTTTCGTCAAGTATTATGACGTATTTCCTTACTCCAGATTGTTTCATCTATGTATATCTTACAGTCATGCGGTGGGTGATATTTGCGGTACAATCATAAAATGCAGACAACTTTAATAAAAATATCTTAAACGAAGATAAAATAAGCAATTGAAGCCCGAGATCGAAGCGTATTCTGAGCAACCAATGAAATGAAAAACCAAAATGAACGGCTAACTCCCGTGACGTCTTGCTGGTTCGACTGGGAACATCTCCTTGTAAGTTACGAGAGAGATCATATTACGTTTCTATCTAACGAAATTAAGTAGATAGATTACTGAAAGAAACAATAATACTACATATATCATTCTCTGAAAGAGGGCAAAGGTTCAAGAGTTACAGTAAAACTGAAATGATTCTACAGATGACAACAAAAAGACTTCGGCATTCGTCAACTGGATTGAAAAAGCATTATAATACAAGATAAGAATAATAGAAAAATCGATTACAAGATTTAACGTAGTGATAGCGATTTAGAAGAAATTTTAGCTATGGTAAACGCGATCAAACATTAAAACAAAAGCAAAATAAAATCCTTGAAAAACTAAAGAATTTTATAAAACGTAATGATTCAAATTCTTTGAAAGGTTATTTCTGATCCTCCCAATTTTGAGAGAAAGAGAAAGAGTCAATGAAGGCAGAGTTAAACATTCCTCTCCCTTCAAATATCTGAAGCCTTCTATTTGTATCAGCAGAGTCCCATTATCTTGATAAAATATCCCACGATTCAAGATTAATAATAAACGAGTCCATTTCCTTCCCAAACAAAATCTCCGGAAATGGCTGCTGAATTTCATTCAACTATCTGCATAAACAGCAATTGGAAGTACAAAATCATTTAAAATTAATCGATCCTAGGAATTTCCATGTTTAATTTCCCATTATTTATGACGCCCACCTACGTTAACTTTCTCTTCGGCCGGATTTTGAAGCTCATTATCAAAGAAAACAATATGAAGTAGGTTCATTTGCTAGACAAATATTTTCTTCGACTATTCCGTAATGAAAATTGATTCCTGTTACGATGTATTTCACCAAGCTATGGAAGAAATAAAAAAAAGAAATCAAATTTCACAAAGGAAATAAGTCCTTAATTTATCGGAAGTAAAATGCCAATCTTACACAAGAATAAACTCAAATAATTGTTCTGTGGTATTTTGCAGAGTTATATTTTAATAAATCAGGAACTGGTCCCCTTTGTGAGAAGTGCTTTCTTTATTATTTCTTGCATCGCCATGGAGTACCACAATATCACTCGAGAGTCTATTAAGTTTATTAAGGAATAACTACTTAGAGAGAGTCACATAGTGTCCGTATGTCTTAATCACTTTAACAATTGTTTTCTTCTCGTGATCTCCCATTTTTTTCTGAAAGGAAATATTAGGTTGGGAAAGGTGAGTGTGAGAAGATTTGAAAAAAAGCCCCCAAAAGGAAATGGTGGAATCTGTTTCATTGTGGGCCATTCTTTGATATATTACCATAGTAAACAAAATCTCTTCCGAGCACAGAAGATATTTTATCCGTTACAAATAGTCGGCGAAGGAAGCAATTGGACGGGTATAATGCCACAGACCTACAATTTTCCAGCAACTTAAGTCTATCGATCAATTGTA
Organism: Pachydiplax longipennis; assembly: GCA_036926295.1. Lineage (NCBI taxonomy): Eukaryota > Metazoa > Arthropoda > Insecta > Odonata > Libellulidae > Pachydiplax > Pachydiplax longipennis. The sequence goes on from JAVFKF010000012.1 coordinate 26,226,334, forward strand.
CTTAGGGAACGCGTGACTGCGACCTCTGAAAAGGGACACACAAAGAAAGAAAACTCTTTTCTCCGTTCACAGTCGATAAGGTCGCATTCCGGAACAGAGTATCTCCCTAAGGAAAAACGGAAGGCAGGGTTTACAGGATTCAGTGATGAGAGCGAAATTTAGGGCGGTGTTCATCAGAAAATAATCCGATCAGGAGAAAGAGGAAATGTCTTTTTTAACTGAGATAACACTCTAAAATGTTTGTTCTTTCGTTTCCCATACCATTGTGTTTTATTCAAACATTATTTACGGATTCACAAATGATCACACATCGTTTTAAGAATGGCTTAAATTGGAGTACGCAACTCCGAAGAAAATAATCTACCTTACTAAGCGCAATACGGGTAGGTGAGGTAGAAATGTAATTTTAATCGCTGTAGTCAGACTTAATCTATATGAGCCCCGTACAAGATATGTGTTTGAAGCTCTGCATCATGATAAATACTGTAAGCTGGAACTCTAGAAGCTGCAGAGTTGGACTGAATAAAGTTTAAAGTTATTATAATAACACGGGAAGCCTTACTAAAATGATTCTTAGTACAGGTTGGGAGACCTATGAGTAAAAGAAATCTGGTTGCGTTTGTTGAATAAATTCAAAGAAAGAATGGTAAGGAAAGACGTGATAGATATTACGCGACATCTCTGCTCCAATCCAGGAATGTCCCTAGAGTAAGAGTCACGCAAAGACAGTTTTTGAAACCTTTTTCTTAAAAATTCTTTACTCTCTTATTTCTTATTGCACAACTTTTGCGGATCGTACAGTTTTGGTAAAGAATTTTTAAAGGAGTAAAACCTCTCTTAAAAATTCTTTACGAAACGATATGATCCACAAGTTTTACAAAAGGATATAGAATCATTTATCGTTTGGTAGTCAAACCCTAAGACACATGCCGACAGGAGGCTTTCAGATAACGAATGTAGTAAGTATTGATACACACAGATATTTTCTGTCAGATATATACACAATCTAGAAGTCGAAAAATTTGCAAGCTAAAAAAGAAGGACGACAGCTTCAAGTTACAGTTCAAAATTTTCAAATCCAAAGATAAAAATATACGTCTTCTTCAAAAAATCCAAAACTAAGGGAGGACTAAAAGTAATTTTTGCGATATGACTTAATGAAAAATCCCCATCTCTTCGACCTCTTAATCCGCCAATCTCCTGTAAACTTTCCGTATTTTTCCCGAACTTCTAGAAAGAGAGGCGTAAAAGATAAGAGAAGAATATTCACAATCTTTTCTGAAAAATGAAAGTAGAAAAACTTCTCGCGGAGTTGTTCGAAATGAGGAGTCATGGAGATTATTTATGAGGGTAGATAATTTCGCTTTCGGCCTCAAACGAACGACGCGTAATTCTCTTTCGCGGGGAAAATATGCCCTACGTCATTCAATCTCCCTCTTCTGTCCCACGCAAAAATATCGGTTCTCATCCCTCACATTCGCGGCTCTTGCCTATCTAATATCCAGCAACTGTTCTTATACTTTCCATTTCGGTGAAAGTTCCCTCTCCGAAATTCGCAGACGATGGAAACTCGAAGGAATATTTGGGAGCAGCGAAATGCGTGTTTTTCTATGTTTGCGTGCTCTAACCGAGAACGCTCTCTTAATCGTTTTTGCAATGTTACCCAATATGAAGTTGCTACTCAATATGAGTTTGCGGGCTCTCTGAGAGAATGATCGCCTTTGCAATGGCGTGCGATGTTATATGTGACGCTATTATGTGAAATTATTACTTGAAATTCTGATTTTATTTACAGTAGAAAGTGATTGATTTTCACTTTGAAGTATTTCAATTATCTAGGAATAAGATACTAAGAAATTCCGAAATGTGTACTCATTTTACCATGCACACATACTCGCGCTTGTAATAATAAATAAATTAATTGATCCAACGACCTGCATGTATAAGACAAGCAATTACCAAGCTTACATTAAATTTAATAACAATTACATCATTCATACTTAATAACAATTATAAAGTAGTTATCATAATTATATGTACACCACAATTACAATTCTAATAGAGTCACTATGCATTATATTATAATCACATATTAAATTTTTACACAATAATTAAATTATCATCTAACTTAACATGTTCACACCTGAAAACTCATCAATACAAAAATATCTTTCTGTTGGTGGATATTTTTAACTTCTGAAAATATAGTAATTTATTACTTGCTTTTACAGGGCCGGGTAATTTGTTAAATTATGCTGGTCCTCAAAGCTTCTCCCAGTTAAACTGAGTCTATGGAATGGGGTACTCAATTTTCCTTTTCTCTTATTAAATGGCTACGATGATTCTCCTATTTCATTTATCTGTTTGTATTCTAATGAATATATACCGCACAGGCATAGATATATATGCTGAAGGTATAGTTAGTGTTCTATTATTATAGCTGTAATAGATCAAAAATATCGACATCAACCAAAATATACTCTATATTTTAAAAAATATTAAAAAATTATTATATTTATTTCTTTTATGGACTGTCGCACATATTCCGATTGACATTCTGTATGGACATATATTCTGATTGATAATCTAATTATTACTGTTTTTCAACGGAAGCTTCAAAATAGAATTTTCAACCCCAACAGTAGTGAAATAACATCATGATTTTACTTTCTTATAATATCTCGCTTACGAATGTATGTACGTAATACGTACATTCGTAATGGACGAGATAGTAATAGCACTATTTCTGTGGGTGTTTTAGGTAATATCTTGAGGCAATAATTTCATCTCTCAGAGTATTATCATCCATCACTACCTGAGTTAATGAATAAAAATTGCAATATTTTGCAGGTTGTGGAAGTGTATCTCCGAGGACAGCCCTGGGCAAAGCAGTGACAATGGCTTATGCAGCACTGGGCATTCCACTGCTACTACTTTACTTGTCCTGTATGGGAGGACTGCTGTCTAGGGGTGCCAGAGTTGTCTTCACTGCCAGAAACAGAAATCGCTCGGAGGTAACGGGACCGTTTAATCTACTTTTATCTGCGATGCTAGCAAATAAATACCTTTTTTATTGTCAAAGTATATAAATGATTATTAACATACGGTGTACTCTTGTCTATCTAAGAATACGATTTCCGAAAAGCGGATTGACTGGAGTATGCGTAATATCATGTATATATTTACTCTTAGATGATCGAATAAAGTTACAGAATCCAGAAGACGTAAAAATGATATAAATGTATCCGATTACATTTGTCAGCTTAGTATCCAACTACCATCTATAATAAGCTAGATTAAAGGCAACTAATTCCTATGTAATGTCCAAAAGGAAAATGTTAAATTACTATTGCCGTTGATCTCTTTTTATTCTCTTACATCTATGTATTAGTTTACATCATGCAGTATAGATTTAAGTAACATTATTGACTTTCCCTCCACCTCGGGGATTATATGGGGATATCATTTCTAGAAATTTCATTTCCTAACTTTCCCGTATTACTGGTACTACAGTCATTTATTTGATTAATCTCTAGGGATAAATAATAACATTAATCGTGCAACATAATTATGTATAAACGATATGCTGAGGTAATGTGCAATTTGCCCTCTTAGAGAGGTTTGTCCTTTTGCCTTCATTACAGACTTATACTTTATTTATGAAAAAAAGTCGTTAAATTCACACTATTCAATTACCAAGAATGAGTGATTAAACAGAACATCTGTAACCGAAAACATGGCAGATAGTTTTTATATTACATTTACTTTGGAAGCTCGGTATTTACTTCACCTCAAATAAATATGCAATTCCCTGACTTTACAGTATTCTGTTGTCTGTGCTTCACTGCTCACCTAAGTTTTAGTTTAATTTCATAATTATGTGGATCAAAAAGACGAGCTTCTGAAAATATGAGAAATTTATTATTATTTTTTATTATGATTCTTGCTTCTAATAACTCTTTCTCTGCTATTGACGGCCTTTAAAGCTGCTTCCATATTGAAGATTGAAATGAAGGTCAAGAATTAAAGGTGGTGCTACTCATATTTTGCCCTGAAATTTATTCAAAGTATTCCCTTCGCAGTCGACGTCAAAGACAGAGGCGGTGCACGTCCGGTGCTGCTGCTGCGCGCCTACTGAAGAGGACAAAAAGACAGAGGCAAACACCGTTGCAAACCCGCCATCCGGAGATGTAACAGCGACTATCCGACGAGGAAGAGGTTACCCAGGTGATTACTGTTCATAATTAATGCGATCTAGATTCATTATATTATAGATGGGTTTACATTACGATTTTATGATTTTTTAATAAAATAAAGTATAATTTAAGTTAATTTATCAATTAAAGGTTATTGCTTTACATCTTCTTCGTGTGATGGTTAATTTTCAGCAATTTTTTGTAGCTTCTGTAGTATTTAATTTTCTAGGTATTTTTTAATTTGAGTTAGATACATTATATCTCGCCAAAAAGGTTATACCAAATAGTATAAAAATATAATGCTAGAAAGAACGCTGAAATAACATTTACCTTTTTGTAGCAACTTTAACCCTTTCGAGACTGTTGTCGGCTATAGACGACGGTAGATTTCCTTCGCTTAACTACTGTTGTCGGCTATAGACGACGGCATTTTTCCTACGCAGAAAGACGGCTGTCGTGTATAGACGACGCAGGTATAAATCGCGCGTGGGTGCAGTTTCAGAGGATTAGGATAATATAAACTTACCCTTCTGACCCTTTTCTGGGGGATTTCTGACCTTTCCTTCTGCACCACAAAGAGGAAACTCAGCCCCCGGGGTCGTTTATAACCCTTTTTACTGCATGGTGCCGCGGCAAATTAAATCTCATTGCAATAATTTTGCGAAACAATTGTTTTAGCAGTAATTGTCAAAATCACATTAGATATTAAAATTTCGCTCTTTGCTGACTATGTACAACTTTTAAACGAAATTCTACTGTTAATATTAAGGTTTTTAGTATACTACCATGTAAAAATATAGCAGTATACTGAATTCCTTAATAATAACGCTAGAATTCCGTTTAAAAGTTGCATATAGTCGGCAAAGTGCAAGATTTTAAGTTCCAAATTCATATTGACAACTAATGCTAAAAAGTACTCTTTGGCAAAGCGACAGCAATAACATTTAGTTAGCCGCGGCCCCATGCTGTGAGAGGGAAGGTTAATTACCCGGCGACGGTTTCCCCCGATTGCGGTTGCCGAGGATTAGGACTAAGAAGGGTTCAATTCTATACCTGACACCATCTGAGTCGAAAAATGCTTCCGTGTCCAGGAGAAGTTTTTCCTTCGAATGTATTCGGTGCCAGAGAGCGATTTTAAGAATATAAGTCCGTCTCGAAAGGGTTAAGATATTTCTGGACACTACGCGGCTAATTTACCTTCTAATTCTGAAAAACATTACTTACTTTGGTTGTATGGCCGCCCTGAGAAAAAATCAAATCCTTTAATGGTTGGTAGTTTGAAATGCCCGTTTCAACTCATGCTAGAGCAACCTCGCCTTCTCAGTATCATCTTCATCGAAAGAGAATTTTTAGATAACAGTACTATTAAAGTTCTGCGTTTTCAACCGCCATCTACAGAGGCGATCATGTCTCTCATTTAAATCTCTATTGGCGTGATTTTGACATCTGAGTCTTGAGGAGGTTGCTTCAACTACTTCCTTAACCCTCTGATAATCATTTGGGATGCAGATTCACCTTTGATGAAAGCAGTACCGGGATAAATGCCCGGTGGGGGCCCATATGTACGAAATGACCTCAGCTGTACTGTAGAAGTACTTTTAGCCATTCTACTGCTTAACCCGCCTTTATGCTCCTTTAAGAACAATGATCTTTACTCTTCAGCGTCTTCGGGTGCAGCTGAATACCGTGAGAAGTTGCGGTCCTTGTCCCCAGGAGAGGAGGAGCTGAAGGCGATGTCAATGGAGGATGGAGCTGCCTCTTCGACCACTCAGACCACTGCCTGCTGCTCTTCCACTGGCACTCCCACATCCACCTCTTCCCCCTCCCCTTCTCCGCCTCCACCTTGCCTCGCCGCACCCTTGGTCCTCTGCCTGTGTGCTGTGGTGCTCTACGTAGCGGCCGGCGCCGCAGTGCTCTCCCGCTGGGAGCGGTGGCCTTTCCTAGATGCCGCCTATTTCTGCTTCATGAGTCTCAGCACCATTGGCTTCGGAGAGATGATGCCTGGAGCCAACGCCTTACATACGCCTGCTGGTAAGTTGCTGAAGAAGGGTATTTATGGCAGTACATTCCTCTTCATCTCACTGTAGATTAGGCTAGCAGAGAAAACTTTCTTGGTGAAGCAAACAGAGTTGGAAGCGTACCAAAAGCACTTGCTGGCAGGCCAAACACAATTGTTCAGCGAAATATGTAAAGGAATACGCATTTAATTTTATAATATTTAATTGTATAAATTTTACGGTATCGATATGTTGAATATAGTAATCTCTGAAAACTTAGCTTTTTATTTGATCTATGAGTCGCATACTCTTCAGTTTTTACTTGGGATTTATGCATTTGTTACGCACACGACCAAACCGATTCTTTTTGCGTTCATTTTATCATTCGAGCTACGGAAACTCATTTCCTCTCCGATCGATCGGTAGGATATACATTCAAAAATCATTTCAAACTGTATCGGTAATACTTCGGGTATATCTTAAAACCATTGCCCTCCTAGATTTAACCTTCGGATAAAATGTCCATAATCAATTGAGCATTATCATATTGCATACAGATCTGTAAATATTGAGCATTTCAATAACTTTTACGACTTGAAACGTCGCTATCAGTTGAGTTAGCAGCGAAATAATGGAAAGGTTTACATACTCGAGTAACTGGTGCGATTAATAAATTCATCTCTTGAAGGAGTTCGCATGGGAGCGGGCAATGCTACCGTCTGGTTTGTGTCCCTATACATCTTGGCTGGCATGGCCATCACCGCCACCTGCTTCAACATTCTGCACGACGAGATCATGCAGCGGCTCAAGCACAAGTATCGCTCGACCACGACCCTCGAGCCTCCAGCAGCCAACGGCGCCGCCGTGGCCTCCACTACCACCGCTTCCTCCAGGGCGGAGCCTGACGAGGACCCGTACTCCTGACAATTACCGACCCAGGAGGCCTTCTACGGCCCATGGCCGCCGGAGAGGAGCGCTGCAGAGGGGCAGGGGGACGCTGGAGGCGGTGCCGGAGGAGGAGGAGTACCGGAGCAATTAGTGTGCGGCGAAGCGCAATGCAACATCCCCGACTGCGGGGAAGTCAAGTGTCCCGGATGCATCGGCGCATCCCCATGCATGCTCGGAGTGGGAGGTCTGATGCAGCCCCCAGTGCCCGTGGGATGCCCGCCCTTCCCGCCCCGGGAGGGTCCCGGGGACGGACTGGAGGCCGCCGGAAATGAAGGGATGGAGAGCTCCGGACCGGTGTATTCCGTGGGGACGGAGTGGCCCGAGGAGGAGGGAATGGGAGTGAAGAAGGATGTCATGGAAGAGGTCAAAGTGGATGGGGTGCTAGAAGGCAGTGCGCAAGTTCCTTTGGATAGGCAAGTCTACAATTCCCTCAATTCCACGGATTCGGAAATTAGAGTTTAACGAGTATCGATGTAAAGCCCGTGTCTGGGGATAGAATTTTCTGGGACAGTGCGTGACGTCACAGATTCATGTAGAGCCAGCAGAAGATCGCGGGGAAATCTAGATATAGAACTCAGCTCTGCTCATAGACTCACGCTGATGGTTCTAAATTATTGTACGCACGCAATCATGCCTGAAAATTTGAGTGAACACGACTTCTTTGCACTGTTCCAGCATCCAGCACTTCTGAGGGTGAGGTATTCCATGGTGCTCAACACGGCCTTCTTCATTCTTTTTCAATGTATCCATTCTTATAAATTGTTTTATCCCAATACCTCATGTATAGCCTCCATTAAAAACCGACATAATTTTATTTTAATTTAACACGTAAGTAAGAGTTTCTTCATTTCATTTCATCTTCAATATTCAAAAATGTTAGCGTATGTAACATGTAATAGAAGTATAAGCCATATTTTCTGCGAAACGTAATCAAACGGTTCTCATATGAAAAATATTACTCTTTCACTACCGTTGAATAACAAATAGTAAGGAAGGAACCCTAAGGACGCTATAACCAACGAATGATTTCAAAGCACTGGGCCTTTGATGTCCCTGAAATATCTTCAGTCGTCTCACATACACAATTCTTTTTAACAAAAAAATAAGCATTCCATAACTAAGAAGCGACTGATGAAATAAAACCGTGACGTCACCGCTGTTGGCCAACTTGGGCTGTCCAAGAAAATTATCCGTCGGGTGACACGGGCTTGCTAAGAGATTGCCGCAAAAATATCTTTTATAGAAATGCACCATTTCTGGCCCGTTTCGCTTCTTTGCAAGAAATGGCATCTAATTGAGTCGCGTTAAAGGGAGCGCACACTTTTGTTAGATTTGAGATTATCTGAAATCGAATTTTTTTTTATATATAACTATCCGTGACTCGCCAAAACCATTAGTACGACTTCACCCAGCTGTTTTGGAGTCAGAAATTCTTGAAAGTGTTGCTCCAACTAGGTCGAAACATATTTTTGACGTCATTGCTGGTCAAAACTTACAGAATCTGATGGAGAGAATCCTAAGTCTTCATTTCAGATTAAACTGAGATATAGGAGACGTATACTAGGCGAGCGCAGTCTCACTTAAAAACTGCGAATATAGCACAAAAATCTCATTGGCTGGAATCAGAGTTGCAGTGCAACCTTTTCTCAGGATTTTGCTCATGAGGCTGTTCTCGCCGAATCATCTACAGCTCAAATGTTTTCAAAGGTGATTGTCCGGGAATCGGAAACTGATCATCCTGTTTTAAACACAGGATGTTTTGTACGAATTATTTTGACCAGGAATTTATAATTACTTGTGCTTTAAAATACTGAAAACGAAGAAGAAAGTTTTTAAAAAGCGTACTGATAGAATTCTGAAAATGGGAACACAAGACGAGTGTTCTATTAAATTCCATCATGTTTTTCCCGTTTCTTCATCAACTTTCCAATCTCATGAATACCGGAAATAATTCATCCAGACTTAATTTCATCAATTTACCTCATTATTCCACATTACCTATGTCAACAAACAATTCTAATAAATAAATACAATAAGGAAGACAAAGAGACAGGCGGTGTTTTACGGTAAAAAAAAAAAAAACACATTTTCCATGTCAAATTTTACCTAAACATCATCACGATAGAACATAAGAAACAACCCAAGTCGGATGCATTCTTCATAAAATAAAAATTAAATAGAAGAGAAATAGGAGGAATGTTAAAGGAAGGTCGAATCTTATGCTAAAAGAAGAGAGTACAAAATTTGAAGTCAGTATGGGGGAGAGAGATAGCGAGGAACGGGGAAGAGTAAGCTGAATGAGGTGGAGGGAGTAACGGAAAGAAGAAATAATAAGAAAATGTTTTTCACATGATAATGGAGTCTTGCTCAGAAACCCGGGTAATTTCTCTTCTTTCATTCTAGTAAAGTAAAAGTTGACATGGATAAAATCAGTGAAAATTTAATAAATTTCTCCATACCACCTGCATTAACTCTATCATTTGTATAAACTTTCTCGGGTAGTGATGCATCGTAAGAACGAATTTATACAAACTTTCAAGCTCTAAACCATGAATACGAAGACGTATTTTATCTATCCGTCGTACGAAATATAGGAACCTCGACGGTCCTTTGAGGAATGCACGTTGCTATAAAACGATTCTTTGCCGATTCGGCGAAAACAGCTTCGGACATAAGAGTGAATTTTACTTGTTATGCGTTTTTCCTGTCGACGGTTTACTGCAATATAATCTCGAACAAAACTATCTAGGCGTGAATGAAAAGGATGTGATAAATAATTTACGAACTCGGTTGTTGGAAAGCAAATGATTCATTCTCACTCCAGAACAATCATTTGAATTAGTGGAAGTGAATTACGATGTTGAAAACCTGTCACTAATTCCATTCATTTCTTTCCAGGTTGACTGCAAATATTCAGATGAATGCATAAATTAAAATTTATGCCATACTTAAAGCACTCGTTGAAATGACATTGTGGGTGACAATTGTTAAATCGGCCCAATCTTTTGTTTTCCTAGTGAGGGAATGTTCTAAGATTCTCTAAAATATGTACTTCATATTATGATGGTGAAATGGTTGGACTTCCATTGTTATATTTTCTTTCAAATCTTGCAAACATTTATAACAAACGAGTTGTTCTTACTAAAAAATTTAAAAATATTAGCAATTTTTAAGAGAAATTTAAATCCTCAATCATTCCCAAGTTTGTATATTTGCTTTCCAGAGAAGTAGTTTTTGTAACTAAATGTATCAAATGATGGAATGAAGAAATGGTATATATAAATAGAAGGCACCAAAGGGTCTAAACAATCACTGCCATTTAGGCTGATTGTTGTCTAAATATCGTTCCTTTTCGTATTTTTTTCGATGAAATGAATTCATACATTTTGGTATATGTGTATTGAAGATGTAAAATATAGAATTTTGAATAATGTATAGCTAGGATCTAATAGATAATAGTTAATGTGCGAATGTAATGTTTTAAAAAGAATAGCTGTTATCAGCAAAGTGTGTGTGATTATCGATGTATTTGTGTCATAGAGGCTTAATATTAAGCCTCAAAAATAAAAATGTGAAATACCCGCTATGTCAACAATCTGTAAAGAGAAATAAAATGGTTATAAATGTAATTAATGCATATGCTCTTCATTCAATTGATATTGACATTGAAAGGTTGACATTACCATACTCAATTTCTTTAGATACCAAAAACCTTGATTCCTCCATCCCATTCCTAAATACACAGTTCTGTATTTGTTTCTTAACAACCAGAGGGCATACATAATAATGTACAAGTTTATGATTGTACTACTTACCATTGTAATATAACCATATAAATGGGAGGCAGTGGTGAAGCTGCAGGAACTGGGAGCAAAATTAAGAAGGACAGTAAATTAATAAGAAATCATAGACAGTGTTACACTGGGGGTGATTGGGTTCATCCTTAGATAATGAGAAATAAGAACTAAGCACTCAAGCCAAAGTTAAACAATGATAGTGATGGGACCATAAACTACAATAACTTACGACTCTTACTAGCTAATTAATTCAGCTTAGAGCAAAAGCAGAATTTTTAATCCCCTTGGAGGGAGAAATATCATATAAATTTTTATCTGAAGAAAGTTTTTGGAGTAGAGTTCCTGATCTAGAATTACTCACAGGAAATGATCCCATTTCTTTAAATATTTGCAGTTTCCTTACATCTTGAAGTGACTCATAATATCCTTGTATGTAGTTTTTACTTCAGCTTTACAGTGATCCCAAGGCAAATAAAGATCTTGAGCAATGTAGTATGTATTTAAGTGAAGCAAAACAGCTTCTCCAGTATTCTAGTTTTTGATCAGATGTTCTTCTTCGTGTATACTTCTGCTAGTAATTAAGAGAGACATTGTGGCAGTTTATGATAAAATGATAACTTTGTTAAATAATCATATTTCATCAGATGAATAGAAATACTAAGCATATTTTCAAGGAGTTAAGGACTTAATTTACTTTATATAGATTCAAGTCACTTCAGTCTTTTAAAAATACATATTGCTTGCCATTCATTATCTATGATTTCCTGAGTATCCTATGAATCATTAAATTGATTATATCCAATCTATAGCAAATGCATTACTCACAGCGATTTTATGGGTAACAAATGCCCATTTATGGCTATGATCCTGCATAACACCTTACATCAATTATGATACAAGGGAATAGCAGTGATTCAGCAGTAGCCCTATTTGCTTTTTGGGCCACTGGATTAAAGATCTGCAAACTTGCAGTTTATCCAACCCAACCTGCAGATACATACACAAAGATTTGTAGGTTGGGTTGGACAAATTGTTCTTGCAGGCTGGGCCATAAACAAATTTTCATGGATATAGATCTGATACACATATGCAGCCTAAAAATATTGTATACCAAGAAGTTAACCTTATGGATATAGGCCATATAGCAATAAATTGACTTTATCACAGACAATCATGAAAAGAAGGGAATAGATATGCTTTGAGAAGAGATAGGATTCAGATACATCAATAAATCATCTTCCAAAACAATATTTGGAGTAAATTCAGTTAAATGGAGAATGTTTCTCAAGGAAAAAGAGTTAAATATTCCAATAAGAAGCAAAAATAGCTTAATTAAAGATAAAATTTGGATGGTAATGGAGGATGGAGGAAAACCAGAAAAAAGACCAATATGAGCCTGTCGTAAGCAAATTAAATTTCAACTTAACAGGGAAGAGAGTTTGAGGCTGAGAGAATAAGCTGGTTCTTAACTTTTTCTTTGAGGTGTCGCAGAAGGTTACCGATTGTGAGGTGAGCTCTGGAATAAAATGGAAAAAAATATCAATAAATACTGAGGAAGAATAGAAAACCTCAGCTGAAAAATTGTTAAAGGGAGCACTAGAAATTGGCCCAAAAAACATATGAAGACAAAAAATTATTGGTTGTGAAAAATATTATAAAGATGATGGAAACAGTGATAATAGTTAACATGAGTTTCAAGAGTTTTCAGATTTTCAAGATTTTTCCAGATGTCATTAATGACAATGATAACATGGATTATGGAAGAACGTTGTGTGTGAAAGCTGTTAAATGATTTTTTCATCCCTTTCATGGTCTTTTAAGTCTAACAATCCTGTCAAGGAAAATGAAAAACTATATGAGAAAATATAAGAAGCAATAGTTAAACCAGTCTTACTGTGCAGTGAGGAGACATAAATGCTGAAATGAAAAGAAAATTAAGTGTGTTTAAGAAAAATTTTATAAACTGTATCGTGTACGGGAGACTATTTGTCATGCAACAGTTTTGTCACTATCCTCAATTTTAAGTGTGCGGTGAGTGTAACTTGTGAGAACTCTGAATCATTGGAACAATGAACTTTAAAGAGACTGCAGTGGTTTGCCCTCTTGTTCTAAGAATTAGGAAACATAAACATAAAAGGAACTTCTGGGTTAATCCAATTTTAAGCTAAAGGCATTTCGAGGCATTTACACTTTATATGAAGAACTCTGATCTTTTCCTAAAGAGTTTTATGGATACTTCCGTATGAGTGTTCATAGCTTCAACGAGTTACTGAAGATTTTGGGACCTTCAATAACTTACCAAAATGCAAACATTTGTTTAGCTATTTCTGTGGAGAAAAGACTTGTAACTTTAAGGTAAGAAATAAAATAACTCAATGTTGCTTTGAAAATATTTCTATAAATCATATATCTCAGAATTGTCTGAATTTTCAGAGCAATTGGAAATATAAGATTTTGTAGTATCGTTGGAATCATTTGGGGAATTTATCTTATGATTATGTTCTGAAGAATGCAAATGAGTATGGTGGGGAAGGGTGTAGAAGTGTATGACAAGAGGGGTAGGAACAGATGTGGAGGTGATTCCAGGGAATGTTTGGTTATAAACTTGATTATAAACTTGATTTGTGAAACATGGTGTTCCTATACAATTTGGTGCTTTATGATGCTGCATAGACAGGGATGCAATTGTTGCAGAGGCAGGTCCGACAGGAATGAGACAATGAAATGAATCTCTCAAATGTATAGGCTGTGGAGTTACACTCTGGGGCTGATGATTGATGGATTTAAAAATCTGTAAAATTTGTATTTGCACATCAATTTTTTAATCAATGGGCAACGCTTTCAACATTGGAACCAGAGAGAGAGCAAAGTTAGTCTCTTGGTCAGTAGGCCCCTCTTTCTTATTCTGTAGTATTTCAAGTGATGTATCTTCGTAAGATTTCTTTTTTGGGAGTTAGGTGTTTGATCATCGTTTTCATATCACGTTGTGTTGTCTAGGCCTCATCTTTTACCTGAACTTCTCTTTCTGCTTCAATTATAGCAGCATAGCCAGTTGTTGAGTGCATCTCCATACTTGGTAAAAGAAAAAGAAGTTTGTCAAAGTACACATACTTTCTTCTTTTTGAAACAGCTTGGCCAGACTTAGTTTCTCTCTGAGCACGAAACTCTCTTGAAAAGCATTCCCTGTTCTTCTATCTTTGTTGTACTTGCTGATCTGAAAAATTTATACTTTTTTACTTTTCAGGTACTTAGTTTTGGGTTTAAGCTTCAATGCATTATCTTACGAATGATTAATTGGAGCAACAACATTGAGAGAAATAGTGAAAACTACATGCACACAAATCTGGAAAATCCTGCAACCATTATATATGCCACATAAAAATGAAGAAGACTGGTTAAAAGTAATGGACCAATTTTTCCTAATATTATTGGTGCAGTGGATGTGAAACATGCAAGAATTACAAGACCCCCACGATAGAGGTTCTGCCTATTACAACTACAAAAAATATTTCTCTCAAGTCCTCATGGCATGTGTAGACGCCAACTACCAATTTATACATGTTGATATTGGTTCATATGGAGCAGCAAGTGATTCAACTGTATTCCTGAACTCAAATATGGGAAAATGACTCCAACAAAATTTATTAAATATACCAAACGGCCAGAGTCTGCCTAACAATGAGAATGGTAAAGTAATGCCATTCTGTATTGTAGCCGATGAAGTGTTTTGTTTGTCTAAAAATGTATTACGTCAATTTGCTAAAAAGTATTTAACTTATCTTAAAAGAATTTATAATTATCCCCATATGAGAGCATGTAGAATGGTGGAATGTACTTTTGGGATTTTATGCAACAAAATAAATTTACATAGACTTATCGATGTAAACATGAACTTTTGTAACAATATTGTTATGGCATGCTGTGTATTACATAATTATCTGTGTTATAAAGATGGTATAAAATTTGCAGACACTGCTCCACTTGCAGAATGTCTGCTGAAAGTGTGTCAAGGTATTAAGAAAGTAGAACAATATCTGCTGTAAATGTAAGAAATTACTTTGCAATTTACTTTACATTTCCTCAAGGTTCTGTTTCAAGGCAACATGACAAGCTCCATATGTTTACTTTTAAATACGATGCTCTTGAAACTTTAGTATACCCATTTTTATTTTTTGGTCTTCCGATAATGATTCCCATAAAGGAAACACTTTTCCCCTTATTTCTTGCCACAGTTTCTTCTTTATATTCATATCTGAATACTCATTCAAAGTCTTCTGGTATATTGGTGGTCTTTGTTCCTATTCCTCTATCATCAAGTCATTGTCTACGTCTTCCTTTCATAGTACAGACACCATTTTCTCTGAAAAATAATGAATACTCTAACAACGCTCTCACAAACCGCTACACTCGCTGTCACCAAACAATGCTCTGTCGCCTGTGAGTGCATGGTCATAGACTTGTTCAAACTCAGTGACAGTTTCGTCACTCAGAAGTTGCAGGCCAAAGGAAATAAAAAGTCAACCAACTAACAAGTTGCTGTGTGTGCGCTTCTCCATAAGCAGCAATGGATTTGGAAGTAATGACTAAACTGTTGCATGACAAATAGTCACCCACGCGAGGTAGGCCTAAGAAAGATGCATGGATCAGTAAAATAGAATGGTAAGTTCAAATTAAGAATAGAGAGATTCATGAGATATATACCACAGGGGTTACAAAAAGTAGTGGTAGAATTGATGGTTAGGACATGTATAAAGAAGTGAATGACAGGTTAAGGGAGGATTAAGAAAGTATATGAAGGAAAACCACCAGACAAGTGACTGACGGGAAAACTAAACTACTGTGAAAGGATGGCATAAGAAGGCATCTGGAAAGACTTGAGGAACTGAGAAAATAGCACAAGATAGAAAGAAGTGGAAGAGGCCAAAAAGTGAGACAATAATCCAACAATAGCTCAGATGGCCAGCTAAGTAGGTAAGCAAAAACTTGGGATTTTTTTCCTTCATTTTAGGATACTCATTTAAAATTATATTAAAATAACTTCATAATAAAAATAGTAGATACATGTGGATTGTTTATCACAAGGTACCATAATTTCTAGAAAGAAGATTCTTACAGAGAAAATTGATTGTGAGATTAAGAAAAATAACGTGATTCTTGGCATTTAGTCTTGAAACCTTATGTTCCATAGAACTAGAAAGAAGTTCTTAAGTTTATCATGCACATTTTAGAGAGTGTGGACATCCATAGATGTGGATAACTTGCTAAAGGGTGAGGAATACTATTAAAAACTTATTTTGGAATACTTTAATAACTTATAACACTTATTTGCTGACTATTCCTCATAGCAATAATAAAAGGGGAATTTAAATAGAAAAGCTATAACAAATCCAGAGCAAAATGGATAATAACAGCATAAAACTGGATTTACCACAAAATTTTTTGCTAAGACTCAAATATGGCATACAATCTTTTGATGTACTTCCATATTGTTATGGTTTAATGACCTAAGTTTTTTGATCAAAGGGAGAAGGGAAATTAATGTACAACTTTTACTTTGAAAGAGAAAGAATTTATACTGTAGTGCGTGTAATGCTATAATTAAAGGACACTTTGAAAATTGGATCGTAGCCTCACAGACAGGGAAGTATTTTAAAATTTTTTTACAGATTCTGCGCAAAAATAATAATGATTAATTTAATAGCGAGTGAAAAAATGAGTCAAATTAAGAACTTAAATTTACTTCTTTGAATTTTCATATCCAAATTTCCCTCAAAAATCTCTCAGTTCAGTTCAAAGTATACTACATTATATAAAAATCATATTTAACAAACGCTCATGCAATTAACGTATCTTTCATTTGCTTTATCTCAGTAACACGGATAATATCTACCAATCACTTATTGTTTCTTCCTTATCGCTCGGTTACTTTAGTAGTACTAGTATTGCTAAAAGTGCTTCGACAGCTGAGGTCATTTCACATGAGGGCTCCCACCAGGATTTGAATCCGGGACCGCTTTCACCAAAGTCTAACGCTCCATCCACATGGCTATCCGCGACCTTGCTAACTTTAGAGTTCCAGAAATTCTAATATAGCAATGATAGCAATCAAAACAAGCATTCTCTCTCCCATTTCAAAAAAATTTCTGCGCTCCTGCCAAAAACAAATGAGTAACGTAATCGGCTTCCAGCCGCATTGAACATGTGGTTTCCTCTGCGAAGTCGATGTTGTGTTTACGTTTTTGAGAGGTTTCTATAATTGCAAAGCAAAAGATAGCAAAATGGGTAAGAAAACAAAATTAAATTGGAAACCAGTTGTTCTGGATCAAAACTTGCTGTCAAAGTCATCCATTGAAGGTTTAATTGGTATCGAAGAGCTTTCAGACTATTCTTTCAAGAAATCAAATAAATTTGGAGGAAAACTACTCACAGCTGGAAGTGAAAAAGTAAGGAACAGCATAAATTAAAGTTTTTCATTCATAATCTGTTAATTTTAATTTATACTATTGCTTTTCTGTTATGAAGAAGAGTCCTAAAAAGAAGAAAAAAGGAGTTAATATAAATGCCGAAAATGAGGGGGGAAATGATACTGACGTGCCACTCTCAGCCGTGAAGAAGAAGCGCAAACGAAAACGCAAAGAAACTCAGAATGAAGCAGAGTCTGTTCCTAAAAAGAAGAGGAAGAAGCTAAAGGATGGTTCTGAAAGTAACAGCACAATACCGAACATTCAACAGAAAACAAAAGAACCAAAACTGAGAGTGAAAAAGAAGAAATCAAAAAATAAAGTAGTAAATAAAAATCAGAATGAACAATCAAAGAAAAAGAAGGCATTATTCTCCTCCGCTTCGCTTCCAAAGGCAGAAGAAGCTATTGAAGAATCGCAATTATTGAGTCTTATGACGAAATGGAATGGTTTATTTGTACCACAACCCATTCTAAAAGCATTACATGAGTTGGGTTTCGAAGAGCCGACACGGATTCAGGTAATTTCATACTAATTTAGCATTATTAATTATATCTTGGAACATCCCAATATGAAAATTAATAATTACAATGATTCAAAAGAAATTGGTGTTATGTTATATCTTTCTTTGGCTTTAGTTGACCTAAACATTTTCATGTCTTATACTTGACATTGAGTTCTTGGTTATCTTGCTCAAAATATTTCAACATAAATCGTGATGAGTCATATTAATATTGGAAATTGTATCATAAAGAAGGTGATATTTGTTAGAATGGAATTATAGATTTTAGGATTACACATTCAGGTCCTTTCACTGCCAGCTGCTATCAAAGGAAGGAAGGACATGATGGGAGCTGCTGAAACTGGTAGTGGAAAGACTCTTGCCTTTGGAATACCAATCTTAGCAGGAATAATGAAAGTTAAGGAAATATATGAGGCCAAGAAAGGTGAATTTATCTAGCTTTACAAAATTATTGAAAATTAATGGGTACTAAGAAACAAATTTATTATCTATTAAACTTTTTGATTCTAGTCTTATTTTCCAGATATTTAAAATATGAAATTACTTTTCTTATAGTATCTTTCAGTCAAATATTTTCTACTTTGTGATATTTTGTTTTCCTTTCAAATTAACATCCATATATTTTTATCTAAGATTACCAAAAGATTTAAATAAAGTTATTCCACTTAAGAATTTTATGCAAAATATCATGAGGAAGAGGCTTTTGACTAAAATATTTTTATATTATTTATTGATGGCTTGATTGATTGATAGTAGTTTGGAACTTAGTCTTCAAGTATCCTAGAAATGAATTGTGCTGAGCATCATCATATTTTGATGTTTTATTTGGAAATCTCCATTTCCAGCTAAGGAAAGTAATCTTAGCTGCAAAGAAGAAGAGGAGGTGGTTACAGAGGATACCAAAGAACACGAATCTTCTGAGGAAGAAGCAAAGGAAGATTTAATTCCAGATGACAATGATGTAGAAAGCAACTCAGAGGATAGTGATGTTGATGAAGAAATGAATTGCAGTGAAGAGAAAGAGGAGATTAGTGAAAATGCAGAGAATGAGTTAGCTTGTGTGCGAGTGATAGACAATGTAAAGTTTCCATTTTCTGTGGCAGAGGAGAAGAGGGAGATCCAAAACAAAAATAAACTGTGGGCTCTTGTTCTAACACCTACAAGAGAGTTGGCAATTCAAGTCTATAAACACCTTATAGCTGTTGCCAAGTACACATCTATCAAGGTTAGAACTAGGTTTTTTGCTCCTATTTTCATGTTGTTTCAACCTGTAAAATTGATTCTCAATGAAGCCTTCTGACTTGTTGAATTATTTTTCCATCCCTCAGCAATTTGATAAGTCATAAAAATCTATGATTTTAGTGCTGCTTTTTTCATCTTTATCATTTTAAAACTCTTAGTCAGCTATTTAGCCTTGTATGCCTGTGTTTTCATTGTTGAATCTGAACGATCTTTTGGTGAAGAATTTTATTCATTCTTAAGTTTATTTTTATCCTGAACAGATAGCTGTTCTTGTTGGAGGCATGGCTCCACAAAAGCAAGAGAGAATGTTGCGCCGCTGTCCAGAGATAGTTGTGGCTACACCAGGACGTCTTTGGGAACTTATACAGGGTGGCAATGCTCATCTCTCTGAAGTGGATAAAATCAGGTAGAGCTTCTTTATCTATTATAAATTATATTTCATGCTGAAAACTTTTTGCTACATCTCTCAAATGCAGTTTTTAAGAATGCAAATCCAGTTTAGAATGGTTATTTTCTGAGCTTGCTCAATGAGCTAACATTTGGCACAATTTGCATTAACTTCTAATGCTTTGATAGACTTGGCTAATCTACCTTGCCTTTTGCTAAAATTATACTGCATTTTCTGAATTATAATGAACGTGGGAATATTAGATGCACTCCAATTCCAACCAAATGTTTGGAGAAATGTGCAGAAAACTATCCTTCTATTATTCTTCCATATTATTCATGCCAAAATAAACAGCAGTCTTTTACCAAATGTTGTAATTGAGTGTGGCAACATAGCATGATCCAGTATATTACTTTGATATACATCAGCAATGTACAACTGTGTCTCACTTTACGATTATGAGAGAAAGGATGGAGTATTAGGAAGATGGATGGTTTGACGAAGATCTATCAACTGTTGCTGAAAAACTGATTTCTTAGTGTTCAAACTGTACTTCATAAGTTCTGGAGTTAAAATCTTTTACAAAATTTAGCTATACATTTAAACTTCTGAGGAAAAATGTGACAAATCCTTGTTACAGAAATCTGGCCACTAAATAGTTTTAATTTTAAAGAGAATGATGATAAAAGAAGTAAGGTGCTTTAGTATTCCATTAATTTAATGAAAACTGTTCATCTCTTAAAATTTTCTGATGAACCTCAACAAACTCTATCTATTTCCATGAGTTTTTTACAAATTTCCCTGGATGCAAATGATTATTATTTTATTCTAGGATCCTAAATATATAACTTTAATATAAGCTTTGCAGAAAAATAATCAGAATTTTTTGGGGTAGTGGTAACGAGTGAATTAGAAACTTTAGTCACTTGAGCAATTTATTAAACACCTCACACGATTTGCATTACTTATGGAGTAGTTTTAAATTATGTGTTTCTAAATTGATATGGTCAATATATAATAAAGAGCAAAGTGAAAAGCAGCAAAACCTTGCATTTAACCTATAATTCAAGGTGAGCATTCATTCTAACCTTCTAAATTGTGTATATTAAAATAAAGCATTATAATTTTATTTTTGTTATTAATTTACATCTTGATTTATTATTTTTGTTAATTTTCATCATTGATTTAGGTTTCTAGCTGTAGATGAAGCTGATAGGATGCTGGAAGCTGGTCATTTTCAAGAGTTAAAGGATCTCCTGGAACGAATCAATAAAGAAGGAAGTGGTCAAAGGCAAAATTTTGTTTACTCTGCAACCTTATCCCTGGTTCATGAAGTTCCCAAGAGAATACGAGGGAAAATAAGGAGGAGACAGACTCCAGGCCAAAAACTGCATTCTTTAGCAGAATTAATCGGCTTGAAAGACCCCAAAATTGTGGATGTGACACCAGAAGGTGCTACAGCAGGAGGATTGGTGGAAACAAGACTCACATCCTCATCACTAGTAGATCGTGATGTTAGGCTGGCATCTCTTCTAACACATCTAGCACATTCTCCTTTCTCTGCCGGATCAACATCTGCCAGCAAAACTATTGTGTTCTGTAACAGTGTTGGTGGAGTAAGGCGACTCGGTGGACTATTAACAGCTCTGCAACTGTCCCCATATCTACTTCATGCAGGAATGCAACAGAGACAAAGGTTACGCAGTTTAGAGAGGTTTTCTCAGGGAGGAATTCTTCTTGCCACAGATGTTGCAGCCAGAGGTTTGGATTTACCACTTGTGGATCATGTGATACATTTTCAGGTCCCAAGGACATCAGAGGTAACTTGTATTTCATCTTTTAAATTTCATTTCACATTATCAGTTTTTCAAAAACAAGTTGAAATGCCAGATTACTACCGAGATGAAAATAATGTTTTTCCTCTATAATGTTTTATCCCAACATTAAAACAAGAATTGTAATCTGTCAAATTTCTAGGCAGACAATCTAGTTGTAATCATTAAGTTTTAATGAATAATATCTTCCACAGATAGGAACATTTAATAGTTTAGGTTTGAGGTTAGCCATTTTGTTTTGTATGTCACGAATGTTATCATGAAATCATCCTTGGTCTAAAATCAAAGACAGTTTCTCATCTAGCTTTTTTGATTGGCTGAAATACTTGTAGAAACTGTCACTGTAGGCAATGATAGATATTCACAATTTTGTAACAAATGAAAGGATGAAAGAAAAGTTTTATAATTAACATCAATTGTAGAAACTTCTCCTATATCGTCTGATTTTGTATATCTTTTTATCTTCTAAATACAATTAGATTGATGAAAAATTGAGTATTTTTTACTTTTGTGACATTAAAAATTAAATTTATTTTAATAGCCCCTTATATTCCAGTTTTTACCAATTTCATACCATGCTCATAACAGGTTGCTCAAGAAAACTAATGTTGGAAAAATAACATTGTATCACTTACAATTTAGAAATTATTGACTACTATGTTCAGCTAAAAATTGAAAAAAGAAAATATTATGTTGTATTATTATTAATAATTCTGGACCTTAAGTACTTTTTATTTGTGATCCATTATAATGCAAAATTCTATAATCAATCTTCTTGTCATTCATTTCATGTCTATTTTTTACAGACATATGTACACAGAAGCGGCAGAACTGCACGAGCCAACAGAGAAGGTCTCTCTGTTCTTTTGGTTGAGCCAAAAGAAGTCCCCCTTTATGAACGCTTGTGTAGAACCCTTGGGAAAGGTAACACTTATTATTGAATAATATTTATGAAAAATTAAATCTTTATTTTACATCCTGATAAATTTTTATAGAAATTTATTCTTGTGAAAACCTGCAAAGAATAAAATATTTACATAATTTCTTTTAATTGCATGTGAAAAAAGATGATGGATTACCATTGTTTCCTCTTGATGAGAAGCTAGTGAACTTGGTGAAAGAGAGAGTGAGATTAGCTCGAGAGGTAGATTTCGTAGAGCATCAGTTGCGCAGATCAAATGCTGAAGGAAACTGGATTCAGAAAACTATGAAGGATGCAGATATACTCCTTGATGAAGAAGAAATGTATCCTTTATTCTCTAAGGTCATATTTGTTATCTTTTCTTAAATTAAGAATCAGGTACATGAAAAGCTTGTTGATATTCTTATAAAAATACCCTTTTCAAATTCAGACTAATCCATACATAATAGCCATTCAGAAATTTCAGAGTAAGAGAGTGATGAAGTGAGTTTTATTTTGGATTTACTAAATTGGAATACCTCTTTTCGCTAAGGGCTGATTTATTTGTTATTATGTAGTTGTTTCTAAATCATGAGTAAGTTTATGTGCTTACAATCATGAAAAAGATGAATGTTCTGAATGATTTTGATGCATAAAAAAGGGGTTTATTATATTTTCAAAACTAATGTCAAAGCTTCAGTTATATTTCTCTGCAGAATGTTTGGTTTAAATTAATTTTCCTTACATGACTAATTAGACCAAAAAAGTATGACTTAGACAACCCACAGCTAAAGAAAGACCTTAAAGTCAAGAAGAGGGAGTTAGAGGCACTATTAAGGAAAACTCTATTGCCTATGGGATTTTCACCCAGATATCCCACCATGAATGGAAAGTTGGAAACTCCGATGATTGGTAAATGTCATAAAGCTATTTTGATTTTACCACTAACTTTATCAAATTTTGATTTTTTTCACTATTTTTAAACAGGTGCTGAAGTCAAAACAGTAGATGCTGTAAAATCAAAATTAGTAGAAAGAGAAAATAAAAAGAAAATAAGAAGAAAGTGGAAGAAGAAACCAAATACATGATGTTCGAAAAAAGTTATGTTTATTCATAATAAAATAAAACATTATTTTAAATGTACATTGAACTCATTTTAATAAAGCAAGTTTTCTTAACTGTTTTTGATCAATGGCAGTTTCTTCTCTAATTCCAGTTAAATTTTTAATAATCCCTTAATACCAATTCTTTTAAAAAGATATAATTAGTTATACGTGGAGAAAAAGCTTCAGTTGATTCTGTACTTTAGCTAATTCTTTCTTCCATTCCATTCTCATGTAACTATAATGCAGCTGTTTAATTTTTGATGAAAGTTTCAAGTTAAGCATTTCTATGTAATCTGTGGCTGGAACTTTCTTGTTTTCTACATGCATGTCTTCAGCAATCAAATGGGTCTTTTTAAGTCTGAAATTAGATCATGGCAATACAATGGAAAGATTTAATAGATCTGCATCTTAAATTAAAGCAGTAAACATGGAATTTTAAAACAAAATGAAGATATATTTTTAAAAGGTTTAAAAATATTTTAAAATATACAAAAGTTTAATGGCAAATGAACAACAGGTAAGAGCTGGAATAAATTGGTAAATTTAAAGAAACAGGACTTGCAATGTGTCCTGCTGATAAAAAAATTCCAAGGTCTGCATTTAGATTCCATAGCTTTGGAGACCCATGGTAGCTTTAAATAATGTATAAAGAATTCTCCTGATAAAATAAAGACATAATTAATTGGTAAAAAAATGGATTTGCTCTCAAGAAAAGTTATATTTGCATAATACCAATGGGCAAGCTCCACCAATCCAACACAGCAGTATTACTTTGCTTATGCTAAAGCATATTGAAAACATGTAGCATCATTAAACTACCACAGAGATATGAAGATAAGAT
Organism: Pachydiplax longipennis; assembly: GCA_036926295.1. Taxonomy (NCBI): domain Eukaryota; kingdom Metazoa; phylum Arthropoda; class Insecta; order Odonata; family Libellulidae; genus Pachydiplax; species Pachydiplax longipennis. Next base: position 26,250,569 of record JAVFKF010000012.1, read on the forward strand.
ATTAATGATGCAAAGTGGCAACTTCTCTTATAAATGTGTTTAGCTAGAAGTAAGCATGATATGGAAATATGATAAAGGATTTTTATAAAGAATGAAGAATTTAATTGTATTTTTAAAAGGGCTTCAACGGCTAAGGTCATTTAGGCCCCAAACAGAAATCAAATCCAGGGTCTTTTTCACTAAAGTTGAATGCGCTGCCCCCTTGACAATCCAAGAGCCCATGAAAAATTTTCCCAAGGTCTATACCATACAGCTTCTACTCGCTGAGGAGCAATGACCCAGTAAGCCCTTCAACTTGTGCTATCCTTCTTCTCAAAGAGAGAACTGAATTGATGGCTGAATGGCAAGAAGCTGAACAGAAACAGTACTTTATTTTGGTGGGATATGAGTACTGAGAGATATTAATGAAGGAGCTTGCCTTGAATTTAATAAGGCACCAAGCACTTCTATATAAATTAGAAGTATTTAAGCCATCCATGCTGTACTTCAAGTAATAGAAAATCTTAACCTGAATGTTTTCAAATGATTTTTAATAGAATTACTTCGAACATACAAGGATAAAAATTTCAAATTTATTTTAACCAAGGCTTTAAGTTAAGTTTCTCCATTTCTCTTTTGAATGCTTTTGTAATAACAATCACTAGAGACTATCTATAGATATACATAGAGAACTTTAGAGAATATATACATCTAACTCATCAAGATTTTTTTATTTGCTATCTTGGATAGCTGCAACACAAATTTAATTAGTTACTATAACAAATAAATTATAAAATAAGTATAAATAAACTTGCCACCTTTTATTGCTTCTATATATTCAGGAACAATAGCAGGCATGTAGCTTACAGCTCACTCTGTTCCTGTTTTGTGAGGTAAATTAATTATTTGATACATCTACTTACCTTTCAATTGCTGATGAGTCAACATTAGCTTTCTGAGATATTGTCTCAGAAATATGCTTCAAACATTTTTCCAATCCTTTCCGCATCTTTACACTATTATGGATAGCTTCTTCTACAGCACTAATTTCATCTCTCAACTTCTTAAGATATTCATCAGCACTTTTGTTTCTAAAATGTTAAATCGTATTGGCCAACATAAAAACTTATTTAACATAATTTTATGTTTTCAATATGAAATACTAAAAATATACCCTATTCTGTGTCCACTTTCTTTCAGACTTTCCATGCCATCCACTGAGTGTTTCAAAAGCAGATTTCCCAACTCCTTCATTTTTCTAGTTTTCTCCTCAAAACGGATCATCAATATTTGCTTGAATGAGGAAAAACATTAACTAAGGAATCTTTTCACAGTTTATTAATACTATAAGAAATTAAAAATCATATCATGGATACTGGTTTGACTACAAAGGCAAGACAGTTAAGGTACCTCAGGATGTAGGATGGATGTAGATAAATTTGTAAAACCAAAGCCTTTAGCATAGTGATTGAAATAAAATGGTCACCAACTCTAAATGCTGAACAAAAGGTACTTGAGGGATAACCAAACAATCGCATAATTAAAACCTAACAGATATCCCTTTAAGTGTAGATTCTATTCTATGTGAGAGTTTAGAAGTCTGCAATTCCCTTATTGTCAGATGCAACTGAATAATATATATGTATAACTCTCAAGATAGAGTGATAGAAAAGTGCTTCCAGGAAACAAATATTACAGAAACATAAAGAAGTAATGAAATACCAAAATACAGTAAACAAAGAGAGACATTCCAAAATTGAGGTATTATACAAAAGACTATTTGCTTGATGGATATTTTATATCATTTGTAAATAGTAAGCATTGTAACAAATGTCATAAGGACTTACTATGAGTCTGGATAATCATAATATTTTGGTTCAAATGTAGGAATCACTTTAAAGGAAATGTTATGATACAAAAGCAGCCATCATCTACATGGCTTAATGTGCCATACTGATTTCATGCTGAAAATTTTAAATGCATTTCACCAATGTACCAGAAGGTCAAAGACAAGGAAAGCAATTACATTACAAAAAGGAGAATGATTGGCAATTAAATTTTCTCTGTAATTTTCTTTTTTATGAGCTCAGTCTCGAAGATTTTCAGCAAAATTGCATAAACTGCTTACATTCCTTTCAAATTAGACTAAAAAAGAATATCATGTGATCTATCTTGCTGACACTACTAAATAGAAATAGAGAATGAACAAACAGAATAGCTCTATTTGGGCTTGTCATTTTTTTATTCCAGATATTCTTATATTCTAAAAACTTCAAGGTGTAAAGTCATTAGGATGGGAGAAAGCCTTAAGATTAGTCAAAGGTCTTTCTGGAAATCAGTCAAAGATCAACTTAAGATTTAATCTATGCTCAATTAGATCTACTTATGGAAGAAAATAATCTGAATGAAAAAATTCAAAAAAGGGAAATGATAAAGGAGTGATAATGAAAGTAAAATGAAATGGATAATATGTCAATGTGAATTCTAAGACAGATTTACCCTACTTTATCAACATATCTAATTAGATTGGGCACCTCTCCAGATTTGACTCAAAGTATCCAGGCTTAAGAAAGTTCTTCTGGGTAAGAGTTTAAATTTATAAAATCTCTCATTCAAAATGGATTATTATTTTAAAAGGAAATTAAAAATTTGATAGAGAATGCCATAAAAAGGTATGAATTATGGCCATTAAATACACAAAATACAACTTTAAATTCAAAATTGAAAGCTGTCCCAAAAATTAAAATCTCATGGTTAATGAGAATTTTGACATGATTTAATGGATGGCATTTAAGTGTAAAGAGAGCCTTTGCTACAATAAAAATTTATAACCAAATTGGTACTGCAAAAGTCATTTCTATGCTCATTCAGTGTCACCTTTAATGCGGCAATAGAAATTATGAATGATAAAAAGAAGAAACTGTTACTTCCTTAGGTCTTCAGTCTTTAAGACTAACAGTAGAAAGAAATTTGTATTCTATTTAGCCAATGAATAAACTAATAGAGATTAAAACAATATAACAATTGATAATATGGAGCATTTCTATTTCACTTACATGTAGGTCAGGAATATTTTCTGATTCAAAAATCTCTTGTTTTGATGAAATATTATCTCCTTTATCACCTGCTTATTTAAAATCAAATTACAGAAATATGAATAAGATTGCAGAAAATAATCAAATGTGTTACCACAGCAATTATTCCACTGAAAATGTATGAACATTACTTCTCTGTAATTTAGATCAAGAATTTTTTAACCGAATAAATTGATTCTCTTACCCAGTGGTCCTTTCTTACTGTCACCATTGATGTTGAAATTGCAAGTATTTTCAAAGGAAGAAAGGTCATACTGATAAATTTTGCTATTTCTATTTCCAATATTCTCTGGTTCTCTAATCCTTCTCTTTCTGGATTGAATCCCACAAGAATTCTTGCTTGAATTGATATTATTTTCATTTCTTACTTTTTCCTTTTGACAACTATTTTGCCGAGTAGTAAGATAAGTGCTTACATCCTGAGGCAAGTCATCAGTATTAGAATCTAAAAAAAATTAACATATTATCAGATATATTGTTTCATCACTTAGTATTTACTTACATCAGTTTTTATCAAGTTAATAATATGAAAGCTTTATTTATTTACCATATTCTTGGATTTCATTAAATGCTTTCCCTGAGTCCCAAGATGTATCAGCAAACATATCTTTATTAATTTCAATTGGAGAAGAAATATTCTTGTTCAAATCTCTTCTACTTTTTGCATTATGTTCAAATGTATCTCTTTTGGATGTATCCATACTATTCCTCTTATGATTTTCAGATTTATTTTCAATTAAAAAAGATCTTGCACCATCAGAATGTCTCTTAGATGGCACAGTTCTTTTCCTTACAGAAATCTGATTGTTTTTATCTGCTCTGTTAAACATGAGGTTAGAGCAAGCACTTTTTGAATTATTTTGAGCTTGCTTTTCTTCAGTTTCATTACCTCCTGTCAAACTTAAAACATCCAAATCTAAATCAGAAGCAAAATTTTTCAAGGATAATGAGCTAGCAGACAATATCTCTTGCAAGTCATGATTGTCTTCCTTCTCAGGAGTCTGTACTGTTTTACCTCTCAATACAGAATCGTTTTGCCCAAGAATAGTAAGTTTTTGGCTCAATTTCTCTCTGAAATTGGTTGAACTATCTGTTGGGATTGACTCAGGTATTAAAATTAAATCTTCTACTTCATCAGCAGCATCTAATCCACTATCTTCAGATAATTTACGTAAGACAGATTCTTTAAGAGAATTCTTTTTGGCTTTGATACTCTTGTTCTTTTGGCTGTCAATTGAACATGATAAATTGACATTGACTTTTGGTGTTGCTTGAAGCACTGCTATATTTGCTTGCATCACTGGGGATAGATTGGACACCTCCCCATCATTCATTGACTCTGGCGTCTTTGGTGAACTCTTAATGCCTGATAAAAGTATTATATCTGGACTACTATTTTGACTCTCATTAATAATCCTCATTCCTTTATCTACATCAATATGATTTTCATTCAGGGAAATTTCTTGATTTATTTGTAAGGAAACAATGGCCTCAGATTTACTCTTTGACAAATCTGAGTTTAAGCCATCTTCATTCTCTTTTGAATTTTTTTCACTTATCATAGAATTATCATCCTCTGAATGGTCCATAACATCAGGACCTTTGTCTATTCTCCCTTTTCTTTGGGTTTCCATCAGGTCAGATACTTGTTCACTCAAAATAATCTTATGATGCTGCTCTTTTATTAAACCTCCTTCAATGTTATCATCTGATGACTGATTATGAGTGCTCTTTCCACTTTCCCCAGACCGAGCTGTAACAGAATTTGATGGGGAATCAGCCTTTGAATTTACTGGTATTATATTTGCATCAGAATGCTTTTCAGAATGGTTCTTTTCCTGATCATTATCACTATCCATATTATTCGATGAATCAACACTAACATTCTCCTCTGATGAACTATTACCTTCATCTTGTTTTGAGGACATTATAAGGGGATTATTTTTGTGACAATCTATAATAGTTTCTTTGGTAGCCACTTCATTGTCACTGTTTAAATTGTTTGATAAAAATGTTTCCTTGGAGCATTCAGCATACCCGTTTTGTGAACTATTATTTTTTCCATTAATCGATACATTATTTGTATCTTTACTAATTGATGGCATATGGTTTTCAGTGATTTTGCTAACACTTCTATTCTGAATACATGATGAAGTTTCTCTTGAATCCAACATCTCTTCTTGGCTAAATTTCAAAACAGATCTATTCTCAGATTCTGAAAATTTATGGAATTCACTTTGAAAAGAACTTTCATGTCTAAAGTTGGCTTCTTCCTTACTGCCGGATTTGGCATTAGGCTCTGATTCATTACATACTTTTCCTTTCCTATTACATTTCAACAATTTTTTTCTCTTTGTATCTGATATATTTTCATTTTCAAATTTATTTTGGTTACTGTTTACACATCTCAGTCCAGATTCCATTTCTTCACTGAGTTTGCTTTCAGTAATGTCTTGGATCTCTTTTTTCTTATGCATTCCATCATTTTCTACTGTCTTTCTCCTTTTGTTTTCCTGTAATCTACTATTGTCTTCATCTCCAGCTGATGGCTTTGAATTTCTTTCATCAACTCCCACTTGTACAGAACAAGAATTGATATCCCTTTTAACTCCAGAAAGTCTCCTTACATTATCCTTTAAAAACTTTCTACACTTATTTGTGTCTTTCTTTTGCATATCTGACCGTTCTTTTTCATTACATGTTTCCTTAGATTTTGATTGGTTTAAGAATTGCCTTCCTTCTTTAATACAAGAGTCAAATCTACCACTTTTGTAACCAGGTTTCATCCAACTTGCTTCACTGTCATTTTCACTGAACCAGTTAATAGAGGAAACAGATTTGTCATCTTTTTCAGCTGAAGCAACCTTTGAATCCATTATTTTCTCCTTGTCCGTTACCTTCTCTCCATCATAGCCTAAGAAACTCTTATCTTTATTGTTGAAAAGCTTCTTTTTGGATAGGTTAGGCTCAGTATTATCGTCACGCGAAGAGTTATGAGTTGGTTTCAAACTCTGTGCTTTTTCTCTTCCCTTTTTTTTGATAGCTTTTTCCATGGCAACCTCCTTATTATGAAGTTGCTTCATGTGAAGTATGCCCAAACTCTGAGCTCTTTGCTTATTTCCAGTTGATTTTCTTTTCTTTATTTTGAGCCATTCATCTGAATCAGAATCATTTAATTCAATTTCCATCATCTTTGAAATTTGACCATCAAGAGAGTTTATAGGTGGAACATTATTCTCTTCTTTCTTGGATGTCTTACTTTTACTAGTATCCCATAATATTTGGGCTTTTACATGACTTCGTAAGATTCTACCTTGACATTCTTGTAGTGGGTCATCCTCTGATGACTTAACATTTCTCAGAGCTTTCCCCAAGCCTTTTTTTGCTTTTGATTGACTATCTTTCATGATTTCTGAATTTTCATCTGTATCCTCAGCTAATATCACACAGTTTTCCTTATTCCCTTCACCACATGAATTTGCATATGGTAAATTTCTTTGGTTCCCTTTGGAATAATCATGAGCAGGTACCTTATCAATACATTCTTCATTATTCTTATTTACACAGGAAATATTTTTTGCTGTAGGTTTTTCCTTAATTATGTCTTTAATTGTTAACTGAAAATGATGAGAGAATTTACATTAAGTCATGCTGTTTGACATAATATTAAATCATGTATTTTGCAGTTTTCTTTATTTTGAATTTAGACATACATAAAAATATGGTGTTTAGTATGCCATAAAATTGTAGTTGATAAGTTAGTATGTTTATGTGGAAAAAAAGACAAATATGAAAAACATTGCAGAAGTGAACAACCGTATTCTCATTTAGTGAAAAAAAGAAACAAGTAAACCCAAGTCTACCTCAGAAGATTGTGGTACAGATGATATTTGATAGTTTAGAGAGACTTTCTTGCTCTCATTTGATTCTTTGTTTAAATTGCTAGAGTTGATAAATTCCAGTGGTTTATATGGGCTTTTTTGTTTCTTTGATTTTGGCGTCAAATTTGATGATTTTTCTGTATTAATAGTTCCTGAAATATAATTAATTCAAAATAATTGAAAGTATCATTATTTCATCTAATAATATATTTAGATATTATTTCTTTGCTAAAAAGTAAACATTAAATCACGATCAGCAAAATTGAGAACAATTCATATTTATTGTATATTACATGATAATAATGTGTAATAATGCGTTTTCCCATATTCATCAAAACTTTCTTAAATATTCCTCAAATCAGTCTTTCTTAGTTTAGGAATACAGAATTTGAATGTGACATTATCACTTACAAAGAAGAAATCATCCAAAAGCAATTTCTCTTTTAAAAAAAGAGAGATCTAATGTCTATGCAAAAATACTGGGAGAAAACTCTCCCTTAAATCTTAAAATAATTATAGCAATTTATACTAAGAATAATGCAAAATAAATTCAGCGATTAGTAAAATTACCCTTAATATTTTCTTTGAATGATTCATCATTAGCCATTCTTTGTGTGATTTTATTTCCAGAAACATGAGAACCACCACAATTCTTTGAGGTTTCATTATCCAAAAATTCTTTTGATTGTGATACTTTCATTTTAAATGGATACTTGGGTAATCGTGCCACATCTCTATTTACACTTTGACCTTGATCCTGAAAATGAACATAAAGTGTTTACATTTCACATTATTTCAATTCCAAATTTCATGTTCATAGAAATAGTTGAATACTGCAAGCATTTCGAGGTTTATCACAAAATATTTATCAACAGACATTAACCTTCAAAAATATCTAAAATTATTGCACAAAAAGATATATTATTGTAAAAACAGTTTAACTGAAGACACTTTAAGGGCAACCAAGCAAAAACCACACCATAAAAGGGCATTATAACTTGGCTGTGTAATGTTGGTTGCCTTTTCATCATATTTTTGAATGATTTGCTTTTCTTATGGAGAGAGTATCTTGCTTAGTTACTTAATTTTAGCCATTTTCCCTCTACAATGAAACAATTTTAACTAGATAGACAATTGGGAAATAATAATGAATTTTATAACAGAAGAAGTAGGAGGGCATCCCAGAGCATGAATAACCACAAATGTGTATAAGTGCCTTTACTTTCTATAACTTCTTGTCCCATCACCTAAGTTGATAAGAAATTTTTCTCCAATTTTGAAGTCGGCAGTTCCAGTATGACTGTGGTATAACAGCAAGTGTCAAGAGGGGTAGTGCAATAAAATTTCCCTTGGTGAAAGCAGACTTCGTCCTTAAGCCAAGCTTATCAAAAGCTTTTTATTTATAAATTCAGAAATTTTATACCATGGAATTGTGTATGAGAAATTCTCAAAGGTAAAAATGACCAAAGGGTTTTTAAAATGTTTGTTTCCTGTGATGCTCAACCATGTGAATTTTGGCCTAAGTGAAGAAAAAATTTGCAAAATCTAGAGTACTTATTGTAGGAATTATTACAGTACACCGAGATAAAGTTCTCACTAAAATAATTAAGTTTTCTTTACATTCTCATCCACCAATTACTGATGAAATTATTAAATTGTGAAAGTTATTCCTATAACAATAAGCTCCCTTGGAATTTACATTATTGTGTTACAAGATTCTGGACACATGAAAAAATTCAAAATCAACATGCATATGCTCATGATAAGTAGTTTGAGTTGAGTAAGAAAATGTAAGACTCAGTCCTAATAAATCAAAGACAAGTGTGTATGACCTAAAAGAAGTATATATGCATGTATGCAATGCATTAAGTACCAATGTTGTCAATCCAAGTTCTATAAACTCTATTCTTCAGTTGTGTTTAAAAAAAATGCCATCATCAGCCTTTTTATATTTATCAAATAATGTAATATCTTTTCATTATATGCTTTTATCATCGTTTTTACTGCAGCAAACATTTTAAAACAATGCTGCACTGGAAGTATCAGTTTTGCTCAATTTTCTTTCCACATTGCTAGGAGTATTTTTAAGTGTAGATGACACCAACTGCTAGATTGGATCAATGTAGAGCAAAAAACAAAGCATGTACATTGAGCACTTACTGACTTAAATTTACTGAGTTGAATAACCCCCAAGAAAGTTTTCCATGTCTTACATTTCATAATTTTATTTTCTTTGTGCCACTTATTCTTTATTCCTCTGGAATTGGTGAATTTGGGACCACTATTGTTTAAAAAATGAGAAACTATATACTTACACTTTCATACACAAGATCCAAAGATGAAACTGAAGATTTACAACTTTTCTTCACAAGCTCAGCAGAAGCCTGATACAAAAAAATCAATATTGAGTGAAAGGCCAGGTGAAAATAGCTAAATTCTATGACTAAATGTGAGACTTACAATTTTTTAAGTCAAGGAATGTATGAGTTTGAAGTAAAAAAAAAACAAATTAAGGACTACCATTATTTTAAGAGTACTCAGTAAGTAAATATTACATAAATAACAAGGTAAAGGATATTAGGATATTTGGCACATAAGGGTGTGAATTTATGAAAAATCCCAAGGAGAAATGGACATGAAAAAATGTTAAAAATGAAGTTGAGTAAAAATACTAAGGGAAGTTAGAATTTAGGACATCTCTTTAAGGTAAGGTGGGGTGGAGAAGTGGAATTTCCAAGGTTTGCCTAATTGGAGTCTAGCTAAGAGTATAATGTGGAAGTTGGAATGGGCCCATAACCATCTTTGTTTTTTTTTTAGCAATATTGCCAATGTGTTCCACTACTTTTAGTAGTGGAACCACATCAGGAATATAAAACAAAAGATGGATATTATCATGCCATTGTTAACAAAATTCTGAGAAAAATAAACAATATCTTAAAGTAAGACAACCCATAACAATCTCAACTCAAAACAAAAAACGATTTCATAAAGCTACCCTATGCACTGGTAACAAGAAACAAAACACATGTTCTCCAAACTACAGTTTTCGGTTGCAATAAAATATTATCCGAATACCTCTACAATCCCAAAGGTATCACCCCATCAATGAACATATATGGCATTTGCAAAATATCATGTTAAGATTGGGAAAAGCATATATTGACCAAATAAAGCCCAAATTAGAAAATGGATTCAAAGAACACTTTGCTTACTTCAAACAGCCAATTTATAAAATAAGTACAACAAAACACTTATAAGAACACAATGACTGTATTAATTTAGACAACTTTAGACTTTGAGACAAAGATTAAAGAAAATTATGCAAAAAGCTTCATAGTAGATGCTTATAAAAGCATTGTTACACATACCAAAACAAAGATAGACTTATGAATGGTGACCATGGGCACATTCCAACTTCCACATTATACGCTCTCTTTGACACTATTCCAAAAAACAGACAAAACTATAATATTTTAATGATTCCATGGCAAACAGTAAAAACCCCACTCTCCAACCCTTTCTTTTCATTCTACATTGAACCCCTAAGAATAATAGCATATTTTCTGAAATGCACATTGAGTGATTCCTGCAAGGTTGGAAATCCTTTTCTGATAAAATTGTTTATTAGTATAATTTCAAACGTCATTTCATTAAATATCTTCTCCTCATTAGTAAATGCATGCTACAATAGGCATTTCTCATAGGTAAAGTAAGCTGATAAGATAAAACAAATGTTATTTATAGGATTGGCGAGTCATGTATATGGAAAGACTGAAATTATAAAATTGGCATTAGTTTATAATTCATTATTATTGATATGCTATAAATATAATTTTCCTTTTATTAATTTATATGCAGACTAGTTTTTAGACATCATTTGTATATATATATTTTTATTTAAATTTATATGATAAGAGCAAGAAAATAAAAGCAACTTACTTCATCCTCATAAATAATTTTCATATAATATAATTCAATTTTAGGAAAATTTCCAGCAGCTATACTTTTTAATTTTAAAATTTTAGTTTTCAATAGTAATGACTTGGGATAAAAGTATTTCACCAAAAGATTGATTTAATCTAATAAAAGTGACTACCATACAAATAAATGTCCTCCAAGCTTCAGCTATTTTAAATGAAATATAATAAATGATGATTTTTCCTTCCACTCCTGTTTTCAAGCATAAATTCTAGTTGCTGAGATTAAGAGATTTTCTTTGTTATACAATATATAATGAGGTATAAACTTCTTAATCTTAAAGTCAAAATCTTTTAAAAACAGTGTTGAAGCTTGTTCCCTACCCTCAAGCATATCAACAATAATAGATATTTCCAAGGTGTACTTATAAAGACATGAGGCATAATATATATTTTCAACAAAATCATGCTAAAAGATAGATAAAGTGTATCTGAATGGCTTACTGCACAAGTGTTGACATTCATTTGCAGCCACTATTTACTTAGAACTGCACTAACAATAAGATAGAGAAATTAGAATAATGAAATATCAATAAAACATAGAGAAGATGCAATAATTTTAGAGTAGAAAGTACGCATGCTGAATAAATAAGTAAATTCACTTACCATGTCACTGAAATAATTAATACCAAAGATAGGTTGAAGGACAGTATTAACAAGAGTAGCATCTGAGGTGGAAAACATGAACATACACAAATTGCCTTCAAAGTTGCATGCAACAGAGGAAAATATTGCATAACATGGATGAAATAAGGTCAATTGCAATGCCCAAATGTTTTCCTCAGCTCCTTGTGAACCCTAGATTAGAAAAATAAATTGATGTTAAAGCATTTAGAGTAATTATGATGATTCTAAGACGAATAAATCATTTCAAAGTAGTAATGATTATATATATAAATTGCAAAATATTTTGATGAAAATTATATTTTTCCTACCATTGGAAGAGAGATCTGTCGAAGGTGAACTTTTTTAATAATGTGACTCTCTATTAAAATGGTTTCCCAGAGTCCAGGAGATATTTGACTTGCCAATACAGAATTGGAATATAGAGAGGCTTGAGAGCATACAAGCGACAAGCTTTTACTCCCAATGTTGAAATCTACCCAGAACTCTTCATAACTGGGATGCTGAATTAAAACATATAATATAAATAACAATTACCAAACCAAATTTCTAACTTCTATATTCATGCAATTACCTCGGGTTTCTGGATTTCGCAGTTTCCAATGATAGCTCTTTGGCAAGGTATAGAGTATACTAGTCTTTCATTCTTTAATGAACAGTTAAATAAATTTAGGAATTTTCTACAGTCCTGAAACAAATCCAATATTTAATAAGCAAGTCATGCGATGAGTAAACTCAGAAATATAAATTATTTCTATTATTCGACTAAAGACTACTAAATGAAAATAAGATAAGAACTTACAGGTTCAAAATCAAGAATATTCAAAAAAGCTGAAATTAGGCCATTCTTATCTCTGAACCATCTCTTTGCATTCAGTTTCCGATCTTCCGTGGAAGTATATCGGAAAATAGTTTCTATGATATTTACTTGAAAGTCGTAATCACCACATTTATACAATAATTTCCAGAGTTTCTCCCTAAGAAATAAATAATGTAGACATTAACGATTTGCTTTGTTCGTGATTGCTGCACTCTCAGAGGATATTTACAGCTTTGAGTAGTTCCGCAATTTATATCTCAAGGGCCTGTCTGAATTTTCGAGAATGTAATTTAAAACCTTCAAGAAGTCTCTCTTCACCTTAGTATCAAACTTTGGATAGATTAAAATAGCAATCAGAGAGTTTGATAGATACTTGAGAAGTAAATTTGGAGCCTCGGCGTCCTTCTGAGACATCACCTGAGGAATAAGAATGAAATTTATTTTTCTTCTTCATCATCGGCATGTATAAAGCCTAAATGACATTGGAAATACTTGCCAATAATAAATTTATAATTTCATTGCATAAAGTTTCACACTCTTTATCATTCTTTTTGAGTGAGTTAAATGTGCCCATGATGCAATCCGCGAGAAGCGATAATATGGTATTACTCGTTGCTTCATTCAAAACCTGAAAAGAATAGATTAATATTTCTGCAAAACGCATTACAGAAACTAGAATGTAGAATATTCACCTTCCCGGAGTCATAGATGTCGAAGATCAGTTTAACTACACTTTGCAAAACCATTAAATTCTCCGGATCCTAAGGAAAGAAGATATTAAAATCAATGATAGGTATTTCGAACCTTCCGCAATTCAAGCCTAAGTATTTTACTTACATCTTTGTAAGATTTCACAGCACTAGACAGATCTCGAATGACCTTTAATTCAATGTTTAACTTTTTTCGCAAACAATAGTGCACGGAAGTAATCAGCTCCGAGAATTCACTTGACGAAATTGATGCCACCATTTTTATTTATACGATATATAATATTTCGTACGATACTACTTATTGGTTTGATTGAAAGTAATATTTTTGTATTCCTTAAACACCTAAATTGATATTAAGACGTCTAACAATCTAAAATGAAAGTTATGAAACATAGAGCGATACTTATCAACACACAACCTCAAGTAAGTAAATTCAATTCTTGTTCCTGAAGGCGCGTAATACACGCTCGTTTACGATCACACTAGCGTCATCATTAGTTAGCATAACGTACTACGTAGTTACTGAATTGTTACGGATGGGGAAGAGGATAACAAGAGTGTTGTGTTATTCTCTTCTTTCCCTTGTGTTGTATTTTAATATGTGATCATTCCTGCCAGTCATAGATTAGAACTTTGACTTATTGTTTTCGGTGTTTTTAATCAGCATACATTTTCTATAACAAGATGTCATCTTTAAGCGGAATGTCTTCACAAGGTTAAAATCCTCATTGTTGAATTTTTATTATTGTGCTGTTTAGCAGCTGACTTAATTCGAAAAAACTTAATATTTGCAGATTCAAACAGACCTGAACTTTATGAGGAAGTCAAACTCTATCGAAATGCCAGAGAGAGGGAGAAGTAAGTTGTAAATTGTGCTCTTGCATAGTCAAGAAATTTTCACTTTTTCATTATTGTTGTTATTTATACCCATAGATACGATAATTTAGCAGATCTGTATGCAGTAATAAATACGATGCAGCATCTAGAGAAAGCTTATATTCGTGATTGTGTGACACCCAAGGAATACACTGCCGCCTGCTCGAAATTGTTGGTTCAATACAAGGCTGCCTTCAATCAAGTGCAAGGGGAAGGTTTTGCAACAGTGGAGGCTTTCGTTAAGAAGTACAGGGTTAGTTGAGGACTTTTCAGATTCTTCCTATTTTGAAAATAGTAAATAAGTGTGAAATTAAAGTTAAATCGATTATATATTATGTATTACTTATGGTTGTTCTTACAAGCATTTTTGGTGGAGCGTATGAATTTGACTTTTTACCCTTTTATAATTGATAGCTCGATTGTCCAGCAGCCCTGGAAAGAATCAAAGAAGACCGACCCATAACCATTAAAGATGATAAAGGAAATACTAGTAAATGTATCGCAGATATTGTTTCAGTAAGTTTTTCTGTTGATGAATTTGAGCATGCTATTCCAATTTATTGTGCAATTAACTAATTTTATCATTTATTACTTCAACTCTTAGCTTTTCATTACTATAATGGACAAGCTTCGACTTGAAATCAAAGCTATGGATGAGCTTCAACCAGATTTGAGGGATCTTTCGGATACAATGGCTAGGTTAAGTATTCTACCCTCAGACTTCGAAGGACGGGAAAAAGTCGCCACATGGTTAGCAACTCTATCCACCATGCAAGCATCGGATGAGCTCTCTGAGTCACAGGTGAGAGAATCAGCCAAATCATACAAGAATTACTTTCCTTCTCCCCTAGATTAAATTTGTATTATGAATTGATGTGATCTGATAGACATAGCAGGGAATATTAGTTTGTTTAAAGATATATGCAAGGAACTTGTTACAAACAGCAAACAATAGTAAGAACGTTATAATTCTATCATTTGTTTTGTTGACAAAAGATTGAAAAATCTCCCTTCATTTAATGACTTCCTTATTGCTACTGCTTTCCTAAAGGTAGATATTTATTACATTTGCTAGACAAGCTTTTTGATTCATTCTCTTTGATCCTTTTTTTGAGTGGCTATCGGGAGTTTCTTTGTAGTGCTGTTTTATCATAAGAAAACTTCTTCCTTAAAGCTCTAACTCTTGTCTTTTCAATATATTTGACATTTTTTTCCTGCCGTTCTTTGGTAGTGTTAGCTATATTGGTGTTTTTTTTGTCTGAGTAGTCGAACACAATTTCTCTAGATTTCCCTTTTTAAAATTTCTTTTCATGCCCCATTCATTATTTTCACCCAGTAAAACATGTATAACATAGTTTTTGCTGCATAAATTATTATTTCTCTAGATAAAATTCTTTTTCACTGGAGATTTTGCAATTTGTAATGTGTACTTGACTGAATTACAATCAATGTATGAGCTCAATTTTGTTGCTATGGTATATAAAAAAGCTTATCTGAGTAATTTTATTTCCACAACAAATACATCCCTTGTATGTGAAATGTAGGAACAAAAGATTGACAGTAAATTCTTTTATTTATGTTTCATTTTGTCTCATTTGGTTGGTAGATTAATTTCCAAGTTGGTTTGTAGAGGATAATTTTAACATTGAAATCCTCTCTTTCTTTTTAGGTGCGTCAGCTGATTTTTGATCTTGAGTCATCATATAATGCTTTCAACCGCATTCTTCATCAGAGCTAATTTATTCTCATTAATGCCAAAAATTTAAACTCAGTAGCCAGCTACAGATATTTAATATTTGATGTTAAATTTAATTACTTTTTCACCATTGGGCAGTTATTCAATGACTAATACTGTTATGAATGCCCTTGGGCATTCTGAAACATCCAATTTATGGATATTTTTATACTTTCATTCCATTACATATTAAACTGTTTGTACTTTCTTGATGCATACAAGGATATCCTAGTATGAGAAGAATGTAGCAATAAGATGTGAACTGTCAATTTTTATGGAGCTCTTTAGGTTTTCTTATTTTTTATTTATGAGTGCCAGTGTTTTGTTTTAGAAATACATCAATCTATACTTTTTCTATCAACAGATTCACACCATATGTTTTTAATTTTCTGTTTATCTGATTTCTGTTGTTTCAAAATTTTTTAGATTTCTATCTTTGAGTGATTGTCAAAATACTGGTACCAAAGCAAGACTAGTTTATGCAATTTACTTGAATTTGTTGTATGTCTTTACTGAAACCTTGGTTTCTATTGGTTAAGATCGTGAGAAGTATTTATTTTCTCTATCATTGAAAGTACTGAAAAAGGGATTTAATCAATCTTCATTTAGTAGTAATGTAATGTACTGAATGACATATGTATTGATTAAGTGGTAGTCTGCTTTCAGATAATTTTGTTGCCAAACTTATGTATGTTTAATTAAAAAGTTTTTACTCCACCATGAATGTATTGATTTATGCATTTAACAATTATAGTTTAGTCCCTTCCAAAATTGTTACCTACAAACATGTTTTTCATGTTGACCTGCAAAGTATACAGTGTTTCATCTACTTAATGTGTAGATAATTTCTAATCCTGTAATCTATTTCTCAACAATACAGAAAAATTCCACTGTCCTGTGTATGTACGTGAACATTTTCATTACTGCCATCTGATTTTTGTTATTGTTTAAAATGTTGTATTCCCTGCTGGTAGAACCATTGGATGTTGGGCCAAATGTGGATTGTGAGTTATCCTGCACCTTTCCCATTTTATGATATTAGTGTACATTTACAAAAATAATGTATTACAAGAAGTGGTGACTTCTTGAAAGTTGAAACTGAAAGTAATAAGCCCATTTTGGTTTCAAAAGCAGTGCTGCTGTTAATTATCTCTATAATATTATCTGAAATACAATTTAACACCATAATTGTACTTTCTAATGTAAGAATTTGATAAAATTTTAAAAATATCAACTTCAACTTGAATCTCAGATTTAAAGAAATCTTGTTCCTGAAAAACTGTTACATATCATGTTTATTAATTTTCACATTTTTATACTTGGATGAATATAATTCCTTCATTTTAAAATATAATATTCCTTTTGCAAAATTCATCTGCATCTCATTCTTTTTTCATTGATGATTTTTAATGTATCCAAATACCCATCCCTTACTAGCAATAAAGACCTCCTACAGAATACCTTACTAAATATATCTGTGAATGCCTGGTTTCTACAAGAAAATTAAAGACTTCCAAATGACTGCAATTAAGAATATTTATTCTAGTAAATTTAAAATTCTAATTAATTTAATTTCAATTAATTATAATTAATTTTTAATCAAAAGCAATTTCTTTTGTTATTATATTTTGTCCATAATTCTAAAAGTTTACCTTCCAAAATATCTTGATATTCAATAGTATTTTGTGTTCAATTTCATCACTTTTGTTCCTTTTATTTTCATTGATTTCATTTGTCCAGATTTATTTCTAGATCCTTACATTATAGAAAATAGTGAAGACCTCAGGCAAAAGGACTGGATATTTAAAAGTTTACAAAAAACTTCAAAATTTCCCACAAATTTTGAGAGTTACTGACTGCAGATAAATAAATAGAAAGCATACAAAGATTATTTTAGAAGATTATGGCATTTTTTATTCCTTTTTGGTTATAATTTTCACTTCACTCTTGAAAAGTAATATTGAAAAATCATCAGAATAAAACAATGTTAGCAGCAACTTCTTACCATGACTGTCATTATAACTGTGATGAGAATTCTTCACTGTCAAACAGTTTTCATAAATTACTGCAATGATTTTGTCTATCTGCTATCAGTTGTTAATTTCGGATACAAACTTGATCAGTAATACCAAATGCATGGAGGACTGACTGAAGAACAAGAAAAAAGCTGATAAATCATGCAGTTGTTCAACTGAATAAAATTTATTTTCCATGCTCTCTCCAATGTTCTCTTTGGCTTTTGTAAGTCAGCTTCCATAAGTTGTCTGTTTGGTTTAGTGCAAAAGTAAGGAACCTGCATCTTTCAAGCTAATTCTGGCATTTTTAGTACTTTTATCAAGCCAATATGAAACAAATGCCCATATTTAAACAATTTTATTTCCCAGTCTTGCAAAAGCCCCCAAGTTAAAAAAATAATAGAAAATATTCTCATTAAGTTCACTTGACAAATGAATTCATTTTCTTGTAGACAACTTTGATGTAGAACTATTTACATGCAGGCAATACAAAACTCAGAAGTAGCTTGTTGGTCTATAACTCTATTCTCATTCAATGTAACTATTTTATGCATAATTATTGTTATTATATCTACTCTACTTGAAAGTCCACAATTCATAAATTTTTCTTATCGTATACCTGAAGATCAACAAATCCATAGTAGACTTCCTTCAAACATTTGTACTCTTTAAAATTAATTGTCACAAGTATTGATATGTAAGTGCATTACCTGGCATAAAACATCTCTGTACTCCTGCAACTTTAAATATCACATCCTTTTTTTTCTATTAACAATTGATAATACTAATTCTCCAGAATAGTAAATGAACTTAAAGACCTATAGTTTTTCACAAGTTACCTTACTTTCCTTCCCTTTGTAGAAATTGTATCAAATAGTTACATCACAATTCCAATTATCAGGTACAAATGGTTTTCTGATATGGGGAAAATTATGCATTAACTAAATTTTCTATAGGGCTCTTAAGACTGACTTGCTTTCTCACATAAGAATTTCCATCCCAACATTCAGCCTTCCCAGTTTTCAACATTTTCACTCATTACACAAGGTTGCTAAAAAAGCAAGACTAATTAGCAAACTCACAAAAGGGTTAACATTATCACAGTTAGTAATTTAAAAAAAGTCCTTTGACAGCTGGTCAAAGTGTTACTCAAAGGCCTGATACTGCATCATTTACTTTTGATATCAGCTTTATAAACAAGAAATAAAACATTAAAAATATGATGGTCAAAGCTTAATTTTTAAAATTTTGGAATGCTGTTTATTTCTTGCTCATGAAGTTCAAATTAATGACATTTACACTTTTTGATTGTCCTGACATTTTTGCTGCTTTGGGTCATCAGAAAACTCTTCTAACATAGATATTGACAAGAATAAGTGTTATTTACACATCAGCTATAAACCTTCTATGCTCAAAAGAGGAGTCCTGAAAAGTATTTCAAGTACTTACATCCTACCAAATTTAATTGATTGGTGCTAATGATTGGAACTTCACTTATTAGCAAGATACTTGCAATGTTACATAAGTTCTAGAGTAGTTAAGGAAAGCCATTAAAGCAATTCAGGAGTCTGTGGAGTTGGGCCATGGGGTTACTATTTTCTTAAAATAATGGAAGCAGCATCTATTTAATATATTTATTGAAATGCCTTTCCAATGAACCAAGTATTGCAACAGTAATTCAAACAACCACAACTGCTTTCCAAGAAGGATTATTTTTCTTGATTTTTAATAAAAGTTACGGATGACAAATAATTGTAAACACACATTGATTTTTGAGCACAACAATGTCAACCCAGAGGATTCTGATGGATAAAATTCTTTATCGACAGTTTCATTATACATTGAAACTACTGCTGCCAAAAATTACAAACATAAGCTGACAGCAGGGAATTCTTTTATAAACTACAACACCACACTCATATGTAGCTTTTACATAGACTGAACATAGTTTACTTAATATGAAATTGGTTATATATGGACCACATACAAAGCTCACTATTTTAATGAAATAGAAAACCTTTCTACACATTGAAAAATTTAGCTGATACCTGATACATGGAAGTGATGAAAACAAAAACTCAAAAGATACATAATAAAATATTCATTAGCAATAACAAAATGAGCTTATAATTTACATCAGTCCTGCAAAGAGTCCAACAAAGCTCACTCTCTCATTCCTGAAGAATTATTATGACTGTCCTTGTTATCTGTCATAGAAAACTGCCACGTATCAATATTCTGATGAAAAACATCGCAAGAGTTAGCTTCTTAGATTGTCATAACACTTCATATGAGTAATGGTACTTAGAGATCTTTTTAAGGATAAATAACTGTATAAAAGTAGAATGATATTTTACTCACAAAGCTCTTCTCTCACTTATTACAAACTTAAGTATTTGAAACATAATTAAAAAACACTTTCCACAGATAAGCAAAATACTACAAGTTATTTGGCACTGAATATCATCAATATATGTTATAGAAAAGTGTAAATGCTAATACTCATAAGAAAAAAACAGGAAAAACGATAATAATTGAATAACTAGTTGGTTATACTAAAGGTATAAAATGGCAGAAAAAATTGAACTAGAAGTAACAAGGCTTTCAGGTAGGGAATGAAGGGAGGGAGAGGAAATGTGATTAGCTGGAGGCAGAGGGTGTTAAACTGAACTTAGGTGCAAAGGAAAATAGAGGTGAGAATAGCTTCCCTCCTTTACTTGCCAGTTGATGGCATACAGTGCCAAAACATCTTGTACAATTTTCCTTATTTGTGGAAAACTTTTAAATTCTTATACTTATATTACATAATTTTCTGATGGATGTCTTCATTTAGCCAAGCTGTTCTCCATTGATATTTGGTTAATATTGTAGCATTTAACCCAAAAACAAAATTTAATTTCTGATATTCCGCAGTTGTCTCATTTCCAAAAAGGCAAGCAAGTTATATCATTCCAATCAAAGTCTTCAGCCAGATAAGTAATGGGCTTTGAGTAAAACATCCAATTTTCACAACACAATCTTTTTAATCAGATCAGAATATTAAAACAGCTTGTTCCATGAGCTTTTAATTTCTCCAAGTCTCAACCTCATGAAGGTCCATACAACTTAAAAGGATGGAATGCCCAATTAGGATTAATGAAATGTACTTCTTAGTTTCCACCTAAAATGTTTCCTCTTCCCCAGTTGTGCTGATTTCCAAAAACTCCTCCTCCCCTTCCTCCTCCTCCTCCTGCTCCTGCACCTCTAACATCATCTCGCCTTGATGCAGGTGCTTGTCCAAATCCATGAATACCACCTTGTCTATTTGGGAACCAATCATACCTATAAAATGAAAACGTTTGTTTATTTATTTGCTCGAGAGGGTCTTAACTACAATTAAACTGCAAAAATAGAAAATGAATCTCTAAATACTTATAAAAACATAATTCTTCATGTATTTCTGTTGCCATCAACAGAAAGTACTTTTACTTTGATTTTTAGGGGTAATTTTGAAACAGAAAAGTTATTAAAAGTAATGACAAATTCCTTGGACTTCACACGAATATTAGTTTCTGATCCCTTCAATTGTTGCATAATTAATTTTGACAAATCTGCTCTTATGCATACCATTGGAAGTGGATGGGTGATTTTTTTTTAAATATAACATTCATTCAAGTACTACTTAACAAGATGAGTATGAGAGTAAAATACTGTTCGCCATCAGCTAATATGAAAAAAAAACTTTCCATATAAGAAATTTCTTGAATGCAGCCAAGTTGTAGAAGTTTTTAAAAAGATTTAGCAATTTTTTTGAATATGAAAATAATGATAGGCAATCTTATGTTGCAATGCCATCTCTGGTAGTCTACCTTGCACATCATAGGACTGCACATTACATCTCTCCCCTACAAAATGCTTTCCCTGATAGCATATTATGAACTTCAATGAGAAAAAATCCGAGAGCAGCTTTATATAATATAGAGGATGTACTTACAGAATGTTTGGTGTGGCAAGAAGACTAGGGCCGCCTAACTCTTGTGGGTAAGTAAACATCAAGAAGAAATACAGGTGTCCAACCATTATGCCAACCAATTCCAAAATTCCCCTGAAAATAAAAATATAATTTTAACGATAAGTCATTGTATTTATATTTGAACATATATAACATTTTTAGCATTTAATTTACCCTCCAGCAATGATGAGCTTGAATGCAAAAAGTACCCATGGAAGATACATGGCTTTAAACTGGGATCCAAACCAAAAATTGACAATCACATCTTTATTTAGTTGACACCAGACATAAAGCACACTTAAGACCATTGGATCCATGAGAAGCTGAAAAAAAATTCAGAGTGCATGAGAACATAATTGCATTTGATTGAGGACTTCAAATAGTTCAGAGTAGAAGAAAAATGATGGGTAACAAGAGGAAGAAATTAAAAATACCTGAATGTTCACAAGCAATCCAACTATGACACAACAAACCCAATTAAATAACAGCATAAAAAGATAGTCAGCTGGTCTTCCATCAAAAACACCTGCAATTAACATTCATCAGTATTAAGAGAATGATTCACATAATACTTATACAATCTGAGGTAATTACATGAATAAACCTCTATGTCATTCTTGAGATACATTAACTTCTTAACTGTATTTTTTTGGCCAATTATGCAAAAACTGGACAATATTTCATGAATTTCTATTGATTGAGGAGAGTATCTTAAGATACCCCATTTAGGGGGTCAAAACAGTGGTCAGGGATGACAAAATAAGAATCTAAAATATATTTTCTTTACAATTCATATTCATTTAAAGACTGACAACCAGAGAAAAATTGTCAAAAGAGAAAGAATAAAACTATGCAAAATAAACAGAAAGACAAGGTTGTTTTTAAAATGGCAATTATCAGAACAATTTGAACTGTAATCAAGATTTTTCCTAGTTATTCTTGGGTGAATGAGAAAAATATTAAGTATATGGCCTTACAGAAGCCCACAGCAGACGTCACATCTTTAGCTACTCATCAGTTCCTCATATATTTTTTAAAATAATTCACAAGGTTGTTTCAGACACCTTCGAGCTACTCATATACACAATTATCGAGGATGCTGAGTTGTTTAAATTTGTGTGACTCTGCTTTCGTGTCCATTACCACAATTTCATGAAAGTAATATATTTATAGTCAATTCATTGTTCATTTTCTGTATTCTTTTCAGTCTTTCGTAAAGAACACATGATCGCCTTCCATAGCACTTAAATGCTCTCTCCAAACATAAGTACATACATCAATACACTTATTTTTCATTGAAGTAGGAATGTTTACAAAATTATTTTTCTGAGATACGGAAGGATTCAACGTCTTTTACTGACGTTAACACTTGTCAATTTATCATAGAAATCAGTTATGAAAAACGTCTTATCATAACTTTGAGTACAACCTGTTGCATATCAGAATACGATTAATTTACATAGTACTGTGTCATTTTCGGTTCTTAAGATGTCAAAATATATACTATGATACGTAATTGGATACTCATCTAGATTTTTAAGGTTGAGATGAGTGTGCTTCATACGAGATTTCATCATACAATTCAATGAAGGTTGTAACAAAGATAAACTTACCAGTTTCTAATCTCAGGGAATAATTATACAGAAAATATAAGTTGATCATGAAGTGAAACCCAGTGGAAGGTGTGAGAGGGTAATAAAATAAAGCTGTAGCTGGTCTCCATATCTGCAAAGCATTACAAAAACTCATTAACAACAATATATTTTCATCATACTGCGATAATATAATGAAGAATATACCTGAAACTTCCGCACAATAGGTTCATACAGAAGAACAAGGCTGTAATAAGGGACGAGCCCAAATCTCCCCAAAATGGAAAAGCCTACTGTTAAACCTAGCCACCATCTCGTAAAGATTGGCAGGCTTTTAAACCAATCTGCGATGTCACTCATTGTTGAATATTCTCTTTACTAAAAATCAAACCACAATTATAGCGGATAAGTAAAATACAAAATTTGTCTCAAAACACACATCCTCCAAACGCTCCAACAGTAAGTAACCCAAAATTTCATGAAATGATTCGCCAATAAAATAATTACCAATGTTACCTTCACATAAGACCAGAAAAGCATAGAATATCACTCAAATTACAACAAGAAAGATATCAAATCATCCTCATGTACAACTCATATTACAAGTGTGTCATTTTTCCGAGACGACGAAATACGATTTGAATTTGTCAAGATTAAATTAGTTCATCGGTGCTTCGTTTTCCAACAGATGGCAGTTGTAGTTCGTGGATCTAGCAGGCGAAAGATCGTCGGCTGTGGTCGGCCGTAATCTTTCGAACAAAATAAATTGATTATCAGCATGTATTCCGTACCATTAGAAGCAGTCAGTCATGTTAGAAGAGTGTGCAGTTTGTACAAGAGGAGTTTAAGGAATTTAGAATCTTGGTATGAGCATAGGTAAGTTGGATTGACGAATAGCTGAGTATGCAAAGAAGAAATGATATACTAATGATGCATTTTATTTAGACCAGCATTTCGATATCAAGCTGTCCTTATGAGAGAGAGATTTGACAAACATAAGAATGAAAAGGATATGAGGGTTGCAAAACATCTTCTTATGAAAGGGGAGGAAGAGCTGAAGCAGATGTCTCACTGGCAACCCAAAAGATGTATGGTGCTTCTCTCATTATTCGTAGCGGCTGCTACTAATATCTGGCCTTTTTATTCATTTGATTCCATCCCCTTTTAGTTTGCAAGTCTCCTGGAGGATCGGCATTCGAGCGTGTAGTCGTACCACCCGATTGGGTCCTTGATTATTGGTCTCCAGAAGAAAAGGCTCAGTATCCAGATTATTTTGCTAGGAGGGAGCAGAGGAAGAAGGAATATATTCAGTGGTGGGAGAAGCAGTATGGAAAATCCACTCAAGGTTCAGCCCACTGAAGTTACTAGTTAAAATATGTGAACAAAATTTGTAAGCTGTTTTTAATGTTTTTGTAGATTATCGAAAATAAAGGTAATGTTAACAAGTTAAGTTATCAATTGGTTTAAATGTTGATAATACATACATGGATTCACAGTAAGTTCTAACGAAATCGTGGGTTTCAATAAGAATCAAATTAATAGGAAAGCAAGATTGCTTATTTGTTCATTCTTTATGTTGCGTGACATCTTTCTTAGAGCTGTATATGTTTTCTATGTATGTGCCTTTCCTAATATGTACGAATTTCCTAATGCATACACAAGTATTTTACAAAATTGGGTCGCTTTTTTTTGCTTTCTCAAGATTTAGAAAATGTTATTGTGAAAATATGATTTCCCTTTTTAGCTCTTATAAATCTTATGACTTTCACATTTAGTAAGTAAATGCTCGCATTATCGTAGGAATCTATTTTTGCATTGTTAATTAACAAAATTTTCAGTCACAGTATGTGCATTATGGATACAAGCATCAATTTATTGTGATCAGGCAATCTGTGGAAACTATTCATGTCGGATTAAACGATTTCTTGTCGGATAATGTGTATTGGTTTGGGTGCTCTTGGGTAGCCACAAAGTTGATATCTGACAAGGAAAATGAAGAATTGTACCAGCAAAAGCCTTGAATAATTGTAAGACTTCCTAAAGTTCACGAAAATATAGGTATTAGGATTGTGACATTTTGATAAATCTCTTGTATTATAGAGAATACTGAAATTGAAAAATAAATGACATGGATTTATTTCATTAAAGTTTTTGACATTTTTTTATCACAACCTGAAAGTTGACGTAAAAAAGTTTGATGAGCTGCACACGAAAATCAGCTTTTATTTGCATCTTCTTTCAGAGTGACAGTACGATTGAAAACCATCTGCAACAAAAATAAGAGATCATCGTTAAAATTCATGCTTATCCTTCAAGAAATATCAATAAAAGAGAATAGTTTTAAAATTAAATCAACCTTATCTGGTCTACTATCCATGTCCACGGTGAAATATCCCACCCTTTCAAATTGAAAGGAATCATAAACCTTGGCATCTTTCACAGATTGATCTGCAAATCCAGGCTGTACATTTAGTGAATTTTTATTACAGTCTGATAAGAATCCTCCAGGGACTTCAGATGAATCTTCTGGATTTTTGTGATGAAATCTAAAATAACAAAAAATGAAAAATACTCTTAAGAGTATACATGCAGATGTAAAAATTCTAAGAATGTTTGCAAAGGCTTTTCCCTTGTTCAGAATTTAACTAAAGAGAAATGGTTCCTAGCACAAATATCTATTACTTTAGCGAATTTGCTCTGAAGAGATCTACAAAGAAAAGAAAAAATAAAATTCCATAACAATAAGAGTAGAGAAACTAATATTCTATAATTCATTTAGGCATTATTAAACCAGTTTTGAGTATGCATTACCTCCATAAGGAAAAATGTAAAGCCTTGTAAATACTAAGTAAAAAATTAATTTAGACAAGAGGTTTACTTACAGGTTTTCATAAAGTCTCACTTCCACAACTAAGGGATCTGAGACCCAATGAATGAAAGCTTTTGGTTTTTCAGACTGTTCCACTGGTTTGCATAGAACTTTCAGCTCTGTAACAGTTCCACTGCTATCCTTCACAACTTCAGAGAGATGTATAACTATATTGGCATACCGCAATCCAACAGGCTGAGAAGCTGTGAGCCGTCTAAAACCTTTTTCTTGTTCCTGATTAATACATTGAAGAACTGTTAGAATTTTAAAGTTTTTGGAGCTTTTTCATCAATTTGCCTTTACATAACATCATTGTAGATTGATGAAAGATCAAACTATTACTAACATAGAGAATGATATAGGATTCAACAAACCTCTCTAAAATCATTCCTTTCGATGAACAGTTCCTTGCCAAGTATGACACAATGGTTTCCTTTGGAGGGATCATTAGGAAAATTAGACACTTGCACTGATATAGGTGTTTTCTCAGGAAAATTTGTTATGGTTACTTTCAGTGGCTCTAACACAACCATTGCACTATAAGGAAAAATAAAAAATTAGAGTTCAGAATAATTTGATTCATATAATTGCCAATCAGTCTGAGGGCTGAGATCCAAAGAAGAAAAATTAGATTATATAATTATCAATAACATCCATACCGAGGAGCAGTAACATTGAGAACATCTCTGACCGAGGCATCTAACATGTGTGGATCAACCACTGCTTGAGCTCCAGTGACACCAACTAGGGCACACAACTTGTTGATGGCCTGAGCAGGAACTCCACGGCGACGGAGGCCAGAGAGAGTGAAAAGGCGAGGGTCATCCCAATCTACAAATTTATGTACAACAGAAAAAATCTAATTAGGAGTTGGTTAAGCAGTTAAAATTTTTCTAAGAGCTTTGAATATATTTTCAGCTGTCTTCCTTTTCAAGTCAACTATAGGGTGAAAGAAATTATGCTGTTCTACTCATTAAATTTTTCCAATTATATTGTTGATCTTTGTTTACTCATTTAAAATCATTTAGTCATCAAGGCATAGAATGAATAAGGATGAAACAATAATTACACAGAGAAAAAACTTTGATTTTATACATTACTACCTACCTTTTACAATTTTCTTGTTAATGAGCTCAGCAATTTTACGTTTGGAAACAACTGTATAATTCATATTAAGTCTCCCATACTCCCACTGGACGGGACAGTAAATATCTAAGGCATTGCACAGCCAGTAGTATGAAGAACGCCTGTAAAATATCAACCACAGGTGAGACATACATTTAAACTCATTAAAGACTGACTCACAGAAACCTACAATTACTTGCTAACTGTTCAGGGACTTACTACACTTGAGCATTAGAACTTACTAATTTATGAAAAACATAAAAGAAATTTACCTAGACTGGAATTCCTTTGTGCACAAAGAATGAGAAATATTTTCAATTGAGTCACAGAGGCAGTGAGTATAATCATAAGTGGGATAAATACACCACTTATTTCCAGTTCGATGATGAGGAACAAACTTTATTCGGTATGCAACCGGATCTTGCTTCCCTTCTTCCAATGTGATCTTCAGCCTTAATGTTGCTTCTCCTTCATCCAATTTCCCATTTTTCATATCCTAAGTGGATAGAAAAATACCATAAATCAAAAAACTAGACATAAGTGAACTGGATAAAGAAACCATTCTACAACCAGCTCTAGGAAGAATATTTTGTAGTAAAGCTTCAACTCTTCATCTATTACAGTAATTTTTAATTCAAACCATCACAGAATTATTACTCTTTAAGAGATTTACAGTTTAATTTAAGAGTAATTACAGAATGCACGAACAATTCTCAATCAATGCTGAAAGACAACATTAATAAACTAATAGTATTTTTTTTTAAAAGGGAGTTGAGATTCTGACAATTTGAGGACAGCACACAGAGTTCACTTAAATGTATAAAGATTTTTTTAAATACAATCTCTAAGTTCAAAACCTGCATAAAATAATGAAGTGATTTTCTCACTTTCACCATTGCAGGTCAAAATGTGACAAAGTTTCTCTTATTGGTCATAGTAGTAAATTTAAAATATTACTATCAATCCAATTTCTCTAAACACCAACCCTGAAATAAGAAAAAGCACTCCAAATTTAGGTACCATTAAAATGACGTTTTGTGACAGAAAGTAACATGAATATCAAAAGAAACAATACACAATGACGTTCTGCCAAAATTATATCATCATTTCAGTAATTTTTCTGTAGCTCAGTATTTTTTATTGCTTCATATACTGATACACCTACATAAAAGTACCTCAAAAAGCTGGAGACTTTCAGTAACAGGCCTATCCCTCCATGGTGATGCTGGTGCTTCAAATCCTCTCAACTCTTCCTGTTTCTGATGACAAACATAAGCATGTTTCTTCTTTATTAACAACACAGCCCATTCATAAAGTTGGTCAAAGTAATCAGAAGAATGAGTAACAGCATCAGGTTTAAATCCTAAAATGAACAAAATGTACAAAATATTTCGTAAGTGCTGAATTCCTTAAGCAAGAATTCTTCATTAGAACAAATAAGAGATACCATACAAAGTAAATGATAAAAAATAAAGGAAAACACACTCACTATACAAATTAAAAAGAAACTAACCAGCCATGAAAAGTTCTGTGCAAAATGAATACAAGCCAAATACATTGATTATGTAGTAAAAGTAGTAGAAATTCAACTCAGGAAAATTTACAAAAATATATTCTAAATCTGACCTCATAGATAAAATAACTACAGAGCAAAAAATACCTAAAAATTAACATATGAAAACAAATTTGGAAGTTGAAAATGTAATAAATGGCAGTAAAAGCTCTGTATGACTCTGACTCCTACATATGTAATATGAAGGAGCCAGGGTGACATTAGTAAAACCAATGTCGACTTGTTCTTACATAATCACATAAAAATCGAACACAAGAGAAACCAAAAGTCATATTGTCAATGATAAAAGACACAATGAAATTACATACAATACTTGACATTTCGAGAAAATTAATTTCCTCATTTTTGTTTCAAGTGATGTCACAAGCAGTGATACAATAATAAACACAAAAATGATTCTTTTGGTTGACTAATTTCCAAATCAAATCACATGGAACATATCTTCAGGAAATTTCAGACTACTTGGGTGAGAATCCTTCAGCGTTTCATGTTGATCAAATGGGCATGCATAAAATGATGCTTACCAAGCCACTGTACCATATCCATGATTCCAGTATAAAATCTCTCTTCCTCTTTTTCAGGATTGGTATCATCATATCTCAAATAACAGATGCCACCTGTAGCTGCAGCATATCCAAAATTGATATTTATAGCTTTGGCATGACCAATATGTAAAATGCCATTTGGTTCTGGAGGAAATCTGGTAACAACCTGATGTTTTTGAGAAAGTTATGGATAGAATTACATGTGCATAAATAAAAATACTAGCAAATGTTTTAAATAGGAAATGTAGATACCTTTCCTCCAGTTGCAGCTAAATGTTCTTGCATTAATTTTGCAGTATTAGGAGTAACTACATATCCTTCAGTTTTGAAATTTTCACCAGGTTTATGAAACATTCCTTTACTTTTAATGAGTTCTCCAATAGGAAGATATGCAGTAGAACTTCCAACTATTGACAAAATAAAAGGAAGAGTTTTGTTAAAACTGAGATTTTCTAAGAAATATCAAACTAAAATAAAGTTGAAAGAATTAAAATGTTGTTTTCATTTTTCCTCATTCACTTGAAATGTTTTACCTTGTTATTATACTAAAAAATGGCTAATAACTAATTACAAACTATTATGCCACAGACTTTGAGGATAAAATTCTTGATATTTTAAATAGTGAGTATGGTAAAACAAATATTTGATCAATTCAAATTTAAGAGTTATCTTGTACTTAAACATTAGAGAATCATTTGGGGAATATTTTCAACTTATATTGAGATACTAAAGAACATATTACACATTTACAAAACTCTCAAAGGTATGCAGAAGATGACTTTCTTACCTTCAACAGCATCTTGCTTTGTCTCCAACTCTTCATTCTTTTTAGGCGTTTTATCAGTTTTTGCTTTCTTACCCGGTATGGAGTTGGGAAACAAGTCAGCATCTGTTTTAGGGCCTAGAAGGTCCAAAACTTGTAATTCTACTTCACTTTTAACAGCTTTTCCATCAGCCCACCTTAATTTAGACCTTGTTTCTTGCATAATAAGTCCAATGTTGAAACGATATCTTGGAAAAAGGACAATACGGATTAACACTGATGATGAGGTCAAATATGATTTATTTATTCCCTTGAATGAAATTGGTAATGATTAGAAGTTGAGACTGAAATACCTTTTTTCCATAAGATCCTCTTTGTATTTGGTGACAGCTTTCGTGACTTCCTCTTCTATTTGCTCAGCACTTACGACTATTCCAATTCCACAGGCATCTTCAAGTTCCTTTTTATTGACAAGTCCACCAGGCTTGGAAAGCAGATATTCTAAGGCGGCTGTTTTTGTGGTTTTAACAATTTTAAGGTATCATTAGAACGGTCAGATAAACTGACGCAATAACAGCGAGTAAAACATATAGTCCAAAATTTAATAAACCTTTCATTCTCTGAATAGGAAACTTTTTTACTCATATGCAGAGTTAGTAACAAGGTAGTGTTCTACCTAAGAAATAGGGGTCTTTATGTGATTAATAATTATTGACCTCGCTAACAAAAAATGAAATAAATTTATACTTTGTGAAAAAAATTAGACAATAAAATAATGAAGTATAAATACACCAAGTGTGGCTGAGAAACCTCTAAGACAATATATTTTAGATAGTGGAGAGTATTTAAAAGATGAATACATATGAATGCCATCATCACTAAAGGCTTATTTCCCTTACCATCAATTCGCTCATTTGTATTTAAACCTCCAGAGGCAATGTATTCCACGATTATTGGAATATGATGCAGGATTTGGGATTTAATTCGTGTGGCCAGATGGTACAACAGCATGAGACTTCCTGAGGGAAACTGTCCATGTTTCTTCGACTGAGGAGAGATTCAACACTATTATAGGGTACATTCACTGAAGAAAGAGGAAAATTTAAATTAAAAGTACCTCGAGTATAACTTCTCGAAGATTCTTGGAGACAGCAGCATTCTTGAGAGTTTCTTTAGCTTTCTGCTCGCTGAGTCCTATTTCTTGAAATAATTTTAGGCATTCGGATTCCATTTCAGGCATTACTGATGAACTAATAAGAATTAAATATGGGTAGATATAAAATCTATCCGTCACTGTACATGGACAATAAATACGTTTAAAAATATTAAATATTGCCGGATAGGAAATTGAGAATTCTAAGCATTCAGCTATTCAGATATGTGACAAGGATATTGCATGTTCGATATCCGACCAGGGGGTCCAACGTTGAATTTATGGTAGAGATTCTGATACTGTTCCTTATTTAAGAATGTTACTGTCCTATCGAATGTCTCCTTAAGTTTTACTGTAATAATATTTTGTAATATGAACAGCTTTGGAATTAATTTCACATAACATTGGAAATAGGATCCGGAAATATCGCTCGGATGCGAGAGATCGATCAATGCTTCGCCCGGGTAGTTAGTAGTCTTAGCAGTAGTTTGTAAATCGTGTTAATGCTGAAATTTTTTTATGTTGCTGGTTTGTTTGTTTCTTTCATTTTCGTTTCATATGAGAATATCTCTATATGGAGCTTTGCGAAATCCGTTTAAAGTTGAAAGATTTCATAATTTCTCTTTCACTCGTTTTCTCATGTATTCTCATGAGCTCATGCATTCGAACCTCAAAGAAGTAGAAGTATGTGCTGATTTCCGGCGAATCTTAACAAAAAAATATATGAGCCAATATTAATGCCATTGTTCTTGTAATTGTATAATTTCTTCTATTATTTCTATATTCTCTTTGATGGCGTTATCCTCGTTTACCAATTACAGTATCTTTGGTCGTATTGTGTATTACTAAATTTAATTGTTTATATATTGCATTATCATTTTTGACTAATTCTGTCAGATTGATATGTTTTTAAATATCTTATATTCTATGTATATCACAGTTTTTTGTGTTCATCTTTTATAAAATGTGCATGTTATGTATAAATATGCCCCATTCTTGTAGGCCAATGAAGTGACATGAATGTCATTTCGGTATAGGCGCTCATTTTTATTTTATGGAGTGTGATACAATGAAAAACAGCTATTTCGAAGTATAATGACTAATTATTGCTAACGCTTTACAAGATATAGTATTTGACGGGATCAGTTCAGTAGACAAAGTGAAGATCTGGGTAGTATATAAAATTGCTTTCATGTATAAGTGTTAGAATGTCATTTCAAGGTTTTTTTAAGGAAAGATCAAAATGTTCTCTTAATTAAATACAGTTAAATTAAAAAATTCTTTATACTTAAATCTTTTAAATCACATTTGGTCTCAGAAAAATATACTATCAATGTACAAATTTTACTTGTATTATAAGGTATGTACACAAATCTATTAGAATATCAAATTTTCCTATCAGTCAATTTAAACTTAAGTGGGTCCACTGGTTTGTTGAGAAAATTACAGATGTATTTCATTTCTCCATAATTGTAGTCCACTTTGAAATTCCTGATTATCTGAAATAAATGAAAGTAAATATTAATCATGATACATAAGGAATCACTTTCCTATTTAAGTCAATTACTACAGTTTCGAGATTTCAAACAGTCACAAGTGGTTCTCATGAAAGCAGGTGTAAAAGTATTCGTAAATTGAGTAAAATAATTGACCAATTTAGAATATTTGCTTTCTCCCAACTAACCAAGCAATGAATTTCCATTCCATCTCATCATTTCCCTTAACACATTATTTGCTCATTGATAAATACATAATTATAAGGTTTTGTAAAGCTTTGATTTGTTCATTATTTCTTTACATTCAGATTAGTCAGCATTATCCCTAGCTTTATGCATGGAGAATTCCAGATCTATTCCTGTGTATGCAACTTATGGGTCACCAATTTCCTAAACATTCTCAGTTTTTTAGAAGTGTTTCAGTGTGTGTAAGGATGTATTTTTGTAGATTTTATAACCCATGAAGAGAATATGTCCATGCATTGAAAGGAAGTTATTGTGTATGTCCTAATTAATAATTATCATTAAAAATTGGTAAATAATAAAATCTGTAGTGTTTTAGAGGGTTTGTATTGTATATTCTGGATATTGTTTGAAGATGTGATTTGTATTATTTGTGTATACTTGTATTATACTAAATTAAGGTAGATCTTTGACTTAAGTAATTGGAGGTCAATGTATGAGTACATTATATATGAGTATCAAAATTTTATACTACCTATATTTTCTGTTTCATAAATCTTACAGAATCATTTTTCCCTACACTTCTGTCTCATCTTATAGCAAAATTTACGAAAGAATCGATGCCATTTCAAGTCTCTTGTAGATTCTAATTAGTTGATGTTAGAAGGTTACTCATGTTAATCAGGATGCTTTCTTATTCTAATTATAAGAAAACAAAAATTGAATTATCAGTTCAAACTGAATGTACCTTGGCTACTAGCACTGTAAGCTCAAGTTCTGAATATCGGCGTCCAATACACATCCTTGGACCAAATCCAAATGGCAGAAACACAAAAGGATTTGTGTCACTGGATTTTGTGTTGTCATAATCTTGTACAGATCCAACTGAATTTACACCAATTCCTGGCCTAGACTTCAGCCATCGCTCTGGTATGAAGCAGTTTGCTTGGGGAAAATGTTCTTCCATTTTTCCAACCAGGGAATGCTCCATTATAAGATTCACCTGAATTTTTAAAAATATGAATTAATAACATAGAAAAGATCTGTGTTGAATATGCATTACCATGAATAGTGACTTTTTCAGTTCCTCCATTAAATTTTTTTATTAACCATAAATAGAATTTTCCAATGTGGAATAGAAAATGCTAACTAGCTGCTTTTATATAGTGCAACATGTCCATAGCAGAATCCATTGGGATTGTGATTTTCTTCTGGAAAAGAAAGTGTTCCCCTTATAACAGGGTCGACTATAAGTGATGGATGCATGCCAAGATCAAATTTTTTTTATGGATAAGACAGGTTTTCACTTCACACAGATTCTGCTGAAGACTAGTTTCACTTTTTAAGAATCCTATGCTCATGTATTTTTCTGTATTAAAATTGTGAACTGTCCCTATATTTTCTATAGATAGTTAATGACTTGAAGTGTTATTGTCATTATATATTCTATTCACTTTTAATTGTGCTTATGCATTCAAAGTTTTGCAGAAAGAGCTGCATGCAACAGTGTCTTTCTTACACTGTAACAATGTCCAAAGAAGAAAATGAAAGGTTTCTCATGCTTCAAATTAATCATTAACTTAATTGTTGCCTGATAGTAGAGTACAATGCAAACAAATACTTTCATTATCCCCTGCTTCCAGGCCAATCAACTTAAAAATCGAAGAAGAATTACAGTTTTTCACAATTAAGACTGCGAAAAGGTCTTAATTTCACTTGTTAAAAGCTAATTAAAGACGATGAATTTATTAAAAAATTATAAAATTCTTACATTCTTTGGTATGCGGTAATTTCCAATCACAGTCTCTTTGTAAGTTGCCCTCATTGTGCTAGGAAATATTGCAGCCATCCTGTAGTAAAGATAAGCATGTTAAAATGATAGTAACAACATGGATTTGAAACAATGTTCAAAGTAGTATAACCTAGAAATATATACATATATATATTATCAAAACAATATTATCTAAGCCAAGTGGAAGAAAGTAGCCCTGAGTTCAATTCATAGAGGGGACCAGTATAAGTATTAGTTACAGAGCTAATGGAAGGAAATGTGCTTCCCTCAAAGTTTAAGAGTGGCCATCGATCATGGGTGATTTAGATGATGTGGTATAGCAAAACAGATATTCTGTCCTCATACAACCACCTTACATTCCATTTGATATATCATTTAGCATTTTGTAGCCCTGATTGACAGACACAGTGTGACTCTAATATGATCTATGTTTTTGGTTCATTTTTAGAATTAGCCATGATGATAGTTGAAAAACATTATCTAACTTTACTACTGAAATGTGTTTCTCAAGCTGCAGAGTTATATCGGAGTATTTCTCAGTTCTTTATCTTCATCAGGGCTTTCAATGTCATGGTTCGGCAGATATTCTTATGGAAAATCAATGTAGCTGAAATATAGATGGAGTAGCATGAAACATAATGTCCTAATCTAGTTGGAGACCCAAGAGAGTAATAAATGAATTGACATAAATAGATTTTTATGTTTATTTGTTTACATAATATCTTAATTTAACTTATCTCTAATCCTTACTACTTTGCTGTCTTGTTGAATTCCATGGTCATGGTAGCATGATGCTGGATATCTAACAGTTAATTTAAATGTAGCCAATAAAGTTAGTGGTGTAACTTCTCAAAAGCTAAGGTCTGGACAATTGCCATTTAAAGTTGGTGATATTAATTCAGAGTATCTACCATATCATACCTCTCTGGCTTTTATAGACCACATAGAAGCTGATATATATTAACCCTTTAATAATATTAAAAAATTGGATAATCCAAAGTAGTAATTTTCATCTAAGGTCCATAATCCTATTACTGGATCATAAAGAAGTTTTGAAAGTATATTTTCAAATAAAAATTTCCTGAAACCTCACCATTATCAAAACGGAGGAATTAAATATTAGAATTACATTTTCTTTTGTTCTTTTGAGGATTATTGAAATTTATGGGAACTGCATTGAAATATGTTGGAAAGTTAATGGGTTAATTCACATAACTTCATAATTCTTTTCTCATGATGCTTAGTCAACATTATGGCCCCCCTCTTGTATGAAAGATAGGACTGCTTTCAACACAGGCAAACAAGCTACCCATTCGGCTAACCAGGGACCAACTTATGCCCGTGTTTGAAATATAAAATACTTTCTTTTATAGAAAACTAATAGTTAGTTTTTTATCATTATGCTTCTGTATCCTTATTTATCCTTTACTGTATCAGGTGTTCATGAATGAGAATGTGATTTGCTTGAAACAATGTAGTTTCTAATTATTCCTGTTACTATATTATGTTTGGAATATTTTTCAATTACATTGCTTCTTTTCTTGAAACAAGGTAAAGATACTTACCTCAGGCTTTCCTTTATACAAGCTTTTAAGTATTTCATATCTTCTATTGCCTCAACTGGGAAATTATCATTGTGATTCGGCATGAATTTCATTAATTCTTCATATAGATACTGTTGTTTTTCATGGTTTCTGGAAAGTTGATACAATAAACTAGCCACACTGTATGAAGTCTACCTTGAATAAAAAAAGCGGTTTATTTTACATAATTATTCTCTTTTGCATGTTTTTGTTTCATCATCTTTAAATAGTTTGATTTACTTCTACTTTGAGGTTAATAACCTAACTGATGACATGTAGGTTTTCCTCCTTAAAGTTTGCTGTGTGTTTTTGCTTTGGTGCTATGTAGATTTTGGTTGATTTTATAACCAATTTTTATTGAATTTTTCATAGGTAACAATGCTATTTAAGAAAGATTTTAATATTCAACACCTAAAATTTCAACAATAAGAGTAAAGTAACCATTAGTAGATTCAGCAGTTTGCAAATTTTAAACATAGTGTGATGACAGCATCACCTAACATGTTCAATACCTAGGTATAATAAGTTTCTGTGGTATTTGCAGGTGCAAAAGGAATCTCCTGTAGATACCTAGTATCCAGATTCCTTTTCACAAGCAATTTTTTTTATTTTGTAGATAATAAAAGATATATTTGTAGTTAGGGACCCAGGTAGACATTTGTACCTGGGCCCCTTTTTGTAGGAGGCCAGGTGTCTGTTTATTGTACTTCATTTACTACAAAAAAATACTTTGGTAAGGTGTTCCATTCTACATTAGTACAGGTATAGAGAGCCTTCTATTCCAATTATAGGTATACTCTGATCATTATGAGAAACAGTTCCAATCAAAGTGATTACCATTGACATGAATAAAGATGAAAACTTTTCTTTTGTAGTTGAACCAATCAGTTAAATCTACAGCATTCCACAGGGAAAGATTTCAAGTCTTGCCACTGTTTAGACTGAATAAATTTTCAGTTTGAGGCACCTAGTATCATTAGTCGTAACTCTACTCTTCAGTTGTAAGAACTTTTTCAGGATTTCTTGGAAATAACTGTTCTTGATAGTATGTGGCAAACAAATTGAAGCATCATTTCCATGAAGAAAATATAATAAATATCCTTTTGCTGTATAAGAAATGAAGAAAATTTGCAGTCATTCACTTCTTCAAAGTTAAATAGATAAATGAAGTTTCTCAGTTTGACCATAAGAGCTTTTCATTAAGATCTATTTCCAGGAATAGCACAATTCTATATTGATCTTTAGCTCTGGTGGACAGATGTTTCTAGTCTAACTTCACACTCCTGTAGCTGCAGAAATTGATTTCATAATATTCAACTACTTTTAGTTTTTCACCTTTTTACTATCCTCTGTGATAATTAATGTCTGAAGTGGTAAAGAATGGGTGTTGCTTGTATATTTCATTTAAATCATTTTATCTTATCCTTTGAAAGTATTGATTTTAGATCAGAAATACCATGCTGCAGAAGAATTGAATCTAATTACTTCTATGTATGAAAAAGGATATGAAGTAAAATACTCACCGTATCAATTCCAGCAGTAATCATGTCCAAGGCCATAACACATGCAGTCT
This sequence comes from Pachydiplax longipennis, assembly GCA_036926295.1. Classification (NCBI taxonomy): domain Eukaryota; kingdom Metazoa; phylum Arthropoda; class Insecta; order Odonata; family Libellulidae; genus Pachydiplax; species Pachydiplax longipennis. Next base: position 26,288,519 of record JAVFKF010000012.1, read on the forward strand.
TTGGATTTGAGTCTCTCTGAAGCAATAGCTCTAGGACACTGGGCTCAAATACAGTCCCTGGAGGCCTATTATTCATTCTCTCGATAGCTTCATTCACGTGCCTCATGGCATTCCTGTAAATTAACCCATTAAGAATGTTTGGATAAAACTCAGGGTTAAATAAGCAATACTGAGGAGAAATGAGGAACGTTTGATACAACATTTTTATGCATGAATTTTGTATTGAAATTTTATCCAAGTATTCTTTGAGCTGCATCCAGTTTCTTTTGATTAGTAATAAAATTAATTTTTATCATGATTTTTATTAATCGAACAGGTTGCCTGTTGCCCTTCATTCTCTGTCTTTGTGTTCCTATACCTATATTGCCTTTTTTTTTTGTATGGAAGGGAAGGAAATTTTCATGTCTCCTTTACTTAAAAAGGGATTTCCCATTTGGAGTTATTTTTCATAGCTTATGTTCACTATTCTTTTTCTGTATCTTGTTCTTTTTACCAGTCTAGTCTAGAAATACCTGATCTGAGATGCTGCATTTCTGTATATTATTTGTTACTTTTGGCCAGTTTTCTTTATCTAGCTTTTTAATTTGAAAAGAAGTTGATGCCACCATAGAATTTAAATCGATTTAATTTCTTCATGTTTCTTTCATAAATATTCTAATTGATGATTTCTTACTTGAAGACCCTATATCTTTCTACTGAATCATTTTTTTTTATTGTTCACATGTATTGATTTTTATAAATATCTTAGTTTAAGTGACAGCCTGTGTCTGCCATTATTCTTGTATTGCATAGAGGGTTTTTATGCTTGGTTGTAAATCCATAAATTAACATTTACATTCCATTACATGCCAGATTGTTTAAGTAATCAAAGATTTTAATAATCCATGCCAAAGACCTAAGCTCTTTACCATTGTTAATAACTTTTTGGATGATAGAATTTCCTACTTTGTCATTAAACTTACAGTAAAAATTACTTCATCATCTTTTATTATTCTTTATATTTCTTTACTAAATCTGAACAAAATGTTTCCCTCTCTCCTTTTTTCCGATCTCTACTTCATTAACTTCAATTACATAAAACAACACACTATCTATTTTCAATATTTGTATGATTACTTGTTCATTAACAAATGTCTATATCTAGCTATTTGTTTTACTTCTCGATTTACAGTTTATCCAAACTGCTACTCCGAACCATTTTAATCTTATGCAATCAACTAGAAGTTAAATTTATAATTTTCTATGTCTGCAGGTTTTTGTTTTTTGTCTTTGAATGTGGCAATATTGGTGTTATTGCAACTTATAATGATTATTTTGCCTTCTTCCACATGTTCATCTGAAATTCCATGTTGTAACTTTTAATGAGTCATCTATTCTATTGCGTGATGTGGTAGAGAATGTTGATCATGTTTAGCTGGTGTTTTTGAGTTAGAAGTTTCTTATGAGATCGCATCACTTGCCTTTCCTCAACTCCCTACATTTTCTTACTTCTGCCAATTGACATACTTGGCTTGGTCTTCCCCTTTGAACTTTCTTGGGTTGCACTAATAGCAGATTGGGTGTAGCTCTCATGGTCAGAGGAATATGCTAACCTTAGTGTGATGAGTATGTTATTACATAGATGCATATATTACATTCAAAATGTTAATGATCTCAGTATGATTGATTCAGAGACCTTTCCATTGGAACATGTCCTAGTTCCCTAAGATATGACTATACTTTGGTGTAATGTATTATCAGAGAAATTGCAAATAAAGTAGATGTGTTCGTTTTAGTAAGTTAAGCTTATCCTAGTTACATATCATTATTTCCTTTCTTAATCTACCTTCTATATTTATATGTGTTGATATAATAATGGAAACCAAAGAAAATATTCAATGTTATAATACATTTTCCTTACTCTGAGAAAAAATCCATCAATTTGACATAGCGACGCCAGGTTGGTGTGCTTATCACTTTCCATAGGGGTGGTTTCAAATCCAATATTTCCCAGCATTTAAATAACTCACTCACAGCATTTATCATCAGTTGTGGCTCTGAATCGGGTCTGAGATTGGGCTCTAGGCATCCTAGACGTTTATCCAAGGCTACCATAGTAATTGCTGTAGATTGAGGAAGGAAATAAGAAATTAAGTCATGTGTTGAAAAGATCTAGAAATTTTTAATATTCCAGGGGTCAAATTTATGCTACTAATTCGTTTTCTAAAAAATTTGATTCTTCAAGAAATAAACAGAGTGATCAATTTGTTAAATAACTTTTGAAAGAGTTAAAATATGCTTTTAATCTCCTGATTTTTCTCATACTTGTGAATGTTTATATGCATCATGATTTTATCATGAGAATAATTGTTTAGATGGGGCATTCAAACAAAGTAAATAATTATAAAGTATATAGTTAAATATTTATTACACACACAAATAATATCATACATACATCTAAGGTGACCAGATTTCTGTTCTTCTGGACATATTGTCAGTTCTCCTGAAGTAAAGCCGATTTCAATAGATGTCGCGCACAACCGGCAACATACAAATAGATTACGCGGTGTCGCGTAATCCATATGTAACTTCCCTTTCTTCCCTTATATCTTTGGATAATGTTACAAAAAATTAGGCAGCAGAAATCAAGGGATTGTTAAAAATTAGTAATTCAGTTTAATTTTTCGGGACATGGACCCCCAAAACCCGTACTGTGCCAGCAAAACCGATACATATGGTCACCTTAATTATATGTGAAATAATTTATTCTATATTAGCAGAGCTTTAGCCAGAATTGGTCTATATCATGGACTTAGGGCAGTTGAGAGATCATTATCTAGGAATGAGATAAATTATATCCAATTAGATGATGCAAGGAAGAGTATGCCTACACGAAGGAAAAATACGTGCTTACTTATCATACGAAAATCGCTAGAAGCATCAAAAATGAAGTATTTCTTAGTATTTAATGCGAAAAATTACATATGCCTTTAGTTCCTTCTCCGGAACGAGTTTTTCAAACTCTTCTATACAAATATGAGTTTGGCATGTTATTTGCATTGTACCGAATGTTTTTTGAACTTGCTCTTTGAAATTATTCTAAATGAATGAAATGTGAAGAATTTGTTTTTTTTATAATTCCTTTATAATAATTAATTCCTACTTACACTCAAGAGCCCACTTGAATAGCTCATTGTGGAAATCCTCGGGCATTTCATCGTTTGCGTCCCGTAGTGATCTAACTCTGGAAATTATATTATTAATTATAAAATATATTTTACAAAAGCAATTTTTTCATAGAAATAAATATTAGTCCGTATTATTTACGTTAATGATTGTTTCTTTAAACTTTGTGTAATGGTAAATAGAGTTTTATAGATTTATTTTATTTCTTTCTAGGGCTCTCCTCAAACTTTTGCAACTTTATCAATAGCAAAATGTTTCTTAACAGAAATTTAAAAGATATTGATTGAAGGATAACTGAAGTACAGATATCCTCGGAGTAAAATTAAGATATTACCATAAAAGTACTATCTCGCCATCTTACAGCCAGATTTTTTTCAGCGAAAGGAAAGATTCTGATTTCTTACATTCTTGTTCAATTAGAGGAATTAACTTCATTGTGTACTTTATACCTTAGAGGCAGAGTGCGAATCAAGCTTCTTGTTGAAGGGAAATATTTAGCCAATTTGCTTCGAGCACCTACATCAACATAAACAATTTTCCCTGGTAGGGAAATCCTTCCCCCATTGATTCGCACACTACTTAAAGGGATATTATCTTATTCTTTACATCGATTTTTTTTCAAAATTCTTTTTCTTTCTTTAAGATGTTATATTAAAAATATAGTCATGCATATTGTGGGACTCCATTGACTATATTTAAATTTGAGTCTAAAATCGTAAGATTAACTTTCATGTGAAGATTTGGATTAAATGTTTAAGATATAAATTAAGAAATTCTCACTCAAAGCTACCAAAGATAAAATCATAATGTTATCGAGCATTAAAAAAGTTCATTATATTTCTCCCTGCCAAAATTTAAACATACTCAAAAAGGAAGTTTAAATATTCCACTCACCTGACTATGAATTCGTTGGAAACGTCCAATATCGGTTGAAAATACATTTTCGTGAGGCGGTGTTGCATCATCGGGGGATTCACTTTGGAGCGGAACTCTTTCCATCCTGGCCCATTCCTGAACGGCAGTAATATATAAAGATGCAGTGGTTTGACTTAAAACTCATGAAAATATAATAAACATTATCACATATATTATTTATACTATATAGCATTCTTGCAATATTTATCTAATGCTCAAATAAAATATTCATGCGTGTCGAGAGTTCGTGTGTATGCGCGTGTGTATTATTTTTCCTTATATGGAGGTGCGCTTATTAACAAAATTAATAGTGATTAATTAATGTTCCTTCATGAAATACGTATAGCATTGATATCTTAAGACAAGAATATCACCTCCATATTGTTAATTGGTGTTATAAATGACTTTTAAATTTGCTAAAAACTCTTATACTAATTCACATTATTTCCATGCAAAAGTTTCCTATTTCCGTTCTCTATTACAACTGACACCGCTCTAAATTTCTTGGAAACAGTTATTTATCATGCATCAATTATGGCTTGCTTGTTTGAACACAAAGCATATTTATTAGGAAGAAGCAGTTAGGAAAAAACACGAAAGAATTGTGAAGAATATATTAAAATAAATGAAGTTTTTGGGCAAGTATTAACACTTCACAATAAATATTCCGCAATATCAAGTAAGTTGAGCATTCATCACCATTTTCGCTTAGACCATAGCTTCAAATCTGCAGGAATGCGGTTTAATTCTTCGCATCTTTTATGAATTATTTCCGAGTTTATACTTACTCCGCTAATAAGCCTCCAACTCCATCGAAGAAATCCCTTCGTGTTACCGTCCGAAAGTGCTTTAAAGAATGTAGGAAATCTCTGATAGGATACGGACCCTCCTTACGGTACGCCTCTTCTATGTGTGTTGGATCGAAAAGAAGCAACCAGTCATTCCAGCCAGGTATACCGCTTACTTTTACCATTTTCCCGTATTTTTGGTAGAGAAAATTGTGCTGTTCGAGGAAGTCACCGGAACCCAGCATTCCTTCAAAGACAAAAAAATATGATAACATTGCGCAGGTGATAAATTGCTTTGATTTTAAGGAGAAGTTTCATTTGGTTCATAAGGATTTTTTTCTCATGTTCAGTATGTATGTACAGCTAGTTCCAAAAAAAACTTACCACCTAAGCCGCAACCCGCATAACAGACGTGAAGCTCGATGAGAGCGAGTCTAGAGTTTTCCACGCATTCTATTGGCTCTTGGAAGGAGGAGCATTCTGACGGCGCCTTTTTAAACCGTTGTGAAACGCGTTGAACGTATTTGTACCGTCTTTATTAGCATGAAATCTAGTTTAAATTTAGTGTTAATTTTTACTGTCAGCAGCATAGTATTAAAAAATGAATGGAAATCGGATCTCCTTATTTCGGCCTGAAATTTCTGCGTAATTCACCTTTTTCTGTAGGCATCGGGTAAACTTAATTTAGCTGCTTCAATTATCCAATAAAAAATTATGTCATTGCAAGATTAAAAAGGATTATATTATTACGTTTTTTATGCTCTTGACTCCTACAGGAAGAACTTTTAAATTTATTTAGAGGAAATTCACGACTATGACTTAAATAGAAAGATGAACGAAAACTCAGGAAGGAGATAAAGAATAATTAGGAATAAGAACACAATCAACTGTATGTAAACTAATTTATGTTGCAGAAAAATGCTATCGAAAAGGGGAGTATGAAAAAACTTCGATACCTACTGAGGAAAGCAAAGATGAAAAGAAACTTTATCTGGACGAATACACTGAGAAAGAATCATTTCAAGTCAACCTGGTAGAGAGCTCTGAAAATTAGACCCAAAACACATTACAATAAAGTAAACCAAGTAAATTACTGTCAACTACATCAGATAATTACATCAAATATTACAAAAATTTTAAATACCACCAAATCAATTGATAGAAAGTAAAATATTAATTGGTGTGCTATCATCATTTTCTAAGGTAATTGTTTAAAATTCAAATTGCTAATTTAATATTTTAGAAAATAACATAGATATTAGAATAGTAGCACAATTTAAATACTGAAGGCTACAAATTTTTTTCACGTATCGAATTAAAAATTAATTTACCACGAAATTAACGCCAGCATCTCGTAACATTTTTCCGAAAATATTGTTCATTGCCAGTCCCAGAAAAACTATCCCTTTAATTAAATCAAGTTCATGTTACTTGCAAAATTATGCTGTCCCAACTTTTATCTGATGCTAAATCTCTTTCTTGCCCCGTGGTGCAAATTTTGACTCGATTTCTTCGCAGTTGAATTATTCTGCAATACAGAGAGGTATAAAATTTGCTTGGTACTACAATTAACAGAGCATTAGGTAATTCAGAATATATGCATCAACATGCCATTCTGTTCTTACTTCCATCAGGCATTCGTGATGATTGTATCAGATGAAGCATTATGATTTTGAGATGAGATTTGGCTGTTTCTGACAAATTCCCGTCTGAAGTTTTACTGAGTCTTTCAGAGAGAGCGGAGGACCTCCACTCTGGCCCTAGGAGTATCCCCTATTCATTCCTTTGTTGTTTCTTTTTCTTTTGTTTCGTCCATCGAAAGGTATTATCTATTTTCTCAAAGGAACCATAAAACGGCCGATGGATGAAGGTGAACTCCTCTCTGAGAAAGAAAACCCCCTTTTCGGCATATTGTGGATGGTCGTATGTATCCGGAGTAGCGAATTTGAAAGCGCTAATGAGGATTACCGACCGCACCCCTGCTGAGCAGGTATCCAAGGTTAGGGTATGGTGGCGGCGACCGATCACAAGTAAGGTGGGAAATGGTGGATCCGCGATTTGTAATCTTCGCCGCGGGTATTCCCTTAGGGAATGAAGATATTCAACTCTATTTTTGAGGTAGACGACCTTTCAGGACTTCTTGCAAGGAATCCAGATGGTTAAGAAACAACAGTTAGTATGGCAAATCAGAACCTTAAGACTGATTTGCATATTGCAGATAAATACCAGGTTTTTGTATACTTGCATATTGCAGGTTTACATGTTGACATTTGGTTTATTTATATTTACATTAATACCCCGCGATCCACCGGATGACGTATGTCAGGGGGTGTGAAAACACCCACAACACGATTTCCATTGTTATACTGAAATGATTTTCAGAACTATGCGCTAGGTGAAAGTGAGACTAATGATTAATGATCGCTGCTTCGGTTTCTGAATGCCTCAAGTAAACTATATAACCCGAATTGTTTGAATGGTGTATAATATGTATAATAATTAAAAGAAAAATCACTATCAATAATTATGAATGATGGGTAAAAGGAGTCATGGAAGAACACGTTAAAAATAGAAACCAACGGATGGTAACCGTACTTACATGAGAATATTCCTCTAATTCTCATGATTCATACGTTAGCTGTTAAAATATTCTTGGTTCTATATGTAATCCATTACTCCAATATTCACTTCAAGGACCTTCGTAACACCCTCATCCTAGGCACATCATAATTCTCTACGAACTCTGCGAAGAAGTTTTTTAAATTTTTTTATAGTATTTTTAAATAGTAATGCAAGGAAGATCATTCCAGTTAAAATAGGACCTTCGGAAAATCTGAACGATAACATAAAGTTGACAATGTTTGGGTGCATCATATCAGAATTAGTATCTCTATATTCTGCTTTTAAAGTGAATGGTATAAACTGTATTAGATTATACTAAATAACTAATGCAATAACAAAAATGAAAAAATAAGTAATGCTGCCTATCGTCAACTTATATCAATCAAGCTCTTCGTCAATGATTGTTTACTTTATTTATATAAATTGTTTTTTATGCTTTATTTTGTCCCTACATTGAGCTAAATATTTCGCAGTTTGAAATAACTTGAGAAATGAACAATGAACTAGAGAAACGCCATCTAATATTTATTCCTTACGCTTACGAGAACCAAATCGTTTCACTTCTCTTATAACATCTATGATACAAAATAGATAGAGCGTTGAAGATGATCTTACTACATCGACTAAAGTTTCTATTATCATGTCACTAAAATATGACTTGCAACGTAAATATGGAATTTTAGATACTCCGCATATTCAGTGTCGCAGAAACTTGAAGTTTATACGCCGATTACAGATAAATTACATCTCTAAAGTTAGGTAAGATTTAGAATAAACCATTGGCTTGCATAGATAGTAATACCAATGTTAGCAATTTTTATCGGTTTGAAAAAACCGAACTCTCTTTCCAAAATAAATTGCTGATAAGAAGATGGTTTAGGTTCTGGCTTAGTAAACTACTCGAACTTTCTTATAGAATTAAAATATTGGTACGATACATTGAACATCGCTATTGTATACAATTTCCGAGATCCTGGGAATTACTAATGCATCAGAAGGAAATTTCTGAAAGTATGATAAGCCATGGGCGTTATATCCTGTATATTTGAATGTTAACCATGTTTGACTAAGATATTACTTAAATTGGATAAATGAGTAGTTTCTCTGAAGGCTGTCATAAACGGAAAAAATATATGTTGGATGAGAAAATTGAGAAGGTGAGTGAGTGGGTTATACTTTTAAAAGAGGTCGTTGCTCCTACTCAAAGTAACCAATTGGTCAACGAGGAACGCAAGAAATGCCATTATCTATTGTGATTTATCAAAAAATCTGGAATTAACATACCTCTTACACTTTCGGTTGTTAAATTCATGTGAGTGTATGTATTACTGTTGCCGTCGTTTCTCACTTCCCTATCTCTATCAAAGCAGGCCCCCTTTTGAAGTCCTGGTGAACTCATTGCTTTAACCACTTCTTCCAATCACTCCTCTATCTTGCTTTTCAAATTTGTCATGGAATGTGGAGAGATGAAAAGTTTCTCATAGCCATACATTTTAAATACGAAGGAATATTTTCAATATCACCGAGCGATAAATATGTAGATAGACTAGCCATACCAAACCACCGCCCATTCATCTCAATCATTAAAATTCTGTCGAAAAATATGAGAGTTACGTAGGGCCAGCCATCAACCGAGGGGAGCAAAATTTCAACATGAGCCTTATATGTGCTTCTATCCCCGTGTGATACTTATAGGGTTGGAATTACAGGTAAAAAAGCCCTAAAACTATTTCACTAAGTCCCTATTATTTCGCGTATTTTTAACGTTTTCTACATTATAATAATTGTAAACGTGATAATAATAAACAGTTGAAATATAAACAATGCAAGTAGTTTTGTATGCATTCAAAATTAATTGAAAATTTTACATTCATAGCTTACAGTAGCATTCAATGAGCATTATGACAAAACCTCATTCGCCCATATCTTTTTGTGTATTTTAGAACTTGATAAATACGAGAGAAGAACGTTTAAGAACGTAATGGTTTGTGACTGCAACCATTTCAAGAGGAATCCACAGAAGAAATCACGTTTATTCGATTCACACTTCAATGACACCAAAAAAATTCATTTTGGATTCAAAATTAATGTGAAAGATGGTTTCTCGTATCCGTCATCTTTATTAATTCAGGAAAATCGATCCTAGCACATTTTCTATCAATTGATTTGGACGGTGTATTAAAAATACCAACTGCATAGATGATAAAATCTACTGATTTTTTACCGATCGAGTTTTAATTTTGATGCTTATCAAATGAAACAAAATTTATTTAAAATACGCAGAGAATGCCTCAAGACTTCATACTACATATTTACTTATAGATTTTTTATGTATTTAAAGTAATAGCATAGATATGGCCATGAGTTCGCCTTACTTTACTTGTGTAGATTGCATTCACACAGGCTGTGATAAAACAGGTGATCGATATGGACTCCTTAGGTATATAATTTTAAAGGCTAATAACTCTTCTCTTGAACGATGTATAATATTATCTACTATTATAATATATAATACGACCCATTATAACCGCAGAGTTTTGCAAACGAAGGCGTCGAATTCGAGGTCTATACATTTTGGGTCCGACACTGACTCAAACTGCGCGGAAATTTTCCTCCTCCCATCTCAGTCCTAAAAGCTCAGAGCGGCTCAGAGGCAGATTTTGCAAAAATTTCCTTCGTCCTGCTTGTGCCTTTCGTCTCAGACTCGAATTTTATGAGGGGAAGGGGGTTTGCCTCGGTTTCCTATGAATAACGGGACCTCGTGTGCGATGGTTCCCTCGGTGCGAGAAGCAAAGCTAGAATATGTACTGATTTGTAATAACCATTTTATAATAACTGAATTCTTGCATTACAACATCCATATTGTTATAATACTATTCTGCTACGCCAATGCCACCAAACTAAGGATACTAATAAATCTTTGCAATATCAATAATGCAAATAAATCCATTTCAACTCTGCAAGCGGAGCCAGGACAGAAGCAGACTATCTCCTCCATGTTTTTCCTCTCTCTCTCTCTCTCTCACTTCTTAAGGCTCGCACGGAGGAAATTCACTGCCTGTTATGCGGGTTGCGGCTTAGGTGGTAAGTTTTTTTTGGAACTAGCTGTACCTTGTACCCAGTCATACATTTGAAATTGTAATTCTGCTGAAAATAGAATTCTTTGATAAACCGAAAATTAGAGAAAAATCCGATTACATAATCAAATTATAAGACGATAAATATATCAATTTTATACACACACAGTGATTGAGATACATTTTTTTTTAGAAAATAAACGGGTTTTCAGGAAGCAGAAGAAGTGATGGTTCCCTAGTTAACATTCGGAAGAACAGCGGCCATAAATCTAAAAGCATCGTTTAATTAGCAAAGGCAACGTTGGCTTTTAATAGGCAGGCTTCAGAATTTTCGTAACGTTAATATTGATTTCTCCTCAATAGACGAACATTGATCCCGCAAGGACACTCAGTTAATCCTTAACCCTGAGAATTCACATTAGAATAATTGGCAGTATATTATGAAATATTTCTCTTTGAAACCACATTAGTTTCTTTTCAATGTTGTATTTATTTTAATGATGACCTACGCTTACTTATTGAGAAGGCAAAAATTGTGTTTCACCTACTTGATTCATTACCAAAGGAAGTTAATTGGAACCTTTATCGGCTCTCAGAAAATATGGATGAGCTCATTCTGAGAAAAGAGATGATGGAGTCACCTAGTCTAGCTTTGATAACTTTTCTTTAAAACTTCCTTATTAATTTTACCCTTACTATTACGGCTGGGGATTGAATTTAAATATAACTTTAAGACGTATATTATCTTGCAGTATCATATTTTGGATGTATACGAAATTATCGTGAGCCAAGTTGTCCAGAAATTCTATTTTAGGTAGGTTTTTTTTCCTATCCTTGAGTTACATTAGCTTTAAAAAATTCAGATATCAGCTCTTCCTAACTCTCTTTCGTAACCAAAATGATAGAAACCTCTCGATAGTTTTGAAAATGAAGAAATAGCAAAATTAATAGGAGAAACTTGTTGTGAGTTGTGAAATATTCAGCAAGGCAATCACTAACTTTAGCGAAGTCGGTTTTTGGTCAAAGGTGAATTCCTAGGTTGACATTTATTCAATTCAGTTATGTAACAATTCGGATAACCGTTTTGATTTTGAAAGCCCCTAAAATATTTCCTTTCGCATGATCAGAGAGAGAATCAGCGTATATGCACTCACACCATTGAAAAACAGAGTGGAAGTCGGTATTTGTGATTGTCGCTAGTTTAAAATTTTCTAATACGTAACTTAGGGAATTTTATTTTGCTTGAGAGAAAGCTATAAGCGCTGACGACACAAAAGCGTGAAAACGGAGCAAGTTTGTGAAGAAAAAGTGGTTGAACTTGCTGAAGTCGAGTTCATTCGGGAAGGAAAGACATTTGGTTAAACGAAGAATATTCGTATACTCCCTTATACTCACTTTAAGAAGTTTAACTGCTTATGGACAAAATAATTGCAGCATCATTTACGATTTCGCTTTTTATGATGTGCATACATCATTCAAGGAGTTCTTGTGTGAAAATTATTAATTATTTTTATGATTGTCTTTCTTTTCCTGTACGAACTATGTGGGTTAAAGAAGTTGAATAAGTTTCTTGAATGCATGTTTCATCTAAGTATAGCATCTAAGCACCATAGAATTTGCAAATTCGAAAGATTTGAAATCACACTCAACTAAGCTTAAGGGAGGTCATTCGGGTTTGGAAATGGAACAAGTATTTATCTATTATATCTAAACGGAAATTCAATCGCTCATATCGTATAAACTGTATGAAATACAAAAACAAGGATTAGTACAATAGTTTTGTCGTTGATCGAGAGCGATATATGACGTGAATCTAGTTGATGTTTGGACGCATAAATGTATTCATGAATAGTTCGATACAGCGATTCAATCCAGGCAATCAAATTAATTTTTTTCAAGAGAAATATAATCTTTTTCTTTAATCCTCGAGAAAATCATACTAATTTCCCGTATATTCCTGAATGGGAAACTGTCATAACCTCGCTTCATTAGGTTTATGTTGGTATCGATGTAACTTGTTAACGATGTACATGTCAACTTATTTGTCTCTTCATCAATTCCTTTTGAAAGTGCTGTTTAATATTGCTGTTGGGATGTAGTTTTCATAATCCGGCCTTTGAAACCGATAGTATACATTTTATTATACGTCTTTGCGAAATCCGAGTTGAAGAAATATTTTGATTTCCCCTTTAATCGTTACTGATAATCACTGTCAAATACAATTTGATTCGATGATATAATTTGAGTCTGAAGATCTAGGCTAATCTAGGCTTTTCAAAAGAATTTTAATCAAGCGATGTGTTTTTGAAGTGTGGAGAAATATAGAATTGTTTACCAAAATTCATAAATTTACAAATGAAAATTGGTATCGACAGAAAACAAATATTGCATCATTTACCTCTTATGTATTGTTGACATAATAACATTTTTCATTTTTCCAACTGCTAGTAAATGAGCTCACTCGGCAAGATCCCTCAGTATGGGGGAGGGTCTTTCCATGTGAATTTGGATATTCTATTTTTCATTGATTCTGATTCGACATCGACTCAATTTAGCGGAAGGAAATCAAAATCAGTGCTGGAATAATTAAATTAATGTTATCGTAATTATGTGAATATAATTAGTAATTTTCCGCAACTCTCTCCATACTCGATCGGTTTCGCGAGCGTGCTTCAAGTGATGTGAGAATTTAGAATGAATGATTTTGGGAGACTTACCGATTCCAGGAATGAAACGATGTGCATTTCCGATTAAAGGCAAAGCTTTCGGTCCTGGTATTTCTTCGTAAGGTCTTGCATCTTCCAATTCGGCGGCGTCTATGGGCATTACCGGTGACAGAGTAGTACTTCCGTAAGCCATACGTCGAACGCATTGCTTTAGCAATGTCCTTTGTCTGAGCAAAGAAGTTCTTATGGCTGGACTCTTCAAAACGGCCGCAGTATCTTTTTCATGTGGAGAGAAATTTAGGTATAAGTTGTATTAATTCACCGGCAAAGTCAGTACCTAGATTTATCATTCCCAATCAAGAAAATCTAAAAATTTATTTCACGAGCATTGATATTTTTGGTAAGGTTTTAGAAAATATTTATCTCATCTCCATTCCTTCTGAAATCGAATACAGGTGACAAAACTTGTAAAGATGTTCAGAATCTAATATCGTCCTTTTTATCCGATTTAGTCTGATTGGAGATGGAAAGGATTTTTTGTATATAATGAAGCAAAGTCTATGATAATAAATATTTAATTTATCCGCATTTGCTCTATCCCATCTTATCAAATTGAAATTTTCTTGCATTTATCAAGTCTTTTGAAATGAAAATTTGCGAAAGAAAACTGAAAAATTGAAAGGGAAGTCAAATCTCCAACACATTATTTTAAGACAATACGGGACAGCAATTTGGTATAATTCTGCTTTTCAATGTTATCTTTGAGGTATAGTTAATTATATTTCAATTCTTCAAGTTAAAAACTCCTACCATTTTACTCAGGAACATTTTGAAATTTCTCTAATTCAGGTTTAATTGCTTTTAATAGTGCAAAAATATGTGCGATTTTCTAGAACAAAGGGTTTAAGAGGCTTTAATAACAATACTTCACGGAAAAGCACAAGGCCTCCTTGGGTTCCAATTGGTATAGAAGCATTCAGAATTCCGGTTCGAGAGATCAATCTGAGAGTTCCTTCATGTGTCTTAAGATAGGACCTTTATTGGCGTGGTAAAACGGACCCCGTATTTCCGCCATGGGAATTCACTTTGAAGTCTTAAGGGAAATTCACAAAGAAGAATAACAATAGGAGGATAAGAACGGAAGATAATTTACGTTGGATACAATTGATACCAGATTAAGTTGTTAACGAAGATGAGTTATTCACTTCAAGCGGCTCCCTCAGCATGACAGAGTTACAGATTTTCCCCGAAAAATTTTTCCGGAAGTGTAGAACTGTAATAGCTCGATGGACACCTACCACAACTTAGCTTTACGCTCAGTAATCAAAACTTCACCTCTTTAATCGTTTCAATTAAAAAAAGTCACTGAAAACTTGGAGACTGAAACTGAAGAACACGAAGGAAGGTTGTGGTTAAATAGACCTAACAACCGCTCTTGCTTCTTTCGGCACTTTTGCGATTGTTCAACTGCAGAACTTAAATTCAGGAAGATCACGCGTAATTCACAAAATTCTTTCAAATCCGCAAGAAAGGTAAAAAAAGGTGGGCTCACATGATTCCATGGATCTGCTCTTCGGCGTCGACAGCAAGGATCCCTCACTGGGCGCGTTTTCGGATGGAAAATGGCTCTCAGCGTCAAAGTCAGAGGAAAAAGTGAAGATTTGTGCGTCAGAGTGAAGAGGAGAGAGTTCGGAAGGAGCAAATGGGATGGGGAACTTCCCTCTCCCGATCGAGGAAATATATTTTTCACGAGGAACTGCCTTGTTCTATAAAATCGAGCTTTATGCCCATAAAGGAAGATTTGAAAGTTTGCCTTCGGTAAGGGGAGCGGATTCCCATCATCAAAATATTTGCTTATTACGTTACGCGTGGAATGCGACCATTTTGTTAATTTTTTTTTGCAGTAACGCATTTAACACATAAATTTCGTGACATTTCATTTAGCTCCTCTATGTATTTTTCGTAGAATGGATCCGGGACTACACTTCCGAGTAATGATATTTAGCTCCGATCAATATTCAGGTCCGATAACAGAAGTTGCCAGCTTTTCATTCGCTACCTTCACTAAGAATTTCCATACTAGTTCTTTTCCACCTTTTTAAGAATCTTAATTCATTGGAAGACATTATCAAGTGCAGTGTTTTGCTATGCAAGTGGGTGATTACGAATTATAATGACTTGCCATTAAGATGCTCGTTACATTCTGCGGTCATAAAACTTAGAATATTTAAGTAAAAATAAGAATATTAGAATCTTCAGAGTAATAAAATGTTTAAATAAATATTATTTATTACATTTAAATATTCAAAACATTTATGCATATTTAAATAAATATTAATAAAAAAATATTCTGACCCAGAAGATTCTCGAGAATCGTAAAGGAGTCTATTATGACCATAAAGAAGGTCCAATTAATGGAGTGAATGAGTAAAATTATTAGGAAATGCAAATAACCAGGGAAGATCAATATATAATGGCAAAAGAGAATACGCAAAACAGAATTGTCAAGAGGAATTAGTAATGAAAATTTAAGTTAGTAGAAAGCTACATGTACATGGACGTCTTGGGAACAAATCTGCCTACTCTTTCCTGCGGTTTTCATTAACTGCACTTTGATTGCGACATCGATTTAAGTTCCAGAACTTCCCGAATAGCGCGGGAAAATCGCGGTCGGAAATTGATTCCTCAGAGGATACTTCTCCCTCTTGTTACTTGACAATGCGTAGAGATCATCCCTATTACGTCCATCAATCAGATCTTTGCATCGTTATTTTTAACATCTACACTTTCACGCCTTGATAAATACGCGGAACTCAAGACGGGAGAAATTCTGTTAAGCCTCAGCTTGACCTACTTCCGTGTCCATCGGACCTCATGGAGCTTGCTAGAGATTTTGGATCCACGAATTTATTCGCCTCGTGATCGTAGAGGAAAGTTGCATCACTAACAGCCTAAACCTGTCTAAGTTACAGCTACCCACGGCTGAGCTTCTTTCACCGGGGTTTCGCCTCAACAGTTTAGGCGAAAAAAAGAAAAATCGAAAGCGTTTGCCCTTTTAACAGGTGTCTAGCGAAGTGTTAAAAGAGAAAAATATTATATTGTTGAGTGAAATAACCAAAGAACAGCTGACTTTGAGACTTTCACTTAGTTTTGCCCTTAGTTTTGCCGAGGGAACCTAGGGAGGGAAAAGCTACAGGCTACAAGTTACAATGCGAGGTAATGATAGATATATATTTGGAAGGGGATCTCTGGCACAAGTTTGAATGGGTGGTGCTTTTTTTATAAATAATTAACAGGATAATCTGATCGTCATTACTCATAGAATACAGCCTTTCCTCCTCTTTCAAATTCACTCCAGGAAATGGCGAGATTATATTTACATATAGATGAAGATCAGTTGGAACAAAATTTATGGATGTTTAGATAGCAACCGGGAGTAAACAGTGGATTAAATACTATATCAATAACTGAATCCGTCTCTTTGAATAGATTTCTAAATATTGATAATTGATGAAAATTTAACACCTCTTTAATTATAATAAAGGTCCTTAATCTGTCACAGAAAGGTCAATAATGATTTAACCTGGTTAATTTTCCGTGAAGATTTAACACACTGATTACAATAATCTTGATGGGGATTGGTTTTCATTGTTCTTAGTGGAATGAATAACATAATTGAACACGGAAAGGTCAGCAGGGGTTATCGATTCTTAATTGACGTTTCGAGATGGAAAACATATAAATTGATGTACATACGAACTTAATTGGATATTATTTAATTTATGAAAAGAATGCGTCATTTTCCCTCGAAGGCGGAAGGAGGTATTTCTTTCGGAGTGGACAATGGGTGCGAGAATCGAGCATTCACAATCCTCTTTGCAGTTCAGTTTCTCTGACTGTGAAACCACCAGGAAATGCTGCTTTTTTGTTTGTTTAGCGTTCGAGTTTCATCCTCTTTAACTCTCGTCCACTGCCATTAACGTATTCAAAAATAAACAGAGAATTGCTAATTTGTGTGCAAACGTGTCCATTGGATGAGTTAGCGGAAATACATTTGAGTTACTCATCAAAAATACAGTCAAATAAAATATGTCAATACATCGTAAAAAGCATTGAAAAGTAATTAAATGGCATATTAATTACTTTTAATGTTTCTGCATTATGTAAGGTATCAAATTGAGTATAATTTGCTTTTAACTTATAAACTATGGATCGCCAATTATTTTAACTTGCCGCCCTCCTATTCTTACCTATCGGCTAGCGTTGCACTCTTTTTAACGTTTTAATTCCCCTATCGTCTCGATAACTTAATTTAGTGCTCATGACATTAATTTTAGTAAATTCATTTTTATTGTTTACTTTTAAATGTTTACCAATACAATAATTTTTCGTCGTAGAAGCTTTCGAATTTTTTCACGTTGTTACATCAATATCATTCTCCCTTCGATTCTGTTTATCATCTGGGAAATACCGCCCACCTGAAAACTTCCAATCGCCCATTGATGAGCAGGAGATACCAGTTTGACGATCTTTGTTATGACTGTGAATAAAGATAACATTATCTTGTATCTATAACGATTTGCGGACTTCATTATGATTGTGATATTGCCATTTCTGTGATTTTACATCTGCCTAATTCCTCGATGTTGAGGCATACGAGTTGTGCCCAAGAAAATCATGTGTATCAAGTGCTATCAAATCTATAAAAAATCTATCAAAAGCAGAAAATAGTTGAAGATTGTGCAAGCTAGGCTCGCATCTTAACTTTGAGAATCTTTAAAATGGGAGTGAAAAAGCATTGGCTAACTGTTATTACAGTGACGGATGGATGGAAGTAATAATGAGTAAGAGAGTACACTGCTTAAATTTCTGATATGTTATGAAATATATTTATTCCATCTCAGAGTGGAAAATTTTTAAGGGGATAAAAAGGATCGAAATCGATTTTGCACTTTCTAAATAATTAACTAGGCGAATAATGATTGGCTATTTCAAAATTTATAGGAGCGTTAACTCGTGGGTAAGCAAGCTACGTTGAGAAGAATTCATGAGTAATTTATTTATCTAATTACTTGGCGAACCTTCTTTTTCTTTCACTTTATTCACAATACATCCCGTTTTCTGTGAAAATTTTTAAATAGGGAGATTCGTTTGAACTGGTATCGTGTATTTTGAAACTTCTTTGAAGTAAGGAAAAATAGCTACTCTCAACCATCTTAGTAATAAAATAAAACACTTGGTAACTACCGCAGCAGATTTTTAATTTGATCAACTTATTGACGTATCTTCGGCTCTTCTGAACCAAAACCGGTCAAATTAAAAATCTGCTGTAAAGTAACCAAATATTTTTCTTCTATTTTTCAGATATTTGCTGCGTAATTGTATAATTGAAAATATCACTATTAATGACTACTCACTTTCTTTTCTTAAATCTTAATTGGATCTGCTATTCATTTCTCTATCTATTGAAAATCTTTTTTTAGAAATGTTTTTTCTCTTCTTTGTTTCTGTGAAAAGAAATCTGGAAAGTGAAAATTATGACTAATTTGGAAAATACGGACTAGTATGCAGAGTATGAATCAGGAAATCATACACCGACTTTCTATGAATCACCATCCGGGTAATTCTAGACTTCCAGGTCTATAACCTAGATGCTAGTCCATATACGGACAAAACGGCTATCGGAGCGTTAGTCAAACGTCTGTTTGAGAATTAGTTAAAATTTATTTGTCTTAGGGCGGGAGTGGCGAATCTATGGCACGCGGAGCTGGGAGGGCGTTAAGGGCAAATTCATTTAATTTTTTTGTATTCAATTTATATAATTACCTTTGTTACGCAATCTAATAAAATATTCAAACTCGAAAAAAATTATAGTGAATACCATTTTAAAATTATTGTTTTTTGTTATAAAAACATCCTATGCCTTTTGCAGACATAAAAATAATCATGGGTTGGAACGCGAGTCGAGCGAGTATACTTTTATTTCATAAACTTTGGCACTCAATCGCCAAGAGGTTCGCCACCTCTGTCTTATAGAAACCTTTTCATACCTTCATTCTTGCTGCCATATGTTGATGAATGAATAATTTTCATTTGCTTTTCAAGAGGATAAGGAAACAATATTTTTCATTTACTTTGTTGTAGCCTTGTTCATGGCTGTGATAAGATCAAAGCTATTGCAATATGAGTGATACTGAGAAATTGAATTCAGTATTTCATTATTATGAATGCTTTGGGAGTATTATTCACACAGTGAATTTAACATTTTAGGCCATAAAGAAAACCTAGAGAAACTACCTCACTCCCCATCTTGCCTAGATGAGGAGTGAGGTCCTCATTCCCTCTCCAAAGTTGCTGGAAGCCGTTGATGGAACTGTTGAGGACCAACCAATTCATCGAGAAAATACTATGGTATAAGCCTCTTCAGATATTACAATGAAGAAAGAGAAAACGAGAGGAAGAAGAAGGGAACCGGTTCTCTTGATTCATCTTTATCTTCTTAGGTTGGACAGAGGAAATTGCTTAAATCATTTTTATTGAACACACTTCCATTTTAAATGTATAACTCACGGAGATTTGTCTGTGTTAAGAATATTTGAGGAGAATGGATGAAATTTGGAGGGAGGTAGTTAAATGAGATCACGATATGATTTTGCTTTCAAAATTGATTACAATCAAAATTAATAATTAACGTTATTCGTTCGTTCGCTATCGATGAGGAAAGAAGCTTGCTAAATTTTCCAATAACGACTCTCCCTCGGATATCAAAAGATTTGAATGTTTGGAAAATTGGGGGTTAAGAACGGCAAGAAATACCTTGTATTTTAATTCAGTCTGGGGTCAGACGGTTGGTGGCGAAAACCGGCAGAACCAAGCTGAAGGGCAGCATTCCACGCGATTTCGCCTATTTAAATAGGACATGCTCTGCGGTGAGAAGAAAAAATACGAGAAGAACATGCGGCATATTCTTGATGACAGAAGCTTCAGATGATATGGTTTAAAGGTTCATTATGTATCTCTCTACTGCACGTTCAATGTGCTCCAAATCTTATGCTTGAGCATGTAAATACAATATTTAGAACACATAAAGCAAACAATAATTAACAGAGAAGGGAATAAAATAAAGATCATAACTGAATGATACAAGTTTTACAGAGAAGGGGTGGCGAATCCATGGCAGGCGTGAATATTTTGCAAGTGAAATTATGCGAGTGGTATCTTTGATACGAATTTCCCATTAAAATATATATACAAAATCAGTTATTCTGAATATATTTTATTCTTTTTATGATAATATAAAATTTTCAAATACAAAATCTTTTTGTATTTGAAAATTATATATTCAAATAAAAAATCTTTTTGTATTTTATTCTTTAGGTAATTTTGGAATAATAACATAAATTGTATTTCTACATCACGCTAGTCTTGGGTGCCACATTGCTACAATGGGCAATATCTTTTATACTAAGAGATAAAGGTTCTCCAAGCGCCGAATAGCGGCGACCGTCTAAGGGCGATTACCGGGAAACTGATAATCGTTTAGAGGTCCCAGTTCTTCAGAATCCCGATGTACATTTCGGAAACAATGCTTCCATCTTCATAGGGGGTCCAATGCTGAATGATTCAGCACGGCCTTAGACGGTCGCCGCTATTCGGCGCTTGGAGAACCTTTATCTCTTAGTTCATTGACCGCCGAGTTCCTTTTTTCTCCTTCTAGCAATATCTTTTATGACTAAAATTTTGTCAAAGATTTTGCCAATGAAATTATTTATTTATTATTATTAAATATGATGGGGAAAAATAATTTTAACTGAAAGGAAATATATGGTTTACTCCAAAAATTTTAGAAATACATCACATTTGAAAACAATAATCACAATGTTGAAACTTGAAGGACATAAAAGTAATGAAATGGACCAGAATTTTCATTAGCATAACAAAGATTTAATATTTTAAATAATGGTACAGTTCAATAAAAATCACATTCTAATTGAAATTTCCATTCTGACGATGATAATACGATTCTTTAAGTGAGCTCAATAAGAAATTAATTCAGGCATTGGTCATCAGGAATCTCATGGAAAATATGGCGTACAATTGTCACAGTTAAGATCCTTGGAATTGATGAAGATGGCGACTGGCTTCTCTCTTCCATTTACTCGTTTCTTTCAGTTAATTTAAACCTAAGTGGACTCTCTGGTTTGAGAAGGAACTTGCAGGAGAATTTCACATCCCCATAGTTGTACTCTACTCGGAAATTACGAAGCATCTAGAAAAAAATAAAATTTGTATAACTATCCAAATATTTCCTCCGAACTTAGACGAATTTTTCCTTCATTTCGCAATTTATTGAAAATCACAACAGTTTTCGACGGAAAACTATGCCACTTAGAAATGAATTCTTACGCTTCACTTTTAATCGTGCGGAAAATACTCTGTATCAGCTTGTACTCATCAACACTATTTATCCCCTTTACCCTGAAACTTTCTATTGGGCAGTGAGCGGAAAAAATGCCTCTCTCTTTCATATGACATTTCACCTTATTGTTTGTCAAAAACGGTTACTCTAAGAGAAAAGTTTCCTTATCCCTCAAACATTCGACTCACTTCCTGTGGCATGTTGCGTCAATAATCTCTCTTTAATATATTCAAATTTTACTTATTTTACACAGCATAGTCATTGGCATTGCATTTTATTAATTCAATTCTTCTTTCGGAACTTTCGTGCCATCTTCATCTAATCGCCCGACGTCTTACCTTGATTAATACCACAGCGATTTCCATTTCAGCGAATCTTTTTCCAATGCAGATCCGAGGACCGAACCCAAACGGCCTGCACACAAATGGGTGGGCCTTGACCGAGTTATCAATGTCGTAGTCTTCTTTTGAGCCGATAGAACTCGGTTTGTCTCCCGGTCGAGTATTCAGCCACCTCTCCGGAACGTACCGTGATGCTTCCGGGTAGTGTTCGTCCAACCGACAGAGAAACAAGTGACTCAAGACGACGTTCACCTATTTCAAATATTCAGATTTAATAGGATATGGAAAATTCACATAGATCTGTATTAAATAATTTTTGAACTATCTCATGGTTATTAGAGAATAATATAATTGGATCGGAAATATTACTTAAGTACAACTTACGTTTTTAGGAATGCGGTAGTTCCCTATTGTGACGTCTTTCACCATCCCACGAACATTTATGGGAGCTATGCCCAACATCCTGTAGGAATTCAAGTCAATTTATTGATCAATTCTTGTTAGAGTGGAAAGTTGAAAAGGAATAAGATGCGCTTACTTATAGAATGATGACGAAGATAATTGAATATATGAACAATGTGTATCAGTCAATTTTATCCGTTGCTTATCATCGCAAAACTTAATCACAAACATAATTTGTTAGGTAAAAAGCTCACGATTTTATAATGGTTACTAATAGATAACTAAGTAATAGCCTTAATATTAAGATTAATAAATAATATTTGAGCATTGGAAGTGGCGAGATGTAGTTAATGTATTCCACTGTATCTTTAAAAACTTTTTGAGAGTTTGAAGGTATCTTTCGATGAATAATATTCATCTGGAATTGAGTAGAAGTAATTCCAGACCTTTTCATTAGATAAATATCTATGAAAATCTTTCAAAAGACACGAATATTACGTCTGATACGTAAAGCAACTAGAAGAATCTTCTTCACTGACTGTTCTTGGGTCGAAATTTATGATGGAAACACATATTTTAGGTTATTAATTTCATAATATCTTCCAAAGATTTTTAAAAGATCAAAATCTTATAAAAATCTTAGCAGCAGCAACTCGGTTATTCATAATTTATATTAAAAGTAAAGGGAATATTTAACTGGCTATGTGTACCTCATACTCTCATTAATACAGGCCTTCAGGTACTTCATGCTCTCTATCTTTTCAGTCGTAATTTCATCATTCTTTTTCGGCAGGAACATCTTAAGCTCACGGAATAGATTTTCTTGCTTCTTTGGGTTTATAGATAGGAGGTATAGCGTGTTCGCCACGCTGAACGCCGTCTATTAAAAAGAGAAAATAAAATTGGAAGGAAGGAATAGTTATGTATACTAAAATAAAGTGGTTAAAGTTAACAGATATTAGCAGGGTTGTGCCGAGCCATTTTGCCACCTGTTATTTTAAATTTATTTTCCTTGACTTTAGTCAAAATAATTAGTAAAGGAAAGGAAATAATTAGTCTCCTTACTGAAAGATACAACTATTTTTGAATCCAATATCAAGAAAATGACGACATTAATATTCAACTCTGCGCCCCCGGGGAGAGGCGTCTGAGGCCTCTGGAAATTCTCATAGAATGGGATAATGGGATGTCTGATCCCTTCCCTAAAAATCATAAGGTGTTTTTGGACAGGTTATGTAGATTTTGACATGTTATTAGGTTGTAAGACTACTTTAGATGTAAGTTAGTATATAAGACTACCCTGGGGGTTACCACCAGACTTGTGCCACAACTGCAGTTGATGTGGTAATAATGATAGCAATCTAAATATCTTGGTTAGTTTGGAGTGAGTGAGTGAGGAAGAATTGTTTCGATGAGAATAAGTATGACATTTGCGGGAAGGGCTTCATTTGGCCTAAACGATAGCGCGTCTAGCTTTTGCGAAGGCGGTCCTGAGTTTGATCTTGAGGAAGTCCAGCTTTCCGAAATGTGGATGGCGCTAGGAAAGTAATCCAGCCAAAATGTCAATACTGCAACCAAATTTGCCATAATTATTATTCACCATTATCACTATCACCAACCGATCTCCTAAGATATGAGAATGAGAGTTCGAAAGACAAGGATGTATGTGGGAAAATAATTCTTATAAGATGTTCTGGGTATATATTTTGATTGATTCCCTTACAATTAGTAAAGCAATTAGGCCTGACAAAGAATCTTGTTGGTCGTCTTTAGTTACGGTGGGACTGTTGTATATAGTGGCTTAAAGAAGTGAGAGCATCCGCCCAATGAGTGGCGGATCCAAGTTCGGGTATGTTACTAAATGTTCTTAAGAAAGATTAGGTGCGGTTAATGAATGTAAAATAATTTTCTTCCACAAAATACGTTGTGATATCTGGTTTCCGTTGTCAACCAAGAGTGTATAAACCTATAATCCCTTTATTTACTAGCTTCATATTACGGTTTTGCCACGAATTTCGTTAATAGAAAAGGTACTCATTCAATCGATCAACTTAAGAAAATTGAGTGGTTTCCGTGAGGAAAAATTGGCTCATAATCATCCATTTCACTAAGTTAACTGAGATATACATTCCAATGTTAGAAAATGACAGCGGTTTCACTTCGCTTCAAATTTTTCGCGAGAGAGACAACTATATAAAGAAAGCGTCATAAACATTTCCTCTTGATGGAAGAAAGCTTTATTTTGCAATAGGAGTTCCATTCTGTAGTATCGTGTTTCCCGCTTTTAATCTTCGCCCGAAAATCTCCTTTCTAAATCGCCTCCGTTTCTTTGCGAAACGTTCCTTCTATGATCGGATTGGCTCCGCCTCCTTTTCATCTCATTCAATTTCACCTTTTCCAAGACTTTCACTTTTACATTCGTAACATTATTGACCTTCGTGTTTTATGCCTTTATAGTAAAGAAGGAGATTATAGATCGATGCCTATATTTTCCGAGGCGGTGTGGTATCTCTATGAAATAGAGTTCCCTCCAGTTTATCTGCTATATGTAAGTAGTATGATATTCGGGATTCTTTATGAGTAGATATCTAGATATGGCCAACGAATCATCGGTATATATGATGAATCTCTTCCAGCAGACTTTGCACGGAAGAGATACGAACTAGGATTTGTTACGTAAAGGCAGTATTCGGAATGATTTAAGGCCCGCTCATATATATAAAAAAAATACTTCCTGAAGCAGGAGAGATATTTTTTATAAATTTAATTTGGAATCTCGTTTTATGAGGAGCAAAATTTGTATTTCGAAAAAGAATTATTGTGATTCTAACTTTTAAAGTTTGGCATAGAAGGTACATAAATTATTAATTTATTGTGTTACGACATAACGTCAAATTTTGTAAGTAAAAGAGGACAGTATGAAGAAGTGCAGAGAATATTGGGAAAATCGCTGACTCTGTAAAAATTAATTTCGTCCATATTTAAGTCCCTTATGGGTCTTTACTGTTTCTGTTTGCGGTGACGTATCTTTAAAGTGGTGATCGAAGAATTGAGCAGAAGAGGAAGAATTAGTATGATGTCCTACTTGCAGGATGGACAGGTCTTTTGAAATATGACAAATGAAGCTCAGGATAGGGTGTGTTTGGAGAGTCGATTAATATCTGTACTCAGATAGTTTTGCTGAAGATGAAAAATCATGCTCATTTGGGCCATACCAGCCAATCTTCCTATCTATAGTATGACTATTCCGACATAAACCTCTGACACTCCTGCTTCACAGTGAAAGTTAATTAAGGAGAGCTTACTAACAGTGTCCACGCCTGCTGCCATCATATCCAGTGCCATTACACATGCAGTCCGTGGATCCGAATCCGCCAACAAAAGCCTCTCAAGCACACTTGGTTCCCTTTGCTCACTTCCTTTCCTTTCCTCCATTCTTTTCATGGCTTCTTTGATGTATTTGTCTGCTACCCTGCGAATAATGTTCATGATTATAGCCTAGGTTTCCTCTTTAAACATTATTTATCAAACTAAGAAGATTGCAAATAGAGTTTGCTTAAGAACTATTTCTTCGGAAATTAATCACATTGTGAAGTAATCGTGGGCTCTTCCGAATTTTTTCCAAGTTGGAGTACTTATTATCTTCCAAACTGGAGGTCTCAGTTCGAGTATTTCTGAAGTTGTGAAGACGTCGTGAACAGCTTGGATCATCTTCTGCGGCTCGGAATCCGAAGCAAGGTTTGCTTGCAAGCATCCAAGGCGAGTGTCAAGGGCAACCATTGCGATAGCTAAAGATCGAGAAAATGGTCAACACGTCAGACTTACATAGTAAGCAAGGAAAACATTGAACGAAATTTCAGTTTAGAAGATATGGCTTTAGTCTTTATCGAACAGTTATTACCAGCTATTGATGTTGATAAATACCATCCATTGGGAAATTTTAGAATTATTTCAGTCTAAACAGTTTCAGATTGATCATATTTTTGAGGGGTATCGTTTCGGAATGAATCAGATTCCATTAGTTAAACGCATCACTTCATACTTACATTCAAAGGACCACTTGTGGATTTCATTCAAGAAATTCTCCGGCATTTCACTTTTCGAATCCCTTAGACTCTTGACTCTGCCAAGAAAAGGATGATTCCGAGTATTTTGCGAATATTGTACTATATAAATAAATTTATCACTAAAAATTATATCCAACAATTAACTAATTTCAAGGTTATTCCAATGTGTTGATCATCATTAATGAAGTATGTTTAACACTGATAATAAATTAATTGCACAAAAGCACGAATTCGTAGTTTTGTGTCGTTCATTAATTGAAAGGGTCTTTATTAAACTATCACTAAGCATGTTAACTATAAAATTAATGATTTTCATGTTCATAGACAACTCCTGTGCTGCAATCTCGTTCAGAATAAATGATTTACAGCGGCAAGATGTCCTTTCTTTCAGTCTTTTCTTGAAAATAATGAAAAATTCTTTAAAGAACGAATGAATTCGACATGAGAGTTATTGAGACGTCACAACTATTAGTTTGACTGTAAATGAAGAAAATATTCTTAAGGATGAAGCGGAAATTAAAAGCTAGAAATCAGTTTCGGAAAATTAGAGGTTGCTCTAATGGCGTTTTAAGTCATAGAGGGGAGAATAGCTACGAAATAAGAGAAAAGAATAGCTGATAGGAAAAATTAGCTATATAAGAAAATTTGATATTCATATGATTAGTAAATTCGCTGTAATAAGGCAATTACTTTTATTTCCTTACCTTTCCACGAAATCGTCAGCTATGTCACAGATTGGTTTCAAGTACATGTTTGCTATCCTTGGCTGCATCAATGTAGGGTTTACTTTAGTTCTAAACTTTCTCCAACCCTCTCCAGTTCTGTTTTTTGGAAGAATTCAAAGTCATGGAATCAGAACTCGTAAATAGATGCAATAAAACCTTAAACAGTGATCCTTGAAGTTATTCCTTCGACAATTATCGAATGGAAATACATTTATTGTTAATGATTAAGGACTTCAAAGCAATAAATGACCGATCTGTTGCTTCCACTATAATGTTTTTCCATTTACATATAATTTACTTTCAACGTATTACGTTAGATGGGGTGGAAATTTTAATGATTTTTTTTTTATTTTCTCCATGTGTTTGGCGGTTCGTTAGAAAGTATTTTCCTCAAAGAAAAAGATGAATAAAAATCTCCACAAGTATTTACTTATGCATGAATTTTACTATAAATCGTTCTTCAATGATTTCTATGTAGTACTGGCATTATCCACCGAAAATATAAATGTTTTCACTAAAAATGCAAAGATTGCATTATGGTTAAGTTTCCTTGAGATATTAATGTTTACTTTTGACTTTGATCTTCCTTGCTACATTAAAAAAGCTGTTTAAAAGCAAATTAAACAAAGATACGTTTTATGATTGTTGGGCCCTTCAGTTACGTAGATGTAATTCCATGGCTTTTTATATACCAATATAATATCAAACGAACTTATGCTCATATCAAATCATCATATCCCAAATAAACTTACGATTTTTTAAGCTTAATTCATATGCACTTCATTATCGCAGTATTTGGACAAGATAGCTTTATGATAAATCAATTTTCAAGATTTAAATTGGTTCACCTTGAAGAATAATATTTGTCAAACATCATTTAAATTATTCAGGAATCATTCCACTACGTGTTACCTTACAAACATTTCATTAGAATTTTTTATATTTAAGAAGGAGTTAGAGCCATAGGTATCTCTATCAATGTTTCATTGAGCATTTCTGTTGAAATTGAATTTATAATGAGGATTTAAAGAATTGAATAGGGTAAATATACATCATAAGCTTACTCAGTCAGAAGACCCCCGACTCCTTGAAAATAATCGTTCCTCACTACCTTGCGATAGTGAACTAGAGTCTGTAAGACTCCCTTGTCTGGACATGGACCTTCCTTGCGGTAGACTTGCTCGATAAGTTTCGGATCGAAGAGGAAGATCGTGTCTCGGCGACCTGGTATATTACCAAGTTTCACGATTTTCCCATATTTTTCCATAAGCGTCTTGCTCTGAGCAATCAAGTCCTTATCTCCCAATTCACCTGGACCAGAAATATTATTTTATGTTAGTTATTAGCTTCCAGGATAGAAAAATGTTCTAAACATCGTTATTAAATCATGTAGATATAGACTTTCACTATGCCTTTACCTATTCCAGAGATGAACTGGTGGAGGTTGCCGATTATTGGCAGAGGCTTTGGTCCTGGTATTTCTTCATATGGCCGTGCATTCTCCCAGCTTACCTCGATTGCCTTTTCTTCAGATTGTCGAAATGAAGTTGCATACCGAACTGAACAGGTCAGCGAGGGTGATTTAGATAGTCTTAACCCTCCTCTTAGCATAATGATTGATGTGCTGAAAATCGTCGAGCAAACTGTTAACAACTTCCAGCCTATTCATCATTATCTTCCAGAGACGAGATTAAGGAAATTGCCCGTGATTCAAAATGTGAAATTTCTAAGGTTGGAAGTAATGAAATGAAAACCAGCAACATCATGCAACGTATTCGATTAGGCTAAAGAGAAATTCCTTTGAATTGTGAGATTCGGTTACGGTGGAGTGGCCAACTCTATAGATCACGCGTCAGTTATTTCATTTCCATTTTAAGTGCGTCATACAAACTTCAGGGCTCCGCCATAAATGATAATGGTGCGCGATAAACTACCATAATCTTATGTAATAATCTTCTTTTTGTACATATTTATATATTTCTTTATCCGATGTCAGGAAATCCCGAAGAAATACACGGAAGTAATTTTGAAAATTAATATCACTGCTTCCCGATGAGAAAGAATTACGAAATTTAGAAATTCGTTAGAATTCCAATGGACGACTCGAAAATACTCCCATAAGAAATGCTGAATTCGGTTCTAACTCATCGATTGCAGACTTTTTTCTTTTGTAGAAGTCAGTATTTGGGAAGGAGGGCTGACATTTCATGGAAAAAGGTAAATATTGGAAATCGAAATTCAGCAATATATTTATACGATTAATTTTACCTCCTGTACTGTAAATAGTTCAAATCTGGATTTAGAAGTTAGCATTTAGAAATAATAAACGTTTTCGTTCTCAAAAACGAAAAGATTTTGCCGTCGAAATTATTTCGAAGGGAACAACATAATCAAACGCGATATTGTTTGTTTCTATCAAATAAACAAATACTATCCACACCAATGTCTTATGTATAGAATCTATGTACTACCAACTTTATAACAGAAATATTAGTAGACATTTTCAAAGTAAAATATTTCCGATCGTCTTTCATCAACAAGGGAGATAAAAGGAAAATAAAGATCCCCGAAAATTTTTGACTAAAAATGAGCCATTTAAATATACAAAGGGATTCAATGGTGTGAGTTTAAGCGATTCCCAGATTGCATCAGGTTCGAAGAATTATTCGAGTTATTCGTTAAGAATTACCTCTCTATTTATACCTTCAGTTTCTATCGCGTTCATTTAAAATTCGAGAGATTGATTCTATTTTTGATATCTCATCAGATCGATTAATCTTATTTTTGATCAGAGGTATGCGGTAACAGTTTTAGAAATTTATAGCTTAAATTTACCAATTTGACGGAGGAATCCTATAGCAAACTAAAATACTGAGCTCTTCAGATCTTATGGGCAAATTAGGCCGTGTTTGTATTTTGTGTATTAACTACGCTGTATTATTACGTGTGTGTATTAAATTACGCTTGAAATTTATTATTATTTTTCCCTAGATTCATTACTCTACTTGTAATCATGTAATACACCTTTCTTTGTGTATATGTTATTGGTTAACCATTCCTAGTCTCTAGCAACGTATTTGTTTAATTTCCGTAAACATATACAGTATTATGTCCTAAATTTGCACCCTGCTAGCCGCCTTCCGTATTGTGTCTTAGGATGCATGCATCTTGTCTTAATTATCATGTGCATCCACCACGTTATCTTGTCAGATGGTTACTGTTCCGTTTCATCCGGAAAAATATATCTATGAACCAACTCTTCATAGCAGCTACTTCCTTGATTTAAATCTTACAATCAGATCATTCCGAAAGGTAAGGTGGACGCGAAATATCCGCTACGTCTACCGAGAACGAATGATCTCTGAACTCATGGAGCAACTTTAAGCTGCTTTTTAATCTTTAGTACTTTAGCGATTCCTTTCCTATGTCAAGAAACATCTTTGTAAATCATTTTCTTTCTGTTTTATTTTGATTCAAATATACGTAAATATTAAAAAATGCGCTAGGGACTGCAATTCGAGTGATATATAATAAATCGGGTAATCCTAAATATTTATTACTCGTTTATAGAATAGTAAAAACAATTTAATTCCTCCTTTGGGTATAAAAATCAAGCTGTGTGTCGGGTTGTAAAATACGTTAGTGTTTCTGCGTATCTCTACCTAATAAGCTATGAGGGACAACTCCCGTATACGGGATTTTAAGAGGTACTGCCTGTCAGGAAATTTGGCGTATGCGTAGTCGAAAAGTATGCGTAGTCGAATCTTAGGAAAGTTAAAAATTTGTCTTGGATAGTCAAGATCTTTCAAAAATGTAAAAGCAAAAGCTTTTTTCACTTCCTATTTTGATTTCAGACTTACAAAATGTTCACCGTAAACCAACAATACTTTTGGCGCAAGGCTTGCACATACATTGAGCTCGGATGCCGCCTAAATACACATATCTGAAGGGATATTGATTGTAAACATCTATAACTGATAACTAGAATAACATATAATAATGTTGCTATGTTACACGATAGTAATATTTCACAGTTTTCAAGGCGATGCGTGAAAGAATTAAATTGGTGGAAATAGGACAATAAATAGAACGTCTATTCTCAAGCCCAAATCCTCGGAATTATGGAAAGAGAATAATGCATAATAGAATGGTTTTTATGGATACAAGTACATGACGTACATGCCTACATCGAGAATTTCACTTTATCTTGTATGGAAAATCCAATCCTATGCTGTGCCAACGCATATGGAGCGTAAAATGCTAACTTATATATCGTGTAGAGAAAACAATATAATGGATATCACAATAGCAATGTTACGTAGATATAAATTACCAAGCGAGCGTAAACATTCATAAAGCAAAGCCTGTCTTTTGAGCGAAAGTGAGTTGAAGGTTCAAACCAGTTAGTATTCGGACGATTATGCTGTCGCTAACGTATGACGTTGCTAATCAGCTGAGCAATCATGACGTCAACGCCTTACTATAAAAGTAAACTACACCTGAACATAATTTATTTAAAGTACGTTCAATTCATAAATCAACGGCATTGAATTCAGGGGAAATATTACTTTAGCGTATATGAAAGAGACGAGTCAGTAGATTAACACAATTATCTTTTTCTTTATCAAAAATATTAATTATTTTCTGAACATATCCCTACATAATAAAGAATGTAAAGGAAAATAACTTACGGTTTCTATGTGCGTTGATTAAGTTCCTTGTCTACTTGATCCCGCATCAGAAAATTCGATCGAAGGCGAATTCAGATCGAA
Organism: Pachydiplax longipennis; assembly: GCA_036926295.1. Classification (NCBI taxonomy): domain Eukaryota; kingdom Metazoa; phylum Arthropoda; class Insecta; order Odonata; family Libellulidae; genus Pachydiplax; species Pachydiplax longipennis. Next base: position 26,320,478 of record JAVFKF010000012.1, read on the forward strand.
AGAAAGCGTCATCAGAGGCGAGATGTTTGTATGGGAGTGCAATCTTATCACTCCGCTTATCAATTTTGGCTGAAACCTCCGAATATGAGGCCTCTCGTATCTCATTCCTCTAGAAGACGCCCTCGCATTGGAACCATGGTGATTTATTTTATCAAAATTGTACAGATAGCTTCAATTTTCCGCTCTAAAATATTAAAATGATTCTATGCTATTGATGTTACTACCAATTCAAGGGAAATTAAACCATCACCTCTACGAAGATAATGTCTAACAACGTATTTTAGACGTTGTTGATAAGAAATTAAACAGAATAGCTAAAAAATATTTTGGTAATGAATCATAATATCTCTGTTAATATTCAGAATCTCTGGAAAGTTCTCGTAAATACTTCAAAATGATTTAATTAATCGCTTCATTTAAGAATTTCATCTTGAAATGCACAAAAAGTAAATAAATGAGCTTGATCTTTAATTTTAATGTTTTAAGGGATGTCCATATGTAATATATAACTAACCATGGTTGTAGCCAGGAATTCATCGAATCAGAGATTACGATTACAATCCCTCATTCTGCTTGCGTAGAATGACCAAAAGGAGTTTGAACATTAATAAGATGTACGAATGCGTGATTAACTTTCATAACCTGGGGTCGTATTTTGAAATGAAACTTCGTGGGAATGCAGGTTATAGAAGTTCAATTTTAATTTCGAATTACCACTAGATGAAGGAGAATTGGAAGTACCTCAAGATCAATCTGATGTCATATTAACCAATTTCACGCAAAATTTGTAAAATTCTTTTTTCTGCAATATCAATATTCTTTACAATTAAATATTTAAAAAAATTTTTGTTCCTTCATTCTTCCCTGTCTGTTATTTTAAGCTTCAGAGGAGTCACTGGTTTGATGAACAATTTATTCTTGTATTCTATGTCTTGATGCTCGTACTCTATCTTGAAATTCCGTATCATCTGAAAATAGAGGAAGCAATTTCATTTCCATCGACGTCATAACCCAACGATAGATAAATCCAACATAATTTAATAACCTGGAAAATTTTCATAACTGCCTATAGATCAAAGAAAGATAATAATCCTCCTTTCTTGACACTACTTCTCAAGATAGAAAGATACTGAAATAGAAAAGAGAAATTTCTCCTTGAATGTAACCAGATTCGATTAGAATCTCAAAGTCAAGCAGTTTTCTTGGAAGTAAGAAACACATACAAAAGTCGATAATCATACCATCGAAATTATCTGAAATGAGGATTAGATACAGCGAGCCAAATCCTCAGTTGAGATTAACTTGGGGCAAAATGTGGATCAGATTGCTTAAAAGGAAGTTAGAAGAAATAACCCCTATTCTACTCTACAGATTTTTTTAAATAGAAATCAAACGAAAAGGAAAAAGGCACCAAGATCAATCTAGATCAGAATTTCCTAAGCATTTAATTTTAGTGGTATCTTTAGCTGCTAATCCTATAATAACTTCCTAACATTCTCGAGCAGTGTTTCCAAAATTTTATCATGCTAACGCACCGTTAACTCGGTCCATTTAACGCATACAACTTCACCCGATAGACTTCTGTAAAAATTATTATCTTTACGACCTAATGCGGAAGATAATAAGAAGCAAAATAAAAACTGTAATCATAAAAAAATCAACTAAATAACTAATTGGTAATTGAATTGTTAATGTAAACCTAGAGGATTCAATTGAGATAAAGAAGATAGGCATCTCCTATAAGATAAGCATCTCCTAGACTAGACTAGCATAGGAGGGTAACATTACCCACTTTGGGAATCTCTATTCTATAGTGATAGTAATTTATTGAAGGTTTTAATTTTTCGTATTTATCTGTTAATAAAAAGTAGGATAGATCCCAATCGAAATTTGCTGTTTTTCACTTTAGCTACAAAGGCCTTTGATAGATATTCGCGATTAGGCTTTAGAGGTTGGAAGAGTACAACAATTTATGATTAAAGCCTATACATTTACCTTGATTATTAGAACTTTTAATTCCATGTCAGCAAATCGCTTTCCGATGCAAATTCTCGGTCCGAATCCGAAAGGTAAAATCGCAAACGGGTGCCCTCTTGTGTCCCTAAAAGAGTCGTAGTCTTCGGCCGAACCAATTACATGTGCTTCATCTCCAGGACGAGTCTTCAGCCATCTTTCTGGAATGTACCGCGTTGATTCCGGATAGTACTGATCCATAAGGCCACAGAGCATATGTCCCAGTACGATGGTTACCTACATTATACAGGAAATTGTTTAGTTGATTAATCGGGGATTTTTTTCAACATAGAGAGAAGAAAATATTTAACCTACATTCTTAGGAATCCGATAATTCCCTATGACGGTGTCCTTTGTCGTTTCACGTAGATTAAATGCATCGATTCCCAATAATCTGTGAAGAAATAAAATTTGAGTATTATCCTGATTGTTTGCTTTCGAATTCTAAACGCATTATAAGTTTTTGATAGCATCTTTTTCTGCTAAAGGCCTTATTACCATGTGGTTGTGAGCCAGATAAATTATTCCATATTACTACTGGTTATGGATTATCAAAATGAAATTGAAGATATTAATATCAAAGCGAGGTTAATGAAAGCTTTTTAATGCTTGTTTTTATTATTAAACATATATTTTATAACAATTGCAAGTTTATTTACCTTTTTATATGATTGGTTTAAATTTATTTCCCTATCAAAGAGTCTTTTCCCTGTTAATTTATCCTTCAATAGTTATTTAGAATGCAGTGTGTCGTAGGTTATCGTTGCAAATGCATGTTTTCTCTGACAGCGCAATTTTATAAATCAAACTTAAGAAATACGATCAAATCATTGGTAACAGCAAACCAGTTTCTATAACTCCTGTGAAGTATTCTAAAGAATATTCAGCATGGTCAAAAGTCAAAAATTTCTACTTGTAAAGGCGTTGAAATATTTTTTGTAAATATATGCCACTTCAAGGAAATTTTTACGTTGTGATGAGTAAATAAAACGGATAATATCTCAAGTTACATTATTGATGTAGACGGAGAGCCTTAATAATCATTTATATTATAATTACTATTCATTCTTCAACTTTTGAAGTACCTCTAATTGGCACCTACCTCATGCTTTCTTTTAGGCAAGCCTTCAAATACTTCATATTTTTTATCATATCCAGCGTTATTTTATCATTCTTGTCTGGAAGAAATTTCATAATTTCCTTGAAAAGGTAATCTTGCTTATCTTGATTTCTCGCCAGAAGATAAAGCACATTCCCGGCTGTTACGGATGTCTATCTTGAATGAAAACAAGACCAATAATAGTTGCTGACTGAATAGAATAATTCCATTCCAAATTGCTTTATAATTATTCTGAGTCGAATTCGTGTCGTATGGTAAAACCCGCCGATATTGTAACAATATCACTTTCAGAACGCAATTTAAATTACTCGGATAGTCCATTTTCTCTCCTTGAGAAGTCTCTTTTTTCTGAGTTTTAATTTTTAATTAATTTAAAGATAAGTGTGGTAACGTGTAAACGCTTGGCAAAATCTTTCTGCCTTAAATACCTTATGATATGATGTTTAAAATTGATTTGGGAGATTTTTGACATATTTCTTTGTGTATTACTAAACTTTGCCCATGCATCTGTTTATTTATTTCATTAATGAGTTAATCAGTTTTATCAAAATTTGTGGGTAATTTAAGCAAGCAACTGTATTTAATAGTAGTTGATGCATAGTAAAATCTTTGGATGCTAATCCGAAACTGCAAGGGAACCAAATATGTTACTAAGCTAATATTTCATATATTTTGGAGTGTGTCAAGACAGTGACAACACGACCTCCAATAAATTTCACTCACCGTATCAATTCCTACTACCAACATATCGGTAGCCATGACGCATGCAGTATTAGGATCTGAGTCTCTAAGTAATAGCTCCTCTAATATGCTTGGCTGCCGAGTAACCTTGATTTCCCTTACCATCATTCTCTTCAGAGCTTCAGTCACACAAGTAAAAGATGCCCTGGAATGAAATTTGTTATTATATATCTATTAAAAAATCATTCAATGTCCTTCCACATAATGTTGAAGCTGGATTTTAAAATTATTTAGTAATTCAAATAAATGAATTACGAAATCATAAAAGAGCCGGCAAATCGATATATAAGAGTATAGTGAGAACTTCTTTTCCAATTAATGTATTAAATTTCTGTGCTTTATTTATTTTCCTACTTACTTATATGAATTTTTAGTTTAATACGTTGATAATAAAAGGTATTGATTATCTTATTGTTGTTGATTAAAGGTATTGATCATTTATGAATAATCATAAATAACTTCTGGAACACCCAAAACCTAAATCATAAATCGTTTTACTCGATAGGAATGTTTAAACAAAATTGATGGAGATGAGAGTTTTTTGGAATTCTAATATTACGTTAAACATAGCTACAGCACATTGAATAAATTGCGTTATTTCCAAAAATTTTTATTCTTGATTCTCTTTTATGTTCTAAGTTATGAAACCAGAGTTATCACCAACTTAAAATTTATTTAAGGTTATCAATTCAAATTGGTAGGAATCTTTACCTGAATATTAAGAAGGCAATTGCATTTTACTTTTATATTTATAAAATTTATTTATCACTAATATGAACCAATGTAAAAACATGTCCTCTGTTTTCCGTCATTCCGATACACTAATTGCGCAGTCTTACATACTATCTTTCTCCGATAAAACAGTTGCCGTTATAATTATCGACGAACTTACTCTGTTAAGTGATCCATAGCTCTAGTAAATTTGCGCCAAGTTGGAGTGGATATTAATTTCCAAATTGGAGAACTCTTTTCCAGTATTTCCATGCTAGCAATGACATCTTCCACAGCATCAATCATTTTTTGTGCCTCAGACCAAGGCTTGGAGTCCTTTTCCAGCAATCCAAGCTGCTTGTTGAGGGCAATCATCGAGATATCTTGTGAAAAGTTATTACCTTTTATCATTTGCAAAAACTTCGGCATATTCTCATAAGATATTTTTCGGTTATCAATAAACATAAATTAGAGTATAGCTTAGCCACCCAACTTACTTTCCAAGGCCCATTTGTTTAGTTCGCATCCAAAGTTGCTGGGAAGTTCACTTCTGATATCCCGCAATTTCTTCAGTCTGCCAAAGAAATACTTTTGAATACTTCTATTAATGATACATTGAAGGTATCATGAGCCATAGAAGTGTTCTCTGCTTATTTTGCTCTATACCTTTCTACAAATTTACCGGTGACGTCCACAATATGTTCCAAGTAGCCATCCGCCGCAGAAGTTTGCATCAATGGAGTATTAACTTTACTGCGGAATGTTTTCCACTCCTTCCCGCGCCTGGCAATTGTAACTCTATTAACACTATGTCTGTAAATGCTTTTGAAATTTACATTTGTACCATACGTTCAACTTCTCGCCGGGTTGAATAATAAAAATAAGAAGAAAAAGCTTCCATTCAGATCATGTAATCGACTTTCCTACGGAGTCAGTCGGTCACGATTGTAAGGACTCTTGATGTTAAACTTACTCAACAAGTATTCCCGATACTCCTTTGAAAATATTTCTTCTGTGTATCTTACGATAGTAACCAAGCGATTGAAAAGGGGCCCTATCTGGCCAAGGGCCCTCCTTGCGGTACCATTCCTCAATCAGTTTAGGATCAAAAAGCATTACGATGTCATTGTATCCAGGGATATTAACAAATTTAACCATTGACCCATATTTATCCAAGAGTCTTTTGTGATGGGATACCACTTCAGGATCGCCGAGATTCCCTGTAATTAGACATTATATACATATGCCTTATTTAATATTTTAACATTCCAAAGAAAATTTTGTACTTGAATGTACTTCGGTATATAAATACTCTCTGATTGAAATTACTACAATATCTCCTGTGTTTTCTGGTGAAACCTCTTATATCATGAATTGCTTGAGAGGAGATTTTTCACTTCCTATTTCCTTATAACTTAAGTGTTTTTTAAAAAATTAAATTGAGTAGGTCAAACCCCTTTCTTTGGTCCCTGCACTGCCCCTCAGTAAGGAAATAAAAATATCATACTTACAGTACTGTAGGCAATAGAAAGAAATAAATCTAATCTTCCGTTGATATCTTTAGAACCTTTTCCTCCGTGGACTTTACAACAATGTCACCAGGTTTTAAGTGGACGCTTTTCAATTAATGCTGAATTTTAGGAAATTTCGGGATATTTTTTCGATATTCTTGCAGTTTCGAATCGAAAAAAGGAATAAGAGGCTTTATGTATATTTTCATTCCATTTTTACTCTGTCGACTATTATACCATAATTTAACTCTACCATAAGGGTTTGCAAAATTAAATTAAAAATTAAACGAAGTCAAAAAGTGATGAAAAAACTTCATGTGTACTTCTTATGGAAGTGGGTGCGAAAGAACTAAAGTTGTACTTCAGACTCTGAGCACAAAATCATAGTAGCCTATTACCTGCGTGATGGCGAAATTTAAAGATTTATAAATTTTGAGTGGTTGTTCTAATTTTGTAAAATTTTCTGAAAATAAAAGTTTTTCATAGTGAAGATTTAAATGTTAATATGCGTTCCAAAGCGTTAAATTTTGCTTTATAATTTTAATTATTGGAGGTTTTAATAAAAAGGTTCCTTATTTGCAGAAGATTTTATCGGAGACCTTAAAGATAGATTGCGTAAATACGTAAGAGATTCGGGTTCCAGTTCCTACCACGGCAGACTTTATCTCCTTTATTTCATGATCTAAAATCAAGTATGTGGCCATGTGTTTCATGTATCTTAAATTGGTTTATGATACATCACCGAGCATAGCCGATTTATTTTAGATACTTGCCCATTCCTGATAGGATATGATGAACGTTCCCGATAAAAGGAAGTGGTTTTGGCCCGGGTATCTCTTCATATGGTCGAGCACTACGCCAACCAGCATCTTCGTTCCAATTTTGAGATGCTGAACTCAGGAATCGAGCAGATTTAACTAAAGAATATCTGGCTATGTATCCTGTGACTTTATACACCGGTGAAGCCATAATAAACTGAAATAACGAAATTTTATTGACCATTGATCGTTCAACCTTTTACAAAAATACTTTATTTGAGGGCATATATTTAAATTCGGAAACAAACGAAAAAGTGCTGTAGCTATCTTTAGAGGAAAGATTTCTTTGATTCACAAAATTAAGTTACGGCTGAAGAAATAAGTCAAATAGTGCGAGGCGTCGAATGCCAAAGAAAATAAATGAAGGAAGTATGCATAGTACCGTATTCATTTGCGAATAACATCCCTATCTCCAAAGATTTAAGACTAAAGTTATTCTTAGTTTTCATAGTGATTCAGTAATTATTTTATAAGATTCAATTCTCTATATAGAAGCACATATAATAGAGGTTATCAGTGAATTGGATAAGATAAATGTTATGAAACCTTTCTTCATTTCTTAAGTTTTGTTATAAAGATCAATATAAATGTATATCAATTTACATTAAAAGCTTTGAATTTTCATCTCACAAATCGTGGTGGCTTTGTACAAAATTCTCTGTCATTATTAAGATGCATTTTATAAATGGATTCGTGAGAAAGGCCATGAGAAGTTTTAACCGAAAACTTAGAATGCCTACTTTAAAAACAAAACAGATACTTGATTCTTATCACTTTGTCTACTATACTGTTTTTTTCCACGTTATCTCATGTCTCGACTGAAGTGCTGAATTCACCGTCTGATAAGAGGCAATCAAAGCCTGCAATTAATGCGTAATAAAAACTCACCATTCGCCGTATTCCACGTCCTTCCTGATCAGATATCTTCTACATTTTTTCCTCTGATCGAAGGTGTCTGCTGCACATAGAGATATTGGATCGAAAATCTCAGCTCGGCGTCCTCACGTGATTGCATCAATGCATCAGCAATGACTTTCTCTTGGACTAGTTTTTCATTGTTTCGCTTCACTTTTCCTATCGAATTTCGTCCGAGACGTTCGAATAGCAGACCGATTTTGGCAAGTACTAAGTCTCCGTCTGCATGACGAGACTATCGCCATAGCTCGGAGAGAAAATAAACATACGCCGACGCTGAAGCGCAATTCAAGGTCATTTTCCCTTTCGGGCAAAACTCACTCATACTGTGAATGCGCCAGTGAAAGGCGGTCCTTGAATTAGTCTGCATTTTGATGGATGGTATGTAAAAACCTATGATGGAATTGAGAAAATCAAGTTGAAGGCTGATCGGGCATTAACTGTGAAGTAATGATTGCTATAAGAATCGGTCGAGGAAGTATCAACTGTGGATACGTAGTTTGGATTTTTTTCTCGATTAGCCATATTCGAAAACCAGTGTGCACTGAGAATTAAAGTTTTAACTATGGGTTTCTGTGGTGGTGGAGTGGTGGTGATTAGCCATTATCACCTTAGTCGCGTACATGAAGTCATTCACAATGTAGATGATAACCCCTTGAATGTTAACTGGTTATCTTCTGCAAACTGAATGCAAAATGGTCTCACTGGTAATTTTAAAATTAAATGGAGGTTTGTCTAATTTTGCGCAAATTAATGAGATTTAGTATACGTTCATCTATAAATCATAATAGATTCATTGTCTTATGGAAACATTTTGTTCATGAGGAACAATTATCTACATAAGTGAAGAAAAAAAGACAGCCTTAATTATGGGAACGATTTTGTTATAAAATAAAAATTCATTCATAATTTTTCTACCTTTTGGTAGATTCATGTGCCCTAATTTTCCCTATTCAATGCTCTTTCTTTCGTTTCTTGAGATCCGCTATCGCCCATTATAGGATTTAACTTACGGCATGCCAGATTAACCAGATTTAACATATTTTGTCTTTACCTTTACTTCCGTCTTTTCCCTTGCATTCTGCTTTTCTATTTAACTTTATTTAGCCATTTCTCTTATATCAGTAACTATTTCCTCTGATATTGCTTAATTACTTCAGTGAAAACACTGTGAAATACTGAAACTGTAAAAATGATGAATTCCATATCTAAGCTTAGAAAAATTTAAGTGAAATATTTCTTGAATTATTTTATGTAAATGAAAATGTATCAAAATACTTTTATTTTCACTACTTTGTTTCTAGAGATCAAGTATCAACTGCCAATAGTTAATTAGAAATTCTTATATTCAGTCAATACACAATATTAAAACATTTTGTTACATAATACTTTGAAACATTTGCTGAATATGGGAGGTGCTGGTTCCCTTATCCTATAAAAAGTTAAATGAGAAATTTTAATGAGGCAGCTTACATACCTGCTTGGAAGTAGCTGAGCAATCACAATCTGATAAATTGATGGTGATATGAGTCTTCCACGCATCGATAGCTTACTTCAACGGCTTTCTCCTGTCATTTTTTAATCATTGAAGTGGAAAATTGACGTTTCAACTTCATTCATGCAGTGGTGTGTACTTAGAACCAAATTTTGATTCTTCCTTTAAAGCTAAGATTCCAAAATTTCGGTGAAAGAGAATCATTAACGTGAAGGGAAAGCGCTAGGGCTGGTTGAGTATAGAGGATCACCATAAAGTGCATCCCACCGTAATCTCAAGCAATCGGATGATTTCATCCGATGATAGGTTGCTCTTACTGCAGAAGTAATCGAAAATAACCAAGAATCACTCTAAAATATTTCTTCATATTCTGTTCAGTGTCCTAAATCTAGAAAGCGTCAACGAGCGAAATAGTTAATGATTTTTACAAACATTTATTGAATTTAGTGAATGAGACTTGTATGTAGGACCTATTGTTATCGCTGGGGCATATTAAAAGATATTTCGAGCTATATTTGGATTGATTGTCCTTTCTATGTTAAAATGTGATTGATTTCTTAAATACATCCCTTCAAGTAGGCGGATTTAAAACTGTAAAAACATGACAAGAAAAAGATAAGGACTCACGCTAGTGAAAGCTAATTGATACGTATGCTCAGTGTACTTCTAACAAAACCAAACCCTTTCACCACAATTTCTTTTGTTTACTCTGCTGCTCTTAAAGCAAAACACATTACAAATGAAACAGCTTATTCGATTAAATCTGAAAGTGGCCAATTTTTTCGTGATGTTAACATATAATAGCTGAAAATTTGGGATTATCGGGTTTACTCTTACGTGTTCGACGCGACATTCCTTCTTCGAGAAAATCGACCTCCCAAATCGAAATGAAATTCGCTTTCTCATCCTCAATTGTCTTTGTGAAACATATGATTGCTTAACCGCAACACTCATATCGCTAGCTTTCACTTGTCGTTCATCTTCCGAGTGTATTTTCCCAATACGTCTTCCGTCTTCTCGTTATCAGTTATAAGGAATAGCAAACATAATACATTCACCGATGTCTCTGCATTCAACTTCCTACAGCAGTGTCGTGCTTATGCAGTTCAGAGTTTATGGTAAAATAGTCATTTTATCCCTTGGTATGCATTTTATTCATTCATGTATTTCTATTGTGTATTAGAGGGTAAAATAGATATTCTAACAAGTTTCTAAATGAATCATATAAATATTTTTGTAAACATTATATTATAGTTTCATGCATTTTAATCCAATGTGTGTAAAATAAATAAATTAAACTCGTATATGAAATGAGATGTGTAACATTTTTCTTGTGATCATTTTAATGAATCTTTCCGTGTGTAGCTTGAATAAAAAATAACCTCAGCTTTCATCACTATCAAATTTCCGTTTGAATCAATGATCATTCATGTTGATCGATGAATTCGGTAAAAGAAATTTAACATTTACGTATGGTATATTCTAGAAGGAGAAAGTTTTGAGACAACAAGTTTGATTAATTGTAACCGATCACCGTATCCTTTGATAAAAAAAAAAGATCTTCGAGAATCGTTCATACGTTTATGATACTAAGAAGATAGATAGTCAGACCTTTTTCAGTCGGACATGCCGGTCTTGTTAAATAATCTGTAATGAGAGAATTTGTAAGATTATAAAAAGAGCACAAGTGAAGGTTGAGTATACAGCTGTATAAGATAATTATATATTTTCAGTAATTAAGGAACGTCCTCGAGAGACCGTAATTTTTTATGCAATCTAATTTGATATTATATAGCAGTAATATCTTTTATACATCTTAAGGAAGATATGTGATGATAGACAGGATAAAAATTTATACATTTTCTCAAGATAAAAAGTCTTGCCATACCATGTATGTATTATCTGTAACGACATCGCTATGCTCGTATATATATACAAAGTTGACAGTGATTGAGAAACTCAACTTATTAAATGGGATTATAACTGCTTCCACTGCACATCTCCGTCTTCGTTTCTCATCCAAAGTTGACCTGATTGACGCGAGATATTCTCGCAAAAAAAAGTCATTTGACTTCTCATCCGCGGATTAAACAAGTTTTGCCGCTTTTAATCTGACTTTTATCATTCAGTGAAAATCAGGACATCGAACCGTAAAATTTTTCGTTCCGGTTTTCTCTCCGGTTCAACGAAATAACAAGCTATCGGCTTAGTTCCGATTTGCTCATCCTGCCTAAGTCGAGCCAGTTTGAACCAAATCTTTTTTAATCCGAACGTTGAAAAATTCTCTCTTTAATCTACGAGTATGTTATCCCTCTTAAAGTTTGTTTTATCATTTCTGGTTTTTATCGAATACACTACATTATATCTATCTTTCTTTCTATCTCCGAAATCTGTCCAAAGTATAGTTACGAGAGTTTGACGTGGAAATATACAATTTTTCTATGACTTTTTCGTTTGTTTCCTTATATTCATTTGTTATTCTATTATATGTTTAATTTATTGTTAATCGTCAGCAGTAATTGGCTTTGTGCTGTATGTTGATGCTTGTTAATAAATAAATATCAAATTTTAGCATACTACTTGGTAATAATTAGCTGAAAGACGTAGCTGCACATGTTTCTTATCTTTTTCTAATCCTTTGTTGGAACCAAAACAAGGGAAGGAAAAGGTACGGTTTTTACTTGCGGTTCGGGTTCAAAAATTTTATTTTCTTCTGTTTCGGTTTAGTTTTCACTGTGGTTAATATAATGTTTTTTTTTTAGCTTTGATTTTCGTATCGTCTTAGATTCAATACTCCGGGAAAAAATGAATCATTTTCTTATTATCCCTTGTGGCAACTCCAAATTTAAGAAAACATTATCTCAGAGAATTAGTGAAGAAAGAGACTTCCGTGAATAATATGAATATATTTAATAAAACAACGTTTATTGATAAAAATGTTCCATTCTTTGCATTTGGATGTAAAAAGTAACGTTATTTTCCAGGTTGAAAAGAATCAGTTTCAGAAATTAGATCTCTGGGAATATGTGAATACCTTTATGAAGTTATTCTTCATGATCTCTTGAGGCTTTTTCTTGAAAATAATCCTTGCTCCATAACTCTCCTCGTTCAGCCGGATCTCTCGGTCAATTTATACTTCAATGGATCTATCGGCATGTGTACAAGTTTGCTGGAATATGTCAAATCACCGTAGTTGTATTCTATCTTGAAATTCCGCACCAGCTGATATGAAAAAATAGAATTTTGTTTTTAATTTTCAAAAACTATTTCCATATAATTTTCACCAAGCCATTATCAATTTTAATGAAGTTCTGAGGAGTCTTTATCAGTTAGTGGTCATAAGTTGTGAGTATTATTAAAATATGTAAGACAAAATCGCTGCAATCCAAAATTACAATAAAATATTACAGTTGAAACTGCGACCGGTTTCGTCACAGTCATGTCATCATCAGGCGATGATGCTGCTTGTCAGCTTGGTTAAAAGCGGAATATTGGGGTAAAGGGGTAAATAAAAGGAAATAGTCACCGACTTCTATGGGGAATAGTTTAGAAGTATGGAGGGTTTGAAGAGTCGGTAGGATAATAAGTAAACATGGAAAATTGGTGGGTGGAACACTAAAAATACAAACTCGTTAGCAAGGTTGATGGACGAGTTTGCAAGGAGTGAGATTATAATCGCTATAACAGATCTTGACGAGTTCCTTTCGTGCAAAGATGAAGTGGGAGGAGAGGGAAAGGTTATGTTCCTATAGGTATTCCGCGAAGTTGGACTTAGTATTTTGATTTTCGATTTATGTGATTGAGGTACCATACTTTTAGGTTACCACCGGTTTGGTTTATTAAGGCGCAATTCACTTATGCATTATTTTTTTACTTGCTCGTTATTAAATACTCAAATATAATTATGTTAAAGCCAAAAAAAAAATAACCTCAAGAATTTGATTAAATGATTCACTCTCATCGCATCGATGGACGTTACAAACCCATCCGCCGAACAATTAATGTACTATATATATTTTTGTTGTAAAATGTGCTCTAATACCACCATGAGATCTCTCATGCACCCATTCCTTAGATTAGTAAGAAGTTCTGTTCTGAATTGATAATACCTTGCTGATGAGGATGGCAGTTTCCATTTCTGCGAATCTTTTTCCGATACACATCCTAGCCCCGAATCCGAATGGCATGTATAGGAAAGGGTTTGGCTTTATGCTGGTCACGGCGTCAAAGTCTACAGTAGATCCCACGGAGTTGTGATTGCCCGGTCGATGCTTCAACCACCTCTCTGGAATGAATCGCGATGCTAGTGGGAAATACTCCTCCATCAATCCACAGAGTGCATTTGCCATCATTAAGTTCACCTAGAATTCAATCAAGTTATCTTCATTCAAATCAATATTATCTCCATCAGTTCAAAAGATACGGAAGGGGTTGTTGGAGTTTCTTTGGTAGGAAGGGGACAAATACTTACATCCTTTGGGATTCTGTAGTTTCCTATCACAGTTTCCGTAGTCGTTCCTCTCAGGTTGAACAGACTTATCGCATACATTCTGCAATTGTGAGAGATCGCGTAAATTTAAATCCAGCAAAGTTACGCTCCTACAGTTAAAACATTTGAGCTAGCTACTGAACGCCAGCAGTTGATATCTTAATTTTAGCGTTTCTCAAACTTTGGTTCGCGGCCCGTTTCCGATAATTTCTTGATTCGATAATTCGTTAAACAGCATATTCCGTATAAATTATTCTAGCCCCCAGGTCCTCACCACCAGTTAAAGAAACGCAGAGCTACTGCAGTAGCTAGTCTGGTAAATGACAGTAATAATTATTATAATGATGATGTTACATTCTCCAACAAATCTCCATTTCGATAGGCCAGTTAACTACCTCAGAAGTAACACATAAATCATAATAAGTATAAAGGTATTCATAAATACTATTTTTTTCTTATGCTATGATTCATTTACTCTTATTTTATAATTGTATGAAAGGTATTTGCTGTCATGAAATACTACTAAGTTACTAGCGAATCTGTAAAGTTTTGCTGTATGAATGATAATTTTTTATCTTTTTATATTTTTTGAATAATGCACGTTTCTGATTCCCTTAATATTAGTATATTTCTGCATATTTCTTCTCGTCGAAATTAGACAAGTGAGATGCCAATTTAGGGTAAAAGGTTTTCAGCTAGCATATATCATCGTACAGCCTAGATATGAGGAATTCAGGAAAAGTGGTATCCTCGTCGTAAAAGAAATGAGACAAGTGAGATGCCAATTTAGAATAAAAGGTTTTCAGCTAGCGTAAATCATCGTACAGCCTAGATATGAGGAATTCAGGAAACATAAATAAGAAAATATAATTCTTAAACATGCGACTAAAAACTGTGTTAAACAATTTTCCTGTTACCTCAGACTTTCTTTTAAGCACGCTCTCAGGTACTTCATATCCTCAAGCATCTCTGCGGTGATATTATCGTTTCGGTTGGGAAGAAATCGCTTCAGCTCCTGATACAGGCATTCTTGCTTCTCTGGATTCTTCGCCAGCAAATACATTGCGTTTGAAGAATTGATTGCTGTCTGCCTTAAATCAAAGGAATTGATTTTCAATAAGCCCCGCACCTCTTCAGACAACGACAAAGAGAAAGGTTTCAATCTCTAATAAGTAAATGCCTTTCGAAGAAATCAAATTATTTTATACTATGTCAAAGCATTACACGACAAAGCGAGGGAGTTAGGTATGAATACAAACGTAAGAAAAGCTAAGGAATGAAGTTTACCCAAGGAAAGCAAGCTCAGTTAGCGAAACGGTTGATGGGGAAAAACTATAACGGGCAAATTAATTCTCTTGCTTGCGTAGGGATGGAAAACGCAGACATGAGGTGCGAAAAAGAATACATTGGCCAAGGAAGCATGAGGCATCTTGAAGCGAAGAGAACTCATCATTAGAGGTATCGATAATCGAATCAAGTAAAATATTTGCTGAGTGTTTTGCTGAATGGGTGTGGTTTGTGAATCTTAAGAAAAGATGACATCAAAAGTACCGAGAGAAATTTAAGAGTGCTGTAGAATGTAAAAAATAAGTTATGTCAATAGAAAAACTAATATGGATGTAATAGAATGGTAGGGAAGGAGAGGATTTAATTAATAAGTAATTAAGCTACGGCAAAGAATATGATTGGGTGAATTTTTTAAAAGAGGAGAGGGATTAGCAAGGAAAGTAATTGAAGGTATATTGCAAGGGAAAGAGGATATTAGATGACTTGAAAGATTGGGTAAATTAAATGGAAACGAAAAAAATGGTTCATCAGGAAAACTCGCACATAGTACATTGGTCTTCCTGAATATTGCCAGGTTTCACGAAAGACTGAGGAAGTATTGATAAATTTCATATACAGGATAACAATCATATATATCATATACAAAAATAATCGATTATTTTTTATAATTAACATGATAAATATCCAGAATGTAAATACGAAGTGAAGAGGGAATCTTGAGAATAAAGTATAGTTAATTCACTTTTCAGTGTTTAATCTCATCTCGAATAAGAGTATTTTGTAGAGACTTCATCGTTTTCGCTGTTTTTAAGGAATATTCTCCGGAAGTTTTTGTAGGAATTAATTTGAATGATTTATTAGTAAATCGCTTGGATTTACCATGAAGTATTAGTATTATTATTATTAAAATTATAATTCATCATTTAAAATTTTGAAATAAAACATTCGATTGACTGTGAAGGTTGTCGCCGTAAAAATATTCGCTATTCCAGATTTATACATTATGTAAGGTTATATCTGAGAATCGGATTTTGGTTAATACTAAACTATTGAAATATATTTATACACTCACCGTATCCACGCCTGCCATAACCATATCCATCGCCATGATATATGCGACTTTAGGGTTGGACGAAGTTCTTAACAGAATTCTCTCCAGAGCACTCAGCTCATGGTTGCTATCAGCTCCTCTCGCTTGCATTTTTTTGAGGGTTTCGTTGATGAACTTCGACGAAATTCTGTGCGTTACAAATGCCCCAGATTTTTCATGAGTAAAAATCGATATCGAGTCAGTATCACACATTTATTCCGATAGATAAACAAGGATGGAATACGGACTTACTCCAGAAAGAAATCCATCTCTTTTACGAATAACCTCCAAGTGGGAGTGCTGATGACTTTCCAGATAGGAAGCCTCATCTCCAATATTTCCACGCAGGCCATTAAGTTCTTGGTTGCCGAGATCATTCTCTGCGGATCGGAGTCAGGTGCGAGGTTCGGATCTAGGCAACCGAGTCGCTTATCCAATGCGATCAGGGCGATTGCTGAGGAAGCAAATTTTATTATACGTTGAAAACATTACGTTAGCCGTTTGTCGGGCCAACTTCTCCCAAGTACCGAAGGAGGCGGGAAGTCCGGAATAACCGAATTTTCAGCGTTAATATTTCTGCGTTTTACACTTGACAGAATGGCTATTGAAGTTCTCATTGGGGGATTGCTAGAGGTCGGTAATACCGGCCTTCCTCGGTTCTTTCGGTACGTAGAAAACGCTCGTCCAACAAGCGACTAACGAAGTGTTTACAACCTCTAGTAACAGTCATGTTGAAATTTAAAGAATCAATCGTACTAACTTTAGCATCTTTACTTCTTTAAATTTATCACAAGTATACATGGTGCAACATAGTGTTTAAGTTTTCCATGTAATAAGGTTGAGAATAAGACTAAATGAACTGGTATATCGTCTTAGTTGCATATATTTATGACTTTGATCTATATCTTTTACTTTAGGTAACTTAATAATGACTATATAGTAGTTTTAACCGGTAGTTTTGTTTTATTAAACCGCATGGAATACCGCATAGTCCACATAATCACATAGAATTGTTTTATTCTTTTTACCTTACTTGAAATTTTAAAAAGCAAATGTTATATCTATGGATAATCTTTGACTTTATTCTCGGCATAAATCGTTTTTGTGATTTTTGCACCATTTATAATGAAAACATACCAACACAATATGCCATTAAATAATTAGCTATAAAAAATAATCCTATTAAGCGAATTAAAACAATTTATGACTACTGAAATCTATACCGAATCACTAATTGTAAACCAGCAAGAAAGTCTCAAAATGTCATGTTTAATTTCATCGAAAGGCAAACAGTTGCATTTAGCACAATTACACATTATATTATCACCATCAAGAACGAGTCATCTTTGTATCGTATTGCTTAAGTGCTTCAATTAATGGTAACTCTTTACTCGCTAGAGTGGTACTTACATTCAAGCGACCATTTTTTCAGTTCATTCAGAAAGTCGTCGGGAATTTCATTTTTAGAGTCCCTCATTTGTTTGACCCTTTAAAATATAAAAGTTCCATTTCAAAGTTTGATTAAAAAACTTTCACTTCATTTACATTTCAAATGTAACTTTCTCAATTTGACCGGAATTTTCCTTCCATCTATATTTTGAAACATATTTTCTACATATTTATTCTATTTTCTGAAAAAAATTTGGAAACCTTTTTTTTATATTTACGGATGCCGTTGATTCCTTTCACGCTAGGTGAATATGGAATGCTAATAATGGTAATAGTTTAAAGAAACGACTTGTATGATTAACAGTAACCTTCCTAAGTAATGATAAAACTTTTCAAAAATCATCTTACATTGTTTATCTTAAGAGATTGTTTTCTAGAGTGAATTATCCTATAATTAAAATATTAAGGTAAAATGATGATTTGCTATTTTGCTATGTTTATGCTTTAAAAGTGAAAATTCGATAATGATAAATTATTGCTCATCATCAATGGAAATTTGAGCATCTGAAACATTGATGGGAATTTTTTGCCAATTTAATGGAAAATAACCGAAGAATATACATCCAGGAATATATAACAAGGAATAATATAAACTCTAACATTCTCGTTGAGCACGAAACCATTTCTTTGGTATATTCTTATCTAGGAGGGAAAACATGGTAGAAGTAGCTTTATTTCTCTCGTAGAAAAGTCAAATGTTGAGATGCAGTTGACAGCTAATATTAGAAAAATGCTGTATACAAAACTATCATCATGCAATCGTAACTTTTGAATGGCTAAAAGAAAACTGCGTTAAGGGCATCTGATTACATTTTCCTCTTACCTCTCGAGAAATTCGTTTGTCACTGCTGTGACTGGTTTTATATACATGTTCGTAATCCTGGGCTGCATCATAGGTGGATTAACAGTTGTTCGAAACTTCTTCCATTCTTCTCCATGACTGTTTTAAAAATCGTTGGAAATTTCCTCATTAACTAATATTGAATACTCATATCCTTAATTTCTTATTCATCCTCTTAATTTAAGATAATAAACGGTTCAAAGTATTTGTACTTACCCAACGAGCAAACCTCCTACTCCTTCAAAGTAGTCTTTTCTAGTTACTTTCCGGTAGTGGATGAGGCTTTGCACGAGGTCCCTATCAGGGTAAGTACCTTCTTTTCTGAATACCTCTTCGAAATATTTCGGATCAAAGAGAAACACCATGTCCCGGCGACCAGGAATTTTACTTATCCTCACTATTTTTCCATATTTCTCCATTAGTTGTTGGTGCTGAGATAACAGATTTAGAGTTCCTAACTCCCCTGAAATATAAATTTCAATAATTATCAATGTGCTGGCTAAAATAATGATGGGTGTAAGTTGCGAAATGTATCCTTCGCTTAAATGCCGATCTAGTGGATTGTCCATATCACGGTCAATCCAAATTATGCTAAATATCCATTCCTATTCTAAAAGATGTTTCAGTAAGCTTTCGCAGCAAATATGGAGAGATTCTCCTACCTAACATGGCTTAAGATTCGTGGTGTAGTTGACAAGCCCTATGTATATTTCAATTTTTTTGACCGATGATATTTACGAAGAGATTCACACATCCATATAAGCTTCCTAAATATTAGATTAAAACTATTTCCAACTGAATCGCACGCAAAATATTGATCTGTCGTACTGATATTCTGAATTTTTTGCTGGTGGAGGGGTTTTGAACGTAAAGGAATTTTAATAATCTGGGGAAAGGGAAGTAATTAAATGTATATATTTATAAAGTATCGGCTTCCTTTTCCATAATAAGAAAAAGTATTAATAAAATCATTTTCATTTAATCTGTATATATATCTCTAGGAATAACATATGTTATGATCTGTTTGATTTATCGTTGGTGAGAAAATTGTTCGTCATTTAATTACTTTATTATTAGCGCAAGAATATCTCATCCTATATTGTTTAGGTTTTCTGAATTTCAGGGAAGAAATAACGCTATCGGTGGTTATCATTTCATAGCCTTAAAAATATTCGCATCCAATTCATAAAGAAAGCACAATTAGCTTGTAGTAGCAATTTTTTGTAGAGCTTGTAGGGTTTCTGGTGTCCTTCTCCCTGGGTTACTATTTAGAAGAGCAATAAGTCTCATCTCAACTCATAAAAAATTCCTCGGTCTTCCTTGCCTGATACTTGGTGAAGTATGCATACACGTTCATACATAGAATTCAGCTGTATGTTATCACGCCCGAAATTGATCTGGATTGATTTCCTATTAGAATGAAAACGGATTTCAAACTGATATTTCAAGCCAAAGTTAGCTCAGTCGTTATGAAGGATTCGTCGACAACATTATGCAAAGAATTTGAAAAATGAAGTCTAAGAGTGGAGAATTTAAAACTCGCCTATTCCAGGGATGAATTGATGCAGGTTTCCGATGATAGGCAGTGGCTTTGGTCCTGGGATTTCTTCGTACGGCCGAGCTGCCTCCCAGCTGACATCTTGCGCCGCTTCTTCGGTCAATGTTTGAGTGGCCAACCAACGGCAAGACAAGGGTAAATACGGCTTTTGGATCAACCGTAGTTCTCTCTACATCACTGTTAGCGCCATGACGGTTTTCAATTCTAGAAAATCATAACAGATTTATGGAATTTAATCAGTTGCTCCCCCCTACCTTTTCAATATTTTAGTTGTTGAAATACCACTTAATTGTGAAACAAAGGCGAAGATACCTTCCATTCCTCCAGTTTTTAAATTGCAGACATTAACAAAATAACGATATACCAAGAAAATTCCATATTTCTAACCAGAAATGCCTTTAAAACTCTTCTTTCCTTTTAGAAGTTTAGGTACTGTGAACATAAAACAATATTTCATTATATAATAGAAAAATAACCTAGATCGAGATGGTATGAATTACTAAGTTTTTATTCAAATAAGGAAACGGAACCAAACCTCAGAATTGTAATCTAGAATAACGAAAAACATGCCCTTTGACCGTATGACACTGACTAGTCAAGCGAATGTATATCTCGGTGTTAGTATTTTGGTTTTTAAGATTGTGCGATTGCTTCTGTAGCGCGAAGTACACTCAAAAAAGTTGTAAATATCACCATCGTAGTAAATAATTGCGTCAACTTACGTCATCTTGTATCTTGCCATATCGCTTAAATATCGTACTGTAGCGTGTTTGCGTTAAATTTGTGTCTGTAAAATAAAAGACGAAAAGAAGGAAAATAGATATGCCGCTCTTTGCACACGGCGTAGAAGATACGTCAGAAAATGAGGAGAAACAAGAGAGAAGGATGGGAACGACAGAGTGATACTCCGTGACATCGTTTTTTAAAATAATATAAGAAGAGATATCAATAGAAATATAAAAATAATAATGGAGAAATTCAATGAATTTCTAAGAATATGCATATTTAGGCAGTAAATAGAAATACGAAAGATAAAAGAGGTCGAAGGATGAGTTTTATCCAAGAAAATAGGGTGGTGTTCTATTAGAAAATAAAATAATACTCTCTTCAATAAAAATTAGTCTGAGAACAAGAAAAAATCATAGATATTTGACATTCGAAGCGTAGCATTACATGGATGAATTCAAAAGGAACCTGACCAAATGCATACAGAAAATCGAAGCTTCATTATACAGAGTTATTACGATTTTAATATCAACATGACACGTTTTCGAGTCTCATTGTTTTGTTACGTAAATCTACTGTAAGCTATTGAATGGACTGAAATCTACGCAACCCGGAAATGAGATCATCATAATATTTTGGTTCAAACGTTTCCACAGCGATTCACAACTGTCTGTTTTCATTCCGTAGAAAATAAATAAGTAATTTTAACTGCTGGAGAAGTCGCAAATACTTTAGTCCGCGATTACTGCGGATTTTTAGGCTTGCTGTACTTTTCAAAAGCTTAAGTTTGGCCTGACTTTTATTCAACTTGGAGAAATGAGATTGATTACCCTATTAACGCACAACTAAATGACACTAAAAACTGACATGTTTGACTCTTACATGTAGATAGTTTAACTACGGTCAGAATAACTTTACAATAACAAGTATCCTTATTTACCGAATTACCTTAAGTAATAAATAATGTCTTATGATTTAACTGGCTTACCTTATCTTTCTCCCTACTGTGTGGTATAAGTCCGTTTACTAATGTGCTGGATGGAAGAGCTGATGCCTTGGATACTCGCCATATATAATCTTCATAGATGTTCTCTTATCGTTATAGTCACTTAAGTGCAATTGATGGGTTGTTTCGCTGTTGCTCGTAGACTGACCTTGACGTTCTGAATGTTTCGTTGATGCTACTCATGCTCCACGTCGCAGATCTGAAGTAAATCTTACATCGTCGAATCGATTCGCATTTGCAACGGATTCGTCCGAAATAAATTCGTCAACCTTCCAGAATCATTAGGCCTAACTAATAACATATGCTGTGTCTTGAAACTTTAATAGCAGAGTTGAAAAAGAATGAAGTAAAAACGAAAAAGAAAATGCAAATATGTTAACCTCAGCGCATGGTAAACAAATGAATATGATCGAAATAGCCGACTGTATAGTTAGTTCATAAGCTTTGGTAGCAGCAAATGAGTGGAAGAATGACTTTAATGCATAATTTTTGACCCATGATATGGCGAAGATTTCTTGGTCTCACCATTTTATTGCGTTTCTACCAGTGTGTTTTAATAAGTTTTAACATGTTCAGTCTCACTTGAAGATTCTACTGTTTCTTCACATCACCAAGGAATCAATTGTCAAAATACTTTTTGGTCTCAGCGAAGCCTCTGATCAACTATTCTGTTTTTTGATGTAGCTGGGAGATCTTTACTATAGTTCTTCAGCCATCCATCCTGTTTCATTTGACTCCTTCTTTGCATAATTTTGCAGAACGATCATCTTTTTAGGCAAATGTCTTCCTTACTAATTTATTTTGGTATTTTTCCACTCTGCAATGAAGTAATCATTGCGAGAAAACCAATTGGGGAAAAACGACGAATTTTTGAACGTCATTGATCAGAGATCGTCACAGGGACAATTACCTCAGTGACTACCATGCATAACACTGCACCACCATTCTGGTTTATCTGATACAATCACAACTTAAGGTAAAAGGAAACAATACCATAAAACTTTTTAATCCAACGTTCTGCCCTGAGATAAAACTGATGGAGAAGATCTCACCATCTTACTATATCTCACAATCAGAGCTAGTGTCGGCTCCGATGGCAGGATAAATATTTCTGTTCTGCTTGTGATATCTTCATTGTAATCGTATGAAGTAAGTCATCCCAAACAAGGAGACGAAAATAATGGGGAAGGAAAAAATTTACCTTATTGGAGGGTTGCAGGGTGTTTTCAGCAATATAATTTACCATGTGCTTCGTGAGAAATGGACTGAAAACACCAACGATGGACTGACACTGACTTTGCGAGACCAAGAAAAGACCTTGTATATACTAGGAGATTCTTAAAGAGCTTTTACTGAATATGAATATATTGAATGTATATTACAGAGGATATTGAAAAGCAATCGCAAATCATTTCTCTTAATTTTTAAGATTTCAGTTGTTAGATTTCTTTGAAGCTTTTTCTTGACCACAAACCCAAGATTTTGAGTCTTATGAATATCAATCAAAGTTTAAGTTTAGGGTTAGTTTATATCTTATTTAGTCTTCTCTTATCAAGTTTTCCTCTAACTCACAAGTAATGACATGACAAAGATAAGGACTCACGCTTGTGAAAGCTAATTGATGCGTATGCTCAGTGTACTTCTCATAAAACCAAACCCTTTCACCACAATTCTTTTTGTTTATTCTGCTGCTCTTAAAGCAAAACACATTACAAATAAAACAGCTTATTCCATTAAATCTGAAAGTGGCCATTTTTTTTGTATTATTAACAGATGATGGATGAGAATTGGGGATTATCGGGTTTACTCTTACATATTCGACGCGACATTCCTTCTTCGAGAAAATCGACCTCCCAAATCGAAATGAAATTCGCTTTCTCATCCTCAATTGTCTTTGTGAAACATATGATTGCTTAACCGCAACACTCATATCGCTAGCTTTCACTTGTCGTTCATCTTCCGAGTGTATTTTCCCAATACATCTTCCGTCTTCTCGTTAGTCAGCAATAAGGAATAGCAAACATAATACATTCGCCGATGTCTCTGCAGTCGACTTCTTACAGCAGTGTCGTGCTTATGCAGTTCAGAGTTTATAGAAAAAAAGCATTTTATTCAATCATGATCACGTTTCTTGTGTATTGTATTTGATGCTAAATCAGATATTCGAACAAGTTTTTAAATGAATTATTTAAATAATTATCAGATTTACTATAATATGGTTTCATGCATTTTTATCCAATGTGTGTAAGCTAAATAAACTAAATTCGAGAATGTAATGAGATTTTTTAATATTTTCCATATGATTATTTTCCTTTAATGAATCTTTCTATGTATAGCTTATATAAAAAAATACCCTCAGCTTTCATCGGTATCAAAGTTTCGTTGGAATCAATGATCATTCATGTTGATCGATGATTTCGGTAAAAAAAATTTAACATTTACGCATGGCATATTCTGGAAGGAGAAAGTTTGGAGACGTATAGTTTGATTAATTGTAACCGATCACAATATCCTTTGATAAAAAAAAGATCTTCGAGAATCGTTCATACGTTTAATATATTAAGAAGGTACATAATCTGACCTTTTTCAGTCGGACATTCCAGTCTTGTTAAATAATCTGTTATGAGAGAATTCGTAAGAACGCAAAAGAAGGTTGAGTATACAGCCGTATAAGAAAATTACATATTTTCAGTAATTAAGGAACGCACTCGAGAGACCGTAATTTTTTTATGAAATCTTATTTGATCTGATAAAGCTATAATTTTCTTTTATAAACCTCAAGGAAGAAATGTGATGTTAGATAGGATAGAAATTTATGCATTTTCTCAAGATTTTTCGTCTTGCCATACCAAGTATGTATTAGCTGTAACGACATCGCTATGTTTGTATGTATACACAAAGCTGATAGTGTTTGAGAAACTCAACATATTAAATGGGATTATAACTGCTTCCACTGCACATCTCTTTTAAGTCTTCGTTTCTCATCCAAAGTTGACCTGACTAACGCGAGATATTCGCTCTCGCCAAAAAAAGTAATTTGACTTCTCATCCACGGATTAAACAAGTTTTGCCGCTTTTAATCTGATTTTAATCATTCAGTGAAAATCAGGACATCGAACCGTAAAATTTTCCGTTCCGGTTTTCTCTCCGGTTCAACGAAAAAACAAATTATCAGTTTAGTTCCGCATTTGTTCCTGCCAAAGTCGAGCCGGTTTGAACCAGATTCTGCTTTGCTACGAACTTAATATTATTATAACCCTCTTAAAGTTTGTTTTATTTTTAATAGTATTTTCAAAGATACTACATTATATTAAAATTCGGAATAATAATTGGTAAAGGTAAAGAAATTCGTAGTCGCATAGTACGCATGCTTACTAAACCTTCTAATCTATTGCTGGAACCTAAACTCGGAAAGGAATAAGTACGGTTTTATATTTTGGTTCGGGTTCAAAAATTTATGATTCTTCGGTGTCGGTTTAATTTTCACTCTGGAAAATATAATATTTTCTTCTGCTTTGATTTTCTTTTCGATTTAGTTTCGATGCTCCGAATGATGAAAATTAATCATTTACCAACAATAATTTTCGTATCCCTTCTGGCATCTCTCCAAATTTAAGGTTTCGTTAGCTCAGAGAATTAGTGAAGGAACAGATTTCCGTGAATAATATGAATATATTTAATAAAACAACATTTATTCATAAAAATATTCCATAGTTTGTATTTGGATGTCAAAAGAAACGTTATTTTCCAGGTTCAAAATATCAATTTTAGGAATTAGATCTCTGGGAATATGTGAATACCTTTATGAAGTTATTCTTCATGATCTCTTGAGGCTTTTTCTTGAAAACAATTCTTGCTCCATAACCCTCCTAGTTTAGCCGGATCTCTCGGTCAATTTATACTTCAATGGATCAATCGGTTTGTGTACAAGTTTGCTGGAATATGTCAGATCACCGTAGTTGTATTCTATCTTGTAATTCCGCACCAGCTGATATGAAAAAGAAGCTTGCTTTTAGTCTTCAAAAACTATTCCCAAATTATTTTCACAAAGCCATTATCAGTTTAATGAAGTTCTGAGGAGTCTTTATCAGTTAGTGATCATAAGTTGTGAGTATTATTAAGATATGTAAGACAATATCGGTAGCATTCAAAATAAATAATAAAACAGTTAAAACTGCGGTCGTTTACGACGTGTTCCTGTCATCATCAGGCGATAAAGCAGTTCGTCAGGTAGGTTAAAAGCGGAATATTGGGATGAAGGGGTAAATAAAAGGAAATAGTCACGAACTTATATGGGGAATAGTAATAGAAGTAAGGAGGGGCTGAAGGGTTGGTAGGATAACAAGTAAATACGGTAAATAGAGGAGTGGGAGACTGAAAATAGAAACTCGTTAGCAAGGTTGATGGACAAGTTTACGAGGTGGGAGATTATAATCGCTCTAACAGATCTGGACGAGTTCCTTTCGTGCAAAGATGAAGTAGGAGGAGAGAGAAAGAGGAAAAGTGGTTATTTTCTTATAGGTATTCCGCGAAATTGGATTTTGTATTTTGCTTTTCGATTTAATGTGATTTAGGTACCATACTTTTAAGTGACTACCGGTTTTGTTGATTAAGGCGCAAATCACTTATGCATTATTTTTTTACTAGCTCGTTATTAAATACTCAAATATAATTATGTTAAAGCCAAAAATGTATCCTCCAGAATTTGATTGAATGATTCACTCTCATCGCATCGACGGACGTTACAAACCCATCCGTCGAACAAATAATGTACTATATATATATATATATATATATATATATATATATATATACGAGTAAAAGTTGCTTGCATACTGCAAGCTATCCGTTGAATACAGTATCATACCAAGTACTGCCTCAGTTCAAATTTAAAACTTCGCGCCAAAGACCGCCTGGCGACGAACTAAGAACCCGATCGTGAGAGAAGACAGCAAAATAATATTAGATAAGTGCCATCCTTACTTGTTCCAAAGTTTCGATTCAATATCTTATCGGGAAGGTCCCACGCCTCTGTCACCATTCTGGGTTTTATCTTTCCAGCTTATCGGAAGGCATTTAAAAATATTTCCGCAATGCATTTCTTATGGAAGAATTTTGCATCCACCTGGCGTCGAACTCACTGTCATTAGGCTACATTTTTTCCATGAGAAGCATAGAAGACTACCTCAACTTCAACCTCCGAAATTTTGGTTACTCTATCTTAACGATAAGTGCCTCAAAATAATTTTCAAAAATCCGCGCAATGCATTCTTATGGGAAAATTGCGAATTTTGGGAATTTCTGGCATCGAACCCATGATAGCTAGCGTCGAAGTCTGCATTATTCTGGCATCTAGAGTGTAGGGCCAGTACGTCGAAAAAATCTGACGTTGATGGCGCTCGTGGAACATGGTCAGAATTCGTATCCCCTATAAATATATATATATATATATATATATATATATATATATATATATATATATATATATATATATATATATATATATACGAGTAAAAGTTGCTTGCATACTGCAAGCTATCCGTTGAATACAGTATCATACAAAGTACTGCCTCAGTTCAAATTTAAAACTTCGCGCCAAAGACCGCCTGGCGACGAACTAAGAACCCGATCGTGAGAGAAGACAGCAAAATAATATTAGATAAGTGCCATCCTTACTTGTTCCAAAGTTTCGATTCAATATCTTATCGGGAAGGTCCCACGCCTCTGTCACCATTCCGGGTTTTATCTTTCCAGCTTATCGGGAAGCCATTTAAAAAATCGTCCAATGCATTTCTTATGGAAGAATTTTGCATCCACCTGGCGTCGAACTCACTGTCATTTGGCTACATTTTTTCCATGAGAAGCATAGAAGACTACCTCAACTTCAACCTCCGAAATTTTGGTTACTCTATCTTAACGATAAGTGCCTCAAAATAATTTTCAAAAATCCGCGCAATGCATTCTTATGGGAAAATTGCGATTTTTGGGAATTTCTGGCATCTAACCCATGATAGCTAGCGTCGAAGTCTGCATTATTCTGGCGTCTAGAGTGTAGGGCCAGTACGTCGAAAAAATCTGACGTCGATGGCCCTTGTGGAACATGGTCAGAATTCGTATCCCCTATATCTATATATATATATCTATATATCTATATAGGTATATCCGGAGAGTTAGCTATATATAATAGATATATATAGGTATATCCGGAGAGTTAGCTATATATAATAGATATATATATTTTTTTTGTCGTAAAACATGCTCTAATACCACCATGAGATCTCTCATGCACCCATTCCTTAGATTAGTAAGAATTGATGTTCTGAATTGGGAATACCTTGCTGATGAGGATGGCAGTTTCCATTTCTGCGAATCTTTTTCCGATACACATCCTAGCCCCAAATCCGAATGGCATGTATAGGAAAGGGTTTGGCTTTATGCTGGTCACGGCGTCAAAGTCTTCAGTAGATCCCACGGAGTTGTGATTGCCCGGTCGATGCTTCAACCACCTCTCTGGAATAAATCGCGATGCTAGTGGGAAATACTCCTCCATCAATCCACACAGTGCATTTGCCATCATTAAGTTCACCTAAAATTCAATCAAGTTATCTTCATTATCAAATATTATCTCCATCAGTTCAAAAGATACGGAAGGAGTTGATGGAAGTTCGTAGGTAGGAAGGGAACAAATACTTACATTCTTTGGAATTCTGTAGTTTCCTATCACAGTTTCCGTAGTCGTTCCTCTAAGGTTGAACAGACTTATCGCATACATTCTGCAATAGTGAGAGATCGCGTAAGTTTAAATCCAGAAAAGTTACGCTCCTACAGTTAAAACATTTGAGCTAGCTACTGAACGCCAGCATTTGATATCTTAATATTAGCGTTTCTCAAATTTCACTACATTTACATTTACATAAAGACCCTGTAAACCGCCACTGGCGCATGGCAGGGGGTGTGAAACACCGAAAACCCTATCTACATTTGACTGCTGTTGGCTTCTCTAATACTTCGCGGAAAAAATGACCAGAAATAACTATCTGTCTTGGCAACTATTTCCCTGTAACGCTTCATCGTTTTTTCTCGAAGATCACGTACGCTACTAACTGGTATAACAATATCAACTATCTCCTCCCCGAGATCCGTAGTGATTAATTTATTAAAAAGCTTCCTACGGTAATAAAGTCTTCTATCACTAAGCGAATCCCAACCGAGGGATTCTATCATAGCTGAAACACTGCTGTCAAATCTGAAATCTACCTTAACAAATCTAGCTGCCCTACGTTGAACCATCTCAAGGCTGGAAGTTAATCCCACTTCGTGCAGATCCCAAATCGCGCAGAGGTACTCAAGGAGAGGTCGAATCAGGGAGAAGTACGCTATTTCTTTTACTCTCCATGAGAAACCCCTAAGGATTCTACTAGCTAAGCTTTACATCCTATTCGCCTTACCTACTACGTTTTGAATATTCTCTTTAAAGGAGAAATTACTGCTGAGCGTAACACCAAGATATTTATGATGCTTCACGAACTGCAACGGATATCCTGAAATATTATACGGTATGCGAGAAACTAAACTAACACTAAATACAAAATAAATGATACTGGAGTAATTTATTATATATCCACATTTTATCTTCCCTATTCGGAGAAATAATCACGCAATCTTGTTGGCAAATGCAATTTGGCAATAATGAGTTCGCAAGCAAGAAGAGCTGACGATCAACAATATTTATGGATCATTTTGATGAAAAAATACATTATAATTTTTTTATTATGCTATGATTCATTTAATCTTATTTTAAAGCTGTATGAAAGGTACTTGCTGTCATGAAATACTACAAAGTTACTAGCGAATGGGTAAAATTTTGCTGTATGAATGATAAGTTTTTATCTTTCTATATTTTTTTAATAATGCAAGTTTCTGATTTCCTTAATATTTGCATATTTCGCTTCCTCGTCGTAAAAGAAATTATACACGCGAGATGCCAATTTAAGATAAAAGGTTTTCAGCTAGTAAATATCATCATATAGCCTAGATATGAGAAATTCAGGAAACATAAATAAGAAAATATAATTCATATACTATACGTACGACTAAAAACTGTGTTTTACAATATTCCTGTTACCTCAGACTTTCTTTTAAGCACGCTCTCAGGTACTTCATATCTTCAAGCATCTCTGCGGTGACATTATCGTTTCGGTTGGGAAGAAATCGCTTCAGCTCCTGATACAGGCATTCTTGCTTCTCTGGATTCTTCGCCAGCAAATACATTGCGTTTGAAGAATTGATTGCTGTCTACCTTAAATCAAAGGAATTGATTTTCAATTAGCCCCGCACCTCTTCAGACAACGACAAAGAGAAAGATTTCAATCTCTAATAAGTAAATGTCTTTAGAAGAAATCAAATTATTTGATACTATATAAAAGCATTACACGACAAAGCGAGGGACTTTGGTGTAAATACAAACGTAAGAAAAGCTAAGGAATGAAGTTTAACCAAGGAAAGCAAGCTCAGCTAGCGAAAAGGGTTGATGGGGAAAAACTATAACGGGAAAATTAGTTCTCTTGCTTGCGTAGGGATGGAAGACGCAGACATGAGGTGCGAAAAAGAATAGCATAGGCCAAGGAAGCATGAGGCATCTTGAAGCGAAGAGAACTCATAATTAGAGGTATCGATAATGGAATCAAGTAAATCTTTGCTGAGTGTTTCGCTGAATGATGTGAATGAGTGATTTGTGAATCTTAAGAAAAGAGTACATCAAAAGTACCGAGAGAAATTTAAGAGTGTGGTAGAATGAAAAAAGTAAGTTATGTCGATAGAAAAACCGTGGTAGGGAAGGAGAGGATTTAATTAATAGGTAATTAAGCTACGGCAGAGAATATGGATGGGTGGACTTTTATAAAGAGGAGAGGGATTAGTAAGTAAAGTAATTGAAGGTAGATTGCAAGAGAAAGAAGATCTTAGATGACTTGAAGGATGGGGTAAATTATATGGAAACAAAAAAAATAGTTCATCAGGAAAACTCGCACATAGTACATTGGTCTTCCTGGATATTGCCAGGTTTCACTAAAGACTGAGGAAGCATTGATAAATTTCATATGCAGGATTCGATATTAAAGTTATGATATTATCGATATCCATATATAATTACCGTATATAAATGTTTAGCGAGTACTTTTATCCAAAAAAAAAACAATCCGAGAAATAAAAAATAGTCGAATATATAGTCATCATAATATTTTGGTTCAAACGTTTCCAGAGCGATTCACAACTATGCGGATTTTTTAGGCTTGCTGTACTTTTCAAAAGCCTAAGTTTGGCTTGACTTTTATTTAACATGAGATTGATTACCCTTAAGTAATAAAGAATGCCTTATGATTTAACTGGCTTACCTTCACTTCGTTCCTAATGTGCGGTATAAGTCCATACCAAGGCAAGATAAATTTCCAAAATGTAAAACGCAGTGAAGGGAAACTCTGAAGAATAAATTATAGTTCATTCCTTTTTAAGTGTTTATTCTCATAACGAGTAAGGATATTTGGTAGAGATTTCGTCGTTTTCGTTTTTTTCAAGGAATATTCTTTTTATAGGAATTAATTTGAATGATTTATTAGTAAATGGCTTGGATTTATGATATGAAATATTAGTTAGTATTTATCATATTAAAAATTTGACTTAGAATATTCGATTGATTGTGAAGGTTGTCGCCGGAAAACTATTCACTATCCCAGATTTGTATATTATGTTCGGCTATATCTGAGAATCGGAATTTAGTTTACTATGAAACTATTGACATATATTCATACACTCACCGTGTCCACGCCTGCCATCACCATATCCATCGCCATGACATATGCGACTTTAGGGTTGGACGAAGTTCTTAGTAGAATTCTCTCAAGAGCACTCAGCTCATGGTTGTAATCAGCTCCTCTCGCTTGCATTTTTTTGAGGGTTTCGTTGATGAACTTCGATGAAATTCTGTGCGTTACAAATGCCCCCAGATTTTTCATTAGTAAAACTCAAACAGTCACACACTCAACGTATCACACGTTTAAATATTTATGCCAAAGGGTAAACAAGGATGGAATACGGACTTACCCCAGAAAAAAATCCATCTCTTTCACGAATAACCTCCAAGTGGGAGTGCTGATGACTTTCCAGATAGGAAGCCTCATCTCCAATATTTCCGCGCAGTAGATGAAGTTCTGGGCTGCCGAGATCATTTTCTGTGGATCGGAGTCAGGTGCGAGGTTCGGTTCTAGGCAACCGAGTCGCTTATCGAAAGCGATCAGGGCGATTGCTGAGGAAGCAAATTTTATTACAGACCTGTATTACAATCTGTTGAAAACACTCCGTTAGCCGTTTGTCGGCCAATTTCTCCCAAGTACCGAAGGAGCCAGGGAAGGCCGGGACCGAACCCAATAACGGGGGGATAACCCAATATTCTGCGATATTATTTAACACCTGATGACAGTTTGGCTATTGAAGTGCTCATTGGGGCATTGCTAGAAGTCGGTAATACCGGCCTTCCCGGTTTTTTCGGTACGTAGAAAACGCTGCGAATTAATAGAATTTATCGCTACTGACATCTATACCGATTTACCAATTGTGAAGCAGCAAGGAAGTCTCAAAATGTCATGTTTTATTTCATCAAAAGGCAAAGAGTTGCATTAAGCTCATTCACACATTATATTATCACCATTAAGAACGATTCATCTTTGTATCATATTGTTTAAGTGCTTCGTTTGTTGCCAACTCACTACTCGCTAGAGTGGTACTTACATTCGAGCGACCATTTTTTCAGTTCAGTCAGAAAGTCATCGGGCATTTCGTTTTTAGAGTCCCTCATTTGTTTGATCCTTTAAAAGATAAAAGTTCCATTTCAAAGTTTGATAAAAAAACCTTCAATTCATCTACATTGTCAATGTAACTTCCTCAATTTGATCCGCAATTTTCCTTCCGTTTATTTTTGAAATATATACTCTACATATTTCTTCTATTTTTTGAAAACATTTTGGAAACTTTCTTATATACGGATGCGTCTCGATATATATTCTCCCTTGATTCCTTTCACACTAGGTCATTATATGAAATGCTTAAAAAGGTTATAGTTTTATGAAACAACTTGTATGATTTACAGTAACCTTCCTAAGTAATAATAAAATTTCTTAAAAATCATCTTAAAATATTTATTTTAGGAGATGTATTTCTAGAGTAACTTGAATATTACTATAGCTTGAATATTAAAGTGAAATGATGACTCGCTATTTCTCTCTTAAGTTAAAATACGATTATGATAAATAATGCCACATCTTCAATGGAACATTTCAAATATTTATGGGTATTTAATACAAATTTTGTGGAAAATAGTGCGTTATCCAGGAATAATATATCCTCACGTCCATTTCCAACCATTTCTTTGTTAAATTTTTATATAGTAGGAAAAACATGGTAGAAGTAACTTTTTTATCTTGAAAAAAAGTTATAAATAACAAATAGAAAAGTTAAAGATTGAGAAGACGGCAAATATAAGAAATCTTCCTTAGGAAAATACTAGATGCAAATCGAAGGTTAAGATTGCATGATTCTATGCAATCGTAACCTTCGAATGGCTAAAAGAAAACTGCTTAAGGGCATCTGATTATATTTTCCTCTTACCTCTCGAGAAATTCGTTTGTCACTGCTGTGACTGGTTTTATATACATGTTTGTAATCCTGGGCTGCATCATAGGTGGATTAACAGTTGTTCGAAACTTCTTCCATTCTTCTCCATCGCTGTTTTAAAAATCGTTTGAAATTTCCTCATTAACTAACATTGAATATTCATATTCTTAATTTCTTATTCATCCTCTTAATTTAAGATAGTAAACGGTTCATAGTATTTGTACCTACCCAACGAGCAAACCTCCTACTCCCTCAAAGTAGTCTTTTCTGGTTACTTTCCGGTAGTGGATGAGGCACTGCATGATGTCCCTATCAGGGTAAATACCTTCTTTTCTGAATACCTCTTCGAAATATTTCGGATCAAAGAGAAACACCATGTCCCGGCGACCAGGAATTTTACTTATCCTCACTATTTTTCCATATTTCTCCATTAGTTGTTGGTGCTGAGATAACAGATTTAGAGTTCCTAACTCTCCTGAAACATAAATTTCAATAATCATCAATGTGCTGGCTAGAACAATGATGGGTATATGTCCTTTGCTTAAACTTTGATCGAGTGTATTTTCCATATCACGATCAATCCAGATTAGGCTAAATAACCATTTATATTCTTGAAGACGTTTTAGTAAACTTCCGTAGCAAATATGGAGAGATTTTTCTACCCTACGTGGCTTGCGACTCGTGGTATAGTTGGCTAGCCCTATGTCGATTTCAATTTTTTTGACAAATGATATTTACAAAGGGATTCACATATCAATATAAGCTTCCTAAATATTACATTAAAACTATATCCTACTGAATCGTACGGAAAATATTCTGTCGTACTGTTATTCTGAATTGGAGGAGGAATTTCGAACGAAAAGAAAATGTAATAATGTGAGGAAGGGGCAGTAATTAAATATAATATTTATAATATATTGGCCTCATTTTCCATAATAAGAAAAAATTCTTAATAAAAATCATTATATATATTTTTGGGAATAAAATACATTTTGACCTGTTTGATTTATCATTGGTCAGAAAATTGTTTGTCAAGTTAACTACTATATTATCACCTCTATAATTACCTCTTATTCTGTATTGTTTAAGTTTTCTGAATTTCAGGGAAGAAATAACGTTAACAGTGGTTATCATCTCATTGCCTCGAAAAGATTCGCATCCAACTCACAAAGAAAGCATAATCGGCTTTTAATAAATCTTTTATGGAGTTGGTGGAGTGTGCTGTTCTTCCTTCTGGGTTAGTATTTAGAAGAGTTCTTACCTAATAGGTCTCGATTCAGTTAATTAAAAATTTCTCGGTCTTCCTTGCGTTACACTTGGTAAATTATGTAAACATGATCACACATACAATTCAGCTGTATGTTATCACGCTGGAAATTAATCGGGATTGGTTTAGTTTTAGAATGAAAAAGGATTTCAAACTGATATTTCAAGCCCAAGTTAGCTCTATCGTTATGAAGGATTCGACGACAATATTATCTGATGAATTTGACAAAGAAAGTCTCCGAGTGGAGAAATTAAAACTCGCCTATTCCAGGGATGAATTGATGCAGGTTTCCGATGATAGGCAGTGGCTTTGGTCCTGGGATTTCTTCGTACGGCCGAGCTGCCTCCCAGCTGACATCTTGCGCCGCTTCTTCGGTCAATGTTTGAGTGGCCAACCAACGGCAAGACAAGGGTAAATACGGCTTTTGGATCAACCGTAGTTCTCTCCACATCACTGTTAGCGCCATGACGGTTTTCAGTTCTAAAAAATGATAAAAATTAATGAAATTTAATCAGTTGCTTCCTCCTACCTTTTCAATAATTTGGTTGTTAAATTGAAAAAAGACGAAGATGACTTTCATTCCTCCTGTTTCAAATTAATGACATTAAAGACAACGATATACCGAATAAATTTCGTATTTCTAACCATAACTATTTTTTAAATTCTGTAACCTTTAAGAAATTTAATCATACAACAGAATTTTTCGTTTTATAATAAAAATGTAATCTACATCTACATGTGCTACGAATTACTGCGTTTCTATTTAGAGATGGAGAGGGAACTGAACCTCAGAATTATAATCTAAAATAACTAAAATGACGGCCTTTGACCGTATGACACTGATTGGTCAAGCGAATGTACATCTCGGTGTATCTCGCGAAGTACGCTTAAAAAAAGTTGTAAATATCACCATCGTGGTAGTTGCGTCAACTTACGTCATCTTGTATCTTGCCATATCGCTTAAATATCGTACTGTAGTGTGTTTGCGTTATATTTGTGTCTGTAAAATAAAAGACGAAAAGAAGGAAAATAGATATGCCGCTCTTTGCACACGGCGTAGAAGATACGTCAGAAAATGAGGAGAAACGAGAGAGAAGGATGGGAACGACGGAGAGATACTCCGTGACATTGTTTTTTAATTTAATATAAAAAAAGATATCAATAGAAAGATCAAATACAAATGGGGAAGATTCATTGAATTCCTAAGAATGTGCATATTTAGTTAGTAAATAGAAATACGAAAGATAAAAGAGGTCGAAGGATATTATGAGTTTTATCCAAGAAAATAGGGTGGGATTCTATTAGAAAATAAAGTTATATTCCCTTCAGTAAAGACTAGTCTGAGATCAAGAAAGAAATCATAGATAATGCACATTCGAAATGTAGCATTACATCGATGAATTCAAAAGGATCCTGTCTGGATGCATGGAGAAAATCGAAGCTTCTTTATCTCAGAGTTATTACGATTTTAATATCAACATGACACGTTTTCGAGTCTCATTGTTTTGTTGCGTAAATCTAAGCTATTGAATGGACTGAAATCCACGCAACCCGGAAATGAGATCATCATAATATTTTGGTTCAAATGTTTCCACAGCGATTCACAACTGTCTGTTTTCATTCCGTAGAAAATAAATAAGTAATTTTAGTTGCTGAAGAAGTCGCAAATACTTTAATCCGCGATTGCTGCGGATTTTTTTAGGCATGGTGTACTTTTGTCAAACTCCGAGAAATGAGATACATTAACCTATTAACGCACTACTAAATGGCACAGAACATTGATATCTATGTCTTTTACATGTAGATTATTTAACTATGGTCAGAATAACTTTACAATAACACGTATCCTTATTTACCGAACTAACTTAAGTAATAAATAATGCCTTATGATTTAACTGGCTTACCTTTTCTTCCTCCCTACTGGGTGGTATAAGTCCGTTTACTAACGTGCTGGACGGAAGAGATGATGCCTTGGCTGCTCGCCATATATAATTTTCATGGATGTTCTCTTATCGTTATAGTCACTTAAGTGCAATTGATGGGTTGTTTCGCTGTTGCTCGTAGACTGACCTTGACGTTCTGAATGTTTCGTTGATGCTACTCATGCTCCACGTCGCAGATCTGAAGTAAATCTTACATCGCAGAATCGATTCGTATTTGCAACGGTATAGTCCGAAATAAATTCGTCAACCTTCCAGAATCATTAGGTCTAACTAATAACATATGATGTGTCTTGAAACTTTAATAGCAGAGTTGAAAAAGAACGAAGTAAAAACGAAAAAGAAAATGCAAATATGTTAACCTCAGCGCATGGTAAACAAATGAATGTGATCGAAACAGTCTACTGTATAGTTAGTTCAGAGGCTTTGGTAGCAGCAAATGAATGCAATAATGACATTTATGCATAATTTTTTGGCCCATGATATGGCGAAGATTCTTTCGTCTCACCATTTTATTGCATTGCTAACAGTATGTTCTATTAAGTTTTAACATGTTCACTCTCACTTGAAGATTCTACCGTTTCTTCACACCAAGTAATCAACTGTCAAAATACTTCTCAGTCTTAACGAAGCCTCTGATCATCTATTCCGTTTTTCGTGTAACTGGGAGATCTTTAGTTCTTCAGCCATCCATCCAGTTTCATTTGACGCCTTCTTTACATACTTTTGCGGAATGATCATCTTTTTAAACAAATATCTTCCTTACTAATTTATTCTGGTATTTTCCACTCTACAACGAAGTAATCATTCAGAGAAAGACAATTCGGGAAAAGCAACGAATTTGTTAACGTCATTGATCTTCCTATCATTCTGGTTTATCTGATACATTCACAACTTAAGGTGAAAGGAAAGGATACCGTAAAACTTTTTAATCTAACGTTCTGCCCTGAGATAAAACTGATGGAGAGGATCTCACCATCTTATTATATCTCTACAATCAAAGCTACTGTTGGCTCCGATAGCAGGATAAATATTGTTCTGTTTGTCATACCTTTATTGTAATTGTATCAAGTTAGTCATCCCAAACAAGAAGATGAAAAAATGGGGAAGGAAAAAATTCACCTTATTGGAGGGTTATAGAGTGTTTTCAGCAATATAGTTTACCATTTGCTTCATGAGAAATGGACTGAAAACAACAACAATGGGCTGACACTGACTTTGTGAGACCAAGAAAAGACCTTGTATATACTAGGAGCATCTTTGAGAGCTTTTACTAAATATGAATATATTTAAAGTATGTAACAGAGGATATTGAAAAGCAATCGCAAATCATTTCTCTTAATTTTTAATATTTAAGATTTGAGTTGTTAGATTTCTTTGAAGCTTTTTCTTGATCATAAACCCAAGATTTTCAGACTTATGAATATCAATAAAAGTTTAAGTTTAGGTTTAGTTTATATCTTATTTAGTCTTCTCAGATAAAGTTTTCCTCTAACTCACAAGTTAACAGAATTGTGCGGAGGAGGAAGGCAAAGCAAAAGAAAGAGGTATTAGTACTTTCAACCTTATTAGATCTTATGATTGCTACCAGAACTAAACTCCCCTGCTAAGAGGAGTTTAGTTCTGGTAGCAAGCATAAGAGAGAGATAGTCTTAGCTGGGTGCCCCTTGTGCACTTATGATTTATGTATTATCTTTTAAAAGATTTTAGAAAAACATTCTCTTGCTTAAGTTATTAACTTACTAAAGAATTTTGGTTCATTATTTTTAGTTTCACTGTCAGTTAGGCAAGTAATGGATAAAATCAGTAATGATGTTTGTATAAAAAATTCCATATATTTATTGTATTTTAAATATAAAAATATAATATAAATAATATTTTACATATTCTGTACATTTTTGAGATTCATTACATCTTCAAAGAAATTTAACATTGGTGCATTTAATTTGGTCTGTCTGTAAGTTTGTACTTCAGAGGACTTATAGGTTTATGAAGGAGTTTGCTGGTAAATTCCATATCATATTTGTAATCAACCTGGAAATTTCGGATGATCTAAGGGGTGCGAGAAAAAAATTAAATTAATTAATGGAAATAAAAGATTTTTCTCATAAAAATATCTCAAGTTATCCATTTAGAAAAAGGAAAGCATATTTTTCCTTAAATGTAAACTATCATAATTTTTTTAGAAACATATTTCACTAACATAATTAATAAATATCAATTAGAAAATTATCAATAAAGTTAATTTTAATTTAATGAATTGTTGACATTAAATGAAATTTATACCAATATATTAACTATCTTTACCTTAATCATCAATGTTGTCATTTCAAGTTGAACAAATCTTCTTCCAATACACATTCGTTGACCAAAACCAAAAGGCATAAACACAAATGGATTTGTCTTGAATCCATTCACCTTATCAAAATCTTCTGGTGAACCAATTAAGCCATTTTCTCCTGGTCTGTTTTTCAGCCATCTTTCAGGTATAAATTGTTTTGCTAGAGGGTAATGTTCTTCCATCAGACCAGTAATGAAATGGGGCATCATTACATTTACCTAATGAGAGAAATCAATGAAAGAATTAAAATGTCACAAAACAGCATTTAACATCTTAAAATTTCTCTAATAACTATCAGTCATCATAAAATCAATATCTTGTTTTATAGTTTTCATTGAATTTAAGTAAGGTTGAAAGTAAACAAATTTTCACATTTTAACTTTCACTCGACATTTATTTTTACAATAGAACTCTTTAGGTAAGGAATACTGGATGACTCTCACAAAAAACTAACCTTTCTGAAGTATGATAGAATTACACAAACCATGTTTTTCTAAAATACTTCAGAATAATTTATCCCTGAAGGAATTTTTCGACCATTTTCATGAAGAACTTAATAAGATTATCTCAGGAGAGTTTAGAAGGATTACCTGTGTAGTTTAATTATTTTACTAATGAGATAATAGATCAACCACATAAATTTATTAATTAATCTTTGATCAGTATAAATTATTGTAAACATCTATCTTTACAGTTCTTAATTTTGTGGTTAAATATAAAAATAATATCAGTATTAAAATTCACAGGGGAATGCATAATTATAAAGATCCTATTCATCCAAGAAATAAACAAAATTATTTTACATTTCTTCCACTTTGTTTTCCATATTTTGCTGAGCCTCCATATTCTATGGTAGTTCCAAAATTTATAGCTTTGGAACAAGTACAGTATTTTTCTGTTTATTTCTTGGATAACAATAAGAAAATAGTTTCTAGAATTAATTATACTCATCTGTGTTTCTCTTACATTTTTTGGAATGCGGTAATTTCCTATGACTATATCTTTTGGAGTACCTCGCAAATTCACAACAACAATTCCCAGTGTTCTGAAATAGGAAATGTTATATAGAATCAGTACATAGGACACTATATGCCATTAGATCTGGTATACTTTCTTGTTGAAACACTGAATAAATAAATCATAATGAATAGATTTTGGTTATGCTTAACTTAAGGGATACTTTAAATAATGATGTTATCATTATCAGAATATTACATATGCTGAAATGTAACCAATAATAAAAATAAACATCATTCATTAACATTCAGAAGTCATGCACATACCTCATACTTTCCTTGATGCAAGCTTTCAAGTACCTCATTTCTTCTACCATCTCAACTGTGATTGGATCATTCTTATTAGGAAGGAATTTCTTGATTTCCTCAAAAAGTAGTTGCTGTTTATCTTGATTCTTTGAAAGATTATACAACATACTTGCTGTTGTGAATGAAGTCTACCTTCAAAGGAATTGTAAATAACAAATGCCATTAATATTACTTGAAAATATTTTACATTGTGCTTAAAATGTGAAAATATGGTATTTTAATAATATAGTAAGTTTTTATAAGTAAGATATTATATGATATCTTAAAAAAATTATATTAAAACTGATTCATTAAAAAATTTGCATACAAATAAATGTATTTCACGTTTTTAAAATTGCATCAGCCATTACAAACTTCATCTCAATCTTGTTTATCATGACCAAATCATTCAGGAACATGAAATTAAGCTTTGATTGCAATAAAATTCATAAAGCTTCTTCATGAAGTACTACAGTCATATAGAATTAGTTACTCCCTGAAATTCCATTGAAAAAATCATCATTACTGAATTCTATTACACTAAAATGATGATCCTTTCAGTGTGAAGAAAGTGAGAGTAATCTTTGAAAATCTCCTTGTAAAGAATTTTAGGCTAGTATTTTGCACAGTTATAAATCTATTCACATCTAAATTAAATACATTGAATTATAAGAATTTTCAACTAGTAATAATAATAATAATAAATCGTCTTTATTCGGGCGAGATTGAGACTGAAAAGTCTCTTGTTACATCTAGTAGTATATAATGAAAATAAGCTCTAATAAAATACAGAGCTTAAATTACCTCGTTATTACTAAGCTAATTTGTTGATTTTGTATAAAATATTCCAATTTAAATTGAATTATTAAAATTGCCACCCATTCCATTCCAGTGAATTTTATTTCTATTTTCTATTAGTTTTCAGTTCATCATAAAAGCTGATGAAGTATAACATGTAAGCTGGAATGTTGTAGCTGTGAGATTCAGATAAAATATATTTTTAAATAATCAAATATCTCTGCCCACTATAGTTTATGTAGAAAGTATAGAAAATTTATTTTGAAATATTTGTTTTCAAATCCTCTTTACCATAATTCAACTCTAAAATTTGCTTTTCAAACTGACCAACCAATGGTTGAATACCCTCGTTCATACTATTATAATGTGATTCATTCATTATTTAACTCAAGATCAAACATTTCATTAGTTTTCACTAACTACATATAAAGAAATTGAACGAATGTTGAGTTAGTCTCACCGTATCTACTCCAGCTGCCAGCATATCTAGTGCCATCACACATGCAGTCTTAGGATTTGAATCTCTGAGTAAGAGTTTTTCAAGGACACTGGGTTCATAATCATCACCTGGTTTCCTTTCTTGCATCCTTTTAATGGCATCATTTATGTATTTCATTGCCACTCTACAAGAGACAAACATAAGCAAATATGTATGGTTGAATTTCATCGTATGGATAGTATATGTTAAAAAATTCTTTACTTGATTTTCCATGATGATAACTGAAGTTTATTGTAGAAAATAGAAGGAAGGAGGAATGGTTTAAAGGCAGAAACTGCATAATAATGATTTTGTTAGTCAAAAAAGTCTGATCGATTTTAAAGAAGGTAAATTTAACATATGGATGTGAGTATATATTACTAAAGGAGATGGTAAACTAAGGGCACTGCTTTATTAGCTAGGACCTGCACATGCACATAAAGCCACTGTACATATACTAGAGCTAATACTTACTCAGTGAAATAATCCAGAGCATTTACAAGTTTTTTCCAGTTAGGTGTGCTAACCACTCTCCACAGAGGAGGTCTGAGCTCCAACACATCTAAGCAAGTAATTAGTGATTGAGCTGAATCAATCATTCTTTGTGTTTCTGAATCAGGTGGAAGATTTGGTTGAAGGCAACCAAGCCGCTTGTCAAGAGCAATTGTTGCAATAGCTATAAATAAGAAAAACTCAGTTGAAAGAGTAGCACAGAATTGAATGTGGTAACATGTATACATTATTATACTTGACATAAAGTCATCATTTAAAGGACTTAAATTCAAAGAATCAATTTTATAGCAGGTATTCAAAGATTCAAGCTATTGGAGTATTTTGCACCATCCAGAAAGGAATTCATTATTTTACATTCCAAAAAAGAAGTAGAATAAAATTAATCTTTACAATTGCTCTGTGGATGCAAAATGATTTACTGTAATAGTAGCCTTAGATCTTGCAGTAATTTATTTTAATTAAGATATAAATATTAAAACATAATAAAATTAAATATTTTAAATAAAATATTTTAGTTAAATATTAAAGAAAATAGTATAAATAGTACAATATAATATTACATAAACCCCTAAGCTCTCTCCCGGTGCGAATGATTTATCAACATTAAATGACTGACTGAGGAAATACAAGGAGATATGATAGAGACAAATATGAATTGGGAAAGAGGATTAAAAGAAGAGAAAGGGTTATATGTCAGTATGTAATCATAACTTAATTATTATGTGCATGTGTACTTACATTCAAGAGCCCATTTGTTCAGTTCATTTATAAAGTTATCAGGCATTTCTCCTTTAGAGTCTCGAATAAGTTTCAACCTAGAAAAAAGAAAAAATAAATCATGTTACTACATTTCATTGAATCGTAACCATTTGCATAACTCTACTTAAGGTTCTTTCTTTGGATCTTTAAAATTAATCATTTAAATTTGTTTGGATCAATTTTCAGGAGAGAAATTTTAAAGCAGCCTCAATTTTCAATATCAATGAGTTTTAACCATAGGGAATTACGTCGTAATAATTATTAATTTGCTTCATTAGCTCTGAATAGTATTAGAATATTGCTAAGTTCTTTGCTTTATTGGGAGCATGTCTGTCTCTGGGGAAAGAAATCCTTGCTTCAATTTCAGTGTAAACTAAATTTATCCCTTCATTGGTTAGTGACAGTAAAGATATATCGTAGTAAAAAAGAAAAGTAAAAGGAGAGCTAGAAAACACATAGTTTAGTTTATAATTAACATTTACCCCCTTTTTTCTAGTTAAGATTAGCAGATTAAATACAAGCTTTAATAAAAATTAATATGGTGACTGTTACAATTGTTATATCAATTCTTCTTTAAGCATTAATTTGAAAACTAGGAATCTTAGCTACATAAATAAAACTTGTCAGTGAGTTTCTTGTAACTTCAGCTTCTTATATCTTGCAGCATAACATTTCTGTATGGTGCAGTATACAATCAACATATTTCGAACTTTTTTCAGTTCTATGTGTAGGTTTCTAATTGCCCCAAATGAAAGACTTTGGAGAAGGAATGAAGAGTACAGATATGAGGCATTTCCTTGCTTTTCTGGCTGAACCAGAATGCCTCTTGCAGAAAATGTACACACTAGTGCTGCACAATGACATTAAAGCTAGTAGTATTCTATCATATGTCCATGGGTGTGGTAATGGTATTAGTATTTTAAAAGTGTTTCAACGGCTGAGACACGGAAGCCACTGCCAGGAATCGAACCCGAGACAGCTCTCATCTAAGTTGAATGCGTTATCCACTGTGCTATTTGGAACTAATACATTTCTATTATATATAGCTAACTCTCCGGATATACCTATATATATATATATATATATATATATATATATATATATATATATATACGAGTAAAAGTTGCTTGCATACTGCAAGCTATCCGTTGAATACAGTATCATACAAAGTACTGCCTCAGTTCAAATTTAAAACTTCGCGCCAAAGACCGCCTGGCGACGAACTAAGAACCCGATCGTGAGAGAAGACAGCAAAATAATATTAGATAAGTGCCATCCTTACTTGTTCCAAAGTTTCGATTCAATATCTTATCGGGAAGGTCCCACGCCTCTGTCACCATTCCGGGTCTTATCTTTCCAGCTTATCGGGAGGCATTTAAAAAAATCGTAAAAGATTTCCGCAATGCATTTCTTATGGAAGAATTTTGCATCCACCTGGCGTCGAACTCACTGTCATTTGGCGACATTTTTTTCCATGAGAAGCATAGAAGACTACCTCAACTTCAACCTCCGAAATTTTGGTTACTCTATCTTAACGATAAGTGCCTCAAAATAATTTTCAAAAATCCGCGCAATGCATTCTTATGGGAAAATTGCGATTTTTGGGAATTTCTGGCATCTAACCCATGATAGCTAGCGTCGAAGTCTGCATTATTCTGGCGTCTAGAGTGTAGGGCCAGTACGTCGAAAAAATCTGACGTCGAATAGGGGATACGAATTCTGACCATGTTCCACAAGCGCAGGTATAGGTACAGCGGGGGGGGGGGGGGGTGCATCTGAAGGATGGCTCGGGGGATTTTTATTAGCTTCCGCTGAAAACAGCGGAAGTGCGGGCGTACTGGATATTCCTGAAGGGCCAAAAGTGAAAATAACAACCCGTCATTTTAAAAACATGTTATTGTGGCCGCGGGGTAAATGACGGGCCAAGGGCG
Organism: Pachydiplax longipennis; assembly: GCA_036926295.1. Classification (NCBI taxonomy): domain Eukaryota; kingdom Metazoa; phylum Arthropoda; class Insecta; order Odonata; family Libellulidae; genus Pachydiplax; species Pachydiplax longipennis. The sequence continues at coordinate 26,365,243 of JAVFKF010000012.1, forward strand.
GCAACCAGCTTCCACGGATGGTAGAACCGTGCGAAGTCCGAATTGCCCAATCTTCTGGTGGTTGCTTTGCTCTCTCGGTTGCTAAGGGGGTTTTATGGTAAAAAGGTGCCGCTAATTAAGGGAAGGTGGGATAGGGTGGTAATGGGTAAGGTGGGTGAGCGACCCCGGCACTACAGATACAACCTTTCGCCAATTGTATCTATTTCTATTTTTCATATTTTCCTTGCATTCTTTTGCTTCATCAGTCTGGTTCTTATTGATTTTATGAATTTACTCGCTTCACTCTTCATGTGTCTTTTATTCACTAAGACATGATGCATTAGGACCCTCAAGAGGGAGTGTAAAGGTTGTAACCAGCTCGAGAACGGTGATTAGAATGAAAAACTTAAATGTTTACCTAATTGGGTTACTATTCAAATGTATTTTTAATGATAATTATGACTAAGAGTGCTTTTGTATTGTGTTTTAAACTGGCTGAAAAAATGGAACGTTTATTTTCCTCCAAACATTTTTCTCTAATTTCTTTTTTTTCTCGTTTCGTTCGATAACGACCTTGAGTTTAAATTTTTTTTCCTCCAAAGACCGATCCCGATTTTTTCACCGAAATTGTTATCGCTTTGATATAGTCCCTTATTACCATTGAGCTTAACTGCAAGATGTCAAAGTCAAATAATATCTCGCAAGCTATATCTGTTGATGTCCTGGGTCAAAGTAGCAGAATAATATGTATGCGTATTTGGTATAGCCTATTGTTGAGGCTTCAAGTATTTAGAGGATAATTGATTCCACAAACATCAAGCTGCATATTGATCGATTCGCTCATTGGAAAGAGGACTAAAGAGTTTCATATGAGCGTGTTGCTCAAAGCTCCTTACTGAGAGAAGAGCTTCAGGCTACTAACTTATTCTTATCATTTACCAAACGATATTAGAAAAATGATAAATCAATGCTTTTCCTTCAACTGTAAAATTTTCATTTTCATGTTTCATAATTATATGTATTAATATAGCTTGAAGTGAAAACAATCTCGGACTGGGATTCAAACATCTCGGTTTAAAAAATCATTGCTCTATGAAAAAGAAAAAGATGGATATGTAGCACATTCTTGACTTTTCACGAACGCACAATGGAACTCATATTATACAAATGCTAGTACTAATATTCGCCTTACCTTTCAATAAAATCGTTGGAAACCTCGAGGATTGGTCTTAAGTATTTATTTGCAATGGTTGGCTGCATCATTGGAGGATTAACTTTGGTTCTGAATTTCTTCCATTCTTCTCCAAACCTTAATACAAAAGGCAAACGCTGTTGTTATTTTTTGTTTTGAAATTGACATCATAATAAATATAAAATGAATTACATTTATTAATTGTATATAGATGAAAATGATGGAACAGAGAGAGGTAAATAAAGAAATTATAGAAAAGTCAATAAATTAATATGGCAACGCAAAAATATTTAACTAAAATATCTGACGAGATTATATATTCGTAAAATTAAATTAATATATTGCATTTGTTGAATCATGTTGATAGTATAAGTAATGTGGCATTTGTTATAAATGCGTTAAACCAACGTACGATTGAAATTCTGGGATTCTACATAACATTAAGAGAGAGTGATTCCTAGTAGTCTACTAATGTGTGTCAGATAAATGGATAGAAAATGCTTTTAGGTACTCACTCGATCAGTAGACCTCCAATTCCTTCGAAGAAGTCTTTCCTATAGACCTTCCTATAATAGGCAATGGAGTGGAGACCGTCCCTGTCCGGCCATGGACCTTCCTGCCGATACATCTCTTCAAACAGCTTCGGGTCAAAGAGAAACACCATATCGCGCCTACCCGGTATATTGGTTAGCTTGGCGATTTTACCGTATTTTTTGTAAAGACTCCTTTGCTGTTCGATTAAATTGTTGTCTCCCATTACACCTGAAACAGAGGAGAAGTAAAATCGATAAACCAGAAATAGAATTTCTGCCTCCCTTTGTTTCCTGATATCCAATATTAAATGTTCGTATTGCATTGACTAAGAACGTGTGAACAGTAACGGCCCAATTATTTTGACGCCGCAAGCGAGGACTATTTGTGTCTTCCTCGAAGGTAATTTTCCTATGGCAACCGTTATAATAAATGATAATACATTATTTTTTGATGAAATTAAAAAATAATTTTCTGGTAACAGTATTAGTATCAAAGGTTTCTTATGATATATAGAGAATTGAAGTGAGAGAAAATCTTCGTTCTGCAATATAACTACTCTTTGTCTACTGTCGCCTAAAATTTTTAGGAAAATTAGAGGATGAAAAAATTTCGGATCTCCCTTGTTCCCCGTTATAGACACTTATCTTTAAAAATTATATGATGTCTTTAATACGTTCCCTCACTTTGATTCGATATCAAAAAGACGTGTTGAGCTTCGTTTAGTTAGCTTATATTATCGAGGCAGCCTACACGTGAATAATTAACAAATGTGTCCTTTTAAGGCCCTTGATTCACGATTTTCTTGGATAAGTTTCCTTTTCTCTCTAATAAGACTATCTCAAAATTTCACGGCCATAGCGTACTTATGTAGTCCTTATATTTTTCACTCATTATTGAAATCATATATTCATTTATGGAAACCTGTGGTCCACCTTATGAGTTAGAATCGCTCATACACAAGATAAAATTAGAAATAATTAATATATTTAATGAAAAATTTACTGTGATCAAATGATACAACAGTTAAAATTATTCTTTGAAATTTAATTCTCTAATATATCACTCATCTTAATTCTAAATAACTGTGATTATCTTTTTATTGGTCATTAGATTTTAATAGAAGATGGTATTACGATTTGGGCTGAGTTAAGGTCATTTTGTAATAAATATTAGCAGATCGAAAATAATCGATGCATCATATTTATAGTGATTTTAAGTATTTTACGGAAAGGATATAAATTCGATTTGATGTTCACTTTCTGCAGCGAAGGACTGATCGGCACGGTATGATCACGATTGATTCTATATCGTGAGGAAAATGTGTGAACATGTCGTGGGATTTATACGAAATGCATATAAGAATTAGGAGAAAGACTGTTACCTATTCCTGGGATGAACTGATGCAAGTTTCCTATGATCGGCAGTGGTTTTGGTCCAGGTATTTCTTCGTAAGGCCGCGCGTTATCCCAACTTACGGGAACAAATCCGTCGTCAGATGATGTGCGGGCCAAAGTTGCCATCCGGAGTACTCCATTGGATGTGAGAGGCACCGCCTTGGATTTGAATCCGCCTCGGAGCACAACCGAAGCCATTTCTTCGATAAAATTAATCTACGGAGGAGAAAAGGGAATATTGACGTATTATGTAATCATATAATAACTTTTATTATTTATCATATACTTAGCGTCAACTTTGATGAATTTTCTTTTTGAAATAGCATTGATTACAAGATATAAGTGAACTCCCCCATCCAAAATGACGGAACTTAATTTAATATATAGAAAAATGTGCTATTATTATCACATACATCTTATGTTTCCTAAAATACCCATAATACAGAAATGTCAAGTATTAATTTAAATGTATCTGTCATTATCTGTAGAAGTATCATGTAGAAGTTCATGTAACCATTTGATTAATTATAACTAATGAATAATTATAAATTTATCGTCTACATGATGGCCGAGTGGTTAGGGTGTCTGGTTCCGATTTCCGGAAATTCCACAGATTTATTCAAAAGTTTATCCGAATCCTTTATAGGGAAAAAATTTTCCGGAAAATTAAGTTTCAGGTTTGCTAAGAAGCTCCATTAGAGGAAGCTAGGATTTTCCATAGCTTGCTTGATTTGATAAAGCATCTCTTTACTTCTTTACGCAATTGCTTATTTTAATGAAATGCAATTGAATAGATGTCTAGGTTTTCATATTAACTTTATAATTTTCGTATATTTCGTTTTCTAAAATGCATATAACATTTAATTAACTTTTCTTATTTCTTCAGACATCACGCGTTGCCTCGGCTTGTTTATTTTGACAAAGGAATCCCCTCCCCTACTAATTAAGTGAATAAATGAGGTTCTTTTATCTTATTTAATTATCCGTATATATACAAACATAACCCATTTGGGCGTATAGAAGGAGGTGCACTCCATTTCAATAATAGACTTTAAAAATTAATCCTTGAGCCAACTGGCTTTGGTATCTATTTCCTTTTACTCACTATATTATTTCGGACTAAGTAACATGGATTTTTCAATGTATATATTCTAAGAATGCATAACTCGGATACAGCAATCACGTTGGTCGTCAAGAGGACTGGTTAAGTACAACCACAAAATGTCGCGAAATTTTCGTTTTCTTTATCAAAATTCTCGTAATTTGCAATCCAAAGAAACAATTCACGAGAAAAATAAGAATCTCTATTATATTTCTATTCTTTTGACATTTATCTCGATTTTGTAGGACCATTACTTCTAATTAAATTCTGCAAAAGAAAAAAGTCTGCAACCGATCAAAATGCACCTTTTGTGCATTTCTTACGAGAGCATTTTCGAGTCGTCCAGAGTCGAACAAAGGATACTATTGGTAGAAAAATATCGATGTGTTCGGTCACTGATCTTCTAATGAAGCTTTAATTTTTCTATTTCTACCTTGCAAGGAAGTACTTGTAATTATTTTTTCAGAAATTACTTCCATGTATTTCTTATGGGAGTTACTGATATCGGATAAATAAATATACAAAAGACCGTGATTATTATATAAGATGCCAAATTCTCCATTTTTCTCTATTTTCTGCTCCCTTCTTGAGACTTGTAAACCTCTTTAGTTCTATTTAAAGAACACCAGATATGTTTATGGAGTTCTTTACCTGAAGATGATTTGAGTCCAAACCGATCGGATTAAAAAGTGTTCTGTGAAAACAACTAAGTATTTCATTTCTTTCTCTATGGTGTTCCACCAGGCAAGGCTGAACCACATCGATTCCATCACGATCTAAAAAGTTATTAAAGGAAGGTTGGAAGTTAGGATATCAACAGGTCTTAGCTGTTGGATTAGCTCAATTGATTTTACAAAGTGTTTTATTTCTTTCACTTAGATCGTACCCTACTCTAGGTTGTTTTTTCTCCTTCGTATAATTCCAACCTCTTTCCTACATCATCTGATTATTTTCAATTTATTCTGATTTCTGATCTATCTTGAAGTCTTAATCTTCTGCTATCACCTTCAAGTACATACATACATATCTAGGAATTTCCTAAACTTCCTATCCTTTTTCAGTAGCGTGCATATCTTCTCCATCCTAGGAAATGCTTCGCGCCTAGATTTTCAAAAATTAATTTCTGTAGATTTTCGCGTAATTTACTTGATGATGCAATCATTACTCTATCTTCTTTGACCTTGGCTTTCCTAAGTCTTTGTTTGAATTCTGTCTCTCCATACTCGGGCATTGTCCCTATCGCGAAAGTACTAAAATATTTCATCCGTTCAATTAACAACAAATTCATCCAAATGTCCATCTTTTCATCCTTCATTCTCATTAATTTAATTAAAACATTGATTTATAGACAATGATAAAAAATTAGCATTTTCCTGCATATATCTGAAAAATTACCTCTTTTCATACATTCCCATTAGCCGACCATTCTTTTTCTTAGAAAGAAAATTTTTTAATAAAATATTCTCTGTTTAAAGATAAGGTATTTGGTACCATCATAGTAGACTCTTTAAGAGACTCTTTAAGAGGCTAATATGATAGTCAAAACCTCGTTGTCCATAACGCTATTTCCCGCAAATATCGATTAATTTATTCTGGCCACTTTCCACATCTATAGTAAAGGCAAAGATGCTGATTAACTCATTTAAGAGTCTTCATTGAAAGTTTTATTGACATCCTCCATCCATCAATGAGCTAAAGTCAGCGACGTTATCATAATATGATTGCATTCATTCGTCCTTAACTGTTTACGTCGCAACTAAGGCCGTCGTTATCCAAGGCAGCGAATATATATTTTTTTGTGAGATTCATAGTAACATCTACAGATCCGCATAAGAAATATTTCTATAATAATATCAAAGAGTTAACCTCCTCGAGTAAGGTCACACAGTAAAGCCTTCACATTTCCAAAAGCTCACTTGGCGAAACTAAGCGATGTATCAGAAAACAAAGTCAACGGAAAATTTTTAAAATGTACCCTAGACTGCCTCGTATTCAAAACTATTTCTCTAACAAAAATTTCGATACACAACATTCATTTCAGAATATTAGAAGGTTGTGCATAATACACATCAATAGTTTCTCTATCGATTGTATTTCTTTCAGAGACCGCTCATCGTATGTTTTCTGGTTATCAATGATTAGGCTGGCTATTATCTGAAGATAGAATCTCGCCCTGCTGGAATCTGATGTCCCATTTTCTAATGAAACGAATGCAAAAGAAGCGAAATCGATTCCAGCCATGTATACGTCTTCCAGTATCTGATTTTCCGGCCTCTTTAGCATCGTAAAGCAATGCTTAGGATCAATTCTAATAGAGAAATTACTTGATTAATACTCTCAATGTCGTATTTACTTCAGTGAAAGATTCAAAAAATCATTGAAATGATATGCGAAACTGTGAAAATGTATGTTGACATTCTAAGCGATAAGAAGGCGACCGATAAAGCAAATTCATCTGCCTATCTTTGAGGTCAATGACCCTTGGTTAGATACTTAAAGCCTGCGCCATTTGCAAAGTTTGGAGAGGGAATGAGGCGTACTGCATAAAATGGGGAGTGAGGTAGTGTACCCTCACTTTTCTTCTTGAGCGAGAATGCTGTTAACGAAAAAAAGAACTCGGTTCTGTGATTTCTGATGGAAATCCATATTTGATTAATTGATAAAAATTGAATTCTTTAATTGATAAAATAAGTTAAACAAATTGTTAAAATCAATACAATCAATGAGACGTCATGGGCCTGATGATGTAACGACTATTAGGCCCATGATAGCTGATCTCAAAAACGTTCGTTTAAATCGTTTATTTGTGGATTTTGTTTAATTATTTCATTTTATCAAATGAATTTAGCGTAAAATCTCCTCGTTAAAGCACCTCCATAGGCAAATAAATAATAATTTCCGTAATTAATGAAGGAGTTACCAAGATGAACGCAATTATTCAGCATCACTCATACCTCAGCAGCGTTTATATAATCGCAGCCGTGAAGATGGCTGAGAGAAAAGGAAAAGAAGAAAACTTTTCCTTTTATCCTGTGCCGAAGGACATGTGAAAAATATTCATTCATAAGATGTGGAAGCAGAAGCAACAACGTCATAGCTGCGATTTATTTTCCGAGCGGCTACCATAGTAACGGCGTCAATTATTTTTCTCTCATGTGACTCACTTTCGCCAAGAAATGCCATCGATCGATAAACATTCGTGTTGGCTTAGACGTCATTATTGCAAGACGATATCGTTGGGTGGAGATAAGAATGACGGTAATGATGGTAAGCAAATAAATTGCTTAACATTTTATATGTAAGGGTATAGTCTGTTAGAGGTGCTCAGCACCCCCAGGGGGTTAACCTGGCCCAAAAAAGGTCCACGCCCCACAGAATACTTTTAACCTGTCCTTTGTGTCATTCATAAATTAAAATAGATCATATTATTATATATTTAATTTATTATGATTTTTATAAGTTATGCCAGAGGTGGGAAACCTAAGGCCTTTTAGCCAATTCCTGAAAGACATGCCCGTAATAATATATTTTCCCAATCTTGCTCATGACACCTACTGAAGATAGAGTAAAATGTGATTTTAATTCAATTAGCGAATTTATTCATTGTCTTCTGCACGTCTTCGATATAAAACAGTACAATATGCAACAAATTACTCAACAGCGACCTAATGGTTATCCAAGTGGTCTTTCTTACGCACCCAAATGGTAATTTCGGCTTTCCCAAACCCCGAAAAATGATTACCCACCGCTGAGTTATACGATTTCCCGCAATGCTATCTCTTGATCCTAGAGGAAAGGATGATTCATCGATGGCTATTAATGAACGCAGCTAGTGCGCAACTAGTACAGCCGAGATGTTGCTATAAGCATTTGTGAGGTAAAAGATCTAAAAATCCTATTAATTATTGCTAAGAAATTAGGAAGTCCAATTCCATTCAGTTTTAATTGCTGATAATAGAGTGATTTCATCGAATCCTGCGATTCAAACGACTTGATGGAAAGGTTACACCAAATGTGTTCAAATGGCATCCATTGGACCAAACAGGATTTTTTCTTTTAAATCCCTATATAATTTATTTTATTTGCAAATAATCATTGCGACTTCATAATATATTCCATTAGCTGAAAATTTCATTTCTTATTCATTGTCTCGTTCTTCGTGAATTAAAATTTGGACGAACCTGATTTACAAACGATTTATCACTCTGCAAGTTGTCCGTCAGTCGCGAATAACCCTTAATCATAGGAAGAAAAAAAGGTTAAGAAGCACTGGGATATTTATAAAATATCGGGGAAAAGAAATGAAATTGAAAGGAAAAATACTTCACCCAACGCACCGAAATTTCACTGTTTCGCCCTATTTCAAACATTCCTATGATTTTTTTACTGATGTTTTGATCGTAATATTGTTTCGATTAAATTTTTTATTAGAAAGACTGTTAGCGGCGAAAGAAATTATTCAACCAAAGCATAATAAAAAAAGCTTGGAAGGAGCAATCGCATGCATAATACCCAAAACGAAGTATAAACATATTCACTAAGGGAATCTTTTGCCTCCATTTAACTAAGTTGTTCTGTTAGCTACCGCTTTTTATCGAAATTGATTATTAGAATACACCTAATATTCACTTAGCTATGAATGAATAACAGGCTGAATAATGTATAAGATATCACGTCTAATACAAAAAAATCAGTTGTTATTTAAATCGGGCCGAGAAACATAAATATTAATTAGCCTCTGTTTATTCCAGTTTATGTTATTCTTATTCGAAAGTGAGGCGAAAATTTCCATTAGTGGAAAAGTGTTAACGAAAACTGAGACGCTCCCGCAAGTCAGTTTAATTCTATACAATGAAATAGACTTACTCAACCAATGATCTGCGTGCGGTATCCCCTCCTAGGAAACCTGCTCCTCGGCGCAGTCACAGAAAGCTTCTGTCTGCTTCGCGGTCTGCTTACCTCCCAGTTCACAATCCATCGTCCTTCGAATTCATTCTGCGCGCGCATTTTCATCGCGGAAGCCGACGAATAATCACTCGAAGAAATTCAAACATTCCGCGACAATAAATCTAACGTCAATTAAAAGGAATTTAGAATCAAAGGGGATGACAATGTATTCATTCGTTGTCGTAATCAACGTACTCATATTCCCGGATGTCTTTAGTCTTCTTAAGCCCTGATCGCTTGCACATTTTGGCTTAAGGTATGTTATGGTTAGGTTTGCAAAATATATAACCATCCTGTTTTGAATTTTGAGAGAATATTCCTCCGTGTTCAAGAAATTCCTATACTTTTTATTCTTTACGTACAATGTGCAGTTCCAAGGATGTCTTTAATCACATCCCTTCCTCCACCGTTTTTCTCAAATTACAGCCGAATTAATATTATTAATTCCCTTTCCAAGGTTTTTGGTGGCGAATTTTTATCCCATTACAAGGAAACATTTTGTATCTATTAAGTTAATTTCCCAATTACGTGTCGGACCTCTTAAATTGAAATTCATTCATGGGAGTCCAAAATTGAATATCGAATTGAGAAAGCAGATAAAAATTGTCTCCGATGGCCCGATAGCTATTCAAAATAATTATTAATGAATACGATGCCAAAGAGTTTTGATGGAGATGATTAGAAGAGCAGCGAATTTCATGCGTAACTTAGTATTGCTCCGCAGAGGTAAAATAAGATTTTTCTTGGTCGTTTCGTAAGTTATAATTCGTACGATTTTCCACTCATTATTTAATTTATTACTTATGCCGTAAATTATTGCGCATTTCTTAGTCATTAAGCATTTTAATATCTCACTGTTATCTAAAGAAACACATTGAAATCACATTGAAATTATACTTAAAATTATAACGCATTTACGGGAATTAATTTATCTCAGATTAATTTATATAGGCTTAAAAATAGAATGAATTAATCCTGAAATTTATGAACTAATTCTGAAATTTTTACGAATCTATTAGAGTCAGCCGTGTCTTTTCGCGGTAGGTCTCCTTTAAGGACATCAGCACCCGACTTCCATAGGCTTGAATAGCATTAATCTTTTGAGGTAGACAAACATATTACTACTTTTTATGTTAAGTAAGCGTCACGATATAATTTGCATAAATTGAATAATTTACATTATTCGTGAAATTAGTGTACGAGAATCACGTAAATGATCCAATATATCACTATAATGATTAATCTCACGATAGCGCGTGTTGTAACGAAGAAATTATTTGAAGGATAGTACAAGTATTTCTCGGATTCAAGTGAAAGGTCAGTGGACTGCTTGCAAAATAGAAAACCATATGATCGATATCGCTCTAGTGCATGCGTACTATTTCAACATTGCGGAGATTTTGCACTCGGTTACCCTTTCCATTTTCACGGTATCGCAGGGTTATGATACCCCACTCTGTGCTCATCATATAGATCACATCTAAAATAAGTTATACCTTTCTGCTCGACCCCGAATTCGTATATTATCAATTTTTAAAGATACGAAAAAGGTTCAATTTGCAAGCATCAGTTATTAGAACTTATGAACCTTCTTTCTATGTCTGCGATTGTAGTTTTTTTAGTATATTAGTTGCTTCGTGTTTGGTGCTACACAGATAGAAATTTCGCTTTTTGTAATAGCTGGTTTGCATTGTGAGCTTGTGAAATGTTTCGATTTTCACCCATTTATGCATTTGTTGATGTATTTTTTACTAATTTTCTTTCTTTTAACTTCCTTTTTGAGATGCCTGAAAATGGTAATGACTCGTGAGCTGAGATATCCCTAAATGTATTAGCAAACCATCTCTCGCTATGGATCGGAAATCTCCTTTTTGTCGATGAGTCACTTTATTTACCAAACAATGAACGTAATGCGGGTTTTCTAATTATGATATATATATATATATATATATATATATATATATATATATATCTATTATATATATATCCTAATAATTCCAGTCAGCTTCAAAAGTATATCTCGTAACAAGGCTTCCCGTTACGAAATAACAGTGGGATTATTCGTTTTATACGAATTTTCTTGTTAATTTATAAGATTTTTATACCGCTACCTCCCCTTTAAACCTTGATTAAACTATTAGTACATATCGATTTTATAGTGAGAATATATGAGAGGATATTCGCTATTGATATTGAAATCGAAGTCCCATATTCAAAGGGAATCAAAACATCCTATTTACGGAAGCAATAAATTGATAGGGAATAATTTGAAACATATTTTTTCGTTAATACTCCTTTCGTCACGGTTTCACAAGTGGATTCTAGATTACAACACGGGTGCAAGTGCACTTGGGACGCTCGAGGTCAGAGAAGGCAATTCCAGATTGGAGGCTAGCGGATACATTCTTGGGAAATGATTTGCAGAAGTTTTAGGTTTTAGTCTTCCGCGTTTGCATACGTCCACTTGTGAAAGCGACAAATGAATATTACTGTGAAGTAAATTCACCAGATTACACCCCCTGTTCAGGTACATTTAGAATCTTTTTATAAGAGAGCTTTAAAAAGATGAATTTAATCGATATCCAGAATGTTTTGGAGTGATAGCAATAGGTTCAACTTGGTGCTCACTCATTGCAGATTCAACGTCAATAAAATTTCTTTGCAAAATGAAGTTTCGACAATGCTAAGTTTGAATGCTCCGAATGAATGTTATAAAACCATACTTTAGTTTCGGAAAAATTTTCAATAAATGATTTCCATGGAATCCTTTCCGTAGAAGCGAAAACATTGCACTGAATTATTTCAGTATCAGTGATAATGTATTTAAACGATTAAATCATACTCATGAATGTATAAGTTTTTTTTTAATAACCATATTTTACTGCTCTTAATTTTACGCAATGGAAATAGTTACTAACATACGCATGGAAGTTGCCTCTCGAAGTGTTCCTTCTGAGTAAATTTTCTGGATTTAAGATAATTGTAATTGCGGAAAAATTTTACTTGCTAATAATTTTACCTACAGAGATACAGGTAAAAAACATGTTTATTTTTATCTTCTTATTTATTTATGATTATTTATTTATTACTCTAATAGTTTTGACTAACATATAATCCTTTGGTCATTTTTTCAATAATTTTCACTTTATATTAAAATATAATCAGACTTTTTATTTTATTATATTCATTAATTAAATTCAAACCCCTTGATATTTTAGGCCACCATTAAACCTTAATAAGATAAAAGTTAACCAAAGAAAATTGCTATTTATTTTAACATCGCTATATGATTTTCTGAGTCTGCTTGAGTGTTACCTATTAACAGGTGTCTCAGAATTCTACTTCCGTTAAGGTTCCCCGCGTTCATCCTCAGATAAGCACAGTTTTCACTAATTTATGTTGTTTCTACCTAATAAAAGTTTTGAAATAGGCTTATGTATTCGTAACTTAGAGAAGGGAGCACTCGAATCAGAGCCTCAGAGGCTTAAAATTTATATAAAATTTCATATTCCTCATTGATATTTGTTTTATTATTCTTACTCTGGTTCTTGGAATTTCTAGTCTAAGTTTATATAGGCAAAAATGAGGAGAGTATAGTAGTTCTCTAACGACGGAGGCTAAGCGCGATTACTAATCCAAATTTCCAGCAATTAAAGAGAAGTGTTCCAGCTTGATGATTCAACAGAAGGAAATCTTATCGCTACTCCATGGTGATATTTATGTAAATTGATTGAAACGGGAAAAGGGTTTGAATTTATTATTTGTACATAAGATATTACCGTCAGAGCGAAGGGTATGATATTTAACGGTTTCTCCTCATCTATTTTTCGTTTATTATCTTTTTTGTAGCATTTCATGCTCCTTCATCGTTAAAAGCGTATTTGAAGTGGCATTACCTAAACATAAAAACGTCAATTAATTTAAATTAAATTAAATTTTTCTCGTGAAAAAGACTACAGAGATGAAATGGCGCAAATACATTGGAAAATTCGCGAACAAACCAACCATACTCCTTATTCACATTGACCCTATTTGTTTGCAAGTTAATCGATAACAGTAGAATGTGGGTCAGTTACTGGAATTGATTTCGTTCAAAAAGATGTTCATTCCGAGCAACCATGACTTTAATCATCAAATCATTTGGAACACTCATTCATATCTTTCATAACAAGAGGGATTCAAATTTTTCCATCCTTGTTGGAATGATTGAATAACTCTTTTCATTGTGTTGATTTTTTCATACTTGTTCATTCTACGCTCTATTATAATCGTTTACGCTTGACTTTTGTATCTTGTTCATGTTTGTCTGATCTCATCACCAACTGAAGGTAGATACTAACGACCTTTTACAGAAGGTCCGATTCGAGCCCACGTCTTTTAGACCTCTTCCTTTTTATAGAGGTCACAGTGCATGCGTAGAGAAAATCGACCCAAAGTCAGCCAAGGAGGTAATGATTTCTTCTTCTACGCTCTTAGCAGTTTGATTCCACGTTGGGGTCCGGATTAATGTATATGGAAAGACATCTATTACTGAACATGTAAAAAAATTTTCATGAAAAATCATAACTATAAGAGAATGATGTATGTTCTTGGATGAGAATCTATTTAAAGTTAAAATAATTTTCTTAAAACGTTACTAGGCTAGTGTTATATGGGGCTTCTGGAGAGCAAAGTGGGTAGCATGTTCGCCTTTTATGAAAGCTATCCTGGTTCGATTCCCATCGGAAGCCTAAATGTACGAAATGACCTCAGCTGTTGAAGCATTAAAAAATACTGCTTCTGCTAGTGATGTAGAGAATTGACACGAAGTTAAAACTCTATTCTTATATTACTTATGATACTAGCTTTATTATTTTCTTCGGAGTATGTCATAGCAGTATTATTCCATGGGTAATCGAACTAGAGACCGCTTTCACTGAATTTGAAAGCCCTTTCTTTCTTAATTTCCGCTTAAATTCTGCAAAAATTCTTGAGAAACGAATGTATTTCATACAGAATGACGAATGTATGAAAAGTTGAACATCATACCAATGTTGCCGCTTCTACTATCTGAATATCCTCCTTATTTATTTGGAATTACAGATGGAATCACAGCACTGCAATTGATCAAGGGGAATATATAGCTCATTTTAAATGGATTCCTTTTCCATGATTTCAAACCAATGTTTTACTCATACGGTTCGAAAATTATGGAAATTCGTGGAGGAGTAAAAATACACCATTTAAACCAAAAGACAAGAAAAAACTAAAATTATTCTGTTCATATGTGTGAAATTTTGCTCGATTCCTTTTTAACAAAGGTTAACATTTGTATCCTAGGCTTTCTGTATTAATGTTTACTCTATACTCTAGGAACATAGATTCAAGTTAATTGTTTATGTTTTTTATTTATTTTCTTCAGAAATCAGAATCAACGTGCTGGAAAAATTAAAGCGTAAAAATTTTAAGCAGTTATTCTTTCGCGATAGTAAATTTTTTTTTAAATATGAAGCTTCATTTCGCTAAGATTCTTAACGTTGGAAAATAGTCTTTTATTAACAGAACCGACAAAAATTAAATGAATTGAAAACCTAAAGAAATTTTTGGCCTCTTACCAAGAACGCCTAAGACAATTGTATGATGTATCTGTTTACTTTGCAAATTTTTGTTGGTTTTCTAAATTAAATGTTTACATTTAACGTCGCAAATATAATGAAAGATATATATGATAGTACAATACTACTAGCTGGTTATAATTTCTTACCTTTCAGTGTGATCTGGCTGGCATATTTATTTACATCCATTAAGTCAAGGGGAGAGTGTAACAGTGATTCACAATTGTTCTTGATTGCTGTAAAGCATTGTGGTTGTATCAATATATGCAACGCTGACCTTACAACCAAACTATTAGTCTTTTATTGTATTTCATAATAAATATAATACCTCGGCGTTGGCATTAACTTTCATTTACTTTGAACAGAGGCATTGACAAGCTCTTAAATAAATTTATTTCCTTTTATCTCTTTACTAGCACCATTCCTCCTCCTATGACAAATGTCATCATTTTCTCGACGATTTCATTCACTTACTGAACAAATAACAGATCATATCCGAGTGGTATCGTGTTTTTAGGTTGAAAAACATTTCACATCAAATTTTAACTTTAAAAACTGAAAATAAGCTTTTCATTTGGTTTCCAACGCAATCGTTGTTTTTACCCATAAAAAGAAGAATACTCAAACTTTAAAAACAAAATTTCCCTCTAAATTTTTTTATATGATTAATCTTAATCTGCGAAAGTCAACAACGTATCGTGGCTTGATCCGGGCATCGCTTCAAGGCTGCACATATTTAGAAGCATGAGGAAAACAAAAGTAGTTCTATGCCCTCATAAGTCTGATTGGAAAAGTTGGAATGAATGGCTTGAAACTTGGCGTTCAACTTCCGAGAGCGGCTTTGAGGATCATGCCCTTCAGTGAAAGGGAAGTGACTGTGTAGTAACGCCAGCTGTTTACAAGCAATGCCCTTTTCTAATCGCCGCCTACGTATATTTTGCTCAGTAATAGAATTCTCTGCGAGAAAAAATGCTGCGTAAATAGTGAATGTAATTTATGTATGAATCCAAATCCCATAAGTTTATAAATTATAGAAAGAAACCTATTTACGTATGGAGGTGAAGCAGAACTCGGGGTTTATAGAGATGATTCCAGCGGTTAATACATCATGATGTTGTCAAGCTACCTTCCGATCTTTTCTTAAATATCCTATTAAAAATACAATAAGCATTTCGTAATTGAGTATCATCAAATCAATTGAATTAAAAATAGCGAAAATTTATGAGTAGACCAAGGAACAGTTTTCTAACATATAATTTCCAAAACTTTTATACAGAGGAACTTCAGTTCCTATGGAGTTGTTGGGAAATATAGAATACGAGGGTTTTGCTTCGCCAAATTGCTGCCCGTAATAGACAGTATCATAAACTACTTCGGTATGCCCATCAGAGGGTCAATCGTCTGCTGGCGTCAGGACGTGTTATGTAAATAAAGATTTCTTTAACGTGTTCGGAAAATTTCAGGAGGTAAGTTTTCGATGATGTTAATTCATTTGAAGTGATCTTCTTGCATTAAAAATAAGCATAACATACTCTCAGATACCTTCAGTTAATCCTGTAATTTTATTATTTTAGTTCGTTACTCGTTCAATGAACGTAGGGTAATTCTTTCTAAGATGGCGGGTCGGGTAATACTAGAATATCTATTCACAAAATCCTGAGAAATCAAGGCCTATTTGAGACTAACCTGCTCCTTTTTTACCTAAAAATAGCAGTTTGGTTACACCCTCAGAGATCTCGCTGAATGCCTGCTCTGCTATTGAAAATATTCCAACAGCAGCGGAAAGATCTGGGTGAAATGATTTTTCTCAACCTTGATTGCGTTGGCCCAGAGACAGATAATTTGTGTTTTGTGCAAATGAAATGAACTATATTGACTGGCAACCTTGATTCATGTTGTACGTTGATCGTCAAATATAAATTATTAATATAAATGAATCATATTACCCAATCATCGCATAACATCCTCCAAATTAGTTGTTTTCCTTTTTATTCTTTTGCATATTAAAAATTTCGAAAACAAAATTTTCACTATAAATAATCAACCACGGATAGTTGAATTTTGATATCGTATTCGGGTTTGAGTTTTAATGAGTATCTGGCTGTGGTTTTGTCTCTAATGTAAATAGTATTCCATAACACCCGAAGTTCCTCCACTGTTACGTCACTGAATAATTCCCTACCGGCGTAAATTCTTCTGGCAGAAGCTGTTGAGTATAAAATTCTTTGCGTTGATATGGAATTCTGCTGAAAAATAACGCACGGTTTGAGTTTTCGTCACCAAGATTTTCAGTCTGAATTCCCAAGCATACGAAATTGGGCCCCTTAATAACAGAAGGCACGCGACCGTATCACGTTTATTCATAATTTCGGAGAACGACCAACGACCATATTTCTTTCCTTTGCTTACCAATATTTCTTTGGCAAAATAACGTAACAGCAAAGAAAAGTCTTAATTCGCTCCAATTATTAAGTAGCGTTCTACGCTTGGGGTAATACACCTCTTTACCCTGAAAGCTTTGGCTCCTTCTTTTTATATATTAACTCAAAAATTAAGAATAAGTTTATGATATCCTGAGCGGGAGCATCATAGTGCTGAGTAAAGAATTAATTTCTATTCATTGTCCGTCTTAGAGGATCTCTAAGATTACTGATAATAAAAACCAAAAGAATAAGAGGAAAATAAACAGATTAAGTTGTGTTTACCAAATAATATCAGGCAATAAAGGATGGGAATCTTTTTAAAATCAAATCGAAACACCAAATTTTTAAGAAAGAAGTCGCTCTCATAAAATAAAACTTGAAAGCCGTATAGAACTAATATTGCAAAATACGCTTTTGCTGAATAGAAGCATAGCGGAATTAAACAAGTTACGTTGGTCGCTCTCTTTCATCAGAAATCTAAAATCCTTTAAGAGTAATTGTGATTCCATTATATAGTTGTCAATAAAATGTATTTGGTAAAATAATTACGGCTTATTTCAAAGGAAAAATGTGACAGGAGTATGGGACTGCCTGATAGGGTGCGGGGGACTACGTATGCACCTGGTAGCCGTAAATCCTTAACCGGAAACCTGAAAAATCTTGTTTAATTTATTTATTTATTTATTTATTATCAAATCGCTGCAATTTGGCCATTTGGTCAGGTGGCAGCGGTGAAGGGGGACCAATCTATATTACATTTAATTGCCTGGCATTCGCCCAAAGACGGGAGGAAAACCCCTCCAAAAACCTCCCGCAGGCAATGTCAATCACATACTATATATATAAAAATTATGAAATATCACATAAGATATACATTAAGAAAAAAAAAAAGATATTGAAATTCTAAAAGTATAACAATGATACATATACACTGATTCATTAATTAATGCCTAATTCTACTACACATACATATACAATGTGCACACATAATACTATAGAAACATATTAATAATTGGTATTGACTGTTTACAATTTTACTAACATCATAGTTACAAATAAATATATATACAATTCTATTACTATTATACCTATCACATCATTAAATTATATGGACATTTAAAAATTACAGTTACTTTTTAGTCTATTTTTAAAAGACTGTACCTTTTTTGGCATTGGAAAGAGGACTTCTCTAGGTAAAGTGTTCCACTCTCTAATCTCTCTATTAACGAATGAATATTTCGCTATATCCGTTTTCTGTTCGCATTCTCTTATTTTTAAGCTGTGATCACTACGACCGATATAGCTAGGAAGATTAAGCCTGGCATTCAGTTCGCCCCAGCCCTCAGCAGCATTCCACGCTTTGTATATCCCAGCTAATCTAAAGACTTTTCTTCTCGATTCTAAGGATTCCCACTTCAAATGAGCTATCGTGCATTTACTACATTATAAATTATATTAGTGAGGTTTAAATTTTATAATAATTAATTATTGTGTCAATTCATTAAATTTTACATTGTTAAATTAATTCTTCCTTTATAATTGTTAACTGTGCACTGCAAATCAGGGGTTATTATTTAATGCATCAATGAATTTTTCCACTTTATATTTTCAAATTAATATTTCTACAATAATTGAAAGTTTCTGTGAATTAATAACTTCTTATTATTCTTTCTAAATATTAGGTGGTAGCGTAGCACCAATGATTTCACAGCATTGTAATTCTGTGAAATAATACGTTAAATTAAAAATTACGGAAACGTTCTGAAAAAGTTTCATGCAAGTCTTAGCCCACATTGCATCATCATCATGGGTCATTCAATCCGTAGATTGGTTGACTGCAGCCCTCCATTCCTCTCTATCTAAAGCTAACTTTACTAAATCCTGATATCTCTTCTTTCCTATATCTCTCTTTATTTGGCTAATATATTCATCTCTTGGTCTTCCTCTTGCTGCTTTTCCTTCTATTTTTCCCTCAAGTACGTTCCTAACAAATTCATTGTGTCTGATGATATGTCCAATCCATCTGGTTCTTCTTTTTCGGATGATGCTCCATATTGTTTTAACCTCTTCTATTCTTCTGTATACTTCTTCGTTTCTTACCTTATCTGTCCATTTGATCTTCAGCATTCTCCTCCAGCACCAGGTTTCGAAGGCTTCTATTCTTCTCTGGTCCGCTTTCCTAATGGTCCATGTCTCTGATCCATAGAGTGCCACACTCCAGACGAATGTTTTCAAGAATTGTTTCCTTGTCTGTAACCTTATATTCTTTGAGCATAGTAGTGGCCTCTTCCTCATGAATGCCTCCTTTGCTTGGGCTATTCTTCGCTTGATGTCGAGTTAACAAAATTGTTTTGGAGGAGTTTCGATCATGATTGGTGAAATACATTTTATCTAATCAACAAAACCTTATCTAATTGCTATAAAATATATATAAATAGACAATATGCATAAATATGAACATCTTCATAAACTTTGACCGAAAAGGAATTACGGTAAATAAAGATGACCTTTAAGCAAGGAACATTCCTCTCTACTTTATATGATTTCAGCCGTGCACTGTCTGAAAATAAAAATTGGTACAGACTCTAAAAATGTTTTCTTCTAATACTTTCCAAACTACCTCTGAGTTTATCTCGTCGACTTTCCTTTTTCTAAGTACAACATAGACATATATAATCAAGAAATTATCGTGTGGGTATGATGTATTTATCGCGTATTTATTGTTTAAACATCATGTATATAGGTATAAATGAGAAATTTGTGTAAAACAATTACGCAAATCATCTATTAAGAGATATCAATAAATCAATGAATTCTAACCATTCTTTATTATTATATTTCATAGCTCAATTATCATATCTTGTACTATTCTAACTTCCGCAAAGGTAATTGCTATATTAGAGCTATATGGCCAGCGTTATTGTCTTAATTTAGAAAATTCATTTTTTCCCACTTCATGAATATTTGCAGCTCGTGATACTTTTATCGGTGATGCCATCAACATTTACGAATAAGTTTGACGTTCAACTACATAGAATTCCCCAATCTAGTCAATATTTCTTATGAATATCTTCCCCATTCATTATTCGACGGGACTCATTTAGCTGAAGTTTTTATGAATGATTCCTCAACTTAGTATCGTATTAATATGATTATTTTTTATATGAGCAGGACTCAAAGGTTTATAAATTAGAGTTGACGAGGAAACGATCGCATTACCAACTCGAGTTACAAGAACTACATAAGAAAAGGACCAAAGAATTATATTATAAATACCTCGCATTATAATATATAATGCATCGAGTGATGAGTGATGATGAGTCATCTTGAGCGTTAAAGCAATGGCTCTTACCCTTACCATGAGTAGACATCCCGCGCTGATTCCTTCGAATACAGAGTACGCCTTCCCACCACATGGATGTCTCTACCTATATGTTTCGTGCTATACTCCGTCCAACGTCATGAAGACACCACGTATGGTCCCATGTATTTCTTACGGGAGAACGGTGCGTGCTGCCGCCACATTTGCACAGAAAAAGAAAGTTGACGAGAACTTATTTGGAAGACATTCAGCATGGAAATTCTTTATGATATAGTGCAATTCAATGCAGGTTTAAGATTGTCATAAACGAAAAATAAGAAAGTGATATTTTCAAGAAAGTTGGATGCAGATTATGATTTTTTGAACCGATGAATTATCATCCTATTTTTCGGTAGGTTTGTACTGTTTGTCTCATCATTTCTATCAACGACGACAGGATTTATAATAACAGGTCATTAACAGGTCCGAAGACGGGGAATTCCAAATTTTTACCCTCTCATTCCTGAATTTCAGCGGTATAAAACATAATAATAATCAATGTAAATCTAACAAATAGTAATAGTCTAAAGGTAATAATAATACGCTGCTTAAGAAATGGCCTCGATAACAGACAGTTGCGCTTGTCGAAACTGACATAAGAAACTTCTCAAAATAATTCATATAATATGAAGAAATAATTTATAGTGAAAGGATAATGGATTTTTATTTTAAACAAACAATCTATTCGTAGTTAACTTTATTAAGGAAACTAAATTTATAATTTATTTTACTATATAATGCCAACGGCCTTCCGTCAAAAAATTCTCCAAACTCGGAAACGGATTTCCAAAGTATGACAATGTTGATTCCTTGCGTAATGGTAAAATAATTCTTAAGAAACTTCTTAAATTCATATTATCCAATAGACATACAATAATATGAAGAACGAATAGACCTTGGTCATCTTGAACGCCAAGCAACGGCCTCTAACCTTACCATGAATAGATATTCCCGCGCAGAGACCTTCGCTTACAGAGTACGCCTTCCCACCGCATAGATGTCTCTACCGGTCGGTTTCGTGCTAAGGGTTGATATTACCAATAAATTCATCTAAAGAGTCAAATTAGACGGAAATGTCATTTCCTACATAGGCCCGCTACATTCAGTCTATCACTGCTTCAGTTATTTACAATATTAAACAACAGAGTACGTTCTTCTTCAAATACGCGAATAACTCCTCGCGACTCCGTAATATCTTCTATCTTGGGGTATATATACTCAATGTGGTCCTTCCATTATCACGTTCTCCTCGAATCTCACTGACGGGATCACCTACTGAGTACAAGTTACTCTTCTAATCCCGAGGAAAGTCCTCGGATCCCCGGTAGCAAGTACCGCGGTGAAATCGCCGTTAGCACCACGCGCGACTGCCTTCGGGAGGAAGATGTCTATCTGACCGCGGCGATCGGTTGTGGATGTATTGGTCAAAGCAAAGTGATGTGAGAGCGTTGACACGGAACAGAACGAGGCTTAATCCGAAGAGAACTTTTTGTACTTTATTCCAGTGCTAATTTTAAGGATTACTTTTTCAATTAAATTACTTGGGTAAAATAAGTTTCCAGGTAATTTAACAGAATTACGCAGAGTTAAGGATCCTACGATTGGATTTTCTTCATTTTTATTTGAATCGCGTTTGAAACTACAATAAATCCATCCGCTAGATTTTCTCAGTGCAGTAAAGTAGGTGTATACGTGCATGTATGTATGAGTTGCTTTATATTCGTAAATTCACTATGGAATCAGTATTTTTAATCTTTTTCTGGATTCAGTGCTTCATTTATATTAATGTTTCGCAATTTTGGCACATAACAGCCCCTTCTTTGTACTTTATATGCATAAAATCGATTTATTCTCAGTGAGAAACATATATGTTGCATTATAATAAGCTATGTATTAAATTATATTAACACCTATGATAAAAAAGCCAATTCTAAGCCCTAGGCTATGCTTGATTTCCGTACTTGGCCTTTGTTTCATATTTGCTCAGCATATGACTTCTCAGCCCATTATAATTATAAATTTGTGGCTCTGTAGTTTGATCGCTATAGTAATATTATCAATGAGCACATAAACCTTGAATCTGTTGTTATTATTACTATTTAAGTTTTATCATTGATCAATTCTTTGAGTTAGTACCATTATTATTTTTGTGGATCCTCAATAAGTGAATCACTTCAAGGAGGTTATCGAAGGTCGAGAAATTTTTATGGAAATAATGATCTGCTGATATTTATTTCAGAGTGGCGTCGTTTTATTTTTAATAACTTGTATGGTTTCATTCAGATTTGATGACAGAAAACTATATACGACAGCAGCTCTATGATAGGTATTAGGATAGGTATTAACGGGAAAGAAAAGAGACATGGGAAACATGGGTTCCGGGACGGGTTAATAACAGCAGAATGCTTGAGAACAGATATTTCTATCATATTTAAAAAAGTCCACGAATAATTAAAAATATTACCTCCCGATAAACTCACTGTTATCTTTGACACGAGATAGAAGAGTCATCGCTCTTTTTTTTAATAACACCTATTATTCTGCTAAGAAAGAGATAAGATTGGAACTCTTTCTTATTCAAGGAGCGCTCTGACAGTCGGCATATAGCATGATCTTGATGAAGTTTAATCTTTACTCTCATAAAATTTTCAGCAAACTAATTGTGGGACCTCCTGAGTTGAAACTTCTCGAAAATTAGAATTTCGTTTCCAATTAACAAGTAAATGCAATTTTCTTGCACGCTCTGGATCTAAGAGCGATCGTTAGCACGAGATTGACTGAGGCTTTTTATGTAACTCTTAAATATCTGTCACTAAAATTCCCACACATGCCAAGGAAGACTTCTTCCCCTTTTACAATGTTTACCTTTTCATAGGAAATTATATACCAAAGACTTTCCATTGATTTTATTTTGTACAACATCAGTTTTCCTTTGACAACAATTTTTATGGTTAGTGTTTGCTTTGCGCTGTGCTTGTTGAGTTTTTACTCTTGATAATCACTTCTATTTATGTTCTCAGAAAGCAATATTAAAATAAATTACTTCAACCGTCTTTTTATAATTATTTCATAACTTATTTTCAAGTTACGATTGAAGTATAGCGCAGGACTCGAGAACAGATTGTTACAGAAAGTTGTAAATACAAACTTTTTGCGTCCATGTGGAAATCTTCTAGTAAACTCTATCAGTTAGCTTGAATTTCAGTGGATCTATTGGTTTATTAAGAATTATACTTGAATACTTCATTTCTCCGTAGTTATATTCAATGTGAAAATGCCGCACCATCTGAAAAGAAATAAGAAAAGCGAGGTGAAGCATATGAATTCACGAGCTAATTAACTAAATGCGCTATAACTGAAAGTGAAATTGGTTAAGTTTCAAATTTCTAGTCTGACGTAGCCCATTTCCGAAACTCGAAAGACAGTGCATTTCATAAGTGTTTAAACATGTAATTTAAACGTAAAAATCCCTTAAAATTAGTTACGTCTATCTTAAAATACAAGCAACAATAAGCTAAAAAGATATCTGTGAAGTCGAGCGTAATCAGTCTTATTTAATGCAACTGAGCAAGGTTTCATTTCAATGAACAGAGTTGATTTGAATCTTTCACCTCAATAATTTTGAAAAACGCTCATAAAAAAGATTGACTGAGTGACACGAATAAAAAGCATGGTCATGCGTGCCTCTTATGTGGTAATCAAGCTTTCAAAAACAAGAGAAATGATTTACATCTGTGTTCATCTCAATGATTTCTCTTTCCATTCCAGTAGCGTCCAGCATTCCTTGGCTGGTCACATTGATAAGCTCTTCATCTTCTTTTAATAGGATATTTTTGTCTCTTTTGTTTCCATTTCTTAATAATTTTCTAAAACCTCATTACGTATAACATTTTATTATGTATTTCATTTTGGAAAGAGGAGAGCAACAAGTTAATAAATTAATTTAAACTTCATTATAGTAAACTTTGGGCTAATCCAACTGACACTAACCTAATCGACAGTATAAGCAAGCTCTATAAATAATTCAAATAATACGAAGAAAAAGTTTATAGTAAAATAATGATCAGTTTCTATGTTGAACTGAAAATCTAATTAAATTTATTAAGGAAACTAAAGTTATAACTTATTTCAATACGTTGTGAAAACGGCCTTCCGTCAAAATAAGCTGCGGACTCAGAAACAAAATACTTAAGTGCCGCAATGTTCATTCATTGCTTATTGGTAAAATAATTCTTAAGAAACTTACCTTGCATTCATATGATCGTGTAGACGTACGGTAATCATGATATGTAAAAAATAGACATCGGTCATCTTAAACACTAAGCAATGGGCTCTAATCTAAACCATGAATTGACATTCCCGCGCAGTCCTTCGAATACAGAGTACGCCTGTGCACCGCATAGATGTCTCTACCTGTAGGTTTCGTGCTAAGGTTGGATATTAGCAATGAGTTCATCTAAAGAGTCAAATTAGACGAAAATGTCACTTCCTCCATAGGATCGCCACATTCAGTCTATGAATGCTTTAGTTATCTACAACATTAAACAACAGAATAACAACAGAGAAGATGTTGTTCTGACTGCGGCGATCGGTTGTGGATGTGTTGCTCAAAGCAAAGTTATCTCTGATTCTTTCAATTTAAGAGAAAGAAAGAACGGCATCCTAGTGATTTCTTTTATATGGAGCAGTATTTCTATAAATGTAAACGGTGAAAGAAATTATCATGGAAGTTTCTCTTGGTTCAATATTCAATCCACAGTCGAGTAATACGCTAGTTTTGACTGAAGCAGAGTAGATCAGCTATCCTTCCTTATACGAGTACGAAATGGGAATAAAGGCTCTATACCCAATTTTCATAAGTTAAATGCATAAGCAATATGTAGCCTAACAATAAGCTAAGTAGTAAAATACTATTTTTTAGGTAAGCTAAAGTTACCACCTTAAAGAATTTCTCATTACTACTCCTTAAATATTCTTCATTAGCCACGTCAAGACGAAACCTAATCCTGCTATACTTGATATACATAGGCTTGAGTTTCCAACTTACCCGGTATAAAAAATAAACATGTTTTAATAACATTAAAAATCCTACCTTGGTAATCAAGACTGCAAACTCCAGTTCGGCGAATCTTTTCCCAACGCACATTCTCGGGCCGAATCCAAAAGGCAAGAATGTGAATGGATTCATCTTGAAGTCTTTAACTTTATCATAGTCTTCCGCACAGCCGACTATACCGTCCGTCCCAGGTCGACTCTTCAACCACCTCTCCGGAATGAATTGAGAAGGATAAGGATTGTATTGCTCCATATTAGCGAGGGACAGATGTGGCATCATGACGTTCGTCTGGAAAATGAATGTTTTCTTGCAATTAGTAAAGGTCTCCTTAACGAGTGTCGTCTGTCAAATCACTTTTACATAAGAGAGGAAAAGGAAATTGAACGCCATGAAGCGTAGATATCAATAACAACAATTAAGTCCCAAATGCGCTTCCTCTCCTTAGTTCGTTCAACAATTTTTTAAGATTCTAGATTCATCTTAGCATGTGCTAGAAGTACTCTTACCCCTTTAGGAATGCGATAGTTTCCTATCACCGTATCTTTAACTGCCCCTCTCATGACAATAGAGACGATTCCGGAGATTCTGAAAAATATAGTTCATTCATTGTAGTATTATTTCAACGAATAAAATATATCTCGGCCATTAAGATAAAAGTTTGAGGGTTATAGAGCAAGATTTTTCCTTTTATTTAATTTTGTGGAAGGATCTTGAATAGAATTCAATCATATTTAAATTAATTTAACTGAATTTAATCATTAAGCGCATTATGACATATTACCTCAGTAATATAGCTGAATATGAGAGCTTAAATCCACCTCGCTACTATATTGTATTATAAAAAAAGGAAATACATTTGATATTATAAGTCTGAACCTGATCTCCACCAACCTCATACTTTCTTTCATGCAGGCCTTTAAGTATTTCATTTCATCGATCATTTCCATGGTTATATCATCGTTTCGATGGGGTAGGAATCTTCTGATCTCATCAAAAAGGTACTCCTGCTTATCTTGACTCTTGGCAAGGTGATACATCAAAGCCGCAGAGCTGTATGATGTCTGCATAAAAAAATATCGATAAAATGTTATTGTTTGTTTTAAGATAAAAATAAATCGTTATTGTGAATTGTTTTTTTTTCATTTTTTGTTACAAAAATCAGTAAATGCGTTACAAATTTAGCCGTTTGGCTCTTGAACCAGATGGAGGCAGGACGGAGGTATAGGCATGACTATTACAATTGGTCCAAATGATTAGCACTGTGGAAACAAAAAAAAACCTAAAGGGGCAATTGATAAGCGATTATATAAGAAACAATAGTCATTGCCTTTGACTTCGTGGAATTTTATATTAAAACACAAGATAGAAAACAAAACTTTGCCTTATAATAGTTATGGCTGTTATCAGGAAACTCCGGTTCTGTTCATTGATCTCTAAACTGCTGATTCACTTTATGGATATCGAATAAAATTGCAATATGTGGATAATTAGCGGCGTTGGATATTATCTACTTGAAGATGATCCGAATGAGCCCTAATCGATCAAGATAAGGAGCACAATTGTCTTTAACCATAATCCTCATAGCTACATACTGGATTCCCTCTCGGACACAAGCCTGGGTGGCTGCGTAATACTTTTTTAAGTTCTGTTCAGTCAGTTAATCGATCGCCAAATATTTATTAAAAACTTCAAAATCTTTTAGTTTCAATTTTTGTGATTCCATAAGTGATTTTTAAAATAATGAATTTTATATTTATATTACGTGGTTAATTTCGTCATCTCAATGAAGAAACTAAATAATTGCAACTTTAAACCATGCTATAAACTAAAGATGGAGAAAATAGAGGATACTATGGCTATATTTTAACTATATCTTAATGGTATTCAAAAATACAGCCATTCATCTAAAGTATTTACTAAAGAAATCGCCAACCGTATCCACTCCAGCTATCAGCATGTCTATTGCCATGACGCATGCAGTCTTAGGATTTGGGTCCCTTTGCAATAGTTTCTCTAAGACGCTGGGTTCGTAGTCTTCTCCTGGTTTTCTGTTCTTCATCCTTTCAATTGCGTTGTTGATGTGTTTCATTGACACGCTGGAAAAAGATGCCACAAATAAATTATTGCATTGAAATGCTTCTTTTCGCCATAATCATCAGTAATCTAGTGACCAACCAACATCACATGTAATGAAAT
Organism: Pachydiplax longipennis; assembly: GCA_036926295.1. Taxonomy (NCBI): domain Eukaryota; kingdom Metazoa; phylum Arthropoda; class Insecta; order Odonata; family Libellulidae; genus Pachydiplax; species Pachydiplax longipennis. The sequence goes on from JAVFKF010000012.1 coordinate 26,393,021, forward strand.
CTCTTTTCAGAAATGTATTAAGTGTCAAAAGATAGAGCAATAACAAAAGATAGAGTAATAAACAACAGGAACTTATGGAAGCATATGATCTAATATTTTAATTCACCACTCAAATTTATTGAGAAAATCATCATAAATTCCTTCCAAAATTCCATCTTTGAAAATATAACACGTTTATTTGCGCTTGGGACTAACAAGAGTAAGAAACGCGTAACAGAAGGGGGCATTATCAGTTCTCAGATTATGAACTGCCTCTGAATGTTCATTTCGGCAGGTATATTTCAATACTCATTTGGGTAACTCAACAAACACAAGGGTTTTTCCCTTTGTTAGTTAACTGTTCATTCTGCATCGAATTTACGTTGACAAGAATACAAGGATATGTTCTTAGATATCGAAAATGTCATACTTCCATTTGGATTCTGATGTCGTAAACCTTTACTTGGAATTCAACTAAATAATTTTGAGGTTTATATTCCTTACTCAGTGAAATAATCCATAGCTCTTGCAAATCGCTGCCATGTTGGGGTGCTGATTATTTTCCATAATGGAGGCCTAAGTTCCATCACTTCAATACCGGCAAAGAAGTCGCTCACGGCGTCTATCATCTTTTGAGGTTCCGAATCAGGCGTCAAATTTGGGTCCAGACATCCCAAGCGATGGTCCAAAGCAATCACTGCGATGGCTGAGGAGTAAACAAGGAATTGATAAAATGACTTTCTAACGTAAAATAAGGATGCTCTGTGACCATTAGGTGGCACTTGATTTCTTTTTGGTTTTTGTGCGGTCACTTGCGATCCGCTACATTTTCGAGTCCTTGTGCCTTTTTGGAAGAAAACGGAAGAAACGATTTCTTCTTTTGGAAGCATATTGAATAATTTAGCAAATTTCCACTAGAAATTTCTCGTGGGAATTTGCTAAGTTATTCAATATGAATCCCGTAACGGATTTCCACAAATTTAAGGCGTCCACGATTGATTTATTCCTCTTTTTCTTTAACGGTAGAGTTTAAACTTAAGATTTCTACTCGGCTGTGTCGTAGCCCAAGTAGTATATGAGTGAAACTATTAAATTTTTAAATAATGAATGATTTTCAGTACAATAATGAAGCTTTTCATTATTGTACTGAGTTAGTTGACAGGAAATTTCACCCATCAGTACGTATTACCATGCACATATTCGCGCTACTTTAGAGAGGAAAGGATGATTTAATTTAGTCGGTACACAAATATAGAGGACTTGAATACTTACATTCAAGAGCCCATTTGAAAAGTTCATTGATGTAATCATCTGGCATTTCCCCTATCGAATTTCTCATAGATTTCGATCTGCAGATAGAAAACTTCTTTTATAAAAATTATTTTTATCCAAATTCTTGTAATTTCATTTTACAGACCAAATACAAACTTATATTCACATCATAATTTCAATAGCTCTGTTACAACAGAACATAAATTATATTCGGCACCGAATATCATATGCTGAGTTTGAAATACCAAAAGATATGGAAGTAATTTTGATAATAACATCGGGCAGTGAAATATTTCCTCCAATAATCTTTGATGGACTAATTATAATTGAAATAAATAATTGAAAACGTCTGTTGAGCAAGGATGAAATTCTAAAGCCCGTTCTTCTATCTACCCATATTTAATGACCGAGAAATATGTTATTACGTCTTTCAATTATGAAGCATAATGTAATTTAGGGAAATTATCAAGGGTAAATTACCGTTTTAAGTTCCTTAAAGAAGTGATATTAACATGTTTTGGGTCCTAGGTTCATATTGTTTTTTTTAATTCATATTCGGCCGCATTTTCTTGTGTAAAGAAAATACTACCAATTACTTTCACCCTATCGGTCACAACAGGATTTAATTTGGAATACTACTTCGGGAGAAAATAATTATCTCTCATTATTTTCGCATATCACATTACTCACCTCTTTATCAAATCATTAGTCACTTCGGTGATGGGCTTGAGATATCGAAGTGCGACTCGTGGCTGCATCATTGGAGGGTTCACTGTACTGCGGAACTTCTTCCACCTCTCTCCTTGTCTAAAGTCAACAAATAATTTGCTCTCTTACATTTCTTGAATATTTCAGTGTTTGAAAGGTATAATATGCTTAGGAGTATGAAACACAGGAGTTTTGAATATCAGAAGAAGCTCTTAGGCGAATCAAGTTCTATAATTTTGGGAATTGGTTTTGATTATTGATGCCCACACAAAAATTAAAAGATTGAAAGCTTTTGAGCGAAGTAAGAGCATTATGATATTAACTCGTACTGATTTGTTTATTCAGTGTAAAATAATTACTATTTTAGCAAATAAAACTAGTAGCAGACCTATAATGCACAAAATTATAATATACCATCAACCAGTTTTTCTACTAAGTACCAGAAATTCATCGTATACTAAATAATTTTCAACCAAATGAAATTTACTTTTTAATTTATAAAAATGCTAAAGCATTCGCTGATTCCCAGTTTGTAGCAAGTCGTCTTCTATGATATTTCGGTATATTTATTAGTAGAATAATGAAACGACATATGAACATACGAGTAATCAATTCCGTGTTTGTTGTTGGATTGTTCGCTTTCTGGATATAAATAATGCCACACTTGCAGCATGCTTCTATTCTCTGAGCCCTTACATAAAGCAGATGAAAGATTAAAATAGAGCATCAACCTATTATCATATATCTGCTGCTATTTTACATTATTCAGATTATGCCTTCCGAAAGTTCTCAGATCTTTCATTGGTTCAATTTACTTGCAGAATATAGACAGTTCAATAAAATACAATAACCGCGAGCAATAAATGTTCGTGAATAATCTCTCAGAATCATACATTAATTTTCTATTTAACGACATTGTGAAAATTTTGCTTAAGATGCCTCATTTGGAGTGAAATAAAAGTCATCCTATGGTATGCTCTGCGCTGTGGCTCTTTTTAAGAGCAGGGCTTTGGAAACTCCTTTTCAAACTGCATTAAATCTTAAATTCTGGTTTTGTTTAAACGTCTTTCCTAGTTCTTGATCAAATGAAATCTTTCCCGGATTGTATTTCAATTATTTATAATTAATGCATTTTTCTTCACCTTTTAATCTATTAAGATGAGCCTGTGTAGTTTGTTCGCTGTTACTGTATTCTAATTCCGCGTTCAAAACAGGATTGATTTTCATTCATGCTGATATTAATGGTAATTTAATGGTACTATAGTTCAATTCTTTCAATTGGTACGACACTGACTTCTGTGGAGCCGAAATTACTTTCAAAAGGTTATCAGTCGGAAGGTCGGAAAAGTAATATGGATGTCTTTTATCTTCAGGTTTTGATTACAGAGTCATAAACTTTTATCTCTAATAACTCATATGATTTTTATGGATAAATACATAATTATTTAGGATTAAGGAATTTATAGCTAATTGAAAAGAAAATTTTCTGCATTTCATTCTCTGATAGTTGTTCTACCATTTTAAATGTTCAACTTTTTGATGTAATATATAACGTATGCAGATCCAAGAAGAGGGGCAAATAGGACGACCGCCTCCAATTGCTGACCTTGGATCTGACAAGGAGCTGGATTTAATCCGATTTTGAAGTTTTCCACGATCACTATGCATATGCTATACCCATCACGACGAAATTACACAGTAAAAGTTAATTGAAGATTATTTATTAACGGAACTGTCTTTAATCGCCCCAGCAGCTCCTTATTAAATGTCTAGATCTGCCCCTGTTTTATAATTGTATCATTTTCCCTAGCATCGTAATTAATTTGATTGAACAAGCTGTCGGGAAGTGGATTTGGTTGTCTAACGAGTGAAAAATATAATTATATGACAGGCAAAGTATTCTTGATTCATACCGTTAATGTATACTCTATTTACTCATCGTCCTTTTCTTTGCATGATTAAATCTAAGAAATAAGTTGTACGATACTTTGCAAATGGTACTTTCTCGTATCTCGTGATTTAGCAAAAACATAAAGGAAAATAAAAGTAGATAGTGCCAATATTTATACAAGTTATCAAAAACAGATTCACAGTAGATCTATACTATAAACTGAAACGAAATATATACGTTGGAAGAGCGTGGGATAGATAAGTCAATTAGAACATAATCAGTTGAAAGAATACAGAATATTCTGTGGACAGAATAACAAACACAATATGACTCAGTCATATTGTGTTTTCTTTCAATTGATTGTGTAGAAGTTACACGAAATATCTTCAGAAGTCATTAATTGGAACCTAATCCCTGAGGTGAAGGAGAAGAGGAATGATTAGAGAGCATAAATTAAGATATTACAATCACATTTATGAGTCCATTATTCAACGATTAATATGCTCCACTGTTATTTTTGATTCGAAAGTGTGAGGTCATCGCTCATTTTCATTCTCATACCAACTGTTTTTCAGCTAAGAAAGAGATAAGATTACTCCCCATCGCTCCTTCGTATACAACCCAAGAATTGCCCTTCCAGCCGGAGCATCTTGCGTGACCAAGATGAAGTTTAATCTTTACTCTCGCAGTGTGCTTTATGCTATAATAGAAATATCTGATACTCACTCCACAAGCACTCCTCCAACTCCTTGGAAGAAATCTTTTCTGTAGACATTCCGGTAGTAATCGAGAGACTGCAGAAATTCCCTGTGCGGCCATTGGCTCTCGTTGCGGAACATCTCTTCGAACCATTTCGGGTCGAAGACCATGACCATGTCATTTCGACCCGGAATGTGAGTGATTTTCACGATTTTCCCGTACTTTTTCAGCATATTCTTTTGCAGCTGCAGCTGATCTTTTATGCTCAGGTCTCCTGCAAATAGTATTTTGCGTTTGTATTGTGGCGAGTCTCGGGGATTGACTTTTTCACGGGGTGACTCTAAAGTTGTTTAAAAACTAGAAATCAAAATGTTAACTCTTAAATACACTTGGCCTTTCTGCAACCCAGCCTCAGCAGTCTTATGGCGTGGCTACCACAGAAGTGAACCAGCATAGAGATTGATAGGGTTAGTTAGTAAATAAATTAATAAAGCCCTTAGGGATTCGCGAAATAAAATAGATTATTGTTGGAAATTTGGTAATTAAATTTTCATTATAATTACAAAAATAACAATAGATCTAATATTTCAACTTATGTAATTAAATAAAAGTGTTAGATCTATTATTCTTTTTATAATTATAATGATCTTCCACCAAGTGAAGGCCGCAACTACCAACGCTTAATTTTCATATTTGGTCTGTTACTGTTTCCATGTTACGTGAATACGGCCATTCATTTCAAAACATAAAGTATTTAGTGCAAAAATGATACATTAAATAAAGATTATTTCCCTTATCGGCGATGTCTAACTTCCTGGAGCGATCTCCTTCAACCTCGAAGTGTTTTAGTTATTCTATATTCTATATGAATACAATAAACAGAGTTGTATTCTTACAGGAATACTGGAGTGGAAATACAAAAGTAAATATCTCCTCCATATCATCTTCTCGAATCATGCATCTTCTATAAAAGCTGTTATGACCTTTATATCTAAATTTTTATAAATTATAAACCGTTTAAAATTTGCTTTTTCGCGAGAGAGTGTGTGAAAATTATGGTTATTGCTCACTCCAAGGGCAGATCTAAAAACTTGCGACTGAAGACAACCACATTATGAATTCTTCTCCGATCATCTATTAGAATGCCATTTTGGGTGACAAATGTAGTAGACGTGTGGTGATCGTCGAAAAATTCGCAATCTGATTTTAATCTATTAATAGTTAAGCTCTTTATCAGATCCTAAACAACTCGTATTGCAAAGTCATCAAGGGAGATTGTCTCGTCCCCTTCCCACCTGTACCCGCCAATGACCTAGTCGCTATCTTTCGTTTGAATTCCTCTACGCCTTCTTAAAGGTAAACAAAGCTCTTCTTCTACATTTCTCGATTTTGTCACTGGCTGCGATTTGGTCCAAATTTTTGAAGATAACGTCGATTTTTGGGCTTATCACGAATAATGTTGCTATATACATGTATATCCTGAAGTCACCTTCTACATAGACAGAAGGGGCGGAATGGCCGCATCGGCATTTGGGCAAATGCCCGGAGGTCCGTCTTTAACTTTACATATTATGAGAACATACGAATAAATGCCGATCATGTCACGCAATTCGTGGGCCGGATTGAGTGGTTATGCCAAGGCAATTTTGGCAGTAAGTCCGCCCCTGATAGGGGGATATATGTTTCACGGTTCTTCTTATCTAGTCGCATTCTAAGTATGCACATATTAAGGAGCTGTTCCATGTATTATATTTCGTCATTTTTCTACATTTTTGTTTTTATAACCTTTCTCTACAAATTAATTTTATTCTATTAATTCTATTCTATATTCTTTTATGAGGTATATCAACTCGAGGATGAAATTTCACTATTTTGGTATACTCGATTGTACGCAATGCTAGTTCACTTGTAAAGAAGTTCTAATAAGGTCTGACTCGCACTATTATAGGTAAATATCGAGCCTATTGTACATTTTCCATGAACTGTTTTCTCTTAGAACCCCTTTTTGGGATCTGTTGTATATCTTCTATGCCAAGTTTCAATCAATTTATTAACGTTGATATACGAACACAGCAAATATAGAATATCAATTCCTTATATTTTTATGAATCTTAAATTAAAGATATCTTATTTTTTGTAAATAAATGCAATGTTAAGCTTTGTTTTCGTAATAATGTGGTTTCACGACAGTTTCGTCGCGTTTCTAATGGTGATCCATTACCTTACCTATTCCTGGGATAAAGTGGTGCAGGTTTCCTATAAGTGGCAACGGTTTAGGTCCTGGTATATCCTCATAAGGCCTTGCATTGTCCCATGTCACGTTTTCATCCACTTGCACTGCTGTCGCATGGACAGAAGCAGATGTTTGAAGTGCGTGATTGACCAGAGAAGAGGTATTCCTGGATTTTATTGCTCTTCTTAGCACTATGGTCGCCATTATTTCAGGTTATTCTAAAAGAGAAAACAAGTCTTTTATCCGAGACAATGGTTCGAAGAAACAAATTTGATACTTAGTTTATTATAATTTTTAATCTTATATAACCTAATAATATTTTTATGTTATTAATGGATAATATTAGAGTAAACTAATAAGACTATTATGATAATATTATATTTTTCTTATTTATTTAGCTTATATCTTCATTAAATTAACCCTCTGACGCAGAACGTTTTATTTCCTTAAACTTGCAAATGGAAGTGTGAATTTCTTTTAACGTGATACATCATTCTTTGGCTTGTGTATGAACCAGGAATGGATTCATTAATATGCAACAGTAGAATACATATTATGATAGTTCAGAGAGTAAAGTTGGAGAAACCTTAACTTAATGTTGTGAGAGAATGATTCTATTTATCGTTAGATGAAAGATGTTACAAAATAAACAAAGGGAAAACGGAAATTTCCTATTTTCTCGAATTTACAAGTTCATTGAGCTCTTCCGGAACCTAAGAACTTTTCATAAGCCTCGTTAAACTAAAAGTCCCCGTTAGATATAGCTGGAATAAACAAAGATAAAAATAGATTGCTCTGCGTAATACCTACGACTGAAGTCTTATAGGGGGAATAAAATGAAGAGAATATGAGATTTGACCTCAAATCATTATTGAACATAATTCAATGAAAAATTATGAAAGTTTTCTTGGTCTATGAATCTCGAAACCTTCGTAACTCTCCTGCATATTGCAATCGACCTGTGATAATGTGCTCGTAGCATATTGAAATCTCGTCTAGATTTTCTCAAAATCCTCATATAAAATATAATAATATACAAACATACAGAGTGAAGAGTGTCCATCCTCTGCATCCAAGAGTGAGAACAGAGTGCCCATCCTCTGCCGCAACGTTTTTGAATACTCCAGTAGAATTCGAAGCATTTCTTCTGCCCCAATTTCTCTACTCTTTCAACTCTCGTTCTGAGGAAACGATTATATTTAATGACGCAATACTACTGCTTTCATTTTCATTTTTGAATGTCTCTCTCCAAGGTTATGACTATCGCCTGGTTTTGTATACTAGCCTCTCGGACGACTGAAGGATTGGAGAATATATAATGAAAGATGCATCGAGTCGTCCAGTTTTCTCAAGTTTATATCTCTATTTTCTTGAGAGGATATCTTGATATTTCATGAACTTTAGACTATGCAAATGATGAAAGAAAAGAAATCTGAACTCGGCTGTTAGTGAATAAGAGGTCGGAAACTCTCCGTAAGCTAATTACGTCGATGAAGCGTTCGTCTTTTTCTTTGAAAAGAAAGAGAATCGGTGGATTTCAGAATGGCGGCAAAGTCTCCAAAATGCGCATTGGGTGATTCTCGACGTAGTTCCTTCCGGAGAGTTTTCCTTATTCAAGTGTCATTCGAAGGAAGTCAATCTTCGAAAATTAAACGTCATTCACCCTCAAATACCTTATTTTGATTGACAAAAATAATATTGTTAACTATAGAATGAAGGCCAATGAGCAAAGTCAGAATATCTGTGTGCCCTAAAGCAAAATCATAATAAGTTGCTGGTACTTTTCCACCTGTCCTTCAAACGATAAAGAGAAACGCATTGCTTAAGTCGCATATTACTGAGATCTGACCAGAAATGACTATCAAATCATTTGCATAAATACGAACACTAATAGTAATGTATTTGAGAGAAAAAATTAAAATAATATTTTTGATATAAACTGAAGAAGAATATGCTGGTTGAATCATTGATTTAAGCTGGTCGTTGCAATGTTTTATTTAAAACCTTATATCTTTTGCGAAACTGAGCAAAATTGAATTAAATTTGCCTCTTGAATTATAGCTTTGAGAATTTGCGTATTGGTCTTGTTAGTAAATCATCCTTCTGTTTCTGCTTACTTCACTTTACTCTGGGAACTGAACTTGAGCTCCTTCGTTATCACCATGACTCAGTATTTATGACAAATATCGAGACTCTAAGCCTCTGAGGACAATTTGATGAAATAAATTTTTAAGCAATAACTCCAAAATTCGATCTTACTTCAACCTATTTTTTAACATCCATTTTTATTACCATTTATTTACTTTATAAATGATTGGTTTGAATGAGGGAGGTAACGTCGTTTAAAATCTTTTTTGCCTTGAAATGTCCTTAATCATGATTTCTCTCGACATAAATGTAGAGCATGCATAGCTCCTGTCATTTGGTAGGATATTATTTCAGCTAATGATGAAGTCGAAGGAAAATCAATTTATTTCTTAACTTACCTCATTCCAAGATTTGGAAGATTCTACAGAAGGTATACGATTCCGTTTCCGATTTGATGGATCTCCTGATATATATTGACTCTCATGGGGAATGATCGATAATAATAGTTTCCCATTCAAGCATATAAATCCATGAAATGAAGTGCTTTAACCTTCATAGAGGTCTCCACGGAATTATCATTGTCATTGAATGAAAAAGAGAGTGAAACTCCATAGAAACAAATTAATAGAATATAAATAAAATAAAATCTCCGAAATCATAATGGTGAGCCATTTTCTATTCGTATTTACGAGGTTATTCAAAATGTATTTTGATCACTAATTTGGGGTGAAAACCATTGGGTTGTTTTGAATAAGGAAATTGAAAATAAACCGCTCTTATGTGGAAGTTTCCAAGAACATGAGGCCATAAATAAGGGAAACTTACAACCTAGTTGCTTCGCCATACTTATTTCTGGTTGCAACGCGGTGGAAAGTTTGTTCTCTCATGATTCCATCTTATTTTCTACTAATCTTGGTAAGCAAAGATACTAATTAACGAAATTCTCTCCCCGTAAAATAAACGAACAAATAATACTTGATAACTTTAAAGAAACGAAACAAGATTTGTGTGCAAAGATTCTATGGATGGATTTGTATTGCTCGATATTTAAGTTATGTTCATAGCATAACGCCTTAAATAACGTCACACTTAAGGGGTCGGGGGGTCTAGGAATACGTGACACTTTATTATCACGTTCGATATGCAGCTTAATAGGACACTTATTGAAGTTCAACAGTCAACCTAAGCTTTTCATCGTTCTCGTGTTGAATTTATGATCGAGTTTATGAGAATTGTGTAATTGAAATATAAGTCTACTCACTTGATACGCGGGAGATTTCGGTTCAGTCGATTGGTGACCGGCTCCAGAAAACCTCTGCTCCTTTCCATCTCGCGCTTGGAGATGTAATAGATTTTTTGCAGGGGAAAGTATCTTATCGCCGAAGGGAGAGGAGTTACGTCAATCGGAATGACTTTTATCAGCTGTATTGTTTCCTTTTCGGCGATGAAGTTTATTTGGAAATTGTCAGGGAAACAGTATATTTAGGACATTTTAGTTTGAGAGGTAGCCGTGGATATAAATATCTCACGAATATCAGTTAGAAATGCGGCGGCTTCGACTTGTGTTAGTTAACACATATCTCAGCCTTGATTAATATGTTTCTTCACGCTTTCGAAACTAAGTCGCTGGAAGAACTGAGATATGCAGCATGAGTGAACTTTATGTCCTTCGTCATTCCGCCGCCATGATAGATTAGTTTAGGTGGTGACGTTATGAACTAAAGTTTACTATATCTTTAACAAAAAAACATTGCATGTGATTCGTTAATCACAATTTTCGTAAAGTAAGTTAATATTCATCATCCTTATTAAAGATTTATCTGGTTTCCTGATATTTCGTTGGGGCAGCTGTCGGTCGTTACCCTTTCACCAGGCCAATTCTGTTTTCAACAGCTTTATACTTGAAAGCTCACTCGCCCAAGAGATATATATTATCCAACTTTTTAATTATCAGCAGCTGTTCTTTTGCGTAATTTTAATTCAAATATATGCGCCACCTCTATAGTTAAAGTGTATCGTATGATGATACTTAAATCAGCAAAACGTTCTAAACTCTCCTTACATGTATAGGAATTTTCAGATAGCTTTCGAAAGACTTGCATTAACTTAACCAGTAACGTATCTAGTCGTCATAATAAGGGGAGCAGGTGGACTTCATTCCATTTAGTATATTTGCTATGTGTATAAGAGCTGAAAGACTTGGATTATCATAAAATCAATTAATTGAATTTTATTTTATGAAATAAGTTAGTAATGATTGATTCATTGTTTATCTGTATAAGAAAAAAGATTTGTTTTTCATATTTGTACAGCTTAGAGTCTAAAGTTCTCACCTGGATGATCCTGAAGCATCCCAAACACACCCTCCCCAAAAAATGCAGGTAGATTCAAATATAAAGTTTTAAGGCTTACCACCATTACTCCTTTATAGAGTTGAAAAATATTGTTACATCTATGAGATAACTACAGAGAGATTAATCAGCCAATTTATTTTTGATTACAGAAGTAGTTCAAAATATCATTCTTTTGCAATGGCAGGGAAAGTTATCATAAATTTCTTAGTGTATTTCTTTCGTAAAGTAAATTCATAGTACAAGCATAAACCTCTTGACAAGATACCAAAGGAAAGAATAATAATTTATTATTTTATTTCTCCATAAATATATTCATTTTTCTGTCAGAATATTTCAGATAATGACCAAAAATAGATTTCATATGAAAAGAAAATAAGGGATTCAACATATTTTACTACATCAGGAATCAATCTGTGTGTATGTTAAAGAAGGGATTTTAATCAATAAGTTGATTTTAAACTTCACTTTTCCACAAAATAAATTAGTTATTTTTCACTGAAAGGCTATGAAAACATGAATTTATCACAATTATTGTGTTATAAATATAAATGAAAGCTTTGTTTTCATTCCAATTTAAAATTTCTGGTTGGTATAAATTTATTGTGAAGAATATCTTAACTTATAATTTTTGACTAGGATAAGATCATGAGAATGTACCTGATCTTCTATTGTTCAAAATCAGCATTTAAAAGAAATTTTTTTTTGGTATCTCACATTCATCCATTCATTGCTATTATTAAGAGCCTCATTTAGTCTAAGACACAGATAGAATGAACATTTACAAATGTGAATATCATTTTAAACTTTTATCTTTATAAAGGGTGGATTTCTTTTTGATTAATGTGATTGCTGAAGGATTTTTGGATAAAAATTTCCTACAAATCTTCCAACCCTTCATCAATACCTACTTGTATTCTTATATCAGGATAATTGAAAAAGCAAGCGATTCTTGAATCAAATAATCTTGAAGAAAGCATGGTCTTGGCAATAATAAGACTCTTCTAAGATATGAATAACTGTTTGGTTCCAAAGCTTCTTACATAGCATAAAGAATCTCAATTTCCTTTTCAACATGAAGAATTTTCAGTAAATCTCAGTCCAAGCAAATCACTAGGAGTCTTCTGAATATTCTCACAAACATGAAATTGTGCTTTATACTGCATGATAAATCTATCTATTTATATTTCTTGATTGCATATCATATACTCTCATGTTTTTAATATTTTATTATTTTTAATCTTACAAGTAATGTTGGTAAATATGAGAGATTTAGGTAGATTAGAGTAAATAAGATAGGGTTAATAAAGGTAACAAGAGCTCTAACTGTCAAGATTTATTCTACAGTCTTATGAACTGAAATAAATTACAAGGCACTAATACACATTACTTCTAAACAAAACCATGCTGCTTTTATAAAATCATTCTACATGTAAACATTTGTTCCATTTGTTGTTGAACATGGCTGACATTGATGCTGGCATTGAAAAAACCATGGTCAAGACTGTGAAGCAATGTCTTGACAGCATTCTGAACTTAGTTATCAGTTCCAAATTGTCTACCAACCACATATCCCTTCAGTGGTCTAAAGAGTTGGTAGTCATTAAGTGCAAGATCTGAGATTTTGGGAGGATGGTCAAGGCAATGCTGTCCACATGCAGCCAATATTACCCATGATTGTTGTTATTTACTATCCTCCTAACAGCCCAGACTTGCATCTAGTGAAAAATAAAAGTAAAGTAAGTATTTCAGGTACAAAGAGGCCGGATTTTAATAAATTTAAGTTTAGAGCAAGGAAACCTGCTAATGAGCATCTCTCTATTAATGCTTTTGTAGTAGACAAGCAAGTAAAATCTTAACTGAGATCATAGAAAAATTAGAAATAATATTATTTTGTATTAAATGATCCACAAAAGAATTGTTTGGAAGTTGATTTAATTTTCCAAAAGTATTTCTAAGAGTTTGAACAAATTTAAGCTGTGACTGTTCAACTATATTTTGAATGAAAGAAGAAAAATTCTGGTGAAGCCATGGTTTGAAGGTTTCCTTGAACAAGCTAGAGAGAATTCATTTGTGGAACACTTCTTATGAAGCAACTTGTTATATATAGATAAATTTTAAATAATCATATATCTTAATTACATATTATTAAATTTAAAGCTGTAGCTTTGGCTGTTTTGACAAAAGGCCTCACCTCTAAGAGAAACACTATTGGTGAGAGTAAATAATATCTTTGATATAAATAAATAATATAGTACCTAAAAAGATAGCAATTATTATTCAAGTACTCTTATAGGAGAAGATAATTTGAGAGGTTGTTTTAGATTGTGATATACTAAATATCAAATTTAAGTGACTAAACCTTGTTTATTACTAATAGAGCACAAGTTTCCCATGCTTAGCACAACTCTAGTTAGCACAAAATTCACATTAACACAAGAAGCCAGTTGTGAATATATTCACAAAAGATGAATGCATATTATTATCCAATGACACCATATTTAAGATTTTTGAATATTTATTCAACCAGCATGATCTTGCTTTGCATTATTTTTTTTTAGAATGTATCTTTCATGTTAAGAGTGGGGATCCTGTAATCCGAGATAATGTAGAACTTCATAATCAAATAATAAGAAGGGTAAAAATCTACTCTTATTCATGCTATATAACCCGTTTTAACGGTTGATCTTCTGACAATACAAGGTCCCACTAAGTGGTGGCAATCAATGGTCAAAACAAGTTACAATTGGAGAAAATTGAGTTGAGAAACAAAAATAATGTTTTAATTACTTGCTCATTATTTTTTCAATATCCTAGCTGGCTCTTTTGCAAGTGATAACATAATGGATCCATTTCTCAGAATAATGTCATTTTGTGATTGTAAGAATATTTTCTTTCTCTTCACTTACATTTAAGCCTTTCATCATCTGCTTTTTCATTTTATTGATAAGCATTAGACACACTCCCATATGAATTTCTTAGTAAGCTATATTGGCTCATTACATTTCAACATCAGTTTGTTTTTCATTAGTTCCTATGTAAAGTTTTTCTTTCAGTAAATTGCAAAGTTAGACCCAACCTAAGACAAATCTTACTCTTTAGCATTTTGAATGTTCAATGCACTAAAAGTTATTAGAATGCCAAAGAATAAAAAAAGCAATTGATAAAGTATCGATGATTTTGTAGCAAAAAGCTTAACCCTGGAAGAAGGAATAACATGCCTATTATCTTATTTTTCAACTAAGATTTGTAAGTCCTCTTCCAGCAGTCTTTGGCTGCACTTCTCAAAGAATTTTGCAAAATGAGTCAGTGCATTGATGAACAGTAAAATGCACTCAATGAGTCCTTAGTGTTTGGTGTATTGTAGAAATTTTGGTTGTGCCATTCTGTCTCTTAGATTATACAAGATATAGATGAGAGTTTTTAATAAAGGGGCAAACAAATCTAACACTTCCATATATATCTGTTGCCTCACCTTAATCAGTGATATATATTTTTCTGATTTCTGTTCAGTTTCAAATCTATTTGAATATATTAGGGGTTAAAATGAAAATAATTCACTGTTATTCTCATGATCATTAACCACTTGCCTGACTTGCCTGTGACATAGGTGGCCATACCTTGTCTACATTGATTTGCCCAAGCGTAGAACAGGCATCATAATCTTCTGTGCTTCTGTGGTGATTTGGCCATGTTTTTCTGATACCTTCATTCAAGATGTATTTTTAAGAAGTTTTAGAAGTGCTATTTTAAATTTATGAGAGGAAAAAGAAATTAAGAACTGATTAAGCAAGATATTGATATTTAATAAGTCCTATCAATTCAGTAGAAAAATTGTAAAATAAAAATAGTAAGTAATCATGAAATGCAACATTTGTTGCCATATTTCTATAAATTCCACCGCTGAGTCATTCTTAATTATGGGAATTATCATAGAACTTTTTAAATATAACTTTAATAGAGTATATATTCAGCTTCTAAAGTATATTTTTAGCATTTTACCAATAATTTTTCTGGTGAATAGAAATATTTTTATTAAAGAATAGAGAGATTTTCTTCCTTAAGAATGTTTGAAAACCAATTTTTTTATGTATCTATTTTTGGAATAAGAGGTTGCACACTTGATTCTCAATAGGTTATCATAAAAAATCTAGCTAGAGAATCTAGCTGTTATTTCCCAAAATAGATAGATCACCAATACTTCTTTTTGTATAATACTCAAGTAGAACATTTAAATTCTTGTTGGCATAAAGGTAGAGTAACCATTACATTTGGCTATGTTATAAGTAGTTGTTGAATAATTCACTACAATGGTGTTTCAAAACAAAGGGCAACAGTGGTTTAAGACCCTTTAAATACATCAAGACAAAGGGTTTATATTTTCATAGTTTTTTTTTTAAAAGCTTTTAATTTTATTCTAATTAATATGTGGAAATTCTTCCTCGGATGTATTTCCTCTATGTATTTGATGAACTGAAAAACTAGTGAAACATTTTTTTCAAATTTCACAGCCCAAATGAGTCCTCTTAATCCATATCCCGGATAAATATTTTTAAAAAGTTTTATGCTTACTCTTGAGGTAAATCTGAAGATTCTACTGAGTCCTTGAAAATATATTTTCAAAACTCTGCAACTGAATAAACCTAAAGTTTGATTAAACTTACAAACGTAGAAGTAATGTTTTAAAATTCATGGACATGACTGTAACATTATGGAAGTCAGACATGACTAAAAAAAGGTTAAATAGAATAAAGGTCTCGTCAATAACATGAGAAACTTTTACCTTTTACCACTTATCCACAGAGGTCTCACAAAGAGAGTATCAACTGCCAGTAGTGCAGATTTTGATGAAACAGTTGTTAGATGCATTTAAAGGCAAGAATAGTGAAAAAACCACATAAATGAACAATAGTATTCCCAGAAAATAGCCCTCAGGTATTACAATAACTTCATAATTGTAAATTGTGGTTTCGAGCAGCCAATACAGCCTTAACCACTTATTGCTGCCTTTACTACAAATTGTGGCAGATGTCCCTGCTTACTTAAGTTCCCTAAAGGATGGCGAGGGATAACAGGAGAAAGACAGCAGCATGGGTTGACAAGAGACAGAGTTCATACAAAAGTAAGAGTGAGTGAAAAGTGATGGTGTTAAGAAGTGAGTTTTTAGGCTGAAAACACACAATAGTATAGATTTTGTCAACTGGAATCCAGTGAAGATTGGATACCTGTCTCAGCTATCATGGATTCTTGATTTCTCCAGAAATGAATGTAACTGCAAAGTATTCTCAAAATCTTTGCCACAGGCACTTGATACTCTCCTTGTTAGGTTTTTTTATTACTTAAGATAACATAAGTGTAAATAAAATGGAGAAATTATTATTCAGTGTTTATTTTTTTATTTTACAATGATTTAAATGTAAACATCATTGCTATATAATTATTAATTAAATGGTGGGCTATTGTCCAATATCTTAAAACAGTCTGCATATTAATAAATGGTTTAGATGAACTATATCACAGTCTTCATGAATATCATTTTGGCCTCTTAGTAACATCTGATAAATGAAATCAACTAAATGTTGAGAATAATACTATTTAAAGCTGATAATTGTATATTCCATTTTCAGTAACCAGATGTATACCTGAAAAGATAAAGAAAATATTTAAGAGTTAAAAAATGGATTAATCATAACACAGAATTTATTTGCAACAGGTTTAAGTATGGAATCAAAGTATTTATAATTTTGGTGAATGTGATGTTAGATCTAGGAGTTAGAAGGGCCTTTATTCTGGGGCTAATGACTGAAGTAAACTATTTATTCAATAAAATTTCTTCTAGCAGTTGCTCTGAAATTTTCTGACAAATCATTTAATTTAGGAAATACAAAGTTTAATATTTTATTTTAAATGTGTTGAAGTGTAAATATGTGTAATTCTCTTATTATAAAAAAATTAATATAATCCAATTTATATTTCTAAGTTGCATTTTGCTGTGAGAGTTTAGAATGATGAAATTTAGGAATGTGTAAATATTCAACTCATTGGAGATAGAAAATCAAGATTAGGTATTTCTCAGGAATTAATTTGCTCCTATTAGTAGTTTGAAAAGTTAGCTGGTTAAGTAATAATTTTGCTTAATAATATAGGTGTTACATGGATTTGCAAAATATTTTCTTTAAAACTTCCAATGAGAGGATATAAGACTATTATAATACAGTCTGTTTCTATTCTGAAAGAATACTACACAATATATTCAAAATAAAGAGTATTCATTTATAAATGTGAATGATTATTAAATATTTTCTATGAACAAAAAGAGTTGAAAATTCAATTCCAAAAGTTGCAAGAAAGATAGAATGGTGGCAGAGGTTTAGACAATGAGTCATAGGAAATGTTATTTTTTGGGATTCTTGATTAGTTTTAATCATTAAGGCCCCTTTTAAGCAGGCATTGGAATTGTGGGGAATGTACAGTGAAAAAATGAAGTAGGATTTTTATCCGTAAACATTTTTCATTTCATTTCAAATCTAATATAAAACCTAATCCCAGGTTTTGATATGAGAGATATGCGATATATCTTTAAAGTTAGATTTGAAAGCTCATGCTAATCTCAAGGAAAATTTGATTTTTCTTTAATAAAAAAAGTATATTTATATAGTTCTTTTTGTGTAATATTGAGTTGATGAAGCTGAACTTTATCAATAAAAGAATTAAGTGGGCTCTCAGTTATCTGAGTTAATGATGTAGAGTGGATGCACGTGTTATCATATAATACAGTCAATCAAAACTTTCACTTTTATTTCTTTTCATGCTCATAATTTTCATAACTAACCAATTTATCATCATTTTCATACATAATATGCTATGTATGATGATTTTATGGGCTCATTAAGAGTGTTCTTCACCTAACCAGAAATCTTTTTAGTGTTCATAATGTCATGCAAATTTTCTGAGGAGATGAAGAGGCTAAGCATAATAAAGGCTAGTTTGGAGGATTTCATCAAACCATTCTATTGTCTATTATTATCAACAACAACCTTCTTTAAATTAATTTAAATTATCTGAAGATATTAAGGAGCATTTACAAATTATCTCAACGCAAATTCAGAGTGGCCACATCATCTTTCATACAAATCAACTTACTTAAGGGTACGTGGAATGTCATCTTCTGTGATCCCTTTGCAGCGAACCAGAGAACAAATGTTAGGACGGCAGTAAGGAGTTTGGTCAGAGATAGCACACTCCTCCTCCTCCTTGCATTTTCCAGCAGAAACAAGGGCCCAGACTGTGACTATTGCCACTGCAAACACACTGCACTGTAGGACAAAAAGAGAAATTTATTAGATAAGATTAACTGGTTGTTAAATCAAGGAAGATTATATCATTAAGAATGATGGAGACTAAGACATAATTTTTCCTGAAAAGTAAAATAAATTCCCAGGAGGTTAAATTTATTTATCTGGAGTGGAATTTCATTAAAAATATCTAGAAATAAATTTTGTAAAATACTTTTTTCTGTATTCCTTTATGTGATATATTGTGGTCAAATTTAAGCATTTCTCTTTGCTTTTATTTAAAAAAACACCCAAGTATATAGTTATATATAAATAACTAACTTATTAGCCTCTTTATTTCCTAATTTTAAATTTGTGACATTAGTAAAATAAGTAGAGAGATACAGTCTCATAAAATAATTTTGATAACTGTTCAAATTTTTCATTCTACAGGTAAACAAGGTATACAACGTTTTTTAAAATTATTCCTTTTTCATACTTATACTTTCATACTTTTCATATTATTCCTTTTTCATACTTATACTTTCATACTCCATACATAACTCTTCCTTTTCTTTCTGTAAACAAAGTCACAGACATACATGAGAAATTCATGTCCCTCAAATGTGGAAGCTTTAGGGGCCATCCTCAAATTATATCAGGGTATTTTTGAGATTTCTGAACCCCCTTCCCTCTGTCATTATCTATCCTTTGAGGCTCCATATCCTATATGATAAATTGCCACATATTTCTAGACCTACCACCCACATAAGTGTGACATTATTTACTCTAGACTTCTTAGACTCCCCATGCTTATGCTAGATTCTGGTTCTAGGCGAAGCAGTTTTCACAGTGACTAATTCATTTAGAAGCGGCTTTCAGATTCCGACTGCAGCCCTAATCTCAATCAAACGTAGCTCCTTTTAGCTCAAGGTTGCCTTCCAACGTGATACCTTCACCCGGCACTAGCACTAAGTACGATTCATGCTTTGCATATTAGGATTACGCAACGAATACAGGACTTTCGATAACGATGGAAAATTGGGTTAAGTTCGTCCCCTCTAAGAAGCGACCTCCACCACCTCAACGCAGCAAGATAAAGAGGACTGCGTCCTATGAAAGTAGACAAATTTCATCTTCTGAGGCAGTGTTTTAAATATGGCAGGGATGTAATGAATAAAACGAAAATATCGAGCAATTCAAATTCATCATAAGAATCTTGGCTGATAAATCTAGTTTCGTTCATTTGAAATTATGGAGAATCATTTATTCGTTTATTTTATGAAGAGGGAATTTCGTAAATTGATATGTATGCTTATCTATGATTATTAGACAAGAAGATTGAAGCTATGAGCGAGTAAATTTTTTACCGCATTGCAACCAGAAACAAGTATGACGAAGCAACTAGATAGTAAGTTTCCCTTATTTATGGTTTCACTTTTTAATAAGCTTCCATGTAAGTGAGGTTTTATTTCTACTTTCCTCACATAAAACTCTACAACAGTTTTCAGTCCTTATTAATAGTCAAAAATATTTTGAATAGCCTAGTAAAAGCTAATAGAAAATTGCTCACAATGACTGATTTCGGAGGTTGTACACAATTTATTTCACCTTCTGTTTTACTTGATCGCAATAATCGTTCATTGGAGACTTCGCTGAAGGTAAAGCGCTATAATTCTTGGATATTCATCAACCCCCGAAAAAGAGTATGTATATCTTTGAGGCATATTTTTAAATTGGTTGAAGCGTTGTGCCAGGCACATTACCTTCACTCCTTACCGTTAGGCCCTGGCTTCTGCAACCTTAACCTGTTAACTCCCGAAAGCCTTCATACGCATAAATGGAAAACTATTATTATCGCTCGTTCACCATTGCCGTAGAATTACATATTCAGAGGTTCGGAAAAAGGTGAAATAACGGACTCAAGATTACTAGAAATAAGATATATCAGACATAAGCTTGGCACAGTTTGATGCATACTGTTAATGTTAATGGCTGTGTATTTGAAATTCAGGATTTATTTGTAGGTGAGTGCCATTATCATTGATGAAGGAGAGTATACTTGAACAAATCTATAAATCTGACAAATATTTTCACAGTTACGTGTGTTTGCGAATAAAATTCGTCTTCAGACGCTGTTTTTATGTCGATGAATTATATAGCGGAATTTACACTTCTACGGATTCAGCGCTTAAACTGGGAATTTTTTGCCTTTTAGATATTTATATGTCCCTGATATTCTATGTCAAAATGTTTGGATGTAATGCATTTTAGTGAGGCGTTACGTTAGATTTTTCTAATTGGAAATTCAAACTACCAGACACATAATCTCAACCACTAAAAGTCTAACTGCATTGCTAAAGCTATGTAAAAATAAATATTTATCCGGCTTTTTAAAAGTTACGAGCTTAACGAGTTACGTGTTTTCACATAATTTCATTGTTAGCAAAATCATTTTCAATCTTGAAAGAAGGAATGCCATTTACTTTTGATATTGAAATTTCCTAGTTCGCACCAGGGCAAGATATGCCAAAGAAATAGTTGTTTAATATTTAAATGGATGTGAAATTAGGATCTAATTTATTTTCAGTTGCTATCAAATCAAACTGAAACGAAAAATTTTCGTTTCACTTGCCTGAGAAAAACTATTAATCATAATAATTTTGTTACATATTAAGGTAAGACCACATTTACGATGATATTTGAGAAATTTTCTTCATGGTAGAAAAAATATTTTAGGCTTTTTAATCATACTTGGATAAATTTAGCTACCTATAATTGTCAAAGATTGTATACACGTATAGTAAATAGGAGGCTTACTGGTTCAGGGTTATTCTATGTTTATTTCTAATTAGAGTTAAATGCCATATGTATTAATTTCGGATATTCAGAATGAATGAGCCGATTGACTTTCAAATGAAAGTGCACTGAACTTTCCGACTTTCGACTTTCCGACTCTTCAGTTCAAACTCGTTACACAACTAACCTCTTATTTTTGACGCCTTGTTGAGCGGAAATCGTTTCCGTTCCGCGACATACTTTTTCCAGCATCTTAAGCCAATACCCTTTGGCGCACTTTAAATTAGAATCAGCTATGTCGTAAAGACCTCACTATATCATTGCACCATTACAAGAAAAATATCGAGAAGGTATTTATTCGGTTATTTCCGTCATATTTATAGAAATAATTCTATTTCATATCATGAAGGGGGACACCGCTCCCCCCTTAATGAATTCGTAACACTGGAAACTTGCCTAGGATTTGACGAGGAGCTTGAATTAAAATTGGATTGAAATGTTTTTCCTTGATCTACATCTACTAAATTTATCTCGTAAAATTGCTTTTGAAAAGTTGATTGGTAATGAGTTCATAAGAAAAACGTTTTAAACCGCCTACTCCCCTATTTGCCCTCTGGCCCTTAGCAATTTTCTAGCTCCACCTGTTCCATTAACCTTGCCTATTCACGTAAGAAATTCAGTACAAATACAGAAAAGCATAAACTATCAGAAAAATATTTAGTAATCAACTCAAACAATGGTTTCTAAATAGAGATATAATGCTATTTAAAATCTTCAATATCATTGTCTTTTGTCTTAATGGGGTTTCAGTATTCTCCTGATTATAAATGTAAACTTTTAAAATCACTGTATCACACACTAATCAGGAAGGATAGAATTAGAAGAGGCGAAAAAGTAAAATTTTTAGGGCAAATCTCGCCTTTCCAAAATTTGCACCGCGGAAATACAAGCGGAAAAAATCGAAAGAGTTCCTACCGTATTGGCAATAACTTTATCCATCTCTCTCGGGAATGAAGGGGCGTCCGGTGTGGTAAATGTCTCCTCACAACAACACGGAGTATGTGTTATCCTTAACTTTGAGCACCAACTCAAGAGAACGTTCTTAATGGGTTCACTGCGTCCAAGAGAACTGTTGGAGAGTCTGCCGGGTCGCTGTTTTTGTAAAGCGCGCAGCATTGGCGAATGCTGTCCCCATTGGCCTTCCCCCTCCTCACTGTCGAAATCGCTTGCGACAGCGGTGCCCTCTTTCCCTCAACACTGAATGCGGCTAGGTGACTTGAATAGGCGATCGACACGAAGAATCTCATTCCACAACAAAACGAACTTGGTTTTTACTTAGGTACCACTGAGAGAATTTCCGGAACGTATCTACCAAACATGTTAGATTGACCGTATCTTCAGAATGCCTCACGTATCTGGTCAAGTTCTCAGCGGTAATTAAAAGGAGATGGAGAAGGAACACCTCAAGCACATTTCATAAATAAATTACAAATCTAGGGCGTCTGAACTTAAGGGATTAAGTAATACCTTAGTCCTCTGAATTCAAATTTATTTGCTTTATAAAGCACGGGACTAGAAAAGGTTGTTTCCATAACAAAGGTAGAAAATTGTTTCCAAATAGACTTAAGAAAACAAAGTTTAAGAAAGAAATTTATTGTAACCTGTATTTATTACATTTAGTTTATCTCTGACTCGTTAAATCATGAAAAACTATGGAACATCTCATTTTTAGTATTCTGCGCTTTTTTCGCCACTTAAATCAAGGAAAAATATTGAAAATAAATGGTAAACTTTGCCTAGGGATCTCGGAAATGGATTGCGTCCAGAATCCGCTGAATTTTTTACACGAGTTTATTATTACAATTAATTTATACAGAGCTGCGACTACAAATACAGTGAATATATTACACAGGGGAATCTCGGTGACCTGTATTTGTTTTTTCCGACAGCTGTTATCTCTACACAAAAATATCTCAACTGTCGAGAGCGTAGAAGTTTCGATTCACCCTGAACCTTTACCGAAATAAATATTTATCTCATAAATCTTCATTACATCAGCCTGCACCAACCAAGTAGTCAAGTATGACTTTTAATGAATTAATAAAGAATAATTACGGAATTTATCAGTTCGCGTTTGTGTGAGAAATTCGTAATAAGCATATTGAGAAGTCACGAATGTCTCGCTATCCACAATAGGAACTTGCTTAGTATATTCTTTCACGAAAATTCATCACGAATTTACTTTTTTCATGCAATATTTAATAAAATATATATTTGTATATATATTTGTCTTTTAGACCATAAGTTTCATTATAGTTTCATAATGCGATGAGGGATATGATAATGCTATATAATCTTAGCGGAAACCTCTCTGCAATGGATAATTACTATGCAGTTATATGCAGCATGTATATATAATTTTTCTTTGAGATAGATTTCACTACACAGTAGACTAATGATGCACTCAAATGCACAGGAGTTAGGGTTGTGAAAAGTGAAAGCTTTCACTTGCTAGCCACTAAGATTTGTATGCATAAAATAGAAAGTTCCATCAGTTAAGAGCACTTGCCTATTTTTACATCTATGAAAGTTCATTCGAGTCAAAATAGAGCAGAAGTCGTCTTTCTTACGAAAACCACTACACCGACCTATTGAAATCACCACATTCGAGCATTCTGAGATTTTAAGAAACCTTCAGGGTATAATTGTGTGCAAGAATGGAAATATTTCAAGGAAAAGATTCCTAAAGCGTCCTTAAAAATTTATGAAAAGAGAAAGCCTCAAACATATTGCAAAAAAATTAAATGGAAAATCCTAATAGCCATGAGAGATCTTGATAGATGAAGATAGACCTATTACGTGTAATCAATAAGAGATGGTGTTGTAAAGGTTGAGTTATTACGTTTAGAACTCAAAATTGATCAGAAACGCTAACAAAAATACCTGATCAGGACATATAATGGATGAAACTTTTTTGCAATCCAATTTTTCGAGAAATTAAATATTTTATCAATAAAATTATCCTTCCCTGAAATCCTATCAAGACTTCGCCAAACACCAAAATATTGGAGTTTAATTGTTATTTTGTTATTAGCTTTAATATTAAGAATTATAAAGGTTAATAATGGAAATGTATAATTATAAATGCATGTAGCAAGTACACGCTCAAAGAAAAGCATTAAAATTCCAAGAGTCAAATTCCAAAAAAGGCAAATAGGAAATGAAAGACCTTAATGTAAATATTGTTATAATATATTTTATAAAGAAGTTCGATAAAAACAAAGCGTTACCTTAGGTTAAAAATTTACATTAAGAACTAAAATATCACGACAACGGAACAGAAGCTAACGCGATTTTCTTGCAATGTACTACCATCTCGGAAGAATTTTTCGTTTGGAGTGGATGGATGATGGAGTGGATGATGGAGTGAATACCAGGCCATTCAGAACAACCATTGACTAAATATTATCATTTTGTCATATCATGACGTATTTTTGTTACCATTAGTGTATATTATTAGTATATATATGTGTGTACGTAAATGTAGTTCAACGATGCCTATTTTTTATTATATATTTAGATCATAGAGTTTACATTAGTTTAAAAAATTACGAAAGTTTTCTGATTTGATGTGGGATTGAAGGTTTTTTACATCTTGATACCGAAATTCAATTTTGCACTTCGGCACCTTTCCACCACAGAACGACCCTGAATGGTTTCTTTACCGCATTCCTCCATTTTCGATTTTGCTAAGAATCCTTTTCCGGTAGAGAATTTTCGGCACCTCTCTCTCGAGCCGCGACTATGAACGTGACGGCGACCTTCACCAACTTCTTTAGCATTGCCTCGTGGGAATGATGTCGCAAACACACTTCGTAAACAAATTAAAGCTGTTCGGGGAGCATATAATTCTGAAACCGTCCTTGATCTTGTGATGCCCACGACAGGATGCGTGCAATGAATTTGGGAAGAAAACCGTCTCTTAAAAGCTCATTTCCGTCGGAGGGACACTGAAATGCCTAAGCGAAATTTGGGCAACCAATGTTTAATCGCAGTCTCCTCTAGAACGTGTTCAGGTGATTTCCACGTTTTTTATTTCGTTTCCATTTCATCCGATGTGAAGGAATGTCTCGGAAATCGTAGCTGTGCCCCTCGAAAACGAGCTAGCAAACAGTTTATTTGCACAATGAAGCATTGTTATTTTGGGAATTGATCGTGGATGCAAGGACATCTTTCTGAGATGTTTGAAGCGTAGAGAGTGTTCACTGAAACCAAAAATGCCACCCATTGCGTTTGCAGTGAACTCTCGCTTATCCGGGCTATCGATGGGGAGAGGCTGCACGAATTATAAGAAAAACACGAATAATCCAAACTTGCGCTCTTATTTCTTAAAACGTTCATAGTTAACTTCAATTAACAACCTACTCTTATCTGGGCACATGGTCTGTAATTCCTATTGTTTCATGGACTTATTGACATTTTTACAGCACACCGCGGGTCTTTTTAGCAGCTATAATGTTATTGTACCTGCATTCCCATTTCTTGCTTTGTATTGCATTTGAACGTGAAAATACTTACTTACGTGAACGTACTTTTTGTCTTTAAAGTTATTTTTTAAATACTACGGAAAATATCGTCTAAAAATAATCAACTCGCAAAGCAGATATCCACCCAAAAACACATGATATGTAATATTCTGTACATGATACATAAGAAAAAACACATAATCACGTAGAAATTGTTATTAAAGTACGTTTAACTCTATTTTTTAACTATTCAGCATTTTCTGTAGTTCTACAAAAAGTTAAACAAATAAAGCATTCTCATTTCCTAACATTCTTTATAATACATAACCATTTCATCAGATCGATTTTCTGTTTGAGTTTTTTTTTATTTATAAACTGTGATCACCTATCCCATAGTTGAGGGTAATAAATCTTCCCAGCCCTTCCCGATATTTCGTACCATACCAGATCTCAACATATCTACGTACCTTGCTTCTCGACGCTAGTAATTTCCATTCAAACTGAACTAGCATTTTATTTGCACTCTCGTCCACTCTATGGTGTTTACCGACTACATACCTAGCTGCCTTCCTCTGCAAATCTTCGAGGTTATTATAATAAGGCCCGCTCCAAACCTGTAAATTCTCCAACAGGTTTGACCAGGCATCTGTACGGTCTTTCCTTGACATCCTTCTCGCTTCCTTTTAGGTTCTATAAAGTTATAAAGTGGAGTCTACGAAATTATACCCCCTATGTGATTTCCTATTCGAGATTATCCTATAGTTCAACAACTAGATATTTGTATTTGGGTAATTTTTCATTTCACCATTCAAGATACAATCATATCTAACTTTCGTGTATCTCTTAAGGAAAACTAATTTGATTTACATGTATAAACGTTAATTTATCCCAATTAATTTATTATACTCTACTAGTTGTTATATGCCACTTTGTCTAATTTCACAATGTGTTTACCATGCTCTATTGACAATAAACAGAGGTAATTTACAAATCCGTAATTAACACTCTTTTCTGATTTCAGATCCAGTTCCATTCGATCAACACGATTTACGATTCTAGTAGTGTTCATGATAAATTATTAATCCCCTGAGTTAGGAAATAACTTTGAAGTGGCCATCAAGTTCATATCTTTCTGTCCGCGTAGGTCCTTGGCGTCTCCGTCTCTCACTGTCCTCTGCTTACGGAAGTCTTCGTGGTTTCCTCCTTTTATATTGTCGTTATTCTACTTTCTTTTTCTCTTTATCCTTCCCCGTTACTTACAGCGGATCTTGTAACTGGTAGTCTCTCTTCTTGTCTTAACAGTTCTTCTTTAGTTCATCTATTTTCTCAGCTCAACAGTTCTTACTTCCTAATAGTCTCATCACTTGAAGTTCAGTGCTCTCTTCCACATTTAGATTTCTAAGATTTCTATTCATTCTCATTTCCTATTACTAAAGCTCATGCTTTCATCTTAAATAAACACGCCGGAAAATATTCAAATTGAACCTGTTGCATCAGTGAAGTAAATCAATTTAATGTTACCATTTCCTGTAAGCTTAAATCGATACTAAATTTTATGGCATGGCTCTAAATCATAAAATGATACTTGAAACAATATTTTTTAAATATTCTTGTCAAAGTACGTATCCAATAGTTGGATTTGATCTTTCAGTTACCCTTGTTACAATAGAAATCGTGATCCTAGCGAACTTTTATCACAAATGGATTGAGATGTTATTCTCGACATTGGAATGTAAGTAAAAATTGAAATGAAAATAATTAAAATATGAATTTATTTAAACTAGCAAACTATCCTCAAATTATTTTTATGAAAATCAATGAATTTTTTGTTTAACTCAGATGAAATTTTTCAATGCTCTGTCATTGAATTTCTACAAGAGAAATAAAATAGAGAGTTTTTATTCTTTGTTGCTATTCGAAACCAATATTACATGCTTTACTAATTAACTAATTGTAACAGTTGTTTTATATAACTATAATTCGCCAAATAATGACGTAATTACGGATAACCACCAGTCATATTTGCTTTATTTTCTGGAATATAATATATTTCTAGATATCGTATGAGTACTTTCCAAACTCAAGTTTTTTAAAGTTAATTCTATGATCGGAAAATAAAATAATTTTCATAAATTCTTGTCGATTAGACTTAATTTTATGTAAATATTTCATTAATTCTTTTCCCTTAAAACATCAATTATTCAATTTTAGAAAACAAGTAGTTCATGGTGATTTTCCATTTATATCCTGCAATGTCCACGAATTACTCACGTACTTAACTTCTCAAAAATTTAGAAAAATATTGGAAATGCTATTTAGTTAGAATATTCAACCTAAAGTCGAGCGACGTGCGACAGGTATGCTCGGGAAATAATTCTCGGAGTCTACACAGGAAAAGGAAAGGAAAACTCTGACGCCATCAGGTGTTTGGAATTGCGTAATTGAGAAAGAAGCCGAGATCGCTCTCAATCGGGGAATTATTTGTATGCCCACGTGCATAAAATGCAACCTCAGCAGAGGACTACTGCCTTGTAAGCTATTGCAACGTAAACGAGGAAGTCCATCGTGATAACCAGAGGTTTGATTGATCTTGTCAATCGACTCATTTTAAACATACACCTCGATCAAGGACTTCCCATTAGCGAAGATAAAAATCACTGTGTCACAATATGAAAACTTGTCTTGAGACCACCGTATCAACATTGTGGAAAGATACATTACTTGTAAATAAATAGAGATTCAGTTCAATGACCTCCCGAATTGTTGCCCTGGACACACTTTCTTGGAGAAAATGACTTTTGAATTCACTTTTGAATAAATTTGACTTTTGAATGAATTTTGTACGAAGAAAGAAAGAAAAGGAAGCTGTTGACGTGTAGGTGCTACTATTAATTCTAAGATGCTTAATAATCGAAATTAGATAAATACAAATTAATTAAGACGAGGAAATTGAAGTGTCTTCCGAATTGGATTGTTGTCAATATTCTCAGGCATATTAACCCTATCGTTAAAGGATGCCACCAGATGTATTTATGACTCAAGCGTGAGAAGCGAAAGTCGACGAGCCTTACTTGACAAACATATATCGTTTGATCTCTTTATCAACATTGCGATTCTTTTAGCGGCTCTTTGACTGAAGTCCAATGAACCGTCTTACTACTGTTTACGAACCTTTCAGTATTCTAACAAAGTTCAAGTCACAACAACAAAGCCCTTCGTAGGAATGTTTCATCCAAAAGTATTTCTGTTGTGTTCTTTAGCAAAGAGGTTCTTAAGTAAATAACAAATAATTTTTATTTGAATTTAAAGGCATATACAGAGATGAAACTTAAGCACAAATTACGGAATTAACACAATAATTACTGAATTAATTATAAAGAATTAGCAGTTTAATTTGCATTCAGAGGCTCTAAGACAGCCATATGGGCAGCGCCTTTTACTTTGGAGAAAACGGTCCCGAGTTCGATTCCCGGTGGGAGCCCACGTGTTAAATAATATTAATAGTCGAAGCACTTTTAACAATGCTACTACTTCGGCATATCGTGGGTGAATTTAACATATCTGGAATACTTATATTTTTTCATCAGCGATATTGGAATCCATGTTCCACATACAAGGCATAACTATATAAATTCAATATGAGAAACCTAACTTCGCGGGACGAAGGGGTTTATTCCTATTACATAATGAAATATTTGAAAAGCCATTGCTTTGATCTATGAAGGTATTATGGTGAACATTCCCAATCTTTTCCGCTGTTCACAAATATGTGAAGTAGATTGAGCGTCTGTAATTCAAGGCATGGAATGTTCGAATGTTTCATATTTTACTGCCTTACGCAACCTCGACCTCGGGATTGGTTCATGCTAAGCATTAAGTCTAAGCGCGGCTAACACGCGACGACTACCTGAAATGAGTCTAAAGTGACATTGAATGAGAAAAATACAGTTTAGTACGTGCGAATATACACGTAACTATCTAAAATCGATTGACTTCCGTCTACTTCCGTGCCGATCAGCCATTCTTTACGTCAAAGGGAAACGCACGCGGAATAGAAAAGGGAATGAATGACCTGGACCTTGATTCGCGTACATCCAGACGGTTTCTTTATAAGGACCAGCCGTCTATAGATGCGGTGGACGATCGGAACTTGATAATGTTGTCTGGAGTACGTACGTCATTCATTCTTCGACATTATATCACTGAGCATTTGCTTCCTATTGGAAGTATATACAAATTAATAATTTGATTAAGTTAATAATATATTTAATTATGGATCTCTTATGATTAAATAATTAATTGGCAATGATTATGGATACATATCAAGCGTTTTCGATCTTTTAAGGCGCTATTTACTTGTTGAAGAGCGTCAAATAAAACAAAGCAAGTTCTTAAGGTAGTTTAATGCATCAGCCAATTAATATTACTCAATTTAAATATTAGAATGATGATTATTATGCATGCTGAACCTGACGTAGGTGCTAATTTAGGTTAAAATAATATCATCAATTCATTTCCATGTACTTATTGTTTTGATTTTTGCTCAGTCTTCAACTTAATCATAGTCATGAAAAAAAAATAAATTAAAGTATTTTTTAGCACTAATGGTTATTTTGCGAAATATTTATAAAATTTAGAATTCTAGTAAGAGATTGTGTATCTCAATTTTATATGTCGAAATTATTGCCGATTGGAATCGAACGTTCATTAGTTTTTGTTTTCTGTTTTTTCCTTATTATCATGCCAATTCATATTTCTCTCTTTGCATAAATTAAATAATTTTATCCCTAACTATCCATCAATTTCTTAATATTACACCGTAGACATTATTTCTCAACCTATTTCTAATGTCGGCATATCGTAACAGGTAACAAATAAATGAGTCTCAATCCATAACTTAATAAGAAGGTGTTATTATTACATTCACTCGTTTTATTGCCCACTTCGTCGAGATATAGATCGAATATTCAGTAAAAGTAAAACGGATTATTGGAATAAAATTTACATGCGTGGATGGTGTGCCAATCAACATTTTAGGTTAATGCTGGAAATGAGAGTGAGGAACAAAATACCTAGGATACTGTTTACTTGCTTCGCTAGTATGGTAAGGTTAACTCGGGCGAAATTAAGGCTGGGGTCCGTGCGTGTGGTGCATATGAGGTCTTCTCTGCAGCGATTGACTCCAACGGAAGCCTTGAGTCACGCTCTTACGAAATGACACCCGCACGCGACGCGACAATGTGAGAGGGGAATCAGTGTATCTCATTCTGGGTTAAACGAAGAGCAAACTACTCTCATTACGTTTCGTAAGGGTAAAAATCAATTTTCAGCTTCAGTGAAATCAGCTCTCCGGTAAAGCCTAGCTAACATCAGGTCTTACGATAAAAACTAAAAGTCATGCAAGTTATCCGACAAAGGTCATAAGAATTACGGAAGGTTTTTGTTCTCAATCTTATGATTCCAGATATTGCTCGTGAACATTTTCTCTGAATCAAGCGTCATAAAGTGAAAGAGTCACGCATTGAATGTATCATGCAGATGTATGTAACCTCAATTATTTCCCATCAATGTATGTCTGTTTAGAATTGAATGGATGATTTAACGATAGGTCAGCTTTCACAAAAGAAAAGAGAAACGTGATTCGTTCAATGAAGCCCTCTTTGCTGCACAGATTGAAATTTCATTGCCGATTTCGCTTGACTGACTAAAAAAACCTTAGATTGGAAATTTGAGGACATAAAAAAGTCTCATCAATTGTGCCAAAAATCTAAATAAGAAACTTTCGTGTCGTTTTTCATACGATTAATCTGTTTAATGTCATAAGTATACAATAAGGTAAATATTTTTATTGTTATATGTAATAAACTATAGTTAGGGAAAAAGGTAAAGTCATTATTTGAATTAACATTTAGTAAAAACACTTCTCGTCATCAATTTTCGATATTTTTATACACACAATTTACCAAAATTCCCATCCAAGATTATTTACTCTGCTCATAAGTTCAAATATTGTTTATAAACCAAAAGATTCTCGTTGATTTAATATATCAATGAAATACAACTACTCATTCATATTTGAATACTTAAGATAGGTCTAATAAAGATTCTTTGCATTGATTGTTTTCACTATAATACAGATTTATTAAGATCTATCTGATCCTTTCTCTAGCAAGTAAGTAAAGGAGGTAAAATTCCACAAGGAACTATCTATATTGTTTTAAATAAAACTGTGTCTCTGAGGGAGGATTGAGTTAGACGTTCAAGTAGCGTTGAAGTGATTCTTCTATCTTAATGTGATTAACACAGAACCGATGTCAATTTCATTGTTAATACTGTATTCTTTTTGGATAGATACCGCTGTTTTCCTGCTTACTCATCAGTTAATTAAGAATCAGAAAGTTTTGATTAAACACGGCACTCAAGTCAGCGGAATTGGTCCTCGCTTGACGTAGATTTTTTCTTTCCACGATGTTGATATCATCACTTATCTATATTTAAAAATTGCAAATAGCGAATCGATGTGTCAGCGAATGTATTTCCCTACACAACATCCAAAACATCCTCTTATTGATTTGTTTGGCCCATTAAAAACGACACGGAAAAGAAATCAAAGCGGAAAAGGATCAAAACAAAAACATTGCTTCCGGAGATGGTATGCTTTTGTTGTGAGAACGCAACTGAAATCGGAAAGAAGAGAACGAGAAACGTCAGCAGTTCTTCACTTTTAGCGTAAGCAACGGTACAAACTGCAAAAATATATTCCACTCAACTCAAAGTGTCTATGTCCAATTCTTCTAAAGACAAATTATCATGACTCAATGCTCGTTATTTTTCATGAGACATCATATTATAATGAGGTTTATTGTACTTAAATCAGCATCTTTATATATGCAAAGAGAACTATTCCAGCGGGCAGGAATTTTAAGTTCTGAGAATGTCTTTATTACTCTAATTGAGGCCATTATTGTGAAACTTTTTCACCTGAATACTTGAACGCCGCGCGGGTAAGAAAAGGATATATAAATTCGAAGGAATATCTCTCACCTTAAATGAAAATCTGAGTGTCGTGCTTCCTCATATTGACTTCGTTGGCCTGCGTTTCCTTTCGTGGAACGATGGTGTAATCCGCAACCGGAGCAATGTTCATATTCCTTCTGTGTCCTACATTTGAAGTGGAAGCATTTAAGTCATCCGTAGATGGGTTAGATAC
The DNA here is from genome assembly GCA_036926295.1 of Pachydiplax longipennis. Classification (NCBI taxonomy): domain Eukaryota; kingdom Metazoa; phylum Arthropoda; class Insecta; order Odonata; family Libellulidae; genus Pachydiplax; species Pachydiplax longipennis. Next base: position 26,426,051 of record JAVFKF010000012.1, read on the forward strand.
TGTTGAAAATCAATGTTGAAACAACTATATTGCAACGATTGTGAGTCCAAAGTGCGCCCTCTGTAATGCACGAAGCACCTTTTTGTTATATTAGTTGAAGTCGGTATCTTTTTAAGGTTTGCCATCAAGTTTAAGAGAAAAAAATTGCAAACTATTTGCAGTTTTCCAAACGACATAAATAATAAATTACATACTCAATAAATATTAAACTAATAATAAATGAAAAGAAAATGATACAATCCGATTTTCGTAATTTTAACTGTTAAAGATAATCATTTACATATTCCCATGCTGGTGTGAATAAAAACAACAGTTTCCTATGACTTTGTTTCTATTTATTACGCTTAGTTCTCGTAATTTGCGTCAGGTTCAGTAAAATTTATTAATAACTTTATTCTAACTCTTATCACCGTATCAACAAGTCTTTAATAACGGAGTTCATTTGCGTTCTTCGATTCTCAGTTTTGGATCCTTACGCTAGCTCCATTTCAAAAGCATTGGATTTTCTCTGAATTTTAAATTTTAAATCATTATAAACGTTTCGCACTGATGGATCGGATTTCATCAATGGTAAGACGTAAGGATTCAATGCTACATTATATCCTTACTTCTCTCCCTACCGTTCCTCTATTCTCTGCCGATCATAGATGCCAATTCGGCGACTTTTTCTTTTTTCTGCATTTCCTTCCATTTCAGCGACATCTCGCATTTCATTCAGCCTGTGCTGCTATGTAAACAATCATCTATGTTCTCAAAGCATAATATACTAAAATAATCAAAATCTCGCATTTCATTCAGCCTGTGCTGCTATGTAAACAATCATCTATGTTCTCAAAGCATAATATACTAAAATAATCAAAATAGCGTTGCATTTACTTGATCGAAGAAATCACGTTCGCATTACTTGTCTAATTTATTTTACTTTATCTTTGAAATTCTTTTAATGTGTGAACTGATGTAATAGTTCAGAATCAAAAAAGAAAGTAATCAAAACTAATTCAAACCAATATAATCCTTGACTACATTCTAGTATTTTTAACGAATTTAGATATTTTTAGGGCATATCAAATCATCAAAAATCAATTGGCATATCTACTGCCAATTTCTTGATTAACTTCAGTTCCTGATTGATTAAGGAAAATGTTATTTTATAGGATTTATCTTCCTTATCCATTAGCTTTAAATTATGATAAATTTAAGGGTATATCTAGCGACATTATCAAAAATCAGTTAGTATCTCTGCTGCCAATTTCTTGATTAACCCATATTGATTTAGGAAAATAAAATTTGATTTAATTTATTATTTAACTTTAAATTCCTCCCAGTCGAGATTCCGTTGTTTGTCTAACGTCCTGGAGACAAAATGTTACTTGTGGTATTTATTGGAGAAACGGGGAGGCGAGTGATCAGAGAGAAGCAAAGGGGAAACGTCTGCATCTCATCAATGTCCTCCACTTCTCTTCTCAGAGCCTCCGTGGCGTGGGAATACTCTCCGGCTGACGTTGTTGATCCAAACACTTTTATGGCCTTCACGGAAATAGATTCGGAAGGAAGGGGTCGACCTGCTCAACCATCTGCATGAATCGTTCATTGCCGTGACTCATGCAGTCTTGCCTCTTCCTATTGTGTCTGCGCCATCAATCAGAGCAAAAACTATGTATATTTTGATTCAATCTCATCCAGTTCGTTTTCCACTTAAGATGGATCAGCGAGAAGCACTATGAGATACATCCGTTGATGCTCATGGAAATGACCCGCAAAAGCAGTTAAGAGATACTGATGCAGATTATCTCTCTGCCGCCATCCTTCCGTTTCATTTGGAATAAAGCCATCTACTCATAAAACCGTTTTCGTTTTGAGTTCATCGTAGGATCTTACATAAGTTGACCATTTTGTAGCTATACGTTAATCGGAATATATTAATCCACCTAAAACCTTTACCATAACTCTAATTCCTTGAAATGCATCACCCATTTCTTTCATTTATCTGCATGTTGCCCGAGAGGGGCCATAATCATACGAAAATATATCGTAAAAGATATATTCATTTATGACTCAATTGCTATAAATACAATCAAAACATTCACGAGTCACTATCTACCTCATAACCTTGAACTTAGTTTACTCACGAAAATATTATTAAAGCAATACGTGGCATCCTCTTCGTATATCTTCTCAATTAACGTTAATGCAATTTCGTTTACTGAGTAACCACAGGTGTGCTTGCTTGCTCAAATTTATTTTCTTTTTCGGTCAGAAATGCGCATAGCATTTTTATCGCAAAGTCACTCGTTTAAGACATTGTTTTAACGGAAAATCTAAAATGCCATGACCTTGGCCTTCATAAACAGGTCACTACTAAGAGAATATGTGGGAGTGTATTTCGATTTGATTAGCACCTTCCCGCCGTAAAGACAGGAATTTATGCTGTTTGTATTGGGACAGCTGTAAATAAATTTTGTTCCCGACACGCATTATAGGATTTTAGTCTATTCCATCCTCTTGTTAGATGATAACTGTTTAAAGTGTAAACGGAATAGATTCGTGCACAACTGAACATTCTTTAAGCGAAATATTTTTAGAGATTTATTAATATACAGTATATTCTTAAAATTAAGAGGGAAATGCTAATTTTGCGATCGCTTGAAAGTCAAGAATAGGATATTCAGTAAGATTAAATAAGTTGGTAAATTAACGCCGCCATTTATCTGGGATTGTCTTTTTCTGCGTACTCATCTTAAATATTCCGTTTTTTCTTCGTAGCTGAATGAGGAGCAAGAAATGGCACCAGAAAATATTCATGAACTTAAAGATTCGGTCGACTCTTGTTTAAAGGAATTACATAATTATTTAATATTTTGAACAAGGCGAAGAAATCAAATATAGTGGAACAAGCCTATATCTTGTGAATAAATTGTCATGATACATATTTAGAATAAAACAATTATCGTATCTTCATGGTGTGATGCTCTTATTCTCTCGAATTACTTACGCATCAGAAATTTCAACCAAATATAACACACGCCGGCCTGGATTAAACGGAGGTGTGATAATTAAGCTCCTTTCCATAACTAATAGTCGACCTTGCATTAATCGGCAACGGTCTTATCAGGGGAATAACTGTGACGGTTTGCAATGGATTCTGCTAAAGACAGAATTTACTGTATAAAAGTTAGTTTCATGTTCCAAAAGCTTTATTCAGAATCATTCTTTAGTTTCCTGTTATCGTAAAAAGATTAATTAAATATTAGGCATGCATCTCCCTTGATGGTGATTGAAAGAAATTCCATCAGTTACTTCCCTTCTAAAAGCACAATTTCCGTAATTTTTCTGAGGATGTAATTAACAGCATTTAGCTAGAGCGATTTCTTCTCATTTTCTCATATAATTTCATATTTTTCCAACACCTCTCCTTTTTCAAGCTACTTCCCTTTGTAGAGTCTTTTCCTATGTTTCCGTTTGATCTCATATCGTGTGCTTTCGCCTGTTTTCCTTTTCATGCAGCTTTCTCTCTGTTTTCATCCCAAACTCTCTTACCTTTCTTAAAAATAGCCTATATTATAGTGTTTTACGCATAATTTTCTGGATTCTTTACCAAATGTAAAAATGAAAGCTTTCTTATAGATAAATATTCTTTTCTAGAGAAACTTTATTATATCTTCCCTTATGTATCTTCCTTAATTCGTCCGTTATTCCTAAATGTATCCCTCAAATTTCCTTATTTTAATCGTGACCTTCCCTTTGTTAAACGATTTTTCTATGTAGTAGTACAAGTGAAAGTCAATGGGGCTGAACTTTCAGAAATTGCTTATATAAAGTTTATATATAATCGGAAAAATTAAAAAATTTCTCTCTCGATATTTGCATATATGTAAATTAAAGAGCGTAATTTTCTAAAAATTAAATTATTGGTTATTTTTGTCTGATTATGCATTTCCACGAAGTCACGCCTTCCATAATCGATTTCACTGCATGTATGTTTATTTATTTCATATCGTTTTTTAAAACAATTTCATCAGGAACAAGGAGACGTTATCCTCCACATTTTCACCCCTTAGATCCCTTTCATCCCCTTAGCTTCAGGAACATCGGTACTTCTCGTTAGATTAAGTTAGATTCCCTGCGTCTTCCGGAATTCGCCTTCTGAATTCAATCGCTCTCTCTTCCCCCTCACTATCGGATATCTGATTAGAATCATTTGTCGTCATTCTGCTCCAATCAATTGTCTCAACAAGTCTTTCACCACCTATTCTTTCCTTGCATTCACATATTTATGTTACTCATTCATTACTCTGCCACTTCTGACTTTACCATGCGTGCCTCACATATAATCCACTCCAGCTGTGTATAATTTCGAGCGATGTTTCGCCGAGCAGTCTCGCTAACACGCGACAAGGTGGCTGCCTTTATTTACAGCCGAACGTAAGCAATCGTAATTTATTGGAGCTTATTAACAGCCGGTTTACTCCTGAAGATAAACAAACTTCGATCTGGCATCGCGCAGAACTTCCGCAGCCTTCGTTTACTCCACTCCACAGCTGCAAACAGGTTTCTCCCCATTGAATGCATCTTCCCCGTCAGGAAAACAATCGAACAATCAGTTTCTCATTTCCTCCGCAGGCGTCACTGCGTGCGTCACAGGAACAATTACCGAGGTGCGCATCCATCAAGTCTACCTATTGTCTACATCGGAAGAGTCCCTTATCGAGTTCCGCCGTTCCCTCGAGGGGCAAGAATGCGTACTCCTTGGGCCCCCGCACGAGGGAGAAATGAAAGGGGGGAGAATGAAAAGGGGAAGAAGCAGTGGCTCCCATCCGAATAACCAATGAAGCTCACATCCCATTCCTTATCCATTTCCAATTTCTCCTGGGTGCTTTCCCCTGACATGCACACCCCTATGTAGAGTGCGCCACCCGTCTCTATTTCGGATAGGGATGTTCATAAACTCGAAAGATTGGCCCAACGCTGGGTTAAATACCAACTCAAATGCGCTATCTTCGAAGGAATGATGGGGTTCCATAGCCGTATCGAAGAATTGTACTAATTGGTGTCATCTATTGGTTTTTATTTCTTGAGTTCGTCATATGGGAAACGCTGTGAAAATGTAAGCAACTTTACATGAAAATAAGCTCTAATTACCGCCTTATTTTTATCCATTATCAGTAATATTATCTCCTCTAGCTATGACCACTAATTGCTGTAATTTTATTTCATAGGAATTGTACTACATAGCAGTCTATTTTACACAGTTCACAGGTAGATACTTCAATGAAGCGAGTAATTTTAATGCGTTTTTAATCATATATTTTAGCCAAGCGGTCCTTTATGTGATACCTTCTGTAGGACTCTTTTCAGTTCTGAATTGATCAAAGGTTATTATTCACTGACCAACTTTTCTGTTCCATAAATCTCCATAAATACTCTTAAGAGGAGTGCATATTGTATATATTTATTCTGATCTCTTGTCGTTGTTACTGGTAATATAAGTCATGATACCAATAATTGAAATAATACTAATTGATTACATTAATATTTGACAAAATCGATTCTATACTGATTGATACTAATGGCTGCTCCCATATTATGAAATCGCTAATTTTTTAATACAATTATGGTTATCAATGGGAAAAAAACTTCTTAATTATGCTGTTATATGTCAAAATTAATCCTGCACAAGCAGATTCCGGTATAGATCAGACAATATTACATGCCAGATTTCTTTATCGCTTTCCAGTTTTTTCTTTGTAGCGATCGCACAAATAATACTTCTTTTATGTCATTTTTCTCACTTGCCCTTTGTAGCTACATCATTCTTCCCTACGATTGCATCAGTACGAGCTTCGATAAACATCATCTTGTCCTTAGTTTGAATTTGTAGGAGTGATATCTTGGATAAGGAACTTACTGTTAGAAATTTGGCTAGGAAAGGAGAACGTTTCGGTAGATGTGCACACAAAGAAGTGCGTGATAGATTCAAAGATGACCAGATTAGAATGGGAGGTACATATAATGGCTTACGTTTTAATGGGTACGATGATTTTCTGGCCGTGTATATGTGCGTTTTTAGTTTCTATAGCCAATGAGAAATCGCGTATCGACTACGGAAAATTTCCACGAGTTAATCTGATTCCGGAACGCATCTTCCCGTTTCTTTCTGTATGTATCAAAACTAAAATGGACGAAACTCCAGGCCCCAACACCTTTTCCTTTGCTGAGGCATATTTCCAAACTTAAATTGAAAGAAAGTTTGCAGCTATTCATTCGACCGTGTCCAGTATGTTAGGACCAGCTGTCCTCCCCTGTTCCGGGCCCTGCATAACATGGATATAAAGTAAGTTAGACTAAAGCTATAGATTAGTTGAACTCCTATTCACTCATAACTCGAAGTATCTGGAATTTATTGTTTGTACTTACGATCAGTCCTATGAAATGAGCTCTTATTACATAAGGCATTATTCATAGCTACTTGAGACTTCATAAGTTCATCTTCGAGAGGCAAATCATGAGTCATGAATGTTTGCGTATAGTTCATGAACGTCAAAGCTTCCGTGATCCGATTCTTATTGCCGAGGGCCTCTCCTTCTCACTAACGTGTTTCAACCCCTCAAATTTGGAAAAGTTGGGGAACAATTTGGGGAAATCCTATCTTCGGGGAGTTCCTCCTCTTTTTTTATGATCTAGAGAATTCCATCTGCTCCCCGTCTTATGATGTAGAAAATACAAATGTTATTCGTTTCCCTCGGGAAGGAATGGAGGAAAAATGAAGAAGGGTATATTCGATGTTACAGATACCCATTGGCGGTATGTTAGCTCTCAACTACAATACTGCTATATTTGACGGCGAGATAAGCTTCTATCAAATTTATAAACACGAGTAAATCCTTTTTACCCATGACTTGTATAGCCAATGATTCATCTTACCGTTGAATAGGAGGCTTTTAAGTATGTTGAAGTATATGTTCCAAGAAAATCGTTAAGTTAGACTAAATTGTAGGATATCAACTAGCACAAAAATCTAACTCTCTCTGAGATAATTGTGTTAATATCACAGAGAAATAGTTGTGTTAGTTGCTGGATATTATAGAAACTTATTATGTTTCTTAATTATTTATATAAACGAAAGGTCTTCAGTGAACTTTAATCAGCATCTAGATCTGTCAAAGCTTACAAAAATACCTCTTTCATCGGCAAAAAAAGGAGTCAGAACCGAATTCTTGCTGTATTTTGTTGCTATACTCCGGCTCTAGCAAAACATCAGGTTAGAATGAAAAAGGTTGCAAATTAAGATAAGTACTTTCGCGCGGTATGCCCTCCTGTCGCATGAGGAGTAAACGTGAAGGGGTCGATCCATATATTTGATTAATTGCTATCGTGTATACCTATTAAGTAAAAATACCTCTTGAAGCAGTTTCCTCATGTTTATATCTCTTATATTGAGTTCATTATCTGTTTGCTAAAAGTAGATGAGTTTGCTGCGCTATATCTATCGAGTCTTCCGAAAAAATTCTTTCTCTAAGGAAAAATATATTAAACTTCGTAAATTTCTGAATTGCTTTTAATGACGAATCAAATAATTTTTAATGATCTGTAAACTAATTAATTGGTTGGATTTAATAAGTTTACATTTGTATTTTTCCTCTGGGGAAAACTCCATTGGTTCTCAGCGTTAATTATAATTATTGCAGTAATTAAAATTTAATTAAATGAATCAATAATTATTTCTTTAATTACTTATTTTAATTTGTCCAGAAAGTTCAATCTGGTTTCCACTGTCCTTTCATCCAAGGATTCCCAATTCGCATGACCATTTGGTATACACTGATTCACTCAATATATTCTTAACGAATCACAGTAAAACCCTTCACGTAAGACGTTTTATCTCGCTCTAGACCCAAATTTTTCCCGTCCCCAGATGCACTGCAATCCACTTTAACCGAATGTCCGCCTGATTTGATAAGCCAAAATATTTTACGTTATCTCTATTGCCGTTCTCTTTCCTATTATGCCTTGCCCTACGGTGGTTCCTTTTGACTCATATGTTTACCATGACTCAATTCTTACGAGGAAAAAGAAGATATGGCGAAGCAGAACGATCTGCATTCCACCTTCAGAACCTATTTTAGCTCTAAGATTGGAAAGGAATTTAGCTATCACTGCCTCATGCTGTAAGCTAGATAAACAGTCACTACACAACAGGGGTGTTTCCATTGGTCGTTAACTCGAGTTTTAAAAATGTTGAATTTGGCAGATTGGCAGTGCAGTGTTTTGTGAAGTGTGGAGTGCCTTGCAGGAATCGTGCGCCGTGACAGACTTCCACTGAATTGGTATGTAAAATATAATTCCTATTTGAAATTAATAACAAATAGAATTTTTGACACGAAGAAAAACTTGCGTTATCGTTCCTCATTTGTTGCATCAGGTACGTAAATTTTGCTCGTTTGTATACTGATCAAAATATATAATTCACAGAATCAGGCGATATTTTGCGGTACCCCATCAGGAAACAAACAAAAAACTATAAAACTATAAAAATGAAAGAGTACCCTTTTCCTTTTTCCGTCATGTTATGGAATTCGTAGCTATGTAAGTAACTAAGACGCTTTCTTCGAAAAGCAGACCATTCTTCGAAAATATTATGCAAGGCAAACAGCATTACACATCCGTTATAACGCTATCTCGCTTTACACGTGGTTTTCGCTTGGTACCTCCAAAAAGAGTCTTAACCAAGTTTTACCGTAGTTTGTTTGAAGCTGAGGCCTGAAACCCAACCATACACCTTAAGCCTTCTTCCTGACGCCTCTTTAGCGCTACTGGGCGTCCACTCCATCCTTCCGGAACCCAAAATCACCCTCGCTTTCCAGCGGGACTTATAATTTGCTACGCCGCCATTTTCACACACGTGGTGGGGCAAGATAAATGTATACGAAATCCCATCTAATCCTCTGAATGTCCCATTTGCATATAAAGAGGGTGCGCGCGAGAGAGAAAATAAATAGGCTCTGTACTGTGCTGGCGTACTCATTTTGTCCTGTTTCGAATTAACCCTCTCCTTGCCCACGCATTCAGGCGTTGAAAAATACGCTGAGCGTGTATGGGTGCCTGCAATTTTAATTTCGGTTGTAGGAAGGCGTGGGATGGCGACATCTCCTCCGTCCATTTTCTCACCCTCGGTCGAATGTTTGGGCTATCGAGGGCTGTCTGAGAAGTTGATGCGGTGGAGAACATATCCGTGTAGGATTATAGGAATGCTTACTGAAAAAGTCAGGCAGGGCGTCGGTTGGGGCGATCTCTTAGGCTGTCTCACGCACGCATCCTAATATCGTTGACCTCTACACGTGCTAAGGATATTTCCCTCTCTTTCAGACCTAATATTGAAACCTATAGCTCGCCTGTTCCTGTCTTTTGGATTGATAGATATCTATATATTGAATGTTCTGTATTTTATGGCTCTTTTTAGTATGAGCTGTGGATGAAAGAATCATTGATGGGACCAAATAGGGAATTAGTAATACCATATTCTGACTAAAAGTTTTACTGGTGAAGAAATCTCGGTATTCTTTCTCGATTTGTGTGATTTTGAGTTTGATTCAGGGGCAGAAGCTGTGATTTTTTTATCAAAGTTGTTTTTATTCCGGTTCTTTGGATTTAGGGAAATAATTTTGAAATCTTTTTTAATAAATGCTAAACTCATAACAAACTAATAACAGCTGTGTTTAAGAATCGCGTTCTAGGTTTAGATATTTTTCAATTGGTATTTGGTCTTTGGATTTTATAAAGAAAACAGTTCATTTTGAGGATATGGATTTAAATATTCGGATATCATGAACGGCCAAATCACGATTTAAGTCTTTAAATACACATTTTATCTTCAGTAGTGTTAAATCTAAGCATTTAAGTAAATAGAAAAAGGGAAATTTCTTTCAAGTAATATTCATTAATTTACAATACAATAGAAAATTAAATGAAATGATTACCTATCGATTCACAGGGCAAATATAGGAGACCAGAACATGAAAACCATAGGTAATTTCGCTATACTTGTTCACGCTATGGAATAGGACGGTTGTATATAATTTTAGAAACATCGATGAAAACGTTATACTACCATCAAACGTATTTTGTATAATCATTCTCTTAGTGTAGGAAAACTATTTTACGAGCAATATCGAAGAATAGTTGCATCAGTTTATTCTGAATCCCCGTAGATTCAAGGCCAGAAGCGTCAAGAAAAACCATGAGTTTGAATGAATATGAAGCATTCATAGACGGGATAAATTTCACATGTGTGATGTTAAAGACAATTTTTATTTTGATAAAATTGAAGCTCAAGTTCCTGGCGTTAAAATTCGGACAACGAAATAACCAACTACAAATTAAAAATTAAAATAAATAAAATGACATCTCAAAACAAATTTATCTAATATCTCGCTTGTTAACGGAGGGGAAGAGTAAGAATCTCCTTCTTATCTATCTTCTGCAACTTATTGTCCACCCCTGATGTAACGTAAACATAATTATTAATTAATTCGTTGCCGAAATGTTCAAAATTGTACTAATGTAAGAATTAAGTATCTCTAAGGGAATAACTATACTTACGGAAAGTTTATAGCAGATATCTTGCCGTTTTATATTGGAGAATGCGAATTAGAAAATAATCCCATAAATTTAGCATCACCTACAATTATACAAATATTTCATGGATAAAATTGATGATTCCACCTCTTTCTATGTAATAGAGACTACTACACGTACTCTCTAACTTTTTTCAAGAATTACAAAACAATTTCTCGGGATTAATAATTTTCTCTCGTAAAATACACTTAATAGATCTAAGTAACGAAGAAGTCCTCGGAGACGCCGGCGAATTTGGCAGTCACCCGGTATAGCATCATACAACTGCTATCCGAATCTTTCATTTATTACCAAAAAATGAACGAACGCTTGCAAGAGTCTAATCGGCTTAGCGAATGCTTGCAATGTCTTCCAATACTCTACATGGCGGATAGCTCTCTGATAAGTGTGCTTTGTAGATCTCCCTCTCTTTTAGACCCCCAACATTGTAGTGGAGTAAACAGAGATGACGACACCTTCCACTTCCGACACGCGGCTTCTATTAAATCCTTTTTGAGTCCCTCCATTGCATAAGTGAGATAAGAGTCGGCATTCCAAGCGTCGATCGAAATGGGACTTGGCGTCCTTGGCACTCTCCGCGAAAACCTCAGGAAGGCCGCCGAAGAGGTCTTCGAACGAAACTCTGATAGGCTTTTCGAATCGCGGCTACTCCTCTACCCGATTTAGCCATTTATAGAAATAGCAAACTTTCTCTTACGTAAAAGATAGTTGAAACTCCATTAAGCGCCGCTGCCAAATAGACATCAACATAATTTCTGTAGAAAACACTTAGGCGACAATTAATTTGAATTAAACTATCAGATTTACAGATAAAACGGAACTTTTGGTATATCTCAATTATATAACGCAGTCTTATGCAGATAAAAATATTTATTTTTGATAGAAAAGATCCTCTCGAATATTTTTGGCATACGGTATTCTGTAAGGTCTATGTGTTCTTTACTGAAAAACTGGAACGTCAGAATAAGTAAATTAGAGTATAACTAGTAGTAAATTATACTCAACGAAAGCGAATATCGAGGCCAAAGATATTTCGCGAGGTTATAGCGGGAAAAATAACTCTAATTGCACTAAATTTCCGAATAGTACACACAAATATCAGATATCTAGAATATATTTCTATTTAAGTTGAATGGAAGAAATAAATATGGTTCCCTCTTATTCCTTCTCATTAAATTATTTATCCAAACTTATTGCTTGTAATTAGCAGAATTGTACACATAAGATTTATTACTTATTTTCTGTTGCTATCACATACATATGCGCTTTCCTCGCTCTCAAAGCAAATAACAATTCTATATACATACGTTGCCATTAATAAAATTTATATTGCTTTAAACAGTAATTTTAATTTAAACATTTCAAACTAATTAAATTTGTTACTTTCGAACTTAATGGAAGGGATAGTAAGCATAAACGCTTTTCTTTTCGAAAAACGGACATGAAAAAAGTTTGAATTCTACGAGTTAAATTCTAAACGTCAGGATCGACTTAATCCACTGAAAAATTTGATCTTTAATATATGACTGATATATGACTCCGAAGTATATTCGAGTGTTACACTGTATCGAATGCTTTCCTAAAATCCACGGATATAGAATGTCCTAAAGCCTTCGTCGGCTTCTTTCATTACGCCCTGACCCTGACTCTCACAGAAGCGACCTACGGAAACCACGTTGACTGCGCGTGATTGCAATGTTTTTACGTTTGCAAGTGAACTTGAATGAGAGAAGTGGTGGTTTGGTTAGTAAGAAAGTTAGCGTTTTTATATTAAATTTGTTAAGCGATGTTACATTAAATGTACCATACACAATCAATACGACCTACCATTATTATGAAAGAATATTTTTCTCTAGGCCCCACACTTATCTTACACTATAGATATCAAGAAAATTACTAGATGGTAGTTTGATTCTTTATAATGATGTCTTTTCACTAACGGCTCATCTAATGTTCTAATACTTTCATTCGCTGGACAGTCTATCCTCGAAAATGTCTTTAACTGGAAACTATTAACTATTACTTTTAAGTGTAAAACCGTACAATATATTAGAAATATAAATAAAAATGGAAAGGAATTGTCAGTATATATAATAGGAACTTTATGTATTAATGAATTTGTTCTCTTTACCTTACAGGAAAATTCAACATAATCATCTCCTGAATGAAACGTGAGTACTCAGTTTCTTTTATTCTCAGACTATTAAATCCTTAAAGTCATGCATCAAACTAATGTTTATTACTGAGGATTTTCAAGCAAGTAATGCGCCTTCAATAGTAGTTGCTCCTAAGCACTAGTTTTCGGACTCTGATTTAATTATCTTCCGATTTTTCTAAAATGACAAGCATTTAACCATAAACTTAACAAGTAATTTTTACGTTCACTAACTCTCAACGTGAGCGGTGGATTATTGCATACAGGTCGAAATTAAAGCTGCAATATGTTTATCAACAGTTTGCAGCAGTTATTTTAAGAAATGCACAATAAATTTATTAACCACCTGCGCTGTAGGGGGCGTGGGGAAGGCATTCCCTACAAACCTAGCCTACTTGTGGGCCTACTGACGGAGGCATCTTTTCCAGGGGCCTTTCTTTCACCTCCTTCTGCAGGGGTGAGGTAACTAAGCACTCACTTCTCACCTGCTCGTTCTTTCTGTCTATGAGGTCGGAGCTTGTCCTTGAAGTTGTGACAGAGGGCCCTCTAGGCATAGAGGTGAACCTCCTAGCACGTCACAACGGCCTGGAGGGTCCACTTCTTAGGGCTTAATAGGGTGTCCCCCCCAATCCCCCCTTCTCTCCCTCATCGGCTGAGTCATCGGAGAACCACCAGGAGCGACGGTGTGCCGCGCCCTGGTGTAAGTTTTGGTGTTGGTTAAAGTGCGTCGGAAAAAAACTAGAGGAAATTTGAAAATGTTAGAAAGACTCAGGAGAAGTAGCACACAGCTAGGGATACAATTTTATCTTTTCAGTGGTTTTGGCTTTCCTCCGAGTGTTGCATTTACTAATTTTTTAAAATGCAATCAGAGGGTAGAATTCACAAAATATTAGTAATATGGCGAAAAAGTTCTGAAATCGAATCAGTTAACCGTGTTAGAATATTGCGAACATTTTGTGAACTTTAGGCGATAAAGGAACAACTCACCTTAACTACTACTTCATATTCACCGAATAAATTCTCTAAGGTTGTTGATTATTCTTAAGATAAAATCGTACTCCGATTTACACACTTTGCGTGCTGATCACACCATTTAGTCTTCATGGCGATGGATTTTTGAAACTTTTTTCTTCAGTAAGAATTACTGTTTGAAATGCACGAAGTATAAGAAAACAAGCTAAAAGAATATTTGGCACGAAGTCCTTTATGTTTTAAAGTAGGGTCTCTTGCGATAATGCCCTGCATGTCCTATACCGTCAATAATTTGTGCGAAAACGCGTAGCTAGCCTATTCGTCATTTAGCTAATAATTACTTGCATATAGGTCTGTCTTTCCAGTTTGCATTGTGAACTATGTAATGTAAATAATAATAAACTTATGCCGTTGTAGGTAAGTATTGTTAATAAATTTTTATGCTATAGCAAACAATAAATTTTATTATTCCCAGTTAATTTATTCCCAGTTACTTAATTCCACGCAATCATTAATTTCCACTGATCCAAACATATTTCGTAACTCTTGATCGCTTCCAATATTATACTATTGTTACACCTTAATTAGCCGCGTAGGTTCGATGTAACCAAATTTATTAGAGTTAATACGACCCTTGAAAACGAGATACAATCGAATAAACCCAATTTTTCAGAAAAAGGTGAATATGTAGGGAAGCAATTTTCTGGAATACGGAAAAGTACTCTTCTTCCTTAAGGGAAAGTTTTAAAAACGCGAATTTTAAATTTTTTGATTTCGTCTTAAATTTCTACTTCCTGGAGTATTTGAGCATGCCAAATCGATATATAACATTTCTGAATCCGTGAAACCAATCCATAGCAGCATACCTTTAGGAGAATTTTAATGTATATATCATTCTCCATTGCCGAATAAGGGCATCACTTTCATTTTGGCCATTGAGGGAATTAAATGATAGCTTTCGACTTCATTCGGAATAATCTTGATTGAGTTTGGTTGAATCTAGTAGGGTGGAGGCGGGGTTTTGTTATTCGAATTTAATTTTAGATAAAATCGTGCAAATTTTGATTGAAGTTATTACGAACGAAGTTGTTAATACAGTAGTGTCAAATCTATCTGCGTAAGTTTGTTTATAATAAAACTCGAACAATAATAATACCCGCCCAATAGGACATGACCTAATCCAATCAAACTTATTCCAAAACACTTATTGTGAATCGATAGCCATTCGAATCTTGTGAAAATGGAAATATTCACCCTGTAAGGAGAGTTTCGGGCCATTCCTGAATAAAGCAATTACTAAGAACATAAAAGTAGCATTTCACTTGTCTGGATTGCATGCGCATCCTAGAATGAGTCATGACTAATGAGATTGATTGATGGCCTGATCCCCTGAGGATGTGGTTGATTGCCTCTCTCATTTTTATATTCCATAAACCTACGTCGGAACCCTTGATCTTTCGAAATGGCTTAGATAGGAAGCGCCCGAAGTAGGAAGTGGACACGTAGTGTGAGCCACCCGGTAGAAAGCAACCAAAGAAGCAAAGCAATGCCGTATGTTAGCGGTCTTGGGCAAAAAGGGCGGAAGAGTTGCATCTCGAAGGGGAGATAGCGAGGGGCTTTTTCAATGGGAAGAGGGCGCTGATAGGCCGGCTTCCAAGATCGCCTCGGGGTCCCCTCTTAAGGGTCTCTCTTGAGTGGAGCACGAAAAGGTCTCGAGAGGTCGCTCCTGATTCCCGTGTTGAGCTTTTTCGGATCCTTTTTATGCTTTGGGCGGAGTGAAAAGGGTTATCGCAAAGTGCCTTCCATTTTAGCTCCGCTTCCTCGCTTAGCATACGTGAAAAGGAGAGCCGGATGTATAATGTTTCCCCTGGACTATATTTACACTTTACGTATTTATTTTTCTCGCGTCGTGGAAGCCGAAAGAAGGGTTTATTTTTCTAGCGAGGCTTAGAGGGAGCTTTCAAATGGCCGATGCTTCTGAAAATGACTCGCGGTCAGGTCCTCCGCAGCCACCAACGGTAACCACATCTGAAGAACCATGAGAAATGCTCCTTAAGAGAAAGGGATCGCTACCTCATTTGTAGTGCTAGGAGACATTTTTCGGAAGAGTTGTTGTTCTTTGGCAAATTATCTAATAAGAGATCGAAAAACTCTTCCTAAGCTAACTACGTCAATGAAGCGTCGGACCTCTCCCTCGAAAACATAAAGTACTGACGGATCTCTCTAATTCGGATTCTAAGAATCATTTTATACATATCTCGGCAACTATGCCGTCATTTTCAGGGGGCAAATGCAGAATTCTGTTTCTTTTCAATGAAATTTAATTCAGCCAATGTCCAATATCTTTTCTCTCATCTCATGTAATGGTTTCTTTCATTAGTTTCCTCTATAACAGGGATTCTCAAGCCATGGCACCAAATTCATTTACCCGTCATCCATTAATTCGTGCCCTTTGCTTCTATGATAGGAGATTTAGGGGTTTGAGATGAGACTCTCCATATACGCTTTTAATCTAAAACAGAAAAAGGCCCTTCCTTTGATCTTACCTTTATAATTCACTTGCAAGAGGGAAATTCGGCGCTAACCATAAAATTTTGACTGTATTGAGATGTTAGTTTCAATAAGCTTAATAAGAAACAAACGTACCCAAAAATTTTAGCCAATGTTTAAATAATGATAATGTTAAAAGTATGAAGATCCCTTCCAAGATTTTTTCAGTTATATTTAACGTTACCAGGATGATTTTGTCTATGAGTTTGCCAACCCAATAGTCAAAATATATCTTATATTATGACAGGAAACTATTTTTTCGTCAATGTCGTACTTGGCTGCAAGAACTTTAGGATAGTATGTATCCTAAAGCGTATGTATAGATATAGGAATGACATAATGAAGACTTTTCTTTGAGGCTTTAATGGCAGGGTGAAGCTAAGACTCGTAATCAATTTCTTTAACAGAATGAAGTACGAGGCATGATACTTAAATTTAAGTTTCTCATGCACCTCCGAGAAGTGTGAATTGCGTTCTTCCAACAATGGCACTTATAATTTGTAAGAGTACGTTTTGATACCAAAAATAAGAAAATATTGAAATCTTATTCGTTGGAATTGGCCTTCATCCAGAAAACGGCTTTGTCTTTCAATACCACTTGCATTTCATATAGTGCAGAGGAGACACGCCTTTTAAAGACCTCTTTTGTGTGTAAATTTGGTTCTCGAGCGATTTTTCATGAAGAGAATGGATGAATAGGCGAAAGTAGCATGATTCTCCTAACAAGGATGTAAACAAGATAGAAAGCGATAGTTATACATTAGGATTCAATATGAAAGAAACAATTTGTCTTCGTCCACAAATTTGTCAGAAAGCATCAACTATACATTAGGAGTTAAGTGGCTAATCAGCCCCCCATCATCGTGATGAACTTTAAAGTCCTAAACCTGTGGTAAGCCGTAAATAATAAAAATTATATTGCGACAGCTTCTTCATTAGGTATATTCCAAAATTTTGCAAAAACATCTTGGCTTTTAATGATAAAGTGATAATAAAGCAGTAATTAGTACATAAAGAATAGAGAAAAAGAAGACCCTCAGTAAATCACCTCCGCTTCTCACGGAAGGCGACTTCTATGCAAAACGATAATGTTTTTCCTCTCCTCTTCGCTTTATTCGCATGGATCTCAGTTCATTCGATTATGGAGATAAATAGTGGAATTAATATCCCTTATTACAGTCAGATTTATTGGATTTTGGGAGTCAAAAACTGTTTGATATATGAATTTCCTCGCCAAACGTAAATCCGATATGCAGAATAATTCGTTAATCAAGAGCTTCCAGTAAAGAATCATGTTTAGAAATACAAATCTTCTTTTGTCTTCGTCCGCTATTATGTATGTTTATGCCATTTTGCACTCTTAGTTTTACTCTTTTTGAAGGTTCATTAAACGCTGAATAAATTTTTCATCTGACGACAATGCAGAGTGAATTATATATGATTGAATTAAAGATTTCAACGAAATACCGATCGTAAGAAGAAAATTTGCGAAATTACCACAAGACTTTATTTTTACGATTGGAGGCGTAATAGAAATTCTCCCGAATAATAACTAGCATTGTGGGGGGCTCTGTCGATAGCAAATAGGGCTCAACATCCAGGACATTGCAGGAGTGGGACTTATCAGTAAGCCCAAGGCTGTGATTTACATATTTCTCATTTGCTCTTCTCTGATCCTAATTCTTATTCAAATACAACATATTACAGCGATGTTCAAGATGAAGAGGGTGACATAAGCTAAAAGGAGGGCCAATTCTAGGCTCCACGGGACCCTGAGCGAAAGGGTTGACGCGGAACTCCACGGGGAACACTTCTCACGTTTGGAACAGTTTTCTTAGAGAGAACAGTCTTGACAGTTTTCAACAGTTTTCTCATTTAATTGCGATATCGTCAATTTTATGTTGATATAATTTTTCGAAAACTCGATGAATTACATTTTTAAAATAATTGTTAAAAGTTAGAAAGATTTGTTGAAAAATTGACATACATAATCCGAGATAAATAGCATAGATTTGTGAGTTACCTCGTAGCTTACCACGATGGAGAAAACAAGTCGGGAAAAAATTTTCAAGAGGAATAGGAAAATATATCCTGTTTTTATTCATTTGCAAGATACCACAGTGTAAGAATACACCACGCGAATAGTTTTTTTATGTTGAAGATGATACTTAAGCGTAGAAATTAGTCGTATGGTATGTTCTTGCAGTATTCTTACACGTACACACGTATATACATGCGTATATCTCTTTCATACAGAAACCTGTCAGCTTCTCTTGGAAAGTGTCTTCTTCAAATCTTTGTTCACTCACGTAATTTTTTATAAATTTCAACTTCGAAAAACTTTTGAGCCGCTACTGGCATTGTTAGAATTATTCTACAAAATATTTCTCTATTTGGAAAAACATCGTTCAAACTTAGTCTTCTTCGCAGTAGATTCTCAAAGTATCTAGCACCCAGAGGCGTTATAATTACTAACACCAACCAAGGCATATAGTGATTACCCTAACTTTCAGACGGCCCTAGCTAAAAATACTTAACGAACCATGTTACGCACTTAATGTTCATGGTAGCGAAAGAGATTCAAATTCTTCTCTGAATCGAAGGCAAAATCAAGAATACTCCGATCGGAAGAAGAGCCTTGCCACTTTTATGTTCTGCATAAACTCATAATGTACGCATGGAAGGATGCATCGGCAGATTCACTCCGCAGAAGCGGTTTAATGGAGAGGCTGATGTTTTTAGAAGAAGGGAGAGCTCTTGAACAGCCACCTCAAAAGAGGTGCTTTGAATAGAGGACGTGCGAGGCATCGGCCGCTCTCCACACAATGCTCTCTTTTCACCCCAATAATATGCACTCCGATTGAATAGTCGTGTTGAACTTACAATTTGCCTCCCCTCCCAATGGCACACTTCCTCCCCCTGCATTTTACTCTCCCTCTCATCCAAACAACATCCCGTGTGACTTTCAGTAGCGTAAGAAAAGGGGAGACAGCCAACGGATAAGCGAACGCAACACTATGGGCTGAATTTTGATTAAATAATATAATATTAAGATTTTCTTACTAACTCTATTTAACTTAACGAATTGATTTTGCAGATAAAAATGTTACACTCTGTCATTCGTCAACAACGACAGAATTCAGTTTGGCTGACAACTGTCCATTTGGATGTTAATTTTAAATTTATATTTTCATTTCAATTCATTTATTTCTGAGATACATACGATTTACCATTGGGCGGATTAGTTGCAAGCTGAGAGCCTCACTGTATATGAGTCCTATAAAGAGACGTTTTGTTATTTTTATGATGAATAATCTCTCTGCGGGCCTTCGAAATGGTCTTTTCTTTTAGGGTCTGTGTATTCTAAAATTCGCCTCTTACTACAGTGGAGAGATCTGATAAATTTTAGAGAAAAATACGTTTCCTACGATTTATATGAATAGGAAGCTTTCTATTGGTACTGAAATAAATCACTACAATTAATTTAACTCAGAAACTACTTGCCCTTCGTAACATTCTCAATATCTCTTTATATTGTTTCTCATGCTGTAGGTCTCAAATCCTTTTTAATTATGATAAAGAAAAACATAAGATCATATTAATCAACTTTTTTCCAAATACGAACGTAAGGGTCCCCAGTTAGCCATATGGGCTGCGCGTTTGACTTCGATGAAAGCGATCCCACGTTCGATTCCCGGTGGGAGTCCGCGTGCGAAATGACCTCAGCTGTCGAAGCAGTTTTAACAATACTACTACTATACGACCTTAGAGAAGGGAAGGGGACTAAGTGAGGGGCTCTAAATATCAATTAGTCATCATAGTTGGTGTAAAGGTAAAACCTCAGAGTCCTCTACCGATGAGAGCGATATTTTTGCTCGTTTACTGCTGCTATCATCTTAAATTAAATTGAAGAACGCCGACTTTTAGTTAGTTAGTTATCTATTTAGTTACTTACGACTTCATTTATCTGGCACTATTGAAAGTCTTATAGGAAGTTGAAAATTAAAATAACTTGTGAATTTTCGAATATAGAATGTGCGAGCGATTTTTATTAAAATTAATTTCTGCCAAGGATTCAGAGACACCATATAAATAAAGCTGTGGGAACAACGCATACTCTCCATCAATCACCATGTTTCATTATCTCTTGATCCCAGAGATAGAAATATTCATCTCAATACAAAGATACCTTTTTCCATCGTTGGTTCATTTTTATAAGCAGTAAAAAAAAAAAAACCAGAAAAATAATCACAGGGGTTTTGAAAGCGGTTTCGGCACAAATTACACCCCACAAATGGAAAGTGCATATAACGGCTTTTGTGTGAGCAAAACAGAAGCCGGCCAGAAGACGAAAGTGCATTGCGGATTTAAATCGACTTCGGTTCACTGAATTGGGGCCCCCTTGGAAAAATGGAATCCCCTGCGCAACCCATTTTCTTCTTCTATTATGCTAATTGTCCTCCGGCCCATGAGCAACGAGATTAACCGAATCCGTGTTGGTCGCTAGAGAGGGGAAAATTACCGTTCCCTCCCACGTAGGGCTATCAGTCCGTCAACGGAAGGGGAGCTTCCCCAGCAGATGTGAGGGGAGACATAAAGGCGAGGGGGGCATCAATGGAAGGGAATACAAGTGCAGGGGGAAAAAAAAGGCTCCGGAGGATGCTTCGGTAACGGCGGCATCGAAAGGAAGCATCATGGAATCAAAGCGGATTAAGATCGATACTCGACGGTGACGTTCTTCTCGCGAGCTCACATGTAAAACGCGCTTCTACAGAAGTCAACGGATGAATTCCAGGACGTATTCCAAAACCACCGAGAACCAACGAAATATTAAACTGGAACGTGTTCGCGAACGAGCTTTTTTGAAAAATTGTATCACAAAACAATATTTGTTAGTATGTCTTAGAATCAGCTCATTATTATAGAGCCAAAGGGGTGTATTATCCACCATTAAAATTGGGCAAAGGGACTATATTTCCTCTCCAGTACAATGGGAATATATCCCTAGAAAATCCTATCGGATTGACAGAGTTCTCCGGAAACCTGTTTCTAGATGGTTCTAGTTTCCCGAGTGCTCATTCGGCTGACAACTCTAGAGTATGTTCTCCTTATTATTCTCCGGGAAAAAGTTAACTCTTTCGATAAAATTTGTTTACACTCATTATCAGAGAAATAATTACAGGGTTTGCAGTAATATTACTTAATATTTTGGAATACATTACTAAAAAATTAATTTCACACATGGTTGGAAACATCATACATTCACCTTCATTATTGTAGATTGCACTCTTCTTTTAATTACGATTAGTCTGACAAAGTACAGAGAAAAATTTGGTAAAACTATAAGGACAGAGAAGTATTTTTTTAAGCAAGAAGAAGGTGAGCAAGCATATCATTTCCATACTTCATCTATCTGAAAATTCATAAAACAATTCCACAAGAATCTTGTCGCTTCTCACTGGATCAATTAATTACATCTACTAAATCAGTATTACAATCTGTAATAATTCCGGAACCCTTCGTATTTCTTCCTGAAGGAATTGATGTAGATTTGCAAGATATTACAGAATATTTACTTAATTACTTTGCAATTTAACCGCTTGGGTTGATAGCAAGGAGAGATTATCTTTTTCCTTGACGGAGATAATAGATCGCATTCTTAGGAGTTAATATTCTTGAAAATTCTTTATTTATGTACTTTATTTATTTCCGAAGAAAGACAAATTTAGGTGAACTGCTAGTAGAATCGTCAAATTTTCCAGAGTCTTTCATAAAATATCAATTAGTAGTTAAAAATTACTAATGAAGTAAAATTTTTAGTAGACAATGCTCAGAAATGTTGGAAATCCTTTATTAATCCAAACTGTATCAAAGATTCAGAAGGTCTTAAAAAACAATGAAATTAATTCTCCATGAAATAACTTCATTGTCTGTAAATAAACATCCTCTTTCGGGGGTATTCATTAGCCTTCAAAGTTGTAGTTACGCAATAACTTCATCCTTTATTCCCAAGGCATTATTGGTCTTACATGGTGGGGGAATAATTATGCATGACCTTTTCCCTTCAAATTACTTTGCTACGATAAAGTTTACCCTCGTCACCGATGCCTACCGGATACTCATTCTGTTGCAAGTCAGAAATCACCGCAATGGTCGGGCACTCGAAAAAGGTTTCCAAATCCCGAGCAGCATGGAATTTGATACTTCAAACGGATCCCTTACATATGCTAATGGAAGGTATTGTGACATATGTTTTATTCTTTGCGTCGCGTCCCTTTCCTGTTACAAGTGCTACATTGTGAGCAAACAATACGGTCGCGGCCTATTTAATTACCCGCCTAAATGACCCTCCGCCGAACAATATCTTACGACGCCTTCGAAAAGTAGGGTGCCATCTTATTCTTTTGCCTTTTCCTGTCGTCTCTGTTCATTTATATCCTCTTCTCTTATCCCTTCCATACATCGACGATTTGCAAACAAAGACCCCCACGCGACTTCCTCACCTTTCCTCTCACGCTGCACGCCAGATTCGCTCCACGTTCAATTAACGGCTACAGTCATCTGTTGTGTCTATACGAACAGTAGGGGCCAGGGATATGACCACGCTTACCACCTCCCCCAAGGTGATTCTAGTTCATGGTTGCTCAGAAACAGAGGTGATGATGTGGCCATCAAAGTACTGAGTGGCTGAACGATAATAGTACGTGTACATATAGGTGTACATATAGTCCCTCTTCTGTAATGAGTTCACATATTTCAGCTCAAATGAAATTTTTATTTAAAATGACCTAAGTATTCCAAGAAATAAAATTTACCGTATAGAATAATGAATCAATCAATTTTGACTGATGAAAAAATGGAATAATTATTCATTCTTAAATAACTTGTGTAGCTTCAAATCTTGAAAATGTAATATAATTTCATTGTTGTAGTATGAGGGCAAGTACTAAAAAAGGAAGAGAGATTAAAAAAAGCAACGCAGAAACGTGGAAATGGTATTAAGAGATGCGATGACCTCAGTTTTGAAACCTATCCTTTCGGTTGTCCATTAAATATACAAAAGAAGAATTAATTGTGACATGAGGACCTAAATTGTTCCCAGAATTTTTCCCTAGAAGGCAAACTTGTCTGAAAAATAATTTTCGAAACATCATGTGTAGAAGAAATTAGTTGGTTAAATCTTCTACGAAATACCCGCAAATGCGAAAATGCATAATTATTTGATGGATTTTCATAAAAATGACAAACATTTGAGAAGTGGATAAACAGTTTTTTCTTTTAAATTGAAAACAGAAAATTGAATTATAAAAGTAATTATTTTCCACTGAACTTTAACTACGGTAGCATTATCATAGTAGAAGGTACAGAAATCAAATAGTAGCTCCATTTGGGAGCATAATGTTATCACACCATCCACATGCATAATCCTTAGCATGGTTTTAATATAAACCTATCATTTTTCTAGTCGATAGCTTAACATTGAAGGACCATTGAAAAATATAACAGAAACTCCGTGTTTTTTCAACAAGAGTTGTTAAAAATCTTGGTCCCTGGTAACATTTATGTTAGTTGAATCAGGTGGTTTCATTTCTCGGTATTCATGCCCAAGTATAAAATTGTGAAGATAGTTAACCCTGTTCAGCGATTGAATCTAGTTTACGTAACTTTCCAGGGAGGAAAAAGATATTAAAAAGATTGTGAAGGATCCTAAATATTTTAAAAAATATCGAGGGCTTATTCTTTGTTGAAGGAATACTGGCAGAATAGTAGGATAAAAATCTTAGGGTAGAAAAAATATTCAACGCAAATAATCTTACGCGGTTTCTGTTGGTACCTCTAGATAAATTCAATTACGACTTTACACATATATTAGATCAAGAGAAGTATCATCATTTGAAAATGAAAATTTAACGCAGCGAGTAAGCTGGATAGCAAGAAAGTTCCTCAGGACGATATTTATCATAGAATCATGAATCATCTCGCTTAAGTAAATTTGTTAGAAAATGTCTTCAGATAAAGTACAATTTCCGTCATATGCTCGATTCTATATGGTTTCATTGTGTGACGCAGTTCGGAAAAAGCGATGCATGGCAGGGAGTGACTACCGCTTTTACGTCACATGTGTCATCGCTTCCGTCCGCCCTGCTCCGCTCCTTTTGGGCGGAAACACCACGCGGCGGCGGCAGCACGCCCCCGAAAGCGTCACTTTTAGAGGGTGCATTGTCTTACGACATGATGTCATAGCTTTTCCCCTCTTACGGAAATGTACAACTCACGGCCCATTTAAGTTACTTTTACCTTTTCATGCCCAATCATACCCTTCATTCGAGCAATCCATACGCGTTCGCAGCTGTCAGTTACGTATTCCGCCCGAAGTCCAATTTGAATCTCAACCTTTCTACCGTTACCAAAAGCTCTGGAAAGGGTCTAGTCTTTCTACTCAGGAGGAATAAGGTATTTTGCCATTGCTTTCCTCAATTATTGTTTGCCAGAATGCTATTGGAGAGCAATCGTGAATAGTATAATGAATTGCTACGAGTGGAAAACGTCAAAGTAAGCGCAACATTAAGACCCGCACTATGGATAACGCTTCCAATACCTAACAAACGGGAGTGACCAATTTGAGTGCCATTACTCGGCATTATTCCTGTCTCAGTAGCTTTTATATTATTGTATGCATGAAGAAAACGGTGTTTAATGAAAGATTCACTTATCCATATTTTATATCAAAAGTTATTATAAAGAGAGTTTTATAGCTATCGATGCAGTGCAGATATTTCATTATTAGTAGTAGTATTTTTAAAAGGTGAGGTCACTTCGCACGTGGGCGAAGGGAATCGAGTCAAGGGAAGTTTCTGCCAAAGGCGAACGCTCTTTCTACTTAACTATTTTAGGGTATTTTATAATTCCATGACTGATTGTGGGAATTTGCATTGAAAAAGAAAATGCCAATAGTCTTACGCCGAAAGATTAAGTGTATTAATTCTGTAGCAATTTCAGGATTATCTCCATTTCTAAATAACGATTTAATATAGCTTATGGATTAAGTTTTTAAATGATAAATAAGAGAGGAGATATGGATAATGAAGTTCTCGCGTATGAATATGTAGAAACGCTAGGTGCAGTTTTATCTTTGAATTATTTATCAACCCCATTCGATCTCTTCGTCATTCTTAATGTGTAATTGTCAATTTTTAATCATAGTAAAATACTAAATGTTCCGTTGAAAATACGTATACAAAGTCTCCTTTATCAAAATGCTTATTTTATGCGAAAATTTCGCATGAATTGCAATAATTGGAAATTACATCTCATAATAACTGTATGCAAAGGGCACATATTTGTTTGAAATAATTAACTCGAGATTTAATGCTTTTTGCTCAAAATTAATTAATTTTTCAGAAACTCATAAAATTCGCGTGCATATTTTTGGAAATTTGCGACTTAATTTTGCAGATTTAACGTTGGTGAATATTTAGCCTGGCACTTTTTAGCGCATATGGAAACCCTTACGAACGTTTACTCTATAACGTGATTCCAACATTACAGCAGAGAAATTATATTTTCAATACACTTGCATTAAGCGACCACTTGCCAAGAATTATTTACAAAGTTACTTAAACTCAGATCTTTCCATGAATATCGAAATCAAATTATGAGGAGCTATTTAATGTTTCAGAAAAATTGCAGGTCGACGGTAAAAAACACATGATTACTCTTGAATACTATTCAGATAGGATCATTCACTCATCGGGAGACTTACGTAAATATATTAGATGGGAAAATCCAATTAATTTGCTGAATTAATCAATCAAATTAATTAATCGATTCCGTGGCTATTTATGACAGGGATGAATCTAGAAACTTGCTTAGGGGGACACGAAGTTGTCAAGGAGGGGAGGCGCTTTAAGAAAATTTCCGTCCGAGTTCATTTCCTAACTAACTTTAAAAATGCTAATTTGGGGTGATAAATGCAGTTGATGTACTACGATGATCATAGAAACCCTACATAATCAGATTTTAAAGGAGCTTTTCGGCGCTTTCAAGGCAAATTACTAATACTACAAAGTCATCAAGGGTGGGTCGACCACCCTCCGGCCCCTTCTTTGATCCACCAATGATTTATGATGAGGTTGAAATCTTTTTATGGATTATTTTACCTTCCCGTATTTGATTAAATGGGCAGCTTACCGTAGTATACCACTAGTACCGTAGTATTGTAATACAGATTATTTTCATAGATTATTGATTATTTGTGAGAATATTTTATTGCCATCTGTCACTCAACATTTATCGTTTGCTCCAGTTTAAAATAAAATACTATTATTACAATGAACTGCAAATGAAAAGAAAGAATCAAAAATATTTTATTCCGATTTACCTTAAAATTACGTTATATTCGTCCGATCAGTTTTGAAGTTGAATTATTTATATGTAGGCAATGTGAGGGAGATACGCCTGTTGGTTTCATATGCGTGCTCGTTGTGTCTCATCCGTCTGATTGGTGTAGACATACTCGTACATAGGGATCCCAATGAAAAAAGTCTCTCTCGCACCTGGGCAAAGCCGCGCCTACCTACCGCGCGGAGTTGTACCGCACCCGGTTCCCGACTGCAGTTGGGTGTCTCATCGCCTAAGTATGTTTTCCCCTCTACAGAATACAAAAGTTAATGATCTGGCGTCAGGAACATATCTTGCACTCGGGCGCCAGAGGCACCTGGGATTACCATTACTAATCCAGATAATTAGAAAAAAATTATATAAAACTATTCATCATCTCTTAAAGATATTATCGTTGATGAGTTTTGGAGTCAGAAGAATATAATGAAACTTGTGACTCTCTTGTAAGGAAAGCAAGGAAAATTGATGACAATATGTAGTATTATTTGTAGTATTTTTAAAAGTTCTTCGACAGCTTAGGTAATTCCGCATATGGTGACCCCAACAGGTATCGAAACCTCTTCCATCAAAGTCGTTCACGCTTTTCACTTGATTATCCGGGAGCCCTAATGACAAAACACTCTTATTTTAATTCATAAGACAACAGCACGAGGGGTGTTCAAATGGAAAGGTATGAAACGACACTGTGGGTATAATTGAAGCTTTATTCAAAAGTAATCACCAGATGCCTGAGCACAACTATCACACTGTTTCATAAGCCGAAGGGTTCTCTGTTCCCAAGATTTCTGTAGCCAAGACTATATGTATATGTAACTATAAGCAAAGTAAACGAACGTCTTGATCAATAGCTTCTGCTTGAATTAATGATTGTCTAAGACATTGCTATTTCTTCTGATTCAGCATGGTTTTATTCACGTTTTTCTTACCAATACATTGTAAAATTTTTAATTGTTTTCTAAATTTTCTGACTTATTAAGATTTTACAATTTGGAGGGGAAACTATGATAAATATATTAAAAATTATAAAGAGAAAATTATTCTAGCGTTTTAAATGTTTTTTCTTTGGAACCGCTTCTTAATGTACTGCGTATTCATTTTCATTTTTTCCTTTTTTATGCCCACGGTAAGTGATATCGTATGCTCTACTGATCTTTCATTACCTCTCCTTCAATCTCTCCCATGTATCTTCCTTTTAACCTGTGGATAGGAGAACTAGGCGGTTAAAGGAACTACTTCTAAAAGTACTCCCCTGTTAAGAATACACATAGTTATCCCTTCTGGAGTTTTCCAGGCTCAGTTCAATTTGAGAATTGCTTTGCATTCTAACGATGACGGTGAATGTTCCGTTGGCGCACAACAACAATGGCGCATCGAAGAAGACATTATACTTCCGGCGGAGGCGAATTTCTCAACACTGTCATGAACGTGGTAGGGCGTCTTCATCTGATACCGTCACCCTCCAGTGCAGCTCCCCTTCTCTTATATTCAATCTCCATTCTTCTCCTTCTTCAACTGATATTCATGCGAGCATGAGCCCATGAGTTCCAATCAGACTCCTCGACCGTAAACATTGAGAATACGTGTCGTGAAATGTTACTACGCTTTTTTCTGAAGGAGCTGATCGACTTTCTCGGTTTCTTATCTCGGAGTTTCTTCGAAATAACAACCGCGCTTCAGTCTCGCATGTTGAAAGTAGTTTTCGTCCATTGAAACTAAAAGCAGACGTCAGCGTAAATCTCATCCCATCAATTGAAAGATAAATATACTTTCGACAGGTAATGATAGGGGATGAGGAATAGATCACTCGAAGGGGAAGGAAAACGTCAAAGAGGGTGACTTCCAAATCGCCCCATCGATCAAATAAATATCTCCGTAAAGCTAACAATCGGTTGCGCAAAGTTGAGAAAAAACAAAGTTGTAGATAGCGAATTCCTTCGATGGGATTCCATTGCTTGGAAACTTTCCTTGAAACGTGAGAAAACAACAAAAGGGAAGTGTTTTATAGTTATTTCACCAAAAATTAAAACGAAATTGAGCTTCAGCGAAAAGTATTACTATGCCACTATGATAAAGTCTCATTATGGAATAATTTATTATTTGCTTATTATTATTATTATTATTACACAAAACCGTCGCAGATAGACGTTATGTCAGGTGGCGACGTTTATACGGTACATGATTATTACACACTATCTAATACATGAACAATACAAATATAAAGTTAAATACAATATAGAGTCCGTAATGTAATTTACAGCATGCACACACTACATCAAGTATAACACTTGTTAGTTTATACACCAAAAGAATTCAATTTACAAATATATACACAAACATGATATAACTTTTAAATACCTATTTAGATCACTGAAAAAACATGAGCATAATTGAAATGTAAACTTAAAGAAAAGAAAAATACTCTCGGGCAGCAGTAGCCCTTGCTAATACCGATCATGTAAGAATTTTCAGGGTTCCTGGTCAGGTTCAGGGTTATCATTTGTTTTATATTATTTTTTTTTTAATTGGCTTGAATCTTGGATTATTGATACTCTCTGTGCAGTGAGAATCCTTTCAATATTTCTAATAGGGGTTCTAATATGAAGTCAGCCGCGTTTTATTACACATGTAAAGATCGCTAATATTTTACAAAATCAATATTCATAACTTAAACATGTTATGTCAATTTATGAGCAATTATTTATTTGTAGGATTATATCTAACAAAAATTACAGCAAAAATTCTCAGGTAATGAAAGATACCGAAAAGGCAATTTCTTTACAGGCCTAAATGTAAATTACGAGAACGATTTTTTTAATTTACTGGTACTAGCGGAAGTATTCAATCGTTAGCGCCTTTTAGATCTGTACTATCGCCGAAGGTTGTAATAGATACTTTGATGACTTAATTATTCTAATTAAATTACCCATTAACTGACCTTAGTTGAATTGAGTAACTCACGATTTTCTCGCGTTCATTTTATAATAACCTTAATGAGGATGATGAAATCCGTATCAGGTTACGATATTTACGATACCATTAAGTGCTTATATAAGATACCCAGAGGCTATATGAAGGAAATTTTATGAGATAATTTGTATCGTTTAAGATATCTCCTCTATCCGCCGACCTTTTCGTGAGAGACTTTTTAAAAAGTTTCCGAAGTCGTTTCCCAAGCTATAATAGGGTATAATCGGTTCACGGAGCTATTTTAAGGGGTACTTGAAATAAAAACTAATTTGATTCCTGTGGGAAACCTTTTAACTTCTTCACCTTCGAAAAACTTTTATTCAAATTTTATAAACGAATTTTAAATGGAAGCTCATCACATTGATTACGGAGGAGAGAATAAAACGATATAAAAATTTTTTGCACCTTAAATCGTAATCGGAAGTATCCTCGTATTTTTATGAAGGGTTCTGAGATTAAAGATTTGATAAACTACAGGAGGCGCCGTTCGCGAAATAGTTTCCGGAAGGAAATAATTGCCGCGCGTCTCATTAAAGAGTTTCTCCTGAAAACAATTGGTTCTCGGCGTGCTTTTAGTGCGTACGGATGCCGAAGTCGAATGTCTGCTTATTGATAGAGGACTTTTTTTCCGATCGAATCCATCGTTTTCCTGTTCAAATGATCGAACCCTCCAGTGTTCCATCCCCGCGATGAAATTTTAAACATTCCGTCTGGCGACTCAAGGCATTTAAATTGCAAATATTTGTCCATTTCCGTCAGTCGAAAATTTGACTGATGACGGCCGGAATTCTGCGGGAGGAGGAAAGCGAACTCCGGCGTGCATTTGCGACTCATCATCCCCCGAATCCTCTTCTCTCCATCCCGCTCTTATTGTCTCTCCCGCCTTCTCGTGTTCACACTATCGACTCAGAAGAAGTCGCCCCTCCGTGTCCCATCATTTCCTTTCTCTTCTTCCTATTCCTTCCCATTTTCCGGCTTCGTACCCTATCCCCTAAAACCAATCTCCTCTTAGGGGTTTTAGACTCCTCGATCGCTCTGCCCTCCCCTTTTCCATTCGCCCACGCGAGATCGCCCCCTGCCACTCACCAATAGCTTACGATGAACAAGGGGGAAAGACGCCTCCCCCCCACGACCGACAACAACTGCTCTCTTCCCCTCCGGAGCCTCCCCTTCCGGTGCCCACCACCCATTCCCTCCGTGGCAACAAGGGGTGAGGATCGCTCTCTCCGATATCTCCCATTCAGTGGGTCCTTAGACTTCGGGAGTACCCCATCGTCCTATCCCTCGGACCCTGGAGTTTTACACAATCCTTCCGCCCCTGTCCGATGACTGAAAAGAAGAGGGGATTTCGAATGGGAGTGACGCCGAGGGGCACCAGTGGCCTGCGGTGACGTCGAAGGGACGGCGGCGGTCGTGTGGTCCTATGAAAGGTAATGACTTAGATAGGTTAGTCCGTGGGTTTGTTGAGGATTTACAAACTTTTGGAAACGTGATTGAGTTCCCGATTTTCTTTCCGCTAAAACATTTTTTCTTTATTATAGCGAATCGGACGAGATTTTATTAATAAATAAGTATATAAATAAATAATTTAGGGGATGCTTTTGGCAACACGTTTCGGTGAAAAGATTTTCTTTTTCCTTCGCTAGGAGTTCCCATGGGTCTGAAATTGATCCAAAGAGATTATTTCAACTGAAACTGATACTTTGCATCCATATGCGATGGCATAGTGATTGTTTGATCACACCAGATCTGTTTAGGTCGGAAGAAAAGAATGAAATGCGCATTTCATTAGTCGTTGATATTATTAGAAAATGCTTTTCCATGTTTAAAGATTGTAGAGTGATTATGATTTAATAAATTGAAAATGTCCTACTTGTGAATTTGATGGAAATTCATGATTTTCGATAGAAAATTATGTTTATGCATGATTAAAGCAATAAGTCTATGATAAGTTTCCGCTGCAAATTTTGTAACCCCGAACCTTTCTCTGTTTTTATGGCGCAAAAAATTGCTTGATACATCGAAACTAAAAAAAACAATATCCAAGTGATAGTTTGAAGGACAAAAATAATGATCAGATCAGAAAAAATTACAAGACCACTTGAAGAAGATTATTAGAAAAATTAAATATTCAGGAATACTATAAGAGGTATATCCATGGAAATGAAAAGCATCTTCCAATCTTGTTATTGCACGATCCCAACGTCGATGGTTTTAAAATTTATTTCCCTTTTGATATTGTGTAACAAAATAAAGTCACCTATGGAAATCGTAGAGATGTATTTCTCAGTCTGACGGCTTAATACCTTTTTCATATAATCGTGAAAATTACTCACTTTTCCATCTGAAGTTTAGTTAAAGAAGTATAAACCACAATAACAAAATCAACGAAAATTCATAAAATATGATTGGTTTACCGCAGATGTAATACAAATCCGCAATAAAAGATGTAATACGAATATAAAACAAAGAATGTAGACTATAATAATGCTGACTACGAAATATGATTGGAGATTTGGTTTCAATAAGTTAATAAACAACTAATAAATAATAATAATAATTCAATAAGTTAATCAACAACTTTCGAGTAATAATCAGATGGTTTTCTAATATTTTTCACTTTATTGTTGAATCAATTAATTTATTTTCCACGCTGATAAACACGAATAACAAGGGATTCCGATCCGAGTTATCTTCCATAAAATTCACCTAATTTTAATACATGCGTTCGCGGTTTATCTGCATCCTCAATGTTCACAAGTTCCGCCGCGGAAACCACGTTTAACTCCCTCTCTATCTCCTATACCATCTGAATTTTAAAGGGATGATTTCGCAGATTCGACGGAGAAGGAGAAAGGGACTGCAACGTAGCGATTGAATGGGCTGCTGTCACTCCATCTGGAGATGATGGAGACAAAGCTAGCGGAACGTCGCTTCCACTACCAAAATATTTAGCAATCATCTTAAGAGCCTTATAATGGCGAAAAGTTCATTTTATATAACAACATAACAAGGAATAAAACTTCTAATTTTTATCGGATTTAATCTTTTAGAGAAAAATTAAATTCGGCGCTAAGAGAAAATCTAAGCGATGACTACATGAAAACTCTATATTATATATACATTTTCAAATTTAAAAACGTATTCCTTTATAAAACTGGCTACGCAGAGTGGAAAGTGTGTGAATATGCGAGAGTTAAGGTAATTAATGAGGTGAGATTACAAGTAATTTTGGCTTGGCTCCATAACCTTCAATGGAAAGCGAAAAGAAAGAAATTGACTACGAAAAAAGTTTGCGAACAATGAGGAGATACAGCGGGCCAAGAGTGCGGGTTAATCGTGATTTGTGTGCTTTCACTGGAAAGGTCACGATTGTTTCTTATCTCAAGAAGAAAGCGTAGAACAAAGACTTTCTCGGTCGGCTGATTTCGAGAGTGAATTATATCGAATTTTAAAGGATAATTATGAGAGCTTTTTATTCAGTGTCGCTTTGAAACTTCTCCGTAGAAAGCGCGTGAGCGATGAGAAGTCGAGATGATATCGAGAACGGAACCAAGGTCCCGTAAATTTCGGCTCGCGAAAGAAAGGAAACTCAGCCGTTTGAGGCAAATCACTGACTTTGGACCCAAATGTTCCCTATATTACTCCGCAGGGCCCTGAATCGATACCAATATAGTGCCTTGATTTTTTTCGTCGTCAATATCTGTTTCTTTTCCTTATCCAGTGAAACATGTCTTCGACCGAAAAACACTGTATCAGCTAAAAGGTTGCCCGCACTAACTTATCAAAATTGTATGCACACGAGTTGTCATATCTAGCGATAACTAATTTAGGTAAAATTTTAATTTATTTAGGATTCATCAACGAAATCGTATTGCAAAATCTGGGTATTTTACCTTCTCTATGAAACCTACAAAAACTATACGTAAACAATAAACTTAATATTATAAAAAAATGTATACGATGGTGTTTTTCCTTTAACGTAGAATTAGTAAGGCATTACTTTCATTGAAATGCCAAATTTTCAAATAGTTTATTAAAAGGAGTCAGTTTCATCTGTCAGTACGAATGGATAGGAAAATACCACGAACAAAATATCCTTACAGTAAAGAGTCTGAAAGGTAATTTTCTACAAAAGGCGAAATAACTCAGCATAAGTGGTGGTGAACATTGAAAAATGCAGTTATTCCTAAATTACTCCATGCTGCGGATCCTCGGTCCTATTAATTTTTTATTGTTTTCCTTTTAAGCCAATATATGACAATACACATTACAAGAATGTTATTATTCCATCAATAAAATTCTCTGTCCCTAGAAACAGAAGGAGCTAAGCCTAATTTTTAATAATGAAATGGATTTCCTTTTGAAGAATTACGAAAAAAAATCTTCTCGTGAATAAAATTAAAAAGTAAAGTCATTTTTTTAATTTCCGATTTTAAATCTGTATTCTGGTAGGTATGAAACAATGTGACTAGCAAATAAACGCCTTTGATTCTATGTAAGCCAATCACTTCGCG
Source organism: Pachydiplax longipennis (assembly GCA_036926295.1). Lineage (NCBI taxonomy): Eukaryota > Metazoa > Arthropoda > Insecta > Odonata > Libellulidae > Pachydiplax > Pachydiplax longipennis. The sequence continues at coordinate 26,460,245 of JAVFKF010000012.1, forward strand.
TCAAAATGTCAATTCATCTCCTTGATTCACAATTATAAGTTTTATTAGAAGTCTTGTTCACAGAGATAATTAGTATAAATATATTCCGCGTATATAAATTGCTTAAACCTTCCTTATAGAGTCGATCCTAATTGTGATTTAATCGTGAAAGTTGTTCAAACGGTACTCCGCTCATTAGTGTGCTGCCATCCTGGAAAACTAAGTAAGTTACACGTGGGTATTATTCTGGGGGGCGTCAGTTATATTGGATAAATATACAGGAGTTACGAAAATTGGTTTATATCGGTTCAAATTAAATTACTCCTTGTTTACTGTTCGGGTAAACACTTCGAGCGCGGTCTCTTAGTGCTCCGTGGATGCTCATGAAATTTCCTTTGATTAAGTCAACACAGTCAGTGTTAGTCAGGTGTTACCTAGTGGAAATTCATAGCACAGAAGAAAAGAAACTTGGAAAATTTTTGTATTCGTTTTGTATACCCAATCCGAGCTTCTGAAATCCGAAATATTCCGAAATCCTTTAATATTGTATCAATTCCCTTTCCGCCACTGCGTTTTTATATAATTGATAACTACAACAGTGGTAACACTTCCTTTGATGCCCAAAATGATTTTTTGCCATCGAATAGCATTGTCTCTTTTTCACCCCTCGAGGAATCAGTTCCTGGTTCATCTATCTCACTTGGTAAATAAATATATAATTGCATTCGGTTTCTGCAGAATTTTTATTCCTGTCATTCCGTCAAATTTGACTCATTCTCTCAAATTCCACCGATTCATAATTCGGGCGCATAACAGTCACAACCTGTATTTAATGAATTTTAGTGGAAATTTTACTGAATATCTTTTACCTTCCGGTTGAGGCTGGAAAGTTTTATCAGAGATGATTGTAGAAACGAGAAACTAGTTTTACTTAAACTGTCAAGGTTGTTTTTAAGAGCCGAAATTGCTCAGTTGGGAGAGCGTTAGACTGAAGTTCTAAAGGTCCCTGGTTCATTCCCGGGTTTTGGCAAATATTTTTTTTATTTCTGATAAAAAAGCGGAGCCACCTTGCCTAAAGGCCAAATAGTTGAGGAACATTTAAATGAAAAATACGTATATATTAGTCACTCAACAGTAGAAGACCTGGTTCTGTTTGGATAGGAATTTTACGGGTAATCTTCTATTGTTACAGTATAATCTATTGTTGTAATTATAAATCAAAGTTATCATCATTATCATGCTGTTATTATTCTAAATCAAAGTTGTAAATTATAATTATTACCATTATAAATCAAATTTTACCGGAGTCCTGAAGCTTAAGAGTCTCCAACGAATACTAGCTTTAGAATATCAATCGTGTCGACCCAGAAAAAGTCAATTTTCTCATATAAAATGATTCTTCTTCTTCATTTTATAGATTATGAAAATCTTTAGCACGGAATAAGTTATTTTCAGCTGCATCTCCTTTGATCTTCTAAGATCATGTTTTCTTTCCTATCCATTCTCCGATATTTGTTTCATTATTCGCAATTTATGCGTTTGTTGCACAGGATTTAGCCAATTATCTCATAGTCTCTTATTTTATCACTTGTGCTATACATTTGATACATCCCTTACTCTTACGACTGGATTTCTGATTTTGTTTTTTTTGTGTATCTTTTCGCCTGCCCCAACTTCAATACAGCCAGGCATTATCCAGCACTGCTACTTTCCACGGATAAAATTTGAACAACGAGATCTCCGCGCGTCACAGGACCTGTTAATACTCCCAAAGGCATTGAAACGGAGCCGAGCCGATAGCCGAGACCGAAAAAACATCATTTTGGCCCCAGCGAAAGCTGAACCTGAATTGAAAATTCAAACTATTGAACCCAAACTGAAACCGTGAACAGCTGTTTAATTTATTACGAATTTCCAAGAAAATCTGTTTTAGTTATTTTTAAATGAATAATGATATATTAAATATATGCAACGACGTCTACTAACTATGCAATTAACCTATATTGATCTTTCTTTTTCATTTCATCCCATATAATATTTTGATCACTATCTTTTAATCTCGCAAGTTATATTGTTAAGTTTAATTGGATCTTAACTGAATTATTCGTAGTTGTAATCAATCAAATCGATGTAGTTGGAAAACGTAACACATTGTAAAAGGTCCTTCGGAAGGGAACAACATTTTAATGGTCGCAGAGAACCGGTTTTTTAAATAGTTTCAGCGATACAACGTTGGCAGGCGGAGTGAAACAGGAACTGAACCAAAATTTGATTTTTATATTGAACTAGAACGAAAAAGATTATGGTTTCATACCCTGGTACGCCCTTATTGGTATCGTTCATAGGATTCTCTCTAACGAAATCGATCAGTTAGCTACAGTCATAGGTTTATGAATACAAAAAATGCTTGTAAATGTTTCAGGTTGTGATTATTTTTATATTTATTCGTCGCGATATGTATTTACGACCTCGAAGCGAATCAAACATGATTACTGTCTAAAAACGATGTGTGTCATTCCTCAGTATCAATATATCGCTGCCGTGAGAAAGTCTGAAAACGCCGGCGGATATCGAGCTTTGGGAAGGCTTTTAGTAATTAAAGATCTCTCCGTTAAGGGCTCTCGGACGGCGCAATGAACTTATGGAGAACTTCCGGACTGCATTTTTCCACAGAGAAGCGCTTTCATCAAGAAAAACTGCCCGTCTCGTTGCGGAAGTCCTCTTCGATTTATCGGTTTTCCTCCTTTTTTATCAGGAAAAAATTTCATTGCTCGATTTCTTTTTTTCCGAGTGACACGTTGCTGACGTCTTAAAAACCACGCCGTACTGCTTTTACGGCGTTTTTACAGCCATAGCTTCATTCGGGGAGTTTATTTTTCATTTGATGGAGGCAATAGATGCCAAAATTACTCCATGCTGCGGATCCTCAGTCGTATTTATTTACTTTTTTACGAGGCCGACCTGTTGGAGGGTTGAATACGGATACGTGGCCTCTTGGATATCGCGTGGCGTAAAATATGAATTGCGGTCGTAAATGAAAAAAAGACGGCTGATCCAGCTCGGACCAATATGAAGCGTCATAACAGAGGACACCCGCTGAGGGTGTGGTGGCGTATAAATTAGGGAGGCCGAGGTAAATATTTATCATGGTTTTCCTTGTTCTTTTGTCGCCTGCGTTGTATCCTTCACGCCAGCTTATGCGGTACCGCTTTTCTCCGGTTTTTAATTACGAGGAATGAAGCTATGCAGCATTATACATGTGTGTAAGTAACTTAGCTTACATTATCATCTATATATGTACTACTCTGTAAGACGCCTCTCGGCGTATGACAGGGGATGCATGAACCATAACTCTACTTCGTGATCGATTCTTGCGCGTTTCCGTGCTTTCGTGAAAAAATAATTTTTTGAAGCAAGTAATTCTAGCATCTATTTCTTTGATTTTCTCTCAGTATCAGAACGGCCTCGGTTTCTGAATATATTGAATAATTTAAGGCTTAGTTTATTTCTATTTTCTGAAGATTCCCATCCTGCGTTCTTAAACATTTGGAAAAGCTCACTGATTATTCGTAGCAATTATTGTAGCCTTTTGCTGTATCCTTTCTAATTTATGAAAGAACGCTTGTCGTCAGGGTCCCATAAACGCCTATTGAAAGTGAGGTCTAACCAGCGCAAAGTAAAATCGCTCGAAAACTTTTTATTCACTCCTGCTGACTATTCTCTTGACGAAGACGAGTTTCTTTAGTGCACACAGTCCTTAGTTCCCTCATCCACATATGTTGTGTATGTGGGTACTCCATGTCCTCAAAATATATTCTGACAAAAAATCCACTTTATGACGAATTAATTCCGGTTTTTAAAGGTTATAAAGTTCTCGCAAGGCGTAGTATATATTGCGCATCCATTATTCTACATTACCCGAACAGATACTGCGAGAAAAAGCTCAGAAATAGATGCTAAAGCCCTTCAAAACCTCATATTTTACGGACAATAACTTACAGCAATGGTGCACTCAAAATTTTTTTACAGGGGAGGGGGGTTGCATTTACATAAGTGTAACCAAAATGTTATTTTAATAATAAATGTAACCAAAATGTTATTTTAATAAGTATATTCTCAATTTCATAGCACAGATAAGAGATCCTTTCTTTTATCCTTTGTCTAGTCACACTCAATTGAAATGATGTAACACGTTTTTCCTATTTTTCCAATAGCTGTCACCATATTACTGTGACTTACCAATTAAAGATTAATTTGGGTTTTGTATAGAGTTAAGGGGGGAGCAAAGCCCCTTTGCCCCCCTGTGGGTGTGCCGCTGACTGACAATATTAGAATAGGGAAATAATTCATATAGCGCTTGCTCCCCCTGCCACAAACCGAGAGGCGGATCACAGGGTATAGATGTAGATGTAGAAATAATTATAGGTATCATTCGTCTTCTCGCTATTCCGAAACTGCTTGTTGCCTCACTATCTAAAGTAATGAAAGCAGTTTTACTTCATCTTTCTCGGTCAAAATGTAACATATCTATGGTATGTATATTGCGAATTTTCCTCCAATCTTTTTCTTATGGAGTTGAGAGATCAAGGATATGAAAAGATTTCTTATGAGAGATTTTTATAAGTGATATTGATTTGTCAAAGAATGAAGAAGCGAATATTATTGTTTTTACATTTCAATTATTTTCAGAAAATCAAAAATCGGTCGCAGGATAGAATAACTGTTACCTCCATGACGTCCTCCTGAAGCTCCAAGACATAATGATTTTAGTATATACCTATCCAGGCTGAAATGTTCATTTGAGTAACTCTTACTCGATCATTTAGGTCAACGGATATCCATCATGAGAGCACAGTCACTGACACATTTAGAGACCGCCAAATTCCTCGTAGTTTTATGCAAATTTCGTTTTGTTATTAGCTCAAGAGAATCCATATTTGAGGCGAAATAAGGGAATAACAGAGAATATCATGATTTGATTCTGTTATCACAGCACCACCTGCCTGATAATCAAATTTTTCAATTACTATGGTTGGAATCTATGAGATACAGCAAAAGTTTCCCTTTTGCCCTTAAAACATCAGGCCTCGATGATCGCTATAGCGATGAATTAAAGGAAAATTTGCCTAAAAAGATAAGCTTTAAAATTTCTTTGAAACTTTATCGCATGACATCTCGTTTTTTTATCTTAAGGAAGATCCTACAATGTATCCGTAACGATTAACAAGAGTTTCTTTTTTAATTCAAGACGATGAAAAGAGAGTCTCTTTCGTTACGTTTGTCGGGTTACGCCCAAATTTAAATACCAAAAGATAAGTAGAAATATCATTTTCCTTGGATAATACTCTAGTTCTAGCGCCTTATGCTTTTATTTTCTCTCCGTTTTCCACGTAAAATATCCCTCGATCTCATATCGATGCGGAGGATTGCTTAAACTTGGCTGTGAGACAATTGCCACCTGTTACGCCCTGAGAATAGTATTGGAACCAAGGGGTCATTCATGATTTCAGGCTCATTTATGCCGTTGGGAAACACGCCTGTCTCCCGCCAATTTCCTTTTGAGGGTTATAGAGATTTGTGTATTTGAGAAAAACGACGTTTTCAATTCATTTTGGGGGCTTCCTTAAATAAAATGTAGGATTAAAATAAAGAATGCGGTCAATTTATATTCCCTCGTAACTACTATGGTCATAATTTTCTTATGTAATTTACAAATATTTTAAATTTATCGATTTTTCTTCAAAGTAACAAAATTGAAGGTAATGCTATATAATAACGGAACATAATTCCGAAAACATTTGGATGGTCCTTAAATTTTAATTTCGACTTTTAAATCAAATTCGATATGTAGGATATCACAGTCACAATTATAGCATCCATTAAGCCTTTGAATGCTCAAAACACATTTAAATACATACTTATACCTCACATATTTGGTGAAAAATTCACTTGATGCGTTGAGGCAATGAAATGACCAGAGTGGACAGACAGTGGAAATGACACTGAGTGTATGTACTTAGCCAGTGATAAAGTAATCTAGAATCTGAATACAAATGAAGTAAAAAAGTGCCGGGGATTAATCAATTCATAAGGTGAAATAGTGTCATTCTTTAGGTTAATCTTTATTCACGGAATCTTAACCTAGTGTTGTGTGGATGGCTTCAAAAACATCTGTCGATTCTTAAGAGGATCAGGGCGGATGAGTACGAATTTGTTTACGGGCCCCACGTGTCATACCGCCCTGAAGTGGGAAAAGACGCCAAGCTAGCGGTGAAGTAAGTCTCAAGAAGTCCGGGCCGCGATAAGGGTTTACCATATAAACCCCGCGATCGACCGGCTCTGGAGCAGTCAGTGATTGCACGTCGGGACGATATCCAAATTCTGGGCCTTCTTCGGTTGGCCGAGGTCCACCAGAGACCGCAGTTTGGGTATCCCCGCCGTGCATCGCTTTCGGTGGATCGGGGGTCAACGCCATCAGGGGGTGCACGTCGGGACCAGTATCCAATCTCTGGGCCTTCTTCAGTTGGCCGAGGTCCACCAGAGACCGCAGTTTGGGTATCCCCGCCGTGCACTGCTCTCGGAGGGTCGGGGGGTCGAAGCCACCACCAGCTATTCAAAGGGCCACCGGGAATTAGGACTCGCGGACAGGGGAATGGCTAATATAATAAAATTTATGTTATACCCTTTCAATCGGTTAATTTAAATTCCCACAAAGCTCCCTAATGTCGTCGCGACACTAGTAGTTTTGACATTCCTTATAATAAAATTTACTAATAAAATTGTTCATAATCTGTTAGGTTTAGTTTAGATATAAATTAATATAGGCGGAATGATTACAGTTCCGCCGTCTCATTATATTTTTCGAGAGTAATATTTTTCCTAATCTTCTCATTTCCAGATTCTGATTCTTCTTTCGCAAAAAAACGACATGAAGGTTCTCCATCTGCTTCCAATTCCCGATTCGACCTTCTGGATTAAGATCGTCTGCTCACTGTTTGCTTTTCTGCTTTACCTCAACACGATTGAGTACGGGTTCGTCTACGACGATCAGTAAGTAAAAGGAAAGAAATTTTTATTCCAGGATAGCGCGGAACAATTGACATTGGTCCGCGATCGAATCTATTCCCCCCATAATGCAAACGGTATTCATGTCGAAATGGCCATGCATACTCCTAAATTTCAGGCCAACGCCATCGTGAATCATTCGGCAGTAATTAAAGCAACGCACGTTCGCAGCATTCATCACTATCTGGGAAATTTTTAACCACACAGAGTCAGTCATTCATTCGCCCCTTTCGAATACGTCAATACGCAAAATAACCGTACCATTTTCAGAATTACAAGTGGTTGTTTCTTACAAAGTCTCCAGCATAACGTTTGGGCTATCTGCTCATTAAAGATTATTCTGTTTATTAAGATTTAACGAGTATATCTGAATGATCTAGTTCACATTTTTGATATACATGCAACTGGAAACAATTACCTCTCTATACTATGAATTGCATTATCTTCTGTCGGACCTTGGTAAATACTCCAGTGGTTGGATTCCGTGTCGCGAAATAAATGCCAACAGTAATAACCCCTATTAAAAATGTGGAAAAGTCAATAAAGTGCCGGGTTTTTTTTAGATAAGAATCCTGTTTCTTAATGATTTTAAACTAGGCAATGCCTTAAAAAAAACTCCGGTACGCTTAATTTTGCATTCCAATGGAGAAATAATCTTCATTTTTCGACATCCGTTTTCTTAATTCTACGAGCAGTTCTGAATTTATTATTATAGATTGTTTTCTGATTTTTAGGGCTCTTCTACTTTGTAGACGACTTTTATAGCATAATAAGGCTTCGTCATTACTTGTACCTGTAAAATGTCGAATTTTCATACAGATAATTTTTCTCAGAGGACTGTTTCCGTTTTGCTATTAGTTGATTGGTATACTTCAGGATGCATTTTGAATTTTATTTATTTCTCAGAAACATTCTTTCACGCAGCTATATCATGCGTAATAGAGTAATTTAAATTGTGGTTGAAAAAGAAGAGGTATTATTTATACAGTTGCTGTCTATTTGAATATATGTGTTATAACATACCTGTATATCCTTTTCATACCTTTCACGTAATTGGTTAAGGAACGTTATTGATCATGGAATGCACAAAAAAATTAAATTTACGCCCTTCACGTCCATGACTAGCGGTGTAAAATCACGTTTTTCATGCGTTGCTTTGTGATTTGAATTCGAAATGGCGTTTAAGTGGGGGAAAACAACAGCTTCCTGATTGACGTTTACGCTGGAATCGCAAATTTGAAATCGGCATTTCTACGTGATTTCTGTGCGAATCCATATCTGAAAAATCATGCACGCTTTCAGTCGGCAATATTGTTTTTTTTTAACTCTCCTATCTCTCTTATACTTCTCATGAAATAAACAAATAAGAGGAAGAATAAGACTAATATTTAACTCTCAAAAGAAACATGGTAACGGTTAATGCCAGAAGTCCGAATTTTGGACGGTCCTTTGTGAATAAGTCAATTAGTGGCCGTTTCAATGGAAAAGATTAAACCTCTTCCATTAATAAGACAAAATTCTATTAAATGCTGAAAAATGAGTTTCCTATTAAAATCAGCACTTTTATGAGTAAATCATATCATTAAGATAAAGCTTGTAACAACGGGGGAAAACTAATTAATGTCGCGTTAAAACCTAAAATAGCTATCGCCTCAACCAACTAAGAACTATTACTTTTAAATAATTATATAATTATAGTTATGGTTAATATCAATGTCTCTTAACTAATTTAAATAAAAGCGGCTATGGCTTTGTAAAGGAAAAATAATGACTTAATGATAAACGTATAGCAATGAAATCCTATGTGAGAAATTTACGTAGAATTTTAAATGGAAATTCTGCCTTTTTCTCATTTAATCTTACATTAAGAAAATTAATTCTTAATGTAACTAAAATGCTTACTTACAAAGCCTTTTCTTTTTAAGGATTGCTTTTCTTGCTTTTAATCATTCGAATATGAGAAAAAGCCTCTATACAAAGGTAATGGTCCTTTAGATTTCATTAGCTACATAGTGGTAAATCAGAACATTCATCAAGTTATATCTGTTTATTCGGATGATTGAACATTTCTTTTATTTCGTCATTACGTTCTATAGACATTATATATTCGTTTCTCGTTTCCACAGCCGAGCCATCCTCACCAATGACGACCTTCTCTCAAGCACACCTATCTCCGCCTTGCTGGAACATGACTTTTGGGGTAGACCAGTATGGCATGCTGGGTCTCATAAGTCTTATCGACCACTGGCAGTGCTGTCCCTCCGTCTCAATGACGCATTGGCGGGAGGAAACCTTAGACCAGGCCCTCTGCACTTCGGGAATGCCATTCTGCATGCAATAGTCACTGCACTCCTGACACACCTCGCTGCTCTTCTACTCCTACACGATCTGAAGCCGATCAGAAGTTCCGAATGCAAATGGACCAGAAAGTTACTCACCGAGAACGGACTCAACGAATCCAGTAATCAAGAGAAGCTCCAGTTGGCCCTGCAACGAAAATCGAGGGAGCATTCCAAGTCCCGTACATCAACTCCCACCCACGAAAGACGAAGCTCCTCTTGCAGCCTTGCGTCGTCCAGAGAATGTTACTCCATTCGGAGAGATGAACTCTCGGTGAAATGCAGGAGAAAGGGAGTTCTGTTCACCGGCCTCTTGTTTGCATCTCACCCCGTGCATACGGAGGCCGTCTGCGGCTTAGTCGGAAGGGCAGATGTCGGTGCTGCTCTATTCTCGCTGCTAGCACTGTTATGTTACCGACGGCACGTGCAGCTTCGTGATTCTATACCTTCATCCCTTTTCCGTTCCACAGTGCCTCTTGGCGCGGCAGTGCTCTTTAGTATAGCTGCGATGTTGTTCAAAGAGCACGGCCTAGCCACTCTTCCCCTCTGTACCGTATATGACGCTTTGGTTCATTGCCGAGGCCGTCCTGTGATATCCTTTTTGCAGTGTATATTCAAGGTGGCCAGGGTGTCTCCAATGGCACATTCATCCCTTCACAGTCTTAACAGGACATACACCAACCAGGATGGTTCTCCTACGGTAAGTTTAATTATAACTACGTCTTTTCAATCTTTTTCTTCGCACTAATCAATTCATGTATTTCGGAAACTATATTTAAGAAAATATAAAATTTATTTCATTCAGCATTATGACATGTTCTGATGTTCAGTGGTTAAGGCTATACTGAAGGCAGGGAGAGGAACACAAATACATGTTTTAAGATATTGAATCAGAGACAGATTGGTTCATTTTAGTTCATCACATTAAGTTCACAAATAGAATTTATTAATATTATTACTTTTTCTGTTGGCAAGAAGTTTCCTGTTAATGTAACAGAGTGACAAAACCTACAGTAAAATTTATTTAGTATATTTGTGGACCTGAAAAAACGAGTTTATTCATCACTTTGTGATTGTGAAAAAGTTCAACTAAGAAATAGAGAAAACTATCATGTTTAGAATATTTTGATATCGAATTGATTAACTATCAGTATTAACTGATAATATTGTCTAAATGAGTTCATAGAGAACCAAACAAACTAATTAAAGTAGACAATTAACCATGAAATGCAGAAAGCCATGCAAAATATAATTTTGCAATGATTGTGCTAACATCTCATTCCCCAGCCAATGAAAGTCTGAAACAGAATATTTTTATAGAGTAGTCTTTGACATCCTTCTCTCTTCTCTTACTTGACAAATATAAAACAATTACAATCATGATGTTAGTGAAATCACTCAAAAGATATTGGCTGAAAATAGTTAAATGCTGCTCAGCATTAATTTATTGCAAAATAAAGATGCTGGGCAATAGATTTCTCTTATAATTTATATATTTGGTTTCAAAATATTAATATTTATCAATCTCTTTCCTTATTGCAGAAACTATCTGGGAAAGCAAAATCATCAGATGTTGATCGAGGATTTTACCAAAGTCTGGTTGTCATCATCATCGCAGTGTTTTCACTTCTTGCAATCAGGTGTATGGCCTTGGCAGGAGGATTACCCACCTTCTCCTCATCTGACAATCCTGCATCAAGATCAAGCTCTCTCATTACTCGCACACTTACCTTTTTGTACCTTCCTGTGTTGAACCTGAATCTACTTCTGTGTCCCACAATCCTCAGCTTTGATTGGTCCATGGATGCAGTGCCTCTAGTGAAATCCTTTTCTGACAGAAGAAATATCATTTCTTGTGTAATGTATATAAGTTTTGCGTACCTGATAGTGAAGTTATTAAGCTCAGTTGTTATGAAGGATTTATCCAGGGAATGGAATAGCCAAAGTGTTGAGTCTGCCAAGCAGCAAAACAGGAATGATTCCAGCAATGACTGGAGTAGTTCAGAGAAGTGCCTAGAAGCATCAATCAGTTTATTTTCAATATGTATGGCTGTTCTTCCATTTCTTCCTGCAACTAATTTGATTGCATACGTGGGATTTGTGGTTGCTGAGCGTGTTTTATATGTGCCATCAATGGGATATTGCTTACTCTTAGGATTAGGGTTATCCAACCTACTAATCACCCTTGAACTTCATCTCAAGAAATGGACAAGAGTGCTCAGTATAAGTGTTACAAGTGGAGCAGTAGTGGTGTTGATAGTTTTTACAATACGGACTGTTATAAGAAGTGGTGACTGGAGAGATGAGGAGAGACTTTACAGATCAGGAATCAGTGTTAATCCTGCTAAAGGTAATTATTTATTTCTCTCTTTTATATTTGATAATCAGTTATAAAGTCTTAAGTTTTAGTCAAATGTAAAGAATATTCTAAATAATTCTGTTCATTATAGACTATATTAGGTTATATAGCATAGTTATAGTTATAATGTATGTCTGTGTAAATGCACTTCAGTTGGTTTAATTTAATAATTTTATTTACCACACCATTACTTATTTTAAATTTTTAACTAGGTGTCTTACGATAGGGTTCTTCCATCATGAAAATTGAATTCTATGGTTAAATTTTTAAAATTAACTATATACCATTATGAAGACATGTGGAATAAGTTTAGTTATAGATATTTGAAAACATTATTCTGACCACAGTGCTACCTCATTATGGAGTTAATCACAACAATTAATATTCTCTCAATTATTAATAACAGCAATATTAATATTTAATATAACAATTAACCAACAGATATTACCTCTGACACTCTCCTTCTGTATTAGCAGGTTATTTTATCAGAAGGATATTAAATTAAATTTTAGTAACTTTAATAATGTGACTAAATATTTTATTTCTGGAAAAATATGATAATTTTTAATGATGATGATCAGACTACTCAAGGAGAATAACAGTGGTGTTACGTCAAGCTGTCATTTCAATTATAAATTATAAAAACTGCGATAGATTTTCCAGGTATGAGGTAAACATTCTGAGTTATATAGCTTTTTGGTCGAGTCTAACACATCATTATCTGATGGCTCTCCTTTCTAGCTATACTATTAACTAAATATAACATTCACCATGAAATTATTTTATTCTTCTCAACAGATTTTACATGGCTTCATTTTCATTTCTGAAGCTACTCTAGTTGAATTAGTTCTGTTCTGTTACATATAGTATTCAGGAATTAAGGGGCACTAAAATATAATGTAGTGGGTTAATTTATCTATCACAAATCTTAATCACTTTGTTTGTATATAGACATGTAATAGAGATAGATACTTTTTATCTTTGAAAATGTGAGCGTTTTATAAGTTTAGACTAACATTACCTGAAGTGTTTTAAAATAAAGAAATCAAATTTTGCTCTTATACTCATCATAATCTAATGAATTTGCTTCTGAGAGGAGGATCTTTTTTGAAGATTGAGATCCTTGATAAACATACTGAAAAAATGTTGCTCTAATAACAATGTCTGGAAGCACTGAAAAACAAACATATCTAAGGGTTCTTCGCAAATCATGTAATACATTTCAATTTTATTTATCCTCATTTGTTAAAGGATAAGTTTTCTTATAATATGATTAACTTTTCAGCATATGGAAATCTGGGCAATGTTCTTAGCAATCTTGGAAGAATTGATGAAGCAGAAATGGCATATAGGAAGGCCTTACAGCATCGTCCCAATATGGCAGATGCACATTTTAATTTGTGAGTTATTTTTCATTACATGCATTTCAAATTGGAGAGAGAATCTGTTTTCTTACTGGTGAGATAGTGGAAATCAAGAGATCAATCGAAAATATAAATTATAATACATTTTAGATTACTTCTTTTACTTTAAAATTAAACTTCAGAAAATGAGTCAATAACAATCATTGGGTATACAATGTGGGGAATTAGTATAATAGAAAGGTTTGGAAGCAATATCTTCTCATTTATACATACATATCATGTAATTAATTTACAATTCCCTTGATCATTTCAGAGGATTACTGCTTCAGAACAAAGGTGCACTTCAAGAATCTGTTGAGTGCTATGAAAGAGCAATAAAATTTCGACCAAGTCTTGCAGGTAAACAAAAATAACAAATAATTTGAAAAATATTCATTTTCATAATATTTTTATTAAAATAAACCTGTAAAATTAATGTGTGGTGGATTTTATCAAATAATAGAAACACCATTTATAAATTTGATTTCTTTTCCCTATGCTTCCCATTTATACTATACAGCCTCTTCAAATATAGCCAAGTTATTGCATGCATCTTATTTACAATCATGAGAAATAAATTTTTACAGAGCTATGAAATGAAGTAATTTAGAAAATATTTTTTGAAATAAAATCCCAAGTATTTGAGAATGAAGGAAGATTAATGGCAGTTTATGTTTGTTTAATCCAGCCATATATAAATTACAAACTATTTTCCTTAGATTTTTGAAAACATGTTTGAAAAATCTTGTTATGTAAAAATTATTCTTTATCTTTGTCTTCTTGCAGTTGCTCACCTGAATATGGGATTGACATTGGTGCGTATGGGTAAATATGAAGAAGGTGTCAAAAGATTGCGTCTCATTGCTGAAAATGGAGGGGAGAGAATAGGGGATCCATCACTGCTAAAAGATCCAAGATCACATGAAATTGCCCTTGCATCGGCACGTTTTCATTTAGGAAGAATACTTGCTCAGAGTGGTCATCTCTCAGAAGCCTTGGAAATTCTTCAAGATGCCCTACATAGAATGCCTCCTCATTACTCTCCACAGGTAATAATCATGCAACTCTGGAATAAAGAGACAAATGGCATGAAATTGCCATAGTTTACAGTCAAAAAGCTCATTGGATTAAATAATTCTTAGATAATAATGATTAAAACTTTGTTCTTTAGTGAAAATAGGGAAGATATTAGATATATGAGGCACTAAACTATATGAAAGAGCCACATATCTGAAAATATTAATTCCTGATTGTTATGTTCATTGCATAAATAAACCATAGTTATTTTGAGTACATGCTTTCTTAAAGAATTATTTAATGGAGGATTTTGCATTTCTCTATGGTATTACATGAGAAATATCTTTGTAGGATTGCTAAAGGGTTAAATGTGCTGTGACCAACTTATATGAGGTGCACTCAGCCAGTGAAACACTAGCTACAATAAATTTAACCTTTTGAATTCTGAAAAAGATTCTGACAATTATTGTTTATAATTAACATAGGAACCCCAATCTAGAGACAAACCTTGACCTATGTATCACTCAAGTGATTCTATGAAGTATATCGATGTATTTTGAAAAACTTATTTTAGAATTCAGGCGTTTAAACTAATAGAGGTACATACATGTACCTGTAGATAAAGAGATAATACAGAGATCCCTTAGCAATGTTAAGGTTTTACTTATAAGTTGTATTATATCAAACTCTGACTTTAAAAGAAGTTTAATACTTTTTAATGTAAGTATATCTTTGATATTTGATAGATTAAAATTCTTTCAGGAACTATAAATAATGTATATTATTCTTTTTCTAGTCCCTTCTGAACATGCTTGGGGAAGTTTATAGACAAATGGGCCGGGAAAATGAAGCAGAATCCTGGTTTCGTGCCTCTTTAAAATCAAAACCTGATCACATACCAGCATACTTAACATATGCTAGACTGCTCGCTGATAATGTAAGTGCAAATAAAATATACTACAATAATTGTACTGATAAGCTTGTAATATTCACATTTTCACGGAAATATAAAAGCAATTTGTTTTGAATGAGTTACTTCATTCTGTAATGTAATTAGGGCCCAGACAGCCTATTGGATAGTGTATTTGCCTTTGGTGAAAGAAGGTGATGCAATACAGACTGCTAAGTGGGTGATGTTTGCCTTTGAAACAAGATTCATAGTTCAGTATCTGATAGAATCTACAATTGTCTCTAATGTTACATGTGTGAGTTTTGATCAATGAAACCAAAGTTTTCTGAAACTAAAAATTTTCTTTGTAGCAAATGTTCTGTACTCTTGTAAATTAATAAATTTTTCATTTCAAATTATCAAACTATCATGATATTTCATTTTTTCTTCTCTATTTCTAATATGAACTTTCATTTCTACCAACAATCATCAAATTTCTTTATTCCAGAAGACCCGCAAGCATGAAGCAGAGCAGCAATTTTTGAAAGCTTTGGATATAGCTCCGAAAGATAACACTGCTCTTCATCAATATGGTAATTTTTTATCTTATTCAAGTCTTTCTTGAATTTAACATACAAGTTGTTTGTTATTCTAAATGAGTAATTATTAGTTCTACTTTATGTGGATTGTATGCAACTATATCTATGTGATTTTCGCTAATCATTAAATTGTTGCTTCACTTTTCACAGGACGGTTTCTTGTGGAACAAGGAAGGCACGCAGAAGCTGCTGAATTTTTTAAGTTAGCAACTGAAGTATCAGACCCACCAAATTTTGAAGATGTGATGGCTGCAGCAACTAGCTACAGATTATCAGGAAACTTAAAAAAGGCAGAATCATTTTATAGGAAAGCTGTTTTGCTTCAACCAGAGGTATAAATCAATTAATTATACATGAATGAGGGAAGCATAAAGAAATGCATTCCTATTATTCATTTAATTTCAAAGTTGAAAATGGAGAAAATTAGATTTATTTGATTGAGAATTTATTTAGAGTAGATTTAAGTTTGTTTAGTAAATATTTAGCATTCCAGACAGTTTTGTGGGATAATAAACTCTTTTCTCGAACTATTTACTCTATTCTGCATTTCAAATTATTCATTTAAATATACCACAGAGTACCAACTTTAGAAAATTAAATGTATTGGATGAGAGTATTTATATTTTAGTAGTTGTTTATCCATTTTAATGGCTGAATTCTTGACATAACTCCATGAAATGATCATTTCATTGCATAAAATGAATGCAAACTATATGTATCATTTGTGAAAATATTAATTATGATGCTCCTGGGTGGCCAATTGGTCGGTGCATTGAACTTTGGTGAAAACTGTCCCAGTTTCAGTTCCTGCTGGGGCTCATATGTATGAAATGACCTTGGCTGTGGAAGCAATTTTAAAAATACTACTACTACTACTGATAATGATAAAATTTGCAAAAGAAGATCTATAATTCTCTCCCAGTCTTTGACTGAGTTGTACTCATACAAATCTTCTAAATATCTTCTTCTCTCTATAACTTTTACTTCCAAATAATAACATTCTGTGTTATTTATGAATTGCTATATTTGCTATCAATCACATACTATTCTGTTTATCTCAAGAAAATTAATCTTTACTTTTCTCTATTTCTAGCTGCACTCCTCCCATGTAAATCTTGGTGCATTTCTCCATCTGGTTGGTCAGTATGAAGAAGCAGAAAAATATTATCAAACTGCCTTAAGATTAAAACCGGGGGATCAATTAACACTAAATAACTTGCATAGATTACATGCAAAAAAGTCTAGTCACTCAAAACTTCTTTCTACGAGTACTTCTGAACAGATGTCTACCTCAGGAAGTGGTAATAATTAATGACAGCAAAAAATATGAACATGAATATGAATGGATCATGCATTCCTTACCTATTATATTAAATTTTGACAGAGTTATTGATGATACCAAGAAATATTTTAAGTATAAAATCTAAGATAAAATGAACTATTTAATTTAAAATATAACATTATTTTCTAAAATTGGGACCAATTCCATATCCTTGAAAATATTTTTGTTAGGTAGAGATAAATTATCAATTGATCGAACATACATGATCATGTTAGTTCTACGGTAAGATAGGCAACCAATGGGATTTGTTTGATAAGGATTTTCTGTAAAGCCTAAGCCTCTAATGGAGTTTGCTTGTGATCTTGTGAAAAATAGCAATTTTTAAACAATTGTAATTCTCATGGCTTGGCATTGTTGATTTATTTACTAAATTCATGAAACTAATCATTATGTAATGTAAAATTCAATTTCTCTAGATGAAAATGTAAAACTGAAATGATTATCTAAATTAAGAATAGTTAATGTAATATTTCAAACTTTATGCTTCATATACTTATCATCCTTAAATAATAGTATTATATTTTCACACAAACACTCATTTGATTAATTTAGGAATTGCAATTATTCTACATAACATACATTTAAAAGAATGGTTGTTTTTTGAATTAGCAGAATGTGTCCTTTAATCAGAATACTTATTTAAATTAATTATTCTGAATTATCATGTCTCATTGGGAGATAAATTTTTAATCAGTTTTCAACATTGTCTATTGAACTGTGAAACACCCACACCACTAACTGTGGTGCAGTTATCTGTGCTGCCCTCATATCTTGTTGGCATATTTACTGAATATGTATAAGCATGCAAATTTCATTGAAAATTTTGCATTATCAATATCAGTTACCATGTTCTTAAATTCTTATATATAAATTACACAGAAAAGAGTGACTGTTAGTTTAGGGAATCTTCCTTAAATTATCAATTTTTTAAATTTAGGACCAATGTTTGATTATTAATTACTAAAACATCTGTTAATTCATCATCTGAACTCAAAAAGATTTTAATTTTTAAGTTTATATTTCATCTTCTGGTTTTCAAAAATTATTACTTCAAGTCTAAAACTGATTTTAGGATGAGTTTCTTCCTTTAGAATGATGCTGTTCATGTGCTATCTGATGTTAAATATTTCTTGTTGACTAACTATGGACTAAAGCCATGGTACTCAGCCTCATGCAAGACAAACTTTACTCGTAGAGCAGGTGGATATTAATTTACCTCTCATAAAATATAGCAAAAATGTTTATCATAAATTTTTGCAATGTTTCTGAACTTTGTTTTCTAATACCTTGATAGATTATATTTAAAAGCAAAGTGTGATTTAAATTATACTTTATATTGATTGTCATAAAATGGCAGAAAGTGTATTGTGATATTTTCCTGTTAAAATTCCATTTCCTGATTCTCTCAGGAAGAGTTTAATTACTGTATTTGAAGGCATATAAGACACATCTTTCTTCTGGATGAGGGACCAAAAATTTCCCTCTTTTCTTATGTGCAAAGGTTTCGCTCACAGTTCTGTTTTTGAAGTTTCTGAGATACCAAATATTGTGTGATTGAGAAATTGAATAATAAAAGATTGTAAGATCATAGTGTAGTATGAAAAATTTTAACATTGCTGCTGAAACTGTTTTCTTGAGTTTGCCCTCCATAAATAGGGGTGGTTATATACTGATGAGTCTTTTATGCCATCAAATATGATAGGTTAATCAATATTGTGGATACATAATTTGATTAAGATCAATGTTATCTTACAACTGCATCATTATCATGTATGGTTATTGTAAATATATTTTATTGCTGTGAATTTTCTCACATGCTTTGAAACTATATTTTTCTTTGCCTTATTTTTTTGTTTTAACTGTGCATGGAAGTTATTTCACTTCAGAGTAAATTCTCTGATTTTATTGAAACAAATGTAAGCCCAATGGTTTGAGAATTTTTGGGAAAGAGACCTGATTTTACCTTAGTATGTTCTTATTTAGAGAATTCATTTCACTTATTCGACTCATCAAACATTCATTTCCTTTACTTACTGCTGAATCAGAAGCTAATCTGAAATTAAACTTTGGAAAGTAATCTAAATGGTAAATGACTGATGGAACAGTTAGATAGAGTTTGAATTCTTAAAATTTTATTTGAGATTCATAAAATTATGTACAGATAATTTTATAGCAAAGTTTTAACAGAATATTCAGAAATCTGATGCATGTCTGAGCAAACATATTCATTCATACTTCATACTTAATTTCACCAAATTAGATTTTATTGTGACTATGATGCTATGCATTACTGGAATTAATAAGCACATTTGTTTTGGGAAATTTCCAGTGGCCTTTAAAAATCAAGCTAACATTTTACAAAATGGTACTTTATAAACTTGGACTTGCAATGTGATTTGGCTTCATTTACATTTAAAATAAATTTAAATTCAAACATCTAGTAGTAAATAAATATATAGAGTTTGTGCAAATATTGCTCATCTCTGGATTCACATTGGTTCTTTACTAATCAACCATTCAAATTGTTTCTCTAATTTTAAGAAATGTAATGCTTCCCATTATTTACTAAATGAAACATCAAATTTAGAATTATCTTGATTGCAGGACGATTTTCATAATTTAATTTTGTATTATTTAGGTAATCAATTCTCATAACCCACATTTTAAGTTTAACTGTGGCCAAAAGATACAATTTCATTATATCTCTAGACAAACAGGCGCTCTGATCAAATACATTGAAAAGCATCCACATTTCCTTGTAAATATCGAAGGAAATTATACAACTGAGCGACCTGATATTCTGCTCAAAATATGTCATATATCCATTTCTGGTTCGAAAAGAAAATGAAAGGGTTTTTCGGATTAATTATTTTCAAATAAGTTAATAAGCTTGACACCTAATAACGGAAAGGAATCTTCATTTTGCTTTATTTACCAGAAATTATGATGGAATATCTAGAGTCTAACTATTCCTGTGTAAGAATTGGAGGTTCTCGTCATAATGTTGAAGAATAATTATATTTTCAGGCAAAGAAAAAGCATTTTTTAGCTTCGTAATGTTCATTTTTCTCTCTACGATGATATTTTTTTTTACTAAATAGACAATTAGGAATGAAAAAAACTCGTTTAACAGCAACGGCCAGAGGCCCTCACAAAACCTGATTCCTCCAATGATGCACTCAATAGCCTTTTTGAGTTTGCGTCGAAAGTCGAAAAAAGAAATGCAAATGCCATGCAAATATTTAATGAATTTCTTTCTTTGAGACGAGACTGATACAGAGTTAAATTCGGCTCCGACAGTGGGATGGAGACTGATTCGCGATATTTTCATTTTTTTCTTGCATAATTACTCATCGAAAATACCGACGTCGAAAGTAACCTCATCAGAGACTAGAGCCGGGAGAAGACGGCGACGTTTTTTCATTCTTTTTTCGTCTATCAAATGAGGCGAACGATTAGTAGCTGATGGCTGTGCTAATAGGGAAGAGAAAATTCTGCAAAAGTGGTTAGCAGATCGTCCCATAGGTATATTTACCACATGTTTCGCGTGTAAGAAACCGGGACCAAAAGAAAACTGCTTATTGAAAGCGTTTACACCGGATTATTCTGTATTTCCAATGCCTTGGCCACACTCTCGAAGGTCATCTATGAAGTATACTTATTGGTTGAGATTGCTGTAACAGTAACAGTAAATAATTTCCGCATTCGAGTCATCAACAAAAGACGTTCCTTCAAATTCGGTGAAATATTTGAATGTATCAAAACTCGATAGTCGATGAATATATTCAAGAATGTTGACTCATCTATGTGCATTAATCGAGTTCGATCCTTAGACGCTCCATAAATCAATGCAGAAAACAAACGTCAATATAGTCTCTGCTGTGAAGTTAGTTTCATTTATTATAATCTCCTTGGTATTATATATTTTAATTCTTTTTAAGTAGAGTCATGCAAGGATATAATAACTAATATATATTTGGCATTCCTTTTGCTTGAAATAATACTTTACAAACATTTATAAGTTTTTTAAAAAATTCTCATTTTTACGAGAATATGCTTATTTCGAAGTCCATTCTCTACCGCTGGAGCAGCATATGCCCGCAAAACTCTTAGAAAAAGCGGTTAAGTAAGTCTCTTAGGTATCTCTGAGGTTACCTAATAAAACATGAAGTCACCAGAAATCAATTGGACTATTCATAGAAAGAATTAACGAACTTTAAGTTTCATCTACCCTGAGCCTAAAAAAGTCAAGGGAAAGATTCCTATCATACCTTGAGACGGCCTTGACTGAGGGTGGCTACACGTGTACAAAAGAATGGAAGGAGAATTCACCGACAAGTCTGTAATGAAGATGAATTTCAGACAAATTGATTTTTGAAAGTATGAATATATCCATCGACAAAAGACAAGTGAAACATTTAATTAAGGATCATGTTATAAAAGTTGTTTTCTTCTCATTCGTTCGCGGAACTTTAATTTTGACGTTGACAATAAGGAAAGCGTTTCTAACTTCTGACGTATTTTATTAGGAACTGTTTCTAACTAACTGTTTCTAATGATGAATATTCCCTTAGATTAATAGTTAATATTTATATTTTCAAATACGATATACTTCTGTTGGAGTACATGTATTTTCCTTCAGTTAAGTGATTTAAAGGTAAATCTGAGAATAGAGCTGAATAATAAGGTTAGCGTCAGAAAAGACAAATTGTCTACTACTCACATTGAATGATAAAAAATGAGGATAGGGCCGTACAATCATAAAAATATTATTTTATTACTCCGCGACATTTGAGACCGATTCGAAGCGCTGAAATCGCGAGTGGGCGAAGAATGAAAATAAATTTTAATTGTGAAGTTCTTTCATCCCTCTGATTTGTCGGTCTCAAACAATAGCAGCGTATTTAAACCTCCAGAACTTATCTTTTTGGAAAAACCTTAAATTATATTATCAAAAGATCAAATCTTTTTATTTATCTTCGAAATTAGTTCTATAATCAACTTATCAAATAAAAATATGAGACAATTGATGGTAAAATTTTTCAGAACAACTTATTTGCCTTTGGTTTTCTCTATTTATGAATGTAAATTATCCTAAAGTAAGGATTATTTCAAATAGACTATTCAGTAACTCAAGTTAAATTTTAACGATTAATTACTATTTCTCTCAAGCACGTACTTACATTTCAGTCAACCTCTTCCTAGAATCCTCCTAATTAATAAAATCATGAGCTGAAAGACAAATCCTCTTGATATTAAAAAATGAATCGCCTCGACTCAAGGGCGCTGCGGAATATTTTCGCCCACCCCTTAGTATAATCTCCACTGGGATTCAGTGAAGACACGTGTCTCTAATTTGGTTCCGTTCCCCCTCCTTTTGAGGGTCCGGAGGTATTCTTTAGGCCCGTCTCCACATGAATCAAATTTGAGCAAAGTTGATTGGGATTGGTCACCTAAGTCAGTGTGTGAGCTAAAATAAAGGAAAGAGTTACTTAGCGGAAGTTGCGACATGGAGCTAAATCTTTGGTGTTTAGGTATATAGCATATGCAAATTTCTTTCCTTTTCATAATTTAGGCATATCAATAAATTTCCCCTCTCTACCTTTAGAGCGAGTCGTTTCCGTCAGCTGGCTCAGAAAGAAAGGGAGAACAGAGGCCTCTCGAAAATCGCAGGTCAAGTTATTACTACGGCCTTGGGAAGCTTTTCAGCGGGTCATATGAACATCCTTGAATTTGCCGCCACATCTTTTTCATCTCGATAAATCTGGTTACTCTCTTAAATCTCTCTTTCTCATGCTTATGAAACTTCTAATCGTCCCCTAATTTTCGGCAATATTTGTAAGAATACACTCGGATTTGAATAATTCGTATGAATCATCAGACTGATTTGCGATTTTTAATTGAGTCTATTTCGGGCTCTCAAATTTTACTGAGAGAAATTGTTAATGAAATAAATGGAGCTAATTTAAGTTTACGTAGTTGCTAAGTTTTGATTAGTTACCATTTAGCAAAGCATGGCAAAGTGACCGAATTATCGTATTAGAATTCTAAACATAAATTGATGATGAAAGAAATGAATGATATTATAAATGATTTCGCGAAAGGATCATTATTTTGAACATTAGTGTTTATTCCTCCGTCATCATCTTTGCGCTTTGGCATGAAATTAAAAGAAAAGCTGCGTGTATTATGATGAAGTAAATCTTCACGAATTGTGAATGTTGCACGAATTAAATTCCCGACGAATAAAAATTGCGCTCTAACTCCACTATTTTTCTTTTTTTTTAAATATCGTTATAATAGCATGATAATAAAGTTTCTTTTATTTTAAGGACAATTTTAAGTAACGAAATAATTTACAAGACACTCACCTATGATTTTCTTCGACAATTAAATAAATATCATTGATTTCGAACTTTCCCAATTCTATATAAATATACGCTTGGTTATAAGGAAAAAATTTAGGTAATTTAGATTTGATATTTTACAATAAAATATAAGAGAAATTCCTTCTCATTCATCAAGAAACTCCTTTCAAAATATTTTTCGGGAACATTTGTCTGACCGTCAATCATTCTCTGCTTTTAACATATTTCTCCATGAAGGCGTGAGAAAATTAATTCATCTGGAATAAGATAAACGACCCTCTTGTCTTGGCGTATTTTTCATTTTCTGTGAAAGCTTTAAATCTCATGAAAAGTGATTTCATATGTGTTGTTAGTAGTAATAGTATTATTAAAAGTTTTTTTTTCACAGCTGATATAATTTCTCACTTGGGCTCCCACCAGGGATCGAACCCGGGACTGCTTTCATCAATGTCGAACACTCTGCCTACTATCTATCTATCTATATCTGGGAGCTTGTGTTGTTTTGAAACCTGATATCCTAAGCAACATGCATTTAATCTAACAATATAATGGAAACAATACAATCGAAACAATATAATTACATATGTAAGACTATCATTCTGCCTCTTTATTCTTTTTATTTCCCTTCACCGATATGAAGTTCGACTTCAACCCTTTAGACCTTGAAACCGCTCTTGTATGTATAAAACCGTTCTTATCGGAATCGAAAAAAAATGCGAATTTCTTTACTATTGAGTCAGACTGCGCGCGCGGATTGTCACCCACACTTGTCGCACCAGAAGGGCGTCTTCTGTTTCCTTCCTCAGAGCGGCGGAACTGTCCTCGGTGGTTAGTCGTGTGTTGGAGTAGCGGCGGCGTCCCTCTGGTGGCCGCTGGAGGGAAAAGCCGGAGACTTCAACGTCCGGCGGAAGATGCCCTCCGATGAGATGCTCCATGAACCTCTGCATAGGAAAGAACCAGCAAAAAGGTGGTCATGGAGTTACAACAAATATCACTTTTTACAGGTTAGTTGCCATTACGCTCGTATTACTCGGCCAAAGAAACCCATCTCAATGAATTTTTTAAGTCTGACTTTTCGTCTGACTGCTCTTATGCCTTTAAAGTGGTCCATTTCCGTGGAATTCGGTCAAAAGAAATTCATCTTCGGATATAATAATCGAAGGATTTTTATCGTTCGAAGCGCTTCTTCATAATTAAGTGGATGATTTTTTTCCTCTGTATTATTGATTATCAGAAGAATTCGCTGATGGGGCTGAAAGGTGGTAAGTTTAAAAAAGTAGCTCCTCGTTCTTCGCTCTTTTGACCGCAACTCCCACGGATAAAGATCTTCACGGAGAAGAGGGGATGTTAAATAGCGTGTTTTTGTGATTACTGGTTTGACAGGATAGCAGATTAGAACAAAGCCGTAAGCCTCATTGCAAAGCCTTTTTGTAATCTCGTGAAGGAAATGTAATTTCCAAATCGTTTACTTCGTGAGTGACTTACATCCGAAACCAAAAACTCTTCACAGGGAAATTTAGGGTGTAATTCGGGGTGATTTTTCACCGCGGTGACGGAAATATTTATAGCATTAATTAATTATTGATTTCATCTCGTAGCAGGGTAACTATTTGGTTGTATACGTCAAAGTAACATGTATTTTTTACCAATAGGTTATTGTGAATCATAAGAAACGTCTCATTAGGTCTTCACAATTATTGTTATTATCTCAGAAAAGGCCTCTCGCATATTTTCAGGATATGACGGATTATGATGTATAGGGTATTTTATCGAGATAAACAAGTCCAGATATCGCCTGACATAAACTAAAATCCAAATTTCTTTCATTACATTATTGTATTATAACTATTAGACTGATTGTAAAATTGAATCGTCATCGCGTTGTAGATAGATTTCTAATATTGATAATCTGATTCATATTTTTACTTTAAAAGATTGGATCGAATAAATTCAGAACATTTTTCATATTCGTATCATGAAATTCCATAGTTCATGAGTGAATTGCTCATTTTTAATGCAAATAATCATAACTAATTTGTTTTGTATTAAAATAATCAAATGTAATGTGCCTAAAAAAATTAATTTCTCTGTGAGTTTTCAATATTGAAATTGTAGCTTTGCTTGAAAAATTATTTAAGCAGAAAATTTGAGGATCTAAAAAATACAAAGCCTTTAAGAAAGTGGATCAACTAATATTTGAATTTTTCAAGAAATGGGAAGAACTGTTAATTACATTTCTAAGATAAAATTAAAATTATAATTGATACACAGGTGATCACATGAAATTCGCAGGTGAACGCTTAAATTCTAATTAAAGTCAAAATACGAGTGAGTGAAGATTGCAGTTTCCTAACCATTAACTGCAATTAAATTAATAGCTAGAGTTAATTACGTTTTGCAATGGAAAACGTTCGGATGAGCTTTCCAATAATTTATATTTTGTTTTTCGTAAGAAGGAATGAATAAATTTGCAAAAATAAGCAGATGATTGAGAAATCGAAAACTGTTTGATGAGCTGACACCTTCTGTAACATTTGCGATAATGCGATTACACGGCAGGCATATATTTTCCAATTATTTACAGTAGAACACATCCATTTAAGCGACGCCAATTTACTAAACAGGTTCCGTTCCCACTCGTGAGATTCGAATTGGGAATCGTGTTTGTTCTTACAAATAAATATTTCATCACAGAAATTCATGTCTCGACTAGGTAATTAAGCTGCATGTAGGTAAACGGAGATCTCCGCGGTTTTGAAAACGAATCGCGTATCTCCTCAAGTATCAAGGGCATACAGTAATGCTTGAAGTATATACACCTGGAATATTCTCTGGAAACTAGAAAATTGTAAATTTTACATATGATAAAAACCACATTGAGTCCATTTTCTTACTCACTTTTGGTTCTAGAGCCTAATTCTCTGTTGGAAGCTCTCGGTCTCTGGGGAAACTGCCCTGTTAATCTTGAATGTTTCCTTTGCATTATCATAGTGTCATAACATTCCGCAGTACAATTCGTAAGAATATTACTTAACTTGAAGGACGACTTCTTGTGATCGATTAAACCTCTCCTCTTGTCCCTCTAGCGATGACGGACTATTTCCAACTGATAATAGATTATTACCAATCAATGATGGATGGATAGGGTTACTTACCAGGCATCTTTGCTGGACCAGGATGAAGGATCATGTTGGATATCTCTTGCGTCCTTGATTTCCTGGTTAGT
Source organism: Pachydiplax longipennis (assembly GCA_036926295.1). NCBI lineage: Eukaryota > Metazoa > Arthropoda > Insecta > Odonata > Libellulidae > Pachydiplax > Pachydiplax longipennis. The sequence goes on from JAVFKF010000012.1 coordinate 26,486,831, forward strand.
GGAAGCTGGGGGTGTCCGTTAATTCTGTGTATTCAAATAATTACATCACTCAATCTTAAACTGACATTTATTCGCGGAAAATTTACTTTATATTTTTCTCTCCTTCGATAAATTCAAGGCACTGCATTTTCAATCGCATATTGTTTGATAAACACATACCCAACAATAGCGAATTATTCCTGGATTAAATCATTAGATATTTTATTGTTCACTTACAATCATCATATTTTGATTGGAATTCATTCCTCTATTTATCATCCCACGTGGGTAAATCTTAACGATTATCATTTTTTAAATTTAGTTCTCTCACTCAGTTGTCTAACTTCATAGCAGAGTTTCAATGAAAAGATACTCATTAACTGGTGGATTTAAAAGAGTGTTGAGATAAGAACGAAGCGTCTTAAACTCGATTGGAATCCTCGTATATTAGATTAGCTCTCACTCTTTCCCGCAGTTTTTATATAATTAACGGGCACGGTCCAATGAAGTCTAATTAAATCAGCTGGAGAATGTGACAAAAGTCTAAACTACATGGTTCGTTTTCTTTCCTGGTAAAATTATTCCCGTATACATTGAGGATATTTGTTGACAATCGCCCAGGATGTTCTTAATTTGAAGAATTATTTTCAGTAAACTGACAGCTAAAAATAAAATATTCAGGGGAAACGATACATATTTGAAAGAAGATATGAGAAAAGTAAACATTTATCCTAACTACCAGTATAGTTAAAACATCGAGTATTTTTTATAAAATAAAATCTTATTGTTCCTTTTTTTGAAATATCTCACCTAAATATTCTCAACGGAGGAAAATGACTGATGCCTCAAAGTTTCTCGCTGTAAGTTTATCTTACATGAATTATTTGTCTTTATAGTTTCCGCAAGATGAATTTCTTCATTTCTTCTGTGCGATTATTCATTTTAAGTAATTAAGCACAGCTAATTTTTATAGTCATTATTCCAAGTAATCTTAAATGGCAGAAGGATATTTAGAATAATCTTTTAGATGGTGTTTTTTACGTAATTTGATATGTATTTCTGTCAGTTATGGTTTTAAAATCTATGATGAACGAATTCCTTTCATTGAAATGCTAGACTAACTTTTCTTCTTTTTATTCAAATCTTTTAAAAAGAGGTGCACTAAAATTTAGTCTCTAAGAAACTGCATAAGAAGTTACCGCAGTTTTAAGTTTCATTACACCCAAAGGAAAATCTGAAAATAATTTTCATGATAAATTACTGAAAAAATTGTCTGTCTTGGGTAAGAGATTTCAGTTTCATGACTAATGATTCTATTTTAATTAATAAATCTAACGAAAATAATTTTACTAATTAGAGCTGCCATAAATATTATTTGAGACCAAGGGATGGATTCTAAGCTAGAGAATAGACTAAATCATGGAGCCTTCTCTTCTTAAAACCATCTCAAACACTTGTATGAAATGTATACTCAAATATGTTTTTTCTTGGTCTCGTTAACGAAACCAGGCGTAAATAAAGTAGAAAAAATTCTCCTTCTGTTCACTTAGCCAACAACTTTGTTTTCAACAGTTGCTTAGTATTTAAACAAACAGATTAGTAGTTAGTACTTTAAAATATTTAGTTAGTAATAAAACAAATTTGCAATAATACACTTTTATAGAAGGTATAAATGTACACATTTTTGGAGGACTATGTAGATTGTTGTGCAATTTTAGGCAAAAAAAAACATTTAATTACCGTTCCCTTAGCTCAGAAGAAGACATCGTCATTACCGGACAGCGTTATTTGTGCGTTGTAGTGATTTTACGATCCCTATAGTACCTACTTTAATCGATCTTTCACCTAGTCATCTATGACTTAATAATGGCAATACTACCAATTAGATGTAGTTTTTTCAAGTCTTAATAATTTGAGTGATCATCTTTACCCTCGTATTATTAATGAACATTTCAATGCGTGATGTTCCTATAATGCATATTTTTAATTATTTTGAAAGTCAGCCATGAAAAATTTTCCTATTTTAGGAATCCATCCCATCCTAATATCTGATTTTCCATCCCTAATTTTAATTAGTGCTAAATATGAAACATTAAACCCTTGAAGATTAATATCAGTGTTTAGAGAAAGAAGATAAAAGACACGCACATTACTTAAACCGTAAGATGAAATGGACGGAACTCATGCGTAAAATCTTTTAGATGGATCGATAAATGGAGTTAATTTATCAGATTTCATATTTTAACAAAAAGGAACAATATAGAGTAATTGGATACTCGTCTTACGTTTCGAGTTACAAATATTCCTCCGGCATGATCGCTTTACGTGGGAAAACCAGAAACTCATTCAATCGTAAGAAAAAAAAGAATGCATAAGCGAATCTGGCAAAGGATTAAGCAGTCTCCGCCTCAAAGCACACGTGTAAGCAAAACGGGTTTCAAATATTTGTTCAAGGGAACTGGTGCAGTGTCCTTCTGGAGTGGCGCCACGGACGCTGTGGTAACACGTGCGTTCCCTGTAACGTGAACCCTTAGCTGGAGGTGTCAAAGGCGGTTATTATATTATTGCTATAATAACGAGAATTCGATACTCTTACCTTCTCTCATAATGTGGTGAAACTTGAAATAAATGTGAGCGTTAAAGTAATTTAGCAATTAATTATTGCATAAGTGATCCATCTAAACCAGAGACATTTCTCAGGGGAGCGAATGAAAGTCGCGAATAATGAATATTGAAATCGAAACGAACAAAGTGATTTTGAAATGTTTCGGAAATAGTCTTCGTGTGGATATTTTTTATTTCAACCGTTGGAGCCATTTACCTTTTATTTTTTGCTACTTCTAGAGGAACTAATTCCGCAATGCATTTGATTTATCTTGAAGGATGGCAGCCATTAACGAAATATAAAGAATCCAAGGAGCTGATGTCGCAGTGTTTTGCACTGTCGCACGCCGTTTGAAATATACCTTGACGTTTCGCCAACATTGCTCTCGGAACACAGCTGTTGTTTCTTCAGAGTTAATTTTCATTAATCCTGAAGAATCTGACAGCAGTGCTGGCAAAACGTCGTGATACATTTCAGATGACTTTGCAGAACCTGAAAGCAGCCCCATCGGATACTTACGCTTGGACGTTTGCAACATTTGAAGACATTCCAATCGGTGACTTGAGAATCGTAGGTAAATCGCAGAATTGATATAACAAAGACATATATAAAAGCCTTAATTTCTTCTTTCATAATGGACTGTCTTTTTTTCCAAAAATAATTTCTTTTATCTCCTCAATCTTCATTAGGGCGAGTCTGAGGGAAATGAATCTTTTCCTTGCTTAAACCAATTTGCGCTGATATTTTGAGAAAGAAATTGTAAAAAATCTAGCTTGAAGTACAACAGGAGAAATCTGTTTCATGGCCATGACAGCCTGAAAAAAACGAATGTTTTTTATTCAAATACAACGCAGCATGAAAAATCCTCAAAAATATAAATAAATTCATTAATTCTTTAATTAAGACGTGGTTAGCCACCTCTTTGGTCTCTTTTCTATCTAACCTCAATTGTTAATACACACGATAGATTTAATATTTACAATAGGAATAAAAATACAACTACAACACTAAAAGATTGGTTTTCTGGAGAAAAATCTTCTCAACAGAATTTTGAATAAAACAAAAAAAAACCTTGTTTGGGCAATTTCCCAATAAGAAGGGGGAAATCTGCGAAAATACAGTGAAGGAAATGAAAAAAGAATATCATATTAATATAATACAATGTAAAATTACAGTAAAATTAGTGCAGTTACAGTTACAATATAAGTATAAATAATCCTGATAAAATAAGAAATATTAGTGTAACAGAATACAATCACTATATGCATGTATATATTAGTATTACAATGAATGACACTATTAGATGTTACATGCATATAGAGTTTAACAAATATGATTTTACATCTCACATACGTACTTGATAGTAGTAGTTAAATCTGAAATTAAAAATGTAATACAGATACATCGTGTACGTAGTCAAGAAAATATATACAATAAATATATACGGTAACGGATGTTGCAACTTAACCTGAAGATATTACTCGTCTAGATCTGGTCGTGTTTCTTTAGTAAAGAAAAAGTTTTTAGGAATAAGTACAACGCCTCTCTTCACTCTACTTTCGGAATATTTTAATGTGTAATACGTAATTGGACTACTATTCACCATATTCCTCTGAAAAAGCTTTGTATATACTGGAAGTACGGTGACCCCTGTTTGAAAGCTCCTGACTTAGATATTTCGGTTGGGAGAGTTTCACATTAAAATAATTGAAACAATAGCAGGAAAAATTTGTGATTAGGTTAATTAAATCCACAAGCAGCGCCACTAGGGAATTTGGAAAAATTCTGCATTCTACACTCATATATAACTTACTTGTGGTTATAATCTGTTATGTAAATATAATATATAAAATCGAAACTTCATCGGTCAATTATGCAAGAGGTCTGACTGCGACTGAAGGCTGATTTAAAAAAGAGAGATCGTGGAAGAGCTCCTTGTGAAGCATTTCCTCGTAATCATATTTTCTGGAAGGGTCTATTTCACTTGAAATACATCTCCAAGAAATTAATGTATATGAAATCGTCATCATTAGTTTTATCTCATGCCGAGAGGGCTTGCAGGGTATCAGTGTAGGTGTAGATGTTATTTTTACCGTTTAAATTTAATAATAAGATATAAATGTAATGGAAAAAACGGATGATAAAAAGCTTCGGTCTAACAAGTTAATATGCAGAATTATCACACGATTCCATTGAGACCATTTTGAGAATTTTCAATTCCCCATGGATAAAATGAATTTTCTACGTCCTCGATGGCAGTGGTCATTCGGATGAGAAGTATATCTACAGTAAATGTTCTATTTAATCCTCCCTAATTTTAATTAATCACTGCCGAAATGAAGTACGATAAATAATGATACATTTCACCAAATAAATCTTGAAGGTATTATTTCATGACTTTGAAATTGTCGACTCGCTTACTACGCAGCGCCACGGTTGCATAAAACAAAATAGTAACTTCAACAACGTCCGTAAACAGTGGTAATAAGAAATTGAAACTTAGGAGGTTGGAATATCTCCATTGAGCATGACGTATCCTTAGTTATTATACTCCCTATATCAAGTGTGGAGAATCTATTACACACGGAACTCTGATAGCACTATCCTTGTTATGTTTTCTTCACTCAAAAATCGAGCTTTAGGGAAAATACGCTTTTGTTAATTAGTAATTATAGCTAATGAAATCTACAGAGGATGGTGTTGGATTGTGGAAATCCATCACAACGAGAGAAGAGAGGCAGACTTGTATTTTTCTGTTTTATTTTCCACTTCCGGTTTCAGCTGATTCGCCTGATGATGGCGATTATTCTCTGAAACCGGTAGAGGAAAATAAAACTGTGTAAAAACTGTGGAAAATGTACATGTCTGCCACTCTTATCTCGTTATGATAGCTAATGATGATAATTTCGTGAATTACAGCATATTAATCCCATCTTTGGTGTGATAAATTAGACAATATCAGCATATAACTCTATGGTTTGGCATCACATCGTAGGCAAGCCCCTAAGTCCTTCATATTAATCAGATATAGCTCTATAGTAATATAGCACTCTTGCCACAAACACTCGTCATTCCTACTGTGGATACTGGTATATCTTCACTCGCTTTATGAATCTTCTTCCAGTTTGGTTTTACTTATCTATCCTTTTCCCCCAATAACCACACGTTTTGTTTTCCTCTTGTTCATTTCATTCCACATTCCAAAACACTTGGTCTTATTGTCATCTAAGAATCTAGCTAATTCTTCTTGGGTTTCAGCAAGATCTACCATGTCGTCTGCGAATCTCACACACTCCTTTCCTTTCATTCCCCTAGTAAAAGGAGAAAAACGAATATTTGTAGGACATGAGTATTTCTCTGATCGGAAGCGATTTAATGCCCGTATTAAAGTTTCAAAGATATTTCGCGTCGGTTTTGCCCATTTGAAATGTGATCATTGTTTGCGTGAAAGCCGCTCGACCTTTGCGGCAATGCGGTTTAGAACATTTCACGAGCGAGTGGACACGCACGAAAAGAACGACACGTGGTTGCGATCTAGATTTCTTTAAGGACATCTATAGTCCTTAAATATTTAAATCAACATTAGGATAAATTCTACGGTGGTAGAGATTATCAATTAATTTTGACCAATATATTCATGCTCTTACGCGTCTGAAGTAGCCTACTTATCTTCTGCTAATATACTCGTATTTTGGCGATTTTTTCTCCTCTCTCTCTTCTGTGGGTATTTTCTCTCAAGGTTAGTATTTTTTAGTCTAGAAGTTAGTTTTTAGTTATTATTTTCTTCTCAAACAATCTAACCACGAATAATTTTCCGTCGTCATACACAAAAGGCTCCCAAACATTTTGGTCTGTATGATTTCAGTACTCATATCCCACATCACCTTTATATTATGATAAGAAATAAATTATAACTTTTACCATTCACATACACAGTAAGCTGTAGATATTTAGTCATAAGTGTGCCGACGGGCAGTACTCTTATGAAACAACTTGTATCAACTAACTCTGCTATTTTTTAATGCTTCAACGATATAACGTAAAAGATAAATAAAATAAATGATTTACTACCTCAGTTCAAAAGTTTCAAGATTTATGGTTTAAATGCTCAATTTTTTTATTAAATAACCATTTTTATGTTATTTCATGCAGTCATTATATTCACATATTCATAGAAAACCGTGTAATTTTATTAGCGTTCTGATAAATTTCACTATAATCACATGGACATATGTTGAACATATGGGCAAAAATTATCAAACTTCAAAGAAAAGGATTCCTTTCATAAAATTTATATAATTATTGATCGGTATATGTTCATAAGATTACATAGGAAAATTTAGCCAATGCATTCACAATTATTTTTTAAACTAATGGAGAAATAAAATATAATGGCACAAAAAATTCTAAGTTTTTTTAAGTCAATGACGACAAAGGGATGAATATTAATCGGAATGGTTTTCCAATACGAATACGAATAGAATTTATAGAATACGAATTTAACTAAATATGGTTTTGAAATACAGTATGGCCTGAAAATACAGTAGAGAACCCTGCCAAAAATTTCACTGGCCTCGTAGTTTCATACACAGGTATTTTTTTAAATTATTAAAAAAATTAACTTTTAGAAATGTAATCTGGAATTTTACTCTTTTTGAGTTTGCAATCAGTTCTGTAGTTTCGACTATGCTATGATATGGAACAGTCTCTTTTTCAGCGTGAAAAGAACGCGCTGAATGATTTTCGACTCGACTTGCCGTTGGGATTGAATTTCTGGCGAAGGAAGCTGAGAATCCGCGTCTCATAAGCGGAATGCTGAGAAAAAATAGACTCTTCTACGGCTTCCAATGCTGTTCAGCACTTGAGCGCAGATCCGGTTAAGATGCTGCGGTTTTAAGCTGCTACGTGATAGCAAAAAGTCGGAGAAGTCGTTCGTCGTAAGTGTTGAAAATCCCCTTGGATAGTGGTGAAGCTGCCGTTCTACGTTTTGCCCTTCATTAATGACGGCTGATGATCAATATAGAGCCGAGGATCTATTACAAGGCCAAGGTATTTGTTCCTCGGATGTTGGCGGATGAGTGAAAAAGGATGCTATGAACATTCGCTATAGAGCTATTTACATTATCTTTTACTATTTATGCGGCCTTGAGTGGTTACTACAGATCCTCCGATATATTTTTCTACTTCTATACGCGATTTCACCCCCGCTGCACCCAATTTTCCACCTTTCTGACACCCAAATTTGCTTCTTTCTATTTTCCAATGTTGTTTTTCCGAGTATCCCAACCTTTTTATTTATCATTCTACTAAAAACCATCAACATCAGCTCAATTCTCCTCAATTTTATATTGCTATTGTACTTTATTAAGATTTCGCACCTTTTTAGTACTATTTAGTTTTAGTACTATTTAGTGCCTATTTAATTCTTTTACAATATTTTGTGATTGAATATCTCGTAAAATGTCATAACTAGCGTTTGGACTAATCTGATACGTATAATGCGATAGTTATGGAATATCTTGCTGAGTAGGGTAGGCAGAATTCCATATTCTGATACGAACCTGGACTTATGAAATTCTAAGGCAGAAAAAACGGGAAAATTACCTTGAACCTTAGCCTGAGTTAATTTTACGTGCTTTTAAAGTATTGTTAGTGTTCGTAGCATCACTGCTTAATGAAAATTTGATTATCTATGTTTTATCTCATTGGAATATCAATCTCTAACATTTTATTCTCTCTTTGTATTTTCTATCAAAATTGAAAAGATAGAATAATTGACCGGGAACGTGCGCTAAACCAGGGACAGTCCCGGTCACATGGTGCGTAAAGTGAGCTTAAGTATAGGTAACGAGGTTAGATGTGGATAATATTTTATCAGATTTTGCGAAAATGATGGAAACATGATGATAGGGTATGATGCCCTCGGCATTTACTTGGTAATATTCATTATATATCAAGTTAGTTACTTCAAACGCAACAGTATTAATTGTGGTATATTATATATGAAAATGATAGTTCTAAAGTCATTATTTATCATTTTTATATTTCGAACGTTGTAGAAATGGAAGAAAGAGTTTGATCTCTTATTATTTTTAGTGCGATGATACGAAAATCCACTTTCAGGAATGTAGAGCCATCTAATATTCTCTGTATATCAAATTGTTGCATAAAAATATCTTTTAGGGATTTTTCTGGTAATGAAGATTTCATGATGGTCTTATTGTTTTTATGGATAAAAAGCCTTTTACATACATATACTGTATAAAACCTCTGCAGGCCTATAATAAATACATGTACTGCATGAAGACTAAATAGTATAGTGAGATTAGGCAATATCTTGGCTCTAAATTTGAAAGAAAACCTAGACGGATATTAAGAAATAAAACAAACTCTTACAATGAAAAATCAACTAATTTAAATTTTGTAGTAATTTTGGTGATTTCCAGGTGAGTTTGGCAGATTATTTCATATTAGAGAAAAACGATGTATTATATTCGTTTAAAAATGTTAATGCTTTTATCAAGGATAGCCCTTCTTTATATATCCTTTAAACATCAATGCAGAAACAGAGAAATTTTACATAAGCTTAACGAAGTAACCGTTTCTAAGAGGCTTCACACAGTGTAAATTTTCCTTTCTTTTAGCATCTCTGGTGTCGAAGCGAGTTAGTTGTGTTATCTTTTTTAGATATTGTCTTTCCAGATGAATGGTTATAAAATACTCATCCTTAAGATAATGTCATTTCCCTTTTATTGCTATAGTATGTTATGCCACATGCGATACAATTGATCTGAATCTATTATATAATAAATGATCTGTCACATTAATGTTAGAATGCATTAAAACTGGTACTAAAGCACGATTTAACAATTTTTCTCCTCCATGTAGAAGAAAACAATGTAGTTAATTCGACTTAGGAAGTATAAAACTCCCTCAAAATAGGAATTCTAAAACATTTTCGTCAAAGTTCACAACTTTACCTTTTATTTTCAATGTTATCCAAAGACTTTCAGAATTTTCACGGATAGAAATAACCGAAAACCGAAACAGAAAAAATTTCATTTTCTCCGGAGCTTAAACCGAATAAAGTATGAAATTCTTGAACCGAAATCGAAAAACGATACTTACTCTCCCAATGATAAGGTACTCTCCCAGTTTCCGGTTCAAAAGAATATTTACTATTTAAACTTGTATGTAACTGAAAGAAGCTTTAATAAACATGATTTGCAAACAAATATTACTGTTTCATTCTAAAATTTAATGTAAATGAAAAGCTAGACAAGATAAAAGAACTTTCAGAAGGATTGAAATAATATGATATGATGATATTGAAATTGTCGGAGCGAAATAAAAAATACTTCAACCGGTTCTACATTGGCAAAAGGAGAGAAACTGAAAATAAACTGAAATTTGGTCGATCAGTTCAACAGGAGCGAAAACCGGAAGAAAAAATAGTGCGGTTTGAAGCCCTGCAAGAAAGTGAGTTTCATGGCAGTCTAGCAAGCGTGCCAGATGGATTTCCTATGACAAAGATATACCATTGAAAGGAGATGAACCTTGAATTTACGGAAATCTGTTATATGTATACAATTGTCAAGTATCGCACTACTATAGTGATGTCTCTGATCCTTAATTGAAGCTAAAGATGAATTTGGTCGTTAACTACTTTCCAGGTCACCTGACTGTTGGGAAAAGTGCCATGAATGAAATTAGTTTTTATACCTTGCAGCATTTTTCTCATAGCCATCTTTGCCTTTTTTCTCACAGGTTTTGGTAGCTATAGGGGGAAGCTTAACCGCATTAGCTCCTGGAATGAGTATGGGGTTTTCTGCGGTTGCTCTCCCTCAACTGAGACCTTTCGAGGGCTCGACCGCCTCTCCAGCGGCCATCAGCTCATCGGAAGCCCTCAACGCCAGCGCCAGAGACTCCGCGAGACTTACCCTTGCCAATGATGATGCTGCGTGGTTCAGTAAGTTCAAATAAGTTCAAATCTCTAACTTTTCAGAAAGAATAAGTTAGAAAGAATACGATTATATTACTGCCAAATTTTACCCACTCTACCTCCTCATTTCAAAGTTCTCGCTGACTGTTATAAAACTATTCCCTTCAATTCATTATGGTGTAGTGTTGCAGATAATCTTTGAGTTGAGAAATGATCTGATGCTTCCTCGTTGAATATTACGAAAGAATTCATCTCGTATTTCCGACCAGTTTAGAACAGATCTTATGCGTTTCCGCTGCTTGCCTCACCATCATCCTAAGGAATTAGTACCAAGTAGTTTTGATCCAGGAAATGTGAAGATTCATAAATATGTATTCTTATTCTTCTCTCTTCTCCAAATGGTTAATGACCTGAGTAACAGGAAGCTATCAATCTATAATCTTTATCCTTTCATCAATGCGTTTTAGAGTTATTCTTTTTCCAATAAACTCTCACTAATACTCTGTTGAAACCAGAGACTATCCATGGATTTATTAAAATTCATCCGGTCCATCATTTTTATAAAATGAATTCTGCTATGAAATTCACTTCCATGTACATACTTTACCCCGACTCGTACTGTTTCATCAGAAGAATGATTAGAATATATGCAAAGTTATTTCAATTAATTTTTTTCCAAGCGAGTGTGAAATAAGATATTCAACTCACTGCTTCTATTCTATTCAATTCAGCAACAGTTACAATGGCCTCAACCCCCGTCGGTTGCATAATCACCGGATACCTCACCGATAAATTGGGCCGCAAAGGAGCAATGCTGGCCGTCGCATTTCCTGGTATACTGGGGTGGTTGCTGGTGGCCCTGATACCCGTCAACGTCCACGCCACCTCCGGGGTCTTCCAGCAGCTTCTGGTGGGCAGAGCCCTTTCGGGAATAGCCCTGGGAATGTCCTCTTCCCCCGCCTGCATCCTAGCCGGAGAGACCTCGGCACCCAGCATACGAGGGTCCGTCTTATGCCTCAATTCCCTTGCCATCTGCGCAGGGATTCTTCTAGCATATTTTCTTGGAGCGGTACTTTCCGGATGGCGGTTGGTAGCCGCCTTCGGAGCCATCCTCACCGGATTCGTGGCCATCGTCACGCTTATGCTGCCAGAAAGTCCCGTGTGGCTGAGGAACCGAGGTCGGTATGGGGATGCAGATTGGGTGTGCTCTCAATTGGGTCTTCGAGCTGTCGACAGCGGAGGTGTCCAGAGTCGTAAGGAGAGGGAGGCCAGGAAAAATAAAAACACAGAGGTTGTTATGATTATCACTCTTGCTGTGCTGAGATGATTGCTGACGTTCTCAGCTATGGCTTTAGACCCTAAACCAGGGTCGGAGAAGCGGGCCTACAACTCTGCACCACAGAGCGCCACTCTTGGGGGCATCGAATTAATATTCGAGATGCAACTTCTGCTTTGTTATCGGGCAACGCTTAGCTAGCGACGGCCCTGCCCCTAACTGCCAAAAGCTAAGATTAATACGTTTATGATCCAGCAAGAATTAAGGCAGAAGCGTTAAAATTTTCTCCTTCTATATGCACTCGGAAATTCACAATCTTGGTGTCGATTGTAATCACTTTCCTTATAATCAAGAAAACAAAGAAATTTTCCAAGTTATTACTTTTCAACGCAAAAGGCGTGCATGATGTGTGGAGCATTTAAAATGTTGATGCTTGATTGATAGATCTGCTCTGAGGTGGTTGTATAACTCACAACTGTCTTCATCCATTCCTGGAATCACTCTCACCAGAACGTCAAGATTGATTGTTCCACGTCATCACACAGTTGGAATCCCAATCGGTATTCCTATTAGTTTACGCCGCTGGAATGTTTTCCAGTTCACAGTTCAATGGAACTGTGGGTTTAGGCGTTTAGATCACGCCACGGTTTCTTCTTTCGAGAAGCTTTTGTGGTAAGATATTAACAGGGAGAGGAAAGTCAGAAAAGATAGATCCGTAGAATCATTTTATATCTATCCTAGTTCCCAATTGAGTGATTTTGCCGCCTGAGAGATCTTTTTCTTCTTACAGCGACATTTCGCAATCTAGAATCTTATTTTATGAACATTCTCCTATACGTATTTATTATTTTGTATATTATTATTTTTATATTACGAATTATCAATTTATAAAATGTTATATCATTACTTTAAGTAAATGAAGGACTTAAAAATTAGGGTTTCCAGATTTTTGAAAGTGGAAGTCGGGACATTTATATGAAATTAAAAACTATAAAAATTGAGGTTGGGACGAGGGACAGTTGCGAATTATACATAAAATTATAATTATTAAAACCTCAAATTATATCACTCTGATTTCCATTGATACGCATTCTGATATGGTGCTATAGCTAACTTAAGAAGTAAAGCTTGGCATTTTCTATCTCTATGAATTTCAAGGCAATCAAAAATTAAATCATCATGATATAATAATTTACTGGAAAGTAGCCTATCTACGGGTACATCTATGTGTGCATGTAAATACATTTACAGTACAGAGGAACAGTTTAAGATCAAAATTGTTCTAAGGAAACCTATTCGTAGCTAAATAACCTAGCTGGGATATTTTTCGTTTCATTTTCACTTGAATAAATAAAGAGATAAAGAAAAAATTGTAATGCGTGCATTTTTCAGGATATGACAAAAAGTCTACGACTGTCTAAACTATAAAGATTGCACGGTGGAAGGATTAGGCCATGGGTGGAAAACCTTTTTCCATCGGAAGGTCGCGTTTAGCATAAGAAAGACCGCATATAAAACCATTAGGCCACTCTTGCGTTTCATGTTGCCTAAATGCAAATAGTTAAACATCGAAATTTTAGATAAGAAAATGAATTTCTTCATTGAGTAACTGAAATTTTTTTGAAACAATTTTGTATTTGAAAACAAAATTATTTCAAGAATTATTTAGGATTATTTGTTTCAAGAAGTAAATAAAAGGCCGCAATTAACACCTATGAATGCTAGATTTGTTCTGAAAGTTGTAGGCTCCCCACCCTTGGAGATAACCTGTCTGGCAGTATTCTAGACGAATCTATAGCACATGTATGTACCTAAAGTGGCACGTGAAATAATCTTTTTCGCAGGCGGAAGTTTGTTACACTTTGTTATCTTTTCTATGTATTCTCCTATAAAACAGAAGCCCCAGAGTAAATGAATGTAGATTCTGTTCATTAACTACTACAATTAACGATTATTTACGTAAATTATTACAACTTAATCCTATCTTTGACGTAACTAAAGAGATTATATATTCCAATTCACTCTATTAAATAGATTATTCACTCCTTTGGCACCACATTGGCCGGCAAGACTTTCATATTCATAAAAACATGGACTTCTTGCCACCCTGATCGCCATCCCTGATCTAGTCTTTCAATCATATAAAGATTGCAGGTTCTCCACCTCAGGTCTAGGTTGCTATGTCCATATCTGATGCAAATGCTAATCTGACGTTTATGAGGAATCTGATTGCTTCTTTCCCAGATTTTCCATGATTTGCGGAAAGCACTCCGTCTCCTTCGGGACCCCCGCAGTCTGAGACCATTCTTCCTGCTCTTGGGTCTGTTCGCATTCCAGCAAGCCGCCGGAGTATTCGTGGTGGCCTTCAACGCCGTAGAGATAGCATCCAGCTCCGGTCTGAGAGGCAGATCGTTCTTCGATGGCAACGTCACTGCAGTCCTCCTCGGGACTTGCACTTTCGTCGTCGCGGCCATCGTTTGCGTTTTCATCGACAGGTTTGTATCTGCACCGCTAGAGGGTGCCAAAAGCGTTTCGCAAGGCAAATCCCAATGTTTTAAGTCTCTATATCTGTGGCTTAAGCGAATCAATGGTATTAAAGGGTGCGAATTGGGACGAATGAGCATCAAATCGCATCACGATGGCTGCTGCTATTTGCACTACGTGCGAGCATGCATGATTAGATTTCATATTTGCTTTATCGTCCATCTTCTTCAGTGCGCGTGAGGAGATAAACTCTGAAGCATCGTACTTGTATTTGTAATTTTGACAATACTACAACTCATTTGTATTTTCATATTGAGGATATTTAGCGAATAATACTATGAATTAAATTTTTATTCTATTTCTCCAATTGGTTTCATTTGATTCAACCTATTAGAAGTTTCTTAAAAGTTTCGGTTGTGAGAATTAATTTCATTTCATATGAGGAATAATTGTATGTTGTAGTAATGTCTTTTAAAAGTGTTTAGACAGCTGAATTCTCTTACATGAGCATTAAGATTTGAATATTTATTCTATTTGTTCAATTGATTTGATTTGATTCAACCCATTAGAATTTTCTTAAAAGTTTCTGTTGTGAGAATTAGTTTCATTTCATATCTAGAGGTAAACTCATCCTTCAGGTATTGTGAGAGATAATAATTTTATGTAGTAGTAGTATCTTTTAAAAGTGCTTCGACAGCTGACGTCTCTTCACACATTTAGACCCCCATCGGAAAATGAACCCGGGACCGCTTTCGCCAAATTCGAATGTGCTACTCCCTTGGCTATCCGTGAGCTCAAATAATTTTATGCTTCAGATATAAAAGCATGTTTCTACTTTGATATTAACTTCTGTTTTAAATTATTATAGTCAAAATTTAATTTAATTTTTAACTTGATTAATTATTCTATTCTGACAATAAGCTAAGCGTCTCTTACATATAATAACAGTTAAACAAATTTTTTTACGAGATAGAACGAAATGGAGGAATCTATTAATCGAATAGAAGCAACCTTTAAATAAGATCCTAGGGCAATCTAGGATGGAAACATTTCAGAGAAACTGATTTCTGTATGTACTAATACAAATCTATGGAGTGAAACTTCATTAGATGAGGATACGTCTAATGGAGTTACAAAGAACGTACATCTTTTTCCTTTAACGTATAAAAAATCAATAAATAGAATTCGTCAAACAGGAAAGTATCTTGATTCCTCTCTGTCACACGCTTGAGAGTTAGAAGCATCTACAGAAAATAAGCTTTGGAAGATGCCCACGCAAATCAAGCTAGTGATGAAAGGTTACACTCGGGGTTGCTTTCAGATCTTAATAGATTGATTGCCAATGTTGTTTATGTAAACATGTGAACATATGAATATTTTATGATGACGCAACGCTGACGTTATTTAACTTGTAATATTTTAGTAGTGAATTCGTGAATATTACTATGGATGAGCGATGTTTCCGTTGAAAATTCATTCTTATTACAGGTGGGGACGGCGAGCCGCGCTGATTATTTCTGGCTTAGGAATGTCCGTGTGCATGTTTATATTGGCCGGTTACATCCACTTCTGCATGCCGACGATAAATACTGAGCTTCTATCAAATTTAAATCGGAAGCTTGTCCACAGTCACCCCTCATCCCTGGAACACAGCTTCCAACTACTCCCTGCAGACGACCTCCCTCCTGAAGATCCTCCGTGGCACACCTTCGTACCACTCGCCTCTCTCCTCTTCTGGTCGGGATTTGCCGCTTTGGGCTTCGTGCCGATTCCATGGGCCCTTCCAGCGGAACTTCTGCCATCGGAGACCAGAGGTGTGGGCTCCGGCATCCTTGCAGCCATGGCGTACACCTTCGGATTCGCCGCACTTATGACATTCTCCTCCGCGGTCGTAGTCCTCTCACTTCCCCTCTGCCTGCTCGTGATGGGCATTTTCGCGGTGTGCGGCTCCGTTTATGTAGCGGCCCTCCTTCCAGAGACTCGCGGAGTGGCCATCGACGGTATTTTAGAGAAGGGCAGCAAATGGAAGGAAGTGCACGGAAGGCCGAGTGGGGCGAAATACTCGACAGAAAATGAAACGAGTGGTTTGGTTTGTGAGCAAACGGAATTGCAAGTGGTCGATGGAAGAGAAAACCATTCGGGCTCATGTCTCCCTCAGTAGTCTTGCTCAAGCGTGATTTCGTGAAAAGCACTGATTAAATGAATTAGATAACGAAGTGATTTTCACCATTGTTTAAAGACGAAGTGGAAAATCCACCTAGCTTCTCAGAAATGAAGAAAATTTAACTAACTAAATAAAAAATAAAGGTTATTCCTCAAATCATCATTCCTTAAATGTCAATGTCCCTTTAACACCTCGAGACCTCAGGAAGAGATGAAAATATAACCAACTAAATAAAAAATAAAAGTGCATTCCTCAATCCATCATTCCTTAAATGACAATTTCCTTTTAACACCTCGAGATTTTAACATCCGAGAAATATTTTTTCCAAGACCAGTTCCTGCCTGCATACCTACTCTGTCCTCCCTTAACCCACCATCTCTTCCTCTATACTGGGAATAAATGCTTATGAAAAATCTTACCGATGATAGTATCTTGGTTAAACAAGTTTCCACTGTAAATTCTTGTGAAAATTGCTAAGTTACGTAATTTATTTAGTCGTCATTTTTGCGAAGCTGATTTATTTTTGAAAGTGCTGAAGTATCATATACTTGAGTCGCTTCTTGTATATATATTAAATGAACCTCAGTGACATTTTGTGATATTTTTATAGATATATTACCCTTCAATTACTCGCATAAAAGGAATATTTAGTATAATCCTGGCGTTATCATATTTTCCTTATTCGAAGAGAATGTGCCAGCAAAATATATTCCTTTCTGAATAAACTAGAGAGGAAATAATTATATTTCTATTATTCTTAAACTTAATAGGTTAATAAAATAGTATTTCTCGCAGAGTTAAAACATAAAAAATTGATAGTTAGCCTATAATTAAAAATTATATGCCATATTTGATAATATCTTATTCAAATGAATTTTATATTTACATGAAAGGTAGGGTAGAATACTACAATTTAAAAACATTGACGGATATCTTTAATTAGGAAAAATATTTTTATGATTACACTTATGCTGTAAGATATATTAGTAAATAAAGCACATTAAATAATTACATAAAGCAGTAATAATTACATATCAGCATTCTTCTCTGCCTGAAGATGATAGCTTGAATATTGAAATACCCGATTCCAGGATGAAGAAGATCGTTTTAAGTATATAGAATATTTGGTCGTTGGTCGAAGTTTCATTGATATTGCTTTAAGAAGGAGAGTGTGTGAAACTTTAACAAGAACATTAGGAGGAAGATTAATGCGAATTATCATGGGAATGCGAGAGTGAACTCATTCATTTAAATGATCACTTTTCTCCCACTCAAACCGTTCCTCATTGAAAAAACTTGTCATCATAGCTTATTACATGAAAATCAAGGGATAAGCGAATTTTAGTCAATCACTTATAATCATCTTTAGAATTAGAGCCAAGCCAAATGGAATTTGTATTAGAGGAACGAAGAATCGGACCCTCAACCTATCTCAAGGATAACCACTAATTCTTGTGATCGGGGAATGAAATCAATAATTAGTTCCATGGTAATGATAGTATCTAATAAATAAGGTGCCTGGTTTGCACCAGCAAGGAGTTTCACTCTTATTAATCCAAAATACGATTAAAAGTAAATTGGAAAATGGTAATCTCTTCTATAATCTCTATAGTCATAAATCAAACGGCTTGACTGGGCTATTCATATTTTTGCGTAACAATTTTGAGAGAGCGAGAGAGAACTATCTAACCTATTTTCCATCTTTCAACTTCCAAGCAGCAACTCCGTATAATTTTCGCAGTATCTGGCAAGACATTTAAGGTTTTACTGCTCGCAAATGAAGCATAACGTTTTATTACTCTTGCAGGGAGTTTTTATCCCAGAAAGTTCTTCATATTTTTAATTACATCAAACTATTTAAAACTTTTCTGTTAAAATTTCTCTTAAATCCCTCAGTACGTGCCCTGTTCTTTTTTTATTTTGTTTTCTTTTCAGGATTTCTTTCTAACTGGGTCGTCCTTTCCACTCTCAGACCTAAGTTCATTCTTTCTCTGTCTCCTTTTCGTCTTAAATTCGCCAAAAGCTGATTAAAATTGAAAAGTACATCTGAAAGTGACAAGCTATTGGAGAGAAAGAAGCTCAGAACTTCTTACGTGTGTGGGACAAAAGAGACATAAGAGTCATCATCACATGAAATGAGACCCAATATCAACTGCAAGAAGCATGATCTTCTTGTTTGAAATATTACGGAATTCATCGAAACATTTCCTTATCAGAAGAACAAGGAAATATTTTGGTTATTTATTTGGTCCAATTTTGCGTATATGGTTTACCTGAAGAGAAACGTATTGAATATTTGTCTTCAAATTTGATTGCTTTTCTAAATGTTACTATATTAAGAATGTGAAGATCAATAATAAAGCTAAGAAATTGAAATCGATTGAGTACATAAATGATATTTCACTAGGAATGGACCTGTTGCATGAAATAAAAGATTTAAGATTTCGATTAATAAAAGATTTCGCGAGATCAAGGAGATCCGCTCTCCTGAAAAGAGACGGTGTCAGTGGTCGAATTGGGGTCATCATCTGAAGAAGGAAAGAGAAACGACCTTTTGAAATAGTTCGCTCGGGTCCAAATTAACCTCAACATCGCTTTATTTGCAAATTGGTTTTATAATTCCACATCTGAGTATCTGACGATCTGAAAATTTGGGTGAGAACACTTGTATAGTTCACTGAAATATGTGAGTTTATGTAATAATAAGAAAAAAATGAATTTTATGCATTAGTCGTATTGAATATGCCCTACCGTAGGTTTTAACCTATTCAAAGACAAAGTTTCAAGATACAACACACAACAATAATGTTTCTAATCATCAGTGTTTTAATGAAGCTAGTAGGGATACATGGTCGAAACTATTCATATATGTGTCTATTATATTTCTGCTGAGGTAATTTTTCGAAATTTTTATTAATTTGTTCTTAATAGATTACGACCAATGTATCTCTTTAGTTGATTCTTTCTAAATTTTGAAAGCTCAGGAAATCATTTCTCCACGTCATTGCCATTAAGATTCATGAAATATTAAGAAAATAATAAATTGAACACAAAATACAACATGTCTTTCACTCAGAGATATTATCACTTGAATAAAATACATATTTTTATAGTTAATTAATTTTGAAAGGTCTATGTCCTGTTTTTTATCTGGTTTGAAGGAACGGTCGCAAAATGAACGGGAAATAATTTCTTTGCAAAATATTGTTTCACTCCGACCTGCGTTTAGTTTAGTTCTAGATATAACTACGCGCAGATATAAGAGGCAGATGGCGGTGAATGCCTTTTGATTAAATTTATTGCGTATTACCTCCGACCTTTCCATTTTGAATATGTGATTTACGACTCTCGTGGCACCGAAGAACAAAACGATTAAAACCGCTGATCGCTTTACTCATTAATCTTTTCCTTGAAATCTCGCCAAGAATATCCATTAAGCGTGCAGACAGAAATCATTTCCATTATTATCCTGGAGCTGCTTATATTACCAATTGTCATCTATATTAACTAGAAAAAGGTGTCGTTAGCTATCTTGTGCTTATAATACTGGGGCATCGTTGGAGTTTACTTCTCATGAAGTGATCTGGAAAAAACTTCTATTGTTAGGATGAAATGGTACTGTAATCATCATTCCAGTTGTGGACAATAGCACTATCGCAGTGGATTATAATGAGATTACCAAGACATAGGGACACAGTATGCTGTTTACTATGTTTATCTCGATGTTTTGTCCGAGCTTTCCTATACATGCTAATTAGGCAGGGTTGACAAATCGACTTTTATTGTATGGGATTCTAAAAGAGCTCGAAATTATTTATATATGGGAATGATGTAGATTTTTCTCTGACGTTGCATATGGTTCCTCTTTTACAGAATAAGGGTCTCACAGAGAGCCAAGTGGTCCCGGGTTCGATTCCCGGTAGGGGAAAATATATGTGCGAAATAACATTTACTTTCAAATGCACTTTAACAAATTTACCAATTTTTTTTATTAATAATATTACATATCACAGAAAAAATAGCTCGGCATAAGCAAAGTTTTTGGTATTTATTTTCGATATTAACAAATTACTCGCCTCTGCTTATGTTAACTGCCGCATATTATAAAAAAGTCATATTGCAATAATTCATACAGAATCATCAAAAGGATGAATTGTTATAGAGGTAGAAGACGATTAAGACAGCGTCAACCTTAAATTTAATAAAGCAGTTATTGTATAAGGACTATCAATTTAGAACTTGCTTAAAAGAGCATTGTTTGTTTGAGTAAATATTGTATTATGTATTTTAGAGGAAGGAGAAGTAAATGAGAATCGCTTTGACATGTTTACACATGGCATATTCACCACATGACCATCGCAAATGACCTACTTAAGTTGACAGTGCGCCTACAGCTGCGCTCATCATCACAGTTCTACGGATAGTAAATTTTTGAAGAACGGGAAAGCGAGACCGGACGTAAGACTACGCCTTAGCTTTTTTGTAAATGAGACTAATGGTGACGATTAGGAAGTCCAGCAAACAATTGCAGTGGAGAATGCCGCCAATTAGATGACCTAGATGCGCATCTCTCTTTTGCTGCTCTTACGTCACAGCTTCGAGATGGATTCGAAAGTGAAAAGTTAATATCACGCTGCACTCGGATGATGTGAGAAGTAAATATTAATGAGCAATGAAATGAAATGCTTGAGTACTTTAATTATTCCAGAAAAATATGTTCAGTAACATTATTAAATGAAACACTGTTTAGTAAACTAGAAATTTTAAGTGAATGCATTTTTTATGACTGATATAAATGAATAAACTCTATTGTTAAAGAATGACGAAAATGCTATCATGTATTCATGATTTAAGACAACGTTTCATACTATATGTATCTTCGGACATTTAAAGATTTACATTGAGATAATAATTATGCATTACTACATGGAATATAACTTCATTATCAACGTATCATAAGACTCTCTTTCCTTACGTGATATTCCTTCGTCTGTTACATTTAGATTGATTGCTTAAATATCTTTCTACTCTTGCGAAGAGTGTGTGACTAAAAATTTCACTTTTCGTATATTTTTGGCATAAACATACTATAGTTACGAAACATTAGCTCCAGAAATTAGTAAATAACTCTAAGGAGAAAAAGCCAGAGAAATGGAGTCCCCAAACAGAAGTTTTTTTCATAGTAGCGGTCTTATGTTACCTAAGCGTCACTCCGCTGTTATACTACTTTGCAAAGAAATAAAGAAAGAAAAAAAGGGAAAAGAACACCGCTGTTGGTTCATTCATTCAGTCCATCTCATTTTAAATACTACTATTAATATAGGAAGGTAGATTGCAATAATATCTTCCATATTAATTATTGTTTTGGGGAAAAGCTTTTACCCCTTGCAGCGTAATGTATGTACTACAAATGATTATCCGAGTCCGTATAAGAAATGGAAACTTCGAAAGAACATTCTCAGAGTATAAAAGGGTATGAAATAAAAAATCCTTCTACATTACTGATATTTTTGAAAAATCATTGAACCTGTTAAACTTGTTTAAGCATTTTAGCTCAAACCGGTGTCTGTGTTCAACTTGCTTCAATACTTCCTCAAGATTGGTTCATATCACTGTGAACTGTAAAAGCTAAAAATCTAAATTGATTTTGCTCTCTCTTAGTTAGACATATACCGCAAACAAAATCGCTCCTTATTGATAGAATTGATTTCCATCCCAATGAACGTCTATGTATTAAACTTATGTACCGAAATCTAATGTAACTATTGTTTAAAAACATATATTAAGGAAATAAAATGCTTATCGTGAAAACTTGATTAAATTATGGGTAGACACAGACATTAGCCATATCTAACTTTTCATTTACCAAGTGAAGTCCGCCAAGTATTAATACTGTCCATAATTATGCAGATTTTCACGCACCCCTTTAATGGATGGGTGTTTCCTGTGGCAGCATATCATTTTCCAGTAAATGCTTTTATATCTTTATATAGTACTACCAACACTGAAATGAAATTGATGAATTTGAAGTAAGTTTACGAGAAAACAGTCGAATCACTAACAATCTATCGTGATGTATTTAATGTATGATGCTACGTTGCTACCGTTAAAAGATCGACCCTGGAGCGTTGGATTTTGTATTTAATTTCATCGCTCTAATGCAATCTCAACATTGGTTGCATGAAAATTTTCTTGAAAATATTAAAATATCCTTCGATCAGGTGTGGTTTTACTCTTTTGAGACCCAAAGATCGAATCGGAGCTCCCATCCCAAGTAAATAAAGTTAGTAAGTAAAAATCCCCATTTTGCGAGAAAAAGAACAAAGAAGAACATAAAATAAACTATTAGAGAGTGGTCTCGCGGATAGCTAAATGGGCTGAGCGTTAGACTTTGGCGAAAGCGGTCCCGGGTTCGATTCACGGTGGGAGCCCACATGCGCAATGATGTTCAGCTGTCGAAGCACCGTTAAAATTACCTGTACAATAAAAATTCAGTCGCTTCACGGTGGCCGTGAAACAGAAATAGAACAAAACATTAAACAAATCGTTGTGTTATTTTTATTGATTACAAGATTTATGGGTAGGCTACGTCATAAAGAGATATGGATTGGAATCAATATACCATTAAAAATAAGATTCAGAAAAAATAAACGCATATTAAGTTCTCTCTTCAATAGAAAATTAGAGTCTATGAACTCGCTGTACCTCTTGAAGAAGGAAATTATTTAGCGGTCCTAAACACTATCTTTTAAGGTGTGAATGAAGCCCTCAGCTAGTGCCTGGTGCGCTTAATTATTACTCCGTCGCTGCTTTCGATTTTTAAGACGCATTTTGCACTCGTTAGGGATAACTCCAATTTTAGACTGATAATTCCAACCAAATCCTTAAGTCATATTAGGCTCCACTGCCTTCCTAAATCGAAGTTTGGAAACAGGTGACGTAGTGCTAAATAGCGAAAGACTAACGGCATCGGAATTTCCAAAGAAAAATATAAAAAACCCTCTTGTGGCACTTTTTTGGCAGTGGAAACGAATGAGCAAGGGCGGAGCGGTGACGCTTCCACGGGTGGCCCTTTGCCCAGGAATTCGGGAAAAGAAATTCGGTCATTGGAGAGTCATAATCTCGCTCGCTTTTTCTTATTTTATTCCTCCTTTACGAGGTGTCTAATGGGGGAATCATTTTATGAGTTACATCGCGCTCCGATGTGAAGCTATGCTTTACATTTTTATTTTAGGCTCCAAGAAGACTTAACAGTAGTCTTAAAATAAGGAGATGATTTGCTTCGATAAAATTGGAATGAATGGAGCTTTAAGTGGAGCGATAAATTTCTTAACAGTTCGAATGATTTCCGCTTCCGAAGTAGCTTTCCTCGAAGATATTTATCATACTAATGGCAGTAAAGACTGGTATAGATTAAAGTATAGAGGGTATTAAACACTTACTGCTATTTATACACGGAATGAAGGTATAATTAAATCTTTATCACAAATCTGAAGATGTATTTTTGATGTGAATGACCTACGATAAGCGAGATCGGTGAGACATCTAATTATAAAAAACTTGCGGTTGTCACACGTTCTGAAATATATGGAACAGGATGTATATGAATTCTATAAATATGTTTATGGGACGTGAGGAATTTCCCGTAAAGATATTCATAGAACTGAACGAGCTATGCGAAGCGCGTTTTTCTTTATATTTAATCCTTTGCACTCACATTTTTAGCACAGATTCCATTAGCCCACTCGGAATTTAATCTCTAAAAACCCAGTTCTTTTTTTTAAGTGGAATTCCATATGAATGAGAATTCAATCTTATTTACGTGCACATTTTTTGCATTTCTTCGAATTATAAAATTAAAATTATAAAATAAAATGAATTAATTAAGGAGTATGTTTCATTTTCTATATCTCTCACTATACGGTATTTTTAAAACATTCACAGACATGAACACCTAGTTTGGTGTCATAAGTCTCACAGATGTAAACTGTCTCTCCTCTTACACCTGGGACTTTTCTGTAGGAAGAAACAGCAGTCCTTATGTTCTTTGGATAATTAACTTCTTTTATAGGCTATTATAGAGGCTTAGCGGTAAACCTCCTCATAGCAAATGATACCGGGGCACATTATGGATAAGAAATGGGGACTTTATATCTCAGAGGGCCATTCTTTATTGCGGGAGCTGCGGGGCCTAATAATATATTCGGCCCCTCATATTCGGTGCTCATGTTAATACTTTCCATCACAGAATTGATAGTTTAATATATATAAAGAATAAAAACCTCTAAACTCAACGGGTCGGAGAGGATTGATTAAGATAGGAAGAAAGAATAAAAAACCTCTCGAAGTTTGAAAAAAGGCAAACTTAAGGAAGGAACAGAATTTATAGTTGGTTTCAATCAATCATCGTTCGGTAAAACTGTTTCGGTTCTGTCCGCGGCTCTCAACCGCATCGGTTTCATTCCAGCCGCATTCTCCAAACAAAGAAAACACAGAAGTTTGAACATTCCTTTCCATTACTACCATCATTCGCCACTTAGTAATGGAATCTGCATTCGATCGCCTATACATCACGTAGATTTTCCGATATTTATGCTCCCCATTTCATTCTTGAGTGTTGTAATTCGTCCCATTCCCTCAACATCTGGCTCCCCTAAGATATCGGAGGAATTCAACCGTGCGCACCGCGAAGAGAGACATGTTGTTGATCGCATCAGATTTTTTCCTCGCGACGGTCCAACTCAACATCTGCTGCACCGTACGGCGCACGCGCCCGCCTCCGCCCGGAGGAAAAAAGCCCTCCCTCAAGAAGCTTTGGCGCCAACGCTGCGAAAGAAAAAAAAACCTCTTCTCCGGTTCCCACCCACGATCCTCCTCCCACCACAGCCCCACCCCCTTCGCCGGACACCAAGACACGCGCTGCTTTTACGATTATGAAAACTCGCCATAATGTTTACGGCTTCGAGGCGGACCTCACGGTTGAGCAAGAGCATTAAGGCGCCCATGAGTAGAGGCGCTGCAGCTGAACAGTTCTCTCGCTGTGAGCACGTGGTTGAGCCACCTTCCAGTGGATGCAGTGTCTCTCAGGATAACAGCGGGTGGTTCATTTAGCCCTCAGTATACTTTGCGGTCTTCGAGTTTCGGACTTCAGGATGACTTCGGTTAAGGGCAGCCCGTGGTCCCTGTTCTGCGGAATGGTGCTACCCTTGGCAACGTTGGTGATGCTGCCACAAGGAGCGATGAACTTCTTCGTCGGGCCTTCGGAAGCTAGGATGCAGGTATGTCCGGAGGGGGCACCGGCAAGCAGTGCGAAATCGGATGCGGGCATTGTCTATTGATACAGATGTGCTATACTTTAGACTTCCTCTAAGGATGCACTTTCGATGTGTATCTGTATCTTGTTTTTCCGTAATGTTGATTCAGATATTTATATATTATGTATATCGTGTCTTGTTTTCTCCGTTTTGTCGATACAGATATATTTTACTTTAGGCTCCTTCTAAGGATGCATTTTTATGTATATTTTTCTTTTTGTTCCGTGCGATTGCATCGTAAATGCAGGAATAGATGTGCAAGATAAACTTTCTCTTTCATCCTTACCCTCGATGAGCCGAAGTTGCACCGTCTCTCAACGCCACTTGGCTCATCTTTATTCCGCGTCTAAGCTCGTCATGTGGATGAATTAGTTTGTGATGAAACCATAACTATTTCACCATCGTCTATGTCAATGTAAACTGCCTTTTTCGACTAACAAATCCTGTTCGATAAAAGCATCCTTTCGATAGAATCTCTATTGTGGTAAATTTCCAACAAACATCTGAAATTTGACTGTCTTTGTTTATTCAATGTTCGGGATATTTTGGAATGGTAAAATAAAGGTTATGAAAAATTAAGGAAAACTATTACGTTACTGAGGGAGAACTAACGTGAGAAAATTCTGACACCGGATCTCTGTTCTATCAGACTTTCATGTCCCTCTATCCTTGAGAGTTTTCCCTATGTTTACACATTTAAAGTCATCTCTATCTCTTTCTTATTGAAATGGGAATTATTTCCTTAAAAACAAATTTAAATTAATCAACACCTAAAACAGCAGGCTGTGCAAATCTGATTCGTAGACAATAAGTTTGTGTAGAAAAGTGTTAATTGGGGAACTTAATCATACTTGCGAATGGTATGAGTTGGAAAATCGTGGGTAACCTTTTATTTTCCATCTAAAATAATGGTAATTCAATTCATTAGCGCACGACATCCTAGTTTACAATTCTAAAAAATCATCTATCTTCTTAAGAAATTAGTGCCAAATGTATGCGGAGTGGACTTGTGAGTAATACGCAGTTCTCGAGTCATTGTTAAAGAACATCAATTAGACGCCAAAAGTCGACAAGTTCAGACATTATGCACCTTTATTATTCCGCATAAGCGGAGTGAGAGATAATGATCACTTCTTCTTCAGTTGTTTCTTTTGTTATGTCATTTCGATCAGCTGCGGCCTTGGCATGACGAAATGTTCTTTGTTCAGCCGTCGGCGACCTTGGCGATATCTAAGTTGTGACGGTATTGCGAGGGATTCCGTGGTAGTTTAAATGTACTCGGAAGAGTCCAGGACAAACAAAAGCTTTCCTCATACTTTGAGAAAACGATAATCTTTGGTTTGAAAATTATGGTTCTAGAATTAACGCTTTTAGATTGATTATAGGTATTAGTACCTGTGGCAACAATGCAACAAGCTAATAAGACTTATTATAGCATAAACAGTTTTACCTCAACTTTGCTCATGAATAAATTCAATGTGAGAAATTAAATACAAACATAATGAATCAAGCGTGTAACCTACATTAGATGTTCCTTTATTAACTTTTCACTCTCCATAGGCGGTAGGAAAATGTAGTTTAAAGCTACTCCTAAAACAATTTTCACGTAAGCTAATATCACTACTTTATGCTTTTCAATAATTCGTAGATTCAGTTTAGACAGAAGGATCTTCGGCTATATTTTTACTGTGTGATTACTATGAATATTAATTGATTCCGTTCACCTAAGATGGAAAATCGACATCACATGGATCATGCAAGAAATTGTGCTGATGAAAATTAATACTTTACCAGTTTGACGATCACTTCAATTAAGTGAGAATATTTTGGCATTTAATGGTATTTTAAAGATTGAAGACCTTTATTTTCATGTAACAAACCAATTCTTCGTTCTGAATACAGATTTTTACTTTTCCACAAAAATAAAAATCTGTACTCAGTTATTTATTTCCATCACATCTCGGCCGAAGCTATAGATTATACAATTCTTCGTTATTGTCTTTTGTAGAACAAAAAGATTAAAATAATAAAACGGCTGCCATTGATTATAACGTTGTCCTTTTACTTCATCATCTCTAAGGGTTCTCTCAAAAGGAACTAAAATTCCTCGTTCGGATATTTAAAACCCGTGTGAATGGGACTGCTTTAAGTTTAAAGTTCCCCAGAAAACACGCTCTTGAATGGCGAGCGTCAAATTGAATGAATGAAATCCGAATCCCTGCTGGCTTGACACACTGACCTCGGACATTTAAAGCTATGACGACGATTTATTTTATCGCTGCCTTTTCAAATGCGGAAATTTAAGTCTTAAATAGTCCTTATTTCCATGAAAAGTCATTTTGTGGGAAACGCCAAGAACGCCCAAAATAAGAGGGAAATAAACATACGGCTACCTCATTTCTTTTGATAGCATGGAAGTAATAGGAATTTAAGAAGGCAAAAGATTGGCTTGCAGATGGTTTAGTAAAATAGCTCATAGTTATTAACGTATTTCATAAAATTTTTATCAAAGCAATTTTTCAAATAACTACTACCTTAAATTTTAACTTTGGCTAATATAAGGCAGATGGCTTGTAGATGTGTGTAGATCGAACAGAAATTAAAACTCTTGAACTCGAACAATTGAAACAGTTGTTTATACCGTTCCGAATGTCGGATCCAAGCATTTACATTTTACTAAAGCGTAAACCAAAATTTATACTTTAAATTAAAGAATATCTGGTCTAATACTTTGACAATTCTTTAATATAGCAATGTATATTCTAAAATTTAATTGAGAAGCTACAGATACTAAAATACCTTTCAGAAGGGTCCAGAACAGAGGAGGAGGGACCTATGGCCTCGTTGGGTGTTCGTTGCATTTTTTTATCAGCCCTTGAAACAGATGCTCTTATTAAAATAATATTTTTCTAATCCTCCTAATGAATTCCGTCACGTGAGAAATAAATTGGAAAATGTTCTCGGAGGATACTCAGCGAACGAATTCATTTTCACACATAAAATTTGGATGCTTAATTAAGTGAATGTATGCAACGTGCTACACAAGAGTGGACTGATAGTTTCACATGCCGCCTCTCTTATGAGACAGAGTTGTAAATGTGACCTTCCGATGGAAAAAGGTTCCTCACCTCTGGTGTAGTATTTCAAGAGCCGGAGCGAGCCGTAACCGGTTCGAACCGGTTCGACGTAGGTAGACGGAAGGAAACCGGAATCGAAACTCAATTTATTGTGGTGGAGCGAAATCTTTTACGAAAAATATTGCTGTTCGATGCCATGGCATGCCTATAGAAATCTAGATAGGTGTATATCTGAGTATAATATAGGTGTTTAGAGTGCAGATCTTGACGTAATTATTTGTAATGGCTTAATTTTCATAAATTCATTCGAATACACTTGATTGATACGATGCCAAAGATTCCAACACAGTTCTGATTACTATTCGTTAGGGGTTCCCGAATAGCCCTGTTCGATTCCCGGCAGGGTCGCAGATGAACAAAAATGATCTCATCTGATCCAATATTTTATAATACTAAATTGTCACGAATAATCGTCAAGGGAGAATCTACATTATATATTCAGGAATTGATGATTGGATTCGTATCTGGGAAAGAAAAATTTTTAATATCTTGTTTTTTCTTTCATATGTTGAGAAAACGGACGTTTCACACAGCAATTACTTTCAGTTTCACTTTTAAGTATCCAGTGAGTTGGAGTTTAATGAATTTCGCTGGCTCAAAAGTTTGGAGCTTTGAGTGAGAAAAGCCTTCGAAATCGTAGGGTTCGTCATATTTAAGGACAGAGATGAAAAAAAACGGCGTAAAAGTTAATGAGTCTTTTAAAGTGCGAAAACTCACTGTAACCATAGAGAGGAGGTGAGCTTCCTCTTTATTTACAAACATTCATATCATAAATGATGGAATATTCAAAAAGCTTTTATATTGTACCTGTTGTGTCGGAAAACAACAGCAAAGTTTGAGAAGACAAATTTAGAATAAGTAACCAGACGTGTATATGCATTAATATAAATAATTACTAGAAAGTTCAGATTCTTCAGAAACCATCCATTGTGTTCATATCATCTGATTATTTCTGCGCATTTTTCATAGAGGCAATGATGGCAGTTCTTCTATTTGTGATTACGTTACTTAGATAAGTATTTTCTTTTCCAACGAGCGTTGAATGTTCAAAAATAGTACGGGAAAAGCTCATTTCAGCAGACTCACGAAACGCATTGTCCCTTCCTCGTAAATTATTCATTTGCTTTCAATTAAAATTCCTCCTTTGCCATTAGGGAAGATAAACACATTTACTCGTTTGCTTTACGGCAAAACACGCTTTCTCGAGGTGTAAAGGCAAATTGCCTATTTACTTTTGCATTCGTTTCTGCGGAGATTTTAGAAGGGATATCGAAAATTGCACTCAAAAAGTCATTCATATTTGTATATCCGAAATAAATATGTCCGTATGGAAAAATCTGAAAATAAAAAGAGCGGAATTCCGTAAATATGTGAGATACAAAGAGATGCTTGACGTTTATTGACGTGCATAATGACGAAAATAACTGTTTCGTAAGTACTCATGCATTCCCCATGTCGTTTAAGGGGTGACCATGAAAGAAAATGAAATATTCATACCGAAATTTATTCATGGTTCTGTAATTTTCGTAAATCTCCATTTGCGAGAAAAATCTCTCCCGAAATAGGTGATTTGTTAAAGTTTCTCACGTTCCATACATTACAATAATTTTTGAAAGTCCATCTCAGGCAATTTAACCTGTCGGGGATGAAAATGGCACTCTGTTATACTTAAACTATCTTCTTTAGCTATGCTGTAGATGAAATGGTTACTTAGTCATTAATTAGTAATAATCTCTGAGCGTTTCTTGAAATCGTGTTTATTTCAATTTACTTATGAAGATCAGAAAAAAAATTCCTAGAAGTTTCCATTTCATGCAGGATTTATGCAATCTTCAAGACTCTGAAATATAGTCATCACCTATAAGGTTATTTCCCGTAGTAACTTTTATAATTAAAAAATTACCTAAAGTATATTTAATCTACACATTTGTTTTGATGCTGCAAAATATTCTAAAATGTTTAAGGAATCTCTTAACTGAGTGTGTAATCCTGATTTGGGACTTCTTTCTTTTTTTACGAGTGTTCTGAAATTCAAAACCCAAGCCTCTCTTCTGATTTCTTTCGAATTCGAAAGGTTTTAGAATTTTACAGTTTTCTCAGAAGTTTGTTTTCGTTATAATTTTAGTAGTGACCTTTCCTATCAAGAAAGACGAAACCTATTTTAATTTATTTAAATATGCATGTTTATTACTGTATATATCTGAGCTTTCTTAACCAGAGTCGGTGAACTTTCAGTCTATAAGAAATTATGTATATATTTTTTAATCATGCAAGACATTCTTCGCTAGTATTTGATGGTTACTTCATAAATTGTAATTAATGGAATCGAACAGAATGGCCTCCCTTTAAAAGGGCTGTCCCTTCACCCCTACCCTAGGGTTTGACGTAGATTTTAGCGTTCAAGGGTGTTCTCTTTTCCATTTGCCCATTTTTGAAAACCGGCCAAGCAGTTTTTATCTTGATTCTTAACAAAGAATACAGGCAACTTTCGCACGTTTTTTTATATATATATCTTATATAATAAACACCTTTGTATATATATTCATTTATCCGATGTCAGATCCGAGCCCGTATCCCAATACGGTTTCCCGTAAGAAAACACAGGGAATTAATACCAATGAAAGGTGAAATACACCTATTTCTTACACCTATTTCTTATAGGAGTTACTGACATCGGTTGGATAAATATGTACACAACGGTGGTTGTTTTATAAGATAAGGACGATGAATACGCGTGAGAACGGCGATTTTTGCTAGATGGGGGGAAGAATCATTTGAAATATCAATCCAGAACGAAATGGATGGGTATCGAAAAAATATTAAAACGAAGGATATTTCTCTTTATACATTTATTGTTTCTGTTCATCTTTATAAAATGATTCCATTCTTTCATTGCTCCCTCTTCTTCTCCACTGCTTCTATCCTCAATTTCTCTTGCTTGTCACTTAAACATTCAAACCTCTGGATTCTACCTTTTAGAGAAGCATTTGAATATTCTTCTTTGAAATATATTAACAAATTGGATGCGTAGCAAAATAATTTCCGCAAAGAGCTTAAAAATTGTCTTGGGACACTGCTGACGGTGTTTTCTCTTAATCTTGGAATAATTTAATGAATCATCCATTATGTCTGTAATAGTAATTTTTAAAGATGCATCTATTTGTGTTACTTATCCTATTTCGCGTTATTTGGCTTATTAGTTCTAAGATTCCTAGTGATGTTAGGACTTTAGGCTTCTAAATCAAATTCCCCCCTCAGCTCCCAATTTACCATTTACTTATAACAGTAATATAATTTAAATCGTCATCCTTATCACCCGTAATTATTTTCAGTAAGTTTTCGTAGATGTGACAGTGAGGATCTAAACAATTTCACGAGGACTAAGCCCCTCTCTGCACCTCTACTAAGAAACGACAAAATTCCTTCATATCTAATGATTATAATCCAATAATAAAACTATTTTTTGGTGTTTTCTAGTAACTTCATACGAGCTGGGGAGTACAAGCGTACATATTAATAAAAAAGGAATTGAAATTAAACTATTCTATGCAAATTCTCGAATTATTTCATTCACGTTTAAAATATTAAGTAACAAATTACAGGGAAATTTACCGCTTACCTCCGACACCTAAAATTTACTTATTTAAAATAACATTTTTCAAATAACACTAGAAATTACTTATTTTATACCTTATCAGGTTGAATTACAGATTAAACGAATCTCCGATAAGCATTGTTATTATAGGCATTGATAGAATATAGTAATAGGAATAGCTTTTTCCTTAAGACTGGGAAACAAACAAACTCTATTTTGTCTTTTCCAAATTATTATATTTTCCAATTTCTCTTTCATAGCAAGTAAAATGATATGCATGAAATTGTTAATACTATACAAGAGCAAAGCTCTGAAAGAATTATACGGTAAGAAAATTAAATCTGGTGTATTTTGGATCATCCTAAGATTAATTATGCTTGTAATTGTTTCTTGTCGTACTTTTCTGAGCTTTCCAATCCCTGTATGGGTAGATATTTAACTCTCTCTAAGTTCTAAAAAAGACAAAAGTTATTAGACGAATTAAGGGGTGGGATAAGTTACCTGGAATTGAAGGAGAGGGAATGTAATAGGGAATGTGGGGGCACATGAACCTACCGAAAGGTAGAACACTTTATATACAAGTTCTGATTCGCAAGAATGGGTAAATATATGTACCTATTAGTCTCAATGCTTAATACAGACAATTTTTAGGTAGCAATTAATTTCATTCTGGGATGAAACTTCTATTAAATTAACTATGAGAATATATGGTATATAACTGTATTTTACTTTTTATGATTACATTAAAATTTTAAATGAATTCATAGTTTACATTAATTTCCACTATGAGCGTACCTACAGTTTTTCTGCATTGAAAGTTTTCCATTCACGGAATCAGATGTATAATTTAAGTTGATTATTTATTTTCATGAGAAGTTTAATTGTAATCATGAAGTTGAAATTCATTTACGACAATCATTTAAAATCATTACATAAGTTTTTAGACAGATTCAATTACATGTTAAGTGTGAGGACCCGAATTTAATATTTTTGTTTTTATTTCAGAGACCGGCAACCATTCTTCAACAATATAGCGTCAGGTCCACAATTAATTACCGCTATGCAATAACTTTCGTTAGCAGTGAAGTTATAAATCTAACTGATGAAGGACATCGCGTGAATTTCACCGTTATTCTGCCCGAAAATGCTTACATCTCCAGCTTTGTCATGTAAGTCTATACTGAATATCAATCTCAATCAACATTCATCAATGAATTTGTTGACGAGGATTGCATAAAAATCATAAAATTGCATCTCAAAAACATGCCAATAAATGAAATTTGATTCTCGCATTAAAAAATTGAAACCTATTTGCGAAAATTATCTTTTTTCGATTAAATTTTGATTTATAACCTTACGATTAACGATCCAAAGGGAGATTCTTTAATCGGTGATACTGTAAAATAAAGGCTCAAATAAATCCTGTAAATTCCCTCAAAGTTATGACTTCAAACATTCTAGTGAATAAAATATTTACACCTCTTAAGATTTTTGTCTGGATATTTTCTCCTGAACGCTGAGGTGGAATCATAAATATAGCCGGAGCATAAAAATGGTTAATGGGAAAGACATCCTTGCCAATTCTAATTTTGCTCATCATTTGTCATCCAGAATACCTCTTGCTATTTCCGGTAATACGGAGATGTGCAGAAAAATATAAAATAATTTCGCCGCAGAATTTAAAGAGAATGACACATGGCTTGGCTAGAAAATTCCAAAAAATTAACGAGTTCTTGGAATTACTGGCCGAAGAAAATTATTTTTTTCGTGTTGACTCATGAAGATTGAGCCAGTTCGAAAGAACGTAACTGCAATGATGGGAATCTATCGCTGTTTCTTGAAAATATCGTTATTTTCTATTCGTGCTCTTTGTGTATCACTTGTGCTATATTCCCCCTCACTTTCAATGATTAAAATATTGGGGAGGGTTCTCTGTTAGCCGAATGAATCATGTGTTCGGTTGAAGATGTCCCGGGATCGATTTCCAGCTGGGGCCTATGAAGGTGCAAAATAACCTCAGCTGTCGAAGAACATTCTTGAATACTAAAAAATTAGGCAGTAGAATTGTCAGTTGTGGCCTATAATTGCATTAAATTACTTTTTTAGTCCTACAACTCACACGATCCTTATCACTTTATTAAATTTCATGTTTTCTAAATATTTTCTCAAGTTGATGAAATAATTGAGTTTCCTATTTGCTATTATATAAGAGAAAAGAATGGAAGGCTTAAATTTTAACAATACATAATCATGATTATTATATACGATTTCTAAAACACCCGGATTTATTGTAAAATATACTATATATTTCGTACAATGTAATTTAAAGTTCTGATTCTAACATTTATTTTAGATTTCCTAGATTATTTGAGATGATTTCTTCCAGTATCATATTTAATTGTAGATGAACATTCAGTACTGGAAATGCTTTTTAGAATTATTAACTTAATCTTGTACACTTTGAAAGAACGTAGTCACAAATAAAGCCTTGCTCACTGGCAGGGTAAACGCAAAGTTGCTTCACATTCGAATATTATTACCAGTGAGTATTGCAGATTTATTTTATATGATGCTCTAAACTTATTTTTTTATTTATATAAAGAATTATCTTCCAAAAGCTCATCTATCATTCATTGATATCTAGTTTCCCAATAATAAATTGTCTCAGTACCGAAAATTCAGTCATCATGTGCAAATGAGACGGAAAACATATTAATGAACCAATTCAGTATGGCATCACAGCATTTTTAATAATGAGATTTTTTCACTTCTATTTTATCATGGTTATTTTTCATTTTTTTGAACTCCTTATCTAGGGAAGTTGGAGGTCAGTTATATGAAACTAACGTCACGGAAAGGGAACAACCGGATGGCCATTTGGATGAAATAGAAGCTGTCAGGTAAGAACTATAGCCAATGAATAATCATCCATTACAATTTTCCTCTAGTAATTTATAACCAATTCATAAATTTATTAACATTTCCTCGTACATTTTATTTTTGCAGACTGCGGGATTCAAATGTTTTCCGGGCGTCCGTGTGCTTGGCTGGAGGAGGAACACCGGCAAGATTTTATTTAACTTACGAAGAGCTTCTGCAGCGAAGATTGGGAGCGTATCATCATGTGATTAACCTGCATCCAGGACAAGTCAGATATGATGGTTTCATATTTAACATTATATACATTGTTTTCTTAAAATTACTCTATTTATTAAAGATTTAAGTAATTATAGAAACGAAGAGAATTATTTAAATACTTTCCACTACTAACTCTTTAACAATTGTTGAATTATGTATTTATTTAGAAGAGGAACTTTCATTTTTAGATTGAGCTCCTTGATCATGGTTATCAGCAATCTAGATTTTAAGGTCTTACTCAAATATTTTCTCGAAGATATTAACTTATATTTCTTCTCTAGGTGGCCCAAAATTTGTCAGTGGAAGTGAGTATTCGTGAAGGAAGAAATATAACTGCTCTTAGAGTTCCAAGTCTCCTTTCTGGCGATGAAATAGACCTTTTATCGGAAGAAGGTTAGTCACACTCCACATAGTCATTTCCTTTGATTTTATTCTTCCATTTAAGTTGTTACCGAATATCCTCCTTCATAACTGACTGGAGCATATCTACATGAGTATTTTAATGTATAATATTTATTTAACTAGAAGTTTACTTTTTTAACTGCATGTTATTCTCCCATTGATTGGCTACATTTTTTTCCTCCGAAATCTCATGCGGGATTAATGCCTTCTAGATAAGCGTTCCTGGATATTTTCACATCTTTATTTCTAGTCTAACACAATTCTCTCTGTTTATCAACCACCTTTTGAATTGATAAATGACGCTCACTTCGTTGCTCAACTTTTTCTTGTTGGTTGTATCCTTTATAAGATCAACAAAGTAATGAAAATAGAGGTTTCAAGCTAAAAAGGCGATTTGTGCGTGTGTAGTATATTATGATAACGACACACAGACATCGATCGATATCGCAAGTTGCGCGAGGAAAGTTGAAGTGTAGCATCTGAAACGTAGGCCGCCAGTTTAGCGTCCCTGATTTAGGGGCTTTTGAATATTCGTGGATATTTTGTATTCTTTGCCGCAAATAAATTGTGATTGCACTCTGTCCGAAGCGCGCCTCATTCACGGACACTATATTGAAAACTGTCTGATGGTTTTGAATCTATTTTAGGGTG
Source organism: Pachydiplax longipennis (assembly GCA_036926295.1). NCBI lineage: Eukaryota > Metazoa > Arthropoda > Insecta > Odonata > Libellulidae > Pachydiplax > Pachydiplax longipennis. The sequence goes on from JAVFKF010000012.1 coordinate 26,523,518, forward strand.
ACAAAACAATTTTACATGGTGAGAGTAAAACTAATTGAAAATAATCTTTTTCCGGCAAGAATTAGTGGAGAAACTTTTTGAATTACCCTCGTCATACTGAGCGTTACGAGATGTTGAATATATTAACCTACCGGAATATCATTCCAAACGGATCATTCTTCATTTTTGTTTTCGAAGGACGAGGTAAAGAAGATTCTATGATATTATTTCATGATATTCTAGTCTTTTGCTTATGACTCATTTCTTCAAAACCCGTTGAAAATTATTCACTCCATACTTTTTGAGAATAAAATTTAATGGATCGATATCACTGAAAAAGTTGGAGGAGATTGGACGTTGAACACTGTGAGTTGAACTTAATATTTCCAAAGTATGATCTTAAAAATATGTATATTTGAATGAAGTCATGAACTGATTGGAAATTATCTTAATACTAATTTATTTGACGGAATCTTCTCATTTTTAATATTTTAACATAAAGACTTGCGATCTTAATCAGCAATTTTTTGTATAATCTATTTGATTATTTACCATATGAAGTGCATTTATTATTTGGTAATTATACATTAAAAGTAGTGAGATTAAAATTATGAAATAGCCAAGGAAATAAGGTAGCTCTTTAATTTCTTCAGAATATCTCTTTGTTTGTTCTAGAGACTATACCTTTGATGCAGGTGAGGATGATATCTCCAACAGAAGCATTGATAACATTGAATCCAACACCTGAAGAGCAGCTTCTATGGCAGAGGCAGCGAAATCTAACTAATACTCAGAGAAGAAAGCTGGAAGCTCGTGAGGGGGGCATTTATGCAGAGAGAGGACTGGAAGGACAACTTCTGGTTCTCTATGATGTTGCCAGGGATCCGTTTCCTAGTCGAAACTCTGGTGGGGAGTTTGTGGTAAGAATGACTCTTTAAACTGATATTTACTTTATTCTTTCTTTCTTTCAGTGTATAACCTCTAGCTTTGATCAATTTATATGACAAGGTGAATTTAACCAAGAGATCTCAAGCTTTCATTATCCATGTGGATGAAAGCAATTTATAATAAGAGAGACACACAAATCATCAGATCTTGCCACTGGTTTTATTCCAACACCTCATTAAATACAAAGGTGAATCCTTAAGTAAAGAAAATTTTTACCTGATGTTATTTTCACTGACGAAGGGAAAATATTCTCATTTTTTTCTCTCATTTATTCTCATGCTTACTGAAATAATCATACTGTGAATTATACACTTCTGGCTATGCTCAACTAACTATTTTACCTTTTCTAAAATGAAGATTTTCAGTTGCTCACAAAGCTATATCTACACGATTTGCTGTACATTACTACATACACTCCCAAACTACAGCCATATGGTGTTAAAATTTTACTTCATTTTTGCCAGTGCAATATAGAAGATCACACCATGAAAGTTGTGGTAAGCAGTGAGACAATGATCCATATGATTCTTTGAATAATTGGAACAAGAAGGAAAGAATAGACTGGAAGCATCTCTCTCCCTCAGCGTGTAATACATTCAAATAATAACCATCCTGCTAGGCACTGATCCTAGTAAAATTTTTGTATGTGAAGGGACCTTTTGTGGCAAAATTCCAGTTGTAAGTTGAAATTTTGAAAGGCTACCTGTTGCATTTTTTGAAGACTCTTTGGGGCATGTGACTGCCAGTAATTGATAAGAAATATAGTGTATAGGGATACTGCTGCTCTATGATGGCATAAAGCCACTTTCAACAACTGTGAATACGTTTGAATGGCTGTTGAATGTTTGATTTTTATTGCTTCTGCATCCTTCTTACAGCCTAGATCCTGTCCCAGCCCTACAGCCTGTTTACCTCATCTTCAGCTTTGAAAGACAATCTGTGGTCACTGATTTAGCTTGGAAGTGTATGACTAGAAATTGGAGTAAATGTGACATTGTGAGAGATTAATGAGCTGCATTTTAGAGTGGCTAAATAAGCTTACACCAGAAGTATATCACAGTGACAGATGACTAAGTTATTAAGAAGAGTGACATGTTCATCTACTCTCCATGAGCGGAAAGAAAGATATTATGTGTACAATATGAAATGGCACCCAATGTGCATCAGTACTTTGGATCATTCATAATATGATTCCATCCTAGCGGTAGGATGCAGGTGACAAATTGTGACTTGCAAAAAAGTCTCTGATTGAGGAATCCTAGTCTGTAGATGATTGGATGGTCGTCATGTAATGCTTAGAAATGTTTGTACTTATTACAAACTGCAAACCAAACATGCCAGAATTGACCAATAAGGGTGGGGTAAGAGAAAAAGGCATCCAAAAGGCGATGATTAATATAATGCATGGCGATGAAGGATATGGTTTTCTAGAAGAGTATTAAATATAAATGGCAGGAAAATACTGCAATAAATGTTGCTGTTAAGAGAAAATGATGGTGACTGAGGCTTCATTGAAGCAATGAAGCAGCTGAAGAATCGATTTAATGTGAACAAGGAAATATTCTGGAAGGGAATGGGGAAAGTGAGAATAAAGTAACAATATAATAGGAATGGTGAGATAATGAAGAATGAGTACAAAGAGAGAGAGAATATTTTGTGTAGTTTAATGGAGATTCTTAAGGTATATCTGATAGCTGATACTGAATGTTACATTAAGTACAGTAAAAATCTAGGCAATGCACAAAATCAAGAAGTACATGAAAACCTTGAAAAATGGGAAGGCTACAGATGTAGAAAGGATATCTATTAAAGTGCTGGAGTATGGATGAGCTAGGATTATTTGTTAGATGTGCATAATCCATTGCAATCTTGCGTCAGACTCTGGAATTAGATAGTTGATGGGCATATTCTTCTATAAAGTTAGTTATGTAAGGTAATATTTAAAATTGTTAGACTTATTCTAAGAACCAGTTTCAGTTCAGTAATTTCAGGAAGGGATACATCTTCTTGGTTTTAAATGTGTCTTCCTTAAGACAATTTCTATTTCAATTTTCTAATCTAACATTTATTATGTTATTCTTTCCCTCCTTTACTCTTACTTTTAGATGAAAGATGGCTACTTTGTCCACTTCTTTTCTCCATCCACTCTTCTTCCTTTCAACCGGCATTTGGTTCTTGTAATAGATGTGAGCAAGTCTATGTCTGGCGAGAAAATGTCCAACTTGAAAGTTACTCTGATGGAATTGTTGGACAGCCTAAAGAAGACAGAATACTTCAGCATTATAAAATTCCACGATAAAAAATCTGTAAGTAAATCATTCCTTGTATCTTTATGAATTCTTTCTTTCTATTGCAATCACTTAATATCAGACCTGGGTTTCAGGTTTGGAGTCCACTTCGAAAAGATGGCCAAACTCAGAAACTCAGAGTTATTCCAGCAATTTCAAAGTATGTGAAGAAAGCCAAAAGGCATATATCTCGATTGAAATCAACAGGAGGTTTGTTGCATTTTGTTCTTCAGCACTTGTAGTTATTGTTTTCAATTGAAATTTTTATATATTTCTAAAATATTCTTAAAAAGTATGAAGAGATAAATTCTCCCTAATCACTACAGACAAGATTTTCAAGAGAACTGCAATGTAATTTCCATTATATGAATTAAAGGGAAATTAAGCTATTTCTAAGAATTCATAATTGGAATTGGTATTTCTATATGCTGCTTTATAACTTACAAAAATAACTTTTTTTAAATTTCTTGGAATACTTTCTAAAATTGTGATTAATTATTTGTTTGAAGCAAATAAATGTATGTCCTATTGTTATGTGATAAAATAATTTTAGCTGTACGGTAATACAGCAATGGAAATCAGATTAAATATTTAAGTATTTGAAATATGTCTGGTATGCTATGTAAGTAATGGGAGATATAATTATTCATTGAAATACTAACCATTTGCAGGAACTAATGTAATATCTGGACTTATGAAAGGGATATCAATAGCCAGAAAGAGTCAAGAAATAAAGTCAAATTATACAATATTTCCAATGATTTTTTTGGTAACAGGAGGACAACATGACCAGGTAGGAACAGAAATTATAATATAACAGATATTATATTTCATAATTGTAGTATGTAATATCTGTTCTCCAAAACAAAATACCAGTCACAAGAATGAAATTGATATATTTTTTTTTAATATCTAAATAAAATCAGAGAAATCCAATATTTTAATTGTTGGTGATATTAAACATTATCATTTTCTTTGGTGATATTGGTATGCTTTTAACTTAGAAGTTGTAAAAAAACAAAGGCAAAAGTTTTGAAAATACACCAAATATTATGGCTAAATATATTGAGTCAGTCAATAAAGTGCATTATTAAGATATATTTATTTTAATAGTGATCAATAATTTAAATATATATTGTTTTGATACTAAAATGTTATGATGTTATTCATACAGTGATTGTATTATTTCTTGAAATTTAATTTAGCGTGGTATGAAAACTTCCATCTGTTAAAATATCTTAAAAAGCATAGTTAAAGAGTTAATTAAGCTATACTTTATTTATCCAAGCAAAGCTCTGAGGGAGAATCAAAAAGAAAGGATGAGAATGGTCAGAAAGTGTCTGAGGAGAATGTCTTAGGATCCTTTGGAGAGCACTGGGAAATTCCTGTGTTCTGTCTAGGATTTGAACCAGATTCAGATATGCCACTACTCAGAGCTATTTCAAGACGATCTGCTGGAGGTTGGGCTCGCCAGGTTTATCTAGCATCTGATGTGAAACTGCAGATAAGTGAGCTGCTTGCTGAAGCTTCTTGGCCTGTCCTTGGAGGAATACGTTTCTATTACTGTCGCAACCCAGGAGGTTTGGAGGTGAGTGTTGAATGATTGCTCATGCTCTTTCTCTTGGTATAAAATCATGGAGAGGGATTAGATATACCATATTTAATGATAAATTACTTTGGTGTTGGTATTCAAACATTTTGGACTTTTCATTGCATAAGTTTCTCTTGTTTTTTCCAAGAATTATTGGTATAAAACACAAAAATACAGTTTTAGGTATCTTTAGAAACTCCTGCTTTACAAAGCCTTATATTTATCAATCTTTCTTCAACCAGATATTAAAATACTCTTAAAATGTAAATTCCTCATTTGAACCTAATATATGCTCATAAATATGTAACATCTACTCAGGCAGAATGAAAATGAGGTAATGAAGATGCTAGTTGAATCTAAGCCATTAAAATTTCTCAATTATATTAATTCACTCATTAAAATAGATTTAGTAGTGCTGAAATACTTACTTATATCTACAGAATTAGTTTGCATCTATTGTGTTTCTATCTTACCCTATTTTTAGTAATATTTTAAAAATAGAAGTGAATATTAAAGCTTTTTTAATATTTATCTTTGATATATTTTTAGAGAAACTTTAGAATTGGAACAGAGCATGCAGTTTTCTCTGAAAAATTATGCCTTACCTATAAATTCTTGCTGTTTTAACTTCTGCATGGAGCAAGTTGTTTCATGGGCGTTTAGCTAAATTTATGTCTGTATCTTAGTAGTGAGGCTTGATACCCTATATCGTGTTTTGGTTATTACCTAGGAGGTTAGCTTGTATGTAGTGTTGTGTCTGAGACTTACTTATACTCTCTCATTTTTGTTTTATAGCATCTATTGAAATGTTCATGTCAACATTAATTTCAATGTATGCTGAATTCCAAAAGTTTTTCCTGTTTTTATAACATAATTATATCAATTATTTTTTATATATACAGTTAATATCTTAAAGTAATGTGTATTTTTATGATCATATGGATGATAATTTTGTAGTGAAGAAAAATTATAGATTCATTCTGCTAATATTGGTATAAATTTGATGTGGATGGGTAAATTTAATTATGGTATTTAATGTTGCTTTTTAGGTTGATCTATCAAGCCTTACACAAACTCGCTTCTACTCTACAGTTTCGGGTTCAGAGCTTGTTGTTGCAGGAAAGATTAAAAACTATGATGAAGAATTGATATTAAATTCTATTTCTGATAGAGATGCTCAATATGATAATTGCCCCAACAACCATAAAATGATAAGTGGCATCATAACTGCAAATTCAACTAGAGGAAGAACACGTTTCACATTCAGGTAGAGGAACCATTTTCATGATGCTTACTCATTATTTAATTGAACTAAATTTAACCAAAATAAAACCAAAAACATGTAGAGCTAAGTTGTATTCAATTATCTCTTATAACCATTAGATACTGAGAAAATTATTATTTTTCCCAGTCATTATAGAATTACAGTAAATTAGGTTTGTGTATGATCTGTAGATTAAATAGACATACTTGCATGAGGATAGATAGATACATCCTTATGCTGAAGTGGAGTGTAGTGGCAAATTCAGTAGGTCCAGTTTTATACATATTAAAGTTTTTTTATATATTTCTCAAATAAATCATTGTTAAAAAATATTTCTAATGATCAAGTATTATATTCAAGTTAATATATTTCTAATTTATTTTAATGGAAAAGTGTGAATATGTGGGGGTTTTCATACTGTGTACCTTTCGAGAAGGTGAAAAGAGAGGTCCTATTTAGAAAAAATCCGTTCAATGGTGCCAGCTTCTTCCAACTATGCAGGACCAATCTTTTAACTAGAAGAAATATGAAATGAAACAAAAGGGTGACAAAAATCCCTTATTGTATGCAAGCTCATTATGTGCACACTGAAAAGCCCCTTTGCTCAAGTCTGAACAATCAAACCCTACCCCATCCTCTCTTATCCCTGAATTAGCACCAGTGACCCTCTTTTGCTGAATATAATTGGCATCGTAGTTCCCTATAATTTTTTCCATCTTTGACCAGTAAGGAAATGAATGTAGGTGCTTAGTTTATGGAGCTGCATCACTATTCCCAAAAGAGGTTTTGAGTTGCAATTTCCTGATTTCCTTTATATAAATGACAAAATGAACTATTTAGTCCTGCTATGCATTTGAGATTTGTAAAATCATTGATTAATTGTGAAAACTAAGACTTTCACATTTTTCAATAAATAGTAAATTCTCAACAAATTAGTAGGGTACCACTTAAATACTATATGACCTCCCAGCCACCCACCTTGAGCACCCTGAGTGAACCCTGATAGGCATTGTGGAGAAATATCTCTTTATGGATGACAAAGCAATAGTGGCAATCTGGAACATTCATTTGAACCAAAAAGCCAAATTCTGCCATAATGGATTTTTATTTTAGAGTATATATTTTGGTCCCTTTCTTGAAACCTATAGTATGAAGATCATTCAGTTCTATGAAAAAGCAATTTAGTGAAATATTTAGGTTCAGAAGACAATTCAGAAAGGCAAGTTAAAATTAAATGCATCAGCTGAGAAATGAAGAACAGTTACTCTAAAAACTAACCAATCAAAAATCTCATCAGTGCTATTAGTTTCCAAGATTTTGCTTTGATGGACAATCGAAAATGAATATTAAGAGAAAATAAATTTTCAGCTTTCATTACATCAGTGAATTATGAAACTTTTAAATGCTTATTCTTCTTAATGGATCCTATTCTATCTATTGGGTGTTGATAAACTTTTAAATACTTTCCTTTATATTATAATTATTTCAGTTTCTGTGAGAGAGATGAGGAGAAAAGATGCACTATTGTATAAAGATTATATTTATTCTTTTCAATAAGTATCAACTTTTATCTGTAGTCTATTTAATAGATCTCAATTATTTTCAATTTGAGCAATATCATTGTAATATTAATTCATTTCTCTTGTTCTCATTTGTGTATGAAATAGGCCTACAATTGCAAACTCATCATTTCCAATAGAAAGACTATGGGCATACTTAATGGTCAATCAGCTTACAGAACTTGAAGCTGCACAGAAAGTATGGGGTCCATTTTGGACTGAAAAAGTACTGAATGGAGGGTTTACCTTGAGAGATTACTACAATGAAACATATGGAAGGAATGAATTTGATGGCATGCCAGCAGATGCTGATGAAAGCAGTGCAGCTAAAGCTTTGGCTAAAAAGGTATGTATGTACAAAAGAAAACACTTCTTAAATATTTAAATGTAAAAATGGGACTACAATTTTGACCCAACTATCCATATTTTTAATGATTTTATGAGGAAATGTCATTTTTTTTTAATTGGATCGTATTAGTTGTTGAAAAATGACAATTTCTTTATTATGCAGTACAATATGTTAATAATATTTTATTCCTTGTGCTCCATTATCTTTTTAAATAAGTTTACCTATGTTTATATATTTGATATATAATTGTGAACAAGGTACTGCTTTGAGTATTATGTCAATATATTCATACCCTGCAGGTTACGCACTACTTCGCAGATGTTCTTGGTTGTGTGAACAATAAGAAATCTTTCTATAAGAATTAGTTTTAAGTTAATTTTGATTGCTGGCATGTTTTATTCTTATTGTAATTTATTAATAGTTAAATTTAATAACAGTGTGAGTCTAAGGTAATAGGTATCGTGTTTTTAGACTCGCACTTTGGCCAGGGTAATAGGATTAGCTGTAGCTTGTTACTGTTAACCTGTCCAATGATGGAATGCAACAAGGGAAATAAGTGGACAGGAGGGGAACATTTGTGGGATATCTGCCTGCCATGCATGATGTGTAGTGAGAGAATTCCATCTCTGAATAATATTTCCACTGCAGGAAAGATTACATGACTCTACTCTGAGTAAGCTCTGCTTCCCCTATTTTCTAAGATGGATTAGGCATGCCTGTGCAGAAGACTACTGAGATTCAGCCAAGCTATCATGAAAGAGCTAAAGCTCCTAAGGGAATATTCGTTATGGTTTTTGGTTTTTATGATAAAAAACTGTTAATATTTGTCAAATTCAGATTTTTATACTTTGGTTCAGTTAAATTTTATTACATTTTCAGTACTACTAATGTTTATGTTATGCTTGTAGATTATTATACCACTGGACACATCAGAGTGATAGTTAATTTTTTAATAAAAAATTATGTAAACAACCAAAAATTATTATTTTTTTAGTGATTATTTTCAAGCATTTTAGTATTGATAGATTCTTAATACAAATATCATGGAATACCAGATTTTGGACAATCTTTATAAGATAAAGATTATTTTCATATCCTGAGACTTATATAATAATGAATGCATTTTATAATATAATTTTGGTCTAATATATGCTGCATATGATTGAATCCTGTTACAGAATGTGGTATTTAATATTTTTAGTACTCATTTGTGAGTCCTGGTATGACTCTGAAATTTGCAGAGCTGAAGGAGCCATGGGAATATTCCTATCCTATTTCATCAAGCATCTATGGTAAAAAATTCATATTATTTTCTTACCCTTCCCTTTGCCTGAATTTAATGGATTGGATATGCTTATCGGTTTTGAAAATTAAGAGTATCTAAAAACTTGAATGAGAATGCTTTTAGTGTATAAAAAAGATTGGAATGATAACTGTCAGAGATTATAAGGTCTGTCTACTATATCAAATGAAAACTATTTTAAATTAGGAAGTGGTAATGCATCAATGTATGCCATATTAGTTCATTGATACTATAGTTAATGGGCTACTCTATCAATATTCTGCCTTGATTGCCAAGTTTTTTACCCTCTGGGCATTGTTTCCCTCAGCTGATGGTCTCCTTTTACACATTAACTCTGCTAATCACCTTTTGGCATGTGGTAGGGGATGCATGTTCTGTTTAAACTCTTTTCCTAATCTGCTACCGGTTGGAATCATTTCCAGAAAAATATATTTTTGTATCAGCCAATCATAGCTTGCATTTATCTGCTACCCCATTTTCTCCAGGTATCTAATCCATCTATAGTAGTAGCTTTGTGAATGAATATCATCCTCATTATTTTCTAGGCCTTAATATTCTCTTTTTGTAGTGAGCAATTTTAATTTTTCATTTCCTCTAATTATTCCCTTCTCATTTCTGGAAATATAATAAATCTGATGTCTGCAAAGATAAACATTTCTCAGTATGTGATTTAAAATTGTATTCATAATTACAGGATGTCAAAATAAAGACCACTTCATATGTTTTGTGAAAATGAAAACAGTTAGTCTAGACTTCTATTCTAAGTGGCTCATATTGTATCATGATAATAATTTTAATTACAAATACTATGGTGATAAAAACAATAGTGTCCTGTTTATCTATCTATCAAATTCTATTTAACGCATCTCTTATTCAGTAAAAATAATCAAAGAGATCTAAATTAAATGTCCTACTGGAAAAGATCAGTTTGGTTTTCTATGGAGGGAAAGGGATCAGGGATACTATGGGAATGATGAGGAAAATTGTTGGCATAGAATTAGTAAAGATGGTAAGACATGCAGACAACAAAGATGTTATATGTGGTTATGAATATAGTTTATGAATACTAATTAATTTGCTAAATAATAAAGCAAGGAAGTTTGGGATGAAATAAATTACAGAAAAAATAAAACTATGAGCTTGACTTAAATTTTCTAATTATTACTTTTTTACTTTAAATAAATATAAAATATGTTTTTGGGCATAATTATTACTAAGCATTGTTTTGAATCTTTTCTGATTCTTCGTTTAATTTTCTACATGGCAATTATTTACTGAAGATAGGAGAGCCAATAACCATGGAAGGAAGGCAAGATTAAAATCAGGTTATGGGGGATACATAAGTGATGAGCTGGAACAATTGAGGTTTGATTATGAGAGGAGAGGGGGATGCCATGACCAGGATGAAGGTTTATTTTGGCAACCTCTTCCTCATAAACTTAAACCAGCTTCTCTTTGCAGCCTGGGAATTCACAACTCATCCTGCAATTTGGATGAAAATAAGGATGATAATAAAGGTGGAAAGTGTAAGTTAATATCTTAGAAAATATTTGATTGCCAATTTACTTTTCCTAGAATTTGTAATAAAATATTTTATGCAGAAAAGCTGTTTGATGAAATTAACCTTTTGGGTATACCTTATAAATGGAAGAATATGCTTGCTTATATCTTATTTATTTCCTTGAATTATGTCTTGTGTACTGGCTGAAATTCTGTTTGATTTCTCTCTAAAGTTATTTTGTCTTAATATTATGAACAAAAGGTATACATAATTTATGTAATTTGTCTCTTAATCAGGTGTACTATTAGTTAGTAACTAATATCTTGTGTAAAGTTAGCTCTTTAATGCTAAAATATGGAACATCATATAGTAAACAAAGGTTTCTTAACTTTCTAGATCCATTAGTAATGTCCCTGGAAGAAATAACTTGGCTGAAAGATTATAGAAGAGGGTATGACCTGATACTGCCAAGGAGAAATAATAACTGTCAATATAAAAATAAGTGTCAGTTGAAGATTGGCATTGGGGAGGTGAGAAATTAAATCATCTTTATGGTTCCATCATTATATTATGTTACCTATTCAGTATTTCATCTTCTCATAAAGAATGATAATCATAATTTATTTTCATTACACAACTTGTGTTCTTATAAATTTATATATGAGCAATTACTTTTTCATTAATATGAAAACTATAATTAAAGTGAAACGTTAATTTATTTCAAATTTTTTTGTAGCTTCTCTTTAATGAATGAAATTCATAAATTTTACTTTGAATCTCAATTTAACTTCAGGAAAATCGAGAATATGGAAAGTGCAAGACACCTCTTGGATATTCTGGACATTGTAGGCACCTACATCATTGTATAATGAAAGAATTTGCCTCAGACTTCCAGTACTTTCTTAAGCACATGTGCCATATTGGAAGGTTAGCTGCATTATTTTTAATTATATACTTATATGAAGGCATATACTTATACTTCACTGCATAAGAAAACGAAATAATATTCCACAATATATCGTAACTCATCTTCTTCATGGTTCCCAAATTTACATTTACCATACCTGTCCTCTTTTCATCTTCCATTTAGATAACATATGTTTCTGCCACAAGCGCAATAAAATTCTTTGGGAAACTTCTCTGAATCTTCATAGGAGTATGGTATATGAATAGGAAAATTCAGTAAATCTGTTAAGCTTCATCCATACATTTATTCCTTCTTTTGAAACCTTGATTGCCTGTAGTTTCTTCCCTTCTTATTTAACTCTCTTTCCCACATCTATCTTCCTGCCAACATATCAGCATGTATTTCTTTTGTACTCGTTAACATCTTAAATTGTCAAAATACTCGCATTTTCTCATTTTTACCAATAGATATGTACACCTCTCAAATAGCTGCAAATGTCTTACCACTTTTAGCTCAATAATCTTCATACTTACTCTTTTGCAGTTATTGTTAAATTTTGGTAATTTCCTTATATATCTTTGAAAATTGAGAGCTCACAGTATGTCTCTAACATCTTTGCAGTATAAAATGTAGATTTACTATGAATATACAATATAATTATTGAATTTTAATTTCCTTGCTTTTCAGCTCACCGGAGTACGTAGGGGTTTGCTGTCCTGATTATTTGTACAAAAATAACATGTTTTATGGAAGTTAATAAGAAACCAAAGCTCTTTTTTAACTGAATAGAGTAGTTTTACTACAATTGTTGATATGTAAAGTGATGATCACTTGAAAGATGAAGTACGCTATTGGTTAATGCATTCCTTTTCTAAATAATTATTTATTTTACTTGGTGTGTATGAAAGAGTTGCCTTTCTAAATATGTGAATAAAAACAGTTTCTTGCAATTTTTATTTTATTTAATCTGTTTTAGTTTAAGGTAATATCTTGATGGGTTCCATATTTTAGGAATAGAATTTTTATTAAGACCTCATAATAGTTATATATTAGGTTTATTTTTCCTCATGCATCAATTATGTCATTTTGCTTAAAATATTATTATTTCTTCCTTGAGTTTTTGATAATATTTTAACCTGTGAAACTAAAAACAGTTTCCTTTAATTAATTAAAAGGAAATTTCATCTCAACAGTATTGCTTCAAATTCTTTTATGGTAGTAATTTCTTAGGGAATGATTAAAAAATAAGAAATTTGAAAGCTTTTTGAAATATTTAGAAAAACATTTTTTGTTAATACTGTGCATAGAATATAGTATATAAATAACTCACATTATATCATATAATATTCCTATAATAAATTCGAGGTGGGAATCTTAGCTTCTGGTAAATCTATTTTTAACTTTCAATTAAATTCTTTACTTTCACAATGAAGACCAATATGCTTTACTGTATTAAGAATGATAGGAGATTTGAGTCTATATTTAATCAATTATTGTTTATCGAATGAGTGATGAACTCTTTGAAATTACCATGCGTAAAACTTGTGTTAAGGTTGAAATAGGGAAATTCTATGATATAGAGTTAGCATATACTGAGAGGTAAATACATTCAAAGTTGACATTTACATTGAGAGTTAAAATTACAACACCTCTTACAGCTGATTTATTGTATCTATGTGTATACAATAAGTGATTTGGCATTCAATTCATAATTTGTTTCATCATCTAAGCACAAGACATTGAATCTGGCAAACTTTCTTGTGTCAGAAGTGAGTGAAAATATTCTCAAAATGTCATATGCATGTCTTGACTTATGCAAAAGGATAAAAAATCATGATTGAGCTCCAAGCTGTTAAAAATGTTAAACTATTTTCTCTTCGCCATTAATTCTTGGGAACATGCATTAAGAAAAGGATGCTTGTTATAGTAAAACTAATCAAATGGCATGGTGCCATATCTAAAAATTACAGGAGAGCCTGAGTTTATACATGAAGGAGTTACAGTAGTTAAGTCACCCAGCTTATGAATCAAATCTTGTAGGGTTATCTACTAGATAGTATAAACAAGAAATTTAACTTAAAGTTACATTTGGATGACATAAGCATGTGTATTTGGTAAGTGATTTTAAGATAAAAGTTTAAAATTCTCTTTCTACAACTAAGAGAAAATTTAATTCTAAAAATTCATGTCTTCTGATTTGTGTCAACTCCTGATTTTTGTTAACTCCTACCTTGAGATGCAAAAGGATTGTTTAAATCTGCATGGAAATTGATGGTTTTTAGTATTATCTCACCTAATCGAGGCACAATATTCTGTGATAAAATTGTTCCATTGTAAAACCTTCCTATTAACTCAAACTTTTCTATCCTTGTCTGTTATGTATCAATTTCAGGGCTTCTTAAACTTAGGGTCACAGCCATCTAAGACTTCACAAAGCTTATTATTCACTAATATTAGAGCTAGGCTATTCTTTGTTTCTATATTTCCATTACCTTCAAAGATTTATGTGATATGGTCACAAAATGGAGGAGTTGTTTAAGTTTTCTTATATTTAATGGGCTTACAATAAGGAAAAGTTCAAGAAGCCTTGATTATTACATTTCTTCCATGAAATCCATGAAATTTTTATTGCTGTACTGTAGTAAATCATTTATAAAAATTAATCATCAAACATACAATTCACTTCATAATCCATCACATAAATGCCCAAAAATTGTATGAGCTATGGTTAACACTTTGGGTAAGATTATATCTGTATCATAATGTGAACATTCACTTTAAACATTCTCACTTTAAATATGAAAAAAAATGAATCACATTGAGTTTTGGTACACTCATCTACAAAGCACATCTAGATTGTCATGGTAATCACCCTTTCCAAACTTTCTTTATTGCATAACCTCTTCAGTTAAAACTGTACTTCTGTGTTTCTATTTCCATCACATAAGGATATTAATCCTCATCTCTAAGTATTCCTTTATTTCAGTGTATATCACCAATACTTTGAATCTTGTCCTTTTTCTTCAGTACTGTTGTTCTGGGTAAAGGCATTTTGCTTAGTGTCAATTAATAAGTATAGTTTTTCTTTGGTATTTTTAAATAAAGCTACCTTTTCACAACATAGCATTAAAGAGGCATAGAAAAGGGTGGTGTTGGATAAGTTGCAAGGTAATATTTACCCTTTGCCCTGAAAATAAAATATAGCAAGGTTAATTTGCATAATTGAATAGGTTACATTTATTGTGAAGAATACTATAATGAAATTTAGTGAGTTAATTTCTTCTACTGTCTTATGTAAGAAATCTAAAATCTTTCATTATTTAAAAATTTTTATTGCAATGCCATCTCATTTTCTTCTTGACTTGAAGTTTAATTGTTATTGGATGTCTTCCATTTTTTAATAGATATCTACCAAAAAAGTTAAATCATGTGCTTAGGCTCATACCAGTTTTTAAATAGTAATTACTTAAAGACTGAAATCTAAAGCTGCTGATCTATAAAAAAACAATGATTATTCTTGCATATTTGTAAAAGTTCTTCGTTAATCTCATCATTATTGTGTATTTGTCAAAGTTTTTAATTAATCTTAAGTAATATTTTACTTGCAATGCTAGAGCAAATGAAATCCCATTTCCAATTTGTAAATGGAATTACATGCCTCTAAAGCTGCTGTACATTGTACTGCAACTCTATCATCATGCTCTCTGTCACTATTTCACAGATTACGCTGCAAAGGATATAAAGACCGCGTGCACAAAGCATATGAATCTTAAGACGTAATTCCGTAGTATAATATGAATATTGAAATAGATGGTGTAAGAATTGATCGATGTTTTGTAATGTTCGAAAAACTATAACTGAAAACGATATTTAAGAGAGAGTCTGGCCTTACGTCTTTCTCGCACCCACACCCATGTAAACTGGTCCATTGACGGCGTCATTCATGCTACTATCACAGTCTCCTCTCTTGAACTTCTCCCAGCTATCGCACGGCAGAGATTCGAACGACCGCTCGTCTAGCAACGACTCTGCGAAGAACCTCCATGCCCTCCAGTGACTGCATATATCTGCAAAGGAGCGGTATGGCATCAGGAAGCGAGTTGAGATATCTTCCGTGAGTCGAACAGATAGAAACTTACGAGGAAAAGGAAGGCTTTCACAGCCAGGTTGAATCCCTCGGCCTCCGTTCGGGAAAAAGTCTGCGTGTCCCATTTTGTACGGCGTACCAAAGACGCCTCCACCAGTGTGGATCACGTCCACGAAATTGGCATCAGATTCATCAAGAAGATTGTTTTTGGAGCCAAGGAGTTCTACCAGAGGGTATGCAGGGTCCAGACCTGTTTCCAAAAGATCAACGCTGGAAATATCTTGCGAAAAAAACTCGTACATAAAGTTCTTGTTTAGTATGCGAACGTAAAGAGAGCGTAACCAGCGACAGTTGGTGTGAAAGATCATACGCGAAGAAACAAGCTATTTCTACCACTGGATAAGAAACAGGATACCTGTATGATGATGATGAACTCAAGTGTTTATTCATTTGCAATCCAAAAATTCAATCAAAATTGATTATCATAATCCAAGATTGCTCTTTCTTTGCAAATATATTTTGGACATGGAACGAACTTAAAGAAAATTACTGTAATTTTAATTAGATCTTTCATATTTTAGGTGAATCAATACATGTTTTTTCTGAGAAAATTCCGCGTTTATCGTAAAATTATCGTGCTTATTCAACGAAAGAAATTGTATAATCTCAATGGTGGTTTGTCATAATTATAATGTTCCTTCCCGAAGCTATTAGCCCATGTCTTTAAGTTCTTTCTTAAAGAAATCATTCGTAATATTAATTTGAACATTGATGCAAATAGTATACTAATTTCCATTAACTAACTCATTGCAGAATGAACTGTAAGTGTTCGGAGTTAAGTATTTGCTTTCATTCAAGTATACGGCTCTTAGCTTCACAGAAGACTAAACGAATTGAAATAGTCGGTCTAAGAGAATATTCTTTTGTGTCTTTGGGCTTTTGTCGTTTCCACACCATACCTGTGATGCGGCCGACTTTCCCAATGGTCACGTGGTGTCCGGCGATCCCTGCGACGTGCGCCCCTAGACTGAACCCTACGATGTGCAGATTCTCCAGGAAATCGGACCTTCCGATTCTCCTCACCTCATTGTAACTTTGGTCTTCTATTGCCATTCCCAGGGAGTCGATGAAGTTGGCGACGAATCGCCCAGTCGCCTGGATATTGTACAGCGCCCAAGGATACCAAGGGCCGGCTGAAAGTTGGTGCCAGTCCACTACGACGACGTTCCATCGTCCACTTCGACTGACAGCTAAGTGATTGAGTTCAAGTCATTAACGCAGTTCAGTTATAATTCCAGCTGCTCCATTTGCCCTATTTGAATCTTCAACTTTATCCTAATATGACCATGGATTTTCTCAAAACGATTGTCAGTAAAGAATTAATGAATAGCAAGGAGTAGCAATTTTTTCATCAACATACTGGATATTTCAAGACGTTATTTACGAATAGAAGCAGTGGAAATTATGGAAAACTTCTTTGAGTAATATGTGATAGTATGTACTGTAAAATTTATGTTTTTATGCTGTAGTATTTATCCTAAAACATAGCCAATCAAATCCGATACAGCACACAATCAATCAATAGTCCGATAGCCGTAACACGGTTATGGTACCGTTCACACGGTAACACGGTTGTCCAACAACGGCTCGCTGAAGTTTTGAAACTGGCTTGACGTTCTCAGCAAAGTTCCGTACTTAAATTATGATCTCAGAAACTTTTACCGGTATGTTTGGCCATGGTATAGCTTAACGATGTATTCATGTATTCCTTCATGTATAGTATACCTGCTTGTTAGTGAAATATTATAATATATGAAAATATTTAGATGTAAATGTGAAATACGACGTAGGAGAGCAGTCTAAATGAATGAGTTCTTGGCAATTCGAATGACAAACCTTGTCTACAGGATATGTGTAGTTAGATATGATCTACATATTTGTTTTCGTCAGATATAATTCCTAAGAGTACAAAAGAGCCGCTTTGATCCTAGAAATGTGTACAGGATACTGTACTTCTTGTTATAAGTTTTGTATAGATATAATGGGAGATATTTGAACCTCCACTTTATCTCATATTCTTTCCAAAATGTCTCGTTGGCTAAGGAGTAAACCATAGTTCCCAACGTTTCTAAACATAAAGAGTGTATTTGAGTACACTCTGTATCTTGCTTAAAAATTCCATCTACATTCAAATTTAAAGTTCTTTTACTCAAAATTATCTTCAAAAAGTTCTCTTACAGTCTTCATCAGATAGAATTTGTAGAAAAGAACTCACAGAAAAAAATATACTGGAGTTCAATCAAATTAAGAAAATTGATTCGGGTTATGGGTTACGTTTGTCTTTTCAAGAGTAATTACAGACTACAAAAGAGTTTAGGGCAAAGCCAGGGAGAAATTGCATGTTGCATCCTTCTACCTGAAAGTAAACTTGCAGAATTTCATGTTCATACATAGAAGTTACTCTGCAGTAATCAGAAAGTATGTTACAACTCTTAAACATTTCTAACAAGTAAATCTCTTACTTTAAAGGATAAATTATCGAATGAGATAAAAAAACTGCTTGTGAGAATGAATTTTTACTCTATGCGTCTTATGGAATTGTGTATAAGTGAATGTGTCTTAGGAAAATTTAATTAAAGATTGATAATTTTTATTAATTTCCTATTTTTTTCTTTAGTTAAATTACTGAATTTCGTGGGTTTATAAGTAAGAAGCCCTTGCTGCCTTGAATGTTAATATTTATGTTGACAATGTATAAATGTTTACGATTGCTAAGCAATGTATTTCCAATAAGCGAGAAGCATAGTAAAATAACGAATTATCTCATAAAGCAAACATTATATAAGGGCGGCAAAGATTTAATTTGAACCTGAAATTAATATTCTCTGGTTCACAGAATTGTAGCTAGCAACCTTGATTCAGAAAATAATCTTCAACTCCATATTCATGCATTATGTTTCTTCTATTTTTCTCAGCCTACTTAATGTAAATTTTGAATGCTTATAGTGTGGAAAGTTAAAAAATATACACAATGTAAATTTAGTCCTAAATATCTAGTCCATAAAGTATGCCGCTTGAAATCCTTCTCACCAATTAAATTATCCACATATTAAAGATGCATACCAAAAACAACTTTGACCCAAAGATTTGGGGAAGAGAGACAAAATCTGGAAAACTCTTAAACAGAATAATTTTGTCTATTTCATTGTAAGATTTCTCCTTTCATCACGGTCAAAATGCATTGCGAAAAAATTCCTGAGATAACTACGATAGAACCGGTTCAAAACTTACCTGAAAGGAGGCCGTTAATGGCTATCGCGTTGTTTGTTTCCTGGAAGCCATGTACAAAGATCATCGTTGGTAAGGAAATGTTGAAACTCGCTACATTTTCCTCCATTTTATTTGGATCCAACGTCTTGTACTTCTTCCTGTTCTGTCTGCTTCGGCCTCTGGGAGTAGCTTGCTCGCTTTACGACACCAAAAAATTAACTGATTAGCATTTATGAACTCTTCCACTTGTAATTTACTTTTTGATATCTATGATAGTTATCGATAAATACCTGTACATTTCTTTGGAGAAGGGAATTAATATGTCGTTCCGAAATAGTTATGGACAAAAGTGGAAATGAGAACTAAGGTTTCAAGAAGAAAAAATATTTTCTACTTATCCTGGCAGGAGTAGGTAGGTAACATTTACAACTCTGTCAAAAAATATTGAATAGTTCCCTTTATGACACCTACTATTTACTATCAAAGGGCTAAATGCTGGATCCAAGATATCCAAAGTTAGTATTAGCTAACGTGTAGGGTTAATTTCTGCTGAGCCAAACAAAGAATAATTACAATTACTCAGAGAAAAGCCATTGACTATGAGAGAATTTAATTGCAGAAAATTTAATTTGTCAAAATTTAATGTTTAATGAGAGTTAGGAACTAGTTATAAATGAAAAATGAATTGTTATAACAGGAAAAATCAAACTTACATATTTGTATAATTTATTAGTTGGGTGAAAATGTCAAACTATCGTAGTGTGGTAATTATAGTGTTGCTACAATTCATATAAAAAATATTTGAAATTTCATCCAGCTTTCCTTAGTTGGAAGCCAGCATAGTCAGAGAACAGATTATTAAGGGCCTAGTCGTTGGTGATCACGTGAATGAATCTGATATCAGCTAAAACGAATGTTCGAAAAAACGCAAAAATTTTATTATCTGACGCACTGTATTACATGCTACTCATCATCAGGTAATACAGTGCGTCAGATATAATATTTCTGGAGTTTAGTTCACATCGATGCTCAGAATTTTTTTATTTTCTTGCCATTAAAACAGCGAAACCGTTACTTTGTCAGGGTTTCAATGCGAAAATATTACTCATCAGGGTAGAAATAATAGATTTTTTCACCATATGACGGATTTATATCCGAGTTTTTTTGTTTCACATTACCTGAGATATAAATGAAAGTTAACGATATTATCTTCCTTGATTGATCTAGAGCTTCCGTTAGGGCTTACGAGTTTTGGGAAAAGCGTGAAGAAGAATCCGCCGATGTTGAGTCCTCCCCTCTGAGTCAGGGATTGGCCCTCGCCAAGGACCGGTCCATTCATTCCTGTATGAAAGAAAGCAATTTGTCCATTAGTCGGAGAAATCACTCCTTTGATATCCTCAATAATCCCCGACGGACGGTTGTCAAATCTCCCTACCTCCTCTTCAGTCGATACATTTTTTATTGACTCAATAAAATCAAACTTTGGCCCTAATTTAGTATATAATCGTAAGTTGAACTCCAAAATGCAAATGAGTACAGCTGAGCGAATTTAAGGTAGAGCTGTAGAGATAAGTACGATGTACGCATGTAATACTGAAGCCGGCTGCTCCAAAATCAGAGTCCGTAACACGTATCGACGCCAGACGTGGGGGATTGATCGTATTAAAAATTTCATTTAATGGAAGTCTTCTGGGACATTTTTCAGATAGTAAGATAGTTCTGTCCTCGCTACCGTCTTATTTCTGATCATGTCACGGCTTTAGACCTCCTGACCTTCCAGAATGCGATTTAAAAAAGGTATAAACTATTCAAGTGGGCAAATATTTGTTATCTTCGACATATCACTCATTCAAAGAGAATACCAGCGTCTATCGAACGATATTCTACGATGGGAATAATTCTTTTTTATTTTTTCATTACCTTAGTTTTTAAAGAACTTGAAACTTTCACCAAAATTCCAATCAAAATATATATTGATAGTATTGAACGCAGTAATATTGTTCCAGTATCCATTTTCATGGATTGATAGTTTTAAGTCAGTGTGAAAAATTTTCAGCAATGCGTTTTTCAATGATTCTTTCCATAAGAGTAATGATACAGATCGTAATATTAATATTTACAGCTTGTCGGATTCGAAAGTGTCTATTTTAAGATTCTTTGGGACAAAATCTTAGACTCAAGATTTCAAGTGTTTTAACGTTCAAGCTCTGCAAAAGTGAACACTCCAGTCCGTGATAGTAATTCTAAACTCAATCAAATAAAGAGTCTCACTCTTCCTATCGAAAAACTAGCATTGCGAAAGGATACATTCCCTAAAAGAGAGAACACGTATACTTAACTTTTGACCCATTTACATAACAATATACGCAACTTTCAAGTGAAAACAGAATGACTTTTTATAAGTAAATCAGATATACATATTTTCAACTACTCTTATTCAAAATTCAGAACAGAGGCTCTGTGATGTAAATCACGTTATTTTAAGGTGAGAATAATAAATGCAGCTACCTACTTAAATGGCACAACTCGAAGAATTTTTAAATGATTTAAAGGACTTCCTAGGAGGTGATATTTGTAATGAACACTAATCATTTTCGCTAAAATTCTAAGATGAAAAATGTATCTTTGTTCGTCTACATAGGCTGCTGAATGATTAGAAGAAAGTAATAATGAAATGCGTCAGGAACTTAGCGTTACAAATGAAGTTATCGGTCTTTGACTTCAATTCTTCTATTTAAGTTTTTCCTCTGGTGTTCAGAAGAGGTTATCGTCAAGATTAAATAATACACAATGCTCTGTAGCGTACTTTAATTTTATCTTGAGGAAGAATTGAATTACTTCATTCTGATTGCAAGGATTTTGCTTTCCTTTCAAAGCTATTACATCTGTCACAATCAGAATCAATATATACACCGTATAATCTGTAAATCTAAGACGCGCGCGTGTTTTAGAAGTCATACAAGGAAAAAAATAGTAACTCGTTTTTTAAGACGCGTGCTATTCTTCGTACGGATAGCATTTTTAACATGATTTTTAGGTGTGTGTTTCAGTACGTCTGTACAGGTTTATGAAGTAAAAAAGAACAGCAATTGCTAATTACTAAATATTATGCATGTATTTCGATCATCCTACAATAGCAAGACATCATAAGAAGCGCGTTCTTTATTTTATGTAACCCTCAAGAATACCGATGAAGGATTATAAGAGCGTTAGTAATTGCTTACGGAAAGGACGTTATCTCTCACAGGGTAAACTTCATAGTTGAGGAACCTTCCTTTGCTATGCCAGCTTTAGGATATGCATTTTATATGGCGAAATTAAGACGCACCCTAAATTTGAAAGCTCTAAAGACCTTAAAAGAAGTTGCGCCTTAAATTAGAGAATATACAGTATTTTCAGACGAAGACTCATCGGGTGGTCATTTCGCGTCATAAATAATTTGGTCTGGATTGTTTTATTCAAGTTAATATGATCTTTACAGAGACTTTTCTTTTCTTCTCAAATTGAAGTCTTTTTGAATGAATTGAATCTTAGGCTTACGCTCTTTTCAGTACTTCGTGTAGAAGTTTTCGTGAAATTCTTATTTACTCATAGCTCTCACTCGGAATCGATATCTTTTGGTGACTCATTCCGTCGTACATTATTTTCTCGGACTATGCCATTCATTTTTAAAATTCCTCCTCGTATTTCCACGAGATTTCTTTGGACACGCATTTCATATTACTTCTACATTTCTGATTTAATTTCCCGTTGTACTCACTCTCACCTTTCGCGTCCCTGAAACTTATTTCTTAGACCATCACAAACTACATTATTGCACACCACACTCGATTTTTATTCATTCTAAATCTAATTTCAATTTCACAGTTCTCTACGTTATCGCTAATGTCATTGAAAGATATCGACCTACTTTCTCGAAGTATACAATGTTTATACATTTTCTGAAAACAGTTTATTTGGAACACCTCTTCTGGGAAACTAGGCTATGGAAATGCTATAATGGCCTCTATAAAACACTTAAAATCGATGCGTGTACGCAAATATCACCACTTTGCCCTATAAAATCGTATGGAAACTAGTAGAAACCATTGATTCCGTGGAAGCAAGGATTCCCAAGGTCTTCGAGAGTGAATTTATGTTTTTATACGCAAGTGAGCTACGGCCAAGTGCATTTGGGCCGCTGAGTCCTTCGAGTACCTTTATCATATCTATTAATCCTTTCTCGTAAAATATTAATCCACGTAATCTCGCAACCACGCTCCCGCACTGCGTTCCATCCTTGATTTCCTTGACCACGATTTGCATTTTTCTCTCGTTTAGGTCATAAATTGTTCTTCGTCATTATAGCTAACGCTTTAGAAGGGCTATAATTATCGGCGTGCAAAAGAAGCTAAACTTAGGGAAAATTGCTTGAAATCGAGTGTTAATTACTTATCCTCCGAGTTTATTTTGGTAAACGTCAAAGGTATGTCCTAGCGTGATTAAAATCCTTTATTTAAATTTATTATTTATTAAATTATTTTATAGTGAGTATTAGCATTCTTCGTCTAGTGATTCTGTAAATTTAGTCCTCAATTTTCTATTCGAGAAATCAACATTGCTATGATTTAACTTTTGATTTCATAATATCCCTATGAAAAGTGCATGCGATTCTTAATGCAGATTGAATGAACATATTTACGACTTCCCATATATACCTTGAAACGTACGGCCTTGATGAATGACCGTTGATTATTTCACTGTTTTGATAGCAGACTTAAGAAACATTACACTTGGTTTTATGTGTTCTCTTAAACGATGAATTAAGCCATTTAGAAGTCCTAGATTAATCTTTTAGTGCTTGTAATGGAAAGTATTTTGAACATCAGCGTTAAGTAGTAAATAATGATTCCTTTGGCCTCTATTTGAAGGTTATAATCCCTTACTATTTATTCCTTCATCTAAAGATAGAAAGGAAGTTGGATAATATTTCCTTTGGCAAGAATACAGTTTTCTTCGCAAGACTGCCTAGTGTAAGTAACGCCTTATTATTATTCCGCATGTCTACTTTTAACTTACTCATCTTCATTTCCTTTTCTTCGTGTTGACGCGACGTTTTATCTATTAAGTTAAGGAATAAGAAAAGATCATTCAAAAGGCAAACTTCATATTCAATTTCAATGTACTGGATTTGGAAGAAATTTTCAACCCACATGCAACTTATCACGAAAAAAATTCTAGGAGAGGTAGTCAAATTTGCGACTTTAAAATAGTTATGGTATCACTTGCGCTTGCTTTTGTCTTTTCAAGAATCATTTCGCAGTCTTTTCATGAAGTAGGCCTTTTCCTTGCCACATTTCGCTGAAGGTGCTCTAAATTAGTTCATCTATGGCTAAATAGTTTTCTAAGGAACTCAGTCACAATGATCCTTTTCTAAAGTTTTTCTTCATATTTTAAATAAGATGCATCACGAAGGTTATCCATATGCAATATAATTTATACAATTCTTTCAATTTGAGATTTATAGATTTATTTTTCTGGTTTAGGGGGAACTTTTTCTATCTCATTACCAAAATCTTGGTGAGTATCTTAAGTTTTTCATCACTATCAATAATGCCTATTGATATATTAGCTTTTATTTGCATTATATATTATGTAAGATTGATGATTATATCTATACTTAAAATTACGACGTTGAATCTAGAACAATTCTTTTCTATGAAATAATTTCGTAATTTTATATTTCGGGTGGTAAATTACCCATTTTCATTTTCTTAAAAAAAGTTTAATCAACGAAAATGATGTTTTTCAGACTTATGACACTTTAATCGATTACAATTATCATGAAGACGCGAACTAAGTATGCATAATTATAACTTAAAACTACACAGGGTCTCTAAAAATCAGAGATAACCTAATCATACTTCTATTTTATACAGTTTTTGTTTTTATAATACATGAGATTTAAATCACAGCTGCATGAGAAGCTCCATTTAAGTTCTAAAATATTTATGCGTCGAGAATTGCAGGAGACATGTAAACGAAATGAGTTAAATATCTTTATGATTCAATCATTCCACCGCATAAATTTTCATGAAAAGCCTTCTTGGAAACAATGCAGAATGATCAAGTGGAGTTAACTACATTTTAATGTCGAAATGCTACTGGTAGATTATAGAAAATTGCGGTGAAATTCCATCGGCAACTAAATAAGTGCTTTAGCATAGGTTTTTTGATTGTGATGAAACAGAAACACCTAAACATCTGGATTTACGATTTCTTATACAATCGTGAGCTTATAACTGATTGGAAATTTATAAATTATTGGCATACGCTTAAAGCAGTTTAGGCTAATGATATGATTTTTAATACGCACCCGGAGGAGAAGCAGTTCAGCTATCTTTCAAATAGTTTACGAAAGAAAAGCTGCGGATGGTTTTAATGCGCACATTAAAAGAAATTTAATGCTAATAACTCTCATTCTAAAGATTGTTTTTTTACTTCATGTATTGCTCAAATTTTAGTACAATGCATGATATTCAACATTTAAATTAATTCACTGCGTTATTAACACCACCCATATCTTTCAAATCATATCACCGATACAGATCTGAAACCAAAACATAAAACGAAAGTTCTGTTCGAAGAGGAAAACCTAAACCCAAGACAATTTGTATTCACACCGAAGCAAATTTAACTCTGGGGAATCGAACCAAACAATCTAATGCCCAAACCGGAAACCAATTCGAAAGATACGTAACTCTGAACAAGAGCAAACTTTTGTGTCTTGAGCGATCTAGAACGGATACCGGAACAAAAGACTCTTCGTACAACACTCTGTATTCTTATCCACTTTCGTGGTAATTTAATGGTATTTACACATAGGGGGCCTTATCTTATTGTGAACATTTTTAACTATTCCTGGAGAATCTCAGGGTTTGGTGAACAGTTTTCTGATAAGATCTAATTGGCTCTCAAGGATTACTTCCGTTTTCTTCTTCACAATACATGAATACATCTCTAAAATAGAACTGTCGTTTTTGCGGGATTTTGAAAAATGATTCACAAGTTATTTACAGTAAACGACGATAGAATGATATTTTAAGTGTAATAAAAATTGTAGATTCATCCTATAACAACATCGAGGTTCATAAAAATTGTGAAGTAAATAGGTCGATATAAAAATAAAGATTTATTATTGCATCTGAATAGAGAATAGATAATATCCACTTGTGCTATTCCATACTTCATAACACAAAAGTATTTTATAATTAATAATAAACAAAAAATGTCACTAAAAGCTTTTCCTGAATAAGCTTTGATCATCATATCATGAAATATTAGAAATCAAGTTTCCCACCTTATCTAGAAAAAATCTTCAATCAGTTCAGTACAACTAGTATATCGTTAAACTAAACAAGTGGGCCCCATTTTTAGTTAATTAGTATATTCAATGAGATATTTTTATAAATGCTAAAATATAATTTGCAAATGATTTGATTTCCAATTTTGGAAAGGCAGTGATTAATAATAAATTACAGAGGACCTTTCTAATTAAATAACCCCTTTGAACATTGAGTAGTCCACATAGTAACCGAAATTAACTGATTCGCATACATTTATCATAATTTTTATGAAAAGCTCGGCAAATATGGATATACGGCTCTTATCTTACTTATATTATCTTACTGTGACAAGGAATACTTCCAAAGAATCTTCATGAACGACTTAAATCCTTTTCTGTATATAATATGTTCAAATTATACTTGATAAACTATTTTACATCATAATAAATTAAATATTTAACTCCAAAATAATCAATTCATGCAATACAATTTTTAGGAATTTCGAATTAGCGCCTAACCAGCACATGACCATAGTCAGAGGGACGAAAACTGTGGAAGGTGCAAACTGCATTTACGTAACACATTTACGCCTACGAAGAATTGTACGTCAAACAGCGAGGATGACATTTCGGTCGCAACATTAGTGTCAGCGCAACCTAGAAAGCGCTTCACTTCCAAAACATTTTCACCTGCTGCCACATGGAAGGTCAGAGAGCTTCTGTTTCGCGGCGAAAGGGAAAGCAGTCCACGGCCAAGGCCGCACTCAGTGCTCGGGGCGAGGGAAGGCGGAAGGAGCCCGCGGAGAATACCGGAGGACTGCGGAGGACCTTGGGTGGGTGCGGTCGTCGATTTCGGTACGCAGGTCAGAGACGCGGACATCTTCCTTTGGCTCTGCCTTATCCAAGAGCGAGTATCGTTCGATGAATAGTAAATGGTAACTTCTCGATCGAAATTATGCGGAAGTGTGCTTTTGCTGAGGCGTCTCTGGAAACATATTTCTCGCGCTGTTTTCGCGCTTACTATTGGTACGACTCGTGATTTGACTCATTTTTCATTGTATTCACTCGTATGTAATGCATGTCTTTTAAAGGCTTAGAGCAAAGTTGAGGTATGATTGGCCTATCTATGTGATCAGTTTTGATTCAGAAATATCTATCAATGCAATGATAATTTATTATTTTATAATATTTTATATTTTCCGTGGATCTCTGTGGATGCTTTATGCATTTAAGAATACATATATCAGTAGTTTTCGGTTCGGTGACGGGTGTAAGTCTTTCTAGAGCTCCACATTTCCCTTTAAACTGTTTATTGCCAAGTGACACCTAAGTACTCGAAGATGACACGAAGTACTCTACCTTCGATCTTTTTACCGGGCTTTCGACGCATAACATCATCATCAGGTGACCCGGGTTGTGTGTGTTCGTGATATTGTATGAATTGAACTGTTAATGTTAATCTTAAAGATCAAAGCTTAATCAGTTTACTTTATTCTTTATCTACATATTTGTGATCAAATAAATATCATTCAGTGGTCGGATTCGACCTTTTGGCTTGGCGTTGTATCCGTGAGCTACAGTTCCTAATTCAATGTCAGTGTTTTGAGTCTTTTTACGAAACTATTATTGTATAGTATCGGAGTGTGATATAGTGTACAGTGGATATAGTGATCGAAAATAAACCTCTTATTTCAATAATTTGCTTCGTGTTTGCCTTCTAGAATCATTCTTGCTTCTATGATCTGGAATGAATATAGCGTTTTCGGAGATGGCAAGAAGGAATTTCACACAAAAAGTTGGACCTATCTCTAGCTTGTTTGAGATATGCATGTTATCAAAAATCAATTTTATTGCACTCTGTTATAATCTAATCTACTAATAACCTACTGAACCTGTTATACCGCATAGAAGGTCGTTAGTCAACTAAAGTGTTTTATTTTCGTCATCTCATTCTTAACTTTCTGCGGAGATTTTGGGCATATTTGAATTTCCGAACTCAGATAGAAGGGTAATATGAGGATCCTCTTTTTTGAAGCTAAATTTATCTGATAATAGAATAAAAATAACTGTAACAGTATTTCTCTACATCTACTTTGATTCACTTGATCTATGAAAGTTAACCGAAAAATGGTCCCTCATTACGATGCAAGTCCTCGAGGAAATCGTATTCCTCTTCTGGAGCTATGTGTGACAAAAAAGGCAACTGAGATTCATTCAAATTCAGTTGTCGTAATCTTGTCTCAGTGAATGAATGAATAAGCCCTCTTTCCCTACAACGAATGGAAATTAGTCGCCGAAGTTGCATGTTAATCTTCGAACGCTTGTATGCATGGATGTGAACAAGGCCAAAGATTATATATTCTTACTACGAAAGTTTTAATTGCTTCCCCATCACGATTTAACAGGAAATATGCATTCAAACAGAAAATTTAAATAAAATTTGGCGAGGTCATCAAAATGCTGTCAATGAACCATCTGATTTTTGTGATAATCGGCCTTGACTAATTTTTTAGGACAAATCTTCTCGTTTCTCACCGGTATACTAAAAGGAAGCCCGAAACAGGATTCCATTGTAATGATTGATAAAACACGTAAAAATCTGTGTCAGCTAAGTTATAAGTTCGACAAAGAATTCCCAAATTTTTCCGCCAATTTAGACTTGAAATACTTCAACATCATGTTGGGTCTTCTAACTACATGCTGTTGTTACGAAATAATTGATTTCACAAACCTAAAGCTTTTTATCTCAGCACCTAAGCTTTGTGTCATTCAGAATACGTATGTAGTTTGAATATTTCTCAGACGTATTATTCTGATGTAGAATATTTTTCATTATCTAAGGATTCGTATTTTTTTTAACTATGCGTACTATAATGCTGTTTTGAACTATTAATACTAATATGCGTGTTCGAGAGTATCCAAAATATAACGATTCTGATTAATAACTTTGAAAAGTGTTACAAAGTTTATTATTCACCAAGTTTAAGGAAATACTGCGCTAGATCAGTTGTGAATTTTTGTTTAACTATTAAAACGAATAAGTAAAATGATTGAAACTCAAGCTATACTTTCGAGAGTTATTTTGTATTATTATTTATGTATACCCTTTTATGAAATAATTTATATCGTATTATAATAACACTTACGTGTCAAATGAATGGTTTTAATACTAAATGCATAGAAGAAGAGGGGAAATGCGCATTATTAAGTACAGTTATCCAAGTCAGCAAGAGGAAGAAGTAGAAAATCTTTGCTAGACGGATAAACGAATTAATGTTTTCGTTAGTTGTCGTCCTGTTTTTAGTGTGTCTTTTGATGACTTCCATTGATATTTCTCTTTAAAATACCTCATTATTTCAGGATCATGGAACTTGAATAGATTAGCCGTGCGATTTAAATCCCAAGAAAATATCGACATAACTGGAATTGAACTCAAGTTTCCAACTTTCCTGGCATTTGTTCAAAACTCAACTCGACATTTCACTCGAATTACTATACTAAGGCAATGTAGATTGGTGGCTTTAAAAACTGCCCGGAAAGTGAAACATCTGAGTTCGATCCTCAGTGAATCCTTAGTTTTAATTTCTGTTTATCTCTGACTAAAATTATTTAATTTTCCGTTTTCCAAAGTTTTTTTGCCTTGAAAATATTCATACCAAAATATCACAACCAGAATCAAGGGCGGAGATTTCATTCCAATCATCCTTAAAAACTATTGCAGTATACAAAAAACAAGCAAAAGTTTTACAGCTGAAATTCCTCGGAAAATGATTAATGCGAAAAATGATGGAGAACACTGGGATAGAAGAGGCGATATTAAGATAACAATCGCAAACAAGAAACCCTGTATTTTGGCAATCGAAAGAAAAAACGTCGCAATCGAGTCAACGCGGTTAATATGAAGCGCAAACAATTCTATTCAGACTCATTTCTCACCTTTGTGCTAACTCACTTTCGTTTTTTATTTATTTTCGGGGGGAGACGCTGTTATCAAAGTTTTCACTCTCATAAAATCCGTTTATTTTCCGAAGAGGGACACTCCTAAGAGTTTTTATCATCTCACTGCAGCGTGACAATTGTTTACGGTCAGCCATTCCTGGACTTCAATGCGATTGCGAAATCCATTAACCTTGAGCCAATAATTTTTGTGACAAGTGGAGCAACCTTTTGTTTTAGTTTTTCCTCAGCGTACTTTATCTCTTTTTAAGCAGGTATTACGGCATGTTTACGGGTAGAAACTTCACCTTTAGCCCTTCTGCATGGCAGCTCTGACCTACTTCCTGCCTCGCAGCCTTTTTTCCTAAATTTAGACTCGCGAAGGGCAAAAAACGCCGAATTATGCGTCTGCAACGAGGTTGCTGCGTTGCATACGTTATTTCCTAATGCAACCCCACATATTTTGTAAAATTCGCAGCCGAAAATAGGGTTGCGCTTATAATGCGAATCATGCGGGATGAGATTCGCCAAAAGGGTCGATTTAAGGGTCAAGGATCTAATGGAGGCCTACGAAAACGTTCCTCGAAGGATCTTTAGCGTAATTTACTGAAATGTGCATATTACGTAAATATGTTTAACAGGATCTTATTTGATTTTACGATGAGCCGTTTATGGTTTGCGAGAATAAAGCTTTTCCCAACTCTTTGATGTTCAAACCTTTTTCATAAGTAGAAACGTAGCTTCCCTAGTTGAAGTTCTTGAGCATTTCACGAAAGAGAGGTTCACGAAGGTGAACCAATGGCACTTCGATAAGCAGTAAGGGGTGAAACTAAGGTATTAGAAAATTTAAAGCGTTGATTTTGAAGGATGGATCGAGACAATGACCTTACTCAGTTGGGCGATGAGTAATTATGTAATTATGCATAAAAAAGGAAACATTATTGGGTTCTATGCTGCAGGAAAACACCCCTAAATCATATTGTAATGACTCAGTAAAGTTTTTTTATTATTACAGACGATTATTCTTATTGGCTACCAAATTTGGCCTAACTGATTTTGATTTTTATAGAACATGGGCCGATGGCAAAATAATTCCACGAATTCAGAGGTAGATAAAAAAAAAGGGAACTGGGATTTTGACAAAGTTGCGAAACGCTCTGCATTACAACTCAAACTCATTGGGAACCCTTTTTATAAAAAACTTTTCTAAAGTAATACTTATCAAATTCATGGCATATTATTAGCGTTGTCAACAACATCGAAGCATAACTTATTTTCATTCTTGGATTTTTCTGTCTAAATTTTTGTCTCTGGTATAAAAGCTACAGAGAGTTAACTTATACGATGGCAGTAATCTGAAAGGTAAACGCAATGGAGAAGTTTACAGTTTCAAGTCTGCTACCCCTGCCTCGTAAGGTCCTATAGTAACATCTACGAATTCATAGATTGATTGATTAGCCCATCTAAGTCACTTAAATATCCGCGAGAAATCTTATTAACTTAATTGCTTTAAATATCTATTCATTCATCCTTATTAGAATATGCATTTATACGATCCATGATATCCATCTATCCATACAAATAGATTTAAGGCTGAATATATTTTTTAATTACGCTGTGCTTCGTTCAATGAACCAAAGAAATAAGAAAAAGACCAGAATAATATAGGACGAGGACATAAGGAAGCGAAAAAACCTCATTCTGAAAAAACTCCGTGATTGCCCTGACCTCTCATATTTTATGAATCTCTCTTACCTGAATAGTTTCTGAATTTAAATATAAAATTGTGTTGGAAATATGTCTTAGATCAAGATTGGTGTATTCGACAAAACTTTAGGTTTCGACGTAAAAATTATCATAGTTATTTAATTATTTATACTAGTTATACATTCTAGCTTTGGGACGTCAAATACATTACGTAAATAACTTAATCAGGCATTGAATTGGTAATTTATAAATTCCTTTAAATTCTAATATAATAGCCTGGAATTGTAGCTTAGACAATTATAGAAATATATGAAAAAGTATAGACTGAAAAGCAGCCATTGCATTTGGACATATAATGAAATATTTAAAAATATACATAAAATTATTTCCTCTGCAAATCTAACTAACAATTCTCTCTGTATTCTACAGGAAACTGGAGAAGAGAAGAGGAATCGCTGAGGGATTTAAAAATCAAAATATCAGCGATTCAACGACACAGAAGGTATCTTCAACGAGGGACGAAGGACAGCAGGCCCTGAGTCATCGAAAGGTAACTATATCATTCCTTTTATAAACTGTAAATACCCTCCGATTTCTCAGCTGAAATAACTCAATGGAATTGGTTTCGTTTCTTGTCTTTCGTCATAATGACCGAACGCTTTCACATTCCAATTGACGGCATTAATTTTTGAATCTCGGTTTTTTATTCCATGAAAGAAAATTTTAATCCTAATGAAATAAATTCCGTGATGTAATCATTAATATTTATTTTTTCGCCGCATTGACCTTGTGCACGTTTCGGCTACAAACTGGCGGTGTTTAAATCCTAATAATTTATTCATTAATTACTCAACTCAATTTACGAACTTAAAGAAAACATTAAAATTTTCTAAAGTACTCTCCGACTGATGAGTAAATGATCAATTTTCGCTTTGCGTTTTTTTTCTAATTTTCTACTCCTCTTCAATCCGAATTTTTATGCCTGTATGTACAGGAATAGGTAAAATTCCGTATTTTGGAATCACGGCCGGCAAAAGTTTCATCGGATTAATTATGAATATTTTCAAAAGGATTGTTGAGAAATTTCATGGCTTGGGCTTGCTTTAATTTGGTATTATTCATCAAATAAGATAAGAACAATAATTTTCGTAGTTATCATCAAATTCACTTAGTACTTTTAATTTGGACTTAATTCTAAGGGATAGCAAAAGCTGTCAAAAATTAATGGGGCATGTGAGGACTTGAAATACGTACAACACAATGAAAAGAGCTTAGGAAAATCTGTGTATTCTTAAATTTACAGATGAGTTAGGAAAAGATTTATTAACTGTAATAAAGGAAATTACGTGCCTTGGTAGAAGCATTGAAAGGAAGGGTCTCAAAATATACAGGAAATTAAAGTTTTGGAAATTGGAGTTAGTAAAAGCTCATAATGCAGAGTTGTCTATATAGCATTTCTTCACTGTTTTTAACCTTTTACATTGAAAATTTCTTTTAATGAAAAATACCGGGGGAGCAGTGTATATGCTAACTACATCGCGTTTTGTAATTTTGAACAGTAAACTAGTTTCCCAATTGATTCATGGACAAAATTCACCTTACGGTTGAATCCCAGATTGAGCCTTTTCTTATGAACCTGTAGTCATTTGGTAACTGATTTAACCCTACAATCATAAATGAACATACCGAATCCGTAGATTTTGTTATTAAAATTTTATAATCAATATCGATCACGATTTGAATGAATCATTGGATTTCTATTAATTAATCAATTCATTTTGCTAATTTTTAGTAGGACTGTGTTAGTAGTTTTGATGTAATGAAATTATATTACCAAGTATCATACTGCTATTATTCCAAAGAATTCAAAAACTTACATTCAAAATAAGCGAATCATTGACAAAAATGTCTTTAGAAGTATCTATATGGCAGAGGCGCCTTAATAAGACTGCCAGGAACTCCAAAATACCTTAGACCAACTCTGGTAAAAAAAATGGCATTGGAATAACCTATCGTGTTAATAGGCATCCAATTTAGCTAGAAGTTTTCCATGAGGGTAATAGAGGGTTTAGAATTCCTTTTCCCCCTTTGTATATACCAGCTAGTCTTTCGTTTAGTCGTTTCGGACTTACGATTTAATGATGAGCCCTAACCGTAAGATTTCCTGTGATAAAGTATGTCAACACTATCTTTCAATCCTCTCTCAATGTAATGCCTATTTAGAAACTTAAGGTTTTCCTACCGCTAACTTAATCGCTGCTAAGGGAGTCGCATCCTCCTTTCTGCTTTATAATATTGAATCTAGGTCTAGCACAGACACCGAAGAGAAACTGATTTGTCACCGGCATTTTAGCCAGTAGACGCCTGCGTATGATCAGTAGATCATATTTGCATATCTTATTCACAAATTTTATTCTCAGCATCCTTAAGGCTATTGTTCCGTGAAAGGAAGCTGTTTGCTTGGGAAAGTGTTAATCGTTTATCCAAGCGAATAAAATTCGCTGTTCGCCTTACATGCAGAGCTCGATGCAGAGAAGATATTGCATTTTACTCTCACATGGCTCTTATTTATTTGTTTAAACTTAAGCTGCGATTTGGCCTTCTGGTCAGGTGGTTACGCTGTTGGGGAGCATATCATTTTAATTTTAAAAGTATTCTGGTATTCGCCCAAAGTCGGGAGGGTAACACTCACAAAAAAACTCCTATTGGCCAAACATTACACAATGGAAAAAATGTGCCTTTTCATACAACAATTTACATGAAGTATTACTCTAAAATACATGGACTATCCATATAGTCCTATACGTATAATTCATTAGTGACTAATGCAAAACACTACAGTAGTACAAGGCACTACTAGTAGCTTGTGACTTAACTATAATTAGTACTCTTATTACAAAATCATATTTCTATGAATTCGCCCCGGAATTCTTTTTTCTTTAATTCATGTATATAATTTTTCAGGAGCTTATCCAACTTCCTTCACCCTTAATAATTTTATGTTCACAACTTTTGATAAGATGGCTTAAATGTGTGTTTCGATCTTGAAATAAAATACTTTTTAAAATCTAATAATACAGTTGAGTTACAGTTTTCTTTGTAGATTTTTGGATGGTTTCTTCGTTTCAGTTTTATTTTAGATGCACGGACGTTTATAGTTTCCTAAATGTCTACGAATTTATATGATTGCGGTAGCAATATACTGATACCGAAGCAAAACAGAAATCAAGTTACTATTGTGCATTTTAACATTTATTTTTCTGCTTCTTTCTGCCTTTATTTCAATAGGATTACTATTTTTATAATTATATTGAAGTTATTACGTAAAAACCTATAATTTTTAAGAGACACCCGTACCGTTTCGTCTTCAATATACTTTCAGCATATTTCACGAAGCCTTGTTTGTACGATATAGCAAGTCGAAAACTTGAATAGCTACTCACCCGTTTCAGAATGTAGTCTTATTTAGAATTGGAGAATATCAACCCGATATCAATACTATAAAATATTTTTTAATTGCCTTATCTACGATGAGTAACTACACACATGAAATACTTCAGATCATGTGACTGCGTAAGCATTATGAAGTTTTGTTTTAGTCACACCATCTTCGTGAGGCAGACCACTTGATTTGGAGTTGTAGCAGAACCAAGGGAAAGTATTCCTTTACATTCAAGGTGGATGTCAAAGATTCGCAAAATGTGCTGAGGAGGTACGAGCTGGAAATAACAGGAGGATCAGTGTCACGTAATGTCTGAAGCAAAGAGTTATTATGCACTCAGAAGGGATAAATGTCGTCAAGGAGGAAATCGTTTGCGAATCATAATCTCCTGACAATCAATACTAGTAGTGTTGGATTAGCTTACATCTGTTCCACAAAACCCTTTTGGAATGTGGCTTCGCGAGATATCCTTGAATAATATTCTCAGTGCAAGGTTGATACCATAGAAGATCCATCCGTATCCAAACCTCTAAGCAGATATACAATTCCATATCAAATTTAGGTCTAGTAATTTCTCTGTAATCGAAAAGAAAATTCCACCCGGCTAGTTGCCAATTTGTTGTCACAAAAGATTAAATAAATAACGTGAAAATAAAAACAAATAAAAATTACGAGAAATTTTCAGTTATACTTTTCTATAACTCTGTATGTAGTTGTAGTTCTGTAATGTGCAGATGGCTCATTTCATTGTCAATAAGCATCTTTAATTGTAATAGAGCAAAAAAGAAAAAAGTCATTGCTATTTTATCACTTTAAAATGTGATTTGTATGTGTGATACGATTTCAGAATGTAGTCTTATTTAGCATTGGAGAAACCATTCATATTTAAAGATTAAAAGGTGATATGAAGTATCGATGTGAAGAAATATTAATTCTCGGTGAAGAAGAAAATTTAAAAAGTTACCTTAGGATATGAAAACTTATCCTGAGAAAAATATAAATCTTAGATAAGAGTGTCACCACGCCCATGTTTTTCAGGATTTGATTTGTATTTTAGTCACCTCTCTCGAAATACCGAAACTGCTTTTAAGAACGCCCGAATAACCCAGTTATTTCGGAGCACTACCAGAATGCCAGCGACAAGGCTTAGCCTTTTGACCGACAACAATTTTCAATACCAATTTCCTCATCGAAGCGATTTCTTTCCTCTGGACAGTATTTTTACCGGTAAACGTGATATGAAAACTAGTATGACAACCTTCGTCATAAATAATTTAGCCTTAAATATAATTATCAAGATTTTCTCATAATATTTTTTGAACTTTCAACTTTTTAACGAATTCATCATTTAAATCTAATTTTTAAATTACTCTAACTGAAGATGCGTGAAATTCATCAATTAGAACAATCGTTGAATTTACACTCATTGAAAAACATTTTCTTAAGCTGTTAGGCAAGTAAAAGGCTTGCATTCGCGATGAGATTTGTTAGAAGATCTAAATAGCCTCTTGAATGGAATTTCCTGGTCTCTTGCCACTCGCCGAAAGACGATATACAGGATATACGATGTATCGTCGCATGTACGAGGTGTGAATACAGTTCTATCAACTCCTGGCATTTCATTAACACGTATTGTATTTTTATTCAGATTCATACGAGACGTCCATTTTAGGTAGCGATATTTCCTTTTCCTCGATCGTAATGAAATTCTGCCACAGCATCCTCTGGATGATGCAATCGCAAAAAGATGGAAGGATGGCTTTTCTTCTCCTGAATATCTTTCGACGATTGATTCGCCTGGCATCCCTTTCAAATACGAACTCTCGGCATGTACACCCCCTTCTTAGACTACTCTTTTCTATCCTTGGAAAGTTATATAGTGCGGCAGGAGAGATATAATTCTACATTCAGCGTGGAGACCTACTTCTGCATATTTCCGCTCCCACGTAACTGCAGACCTTCGCATGATACAGCAGTAAAAGCGGTCGATTGACCTTCAACTCGAAATATTTCTGGACTGCTTGTTTTTATTCTCAGTCCTTCCTGATCAAAGCGCATGATTCTGCTGATTCGTTTTTCAATCATAGAAACAGAGAAGTGATGCGAATGACAAATCTGTAGCTGATGTTTTGAAGGAAAATGCGCCGCTTGCCGTTTCGTAGATATATGCTATGTTTAACACGTACTCCTCCCACACATATCAATTGTAACTCTGCCAAGATATTCGATTACTGATATCGTAGAAGTGTCTAGCTATATGATGGCTGTCTAGATATGGAAGGTTATCTAGCTTCATCGGAGCCAGAATGTTCTTTGAGTGGCGGCATATGGATGTGTGAATAGGTTTTTTCCTGGCAGTAATGTTATTTCATTGCGTATATTTGTTTTCATGGCATAGTTTCAATTCACATCAGGATTTTAGTATAATGCTAGAAAAAAATTACGAAACGTATCTTAGAAATCAAATTCAGATTGCACATCAGCTTTTACCAAAGGGAAATATGAATCAATAATTCAGTTGTTGAGGAAATGATAATAAATCTTCCAAGAAAATGCAAATTATAATTTAAAATACTCGAAATAATTTGAAGTGTTAATTATTTAGCGGCCATGAGGACTTAATTAAGAATTTGTAATTTTATCGCTATCCTTGGTGAATATTTATCTATCTTAACCGAAACCTGATTCACAAATAATACTTAGTCCATTAGAAGTACTTTTTACTGCTGGTCAAATATTTGAATTTAATTATGCTAGTTATTATCGTGCTTTACTTTACTCTCGGAAAGAATTCTCTTCAAGGAAGCTATTCATAAATATCAATAACCAACAAAAAAAGAAAAAGAAATCTCTTGTTCCTGCTTGACCAAGAATTTCTGCTTCGTAATTTTTAATAATCAATTAAGATCTTTTCTCAATATGAATAGAGACGTTGAAGGCTGAGCCTTTTCACCATCTATAAGGTCAGAATACATACTTTTTTTATAATGTTTTGTCGATTTTTGGTGTTTAAACTCGGATGATAGTTTGCTATACGGAAATGAGTCATATTACATTTTCCATGAAACTCAGCTCTTCCCCTCATTCCTTACAGAAAATTTATCAATGATTATGAATGAAAAACCAAAAGGATGCATAATACACTGAGTACAATCGGGGTAGGAAGTAGGAAATGAATCATCATTTCATAAAACTGTGATAAATTAAGAATTTTTTGCTCATTTAAAACCGGTTTACTCTATTGATGTTGGGAGGCGGAATCATTTGATGGTAGCTGTGAATTTTTTCAAGGCGACTTTTGTGAAGTTTCGCATATTTACACTCATTAACAACTAAGATTTAACTAGTGGTATTTAGAAACATTCCTAATCTCTTTTGATGAAGTGGGCCTTGAAAGAACTAAATTCTGCTGTAAACAAATATGAACGATGTTAAGATTCCTTCTGAAGAAAT
Organism: Pachydiplax longipennis; assembly: GCA_036926295.1. Taxonomy (NCBI): domain Eukaryota; kingdom Metazoa; phylum Arthropoda; class Insecta; order Odonata; family Libellulidae; genus Pachydiplax; species Pachydiplax longipennis. Next base: position 26,562,426 of record JAVFKF010000012.1, read on the forward strand.
AAGCAGTTCTGTAAATGGACATCCGTATCTCTTAGGTTCTTTCCAGTCATCGTGAATGAGGACCAGTGGTCGGATTACATCTAATCGTATATGCTACTGTCTAGTCTTGCGTCTAGTCTTTTCTAGAGAGATGAGGTATTTAGTAAATGGATAATCTCTAGTTTAAGGGTCGTAACTCGCGAATATTTAAACATATAATTCAAGCCAAGCAGAATTATTAACATATATTTATACGGATTGCATTTTATGCGAAAAAATCTATGAAAATATATTTCATCTAATCAACATTGTTAACTTCCTCATAACCGATGTCAGTCGAGATCACTTTTGTGTGATCGTTTTACTTAGAGTTACTGCGAATAACCCCGCCGTTTTCTTAAGGAAGTTAATTCTCTATCACTCACTTGGACGTTGTGGACGCAAAAACCATCAATTAAAAATCCTACTTCGACCAAGTAATAAGATTCGATGTTTGTATCACATTTCAATGAAGATATTAGCTCAAAGTGTCAGCCAAAACTATTTCATCCCGGTTGAGGATTTGTTTTGAGGCCACCTAAGAAATTTCATCTTAACTTTGCTGTTAATCATAAAGTTAAGTAGACGTCGAATTAAATTTTGGAATTTTAGTCACAGTAAAATGCTGATTCCCAATCTTAATTCTAATCTTGACATTCGTGAGTTTATTGGGATCTTTTCCCTTACCAAGGTTATGGAGTAATCGCTCAGAATTTCAAATGAATGAGAAACCAGCTGATTTCCGGAAAGTTTCCGCTCGAACTACAAGTAACAAGTTATTCGCTACACCTTCTATAACAGCTCACCAAACACATTACAAATACTGATACAGAACGGATGAAATTTTCTAGCATCAATAGGTCTTTAGTGAACTTTTACAATTTGCGAAAGCTTGTATCCCAGAAAAATTCACAAATTTTTGCAAAAATTCAGTTTGAAATATGGCCTTAGCATTTTTACTGCAAATTTACTCCCTATCGCGGCACAAATTAGAAATGCAGTGCATTAGGCCTAAAGATTTCCAACATTGAGATGAACTTTTCCCGAAACTGCCTCTGATATATTTCACCAATGTGCAATTAAGTGATTGAAAACTACATTCACTACCACAAAAGACTATGCTTTCGAAAGTATTGTCAATAGCAATGGAGCGACGTCTAATCGGAGGCGCCGAAAGCGATCCGTGACTAAGGCTTCACTTATGTCTTAAGATTCCCTGAAATTTTTGTGGAACGGAGAAGTATGGCGATAGCGTCATTCAGTTGGCGCTTATGATTCTTCTCCTTTAGCACCGTTACGTTTGTGACCGACCTTGCTAGATAAGTAGGTAAAACAACAATTGGGTCGCAGGTTCAAAACTCACCGATGGAGCTTGCTTCTTCCTCTCTATAGCAATTACTTTATGCGAAAGACTCTCATTACAACATGGAGAAAGGCATCCATCGTGTATTAAGTGCATGGTGCTGCTTCATTAGCTCGCTATATCTGCGACTGAATTTGCTCTTCGTTGAATATGGTGGCCTTGACAAGGGCAGTCACATGCGATGCAGTCGCTATGGAATATTAGGGAAGGGTTTGAGTACAAAGCATTTTTCTTCGAGGTGATATCTGTGATGGTCATCAAAATTACCTATTTGCTCTTTACCTAGTGAAAGGTGTTTGTAGTTTAGAGTAGACCTTGACATTCTGCACGAAACGTAGTTGGCCTGTATTCAAATGACCAAAGAGATCAGAATTTGTAGGCCGATGTGCTCAAATTTCTCATCTTTCCCTGACATCTATTTTACATCGCACACGTTGACCTATATTACTTAATAATAATCTTTATAATAAATTTCATTATAACTTTATATAGATTTAGATATTTTTGTTTTATTTTTATTTATTTATGCTTCAATCACTGATTTTACATAATTGATGACAATGATCAGAATCAATAATATTATTTGTCTCATAATAAAATCTTATATATAAAAGACTCTGAGACACATTTTCAGTTGTTTTCATTTTAATATTGACACCAAGGAAATGTAATCAATCGCCCTATCACTCTCGAATCCAATTAGTAGTGCACTATTCTATCGCTAATTTTACATTAAGTAATCTCAAAACACTGCTGAATTCCTTAATTTGTTATTTTACGTAAATAATTTATGATTATAGAGTGCAGAATTATATCCTATATTAAATATACGAAAAATAGACTTGTAACTTATTTAATCTTTTAATTTACGTACTTTTATCGGAACGATTTTCATGAAACAGCAATCCATCTCCACCAATGAGTGCTCTAAAAATATATCTTATATATCTTTATATGCAAGAAACGAACGGTCTATTGCTTAGTAAATTTAAATATTAACTGTAACTGTTACAATACTTTAAGATTAACTACAAATATAATTCATTTAATACCTTCGTTAACCAAAGGTGTTGCTACGTTGATAACTTTTTCATGAGGTAACCGTTATTAAAATTGTATGCTACCACCTGACTCAGTCAACGATCTTAGTAAATACTCGTTAGTAAATAATTATGCTTGCGGTAGAACATGAAAGGGGGCGTGCGATTTTAAATGTGCTTAGTCACTTCCTCGTTTTGTGGCAAATATTTGGAAGCAATCAGGAAAACCTCAGACTCTAACCTTCCGATCAGTCGAGTTTCAAACGGCTGCGGGCTCAGGAAATTAGGCACCGAAGGACGCAAAAAGAATGCCCTTTCAAAATTGTCGGTCATCAGATGATGCGCATGTGCAAATGTCATCGAAAACACAACCGGAGTTTCATAAGATCCTTTGCAGAAAAGAAGGAAGAGACCTCAAACGACATCTTCAACCCGCCGATTTCCGACTTTCTCATCTGAAGTTCAAGGTCCAGCGAAGTGTCGGTCGAACCGTAACCTCTGAATCAGCGATCATCGAAACTTCCGATTCATAATGAAGGGACGAGTTGGGACAGGGAAGAGCAGAAATATCCCCCAATCTTCAATGACTTGCGTCTGCTATAAGTGTCTCTTTTTATGATCTTTTCTGTAGTGTTTCTCACAGCACTTCCGACTACGCCTCCGGCCGACGCCTTCTTACGGAATCATCGAAACATTGGCGTTAGCTGTTGTCCTTCGGCGCCCACCAGTTAAACTTGTTTCCTAATCGGGAGTAGCGGATCTTTCTTATCAAAGTGTGGTAGAATGACACCAAATTCTACGCGCATAGCATCTATGCGACTTATTGATGGAGCAACTGCGAAACTTCCTCGATAGAGAATGAGAAGATGTAGGAGGAAATCATATCAGTAAAGAATGACTTTGAGGGAGAAAATTTGTTTAAATTGGATCACCTTCTTATCACAAGAGTATCCTTTAGATAGATGATTGACCCTGGGTAAATCATTTATGGAATTCACAACGGATATTATCGCACCTTCCAGTTATTGGAGGGAGCATTCCGGATGGACGAATAAGGGAGATGAATGTTAACAAAAGTAATTTAAATTTCGTCTACGGAAAATGGAAAGTATCACAAATTGGAGAATCGTGACAAAATGTAAATAACTCTGTTCTTCGGCTAATTTTTCTACGCTGATTGAATCTATTCGAGAGCGAAATCAGAAGGCCAACGAGATATAAGTGGCGGTTCCAGCTCAAGTCCAGAAATAATTGGTGGTGGACAGTTTCCTTGGTGATACATCATAATATATTTTTAAGTGTGTTTCCTAGTTGGTTATTTGATTGATTTGGATCGAAAGTTTCAATTATAATTCCTCAGTTTCGCCGAACGCGAGATACATATTATTATATGACCCTGACTTCTTTACGGCGTGTTACGGGTAACCCACTATGAACACGAGTTCAGTTAGCACGAAATTCCATTAGCACGAGCCAATCGTGAACTTACTCGCGTAGCACGAATAAATTCCCCGCTATAACACGAAATAATGTTATTATCTGATAAAAGGATCAGGTTTGCTTAACACTAATTCGTTTTGCACGACAATTTTTCAGAACAATTAACATACTCTCGTATTTACTGAGCTTCCGCTGAAATAGTATAATTCTTCTTTCACACTCCGGAAATTCCAACAAGTAAAGGCTTTTTCCACTTAAAACTTTTCATCACCTAATTCATCTATCATCTATCGGGAGAGCGAAATAAGTGAGAACTTAAGATATCCTCCGTAAAGAGGAATTTCCTCCGTAGCACTGACCCCGGAACATTTCTATCCAAAGATCACCAAATTGAAGAAGCACTCTTTAAATTCACTGATCGCAATTCGATGCCGAATCCACGTTATGATAATTTTCGTCACACTGGATCATTAACCGCCAAAACACTTTAGGTGGTGCGAAATGAGGATCCCTTACCTTGGAAGAGGCTGAGGAGGCATATTATTTGAATCGCATTCATTTCTTCCGCTCCGTTCTTCGCAGGAGAAAGGAAAATATTTTCTCCCTCTTCTAAAGGTCCCGTTAAAAATTCAGACCGTCTTCGCACGCACCGATTTCTTCTCCAATAAAAAATATTCCTCCTAAGTTCCCGGTCAGCTTCCAGGAGAGGTTCACTTCCTTCGGCGTGGACTAAATGCGGTGGCGAATTCGGAGAGCGGTTCTTAGGCGAGGAATCGGCGCCGTGCTTATGTCAGAGGCATCCGAAGAAGGGCGAGCACAAAGCGGACCGCTCCATGACCCTCTGGAATCAAGTGGGAGACTGTTCGGTAAGGAGGCAGAGCGAAGATTGTGTATCCCTGTGCTATCAAGGTTTCGCCCTCGAAGAGTAGTATGTCCCACTCCACTCTTAATCTCACTATATGACCATCTCTGTCTTCCTATTTCACTGTCCCGTTCCCCACGGTTTATCAGCGTCACCCCACTCTCGTTACGTCCCATGGCACTCTTCCACTCACACCTTCTGGACTTGGTGAGCTGGTTCGTTCCTCCTCCCCACCACTCGTGTCGCGTCATCGCAGCCCCTCCTCCACCCTCTTCCATTCCATTTCATTTCCCTGGCTGTTTCCCTCCTTCGCGAATACCTCATCTTTGCCTCCACTCCGGATAACCCAATGATGATGAGGCAATCCCCAGCGCAGGAATCAAGGTTTGATTGTCAGCATTAATGTTTGGCGTAAAGTTTGGCGATTGTGTGCCGCGGTGGTGAGAAAAAATTGAAGTGATATAAAAACGTGAATGAAGTATTAAAAACCTTCAAAGAGGCGGGGTCCCGAAGGTGAAGGTCATATTAGTTTATGAACGGCTCGTAATTTTTTATCCGAAAGGTTTCATTGAAGAAAGATTTTCTTTTAAGGAGGCGAGGTGAGGTTTTGCTTGGTTAATTTTTTAAAATCCAAAATAGAATGTGCAAGAATATTTTTATTTGAAATATCTCTAAAAACTGCATATATACTGTAATGATAATGCTTTTAGTAGGCGATGAAAGGGAGCATAATCTATTCAAAGTTCGCTCTATACTCGTCAAATTATTTCCAAAATATCCTATCGTTTATTTTTACTTAGTTTAAAATACTAAAATATTTTATTCCAAATAGTTGTTTGCTTTTTCGATTAGAATTTACACTGAAATCAACAGACAATGTTTGACTGTTCAGCGAAGTTAAACTTTAAAAGAGAGTGCCTCAAAAGACAAAAGGACACTGTTTCAATAAGTTTCATAAGATTGCTATTCACATTATTATCACAATCGCTAATAAAAAGCTCATCTTCAAATTGCTCGGATATGATCAATAAATATGGTATTGGTTCAATAGCAGCAGGAACAGTGACTTTCTTCTTGTTTAAATCGGAGTAGAAAACGGTACGACAATTTCGCCTCAGATCTTCAAATGTGAATTGACCAAACTATTTTTCTTCTTTTAAATATCCTCGTGAATTATAAAATTATTTTTATTTATTATTTCGCGTTAAAGGAGGAATTCTAACGAGTAACAATCAATCTTAAAGCTCTCTTTCATCGTAAAACTATTATTCATTCATCGATCTTCTTAACTCTTTTATTTTGTCAAAATCTCAGCTCATATTTCGTTGTTGGAAGGTACAAAATACTTCTTTCCTTTTATGACCTTATTCTGAATGACTGATTTAAGATAGAGGATGAAACATAAGATCACAATAATCTAAGTGCTGTAACAAGAAGTCTGGAGTCCCTTCTAGTTTTCTTAGAATTCTGCTCACTTAATTATGCAGACTAATTTGGAGATTTAAATGTTTGTGTAGGTTGTTCCTTTCGTGACATAAAATATGCACACATTTAACTGTTATGTGAACATTTTAGGGTTATATTTACATATTATTATTATGCATTACTCTCTGTTTTTCATAAGTTTGTCAATAAATTTGCATTGAGGATTAAATCAAAAGATTTATTTTGAATACTTAGAATTTCCCCGGCCCACTTTTCCGAGATTAAAGAACATCCTCCCCAGCAGTATACCTCTTTAATCTGCCTCGTCTGCGATGGCTTCATTGAAGCAGTTATCCTCGTTTACGGAGTGCTTCAACATATGCGTCCGCCTGTTCCTGCGATCACCCGTTAGGCAAATAGGGCCGTGCTTTGCTTTGAACCCCTTTCATTCCCGGAATGCCGGAGAAATTTCGCCCAACTCATGCATCCTCAATGGAAAATGTTAATGCGAATTTGTGGAATCTCCTCTTCATACACAGATTTTCCTTAGTCGATGCGTGAAGAGATATGGGGTCTTACTTTAAAAGACGGCAATTTTCAATTAGAAGAATGAACTCTCGTCAACAGAAGCGGAGATAAAAATTGATGCTGATAATTCTCAGAGAAACTTGAAAAATATGATTTTCTACTACATTCATTTCTTACATTTCATGCAGAGAGTTTATTATGAAAATCATTTCGAGATTCACTGAAACAGATGTCTGTTTGAAATCGTTCCATCATCTCACATGGGCATTCAAAGCACCTTTCGTATTTATTGTCGATGAAACAGTGACCCATCTATTCGAGGAATTTAATGAGTACTTAGAGAGAAAAATTCAATAAGCAAAATTTTAAAAAGCAACGGTCTATTTCTCACGAAGGAGACAAATTTTTCAATATTTAGATACCAAATGTACCAATTTCCGCATTGAAAGTCTGATGACTAAAAATTTTTGGAGTAGTTTCATAATCTAAGTTACAAAAGCATTTATTCGGCTTTGGAAATTCTGATGCTGTCAATAGATTCAAACATGTTTGTAGAGAATATCGTTTGTACTCGATTTTATTAAGTGACTGAGACTTAATATGTAGCGATAATACTATTGAAAAATTCAAAGAAGATCAGGAGAGGCGTTCTTTCATACTCCTTTTTACCCTTACCTAGTATATGAGGCTACTACTCTTAATTGGTTTAAGATTTAAGGTATAGCAGAAGTATGAGGTGAATCTTCATTTAAAAATGCAAATAGGAATTGCAACGCTGTGAATGACTATATATTTCATGTAGTTGGAGTTATACCTAAGCTGATAATGCAGCTATATGGTAAGGATAAAATTAGTAGCATTAAATTCTCTTTTCTGCTTTTTATATTCCACATTTATATAAAATCTTGCTCATTATAATACCTATTCATATATAACCTACTATATAACATGCTTTGAATAATAAACAGAGCAAAAGAAGGCAGTATATATTATTGAGGGTCACAAGATGAAAATAGATAGTAAAAAAACTAGCTCTATAGAATTCAAACGCGAATGGTCACAGGGTTGTAATTAATCCATTTCCCCATACATTCTGGTTCATTCTATTCCTAAGCACTTATCTTAATTTTCCGAAAATGGTATTTAGAAAGTATTCTAATGTATATCTATTGTTGCAATTATTATTTGACACTTAATCATCAAGCTACTTATATTCCTAGAAGTCGGCAATTTCGGCCGTCATTCGACTGGCCCGACCAACGAATGAGTGTATATAACCACTCGATCATTAACAATCGTGCTCTACTTCTTTTCTCAAGTCGGGATACTATAGTAAACTATAATCAGCCATTAATTCTGGTTCTAAACTACACTACTTGCACGACAAGAGTAGTAGATCAGTAGAAACGATGTAAGATTTTATTTTCCTCTTATGTCCTATTTTCACTGTCTTCCATTTTGCAACGCAACATTATGGTTTGGGAATCATTTGGCAGTAGTACGAGTGACGAGTGAAATATTTCTGATCCTTGGCTTAAATGCTTTTTACCTTCACTTTTTATCTGGAAAAAACAAGATTTGGCACAAAATTTCAATTTCAGTACGTATGTGACCGACGAAATGTGGCTGAACCTTCCAAGCTTTTAAACTGATAAATCAACGGGTGAAACGGCTATATCATTTTCATAGACAGACAATTAAAATATGTTAAAATGGTTAGAACGTACACAAAATACCATGAGTGGCCTAAGAATAATGGTCATATAAAATCAACGGTTACGGCGAGATCAAGCGTATAGAAAACTCCTTAGTCGTAATAGCGATTATATAATTTTCGGAATATATTCTTTTGCATACATGAGGGGTGTTCAGTTAAAATGTTAAGGCATATTTTCATAAGGGATGGATAATTAAGTAAGGAATAATTAATTTACATCCATGCTTTTCTTTGCTAGAAATTTTAAGAATCGAAATAAAAACTTGTCGTTCATTGTAATGGATCTTAAATAACTAACATAAATTATTTATCTGTTGTTTCTTTATGTATTTCATTCTTGGTGTGCGTTCCTTGAGATTAAGTTCCAACACAATTTACGGTTTATAAATTGTATAGTTTTCTTAATCTGTGTGGTCTGGCTTTGAAATTACAGCTATAATCTAGATTTTTCGAGTCTTCTTAATTAAGGAATATTATGAGAAATTGGATCATATAGACTGTAAATATATATATATTTTATAATGAAAATATATAATTTATTACTTATTTATTTTGTGAGTATCTACACCTTAATGGTCGCATAAAAGCAAAATACTGAGCCTAACCTTTATTATGTATTTCGGACATGTAAGTAGGCAAAAGATGACAGTATGACATTCATTTCAATGTCTCAGCGGAGGTTTCTGAAAGTGACATTGGCATTGAATGATATTTTGCCACAGAAGTGAATGGCATTTCAAGGACGTCAAAAATACAACATATTTTATCTTTCGCCAAAAAGTGGCCCGTTTTCATTTCGTTCTTGTTCATCCTTGGTAATCGTTCAATGTACCATGAAGGTCTTCAAAGTCTGGTTATTGTTTCCCTTTGGAATATTTTGAGATTGTAACCTGTTTATTATTATTTCCTTCGTTACGCGAGGTGAGGCCCAAGAGGGCCTCTCTTCCACCTGACCTCGTATGATATTTGTACGTGAGAATTTGAAATAAAAAAGAGAACAACCGTATGAAAGAGAGGAGAAAAAAGAAAAATTGAAGAAATTTGATTGGTTGTGAAAAAATCCCCACAACTGAAGGTTGATAGAAAAAAAAAGCCCAAGCAGTATGAAAGACTGCTTGATTAATTAATGATTTGGATGCTGTATTTCTCCTTTTATTGCGATTGCATATAGTATCATGAAGAGAAAAATAGTTATTATACGGCCTTGGAATACGTAATGATCTAAAAGAGGCTGCAATAGGAGAATTATATAAGGTGCAATAGCGAAAGAGGTCATGGAACACTCGACCTCATGCTAAATAACCTACCTTAGATCTTTGAAAGATAATGATCGTAATTTTAATGAAATTTTATAAACATTTCATCTTACAGTCTTTAAGACTCTATAATGAAGACGAATGAATGAAAAATTATATAAAGGCTGCTAGTTATTACTTAAAAGTTCTGGCATCAGTGTGAACTTTTCATGTGTATATCCGTTAGATATAGGATGAATTACCTAAAGGCATGGGATGCTTATCTTATATTTTCGGTGTGAACTTTACAGAATCAATTCTATTTTATAAACAGATCATGAAGAATTTTAGCAAAGGCATCCGTGAAACTGCTAACCTAGTTATGGATAGCCTAGTTATTTAAAGCATTATAGATATTACGAATCATCACCAAGGTTAGAGATTTACTAATATACGTAATATACGCAATATAAGTCTTTTTCTTGTGGTTAGTGTTTCCTTCCCTAATAGTTACATCGTGTTTTTATTCACCTCTCTAAGTATTTGAATTAAACATAAATAAAGTATTATTCCATCATTAATCCGTTTTTTATCTCTTAATGATTAGTATAATTAGTCAAAATAAGCACAAAGCAATGCCGCCTTTATAAATCTAAATCCTCGAACGCATATACAACCACCGAGATATGTACATGTATTTGATTATTTAATCTTCTTTCCTAGTTATTGAATAGTTTATAAAGAGTTAGCAAAGGAAGATTACAATAAGGATCGGTGGTATCTTTAAATAGAATCCTCTGAATATCTCTTAGAGAGAAAATGTTATTTTTTACATGTGTTGATTGTGGAAGCAAATAATCCAGATGATAAATGTTGGAGGTAGAATACCATGCAGAGAATCAATTGGAAAGATAAATAACTTTTCCTGAAATGATTTATCCTTCATATTTTATATAGCATATGTAAGTCAAGACCTCCAAGGCTATGCGGTCCAGCTGAGAGGAGCAGTAGTTCGGCAACATTTAGGAGAGAGGTCGGTAACCTTTCAAGGTAAAAGGGACATTTCCTGATATTCAAGATCGGAAACTAATGCACATGGGCCTAGCGGAACAAATTTAATCAAAAATTCTAAAAAGCTTAAGATTTTCGAAATTCCTTGAATGCAAAGAGATTCCAAGGAAAATTAATCTGTTCGGCGGAAGACACCATTGTCGCGTAGTTGAGGATGAAAACGCATTTCCGGGGACGCCAACTGCCTCAAATAGCTCCTAAAGCCATCCCACTGATAGGTCCATAAATAAGATTAGAGAAGGAGGGGCTAAAGATTTTGTGGTAAATCATGAAAAGGAGACTTTAAGATCAGAATAAAAGATGGGTGGTCGGTGAGGAAATCAATCAGCTGATTCACTTATTTGTGGTTTATCGTTCCTTAGAGTTAATCGTAGACTATGATTAAAACTGATGTTTACCCTCATAATTAAATTTGCTTCGTAGTCGTACTAGAAATTTTCGACGCTCTTTTTTATGCTATTACGGGAAGTTTTATAATTTAATTATTCTTAGTAGGTGGCCATTGCGGGCATGAATAATAATATTCAATTGTTGCTGCCTCAGATCTTGGAATTCCAATCCTATTTTTTAAATCGTGAATATCAATTAGATGCCTAAAGCATTCCCATTAAGAAAGACAAGATATTAGTCTCTAACCTCGTACATCTCTGCAACTAAAGTTTCGAAGGAATTGTACCTTAAAAGCTTTAGCTCATCAAATTCTCAGAGAACTCTAGCGGTCGGATAGTCAACAGGAAACACTCGTAAGGTATCTCGAAATCCCCGTTTAAATGCACCCTTTCATGTTTTTTATAGAATTTCTTTGAGCATAGTCATCAAACGAAAGATTAAAAATAATACATATCAGCTATACATATATAGGCTGAAAATTCATTATAATTCATTGTTTCTTATTTTGCGTTCTGTTAACAGTTATCGCTCAGGACGGTAGCAAATATTTCCACGTGAGTAGGTGGAATGTGTTGGAAACCATCAGTAGGAAGAAGTCCATTTTTTTATTCTTCTCAAGTTTTATCTCTGCGACCGGTTTCAACAACACTACGCCCTGGTGATGCCCATTTTGAATCCGGTTCCAAGAGAGAAAATAGCGGTGCAATGCAGTATTATTTTGGGCACATTTAAACGAGAACTTTTCCGTTTGTAAAAAATCTCGAATGAAAAATTTTTCCATAGCAATCCAAATATTTTTTATTTCTTTTATGGCAAGCGAAATTTTTCGATTACCTTCTCATATCAATGACAAAATTTTTAACCTTACTACGGTGTAATGAGTCTATTGTTTCTCAGTTCTTTTTCATATTTTCTATTGTTTTCCTTTCCTGGTTATTTTAACTCAATTAAGTCTTATAGGGCAGGGTTGCCTAAAAGTATTTTGAAGGAATAGTCACCGTGATGAAGGTTAGCACGAAAGTGCAATTATTAATTTTTAAGAAGAGATATAAAAGAAGATACAATCTTCACCTTCTTCAGTCGAAACTGTTTATCTACGGTCCATAATCAATTCCTCATGCATGTACCAATAATGCTCCTTTTCCTTATTCCTTCCAAGAAAAATTAAAACTCGACGATAGATAGAAGCATCAGAGATATTAGTTGCATTTTCATTGCGTTAAGCTGAGATCAGATCGGTCATTTACATTTTAACCAGAATGGCAAGATACCGAGACTTTCCAAATTCAGAAGCAGGAATAAATGGGATGAAACCGGAAGTTTTCTTAAATTATTGTCTAAGTTCTTAGCATATATATAAATACAGTCTGAATTTGTGCGGCTTACTTATGATATTTTATGCTTAAACGATTTCTTTCATTGAAATCTTCACATCGTACATTATATTTTTCTTAGACTTTTTTTCATCAGACCGAGAGAGCAGAAAATTTGATTGGGATAGTCCTGGTAAAACGGGACTTATAAAATGCTTAATTATAATAAATAAAGATAATTTTTAGGATTTTCTATGGTCTGATTCTAAAGATTTTCATAAGAGAATTCTTTAAATTACTTACTATTCTATCGTGCAATTTATTCCAAAATATTTTGTAATAACTCATTCTCTTCAGTATTTGTGGTATATAACTTTAAGAGACTTTATTAAGTAGACTACAATGTGTTTCACTATAGGGTAAATGAAGGAGTAACACATTTCGAATTTCCAAATCATATTAGTTTGTTATCTCTTGTATTCAGTTCTTATATCTTACGTTTTTGATGTAATAAATGTATTATAAAGAATCTTTAAAGAAGCTCCGAACAGCGTCGTCTTTCGGAGCGTTTTCAGCCTCGTAACGGTTTCGAAATTCCAAGCGCGAAAACGGAAGTTCTAAGACGACGTCATAAAAATACGGTGGTGACGTCAAAGAATCACTTTCAGCGTGGAAAATAGCTTTAAAAAATCCAGTATAATCCAATATCCTCATTTCCCTATAAAATGGAGAAGTACTCTGAATCTCAACTGATTTCCCTATTGTAAAGGTTGAAATTATTCCTGCAATCTTAACTTCTTTAGACCTTGCCACTATACTTCCCCGTAGGCATTAAGCTCACTAATGCAAATCATCGCAAAATTTGTAAACTATGCGCGTATGCATGCCTAGGAATTTATATTCGTTGTGCATACGATAGTCAAGAAAGTTTTAAAGATCTATATCTCTAAAAACAAGTCGAATTGAAAGTCTTATCTTAAGGATGTAGAGTATTAATATGTTAAGAAATTCAGCGAAGAAAAGTTAATTATTATATTCAATTTTCATTCCATCAACAGCCCTCTATTCCATCATGATCTTTTCTTAGAAAAATTCGATATCACTTTGCACTATAAATAGATAAAGTGATCAGGAAAAGTAAAATTCTTGGTATGGCGTGCATTGATGTATGGGTGTGAAACGTGGACCTTAAGGAAAAAGGTCGTCAAAATTGGGAGGCTTTCTAGATATCGGAATGACGAAGAATGGAAAATGTAAGCTTGGTTGATAGGAAAACGAAGGCGGTGCTAGAGATGGTTTGAGAGGAGAGGTTTTTTAATTGTAGTAATTCAGCATCTACAGAGGAAACGATTGCGTCAGATATCGAGAGGAGAGGGATCGCCAAAGAGCAATTGAAGGAAGAATGTTATGGGAGAGAGAGAGGAAGACAAATACAAACTATGATACATGAATTTAAGTGGAAGATAAGTTACCTAGAAGCGATACCTGGCATATGAATAGGAAAAAAAGAAGAGAATATTAAGGCACACGAACCTACCGAAAGGTAGAAAAGTCATCTATTTTTGTATTTATGGAATTTTTGCATGTATGCACTTTGCAGTTAATATCTACGAATCTCTGTATTGTTACTCTGTTATTGTTATATCTTCTAATTATGTGATTGTTCGAAGGTGACAGTTGGATTTATTTTCCTCGTTTACTCTAAGTATGGCGAGGCTAACGAAGGTTTAATAAGATCTAGAAGCTTAATTCGCTAATTACTGAGACGTCTGTATAAGGCGATTCGCAGTTAAGTTTGCTCATTTTTCTATCACGCTAAAGTAAGATGTCAAAAGAGTAAGTATACAACGTTAACAAGGATAATCACATGTTGGAATTCATGATTGGACTTCCTCCATTGCTTTACTTCCGACTATTAAAAGTGAGACACACATTCGTATTCAGCTGAGACTAAGTAGCATGTTTGAATAATGGAATTATCGTTCTGGGAAGAAAAAACATGGAAAAACGCAGGAAATGAAAAATCCCCGATTTGCGATCAGAACTTGTGTTTTATTTCCTGTGCGAATGTTTTATATTTCAAAATCAATTTTAAATTATTTTAATCAATTAATAATTTATTTCCAAAGAAACGCGCTACCCAAGAGCTCCTTAGTGAAATTATTTCATATAGAAACCTTTACGAGTATTTAAAAACATGCATTTATAGAGGATAATTTTTGCATCTGAATATATTTCGAAATATAGTCGAAATAGAACGTTATTAATGTTGGTTATTAGATGATTTGTTTCATAAGTATCACGCATCCTACGTCTGGAGATGATTTTAAGAGATATCAATGCTTATATTGTATATTTCTCTGTACAGTAAATGACACTTTGAAGATGATGATTTATTAATTTGATTGTATTTCATTTTTTCGAGTTACAATTAGACCGATTTCTGGTAGATTTTGTTCAGTAATCATTCTGTGACGCGTCGTTGTATCGCTGCACCGCTATTTTGTTGACGACACTTCGGAATTCGAAAATGTAAACAAACATCATGGTAGATCGAGAGAAGAGTTGCCAAGAAAGGCAGTGGAGGTCGCCCACATTTTTCTTGCTGTGTGATTTCCGAGTGAATGCACCTGCAAATACCAATTAGCGGAGATAAAGGCCGGGAGAAATGTCTGGTCAATAAAAAACATGTCTTTTTCAGAAAAAAAAATTTAAAAACATGAGAATTTTTACATAATACGCTGGAAATTTTTTGGCTCAATCTCGAAGGTCTGTATAATTAAATCGAATCGTTCCTAGAATATTTTATATATGAGCGAGAGTTTATAGAGTCGGTTTTTGTTTTTGATGACAATAATTTGTCTTATAATTGAGATCGTTCCTACCCAAGTTATTTGTCGCTTCTATTATATCATGTTATTCCATTAAAGCAGATATTCCTAGACGTTTCTTTTTAAAAAAACCGATCTTTTCTTATTCCTCACTCGACAACAAAGGTGTTGAAGATTATTCCTGACCCATTCTTTCAGCTACTGCGTTGTGAAGCTAAGTTATTCACATCCACGGACGATGGTGATTTGAAAGACGCAAACAAACATCATGTATCCTTGTGTAGAAATAATCAAGTTTTCCAAAATTAATGGCGACTTTAAATTTCAGCTCTACTATTTAATATATTCCGATGCAGGAGTACATATACAAATAAGTGCTGGCCGTAAATCCTAAAAATTTAGTATACTTGAAATACACAATTCATAAAGAACCGAAAGCTAATTAATGGTAAAATTTTATTGTTAATCCATCCTTCGCAGAACTGTGGCTTATTAAAAAGACGTCGGCAACAAAACTTTTAGAATTTATGAGGTAAACACCGAATAAAAAATTCCTAAACAAGATCATTGATCATTTTTCAGCACATTATAAAAGGTTCAAATGTTATTTCAATGAAAGAATTCTATCTCTGACTACTAAGAAACCAATAAAATTATTTCCTGATTAGCAAGACGCGTACCATCAGCGGAACTTACAAACCTTTCTAGTGGAACTCGAGATGGTTGAAAACGTTTTAACATTCTTGGCTAACATTGTTATTCATTGCCTCTCAATTCTTCATGAGTTTCACCGTTATCATTAGAAAAATTCGCATTCCCGAAACATTCAAATATGCCAATTAGTAATACCAACGCTTCGCACGTTGGTGAGACTTGACTCTTTGAGAAGATGGAATTTGGGGCCATTATGTTCGGGAATAGGTAACCTAACCTAGAATGTCTCTTTCTCCAAAAATTATGATTTAGGAGAATATTTTTGTTGAATTGTAACATTTCTTACTTTAGTAACTTTTCTATGCCATTAAATCTTTATGATATTCCCTTCTTTTATTATTGATGTGAGAAATACATTGAATAGAAAGATAATTTAACCTTAAGTTTCTTTTTAACTGCTATTGACTAAAAAGAGGTATTTATATGCACAGTATAAGTCTGACGAAATTTCACCCTTCCTTGGAACTTGGAACTGGAATGATATCAGCGGAGAAATTCATCATGGAATATCTACTTATGACAGTTAATATGAAGAATATAGTGGCAAGGTTTTAACCAAAGTAATTTTTCACAGGGTTTGTGAAGTTAATTTTGTAATTAACAGAAAAACCTTAATGAATAGTAAATCGTATGCCTCCTTATGGCTAACGTATACGATGAATTGAATCACTCCAAGTATACTAAATAAATAAAATAGAGTGATATTTAATCTCCGTCTTATGTATTTTCTCCTCGTAATTTTTAGCTTATTTAAGCATTTTTATAATAGTTATTCTTTTAGTACGTCAGCGTTCAGAATTTAAAGAGTGACAAAAAAATCCTGTCTCGGCTATTTTCGCTACTTATTCTTCTAATTAGTAATCTCATTCTGAGCAAAAGCCCCAATATCAGGCTTCCTTAGAATTTTTGTCCCAAAGATTCACATCATTAGAATTGAACTTCAAGAACTTTACTTAAAATTTTGGCGGTAAGAAAGGTCATAAATTTAACTCAATCGAGATGTTATTCTGCGACTCGAATATTTTCAGTGGGGAAAAGGTTTCCATTTCAATTTCTTTGACTGCCATGAAGAGCCTCGTAGTTTATCTAGACTATGTACCTTGGGTAGACAGTCATAAATATAAAGTTGAACATGCAAGGTAATCTAGCTCCATTTACATCTCATTTCCAAGTCGTGAATTTCAGAAATGAAATTGTTTATCTATTTCTATGGCTTATATATATGTAATTACCTTCCAAGGCTAAAGCGTAACCTTTTACTCTGTGATATTCTATGCTTCAAAGTAAGCAATTATATACTTATTCAACGATTAATCTCCCTTGATAAATAGTTTTTGCAATATGTTTCCGGAATGCGTGCATAATAACCGTTCCGACCCTGATTCTCAGGAGTTCTGCATCACAAATTCATCGAATCAGTTTATCTCCATTATAGTGTTTTCCTGTTTTTCTAGTTACTATGATAGATTACATGGGTGTGACGTCCTATGTATTTTTCTCTGTGTTGCAAGAATAGCCTCATTTTAGATTGTCTTTATTCCTCAATCCTAATACCTAAACTTTTTCAAGCTTTTGTCAACAACTCCATCAGTAAAAATTGTAAGGAGAGCATCATCTGCTCAAAATACAATTTAATTTACTTAAGTAGTAAGGGTTACTGTTTTAGTGAAATTAAAATTATTTCTAGTGAAGAATCAAATGAAATGAAACTACACATAAAGTATTTCTAAGATAGACAATAGTGTTTTCCTTTTTTTCTAGTCAGTATGATAGATTACATGAGTATGACGTCCTATGTACTTTTGATATATTCTCCGTGTTGCAAGAACAGCCTCATTCTAGATTATGTCTATATTCCTCAATGCTACGGTTAACATTATGATTCACAGCAAGTATCAGAAATAGCAAGTGCGGTTTTCAGCTATCAAACTTACTAGAAGAAGTGGAATAGCAAAGAATTGAAGGAAACGGCATTGTTCACCGCCGCATCTTGATTTAAGCTCCCCTCGACTAGAGCCGTGAGTCGAAACGTAAACGCAGCCAAATAAGGTTTTTCCGTAAGAACTTAAGATTACAAGTGCAATAGCGACGAGAGAGTGTTTATGTCTCACGCATCCGGAATGACGAACGAATGATAAAGCGAAGCAAAACAGCAAGGGGCACGGTCGAGGCAAGGACGCCATATCTCGCCGACATTTCCCTGGCAATGGGGGATGTGATCTGGCCATTTGCCGAACACCGCGCCTTATCTATCTCTCCGCTTCCGTGTACATAGAAGAGGATGGAATTATAAGTTTTCCGCAATAAATCATACGTATCTTTCCAAGAATGAATTTTAATCCAGGATTTCCCCGCTCAGGTATTCTTACAATTCTATTTCAGAGAGATCACTCGAAAAGTACTGTTGACGTCAATTGTTTGGGCACATAAATTATTTTTTCATTTACAAAAAGTATGAATGAGCAATTCGCGGGCAAAATCGATATTACTACTATGGGACTTAAAAGATAGATAAATTCAATTGTGCAATATATTTAGTTTCATGTTTGAAATAAATCTTCTTTGCCCACGGTAATAACGAAATGACAACGTGGCTAATAATAGCAACGGGATATCAAATAATGTTTTGAAAACATGTACAGAGGCATGGAGCCATAAACGTTTTTACTCTTTCTCAGAAAGTAAAGTATCATCTCATATTCTATGCTTGAAATAGGATATTCAAATTTTTTCTTCGTAAAATTTTCTTTTAAGTCTTATAAAAGTCTTTTAAAGTTGTATAAATTATATTTAAGCTTAAAATTACATGAAACAGATTAATCTAATTCTATCATCACATGCATGCTTACGACGGATTTTAGTGCTTCAAATCTTTTATATGCTTCGGCTTTTCATTCATTTTATAAATGAATTTTGATTCATCCGAAAATTAAACTGTGCTCTTTGTACCCATCGAATGCAAAATACACTGTCAATGGATATTAATACACCTAAATAATCCTTTTACAATTGCTGCATTATTGCTTAGAGGATAAAGCCATCAATTGAAACATCTATGTCAGAACTATCTTTCACGTTAATCTCGTAGCAGCTTCATATTAATTTTTTAAAAATACAAAGAGAAATATAATAACTGCTTGCTCTTGCAGGGACACAAGTCGTAATGCTGCAACTTTCCGTACACTTTTTGGTTCTGAAGATCGATTCTCTGTTAGTTAGAGCCTTCTTTCTATTCTTCTAGCGTCCTTGACATGAAAACGATAATATAATGTTTCATGCTAGTTACGTCAACTGTGCAATCCTTAACGGTGATCTGAATGCTGACTAAAGCGTTTTTTATCTCAGAAATAGAAAGTTCTTAATTTCTCAACAACTCATTTGTGGAGATGCACATCCAACCCAAATCTGCAGCACAAATCAATCTGTGCAGTGTTCAGCCAGGAGGCCGGTCTAAAAATCAGACTCCATCAATAGCTACCGATAGATTTGAATTGGAAATGAAGCGTACTAGAAAATATGAGGAGTGAGGTGGTTTAACCTCGCATTTTCTCACTGAGCTAGAAAATTATGAGTGGAAAACATTCTCCGAAGTTCATTGAAAATACTGTAGGAATAACATTCTTCATACCATTCAATAGATGTGAACAAAATGAATCCCTGAGCTCCCCGATAGCCTTTTTGGTAGCGCACTCGCCTATACTGAAAGCGGTCTCGGGTTCGATTCTCGATGGAAGCCCATACGTGCGGAGTGATCTCAGCGGTCCAAGCACTTATGATGATAGTAGTATTTGATAATTATTTTTCTATCCTGTGCCAAAGTACAAAATGGGATGTATACCATTCATCAATCTAAATTACCAGGAACATGGTAATACTTTAAATCTTTTATTATATTATTCAGTACCTTCCATCCGAAGTCATACGAAAACGTCATATCAGTTTTGAGGATACGTTGATTAGAAGACTTTCTTTCACTTGAATTTACAACCCCAGCTCAAGTCATAATAACTGTTTTAAATTTAGGAAATCTGAAAGTTAGTATCGGAAGTAATACTGAAACTTTTCAAGCTTTTGTCAACAATTACATCAGTATAAATCTTAGGGAGAGCATCATCTGCTTAACATGCAATTTAATATTACTTAAGAAGTTAGGATTACTGTTTTAGTGGAATTAAAATTATTTCTGGTAAAAAATCAAATGAACTGAAACTACACACAGAGTGTTTCTAAGAATTAGCCAATATTTTTTAGGAGATTTGATCTTCTGAAGATCAAATGAGTGATAGATTTGAAAAGGAGGGCAATGATTGAATCTCCAGAATCATCTCCAAACACATTTGTAAACTCACTAACGTAGTTTCTCATATGGATATGGAGAAAGATATTTTCTAAGGATAAAATAATGCGATGTAGATCTTTGAAAAGTGAAAATATATAAATTATTTCTAGATTAGAATTGCTTGTAAATCACACAAGATTTTAGAACTGCTCTGTAGAGCAATAATTACTTCCTCATTGGCTGATGTATGAAAGCATCACCCTTATTTTCTCATTGAGCAAGTACTGTCCTTCGGTAAAAGCAGCGTAATGGTCAACTTCATGGATTTTAACGAGCTGAAAAGAAATCATGGCTTCGAGATTTTTTCGCGAAGTTCAGAGTGAAAGAGATGCGTCAAGGTGAACTGTCAGTCCTTAAATCTGAATTAAGGCACCTGCGAAACTCTTTCTCTCCGACTGCTTACTTTTGACCCCGGATGTTACCATAGTTACGGCAGAGTGAGCGATTACGCAATTCTGTTTCAAGAGAAGCGACAATGGAGCGTCAGGAGTAATTGAACATTTCCAGCAATTAAGGCGTTGTGTACGATGCAGAAGCTCACATAAGATTTATGAAGCAATTATGCATCGAATGAGTTCTCAGACTAGGAATTATGCAAGTATAATAGTTGATCACTTCGGAGAATCGGAATCATATGATCGTTTCATTTTAGATATTCTGATGTTGATTAAATTCCTAAATATAGAAATCCTTTGGCGTATGCTCCCGTGAAGTGAATATTGGAGAAATCCATGCTCCAAAAACCAATTATCTCATGTATTTCTCCGTGAGTACGATCGAATGTTACCATCAAAAATGCTGAAATGTTAATTGCGATATTCCGGAAAATGAATAGATTTGAATTAATAGATGTTAAGCATTTCTCAAAGAAAAAGGAAAATTTAGCCTTAGAAAACAAAACTGAGGTAACTAACTGTCAACAGTATAAAGAGAATAGAATTATTTTCTACAGCTTTGATCTCCCTACGAAAAGTCCTTTTGAGCGTCTAAAGATAGCAACCGAAATTAAATGGGAGATGATGGATGCAATTTATTACAGTCACTCTAAGATCAGGTGTTTTTCCAATTAATTCTCAGAGATATGAATTAAGCAACTTAGGGTAACCTTAGATTTTTCAACGTGTTGATTAAAGACTAAAATATTTCATCGTAATTTAATCGCCATGCACATTCAAAAATGCCTGCTTTCTAGCATCTAAATATTTATTTCTGCTGTGATACTAATGGTGATAATTCAATCTTCATCTTAAATCTTCCATTCGATTATAATCTCAGCTTTTAATTTTTAAGTAAGGTATTAAATGAACTTTCAGTCAGTCACGTCAGAGCAAACATTTATTTTCCTTCAAAATGGTCTAACAATAATAGCATCGTAATGTGATGAATTTATGAATGCATCTTGAATAATTGCCCTTCCCCGAATTTGACTAAGGAATAAGGAATAACTTAATAAGGAATGCTTTTTCGCTGTAAGATAGAAAACTTAATTACCGAAGTTATATTTAAAAAAATATCATTACAGATCTAGTCGATTACATAGTTGATTTTGTTTCTCCAATTAACAACACTCGTAAGCTATGAGAGAAAAAATAAGCGTTGTATAATAATTATAATATAATAATAGCGATAATAATTTCCAGGACGGACTTCTGGTCATTTTTCCACGGAGCATTAGAGGATATAATAGGATTAGATAGGGATATTGGAGCATTTTTCATCCCCTGCCACAGGGCCTTACAGGATAGCTTACAGGATCAGTATGTAAATTTAAAAATTTGCATCGTAGTAGTGCATACTTTCAGCTCAAATTTGATGCAAAATCTAGAAAATCTAGTAACTTGAAGTGAATGAAGGGTATGTTTATATTTAGTACCAAACGAGGAAAAGGAAGATTTCCCATAATCTCCGAAGCGGTGTAATATGTGTGCCAAAGGATCGTTGATTTTGGAAAAGGATGACCTTGAAAAGGATGTAAACTGGGTCGAAAATGTTTGAAATGAATACGATTCGCATATGGTAGACCTCACCTTAAGAATTCTGGAAGCATTGCAGATGTTCCTTGGGTCCTCAAATCATTAAACAAGAAAGTTTGGGATAGAAATGTGCTTGAATGACTGTAGCCGTGATATTTAGCCGAAATAAGAACATACTAAAAGGTTACTGTGGAAAACAGAATCGTTTGTATCAAACAGACGCAAATGACGCAAAATCACATGGTAAAAAAATGACATTTTATTGGAGGTGTGGCCAAAAGGTTGCCACCGCTTAATCTGATCCGTATTCGCAAGCATTACTACGCAGTTTTCCGCAGAATTCCTTGGAGAGAATACCGCAAAACATGCATCGATTTTAATTTCGAAACTGAAACTGGTTCTCGCATACCACACCGTGTTATTAAATCTGCTTCTAAATAAAACGGGGACAATCCTCACGGCCTTCTATTGCGTCGACGTGAAACCTTTTAATGCTAAAATTCCTGAATCTTTAATTTGGGACTTTAAATTGCTGTCATAACAATTTATTGGTGGATCTAAAATCCTTTCGCTTCATTCATCGAATGCTACGTCAACCTGCAATAAATTCTTTGGAGGGATAAGAAATCTGGATTCGGATTTATGTATCTTAGGAAACTAAAATACAGTAAAATTTGGTCAAGACGCTTTCAAGGGAACCGAGGGACAATTTCGTTATAAGCGTGATATTGAACATTTTATATCTCTTACGTTAGAAAACCAACGGGAAGGGTTTTTGGGCTCCTTACTGGTTAAATAATTGCTTTACACCTTAAAAATGAAAAGGATTCTTCTTTAGTTGGATTTAATTGCCACGGCTATTAATATCTGTAGAGTCCTAGAGCTATTGTTGGCCTGATAGACAATTACGGAATACTAATGTAAACGATTTTTGAAATCTACATGCTCAGGCGTTACTTTGTGGAAAGCCATTATGGTAAAGAGGAAGTACACTAGTAATTTTCCACACTGTATAAGGAACAGTGTGGAAAATTACCAGTGTACTTCAACAGTGTGGAAAATTACCTGTGTACTATACTTCTTCTTTGCCATAAACGATAGATAGAGAACTGGCCAATGCGGGTTGCATTACATTTGGGGACGGGAAAAATCCGCGTAATAAGAGAGTAGTAGAACGTCTTAAGCAGTCTTTTTACCCTGTGTTTAGTGCGAAAGGGATCAGGACGGAGATAAAACCATGTATTAAGAGGGAGCATTTTAAACGGGTTTTACTCTACATTATTACTGTCTATATGTCAATAATATGTAATTATATTTCTCTTCCGTCTTCTCTACAGAACCTTCGTTACTTGAAGCCCTCATCTTACCCCTCTCTTTAGCTACTTTTCTATAACCCTGACGTCTCTCTTTATTCTTTCGAGGCTCAGCAATCAGCTAAAACCTTCCCCTTTCTATTGTTCTCCCTATCTTCTGTGCAGTCTTCACTTTGATCGTGCATTCTCTTCCCAGTGAGTGACCTTTTCTGATGGTGTTTCTCCTTCGTATGATTCTTGATTACTCGCGAAACGTAATTAGTTCTTCTGAGGAAAAACAATAGTGTGCAGCGATCGATCTCCTCTAACGAGGGACTGACTCGATTATCTACTCGTTATGAATCGTTCATCTAAATTACGGGAGGATATATTTCGTGTGTATAAGGGCAACACTGACCTCAATACACGATTTCATCCTTGTTCTCACGTGCGCAAGCTTCCATTGAATCCGAAAAAAAGTAAAAAAAGATCAAAATCGTATTTAAGCCTTAGATATTGCGATTGCGGATACAAATGTCTGCTAAAATTGCCAGTAATTGTTGAAATACTCTTTTTGAGAAGCAAAAGAATTCTAGATCTTCATTCCCGATAATTATACTTTTACTAAAAGAAGCAGCATTCATTTTTATTATACTTTTGTGAGAGACCTTTTGATGCACTACTGCTATACCGATAATACACAATAGAAATTAGACTTTCGAATAGCTTATCTAAATGACCTCAAAGAAAAATACTGTTTCCGTTTGGCTCCTTTGATGCTTCAAAGACGTGCTTCTTGAACACAGTGAAAAAGGATTATAGGCGTGAGGAAATTTTAGCCCAACGGAGCATTTATATTTACTGGCATTGCTTTAAATAATTCGATTCGTTTCACAGCCTTCGTTAATGACTTTCAAGGCGCAAGAGTGATTATACAACGAAGATAACTAAAGTGCGCTTGGGAATGTTTACAATTCACGGTCAATTTAAATTTCTGTAAATTTTTCCCATTCACTAAGGATGGGATTATTTTGACATGCTGTCCAACTGTCCATCAATCTATCATCTTGGATTGGGAAACTTTACTATCAAAAGAATTTTCAAGGCGAAGCATTCCTCCCTAATTCTCATTCTCAAAGTGATTCGTTTTCAAAAATTTATGCCAACATTTCTTTCTTGCTCACAACCCTTGAAATTAATCTTGCGCAGTCTTTGCTCTGAAGGATAAACTGATTAAATGCAGCAGGATAAATATAAAAGTTTAATAAATATTTATGCATGTTTATTTATGTTTAGCGAGGAAAGTTTTGGGTATCCTCGTCCTATTTTGGTAATATTTTTTGATATTTTCCCCATTCCCCAGTGATAAAGCAGTCTAAGTAATAAATATATTACTTAGACTGCTTTTTACACATTAATCTTATTAATAAATTAAACAGACTTTAGAATAGGGAAAACATATATAGTTGTAATTTCAAAATTTATCCTTATGAAATATTTGCAAGGATCCCTAGACGAAAGGATTTCCCCACCTTTCGCCTATTTTGAGGTCGTTCACTTTAAGATAGGTTATTTTACGTTTCTTACTCGTTCTTTGGGCTTGATATAATCTCGATTTCTGCCAATAATGCAGAATGATGGATTTTTGAGAATCAAGATTTTCACCCGCTAGAATTTCCGCCCCATAAAATAAATGATAGAAATTCAGTATTTCGATCAGTCTCATTATATATCATGTCGGTAACATCTTCGACCTCTCAGCATTTCCGATACACTTACATCTACATATCTTACATACAATAAACTGCGAGGATTAATCATAAAAATTTGAACCAAAGAGAGGAAATCTTTGAATAATAGCTTAAAACCGATATCGAGACTGAGAATTGCGTTGACATCTGTTGGTGACTAAGGCAACTTTCTAGTCTATTTTATGAACGAAAAGAATCGTTTAAAATTTCATAGCGTATCTTCACTATAAAATAGCCTATTGTTTACCGCATGTTGTTTTGCAAACTTATCATACAAACTGCTTATTTACTCACAAAGCTGATTCGGTATTCGGAAGAACTTACGTAATTTTCCTTACGCAATTTCTTCTCACGATTGAAAACTCGTTCCTTATCCTGAGGGTTTTCTCGAGCTGCTAATTGGGATTTAAGTACGACTTAAACATGCGGTTATTTGAGGAGATTCAACAGCATGGGAAAAGTGAATACTCAGCATCTTTCCTTGACTCTTGCACCCGTAGTGACCTCCAAGGAGTTATTCGGAGAACCGTGTCACGACGATGAATGAGTATGCCCATATTCTATTCTTCTGAATTTGTCATGCTCATTGCGTTTCCGAGATCGCAAGGTATTTTTCCATCTAAAATGTGTCTTACAATGTTCATTATCAATTCAAGCAATCAAATGAGTGAAATTTTATTAGGGACGTTAGCGGCTTCAACCATCGATTTTATAAACTTTTATCAGCTTATTTTCTATGAGATAGGAATCTATTCCCACGTCAATCATTTTACAAGCCACTGACAGGTATGGTGAGTCTAGGGCTGGTTACTAATTTCAACGTAATAGCTGAAATAAGACATCTCCATCACGAACATATACATCTGCATATAATTTTCCATAATTTTGTATAAAGGATGTTACTTCGCGCTAGTTAGATCCCATTTAGTCTGAATGCTGTATATGGAAACTTGCAGGTAGGCGTTGTACTCGTGAATTAGAAAAGGTACGGCGGAAATGTGTATTTTGTTAAGGATTTCTCTGAAAAGTCGATAAATTTTTCAAAGTTGCTCCTTGAA
This sequence comes from Pachydiplax longipennis, assembly GCA_036926295.1. NCBI lineage: Eukaryota > Metazoa > Arthropoda > Insecta > Odonata > Libellulidae > Pachydiplax > Pachydiplax longipennis. Next base: position 26,588,786 of record JAVFKF010000012.1, read on the forward strand.
ATATGACGAGAGTCGTTAGAATCAAGGTTATGAAATTTAAGGGATACACATCCTCAATTGAGAAATAATCCATTCCCGGAAAATGTAGTACATATTCTGCATCTACTTTGTTGTATAGGCTGATCCGTAGTGCAAGGAAAATTAAGAAAATAGATGCTGGAACAAGCAGCTTCAAAGATTCATGCCTTCCAAGGTTGATACTCGTACAGCAGTAATAATTAAATATATAGACTGATATTACATGTACCCCCTGCCACACCCCGAAAGACGGCACATAGGTTACATTTGTAGAAGATATACATGTAAATTACACGTTGTAAAAATTCAATAATAGTCTTTTAGATCTAATTCATAGTTATTTTTACAATTGCAACGTATTTACAATAATTTAGTACCTAAGTTTCACCTTAACTAATTTCTATTGCTTACTTCACTTTTACATTACATTATAAACATATCTATCTTTATAAAGAAATGATGTACATTCATGTTATTATGTACACATAAAAATAAATAATACTTTATTATCAAAAGGTTGAAAACCTTTTTTATTTATGCGATCTCTCTATCAATTTCGATACAGCTACAGTTGAGAGTAATTCTAATGTAAAGAAAATAACCGAACAATTTTAAATGAACATATTTTTTCTTACGTAAGAATTTAAGAAATTAAGTAGGCAATAGTTAAAATTTTGAATAAAAATAAAGCATTTATATGTACTTAATGCAAAGAGGCCGAGAGTAGAAAGCGTAGCACACACGAAAGGGCTTTCAGAGAGGTCTCGAGAAACTTTCAAAATCCTGATTTTTCTAATTCTTTTCCATTTGAATCAGAAGTACGAATCGCATACATTTCATCTAGCATTCCTTTGTTGCATTACATTTTCAATAATTCTTTCGACTGTATCCCGACGTGTTAGCTATGCTCCCAAAGCGATTAATAATTTCGAGATGGGTGACTAAATCCTTTGGCCTTAATCGTTTTTAGAAATCCTCCATCTTATTTCAATATCATTAATAGTTCTTTGATGCCATATTTCCATCATTCATTATTTTAATATCCTTGAGGAATATTGTTTTATTTTTTTCAGCATATAATATATCTTTCACCTTCTAAATTATTTTCCTTTTGTTTCTTAGGGCCCAAAATATTTGCTATATTTATCACAAACCAAAATATTATTAAAGATTTTCTTTAATTTAACGTTTCTGTTGATTTTCGTCCATTATTTATGTTGACTATTACGGCAGATTATGATATTATGTCGATACCATACCTTCCTCCATTTTATGAATGAAAAGATTTCTGTTCATTTATAAGCTCGAAATCTAAGTAAAAATCACGATGTTTTAAATTTTTGAATTAATAACTATCGAAGTGAAAGTTTCAATGAAGCTTGTGTACTATATAAGCTGTGTATGTATAGCGTATATAGTATAATGTAAGCTAAATGCTTCTTTTCTGTTATTCGATTTTGCAGCTTAATCATGAATATCAATGACATAATGAAAGACACCCCTTCCATTTCCTATATCAGCTGCATTATTTTTCTTTTCGAAGGTTTGTGAGATAAACATCCATTTGATGAATTGGCCGGACATCCGGAGCGTGGGGGTAAGTCCATTTTTTTTCTATTTGTTCTCTAGCCGACCATGATGACAGCATTTTTGTTTGGGCTTTCGTATGCCGTGAAAAAGTGATTTCCGTTTTGATTATGAACTTTGTAAATCAGATTTCAGTCGTTGACATCAGAAAGGTCGAGAGGATGTGCGAATGTTTGATTCCCTTGAAAAGCGATTGTGACCGTTTCCAGACGAAAATATTTCAATGTCATTTGAGATATAATTTTAAAAATTTAGCATAGAGAAATAGGATAATTGAGTTGGTAAATATTCAATCTCAAAGTCGGATTGAAGCTCAATCTCTCTTCCAACAGCTAACAAAAGCCCTGGAGAGGGAATGAGGCTACTGAGTAAGATAAGGTGCGAAGTAGTTTGGCTTTTTTACCCTCACTGAGCCAGGATGCGATAATTGTAAAAGGTCTACATAAGAGTAGAACAATAACGTTGCGAAAAGCTTTTTAAATAGCATTCATAAACGAAAGTTCGTAACGGATACTATTAATTAACATCACTCATACCTCAGTAGTTCTATCTCAGCCACAAGCAAGACTGGGACAATTTAAGTGAAATAAACCCTTTTCTTTATCCTATACAAAAAGATATGTGAAAAATATTTCTTTCGTGAAGATATGGTAGCAATTTATAAGATAACTTCAATTAAATAGAGATCTTGTGAAGATAAGGAGGTACTTGACACGTGTTTTTAATTTGTGGTTTTCTCATACTGATATTCCTCCTTTTTTACAACGGATACACTTTTATATGATTTTAGTAATATGAGAATGAGATTAATGTTCAGATTTTCTTTCATCTTCATATTTTTTCTATGCGTTCTCTCATGTTCATCATTTTCATGGCTGTATTTTCTTTCCTTTATCAAGCAACTTGAATTTATGAAATCGGTAATGCGTATCTCAGCGAACAGTTTACGTATATAAATTTTTCTCTTTTATATTACTTGATGCGTTTGATTATATAACTATAGTATAACCTAATGCAAGCTGAAATCTGCCTTTCGTGTTCCTTGATTAATTGACGCTATATTTAATTCTTTACTTTTGATTGTTTTTATTCGTAATATTATTAGAAATTTTGATTTTTTTAATCGAGAGTAATAAATTTTAACAGTTTTTTTAAATCATTCGAAGGAAACATATTAAATAATAGATAAACACAATTTTGATTATTTCTTAATTTATTTTTCACAAATACATCATCTAACACTAAGACACGAATAAAATATTCATTAAACAAAATATTATTTATTGTTAGTTAGTTATAGTTTTATTGCATTTAGGAAAATCTGCAGCATTAGTTTTTGATTTCATTTTGTTAATTACGCACAGAGAACTGATGACTAGATGATTTAATGCCCACCGTTCCCTCTTTTCAGAAATATTATATATCTTTTAATAAAAAGATAAAATACGATTCAATGCAGTATTTATGAGTATATCGGTGACTGGCAATGCTTTGGTAGGAATCTCCTCACCTCCTTTTCTTTGGTAGCAAGAATAAACAATAAATAGTCGTCTTCTTTAGAGTGGCATGGAGTACGGAGGAGCAGCCCTCGTTCTCAAGTAGTATTTTCCTCTTGCCCTGTAATGATATACACGTCACGTCAACAACGCTTAACAACTCTTTCCACTGTAACACATTTTCTTATTATATCAAATTCTTTGGTAGACAAAACAATGATTTTATTATTTCCTCCTTCATTTTAAAAATTAAAGGAATGCAAAGCTTTGATATAATCTTGCAAACTCTGATTCAGTAAATCCATATATTAACCATGACATTCCTCTAACATCTGAGCGCCTATACATATATTTGGAAATCTTAGGCATTCTATGAGTCTCAAAGAGTATATATAGGTGACACTATGGTTTTGAGTTGGTCGTTTTTGCTTTGTATATCGAAAATTGCTCATCGAATCAACCAAAACTTTCATTAAATTAATTAAAATCCTTTTTTGAATTTATGTAAGGGGATTTAAACTGTTTTATATTTAAAATACTTTTTAGCGATATTTTCTGGGAATGGCCGAAATAACATCGCTAAAAAGTAGTTGGAATATAGAATAGCTTGAATTCACTACCATATATGGAAAAAGGGTATTTAAATTGTGCAAAGTAAATCTATAGTATATTATTTCAGTTATAAACTGAATTTAATGCTGTTTTAATCTTAAAATAAGTCAAATATTTTAAGAGTAGGAGGAGTATGGGTGGCATAATAGAACTTGCACCCTCTCTGTGATGAAGAAGTCGCTAAGACAGAGACAAGGTCGCTGAAAGAAGGAACATATCGCTAGGTCTAGCAAAAAAATCGCTAGATTGGCAACTGTGATTGGAAAGATTGTTGGAGAAAATAACTGAAGGGAAGATCTTAAATATGCGAATAAAAAGGCATAAGGCATAAGATAGTCGATGAGCGATGATTTGGGGCTGATGTAGAGCCTTGCAAAAGGGGGAAGGTAGATACTAAGGGTAGGGCGATTTAAGAAAGTTTACTTATGAATTCATTTCCTACTATCTTCAAAATCACCCGTTTTTCGTGATGAATATAGTAGATATATGGATATAGTGGGAAAAATCTGATTTTATTCATGTTCCTTGTCAGATGCTAAGTAAATTGCTACTGCTACGAATTCGTCAAAGGGAAAGGGCGATCGCCCCCATGGATGCGCCAATGGTGGTACAAAGGTAGAGATGAAGGATAGGGCATTAAGAAGTGAATTTTGAACCTGTCAATGGGTGCAAGACTTACGTGTCTCTAGTATGAGCCCCCATGTACACCGGGCCTCCGTTAAGCTCGTTCTTGAAGCGGTCGCATTCCCCATCCTTAAAGTCTCTCCAACTGGTGCACGGAAGGGATTCGAAGGCACGCTCATTCTGCACGGATTCGGTGAAGTAGCGCCAGGCGTTCCAATGACTGCATCCAGCTGCAAAGGACATGATCACAACTGATGAGGAGTCACGGAAAGGTGATTTGACAACATTTCAAGAACAGCGGCGGATACTAACTTGGTATGATGTCGTTGTGGCATCCTGGCTGAATGGCCTCCCCTCCATTAGGATAGAAATCGACGTGACCGATTGCCCTCCTCATGCCAAAGGAACCGCCGGCAGTGTGCACCACATTCACGAATTCGGCAGAGGATTTGTCGAGGCGCTCCGACTTGAGATTCTCGATGAGAGGGAGAGCGGGATCAAGACCTGTTCCGGGCATTCAGATCATCGTGTTAGAAAATAATAAATATTTATAATACAGAAGGTTTATGCCCATTAACATGATATAATTGTTTTGAAAATATCCCATTTCTTATAATCTTTTAGCAAACGTAAAAATGAGAGAAGCAAGAAAACTATACTTCCAAGAATTAGATTTAAATCGCTAATTGTTTCGACATAAGTGGCGTGTCTAAACTTTATACATAATATACATAACATCTACGGAACATGTCCATAGTAATCCTGCAACTAACGTTACCTGATTTAAGTGAACTCTGAGATACGCCGTTCTTTGCTTTCCTTTCCCGTTTCAAGCGTGATAGATGCTCTCGACTCAATTGAAAAGGACATAAGCTTACTATAAAAAATAAACTTTAATGAAGAACTCTTTATAGAACATAGAAAAGTATGAAAAATTGTAACCTCGCTACGAGAAACTTTTGCGTGGAAAAAAGACGTGTCGCCCGACGAGCATTTTGTTTTTATGAAGTTTTTTTATCTACATCTAAATAATTTAGTTTTACATAACTTTTTTACGATCTTAATTTTTCGTTCTCATGCGTATAAAATTTATAATTTTAATAAATATGAAAGAAACAATTTGTGGACGAAGACAAATTGTTTCTTTCATATTTATTATGGGAAAGCTCCACCAAGTATCGTCAGAAAGCATCAACTATATAATTTTCAATATAATTTGATGAATTGAAATATTTTTATCCAAAATATCGTTATTTTAAAATATTTGGTCCCAATTAAGCAAAGCTTAGCATTTTCACATGCAAAGTTGTACCCTGACTTAGATGAATTCGGTATACGCGATTTTCTTCAGTAGCGTAACTTTGGGGAATTACTGTACCTGAAAATATTACCTACATGTTATATTGTTCCGTAAGCAACGGGATATTGCTTCCGAGGCGCTACAGTTGAATACAAACAGTTCAAAATGGAATGAAATGAATACGCTTATTTTTTGCATATTTTTTGTTATCTCTTCTGATTGAAAGGGATAAATCCCTTCATTTACTTCTCTGGAGAAGATTGAAGAAATGACATTCCTATCACCGTCAGTTTTTCTAAAATACACAGATGACACTACTGCAGAATGATCTTATTTTGATATATTTCCATAAAACGTCACGATGAATTAGAATTGTGAAACTGTACCAGTGATTCGGCCGATTTTTCCAGCGGTGACATGTTTTCCCGCCACACCGGCGACGTGCGACCCCAAACTGAAACCAACAACGTGGAGGTTCTTGAAAAAGGTGGACGATGCAGACGACCTTGTCTCTTTCGGTACGATATTCGAGGTTTGGACTACAGGTAGATCGTTGGACCTCGAGGAGGATGCCTCGGTCTCCTTTGGTACGACATTCGAAGACTGTGCTGCAAGTTGATCATACGACTTCGCCAAGGAGTCTATGAAGTCGGCCACATAGCGACCGGCAGCGCGGACGTTGAGGAGCGCAAAGTTGTACCATGGTCCAGCTGAGAGAGTGCGCCAGTCCACGTAGACCACGTTCCACCGTCCGCTTTCTACCACAGCTGTTTGGAGATTATGGCATTAGAACCGAATTAGAGCAACAAATTGTAAACCATATAATTGAAGGTCTTTTGAATAGATATTACATAATGGTCTAGGAAAATTATATGTCTGCCTCGAAATTGAATCGCATTGAATGAGTAATATGTATGTACGATGTCTAAATTACAACAGGAATTACAACATATGTCTTTAATCATGGTGATTGCAAATTTTCCGTAGGTTTGCAAAATTATACATACATTTATTGAACCATAATACAATATATTTTTGAGCGTCCCCTAAAAGTTTGAAAAATTATCTTTTAAAATAGTAATATTTAGTAGTAGAAAATAGTAACTATTCATTAAATATAATATGCTAATTAATTTAACAATCATTTCTAATGATAATATTTTCCTAGTGTTATTAAATCTTTCCGTATTTCATTCCACCAAAACATGAAATATAATGATAATTTATCCTTCAATTTTAATTACCTCGATTTATTTGTCTAAAAATGTTTTCTTCGTATTTAAGTGATTCGAAATCAACTCAAGAAATGACTAACTTAAATACTTAAGGTATTTAATTTGAATAATAGTAGTTCAAAATCACTTTCTTTGCGATAAAGGTATTGCTTATTTTATATACATCTTCGAAAAATTTGTAGAAGATAGTAGTATCGTCTTAATATATTTCGTAATTGATGAATAACAGCTCTTACCAGATAGAAGGTCTTTGATTACTCTTGCTTTGTTATTTTCCATAAACCCGTGGATAATAATCATCGTCGGAAGAGATGTGTTTAGCTTGTTCGCCGTTTCTTCCATTTTACTGGTGTCGAGTACTTTGTATTCTTTCTCATTTTCTTCTCTAACTTCTTCGAGGGCGCTCCTCTTTAAGTTGGTTGTTTTCCTGAATTTTAAAGAAAAATTTGTGCTTTAGTAATATTGCCCATGTAACATACATCATGAGAAAATATTTTCCTTTAATGGTAACAACGAAATGCGAATATTTATAAATTTTTTTGAACTTGCATGGATCATATTCAGATTCTGACTAAGGGTCTAGCATGAAAATACATTACGGAAAGAGCTCTAAAAATTCTTAAAGCTGTATAAAATAAATTATATGAGATCACGGTAATATGATCTCTATGAACCTGGAGAAGTTTAAATATTATAGGTAAAAAATCGGAAGAAAGAAAATTAATAATGCAGATCTTTCGAGTAAAATAACTTATGACACGTAAACTAATGTGCCTCAGAGTTGATAAACACAAGCTAAATGTTCACTTTTTAAATCACGGAGAGCTATTTCTGTTTACAAGCACGACTTATGAAACTGAAAGGTTTTGAAGAGATATGAAAGAGAAACGGATAATCAAGGTGATTCATAATAATTAATCTTGTGTATCATTTGCGTTTCATTGCAAACCCTATCTTTCTTCAGATACTCTGTAAAAGTTAGAGGAACCGTCGTTGAATATTGTTTCTCCGAAGGTATAGGCTCCTTATTTGCGTTTTCGGTAAATAATGAATAATAATATTATCGATATAAAAGTGAAAATTGAAGATTAGTGAAAGATCTCTTTTAGTAATTATTATACAAATGGCATACAAATGGCAAATGCAATTATTTAAATTATATTGCATTATTTATCAACTCTTATTTCCCTTTAATAAAAAACTTGTACTTCATTTAGCTCCTCTGATTCCGTCCAACAACTCCTCCCCGAGGACGCCCATTTTTGCGGTAGCGCGCAAATGAAATTCAACGCTTTCTTATTTCATTTGAATATCAAATAACCATCATTATCAAAATAACCATCAATTACGTACTTCTCATACAAGTGGAAGTACACCGGGATTTTCTTGTCCGGACGGTCCTTAATGTTCGGTTTTTCACTCACTGGGATCAGCCTGAAGAAAAACTCCCCAAACTCAACTCCAGATGGCTCCTGGGCATTGGTCTCCCAACCTTGAAGAAAGGAAAAGGGTGAACCTAAGTGTTAGCAGGTAATATAGAATATATAAATGCGCCTTGGCGAATCTGCAAAACAACGCGAAGTCATCGAGGGTCTGTTTTTTTTCGGCTATCTTGAGAGGTATATTAGATGTCCGGGCAAGGCCAAGGAGGACTATCATTTGGACAACGAAATCCGCATTCCTATCTTTCATAGGTTGCCTGTCGTGACGTTATTTTCTACGATAATTGCGTCATTTCCTTTAATAGAAAATAGGTAGAGGCTTGTGGAAGATGACCGCTGAAGGGGGAATAATTTTACATAAAAGTTTTAAGTATATTTATATGCTCATACTCATGCATACATAAATATACACATATAATATTGAGTTTTCTTATGGGTTCGTTTTAATGTTACAGCTACGATTAATTTACACCCAAGATTAGATAGGACGTTAATTGAACCTTAGCCTTTCATTTCTTTCATTCCTTTCCAGCATTTCAGTCGTGATGTCGGATAAGCTTTGAATTATAGGGACCAATACACTTGACCGTGCAGAAATGGTTGATTTTCAATCCATTTACTCAAAACGTTTGCCAATTTACGTAATAGCTGAGTTTAACTTCAAGCATTTCTCACACGTCTCCTCCCGGAACCAGCCTATGACCTTCGGAAAGAGAGGAGGATCGCATCTTCAGCACCCAAAGGGATTCTTTTGCACATATATCACCGTCAAATCCTTCGGCAGAAACCTCTCAGTTGAAGTCGCCCGTCGAGGGCCTCGAGTCCATTTATTTCACCCTCTCGTATTTGCGCAGGACTAAATGTCAGCATCTCGGAATCTTCGATGTCGTGGGTATTTACATCGGAATTCTGCCGTGAGATAACTTGACGCAATCGAGCCTCTATTCGTCTCCACTATTTCAGCTCCTTTGATGTTGGTACTATGTGGGGATGTCGATGAATCGGAGTTTTTAGGGAAAATGGGAATGACATACAACAATTCGTATCTATATATAGGCACGCTATAGGAGTTAGCAATTTACATTGATGAGAAAGATCTTTTCACATTTATGAGCGCTACAAAGCGGTATTATATGAGCATTTTATCGAGGTTGGATTAAACTTAGAATAATTTATTCTGTTACAAACTCTTAAGAAGGAAGATCTGGTAAATCATGAAAAATAAAAGTAATTAATATTTCGTAAAATAAATGTTCATGTTGTTTTTTTCACACCAGAGTTGCTAGTTACGGATAATGTAGCTTGGAACCCTCAAGTTAAAGTTAGATAGCAAGCACTGAAGAGAAGGATGATTTTTCCGATGAAATATTTAGCAATATCATCGAATAAGTTGTATACCTAAATATGTTTACTCTATGTCGGTATGCATTATTTTTATCAGCCATCTTCATAATCTAATAAAAAAATCATTAATCTTGATTAAATTAATTTACCTGATTATTTTCGCATACAGACAACACTAAATTAAAACTGAAATTATATTCAATTTTAACTCCACAGTTTACCTGTCATTCATATTTTTGAACCTCTTATCTTTCGTTATTTAGGATGGTATTACATCATACTTTACAAAAATTTTCTACGTTCAGTTCTCTTAGGATGTCTTCGTTTCTTTCATTACACTATAACCAAACTAACCAGTCAGTTTTATACGACTGCATAATAATCGATCACGGATTTTGTATCTTAAAACTTGCTGTCAGTTAACGGTATTAATCAACGAAGTAAGGTCAAAGTAAATTATGCTAATTACTTCAGACTTGTAGAATATTATATCGCTGTTCACAGCATATAATTTCGAATGTATAAATAATACATTTGTATTCAGAATAAAATGCATTTTTTAAGTAGCCGGACAAGACGATAAATCTGTTTGTAGTCATTAGTAACGTTCATCTCGCATAAAAATTAAGGACGGTAGGCGTCCGTATAAGGAAGTTCCATCGGTGAGCGGCGAATTCCTTCAATTACCTCATCTCCCGCGAAATAAAAAGATTAGAGGCAGCCGTGGTGTTTATGTAGTAGCCGCGTTATAATATATAGGTCAACGGGTCGTAAAAATGAAGTGTCTCGATTAAAAATGCTTAAGAAGCTCGCTTCATGGCACGATTGGAAAAAAGTTCAAGGCAAATATTTGACGTCATGAAACGAATCTGGACGCTTGAATGTGGAATACTGACCGCGCAAATGAGCTGCAACAGGTTCGTGAAAAAGACTGTGATTCATTAAAAAAGGAAGAGTGGGATTTCCTCACGAAGCGAGAGTTTCGCGCCTCCGGGAAGGTCAAGAGTGTGGAAAGTGATTCGATTCAAGGCGAAGAAGAAATTATTTAATTCGCCCGCAGAAAACCCAATTTGCCTGCTAACGGGAGCGATAAAAATATCTAAGAACGATGATCGAATGCTGAGATAAACAACCTAATTTTCTAGATTGTCTAAGTCAGGAATGATGTATCTTTATTCGTTACTGAGTGATGTATTTAGTTTTTCGTTATTCAGATATCTCTCGTCGTGGAATCGGTTGAACTCGAAATTGACGGACAAGAAAGAATTGTCTAGGGCTAAAAGGTGGGATTCTGAGAGATGTCAGAGGCAGCAACTGTCATAGTAACGGCAGGGATCTAAGAATGTAATACGTATCAAACTAATTAAGATTTTACTATGATTCTTTCAGAAAATAAGTATGGATGAATGGATGAAAAATATCATATGGAAACGAATACTGAAGTACGACCTTTAATATTAAATTTGACATGCGGAGTCGCTTCGTCGAATAGAGGCTCCCTTATGCAAAACCATATTTCGGAGTCCCAAAATTTAAAAAGAATTTTTCATTCCAAGAAAGTTGAAGAAAAGAATTTTATTCTGTAAATAATGCTTCATTTCTGAGTGCAATTTTCTAATATTCTTCGAGTTCTTTTCTAATTACCCTAACTATACGCCCACTCGTAGCGACCCTGATGATAGGATTCACTTTAGGAACAGATCTTACTTCAGTCTCGAAAATCACTCAAAATGAATCTTAGAATATAATATAAATAGAGATTTAAATACAGATTAAGCGGTTGATAGGAATACGCAGGGTTCCTTTGGGTCAATTCAAAGAATTCCATCAAACTAAGGGAATGCAAATTTTCTCATAGTCCTACGGCTTGCTTTTAACAGAACCTATGGAAATATGGTGATTCCTACCAACGGCTTAAGGTGTATTTAAATCTTTGTTTTAAAAGTAGCCATATACAACTTCCTCTCATACAACGATTCAGAGGATATTTAGAAATATAAAGCAAAGACAAAGGTCCTTTTATTTCTATTTTTATTAGGTGATATGCAATAAATATAACATATAATAAAATATAACCGCTCATACAAATATATCGAAAAAATTGCAACAAACAACATTTTGACAGGAAAAGTCATTCGCTTCTATCAAATTCAAAAAATTACTAAAATAACGACTAAATATCGAAATATTGAAGGAAACAAACGAAATTTGAACAAAGATTCAAACAAGCAAAGGGATTCAGAAAAACTATAAAATATATTAATAGAAGGAATAAACAGGTATTTTATACGGAATATATTCATGAAGATAAATTATGATAAAATAGACAGCAAGTTTGCGAATATTCATAAGATTAATCATTGATTAAGATACTGAAATCTTGATTGGGTGTTGAATAGCTTTCGTAAGTATTACGTAAGTTATTAACTACATTACCTATTCTGAAGATAAAAGGGGTAATAAAGAAGTTATAATCGATGCGAGATCCGCTTTATATGTTTTCTAATTTTATACTAAATAAAGAAGATGAAAACTGATCCAAACATCTCTGTAATACTAATCACATTTGCTAGTAATCGAAAAATTACTTTCTTTTCGTTGTGTGCATGTAATCATACGGTATAAAAGATGATAAGGGGATTCGATAACTTCTGACTCCAGTATAAGGTCTCAAACAAATTTTATGGGTGGGAAAAAATTATTTTCTGATATCTCGACTTAATCGCTATTAGTTCCGCCGAAATAATTTTCCCGTTCCAGTGGATGAAACCCTTTTTATGAAAAGATTGAGTGTCGGTTAGATTAGATAAGAATAGATGAAGGCCCGCATTCTTAAGAATCACACTTCGTGGAAATTTCTTATTCTCGTTAAACTCTCAAACTATTGATAAAATCCCAAAACAAAGGATATGTTTCATGAGTTACAGTAAAAAAGGCAGACAGCCCCGTAGGTATCGCGTTCTACTTTATTCCCTGGTTCGAACGCTGGTGTGGACTAAAATTACCTTATTGGGAAGATACCTGTGTATTATGAATTGTGGTCGACAAAGTAATGGTATTCAGGTAGTCGGTGTCATTACCGCTCATCATCCGCTAAAGAACTATTTAGAATTGGTCTTAGCTCGTTATGGTTATTTTCGTCATTTATGGAGTTTCATGTCACCTGGATAATTTTCAGCATTTTCTATGGAAATACCCCGTTTCGATTCATATATATTTTTCAGTCTCTTAAATTTTTAAACTGGCGCTTTGCTGTGCGGAATGGATAGAGCGAAAAGAATGCCGTTTTGGATGTTACTGTCACTGATGCGGAGAAAGTCCTCTTCTCTTTCAACGGGTCATTTGTTGAAATTCTAGATTTAGACACGCAACTTTAGAGAATTCTGATTCGGCAATCGCTGTTCTCCATGCGATTTAGGAACGATGGGAAAGAGCAGGTATAGCTAACCGCAGAAAACTACTCGTGGAATCTCAAGGTCTCTTACGGATGGTTTCTTGCTTGTGGATCTCCGAAGTGGTAAGAGCCTCTTCCATAGGTGGAGGTCGGTCTCTCTGAATTTAGGATACCTATCATTTCCAACCGTTTGAGGAAAATGAATTGTTAAAATATCTGAAAACTCTGGCTCTGTAACTTGAAATTTTTAAGATAGGAGGATAATTGGAAATATTATAAAAGAATTTCGATCAGAAATGTAGTCTCCACCCATTGTAATGAGCTGACAAAAGCTATGAAATACAATTAACCGTTTAAGGTCAGAAAGCGTCAAAAAGTGAGTTGTTAACCTTACAACTTAATTATCATAAAAAAATGCATTTCTTATACTGAATCGTGACAAAAGAGAGGAAAATAAATATTTGATAATTATTCAATAATTTAACTAGGGAGATGCACCAAGTTTTTGTTGAAGATAATTTTTCAGGTTAAGTCTTACCAAGGAAGGTTTGTTACTATTTCTCTTCTATATCCATATTCTACCTAACAAATTAGAGCCCACGAAAGAAGCCCAAGAAGAAGAACAAACGATCAAAGCATCATCTAGAAATGCACCCCCTGTCTTTTGCTTTCTTTCTACTAATCACTTCTTTGGCAATTCGTCTCCGAATTCGGATTTAACGAATCAATTCCTTTTGCCGTCTCTTAATCGCTTCCATTGAAACCCTCTCCTCCCCAATCATCACCTAAGTTTTTATTTTTCTATCAAACCAAGTTACATTTTTTTATTCTACACTACGCAGGATCTTCAAGGATTCCAATCTTTTGCTGTCTATCTTTCTCGTGGTTCACATTTCAAACCCACGGAATAAAACACTCCACACCAATGGTATTATTATAATTTTCCTAATTCTATCATTAAGACCTCTCGTCATCACTTCCATTTGCCCTCATGAAAGCTCCTTTGTATCTTCCATTGCTGGAAATAACACTATAAAAGTAGGTAGAATTGATCAACCAGTTCTAGTTACCAGTTAGTTACCACCAGCAGTAATCGTCATCTTAACTTTGTTTCCTTCTGTAAACTTCTAAAATCTAGATTTATTGCGTTTATTTTCATCTTCCAAACTTCATTCTCCATTTACTTTGCATCTGTAATAAAAATGATGGCGATAAAGGACAGACTTTTCTTACTCCACTCCATAAACATACCCATTTTATGAACAGGGATATGAATTTATATTCTTCCCCATTCGCTATTCAAATTCACTAACTGTTTTATTTAAGAGCAAATTTTACTTTATTTGATTTGCTTTATTCCCTTTCTTATATTGCAGTGATACGTCGATTTCACTGTCTAACGTACCACTTCCAATATCTACTATTTCCGTTTATTGCTCAATTTCTATCATATATTGTAGACTAAAGATCTTTTCCTTACAGTTCCTCGGCATGTCCTTTCCATCGTCTCATTATGATGAATCGGTCCATGACGTTTCCCTCGCTTAAGATTTTTTCCCTGCTATCTTTTACATTCATTTGACATTCTACAACTAATATTATTCTTCGGTGATTTATTTACCTTTCTATAGAATAGATTGACCCTCCCACTTAAGTTTAGCTCCTCTACTTCATTAAATTGTCCCTTTCACCACTGTTTCCAACTGTTTCTCTTCTCGGTTTGTTGTTTAGTATCCTATATATACTACGCCTATCCTCAGTGTTGACCCTTTTTCATTTTATCACTTCTACCGTTATGGTTTCCTAATTTTGTTTTGCTTGACCCTCCCAATCGTTCTTTGGGTACTATCCCTGACCCTTCTTTTAATCTTTCCCCGTCCTTCGTCTATGATAAGATCCCTTTCTTCACCTCCTAGGACTTTTCTAACGGACTTTCGAAACTCCCTAGTTTTCTCATCTCTATAGCATTCTAACTCCCATTAAGGTGGCATTTTCCCCTAAAAATCTTTTTAAATTTTTGTCCAAGGATGAGACATATTACATTTATTTTACTACAATTATCGCACACTATACTTTCGACGCAGAGAATTTTTAGAAATCATCATCATTTCTTGATGTGCACTGCTAGTTATGCACTTTTTTATCCTGCAGAAGTAAAATCAATTCCTGTCTGGCGCCTACTTACTTCATCATCATGCCAAGTATAAACTGCCAAACTAAGACTCTCACCAGGGTGTCCTAATTTAAATCTGAATTTATATATTTTCTCTTATTATTTTCCAGCATTCCGTAAATGCTTCTTGTTACATTCTGAAGTAATGGAAATCTATGTGAGTAAAGGAAAGCCTCTGAATAGAGAAACCTCTATAACTAACGTTTAAATTTCAGTCACATCAAAGTGTCTAAATTAAAATGAAAGTCTTCATTAAAATTAAATTTATTTAAATAATAACCACATTATAAGCTTCAAGAAAATTTAATATTCAATATTTATATTGCTCTTACGATGATAAGCATATTTATAGAATTTTAAAATAAAAGGACTGATCCCAATGTTAACTTACGAAAAAAATCAATCGATCTCAAAAGATAAGAAAATATACTAAGGAGAACAAAATCCTAAGCAAAAGAATATTACATTAATTAAAAATGTCGTGAATATTAATAAAAGATTAGGATAATGCAACCTGCGTAAAAAGGTAACTGGTATAATTCGGTAACTTCCAGTGTGCAATCGGAATGTTAACTAATGGAAAGTGATATTGCGGTTTCTATCTCCGTGTTGAGTGATTCTTTTTTATGAGGAGAGAGGGAGGCTTACCTTGAGAAATCCAGCCTGAACAAATGAAACAGTGAGACTTCTAAACTTTGAATTCATGTTCACCTTTTCAATCTACTTATTTTGGTCAGTGCCTGTTTGCTGATTGACGATTTATCCTTCATAAGTGTACAAAGAAGACATCGTGAGAGGTTTAAGAAGATTTTTACCAGGAGATTTTTAAAATTTCCTTATTATTGTTTATTTTAAGTAGAAGAAGTGAAGTAAGTGTTATATATACAATAAGTAATACTCTAACTCGCAGAGACATAAAACATTTATTTTACTATTTCTGTGTTGTGACACAAAGTCCAGCCAACTCAGATCTATTTTTTTCACCTTTCAAATTATTCCTAATGAGATGGTTGCTCGTAGTTATTTATTACCAACATATTTGGAATAATTGTTGTAACACGAATGAAATATTAGTCACCAGAAAATGAAATTCTTATCTCCGAAACAAAAGACCCTACAACTCTCCGTAGAAGATAAAATTTTTATCTTTCACTATCTATTATCTTAGTTATCTATTTTTATCTTATTTTGATCTCACATTAGGGTGTGTTTTTATTATCATTCAATTCTCGCGTGTGTCTGGCCGAGGCGAAGATGAAATATGTCATTAGTACTCATATTCATTCGTACGAATCGCAATTGATATTATTTCGTGTTTTCAGCGAACCTAGCCAGAAAGATACATTATTTGAGGAAAAATAACGAAGAGGAACTCTGACTGCAGATCAGATATTTCATGTACAGAGCATATTAGAGTGGATTTAATATTATTTATTCTCAATACATTTAAAATACAATTTGAAGGCAGCTTTTGTTTTCTTTATGTATCAGCACTGACATATTGGCAGGATTTTAAGGTTTAAAATATTACATCACAAGAGCTGTGTTATTTTCCTACGATAATATTCTTTGTTATAGGATGTGCCGAGATTTACTTTAAATAAAAATAGCAGTATTTACTAAAAAAGTGAAGAGAGCAAGATTCTAATAGTTGCGTGACGGATCTCTTCTCGCAGAAATAATATTTTAGTTTATCTTCGTGTATCTTCTATGTTTTCCTTTAGGCCCACCCTCCCTTAGATAAAAGTAGTTGATTTTCACATCTTATCTCCGTTTACAAATAGCTTATGCCCTCTTTACTTACGAGAAAAAGTATATTAAGAGAAATTGATTTTTATTGAATTTATCAATGAAAAATAAATTTCAGAGCAATGAAAACAGCGGATTCATATAGTTACAAGAAATATGGAATAGCTAATATGTCATTGCAATTCTTCCTAGTTCCCAATGATAACATTTAAACTGATAATTTTAGTAACTCCTCAACGGTAAAAATCTCTTTTTGGCCAAAAAATTCTTCTTGAATTGATATTTCGGTATTTAAAATAATTTCAACAAATCCATAGCTTATGGCACAATTGAAATAAACGATTTAGTTCTTATATAAAAACATTTCACGTAATACATGTATAATATACTACGTAAAATATATTGCTAAGCTCTCATCTGAAATTTGAAAATATTAATTTTCCCATGAATAAGTTCTGAAACTATGTAAATTGATTCTGTAAAGCTTTGGTTACATAAAAATCGTCATTGATAAAATCTTAGATCTTACTTTATTAAAAGATGGTTGACTCTTTTATTGATATATTATTAATTTGCCCTAACTTCGAAAATGGTTATGGTTTCAAGCTAAAACTTTAGTAAATAATAAATAATCTGATAATTTTCGAAATAAAACTCCGAATCTAAAACTTGGGAGCAGATAAGAAAATAAAATGTAGTATCAATCGTCTCTTCCTAATAATGAGCAAATAAATGACAGAAGTTGCTACTACCAACTTCCCATCTCTCTTATAAAGCGGTCCGGGTTCGATTCCCTGCGGGGGCCCATGTGTGCGAAATTAACTCAGTTGTCGAAGCACTTTAAAAAATTTTACTACTACTACCATTACCTCCGCATTTTACAGAGTTTTAAATGTGATAAAGAAAATAAAACGATTCATCCTTCAAATCTCTCTGAAATGTATAAATAACCTCTGACTGCAAAAGTGATTTAATGTCAGTTGCGTGACGTATTTTCTTAAAAAACATCGAACAAGGATTGAAAACACGGAAGATGCTTTCACCGGCTTATTCTTTTGTTTACCTCAATTCTTAGACTCTCTACTGAAAGACCTTGAGGTCTTCTGGGTATCATTAGCCATCATATCGTGCGCTTTCAATGCTCCGCGTTAGAGTTAACAGATATGTAATACAAAGGAAATTATATTAAAGAGCAAAATGTTGAGATCCACCAAAGATCTTGTCGGTTCATGATGAGTTTAGAAGGAGATACTTAAGAAGGAAGGAAGGTGATCAAGATTTTGATGCTGCGTTTGTTCTTCATCTTTCTCCTTCCATTTCTTTTGTTCTTCGCTATATCATCTTTTTTATCTGATATTAAACCCCGTAATTATACCTCAACCTCCACTTGATTTTACTTTTAAGGATTTTCAAACTAATTATATTGTCCTAGTCATACACGTCACATATTGATCATTAAATGAGAAGGAATTTGCGAATTAATTTGGATTAATTCTATAAGCTAATTTTATAAGCTAGATATACAGAAAATGGAATTTATGAGCCAAAAATTTATTTACGCTGAATGAGTGAAACATTTCTTAAACTGTGGAATTTTGTTTAGTTATTTCATTTACTGAAAAATTTCTTACTCGGGAATGCTTTTTATATTCTCTCTCTTTACTAGCCTCTAATATTTATTTGTAATCAATTTCTATCCTATAGTAATCTCTATTAATCCCTTATATTTGTTAATTTATAATACTCAACTTGACATAACAGGTCTAAGTGTATCGATATGCCAGATAATTACGGTCACTTTCTGCAAAAACTACAGCTCTGAAACTTGGAAGAAAATATGGTTCCGTTTTTCAATTTATTTTTGTCGAGAAAATGAAAAAGACTTACATAAAGAATAACTTTGAGGAGAAATACACCCGAAATCATCTAACCACTTCATGATGTGACCCTAATTACGTTGAGGAACCTTGGAACATTTCCGCTGAGTTCTTTTGTGATATAACACTTTCTCTTATCTGTTTATATCAGTATTCTACTGTATCCTGCTGTTACTCATTACCATCTTGACGAAATGTTTTTTGTAGAGAGATTACTCCGTTCTTGATTGAATTTGTTGTATATTTGCTCCGTAATAGGCATAACAAACCGTGCTCTGCCTTTAGACTTGAAATATTTTCTGTTACGGATCGGATATCGGAAGTCCTGAAGTCTACTAGCCGGTATACCAAATAGTAAGTTATGAATTTGTCAACATTTTAGCAGATTTATTTTTTTGCGCATTCCATGCCATCACCTTCACTTTCATGTTAATTTTTAGAATAGTTTTTTTGTGACCATCTATTCATGTTAAACAGAGGTTTTGACCTACTTATAATATGACTGTGAAAGTCTCCGCGAGAGTGAAACATCCACGGAAAAACGGTATGTCTTTCATTTTAGGAAATAAAAACATTAACTTCTGATGGAAACACAAAATTAATCCGCAAATGTGTGTCATCTGCCGAGGCTGTACCGATTATTAGTTCAGCGCGGATGCAAAGCGTGATACTAGCCTAAATGCTGTCATTGTAGGTAATTCTGTAACCAGACCAAGAGATATGAGATATACTCATCGAATATTTATCCTTACTTTAAATATATCCATTTAGAATTAATGGACGAGAAAATTCGAATGTATTCTTCATAATTTAAGATCGCTCAAGGTATAATAACATCTTCATGAAGCTTATATGCAGAGTTTAGCAATTTCCCGCTGAAGCTAAATTCCAAATATCATTATAATAAATGTATGGACAGACTTTAATTAGAGAAAACACCCAAAAGGCTCGAGAGGAATTCAGTCTAAGCTGGGAAAAGAGATTGGATAAGCTAGCAATGTCCAAATAATCTATGTTCTAAAATCCATCAGAGGGAAAGGGTACAAAGTGGGAAATATTTAAATTTACCTGTAATACGGAATGTTGTGAAAGAACCAATGTAAGAGTGGGAAATAGAATCCAACGTAAAAGAAGTAGCTGGAAAATTTCAAGAAGATCATGATTAAAACATATCGGAATAGAACGGCGAAGTTAAACTTTAACACCCACCTTGTATTAAGATTATGAGTCCTAGAAGAAATAGAGACTTCATGTTGACGGAAGTTGTTTCCTCGGCATAGACAGAAACAACGACGTCTCGGTGACCTCTTTAGTCTTCGTAAGAGCGACTCTGATCTCAGTTCAAACTACCGCCGGCACCTCAGCTGGATGTCAGCTCTTTTGGAAGCCAACCTTCAACTGACTGGATAAAGTCCAGTGTCCTTCTTATCCTTCATGAACACATCACTCCACACACACCAAACTAATGCTTTTTCGAAATAACGCAGGGAATGTCCCCAGCCGTTAAGGTCACTTTATCGCTAGGAAAAAAGAAAACAAACGGGAGACGATAGTTTCTACTTCGCAACCTAATCCTGAGCACTAGAAACAGTTATAAGAAAGGGACTGGTCAGTCGTTCCCTTGAGGACGGACTCCAGATCCTTTCGCACCACCGTGGAAGACCTGATTCCAACCTGTGGAATATATCTCCCTTCGCTCCGCGGTTTGTTTCCACGAGTAAGCCGTCCGGATCCCGCCAATTTCTTCTTATATCCACCCCTCCCGAGCCACCCACTTCCCCCCTCCCCACGCTCCCCCCCACAGACTGCTTTTAAGGAGTCTCCTTCCCTTCTCCTCTTAGTTAATAATCCTGACCAAACGCCGTCCCCTCCGCAAGGAAACTGCGACCCTGTGCAATGACCCTGTGGGCCACTCCACCCACTAACTCCGTATATTTATTCATATTATATGAGAGGTTCTCGCGTTCCACAACTACCTGCGGACCAAAAGCGGAATGGTAAAAAATAACATTTGTATGTGTGTTGATGATTTTTTGAGTTGGGAATGATGGTGAAATTACCCTGTTAACGTACGTGCGACGAAATTGTTTTTCCCTAAAGTTGAGGTGAAGTAATCACGTGAAGTCTGAATGCTTTATTGAGTCAGCCCCACATGTGAACTCAACTCGAAAATGAATCAATAATTGAATTTAAATTACGCGTGAATAATCCTGCAAAAACGTATATTTTCCCGTTTCGTAAGTCGTTTTTACGAAATTATCCAAAAACTATGAATTTTTAAATGTACACAAAGAAATTAAGCTCATAAGTCATATATCACAGCTATTAAAAGTGATATTTAATAATTCAAGTTAATTAATAAAATCATGGAGGGCGTTTTATGGTGTCTTACGATGCACGTGGGTTTGCTTCGAATTATCAGAATGAAAATACAAATAAATCAACCCTATACATGTCATATTTGAATTTGCAGCATTCATTTTCATGGAGACTTCAACGCTCGAATTTGGGTGTGTAATATTCGTAGAATATTCATTCATTCTTGAATTTCATTCTTTCCCGAGTCTACTGATGAAATCATGGCATTTATGGTGTGTTTGTTCTCTGGTAAACCCTCAATTACTAATAAATGCTATTTTCAAGGCCTATAGGTGAAATTTCTGAATCCGTTAGAGAACGCTTTCTCACTGCAATCTGATTAGATTCGAGAAAAAGCATAAATTTTACGAAAGCTTCGAAAATTTTACCGAAGACTTAGAATCTAAATTTATAGTGCAAAATTTACATGAAGCATCTTATTTTATTCCATGATTTTCTGGATTTCCTTGGACTACTTATTTAATGAATAAAAAACTGCGAGCGATGCAGATGAATGTTACCTAAATTTTAATGAGTATTGTTCTGAGTCAAATATATGGAAATCTAAGACTACGACAATAAAAGTAAATTAGAAATCAATTTTAGACCATGTATTAAAAATTTTAAAGCAAAAATACCATTATAAAGAGCGGTTAATTAATGAAAATTCCTCTGTGTATTTCGTTTGACCTCTTTGAGAGTTACTGGTTTATACCTCGACGTCAAAGTGTAGCTCCAATTTTTCCCTCGGTTTCTCTTTTGGCTCTATACGGTATAAAAGCTCAGCTATTTAGCAATCTTGATTTAGGCTGCATGTTTATAATCTTACGTCTTTTCAATTCGCTGTTCGCGAATCATCCATGTGAGACTGCTTGTTATTAGTCATTCCGCCTTAAGAAGACTGTAATTATATTCACACTCGTCAGAGTGAGATTCAATCGATCGAGACAGGTTCTTCGCCTTCATTTTCGCTCTCGAATGGCAGAAGAAAAAGAGACCGAAAGTTTTCGGTTCGGGTCGCACAGCTCCTCGATGTTAAGGTATTACGTCAATGGAGCACTTGTATTTGGGCTTCATGAAAGAAGGTTACCGTTTCTTCATCCCTTTGAAGGAGCGTTCTCCTTCCCGGACATCGTTTTCACGTCCCTTTCTTCATCCCATTGCAGGAAATAATTACCACTTTCGATTTTCCTGCAACATTTTCTGTTTATACCAACATTTTCATATATATCACTGGTTTGGACAATATCATGCCGATGGGGCGGGCTAAGTTATTTGTGCGCCGCGTTTAGTCTAATTCAGGCCCCCGTCGGTATTCATTATTAGATACTTTTTTCGATAATTTGCATAGTTTATGAGCATTTTTTGGTATTGATATGAAATCATCTAAAAATTATGTATAGTGTGGTAAATTTATTAGTATAGTTGTATTATCGGAAAAATAAGAAAACGCATTTAAAAAATGGAAAGCAAAATACGGCGTAAGAGCTTAAGTACAATTTTAAAGTTAAGAGACTATTTCACTAAAGATTACAGACATATTCAGAAAACGATATTATTATAAATCCGTTATGAATTTTTTAGTTCAACAATTATGTTTAGGGCCTCTCTAAATATTTCCCGGAGAAATATAATTAAATTAGGGGCAACAATAACTTCTATCGTAATCTTTAAGGTATGCTCAGTGTAATATCATGATGGTAATATACTAGGTCATCGTGATGTATCATAATGGCAATAAACGGGGAAAATCAAATTCTGAAGCGCATAAAGCCGGGACGAAACCGGGACATAAAAAAATAGTCCAGGTTTACTCCACGTGCATTAAAGACTGTCTAAGTGTACGCATAGTCACTACTATACAAACATGTGCGTTTAAATTAAATTTAAATCTCCATGCCTTTAATTATAGTCCTTTTCCATATTTTCCATCAAACGTGACAGCAGAAAAATTGACCGGGACCATGCGTTAAAAACAGGAAAGTTCTAATCGAAACGGGACCCATTGTAAGCCTTGGGTATTCGGCTGTTCACACTTGCTGCATTGTTTGCTGACAAACGGGAGAGATAGTAAAAACTAAGAAGTGCGGCAAACATCCTGTGAGAATGAATTGTGTGAAAATGTAATTTGAATGCATGATTTATCGTTGTATATTGCTCAACTATAAGTTTTCAAATTAAAAACGGAGTTGAGTTAAAATTTTGCAGAAGAACCCTCGTTATACTAATCAACGTACCTAATTATCTCTTACTAACCAAGCTTTTCCTCGAGCTTTTATTTATTATAAAATACGCACCATTTCTATGAATGCCGAAATTTTGATGGAATCCTTATGACACTTGTGTATGTGTGAAATTATCTAGTACATACTTCAGAATCACACTAAAGAAGTTAAGGAAGTTGGGAGATATATATACAAGTAGCCCATTGTAGATATTCAACTTATTCTTCAACTTATGTAAAGCTAGGTAAAGGAAATAATAAAGAGTGGCAGGATGCATCTGAACTTGGAAAAAAACACGTCAGCTGGTAAGAGTTTTTGACGGAAAAGTTTCTGGCTCATTTATTTTAAATATTTAAAAATATGCCTGGAATTAATCGATTTTTATCGAGAAATCCTATCAGGCAATGAGAGTCGATATGCTGATTACACTACTGCATGTATCGCGCTAGGATAGCAGGGTGGTGCTGTAGACGCATATCTTCTGTTGCTATCGACTCCAAAACTAATTATCTGTAATTGAATAGGTGTATAGAATTGCAATTAAGTATTTCCCACTTAATTTAATAACTTAAGTGCATAAAATTGTGTGAATTTTGAAGAAAAGAATTATATGCTGATTATGAGCCTTACATAATCGGGTAGAAGGAACCATTCGGCCAAGGATCTCCAGGTTGGACGCCCATGGCACAGAATTATCTTAATGACCAAACGCAACCGATTGAACATGAACGATCGACCGAATACACAATTGCAACCGACTTGTCGCTCAAGTCTACTATGTATCATTACGAAAAGAATTATAAAATATTCAACTTAAACAAGAATTTACAAGTTGCAACTTTACAGAATTACAACTATTAATTTTCATTCTCACAGTTCGTTCATGTCCCATACAATTATCATACACCTAACGAAATGTTGGATGTCTATATATTTCTCTACACCAATGGAACTACATGTTTGTACTCAAAATAACCCAGACCTATTTACATGGGTAGTCTGAAAAGTTTCCGACATTTCGCCATTTCTCGACATGTTTTCTGAAGATTTCTGAAAAATTTGGGGTCGGAAACTTTTCAGACCACTCACGTATATTCTCGCTCCTATCGAGATGTGAATGGAGATTATACTAATGTATAATATTGTTTCTATACTTATTAACCTCCGCTCACGACCTATTTGTGGCGTTTACGATATCTTACTCCCTGTATCAGCCGCAAAGACATAATGAGCGGACCTTAAGAGGTGTTTACTATGTAAATATTTCAATCGGTTCGATTCCGATTAAGAAAAGTTTCATCAACATCCGTTCTCAAGGAAAACAACTGCCTTAAATGTGATACATTTTAATTATTTTCTGAAGTGATATATGTATGTGTGCAATATGTGGTGTAAGCCGCTTGATTTCTTGACTAACCCAAGTGCGCGCTTGCATGTGCGATCAATGGCACTGATAGATTTTCCCACCATGATTTTCCTCATCCTTTTAATTGCTCAATTCAGAGTTGGAATATCGAGTCCATGTAGGGGCGGATTTACCATTAGATGAGGGCCTCAATACGAACTAATCCTAGTGGAACCTAAATTAGTCCTTGCTCCAATGGCCTGTGATTGCTAAAATTCGAAACAAGGAAAAGAATATATATAAAGGTGTACAGTTAGGAAAAGACCCTAGGAAAAACGGTCATGGAAAAATCTGTCATGACCAGGGTTCGAACACTAATCATCCACTTTCCAGAGAAAATCCTCCATCCAAAAAGTGAAGGATCTTGGTTTGAGTCCCGGTCCTGTTAGTTTTTTTTCATGTCCGCTTTTCCTTGGGATTTTTTAAATAAAATTCGCTTCTGATGGTCTTTCGATCTCGTGAGGCATGCATACATCTTAAGTGCTACAAAGATTCAAGCTTACTTAAATATGTGTGCATAAAGGTAAGTGGATTGTATTTACTCAAAAGATTTGTTAAATAAACAGACTTCTATGAGAAAATAAATTTCCCGGAACCCATTTAGGATTCAGTATTATAATGAGTGATTTTTATAAATTAATATCTGTAGTTGCTACTGAAAGTACTTAATCAATAAAAAGTCGTTTTATAAGGGAGGATACATTTAAACGAAGTGATAAACTAAAACATTTCTAGATATGCAGGAATCACAACATCAAACCAGCTTAAAGATTCGTAAAATTTCTCGATACTGACTCTCCAGACGAACTGTCATGAGAAAAATAAAAGTTTAGTGGAGATGACTCCAAGTTAGTCACGCTGACTGGACGACCATTTCGCGTTGCATTATTCTTGTTTTTCTAAACGATTATACACCAATGGAAAAAGTCAAATTCCTGACCCCATTCGGAAATTCTCACGTTCTTCGATCTTGGGCACACTAACCAGCGGTGGAATTGATCGTAAAAAAATCGCTCGCAGTGGCGAACGGTGATTGTGTGTTTCTTGCACCACTGACTGAGCATAGTCGCCGCGCTTATTGCAGCTGTTCTTCAGTTTGTCATCGCTCGAACAAAGACCTCTCAAGGCCGCCTAAACACTCCGCCATGAAAGTCACAGTGACCGAACGGTCGGAGAATCCAAAAGCGTCCACGGAAGTCTGTCATTCTGTAGTTCGTCATTGTCAAACTTGTCGAGCCTCCCTGGAGAAGATTACTAATGAAGAAATTGATTACTTAAAGTGACGAGCTGCATTAAATGGAATCAATCGCCCTATCTGTCTTTAATTGACGTTTTTAAAATACCTGCTTGTTTATTGGTGTCGCAGTTTATTTGAATCACAGCAAGAAATAAAACTCATTCCCGAATCCAAAATGGTTATTAACAGTTCTGAGTGAGCGATTTGTTTTGCTATTTCCTTGTGAAATAATGCTGGAAGGTATTGAATAAGAATCATCAATCAAAGATCGATTTTCTGCAATGATTCCTAAATTAGTGCATTATGCATCACTTCTGAATTCCTTTCCATTTCTAAAGCAACCGCTATAACTCATTGCATGGATTTTTAGTGAGAATAACCTCCAAAACGTTTTAACTTAAGCTCTCAATATTTTGAAGTACAGCAATCCTTGAAATTATGCATCTTTCCATTAGCGATGTAATGTCTTCATTGATTTTTATTATCATGAAAAACACTTCAGATTGGTGCAAGACCTGGTGGCAGTGGATACAACAATGCAATACATATTAAGCGTTTAAATGAAATACAAAGAAAAATACTCATAATAAGATCCATAGAATATATTCACAAGAATAGCAAGAAACACCTTAAAACCTTAAAGTTAAAGAAGAAAAGGGATAAAAGGACTCAGAAAAATTTTTATGACCGTAAGGTCAAAACATGTTTCCGAGTATTCTAGCATTAAAATATTTTTATTTATTCATACATACATGCATACGTATCAAACAAGTTGTTTCCTTTCGCGGGAAGTACTTTAATGGATATGTTCAATCTTTATTCTTCTCCGTACTCTATTAGCCTTGCGTATATACACTTAACTCGCAAGTATACATTTTTCATCCACTTCCATGCATTCTTAAAACGACAAGTACGCCTCTTCCCTTTAGGATCTCAATATCTGTAATCAATCAGCTATATCTACGTCTTCATTTGCCAAGAATGTTTGAGAATCGTAGAATGCAAGCTTGCTTCTTTAGGCGAAAGTGTCGATGTCCATATTTAAGGCTGCGCTCGTAAGTGGCGTATCAATCGTATATCTTTAAGATAGATCTACGCACTAGCATTCCTACTGAAGCGAATGAGTAGCGTTTCATTCATGAAATTGCTCTTAATGAAAATATGTTAAGATATTTGCTAGCAATTTCTTCCTTTCATTTATCATTGCATTCATGTTTTTTATTTTTATTATGAATGTCTAATGCCCATAAGAGAGATTGAATTATGTGGGATAATATGCAGATAAAATCAGTTGTCCTGTATTAACGCTCAGGGATTAGACGATAATGCATGAGGTAACTTGTTCATAACTCTTTTCGCTTCTTAAAACTAGGCTATCATTAACATTCCTTATTTAATTCTATTTATGTGTGAGTCGTACTTTTCTTTTAGAATCGAATTGACTAAATATCCTATTCGAATCTTGGTTTGTTTGTTTCTCAAAACATTTCCAAATTGAAGCTCGCATTTTCTTCAATGTCTGCTTGTCGTCGTCATCAGCTAAAATAGCATTGCGAATCTATAGAAAGGATTTTTAGGTTAGATATAATTTCGTAGTCATAGTCATTTTGAAAAGTAAATCTTTAGAAGCGTACATACATAAAATGTTTCATACAAATTTCATGCAAGAAAAGGAAAAACGAAGCAAGAAAAGAGTAATGAAACATAGTTTTCCTTCAATTTTTCCTCCAAGTTTTACAGATGTTAATTCAATTGAAAATTTTTGTCGATGAAAAGAAGCATTCGTAACGAAATTTTTAATTTCCGCGCATCTCTAAATTATTATTGTTTTTATAAGTCAATAGACTAGTTTTCTACTTAATTCCAATCAGTATTATCCTACCCTATGTCTCCTGTATCCTACATTGCCATATCTCTTCAACTTTTAAACCCAATATCCTCTTCATTCTGTTCTTATTCATTCATCGGTCTCTTAAATATTCAGTTGTTCCTCACATTCCTAAATTCCCTATAAGCTATTACTCTATTAATCCGTCCTAGATATCCCTGATTTCTTCTAAAAACTCTCTTGTTTTAAGTTAATGCAGCTATGAGCATTTATTCTTTCCTAGTCAACTTCGGATCACCTGAACACATACATTATGTAATACATTTTTTATAGTATTACACTAATTTTAATTAATAAAAGTGTTATAACATTTTATTTTGCATCTATATAAAGTGTTCTACCTTTCGGTAGGTTCATGTGCCCCCACATTCCCTATTTAATTCCCTCTCCTTCAATTCCCTATAACTTATCCCATCCCTTAATTCGTCTAATAACTTCTGTCTTTGTCTTCCCCTCTGTCTTTTCCCTAGCATTCTTCCCTCGATCGCTTTCTTTAACAATCCCTCCCCTCTCAATATTTGACCCACCCATTTCTTTTGTCTATTTTTAATTACTTCAATCATTACTCTTTTCTCCCCGACCATCTCTAGAACCTCCTCGTTCGTTTTTCTGTCGACCCAACTAACTTTCTCCATTCTACGCCATACCCACATCTCAAAAGCCTCCAGTCTTTTGACATCCTCTTTTCTTAACGTCCACGTTTCACACCCGTACAACATTACACTCCACACCAAGGATTTTACCAATCTCTTCCTGATTCCTTTATCAAGTCCCTTTGTCATTAGTTCCCTTCGTTTCATAAAAGCTTCTTTTGCTAATGCTATCCTTTTTCTAATTTCTGTCGAACATCTTCCATCCTTAGAAAGAAGGCTGCCCAAGTATGGAAATTGATCTACTTGCTCTAGTTTTTCCCCATCCACCCTTATTGTTAACTTAGCTTTCGTTCCCTTTGAAAACCTCATAATCTTAGTCTTTCTTACATTGATTTTCATCCCAAACTCCTTTGCTTTATCATTTAGTGCATTTACTAGGCTTTGCAAACCCTTTTCCGAATCGCACACAATAGCTTTATCGTCTGCATATCTAACCGACTTCACTAGTTCCCCACCAACCTTTATTCCCTTATCTATTTCATCCCAAGCTTCTTTGATCATTTCTTCTGCATATAAGTTAAAAAGAGATGGTGATAAAGGACAACCTTGTCTTACTCCCCTCCCTAACTCTGCCCATTCCGATTCCCCATTAGCAACTCTTACTCGTGCGGTCTGATTTAAATACAAATTTTGCACTAAACGCCGATCTTTCCAATCCAACCCAACTTTCTTTAGTATCACCATCAGTTTTGGCCATTGAACTCTATCGAAGGCCTTTTCAAAATCAACAAAACATGCACAAACGTCCCTTTTAAATTCTAAGCTTCGTTCTACGAGAACCCTCATGACCCCAATTGCGTCCCTCGTCCCTTTCCCTCTTTGAAAACCGAATTGATCATTCCCTATGAATTCCTTAGTTTTTCCCTCGATTCTTCTATTCAAGACCCTAAGAATAACTTTTGCCGCATGAGATATTAAGCTAATTGTTCGATAGTCCCGGCATTCTAAGGCATTATTCTTTTTCTGTAACGGAATCAGGATAGACTTGGTAAAATCCTCTGGCCACTTTCCTTCGTCGTAAATTTTCCTACATAAATTATAGAATTGTTTTTTACCCTTTCCCCCAAGATTCTTCAGAAATTCTACAGGAATCTCGTCCACACCCGTTGCTTTCTTCCCTTTCATGTCCCGCAATGCCCTATCAAGTTCACTATCTAGTATATTCGGACCAAGATCATCTTCCTCTACTTCTTGTATGCCCTCAATCTTTATGTGGGTAGGCTTCATGTCTTTCGAATACAATTCTTCTACATACTCTTTCCATCGTCCCCTTATGCTAGCTGGTTCCCTTAGGACGTTTCCCTTGTTATCCCTAATAGTGGCCATTTTATTACTAATTTTATTCCCCGTTAATTGTTTTACTTTTCTGTATAATAGGTCGACCCTCCCACTTTCAGCCATCTTCTCTATTTCGTTACACTGGCCCTTCCACCACGATTCTCTTGCTTTATTTGTTACCCTCCTCAGTTCGTTGTTTAGGGCCCTGTACATTCTACGCCCGTGTTCTGTGTTAACACTTTTCCATTTCCTTCTTTCCTCCATTTTATTTATCATTTCAACCGTCACCCATGGTTTCCTAATTTTGCTTTGTGTGACCCTCCCGATGGTTCTTTGGGCACTATCTTTAATGCTAGTTTTGATCATTTCCCATCCTTCATCTATAGTGAGTTCCTTTTCCTTATCTTCTAGAGCCCTGTTGACTGACTCTTGAAACTCTCTAGCTTTCCTACCCTTGAGGGCTTCTACGTTCCATTTGGGTGCGGTTTTTGCCCTATAAATCTTTTTGAATCTAAGCTCGGTCTTCATCATTACTAAATTATGATCCGAGTCTACATCAGCACCAGGATAACTTCGCGAGTTTTTGACACTATTTCTAAACCTCTTCCTTACCAGAATATAGTCGATTTGGTACCTATCCGTGTCCCCCGGCTTTTTCCATGTGTACCTCCTTCTATTATGGTGTTGACAAAGAGTGTTGGTGATACAGAGGTTATTCCTTATGCAAAAATCTACCAGTTTTTGTCCTCTGTCGTTTCTTTTTCCTAGTCCGAACTCTCCCACTTCGTCCCCATCTTTGCCCTGCCCAACCACGGCATTCCAGTCCCCCATTACAATAAGGTTTTTATTGCCCTTCACCCTTCCAATTACCTCTTCTATTTGTTCATAAACTAAATCTACTTCACTCTCAGTGTAATCGCTAGTAGGGAGGTACACTTGCACTATCACAGTGTTTACTGGCTCTGCCTTGATTTCTACTGACATTACTCGGTCGCTTATCAGTTCGGTGGCTATCACAGCATTTCCTGCTCCCTTGTCCAACACTACAGCAACCCCTCTCTGGCCATCATTTCCTCCACTGAATATAACCCTCACATCATCGCTCCAAAAATCTCCCCCATTCTTCCACCGTACTTCGCATAGCCCCAGAATGTTTATGTTGGACCTCTTCATTTCTAGCTTAACGTTTTCTAACTTCCCTTTCCTAAGCATCGTTCTAACGTTCCAGGTCCCTACTCTGGTTTCCTTGGTCATCTTCTTCTTTTCTTGTGTCGTTGGGTAAGGATTTCGTGGAATGACGACCGGGATGGCCTTACCACCATCCCTGCCGGGCACGACACTCTCCCTAGTGGGCTGAGTCCCGTTTTTGCCAGGGACAATATAATTATTGTGGCACATCATAATCATGGGATAGATAGTCGAGGTGGTTTCCCCTTGCCTTCCTCAACAGTGTTTTTAACGTGACACCATCACTCATATAGGCCGCCCCACTGGGGTACAGACGCCTTTGCAGCCGCCTCACTGAGGTACAGACGCTGCGTGGACTACCTTTCGTCTGGCCCCTACCTATTGACCTTTCTGGCATGAGTGACCCTACCAGGAACAAAGTTCCAGCCAGTATAGCTCTCTAGGTCATAGGAACACGCAAGCCCCTTCACCACGTCAAGGTGTAGTCCTTAGAAGGGGTTTATTTTTGCATACTGCTACACAAAATACGACCAAGTCCAGTGGATCGAACCGTAGTATATATCCGTAAAAACGTGGTAAGATTTCTTTTACATCGATCAGTAAAAATTTTATGTTCGGAAAACAATTTTTATCCCAAGGGTCTTTTCCTCATGCGAACATTACGATGTATTATTATCAATTACCCGCACAATTGCCCGCTTGATTATCATCTTCGAAAAACCTCCGTTTCTCTGGTTAGCTAAGTCATAAAAAGTATATAAAATACCTATAGTGTTCGCGTCTTTCAGCACTTGAAAAAGAGATACTGAAAATAAGTTTATAATGACCATAAAACAGACCATGTCTTTATCTCTTGGCTCACTTTGATTCCATGCTAATTAATTTAATAAGAGACAAGGCGAAATATTCACTCTACTTGAGGTGATAGTCTCTCCTTCCATCCGAAATATTCATTCATAGTAAT
The DNA here is from genome assembly GCA_036926295.1 of Pachydiplax longipennis. Classification (NCBI taxonomy): domain Eukaryota; kingdom Metazoa; phylum Arthropoda; class Insecta; order Odonata; family Libellulidae; genus Pachydiplax; species Pachydiplax longipennis. The sequence goes on from JAVFKF010000012.1 coordinate 26,620,833, forward strand.
TCGAAGTTGTGAGAACTTTTTAATTTTTAACTCAAGCATCACATTTTACAAAGTTGCGATTAATTTCTCCCCCGTTTGTGTCAGATATAAGATTTCAAATGAGCGTGCATATCTCAATCTTTACGAAACGCATTTTCTAATTGCTGTTTCTTGATCACATAGGTGTAAAAGTGATGTTACATCAAACGCATCAATTGAGGAATTTTCGATACACTATGCGAATATTACTCCCAAAGCAAGAAATTTCACACTTTCCTAAAGCAGAACTTTTCATTCTTATGAAACTTCAGTCGAACTATCTGCCACAGAGATATCAGTAAGATAAGGACAACTAAATTACATATGTGAGACTTAAACGACTATAACATGCTCTGCTTTCGCTACTATGACTTATGTTTTTTTCAATTATTATATATTACCTTTATTTATATATTTATATATTAATATATAAAATATATAAATATATAAATAAAGGTAATATATAATAATTATAATATATATATATTACCTTTATTTATATATTTATATATTTTATATAATTATTATATATTACCTTTATTTTACTTCACCATTAAGGTAGCAAAATATTTTTCCCCAGTTTCGACCGAAAAGCATGAACAAATTTTCCTACTAGTCTATTTCCTTTCCGGTACTGCCTAAAAATTTCTAAATTACGCATTAGCCGGATATAATACTCAGACGCTTGGTATTGCCATCTTCACTTTAGTAAATTCTCGGTAAATTGGATTATTTACATTCTACAGATACATGTAAGATATTCCTAAACAATAAATTTCATGTTTTCCGAGGTCATGACTTTTTTCTTATGTGAAGATCGTTTTCTCCTTTTTCACTATTAATCCCGTTGCCTCTAAAATCATCCATATGATTTGAAATGTAACATTGCATATGATTGGTTAAAGTATTTGTATTGAACTCCCTTTTTTCTTTTTGATTCTATCCATGCAATATTGGAATATAAGAGTAGAATAAATAAAATGGAATTGGAAAATTTCGATTTCCAGATTGGGTGTTTAACTTGGACAATGCAAATTACAATGCTAGAGTTATTTATGAGAATCGCCTCCTAATACGGCATACTTAGCCTAGATGTTTCTTTTGTCAAGTTAAATAAGGGATTTTATGAGCGTTGTACAAATCTATCAAAAAAATCACACATTTTTTTGTTTGGAATTGCTGACCTTCTTGATGTTGACATTCATCTCCTTTTTCGTAAATATTTGAAGTCCTTTGTGCGTGATGGTTACCTGCATTGTTGATATATCCTGACTCTCTATCCTCTACGGTAACTTCATCCTCTGTTATCATATGGGAGGTCACGTAAATTACAATCCTAAATCTTCCCATTTATAACTCGAAAAACAAACAATTTATTATATCTGTCCTATTATGCCTCCCGATAACGATGGACAGGAAAATGTTCATTATATTAATTTTATTTTCATTGCATCCATAAAAGAGCGATGAATCTCATCTTTTTATATTTGAAAATTTGATGGACCAGAACACTTAAGATAGGAATAGAATCTTAAACTAAGCGTTGTACACAGGTTTTACTTATTAATTAAACTTTCTGTTAATTAAAATTAAAATATCTTAATAACCCCTAAATATAGAATTTATTGTGAGCTTTTTACTTCGTCTTGTGCAAATATGGACATCATAGAGTTTACACCTAATTTTCGAATTTTCCATAACGTACGACAGTTCTAATTTTTAAAATAATGAATTATGCTCATCGTTGGCGTCGGAATCAGGAATTGTATTGGAATTGGTGGAAACTGCAATTTCGTCTCATCACCAGTTGTTGGTTTTGGATATATTTCTTTCATTTTCATAGTGGAATATATCCGCTTATGTGTCTCAAGACATGTAGATCTACCCATTAATTTTAATCGGGCAGAAAGTTCGCGACATTTTCTTTCCTCCTGCTCCTTATTCACTTGAAGAAATGTCGTGGCTTTTATTATCGACTAGTAAAAATCCACTAGTAAAAATTATTTAAACGATTTACTGAAGTCCCATTCAAAGGGACAAAGTAAATATTTTTGTATTTTTTTATCCACAGTAAATTCCGAATAAATTGCATTTATATTATTAAGAATATTGACTTGCGTTGCCCTCGTGTTATAAAAGCGAAGATTCGCATATTATAGTCCACAAATCATCGCGTATTACTAACAGGATATGATCGTGATTCAAAATTCACTGAACAATTGTGACTTCTATCTATCGATGATTTCATTGCTAGATCTGTTCATTCGGGAATATTAATAAATTGATGCTTCAGAGGAAACTCCCATCCACATGCCTAAGATAAAACGAAAATCTTTCCAAGAAGTATCTCAAATACATAATTCCTTCCCAAAAGAATAGTCATTAAAAAACTGCTGATAAAAGTTAGTCTCGATAGAGGCAGATCCAGAAGCTCAGTTGAAAATTATCTCTCGATGTGGGACAAGAACAAGACTTTTTAGGCCAATAAAAGAGGAATACGTAAAATTCAAGGCAGTCTAGAAGTGATTGTGTTTATTCCTAAATTTATTTTGATATCCTTCCGACCGCCATTCAATTTGCGCTTTTTGCACCAGTGATCTCGATTATGTGAGTGTCGTTTTTCATGAAGCTGCAGCGGTCAACCACTTTGATTTTGAAATCATCGAAGAAACTTAATCTGCAAGCTATTTAAGTACTTCGCAAAACGTCGTGACACGTTTTAAAATAAAATGAGTATTTTCCATAAAACTTTGATTAATAACCTGTTTGGCCTATAGGACATTAATCATTTGGTGCAACATCATGCAATAGCTGTCCTATAAGCCGAAACTGGTCCTTAATGAGATTTTTGTGGAAATATGTGGAATATATAGATATATTTGTTAAAATAGTCTTATTTGAAACGATTGAGAGGAGAGAGTTCAACGCCTGAGATTTGGAAAGCGAGAGAGTAGCGGATAATTACAAAAATCCAGGCTTTGGTTTTATCCACGATAACTGGCACTGATGCATCAGTCATGGCCTAAAATGTGTAACTAAATAAAAGCCACATCTGCTCTATCCTTTACTTTATAAAAATTAATGGATATAAGAATATTTTAATTGATATTTAATCAAAATATACTATATAAATTTGCTTCAAATTGGGAGTTACATTTACTTCCTCCTAGAATTATAAATAGGTCCATGCTACTCTGTGTTACTTTTTATATTTTCACAGTGTAGAAACTCAATTTAAACAATCTCTGATTTCGTAATGGTTTAATTAGTACCATTCAACCAGACGATAAGCCATGTGTACAGAATATGCTCCATTTGTAAAGTATGCAAAGGTGAATTTCAGAAACTTTCTGTCTGTTAACCTTCATTATTATGAATACCAACTCTCAACCCAAATCATCCATCATTTTGTAATAAGGAGTTTGCGTTTTTTTGCTCTGCGAGATCGCCTTTAGCATTTTGTGGAGAATAAAAAGTGAGTCTTTAGTTTTTTTAACAGAAAGGTAGTTGCAACGTACGACAGAACTTAAAATCTCCATGTTTTTCTCCTACAGTTATAACTCAACTCGTAGCTCGCGAAATTCTTGAGGTCGTTGCCGGTGTGAATTTTGCTCTGCGATTTTCGTGGATTTCAGGTGATAACATCGGAAGTGGAATAAGATTCCCATCTTTTTCTGCAAGGCCAACGGATGTTAGAGAGCAGGTGAGAGCACGTCGGTGCTGAAAGATGCACTCTCGAAGATTTTAATTTCTCTAGATTTTCAATAGGTGGCAACCAGTTATACTTAGGTCAACCGAAAAGTTTCATAGTGTATATGCTCTTTAGTATATCCCGAAAGGATAGAAAATCGTTGAAGGCTTAAAGGAAAATAGATCATCTCCTCTGATAATATCCTCTGTATCTCCTGAAATAACTATTCATTTTTGTATTCTGTAGCCTTCATAGACTGTCTTTCGTTATGAAAATTCGTCAGCGCCTCAGAGACTAAGTAAAGCTCATAAACCGAATTAATTCTAATTTGTGAATAAAGGGTAAAGAATCTCCGTTGCATGAGAATCATCAGTCCAAAATCTCATCAAAACGAGAATAGCGATCCAATGTCAGAGAACTGCATTGACTCTTCCCTTTTGTGGATGGCGACCATGTCGCGGAATCTTCTTTTTCTAGTGCTACATTTTACAATGAGTCATTACTAATGAATAAAAATATATATATTTAAATCTTATAATGTGTATAAGAGCAGAGCACTCACCCTTCCCTTGGGTTCCTATACCCCATTGGCTTCAAATACTTGTAACCTGGCTTCCTGGTTCTCCCTATTGATTTTAGTTAGAAATAACTCCTAAGTTTTACAGAAAAATATTTCTGACAGACACTTCCAGCATAGAACAGTCTGGATGTATTGCTAAGGAAATTAATTTACCTAACCTGCATTAATGTATACTATACATTACTTATTCTTTACTGTGCACCCTGGAGAATCTTTCATGCCCCCTCTGGATGCAATTACTTCAGATTGGGAACTTATAATGGGAACTGCTATATTGACTATGGAGACTATTAATAGATATAGAGTATAGCCATAGATAATCTCATTGAAGATGCAACTTCACTTGATACTTTTATGACAACTGCACAGTTTTAACAAACACAATAAATTGTTAGTCTCATGAGTTTTAGTTTTTCAAATAGCATTATAAAAAAGATGAGTCTATTATTTGGCTTCATAGTCTAAAAATCTTTCATTTGGCTTTAGTGCATTAACATCAATTTCCCTGCAGTTGTTTTTATCTCTTTACTTCAATTGCCAGAATTTTTTCTCTCACCCCGTAAGCCATTGCTGGCGAGTAGAGTTAATGCACCTCATAGGCATCAGCATTCCTATCTAACTTTAGTTTAATTGCTTCTTTAAAACTGCGAACCAAAAAGTTGATGGCTTTTATCAATTTAAATTCATAGTTTATGAAGAATTTTCTTACAATTAATCCTGGTTATATGAAAATTTCAAACAATGAATAATAATTATTTGGTGGATGGCTGATGTTATCCTTGATGCCCCGAGTTTGTCCCTATCTGAATTCTTCAGTACTTCTTTTTGTACTTCCAATTCTATATATTTTCTGTTATTTTCAACATAATACAGAACAAGAGCTAAGCTTAATCAATTTTTTTCCCATGATGATGTTCACAACTGTTATATAGAGGATACCAACAATTCTCATAGATTCATACAATCAATCATTACTATGTTCATTATGTATTTCATTCTTTAGCTCCATGTTTGCACAAGATCAAATTATCTTCAGCCTAATGACATGTGATTTAACACATTACCTGCTGACCTTTTTAAGTCAGCAGGTTTTTAGGTTATTTCATCTTTTAAATGTAAATTAAAGACTTTTCTGCATGACAAAATTTATTATAGAGAAAATGACTTTTTTCCCTACTCCCAGTGTAACCTTTTTTGTATTTTTTTAATATAGCATATATAATGTACTTGATCCTTGAAAAATAAATTGTTATTATATTATTCATCAATAGAACATAGTTGAGGCATGGTAGTATAATGTTAGGAGCTCTTTACCCAAAGGGTTTGGTTTTATCTTCATCAATCTTAAATTGCAAAGATTCCATCCTTCAAAAAACTTCCTTTTTGTTAGATTAACATTTTGCATAATGCAATGTATGCTAAGTGGGAGTGGACAAAGTTTAACTTGTAGAGCAGGGGTTTCCAAGCTGTTATCACTCTAACATTTCTTGTATGTACTGCTTTAGCAAAATTTATCATCCGATTCCATGGCAAAATTTACCTTTCTATTCTAGCATTGTGAGTAAATTTAAATATTTATTTCTAGTCATGGAAAATAGGGAGCACAGGATAACCCTCTTAAAAGGTAGGGGTGCCAAAATTATTGGGAATTCATGTTTTAGAGGGTTGAACAAATATTAGTAATGCTTATCAGATATCTACCTACATATAGTTGCAGGTGGGCTTGATTTAAAAATAGCTTATTATTTATTTTATAACAAAGAAACTGTGACCAAGATAACACAATGTCATGAAAGAAGGAGATTATGAAGAAAAACGAATGAATGTCAACAGAGAATTGATAGTTTCCTGATTTTTACAGTTTTATCTTATTATATCACAGTGAAAACTAATTTTTGGATAAAACATGTACAAAAGAAAAATATGTACAGGTACATCCCATAGCATGTTAATTAATTCATTTTTGATTTCAATTCATTGTTCGATTTCATTTCTTAGATTGCAAAACGTTTAAGTGCAATCATAATAGGGAAGTACTGATTCAAATATGTTCTCCTTTTTGATGTTTTTGTTAGATACTTAAAGGAATTAAAGAGTGATTGTTTCATTCAAGATACCAAAATGATATCAATCTTTTGTTTCTCTGTTACTCCTGTTAGTTGGTAATAGGTAAAAATATCTCATTCATGAGTATGAGTAATATGAAGTCTCTTCATTATTTTCTTTCATTTTTGAGTCAATCCATTCTCTGAAATTTGCCATATTGACAAAAACTCCTGGTGGGTTATATTCCTTAGATTCCACAACTCTAGCTGCCAATCCAGATTGGATGAAAATCTGAGGATTTTCAGGAAGAGGACAAAACAATGGACTGCCTCCATCCTCCTGTAATTTATAAAATGTTATAAAATGTTAAAAAATGGGTGGGTGAATAATTACTGTAATAAGTAACTATATAAAATTCATATTTTGTGTCATGATCTTCATTATTTAGAATTCAGGTGATATTTGTGAAAGATTTCATACATAAATAAAATAGATATTATGAAAGAATGTGGTTTACCTTTGATATGTCAGACTCATCCATTGAGTCAGCACACATAAATGAGTTATGAAGAATGAATCGATGTCCAAGTTTTGTCTTTTGGAGAGAGCTTTGGCATGCTCCATCTTCTATTATTGTCAAATCTATCTTTTTCAGAGTATTAACTATATTATTGAGGGGAAAATAACATCTGATATTAAAAATTTACATTCAGAACCTTAACACTTTCTAGAGTTAAGAGAAACACGACCGTAGTTAATTCTAGTCTATTGAATTTGAGGAATTGCTGGTGAAATTATGTTTATGAGTTACTCATTATCCTGAATTAAAGATGCCAAATTTAAAAGAGGTATAAGTATCATAAAGTGCACCTGCATACCATCCAAGTCTCATAAATAGGGTAATTCCAAAATATAAGTCATAAATTCACCTAAAGAGGAATTTACTGTGTGAAAAACTTCCATTAAACAAGGGTCACACAAGTATTTGGAATATCCTGTACATAGAAAAATTTATAATATTCTAAGCAAGACTTTTTATGGTATAGTTGGATACTCTAATTTTTATATAAAGTACAGTGTCATTGGGCTATCTAGAAAGTTCTACAGTTTTTATAATCAGTATTATTATTAAACTCTTCCTAAATATAAATTTATTCAGTATTTCTCACTTTGACTGATCCCCATTTTTTCAAAATCCAGGTCACTGGATTTTCCAGAAAAACTCATCCAAGAAGTTCTGACATCCTTGTCCCATAAGAAATGTATTATTAGCAAAAATTTGAAAAACTGCAGAACAATTGACAGTATAATTTTTACTGGTAATTTGCATTGTAGTCTATGCCTCTTTGAACTAATCAATGGCAAAGCAAATGTTTAATATATGAATTAATTTATATCGGTTGATATTCTAAACTTACCTCCAATTGTGCAAATCATATATAATATGAATCATGTTTAAGTCTTGGACCATCTACTCATAAATAATTATGTACATACGATACATACAAATATGATACAGTACATAAGAGGGTAAATTACTACCTTAAAGATACATACCAGATGGGTCATTTCTCCAGACAGTGACAAAACATTTGGTACCAGGGTCTGGCAGAATTCCTTTGAGAGGAATACAGGTGAATCCAATGTTCTCATTTGTTTGTATGGTTTTAGGTAGAAATACAAGAGCTATGTCATTTTCCAGTGTTTGGTTATCATAATCCTCATGTACTTCAATCTTGGTGACTTGATTATTTTGATTAGATAGCTCTTTAGTCGTAGTGACCCATAGTTGAGATGGGTCTTTACTATAATAACAAACAAAGATGATGGTAGTATACCCCAGACATTACCAATCATATTTGAAGAAATCTATATGTATGAAGGTAATATATTTGATGATATTCAAAAATCAGAAAGCTGATTTTGATAAGTGGAGCCAGGGATTAATATGATACGATAATTTAAATACCCCATGTAAGGAAACATCTGACATGAGTTGATTATGTCTAAATTGATATACATAAATGGAAACAAATTATATAGTAATGGAATTTAATGGAAATTACATAATCACTCACCCATAAACACAATGAGCTCCAGTTACAATGACTCTAGGATTTATAAGCGAACCTCCACAGCTATAAGATAATTCAGATGAGGAATTTTCAGTCTTCTCAGCAATTTGCACCATCCAAGGAAAATCTGCATGTTTAGCCTCCTGCTTGTCCTCTATTTTAGAACTACTTAGATGATGTTGACATGTTTTGAAATTTTCTTCTGATGTTGTTTTGTTTATTGGGATCACTGAGGGAATCTTTTTGCAGCATACCTCCGATGTATTGTTGCAGTTACTCACATCTGCTCTGAAAACAAAGAATGTTCTCATAGATATCTCTTTTTGAACTGAAAACACGAAAAAACAAAACATGAAGATCTTACTAATTTATCACGTATAAGCTTCCTGTTTCAGCAAGGTATTAAAACAAAGGGAAAATGAATGTTTTGGATTCATCCTTGAAAACAATCATCCACTTTTAGCAAAGAAGGATTATACTTCATTTGATTTTTAACTGGGAATTTCATTGGTTGACTCTTATATATCATGATCATCATTCTATATTCTAGTTACTTTACAGCATAATATAGAATTTCTTTCTCTTTAATATTGTCATATAATGTAAATTAAAAATTCAGAAATGATATTTAAATAGTAATTTGGGAGGGTCCACAAGACAAGGAAGGTTTTTGAGGGCTTTTATTTTGAAAAATTACAACTTCCACTTTGCATTTACAAATATTTTGAGCTCTAAGCATGTACTCCTGTTACCTTACCGTCACTACATTCCTGCCACTTGATATTTCTTAAGGATATTCCTTTTTAGAGTCAGTTTTATTCTTTCCACATGCCTGTAGTTGGAGCAGATCGAGAAATTGCCAAGGGAAAGAAGGGTTGTACTTGCCAAGGGGGATTAAAGATAATTTAACTATGAATCTATATCCAATGAACTATTAAAATGCCAGTTTCTAACAATAAGTGTCGTGTATGTATCATGAAAATCTTCAAGATCCGATTTTCATTGAAGGTCTTTGTCAAATCCTTGGCAAATTGCTTGTATTACAAAGTCATCAAGGGGGAAATTGCCTCCCACCTTCCTCCTTCCTCAAATCTGATAATCGCCTACATTATGTTCTGCTTAACTTTTTTGCATAGTTTGATAATCACTTTCTCTTTCATAATTTCACATTTTATTAAGTATTTATTCCTTCTTTTATTCCAACATTCTCATCAAGAGTGTATACAGACTTATACAAGTCTTACAATGAAAAATTTTCATGATAGTGCAATGACATTATGTTGTAGATTAATAGGCATGTCCAGATATTATGTTCAGCAGGAATTGGATGATTCGTTGTCCAGTATACTTATTCTAAAGATATACATAGGAAGACTTATTTGTGCTTAAGAAATGTTTGATTGATTTTACTCTTTTATTTATTTAAATAATTTTTGGATTTTAATACTTATGTTCATATTTTAGAGTGATAAAATGGATGTTTTGTGATATTCAAAGCTATAGTGAGAAAGTAACTTCTTATATAGATGATGATTGTTTTTTCTTTTCTTCAAATACGTCAGTGGGTAAAATTGTTTCCATTTTCTTTCAGTAAATACATCTTAATGATTGAAAAAATTCTATATGTTTTGAATCGTTCAAGAAATCATTGATGGTATTTATTTTACTTATATAACTATGCCGCGGAAAAACAAGTTATAATTAAAAGATTGCGAGATTTTTTCAGGTCTGTTGGTACATACAAATACATATTTGTTAGTGATTCAAATCAATTGAAAATGTTTACGACCGCGCAACTTTCCGCTAAAGAAAACGATTACGTAGTATTTCAACATCCTTATTGTTTTCTAATTTTTTTTATAGATATACAGACTTTCCTTGTCAAGCTTCTTTCGCTTAATAGAGAGCTGCTGATAATATTATCGATTTCCTCGTGTTATTATGCTGCAACAATTCTTTTCTTTTGTATTATTGTTTGATATTGAAACCTATTTCGGGACGAAATTCATCGAAATTTCATAATATCAAACCTCAGTAAAATACAGCTTTTCTTATTTGGTTTAACTTAAAAATATTTTCATCGGAAGCATAGAATAAAGAAATAAACAGCTAAGAAAAAAGATTTTAACAATGAGTTCCAGGAATTTGAGCAACCAATTTAAAATTTTATCCAATCCGAGAGCTATGACATTATTCAGTTATAGCTATTCCTATAATCTTAATTGGGGTATTTTGAATTGAAATTGAAAGTTTCGACGAAGATTATCATTAATATTTTACAATTACATTGTACTTCCACATTCGACTGACCAAGTTGCGCAAGTACACAGCTGAGGCAAATAAACCTCACACGAAAAAGAAATAATTACCGCTTCATTAATACCGCAATTGAAGAAGTATTTTGAGGAATTAACATTCTTAAGAAGCGTTGATTGCGATTCACGGATTAGCTTTTATTTTGAGAAGTGAAAGTACTTTATTAGAATTTGTCTTGGTAAATATTTTTATTTTTAACATCTTTTATAAAGCAGGATTATTAACTAAAAATATCCTTGCATCTTCTTTAAAAGATGAAGCTTACAAAAGCGTTTCCCAATTTTCGCTGAATTAGAGTTCGATAATAAGATATTAAGTATATTAATTAAGTAATTACACGTTTAGGTCCATAAGTATCTGACCGCAGACCACATTATTACCTTAGCCTACAAACGAAACAATCAAGCATGCAGACTGTTACGCGAAAGACCTCTAACAAATGTAAATTTCAATTAGCATCCAAGACGCGCGACTATTTTCTTTGCTGACACATCGAAGTGTTAGTTAGCGACAGGAGCTACTGGACTACAGTTTTTGCGTATCTTAGGAAACTCTTCGATAACGTGTACAAGTTCTTCTGAATTAATTCGGTATTATACGTACATTCGGTATTTCATGGAAGGAGTTATTTGTCAACAAACACAGACAGTCGGAAATTTATATTTAAAAACCCTATTTCATAATTATTTCCTTAAGAATTTCTTTCGCAGAGGTAATTCTTAAGGACTAAAGCAGAACCATTGTCGATCTGGGAGAACTGAACGTAAGTTGCGTGAATATGCTAGCTCTTATTCTCTAGTTCTAACCTTATGTCAGCAGAGCGGCAGAGATCCTTGGGCGTACACTCGCAGTCATAGCTCTTCGGTAACTGCTCGTCAACCGAAGTGCGCCCGAATTCACTTACCAGCAGCAATATGCCTGCTACGATTAACACTTTCCGAACTCCCATTTCCAAATGTAGGTCGGAACAAAGACGCATCGATGCGAGCTTCACGGAAAACGGAAGAGGAACTGGTTTTAAAGCTCGGATTTATAGCTTTCTCCCAGAGCGTAGAGCGTGAATCATTTTTTCTGCGCTGTTCATATGTTGGATAACGTTCGTTTAGCGCCCACATTTAACGCTGTAATGCTGAGCGTGCCTGGTACGTGTACTTTCCTCAGTTTAAGGTGATCATTGATTCACATAACCAACATGATTCAGTGTGACTTCGTGGAAATTCATTGTTAAACCAACCAGGGATATTGAAGGTTCCTCTAGGTTATTTCAGGCAAACAAATAGTTGAATATTTTACTGCAATTAAACTTCCTAGTTAGTAGAAAAATAAATTTATTCAATTTACTGCATTATTTAGACGTTTAAATACATCAGGTAGTTGAGAGGCATTTAAGTTGATTATTTATACCAATAGAATAACCAAATAGAATAGAAAAGTTACGATTCAAAAGAATGCCGAAAGTGCATACAAGAATATAAACTATCCCAAGAGCTAACCTACATTCTTCTATTGTGAGGATTTTAATTCACTTCATTCTTTCCTTTATTTTTTAATGACTGCTGCTATCGATATGGTTAAATATTTAAATAAGCCGTCTTTCTAATCCTAAATATTTATTTATTGATGTTTATGGGCACCAATTGCTGTCCCTAGCTCTTTCGAAAGCTATTACGTATTTGCCGAAGATAACTTTGTCCTTCGAGGTCAAGAATAATTAGGGAAACGAAAATAAAACCTCACTAGATTAAAAAATCTTTTATTACCAATTAACCCTCCAACACCGACCTGGTGTTGTGAAAATTAATTATCATAAAATAAAATGTTACGAAATCCTTAATGCTGTGAAATTTTTCAAGATGAATAACAACTAGAGGTTGAGGTTTAAGAGTCCAGTTTTTATAACTAACCTGTATTCTTAGATCAAGCAAAATGTTGTTTATATTTAACTCAAAATGGAAGAACTGTTTAACTCATTCGGTATGATTAGTGTATAAAATAATTAATTTTACATTTATACTCCGTTGTTGAACGGTTACGATTTTAAATTGTCCTTTAATATTTAATTTAATTATCGCCTAATTTTCAGATATTTATCAATTTTTTATCTTTATCAGTTTTTACTTATAATATAAATCGAAAGAGAAAAGTAATCTCCGGGTTTTTTTGCTTACTGCATAGTTTTATGATTGTCGTGCAATTAAAATATCATGTTTGTGTTTTACAGCTCTTCTTTATTACCTAGTAACACATATCATATATAAATGATCTTCTAGTAACAATATTAAGGAATTTCTCTTCATATACCTTTTATACTGATAACTTGAAGACTTTTCAAAATAACTGGAATAATGAAAAAACGTTTCTTGAGCTTCTCAGTAACAGTCAATAGGAGCCTCTTAAAATTTTAACTATCTACTTCAATCTCATTACCAGCATTTCTTATTTTTAATTGCAGTATAAGCAGGTCATGTACCTTATTGTGTATATACAAAGCATTTTATAACATAGATTACTTTGGTGCAAAAGCATCTGATCAGTCTGGATTTAGCATTTCATTCGAAAGTTATTTTTCATAGATTCACTTATGAATGCGTATGCTGAGGTATTCAGATGAGCGCACCAAACTTTACAATAGGTTATAGGTTCATATTCTAAGATTTGAACCAAGTTTAAATGGCTGGTGTTACTTCTTTACTCTATGCTCTGTTACTAGAGGGAGTGGATTTGTATTCCATACAGCCCTTACCCTTTCAATAGATCGAATTCAAAACTTTTCTCTAGAGTGTGAAATGAAGCAATCCTTCCGATTTGGAAGGCTCCTTTGTTTAAGTAAAAATTTTCATAGTTTTTATAACTTATTATTTTCAATTGCTTAATTTCCAAGCAGCAAGAGAATCGTGCTTCACAACTTATCGCTCGACGATTTCCTCTCAGTCGCTGTCTCATCGTCATATCGAAGTTTTTGAATATGGAGGAAATGGATTTGTTCTCAGGTAGTATTTGCCTCTCGCCCTGAAAATGTAAAAATAGATAGTTAACTAATGAGCGGTATATTATTTCATCAATTACAAGGTTCTCTTTATACAGAAAACTAAGTATTGGTAGTTTTACTAGAACAATGACATATTTATTCAATTCAAATGCATTGCACTTGTTGAAAAATTAAACTAGACGTAAATAAATTTTTACAAATTAAAGTTAAACTTAAATTCTTGAAATGTTTGAAAAACATCATCAATGTAAATAGAAGCTATAATTCCTTTAACATACCATTTCATATTATACTCTCTGAACAAGTATATTCTAATTCAGTATACGTTATCCTTCCATCGAACTTATGTGGTTAAATCCTATAACATAGGAGACTTTTTTAAGAGAATAGGATGTCAGTTTGTACCAGATGCTCCTGATGGTAAAATTCAGCCCTGAATTCTATAGAGTTTATGCCAAAGAGAAGTAAGAAGAGAGAGGTTAAACACTTGCTTCGAATTTGCGGCGATTCCCATATTGGTGATGGATCCTTTGTCTTTGATACACTCTCCTCTCTCAAACTCCTCCCAACTGCTGCACTGCACCGCCTTGAATCCTCCAGGGTCACTTATCGATTCTATGAAGAATTCCCAGGATTTGCGATGACTACAACCAACTGTAATTTGAAAATAAATATTCTGAAATTAGTTCTTAAAAAGTTTATTGGAGGTCGCTTTACCTCTTTCTTCGCGATATAAATTAGGTAAACGTCCATTTCATTGTGAATGAATTTGTTGTAGTTGGCTGGTGGGGAGGCCCTTGGAACTATCTGAACGTCGTCTTCAGTCTTCAATGCTCTGTTTGGTCCCCATACCCCACAACTCTCTATTTCAACCAATTCCGTTATTTATTGTTAACTTGATAACGACTTTCTTTTCTTGTATTTTCCTAAACATCTTACCTTCTATTGATTTGTGTAGTTATTTATTTCCTATAACCTGGTCTACTATGTTCTCCTATCCCATTTTTTCATCTCTTCATTAAAACATCATATTCTTTACATGTACTCAGGCTGCGAATTCGTTAAATTTGTTATTATTTATCAAAATTACGTTTTCCTATTTACTCAATAAAATCGCACAACGCTTAGACTGTGAACTTAAATAGCATATTCTCAACCTTATTTTCAAGGAATTCCGACATCAATTGCCATTACATTATTAGTTTCCTGACCTATTTCTATGCTTCATCTAACTTCATATACGTATTCATGCTCTTGGTATGCACAAAAATAGTTTTTTCTTAGGATATAAGTTTGATGAAGGATAAAGTCAGAATTCAAATATATAGAGGATCTCCCACATCCGCAATCAGCTGATGCCCAAAAAACTACTCTATACAGACATGAAATTCGTCAGTTACGCGACCAATTATTTCCACACTGGCCCATATCATCTAGGAATGATATTAAGATAGGAATAAGTCTTCGTAATACGGGCTCCTAAACAATTAATTCGTAGCTGTAAATGGAAATGTGTAACACTTGCTATAAATATTATTTCTCGTTATTCTCGTGATTAGTAATTAAAAGCAGAACAATTCTGTTTTTTCCTGCGTCCTTCCGATTTGTGTTTCTCTTAAGAAAATTCACTAAAAACAAATCTATCGATTACTCCAGCTCAATCTATAATCTCTCAGTTTTCTTTTTCTTCATGCTTTCTTCAGCGTCGAATTTTGTCGTCCGTTACGTCGCATAGGTTCCTGATGGAGTCTTAAACTCGTTCTTCTATATCTACCTCTACTACCTGATTTTCCACCTCTCTCACAAAAATTAACGAACTTTGAAAGAAAACATCCTCGCATCCTGGCTGGGCGATTGTCCCTCCGTTCGGATAGAAGTCAGCATGGCCCAATTCCTTTGCCATTCCCATGAATCCGCCACATGTGTGAATGACGTCCACGAAATCGGCATCGGAAGCGTCGAGACTCTCCTCATAGCTCTCAGACGTGTCAATCAACGGGTACGCCGGGTCCAGACCTGTGAAAGTAAAGAATCGTTTAAGCGTTTATGAGAGCCGCAATTGATGAATGCCACTGTTGTTAAATATATTTTACAACAATATTATTCGATTCTATTTTACAAAATATGTACATCTACTGTTTACTGTTATATACATTTAGTGACTCTTCTCTTTGATCTGTCTTTTGATTAAATTCCATGTGTTACTGGTTCTGGTTCTCTAAATGTAGAAATAGGCGAGATTGCCCATCCCATTTACAAGTAATGCGATAAAAGACTATGTAGAATGGAAATTCCTACTTTTCAATGAAAAAATTTAATATATAATTTGAAAATTCTTTCTTATGCTTAACTTCCAAGGGTAAGTTGTTGGTCCGACAAACCGGGAGGGCTCATAAAGGTAACTGCCCTACAAGTGGAATAATTCGGATAGAAAAAGAATTTCTGCGACAGAGCATAATTCCAACAGCTACGGAAGATACAACCATTCTATGGTTTACATTGAATTCTTCATGGAATGCTTTTTTTGGAATTTGAAAGCCTCTGAGGGATTATATGCTACACTCAGAATGTTTTCTTTCGATTGGATCCATCAACAATGTCAAGTTCCAGTAAATACCTTTCTAGGTATCTCCAGAAAATACCGCCCTGGCATCAGTTTAAGTTATCTTTGATTGAGGATTTTTCGCGGTAAAGTAAGTAGTCTTAGCGATAAAATTGAAAAGAAAATCCGAAATCTGTAGGGACTCCAATTTCGTCGACCATAGATTTTTCTTACATCTGCAATATTTTATGAGTGCGGTTTCACACAAATACATAAACGAGAGAAAAATATTTTATTTCCCAGTTACTAGAGAAACCGCTGCTGTAGCCATGTGGTACTTTTGTGCCCGGCAGTACTTATGGTATCATCGTTTCTTATTCAGATATCCATATTGAGTATTGAAAAGATAATGGTCAAGCCCAGTTTTTGGGAGAGAGAATCCCCATATTTGTTAATAAATATTTAGCTTCTCTTACTCCTCTACGTTGTCTCTTAATCTTGGATTCCTTTCATGCAGAAGAATAAATTTAAACATGTTTACCTGTCAAGCGCCCTATTCTGCCTTCCTTTACGAGGCTTCCTGCCACTCCAGCGACGTGTGCTCCCAAACTGAAACCCACGACGTGAAGATTCTTGAAAAAGGACGAGCGATGTCGTTTGGAACTCTTCTCGAAGGCATTAGCTAACGAATCCAAGAACACGGCGAGGCGACGACCTACGGCTTGTACGTTTCCCACTGCCCATGGGTACCAAGGACCAGCGGACAGTTTGTGCCAGTCCAACAGAAATACGTTCCAGCGGCCGGCCTTCCTAACAGCTTTTCGTAGAAAAATCGTACAAGTCCATAATCTGTTGATGTGCTTGGTAACGGTAATGGCCGATAGTACAGATACGATAAGATTTTCGAGTAGTTAGACCTACTTATATGCGAATTTAATCTCTTAGGTCTTAATATTTTTACCAAAGCTGGAGAATATTGACAAGCTGGCTTAGAAAATTTAACGAAATGTATTGAGGTCTGCAAGACGGAAGTTATATAGCACTGATACAGCGAATGAATAGATAGCCCTTCCGTTTACTACAGGAGCTGGCAAATTTTTATTCTTTTATTGTAACTTATGTAAATCAGCCTCAGAAAATTATGAAAAAACCCTAAATTCATATTATTACTATTGCTTAATTTGCGAATAAACTTATGAAAACAGCTCTAAAGAATACACAAGGGCTAAATGCTAGGGTTATATAGATGAAAACAATAAAACAAGCTGAGGATCGGGCGATTTTTGACATTGAAAGGGTTCAAGAAAACCATGGAAATGTTGAAGATAAGTATGGAATGAAGTTAAGAAATTAAAATCAACTTATCAAAGGTTAAGAGGATCGGGAAAAAGAATTGTGATCTAAATGTTAAACATGAAGGCCGATGAAAGAAGCAGGCTCTTTTAAGTATCTGAGTAGCCTGATAAAGGGAAAAGGCAGTAGCACTAAGGTGATTAAAAACGCTTTATATAGGGTCTTGTCTTATACGCACCTGAGATTTGAACCTGGAGAAAAAATATTTTAAGAGCTTTGAAATGTGGGAATTAAGGAAAATTGGGAGATTGAGATGAACAGAAAATAATCAGATACTCGAAAAAAATTCGAGAGAAAAGGTGAATGCAGCACGGAGAGGGGGGACACATCATTAGACATGAATGCTCGAGGATCAAAATAATTTAGGGAAAAATGAAGGAAAAACGCAGAAAAGGTAGAAGAACGTTGTATACGAACACACCTATAAAAGAAGGCCGGCACTTCCATAAATTGAGTAACAGACGTAAGAGAAGGGAAATTCGGCTGAGGGGTGTCTTGGGATTGATTTAGCTGCTGGTGATGTTAATCTGCAACTCGCTTAATTAGCTCGCTTAGCCCCAGAGACAGGAAGAATTAATTTAGTAAATATAGCAATTAATCAATGTTGAAAGAATAAACATATAAAATATACTGAACTTTAGAATTATATTATGTTTTAAATATAAGTAGTTGGAAATGATTAAATTTATTTAACGATTAAAGATTATTATTTGATAATTCAAATAATTGTTATTGGTATTTACGTTTTGGGACTTCATTTCCGGTAATCGCATGACAGTTGATTTAATTATAATAAAAATTTTATTTTTAATCGATATAATTAAAGATACCGGGAATTATGTTCATTTAAAGTATGATAATAAAATTTACGGCCGTAATGTACATTAAATTGATTAACTTTCTTTATAGCCTCGTCCAACATTTTTCTGATAATTATATGGGTACATATCATTCATATCTGTAGACATACCGTATTTGTGCTGAGCCATTTAAATTTATTTCCATTAGGTAAGGTAGGTATTGGGTCATAACTATATTATTCAAGCCTCCGTACTATCAAATACAGTTGGAATCATCGCTTTATAATCCTATATTAATATCATATGGCCTGCATATATATAATCATATTAATGTTAAAGATCCGGATTCCTACCTGATATCATATCCGTAGTAAATGATGCATTGTTGTTAGCCATAAACCCAGTGATTACTACCATAGTAGAGATGTGGGGATTTACTCCTTTAGGTAATTTCTTCAAATCCTCTACATTTACGATATGAAAATCGTCATCTTCTTTATCTGAACTTGAACTGCTCCTCTTAAATGTTGTAGATATCCTTCAAATTTCAAGCAAGCACACATTAAAATATATATTTCTATCTGTTTTCTATCCAAATTCAATTCAATTATCTGTCAATGTCCGCTCACCTATGCATATAATATCATGATAGCTCATCATTACTACAGATAGTAATATTAATGTAGCCGTTGGCTTTTAGAATTTTATCGCTGAAATTCGTGTATGTGTTACGAAAAATAAGATTATTTTAAATTTAAGAATTTAATTAATAAGAAATTAATTTGCTTTCAATTATATTGAATAACTCTCGGTTTAAAAGTAAATTTAGCGGAATAGTTCAAACTTAGAGCTAAATCAATTGTATTATTGGTAATTATGAGCTCAGAACTTCTAATATGAAAGATAAGATCCCTCTTTTATCACACATGCATAATTCCTTACCAAATTTCAGCCATCACGTTCAAATTCTTACCTCTCATAAAAACGGAAATGTACAGGGTCATTTTCGCCCTTCTCTTGATCCGAATCTCTGGATTTTGCACTCGGGGGAAAGAGCCTAAAGAAAAATTCTCCATACTCTATTCCTCCATCACCTATAAATCCGACCACGGAATCTGAAATTTCAGGAATAAATTAGTTTTCTGAACGAACACAGGTCACGGAAGATGCCTTTTAAAACATACACCTCATTAGCTCTTCATTTAAACAAGCTTTTCTCTATCGTTCTCCCTATTGAAATAAATGCTTGTTCTAGTGGTCATAATGGATCAAAATTTGTTTATTTATTTATTACGTGCATTTGGCCGAGAACGCAATGTCGCTAACTCATATTAGTCTTTATCTAGAGATTAGAATTTTTCCACTGGCTAATGCTACCTGTTTACTACTGCTATTCATAACTATTTCTGGCGGAAATCAGAGATACGGGGAATTACGATTGAGAAACATCGCTTTAGACGATGAATAATGTATGTACTATTACATCTCGATTGCGTCAGAATGAAAAATGTCAAAGAATAGCCTCTTCCTCATTTCTCCTCAGGAGAACGGATTCATCAAAGAAATGAGTGTTATATGGACGAATAAGGAGCGAATTAACATTAAAATTTGTTGACAAAGCGATCCAGGAAGTAAATAATACCGGAAATTAGGATTGTAAATGCTTCTGAATTAAAAATCAAACGAGTGACGATCATGAAATCCAAGGTCAACTTTCCGCAGGACGACCCTGAAATGTCACTTAAGAACAAATTATAACCGCTCGATGCGAGCTTTACGCCAGCTTCCTCATAATCGTAAAAACATTTTACATTTAAGTATCTACCAAGCAAACTACCATTCGTGATATACACAATATTACTCCAGAAAACGTCGTGCATTTCTTTTCACTAGCTCTCAAATCTTGTGGATAATTAAAAGATATATCCACAATTTATACCGAAGTCTCGAGAGAATCAAGCATACTGCTTTCATCAAAATCATTTTAACATTGGTCAATTTTAATGTTGAACAGTATAAAAGTAAATAAATTATAGTATTCAAGGTATTGGTACTTAAAGAGCAAAAATTTCTGACGAAAGCAACTTTTATGAATAAATTTCCAAAACTATTGCTTCTTAAAGAATTTTTAGTTATTAAGAAAGGGGAAGTTCTATGCTTTTCTCACTTTTGGAATTTAAATAATATAGATAGGCATCCTAAATCTTACCCCAATCTTAACGTTTGTGATAACCAAATGTTGCAAGAGAATACCTAGCAAGAATGTAATTACCTCCAATCCAAGATCATTTGGCTTAAAAGTTGAACCATTGATATTAAATATTATTTTCTGGCTAGAAATTTTGAGTGAAAAAGCAAAGTTTATTTCGACTTCATTGTTGAAAAGTAGGAATTTTTGGATACATTAGTTAGAATGAGTTGAGAGAACTCTTGGAACCTTCAATTTTTATCGACTCGTTTTACATTATCCTTCTTATCTTGCATAAATTTCTATCACAGAAAAAACTATCATTTTCGCAGCTAAAACCAGTTCTAAGAAAAAGTAGCTGTCGCAATGATGAGATGATCGTATTCTTATGTTTGAAACAAACAAATTGCAAGATCATGAAGCCTAACCAATCATCAACAGTTTTAAACCAATTGTTACTGCGAAGATTTTGAATGTAGAATATGAAGTCATTTACAAAATTTGTAAAATGGCTCTTATCACTGATAAATAATCGTAAATTATCAGTAAAAGACGATTCCTCGAGAATTATGAAAATGTCGAGTCTTTAGAATTCACTCCGTACGGAAAGAACGTAACTCACGGCGAATACCTTCCGATCAATGTTTTGTGCTCTTAAATCATCTGCGAATTGCATCGAAGGATATCTTCTGATTAGCTTTCTTCTGTTTCAATGGGTATCACGTATTTTCCATATTCTCTTCAGTGAAAAACTCGAGAAATAAATTAATGCTAAATAGTTAAGTATAATCGAGGTCATTCATTGAATATTGAAAATGATGAACGCATACTAATGGTATTCAGGAATGAGTATTGATGTATTTTGAATGTCGATTACTTCCATCTGCGCTGAAAGTTCCTTCAGAGTCTCATGCAAATTTTAGCTTTTCGTAGTTTGTCTACACACGACTGACAGTTTTGAAGGAAACAAAATCTATCGGCATTCGAAATACAGCCGGAAATAAGTATTTTCCACTGAAATTTTTAAATTGAAATCCTTTTTTTCTATTCAAACGAAATTTATTCATAGCATAGTTAAAGAAATGTCCGCTTACCTTGCGTTAAACATATAACTATTGTCAAAAAGAATAGTAGCATTTTGGGATGAATTCCTTTCCTGAAAGTCGACGACGAATACTTTGACTTACTCCGCCGCAGATCCGTAAACAGCTTCCTTAAGACACTCAACGCTCTTGAAACACCACCGTTCTTCCATATATTCGATCACAGAGTTAACCACTATCTCACCACAGTGCGGCTACACTCACTTTCAGAATGTGACTGATCTCTCAATTCTCGTTGCTTAGAGGGACCACTGTTATGTTCCTACTATATCGCCTTCCTTGCCCGTCGCTAAAGTCCATGCAGTTTCGACTATCCCTGACCTTCCATCACTTTACCAATCATTCTCCTCTTTCCTCGTGAACCGGTCCTCCGAGAGCACTTCCAAGGACCACATCTCGGCCTCGTCTCCGGTTTAGTCCACGGAGAAGGGATTGATCGCAGTATTCCGTTTTAAATTGAGAATTATGAGGTGTGGAAATCTTCCTCGTTAGAAAGAGATCATGAAAATTATTTTGACGATTTTTCAAACTTTAATGTTCCGTGCATTCAGTTACATTGGATTTAAATAAAATGATAAAAAAAAACTTTTTTATGCTAGTCTAAAGTTACGAGCTAATCTTCAAGTCATTTTCCTACGCTAGAAAACTTGACTGTAATTCTGCTTTACTTCACGTAATAGTTAGAAAACACCTCTTCAATTTCCGATCTCTTCCTTAGTCTTCCAATACTTTACTTTTCTGTACTTTTATAGTTTAGAATCTGAAATGACAATATCTCATTCTCCATTTTATTCACATGATCTCTCCAATAGCATCTAGATTAAACATTTTTAGGTCATGTGACAACGAAAACCTATGACAACGTGTCTTAAATAATCTTTTTATCTGCTACTTTTAACCTTTTCTTTGCAACATTATTCCTTGAGCTACGAAACTATTCAAGTCGTGCCCAATCGCAGATATCTGTGTGTTATGACAGCAGAAAATCTTAAATGGGGGAGGGAAGTCGATGACAGTACTGCGAAGGCTTATAGAAATCTGCACTTCGTAATGAGGAACCTAAAACGGAGAGGGAAGGGTGGCGATAGGGTGTAGGCCCAAGGTTGGACGATAAATTGGAACAATCTGGTTGGTATGCTCCAACTTATCGTTTAAGTTCTCAAAGACCGAATCCCTTCTGCTTCGAATGTCCGATGCAATCTTCAACCTCCTAAACCTGCCCAGACGGTATGATTTCAACGGTTTTAACGGGGTTTGCACCTACCTATTTGATGTACGATTTTCTTATAGGGTAGATAAGAACTTCCAAATTATAGGGGTTAGACAGAAGTTAGCAAGGATAGAATTGGATTGGATGATCGAAGCCGGAGGAATTCAATTTGGTTTTTGGAAAATTGAACGTATAAATAGGTTTCTTCCAATTAATCGTCACTCAACACCCTCTCGCCAAGTATTGTACCCCCTTGTATTGCTGCTCTGAAAACTGCGTGCTTTTATTTTTTGTTTTCTTTGCAGTATTTTCTTTTCAGTTTATATTTCCGGTGTCACAAAAATTTCGGAAAAACTCTGCTCAGTCTCTCGTGAGTTGATAGAACTTTTTTTAAAACACAGTTCTTTCTTGATCATATGAGTTAGCAGTTACTATCCATTCGCAAATAATTTATCCAATCCGGTGGCTCATCACTTAAATCTTGCAGCAGTCTGATACGCGAAAAATTATTTCGCTTTAAAGCCTACGTCTATACCACCACAATCTTGATTTACACGGGACCCGCCTTTGCCGTAATCCAAAAACTAATGGAATAAAAAACAGAAGCTGCTCCTCTATGCTAGAAGAGTGGTCAACAAAATCAAATTCAAATTGAAGATATCAAATCAAAATCAAATGGAAGATAAACCGGAAGACAAATTGGACATTTTAAACGCGTTCGAAATTGTAAGATTTATCGGAACGATTTCCGATGAGAAACATTATTCCCTAAATCGTGAGTGGCAAACCCCGCTTTACCTGTCCGAAAAGAAAATCGTACGATAAATCGTTCAAAAGAAAGGGAAAGAGCGTACGATTTTTTAAGAAACTCGGAAGCTTGCAAGGTAAGGGAGTTAGGTAAGTGAGCGTACGTAAACACGACGGATGTGTAAGAAAAATTCGAGCTCGATTGGATTGGAAAGGAATTGCTATAGTCGAAAAAGAGGGCTTTTAGATAATACGCCGCTTATAATGCCGAAGAGGGCTGGGATGAAGTTAAATTTTAAATTTCCTTGTTATGATGATCGTTGTTAAAAAATCGAGTAACGAAGGATGAAAAGAAATGTAGCAAAAAATTCCTTCGTGAACAGGAGTTTTCAGGAATGGAAGGCTTTACATGGCAAATTTCTTATAAATACCCGAAAGACTCTAAAGTTTCCAAAAGAAACTTTAAATCCTTATCTATGCAACCTCTTAAGTGATTTCACGGCTGTTTCCTCCACTTATTGTAATCCCTCATCAGGTCTCTTAGTCCCTTAGTTCTTGACTCTTACTTCTTTTTTCACTGTGTAGCCAAGTATCTAGTGTATTGTTCATTTTTTTCATGCTGTACAGTTAATATCACGCTTTTCCGTGAAGATCCCACGCTGCTCATCCTGCCTATTCATGCGGTTGACTTCGTTATTATCACGGATATTACGATAACTACCATCTTTTGATTTGATTCAGCGGGCTTTTCAAAGTTAAATTCATTGCGATACGATTAATTTAAGTCTTGCAAAAATATCCGAGAATTCAGTAGTACATACATCAGGTATGATAATCTAGCTGCTTTTATTTTATTCTGTAAACTAAAACTTGAGAGTTATGTTTCCAAGTTATATCTTCTTTTTCTATCATATGATCGTATTTCAAGGACTACCTATGTACATACATTTAAAAATTACGAATCCATATTTCAATCAAGAATGTAGTACATACATACATGTCTTGATATGAAAACACACAATTTTCATAAAAACATTAGAAAATAACAAGAGCAATGTGAAAAAATGCATTTACCATTAAATAATAATTTTTCGAACTTTCAAATTAAACAAATTAAGGAATAAAATTTATATTTTCACTATCATTAAACTCAGATAATAGTATGTAGCGAAAGGCGAATTATAAAACTGATTCAAAACAATAAAATGCAACATAGTCTAATTAAGAACTACAAAGATAGTTACTGGTCGTTTCTGAAGACAATGTAACGATTCAAACGCCGTAGATACCAACCACTTCTTTTAATTCAGTAGGAATTCGGTGACAGTGAACTTAAGATAGAAGCGGGCAGAAGCTGTTGACAAGATGTTCACTTCATATTTCTTGCTCACATTCATTTTTACTGGTTTAGTCCCTATAAAAGCAGGTTTGTTCGTTAAACTCTTTGGATACGTAGGTTCACTAATCAGTTTAAAGGATTAGAATAGAAATACTCTGGTGATTTTAGCTTCTACGAGTAACTCATGTAATGGCATATATTTTTATGCCGAAAGTTTTATAAGTGCATAATATTTATGTATTTATTCATATTTTTAATTCATTGTTAAACTTAATACTGGCCATCGTCTTCATGAGGGTCTTTACTTTAGAATAGAGATAAGTTAAGAGCATCGCTATGTTTTACTATTTCGCTGCATGTTTTCTCTCAACAGTAGGTAATTATGCTGATCATAGGTGAAAAGTTAAAAGAATCTCTAAAACTAATTTACATTTTGCATTTTTATTGATTTTTCGAAGAATCTCAGTTAAAGAAATGAAAACTGAAATGATTTATGGTTGAATTATAACAATATTCAATGTTAAGCAACCTCATGTAGGTGGTTGGGATATCAAATTCTAATTCTCTTTTGGTACAGCATAGGCTACAGTATATTTTCTATCTTCGTTATGCCTTTGATACTATGACGCTTAGAGAGCTGTTGGTCAATTATAACATTTATGGTGGTCTTAGAATTCTGGTGCAGTAAAGAAAGTGAAGTCAATCTCAAGATCTCTTTTTGTGTAGCCGAGCCACCTCAACCTCTCTCCAAAGCTTATGGAAAGAAATGGTTGAGGTTTTGAGGAAATAATTAACACAATACTTAATCCATTTAGCTGTATGTGGTTTTCCTTCTACTTCTACTTATAGTTCGCCGATATCTTTTGTGTTAGCGAGTAAAAATCTTGAATACAGTTTTAGTTAATCAAGGATCTGTTGCTTCAGTCTGAATTTAAATGGTGTGAAAATAATTGATGCTAAAGGGAACTTTTCAACGCTTTAGATTCTTAATCCTGTTGGCAACTGAATAAGCTCGCAGAAATAAACGTCGCAGACGTACGCTTTTATTGCGTGATATGTAAAGTATTTGGAAATCTAAGAGATAGTGCTGTAGAACCAGGCTAACTGGGTAAAGACGCATTTGTGCAATATTATGCTCCAAAATGTGGAATGGACAACATACTTCGGAAAATAGGAGAAAATTACATTCATAAAAACTTTTTTCTAAATAAAAATAAACCTTTTGTTTAATAACTTCAAATAAAAACAACTTGGTAACATAACAAGGCTTAATAAGGCGTCTCAGTTCTAAACGCACCCTCATGGGATTCCGGATTGCCAAGTGGGTAGTGCGTTATCCATTTAGCTGTGTGTGGCTTTATGGCACTTCCTACACATATACACTAGCTGTTTGCATATACTTTGTATAAATTTACAATAATCAAAACCATCATATGGTACACGGCTAATACATCATTTTTCTTTGAATGTGCTGCTAAATTCTTATTTGTAATTGAATCTTGTTTTATGTTCCAGCAATTGAAGATAATTCTACAAAGGAAACGGATACAAGTTTTCCAAAAAATGTAGTCCTAATAGTTACAAAAGGAATGTCTTCAGATGATGTCGTAGAAGCTCGGGTTGAAGAAGCTATAGATGATAGCTCACATCTACTGTCTTTTGAAAATTTTCCATGCTATGAATCTTTGAAGGTATATATGAAATCACTATCCTTATTCTGAATATTGAAAACTCTCTTAAGGGCGATTTTAATTATATTTTTATACAGAACTATGATGATAATTTCATTGGAAGTGGCCTTATGAGTGCTTCAGCCCTTTTCCGTGGCACATACAATCCTGTAAATAGCTCTTGCAACAGAGCTGACTCTTACAATGATGACACCATCATCTCATCAGCACAGCTTAAAAACAAATCCACAGGTAGGTAAAGCTTATTTTAGAGCTGATGATTAAGCTTTTTTGTTGTAATATTTATATGTTTGAGTTTTAGTTATTAAATATATCATAAAATATAAGGACTTTAGTTAACCTAAAATCAATGTAGATCAATGTCTTATAACACTGCATTTTAAACATTTTATCCTTTGTTCCATTATCATTTTATAATTAGAATACTGAATAGATTTCCTGAGATATATTCGTGATTTCAGGACTGGTGACTACTATGAGATTAACAGCTCCTCTGCCTGCTACCCTTTATGGAATTGGTCATGGCTCAGGTGTCAGTGAATGTCCTAAGTTAGGAAGTGAGAACTGTACTGATGCTTCACACATTCTCATCTATGGGAAGATTTCAAGCAGAATGGATGTCATCTTTGGATATGGACGTGATGTTCTGGGAGTAGATGCGAATGCCTCTGATAACCAAACAACTAAATGCGGTAGAATTGATGGAAGGAATTTGATAGAAGAATGGAGAAGGGGGGATCCAAATAGAGTTTATTTAGGAAGTGCTAAGGAATTTTCCAAACATAAAGTTAGCAAAGGAAAAAAATATATCGGTATTGTAACTTGATATTTTATTATTTGGCTTGATCTTCAAATATGAAAAATCTATTGCATAAAATATTAATTAGCCTGGTTAAAATGTTTACAGGTACGTTTTTGGATTCTGAGCATAATCAAGCTAAGCCGTTGATTAAAGTTGTAATTCAGGCCATTCAAGTCCTTAAATCAAACAGGAATGGTTACTTCTTAGTGGTAAGTAATTAAGTACAAGATTTAGGATTTCTTGATTTTCTAGTATATGATCTACACATCGGGTGAAATGTCTTAGAGTCTTACAACTAGGTAAGTTAAGTCATTGCCATTGTTTCACATTCACACTGAGAGCTTCACCCAGTTTATGGTGAAGGTGAGGGTTGCAATTTGATCACCTGAGAATGTTGGCAGAGTTGACTATTGAAATATTGATAGTGACTTAACTGACCGTATGGAGGTCTCAGGAACACTTCATCCATGGTACAAGATCAATAAAGTGCTAAGATATTAATCCTTATTAATTTGGTAAGAAAATTAAGAAAGTTTTGTTTTAGGTAATTATTGATGACTTGGATGGAGTTGAGGTGGCCCTTAAAGCATCAAAGCTGGTTGAACGGGTCAGGAGAGTAATTTCTACAAATGAAACTCTCTTGATAGTGACTTCAGATTATATCTATCTTAAAGAAAATTGCAATGAAGAGGTAGGAGAAAATGTTACAAAAAACAGTGAGGTGTCTGTGAGTACTGAGACAGAAATGAAGATGCGCATGACAGCTAATGGAAGTACTTCAGAAGATCAAAACAATTCTACATTAACCTCATCCAATGTGAGATTTATGAATCCATGTAATCATTCAAGACCTGAATCCAAGTTTTCAGATCCTCCACTTTATATATTAGGTAGGAAACTTTTTTTTACTTGATATACATTCTTAGTTTGCTCTTTCAAACATTATATAATGATTATTTTATTTCTCTGCAGGAACTTGTAGCAGTTCTTACCCAGAAATTATGGATCAGGCAATTCTTGGTCAAATACTAAATTTTATGGGTATGGGCAAGAGAGTTATTTTTGCATTGGATGAGAACCCATTTAGTAGAATTATCAGGTTTGATGGGAATGAGCCGGAGGTCATTTCCAATGTTGCTTCTCAAAAGCAAATAACACTTTTACAATTAATATTGTTCACTGTCATATCCTATTTCTTCTTGTAAAATTTACTTTAAGAAAATATTATGTATTGGTAACAATTCCTCAAAGCTTAATTTGGAAGTTTTTCCTTGTTAACCCAAACTAAAATCTATCTCAAAATTTAATGTTATTAAAGGATTTGTGATTTTAATAGCTAAATTCATATTTTTTTATAATGATTCATATAATAAATCTCTTAAATGAATTATATAGCCTGTTTTTATGAGATTCCAAAGAGAATGAATGAAATGTTTTCTGTAGGAATGACATTCACATTCATTCTTGGTTAAATATGATGCAATTTCTAGTACTTTGACTAGATTTTCTATGGTGTGCCCACCTAGGTTTTGTAGTACTCTGTTTTTATTACTAGAGGAGTGGATGCATTATAACTGGGTTGGGTGGTAGTTGAGAGGGTCAATAGCAACTGTGGTTAAATGGGTTAGAATGTGTGTTTAGCATTTTAAGGCCATTAAGCTTAATACTCTCTATACTCCTCATAACAGTACCTTTAAAACAAAAAACAGTAAAAATACAGCTCTGCTTAAATGATGTCACATAATAACTGGGATTTCTGAAACCCCCCTTTTGCCACAAAGTATTCAATGGAGCTTCATACTACAAATGATATGGTGTTTCAGATTTCCAGATTTCATAGAGTGTGACGTTATTAAAGTATGATCCCTAAAGAATCCACTTAATATGCTGACCAAAAATTGTTCAATTTATCAGTATATATTGCCACCCTGCATTCTCCTCTCCTGACATGCTTTGTCCTTAACGGTGTTTCTTTTTTCCTCTCTTGTTTGTGAATGCTGATCATGCGAGAAGTAAATTAAGATATTGCGAATTAATAATTAATTCTCCATCCTAATGTCAGAACTGAATCTAGCTCTGAAATCAAAAGTGAAATATTTTTCATGAGTTTCGTCTTGGGGCTAGTTAGGTAAAATATCACTTAGAGAAAATGATTTAGTATTTTCAACATTATGCCACATTTTCAATTAGGAAATCCTACCAACGAAACCCAAGGGGCTGCCTTTGCTTGAATTATGTGAACTTGTTCTATCTTTATAAATATGCATTTAGCTCCTAAGGAGGATAAGGTAATCAATCGGCTACGAAAGAAAAAAGAAAATGCCATTTTGTATTGTAAATAAAAATAATGTGCTAAAAATATTCATATTAAAAATTTTTTTATATGAAGTAACATGTAGAGTAATGAATTGAAAATCATCACTTGTAAATTAACAACTTGTTCTTATAATGTAATATACTATTTATTTACAATGTCAAGTTACAAGTGGACAACTGTCCGGTGGCAACTCATAAAAAATATATAGAAAATATAAAATCAGATATTTAAACATATTCAGTTGACTGAATTAATTGAATAAAATAATTTAAATTTATTTTTCAGAATAGGGCAATTCTGCTAGTTAATTATGGATTCGCATTTCTTTTATCTAATGCAAATGTTTGCAAAATAATCAAAACATAGGATTAATAAAGTAATTGTAGCAAATAAATATCGATATGGAAAGAAGCAATTTTTCGTTTACATCGCCTCAGTTAAAACAGTGCTTGCTTTTGATACGATTGAATTTATTAATCAAAAGTTACGTCAATTATTTTTAATATCACAGTGATATAGTAAAATGTATCATTTCTCAAATATCTGTTAGTTTACGTTGAACGATTACGCCTTGCTGAAATTTCGCCCTCTGAAAATTCCTTTTGCTGCTTTTTCACATCATGTTTACTTAAGTAAAAAATTTCTTGGAAATTCTACCACAGTTTGGAACGGTTTAAATTTTGTTTATTAACAGTGGAGGGAAGTGGCTAGTCTTTGTAGTAGGGATGAATATATTGACTGGTTAAGTAAGTTAGCTTTATCCTTCAATTAATTGATGGGAATTCCTTCATCTATTATTAGGCTGGGTAAGGAAGAGTGTTACAAAGAATCCACGAGTCTCACGAACGTGAATGCAAAATTCTACGTAATCGACACCTAATGGTTTTAACAAGATTCTAGACCTACACTCCTGGAATTCTTCATGTAAAGCTTCCATCCAAACTAGCTTACGAACTCCTCTAAACTCTTATTGTTCAATCTCTAGGTTTCTTCTGGTGCTTGATGTATAGTAAGTTTTCTCAATGGAGGGAGAATAATACAATATTTTCCTCCCAAAGAGAAACTCCCGCTTCGTCCGTTATGGCTGCTTACGTTCAAGTACCTTTTCAGTCAAAACGTTTCTAATTTATCCCATTTAGATTAGTAACTCCTTCGTGGTCACATACTTACAAACAAAAAATTTACATACAAAAACAAAGACATACTAGTGCGCGGGATTAACTTAAAAGATAATTCCAACAATATATACTGTTTGTTTCCGAAAACAAGATAACGTTTAAAACAATGTGATTGGTTACCAACTACCGGTGTTAATTCAGTGAAAGAAAATTTCAGACAGAAATCTAGGAAAAGTTGTTGCCAAGATGTTCGTTTCCTATACTTTGATCGTATTATTCATTTTTACCCGCTCTGTACCCGTAAAAGCAGGTTTGTGCATTATACTTATAAAATGTAGGTTCACTAACCTGTTCAAAAGATTAGAATAGAAATGCATTCCAGCGCAGTGGTTTTTTCTCCTGCTGGTGATTCATCCTTAGGCATACATATTTGTGTTGAAATGTACAAAATGTTATGATGTTTCTCATTGCGTTTTATTGTTTTGTTTATTCATAATTCGAACTCATCTTGGGAGAAATAAGGTCCATCGTCTTCAAGAGCGTCATTAATATTTTTAGATGCGTTAACATGAACGTAAATTAAGAGCATCGTCAATTTTCACTAATTCGTAGAATACGTTACCCCATTCATCTTTTCTCCATCTGAGGGTCATATTTCTTGGCATGACGTTTTCACATATTTTTCTTAAGGTTATTTTGCGCTTTACGTTGCTAAATCGTTTGAGTATCCCATTCCTTCCACATCGAAGTTCAATTATCATTGTAGTAAGTACGTTTCGGCTAGGGCCACACGAGCGCGCAAAGTGCGTCCGCTGTGACGGAGTGTGGCCCAAGCCTTCACCAAGTTATCATCCACCGCATAATTTTAGATTCAATAGTTTGAAGCAAAGGACACAGTATTCTTATTTTTCTATACTATAGTTTAAGAAAGATTCACAATTGAACACCAATTGGCATTTCTCATATAGGAACTAACATCCATTTTTCATTCTCTGTAGAAATCTTTTTTTAATTATTTATTTCTCTATAATTGCACGTAGTTGTAGATGGTGTCTAAAATTGACACGTATATACTGAATCCTGCGTTTTCGAAATTGTGATTGAAGTAGGCTCAGCCTATGCATTTTCTCTCATTGGATAGCAAGACAAATATATTAGGATTAATAAATAAGATAAGATGAATTTAAATAGGTCGCTAGTTGTAGGAAATATATTTGAATCTGTTAGAAGTACAATAATGAAGGCAATATTGTCAAGGTGTCATCATTTTCTCCCTTTGACTTCTGTCACAGAGAGAAAAGGGGGGATTTTTTTAAGGAATTTTGCAGGATGTCATTGGCAGTTAATGAAGCAAAGCTCATATTATTCCTTCAATAACAAAGAAATAAAGGAAGAGAATCGATAGCGTAAACAAGTCATTAAAACTTTACGGAAAGCAACCAAATAAAATATTCAAATAGAATGTAAATCTTTTCATTTGCCAGAATGTTTTTATAGCTAAAAATGAGAAAAAATTTCTTTGGTTTTCATAGTTTATATTTCAGTCCTAACCCCATAGCTGAAATTCACGTTAAATCCTTACGTTTACTGTATAGCAATCTATGATAAACATCATGAATGTTATATTGTGGAATGTAATGACTCATCTTTTATGCTTATACATGATGTATACTTTCCATTTATAGGCTTGGATTTACTACATTTTAAACTGGCCCAGGTTTTTGATTTCAGATATCTTTAGATTTAATTTGATTGGCCTCATTTTCTCAAAGATTTGGCTTAAAGAAAGGTTTTTTTGTGGTTTACCAAGTGATTGTTTGAAAGTATATTCTGATGCTACTCTGTTAGCTACTGCTTTTGTTGTTCCTCAGTTAAACCTGTGTAAAGCACACCATTTTGCAAATTTTTATGGTATTCTTTTAATGAGGCCTATCGCTGCCTTGCAGGGATTACTTTATGTACTTGATATTATTAATTTCACTGGGAAGCCCGACAATATACAAATATTTACTGATAATATGGCCAAAATGTACTCTTTATGGAAAAGCCAGGGTAAAGTATTTGTAAACAACTTGAACAACAAATGTATGTGTTTTCGATATTAAAAAAACAAGGGTCACACAGTGACCATCTAAGGCGCAGCCATCTTGGTGGCCTGGGTATACAGTTGGGGAGGCCTCTCAGGAGAGTGTCTCTTGGTCTGAGAGGGGGAGCATGAAGTCCCAACGGACTGGTCTTACTGTTTTGGCCATGCAATCATTATACATTTTCTGTGGAAAAAATTCTCATTTAAAACTGATTATTTCTCAGAAATTACACATTCATAAAGCAGAATTAACACATAAAGAATACAGTTAATAGTCATCCTATTACAGGAATAAGATAAAAAAATCTGTTCTTCTTGGATTGTAAAGGGGTTGATACTACTTTCCAAAAAAAGAAACTGTCATTGAAACAGTATTAAATTTGTTTTGTTATTGAACTCCTAATACCCTGTTAATCTATTTTGAGTTAAGCATGATCATTTACTGTGCAATGGTGATCATAACAGTCATGTTGTCATATGATAAATACAACAGAATAACCAATGGTCAGCCACCATATCTCTATGAATGGAATACTAAGATCCAATAGTCTTCAGTATGGAGCTAAGAAAGATATTTCTTCCATGTACTTTTCTTTCAGTCTTGTTCATACCTATCATATGATGAAGCTTATTTAGGTATGGGTGATGATTAGTTAAGAAATTTCTATTTGCAATATTTCAATAAATGTTATAAAGAGTATTAATCATGCATTGATTGTGCCAGATTTATTTTGACTTTTTCCACTTAGAGCATTAAAAATAGTGCTCAGAGAGAGAAACCTTGTCAAACCTTTCTCAGTGGAGTAAGCAATGTCATTCTCATTTAACTGAACCCTGTTATCCTCTCTCCTAAACTTCAGGAAGTTAATTGATGGATTAAAAAAACCAATCAGCTTTATTTAATTGTATGCATTTTCTAAACTGCCAACCATTTGGCACTAGTTCCTCGCAATATCTAAATGTAATTGTATTTTGAGTAACAAGTGCTATATGGAATATGGCTAATATATCACTTCTATTATAATATGCTAAATTTTTACAAAATAATTTTTAAATACTAAATTTTTATTTATTATTTCAGTTATTCGAGAACGTTTGTTTGAAGGATATTATCCCAAAAATGTTATCTTAATAGTTGCAAAAGGAATGACATTAGAAAACGTTATAGAAGCTCGTATCAAGGAAGCTGAAGATAAAGGAAGTGATGACTCTCATCTGCTGTCTTTTGAAACATTTCCATGCCATCAAGTTTTGAAGGTATGTTTGAATTCACTATTTTTGGGTCAAAATTGATGACTTTCTTAAGAGTTTTTAAAATTATGCTTTCATACAGAACTATGAGCATAATTTTCTTGAGAGTAGCCTTATGAGTTCTTCAGCTCTTTTCCGTGGAAAATACGATCTTGTAAAAGGATCTTGCCAGAGAGCTGACTCCTATGATGATGACACTATCATTTCAAGAGCCCAGATTGTTAAAAAATCCACAGGTAGGTGTAACCTATGATAATGGATTTGT
Source organism: Pachydiplax longipennis (assembly GCA_036926295.1). Classification (NCBI taxonomy): domain Eukaryota; kingdom Metazoa; phylum Arthropoda; class Insecta; order Odonata; family Libellulidae; genus Pachydiplax; species Pachydiplax longipennis. Next base: position 26,655,360 of record JAVFKF010000012.1, read on the forward strand.
CTTAAGATTCACATAGATTAAAATGATTATTAGTTATTAAATATATTAAAATATTTGCAAGCTTATTTGGACCTAGGATCAAATATAAAAAGTCTTATCACACCGCATTTCATAAATTTTATTCTTTGTTCCCTTATCATTTTATAATTGGAATACTGAATAGATTTCCTGAGATATATTCGTGATTTCAGGACTGGTGACTACTATGAGATTAACAGCTCCTCTGCCTGCTACCCTTTATGGAATTGGTCATGGCTCAGGTGTCAGTGAATGCCCTAAGTTAGGAAGTGAGAACTGTGCTGATGCTTCACACATTCTCATCTATGGGAAGATTTCAAGCAGAATGGATGTCATCTTTGGATATGGACGTGATATTCTGGGAGTAGATGTGAATGCCTCTGATAACCCAACAACTAAATGCAATAGATTTGATGGAAGGAATATGATAGAAGAATGGAGAAGGGGTGATCCAAATAGAGTTTATTCAGGAAGTGCTGAGGAATTTTCCAATATTTTTTTTCACAAAGGAGGAAAATATCTTGGTAATGTAACTTAAAATATATGAATGATTTTTTACTTTATCCTCCAATGTGAAGAAAATGTTGCATAAAATATTAGACTGGTTAAAATGTTTACAGGAACATTTTTGGATTCTGAGCGTAATCAAGCTAAGCCATTGATTGATGTTGTAATTCAGGCCATTCAAGTCCTTAAATTAAACAGGAATGGTTACATGTTAGTGGTAAGTAATTAGGTGTTTATATATGTATACACACTTTTTATCCAGAGAGTATTTGCAGCTTAATGCCACATCTTGCTTCTTAAACTCCATCATTCCTTGTTTAATTAGAATTTCACATGCAGTAATTACTGGTAATTTACAATGAATTGTGTCACATGGACAAACAAACAAAACCATTTCCTTAACAGAGTAATTTGAAAAGACGGGAATAGACCCTGGAATTTTGTATTTGGAGAGATGTCCTTTCTTTCTTCAGGCACCGAAGATGTCCATACTAATAACCCAAAGAAATAAGAAAAACGTGTATGTATGTACAATTCAACAAAATATTTTGTTCACCAGTTAATGCTTGAGACTATTTATTTGATATCCATAACTGTTTATTATTAAATTTTGTATTAATTTATAAATAACAAAATTAAGCAGGATTCGACTGTGGTATCTCCTGCATTATGTCCTCCCCACTGAAAAAATATTCTCTTAGACTTGTTTTTATTTAAAATATTCCTCTGACCCATAGATCATAATTGATTCTATAAAAAGTTTAAAAATATTTCTCTTAGTTTTATGCACTAATTTATTGTTCCACAGTATTGAGTGCCATAATTTAATAATTTCTTTTTCTTTTCCAACTTTCTTCATGATGTCTATGTTGTCCATCCCATCTTTGCTTATTGTAACTCCAAGATAATTTTAGCAATTGATGTTTTTTTATTTTCCCACATTCCCGTTTTATTTCTTTTATTTTACCTCAAGCTACTAAGTAATATATTTGATTGATATTTACTTCTAAAGCCCATTTACTTCTCTTCCACCTGTTTCTTTAGCATATTACAGACTGTGGCAGAGTGGTTAGTGTTTTCATGTTAGTGCTTAAACTTAGGTTTGAATCTTGGCTAACTGGATATTTTTGGATGGAGAATGGTGATATGTGTTTGTAAAATTGTTAATACCTCTCCTCTAACTGTCCATTAAGGATATTTGTGAGGGTACCAACCAACTTGATAATTATATGCCTTATGATGCTGGTCTGATGCAATTACTATTTGATCATCTGTGAAGAGGATGGTGTACATGGAGATGTTGTCTACCTAAAACCTCATTGCACTGTATTTCTTCTTCCAATCTTTCATCACTGGGTATAGATAGTTTTCCATTCTTTTAATACTGATTTTCCCTTAAGACATTTGCTAAATAATTTCTGAGGCTTTTTTTGTATGTTCAATAAGCTTGATAGGTAATACTCTTGTTCCTCAAGCTTATTATTTCTTTATGCTTTCTGTGTAATAATTAATTAGGTATTTACATATGTATGGTGTAAATGCCTAGATGTTAGGTGAGAAAACTGAAAAAGTGGGCAAATAGTTTATGGTTTTTGAAGAATTTGCTGCTATCACTCAAAAGTGTAAAGCTTGCCAATGAGTAGAGCAAAAGCTGCTATGAGCAAATAAGTAGAACAACACTCTCATCTCTCTATAATATAAGAATGACAAAACACAGTTTCAATTACAAAAATTTCATGTGAAGGCTTAATAAGCAATCTCTGTAAGGATTTGAGAAGCATCTGTACCAGAAACTCTTATGCTTGATAAGCAGCGCTTAAATTACAGCCTGCATAGCAAAACCACCCCTATCACATACTTTCAATCAGACCACAAGAGATTTGTAGATATTTGTACTAAATCATTAATAACCACAATACAATAGGAATAATATAAATTACCAATAGTAATTAACTAGCCATTGCTTATTTCACATTAAATATTTATTTTAAGTGGGAATAAGGAATTTTAAATAAATAATGCCAATAAAACTGTTTGGTGCTTTCCTACTGGATACAATGTCGAAGTTGTTCTTTTTATCAGACCTGAGGCAGCAGCTCCACCAAGACTTTACGGACTGCTGAAAGTACATAAGGAAGGCGTACCATTATGACCCCCTGTCATTACGGCCCGCTTACTGTATATTTCAACAGTTTCTGGTAAAATCGCCTGAATCCTAAGCAAACATGGCATAAGAACTGCACATAGATCTGGTGGAAAACTTAAGGACCTCCTTGGAAAGGTGAAAGATGATCTAGGACTAAAGACTACCGAAATTTACCAGATCCCCTGTGAATGTGAGCTATCTTAGATTGGCCAGACTTCCCAAAACATAAAAACAAGAGTGAAAGAACATGCCTCCTGCATTCGCTTAGGCCATACAGAAAAATCAGCTGTGGCAGAGCAATTCGCTAACACCAAACGTTTGTACTTGGCCAAGGGATATCAGGACCGCTTAACAAAGGAAGCCATAGAGATCCGGCTGAATAAGGATAATATCAACAGGGACGAAGGATTCACGCTTAGCAGGACTTGGGACTCCGTAATCCTCAAGAGACTGGCAGCGAATTACTCCATTGGCCCACAAACAGCCAATCCTACCTCGGAGCCCTGAAAGTGAAAGGCGCTGTGCCCCCCTCTCCTCCAATGGAGTAGAGGCATAACCTTTCGCTCTTCCCGGATTTGCCACCAAAAAAAAAAAAGGATCAAAATCTGGGATATATAATCCACCACATCTAAAAACTCAACACCTCTGCCCTGAGGATGGAGACCGAGGGGGTCTTCGAAACTTCGGCAGATCAGCCATCATTAACCTGCGAGATTGCCCGAGAACAACTTCGACAAAATATGCCAATATATATCATCTCTTTTAAACAACTGAATTCATGCATTCTGACCTTCATATCATTAATATCCTATTTTACTATGTGAATGCTACCATACATGGATGGTAACTAGTGAATTTAATAAAAAATAATGACAAGAATGTATCTTAAAACTCCAAGTGATCTCCATAGAAGCCAATCTCCTACATCTTCATTTCTCTCTCTCTCTCTCTCATCTTGAGAGAAGGCTCCCTCACTTGAAACCAGTGTCTCTTATGCAGGTTGAATATCCAAAGTGGTACCTTTTGCTTTGGAAATAGCTATTATCCTAATTCTATATATGAATTTTATATACACATTATTAACTTTATACATAACTCATCATCAGTATCATTTTAATTAGTAAATAAAATATTCCTTTTAGGTTATTATCGATGATTTGGATCCAGTCAACATGACACTTAAACTATCAAAGCTGGTTAATCATGTCAGGGGAGTAGTTTTACCAACAGAGACTCTCTTGATAGTAACATCAGATCAAATTAATCTCAAAGATAATTGCAATGAAGAGGTATATGATGATGCTATGATGAACACTGAGGTGCCTTTGAATGATAAAACTGATATGAAGATGCCCATGACAGCTAAAGGAAATACTTCAGTAGAGCTCAACAATTCTACGTTTACCTCAGCCAAAATAAGATTTATGAATCCATGCAACCATTCAAAAACTGAATCAAAGCTTTCAGGCATACCATTTTATGCACTGGGTAAGTAACTACTGTTTCATTCATAGATATTCTTTGATTGTTCTGTCACACATTCTTATGCTTTTTTGTACTTCTACAGGAACTTGTCACAAAGAATACCAGGTAATTGAAAATCAGGAAAGTCTTGGTGCTACCCTAATGACAGTCTATGATAGATTGAAATTTGATAAGGAGAGGTTTTTTGAAGACATATATGACATATTTTGGGATGATTCAAATTATATACCCAGTTTAGCTTGTCATGAGCAAATTCTAATCCTTCAATTAATAATCTCTACCATAACATGCTATTATTTATTGTAAAATTTAGTCATAATTAACATCATGCATTTAAAATGATTTGTCATTGTATTATTTTGAAGTTTTTCCTTATTAAAATTTCAAGTTAATAATTTGTTTTAATCATAGTCAATCTCATTTTACATTTATAATTAATCGCATGGTACATTTTTATAATTACTCATTTGAAGCTCCTTTAAAATATATGATATAGCTTTTACAAAAGATCTCAAATAAGAAGAAAGAAATATTTTCAGTGTGAATATGTAGCTTATTTGTCATTTTACAGTGACGTCTCATTCATTTATTTCATAATGTATTGGTCAGATATTCCAATGTTTCTTGACTCAGCAGGACTCTGACTGAAGAGGTGTCAGGGGTGAATTCTTTTGTTTTCTACTTATAACTCTATATTAGGGCTTCCCAGTATTTTAAAAATCACATTCTTTTGTAAATTGGCTCATTAGAAGTAAAATTCATTAATAAATGTATTCAGTGTATAAAATAATAGAATAGAATAAAATGTATTCAGTGGCTATTTTCTGCAACAAAATCATGAATATCTTTATAGCACAAGTTTCTTACAATGTTTGTTTTAAACAGGTAATTTTGAGAATCTTCATGGTCAATAAAGATAGTTAATATTTAAAAATTTCTCTTTATGGGCTATTTAAGACAATGTTTACATAGGCTTCACCACTTCTTGTCACCTTTCAGCAACAAGATAAAAGTAATTTTTGAATTCTTTCTATTTAATCCAGAGATAATTGTCGGAAAGAGCCTTCTACTCCAAACAAGTCTTCATAAGTTTTAGGTTTCCCTGGTCTCTTTGACTCATCAACACCATATTTACTATCTTCTAAAAACCATTCTCTGTAACTTTCTACTTTGTTTTTCCATTCCCCTGTAATTTAAAGATATTAGCTGTAGGTCTGTTATCACTTCTGTGTATATAATCATTAGGCAATATGATACTTGCTTGCAATATCTGCCAATGGTCCAGCTTGCCCTCCATATTCCTTGGGTAAAATTCTTCGAGGAATCATCTTATATAATGATTCCATATCTTCTCCATGCACAAATAACTGTTAATGTGAAGAATGGGAATGAGGTATTAAAATTACTCTTTAAATTATGTGCATACTCGAAATATATATAGGAATGAATTTATCATTATTAATCTTTGAAGTTCTTAAATACCTCTTATACTACTTGATATTATTATCTTTCATTTGGCATGAATTGAGGATGTCATTTTTTACTTTGTTATTTACATTTTCATTCTTTGCTTATGTCTTTCTTAGTCTTGAATGTTTCTTCCTTGTCCTTGATAATATTCCTTGTCATGTAATATAACTAAGCTAAATAACGCAAAGTATTTTGAATAATATCACAACATTGATTAATAGCTTATCAATTTAGATCCCCAATACCTAAGATTCCACTTCAATATGAACACAATTTGTATTCTGGTTTCTTTCAAAGTGTAATGTGCTATGATACACCATTGTAGTTATGTATTAAATATTAAAAAAGGTATTTAGGATGCAAGAGATAGTAGAGAGGATATTGGCTGATGCTAACGGCTCTCTGCTAGCCATTACTTGTGAAAAGTCAATTACAGCTATTACAATCTTGTATATATGTATGTTTGTGTGATACGAGTAAATACATTACACATATATTTAACAATGATATTATAATTCATCTTGGCATGCAAGCTCATCTGCTGCAAAAATCAATGCATAGCATTACAATAACTGGAAAATCTGTCCTTAACAGAATTTAAATTATCTTTTAATTCATGAATGTTGCATAAACCATAGTGGTATTGTGTCTAAATTGTTTGTCTGTTTCTTAATTGACAAATTCTACGGCTGTGTAGGTTCTATGACTCCATTTTGATTAATAATTATTATTTGTACATTTACAACACCCATAGAATCATATAATACTTCAAAACCAAAAGGAGAATTTGATTACTAACACTTGTTAGTAGTGGTAGATCATCTAGTGATAACTCTTTCATGACCCCAAAAACTACTTCCATATCCTCAAATGAGGATACAACCATAGTTTTCTCTAATTTTTTTCATCTATGAGTGGCAAGAAAAATACTGTGGGCACATGGTTTATGGGGCTGCACCATTATTGCAAAGGAAGACATTTCAATTATACTGATTTTCTTCATTTAAATCTTAAGTTATAACTACTTTTGCGTATGTTTATACATAATAATACCTCTCTACAAGGGACAGTCTTAGGACCATGATGATTGTCTGTTGCTGATGAGTGTCCCCTGATGAGGACAGTTTTTAAACTCTCACAAAACTTAAATAAATGTATTCCTTAGATAAGAAAACAAACACATACCCCTCAACTCTTCCTCCAATTTAACCCCCCAAACCTCACAGAAGATTTACTATCTTCATGGTAGTTAATAATATCTACCCCCTCCTAAGATGCAAACTCAAAAAATTGTGAAAACTAAAGCTTAAGATTTTAAAATTTTGAAATAAATAGTGAGCACAATACAAATTACTTGAATAGCACTTAAAATAGTATAGCATATCTGTTCAGATGTACAGATTAGAGGAAACCCTGATTACAACCCATGGTATACATGAAACATGAAAATAATTATTAAATAATATCTATATAGATAAGAAGCATCCAAATTCCTTGGAATTTACAGTCCTTATTCTACCAAATTCATTTTATACCTTCTAAGATCATCAAATAGTTATAAACTTAATGTAGAGAATCAAGATGCATTACTGCTCTCAAACCTCTTACCCTTTTCTTAAGCTTTTCCTTTGTAAAAGATTTGAAAAGGTTGAAGATTGCATCAAATGTTGGTGGTGTATGAATGTAATTAACTCCTTTTGGTCTCACAGGATATGCTTCCTATTGAAATTAAGATAAGGAAATAATCAATATTTGAAATATACTTTCCAATAAGTTAATTAATAAGCTATGGTACATACATAGATACATAAATGAAAAGTACTGTATTTAAGAGCACATAAGATTTACCTTTTCTTTTTCAAAATTGTTGCTCGAATAATGAATCCCAGATTTTGCATGCTAAGGTTCTTCCTCCATTTGAGTTTTGCTTATTTTTGGGGATAAGATTGATGTACAGAATAACCTTGATTGATTTGAGGGTATGATTTTAACAAAACAGTGTGAACACTGAATCTTACAACTTAATCGGAAGTATAACTTAGGTTTTAAAAACAGTGTTAAAACAATTTACTTCAGTTTTCCCCACAGAAATGGTGATACTTATGTCTTGTATGCCAGTGCATCTAATATGCCATATAAATAAAATATGGTTTATTTAGGCTTTCTAATATTTAGTAGTAAATTTACTTTAATGAATTCCCAGCAGTGGTGGAATTCAGCTGATTCACACTGGTCGAGAGAATCAGTTCTTAGAATTTCCCAAATTCTGGTCACTTGATTTATTTGATGCTTAAGTATTAGAAAGATGTACTTAGAGGGATATTATACAAGGCACTCCTTACAAAGAGAATATAGTTTCATTGTTGGATAGTGGAAAACTTAATTCTCACTTCATTTTAAAGTTTTATAAACAAATTTTTAAATTAGAATACTAAGGGAAAATCTATGCACTGAATATTTCTGTGTATGGTTACATACTTCTTAAGGATATGAATCAATAACTAAAATGTTTTAATGTCACCATTGCCTTCAAGTGTTGAAAATATTGATCGATCATCAATTTCCATTGAACAAATTGTTAGTAAAATCTGTATATTGAAGGACATCAAAGAAATGATAAAATAATATATAACTTCAGGTACTTTGCCAATCCTCCATAGGATCTCTAACTAAAGAAAACTTTTAAAACACTAACAATTGAAAGAGATTGTGTGATAAAACATTTAAATTCTATTCAGTAAATTTTCTTTATCATAGGATTTGATTTTTTCCTAGCATATAGTGTGAATAAAATTCTCTCAGGCTCCCCACCAGGTCAATTGAATTTCCACCAACTCATCGCCCAGAGGGCAATGGCATAGTTAGCTATCGAAAGTTGGCAGAAATTTATTTGACCTGATGGGAAGTCATGTGGTGACTTCTGCTGATGATTTTTAAAAACAAATATTCATTCAAAAGCAGTATCTCATTTGTAGTAATGTTAATATACATAAAATATGTACATGCAGTTGTATTGATATTTTGTTACCATAAGCTAAGTCTCCAGCAAACATTATCAATCACTTCAAAGACTTTCAAATTGTGATATGACCAACAGTTTCTTACTCTTTATTAACTTTATGATTACTTTTGGAGTAATTTAAGTATTTCATTTTTTAAAGTAACTTTTCCTTTTAATTAGATTATATTGAAAGAACTCAAGGGATTCAGAAATGATAATCTAGAGTAGAGATTTTTGTCTTACCTGAAAACTTATCATTGACTGCTTAACTACGGTGGGAGTCATTTGAGCTGCATGACTGAGTGTTACTGAGCTTAGATCAAGAAGACTCACATTTCCACAGACTACAAATCTGTCATCATCCATCAACATTGTTTCCATTATCATCATATTTGTCTTAAAAACATCATGGATTTTAACCTCAGCTGGATCCTGTATTCCTACTCTTAACAGAAAAACTCTTCTCCCATTGTCATCTGGTTCTGGTAATGGGATTATAATGCTATGAAGAAGAAGAAAGTTTAGGGATAAATATTCAGTAAAACTCCAGTATTACATAAAGCATGTAAATTATTTTTTCTGTCTGAATAACCTTCTTTGTAGTTAATATGATAATTGATAGCTTTTTCTAGCAAATAATTTCAATTCTTATATATATGTGGAATGGTATATCAGAATATATTTATTAGATTATATGGTATCTGAGATAAAAGAAAGTCATAAATTTTGCTCAATTTATTTTTGTCTGAATGGTTTATTTATGTAGGCTATTGAATACAAGGTAATTTAAAAAATCATTATCATGATCAAATATATCTTAATTAATATTAAAAATCAAACACCAGTTGATAGTTGGTTTCAAATTAATGATATCTCAAAGTCACCCCTAGAAATAGTAGTAAGTAGTGATGCATTTACCCTAAATCCAAAATTTTCTGTATTTCTGGCCTCATTGGATCTCGATTACCAAAAAAGTCTTTTAGAACTGTTTTCATTGTATAATACGCATCAAGTTTTTCTTTTGTTCTTTCCAAGCTGAATTTGCATCCACGAAGAAATGCAACTATGTATTGATCATCTGAAAATTAATGTTTTCAGTATATGACAATTAATGTAACAGTTCAGACAGTTCTTGAAAAAGGTACTTATTGCCTTAGTTTTATATACTTTTCCGTGAATAAAAACAAGTATAGTATGTTCTATGAATGATATTTCAATACTTTGCATGGTAAGTGAATCTGATATTGTTGAGTGAACTTCAAAGTTGTCATGAAGCTTGCAGTCTTTAATTAATATATAATTCCATTTTAATTTACCAGTTTGGAACAAATTGTTTCATAAATGCACAATTATTTGAATGATAATACAATTTTACTTGAATGAGTCCTTTTTATTAATAGTAATATTTCAATTCATATATTTACTTTAAATAATTTTGCATAGGTTCCTGTATTTTGAAAAATATTTTTTTCAACAAAACATAAAAATTTACCCATCCTTGCCGTAATGTGAGGCTGCTTTTTAAGCCATTCCTTAATATGTTGTATGTCACTGTCAAGTCTTTTGGGATCTTCAAATAATTCCCTTTTTGCAACTTCCTCAAGATCCTTTGGTAAAGGCCTGACAGTCATGATGGTGATTGTGAATATCTTGAATATCAAAGAATAATACCATACTTAACAAAGTAACCATAGTAGAGCTAAACTTCATATCCTCATTTTTACTTTAGTATGTACAATCCAGAGAGATGCAAAATTTGAATAAGTACACAAGGTGTTGTAGATATTTTCTAAATATTTCATATAATTTACCCAGATATGCTACATAAAAAAGCAGATATGATATCTCTTTGTTGCTGTGAAATATCAATGATGTGATCCATACAAGTTGTGCCACTATTTACCAGTATCCAAAAGTCTAGATGAATGATCATCAAAAAGCATTGGTTTTGAAATCAAAAAATTCATTTATACATTTTGCTTGATTCTTCATTATTACTGCAAATAATTTTGACTGCTACTTTTATGCTTGAGCTTCAATTGGTTGAAGCCACTGATGTTTTCTTTGAACATATAGTCTTATTGATTTTACATTATGTTTACATTGAAACATTCCATTTTACATATTTCAAGCTTTTTGTAGCTTCTAAATGTATTTTTAATTGAAGCTTATGATCATTTATGACCTGAAAAATATTACTGATCCTATCAAATTTTATTCTTATTTTAAAAATTTATGTAATAGTGAATTTTTTGACAGATGTAACAATGATGTTTTGCATTAATTAATGATGAAAATTGACTTATCTTTCTTTTGATTAAAAAGGTAAATTATACCATTCTTACCATAAAATTTAAGTTGAAAATTTTTGGCTGCTGTAAAATATATACTGTTGAGATAAGCTATATAACATATGCTAGATGTCTTCTAAAATCATTGAATAAATTAAAGGAAAATTTTGACAATGTCAAAAAGAAGATAAATTTTTGTTTGAATTAGATCCTAAAATTTATTGGAATTTTTTTTCATATCTTGCAATTAAGAGAACCTTCAGTCCTTCCCTAACTATTAAATATGGTTAACCTTATTCTAGCTGATTAATTATATCCTGTAGACACTATAAATTCATGTTTTCAATAAAATAAAACTAAATATAAGAGATATTAATTGTATAATGTTATTAACAATTACCAACCAGAAAAGTTTTGAATTCTGTGAGTTAAAAGTACTTTAAAATAAGTAAAGATATTTTATGCAATAAGATTATGTTTTTGTAAACAGTAGATGCTAAGTGGTTGGATACAGATATTTCCATTTAGTTTCATGTTACTTATTAATCTCTTATGAGATGAAACAGAGAACAAAGAAATACAATTTGATCTTATAATTACCAGTTCTTAAGTAAAAATAAGTTTTGATTTTGCTTCTATCAAGATAAATTTAGAAGAAGAATTAAATGTAAGGTAAAATACCCTTACCTTACTCTAGCTGTTTGCTGTGACAATTCCTCTGTATAGATTCACTGTGAAAACTTACAGGTTTAGGTTCTTGATAACAGATTAGATAAGTAGCATGGAGCTTATCTACCCCTATCCAACTTCTTGATATAGTATCAAATCTGAACTAAGCCAAAATAAGGTAAAAAGAATGCTGTACTCTTATCAATGAATCTTATATAAGGTTGTATTGTGTTTTGCCTCTGTATTTCAAAGCTCCACTTTTATGAGTGATAACATTCAATATTTTCCATTTCAGTATTGTTTGTACAGTATTGTTTTTCCAATTGTATCATTTCCACAATAACTGTAAAGTAAACTTTTTAAAAGCTTACATGTATCTTCTAGTTTGAATAAATTGAAACAGTATCACTCATATCGTCTATATGAGAAAACTTTCCTTGAACTAGGAAAATAACACCAAAGGGTTCTAGACAAAGAAAAAAAGTTTCCAAATAATTTGAACAGGGAAGTCAGTTTCAATGTTTTCATAACTGAAAGTGCTAGGAGCAAAACTCATTGATTGAGGAAACTATCCTTTCCATCTCTGGATAAGTCACGTAAGAATTTTAAAATTTTTTTCATTTTCGCTGCTTTGTGTGAATATTTTTAATAAAGCAAAATATTTCTCATTTTACTATAAACATCAAATAATCTTAGAATGATATTCAATGTTGAGAAATAAACTTAAGTTCCCAAATTTCCTATGATTTTTTTAAACCACCATGTTAAATGGTGGCGTAATGAAAAGATTCCAGAAGATACTTGGTGGAATTTCATTTTAAGAAAGAGTTGTTAATGCAAAAATTTTACAAAACCACAATGCATGTATTATGGTTTTTGTACAAGTCCTGCAGTAAAGACATTTTCTTAAATGGTGGTATTTTTTGGGAGCCTTGATCAAATTAAAGCAGTAAGTATCACCTCTAACAAACTCAGAAAAATGTTGAATGACATCAATCTGCTAACATAAAGCTAGTTTGAATAAATTTAACATTATTGAATAAAAGTGTTTATGGGAATCCAAGTCAATAACTCTCTTTCAGCTATCAGCAATTTATATCCTCAAAAGTGGAAGTATTATTTCTTAACCTACAAACTTCCATTCATTAGTTAACTGTTTTTCTTTTGATGACCTTTTCCTCAATAACCTAAAGAATTTAAGGAACCAACGATTCTCAAGTAAAGTAAGCCAGCTTTGATGGATCTTCCGTAGCTCACCTATACCCTCAAAAGTCTCTGAATTGAGGATGAGGGTATTTCCCTAGGAACTCCATTAGTTCCTGCATGGTAAGCAGTAGATGTGGATTCCCAGTTTCGTCTATTTTCTTTCGATTAGCTAATTGAATAAGGAATCGTTGAAGCAGGTTCTAATGAAAATACATGGATAGGGAGGGACTAACGAGAGTCAAATTTGGAATAAATGCAGAGATCTTCCTTTCCAAACACTGTAGAGGTTGCTGAATTATTTAAGAAATTTCTATATTTTTAATAATTTTTCTTCGCCATTGGAATTATTTTAATCTAGCCTCCGACAAACTTCTAACTGTAAATATGAATTTCTTTTAAGAACTCTGATGCTGATTGATTCTTAAGCTTTGTCTATAATCCTTCAAAAGCAGTAAGTTTCATAACGAAAATGACTTGCGCTTTGTCAGATGTTATCTTAAGGTGTAACGACTTCCATAATCTGTCGGTAAAAGATACGAATGACACTTTCAGTAATATGTCCATCATTGCCCGTTATCATCCAAAAATAATACCGTATTCTCACATAAATCTCGTGGCATACTCACGTATAGGATCTTTCAAAATAATTACGATGTATTCCAAGTACTCGTATATATATCCCATACTTACAAATATATACTCACTGGTATGGTTGTAAGAAGTGATTATCGCTGAAGAAGTAGTGTCCGTCTCAGGCACGCCGTTGTTCACCATCATAATCACGTCTTTCTCTTATATATCAATCGTCACTTTTATTCTGCCTCTACTCTCATTTTCGTCTCTCTTAAAAATTTCCTCGAGAATTATGAACATTTTTTAAGGATTACCAAAATGGACGTCAGTTGATTTATTCATATGTCCTCACTCCAAACTAGTACGACGATCCCTCCATTCTCACCAGCTCCTTCGATATATCAGTTTTAGAAATGTTTTACGAGTAAGCTGTCCCACTTCCACCCTTAAAATTGGCTAGGACGTGTAGTTTTGCCCCAAGAAGTGAGTCATCTCAGAATATCCTGAACAACCACAGACTTAAAGTGTAGAAAGGAACACGCAAGAATGAAAGAAATGTTTATTGCTGTTTTATTCTTCATAACTCTATATCAGTGGCACTGTTATGAAAAATTACACTGAAGTAAAACATCGACATTTTACCAGACATTCGTGAAAAATACTTTAGATCTTGATTGGTTGGAGCGGTTGGGGCTTACGGATAGTTGGTATGTGGCGCATCCAACGGAGGCTAAGTATCTCTTCTTCCCCTGAGGTAGCCTTGGAATTTTTTCAAAATCGGCCCTCCAGAGGATCTATGTAACTGTTGTTAGATAAAACCAAGACTGTGCTGTGATGAATATAAGTAAAGCTCTGGAAGTTTCGATGGTTGGTAATGTTGGAAGTATTCAGTTTTATATTTAGGCTCTGTTTTAACATATAGCGATTTGGAATAGTTAAACAGCTTCACACTGGAAATACCTAAAATAAATCAAGTTTCGAAATTTTCAACCAAAAAAATTCAAGTCATAGTAAACTGATCGTCAAAGGCAACATCATCGCTCATCAGCACTGAAAAGTACACAGGCGATATTCCCAAAATGAGGTTAATAAGTTGGAAAATATAAGCTGCCTTAACTGAGAAAGAAGAGCGAATGCTATAATAACTTTAAGAGGTTAAATAAATTCAGCATTCCATTTTCGAAAATTTAAGACTAGCGCGTATCTGTATTCTCAAAATTCATAAAAAAATTTCATCTTTTTTTGTAAATGTAAGCCTATCGCTTTGTAAATTCAACTCATAATGATTGACGAAAAAGTAGCCTAAATTTGTCATTTCCAAAATTTTAACACCCTGGTAATAGTGGTTGACTTTAGAAAAACTCGAGCCAAGTGAGTAAAACCAGATAAATAAATAGACAAAAGATATCTCTGCAAGATTTTAAACCAAGTTTTATTTTATAACAAGAAACCTAAATTGAGAATATTTAATTAATTAATTAACATTGTTGTCTTTATTAGATCTTTTTGAGAAATACATTCCTTTTATTTTTGGGTAGCATTTGAGTAAATTAAATCTTGTAGATTAGAACTACAAAGTTCCAGTTATAAAGTAAGTGCTGCTTCAGAAAATATAAGTTACGTTTATTGCTAGATTTTAATATATTGAATGCATTGTATGTTTCATGAGTTAAATTTTTGTGATTAATTTACCTCATTACCTATGAGATTAGGTGTGTTGATTTATTTTTATCTATTATTTCTTCCTTTAACCAAATAATCAGAAAAATTATCTTCTGAATTCTGAGAAGATGATTCTCTTAATCAACTGCTAATTGCCTAAAAGAGCCCTCCATCCCAAACAAATCCTCATACGTTTTAGGTTTTCCAGGTCGCTTTGACTCATCAACACCATAGTTTTTGTCCTCCATGAACCAGTCCCTGTAGCTTTCAATTTTCATTTTCCATTCCACTGAAAACATAAAAATTAGATAACTGAAAACTTTCTTTGAAGTTAAACCCTTCTTGAGTCATTTAACAATGATATCACATACTTGCTAATTCTTCTATTGTTCCTCCTTCACCTCCGTACTCTTTTGGAAGTATTCTTTGTGGTACGACCTTGAATATTTCCTCCATATTATCTCCATGGATAAATATCTACAAAAATACACAAATATAATCAATTGTCCTTTTGGAAGATGCATTATCCATAAACTGCGGAAAATAATTCGTTGGACGTAATGCTTATAGATATTCAACATTTCATAGCTTTACTTCTTTAAAAGAAGAAAAATATGTCTTTCTAGGAGAGATTGAAAATTTTCCTCTTATATTTCCTTTTATAGCAGTAGAAAATGCTGCTGCAGAAATTACTGTTTAGATAAGTTATGAGCATGTAGGTATTACAATATTAATTTCTATTACAACAGAAACAAGAAATTGCTATGAATGAAAAAAGCGAGAAAAGAAAAAAATGACAGAATAAATGTGCTAAATGGGAATGGTGAGGTGACATGTTGTAGAATGATTTTATGAATTGAGAGATTGTTGGTAGTAGTATTGTTAAAAGTACCATGACAGCTAAGTCATTTTGCTATGATATCTGATATAAACATACTTACTCTCTTCCGGAGTTTTTCTTTTGCAAGTGACTTTAAAAGATTAAAAACTGTTTCAAAAAATTGAGGTGAATAAATATAATGTATTCCTTTTGGTCTTAAAGGATATCCATCCTGAAATGAGAGAGAAAATTCTATCTATAGATTTCTAAGTAGAGAGTATTAATAGCATTTTAATTTAATTAAAATACATATGAAAAGGTAAAATTTGTTTGTAAAGGATGTTATCACATATAGATGTTATACTCTAAAATTTCTCCTCTGTAATTTCAAGTTTAGCAAACTCCATTATGAATAAGGGTTTCTTAGATGCATTGCACTAATTAGTGTTAGTTTTACAGTCAGAAGAATTGCTTTGGTGATAACTGTCATAATTCAAATATATGAAGCCTGCATAAACAGCTTTATCATGTGGTATTCACACATTTGCCACCATTTTTTATTAATTGTTTTTCCACTGTTCTCATCCTTGTCACACCTATAATTATGTTACCTTGTAATCCTGATCATCACTTTAGATTGAAGGAAATATTAACTGTAAGGAGACCCATAAGCTTTTACTCACTCATTTAAAGATGTTATTTATTGCCTTACAACATCCAGTCAACATGTAATTTGTTGTCATTTATGATTTTTCGCATCAGACATATATATTACCAAGACTTTAGGTACTTATGGATATACAGTTCTATAATAATGGGGAAACTGATTCATAATATTTTACATATGCTGTAGAGTAACATACCTGAAAGCAAACCATAGTTTGTCTCATGAGAGTTGGAGTCATCTGTGTAACATGGCCAAGGGTCATTCCTCTCATATCACAAAGACTGACACTTCCTGAAATTGTGTGTATATCATCATCCAGGAGTGAAATGTCAGCTATCATCATGTTCACTTTAATTATGCTTGCCATTTTAATTGTAGAAGGGTCTCCCTTTCCTGGTCTTATCAAAAATACTCTTCTGCCTTTATCATCTGGGTCTCGTAGAGGAAGTAAAATTCTTTAAATGAAAATTCATTGATGTATTACTGTCATTATAAAATTAAGGAATCATAAATTTGTGGGTGATTTCTGAACTTAAAGAAATAAGAATATATAAAGCAGAATATTATCTTACCCTAATTTCAATACTTCTTGAATGTCTGGACTCATGGGATCACGGTCATGAAAATACTCCTTCAGATGAGTTTTCACTGTATAATATGCATCTATCTTTTCCTTTGTCCTTTCTAAACTAAATTTACAGCCACGAAGAAATGATACAAGATGTTGGTCATCTGTAAGATGTAAGTAGAAATGATATGATACAGAAATTAGCAAAAATTTAGTTCATGTTTATCATAATGATTTTGATCATTGCTAGGATGTATTGAAATTGGTGAATTTTATGAAGTTACTCTGTAGGTAGAACCTGATCAAAAATTTGTCACTTCATTCATAATTTATTAGCCCAAAAGAGTATTCCCATAGTTATTTTCACTTTGATTAACATTTGTGTTGAAAAAATTAATGAGGGTGTAAATTATAATTAATGTATTACATTAATTTTAAGGAAAAGTGATGTATTGTATCACTCTTTCTTTCTGTGTCAGAATGTTGTGAATTGAAAATGTCTACATGGAAACAGGACCATGAATATTGTAGCATGCATCCCTCCTTGAAATGTTTACATAAGAGATTGCCACAGATAACAGGTAAATAACAATTGCATGGGAATTACAAGAGAGAGGTTGTAGGTGTGCACAAAGGGTACATGTAAGTGAGAGAGACTTAGTTAAGCTTGAGGTAGAAACAATGCGATAATATATGAATAACAATTTTCCTAGCATTCAATAAGTAGTGACCTAGATGTACCTTTATTCAGCATTACTGTTAAGTACTTGATCGGCTTCGTATTAGTCATGAATAAATTAGTGACAATGAAAATAAAAGATTTCTGTATCCTTTACCAAAAGACAAAAGATTCCATCTATCAAGTAATATAAGCAGCAACTCACTTCAGATAGACTTGTAAAAATCAATATTCCCTCAATTTTCTTCTTTTGAAGTATCAAGTGCCACCTGCTAAGCAAGTGGTGGATACAGGTTTATGTTATGGTTATGTCAAATTTTGATTCTTTCTTTAACATCATACATACCTCATTGAGTTTGTACCATTGAGTGATCAATCACAGTGAAAGGAAAGGGCAAAACATGTATATAATAGCAGATAGATGCTCCTAAAATTAATGAAATACATGTACTAAAAACTAATGAAGCACCTGATTGACATTACATACACTTGTTAGTAAGTATTTGTAACATCTCTGAAGAAAAATTACCAAAATATAACATTTTCTCTCCAGTTGAAGCATTTCAGTTAGTGGAAGAGTGTATTTTGTTCTATGGAATAAACTGCCAATTTTATTATAAGCAATCAATTTTGATATCATTGTTTTATTCTGAATTGGTTGGTCAGATTTTAGGTTAAATGAATATGACAGGAATCTTTCTTTATAAAAGATTGACATGTTTATTTAAAAGTAGTATTATCTCAGGCTCAGTAAAATATTTATTTCTGGGAGTAACATTCTGTTTCAAATGTAATGTCATAAACAACATTAAAATGATATTTTATATGATTCACACATAAGTTAAACTTACCCATTCTTGGTTTAATATGTGGCTGCTTTTTTAGCCATTCCTTGATATGCTGCAGGTCACTTTCAAGTCTTTTAGGATCCTCAGATAATTGCTCTTTAGCTTTCTTTTGAAGATCTTCTGACAATGGTCGAACAGGCATCTTTACTTTGGCTTTAGAAAATTAAAAAAGATAAATCAACAATAAAGCTTTTCACTTCTGTTTTGTGTTTCTTACTATGGCTTCTGATGTAAGTTTGCAGTAAAATATGCAAACTGACCTCAGCTGTCGTAGCACTTTTAAAATTACTACTACTACTACCAATAACATTCGTCATATTAGGTGAATACCTAACAGGTTTTACTGATCAGGAAACCAAATGAAAAGGAATTCTCAAGCGGTAATATACCTATAAGAAAACGCCTATGACATACATCATTTTATCGCATGAAAATTTATTAGCATATTTAATTAAATCATTCATCTATCTAGTAAGTATTGTTTGCTGTTGCGTGTATTTTATATTTTTAATATAACACAATGAGCTGATAAAAAAGATGGAGTACCTATAAGATTAATTTTTCGGAATGAAGTAATTTTTTGGGTATTCACATAAACACATGTATTAAATGTTAAATCCGATATTTAATATCACCAGTGTACTGATCGTGCCTATATAGATAACGTCTTACTTAATAAGTCTTAATCGTACTCTGAAATTCCTTACCTTAAAGAATGAAGGATACAAACATTGAATTTTGGTGTCAGAAGTGTGGGTTACTGAAATCCTTGAGCATTCTACAATAAGTTTCTTTCGTTTGAAGCGTAGGCTTTCGCAACTTCTATTTTCCATGATACTAAGTTTTGAGTGTCGTAGCATATTCAGCAGTCGTCAGTATGCTCTGTCGACGCTGCAATACTCGAAAATTAGTACATTGGAATTTGATTTTACGATTCTTTCTTCGCTTTAGCTCCCATGGGTAATGGGCGAATAATATCGGTGTTGGGTGTGGGTACCATGGTTACAGTGTATTTTTCTACAGAGGTAAACTTTATTAAGAAAAATATTTATTACCTTTAAGAGTTAATATTTTTGGGGTAGTGGAATATCGGTGTAAAATGAAAACAGATTACAGTGACACGTAATCAGCGCATGGTCTCCGCCATATGTAGCTATTCGAGGTCGGACCCACTATCTTTTAATTCAGATAGCTACTCGTATTCATCACAATGAGTGATTCATCACTAGGTAAATATTGGCCCTCACCGAGAATCTAGTACGGAACCGCTTCCACTGTATGCGATCGCGCCATCCGGGAGTCCATCGCACAAGTAAAATGTAATATTAGTAAGACATAGTCGCTATCTGATGTTACCGGGTGATTAATATTAGTTTTTATCACATTAATTTCCTGTAATCTTCAAAATGCTTACTTACTCTGCCTTTTTATTAATGAAGAATTTCATTAAAATCTCATGATTTGAATGATCATTTTTAAATTCATGGTTATCTGATTTGAACTGTCGATCATTTTCTCATCTCTCGTCATCATTAATATTTAAGTGACAATCTCCTCGTATCAGTGAACAGCAGTTTATAATTATTATCAATTGTAAGATAAACTACAACTTATGCTCATGATTGATTACACTTGTAAATTAAATAAATGGTAATGTCTTACTTATCACAGCATAGCCTTATTCGAAAGTTTGTTATGTAATTACTTTACACAAAATCATCTTATAATATTTTTATTTTTACATCATCTCAAGAAAAAGGTTCTCAACGTAATTTTGAATAATGGTATATTCATTCGACTTTAGTCTCCATAGGGGTCTCATAAGTATTGAGGATGCATTAGTATTAGTAATAAATATTCCACAAAAACATTTTTTGCAATCACAGCGATATCGGAGAAGGATTATTAAGTAAAAAACTATGAAGGAACCCTACAGTTTTCCTTCTTGGCGATAGAAGCGCCTTAACTTATAACACTGAACACCGACAAGTAAATGGCTCAAGTAATTAATATTACTGTTAAAGAAAGACAAAGGTGTAATAATTTAAGTTCTACGTGATGATAGATCTTACCTGGTTGTGCGATAACAAGACGATTAAAGCTCGGCAAAGTGTAATGTTAGACTGCATTGGTAGATACGTTAGAGCTGCGGCAGGAGATAAGATTTTATTCAAGTTCATAGATATCTTTATTGGATTATACTCCGAATTGATAAGGTAGTCAGGTTGAAAGTAGTACTACAAGACTAATGATAATGTATTGTTTTAATGCGCAAAAAATACAAAAAATATATTCTGAGAAGTCCCATGATCCAGACAAAAATGTTGTATTCTTAAAGGATAGACTTTTTAACTGTGTATCTTTGGAATTAAAGACTGTGGCAATTTTCACCATTTTTGGGATATGGAAGTTGATGGTATAATACATGAAGTAATAAACTAGTGTCAAATAAAAATGTGCAGGGATTGGTTATAGCTATTCATCCTAAGACAACAACATAAATAAGTTTTCAACGGATTGAACTTCTGAGAGAAACACTGTAACACCCGTTATAAATATCTCAAGGCCATGATGTACATCTCAGTCAATGGTTAATTTGCGGAAAGATCCGTCGACTCCGAAGAGATCGTCGTAATTGCGAGTCTTCTCAGGACGTCTTGATTCGTCCGCCTTTATTTCTTCCTGATCGAGAAACCAGTCTCTGTAACTTTCCAGCTTAAGCCTCCATTGATCTGCAAAAATAACGAGCAATAGTTAGTAAAAAGAGGATGATATATGACAGAACATTACTTCTTATTGATATAGATTTAGCAATCTAGTTGAGTAAAGTTATTAAAATGACCACCCAACTGGGATACCGGATGCTAGGCATCCACGTAACCACCTTCTTATATGGCCCTGTGAATTAAGTCGAACTAGCGTATATCTGTTTAGGATCCCCGTAGGAAAAAAGAGAGGACGAATCGTTTGTCGCATGTAGTAGAATCCCACTGAATACGCCAAACTCACACTTATGCCTTTGCATCACTAAATACGCGAGTTTGCATTACTATCGATATATGCAATCTAAAAGAAGATTCTAGTGTATTTGTGGTATTTAATTGAGTATCTATTAGGTTAGAGGGCATTTTTACTCTAATATTCACCTACACATTACGATATTTGGCGTTCGTGGTTTCAGAATCATGAGTAATTCAGCAGAATTCAACGGATATTCCAATACATCTATTTTCATTGCGACGCGAGATGACTCATCACGCAATTTATTTATAAATTTTAAATCATGGAAATATCAAATAGATATTCCACCGTACCTTCACTTTGTGCGACCAGCAATAGAATCCAAAATATTATTCGTTCCAAATTAATTCGTTAACAAACATGTAAGGTTAGGTAAGGCATTCTTCCGAGAAAATAATAGAAATAATAATGATATTTTCCATTTCTTAAAGCTAATTAATATCTCTGTATAGTTCTTGTTCTTTGAATTTGTTCCATTTTCTTGCATTGCTACGGAAATATCGGCCAGGGGTATGAAGATGTTTGTGTTGATAAAGTGTATAATAACAATGACTCGGTAAGTGTTATCTTAATTGCTACAATTAATTTGTGATCAAATCTCAAATATCGCCTCTTTCAGTATGATCTGGTCTCTTAGCAGCATAAATGAGATAATGGTATGTTTCCGAATAAGTTCACATTTGGGTAACGGTTGCAGTTTGACCGACTAATACTCTTCCCGCAGGGAAGGCTCCTCCTCATGAATTTTGGTCTTTACTTCAACATTCACGCCGAATAACTTATAAATACGAACCGTTTATGTTGTTGATCGGTCCAGCGTTGCCGCCATATTCCTCTGGAAGCATATCTTTCGGGACATATTTGTATAGAGATTCAAGACCCTCACTGTGAATATGTATCTGGAATGCAAAGAAAAGATTTAACACCTACACATTTACATTTAATCTTATAAAGAGAAAGGCGAACAAGCTATTAAATAAATATATTCTAGGATAAACATGTAAAGCAAACATGGGAGTGTCAATAGGCCCCAGCCCGTTTAAGTAGGCACTCCGTTTAAGGATCTCCCGTACTTAACCACGGAGGGCCTCCAAAATTTTTACAATAGTACTGAATATCAAATGTAAGTAGTCGCGAGTAATTGATCTATTTTAAGTTATAATAAATATAAATTAAGAAATTACTCTGTCCCGGATCTTTTCTTTGAGGAAAGGCTTCACAAAGGAGATGATGGAATCCACTAGTGGAGATACGTTTACCACATGTATTTCCTTCAGCTTCACCGGATAAGCTTCCTGAAATGACGAAGAATTAAAATTTTAGTTTTTAATAAAAGGCCTCACCTGCTATCATTTCGTTATCCGAACTAAATCTTACCTGTACGCAAACCAAGAATTTCTTGACCAGAAGAGGGGTGAATTTGGAGAACTGCGATGGAGTAGCAATCGTTGCATCTAGAATGTAAACGTCGCCAGCGACGCCCACTTGTTCTTCTTTCAATCGGATATCGCCTATCATCAAGACAACCTGTTTCGGAAATAAGTTACGGAAAAAAGAGATTCTTTAGATTCGTACCTACTTCGAGTTCATGGTTTTCATCAAGTTCAACAGTTTCCTTCTCCCGAAAAAAAACAAGCAAAACTTTTCATTCAAATGGATAAGACGAATTGATTTCGACACGATAGAAATGGGAGAACACTGAACTTTTTGAACACTGAATGATTTGGGGTTATGGCTTAGAGCAATACCGACAAAATATTGAGAATTTTGCCTTCGAAACACTTCTAAGGCAGAATACTTTTTGGTGCATTTTTTCGTATCTTTTATTCATAAACATTTATCCGCGTGAACAAAGCATTCATCGGCGTAAAATATTCTACTATCCTTACATAGTAGGGATTAAATTCTTCCTTCCTTTTTATTTTGAATCTTAACTATAAAGTTATACTCATGGAATTATATCCATCTTAATTATCTAGGAGTCGGAGAAAGGAAATTTCTAATAAATATTATGAATCTTATGTTTCTACGAAAGATAAATTCCAAAATAGAATTACTTTGATGCAGCTGAAGTATCTTAAATTTTAGTCAAAATTCCCCCTCAAAGTTTAATAAAGACAAAACACTGCAGAAGGATTCAAGAACTGGTGGCAGTGAAGGTACATGATGTATGTCTTGTACCAATATTTCTTTAGTTAAATATAATAAATATATAATGATATACTATATAAATAATAATAATATATATATAATAATAAATATTCCTTTATCCATTATTACTCATGGGGTTAGCTGGTGATAATGGTGATGATTATAAGATGATAACTAATCATACGATGGTTATATTTGGCATTAATTATTACATTCATATGTTCTTTCTATCTCCAACTTATGCTGTCGCTACAACGGAGATTGGAAGACAGGGACTCCTTTTGTTTCATCCCCAAGTGTTGCTAAATTCTTTGAATATTTGTCA
This sequence comes from Pachydiplax longipennis, assembly GCA_036926295.1. Lineage (NCBI taxonomy): Eukaryota > Metazoa > Arthropoda > Insecta > Odonata > Libellulidae > Pachydiplax > Pachydiplax longipennis. The sequence goes on from JAVFKF010000012.1 coordinate 26,679,467, forward strand.
TAGATAAAAATAATTTTTTACCTTAAATCCTTCGATGATAGATCCAAGATCAGGACCATTTGCTCTCATCACGACTACACGACGTCCTTCGGGTGTTAGGCCAGGAAGAGGTGGTATTTGGCTAGAAGTTGAAGGTGATTTAGGTTACATTCCAGCAAGACAAGGGAACGGCTCACTTGAATGCGAACTATTTTCAACATTATGTAGTCACGGCTCTTTCTCGTGCGAAGGAATAGAATGATACTTACATGTCCTTGAAGACCTGCTGGATTTCTGGCAGTTTTGGGTCCCTGTTCGCAAAAAATTCCGGAAGGGCACTTCTCATGGAGTAATACATGTCTAGTTTCCTCTTGGTCTTCTCAAGACTGAATTTGCAACCACGGAGGAAGGTCAGAAGGCGAGCGTCATCTGAGGACACGAAACCAAGCTTGAAACTAACCAAAATGTAAGTCATATTTTCTCTCTTTCGCAGTTGTTGTCTTAAATTCAATAATAGAGCTTGTCATCGCTATATTTATAGTTCCAAAAATGAAATTATCAATGAATTTAGTTTGATTACTTTGCGGTCTAAAAGAGAAGGTAATTATTAAGATGTAGCAATAAGGGTACAGTGAAGTAACGAAATTTAATTGTTTTAAGGAACCAATTATTTATTGCAATTGCAATCCTTTAAATTGATTCATTCAATAGTTAAGGATATTAAGTGATTATATTAGCTTAGAATCTCTTTAGATTACCGAGAAAATGTTCTATTGTCATCTACATCTATCTAAATACGTTCCCTAAAAGCTTATTTTCAAAGTGTGCAGAGGATATTATGCTTCAAGATCCATTTCGTGTTTCTTATGATATGATGGAATGAGTCCATGATTGTAATTCCATTCGATTTGGAGATTTTAAAGCGAGCATTGAAATCTCTCTTACAGCCAATGTTTATATTCACTGTTTAATTTAATGTATAAGTCCCACTTCTTCATCCATTGGACTTTGCAACCAATTAGAAAGTATTTCTCACCATCGACCTGCGGAAGATGAGGCTGCTTCTCGAGCCATTCCTTGATGTGTTGCAGACTCTCGTCGTTTTTGTCGGGCTCTTCATTCAAGTCCTTTTGAATGCGCAAGGACATCTCCGGCGTAGGCTGAACCAGCGTCATTGTGATGGAAGTTGTGTGTCAACGTATACGGTGTTTGAAGTCCTCAAAGATCGGACTGAATGAAAAAAATAACAAGCGCTTGTTACAACATACTCTGTGGTGTACTTCTATTGCTAATATTTAAGATTCAATCAGGAGTTAAACAGCCACATCATTCTGCATCTCACAGACCTCGTCGTTTCATTTCTTTACGCGAATGACAAATGACGGAGCAGGAAGAACTTTGTACCGTTGATTAAGAAAGGAATATTTTTATTGGAATGATCTCAAATTTTCCCAGCTTTACATGAGATTCTCATTCAGAAAGATGAAGTAGTTAGTGAATGTTTCATTTATAGTCTTGCAGCCAGTATTTTATGCAATTCAAATCCGCCGACGTTATCTACGCATTCTTCCTTAAAAAAGATTAATTACAAATATCTCTATCTAATAATATCTTCCCCCACTAAATTTATCTCATATACTCGGATATTATTCTCGTTAAATTTCAAATCATTATATTCAGAGGTAGTACTGGGAATTGGAGAATTAAATTCAAGAACTTTTCAATTTGAGTAGTTACTTCGGTAATGAATTAAGCAATGTCTATATATCGTTTATATAATTTACCAATATTGAATACTAAAGAAATTAATTGAAGTATGCCGTTGTAAAATTCTTAACATACCATTGATCTTATGGCTTAAAATCCTATCGACAGCTGATGAATGAAATACCAACGAAAATAAAGTCAATCATTATCATCATTATTATGATACAATTTAAATCTTAGACCTCCTCCTTCCCTGGTTTTGGTACCATGGTCCCATTCCAGGTTTAAAATACATAATGGTTAATAGTATGGATTGCGAATCTTCCTCCTTGATTTCGTTTAACAAGTTAAGCAAATTTTCGAGTCATCAAATGGTCATTCTGCGCTTAAAAGTTTACTTCAACGACGTTGTTATAAGCTATATAAAACAAAAACTGCTATCCGACGGATGCTTTTTCCATAAAAATTATTTCAAAATTTTTTGCACTGGTTAATTCGAAACAATCATCTCGCAAAAATTTCTTCCCATCATTCCTGTAATTCAATGAGCCGCACTGTTTCCCATTCATTTCAACGACCTTTCCCAACTGATCTCCTCTTGGCAGGAGGAAACCATTGCCTGATCCCAGTTTGTCTTATATTTTCTGCAAAGAGAAGTAATTCTATGAACTTGATCTTACTTATCATAGCCTTATCAGAAATATTCATATTTACCCTTACATTCTCTTAAAAAATCCCTATATTTAAAACCTTCCCACATTTACGGAGTGGTCATAGTTATGGTGATAGTTTCCTCTAATCATTTTCATCCTCAGGCGGAAAGAAAATTATGAAGGGTGCTTAATCTGCGCTCTATAGCCGAGAAAGACTGATTTTCTGCATTTAAATGACGAAATGAGCCATGAAATGCCACTATAAAATTCATGATGTGCAATGTCATTTCTGCATTTATGAAAACAAAAGCTAAAGGCTTTAAAATGTATTCTATATTAAAAATTAGCTGAGCGGCACTTCGAAAAGTATTGTGCGGTCGCCCATGCACTCAACTTACAAGGAACCCTGATTATGTGGTAAATTCTCCATAACTGTAAAGGTCGAATTATAGGTCGAAGAAACTAGTTTTCCTCTCCTTTTTTTAGCACGTACTGTACTGACTGTTAAAATTAGGCAAAAATATGTCATTATTCACTTCAAAGTTAGGAAGAAGAGGCCTTTATGATTTTATAGGCAATGGCCTTAATGGAATCGTATACTATGAACCTGTATAAGCAGGAATAATCGAGAAAAGATGTTAGCTGAAGTAACTTAATAAATACGTATTTGTGAAGCGAGCTTTTAAACTTAAATTTAATTTTTCCAGCCAACGCTGAACTGACAACTGACTTGTGAAATTCCTTGATCCTCTTTCCACCACGATTTTGCCCTTTCCATAAAGATTAAATTCGGATGAATGTCAACTTGCTTGCAGCGATTATACATTTGGAAAACACGAGATTTAAAATTACGAGAGACACAAATCCTCCCACAGTCGCGGGAGTCACAAATCACAATTCCCATTGCATATAAAATAGCTATTACTTTCGTTTCCGCAATGGAAGACTTTCTCTCTGCCGTCACGCGCTGCCTAACAGCTTTCTCTTATAGTGCGCGCGGAAAAAAGATTCAAACTGGGGAAAGTTGGAGGGAAGTTTCCTTAGTTGCATAAAGCGTTACTGCAATCAATTATATAACTCAACAAGCGTAAGAATTAGTGCCCAAAAGCCTTCATCTATAATGCATTTGCTTTCCGTAGCAATTATTTTTAAGCCAACTCTTCTTTAAATCGGGAGAAATTCGTAAGATGAGTCATCAGAAAGACTGACTCGCATTTTTTGCCACAGCAGTAAATTTCGGTCACCGAATATTTTCTATAGACTCTGTGGATGATTCTTCCTCAAGCTTTAAAAATCAAAGAATGCTTATTTTAATGCTTGGATGAGCACTCAAGATTTATTCTCCTCACAGTTCCCTGAATTTTTTTAAGTAAAGAAAAATAAATTAAAAATATTCACATCCGAGCTATAGATATATCGCTAGTGTAAATGTTTCAAGAGACTAAGTACATACTTGAAAACCTTCAAAACTGAAAAACTCGTTATACCAAAAAGTAAGACAAGTTACAAAAAAACACGTTACATCTATTTATTAAGTTGGTTACTTCAGCTAAAGGTCTTGTCCTGGTTACTTTTCGATCATAAAAGTAATTATGCCTCCCTTTAAGATGATAATCGTGTACGCCATCCCCTTGAAAGTCATTAAAATTATTGTGATAGAAATACTGAGAAAAACGTCTGCCTCAAAATTTAAGCAGTGCGTGAAAGTTAAATTTCACTGACATTTATCTCACACGGTAACAATAGGAAGATGCCCGAGTAACAACCAACCACCGAAGAAGAAAAAATTTCACTAATACGCGACAAATTCAACGACTTCTAAATATCTCGATTCGATATCGTCTAAGTAGATAACTTCTTGAGTACCCTCGGTTCCGCTGATCCCTTTTCCTTAGCTCTTACGATACTCCTTTAATCACTCACTACCCCCTCGGAACATTTCGCACTCTCGTAGTATTTTAAGCAAAAATTAATTCGCCATTATCGGAACACTACACAATCGTCCGAAGAAGACGAGATCAAGGGAAGCGGAAGAGAGGAATACGTGACGCTCACATAATCTCCCTCGCTTCTCTTGCACTGGTGCACTTACTATTCCGCAAAGAGAGCTTATCCTTTGTCGTCCGGGTATCGGTGTCTCCGCGGACAACGGCTCTTCTTCACAAGGCGGAAACCCTTTCGTCGGAGGAATAAATCTGCGGAGGTGAAGCACTGGAATGGGACGACGACTGCGTGAGAGAGCGGGTATATAAAAGCGGAGGGATCGGGGGGGAGGAAGAGAATGAGGGGGGGAAGGAGGGAGAATTTTACGTGGAAGTCGGTGGAGGAAAGAGCGAGCAATTAGGATGCGAAGAGGTGGGGGATGTGCGGTCAGCAGGGTGCTGTTCTCTCCTCCACAAGGCGAATCCTCCGGTGTGTGAGTTAGTCAAGGGCGAGTGCGCACTGGAAAGAGAAAGAGCGTCGGGAAGTGTAATGGGTGCGACACGAGAAGTGGGTGATGGATGGAGTACGCGGGTGAGAGTGCAAGTGGCAGGCAAACATACGGAAGGAAACATACGTAAATGAGTTGAAATTATCCTTCCAAAGGTGCATCTGATGACGGCTCAAGTTATGTTTCCCCCCATTTGCGAGGAGTTTGCCCTCGACTACAATATTTTTTTCGGGATTACAATGACCCTATTAAACGATAAAATAGTTTACTAAAAAGATAACGAATTTTTTAGAAAAGTAATGTATTCAAAATAATAATAAAAGGTCTTTATTTGGGCGAGGTTGAGATGAAAAAGTCTCTTGAATGAAAGAATTAGATAGCATGAGAAAAAGCCTACAAGAAAACTAATTTATGGGTTAAAAATCTAAAATCCAAAATAGTGCTTAAAAAAATTCCCTATAGAAGGAAAACACCTTTATGAAGGGGGAATGTGATAAACCTGCGAAAATTTCAGATAGAAAGAATCTAAAATTTTACGGAAAAGATGCATAGACAATTAAAGGGTTTAAAGTAAGATGGGACTATCTTGTCTCAATTCCTCCCAATAATAATACGTTTTGAATGTTTATTCAGGATTTGCAATTAAATTATATATAACAAAATAAAGGGAAGATCCTCCTCCTCCTATATAGCTACACATTGATAACTTACAGTTACGAAATGTTTGCAAGGATTGCAAGAGGGAAGCAAGCATTTCCTGTGCAGTTACTTTCGTATTTTTAGACTTTAGTCTTTGAGACAGAAAGAATTGGCTCATTTACGAGTTCTCTCGATTTAATTTAATTTCAGTTTTCTGTTATATGCCAGTGCAGAAGAATTGGGATGTTTTATTGCGACTCAAAATCTTTGCCCCCAAATTTTTTCAGCGGTAGTGATTCTTCGCTTAGTTGCATTTTTAAATAGAAGAATTTAGAATAGAAACAGGACAGTATTAACTTATTTGCAGATAGGATTAAAACTTCATGGAGAACTTAATTGATCTTGCAATATCACTTGATAATTTCAGTAGTCAATTTTGGTTAGTGGTATATCTTTTTTTCAGTTCATCATCTTTAAAAGGGAAGCATGATTTTATTAATATGATTTCGTTTCAATGTAACAAAATATCGCAAAAATATCAATTAAAGCAATGGGAATATTCGACAATTTTCATAGTTAGGAGGTAACAGGTTTTAATCCCATTGGTCGACTCCTCTATCAGAGTAGAGTAAGAGATGAAAATGAGCACCGAAATCTATTGATTCTATTAAATACTATTTTGTGACAAGTATCTTATTCAAAATCTAAAAATGTTTGAAATTTGTAAGGATAGCGTTCAAAAGTGCAGATTGCTCGCAGAGTTTCACTGTTAGTCATCTCCCTTAGCTTTCGTTTTCATTTTTCAAGCGGAACAAAGCGGAAGCAGGTAGTTTTGACGTGATTGGTAGTCGAATCCAGATCCTCCGATTGCCGGGCAGATGTTTTGCTAAAGGTTCGATGACCACAGAACTCAGGGTCTGGGTTCGATTATCAGTCGCGTCACAGTTTAGCTTCCGTTTATTGAAGGATCATACTATAGGGTTTTAAGATAAATTCTTTTCTTCATTAAATTTCCTTCCGACTTCTGCCGATCCATTCCCATTAGTCAGAGGGAAAGCGATCCGTATGGAATTTTCTCTACCAATGTAAATTTAGAGCTGCCTTCAATCCTCTTTCGATGCAATATTAATATAAATGCAAATGAACAGATTCTACGAAATATTGAAATTTACATTTAGAGAATGATTACAGACGAATAGGTTTTTGTATGTAATTTAGCTTTGCGATGATATTTTTGTAATGTATGTTTATATTCATACTCAATCGGCTACTCTGCTGTACGTGAAAATTTGATAAATAATTGAAATAATTAATAGATTATACATTATTGAAATAAATTAACATATGCTGCAAATTCAAAAGAATTTTGTTCCAAATGTGCTAAGATATCGAGAAAAGTTAAATTAATAAGGTGAAAAGAGATGCATGTATTATTATGTATTCTTCCCTGATAAAATCATCAATCTTATAATAACATTTTCGCACCTTGAACATTTTTGTTCATCATCCTTTGGAAATGCATTTGAATTTCCTTAATTAAGGATTTCTACTAGGAACCAGGCTGGGGACCACTGATGCTGAAGGCATATGCATCATAAAAAATTCAAGGCAGCTTCTAACGCATAGAACAATATAATTTAGAATAAAAAAATACGTACTCATTGAACGCAGTTTCTTTTCTTTTCTTTCATAAAAACTTACGATAGCTGCTATATTTACCAAATTCACCAAGAGAATGGAAAAAATTTCAACAATAATCCAGACCAACGTGTATGTGATATGAAGCTTTATTAGATAATTTTATAAAAAAATATGATATTCTTCCAAAAGATATATAAACTGCCGTTAGGTTAACACATTTTTGGCGGAAAAAACAAGAAATTAACAAATTCAGCCATGGGTTGGAGTAAGGTAAGGAAATAATAATTATGGCGAAAAGATTTTCCAGGATACTAGCACAAAAGTAGAGTGATTTTCACTTTAATGGACTCTTGGAGAAAGTATAACTAATGGAAGCAATTATTTTTATGCAAAGGTGCTATTAATTAATTTAATTGCCACGTAAGGAAGTTTTATATGTCTAGAAATTAAGAAATGTTTAGGAAAAATCTAAAACCTTGTCGCACACATCTCCGCTAAGAGAAACCTCCGTTTTCTCCAATGTGATATCAAAGGCAAGAGAGAAATTTTTGCCGTTCGTATCTTTTTCCCAAGAAAATCAGAACTTTCTGGGAGAAATGAAAAAGCATATATTATGAAGCTTACTGTTGGATGCGCAAATGAGGTGCTGCCCTTGACATTCGTTGTTTATTTCTTTTAGGCCTCATTTCCTTGTTATGAAATTAAAAGAGGTTCATAAATATTTTTAATTAACAAGTTGTCACGATGCATGTTAATGAACAAGTCAAATGATGTTTGTTGATGTCTATTTATGTGAGGTCAACTTCCAGGTTCTACAAATCGGGTTATATAATTCGAGATTTTTCTGTTTCTTTGATATTCTATAGATTTCTAAAACCAACTTCACGAAATATTTATGTGTTTAGACATCGCAGAGCGCTGTAAATCAAACATGGTATAGCCATACGAAATTTCGGACATTTAAGTTGTGCTTATTGCGAACCAGTTCCTTAAATTGCTCGCAGATTTATGCTCCTGCTCTCAATCTGCGAATAACATCTGATCGTGAAATTAAAATTTCAGGTGTACAGCTGGGTATCAGGAGGGTATCTTCAGGACCTCCTAAAGAGGATGCTGCTACAAATAACATCTTATAGAACTTAAAACATACTTGACTTTGAAATCGTCTCATACTAATTAAGTCATGCTAAATCCAGTATATAACCATCCTTTAGCACACTCGATTTTTTAGTTTTCTGGTTCATAATGCCTTATAATTTATTCAAAATTATTCCATTTACATAAATCTCTCCATATCTGTAAAATTTGGCATTTATTTCCCTTCAGGGGTAATTAGGGGTGTATAACCCAAGTATCTGAAACATTAATAGCGTAGAACGAAACGAAAACGAGAACAAAACATGGTGTGATGTGTAATTCCTTCTCGTGCCCGATTTAATGCTTTTAGACAGGGATGAAATATGGGGATGAAATAGAATCGTAAGCTACGATAATTCTGTTGATTGCTGTATTCAATATCATTTGTTATTTTTCAAACATGAACTTGGCATCGAAGCAAGTATTTTCAGCTTTTCAAGTACGTAAGAAGGCATGCTTGATTGGATTATGCACATCTGGGATGCTGAGGATAGCTCTATTCCTCATCAACTCAAGATCTTATCAATGTGATTAATAACTAGCAAAATGCTTCAGGCATTACTTGAAGGATTTTTTTCATGATTAGTGATTTCATTGCAGTTTTATTTAGCAGCGGCATAATCCAAACCCTCTCAAGGTCTCAATAGCAAAACATTCTAAACTCATGTTCTGGGATATGAAGAGAGCGGAAGACTTTTCAAGGCGAAAAAGCGTTCTTATTACATTCATAACTTCATTTCGGTGTAGAAATGTCATTAAAATGCTGACTTATCGCTATTCTCATTCGTTTGCATTTGATCTATGGACCACTTTAAATGCTTATTGGTGTTATTTAAATACAAGTTCTTATCATCAGTAGATGCAGTAGGTTATTGAAAACCTTAAAGATTGTTTTTATGGAAGCAGAAAGTTTCTATGTTATGATCTGACTCCTACGTGTTCATTTCTTTGTTCCTATCCCATTTTTAAATCATTATTTTTTTTACTTCTTTGAAAGTATAAATATTAGCGTAGATGAAGGGAGGAACTTGATATATCTTCAAACAAATACGAGTAATTACTAATTCATTTTTCTTCTTTATGATCCACTTTCGCTTTATTGATAAAACTTTAAGACCACTCAGTTTAAATAGGGTTAAATGTGAAGATATTCTCAACGTGAGTTAGTGGCCATAAACGTCACAAGGTCGTAGGTAGCACCATAACCTCCTGTGGATGCACCGTTGTGATGGGAATACGAGGTCTTCTCGAGTTATCGTATTCCACGGTACGTCGTAAATGGAAGAAGAGTAGTTTCTCATCGCGCGTGTCTTTACGGAAAGGCGCATGCGCGGAAACAATTACTGCTCAAAGAAGGGTAGCACAACGAGGGAAAGTCAAAAGATTTTGAAAACATTTTTTCCGCGCCGATGGAAAGACTTCCTCGTTCGGTCACGATCCAGAGCACGTTCCGCTTTCGTCGAGAACTACTCCGCGGGAAACGGCGCCCTTGCCCTGACTGGGATTCGAAGCCGGAGACATCACGGTCTGCAGAGCGGTCACACTCTGAACACATTTGCATCTAAGTTCATGAATGTAGATGAGACACTTCGTTGTAAGCAGATTTTAAATGCTATAGCGTCGTAAGGGAGATGGAATGACTGCGGAACTGTTTATTTCTAAATAATGAAACATAGCTGTAGCGACTTCCCATTTACCATCACTTCCGAAATATATACTTCTAAACAGATCTCTTTCTTAACTGTTTAAATCAATAGTAAAATTATAGAAATAGTCCCATCCGCATTACTCTCTATATAAATGCAAAGAGTAATGCAGATGGGACTATTCTATCATACCCCAGCCTGTTCCATGCTAAACGTAATGAAAATAAATCTTTTTAGTATAAAGTTACAATGGCAAAGTTGAGTTTATCCATTAGTTCAAAAGTTTTGAACTATGCTTTGAATATGAATAGCATCAACTGTTGAATATTTTTGTAAGTGCTGAAGTTAATTGAAGTATGACTTACAAGGGATGAAATGGGTTATGAGAATGAATACTCATGTACTCGGTCATTTAAAATGCTATTTATTTGTATACCCATACATTTCCAAATCAGTACATTAAGCAATTGATATCAGCAGGGAAGAGGGAACAGGATTCAAATGTACTGTGGTTTCTTTAGTATGAATTTCTTCATTTGATCGAAAAGGATTGTAAATCTAATTTAATCAGATTGGATTCAACATTAATGAATTAAAATTAAAAATAAAACTTTATTTCCGTTATGAAGTATTTATTTAGATGCTCCAGATTTTCAGTGTGGACGACTGAAATAGTTGATTTCAATAGTCAGAGGAATCTAATAGTTGTGTATAACAGTGCGTTATAAAACAGTAATTATAAATTTTTGCCTATAAATAGTAACTAATTGTGCCTTTACTGTGTCGCATTTCTACAGGTCGAAGAAAATGACGTACCTGATGTTTTATTTGGATCTCAATAAAATATAAGGTCCCTCAGAAATAATGACCGGATTTTCTTTTATTTCTTATAAGATACAGCGCCACTCCTATTCAGTGGCAAGGGGTGCTTTTCGAAGGAATGCAAACGGCGACGATAAATTGAGGTTGAATACTTGCAAGAAAAGGCAAGATTTCCGTATTCAATTAAGTAGATTCATTATCCAAGCTTTTGAGAATGCTAATAAATCAGCATCTGAGGAAGATAAAAGGGGATTTTATTTCGAATTAGGGTTTTAAAGACTGAGAGCCTCATACCGAATAATCTGTAGGAATTCCTTTGACTTACTTTCTAAAACATTGCTGAAAAATCATCCTTAGCATTCCATAGGTTTAAACTGAATGTACGAAGGAATTCTTTGACTTTAAGTCTCCCACTATACTGATTCTTCCGTCTCCGACCATGGAATAGGCCCTGTAAATGTTTATTTCCTTACATCTGTTTCGCACTCAGAACTTTCCTGCCATATCCTCCATAATTTTTCATTGCTTCGTTTTTCCACTGCTGAGTTTTTAGTCGATAGCATTCTTATCATTGACGTTTCAGCTATTTTAATGACTCTACTTTTTGTAGCTAATAAAATTATTATCAAACTTGTTAAATTGCTTCGTAATTACCTTGTGAATAAAAATTGATGTTCTTACCGATTATGTGATGTTATCTTATCAAATTCTTCACGTTTTTCGGAAATGATATTATTTTAAAGATAGTTAAAAAAATACGGGAGACTAAGTTTGTTTTACTCATGAGTCATCCTTTGACGAAGATAAAAAAAGTCTTTCGTCGAACTACCGTAACCGTCTGGGCTGAGTTTTTCAGTGATACTTTCAACGGTTTCCAAATCATAAGAAGGGTGAGAACTAAAACTTTAGCACTATTAGTTCCACTCCAATCATACCGTAAATCACAGACAACAAGAAAAATATTGCTCCATCCGTTTTAGTTATTTCCTGGTTACCAAAGAAAATGAAATTTTCGATTGTCTTTCGGAACCTAATCTCAATAACTCGCTCTCGATGTCACTTCCAGCATTATTGTAAGCACGTGCATATCGCCATCCTATGTAATCCCAGATTTAAAATCATACTCACTGACTGTAAACAACCTTGCATAACTACAGCTTAGCTCCATATACATTTCCACATTCTAGTATACTACGGATGTTGGCTGCATAGACAATATTGCTATTTATGTATGTTCCATTCGTTTATTTTTCCAGAGAAGTTACACAGTTTTCTTCCTTAATATATATTGGTATTAAAAATGAAAAGTTTGTCTCTGTCATAGCTAATCACAGCACATATCTGTTAACTCTAGTAAAAATATCACATGTATTTGCCTCTATTCATTTCTTTTAAACTGTTATATTTGCCTCTTATTGTTAAACTGTTATTTAGGCAAGTCAAAAGTATAGAAATTGAATATTCGAAGAAAATTTTATCAGATTTTCTTAAGCTGCATAACTTAATGTCTTCTTTCTGATTTGTGGAATTATTGGTCCTTCTTTCTGATATTAGGTTGAATACAATACTTTACGTATATGAAACCGTTGTGAATGAGATGTTTATGATAGGTTTTGATAATGTCCAGATAACTTGTATGCCGTTATACAAAGGGAAATTTATTTAGAGTTAGTAAGATGATATTATATAACGTTTTATTAGTATATACCTAAAATCTTTTAAATAATATTCCTGCTTTTGTTTGTTATTATGAGAGCATGAAAGAAATGTGATATTTAATGTACATAATGTTTGTGGCAAGTACAAAAATTCTCGAGAAGAAAGAGTTTTTACGTTAAAGTTTAGCGTAGTTAATTATTTAAAATTATTTCGATATATATGTTTTCATATTTAATTTCAATTTCTTTCTATTAGAGAATTAAATGCTCCTTAATCTTTCCCTTAAATCAACTCTTAGGCTCATTTTTTTAACATTTTGGTAATTAGACCAATTTTTTTACATATATAGTCATGCTTAGATTAAACCTTTCTTTAATTAAATCTATACCATTTGAAGCCGTACAATGCAAGATATAAATTTATATATGGTATGGTTTATAAAAATCAAAAAGTATTGATCTTAAAATTCTCTAAATCTCTCAAAAATTAGTTTCACACATAATAACAGAACATAAATTTTTTCCGATATAGCTACTAGAGAAAATCAGAAGATGCACTTGTTTAGGTTTGAAGAAGCAAATTTCCTTGGATTCTTAAGAAATATTACGACGAGTTTATGTAGAGTGTAAAGAAAGCCGGAATCACAGTTCACTGCAAGCAGACGAGACCAGAATTTCAAGTTTCAAAGTTCATTAAAGAATAAAGCTCTTTACGAAGGAAAATCACATTAAATTGATTTTCATATTCAATGCTCTCGTTTCATTCAGCTTTAATAGGATAAAACTGAAAAATAAACATTCAACGATATAAAGGTTGGAGCTTATCCTAATCACAAAGTAAAAATTAAGCAATCAAGAGAGTGGTATCGCAAAATCTGAAAGTTAAAAATCAATCCGTAAGACCATACATTGAAAGTCATTGGCAATGTATGGGTCTAAAGTTCAACAGCTCTTACCTAATCTTTACTGTTTAAAAGCCTTTGTTTCTCTTCAAAGTTATTAAAATTATCAGAAAATAAAGAATACACAGAAGTAGTCTTCTGCCCTTTCAATATAGCCGATGATGGCTCCTACCATAGTAAAAATATTCTTCTGTGTTTACAATACAACTGCCACAAAAATATTTGGGACAATCCTACTTCGTTTCGCGGATTTTCAAAAATATTTATTTTCGAGTGTTAATCATTATTCACCACATCTGTGCACTATATTGATATATTTAGAATTTTGAAGATTATATTTCATAGTTTGGTTTGAAAAATGAAGTTATTTTATATAATCGTATAGATATGATTTTAAATAATATTTTGACATCTCTTAATTCTTATTAATAATAATAATATCTTATAATATGTTCATTAGGGGGTATCGAAAAACAAAAATTTTTAGTAGCGGAAACGTAATAGGTGGGAAAAGTTGCCTTTTAGGCTCAATAATAAGTGTGCAAAAGCACGAGTCTGACGAAGTTCGCCTTGGGCCTGACCAAATAGCTCAAACATGCGAAATTTTAGTGAAAGTTGCTTTTTTTTGGTAAGTTAATTTTTTGTCGGAGCATACATACATTTGATTAAATGGCTGTTTTAATGTGTTTTCATTTAAGAACAACTATATTAAACCATTAACACCGAATACGACGAGATATCATAAATTAAATTTTTTTTACATATCTAGAGGCAGTTAGAAGGTTGGTTGAAATGAAATCGAAAGCATTTTAATTCGAGATTGATTAAGAGACAAAGGTTCCCCAAGCGCCGAACGCGGCGAACCTTTGTCTCTTAGTTCATTGACCGCCGAGTTCCTTTTTTCTCTCTTCGAGATTGATTGAATATTTACATCTATTTGCTAAAAATGCATAGATTACGAATGATGACTTCTAATAAAAATTCCCTTGTCGATGGTAACATGTTCAATTTCAAACCAGCCTCATCATGTCCAAATACAAATGAATTTATCACGCGCGTGATGAATTTGGTAGAAAAAGTGAAGGATGAGAATGAGGACGGATGGGTGAAGGTTGGCAAACTTGGATAGAGCGTGAGAGTTCTCAATAAACTGAAATTTATGCTCTTTTCAATGAAAGAGTAGTTAAGAAAAAATGTGAGAAAACGTTTTGTCTTTTTAGCTCTAGTGATCAAAAGCATCGAAGGTTAAGAGTCTAAGATTTCTCATCCGCATGTAAATAAAAGTATACTACTAGATTTCTTATAGTGTTATATTTTTATAAATACGAGATATTCTTTAATAGTCAGAATTGCCTCTGTTTTCCCGTGACTCTGGGTGAAATTATTTAGAGATATAACACGAAATCTTAATGGAATATTTCAAATTTTCGATGTATGTCAAGACCAGCATATAGTAAAAAAACATCCTGTTTCTGCCAAATTTTGGTCAGAATTATAATTTTAAAAAATCATCGATAAAAATGAGTTATATTGTTATAAATAACTTTTCATGATGCAGAAAAATAACATCTTCTAAATAGATATTTGTTTCTGAGTTGAAAGTATTCACAAACTGTAATATCATTACCAACAACGAATTAAATTACAACTTTAACTACATTCGAAAAATAGGAGCCGAAAATATCTCTCTCGAGTGCCCAAATATCAACTAATACCATCACCATATAAATGAGAATTCAAACTCCGCTGAAAAATCTTTGATGAGAGATAAGATAATATTCATTTGTTATGTACTTTTAAAAATTCTGTTCTCTTTCACTGTCGTTAAATTTTCATTACACATTTTTTAATATAATGTGGTAATAGATTGTAATCTTGACTATGCTTTTTTGTCGATAATATTGCTCAAGTTAAGTGCTATAATCGTTCGCATGTGGGTGTATATCTATGTAGAATATATGTAGTTCATAAAATTCATTATTCTTCGAACCCCTGAGTATGATAGCATAGCTATCGAAACGCGTATTGGGTGAGTCCCAAAGTCCCTTGGTAGTCCGTGACTTCCAGTTCCATCCCTTGCAACTAGTCTGTACACCGACAATCGGCTATCGGTGCTTTTTTCAAACCTCATGTACAGAGCATGCATGTACGTATTTACAATTTATGCTGTTTGGATAGAAAGGATTTATAATCTACGCATTGAAATCGACATATTAAGGAGGTAGAAAACGAAATTGAATAGGAATAGTGTCAAAACGTGTGGTAAACATAAATATTACGAAATAAATAAAGTTTTCTTGTGCAAGACTGAATGGTACGTATTTCTTTTCAGACTAGTATCATGTAATAGCTTCATAATGAATGTCTATTTCCTCCTGTTTGGTAATCCCGTTTCAAAATAGATGAATGAAAAGGGTAACCACAATTTCTCTTCGGTTCTTGGTGATACGGATGAGTGCTGCGAACAACTCATCAGAAAGCCGTGATATTGGAGAGCGCAAGGACCTTTTCGACGCTATGGAACGGTTGGTGGGGATAGGTTAGTTTGGGAAGAGCGAGTGGGGGAAGGGATGCGTGATGGAGGAGAGGGACACACTCTGATTAGCCACTGCTTGCCAGCATCTCTATCACATCCTCCTTTGTTTTCTTCCGCGTGGCATTTTCTCCAGGAAAAAATCGTGAAATCATTGTTGCGTCACGGACGCGCGTGATCTGTTCCAAAAAAGAAAACCTCGCATTACGAAGGTGATTTTGAAGGGAAAGGGATAAAGGAAATTGAAGGACTGTTTTCAAAATGAGGTGGTGTAACGCGGTGGTGGAAATTTTCGTGAGAGGAATTTCGTTTCTGTCGCAGCAATCCAGGTTAAGCGATGACTGCGTGCGAAATGGAGATGGGACGATACTAAAATTTTTACCGATTCTGATTCAGTTCTCATTGGGTCTATAATCACCGAATTCCGATACTTACAGTGATTAAAATTCTTTACTGTAAAGTAAGCGAGATACTCTGCAGAACAACAGTTCTGCTAATTTTCTTTTTATATTGCATATTTTAAATTTATTTTATAACATACAATAACTGAAGTAACAAACTTAAAAAGAGATAAAAATATTATTTGAGGCTGAAACGAAAACTAACAGAACTCATATAAAGTTAGAAAATTGAGTAGAAACTCGAAGATTCTATTTTTGACAAGGATTTAGTAAAATAAATGCCATAGAATCGTTATTAAGAGCTATTGATCTTATTTTTACTGAATTTATAGATTCATAAGTATTTATCTATTAATTTTAGGACTCGAAATGGAAGATTGAGTTTTAAATTGAAGATCTCAAAGATTTGAGTAGTCTTTTGAATCGGAAATTAGATTTAAAATTCTCCGTTTCCGACTCCAAAAAAATCCGATATTTCAGATTTCCGTTTCCAATCAATCGTCCCTCATTTGGTGGAAATACAACGGAAAGAAGTCTCGAAGAACGATTGATTTCCAAAGATTAAAGACCAAAGATGCACAGTTCAATCGAGCCTTAATGTAGATAATTTATTATTAATCAGAAATAAGATGTAAATACAAGTTAGCTCTTGAAAGCGGGAGAATATAAACTGAAAACACTCGAATTATATCAGAAAATTTCATCCAAACATGTTTTATTCTCAGCTTCGAATCGAATAATCCAGATTATTTAGAACAGAGTTGCATAAACAGATAGAGAGAGAATTGAATTGTTAGGCATTCGAAGCGAGAAATCTTTGACAAATTATCTTCTTCAAAATGCTTTGCGACAGTTTCTTACCTAGGCGAAAGATACTAAGTTCTAATGTTAGAAGAATGGATCGTGTGATTTTTGGATTGCGCTGCAAATCTTAAGCGATATTAATGATTTGTTTCGTTTTAGTATTCAAAGATACAATCTTAATTTTTAAAACAAGGCCTACAAGAAAATATGAATATATTCACAAAAATCCAACATTTGAAAACTCGTTACCAATAGATTACGATCGTTCTATACCTTTAAATGTCAAACGTTTCTGTAAGAAATTTGCTCCTAAAACACAGTAAGATTGAAATGATGCAATTACAATACCAATGCAATATTGGTTTTTCGTATAAATTTGTGCAAAGACTCTTATGAAAGCTCTAATCGCATCCTATTGTTTAAACCCGCGTTACTCGACCTTTTTGATCTCATTTCTCTCTTTTCCATGTTAGATAGCTAGGCCCCAACAAGATAAAAAGAATTAAGTTTTCTAATGGAAGTTTTTAATATTTTACGGATACTTAGAACGAATTTTAGTGAAAATATCGTTTATTTTATTTGCAATGAAGAAAAGTATTAGAAAAATCAGAACCGATAAAAAGAGAGTATAAAATAAAACGTCATCAACTCGCTGGATTCTCACCGCACCGACTTAAAAGCCTCACTTGTGGTACGTGTTGGGAAACACTGGTTTAGATGATAGATAGAAGCTATTCTCGAAAATGTGCCAAAATCGCAAAAAAAGCGTGAAATGAAAATTTCACTAGAACGTTGATTTCAGATGAAGGACGGAGATGAACTTTCAAACGGAAGATTTCCGATAAGCTTTCCTGAAAAATCTGCGGCACTCAAGGGCAAGAACTTTACATTCAGTGCGATACAGTTCTTAGACAAGGAGTTTCTGCTTCCAACAGAGAAATGTTCGTAATCCGAACGCCAAATTTCTTTGATTTTTTTCAATTCTTTTAGGAATATCTGAATGAATGGACACTGGTGCATACAATATTTATCTTCTGTAAGAGCATCTTTGTAGCTTAGAGGACGAAAGTGACCTTGAGAAAAATTCAGTAGTGCCTCTTTCTATCATTAATCATCGATGTAAATCAATAAGAATGAAGACATGAGTTAGAACGGTTTTTATTAACAACTTTATTTGCGGTGTTACACTCGTTTAATTTTTAATCCTATAACAGCTTGCAGTAAAGAAAGATTTTAATTGATAAACGTCGAGAACATAAACATTTCCCCTTAAAATCCATATTTTCGCTCATTTACATCTTCCTACAATTGTCCATAATGAAGATAACATAGATGTTATACCAAAGGAATTGCGCTTTTTTCTCTAACATATTTCTTATCGCTATTGTGAGCTATATCTTTCGATTGATGCCGTTGCAGTGACTAAAATCAAAAAATTATGGGTAACACATCAGCGTAATACTTGGCGACAGGTGTACATACAATTATATGAAAATTTTCAGCGCTGAAACCACTCTTTATGGTTGCTTGCACATTTTATGGTACATTTGCTATAACACAGATGAATAATTACCTTAATTAATGAGGAAAATACGATTTTACGATCTGATAAACAGTGGATAATTATGCACCTGATAACAAGCAGTATAGACAATGTTGCAATTCGTATCTACGCAGTTTCTCTATCTCTGTTGTTAAATATAGATGAAAAGAAGTAAGCTCCTGGTTGTAGCGTTAAGATGTATCTTTTAGTAGATAATAGAAAGATTAAGATAGCAGATGAAGTCTGTATATATCGGCTTATCTATTGTCGAACGGAGCCATAACTGAGCTGTAAACTTGAGAATATACTGAACCTGATTGAAAATCGACACTTAAAAATAATAATTTGATGCCCTGATAGCAAGCAAGTGCAATCTCTTCGGTCCTATCTACCTGATGCAGTTGAGCGATTAAGAAATCTCCCTGCTTATTAGATGGTCTTACTTGAAAACAGTTCATTATATGTTTCTCGTATATTAAATACAAAGATGTTGAACTTCCAACCAGCCAGGGAATGTGATGCAATAAATTCTAAACGTTGCAAAAACGCAATTAGAAGACTAAATTCGAGGGAAATCATTAAGCTGTTGGAGAAATTGGTTCGGTAGGGAGAAAGACGCTGCAGGTGGACGCACGCAGGAAAAGAGTGACTATCAGAGCGGAGGATTTCATTGGCGAACTAATTCATTCCGCCATATGACCCTAACGAAATAATTATGAGCGGTATCACAGGAGAAAAGCTCAACTCTCCCGAGGAAAAAGTGCAGCATTTGCGAAATTCAGAAGCTGCCAGTATCCGCATAAAATGGTATGGAACAAATGCGAAGGGGTATTGAGAAGACCACATCCCGCTATTTAATTAATGTATTATTATTTATAGTTTTTAATATATTTATATTGAATTGAGCAGATATATATGTGATACGTTAAAAAGGTATTGATTGCAGAAGAATTCATTTTTTTAGGAAATTTCGTTTAAATTCCCATAATTTCTCACTCCAGAAAGCCCTTTTTTCATAATCATTTAATTTAACTGAGTACAAAATATAATTCAAAGGGAGGTAGTGTAATCATAGTTACCGAGAATGTCGATTATTTCTTGAAATTTCGCGAATATATTAAGATAACTGCAGGAGTGGATAGATCTATTAAGGTGTAGCCGGTGAGATAATGGAAATATAATTCTGGAAAATAATTCTATAATTTGTAACGATATGAATTTGGTAAGGCTGCAATATGCTGGGATTACGAATATTTTTTCTTCGTTTCATATTACTCTTTCTCTCATTCGTTTGTTCAGATTCACCGAGGAATGAACAGTCTTCTTTTGTCTAGACACTATCTGTGCTATCATTTCCTTATCACGGTGAGATTTTGTTTAAAATAAAAATATAATGTCCTTTGACCATAGAACTTTATTTTAACGATGTTCGGTTGCAGGTGTAGTTTCTTCAAGCAGAATAATAAAGAAGAGATTGAGCAATTATTTTTCATTGAAGAGCCAATTTCTCAAAAATATCTATTATCATTCTTATGCAAGCTTACGAATTTGTATCTGTATTTAATATTGTATAAAGAATGTACATATAAATAGGATTATTTATATTCATTAATAAATCAAATATTATTCTCAAGTATGAAATTTTTTATAATATCTTTCTTCAAAATATTGTTAAATGTATGAGACATTTTATATTATGAGTAGAAGATGTATTCTGTTTTCTGTTTAGGATAATACATATGTTTATCTTGTTTTATTTCTGATTTTCGAAGTTAATGATTACTACTCACGCACTGTATAAGTGCACAAATTAAGTGCAATATCTCGTATTTATACGACTTCAGATCATGTCAATTACTTTAGACTCAAAATGTTTACTTTTAAAACGAGCGATTCTTGAAATTTCTGAACGTCTCTCGTCAAGAGGATCCCATTTTTAGATAATCTTAATAAAATTTTGATTGCGTCAACTATGACTAATAAAGTTTATTTCTCCATGCCACAAATCCTTGACTTCACCTTTTTTTCCATTCTTCGCACGGGCTTCATAAATTTTTAATAGAACCTCAGATTCCTTTATATATATGTCCCTTATATTCTCATATAACGCGTTCTTTACAGCTTCTCGAAATTCTAGTCAGGGTTAATGAAACGCATTTCTTTTAAATTCTTAGTAGATTGCCGCAATATCGCCTTCAACTTGCTAATGCCAGTCAGCGTAAGATACAAATTCATCTTTTTGTGATTCTGACCAACCTGAGCACTACATCATCAATTCATTTCATGAAGCTATCATCACACACTGACAGAAATGTCTAAATGCACTCGTTCAAACGCTAGCAAGACTAAAAAGGCCCTTGGCCTACATTTGCAGCTTATGGTGTATTGCTGTCATATCGCTTACAATCTTCGCAATAGACATTCCTACCGAAGACAGACGTAATTTCATACATTAACCTAATAATTTTAAAACGAAGAGTGTCTTTTTCTGAATGAGTCTGGATGCATTTTGCTAAGGTAACGAGTGTTATCATGCTGATAAATTGAAAATTTATTCTGAAATTCTTGAAATTTTATTTAAAGCTCGATTTCTTTCAGGAATCATCTGCTTTCACTAATTATAAATTATTGATCGTGTCAGTGTTCATAGCGAGTCTTTGATATCTAAGAATATTTCTTATGCTTTTGGTCTTTAAACCTTTTATCTCACAGTCACAGCTAAGCTGTCTGGTACAGCGAAGGAAAACCTATATTAGCTTAATATCTTTTCACTGATTCCTTTGTTTGTCATAACTGTATAACTAGAAATTGATATACAGTTCGGTGTAGATGTACAGGGTAGATCTAGAAACTCTCCAACAGGGTGCGGCATGTGCCAAGAAGGGGAAATTTTAAGACAATTTCCCTATAAACTCATCTCCAATTATCTTTAAAAATCCCACCTTGTCGTGATAAATGTAGATGTATTATGATCTGGAAAATATTCTCAATCTGATTTTTAATCAAGTTCCTCATCAGAATTTAAACAAATTGCGAGTTCTACAAAGGGGGGCGGATCGCCCCCCTTTGTAGAACTCGCAATTTTCCCCCGTCAATGTCTGTCTGAGTAACATTTTTATGGAGTAGTAGTCAAACGTATTGCAAGAATTTTCTATCAGAGGAATTTCATCAAGATATCTCAAAACTGTGGGAACAGTTATGAAACGAAAAGGACAGAATTCGCGGATAAGAATATCAAGTATAGTTGGAGAACACTACTGTCAATCGTTGAAAGGATCAAGAAAATGAAACAAAATCAAGAAAATAAACAGAAATGATTTCTACTTCATAAGGAACAATCAGATATTCTTTAATTAATGCGGATGAACAAAGAGAGTACGTTTGATGAGTCATGAGTGATCGAATAGCAATGGAATTGTGAGAGGAGATTGGGAAGCTAATAAGAGGGCCAAAAGAATGGGGAACCGAGAAGAGAAAGTTGTGATTGCTACCACTTCGGTTTTAGCAAAAAAATATAATAGCCGAAAAAATACAACAAGTCCTTCATTTCGCAAATTAGCAAATTTCGCAAGTAAATTCATATTCTAATTATGAAGGACAAATAATTCGGGAAAGCTTCAGAATTTGCATGAATGAGTTGTTTTTGTTATTGATAGCCATGCATAGTCTTAGCCATTGAAGTTCAACCCTCGGAATTGATATTCTTTCGGGAAGCACCAAAATTGGGTCAAATTTGACCCACCATATCTTTTGAGTTAAACGCTCATTTTTGCTGACTGAAGGAAATTTGGTGCAACTTTCCTTTTCGTGTGGAGCAGCTTTTATTTTCCAATAGATCCCTTTCTCCCCCTTTGCATGAAACGATCTTTAAAGAGATCTGGAGTCATTGACAGTCCTATTGAATTCATCTTGACTTTGTAGGCCTCGAATAATGCGTTTCAGGACTACGGCAGTTGAAAAGATTAAATCACAGAACAGATTTAGTAGTTTTCCACAGTATCTATTTGAAGCGACAGTTTTAGCTTCCGCAAAATCATTATCAGGTGGAAAGTCCTGAGGATAAGTCATGAGACTTTCCTTGGTTACCATGGCTTTCTACTAAGTCACGATTTAGCATATTGATTTCAACGTTAAGAAGATAAATTCAGAAAAGGCATTTCCTTTTTAGCCAAACGGTCGAAATACGATTTCCAAAGATTTCCAGTATAATAAGAAGGTGTACATCCTCTGCTTTCTAGAGACAAAATCAGTGAACCGAGCGAAATCGGGATTAAATATTAAAAAAAAAATATTGGTAGAGGAATGCAAAAAGCCCTATGGAAATTAAATCATTTAAAAATTATAATTAACCATATAACAATGATTTTGGATGATTTTTTACTAATTCTGCATTCCTAAGATACTGTAATCCAGGACTGTCTTATACCAAAAAATTATAAATTCCACAATTTTTCGGAAAGTATGCATTATGCCAAAATTACAATATTCTTCTTTTTACAAATTTTCATCTCTAACACATATCCTAAGTCATGTTTCTTGAAGCACGCCCGACAACATTTGATTCACATTCAACTTAGTTTTTAGAGCAATTTGAAGGCTAATTTTCATTCTTAACGAGACAGATTTTCTAATTAATATAATAAATCTATGATCATGCCTCAGGTAATACATGCTTCGTGCACATGAGCTTAAGCTTCGTTGTTCTTAATTTAGTGACCGATCCATTAATTAGGAGCGAGAAAATCGAACATACTAGCTATCAGCCGCTTCGCCATGACCAGGGCACAGTAAGCTTGCTTCTTATTCACCCTTTCATCTCCCCGTTTTCTGTACCCGTTAATGCGTAACGCACCGGTCGGTTGGAGAGGTCAGGTTGAGGACGGCGCTTGTGTTACAGCAGACCGCAAGTTTCGTGTGCATGGACGTCCACAACGAGGTCGATGGTTTCGGTGTCGTTGCTGCCCCCATGGCAGCCAGAGGAACTTCGTATCGATGGCTTGCTTTGGTCGAGAGGACAATCAAGACAAGAATCCGGCTTACTTCTATCAAAGTATACCCCACTCAGCTATTTTAATGCCAGTAATAGAAAAGTCTTTTTATGCATTATGTTCTCAAGCGAGAAAGAGTTTTAACGATCATAAAATGCACCACTGCTTCTGAAAAACCAAAATACGGAATGTAAATTTGAGACTTGAAAACGACTGAAAGCACTGATATTTAACGACTGAAAGCACTGATATTTAACGACTGATATTTATCTCATATCTATCCCTTGCGCCGAGAATGATGGAAAAGAGCTCCCAGAATCGGCTCCAACAGCGGGATATAGAATGAACAGCTTCGCGATATCTCCATTTTAATATCTTCATTTTCTTTTTGCATAGGTAGCCATCCCAAAATATGGAATAAAAACATATATACGTACAATTTTATAGTATGTGTAATCAGAATTATGTTGTATATTCGTAAATTATAAATGTTTATTAAGTTACATGAATTTCATTACTTCGATATTAGCGATATTTTTTGGGATGAGATTAAGAACATACCTAGTGCGCTTTATGCAGTAAATAAAAGTTTTTTGTGAAAACAAACTCGCTGGTATTTAACTGCCAAAGTAAAGAAAAAGGAAACAATACAGTTGTAAATTCATTTTCGGGTCAAAACTGCATGCTTGGTTGGTTCAATAAAGCTTTTCATCCATATCCTCAAGCATGACCGGTGCCTGATTTCAATTCATAATTTTTGGAGGAAAAAAGTATGTGGTACACGCGTAAATACGGTGTACAGTCGTATAACTACGAGACTCACAGAAAAAAGCAATTCTACGGTCTTTGATTGAGATCGCTAATTCTATTTCCTCTAGTACTGTCGGATTTTCTAATTTCCTCATTAGCTCGGCCACTCAGCCTCAATCCTTTGGAAGATTGTTTTGTTTCAATTTAATGTAATTATTGATTATCATATTATTATATGTATTTGTCTTATATAGTTCATTTCTGCTGAAATATCAGATTAGTTTAAAGTTCTGTCAAATTTAAATATCTGCAGATTATAATATTTTCGGTATTTTACATGAAAGGCCACACTTCGCTTAAGAGAAAGGAAATCCTCCAGATTTAACAAAATATGTGATTCTTATTCACCCAATCGGTCGTATAAAAAAATTAATAATTCCATCGGAATTTAGGTAAAACGCGGTTAATGCTGCCGGTTCTGGATAAAATAACACATCAAGCTAGATGCATATTGACTAAGATAAAAGAATGCTACTACACCGAAGAGATTTTCAGGAATTAAATTCTCAAGTAAAATCGACTGTTGGAAGCTTTACCGAATGAAAATCTATGGCAAGGAAAAGTAGGAATAAAATCCGGCGTAATTCTCTGGTAGGATACCCCACTAAACTATTTTAATGTTAGCCATACATTCTTCCTCTGCATTTACTTCTCACGCAAGAAAGAGTTTCAACATTCGTAAAATACATCAGTTCATTGCTTCCGGAAGACTTATTTTTTCTTATTTGCCAATTCGAAGCAAAAATAGTTCGTCTTCATATCCTCGTTCACGGTTATGAGTTACGTAAATGGACATAAGTTTTGAGTGTATGTAAGATGAATCATGTCTCTCAGATATTATAAATGATTATTAAATAATATAAGTTATCATTCTGATTCATATTATCTTCAATCAGAGCGTATTTTCTTGGAATGACATTAACAAGATATCTTTAACGCTGTAAATAAATGAGTTTTGGGAAAACAAACTTCCTGGTTGTTAGCAGTAAGCTGCCAAAACAAGAAGGGAAACAATACAGACAAACACCTAGAAATTATAACGGGAATAGATAAAATCGTAGTGATAACTGTATTCCGAATTTTACCGTATGTTATTCATCACCTTTAGATATACCTAAAAGGTTATTTTCTCTTTACTTTTCCAAACATTTAAAGTTCATATCCGTTAAATTCCAATAATATAATTAAACTATATGCTATTTATTATTATTACTTAGATTATTTATACTTATTATTACTTATGTTTATTTATTATAATAATTTGTTTTTATTGTTTATTATTACAATTTGTTTTTATTGTTTATTATTATAATTTATTTTTACTACTTATTATTATAATTTATTTTTCAGATTTATTATTATTACTTAATTTTTATAGACCAAATAACATCAATAGAGAAATAATATTTCTAAGATTATTCGAAGGCAAATTATTTTCACCCAAAGGTAATATTCGTGGACTACCGATTAAAATGGATATTTTGGCTCCATTAAATTGTCTCGGTTCGCTTCCCATACCGCGAAGTAACTGTCTGAAGACGTATTTCTTGCGGTCAAAGCTTCGAGAGCTGCCATCGCTCGTTTCCTCTCATCCCTCGTGATTAAAAGGCCGTGACGGAAAATGCATGTGTCGCTCGCTTCCTATATTTCTTCTTCTATGAAGCAACGTTCCGTATGTTTACATATTTGAAATCCATGTCTTTACCTGTCCTTCAGAAAAACCGTGGGGCATTTCTCCATACCTCCTCTCAATTCAACGCGGAAAACCATGTTCTGAGTGATCTAAACTGGTCTTTCGGCTCAGAGGATTGGTAATTTTTTGTCAGGTAGAGATTGAATTTCGAGAAGAATCCAAATCCGTTTAGTGCAAAAATGCCTTTTAATGTATCAGCTATATCAGTTACTCTGAGTTACGCTCAGAAATACAAATTAAAACATAGAATGTATGTGACATTTTTAATGTCTCGGATGGAATCTTTGGATTTTGTTTCAAATTTGAAATATGATTTTCATTGAAAATAAAAACAAATCTGTTATCATCTGTTGCTGGAGAGCCTTGAATATTCCTTAGTGAAATAATGCTGAGCTACTTAACAGTTTCGGATAAACATGATTTCATATACATGAATATTTTCCTGGATATTATCATATTTTTTACCTTTATCTTTGAAAGTCGTACAGCTCAACTCTGAAAGTATGTACACGTCAACTCCTTTCATCCTCGAAAACATTAGTTGATTTAAAGGGAATAGAGTTGAATTATCTCCCGAATATAGTAGACTCCCGCGTGGTTAAGATATACGGAAAAGATGTAAGCTGCTATGAAGTAGTTTTTTAAATGAATCGTGTAATATATCATTATGTTTGTGTGAAATGAAAAGACGTACCATGATAATCTCTCGATAAAATCTAATACGCTATCACGTAGAATAAAATGCTGGTTAGCGTAGAAGTATGTAAAAAAAACACTTGGTGCGTGGAAGAATAACATCATCAGAGTCTGATGATGTCAATACGTTGATGATGATGCATCAAGTCATCGAAGGTTATTATTGCTTCAGTACATAACTCTCTCGGTGTTGACAACAAATGTTATTGTAGAAATACGGTACGAAATATTAGATGATACGTTACGCTTCAACGATCTGTTTCCTGCAATTTCCGTTCAGAAAAGGCCGAATAACACATTTATAAACGGAAATATTTTAGCCTAATTAAACAAACACGTGAAAATTGTTTAAAATGAAAATAAACGGAAACCGTGGAAGTTCTTTCTCAGATCCATATGTATTTCGTAGTGGTATCTAACGGTGGTGGTACTTGGTTCGACTGGTCCGAAACATATTATGCATTATTTCGATGGTTGGTCTTTTGATTAAGATACGGAACGTCAATAAAGGAGCCCAGATTCTTTGGACTCCCGGCCAGGAAAACAAAAAGTGTTAGAAAAGAGATGATGTGATGATTTATATTAGAACTCCACAAAAAATATGAGTCCTGCAGCCTGCAGTAGCACTAGAACTTGCGTGTTTGAAACCCTCGCACAGCGTTTGGGACAGAGGTATCAAGCAGCAGGTGTCTAGACTTCTAGAAAAATCGTCCAAATGGTTATCGTCATACATAATCACTTAGGGGTAATACCTATTTAAATTAATCCCATGCTTAATTGTCTTTTTGTAGCACATAAAATAACACATGTCTAATTCAGATTATTATTTTCGATGCTAAAATGTAAATGGAAAATTCTGGTGACCAATAAACTCATTTTAGGATCTTTTTGAATAAATTACTTTCGTAGATGTCATTTTAAATATGCCTAGATTAATAAAGCGTAGATAAAGAAAATTGATAAAAATTCATTCTAATCCAATAGCATCGCTGAGTTAATTATAAAAATACGATTTTCTTTACCTCAAATTGGACCTCATGTAGTCGTTTCGGAAGTTGAAAATATCACTTCCTTTTGGTTAGTGTAATTTTCAGTATGCAATCAAACCAATTTGGAATCAAGTTGCTACGACTCACATTCAAGAAAATAAACTTAATGATTTCCATAATGTGCCACGGAAACTTTTGCGCTAGAAATGATTCTTATCCATATTAATGTTTACAGTTTTTAATAGTTATCGAAATTCGTCTTTAAATGAGCTACTTTCGCTTGGATTTAATTATAAAATCATATTTTCACCATGAAAAGTACTACTTTCCAAAGAGATAGTCATCAATAATTTTTTTCCACTTACGCCACCACCCACTCTCGGATTCATGACATTTTATCTTCTCTTTTAGCGTCATTCAGCTTAAGATGGATGGTAAGAGAATAGGAATCAAGAAGGTCACTTCGGTAGTTTTGTTTTTTAAACACGTACATTGACAGATAAGGTCAACCCGCAATATAAGTTTCACATCGGCAATCGATTCAAAGATGACTTACATCTTTAATGTACGCTTTTGTGTTCTCGTCTTTGTTAAAGGCTTGGGTAACTTACTTTATTATCTTTGCTTCATTTTATATATTTTGTATTTTGTCAAAGAAAGCCAGTAAGAATGCAACAATGTTCATCTTTTTCACATGTAACCATATTCCATTTATTTACTCAATGAAATCAAGGATGAAACTCTGACTTTTGACTGATTGACTGGGACTGTCCGGATATAACGCATGGTCTCGGTGACTTTTTCTGCTGTCCCTGTTTGATGGAAAAACTCGGAAGAATACAGAGTAAGATATGGAGAGTTACTAGTATAAGTAGAATTACTAATATACTAAATACTAATATACTGATTACTAATATACTAATTACTAATATTAGAATTAGAAGCGCGAATTACATGCGAATTTTCATGGTAAGTATGATGTTGCACACATTCCGCATGAAATTTACACAGACTAATTTTAAGTCTTAAGGCAACGTTCCGGTTTCGTCCCGGTTTTAATCGGTTCAGGATTCGATAATTTTCATTGATATACTATTGTAATATGGCAACCATTTCTATACTGTTGAAATGCTGAAACAATATAGGAACTTCTTAAAAATTGTTGTGAGTTACGAGATTCCAACATGCAAGCAGAAATATCTTACAGTTATTTTCATTTAATAATTGTTACGTTCATATTACTCAACTTCATGTGTTTTTTATGACTATGCATTTAATTACAGACAAGGATTACAATTATTCGGCACTCAAAAAGATACTCAGGAGACAGGGACGGACTTCAGAGGCCCTAAGCGCAAAGACCAGATCGGGGCTCTCACTAGGAATTATGGGGGTAAAAATTCAATTTTTTCGTAAACAAATATAAAAAAACATGACATAGAAAACGTCTCATTCCTACGGTAAAAATAAACAAAAAAATGAATTAAAAATCAAATTTCTATGAATTACCATCGATGATGGATATACTACATTACATAATGGTGTAAATAAAAAAATCCCATAAACATGGCGCAGACTTACTCGATATACTCAAAATTCTATCTTGAAGAGAAAAACAAGAAATCCTCTTATATCTAAACGCTTTTTATGTCTAAAAATATTGAAAAAATATAGTAAGCTATTATGACTTCATAACACAGTGTTATCCAGGCCCTCACAACCTATTACGTCTAATTATAAATCAGTCTCTGTCAAGAGATAAACTTAGAAAAGGTATTGCGTAATTATGTTGCATCTCAAGACCACATCCTGTTCAAAATCGGCAAATGGAAGATTAGCGAATGCTCAAGGACAAAAATCGTAGTTGCCTTTTGTAACCAGAAAACGTGGAAGGCTGAGAAGAACTTGAATGAGCTCCCTATTAGGAAAGGGAAGCCACAACGCGTCACTCATTAAAGTGAGGATTTTAAACGAGTGTGTGTAATGCTTCCTTTCCGCTTCGAAGCCATTTCAACGAATCACCTCTCGAAAAATCACCTCAAGTTCACAGTTCAATTCTATATTTTCCATTGCATTGCACGTGATCGCTCACCCGTGATGAAATAACGAAGCCTCTGTGAGTTACTCACCGTTGCTCATTTTCAGCACGCATTGACTGCATTTCTCAACGAAATATCTGCCCGCACCTGGCCAAGAATTTTATTCGATAATGAAACCGAACTCTCCGCTACGATGGATATCTTTCCCATCATTACTACGCTCAGCTGAACGAAATACGTTAAGCGTTATCTAAAAAAATTAGAGAAAAAGAACAGCTCATTAAGGTCAGTTCTTAAAAATTTCAGAAAAATATCGATTCATATATTAATGTTGTTAATTCCTATTGTATAATTCTATTAATTAGGTTTTCGCCAATAAAATAATCTATCAAACAACTGTCAGTATGATACTGCCAGGCTGAGAGGGGGTTCCGTGAATGTATCTGAGCCCTCAGTCTTAGGTAGGCCCATTTTGAAAAGTAACTCTGTTATTTTATAGAGAGTAAACATTTTACCTAAAAGAAATTTTTTGTGTCAATATCACGCTTTATGAATTAACAATTACTCTCCACATGGGCAAAGGAAGCTAAAAAAGAGGGCCCCTGGGAATTTGTACATTTGAGGAGGAATAAAATAAAATATACGAAGATTTCAATGATAGATCTCATGTTTAGATAGTTTCCAATAAAATTATACGTATAAATTTTCATTTTAAGTTATGACGCATCGCACACTTGTCATGAAATTAACCCAAAATAATTGTAAATCCTATGTCAGCGGGCTGGTTTAACATATTTCGGAATTCTATGAGTTCCAGTGTCTTACCATTAGGATATGATAACATTTATACATAAATACATATGATATACATATGATAACATTTATACATAATCAAACTGCTGAATAAATATATTTAATATGTATAACTTCATGTATATAGTCGTTAATTACGAGATTCTAACTAGTAAGGCTCCCCTTAGGAGAGGTCCGACCAGGAATACAGCAGGTAGAAATACCATTCGTCCTATCCTATCTCTGTCTTGCTTCTGTTGAGTATTATTCAGGAAGGAATTTTTTTATTAAAATGAATAACAGTTGCATAATTTCCTTAAAGTTTTGCGCATTTAGACCAATCGAGTTAGTGAGAGGGATGTATAACCTCAACCAAGTCGTTTTGAAAAAGTTTTTCTTCTTGATGCGTTGGGGAAACCCAACCTTACGTAATTCAAGTTTATTTATTTCCAGTGATATCCAGCTGGTGTATCAGTTTCTTAATAACGCTCGCAATCTTATGAATTCGAACAAATGTTTTCAGTGGGAAGTCTTTATGAACACTACCGAAGCCTTTTAACTGGCTGAAAATGTTTTAATGTTAGCAAATAATAACGAGGAATCATATCAGATAATACCCAGAAGGGTGATTCAGAGGAGCAAAACTATTCGATACGTTTAAGATAAAAAGTCATTGAGAACTGTTTTTCCGTGACGCGAAAAAATTTAAATGGATAGGTTTTTCTGTACTCTTTCTCAATCAGTGTATTTACAAAAAAATTGAGTTACTCTAGGACGCGCTCCCATACGTGAAGTAGACCCTTCCTTGGGGTAGGTTCAGGGAAACGAGACCTTTACTGTTCGTGTCCTAAAGGCATTCATCATTGGATTACATCTATCATTCGCGGAAGAAAGTAGAAATGTTGCATGTTTGTTATCGCCGCGGAATCTTACGGAAGGAAGAGGGGAATTTATGCTGGCGTACCTTTCGCTAGAAAACTGCTTTTCGATCTGACGTTTGTTTAGAAACTACAGGTGATTCACAGTCGGTCAACTTTCTTTTTCTTTCCAGAATTGTTCCATGAGACGTAATAGGCACTGTTTCATGAATGTAACATTCGATAAACCATAGAGTGATTTAGAGGAAGCATGGCATTTCTAATTTAACTACTATATCTTTGTTACATACAACACTGTTCTTGCCATAATTATCAATATGGTTTGATGAATTAAAGTAGCAGGAATCTAGTTTCTGACTATATAATCGTATTTGAATTAAAGTTAATCTAATCTGAAATCTTTTTCGAGTTCACTGCCTGCTTTTATTCTTTTGCAATTGAAAAGTTGCTTTAATGTGTAACTCCTTCCCTGGATTTGTTATAATAATTTACCTTGACCTGAAAATAATTAGGAAATCAATCAATCGTACTAATTTGCTTGTAGCTTTCATAGCAGCATGAAAGCAATGTTCTTGGCATTAGTGAATTATTGATATCATATTCATATCCACCCATATATATATTCCATGAAGACAATAGAAATAATTGGAGAGCATTTGGCACATGAAATCTTACACATTTCCAGAAATATCAGTTAAAGTAGGGGGAAAAGAAGTATTAGAAGATATTGGCATAAAATACTAAATTAGAAGCTGATGATAAAAGAGGAACTTTAAAATACAAATTTTAGAAGTAGGCAAATTTGAGGATATACTTATTCACCAATATAGGACATGTTGAATTTATTAATTTTAGCATTTGGTGAAGCTTATGGTAAATTTGTAGTAATAAGTAATTGTGGTGAAAGTTTGGTGAAGTAAGTGGTAAATTTTGAGGAAGTTATCCCCTCTCTCTCCCCATTCCCTAAATCAGCAAATGAAATAGTAAAGGCATTGTTATAATATGATAATAATCCAATATTAAAATAGTAATTCAAAATAAAATAAAATAATTCACAATTACTACTTGTCAAAAACTTTTTTACTATGTAATAGCATCCCTCCAATAAAAATACCTTCAGCTTGATTATAAACATATCGATAGGTGTTATATTTGTGATGTTGCTTGGTAAGCAATTGTACATTTACCCACAGTGAATAGGCTTTTCAGGGAGATTAAGCTCCAATGTTGATTGATATGGTTAAGTGTATTGATTCTTGTACAGTTTTCTCTATGTCGCTATCAATATTTAATTCACATAATTTTATTAGAAGATGATATATGTATCATAAATGTCTTCAGAAATACATCACAAAGACAGGGCTAAAATATTTATCTAATCTATAATTATTTAAGTTTAAATTTATTGGAAATTCAGCATGTTCTATTAGCTGCATTCAATCAGTTTTTATGTCAGGATCACTCTGAAAGAATACCTTCAGACTTATGACACTGTTAAATTTTACAATAACCATATTCTAAACTCTTGGAGCATACAGCTAAAAAAATAAAAACTCATGAGAGGTTTTGTTAGGATCTTCTATGATGTACTAAAATGTTGTGAATATAAATAGAAAAAGAGTAATTTTGGAGATTTCAAATGAAGTTCAGCCAGTTTCTTAAGAGATGTAGATAATATAAACTCTCATTGACAATAGATATAACCAAATACTCTATGGATACCTGTTTTAATGTCTTTTAGTACAAGTACTTCAATCAGTCCAATGAAATATTCTCATTTAAAAAAAAACTTTTCTAACCCTATTCATGCTTTACTTCATAGTTTAAAAGCAAGATATGATTTGTTAGCAGTAATGCCATTTCTCATAATTGTTAGAGCAGCTTTCTGAATGATTTTGAGTGATTATGTGATATGACTGAAGAATGATAAAAAGGCCATCAAAAATTAGATAAAGAATTCTATTTTAGTTCACTTTGATTCATAAATTTATGGCACTGAACTTCAAGTCATCATGTGAATCAATCATGAAATAAAAGCTTCCTAGATATGGTAAATAAAATATATTTCAAGGAATCATGAAAATATATTCCCTTAAGTATTGAAAAAGAAATTACTCAAAAAATGTTTATCATAAGTAAAGATAGTTATTTAGACAACTATCAAAATATCAAAAATCCAGGACCTACCAAGAGGGGGAATCATAGATTCTCTCATTGAAAAGGGGCCCCATCTACAAAAGGCAACTCTTTGTATAGCAAACAGCAAACTATACAACTGTAAGAAATTTTTTGACATCATATATAAACATTATTTATGAAGAATCACTTATTGCATGGGAGCAATAGTGGAGAAGGGAAATTTTACACCAAGATACCCTTTTCTCCAGTCCATGCCTTTCACACATTTGAAGGGAAAAATATACATAGTAATATTGCTAAAAGTGATTTGACTGCTGAAGTCATTTTGCACCTATGGAATCCCACTGAGAACTGAAACCCAGGACAGTTTTCACCAATGGCAAATGTGAATTATAGGGATTTACATAAATGTAAGGACCTTTCACTTTTTCTGTTCTACATATTCTGAGCTATGTATCAATCTTAATTATAATTCATTCTCTTTAGCCATGGATGATGGACCTCTAAAGGCAAAACCATTTGTTATCAAAAATGTTTAGTTCTCCTAATGTAAAGCTTGGTTAGTCTATGTCTTTATATTCCTCTAAAACTGAGTTTTCTTCTGCCTATTGGTGCATCATTAAAAACTTGTATCCCATCTTCTTCTCTATGCCCTTGAATGATTGCAGTTGTACAAAAATTTCAGTATAAACCCTGTAGTTTATGATTAGAAAAATCTACCAAATCCAACCATGCTCTCTTTTCCTTGACTTGGAAAAGAAAAGGAGCAGTTAAATACTCAATGATCTAATTCATATTAAACCAAACAAATAAATACATAGAGCCTTCACTTGATTTTTGATACCAGTTATCCTCAATAGTGCACAGTGAATGTAAATGTGTGAAATTTGTCATTTATATAACAATAGTATCTCCTTATTTTCAGTTAATTCACATTTATGGGGAAATGGGAAATTTTAGGAGGATTTCTTTCTCATCTTCAGGAGAACACTGGGCACTGTCAAAAATTATTATTTATGCTAGACTCCCCTATAGTATTGCCACCTGACAAAGTGGATGAATGGTAACAAAAAAATAAAACAACAGACAATGAGCATTACTCCAGCCTTCCAATCCTAAATTAAATCCTTTTCCAATTATCAAAAACTATTATCCTATGTAGAGGATAGCTTGCATTTCGTCTACTTTACTGTAAGTAGTAGGACATTCCTATTTCATTTCTGTAAAATTATCTCTGCAACAACATTGCTGAAATTGATTCATACAGTATACAAAATTCAACCATTTTAATACTCTTGCAGTTGATTAATTCATTACTTACACCAATACCTTCTCATTACTTTCATCTGGTTCATCTGATAATATATAAAGTAATGGTTCTTTTTTCCATAATTTTCCGTATACCTTGTTTGAACATCATATTTCAACCATACAAATATCTTACTCAAAAACCTTCTTTTCTCTTATTTAAACATAAGATTATTCTGGCTATGTTTGTGTTACTTTTTTTATATCTGGCCTCATTCATTTCATTGAGTATTTATTTCAATTAGTTTCATTCTAAGTTTCCTTTCTTATACATCAGTAATCATTAAAAGTTGACCATTTTATTTTGTTATTGCTCTATTCTCTCTTCTGCATATCATTTTAGACTTGCTGCAATTTTTCATCCTTTCTTCACAGTTACTTTTTCAACTTTTCACATAATTGTTTATCATTTTTACATGCTACCTTTTTCCACTTGGTTTATCTAGTTTCTATTTTCTTTCAATATCTCTAAACTATCTCTTTAGGGTAAAAGTAAGGAAATATAAGTCCTTGAGTGGTATTCTTTTAAAGGATATGGCCTGGAATTCAAACTAAAGAATGGCTTGCACAACATCATGACCCCAACCATGGATCAAAATCAAGGCAACTTTTGCCATAAGTAAACTACCACAAAATACCCACTTGGTCCCTCTATCCAGGATTATACCCTTTATATGCACATATTTTCATGCACTATATCTATATATTATTAGTATGTTTTTTACTTGAATACCATCTGCCTTTAATTTTTGGAAATGAGATTTTTGTAAATGAAAAGTTTTAGTGATGTCTTCAAAACTTTTTCTATAAAATTAAACTATCATAAGAGTTTATACAATACTATCTTAAAATTTCCTTCATGCATCAATAACATATTTTATGTCTATGTTCATCAGGTGTTTTTCTGGTTAAGCATTTAATGTTATTTCCTTGAAAACATTCTTTTCTGGGCACAGAAAAACAATTTTCTGTACATAGCTGTCAGGAGAAATATATTTATCTATTCTATGATCTTCTTTTCCAATTTTTATATCATACATTGCATTGCATGTTATTTGCCTTGTTTCTCAGTGATTCTTTGATATATTGGCTGTAATACATCAAAAAATTATATATGGTCTCTCATTTTTGGGCTGGGACATTTATTCCTTTATGTATTCACTTCATTTTTCTATTTTCACATTGATTTATGTTGAGCTTTTGTATTTAAAGTTTAAATAGATGGAAACCTTTCCAAATGCTATCTAATTTTAGGGTAGTGACTATTTATGGGATTCAAATTGAAAACCATGCTCAAGCAGGGCAAATAAAACTAACTGAAGTTGAAGCTATCAACTCTATTTAAAAGTATAGTTGCATGTAAAAAATATAACAATAAACTTTTAAATCTCTCTTTCCTCCTCTGTAATTAATCTATTTGAAATATTCTCTAAATAATTTACAATTCTTTCATTTCTCATTTGAAGCTTTAAAATCAAAACTTAGTCAGTTGAAACTTTTATAAGGTGAATAAGCAATTTTATATTATCTGTTATAATCAAATCAATTACTGGCATGTTTGTATGTGACATATTTATTCATGAAGTTCCTCGAGTTTTTCTCCATGACCATGATCTTATCCCTTACTAGGA
The DNA here is from genome assembly GCA_036926295.1 of Pachydiplax longipennis. NCBI lineage: Eukaryota > Metazoa > Arthropoda > Insecta > Odonata > Libellulidae > Pachydiplax > Pachydiplax longipennis. The sequence continues at coordinate 26,715,926 of JAVFKF010000012.1, forward strand.
ATTGCTTTTGGAACTGTGTTCGATTTAATAAATTGTGAGTCACTCGGAAACTCAGGAAATTGAAATGCTGTACTGATCGAATTTCTGCTATTTTGCTATTTTTTTCAAGTTCACTTAAAATTTTACTATACTGTCATCTTTCAATAAGAGTTACAAAAAGGGCTCTCATGGGTGATTAATTTTTTGTGCACCAATGTTATTCATAAAGAAATCCATAATACTTTGTAGATAATATAATCTATAGCCTCGGCCGAGATATGGTGGAAAAGTAAACATCTGCATTCAGTTTGTAGATAATGTTTTGATAAAGAGCCTGCATGAGAAATGGGTCATTTAGAAACATAGCCAAGTTAATCAAAGTGAAATAATAGTAATAACAAGAGCTATGCTTGTGCCTGCATGTTACATTAATGGACTCAGAAGTTGATAGATGGCTCAACTGGTTTTCACTAATTTTTAACTCTATTATTTGTAGAATAGTTAAAAATATTTGCACCTTGTAGTGATTGTCTTGAATATCAAACTCTTCATGAAATGTGTTAGGGAATTTTATAACTTATGTGACGTTGTAATAGTTTTCATGTAAAGTACATACTCATATCAGATACAAAACTTGATTACATTTATGCATATGTATAATGTGCAGCAAAAGCCAATGTTTTAAATTAACAAGTATAGTTCATGAAATTACTGTTTAATCCTCTTAATACCATTCTCTACCAGACAATATTCAAACGTTGGTGGAGATTCAGAGGATAGAGAGCTACTTTAGAATGCAAACTAATATTCTTCTTCTAAGAAACATAAAAACATCTTTTTATGTGAGTAATCATGAGATATTTTGGTGAATTCAATTTATCTATAGAGATTAGAAAAATGAGTTTTAAATGCCAGCTGATTTTCATAGATGATAGTCTACGAATGCAGCAATAATGGGCCCATATTGGCCCACTGACAGTATAAGTATTGATAATTCTTATAATATAACTTGCTAGCCTTCTGTTTTGAATTTTGTGTTCATAAGAGACAACTGACATGATATAGAGACTAAATATTTGCAACTAATAATCATGTATACCCAAACAATTGAATTGCAGTCAACTCTACCAATGCACAAGAATTTGTATCTATGCATCTAATTTTTAAAATTATTGACAGTTTCAAATTTCAAAATAATTTAGATTAGATACATTTTTGTTAAATGTGAGATGTTTTCAATGAGATAAATATGACAGAAGAAAGTTTATCTGTGATTATAATGAATGAGAAACTGAATTGGAGAAGCAAATGACATAGATTGATCTAAATTGTACTGAAAATTTGCAATTAAGAGGCATTTATTGTTAGATAAATTAATGATTTAGTATGGGTAGAAGAAAATCTACAAAATAATTTTATTATTTTGTAGATTTTTTTATTTCATTTTATTAATGTAGTTTTTTATTTCATTTTATTAATGTATTATATCAGTTCATGTATTGAATTATAAATTGATTAGATACATATTGATAACTATAGTAATTATTGGAGAATGGAAAGCAAATGCATACCAAAGGAACAAAAATTTGAAATGAAAATGCTGGGTATCTTGGATCAACTTGTATGCAAGAATAAACAGCAACAATCACAGCAGTCAATAACTTTGACTGAATTCCCCGTAGCCAGTAACTATGTTAAGACAGCATCTATGATGCTATTGAGAAAGAATACTTTCTCAGCTGACCTGAGAGTAAATTCTTTTGATGTTAACAGTATACATATTTAAGTAATTCTTATCCTATGTTTATGAATTTTAATTCTGAGAAACTTCTATTCTTAAATATTTGATTACTATAGGGCATAGATTAATATTTATAACCACATGTTTTTATATAATGTTTTGAACAAGATGCATTTTTCAGGGAAAAAAGAAAACCATCAGTTAAATGTCAATTGTCCCATTCCCACACCATTCATATACAATGTTGGACACCTAATTCCTGTATTCAGTTTTATTCTTTTTTCAGGATTTATTTTATACATACAATGGTTTTCCTAAGTTTTATTTTCAAGTTATTTTCTTACACTGAATATGTTTCATAAATTAACAATTGGGAATTTTTGGTAATGAAATGTAATTATGCTAACACAGTTTAGGCAAATGATAATATTAGTTTTATTTTTAATGAATCTAAAAATCCTTTTTTATAAGTTTTTTAATTTAATTAAAAATCAATCTAGAATTATTTCCTTATTTATATGAGTCATGCCAACATTGAATTGGACTGATATGTGAATAATATGCATAAGCTTTTAGTCTACATATATTTTTCTTAGATTTGGGTGATCACGCATAATGAATGAAAAAGAAAATCATCGGATATGATTTGATGTTAAAATATTTAAAAGAGGCTTAGTTTCTAGCAACTGTTTCAACCACAAAATAACAATACTCAGCAGCCTGCTAATCTTAAAAAATGAAAGAGTTATCAATTTTTATTCAATTCAGCTATTGTATTCTTTGAATTTAATTCAAAAGACCATGAAAATTAATCTTTTGAAGTACTTTCCATCTTGACAACAAATAGTGACCATAAATATTTCCATTATTATGGGAGGAATATCATTTACATTATTTACTGTCAAAAGATGATTTAGAAACAGAAACATCCCAAGTACAAGTAACCTATAAAATGATAATTTTGAATTAACTTATTGAGTGAGGTTCTCAAATTTCATCTTGTCTAATTTTAATTCCATGAATGCAATGTACATCCAGTAATAATTAATTAAGTGAAGATTGCAATAAAAATTGAGACACATGAAATTTGTTACCCTCCCTTATTGGAAGTTTTGGTTAGAGATGTGTAATGATTATAACTACATTATTTCAGAAAATTAGGTAGAAAATAGCCTCTCAGGTAACTCAAAACACAAGTTCACTACCACAAATCACCCACTCAAAAAAATATCTAACTGAGAGCTACAAAGGTAATAGCTCTAAGGCTGATAAGTTGACTTAAAATATTTTATGACACAGAACAGATACCAATGAATATTGGCAATGAGTCATTCTAAATGAAAGCAACATCATATATACTTAGTTTTTTGATAATATATACTTAGTTTTATGTGTAAATAAAGAATTATTTGGTAAGAATTCTTTATTTCCATATGGAAACAAAGTAAGAGGGAAGAATGATCACAGGGAAAAATTAGATTTTTGTTTCTGTATAAAAATGTTTATTTATCTCTCAGCTATGGAGCTGGTGGACTATGTGATAAATTTACCTAGTTGCTCATTTTCTCCCTCTGATGAAGAATTTAATGAACGCAAGAAAACTTAAAAAATATTTATTCAAATTTCTAGTTTTGCTTGTTTCTAGTTTTTTTCTAAATAATTCAGCTGAGTATAATTTGTAAATTGTTTTTTCAGTAGTTTAAAATATGTCATTAGTAAATGGTATATAAATGAAATTAGTGGAAATAAAGTATGTGCAGAATAACATTTTCATATCCTTTGAAGCTTAAACTTGATTACTGATGGAAGTTATTATGCAAATCACTCTACTGACGATGCAATCAGGCATGTGACAAATGTGTAACGATTAAGAATACTTAATTTTTGATGAGAGTAATAAAAACTAGTAATCACTATATTCTCATTCATAATATATCAATAACATCAAATGTCCCATTATGGCTCTATATCATATTCATTTATTTTCAATCCTTCAATATCTTTTAGAAGTTTTCAGATTATTCTGATGTCTTCATTAGATTGAAATGCTGTCTATATAGTCTCAACCTATTATTAGAATCTATGTGTGTAGATTTTGAAAATAGTACCAAATCACTAGTGGAAACTTAAACATTATGTGACAATTCTTACCATATTGTTATTCTTACTATTATCTTGTAACCTACCTCTTATGATTTGCTTAACAGTTACATTACAGTTGTTCATTATCATCAAACCTGCTCCTTTTTCCTAAATTTCTACCAGTTTAGCAATACAAGCATTTCAAACAATGATACCTACAGCTGGTTAAACTAATGACCATATAATATGTAACGGTCCAAAGTTACCTGCAACATTTTTTAACCTAAATACTCGCATAGGATTTTCTCTTTTTTTAAATATTTATATTTCAATGCATTTATCTGGCAAATTAATTCAATAAATAGACCAAATACCAGTATTGGAAACATTCTCTAAGCAAATTACATGGTGTCGTTAGGAGGAAAAAAGGCTAATTAAGGGATTTTCCATGATAAGTGATGGTAATAAGTGGTCACTTTTTTATTAAAAGATGGCTTGGTACTAATAATTTTTTAAATATATATATATTTATATATGGTTATGCCCTCTCTTTAATATTTTAGGTTGAGACTGGATAGCGTCCTAAAGCAAATTGTATTTTTGTTTATATATTCGTCCTCTTGCATAGATTTTAGTAATATTAATTTAATAATGATATTCTTATTGTATTCTATATATTTTGAAATTTTTCTTAAGTTTTAAGGGATTGCATAATCAATAGAAAATGTTCCTGCATCACCTCATAACCTATATCTGATGATCAATTACAACTTAAACCAAGTAACCTGTTTATAAGTTGGGAGTGACTGTATGTAGCATTTTTGGTCAAAGTCTATAATGCATGTGTCTTCATTTTTGTTACTCCAATCCAAACCAACTCCAAAATGCCACCTTATTCATTGAACATATATTTCGTAAATTGCAAGGCTTTATTCCGAAGATCGACCATAAATACGATAGAATAATTTTAGTATGCCAGGAAAATGTCAGTGGCAAAAATATAGCGTTTTGGTTCATAATGCTGTTCTGGCTTATTAATATTATACTGCAGTCATTGGCGGAATCAAAGGGGGCATTGTGAATGAATACGATGAGGAGGTTGAGCTAGGAAGAAGAGGTATAAACCGGCAGCTAAGTGTTTCTGAGATTAATTTACATCCATTTATTGCATTTATCACAAAAAATTGCCCATGGCAGTGGATTGAGGGGCTAAGATTATACTTACTCTATGATAAGTAGCATATATATAAGGTAATTTGTCTTAAATAGCAACCTTTCTTATAAATTTTATAGATCCCCCTAGAATTAAAATGCACGGATTAAATGCATTAAATCCCAGAATGATAGCATAATGTTTGAAATTTGCAATCTATCTTGTGAAAATTCTCATTTATCATTAATTTATATTTTAAACAAGAAAAGGGAAAATTCCCAAAGTTTTTTTACACCAGACGCCTTACTCTTGTTTTAAGCACATGAAATATACTTAAAAATTAATAAATGCTAAATTTTATGATGAATATTTAATTTTAATTAAATATTAATAATATTAATTAATATTTTCGATGCCTTCGATAACCGAACGGTGTCATTTTTACGTTCTACGGTAATCCCACTTTTATGGGAGAGCATTCCGAATTATTTTCAGCTATCTTAATTATAATGGCGGTACTTTTAAAGTATAAATTCACCACAAATCACTATTAAACAGCTAAAAATCGAGTAACCCGTTCCTTTTCACGCCAAGGTTTTTAATTTATGGCAAAAATGGTATCTTAATCTTTTGTAACTCATTTATTTCAAAAGATGGTATCAATTCAATTTTATTAAAATTATCAACTCGATTTCTGTAAGATATTGCGCTATTCTTGAAATTTACCTTCGTTTTCTTCTGAGGTCAGTGACTCGCAACGTGCGTGTTTTGGCGCCGTTAATATAAACGATAGATGTCGGGAGGTAAATGGAATCTCTGGTGATTGATGAATCAAAATAAATGCACCGCAAATGGGTGCTGTATTTTTCCAAGAATCGCTTTCGCCTTTAAGTCCTTTATTAAATTTGGAAGCGTTCAATCGATGTATGGCAGTTTTTCTCCTTTTCATGGGTCAGAAAACATTCGAATATATCGTGCTAGAATATCAGATGCCAAATTAAGTCTTTAATTCTGACCGTTTTTTTTCAAAAGTTAATCACGAATAATCAAGACATATGATGTTTTCGGAGGTTTTTTTTGAGCTATTGTTCTAATAAGCATTTGGTAGTAGAGTAACGTGAGGTAAAAATATGTAATATCAAATGTATTTAGAAATTCATTTTTTCTTATTATCTTCTTAAAAAACCAATAAGGAGATTATATCGCGATTGAGTTTTAATGTAGGGTGACCTATAATATGGCAATTTTAAGAGAGTGGCATCACTACGGTGTCTATGATAAGGAAAGATATGCATTAGCAGTTCCAAGAAAATTTATGTCCCAGAAAGGAGGCTGCAAAGAAGAGACTTTGAAGACTTTGTCGTGCGATTCCAGATATGGAAGATTACGAAACCTCTCAATGACCAAAAAGGATATTGAAATGGGTGAAAAGAAATAGATGTCTATGCGAATCGATCACTCTAGTAACAGTAATTTTTGGAATATTCGTAATTTAGAAATTTTAAATGAGTAGCAGCAATTAAATATGATTCAGATCTTCTTCCGATTCTCTTTTACTGACCTTCGAAAGGCAAGATTATGAAAGTATAAAAACCCTGGAACTAAATATAACGGAAAGCGATCCCAAATGAACCTCTACACTTCAATATTCGAAGAGGGTGGTGTTCTAAAGACTAGCCCCCCCCGAATAAGGCATTTTCCTTTATCATTTTGTTTCTTATTAATTTTAATAATTTTACCTTAATAAAGTAAGTTGACAACTTTGATTGTCAACATTTATATCATAATAATTCTTATTAAAATTATACTTCGTGTTTTTAAAGCTAAATAATGGAAACCTGTAAATATTTCGGAAGGTTTTTTCGTCCAAAATGACCAAAATTTAAATTCCAGTGATTGAAGGTAAAAAAAACAAGAGTTCACATCTGGGTCATCCATGGCCTACACGAAACGGATTAAGGGGTCGTTAGTCTAAAGGAAGATTACCGTATTTTTATTAATTTTAAGTCTAAACTTAAGAGGAAACTGTAGCACGAGTTCTTTTCTGGTTCTGGCTAAAACTAATCCAAGTCCTACCTATATTTTGCTCTGTGGATCATTTGTGGACCTCGCGACGTCCACAAATCCACGTCGACGCGTCGATATATTTTCAGAATCGATCTCATCCACATTTTTTATTTCAAATATTAATTAACTTCACCAATTATAAATCGCATCTCCTAGCTATGAAATGCATTGAATTTCAGGATGGTTGAATTTCTTTAATTGCGCTCTCAGAATGAGGAAAGTTGAAATCCTCTCCATCAAACAATACGGGAATATACACTTTTTCATTTCAGGGAAACAATTAAAGAATAGCTCGGATTACTGCAGACGTGATAATGAAGGAGGATGAGGTAAAAAATTGGCGGAGACCATTGAAGCGCTGTCGGGAAACTGAAAATTATTCTGTTCTTGTGGCATTTCAGTGATAAGTAGAACGTTGCCGATGTCCGGAATACCAGGGTAATTACCAGAACTTGTTACTGCTAAGAGCACTGCGTAGTTTTGATCGGTCTTCTTCTACGAATTGTATGAATGAATGACGAAAAGAAAGATCAGGGCGAAATTACAAGATAGTCAAAAGAGACACGCCTTGGGTCCGTGTTGTCTAGGTACGTGAAGAATTTTTATAGCCTAAAACAGAGGTGGGAACCTGCAGCGCTTTTGTTCGTTCTTTGCGGTCTTTTATTCACTTTCTGAAAAAAATACCTTTATTAAAAATAATTATTTTCTAGAACTATTAACGATGCCGAGTGAAAAATAAAGCGGAAAATGTTTTCTTACAGTTTAGTCACCGACCGAATTTGTTTTTTCATATGAAATCTCGATGTTTAATTATTTAGATGTATGCATTTAGATGTATGCGAATTAAGTGGCCCGAAAGTTTAAGATGCCTTTCCTACGAGGCCAAATACTACACATGGCCTTTCGATGGAAAAAGGTTCCCTGCCCCTTGCTCTCTGAATATAAACTGCTTCTTAGAATAATTTGGTAGTTTTTGTGTAATAACTTTACTGAAACATTAAACGAAATAAAATAAAGAAGACTAAGAATTTTGAAATATTTTTCTTCGGTCCTAAGGTTGAATTTTGCTTCATCGGAGTCCAATATTTGCATTTCTTTTCTCTAAATATAACTTATCAATTGATAGATCGTTAAGTTTGATTTATTAGTTGCAAGAACTTCTTGACTCGAAGATTTTCGACTACAACTTTTAAAGGAATGGGATCACCTTTTCAGCCCTTTGAGATCTTCACTGGTTGTAATTAGTTCTTTAAGTTGTAGGAACATGATTTCAAATATCAGTAGTTACAAAAATCAAATAAAATTAATATGATTAATCGTTACTTTTTGGAATTTCAACCATTTTGAAAACACTTTGCAACAGCCGCAATAGTATTTTAACTTGACGTATGTTTCGTCCACTGTTGACAATGTCGGGTGAAGATGTCATTTCCTGAAGATCTCATCATGACGAATCATGTCAAATTAAAATATTGCTGCGGGAGTTACGAAGTGTATTTGTTTTCAAGATAGTTAGCCAATATCAGGTTAAACATAAAGTGCTGAGATGAGTGTTGATTATTAAAATTCCCTTTTAACATAGTTTTGTGTTTGTCTTTGTCTATGTATTTTAGGTGCACATAGTTTCATTTTCTTGAGTTATAAGTGCTAATCATATGAGAATCACATTTCTCAGACAACAACAATCCGAATCGGATGTTCTTTTTTCTCTCCGCATTAAAAACCTTATTCAGCGATGCTGCTCATAATGGAAACCAATTATATCTCCCTTTCCATGACAAATCTCAAATGTGCGACCAAGGTGACTCGAGCGCTAATTAAAAAGTAAATGTATTCACAGAGTCACAGCCTGCTGCTTCAGTTTCACCAAAGAAAAGGAAAAAATCTTAGAGACCAAATGGCCGTACGCTATTTTACTCGCTAACTGTTTAGTAAATTGTATTCTTTGGAGTGTTTCTACTGCGGTTAAAAAGATACAGACGATTCTAGATTAGCATTCAGTTATATTAAAAAATGGATATTGAGAATGATCTCATATCTTTATGACCGAAATTTTATACCGTATTTGAAGGAAAAGCTTTGTATTTATATGAGACTGTGAAATATTCTGGTCAATCCGCATGGACCAATAGTCCCTCACCTAGTTTGGAGGGAATCAGATTATCAAGATAATAAGAAACAGCTTAGAAATTTCCATAACTTCTTTATAAAACCGGTTTTGCTGGTGGGTTATTTCCTTAGGCTCAGAGAAATTTAAAAATTACAATTTACGCAAGATCTTACTTATTTTTCTTAATTATTGCCTGCAAATGCAAACACATTCGAGGAAGCAGTCGCGGTGGAAAATAAAATGAATTCTTTCCTACCATAATGTCTTTCTACTAAATGCCTTTATATGTTTGCTTTATTCGCTTCTTATGCTGCATAAGATTTATGACATATGAAATTATTATTCAGTTTTCTTGAAGTTGATGGAAATTCATCTAATTAAATTAATATTATTCACAGCCCTTAACAATTCAGATTCATTTCGTGGAACTCAGCAAAATTACGTGTGTTTCAATATGATTGACTAAAAATTCTACTTATCTTATAGTTTCAGTAGAAAGACACTAGTATCTGCAGAACGTTCATGATTGTGTGTGGAAGGAAAAAAAGGATGAAAGTCTGAAATTAAGAATGTGCTTTATGTTGATCTGAGGGATGGAAGATGAAAGAGGCTGATGAGATACGGAAAATAGTGGACCAAAAGGAAGAGGAAGAGAATAAATTTGATTAATGCTGCGAATAACCAGAAGTATTATAACTTCTATCTCCAGGGTATGGATTTTTAATTTTATTTTGCATTCTTATTGTCCCGCGGGTAATCTCTTTCTATTCACGTCACAACTTTTTATCACACCAAGCTACCGATTTCCACTGTTTATTAGTTTACAGTTTAATAAAAATAAGGTTACATTTTCGCTCCCGGTGATTAGACTTCAACGCTTAAATTATATTATCTTTAAAGCTGCTGGACCAACGGTGGAAAACGTATGGAAAGTTCAGGGACAATTCATTTCTATAGAGGCAAGGGAAATGGACCTCAGGTTTTGTTAAACAAATTTCAGACTGGTGACCCTTAAAAAACACATTATAAGTATCTGGGAAGTTATTTTTATTTATAAAAGACCAATTGCAATGTAATTTTGGTAGGCACGAAGAGTTGTCTAACAAATTTGAGAGTATTCAATGATTTGAGTTTAAAAAATATTTATTTTTCGAAAAAAATTCATAATTACTTCAATGGTTATTTAAAATACAAAGATAAATAGATAAATATTTAAATAATATTCTGTACATATAAAATGCGATTCAATGTTAACACTCGTTATCTTACCGCTTCCTTTTTAAGGTAAGTAAGTTATTGTAACAAAAGAAAATATTTTGATATGAGGAGTTAAGTCAATATAACATTAGTATGAGTCCTTAAGAGTAGTTCCTATCCTTTCTGTTCTTTAATAACCCAAAATGTTTAGGAAAACAGAAATTTTCCCGATTCCCCTTTTTATGGAAAATGCTTATGGATTTTCCTGGAGAAAGATTTTTCTTAGTGTCTCAGCGCCTTAACTCATGAAAGCATGAAAAAAACCTTTCGCTATTTTGCGCAAATCAAACTTGTATATCCATCTCTTAGTCGGTCTTGTACAAAATGTACAGCTGAAACCAGCGATAACTTTTTCACCAAAATTCTTTTATTTTCTTATTAACATTTCAGTTTATCTCTAGAACCAAACCTTTAGTACTTAAAAACTTTTATGCGTAAGGCTAGTGATGGAGTTAAGTTATGAAATTGGAAAAATTGTCACGGAAACAATGTATTTCTTAAAGCGGTCATTACATCAGCTTGTATTTTTTGCAATTCAATCTTTTCCTCATAAAAATATAAAAATTCTAATTCGTTCCCGATTTATTGCCTGGATATTTTTTTGGGCATTGTCTCTCTCGTTTTGAAGCGCGAAATCAACTTATTTGCTTACATAAATTAAATTTGTACGACGAACGCTTAGTATCGTTAGCACAATAAGACGTACTTTAATTTATTTTTAAAATTCAACTGATTATCCTCGCATAATATTGAAACAAAAGAAATTAGTACTCCGAAGTAAAGTTTCGTAAATGAGAAACAGAGGTATCCATCCAAATATTCACGGTCACCTGAAGTTATCTAGCACCAATGTGGGAGACCAGTCCTTACAGTAAAACATCTTGAGTTAATTAAATCTTTTGATTTATGAGACATCTAATTAAAAGTTTACTCACAAAGGCATTTAGGCGTATGATTTAATGTCGGTAAGACATCTCACAACACAATTCGCGAAAAAATACCGAAAGAAGGCCCCGGGAAAATGATCCTCCAAGGCCGCTGTGCGCACGCCCCAATCGAAGGAAATTGCTCGAGAGCACGCAGCCGCCAAGTAATTGCGGATTTGCCTTCAGCTCGTCCGTTGCGAAACTGCGTGACTGATAGGTGTACGCAGCGCGGCTTAAATTTTCCTCCGCCAGAGGACAGGCATATCGGGCGTGTGCTCACGAGTGAGGTAAGGATAGTAGCGTGCTTGCCGGAGGAGGGATGTGGAGGTAAGGGGGGGAGTGAAAGTGAAACGCATGATGGAGTGAAGGAGATTCCGTGCTAGTGCAGCTTTAGTCGCTTTTTGAGGCCGACATATCGCCGAGAGGAGGTGGCGATTGTGGAAGAGGGCCATCGCCACAGGCGGAGGACAGACCCCCGACAGCGCTCCCACCTTCACACAGGTGAGCGATAACTGTGCTTACTTAGGCTCGCACAAGGCTTTCGATTCATCTCCCGAGATGAAAAGTCGCCTTTTGACTATCGTCCATCCGAAGATATCGGTCCTCCAATCGTGGCCGATGAAATCGTTTCCTCAAGATACACACTCACAACGAGATGTTGAAGTATTGCAGAGGCTACATCAATGATGAACCGAGGATTATTTATCATTTTTATTCTGTGTTTTCGCTTTCAGCTTTCTTGGATGTTTGCAAACTTTTACCTCCTCTAACACTTAGATAGAACTTTAAATTTAGCCGCCGTGATTACCTATGAATCACCATTTCAGCTATTTTAGTTATTTCCGGTTATAATTTGATTGATTGGCTCCCCCAAAAGAGTACAATAAACAAGTATTAATAAGTGACATGTATCTTATAAATATCTAAAATCCTAAATAGCTAGATCAGTTATTTCTGGTTATTTATTCTTTTGGTTATACGCGGTTTCTTCCTTTTCTTATTTCTTTTCAGTTCTTCTAACGAGTGAGTTTAACGATCAAGCAGAAAGTATCCATATATCCATAAGGTGGTATCGAAATATTCAGTCATTATTCTAGCCCACTAGATATTAACTTGCGATATTTTCAGATTCTAAAGGTAATAGTAAGCAATGATTGCATAGCTAAGATTTCCTTTAATTGAAAATTGCTCCAAAATTAACGTGACTCTTTTTAAATCAGCTGATGAGCTAATAATAACGATCACCTTTATTCTGAGGCGTGACAAGGGGGAATTCCCTCTGAAGCAAAGCTCTGAATCCACTCCTTTTCAAGTTATCCGAATCCTTTTTATGGGAAAATGCACGTGAATGCAAATCGCTTCTCATATCGGCACGCGATCAGAGGGATTCCGACCCGCAGTGGCCTCTTTCGGAGAAGACGAGTGTGGGCGGAGATTCCCCGAATTCTCTAAAGACACACGCTGCTGCAGCGGTAGGGGGCTTTTCCTCATTCGCCCAATGACTCAATCACCCTTTCACACTCATAGGACGCCCCCATGCTAAGGCGATCCATATAGGATTCCTAAAATTAGGATCCCCTTGGTCTCGCTGTGAGGATAGACAAAGGAAACAAACTTCTTTTGTTTGTAAACTTTAAAGACTTGCGGTAGTATCTTATAACTTCAAATTGTTGCCTCGGGGCTAAATTATTGATGAATGATGCTGTAGATGAAAAAATATGATGATGTTTAACGATTTAAATACAATATGGATTTTTTGGGAGTTTAAATTATTAAGGGAATAATCGTTCATTACTTTGCATTTCGCAATTATTATTGTTGCGTAAATGAATTTTTACTACGTAATGTGATATAATGTGCGATTATACATTTTAACTCTTTGTACATAACTGAAAACATTGATTAAAGTAATCAGGCAAATATTTAAAATAAATTTCTTGAGAGAAATAAGTTATTAAAAGAGTATCATCAAGGATTAAAAGATTTAGTTGGCTACTGGAAGATTTTCAAAATCAATTTTTCGTCGATTGCAAGCTATGGTTTCTGTTAAATATCCCTCGCAATTTCTATATTTAGATCTTTTAATTATGACAAAAGATATACCGGATATAGTACTGACCGTAAAAATTAATGCCAAAATCAAATTCATCTTCTTCGTTAATCGTCATCATCAGTATTATTAGCCGAGCCGAAGATTGATGGGAATAATAGGGCTAAGAGACTTATTTTAATTGTAATAGATTTCCTCTTTTGCTTCATGTATGATTGTAAAATACAAAGAAAGCTATTTTACCTATTGTATCCATGGCAATAAATCTTTCGCATCCACAAACTCATTTTTCTGGAGATTCGTTTCGAATTACTTTCAGTTTTATGTTTATGAGGCACCATTGATCCCAAGTGGTCAGTCAGAAGTTAATATTTTCAGAGCATTTCTTAAAAAAATTGAAACACATTTTATGGCAATTTTCTGGATCGCGTGTTGCATAACGGAAGGATTGTATATTCTTTTTCACTAACGTTCTTTTATTGCACCCGTTTTCAGTAATCGCTAATGAAAAATTAAATATTTGGCTCGCAAAATCAACATTTATGTGTATATATAAATAACATATCATATATCAATGTGAAAATAAGAGTTATAAGGCTGAGAGAAGTATGAACATATTTCTACATAGCGGTTTTCGTCAGGAAGTACTGAATTAATCTCTACCGCACGAAATAATTATTCGAAATGTCTCTCCAGAAACAGTCTATTTTTATAAATATCACTGATACAATTTCCGTTTTTATAATTCATCCGCTCTGCTATCCAATCCCTTTTTGTAACGATTGTACCGTTCCCTTGTATTGTGAAACAGTTTTATCATCTTAAAACCGCTATCTACAGAATATAACTGAGAAATAACCATAACAAGATTTCATTTCCGCAAAGGAACTAAACGCATCATACACTTGGCCTATCACTAGCTTTGTCGTTCACTCCCTTTTTAGTCGGTATAAAGAGTATCATGCCTTGTTTCCCAATGCTGTGAAAATAGCCCAACCCAAGGTTCTCAAACCAGTGGCCCGCGATCCGTATTTCGCTCTATAATTAATTTCGTGTGTCCCATACCTCCAAGAAATAAAATATTTATTTAGCCTTACATACACGTTTTTCCTTTGGCGACTTATCGCTGGTGCGGACGAGGCATGTTTTTAACGAAAATAATTGAATGAAACGTGAAAAGAGTAATTTATATAAATTGTTATTTTGTAATTATAGCTGTATGATCAACTATTCATACTGAAATTTCATTAGGGATAACTAAAATAGGTTAACTGCAACCCCGAAACCTTTACTGAACCTAATGCGGCTCTTTGAAGCTATTATCTTGTGTACTCCAATCGAAACCTTTTTGCCGGGTTGTGTATTCATGAGGGCTCAAGGATCTTTATGGATAGCGAGTTGATTGAACGTATTCCCGGATTCGATTCCTGGTGGGGGCTGAGATATTTTGAGAAAATATCTCAGCTGTCGCAAATAACTAACTAACTGGCTTATCGACGGAATTCCATGTTCGGAGAAAAAATCTCTACATTTAAGTTACATAGGAAAATCTCATCCGCATCTTTTATAAGATTTCGAAAAAGTTTGTTTATCGACAGAGCAGTACTATCCTGAACATCGTGGCAACTAGAAGTATGCATTCCAGTGACTTTCCATTCCACACCTCAAAAAAATTTTTCCGTGTAAATAGCGCACAATAAAGCTAAAATAACTCATTTTCGAGACACCAAAACTAATTGAAAAATTCTTTTAATGGAACGTAACCTTGGGAAATTTTTGCTGTGCAGCTCAGTCTGTCACTAAAATTTTTTATCTCTAATGGAGCGAGAAACTCGTAATATAATATCAAAAATGTTTACATTTTCATTTTCGGTTTTCTCGTGGAAGTTTTCTTGAACACAGCTTTAGCTTTTGATTTTTACCTCCGAAATATTTGATTTTTATATGTATGTTATTCGCCACTACAGCGGCCGATCGGTAGAACGTTTATATACTCTCTACAAATCATCAGTTAATGTAATATACAAATAAGTACTCGGAGACGGATTATCTTCGTCAATAATAAATAGGGGCTAAGTATTTCCTATCTTCATTTTTACTTATATTTTTTAAATATAAAAATTTTCTGGATACTCCAATTTCATCGAGAGAAAATAATGTCATAACTCTTACATTCTCTATCTTTAATAATAATTGGATAACCGATGTCCTTCACTCTGTGGAAAACCGTCTTAAGAAGAAAAATGAAAACACTTCGTAGGATTTTACGTGGTTTAATTTAACGATATGACTGGTTTCAGCTACAACATAGTCATCAGGATATCCTGTTTTATTCTTTTTCCTTACCAATTAAGTCAACTAAAAATAATTTTTCAGGAAATAATTATAATAAAACGTCTTTATTTGGGCTGCATGGAAAATAAAAGTCTCCTTTTTTGTCTAATCCATACGAACATTTTATATTTAGCAGTTTATTTTAGGTTTAAAGTACTTTTTGTGTTTTTTAAAAGTCATTCTTAACCAAAAACATACCGAATTTTTCACACGATGAGTATGTCGGAGAAGAGCAAACGAAAGTCACTAACTTGAGGTTAAAATCAAGTATTTCATTACAAATAACTGAATTTCTTCAATATTTCCGCAATACCACGAGATATCTTATAATCACCGTTGTGTAAATGTGTTTATCCGATGTCAGAAAGACTCACATAAAAAATACAAAGGAGAAATATTGGAACATTAATTTCGGGCACCTCCCGACGAGATAGAAACATAAAATTTAAAGATTTATTAGAGAATCAGTGATCTAACACATATCGATATTTTTCTACCAATTGTATCCTTGGCCCGACTCTGGACGACTCGAAACTGCTCTCATAAGAGATGCACATAAAGTTCATTTTGATGGATTGCAGACATTTTTTCCTTTGCAGAATTAAATTAGAAATAATGGTCCCACGATATCGAGGTAAATGCCAAAATAAAGGATATTAAATGAAAATATTTATTCGTGCCTTGAATTATTGCTTTGGTATCCAAATTACGTGACTTTTGATAAACTAAACGAAAATTTCGCGAAATTTTGCGGTTGTACATAACCAGTCCCATTGACGACGATTGCGATTGTTGAATCCTAGCATATGTATTCTTAGAATATATTGTTAGAAAAAAATCCATGCTACACAGGACAAAATGATGTCGTGAGTAATTAATTAAGAATATCTATACTTCTTTGTAATTATGCATCATTAAAATAAAAATTTTCGTTACCAAGTATAAATGGCTATTCTCAGACAAGGCTGTGTAAACTTCTTAGCTTCTACTTAGCAGACTAGAAACTTCATTTTCCGGAAAAAAAACTCCCCAAACAGGATTCGAACCACTGAGGATAAACTTTCGGGATTAATCTTTGGAAATTTTGGAAACGTTGAGAAAAACCAGACATCTTAGCCACTCAGCCATTTGGACGATAGTTGTTTTTAACAAAAAAGTTGGCTAAGTAGAATTACTGCATGCCAGATAATGACAGTTAATAAGACAGATACATTTAAATTAATCCAGATTTTTGACGGGGTATTTTGACATACCTCAGGTGTATGCGATAATAGTAGTACATTTTTCTATAAATTAAATTAATTCCCGTCATTTTTGACGGGGGAATTCACTATTTTCATAATAATGGAATTCATTAAGTAGGAGGATCTAAAAGTCCATAAATTCTCTTAGTACGACCAATTTACCAATACTGTGAATATCTGATGATGTGCGAATCCTGCTTTTTTCTCTCTAATCTTATTGGCTAAATATTCGATTCGATAGACCATAATTTTTCCATTTCTTTATCGTAAATTTTCCAAAGTTATGCTAGCTCTTTCTTCGTCTCTTACTTAACTTCGTCTTCCGCTAAAATAGCATAGCAACGTTATAACAAGGCTTTTTTTATTATGTATGATTTCGTAATTACATTGATCTTGATAGTCAATTATTATTGATCAGGAGCGTGCAAATATAGAATATGTCGTAAAATTTTAGGTAGGAAATTGAAAAACAGAAATAATGGCAATGAAAAATTATTTTCACCACTAAATTTTATTCAATTTGATTCAATCCGAGATTTGCGGATGTTGATTCGGTTTGCAATTTTTTTCAAATGGAAAAAATAATTCCATTCAATGTTGAATTTTTGCACAATAATATTTTCCATTGAATTTTCTCTTTTTCCGTCTAAGATTCTCTATAAATTACTCACTCTGAAATTCATTTTCCTGCCTCAAGTTGTAGCTTTAGTTATTTAATTGTTTCAAGTTTACTTCCGGTTGCCATCATTTTAAGTTTAATTAAACTTCCAGGGAACGTCACCTACTCATTTATCTCATTTAAGAAAATTCATAGAAGAAATCATTCTACTATCCACTGAAATTTATAATCCATAAATGATGTCTCTTTGAAAATCTTAGAATGCATAAAATTTCTGTCAACAGGATTAGTATGCCATATGACTGGCAACACAATTAAAAATGCTTTAAACATCTTCGTGTTAATCTGATAGAGCTTAGAAAGCGTTAACATATATTTTAATTGCCATAGAAAAATACGCTTCCACGTTTTATTTTAGATCATTTTAAATATTTATGGAGGAAATAAGTAGATTCATAGGATATCATGTAGATATCCAATGAATCTACTTATACCAACAGAGATTGATAGAACCAATGTAACCAAATCACTATCTCTTCTGCAAATATCAAGTTGATTACGTTACACGCGGTATATTAAACTTCAATATGTATAAACTGTACCCTTCCAATAGTAGCAAGGTTTTTAATCGTGTTTACTATATGCAAATTATTTGATACAGAATTCTTTATTTCAAACAGTGTGCTGATAATATAAAATCGTCAATCATAATTAGGATTTCCATGTTCATTATGAAAACTTTCGATTATATCCTACATTGTTTTCTAAACGAAATAATAGTAATAGAAGATTAAAACCGTTTCTGATCACTTCGTTTACATAAAATGGTTATTGGTCTATTTTTATGACGGAGGGATTGTAAATGACTACCAATCTGTTCCCTCTCTGCTCGGTAGCGTAATTTATAAAAAAATTGACACATTATCGGTAATTTGCTCAAATAAGTAAGTTATGTAATACTTGCATGGTTTTAAGAAAACGCCTGAAATTAAAGATATTAAGGTAAACAGATGGATTTTCAGAGGAATGAAAGAGACATGAAAATATATTCTCAATAAGGAATTTTTTTGCGAGTAGATTACTCTCGTATGGGTCCGGGATAATTTTCCTAAAAACGTATGTTAGACTTCGACTACAGATGATTATCTCTATATTTTCCTGACTTTGATTAATTCTTCAATCAGTCACCCAAAGAATTTGGTAAGAAGATTTCCTAGTATCTTATGCAAATATAAGTATCCTTTAACCTAGGCATCCAGCTATGCTTCCTAGGGTTAGTTCGATGAAATCTCGTGCCATATCAGTTAATGAATCTTTCCAAAATTTATTCTAGCTGAACTAAAACTTGCACAGGAATATTTAGACTATAAATTAAACTAATGTATCTTTTCATTACTCGAATTGTCACTTTGGCATAAATTACCTTTTTGAAAATTTGGATATTTACCGATGCCGTAGATTCAAAAAGGTGGAATGAATCTTGAACTTATTGATTAGATATCGACGATTATGATTTCTTGTGTTTTAGTTTTATTAACTCACGTGTCAAATCGGGAACCGGTTATTCGGAAATCGTTTTACTGGAATACTACGGAAGTTGAACTTGAGTTTAGTTTAATGAGTTTAATTTTGAGTCGTTAATATGAGAAAATAAAGCTTTACTTTTCAGATATATCTAATACTTGATAATTGAATTCATGATGATTTGCATCCGTTTCAAGAGGATAAAATATGAGTGAAAGAGTAGAATATTAAGTAATCTGCTTCTTCACTCATATATTATTATTCCTATATATCAATGGAATGTTCTCATGCAGTGTAATTAGGGATTCGATCTCTCAATCAGCCTTTGTGTTTCCTTCTATATCGGATTCCTTGAGTTCAAAATTCGTTTAATATCAATAATCTTTCACGCAACATAATCAACAGAGGATAAGAGACGATGAGAATAAAACATTTTCCTAGGTGAATCAATGGAAAATCTTCTCTTCAGGAAAAATTTCATGGAGGAAGATAGAAACAGTCTCTCAGAAGTGTGCAATGATCCTAACTCGTAAACTAAGAGTCTAGTCGTTGGAAGGCTGAGGAAGATGTTCGCTGGTTAGTGGGAGAATGAAAAATGATTGCTTAGTGTAGCATAGTAATACATCTCACAAAATCCAGAGCCTACGCATGTAATAAGAGGTATCTGATAGCTTTTAAAAGCTAATAATATCTTAAATTCGATGCATTTTTTTCTAAACAATAGGTATAGAAATCGCAAGTTTTGATAAAATTTGAAGATATATAAATTCCGTTTGATTATAAAAATTCATCCTTGATTTTCCAGAGCAACAGATTGTCCTCACAATTGTAACACGCATAGCTGAAAATTTACTTATAATTTTAGCTAAATTTAAAAAATGCGAAGTCCTTTATTTGGAGCTGTTCGTTTCTTGCATTTATCCTTATAGCTCATCTCAGTGATATTTTTCTCAAATGCTGGAGCGAAAGGAAATGGAGGGGCTAATGAATTTCGGGATGGGGGAGTGAAGGCGGGGACGAGGACGTTGCAGATAGGAATTCGATGGGAGGAAAAAGATTTTATTTGGGAGTCTGCCAAGAGGATAATGGCAGAGTATGGGAGAGAGCTCACCGTCATAATCTCTGAGAAGGACTTTAGGACGTTCCGTTTTCATTGGAGGCGTAAGGGGAAGATCATATTTGGAACGGTTTCCATTTTTTCAACCTCCGCCGTTGTTCCGAAAGTGGAATTTTTGGAACAATGCAGAAGGGAAGGCAAAAAACCCTCTTGTTTCCGTCAACTCTCCGAAGTAGAGTGGGTAACCGTGTCAAGGTACTTTGGACTCCCGCTAAAGGACACAGGTGTGTCCAATCTGTCACCATATAGATTCACGCGAATTTATAACCGAACTCTTAAGAGGGAATGACACTCATTAATTGAGATAAATCAATTCTATTCTTATGTATGAATTGAATTATATTACTTACAGCATTAATTAAATTAATTGATGTTTTTAAAGAAGAATGCTTGGTATTATATCTTTGGAATATATTCTTAGAGTATTAAAATTGAATCAGAGCTCATCCCTTTCATTTCTTTTGAAACATCTATAAGAAATCATCAATCCACTAATGCTACAGTGAAACATTTACCTAGCTTCTTATCATATAATACCATGCCTACACAGCGCCGATACTCAATTGAAAACTAATCTTCACTATTGATATTGAATGGAAAACAAACTCTTTAATATGTGTAGTACTTTCTTACATATTTAAAATATTCAGCCAATCTTGATTTTTTCTTTGCTGATAGTAAAGTAGTTCTTCAATTTATAAAGCCTTACATTCACTACATTATATAATTCTCGAATTTGTATTTATTTACTTCACCCATCTCGTTCATTTTTATATCATTTTGCAGTAATGGAGGCGCTAAATCTAAAGGTTCTATGGCTTCTCATAATTTTATAGTCATCTTTACAAAATTCTGAATCTTAAAATTCATAATAATATACATCTAAGCTCTTTTTCATTTTACTTAATGACAAAAGCTCTTGTAAAAACCAAGTTTATGACCGACATGTAGCTATTCATAAACTGTTGCACTATAAAGGTTCAAAATCAAGCCATCTTAGCTGGTTGATTGCGATTCTAAAGTCGATCCCTGAAGGGTATTTGGGCAGTTACCTGATAATTGAACAAATTCCGGCAGAAACTTGCATTATCATCGCAAGTTTCTGCCGAATATTCTAAGAGCGATATATCTCCTAATCAAATAAGTTAAATTTTGATGCTTAAAATAAACTAACGCTAACTCAAAATTTAGCTTTCGAATGCTTCTTATCAATGATGCTAATTCATTCGTGATATTCTCATTAGATCCACCTCAAGAAGTAGCTGGCCAAAATGTCGCTATGCTCATGAAAACTTGCAGTTAAAAAATATAATTAATTGAGTTTGATTTTGCATACGTTACATAAACTCGTGTAATATAAGAAATTTATTTAACAGCTGATATGAAATTTAGCTTTTATTTTAAAGTAACCGTAATGCTATTTTAATTTGTCCACAAGTCAAACAAATTATGCTAACGAAAACTTAAAGAAGTTAATACGTAACGAAACAGACTGGAGTACGAGATGTCTCTGGAATAGAAATGAAGTCACTAAAGAAGGAAGTCGCTTGGTATCTGTGCTTAGTATCCGAAATAAGACAGCACATCCCTTTCCTCGTTACGTAGATTTAAGAACGATTTTCTTACTATACAGATTTCAAGATTCCCATCTAGCAAAGCGTACTTAAAAACCGCACGGAATATAACGTGGGAACATATTCGGTACAGCTTCACTCCTTCTGGTGGTATCCTCCTTGGAATACGTAGGAGTGGCGCGGATTTTTACTCGCGAAAGTCATTTTCCCCCCGTTGAAGTCGCCGCAGAAATATTATATTTTTTCAACGAGCCGTTCTTAAAATTCCATCGGTACGGAATGTTTTCTAAAATTTCAATTAAAAGAGTTAATGAGTATGACGGAATCCATTAACGCCATGCTTACAAGCCCTAATTGGAGTCTCCTCAGTCGATGGAAAGGGGTATTTGTCCATCTCTCCCCATTCGATTTCACTCCCCCACTCGACCCTAGCCCCATCTAACCACAGTCCGCATCGAACTCCTTCCCCGGAAAACCCCTTCTCCCATTTACCACACCTGCCAATTGCCTGCTTTGTTCTCCAAGTATGTCCCAACAGTTGTCCGACTAGTTTACCCTTGAGGTTCGTCTCTTCTGTGAAAAAAGGTCTGTTTTCTGGTGAAGGAAGGCGACGGCTGGGGCGAGAGAGATGACGTAGGAAGAAGAGGATGAGGTTGAGGAAAATTTGAGGAAAGGTTTTGAGTGAAGAAATATGGTTGAATTGGTAATGGTTGCGATATCGGAGAGTTCGCTTTTACTCTATACATTTATTCGCATATTCGGAAGGCATTTCTTTCGCGACTATTTATTATTTTACTAGCCGAAAGTAGACTCGCAAGTAGCTGCCCCTAAACACTGTAGCATGTAAAATATAAGACACAAATACCCCAAAATCCTTTTCACTAGAAATATTCTACACTAAAAGTGCCAACCCTCCAAATAAAATCACGATAAATGGTATCAGAACACGCAAAAAAAAACAGCAGGACTCAATCAACATTATTCCCCTGAAGTCTCCGCCATCAATTACACTACATACATACCATCACAGTTTTCTCACAATCACAGCTTACATCCTTGGGATGTGATATCATCACAAAATCATGATCAAAAACATCGTTACACCAAAAAACCACCCAATTCAATACAACAGTATTTATGATAACAAGTATGAGTGCCGCTTAATTCCCAGACATATTGGTAAACCCTTACCTGAGCAGACCATCAATACATGAATACACACACAATATATAATGTTATATAGTTAATTATCAGGTTTTTGACATGGAAAAACACTCCTAATCTTACCATTTAATCTTGGCGTCAAACACACACCTAAAGCAATCACTATCACAATACTCTATGGTACAAGTAGCTACGTGGGTGGTCTGAAAATTTTCTGACATTTTGCCATTTCTCCACATGTTTTCTGAAGATTTCTGAAAAATCTGATGTCGGAAACTTTTCAGACCACCCTCATATACCACAATGTTACCGAAAATTGCTTATTTTTAGAAATAGTTAGATGCGTTTATGGAATTCGAAAACCCAACTGGAGATCGAACATATATACTACTTCAGAATACGATATGTGAAATGTGAATCTAAAGAAAAATAAACGCAAATTCAAGCGCAAAACAAAAATATCTAAACCAGATATAATACATCGTATCATATCTAATGAATTAAAATATGAAAGTTTTAATTGATAATTAAGGCTGAAATATTGGGATAACAAACATTTCTTTGCCCACATAATTTATAGTTTTTGCATAGAGATTACGGATATTCTACCCTATAAGATTACAATTAAAATAAAAGTAAGAGGACGACTCTTAAGGTTAATGTTTCTGCCAATAGTAAATAATATACGTGTTCATAGGAAAGAGTATTTAGGAACACATTTTCTTCTCAAGTTGTCCTATTTTATAGGAAGGATCATTCTCCATATGTATGACTATTATTTGATATCTTCCATTACTTCCTTTTTGTCTTTATTATCCCAAGTATCCTCTATATTGTTATGCAAATCAACATCTTAATGATGAAGAAATATGAAAGTGAGCCAATTAAAAAAAATCAATCAGCCAAAGGCGGCTCGCGTAGTTTGTTCTAAAAGCTAATTGAAAGACTTGAATTGAAATGTAACGCAAAGATTGACTCCTTTCACCAAAGAGCGCCAGATTTCATAAAAAAGAAGAGAAAGTATGAGTAAGTAGATTGGAAAAATAAATGAAGAGGTAAAAAACATTATATACCTGTCTCAAAGGAATGTTACGAAGACTGGCTGCGAATTTTTAAGCCAGATCTAAGTCTATATTGATGGAGAAACAGGGAAAACGATATTTAAATTTTATGTTGTACTAACTATTTTATTTGAAGCACTCAAAAGTCCTCTCGAACGTAAAAAATTTCAGAATGAAAGTTTAAGGATAACATTGTTTTCCTTCATTCATAATATTTTCCTGTTCCTTCTGCGTTTTGTATTCGAATACTAGATTAAATTTTTAAATTTTACTCCCAAAAACACTCCTTATCAATTATATATAACTTCGAGCTGATGAATACTCTTTTCACAATTATCAGGCCAGATCACGTTGAGTTTATCCATTTAATTCTATTTATAAAGAGTTGGCAATTAGGGAGAGAGAGATTTGAAACCATTTTCAGGTAAATTATTCAATTCCGCTATCCCAGATTCAGAAATGAACATATCCGTTCTCTGTTTAGGAGTGGAGACCTTATATTTATTGTTGTTTCTCCTATGGTAATCTTAAATATTAATTCTACAATTAAGATTTCAAGTTATGGTTTTATATATATTTTCCGGACTTAGGTTTTATTTCTTTTCTTCATTCTAATCCTTCCCACTCCTTGATCATAGCTATGATGCCTTCTATTTTCCATACTTTCCCAAGAGTAACCATACTACACTCCTATTTGCATTTTCTACCTTTTCTTTAAGCCCTATTTGATGCGGATCCCAGACGCTGTCTCCATACTCTAGCGTAGTCCTAATGAGCCTTTTATGTCTTAAACATGGTTTTTCTCCCAACTCCCCAACCCCAAAGCGTCTCTGATTACTAATGTAAGTGAAGAAGGTAACGCATTAAATTTTGAATATTACTCAGCTGTTACACTGACGCTACGTGCAATCTAAATTTTTAAAATTCAGGAAAATGAGAAAAAGAATGTGTAAAATGGAGGCGTGGAAGAACGGTGGAGTACGATGGACTTTGAACCTTGCAACACCCGAGGAGATGAAGGGCATTAGAAAGAGCGTATACCTGAAAACTGAAAGAAGTAAAGAAGTCTTTAGTCATGTTAGCTCGTAGATTTTCGCTGATCCGTTCATCGCTGCATGTTTCTTTCGGTTATTTCTTTGTTTGTTTCTTAAATCGCTGTTTGGCATACCCTACGCTCAGTACGGATATGGAAGACGAATGAAGATATTAAACTGCGCAACGCAGACGAAACACTCGTCGACAAGAGAAACAATCGGTAGAAAACACCTAAAAACATACAAATATGAAATCTTTATATTTTTATTTTTTTACTTTTATTTTGATTAAATTTTGATAATATTTCAATCGCTACATAACGCATATATATATATATATATATATATATATATATATATATATATATATATATATATATAAGAATTTAGGAGAGGAAAAGATACATTTGGATCTCTTATGTTTCTGCTGGCGTCCATCAGGATTTAGAATGGGATTAAGTATATTAAGGAGGATATTTTCATCAAACATCTCAAAATATTATCTCAAAGATAATCCCTTCGCAAGAGAGCATATCCAGTAAACAGCGATCAGTTTACTTCACTTTCAATGGTGAAATCACGTCGCCGAATAAATACATTTACTTAGTTATAGTTTTCTATTAGCATTCAAACTTTTTAATAGTTCCAAATTTTTCATGTATACTGTTATTCCACGTATTTTCATATTCTTTCACCTCCACGTTAGTGTATAGTGGAATGGGAATAGTTAATTACTTAGCACGTTTCCCAGAATAGTCACATTTTCAGTGATAAAGCCCACTTACGGAACTTTTATCCAAATCCCAACTTTTTGTCCTTTATTTTATTCACATATTCTTTAAAACAGATACATACATTTGAAAATTTAGAACAAATGCAAGGAAAAGAGGTCCAGTTGGGTCTAACTTCGCTTGTATAAGTGTCAAATAAATGAATCAGTCTTCAACACTAGTTTACCATTGAAGATAGCGAAAACATCTAATTCTGACGAAAGAAAACCAAAAAAGATGCTAAAAATCGCGATTTAAAATCCAAACATCTGTGTAAATTCTTGTTGAAATCCATGCTCATACGTTGTGTATGATATTTTCATGCGCAGAAGATGCTCTTGTTCTTTTCCAGCGAAAGCGTCGATCAGAGAACGTGCCTTTTACTCCTCTCACACATCCAATTAAACGCCTCTGACCATTTTGTAGTCCCCGCTCGATCCTCACAGCGGACAAAAAAGGAAATCCAACTTGTGAATCAAGTGGAGAATTCCTTCCCCGCCTTAATTCGATTGAGATATCGATCCAAAGGTATCAAATCGCCCTCCTTGGTAACAGATGAGAGTTTGTTGTCTTCCTCAGCAGCATCCTCGGCCATACACCTGTTCGAGGCACAGACTTCCTCCGCGGAAAGAAAAAAAAGGCGGATTCCACACTGCACACACCATGACGTCAACATCTTGCGGCTCTCTTAGACACACACACATACGAATAGAACGCACACACGCACGGGGAGGCGGGGGAAGGAGCAGGGAAAAAGTGCACACAAGCACGCCGCGGAAATATGTCCCATCTCTTATTAACGTCACGTAATGGCAGAGGATCGTACACCTTTTACACTCGTCCAAGTCCCACGGTCCAGCATTGAATAGTTTCACGGGAAACCGAAGAAGGGAAAAAAGCAGTGAGTGAGAAAATGACGGGAAAAGGATGATGAGAATCGTACGGAGATGAAAAGAAATAATACCGCATTCAGATATGGAGGAGAGAGGAAGGGGGATCTAGAACGAGAAAAGTAACGAGAAAGGGGAGAAAGTAAGATGTGTGGGAGGATGGAAATTTTGAGGCAAAGGGAGGAAACTAAATAAGCAATATCTGAGAGGAGGAGGATGAGAATGGAGTATTGAAGAAAGTAAATAAATAGGAAGAAGTTGGAATGGACTTGAAAAAAGGAGAAAATTGTATCTCCTCCGTCTGTAAAGTCATCAGCCTGAAGGCTTTGGTTTAGGGCACCAACCATTCGACCATATATAATATTATATGCCATATTATTATATACCAATATGCCATCATTATTATAAACCAAACACTTTAGAGATACAAGGAAGCATATAAGGCAATATGAAGAGTGAGCTTCTTTGCTTTCCCTAATGAGTGAGACAGTTATGAGAGTAAAACGTTCCCGTAAAAGCAGTAAAGTGCTCCGTGGATAAAAATTATCATAAAAATTCTTAATTAGCGACTAAATTGAAAGAAATCATTTTGTATCACTCATATTTCACTAGCTTAGCTATATTATGACAGTTATGAGCAAGATAGTAACCTTGAAAGAAGCAGTTGCCTCTCTCCTGTACCAAAAGACAATTCCAAGTATTTTATCAATTTGGATTACATAATAAAAGGAATAAATCTCCTTACACTCCCCTACACCTCCACGCTCTTTGATATTCGTCATTAAGGAGACAATAACAGGGCTTATTTATGTTATAACTTTCCAAAAACGAAGTATTTTAGGAAGAATAAGGGGTATAAGGAAATGCTTCCTTTCCTTTTTATATAAAACACTTATTCCTCTAATGAAATAGAAGCGGAAATGTACGGTGACCATATTTTTGGAAAGCTGCCTGCTATTTTTGAATGAGTGACTTGAAGGAACAAGGAAAAGACTGACGAGCAATCGCAATATCGATTCACCTTTTGATGACATTATGAGTCGAGACCATGATTAACTTACAATAAATACTGCGGTTGGTAAAAGTTCATCTTTTCCTTGTTCTTTCTATCACTATCACGATCTCACGACCCTAGCAGTCGAATCAATGATTGGTTTCTTGAATTCCAATTTGTTTCATAATCGTTTTCAAATTAGTCAGAGGTAAATTTATCCCCTCAAAGACTCTTTGATATTATTCATAATGATCTTCCGCTATAGTTAAGTAATTTTTGCTCTTAGTATCTTCTTCATCAAAGAAAGTGTGACTCGAGGTTTTTCGATAGGAAATCTTTCGTGATTCAAAATTTTAATTCATTCAATATTACATTTAATTCGTGGGAAGTTAACCTTAAGTTATCATTGGCTATTATTTTTCACTTATACTCTTGTTTTATTTTTTATGTAGTATTTACTGATATACCAAATATGAAAAGAGAGCCCTATCTGTAAGGTTAGAGTATGTAAAACTTTGGATACAATTATACTGGTTGAAAAAAATCATATGTAAATTTCGTCTCACTTCGAGCTATGAAATGGTCAGTATTATTATATGATGTACAATGTTTGCGTAATATCAAGGTTTTTGTCAATAGATATGATTACTAAAATAAGTAAAATTACATAAGTTGGTAATTCAGCTTCTTCCTTATTTTAGCATAATATTGAAATAATGCAACCCTCAATGTACCCGTTTGTGCTAGCAGGATTTTTTTACTAACTTAGTGGAATACCTTTCAAATATAAAATTATTCGGTTGTAATTTATTTGTATTCTTTTGTCCCTTCACTCGAATGATAGGAAAATTTGATCTATGAAGTTTCTGTGCGTATATGGATTATTTATAATTTATAAATAGTCAAAATCAATTATTTGTCATTTAAGGAAATCAATAGACAACTACTTGCAATTAAATTAGCTGATCAAAGAGAGTAATTTAGGATATTGATTAAATGGGATAGGGTTAAACTACAGTTTTTGTAACGGTCAAATTTATAGTAGATAGGTTTTCAGAGTTTTTACTTATACATATTATGAGTTACTATAATACATTTCCTCCTTTTCGCAATTCCAGAAATTAATTTTCGCATTTTTACATCACAAAGTATTTAAGTATTGCGTAGAGTAGGTGCTAACGGTAAAATACGATGGCTGCTAGGCATGTGGAACAAATTAAGTTCCCAGTAAACTGATTAATATGCGTAGAAGCTAGCTAATAAAATACGTGAAAGGGACAAGGCGTAGATCAAATAAAAATCGAGCCATCATAAAAGAGCGAAGAGTGGAGTTGGTAAATAATATCATAAATTATGAAATTCTCCTAAAATTCTACGAGACGGTTCCTTCAAATAAAAGAGTGACAGAAGAATGTATTAAGATGAAGGGAATAAGAAGAAAGATTTCAATGAAATAAATGTGTATCTGAAATGTGTAAACTGTGGAAAAGGGAAGGCAGAAAGAGGAGTTGTGGATTATATTTATCCATATAGATTTATAATAATGAAGTGAATGTCCAGTATGTCGGATGGGAACACTAGAATGATCTAGAGAATTCCAATTATATGTTTGTCCATGTAGCCGATGGGAACGTTCATACACTTAAATAAATATATTTTTTACCTTATTACGAATTCCTCTCGGCAATCCCTTGTATTAGGAATCGGCAGTCCTTGGGCCATTTCCGGCCTGACTCCTTTGTGTGTGGTCCGACAACAACGAAACACACAATCGGCGTGAAAGAACTCGTGCTTTCGCACGGCATTTCGCTGGGAGATGCAGTCATCTTCGGATGCGGTCACTCATCCGGATTGGAACTTATTCTCGCTATAAACCTTGGGTGTATCGTGATCAAGCAGTTCATTTTACGAGCCAAACATCCTTCTCGTTACGCACTCGTCGCAAATACAAACAATTTCGCGAGCTGGTCTTCGAGTTTGTGAATGCAAGACGTCGTCAGGAGATTAATCGTTATAGAGGTTAGGCTTGCCTTCATTGGCAACGTATGCGATCTCATATCTTTGATTGAAAGTTAATTAAGTCTGTATAGGAATTAAATCAACTGAGTTGAAAAAGTCGAATGTCTACACGAAATGCTTTCATGTCGAAATATTGATGTTGATTTATACATTTTATTGATGTTTTACGGAAAAACAAGTTCGTAAGAAATTTTGTTCTCTGTTACAGCTGTGTTAGAACGTTTAAAATAGTGCCTAATTTAATTTATTCTGTATTTTCAACAACTGTACAACATAATAATTCGTATTACGCCTTTGGGAAGATTTGATGATAAATTATGTAACGTATTAAACGGTAGCACTACCTTTTGCGACTTATATTTATTATAAAGCACGTGGTTTAATCGAGAATAACTATCCAAGGAGTATTGAACGGCTATACTGAGACCGCCTTTTGTCACCCAGAAACATCGAATTAAAACAACCATCATGTTTGATTTTTATGAATAGGACGTTGAAGTCTCTGATCCCGTTTAAGGGCAGGAATCGTGTTTTCTAGGTATTCCAAGCTATGCTCGAGAGATGAATAACAGGTGCTTAAGACGGAAGTCGACGTATGGAAATTTCAATCCATTTCCACTTCAATAAACTATCTCTCCCATCATTAAGGGATTCCTTTTGCAGTGCTGTAAAAATTGAATTGCTAATGGAAAGACGATAGATAATGGAATTGAAGGAATCACAGCAGGAGGCTTGCTGAATCGAAAATGCTCTATTTTTCTTCTTCCTTCTTTGGTTCAAGCATAGAAGTCTCATTCTTCTTTGTCACCTCTACGTTTCAGTCAGTTGTGTCGCTGTGACTTTTATCTCTTTCTTCATCCACCAACGATTCATTTACCAATCCCGTATTTGACACTCTCTCTTTTTTAAAAACATATTGTTAGGATGTGCTACTTAACCGATTCATTGATACTTTCTACTTTCATTCCCCGCGTACTTCACTCTCAATCATTTTTTTCTGCCAAACAACACTCATCCCGTTCATTCTTCGTAATACTTTAATGTCCTTGCTTTTTCTCTAATAATCTTCTCGGCGGTTTTTGCCCGACCAGTTCTCGCCAGTGGGTATCATTATTGAGATTATTCCTGATTCTATATGCTTGATTTTTACCCAATCTTTAGATGTTTGCTTCTAACAAGCGCATCAATAAGATATGCAGCTGTCCTCATTACTTTTGCTTTCCGCTGCGTCATGTTTAGCATTACCACGCCCAGATAATGCTCAAATATGCGAATGTATCTCTATCTTCTCGTCAACTATCATCAGGCAGTCTTAAGCTGTTTCCGATACTGCCTTGCGCATTGTATCCCATGGCTCGGCTGTGCAATGAAATAAATTCAGTAGATCCTGTAGGTCCTCCGCTTCCGTGAGAAATTTCCTTTCCATTTAAGATGGAATGTAGTTCAGATTGAAAGAGAGGAGGAAGGCTGTTGCGGGTGCATTTGGGTGAGGAACGGCCGTTGGAGATGTAGTCGGGTGCAGGCGGGACGATGGGAAGCGAGGCTGGGTGTTGACATACCTATTGGAGGGCTCAGTCTGCATATTGATGTCCCCTCTCCCTCGAAGGATAGGCGCAGCAATTGTTGTGCGTGGGTGTGGTGGGGAAGGGAGGGGAGGGAGGTCTCGTTACCATGCCAGCCCCAAGTCGCCAGGCTTTACGATGTCGAGACCGAAATATATGTAGTTATTCCGCAATCCTTTGGTCTAATTTGATTAACTCCGTCGAACTTGATGGCAGCCGTATCGAAAACGCACCATCTTCGTTCCCGTATAGAGACCTCGAACCCGTATGTTTCTCTATGATTAACTAATATCTTTATTCGCCGTAAAATTACTGTGTTTGAAGTTATTAAATGGATGATTGGAAAAACCTCTCAGCGATAGCTTCCAGATATAATTCACAGAATTTTATAATTTTGTTTGGAAAACTAAAGGATTTAATTACCTATGATTCTTGGAATTAATTGTAACAAGGTCTCGGAGCTCTTTTCTATTTCACTTACGAAACAGTTTTTTTTCCAAATTTATGGGTTTAAATTAGTTTAGAAAAATAATTAAGCAAACGAATGCAGTCATTCAAGTTTCAGTCAGAGAGAAATATAGATTACACTCAATTTCTTCATTAGCTATCTATTGAAACACATTATCATTGTGTAAAGTGGGTCACGTTGCGATTATCCGCGCATTTCTCTCGATTTCTCATAAATTTGTGTTCGTTTATCGGCCAATATGTCACTAATATGTGTGGAAAAGTATTTAATTGTCGAATTTGACAGTGATGGAACTTTATAAAACATATTAAAGCCCCGAATATATTCACATGAGTATGAAATGTTTGCAGATAGTGAGTATTCAACCATCCATTCGGGAAAAGGGAACCGATGCTGTAAATAGACCTAATTAGTGCTAATTTAAGTGACTTCATTTGAAAAAAATGTTCCCTAAGTTATGAATATTTATTCCCAAACATACACTTACCAAGTCTTCATTTTTTTATAAGTTTGTCTTTAGATATCAAAAATCTATACATTTAGTTTGCGTACTCAGTATGTCTAGCGAAGGTCCAACTTAAAAATAATGATGCTGCAGACCACCGAGCGCACACACAGGGGTTTCAGTAAAGCATTCACGCAACGTTTTAGGATCCGGATGTCGTTCATGTATTAGGACAAATATATATCAAAGGGTCGTAAGCTGGAAAATTGATGGAAGACATGCTTACATGCAAAATCTTAAGGTCGACGACATCGTAAAAATATCGCTTTGGACGCACTTGGAATGCCAATTGCGCCGTCCGCTTCACATTCTGAAATCATCTTCATGTCTACATCCGCAAGTAATTACGTCGCGCCGTCTGCTGGTCGCATATAGATTCGGTTATATATTTCTCGAGGCAAGTCCGGATTCTGAGGGCGAACTTTTGATTAGGTGTCATTTTTTGACGGGGCAGACGGTCCGGCTCAAATTTGGTAATACGAATATGAGTGTGGAGAGGAATATCGCCGAGGTTCTACAAATGGAGCAGAGCAGAGAGCTGGCAAAGGGATTTCGAGTCCAAAATAAAATTTAAATCGCGCGATAGCGAATGCAGTCTCAGTATTCAAAGATAAACCGAATGCATTGAGATGCAGTCGGAATCGCTGCCGCTAACCATGGGAAGACATGGAAACTGTGGGATCAATTCGGAATTTGACATCTCCCGGCATCTCCTTACATGGCCGTACCTTTGAGTTATAATGCTTCCCTTTGACATCTCGAGGACGCGGTATGTGAAATAACAGGTCATGGAGATGGGTACAACTCAGGCTTATTTATGCACCGGTGACTGGGACATTGCTTTCAGATTCCGAGTCGGACGATCTCTTGGACAGTGATGAGAAAAAACGAACTTTCTCGTCCATGACGTGGCCAGAATCATCGGCGTACTTAAGAACCTCATTCTGAATGAAATCAAAGCATGGAGAGCGATGAAGATTAAATTCCGTTGCACCATCCCTCGGAGAAGCATGGCGGCATGAATCTTAATACTTTTCGTTGAACGTTAATGAATGATAGGGGCTGAAAATCAGATCCAATATGTATATTTATCACTGATTTGAATTGCTCGTACTGTCTATGAATCCATCGAATGTTAATTTAATTTCAATCTCCCTTGACAAACGTTGCATTTCGTTGCTCATCCATCAGATATTATAATATTTACAAGATTTCTCATTCCAAAACTTAAAAATGCATAAAATTCACAGCAGAAGGCGATATATCTCGGAAGTCCATCGTGTAATTAAAATGTAAATTCTTACGTAGAATTAAGAAAAGATGCCACACTTCTTCCACTGTCATTCTTTTATCCTCCATCACCAATAAAAGAATTACTGGGCTCCCAGTGAGGATAGCCAGATAGTTGTCAACTTTGGTAAATGCGATCCTTGGTTCGATTCCCGGTGGATGCTTATATTTGCGAAATGGCATTGGCTGTTGAAGCATTTTAAAAATAATAGTACTACTACAAAATAATTACTGTGGAAGAAGTAATAGGTCTTTTTTAATTCTACTTGATAACTTACACTTTCCAGCAACTATTTATTCATACATTTGGAAGTTCACAGCAGAGCATAGACTGAAAGAGGGGCTGAGAATATATTTTTTAATGTGTGATTTCATGCCTTAACTATACATACTGAAGTAGAGTAACAAAGAATCGAGGATAAAAAGAGTATATAACAAACTTCTAATTTTTTTCTGTGCATGAATTATCTAGAGGTTCTATTTACCTAAGACTTCGGTTTTTCAAACAAACTATTTGAAAAAAAATTCAAACAAACTATAAGTAGATTGCTGCAGTGTTAATCTCAGGATATTCAGAATGCGACCTGGTTACTATTCCAAGAATTCTTGGAGTGAAGTAATTTTGTCTTCGGCAATTTCAACTGATTCTTCATAAACAGCACATATTTTTTTTACTTTCATAGGGTTTGTTTCTTGCTTACTTTTAGTATGTATTTTCTTCGTACAACCAATACGTTTTCGAATTTTCTAAAGCTTCGATTTTCTTAAGTTCAGTACATAGAAATGGGGTGTGTATTTAATCCTAAGATTAAATGTTAGCCTAAAGATAGTTCTTACATGATGTGATTTCTCACGCCACGTTTCATCTCCTATCAACAGTAGTCGATAATTAAGAATGTAAATAATGCATCCATAAATGAAATCCATCGTTTTGTGACTACCGGAAATGAATAATCAAACGTTATTGAGTTGCTCTTCTAATCAACAAACACCCTTTGCATGATCTCTTAACTCACCAAGTCAACTTCAAATGCGATTCACGTCCAAGTCGATGGAGTTTTCAATTCTGTACATTCGTATTCCTTATGAAGATTGAGAGGAAACAAAGCAGCTGGCAAGCATGTATCATTCGATCTAATTAAACTGTATATTCATCAGAATAGTTTTATACATTAGTTCCACTTAAAATTAGCATAACAGTATGCCAAAAACATTTGGAACTTATCTTAAGTTATAAATGAGTTAAGTCTCCATTAGAAATTCTTTAGATTTTCGAATGTTATACCATTCAGTCATAATTAAAAAAAAAACATTTCACGCTTTTTTTACATGCATCTATAGCGTTTTCATGAGATTCTACCAGAAAGGCAAGCCAAATTTTCTTCCGAATTTCACAGTTTTACTCACATGTATGTGAGAGTAAAATGAACGCCGATTCCTAATGGCTAAATGTACATCAGTTATTAAAGTTCCGCTGTGTAAAATGCGCTTCTGTTTCTTTTTTCCGTTGATAGTAGGAAACATTGATTAATCAACGTTTGAAACATTACTGTGCAGCTCGATTTTTTATATATTCTTACAAAGTTTTCAAACATCTAAAGGATAGCGACTTTGCACGCGTATGAAGTTTGCTATAATTAAACGTGTGTGCGATTCAAACTGGAATTTACTATTCTGGATCATTTTATTGACTTAGGCCTAAGTCCATATTACGGTAAATTCCATTCTGATGAGAGACAAGAACGTTATTTGCGAAAGCTGAACTCGCGATGCAAGCATCATCTAAAGAACCCATTAGCACTTTACCACTAAACAAATCATGCTCCGTTTACCGTCTTCTCACGCGAAGCTGCTTCAAGAGGACGTTCACACTGAGGCACACACTCATTTTGTAAAAGATAAT
This sequence comes from Pachydiplax longipennis, assembly GCA_036926295.1. Taxonomy (NCBI): domain Eukaryota; kingdom Metazoa; phylum Arthropoda; class Insecta; order Odonata; family Libellulidae; genus Pachydiplax; species Pachydiplax longipennis. The sequence continues at coordinate 26,751,364 of JAVFKF010000012.1, forward strand.
CTAGAGTGTGTCAGCCAAAAGCCCGCAAATTCAGGGACAGAATGCCCGTAGCGTGTGCGGCAAATTAAAATTAACTGCCTCGAGTCTAATAATAGGCATAATAACTCACATATTCCAAATTCTCAATTAGCGATATGATTCAGGGAGAGTATTGGAAGAGTTCACCTATTTTATATTGGAGCCCAAACTTGGTTCAGTGCACTTCATTTCACTCTATACCTCGGAAGTACCATGTTTTATTCGAATTCGGACACATTTTACTCTTTTTTTGTTGGTTACTGCCTTTGCAATGCGCGCTACTTTTATGAATTTCCAGCTTAACTATCAAATTACCTTATGAATCTTTTCCTGTGTACTTCTTAAAATGATTTTCCCTAATTAAATTAAATACAATAAATACCACCTAATTTCGAAAGTTTTCATTTTCTCCGAAAAAAAGTTTCGTGTTGTCCCCGTTGTGAAATGCCCCAAAAGTACTGTTGCTAAATTGCCTCCGTTCTGTGTATATGACGCTGTTAATTACCAGTTGGTTACGTTGTCGTTTTACCGGTGTGGCTAATTATCCTGGTTCATTCAATTTTAGATAGGCAATGGTTTGCAAAGGGAACCCGACAAATTGCAACTAGATATCTTAAGATAATTAGTTTGGATGAGTTGGTACGTATGCATTAGTATCAACCTATTCTTAGCGTTTATACCAATTCGACAACGTATACTTATAATGGAGATAGTGTTTGTTATAGCTTCTGATACTGAATGAAATACCACACGAGATACTTGTCAAAAAGTAGTGATTGCAACTATTTTATTGCAAGATTATTATTAATTCTTTTCATTTGAGAATTTATAATTGGATATTTATTACCACCTCGCTTGCTCATCATGGTTGGTTTCGTGTGTATACAACATGGAAAAATCTACTGAGAAGAGGTCTGCAGCGATATTATATCATGCCAATTTTGAAATATCTCTTCCAAAAAATGAATCATCATTGCGAGGCATGCACCGTGAGGTCTCCATTAAATTGGCTTAATTTGATATTACCGTTACATATAAATGGAATGCAAAGTATCCAGCGTTTCAAAAACATTTCACAGATCCATCATTGCTGGTGGTCATTAGATCTCGTATATACCATGCATCTATGGTTTATTTAATTCATGGAATTTTACGAAAAATATCATTTGTCATATTTCTGCGAAGATAACGCTATTACTGAAAATTTTAAGATTCTACTGCGAATTTAAGGATAAATAAGTCTTCCGCAACGTGGCAACGTTCCTTCGATTCGCGATATTTAGAATTGCAGTCCCCAAAAAAGGAATGAAATGCACCTGAGGTGAACCGAAAGGCAATATTAGGTAGTTGAGAGTTGATTTCCAAAAAAAAATAACCAAAAAGAGAAAAAGACCGAGGAAAGAGACGGAGGGAATGGGAAGTTGGCGGATGACGTGCATTGGGACTTCCCATATCCTCGTAAAACAGGAGTGTGGACATGATTCTCTTGATGCGGGACATAAAAATCCACGAAAGAAAGCTTCGAAGGAGAGGATTCGGTGATGATAAAGACGAGAGATGGAGAGACTGCAGAGAGGAGAATATTGGGTGGAATGAGATTGAATGATGTGATTCCGTAGCTGATGTCACTTTAGTAGTTTGGCATTGGATATTTCGGTGCAGGATTCTATTGACCATACAGTGTAGCAGAGGAGGAGAATTGAGGTTCTGACAGGTTACTCTGATATTATTTATAGTGATATGAAAAGGTATCTCTTTTAACAACGCCAAGATCTCGGGTTTTAATTCTAGTTAGGATATGATTATATGCGAAGGACTCCGAAATCTCAATAGTAAGAGTAGTCTCATTAGACTATAATAATCACTATTGTCATTCATTCACCGACCTGCCCCAATCGGTTAGTTTTATCGAGATGTTTTCTGTTCTTTTCCAGAGCTGATCTTGTTTTCATTATTTATTTATTTTTTATTTAGTTATCATATTTTTAGTATAACCGATTTATTTACTAATAAATAATATAAAATAGATCATAAATAATGATTGTCAATTAATTTATTTTAATATTTTTATTTTAGTACCATTAGTTTATTGCAGTTATTATATCCTGCCATTACGCATCTTGTTAGATGACAGAATTATAGCATTATTCAGCTTATTTTAAGATTATTTTTATAAGGACGAAGATTTGTTTATTACCAGCAGAAACGCATTGATGTATCGTGGCCAAATCCTTCGATTCGATTCGAAACCATCTTATTTCTGCAGTATATTCTCTTTGTAGAAGTTTGAGATTATGGGAAAAGGAATCAAATGACTTCTGCGGGTCAACAGAATAATCAATTAGTGGACTAACTACTTCCAAAATTCAATATTTCTTGGAAGTATTCCTTCCCCAAATATGATCTCCTACCTCTCAGTTTCTTCTTCAGAAGTCGATTCTCACATTTGGACGAAAGAAGGATTTGAGGAAATTACGTCGAGTATTTTTCTTGTGGTAATGACCTATATTTAAGTCATGTAACCGATGAGGTAAATGAAAAACCGTAAACCTTAAATCCGGAAAATGGAGATTTAGCAGAAAATAGAAGATGGAGGCAGTAATATATGAGAACTGTAGGCTCCTTATGATTGAAAGGATTGGATTAGAGATCTGATAGTGAGGTCAATCGGTTGAGAAATTTTTAATTGGGCCTGAAATTAGAATTGATTCACGAAAGGCGACAGTCTAGCTATGGGAGGCTGAATGATTATATGTCCTGTGGGAAGTAAATTCTCTACCGAATGTATCCCCTGCTCGGTTTGGGAGACGGCATTCCGTTTGCTCCATGCACTGCGTGTACCGCCCGTTCCCATTTTCGTTCCGGGAAGTGGTTTCCCTTTTCCAAGAATGGAAATCGTCCATTATCTCCCTTTTTCTCTGTTTTGACGCAACGGAAAAATAAAAGACCAACTCACGTGAGGTTTCCGCGATGTTCCTCGGACGGATTCGTCAATGAAGTGCAGTTGGTTTCTGGACGCAGTTACAGCTTTTTTTGTGTTTTTCACATCCCGATATGGTAGGACAAGTCACTTTATAAATAATTCATCACATCCGCCCCGCAGTTGTTTAAATTACTGAGCAGATAATCTTCTCAGCTGATTAGATTATTAATGGCAGTTAATGCGGACTTTCGGAAATACATTTAAGCGTATTTCTTTCTTCTCTTAAACTGTATACTGTATTAATTTCATAATATTTATGCCAAAAGTATTTCTTTAGAGAAAATGTTAAGCAATTTCTGAAAATATTTCATTTTAGCAGTAATTACTACTTCAGAAAAAACGATTCATGTAGTTTTAACATTTTTTACTAGAACTTTTTTTGAGTCCTTCAATTGTATGGAATTTTTCGTTATTATTCGCTTTTTTAATAATTTAATCTAATTTCCTATTTATTTGTATCATCAATAGCTATTTTCTGAGTATGTAGGTCACACTCATGAAGTTCAGAATCCTTTCTGTTTTGAAAAGTAAATTAGAGGTCATGGTCACGATGTTGGGATAAATAATTTGAATTTGGAAGTATGGAAATTTGGATAATGCATATCAGCCTTTATTACAGGAATAGCGAACCCTTGCTCTCCGGATACAGATCAATTAAACTTTGTTTACTGTCAATATGGCGAAATCATGAGAGTGTGCACAATATTACTTTAATTGTGAGCGCAATATATTTTCTATGTGTGAAAATTATTAGATGACGAAACCTAAGTTCTTTATTTTGGAATTAAACTTATTGAATGTCGAATTACGGTAATAAGGCATCAATTTCTTCCTATTTGAGGATCTTATCCCTCACTAGGTATGTATTGTTAAGGATATATGAACATTTCACACACGTTGAAATACCTCTTATTTCCTTACTTGAGGACGTACATGGTTAGACATAAAATAATAGGTTTCTGGTCAAAGCTTAAGATTTAATAGCTACTCCAACATTTAGCATGACGCATCTAATGTTCAGTATTAAAATGCATAGGATTGACTTTGTAGTGTTATATATTCACTTCGCCAACTTTTCCCTATTATATATCACTTATTTTAAATGCTGAAGGAAAGATACGTAACCAGGAAAATAAGTATCTTGTTGACTTTCCTCGGAGTTTACGAGCATCTGATTTTCCTCAATATCTATGAGAGGAATAGAAGGAAAATTGATTCTTTCTCCTAGAACATTCCTCATCCGTCGGAATAATCCTCTCAGCAGTGTGTGAAACACTTTAATAATCCGTCGATTAAGTGATGTAATGAGCTTAAACGATTCACAAAAACTCTGTCAATTTTCCAACAATTTAACTTGGCAGGAACTCAGGTATGAAACTCTCGTCCTTGAATTTACACAGCTCTTATCTTTGCAGCATCTCAAGACATTAGCCGCATTTTCTGAATTCCATTAATCGGGATAATACATTACGAATAGGCATTACATTCTAATGAAGTATACGCAGCAGAGGGAATGGTCTGACAATTTTCAATGGCTACTGCTGGAATTACAGAAATAAGGCAATCGCAACGATTTTAGAATTCAATGAAAATAATTTCCTTATTATTTTCGACAGATTTGCTCTGTCATAATTGATGGTTGACGGAAAGTCACTAAATAGCATTGCTGTCTAACTCTAATACATTTACGTATTTCTCATAGGTTCACCGTCGTTATGAAATAAGAAAAATAGTTATTCATTTCCTCATTACATTGACCTTTTGACAGGAATTGCAGCTTTTCAAGATGATTACCCCTCGTTCAGCCTCTCAAACGTTGATCACCGCCTTGAAAGTATGCTAATCAACGCCCATTTAATCTTCTCAATGCCAAGAGAAGATCAGTCACCTTCGGGAGCTAGAGTATTTGCATAAGCGCTCTTTTGCTACCACGGTCTTTAGCGTAGGACTTAAGAATGACTGGCGCTCGTCTGGAGGGATTACAGTCGAAATGAAAACCGTGATTCACTCGATGAAGGAAAAGGAACTGCAAACTAGATAGGGCAATTAGGTACTTGAAAAGAGCTAATTTTCTCTCGAATGGAATTGGTAATCTCGATCGATATCCAGTTAAATAGTATCGAAGTTGTAAGGCGGTCTTTCCTTCTTAATTTGCGTTCAATTTGCAAGCCGCCAAATGGATATCAACACAAATTCATTTAGCTACCTCAAATTTCTGTTGATTTCTCTTATACTCTAATAGAAAATATCCTAAGATACTACGAGTATCTACACGAGCAATTATTCCCCATACATATCAGTCCCCCACATCATGGTAGAAGGAAAGGGCCGCATGAATTTGACAAAAAGAGATCGCAGTCCACTGATGGATTTAGGTAAATGAATACTGATTTCATATTTATGAAGGATATTATTCAAATGAAATCAATAGACGAAACGTGATACAATACTACGAAGTATGACAGAAATAATTTTGCAAGGTTATTTCTTTCAAATTTTCTTCCTTATATTTATTCGAACAAAAACGAGATTATTCACGAGTTATATTAGAGAATTACTCCACGTGATATCTTACTTTTCCTTATTTATTCCATATTTTCATATTCATATCTTACTTTTCCTTATTTATTCCATATTTTCATTTGGAATTCAATGAGGAAGATATCCTTAAATTTCCTCATCAAAAGTTTTACTGACTTTTGTTTTAAACTAATGATATAAATGTAAATTTTTGTTAATAAGAATGATTTCCAAAATTCAACGCATGAAATGTGAACTCTAGCGTATTATGTACAGGCCATCGTATGGTTTTATCGATATCCTGCAGAGATCGCGCACATAGTTCACTGGAAATTACATCCTTATCTGATTTAATGGGTTCCGATGAAGTTTTGAGAAACTTCCGACATTCCAAACTCCTTCGCTGCACCGAACCTCACCTAAACCTTAAGCTTCGTACTTTGAAATTATATATGCGATAATTTAATCGCTAACATCCATTTAGTGAAATTGTATATTTACAATATAGGACAAAATTAAATTCAAAGTTAATTCGAACCAAACCTCCGCAAGCATTTTATTTTAAGCTACGTTTATATATTTTAGTAAGAGTCACTATTTTTTTCCTGTGAAATAATATACTTGACTAATTTAAAATACACTTTTCGGTCTCAGTAAAAGATATTTGTGGAAAGATTAATCTTAGCTGTGATTACTGCTTCAGAAAGTGCGATTCTCGTAGTTTTTACATCAGCTGTTCATACGAATTTCAAAACGCCATTTAAATATTAGTTTTGATGGGAGTCTTTTTTACTTCCCATTTATTTAATGATTGCTTTTTCTATTCTTCATTCACTATGTAGAAAAAAGATAATGATTTAATTGATAACCTAATTGACTTTCGCTTGCGCGGAAGTTTCCAAGAAATGAATTCGAAAGGAAAAGTTGTAGGAAATGATATTTCATTCAAATGCCAAGCGTCTGTTCCTAAAAGATTGATTTTTCATTAAATTACTATGAGATAATTCTTTTACTACCAAAGCATGCCTCAGCATTAATTTTAGCTCTCCAGATGTTGTACAGAGCCATTGCGGTTTTGCATGTCGACATGCAAAAGGCAAATGGAACTTTAGATATACGCTGACGTAATATGAGAAACAATGCAACTTCGTTCACTTTCTCTAATAAATCCACGGTTTTCTCTTACTCCTTTGATGTACTCAATCGTATCACATGCCAAAACCTTTCACTTTCAACCATATAACCGTTGTTGAACAGTTAGATAACTGTCTAGAAAGACATAGTTGTTTTACTAAATGCTATCATCTTTATCATAAACATCAATTCTCATTCAAACGGCAAGTCCATGTATCCTTTACCGGAGGATTCCTTGTGTTGACGTAAGTACTCCTTGTTGAAATGATAAAAGAAGGTTATGCTGTGAACATCGATACATACGAGGGTGGTCTGAAAAGTTTCCGACCCCAGATTTTTCAGGAATGTTCAGAAAATTTTCAGAAAACATGTCAAGAAATGGCGAAATTTCGGAAACTTTTCAGACCACCCATGTAAATTTAGCATCTTGAATATAACACCTTTCTGTCCTCGTTATAAACTTTCAATAGAAACTACTTGCCGGTGTTTAGTATATTTTTGATGATACGGTGATATAACAGCATCGAGAGATAAATTGCTAATAAAAAGATCAATTATGTATAGACAGGAAAGACAAATTTAGTGGGTACACTATTCATCTCACTTATTGTTAGACAAAAAGAAAAAAGTAAATTGGTACTTTATCGTTTGAGATGTGCATCAGTTTGCCTATTAATATTGAGTTCACCAATTAAAATAACGATATAAAGATTATTCATCCATACTATCCCCAGATTGGGATGGCCGAACGTGCCGAAACTGGTCGTATTTTCTTGATTTAAATATTAGGAAGAACATCATTTTGTCGGCTTTTAGGATGAGAAAAAATCTTCATATTAACATAGAATCAGGCATACTTAAACCTCAGCGTAATGAACTCATTTAAAATAATATTATCTACATTCCTGTGAGACCCTTAATGTGAAGCAGCACTAACAATACCCAGAAAATTTAGGGGAACACATGAAGGGGATCTATAGAATACAGCATACTACGTACTATGGAGTAGAGGCGAAGGACAGTACACCCATAGCGCATCAAATTGTCACCAGTAAAATTCAAGCTGGTCATATTTAATTACGATTTAGTAACGACAGCTATGCTTTCGTATCTTGGGTCGGTTGAAAGACAGCTAGATTTAGAATTGTTTTGAAAGCAAAAACTGATCTCTTCTTATATCAGCCGATTTTTAATCGAATAAGAATATCATCACATTTGAAATGTTCAATAAAAAATAATAATTGTGTACCAATTAATGAACAAGAGAGAAAGAAATTTACCAATCTACCAGAGTAAATGACTTAAGCAACTTCGGGATGGATGAAATAAATAGACATCATTCATTTCTTGTTTCTAGAAATCTCCTTTGGCGTCACTCCCTTACTGTTTGCCGTTTGACTTTTCCGCAGTACCATGAAAAATGCGTAGTAGGCTGAGGTGCAGTTGGTCTAATCGCCTTCTGGAATTTTTCAGTACGGAAACGTATTATTTCTTGTTCAAGTCACGTAGGACGAAGGAAGGTTTTTTTCCTCGAATATTTATGAATCATTCTCGAGTGAATCTGTAGCAGCTCGTTTATTCCATTCAATTCTACATTACTTACGCAAGTGGCAGGTGAACGAAAGGAAATCTATATGAAACTAACGTAACGTGCAGAGCGGGCCCAAATACGGGAGAGTCGGGCTGAGGTTTGGCAAAATGTTTGACGTTCGTCATCGGTGTGGTGGAGCACTTAAAGTATGAAAAGCGGCGCTTAAACGATTACTTTTTCTACCCATGGCTTACAATTTTTCCTCCATTCCGTCGAATATACATTCGCATTGTCAACTTTAATGAATTTCCTCCACTGTTTGAGGAAAATGTTCGCTTTGTAGTTGAAACCCACGTTGAGATTTCTTATTAACTTTTAGTTTATTGTTTGCGGAAGTAATCCTAAAATATGACGTGCATCAGGTTGCGGTTTGTCTCTTAAACATTTAAGTTATTTCCGATTACAATATGAACGTAAGTTTACATTAGTATGATTGCTAAATACTTCAGTTAACTGTGTATTCTTCTCTCAGTTACTGGATCCATTTTATTTTTTTGGTGATATTGTGCTAATAGTGAGATTAATAAAACCACATCACAAAGTACAATATTTAGATTATTCAAAGTGATTAAAAATTTGTTTTGAAAATAAGCAAATTATTGTCAAAAGATATCTTTAAAAATGCCACTATGGAAAGAGCGCCTGAATTAGACCTCACCAAAACTAAGACCAAAATACCTCACGTAGGTTATGGAAAAGAGAGAATGTTTAGAACAGTATACATGAAATTAGGCATTTCTTATGGGTTAAGAGTCATGGAGATATTATTTAGATGGTATATTTTAATTGAATCTCAATAGAATTGAAAAGTCTAGTTAATTGCTCTTGAGTGTGCTGCTTTTCCTTTCATTACAAATTTTATTGCCTTTTTTGTTTTATGTACAGCATTTGGCGCCATAAAATTTCTTCTATATTTTTAAGGCTCTTTTGAAATTTATAATGCCACATTTTGAAACGCACAGAAAAGAAAAGAAAATGAAGATTAACTTTGCAAGTAAAGGCATTCGACTAGGAAAATTCCCGATAAAAAAGTCCCGGTCCTGTCAAACTTTTTTCGCTTCTATTTTTTCCTAAGGAAAAGTTTCATAAGCGTGCCTCATCAACGAAGATTCGTGACTTAGTAGAATACGAGAGTTTTAAGAAGAAAGATGTACTAATCTATTGCTTTGAATGCTCGACGCGTACTGAGTTACCTCTTGCATGACAGAGAAGAGTATGGGGCTGAATTAGCATATAGTCTCTTAATATAAGATCTCATGTTCTTTTTCACACGCCTAAATCATGAACGCTCAAAGTTTCTACGCTTATTGAGGTATTTCATCAATATTCTCAGAAAATAAGAGATTATGTATGTACAAGTATTATTCTAATAATTTCTGAAACCTAAGTTTAATCATTAAATCAAAATTAATTGGTTTTACTGGAAGATATAGGCCAGAATGGTAGTTTTCGTAAAGTTATGGATCCTCTGTGATATACTGAGGAGAAAAGAGGAAATATCGAAGCGTTCTGAACATCCCAATGCAATTTTCATGTCGTAGGTCAGCGTCATAATTACACTCACAACGAAGTCGTCAACTTCCATTAATTCTTTCTTTTCCGAAAACGGTCATCTTTTAAATACTCTTACAAGAGTAATAAGAACTGCGTAACCGCGTTTCAGACTCCGATCGCATTCCTCCTGGACCTCGTCCGCCGCCATGCCATCCACTTGTTTAACGGACATCATTTCCGAAAGAATCTTGTGTGTGAGAGAACGTGATGTTTGGTACATAAGCGAATCACATGTCTGAATTCCTCGTTGTAAGGAGACAAGAGTACGTGAGGGAATAATCAAATTGTCTCATTCTCTTTCTTTATGTCTCCATTCCGCGAAAGATGAGGGAGACAGGGTCTCAGACGGGTAATTAACTTCCTTTGCGGGTGGCGAAAAGTACGTAATGGATGTCTGCTGCGAATCTTAGTTGTACCGTGCGATGCCGGATCGATTTTAAAATTGAATGCATATAAAATCAAAGATGCAATCGACAGCACTGGTGATTTCGATTCCACAAAAGTGTTGATGTAAATGAAAAAAATGGGAAGGTACTTCCTCGTCGAAGCATAAAATTACGTAGCAGAAAATAATAATGAGCAATAAATAAATAATAAGCATAAATGAATAAAATACATATAAACAAACCACATAGAAAGAATATCATTATAGAAAGCAATTATTAGTTATTTCTAATAAATCTAAACTTGATTTTCTTGCCTTGTTTGATACCAAAAGTTATCTTTAAAAAATGCCCGAAATGTCAAAAATACGAATTACATTACTTATATAATTAAATAATAATTAATGAATAATTTATTAATATAAATTGAGCGATTGAGAGCGATGAGAGTTTAATTGCAACGAATGATCCTATTTAACAATCACCTATTTGTGTATATTTATTCATCCGATGTCAGTAATTCCCGTAAGAAATACATGGGAGAAGTCTTTGGAAATTGATTTCACGTTTTTTCTCGAGGAGATAGAAATATGAAATTTTAAGATTCGTTAGAGAATCAGAGACCTAACAAATATCGATATTTTCTACCAATATCATCATATCATATACCATCCTTGGTTCGACTCCGGACGACTCGAAAATTCTCTCGTAAGAAACACCCGTGAAGTTTGTTAAATCGATTGCAGACATTTTCTTCCTTTGCAGAATTAAATAAGAAGTAATGGTCCTACAACATCGGTAGAAGTGCCAAAATAAAGGATATTGAATAAAAATTTTTATTCTCTCCTTGAATTATTGCTTTGGATTCGAATCCGAATATACTCAAATTATAATGAATACCTATACATAATGTGATTGTTCGGCATTAAAATAAACAATTGCGTAAACAGGTAAATAATTACTTTATTAAAACGAGCAAGCTATGTAAACTTCTTAGCTACTTCTTAAAAAGCTTCTTAGCGTACGTGAAACTTAATTTTCCGGAAAAAAAATTTTCCCTAAACAGGGTTTGAACCACTGAGGATGAACTTTTGGAATAACCTTTGGAAGTTTTAGAAACGTTGGAAACTTTGGAAACTTTGGAAACTTTAACCAGGCACCTTAACCACTCGGCCATTTGGACCACGGTTACAACACAATAAATAATTCATTAATAAAGAGGCTGCTTATGCATGCCAGATATTGACAGATAGTATGACAGATACATTTACATTAATCCTTGACATTCTGACGGGGTATTTCGACATACATCAGGTGTATGCGAAAATGATATTACATAAATCTACTAGTGAGATAAAATTTCGTTATTTTCACGGGGGAATTCACTTGTTTATAAATAATTAATAATGAAAATATTTGGACTTACCTACGACCATATACAGTATACCATAATTTTCTCTTTTCAATTGAATGATTGTTAATTGATAATATCTGTAAGAATCAGCATTAAAATAAGTTAGAATAAAAACTATTCTATGCATCAAAAGTGTGAATAAATGAATTAATCTCAGCATATGTATCGGAGGAGATTTAGTGTGGAATCGAACAGTTGAAAGCTCATAAATCCCTTAAATTCTCCAGTGATGAAACGTTTACAAAATGAATGTAGAGCAAGGCTTCTTAATATATTTCTTCGAACGACACTATTACTCTCGAGAAAAATTTAATTAACCCCCGCAATATAATAGCAAAACGTAGCGTAGTCCTGATATTAGTGAATATCAGATTTTATATTACGGTTTTCGCGTAGTTCGTATACTTCTAGTAATACATTTTAATTACCAACCTACACCAGCTACCATCAACCCGAAGACCTTACATAGCTTCAATCCTATGAAAATGGCCTTCTTTATGTGTACTTTTTATCCTTATCGTTTCCAAAATTCGATAACAGAGATTTGATGTCAGTAGCTTCAAGTATACAATCGCCTTTTTATACGGCAAATTTTCTTTCTGGCGAAAATTTCCACATCTAGGCATGGAATTCTCATCAACCAGCGTAAAATCAGTAAATGTCAGGTACGCCGCACTAACATCATCCTTAGTGCCATTAGTTCTCAATATATGGAAGAAAAGGATTCAATGAGATTCCTGAGCAAAATTGAGAATAGAAAATGATCATCAGAAGCTCTCGCTAGTATTTAACCCGTCTGGAGGAAAGGGTATCAATGGAATATAGATTTTAGTTATTTCTGCGTCGTACCATGAATTTTATGGAAGTAAAATATCCAATTCAATCTTTGTTTTCAGATGATGTAAGAATGGAAAATTCCCCACAGTTCTCATATGAAGAAAAACACTTTTGGTAAGAAAATAAAATTATAAGAATTCCACTGCAAACTTTATTCATGGACCTGCTCAAATAATGAAATTCATCAATAGAAAATTAACGCTGCAGAATTCTTCCGCAATTTACAATTAGCGCTTAATTTACCTCATTCTTGGAACGTAAGAGCTCTTGGCAGAATCGTTGAAGGAAAAAATCAGAAAAATGTGATGAAATGCATTCAATGACATTTCATTACATTTTTTCTTTTCATTTATTTTCATTTGCTCAATTCATTTCGTGAAACTCAATTAAAGTTTTTACGTCAGTGTTAAGGTAAGATGCTAAGGATTTTTGTATGCTAAGATTACGTTATAAAGAGTTGGAATTTCGAAGAATAGCAGTCAATATGCAACTTTTTATTTTCTTGTCGTGGAACTGAAGCGATATTTCTCTTTTCAATGATCCGTGAGTGTGTGTTCGGAATTTTGAAGAGGTTGGGTTTTGAAATCCGAAATATTTCTCGAAACTCGGAATCCTGAATTTTAGGAAAGAGGTGAGTACTGATTGAAGTGCGCAGAATCACTCTCAAGGTTTTATTCCGAAAGAATTTCCTTTAAAAGCTCTGTGCATCGGCTCATTGTTCTCATTCTCCGAAAGCCTCGCCCGAATCGTGACATTTTAACCCGTATTACTTTGACATCTCAAATCGTTCTCTCTGAAAGGCCTTTTACAGTCTCTCGAACTACAAGTCTTGATGTATCTACGGAAAACTCTCGATCATTTGCGGCGAGAAGTGTATCTAACGGCCTATATAAAAGATGTATACAAATTATCCGAGAAACTCCGAGAGTACAGGAGTATCAAAATGAAAATGAACCGGAAATCAAAACCGAATAGAGCCGCTATTTTGGCTGGATGGAAAACGGAACTCGAACCGTTAACTTAAAATATAGAAGTTCTTCACCATACCTAAGCCGAGAACCGATATTCTATTTTTCTATATTTTTCCATTTTTCTATTTTTCCTTCCCAATGAATCACAATTTACTTAACTGTAATTGAAGAAAGGTTTACCATGCATGTCACTACGATTTGCAGGTAACCATTACGAAGTTCTATCCTAATATATAGTGTAATTGATAAAGCTAGGAATAATATAACGAAATTTCGAAATGATATAACATTAGAATGGTCGGAGCGTAAAAAAACAGTTCAAACCAGTTCAACGTATTACAAAGGAGCGAAAATGGGACTGAAACGATATTTGTTTATCTTTTAACCGAAACCGGTACGAAAAATACAACGGTCCCATGTATTGGGGAAAGATATATCAAAGATTTAATTTATTTTAGCGTAGTTAAAGGGCAGTACTCTGCATCTAGAGAAAAACTTTAAGGGAGTTTATCCGGAAGGAAAAATAAGAAAATATGACCTCTGTAAAAGCTATGAAATCCTTCCTCTGAAATATTTTCATTGGGCGTGAATAGAGAGCTGAGATTTTTTAAGCATACAGGGTTAGTGTGTACAAAAATTAATAATAATTACAAGTGTGTAGAAATAATTACTAACTACATGTAATTAATAATTCGTATTATGCGGCACACCTATCGGAATCCTCAATAATAAGTGGAAATATATGCAATAAAATATTTCATCATAATAATGACAAGCAACAGAAGGATCCACTTGTATCACAATTGATTAAAAGCTACAAGAAAATGAACTTCATTATGTTTTACAAATCTTGTAACATATAATGAATTTCATTTTCTGATCCATTTTTACCACCTCAAATGGCAATATAAACAAGGACTTTATCTACAATGGCCATTCTTCTAAAAGCCATAATTTCCAGGTTCATAGCGGCCGTAAACCACCTCTGCATATAAAAGAGCGGCTTCTGTTTGGTAAACGGTATTCTCGGGAGAAATAGTGAGAGGTGAGCCGAAAACAGTTCTGCTGTTGGTTCCAAGCGTCAAATCTGTTCCTGGAATTGACGCCGGGGTCTCGCCAAAGCGCTTTGAAGAAAGTGTGGATATCTCAGTTCTGGACTCCGCGATCCTTTTATAGGCTTCGTTCAAAAACGCTCAAACTGTTCGGGTGGCCGGCGAAAAGAGACTCTCCCTGCATACAGAAGCAGTTTTCTAAGAAACGGGAAACGGATTCGGAAAGATAGAAACAGAAAATGACTCCTAAACAATGCATGTCCGGGTTTGCAGGCGATATGCAAAGCATCCGGATGCCCACGGCATTTTGGCAAGCGTTAATGGTAACCTAATCGATTATTACGTGTCAAAACAAATAATATTACGTTGAGATGGATCTCTGAACGGATAAGTAAGGGTACTGATGAGCCCATGTGAAATACGCTTCGCAAACAAAGAATGTATCTTTTTAGATAGAAAGGACACACTAAAGAAATGTACAGCCAATTAATTTTATCGTGTTTAAATCATTCCCTTAGCTAAAAGTGATAATCCTTTTAGTGAAGGGAATGCAGTAATTGAGTGCGATGAAGGTTTTTCATAAGTATTGAACGCCGTACTCTTTGAGCTCTTGCATCGGGAATGTCAGGCTTCAAACTGGCCTCCCTAATCGTTTTACCCTTCTGATCCCTAAAGTTTTTGGTTCAGTTTGAAACAATCATCGGGTCTCTTTAGAAATGCTAGGATCAACGCCTGGTCCTCTTCTTATCTCATCATTTAATTCATAAACAAGTTTAGAAATCACTTTGAAAAATTTCATTTATTTTTCTATCCGATGCGTGCTATCGCAATAGAGATCCGTTCTTATGAATCTATCGCTTAAGAGGTCTGAAAAGAAATAAAATATAGAATCAAAATATTTGTAAATCTCTACATACAAAGAAAAAAATCAGTACTCTTCAGCCAAGTTTAAACATGACAAACAATTATAGACGTGTTCATTTAAAAAAGTGTCCGATTCCACAAAAATGAGTACTAACCCTTAGGAGACTATTTAGCAATCTTATACTATGAGATTTTCGGCCGAATGTCTTAAATGAGTTTTAAATGAATATTGAAAGGAAATTACAAGGAAAAAGGGGAGTGCTGACATTAACACAACGTTATAGATGACGACAGAACTATGAGAGAAAGATTTGAAGAATGAAAGATGAAACGATTGAAAACTGGGAAGAGAGAGATTTGAAATTCTCGGTAGGGAATACTTGAATAGGATAACGAAGAAAGAAGGTATGTAGAGGGGAATATTATTTTAGTGGATCATTCACAATTCGTTGTTAAGATTTTCAATTGACTCTTCCAGATATATATCTATTTACATTTTGCAATACATTCAGTTGTGATCAACGCCTAATAATTATTATGCTGAGCGGCAAAGCTAATGAATGTGAGAACGAAAAGGGTTAACAAATTCCAGTAAACGGTCTTATTGGCAAAATAAGTGAGTGGGATGAGGATAAACGAGAGAAAAACTAAAGTTATGAGATTTATCAAACGATGGAAAGCTAAGGTAATACTCAGAGTAGATGGGTAAAAACTGGAGCAGGGGGATCAATAGCCGTGCTTGGGTAATGCTTTTCCTTCGGATGGATGGATTCCAGATGAGGCTATAAAAAGAAAAGCAGTTGCCAAGGAAGCTTTTATGAAGCTAAGGGAACTGAGATGGTGAAAGGCTTTGATAGAGGTATCAGGAATATTTATTATGTATTATTCTTAGTGAGGCCTTTTCCTCAATGGATTTTAAACGTGAGTCTTAGGAGAGGAGGTCAAGAAAATATTAGAGGCTGCTCTGCTGTAGAATCGAAATAGTAAGGTGGGTTAATAAACGAAACAGATGAAAGTAGAAGGAAAGGAAAACAGTGAGTGAATTTGTTAAGCGACTCCTGAGGAAACGAGCAGATTGTTAAAGAAAATATTTGTACGTTGAATCCCAAGAGAAAAGTCAGAGGGGAAGAGTTTACAGGTGATGTGAAGAATAATAAATTATCAAGAAATACTGAGGAGGACTTAATGTGCGAAATTTTAGAGAAAATGAATCTAGAGGAAGGAACTGAGAAGTAGGCATATTCTCGCCGAGGGATAAAATTATTCTCTGTTTTATTAAATTAATAGATTTATTTTTTTTTATTTTAGATTTATTTATTTTACTCTTTACTTAAGTATCAATTTCTCCATAAAGTGACGAAAGGGTTGAATGGCAAATTTCTAGGGAAGAGTCCTCATGGCCTTATGTTGACAGATATAATTCATTTCGTGACAATATTTTGCGATCGCCGCAAATGGGAAAAATATTGCTTCGCACGACCAAATTTTCTTCAGTCTACTATTTTGAACGAAGGATTGCTGATATTCCGTGTATTGACGTATCACTATAGTTACACTAAAATTTTCCTAATCCTCTTTAATTTCAAGATCACCTAATTATTATTTACTTATTAGATCTATTTTATATAATGGTTAATTGGAAGGGGAGGATTAAAGTCTCATTTCGCCCATAATTATGACGTTAATTAGTTATTTTTATTTATTTGACTAACTCGTTGAGGCTTTCTATCTACATCTTCATTAGGGTATAAATTTACCCTACTTTTCAAAAATATTTCACGTAAAACATTTGGATAATGTACCTTGTATCTTGTTTTCTTCCGTTTACCTTCTAGATACATACATTTTCTCAATCGGTAATATTTTTTCTTAACGTAATATTAATATCCATAAAAATTGATTCCAAAACTTCTACGATGAGAAAATCCTCCCTCGACCTTCACGCTCAATGAGATGATCTTTATAGCTTATAAAAATATGCAGACATATTATAAATATATTTCATTTAAGCGCGCTTTTTGTTTTGACCAAAAGAGATCATGCCCTACTATTTACCTTCATAAAGGTAAGGTTTATAATTTAAATTCATAGACGCATGATTATTTTCAAGGAACAGAAGGTTATGATTTTATATATAACCCTCCCACCTAAGAGTTTATAATTTAAATTCGTGATAGTTGGAAAATTACCTCACCTGTCAACGCACCTTAAACAACTACTACCAGTACTCTACATAAATTTATAGTAAAAGGAAACCCGAAGGTCAGTATCTTCTCCCTTGCTAAATAAAGGTTTTACAGTTTCAAGCAAATCAGTGTTCGGATGGAAATGTATCCTCTTTGATCTACTTACTTTTATGATCTATATAGCAAGGTATTAGAAACCCTTGTTTTTCACATTAATTCTACCTTTCCTAAAAAGAGAATAGGTACCAATGTTACATTGTATACAAAATTATAAGCGTTAAGAATTTCATTTCGTCTTCATTTCTTTTTTCTCCTTTTGGGCATAGATCATCCCGAGATCACAGAAAGAAGCCAACGAAAATTCTGGGAAAACGGAAACTTCGCGACATGCAGCATGCATATGACAGGAATACGTTTGCAAGGCTATCGAAATTATCTGAAGAAATCCAGTAAACACAGAAGTCGTTAAGATTTCGTTTACATCGTGCCACACAAGCGCCATTACGCGTGTTTCTTCGACACGTGATTGTTTTCGTTGCGCCATCAAAACTCAGCGCACGGTGGCCGCTAAAAATCAGAGACACCGGAAAGTGATGCCAAAATAACTTACGTGTTCGAAGAGAGATGGAAATGGCACGCGTGAGAAGGAATTCTCGAAATAATTTCGCATGTGAGAGCGTTCTGCATCGGCTTTGGAACGATGCCCTGAAGATACGCTACCGTTACGTGCTGTTAGATCCATACTACGCGAATGTGCTGCCGGAAGAGATTCCGCGTGAGATAATGAGAGGATAGTAAACTGCACTGGAAAGTGTCCACATCATAGCTAGCGATCGTCGAAATCTCTCGTCTGAACCCACTTGATACTGAAAACTTCGTGAGGACCCTCAAATATATGTATGATGCCGAAATGTATCTGAAACGATTCCTGGAAACTTCAGTCTAATGTGTAAATTGGCACCATAAAAGGGAAAATAGGGGATATCCGGATACCCAAGTGGGTAGTACGTTCGACTTTAGTGAAAGCGGTCCTGGGATCATTTCTCGGTGGGGTACACGAGCGAAATTACCGCAACAGAAGCACTTTTCAATTACTATCTACTGCTAATAAAGGAAAATATTAGGGAATCTCTTATGTATTTTCAAATTCTCTATTATCATAAAAATAAGAGTCACAGTTCCAAAACCATGTGACTCTTATTCTACTGTAACCATCAGCGGCAAGCTGTTATTCTCTATTATCAAATTACCAAGGAATTCAGGATGAAGCGTAAATTATTTACGGCTTGAAAAATGCAAACTTTCATTATCTGTGCCATATTTTCTTATTATTTGGTAACTTGAAGCTATGTCCTTGAAGACTATTGCCATACTAACTATTGCCATAGTTTAACTTCTAATATGTTTTTCTTTTTCATCGCTGTCAGGAAAGTAAATGGAAAAATCTGATCACAGAGAAACAACAGCTGTTGAATTTTTCCTATAGAATAAAAATTTTGGAAATTTGATTTTACTTAAAAAATATACGAATTTGAAATTTTGCGTACAATTTGAGTCTTACATGAGCATAGCTTACGTAAATCACAGTACAAAATTTAGCATTGTGAAACTTTAAAAAAAGGAGAGGCGGTACATTTACTGTAACACAACGGTGTAGCCTGAAAGGAGAAAAGCTTAATATTGACGATGTCAGCTAAGATTTGCGATTTTTCTCCTAAGGATAATAAAAGTTCTAGAAAGTATCGTAAATTGACTTTGCAGATAAAAGGGCATAAAATTCTGCGCAGTCGAGTCCACTCGCATGTTTTTTGCTCCAATGAAGAAACCAATAGTGTACACAAATGAACGTTGCGGGCAGATATCTGTTGATCACACAGTGCATCTGTGAACCTATTGAACGATTAGATATCAAAAACTATCAATGTTTCCTTCGCAAACGACGTCACTGAGGACAAATAGCGTCATAGAGCCTATTTGCCCTTGAATTTCATCTCACCCAAGTGAATTGGAATGTAGTTTACCTTCGTAGCTCAAATTCATATAAATATTTTGTGCAATCACTATCATTCTTACCGACTTATCGTAAAAGGGGAAGTAAATAAAATTATATTGCCTTGGCAAACTTATAGTACGCAGAACCGTTCTGAGCTATACTAAGACTGCTTATTTGCTTTCTTGAACTTGGACCGGGTCGCCCTTCACGCTAAAATGTTTCTTTCTCCGGTTTAGTAGCTGTACGACAATTTTATAATTATTATTTGACCCTTTATAAGGCGATGATATGCCCGAAGGATTCTATCTTCAACTTAACCTCGCATGATACTCTATTTTCACATGAGGATCTATTTAAAAGAGGAGAACTAAACGCACAGAGAGGGAAGAGAAAATAAAATGAATCTACACAGTAATGCATGTGTGTAGCGTGGTTGCCAATCTCCAATTTTCATATGCAAATTTTGCATAAACAAAGATTTCTTGCCTCAGAATCAGAGTCACTTAGTTTATAGTAAGGAGATTACCTTAGATTCGAGCGACTCCGTGACACGAGCAGCGCTAGTTTTCCTTGTATCTCATGAGTCAATTATTTAAATTAGTTACTTACTCATCAATGACATCATTAAATTATTAATTCTCGAGTAAATATGTGATTCCATACTCCGTGATACCCACCGTCATTTTTTTAATTTTAATGTCACGGACACTCATAGAAATTTTGTTTACAATGTTCGTACTTTTATAAAATTTCAATTTATTTAATTTTTATAGTTTAACTATTATAATATTTCAATTTTTTAATAATTTCAATTTCTCCCGCTAGCCGCAGGTTAGTTGGAGATGGGAATCAATGCTTGATTTACTCACATTTAACCATAATAAAGAAACAGACTAATGTATCTTTTTACGATATAAAAAATTACTAAAGTTTAGCGAGAATTGAAAAAGGAAACTCAAGCACCCTGAGGGAGGCCTCCTAATTTATTACTGATCGATTCCAGCTTCTCACTGGGGAAACCCGCATTTAATGCTAGTCACTTTACATAATGGTACGCTATCGCATGATATACGATCTCGATATAAATCTTATTGTTAGTTGAACACCCCTTGTTTGCTAAGGGCTGTCATTAAACACACTGGTGATATTAGTTTTTCAGTCTTCGATATTTTATTCTTTATCTCCTTCCGGTTTTTTCCAGCGGAGATAAACGATATTTCGTGACTTCCCGCCCAGAATTTAACATCTAATCGATCTCAGAAACACACAAATTCCGTTTTCACACGCCGATGCCCAATTACGAGACTAATGGCAGGGATTTCCGACTTTTAATACCCACAGAAATGAAGGTTTTACTGCCGTGTATTTGAAATATGGAGCGAAATGCATAGGGGAAGTCTGAAAGAAAATGAAAAAAACTCAATTTCTCCGGAGACAATCCTTTCATTACTTTAATCTTCCCTCGAAATTTGCAGTAGTAACTTTGGATGGTCAGCAGTGCTCTTCCCACGTTTCTTAGGGTGGTTCTTTTTTATTCCAAACATTTATGATGTAAATGCTGATATTATACCGAATGGTATGTTATTCAACGATGTGTATAGTGAATCATTCGGCACCCTCTACTTACAGATAATTATTGTTTATCGTATCTCTAGGTAAGTATATGTTTCTTTCAAATGTTTTGATCAAGACACGACCTTGTTCGCTTCTATTTTAAATTAAAGAAAGGAAACAACAATTTGACTACAAACTACACAGAAATAAAGAATTTAACCTACAATTAGACAATTCGTAGAATCATCAACAGGCTAAAATTAACCATTTTCTGTAGAAGAAGTGATTTTTTCTTTCTTTCATTTGTACTTTACGTGTACTTTTAACCCTTCTCATGCAAAACTGTAACAAACGCTGGTTATCAAATGTGTCTCATAACGAATCCCCAAAAGGTAAAAATGATACAAAGACATAACAGACAGTTTAATTTCACATTTTATTTCAGTCTACGGCTATGGATGTTAGATTACATCCTATGATGTTTTCCAAACTTCAAAATATATATAAATCAGAGTTATGCATGGGAGGTATCATGAATTCTGTAATTTTACGTCATGATTTTTATATTGAAACAAGCGATTTTGAACATATCATGTGCTAAAGTTTAAAAATAACATTACTGTCACCAATGCGATGTGACACGCAGAAACAGTGAAGTCATTCATGGAAATGCCCAATGTCAGCGTATGACTACTCATAACAAGCGAACTGTAACTGACAACCTCGAGATTAAGTAGCGATATCACCCCTTTCGATGAGGTTATGTTGAGATGGAGGAAAAGCTTGAGGTGGAGATGCAGGAAAAGCTTGAGGTGGAGATGCAGGAAAAGCTTTAGAATACAGCGTGGTGTTCCACCCATAGTGAGCTGAGATAAGACTACATTTTGCGCCATGAAAACTTTTATTTCTGAGGTGTCTTCTGATATGTTTATGCGCAAGGCGTAATCATTCTCTTTTTTTCCTAGTAGTACAGATTTCCCATGACCAAAATCTTGTTATTCTGAAACAAGACTCGTTTGAAAATTTTTGAAATCTAAAAGGTGATAAAGGGAAAAGGTTCCATAATTTGATATTTATTTGTATTTTGCGATCAAAAATATGCAATTAGCTATGTGTTAGTTATTTGAGGGGCACATAGAGAAATAAAATCCTTGCCTTGCATTCATCCTTTTTGGAAGGAAAATAAAAAAACAGTACGTTATACAAAGTTATTTGACGGAAAATACGTTGCTATTACAACGATATCAACAATGCGACTTACATTCTCAAGTACTTTACATAATAACACAATTGTAAGTTTACCCAACTATATAATTATAAATAGGGTAACGGTTGAAAATATGGAATACTTTATGAAAAAATCTTTAATCGTCCAATAAATTTGTAAAATTTTATATCTCAAAAATATTCTCTAAATTTTTAACCTCTCAGAAATCGTTTCATGAGGAAAATTCATAGTTTAATGTTATATTTTTTAAGGTTCTAAGAAAATGTTAGATATCTACCCAATTCCATAGTAGGAT
Organism: Pachydiplax longipennis; assembly: GCA_036926295.1. Lineage (NCBI taxonomy): Eukaryota > Metazoa > Arthropoda > Insecta > Odonata > Libellulidae > Pachydiplax > Pachydiplax longipennis. Next base: position 26,773,941 of record JAVFKF010000012.1, read on the forward strand.
AGAGAAAGGGTCTTAATTTAGAATACAAAATAGTAGTTTAAAAAAGCCTATGAAACACGTCCTTGAAAACGTGATAAAATTGAGTTTCTGTGAGTAATGATTTCGCATGAAAACTGACAGAAATATCAGTAGATCAGACACGAGCTGACAATCACAATCTGACCTGATTCTGTGTTATTCCACGCAAAGAACATATTCCATTTTAGGTGCACCCATTGGTGAATTTGAGTTCCCTCGATTGGGATCGAGAATTGCGGAGAATGGTTCATACTGTGTAAAGAAAGACTGGAAGAACAGAAAGATTTGATTTGCAGGAGAATTAGATAGACCAAATAAAGCAGAAAATCTCAATTGAAGGAGTGCCGCATAATGTTGATGGAGGATAATAGAATATGTTACCGAAATGATGGACTCTATGAAACGGAATTATGTCCATCATGAATATGAAAGGAAATAATTACGAATGGAAAACAAAATCGGGATGCTTAAAGTAAATTGCGAAAGATGTCAAATTATTTTGCGTCAGAATGCAGCAGAAGAAAACGTGATGTTAATATGTGCTCCAAATAAATTTTCAGTCTGGAAATTAATGATGATGTCACGGATAGGAAAGTTGACCACAATTATAAATTATTGCTCCGGTCAACTTTCACGTCAAGTTGACGGGCTCAATGATAAACACGAAAAATTTCTATGATGTGGTTATTCACGACTATATTGAGGAAACTCCTTGTAGGACACAATGCTAGTATTCGATATGATGCATTATTATCGTAATTCTTAAGAGTGTTATGCTTTTAGTGTGACGAAATCTCAAGTCCTACATGCATTCCTTCCCTAAGGCTGACGAAAGGAAGAAAGTTTCTAGTTCACGGAACGAGGATCAGTCGCTTTAAGTGGGTCTTTGGCTACTCGCAGAGAGGCGAAACCCGGTTTCCTTCTCTTTAAAGGACGTTCGTTTGTTTGGACCGATTGCTCCGCTATAAGACCTTCAATTGACCACCAAGGCGATTCCGTGCCGATGACTCAGTCGCTCCATATGCGAATTGATTCGGACTCCGTAACTATTCCTTTTTTTGGACGATTAGCATCTTTCCCAACAGAGGGAGAGCTAAGCCGTCAATATTGTGCTGTTCAGGGAGTCCTTAGAATGTTTCTGTTTCAAAAGTATGACAAAAATATTTACGTTACATAACGCAACACATTTTTCTTGTGAGTGAATCGTAATATAGGAATAATAATAAAACGTGGGTTACGCGTTCGAATTGGGTGAGAAAATATTCCGTGTTTTGTACCCGGTGGGAGCTTATATGCGAAATACCCTTAGACGTCTAAGATCTTTTAAACGCTTCTATGGAATTCGTAATAGAAACTCAAAATATCATCATGATGTTTCTGACAAAGATATTGTTATTTCAATTAATACTTAGCTCAACACAGCTCTCTATTAATCTCTGATGGGAAAGCACAATCTTGCTGTTGAGTTTATATTGCAGATTCATAAATAATATTATGATTCGTAAAATTTCCTGAACACTAACTGTAAGTTTAATCAAGAACTTTCCATGAATATTCATTCAAATCTTCTAATAGTTTTGATCCCGCCGAATGTTGATTCTTGGGATGGTTATGGAAGGTCAAGCATTTTCATTTCAGATATCTTTCGCGTGATTAATTGAAACAGAAATTCATGTTTATATAAACATTTCTCATAGACTATTTCTATCGGATTCTTCCTAATTCTTCTGGTTAATTTAGTAACTTTAAGAGATTTCATAATACTATCTACGAATATTCAAAAAAATAAAACAAATAATCAAACTTCTTAAAGAAATAATAAATTAATTAAACTTGCCCTTTAAAAAGTGTATTTTTAACTCACTCCTGTTAAAAAACAACAAAAATGAAGCGAAATAGAGACTTTCGTCAAATTTACGTTACATATTATTATTAAAACTATTAATAAACACTAACCAAAGAAGAAAGTTATTTTTCTTAGAGTTAATTTTTTGTTTGATATATTAGAATAATACTCTGTTAAAGACTGTGTAAGAAATATATTCCTGCGCGATTTCAGATGATTTTTAGGCATAAACTGATTCGAAGATTAGTTATTAATTTTTAAATTTTAGTTCTGAAAACGAAAAATAGATACTAAATACCAATAGATAATAACAATATAACACTACTCTCCTAAAACGAAGCAGGTTTTGACGATGGGTGATTAAGAAACTTCGACATTCCCATGAATGGCTAACCGATCGATATCTCCCAAAAGAAGATGCTTATTAAATCTAATTTTCATCACATTAACAAACATGTCCGTTATGGGGTTAGCACAATCTAATAAAATACTTCAGCATTCAGAGTACTGAGGGCTACTCCCCGCTAGCAGCAATGGAATAGTTAAACAGACCTCATTTTAATTCGTTAAATTAAACAGGAAATCTGCAGAAAACCGAACCAGGAAGCATTGTGGCGGAGAAATCAAGATCAAGAAAGTGCTGTACTTCCTTTGATTTGAACTTTTTCGGGAAGTGAAATTACTTGAGTTAACATTATTTTATCTGAATAATGAATGTAGCTGCACTTATTGATTAAATGTGAAATTAAAAATTAAATAATCTCACGAGGAAATTAAGCCCTATGACAAAAAAGATTGTTTTTAATGAAAAACAAATATCACACTTTACTAATGAAGTTATTTTTATACTTTTTCATTGATATAGCTATCCATATGCAATATTACCTCAGTAATATTCCATTTAAAATATTTCTACTGATCAACTTATAGCATAGTACTCTGATAACATCTTTTTAAACCGTTGATTAATTGATTCTTGTGAAATTCAAAGGAAACGTGGCAAACATTAATATTTATGAAAATTGTGTTTCGAATGGAATCCTTTTAAATCTATTTAATTGTATTAATCCGCTTATAGACGGTGGTGACGGATTGTGAGGTAAATATGTAGGGACGAATGTTTAGGCATGATTTTAAAGGGTGTAGGACTTATTATGACATCGTAATTTCGAGTAGCTGCATCATACTCTGACTGGTACAATTTTTTAATTGATTTCTTATTTAATTTCAACAACGTTCGAGGAATCTTTTCCTGTGGAATACATTAAGTGATGATGATGGAATTAGGTGATTAATGATGGAAATTATATTTCAATAAAAGTAATATCTTGGGCTATTTCAACTATACTCGACGACGAAGGATTTATCTGAAAGCACAGTGGGCTAGAATCGAAAAAAGCTGGCCAAAAATACGAAAACGCTTTTTTTGAGTGAGGACTACGAAATTTCGCATGATTGATTTAGAATAAATTCTGCATAGAACTATGGAGGTCATTTAAGTAGGATCCTCCCCATTAAAATTATACAGGGGGTCAAAGTTGACCAATTTTTGCGAAAATTTCCAGTTTTCGATTTTTCACGAAATTCTTCAACTTCAAGTCAATTGTGAACACAAACTAGGAAAATCATCGAGTAAAATATGATGCCATTTTATAAATATGTTCTTTGTCCTTCATAAGACTTGGTTTCAATGAGCTCTGGTGAATATTTATGTACTTTACATGACAAAATGGCGGACCCTGATTTTGGAACAAATTTTTACCTAAAGCGAGAAAAAAAGTTGATTGAGACACCGTGTGACACGGAGTTATTTACACCACGATAAACTAAAAAACTTCGTTAATGGGAATCTGAAATAAAATCTTGCCCCAATTTGCCCCAATAATATATAAGTCGACTTTTCGACAACGCTGCAAGGGCCAAATCCGCGCGGCGGAGCACCGTCCTCCGCTACGCTCTCGTGTTTTGGGAGGAACAACGAGCAAATACGATTCTAATTCGTTCTTTTTGTATATTTTGAGCATTATTATACTTCGTACATATCTTAGATAACTATGTTTGTGATTTTGATACTGAATGCTTCTTCACTCTCACTCTCAACTATACTGAAAATTTTCTTACAAAATCGATACAAAAAGTCACCACTTTGTGTAATTTCATAACAGTAATGAAATATAATTGTGATATTATGAAAATGGTGGCATATAGCGTAGAAGTTTCTTCAAATACAAAAATTCGCCACATCTGGAGTTGTTTTGGTGACCGTCGCAGTGCTCTGGAAAAGTTCGGCAAAGGGCTCGTTTTATGACAGGCAGCTGCGCTTTTTCCGGATTAAAAGTACCCTAAGAATTGCATGTCCGTGATTTTTCCTTACAAGCTTAGGAATAGTTCAGTTCTATTTGAACATTGGATAAGAAGGTGTTGTGTTTTGTAGCTACGACAGTTCTGTGAAACAAGAAGTCTTCGACAATCTATTGGTAGCATTCCTCGAGTGAGGTTTTAGATATTTCATAGGAATTATATGTGGTGAGGTATGTTTTTTCATTATATATTCTCTTTTATTTAATGTATCAGAATACGGTGGTAAATATGATGTATTTTCTGATCGTTTTAAAATGTGCTGACATTATTTGAGTGTTCTCTACTCCCTTTGTCCTGCATGTATTATAAAATGCTACATTTGCGGTGAGAAATTTTCGAATGTGAACAATCTATCGGCGATTAGTAATCGAAAAGTGGACGCAGAAAATTTGTACTATAGCATTTCTACGCTGCATGGTTGAATTAGAATTTTTTGAGTGTTTATTACATATCTTTCCTACATACCTTTAAGCAACTGTAGGTGAGAGTACCATATTGATGAGTATGATGTTATGTCATAAGACGTACCCATGGAACTTATCTTAATATTCTTAAGTAGGCTCGTGGTAATCACAAATTACTGTTTGAGGAGAGAAAATATCATATTCAGGAGAGAAAATATCATATTCAGAAAGAGTTGAGAAAAAAGATGGGACTGATTGTAGATGTACCTAAACCAGGATATGGCTCCACAAATTATGGAAATACATCAAAGCGTTTCTTTAAAAGCCCGCTAGTTAAATCTAGCAGCTGAAATAACAGGTGCGAGGTTGAATTTATTTTCATTAATGCGTAATCTTTTATTAAATGTAAAAAACAGGACACTGAAAAAGATAAAGAAGAAATTTTCACTCAGAAAGATAAGAGTTCTGTATATGGTTTGTTTTATATTATTAATTTTTTACCTAAACTACCGTCTCCCAAATTTAATTATACATTTCCTACAAACAATTGACTAAGATCTCATAAAAAGATTCGCCAATATCTTGAAGGTAATTTCAAGTGGTTTTCCACTAAATGAAAAAGCGTTCAAAGATTATTGCTGTGCTACAGCATAGATGTATGTCCGATTATATCCGTGGTACTATATGCCACCAACAGTACATAAAGTACTTATACACGGGGCTGAAATAGCAAAACAGGCAATCCTTCCGTTAGGCCAACTGACAGAAGAGGCAATGGAGGCCCGGAATAAAGACGCAAGGAAATACCGGGAGAGATACACAAGGAAACACTCCAGAGTGGCCACGAACGAAGATTTGTTCCGAAGATTACTTCTAACTTCTGATCCGCTAATTTCAATATCGGCACCAGTTAGAACAACGAAAGGATCGAGGAATATGAGCAAAGAGATTAAGGGGCTCCTAGCCATGAACAATGAGGAGGAATTGGCTTATGGGGATGAAGATTCTTCAGACGAGGAATGCATTTAATAGAAAAGGTAATTTATAAAAACACCGTATACTTCATTATAAACTCACTTAAAACTTTGACTGCATGATTTAGTAGAAGTTTAGCATTATCGCACAAAAGTAAACTAATATATGATATTAATATCGCTTACGTGGTCCCATGCTTTAAAGCATAACCCATTTTATTTTTTACAATCATCACCCTACAAGAAATGGTGACTTTGTAATAAATATTGATGTCTAAGATATGTACGAAGTATAATAATGCTCAAATATACAAAAAGAACGAATCAGAAACGTATTGGTTCGTTGTTCCTCCCAAAACACGAGAGCGTAGCGGAGGACGGTGCTCCGCCACGCGGATTTGGCCCTTGCAGCGTTGTCGAAAAGTCGACTTATATATTATTGGGGCAAATTGGGGCAAGATTTTATTTCAGATTCCCATTAACGAAGGTTTGTAGTTTATCGTGGTGTAAATAACTCCGTGTCACACGGTGTCTCAATCAACTTTTTTTCTCGCTTTAGGTAAAAATTTGTTCCAAAATCAGGGTCCGCCATTTTGTCATGTTAAGTACATAAATATTCACCAGAGCTCATTGAAACCAAGTCTTATGAAGGACAAAGAACATATTTATAAAATGGCATCATATTTTACTCGATGATTTTCCTAGTTTGTGTTCACAATTGACTTGAAGTTGAAGAATTTCGTGAAAAATCGAAAACTGGAAATTTTCGCAAAAATTGGTCAACTTTGACCCCCTGTATAATTTTAATGGGGAGGATCCTTCTTAAATGACCTCCATAGTTCTATGCAGAATTTATTCTAAATCAATCATGCGAAGTTTCGTAGTCCTCACTCAAAAAAAGCGTTTTCGTATTTTTGGCCAGCTTTTTTCGATTCTAGCCCACTGTGGAAAGCTATTACAACTTAATCAGACTGCCTTTGTTATTTAAATTGTTATAGAACTTAGTTGAAAAACCTTCCAAACCTCGGGATCGCCATCCATCGGAAAGGTGTTGAATTATTTTGTCAATACCAAATATGATTTGGTAGTTGATGGTAGCTGTTTTATCGAATTTGTTAAAGTTAATAATGCCTCTCTACTCCGTAATATGGATTTTGACATTATCTAATCCATATATTTTGAAGCTTAAACTGTATTTTTTGCTATATTAGATGATGTAGAGTGTATGTGATATGGAGAAGGATCTTATACGGAGAATTCGGAGATAAAGAGCGAATCCTCGATTTATTTCGAAGAAAAGGGTTGAAAAAGATGCATGCAATCACCAGATTCCTCCGTCACAACCATTTCCAAGAATCAGCTTCGACGCAGTTCATTCGATAAAAAAAGCTCTTCGTTTGTTGTGAAAACATCCCGAGCTTCAGATAATAATTTTCACTGGATCGGGAGGACATTTTTTTCCATTCATAAACGTAGAGTTTGCAAACAAATAGAGGCTGTTTTGGAAGCTATTTTTAGCGATATACTAAAACCTTTAACGTGAGAAATGTGCGGCATGCCTTGGTTAATTTAACTTTGCATTTTTTTATAAATTGCTCTCTTTTATCAGGAAATTTGAGTTCTTCAAGGGAAATAAGTCACTTTAGGGAAAATAAGTCTATGCTTTTACGCAATACTTAACTTCAATTTGAGGCGATTTTAGGTGATTTCTTTCAATTTATGATCGCTGCCATAAAACACCTGATAGAAAGATGGGCCTCAAAGAAAATAGCGAAATTCTTCCATTTCTTTGTCGGTGAATCGTGTACATTCTTGAACATCAGAATGATAAATAGCTACCTCCTATAAATTATAGCAAATGGTTGGTCTCCCATGAAAATTATTCGTGGGTAATTTTCTCCAAAGATGAATTGTATTATAGTTATTTATAAAATCAAACTTTTATTCGATAATACTAAGGAAAATTGTAACAATTCTATTTCGGAAGAAAAGGGTGATGATATTACCAAAACTGGAAGATAGATTTAACCGATTGCCTGTATTGCAAATTACTTACGTAACATTAGCATTCTTTACTGTAATAGTCAATGGGAAACGACTTTTTGTTTTTGCTTGTGGTAAAATAAGATGAGCAAACTATCAATGTCATAATTTTAGCCCACCAGCGACATTGATTAAACGTCGGGTAAAACCAGCAATTTAGAAAAACACAATCCCTTAACGATATGAAAGAAAAAACCAACTCAAACATTCAAAGGAAAAAGAATCGAAATTTGACAAAAATTTTTCCTTAAGAACCAATATTTACGACATTATAATGGGACCGTCCGGTACTTTTGATCATCTTTCGGAATCGTTCCTCTGCTCTCGTGCATTTCCCCTTTTTCTGTGAAAATAATTTCCATCGTAGAAATCCTTAAGAGTTTTTGTAAAGCCAGATCGTACATACATTAAGAAAATTCTTAAGTGAACTCATTTATCATATACATACTTACAATAGTTGTCCACCTAATTCACTTCTAATTTTGAAAACACATCGAGTAAATTGGGAATTTATCTTTCCCCCGGTTTTGGCCTAAAGCAGTGGTAAGATTCTTGAATTTCAAACTTTAGACTGCAACCAAGCTTAAAATTTATAATATATAAAATTGGACGTTGATAAACTAGTTAAACACCCCTGTTAAACCAAAGAATGAAGAAATTTACTGTTAGAATTAAAATTTATAATGACCGTAAACTCGTTATCAGGTCTCCTTCAGTGATTATTCCTGGGTTGCGAATAATTAATCGTATCTTTTGCACATCTAACAATAACACGCTCGTATATGAAAATATATAAAGGATATGATGTACAGAAAAGGCTTTGAGGCTTTTTCCGAAAATCCTATGATCATTCCATACGGAGAAGACGCAAATATACTTTCTCTAGAGAATTATTCTCTCGAATAAACAATAGGGGAAATGAATGAAAAAGTAAATTACCGTTATAACATAAAATTATATTCCTGGAATCACCTTATATCTATTTCTGAATACTTATATGGTGCAGGTTTTATGATGGGGTTAGTTAATTCATTTCGTATCATGTCCCTAATAGGTACCTCGAGTAGGATACTATTATTAGTATCATATCATAGGATTAGAATTGAGAAAATATTCATTCGCCTTATGTTTGGAACTACTGTGCTGAGGATAATCGTAGTTGCACCAAAAATGGAGAAGTTAAATTAATTAGCACAAGAAAGAGAAAATTGATTACTATTTAAGTGAGTACATGTTTGAATCAATTAAAAGTGCTGGAGATAATTGCTAACGTAGCCTTCATTGCTAACATTCATTTCTTGTATGGTAAATATTGTCATTTATTATTATATCGTATAGTAAATAATGAAATTATATCCTATAGTATAAGCGAGATCAAGTGTTGCTTATATTACATTTTTGAATTGAGATTAGAACCCAAAGTATGTTCGTGTGTCAAGTTTTCCAGAAAGGCGTACTCTTTGCTTTAAATACATTTTTACTTGCAGAAAATCATAATTTTTCATTTAAATTATTTACAATTCCTTTTGAACCGCTAATTAAACACGAAGCAATAAAAGCAATAAAATCATTTTTAACAATCGTCTTTCAGTCTCTCGGTATTTCCTGAATCCAGAGGTTTGCAAAATTCTGAGGTTCTTCGTGACCTTTATGCAATGTTTGACATGAACGCGGGGAATATTTCAAGGGTGAAGGGCGTGTCACGGCGAAGGGCACGAATGAGATCACGGCGCAATTAACTTCTGCGATGGGAATATTTGGGCGTGGCCCTCCGACGATTACTGTGATCAAATGTGGGAAGAAACAGCCTCGTCTCCCGCGACCCCTCGAATCACTCGCACTTTCGCAAAGCAACCCATTCAAAAGGCCGCACACTTTTACTTTTCGAACATTTTTTCGAACCTGAATTCGGAGTCACTGACTTATTTTTTTTAGAATTTTTGCATGAATAATTAATGAGGGCCTGTCTAGGAGGAGGGATGTCTGATATGCATTGTAATCTTAATTTCTAAGACAATACCAGAGGGCGATTTCAGTTTCTTGTTCAGAGATATTATCCATTCTCATGAATACCAACTTTTTGCATATTCAAAAACTGTTCATTCCAAACAACTTAATTATGCTCTAAATTGATATTTGATTGTCCTAATATTTTATCTTTCGTAATGAGAATTTATGATACAATAATTTTATCATAACTAGCATATATTTGCTTATTATTTCATTATGAAATAGATATAAATACATCAACAATGAAATAGATAAAAGCAGTGGTTTGAGGATATTTAAGCTAATATTGTTACATAATATGTACTTTTCTCTCCAAAAGTCCTAACTCTTATAATTCACTCATAAATTATAGCTGCAGTGGTTACTTTTTTTATTAACGACCAGAAATGTTTTGAAAATTTTTGTGAAGATTATTATTTTTAAAGGTAATAGTTACGGGCGAATGAAGAGTGGAATCACCATCTCCAAATGTGATTCCGATATTAGAATTTAAGTTATTCCTAAATCGCATTCGTTTCTGTATTCTTACGAGTACTGCATTTCGGTCCAAAAAAAATAAATTTAGGCATAAAATATTCCAATTATAATTATATATTAATTATGTATATGATATACATAAAGTAATAATTAATTTTCAAGGAACATATTATCTTATATTTCTCATTTTTTCCGAATAGGGCCTTTTTGCTTTTTCTCGCTATAGATCGCTAAATATTCTGAAATGTAAAAGGATATCCCACGTTATTTTGCACTAAGATATTTCTTCCCTACATTTAAACGTGGTAGGATGAATTTCCAGTTTCTCCCACGTTTTTCATTCCTAGTACTCCGGGATTCGTCGCTCCTTATCTATCGCAGATTCTCCGTTTAATTTATCAATAGCCTTTTGTACGACCGAAACTTTCCACTCAGAATCATGACGTACTTCACATTTCATGAATTATATCTGCTTCTCTCATCGCCGTCTTATGAATCGTTCCCTTCAAACCCTTTTTATTTCTTTCGCACCGTTTTGCGTTCACGTTCATGGAATGAGCGGTTCTTTAGATTTGCGCGTATATTTCCGCGAACGATTCTCGCGAGATCAACGTTCCGCTCTGCGATTACTCTTTTATAGACATACACTGATGATAAAGGGTAGGGAAACGAGTGGACTATTATATCGCACATCGCCATTCTTATTTTTGGATTTTGGTACCCCGTGGTTACCCGAGGGTGTGGCTGGAATTCCTCTCAGAGGAGACGAAAATTGGGAAAGCAAGACGCGTGAAGAGATTCTAGGGATAGCATTTGGAGAAGATTCTCAAACAGGGCGGCGCATTGTGTGGTTCTGGAGGGTGGAAAAGGAGGTGGAAGAGTGGAAGGAGGAGAGCTGAGTGAAGAATCGCAGGAGGGAGGCTTGCGGAATTGAGGGATAAGATGGATTAACGAGCAGATTAACGACATTATAGTAATCAAACGGAGGAAAACTACCCTTCTCCTTAAATTTAACACTTTTGATATAAAAGAAGAATCTCATAATATATCTTAATAATAACAGATAAATCTGAAATCTTATACAACAAGAATGAACGCTTAGATTTTTTCTCTTCACGACTTCACGACAAGTACTATCTGCAAAGTCATTGCGAAGGCTGGCTTGATCCTCAACCCTTCCATCATTACCAATATGAACTTTGAAAAGGGAATTAAGACTAATGAGATGAGGAGTAAGGCAGTTTGCTCCTGCTCTCCTCATCGATACAGAATGCTTCGAGTGAATTTAGTCCAAGTTTGTACAGAGAAACGACTTTCTGAAGAATTTTTCCAAACCTTCAATGAAAAGAGGCCAGGATAAATACCTAGCACGCTAACTACTCAGCCGCCGCGGCCAGCAATCGAAGAACGTCATTACATCATAATTTCATATAGTACTCATTATCGTAACGATTGAAGACGAAGCTGCTGTATAATTTACTGAGTGACATATGAAAGGGAGCTGAATCAAAAATTGACCATTAGTCACATTATTATTACTCTTTAAGGGTCATCCTACCATATCTTGACACCAAAATATTTTTTATTTCTCTTTTTGTATAGGATAAGGAAAACCGTATCTTTCAATCACTTTTGCTTACAATCAGTCTTTCTCATGGCTGTGATGACATCAAAGCTACTGAGGTATGAGTGATAATGGTATTGATCAAGGTCTCTCCTTTCGGAATATAACGAAAAGTGTTTGTCAAAGAGCTTCACCTACTTTGAAATGTTCCGCTAATAGAATTCTGGCTAAGCGAGTAAAGTAGAGCCAAACTACCCCAATCCTCACCTTATCTAGTGATAGTAAGTACCTCATTCCCCTCTTCTAATTCTTGATAGCTAATGGTGGAGGGGGCGTGGCACCAGCCGGTCTTCGGGGACTGGATATTTTACAGACATAAATTAAGAAACTGTATTAAAATATGTTAATTTTTAGATGTGTTATTATTAAATTGGTCTTTCTTAACGTTATTCTGTCTAAGAGAATTGAGCGAGATTAAGGAGTGAGATGCATGACGCAACGTGGTTGGATGTACGGAGAAATTATCTCCGACGAGAGCAAGTCTGATGAAACTAGCGATAAAAAGTCGGCTGAAATGAGAGAACGCTGAATGAGAACGCAAAACCTAAAAATGAGAATGATGGAGTGGATGAAGGAATACTTGGCAATTGGGTTAGATCAGCTTCTCTCAAACAAGTCAGACCTAAATAGGGACTACAAGTCTAATACTTTTCTCTCTTTCTAAAGCAAATAAGCAAAGAAAATCTGGTTCCATATGCACACAACTTTTGCCGGCCTGGAAAAAGGAGATTTTGGCGCCTCAGTATGATTATCGAAAGATAAGCTTATGGTTCACAATTATCTATAAAAATAAATGCCTATTTATTTAGAGTATTGTTTTCCTAGCATTACTTATAAAATACATGTTTGTTGCGTCATTGAAATATATTCAGTTGTGCATTAACATTCCATCTATTATATGTTCAGGAAATCTCTAGATTTACCGATGACCGTAAATAGTTTTCATTAAAATCAATCTAAGTGTTGAACGATCTTCAGTCGATATCGATGTGGACAATCTAAGAAAATTCTCAGGAATAATTCCACATTGGGATTGAAGCTTAAAAGTACGGATTCCTGAAGAACTCATACAATTTCTTTCTGAGTAATTTTCTCATATTTTACCGACAATTTTCTTACGTAGTTCAAAAACTGGATAATTGCTGGTTGAATTAATAAACGTGACAATTTCGCAGGCAATGTTCAATTTCAATATACAGAGTAAATTTGTCCCTACAAACTTGCGCTCTGGGCACGTCCTGGTTTGCCTATCTCACCACGGCTCTGAATATCAATATTTGATTACCTTTAATTCAAACTCTCATTCAATAAATTTCATAAGCCGATCTACTTGGTCTCGAAACCCTGGTTTAGCTAACTGCGGAATGCTAAGCTTAGCGAATGACAATCACCCCTGCGGCGAGGGATCTGTTCTGACTCCTACGGTAAACGTGGAAATGTATCATTCCGTTCGCGCATTTACCCGATCGCTCCTTTTACATCTACCCCTAAAAACTCCGTACCACATATCCGCATTACTAAGATTAGATGGATGTATGAACGCGTAATAATCCCCTCACATTCCCGCGATATAATAAGACGAAGAACACAGTCTTTGATGGAGAATAAAACGAAAATCGCGGAGGGGTTTCAGGGGTTGAAGATAGGCGTGGAGAAAAACCCTTAAACACGACTCCCCGTGAGTCCGACGAGATCATGAACACGTTGATGTAAGCGCGTTCGTGTGCCAACGCCCGTCCCGGATAAATAATTGAATAGTTCCCAGAACTGTCGGCGCCTGCTTCCTCCCTCCTCACTCCCTCCCCTGGCATGAAAACGTATCAGAGGGCTTGCGGAATGTGGAAGGAGGCCGAAGGAGAAGGTGTTATAAGAGGAACCGAAGTTTTGGGATCTCCGACACTCTTTTACAATCCGCCGCACACAACTAGATTCCCAAATCCCGCCTCTCTTCTACCCGAAGACGAGTGGACATCTATCCGATCTTCTCCCGGAAGCGGTAAGCCCTCTATCGATAGCCCTCGAAAGCGTTCTACTTTTGGTGTTCAAGTTCTTCTTTCTCTCCTGCATTCGAGGTAAAGAGAGAAAGTTCTGTAGCCGTGCTTCGAAATCGAAATTTTTGACTTTTAGGGATGCCTTAACCAGTCCGACCGCCGTCCGATATGTGAGCGACGAAATGGAAGATTTTTTATTTTGAAGGAGGAAGAGTTACTTTATTGCGAACTCAAATGTTTCCTCCCCGATGTGATTATATGGGGAAATTATAAGTGAAACGATTACCAAGTGGCAAAATAATCATCCGAGTTGTGAACTTTACGAAGTGTGATTCCACCTTCACGATATTTCGTATCATTTGCCTATTATCTCCACGATTCTGTTGCATGATTTTAAGAAAAATCTTGTGCTTCCTTCAAAGGAAAACTATATCTAGATCTGCAATACAAATTCAAGTCTTGCTCTGTAGTATGAATGCTAAATAATTTCATGAGGAAAATTTTATTAAACCGGAAATATACTTTATTCTGTTCTATTATCTATTTATTGTTCTTGGAGAATTGCACTATCCATTTACCGTGTTTGTTATTATGCTGTTATAAACCTTTTCCCCATGGAGTTATTTATCTCTGAAATCTATTGTGAATACTCATAAAATACAGACGAAGATAAAAAAGTTTCTGGTATACGCATAAGAACGACGAATTTATCATTAAGATTTGATTTTTATTAGTAGCTATAAGAACTCTTTAGTGAAATCGCTAAATTATGGTAAGAACAGGTGAGAACTAGTGTTTTCCGGTTTGAATTGACGCGCCATTGCTTCTGATACATAGAGGAAAACGGGGATCTTATTTCATTGGTACACAAGGCGGTATCCGTGTTTCCCATACATTCTTTAAAGATATTTAACAAATATGTGTTACCGTTAAATATACAGTGAGAACCTCAACAAATTAGAGACAATTTCGTCATAATTCTTGTAATTTATTCATAGTCATAAAGTCGATGTTTTCCTCCGAACCTCTCCAAAACAAAAATTCTGGCGTCACAATTTAGGGTTCATTCAACTTCTTCGGCATCATCAAAAACTTCTCATCAATCATCAATAAATCGGTTTTAAATAAAGTTTTATAATGAAGTCAGAAAGACTTTCTGTATAATGGACGGTTGACTTAGCTGCTTAAAGATTAAAAAATTGATTTATAGTTTAATAGAGCATATTTTCATTTTTGTAATCGCTATAATATTTTAAAATGTTACACAGAGATTTGGCAAAGGATATTGTTAATTTCAATAACTGCATTCATGCCTATATCTTAATGAGAAAAATTAATAAACTGTAATATATTTACTAACTTATGTTAGTAGTATGAGAATGTACAATATTTACGATAAACAACAATACGATAAATTGAGCTCAGGAAGCAGTAATCATTCATTTACATTCATTCATTCATAATATTCTCTTCTTGATAAATTGTCCCAACTTGTTTTATTGGACATACTGATACGTCTAGACTTCCTGCAATTTACTCATAAAAGTTACATTCCAGGCCATAAAAGATAACTGAAACAGTTAACATCATGATGCACCGAGGCTGTGTTTAACCAGCTGTTTGTGCTAAATTCTTTTCGTAAAATCTCTCTTCTTTAATCAAATGTATACTTTTGTGAGTCACAGCTTGGTTGATATGCGCATAAATTTAAAAATGCCTATTAAAAAAGAAATGTTTTGAGATCTCCTGAATTATACGTGTGCCCTCTACAATTATGCCAAGTCTTTTTTATTTTGCAAAGGCGTATCGAAATGATAATGACTATCTAGAGCTGAATCATCTGCATCAAACCATTCTCTCCGTTGCCCTTATCGAATTGCCCTAGATTGGCATCCCTCTTCAACATTGAGCAATTTAAAACTGCATTTTACGGAATTAAGACTTAATACATGGTCCTTTAGTTGGGTGCATATTCGGAAACATAGCTTAGAGAATGATTTTCAAGGAAGATTCGGAGAAAATTTGCTTTTTTATGTAACATTATAAAGAAGGGATCTCTTCTTTCGGTTTCTCGAGTTTCGAGTTTTCGAGTCTTCGAGTCGAGACATTCCTTACAAGTATCCAAAAATTAATTCTTGGATGTGGAATCTGGAGATTACTATCTTCGTTTAAAGGATAAACTCTTTAGATTAGACAATTTCGTAATCTTTAATGGGAGCAGCGAACGTTTTGGCAAATGAAAGGCTTTCATTCAAGAAAGTCACGTGCGTCATATAGTTGAGGAAGGTCACGTCAGAGGTCCATCGGCTGGCTCCTGGTTCTGTCATACAAGAACTTTTAATCTTTCCTTATACTTGTAAATGTAGTTTAGTTCTGGAAGTCGATGAAGCCCTACCAATAGTTTCGGAAATATTCCATAAACTCCTTGAATTTATTTGTGGTATTTTGAAAAATTTTCAACAGTGTCAATTCTAAAGATACAATCGGAAGTCTTTGAGAAATAAGGAATTTGAAAGAAGCGTGATAAAGATTGTATTCATTCATTATAATCAGAGTGGAACAGAATTTAAGGGTATGAGGCTGTACGTGAGTGCATTCCGTTTACTGATTAGAGATTAAATGCTTTTCGGAGCAAATCTATGGATGAACCCTACTCTTAGGCGTGTGGAAAAGAACTGATTATTTCGTGAAATATCTTCAATTAAGAGCGTCAGGGATTTCTAAATTAGAGGAGTAATAAGACAAGAATAATTTTTTCGCTTGGGAGATGCATAACTTTGCAAAATAAATCATTCCAACTTAGAAAACGGATTCTAGCTTCCTAGTGAAAAATTGAATCCTTCTGATATGGAGTCCCGCAGCGTTATTGCCTCTTCATTTGAACTGATTAATGAATTAAATTTAATAATTCGTTTGATAAGTGGTGGAACTTATTTAGGTTTAAACGAAAGAAAACACAAAATTTGACTCTGTCTACTAGATTTAGTGGAATTGTATCGTATTTTGTAATGTAATTGTATTTTGTGGACAGGGTCAAGTTTTTTATTACGATTTAACGTGACCCATGACTATTAAATTACTTAGATGAAAAGCTATACTAATAACTCATAAATTTATGTAGCTTCTATACTTTTACTCCATGATACTTTCGATTTCCTCAATATCTCCGCCACCACCGTCAATTTTATTCATAAATTTTGTTGCTTTTTGAGTCTGATTCTGCCTCACAGCAAGAGTATTGGAAATTAATTAGTGAAAATAGCAAGACATTCCGGTAGTGCTTTAGTTCCCTCTCTTTTTTCAGTGTAAGGTGTTCCAGGGATTTTAAAAAGGATTTTAAAACATTCTTCGTGATTATGGCCAAAAGGAGTAAACAGGAAGTTAGCGCTAAGTTCGGTAACCATTTCGTCCAACCACTTCCTGGTATTTGCGGCTTTCAGATCAGAGCGTACCATATGATATATACCTCTCTAAGTAAAGTGAAACTTTCAAATTTATTTCCTCTATCCGAGTTTGTAATTTATTCTTATATATTTATGATTTAAACATGAGGTTATTCAATCATTTTGCCTAAATTTCATTGCATTTTGAAAGTGAATGAATACGTAACATTGATGGTCCATTACGTGTAGAACCAAGCGATTTCTCCTTTAAGAAGACGCTAATCAAATCTTATTTTCAGCAACTTAGCATAATTGCCCGTTCTGTAGAAGGTACTATCTAACAAGATATTTCGACACTCAGAATACCAAGAAGTACTCCATGCTTGCAGGATTTGATAAGATAAACAGACCTCATTTTATCTCATCAAAATTAAAGAGGAAATCTGCCGTGAATCGAATCAGTCCTTTCCTGAGGGAGAAATTAAGAAGGAGAGAACACTTTGCTTCCTTCGATACCAACTATTTCGTGAGATGAAATTACTTGAGATAACTGCAATTTATCCGAAATATATATGTAGATATATTTATTTGCTACATAAGAAATTAAAAATTGAAAAACTTCGTTCGCATGGAAAATAGTTCTGAGAAGGAAGAATAAAACGAAGGGAAAAGAATTTTTTATTTTAGAAATTAAATTCATTCTAATGCCAATTTCATTGATAGCCAACAATATAAAATTCATACCCAAATAATATTTCGTTTAAAAGTATTTGGACTGTAAGGAATTAAGAGATGCCATTCTTGCATGCGACGAAACAAAATTTTCAATTAATTTTAAATCAATTTTCGAAAATTTCCTTGTTTCTAATGAATTTCGCAAAGCTCTATTAAATAATATTCGAAGAATGACACCACATCAACGTAGTATGTTATCAACTGAATGATCCCATTTTTGAATGAGATATTCAACAAGTTCCATCAGAACACTTGAATAATCATATAATATTAAAATAATGATGTAGTAATCAGTTGTGGCACTTCTGGATTTGCGAGTGCCGCTTCGAAGATGAAAGCATTTAGCTTCTCCCTTCTTCTGTCGAACTTCGCTATGAAAAGGGGTCATGCAAATCCTCCGTGTACTTCTGATACAAACTTGAAAGTCTCTCCCACTCCCTACACGTAGGAATAAACCCGCATTCTCATTCCTACGAATGGAAACCTTTTATTTTCGAACAATTCCGAGAACTGAGTCCAGCATGTGCAGCGAAAAATGAGACGCATTTCTGGCGTGACTTTCTCTCAACTTATTCCTCTTTAACCGCCCGTAGAACTGCTTGGTCTCGTTGCGGACGATTACGAAAATGGGGAAAAATTATCGCGTTCTTCTCTTGCGGAGTATCGCTCGGACCTGCGTGTCTTGCGAAATGCGCCCTCGGCTCTTTGGATGAAGCTCACACAAAACAAGGGCGTGATGCCTTCGAGATGTTCCCCAACAAGGAAGGCTCCCATGAGAAGGTTACTCTTGAGCTGATTTTCATTCCTTTAGGATACATCATCACGTCACCGCGAATTCATTGATGCGCAGAAAAAGGCAAACCAAGAGCGAATATGTTTAAAACCGTGTTTTCCATCCTTTGCAGCCGGAGGAACTTATTGGCGATTGTAATAAGCACGCAGGCCGACTTGGACCCGGTATTTCTTTCATAAAAATCATTCCAATCTGTATATATTTTAAATTTTGGCCAACCAACGTAAACGTAGATCTGACTAAATCGTAAAAAATATGTATGCTAACAGATTTTCGAGCTTTAAATATGCAAGTAAAATAAGTTGTAGAAACGAGCATAATTTTAGAAGACAAGTGTACGATATGGTATTTTATCGACGGATATTAGTTCTTGAGTTCCGAATTGATTTTTAACTGAGAGAGTAAAGGTATCCAGGCTGCATGCTTAGTGACTATGAGGAGTTCCTTATTAATATTGTATTATTTAAGCCTCTGTTATCATGGACAGATTCAATAAAAAGGTGTTTAAAATACTCGAAGAACCATGAACCTACTCATCCATCACATTTCACCTTTTTCATTTTCAATTTTTAATTTTTTACTCTGCAAATGATTTGTACTATGTGACTACTAACATAACGACGAGTCGAGACAGAATTTTAAAAGGGTCAACCATATAAAAGATGAATTCCTTAACAGTAAATTACTATCGGAATATTAGGGTATTACTATATCTATTGATTATATAATGCCAAAAAGCTACCTCGAGTTACTATCGACTTTCAAGGAATATTTGTTCATCACTAGCTTAGACATCAGTCTTGATAGATTAAAGAGATATATTCCTTTATCGAAGCCATGATTTCTCCATATTACAATCAAACCAGAGGCTATGAAAGAATAAATTAGTACAGAAGCCTACAATATAATGTAATTTCTTTTCTAGTTTTTGTAATGCCATTTCATGCGAATTCACATAATGTTCTAAAGAAAAGTTGCTAATGTGTTTCATATTTTTAAAGAAAACAATACGATATCTTTAGCCATCATATAACAATCAAAAAGTGCCCTTTATGCCATCGAAGCGATATTACATTACAAAACTTTCCATTAAAGGTTATATTCCCTTGAGCCCTCAGCCGCAGGTCACAGATGGTTTGCAGTATTACATGTTCACCAAAATAACCATTTTTATAGAGGACTGAAGGGCGACGTTTTCCCTTGAATTTGTGCCTCTCCAGTGCGTTTCACTTGCATGAATATTCGTGATTAAAAATTAAACCATGCATTGCACAATCACCCATCACTCTTTCGAAATTCGTCGCATCTCATCGATTTAAAACGGACATCAATCCAATAATGTAATCTGTATAATTGAAGATTAATCTCAGATTAGCTGCGGTGAAGGTTTTCCCAGAATTCAGATAAATCGCCGAAAGGCATTTCATCGGTGCAATTTTCAAAAGTGATGTAATACAACAGCATTGAAATTCTTCCTTAAAAAAACAATCAGTTTAATATGCTGTTCCAATAAGCTAATAGGCTATTTTCTTTTTTTTACGTTTATAAAAACGGAGTAGTTTCGGTACTTGTAGTTCGAATTTTAATTCGCAAATTCGTCTTCTAAAACTATTCTTTCTAAGAATTTGGTTATATGATAACTTCATCTTCCAATCCGTTTCGTAAGATTACCTGAATTACTGAAATGTTGGTCTTCGGTTATTCATCTTCGACTGAGCCATCTGCATACTAACGTGAAGTCAGTTCGGCTCAAGGTATTATGACTTTCCAAAAGAGATGTCTTTCGGTCGCTTTCGTCAATATTTTTTGTGACCGAACAGTAGAGAATACGTCATAAAAGAGAATTATTTCAATGAAAAAAGTCGCAAAATTTTCTGATGGTGCGATATATTTATGGATGACGTGTAGTTGAATCATACAGAAATAATAGTAGAAAAATTTTGTTGCTGAACATATTTCGGAAACTGATCATAACGATTTATTTGCAAGATTTCAAGATGAAAGAAGGATATTACTGCTTTTTTTCCTACTTTCAGATCGAGACAAATCCTGAATCGAGATTTTTGTGGGCAAACATTTTCCGGCCCTGTGTGAAACTCGGCTTTTATTCTTCTTCGGAAAGATGGGTTCCCAATTAATTCATCACACATTACAACGATACACATTAAATCATAGTTTTTTACTTGAATATTCAAGTGGTATTAGTAAAGGCCAAAGCCAACATAACTTACTTCAAACCGTATTTTGTTATAAGGGAAATTATCACATGGGTTTTTTCGCTAACATCGAGTTAGGATTATAAATCTTGGCAATTAAACAGGCTGAGACAATTTATGTCATCTTCAGTAATGACTAAATGGCCAACAGTTTTATGCATCTTAGACGAAACTAGTCTTAATAAACATTTATTCTGTAGAATTTACAAACTTTTTTCTTTCTGGATATAGTATCTCTCCATACCATTGGGTTTGATCGTGTATGATCAATTATCAGCTTAAAATTCTCATCATATTACGAATACACTCTCTTCAACGACATCTCACTTCTAATAAAAACGTGGTTTTATCACAAGACTAAATACATTATTATTATGTTTATGTCTTTTTCATAGAATGCGTCATATATATGCGTCACTTACATTATCTAATTTCGTCGAATGATCAAGTTACTATGAATTCTTACTCATACTTTAAAAGACCTACTGCATGTTAAGCAAGAGTGATCTTACTCAATATTTCACGCTACTAATCCTCATGAAAAAGGCTTCTTTTCAGGGGTAGGGCAACAATTTTCGCTCACGATATCCAGCAGGTCCTATTGAAAGAAGGGATTTGCTCCTTAGGCTCCAAAAGGCACGGCCCATACCCTGGGGAAGGAGGAGGGAAGGTCGAGACCCTTTGTCCCTCTTTGGAATACTCTTTGTTCCTAGAAATTTCCCCATTTCTTTTGCTGTTGCAGATATGGTTACGGCGACCCGCTGAGAGAAAATGGCGAGACGATAGAATGATGCGTCCATTGCGCGGAGTCGTCTCTCTCAGGGACCATTTCTCAGAACCTCAGAGTCTCACGGTAATCACCCAAAGCCATTAAGACATAGAGATAGGCACTTTTCTTTATTCTCCAACCCTTTTATGCAGCATTCATGCTTTTCAACAGATCCTTACCCAAAAGGGCATTGCTCTCCACGCTGGTGGTCACAGGGAGGCTTGAGACGCTTCCCAGGGCCATATCGCAAAAGATTTTGGCGTCATTATCCGTTTCTATTTACGTACACTTTCTTCAACAGCATCCATACGTTGAAAAGCTGGCAGAAATTGGGAAATCCCGAAACCAAAAGGTTGGTTGGGGAAATATCATAATACGTAGAATACTTAACTTTCTCATTATTTTTGAAATCGCTTGTCTGAGTTATTACGTATCCATTAATTTGCAGCCTAGCTGAGAATTAATTAGTGGAGAAGTCAACATCGAGTTGTTAAAATCTATTTCATAACATATTTCATCCAAAAGCTGAATAGTATACGCTTACCAAATATCTATCACGTTATATATCGATTATTAATAATGACTATCGCTTTTCTATCGCATCTCGAATACATCTGCTCATTCGAAAATTCCGCCATTTACATTTATATATTTACACTAAAGTCACAAGTGTACGAAGGGTTTATGTATTAATTTTATCTTATTATATTATAAATTACTTCATATTCGCGTTCTCGGCTAACATCGATGAGCAGAGATGATGAGAATTTATAAAATCACCTGTGGTTCATTTGATACCAGGGAAGTAATTAAATGATCGGAAGCTCGTACGCATAAAATTTCTCCAAGGCGATAAATCCCAATTGAAAGCAAGGCATTGTATTGAGAAGTTGTTATAATTCAAAATAGGATTTATAGCAAATGAAAATTACTAAAAAAATAATAAAAAGCCTCTATCTAAACTGCCAAAGATTAGGTTATTTTACTCAATCGTGCCAAAATTTTCAGCTCAATTTTATTGTATGACTCTTCATGGCTCCACCAAATATAAACGATAGGATAGCTAAATCATTTTCCATACTGTCAGTAACATAAGTTTCTTTTCATAAATGTCACATTGGTATCCTGTGTTATAATTGTGTAAATAACGTGAAAGAAATTTCAATTGGAGGAATTTTATTTGCATCTTTTATTTTGCATTCGCACCCAAAAACTTCCTCGTGGCGTATTTTTTATGTTTAGATCCTTCTATTAGGTTTCCCTTGAATGGCTTTGATATCCGCGTTAAAAAAAGATCCCTTAAGAAGTGCAAAAGTGGCTTATATTGTCATAGGAAACTTAACAGAAGGAAGTGCTTTAGAGGAAATTATTACTCACCTCCAAAGGGAATCTCTCGACGAAAAGGATCTGACTGTACGAGGAAATTCTATAAGTATGAAAAAGAAGACCTTTTTGTGGAAGCGCGACGCATCACAGCGAATACTAGAATTCCAAGGTAAAATAATTAAGAGACTTCTTAGAAACAACTGCAGCAGTCTTTTCTCACCATTTTCCTGCATTACAAAATGCAAGGAGAATGAGTGTCATATCCCATTCGATGTTTGACGATCACGTTTGGAATGCGAACGAAAAGTCCACACGTGAATGAAAGCGGACTTTTTACCACGATTGAAATCATTACTCCAAATTCCTGAATTTGATGATGGATACATACACCCTAACAGAAGGGAATGGTGTGATAACCAAATAAATGAATGATTAAACCCGCATAGGAGCAACGTCTACATTTTTCGTGCAGAAACAGGATTATAAAAGAGGAATAGGTTGAAGAAACCCATGAGGAAGAGCTTACTTCTTAAATATCCATAAATTCAGCTGTCATTTCGGGCTTTTTCAACAGTTACACGTAGTCTATGGTGAGGTTGTAAAAAGATTGGCCTTCGTTTACGATTCGCTTGTGCCAAGAATGCGAACTGAAGATGGCCATTTTATAGCTTTAGAACGTTGATTTATCGCTCTCGTTGTGTGAATGGTTGTATTTCATCTTGATAAACTAATTACGAAAGGGATTACAACCTTATTATTATTGAAGGAAGCCTAAATCAACCACGGTCTTCCATCTTTTAGTATATTTCGGTTGCCATTCTAAAAAAACCTCTATGGAAATGGTACTTAAGTAGTAATACTTCCCATTTTTTACTATTGCCGCTTATTCTAACGAAATTACATGTTCGCTACAATATGTCTTTGGTAATTAAGCAATTTACTCAGTCCAGTGCGAAATCTATTTCTGTCTCCATATTCCTATTTCATTAAAGAATTTATTTTTCATCTTTTAATTTGATATTTGGTTTTCATATTTTTTCTTTCTTTCTGGTTCCGATTTTAGAGCGTCTATTGAAACTATTTCATTAGTCATCCTTTGAAAATCTACGAACTATAATTGTCAAAATTTCCATAGTCTTCAATTTATCCCTTCTATATCCATGATTTCCCTTGTCACTTCATTTTTCCCATAATTATTTTTTGTTCGTGCCTTCCCCGAAAATCCTATTTCCGTGGCTCGTATCTCATTGCCTCTCATTCAGGGTCCATACATACGCGTCACAAAGCATCACCTGATTATTACGTCAGATGATGCTCACAATTGCTGTGGAGTTGATGAGGCAACGTATGTACGAAGCGTGAGACACGTGATTAGCCCATACTACGCTACTATACTAGTGTTTCCTGATCACGATGGAAGAGAAGCTTTCCTGTTTCTTTTCGTTTTCTATGGTTAATCTACGATGCTTCTCAAGCACCCAAAAGGATTCAAATTAAGACATATAAATAGTTACAAGCACAGTATCCATTTAAGACAATTCATCATTAACTTTATATGCGTGTTTTTATATATAATTTATTTTAATTTAAATTTATCACAGAGATTTTATTCGAGCTTTGCCTAACAAATAATTGATAATAAATGTTCATATCTCCTGAAATTTTCGACGAGCGCCATCATTGTTATCCATTCATAAAAGTTGATCCATAGAATAATTCTAACGCCACCCTAATTTTCTGCAAAGAATTCAACTTATTCATCTGATGCATTATGCTTTTAACTCTTTAACATCTAACTGCACGATTTTTTTTTCCATGTCGTACAAAGCTTCTATGGAGGACAGAAAGTTGGAAGATAAAATGGACCTCGATACAATATTTCCCTAAATAATTGGTTTGATTTGCAAGTAAATATAGGAACAGGAGTAAAATAAGTATATTTACACAAAACTCCAGTCTTTTCCATCTCATAATTTGCTATACTTATCAAGTCGCAGGTACTTTCGACTTATTAATTATGATATTAATATGTACGAGATATCTGATGAGATTCGTTATGAACAAGAATATTGGAAATATAGGCTACAGTTTTCAGATATGTTATTCAAAATAAATTTAGGTGAAGAAATGCGATATATTCTTGTTTAAATATACAAAATTCGCAAACATCTTTCCGGGAAAACATGGACTGATTAAGAGAAATATTTAAGCGGTTACTTATTTGAGATCGTCTTTTATAGCCTCATTCATTGAAATTGATTTCCTCATCAGTTATTTTTACCTATAAACATCCTTAGCTTCTTCTCTAAACTTCGATTATAAGAACTTCTAAATTCTTGAGCCAGAGGCCTAAGGAAGGGGTTGTAATCGCATTAGTTTCCCCAAATATTTCCGAGAAGAACTACGGGAAAAACGATTTTATGTGTCTCCATTTCGGCAATGAATACCATTTAATGTTTCTTGGACCGATTTTCCTTTTCGTGATTAAATAAAATTGAAAGGCTTAATTTATCCTTAAATCCGCTGGCGACATATTAATCGGAAAAAAATATCCTTCATTCCAAACTTCGATCCTGACGAAAATCCCATCTCCTATGCAATTCATTCGAATTTCAAATCTCCGTTGACAAACAGAGCCGCTCTTCGTTCAATCACCCAAGTTTTCACACCTCTAGTCGTACGCGATTTGTTGGCTTGGAACTTGAGCATATGGGCGTCCAAGATAACCGTTTTATATCAATGTTATTGCCACAATCGACCATAATTCTACATTTCCTAAACCGTAACACCTGATTGGTACGATAAAACGTAAAAATGATTCATCCAGTCTGCGTAAGGATGGGTAAAGGAGCAACTCCCCCACAGCGCTTAAAAAAAGCACGTGATCGTATCGGCCCCCGCCCCCAATCCATGTCTGGTCATGTCGGCTCTTCTTGAGCCTTGCCCAAAAGGATGTGCGGCCGAACGAAGGACACTGACTTGAATATACGAAGAAAATGCAACTCTTTCTTTTCTCCCTGTGATCCCATCTCAACGAGACACGCTATGAGCCACTTATTTATTTCGCTTGACAAAGATGCACGACGCAGAGTTTGCTACGGAAAAAAATCAGTCTGGATTCGCGTCCGCATTTTGAAGCGAAGTCCCTTTTTTTAGTGACTAAATGAATAGATTCGGCCACCTGTGCACCTATCGCCAGTCTATCGATAATTTCGTCTTTCGTCGAAGTTTCCCAAATTGTGATTCGAATCCGCTGATAATTGGGTCGTAGACTAATAAGTAAAATTGTCTTTTCTATCGCTTCACAAATTTCTCTTGTACTTACCCTGAGGAATCCATTCAATCTTTACTTCGGGATTTGTGCATACTATTTAGGGATATATTCTTATTTAAGCGGGCGATTAATACTGTAAATGATTATTATGACTATCATTTGATACCAAATTTGTGTCAGTACAATTTATGCATGCATATTGACATGAATTGTCAATAAAATCTATTACATGCATTTGATTTCCTTATTTCTCAGTCAAGGCATTTTAATTTAATTTAATACCGACACCTGAAGGACTAAATATGTAAAAGCAAATTAAAAAACACAGTTATTAGCCATCTAATTGACATCATTCAACATAGTCCACCAAAGATCATTTTTTCTGCAATTGACCCTCTATTTGGTTGCCGAAACATCTTCGCCTTGGTCAAAGAATATTGTATATGTTTTTTAAAAAAATACTTCATACATCTTGAAAATATCAAGCTTTGGGGGTTATATTTTTATTATTTTTTCTGTCTCAAATATATCCATGACAAATGGTTTTGGTGTTTTTCTTCTGTCTTCAGAAATATTTATAGTAATTTGGAATCACGCAAGTTTGGTGGTAGGAATTAGGTATGTACTATATAGGAACGATTAAATAACAATTCTACTTCCTTGAAATTATGCACGAAATTCATTGTAATTCAATTCATGAAGATTCGTGTATTGAATTTTCGTATTTGCGGGAAAGTTCGAGACATATTTCTGCATTACATCCTTTCTTTTGTCAAACTCTTTCCTCCATATTTATTCGCATTTTTTCTGCCGAATACTTTTCGTTACGTTTCTAAACATTCATTGAAGCATTTTCCCTAAACGTACTCTAATTGGTATCTTCAATAACCAATCACCCTCAAAAGCTGTTTGTAAACATCCTTTTCCATACTATTTGGTTCTTTGCATCATCGAGCATAATAGTTGCCTTTTTTATGAAGGCTTCAATCGTAAAATATTCCAAGCGTTCTTCCACGCTAATGATTCACCCTGGACGTATGAAAAGATGACGCAATACGGTTATGTGCGTTTTCAATTTATCGAGTTCCGGAATACGTGATGATTTTCTTCATCGGCTCCTCCCACCACCCAATCTGTAATCTGTTGTCGGCATCTTCTGCTGCAGATGGGTCTCGTATCTGCCAAGAGGAATGGAAATCAGCCTCCGAAGCGGATATGAGGCTCTGATCAAATGGGGCTCCTGTTCAAAGTTTTTGGAATCTTCTCTGCGATCTCCTCGCGACTTGGAAGGGCTAATTCACGCTCCATTTGGATTAAGAGATCCATCAAGTCGATTTAAACTCATCATTCTTTAACATCACGCTTAATCAAGTTCCTTTACCCTTAAAAGAAGACTATGGCGAGAATCTTACGAGAGTTTAACTTACTGTGAATAAATACTAAAAGAGGAGTTTCATTCGGAGTTCATTCTTCAAAAGCTTCGCAGTTACTAGCTTATTTTTTTAGGAGTTACTCACCTATGGTAATTTATTTTTCACTTTGATCTTCCTGTAATAATCGAGAGTCCTCGTTGGATTGCATAAATAAGTATTCGTGTATGCCGATAAAGAAGTGTTTGGTAATTTAAATACAGCGTTTATGGCAAACCTTTCCGTTGTTTTGTGAAACCTCCGGTCCATTAAATTGCATAATTACGTATTAAAACAAAGTAAATGTGTTTGCTAAAAACGTTAAGTAATTAAGAAACAAATCAGGGATAGGTTACGATAGAATAAATATACATAAAAATATACATCGGTTGACCCCGATTGAGTTGTTAGTTACATTTGTAATCTATGTATATACACTATTATATTTAAGGAGATGGATTATTTATTTCTCGACTTCTCATGCTACACTTCTCCAAGCCATTCCACGTCCATTCGGTCGCTTTACATCCTATAATTCATAACTTAGTAACATATGGCCCTCATAATTCAATTTAGATCTTTCTCTATAATTATCGCTGCCTGTCATTATTTCCATTACAGTCTTGAGAAGATGTATAATAACTTAGTAAGGTCCGATTCACTTTTTAACATTATATATATTTACGAATTTATTTTACGCCATAAGTATAAAAATGCGAAGTTGCGATGCGAACAGAAATTCTCACAAACCAATAAAAATTCTTTCAGA
The DNA here is from genome assembly GCA_036926295.1 of Pachydiplax longipennis. Classification (NCBI taxonomy): domain Eukaryota; kingdom Metazoa; phylum Arthropoda; class Insecta; order Odonata; family Libellulidae; genus Pachydiplax; species Pachydiplax longipennis. The sequence continues at coordinate 26,802,363 of JAVFKF010000012.1, forward strand.
CTGAGCAAATACACAGTTTTCCTTGATAAGGAAACAGGATCAAACTATTTGCGGTCTAAGGAAAGATAAGCTTCGTATAATGTACTCGCTTGTGAGAATTCTATCGAGATTCGCAGGAAAAGCTCGTGTCAGTTGTAAGAATGGATAGTCATTGGGCCCTTAAACAAGGAAGATCGAAAATTTCTGAAGCACTAAATACATGGGTGGTCTGAAAAGTTTCCGACATTTTGCCATTTCTCGACATGTTATCTGAAAATTTTCTCAGGATTTCTGAAAAATCTGAGGTCGGAAACTTTTCAGACCACCCTCGTATACACCCATGAATGTGAACTATTCAGGGTAAATGTCTTAGAACCATCTTATTCTTGGAAGGAACCCTGTTTCTTAGTTTATCATTTTGATCAAAGGAATGTATTCTGTGGGAAAACGCGCGATTTTTTATGGTCTCCAACGCGATCCTTATCGTCTTCCGACTCTTTCCAATATTTCGGAGTCATTCCTCCTTTTCGTTTCTTTTTTCTGGTTTTCCCGTTCTGCGATGTTTTCTTCGAGACAAGCATTAAAATCCTATCAGGCTCGCATACGCCCCCAGGAAATTTCATAATCATCCAATTTTCACGCGAAAATTTCTGTTTGAAAAGCGCTCTTTTGACGTTGAATTGAGCGGTGGAATGAGACCAACTCACGACTTTATGTTTTTTGATCGTTCCACAGGTTTTAATACGAGAATCCCATTCGAAAAGATACGTCAATTGTTGAATGAAGTTCATTGTACCTCAAAGATTGGGTTTTCGGTGATATTTATATTTGCTTTTAATTTATTTCCATACGTGCCGCCACATTGTGTATAGCAAGTGTGTGAAAAACCCAACTACTTAATTAACTACCAGGTTTGTGTGCTTTATATTATTTGGAAAAGGGATCAATAGTAGCTATCCGTTCTCTCTATAATCTCGTGAAATATCTTCGAAAATTCAAAAAACCTCGTTCGCTGAGAACATGAATCACGATGTTGCGTTTTTCATTACGTAAACCTCTAAATAAAAATGTCTCTTATATCCTGTTACTATACCAGACTCTTGTATGTTAAAAAGATTCCGACAGATGGTATTCATCATCTCTGATGTCATGCTATCAAACCCTTGAACGTCCTTAACGAAACGAGCCGCTCTTCGTTCTTCATACTCCGAGATCAAGCCTTTCTCGTAAGGAGATTCCACATGGAAAACAGAGAATAATAAATATATTAGAGCATGGAGGATAAGGAGACATTCCGAGTAGATGCAGGAAATCTTGAGAGAACATTATTGGTGTATAACGACTTACTTTTGCCCGTTAGAAAAAATGAGATCGCGCTGCATTTCCATGGAATTCAACGGGCGAAGTGACACCTGTGTGTGCTGTTAGAAGAGTTTTCTCAGAAATAATGAAGACTAAAATGGAACGTTGAATTGAGGAAATTTTCTCTCTTTGCGTGATCAAATAGAGATTGCAGTAGAGTTCCACTCAAGGAAAATAGTAGTTTCTTCATTGAAAGCTAAAATATTGCTCATGAATTGAATATTTACTAACTGATATCGTTCTACTTACATTTTCCTGTGATCACTTGTATTTTGATGAAAGTGTGCTGCATATCCCCAAAAGGAACCTTATTTCCATCCTCGGCGTACGTAGACATTAAAAAAACTTTGGAAACTGGAAGTCCTTTTGCGTGATGTCATTCTTCATCCAAAAAATTATACCATGTATCAAAATATAATAGCCATGTATCATGGGTAATTCGAAGTTAAAGCAAAGAATGTTACATTTAATGGTGATTATTGGACTTATTGTACTATTTGAGTGGGAAAACTGAGGCAATATTCTCTTTCCATGTTAATGGCAAATATATATCTGCTTGAGATTTCTCTGAAATACTGCCAATGAGTCGAAGCCGAATCTTTTACATCAACTAACGAATCTCTCCTGAGCTTGGTAAATGAATTTCATTCTCTGAGAGTTTTACACACATGTACGTACATCTTATCGAACTGGGCGAGCTATGACCTATAAAAATTATTCTCGTTTAATATTAATTCCTTAATATATCTTGTGGGCTAAATTGCTTGTAAATTTTTGCTTGCGTTAATGGTCGCATTTATAAGTTATGCGATATAATAAGACACTCTTTCAATCATTTGTGTTTGCTGACAAAAATCCTCATCGTAAGAGTATGAACTAGTGTGCGAATACTCTGGTAGGGATTACCAAATTTTTGGGATGCCTTGTTGGCCAGCTTTTTTTATAATATCTCTTATCTTGTCGAAAAGGTTGGATATTGAAAATCTTGCACTGATTAAAAACCTTGTTAGTCCAACATCTTATGAGTTGAAGAGGAATGAAATGCGGGATAAATTCTTGATAATTAACACTTATGATTTTATGTGAAAAATTTTGCGCACGAATCCGGAGACTAAGTTTTGCAAGACGCTCATTACGACAAAAAGGGTAGGGGAGGCGTAAAGTTGCATTGTGTTCGTAAACTTCCTATTCGTAGTATTTCGGCAGCCAATCAGCAGCCTCTCCTTTCCCTCACTTTCACCCGAAAGCTCCCCACTCCCGCATTTTCCCCATTCTTTCCCAACACCAACCCTCTCCCTCCACTTCCCCTCCAGTGCTCCGCTCCTCTAGCAATCCGTTCCTTCTTAACCTCACATTCGTTCGGACACTTGTCCAGTGCACATCGCTACTTCTCATCGACGCCTTCTCTCGATTGTCCATACGCCGGGCCCTGGAGTGGCTCCCGTAACTTGTAAAGGATCCGGGTGAATCCTTCACAAGGTGTCGGCGATCAAGGAGGGAATCAAGGTAAGAATTAGTTGTCCACTACTGCGATTCAGGCGGTGCTTTTCCCGAGTCTTTTACTATCCCTTCAGTCCGCTTCACTTCCGTAAGTGTGGAAGGGCGTTCGGTTTCCTTTGCGGTGGGCCGGTATTGTAACGCTAGCAAACAACGCTTTCAGAGTAGGTTTGCTGTACTTTTTGAGACTTTTTCACTCCGTTTTTAACTTTTCCGATTCTGGGAGTCCGCGATTTCAGCGAGAGGGAGATTCTGTGGTCTGCGCTGACCTTAATCGACGGCGTGACTTTGGGAAATCGTGATCGATGGTTTGTTTGTTTTGGCTCGATAAAATGCATCCGAGAAATATTCCGGCTTCGGTGCGAAATTGTTTGCTTTGGTGTTATTGACGGGTTATAGCTCTTGTCTTTTTTTAAGTGAGAGAGACGAGGACTTCTTTTCGAATTTAAATTTCTGTCAGCATTTTCGAGGCAGTCTGTATCGTTATGGAACTGTTAAGCTTAGTTTTCTTAATGGGCTCTATTTTAGAGGAAACATTTAGCTTCAATGAAATTTTCTCGTGAAACAGGCTTGTCTCGTATGTTTTGAATAAGGAGGCGTGGCAGAATCAGTCCTATTTTCGACGTGGCAAATCTTTTGGCTCTCTGGCAAACTTTACTCGAATTGTGTTAATTCTGAAATTTGTAATTGATTTTCATCAAAGATAAATGCGTCCTTGCGTTGAATATTCTTTGTATTTAGTCACCTTCTGTAGACTTTGATTTTCCTGTTCCAATAGACGCGATATTCCTCTGTTACTTGAGGGAAATCGTGGGAAAGAATCCACACATTACTGCCCTCAATCCCCGTTTAACTTTGGTAGCGTTTTCATCTTGGAGGATTTCTTTGTTAACTTTCTGAGAAGTCAATTTTGAAAAAGTGATAATATTTGCTGTAAGACTCGGTTCTAGCTTTCGACCCAAGGTTCAACATTTTCGTATAGATATTTATGGCACCAAAAAATTATTCACTTGGCTCTCCAAGTTTGTCTGGTCAGAAGCGTATTAGTAGGCTCCTTTAGACTGTACGATTCTCCTTGACAAAGGGTTCCCACTCCTCTGGGGCGAGGTCAGGGTCACCTTCGTGGAATCGCTGGAAGGATTCCTGGAAATTGTGCCCGGTTTCCGAGAAGGGAAGGCGTGTGTTGGGCAGGCTATTAAGCGGGAAATCCCGCGGAGGGAACTTCCGCCATTCCATTCAGCATGGTTCCGTGCCGATAACAATTGTCTGAAGATAAAGGGTTTCTCTCCTGGCCTTTACCCTCTCCCTGAGGATTTTAAATTTGCATTTGCTGCCTTTCATTTGTGTCTTTTTGGTGAATAGTGGATTCTGCGTTGCCAGACTACCTGTTGGTGAATAGCATTTTCAACATTTAGGAATTTTCTGTTTTCTCTCTCATCTCACCCATCAGATAGCGTTGTTTGCACGCCTTTATTTGCATGTGCTTTTGGAGGGGATTTAAATGCACTACTAAAAGTTAGTTTTTGCATCTCAAACCTTGAGAGCTTTCTATTTGGCGACCGTAATATGGCAATAATTATCGTGTTTGGCCGATGGCTGAGAGTAAAAATATCTTAGAATGCAACTATTGACCGATGAGTCCTTAAGATAGCGAAATACCTCGTTAACAAATCATGTTCGACGACTGTTTTCAATCCAATCATGTATTTCTTCGCGAGTATTTGATGGCATAAATTGGAACCTAATTGGTACATGTTTACATAACTGTTTTTTCCTAATAGACTCAACATTCAGGAAAGAACTGTTGGTTGTTTAGAGTAAACATGCAAGGAATGCATGATTTAGTTCTTTCGATAGTAAACTTTTATGATAGCATGATAGTAAACTTTTATATCTGGGTAAAAGGTAAATTTCTAAAAACTGTAGTTTCCTAAAAGGCCTTCTTAGCAGGAGAAAACGACTAGGTTTTTTGCTATTTTTAATAGTAATAACATTAAGAGCATTTTTCCAAAGCAATTTTGTTGTAGCGCTGATATTTTCTTTGGGTAGAGTATCTTTATATTATGATGATTGCCTATAGTTACGTATTGGTGGGTTGATGAAGTAATAGGGGAGATGTATCTTTTTGTTGCTTCGTTTTTGCATTTAGCTATACAGTCGGGAATTTCAGTGGAATTTCTTTTGCATGCATAGCGCGTTTGTTAAGGCGTTCGTTTGCCATGAAAGAATTTTACAAAATTTGTGTAGTACTGCGTACTGTCAACTTTCCATCGGCAGTTTTTGCGGATCGCTTTCCGTGCCCAGATTGGCCGCCGTTCGGCTGTTAGAGTCAAGGCCGATACTGGCCGATGGGGAGGAAACTTTCCTCATCTCTTTTCCTCCCTCTTTTGCCTTTTGGTTTTCACTTTCGAGCTCGTCTCACGCATGCGGTCCATTGGGATCACGATTTCCAGTTTGCGGCCCTGTGGTCATTAAAAAAATCGACAGATTCCAAAATATGATTCTGAGAGAGACGGAGCCGATTCTTCGGCGGGTATACTCTTACCTTTCGGCTCCCCTCGGGGAGCACATTTGCAAGTCTAGAGGAGTTTCTCACTTTCTAACGTGCTCAGCTTAAAAAATAATACATTGAGGAATAGCGGTAATTTGTTGGTGACGTTAGTGCGTCTGCGATAGACGAAAATAATTAGCTGTGTCTGCCATAAGAGAGAGAGACATCGTCCAGAAAATATGGGAAAGTTACGTAGTCGTTCGTTATTGTTTGTTGTGCCATATTTATTGCGTTGCAATTTAACTTTCAGAATAGGTGACAGCACGCGATGGGAGTCTAATTTAATTTTTTAACGTTACCTGGCATTCGCTTAAGAGTAGTAGTACCTCAAAACCATATATTGATGTTAGATTTTGGAATATCTATAAAGCATTTAAGTCATTTCCCCGTCAGCAGTTGGGTTTTGAGTTTTCGACTGCCTTCTTGATCTTATCTTCGATTATTCTCATCTTTTAGCAAGCTGTTTTTGGAGACAAAATGATTTCACTGACTGGCCATTTCTAATAATCTTGGAAAAGATCATAAATACATTGATGTGATATTTATAAATTAAAGGAAGAATTAAGCTGTCAGGTTGCGGAATTATCGTGGTGAAACTGCTTCTACTTTTTGTACATTTTTCCTGTCTATTTACTTCTTTCGCGTCGCTTGCTTTCCCATATCTGACAATGTATATATTTTTCTCTCAATCAGGTCTTCTAACGATGTCCCCATATTCAGCGAGGGCCGCGTGGCTGGTGGCGGCGGCTGTTAGTTCTATCATCTTTAGTATTACCAGTGGCGCAGCTTTGCCCTCTGAAAGCCCAACCTCTTCCAAGTTCCTCCTAAATGACTCCGTCAACAAACTCCCGGGTGACCATGCTTCTGCCACGAGCAGCGGCAAGCCACCTTCGGGACAGCCTTCCGAATACGACTATGACAAAGTTCTTGAGCTGTCGTTGCTGTTCTACGAAGCCCAGAGGTCTGGGAAACTACCAACAGACAACAGGATTCCATGGAGAGGAGACTCGGCACTCATGGACAGAGGGCAGAAGGGAGAGGACCTAACTGGAGGGTATTATGATGGTAAGTTTACAATTTGACATGAAAAATTATACGGAGAAAGACTTTTGTTTAAAAGACTGTCATTAAGAGTGGAAATTCTGCCGCAGAATTCTATCGCAGTTATTATACTTTACGAGACGGTCATTTTCGCTTTTTTAACTTGTGATTTACATTTAAATGAGCCTGCGCAATCATAGAGGTCTCATAGGGCTGATGATTTGCAGTTATTTATCGTTAATGCATATGTATCACGCGGAAGTGTTGCGATCGACTGTATGGCGTGACTCGCAGTTATTTGTATGTCCTCTATTGATCTTGTTTTGATAAGGAAAGATATCAATAATATGGATGCCCTAGGTTTAAAAAAATAGGATTTTTGGGACTGAGAGATTTCATTCAAGACTTTCGAACTTATTGTGCCATTTGCGGACACCACGGTTTCTTCAGGCGAGAAAATATTTAGGATGAGTTTTCTAATTACGATGGGACTTCAAATAGATCTATATTAAGTCCGTCAGATACAGCATTTAATCGTTTAATCAAGTTCAATATTGTAAGAAATACATTTTCCGTAATGTCAACACCTATCGAAGTTAGCTTGAATTTCTTGAATGATAAATCACCTTTTTTAATGTCTTGCCGTCAGGAAAATTCATTTTAAATTTAAATTAAATTTCTGCAGACCTAAGGAGCATTGTTGATAAATATTTTAGAGATATAAGCCGGGATGTCCTCTATTTGAAAAATTTTCGCGCCCAGAGACTACAGTGGGTTTTGTTGGGAAAGTCCTCCACCGGGAGGATTCGTATTCAAGAGCGGCGAAGTCTTCTCAAAGACTTGAGCGGTGCCTTTGACGATGTCTGCATCACTTCCTCAAACGCGTCGAACTTCTTATCGTTTCTGCGGGAGACAAAGTGACTTGCTCTGCTCATCCACTCGTACTCGAACGCCGCAATGGTGAAAAAGTAGTGTAAATCCGGTCGCTTTATGTCAAAGTAGTATTTTCAGTATGAAGTGAGGAATTTTCAAATGCTTTAGCGAGTTGAAATGCCAGCACCTGTCCGTGGCCTTCGACAGTTTTCGTAATCGCTCCAGAGTAAGCGCACTTTCTTTTGTTCGTGGCTTCCTTCCAACTCTGTTCTCATTCCGCATGAATCTCACCACTGGACGACATCTCGTGCACGTTTGCGAGACCAAGTTCATAAAAGATAATTTAACTATTTCAAGCCACCTGTCTTGAGGGATTTCGAAAATTTGTAGTAATTCGTTGATTGACCCTTTTCAGGATTCAAGCCTCCCAATTTCTCCTAAATTATCCCTTGGTGTGCCGTTCCTCTATGTTAATAAAATTATAATTAGCTTTTCTCCTTCAATTCTTAGATTTATTGCACTTCGAGGTGCTTGTGGAGGTTCTATTCCACAATGAATGAATGCCCATTTATCACTTTTCTCATACATTCTATCCTTCGTTATATGCTGTCATTTTCCCGGTTCGCCAATAAATTAGCCGTAGAACAGTAATAATTTATTCAGTTTCCTCCCCGAAACTTGACAATTAATTCATGAAAAGGAATCGTGCGAATCAGAATGATCTTTTATTGATTATCCTCCCTGAAATCATATTTGTTGGACGTTGTCTCTATATGATTTTTTTGGAGATACTGTGGAAGGTGCTTGAGCCTTATTTTGAATACCTTGATTATTAACTTGAAGGTACCCACGATTAAATCGCATTGGAACATTGAAGTGACTTTTTCCCTCGCGACCATGAAGTCCAATATTGCACAAAATTTCCAACATTCGAACTCGTTTTGAAAGTTAAACTTTTTCTCATTTCTCATGCACATCTGTCTGAAGGTCGCTAATGTTTAGAATGTTAATTTAAATACAGTGGTGATGGGATGCGAATTCAGTAGCATTCAGGTATTTTGCTCAGAAAATTGCACTTTCTGAAAAATTTGCTGGGTCTGTCAAGTCTAATTTAGGAATAATATGATAAGAAAATGATCCATTTCTATTTTGTTAGCGCCTGCATCGACAGGAGTTCAATTATTCGTTATACTTTCAGTTGCAATACCTATTCTTTGTACTCTTGTTTTTTATTATTTGTACTCTATATTTTTCCTTTTTTCTGGTCGTCTTTTATTTCTTCCTTGAACAATGGGTTTAAGGGAGTTAATTATTGTCAAAGGGATTAATGGGTAAATTATTGTGAAAGGAGAAGCACATTACTTTTTTATGAGAACTTGTAGTTTGGAAACTCGCGTAAGCAGAAAATTCAGCGAATTGTGCCCCGCCCAACCGAATTCTTCGCCAGCAGAGGAATTCTGGTTCACCTTCCCATCGTTGGCATATCCGGGACGAGTATCTATCTTGATCCTAGCCAATACTGCTTGGAAAAAACAATGCAAATTCACTTTCAAGTTGACTTCCTTTTATTCATGCTTTCCTTCTCTTATACTCGCAGAAATTTCATATTTTTTCTGAGATTTTTATCTACCAGGATAATAGAAAAACCCATCATCACTATATAACCGTTACAAAATCTACGCCTGATCTTCGCTGTCATTATTGAGTACTTATCTGTTGTTTCTGTATGCTTGAAATTCTTTGAAAAACGTGTGTAAATGAAGATGTATATATTATCAGAATGACTCATTATCATACCTGAAACTACAATTATATGCATTTTTGCCTGTAGTATTTGCATGGAATGGGTTAAAAGAATAAAATCCTTATCTGTAGCGCCTCTTCTAAATTTCTTAAACCATAAAATCAGATCGTGTGTTATAAGATATTTTCTCTAAAACCTTCTGAACTTGTTTTCTTTCCAGCCGGAGACTTCGTGAAGTTTGGATTCACGATGGCTAGCACCACAACCTTGCTGTCCTGGGGTTTGCTGTCCTATCGAGATGCTTACGCCGCCTCCGGTGAGTGACTGCGTTCAATCTCAATGGCCATTGGAATTGCCTCCACGTATTTGATTACAGGGCACACTCGACATTTCCATTGCTGCCGCACCACACGATTCCGGCTCATTTGTATACGCTATTGTATTGTAACCGGGGTTGTAAGTCGCGAACGCTTATCGAATGGCAATGCAGCATGAGCGAATCCTTTAATCTTGGGGCTTACGGATGATGAGGTTCTTCTCCGCACATTCTAGTACCGCCTCCTCTCTCTAAATTAATTCTGTGCATTTATCCAGAGAGCTGTAATTTTTAGAAAGCAGAATTTGAGGAGAAAGCAGTCCAAAATTGCTTACAGAGTTACAATTTATCAGGGGACATTTATCGACAAAGTAAAAAAAGTAATGTGACGTGATTATTTTCATTGACATTTAATTACTAATCAGCAATAAGCCTGCTCTTCTTAATTTACATATGCTAAATTATAAGGATAGAACTAAGCTTTCCCACAAAAGGACAATGTAGTTAGCGTTATTTATTGTTTTTGAGCAAGGTCTCTGTATAATTCTATGAAATTTTACTTTTCGGATCCCTAGGGAGAAAAAGAAAAGGATTTTTAATGGTAGAAAAGAGTATAATCCCTGTAGGTGAATACGACATACTCCTGGTTTCTTTATATATGTAGACTGTAGAGATAATGCATAACATTATTTTAGTGGCATCAGGGCTTGCTGGAACCATTTGCTTGGCATTCCTGCATGCGCAATCCCTGTCTTCGTATTTGGAATAAATATATACATTCATAATTATAAAGGATATATATGCGAAATAAAAAGAGATGTAGGAAAGAAGAGATACTAGGATGTACTAGACTTAGCACTAGAGAGAGATGGGGGGCTGCAGTCAAGATGGAATTGAATGGATTGAATGACCGATGATGATAATTATCAAGAAAAAATCGGAAATGGCTTCTGCTGCATGATTTTGTGTATATTAGTCCAGTAGCCGTAATGATGCTCTCCGTAAAACTCCGTAATAGATGCTCTACTACAGAGATAATACTTCAGACTGATTCAGTATGCTAAGAGAACGCTTCTCTGCTTTAAAAGTCGGCGGAGAAAAGGACGTCTGTCTTAAGGTAGCGGGATGACTCGCGGGCAGCCGGAAATAATTAACGAAATGCTCAATGGATAAGGCTTGAGGCGGTCGCGTACGGATTCCATTGACGGACCATCAGACTTATTTAGAGCTACAGCTGCTCCACTTCCATTGTAAAGCTGTCCATTCTCCTGCACGTGAGCGAAATGCGTCATCAGATGAAATTGTTCGCTTCCTCAGCGCATTGACGCACGGCTACGGAGTGAATTTCAACGGGACTTCTTTAATCGATGTCTCCGCCGCTAAAACATTACGTAGAATGATTCGCCTTTTGCAGATCACATCAAGCCACGCGCTCTAGTTGGAAGAGAGAAAAGCGTCTTGCATCGCGCAAAAACTCTGATGCAAATGTAGGTTCTTAATCATCCGGTTTTCACTTCCGCAAGAGACCAAACGAAGGGTTTCAAGACTAAAGATTTCTATCAGTCGCTCCTTCACCTTTCCGTATTTCGGGAAGATTAAATGGATATTTAAATTATGTTAAAGCATTTCAAGTAACTGATTTCCGTAGCTATATCATATTCCAAGTTAAAACTTAACAGGAAAGTTTTTAAGGAATAAGTCAACTGTTTGCATCTTAAAATGCGTTAAGAATAAAATTAAATCTTTTAAATCCGTGCTTATTGATGCTTAAAAAACCTACAGCATAAATAACTGGAATTTTTGCGATAAAAGTTTTATTTTAATAAGTTTGGTATTATAAAGCCTTCTTGAAGCTTTCCATGTAAATTATCTATTATGCGGTGCCATCTTGCTTAGATTGCAGTAATCAATAAGTTCGATTTTCTTCTGTTTCCCCACAGGTCAGCTTGGAAACGCAATTAAGGCTGTTAAATGGGCCACTGATTACTTTATCAAATGCCACGTTTCGCCCAACGAACTCTATGGACAGGTCGGTGACTTTAGCCTCGACCATAAGTTCTGGGGTCGTCCTGAGGATATGAATATGACTCGACCTTCTTACAAGATTGACGCTGAACATCCAGGTAAGGACATAAGGCTTATTAGGATAGATAGTGAACACTTATTTTGGAGTATATTTACGTTTTTCATTCGTAACATTACTAATAACCACTATCTTACGATGCAGGTTCTGACCTCGCCGGAGAAACTGCTGCAGCATTGGCCGCGGCCTCCTTGGCCTTCAGGGCTTCTGCAGACGCATTCGACGCCGCCGTCACCTCCGATGGCACTGGTGCCCCGGTAACCGACGCTCGAACTTACGCCGATCTGTGTCTCACGCACGCTAAGCAGCTATATCGCTTCGCCAGCACATACAGAGGTCTTTACCATGAAGCAATCAAGGGGGCAGCTCAGTACTATGAGTAAGTTTTTTTAATTTCATTAGAAATAAAGCAATCATCCAATGTTCTGTAAGAAAAATACGGAAGAAATTTCTGTTACTGCTGTTATCTCTTAAATTTTGAAGCGGCGTGATTTCTTTCATTCGTCTTTAGACCAGAGGAAAATTGTATTTTCATTGCAATAGAGCATTTTGGGGTTTATGCCTTAATCTAATTTGCTTTATTTAAAATAAATTACTATCAGAAGTGTCTAAAAAGTCGTGATGCTGAGTATAGCTGATATAGTTTATTGAAATATGTACATACATTAATTTCATAGCTATTTAAATGTTAATTATGTTTAATCTTCTTTCCCTATAGGTCTACCGATTATGGCGATGAGCTTACGTGGGCAGCTGCTTGGCTCTTTAAAGCTACGAATGAAACGACATATTTGGACGAGGCAGAGCATCACTACATGAAGTTCCGCCTCAAGGAAAGACCAAATGAATTCTTTTATAACAAGAAGGTGGCTGGAGTTCAGGTGAGAATCTTCGAATTAATCCAAATTATTCATGAAATTAATGAATTTCCCAATGCTCCCCCTAAATGCGTGTCACTTATATCATGCCGATTATATGAAATATTCTTTTTTCTTTCTTTCCTAATTAGATTGAAGGACATCTTCTTTATTTATATGTTTTTACTAGATCTCCATCACTGAATATGTTGTGAACCTCTTTCTCTCTAATTTAATCGAGCCCTTTGCAAATTACTTGCATTTTCATATCTAATGCACGATTTATCCTCAAGAATACTTCATTTATATACTGATGCCTTTCATTTTTTGTTCGAATTCGGCCTTAAGAGATTAATATTCACTCTGGAAATTTATTTTCGTCCCTTCCATCATGGTCCAATTATTGGTTTAATGATCCTTTTTATTACGAGAACCAGTTTCTCTGAAACGTTTTTCTTTGTACTTTTGCAGGTACTTTTAGCTCAATTGACCGGCAGATCTGAATACATTGAAGCTGCACAGGCTTTCTGCGATTTTTCTGCTGACTTTCAGAAGCGCACTCCACGTGGTCTCATTTACATCGACAAATTCGGAACTCTCTGCCACGCTGCTAATGTTGCATTCGTCTGTCTTCAGGTGAGTTTCTTTCATAATATTTTTAACATGTGTTTCTTTGAGGATATTATGTGACTTTTTACATTCCTTCTTGAAGAGAAGTAGCTTTTCGTCTCTAACAAAATTCTTTTGTGTATCTCACTTTAGGCCGCGACTCTAGGCATCTCCCATGGAAAGTACGAGAACTTCGCTCGGCAGCAGATCCACTATATGCTCGGTGATTCGGGACGCAGTTTCGTCGTAGGTTTTGGAAAGAATCCACCTAGGCAACCCCATCATGCCGCTAGGTAAGAATGATTTCATTCATTAAGAGAATTTCACTTGAGAATAACTAGAGCTCTTCCTCTATCTTAGCTGTGATCTATGATTATAATAGCTACATTACCTTTTATATATGTCTAATGTTACTAGCTAAAACTCGATTATGATCAAAACTTGGCTCTTTTTTCTACATATGAAATCATTAGATGCTTTCTGATTGGCTATCATCAGCTGTCTTTATGACTGCAGACTTAACAATTAATAATTATATTATCAGTTTATTGGAGTCACAATATTGCAACGACCATACTCGTCCCAGATTTATCTTTTAAATAATAATTCTTCTTTGAAGTCAGCTGAAATATCGTGGGATGGTTTACAATGTGGGGGAAGGTGAAATATTTCAAGAGAAATTTTTTGTAAGCGAATTTCGTAGAGTTGTTGATCATTTAAAGTGTTATATATATAGGGTCTATTAAATCTGTGTTGTTCTCAAAATCCAATGAGACAGCTATATTGAATACTTGACCTGAATTCTTTTTCAAACAATGGTGGGGGATAACCGCATAATTTGTGATAATTCTAAGCTAACATTTAATTTGTTTTCACAGCTCATGCCCCGATCGCCCCAACCCTTGTGGATGGGATGCCTTCAACCGCAGGGGACCAAACCCACAAGTTCTCCGCGGAGCTCTTGTCAGCGGCCCTGATGAGAATGACTACTATGAGGACCAACGCGAGGAATACGTTTACAACGAAGTGACCCTCGATTACAATGCTGGATTCCAATCTGCCGTTGCTGGCCTGAAACAACTGAGACTGAATGCTGAAGATGGTGCAAAGCCCAATAAGGCTAGGGGAGCCGAGGAGACTAGACCAGAAGTTCGAAGGGGTGCCGATGTACGGATTGCTACTGTCTTGCCCACGCCCAGGAGATCCAGGAGGCGGCGTTCTTATGGAAATCAGAGTTGACCGATTAGCACTGGAAGAATTCAACAAATAGAAGGGGCTGGGTTATAATGTGGGGCGTCGTACTCTCGCGATGGATTTAGGACTTTGAACGTCTGGTATTTCTTGTGCTTGCAAGAACACTTCCAAGGAGAGAGAAGTGACTCCTATGCTCGTTGATTACCTTGCAATGAGAAAGGTAGCATGTGACCCTTGAAGCTGCGTTTTAGAGGAGCTATTCAAGGAGAAAGAAAAAATATGTGGGAGAGGATTGAACTATATTTTTTTACCTGTGACGTTCATTTCTGCTTTTGGTGAAAGGCGTGAGTATTTGGCACCAACTTGCGCAATGGCTGATGCAGGGGAAACTATCAGCAATTTGAGTTGAGAACCCTGGCAGGATGCAAATTGCTGGAACGATGGGTTTGTTTCCCGGATTCACGCCTTTTTTTATGTAATTATTAGTATTATATGTATGTTTGTCGCGTTCTCGCGGCCTCTCTCTGTCGTTCGGGTGGCCAATTAGTTGGCAACGGACTACTTGTGTCAGGTCGTTGGGAAGAGGGTTGCTAAGCGACCGAGTGTCTGATCTCTGGGACGCTACCACTTTGGCATCCCGCATCTGTACATAGTTAGTGTTTTGGTTTGTATGGTGATCGTGTGGCAGAAGAGGAAACTCTTTATGCGTTTGGACATTTTTAAATCGCTTTGTATTATATGGATTTTCTTATCTGTAATTATTTTCTATTTTATATGTGTTTTTGTATGTTATGCTCTATGGAAAAACTATAGTAAAAACATATTGTTGTACCTCTTGATTTTCATTTATGAATCTTGTGCGTCTACTCCCCTCACTTAACTCTCCTCACGTCTTGATTCGCCTTCTGAAGTTAACAGATCGTTTTCCTAGTATAAAAGCTTAATCAAACAGCTGAGCTCCGATTTTTTTGTCTTTGGGTAGATGAGCTTGCCTTGCCTCTCTTTAATTTGTAAAGTGGATAGATGAGATTATCTGAGCTTTCTTTTTGTGATAGATCTGAGCGGAGGATTTGGTATCATTAAATTTTTGTTAAATATTTACTTTTACTAAATTTATAATGTTTAAAAAAATTTATATAGATAGTTTGTACCTTAGTCTCTGCTCTCCGAGCATTTTACTAGATAACACCTGTTCTATTGCAGCCATTGATAATGCTAATCATTCATGCTGGGAAATATGCAACACCCATTTTTCAGTGGGTAAAGCGACCTTTCCGTATCACATTTAGTTTAAAAGATTGCGCTTTAATTTTCGGGTTATCACAGATCTTAAGGGGGAAGAAGTTTAAGTATATCATAGAGTAAAAGATTTTCCTTGTCAGTGTGGGAGAAGAATCATAGAATCTAAGAGAACTCCAAACAATTTTCGAAATACCATTTAGAAAATGTCTTAATAAGACCATTGTACGTAAATACCTTTTCAGAGCAAATTTAAGCAGGGATTCGTTAACTTAATTTTATCGCAAGCTCAAATATCGATTTAAGAACTCACTTCTCTCTTGAAATATCATTTGTATAGCTGCATAATAATAAACTCGACTTCTATTTCAGTAGTGTTTCATTGCGTACCGTAACTAATAAAATATTTGGACTAATGTCATTCGTTCCAAAAAACTTCGGCACCCTGGGCAATTGTTGAAACTGCCCAGTGCGGATATCGTTAATATTTTCTCTAACTATTAACGATAGCAATGCAATATCTCTAATATGGCAATTCTCTAATATTAACGATGCAACTAACACCTATAAAATATTTTTACTTTTTGCTCCGAAGATTCCAGAATACCTTGTTACAGTCCAGCTATCAAGCCTTAGGAAATCGCTTAAAGATCTAATGGAATGTTATAAGTATGGCTTAAATTGTCTGATGCAAGTCAAAGGATAGATGAAAAGCAGCATGCGGATCCCAGTTTCAGGAATTTTAGTAAATAATCGGAGGTATCAAATGATAGCATTCAAGCCCTCCGCATTATTAACAACAATTTTAGAGAGTAGAAAATTGTTTTTCCAAGATTTCATGACTCTATAACATAAATATAAACGTAGAAGTAGACGTTAGCGTATAGTAGACGAAACATAGTCCTCTACTTCTATCTCTACACTTCCAAAAGTATTTATCCCTTCTTGTTTCCGATTAATGTCGAATCTTTCAGAAGAAAAATAGAAATTATTAGGTACACCCTCACAATATGAGAAAACCCGGAGCGATTTTGAATTATTCTAAAATATAAGTTACTCAGCCTAAAATGTGTACATTTTTCAAATGTATGAAATTTGCTTCTTTTTTGTTCTTTGCGAAGATTCAACTTTGCGCCTCTCGAGGGAAAAACAGGAAATTTATTCTTTTGGGTCAGTGACTGGTTGGAATTCGCTGCTGCTGAATGTGAGAATGCACCTTGATCGAGATTTGGTCCTCGAAGTGTTCTGGATATTTCTATTTTATTCTTATTTTATATTATTGGTTTAGATTAAGCTTGGGGTTCAGACAACTTCTGTTATGTTTTTGAAACAATCTATCTGAGGAGGATGAAGTACACTGCTGGAGCTTTACCTTTAGTCTTTGCGAAATATCCCCATTTCATATTATCTTTCGTTTTATGAAGCTTGCTGTCAAATATTATATATCTAATTCCCACGCGAATGGTTCGTTTATAGGTAAAAAGGCCTTCTTTTCCATGCCGGCCATGTGACCTTCGCCTCAGCTGTTCCACCTTGAATCAACGTCGTGCATTCGATTTGGCAGTCAATGAAGAAGTTTTGGGCCTCTAAGACTGGTATGTATGATATGATATTCGTAATTTCATCTACAGGAAAGTCCGTTTAAGACGCTCCCGCATAAGACGTTACCTCGCTTAAGACGCGGTTTTTTCATAGTCCCGGTTCCTTTCACACGAAGCACATGGTAATAATACCGCTTAAAGCGCCCTGCCTCTCGCTTAAGTCCCGGAATTTTTCTGTTATTATTCCCTTAAACCTCTTATACCAATCGTTTAAAGCATTTGAGTAAACTTCAATGGCCATTAGTGTCGATGAATATGTTGTTTTTCTACACTTAATTATATTTATCTTTTTGGAATGGACCACTTAAACCTCCACTCCCACATGGAACTATATCAGACATCGTGAAAAATTGTACAGATTCTGTAACCGCAATAATCTGAGAAATTCTTTCACAGTAAATAACTGAAATTTTCTCTCCTGGGTTGAGCCTAGGAGCTTAATTATAATATTCAGTGTTTATAAATCTATAAAATAAGTAATGTTTGTAAACCTAGTTAGTTGCATTGGAGAATTGTTGTAAAAACTACTAATTTGGTCCTAGTTAATCTACGAGATCTCTTTCTCCTGTACCAGATGAATATCGCACTACAAATACTTTTAGGTTTTATTGAGGAGGCAAGTAGGGATATGGACTGGGAGAAATAGGGATCGTACTCAATAGATTGTTAAGCGGGGTTGTCCTAAGGTAAACATAGTCATAAAAAGTTACCCCTGACATAACTCTCTCTCCCCACTCCTACCTTCTCCTACTATTTCACTTGGCAGTTTTATGTTTGTACCTCCTCCATCTTTATTGGGTTAAAGTAAATTCGTTGAAGATCCTGTTTTGAATGGGAAAAGAATTATGAAAGTTACGAAGTTCAACCTAATTAGGAATTCACATTAGTCTTTGGGCAAGCCAAGATTGCAAGACGGTTAAATGATTCAATCGAAATCATGTTGAAATTTGATGAAACACAAAGAAAACTCACTTTGTAGAGTCCACAAAACTTTTATTAAACGACCTAGGTTTCGTTACGGTGACATAACACGGTGACAACACCCTAAAGAAACCTAGGTCATTTAATAAAAGTTTTGTGGACACTACATAGTGAGTTTTCTTTGTGTTTCATCATGAAGGACTTCCACCAGGTATCACCAAAATCTGTCAAGTTCATGTTGAAATTTGTTTACCTACACAAGTTTCAATGGTTCTTTAATGTTTCATTGGAATCCTCAATCTAAATTTAAAGCATTATTGCAATATTTATGACGGTTGAATATATCTTCCGGTCATTGCATAACAAATAGTTAATATGTTCATTAACCCAACATTCCTCACACTTTGACTTAGTATTTAGGGCTAAAACAATAAACTACTAGTATATTCTTTGTATAAACGATTTTAGTTAAATGGATAGCACCTCATAGCAGGTTTGTTTTGCAAATAAATTAAATTCATTGAGAATTTTTAGTTATTTCTTTATCCTCGATTATTCTACCGAATTCTCAGTTCTATAGTATTTATTATATGTCGATATGCGAAGATTTTAACCACTTTAGAGGATTCGTCCTGCATTTACATATTAGGAGTTAAGAAATTCGTCGCAATACTTTCATGACATCGGAATAATTTATTTTTCCATCTAAATATACTTAAATTAATTATTGTAGCATCTCTGGCTCCACAAATTTGGAGACATTCAACGTGTTTTATTTCTTTCTGCGTATTCGCGCACATGAAATCCAAGGTCATGTTCCTTAATTCGTTTTGACATAAGGAAAAGGATTGTAGGAGATTTGGCACATAAAGATATGCATCCATGAAAAAATCCCAAGGAGAAACGATGAAAAAATTCTCACATTTCGTGTCCGTTTCTCCTTGTCGTTTTAGTATGGTTTTTAGAATGCCAACTGAAAATTATTTGCCTGTTTGTGACGTTCTATTTGGGAATCTGATGCCAACCAGAAATTATTTCCATGCATCACCGGAGGTATAAGATCCAGGGGCTTTTCTTTCTATTTTGCCAAATGATCGGGAAGTCCGAAATTGGGCCGTAATATAAAAAGCTGTGAACATTTTTAGAAACAGATAGCGATTTCGTAAAAGGATATTCTTCTCCTTCAGAAAGAGGAACTTAGAAACTATTTTACTTTTAGAATTTCCTATACGATGAAATTCATGCTTACTAATGAGGCCATTTTGACCGAAGGGCTTTGACTGTAAGAAAGTTAGGGGATTTTGTTTTTAGTGCTCGTATGGGCTAATGGAGAGTCTATACCAATCTTGCAATGCTTTCAGTCAGAAGAAATGAAATTTATTCAGTTGTCAAGAACGGTTCTAGAGTTGGACACTTCTGAGGTAGCTATACTAATAGTTGCTCATTGTGGAGTGGACAATTTGCATTATATTAAGGATATTAATGCTTTAGGGGTCTTACAAAGATGCAAAATTACTGATTTGAAATAGGAATGATTTTGATGATAACGGAAATAACGTTCCTTTTTATACCAATGATTCGCCTGTGAGATAAAGCTCAGATCTTGAAAGATCGTCTTATTTCTTCAAATCATTTTCATTGTCTTAGTCCTTAGAGTATTTTGCGATAGTCCAACTTTTAGCTTACATCAATTTTGTATTTTATTTAATTCCGAAGTATCTAGCAATTCAACTTTTATCTTATTTATTTCAGGTAAAGCCATAGCCATTGCTTGTTCACATCTTAGCGGTAGATGACCAATATAGAACCTGTTTTCTTTCGGCCATCTTGAGTACCATCTATCAGGCCGTCCATGTCCAGTCCAGCCCAGGAAATCTGAGTCAACCTAAGCCAAATCAAAAAAGCGCCTTGGTTACTCGGCTCTGTCATATGAAGGACATTACTTGGAAGTAAAAGTTGGAATGGAAAAAAGAAAATAATCCATTCAGATTTCATTCTGGAATTCTTTCGCCGTATTTGTAGCCACCCACCTGCCTCATAAGCTTTGAATCTATTCAGCTTCATTTTCATCGACCGTGGAGGATAATCATCATAATCATTCTTTCTATATAGGTGGTATAAATTTAACTTTAGTCGTTTGAATAATCTTCAACTCCAAGTACAAATTGTATTGTTGACGTATTAATTTGTATTTTTGCCTGTAAGTTTACTTTCTAAATAAAATTTAAGGAATTTAATAATTTTTTTGTATACTTTACCCCATTTATATTGATTCTTGGATTGTAAGGTTACAGGAAACCGAGATATTAAATTTGTGTAGTAAATTCTCAATTTAAAAGTTTGTCTTCAGATTCAGATAAGATGCTGTAAACAGCTTTTGTTTGAACCTTTCCGATTCTTAGTGACGAGTTTATTATGTTGCTCTCCTTAATTCGAATTCGACCACTTTTTATTTTTATTTACCACAATTTTAGTATTTATATTCAGAATTTCCGCCTTATTTGAACTCTCTGTTATTACCTATCTTGAGTCTTACATACATCCGCATTCATTTCGTTTCATCATTTGAGTAAAAAATAATTCCAATTAATCTGCAACAAACATCTTTTTTCCTAGATTAATCAGAGGCAGTACTGATGGAAGTAAAATAATACCCATGATCTGGGTCCAGTTTTTATCTCCCTTACCTCTAATTCTGCTGGAAAGCGAAAATTTAGCAATTCACTTATCGAAGTCATCCATGTTTATTTAGGGTTACCAGGCACTTAAAAAACTAGAAAGGAAATAGGAAAATGCTTGAATAGTGTTCTCAGTCTCTGAAACGAGAACCAGACAAAGAACTTTCATCAGGTTAAGAAAATTTTTATTATTAAATTTCTACAAGTTTTTTCGGTGACAAAACATTTTCGGTGTTTTTCATTATAAATGCAGGTAGCTTAACATTACCCTTAGCTATTAAATACAATCCACAGCATTTGCTTAGACTTTATTTATAATCCTGTTCCACTGATTTGTAGGCAAAAGAAGATCTAATATTCTGTTATGGATAAACGGTGAAAATAACATCCAAACAATTTTGAAGAGCCCGGGGAATATTTCACAGCTCCAAGAGTTAGATATTTAGATCATATTCCACAGATCACAATGGATAATTAACTTAAATGAAAAGCTTTATCATCAAGATTTGTTTTTATTTCAGAGACTTTGGAGGATATTAAGAAATCCTGGATTTACACTAACTTAAAAGTATGTCCTCTGGAACGAAATGTTCGGGGGACTATCTCATTTGGCTTATTGGCGTATCTCAAGACAAAAGACAAGTGTATTTGCAGATTCAGGAATCTAGTTTTTGTTTACAACCACCTTATTTTTTGTTTAAAAAATCAGGTATCTCGTCAACGAGAGCGTAATTAACTGAAGTTGCGAACGTCATTAACAGGAATAACAGAATCCACTACCTCGTTGACGAGAGGTCTGAGAGAAAACGAAAAAGTGTGACCAGGAAATAATTGCGAGAACGGATAGCAACTTATAGTCGTTTTTTCATTAGAGAATATAATAGCAGCTAGAGTTAGATAGAGACATCTGTGTTTTTACACCCTCTACCAAACGACTTACAGTGTTAGTAAGTAAATTTTAATTTACTGCATTAAGCATTCGACAATAAAACACGTTTACAATACGCATGGAAATGGGGAATGAGTAGAAGCAGGAAGGATAGGTCATAAGACAGTTCTTGAGTCGAAAGTGAGGAGAAGTCAAATCGTCCATGGAAGTCATTAGTGAGGGTCTTTTAGTTCGCAATTTCACGGTAGACGCATTCTGAATCAAAGAAATAACGGGCCGTAAGAGCGTAACCTATGTTTACCATGGTCTGTCTCCCCTCCTTCCCATATTTTGTTTCCTTTATGACCTCTTCATTCCCCAGCACACAATCTCACTTCCTCTTCGCTAAACGTACGAGCATTTGCTGCACATGGGTTATCTAAAGAAGTCAAATTGTCAACTTAAGAGACCTTATCTTAACTATAGAGTATATCAATGACTGGCTCTCTGTGATTAGTCAAAAATTTCAACACACAGAAGTTCTGTTTCCCGAGAATTGAATTATAGTAATATGAACATCATAAATGAAACGATAATATGCCTATCCGGTCCAAAGACTGCCAATTCAACAGAACAATGCCTTGTTGATTAATGAACACAAAATGTAGCCTGAGTATTTCAAGTTAAAGTGATAAGAAACCCAACGAAAAAATATCGATTTCGTTTGACTGTAAAGAAAAATTAAATGCGGATCGGAAGGGAAAAATATTTATTGTAATGAATGGGAAGTAACAATAGAATGCCGATGGACTTATGTGGTAGGATTATAGCATTACTATTATAGGAATGTGTATCAAATTGGAATTGAAAAGAATCCGATATATTTTTGTGAAAATATAGTGTTAACTAGGCTAGCAACTGACAGGCACATTTTGGCATTTAACGAAATAATGGCTATAAAATTAATCTCAATTTAGACAAAGTAATGAGGAAATTCCAGCTATGACATTATATTAACTTTTAACTTCATTTTCAGTACAATGAATGAATTATCTGTTACATAAAACAACGGTTTATTTGACATGACTTCGGCACGATGAAAAAAAATGTTGCACGATGAAATATTTAAATGAACGCGGACGTTATTTGAAATTTCTTAAGTTAAGTCCAGTTAGTTATCGAAGAATCTGAAATCTAATTGCTAAATATATTTGTTTTCCAGAAAGAAATACTAATATACTAGACCATACTAGAAATATAATAGACTTACCCAATGATTTTTGGAACACCAATCACCGAGTAGATCGGGAGATGATACAATTAAACATGATGTAAGTCACGGTAAAATAAACTCTCACAGAATTTCCTCAAAGATCGTCAAAGTCTTCATGATGGTTCCCCCAAATGGTGCGTCTCCTGGAACGCATATCAACTGAAAAATGTCGTTTCTATTATTTTTCTGGTTCATGAACGGGGAAAAATGACATCGAAAAGAAACAGGATTGAGATATCGAAATATTTGCCATCTTTTTTACATTTCTCCATAAGAACAACGTTTTACTCTTTCTCACTACCTTAATCAAATGAAACTGGTTCAAATAACTGATAAATGGTCTATTCTTATTCGAACACGTTTTGGCATTTATTGGAATTCCGCTCTAACGACTGAGGTAACGATAACTAGAATTCCTTTCTATCCCAAGAATCAAAACCTATATTAGCATGGTTAAGCAATTTTACTGGATGAAATGGACTTAATGAAAGAGTCAGAAATTCCATCTTGAATGTATTCAATTTTTGAGCAATTTAGACATAAAACCCCCATGGGTTACATGCTTTGAAAGTGAAACATTTCAGAGTTATTTTGGAGATTTCAACTTGAAACTTAACTGTACATCTAGCTCAGCAGTGACACTTATAGATTACTCACAATCAGTATCGATTTTTCCAATCGTTATGACGTCCCAAGGGTCCTCGATTGAAGACGTACGTTCGATCCATATAAAATGGAAAAGAAGCAATTGGATATTCTAAGACCTTCAACATAAATCCAAAAGAAAAATGTAGCGCAATAACATAAGTCACACTAATGAGCAAGAATTCAATGAAATTAATTTGTGGAAAAAGTACAAATTGTTCTTGCTCATTATGGAATATTTCCACAAGACAACGCCTGAGATTGTGAATTTTATAAGTCACACTGTTAAAATCAATTCTTCATAAACCAATTCTACGGAAGCCGACTGCTCTAAGAAATTTGAAGCATATCAAAACTTGTTAAATTAGACCACATAGTATTTGAGATAATGTGAAGCGGAAAGTGACGCTTCGCCAGTCCTTAGTTATAAATATCATGGAAATAATATGTAACGAAAGAAATTATATGTCACACCATACATACCATGCCTGATGTACATTGGAGTTTGGTTGGAGTGGTGACTAAGCTAAATACAGAGCGAAACAGCTGAGACAAAGGCCAGATGGATGGAAAACGACAGGAGGCTATTAGGAGAGACAGTACCCGTGTTAAATGAATCTTAAGATAATTAAAACAGTGCAGCAAAAGTCATGTTTCGCTATAAATAAATCCAGTTGACAGATCCGATAGAATTTTCATTCAATGAAGATGGGTAATCTTAAATATTTTATGGTTCGCATGCATGATACGCTAAATTGAAAGAAATATTTATAGAGTACAAGCACAAGCTTCCCTGAGTTTAAAATCTATCCTTTGACCTTCGATACCACTCACTATATGACGAGCAGCCAATACTCGCTCCAATAACCACTCAACGCAACACGACTTCCCTCGAGAAATGGACTGACGTACTGGAAGAGTTTCCAGCCTTTCCCTCAAGCGGCGCCAACGTGAATGTTTGAAGAGAAGAATAAGCAGTTAAAATATCCTTAAACCAGGGCCTCGATTTTATAACTTTCGCGTAGCGTATGCGATTGGGTTTTGAACGCAATTGTCGGCCATCTTTACAAAAATTGCGATTGGAAGCACCTTTGCGAATTCATAATTCGGAATTTCGAATGTGAGAGCAATTCAGCTCCGTTAGTAACGCAATTCCTGTCGCCAGAAAAAAGCAGGTGAAATCTTCTTTGTAAACAGTAAACATGGCGGAAATATGCTCGCTTGGATGAAATATTATGCGAATAAAATGAAATGATGGACTGTAGAAGTCTCAAACATTCTTTATATCCATTTGCAAGTCAACAGAGCTTTTAGGGAGATATTATAATTACCATAATGTATGTAAATGTGCCTAACAAAGGTCTTAATACCTCAGCTGGAAGCTGAGGTAAGCAATGTTGTGAAATGATTGGTTTTATTACATAAAATATTAATTTCAATGATGTGACATTAATTGGCAATTTTTATTATTAATAAAGCTTATTGTAGAGATGTATTTATGACATGTACCGAAGATTCCTGAGTAGATGGAACTCTATATATGTATATACCCTATATATGTATAAGCACATTTGTACTTTCCTAAGCTTAGTTGTAGTTTTTTCATTATTGTATCTCCTGTTCTCTGGTTTCATTAATTTTTATAGTATGTTTGTACTTTTAGAAAAGGGCAACCCCTGCCCGTAAATAAACTATTATTATTATTATTATTATTATAAACGGCGAAGAGGGCGACTTATCTGTTTGAAGCAATATTACAGGCAGAAGAAATATAGGAAGAGTTGGAAACAGTGGGCATATACCTTATATGAGGATTCAAGTAACGGTTCATTTCATAGTACATTCATTCATGAGAGAGTGAGTTGAATAAGGTAACTCAAAGATCGGATATTAGGCAAACTTACAAACTTCTCTGACATTATTTGTTATAGCAGTTATTTAACATTAGCTAAACTTGATGGAACCAAGATTCACTCTGTAGTCTCCAAAATGAAATGAGTGAATGAAATACACCACTTCTCGAAAAGAAACTAGTAGTTATTTTATCCAGAATTACGTTAACTGAATACTACAGAAAAGTTTTACTTCTTTCTGTAGTACTAATATTTACTTACTTTACCGTAGTATTTTGTTAAGGTATAAAATAAATTTGAAAAGTGGTGTCTTACATTCACTCATAACATTAGTGTTATGAATGCAGTGCGGAAAACCAAAACAGTGATATGTCAAATCAAATTCTGTCAGTCACTTTGCATTTTCACTCTAGAAAAGTATTTTTTCTAATACTATCATGGAAGAAGGAGGTGAATATTATATTATAATACAAAGAAGAAGAAATAAAATCAAGATAGCCATTTATAGGACAAGAATGAAACCAAGCAATTTGCTTCGCTCATAAACAATAAATATTCATTGCCCGAGAAAGCTAATGTTCATCAATATATTTATGTATAACATGATAGTTATAGAACACAAATTTTCCATGGACTACTATCCAGTCAGAACAAGTAAACTAAAACTTAAAAGTACAAGTTTATGAGTATTAAAATGTGTATGCTTTGCAAATTTTCTTCTTCTTCTTCTTCTTCCTTCTTACCTCCTCCAGTACCACGCCCCAATCGAGGCTTGGTACTGGGAGTAATAACTTTTAACGCCTTTAAGTAGGTTACTAGCCTGGCTTATCGGCGTGGGTATGAGACAATCACAGACAACCATTCCCTAACCGGAAAAATCCGATTAGCCGGGATTCGAACCCGGGACCGTGTGGTTGGAGCGTTAACGCGCTGGCACGCTAACCACTCGCGCAAATTTTCAAAAATTTCAAAAACGCTTATCACAAAATATCCTTATTTTATGTTTAAATAGTATTGTACTAATGCATTATTATGTAGCAAATTTTAAAATTATGCAGTATTTAATGTTAACCATAATATAAAAGCTTTGAATGCATGATATTTAAGGAGATCATTTAACCTTATATATGCATATATATCTATATATGTATGAATTTATTTTTGGACGAATCCTAGCAGTGTATTTTGCTTATGGAGAATTAAAACGTAACTTATACTTATATAATAATATATTTACTTGTACAATTTCAGTTCAAGGACTAGACGGTTGCTTTAGTTAACGAATATTGAATCTTTCGCTGCATATGATAGCATCACTCGTTCCTTCAAATACAATCTCCGTGAATATTTACGCAGTCACCAAACCTTATTTGCTACTCTATCTGTTTCTTCTCTAACATTTATTTGTAATAGCCTCGAATCATACGCCTTGCAGACTACAAATTGTCGTCAATGCGCAAGTGTAATTATGAGAATGTAATCTAGCAAGTAATTTAGAGAGATAAATCATGCGAAAACATCAAATTTTGGTTTGAAATGAGTCAGTAGTCAAAAAGATTTACAATTGTTAATTGACACCGAGTTAAATTTTATTGACCACATCGGGCGCGTCAAAAAATGGCGATTCCTTTATCAATGATCTTAAGCCGCTTCATCGAAAAGGAAGTACTCAACCTCTGAAATTATTCTTCACTTTTGTTGTAATCCTGGTCTCCTTATATTGCTCCCCTATCTGGTCCATGTCAGCCAATTCTACTATCGCCTCCCTGACCCAAATATTCATATTTTTGCTATTATAATAAAATCTCTTGTACCCCACCGACTGGATTATTCTACTGCATATGTATATTAAATATAAACAAAATAAATAACGTGGATGCAGTAGGTATGTTTCGTTATTATTTAAGTGAAAAATTATTGCTGGTGTAAAAGGAAGTGGTATTTATAACGACAGAGTTTAGGTAAAGCTGGCAGTGATATTTTGTATCTTTACCATGATTCATTTAGTCATAAATGCATTGAGTGAATTGAGGTATTCGGTATAGGATAAAATACAAGTATCGTTATAGTGTTGACGCGCACTATTCGGGATTATACTACTATAAGAAAATTTTTAAAACATTCGATAACATTTATACTCTCACGTTCTCTAATATAATAGAGATTTTGTTTGGATTCATGAGGTAAGGCGTTGGAAAACGCGTCTTTTTATTTGGCTATTGAGTTTCGTTACTGGATGTGTAGTTAGAGATATCTATCGCTACAAACGAAGATATCGAAACAGACACTGATGAAGAATATGAAGGTGTGTATTTTTAGGGTATGTTATAGTTTTTGTGTATTGTTTGTAGCGATTAGTGTTTGTGTAAGTGTATTTGGGTGAGAAATTGAGTATCAGTGTCGTCTGCGAAAGTTTCGCAAGGGGCAACTAGTAACACTTACTTTTGTTTTCATTTTGGTTCCGGTTCGATGTCCTTAAACTGCAATGAACATCAATAAATAAATTTAGGGAGAGTCTAAAGTCGCTTCGGTTTATCACGTATCCTAGCACTCATAATTTCTCTTTTATTACACAAATTATCGGTTGAAGGAGCCCTCATTCCATGTTATTAGTAACTGTGTTAGTTGGAATGTAGCATTTTTATGCGAAAAATCGTTTTAAACATTACTAAATACCAAATTAAATAACAATTACTGGTAAAAGCAAAAGGGCATGTGAAATGATATACGTGTACATTAATTTTGCGGTATTCATTTTTATACGTATTTTATTTTTTTGTGTGCTACTGTATATCTCCATACATAGGACTATATTCATTGCTGTCATTCTTAAATTTAGGCATCTATAAATCTTTCCCATTACTCCCATTACAAATATTAAGAAATATATCTATGAGGATAATAATTCACCATCAATCTGAAATTCCTATTATTTATGTGATCATTGCATATATACATTTGCTCATAATCTTGTTTAGCTATTGTATAGCACTTCAGATTAAATCCTATTAAAGATTTCATTTCCATTTAGAAGAAATGCTAAAGAAATAGGATACAATGTAAATTAAGAAAGAAGAACACAGAAATATAAAGAAGTGATAGTATACTTACTTTAAATCAAATGTTGATTTATAATAAGAATAACATTTGAAGTAAGATCTTGTTGCAGTTAGATATTTAGGAAGATGGGAAATCTGTAATCATAATCTTATGGGAGTGGTAGACAGTGGATAAAAATCAAAAGAAAACTAAGCAATGGCTAGGTCATTTGTGGGTAGAGGCAAAATTAGGCAGCTGTGGGACTCAAGCCCAACAATATGAGCAAACAGTGCCAATGTAATAGTATCTCCATGTTATTGCATGGCACCACAAATATGCACTGAATATCAAGACAACTAAACTCGCCCTAAATAAAGTCTTTTATTATTATTAAGTGGGATAAACATCTATAGGTATACTCCAAAGATGTAACTTGAGAATCATTAATTTAATTATTGATTGAAAATTGTAGAAAAACTAATTGATATTCAGGTGCTCAGAAAAAGTAATTGTGAAATACTTGAGCTAGAAAAAAATTATATTCTCTCTCTACCTAGGGACTGGCTAAGAAAAATATAATCCCCAGTGAAGGGGTTAAATTGTATAATTGTAAAATGAAAGATGTTTTTGTCCTTCAAGAAGAAGGATTTTAAATGAAGCCAATATAAAAATTTCTATTAAAGTATAAAAGTGGGTATAGAAAGGTTTCCAATAAAGTTAAATTTCAACTAGCCTTAAACACAAGTCTTCTTTTTACATTCTCTATCATCTTTAAAATTGCTAGGAATCTCTTTCAATAGTGCCACCAAAGAAATGTCTTTTTGCATGTAACTCTAATCTTTCCTTGTACCATGTCTTTCAGCCATGATGTTGGTTGCATAGGCAAGATCAACTATAGTATTGCAGCATATTGTCCAGATGTATTTGCATTTTTAAGACAAATAGTAACCGAGTATGAGCATTTAAGAACCCTGTGTCAAAATTCCTAAACAAATAGAGGCATAGACATCACAAATTGAGCTATTTTATATACTAGTATACTAGAAAACAGCATGCAATTAAGCAAGAAGACAAATATTCAACAGATTACAATTAGATTAAATGTAGTACAAAAAATAGCAATAACAAAAAATCTCATGCAATTAGCCTTTTTGATAAGTGCAAAATTAACACAAATAATATCACACTGGCATCAATTGAAATCCATCAAAAGTCCATCCAAAAGTGCAGAAAAAGTTCAAATCTGGAAAATTAAGACCCACTTGGAACAGATGATTGGTCTCATCACAGTCTCCAGTACCATCTTGGCAGCTGAGCTCCTTCTTCTGCAAGCATTCATAGCAAACTGCCGGTGTGTTGCATGGCATTCGGCATCACAAGATGAGGCGGGGGTTTTGAAATTTAGTTGTTTTGAAAAGCAAGGGCAATCAGTTTTCACAATAGCTGCCGATTGTTCTGCATTCACTATTAGTTCCCTAAAAACAGGTAATTTATGCACCTGGGAGTGTAAAAATAATGCAGCATACAACCCAAGCCAACACGGACTTGCCCACTCAAATCTAGACCAATCTAGCTGCGACTTCAAAAAGGGTGACTTGTAAGGGAGAATTTGCCACAGTATAAAAGATACTGGAAGAATGAACTGCAAAATTAGTAGACTCACTTGATAAATAAGCAGTATTACAACAGTATGTGACTGAATTCTTAGGATGTGATATATATACACACACTACGACATGATTCAAGAATTATTTGAACACAAAATATCATGAAATTCAGTACTTCCAGTACTTCTAAAATTAAATCAAGGGCAGATTAGTAACTACTATTTCTTACCTAAAATTAAACAAATTTGGGTAGATACTAAAAATTACCCTCTCCTTTTTGATTCTTTATTTAATATCAATTGTATGTAACTACAGATTCATAAATTAATAGTTGGATGATCAGATTGTACAACATATTTCAATACACAGAAATACTTCCAGTGAATTTCCAAAATGGTCTGTATTTTAAGAAACATAGGAACAATCGATAACTGGGCAGGCCATATATTGCAAGGAATGATCCATGATCTAGAAAAACTAAAATTTCAGAAAAATCGTAAAAGTATTAATACTTATTCATTTATAATTATCATTGTTTAGATTGTCTTTGGCTATATAGGTCAGTATTCTCTTACATATAAAATAACATTTTTTGTAATCGTACAATCTAAAACACTTTTTAACTGAATGATATCTTTTATCACTTAAATGGTAAAAAATCTCATGAAATTTGTCGAATATTCAGTTTTTTAACTACATTTACCATGTACTCTGGTGTATGAGTTGATCTTGTGTATAAGGGGCCAAATTTTAATTTCAAATTTACATTCTTTGTGTTCGGATATTTCCCATTCTATACAAATTAAGGTGTTGTACAAGCTATACATATTGGCAATTTATTCTGATAATTTCAGTATATTGATTGTAACAATCTATAAAGGATATTTACAAATATGTAAGTACCTCACTTAATCCTTTTTATGTAACCAACTTTGAATGCCTCTCTTGTGTATAAGTCAACTTTATATATTTTAGATGGAAACTCTGTATTTCAAAGTTGACTTATCCATAGGTATAAATGGAATATACTTAGAATAAAATGCCAATTAGAATATAGAATATTAATTCTACAATCTTCATACATTATTGAAAGATACTTTCTGATTGCATTTGCTTGACAAAGGGTTTTTAATTAAATTATAATTTGAGTATGTTCAAAAAATTGTAAGAATGAGGTTTTTAGGAATTCACAAACAATTTCATGATACCTAGCATTTCTACATACTTTGAGGCATATTGTTAAATATAAAATGCATATAAAATGCTCAAATATTTATGATATGATACAGCAGATAAGACACAAAGTCATAATGATATTTGGATGTATACAAACATGAAAAGATGGAATATATAAAACAGCCAAAACATACCTTATTATTTTAAAGATTAAGTTCCAAATGTTTTCTTGGGATGAAAATTTCAAGATCTTTATTAAGGCAACAAATTAAATCCATCATTTGTAAAACGATTCTCTCTGAACTCAGATATTGAGAGAATTTTTATATTATTTATTGTAGGCTGGAGTCATGACAAATGAGCATCTTTTACTCAAGAAAAAGCTATCTGTAAAAAGTGGAAAATGATAATGACAATAAATCATGAAGAAGTTATCTGTGCTGAGGTGATGTTGAAGAAGTCTCCTCAATCCACCTGAAATTGTTGACTATTTTGGTATCGTTTAGGATACTGAGACACCAAATTATATGGCACAAAATGTAAAATAGCTTTTAATCACGAGTTCATAGTTTTTTCAATCCAATCCAAATATTTTGCCACATCAGTGAAAACTACATAATGTTTTGTATTGCACACTCTTTTGTCTTCTTGTGAAGCCCCTAATGAGACTAATCCTCGTATATACCACCGCTCAGCTGAATTAGGTCTGTCTCTTATGGGAAACACCATTCCACCTCCACTGTCTCCATTGCACACACTTGTTCCTACAAAATCATATGATTGATCTTCAATTTGTTAGTGTAATAACACAAGTGAAAATATTTTCAATATTTTATAAGGTGATAATATTAATAATCATGTCCTTATATGTTTTTCCTACACCATAATTAATCTTTAACCAGTTATATTCAGGAAGGTTCCCAATTTGTTTTCTTTTTTTTTTTTTGGAGAAAACAGCATGGTAACCATCAAGGATCAAACCTGTGAGTGTTATCACTGTCACCTTAGCTATTGCCCACAAGAAATTTATTAAAATCACTGAGACTCATTCTACTTAAACCATCTCTATTGATGCAAAGGAGTAAAAACACTTTGTATATTCCACAGAAATGTACTAAAGACTATTGATTTCAATGATAAAGCTATATTCAACAGATGTATAGGAGAGATTCAATCGATATCAGTATTGCAATCAATGGAAAAGCACATATATATATATATATATATATATATATATATATATATATATATATATATATATTTTTTTTCATTTGTTATTGTATTGCAAGGGACACTGCCACCTGGCTAATAGCCTATCTGTAGTAAATTTGTAATAATAATAATAATAATAAGCAGTTTTAAAGTATATGAAGTCATTTAGAGTAAAACAATCGTTCAACAGATGAAAGATATATATTATGAGTTACTCAAAAGTACTATCAGTTAAACAACTGAAGGATATGCATTCTAAATGCAACCTTATATTTCTTATAGCTCTTTCAGTTGAAAATATGCATTAAAATATTCATGTGCAACATCAATAGGCAAGAATTGCCTTAATGATATTTAAAAATTATGGAAAAGCCTATGGTCAAGTAATAAACTCCCATTGGGAAGGAATTGGACCTGTTTCCTTCTCTAACTTGTATTTAAATGCATTTAAATATATGCACTAGCAGAGATCTTCTTTATTGTCCCTGCTAATAAACCTACTATGCACACAACTTACCTGCCTTCCTTCTCCGCTGTATCTCATTAAAGATACATAACATGTTTACTAAACCAAGTAGATGTAAAGTAATAAAAATCAATAATAACATGATTATTTGGGCAAAATTTAGCCTTTCAAACCATCGTAACAATGAACCCTTTATCTTACATGAATGTCCATGCTGTTACTGGGATTGGAACACAAAAGCTCAGTGTTGCTAGGCTAGTAACACTGAGCTAGTAACCGAACCCCTGCTCCACTGAAGCTGGCATAAACCTTATGCAAAGCCAAATTAGCTGATAAGCTAATGCTTAAGTGATCTCATTATAACTAATTAAGAATGCCGCAGGGACACTCTGAATTTCAAAGATAGAAGGAGGAGTGAGGATGGACAGAATGGCATGGTAGTATGATACTATTGATCTTCTTCACAAAGAGATGTTAACTTACCATTTCTAAAACCTGCACAGTATGTTTTCTCAGAAGTGAAGCGTGGGAAAAATGCTGGATAGCTCCAGATACATGTCTGTTGAGAAACAACTGGCATCTTAGCCATCATCAATTCCTCTGTCACAACCCCTCTTTCATCATATCCCCACCCAACAACCTGCAATCAAAGAAGAAACATTAGGAAGAAAAACTACCTGACTTTATAGAGAGATAATAATCTAATTTAAGCATAGCATAAGAGAGTATATTTCAGAAAGTCTCCCAAGTTGGACTGTTCATCATCATATATGTGATTTAACAGATGCAAAATAAAGTTCCAGACAAAGTTCTTAAATGAACTAAATGCAGATGTTTACTTTTCCACAGAAGGTTTTATTTAAGAATTACCGGTTTGGGTGCATCTTCAGGTTCGAACAGACTCTGTTTCCACCACATCTTGACAGAGGCTATAGATTATATTCTTAAATGAAACTCAGTTGACTCAATTTGTAATATGAAAGGTGCAGGCAGCTCTTTCCCATTATTTAAGCTTAATGGAATAGTGAAGAGCTTATTGTAAGAGTGTTCTTCTCGAGTAAGTGCAAGAGGTTCTACATACTTGATGATAATGAACAATACATCATGCTTTAGCCTTAGTACACAACATCCTCTTGTTTTTGATGGTGCTTTTGATTTTCCCTTTTTAGCAGGAAAACAGTGACATGACCACTGTAATGAAGGTTACATTTAATAAAGTACAAGAAAGCTATCTTAAGAATCTAAATAATTTGCCAACCTTTTGCCTTTCCAAAAATTTGGATGCTGGGAAACTCATTTTCTTACTATTCTTATGCTATACCTTGCATTTCACACTAAAAATAAGGAAGATATGTAGCTTTAAAATATCTCCTCAACACAGGCTTTCTTAAAAGCTAATAATAAGATATATAACAAAAGAATAAAGCAGAAATTATACTAGAAATGATCTTGTATTTTGGATGAAGACTTCAGAGGATTCAAAACAAATTGTATCTATGTGATGAGTGTTTTTATCTTGTCTCATGTCTCTGGAGTCACCTTCAGGATGAATCTTCCTGAAGATAACTCCAATGACAGGAAATGGACCAACAACATTCATCAAAGAAACAACCTGATTAGAAACCCAAGAAGTCTTCATTGAGGAAATCATGCTGTAGGGGTGATAAATCAATAAAAAGATATCAGGGCTGGCTCTACTTATGGCTAGCTAAATACTGTAATCCAATACAAGTCCTTTGAAGTTGCTCCCTTTTCCACCTTTCAGCACACATATTAAGGGAAATTACACTCAATGTCCCTGAATCATGGTCACCCCTTGCTTTGCTCACCTTGCCACCCACCAAAATCCAGCCTTGCAAACAACTCTAAGTTACTTTACAGTAAACTGAAGGGAATGCACTTCTTAATGACCTGTTTTGACAGAACTATGCTGTTGGTAATGAATTGTGCTGAATATGAGATACCTTAAGAGTTATAATCATAATGAGCACAACTGAGTTCAAAATTAAGAAGAGCTAGTTTCCAATTGGGTGCAATTCAATAATTTTGTTGGAATTTTTTTTCAAATATCCTTTTATGATTACTTTCCCTTTAATTTATCACTTAGCTCATACTGAGAAACGATTTTTATCATATTTATATGAGGAATAATAATTTATCCATTTTTATTACAACATTTATTGTCCCTGTGTGCCCCTGGTAGCCATGTGGGTAACAAGTTTGCTTTCAGCGGAAGCAGTCTTGGGTTCAAATCCCGGTGGGGGCAGAGATGCTTACCCAGCATTGAAACAATTGGAAAGCTACCTAAATTAAAAGGTAGTGGGTCCAGGTCTAGAAAAAGCCAATTATGGCAGTATGGGAGTCAATGCGCTGACCATATGTCACCCACAGTGAATACCACTGGCTTAGGCCAAATCCCACATAGGGATGTCCCGCCGTGTACTTTACTTCATTACTGTCCCTATGCTTTCCTAAAAACTTCAAATCTATAATATAAATTTAGTATTTAATTTAACCCTGTGATAGTTAAATATCCTACAAAATCAACTTTGTAATTATACTATTAATTGCACAATTTTTACAATGTTCAATGTCTGTCAATACCATGCAATAGCATTATCATGTTATATGAATATTAAGATGTTGTTGCACTGAAACTGGTATTCATTAAAAATAAAATATTTTAGAACTCATAAGACTGCTTACTTTTCAATTGCAATGTATAGTATATTTAAGTTCCACAAAGAGAAATCTGAGATAGCAGAGTATATTTCAGGAGAATATTTGAATGTGATATGAAAAAATTTTATCAAACAATAATAGTAATAATTTTTGCAAATGTACCCCTATTGAGGATTTATTAATGTTTTACTTATTATATCAAGCTTTTGTTACCAAGAATAGATAATTGGCAAAATCCAAATTGGCTTGAGTGGTGGCACTCTAAGGATGCACCCAATTGCACAGAAGATAGGGAAAGAGGAAAGTGGGAGTAAATTAAGAAAAGCTTATGGTCCCCAGCTGAGGGTATTTAACAGCATGCTAACTGTAAATCCCACTCTACTCTACCAAACCCCCCTAATACTGAAGGATAGAGCTGCCATAAATGAAAACAGGGAAATGATAATATGCATCCTCGTAATCACTCTACTTCTCCTGTAACACTAAATAATGAAAAAATGAATTATTTTTAGTACATGATGTGCACATTATATTCTTACATAATAGCTTATAAAAGCATAAAAAATTAAATCTTTACCTGTTATGAATTGATTATATTGTTAAATTACTGTAAAGAAAAGTTTCTTACCGTTCCCTCAACTCCTTCTATTTCCTTTAAGGAAACTTTATTTTTATTCCATAAACAAACTGGTTTCACATATGCAGTGAATTCTGCATTATTTGATAATATAATAATTGCTATATCAGCATAAAAATTTGTGCTGTTATATTCAGGATGTACTTTGATGGTATCAACCTATGTTCAAAGAAAAAAATTATTAACAGTAAATGTAAGTGCTACAATTATGGATTTATAATTGACTGTTACCCAATTATTACTACAATATAATTAATGGAAACTAAGGAATTATTTGTTGAATTTCTAATTTTCAGGATTGCTATTTCGGTAACAGGTCAACTTTATCTTAAATTAGATTAAAAATTTATAAATGGCTAAAGATAGTATCTCATCTAGAGGTTCTATTAGATTAAAGGATAAATTATAAAATATTAATAATTCAAAATCACAGAAACTCTAGATTAAGGACGTTTTGTTTAAATCATAGTTCTGGATATTTATTATATAGAAGTCAGGAAATCCACATTATATTTACCTGTTTATCCTGGACTCCACCAGATTGCCATAAAGCTAAATGATATTTTCCCAAGTAAACAAAAATTGTTGCAGGATCTACTGGTCTTCCGTTGTATGTCTTAGTAACACAATGGGCAGCTATTTAAAATGAATTTAAAAATATTTAAGCCTAAATGAATAAGCTGCTTTCACACATCTCTGTTTGTAGACAATAAACATTAACAGAAACACTCATTTAGTACCATTAGTTTAATCAATTTAGCAATTATAGTGCTGCACTGTGCCTTATGATATTTCTGAATCCATTCTTGACTATTACCTGTTAGAACTTTATTCTCTGAAATAAGAGTTCCTCCACATATGTAACTTAGATCAGTTCCTTTAGCTTGGTATAAGGCTGCATGCCAAGGCCACTGTCCTCTTGATGAACGCTGCCCATGAGTTATGAAAGGTGCAGCTTGAATTTCAACTACTCCACATTGTACACCATTCCCTGAAATAAGTTAGAGGAAGTCTTCCTTTAGCCATTTCATATGAAATTTTGGATCTGAAATACCTTTGTATTACTGCTTATGCTAAAGCTGTTATTATGAGCACCTGTTTTCTGAATCAAGAGGATATAATTGTTCATTCTTTACAGAATCAAAATTATTTGACTAACATGTATTTATGAACTCTCTCTTCACACGATCTCAATCACATTATCAAACTAAATTGATCAAGCCCACATAGGCACTAAACTGCTACGGAATTGGGTTCTTTCAATTTAATTCAAATTATAATAAAATGTGAGAAACTGGTATTCAGGAAAGAGACAGCAGGGTCCTTAAAACCTCCTAAGCCCCACAATAGAGGATAGCCTTCCATATATAGGAATAGCAGTAGTAATTTTGAAATAGATATATCAGCTGAAGCCACATGTGAACCTTCACCAGGATTAGAACCAACCAAAGTTGTATGCAACACCCGCTTGGCTATCCATGGACCTCAAAATGTAAGATCCCCAAATGTTAAGCTTATAGAAACACAATTGTTAAATGCAGGCTGCTCTCAGATTTTTCTGAACCATTTGTAATATCCATAATGGCATTACCTTCCCAATTAAAGATAGGTTCTTAGTATACCCAAAGAATGGCCTGACTCTGTAAAAATTTTTTTATTGTAAGAACATAAATGAACTGAATGACTACAATATTACATGCCACATTCTCAGTTGATCATATAGTTAGAAAAGAGGCCAAAGTTTTCCATAAGAATATTTTGAAAAATTATCAAATGGATAATTTATACCCAGACAATTGAGATAAAATTTAAAAGAAAGGGAACCTTCTCTAAATTATACTGCCATAAATCAGAGGCAACAATTAAACAGAAAACTAGGCCAATTTTTGTCTTATATAAGGGATTTGAACAATAAGAAATCTATCATTGATAATGTAATAATTTCTTCTGTAATATTCTTATTTCCATCAGGAAATTCCTCAAAAATACGTAGTTATTAATCATTTTGAGCATTTGCTAATTTTAATTCAATTTACCTGCATTCCCATTTTGAATGGGTCTTGTAGTAACTACATTTACAGGTGGAGGTCTGGTGACTGTAGCTGGTTTTGTAACACTTGGAGGTCTGGTGGGTGGTTTTGTAACAGTTGGAGGTCTGGTGACTGTAGGTGGTCTTGTAACACTTGGAGGTCTGGTAGGTGGTTTTGTAGCAGTTGGAGGTCTGGAGACTGTGGTAACTGGTTTAGTAACAGATGTTGGTCTATTACTATTTGATCCTCCTTCGAAAAGAAAATTATTTATTTTTAATCCTCTATTATAGCGTAAGTATACAATGAAGTTAGCATATAATAGATACTTACTCTATGTCTATACATATCTTTAGTGGAGATCTAGATTTCCAAGAATTTCATTTTGAAAATATTCTATGGTTTATTTGTAGCTAATGATTTATACATCTTTGCAACCTACCTGTGGATGAGCATATCTGCTTCCCATTCAAGGAAATGCTTCTCACTCTTGGTGGATTCACTTCCTTTTCACTATACTTGACAAAAAATTTCAATGAGTGGGGTGGGCCTGGCACAAGTTTTTTTCTTGCATTCCAAATTCTGAATTCTATGTTGTCTTTAGTACAAACTTCACCAAACCAATTCTGGAAAAGAAAAATATTTATGCTCACTATTATAACAGATATTTTTATGTTGAAGCATTGCATTGCCATCAGAATTCTTGAGATGTAAGAAAACAAGCCATTTCCACTACTGTGGATGAACTGCACACAATGAGCTTATCTCAACCTGTGTTGAACAATTGTAGTCTTTCATACTAAAGATATTAAGATGAACTGTCAAAACATTCATTCTTCCTGCAAATAACATGTTTCTTCTTTAAATTTAGCTAATCTTACTTTACATTCTTACTGTCATTATTTTCAATCTGCAAACGATAAGTAAAATAAATCTTGAATTTGGCTTTTGAATGATTGTTTGAAACAGTATTTGTTAAAATAATCCTTATTATTATTTACCACAATTTTTAATACTGTATTCTATCTCAAATGAATCTTCAAAGCACAGGGCTATATGTAGATAATTTAGTAAAACTCAGTGAACATGTTAAAAGGTAACTATCTTAGTGAAGATGAATAATAAGACAATTTTTTAAGCATTTAGCACATGGTATGTCTAAATTTACTCCAATGCTTCTTATTTATTTTCAGTGTGTCTTCAACAATATCTAAACTTCTCAGAGTTTCTAAGCAATGACTTCCTCAAAGAATTTACTAACATAGAGAGAATTAATGTCCTGACATCATAAATTTTGTACAAATATATGATGAAAAAGATTAATTATTCCTTAATGCTTCTTAAGATATGACAATGCCTCATAGCTAAAGTTTCCTTTTAAGCTGTCTAACAAGGTGTCCACCACAAGATTTTTATGAGATGCTACAACAAATTTTTGATTGCCTACATCTTTTTAAGGAATGCAGAAAAAGTTTCTGTAAATCCCTTTTTCTTAAACTTGAATAATGGATATGTATAAATTACTAGGATTCAATTGATTTTTTCCATTTGGATGAAGAGTGAAATTTTTTATTTATATTCTTTCTTATGGGTGTAGCATTGCAGATTATCATATTACTCATATATTTTCTTATCTTAATATTCATTCTGCTTATATATGTGAAAATTCTGAGGATTAAATGCTATCATTAAAGATAACTTTGCTATCATTTATGCAGGGATAAATTTTCTGGGCAGTTGTATGTTTATAATTAGTTCTATCGAAGAAATTAATTTTTTTGCATAAAAAGATAAGGCTACACTTTCAATATTTTGAATCATAAGTTCACAATACCAGTTCAAAATAAAAGAATAACCTAACTACATGATAAAATTCTGAAATCCTAGTTTGAAAATTTCTCTGATTTCTTGGAGGACTTCTCGACTTGCACTTCTGTAGATACAACTCTCTCATACATTCATTAAAAGCATCAATTACAAGTACTAACCCCAAGGATTTGAGCTCTTTTATTTAGACGTATAACCAATCTAACGCCAGTGAGTGGAGCATCAGTGGTTAGGAGCACAACCCCATACCAGCGTTCTTTTCCTGCTCTTGCCCCCTCATAAGAAAACACATCTGGGCAAGGGGATTCTGGATTCTCTCTGTTCAGATGTGGTTCAGCAGTCTGCCTTGTTTTCTGTAATCTCTCCTCACTACTTTCTTCATCAGTTGCAGAATAAGAAACGGGCTCAATTCCACCTCCCAGAGTTTCAGGATCGGGGTCTCGATTATCCGATACATAAACTTCTTCATCTGTATCTTGTTTCAAGCCTAATCGTTCTGCCACCAGCAGTTCCTCCACATAAGACAATTTTTCTTCTTCCTCTCTGGGTGGAGGAGGAGGGATTCGGGGTAGGACAGGTGCATCCCTTATTGCTCCTCTGACATTTACAGGTGGCCGAGGATCTTCAATGAAATCTCTCAAACTATGGGCTGCAGATACACAAGTGACAATTGTGAAGATAACCAGGGCAATAGCTAAGTCCCGAAACATCTGTAAGGAGGCAAAAGAAAGAGGAAACTTTATGAATGGAGAGACCAAATATTGCAACCTGGGAATCTTTTCTCTGAACAAAATCTTAGTGTTAATTCTTAGGTATATAATTTCTCAAAATTAGAATTTCAGCAGCTAGCTTGAGAGAAAAGAATATTTAATTAAAAAAACAATCTAATTATGTTTATTATGATGTATTCTTAATTATGTTTTAATCTCAAGTTACCATTCAGTTCTTATCTGATGGTAATAGAACTAAGATAGGCATTTTGATTTTAATATAACCCATGCTTTATGATACTGGTGACTTGAACAGTAAATATTAAAATGTAAATATAGTGGCTGAATAGTCCAATGAAAACTTTACTAATTGAAAATTAAGACTTTAAGGAAACAGAAAAGTCAATTTAAAATGTCCCTCTTATTTTGTATGTTTACATGTTATTCAGTTGTGGTAATTCAATTATATTCTCTATGATAAACAATAGTATTCATGAGGAGTATGAGTCAATTAGTCTTCTATAATTGATGTAAAATATAATTCAAAGTAAAATTCTAAGATAAGATATTTTAAATTCAAATGAGGATTGGAACTTAATTTATTTGATTAGTTATCTGATCCCTCTTAACTTGAAGATACATTTTATCAGTTTTCTAAAATTTAGTATATTCAATTTGTCATCTTTCAATCATAATTTTATCCGACAAACTAAATGGCCTGATGCTTATAATTACAAAATCACTTTCTTATGTTAAAAAAAGTTTGTAAGTGATATTTATTTATCATTTTCTATCATGTTATAATAGTGTTTAAAAGTTCAAGACGTGTATATAAAAGAATGTGGATTAACAGTAGCTATACACTGAGCTACACCTACCTATGGTAGGATAGGTGCACCACAACCACACTCCAAATAGATAGAGCTTCTTGCAATCAGATTTTTCTATGCATCCAAATGAAATACAAATGTAGATACGAAAGAAACTCTTATATTTGAGATAGCTTACTTAAAGTTGATGAGTTGTTCGGATCATTAATCACTGAAAGCTTATTTCTTTTTGATTTCTGCACAGAAGTTATAGACTGGAATTTGGAATGTACATATTTCATAGGTATATATAGTTTAAAATAACTTTTTTTATTTACTCATTTTATGAATATGAATTTTATTTACTCAGTTGTGTTAAATACCGAGGATTAATTCCAGCCTTTACTTCTTTCAAATTCCCCCTCTCACTGTTTAAGTATTTTCGGTGACACTTTGCACTTCGAAGTGGGTTACCAAGTTTGGTTACTTTTGGAGAAAATGTAGGCAGTTGGAGGGCAGAGGCTTCCAAGAAACCTTCCCTCAGAGATCACTAAGGAATGTTCAAAATGATTGAAAGACAAATTATATAACCTGGACTTTACGCTGAGTTACGCTCCTGAGAGTCTTCTCATATGTGTATGTGTGAAGCGTGAGATTATTGCCGCAATGACTGCCGAAATCGACGGAAGCATATCAGTCTGTCATGAACATCATTCGTGATCTTAACATATGGTTAGGTCTATGAACTTATTGGAGGAGGAACTAACTATCCCGAACACAATATTCACTTATCCCAGATTAAACCAAGTACATAGATTTTTCACATTCAAACAAATTTGGCGAGATAAAAGTAATGAGTAAACAATCAATATTGAACGCTCATTAATGTCACCAGCAGAGTTTCTCGGCATAACCTGAGCAAATCGTTTTCCTCTGGAGTCATGGGAAAGCCCACTTTTGATTTTACGTCATCAAATATTTTTGCACTTACACTTGTACATCGGATATTCTGTTCATAGAATTATATATACACATGTAGTTTTACCATATATTATATACACATGTAGTTTTTACCATTATTCGAAATATATATTCTCCTGTGCAGATAAAGAACTTTAGGACGCATATAAGAATGGAGTATTATAATTATCATGCGTTTGACTTGTGGTTCATGAATGGCAGTTATGATATCCATTTATGTTACTCGAAATCACAAAGTGATCGATTCTCTAATGATATCAAAAATCATTCAGGGTTTTTCTAAGAATACTGATTCAGTATTTAATATTACATTAGTATCACGGAATGAAAAATCCTGAGAGAAAAATGAACTTGGAAACATTTCAAGATCCACGAGAAAGCTTCTCTCCACCCTTTCCATTTTTTGTCCATTTTTGAAATTATAGAGGAATTTTACCCATTTAATACGAATAAGTAGGACAGATGCAATTAAACTCATCAGCAGCTAAACTGAGGTGAGGGAAAGCGTAATGAAAGCGCCGGGAAAATACGTTTTTTCGTCTTCTTTTGAGCTAAATACTGAAAATGTAGTATTTCTCTGAAATTGCGTACATGTTGACTATTAGGGACGCATTGCTAAGTGAAATCATGATATAGCTAATACAAACATTTTTAACTAATTAGGCATCTGAATTAAAAATTTTGTCAACAATATATGCAGAATTTGCAGTAAACCTGCTTATTTCAAAACTTCAATATGTCGAATTATCAAAATTTATTCGGAGGAAAGCCGCTGTCGTAAAGTTAGTTTCTATTCTCTCTCCTCTTTTCCAGACTCTTTAATAAGCGTCTCTACAGAGACCCATATACTCTGAACCTCAACAGGTATGAATTAGATGAAGAGAACGCGTCGTTAATAAAGCCGATCTCGAAATTATTTTCTTTTGTTTCAACTAACAGTTTTCATCAATGAGGTAACCAGGAACATGGACGTGGAATGTGTAAGAACCAGGTAACTTGTTTCCTTTTCAGTTTTGCCACTGTTTTTCAAGTCTTAAATCACGCAGGAAAAGTAATAAGCTAAAATTAGCAGCGAAAACTTTTGGGTGGTAACCTTGAAGAATGAATGAGGCTTTTCTGATGGGAAGTTAGATAAGCGGGCTCCCGGAAAACCATGTCTGCAGGGCCTTCGACTTTGGCGATATTGGTTCCGGGTTCGATTTCCGGAATAGCTGTCGAAGCACTTTTAACAATACTGCTACTTCTAAGTCACATAAGTAATAACCGTTCATCGCGCTCGTGTTATCGAAGAGTGAGGAAATTTCTTATGGTTATCATAAATAAATTGTAGAGGACGTAATCCGTATTATATGACTCAAGCTAGATACTTCGGACGATCTGACAATGTGCGTAAAATAATAGATACTAGAACAAGTCGTTTTACTCATTCTTTCCGCGAACGATACACGATAACAACAAGCTAGAGAAGTAGCTCAAACGTTCGGTGTTTACACCTCCTGCCACACATCGAAAGTCGGCTTGAAGGTTATTTATGAAGATGAAGCTGGCTGAAAGCAGCATATATCTCCATGGAGAAATTTTCGAAAATCAAACTGGAAGCTATGAATTTAGCATATTTCAAAATATTGGCTGCATTTTATCTGATGAAAACCTATCAGAGCTGATTAAATTGAACCTTAAATAATTATGAAATTTATATTTTATTAAAATTATCCTATGACCCTTGGTGGAATTCTATGCTAGACAATAATTTGTTGTTCACAGTCTCTTATATTCTAAAGATGATGTTCCGCTATCACAAAAAACCTATGCATAGAGCCTATGAATAAAAGTTAGTATTGG
Organism: Pachydiplax longipennis; assembly: GCA_036926295.1. Taxonomy (NCBI): domain Eukaryota; kingdom Metazoa; phylum Arthropoda; class Insecta; order Odonata; family Libellulidae; genus Pachydiplax; species Pachydiplax longipennis. The sequence continues at coordinate 26,846,562 of JAVFKF010000012.1, forward strand.
AATGAAGAAAAGTTAATTTAAAAATGAACATTAAATTATTTATTATAGATATAAAATAGCTCCTTTACTTTCAGTTCTTCGGATGGAATGAGTCTGTACCATGAATTATCAACAAAGTTCATTATTTGATTCCAATGTAAATAGCTGTGGATGTCAATGAAAAATAAAGTATAGATGATGAGCGCTTCGGAGCAATTCATTTTTTTTATTTATTGGAGGGAACGAAAGAGTATTTTTCAGCAGCATCTTGTAGTCATTACATTAGGCAGTAGACGTCAAATATCATAATAACCCATTAAGAAGAACATATCTACGGAAGTCGAAGGAAAGTTTGGAAAGGTGCATTCCTGGTATGATAAGATTGAGAAGAAAGTAGTCTTGAATGGAAGATAAGGTCATTGAAATGGCAATGAATTGGCTTCATAGCTAAAGGGGCTTGCTACTCTTCGCTTTTGTTTACAGCAATTGAGTTACATTAGATTATTCTGGAATTCAGGTGACGAAAAGGAACGAACAAAGAAAACCAAGATACAAATATCGTCTAGTGCAGTGAATAGAAATCCAATTACTTGCAGTGAAATAGCAAAGAGAGGCAAGATAAAGGGATAAAGTATACAGAAACGTTAAGATGACATCATCCTTTAATTGGTGGTGAAGGGATTGCAATCATGATGTCACAAATATAAGTACCAGAATATATTAACATTATTTAAAATTCTTATAGTAATTATGCATTTACCTGAGATACAGTGAGAGGGAGTAGCTTCGTAGCATAATATGGCCAACCAGTTGTGAAACTGCGTGAAGAAAAATTTCGTAATCGCGTAAGTTTTGTAAACAGAAATTCGTGGTTGCTTAGATGTGGGTTTCCTTAAAAATTCTTTTAACCGAATTGAGGGAAAAAATTTAGATTCTTCTTCTGCAGGAGAGTAATGTTAGAGAATTAAGTACGCTCAATCCTCGAAACAAGTATATTCATGTACGCACCTCACATTTTTATACGAAGATATATTAATAATTATTTATATTTTGATCTATTGAATATCGAATATTTTCTATTATTCATCAATTCCTTTGTGAAAATATTATGTCGTAATCCTTTAATTGTAGAACGTTTACAGATTTGGTTTAGGTGTTCGGGACTTTATATTTTCTAAGAAAATTACTAATTAAATTTAGCCTCCGTTTCTAACGGATTCTCAGGCTGTGTCGTCGCCAGTGCATTTACTAACGCTATGCTTCCTTGATGTCCTTCCTTTCCATTTTCAAGGTTGTAAAACAGGTGTAGAAAACAGATGACTTTCTTTAAAATCTCGACTACTTTTTATTTTGAACTCTATTTTACTCAACTAAATATGCAAGCCAACATGAATAAAATCGTACAGGAAAATATTTTTATAATATTCTGTTTATGAGAATCTCTATAGTTATCGCTCTAAATTATCTTGAGCCCTCTCCTTATTATAAAAACAAACACCCTTAGATGATTTAATGATCTGAAAATGCAACTTCGAATCTAAAAAAAACCATCGTCGTAAAACTACGTATTTGCCCGCTGACATATAGAGAATTTGAATCTACACAAGTGATCTTAAGTTCCATTTCTCTATCATAAGCTTCTTTCAGCTTCATCTAGAAAGCCTATTGATAAATCTTATTGTTAATTTTTAAAATCTATTTTCTTTTCTATAAAAAGGATAATTAGGAAAAACTATTAAGAATATAATTTCACCCAAATATTTACGTCAAAGTTAGAAATATAACTTAAAAACAAGAAAAAAAATTTCATCCCTCCGAAAGGTATTCAATTTCAATGCATGAAATCTCATGTTCAATTTAGTAAATGTTCTATTTTGATTGTTAAAGATAAATTTTGTTTTCAGCTATATTTGTGTAAAGTATTACGTATATGACTAAGTAATGCGACTTGATAAAATTGTAAATGCTGAATTGGCCAATGGCCAATAACATCTGTGATACAAGATAATATATGTAATGTTAAGGTGGCAATATTGCTGAGAGATCTAATTTGAAATTCATTCAATATTAATTGAGAATCGAATTTCTTCTTTTCGTCTGTACTAGATAGATTCTGTACAGATAAATTTAAAAATTACTTTCATTGAATAAAAACGAAATCACTATCTCAAATATACAAATATTCATATGCATGATTAGGTGTTAATATGGCGGTAGGGTGAAATTCTAAGTAAATTCAGAGTAAAGTTAATTAGTTTGCTAAATTACTAGTTTGCTAATCTATAATCCTTATCCACAAACTCAGAGTGAAGGAAAGCATATTAAACTAACAAATTATTTTTGTTGGTCATGGTTAAGAGAGAACTTATTTAAGTTTTGGTAGATTCTCCCTCCTAACTAAAAATTCAACTTATATATTCTCGAGACTGCCGAAATTAATAAATTCCTTAATCGCTAATAGATAATAAAGGCGAAGTTTTTCGTTATAATTGATTTATTTATTATTATTATGACTTGGCAAATTCAAGGAAATTCGTCCATTTCAGTTGTGTTTCAAAGAAGTGCCTTTTATAAAAACGTAATCAATGGCAAGTGAATCATTTCCAACGGTCAACGTTGCCTTTGGCCCTGAGAAGCAACAGGTGCCTTTACTAAAAGAGGTTGGTGACCCCTATGGACTGCCTTCACAGTTCTCAGTAACCTCTTCCAATATATCAGTTAAAAAGTCATTCATGAAATAAAGGGATGATCTGATAAATATATATCCATCCGTCGCTTGATTCGATGAAAAATATTTTCATACAACGAAACCATAGAGACATCTACGGTCTGTAAAAATCACTTTGGTAAAAAGATTTCTTAGGCCGATTTGCCATAAAGATAGCAAAATAGCGTTCTACGCTACCAAAATTTGTTCTTTGAATCATGTGAGAATCCAAATTCCTAAGGATGAATTATCATGCCCACTTTAAAACGAAAGAAGCAGTTTTATTCTAACTGTATTCTCATGTTTTATAAATCTGTTCTTTAAAAAACACAGATTTAATTTTCCTGTATCAAATTAAAAATAAAGATGGACGACTGTAGAAAAACATTTTATTAATTTGCCTATACTATATATCAGCTTTGCGGGTGCGAAATCTTACTCTCCATCTCTCTCTCTCTCTACGTTTTCCCTCATAACCGTAAATCAAAGTTCTAGGGATATTTCCTTCTTTCTTCCTCGAGGCTCAATTTTCTGATCCGTGTAAGGTCGCATTACTTATAAGGCATTTGGCAAGCAAACATCTATTCTTTTAGGCAACAAATATTTTTGGACAGGTATCAGAGCTGAGACCCTTCAAAAGGCTCTCTTCCATATAGAAATTACATTAATATATAACAATTTGAGATTCAATATCCGAAGGAAGTCGATCTTTTCCTCCTGTATAACATTAAGGAAAATTCTAGTTTACTAATTACTTCATAATTACATCACGCCGTGCATAGATGAGCGTAATGAGTGAGGTTTCATTGAGTCATTATAAGTACAGCACTAGATTAAATTCGTTTATGTTGGAAAAAGTATTTTATTGGAATTTTTTCTTTATTTTCTTTCAAATCTTTGACCCGTCACGTGCTCTTCACCATCCAATATGTTACTTTTAACATCGATCTGTATTAGATAAGCCATCAAAAAAGCAACTAAATACCCAATTAAAAAACTAATCTGAAGAATTATTCTTGTTGAAATTAAATCTTTTTCCGGTAAAATCAGAACTTCAAAGTAGTATCAAGCAAAATAATGCATTTGAAAACCTTCTTCGGACGAGCTAGTTTCCCTGATAGAATGGGAAGATGAAGTCTGATTCTATTTTACCGTTAAAGTGCTCGCCAAAAAAATCTTGTCTGTCCTTGAACTTTAGCCATTTCAGTGACTTTAAGAACCACCTGAGTTAATTTTAAATTCTGTAACTTGGGTTACATACATATTCTTTACAGTAAATATATATTTTATTTATCCAAAATTGAAATATTATATTGAAATATATATCTATTCACAAAAACCATTGAAAAACCTCTCCAGTACGGGAGAGTGTAGGTGCCCATTGGGAAAGCTGCTCATTGCTGTTATTTCTAAAAGTTGACAAGGATTTACTATAGCAAATCTTGTATCCGTCCTTTCATAAATAGTTATTTTAGAAAGCTCTAAGATATTTCGCTTAGCCCAATAAAATTGCATAATTCTTGTACTGGAGCTGGATCATATAGTATTGCCGAGGAGAAATCGGAATGTGTATTATTTCATCAATGCCTTTATCATTTCATTAATTGTCTTTTGTCAATCTTATATAATATTTTCACTAAAATCTTCGACAAATGCGAATTTCGATTTACAAATTTTTCCTACACCGCATTAATTTTCCCTAAATCACCTAGGTTTTTATTGGACATAAAACTCATAAATTTGGAGATGTCTAACTACCCGTTCAGCGGCTTCTTTAAATATCCTCCAATAATTGAAAATTTCAATGATTTTATATCCCCAGCCGCATAACAAAAGGTTGCTAACTGTGGAGAAATTGGTAGTTGTATAAATTATTGCCGAAAACTACGCTACAATACAATATTTTTCAGTAGGCGAACCTGGGACTAGAAGGTCAATTTATCCCTTGATAAAATGCGGTAAGTAAAATACTTCCGATGTTAAAAAATAATAAAAAGGATATTTAATATATGATAGTGATGCATACTGATTGTACTTTTGTTCCTTTGATATAATTTTATACTAATTCTCTCAATATTAATACTATAAATGTTAAAATTTTCTAGATATTTTCTACACCAAAAATATCTAACGGCAAATTGAGGATATTGCCGAGCAGTATGATACTCTTTGTAGATTCTCATATATTACATTATAAAGCATGTTCTGAACTTGAAAACACAATAAAGTACATTCATTGCTATATCTTACGAATTAATTGTATTTTTATATAAAAATATTCATGATTACGATGAAATACGTGCATGATGTATAATTATGCATGTAGAATAATGCATAATTTTTCATGAAAGACGAATGGTTTCTGCAAGCAGTAGTATAAATTTATGTTTTATAACAACATGTCATGTTTCTGAAGAAGATTATTAGGCATTTTCTTTGGAGAAGAGTAATGAATAAGTGCTGCTTGAGGATAAATTCAGCAAACTCAATTTGACTACGTAATGAATAAGGTATACATTTTTTACCAATTACCAAGATAATGATAGAACGCAAATTTCATACATCCTGCCATTGCAATTCCTCTTTTTTATTTTGTAATTCTGCTGGCAAAGAAATAAGAATCCATAATTGAACAAAGCGGAAACTTCCCCATATTCACTTGCAGTATGTACTTTCATTATTGGAAAATTGAGATTATTGTCGTAAACAATCACTTTTAAAATTCAATTAATCTAGTTTTTTTCCCAAATTGCGAATGATCCTTTCATTAGTTATGAATTAGTTTGAAATATTCGCATACAGACAAAGTCGAAAATACGTATTATAAAATGGTATACTCGTAAATCAGAATAAGAAAAAGGAGATGAAAGTAGTTAAAGTAATTAGCTATGTATAATAGTTTATATATTTTTATAACTATTTTTAATTTATTATAATAATTATATAATTATGCCCACTCATACTTAAATACGAAAATAAAATAAATAACTAAAAATATCTATGAGAATAACAAAATCAAGCGCAAATCTAAATTAATGAAAGTTGTCAAAGACGTAGGTTGCAGAATTTTAGAAAGAAATCGTCGTTCACGTATTTTCCGCCAACCGAATGGAATCTCCTTCCTTTGTGGATTCCATCTTTTAATCAGAATTTTTTTGCACAAAATAAACTTTGTCTTGAGGGAAGAGGAACAATTGAAAAATAAGTAGCATGTTAGTAATTCTATTCGGTATTTATATTATATAATATGTATGCGATATTTCGCTCCGAGTATTACATCCGTCAAAACCTCTGAAAGATTTCGTTCCTAGAATTGAAATCAATTGCTGTAGATGAACACTCAAGAAAGTTCTATGGCTGAAGCAGTAGAAATAGAAGATGGAATTCCCGGTCGAAAATAAAAGATGCCATAGCCGGATGCTGACAAGGAGATACGATTAAGGTCATGACAAGGGAAAACCAAGGATCCTGTCTTTTATTTTTTCGGGGTTGAACCGGTAATGAAATGACCAAGCAGCAAACATCCAGTTACTTCACTCCTCTTCACCATGTGCAAGTACAGCGAAACGTATTTGAGTATACTCTCGCGAAAATGGACTTGCAAATCAAAATCAACATAAAAGGAAAAACAGTTCCTTTTACCATTTCTCGAAGTTTCGATGAATCGTTAGTTTTAACTATTAATTCCTTTAATAATACCACTTCCTAAATTTGCTGATAAAAAGAATTGCAATCCTATTGAATTTTCCTCTTATATATTTTTACTCTATTCCCTGTATTTTCATTTGCCGGTCAACATATTAGAATTATCTAAATATTGCTTTCTCTTCTTTTCTCGAACCATGCGAATTTAAAAAAGTGTCCCGCCGCCGTACGACTGATTCAAACATAGTAAATGAATGTCATTACCGTATATCAATAAACATCCACATGTAGTGTGTATATCTCTGAAGCTACACGTACCACAGGTTACGATCAACTTGATTAACCTTAAGTTGATTGAATTCATACATGAGATTAGAGAAAGATTCAACCGCTTCAAATTAAGAAAATGCTTTACTTTATGGCAAGAAGTTAAAACACATACACGTTTGATATAATTGCGATTGATCTTCCTAGCCGTGAAATCTGATGATATATTCATGGTGTAACCGTTATATTAGATGATATGTTCTATATATAGAAATCACTGGGAAATCCTCATTATTATTCTTTAAAGTTATTCTTCATAAACATTCTTACGTATGAAGTAATGACAAACAGGAGATCAAAGACTTTCTTAAGAACTTTGATTCATTTATGTAAGGATAGGGTTATGATTATAATATAAGAATAATATTTTATAATGCATAATATTCTTTATCATAAAGATCATTTGCTTTAATTAAAGCTAACATTTAAAATATTGCGTGGGGTGGAGGTTGATCTATTGTTATATCATTCCAATAGCCGTGAATCGGATTTTTACTTATTAAGTGTATGTACTGAATCAAGTTTAGTATTTTTTGATAATTTGTTGCTGACAGACGAAGTAAATACGATATATTTATTATAAAATTGGAAATATACCAAAAGACTTCAGACAATGAGTTTAAACAGGAGTGGATTTACTATTAATCCCTATTTGAGGTCCGCACCGTTCAAAACTGGACTGGACCAAAAAGGGACGTTTTGTCATTTTACTATGGTATATTAGTTCTTCATAAACATAATAATATTATATTAAAAATATCTTATAATATACAATAACGGAATAATAATGAGTAATAATAATAATCATCTTTTCAGAAAGAATAAGTGAGAATAATTTCAACGAATTTCTCCAATTATTCAAAAAATTATTTTAATTTTCCTTTGATATCGACAATATATATTTTTCATTTATTTACGGATACAACAGTAGTAAACTCAGAACCTCAGTTGTGTTGGTGAGCGATTCTCGTTAAAGTGACTGGCGCTGAATTGCTTCAAAGTTAATCGCAAGGAAGGAAACGTTAGTAATGGAAAAATTTCTGAGAATGACGCATTAATTCAAGGGCAGAAACTTATTCAGACGAGAAACTGATAACAAAAATCACATTTCTATGAAAACCTTTCGATCGAGCTATACTCGTATTATGTAAATCATTGATGCGGATAAACGGTGTAATTACCGACTAAGAATAGAATGCGTTTAATTAAAACAAAAAATAAAGCTCTGCAGAATAGTAATCACAGATTAAATTTTATACGATGTTAAGTAGTTTTAAATATTTTTCTTTTATCCTAGAATTCCTAACATTACATAAGATAGATCACTTCTCATCCTCGGAGAATGACGCATAATTTCCTTTTTCAGGACGAAAAGGGAAATTATGCGTGAGGACAGAATAAATTTGATTAAATACATATAAAGTTGAAATATCTTACCGATTAATTTATATTTAAACAACTTTAACAATGATAAAATTAAAAATGCAGCGAAGTCAAAAGAAGAAAAATAAAGCATGAAAGATTGGTAATGTGATAATGTCGCGACGACATTAGGGAGCTTTGTGGGAGTTTAAATTAACCGATTAAAAGGGTATAACACAAATTTTATTATATTAGCCATTCCCCTGTCCGCGAGTCCTAATTGCCGGTGGCCCTTTAAATAGCTGGTGGTGGCTTCGACCCCCCGACCCTCCGAGAGCAGTGCACGGCGGGGATACCCAAACTGCGGTCTCTGGTGGACCTCGGCCAACCGAAGAAGGCCCAGAGATTGGATACTGGTCCCGACGTGCACCCCCTGATGGCGTTGACTCCCGATCCACCGAAAGCGATGCACGGCGGGGATACCCAAATTGCGGTCTCTGGTGGACCTCGGCCAACCGAAGAAGGCCCAGAATTCGGATGTCGTCCCGACGTGCAATCACTGACTGCCCCAGAAAGCGATGCACGGCGGGGACACCCAAATTGCGGTCTCTGGTGGACCTCGGCCAACCGAAGAAGGCCCAGAATTTGGATATCGTCCCGACGTGCAATCACTGACTGCTCCAGAAAGCGATGCACGGCGGGGACACCCAAATTGCGGTCTCTGGTGGACCTCGGCCAACCGAAGAAGGCCCAGAATTTGGATATCGTCCCGACGTGCAATCACTGACTGCTCCCGAGCCTGTCGATCGCGGGGTTTATATGGTAAACCCTTATCGCGGCCCGGACTTCTTGAGACTACTTCACCGCTAGCTTGGCGTCCTTTCCCACTTCAGGGCGGTATGACACGTGGGGCCCGAAAACAGATTCGTACTCATCCGCCCTGATCCTCTTAAGAATCGATAGGAGTTATCCCCTTAAGAAGCGACAGATGTTATTGAAGCCATCCACACAACAATAATAGTAAGATTACAAGGATGGCCTCTCACGGAAAATCTTCATCTAGATACGTATCTTGCGGATCTCTTAATTAGGCGAGTGGAAGTAAGTACGTACATTCACCATTGTTTGTGTTTCAGTCACCGTCACGTAATCTCCAATACATTTGAAAAATTCTAAAGCATATGTGAGACATCTATTTACTAGTAAGATCACTTTGGGATTTGGCGCAGCCGGAAATAAAAATTATAGGACGAATCGATGAAAACTCATTGAAATATTACTTTTTCCAAATATTTATTACAGTATTGATACTGTTTATAAAGACCATTTGATACTGTCAAATAGGTATTTGGATTCTAGAAGTATGCGAGGCTCCTTTTGCCGGCCGTGGTGGCGGAGTGGTTAGCGTGCTAGCGCGTTAACGCTCCAACTACACGGTCCCGGGTTCGAATCCCGGCTAATCGGATTTTTCCGGTTAGGGAATAGTTGTCTGTGATTGTTGTATTTAATAAGAAAAAAGGAGAAGAAAATATAAAAATAGGACGGGAAAAAAACAAGAAAGGGTTAATTGTAAGGATGGCCTGCATTGGCTAAAATTTGCCCTAAAAGATGGCATTATTATTATATATAAATTTAATATATAAATTTAAATATATAAATGCGAATGTATATAAACCGAAACGTTTTCAAACATAGCGACCACATTTGGAATAGAGTCAGGTGGATAGCAAGAACTCGTAGTAAAAGTAACACATACTAAAGGATAATAGCGCAAATAAAACCGATAAGAATTACCAAAGTCAGGAAAGTGGAAAGATGCTCTTCAGAATGCCAATAAGACGCAAGCAAACACATGATAACTCTTTTTCAAATGTATTCTTTTAGAACCCTTAAGCCAATCCAGAGAAACGCAAATTTTATCAATGATTTTACGCTAGTATCTAGAAAAATACAAAATTTTGTTTTCGTTAATCACTATATCGACCGGCTAAACTTCCTGCTAAAAAGGAATGCCAAGGCTAAACATGTGCTTCCGAGGGAGACTTCAACGCTCGTGTAGGCCAGTAACCTTTCTTTATATAAAGCACGAGTTACCGAGCATCAATCTTGTTCCACCACATCCAGTTCTACATTGGTTTTCTTTCAGAGAAAGGGAATGTTTGCCGATGGCGCCTTAGCTAATGGTTTCGGTGAATTTGAAGAGTTTTCTCTTTTCAACTTACTACACATCCCCACCCCGCTCCTCTCCCCACTCCGAGGGACAGAAAGGTCATCCATAGCGGCCTTCGGTGGACGAAGCACCTTCCATGACGTATTATTAGTCGCCGATTCAAGGAAATATGCTCTCACAGAAACCTAACAAGGCTATGATACTAAACAATTTACGCGATTCTGATACATCTTTTGGTAATTTTTTCTGCTGGTAATTCTTCAAGCCTTCAAGTTAACTTTCATTCTGGTTATTCTATACAACAGTAATGCATTATGAAACTACACAAAGTAAAGTTCTACCATAGCTTTCTACGACAGATATGAGTGAAAACTATCACCAAACCTTAAAAGGTTTATGTTTAGGAAATTATGCAGTCCTTATAGTATTTTCAAACAGAAAAAAGATGAGAAAGGTCTTTTACTGATTGCTTGCAGAGGACTACTGGTACTGCTGTGAAAATTTCATCCGGAAATAAAATAAATACAAGCGTAGAATAAAAGACGATGATTTAATGACTAACACAACAACTGAATTGCTGATTCTATTCTAAAAAATATCGATAATCCCAAATATATATTTGCGGTATGTAAATGTTACTGTCAAATTTTGTCGGTCGATCCACGCTTTATTACAATCTTAATGAGTTGAAAAATTAAAATCACATTATGTATTAATACCACTTATATTATCGTCGCTAAAGTTATATACATATATCTAGATACGCTCATAATTAAAATAATTGTGTATCCAACATTTCTCTACTTCATGTCAATGGTAAAAAATATAGGAAAACAAAAATCTCCTACCTTGCAAGAAATTTATTACACAATCCTCCTTGGAAGCGTAATTCTTCCTCGTCCACTTCTAAATATCCATGGGAACACTATGTTTCAGCAAAGCCTATGCTTCAGTTGTCACTCACTAATAAACACTATTTATTTTTTCGCTCGAGTATTATCCACGCTTTACGAGTACGAGAAATGCACTTAGAACTTTTAATTCTTGCAGTTGTCGATCACTTCGGAAGGTCCTTTTGTTCCTCCGGTAATTCGTTTGCTTCCTCCCAGCTGTCCTTCCGCACTTCCTCGGAAGGTAGTTTCGGCAGACGACGCGAGTTCTTGGGGAATGAGACACCCGATTTAGCACTGTCTTCCCTTCCAACTGCTTTCCTCTCGTAACCACCTTCCTCGAGCGTGCGAACACTCCCGTTCAGTAAGAACGCGAGAATGAAACTCAAACCGGTTCACGGTAGTCGATGTTACTGGCGCCGCCAGCGACGATCTTATAAAGCTGTTTTCCGGGAATAACCTTTATCCGAGCGCCGATTCATCAAGAGATCGTAAACTGACGACTGATCTTTCTCTAGGAAACCAAACATTCCCGTCTTCTCTTCTGTAATTAGATTTGGAAAATTAGAGAAATGATTGGGATGATCAAGAATGTCCGTGGAACGCGGACTTGCAAAAGGTATACATAAAAAATTTCACCTTGTTTTCAAAAAGCATCAGGCTTAAGAGGGTTGACTATTCTAATCCTTCGCAGAATTATTTTTGCCCCTAAAGAACGTATGAATGATCGTGCTTCAAGTAATTTTAGTAAATAACGATTTTCTTCAGGAGCAAAAAAGAAAGTTGATGGTTGGTTTCGTATTCTTAATACACCGTTGCGACTTACGCAGTTTTTTCGAAGACTTATAGGTTTCATACTTGTCCCACTATTAAGGGACCTTTTGGATGGTAGGGTTCCCGGATAGTCCAACGGGCAACGCATTTGACTTTGATGAAAGTAGTTCCGAGCTCAATTCCAGGTGTGGGCAGGTGGGGGCCCGGTGTACGAAATGACCTTAGATCTCGCGTCACATTTAACAATACCACTTTGGACTGAGTTTATTTCTTGAAAATTTAGTGTATTATTAAGCTGAATTGCAACTATTACTTACAAACGACTTCTTTTGATATGTTGAGCATATAAATACTAAATATAGTTGAACTAAAATAATTGAATTAATCTCTGAGGAATAATGAATAAAATAACATTAGCATCATCCTGTGACTATTATTTGATCATACCAAGTGATGAAACTTAATTAATTATGGATAAACCTTCCTAATTTGGAATAAAAACTTGACCCTTTCTAATTGTTAAAAACGGAAGTTCACTAAAAGATACATTTGAAAGCATTACTTGTGCTGAAACTTGTACATTATGACACTAATGATCGAGAAAAGTATATGTTACTACGCAAGTACTACATTTGAAAGCATTACTTGTGCTGAAACTTGTAAATTATGGCATTAATGATCGAGAAAAGTATATGTTACTACAGAAGTACTTATATAAGTAGGCGCTAATTAGAATAGAAATAAAACGAAACAGGTATAAATGTAAAAAAAACGTACTTTATTGTTTCCTTCTTTCCTGGTTATTTTTTTCAGGCTAGGTTTGTTTGAAGATATTCTGAGAATACACATTCCGTTGTATTAAATACTTCAACCTCTCGATTCGTCAGTGATACCCGGATCTACGGACGAAGGTTAGCGAAACGTGGCGTTGATGAATCAGGTAACGATGGATAAGACTCCAACTTATATCGACGAGTTAATTCCTTCCAAATTATTTTTTATACCAAACTGACGGAGTAGAACTCAATCTACAGAGAAATTTCAGTAAAACAAAACAGATGATGCTATTTCTTTAGTTTCACAGTTAGAGATAAACGACGTTCCACTCACTTAATTCGACAACTTAGAAATATGGGATTTTGGCATTTACTCTTATTTCCTTTCATTATTTTTGCACTTGTCGCTTGATATTTTATCGCCTTTACAACAAAGAACCAACGTAGTTTCCTTCAGCTATATTAGACTAAGCGTTGGCACGAAAGCTGCTGTTAAAATCTGGACCCAAAAGTGGGTTTCTAGTTCAATGCAAACTAAAGCCGGTTCCACCGAAAATCGCAGTCATTAACAGATAAGGTCTTCTGGTTACAATTGGAAAGGGAAATTACATAGTTGAAAATAATGGAAAAATCAATTTCGTTTGAGATTGCGTTACCTCACGGAGTGGGGCATTCTTAATCATATGTTAGAAATTGGCTTTACCAGTGGAGTAAATGATTTGGGCTGAGATTGTGGTTAATATATATAAAAGAAGAATTTTATGCGTTTGCCTGTTTGATTTCATCAGAGCGATTCAACGAGGGAGGTGTATGAAAGTAAATCATCAGTGCTAACTTTTCCGAAAAAATTAATTGAATTTCTTTGAGATTGCTTGTTAATTAATCTTTTCTAAAAGAAGGATAAAATCATGATATTTTATAGCAACATATCCCGAAAGATTTTAGAATAATCTTCAGCGTAAAGCGTAAATAAGGACTGTAAAAGTGGTTGCTGTTTCTTTACTTTCGAGTTGCGACAGGGATTGGGTGAATAATTATATTTGAATGCTGTCAAAGAAATAGAGAAATTATTATTTGATACACCTACGAAATTAATATTTCATAGGCTAGTTAAGTAAAACTGTGAAAACGTTTCAGAAATGGAATCATTAGGCTCATAACTTTTTGTAGCTAATGAGAAATAACGCGAACAAAAATTCTTCAGAGAAGTCGAGAAAGTCATCATTAAAAATTTTCTCGTTTTATACTGGTATAAACTGGTTTTCGATCACCAAATCCGGAATTTGATATTTCCAAAATTTTATATCTCCAAACGGGAAATATTCGAAAAACATCAACGTATTACTATTCCCTATGTTACAATTTAGTACATTTGGAATAGTAAACATCTTCGGTTACTATTTCAACTTGCGGGATCGTATTTCAAATGGAAAAATCCCAACTGGAGGCGGGAAGTACCATGAGATTCTGTGAAGTAGTAAATGATGTCACCACCCTATAAATAAACATGATACGTTGCCTAATTGATAATTTATAGTTAAGATTTAATATTTTTCTTCATCTTGAATGATCTATCTACCACAATGATTGATTGATATATTGAAAGAATGGTAAATATGAGCTTTCGAATAAGATTCGATAAATCCGGTTAGATGAATCGCTTCCACATGTATTTAAGGAGGAAATGTTGGAGTTCGGACCTTCTCTTCCTGAATGACGACCTTAAGTTGCGGTATTCCATGTCCTCGCGTCGCCCTCAGGCCTTGCCCCTTCGCCCTCCGCGAAATGGGCTAGCCTACACCAATCCACGCTCCATAAACATGACTTCCTCATCATCTCCGCTGGAGCAGCAGGTGCAAGGTACCATTCTCAGTGAAAAATTTCTTTTCTCCTTCAACGTAACCTCGTGAACCGAATAATTTCTTTCTCTTCAACGAGAACTTTCCAATCCTTCAACCTTGAATGTAAATTTGAATTTGCCGTTTTCTTGAAGTAGGTATTACTTCCAGTAAAAAGGTAAAAAAGCATGAAAAAATTGTAGTAGTGAAACTTTAAATAAAAGAAAAGCAAATAAAGAGCGGCTGGGTAAAAGGTGGGTTCGCACGATTTACAATACTTCGAACCCTACGTTAGATTTAGTGAATCGCCAACAGCAATATAAAAGGCCATTGAATCCTATCCTAAAGTTTGCAGAATCTGATTCGATTCGTATATCAGTAAGGATTCAGTCTTTTAATGTATTCATAACGAAGTAGATAGAATGTCTAAAGGAGCAAATCACGATAGCATTTATCACTGCAATAAGATTTGTTTCGCAAGTGGTTCCTAGTTAATCTTAAATCATGAATAGCAGTCACTAAATTCTTTAGATAGCGAGAAAGAAAAGATGGTACCAAATTTTGAATCTTTGTTGTCGGCCTATAGAGATAAAGGCCATTTTTAATCAGCATTCCGCGGTCCTCCGCTTCCTTAAACTTCAAGTCCCATTATAAATTCATCGTCCCTTCCAGGAAATCGAGCACAAGATACCTTTTACCGCCAGTAGATGACTCACTAGAATTTTATAATATCGAAGTAAAATATCGGTTTTCAAGGGTATTTTTCTCTTCAACTAATCAAATGTGAGGTAAAATATCCTTCTCATTCGTTCACTATTCGTTATTGAAATTTAAGTTTGTATTTATAATTTTTAGTCTTAAATTTAAAGCATTGATACACTGCAGATGTGTGTTGATGAAGGAAGGGGATCCGGACTGAGATGCGGATAGTTGCTTCAATAAGAATGATATTACCTCAATTAGTATAATTAAATCAGTTCTAATGAATATCAGAGATATTCCTTCAGAAAAAAAGCAAAATGATAAATAATAGATTTTACAAGATTTTTACATGGAAGAGGCACCTGTATTACACTTAACAGCCCATATGATAATACCACGACACTCTTGGTTGATCCAGTTAGATTTCGACAAACGATAATCCTTGATTTAAATCCTGTATTGTTTTACCTATGGCCATAACTGTAAAACATTAATTCTCTTTAAGCTATGCTCCATAACTTTTGAATAGAATTTTATTATACTGCCTCTCCTGTTAAATTCCTTAAACTGCTATTCCACACAGTTCAATGCCTCATTTATTTATCAAAACACGCCCTAAAAATAGCAGCTTACTCCTTTTAATTTAGCGTTTCTGTTAACATCTCAGTTGGCCCAGTGGTAAGAGTATCTGATACAGTTCCAGTTCCGAAAAGGAGTCCTCAGTGGTACAAATCTTTATGTTAAAAGTGATTCGACATCTTTCGCATATTTGTCCCTCATCGGGAATAGAACCCGAAACTACTTCCGCCAAAGGTAAATGCGCTACCGACTTGGCCATCCGAGAGGAGTCTGCGTCTTTGAATACCCCACATTTTTGTATAATCCATTTAATTTGGATTTTTTTCTTCCATTTTTCGTACTGTCTTTGCCATTTAAAGAAGTAGTATTAATTTTCTTGACGGAATATCAGATTGAAACTTTAACTATTAAAACCCCAGCTGAAAAATTGTGGGATCAAATCTACACCAAAGAATATGTAATCCATCAGTTCACAATCGACTTTCGGAAAATGATCGCGGATCGCGGAAAGGACGAAGGATGAATAATCATGCCTTCGTCACAGGAAAATTGACGAAATACTTAGAAATGATGGCTGCATCCATTCTCAGAAGGAATGGTGAGAGATTAATAAGGAAAGTGAAGGAGGAAATCATTTGCCATAAAAATAACACACCAGAGAAACCATCTAAAAATTGGGTTTGCTAGAATATTATATTGAACAAACAACATGACAAAGGAATATCCGCTGTTGCACTAAATTTATCGTTGATTGCTTCAGGGCATCCTAATCCACTAATTTGCATCGCTTAAAGCATATACACTTATGTGTGTTTTAAGTTTTGTTTAGTGAAACTTATACCTTTGAGTGTAATTCCCTGTAATTGAAATTAAAAATGTCTCAGAAACTAATAATAATAATAAGCACAACTTAGAAATCAGAAGTGTCACATTCATCTTTTCTATCACCGTTACTGTGCGGATGCTATACCTTGTTTGGATATACCAGTAGAAGATTTACCGCATATATGAGGCTGCAGTTGTTGAAGATACTACAAATGAACATTTAAAATGTAGAATATCGCTGTTCATTTGAAGAGCTGCAAAAATTAGGACAACGCGGTGTTTGTCACGGTATTTTGGGTAAAAAATAAGAACTAATATAAAATCAGTTTCCGGAAATGATAAAAAAAATTTAACCATTGTTCTATCATATTTTGTATGTTAATTAAACGATAATTCCTATTACGCCGTCATTTATTTATTAGGTTTTAATGATTTCCAATTTAAGACATTCAACGCGCTAAAATCCCACTCAACTACTATGGGAAATATATGCGATATCTTTCAAGGACATCTCTGAAAGTAATTGCAAGCTTAATGTTTGCTCCCCTCTTAAACTGCACGAATCTTGTTGGTAAATATCAGAAGACCTTGATACATTTTTCCAATAGCCTCCGATGCAAAACCTTAAAAGTTTGATACACTGACAATTAAAAATGCATTGATAACTCGTCCATAAAAGAAAAATAGAAGATCTTAGTTATCGAAACTCCATCTTTATAAGAATAAGTATTTTGACCATTTCCTAGTGGTAGGTTTTCTCCTCAACACAAAGGTAAAATATATCAAATTTAACACTTTAGAATACAAATAACGACCTGCATTTTGATAAGACTGGTTTCAAATTTTACATTGATAGGTAAACATTGGAGAAGAAACGATGCTCTGAATCCATAATTTATAAATTATTCTTTCCAGATTATGCATACTTTTTTATGTTAAACTTTGGTAAAAATTGACTTATGGAAGACGTCAAACTATTTCTAATAATAATTATGCTTGTTTTAGCCTTACGTTTATTTCCTCGCAATCCAAATTCTAGTTCATTGGTTACTTGGTTAAGTTCCAACCGATGCATTCAGTTATTCGTTTACGCATCGGTGCTTCCTGGCGTGAATAAACTGCGTATGAATTTTAATGTAGAAATACAAAATATTGATTTGCGTCACCATTTACGAAAGGGGGTCTGATTCGAACCTTCTCTTGTCCGTGTGGATCTATTGGGCCTTGCATTCAAAAAGTTTGATTCCTCTTTGAATTTCTACTGTGAGGTTTACTGTAACATTTTCTTTATGCTTTGGATTATAATTAATAGTAAAGAGAGTCGACTTGTTCAAGAGATACCATATATATCCGTAGCTGCACTTGAGCGATTAGTATTTCGGGTTGGGCCTCGGATCTTTTTAGCGTATCTTTCGTAAAAAGGCGGAAAATGAAAGTATTTTCTTCCCTTGGCTACTTTTCAGCGACAAAACGTACGCAAATAATTTCGGAGACCGCTTGTATTCTTACTTTGCCATGTTTTTAAAGTTAATTTGATACAAAAAGACACGGATTCAGGAGTAACTTTGTGGTAACTAAGGATACACAAGAAATCCATAGTTGGAAAACCGTTTACTACGCCACATATAATTATTACAATACAATATAATTTTCCATGCCGTTCATCGGTCCTTGCATGGACTTCTTTGTACCTACATTCCTCACTTTGTCTCCTTACCCTCCCCCACCTCATCATGCCTCCTTCCTTTCCTCCCCCTCCCTTCCCACGTACTGCTTCCTGATTTGTCAATTTTCTTACTCCTGTGCTATATAATCTGTGATGTGTTTTTCCTCGTGTTACCTGAAGATGCAGCCATGCTGCGAAACCATGGTCGTATTGTAATAATTTTATGTGGCGTAGTAAACGGTTTTCCAACTATGGATTTCTTGTGTATCCTTAGTTACCACAAAGTTACTCCTGAATCCGTGTCTTTTATTCGTAATGCTAGTACAGCTACTCAGGTGAAGTTGTTCCGGAAACTCTTTATTAAGAGGAGAGTTTCCTCGCTGAACATTTATTTCAACTCCCGTTGTCGGAAATTCGATCTTACTCCGACTTATGTCAACGTGTCAATCAAAGATTCTTCTGCTGCTGCCCGCGCAGCTTTCCAAGCTGCTAGGAAGACTTGGATCCTGAAGGAAACTAGGAGATGGTATGCGATCAGGGATAGCTTATCACACTATCTTCTCCTCCTACACCTGGAATTGTCTCAACATCTTCACTGGGTTGAATGGATGACCCTAGATGATGCTGTCCGCCAACGAGCCAGTGAAATCTGCGCCAAGAAGCTGAAAACTATCAAAGGTAAAATAACCAAGCTACGAGAGTCCAAAAGAGAAGCGTCTGAGGTGGCTCCCCTTACTCCATTGGTTCCTCATACATTTCATGAACGTGTACTCAATCTTTCTAGCCATCAATTTTCTGAAGATGAAATGTCCCTACTGTCCAAAGGACTCAAATTTGCCCCACCACGCATTCCTAATCATAAAGATTTCACAACTCTTGCTATCGACTGTGATATTGCATTGAGGAAAGAGGACTATAGATCTAAACAACGGATGGCTGATTCCCTTATTTATTCCATCGAGAGGTTTAGCTCTCGCCCCTTATGCTCCCCTAATCTTCATTGGATGCACCTTGCAAGAAGCGTAAGAAATTCAGTAGATTCCGCCAATCTCGTTATTCAAAAGGCAGACAAAGGAAATTGTGTGGTGATTATGGATAAATCGGACTACTCCACGAAGTGTTCAAATTTCATCCACAGTTGTGACATAGAACGAGTTCCTAGAGATCCTACGCCTGTATACCAGAGACAAATCAGAGAAGTCCTCCGCCAAGTCAACAATATCCACGACAGTGCACGGTATAAGTACATCGTGATGAACCCCACCGCCCCTAGATTTTATGGTTTTCCGAAGATACACAAACCTGAGACGCCCATCAGACCCGTCGTTTCATGTATTAATTCCCCACCCTATAAACTGTCTTCTGAACTCCATCATCTCATAAAAAAGCTGTCTAATTTTTCCCCCATGTGCTCCATCAAGAATTCCCTCGAACTCATAGAGAAAATTAAAAGTGCTCATGTGCCTAGTAATGCCATTCTAGTGTCTTTTGACGTTACGAACTTATTTACCAGTGTGCCCCGTGACGAAGTCATAGATATTACGATAGACATGTTGAAGAAATCCTCTGTTGATTTGTCTTGGTGCAATGACATCCACAAATTGCTAAAGGTCTGCCTTCACCAGAATTATTTCGTTTTTAACGGTGAATTTTATAAACAGAATAGTGGTTTGGCGATGGGCTCCCCCCTTTCCCCCCTCATGGCTGATATCTTCATGGACCATCTGGAAAGGAAAATCCTGAGTGAGAAATCGGTGTGGAATAAACAAATCCTATACGTATTGGTTCCGCTACGTGGATGACATCATTTGCTTATGGACTGGGACGGAGCGCACCCTAGATCGGTTTTTTAATTTTCTTAATTCGGTCCATCCCTCCATCAAGTTCACCTTAGAGAAGAGCCAGAATGGCATTCTCCCATATTTAGACCTCAACATTTCGATCGCTAATAGGAGACATGAGTTTTCTATTTATAGAAAACCCTGTTATACGGACTCTACCATCAGTAGTGACTCTTTTCACCCCTTCTCCCACAAGATGGCTGCCTATCATAGCATGGTGTACCGTTTGTTAAAAGTTCCATTATCGGAAACCGATTTCAACATTGAATTGAACACCATTAAATATATCGCTCACAACAACGGGTTCGACCCAAACATCATAGATTACTTAATAAGGAAGAAAAAGGAGAAGTTAGCCCTGAATGACATCTTCCATGGGTTAAAGTGCAGTGATAGGAAATGGTGTTCTCTCGCATACATTGGTGACAGTTCTTACTTCATTTCAAACAGAATTAAAAATAATTTCCAATGCTCGTTTAAGTCAGGTCCCATTCTTAAAAATTTGTTAGTTAAATGTAAAGATCCTGCTGATATCCTCAAGAGAAGTGGTGTGTACCGGTTAAATTGTAACACGTGTGATGGTTTTTATGTTGGAAAAACCGCTAGGTGTTTTATGACCAGAAAACAAGAACATAGACGTGCCTACGTGAATAATACCCCTTCAGCTTCCCATTTTAGCAAACATTTATTGGAGGAAGGACACGAAAGTGATTTTGAAATGAGTGTCTTACATGTGAGTGACAGAAGGGATAGAATTGATGTTTTAGAGACGGTTGAAATCTTAAAAGGCTCAACCTCAAACATTGTTAATGAATACTTGTTTCCTAATCCCTCACCCATATTGAAGACTATCTTATCCCACCTCACCCCCTCCATCCCGACCATTCCCACTTAATGGGTTTTGTCTTTGTTTCCATGCCGTTCATCGGTCCTTGCATGGACTTCTTTGTACCTACATTCCTCACTTTGTCTCCTTACCCTCCCCCACCTCATCATGCCTCCTTCCTTTCCTCCCCCTCCCTTCCCACGTACTGCTTCCTGATTTGTCAATTTTCTTACTCCTGTGCTATATAATCTGTGATGTGTTTTTCCTCGTGTTACCTGAAGATGCAGCCATGCTGCGAAACCATGGTCGTATTGTAATAATTTTATGTGGCGTAGTAAACGGTTTTCCAACTATGGATTTCTTGTGTTAATTTGATACACTTGTGCAAGTCAGAAAGGAAATATTTATTATTTATTTTATTTATCAATTGAGTCCTATTAGGGCGATATCATTTCATATTTATTAACTTAGTGGATTATACTCGAATAGGGATACCTCAATTGAATATAGTTTATCTATTTTTTATCAATATTGAGTAGCTTCTCAACCAGAAGCATACGTACTTCCTGAAATTTTCAAATCAAGTGCGCATAATGGATACCAAATTACAGAATTTCTCCCTTATATAGAAGAAAGAATGGAGCATGAAAATGTTCCTGTACCAACATAAATTTGTAACGGGAATATTTAAGAAAGAGCAAATTAGAGACGTGATTTTTCTGTACTATTCAAACAAGTTTTGCAAAGACTATTGTTCATTTCAAATTATACTCGTACTTCACTAAATTATCATTTATTTTAGATGACAACCATCGAGTTGAAGAGGAATTATATTACGTTTGCCTTTATCTTGTATGGAGTTTTGCTGTGATGGATATTGCTAGTCGAGATGAATGTCAATGAGATAAAATATCTCCCGATACAATTTTTAGTTTTAAATTCGTAGAACTGAAAGATGGATAGTCGTCTTAAGATAGGTGCCTTATACGAGCCAATGAAATGAATTTCCCGAGGTCATTTACGGGATCTCAATTTTTAAAATCATATTATTATTTTTTGATATTAAAAATTGAAGAAAAGCTAAGTAGTTATCATGAACTTAACGTTTTTCCTTTTCAGCAGGTGCTTTGGCTTGCAAAGCATAAGCTCATGCGAAAAACAAAGCCTGTCTATCTCTGCAGTCAACCTTGAAGGCCACTCTGAATGGTAGGAATGATAGAAATCCCAGATCTACCATCAAGTTCAAGTATCACGTCATTAAATAACGTTGGAAGAACCTAAGCGATTCTAACTAGTGCAATACGCTCCCCTATCCAATTTCTCCTCAGAGAGTCAAAGATACCATCTTCAACTAAAGGAAGCTGTGAGGGCCTGTCATCGATTTTTGCCGATAAACCTGCATTTACCCTTTTTTATCGTCAATATTAAGTTCATGTTGAAATCGGGGATCTATCAACGTGGATACATCTTCGAGTTAAATTTATAATCTCAAAGCGGGTGAACAAACTCTGAGGAGCTCATCCTATTCTAGAAAGCTTGTTCGGGCTCTGTATGCCAAAAATATTTCGTCAGATAACTGAGGAAACTGCAAGTGATTTGGACTCTTATTAACTCGAGGAAGGTGTATTCTCGCATTACACTTCTACTACCTCTCGGTGAATTAGGATTGAGTCTGTCCTCTAATATTACTCTAATCTGGATGCTGTTTATATCCACTGATATTTGTAACCCTTTTTACCTTGAAATCCATCTTCGCCGTCTCTTTTCTCTCTGTAATAGACTATTGTATTCTAACATAGCAATCTGCTGCACCTCCGACTCTGGAAAGTTTTAAACCCCAACTGAATTTTTCACCATATTTACCCCGTCCTCGTATACCCTAGTTCTGCAACCGCTCTCTTACTAACCACCTTTCTCACGCCATTTCTTCTCTTATACATCATCATTTAATTTAACGCATCTACGTGCAATTTTCAATAGCCTATCATATCCTTCCTTTCTCGCTGATTCCCATCCCGTCCAATCCGTGATTCCAACCAGCTTCATATACCTCGTTTCTGACTTTCCATCTCTCAAAGATTCATGTACCACCGGATCCTACAGTCTCTTTTGCCCATCGGTATTTTCTCAAACCGCTGTATCATTTGCTTATTTTCATGTATTACTTATTGTTTTTTGCTACTGTTTGATGTTTTTATTATTCTCATTATGCAGTTTAATATTATATATAATAGAATATATTTCTAAATACTTTTTAATATTAACAAATAAATTAACAAATACTACACTGAATGACCCTACATCAAGCTATAGATACTAGATATATCTCCTCGAAAATACTCTATGCGAAGTCTTCTCCAAAACACTTAATACATATAATATTTTTATAGATTAACCTGATCTTGTTTCACAGGTCATAATACCGTATTAATACTACGATCAGTGAAACCTGTGAAATATAAAACTGGTACAGCCTTGATGGAAAGAACCGCTTTATAACCTTAGCTTCTATTTAGAAGGTCTTCACTAATCGTGCAAGTAGTAATGCTCTTAGATTATTATCAGCAGTAGATCATTTAAAAATAAGAATGTAGCTAATAGCAAGACCGCACTTGAGAATGGTATATATTTTGCTATAATTATTCGATAATAACTGAATGTGCTAGAATTTAAGGTAATTTCATAGTAACTGTATTTATAAATAATGGGATTTCCTGAGCACAGATTTGCTTAATACGAATTGCCGAATGTTTTTGGATTCCTAAAATAAGTTTATAAGCATTAAGGAAGCAGAATGGCCGACAGTAAAGTGAATGTAGTGATCAGATAAAATTAAACTAAGAGATTTTAAATTAAGAGATATTCGGTATCATTGATTTTCTTGTTAGGCGATAGGATAAGCTTATCTGCTAATTCTGATAACCGAGAAAAGCCATCCAAATTTTTTGTAAACTTAAGATGGAATCTTGCTATATATAGATAGATATAGGAAATTATAAGTTGGAGTACTGATCCATATTAAAGATTCTATTAATCAGTACCTTAAATGAATGATTAAAAAATGTTACTCAATTCGCTCCTAAAATATCTAGATCTGCAGGCGTTACTTTGCTGCCAGAAGATGCTACTCCGGGTAGCTAAACCGGTCGTAAATAAAAAATAGTGTGGAAATTTATTTCTTCATTACTCCTAAAATATCCACTCCAAGAATCTCACTTCTTCATCATTTTTTTCTGTAACTTACATTTCTTTTTAGTATCTTTGTCACCTTTGAAAATAATCATGAAGAAATTTAATGAATATATGCGACAACGACGTTCACTACTAATGTTTATGAAATATTTTCTTGTTATAACTCTCGTTTAAAATAAAGTAGAAAAAAAGGCGAGGAGTGGGATTTGGACTATTTTACGCTCGTTCATTTATAGAATTCTCTATTAAAATGTGAGCTAGTCTGGTAATAAAATGTTTACAAAATATTTTTAATCTCCAGAGAGGAAGAAGCAAAATTTTTTGATTCGAAAAGCAGCGGGTACTAATTCCACATCAACTGAAGATATGGAATGGGTTCATCCGCCATCTATCGTCCGATCTGAGAAGTTAACTCTGTAAAAACGCTTCAGAGATTGGTAAATTAAGAGGTGGCATTCACTCCTCAACATAAACGCTCTAGAAATGGCTATAGAAAAATGAACGAAGCTTTTATTTTCTTTGAAGCAGTGGTAGGAAAACAGTCTAAAAAGAGGGCCACATGAAAAGTATACAAAGTACTTGTGGAGCCGTGCGAGTACGTTTTTCATATTTTCCAAAAAATAACGGCAGAAAAGTTGAAATGGAGGAGTTGTGACTGGATTAAAAGTATCGAAATTAAATAAAATATAATCCAATGGCTAAGGTCTTAAGCAATGGCATACGAAGTATATGGAGTAACAATACTTATAATGATTCCTCTATTAATAACATTTGGGATCCTCGAGGACTGTGTGGTCTTCTTTTCATCACACGCTTTCTCCAATGAAATAATTAAGCAGATAATTGTTTACCTGAGTAGCATAAAAAGCTTCCATAAGCTGTGTTGATCGATCTCCTGATTTAGTCTCCTTAATTTATTTCCTCGTGAAATATTTCCCCACTTCCAATATCAATAGCACCTTACTTTGGATAGGGCAACTTAAATTAAGCGCAGTATAGGCTTCAGGATATGAGAACTAAATAAAAGATGCCAAAAAGACGAATACATCTAGAATATTCGTAGTCACCGAAGGGCGTTAATGGAGAAAAGAAATGTGTAATTTCACGGGAAAGACTTACAACGACTTAGGTTTCGTTACACTGAACATTAACCGTTACTTCCGTTACTCTTGTCAAAATTTGTCTGAAGATATTGCAAATGTAATGAAACCTAGGTCGTAATGAAAGTCTTTCCCATGGAATTACACAAAGTGGTTTTTCTTTTCTCCATTATCGACGCATCCCACAAAGTAACGCCTGAAACCGTGTTATTAGTGAAGGGAGTTAAGATGATTGAATTCGAAACGCGTGGTCCTCTGCACCGGGAGAAGCCGATCTCCAGGAGAAATACATCGAGTTGCAAAAGCATTCGCCATGGGATGGAGGAACTGGTTTGAGCCTCCGTACCATCCAATGGCGATATTTCCAATGCCCGATGTAGAGGCCAAGGAAGAGGGGGCCTTCCACTTAGAGAGGAGAGTGCGGAGGAAATCTTTTCCTCTCTCCTAGTCTCCTCGTTTGCCGACTGCGAATTCAGGCAGCCGACAAGAGGAATTTCATACACGGGGACGGAAGCCTTTATGTTAGACAGACATGTGATTTCGGCCGCCGATGATCGCTCAGAGAAGAGGATAAATATATTTAGTGTTTGGATGAGTGCTAGTGGTGCGATATATTTCGTGAATTCCTTTCAGTAGTGTTCGGATATTGTCACGGATAACCGAAGCATTCTACGCCTTTGGAGAAGACACGATACATCACCCCGTTCAGAATGATTCCCAAGGTATGATTGTCTCTTCTACTGTGATAGTTTATGTGAAATTCTCAACAGCCGGAAAAGTTGTATCGGAGATAGAAGTTTGTGTTCTCTAAACATAGCATAGAACTTATCCAAACATATTCTCTAAACATATCTGTGTTCTCTAGCATATCATCTAAGACAATAGTCAGTGGGGTAATCTAGCATTCATACTAACCAAAAACTTTTAAGATTTACCAGAACCTTTGGCAGAGCCAGTTGATAACATTCCGTTCCGATGGTCGAGGCTAAAAAGCAATAACTCTGTACCAAGCTGTTGACCTTTCGTGAGCATGCTAAAGTAAAGTACCTAGGGCTTTGATATCGACCTTCATAACTCAATTATAAAATAGTTTCAGATATTTTACCTCATGAAGAATAAATCTGTAATAGTATAACGTTTAGAAAACTGGCTAAATGCAAGATTCATCTAGAAAGTTGCGGTAAATTATCACATTCTTGTTTTCCTTTTTGTTTCTTTTCCTGGTTAATAACGGAGCCATGGAGTTGCTCAAAAGTTCCCAAAGACCTTGAGATGTGATGACGATATGACGGCCGTTTTCATTTCCACAGTCAACATATTGTAATTCTCTAAAGTCATGGC
Organism: Pachydiplax longipennis; assembly: GCA_036926295.1. Taxonomy (NCBI): domain Eukaryota; kingdom Metazoa; phylum Arthropoda; class Insecta; order Odonata; family Libellulidae; genus Pachydiplax; species Pachydiplax longipennis. The sequence goes on from JAVFKF010000012.1 coordinate 26,873,102, forward strand.
CAATAATAACGTCACTTTTCAGAATAAAGGTGCGACGAGAATCAAACTAAATTTCCAAAGTTTCTGCTTTCTGATGATCGTGTTAGGGGAATGATAGATGAAAAGAATGAGGTGCACGACTCTGGAAATAGCTAAGATTGGGAGAAAGTACTATGAAACCAAGAGACCAGCACAGGACAGACGGACAGGAAGGTCAAGCATGAGAGAACCAACCAAACGAGTGAACCCATGAAGCCAAAGTGAACCCATGAAGCCAGCCAAAGAACAGCCCATGAAGAAGAAGATGATTATTATCACACAAATGAATTGCGTTGGCATTCTTTTATTTCAATAGACCTGTACCAAATTATGCTCACATCGAGAATTTCTTGTAGTATTAGCCGAATAGAATATTTAAGCTGCAAATCAAAGAAAATCGTTGTCCTGTTGTATTATGTGAATCTAAAGGTAAACGGTGATGTGCTATTAAAAATCAGTCATCGAGATAACTTTGGAGCATTCAAACATTATGCGAATAGCTGAAGTAAAGATATTTTTCAATTCATAATTTAGTACATTTGACACAGATTTTCTAAACGTAGCATGGATTAGAAACATAGAATAGATTATTTCAAACGAATTTGATGCACTGTTCAAAATTATGTTAGGATTTCCTCTCTCTACATTGGCTGATTCAGGGCGGTAAAGGAGTAATCATCCCTCTAATACTAGCATTTTGTATGGAATCTGGGAGCTTGATTCAAAATGAGATTGTGAAAATTTCCCAAAATTACTATCCATCTATTGCATTCATTACAACTAAGTTAAGTTATAAATTTTAACAAGAGTTGAATCTATACATAATAATTATATATATATATATAATTATATATATATATATATATATATATATATATATATATATATATATATATATATATATATATATATATATATATTATCATCAGCCATTTTTCTATCCGATGTCGGATGTAGGCCTCCCCAAGCGCTTTCCAATTCTTTCTATTCTGAGCTTCTCTTTGCCATGTCACACCTAAGTACTTAATGATGTCTCTGTTCCATCGGTCCTTTGGTCTTCTTCTTGGTCTCTTCACATCTCTTGGTGTCCAGTTCAGAACCGCTCTTGTCCAACGGTTGTCGTTTCTTCTTGCCACATGGCCTGCCCACATCCATTTCAGTGACTTTACTTTATCTATAATGTCTGTCACTCCGGTCTTCATCCTCACCCAGGTGTGGCGTTTCCTGTCTCTTCTTGTGATCCTAAGCATACACTTTTCCATACTTCTTTGCGTTGTCTGAAGTCGCTGGGTTATTGCTGCGTTTAACACCCAGGTTTCACTTCCATATGACAACACTGGTAGAATGCATTCGTTGAAGACCTTCCTCTTCAAGACCATAGGTATTTGTGACTTTGGAATATGTGCATTTCTTCCGAAGGCACTCCAGCCGAGTTTAATTCTTCTGTTTACTTCGTTAATCCATATATTATACAAAGGAAATCGTCTTAAAACGCCCCCTCTTGGCGAGATGCCATAGGAAGATACCCCTCTCATTGAGGAAAATTTCTATATCCGCCAAAATATGTATCTGAAGGAACTCTGATAAAATTAATCTATTTAAATTCTTATAATTCTGCTTTTAATCACAGGACTTTAGTTTTTAATTAGGGAAACAGAAGAAAATTCAATATTAATTAAACATGAAACGTTTTCTGAGTGACAAGTTGACCGAATATTGTGTATGCTATTTCGAATGCTATCCAATATTACCGAACAGTCATATGTAAGGATATCATGGAGACTTGGTACATATAATGAAAGTATTCCTTTCTAAATAATTTAGAAGTTCTGAAGATGCAGGAATCACGAACCTACCATAAACGATAAGCTAAATATGCTAAGGAATAATACGATTCATAATATAATTACTGAAATTATGTTCTGTGTTAATTAACCAATCTTCAGTGAATTTTTATCGTTATAAGACGATGAAGAATAATGAGTCCGAACATTTTTTTCTTAGTAAGACCTTTTTAAATGAAGAATCTGAACTCAGTACTACTTCACTATCTGAGCTTCACTTATCTAAGTTGAAATCTCTAATAGAGAATCATTATTTCCCAACTCAAATATCATGTCCTTTTATTCATATCTTATTAATATCCTTCTATGTATGTATATGTGTATAAAGCATGCACTTTTTCTAAATACAGTATTCCAAAATTGTCTCGAGAATGTTTCGCGGTTAAATCAAGAGAAAAACGTGAAATATTAGATAACCATCAATGCTGAATGTTTTCTGTACATATATTGAGTGCATTGGCTATGAATAGCATTCGTTTATTGACCTAGCTCTGTGGAAGAGTAGTGCAACGTTTTGTGATTTTCTCTAAAATATTCTTTATTGGCAAAATATTAAAAGTTTCATGAAGGACAACGGAATAACTTTACCTTTCCTTGATTTGTTTCATGGACAAATCACATACCTGATACTTGAAGCGAGAAGATACTTGAAAATCAAGAATCGTGACCTCGAGGTCAAGGAAAATAAGTTCCTGCTTGTTCTCTACCTTATGATTTGAAAATTTTCCTCAGAAACTATAGATGGCATTTGCTGCTATATTTTCAGTATTGAAATGCAGTCACACACTGATTATCTTGCTAAACCGCGACATTTATAACTCTTGATACAGGGTTTTTTGCCCCAATTGATCGTAATAACATATATAAAGGAAATATTACTCGCGCTTTCACTGCAGGAAAATGGCATTTAATAAGGAATCAAGACATTATATATAAGAATCATATCTAGATGTGAATAAGGACTTGACTCCTCTAGGACTTGGGCCGCCTTTGTGTGATAGCCGTAGCACTGGGGTTGCTAACTTCCGATTTTGATACCGGGAAATGTCAATTCATAAAGTAATACTTCCGAGGGATTCCAGAAAACTAGTTAAAATGTAGACTTAATGTGGTATAAAATCGAAAAACCGCGTTTTAAGGGAGAGAGTTTTAAGCGAGTTGCACTGTATCAGGATATGAAATTATAACATCGTTAAGATTAAGCAGGAGCTGTCGTTTAACCATAAATAAAAGTAATCCACCAAAGGTTGCGAAAGTCATTAAATTAGTATACGAAACTTACGACGAGTACAGGTATAAGAGAGAGAAAAATTCCTCAGTGCGAGAAGCGGGAGATCTTACAGGTTTCTGTACAATCCCGGGATACTCCCGGAGACTACGGGGGCGATCATGCAACTATTTGAATGAAGGAAAGAAAAAAGGAACTCGGCGTTCAATGAGCTAAAAGGCAAAGGTTCTCCAAGCGCCGACAGCGGCAACCGTTCAGCATTGGACCTTCTATGAAGATGGAAGCTTAGTTTCCGAAATGCGCATGAGGGATTCTGAATAACTAGTGACCGCCGAGCGATTATCCTTTTCTCAGGAATTGCACTCGACGGTTGCCGCTATCGGCGCTTGGAGAACCTTTGCCTCTTAGTAAACTATTTGCATGTCTATGAAAATGCTCCTGTCCGTCTTAATGCGAGTTTTCACTCGTCCGGAAAGAATACGCGCGCTTCGGTGACGCTGTCATGTATTTTTGTTAGTGAATTTCCAGATATATTTAGATTTAGGATTAAAAAACTTATAATATTGCAAAAAAAGCAAAAGCGCGGGCTTTTAAAAGATAACTTAATTCTACTTTTGTCCGAAATCAAAGGTCTAAATGTGGGGATTTTCTGTCGTAACCTCTTGTATTTTTATTTTAGTTTGTTATTTTAGCATAAATTCGATTATATAACCCACAAAATTATAACTTGGTCCACCACATTTTTCAAAACCAAGAGTCAGTGTTTTTTCAAATCGCACATCATTGCAGCATTTATCTTAAAATTCTCTTTTTAGAGTCTTCAAAGAATCTGGTGATGTATGGTTCCACGGGTGGTTTTGAACTAATTTCCTCGCCTTGACTCAAATAAGGCTCAAAGATTTTTTGGTTCCTAGTGGCAGTGTAATTTTCAAAATCTAGGCTTAAAATATCATTCGGTATTATTCGCCAGCCTCCCTCGTTTCATCATATTTTAACCTCCTCAATAATTATGATACTAGTTCTGACTTTTTATCGCTCTAAAATATCTAAACCATACTTATATGAGTAAACTGGGGTAGTCAATATTCCTCAGTCTAATTCATTGGTCAAAGTACAGTCTGATCTCATTATAATTTAAATAATATGTTTTAGTGAATCGTTTAACCGAATACCATCTTTTTTAGTTTTAAGCAGAATCTCATGCATGTAATTTTATCTTTTCGGTGGCTCAAAGACCCCGTAGACAAGAATTGATAAAAATCGAAGGTTGGATTCATCAATTGATTTATTTCGGTGTCATCTTAAATAATGAACTGAATATGTTTAACACGGTTACGAGAGCTAATTTCTTAACGATTCTTTGCTGACCAGTATTCTCAAAAGTATTGCGATTCTTAAATACGGCTAGTAAATTTTTAAGTAAACTTTATCTTACGAAATTGCATAGATTTGTCAATATCTTTAGTGGGCCGAATTGAGTCTATTCGTAATTCCGCGTAAGATTATCGAATTGCTGGAGGATTACATATTTCGACTTACTATAATTAGCATTAATGTAAGCGAGAAGAGATCGATTTTATCTCTCATGAGTTCGACAAATTCGTGAATACAGTGATTTTAGCATTACATAAATATTAATTTCCCCTTATTAAATTTATCTTCTTTCAGATATTACTCGTATATTTTTCGGCATCCATCATTTTAATCTCCATTGAGGAGACGACCGGAAAGAATATTCCAACAGCACAGCTCTTTTCACGTAAATTTACAAGAGAAGGCGCTCGAGTTAGCAGACATATAAACGCTGAATTATTGGCGACTGTGGAGGACTTATTGACGGAGGATTTATTGGCGGAAGAAGAGAGAAAAAAAGGTAATGTCTTCTTAAAATGTATCATGGGGAAAATAATTTCTGGGATATCTTTAAAGAAAGGCTTGAAGCTGGAAGAAAAACACGTAAAGATTGGACTATTGATCAGACACGTAAAAATCAGACTATTTTACGTGTCTTATAGTAAGATTGATTGATTGTTTATTGAATTTAGACAGAAGGTATGGTAAAAACTGTAAAACGGTAGGAAAATTCGGAAGAAAAATAAATTTAAGTATAATTCACTCTAAACAGTAGTAAACTGTCGTCAGTTCTACATCCACATAGATAGATAACCTTGCGGGATTGACTCCTTTCCTAAGGTATTTTCGTGAACGGAAGTTAAATATGTCCATATATTTCCGATCAAGTTTCTAGGCACTTAAAATATGCCACCGAAAGTTAATGGCAAAACGATAAGAAAGAAAGAAAATAGTGAAATAAGGGTATCCTTATGGTGCAATGTATATCTTGCGTAGGATGAATTAACAAAATATTTTTCGCTATTATTAAATATCAATTAAATTTTGATTGATTTAGAAGATAATAAATACGAGAAAATTATTAATTAACCCATTCAACATCAAATGGTATCAATTTAAATATCATTTACCTGGTCAATTCCATTCCAGAGGAAATTACGTATGATAGTTATAATACTCTTTGTTCGCTATAATTTTTATATCAAATAAGTCATGTTAATAAAGTTAAATGGATATGGCTTGGATGCTGCGTCAATTTTGTCTTGATTTAATGAAATTATGAGCGACACTCACAAAGCATTAAGATCAGCACAGGCTCTAGCGAAAAGGATTTTTTTCAGCAGAAGCAGAAGGAACCTTCGTGAACTTTTATACCCGTCATCCTCCCTTCCTCTTGCAGATGCAGAGTTGAAGAAGGATAATGCTTCTTGCAGAGAGAAAAAGATCGTTCAGATGGAGCTTCCGCGATTGTTTTACTAGCAACAACAGCATTGGTTACCCGACCTTCTAACCCTTCCTTCATCCACTCTGGACTGGACTGTTAAATCAGCAATTAAATGAATAGACGAAGCAAAGCCTGTAGATTTGTCCCTGTTATTTTGTGATTATTATTATTTATAGTAATTCATTTGCCGTTTTCCATTCAGTTGCTTATTTGTGCCCGATTTTTTCGATCAGTTTTGGCCAACTTATATTCTAGAATCTGAAAATTCTTTAATTAGAGGGATCTGCATCGTATGAATTACTTATCTCTCATAATGAAAGGATTTCTTATTTCTTTCAAATAGTAATATTCTTTGCTTTTACAAAACATCGACTTGTAGTCAACTTTTTTTCTGCAGTAGATAATTTTGAGGATCTGACCTCGGATACTTTTGTTTATTAAAAATTTTACTTTCTTTAAGGTTAAGTATTAATAATCATCTTATACTATTAATCTGTCTCTCGATTTTAATTTCAGATATGGATATAAAGGTGCATATACTTTGAATACATTCAATTCTGAACCTTGAACAATAGTTCCCAATACGCTATGATATTTCTCTTTTTATGGGTGTATGGTAGGTTATTCGGAATGCGGACATGTGGATGTGCTACCGACGCCTCTTATAACTGAAGGAGTGAAGGCCGAACGAGGAAGATGGCCGTGGCATGCTGCGCTTTATCATTTTGCAACTGGAAGTCACAGTTACAAATGCGGGGGAACACTTGTTGGCAGACGGACGGTGATTACAGGTGAATGATTCCATCAAATTATGTAGGTGGTATAATTTTGAACTCTTTCGAATTTCCTCCATATTTTAAATCGATAATTTTTTTAACAGATTTTGATGAATAATTTTCTCCCTCTTTAACAATCCTAATTATTTTAAAGCTGCCCATTGCGTCAAGGAACCTGTCCTGGGCACGACTTTGAATCCTGAAACTGTTGTAGTATATCTGGGAAAGCACCACCTTAAATTTTGGAGCGGTGTTCAAGAGATGCAGGTAAAAAATTAAATTAATCATTCAAATTAAAGTTCATTTTCTGTTTTCTGCTTCTTTTTCACAATTCTCACTTCTGAAGCATCGTTTAAATCCATTGTGTCCATAGTTTAAGACCCTTCTTTAATTTTAAATTAAATTTATTTAATTAATTTGAATTTTAAATACAATAGAACTATTTCGAGAAAGTATCAACAAGTAGGTACCAATGGAATATTGAAGATTTAAAACATATTAAAGCAAACAGTTATATTTGAGTATTATTGTAATCCTAAATAACATACAGGCGACTCATATATTACTACGATGGATCAGGAAATGATATGAATAGTGCTCATTTACGTCTCCTAGACCGGAATTCCTGACAAATTATAACCTTCAAGAACTGAAAACGGGAAATAGAATTCCCCAAGAATTCTCAGGGATACCCAAAATAATCCTTTTAATTAATATTCTATGATCATCAGTAACAATTACAGCAGCAGTTGATGGTAAATACGAGCAAAGACTATGAGAGGTTGGACTACCAGATTCCGTGGTCCGACGCAGTTTTTTAGAAGTTTGAGACATTCCCAGTAAAATCTCGATACAAAACTTGAGTAAATAAGGTCCCTGGGACCGACACCTAACCACCAGAAGGGATTTTAATATCATTTCTCTTAAAATTAAAATATAATTCTTGCAGTATTTGTTATTTTAAAACAAGCTTACGGATAAATAGGACATTAATTGCCCGATAAGATATTCATGACACTTCTGTTCAAAATTATTTTTTTTTTTTTTCAATTTCCTCGATACAGATTTCTTTCAATTTTCGTAAATGGTAAGGGTGCGTCCAAAAAGCATCCTCAGCATATTGCGAGGAAGAAAATGCGTTTTATGTGAGCTCATTTTATTCCTCGTAGATGAAACTATTTTCGTATGCATGTTTCTCTTTTCACAGTCATTTCACAAGAAAGTTTTTTCATCAAAGAGAACGTTTAACATCTCGCAAATCTTGCTGAGTAGCTTAGATAACGCCGTCTAAATCATAATTACTGCTATCATCTTTGTGATTTTCAGTATCTGTATTGAATTCATTATCAAGGTATATTTTACCTGCAACATAAGTTATGGTTGCAGTATAACTGTTGACTATATCTATAGGAAGAAAAGCCTCCTCATCCGTGAAGATAAATTTATGGAGATGTAGTTGGTGATAATTTTTCAATATTCTTCATAACGACTGCACCATCACCTGTAATTGCTACTGAATCATTACCAAGCTTCAACAAAGAGTATTTAACCATACATAGGGAAGAATAATGTGTTTTTGCTATTCTCTCGAATGTGATCGATTAACAAGTGCTTGAACTGTGTGTCACGTGCCCATCTGTTTCTAGCGTCGCGTGTCGTGTCTTTTTGGCATCTATTGTAGTTTGGTATAATTAGAAATAAATACCTGAAAGATAAGTTGTAAGTAGTGCATTGACTTCACAGGGTTATAAGACCGATTTTCCCGACGAAATTCTCTCGGGATTTTGCAACAGGAAATCGAAAAAAATTCCCAGGAACGGGAGTTAATTTCTGATTTAGGTCTCATCATTGCAAATCTCCAAAATTGCAGTTAAAGTTATGTGGTATAAGTGTATTAAATGTCCTTTTTCGATTATTGCAGGTAAAAGAGATTGTGGTGCATCCTGATTACGTCGTCGGAAATTTTACTGCGGACATCGCCATTCTCATTTTATCGAGTCCTGCTGACTATAATTCATTTGTGAAACCAGTATGCTTATGGGAAAATGATCTATATATAGATTTGGATGTTCGGGGAACGGTAAATGGCTTATTTTCATTCTTTCATATTATAAGTAAGTCGCGATAAAATAATAAATTGTGTTTATTGCCTAATATAAGGCGAATTCCAAACTTTTCCTTTTTGTGTTATAGCTTAGTTCAATGTAGATTTACCTTTTTTGTATTTTAAGCTCAAAAATTGACTTGGAATATGATCATGTGGAAGACACTAACTCAGAATAAATTAAACAAAACAAGGTTTAAAGGTATTCCCCTAAGAGTGGCTGTGAGAAATTAATTTGAGAAAGTATTTATTCATATAAAAGGAAAAGGGAGGTTACATAATATAGCCATGTCTGCTTAGGAGATCATTAAGCAATCCTGGAAATAGTGAAAATTGCTTTCTTCCGAGGAAAAATGATTCTCAACCAATGAATATACATTACCAATCCCCAAACCTTATCCCTCTTCTGTTCTATGCAAAAAGATTTTCCCCTTAATCAGCCACTCAATACCTTCATCCACCCTCTATTCTTCTCCCTCCTTTATTCATATGATCTAAAAATGTTTCTTTGAGACACCAGTAAAGGAATCGGTCGTAAAAATATGTGAAAATGATTCAGCGCCTTTTATTTGTCTATGATATGACTTTCCAAAAAGATTACGTCTTCATATACGTAGTAATTCTCCACACCACCTTTCATCAAACAGGAATTTTAATTTGTTCCGCCAAATCTTGCCGAAAAATATTTATTTGAGCTCATGAATAGCATTATCAATAATCTATGCGTGATCTTATATACAAATTCTAAGCATCCGTTTTCGTTGACCAGCGCTTTTCTCCATTCACACTCAACTAAATACATAACTGACAAACCATTTGAAAGAGAAAGGTTCCCCTTCCACTAAATTGCTAAAAATTGACCGAAAAATGGAAAATTTAGTCGAAAAATCGAGTTGAAATTTTAATTTTTTAGTTTCGTTCGTGGTTGTATAGATATCGATATCTATGGTTACAAATGCGGTAAATCGAAACGAATTTTCAGGAAATCGGGAATTTTCCCGCGCGTTATTTTCAGTTATCTTAATAATAGAGTGTTCGAAGCAATTTCATTATTCCCTACGAATGGATTTCAACATATTCATCTTCAAAGTCGTTTTTATTAGTCTCTATAAACGAAGACCTCGAAGACGTGCGCAACCATAAGAACTGTTTAATAAACCGGTCACCTTGCATCTTTTGAAAGCAGAGCGACAAACACAGAAATATGAGCATTGCCGAATATGAATTGTGTCAAACTTTAAGACAGCTTATATTGTCATTTCATTAAAAAAAACCGCTTTCTTTTGATTGAATTACATACATCCCAATGGCCATTTGTGAGAAATCTTAGCATGGGACAACTAGTGTCGCATATTTAAATTGACCAAAGAGAACTTTATTCAGAAAACCTGATCGTACACTTGTAACTTTTTTTGTAAGTGAATGAACATTTCTCTTCATAAATATGCGAGCAGAAAAATTACTATTTGTTCCTCGCACGGGAAAACTACCAATTATGAATTTCCACACGTCGTTGGCGGAATTTCCTGAGGCAAGAAAAAACATTCTTACAATAGATAACGACGATTCTCCCCGTCATTGTATTATAGTGCAAAAATTACGATTACTGTCACCGAAGGATTCACACACTTTGATCACTGTATTTCTTAATTTCTCGATGTACCGAGACAATTAATCAACCAACGAATAGTTAAAGCTGTCGGAGGTCTAAGGCGCTAAGATCACGTCAGTGCTGAATTAACGCAATACTATAGCACGGATTTCACCTTTTCCATAAATGCACTGCAACCAGCTATTGGCAATCCTCCGCCTCATTCGACTGAAGTAAAATTTTTACTGTGTCTGTACTCTTCTGCTTGCTTTGTCTCTAGAAGAGTTCCTTATTACTCTTTTGTTTGGAATGACGAATTTTGTGAGAAGAACACGAAGATTAGAGCTGAGATAATTAATTCTGAGATTAACTCTGATATAGAGTAAGATGGCGAGATCTCTCCGATGAATTTTGTCTCAGTGTCTCAGAAAGTTGTAATAAAAAATCCTTCCATGTGTGAGGACGATAAGGTGACATACGTTTTTTTTTTAGATATTTATATCAACTATCGTAATTTAGACCGCATGTCTATATTGAGAAACTTCTCTCTTTAAATATGAAAATAATTTTATGAATCAACTCGCACAAAAATCTGCTAAAAATAATGTATTACAGGTGGTTGGGTGGGGCCGTAACGAAAAGGACGAGGTGACAGGAGAGCTGATGACAGCAACTATGCCAATAGTCCCATCTCTGACTTGTGTCAACAGCTACCCGCAGTTTTTTGGAAGATATGTCACTAATCGGAGCTTCTGTGCAGGAGATCGCAACGGTAAGTCTTCTATACTCCCATGAGATAGATGTAGCACATTTTGATAATTACATAATTTTTTTGTCATTAATATCTTTCTATGGATAGGGGTGCAAAAGGGATTCAAAATATCTCCTAAATCCTGTATAATTTTGGTCTTCTAACACTTGTATTTCCATTTGAGTCATCTGTTGTTAATATTCACTCTATCCATTCTAAAATTTATCGTATACTGCGATCTAAGAGACAAAGGTTCTCCAAGCGCCGACAGCGGCCACCGTCTAAGGGCGATTCCCGGGAAACGGATAATCGCTTAGCGGTCACCAGTTATTCAGAATCCCTAATGCGCATTTCGAAAGCAATGCTTTCATGATCACAGGGGGTCCAATGCTGAATGAATAACTGGTGACCACTAAGCGATTGCCCGTTTCCCGGGAATCGCCCTTAGACGGTGGCCGCTGTCGGCGCTTGGAGAACCTTTGTCTCTTAGTTCATTGACCGCCGAGTTCCTTTTTCTTTCTTCTAGTATACTGCTATATTTATTTGTTTCCTCCACCCTCCAAAAATATCCATTTACCGAAGAGAATTGCAGTGGGAGACGGTAAATAGTAAAAATTCTCCAGCTAGAAATATCCGATTAGCCGTAACTTGAACCTGGGATTTGGGATGATTGTGCAATCCCGCTAACCATAGCACCACTGCCATTAGTAGCTCAATTAATTTCTTTGCAATATTATACAGATTTGACAATTTGAGGTGGTCCTAAAATTCTATTTTCATTCTATAATAGTCATGAGACATTAATTAGAACGTTGAGTATATCTCCTTTTTTTCCTATAAATCAACCGAACAAAAGCATATTCCATGGTTCAAGTATTCTCCGGTTTCTGTAGTATAAGACATGCTATCTAAATATTTCGGCATTGTTTATGATTCTGCAATCGGTACATTCAAAAGCTCTCATAGATTATGCTCTTAAACCTTAAATAAGATAAAAATACGCTTTTTAAAAATATTTAAGGACACACAGGGACTGAGGAGGTGGTGAAATAGGGGCCTAAGAAAACCTTCCGAAAATCTTTTAACCGAACTAGTATTTGATTATTTTATTCTTTATTTTAGATTTCAGCACTTGATACTAAAAAACTAAATCGCTTTTAAGGGGGTCACAAAAATATCGAAATATATGAACCTCTGTTCTCATGTAGATACCGAATTTTTTCGACCTGGGCTTAAGGCTTCTCTCGAGGAAGTTCACTGATACCAATTTAGCTATTTTTGTCAGATTTAGCGGCTTTTTATTACTTCTGGCAACCTATCGTAGTTTGGAATATCGTACTTCATGCAGTACGTTTTATTACCTCAACCCTCACACATCATACTTTACCTATTTAATTATTGAGGGGATTAAATATCGACGTGTAATCGGAATTCTAACGAGTATTTAAATTTCATACTTTTGTTTCGTCGGAAGTGCGTGAATTTAATGCTCAAATATTTATCCCAGTATCCATTTCTTCTTTCTTTTCTTCTGTCTTCTTATTTCCTCTTTCCTCATCTTTCATTATTTCTTCCTCTTATATTTTTGCCGGTATATTTTCTCTTATATTCCTTTTTCCAGGCCTATTTTCTAAGAAAATTACATGTGTTGGTCTCCTCTGGTTTTGTAGAAAATATCGATATATGCCGATCAATTAATATTCATTCATCCTGACCGCTCTTCCTTGCTAAATTTCCAAAATCAATTTTGCGGATCGATGCTATTTCGCCATAATATAAATGTGAATTCACTACCTCTTTATCATTTTAATTTATACTTATCATTACAGGAACGAGTGCTTGCAACGGTGATAGCGGAGGTGGAATGGTGTTTCCTGTATCAGCCCCTTCAAGCCGTAAAGTGACGTGGTATTTGCGTGGTATAGTTTCATTGAGTACTATTAAAGAGAACTCCTTTTTCTGCGATCCTAAACACTACGTCGTCTTCACTGATGTGATCCAATTCTTGGACTGGATAAATCTATACCTGAGGTAATATTTCATTTCCTAGTATTGGAAGTACTGCTTCAGGCTTCTAATCATAACAAGAGGGAATGAATCTATGAAGAATGTCTCTTGTTGCCAGTGCGAATGATGGAAAAACTTAAAAGGAAGTTTTGAGACAGTTAATGAAGAACGGAGTTTAATTTCGTTGATGATTCACCAAAATTGAAATTTTCTGATATTTTATGAATAAGGTTAGCTCTAGGAAAGAACTTTCAGCCGTCGGTAGAGTCCGCATGACCGAGACTGAATACCGGTATTACGTCATTTTATTATTCAACCGTAATCCCAGTATTAATGTCGGTAATACTTTTCGAGTCCAGAATAAACGATTTCGGATGAATATGCTAACTATTAGTATTTACTATTGTAAGACTGGAAAGAATAAACAACACGTAAGAAACGACTAAAAGGCTGAAGAAATTTGGCTTCGTTAAATTATAATGCAAATATTAACAGGAGCCATAATACTTATTACTGAACCAACAATAATGATAATAATCATATAATACAAGTCTTGGAGAAGTATGCTATTGAAAAGTACATTCAGTCAGTAGTTACGACATTCATTAGTTTTCGAATATTTGTACAAAAACGGGTTTCGAGTGAAAAAGCTCTTTTTGCACGTCAGTGGCATTGCTTATAGATGATCGCACCCAAGTTTTCAAATAATTTTTCTGTTACTCCATTCTTTAGAATATGCAATACAATGTGCAATTACTGCCATTAAAATTATCTAGTATTTCTTCTAAATCAGTACCTGTAGTACCTCTGTCAAAGCCTTTCACTAACGGATATCATCAATGTTGTAACAGATTGCATTTGCTTTGTATTTTTAATACCAAAACACCGATATTTTAACAAGTACCGGCACTTAAATACCGGAATAAAAAATTACCGTACCTATCACCGTAATTATCGTACGATAGTAACGTACCTGTAAATACCGGATTCCTGGTATTACATTCATCAACCCTTTACAAGATCATAAATCTTCTCCAAAGAACTGCACAAATAATATAAAATAACAAGTATCCATGGCACCGATAGACCAGAATGCTTCCCTTATCTTGCTCACCGCTTGGTAATGGCCGTACTCGTAACGAAAAGGCACTTTTATGCATGGAAACGGAATAAATAAAGGGAAAAGTCTGATAACTATACTAAGGATACATATAGTCCTTCTATAATGATAATTATTGTTTTATTAAAATAAATACGAGGAAGATATTGTTGATTAAAAGGTATCAATCCAGGAGAAAACAGATCATGATAAGCAAAATAGTAAAAATATACCTCTTTAACTATTTACTAGCTTGATTGGGTGGAAAAATTTCAGGGACCTTTTGAAAAATTTACAAAATTTGAAATAATTGAAAAATTCAAGAGTAACTTGGTATTAACGTTTCACGCAATTATTAATTAAGCTAGTATCTGTCGAGTTGAATGACATTAAAAAATTTTTATGTATAGAATATATTTTCTCAGATATAAATAATTATTACCACTGTAATATTTTATTTGTTGTAAAATTTTTAATTCTGTACAACTTTCAATAGCAGGGATTTAATAAAGAATTCTATTTAGGTGAAATCACTGAACAACGAAATTTACAAATAAAGTTAAACTTTACGTATTTCCTCATTCATTTTCAAAACACTACCGATATATTTACAGTTCGGAGATCTTTTTTGAAAAGATAGGAAATAGAAAAATCACTAGAATGCAACGGATGGTAATAAAAAGTAGGATTTTAAATTGTATTATAACTATATCAATCTTTTCAACACTAACATGGCTGAAATTCTACAATAAATTTTTACTTTACTTTATGCAACAAGGGTTTTGAACTCATTCTCGACTTTATATCTCTCTGTCTGACATCGGTTTCGAACTCGAGGAGATCAAACATCGTTGAATCAATTAACACAATCCTAAAATGGAAAGAAAATAGAGGCCAAGATTTCAATGCTTATCATAACCATTAAGAAATCCTTTATGCTAACATTAATATCCTCACTAGTCTTGTAATCACTGTGACATTGAATAACGTAAATTGCTTTTTATAAGATAACGAAACTCGTTCCATTTATTCAATTATCCGTCTCTTCGTAAAGCTAAATATAAAAGCAATTACGTGTCATGAAAACGTTTTGATACTCTCGTAAAAACTGCATTTACACTTTATACTTTCTTCCTTATAATAGAAGCACTCTTAATGTCTCATTTAAATTATATTTTGTTCTTCAAAATTACACTTTTTCAAAGCTTATAATATCTCATCCTGGAAACAGTAGAAACTGTGATAGAGATTTAATCGTGCGAAAAAGTTTAAGTTTTGTTCTAGTGTTCATGAAGATAAGTGTCAAGAATTTCAAATCATGATTGCGTTAAATTTCTTTTATAAATTATGTATCAGTCCATGTTTATCCTACCTCATCCGTAAGAGTTTTAACAAAATTTTTTATGTTTCTCAAAATTAAAATTTTAAGCGATAAATATACACAATTCAGAGCACTAGATCAAAATATACCAGTATTATGACAAACACAAATTAAGCAAAAGACGGAACGATTGCCTCTCATAGTTTTTTTCAGGAATGCTTAATTTAAAACCCTGAGTAAGGTAAGTAGCCTGGAAATATGTTGGCTTAGGACTTAGTTATACGGAAAATTATTTGAAATTTATAATAACACTCTAATTTAGTTTGTTCGAAAGATGGTATGTCAATTGCTAGCTCACGTTTTTCATAAAATGATCAATAAAGATCCTAGGAAAGGAAGATGAATTTCCTACTTGACAAGATACTACATAAATCAATGTGCATAATTATGAATTTTCTAAAATTTCAAGAATTATCTTTCAGTATTAAATTTGCTTTCGTACACATTCGAAAGAGCTATTGTAACTCATGATACCAATAAGAGTTCTTAATAGTATATCTAGTTAGACGAGGTTTAGACTGCTCTCAGGAATTCATGCATTGAACAGAAATTCGAGAGAATTCGCGAAAGTTAGAGAGAAGCTAGGAACGAGTACTCGAGAGTAAATCTGGCATAATTCAGCGCTCCGTAAGCACTATCACATGGATATATTCAAGTACATGTGTGTATTCCATGTGAGAGTGATCGTCAAGAGTCACTTGCGAGAAAACCCAAATGGACAAGCCTGGACCACACTAAAAATATTCCGTTTGTAATTTGGACGAAAGACAACATCCAATTGTTTCTACTTCCCGTTGAATGTATCCTGAAGGTTACAGAAGTGAATCTCAATAGCTCTTAAGTTCATAAGAGTCACAGAAATGTTACTCAAAAGGTATTTTTTTCCGGCTGGATCCAAAATGGCATATTGACTGCCTGTGATCATACTTAATTTATGAAAAATTTGAGAATGAAAAACAATGACTTCTGTAAGAAAAATAAATCATATTCACGATGGAATACTTGACGGCATCCAACTGCCAATTCATAATTGGCATCAATCGCTAGTTGAAGGCCTCATCCTTAAGATGTTCTCAATAGGTCTTCAGGAACAATCAATAGCATTCTTTGTTAAATATTTTACACTAGCTAAAGTTTTTAATGGAGAAAAAAATCGAAATAATAGCTGATGAATACCGAGCTAATTTAAAGCTTACTGGACTCTCGAAAAAATAATATATAGTCAGACAAATAAGACGCGGAAATAACTATTTACTCAGCGAAAACACATGTAGCCGTTTCGTAATTTTGAGATCACCTTAAAGTTCACTTCCGAATGTATACGAGTAAGTTAAAATTAAGTGCCATTTACTGCGTGACTTTCCTATCCTGTAGATACGTTCAATGAGTACATTCGACAATCAACGAAGAGTTATCAAGATGATTTTCAGCAATTGAATTTGAAACGCGCGGTCCTCCGACAGGGAAAAGCCGGCCTTCAGGAAGATACACTGAGTGGCTACATTCGCAAGGAAATGGAGGAACTGGTTTAAGCTGCCATACCATCCAATGACGCTATTTCCATTGCCCGATGTAGAGACCAAGGGAGAGGAGATCAGCCTTTCAAAAAGGGGAAGAGTTCGCAGGAAATCCTTTCCTCTTTCAGTGTTCTCCCACACGGACTACGAAACCTGTCAGCCTGCAGTTACAGGAGGAATCTCACGCACTGGAATGGCAGTCAGTGTGCCGGATAGTATTTTCCTCTAGAACGCTAAAAGTGTGAGATAAATATATTGGATGAACTTTTGACGCAATATATTTCGTGAGTTCTTTTGTGTAGTGATCGGACAGTTTCACGGATAACCGAAGTTTTCGAAGTCCTAGGAGAAGATACGATATATCACTCCGTTCAGAATGATGCCCAAGGTATAGTTGGCAGTTTACTACTCTGTGGCAGTTTATGTTAAATGGATCAATGCCCAACAGTTCTGATATTGTGGATTGAAAAATGAGTTTTTTATTACGATGTTTAAACACACTATATCTGATCGACATCACTAGCTAAGTGGGATATCTCACATTTTCTCTACGCAAAAAATTTTAATATTTACCTGAGCCGTCTACAGTATTAGTACATACTAACCATTCATTAACAAGTACTGAGACCAAAAGGCAATGACTCCGTACCAAGTTGTTGACCTTTTGCACATAAGTTATAATCCCGTTGCAGGAGCTCGGATACCAACCATCCCAAATAAATATTTTGTCGTTATATATTTTAAGTTAGGTAATGAAAATTTTATCTTTCTACAGAAAGTGTTAAGAATATGAAGCTGTTTCTTTCATCACATTCTAGTAATTTTACTTGCCTTGACGATACATAACCTTTCTGAAAATATTTTATTTCGTATTCGAAATTAAAATTGTCCTCTCAATTAGATCTTTTGAATATATAATTTATTAAACAAGATTTACTATGTTCGTGGTCCTCGCAGCTTTTCCTAGTTCAAAGCCAAGGAGCCACGGGATCACTCAGAATATCCCGTAGACTTTGAGGCTTGAATTGAAAAATGAAGCCCATTAAGTGAGCATCATTGATATAGTCATACATCAGAGTTGAGTGAGGCAGATATTAAATTTGAATTCCAACCTCCTTATCATTAATACAGTAATTAATTGCTTTGACATCTTTTTCTTTTGATAGACCAATGACAATCTACGTTCATGTCTAGTATTTCTTGTGGTATTAACTACCTTCCGAGGTGATCATCCACGAGCTACCAATCAAAGCAAGTCATTGCACAGTTATATAATATGAATCCGAGGATAGTACATAGAAAAGCGTTATCAATTCCTATGGAATGGGATGCTAAAATAACTTTTGAGTATTTAAAGATAATGCGAATATCTGAAGTAAACTGTCGTACATAAAACTAATTTCCAATTAACATTTCATTATATTCCGCGCGAATGTTTAAATTCAAGATATCTCAAATATTCAGATAGATTATTTCAAACGAATTCGATCCACAATTAAAATTTGTTTTGATTCCTTCTCTCTTAGTTGTCGAATCCAGGGGGAGAGGGGTTGGAGGGATAATCGTCCCTCTTATTGGTGACTATGTAGTATTAGTAATGTCATATCATTTGAAAACTACATTTATCTATAATCTTTGTTTAGCTTAAAATCAGCTTAGGATATTTTTCCATAATCACTATACATTTACTATCAAGACATATTAACCACTGAAAAGTGAGTTGAGTAGAAATAAAATTGTCATGAATCACCACCTCTTTTCCCCTGGAAGAAGTTTCCAAATCTACTCCTGTGTCTGCAATAGAATATATGTCATTTTACGTCTGTTTACATCCCTCCAATGATCTTATTCTTAAAGATCTAATCTTAAAGACCTCTTCTTAATAAAGGGAAAACTTTCTTTAAATATAAAAGAGATTATGAGAAAAAATCCTGTTATACATAAGCTAGCTGTTTTCAAAAATTCACATATCTATCATATTATATAATAAATGCTACGATTTGGATGGATACAGTTCAAAGTACTTTTACTGTAATTTCATTTTGAGTATAATAACGATTCTTTAGAACATATTTATTTTCATAAGAAAGGAAAAATCAAAACTAAAGATATATTTTTTTCTTACGTTTGTAGTGAAGTAAAATTTAGAGCTGCTTTATCACGCTACTTTTTAAGTTGATACCTCCGAGAGAAAATCACAATTTCTTTGTGGACTAAAATTTCACGGAAACTGTTAACACAACCCTCATTTCAAATTTTGCCTCTCTATAGCTATATTTCAATGTGTAAGTATGTTTATGTCTATGTGAAGTAGTTACTCCGTAGTTGGTGTAGAAATCTTTAGCATTTTTCCAAGAAAGAATATTTTTGAGAAAATCTCAAAAGGTTCCACAATCTATGTGACCGATCTTGGACAGTAACCGAATAAATGATTGAATCATCTGCTTGAACCTTGATTTCTTGGTTAGACGTCATATTACCTTATGATGACTCTATAAGTCGAAACCGTTGTCTTTTCACCACATAGTAATATAATTGGTAAAAGTTTGACTTTTCCCTTTTTAAACAAATGCATACTACTCACATCCTATGTAGCTAAACACAGGTTTTTTCAACGTAAATACTTAAATTCCACGAAACCGATTTAGTAAAGGGATACAAGCCTCCATCTCAAGGATTCGCCCCTTGAAGCGTTGTCGAAATATTGTATTTTATTCTCCTGTTCGCAATTTGTTTCAACATTCATCTTCTTTTTTATTCTTTTAGAGTCCTCGAAATATCTTCGTTTTTATGTTCCCATGTGAAGATTTTAACCAATTTCCTCTCTTAAATAAAATAAGGTCAATAGTTTTTTCTCTCAGTGACTGTGTAGGTTTTAAAATCTAGGCCTAAAATTACATTTGTATCTTTATCTGCCTTTTTTCATGTAACCAAAATTTTAATCTTTATAAAAACTTGCTTCCTCAATATTTATGATACTTACTTTAGGTATTTAGTGTACTTAAAACAAAAACCTTACTTTAATGAGTAAACTGAGGTATTCTAAATTCTCCTTACGAGGGGAACACCAGGTTTGGAGGAAACGCTCGATACTTTCAGGGCATATTCCTTGCCTAAAAATAGTGGACACGAGTCCGGCCGTTCGACTCAATTGGCCCTTGTTTATGATATTAACTTTATTAATTAGCAACGAAAAACCGGAGTTTAGTCAGCCACGCTACACATAGATAGATGGATTGAGCGAGGTTAGACCCATGAGGGCCTCTCTTCCACCAAACCTCGTGTGAAATTTTATTATACAGATTATAATTAAATATAAAACAAAAGAAATAGAAGGATGTGGGAAAAAATCTCTGCAACTGTTGTCAAAGAAAAAACACACGTTGTAGGAAAACACTCGCAAGGCCCACACCCACATGTGCATTACCGTTTAGATACCGTGATTTTCCACTTTGAAAATTAATATCTGCTATTTTTTATTGATAACTTATCTTTTTACGATTGAATGCCATCTTCCTACCTAATCACTCATTAAATTTTGCTTAGCATTTACTGTAATATACGTATTTAACGTCGGTATTCTAGAATTTATTTTAATTTGAAGGTTTTCAGCTGCATAATGGCTGTAAATACGTAGTCAAAACCAAAAGCATAATCTACCAAGCCTTTGCTACGTGGATCCCAACAACAAAATCCTAATTATAGAGCCGATGGTTCGATCCTAGGCCCCAAATTCTCTATTTTCCTACAATGAGTGTTGTGCGTTTTGCTGGAAGTATATTTTTGTTCGAAATGATTCTTAGTTTCTTTGCATTCCCAAACGGAATGTGATTTTAAATACAAGAAATAAATTTACAAGTATGTTTCATTTTTTACTACGTTGATTAGATGTTAGTTAGATATTAGTTTCAAAATCTTAAGTTGAACAAATTGAGTCCGCTTCCAATTCCGCGAAAGAGGACCCAGAATTTTCAGAGAATAGCAATTTTCAAATTGATGAAATTATCATTGTGTATTTAGCGACAGAGAGAGAAGAAAATATATTTTATCGTTAGTTTTTCGATTTTAATTTTTTATACTGCAGTGATTTTGCCATACATTTTAAATCTCATTTGATTGTAACTATCTTCTTTCAGATGACCCTCGCTTATCTCTCTGCCAATCAATCATTTTACTTTCCTGCGTTGAGACGATCGCGAGGAATATTCCAACAGAAGAGCTCTTCTCCGGACACACAAGAGAAGTTATTCGAATTCGGCGAGCCAAGGGAAGAAGTGATATCATACGTGGAGGGTTATCTCACGGAGGATTTACTTCTGCAACAAGAAAAGGAACAGGAAGAAAATAAAGAAACCGGAAGATAATGTGCTTGAAATAAAGAAACCGGAAGAAAATATGCCTGAAATAAAGGAACCGGAAGAAAATGTGCCTGAAATAAAGGAACCGAAAGAAAATGTGCCCGAAATAAATAAACCGGAAGAAAATGCTAATATCTCCGTAAGTGGAATGGTAAAGGAAATTGAATGAAAGATTCCATTGCGGGAAAGCTTTAAAAAGTTTAGGAAATAAGACTGATTGATTATTTATCGAAGTATCTACAAAAAAATGAGATGGGGCAAAAAATATTACCATGCTCCTTAAGTTAGGAAGAAAAATAAATTTCAGTAAAGCTCGCTCTGAACTAAATTACATGATCCTGAGTTCTACAACTAAAGAAACAACTTTCATTGGGAGATGGACTCTCGCGGAGATTTGTGGACAAAGCTCAAATAAGACCGTAAATTTCATTAAAGTCTCGAACACTTAAAATTCGTCACCAAAAATCGATTGCAAAACGATTAGGAATAAAGGAGAATAATGCAATGCGTTTATCCTAAAGCAATATATATCTCACGTGGGATACAATATTCCAATATTTCTTCGTAAAAATTTACTAATTACAAAATTTTAATTTAGAGTATAAACGAGCAAATGATTAACTCACTCATTCGTTTATATTTTTTATAACTATTAAGCTTATCAAATGAATTCCAGAAGAAATTATCGGCATTATTTATTATAAACCTTGTTCACTGTGATCTTTTAAATCGAGTAATTCACGACATGAAGTCTTCCTGGAAGACTTCCTGGCTACTTCTTCAAATTCATAATTTTTCATTTTGTATGTGCGACGGCGTATCAATAATGTGGCGTATTAATAATCTTGGTATAGCGAGATGTTTTTCAAACGATCGTCAGTCAAACAATGGAATTACGAAAAGGCAAAGGCAAAGTCGCGATCACCTGCAGTATAGACTGGAAGGATTTCTTCAGGAATCTACTTAGTACGTTCCATGACAATTGACATCCTCTATTCTTGCAGATGCAGAGATGAAGGACTATGCTACTACCACTGAGAAAGAAGTCGCAGTGTAGGTCTCTTGCAATGCTTACCAACAACTGCATCGATAGTTAACTGGGTGTACTTCTTACATCCATTTTCTTGATCTGGGCTGGTCTATTGAATAAGCCATTAACTATACGGTTTATTTAATTAATTCGTCCTATTGGACGAAGCAAAACTATTGTATGTAGATCAATCACTCCTATGATTAATATTCCTTGTCACCCATTTGTTATTTTCCAGAGAGATTTAAACTTACGTTTAATTCTTCTTGATAAGTTTAGGGCAAATTATATTGAAAATATAAAGTGTTTGGTGACAAGGGTCTACATTGTATTATTATTTATTTTTGTAATAAAAAATTATTTTTTATTCAAATAAGTAATTCCCTGAATTTTGTACAACACATTTGTCTATAATTATTGCTTCCACATAGTTAATTTCAAGGATCTGACCTTGAATACATTTGTTCATTCAAATTTTGCTTTTTTTAAGTTTAAGCAATTATACTTATCTTTGATCATTCATCTATCCCTAATGGTTAATTTCAGATGTGGAGAAAATATTGAACATCAGCGAAAAATTACTCCTCTAAATAATTTATTTTCATAAACAAGTTTTTACAGCTTTTAACTTCTTACTGTGGATACTATATACACAGGAAAATATGAATAAATACATAATAATGAGTACATAATGATGAAAGCTTCTATGTTCCCGGTTGCCAACGTATATAAGAAGTATCTCAATGAATGACAATGATCACAGCCAAGCTTTCTCACCATATATGTTAAAAAAATCAGAGATGTGGTTAAAATAATTAAATAACTCAGGTAATTCAACTAGGGTTGCTATTGAATGTGCATACATTCAGATGAGATAACCTACCTTGTCCTAAAATCCAGCTTGATTGGGATAATATCCCATGTGTACCATTTCTGTTAAAAACACAACTATGGCCTTTTCTTCAACTATGCAACAATTTCATGGCAAACAAAACCAATTGTACCTTAGTTAAATTTAGTTTCTTGGGTCATTCACAACTTGCGAGAGGTAGGATTTCTTCAACCTCCTTCAAGCAAAGAAATAGACCATAAATCTTCTGATTTAAATATTTTGCAATCTTTAAAGCTATCAATAAGTAGAAAAAGAAAACTTTGATATTTCTATTCTATCAATTCAATCATGCCAGTTTTTATTTAAAGGTATAAGATAAGGGGCCAAATTATCATTCCTGTCTTTAATACTATAACATTCCTGGGAGTACTTCGTCAGTAAGTGGTGTCATATAACTGGTGACCATCAGAAACTGTCACTGACACCCTGGGGTGGAATTTTTAATCCCTCCCCCTACTTTTACAAGTAGTTTAAAATGCATCAAAATCATTTTGACAATACCTAAAATGAGTGATATACAATGTAAAATAAAATTATTGGATGGCCCAAAGTGACAGTTAGAAGAATAAATTGGTTCCAATAGTCATAAGACCAGCTGCACTTGAATTCTTGGGGAAAAGGAATTTTTCTTTGGGGACGATATTAGGAACACTTTTCTCTAAACTTAGATTTTGACTTTTTTTACATCATATTTTTTTCTGCTTTTATAACAATAAATCTAAAACCTAACTTCCAGTCCTAAATTTTGATAGTTTTGGCTAAACATAGCTATTTTTGTTTTTGGAAAATATTTCTCTGAGCCTGAGTCATAGGCAAATCCCCTCAGGGGGGCGATATTTGGGCCACCTACCCTAGATTTCAGTAGATGAAATTTTCATAAAAATTTGTTTACTTATACTGAAGTGTACAATTTTATGACCAAGAGAGATTAAAAAAGAGAAAAATTGAAAAAACATTCACTATGAAATTCATTAAAATATTTCCATTGCTCCCAATGAATTCATCCTTTCCCTTTTCTCATGTAAATGGACTGATGCACTAAGAAGTCGGAAGAAATAAAATAGAGAATAAAGAAGTGATAACAATGACTGAAGGGTTTATATGGACAGGGATTGAATAATCGTATTCATACATTGCTCTGAGTGTTTAAGATATTTGGATAAATTCATATATCTTTAAGAAAGATGGAGGCAGAATTGATTTGGTTTTGAATGATGTGATCTATGTTTTTCAGTAGAATGAGTTGATGTGCATGAAGAAAAGTGATATTTATAGAGGTATAATGTGATATATAAAAACCATTTAATGATGGAATTCTCAAAGAGTAATTTTAATTCAGTAGGAGAGAAGCAATGAGAAGAAATCCCAGTCATTTAGACTAGGGGATATAACAAATGATCCAAAATTCACAATGAACCTGTAAGCACCTAAAGTATGTGCCACTTTGATGGCAGAAATTTCCTCTCCATAAAGAGAATGTAAGAAGGTCTTTGAGATCTTCAGGAGAAGAGACTAAAAGACTTCAGCAAGTAAGTTCTTTAAGATTATGATAAGAATTTAAAATATAATTATAAAGAATATATTAAAAGTAAATTTTTAATGTTTTTAAGGCTTAATATTTCGCACCTTAAATACTTATCGCTTGTCAACTGTTATTCATAGCACGCACGATAACTCAATTCTCATCAGTGTGTGAGCAGAAGGTGATATCTGAGGATGTGATACTATCCAGTACCTTCTCGGGAAAGATAATTGACATGTGATATTTGTTTAACATACGTATTCAGGAAAATGCAATTGATTGTTTCATTGAGTATCCCAGTTTACTAAGTATGATGAACTATCAATAATTTTGGAAAAGAACTGAAATCGATTTTAATCTTTGTAACATTCCATGAGCTACTATTGATTTTGGTCTTGCCATGTGTTGAGTAGAGGATTAAGATTTTACTGTTGAGACGTCCAAGTTTATAATAGTATACACAAGAAATCCATAGTTGGAAAACCGTTTACTACGCCACATAAAAAATTATTACAATACGACCATGGTTTCGCAGCATGGCTGCATCTTCAGGTAACACGAGGAAAAACACATCACAGATTATATCTATATAATATAATCTGTGATGTGTTTTTCCTCGTGTTACCTGAAGATGCAGCCATGCTGCGAAACCATGGTCGTATTGTAATAATTTTTTATGTGGCGTAGTAAACGGTTTTCCAACTATGGATTTCTTGTGTATCCTTAGTTACCACAAAGTTACTCCTGAATCCGTATCTTTTATAATAGTATATTCATTATAAAATTAAAATTGAAGATTTCTATTTAAGTGTTTTATAGTGGCATGTAATCAGAAAACTATTTGCTACTAAGAAGCAGAAAGAAAATGTCTCATTGAGGTTTATGTGAACCTCGTATAACTAGTCAAAATACAAAGTTGAAGATCCTTCAAGTTGAAGAGTAACTCTTACTCAGTTTATGAATCTATCTAATTTATTTATGAAGAATTCTTATTACTTTTAGTCAGAGTAATACCCATTACTAAGGCACCCTGAAGATGCTCTACTGTTGGCAGCCAATGTCATCATTATTCGGATCATGGTGGATCACTGATTGTGAGAAGTTTTTGAACAAAGTTTTACTATTTCAAACCTTAACACAGGGTGCTTCAGCCACTTCTTGTTTGTGAACCTCATAGTATTAGTAAAAATATTGTATTTCATGTTGCACACTCTTTTGTGACTACATTAAAAAGACTAGTCCTCATAGATATCAAAACTAATAGACTAGTCCTTCCAAATACCACCACTCAACTACATTGGGTCTAACTCTTCTAGAAATCACCATTTCACCTTCACTGTTCTCAACCCATAACCTTGTCCCTAGAAAACTGTGTAAATGATCATCAATTAGTTGCTTTAAATTTCAGTTCATCAATAAAATGCAATAATATTTGATAAGATAATAATATTAACTATCATGCCCTCATTGGCTGTTCTAGACCACAAATGACTTGCAACTTGTATTTAGGATGGTTCGCAATTTATTACTGATGAAAGATGAACATCATAGCACCCAACAGGGATTGTTTTCACCAAAGGTGAAAATTTTACCTACTTAACTTTACCTACTAACTATTGGAGAGTCATAGCTAATATGTGTATGCACATGCAATGGAGTCCTTTTGAGGTGGATACATTGAACAAGAAATTTGACAGAGATGTAATGAAATAAGATTGGAAAGTAATTTATTTTCCTGCTGATATTCTAAAACATACAACAGCATTTCAAATTTTAAAGAACTTGGACGAAAAACCCTAGTGTTTTACAAAAATGCAGTGAATGAAAAATTTTTGCTGTAGAGCATTTCTTCATTGAGCACAATGGAGCTTCTCAGTAAACACAATGATTCTTAACGCTCATACTATGCTAAATGCCTGATGATACAATCAGTGATTAAACATTGAGAAGGTATCACGGTTTTTATTATACAGCTTGTTATATCAAGATGTATACTTTTGTATCTTTGTTCAATCATACATGCTAGTTTAAAGTTAATCTTGCTCTAAGGATTCTCTGCTGTGATATGCATCTCCAAAAATTTCAATGGAAAAGCTAGTGCTTGTCAACATATGCACAAGAGAGATGCAATCATTACCAGCACTATACTCAATGTAAAGCATTAGAAAGGATTTACATTTTTACTGCTTGTTGAGATGAAATGTAACAATCATCATTGAGAAAAAATTGTAATCAGCCCTTATTCCGATAATTTGAAGTATGAAAAAATATTACCATAATAATATTATTGTTTACAACTTGGATTATTCAAAAACTATCACTTAAGGAGTCCAAGGATATATACTTATAGTAAATACTAACTTATATCTTTTTGAGCTCTTTCCACTTGAAAATAAATAAGCATATTCTTCTTTTAACAGGAGGTCTACAAGATTACAGTTGCTAAAATTTAAAGAAGGCATGGATTATGGATGCCAGTCATCATTAATGCATTTTGAAATGTTCAAAGTAAATTTTGGAAGAAAAACAGTTCCTTCTGCAGAATCTATTGCTTCGGTGACTTTCCTTTTTATCGAATATAATGAAATATATTGGAGGAATGCAAGAATTTTCAAGGATACTTACAATTAATACTCACTATTTATATAGCCTGCTAACCGACTTAAGACTTAAGAAATATCCCGATGAAGTATAACGCTACAAAGATACATGATAGTTTTTTATGTATCCCCAATTTACATATGCCACACTATGGATGCTATTACTATTCTAGGAAAAACCCTCCTTTCATAAAGAATTTTAGTGCCTTTCTTTTTTCTTTGTTAATATCATTGTCATATTTTTGGATGTTAACTTCTGATATTTTAAGTGCGGACAAGACAGTAAGATTTTCATTTACGAAAACCTGGAACTGATGCACTTGAATCGAAATCAATAAATATCTTGCGTCAAATTTTCTCACGAAATTATTCGTCTTTGAACTCTTATCACTCCCGTGACAGCAGGGAAGAAGTGGCTTAAATAAATCAGTAAAGAGACTCGCTTTGCATCGCATGCGAAACTTTTATTCCATGGATTTTTTATTTCTAATTTCAGCGGTAAGAATTATACAAAGAGGTGACGTCACTTCTGCGATTCATCAATGAGACAGAGATTTAGTGTCGTCGAGGACGAAATGCGGATCCACGTCATTTAAGCTCCAACGTTTCCTCGAATGCTTTACTGTGATTTCTATGTTTATGCTAATTCCTCTCGAGTTAAGAGTCTCTCTCTATCTTCCGAGTTAAACTATTTTCTTCTTTGGAAATCTCAATTTTCCGGGTTTTGTTGCGTTGATACTTCTTCTTTACAATAGTTTCGCACAGTATCTTGCGAGTGTCTTCAGGGCGATGACGGGCATCATATTTTCTTTTCTTCTTGAAAAGTTCTTATTCTATCTGACGTCACCTTCCCTTAGTGAGAAATGTTCGACCTCAAATAAAAATATTTTAGTCGAAGTAATTAGTAATTCATATTCCTAATTTCTCTCGCAAACATACCACTAGCTACATAGCACTAGCTTCTAAATTCCAATACCCTCTGTCTGCGTCGGCCATTAGCATGCTGATTTTTTTCCTCTTGATTTTTGTCTTGTCTCCTCCTTTCCTTCCTCCTCCTCCTAACTCCTTTTATCTTTTCTTTTGTCTCATTCATCTACTTCTAGAAGCACTAATCGAAGAGATGATAAGGTCATGCTTTATTCCCTCTACCGTGACTAAAAATAATACAGTAAAACCTGTCAGTTATAAACCTTCTCTAGAAGAATCCTGAATATTTATGGAATGAAAGAATGTTATCAGAAATGAGAAAGTATACGCGTAGTAAACCATTTAATCGGTCCCAGACAAAACCATAACCGTGGCTTGTAGATCGCATTTTATTTGAGTTTGCAGCTAAAAAACTAACAATAAAATTATTATGATTTTTAAGCAAGTTTCCATCGAGTAAATATAGGAATATTTAGTGATTTATTTCTCAAGAATTAGATTTTGATGATCGCACTTTTGGTAATCATCATAGGAGTTTTACCCGCCGACCGAGCCTTACGATTTTACGGACGCAAGATATTAATTTTGTTTCTCTGTCAAATAACTAGTACGACACTTTTGAAAATAATTGAAAAAAAATGAGTGGGATATTTGAGGCTTACAGAATGTTAAGTATGTTCAGGGTATTCTAGAGCAGTGGTGCGAAACCTTTGTTTGTTACAAGGCCGCACAAGAGATATTTTCTAGCTTGCGGGCCACATTAAAATAACTTTTGTAAAGAAAGACATTAACCCAAGGAAAAATGGAATTGGAAATAGTCTGACGGTACCGTAAATGGAACCCGTGATCTTTCTCTGTGGATTATACAACTTTCTCCGTGATTTATCCAACTCATTATTTCAACATACCAAGAATTTTACTGATGCAAAATATTGACTTCCTGCCTTCTCCCCTCAAGAGTTCAGCGCAGTGCAAAATATCATCCTCACAGCTGATTAATAGCTCAGATACGTATGATTCTGTCTAAAATGCAGAAAAATAACGGCTATAATTAGTTTTGGGCTATATAAAAGTCTTTCATTGTAAGGGGTCGATATTTTTATGTCCATAGGTCTTGCTCCATAGGTATTACTCATCCTTCATCCATAATTTGTCTTCCTTGGCACACATATCGATAAATTTTATGGTACAATTTATAAGTACACGACAAACAATTTAATCGGTAAAAAGAGGAACTTATTCTGACTACATAAGAGAAATATGAATGTATATATCCGCCAAAAATAGGGAAAACTTGTACTCAAAAGGTTCAATAAACGGACGATGATAATATCTGTCATATAGAGGAACTTTCAGTAAATATTAGTGAATGAAAACTATAATAATGCTCTAGAAAATAAATAGAGCAGTACTAATGAAGATAAGAATTTCAATTTGCGACTTCCAATTTTCAACATTAAAATATGCATCTCGGCCGACCGTGTTTACAAGCAGTTGGTCTCGAGTTCGAGTTCCGCCTTGAGCATTGCAGTTCCCTGATGTCTGCCACTTATGCTTAATTACATTACTATGGTTCCGTCGATTTGCATGTTTCTCATTAAGAGTTCGTAAATCTAATATAGTTTCCTTCTTGAAACCATAAATGGGAATGAAAACTACTGGTAGATAATAAAATTATCACAGTTCAATTTTAATACAAAAAATATTTCTTAAAAGATAAGTGGTCGAAGGCCATTGCAAAGACTGTTGAGGGCTGCGGGTTTGGCACCTCCTTTCTAGAGGGTTGGCATAGAATCTTGTTATGTTATGCCCGATGTTATTCTTTGATGATTAAGAGAAAATACAGATAAATATTATGTTATATAAATTTGATGGTATCACATATTTTAAAACCTGTGATAAATGAAACATTAGAACAGGTACTTTACATGATGAAGATGAAAATAAGATGGAGAAATACTCTAATTATGCTTAAGTAGCAATCAAATTAATTTCCTTTCTAATAATTTCGATGCTAAATTATTTTAATGCAGGTAGTACGCTACAGAAAAGCAGCCTGATGATTTCATATTGTCTAATTGATGATTACGTTGTCCAATGGCAATGTGATCTTCGTACAGAAAAAGGTTCTCTACAAAGGTTAAGGTGATGATGAGACGAAGAATGGGAAGATGAACATTTTCAGTAAATAAATGACAGAGGAAGAATTAGAAGAAAAACAGGAGCCCCAAGAATGCTGCGGAGTAGGTTTGGAAACCTCGGGTTATCAGTTAGTCACGGGGACGTCCAAAGACTGAAAACTACTGCGGATGATGGATACACCTACATTCTCGGAAGAGCTAGCCATCCGAGGCCTTCTGCACTCTCCCGCCATTTCCTGCTTTTCTCACTCCATCCTATGCCGCCCCTCTCGTCTTTGGGCGCTCCCTCGAGTCCTCTTCAGTCGCCTTTACCTCGCTTGAGATCACGGATCTCTTCGCATGCCAGCGGACATATTCTTTTGATTTTTTCATTGGCACAACGCGTCGATTCATTAAGCGACAGCATTCCTTCCGTTTATTATTCCGCATGCTAAGTGTCGTGCAGTGCCATCTTCAACACCTCGCCGCTCTGAATCCCAAATACCGGAGGATTGTGAATACTTGTCGTGTGGCCAGCTGATGCCTCAAGGTGAGTCGCATCCTCCACCGGGTGAACGGTTTTGCGTAATGAAAATCGGAATGTTCAGTCATTCGAGGGAACGATAGCGTCAAGAGTCCTTGACATTCGAAATTTAACTCTGGAAATCGTGTTTCTCCCACTCGAGCGTCCTTCGAACGAAAACTCTCGGATGATTTTGTGCTTACATTTCATAATTTATGACGAATACCCAAGCCAAGGATTTAATTAGGGTGTTGTCCATTTTTGTCTTTCCTTTAGACATAACGTTGAAGCCTCGAAATTTCTGGAACCCAAGATCTTGGAGATCCATCTTTCTTCCTTGTAGTGTCTTTCGTATGAAAAATTACTGGACTGAGGAAATTTCTGACCTCGAAATTTTAATAGGCAACGGCGTCC
The DNA here is from genome assembly GCA_036926295.1 of Pachydiplax longipennis. Classification (NCBI taxonomy): domain Eukaryota; kingdom Metazoa; phylum Arthropoda; class Insecta; order Odonata; family Libellulidae; genus Pachydiplax; species Pachydiplax longipennis. The sequence continues at coordinate 26,904,601 of JAVFKF010000012.1, forward strand.
CTGAGTCCGGAAAGGTTGTTAATGGTCCAGGACGTCATTTTTTTCGCTCCTTTCTCGCGCTTGATGCTTAAAAAGCAAGGTGTTGCAGCGTGTAAACATCGAAATGTAACTGTATACATAAACATATATAAGTAAATACTCACATTATTTGCGAAGCGTTTTGGCGAGAAGTGGATAAATTGTTAAGATGCCGAGATAAATCACTCAGTTAGTGAAAAATTTACTTTGCTGAAGCTGAAAATTATAACTGATTCGGTTATATAATATTGATCAACATAAGCTCCTCTTGCATTTATATATAAATGTATAAACCCTAAATCTCTATGGACTTCAGCAGCAGTTCACACTTTGTGAGCAATATAAACTGTGAGATAATCGCCTTGCATCTTTGACTACGGAACATTGATATGATGCATGTTTATTTCTACGAAATTATTAAAAATCTACGAATTGTATCTATTTCATAATGTAAAATCTTACGACCATTAATTATGCGCTAATGTCCTTTATACACTGCTACACAATTATTTATTTTTTACCATGATTACTGTTAAAAATGTATTCAATACCCAGAGTCCGAAAATTAAAAGATATCTCGATAGTAGAACCCGGATATACACGCATAGAGTTAAGAATGAGCGGGGCATGCAAAACAGTAGATTCATGAGTATAGAAAACTTCTGGGCTTGATGTCGGTCGTCATTGCCCTTAAATTTCATGTATTGAGAAAATTATTTGTTAAAAAGCGGTAAGCTAAATTTCTTTTTAAACAGCAAGCCTGAATCGTCTGTCTATTGACGTTGCATTACTATGCATGATATGCAATAAGCACGCCTTGCCTCGCATCGCATTCTGTGAGAAAGACTATCATATGAAGAGGAACTAGTTAAGTTGAAATCCTTTGTTTTTATTTACAAACAGGAAGTTACTGAAATAGCACTTCATTGATGGGAATTTAAAACTTGAATATTGAATCATTAACCCGCTAAATCGACATACTCAACAAATTAATTCCATTCTGCAGCAATTACCCATTCCTTTACTAACAAATATAAAACGCATCGAATTAATCGAACGTAAATAATTTGAAAACTAAACCATCAAATTCATTCATGTTTCTTTGGAGTGGAAAGTTTTGAACTACCAAAAAATTTAAACAAATTCTATTCGAAACGAAGTATAAATCGAGATGTATTTTACATCATTTCAATTTTCTTGTTAAGGAACCAAATATTCTCACAGAATTCACGAACTAATACTAAATATTGAACATTGCCCAGTCGGCTATCCAGCGCCCCAAAATATTGTTTGCGAGGCAGAATCTTAAGCATCATGAGTAAAATTTGCTTTGGAACCAGTTTGAATATTTTTTATTTAGTTCTCTCCTTAAGAATGTTTACTTTTCGCGATTTTGACCACGATGGCTGTATTTTTCCCGGAATCGTGCGGTTATTTTTAACGGTACAGTCGGCTAGTAGAGCCTCCCTTACGCAAAGTCACTCTAAGACCTCTCATCTGCATCACCATTTCATTATGGTATAGATCCATGAACAATACATACACCTCTTACTGAGAATTTAAACATCATAAATAAAAATCAACATTTCAAGGGCTAAACATCAGATTGATTTTGCAGAAAGACACAAGAATGTCAGTCGGTTGTAGCTCCGTCTAAACCATCTCATCAAAATTACTTAGTGATACTCGTAAACACATATTAAGAAACTCATACTAATTGGATAATATTCTACATCTGCACATATTTCCGCGGTGAACTTGAACTCTGCATGTTATTCCGGAAGTTCACCACGATGCCCGATTTTAATAACAATGGTTTTGGCTATCCTGTTGGCTATATCTTCAGGTCGAAGTATACTTAATTTTTGATGTAGCGAAGAGTGCCAGATGACCATGTGGACTCTAAAATCCCCATTGTCTTATCAGGGATAAAAATAAGCTCCGTCGTTCTATGGTTAAGAAAGTGAAAGGAGCCATGACCTCGCACACAATTACATATAGTTCATAATAACTATTAACCATATTACTTTACTACGTATGCCCATATAGAGCTAAGGTATTTCGCGACTTAATGATGCTAAACTAAAAGAAGGAAGTTTTGTCGGCTCTAAAAAAGGATACCACTGAATCATAAAATTTTTGAAGCCAGTCTTTCCTTCAAGGAACTTACAACAAAGAAATTTTCATATTGCTTGTGAAAGGTTTTCTTGGAAAGCGCAAAAAGGGCAACTATCATACGCTAATGGATATTCTTGCGGAACATTAGAGAAATTTAGGATAATTAATTACGCTGAAGAACCGTTTTCTTCATTCACACCTTAACTTCTAACCACAGAACTTGGGTGAAGTCAGTAACGAACAGGTAGAAATTTCATCAGGAAATTCATGTTATGGAAGAACACTACCAGAGCAGAGACAGCGATGTCGGGGAAATTATAACCATTTGGAATTCGGTGCAATTTTCATATATATAAAATATGCAATTTTTGTACTTCTTATAGAATGTATGAATATAATTACGATAATAAATTCTTAACTTTATTTATGCCTCCTCTGTAGTTAATATTGGTGTAAAAATCGAAGATTTAAGTATAGATTTTGCCTTAAACTACGTGGGCAATATAGGTGAATGCATGGACACTTATAAAAATGTAAAAAAGTTTAAATTACCGGAACAAAAAACTTACGTTGTGAGGAATTTCGGAGCTCATATCTAGAATCAAAGATTCAGTGGCTACACAGTCACATTTGCAATTGAATTTGTCGAATAATTTTCTTTTTCTTCAAACTTTTGATATCTAACCTCAGCTTTCTGGAAGTTTTTGACGCAAAAATCTATTTCTGTTTTTTTTACACCATTGTTTTGTTTTTCATGTAGATTTGATAATAAGCAAGTGTGTTAACATTTATCATACTGAAACACATTACTTGTGGCAATCTAAAAGTCCGATGTTTTATGGTTTAATTACTGATCATCTGGTCCATGATGTCAACGCCAGGTTCATATTTATTAAATTTTGAAATGACGAAGAGCTTCTGCTGAATCATCATTTATAGCCAAACAGAGTTGAAATCATAATGAGCGTTTTCTTCTTTCTTGAAACGTAGAAGGACATATTTACCTTTCGAAATCCAAACAGAAATGAACATTCCCTTATTCTAAGCCATCGCAATCGAAGTATATGATTTATTCCTTCCCAGAGTTCCTACTTTGAAAAATTTCATGAGACAGTTTGACAAGAGCGTCATAAAGTTATTGTAAATAGCGTCATAAAATTATTGTAAATCGCTACTCTCTCGTAGTAGTAGTGCGCGGTATTGTCTCTCCTTCGTTGATTCGTAATCATTACATGTTTTTCCCATGTAAATGATGCCATTTAACAGAAGAGTATTTTCAGCATTGTAAATCCCTCAAATTTTGATACTATATTTAGTTGGCTGGGAAGGAATGCACAGCGTAAACACTGAATGACCGCGGAAAGGATATATATATACAATGTATATATTTTTCATCTTTTCGATAAATAGAAGAGGATTAGAATTTTCAATGAAACATTAAGCATAAATCACGGTTGTACCCGTTGTATCCTACCTTTTCAACTCAGCCCTTGATATTTCCTCCATAGCTCCAAAGAAATCTTTTCTTCACTAATATAGTAATATTACTAATAAAAAGAATATTATTAGCTATCGATAACCAAACAACTAAAATATTGCATATAAACAGTCATTCAAAAAATTCATAGAACGAAAGGAAGCGACACTATAACATCGGCATTCTGCGTGGGCTACTCGAGAGTCCGGTTTTCTCAGTAGAAGCATGACTATACAAATGGAGAATAATATTTGCGATGGAGAAGAGCTATTCTAATCATATTAGAGAGAAATTCCTACCACTTGTTTGGGAAATTCCTCGCACGTACTACTCTTTCAACGTAAAAGTGACTGGGGTACCCTTTTCACAAGCGCAAAGCCGGAAAAATAGTGATTTAATCTCCTTTCTTACGAACCAGAGCAGTTCGCTACATTTTTAAATGTCTCTAATGTTCATTTATTAAATAAATATGCCAATTTAATTGCATAAACACTTTTAATAAGAAAAAAATGGATGCGGGTGCGTAACAACGCAGCTAAAGTTGGTTGCGTACACAAATGTTTAAAGTTCTTCAACAGCTAAGGTCATTTCTCATATATAGGTCCTCACGAATCGGACCCGGGATCTCTTTTACCAAAGCTAAAAGTGTTACCCATTTAGTTATTTGAGAGCTCGACTTCTAAGCTATCCTATAGGCTTTTAAACTACAAAGCTGGTACAATTAACTGCAATGAACATGCTATCGATAAATTCATACAGACCCTTAATCTATCCGTTATTTTGATGAACGCTTTTGAACTCGATATGTAACAAACGAAGGAATGGCCTCAAAAAGGGTATTATCCACATGGCTATTTGGAAGCTAATATATATTGAAGGATACCCTGAAATATCTTTTATAGCTGCTTCTTTGTACACAGCCAATAATCCTGAATAAAATATATTCGATACGGGGAACTTTTTTCCACTTTAATCTTGTGTCTTAAGAAATTCACACATTAATATCATGTCACTGATTACCATAGAAAATTCTTCCTTTTGGAGTTAGTGTCATTAAAATTATTTTCCCTAGTACATATTATTTTCCCTGTACATTCAAAGTATTCCAGTTATCTTTCAGCCTTCGCTTCTTTATCTGTTGCCTAAATCATTCAGAATTGTCTTTTCCTTAATCATTATGCTTATGATATCCTATCTTGCTACTCCTTGCTTAGAAAGAAAACAAATCTTTCCCAGCTGTCCAGGTAAATCCAATTCATATGTAATATGAATACTTCATGGATACTAAGCCATATGCTTTGCAGCCCATTGAAAGTAAAAAGGTGATTTTTAAATCACTTCTATGAATAGGTTGACAAAATTTTTATCATTGAAATTTTGTATCAAAAATTTAACATTTACTCAACCATAAACACTGTTATATCCCTTTCTATTCATTCAGTGTAATCTCCTTTTGAATAAAAACAGAGCTACAAATAATCTGAAAACTGCTTAGTTAGTCCAGGAAATCTTGTCCCCAGATTCCCTTTGAAACTGTGATAAAGTTCCTGAATGTTCTTCATTTCACTTTACCATTACATTGACAAATCCTAAAACTGCCAGAAGTCAGCCAAATTAGGATCAAATTAAGGTTTCTTTTTGTAAGACTAAAAGCTCTTCTGAGACACACAGAAACATTAACAGGCAGAGGTAGAGAAAATAACTTTCTGCATCATGCACAAGTCAGTGGCACAGCAGGGGGTTTTTTTACCAAGGGGGTAAAATTCTTTAAGGAAGATATAATACCTGTCCCAGAAAAGTAGGCATTTTCCATTCTCTCCCCCACCTCTATAGACAATTCCTGGCTGGGCCCTTGACTTGAGTCAAACTCAGAAAAATTTAACGAAGATATTTAAAGCTAAAGCCATATACGCACATTCTCTATTTTTGGTAGCATGTACTTGTATATTTGTGTTTCACCATTTTCAAAAATTGAAATAATTGGGTCCACGTGTAGAACTAAGCTATCAGATGAATTTTTCCATAAGATTTTAAGATTATTTGTTACAAGCATTAATGCAAATATTGATAGTATTTTTGATGAAATGCTTCTTCAAATATCTCATTTAACATACATAAAACTAAGAAATTGTGAAGAATTCCATTTTTGTTAAAGCCAATCTTATCTCCCTTGGGAGCGATCAATTTTTTCTTACTTATCTCTCACAAGGACGACAAGATCGATTGCCCATCCCTAAACTTAAAATAAACTTAAAATTGTTTTATTTGAAAGCATTTTTCTAACCACAAGTATTTTTTGAAGTACATTGTGATGTTCTTTCCTACTGCTTAGTTGGAATCTTTATGAAGAGACAACTCTAAAAACAGAAAACTCACATAATTGCTAATTTAAAAAAGTGAAGAGTATAAGCAAGTAATTGGTAATATTTAAAGTAGAAACCAGATAAAATAAGCAAAATTTTATATAATTCTTCATTAACTTTTCTTGTTGATAGGGTGATAACAAGCCATCACTTTTATCAGTTTTCAATATTCATGAAATTAGGTCCAAGTTTATGACGTTGATTTCAGACATTAACTCACTGAATATTTATTTTATTTATTCATATATACTGCAATTTCTTTTTCTATAAAAATTTCTTAATAATATACCTGATGAAGAAAAAGGTGATAATTTCTTTAATTTTTAATTCCTCTACAGGCTATAAACAAGATGATTAATAAGGGAATCATCACTTTAACCCTACTTCAGCTTTATGTATGGGCTGGAATGGGACAGATTGAAATCATTTCAATCATTTCCACATCAGGAAATCAACAATCTGGAAATGGAGCACCCTCTTCACCATGTCCTAATGTTTTTCAATATCAATATAGTCGCAATGGATGGTTTGGAAAAATAGCTGTTCCTCCTTCTTTAGCCTTAGGAGCAAATGGGAGAATGATTCCAGTGAAGATAAATTTACAAATGACTATACCAGCTACTTTACCCAATGTAAGCTAAGTTTTCAATATGAATTGTATTTTAAATCTATAAAATTGTGTGTGTTGTAAACTCATGATAAAGTATGTTAAAAAAGGTTCATCATTACTTCAAAGTTACTCCCTGAAATGAAAAGTAAGGTAACTAGTGGTTAAATTATACTCAGAAAGCATCTATTCCATTGATGTTATCCTTCAATATGCCAGTCTCTTTAATTTCCCTTCCTGTTTTCACTTCTCATCTCCTTTTCATTTCCACTTATAACTTGATTTTATCAATTTATTAATCTTAATTATAATATTTTGAATGGATATTTAAGGTATCTTATCTTAGTTTTATGATTTCAGAAATTCCTATTAACAGTTCTCTTATCACTTCAAGAAACTTAAGAAGATTTGTTGATTGGATTTGATTGAATTGAAAGTTGATCAATTACTGTACTAACAAAGTTAATGTTTTTCTATAATGTAACTTTAAATCAGCCTCTATTGGTTCACTCAGCTTTACATATTGATTCATTGATATCAGTAGCTTGGAAGTAAGGAGTTCATAAAATGAGATAGAATATTATACTGAAAAGTACATTAAATGAAGTTACTAAACAATACAGGAACACATCTAATATATTTGCTTGGAGGTATCAAATTTAGGATTATAACCAACAATCTTTTGATTCTGATACAATTTACATTGTGATGCAGATTCTGCCTTCTCTTCATAAGAAACTATTTACTACAAAAATGCTTTAAGCTTTCCACAATTATAATTGACAAACTCTCTAAATATCTTGCTCTACATGAAATTCTTCAAGAATCTTAGGAGAGGTTAAGCCTCTAGTGACTTTAGTACACATTAAAGACTGATGTATTTAGTGTGTACCTGATTCTATATAGAAATTAATCTAAAATACTTTACAAAGGATCACAAAATGTTAAATGCTTAGACATAGTCAAAATCTCATGTTCTTATTTAATTTCTTGGTTTTCCTATTTGCTTCTTTATATTCTTACTGATGTTAACTGATTATAACATATTTTATGTTATTTTTCATTTCCTTTCAGAAATATGTTGGAAGGCTGTTTTTAGCAGAAAATGACAGGGTAGTGTGGCAAAAACTGAGAAATCCAGAACAGAGTTATCCAATTTTATATAATGTGATCTTTCCTCTCAGTTCTCCACTACCACATGTCACATCAATTAAAGTTAATAGAAATGTACTCTGCACTGGCAATGGTGGTAAGAATTATTTCAATCAATCTAAATTTTTAAAAATCAAGCTTACTTGATATTTGAGGGGATTTTAAAATATACCTCTTTGAGTTGCATGGAGATTGGTTGCACATACTTGGCAGATACCATATAACTTGCAATTACAACTACTAAATGCTTTCACATCCCTTTCATAAGCTATCCTGAAGGATTCCTGAATCTACCAAATTAGAATGTAATTTTCATCCAATTTTTAATGTATTCTCTTGTGCCTTGATTAAAGACCAACAAAATTATCGAAAAGGAGGTTTTTAAGTAGTATGATTTGTTATCCATAAGAAAATGATGCCTGACTAAAGATTTGATGTTAATATTGTTCGGTGATTGAGTTAGCTTTGGTTAGTTGAAGTATTTTAGGAGCAACTTACAGGAGCATGATTGAAGGGGTTGCATAGGGTTCATATTCTCCCACTTGGCTCATACAAGGAATATTAAATCTTCTATGTGAAAGGTCTTTCACTAGCTATTCACTTTCATGAAAAATTTTATTTTTTTCCTTTATCTTTATCAGAAGTATAATAATGATATCCTTATAGGGGAATTTTAATATAATGATACTTCTCTCAACTCTACTCAGCCAGGAATGATAAGCAACTTTTCAAATTTTTCTTCAATTAAAAAATGTTATTTGATTTTCAATATCTCAATTTAAGCATACCAAATCCTCCTAATTTGTTCATCTGAATATGATTCAATTATACATTTAAGATTATTTTTTGCTGTATTTTAAAAGTAGCTCAAAGAAGAATTATCATAGTATTCTTCAGAGCAATATATGAAGTAGAAAACAGATTTACAGTTAAACTCAATCATACAAGTAATTCAGAATAAAATAAACCAAACCATCATTTGCAAAAAGCAGCACCTAATATACTAACTCCCTTTCTTCACAACAGATACCAGAAGTTGTGAAAGAGGTTTGGTTATTCATAATTGAATGAAAAATATTTCTAAAATAAGAAGATACTTTTTTATTCATTTTCTGAAATTAAACATAATTTACAATCAGTTTACTTTTTGATATCAATAAGGGTAACAAATAAATTTTACTCGATATCTAGGACGGATCCCTGGCCGACGATTTACTCTAATCAATTTGGATCATACATTTCAACCATACACAATAAGTGGTGGAGGAAGTGGTCCAGTTGTTGTTGCACAACCAGAGAAAGAGGATGAGGATGATAAATATGTTGTTTATGAAGTTGTGACTTCTAGCTCTGGAGGTATAGCTGGAATATCTGAAGTTCATCCCTTCATGGGTACCTCCACTTCTAAGCCTCCGACTACTATGACATCAACAACATCTAAGGTTACTCATGCTCCTTCAAGTACCACAGAACATCACCATCATGTCCATCACACCACCCCAGCACCAATAAAACCTACTACAGAAGTTATTAAGCCTTCCCCTGTTCAAGGTAGAGAAACATTCTTTGAAATAGTTTCCTAACATTTTTAAGATGAAATTTTTCCAATCTTTGCATAATCCAAATGATTACATTGAGTTTTTGTATGGTCACTGATTAAATATTTAAAAAGCATAATATTGTCTCAATAATCAACAAAATGTTTAGCAAAGTTATGGAAATAAATTATGGAAACTTTATCAGAAAACAATTAAAAGAACAAAATTGACATTCACTGAAAATTTTTTTTCTAGACTCCTGTGGAAAACCTTTGTCATCCACTCATCTGATAGCATTTGGTGAAACAGTTTCTAAGAGAGGAGACTGGCCATGGGTAGTTGCTGTATTTCACAATAAAGTTGAGGAAGCAGGAATTAGATTTGCTTGTGGTGGTACTCTTATTAGCAGACTGTTTGTGCTCACAGGTATGTCTCTGAAACAAAGCTGCAGCAAAAAAGTTCAGATATTCAAAAAATGCTGTCTTTGTATTCTAAAAATAAGGAAAATAATCTCTGGTAGATTTAAGGGTCTATTGCTACCTTAGATTAAATGTTCTTCCTTATCAGAGCAGCCAGGATAATCTAATAATATTTTTCAGCTGCACACTGTACTGTCCGTCTTGGAGAGAAGATGGAGCCTGATCGTTTTACAGTTTACCTAGGAAAGTTCAATCTCAGTAATTGGTTTGAAACTGGAGTACAGATAAGAGCTATCAAATTCGTCCACTGGCATCCTGATTACAACTCACTCCCGGATGCAGATCTTGCTATTTTGGAGCTAACTGATCCAGCTGAATTCAGCTCTTTTGTACGACCAGCATGCATATGGCCTCCTGAGAAGTCAGACTTGAGCTTAGTTGTAGGAAGAATTGGCACAGTAAGTTCCTAAATATAAAAATACAGTCAACTTTTAGTCATCTGATTTGACTGTAATTTTATAATAAAAGACAAGGAAATGATTGATAAGTAGCATTGTAATCTGTAGAAGCTACGAAGTTTTTAATTTCATTTAGTAAAATTCACAAGCCCTAACTCATTATTTCAATCAGGTATGCTCTAGTTCCACCACTGTTTTGGGATCCCAATATCCCAATTGGGATATTGGGATTGGGATATGATAATACAGGATTATAATAAAACAGGAAAATGCTTAGCAAAACCTAAAAGAGTGATTATGATGTTATGATTAAAACTAAACATATTTTTTCTAAAAGGGAAGGATGCAAAACTCTTTATTCATGAATAAATGAAATAGTTCAAGAAGCATTTTCTGGTTTCCAGAAAGCTGCTTATGATGGTTGTTGCTTTGGCTACCTCCTCAGAGGCTATCCTTAGGATAAAATTCAGAAAGACTGTGAATAGGAGTAAGAATAGTCTTATCTTAAGAGATTCCTAAATATAAAAATCTCATTTTTCTTGAAACCCCATAAAACTTCTCCATTGTAACCCCATAAAACTTCTCCATTGTACAGATTTTTCCCTTGGATTGTTGATCCCTAATCATAACTAACATAGTTATATCTCATAACTGTTGAGATGTTAATATACTATTGCAACAGTGTCATTTTCATTATAAACAGCACTATGATTATGAACAGAGGTACTTTTCCAGTTCAGATGTTTTTGTTTCTTTCAGAAGAAATTGGCCTATCATATGCATACTTAAAACCAAATTCGACACATCTTCCCTATCTTGGATTCCACAATGAAGTTGAATAAGAGATACTTTAAGAAATCATGTCGATTATTTGATAAAAGAAAAACACCTCTTTGCTTGGGCAATTTTTATATACTAGGGAATGAACAATTCCACGATATATGTCAGTTAAGACCTATCCCTGAACTCTTATTTTGTTTACGACAATAGAATTTTTTGGATCTTGGAGCAAGAATTTTGTCTAAGTTGAAGAAGTAGTGATAATCATCATGTTTGTTTGTCATCATTCATCTACCACTATACTCATCATCATGAGTATTTTGTCTTCCTACATAGAAAGTTTTCTGCCAAAAATGAACTATTTAGATATAGATATGAAAGGATCTTCATCATGTACTAAGGATATTTTCATTGAATTTATTTAAATTTTTATAGTCAAAAAGCAAAGCAGACATTTGGTGGGAAAATTGTGAGATATTGGAACATAGAAGCTGTGTTAAGAACACCAGAATCACTTAGAAATGAGAATATCATGCAAAAATATAAAGTCATTGATATAGATAATGAATAAATAGTTGTTTTGATTCTGAAACAGAGATTTACAGTCTGCAGCGTAGGGAAACTTACTCTTTGGTTATCCCTTATATATTCCCCTAAATTGACATGTATAAATAATACATAATACAAGGAATAATTTTTTAACATTAACTATGCATTATTAATTATAGGTTGTTGGCTGGGGAAAGGATGAAAATAACAAGATTTTATCCACTACGCCAAAATTAGCAAGATCACCTGTTGTGTCACAAGAAGATTGCTTGAGATCAAACTCCGTATTCTCTGGCTTGACCTCAAGTCGCACATTCTGTGCTGGTTTCAGGAATGGTGAGAAATTTTCCATTTTTTAATAGCTTCCAGATAATTAAGAAAATCATAAGGCAGGACTTAATTTAGACTTTAAGTCCACAGAGATGGCAAAGATATTGTGGAATTAAACTTCATTCTGAAAGCAAGGTAACTCTTTATGCTGAAACCAGAAATCATTAAAATAAAAATTGTGAGGAAAAATACATATATGTCTTTCCTCCTTTCAGAATTATTTACATTAACGAAAAATTAAATACCTAGTATATATCTCAATCACCTCTATCTGTCATTCATCCACAGTAAACTTCATTATTCAAGTTTTTCATTTCAACTTTTGAAATCATATAAAGTAAGAAATTACTTATCTATTAATACAATTAAAATCTATGAGCATTACAGATGCTAGGTGTATTACTAGATAATTTTATTAAATTTATTTTGTAAATACATCAAAATTATATGCAGTGCATGGTGATTCATCTTGTAAAAATTATAACAAATATGATGAACTTTACTGGTTTCTGAGTTTTAATTTTTATCTTTAAAAGGCACTGGCCCATGTGAAGGAGATAGTGGAGGAGGTTTTATGATGTCTATACCAGATGAAGAACGTGGAGGATTCAAGTGGTATTTGCGTGGAGTTGTCAGCACTTCATTGGGAACTAATGAAGAAGTGAAGTGCGATCTACATCAATATGTCATATTTGCTGATGTTGCAAAACAAAAATCATGGATTTCACAATTCCTTTCATTGTGATCTGCTATCTAGTTCAAATTTTTATGTTAAGGAATGGATGTAAAGCAAGAGAACTTTCTTGAGTTGTTAAGAACTGTGGTTGTTTTCAGGAAAGATTGTGATGAGAGAAATTGTGTTTAGACACTGACTTCATTATTTAAATAACCCTTGCATATTTAAATAACCCCCAATAACCTTTTACTTGCATTTGTTTCATGTAAGACAAACTATCAGCAGTGGTTGTGCAGTTTAATATATGCCTGTGAAAAATATTGATTCTTTGATATGGTTTTACAAAATGCTCTTAATATTATGATTCATGATATACAGACAGTTCCTTTCATTATAACTTCACCATTTCAATATTCATTCATTAAAAAATAATAAATCACATATATAAAGCATTAAGAATAAATTTTTTCTCATCCACAAATACAGTTAAACTTGGTTAAGATGCTTTTCGAGAGACCAAGTGAAAATTGCATTACTTGTAGGATAGTATTATAACCAGGATATGATAAACTTTTATTTCTTTTATGCTGGAAAACAAAAGGGAAGGGTATCTTGGCTCTTGATTTTTAAATAAATGCCTTAAACGTGAAAAGGAATCTTCTTTAGTTTGATTTGCTAGCTGCAGCTATAAATTTTAGAGTTTATGTGAACTACTGTTGCATAATACTGGTACTTTCTTGTGGTCATGGTCTGCTTTTTGGACAAAGAGAGCACTTTTCTTTCTTAGTTCATTTGGTTATAACATTGCAAAAGATTAGCAATTATTTTAATGATATAGATGAGAGGTCATCAAAGAGAATGATCTCTCTAGGAGTACCTTCAAAGAATGTATATAAAGATAATTATTTTTATCTGATAATATCCTCATCCATCCAATGTCTTTTCATTGGAAGGAAGGAAGATCCTTCATATTCATTTGTATAGTATTGGTATTATCCAATGATCCATAAGCCATTTTGGGCATTGAAATAGCCAAGTGAATTTGGCGAAGGCAGTCCTGGGTTTGAATCCTGGTGAAATGAGTGAAATGACCTTAGCTGTCAAAGCATTTTTAAGATAACTAACTAACATAAGCCATCCTCTCTTTCACTCATAAATGTCTCAATAAAACAACAGTTTTTATAGATAATTAAGGCCTCCTTTAAATTATTTGTTTGCCTATTTGAGATTTCTTCTCTCCATTATAGTTTATCCCAGTTCTCAATGAAAACTTAAACTACTAGGAAGATTGCCAGATTTAATATCTGAATTTTTCACAGTTAGAAGATTGGCATATTTCATCCTGATGATATGTTGGACACTCAATTGTATGACATGAAGTGTAATAATTATCATAGGGATATTAATAAAACTTCTCTCATGAGTAGGTTAATTCTGGACATTTTGAATTGAAATTTTGTATTTGATAGATGGATAAAGATAGATGTAAATTTGATTAAATTGAGTTATTTATTACAATGTAAGTATTATTAATACTCTTTACTTGTTTCACCTGCCATCTTTATTTTTCTTGCAGCATCCACTTTACACTCTTTCCATAGTAGCTTTATTTTACTCAATGATTCTTTGCTAAATATTCACCATCCTGATCACTCTCCTATCAAAATTTCTGTTACCTATATTATGTTTTTTTAATATTTATCATTACTGCCACAATCCATAGTGGACCAAGTTTATTATTCCTTTGAAATACCATTTTGGAGCTCTTGAGAATGAGTTTTTTATTACTGCTTCTGCATCTCTAAATTTCCTTTTGTTACTTCCAAAATCTTAACAACCTTTGCAAAAACCTACTTAGGTTAAACCTCTATGATGGCATTGAAAGATCAAGGTGATGCAATTTTCTTCAAAAATTATTCTTTTAAATGAAATTCTATTTCAGTAAATCATGGTCTGAATAAGTAACGTAATTAGAGTGAAGTGGATTTGAGTATGTTTATTTCTTTTGTATTACTAATTCTGATTATCACAATGATTTTACAAAGAATGTCACCCTCAATATCGAGGACATTGAAGAACTCATACAAATAAAATATTCAAATGCTAGAATAGGCTCTACTAAAGAATTTTTATTTATTTTTATTATTATTTTTAAAAGAATGATGTACATCAATAGTATTTTAATTAACTACATTCTTTGTTCCCGTATCCAACAAAAACCGGGTCGCATACAGGCTAATTATATTTCTTATTATTGTAAATACTGGGTATGGGAGAACTTGCTTAAAAGGTGGTACGCAAACACAACTGTTTGGGAAACATTATGCTGATAAAAATCTGCTACAGTAGCTGTTTGGTAAATTTCTAAAAGTTGAAAATCTTTTTATTAGTATTTTTACTTTGGCGCCTAAATATTTTAATTGATGAAGGTATAAGGTAAGATAAAATGGATAACACTATTGGATTTCCACAGAGCAAAAATATTCTCTCACTCTGGCAATGACAAGAAACTCCAGATGTAGATATTCTTTAATCTGCCACCCTGCAATTGCAATTAGAAGAAGAGAGGTAAAAAGGTTCTAACAGCCTTTTAGAGAGTTTACAACGGGTTATTACCTCCAAGCTAAGTCAGCTGCGAAAACTTTAACTAAACAAAATGTGAGTCATTAACAGATTTCTCTTCGGATAGCATATTAACTTAAATATTGCATAGAAAATATTCATAGAACGAAAATAAATCCTTTTTTAGTCTCATTACTTAGGGCACACAGCAGGTCACATGATTCGGAATCTCTTGATGTATGTACATTTATTGAAATAATTTGTCAGAGATAAGAATTCAGCGATATAACTATTTAAAAATATGAAAAATGGGATGTGGGTAAATGACTTATAGCGCACAACAATTTGAGTGGGTACGCAAGGATTAAAATATGCTCGTAAGAGAATTCCCATGTTACACTTGGAGTATTGTTCGGGCTTATTTTCCTTCCGAAGGCAAGCGAATCTCGTCTTCCGTGCCTTTCCCATTTGATATTCTATAACGGCGATTATCTTACCTTACAGTGACAATCCCACCTCCACCCCTCTCTAGAGGGAGAAGGGTGGGTGGGGTAGTAGCCCTAACCTGCTAACACCCGAAGGCGTTAATAAGCTTTGAATGAGAGACTATTATGACTAAAATTTTTCGTGATATTTCTATCAACAGGAATCTTTTCGAATTAATTTTCCAACGAAGTCATTTATTACCTTTCCGTTAATCTTCCATTTCTATACGAGTAATGTTAATCCGTTAATCGATTTTAGCTGAGGAAGAGTACAAAACTACTAATGAGTTTTAATTATTTGCAATACTTTTGATCAACAGCTTTGCTCTAGTTTTAAAACAGACGATTCAGTAGGCGTGATCTTTAACTGTTTAATCATCGCTTTTGAGTGACAAGGACAAATTATCTAAAGTGACGCGATTGCCTTAGAGAGAGGACATTATGAGAGAGAAGAGGCAGGTACTTATCGGTGCCAAATAGCATCGTAGTCATATAAGGTTCAAAACTTTTGCAATCGACTATTTGATTCAGAGCTCGGTCAAGAAAACTTCAAACAAAAGTAATGTGAAATCGCTTAACACTGATACATTAAGTACCTATCTTTGGAAGTTAGATGAATTCCTCTATGATATTTTTTACTCAACGATGGCTAACCTCGACTTCGCGTATTCCCACTGTTTTGGATACAAGATCTTTTCATATATTGTTTCTCTCAAAATGTCAATGGGCCATGCAGCTATTGCAAAAAGGCAACGGCGATACAGCGATAGACAGAGGCAAAGCAACCTTGTTTCCGGGTTTCCAACATGAGTTCAATTTTAAAATGACAACCTCCCCTGACCTTGCTTCATACAGAAAATTAGTACTGTAATTGCAGCAGTTAGCTACGTAAGAATCGATAATCATATCGTCATAAGTATTCGAATGGGGAACTAGGAACCCTAGGTTTGCTGAATGATAAAGTTTTACCGCAGCAAATCTCCTGAAATAAAGTACATACAAAAGTTTAATCACTGCTGTACGATGGTGCTGAGACATCATGCCATTTCTCAGTCGCTGCACGATGATTCCTCTGTAATTTATGCAAAACAGGAAAAATGTATGATAATATGTCGTCGAAGAAACTTTTGAAAGTAAAAATTATCAACCTTAACTTTTAGCGAAACTAAAATTAATTTCTTAGCTAAACTGAATTTCAAATGTAACAGCTATACCAATAGTACATGTTATTACAACAAACGTAAATAATGGGCATATCCAAATTCATTCACCACTTTAAATAGAAATCGGTATCATTTAAAAAATACTCATGAGAGCTAATTTTTTGCACTCCAACACTTTGAAGGTATTGTAAATAGATACATAAGTAAATAAATAAATGTCGTCTTAATGCGGGAAAAACTGAAACCATCAAGTCTCCTCTTCCATTTAACCCATATAAAATCATATCAGTAGGTATTTATTATATGTGAATTCACATTAATAGAGATAATTGTGAGTAAAATAGGAGGAAAACAAACTGTATTATTATCTCAAAAATCGAAGGTACTCGTACCATTAAGGCGATTTTGGAATCTATTGTTAGAGTTGAAATCATGCCTACTCTCACGCACAACTTTTAAGAAAACTATATGAAGGATGATCCTAAAATTTAAGTTCATAATAGAATAATTAATCGACCTTATATCATTCTTAGATGACTCAATTTACGTTTTCTGGTTTCTTGGTGGTAAAAATTCCTGGAAATGCAATTTTCCTGTCATTTTATGCGAATCGAGCGAAAGGCAATCGATTACATCGTTCTGACCTTTCCTCAGTGGTTAGTTACTCTTAAATTCTGCGTATTTCCCGCAGCAATATTTAATTAATGATAACTAGATTCATTCCGTTCAAGTAGACTAAGCAAGGATAACTCGGGAAAGGAAAGATAAGGAAGGGAATGTAAGTAATCAGAGAGGAGTTGGAAAGGACAGAGCTAACGTGGTTAGAATATTTTAAGAACACAAAGGAAGAAAATAAAACTAAGACAGTCCTTGGAATTAAAAAATGGAAGGGAAAGACCTAATATCATGCTTCTTAACTATAGTTCCTCCTTGGTACTCTTACGTACATCATGATATCTAAAACTTAGGGGCTTTCTGTGCTTTCTTCTGTTTCTTGTTTGCCAGTTTCGGATCGGACGCGCTTTTTTCAGAAGTGGACACTAATTGCAAGGTTCACTAATTGAACTGTATTAACAGGACTCAGAAAAGAAGAATCAAATTTTATTATGTCCTCAGCTTAACAGAATGAATACGGCATGCAAAGAGCATTCCTGCCGATCTCAAGGGTCACCAGCTTCTGAGTAGTTACTCCGGAAGTTACAATAGTAAATTCCGGAGGATTTCGAAAGAATATTGAAAGCATTACTTCAACACCTATAGAATATTCACTCTTCGTTAATGAACAACATAAATGTGCAACTTGTTCATAATTCAACTAACTCTACCTAGTGATGTAATTTAGATGCTTCAACGCGATTTCCAAGAAGAAATCGTAGAAATTAGCTAATAGCACCTTTATCATGAGAAATATTCAAAATATTCGCGAATGCCTTAAGAAGATAGAATCTAATTTAGACTCCGCACTAACATTAAACGATTAAACGATAAAAGAAGTCGCCGTCGAGAGGAAATCGATGAACTGTCAAAGAATCCCTCATCCCCGTTCTGTTACGGCAAACAGATTAAAAAGCTCTTACTTGGACGAATTAAGAGACAGAGACAAATGAATGATGATGCATGGAAGGAAAAAAGCCTTTGGTAGGGGATTCTCGGAAAGAAAAGCTGAATTCGGAAGGAGACGGAGAGAACTGGTTCATTCTCACCCCAACAAGGTTGATTTAGAAGAGTAAAAATCATGACCAAATGACAGTGTCACCATCGTCAATTAGTATCTCAGCAATTCATACCTAAAACTCCTTTTCTTAAATCCCGTTACTTTATTAGTGTTGCATTAACACTGCAACTGCTTTTCTTTAATGCCATGTTAGTTAACTTCTATTAATAAATGGGTTAAAAATTCATTATTATTATTCAATAATTTTATCGAAAACCATGCATGCATTTGTAAGAATAATGATAACAAACCAATTGTCTGATCTTACGATTTTTGCTTGTTTTTACTATGTAATTTAACGATAGAGGAAATCAAAAAATAATTGAAATAATATGAAGAATTATATTGAAATTATATGAACGAGTAGTGAAGAAATGAGATTAATTTTTTTGCATACATTGAGGAAAATTCCTAAGAGTAATCCAGAATCAGCATCGATATTCTGATTATACTTTGCTATTTCATAAATGCGTTGGAGAAATAAACAGAGAAGAAATACACAGAGTCATCAACCCATGTACCGCACGACCTTGCGTCCGAGCGACCGTCAGCAGCATACGTCTATTGCAACATTTCCACGGTTTGGCAATATCCAGAACTGATATTTCTACCGCAGGCTTAGTGCATGCTATAATATCAGTCTTCATTTTTGTGTGATTTTACGAAAGTCAGGTTTTTTCTTAGCAAATTAAAACTTGCTCTCACGAAGCTTTTAAAAAGTACTTTACTTTCATTCAAAACTGTATACGTAATTGCTATTCGATTGGTCATGGATGAACTGATGCATAAATATAATTTCCAAGAAGGAAACTGATTCTCCACGATCGCTACTTCGATGTTTAATCGTCGATAAAATATCGAAGTTGTTATTTATTTTATTTTCCTAGTAAACATGCTTTAAAAATAAAAACACCGGAGAAACACCGACTAATTTAATTTTATAGGATTAATT
Organism: Pachydiplax longipennis; assembly: GCA_036926295.1. Lineage (NCBI taxonomy): Eukaryota > Metazoa > Arthropoda > Insecta > Odonata > Libellulidae > Pachydiplax > Pachydiplax longipennis. The sequence continues at coordinate 26,923,962 of JAVFKF010000012.1, forward strand.
GCTAAATAATGGATAGTGAAAAGGAAAGTAATTCCGAACTTACTTCCCTATGAATCTTTAACGAATAGTTTACCTCAGCGACGTGGAATGTTATAGGTATCTCCCGAATTCTCTCACGACATATGAGAAAAGCGTAATAATCTTTTCACAAACTCACCTCCTCTCAGCCTTTTGACGATAAGAGGAAGGAAGAAAGTCCTTGGGACTGCTATTCGGATCGAGAGAGCAGTGTAATCCGAAAGCCACCTAAAGGAAAAAATATAAGACGACTTAACTCTGGATGGTAAAGTATCGTTTTCCTCATTTCACCGAAGTTATTTTGCACAAGAAGTCACTCGTAACTAGGTAACGCTGAAGGTAACTTGGAAGATCGGAACACTCATCATTTAACAGAGGAATTAAAACCTGAGTTCTCGAACATGGGATTCAAATTGTTTTCTGTGAGTACCTTTAGTAGTTTGTTTCTTCACTTGCTTGTTAAATTTTAGAAGGTATTTAGCTATCGTTTTAAATTTGGTGCAAATTTCAGTTATATATTCTCTTATATATTATTTGGACTTTAAAAGACATCATATTCGACTGCAAGAAAGCTTTGACAATACCAAATCATTTCATCATCTAAACATGATAACATCTACTCAATTATCCATCAAAAGTTAGAATAAAGCCCGATGCATTTCGTTTCCTATAGAGACATTTTCAGGCATTAACATGATAAGGAAAGAGGTAAGGTAGGATCTTGTCTTACCAGCTTGTCACGTCCCTCAGAACCTCGAGTTCTATCGAAAATTTCTATAGGTTATGGAATTAGTCTTATGCTGTTTAAGTTAACGTCATCAATGAGTTTTTCATTACTGGATCATTTAGTTTTTTGGTTATGTATATTAAAATTATTAATGAATCTAGACGAAAATTAATAGATAGATTTGATTCGATTGTCATCAATAATTATAATAACGAAAATTAAAGGATATCGGAAATAGCAATTGGAGAAAAATTGGCATCGGACTTCAAAAAATGTTTCAGGATCTCATTATATCGGAATTAAAATCATACGCATAGGGGAAAATAAATCAAATACTAAATATAAAAGAAAATTACAAGCAATATTTACGATTGCACACGAAATTTGTTTAAATAGCACCATTGAAACTTCCTACTGGTAAAATTTTGCAATGCTAGATTTAATAATCTAAATAAAGAAATTCCATTTGAGATAATTTTAAAAATGTTTTTCAATATCGAGTGAATTATGAAAATTTACTCGTATATGATAGTCACGTGCAAGGTCGCATGGTGAGTTTTCTCCTGATGCTCGAAAAGAGATGAGATCATCAAGGACACAAAAAACATCCGAAGTAATTCCTTGGACCATATATATTTTTTGTTTGATACATTTGAAGCCCGTAAGATTGTGTGTCAAGGTGAATAACCAATGAATGGATACTTATTTGTTTAGGAATGTATCAAAAATGTAGATTTTTATCTCGTTCAAGTAGTTTATGATTCTAGAAATTTTCTCATGTTCAGATTTTTAAGCTTCTTATATAAATTTAATCTCTGAAAGCGAAAAAATATTTTGTTCGCAAGGACTTTTATGGGTTTCTAATTATTAATTTAGTTATTTTCGGATACGTAAGCTCCAGGAATGCACAATACAGTGGTATTGAAAATTTAATTATATCCGAATTACATTCCTGACGTTGAATTCACATTTTCATCATCTATACCATCAGTCTTTTTTATTACAAATGAGTTGCATTTGATAAAATATCTAAGGAGAAAAGCATTAATAATAATCCATTAGTTTTGATAATTGTTATTACTTTTTTGCAGTGCAGTGTTCTCGCTATGGTGATGCTGTGTGTCCTTGCATCCACTGAGGGCGTTGAGAAAACCACAGTTTGCGCTCCAGACATATGTTCCCGGGTTCGCTGTAGAGGAATCACTGAAAACGAATGTCCGCCTCCAAAATATTACATTGATCCTAAAGGGGGATATTGTGGATGCTGCCCAAAATGCGTTAAGAGATCTGGTAAATAAAACAAAGGGCGCAGGACCACCTCATTATAGATCTTTATTGATATTTTATCGATGGCTCTAGCCCCAAGGTCCTGGCTTCTAGTCCCGTCCAATCGGATTTTTTCTGTAAGGAAGTGGTTGTACGTTCGTCATTCTTCTTCTTTGTTCGTTCTGTCCTTGGACAGGTTTCTACGAAACTTTTGTCTCCATAGTATTCTGTCTTGGGTATCTCTCTTCATCTCGATATATTTCCTTCCTTCTTTGATGTCTGTTAGACTTCAATACTTCCTCCTTCCTCTTCCTCTCTTCCCTTCTATTATCACTTTCTGTATTCCGTTCTTCCTTAAAATGTGTCCTATCCAATTTGCCTTCCTTTTTCTAATTTCTTTTAGAATACTTCTTTCTTTCCCAATCCTCCTCAGTACCCCTTCATTACTAATTTTATCTTTCCAGTCTTCGCCAAAGCCATGTTTCGAAGCTTTCTATGTACTTTTCTTCTCTCTTTTTCAAGGTCCACGTTTCGGCTCCATACAGTACAATGCCCCATATGAAGCATTTCGCAAATCTTTCTCTAGTAGCCACATTGATTTTCTTTGCTGTTAGCAGTTTTTTAAATTTTATTGAAGGCTACTTTTCCTTGCCCAATTCTACTTTTTATTTCTGCTGCGCAATTACCATTAATTTTTTTCGTTCGAAATTAATAATTATTAAAATAGATTTATTTGCGGTTTTCCTGTTTCCATTGAAAATATAATTTATCAGATTTAAGCTTTGGTTGAATTAGGTAAATTAAGATAGTAAGCGAATCTAAGTTTGTCTGTAAAAACATTAAAATTCAATTGAAAGTGTACCATAACATCGTCTTTTTATGGCATATTATCGCTAGAGAATTTATTATGAATAAAGGCCCTCTTATCTTAAAATATATTTATGTTCACGCCAAACCGACAAAAACATCGTATAATATGCCTATAAAAATTTAAGCACGTCACATTTTTATGTCCTGGAAGCAGTGACTTTATCTGACGTTCTATAATTTGCACCAAGTTTCTTGCTAAGCATTTGTTAAGCCTTGCATTTATATCCAATTTTTTTCAATACAATGATAATGTTAGATAAGTTTTTGAAATTTCAATAACTAACTCAAGAAGTATGGTTCTAGCATCTTATTTCAGCAGTGTGGCAGAAATTAATTTTAGGCTTCTGTTGTAATGATTCTTATGAATATAAATTTGCGCAAGCTTTATAACTGCATTATTATATTAGTTTACTTATCATTGAAATGTTTATTGTATTTTAATGCTTCTTTTACATTTTCAGGTTAGACAGTATTGAAGGATGTTTACAAGAGTATCACCGGAGTTTATTGATTGACTGGCCTACCATCTGACAAACAATTTCCAAAGAGAATCCGACGAATTTCCTATGGAGGCGTTATAAACACTGAAGTCACTGCTACTGCTTTAGAGCATGAGTTAACTTTTCTCTGTTGAAATCATGTAGACCGCATAAGAAATTAAATAATATGATTCTTCATAATAGTTTTTTCTCGTATATAAAAACCAAAATAGTGTGACATGATGTATAGTTATCGATTATCATGAGGGATTGAAAATTAATAATCTATCGATTCGAGATGTGGTGGAAATACTAATACATAATACTAAATAAATAGGAACTAAATACATAATTGAACACAGATTTTTACTTTTCCACAATTTTTTAAATTCAGGTTCGTCAGGTTCAAACAAACTGTTTTTTTGAACCTCACGATGGTAGTACACCGAAACCGGTAGTTCCTGAATAAAAAAGTTTTTGTGGAAAATTAAAAATCTGTGTTCGATTGAAAATATGATAGAGAAACGGAATTTTACAAATGTGAACCTCAGTTCATCGAAATTAACCCTGTCATTAATCATGATTCAAGAATTCTTAAAAGAAAAATGATCCTTGTGGAACCTCGAGGGGTTGAAACTAGTATTTTTCATCAAACTTCAAATACCAGGATACGATCTTCGCTGATTTCGCATTATTTATGCAACACTGCATATGCTACAGTTTTGCACTTCGGGAGAAAAATATACTTTCCACGTTATGACATAATTTTCATTAGCGTTTTCTGTAGAGATTCTGGATTTTAAAAACAAAATAAATATACCAGTATTAGGTTAACGTCGATTTTCTGGGGATTTTTCAGGTAACCTGATCTAGGAAGGGTTTCTCTTTGGGGGAATAATGAAATAGAAGATAGCAAGGGTCGAAAATCCATTCAAGGCCCTCAGCTATTTAAAAACCCCGCCATTCCTTTCTAGCCACGTTGTCATGTGTCACCAGCTAATTTCTAAGGAAAACTTGCAAAACCTTAATTTTCATTCTAGAATGCCGATCAAAAAACGTTGTTGCCAGTTCAGACTACCTGAAAAAAGCCCCAGAAAATCGACATTAACCGAGCATTATTATAATATGATTATTATTGCAAATATTATATTTCCTCCCGACTAGGGTGAATACCAGGCAGGGTATTTTATTTTTCTTTTCCCCTTTGATATTACCACCTTGCCTGGTGCCTACTTGTAGTGTTTGAGAATAAATAAATATAAGGTGAATTTGGCGATGAGAACGTTTGTTAGAAAACTTTTGGAAAGATTACCTGCTGTAACGTCACAGTAAAATTCTCATGTTAAATTCTGGACAATGTTTTGAGTCATTAGAGTTTATAGAACGGTGACAGATTTACTTCAAAATAAAACGCTCCGTCATGAATAAATGGTATTGAAGTGCATGTTTAAGCAATTCCAACATATGCCGAGCAATCTAACCGATGAGTTATTGATTTAAAATTGCTTATAAAATGGATGTCTTCACCAAAGATCCGCTCCAACCTTTAAAGTATCATATCCAATAGCTTAGACTATCAATCGAAGACCTGTATTCGAGTCCCATTTACGTTGATATGTTTTTACTACCGTTTATTCTTTGGTTTTAATAAAGTGGATCGATGGTAGCACTACAATGTGGAATTCCATAGTGTTAAGAGGGAATAAAAACACAATGTAAAAATCCCACCATTGTGTATAAAGGAAAAAAACAGGTTTTGACAATTCAATTGACAATCAAATTTACATTCTTCGAATATTTTTGAGACAAATAATTATGTAATTTTCATCCTGTGTTTTAATTAATAGCCGATGATATATATGTATCATATGATACTTTGTAGAACCGAATCATTCAAACTGTTTTCACAGTCATTTTATACTTTAAGGTCTTTATTTTGGACGAGATTGAGACTGAAACGTCTTTTCTTCCATTAAACCTTTCGTCAAAAATAATACATACATAAAAAGTTCTGTGTAGGTGAATAGAGAAATAGAGAGGAAGAATTTAGGAGTGGATTTAAAAAAAAAAACTAAGGTGATATCTTAGGAAAAAAGATCCACTGCAGGAAAACACCCGCAAAGAAGGGGGGTGTGAACAACCTGCGCAAACCTACTGATAGTACATGCTAAAATATATAATAGAAAACTGTGTATGAATAGAAAATTACAAAAGCAATACTATAAAGAACTTACAAAAACAATAATAAAATAAAATCAGAAAAAGAAAAAAATGCAATAGTAAACAAAGTAAATAAAAATATGATAAAAACATAAGATAAAACACTAAAATACAAAAAAATAATAAAATAGTAAAATTAAATCAAAAAAGAGAACGTTGCAGGGATACATCATGAGAAAATAATAAATATCACAAAAAAATAATAGAATAAAACATTGAAAAATAAAAATTGTTATGAGAATGAAACATGCAAAAATGACATATGAGAAATTTAGCTGTTAATTAAAAAGGGCAAATTAATAACTTTGAATAGCTTTATAATTTAAATGTAACACTCTTTACTGTTACCAGCTGCAAGACTAAGTATCCGGGGAAGTTAGAAGGGAGTTTTCATTCATTTCAATTTCTAGGAAGATTAACATCTTACTCAATGGCCGATTTGATGGTTCAAGGTTATGGATCAGTTTTCCTCATTCTCATTCCTCAGAATGCTGGCATTTGAAAGAGAAAAGATTAAATCTAATTTTTTCCTTTTATGATTCTGTATTTCATATCTCATCGTTTACAGAAAGACAGTTGAGGTTCTTGCGGTTAACTGGGAAAAGCATCTTTCAGAATAGGCAGCGCTCCGCAGTTTAGGATGGGATTTTCACGATTCGCATTCGTTAGTATTCACTCTCACTATTAGTCAACCAAGGAACCCTGAAAAATCTCACGTGATAAGTAATATTGATATATGGTGTTAATGCTAAGCAAATTTCAAGATCATGTATAAGGTATAATTATTAAACACGCTCTTTATAAATTGATATGATGTATTTACTCGTATTTTGTGTTTGTGCATGCAAGGTTTCCGGGGAATTGTTCTAGCTGATTGTTAATTCACAAACTTTGTTTGTGATTGCCTTCGAATCATTTTTTATTATTACTTTTTAGATATTATAGCTGTTTAAATTGTAAATTAGTGAATCTTGTGAAATATTTTAATTAATGCACGGGATTTTTAATGGCGATGCTCTGTAATTGTAAACGTAGAAATTGTCATATTGTTACTGAATAATAAGTAATATTGTTTGTGAAGTTATAGTGTAAATTGACTTCAACTCCTGTCGTAGAGACTACCTGCGGTGGTATTGTAAATAATAATAATAATAGCTCTCTTACATTGGCTTCTATTTTCTGTAATGGGTTTTATATGGTACATACATGTATTCATCTCCGCAGTGCAGCATCCTAGTAGTAGCAATGGTGATAGTGTTTGGCGTGATTTCTGCTGAAATGACTGAGGGAAGCCCCGGCTGCCCTCCAGATGCTTGTTCTTTGGTGTTATGCCGGAGAATAACTGAAGAAGAGTGTCCATCACCTAACTACTACATTGACCCTACTGGAGGGTACTGTGGGTGCTGCGCTATATGCATCAAGAAATCAGGTATAGTCGCATTTTTACGGTATTTTAGGTATTTCGGCGATACTATTAAGTCCACTCTGAAAGGAAATATCATTAACTCGCACTTCTTGTGGAAATATTCCGTAAACAATTCAAGTAATGACAATATCATCAGTTACGATACATAAATGAGTAGCTATCTGAATAGTTAAATGAAGGAAGTATATGGGGTGGTAAAAGGTTGATAAAATGGGATTGAGGTTGAATAAAAGCCTCAAAAGAGATTAAAGCGAAGGTGGGGTTGGATTATGGTATTTTTATTACCAAAAGATTCACTGTAGTATACTCTATCAGCCTCTTGGATAAAACTGACATCAAAACGATACTTTCTGATGACCTCTCACCCTCCGTAATTTTTAATAAGTTTTATGAAATGATAAATGGAACTAAATTATCCTAACCCATCTGAGTTCTTCAAACACCTTTTGAGTTAGCTTTTGTATTTTTTGTTATGTGTCATTCTCTTGCATGGTTTTCACAGCAGTCTCTTTCTCTCTTCGTGTTCAATTTTCTTGGAAAAGCTTCAATCTTAAACTAAGCTCTGATGAATTAAAAGAGGGCTCGATATCTTCTACAGAACAAGCGTTTATAAACCTCAAAGCTCTTACTAACAATCCTGAAGCATTCTGTCTTTCTTCAATGCTTCATCAATTATACTACTCTTAAAAATTCTCAGGAAAGACATAGATGGAGCTTCAGATGGAATCAACGGATATTTTTCTGAACATTCAACATAGCTCCAGTCCCGCCCAGACTATTCGCGACTAACTTCACTTATCTACCTTAAAGGATTAAGAATCGATTACAGTCACAAACGCATTACTCCGTGCAATGAACATTTATAATATATATAGATCATAAATAATCATTGTCTCGGATGAAGGTAATTAGTATGAGGAAATAAAAAACGGTGATACTGTTATATTTTACCGATGCCAATATTCTGAGGATGCCGGCAGTGGAGATAAACTCATTTTCGGGTAATTAATTATTTTGTGTATTGTCTTCTTTTATTTATCTTGCATAAATTTAAAATTGGTAAATTTAAATGACATAAAGCAAAAAATATGTATCTTTGATTGTTTTTAAGAGGTAAAATATCTAAGGTTAAACCGCATATATCGCACAACTTAATATGCTAAGTTAAAATTCAATTCCATCGTTTGAGGTAAAATATCTGTGAAATATGAGATTACCTTAAGGCGTTGAATATTTCTTTTCGAAGAAAATGTTAGCAGCCTGCATACTAAGAATCGAATCTCACAACAAATACTATTTTAGAATTCAATTTGCATGGAACCTTAAAATTCAATGCAATATTTGAGGAAAAGTAATACATCAACACTGTTAACCGTCATTAGAGATTTTCATATTGAAAAAATGCTCCTAGTAAAGAAATTGAACTACCTTGAGCTCATTATGGAAAGGTGAAAATTAAATTAGTAAACAGAACCACTGTGAACGAAATTTGGTAACTAGCTGTAACTTAAAAAAATTAAACAAGTATTCTATTCTCCTTACAGATACATATTAGTCTACCTGGAAATGATCTGCTGTTATGGAAAATCCACCAGAACTGCGATGATGATAAAATATCCCTCGCTCCTGATAATATAGCATTCAAGTCCTTGAATCAGGATACGACTTTATCAGCCATTAAAGGATTGAAAAATAACCAATAGAAATATGATTGACCTTTGCTTTTTCTTTCCCTTTATGACACACGAGTCTGTAACTCTGTTTGATTTGTGTTTGTAGCTCTGAATAAGTTACTGTAATTATAATACGAAAGAATATATCAGTATATCTTAATCAGCAAGAAAAATTTTTTGTACTTTTTCCACAAATTAATTTTATTATAAACATAAGACTGTAAAACACACACGACTAGTTTCGGAGATTGATCTCCATCTCAATGATGAATGATTCAGCATTGGACCCCCTATGAAGATGGAAGCATTGTTTCCGAAATGTACTTCGGGATTCTGAAGAACTGGGACCGCTAAACGATTATCCGTTTCCCGGGAATCGCCCTTAGACGGTCGCCGCTTTCGGCGCTTGGAGAACCTTTGTCTCTTAATAAAATTTCTAGATCAGGCCTGTACAAATTATGGCCAACTGGTCATATGCCCTCAGGGATTCATCCTCCGACCCGTATGAATTTTAGAAATCTTCATTATTTACACAAATTTGTCATTATTTAAAACTTACCAATAACAGGCAGCAATCATAAATTAGCCATTGAAGAGAACTTTTAATGTCATCCACCCCTTATCTTTTCTAAATACGAATAAGAAAATCTAACGAAGGGAATGAATAAAAAGATGTATTTTACTCTGTAAATAATTCACATTTCCATTAAATTTTAATAATAACATCCCCGCTAATTTATAATCCTCTTTTCTTTTACTGAGAGCAAATTTAGGAAAATAAGTACATGAAATTTTAATCTAGTCATCAATTATAATATGTACGACATGGTAAGGAATTCTCTGGTAGTGTTTTATGTTTAATTAATTATTCTTCTCGATTTATATAAATAAACGTAATAACCAACCATAACCAAAATTCTTCATTTACGCGGTCGTTTTCGTAATATGCAATCCCATTCCATTCCATAAATAGAGGGTTCTGCATGCCTTGACTAAACATATTAGAATGGTAACTAAATTAATTTTTAGAAATCAGTAAAACTATATTGCAGCCTTGAATGCGTCTATCAGCGATGTGTAAATTTTTTATTATATTCTTGATACTGTAAACAACACAAGAAAATTAATGGAAATGATAAGCTGTATTAATCTGGTAATTCAAAATTTTACAAGAAAGGTCAAACGTAATTTAGAAGTAAAATGAATTTTTTACGAAATAGGAAATATTGATCGCATTTTTTATACGTAGCGTTTAATTTTAGCTTTTGTTTACTTTTCTGCGTGTAAATTTTATTTTTATTTTGTTTGATCGTTTTTCTGCAACAAATTTCATGAATACGCTTGGCAGTTTCTTTAATTATTCCTGATGATACTAGAACCTCCGAAACTATTTTCATAAATTCAAACTACAAATCTATGTAATATACTTGTGCAATTCTAGATTAAATGGAAATTTCAATTATCGGTGTTAAAGGATCGATCTCTCTCTACCTACCTACTCCTATGATAAACAATATGAATTAAGCCCTCAGAGAGATCTCAAAAACAGTTTACCAGATGCGATTTCCAATTCATTTACGTTAGGGTAATTCAATTATTCCAATATCCGCAACTAAATGACTTGTCATTCAATTTCGTCCAGGTTTACTAACAGTTGGATATGGTGTATTTTATAGCCAAGCAACGTTTATTTTACAGATTAAATAAAATTTACCCTAAATATTAAGTAATATCTAAAAGATTGTCACGCTAGTACAGACCGATGATACTCACAGATATCAATTTGAATCCCATGTTCGAGAACTCAGGTTTTGATTCCTCTGCTAAATGATGAGTGTTCCGATTTTCCAAGTTGACCTCAGAGTTACCTAGCTACGAGTGACTTCTTGGGTTAATAAATAAAAGAAATGAAAATAAATAAAACTTCGGTAAAATAAGGAAAAATGCTTTATAGTCCTGAGCTAAGTCGTTTTATTTTTTTTCTCTAAGCGATTACATTATTCTCTCGATCCGAATGGCTATCCCCAGGAATTTCTTCCTGGAATTGTCAAATATGCGGTGATAAGATAATTACAATTTCACATTTATCACTTCGTTGGGCGGATTGGTGATTTTAAGGTAAACGCCGAATCTATCATGCGTATTATTTAACATTTTTACGTAACATTTTTTCCTCAATACATATTCCTATCTAAAGGAATTTTTCCTTGGAACAGTCATAAAGCTGATAGGAAGTGGGTCTGTGAAAGTATAATTACGCTTTCACATACTTCGTCATAAAAATCGAGAGATACCTAATATTCTTTGTCTTTCGTTCAGAATTCGTATGGACGTAAGTTTGATAATACTTTCATCACCATCTCGTTATGATTTTTTCTCTTCTAAATAAGCCAGTGTTGGGTGAAAATGAACCAGTTCTCTTCCTCCTTTTCTCCCTAAGAATCACTCCTCAAGGGACTATGGCCACTTCCATGCATCCTCTTCCATTTGTAAAATAAGAACTTTTCAACCTGTTTGCCATAACAGAGCGTTGATTGGGTTTTCTTTGACAGTTTTTTGATTTCGACTCGACGGTGATTTCTTCCATAGTTTAATATAAACCATCTTCGTGCGGAATCTAAATTAAATTTCATCTTATCCTCGAGAAATTTGGAAATATTTTGGAATTTCTGTGATAATGGTACCATCAGCTGATTTCCTTGTGGAAATCGAGTTGAATCATACATATTTCATCATAGTTAGAGTTAGTTCGATTATTCTAAGGTTGTTGATGTACTCACATTTGTATGGAAGCAAAAGAGTATGATGTTTTTCTCTTAATATACTCGTAAAATGCGTTACAGTGTGTTTACCAATTTGAAAATCACTTGTCTTTCCACGACTCACCAGATCTCAAATATTCAAATGCGAAAAATCATCCAAATATTCTACTGTCTGAAACGAAATATAACTTTATGTATAATTCAACAAAATTTTTTCCTCTATCACGCGGAATATTTGATCTTTTATTTACTGTATTCGTATCTAACTGAAAATAAGGTAAACAGTCAGCACTACTTTTTAAGTTCTAAAATAATATAGTTGCAAAATCTCTTTTCCATTCTACTTTTATCACTTTTTGTAAAAAATTCATATAAGAAAAACCGGATTCTCACGATATCAACTTCTGAATAAAATATTACTAAGTATGTTCGATGGTGATAGGAAACGAGAAATTCAGACGTAGGCGGGAACTGAATAACTATCAGCGTAGTGGCAGATAATATTTTCCCTGTCCATACATAAAGAGTTGCAAAGTGGTTCCTTCTAAACACTGCAGAAAGTATTGGGAAGTACAAAGGTGAAACATTTTTCGCTTTAAATATGGAAAAGAAATGGAATGGTAACGTAAGTGAAAAGACAAGAGTTTCAATGTATAATATACCGTATCTAATGATCGTTATTTGCAAACTTTCATCCTGTAAGTAGCAATATCTGTATTTTAAATCGTTATAGTTGCCAATTCACAGTTCTTGCCGCTAGATTTAGCGACTTTCCTTTCAGCAAGTATTTTTTATTTTAGCGACTATTCTCTACATATGCTCTGTTATGTAGATCCTCCTTACATACTTGTAACATTAACTGTTTGGTTGGCATAAAAATCGAAATGGCATCACGTTATGGTGATAATATATAATAATAAGGACAATCCTGAAAAATTATATACTCAAAAGATGGGATATGAGTAATCATATTCTTAATTACTTGTTAGCGACATTTTTGTCATTTTAGCTACTTTTTGCCACGTTTTAAGCTTTCAGTAGCGTCATAATAAAAAATAAATCGAAATCTCTGTGCACCGCTCGTTTGAATCATTCCCAAGCATCCGCTACCATTATCTTGTAAAATATCCGAGGGATTCTTAGAAATGTATCTGTATGGAACTCTATGTTTGATGAGAAAAGAAAGTTGTGAATATCTTCATCAAAGTTACGAGTAAATCGTATAAGGCGCTAAACAAAATCATTGCTTTCTTTAACACAGTGCATAATTATCTTAGTGGTGACAATTAGCTTAGGAGCCGTGGTATCTGCAGGAAATTGCGGACGGCCCTTCGGTTGTCCGAATTGTGCCGCAGTCTCTTGCCTTCCTGTCTCCGAAATAAAATGCAATCCTCCAAATCGTGTTGATCCCAACGGAGATAGGTGCGGCTGCTGTCCCGCTTGCGTTAAGAGACCTGGTAAGCCTCGAGACATGCCTGGCGCAGCATTACATCCTTTTATCGTTTTTAAATACATTCGTATGAATAAAGCATACATTCCAGCATTCTTTATTCAATATCTACAATGTCCTCACATATAATATATTGGTATTAGAATCATTTAAATGTATGTATATGCATAGCCGTATGTACTGTTTCTATCCAGACAGTCCTGGCTTGGAGGTATGGTTCTGTTAAAAGTTCTCGTTCTCCGACGACGTGGTAGTTTTTTTTCTAAATATCGGAATATTCTGGAATGGAAATGAAAAATGATACAAGGAAAAAAATGAAATGACAATGTGTCGCTGCTCATTCAATATTAATGTCTGACTCTTATAATTGCTAAAAGATAGTTTAAAATTAAGGTCCTGATTTTGTCCCTGTTAGATTCTCTTCATATCTTGATATATTCTGGTTTGTTGCTATCGATATATGGTATATATGTACATTATTTAATGTTAGTCCTTCCCTCTTCAGAAGAAACTCCGTGTCCGCCAGACATCTGTCAACGAGTTCGCTGCCAAATGGTGGATATGGAAACTTGTAAACCGCCTCATTTCTATATAAATTTCAAAGGAGGCCCTTGTGGATGCTGTCCTACCTGCGATGCAATAGATGGTTTGTGATAGATGAAATTGTTTACTCACTAATATGTATAATCTCCTAGAGACGTTTACTCATTCACTTAGTTTATCACTCTGTAATAGTACTTTGTTAATTGTAAAAGAATAATAATAATGGAATGAAATAAAATGAAGTTGTTTCATCGATGGAAACCTTGAAATTGTTCACTCACTTAGATGTATAATCTCCTAGAGACGTTTACTCATTCACTTAACTAAGTCTGGGAACACTTAATGATTTTCGGGAATCAGCAACGGAAATATTTTCGATAGATGACGTTCCGTCGACGCTTCTGTTGGCCTCTTTAGGTCAACAATAGCCTTGTCGGAAAGACTTTCATCGCTTTTTTCCTAAAATCGCCGATTTACATGGAGTGTATGGAGTACTGATGCAGAGAAAACCTTCACTCTAGGAACACTCCCATCTAAGAATTCGAATGGTGGTTATAAATTTGAAAGAGGATAACCATGGACTAATGTTGGCTTGATAGTTTCCCATGATGCCTTCAGAAGTGGCAAGATTACTTACTCCATGAATCAACAAGGACAGAAGACGAGAGGATCATTCGTTTCGCCATCATGTGGCCAAAAGGGCCGGATTTTATCTTGATGAGGTCCTATATAAAGCTACATCAAACCCTGAGGCCCCTACCGTTTTAAATTACAGAAGAAAATCCCAATTTTTTAAAAATATATGCATATTTTAGATTATGGATGCATCAGTTGAAATGAAATTATACTTAGGGAAAAAATACGATTTCTGAGACCTAGCATATTGAGGCCCTTACCTGTAACTTATTAAACCTATACCTAAACTAGTACGTACGTAACGTAAGTGCATCATTTCTACGCCCGCGTGGCAAAAATTTTCATTGGCATTTATTTTATAAGAACATTAGGTAAAATAAAAATAATCGATTTCAGCCATGGTAAAAGACGTGGACCCATTCTGTTTCTTTCTATAAGTATTCATAAGGAAAGCTTGTCTTGTTTATCAACTGGAATTTCTCTGTTTTCATCCTGCTACGTTATGGGCAGCTTAATTTGACCCAAGTATATGAATTTAAATATAACACTTGAGATAAAAAAGATACTATACTGTGTATTCTCGAATCTAAGACTCGCCCTTTTTTGCGTTTTCAGATCTGCCTAAAGTCGCTGCGTCTTAGATTTGCGTTATCGTAAAACAAACATCGAAGAGAAAAGTCCTTACGTATTACGATTAAACTCAACTGAAATTAGCTTAAAGTTTAAAGCTATCATTCAGTTATTCTCGCTCCAGCTAACGTCGTTTCCGAAAGTTTAGTAGTCTCCAAAGACAGGATTTTGCAAACATGCTTACGTCCAGAAGATGCAAGCATACTCACGAGACCGGTCTCGTATTAAAGTTTTTGTGGAAAATTATCAAGTCTTCATGATTGGTTTTGTACTTCCACGAAGTCACATCTTCCTATATCGATTTCATGGTCATTAGCAATCATTAAGTTTGTCCGGTCGTGTTGACACACGCACCGCGGCTAATACCGTAGAATACCTCTTAGTAAAAAAGAAAAGAAAGATAAAGAAAGCGGTTCTAGAGAAACCGCGTTACCATTTTTTCCTTCTGTGAGGCTTCAACAAATCGGGTTCGTCTTAGATTTGAGAACATACAGTGTTTAAGTATCTTTAAGAGTGTGAATGAGACTGATTTTGAAGCCAAAACATAAGAAATAACCACGAACAATCGGTGTTATGTAAGGTTTTGGAAATGAAGGAAACAAGGCAAAGTTCAAGGAAACTAAAATTGAAAATAATAAAGTACTAAAAGTTAAATTAAGGATGTAAGGAGCTTAAGGCAATTTTAAAATTAATACCTCCCAATCAAAAAAGGGAAAGACCAAGTAATAAATAATCTACATAATTAATTTTTGATACTCAGTATTTAATAATAGGCCTTCCTTTAGCGACGCGACAGTCGCTGTTGACGTACAAGATGTAAATGATTTCTCCGTTGCATTATCTAAATTTGTTTTTTGACTCGGGTTCAAGGTCTAATAATTAATCGTGATAATCGACAAAACAAATTCAATTGAATAGCGAAAGATACAGTTAATGATCTTGAAAAATATGAATTCAATTCGCTGCTTCTAAAATCTGCCCATGTATGGACGTTTACTCGTGTCACTAACGCTCATTATCACACTGAATCTGATAACTCAATAGGACATGTTGATGGTAGATGGTACGCATTAGATTGAGACTTTATAACGGTAAAAATCTTCCGCAGGAATCCTATAGACAGAACTCAATTACTTCGACCTCTTCAAGGAAAACGATTCAAGGATCCTAAAGAGGCCATTCATAATGAACTGTCATCATTAGTACGAACAAAGATATCATTTAACGACTCAGCAGCGGCACGCTCTGCTGCATATTAGTTGCCCAAGTGTCTCTGAAAGGGCGTGCGTGATAAGGAGAGCTAACGCGACCCGACACGAGGCTTACATAAAAATAACATTTTAGTAGAAGAGTACGAAGTTCTATTTCCTGTGTATATATCATAGGGTACTCTGAAAGAGTGAATCTCATTCGCAAGTGAGGAGTTTTACCAAACAGTCAAGATGGGATTTAAATCGTTGAAGGTAAGTATCATAATTTCTGATATTATAATTAACATTTCTTGAGCAGTTCGAAGATGATTTTATGTTTTCAATGCATGATAGTATGAAATTACATTTTATTGACTCTGAATCCTCTTTTATTGAGTATAATTCATAGTGAGATATTTAGAATGAAGATGAATTAAAGATTACTTGTACAGTTGAATCCATTAGTATAGATGTAATTTAAGCTTGATATCAATTTCATATCTTTTATATATTTGATGTTTTTATGAACTACTTGTTGTTAACTCATCCTTTATTTAAATCAAATTTTCTTCCCAATAACTTTTCAGTTGAGAAATTCTCGATCCTATAGCCCTTGTAATAATTCTTAGCTTCGATATTACTGCTCACTTTCTGTTATTCATAATTTCCGTATGCCATATAACTGCAGTACATCCAAGGTTAATAATTTTATGTCATGTACACTGGCCTAACAAATTGAGTTATTCTTTTGGAGTGACACTGAAAATGTAGTTAATAGTAATCTTGCTAGTTGAATATTAAATAGAATGCAGACTTGGTAACCCATGCTTTTCATTGGTCACAGGCCAGCATTGCTGTTCTATTTATATTGACATTATGGACCATGGTGCCTCCTGCATGGTGCATTGTCTGCACTCATAATATTTGTGATTCAATACAATGCTCTGAAGTTAAGGCAGAGAACTGTCCTCCAACAAGAGGTTATATTAAACCTAATGGAGGATACTGTGGCTGTTGTCCAAAATGCATTACTTATCTAGGTAAGGAAATTCTGAATATGAATACCTTCGATCTTACCAAATCGGTATTTCACGTATTAAATTAAAAGTAATTTCAAGTATTCATCACATTTAAAAAAATTGCAATCATCACTTTCCATACAATATTTTGTACTGTGTATGGTATCACATTGGTACGTTTATAGAAGATTCTGTTCTAGTTCTGATGATCTTAAGGCCTGTTTACATGGTGCATGAACTTGTACAAGTTAATGTATGAACCATTTCATGCATGAAATTATATATGTTTGTGTGAACAGAATCCAAGAATGAACATTTATATGGTGCATATTTTCAGACAAGTTTTTACACATTTTCATGAAGCACATATTCATACAAGTTTCCACACATTTTTCATGAAGCACATCATGCGACTGCTTTTGTTTTCCCTCTAGAAGCATTCATTTAAATGTTTCAGTTATATCAAGAATTTTGAAATAGGTAATTTAGGACGTATTCCATTAAAGTTTTTCTGTATATTAACTCTCATAATGTATATCTGAGAGCAGAAACATCACTTTTAGCAAGCTTCCTTAGGTGATATGGTATGTTTACCTGTGAGTTGTTTCTTACAAGGTGTGGCTATTAAGTAACGAGACTGAGGCTGCTACAGAAATAAGGCTCATGCATCAAACGCTAGCAACCGACAGTTGTTTATACTGAAGCCTTCTCTTTCAAATGCAGTACCTCTCACTTCTGTAAACAAATTAGTATAGCCGTAGCCTTCGTTTTCACTAGAGTTGTTTTTATGTTTCTCCGGAAAAATGTTAAGTGTAACAATAGAGCAACAAATTGATGTGAAATTTCACAAAAACTTGGAAAAACTGTTACTGAAACTTATGATTTATTGAAAGAAGTGTATGGCAATGAATGTTTATCGCATGCACGTTTTTTTGAGTGGTTAAAATGTTTTCAAGATGGCCGAGAAGATATTCAAGATAATTCATGCCCGGGTCACCCTTCCACGTCAAAAACAGATTACAATATCGAAAAAATCGGTAATCTGATTCGATCTGACCATCAGTTAAGTATTCGTGCAATTGCTGAAACTGCAAGAATTGATAAAGAATCTGTACGGGAAATTTTACATTACAATTTGTGGAAGGACAAGTCATGGGTTCTCCATCAAGACAATAAGCCATCTCATTCCGTGTTGTCTGTGAAGAGGTTTCTAGCCAAGTACAGCATCCCAGTGTTAGACCATTCACCTTATTTGCCAGATCTTGCGCCGTGCGACTTCTATCTGTTTCCTAAGGTGAAATCTGCATTAAAAGGAACAGGATTTGAGTCCGTTGAAGTTGTGAAAAAGAAATTGGCATGTGACCTCAAGGAGCTGTCAGAAAAAGACTTCCAGCTCTGTTTTGAATAATAGAAAATTTGCATGTAGATGTGTAGGGATAGAGGAGGGTTGTATATTGAAGGTGATAATAAGTAAATATGTATCAAATCAAAATAAATTGTTTTACAGCGTCAGTCTTGTTATTTAATAGCCACACCCCGTATATCTTGAGCTCTACTATATTTGATCTCTGCTTTCATCTTATGACCATTTTGGACTTCTTTCTCCCATTTTCAACCTTCACAACTCTTTGGACGTCTCCCTCCTGTTTTCAATCCTGGCATGTTTAGGACTACGGTCCAAGGAATTGCGAGTATGTATTGATTTTATTAGCGCATTTAATCTCAACATCCTGACATGTATCTTTATGAAGCAAGTATGATAACACTGTCATAGCTTTATATCTTTGGCTGAACTTAAAAGGCTTAAATTTTACATCAAGAACAGTCCTTAACGTGCCAGGGTTGAAAACAGTGGAGAGAGGTCTGAAGTGCTGCAAAAGTCAATAAAGGGGGGAAGGAGGATCAAAGAAGTGAAATAGTCAAACAGGAGAGGATATTTCAAATGTAGTTGAGGTTAAATATATTTATAAACACCAAGTCTCAAGTAAACAAAATGAAGAAGCTAGCTGGAAGTGATGTTTCTGTGATCCACCACTAGGAGGCTCTGAGACATCAAAATATACAAATGTATGAACCGAAATATATAAACATGTTCTATTTTTTGTTCATGCATTCATGCATTTGTACAAGTTTGTGCATTTACACATTGGATATGAAGATCTTCATCTCTGTCTAGTACAATTCTAAAGTCTGTTTATCATTGATATAAACCATCTTATTATTTGAATCATTAACTTCAAATATAAGCCCTGACTTGATAGAAAAAATTACCAGCGTTATTGGCATCTTCTCAAATTAATGGTAGGACTATCCTCCTTATCTGTAACAGCTATATTTTTTAAATAAACTTTAATTAATTGGTATATTTTGAATTAATAATGATTATCATTATTATTAATTCAGAATATTGTTTACCACAGACAACAAAAACCTCAAATCTTTTTAGAATATATTTCTTTCCTTGCGGCTCTAATTTAAATATTCAAATTACATTAATCAAACATTCCAAGGGGGGAGTGGTAGAATAGAGGTAGGGGGAGAATAGTGGAAGATAATTGACCAATAAATTTATAATAAACCAATAAATTTGTTTGTATATACCTCTTTAAAATTCTGAAAGACTTTAATAAGAGGGTAATGCTTGTGTTTTTTGCCATAAATGGCTGAATCTTAAAATGCTATGAATTCATATGGATACTCAGAATTACTGAACTCAGTTGCCTTCAATAACATTTGTTATATATTAATGGTCACTCCTAATATTACATCCCAGTTAATTTTGCTATAATGCTTTTCCTGTTAAACTGAAAGTAGAATACATCAAGATGTGTGGCAATATCTATAAGGCATGCATATTCCTTACATTATATCATTGTAATGCAAAGGTATAGATGATACTTGTTAACTGTAACTTTGTAGAATAATAATTTCCATATTCTTTATATTCCTCTTTGTATAAAGATGGAAAAATGTGCAGTATATCAAATAGCAAATTGTTAGAATTTCAAGTAAAGATATTTCAAATTTGGTTTGTTTATTAAGTTTTGCCTGTTATCTATTTGCTTTTCTTTTTTCAGGAGAAAATCACATATGTCGATACACATTTGATTTTACAACACCTATATCAGCTGAATGTGGGCCAGGGCTGACTTGTAAGGACAATAAATGCCAGAAAATATCCTCAGACTCTGAATCAAATGAATCATAATGGTTGTTCTATTCCATTTCTTTGATCGTTATAAAGTGATTCACTATGATGGAAATATTCTTACATTCGCATTCTCAATGTAGTAATTACAAGCATGATAATTTTTATGATCTCTTCACTGCTTTAATTTGATCTGTTTGGTGAAGGATTTTATTAAAATTTTAAAAATTCAAATAAATGAAGATTCTATCATAGCAATACATGATTCCTGACATCTTTTTCACTTTGACTTAGGTTTTTCTCAAAAGTATGACTTAACCTGAAAATAAACCCAGCACTATTTTCCAGGATGTTTTTAATATAAGCCCTAGTTGAGACAGTTGGATTTTTATGTCTAGATAGACGAATGGAAGGTAGACAACTTATATTATGAGAAGGATGGACTTATTATTATATAAGTAATGAGAGAATACATTATAATGGTATTTAAATAAATTATTAAATGACATTAATGACAAGAAATATACTTATATTTTTGAACTTGAATAAATAATGCATTACATAAAAATAAGATTCCTTAAAGTAAGCAATGAGTTATCTTTAGGAGCAAAATTTAATATATGACTCAGTCCTCCTTTTATAGAAGTACAGTATCATGATGACTTTTTACTTCATACATCTATTGCTGGTGATTTTTCTTTTCAGTTTTTGAGTAGATTTTGATAGACTCAAATTTTTACAAATGAAAAAATTCCTACGGTATTCAATGATTACATTTAGATATGTTTAGACTAATGACATACATAGAATCAAATGAAGTTAGTTAATTTAAGAACTAGAGTTTTACAAATTCTCTTACTATGACTCAAGAGTTGATAAGCCAAATATTTCTCCCCGTAAAATGAAGTTTTACTCCAAAAATATCAAATTTTGGCTCCAATCATAAGGATATTCCAAATAATTCCTGTTGTTGGAAGGATAGACAGTAAGGAATGATTCAGTCAATTTGCAGATGAATCATCTGATAATGGATGATGTGTCTTGTACTGCGTCTTGCATCCCTCACCCTCCTCTGATTTGGAGGTGCCCTTGGGACTATCCAAGAAGAGTCATAAGGAAGGCATTCTTTGAGCTTGAGGCCTTCAGCTAACTGATGACTGATGCCTTAGAGACTGATCTTAATAATGAACAAGAACAATTTGTAATTTTTCCACAAATTTTTATTATAAACAATAAAAGACAGTAAAACACGTATTTTCCCACCTGTCTTGATTGTTTATATTATACTTTATGTTTTTGCTAGGTCACTTGATGATGGAGATCAATCTCTGAAACTAGTCGTGTTTTACAGTCTTTTATTTTTTATAATAAAAATTTGTGGAAAAAGTACAAATTGTTCTTGTTCATTATGGCATATTTCCACAAGACATCGCCGAAGACTGTGAATTTTAGACTGATCTTCAATCATTCGGCCATGTTTAATTCTTCATATCTTAGCAATAAACATTCTCAGTCAAGCCTACTTAAATGTTTTCCTTAATATTCCTACAACACTATTTTACCTGAATCAATTTATTCTTTATCAATTAAAATTTTGAACTTTTAATTTTCTTCTGATATTGGCATCTCTCTTTATTGAAAGAAATCTTTAAATTAAAAGCAGCTAGATCTAAAGTAAATTCAGAAAAATGAATGCTGCAGCTGATGAATGTCATTTATAAAATCTAACAGAGAGTCTCCAAAGAGGGGTGCAAACTATTTTGCATTCATTGCTATATGTGCACCATGGGTAATAATGAATGTGGAAGAACAATAGCTGACATCAGACTTATCTCCTAGCCAAAATGCACATAGCATCCAAAACCAATCATAAAGCTCTTTTCAGAGTCTTCTGACAAGATATATCAAACCTTGCCTTCAAATTTTCCAACTGAAATTTGAGGTACTAAGCAAATAAAAATACAAGACGAAAAAGATTTTACTAAAGAAATGTTATTGTAGCCACTATCCAAGAAACACAAGGTAAATGGTGCCAATCCTTAATCAAGGAATGTGTGCTAAAAGCATACTAGAAAATTCTAGTAAACAATACATCATAGAATTGTGTGTATTGTACAAGCCTTAAGCTAAATAAATAAATAGTTCCCAAAGTTTTCCCAATTTAACTTAATTAGTAGTTGAGCCATGATCACAACTTTCAAGTGTGACCATTGCAATGAAATGAGTTTCTTATTGCCCACTGCTTTAGTTTAGAGCTCTTAAGAATTACTTTGAAGAGAATGGAACATGAACGTTAAATACAGAGAGGATTTTTCCTATAATATAAGAAAAATAGTATTACTATAAAATAAAAATATCTAGAAAATATAACTCTTGAAGAATCACATCAATAATTTGTGTAGTATGCTATTTTCATAAACCAAGTATAAACCAGGCTAACTTTATGAGGTCATTTCATTATAAAATAAGAATGCTTGATCCCTCACCTACCATATATCAGTTGTATCCATGAAAGATTTGCTCTCAAACTATCCACAGCATTAATCTTAGATTATTGACTCTGCACACCCTGTATTTCAAATCTTTATATTTCATAAAGATGCATGAAGATATTAAGAAATAGGAGGAGAGATATTAGGATATGAAAGAGGCTGTAGAGATGAAATAAATATGGGATATGCAAAAATTTGTCATAACTAATGAACAGGAAGAATTTAAAAGGATTACCCCTCTATAAAGAAGGTAATATACTTAGATAGCAGTGGAGTAGCAGCCTTTATATTTTAATAACAATTTGAGAGGAAAGTATTTCATTTTAAGTTATGGTTAAAAATAGGAAGATGAGTTTTGAACAGCAGAGTTATGAGGGCTAAGTATATGAATAGAAAGTTGGTGATTTAGGATAAAATATTTAGTGATTTACAAAAGTATTTAAGAGGTTTTGGGAACATTTCAGGGTAAGCTATGCATCTAATGGATTGTTCAATGCATAAATAAAATAAATTTAAAATATGAAAATGAGATAATAATACACATGTAAGAATATCAAGAGATGTGAATGGTGTTGGTTTATAGATATATGGAACTCCAGGTAAAAGGCTAATTTTTGATTAATTTTGCACACAACATCATTAGTTCTGAATCTGAAGACTGTTTTGTTGTAGTCCCATTCTCAATCATGATCTATCTTAACAATTCCTCTTTCAGCTCCAATACTGTTTTAAGGAGACATGCCATAGCACATGCATCTAACATGCACCAGATTAAGCTTTCTCTTCTTTTCATCAATGCTTTCTGTAGATTTTATTTGTTAAAAGAACCTTGATTAATGTAGGCTGTCCATTTTATTTCTGTTGTCCTTTGGTAACAACATAGTACTTATATTATAATATTGTTTTTAATAATTTTCTCTCCTACTGTTAAATTCTATGTTTCACTACTCTAAAAAAGGACACAAAAGAATAGTTTCACAACTGTCCACTTTCCTTTCCATTCTCTGGATGGAGTTTTTTTTTTACTGAGGCTCTGTAATGCATAGAAAATGAAGCTGATTGTGTGAAATTTGGATTAAGAAATGTAGACTAATGTCCAATCTTCAAAAATTTGTTTTTGATTATTTGTTATATCAATGTTTTTATTCAGTAATTGAGTTCTTTTGTTGCAACCCTGGTTAAATTAGTTTCAATTGAAATCTCATTTGATTTTTTACCAAATTCTCTTTTATATTACTATTGTATAAACTGGTGGTATTAAGCTGGTGCTGTATCAAACTGTTGATTGCCATGTAAGGAAACATTTGAAGCTAGAGCTATAAAACCATACTTAATGCCCTGAATTTGTAATGTTAATTAGAATGTGTATGATTATATTAGCAATATTTTTCTATTATATATATAACATATTTGTTAATATTAGCATAAAAATCCATATTCAAAATCTTGATTTTGATGGTAAGTATATGCTTTTTGCCCTCTAATTCCCTGAGCAGAGACAGACACATGGGGGTGGGGAAGAGGGTAATCATTCCCCCCCCCCCCCTTGAATTGACTTCTTCTATTGTGTGGCCGAAATATATATTAAAAAAATATCTGGAAAGAGAGCCATTTCATTTACATATAAATATTAACCAACTGTAAATCTTTTGTATTGTTTTTCTCTTAGTTTACGATTTTCTCTACAATTAATGTCAAATTCTGCGATGAAAACTTTATCTCAGACATAAAATTATCCCCCTAAAGACTTCGTGAACATATTGCTGTTTAGGTTTCCATTATTTCTTTTCAAAATGGGAGAATTTTTTAAGAGATAGATTTTATATATATTCCGAGGGTAACATTATAAAATCGAAACCAGGTAATACTGACTAGCGAGGAAGCAGAGATGCCAATTTTATATTGAAATTATACCTGAACGTAATCCGTGATGAAGCTAAACTTTGCAAAATTCAAAAGATAACGCTATATTAAAATTTCAGTATTAAAGGGGTTGATATTAAAATACTTACTAATAATATCTTGTATTAATACTCCATACCAAACGTATTGGAGAGTCCATAGACAACAAGGTAGGTTTGTAATTTCCGAATAAAAACTAATAGTACGCAGAATTAAAAAAAAGTGCTGGTTATTGAGGTGGTAACAAAACAGAGAAATGTCATTACACAAGCGATTGAATTGCTTAACCGACTTCTCTAAAAGATTCGTGCACGTGTAAATTTCTGTGTTTGTCATTCGTATGAACATAAATTTACTCTTAAGATTAAGTGCAGTCGTAATCTAGTGATGATAATATTCTAGCCTCAATGTGTCACAGTTAATCATGTTTTGGCAAACTTCTTTCTGAATCAATAATAAGCAGAAATCCCTATCTTACATTATTTCCTTCCTTGTGATCATCGACCATGACCAATAGACTATTATAAGTTGATGATTTTAAGTGAATTTTAATGTTTTTTATACACCGAAACAGTGTGAAAACTAAAATTAACCTACTAATCCTTTCCATAAATGAACGCTTTAAGATTTCTGTAACTTGAATACGAAATGAATATTTGAAAAGTAATTATTTTCCATTTCAATCAATAAATATAGGTGATAGGCACCAATAAAATAAAAATATGGTATGCAACAGGAGAAAACAAGTCGAAGGGAATTTTTGAGGTTTGAATGCCATTTGGATGTCTGCTTTCCCCTTAGTTATGTTGAATATGCGCTATTCTACTTGTGAATTTTATGCTTGACGAGAAATTGTACCGTATCAAAACCAGATGAATAGAAAAAAATTAACTAAAGTCATGTTTGGCTTACGGCTACATAAATAACAAAGCTTTCCATGAATTGTATGGCAATGCACTACTGCAAATACGTGTTTCAAATCTACGAATTATAGAATGACAACTTTCGCATAGGAAATGAATGGAGAATTATGATAGTGGGGGACGAAGGAAAAAGGGGCGTGGAAAGTTAGAGAATTGAGACGGGTATAAGTTAACGGAGAACGGAAAGAAAGGAAGACGAAAGAATGAAAGAAAGGGGAGAGAAAAGAAAGAGGGAATGTGTGTAGTGGACGAGGTGGAGTTTCCAGGAGGCGATATTCGTTTTTCATCTTTTTTTAATTCCCCGAGTGGGAGGAGGTAGCGGGGGGGTAGAGAGATGGTTTTAAAGCCGTGGGAAAGATAGTGTGGCATCGGTCAGCACCAACCTCATACGCTTTTTCCAGTTTGTTCATTTCCATGGCTTGTTCTTCTTTTTCTGTCTTTTGCATACTTTGCCTTCCGCGAGGAGATTCACCCCTTCCCTCCGTCTCGATGGGGTCGCCGGCATATTCTGAATTCCTCGAACACGAAGCACTATGGAGAAATTAAGGGGAGGAGGCGTGGGAGGGGAGGGAGAATGTATCGGAGTTGGCGGGCATTTTTCGGATGAGTAGAGTGAGTAAGTTAGATGGACATTGTGGTGGGACGAAACGTCTTGTTGGAGGAATGGGAGGCTGATGGCCAGGAGAGAGGACGGGATGAAAGTCGAATAAAGGTTCCTTATGCGGTTGCTTCCTTAATGGTTATCAACTCATTTTATTACCAGTTTATCGCGCAGTTCCCGGTTTTACGTAACTAGACTCGGTGGAATTCCTCCCCCGACCACGTATTCCCTCTATATCGCTTCCATCTTCCACTCTTCCTGCTACTTACTCCTCCGCCTGGTATTTGCTTTAAAAGAAGAGAAAGTTTTTCCATATGTTTATTTCACCGAGGTTTACTGCTCGTTAGGATCTCAAATCCTCTGACCGAGTCAAACTTTCTCCATCTATTCATCGCCATTTTCTTAATCATCTTGCTCTCTACTGCCCTATCTTTGAATCAGATGCGTTTTATCTGATGCCTGACTTTTTCCAACTCAATCGTAATCTAAGGCTATGTGCAAAGAACTTCAACGCCTTAATATGGATGCCCTGCCGCGGACATCATCATAATATTTTGGTATTTTCATTTTATCGTCCTTTTCACTTATTATAAATTATTAAAAATATTAAAAACAAATTATATCCCTTTCTTTTACAATGGAAATTTTTCTTTCTCAGAGTTGTAGGTGTTTTGCTCCTGTTATTTCGAGCTTCAGAATTTTTTTATAACCATTTCATATATGAATATCAATTTTCATGTTTCAGATTCGTCATTGATGTAATGTTAACTCAAAATCGTGATATTTTTGATAAATGCGATTAAATAGTTGGATGTACTTATGTTATTATGCCTGCTGCTGTGTTCCTGAAAGTTATGAGTAACATATTCTCTAAAATTTAAGTCACATCCATTCCAAACTTAAACTGAGATCCCAAGTCTATTGTTTTCATAATTTGTTCCCTTTTACCTTTTATTCGTAAATGTAACCATCCTAAACTAGTTTTGTGCAAATAACTGTTTTAATAGAAACACGGTGTTCATGTTCTTTCAATTAATATTTATGGGCATATATTTAGAAAGTTGATTTTTCCAGTTCCACTACGAGAA
This sequence comes from Pachydiplax longipennis, assembly GCA_036926295.1. Taxonomy (NCBI): domain Eukaryota; kingdom Metazoa; phylum Arthropoda; class Insecta; order Odonata; family Libellulidae; genus Pachydiplax; species Pachydiplax longipennis. Next base: position 26,951,025 of record JAVFKF010000012.1, read on the forward strand.
TACTTCTTGCATCTTGCTATTTTTTTAAGTTTGGCTCGAGAAAAGATTCAATGCTAACTGACTCTTATTAAATTTTCATTCGTGATTCTTAACTCGATTCCATTCGGACTGATCTCTTTTTCTTCTAAATGTAAGCGCGTAAGTTAGAAATAAAATTTATAACTGCAGATGAATGGTAATACCGGTTGAGACATTTGAAAAGAAAGTTTTCGGAGGAATTCTCGGAGGAGGAATTTTCGGAGAAATATGAATGTTTCTTCCATCAACCTCAGCGTGGAAAATATAGCGATTTGAAATTAGAAAATATCGTGTAACAATCAGTTTAGAATGTGTTAATATATCAAAATTAACTATCTGATCTGACTATCTTCTTAACATCTTTTATTCTAAGCATTCAAAATTATTTATATATGAAACAGAAAAAAATTTATAGCCAAAAACCGTATTTTCCTTTATTGATAGAGATTTCATACACGTTTATGTTGCACTCTCTACATTCATTTCATGAAAAATTGACGAAATAATAATGTTACTAATTGTTATGATATTACTAATAATTTCGGATAGATTGAAAACAAGAATACTTAATTATATTTTGATATTAATATTATCATAAGAGATTCACAGGAGAGATGTTTTAAATCTTTATCGCTTACAAGTACGTTGCAATACATAACTGACTGACTGTTAACGGAATTAGTACTCCGTTACGGATCGGAAAAAAATAGAACTTCGTTAAGTCGTTTTTACTCGAAAATCTGCGGAAGAGAAGTCGCATGAATTTTTTCCACAGAAAATTATGACGAATGCCTTTTTTTTTCGATCTCAACAAGGATCAAAGCATATCACATAAATGAGAAAAGGAAGAGTTTCATTCTCGTCACGCACTGTTGCTCTGAAATATAACTTAATACCTGCGGATATGAAAGAGAGAATAAGAAACCTGTTACACCTGACATTAAAATATAAGATGTTCTCACGAAAGAAAATAAGCCCTCTCGAGCCTTAGAGATGGTAAGTATGCACATCTCGGAGCAGTTACTAGTAAAATGCAATCACTACTTCACTATAATTGCTGAGTGCGTTTTCCTTTCAAGGCTCCGGATACGAAAAATTCGTAAACAGATGACAATGATAAGCTGTACACACAAAAAGGAATTTTTATAATTATTTATGCCATCAGTGTTATTGATGAGGACATTTGTTTTAATTTGATTCCATGCGTTTGAACACGCTCTTGTACGGCAATCTATCGAAGCCTTATGGCGTTTACATTTGCAGATTTATATAAATATATATCTTGACGAATGTTTTCAATTAATGTTCTTCCTTATGTATATGCGTAAACAATGATGATACATTATGTTACTTACTGCATGATTGAATTGATTATTACTTGGATGATTTCACTGTTATTTTATAGAGATGTACATAGAAAAAAAAACAATAAAGATTAACGAGCATTCTCCCTGAAGATTAATATTGCGCAATTTATTCTTACGAACACTTATTGACTTCAACGATACAGATTTAGGGTTACCCTTGGCATTATTATTAATGTAAAAACATCAAAGATAGGAAAACACTGTACTGCACCACAAAAATATTACAATCTAACATGTTTACGGAGCTGCATTGTCAGGCGACCTGACCTGGTGACGCTCTGACCTCACCGATGACTAGTTTTTAGTATTTTTGTGGTTTACCAGTGTTATTCAGTAATGTGTTTTTTAGTAATGACTTGCTACTTATTTCAATTTTTTAATTTTTATACATACGAAAACCACGTTAACTTTCTCTGAAGCTAAAAAAAAGCGGGGACCGAAATTTTAGAAAATGCTTGAACTATTACGCTTTAACAAATCTAGTCTAACTACAAGTCACTGAATATGGCATATTTATATTTAGAGAGCATTTACTCCGGTATGCAGGTCTTCATCTTCACCTACGGGTTGAACATTTTCCAGATGTCTTTCTTATTCAACATTTTATACTATCCTTTGTCAATACTATGGCACTCATTCACAGTGCCTTCTTACCGTGATCTTTTACCAAACCCTATCTCAATTTTCTTAGCATTTCGGAAGGCATCAACCTACATAGCGTATCCCTGTCTTATTTATTAGAATTGCTTCCTTTTGAAAATCTTACCCAGGTTTATTTGTACGGTCCATAAAATTTCACTGAGAGTAATCGGCGATTTTTAATGGTTCATCCAAGCATTTTTCATTAAGTTTACGAATATGTTTTTCAGTATTTGCATCACGTTTCACCCGTTCGAGCATAATGTAATTACAGTAAAACCCGCTTCAACGCTCTCGCTTAAGACCCTATCCCACGTAATAAGCCAATAGTTCGTGGATACCCTATCTGCAACTGTGGCAAACAAAGCATACTAAGGAAGCCCCCTATTCGTTTTGAAGGTTCTTAAAGTACTAATTTAAAAGAACTTAAAAACCTTTTGTTTTCCAAATATACTTTGATAAAACTTAGTCATATTCCCGTTAAATCGATATCCCGCTTATGACGGAGTTTTCACTTGTTCCCCTGAAAAGAGTCTTAACCGGGTTTTGCTGTATTTTCTGATATTGCAATATCCATCCTACCGTATCTTTTTGTTTTGATTTCTAATAAATTTTACTGGCCGTATGCCTTTGTTGCCAATTCACTCCTTATCACAATACAAATTTGAAAACTAAAATTAATATTTTGTACATCATATGTAGGATACAAAAAACAATTCAAAGTTTAATGTTGCTTCATGCATTGCATCAACAAAAACATAGATACTGAAGTATATATCTTTAAAAGTAAAGTAACTTTATTTCGGTATTTACATAATTTGTAATCACATTTTTGAAATAGGGTAATTATTACTCAAAGTCAACAAATTGAAATAAGCCAATATAGTAATAATAGGAGAAACTACAACATTTATGGCACCATTCACAATAATTCACACAATCATCTACCAGTAGAAAATCAATGTGCGTAGGCGTCAAATAAATTCGTCGTAAACTCTTTTATATACTTATACGTCGTATATAACTCATTGTATGCGTAAGTACATTCATACAAGTCCAGTGCAGACAAAAAGAACGCGGGCTCTACAGATAAATCTCTCCATTTCACGTTCCCAAACAATCCAAGTAATCCTCAGGATAAACTCACGGATAAAAGCGACACGATCTTCAACCACGGCTTTATCGACGTTAGATCACTCCGGTGACGGGGTGTGGATTTACCACGGCGACGACAGGAATAACGTAAATCGCCTTACTTTTCGCCATAACCCAATCCGTTCCCATGTTCTCCATAATCCCAAATTTATTGGACGTCGAGAATAAAAGCATCCGACGATAAGGGACACAAAAAAAATCGGGAATCTGCGGCAGGGGAGGGAAGATGAATGGAGAGGCGCAGATGGCGAATGGAGGGGGCAGAGATTCGGTGGGCATCAGAGTGTATTGAGGTAACTGGCGCGGAGGGCCGAATGTGACAGGGAGGCGGGGCGGAGGCAGTGGGTGGACGGAGGTATGTTACAAGGCGGACACGAATAAGCGATCAGCGACGGCGTTCCTTATGGCCACTGCACGGACGTTCCCACGGGAAGCCGTGTGGTGGGGGAGGGGATGCGGTCGGTGATGAAAAGAGCAATTAGATGAAGAGGCTAAAGTGAAATCACTTAGATTTCTCCTTCCCCTGGTTCGATGGAGGAGATTTTTATGTCTAATAGCACCCGGAGCACACTTGGCTGAAATCGGAAAAAACCGGCCAAAAGACTAGAGTTGGGTTTTTCTTTGTGAGGTTGAAACTTTCGGTAACTCACTACTGAAACTGAATGAAATCAACCGTTATTTTGCGTCTAATGCTTTTACGTCAGCTAAATGCCGAGGGTGGCTTGCGGGATATTAATGCATGTGTTTATGTAATACTACTCGTAAATTGGAATTTGACAGAAATAAATACAAAAAAGAGCTACTCTTTCAATGAATGTGAAAAGTATCGGATGGGAAGTGGATTTAGACTGAAGTTCACTATTTGTGATCTATGCTCATGCAAAAGTGCATGCGTTATTGTAAGGAATTATTAGGTTAGGATTTTTGACACATATGCTCGATGTAGTCTTTGAACAAGTAATTGTTTTCGATTGTCTTTTATGCTTTATATTCTCTGATTAGCAAGATTCTTGTCCTCTTTTCACGTTTAGAATGGGTTCGTTGTAAATATGTGAATTTCTTGATATCCGTGGAATTCGGAGTCGCAAAGCGCACGTGCAGATTGTTGGATTTATAAATACTAATAATAATCCATGTGAGCAATCATACTCGTAGTAGCAATATTAATTATCATCACTTTAAAATAGTCGACCAATTTTACTTCCTTATCACATGGAATACTATTTGTTAGTATAGTATTTTTATCAGAGGTCATTTAGCACGTGAGCTTCCAGCGGGAATAGAACCCGGGACCGCTTTCACCGAAGTCGAACGCGTTGCCCACTCGGCTACCTTGCCCAATACTATTTTCTATGTGTTAAAAAGAATATATGGTTTGGGCGTAAAGCATTCTTCATTGTATCGATCCTTTTTACTCTTTCACTATGCACCAGAAATGCATTATGAAGTCTGATGTTAACTTATAAAATTTTCGGAGATACTCCGCCCGGTTGAGATGAGCTGAAAAAGATAATCCGAGGAATATAGGCTCTTACACGTGATCTTTAAGTTTTCGAAAAATAAAAATATTTTGAGTGTACTCATTCACTTCATTTATATTAATTGTCATTCATTAAACTCTCACTTAGCCTGAAATAGCCAAGCCAAATATTTCACGCTTGTATCTAAACATTGATAAGGAAAATTAAAAATCTAGCGAATTCGCCATCAACAGCAATCAGTAGAAGCTTAGAAAAAATTTTCATTCCTAGGGAAGGAAAGGAACATGTGATCTAAAATAAATGCAAATTGATAAATGGACGTCATACTAGACCAGAAATCAAACTAGGGATCTCTCACTCTCCATAGGAGATCTTACCTACTGAACTATTTCGCAGAACATTATCAGCGCATTTTTGGAGGAGAAGCTACAATTTCAAGTGAGTACGATGCTGTGGACCCCACAAAATGAATCATTTTCATTAACTAAAATGTATTCGAGCACTCAGTCCCCTATCAATTACCTGATATTTCACGCTGTAAATAGGATGGATGGCTGGTACTTGATCATTATAGTTAGTGCAAGCAAATGGAGTACGTTTATAGAAAATAAACAGCAATAAAGTTGGTTACATTTGATAACAATTAGATAAATCATATACATTTAGAAAATAACATTTCCAATGAAATTGAATGAACTCGTCGAAATGTGAAGTCATAGGAAATTGGTTAGCGTGAGATATTTGGGGTCTTATTATTAGCTCTATTACATTCTTGTATAATTAAACTTCATATGATACTCAACGTCGCGCCAAGTTCTGACCTGCTGAAACTTGTTCAAAACTCTGGGGCTCCACACTTTCCGTGTTATTGTGCTATCACTGAACTATATTTAACTGTATTAAAAATTGTTTCGATTAACTGAAGCGTAAATGTCAAGAAAAATCGTTGAAAATTATACTAAAAATTATTATTTTGAAAAAATATCGTAATAAATGTAACAGAAAATCGTCTCTTAATTTTGAGTATTTAAAATTAATCTATAAATCAGTAAATATACACCTTACGGAAGACTCGTCCGTCAAACGATGCCGAACACCAGGACCGGGGTATCGGTCAAATAAGGGGATTCTAGTGTGACAATCAGGATCCGCATCTACATCATCATCTCGACTAAACGTATTTACGTTAACCAGTTGCTTTTTTCTTCAATCTTCATATGAAACTATGCTTATAAGTATCGGTGCCTTCCATTGATAGACATATGACCTAGTTAATGTGTCAAAAATCTCATTTTCGTTTCGAAATAACCAGATCGATTCGTTACAGCCGCGCCGTTCCGTGCACCATTTTATAGCGCAAAAACACTAATGACTTTAGCCGAACGGATCCGAAAAAACAAAAGCGACGCAGTATGTATCAAACAGGGCACATTTTCCTCTCCTCTGTCCATGGGGAGGAAGGGACGTGCTATTACGAGATGGGGAGTGAGTGGGGAGGCCAGGATGAGACGGCGCATTACAGTCTTATTAAGAGGAGTTCGCAGACGGACATCTTTTCGGGAGAGAAACGCTTAATGGGTTTTGTGAAGACGCGTGAGTGGTCGTTGGCAATGCGAGTGGACCCTCAGTGGGTGAGGCGTGGTTTGATTGCCAGCCTATGGGACGGACGGCTCAGCGGAGACTTCGATTGGCCTCGTTATGCTAGAGTGCATTAGCGAAACGGTCCGCTCCTTGACGGCCTGACATTCTTTCACCACTTATTCTTTTATTTAATTTATTTTTTTATATGTTCGGGTCCGTCTCTCGGGGGGCAGAAAGGGAGTTTCTGTCCGCCCCGAGCGGCGTGATTTCCACGGAGGACTTTTTGGTTTTATACCCCCACTTTTTCTCCCTCTCTGGATGGAAAGGAAACCGTGAGAAAACAAAAGTTTGGGAAGCGGTCGAAAATAACTCCGGGTTTATAAAAAAAGGAGGATTTTTAAGTCTCACTCGTTTTGAAGTTATGCGTTTTTTTGGGATTTTCCGCTCTTGTCCGAATGTGAATCGCCGGGAAATTTATCTTTTGCGCGCCAGAAGCACGGAATCTCAGCTACCCGTGGAAGGATTTATTGCAGCGCTAGGAAATTCCCAAATATATGACGTTCGTAAGATTTATGAAAAACATTCCGCCGGTAATGTGGTGTTCGTGAAACTTTCCGGGGTCTTAAAAAATTTCGTGGTATAAATATGTAATAAAAGTATGTAATTCAGCGATGAAGAATGATATTCAGAACTATTAAAAAGCTTGGTTTGGCTCTTTTTTCAGGATGCGTTCAGAAATACCCGGATTACGCTAATTTTGCAAAATCCTCGATATCATATTTATCATAATTTTGTTTGATAAGCTTGAGGGATATCAGAAAATACTGCGTATTTCATATGCCTCATTACGATTTAAATGCGAGATATATTAAAATTGCAATCTCAGAAGACATTTGATGATTTACGAAAAAGAAACTATGGGGTGGACAAAAGGGACAGTCATCGAACCCTTGAATTTCCATCGGAGAAAAGTGATGACCACTTACAATTAAACTCCTACGTCGTTAGATGGCTGCACGTAATAAAGTATTAGTGATTTAAATGAAATGAAACACAAGAATAATTCCACTAATTATTAGTGAAATTATTCTGGTTCATTTCATTTCATTTAAACTTGGAAAAGTTTCACCGCGTATCGCTGGATTTAGTTAATTTTAAAAATATTGGCGAGCCAAATATTTTTCCAAAACAAATGAATTTAAGAATAAATGAAATTTTCAGCAGATTTTCTACCAAAAATACCTCTGACAGTAAAAATAAGTATTTGGAAAAGAGCAGCGTCAATTTCTTACGTTTTTCACTTTAGTTAAAAATTTTGTGCGAATGCATAATAAATTAAATCTAATGCATTTTATATCAGGCTAATGTTTTCAATTCCTTCATATACCTCTGGTTGTGCGGATGAATGGCTGTTAGAAATATGATCTAGTGGTCTCAGTTTCGAGTTATAATCGATTCCTTTCCACTATATTGGTTATCGATACTCCAACCTTTACATCCTCTCGCATGAAACTTCAACATTCCAAAAATTTTATATCGTAAATTCTACGATAAATTGAAATTCCCTGACATTCAATTTAAAAATCAGTGTACATCTTCAAAACTTTAAGGTAAAGTTATGTATACTTGTTACAAAAATTATAACCTGTCTACCCACGGATTAACATGTATGTATATATAATTTGTATCTTCCTTATTATCTTTATTTTTCTATTTCTACTCCTAATTTCGAATCTTGCTGTCTACAACCATTTGGACACAAAATGTTCAGTGTTCTTTAATTAATTTTCTAACCTAATGCTACAATTATTTTTTTCTGCATGCACATCTATATTTAATCTATATTCTTGCTTTTAGGGGTATTTGTGCCCGTAGTATAACTTTATTATTAATATTATCATCATATACAATAGATAGTGATAACTAGTTTCGTACAGTCAAATTTTATTTTCCCTTATAATTGCATGGAAAGTCATTCACTTAATGTAATTCAGCAAATCTCTCGATTTTGAAGAAAACGTCACGATAGAGTAGGTCTGTTTTTCTAACATAAAATAGCTTTCGGAGGATCTTTTGTTTCACCTTTATTTTTATTCAGATGGGTTGGAAAGTGCGAGTGTATGAACAGTCGAGGATAAGGGAAAAAACATTCCCCTCGTCTCCTTTTCCATTCTTTCTGTTGACAGAAAGAAAAGAAAGGTTTGAGTAGCATGCATTTACACTCGAGAGAGAGGTTGCGAGGTCAAGACTGAAGAGGGAGGCGACACCTTGTTTGAGTTGGTTAACGAGAGGACGTGCTGTCGCGGTTAATGGATGAGGGGTGGATGAATGGGGTGAGAGAGACTGCGACAGTAGATGCAGGGTCATTCAGTAAACCTAAGGAGTGCCTATTTCTGTTAATGGATTAGGTATTGGAAGAAACAGGAATCGATTTTCTTAACCAATTTTCCTCTCTTAAATGAAACAAATTGCATCAATGGCTATCAAGAGGCGGTATATTTTACCAACATTAATGTTCCATATATATTTTTTTCTCGGAATCGCTCTCTTATTACTTTGTAAATATGCCTTGTAAACTAAAATTTCTATATCAGAATTTACGATCACGAGAGTCATCATTATATTTATGATTATTAATTATTTTAATGATAAATTTATTGTATGGTTTATTGTGTAATCACTTCTTCCCTAACCATTTTAATCTATTGAAAATTGAAAATTTTTATCATTATTAATTTTAAATATTAATAATATCGAACAATATCGATTACATCGTAGCCTTGGGACTCTGAAATATGTTTTGCTGAATTATTAAAATTAGTAACTCGTTCATCTCTATTTCTTTATGTATAATGTCTCTCTGTGTCTCCATGATTATTCTTTAGGGCATGTGAGAGCTATATGGGAAGTATTTCCATACTTCAGATAAACGATCCTCAATTCAGAGTCATAGGTCCAGATTTCCAGATGGTAAACAAGAATCGTTATGTATCTAGTCTTATTATCATCAAGTCTTATTATCATCAAGTCTTATTATCATGAAAATTCATAATCTTGTATTGGAGAGACAAATATAAAGGAGAAATTAAAAATTCTTTGCAGAAATTCATATTCATAATCAGTTGCTCAACTTCTTGCAACCTAGATGGCTTAGAGAGTCCTCCTTAAGAGACCGATTGCTAAATGTGGTCTTCCGATGGAAAAAGGTTCCCCACCCCTCTCTAAGCCCATGCGTAAGTTACTCTCTCAAATATTTTGGTGATTCATTAATTCCAGATCGGAATGTATCCACAAAACTAGGTAAAATATGCGTCAGTCCCCTCGTAGTGCCAGGGAATGGCCTTGCCACTCCCGGTATCTTTCCTCTGCTGAAGACCACTCGTCCTGCAGAGGGAATACTCCACACTTCCGCTTTAGCGTCCGTCATAAAGCACCACTCCAATCACTCACTCGCTTGCCCAACACTCAATCATCCATGACTTTGGAGGAGACCCACCTGTTTGACAAATGGACCCCGATCGCTTGCATGTCGTCTCTTCATCCAACAACTAGCCTCCTATTCTCACTAGGCCTTCGAATACCATATCAAATCTCCCACGGATGTGTGACCAACTCATTTCCGCATTTCTATCGTTCGTAACGCAGGTGCGGCGGGAAATGTCCGGATTGGAAATTGAGATGGAGTAGGGCAGTGACATTGGCGAGATACTCATTGACAATAAGGACGAATGTAGCTGCAAAATTCGATAAGATTTTCCAAACCCTTGTGTTTACAAGGCGAGAGCTACGCTAAGTTTTGCGACGTAATTTGCGTGAGGATATTTGTCTCGGAGGGCATTAACAGAGGACGTTGAATGATGCATATCTTCCTTATTAAAATAACTTACTTAATTCATCATTTGTTGTATTCAGTTTAATCTGAACAGAGATTAGGGGATCAGTTTATCATAGCCGAAAATTTTTCTGATTATTCATGCACCAAATATCTATTTCCATTAAAATAAAGAAGTTCGATAACCCCAATGGGCATAACTCAAGTGCAGATACGGATAACCTAAGGCTATCACTCTACGTTTCTTCCTTTACTCCCTTAAATAAAATCAGATATCATTTAATTCTTTCACTCTCTATCTTTTTTATCTTGCTAATTAAGATGGAATGTGGTCTCTTTCCATTCTCTTGGATGAAATTAATTTTTTATTACGATTTCGAACGATATATATTTAAATAATTCAAAACTCAAGGGTGTCCTGTTTGTGATACACGTGGTTTTATTGTCTCACCTGAGGACTTTTGATGAAAAAGATTGGCTTCAATTCAGCGTAATTTGAGTTTATACTATGCATATTCTATTTAGATCGTTGTATGCAAAGTTTTACATTAATTATGATTTTCTCCATTATGATTATGTTAATTACTTTTACTATGTTCGAGAAAGATAACGATCTCTTACCGTTTAAGAAAATCTTCATAAACGACAACAATAAATATTTTGAATTTCTAAATTAATAACCTGAATTTTTGCAACAGCTCTGAAACAGAGATTTCCGCATATTTTTTGCATAAATTGTAATCTGTGGAAAATGTGATTCACTGTTTTTGACTCGTTTCACATAGTGTACGCAAAGATACCAGATCTCCTGGAATTTGAAATTCGGCGAATTATATGATTTACATATGGAACTCAAACTAGCCTAAATATACACTTATTTTCATTCTCTTATTAAAGCTGTGCCATAAGAAATACTCCGATTTAATACTTTCCAATAAAGCGAGAAAAATGTGCTGGTCATTGTTCCGCACGAAATATCACACTGGAAGATAATTTGTAGCACAGTGATTCTTGAAAGGCGGCTGGGATAAACAATCAGCCTGGCAGTGAAATATTCTCCTACTTACTGTATTACCACCGTTCTGATGTATGTATTGATGTGAACACGAAAATATTTAAGCTGTTGTCTCGTCGAGTAAGGTCATCAAAACGTCAGACGTTCGCCGCGTGGAGAGAAATCTCCGAAGTAACGTTGCATAATGTCTCCCAGTTTTTGTTTGATTTCCACAAATAACTCCACATTACCGTGGAAATCGTTTGTCTCAGCTGTCACATTAAGAGCCAAAAAAAGAACCATCTCCGGAGATCGAGCCTTATCTTTCCCAATCTACGCGGAATTCTTCTCGAGGCATTTTGCCCTTTTAAGGTCCATGCCTTTAGTTCAAGAGGGGGCTTCAATCACGCTTCTGCGGCACAATAGCGACCCTCGCTGAAAGCATCATTGGCGTCAAACTGTTAAAATGCTTTCCGTCTTCCAACTCCGCACACGCGCTCTTGTGCACGTCTCGTTTGTGTGTCTAAGCTAGTGTAGCTAGCTAAACTGAAAGTAGGCACTCGAAAGCTTCAGACCCTTTGAGGGGTACTCTTGAGATGACCGGCGGACTTGCAGATCATGTGCGCCATTCACTAGGAGGACCTTCAGGGATACTCTTTTCCTTCAAAATGCCAATTAGTACTGCTTGAGTTCCCGGATAACCATATGGGCAGCACGTTCGATTTAGAAAGGGATCCCGGGTTCGATACCTGGTGGGAGCTCAGGTACGAAACGACCTCAGAGGCCGAAGTAATTTTAACAATACTCTGTGTTGATTTTAACGATCAATTCTTTGACATTACCGAGTGATTCATTGATGTGATTCATCTTAAAAAGATCTGAAAAAAGCACCATATAACCATAAGATAATTTGAGAAGGTATTGGGCATGGTCTAAGATTTTCTAATTATTCGCTAGAATATTTTGCAAAGTATAGTAGCTCGTGGATTCAGGACTGATCCTAATGGAGGCTTAGAGGGAGTTGATCCAAACTCCTGATGAAAAAGATGAGCTAGTTGACTTTTTGCAGAAAAAACGACCAGAGCACTGGCGATCTGTCCTGGCGAATATTTCCTAGGCACGCTTCTTCGCTTTCTCTCGTAGTTCGTCCACCTAGTTAACCATAGCAACAAAATCGGATATTTCGTCGACGATGACTGTACCGATAAATATTTCGAATAACTTCCGTCTGCAATCAAGTCCTCTATCCCTAAGTAAATCCTACCCTAGGGACTCTCTATCAAAGCTGAAATATTGGAGTCGAAACTGAAATCTCCTTTAACAAACTGGGTAGTTGAACTATCTCGAATCCGTCTTGCGGATCCTAATTCTCACAATAGTAATATAGGAGACGCGAAGTAAGAGAAAAATACGCTATTTATGTTATTCTCAATGAGCATCCTTTCAGTATTCTACACAATAATCTTGGCTTCCAACTTGCCTACCTTATTACGCTTCGAATGTGTTCATTGAAAGAAAAACCACTCGTGAATTTAACTCCTAGGTAATTATGATGCCTTATAAACTGCAAAAGAGATCCTGAAATTTGAACGGATAAAATTACGCGGATAAAATTATTAGAACGTTACAGAAAGTTACAGATTCGTACATCTCTAAATTCAAGATTAAGATTTGGGACATGAAAAAAGGTTCTCGAGCTATTTGCAGGGGAAATTCCACCAAGTAGCTCGTGGACCCTAGAGAGATTCAAATGGAGACGCAGAGTGCGTTGATTCTTAAGCCCTAGAGAAGGGGAGAGTTATCTGCCTTCAAATTTTCCGAAGTAACATTATTAGACTTCTGAGCATCGAAGACATCATTAAGTTCAGAGGATGTCAATGACAGAACTTAGAAATTATTATGGCCATACGTCTGAAGGAGATTTATTATAATAAATCGGTTATGTCGCTAAAATCCTTCAGGAATGCCATTTAAAGAAAGCTTATCACCAAGTATCTTCAATTTACTAAATTTCGATAAAATTAGCTCCAGGATGTCGTGGCTGCAATTAAACTTATTCTTCGCTCAGACGATTGGATACATGTGGGGTCACCACTTCAAAACTCTCATCAACCCGAAGATTTCCGTTTTCAACCTAGATATTGTTGGAAATTTTAGAACAGGTTTTGCCGTCCTCCAATATTAAACATTAGATTGTGTGTTGTGTATTTTACGAGGGTGATCTGAAAAGTTTCCGACCCCAGATTTTTCAGAAATCTTCAGAAAATTTTCAGAAAACATGTCGAGAAATGGAGAAATGTCGGAAACTTTTCAGACCACCCATGTATACTGTGAATGTCTTATTTTTGATCCTTTCTTGCAAAATATGATTTTTAGATAAATAAATGCCAATGTCGACCCGGAGATGTTATCTCTTACGCGGAGGAGCTTTCCCTGAAGACCCGAAGAGGTGGCGATCCCGGATACATATCAAGGAAATAGAGGTTATGATCTATTAGAAATTTAGAAACTTAGATTTAGATTTCTTCCTCAAACAATCTGTAATAGTAGCGGACTAAAAAATTGAGATTTTAAAAGTCACGATTCCACACCACACGCCGTAAGGGATCTCTTAGGGAACTGGATGCAGATATAGATTGCGACAAGTATCCTCAACGGACAATAAATCGAATGCTGCTCCCGAACGAAGAAATTCCTATAAATATCGGCGTAATGAAGTAAAACCCAGTTCGTGAGCAATCGGAGACTTAAATGCAATGATAAACTCCTTTATTTTTCTACGCAATCCCACTTTGCCGTCGCAGGAAAAGAAAGAGTGAAATAGCGGTAAGGAAGACGGGAGGAGGGAGGGAAGTCGTGATGAAGAACTGATCGATGGAAATCATTAAAGACAGATGTGTAGAGATTCCCAATGGAGCGATTGGAGGAGTGATAGGCATTGGAGAGAGGATGACGTGCCAGGTGATGAATGATGGCCTCACGCTAATAATGCTTCCCCTATCGGCACTTTGCTACGAGACGCTTAAATTGATCTTTACGCGGATGATTACTCTCTCATGCACCATACTTCATTGGAAAACCTGAGGATAATGACTGTGAGAGAAACATGCGTGTAGCGACGATCGCTCAACGCGTTGACGGAGAATATTTTGCAAATAATAGCGAAGTTCCGAGAGGAACAGTTCACTGGTTCCAAGACGTAGGCTTCTAATATCGAAGCCGATTGTCTGCAATTACCAATGTTTGGATGACGAATGTAAAGCGATGGAGGTGTGAACGAAGAATAGGGCCGGAAAGACAACACTGGCGAACCAAGCAAGGCTTGGGGGTGCGAAAATTTTATTCGCGATTTTTTACCCTGTTGCATCGAAAAAAATCAGGAATTATGTCAAATTTAGGAAATGTATGTAAGGCTTAAGTATATAAGTTCTAAATATAACGGTATTAGACAAGGCAAAGAGGGCTGGGAAAACTTTTCTTCCATCTTGGAATCCTCGCAAACATTTCATAATCACCAGTCATCTAACTGCAGCTATGAGGCACAACGAGGATTTCTAATTTTTATTCTGTATATTTGACAATAATCTCTCTCGATAAATATCGTTATCAGAAATTTTTTTACTTCCATTTAATCAAAATGTATTTTCGATTACTTACAGGAGTAGTTCTGGTCAATTAATTCACAAACGGGGCTGCCGGACACACACCTTGCTTGGGGCGCCAAATGCCGTTACTGCAAAAATTATAAGGAAAAATATTAACAATGTGCAATGGTGAACCAAGGTTTATTTTCGAGCATTTGCAAGGAAAATTGAATCTGAACAGTTCGTTTTCGAAATATGCCTTTGTTACGCTTAGTATAGTTATATTATTGACTTTCAGGGATGCTCTACTACTTCCCTTCAATTAGCAATTTCCTACCGTTTACTTAGGGAAATTTATTTTATTTTACAAATATAAAATGAATATAATCTAAATTTATTAAACTCACTCCAATCACCAAACGAATTAAGTACTAAAACATAGTTGTGAGTTTAAAATCCCTAGGCTGGAATAATGATCCGCACATACTATTTATAGAATTTACATGTATATACTTAGGTCTATCCCGTGAGCGAGAGCAATTTTAAAATTTTCTAGAATTTTTGTTTCAAAATTTGAAAAATTTTAAGAAAGTAAGATCGAAAAGAGTTTAAAGAGATTTTTGCTTATTTATTTTTGCTTCTGGGTCATAAATTTCTCAGAAATATCGGTTGTAGAAACAACACAGCACTCGTTAATCTAATGATGTATTCCTATTCCATGTGGAAAATATAGAATGGGCAATATATTAATGAATTTATTCAAAAATAGATTTCATAACTTAATTCCAAAGAAACTTTCACATAAACATCACAAGAAATTAACAATGAAACAGCCAAAGAGTGAAAAAGAATATTTAAATTATAGCAAAATATAATTTTCTAATGAAAAATATTAAAGGCTAAGGAAGATCGAAAATTCACAGAATGAATCAAAAGACTAGAACTGCAAAATTAAGTAAAAAGTAAAATAAATTGTGAACTTATCAAATTAAATAAATAGATCGATGTAAATTAATCTTAACTTTGGATTATTTCCAAATCTTAGTGAGTTGGTATTGAGAATCCAATCCATAACAAAATGATAGTCCATAAACTATGCATTGCTTTGTCCTGACTTAAAGCAAAAAATAAACAATAAAATATAAAAAAGCATCAAAATGAAAAATATGTTAATATTAATATCGATTAATATTAATACAAAATTAAAAATATTGAAATGAGGAAACGAGAATGAAAAATAAAGAATGAAGCCGCAAACGGGCAATGCTGTTGCATGAATGACAGTAACAGGAGATAGATACTAATCAAATTAAATAAAAAGCTCAATGGGAATTAATCTCGACAGTGGATTATCTCCATACCATAGGGGAAAAGTATAATCCGATAGGGATTATCCGAAGATTCTCCTCATTACGAGGTTCGAGAGAGACCGAATGACCCGAACAGGAATAACGAAAGAGAAACAGAAGGTTCAATATGGATAAAATGTAGGAGGGAAGGTGTGGGTGTGGGGATTTTGGGTGGGTGGAGGTCAACGAAGGATGGAGAAAATGGTTCGAGGGAGAGGGAGTGGCCCTCGTTCGATCGGGTGGCCCCGTCTACGCTCCAATGCCCTGCGTAGAGAAAGGAGGGGACTCAACGGAGAGAAGCATTTCCTTCTAATGGAATTGGATTTGGAAAAACTGTCCGCCGAAGCGTGCTGAAATCCGCTTTCTCTGCCTCTTCCTTTTCACTTCACTTCTTCATCAACTGTGTATTATTCTTTCCACTCCCTTTCTTTCACTCATATGAACCTGAAGAGGGGAATAACATTTCATTTTAATCTCGCTGGACGTCTTAAAATGTTACATTAGAAATTTGTTTGTGGTTTCCCGTTCTTCAGACCGTGTGAGTCGAGGATTTCCCATATGTCGCATGAGGACGTTTCTTTTTCTTGGATGATCAATTGATAATATTATGGCATGTAAATTCATAACATCAATTCTCTGAATTTGAAATTCATTCCTGAAATCCAATTGAATGCTTACATACTTCCAAACCTACTTACAAACGGAGCCTGTATTCCTTTATTTCAAAGCTTTGGATGAATCTATGCCAGATTAGTCAGATATTTTGAATACATTTTAAAATATTAAAAGATCGTGCGAGAAATATTTGATTCTCCTTAATCAATATATAGACCAAGAAATATATGATTTAAAAAGGTATTCAATCAAGTCACTCTACGGTACAAACCCGCACCACAGTCATCCTATAACTCTTCAGATTCTCCTGAGTAGTGCAATTTAATGTTTCCTCAATTTTAGAGCCCATCCTATAGAGTGGTTCGACGTTGTCAGTAGAATAGCTAATTGATACAGGTGTTTTTCAATTAATCATGATATTTTACAGGATTTAATAGAAGAATTTGTGAAACAATATTAACATACGAAGTATAACCTTTTAAAAATTTTCCCGAATACTGAAAAAATATGCCATTTCCCGTGACGTTATATGTGTAGTCTGATCCGTCCAGACAATAATCAAGCAGGCCCCCTGGTTCGCCAAGGGGACAGCGTGTTCGCCTTCGGTGGAAGCGGTCTCGGGTTCGATTTCTGGTGGAGGTTCATAAGTGAGAAATGGCCATACTATAGCTATCGTTAACATTTATACAAATACTAATGATACCATGATCAGTCAACCAATTCTCATACATTTATCATTACAAAGACTTAAATAGGTGCACTTCACCTTTTGCGGGCTTGAGTGATTACAAGGAATGAGGTGATTCTGGAGAGATTTAAGAATGAAGACTCTTGACAGTCTTATCGTATCCGAAAGCAGTTCCTCCTTCCCTATTTCCATAGCCCTTCTCTCCCATTCCATCTTATGTTATCATTCGGCGCCATGTGTCGCTATATTGAACCATAAAGACTGACGTTTCATAGAGTCATAGGAATCTCTTGTCTTCCACAAAGAAGATTGATTCGCATTGTCTTGTTCCAAGGTATTTAAGTTGACACAACAAACTCTCTCAGTGATGTGTGAGCCAGATACCATATACACGATGGAATTAGAAGCTTTTTTATCTCTAATAAGGACGGGCCGAATATCTTCGAAGGACTTAAAATGGCATCCAACGGATGATAAATGGTTTTTAAATTATAAAAGTCATCCATGGCACATGAGATTTAATCTTCCACTCGTTAAATATATTTTCGAACATACTGTAAATGTTATTTCAGCATTTTAACTCAACGTCTTTGTTTGCTGATGTATTCGGCCTCTTCTAATTAATGTTATTATTTGCCGTTGGACGTTAATGTGAGTTTGTTTTATACTCTTCGAGCACAAGACCACCCATTAAAAATAAAATATCACTGTTTACATCTAGTGATCCTTAGGTGGAAATGAGTGCAAAGAAGAAAAATAAACCATAACTTTTAACGATCTGAACAGGTTTACTATTTCTCCGATCCGATTTGATCTTGATAGTGCTGGAACTTTCAATACTGAACATAAAATATCGAAGAGAATTAAATTCTTTCATTAAGGATAATGGTAGACTTTTGCAGATGAATCAGAGAGCTCGAAACTGATACCTGGTTCACGTGAAATCCGTGGTTAGATCAATCAGTTCATAGTTATATCAATTGAAGATTCCACGGGGTCGATATGCCACACAAAAGGAGGAGAAAAGAATGCGATGGTCGGAGATAATACTAAGATAAGGGGAATGAAGGGGAAGAGGGATAAGAGATTAGAAGGTCGCGGTGAGGGAAAGGAATATGCGATGCTCAGCTGTCACCACGAGTGAGTAATGGACCGAGAGCCGAATCCCAGTGTTGTCACTTCGAAATGATTTCAATAGGAGAAGAAGAAAGGGAAAAGGAGGGGAATAGGAATATTTAGGAAGGTTGTGACGAGAGCAGAAGAAGAGATGAAGCAAATAAAGTAAAATTGAGGGGAAACACGATGTGATATCAAAAGTAAATGGGAAATGGCCTCGTTTTCCTTTACATTCGGGATTTTATTGTTGGGCAAATTAAATTAGATTGTTATCTTTCAGAGAAAGCTGAATTGAGAGTAACTATAGGGTATTAAATATTTGTTAAAAATTGAGACGAAACAAAAGCTGATGTCAGAAGTTAATAGGAAATGGATTTTTTCCTTGCATGGGAGTAAGATTTAGTTCAATGTTTCGCTGGATTTCTCTCCCTTATTTACTATTCCAAACTCGAATCACCTGAATACATAGCGGATTGATTTGCATTAAAATCAGTATCACACCCTTTCCGTCTTCAGGAATAAGGTACCTTAATATTCTTTTGTTTTTTATTCGATTCGGACACTTATTCATTTGGTTTTGATATAGTTTTCAAGCACGAGAGGTACCAACCCCGGGATGGTTTCCAACTTCATGTCTAATGCACAACTTACAGGAAGGGAAGGACCGCATTACTCTGCAGAAAAATAATTGCGCGCCGTAAATGAAGAATTTTGGGAAAATGTTAATGTTTATGTTGAAAATTTACGTAGAATATTTATTTGAACATATGACCAAGAATAATTATATGATAAATTATATTCTCTAAACTACAGACAATTTTTACTTAAGGATTAAATAATAGGTCAAGATTCTTAAATGTATTCTACAAGAGCCTTGGTTACAGTCTTAATTATCAACTCTTAAATTAAATGCCAATTTTCGTAAGAGAATGATTTCTTAAAACGAACGAGAGCAGCAGGGTAAAACTTAACGGGCCGGATGTGTCCCGCGGGCCGTATTTATGCATCCTCGGTCTAATGAAATCATCTGCGAGAATCACAATAATTCTTAGGAGTTCTTGACGTAGCTCCGAGAGTTCTTCGACGCAAGTGCGGGGGAGAAGCGGGAGGGAATAAGCGAGCCGTTCGTCATCTCACACGAGAGCTCCGTGACTTGCTGGAGGTCTCTTCACGGATGATTTCCCACGGCTACACCCAAGAAACACTATCCATCGACCGTTTGTTTTCCTTGCAATACGTATCCTCCCCGAAGATACATCGATCCCCGTTCCCCCACGAGGAATACCATTCCTTTCCCACGCGGTTTCCTTTGCCTCATCCCGATTACTAATCTGTTCACATTGGGACACACCTCTCATGTCTCATCCGCTCCACTCCGATATCCTCATTCTGGTCGTCATCTTCGGATTGCTCTCTCTCTCTCTGCATCACTCTGTGCTCAATGTAACTTTCTTATCAGGCAACCATACCTTTATGCAGGTCCGTTCGGCATCAATTATTCGTCACTGATTTCTCATTACGGTATATATTTATTTTCTACATATTGGTAACTTAAGCTTTATCTTGAATAATAACAACAAACGTTGACTAAAAACAAACTAACTTATGTTATGGGCTTCCTCTTGAACGCGTCTTTGTTGTTTTCCATGTAATTATTGTCATTATTACTACGAGTTTCATTATAAAATTAGGTGCACGACCTGGTGGTAGAAGTTACAAGTCATAAAACATGTTGAAAAACAAAAGAAATTGATACATGGAATATTAGTGCAATTGGGGAGCCTGCGTTCTTCAAGCCAAATGAGGCATTTCTAATTAATCTATGCTGCCTTTTGTCACTTTCTGACATAAACGCCCGTATTTGAATAATTTTATTTCTCCATTTTAATAATGCCACCGAGTGATAAAAAAGATGTAAAATATTCTCTTTTACTTCACTCAGGGAATTAACTCATTATCTCGTATTCACTTTCCATGTTTAATTAACTAAATCTAGGTAATCTAGGCAACTCAAATCGGCCTGATGATTTCACGTATGACCAATATAATTCAGCGAAATGGTAATCTTCTTAAGAAAAGCAGTTCCACGGGACTGTTATACACGAATATGTGGTACTAATTTAGAATTAATTAGAAAAGTTTTATTTAGAGTCTTTGAATGATATGCATAAACAGGACTACCGATTACATTCGATATTTTGAAGAATAACGTCATTTTGCGCATTTTGTGTGTTTTTCTTAGTTCCAAAGTTCAGCAAAAATAATGATATTTGTTTGGTTGATAGCTTGCGACATAATTTAATTACCGTATTTCCACTATGTTTCTGAAAGCTGTGTCTAATAACAGAGTGCATCTAACAAAATAATAGCAGACTTTTCAAAAAATCTGCTACGCAGCCAACCAAGCTACTAATGTCGTTGTTAGTAGCTTCTGTGTTCGTGGTATTCGCGATAATAATTTCGCACCTATTGCATTAAGTTTACATAGGTATTTACCTCAGAAATTTGTTTCCAAATACGCTACTTAACTTACACCACACTGTAGCAAAACTACAGTAGAAGTGGTGAGATTGGAGAAGTTAAAAATTGTTTTTCTTTGTGTTTTGCTATGTTGTATTTTGAGTTCACAACTTACCTATCGATAAATTCGTCAGCTAGATGTCTGGTTGGGTCCCCATGCACCCCGTCAGTAGCTACCTACTAAGCTTTGGAGAGGGAATGAGCTAGTTCTATCCTTGCTTTCTACACGAAGCCAGCATGCTTGTTAGGAAGAAGTTCACGTAAATGCAGCACCATGACCCAATGATTATAACCTATGAGTGTATCTATGACATGACGTACCATTTGTCCTTACCGGTATTACTCCTGTTTAAACGTACGGTCTGGGAAAATATTTCTCTTGTCCCGGTCTAATAGAAATACTTGGGTAAATTATGATGCAAGATACGGAGATTTTAACAATAGAAACTGTTCCAACTGTTTACTTTTATAAACTGATGACCCTGCATACACTTAAGGCATATGAAATTAACATGGATTGAATTCAAGATAATTTGTCTTTTCCTGGTTTTATCCGCTTCAGAATAAGATGAGTCCCAGTTTCCCACCATTAGAGTACTGTAATCCTAAATGTAATCCTTTACATAACATTCAATGAGACCAAAATGAATGCTAGTATTCAGCATCATTCATACCTCAGTAAATCTTATATTATCACACCTATGAAGGGGTTAAGATAGGAATAGAGAACTGAAGAACATGAGTATATGGAGTTCAATTATGATTCCCGATATATATTTATTTACTAATTGTGTGCTTCGAATATTGTGAAGCGTTACCTTAAATAGTTTTTGCATAAGGAAAGGCACTGTAGATCGATGAGCAGCAATAAATAAATGTTTTGTTGCAAGATTATGATACATGTGTGAATTATAGGATGACATGAAAGCATTAAGAACTTTCGGGAGTCAAAGTACGTGGTAAATTCCAGATCTTACAGAAAAAAATTACGACCAAAAAAATCGGAAAGAGAAGAAATGGGTTGGACATGTCGAGAAAGAGAATGATTCGCACGAAGAAATGGTAAAAGGAATGAAAAGGAAGGAAGAATAGAGTTCGTGAATGGCATTGATTGAGACATCAGAAATCAGGAGGTAAAATTAGCACATTATAAAATTTATGGCAAATCCAGACCTGTGCAAGTGTAGAAGATTGATGATAATTAGGATCCTGACTATTCAGGGAATATGAAACAAAGATCTATTATATCCATTAGATCTCAACAGCTGTAAAAAAAAAGCGAAAAAGAGACTGAATATGAAAATTTTATAGCTTTAAATAAATTTTCCTGAGAATATTACTATACTGAAAGACCGTCGCTATCCTCATCCTCATTATCCTCATTATTTTTCGATCTTTTGGAAGAATTTTCAAGATTTATCTATCAGGTTTTTCCCTGCCCATATTTCTTGTTTTATTATTCATTACAGTCTCGAGTTAACAATCACAAATTGCTTGCGATGATCTTCTCTTCGGTTGAGGAATAAAAGACTAGTAGCCTATAGAAACATCTAAAGAGCATCAAGTCTCAAAACTTCTGTTGTAAATGCTCCCTTTGATACTTTTTATATGTTACTGGTACTTCATTTACATGCATAAATAATATGCCATCTAACTCTTACTAAATAGTAACAGAAGAAAATTAATCTTTAATATACTTTCGCCTCAGTCTCGTTCATAGCGGTGAAAAAAACTCCCTCACCCTAACCAGTCCTTCTCCAAGGCTTATGGAGGGTTGAGGATCCAACTAGGCTAGTAACTTTCATAAACAGACCGAAAAGATACCTCTTTTATATCTTGTCTACTACCAGCCACACTTGTACACGTATAAAGCTCAAAATTAATCCGTTTAGATGCAAGTTTAGCATATATTATCTATATTTCTACTTTCTATAGATTATCATTTCCATAGATTACGAAAATAATATTCGACTGGGCAAGATCCATTTGAAAGACTCCGTAAAACGCAAATAATTCAATTTTAATCTGGATCTCCTCCGGAAAATAGGTACCCTTATTATTTAATTCAAATTTATCAACTGAAATGCAATTTATCTAATGTGCAGGCGAGGGAAAAGTTCATTGTTAAGTCTATTGTTATGTTCATAAGTTGAAAGACTATTTGGGGTGAAAACTTTATTTAACTATAATTAACCGAAATGAGGTTAGAATTTCAAACTTTTTTTAAATTTTCCTATCATTTATACAATATCCGAATCATTACGAAAGAAGAGCCAATGTCCTCATTTTGACTAATGAGTTCCATCTATGCGAACGTTATATTGTAAGAATCTACATCCAGAAGAACATAAATTTGTGATATCTTATAGATTTTGTTGTGATTAAATAAAAGAAGCACAATATAAATCCGCATTTATTCTAGTTCTACTTTTAGTTTAATTTATGAATAGGAAAATTAATAAGCGCGCCTTAAATTCATACAGCTCCCACCGATTGTAAATTAGAAGAACTTTATTTCATCGGATTAAAATAACAAATTTAACTTCTTAAATTCCTCAATTTATTGAATGCAAAAGTGACGTTACCAAAAATACATTTAATAAAATAGAAAATATTTGGAATTCATTCCCTCTAGATCGGCCTCCAGTACCAGAGAAATCAGCGATTCGCCAATCTCCGCTACGAATCATCTTCATGCGGTCAGGTGGCCGTGGTTCGGATAAAGGGTTAGGGTACCAAATCCTAGCAATCCAAGTTTCCCCTCTTCTTATGTTGATTCGTGGGAGTTTGGCATCGGCCTGTCCCCCTCTCCACCTCCGCGGGGGGACGTCACAAACCGTTCTCCTAACCGCCACTCTCTGTCGCTCTGGACTACCGGAGTCCACCGTTCCGCCCTCAACCAGACGGAAGAGACGCGGACGTGTTCGGTTATCCTCTGTCCCTTACGGATTCTTGTTATCTACCGACTCCACTTTATCTCCAGCCCACTCTCTTTATTCTCACGCTTTCTCTCTTTCTCCCACTCTCTCCTCTTCCCCTCCTCTACAACCCTTCCTACGTAACTGGGGGCATCCTGGAAATATTTCGAAATCCATCGATGTATACCAACATATGCCGGCCGATGTCGATAAATGACATTTGTTAACCCTTGACAGATTTTGGTGACACCTGGTGGAACTCCTTCATGATCAAACACAAGGAAAACTCACTTTGTATAGTCCACAAAACTTTTATTAAACGACCTAGGTTTCGTTACGGTGTAACATCATCAAAATCACCTGATTAAACCTAGGTCGTTTAATAAAAGTTTTGTGAACTCTACAATGTGAGTTCTCTTCGTGTATGATCATTTGTTAATCCGCCGCTGGCCGTAGTATTTTCTCAGAGAAACGCAACTATTTTTGCAGTGCTACTTCGCAATAATTTATCGGAGAGAAACCAAATTCTCCCCACCTTCCCCTATCCAGCGGACATTAATACAAGTTAATCACAAAACTGCAGTCCGCAAGAGTCAGCACCTTCACTAAAGAATAACTGTGATACATCGATATCGTCAATGTGAGGATTTTGAGAGGTTATTTTGTTTTAAGTTGATTTTTCATTTAAAATTGATTTAAATAATTTGAATATTTAGTAGCCTTGCATTGTTTGAATTATGTTTCGATACTTCACTCTCAGATAATTAAATATTACGGATGTTATCCATCAGATACATTGCGACCATTCCAAAACTATTCAGGAACTGCCAAAATATTCAAAATACCCAACGTAACTACACTCATTTCTGAATAATTAATGACTATAACGATATAATACGAATGAGGGATATAAAAGATGAAGATATGATATAAAAATGACTGGTTATTGAAGATAAAGAGCAACTTATCGTATTTTATAGATGCATTTCGATCTGTAATGTCTCAGGTTTAGCGACCAACGGAGTGCTAAAATTCGTGTCTCAGTATTCAGTATCATCACCAGTGCAAAAACGGTTGCGAGAATTTCATGCGAAAGAATTTCGGACATGGGCCAATCTTAGAAGTATTCTATTGTTGATTTATCACGAGGAAGACCAAGTATGGTTCATGTTATTGGGTTAGATAGTGAATGATATTTGCTTAGAAGCGGCAAAAACCTTCCTATGCAACATAAAAGGGATTAGTTAGTTATATACAATGACAGTATACAAGTTTAAGGGTCAGAAAATGTTTTTTTCTTTCTCCTTTTTCGGGTAAAATAGCGATAGCAAAACATTTCTCTTTTTTCAGACTTTTCTGAGGACAATGAACCATAATTTGACTTGATGCGCCGATATAAAAAATTTAAATAACATTGAATTCAGGAAGTACTTTGATATGTGGTCGACAAACCATGGAGAGCTAAGAAAGTGAAGCAGGAGAATTTTCAGGAAATATAAAGGAAAATTTACAATGGATAAAGAAATTAGGAAATAATATTCGAAGGAAGATATTCTGTGAATTTACGATTACGATATTACTGAAGTGGAACATAGCGAATAATGGTGGCAAGGAAAAGAGGAATCTTTAACATTAAACGTTTAAATAAAATTCTTTTTGACACGTTTTTCATTAAAGTGTAATATAAAGAGATATTCAACGATACCATCCTGCTTTTTATCGAAACTCCAGTGGCTGCAAAACTCCCGCTCATATCAAGGTCGACTGCTATTGTACCAAATGCAAACTAATGCGAAAAACTGCGCGAAAGTTAATCAGCCGCTTGAAATTTAGAGTCCGTTATAATGCAAATATATATAATGCAATTAAATATTATTTTGATATTTCCTGTAAACTAGGATGAATTTGTGAGTTGAAATTTACGCCCTCCCTTTTTCTTCTTGGTGAAAAAATCACAGAACATGGATAATTTGTACGTTAATTATCAATTTCTCATGAAATTTTAAAAAGCTTTAAGGCCCAAACATGAGTCACTCAAAACATTCACAATCCAAAATGATGCGAAAACTTATCTAAGGGAATTATTTCAAGATTTTATATCTCCGACAACCCCTCCTCAATCTGTTATCATCCTCTCCACATCCTTATCAAAATTATTGAAATAATTAAACGCATTTCGAAAAATGCACGAAATAACAAAAAACTCAATTGTATTTTATAGAGGCAAGAAGTAGTAAGCTAGGTAAGTTAGACTGCCCGTGTCTCTTGATCTTGGCAAGAAGAAAAAATAAATGTTGAAAAACCAAATTTGCAGGGCAGAAGTCACTTCCTGATTTTTCTAAAAAATGCTCAATTTCAGAAATTGATTAAGTCTAAAATATTCTTCAATTCGAAAGACATTATGGCAAAAAAATGCATGATATGATGATATACTTTACGTATACTTTTTGCCCAAAGTTATATTTCAAAGGCTCGAGGTAAGTTATCAACCACGTGGCAAATAATGAATGTCGAGGGATGTGGAACTTAACATGATTTTATACGTATTCCGCGATTATTTTGCCGATTACGACCACTGCTCCTAGACGCGCATCCGATGCCCCATAGAGGGTGTTTTTAGCCTCATGAGACCTGAGCTTGAAAATGTTTGAGGTGTTGAAATATACGACCATTCGTTTACACAGATTGTTTTGCGGCATCAAGAAAGCTATTTCGTGTGTTTTTATGACAAGAGGAACGCCTTAGTCTTACGCAGTGGCTTATCTTTAAGCGTGCGCTAGAAGGTCAAGGAATTCTTGTTAGGATTCGGATTGAATAAAAAACTTTACTAGCTTTGCGTACAGAAATATAAAAGAAAGACTAAAAACATAGGAGATGTGCGGTTAAGGCCGAAAAAGGTTGGAAAATAAAGTGTTTTTAAGTATCAGTGACACTCCAGTTTGCCGAAGCCATAAAATGTTTTATTTGATCCTTATCAACACATGAGCCCCGGAAACCTAATTTGCGGGATTTATCACCACTGCCACTATTTACGATCCGAGTGTGAAGACATTCCAGTCGGTCCATTTTAAAGAAGTATGCGTGACTCATATGAGGAGTACTGTGCTAAAGGAAAGAACGTTACAGATTTGTCGAAAACAAAATTATTTTAATTTTATCCCATGAATATAACCAAAGAACGAACTTATAAAATACAAGTATTCTATTAATAATAGTACCAAAGCGATTGTTTCAAAATAATTCTCCAAAAGAAGTGACGGAGATTTTCAGTAGAGTAATTGTCACACGTTATTGTTCACTATTTGGTTTCAAGGACAGTTTTCTTTCTATTTAGAGAAAATTTATCGTTATCCCTTAATCGAACCATTTCGCCATGCATTTTCTACCGCTACATTTACGTGCGTGCCCAAGAAATCCTTAATTAACGCCAATAACTTTTATTAAGTTATAGGAACTTTAAAATTCATCGCAATAGAAAGCTTTTTAACCAGATTTTCAATTTTCCTTTTACAAATCCGCTATCTTTTGGCTAATCGAGAAGAAATTGTTAGAACATATAAAAATAATTTACATGTTGTTCAGAGACTAGAATATCTCATGACAGCATGCGTAACAAAGGCCTAAAGCTTAAAGCTTAAGAGTACCATACATCTTAACTTGAGATCCCCTAAATTTTGAGTCCTTAGATTACAGTCTGTCATGCTTTTGGTAAATCTGGCCTTGTTATTCCAATATTGCTGAAAATGACTATACTCAAAAAGATATGTTGTTTCGCCTAAAAGTAGATTTAGAAAATACTATTTCATCAACAGGATCTTAAATGAATAGATAGAATTCTTTGTAGACATCCAAATCTCTTATCAAGAAGTCATCTGACTTTTATGGTCAGCATTGAGATACTTCGATAATATAACTATACTTTCGTCACCTTTTTAAATTTACTCTTCTTACGTCTTCTATGATTTCGGTCGACATCATAAATCGCTCCTGTATAATCATAATAACAGAGCGTTGACTTTGCCATCAGATTATCGGTCCATCTGTAACTTAATTCATGACAAATAGATAATAATTTATTTCCATTCGTTTCCTTCGGACTTAACTAGCGATCAACAGATTCCAGATTTACCTTTACGTCGAAATGGAATGCTCGCCTTGCAATCAAATCGTGAAATCTGTGACCGCTATCAAAAGAATGATCACGAACGTCCATTATCGCTCGGAATGTTCTTCCCTTGGGTGGATGTCCATTGGCACTCAAACGACATTCACCTCGGCTCATACGAAATCTCTCCGAAGGCATCTCATAAACATAAAAATGTCCTTTGGAATCCAATCACTTGCCGAAAAAATGCCTCTGGCTCGTGCTCCTTAGACCTATCCAAACTCTGAGCACTCTACTGTGTATGCAGAGAATTCCAGAGCGATGCTAGGGAGCTGGAGAATGCTAACTTCCAGGGGTTTAATAAAGGTAGCTTTACATGTTGTATAAAGAATTCTTCACTTAAAAAAGTTCAGAACTTGCGTATTTTTAAGCTAATAATGAGTGTCTTTAAAGGCAATGCGTATCATACACACAGCTTCCGAGGAAGGTATCTAGAAGTAGAGAGATCGGTGTGATACTTTGGTTACTCTTGCCAATACCTTAAAATGATGTAAGCATATCTTTAGCTAGTACCACAAAGTCATCAAAGGGGAAGGGCGATCACCCCATC
Organism: Pachydiplax longipennis; assembly: GCA_036926295.1. Lineage (NCBI taxonomy): Eukaryota > Metazoa > Arthropoda > Insecta > Odonata > Libellulidae > Pachydiplax > Pachydiplax longipennis. The sequence continues at coordinate 26,979,597 of JAVFKF010000012.1, forward strand.
CGGATATGCCAATTGTGCATTGTAGGGCTGTCATTATCTTTTTACGGACTATTCTTGCTACAAAAACAGCTGAACAACGAGGCACCTAAGGGCGCAAAAATAAATTATTATGAGGTAAATAAAAATTGCGTTTGGAGGTATCATTCTAGTCAATCCATTTCATTATCAGCTTTTAGCTTTGTAGTTCATCAAATATTATCAATTTATTTATTTTGATGTAAACACATAAAAAACACGAAATATACAACGGATTGAAAACAGTAAGAAATTTAGAAACCAATATGTATGACTATTTTCTAACCAGACAAATCCGGTTAGTCATGGTTCGAACCCGGGATCTTAGGGTTTAGGCACAAGCTCGCTAACCACTTCGCCACCGCGACCATTAGATTATATTCTATACCTTGCCTTACTATAACCAAAACAAAAATATCTGCAAAAATATAACGCCATTAAGAACCTCTTTCTACGACTCTGCTGTTACGTCACATAGATTTAACTTAAACTTCCATCAAGTCCAATCCAGTACTGGACACTCAGCAGGGGATTTCGCCGAAACAACATCACAGCTCGACCTTCTAACATCGCATACAGTTCCGAGAGGAAATACGACACGGAATGTGCTCGATACACTTAGCACTCTCCATCCGCACCACCCACTCGCATCCTGTCGCGCCTTCGCACGGCCATCAAAAAAGAAACTATCTTACTCAGCGACTGACGCTGATGGCGCTATCTCTCTCTTCGCCACTCAAAAATATAATATTTTAATACTCTCCTCTTGCAAGAATCTGTCTTCCGCTACTCCTACAAGACCGTCTCTCAGGCCTTTCTTCTTCCAGCGGCTGCTCTTTACTCACGCCCACATCTCCCATAAACCTTCTCCAATCCAGGGATGAAGTCGTAGCCTTCTTTTTCTATTTCTCGAGCTTCGTCGAAAAAGATTCCTCCGCGGAGGAATTTCACTAGTTCCTTATTAGGCACGCGTGCTAAATGTGTGGGACAAAGAGTTGAAGGAAGGGGAGCGAGTTGGAGCTTTTGGGAGAGTTTTATTGCTTCCGAGGCCATTTGCTCTGGAATTCTCCGAGTTGCTCATTGAGTAGGGATGTAATCTCGATTCGTCGAAAGGGACGTGAATGTATGGGTTCTGAGTGAGACAAATAATCGCTGTGTATATTAGAGACTGTTGACGCGGATTGCATTCTATGATTGAATGTCACTGCTAGTGAAGGGGTAAGAAAAATTCAACGACCTGAGAGGAGAATTTACTCTCCAAATTGGGGGGAAGGAACGTAGAATCTCAGGTGATTGAGGACAGAATTTTATGAGAATTTGTTTTCTCATTCTGATTACTTTTGGTCAATGTAATCAATCGTCTCTGGCCGTACTTCGTGGAAATTCATCATGAAGAAATAAAAATCACTTTTTATCATAGGTAGATATTTTGAGTGGATAAACAAACGAAGATGCAAAGGAAGAGAAAACCTGTAATATTCATTCAAACATCATTTTTTTACTAGGTTTCATTAGCAAGATTGAGCAAGATGAAAAAAACATTTAAAAAGGAATATTTGTTCCAAGGAGTGATTAAGAGTCCGCAATAAATGTCCAAAGAGGCCAGATTTGGCCCGAAGGCTGCAAGTTACCTACTCCTGAAATAGGCAACAACCTTTGGATTCAAGGATATATGGGAGGCGTCATATTTAATTTTTAAACTACAGAGGATTTAGGCATGAAATAAAGTCATCAAAATTAAAGGCAAACAATTGATACTATCACTACTGGTAACTGGTAGTAGTACTGTTAAAACTACTTCGACAGTTGAGGTCATTTCGCACGTGGGCTTCCACCTGGGAATCGAATCCGGGACCGCGTCCAACGAAGTGCTGCCCACATGGCTGTCCTGGAACTCTGGCAAATAACTGATTCTACTGATAAATATCTACTCTTTTATTCAAAATTTCGTTAAACATAATCATTGTGAGACCTAATTAGCGATCGAGCCCTAAATTGGGAGCTTTTATGTTTGAAAATAATATTCCCTACAAGAGAGATGCGCACATCTTTGACAGATGAAAATTTAATTCCTTGAGGAATGTGTGAATCACAATAAGATTGGTTGGTTCCACTGCTATTGAATTCTTCTTGCATCCGGCTAGTCGCTTTTTTCCTCCAATTCATAGCACTCAAAACTTACCATTCACTGAAGGAAACAGAAGAAAGAGAACTTTTACCGACCTTTACTCCATTAGTCGAAACTATGGTCGATTTGAAATGAATATTTTGGTCGGTAAAAGTTCACCATTCGTTTGTTCCTTAATGGAGTCCTACCACGAAGTCACGATTCAGGCAGTGGATTACCATCAGGCAGTGGATTACCTCTCGTTATTCAACCTAGACGTTTCCCTGAAATTTCTCCCGCGACTTCTTCCAATCCTCACTTTTATTAATTAATGAAATAATCATGTCACATCAGTTATAGCTAAAAATCACAACTTGGGATTTATTTCTATTTCTTGAGTTTTTTCTTCCTCATGCTCTCTCCCATAAAAGATCGCATTCTTGTCAAGCCTTTTTATTTTTGAAAGTATTGCTCCATCGCTCATAAACCGCAGAAGGGCTATTGTTTCTTTCCTTTCAGATGGTTCATTCAATTGTCGCCTTCTTTTGCTTGCTCTGCTGCTTTAACTTTCAAATTGATTCATACAATGAAAAGCAGTGATGAGAAGCAGCATCCTCGTCTTTTTCTTCCTTATATCTGCTTTGTTCTCCCTATTTCACCGCATTCGATCACCCTCAATCGATCTTTCTTATGAGAGGTTTCTGAATGGCCAAGTAGGTTCGTTTTTGATGACGGACCCGGGTTCTATACCCGGTGGGGGCGTACATGCAAGCTACCTTAGCTGTCGAAGCACATTCTTGATGAATGGAATATTTTTCATTTGTCTTTTGGTACTGAATATAGTTTTCTATGGTGAGTGCAGTCTTTCCTAAGAGCAGCATTCATTTCTTCTATTTAAATGAGAAAACTGTAATTGTTAACTCTCATATTATAAGATCTTAGGTAAACAAAAGAAATAAAAATAAGATATTTGTACTTTTACCTGAATACCTGAAGTTTACCTAAATTAATCACCTGAAAGATGGAGTAAATACACCAAAACCTGGTAGAGTACATGCCGGATCATATAGATTTAACTTTAACTTAACATAGTGCATTAAAATTTGTTGAAAATGTGCTAATTTATTATTTTCATTTTTACTGTATAGATGGATTTCCCCTACATATCACTCCAGAAGATTAAGTTTATTTTATCATTACGCCATCATCTTACAAAGGGTGAAAATTTTGAAGAAGAAGAAGGTATAGCACACAAATACTGAAAGTAAGCTTAAGTTGAATGACAGCCGAAGCTAGACAGCTAGATTTTCGGGAAGGATAGGTCATGGACAGTTGCTACCTTGTCTTTAGATAGCCGAATCTCTGACGCCGGCCCTGACGAGAGGCAAACAATGAGCAAACAAGGGAACCGTGGATGAGAGTTCGCATAAGAATGAGAAAGATTTATGGGTGTGTGCGGATACACGTGGAGTGAATGAGAGAAAAAGAAGAGGAAATATTAGAAATGAGGACGGAGAAAAGGGACGGAAAGGGAGGTGAGGGATGGGGCTTAAGGGAAGCGTCCGAGTGTAGATGACGTTTAATGATATGGAGAGGAGTAGCAGTGAGGAGGAGGAGGAGGAAATTATTTCACGATGCGAGGCAAATCTGGAATGAAGGGGAACCAGTTTGGTTGGAGAGAGGTGGAAAGTGATGCGAGTAGGTGTTTGTCTGGAGGAGATGGATAGGGGCGGTGAAGTATGGAGAAGGATGAATAGGATTGGAAGGAAGATACAGAAGAAGGAAGCGAGCTATGGCATGGATATCGGAAAAACTGGGAATGAAGAAGGAAGGGATTAGAGAGAAGGATACCGCATTTTCCGGTGCATAAGACGTGACTGTTTCCATGAGAAGCTCGCAAGAGATCGGCTTCCATCCTATGCGGCCAAAACTAATTTCAGGTTCATCATGAGAGTTCCTATTTGGTTGATTAATATAAGAATTACTCATACTAATATGATGCCATAATCCGAACTCGTTGCATGGATAGCTCGATTTGGACTATTAGAAGGGCTTAGCCATGGAGAAATAAGGTCTCTATAGTTGTCATCTACAACGTAACGCTATCCAGAAATCTTAGTTTGCCATTCAAACACGTTGGAAAGAATGTATCAGTCATTTGGGTAGTTGAGGGATTTTTAGTTAAAACATACGCCTTAGAATCAGTGATCTTTATGAGCGTCTTTATTTACTTCAACTTATTATTATTGTTAATCGTCAGCAGTAATTGGCTTTGTGCTGGATGTTGATGCTTGTTAATAAATAAATTAATAAATTCAGAAAGGGCCAAAGAAGAAATGTATTCATACCTACTCAATGATTTGCTGAGTAAATTTTCTTCATTTAAATACAAATTCATTAGCAGTTTCTCAAGAAAGAAATTCCACTGTCAGGGAATTGGAAAATATAGCAAATAGTCTTTTAAAGCAAGAAGTAATAGACCTCAATAATTTTTTTGCGTGTATAAAGTATAAAAGCTTACTTGGTAATTAGTAAAGGTTACATGATGGCAAGATGATGGGTGGACGGAATGGAAAAAATGGGCTAGCATTCAGACATTTTCTGCTAGTCATGTAGAGAGCTTATTATTATTCGAGCATTCTGATACGCATAAGAGGCTTTCAGACAGTCAAGTGGGTAGAGCGTTCGCCTTAGGTGAAAGAGGTCCCGGGTTCGATTCCTGGTGGGAGCTCATAAATGCAAAATCACCTCAGCTACCGAAGCACCTTAAACAATACTACTGGATTTACTACACGCCGGAAGTCGGCTTCAAGGTATCTATGTATTGGTTGTTGAAATAGAGGAGTCAAAATTGTAAAGACTGGTTTCTAGTAAAATCTTAATCTTAATTATTGCCTATGAACAATGAATGAATAGAGACCGAATAGGTCTGGATAAATCTACTAGGTTAGAAAAAGGGAAAAAAAGACGTTGGAAAGTAAAATTTCCGATAAGGACGTCGACTCTATTTTCGACTTTTATATTTTTCTATGAAAAACAGGACGCCAAAATATCTGAATGTATTCATTTAAAACTAAAATGCGAGGAATAGAAGAAAAATAAATGAATGACATCTTTGTTTTAAAAAATCTCTAAATCCTAGGCCACCCTGGATGATGTATGCAAAGATTAAGATTCGAGAAGAGGAAGTGGCAAGAAAAATTAAACGAATGACTTTTCACGACAGAGAAATATTCTTAGGCGCCGTAAGAAATGGAGAAAATGAGATGAAAAAGAAAACGTTGGTAATGAAAGAGAGGAAATGAGACTGGATGCAGGTAGCACGGGAACGAATTGGGACGGAATGGAGAGTTAACTGATGACATATCTGCGTGTCCTTTGGTATTTCGAAGTTTATTAACTTCTTCAGACATCCTTTTCAATCGAGTGAAACTAATTTTAAAAATCTCAGTCAATTCCCTTCCACTTCCAATTTGAGTCCATCATAACCGTGCATACTAATTTATAATCCTAGAGTAAAAGAACTGCAATGGCAGTACATTCACGTGTCATGCTACAATAATTTTCGGTGATTTAATAGCTAATATTAGAATACAAAATTTCATTTACGGTCAAAAGTGCTTTTTATCTCATATCGGACGTACTTTCACATTAGCGCTCAACCGCTGGAAAACAGCGAAAATTCATGAAGAATTTACTTCAACAGGTATTTAGTGAGGCTAGATATGTCCCAAAGGAGGCTTGATGAGATCAAATTAATGGGTTACGTACTCTTGATTCTGCTTTATTTTAGTATGTTGTCAAACCAATGTTTTGTATAAAATCAAAAAATTAGGTATTGAAATTCTGAGATGACTCATCTGTAAATGAATGTACATGTATTGTTTCTTGTTCTAAGATGCCTGCCTTTTCCGTAAAATTTTAGTTTCTTCCTATCTATGGGTTTCACGTCCCCCTTTCCGTGGGCGTTTTCCTACTGTGAAGTATTTTCCTAAGCAATAGCTGAGGTTTTTAAACCCACGAATTAGTTTTCTTCTGTGCACTTGTTTATGCTATCTCTTTCTTTCAAGTGTTCATTGACGAAGGATTAGAATTTTTTTAGAAATTTAATTAGAAAAGAATTTTTAGTCTTAATCATGTTCGAATAAATACGAATTGATTATTGATTATGACGAAAAGATTACAGAAGAGGGTATATTTTTTACAATAAAGTTAAATCTGTAAACACATATCGGTATATGAAGGCTACAATTATTTAAAGTTCATAATAATTATTATTATTTATTAAGTAATATTCATAACGTTTTTCTGTACGCAAGAGCCTTTGAATCATCAGTGGTGCTGTACTTAAGATGTTATGTCTCAAAATGATAGTTGATAGCCTTAACTAATCATATATGAAACGAGCAACTTATAACGTGCATAAAGGAAGAGTATATGAAATGCATTAGTACCGACTGCATATACAAGTATTTCGTGTATTATTCTATGCTATTCTTCATACGCCAAAAAATGAAATTTAGGAAACTTTGCCGAGTTAAGCCGAGAGAAATGCTCTTAAAATATTTCGGTACCTCATATATACGCAGTGGATGAACTAGAAATAATAATGTGCCGACATGAATAACTACATTTCTTTGATAGTTGCTGGCATTGAAGCTGCACGGTGATTTCTCATGATTTAAAATGAGAGAATTATTCATTTCATTGAAAAGGTAGTGGAGCATAAATAATGAAGAGACATAAATACTTACTTTATACATAATATTAACTGCATTCTCCTTCTTAAGAGCCATCTCTTCGTGCAACTATCTCATTCATTGCTACTGGTAGGAGTTCAAAGCAAGATTGATATTGATTGAACGTTAGTATTCAAATTGATTGAATTAGATTGATAAATACGACGGGAAAGCCGTCTGGCTATAGAATGAATGATTGGTGTTTGATTCTACCAAGTCGTTGAGGAAGGTAATAGGTAAGTAATGAAATGGAAAGCGAAGAGGAAGGATAAATTGAGAATGAGAGAGAATATGGAACGAAGAGCGAGGAATTTATGAGCAGACTGCAGCGAACAGAAGGTAAGTGGTGATCGTTTTATGGGCGAACAGGAAAGGCAGATTATTGACGGGAAAAATATAATGGGAAAGTATATATGAAAGGATTGTAAAATGTATCATCTTAGTGGAAAATATATGCGCTGTGAACGTATCTATGGTAATAGCGCGTACTGATTTCCTGAGTTTCTCGATAGTTTTCCGTTAACGACGAAACGGGCAGTAAACGGCAGCGTCTCATTTTCAGTTAGTGTTATGAGGCACTGCAGGAAAATAAATTAACTTTTTCCAGCAATAATTTGTGATTGAAGCAATGCTATGTTATTATTTCTGCTTCAAGTAAGAACGTATCTGGGTACTACATTCTTTGCTGAAATGTTAAACTAAATATATGTGGAAAGAAAGCTGTAGCTGGCAGCCTCAAGTTAAGAAGATTTTAAGTCGGACAGATTATCAGAAAGTTATGTAGGACTTAACTTCAAACTTCTATGCTGAAAGTGTGATAAGTAAATTGAGGAAATATGACGTAGTTACTGAAGTAGCAGCTGCAGGATGCTTCGGAGAGTGAGGGTGGAGTATTACGAAAGAGAATTTGACAAATCTGAGCATACACTATTGAAATTATGCTAATAATATAGAGTTGATAAAACAAAAGTACAGAATTTGAACAACTTTCAACCTCAATCAACAACAACAACCCTAGTTTTGAATTGCTTTGTTAGTCAAGAGATCCTTCTATAAAATATTTATTCACTCTATAATTTACAATTTAGAATTGATTTAGATTTGATAAATGTTATTATTATTATATGTCTACACTCTATACTCTAGTTTATATACAATTTTTAATTAAATTTCTAGGATGTTTAGCAAATTGATCATAAATGATGGGAGTGGTACAAAAATCTGTTTGTGAAGAATATGTTATCAACAAAATACTATAGATCTATATGGCCTTTTCCCTTTGGTATTATCAGAACTTATATATAATATCACCCCATGTAATTTAAGCGAATTTTTTCGACAACTACCGATCGGTTAAATCAAAATTATTTAATCTTTCTTATCTCACTATCTTCGTTATTCCATATTGACCCATCAGAATGGAGATCTAAAACTAAGAAGGTATGAAGGATATGACATCTTTATGAGCGCATTTACGAAGCTAACAAACAGTTTGTAAAATTTTCATCATAAATCAAATTAGATTTATTTAATATCCTGGGAGAGGATTTGAACCTATCTACTTGATAACACATACATTTATTCTACTTATTATTTCCAGAGGTGGGAACCTGCGGACCACTTAATAGCGTTTAATGTCCGGGAAGTTTCATATCTTTCTGATATCGTACGTATTAAAAATATTTTGTTTTCCAAACCCTTCAATGACTTCATGGATGGAAGATAATGAAAAATATACGGATTATATGTAATTGAACTGTAGATGAATTAGATTTCTAGCTCATTTTCGATGTTAAATTATATTACTAAACTATTTAAGATGATTTTCGATGTATTCTATTTCCTGATGTGGAATTATAAATCTTTTATGATCGAAAAAGGTTACACATCACTGCTCTATCCTGAGGTAAAGCATTTATTTCAGAGTCTCGAGATACACTGAACTTTTGTCGAACCTGCTCTAATACAAATGGAAAGGCAAGAATTTCAATCTCAGTCATTAACTTCGCTAATCCCGAAACTAATATTTCTTATGATTTCCTCACGAGGCAGACTCACGATTTGGCGGAAAAAGCTTCGAATCTGCAAAAACAAATCGGAAGCAATCTACTGCGCAATCTTGAGAACCCCGAGCCATTCGTTATATGGGAGGGAAGGGGTTAAAAAATCCCGAAACGAAAATAAGGTCGCTTTGGAAAGTTCTGGAAAGTAAGAGAGGAAGGATCTTTTTTCTACCCGTGAATCGTGTTCTTGTGAAGTGTGCGATTGAATGAGTGACGTTTACATTCGCGCGCTGAGGTAAACGTAAACAAGACTCGTCCGAAATCGCTTTCTCTTCTTTCCCTCGTCCTTCCCTTTTTCTTATTCTTTTCGAGACGATTTCTACACGGCATCCGGCATTTTGAAATGTTACACGCGCTCACGAATGAAGTTTTCCATATCCCCGATCGATCCGAATCTTCAGCATCTGAGAGCGCGAAACTCCTTCGATTGTGTATCCAGCAGGGTACCGAACCCGAACCGGGCTGAAGATTGAAACCGAAAAAACAGCTATTTTTCCGGAATGAATGGCGAACCCGAACTGAAAAAATTATTATTATTTAACTCGAACCGAAACCATAAAATTGTCCATTATACTGTTCCGGGTTTTGAACAACAAACTTTTTATTTAAATTTGATTGGAGGATGAATTATCAAATATGAGTAACTACGACTTGCAGCTATCAGTATGTTTTATTCTAAGAGGTAGTGCAATGCAGTCTAAACACATGAGAAAGCTAGGAATAATAAAAAATTCAGAAAAATCATATTTTAATCGGAGCGGAAAATACGGTTTGAGCCGGTTCGCAGTAGAAGGAAGACCGGAAATTAATCGAAATTTTGTTTTCTAGTTATATTTGAGCAAAAACCAAAATGAAAATTATTACGGTTCGATGCTCTGATTTCCAGGGGCGAAAATATAACCAGTCCTTCTTGCAAGTAATCATGAAATGAGATTGACATTTTCTTGGAAACTATTTTGCAAAAGAAATATCTAGAAAGGACTCTAAGAGATTAACATCACAACTCAGCTTAACTTCAATCATCACATGGTCATGCATATATCATACGGATATGCAAGTGCTGTCGAAGCAGTTTCAGCAGTACTTCGATATCACTTCAATTATCATGATAAAGTGATAAGAATTTATTAGTTCATAGTGACTGAAAGGAATTCTAGACGATTCAAGAACCGAATATATTCGCACTAATTTTCGAAAAAAAATAAAAAGTTAACTTACTTTACACCCAAAACTGGTAATCGTCTTCATTTTGAACACTTATCTAAAATATATAAATCTCAAATATTGGGCGATCTTATGATGAGTATACTTGGTCCATATTCGAAAGGATCGTAGAGAACTGATTCGTTAATTCGGGATATATTAATCGAGTCGATCTATTTATCGCGCATCCCACATTAACCCTGGTACCTTTTTGTTTGAAATCCGTCAAAGGAAAAGATAGGCGAAGAAGACACTGCATGCGAAAATCGCGAGGAACGCAAATTTAAACCTTTTGGTCCCGGACGATAAATTGGCAGGATAACCGATCAGAGGGTTAATTATAACATTTTATGTTTTATTGTGGAGCTACTCAAACACGCTAATGTGACTTGTGAGAAAGTAAGACTTCATGAAACATATATTCTCCCACGATCATTCTTTTCATTTCCCAACCTCATATTAGTCCCCTTCATAAGAAGTACAAAATCAAATACAACAATAATTTAATCAGCCAGCCATATTTTAAGAGACGGAGTATGTTTAAAGATATTTTATTAAGAAAATATTGTTGCCTCGAGACTAATGCTTCAGATATTATGCTGTCCCCATATTTTAGATGCAAAATATTATATTCAAATAGCATCTTACCTTTAGTTGAAGTTACTCTCAGGAACGTAGGAGTTTTGCAAAATTATTTCACCTAGCTAAGAAGCTAGTTTATGGTGCATAATTAATCTATAACGCATGTGTATTGGTCTGAGAGAGGAATACCGATGGACTCTAAGAAGAATTTAGTTTAATAAATGGTGAAGTATTTCAGGACGTAACGCCCATGGTATTCGTCTCTAAGAATAATCGCTAAGTTATTACAAAAAACAACGGATGAAGTGAATTTCTAGTTGATTGTAATACATTAAACATTAATTCCTATGCATTTTGTCGGATTTCTTCAGATTTATTTTTTCTTCACGGAATTTGGTAATGGTATCTGCCAAAAGAAAGAACTACTACCGCATATTTAATTGTTTGTTTATGTTTTCCGCTGCAATTTGGCCTTCTGGCCAGGTGGCAACGTTAGAAAATCAATGATCATAAAAAGATCTATCACAGCTTCGTAAGTACAAATCTTATATCACGGATACGAGTAGTTGGGATGCTTTAATCTAGATTTTTAGCGGAAATTTCCGTTTTCATTCGCAAAGTTGATGTACCGCTACCAAGTTCTCGGCATCATACCAAGTTGCAGCAATAGTGTATATATGCTAAGAAACGCAAATATTAATGTATTTTCCGGGTAGAAAAACGCTCTGTATCAAATCAAATCAAAAAAACCTGAAAACATCTCAGAGGATAAGTTATGCTCACAAGTAGTGTAAATGCTAAATCGAGGAAATTTTAAGCATATTTATATTTTATTGTAATTTAACACTGTCATTTTTATATAATGTAACGTATATGCCAATATTGTGTGTTTTTACATACATGTTAGCTCTTTGGGAAATTGTTTTCATTAATTCTTACATGGTTATACATTTTTACATGGGCTTTGTAGATTAACGTTTAATTATTCGTTCATTTTCGTACATTATAGCACCTTAAATTGTTAATTAGTGAAGCTGGTTAAATACTGTATTTATCGGATGGGGATTTTAAATAGTAATAATTAAACTAAATAGTAATAATTAAGTTTTTCCAAAAATTTTTTTGGAAAAAACTTTTCCATGATCAGGATTCGAACCACTGAGGATAAACTTTTTGGATAAATCTTTGAAAATTAGAACCAGTCACTCTAACCACTCGGCCAGTTTGATAATGGCAACATGGGAGAGTTATAATTCACTAAAAAGTATGGTTAAGTAGATCATTACATGCCAGATAATGACATATACATTAAAATTAATTTAGTTGTTTATTATTCAGAAGGGTCAGATTTATGCGATAATATTAGTGCATTTTCTTTTATATTTAATTTATTTCCGTCATTTTTGACGAGGGAGTTCACTAGTAATAATAATAATCAATGCCGGAATCTAAGGTCTGGCCACCGAAATCCAGCTCTATATTGGTTCGTGCAACATTTTCACAATACATCCTTAAAAAATAACCACCTCCACCATCATTGGGTGCTGCTGCTCATCAAATATTTATGCTCATCTGCAGTTTGATTGAAAAAGGAATGCGACTCCAAGTTACACGCTTTCCTCGGAAGAATCGCGAGAGATCGTCCGGAGCGATCTCCGTGCCCCCCTTCCCAGCCGCCCCCCCATCCACCTCTCAACATGAAGACACGTTCCCCATTATCGGTCTTTTTTGCTTAACTCTCTTCGAGGTGGTCGCTCATAAGCAGTTAACGTCTCAATCAAAATTTACGACTCGGGAGTGTTCGAGACATGGCGTCCGTAGTTTATAAACGCCACACCATTCGACGGACGTCCCCCTCTCCTCGGGTTGCCCGACCCATGTAAGCCTTCATCTGTCCATTGCAGAAATGTTTAAGAGCAGCCCTGCGGATATTTATATACGTAAATTTTCTCAATAGTGGATCGTTTGTCGAGTGACTGTGAGAGATTAGTGAAAGATCTGACGAGAGGGCGGAAGATTGTATTAGAGATGCCAAGAATGGACGAATAAGGTTCAGTGCACTTGATACTGCACTAATTTTTGAAAACGAATCCATAAGATTAATTTATACAATCTTCGGGTTGGAGGGTTGAATAATTATTGAAGTATATGGCTAAACGTAGAATTTCTGATTATGAAGAGTCTCAAACGTCGATTGTTTCATCTTCTCTCATAATATGGAAAACAACGTAGCAAACATGGATTAAAATAAACTTGTAAAATTCTAACTGTCCATATGTAATCTTATGAACTAGTATTGAATTTACAATTCTTGGAGATTCACCCGCTGGGAAGGAGGAAATATAAACCGACCGTTTAAATATTAGATACAGTATATTGTTATGAAATCTAAAAATCTTTTCTTTCCTTTCTAGAATCCTAGGAAGGAAAGAAGAATAAGAAATATGTATGAACGCTATCGATGGGTGAAATATAAGACTAATAAATGAAAGCTACTTCATTCCCCATCAATAATTCCCCATTTTTTAAAAATCGAATCAGTACTCCTGTTATTACGTATCTTAATCACTTTTTTTCAGTGTGTCGTACCAAAATAATGTATTTCTATTTTCAGTTCCTCCATTTTCTGCGGCCTGAACAAAGGGTAAATGAGACTACTTAATCGTATTGGAGGTGGATATCTCACATATAAAGAAACTTTTTGAAACAGAGGAATACTTTAAAACGAAATAATTTGGTCAAAAAAGTTTTATATAGACCCTCAACGGCAGTTGGTGAGTTTTCGGAATTATTTATTATCTAGCAGATCAATCCATTATTATCAAGTTTCATAAAAAATTCATTCAGGAACTATGCGATGCTATAAAATAATTGAAATCACCTGATTACTCATATGCTTCAAGTAGACGGTCACTTTGACCCAAATATCATTTGACATTGTATACATCACCTCTTCTAAATACAAAGGAAAAGGACCGACGAGATCAATGTGTCAAAACATAATTTAGGGCACACAGATATATCGAAAGTTAACATTTCTATAACATTCTCAAACTGAAATTGTTCTCCAAGTCTAGACAAAATGAGGCTCAACAGGTTCCAAACAATTCAACTGAAGGATATCTTTTCATTTTTAAATAATGTATTGTATATTAAGTAGTAAAAAATTTTTATAACTTAAACTATAAATTATTATTTTCACCAATATGATATGATAATCGGTAATGATGATAGGTATTGAAATAAAAAGAATTGGGAGTGATTGAATATTGACAGCTACTTTCAATTATTCAATTCTCTCTCTGAAATATATGGGAGGAAACATCTGTAAGCGGAAACGAAATACTTGAGAGGAATGTATCCATATAATGAAAAATTTTACTAAGATCGATTAAAATTGATCATACCCTTAGAAGAATGCGCGAGTATATCTAACAAATAATCCTACTTACTTTAATTCTTTATTCGATTTGAAGTACGAGCAATAAGTATTACGGAATGTATGATATTATCATAAGGAATTATGTGTAAGCTATGTAATTTATATATGTAACCAACAGTAGGTAATTTTCATGCTAAGGTGGCTTTATACATTTAGAGTGGCCAGAGGCAGTAACCAAAAAAATTCTTACCGGGATATACTGAGGTATGTATGTCCTCTATAACTATACCAGGTATAACTTTATACCTTAGTGGATATCTATATAGTTATTCCTAATATAGAAGAGAATATCTACCCGAAAAGTGGGAGACCTGGGTTCGAGTCCGAGTCATGTCGGTTTATTTCCCTTCATTTTATCTTTGTGAATATACTCCCTATAAATAATGAACAACCCTTTCTACTATTCCCCCGATATATGTCATACTATAATCCCTACTCGTCGAATCAAATATAACCATCGTATTTGCATTATACTTATAGTTGTGTTAACAATTAGCGTACATTTGAATAAAGAGGTCGTCATCGAGATTGGAAAAAAAACTCCGCTTTGGAAAGCTACGCCGTAATTTTCGCGTGTTGTCCCGGCATTTCCGCGCAAAACCCAGTTACACTCCCTCTTCCCCCTCTGCACACCGTTTATCCCTCGAGATGCACACGTGGTGCGCACCAGAGCGGAACACGCATGGGGTACTGTGGTCAACTCAGTCGTAAATAAACATGAGTCCGATTCTCCCCTTCCTTGCATTTTCCTACCGCTCAATCCTCATCTTGCAGAGGTCACCTCATTTTCTCCCTCATTCCCAGAATCCTTTCGTCATCATTAGCCTCTCCTCCTCTCGCTTTATTTTGTACCTCCGAACACCTGAGCTCCAATCCCCACTCCCTTGCGCACAGAACCAGAAGAAAGATGGCATGAGATCGCGAGGTTTGTAGGGTAACGAATGACTTTATTGAGCTGAAATATTCGATTCTCCGCTGCAAGATGCGTTCGTAAAGCGGAGATGCAGAGTAGGAGGAATTAAACCATTCTATATCCCAAGCTCTTATTCTTTCAGTGCTGAGCGTTATGAGGATTAAAAGCAAGAGATGGGCTATGAATTTGGTATTGATGGATAGGCTATTTTAAAGGCAGGACATTATTCTGGGACATAAAGGACCACCTTTTTGAGGAGGTAATGAGGAGAATTGTGGTGAAGAAAAAGGAAATAAAGAGTCCTCTAAAAATCTTCCGATAGTTTCTATATATGTGTTTACAGACTATTTCTTGCAATCTCCGTCAATTTCAAGGTATTGATTTCATCTAAATAACCATTTTCGGGTATCTATGAAACTTTTTCTTAGCCCAAAGCATAACATTGTCTCCTTTCGTACTTGCAATATCTCATTCATCCGGGGAAAAAATGATGAGCGCAACCGACATCATTCGATATACTGCTGGTGGTGAAGAAAAGTTAAAGATGCAGGTGTGATTGGGAGTCGAACCTAGAGCTTCCACGTTCTGAGCGGATGATATAACCACTGAAGAAGAATTGAAATCATTAAACCATTGAAACCCCCTTCCACACACCGAAAGGCGGCTTGAAAGGTATTTATATAGTTGTGAGGTCTCCACTCAGAATGATATCAATCCGTTATTCTAAATGGAAGAGGAAAGTTTCCTTTTCAATTAATCGGCCCATCTGACCGTAAATTTGAATATCTGGGTTCAAATCCCTGTCACTTAGGACGTTTATAGTTTTGTTCCCTATTTGTGTTTTTCTGAGCGCTAGCCTAAGCATACAAATATCATAACCAATCTTCTTTCTGATTCGAATCCAAATCAATCTTCGTCCTGATGATATAAGTTCAATTATTCCTCTAAGCCCAATAAAAGTTGGTTTTTGTCATCAGCGAAGAAGATCATTTCAGTACAAATTTTCACTATAACAATAGGTCACTTTGAGACTTCCAAAAATTAGCAGCAACAATTCTCAAAGTTTAAGTGCGCAATCTTCCTGTGGGTGTTTTGTCTAAAGAACACAGAACCACAGAAGGTTATAGTCTTTAAATCTTTAGATTTTTCAATAATTACGCCGAATTTTCATAGTAAAACATATATGTTAACATAAGCTAGAACATAAATCTAATGCTTCAAATATCCTACTCCTAGACGGTCAGTAATCCCGGACTTCCCGTTCCATGCCCTGGCAGGACACAAGTCTGTACACCGTCAAAACGACTATCTGAGTGTTTTCCAAACCTCTAATATGTGCCATCAATTTTTAAAGAATTTTAATAATAGTAGTTAATTAATTTTCAAGTGATTCTGGATTCATCTGAATAGTGAATTTCAAAAACTATTTATCATGAACGCTTATTAAAAGCAACCAGATGTAAAACTTTGTGTTGATCTAAACTTCACTAAAAGAACTAGGATGGTAGCAATACCTCTCAGGTCTTCTCCATCTCGCTAGAGAACCGTCATATATTTGCACCAGCCCTGGAAGATGGCATTGAGAATTGTAGCAGACTTGACCCTTTGAGGAAAACAGAGGTTTAAGGAGAGGGAGGGATGAGAAGGTAGGTCGAGGGATTTCAAGAAAGAGAAGGACGCATGATTGGATGAATGTCTCTCTCTCTCTCTTATTCTGCGTAGAAACCACTTCGCCGCCTTAATTAGGGTCGCTGTTTTAATGATGCACTCTTCTCTTTCTTGAAGCGCTACTCTTAAGGTTGGACATTAATTGTCTGCACTCGCAGATTCCCCACTTTTTTATCTTCCTCTCTCCTTTTAAGCGTTTCTCGGACGAGAAATGATTACGCATCAATCACCGTAAGTCCTTGGTTTACTAATTCATGTTTCCTAGTGTTACTGATACATTTATACAAAAAAATATCCAGTCTTTTCTTGAGCCGTCTATCATATGATTTGGATTACCCTCTTAAGTAACATATCCCGATTATAAAGCTTAACGTTATCTTGTGAATGATTTCGAAGCGCTGAAAAATTTCCCTACATTGTCGTCCCATTCCGATGTATTACTGTGCATGGTGAATTACTAAACTCTACATAGCTATGAAATAATATAAGGATTACAGCTACATCCTTGACCAAGAAGACTTTTGCAGAAGTTCCTTTTAATATTGTAGATAAACCACATTTTGAACAATACGCTAGCGTATGATTAGAAGTTGGAATTACACTCTGCATTCACATATGAAAAAGTAAAAACTAATAACATTAGAAGGGACCAAGAAGTTGGCAAAAAGTCACAAGCTGGTGTTAAAAAATGTCGAGTGGTAACGTATGAAGTATAAAGGACTTAACTATCCCAATTTACTTTATAAATGCATAAAAATCTCACCACAATTAAGGATTGTGAGCGGTACTTAGTTTGGACTCAATACTCAAACAAATATCATCGGTGAATATCTATTACGTTTACGAGTTGCCTCGATCCTCTTATTTTCAAGGATGATAAACTTGTCTTTTAAACATATCTCGTTCTCTCTAGAATTCTTTTCAAATAACATGAAGGAAAGGCGTAAAACTGATTTCTTCAAATCATATGTCCATATATTCTGAATCAATGATTTTTATAAACAATGATCCATCCCATCTATCTAGTAAGTTATGAGGTTAATCTATTAAAATGTATAAGAAAAAGTAAATGGCACATGAACCTCAAGATTATATACATTATACCCTTTTACAGAGGAAAGGAGTACGCGAGCAACTAAAAAGGGTTGCTTTTCGCTCATAATGATAAAAAGAGGCGAAAATATTGACGCAATTAAAATTTACGTCAACCTTCTAATGAAAAAGGTGAAGATTAATATGTTGCACCATATACTAACGACAAAAGTCATGGCATGAAAATAAAATCTCTGAAAAATCACAGAATCGATGATTTTCCTCCGTATTCCTGTTTTCTCAACAATAGGAAAATCTTCAGAAGACTTGAAGCAAGCATTGGTGGATCCAGGAGGGATATGAATGGGGTGATGGCGCTCCTTGGTGATTTTTTAGCACAAATCATTGCCTAGGACTTAGAATTAATGATTGTGGAGTTGTTTCACTATCACTAATACCATTATATATATATATATATATATATATATATATATATATATATATATATATATATATATATAATATATTTTTCCACTATCACTAATACTATTCTAATACCTTTATCGAAACAAACAATATTCATAAACTCCATTGGAGATGAGTTCATAAAGAAAGTTTCTTAAATCCTCTGGACATTAATAATTGTATTAACTATAAAATAATAATATTCATTACAGAAATTTTTTTAATATCTCGCGGTATGATATGTGCTCTAATTTGTTTAATTGAAAAATAAAATGAGAAATAAAAATTGAATATCTTGAATCTTTATGGAATTGATATAAAGTAGCGGCAATATTTTCAATGAAAAAACAATTACCGGTGATCTTGAGTTGCTGGCGCGTCTGGGAATCGCAAAGTAAACGCAATTAAAATCTCCAGGATTCAAGAGTGGAATAATTAATCCTCGGTATTTCCCAACCTTTTGGAATATCTTCTGCGCACTCCAGTTTCCTTGCACCTGTATCTACTTCTGCCGGGTCAAGGAGTAAGGAAAACGCCGTAAAAAACTAGGATGATAAATATTACTCGGAAAATTCCATAATTTTGTTTTCCACCTTTCCACTGCGATACCCACGGAGAAACGTATTTTGCGCATGTGATCAATTACTTCGGATTTCTCTCTTTTTATGAGCTAATACTTTTTCGATCTGATGGAACAGTGAGCAGACAAATGAGTTAGAGCCGAGAGAAAATGGCAGCGGCAGGTCAGAAGAGGCGTGGGGATGGGGGGAGAGAAAGAATTTGGTGCAAGAAGCGGTTTTATGCACCCGGAAAAGAAAACGCTAAAAGAACGCGGAGCAGAATATTTCCTCTGGATTCTTCCAACGGATTCCTCCCCTATTTCCCACCTTCTCAATGCATAAGTCAGGTTTTTTTCATCGGGTATCTTCGCTCGAATTATCTCAGCCGCGACTCACGGATAATTCAGGTCCGTGTCGTTGTACTCCTTTCCCAACCATTGCTCCTTCCCACTCTTCTCATCTCTCTCTCTCTCGTTCTTATTTTCTTCCCCTTCTTCTCACTCTATCTTTAATCAATCTCCTTCTTGATTAGTTAAGAATACAAACGTTTTATATTATTTTCCGCATAATCTCGGGCGTTAAAATCTCTGCTTAAATTTTCTTTACTAAATTACCCGATCATTAGTGCGGCATGAATAGACTATTTTATGGTCCAGTCTCTAAATATGATTCAATTGACTGATACGTGCTATTTATGGCTTAGTTATCTCCATCCGATTTCCATTAATAATAAGAATTCATCAATTGAAAACAAGAAAATTACTATTTATATGCCATATATTAGTAAACAGATAAATGAAGATAACTACATCTGAGAAAATAGTTCAGAAAAAATAAATAAATTTAAGATTAGCCAGGCAAGTTCAAATAAAGTTTTTTTGGAACGGATAAGTTAAGAAAGCAAAATTATTCTGCTAAGTATGTCTGAATGGAGAAGAAAAACATAAAATTTGACTCTTGCGGATGACATTTGTGGATGACAGATAGTAGTAAAATATTTGTTATTTCGGAGAAATGTTAATGTTAGTCGACTGTGATCTACTTTCAAATTTAAGCAAAAGGGGAAAATTCAACATATGTCAAATGAAAGATTAAAATAGGTATTTCTTATATGAAAGTAATTCCGGATTTCATAAATTTTTCTTTAACATCTCCTTTGATGTATCACTGTTGTATTCTTTTGCCTATAGGAAATTTTGGAATATAAATATATATATTTTAATGTAAGAACTAAACAATATTTACTTGTTTAAATTTCAAATCCTCCGATTTTGATTTGTGTTTAAATGAGTATTCTACACATGTTACAAAAACAACCTTCATTTTCTCGAAATTCTTCATCTGCAGCCCGCTTTTCATAATGCAACCTTTCATTTCCATAAGTTGAACTGGTCTGTTATTCTGAAATATTCTGCATTACTATTTACAATTTCGTTTTCCATATCAATAAATGTGACATTTTAGCTTCTATCCGGCTCTCAATGCCTTTAGCATGATAAAAGTGAATGTTACGGTCCACATCGGTTCGCCCCTTTCTAATATCACATTTCCTTTACTATACATCCGAGATGTTGCGATCATATCCCTTTTATATAAATCATTTTCCGTCGAGATCTCTCCAACTCTAACCTGCCTGTCCTAATATAAAAATACTGCATATTTATTTATAATTATATATTTTTATATCTATTCAGTAGAAATAATCCATTTACACTAACTATTCCATTTCTACCAGGTTTACAGATTTTCCTGTCATATCAGCTGTTAGTTGGTTTATAGACGATTGATAAAAATTTAGAATTTATGACATCCTTTTTAACAATACCTATGTAACCATGCTTTCTCCTTCCATTCACTCATGTACAAGTATTTGCAGTCTATTAAATCCTTTCTTTATCGATTCAGGAAGTCACTAAGCACTTTCACGTAGGTACGTTCAAGGTAATATCTCTGAAAGTTGCCTTTTCTTTAAAGCAATAATTTCATTCAGTAGGATTTTTTCACCTCATTTCTCATTTTATTTCTTCCGATCCTTTGAATATCTCTTGCGATGCTGGGTACTACAGAAAAAGGAGTCTGAAAGTAAGAGATGAACATCCCGGCAACCCGGAAGAGAGATTCATCAATGTGATTTTATTTCTCTTTCTGAATTTTTGTTCCCCGTTTTTCCGAAAGAGAGCATTACACCGGGACTCAGTCGAAAAATTTTCTGCTTCATTTTCAATGCAAACATAATAGAACCAAAGCCGTTTTCGCTGTTCTAGTTCTATTCTAATTCTTAAGTCGATACATTTTTATGGTATTCCTGGAAATTAAGTAGTTAATGAATCAGAATATTTTAATTAACACAAAACAATAAAATTCAATTTTTTCACGATCCTAATGAGGTTATAAAGGTTTGAAGAAAAAGAAAATCGCAAAGGAGTTTGAAAAGCAGAGAGTTGTGAAACATTGGAACATCTGCAAGGATTACAAGTAGAATACATTTTCATCCTGTTTCACTGATTTGGTTTTTCTTATTCCCCTTTAGCCATCCTTTCCAGAACGATATCCTCCAAAGATATATATGGAAGTAATTTATTATGCTTGTTGTATCTGATTTTCGTTAGCTGCTAGAACAAGGAAGTTTAGCAAACCAATTTAGCTATACTTTCCTCATTTATCAACTTATGTGGCTTCTGCACACACTGGTCCTGATCTAGTTAGTCACCAATCAGTCACTAAAGTTATCAGCCCAAAGGTTAGCTAAATACTCAATCCCAAAAAGACGAGGTCAAAGTGATGAGGATCGTAACTTACCATTGCTCCGTTGCAATAATTTTGAGTGAGAATTTGTTAACCTCTTCTCTCTTAATTATTTACAATTGTGACATCTCCTTAAAAAGAATACTATATTAGGATAGAAATGTTTACCACTCTGAGATTATTTGAAGGTATGTCTATACTGAGGTATCCAATCATAATCCTGCGACAAATTTGCGCGAGAATGAACTTATTTAGGAATCCATCTCTGAATGAAAAGGCTTTGTTACGTGATAATTTTCAGGCCATACAAAATTACATACCAGTAGTTCGTTCATAATCTATATTCCTAGCCTTCCTTTTGCAGTGTTTCTGTCAGTAATGGCATTTTTAGTACTGACAAACAAATTTCTTTGATAATTTCCTAGTTAAAAGCAGAACAATAGAAGTAAATTCATTCCAATGATCGATAGTCTGATGTAGCTTGAAGTTGAATATAGCTTAAGGGAGATTAATTGCTTCTTGCAATGTAGTTATATGCATTTATGTCCTTATTAATGTAACCGATGACAGGTAAGATGGAAGAAGGGACTTTTCATACTTGATTTTGCCTCAATAAAGACATTTTAAGACCTTCATTTATCATATATCACTAAGCGAAGCCTATTCAAAGATGAAAGCTAAAGAAGCTGTACTAAAACCGGTTCTGAATACTAAAACGCCATTATAATTTGCATAGGAATCTTTACGGTGCAACTTTCTCATCTCTAAAATGATCGTTTTTCAGATACCGAGTAATTTAAAATTTTGTTACTTTAATCTAAAGTTAACATATCTGCAGCTCCACGAAGTTGTAGAAGAGTGAGTAATTTTTTAAGTGATTCATTAGCTTCACATTAGTTGGTGAACATAGTTTGAAAAATAATGTAATTATATCATTCTTACCTCTATGGGATTTAACGCGAACTAAATTAATGAAATTCAGGAAATTATTTTATTCGGGATACTTTTCTCCAAGGATTATAAATTCAATCTTCTTTAAGTTTGCGGTTCTCAGAGAGTTGGAGCAAAACCGATCATTAATCATTGGTAATTTCTAGTAAGCAGCTGAGTGTTGCTCACTCTAACAGTTATGTAATGGTGGCTTGACATTCATTATGGTAGTAGCCCATTCGAATGGTTATATGTGACTACATAAATGCCAATTTGAGCGATCACGTTCTCTGGAGGAAAATGCATGGCTTGGGGGAGGACTTGCGAACCACCTTTTCCATCTACCGGAATTTAGAAAGGCAAAGAAGTTGCTACTTCTCCGGCATCAAAGAAAAGATACTACTCTTTGGGAAATAGGAACGACGTAGAGACGAATTTAAAAGTTCTGTAAACCAAGTCTGAGTGCGGAGAAATAACGATGGACGTAAAATTTTCAAGAAGAAACTCGGCTTTAAGTTTGTACTGAGACGATATTACAAGCAAATAGATTTACTTGTGACTCGTAAAATAATATTTACGATGCTTATTGTCATGAATGGAAGCATAACACTCGTTTACTTTCGTTACTCGTTATTCTTAGTAAAAAATTAAATAGACAGTGTTTAAGTGCATAGAGAGACCGCTGACGAAGAATTTTGAAATCCTCTGAAAGAATAAAACGTTGCAGCAACTCACTTTAAGGCATTAAAGTTCGTTAGAAATATGCATTTTCTAGCCCTCAAATACTTGTGAATGTGCATTTCTCTTATCTTATGTATTTTAGAGTTATCGAAATACAGGATGGAATAATTGATAACTTATTACTAGAAACGAATTCAAGGATATACTATAACTTCGAATAAATCGAATCAAATATTTCAATAAAAATTTCATTTTTTCCTCAATGAATGAAGTATCATAGACTTAAATATCCTCCAGCATTTCTTTCTTTTTTTTTGTTTAATGTGTGAATTCGTCTCAAAATTTTGCCTGAGCCTAACTTTCATCTACAATTAAGGGAAATGAAACTATCATTTTCACTAAATATAAAACTGAAAGAAGAGACGAGTAAATATGATATGAAACAGTATAAAGCTTTTGAAAAGCTATCATTGTGTTAGGAAGACTTATTGGAACAGCTAAACTTTACAAATAAACTTATGTGAGGAACGCCTTATTTTAGCGAGATTTGATCCAGCTGAAGTTGTAATCAGGTTCTGTCGCTACCTCTCTCTTCTCGATAAGTCCCTTGTGTATTATCTCTCAGAAATAGTGATTAAAACATATAAAGTGAAATAATAGTCGAATTTCAAAGTTTATGGGATGATAAGTGGCTTTGCTCCGTTATACTATTTGAATAATACCACACTCATTTTAAATATCATACGACTCTTAGGAATTACTTCAAAGTAGGGCAATTATCGATTTATAATTTATGACAATCTAGATCCAGAAATAATTTGCTGTTAAAGAGCATAAATGGAAAATAAAATAACAGAATGTTAGCGGAAGGATTTTGGCTATATCAAATTAGGAGCAGCAATGTCAAGTAAAAGGATTAGAAGCTGATGACAGTCGTACCAAAGAGTCAAAGTAGAAGTTGTAGTTTTATCTAAATAGAATTGTGATTCCAACGGTTGCAATTCCCGTCTATTTTGCGATAAATTGGTAAAATCATGCGAAATTCCCATGGTGACGATGATGACGAAGAAATAGCCATTCTTTGAGAGTACCACCTAGAGATCTTTGGAGAGGCATTCCATTCTACGTCCTCCTGAAAAGAAGACACGATCGTTTTCAAAGAGACCCAATTTTTCATCTTGGACAAATACCTCGAGACACCCGTTCCCGTCTTCAGCACCTTGTCACCATTGAGAGTCACCATCCCTCCCGTGGCACCCGACCGACTTTAAAAAGACAACCTCTCGCAAGAACAATCCCCTCCGTCGACATTTCAGCACTAAACATCTTCCCGAGCAAGACCGGAAGCTCGGATGGCGAGCAGTGGACGTACATGTAGGTGCGTCGGCGTCGCATAAACAGAGAACAATTGCAGCGTGGGTGGGGAGGCGTGGGTGCTGAGGTCTGTGAGGATAAAAGCAGGGAGAGAGGGCAATAGAGAGGTTAGGGTCACAAGCAGCGGAGGTCTTGTGGACGCGGGTGGGCCTCTTCGCCATTGAGAGCGGCTCTGCTGAAGGACCATCAATTAACACCTGAGGGAGTAGGAGGACTGCGGAGGAAGGCAAAGGTTTTCCAGCAGGGGTGTGGCCTATCGGGGGAGAAGCGCGTACCATAAAATTAACACGGAGTAGAGAAGGTGGAAATTTCTACCGAGTCGTATAAAAACTGGTGATAGTTGTGAACGATACGGAGAGTGGTTGACTGTGAATTGGGGGTGGGAGTGGAGGTGCGGTCCGCAGGGGTAATTGAAGGCATTTTTTCGGAAGGGAAGAGAATTGAGTATTACAAGTGTGTAAGGTGACTATAAAAACTCCGTGGCGGCATTTTTTCATGTTCGGAGCGTGGGATGGTGGAAAGTGCGGTGGCCCTGTGGAGGGGGTGGTTCGACCCAATGGTGGTGGTTTCGAAAGGAACTCTCTAAAGGAGCGGAAAAGGAACATTTAATGCCGCATAATTTCCCTTTAATCGCTGCGCTTAAACGTCGGAAATATTGCTGTTGCTGTCGGCGTGCGTCATAAAATCCTGATTCATAATTTTCCGACGAAAAGGAAAGGTTAAACCTGAGGTTACAATAGGAAAGGCTTCTTTCGTTATTCTGCGAAAATTCCCGGCATGTATACCTCTAATGAAGGAATCGTGACACTTTTTTCGGCTCTTTTTTTCATTCTTTTAGTGCTCGTGTATTATTGTTCATTCTCTTTTATACGTAGCAATAAATATCCGTGCTAAATAAATAAATTACGCCTTAATTTGGGTTGGATAGAAGTTTCCCTTTCCATTCAAGGAATATTCATCGTAAAATAGATCTTATTAGTAAAATTTTAAAAATCAGTTTAGCTCGAAGTATAATAGGAAAATTTGGTTAAATAGCATTTAAAAAATACCTCAGTGGAGCTTAGAATAAATTATCTACGACAGAAAATGACTCTCAAAAGGAGTGGGGCCTTAGAAAAGATCCGGAAACTGCAAAAAATAGTTACATCATTAAAGAAATTTTAATTAAAATTTTTAATCCATTCCTGTGGTTTTTTTCAGTAGTAAGCTTATTCCAATAGTTTTGTAGTAAGGTTATGCCAATGGGGAACGTACCCAAAGCAAAACGAATATATTATAATGTTCCTCAGAAGAATGCGCAGCTTCTGATTAGATAATAGCTGACGGCAGTGTACTTATGCCTAATGACATAAGGTCCTCTAAGATGGTATTTTTCAAACTTTGTGGTCGGAAGTTCCATTTATTCCATCTTGTCGAAAAAGTTAAGTCCCACAAAGGGGCGAAAAATTAATTTTTCTAATTGCCGAAACTTAATATTTATGAATATTGTTGAGATGATTATATATGAGAAACTGACATCAAGTCCGGGATTCGTACCCATGTCTCCCAGTTGCAGTGGATAGCTCCAGCTATTGAGTTAATCGGTTTGTTCTATTTCTTATGTCCAATTCTGCATGGAAATATTCCCACATGCATCTGCTTATGTGCCAAATCAGTTTTAACCCATTTTCCTTAATAATATAGTTTTCTGATGAATGAATGCGAAATTACAAGATTTACGATAAAACCAAATATTTGAATAAATTGATACTTAAAAAAATAAAACGACATCAGCGTGCTCGAGTTTCTTCTAATAGGCTCAAAAGTACCACTAGTGGTACGTGTCCCACTGGTTGAGATTGGGTTGAGATTCCT
The DNA here is from genome assembly GCA_036926295.1 of Pachydiplax longipennis. NCBI lineage: Eukaryota > Metazoa > Arthropoda > Insecta > Odonata > Libellulidae > Pachydiplax > Pachydiplax longipennis. Next base: position 27,005,970 of record JAVFKF010000012.1, read on the forward strand.
ATTTGCGGTTGATTTCAGGTCTTCCTTTGAGAGTACAGAAATTGTCTCATACCACTCATCCTCAAATCTTATCGCTTAGGAGATTTCAATCAACTTTTCCCTATGATTGCTGTTATTTCCTAATTCTCTAATATTTGTGAAAGAAAAGACCTTAATTTCAGTAATCTTCCCGATTCTTGATACCACTGGAGTAATGTTTATAATCCATGGTTTTTATAGATATCGGTAGCTAATGGATAAAGGTGTTTAGGTTGTGAGACAATTCATCCCTTCAAACTTCATTAAGTATAACGGAATTATATTTTAAAATACACATGCAATAGTGAATTTCCGATCACAAATTGATATTTGAATGTTGAAATTGAAGTCATTTTTTGATTATATCTTTTATTAATTTTAATTAATTAAATTAAATTAAATTTTATTCTTACATTAAATTTAAAGAGATTATATTAAAGAGTCGCGTGTAATCAATACCTTACTCATGAATTATTGTATAAGAGTGGAAGATACAGGGACGATCCTGTTCAACGATATTTTCCGGAGAAAAACTGGAACCAAACCGAAATTTGGAGCTTTCATTGTATTGGAAGGAGTAAAGGAATAGAAGCAATTATGGTTCGAATCCCAATGTCTATATCACGTAAGGAAGCTACAGAACTACTCGATACGTTTCATTTATTCCACGTCAGGCCGAACGAGACTCTTTCATGTCCCTAAAATACCGTAGCCTAGTTTTATGCCTTGCGGAGGGTTAGGGAGATTATAGATTCCGAATGTTAGGGGTTCCAAACTTTTAAAGCTCGGAAGTCAATTCCTTCGTCCGCTTCCGTAATCCTGTTTGTTTATCCGGTATCCATGGTACCTCTCCTATTTCCACAGCTTGACCCATTGATGAAGCGGAAATCGATTTTCCCTCTAGATATCTGCATTAGGACGTTGCAAATAGGATTTCGGAAGGAATTTCAGGGGTCCTGATGTGGGGAGGGACCGGAAATTCAAAAGCGTCCCAATTGAAAAGATTTTTACGCCGTTGTTGCGGCGGGCCGCAGCACCTTTCCAACGGACAGACGCCGTGAATCTTGTGAGGGCATATTAGTCTCCGGGGAGTGCCATTGTCACTTGGTAGAGTCACAGTGCCCAGTCACCGGCTGAACTGCTCCATTGGGGAGAGACAGAGCGCGGCGAATCGCTTGGGTTTGGAGGAATGCGAGGGGAGGTCGACGTGGGGGGTGGATGCAGTGAAGGAAGAATAGGCTAACTAGTGGACGATAGCCGGTACGCTCAAGTAGGATTCATACGCCTAAAAGTCCGATTGAAGATTTATATATATTTCTGGAATCATCGTTCGCAATTATCAGGACTTGGATATAGTTCTGAAGATCGAGTTCAAGTATATTTAGGTGAAGAAGGAGGATTTTGCGATTTTGCGAAAACTTTCATCCCTACGAAATTGCATATCCTTACAAAAAGACAAGAACGGCAAGAACTTTTCAACTCTCTTGGTAAACTATCTTAACAACTCTGCACAATACACACAGGGGAGATTGTGTAAGGTATTAAAATAGGAATTAATTTCTGATAAAAATTTCTTCCTGGTTATTATCTTTTTGTCATGGAATACTACTAAGTGAATCAAAAATCCGTTTATTTTATTGTTTATAAAATAATATCGCAAACGGAACGTTATTCTACAGATGGAAAGAAGCGTCAGTAATTATTTATCTTTTGTTTATGCGGCGGGAAAGAGGTAGAGAATGAATTCCACGAAGAAAGGATAATATTCGACTTAACAGTACTATATTTATTAACCCGCTACTAGACATAATCCTCAGAAGGAGGGGAGGATCCTGAAGTATACTAACAGGGGGTTTATTAATGTCCTTGAATGCTCCTCTCAAAGTAACAATAATCTTAGCTCCTTGACTTCCTCCAATTAAATGTTAGTATGCCATTATGTCTCGAATTATCATAGAACTTAACGAATCACAAAAGAAATTTGGTATTGATTTTATATTGAGCTCATAAGCATACTCTGCGCACATTTCTAGTTTTGCTAACTAATCAAGGAAAGGGAAATTGTCTCCCTTCTGTATTTTCCAGTTCCTCATGGTTCTCAGCTGTTAAATAGCGCGAAAGAAGTTGAAAATTTTTATCTCTTTATAAATCCAATGCTTGAAATATTGATGAATAAAAATAATTATTAATAATCATTTATCAATGTGTTGATTACAGCTTCTAATTGAGAAAGACTACTGTTACAGAAATTACTGAATTGCCAAGATTTCGCAAATGCATATCAAGATTATGATTTCGGGTGTATTAAATGTTTTAAACACTCCAAATTAATATCTTAAGAAACGCTTGCCACCTGAATGCTACTTCGGTGTCATCGGTAAAACAAGAGCGGTGTTATCGACCACTCATTCAGAACCTTATAGAACCAACAATTTACTAAGGATATGAAGGTGAGTTTTAACTGAAAAGTAACAGTAACTTGCTTCTGACAGTAATATCCCCATAATAATATACAATTACCACCGTTGTGTGTATATTTATTCATCTTATGATAGTAAATCCTGTAAGAAATACATGGAAACAACAAACTTTTGGAAATTCATTTTATGCACTTTCCGAGGTGACAGGATTATAAATTTTAAGAAGTCGCTTAAGTTTCAATGGAGTATTACATATGGATATTTATCTGTCCAAAGTATCCTTGGTTCGACTCTCGACAACTCGAAAATGCTCTCATAAAAAATTCACGTAACGTTCTTTTGATCGATTGCTTATATTTTTTCTTTTGCAGAATTAAATTAGAAGTAATGATTCTACAATATCGATATTAGCGCCAAATTTAAGAAAATTGAATAAAAATTCTTATTTTGGTCGAGAATCATTGCTTTAGATTTCAAATTTCGAGAATTTTGATATAATAAATGAATGTTATCAATCGTTTTTGGCCGTACTTCGTGGAAAGCCATTTCATTCAATGAATTTAGAATATTTATTCTGTGGAAATTACCAAGTTATTCTTTATTTCATTCAATAAAATAAATGAAAATATCGGGAGATCTTGCGGTTGTACATAACCAGTCCCATTGACTACCAATGGGATTATTGAATTCGAGCTTATGTATTCTTTGGATATATAGATGAAAATACTCATGTTACGTAGGACAAAAATATGTAGTGAATAAAAGGAAATAGATGCTAAAGCAAGTCGGTTCTAGGATTAATTTTTTTAAAGTCTATCACTGAAATAGAGTTCCCGTACCTACTGCCATACGCCCTAAAAGTTTACATTGGTAGACATATGGATAGTTGACTATTATAAAAGTACCCATTAATTAATCTAATAAGTAGGGGATCGAGGATTGCTTTTTCGAAATAAACAAGCAATGGAAACGCGTGATGTATGAAGAAATTGGACGAAATGAGAACTAACGTAAACGTGACATGCAATTTTGAGTACGAAATTAAAAATATAAGAATTACAAAGTGATTACGAATAACTATACATCTACGTGATTGTGCGTCATTAAAATAAAACATTGTGTGAACAAGTAAATAATTACTATACTAAAACAATCAAACAGTAAAACTTCTTAGCTGCTTCTTCTATCTTAGCAAACCTGAAACTTCCGGTTTTTAGAGAAATTTTCCGGAAAAGAAATTTTCCCTGAACAGGATTCGAACCACTGAGGATAAACTTTTGGATTAATCTTTGGAAATTTTGGAAACTTCGGAAATTGGAACCAGACACCTTAACCACTCGGCCATTCTGATGACGGTCGAAATCAAACAAAAAGTTGTTTAAGTAGACCACTGCATGCTACTATGCATGTATGCTAGATAATGAAAGATTGCATGAAAAATACATTTAAATTAATCCTTGTCATTTTTGACGGTGTATTTTGACATGCATCAGATATATGGGATAACATTAGTACTATTTTCTATAAATTAAATTAATCTCCTTCATTTTTAACGGGTGAATTAACTAGTGCTTATATAATGACCAAATGGCAATTGAATGCTTTCTCTTATAGAATTAAAGCTCTATAATTATTATCTTCTGAGGATGTGAACGAAATTAGGAAATCAATCCCACTTGGTAATTTTGTAGATCTGGCTAATTATGAATCACTTTCACATTCAACAGCATCTTAGAATAGGAATTAGAAGGAATTTGTTAAGTGATTCAGCCTAGCAGATGATGTATAAACAGAGACCTAATGGATAAACAGATGGATCATATTAGTATTTATGTCCTCGGTATCTTCTTACGGTAAGATGACCATTCACGCGGAAGGCAGTCACAATGACATTTTGTAATATTTTCAAAACTGATGAAAGAACAGCATGGAAGCTCGCTCGAAAATCCAACAATACCGCTTCTTCAGGTAAGTGCATAAGATGTAGGCAAAGATAAAAGGGGATACATTTGAAAAATCTTCCAAAAATACCCTTACAGGTGTTCCCCGCACCTTTTCCCTCTTTTCTTTACATTTTGGGATAAAAAGGAACAAATCGTGGATCTCCTGGAGGTCTATGGGGGAGATTTACCTCCGGCGTGGACGGCCAAAGAAGAAAGGAAGGAAAGAAAGAGAAACACGATGGGAATGACAAGGATAATGAAGACAGCAAGGGAAGAAGAGAGGGACCACAAGGGATGGGTAGGGGTCGCAGTGGAAGGAGGGGGTGTGAGAGAGGGGAGAAAGGGAAAGAATGGAGAAGTAATTGCGTGAAGTGAGCCTCCTTTGGCGCTATTCTATTCCTTCCGTTCCTAGCCGAATTCAAATACTCGAATTAATCATGGATATCGTAAAATCTTTAAGAAATACATTAGAATGAATGAAAAGTGTAGGTTCTTTGGCTGTAGATAGTCTATAGGCAATACCGTTGTTGTCTATGGATAATCTTTATCTATAGCTAAAACTAAGCTATAAGCTAAAACATGGAAGCTATAACCAAAAACTAAGCTGTAAGCAAAACATACCTTGCAAGCCGCCTTTCGACCTGTGGCAGAAGCATCTTCAATTCTTCAGCTGCACCTGAAAAAATGGACATTTTTGTAGTAATTGTTCGTTATTCTTAATGGACCGCACAAATAACCTCTATGGACAAAGATCATCAGGTTTAGAATACATCGTTTTTTACTGGAATTGTGCCATACCTCAGCTTCCTCCCTTCATTTTGTTACCTTTATCTTTCTTCTTATAATTATCTACAGGCAAATAATCATGGAAAATGTATTCTTGCTTGATCTCCACCTTAAATATGATTTTCATAAATTATAAGGAATTAATATAAGCATATCTGATGTAATGGGAATTAATTTTTTTGTTAATACTTCATCTTTCATGATGTGCGAATATATTTAACACCAGCAGAAAGAGGGCGATTTAAAAGAGAAATGAATTGTAAACCAATAAGAAAAACATTCACTAATTGGATATCTTTTACTGCAATAGATCATTTGCTTTCGATGGCAATAACGTATTTCCCATTTCCGCTGAAAGAAAATAACAAATACGGGAGAAAATGAAGCAAGAAAAAAAGAGATCCCTAGATCTTGCGATAAAACAAACAAATTAACTTCCATGAATATTCCCTGAGATGGAAATGATTTTTTTAAGAACTATGATAGACGTATCTATTAAGAACATTACTAGAAGAAGAGAAAAGAATAATATAATAAAATTACCAGCGGTAACGTAATTTATAGAATAATAGAGATTTCTAAGGACTTGAGATTAAAAGAGGTTTACAGGAAATGATGAAGGATTGGGAAATATGATCAAAATTAAGTAAAAACTATGGACATTCTCTCGCTCTTTGTGCCTTGAAAGCAGACCATTCTTAAAAATACGACTAAAAGACAATCAACATAACACAAATATAGTTCGTGCTCTCGGGATGTCTACAGCCTTGGTAAGTAAAGCCACCTGAAAAGTATTCATTTTCCATTTGTGTGGCAAAATCTGTAACATACAAGTTACAACACTATCCAGCTACGAGCTCGTATCGTATAAACATAACTATAACGCGGTTTTCACTTGATTTCGAAAAAAGCGTCTTAAATAGATATTACTGCATATGGTAGAGCGAAGAGAATAGACCGTGTCCTTCGTTCATCTTGAGTAGAGAGGGGAAGAAATCGGTGTGGGTAAATGCATCTTCCTTAGTAAGAAAATAGAATAGTTCTCCTGTCATACGTAACACTGCTTCAGGGTTCCCTCAAGAGTCAGGAACAACCGCACACAACTTCCGATGCCTCCGAATGGAACTCACACATTCACTCTCCTACACTTACACACATATGCGCAGTGAGAGAGGCATTCTTGTGCACACCTTTTCCCATAAATCTTGTCCCTCTCCTTTACCCCCTGCGAACTCCCCCTCAAGAGAGCTCCCAAAACTTCAGCAGGGGTGCTCTTCCATTATGCCTCTGGATGGACGTCCATTTGGGAAGTCGTTCCGCAGGATGACAGCTTCTCTCCTCAAGAATCGCACCCTCAATTAGAGAACTTCGCCGCCGTTGCGAGGAAATTTCCAAAAGAGATACTTAGGGGAATCATAGTTGTGAGAGACTTTGGGGTGCGTTACGGGGGAAAAAGGGGGCATGCGTCCCAATTTTAAAGCATGCTGGAGGATACTCCATGCCTTCCATTGCGCTCACAAGCAGCTTTCTGTTCATATATGCATGTACAAACTATTTCATAAGCTCTTTCAAAATTTCCTGATTTTTCAGAAAGAGAATTCATTCAAGTGAGACGTTTGAATGCATTATTTCAAGCATTCATACTTCTCGTGTATTATTCATTCTCTGAATTCTCTGATGAAATTAATACATTCAGATGGAATATCATGGACTGCTGACTATGTTTAGAACATTAAAATTTTCATCAGTGAATTTTGAAATATTTAAGTACTTGTTTTAACATTATATACACAAAGAGAATATTACCGATGCTTTCGAATTTCATCCATCCAATCTTCCAACGCTCTCCAAACTCAATAATTTGTTCCCCAAAGTGAAATGATAATAAGCTATGGTTTTTACACAAAATTCTACCACACTGCAAATTAAGGGTTTTCCTGAGGTTACAGAGATGTTTGAACATTATCTTTAGAGCTTCCTTTCAAACATTTATAGGATTATTTTATTTATGCAGCACAGTAATTTTAAGTTATTTTCACAGCTCCCTTCTTTCCTTCTATCTATGCTAAATTTTAATCGAAACAGGCAACCTTATTCGCAGTTAAATTTACCTTTGAATAATACGTTACCCTCGAATAATATAATCGTGAATAACTGAGAATCGAAGAGTCGTTTTGTTCAACTTAACGTATCTTTTTATTATGTTCTCCTTCTGAGCTTTTATATTTCTAAGATAAGGAAACAGAGGTCAAATATATCACGATGTCAAAGACGTCATGGCTATTAAAAATAGCGCCTTTCGTCATTATTATGATTCATAATAACTCAAGTCTAATAATCAACAATCATCTGGGAGAACAGTGCGAATTTTCAACCAACCCTAAAATAAAGTTTTTATGATACATGTATACTATTTTCTATTTCTATCTCATTTTTGAATAAATATTCCATATTATCACCACCTGGGAGGTAATCCACTACTAAATTTTGCTGTTTTCATTGTTCTTTTTTACTCCTGCCGTTTGAATTTACGTACTATCAATGTAAAACTTTTATTAAAGTTTTATTGGATAGTATTTTCTCTGACAGACTCCTTTCATTGAATTGGTTAAATATTTGTTTGATTACATTCCACAGTAACAAATCCCATAATATGAATGACCTTCTCTTTCTTCCAAATAAAGGAGATAAAGAAAACTTCTCTTCAGAATTTATTATATCACTCAGATCCTCAACAAAGTTTGCTGAGTTCTTACGAAAGGGTCATAAACGACCGATTAAATTTCTAGGAATGTTTTAAATCTTGCAACGAGAATAAACGGTAGATTGACACATCAAACTAGGGAGGTGATCGCACACTCCTTGATGAAAACTCTGGGAATGCATTTAATATGTAGATTTTGGCTCAAACGGAAAAGAATATAAAAAATTTCCGAGAACACTATTATTGCATTTTTCTCTAATATCAGAGCATTACGGCTGAAGGTCGGAAATTATACCATTAAAATTAACTTCAGATAGGAAACGAGAAAAAATTTTGATTCGTCTCCTCTCTAGCAAATATCAATATACAAATTTAATCCGTTCCCATAGCCGAGGCGATAAAATTTTAAGGACACTATAATATTTACGGAATATCTAAGGGAATTTTCGTGTATCTACTGGAAAGGTTTAGGAAAAATTTATTAAAGTCATTCGAAAATAATGTACTTAAAATTCGTAGTGTTGGGCGATGCATTGTGGAAATATATCATGTAGAATGGAGAATGGACTTTTTATTTTTCAATAATTTTAATAAATACACTCAGCCAGGTTTCAAATTTCGTCTGACGATGACGATTACTCGTTGGAATCTGCTGGCGTGTTTTTATTAAAAATTATTACGGAAAATATACTAGCCTTTTCTCCATTATATACATGTGCTTAGTGTATTTTAGTGGTCTTTGCGCATTTAAAGTTAATGATTCCTATTATTCTTAATGCATAAAAGAAATTGCGCATGACTGTAACTGCTGATAACTGATATTTATCATAACTGCTTATACGCCTACGCATCAGTGTAGGTGATAGTAAAGCATGAAACTCTCTCGATTCCAATTATTTCAATTCTTTCTCGCTTACTTTCACAATGAGAATTGCGCCTACCCACATTCCAAATAGACTACACCTAAAACATCAATTCTGATAATAAGGCGGCGCAAATAGCCGTTCAGAGAACGCAGTCGAATCAAACTTAAATCATCCTTAATTTCCAAAGACGTCATATCCTCTGCACAAACATTCTTAATTGGTAAGGAAAACAAGTGGCCACCCAACATGAGAATGAAAAAAGGTGAGGCACACTACGAACGTACTTTGACAGCCTCAGATACCCACAGTTTACGTGGGATGTTGATAAATATTTGGACTTCATATCTTTGTGAGTTTCATCCCTTTTTCATCCTACACACTTGCGAAAATGCATTGTCTCTCGTTCTTTCTCGTAATTTTACGCAATCGACATTCATCCAAAGGAAAGCATGCACATCTGGTTGTCCTAAGTGATATCCTGAGTTCATACAATATGATTTGTTGAATTTGCTTTTTCAAAAAGATTTAGAGATATATACATATGACATAATATGCGGGAAAGACTGGAATTTATTAGCCCTGTCTTACCCTTTCATAATGGACAAAAAGAAAATAAGGTTAAAAATAGAGACAAATTCAGTTACAATCATATTTAAAATAAATATAATAGAATAATTTATTGATTCATGCTATCACTTGGCCTCCTGGGAAGGTGGCGACTTAAATAAGTAATTAAATAAATAATTTCTATTCTTCTCAAATATAGTAGTAGTACTGTCAAAAGTAATTCGATAGTTTATGTCATATTGTGGGTTCCCTCCGGAAATCGAACCCGCTTTCACCAAAGTCGAACGCGCTGCTCACATGGCTATCCGAGAATACCCTCAAAATATAATCAGTCAAAAGAAGAAAAATTTATATCATAATATCACCATCTATTAAACATAAAGAAATGGAGATTATAAGGCATTTTAAATATTTAGAAAGCGTTTTAACAGTATTCTGACTCAATCGCGGGAGAGTACAACGTTGTCAATTCAATCGCCTTTAAGTAGGAAACTTTTCGAAATATCACTATTTGACACTGCATTATTCATATTAAGTTACAAACTGAGTACCTCTTTTGAACATCTAAGAAGAGCTAGACATAAGAAGAAATACTTGTATGACAAGAGGAATACTTTCTCCACCGGAAGAACAATTATACCATTCGGTCGCTTGAAAAATCATCGAGATGCATACTAAACCATCAGAGCGCTCTTGAGCAGCCTTTCCTTTCATTCAAACATCGGAACTGCACGAAGGAAAATGAATTTAGTCTATATATGAATCAAGATAGAGCATATCCAATTTATTTTCTCTTGATATTACAAACAAGACTGGCAATCAAAATTATTTCAACTCGTGAATTTGTAACACAGTGTCATAAATGCCGCAGGAACTTCAAAAAGGCCGTCCGTCCGTCCGACACCGATGAAAAGGAAATAGATAAGTCTTCATATACATCTGTATCTACAGCATATGATGACGTCTTTGTTTGGGGGGTCGAAACCGAGCAGCTCCTCGAAAGCATGGCAATAATTATCCAGCTTTATCGCTTCAGAGAAACGAGCTAAGCTTTAAAAGCGGATAAAAGTCATGCGTTGGCCTCTGGAGATATTTGGATGATGGTCTAGGAGGCTGCCAACGGTATAAGCAAGGATAACCCAAATTACTGGCATTCCACCTCCGGGCTCGCTTCGTTGCCCACGCGGTAGTGCCCCAAACACGTCCTGTGCTCTTGTAACGTCTCCATCCCGGCCTCTCGAACACGCTCTAACCCGCCCGACTCATTCAGGTTGCCGTGAGTGACGGAGGGTGTTGGGGGCAGCGTGAGAACGGGGCGGGGGCGACCCTCCGGATGCTACCCTGTGCTTTGTCGGCCTCCTCAGGTAAAGAAGAGATGCGCACCTTTCTCTTTCGCCGCTTCTCTATTCATACTCCCTCCTCCCACGTTTAAGGTAAGGAAAACCGATTCGCGACTCTCCTTTGGAATGAAAAGGGGGTGCTTCACTATCCTTTGGGCGTTTCTAAGGACTAGTTAGTTGGTTATCTCGCTTTTTTACCTATTCTCTCCGAGTGGGAATGTAGGCTGTGTTCATTCGCATGATCTTCGTTTGTAGTGGACTTGTGTCACGTGCTCTGTCTAAGCGATCGCTTCCGATGGTCCCTTTTAAACGGAGAATCGATTCTTCTCTCTTTTTTCCGGGGTTATTCTCATGGGCGCATCTGCAGCTTTGCGACCGTGTGTCGGTTGCTCTTGAGTACAGCTGAGACTTCCTTATTTACTCGGATGTGGACCGTTTCTAGCGATGAGAATACCTCAGCCGATCTCCTCTCAAGATACCACTCATTCTAATGCTATAGATTCCGCTAGAATGCTTATGAGTATCTGAAGATGTCGCAGTAATTGTGGCGATCTCAAATAATACAATGAACCAATTATTTACTCTTAATAAATTACAGGAAAAATATTAAACCTCCCATTTTCTACAGGATATATCCATTGTTTACATATATTCTGCAGGGAGTATCCAATATATTTTCCCAAATGTTTACTTTTGTGGATTCATACATAGAAACCATTCCGCAATTGATTCATTATCCTTACCCTTAATACCCTGATACCCATAATTTTATTTTACTGCTGTATTATTATTCATGTTCCTGCTACCAAATGTTGATGATTGGAATAACTTTGACTGGTTGTCCCGAGCGAAAATTTCGCAGAGGAACACTGATCCGTTTCCCCACCCGTATACAATTTAACAAACACTCAAATCACTAAAAACGAATACACAAACACTAAAACATACCTAAAATACACACCTCCGTATTCTATATATTCGTATATATTTAGTGCCCGTTTCAATATACCTTGGTAATATCGATGTCTACACATCCAGTAACGAAACTCTATGGTCAAATTCAAGGTTAAACTCGATTTTTTGACCAAATAGTACATTTGTCATTTGTTGGTCTATTTTGGAAAACGGATGTTTATAAATAAAATTAAAGTCTCCTTTTAAGGAAATCTACGAAAAGTTTTACTCGCTGAATCACTGTTTTTCACATATGCTGACTTATACCGCTCAAAGCAAGAGAGGAAAATAATAACAAACTCACTCCTCATCTTGCCTAGAGAGCCTCCTCCCCTTCTCTTAGCTCTTGGTAGCTGATGGCAGAGGGAATGAGGTCATTTGGCCGGATATCTTACCAACAGATATTATCATTAACAAATATGGGTTATCAAAAGGGTTATTCATTTATGAATTTCAACAGTAGCAATACCTAGAGGAATTTACCAAAATGATCAACTCTCAGGAGTTTTTCACTGCAATTTAACTTAAGTTACTTTGAAGATTGTGGAAGAAAAATTCTAACTGGACTGTGGTTCTCGATATTTTGTATTCCTCGCTGCTATGGCGTATTGACCAACGAAGCTCCAAACAATTCCTCAATTTTGTCGATCTCAGTCCTGATTTGACAAATTTTGCGTGAAAAAGTAGGCTTATAAAAGAAAGAAGTAGCATTTTTCCTGCATAATAGAGCTAAATTCATTTATATGTAAAACAAATCGGGGTTGTCTTGAGTATTTCTTTCTGTACCCTTATTGGCTAACTTTTTCGGCAATATGTTTATGTTGGAAGTGTATTCAATACGATGCCCTTTCTTTATCCCTAGATGATTCAGTTCTTGGTCTATCAATCTTGTCTGATGAGTAAATATACGTTTGTATTCTTTGTTTGCTGCATTTTTATTCATGTTTTTTTCTTAGATATAAGAAGCAATTTTTCTGATAGTCTGACTTTGCCCAATTCTATTGAGCTCCGTCGAATTCCAAAATCCGGGAAATTCCAAATTCCGGAACGACTCTGATCCTAAGCATTGCTGACTAGGAAAATTGAACACTTTTAATAAGAAAAATTATGCAGCGCATCAACTCCTTACTTATAGTACGTCGCCGATGACTCAACTCTATGGTGATATTCCGGTTGAGAAGGTACACATTACGCCATTGATTCATCAGAGAGAGAAATAATGGAATAAGTTATTGCAAAATGGAGGGTGATAAATTCTGGTTATAAATAGCTTTCCAATAAGGAGAGAATTCCCAATGGTTAAATCAATTCTTTAGAGATTCATGCCATTCTTCCATGAAGATTTCATATAAATTATAAGCATTATTCTATTAATTTTCAGGAATCAGTTTATGTGAACAATCAGTGAATCATTTTGACATACCTATTAATAAGCTAATTTCTAATGTTTACTACGATCAAAGAACAGTTTTTAGTTGAAAGGATCCGTTTTTGTCACAGAAGACTACAAAGAAAATGACCGTAATGGCAATAGCAAAAATGAAGTTCCCCTTTTTTAACTCAGAACAGAACCTCGCTAAATAAGATTTTCTGCTTTAGTTTCATTTCCTTTATGAAACCTTTAAATCTGGTAAAGTTTTGAATTCAAAGAATTAGTGGACCGACAAAAAGATAAAAGTTCACCAAAATTAATTTGAGACAAAGAAAATCCAAACGCAAAAGAAGTCAACGCTTTAAAACTTGAACTTAATTCGTCCCTTATTGTCCCTACCATATACGCTATACCTAAAGCAAGTAATCAGCTGTTTATGAATTAATTAAGCAGTTCCACAAAGGGTGCTTTATCGATATGGAAAATAAATAAAGGACTACGAGGAAACGATTGACAATTTTAGAGTGGATAAAATACTAGGAATTACTACTAAATTGTCTATTTATGCAAAGGATGGGCTCTAAAAAACAAAGAACTAACTGAATAAATCGCAGAAATTAAATTCTATAAGAGAAACAGATCTAAGGTACTCCGATTCAAAGCCATCTAAAGGGGAACTGTAGCTACGGACCATACATCTAAGGAGTCCGCGTTAGGGCCATTGAGAATCTCTATGTATAAATAACCTTGAAGGGGGCAATTTCCACGATGAATATACTTATATATTATACAGATGCCAATAACAGTGGCATCAGCTGAAAGATACTTTTCAAATTTAAAATAAATAAAAAGTCACTTAAGATCGAACGTTTCCCAAGGGACTGACAGATTTATTAATTAAGTCAATCAGACATGAGGTAACTGATAAGATTGATAAATAAAAAACTATCTACAAATTTGCGTGTTTCTAAGAAAGAAAAATTGATTTTTTAAACCTCAATGTGCTTATTACTTTTCAACTTATTACTCACAACAAATCTGTGTAAGCCTTAATAGATTAACCAGTGGATTGTAAATACATATTTCTTTGAATATTTTTCACGTATGATGTTCCAATAGTTTGTATTGGACTCGAATGTTAAAAGATTTGACCAAATGTAAAAATGCGAATCACCGCGATATGCAATAAGATGAAGTTATGGAAGTCAGAGATCATAAGTAAGAGGAAGATGAAAAAATTAAATCTTCATCCAACTGAAAGGAAAAATTTAATTCTAAATAGTATAAATTTTACCACCCGATTAAGAGCAAGCCCTCTCCAAGAAACTTTTTGAGCGTCGAAAGAAATTACGGTCGATATTCACATTAGTGCCCTTTCTACGAAACCTCAGGAGCCTTTAGAATATTTCCTCGGCAGCACAGAACAGTTCGCACATTCCTGAATTTTTTCGGACGCATGAGAAACTGCATAGATGCAGTGGAGGGAAATGGAGAGGTGCCTTCAAGGAGAGCTACTCATCCTTTTGTTTCGCTAAGGCGGAGTGACGCTAAAGCGGCGATATAGAGAATCGCGGAGTCGTGAAGGCGCCATACTCAGCAAAAGGGTTTGAAAGCGCACCGATGCCGTTTTTCACTTCCACCAATATGAATGCTTTACCCAAAGATCCATTGTATGCCGATATATCTCTGAAAAAAAGGAGGCCCTTCTGCTCGGAAAATAAAAGAGACATCCCGAAGGAGCTGCTGCGAGCCTCCAATAACAAATAACTGCTGGTCCGGCTGCCTTGTCAGTGTGAATATTTCATACGATAGAATACGAGCTTATTGTGTGGCCTAGCGCTTCCGTGATTCGCCTGCAGCTTCAATGAAGAGGGGAAATGCCCATTACATGTCTTTGAATAAAATGTGTTGGAGGGATTTTTACCTTGGGAGAGCACCTATATTATTTTAACAATTTTATCTTTTTTATATTATGTATTAAATTTAACCTCGTTCTATGATTCTAAAGTGACCAATTCCATCTAAGCTATCGGGCGGTCGAGTGGGAAGCACTTGGTGACTTTGGTGAAAGTGATCTTGAGTTCGATTCCCAGTCGGATCCCATCCGTGCGAAATGATCGCACATCCGCAGCGAAATGTCGAAGCACTCTTAACAATACCACTATACCGTGTATATTTCCATTTAAGCGAAGCTAGGTGAATAAATGAATCAGTTTTATTCAATACATTTTTGAACCTAGGGGCTATTAATTGCGTAATATTGATATTTCAGCAAAATGAAAGAGACTGTAGCGTGAATAAAACCACAGCCAAGTCCATGCACTAACAAAATCCGTTAAATTTCTCCTATAAAAAATTTTGCTGTTTGCATGTTTTCACGATTAAATACACACATGAGTTAATCCGAAGAAAAACCTGCTCGATACAACCTAAAATTTTATATTTCAAACTTTGATGTTAAAAATAGAATTTACTCTGTTAAATAAATAAGATAAGGTGATGGAACCATATCTGAGGCATTTTTAAACGTTTCGACGATTACTTCTCTCTTTGTTTACTGCAGAATGTTTTAGAATTAAAATTCCAGATTGTGTAAGAGATGTCCTCGATTTTACGAAATGTTTTAAACCAGCCTCTTAAATTGTCTTCATGACTACAATTTTAACATTACATTATGTTCTGCGGTTTCCTTAGTTTTCAGCATTCGTATTCCTGCCTACCTTTTCCTCTGTATGAAAAATTTGGAGTATACAAGCAATAATACTTCATGTGCAATAAAAGATATAACTCATTTTTTTTAAATTTCTTTAGTTGCTTCCATAAGGCACCCATTTTTTCTTATATTGAAGGGATATTTGATTAGTAGAATAGAAAATTCTTTTCCTGATCCGATGATCCATCATTCTTATTAAATGAATGAAATATTCTTTGCTTATTGATGCCTGAGTTAATTTACTATTACATTAATTACTTGGTTTTTGCGATTCCTTGCTAAGCACTTTTCCACTAGAATGAAGATAGGTGATTATATTTCTGACAGATTAATAATAATTTAGCTAAATTTACATAGATAATAATACATCGGAATTAATTCAAAAGGACCAACTCTTAGATTTGTAAAAATAGAATAAATTTCTACATGATTTACCACATATAATAATTGAATATAAAACATATCCATAAATCTTCATCATTAAAAAGTAATAAGGGTGCTGTAATTTTTTTGGAATCCAAGAAATTTCAATCATCATCTATAGCCCCGTCACTCATGCACTGTCCTCCCATAATTATGGACGTGTATTGAGAACACTTGCTTTCGGAGCGAGATAAATTTCTAAATAAATTTTCTTAAACTAACATCCACGTTAACTTGAAAGTCTGTAGTTCGAAGCAATGAAAATTCATTCACTCTCCTGACTCCCACTATCTCACGCGAGCATGAGATGAATCGGACATTGAAAAACCCCGAAATTGAATAAAAACAATCAAAAGCTCCTTAAATCTCTTTCTTCAGAGGGATTCCGCCCTTCCATTTTCCTGCTGTAATTGGAAGGACACCTTCCGCCAAAGAGGTGTGAGGTGAGCGCCTCCATCGGCCACTTTCCCAACCGTTAGAGTGGCCATCAATCAATGGTGGGATCTCTAATTTTCCCTTTGTGCTGAGAGAGCGCTCGTTAAGTAAACTGCTCCTATACTTTTCCCTTTTCGGAATGTTCATGCTCCGTGGAGAATCGCACATGAGTTTATCTCTCCTCGATGGTAATTATCTGGATTCCTTTCAATGTTTGGGAAGGGAAAAGAAACTACGAAAAACAGATTCATTTAAAGTGAGAAATGCCCCTTTTGCTTCATATTCTCTTAGTCTTCTTCACACTTTATTCTTGTGAAAATGACGGTTCCCCGGCATTTATTCAGCCATTTGCAGTTATTCACCGACATAAATGTCTTTTTATTTAATATATACCAGAAATTACCATAAAAATATCCAATAACAATACGGTAGATATACCTAGTGAACTGTTTCTCCTATCATAGTTACAACTTTATGTATGATTTAAAATTGATTTAATTCTCACACTAATTTTCCTCTTAATAGTGGTATGGACATTCGTAATCTGAAAAATAAAATGGGATCTATGAAAACCTGTTTTGAATAAAAGCAAAGGATGGAGAAGTATTATGAATAAACCCAGCAGGAATGCATATCTCTATAGCTTGATATCTGTATATCATTGGAAGTTCCAGAGTAGGGGCGAAGGGGATGAACCTTGATGACTTTGTAATACAAGCAACTAGCCTAGACTCTGACAAGGAGATTGAATTAAATTTATATTGTGAAGTCTTTCTACAGTCGGTATGCGACTAATTCATTCATCACGAGAAAATGGCGTTCTATAAGTTAATTCGATCTCTTTAGAAAATGTTCTTGAATCTCTGGCAAGTTTCCATATGCGCCCCTTGCCGTACATGTATGCCTAGATTGACATACTTCAAATCAACTAAAGAAATATGTGTTTGTGCCTTTTCAATCCTGACATAAATATTAACTAATTATTTGGAAATAATTCCGTGAAAACCAATAAAAAACATTTCGAAAAAGACAAAACGAAGGCATCGAGATAAGTTAATGCCGAAGCCAGTAGTTTATGATACATTCGTAAGTCAAAGTAAATGAATTCGAGCCACATCTCGGAAACTTATCACCCGCGACACACATTTTAGCTCCTTAAAAGCTTTTGAAAGAAAACCGAACAAGGTGGGAATATTAATGCCCACGAATAATTCCTCAAAGAAACACACAGTGACAGCGCGAGAAATGGCGAGAAACAAAAAGAAGGCCCCCATTCAATCCTCAAAAGGACCCTCCGCCCTTAAATTACGTCGGCTCGGGCCCTCGAAAATATAGTCCTCATTGACCGGAGGTGCTCAATTACCGAATTGGTTCCGAACTCATCTCTTCACGCACTCTCCGCCGAATTCTTCCCTCTTCGGGAAAAGGGAAAAATGCCCCTCTCTCAGAGTACCTGTGTATTTGAAGTTAATTATCCGATGGAGGTGAGGAAAATGCGGTGCTGGTGGCACGGGCTCAAGGCAGGAGGGTGTGTGGTCTAACAAATGATGAGTGAAAGATGCACCGAGCGGAAGAAGGGAAGGATTTTGAAGGTATCGTCGGATGCAAAGTGGAGAGGCGGAAAAAAATGTTTAGCTGCCCTGTGAAGAGGACGCGCAGGGATTAAAGGAGCTCCCCCCGGATTGTTGGTGGCTAAGGACGAAGAAATGTTTTGAGTGCTCGCTCATTTTGGAGGAGAAATAAGTGTCCTTAAAGGACTCGAGGTTAGTGATACGGAATACTACACCCAGTACAAATTTGAGCGATTGTAAAGGAAATGTCTACTTTTCGTAAATAAAGGCGCTATTTAAAAAACATCCACGCTACTCTTTTCGCAAAATAATAATCTCTCAAAAGAATTGATCACATTAATCACATGCTGTAAGTATTATTTTTATTGCAAGATTTGAGCAGAAATGTTTAGTTTTTAAAATTCAATTGATTTTTTTAGTATTTTTCCTCTAAATTCATTGTATTGGCATTATGTGAAATAGAAAACCTTATTTATTTCGTAAGTTTACCGATAAAAAAATTGAGTTTTTTTGTTTAAAACTCATGGAAGAATCAGATTCTATTTTAATTTGATTAACATTAACAGGGGAATTTCTATTTGTTAACACAAATACGAAACACAGATGACTGAAATGTAATATTTTTAAACGATGCATATGGATCAATCATTAAGCACCAATTTCATATCAATGAAAGTAATTAAATTGTAGGGCTGATAGTCAAGGAGGCAGCGCGTTCCCATATGGTAAATGCTGTCCTGCTATATGCGCATTGACCTAGCCGTCGGAGGACTTTTAGCAATACCACTAATTAATTGTAATGTTATCAAGAAAAATTCAGCAAAATTTAACAAGCATCATTCTATGAGTAATTTCTCAGCGTCTGACTACAATTCTTTCATAGCAATCGTCTAGTTACGCAGGAATTTCCGTACAGAAATAACGATCGTCTCTCCAGAGCATCCTACTTCCTCTTCTTTGTCTATTACGAGGTAGGCACGCTATAAGAATTCGATGTAAAAATTCTGCAGAATCATCGGGAACCCGGGATCAAATAAGAGAGATTAATCGTTATGCAGGCGTTGAAGTCTCCGGAGTGGAAGCAGTCTCCCCATCAATGGCATAGCCACCATCCCAACGGAGCAATCGCAGATGATATTAGTGAAGATAGCAACAAACTCAAGAGAGAGTGCCCACGGCGTGAGAAAAGACGTGGCTATTTGCTCCAGCGGAGTGAGCTGAAGAAAGGTGCAGATGAAAGGGTGGAGAAAGACCCCCGTGGACGTGAAAGAGTCGAATAAAGAAAGGGAAGCAGCAGACTGGAATTAAGAGAGGTGGCGCCAAGCGATGTATTGGGGAGTGAAAAGAAGGATTTTGTGTGTGGAGGCAAGGATGGGGGGGCACGAGGTGGGGGGGCGTATGGGTGCTCCATGACTGTCGGGGAAATAGTTAAATTAGGTGTGTATTGAGAGGGAGCGAAAGGTATCCAATGGGGTTTGGTGAGGATCACCGTGTCGGAAGCTTCAAGGCACGAGAGTTAAAAGGCGGGAGATAGAGGCGGTCAGAATGTGTGGGTGCACACGGAAAAAAGCCCAGAGATTCACTCTTGGTTCGTTTTCTATGGAGAAAGAGAGAGAATGGAGAAATATCTTAGGGTGATTCGTGGTGACGTTTTCTGGATCTCGATGGAGATTTTTCCTCTCATTGTTCGCTCATTGTTCGGAGTTTGGCGTGTAAAAGGGATGAAATACGGCTGAAAGGATTTTCTCGAAAGTCCGTAGAGGATGTTACTGTGGCCGTGCGAAAAATAATGAACCCTAAGACCTAAAGGAAATTCTTGAAAGGATCGCCGATCGGGTAATTATTTAATCTGAAAATCTCCCGGAGGATTTGAGGCTGAGGTTCAGGTAATGTAAATACGGATGCGTTCCAAGGTATAACAAATGATTGAAATTCCCTGCTTTAAAGAAATTATACAGTTGATGTTAACGATACGAAATGGGGATTTTGAGAATCAATGAGATTTGAACTGAAATGTTTCAATTTTATTAGTATATTCCAGGAAAACAAATGAATTTATAGAACTGAGATGAGCAATTTCATACAAATAAATAGACAAATTTTTGAGTTATTATTAAATATACCATTGAATTTCATTTTTTTAATGTGCTGTATATTTTACATCATTAAAAATGTCATTATATTTGAATAGTGTTTTAAGTGTTTTGGGAAAAATCTTGTATTTAATTTGGAAACCTGATGGCAAACATCGAAATATTCAGATACTGTATCACTTCCCCTATCTATAGTTTGAAATGATTGTTTGCTTTTCGGTATTCCATATTAATGGAACAGAATTTGCTAAAAATGTCTGCTGGATATTTCCTCTATGCTCATTATGTTTCTTTTCTCTATTAAGAACCGACATCTCAACATAAAAATAACTGTTTCCTAGCATGAATGAATTCAAACTTCCTATTATCAGAAGAACATCATTAGAAACTGACTGTGTTTCAAAATCATAAAAAATAAGATATTTATCAAGCTAAACATATTATTTGAAACTAGGTTGGGGGAAAATGCGGAGCAACCCCGTTAAAATTATACAAACTAAATACATAGTGCGAATTATATCAATTTCGTAGGGATTATCTTCAGTAATAGAGTTACTATATATTTTAAGGAATGGATTAAGAGGAATGTTAAGTAATAAAAATCCAAGTTAGCCAGGGCAGTATTAATTAAAAAATACTATTGCTTGTGATCATCATGTCATTTTGCAGTTAATTTCTTGATTTAACCAAATATTTTGCTTAACGCTATCTAGGCTGCTGACCTTTATTATTCACTGCTTCAGTATCAAAATGTATGATCTTCAAAAAAAACCTGACAATCGATGAATTTGTTTTAATCTCACGGTGTTTAATATGTGGAACAGTTTGTGGAGATTTTCCATTCAAGAAACACTTCCAGCATTTTATGATCCATCATCGACTCGGGTGAGAATAAATACCGAAAAGGCGCAAGGCAACGTCTCAATAATAGGATCGTAAAGGGACGTTTTTCGAAGGAATTGTTTCGCCCCAATCAGAGACCACACACGCCTCTAACAGCTTCCCTTTCTGAAGGCCCTCCAACAAAAAGTTGTTTGTGTTCTTGCACGCTTAAAAGAGGAAGAAAAAATCCGGAGGCCATTGATTGCGTCAATCTCTTTTGGTTCTCGATCCTCGTCTTATTCGGAGAAAAGAAGAATGGACCCAATGAAGGGTTTCAGAGCCGATCCGAATCGGTCACGGACATCGCTGTGCAGTTGTTCCACGGAGATTCTCACGGTGGCGATGTTCACGCAGCACTGATAGGCTTTGGAAATAATGGAAGACGCACGTGGGCGCGCAGAAAAAAATTGAGGGACGAAGGAAATCGTTCACGAGGAAAATGAAGACGTTGGTGTGCATTTAGACGATTCATTCCACGGCAGAATGCCTTTAAAGTTTATGTGTCATGGTTAATTTACCGAAGAGAGAATCGTGTAAGGCAATTGTTTCCTGCCGTTCTCCTTCGGATCGTAGCAAAACAATTTGCTCGCTAAGAGCCAATATTTATAAATGACTTTATAGAAATAGAATTCGGTCCTTTACGTTCATGTTACACTCTAAAGGCATGTATTTTAATGCGATTTGGTCTCTGAACCATGTCGCCTAGAAAAGACGTTGGATTAAAAAGGGAAGTTCCTTAAAAATTTGAATTAGATTCCAAAAATATGATAACACTTCATTTATTCTAAAAGATTTAGAAAACTACTACCTTCTGGTAGGTAGACGTTTCATCTCACATTACAAGTTTAAGGATATCATTCATTAAAAATACATATAAAATATGAATATTAGAGATAAAAGCATCAATTACAATGCCCTAAGGATTTCTTCTCTGCGAAAAATGATAGAGTGGAATTTATGGAGGTTCACATATCAGAGGTATGACCACAATGACATTTTTGAAGCATCTTTTGTTTAGTTTTCAAAGGTGATAAAATTCGCATTAAATTCATTACTTTAATATCTAGACTTGTATTTCATAGAATTAGGCAAAAGTCTTTCATTTTACATGCGCAACTTAATTTCTGACCTTTCATTACAATAACAAACAATTTAAAGGAAGATTCTAATATTTATGTTATCGATCTATCAGCACAGAAATCCAATGTTAAATACATGCATCCATCCACACACGTAAATTACTCCATCCATCCTTGAAAAATTATCAGCTAATATTCTTAGTTACAGGAGTTCGTAAATTTTAAGCGATTGGTAGAATTGATCAATAATTCGTAAGGAAAATAATCTCCAAACTCAAATCTGAAATCGCTTTTTCTAACAAGAGAAAACCTTGACAATATCATCTTCTAACTCAGGAGCTCAATTCTATCAGCTACCATCTAAATCTTTCACTTACTAGTGCAACTCTAAATTTTCTTGTCAAAACTTCGAAGCTGAAGTTTTTAATCATGCATTCACTTTTAAATGTTAGTCATAAATTTTATTCTTCATGTATCATTTTCATCGGACTCGTAAGGGTTGAAGTACCTCATGAATGTTTTTTATTTATTTATTAAAGTGTGATAAAAATGCCAAACAAGAGCAGCAGAGATATAAATTAAATTCCCTCGAAATATTCATTAATTTTTCTTTGCAATAACTTTTGATATTCTTTCTTTTTATTTTATATATAGAATCATAACCACTGGATTCAGGAATTCATTTTTTCTGAGAACAATACACGAAAGTAATCGATTAGAAAAGTAGAGTCATGTTGTGCCACAAATCGCAAGACGGCTTTCAGGGAAGATATAATAGGAATATAGGAAAACTTAACCCTTATTGGGGCATATTGCGCTACGTCGACTTTCAATCGAGTTTATAACCTTCATATTTCTTGCTGCACATTACAGTGCAAACATAGGTTCAAAAAACAGTTACTTAGAACAGTGACAAGCAAAGGAAAATCGACCGATCGTATTTACGCTTGAAAATTTATTCGAAATTCCTCTCAAAGTTCCGAGAAGCGCTCTACTGGAAGTAAGTCGGATTCCGTGCATTCAACGATGCCCAAAAAACATATTCACTTCTGGCAAAAAAGAGCGATACTCCGCTTTAATTGGGGCAACCGAATGAGTGGAGATTCGAGGGACATTTCAAGTCGACCCCCGAATGATATATGCCGAGGAGAAAATGTTGGCAGATTTGGGTTTGGAGCGTGTTGAGAATTATAACGGAATAAAGGAAGTGAGCCATCAAGAGGACCGGTCGGAAGAGAAGACCACGCTATAAGGCAACTCGGACAATGAACCTCGAATTTAATAACGTTCTTTGGGAGGGATGAATGCTTCATAGGTGGTTATTCTTGGGATAGGCGGGCGTGAAGAAGGGGCGGGAAGGAAATGCCCGAAAGAAGTAGGCAAGGGTATTCTGGAGAATGGGTGAAAAATATGAAGGTAAGAGGAAAAGGTGTCGGGAGGGAGTGGTAGGGCCAGCCTCCGCCCTGGGGGCAGACCACCAACGCAGGCCTTCCAAAAGGCCCCCGGCTCGGGAGAAATTAGGTGCGTAGTTGTTTCTCGGAGGTTGCGAGAGTTGCTAGGTGTCTGTGAAAGAGAGAGCGGGAAGATGGAAGGGGGATGCAGTAGGGAGACTCTCGAGGGTCCAGGGTTCATTAGACACCTCCAGCTGACTTCTCGTTTCATCCCGAAAAAGGTATGGGAGGTCTCTATCACAGTTTGGCACGCAACAGACGAACAAGTCCAATGGAGCCGTCAGTGTGTGGGTGCGAAGGGGCAAGAAATGGCTGCGCAGCTGTAGAGGCGCAGATGTTAAAAGCGGTAAATGGGAAATATTTCAAATACAAGAATATCTCATCTCGCCTTTGTATTTTGAGGGCGATGAAGCTCAATCTAAAGGTTGTTCGATAAAATAAAATTGTATCAGAGATGATCTAAACGCTCCGGCGTAGAGCTACTAAAGGATAGAAGAGCCATGTACAGGCACGAGCTATCACAGTGACTTTGAAGTAGTGATTTACATGATGAAATGAGCGACATCGTGATTCCCGTTCTCAGCGGATGCGTTTTTTGGCCAATACGTCAAAGAGATTCCGCGAGTCTCTAGTGAAAACGGATTGCTATTAGTGGTCTAATAGAAGCAGAAGAACTGAGTTCTGATGATGGTGTAATTTGCGCCGAAACTAGAAACTTCTTGTGTATTAGTATTGGGCTTCTTGTACAAGTTTTGCAGTGAAGACTCTATCTTTGAATGATATCCTCAATAATGGTATTGTGTTATAATCTCGTAAACAAAGTTTATCCGTCGAATACTTAGACGAAATTTGGGCGCACACAGAGGCGAATCCAAAAACTAGCAAAAGGAGGGGGATGAGTTTTAACGATTATCTAATATACTCATCTGATACTCATATTTTACTTGATAATCAGAACTTTCAGAGATTACAGAGCTATCCAAAGGAGTTCAAATGCCCCTTCTCGATCGCATGGGCCCATGCTCCAAGGTTTACGTACTTTCTATCTGTTGTCAATAATTTCTCGTACGTTTGTTGCAGCAAATGGTATTTGAACCTATATTAAAATGTTTAAAAAGATTCCTCATAAAGAAGGAAGTTTTTAAAAGGTAGTTATGTTATCACACTAATTTTAGTAATAATGGATTAATCAATCTGGATTATAGACTTAGTATTAGTCGAAACAATCTCTTAGCGTGGACGATATTATTTAGACGACAGAAACATGCCTAACTAACTCAGAGTCTCTGAGAGGAATCGGAAGCTTGATTTTACCCCTCACCGTATATTGTTTCCTGAAGTGTAATCTCTCACTCGCGCCATTGAAATGGTATTCTTAAGGAAGAGGAATAAAATGTATAATTCCTCCAGTAGTCATTAAAAAAATTGATCTTTAACATTTACAAAGGTAGGTACTGGAATAAAGCCAATTAGTATTTAGCTAGCATAATATAGCTGGAAATCATATTAGCTGAGCATAATCTTTGAGCTATCTCATATCATAAATGTTTACCACAGTACTCGTAATATCCCTGACATACGCCACCGGAGACTCGCGGGGTATAAATCTATATATTTTTCACCGGTTCGTTTCCAGTGAGATGTCAAAGAAAAGTGCACTTACAGAATTAAGTATGGAAGCTAAATTTTTACTGTCATCTCTTTCCTTAACTGAAAAATTAGGAAGAAAGTAAAAATACTCCTCGCACTTAACGCTAATAAATTTTATTTATATATTTCCTCCTTGTTTTTAATGGCCCACCCTTTCAAGATTATACGACTTTGCTCATAGAATTGCCTTATTAGTAGGGCCATAAACTTTCTGTAATAATTGAGGACATTTAAAAGCCTTTCATCGCAGAAATAAAAAAATGCTTTCATAGGACTGTACGTATAAATTTTTAATATAAGTGCAACCCAATAACACAATCTGTATATATGAAAATAATTCTTTGCTCTGGAAAGAAAAATCAGAACAAAAGTATTATATGAATAGATTACTGTCCTGGTGAGAAATTCCATTCCAAATGTTTCCCAGGCAATGAGTCTATTGTATTCATTCTAGTGCAGGAATCCATCGGATGGCCCCTAGGGAAGACCCTTGCTCCTGGAAAGTTTATTGCCTTGGAAATGGCGCCAAGTGCCTCCAATATGTCTCGGCCTCACACCATCGTGATGAGCACAGGGCCACCCGTGGAGAGGGGCGCATCCGATAATCTGCAGAAGATGCTGCCTAGGGTGCGCCATCCGTCTTTATTCAACTTCTCATGTCTGGCTTCAAATTAGTATCGACATTGGCTGGAATTCCTCCTTGACTGAATGCCAGTTGGTCGAACGCATTTGTTACGTTGTTTCATCAAAGATCATCTAAGGAGAAATGAAGCGAGAAATCCAACAGTGGGGTTGCTTCGGGAAATTATCACCACTTCTCTATTGGAATTTATATTCTGAAGACCTCTGGCGATTGGAATTTTACCTTTTCTAGTGGTACTTACTAGAGAAGGCAACCATATTATAACAATGGTCTCAAACCGGATTGATTTAGCCACATACCTGCCAGCACCTGATCCCTATTAATTTAAAATTCGTGAAGCTAATTTGATAGTATTTTAGCTCATTAAGACTCAATTTAGTTTCTTAGCAGCAAACAAACACAGGAAGGTTTTAATTCCGAATTATTTTTCTTTACTTTTCCTACCTTCTTAGTTCCTAAAGTGATGTTTGGTTAATATGCTTATCATTGCAACCAAAATGTACAGAAGAGGCCGAATATTTCCCTAATTACATGCCTTACAGATTTTCGAAAACATTTAGTTAAAATTAAAAGCCTATCGATTTTAAACAAATCTACAATTCACGTTTAAGAATATAAATTAATAATATTTTCTAAAGAAGCAAAGTGAGATGAACTCATAGAATTCTTAACTTAGAAAGTGCACTACTGTTGGTGTAAATTTTTTCCAGTATAAGAAATGCCGTTTTCGCTTTTGGAACTTAATTTATAGTAAGTTAATTTGTAGTAATTCTTTATATAATAATAATAATAATAATAATAATAATAATAATAATAATAAAACGTCTTTATTCGGGCGAGATTGAGACTGAATAGTCTCTTCTTACATCTAACCCTTAAATATATATCACGAAAGTGGAAATTAAAACTGCCTTTTTGTTTTTGAACTTCGACATTTGATTGTTCAACTAAATTTTATATTATGCTACAGTCTGCGTTTCGAATTTATTTCATTAGTAGTTAAACATTTCTTCGAAGACCAATATCCGGCAATGTTCAAGCTCAGGTTAAGGCTGCAGTAAAATCATATGTCACTTTCCTTTTCGACAATTCTTTTACGAATGTCTTCATAAGTTTGAGATACTTAATTTTATTTTTTCCTTTTATTGAGGTATATTATATCCTTTTCAGCTCGATTGTTGGTACTTTTTACTCTAAAGCTTATAAGCTCTAAAGCTTATATTCTTGCCCAATTTTGTATCAAAAAACCATGCATATCAAACCTCTTAATTCAATCATAAATTATGTGTATTTTGAGGGATGTGAGAGGCTAAGGCTGCGTCATCATGGATTTTAAATTGCAAGTAGGTTTCCCACTAACAGATAAACTTTCCATATTTTTAATATCGTACCAAAACCTGCAGACCACTCATACTAAATTAATAAACTGATCGGAGAGTTTTCTTCTCGCTAGCAAAGCAATGTCTTTGGAAGACTATTATGCTCGAATATTCCTCCATCTTTGACAAGTTCATAAATGGAAAGGTTACTGGAGGTCACACTTGCAGTGTTCCCACGCGTATGCAGCCTTAGGGGCCCAAGGCGCCACGGTGACTGGCCTCGGCCTTATGTGTCGCACAGGAATCCATTTATTGCACCCATGCGAACAATCGGGCATAAACCGATCCGGTGAATGGGAGACACCATCGGGGTCCTCGTAAAAGGTGCGAATTGAAGAGGAATTTGCCATCGTCCGCTTTTCTGGTGTCGTTTCTGCAACGGACAAAAGGAGGCTACCCCTTTCCATTGTGCTTCCGTTTGTTTCACCTACTCCTCCGACAACTAACAGAGGGCTTAATAAGATGGCCGTCCCTTATTTTACTTCCTTATGAGGCGTAGACTTTCTGGAATTTTCTCGCCTCAAGCGAAGTGAAACCTACACGAGTAACAGTTTCAAAGCCTGGGTTTTCCGAGTTAATTTTCGTTGAAAATCTACTTCAATTATTTCACGGATCAAACAGGATGTAATTACGATAAATAATCTCTTTTACGTTTTCTACTTTTGATGTGTATCTTTTGCTTTTCAATTATTTTTTATACCTAAATTGAAAAGGTAAATTTATACACACTTCAAAGCACAGTAGTAGCATATTGATGAGCTATATTTTATCGTGATAAGGAAATATAACTTTGGATTAAAAAGGTGTGGTCGCCTACCAGGTTAACCAAATTATATACTATTCCGCTATAACTAGATGATCTGTAAATTTTTATGTATCCGCTTATTGAATAAATTCTTTTCTTTGATTAATATTCATCAAAAGAGTTTGGAAGTTTTGAATTTCTCCCAAGGAAAATCACTGGACAATGTTGATTACCTGCTTTTCACTCTCTTGCACTCAAGTAGGATCATTCCATAGAATGTGGTAAAATTTTTTAAGGATGTGGTTTCCTTCACTTCATTAAATTCTAAAATTGTATCACGGATTCTAATCGGCAAACAGAAATATGTACGAAAAATCGCACGCAACAGTTATTTTATATCCATTATACCAGCACTAAAAAACGTCAAGCACAGTTTCCACTAAATTCCAAGCAAAAGCGAAAGGTAAAACGACGACATGTCAGTCGCTCCGTGATTTCCTGGAGTGAATGGGTTTTACCCATTTTGGGTTATTTTGTCGATTACATAGTAAATAACATTATAATTTTAAGCTCGGAAATCGACCATTGACTGGCTACTTTCGAGGCGATTAGCGTCAAGTTCAAACACGTTTAAATCATCAATGTTGGAAGTGAACCACTTCCCTTTTCATTTCCCTTCTTATTCCGTCCCTCAAATCACCCATAATATCTTCCAGGATTTACCGTTTCACTTGCGGAAAGCTTCATCCATTTCACTGAATGCACGTGGAAAGAAAGGCAGAGTTCAACCTCGGTCATGCACATTTTCCGTAGCAATGAGAGCCTTTTTTGCGCCTCGACTCCCGTTATCATCCGAGGGACGTCGGCGGCGGCCCTTTGGTTAGCGGCCTCCTGCTGAGGCGCTACCGATGCCCAAATCTATTTCCGCGATCTCCAAATCTCTGGCGATCCACCACAATGCCCTTTCATTGCCCCAATCGCAGGGGATCCAGAGACACCCCCGCGGTGAAGGGTTAGCGATTATGAGCAGGTAAAACCCTTGCGGTCGCATGTCCAGGGGAAAGTGGTCAAATGAAGACCTCTTGTGACCAAGGTAAAAGGTCCTTGGCGGACTTGGGTGTGAATACCCTCAGAGGGCATTGTGCTTTAGAATGCTGGCCCTCGCAAATTCCCATTCTTGGCAAATCCCGTATTTACTCGTGGAATCGCTGAACAAATGGATGGACAAAAGTTTTACAATACAGACATTTCTGCGAACGAATGAATTGTTTGGACTGGTCGCACTTCGGAGTATGACCTGATAGATATTATTGAAAGTAAAACTGTTATAGAAGCGCAGGATACCGGTTTTCGTTCATGGTCTTTAAATGAAATACGGTTATGTTCCAGATTTCCTCTTTCGGCCACTTTCGCAAAACTATTTTGAGTAAACTTCATGCGGAGTAAATTTTAATCTAATGCCGTTCAAATTATGCTCAATTCAATCACCTATTCTGAATACTCCAAGTTATTTCCAAAATAGATTATTTAATTACATTCCATGACTTTAAAGAGGTGTCTTGCCTGGTGTCAGACATAGAATGTAAATAATTATTATTTTTTAGTGGAAACCTTTATTCTATACTATATAAAATACGCTGATGTGATACTATACTAAAAATATATAAAGGTTAAATTTTACTTTGAAAATTTTCAGTTACTAAAAGTAAAAACGGATCATTAAATTCACTTACTTTCAGCTAATTAAGAATTAAAAGCTGTTCGTAACGAGCTATTGGAATCAACTATATTCGATTGTTAGATGAATTTGTAGCAAGGCAAAAACTACGCTCGATCATGAGAATTTGCGAATAAACTCTTTGATGTTTCGGGGTTTTGTGAGCTATAAGATGATGAGAGAGTGTCTGAAACTAGCAAGATTGCATTACGGAATGCGTACCTCTTGTCCTGGGGG
Organism: Pachydiplax longipennis; assembly: GCA_036926295.1. Lineage (NCBI taxonomy): Eukaryota > Metazoa > Arthropoda > Insecta > Odonata > Libellulidae > Pachydiplax > Pachydiplax longipennis. Next base: position 27,035,958 of record JAVFKF010000012.1, read on the forward strand.
ACATCAAATCGGTGTTTCCCACTTTTTCTAACAATCTGCTGAAATTAAAAGCACCTAGCTTGAGTGGTAGAAATTAACGTGAATTGACGTAATTAGAAGGCGAGATTTCAAGAGCTTCCGAGGAGTTATTTTATTTTACTGCTTCCCCGTAATGACGAGGCCCGGGGGGTAGACGCCGCCCTCTTCGGCAGAGTACACTCCCCAAGAGGCCTCTCGTATGGAGTGGCGAGAAAAAAGAAACCGACTACTCGAGTGCGTGACACACGCCAAAAAAGAGATGGAAATGGAGGGATTGGGAGGGTCGGAAATATAATGAGAAATCGGGATATCAATGGAAGCGGAACGATTTGGATCCGCGAAATTTGGAGTCCTCAATATTTGGAAAAAGGCAACGTAATGAGGGGTGATGTGCATTATCGAATGCATTGAGTAGACTTGAGAATTTCCAGGCATTGTGGATATCGACCGAGGTCTAGGATGTCGAATTGTATTATTTTTGTTTCAGTTTCCACTCCGGTTTAATGAAAAACACAAAAGTCGGTTCAGTTCGGGGTTCGCCTTTCATATTTATTTCATTACACTTCTTTCAATTTAAACTTAAAATTTGTACTATTAAACTAACGATGATGATAATATAATAGGAATGATTTAAATGATAAGCATCACACTAATTAGTATCTATTCGCTTTTGTAAATATATAACACGGATTTCTCCAGGTACATGTTAGTACACTTATTTACTTAGATCAAAATTCGGAACGGAATAGATAACGTTTTTTGATTTTTACTTCAGAGAATACATATAAAGCCTTTTCCAATTTCGGTTTTCGGTCAAAGAGAGGAATGAATCTCTAAGGAAGGAACTGAGGGCATTTACATCTTCATTTACTTCATCATTCCCTTTCTCTCAGAAGATTCTTCTATCCTAATTATCATATCTTTTTTGCTTTTGAAGACTTTTATTGTGGACAGTATTCGTTACGTAACATTCTTAAACAGCTAGAAATATGTAGAAGCTCTCGTATTTACTGTTGTTGCATTTTGAGAAAAAGGGTTACTAGCTTATTAGATAGAGCGTTAGAGTATTTAATAAATAGCTGAATGAAGAGAAACGGAAAGGGCAGATGGGTAAGAAATATTTTTATGCAAAAAGTATGTAAGGTTATAAAATATTTATACAATCATCAAAATATACCGCTATAAAGAAATTTTAAGGATAAACTCTCCTCATTGAAATTTTTACTATAGTAATAAATTTGATTATTTGTAAGAAGTGGTTCTAAGTAATATGTTACAAAGGAATTCCTAATATTTAAACTGTCTTATTATACCAATGCCAAATTGACTACATCAGATGGTGTGTGTAAAAACTGCTTGGTCATTCTGAGGGAAGATTTTGAGGACCCCAGCTTTCTCAGGCAAACAGCTATGACTAAGACGAATACGACGATAAATATATCCCCTGATACTATGATACGGCAATAGAGTTAGGAAATACTTTAGAACTGTTTGCGATTGACTGAATATCAAAAAAGGGTCGCGACTAGTATATTGAGATCAAATATTCCAACTGCATTGGTATTTAAAAAGTGAGCAAGATTCGTTCATTATCACACCGCTGGAATAACGGCAAAATCATGAAGGAAAGAAATAGCAAAATTACGCGGTAAGACAGGCTTTCGTTATATCTTGAAATTAAATAAATACCTTCATTACATAAATTTGGAAATGATTAATTTTACAAATACAAATTTTAAGAAATCGATGAAAAACTATTAAGTCCATTTCGATGGTTGAGTAAAAATAACTTCCATGGAAACACTTTTTCTCATTTACACATATTATCACTTTAACCTTAGTTTTCAAAACCGTGGACATATTCTAATTTAAATTTGATTTTCGGTTCTGTTTCTGATTCCTCAATCAAAACATAATTGAGGAATCAGAATTAAAACAAATTAGGTTGCAAAATAGTGGAACGAAAGTAAACAAGAATATCCTGTGCTGTGATTGTTTAAAGTCGCAATGTCAATCATTTCTTTCTCGGCATAGAAGGTAAAGTAAAAGACGTTTTTTAAGTAATAATTAGATAAAGTATGCTGGGAAAAATTTATCTTAGTGTAGACGTGAGAATTACATTAAAAATAGCATCACAAGAGAATCGAACATCGAAATTTATATATCACCTATATTGCATGTATTCATGTCGATACGTTCGTTTCGTAATTACCTCAATAAATTTTATTCAACTTGACATCAATATTCATGTTTTTCTCGAAAATCTCATTTCTGAGTGTTCTATGGTGTATGAAGTTTGCGGTCATTGCTCTGAAGCAGTGTTTCCAAACCTGAGGGACGAGTCCCGCTAATAATCTCAAGTCTAATAGGTTAAACTCAAGCAGTTGGCAGAATTCTTATCTACTTTGCACTTTTAATTCCCTTGTATTTTGCTTGATTGCTAAGAAATCTTTCAATAGCTTCTTGTATATTGATCAAAATGCTACGTTATATTAAATTATTAAACACATTGCACATTGAAGAGACATAGTTGTCTTGAGGACACGGACAGTGGGACTTTAGACCAAAAAGAATAGGAAAAGCTGCTCTAGAGAACCGAATGATAACAACTTTCTCTCTCAGGCAATGATAATGATGAATCAACATGAGAAACGACCTCGCAAAACGTTCAAATTAGCCGATGACGAGAGTTGAATAGGAGAGGGCATCCGGAAGAATTCCAGCGTTCGAATTCCCCGATGCTATCATCTGAAAAAGGGGTTTCCTCGGATAAGGTTCGAGAGATCTTTTGGATAGTGGCACCGCCCTTGCCCTCTCCACCATCCATCATCGCAGGTCATCGCAGCAATCGACACAAACTGTTTTGTGTCTCGCACACGGGAGATAAAAAAAGAGACGAATTCCGATAGCGATCGTGACGAAAGAGAAGAATGCGACTCTTGGAAACGTAACGAAAAGATTGAGATGTTGCTGACTCGACTCTTGTGAGTTATTAGGAGAGGGGAGTGATTATATACGAGAGAGGGTAAAGGTTACAAGCGGATGAAAGAGATATTAAGTGGAGGGGATACGTAAGAAGACTAATTAAGGGTGGAAGAAGAAAGTGGGATAAGGAAATGAAGGATAACAGCAGCCGGGTTGAGATCAGGTCTTCGAACCGTGATTATTATTGTATCGGTTACTGCTCTTATTCAATGAAAATTACAAATAATAGGTTCGGTTCTTGTCTCGCACCGGAGGAACTGTTCGAGAACGTCGAACCGGTTCGATCAATTGATTTTCGCTCTCGCGAAATTTTCCCCTTCTTCGTTTATATTATATCTTTATATTCGTTTCAATCAAATTTTAGAATAAATCTATTAATATGAAAGACATAATTAAATGATAAGAAGTTCATTCGTTAACATTTAAACTGATGGAAAATTAACGTATATGTTTATTTGTTATTATGTCTGTCTTATTCTACAAAATAAAAACGATTGATAGGAACGGAAAATATCGGTTCCGGCTTAGTTAGGTTCAAGGATTTTAAGCTCTCCTTTCGCATTCGTTTTTAACTCCGAAAAATAATATTTTTCAGTTTTTGCTTCTGTTACGGTTCTATACTCTGATTGAGAATGATACATTTAGATTAGACCTGATTGATAGATAGACCTCTTAAGTGAGGTTGTGCTCATCCTCCACCTAATATCATCTGTCATTATAATATTTAATATTTACAAACCGTAATGAAATGGAAAGAGATATAATCTGAGAAAAAATCTTTGCAGCACAAGGTTGACAAAGAATTTCCGAGAAGGTTGCAAAAGAAATGCGGAAAAAAATTCTTGGAGAAAGTAGTTGCGAGAAGACTCCCATAGAGAATTAAAATGAACAAAACCCGCGAAAAACAGTAAAAAAGGTAAATAAATAGGCAATAGCACTACCAAACAATACAGAAACCGAATAAAATGTAAAAATTCAAAATACATATGGATAAAACACAACATGAAAACTATACGTTTGAGTGAATAAGTAAACTCTTTATTAAGGCGAGATTAGGCCCAAGTTGGCCTTCCTTCTAACCTCAATTATCAATGTATACTTTTGCATTTGCAAAGCATTTATTGGTTTCCAACCAAACCTCCAAATATCGGTCAAACCCTCTTTGTATAGCTGAGAATGGTAGCCGTCTCAATATTTAAGAAAATATGAAATGAATAGAAATTCTGAGTCTATCCTCACAAACGAATACGTTTTTCCTTCCTCTACCCCCTTTGCTTACGACAGCTCTCCCTTGTTCCTCTCCCATGCCTACTTTGGGTTTTCCTTCTCTTTGATGGTTTTCCATGAATTCTTCTCCATGGATTCTCCGTGGAAAGGAATCCTTTCACCCTTCGCCTGACCCTTTTGTTTCCCCCTCTCTTTCGCCTTTCCTCTTAGAATTGTTTCTGGACGCTTCTTCACTTAGAATTAATGCTGAAGCATCGGAACTAGCCTTGTAGCGTGCTTTGATCGTGTTCCTTCCTTGATCGTTAGCTTCCACTAATTTACTTAAGCTTGATATTGTGTTCTCGTGAAACGTTTTTTGATTTATTTCTACTGTCATGAAATACTACAAAGTTATTCGTTAATCTGTGGACTTCAGACTTAAAATGCAATCTTTAGAGGTTTAGACGAAGAGAAAAATCAACTCGAAAACATTAAGGTATGCGTGGGAAAATTTTCTTAACTGAAATTTGAGGATGGCTAAATCACCCTCGTAGGAAGGGGGTGAAAACATCTGCACCAATAAGAGAGAGTAATCTAAAAATTGAAATTTTTGAGAAAGGAGAAGGAAAATTAAAAACAACATAACATTACATTCCTCTAAATGACAATAGTAAGACGATTGTGAAGTAGGTAGCATATTCAATTCAAAAATTTTTAAGATTTATAATAGTAATGTGAAAAGTGCTTCTACAACTAAGGTCATTTCGTACATTTAGGCTCCCACCTGGAATCGAACCCGAGACCAATTCAGTCAAAGGCGAACACTTGTCCATCCGGGAGCTTAACGTTAAGGTAATCAAGTAACTAATAATGATCCAGCCAAAAACATTCGCTAAATAAGATAGGAAAATGAGGTAGGGTTGAGGATGGATTGAAGAAGGCTAATGATTTGGGAGAGTGTACGGTAAAGAGAGAATGAAATGATAAGAGGAATGGGAAGGTAAAGATCGAGGGAAAGTAGGTGTAAAAGAAGAAAAGTGATGATCACGAGTGTAACATAAGGAGAAGGTAAGTGGTAGATTAAGTTGAGGGCGATGATTAAGAGGAAGGGGGAGTTGAGGAAGGAAGACAGTTGAGAGGTGGCTTCTCAAATCCTTTGTCCGTGACATGAGAGGGGGATGACGTAGGCTGATTCCACTGCAGTCCATTAGGCGTGGGATTCGAGAAAAAGGGACGTGGATGGGCGTGGCTATAGCATTAGATGAGGAATGCAAAAAAATTATCCTGCAAGGAAGAGGAATGGGTATGTGCGGTCGGAATAAGTTGAAAAATCTTTGGCGATGAAAATTGGATGTGGACAAAGTGAGATGTGAGAAGGTATGAATCAGTAGTGGGTGAATGGGAAATCAAAGTACGAAGAGGACCAATTTCATTACGGAGAGCGCATGCAGCTGCAATATCCATAAGATGGTTGTAAGTAAAATGGTATTTTATCTTTACTCTACTAATATACACCTAAAATTTATTTTTTGTAATACCTTTATGGAAAAAGGTCTACAAAAAAGGCTGACAGAACCGGGACTCGAACCAGGATCCGAGCGGAGCTTAACCAGTTAAGCCATCTAGATAGATATAAAACACCCAGCGCTAAGGACTTTTCTTTTATCGGAATGCCACATTTAGCATTTTAAGCATCGAAATTTTATGAGTAAACGACTTCATTCGCTGAGTAAACTGAAAGAGCGTATTTTCACTTAGCGTTATTAGCAAGATAAAAAATTACATATATAGCAGGATTTATATCAGGGAGTGATTAAAAGACCTCGGTGAATCCCGAAAAGGTCACAAGTGGCCGCAGGTTCCCACCTCTGATCTAGCCCATATTTAAATATAAAGTAATGAATCTGAACATTAAAAATTATTGAATTTTCTAGCTAGATATCTTAATTGGTGGAAGCATCTGCCCGGAAAGCGGAAGATCCTGGTTTCAATACCGGTCCTGTCAGACTTATTCATGTCCGGTTTTCTTTATTTTCTTAATCAACGTCTCCCTTGCGTTGGAAACCCTTCTGATCTTCCATTCCTTCTAGCATTCCCTCACCACGATGTCCCTAATGAAAAGTAACATAGATCGTATAATGTTTTATAAATTTTTTGTTACGTGCAATTACTCTGTGCGCAAACAGTGTATCTCCTGGTGCATAAGATGCAGGGGCACCCACGGAGCCTCACGTAACCAAAAAGAAGCTAAGAGCCCGATTGATTGTTGAATGCCCCACGATGATTACATACCCACTAATAAATAAGTTTACATATAAAACACGTCGTAATCTAGATGTCACGTTTGTCGTATAGCTTAACAGTGAATATGAAGCTACGCACGATGGTTATATTATCAAACATAATGTTAATAAATGATAGTTTATGCCAGTAATCGAATCGAAAACAGAAAAATATATATCTTTGCCGTAAGAAAATGGATGCGTCCATCATGCGTCATTTCAATTTGATATTATTCTTGATATAAATGCAATTATGCAGCTGAATAATTGCATTGTCTTCCGAATCCAGATCTTGGCCGTCCCAGGCGATAATTTGGTCGATGGTATTATTGGATATGCCCTGGCAAAGAACGCCTCTGATTCGATAACGAGGATATACATGTTTATCAGTAATGCGTATATGGAAAATTATCGTGGACCATCGCCTTTGTTACATTCAAAATCGCAGTATATTTACTTTAGCGGTAAAAATTGCGATACCAATAAACTTTTCTCACCAATTATAGATGATACCTAGGTTGAAGTTGCTCATATCCTTCTTTTAATGCACATTTAAAAAGTGTGAATGAGTGCGAAAGACCGCTCTCACATCTCAAATTCTAAAGTGGCTTTCTAACCCTAAGTTGTTTACTTTTCTCCGTGTTTGCATGAGCTCCAAATTTGGTTACGAAAAAAACCATATTTGAAAAATTTTTACATCTGAATTTTATTTTCTTGATTTTCGAATCAATTTCAAAACGCGCTAGTTACTAAGACTATCCGGCATCATGCATGCATTTCCTCTGATTCACTCCCATTTTTCCCTCCTGTTCTCTTTCCGACCCTTTTCCGACGGCGACGTATGGATCCCGAGAGACCCGCTTCTGACGCAGGCCAAAGACAACACCGGATGACTTAGGGTAGGCGTCCCTTCTAATTAATGGCCCCACGAAGCACCGCAAGCCTCTCCGACAAAATAGCCTATTTCTTAACTATCTCTTCTCTTACCCCAGCCTCTACTATCTCTCTTCGGACTGGTTTTACGTTTCGCACGTTTATAATGCGATTATATGCTTACAGTATGAAAATAATTGCTATGATAAACCAGTAATTGTTATACTTCTTAGCGTAGGAAGGTAATCCTCAGAATAAGATATACATTTACACACGTGGTATGTTTAGAAGAGATCTCTCTTGGAAGACGAGCCAATGTATTTCCAGGGCTTTATTGACTGTTCTGATACTCTTAGAAATATCAAGGAAGGGAAATCTCCTCATTCTTCTCGCAAACGGTACGAGGCAACAACAAGCTAAAGAAGTAGTTCGATTGTTCGGTGTTTACTTCTCCTCCCACACTTCGAAAGGCGGCTTGCAGGGTATTAATGCAGATGAATATGAAGGAAATAAATGGGAATAACGACTAGTCCAAGCCTGTACTACATCCGTCCGCGGTCCACTAGGGTTCACCCCGCAATGCGTTTTAAAAATTATACTTATACACAAAAATTAGTTATTATTCAAAAGTTTAGATCAAAAGAAAAAATTCAAGATTCTTGAAGAAAAATATTAAATATATTGACCTATTATTTAATTCCAAATTACAAAACGCTTGTCAATTTAAAAAAAATAAGTTTCGCATTATTTACTCATATACGCTTCTCTACATAAATATTTATTTTATTAATTTCACTTACACTCTCTTTACAACATAAAGAATAATCTTCTTCCCCGTACGGGAAGAATCCCCCTACGGCCCAAATTTTTTTTCATTTCCATCTGGACCTTCTTGTAAATTTCGCAGGCTTGGGTAATTAATACCAATAGTCGTTTTCTTTGCTTATTTTTATCTATGCAACAAAAATTGGACTAAGATAGCAAAAAACGTATCTGCTCTGTTAGGATATATAAGTAAGTGTGTTACTCTACAGTTTACGCAATACTGACTATAAACTGTAGAGTAACACATTTGCTGACACTGACCATATACAACACTGACTATATACTTACGATGACAAATGGACAATCTTTATAGCGAATGATTTATGCACAAGGGTTTTATTTAAATTATTTTAATGGTATTGAGTCTTAGATATGGTATTTTGCTTTATCGGCATATTTTTGTTAAAGTAATTTCTTACTAACGTATAGCAGCAATATTCATACATCAGCATTAATTTTATCATAATACTACTTAAAGAAAACTCATTGAATAGCTTGATTATCGAATTCCTTTCCGGAGAAAAATTTCGTAGTTTTAAAGCAACAATTCCTGTTACTGGCGAAGCCAAGGTCAGCACACGATTTTGGCATACCGATCTCTTAGTTTTGGGAATTCGAATACCATGGAGGCACATTCCAGATTCCAAGCGTAATCAGCCCGTGCGACATTTGAAGGGCTTTGTAATGAAGGAGAGTCACCGATTTCTCAAAAGAGTCGACGTTTTGTAAACTTCCGAGACTTTTATTTGTGTTAGACAAGGAAAGATTAGCGCAGTGAAAACGTTACCTCATTGTAAATAATGTGCAAAGTCTACTAAATTATGCGACTCCTAAGATGATCCAACCAGAACCGAACTGAAAACCAAAACCGTAAAATCCGTTATTATCGCTGGAGTGAAAACCGAACTCGAACCAAAAAAACGAAATTCCAGAATCTTGCACCATAACCGAATACCGTTCCGTTTTTTAACTCAAAACAATACCATTTTAAGTAAATGGAAGAAGGTTTACATATGTAACTACGAGTAGCAACTAACTATTATTAGTATTTAGTAGCATATTTAATTTTAATAAATGTAAATAAAAAAGTTAGAGCAGGTAAAACAAACTCTCAGAAGTATAGAATACTATGGTATATATTACAATTTTCAGAGCAAAAAATATCAGTTCCAACCGGTTAACCGTTGGTTGAAGGAGTGAAACCGGAACTGAATCTAGATTTTATTTCCGTTGAACCGGAGTGGAAACCGGAACGAAAAATGTAACGTATAGATACCCTGGTTATACTCGGACGAAACCAATGCCTACGTTAAAATTAACATAGGATTTTACAGCGTGATTTATTTTGTCTATTATGAAAGGACTCCACCATCAGCAGCAGAAACTATCGAAAAAAGTGCTTGTCTCCGAAGCGAATTTCGTGGGACATGTCGACGGGCGCCCTCAGTCTGGCCAACTTGTCTCTCTGTCCAACTACTGCTCTCCTGAGCTCCGATATTTATTGCCACCATGAGCTGGGGAAGGATAATAAAAAGAGCCTTAATCTTTCCAAGGAGGGAGTAGCGATCGAGAGCAGTAGACATGCCATATTTTGCGGATTGGCGAGGGCGCTATAATACGGCCTTTGGATGAAAGCCGAAAAAAATTGGGAAAAAGATTGGATGCGAGCAAAGTGCGCATCTTACGTTCCTTCCAATAAATTATGGGACCTTAGGACGGAAATTATCTGCCGAAGAAGGAAGTCTCTTGTTCCGTAACCCTCTTGTTCTCTTGCGGGAGATAATCCCGGATGGCGTGCCGGTCGTCTGTCTGTCCGAGTGTCTGTCCGTTAACGACGTGACCGGGAAAGAGGCGAATCGTGGTCGAAGGCTCAGAGATGGAATAATTAGCGCCATCGCTTTATCGGCGATCCCAAGGGCAGCTCTATTACCTCTGTCGAAGATTAGTCCATCTGCAGCGTTTATAAGTAGGGGTCGAAACTTAAAGTGAGATGAGCACCCACAAGGATTATGCCAGTTGCGCGACATACACAACTCCCACCTTCCCAGTGAAGGACTTCCAGTCTCATTGGGCGAGTGAATTTTTTTGCTCTGGGTAATAATGAGTTTTAATTTTATCGAAATTCGTGAAAAATATTCTAAGCGTATCCCTAGGATTGGTAAGAAAATCGATTTATTGCGTTTCTATTCAGACCCAGTGTCGCGAGAAAGCGACAATAATTGTTGCGAGAATTCTAGTATACTCGTATATAAAAATATAAAAGGGAAAGTGTGGATATTCTCGTGCTTAGAACGAAAATAAAATAATAAACATGAAAGCTTCAGACGAATGATAAAGATTAATGTAATTCCTATCATGGAAATGTTCACGTTTATATTTAGGTCTGATAATGAGATAAAGTTGCGCGAAAAATATTCAATGCTTCATCAGGTGAGAAAATGAAAGAAATTGTTCCCTTATTATTGTATTCCTTGCTATTATCTATTCTTTTGTTCGGATATTATGTTTTTGACATTATCATGGCATAAATATCATGGGTATTATATAGCATGAATTTTAATACGTTAAACATTGTCACAAAACATTATTTTCTACTATCTCAGATATTAAGCTTATTAGATATTTAGCATTATTAACATCCAAACACAACAAACTTCATAACTTTAATGCAAGGGGGATGAAGTATAATTTTTTGATAATATTCTTTCCTCTCTCTTTGACCCGTCATCATAAAACAAGAATGCTAGGAGAAATGAATAGACGAATCATTCTTACACCACACACCACCACACATCTACAGCATTAGTCATGATATCTCTCAATAAAGGGATGAGCAACTAGCTTTTCCTGGCTGCGTAAAATAGACAGTATATCTAGATATTTTAAAAACTACTTTGAAATAACTGATGCTCAACACACTCAAACAAGTCTTCCTTAAATTCATAAATATAAATCTTTAACTTGGAATAAATAACTCTTCGAATTAGAGGTAGAACCGATACTGGTAATAAATAGTTCAATACTTCTTATTTATTTCTACCAATATCTTCTTTAAGTGGAACGCATGAGGAAAGATTTGAAAAGTAAGATCGGATTAAGTACGATATATGTACTCGAAAAGATTTTTGAATGGATAAAATGCATGGGGTGTAAGAGAGCTCTGGAAGTATGAGATAGCGAACAGCAGCGGTGAAAAGGATGAGAGAGGTTGGTTTTGCTTCACCAGGCAAATCATTCAGTCTCAACTTTCTCAGCAGTTGCTTATGTAAATGCTCTCATAATCCCGCTGTTGCCGTCTTCGCTCAATGAAATGGAGGGAAAAGTGAATGGAGGCATATTTACAGAGACGGGAAATTTGCAGCGCTATGACGTTTCCAAGTGTGGACGTGAAATTGTCCCACGGTAAAAAGTCTTCTTACGAGAATTCGCGTTCTTTGGGCCGCATTGGCTTAACGCGCACTAAAAGAGGGAACAGGTTCAAAGGCACGGCGGGTCGCACACATAAAAGTCAGGTTAAGCGAAATGAAAATCAACTGCGCCGACTGTAAAACACCGCAGCTGGAAGCACGTTCGAGGTGATGTAATAAGGCAATACGCTTGTCATTAAAGCGAACAGTATATTTTTTGAGGGCGGGGAGATGATGCTGCTGAATTTGTGAGGAAGGGATGAAGGAATGCGTATCGGCGGTAATGTATTGCAGCGAAAGAGGTTTCCTTTTCTCTTTTCAGAAAATTCGATGAGTGAGTGAAAGAGTTATGCGTTCATTTTTATTTCTAGATTTTCGCTGGAAGAGATGGATTTTACTCCAAGAAAATTCTTTCTTTCTCTGACGAATCGGAAAAAATAAATGGTTTTGTCTTTCTGGATATGTTCAATAGGCGTTGACCATATTGAATATATTCGAAATACCGGTAAGGCATATCTAGCCAAATTATACAGTAAGTACAACATTAGGTTTAGATCAGATTCCTTGTGTATCTTTTTTAAACCTAACCAAGGAACTTTTTCCTTCCCCAACCTCTCCGTTTTTCCGCCCTTCCCAGCAACAAAATCCCTGGTTTCGTATAAAAATGCATATTTTCTTGCGCTATATATCTTAGAATGGCCGTATTTTGGCCGAAATCCCGTTGTCAAATAAATGTGTGATGGAAGTTACGAAGAAATGTTTAGCTTATTTCAGACGTCTTTCAGCTCTGTAGATGTAGATGTAAATTTTAGACGACAATATCTAACATGAATTGTTTACGTTAATAGATGAGTAATCTAAATCGACGATGAAGTTTAATTAATAATACAAATTGATACTTTCCTCGTTAAGTGGTACTGCGCATTACATGCCCAATAATATCAATGGATAAATTGTGTAATGAAATATAATAAATGATAATGAAATATCAATTATGACGGTTAATAAAATATAATAATTGATAATGAAACAGAGTAATAAGAATAAAAATCTGCTGAAACAGTTAATAGCGATTCGGAAGTTATTAGATTTATCACATTCTATAAATATAAAGGAATATTATATGATTCTATTGTGTTATCAGACTAAATCTACAAATATGTTTATAGCATCCCAACACCCTTTGTAGGGGGCATAGACAGTAAACGATAATCCTATTTGTTATTTACTATCGCAAAGTTTCTTCGGAAAAAAAGTTTTACGATTTTTCTTCTTATACGATTTATCTCTTTTACACTGCACTCATTGTCGGATAGACCGACATGGCATGAAGATCGTATAGTTCCCTCTCCACAGTAGTAAAGGTGCTTTCTTTGAATTTATTTTAGAAATCGCAACCCAGCTCCTTCTTCAACATTCTTTCTATCTAGGATTCCCTAACTGCATAAGGAAACATCTTCTCAACTCTAGCTAGAAATAAAGAGAATTATAAAAATAACCTATCGCCTTGCGCTGCGTTTACTTGAGATCGTGGGAACAGGTTTGATATGCAGAATTTTATATACTTGGCGCATATTCTAGATAGGCTCTAACTATTCCATGCTAAATCTAAAATATGTCCGAAGGTAAATAAAAACCACACCTGAGTTTAAATCAATCATTACCGGATTCATGAAAAAGAATATTTCAGAAATGTAAAGCATAACTGCTTAGCTTAATCAGGCTTAAGCTGTAAATTTTAGATTAGAATGCTCATTTTCGGAAGATTCAAATGTAAAAAATCTTAATCTCTCTTTATAAGAATATGAATTGCGAATTAATTTCCATATTATGGAGCCTTTTCTTCATCTTACGCGAGCAGAGAATCGAACTGTAATACCACCTAATATCACCGTAAATTCGGTTTTCGGGTTCGTTGATTGAAACTCTGTTTGTGAATGATAATTAAAATAGAACGAATTTATTCGGGGGAGATCGAGATTAATTAGTCTAGTAGTGATCTAGTTGACCATCGTGGATATGGCTGGTCAATAGCAACTTATCTTTTGCTCCCTTTCGCTGACGCACCTAATATTGGATATCCGTCCAAGATTGGACCGAACGGACCATTCCAGTAACTAACAATTTATGTTTCTTGCCTTTAACCATAAGCTGCCAGGATTGCATTTTACTCAATTTCCAGAATATTCATAAAGCGGCAGTTATTTTATTAGCAAAAGACAGGTAGAACGTAAAACCTCTCACGGAGAAGGAAAATATAAGTGGAGCAAAGACGGGACAGGGAAATGGAGAATTTTACGTCCTCCATGTGTCATTGGCGGGGAGCACTTTTGCAGCAGTAAAAGTCATCTGTAAGACCTGGAAACTGAGGCTGTCAAAACCAATTAGACGAGTGTTGGTACTTGGCTCCGAGGAGATCATATTTGCGATATTTATCGTTCATAGCTTTCCATAACGAAATTGCAGCATGCGGACTAGTTTAGCGAAAGAGGTTCTGTTTACTTTTTAAAATAAGAGAAAGAAGAGTTTGAGGGAACGACCGCAATGCTAGGTGCGTACACAACTCGTCGTATCGTATTGCAAACGATGCCCGTTATCCTCCTTTGCTTTCCTTTCTTCTCCGAACTATTTTTTCCCGAAGTTTAGCGAAGTTTTCTTTGAACTTCTTTCTTCCCACATCAAGACGTCGTACTTTGTTGACTTGAAAATGATCATTATCATCTCAATCTTTGTAGTCACGGTTACCATAATATTAAACATCGGATCATCTGATGAAACTCCCCCCATAAACATGTTTGTTTCTTCAATTCAATTCAAACTTCAATTTTCTACATAATTATTTTCTTCTTTTCTCTCTTTGGAAAACCATTAGGACTTATCGAAGGAAGCGAAATAAGTTTTGAGTGGATAAATTACATAATCCCGCTTCTTTGATACATTCAAATAGGGATTTCGGTGTCCATGCACCCCTGCCGTACGTCTCTGTCAGGTTATAGGGTTAATTCGAAAATATGTAAGGATGTAAACGTAAATATGCCCAGCGCTCTCTCTTCTAATTCAGATGAAATTAAGAACTTGATTAATATAAAGAAAGTTTCATCTCAAAACTTTCTTCCATGCTGAGAAAAGTAAGATAAATCGTAATCATTCCCGGGCATTTTGAAAACGTTTATTTCTTTTATATCTATACCCTCCGATACTTTCCTTTGTTAGACCTTTATATAATATTGTTTTGTGCTTTTTCATGTATTATATAAGATGTTATTTAAGTTTTTAAAAGTAGGACTTTTTAGATCTAGTTGCCAATTCGTGAAGTCGATCGAAAATACTGGAAAAGCTCTCGAAGATATGTTAAGGTGAAATTCTTTAGATATTCATAGCGCATTTTTGAGCAATGAAGATGAACATATAAACTGCGGCGATCGTAATTATTGTTGTAATCCATATATGCATGGGTGGTCTGAAAAGTTTCCGATATTTCGCCATTTCTCGACATATTTTCTGAAAATTTTCTGATCATTTCTGAAAAATCTGGGGTCGGAAACTTTTCAGACCATCCTCGTAACTAATTATCCTCTCTTATTCACAGTAGTTGAGATAGAGCAATTTATCCACTAATTTATGCAAATCCCTCAGACGAAAATACAATAAAGTTAATAACTGATCAAAGTATAAATTTGACTAAAAGAATAAAAACAGAGCAAAGAATTAAGATGGCCAAATCTTAAAACAAGGAAAGAGTGTGAAATTAAACCGTTCGTATAGCTCGTTCCATACGCCACATTCCAAAAGACAAACTAACGTATAAGAAGTCTAAGAGGATCGGGACTTGAACTCCGGTCTTCCTTTTTCCGTGCGAATGCTCTAAGTCGAGATAAAGTCATGGCTGAATGTTCTTACAAGATATCATCAGTCGCATAGGTAAATAATATCATAATATCATAAGCAGTCTCCCGAAGACGAGAGTGGAAGACCCGGGTTCGAGTCCCAGTCCGTCAGAGTTGCTTGTCTCTTTCTTCCTGGGACTTTTCCCTGATTAACGTGCAAAATCACCTGTCACGATTCCCATATTCTAAATGTATGTGCACACACTTTTATATATCATCTATACTTAAATACATGTTGATAGAATTCCATCTCCGATTCTGTTCTCATACTATCGTACTCGTATTCGAAGGACGTATTTTCTCACGGGAGTCCGAGAAAGCAAGGGTTCTGAGCGATGCAGGGAGAGGGAGAAAGTACTGCAAAGCCATCATAAAGTGGCGTTTCTACGAGCGCACGTTTTTCCGTATAATCCTCTCCTTCGCAAATCATACGATAGTCCTCATTTTTTAAATCTTGACCTCTCGCACTGAACCGTTTACGGACATAATACTTCGCATTTTATTCCCAAAGATTTGCGCTGAATTATGTTCCGTAAATTTCCATTCGTGTTCTATATTTCTTCTGCAACGCTAACGTATTTTATAGGAAATGCCACGGTCTGGTATTTTTAGCGAAAATAATATTGACCCTAGATTTTTCCCCGTCGTTTCATTTAAATACTTTATTACCTATTTTTGGACCTCGCAATTACTTTTTTTCGGGGAAGGGAATTTAGTTTGAGGCGGTTCATTTTTTCATCGCACGTATAGTTCCTTCACTAAATTACCTGCCGAAAGGTAATTTCAGAAAAGTGCCTTTCAAAAGACTGAGATTTGAATCTTACTCGAGAATTGAACGTTTGTCAAAAGGTATGTATTTCAAATCGGTCACTCAGTATTTATGATATTTCAGAGATAGTTCGTTACTCAGCACAATGAATAAATGTTTTTAATTTTATCTTATTTCAAACTCTTATGATTTAATTTTAATTTTATTAAAATGATTTAAATATAGGATATTTCTATGAAATGTTGATTTTCATTGGAAATTTTACTTGTTAATAGCTGAAAATTTATGCATGTTCTTGTCCTACTATTTCCCATTGTGACATCAGAAATGTCTTTTACGTTGCCAACCTTTTAAGGGGAAATCAGACGCTAACAAACAACCGGAAAACTAAATCAACAGGAAAGACCCGGTTTATCGGGATTCGACCTCTGGACCTTAGGTTTAAAGCGCTATAAAGTTTTCCGCCATCGCTGGTTTAACTTAATCGTGTATGATGGCAAACATTGATAAATGTGATGATGGACTTTATTAATTTATTCATTGAGCTTTAATTCATCGGTAGTTGATTTTTTGAAGGAACATATTTAGCGATTTCTTTACTTTCCTTTCTCCAACTCTGTAACTCTACTAATGATGAAAAGCAATATCTCGAAATAGAGAGGCCACTGAACTCTGCATTGGACAAACGCAGCATTACCTTAGCCTGTATGAAGGATAAATGAAAAGCTGTAATGAGAGAGTCGGATTATATCTAAAATAAAATCTAGCATAATTATTTATTTGATAACAGTGTTCGCTTACTATGGTTTGGTTTGCATTGATTACTTTTGAGATTACATTGAGACGTGAGGAAATGGCACAAAACATTTGATTTAGTCTGCTTATCAGATCTCTAATATTTTACTAGTATCGCTATCTTAATTAACTATTCAAGAAAGAATTTAAGGTCGTAAAATTGCTTGCAGTGATTTGCTGTAGAGAATAAATGGACGCAGTAAATAAAGGTGGTAGACGATCACAAAGTATTTTATTTCAGGGAAAGGAAACGTTCTTGGAAATATAAATTGCCTATAATGAAATACATTTTCACTCACTTCATTGCAGACTTTGCACCTCCTCAGGCAAACGCGAGTTCCTCTGACATACTGTAGTGCTTGTTTTTATCGTATCTCCTTTGGATGTCGACTGATAAAAGTTGGAAGGAATTCGTGAGAAAGGTTTGTTATAAGTAATATAGTGATTTTCCTCCGATATACGCTACAAAGATAAGGAATACAGATTTATCATGAGCAATGGAAAATATTTGAGCGTTTCTGTATTCGAATTAAATTCTTCTACGACGCTCAAATAATCAGATAAAATTCATATTTTCAGATAAGAAAGCCAGAATTCACAATTTACCGTAATACATATTATTATTATTATACTCCTACGAGTTTATACCAAAATGACCTCTCTTCCACTTAACCTCTGAATTATTATTTTATCACATTTTTAAGGTATTACATCAATATAATTGGCTACATTTAAATAGAATCTATAGAAATTTATCGATACACAAAACAAACAAATATTAGATACAAGCTAAATTACAACTTATCATAAGAGAAGTGCTGCAAAGTTTCAACAAAAAACGATTACGACCACATAAAAACTTTCTTTGAAATTTTTATGTCATCTGTAACAGAAAATATCAGTTAAGGCATGAAAACATGAACAATGTATTGATAATACGTATTAGCAATTCTTCAGAAAATGTTTTTCTTTTAATTTGTGGGAGATGTAATTTAAATATCGTTACCGTTCTCTCATGGTAGATCATAGAGTAATGATCAGATAGAGAAGAAATCGTTTGCTGCTGTGGATATTCCTTTTAAATTACGTATCATTGTCTTCATTATAGATTTTTAGTCATTTCAATTTTTTCCATATAAAGTTTAGCGTTCAATATATTTCAAGGCTCAAGTTCAATTTTATAAGACTTAAGTGAGCTAAGAGTGATGATTCACTGAGTCTCCTAATCCAGACATTCTGATGTGTTTAACTTGAGGAATAAGCCTTCCCCGCATCATGCCTCAAGTAACATTTGGGATTTGATGTACTGAATCTCATGGTCCCGGTTTGATTCATTTGCTTCAATATAGCGATTAGCCTCTTATGAATTCCTTATCGCAGAAAAAGGCAGTCATTGAATGTTGTAGTAGCAAATATGAGTGTCAAGGACATATTCTATTTCCATTTTTTATAGGATTCATTGGTCGTGCAAATGCAAGGAGGAACTTCATAGTCTTAATTTCCCCCATAATAAAGACACTTATTATTTATTTATTCTCTCTAGCAACAACGACGCTCACACCGAAAATTGGCGCGAATCCCTAAGCTGTCGCCCCATAGCTTCACTTATGAACCGCAGGTTTAAACATGTTAAACATCGGCTCCATAAATCCGCTCTCTTCGATATGCGGAGAGCCAGAAATGGTCGAGGAGAGAGGGAGGGGGACGCACTTTGATTTATCGGACCATTGTCAGAATGTGGAGCACCGGCAGCAGCCACTGTCAGCGGGCCCTTCCTCTCTCCGGCCATAGCCTCTCTTGTGGAGGAAATGTAGTACCGATTGTTGCCTCTCCTCCGTTGAAATGTAGGCGATTCCTCTCTCTTGTTCCCTCAGAGTTCCTCGAGGGATAATTGCGAGCACTCCGGAATGCGCATTCCTCATCCTGATGTACGAATTTTTTGTGCCCACGGACGAGGAGATAGCTGGAAAGAGAATGCGGAGATATTTCATGCTCTTTCGCCGAAATAAAGGTAAATAAGGGGGATCGTGCGCCATTCGTTTGTGGAGTGTGAGTTCGAAGATCGCGGCGTTCAAGGTGATCTTTTCGACAGCCGCGAGGTTTGGATTTTTTTGGATCCGCACAGAGCCGTCAGGTGATCTCGGAAAAGGGAAGGTAGTCAGATGAAGAAACTGGAGAAACGACTGCAGCCTAGGTATCGCGAAGTATGAATTTAGACGATGCATTACACCTAATGTATTTAGACGCCTACACCAATCTATTGGTTTGGTAGCAGTATATCAGATGTATTCGATATCTTTGGCTGGAAATCTCTTAGAAGTAAAAAACCCGAGTATGGGCATAAACTATTTTTAAGGGGAAATTTTTAAGTAGTGATTTACATGAGCATGCGAAATTGTAGCGAGAACGGATAGGTACTACTGGTCTCTCTTTCCAGACAGTATAAGAAATATAAATTAGATAACTAATTAGAGTTCCCAGTGTTATCACACCCTCTGACATAAGCCGTACAGTGGTTAGCGGGATAGTAATGTAAATCTAAATAAAGATAAATGTAAAATTTACACAAATTATTTGATGTATTCAACGTATCCAACGTATATCCAACGATTGGAGACTTAGGTTGTTGTTATATACATACAATACCAAATAAGCACGATTAATAACATTAGCAAAAATTTCTGCAGACTACATCATAGGTTGTTTATGAACTGAAAGGCCTCTTCGGTGGTTGTGATGAACTATTCCATGCTATCCAAAGCAACGATTCGCCACGAATATACGATAATAATTAATTATTCCTTGATAGCACCTAAAAATTTGCGGCGGATGTTCAGTATGCTCAGTAATTTTAAAATTCGTATGTAAGCATCTTACTCTTATATTAATACACTATTTCCATTCGATATTCTGTTCTCCATTCGAAATTCTGCCAGTTGGCTGAGCAAGAATGTTGTTTTCTGAGTAATAAATTATTTACTTGATTAATTGCAATGTATTTCTATCACGGATTTTCAAGCATTAAAAATGTTTTTTAATCAAAGTGAAAGCTATTTTAAGATGAAATTACGTAGTAATACCTTTGATCAAGGATATTCACAACAAGGTCATTTGCTAATGATTTATTGCAGGCCAAAGGAATAGAAGGAATATCCATTAATTATTATGGATAATAATTTTGGAGATTAAATTGAAACGAATAAATTTAATTATTCTTAAAATGATTAGTCGTATAAATTTCTTACATTATTGCTTTTTGATGGTTCCAAATTACGCTTTTTAGAAGATTGTAAAGGTTAAATCGCGTAATTCTTAAAGCTTCGAAATTTCGGCTTGAAGAAATCAACTCCTAAAAGAAACACACTTTTGGGAAAGCTCGCAAAACTTAAGTTTCTTGAGTACGAACTGCTTTGTCGATAGCGTAAAGCATTTTTAGTTTTTATCCACATTTACTTTTAGAGACACTTTCACCTCTTCCTTTAGCAAATGCATGAAATCTACATTCCAATATCTTTGGCACGATTTTTCAAATTTCAATGTCCACCGTTTCCATGCGAAAGAGTTATCTCTTAGAAGACTATAGTATTCGTTTCTTAGCCTTCACTTTCAAAATAAGAATACAAAGAATTTCATAATATAAAGAATTTCAAATAATGAAGCGAAATAACTCAAGTACGCCATGTTTAGTAAGTGATCGAGTAATACCGAATCTCAACTTGAAGATCCTCGATAAATTTGAAATCTTCTAACGAACGATACGATGTTTTATGATGATAATACGGTGAAAGAAAAGTGAAAAGTGGTGAAGAAAGGTGTGAGCCTCAAATAGGATACCATGTAGAAATAGCGAAAGGAAGAGGTCTAAGAGACAAAGATAAAACCGAAAATAAAAATTGTAGATTATTATGCTATCAATTAAAATATTCTTGGGAATTATCCTAGACGCGCGCCTTAACGTGCAATTCGATCCTTTTCAATACTTGGGAGTTCAAGTATGCTGCAGCTAACTGAAAGACCCGGAGGAAGTGGTAAATTCTGACAATAAATAAACGCAAACGGAAATTCGCATAATATTATTGAAGGATAAGATTGAATTGCACGTCATCTTCTGGTATTTGCCATAAAAAAGCAGGGAAACCGCTCGAAAAACTACCGTTAGCGAGTAGTCACCTTTATTTTGGTTAGTCACCATAAAACATTGAAACACACTATGAATGTTAAAAATATTAAAAAGGCATATGGATGAGAGAAAGAAACAAAAATATTACGTAGTTTTCACACTGGTGAAAGGCTATAGCTAACCAGAAACATAATGAAAACTAACGATGAAAATGGTTTTAAAGAGGAAAGTATAGTAAAAGTAAATGGCAAGAGGAATGTTAGTGCCAGATAGCTATGAAAAACGGCTTCGGTCCAAATTTACTTGTATCCCTGCCGAGGAGTGCCAGCCAAATGTCAATCCAATCCGAAACAAATGATGCCAAGCAAACTTCAGAGAAGGACTGGAAAGGCATGATGGAGACCGGAAAATCGCAAAATACTTGAAAAATGCGAAGAAATCAGTGAATAATGGAAGAATGGTGAGAAGTGCAGAAGGGAGAGACCTTCCCGTGTGGTCCCAGCGGCGTTTTCTCAACGCCCGAAAAGTAATAGCGTGAGACGAATCGAGCGAAGAAAGACTTATAAAAAGGCATGAGTGAGACGGGTGTGGTGCCTTCTGACATCCTAATGGGATACTGTGAAAACAAAAGAAGTAAAATCGCGCACACCGAAAGGTGCTGATGAGAACGGCCTTCTTAACGCACCTTTGTTTATTGCTCGTCGGAGAGAATAAAGTCGTCGAAAATTAAATTAAAAAATACACTTCTTAACGCAAGATTTCCTCCTATCCAGATTTTAATGGATATACTTTCCGCAGATTTTTTTGAGAATAAGAATTGAAATTTATAATTAGCATAATTATTTCCAATAAACAAAAAAGGCGATTTGGTTATAAGTTTATTTATTTATTTAATAAATAGTTGCAAATTAGTCAGTGGACCAAGTGGCAACGGTGAAATACGTATTTTGGCTCCAATGGAGATATCGGAGGCAAAGAAAGAATGAACTTGTTTCATTCTTTTATTTCTTCTCTCAATGTTTCCATTGGAGCCGAAATACATATAAGACGAATATCCTTCTTTAGACGGTTCACCAAAGTTAATTTTGTTAATTACTTCTAAGCTAAATATTTCATTCTAAAATCAGCAAAAATTTGCTCCCGAATTTAAAACCCGAGCTCGTGAGCTGCTTGCGTATATTTCCTGTTTAATTTATTCTCAGTTTTAAGTATGACGCTCCGATATAGTAATTTACGAATTATGGAAAGCTCAACACAATTAATACCGATGGGAAATTCTACTTTAGTATTCTATATCATGACCTCATTATGAAATCTTGATACTCTAAAAGGGTGATGAATGAGGCTATATTTTTCTGTCACGGAATATCGCCAACTTACTCCCGATCTCGGATTTGGGTAAAACTTTAGCGCTTAGCGTCGTGCTGAAGGTGAAATCCCAGGACTAAACAGAAGTATAAAATATCGTAGATGATTTGGACTCTAATTCAGATCATTCTAGTCTCGAAGCGGATGCTTTAAACCAATTAGGTTATAAGCTTCACTACGGTTTTAGGGAGGCTTTGTGAGCGGCTGACTGGTGGCTTCGCTTAGCGGCACCTACCACCGCCACGGTCCTCATGCATAAGATTTAACACTGTCTGGACGTCTCCGTGACTAATTGGAGCCAATCAGAAGTTGGGAACAATACAACTTCTATTTACCTCTTTAATCATACGCTGCCACCAGACTTAAGTCTAATTGCGGTGGAAATTCGTAATGATAATATTATAAAAAGATAAATGAAAATATATTACCTTTTTTTAATATACACCCATGAATAGTGCTCAGCAATTAATTACCATTCATATATTTACTATTACTTATATTTCTTTCAATAACTTAATAACTCATTCAGGCATCATTAGAGGCTGAGATGTGGTACTTGAAAAAAATTATCCTTGATATAGTCCCATTTGGACTTTCCTCAATTCGGTTTGTTAAGCTTTTTATGTCCCTCTGAAAATAGGGAAACTATGTGAAAGATTATCATATAACATAAACAATTAACAGATTTACATAAAAATTTATCGTTTGGAAAAGTTTAAGAAAAGACGGAGAGCTTCTCAATGTTTATAAAGAATGATCCTTAGTTTCACCTTTCTTTGATAGCGATCACCCATTAACCATACATATATTTGCACTCTACCTTTAGAATGGACTCAAAATTATTCTAATGAATCTTAGTAGCGCATTATTGATTTACCTTCTCCAGCCAATCTTCGCTACTTCAATTGTGTGACTCAAATACATGAGGTGGCTCTCGGGGCAATCAGAGTGAATGACTAACGAATGTGGACAAGCGAGACTTCCTCGGAGGCGAAAGCTGAATCCGTTTCCAAGAAAGCACATTTCTGCAGCGATCGAAGGAGAATCCGATTTGTAGGCGCGTGTAAGCTCTCGGGCGGATCAGGTTATGCAAATAAGGTCCAGCGGTATGGTCCATTGACGTGCGTTGACCGTGGGAATTCTCGGATCTATATGCCGAAGGTGAAGATAAACAGGGCAAAGAGATGCAAAGTACCAGAGCCCTTAAAATACTTCTTCGATCTCCTTACCCACATGTTTTAAGGAATGAGGTGTTGCATGCACTTTCTCAAGAGTGCCTTTGTCCATATTCTCTGTGATATTCCACTGTATTCATCCACACCTCTTTTATGATTATATTGAGAAAATTAACTTAAGTTATTTCAGATGGTAACAGGCACTTAAAATGATCTTTACTATCCCTATCGAGATTCAGTATGTTGAGATGCAAATAGAAGTTATTCAAATTTTGAATATGAAGATATTGACACTTGGATTACGAAGTTTATTCATCCCTATCAGACTGATAGGGTCTGATTACTGTTTTGTCGAAAGGTTTCAACGTTTCTTATTTTTCTGCAATGTTTTTTGTTGACGTATGGCACTTAAAAAATCACTTCACCTTTTAAATATCTGTACTTCTTTAATAATTAAATAACTGGTCTTTCCGATACTAAACAAGTAACTTAGACTGGATTAATTGCTGGAAAGAAGAAGCAATACCATAAGTAACACATTTAGTAAAGTTATGGCTCTGTTTTCATATTTTGAGCAAAGGAATATTTTTCATTCATTATTTTCCGATGGCTTTTTTCTTTTTCGTCTAGATTCAAAGAAGCTATATTTAATAACTATATCAATGGATACTTGCAGCTCACTATTTGGATGTGAATAAATTATTTTAGATAATTGATTTGTAAACTCATTTCAAAATTTCAATTGTAAGAAACTCCAGTTTAAAAATCTCAGGGTTACGTATAGTAACCTTGCACAGTTATTATTTTATCGGATCGATGAAAACTGGTTCTAACTTGTTCTACGATAGCTTCCGGAGCGGAACCACGCAGAAGTTTGGCGGTTTTATTAAACCGGGAGAAACAAGATTAAAATTAATCAAGGTTGAAATACCTGGGGTAAACATGCAACAGGTTGGGAACCTCTTTGAAAATGGAGAAATACTGGAGAATTCAAACAATGCACTTTGCTACGGCTATTGTAATGCAGTAAGCCTGATGTATAACATACCGTTATAAACTAAGGTAATACGACGAGATAATATGTATATATACTAGAATGCCCTTAACGAGTTTACCACGACTTTACTGACTGCTTAATACTCTGTAGCGAATCACATTGCTTCTGTTCTTAATAAAAATTAGAGAACATTATGTAGGTAAATCTCTAGGTCATTCTAGAGGGTCGTAAGATTTACATTGGTAGCTTAAAAAAGGTTTTTAATCAATTATAAGGTTATCTGTTTTCATCAGAAGCCTATAAAATGCGTGTTTTAACCCACATTATTTTCCCTTCTCGAAGAAATTTGGTAGAAAATTTTGTTGACTATTTTTTCAACAGATTAGGACAATAAATATTTTTGTTTTCGAAATGTAGTACGTCTATTAGAAAGGTGTATTAAATGAGCATGAGCATAATATGGGAGTGAATAGCAGCATTCAGTGGCGTCGGAAAGACAGGAAGCTCTGAACCTAATTCCTTCACGTGGATCTGAAGGTGAAATAAATAGGCAACTCAAAGCGGCTTGGAAATACTTCACAAAGAAGGATGTTTTTTTCTCCCTTATTCTAGATGTAGACAATTTAATGAATAGCTCTTTTGTCTGAAAAGTAGAAAGTCACTAAGATATTGCGAGAATTCGTGTCGTATCTGAGCAGCGGTGCTTAATCTTTGTTATCGTGACTTAAAGTACGCTCTCCTCCTTATGAATATAAAGCCCAACCTCTTTCCGAGAAATTACATTCTTACTTTTAACTTTGAATCCTTACTGTGTTATTCATTCACGGTTTTTATCGGCGTCTCGAGGACTAATGCCTTGTTTGTTGAATTAAGAATATTCGAATGTATATCCTAAGGTTCCTCGCACTACCAAATTTATTCGAGTTTTACGATTAATAGGATCCTAGAAAATAAGGAACCAGCCGTCGATTGTTGTTTTTCTAATATCTGTCTCTTTTCTGTTGTAACACTTTCGTCATTTATAAACCTTGAACAGTATTATAAAGCTTCTCTTACAAATGAGAAAAAATTGAAGGAATTTGTAAATTAATCGGGCTTTATATAAATAGAAACCGTGAATTTGAATTATTTTCTAAATAATATAAATTTGACCAATGAGATTTGGTGGAAGAGGCCAAATATCTCTCATCAATAATGGAATAATTTTTCACGCATAATGGAATACAATGATAACACATAAATGTATAAAATCATAATATATTATAATAATATCATCGCTCTATCTCCTACATCGCTAAAGTAGATAAGGATCAACCTTCACCGCTAAGAATATTTTTACCATTTTATTGTCTAGACAGTTTATTATAGCAGGTCTTGATAGTATTCAGAATCTTTTTCCATTGGAGTAAAACAGCAAAAAATCTAACAAGAGGAAAGCAAAGGACATTATAACTTACGATAGTTCTTTAGCAAATAATAAGATAATAAAAGGGTAGCGAGCCTGTACTATTTAGAACTGGTCTTGAATTCGATCTCAGTGGGTCAATTTTCTCGACATGGGTTGGTGGTTGAAAGAGCACCAGACCGTGAGAAATACTATCAAAGTATCGAAATCAAAATTATCGAATATAAGCTTGAGCAAATTAATAATAGAAAGTGCCTGAAAGATATAAATGTTCCTCTCCAACTACACATCTACGATAAAAATTACCTGGAGAAAAAATCTACCATGGAGATACTTTCAGATCTCCTTGTAGCTTATCTTTACAAATGTTAGTAATATGAAATGCGAATGACAATAAACATTGCAGAAATTTATTTGAGCCCAAAGACTGCCGCATGCCTCACGACTTCGTAGAGAGCAAGTATGAGTTCAGTGCGACCTCGGATAACGAATTTTTCGGTTAACGAAGGTTTTAGCGGCTGTTTTTCAAACTTTACTAGCAAAGCTTTTGGTTGATGCAAGCGCATGTCTACGTGCAAAAAATTTGAAATTACTCACCACACCTACATCTACATATCTACCCAGCGAGCTGCCTTTCGGCGTGTGGCATGGGGTGCATGCACCATGACTCTACTTTCCTAATCAATTACTTTCGCACATCTTTCTCGAATAAAAAATGAATTCTTGAATCGGCTGGCTAGCATCTATTCCTCTGATCTTTCTCGCAGTATCAGAACGGCCTACATAACAAGGACGCATATTCTATGAAGCTTCTTCTTCTAGTTCATCAATAGACAAACACAGTCTGTTCATTATCCGTCCCTACTGTGATATGTTCAAGAATTCGACACCTACATTGATACCCTGCAAACCACCAATTGGAGTATGGCTTGGGCACTCTTTGGTCCAGTCCAGACGCGTCTACAGATGGGAAATTTTCCCGCAATGCTCATCGATGGGTCGACTTCTTTGTTGCCGTCCCCTTCCCACCCTCGCAGATCATTCTGAGGCGTCTGCAGCATTTTCGCGTCGAGATATCGGGTGCACGGAGCGGAGGGGATACGAAAATATTATTACTCGGATGGACCGAAAAAAATCCAAAATGGATTCCTCCTCCTCCTCCCACGTAATTGAGACCTATCTCACCTTCCCCTCCTTTGTCCCTCCAACAAGCTCCGTCCCCTCGCACGATTCCATTGGCCACACACTCTCTCTTCGCTCCGCCCCCTTCCGCCCCTCTGCCCCTCCTTCGCTGCACGCCTTCGCTCATTCTGACGGACTCTCTCAAGCGATCCGGACCTCCAGCAAGTCCTCCGCATCCAACTCTAGCGCCCGAACAAAACGCCCGTCTGTATGGCCAGTGGGTGCGGAGTAGGCACGGGCAGTCGCCCAGGGCATAGGTTTGGAGATCGCGAGCTTGGTACAAGTTTTTCAGATGTCGCGGGAACATTATTATGCTTAGATGGACACACCTGTTATACTATGGTATACAGAGATGAATCCCAGGTTAGGAGGTATCTTAAGAGGTGATTTTTGATAAGAATAGGGAAAGATGTTAAACTTTGCATCTATAAGGAATGGGTGGGTCACTTAGCACGTAATGGCATCGTGTTCGATTTCCGGTCCCTTCTTATTGTTAGACTAGAATTTTGAGAAGGAAGACTAGACTTTTCTCAAGACTATATTTCCTTGTGTTTTTGCATACATGTGTTCGCGCCGTGAAACCGAAAGATTTTTCAGTGAGAGACCTGGGTTCGAGTCCCAGTCATATCGCTATTTTCACTTCCGCTTATCTTTTGGCATCTGAATGTGGTGAAATTCATAAAATGGTTGAATAGAAGGGATATGGAGAAACACTATCCGAAAAAATACGGGGATACATCCGAAAACAATTCGTTCATCCCCAAATTATCAAAAAACAAAGGACTATAAATTACCCGAATCTTGAAATTACAAGAGATATTGAGCAATATGCAGATTATCTAATTCAAAATTTTCTATTTTGTCCTCAAGCCCTCTTTGGTGCGGATCCTACACGCTATCACCATATTCGAGCATCAGGATAACAAGCGTTAAATATTAATTTTTTAACTTCCCTACCGCACTTCCTAAGGTTTCTGATTACGAATTCAGGGGCTTTACGTTACATGTAATTTTCTCGATGTGACTTGCCCATCTTTAATGATTACTAAATGTAATCCCAAAATTTCGAACCTGTTGTCACGTATGAGTCCCCTACCTTATACTTGAATTTAAAGTTATTTCTGTTGATTAATTTGCTTTCATTTGCATGACATTTTAAATTATTTAACTAGCCACTCATACGGTACGGTTTTTAACTCATTTTATTTTCTATATAATAATGGCTAGCAGCACTTAAAATAAAAATACATATGCTAATATAAACCGAAATCGATCATCTCATTACCAGCTAAAGCTACACGCCGCGAAGTGCTTCATTTTCGCTTAACACGGCTGACCGAATATCAATCCCACACGGCGTGGGGAGAGCATACACCAAGTTAAGGAGAGCAACAAGTTATCCTCTTTAAACTGCTATATTACCTCCCTCGAGCTCTCTTTCTGGCGTTGGGAGAACGAATTCCCCTTTTTGCAGTCGATGTGCCCATTTTTTCATTACTATATTTCCACGCAACGTTGATACCCTCTCCTTCCCAATTAACGTGGTTCTGTTTAGTTTAAAATTAAATTTATTGGTCCACCAACCTACATGTATGTATAGGACGTCATTATGAAATCTAGGTTTAATTTAATATCAATTACATAATATGTTTCATAACAATTGTATCTTAGTCAGCACAATCATATACCCACTACAACTACAATAATTTATATCATAATCATATACGAAATATTTACACAATATTTACATTATCATCTAATAAAAATATTTTCAAACAAGTTTATTTAGATGATACATACAAAAAACTAACTAGCTTTTGTTAGTTGATAAAACGTTAAAAAGTTGTGATTTATTATATAGCTTTTATAGTCAGGTAATTTTTTATAAGTTTTTATTGCTATCAACTTCTCCCAGTTAAAGAGGAGATGGGGTCCTCAAATTTTCTCTTCCACTCGTGGTGATCCTGTTTCATGTGTATGTGTGTATTTAAATGAATATTGAGCACATGCATATATACTTTGATATTGAGATATCGTCTCCAACCAAGAGAAGATTTCTATTTATCTCAAGCGAAAACCTTCTTCCTCAATTTAAGTCTTTAGCTTTAGGCGACACATCGCCTTAATATTCTCAAGTTATTTTGTCTGTTGTGGACCTTTCGTAGAGGGAAAAGTATGGATATACATATTAGATCTGCTGCTCCGTGTATTTGAAATCTTGGAAATTATATTTTGTGAAATGTTCTGACATTGAACTTTAAATTCAGTCTTAGGAAGATAAGATCCCCATATACCTGTTTCTGCTTTAAGATTCGAGCGTACAAATAAATGTTCCAATTTACCCTTAATAAAGGAGAATACATTTGTCTTTGTCATAATCGTTTCAAGGAGTAGCGGTCTCAAGAATCATATCGTTTGTAAACATGCTTAGATTTAGATGTAAAATCTTTTTATGTAATTATTCTTAGTAAATTAGGACTGTCTCAAGTAAATTTGAATTTGTAATTCTGCCAAAGGAAGAGTAGTTGGACACCGCGATATTTTCTAATATAATTTTTTCCATTAGGCATAGATGGAGAATTGAAGTTGCCATTACTGTGATGATGAATGTTACCGATTAGAAAAATAAGAAAGAATTCTGAAGGTTGAAAGAAGGCTTTTACTAACAGAGGTATATTTTCACGAGTTACATGGTTAGTCCTGGCGTTTCTGTAATAACTATGAGGCTAAAGACGGTTTATAAGGAAGCCAGCTAAGTTTAGCGAATTGTGAACTAAAAGGGGGGTAAAGCTGGTTTTGAAGAAGGGTTTAGCATATCTAATTTTCTACGAACGTAATTCGCCTGGTACTGTAATTTTCCTTCAGTATTTCTGCTGTAGTTACTTGACATCTTATTCGTTAAGATTTTCGTCGCACAGTAACTGTTTTAAGGTTAAGTTTTAGAGTTCTCCTATCTTAAAGTCTGACAGCGACTTCTTTTTATAGCTCAGGGCAATCTTCTTTCACTTCTTTCGTTATCAGTTGTCTCTCTAATTAACTAAACAAACTTTGAGTTTTACAGCTAAGAAGTGCCTCTTAACGATGGAGCGACGACGGCCTTTGCTTAACCTTTTCGTAACTTTCTGTGCCTCTTTCATTCTTTCAACTCAGCTCCGAGATATTTTTTAACGTGTTCCGTAGAGAAAATTTTAAACCTTATTCTGAGGTAAGCATATTCCACCCTTTCTCAGCACCGTATTTAGCTTTCTTCATATCTACCGTTTTTCTCCATCTCATAAATTCTTATTTTTATTAATCTTTTTTAGACCATAGCCAGATCTTCTGGATACGTATGCACCAAAGAGGTATGTAGATGGCTTTACGAACTAAATCGCACGGAACATTTAAGTAATACCCAACTGGATTCCTTTAATAAGCTCATAACGGAAGTATCTTCATTATTATCCTATTATGCATGTCTAAATTATTCTTTTACATTTTGATAGACTATTTTAGTTTTCTCCAGGGTAAATATTATTCTCAAATCTTTTTAAACCTAGAAGTCAATCTCCCTCGGCATATACTGCATATGGAGCATATTATTCAGCGATTGACGTTTCGGATGAATCAAAATAGGATAAAAACAATCTCAACTCCCCTCTTAATCAAAGCTTACTAATATTTCGGTTTATTTAATATAGTCCGTCAGTTTATATCCGTGAACTTTGATTGATTTTTCCATCGCGTTATCATAGATTTAACAGTCGGTATGTTTACATCTAGCAAATCATCAACTAAATAGGCTAAGATTCTACTACGAAAGCGTATTAAGAAGATTTTAACATTCTACCATCTTGGAGTTATATGAGATAAGAATATAGCAAAAAATAAGTTCAACTTTTCCCTAATTACAAATTCATAAAAGATTCAAGTATAATTTTTGGCGCATTCAGTAGGAGAGGCAAAAGGGAGTGTCTGATCACTCTTTAAATTCTCGAAGTCTCTCTTTTTTTAAGCTTTAATATATTGGCCGCTTTGTTTCTATTAAATTCATGATAATTATTCTTAGGACCTGGGTTTCATGTGCCGGAAAATCTATTTTCAACAGATTAAAAGGTTTATGGCGGAGAATTGATTGACTAAGACAAGGGGTGAGACTTCGAGAACTCATACAAGAGATTATTAATCATGAAACCGGCAAAACTTTTTGGTTTTAAGATGGACGTCCCCAGCCTGCGCTAAGTGCTCTGTCCCTGACTTAGATTATTATTTCTATAAGATAAACGCGTAATTTCTTAATTGACCTCTCGCCAAGTTTGTTGATCTTCTTCTTAGGGTATTGCCGCATGGAACTCGGAATCTAGCATTGGACAGGACGTAGACGAGCCACAAATAATAGCATACATGCGCACGAAACACTCATACCATATTACTCTTAAAAAGTCCATTGGTATGCGATGCACTTTCCACTCACTTCAGTTCTCGAGCGGAGGAGAAAGTCTTCTGAATGTGACGCTAATCCTCTCACTGCTCCAGGAAAACAACCCTAGATCTCCATTCATCTCCAGCAGTCCTCTTATTATCATGTTTCGCTCACCACTAAAAAGCGTCCACTTTTACGTTCTCTTCTACTCATTCCATGCCTTAACGACTGCTGACGTCCTTCGCTGCGTCTCATTTCGCATTTAGAAGCGGTAAGCGATGCACGCGGTTCAAGTTCGAGACCCTTATTGCACCGAGTGCGTGATCTGAATCGCTTTCGTAAAAGGGAACGAGTTGTATCCTCCAGTCACGTACCCGCGGTCAGCGTGTGAGCACGGTTAGTGTCGTGAGTAGCGGAGGTCAAATGCAGCGCAAGGAATGATCAAAGGAGGGATGGGGCACTCTTTCCTATCTCATTTATCCCCTCCCCCGACCACTCATCTTCTTCACTTTCCACTTTACTTATCTTTCGCCTCAGTCTTCCTTTCCCCTCCGTCCTGCAGCAGATCTTGACACTGTGCTCCAGATCGTACCTCTGTCTTATCCTTCACCCCTTTTCCTTCTTGCAACTTCCCTACTTCCACTTTCCAGCCACATCCTCATCTCCTGCATCATTCTCCGCCGATTCTGTTCTATGCCATAAACAGTGCTTCTCTTCGTTCACTCGTATTTCACTTCGTATTTTCCGTGCTCTCTATGCCATTCAGCTATTCTTCGTCGTCTTGAACCCAATTCTCGTAGCTGTGTCGGATAATTTTATCTCCATTTCTGTCCACCTCTTTTGCTTGGTTCAAACTTACCTTCGGCTATTTTGCATTCTCTCTCTCCTTAATGCATTACATTCTAAATTTATTTTCCTCGCTTAAGTATTAATTAATTACATGAGTGTAAGATGCTTGGTAAATTTCTATCAATCTTATGATTCATAGAAACCGAAACAGGCTAACATAGCCTATCCCGGTTGGGAGAAGTAGGAAATAAGAATTAAAATTTTCATTTCTAGAAACCAATATGAAACTGAAGGACCCCAATCTTGGAGTCTTGAAAATGGCTTATTTACAAAATACATCTAGGTCTCCGAAGTACTTAGAAGAGTATTCGAAACAATCAAAGAACCATGTTGACCCAGCTTGTCTTATCCTCCAGGATTTATTCAGTTGGATAGATCCATGATAGGGTTTTTTTACATGAGTCTAATTTTGAGGAGTAATCGCCAGTCGTCAAGGCTGTCTGAGGGGAAAGAAATAACCAGAAGCCCCATTTCCATGGGAAACCTCATAATTCTTGCGGTCACATATTTGTGATGGCTATTTTTTTCATGGAAACTCATCAATTGGAAATAATCGATTTTATTCAAACAGGAGTAGTAATAAATTTATTGGGCTGGAAGAAATTGGTCTTCATGTTTGAAATTTTGTGAGCAAAAACATTCGGAATTATTGAATTACTTGTGTCTGATACATTTAAGACGACCATGAATTACCAGAAAAAGATAAGACAAAAATATCCTTTCCTTTTTGTATTTCCCCCATGCTAAATTAATTTTCCGCTGGGCATTCATAATTCCCTGCAAGATGCTCATCTTCCTTCATAGATAGGTATTATTCCGGCTCATTACTTATCTCGCACACGTGAATTAGCGGAGATTATTATTAGGTTATATTTTTGTGACAATACTGGACGAAAAAATTGTTCAGTTTAATTTATTTTAGTAGCCCCTGATTCAATCGAACTCCCCTTTTTGCTTAATTCTCTTCCATCCTCGGTTGATCCTTTTTCAGTAACCAGGGGACATTTATTCATATGGGATTGACTCAATAAAATTAGAACTTCTTAGTAAAAGTTCTATCTGCTAGTAATTACTTTGTAGTACGTAATTTTCTCTTTTGATATATTTATTTTTACTATAAAAATGTGACTCTGCTTCATGTGAAAATTGAGTAAATAAATATATATATAAACTTTTTCCGAGAACTCCTAGAGCGCCCCTCATACTTCATACGTAAGGCTTTTCTGAGTTGGTTTCAGGTATCTGATGAGCGAAGGTAATTATGTTGCCAAAATACAAATATCTGATAGTTTCCATTTCAGTTCAGTTCCTCACTACGTTGAAACAGTTCGGATCGGATTTCTACGCACCGATCATTATAATATTCTATACGATTATGATAAACGAGAGACGATATGCTATAAGATATACAATAATTTTAAGATGATATACCCATACTCCTGAAAATTTGTTTCATTATTTCTTGCTATTTTCTTTTAAGCAGCGTTACACTAAATTTTAAAATAAAGCATAACAACATTAAGTTGAGAGTAGAATTTACACGTTTATTTAAACCTTCTGCAATCACACTGAAGTAAAATTTGAATTGTTCGGAATCAAGCATCAGAAAGAAGAAAATAAATTTTATTCATCCCCGGTTCGGGTTCAAGAAGTTAAATTTTTCGGTTCGCATTCGGTTTACACTTCGGAAAAATAGCTGTTTTGTTCGGTTCCTTTTCGGTGCGATACCCGGTTAATTTCACAATTTTCTCTTTCCTCATGTTAAGTTGAACGTATAATTCCCTTCTAAACAGATCGTTCTTGTTTCCCTGCCCCTATCAATTTCTCATCTCCTCCACATTCCACTCCTCGTGCTCTCCGCTCATTATGAGAAGAGCGACTTGAAGAGAGCTAGACTTCCCGTTGAATCCATTGATTCGCAGAATCGGATGAGAAGGTAATTTAAGAGAGAGATCGTCTCCATTCGATTTTTTGTCCCCGGATGAAAATGGAGCTACAGACGACTAAATCGGAAATGTTCGGAGTATGAATGGATGTCGGGACGTGAAAACTGAAGACGGCATTCTCGTACCGTACTTCTTATAAAGGACGAATGCTCGCTTTTTTGCCCGTCGACTCGTCGCGCGGAATTACGATCGAAACGCACGAGAAATGAAAATTTCCTTTCGCGATTTCCAGAGTTATGTCTCTTCCGAATTCGACGCCGTCGCGGTGATTTTGGAATGCTCTCCGACGCCGCGTGCCGATCGGATCAATTCCGACGTTTATTTATGGAATTCATTAGCATTATGATGTAATGGGTTTGAACACTTCGTGGCGTAGATTTGGATTTCGTCTATAACTTTTGAGAATAGAGCCTTCTCCGTATTAGAACCAATTCAGCAACGAATGTTTTAAACCACCTCATTATTTATATTAGTAATGTTACATGATAAGTTCTTATAATTTTCATTTATTTAGATAGAGATTGAAAAATATGCGTCATGTTTGTTTTTTTATCTTGTCATTCTATATTCATGTGTATTTGGAATTGTTTGAATTCATTGCTACTGAGATACAATTGATAAGAAACATATAAAGTTCGGATTTCTCCGGTAAACTGAGGAATAAATACAAATTTTCCTTTATTCTAGTAAATGAAGCATAAATAACGTACGTCAAATCACATTGGCCAACAATATGCTATTTCTTTATATAGGCCGATAAAGTCCTTAACTGTCAAGAAACTCCACTAATTTGACCATTGATTTCGTTAAGCAATGGAAGACTCAATCACGATTTTCCAAAGCAGTACTCCTTAGTCACTCAAACAAAAGACTTTTCAATATTAAAAATTTGAAAAATTAGCTTTAGGCATCGATATTTAGTAAATGGAATTAAGGTATGTTAATCTTAATTTTATTTGAAACAACGAGGCATACGTATACTTTGATTTCAAACTTCTTTATTAATGGCAATTAATATAGATATAGATAAAACCTAGTTTTGCGCTATCACAAAAATTTATCAAGCTGATCATTACGCATTACCTGTGAAAACTTTTCCGTAAAACTTAGTAGTAAACTGATGCTCACCATACTTCTGTAAAAGCCTAAGAAAGCCTATTTTTCTCCCAGTAAAATTCCAGACAGAGATTCGAGTCCCTCTCCGTTCAGCTTTCCTCGAATCCGAAGAAACGTATTCGATTAACATCCTAGACTTTACGCTCGTCATTCTCGCCATACTTTAATCTAATCAGAGGGGCCCGTTAAATTACTTTACTTTCCTCTGAGTGGTTGTAGCCCATCGCCTCTGGGGAAATAAAACCGTAATTAAATAAAAAAAATGAGTCAACCGTGTGGAAGCCGGGCGAAACCGATTTGGAAAAGGGAAGACGTAGTGCTTTAGACATTCCATTCGGAGAGGGAGGTCGGAATGCGAGTTTTGGAAGGTGGTAAAAAAATGAAAATGATATGCGGGGATGTCTGAAAAGTTGTCAGTGAGAGCTCTCCTCTGGTTGGCTCCCACGGAATCTCTCTTGACAACCTTCGCCCCTCCCACTTCGACTCCCACTCCCCCTGACGCTGACCGCTTGCCCTCTACCCATCCTCTCACTTATATAACTCCCAAATCCCATCCGCCATCTTTTTCTCTCCTCCACAGCCTCAATTATCGGTCAATTATGATTTTTTCCGAAAGAAAATGCACAATGGATTCTTTTTCATAGGAATTCGTTAGATTGTAGCAATCTGAGAGCGATAAAAAAGAGTAATAGATAGATTTCATCAAAAGAATTTGTATAATTTAAAATTTTAAAACCAATTATATGATGTAAACATATAATACTTTTCTTTATTATATTTAGATTTAGATTAATACCCCGCAAGTCGCCAGTGGCGAATGGCAGGGGGGCCCAATGACATCATCATCGTTTATTATATAAATATTTCTTATGTTTATATTCACATCTTATACTCGCTCATAAGAAGTTCATTAGAGTTATGCGAAGAGCACCTTATAGAGAGCATTCCTTCCCATTACTTGCTATGATTAAAATTTTACCTTTAAGGCATTTATTTGTGTAAAATGTTCTAAAATTATTTAACAATCGTGGAGGTGAAAGGGGTCAATCGTCAGTTTGTAATTTGAGGGCAAATACAGCTCCAATCCCAAAATATAATATTCAACTTTAAAAAAATCTTATATATATTTAAGATCTAAGATTTACTCCACTTTGCCTTTATGTATCAGTACTACTTAAAGTGAATTGAATGAATAAAATTTAATATGCCAAAGAAATGAAAGATTTACTGTTATATCATGTAGTCGAATATTTGTTAAGAACGATAGTATAAAGGTGATACATGTATTTTCTTGTAAAATTATATTTTTTGTATTCTTGCACAGATTCATGGACATAGTTTAATTATACTGTAAGTTTTGATAAATACTGTTCCTTTTAGTAGTAATAAGTAGTTTGTGAATTCAATCTCCTCAATACAAGTTACTTTAACTTATGGAGTATCTATTCCTGAAATCAATTTGTATCATGATATACATTGTTTTCTCACAAGTATTAGTAATATTATGATTAATTATGTTTCCTGAGCCAAACCCTATCACGACTTTCTTCCTCCTATGACACTCACTAACTGTAATACGAAGTTGAATATTGAAAACGACTTTTTTCAAAATGTTAAAGAAAATAAAATTATGGCGATTTCTTCTCAATACTGTGCCATCGTGAAATTGAGTTATTTTAACAAGATATATAATTTAAATGTAAATGCAGGAAAAGATAAAAATTCTGTAAAACGAATAGATAAATGACAGTGTATAGGATACAGAATAACGTTAGACGTTCATTAAAAAATTTCTACGCAGAGCGAATCTCGCCAGACAAGAAAATAAGTTGTTTCTTGAAACAGAAAGACGAAATTAAAAAATATAGGTGACTTTATTATCTTTGCTGGGTAAAAGGAGAGAAATATTTTGGAAATCAAAGCCGTTACAAGGAAGATATACAATGGACAAATTATATCAAGCATTAAGCGTTTAAAAAAGGAAGATTGTCAGAGAAACTTCCCTTTAATGTAGGTCATCTACAGGTTGTCTAGGATTGGTACGAGAGACCGGCCTCTCAAGTATTCTAGAAGTGGAAATTATTGCAAAGAAACACTTAATTGAGTGGAAAGCAAAAGAAATCTATAGCCTCAGTAAGGAGTCTCGCTCATAGTTGAAAAAACGACAAAGACGAAAATATCAGAGAAAATAAAAAAGGGGAAAGTTTCTTCTGCTGTATGATTTGGGATTTATAAGGGATCCTAAGATTGTAATTCTGAATTTCCATTTACTTCGTGGAACTTAAAATCCCTCAAGAAGTAATTGTACCCTATTGCATTATGCTACGTTAGAAGAATCTGAACTGTTGAGAAAGGGAAAAATAACAATATTTTCAGCATATGGAACGAATCTGAGATTCAAACAGTCGAAGTTGAAATTTTCGAATTAGTTCGTTATCATGATTTCAGCATCCCAAATTCAATCGATGAAGTAATAATACTGCACAATTACGACCAACATCTAAATAGTAACGACATTTCACATTGTCGACAACTACGATGTTTTTCACTGCCTTACTTGTTCATAAGGATATCAAATTAGTGATTCATACGCATGCAGGTGTTTTTTGTTTAGTTATATTAGTAAATAAAATACATAATATGATATCCTATATGATAGAAGTCGAAGTTATAAAAATATGCTCTATATGTAATAAATAGTTAAAGATTTATTTTATCATGACATTCTTCTCATGAGTGATTATTCAGGTTGATAATTGCGTTATCTTTTTAATATTGCGCCCTGTGTCGAATAACTTAAATCAGAAGTTCAATGCTGAATACATGAATGCTTGAGCAGTAATGTAAAACAAGCATTAAAAAATGGCATTAAATATTTAAAAATGTTACTGACATTTTTAATGTTTCTTATTGGAAAGTTCGGACTGGAAATTATTCCTCAAGAGAAAAATTAGCTATCGAAGTGTACAAAAAATGAATGAGCCCCTAAGTTTTAACACTTCAGTTACGAGCTAATGGCAACACCTTGTAAAGGAACCACTTTAGAAGAGAAAGACTTCGACCACAATCAATAAATATTCTCCCATAACTTAATATTAAAATTCCGCTTTTAAAATTAACTGCGATTTCTTCCTTTTTTTAAGATAACCAATCATCCCCATCCGGTTTCCTGCCCCTATCTCACACCTTGTCTTCCCGAGAGCAATTCACGCGTGCTCCCATTGTGTCGGTGCCATTACATGCGACGCCATCGGGGAACGCGTGTGGTCCTCAGCGCACCCACTCATTTCAAATAAGGGAGGGCAATAAAGGGAAACGGAGTGAATAAGACGTAGTGCCCGAGAGAAATGAATGGGAGGGTAGAACGGTTTTCGCATGGGCGGGAGGCCAAAGGAAAAAGGCGCCGAAGTGAATGAGTGAGTGTGCGATAGCTTCAAAGGACCGTTGCTTCCTCTTTCTTGACCTACGCCTCTTCGGTTCTCACACCTCTCCCCGAGACAAAGGTGCCCCAATCAGAGAGGAATTTCGCCTCCCCCGAAATGCGGATTTCCCTGCGGATTCACGCCGCATTCCCCGATTTACTCTGGTTTAAGTGAGAGGATTCGTATCTGGAGGTTAGGCGTAATTATAGCTTGAGTACCGCACGATTTCACGCTGCGAAAATTAGCGAAGTCTAGAAGGAAAATTCGGAATAATTTGTGCGTTTTCTTTTCGTGTGTAGCTGGAGTTCCCAACCTTATAGGTTTCCGTGTCCCCTTTGGTTTTGAAGAAAACCTCCCCGTACCACCTAGGTGGACTCAGAGATGGGGACAAAGGGGAAAATCACTCCCTCCTTTGGTACTACGTCAAAATTACCTGAATTCTTACGAGGAGCTTGAATCAAAATCATATAGTGAAGTTTTCCTACGATAACTATTGTATATATCCACTGTATTTACGATAAAATGATTCTATAGCTATCCCCGGTAACAGCATAGAGTAGTAAGGAAACGTTTGTGAGCAGCAGAAATGTCAAATGACAGGGTGGAACAACTACTCTCGGAATAATTTAATATTAATATATCTTGATTGATCTATTATTCACCGTCTCTCCTCGACCAGGTTTTCGTCGTAGTCATTTTACATGAGCATAGATATCTGAGGTCGCAAACATGCCCTCCCCGCGGTAATCGAACCCGGAACGGTTTTTACAAAAGGTGAATACGCTGCCCACTTAGATATCAAGAAGGCTATCCTCTCGTATCCTAAGGGATATGTGCTACCAAAGTTGGGAACCTCTGGTGTATGTCATGGATGATCAAACATATGAAATTGCTATCCAGCCCGCCAAACAGGTAAAAATCGAATTTATCAATGTTTTGATTTCAATGTGCATTTGGCCGGCGATGAAGTAATTTAGCCTTCATGCGACTCGTAAAAGTCATATGGTGTAAAATAAATTCCACAAACCAAAATATTTGTGCATGGTGTAAAGCAATGGATGCCAATCAGTATGTGATAATTTTACATGTTCTACATAATATACATAAGTATCATGTGCTTCCAATTTTATTTTGTATATTCCCTTTAATTTTCATAATCCTAAAAGAGTTATCCTCGTTAAGATGTATTTTTTTCATGCCTAACTAAAATAAACTTTTCCCGATCAAATTTATTTATTACCGAACTTGGCAAACGCACGGATTTGTATGCTGCGGACCTCAGGTGTTAGTGCGCCATTGAGAAAAAAAGATCGGCGGGAAATGGCTTGGAGGGCTGTAATGTCACTCACTTAAATCTAATAACCATGCTACTAAAATAACAGTATTACGCACAATTGATCCACTTATGACCTTAAGAAATCGATATCGTCAATGACAACTTCATCATACCAAAAACATGTTCGAACTCTTCCTCTTAAGTTTTCCTGATCGTTACTCTGCAGCCTTTCTAACAACTCCCGTTCTAATTATGACATTCTAAGCACGACCCATTTGTGAATTTCCGTGTTTTCTCTGGATGACCTCACAGGAAGAGAGGCAATAGCGGAATCAATCACTTGCTGCTTTCCGAAGCCCCCGACTCCATATGCAACCTTCTCCTCTCTCAAGCGATCTTCTGTTGCATTCGAACCGTCATTATTTTCGTTCCGATTACGCTTCAGCAACAACCGTCGAACCGATTCAACCATTTTTTCGCATCTATGAAATAATCCCTTAGCAAGGTTTATTTTATTCGTAACCATTAAATAAAATTTCTTTCTATCAACGTTAGAAATTAAAAATATAAATATTAAAAAAAAATAATAATCAAAGTATCATTATAAAATTAATTTAAAAATTAAATTATCAAAAAACAAATTCAGTTATCGCAATTAAATCTGGCGAAACGGAATTTAAACCTTGCTTATGTTTACTCAATATAACTACTCGATAATAATGCAGACCGAAAATCGAAAGGGAGGAATAAAGGTTTTCGGTTTCGCTGCAGGTTCAAGGATTTAAAATTTTCTGCTCAGATTTCACACCGAAAAATAATGTCTTTTCAGTTTAGGTTTTTGTTTCGGTTCCGGTTCGATTCCCCTGGTTGATTTACACCGAGTGTTCCCTCATTGAAGAGCCTCTCAAACGGCTGTCTTATGTAAGCCCTTGGTGATCGGAAGAATATCCAAGAATAAGCGTATAAATTGAAATCTGCAGTATACTTTCGTTTCAATTTCATATGCATGATACCATCTCAAGGCATTTAATGGCCTCAAAACCTCAAGTTTTCATTCGGACCCCGTATAGCTATGTGAGTAGCATGTTTGCCTTCAGTGAAAGTAGTCCCGGGTTCATATCCCGGAGGCGACTTGTGGAATCACCGGAGCTGTCAAAGCACTTAACAATACTACTACTAAGATGTAAAAATTAGTTTTAGTTTTCATTATCCTTCTACTATTCAATTATTTATCACTTTGAATTTGAATTGAAATAAATAGTGGTTTCTTTAGTAGCGGAAAATCTGCGAAAAAATCTTTCAGGATCGGTTATCAGATATTTCATTTTCCGGCGACTGCTATTGCAAATCGAGACATATTGCCAGAACACTTATACATGCAATTTTTGGATACTGTAGACAAGGAGAAAGGTCCTGTCAGACTTTTTATACGTCCATCTCCATTAGGGAATATTCCTTGGCGCAAATCCTATAGATCAATATCTTCATTATCCCTTTCCTTGTAAAAGCACCTAATTAAGTATATGATTTCCCAGTTTTG
The DNA here is from genome assembly GCA_036926295.1 of Pachydiplax longipennis. Taxonomy (NCBI): domain Eukaryota; kingdom Metazoa; phylum Arthropoda; class Insecta; order Odonata; family Libellulidae; genus Pachydiplax; species Pachydiplax longipennis. The sequence goes on from JAVFKF010000012.1 coordinate 27,077,803, forward strand.
TAAATTACTTATTGTAGAAATGATATACTAAGCAGTCGATAGTTATATTTTATGTATCATTCTTACATTGAATTTCCAATACGATTCGGTTTCTGTATGTAAATTTTCGAAGTTGAACGATTAGATTGTGGAGGACATGACACTCGAATTCATCCTGGTTTCGTACGCGATTCAATGTATTCATAAACATCCGAATGATATTTAAGGCCTTTGGATAAACAATAGTTTCCCGCCTTTGACTTAATGCTTCATTAAGTTTGTATGGACAACGTGTGACCTCAAGAAAAAAGCTCGGAAAGCACTGCGTTACTGGACATTTTAATGGAATATCGCAAGTGTCACAGTTTAAGATCATTTCATCTATTTCAAATCAATGAACTAATTACTTTTTAAAAATTCAAGGTGCCATAATTGTAAAATGAAGCTGAAAGTAGTATCTATAAAATCTCGAGCAGTTACCTAACCTATATCAATTTTCATTCATTTGACTAAAAATTGTATTATTAAAACATGTAAAGCTACATGATATCGGAATAGCGTCCATTTAAATGCGATGTTTATTTCATTCCAAAACTTAGTATTTTGATACATTCCCTCATAAAACAGAATCCTCCAGATACATGCTGTTTCTCTTCGTTGGTAAGTATCCAACTTTTCATAGTTCACTCGATCCATTCATCTCCACCGAACGAATTCCGCCGATGATTCCATTCCCATTTCAATATGTATTATGAAGCTTCTATTCTGCTGAGTTATCTAAAGAATGGCCCTCTCTCTGACCTCTGAATTAAAATTTACTATCCATGAATGTCTCTGAAGTGGCATTCTGAAGGAAAGATTTCTACTTTTCCTTCTCCTGAAGTTTAATGTCCACGGTAGTGCTCAAAATCTTGAGCACCTCCGTGGATTTCATCTTCGAAGTGATTATATAATTTTATTGTATTGAGAAATTCATTAGCGAAAGTTACAGTTTCCTGTCTCGTAAATAATTTAGGCAAACCATGTAATACTCTGGTTAAAAAGAAAGATAGACCGATATGTCTTACCCCAGTAAGACAGTGCAACATGCCCAAGCAACAATGTTCGATGAATTTCTTTTATTCTTGGGCACATACATGAAAGAGCATGATTGATTATTCTCTCAAAAATATTTTTACACTTTCTAAACACCTTATATTACAGTATATTCCAAAAATTTTCGATATAAATTTAAAATGTTCAATATTTGTTTCATATTAATTATTCGGTAAATTATAGTTATATGTGGGTCAAATAGTTAATCTCACTTCAATGAAAGAAATCTTTGTCGAAACATCATATATATTGATATTATTTTCTCGTATATATTTCATTACTTTAATCAACAGCCTTATTTTAACTGACTTTAATGATTTTCGTAAGTTATGAAGCGTAGTACATGACTTCTCTAGTACCATTTCAGAGAAATTTGCGCAGCCAAAGGAATACTACCTCTTCCTTATAATACGTACTATTAATTTTCCTAAGATTCGTAACAAGGAACTTATATTAAAATCTGCTTATGAAGTGCTTCTAAGATCACAATATTGCTTTTATCACATTAAAATGGGTTTCCCCCTCTGTTTAAGCTTCTACATCCGTACTTGTTTTGAGACATAACTCTTATCTAATGAAAATTCATTCTGAAAATGAACGGCCGCGCGTTGCTTAACGTTCTCAAAACTTGCCAAAAGTAAGTTTCCGTGGTTTATGAAGTAGGCCACGATTTATTCGCTCGAGAGCGTCGGGGCAATTGAACCTTAGCGATAATCCCATTCATCAGATGCGTGCGTCACAGGGATCCCCACGCGATGCACTTCCGGTTGCACTTTTTAGACGCACAGCCTCGATGAGACGAGAATAGCAAAGTGCAGCTAAGGTGAGAGATGCGGCTAAGGAACTATTTAGATGAAGTGGAGCTGAAAGGGCGAATGAGGAAGCCAAAGACTAAAATGTATGAGAAAGAAAATAGGGGATATACGTTCGAATGTTCGGGCGTTATTTTTCGGAAAGCCATATCGAAAATGAAAACTTCGCATTTTTTCCTTGCGATATCTTACCGCATATATCGTATGGAAAAAATACAAAGTTCTCCTTTTTCATTTCGAGGCATGCATGGGAAAGAAAATACGGCAGATACTTGCATTGGTCCCAAGTCTTTCTTTGGTCAAAAGAGATATTGTTTGTATGTTAAATCTCATCATTTACCATGGGAATTGCGAGTTTCGAAATGTAACGTTATAAGCGAACGCGTTTAGAGGATGATCATTTCGACTGACATACTGACTGACTGTTGATATAAGATGAAGTGAGAGGGAGCGTAGATTAGAATAGATAAATTGGTCAGTAGCTTTCAGCCACGAATTTATTCATTCATTCCTGTGCTGTGCTTTAGGTACTACAATAATGAATGAATAAATTACTGTTCCTGTGATTTACCTATGGTTTGAATGCCAAAACGCTTAGCTCATATTTTATGGATTGAAAATATTCTGTGGAGAATACGAAGCACAACTTTCATACATTTGATAGATTGAGAGTATATATCTATCCATTGAAACTGCTTTACATGATTATCCATGTGTTAACGTACTTGTGAGTATTGGCGGAGCCAGTAGGAGATAAAGTTGGCGATAGCGCTCCCTTGATGACTTTTTAGTATTATTAAACGATATCGAGTAACTTTGGGGTAGCCATAAACAAACAAAAAAATAATGAGAATTTTTAAAACTTTTGCTTGAACATAATTAGACGAAAAAACCTAGTTTCTTTCTTGGATATGTTAGTACTATTACTTTATTGATTTGTCTGGGATGTGATATGGGGTAGAAGTGAAAATCATATTGTGAAATTTTCACGATCACTATACTTCAACTACTTTTATCACGACAAATAGCATTTAAAAAGTTGATCTAAGGTGATTTCAAGAGGAAATTTTCATAATCGGTTTTGGCAGGTTGTATCCCCCCCTTGGGAATGCTTTAAATCCGCTCCTACAGGTGAAGAAGCACTCGAGATTTTCACACTATCTACAGTGAAACGGAGTTATTCCAGTACGTGACGAACAGCACGATCGCCACTGGACGTATTTTCGATCATCTCTTTTGCATACCAGAAGAAATGCAAATTATTTAGCAACAGGTAAATCGGCACCTTCCCAACCTCTGCCGTACGGCATGAGACGGCTTGAATCGTACCAGCACGAATACAAGTAATTATATTCCGCACGAAACAATAAATCATATCGCGTAGATAGACAGGAGAGGGATATACCCAGAAGGAGAGCGAGAAACATTTAAACGACTTAATTACGCGGTAGAAATGAGGGCCAAAATGTTCCATCTTGATTTCGGCAGAGGACTTTCGAATGGGCGAGGTGAGGAAGGGAGTGAGTAAAGGTAGAGGAGATAGGGACCGCACAAAGAGCTGAGGCCACCTCTCTCCACTGCACTCCATCCCAAAAGAACTTTATTCTTTCCTCGGCTTCCCTTCCACCCCCACCTTTCCTCGGCTCTTTCAGAAAAGGAGGCAGGGGAGGGCGGCCCAAAGTGGATGGGAGGGGAAAAAGGGCGGAGAGGATATGGATGACTCTTAGCCTCTCTCTTTCTTTGAGTTGTCTGCTATACCCGACCTTCTCTCCACATTCCTCTTACCTACGCTCTCTCTTAGCCATAGATATGTTAAAGAAGTTGATTCGAAACAAATGAGAGTCTCTCGACGAGGGTGCGATACGCGTTTTTTTTTCGTTTTTCTCTTCGAAAGCGCACGTCTCGATTGTGGTTTCCAGTGGATATAAAGAGTGCGCGTCCTGATACGCGGATTCGGCCTGGAAATTAACTTTTTCGTAAATTTATTTTTTGACAGTGGTTTAATTATTCCTAACTTGGGTCACCGTACTTCTTCGCGGAGAATAGAGTAGAGTAACTATAACTTATTAGCATTCGCGTAGAGTCTAATCCGGGATCAATGACCTCGTAGTTGGACTCACAGTTTGGCTGTACACGAACCTAGATATTCATTACTACTCGTAATTAAGACAATCAGTACTGAAGTGACTCCAGTCAGCGGGAATAGGTTGCTCTCGAGAGAAAATACAAATGTAGATACAATCGGTGGCAGTTTTCAAATTAGAAATTAATAACATGCGCAACTTAAAATAGCATTCACACTTTTCTAAAACAAACTTAGACTCAAATAACCGTATCCTTTTAACAGTGTTACGAAAGGTACTTTATTAGCTAGCAAGGCTAGTAGAGTAATGTAAGCGCAGGAATACCTCAGATATCCGTGAAGAACCCCTATATTATTCCATCTATTCACGTGGATTCCAAAATCGAACTGTGCGGAAAACGAAAGGTTAGCAATGGCCCTCAGATTCTAAAGGAAGCCCTCAGGCCTGGATCAGCATCCACCCCGTGCGCAGAAGGGCTCTTTAGGATTTCGGATAAAAGAAATCAGTTAAGAGGATGTTTTATAATAGTAATGTTTATGTTTATATTTCCACACTGGTCCCTCTAGTACCAGGGCTTGATGGTGCACCCTATTGTGCCGAAAGTGTGAAGTTGGACGTCTTCAATCCATGCGATCGCGGTGACTTTGAAAGCTTTCGCCTTTTCATTATCTTCACTCTTAAAACAAGTCCCAACAGAGTTAACGTTACGGTATCCTACTGACATTTAAGTGTGTTACAAATCGAACACAACTGCGAACATGTTAACATTCGCCAAACGCAAACCAACGTGCGTTGAATAACACTTGATTTCGTTACGTGCCTAGAAAACGAGCTTGAATCAGTTTTTTTAATTTGCTCCTATCCTACGTCAGGCCATTGCTTCTTAACATGTATCCATAGCGGTAGAATTTTGTAGTTTCGCTAACATTCTAATGCCTAATAACTTGGTGTGTAAAGATCTCATATCAACATGCCAAGATTCGTAAAGCAGAAAAACGTGTTAAATAATGAGGGTGTGAAAATTAAAATTATGCTGTGTCCTCCTCATGCGACACGGCACACAGTTTGTGATAGGGTACTAAAATAACTCGCAGGAAGTGGCGAAAAGCCTCTATAGATCCAAACTCTTAGAAACCCATCGAGTATGTTGCTTTGGTTCAATTCAATATGCACGATCTTCAATCAGATTCATTTATGAAGTGGTAATCAATGAATCACACTCAAATCGGTTCGAATAATTTTATGACAGTGCAGAAATAGCTCGAAATAGAAACTATTACTGATTTTATATTCTGCAAATTTAAAAAAGAAGCCATTGCTGAAAGAGCGTAAGATTTAAGGCCGAAATTGAAAAATTCTAGAGAAAATCATTTTTAGCTTTCACCGCTAATATACTTTACAGGTAGCAGGATCCTTGGCATTTTTAATTTGGATTTGCTAGCCCTAAACAAAATTTCCTAAATATTCCATGATATGAATAAATTTGGTGGTTGCAGTTGTTATAACTTGCTCGTGAGGATCAACGTTACTTTCCACCATAACAGTGAAATTAAATTGCATTTAAATGTCGATTCTATAATCGAGGAATAAATGTCGGCCACTGGGCAAGGTGACGATTTCAATTCTTTGCTCAACGACGCACGCAGAGCAACTATTTTTCTTTCCCTGCACCCATTTCCATCATTTTCAACGGCTTCTATTAGTCGCTCTTCCCCTGGAAACAAATCCCCTCCACTCGACCGGAAATAGAGGAAAACGTCACAAATATCCTCCAAAGAGTTCCGTTCGCGAGGTTCATTCATAACATTTCTCCCCCGACCTTCACTCTTAATCTCTTTCGGATCTCTAGGGCATAAGGAAATATCCTTTCCAGGATCCAAGGACGGGCCCAAGGAGCGGCGCGCGCTAATCAAAGGGAGCTTGCAAGGCCCTTTCATTCGCGATAAACGGTAAGAATGCATTGAAAGAGAAGACCATTAACCACCGGAATCCATAAAGATTTCACCCCCACGCCCGCGAACCACTCCGACGGCTTTCTCCCTGCAGGGGTCGGGCGAATTTGTGGAATCGGTGGCCCGATCAGGGTTCAACCCTTGCTGCGAGAGGGTCACCCTGGAAAAACCCCCGCTCTCGATACTTTGGAGACCCCGCCGGCGCCCGCACCCTCAACCCGGAAACCCCCGTGCCTCCTCCCCACCACACACGCCCTACTGCCGCTTGGGAATATATCAAAGAAGCAGCTCCGAGAACCCCGCCTCCCGTACTGCCACCGACCCAACCTCCGCCCCCACTCCCTCTTCTTCTGGTCCGTGGAAACACAGTGCGACCCCCGCCTTCACCCTCTCCCTCTGCCCCCAGTCGCTCCCTCGCCCCTCCACTCTCTCACCACCGCTCCCCTCTCCTTACTCCTTCGACGACTGTAGGCTGGAGGAGATCGCTGTTGGGACTTGCGGCTGGGACCTCTGGTAACACGCGTTCAGCTCTACATATCGCCACGGAAGTCTTCTAGCTCAGCCGGCGCTTTTTTGCCCACGGAGGACCTACCGAAGACGGACAGCGGACCGCACGGCCTCGCACCGTTGTCAAGGGGAAATGTTACGAAATAAAAACAAGGGATCCGTGTGATGTCTGCAGGAGTGCGACTTGTTTTCGGGACGTCTGCGACACTCATACGTCTCGGCCGTGTGTGACACACGAGAGATAATAATAAATCCACATAAAGAAGTAGGCGTCGACGGAGGAGCCCATTGAGTCCGGCGTGTGTTTTTTGTTTTCCTCCGCGTGTGTGTGTTTGGTTTGTGATGGCGTGCGTGTGCCCTTTTCCGGGCGAGGAGTGACTTATTTTTTAATGAACGGACGACTTTTTCCGCGGCCGTCCCGACAGAGGGACTTACGGGAACGGGTTTCCCTGCTGACCACGGACTGGCGTGCGATAGACGCGACTCGACTTCTTGTGCGCGCGGCAAAAGACTAGATTCGCCGTAGAGGAGAAAAAATCGTCGGCGTGCGCGGGGCAAAAGGCTCTCTCCTCCTCCAAGAAAGGATCCATCGCCGGACAACATGAGGCCGAAGACGGCTCCCATGGCCTTGGTGGTACTCTTCGCGTTGTTCACCGTGGTGGAGGTGGCCAAGAACAAAGGAGGCCGCGGAAGAGGGAGCATGTGGTGGTAAGTAAGGTGGTAATCGGAGCCTCAGCACGCGAACGATTTGGATGTGTCGCGTGCCGGGAAAAAAAGCACCCCATGCTTCGGGGCTTTCTTCGACTCATTTCTGATCGTGCTAATTTTTTCGAGAAACCTTTCCGCTGCTTAATCTCTTAAAAGGCGCTGTTGACGGGATTTCTTTTTCTATTGCTAAATCATGTCATGAGTTTCACAATTAAGGTGGATGGCGGATTTCACCTAGATTAATTACGCGACTGCAACAAATGCCAACTTGCTGTCACAGATTTCTCGTCGGGAATACGAACGGTATTAGCAATGGGTACTAAAATTAGTTTCCCGCACTCTTTTTCATAACTTGAAAATACATTTTATATAAATGATGCAAGTTTCATGTCCATGTTTACTTGAGTAATATTATGTATTAGACAGTATTTAGAATTCATCATTATAATTTATCTAATTCTCTGTGTGTAAATGGAAGTTAAATATGACAATTGATTTTTCTAATGTCTGAAAAAATTACATGTAACCTAGGTAATTTTATCTCCTGGTCTTCCAATAATGGATGAGAAAATTAATATTTTAGACTTCCTTGCTTTCAGATAATTTGCATTGGCAAATTTACAACCTATTTTATTACTTCAGCGATTTCAGTTGCTTACTAAACGATCAAACGTTCACTTGAACGGAAACTTAACACGCTTAACTTTGAGCGCCATCAAAATGGTTGAATGTTATAGTGTCTGAAGCTAGAATAGTTTTGATAATTATGCATTGAAAGAATTATCAGGTTATAACTTCCTTTTCTGTCAGTAAGTTTTTTTATCTTAGAAGTAATTCCATTCTATGAGGGCCTTTTCAAAAGATTCTTTTATATCTAACGGTTTAATTCATTACATTCTCACTGTAATTTGAAATTCACTTGTGTAGCATTTACGTGAGATTTTAAAGCTTATTATTGTAGCGTTGTTATCCTCTCAATATATTACTAGCATGGATGACTTACGCATGGTCAAAGGATAGTGTGTTATATTGTAACTTTTAAGCGTCAACTCACTGTCAGCTCCGTTATTAAACTAACACCTTGAGGAACATGTATCTATCCATTGACAAGAGATGAATTTTGAGTACTATTGACACGGCAAATGAACGACTTATTTCTTGGTCGTAGCTTGTAAGTCATTGTGACACCAAACGCACTCAGGTACTTCGGGGATGTCGGATTACCCGTGCCATTGACGGCGATGGTTCCTCGGTGTAGTGTTCGGATAAACGACTAATTCAGTTGAGTTTCAGTTATAAGCTTGCCAATAATGGGAGAATTGCGAAATGAATACTGCTAATGTTTTTCTTTCACTATTTGCAGTATTGAACAGCGATGTTAGAAAGAGAATATTAATTGGAATACTAGTGAGTTACTAATAGTAGCGAAAGAAAAGTAATCAAAGGAATGTAAAGGGATGGAAAGTACTTTATGAATCAGTTTTATTGAACATTATTTTCTTTCTTGATTAGATCCTTTTACCTAACTAATGGCAGCAACTTCGATCGATACCTATACTGATCATTTATCATCCTCCATTGACTTCGTACACTTGTGTGGACGAGTTTTCTACTATTATTATCACATGTTTTGTCAACAATGCTAGTTTATGAATAATATTGTCTACAACAATTACTATTATTCTGTAGGCGATTCTTGATTTAAGATCTTTTAATTTATCACCACCACCTCTAGATTTTACACTGTTGTTAGTTAGCGATTTCATCCTAACGCTTGAACCTGTTCATAGAATCTGTTAGTTTAGTTTATATCGCTGCTACTTAAGTTTTTTTTAAATGATTTCATTTAGCACTTAATATACTAAACTTGAAAATTTCGTGTTACGATCAGCCACAGTTATTCGGTAGAGGAAGGAGGCCGCCGAGGCTAAAATTTGCTGCTAAAAATTGTAAACTTTGAAGAAATTTCCTTTAATCATTAACCATGTATAAAAAGGCTCACAATTCTCGATAGAAATAGGGTAAAAACTTTATTTAGTTGCACTTAAGTTTGATAAAAGTTTTGAGTAACTGTTGTAACAATGTATCTTAAAATCAGACGTTTTTCGGCGGCAAGTCCATTGCTGAATATATTGTAAATTACCATTTCGATTTAAAGTATCTCATTGCGTGCCATTGCATATCTTTTGCTTGGTAATTTTCTGATAGTTAATGTCCATCAAGAGAACTTTTCTAAAATTTTGTCAGCAATTCAAAGACATCAAGAAAATCCGTGTCGTTCCATACTCTGGATGCGCTACTGCAATTAATTTCTCGTCAACGTAGCAATTACCGAATGCGCGTCGTGGAATGGTTTTAGAAGTATTCATTCCGAAATTCCGCGAGATGAACGAGGAAAAGAATCGACGGGAACAATGATCGTGTCGGCATCTTCCGAATTCGCCGCACATCCGGGAATTTCCCTCCGCACGCAGTCGCCCGTGCGGCGCAGGGTTTGGACTCTTTGAGGTCCGATGCGGGACGCCGCACGAGAGACTGCGTGTCTGTCTCACGCTCTCCTCAATTACCCGCAAATCGAGCTCGACTCACTTTGGGAATCATTCGGTAATCCTTTCGCATATGCGCCCATCTACGAAATGTTATTACGATTTCTAAATAAAAATGTAATACACCAGTAGAACCCTTTGCGAATATATTTGCAACTGTAAATTACTGTAGATGATTTCGATCCGCATTATATGATGATTATGTTTAGATATGTCAAATCTTAATTAACATAAAAATACACTATAATGACTTACATGGAATATTTTCTGAACATGATTAAATGGCCAAAAACATAAAATTAATTTTTAGTTCAAGCATTTTTGTCTTGATATTAACAAATTTTTCAACGTGACATTTCTTGTGAAAATTCTCGAATCATTAAAATCCAGCTCATTGCAACCAAATATTTACTTTGAGTTTGAAATAATTTTCTTATCATGTTCTTCTGCCACATAATTGTCCATGAGATAAACTTCATGAGATAAATACACACCCATTGGATCAAACATTTGCCTTTGAGACTATTTGATAGATATCGCAAATGCCAATGGGAAACTGACGTCTTTTCAAAGTAAAAGAAAGTTGCATATAATGAACTATATTAAACGTATATACTTAACATTATTCCAATGGATTTAATTATAACCAACTATTCGTCTTCATCAAAGTATGTAGTTTTTTCTTCAAATTACTCTTATTGCTTTGAAATATAGAAAAGGATTTTTATGGCGTATGCGGAAGAGCCATAGTACCGGACCTTCAGTAGAATTCTTAATTTACCATTTCGGTTAATCCGAAATTCCCCTCTCAGTTTTGAGTTTAGTTACTTGCTTGGCTCATCTTGGCGTAGTTAGGAACCATTGTACACAATTAACTCCTTTTCGGAAATCTATTAAAAAGAACACACAGCCTGTTAGCTCTAATATGGAATCGAACAGATTCCTCTCTATAAACTCATACTGTCTCCAGTAAAAGAAAGAGCGATAGATTAGGTATAGATATTACGTGCATCTTGTTTAAGATTTGCATTATCAGAGAAGTCACCCGATATTGAACTGCCTAGGTTTTACCTTTATAATTTAAGTAATGACGGAACAGAGATTTGTCTGTGAAGCGACCGTTTCCAGAAAAGAGACGTACAAGTTTTAATAAGTAATCTTGATGAATCCCAACCAAAAGTTGAATTTCCAACTATCCCACTCGTTAACTGCTAGGCCTCTTCTGAGATTCTACCCACTTCTCGCGTTAAACCACCTTACTAATGACGGTTAGTTAGAATTTAGGAAGTATTGTGGTGAGGGTTAGCGGAATAGGAAAATCCCGGTGGTTTACCGACTGTTTAAAATTTAGATAATGTAATTTGGGTCGGTGAATAATCGCGGAAACTTCGACCACGTGAGTTATGTGCCACTCATTCAAAAATCACGCATGAAACGTACGCGGAGTTAACTGGAAATATTTCCGCCATTCCGAGAACACGGGTACCTTGAATGTCCCGAGCCGGAAGTGGAGAGACAATGGCACACGAATTAATCGTCTCATTTTTCCCGGGTTGCAGTGATATCATTGCGTCTGAATCACGACATTCTAGAAGATCCGCTAGAAGCCGCTCTCCTCCCTTCACACGCTCCTGCTCTCCATTACAAAATTATCCATTTCAAAGGGCGGTCCTGAAATTTATTCATGATCCGCAATGTGGCATTTGATGACGAGGTGAATTCTTTGGGCGTCTCCATTAACTACTATCAATTACCCGCTTTAATCTGTGGCACTAAAGGCTACGCTACTTCGGAAGGCATTCATATATGACTTCTTGCGGATCAATTAGGTGACTAATTTACTTCATTGGCTTTCCTTATTGCACTGATCTAACCCGTCCTTTCATAATAGGTTAGCAGGGATGATTAAATTAGGTATCATTTGCACATTTTGCGAAGCAACGTTTTTCCATTACAGGACATCTTTTAAAATAAAGTTTTACTTTAAATTTACATAAGTATTTGTAAAAGCATCCTTAAGTTTATCATAAACTCGTTAAACGTTATAATAACTGATATTTTGAGAGGAGAGATTAGTATTTTTTTCATGTTTTGTCATTTTCATTGCCGATGTGCTAGCAATATTCCCTGCAGCTAAAAGTAGATTTGTGTTAATTTTATCATCTGCAATTTTACATCAGTACTCTCTCTCTTTTCTTAAAAGAAAGCTCTGACATGTAGCAATTCAATGGAATTGGAATCATGATGTCCATTCTCTAAAATGATTTCCATATTTGCCTACCTGATTCACTATATGCTACAGCAAGTCCCTTTAAGACCAATTTTTTAAAGATTCGATAAATTAATCCGTTAGGGAAATGTAATACCCTCTGTTACTCCCCTAATAAAGATCGCTCGCAAGGTGAACATGTAGATGTAGAAACTGCCTCGTTTGGTTATTACTGTAGGACTAAGATAAAAGCTGATCCATCAGACACGTGAATTTGTTCTAAATGAGCATCCTTTTTTCTTTTGAATAAACTTGAATAATAAGCCTTAGTGAAAGGGAAGGGAAATTTTAATCGATATCTTATTGAAAGTATTAACAAGAGATCCGGGATAGCGGTATCTCTTACATGAAGAATCAGTGAAGGATATGTCTTGAACGTCATCTTTGTGATCTAATAAAGAACAACTTGTCATACTTAAAGAATGTTCTGTGAAAAATTTCATGAATCAGTGTATACGTGCTCTCTGTAGGAGGAGACGGTGCCTTAAGCATAGTGATGCAACAAAAACCAAGATTACATCAAGCAGATTGGACAGTCATTAGTCAACATTAAATAAATATGTCAATTAAAACATTCGTATTGTTTTGATGAGTTTGTTCCATCGGGAAGCGATGAAGAATTGTTCAACATAGAAATGAGTATAAGTTGGATGGGATTATATGGCCCAGTTTTGCTTTCAGTTTTGCGGCCCTGAATACGAGTTCAGTTCCCTCATAAGTCGGATTAGCAAATAAAATTCCAGTAAAAGAATAACGCCTCTTAAGAACAGAAAATTTTGCGGATACGAAAAGAAAATGTTGCTGATAAAAAAATGATGTCTCTCAAAAACTGAAGTTTTACTTCAACATTAGAGTCAACGTTTCCTGACCACATTTTAGCATCCTTATCCTCGGATATGCCGTCCCCTGAGTATTTGGCGAATAACTTTGGGAGGAATCCAGGGGAAATGAGAGCGGCATGATTAGCATTTCCCTCCGCTCACCTTCCGCCACTCCTGAGCTTATTCATCCATTCGCGTCCCTTCGTCTAATTACGCGGCCCTGCATTCACAGCAGCGACGCTTTTTGTCCGCTTCTGAAGGGCGACGCCACCAGATGAAGGCGTCGGACGCCCCCATTAATTGCCCTTCCGTGGACGACGTCATTCGCATCCGATAACGTGCAACTTTGATGTATCGGAGCGGCGGAGAAAACGGAGAGTAATGAATAATTCCGCGCCCTGGGAGGTCCTTAAAATGGAACTGGCGATATGGAGGAAGTCTCTTTCAAGGCAATATTATTTCCCTCTTCGGGGGGTCGAATCTTGGACGTCTGCGTGCGGAGATCGATTCGGTCCGAAGGCTGATTTATCGCCGCGGGAAACCACCGCAAGTTCTCCGCTCGCGACTTCCGTAGCTCGACAGATGGTCGCGCCGTTACCTACGTCTCTATACGTATTTTCTCTATCGGAGTATTTAGCGCGTATTGCAGACCTCCCCTTCTGTGTGTTAATTCAGATTTTCAGTGGCTTGAAACGAAGTCCTTCGGTAAAGTGGAAGAAGAGGATGTAATTCCTAATACTGAAATGTGTCCAGCTTCTCGATATAAATACATGATCATTTAGAAGTACTTCAAGATGAAATACCTTTTCTAAACGGTAGACAAATTCTCCAAAGTAGTATAAAATTCCTCACGATAACCAATTTTTCCCTCTTCGCTGCATTTTTTATAATCTCTGTTTCTTAAGATAATTTGCTATATTTAATAAGACATTACATCCCTGCCGAAGATTTTTTAGAAGGAATTCTTTTCCGCTACTTTTCTTACCACAAGAGAAGTTTAGCTCATTTCCATACCATTCTACTAAACTCTCTCGTGATGTCAACGTTCATTCGCCCTTTCTTAGTCCAAAGCTCAGAAATGAATTATTTTGGAATAACTTCTGTTTTGTTCTTTCCATTTTTATTGGATGAATTTTTTTACTGTCTCTGAAAGTTCTGAGACATTGTTTTTGATGTTAAGAAACCCTAAGATTTTGTTTCAACGGATTTTCTGGATGTAAGGGAACGAATCCTGCCGATTGTGACGAAGGGGTCGTTTCTTCCCTTTCATCAACAGGATGCTTTCATGCATCCAGTTCATCTCACCCTTGCATCTTTCTCTCTCTTTTCCCACATTAAATAGTTAACATTTTATTTCTTCCCTAAACTACCGTAGATTGCAAAATTTGAATCTAAATATTTTGATGTAAGCTCAAAAGTCGGCAACCAAATCGTATTATTAATCCTGGTTATATTACCTTAATCTTAACTTAGCGGAAACTCCTGCTATTCAAAAATGTTCCTAATCATTTCATTGTTCTATCCCTGAAGAGGTTTATCTCTGACTTCATCGCTTGAAAAGTCATGTGCAAAAAGATAACACGTACGTAAAACAGGGAGAATATCTTTTTTTGCAAGGTTATGCTTCAGTTATGGGTTTTGTTTTCGATTTATAAATTTTGGAGACGCTCCTTGGATTTGCTTATCCTATGAAACATTTCTCTAATTATTATTATCCAGCACGAGGGACTTCTGAAAGCGAATATCATCACATACGTTTGCTGCGTCGCTCTTGAAGTACATCATGTTTCCGATTAGATGGAAGATTTTACAAAACGAAGATTGCTACAAAAGTTAAGTCGTCAGGAACATAGACTAGAACGTACACCGCAGAAAAAATTCTGAATGATTGTAATATTTTTGGAAATATCTCTGTTTTGTATACAAATCCTTACGTTACAAATAGAAATGTGAGATAATTGTTCAAAACACATGTGTGATTAAAGTGAGCAACAGGCATTTTAATGGAGCCTTTGAGATTCTATTAGTGAAGAATACAGGTATTTAATGCGGGCTCTAGAAGAGCTCTGCATTCCTGAACCATTTCAAAGACATTATGCAAATGTCTGAATAGCATTTGTTATCGATCATTAAACTTGATTGCACCCCTATGATGTATATTTTGTGATCTAGCAGGGGTAAGGAATCATCCCCCCAATTTCACGTCGTTTTTAACGTCGATTCCAATATCCTGTATCGTTCACATTATTCGTCACTCCGTCGCACACTCCTGAACACCGTTTAAAATGGATCCTCTCGCTCACCGATCCCCTACCTAATTTCCGACGCGCCTTAAATTCTAACGGAGGGTCGTTTCAGTAATTGAATGTACCGCCACCTTGACAATCTCCCCATAACGTCCACATAACTCTCCTCGGTGCGCTAATACGCTGGACATGAATCCGTAATTACCCAGCATTAAGACTCGCACATTTTCCCGAAAGCGTTGCGTCGTAAATCGGAAGAGATTCACCGTCGTCTTCGTTTGGCGCAAAAAGGTTTATCGGCGATTGTTTCGCGCCATTGTTCCGATGCGTTAATTATATCCGTGGCCTAACGAGTGTTGCCGCATCTTCTAATTACCCGCCGCCAGATCCTTCTCCAAGGTTACCGTTAACGTCTGCATAAATAAACCGAGGGACCCTCGCGCCGCGGTCCTCAGCCACCGAGGCGCGCATATCTCATCAGGATCCAAGGGTTTAAACCCTTCGACTTGGATACTTTCATCTCACGAAGGGGGTCAGATCAATAGGCAGTGCTTCGGGAAGGGGAAAATACACACGACCTAAGAAAACCTAACCTCGGTGACCTCTATGAACCAACAGAGCCCTTTCAAGCTGTTTCTCTACACAAACACGCTTTTCGACTCGGCGGAAAAAAGCTGGCAAATAGAGATATTTACGTAGTGTTTAACCCGCGGTGGGGGCGGCGGTTGGGGTGGAATCCCCTCAAATAGTGGCAGCTCGTTTATCAGCTACGACGCGTAAAAGAATCGAAGATGGCTAATCAGATTCCATCGCAATCTCCACTTTTTCTACTGCTTTGCGGAAGGGAATTGCGACCGCTTGCTGGGAAAACAGTTTTCCCCATTCTTACTATTGGCTTTGGCGTCATATGAACCGAGGTACAGCGGACCTTGTTTGAGAAGACCAGCGGGATGTCGCTGACGACGGTTTTTTCAGCGTTTCCGAAAAAAAAAGAATACGCGTTATGAATTCCGTGTTTAAGGATCGTGTCGGAAACTCAGGAGAACTCGGGAAATTACCATGGAAAACTCTCTCTTTATTCTATTAACGAAAAGAGAGATTTCCTCACCGGTAGGCGAGATTTGGCGTTTCTATCAAAACGACCGCATTCTCATTCAAGCTTAGAATATATATGTTCATTTTCTATACTATTTCAGCTCATAAATAATAGTATTTCTTAGCTAAGAGAGCTATTTAACCCACTTATAAATTTTCATAAATAAAAATTCCCGAGTGAAAATTGAAACTAAATTTCTCTTTGGAATACTTATATTAAGGTATTACTGAGTTTTGAAGTAACTTTAGGATGAAGGATGCTGGATAAACCAACGAAAGGCAAAGCAAACATAAATACAGCTTGTGATTCATGAATATAGCTGTTGTGGAAGAGTGCGTATTGCGCGATATGGTGATCCATAGGTGTTTTAAGTTATTCCTTGTTTCTACCAATAACAGGCGGTAATCGTACCTTCTTAGCGTAAACAAATAGTTAATTAGGTATTTATTTTGCTGTACTATTTGCTTAAGTGGCGTAACCCTGAAATGGAGTTGCGGAAAACAAACGTTAATATTTTACGCTCATTAAGCAGAATGGTGACTGGTTTCTATGCGGATCAAAGGAAAGAAAAAGTATTTCAGTGCGATTCTTGGATTTATGCTCACTTCTCCCTCTATTTAAATCAGAGCATACTTTCTCGAGTACTAAATAGGTACAAAATATACTTCGAAACTCTCAGATAATAAAATGTTGTTGGAAAATAATTACAGATCAATCGCTTCCTTTCCTTGGAGTTCTAAGCCCCGAACGTATTTCCTGATTTCTTCTCATCAAGACGAAATTGTTGAGTTGGCTACCTAATAAAGAAATGCATTCACCAACTACTTTTTATGAGTAAGATGTAATCTTCAAATCCTATAATCATCCTCGCCTAACATTCTAAATTACGGTTCTCCTTGAGTAGAAATGCTTCGATCATCTAAAGTGGTTTTCCGTAGGAGTTAAAAATGCGCTTAGATTATTGAAAGACATACCTTGATATTACAATCGGGGATACTACGGGGTGGTGACGGTAGCCTCTCCAAAGTGTCCTCCCTTCACTCTTAATACAATCTGTAAAGATAAAATTTATTAGGAACGATTTGGTTCTTTCCCGGTGAATATGTTGAAGGAAGACTTCTCGGGTTTCCAGCCGGGTGCAGTGTTGGATTGAGTCCGACGTTTCGGCTACTAACAGCATAGCCATCTTCAGGGAAGTGCACTTCCCTGAAGATGGCTATGCTGTTAGTAGCCGAAACGTCGGACTCAATCCAACACTGCACCCGGCTGGAAACCCGAGAAGTCTTCCTTCATAAAATTTATTATTACCAGAAGAAATATCTCAAAGTTTTTCTTCCCATTTATTCATTTTATTACCACCTTAAAATTTCAACGGATAAATAGTTATTCAGAATTTTTAAATATCACAAGTTTGCTAGAGGATTTTTTTGACTATATTACACGTTTACATTAGTTTCATTCATATCTGCACGCGATTATCTCGCATCAAGACTGATAATGATTTACAATGAAGATGAATGTTTATGTATCTTTATACTAGTTGGAAATATTACTTGTACGGTGCTAGATGAGCATAGATGTCGATGTATATATATAATAAGGCTGGTGATGATGATGATCGTTTCGAACATGATGTATCGTGGGGTTGAAAATTCTGAAACTTGATTGTTTCCTAATAATCGTCATCTTTCAATACGGCTACTTATACATTAGACCCAATATCCTCGTTTTATACATTGTAAGATGTATCACCAATTCGTTTTTAGTGTTCTGGAATATTTCTATGCTCTTCCTAAACACGGTCAAAATGCTTCATAGTGTGAGACTTCCCAATAGTCTTGTTAATATCTCGAGGGGAATCGGTATCACAGATGAGTCACTAGGGGTATAATTCGTCTGACGGAGCAGCAAATAATTTATAGTCTCGCTATGCGTGGTTTGATCGATGGCATCGGATATCAATTTTCCACATTCCTGATTTATGATCAAGTCGACCGCGTGGCGTGAAATTTGACTACTTCACGGTGCATTTGCTCGAATCGGCCTTCCAACTCCTGCCTTAATCCTCGATGAGATTGCATGGAACACACACACTGTCATTCTTAATCAAGTACCGACCAAGGGAAGGATTAGTACTTTAATAAACTATAATTTTTCGTAGGAAACATTCGATATCGATTGATCGTTAGGACGGCCTATTTGCTGGATTCGAGGAGTAAGAAGTAATTTTTATGTTCGCATATTTATGGAAGGGAATGTACGATCAGGATTTCTGAATAAAGCTCCGGTTGGTCGATTTAAATATGCGAGATTGTTCTTCCTTCCCGTCTGTTTTTTCACGATCTTTATTTCTTTACTATCTTTTTCTACAGTTATATTTATATATGAAAGACCGGTGGTGGACAGAAATTTGGTCTATTAGCAAGCGTTGATGGAAATATATATGGAGCTTATGACTCGTGAAATATTTTGAAAAGTTACTCTTCCATTTCTTTTCCGATTAAAAAATTATGTAAAATCAACTTAGCTTCAGGTTATTCAAAATTACTATCTGTACGATGTCCTAATTTTAAGATATGCTAGCCATGGATTTTTGGGCAGATGCGTGTTCCTTGGTATATTTTCAGAAAATTTTTCCAAAACCTTACCCTGTTGCTCATCTTAACCGGGGTGCGTTACTGCAGTTGGCATTGGTTCGTTTTTAATTATCTCTTCTTTTCCATTTAGACCACAATATCTATCGTATTTTAATACATTTTTTTAACGTTCGATCCGGAGAGCTTGACCAAACCAGACGTAAGTTCCAATGGTTTAATACTTTATTTTGGCAACCAAGATCAGACTATTATAAGTTCATCTTCAGACAAAGATACACCATACAGAATAAATTCAATGTAATTTACCGCGTTTGGGACAACAGCCCAAACCGAGGGATGAGAAGTTACAGCACCGCTGGAATCAAACCAACCCCAGAAGAGAGTCCGCGAATGCAGGGATTGGGAGTCGTAGACCGCGGAAAGTGAAGTTATGCAATTATGCTAACACACGCGTGCAAACTCGGTGAGATGGCGGATTCTCGAGGCGGAATTGTCCGAGGGCGGGTTAACAAAGACAATTACAACGACAATCTGTAGAGAAAGGAGGCGTGGGAAAGTATTTCGGGGAGGGGAGGGAGGGCAAGCGAGACAAATTGTCGGACACAGACGTGGAGGGAGTGGCCAAAGCGCCTCCCCTTCTCACGGCGGCGAGAGAAAACGAGGAGACAAATGACTAACGAAAGGGAGGTGGCGTTATCATCGTCGGATGAAAAGGAGAAGAAGAAAAAAAAAACATTAAGCCTCCATCCGAGCCTATTTAGTGGGAGGGCGAACCGCAATCAGTTATCGGGGGCTCATCGTTTTTTCTAAACGCATTACAAATACAACTTTAGCACCCTACGCCCATTAGTGCCATAAAATAATTTGAATATCCCATAATCTGAGCGAGATGACTTTTGAGCGGTGGAAGAGAGGGAGTCGAGGATCATCAAAGGAAAATTAGTTCGAGACGCAGTTGTTATGGAAATCGATCCAAACAAACGACGCTCGAATAGATGGCACGAGATTAAACTTCCCCCGACGGGCAAATAAATTTCAAATTTTGAGAGTCAAGGTCGGCGTATGAATTATTCATGAGGGACACTCACGGATTGATGCATTATATTTACCCAGACGGCGAGAAATTCGCCGAGAATGGACCTCCGCCATCGCGACTGATAGCAGATTAAATCCGAGGGAAAAAGGAAATCGGGAAAGGCGGGAAGAATTGAGTTGAAGGAAGGTGTGCCTTGATGGCCAAAGGAAGCTCGATCGGAGAGGTGTACCGCGTTGAACAGCACTTGATGCGACAGTTCTCATTCCTAGGTGATAAAGAAGAGCTGTTGCCCTAGAGGAGA
Organism: Pachydiplax longipennis; assembly: GCA_036926295.1. Taxonomy (NCBI): domain Eukaryota; kingdom Metazoa; phylum Arthropoda; class Insecta; order Odonata; family Libellulidae; genus Pachydiplax; species Pachydiplax longipennis. The sequence goes on from JAVFKF010000012.1 coordinate 27,097,852, forward strand.
TATTGATGGAGTTAGAGACGATGTAGGAAGAAATCAGCAAGGGTATTGGGTGAAGGGATAGGCAAGGAATAGTATAAGACGATGAACTTACGAAATATTGACGGTGAGATACAAGTTGTGAAGGAACCTATCTGGAATGAGACGTGGGAATAACTGTAGATATATGGACTTGTTGCTCGTCGAGCTTAATAAATATCATGAGTTAACCCCTATTGGAGGGTAAGCACCCTTAGCCCATAGCAGCTATAGTCAATAATCTCGAGTTGTATGGCAATGAACAAAAACAGTGACTTTTAGGTAAGAATTAGGATGGGTAGTTACACATCGTCCGATTGGCTTTTTCCTATCTAGGATGTTTCTAATTTACACTATTGGATGTAGTTATGTTCATTTTTAGCTTAATTTATTAAAAATCAGCGAGATATAGACTTTCCTACATTTACGCAGGTTTACGTTCATTACTTCCTTTTTCAAAAATACTATTGCTCCGTACACGCAGATCATCTTCTTCGTATTTTCGATGTTATTTTTAAAACTTTACTAGTATGAACATTTCCTTTCCGCCGAAGTATTCCATGACATAATCTTCCAAACATTTTATGCTGGTCCAACCTTAAATCTCAGTTTATTTTTTAGTCAAACACGGAGTATTACACTGAAGTGCTTGTTATTTCGCCTTTGAAAATCCTGGGCTCTTACGTAGGTGGCAAACCCGTGGAAGAGGGAGTGCAGGGCGGAGGGAGGAAGTGCAAGAATCCGAGAGGAAATCTGAGAGGGAATTCTCAGATGGAATAGGGAAACGTGGAAAGGATAAATTGGACGGAATCGTAGAAAGGATTCGGATTTGCGTGGCTGAATCCTTCGCTAACGAGTGGATTGACTAATTGGCAAGCCTCTCTACAGGCATAGAAAAAAGAGAGCATCGCGCAGCGCACCGTTTGTGATTTTGGAAAGGGAAAACGGAAGAATGGAGTTGAGTGTGTCGGTTAGTCATTTGTCGGCGTAAGAGAGAGGGGTTGGACCGTCTGCGGCGAGGGGGCGCTTTGGGGCGGCGGCCGAATTTAGGATGGATTATCGGGAAATGTTCGCCCGCCAGAGGACGTCTAGCCAAAGCTCTTTGCGGGATGAGTCGTGAGATATGGGATTGAGGCTAATAGAGTTGTGAAGAATAGGGGGAGAATGGTAAATCAACGTTAGCTGCAACTATATAAATTTCATTCTAAAGGAGAAAGTCCCAGAAGCTAAGTAATTCTTAGTTCTAGATAGGCTATGGTATCATGCACTGTGGATGGAAAAAAGTCACCCCTCACTAGCAAGGAAGAGAACTGCGGTGATATCTTTCTCGCTCATCACTTCCACAGTGTGGATTTCAGCAGACAACATTTATACAATTAATAATATGCGGTGCCTCCGTAGTCATACCAACATGTACTAAATGCACGACTATCCGCAATCTCTAGAGTTGGATGCCATTTTAACTCCTACAAACTATAGTAATTGTTCTTTCATCACAAAAGGATTATCACTGATTAAATTGAAAAAAACACACAAGTAACTGCTGATCAAAGGAAATGGATCCTGAAACTTCGAGAGAAGTTGCTGAATCAAAATATTTTTGGTATATTAATGACGCCGAGTTCGGAAATAACTGATTGATCGCCGTGTTTCAAATGCATGATTATGGATACGAAAATTAGGCGAATGACCCATATAAATTGATGAGAATGATACTTAGAGGACAAAGACGTTGAGATGTCCTTTCGGTAAGGACCACGGAGTCCTCCGGCAGCGGTCAGGCGGCCTCCGAGGACAACCGGTTGTTGAAGCATCACTGGCCCGCCGAATTTTCGTCTAACGACCGTAGAATCAACATGGTCGCTGTAATTTGGAGTTTGTTTTAATTTCCTGTTGTACCTGCTCTTTTCAAATTCAGCAATAGTTACTGTAGAATTAGCTAATTTAAATCAACGATGAAGTAAATCCTATGCACATCGATTCAGGAATTGAAAGTTCGTCTCAAATTAGGCATTTCAAATCAAGGATCAGTTAGATCTTTGTATATCGTTAAACAATGGAAATTGCGTCTCATAAAAAGTAGCGTAGCAAAATTAAATATCATTGTATCTAGTGTTTTTACGATCCACAGATTTACTTGATACCACCTACATCAAAGATGATTTCCTATCCTCATGACACTGATACGCATCGTGGAGAACATTTCATTGTAAAGTATGGAAATTTCTCAATGACTTATTCCGGAATGGTATTAAAAAAATTCCCCGTGAGCCCTCCTTCGGATTGACTAATTATACGCATACGATTGGTCACTTGTTTATAGTAGTCGAATATTGCCCTTCAATCAATCGTTATTCTTCCTACCTGAATGGACCCCGTTCCCACGGCCAATCTCAGGCCACCCGCTCTACATAAGCACCCACCTTCAGACCCTTCCCACAACTCTTTTTTGCCTCTTCCATCACGTGGATCGCTTCTTATCGTTTGTCAATCGGGATCATTCGTGGCACGAGAAAACAAAAAGAGCTTAGGATAGCATCAAAAGAACCAATTGGTCGACGCTAAATCATCCATCCGCTCATGTTCAAACAAACTGCTTCGATGCTTGCTTCCACTTCCCAGTCTACCGCTTCATTTATCCATCATTTCTTCCGTCTATTATTACTCCTCGGACCGCTGCAGTTGCCGGGGCGCCTTATCACGCTATGATGAATATTTTTCAGGTAGTTCGTGCACCGAAACGTAGGAGGGAACCCCATCAAGGTTCGCTCGGTGTTTTCTAGTTATAAATAGAAAATGGAAATGCGGTTGAACTGAGGTAATACTAAGGGGAGATAATTTGAAATCCTATCGGATGAAACCAAGGCATCGAACTGATATATTTTTCGCTCTAGTTTTTGCTCCAGATTGGCGAAAATAAAAATAATTTCGGTTTATTTTCGAATTAGCTTCTGCCAATTCCGACCTGGTATCATATTTTTCGCTCCAGTAATGCTAACATTTTGTCCTATTCTAAATTTTCAAAGATAATTTAATATTTTCTTGCTCCTCTCATTCACATTAATTGGCACAAATTTTAAAGTAAAACTTGGTTGAAATTAGTTGCAAGTCATAGGGAGTGACATTTAGTTATCCTTTCTATAATTATATTAAAGTAAAATGTGAATTGTTGGTGGCAGTAAATCGAAACGAAATGTATAAAAGTTATCGATATTGGTTCGCATATAAAGAATATAAAAAGGAAAAGGATAACAGAATTACATCATTCATAAATTATACTAATATATATGTAAACGTCCGTAAGTTTGAAAATTAAGATTTACATTTATGAAATATTCTTATGAATCGCGCTCCCCATGAGGCCGAAATGAATTATCTTCAAAACGTAATTTACTTTCCGCAAATAAAGTTTTCACCGCTAAACGCACCTTTTTCGCCTCATCCGCGACCTTTTATAAAGTTAGAACGCAGCTTTAAAAATGAAATAAGTGGCAGAACAGGTCTCTCACGCTGAAATTGGCTCGCAATTACTAAACTTACGGCGTCTCCTGCCGCGTAATGACCTTTCATACGCGCATTATTACATTTTCCTCTACTCATACAGGTAAACGTGCCAAAGCATCCACTCGAGAATAGTCGTAAAAAAGCCTCGCTGAAGTTTCCCACTCCGGGAATTAGAGTGCGATTAAATCTCCGCCTCGGAGTATAATTTGATTACGGTGGAAGTGACAGAAGAATACCTTCCTCTCAGCTGATCTGCCTTCCCCACCTTTATTCCCTCTCCCGTCCGCATTTGCATTTACGCTTTCTTTTAGCTATAAAAATCGCTCATTTCAGTATGTGCGTCACGTTGGCGAAAGTCCGCTCCGGGTTTTTATGTATTCCGAGCACGCGGGCGTACGAGTTTATGAAAGGAGCCTCCAGATAACGATCTCTCGCTTTGATTTACACGACGCACGGAGCCATATTATACCATCTCCCTCGACTCTCCTGCTGACGCTTTCCCATCCGCGTGTGATACGTGTCGGCCGGATGCGGAAGTGGACCTACTGCATTCGGCTGACATCTTGCTCCCGCTCGAAAATTATTCCCACACCGTTTAAGACACTGTCGCGCACTTCTTAGCGCTCGCTCTTGATGAATGAATCGACGTTGGCTATTAAGGAACTTTGTTGGGAAAGGCTCTCCTTCGTTTTCTTATGCTGCGCCTCTATCGTCCATGGTGTATTAAAGAGATGCAGTAAATTCACCATATATATAATAAAATGTATATTGTTTTTATTGGGGATGAGATTGAGACCTTAGTCTCTTTTTAAATCCAACAGTTTTGCATGAAAGAAGAAAGAAAGGGATAGCTTATTGTAGCTGAATAAACGAAAAAATAACAAATAGAGAAGGAGAATGCTTTTAAGAAACGGGGGTTTTCACATAAGAGAACCCCGCAAGAATAAAAACCATGAGAAGGGGAATTTGAAAAAAATTTGAAACTTAAATAAATTGAAGAATGGGAAAGAGGGTTTTCATGCTCTTCTATGTTGAAAAATGAGATAATTTGCATTGATTATGATTTTCAAAATGAATGAATTTAATTTTGTTTCATTCGGACTCGTTTTAGATTCATAATGTAAATACTCTTTTATTTAGAAGCAAAGGAAGGTAAATTGAACTGTTTCGAATTCCCGATTAACTTTTTCCACTGAGATTTCTTCAGAATTGCAAAAAAAAACTTGTAGATATCCCTCCCCTTAAAAATATTGCTTATGCAAGATTGGCTTTAATGCCCATTAGATGCGCTCCGGAATACCATCCAGAAAAATCTACAGAAAGTGCTATCACATGAAAACAGTGTGGACCAAACTCAAGGAGAAGTGCCTCTGGAAAAATCAAATAAGATCGGAATTCGGATGCTTTTCGAAAAATCACGTAAATGAAGCCGATTGACTCGGCCGATATTTTGTTACCCTGACAACAGCTCTTAAAAGTTTTAACGGCCACTTAAACGGAAACTTATTGCTGTCATATTCCACTCCTCATCCCTCACCACCGCACGCTTACTAAACACCACGGTCAAGAAGCAGAGACATAGTATGAGCACGGTAGCGCACGCTCTTGAGCGTAAGACGTATTACAAGTAGCGCATTTACGGTGCGGTTGCTTTGTGGACAGCGGTTTTTAGGGGTTGCGTTGAGTCGGCCGAATGATACTTTCCCTTTACATCGACGAGGCTATAAATAGAGAGCACTTCCTTCGCCTTCCCCTCTGCAACAACAGTCGTAAAATATCGGGAAGCCATTTTCCCATCGCAGTCGCCCGAACAAAAAAATCCGGCCAGGAAGCGGGAATCGGCGAATGGAAATTGCGCCCGCGGCGGCTTCTTTCCAATAAATCAGCCCTGCGTTGAAATTTTCCGACGCGATTACGGTTTGGAACCAATAAATTTTCATATTCCCCCGCTTCACAAACGGTACCGTATTGTCACGGCATTCTTCCGAGACTTTTCCAAAGCTTGATTCTCGTCGAGTTCGAAATTTATGCTGTCGCTATTTTATTGTTCAGCTACTTCTCGGGATTTAATAGCCGGGGAATATAAATTAAGCTGAGTAAGTGACTGGGAATTGTCTGGACGGTGGAGGGTTTGATGAAGTAAGTGGAATTAAAAGGACCTAAATCCTGCAGAGTAAAGGGTGTTTGGGTTAAAAGTTAAACTAATTGCCTACATCCACGAGTTGGTTCTATGTTATACCCGCGAGTTTCTTTGTATAGTCATTGCTATTCTAAGATAAAGGTATTTTCTTATAGTAGTATTAGTAACCCAAATAAGTGAAGGAGCGCAAAGCAAAATATTTCTGACGCTCAAGAAAATCTTCAATCCACTGGTTCCCTTTTTATCTTACTCATTTTCGCATTATCTCAGTTTTATAGGTGTGAACTCGATGTGTATCTCTTCTTTAATCGCGCCTTTGGCTGCATACAAAAAATGTGTATTTTCATGCGTGTTAGCTAGTGTTTAGCGGATAGTGTTAGCTAGTGTTTAGCAGATAAGAATCTCGACTTACTGAGATACAAACGGATAGACAAAGGACTTTATTCAATGAAAATATAGAGGAAAAATGTGTGAATAGATAGATTTATCCATATATAGCCATATTATTTTGTTTATCGACAATTAATCCAATAATTTATTCAGCATGACTTGCTATGAACTTATTTAATTATTTACCCCTCTGCCCCGGTTATCCTAGAGTACTTTTTACTATGGCTAACTTGACGTTATTCAGTGTGACGGGAAGAAATAAACGGGACTGTGATAAAAGTTTTAATAATTTGTCTTCCAATTATGGGAGCACAATTACTAGCGTCTATGGGAAACAAAGACGACCAAGATCAAGGGAGAGGGGTCAAAAACACGGGCAGACAAGCGATATGATTTATTTAAAATGGAAGCAGATTGATTGAGAGAGAAGAATGGTGGAAGGGGAAGGCAGCTGGGGTGGTCCCGCACTGGGCGAGGCGGAGCCACTTCGCACGAAGAAGCAAAAGCAGGAGTGGATGGGTGTATCCAAACTCTGCAAGCCGATGCATTAACCCCTTGGGGTAGGGCTGGACTGAGCGTGCCTTCGTGATTCGCCACTCGCAAAAATCCCTCCGAGGGCGACTTCTCCCTTATCTGCACTCACACCTCTCTTGAAGTGTCCACTCCTGAGAATTGTGATTAGTGCTGAAGAGGCAAGTTCGATCCGAGCAGTGCTAGGGAACGCTTTGAGCGGTGGGGAGCCGGTGAGTAGTGATGGCATTTTATCGTGTAAACCGGTAAACAATTCTAGGGGTTTCGTGATTTTTTTGGATAGATGGTTCTTATACCTTGTATTGTAACCCCTATCGGGATCGACTTGTTGGAGCTGCTCTATTCTCTTGAGACAATTTTCGTCTAATTTGAAGACCACTTTTTCTTATCTGAGTCTTATTCCAAGATACTTTCCTCGCCTTATTATAGCTGCAATTGACGATGTGAGCATTAAGATAGGCATTCTTGACCCAAAAAAATCGCGCTACACGGAAAATGTAACTATGAAATAATGGCCAAGCAAGAACCTTATAACCATTACATACATTCTCCTTGTAGTATTGAAAAATTGCTATGTTAAATTAATGAGATTATTTCATGGTTAAACTTGTCTTTATAAACCGTAACGGTAACTATTCAATTGGATCATGAATAATTTTGCCTCAGTTAGGCATACGCAGTACGGGCAGTATTATGAAAGTATCTAATTGGTATCCCGGCCGGAAAAACATAAGCCAGCAATAAGGTATAAATATTGCAATGCTTACAACCCCTCTGCTGCCACGCTCTAATCGAATTAAACACACGATTAGAAAGAACTCCTGGAAAAAGACATTAGGGACGAACTCCTTGAAACCAACGCGCAGATGAGGAATACCTCCTCACCCGAGAACGCCTGTTGATCGTTGATAGTATGGGAGCGTGTCCCATATTCCTAAGGATATTTCGCATTCACGGAGCGTGGGATGCGGCGATGTGGGAGGCACGATTGCAGCGGGATCTGTCGTCGCTGCCTCGAATCCCATCGCGTCTGGGAAGCAGAGGTCCAGACCTTACCCCCTGTCGACGCGCTGCCCGCTGCGACGCACGTTGTCGACTCGAGGACCTCCGAGAGGATTCATCGGGTGGAGGGATTTTACGCACGCCGATGCGCCGCAGAATGATCATGTCGATACTTACTCTAGATCGTATCTCTTCTTGTTGTGACATCTCGTCCGGTGGGTTTCTTAAGCAAGTGTCTCGAAAAACGTTGTTTTATTCATTGGACAGAGAAAAATACTCCTGCAGACTGTTAGCAAATGCTCGGGGTAAAAATAACATTTTATTTCCCTCGGCGGATGCTCAATCTTCGAGTGGGGCTTAAGGGTATATCGTTCACGCGCCGAAATTGATTGGGGATTTGATTAGTGTATATCATGGGGTATTAGTTACACATGATTAAACAAGTAATAAGAAAGCGCTGGGGAATGATTGGAAGATCTCAGAATCATAAAAATACGTTTAAAAACGTTCAATAAGGAAAAACGTTGCCTCACGAAAGGCTAAGAATAATGGAAAAAACGTTTCATACACTTCCACCACAAAAAAGCACAGAAAAAAGGTTAACCGCGAAAGTTTGCAAAGCTTTTTATTCTTATTACAAGTTTTTGTATCAAATAATAAGTGTCGCCGTAAAATGTAAGCGATGGCTCATTTTTTAGGGAATCGGCAGAGCTCGTATCATTCCCATGCAAAGAGAAATTATTCAGTGGAGTGATTTTATTTCTAACTTATAGATTTCCTACCACATCAAAGCTACTTCCGCTGCTTATTTATTTTGCTTCTTATTTAATGCATGTAGTTATATATTCCTCATGAGAGTGACAAATTTATTCGGAACACTAAGGTATTAGCTGTCGATCTTTTCTTCTTCTCCTCTGGAATCGATGGAGAATAAAACAAAGGAGGATATAGTTTGCTTCATGATAAACTATCAGTAAAAGTATGCAATATAAAATAATTTAAACAATAGTAATAACATTTCTAAATACTTAAAAATGGGATGAATTATCCTATTTGTATACACAGTGGATCAAATGGAAAAATCACAAGAATGAGTAGAAGAATAACTGAATTTACTTCAGTAAACATGAAAGGATGTATGCCACTTCCTTCCATTTCATACTACGGCATTGATAAAACATCTTTTAAATCTTTTTTGTTTGCTATGTAGTAGATTCTAGCTGAAAAATATGATTCCATACGATACATATGATATTCTTTATGATCTGAAATTCGTGATTCAGCCTACTGAGAGATAATGGAATGCTTTCGAAGAAGAAAAATAAAAGGACGTTAAATAATTACCAGAATCCCGCAGATTCGCGAGGAAAGGTGACGCATGACGTTGTATACTGCCTCCGCGTGATTTGGATTCACCATATGGTGTGCTGGATATAACTCTCTCTGAAATAAATAATTTAAGCTTCGCCATCAAATTTTTATCCGAACGATTTCCTATTCTCGGTCCGCTGTTTCCATAAAAAGGCAGTGCCCTTGGTGGGGAGGGATGAAATGGGAGGTATCTTCGGTAGGCAAATGACAATCAGAGCACGTCCCAGAAGAAACAAAATGTCAGTCGAATCATTAATGGCCGCTCGTAGCCTTCTTCGTATCGACCGTTTCTAAAGTGACTTAAACAGCTGTCTCAGAAGTATAACTTATAGCACTGCTCACTCCCCACGTCACCTCTCTATCCCACTAGCTCCCTCAACGAGAAAGGGCAGGGTTTCCAAACGGTTCCATTCTTTCCTTCTCTGTTTCAACCGAAGAAATACTGAAGTACGCGTGATTTACCTAATCATTGGGTTAACAGTAATTTTCTTCCATAGTCTGGGTCAAATAAATTTTAGCATTCATAGTGGTATTACGAAAAATTTTCCTGATAGTAATATTTCCCTTTGACTTTGCCCCGTATTTCTTAAAAACTATCAAAGCTGTTGTTAAATGGGCAGATTATGAATTAAAATAGTTGTAAATAACTTGATTAAGTTAGTATTTTATGATTACACAAGTAAATGTGGATACCTATCCGTCCTTTTTATAGTTCTTGCTCATTCTCGAAGCATATTACCTTATAGGTTATATACCTATATTTTGAAAATAAAAGCTAGCCGCTGCTTTGAAGAAAAATTTTATCTAATTTAGACGTTTGCTTTGGTTTCATTCAGCAATCATTGAGTAATACGGTTCGATTTTCAAATAAAACTCTAAGTTGACTCATAGCCGAGAAATATTACCTGTATCTCAGATAAATTTTTAAACTGTATCGCCTCTCCTTTGTTTTACTATTTGCTCTCCTACATTTGCATCAATACAGCATATTTTTATCTTATAATTTTAACGAAGTTTATTATCTTTGTCTTGTACTTTATTTATATTAGCAAAATATCGCATGATAATGTATTTCTAACCGTTATCGCAGGGGAAAACGGTGTGCAGCTTAACATCAACTGAAAGTTCTGTTCTGTTTAATAATAATTATTCTCAGCGCGTTTGCTTGAAATAGATTTAGGTCTTCGCATGTTTCTCTCGGCCAAAGTAGATCAGCACCTCGCTGTCCGAACTGGTTAGGTAAAACGCAGCAAATCACAAATGGAGAGTGACAACGCTGACTCTCAATATCCATTCCACGAAAGAATGGAAGGGACGTAGACATTGGATTCAAGTACTAAGCGCGTGTTTCAGAGCTTTTACTTCTGCAATACAACTTACGTTCCAAATGGTGTAGAGTAAATCATATGAAATTTCATTTCATTTGGAGCCGCGTATGTACGTAAATTTGGATTTGTGTGATAATTATATTGATGTAAAGTTATAAATAATATCATAGATACAGTTTTCCAACTGTCTCTCATGACTCTTCATTTCATATCTACGAAATAATTCCGTAAAACATTTCTGAATTGATTTATTTTTGGATTTTCCATTTGCTAAATAACTTTGCTTGTTCCGAATTCATATTCTATTACTCGAAGTAATGAGTACATTGGTTAATTTAATTAGGTTAGGCTGGTTGAGAGTAAATCTTTTTTCCTCATATCTGTCGCAAAGAGATCATTTTTAAAAGTTGCTCACTTTTATATAATATGTTCTCTATTCATAAATTTATATTTATATATCGATTTAAGTCATATTTATCTCTATTCATTAATGAGAACTTAAAGTTAATTTATTACTATGTTTGATTGTGAGATCCGCTAATATAACATTACAATTCTCGTCCATTCGATGTGCATAAATAGAGGGAATAATGGTTGGTTTCCGGAGCAAATTGCCGATAATTCACTCTTAATGTTATCGGGAAAGTAACATCAGCATCTATTTGGAATTTAGACTCCATTATTCACCCGTTGGTTGACCCGTTCCGATTTCATCGAATAAAAACCTCAACGTCTTCTTTGCCTCGATTTAAATTACTATAAATCACAGTAAAAACTTCCAGGGTTTCCCGCATATAAAATTAGCTGCTGGAAAGTGAGCTCGCTATTAAGGCTTTAAGTAAATTTTATTTAGAAGGCTGGAGAACATGTTCCAGAGAGAGAGAGCTATCTACCAATGAAGGATACCTGTGCTAGCTTGATTCTTTCCTTCCTTCTCTGCCATTTAAAGTAACAGAATCAGTCACGTTCGTGGCATCTAACACGCCAATATATTCCGTCCTCCAAATATCCTTTGCCATTTACATTTGTTCTCCTGCGAATCCATCTCAATCCATCTTCAGCTTCTCTTTTCCATTCGTAGCATGACTACCGTCCTATTATGTCTTTTTCACTCAATATTTTTCCTCCGGAACGTCTTCCTTTCTTTTTTAGTTCCTTTGTCTTTAATTTCGTCCTGTTTTCCCTAATCCGATATCTAACTCTAATGTATAATGAATTGGAAGGATTCTTTAAATATATAAATTAAGATGAATATTAATGGTGCATTGAGAATGAATAAATTTTATTATGCACCTTTTTACGGACGTGCGCACATGTTGGAAGAGAGTTTCTTTCATTGTTCAAATTATTCGATACATACGAGCTGAAAGTTTCTATTGACTATGAATTAACACGAGCTTAAATTTCTATCCGCCATTATTCATAATATCCACTGAATTATAGGAGGACATGGCTCAATATCCGCACTTAAATAGTTGTGGACTGGGCTGATTTGGCAATGCAGCTTATCACTATTCAATGTGTTCATTCGAAGCGTTTCCAAAAAATTCACACCTTTACGATTACATCTAATTTTTATTCTCAATTCTGTTGCCCATAAAAGATCACTAACGAATCAAATAAACAAAAAATAGCCTAATAAGAGAAATCTATGGAAATAATTCAACCTTTACCTCCATTCAGATTCAAAAGTAAAGAGTTATAGGATAAAAATGAGAAATCGAGGGTTTGGATGGACCGAATAACGGATATGGACGACTTCGATATAAAATTTTATCTATAGTTCACCAGGAATATTTTCCTGCAAATATATTCTTGAAATAAAACTCAGCCGTCGTTTTTGCTGAAAGATCATTCACCCAATTCAAATTCATGTCAACCACGCTTTATGTATAACAAACTGGGAAGCGAGTTCCTGGTACTCATATTCATTCCCTGAATATTTCCGCATTAATCTGAAAAGAGCGAACGGAATCATTTGGCCTCGATGACCTCCCATTCGATCGAAAAATATCGATCCGGTAATCCGCCCTCAGCTCTCGATTCATGGTGCATGACCATCGGAGGCTTCATCCGCGCTGGCCATTCATTCGAAATGGCAGCGATCCCCTCTTTTTGCGGTCGCGAACCCTTTAACGGACCGGCGATAGAAATCATTCCGGATGAAGTTTTCCCGCAAAATATATCGCTCTCATTTCGTCTCACCGCCCTCGGTATCGGCTCGAGGCATCATCTCGTCCTCATCTCATGACGGGCATGCGCCCGCGATGCGGACGGCATCCCAGAAGAGTTGCGCTAATGCTAGCTTATGTTCCGAGAGAAGCTTTGTCAAAAGCGAGTGACATTAAAAGGGATATCGGCGCAAAAACCTAATACGGAGACTCGGTCTTCCTGTCTGCGTCGTTAAGATGCGAGAGGCCGTTGATTGAAAACCCGTGCCTTACTCCTTTCCCCAGAGCGCTCCGTGCTTTTCTAAAGCCAGAAACTCCAGAAAAGGGATCGGAGAGGGATAAAAACGCTCCCTCGTGCGGGGATCCTCATAAATGTTTATAGAAAGGCCATTTGCGGCGGGGGAGAAAAACTCGGCGATTATTAATGGGGGAATATAGGGGATGGAGCGCGTGTCGCATCCTTGATGTGAGAAGGGAGGTGTCGGCAGGGTTTCCGCGTACGGCGGCGGCGACGGCAACAGGTGGGCGGGAGGCGGCCATCCCGAAGGCGCGTGTTGTTTGGGTTTGCTGCGACAGCCGAGATAGATGGCGGAGAGGAATGGACTGCGTCACTATCAATCTCTTCGATTCCCTCGAAAATGAATGACGCGACTCCGTTGGATTACTCGCGGATGACGTGCTACGTCTCTCCGCGAAGCCTCGGTTTTGTTTATCTGATGCGACTTAGCAACAAGGAAATGAAGACGCCTCCCAATGACTGCTAATGAACTCAAATTTTAAATTATGTCATTATTAGTGGATTTTTGCGTCTTTATTTCACTATTTTCCTTCTTATTCTGAAATTAGTTTTTTCGTTGGAGTCCGTACTGTTTGAAATAACCTGTTGATGCTGCCACGATAATGTGTAAGCTAACTTTGGTGGTGGTGCGATGCTTCGACTAGCTTGCATCCGTCTCTATTACTTATGCCTTTTTTATTGCATATTCTTTATTTTGTGGAGCTAAATTAAAAATAATTTTTTGGAGAATTGTAATTCTTTTTGTATAGACCCCGACAGAGCAATGAATGTTTTTATTTTCATTAAAATATACTATTACTTACTGCTTGTCAAAATTTTCGTCGATCTTGTTGCGTTAAACAGTGAAAGAGGAAGATTATTGTTACATATGTATGAAATTACATTTTATAAGTTTTAGCCCTTGGAAGAAGATATTAATATATGTAAGTTTTATAATTTATTAAGTTGCAGTTGGCAATCAAATTTAGTCGCTTAACTTACAGAATTATGATTTAATCTCTCTATTTAGATTGCAATGTTTATATTTAGTTCTTATTCTCATTATAACGATGGATCATTGTGGAGCAGCTATGCATGAAATATAATATGAACTATAATAACTGGCCTTAAATAATGCAACCTCATCTTTTCCAGTAGATGCATGTGTTACTGTTAAAGTTATAATTTTGATGCTCCATTTGCCTGACCTCAGAAGTGTACTCTTCCAGAATATTAAACAATTTTGTATTAAAGATGACAAGTCAAATTCAAATCACTTATCGCATGTATCAGAGTTATGAATTTCAACAATAATTGAAACCATTCTAAGGCGGCTCTCATTTTTCATATCTTGATAATATTACATCTTGATAATATTTTGCCTCCACCCAATCGAAATGTTTCAATTAACCGAAATATAATACCAGCATTCCATCTGAAGTAGCGATTCGATCAGGTATTACCTGGGTAACGATTGGAAAACGTGCCCGCTAAATGGTTGCTCTATTTTGTTGGTCGGAGGGTGGAATTAAACGCATGAATAACCTCAGCAAATAAAAGCTATCGATGTTTTATGGATTCGCGATCCGAGCATCGTACATCTCAGCGCTAGCGGATTTTAGAATCCCGTGAGAGGCTCGATGGTTGCGAGAGTTGTGAGCTGAACTGCTTTAGGCCCTTAAGAGGTAGTCCAACGCCCTTGGCTTCGCTTTTTATAGTGGCGCACTGGATTCGAGACCGCTCATTTCACCAAGGGCGATCCTAGTTGCGTGGAAAAAGGAGGAGAGAGTCACTGAAGCGTGCGGAATACGGAATCCTGTGCGGGAAACCATCCATCATTTTGCAATTCATGGGAGAGACCAGGATAAGGGTTTGCGCGCTCCATGCGTATGCAAGCGCACGGGTGACTTTTTCTAGCCGCGGATCACCACAAACCATTGGAAGGAGGCGAAGGAAGGTAAGAGAGCGTCCGCGGAAACATCGGCTGATCCTTGACCATTCCTCCTTGCAAAACGCGCTTTTTTCTCTCCATACATCTCCTACCTCTCTAATCATTGGTATTCCATTTCCGCTAGGGCTTCTGATCAATCTATGAAAGAGAAGAGACGTTATTCGAATCGGATAAATATCCCTCCTCTAAAATAAAGTGGGCTTTATAAATTACTTGGCGAAATAGATTGATGGTGACGTTTGGGAAGGAGAATGTTGCGCGCAGGCGGGGTAATAGAGTGTCGAAGGTGGGGATATCTTCGAGGTAATCCTCCGATTGCTGAGGCGTTTGCATTCATGCAGTTTAACCGTTTCTATATTTTCTTGTAAGGCGTCTTGGGTTTTAAAAGACTTTCTTCCCTCGCTCGTCTCCCTTTCATCATTCCATAATAGATTCTCTTTAAAGTTTTCTCGAGTACTTGGAGAGTGAAGAGAAAAGGAAAGGGATGGGAGTTGTACATACGAATGAAACTATACCGCATGGCAATCATGTGCTTCCAATTTTAATCATCATCAGGTGCTTCTCAATATATTCTCTCGGTGAAAGCATCCCAGAATGTCTAATGGATACATTTAAAATGTTGTTTTTGTAATCCAACGTTACGAATTCCGCTGAGGATTTAAATAATATCTAATAAATAATAACTAATAAAATTATTATAGAATATTCAAATAATTCATTTTTTACTTGTGGATTATAGCTTCAATATACTCAATTTCAATATTTTATTTCCCTCATTTCAACCAACGCGATCGACAAATTTCTGGGGGTGAGTTCTAGGGGATTTTCTCCAATGGAGACCTGTTGAGAAATCCGTGCCTCGGTCGTTAAAGTCTCCATCAGAAAAAGTAATTTCTTAATGATGAATTTTCTCTAGAGCATTATAACTTTCCCATACTAGTTCCAGTAAAAAATATCTAAAAATTTTGCAAACCCTTCCGGATAGAAAAGAAATAATTTCAATTTGTTTTTTCTTCTCTAAATGTTTAGTTAACACCGGAGAAAGATTTTGGTCGTAACTGAAAACATTCTCAGCTGTTCTGCGTAATTTGAACCAAAACAGCGGCGTAAACTAAGTAGTTCCAGAATCAAGGAAGACTTTCGCTGGTTGCGAGAAAAAACTTAATGAATTGCCCTTTGGCCATTGAGGAACGAGAGAAAAAATCTCCGTAGCTCGAAAAATCTAATGGAACATTAGTTCTAAGGAATCGTGAAAATAAAACTTTCACGGTTGACTGATAATCGAATTACTTCTGATCCTGGAATGTGGACACGGGCCATAAAAGATTCTCGCCTCTCGGGGTGGAGGAGAGGAAACTCGCATGCTTTTACATCTCTTTTTCTATGCCATACTAAATATATATAAACGGAAAATTACGGGGTTCTCTACATAGTATATACCTCTAACAACAAATTTCTAAGAAACTTATATACTGAGGAGTTATTGAAATTGCTTCTTGAAATTATGGATGTGCTGATATTTAAATTATAATATTGTAAATTCAGCGTATCTTCTATATGCAACAGTGTAAGAGGTTCGATTAAATTCTCCTTGAAGTCCTTTAGTTTAACTGTATTTAATATATATTCTTATAATACTCGTATCTTAATATTTGTGCCTCCGGGAAGCCAAGTGGGTAACGCGTTCGACTTGGTGAAAGCGGTGCCGGGTTCGATTCCCAGTGGAGGCTCACATTCAAAATGACCACATATCGAAGCATTTCAACAATACTACCAATCTCAAAAGCTTATCATTTTTTCCAACAAAACACTTTCTTCTATTTGCTAGTTCACTGCTAAATGCTCATTTCTTGCGTCATATCCCCGCATAAAATGGCCGATGAAAAAGCAGGAGATAAACAAAATAAATACAAGAGTAGGTGGAGAAGGAGGAGGAAGTCTGACTCGGTTCCCACATCCACTCCTTTCCTTTCCCTCTCCTTCTCCCCATTCCCACATTTCGTCATTTTTTCCCGCTACTTCCCGTTCGCCACTCCCGATCTCCTTTTTCCTCCTGTCCTCCGCGTCCTTTATCTCATATCTTTTATTTTCCCGTCATCCACATTCCCCTCCCGCTAATCCTCCTGCCTCAGATATCCATCCTTTCTTTGTCCACACGTTCTATCACTTATTCTGCCCTCTCCACCTTCTGCTCCCGGGGGTTGGAAAGACAAGGGTCATGTTGAGTGGAGTGGAGTATGTGGTAAGCCAAGCGACACCATAAACTAGCCGGAAGGGTCGGTGAGATGGAGGCCACAGTGGAGGGAGGCGGGGGTGGGGGCGGAGGTGAGGAATGCGACGGAGAAGACGGGGGAGTGGGGGGAGGGGAAAAAATTAGAAGGGATTTAAGTGAGGGGCATCGCGGTGCGGATTTATAGATCCGAACTTGTTTCCCCTTTCAAATCCGAGGATTGGAGGGAATACATTTTTCTTTCGACGTCACGGGGATTCTAATGAAACAACGTAAATTAGGAGTGTATTTCACAAAGAGGTTTTATAAGTTTATAGCCGACGGGGGCGCTGGTGATGGATGGTTTGGAATCGACTTTACAGGTAGAGCAGAACGTATTATTGTTACGGTGAAAAGTCTATACGGCAATTAGTGTAATTGAAATTTTTTATAAAATAGTGAGGAACTGGAGAAAGATAATATTCATGGCTTTACTAGTTACAGAGATAAAATTTTTATAACTCCATTGATAAATACGCTTATCCCAATGTAACTGCAATTTTTTTTTCGGTGTTTCTTCGAAATTTCTTGTGTTTAATGTCATTTGTAATCATTCCTTCATTTTGATTATTTATCCAATTCTTTGACTTACAAGGGTCATAAGCGATCAAAACATTTAACATTTTTTAATATTTCAAGCACTAACATAATGAACATAATATTTATTACTTGTGTATTTACGGAAGATTTTCATTTAGTACGATCTTATTGTATATCTTTCATACTCACATTACCTTCAGGATCTCTAATTACTCATATTGTTCCTCAGGGTTGTATTTAGTAAAGTGTTAATGCCTATCTCTAAGAAAGAAAAAGGACTACAGGTATGATATTTAACGCAGTCGCATAAAATCCATCATTATCCTTCATGATAGGACAAGAAAGTAGAATCAAAATCTTCGCGGGATGGAGACATTTTCTCCTCCTAGAAGTCAATAGGATGATTATCATTAGGGGATTGGCTCATAAAGTTCACAAATCGTAAACACACTTTAAGGTAAAGGCGGTCCGATCAGACGAACGAGAGCAGAAGATCCTATCCCCCGTTAACCCTATCGAAATATTACACGGTCCGTCGCACAAGGGACGTCCGTAGATGGGGGCGGTGGGTGGAAGAGGGAGGAGGGGTGGGTCGTGAATAGACAAAGGGATATGTGGGAACGAAGCGGAGGAATGGCACGACTGCAGAGAATTCGAAGCTCGCTTAGGTGGGCGGGGGGAATGCGGGGGGAATTTTGGGGGGGAGTCGTCCCTTGCGCAAAGACTTCTCTTGTGCGCTTTCGATAACTCAAAATTAATAAGCAGTGTGAATTGTTGGTGCATAGGTTGAAGTCGAAGGAAGAGGATCAAAGATTTACCAAAGGCTTGCTTTTGTGGAAAAATTAGGGTAACGCGTCTGCTTTCTGTTACACTGAATGTAGTTCATCATTCGAATCTGTTACTTAAAATCTGTAAGGGTATCAACATCTGCCGCAATACAGATAATACATAATTTTGATTTGACAGCATCTACATAATCTTATGGGTATATACAAGAAATTTCATCCTCTTTTTATCATATAACACAACTGGAATTTATTTACAGTTCTTTTGCAATTAATTATAACGTTAGCATACAAAACAGCTCTTACGGGTTAATCGACATCTTTAAATACCTCCTGTGAGCAAACATACCATTATTGATACTATATGCATTCTGCATAACTACATAAGAGGAGCTTTTTAACTTCATATCTAAATGTATTATTTATTTAAACTACCAGACAGGAACAAAGAGATTAAAAACGTAAATTTTATTATAATTATTTTTTGTCGGCAATTTCATTTCGAAAATGATGCTCTGAATCTGCCTTGAGCTTAGAATTAACTTTTTGTTTGATCCCAGTGTCGTTTCTCCTGATTTTGGGTTCGTTTGACTATTGAACATTGGAGACTTCAGTTTGAAGGCTGCCTTCCCTCACTCTTAATCTTCTAGATAAAAATAACTTTTATTTCTTTGATACATAATCGATTAATTTTAGTCTACTACAGCCATAACGCATACTAATTCGCCCCGAATATCTAAATCCTTCATTCAAAGACGACGAATTTGGAAAGTTTAGATTGACAAGGACATGGACCATTCCGAATCGAGTCAAACTCATCTGCCCCTTCACACTGATTACATTTAGATGTGCTCCACGGCTAGAATAACTCAATCTCTTCACTTTTCCCTCACGATCACACCGCGGCGTAAATCCACACACACACCCACCAAAGGATATCACCTCCAGAAAAAGAACGACACTGACGTAAACCTTGGAGATTTCTGAGGCGAAATTCGGAACGGTAATTTTATTGAAACGAAAGAGGTGGGATGCGTGGGGGGAGGAGGCGGGGAAGGCGGCGGTCGGATACTTCTCGTGAAACTAACCGTAGAAAGAAAGGCGGTTTACGGTGAGCGGTGGAGAGTCCATCTGATAGTGGAGCAAGCAGACAAATGAGAGTTGTTGGACTGAAGCGGTAAGGCGTAGCAGAAAGAAGAGATGAAGAGAGAGAGAGTGGGAAAGGAAAAAGCGGTCGGGATACGTTTCTCATTGCCTTCTCGATCCTTCTCCGAGAGTCCCACCCTCGCTACGAAATTTCCCTGCTTCGAAACTTTTCGTGGCTTCGCGAATATGGAGGAAGTGTCGTTGGGTCGGGTCTGGCGGATGGGCGAATGATAAATCGCTCGGAACTGAGTAGATTGTGTTCCAGCGATCACGAGGCACACGATGTTTTTCACGTGCTGTGGGAGAATCCGCTTCATTCATATATGAGAGATGTTGTTCCTGCTCGGTTACACTGTCGACATGGTTGATGCCGTGAAGGGATACGGCAGGGAAGGGCATATCTTTGGTCTCTTGTGCAGAGGCCGCTGTTGATCGGTAGGCAGAGGGTAATGCACGATGGGAATGCGAACAATCAATGGCTGCTTATCTGCGTCCCTCGTATATTCCGAGGAATTCCTTGGAAATGGCTGCGCAGACTTCGCGGGGTGATGTGTTAAAATAAATTTGACGGCACGGTAAAAATGTTATTACGATCGTTTGCTATAAAGCAACCTCTTAAGAGGGAGAAAATGTTTTCGGTTTAAACGTCTTTTTATGCAAATGTAAGTTTACTTTCGCCATTGACAAATTTTTTTACCTTTTCTTCCATTATCATGGACTTATGTCTCATTTCTCTGTATTTAGGAGGTGGGTTTCTAATCTCAGACTGCGGGGGTTCGATGGAATCATCTTAATTCTTTAACCAACGCTCAATTCAATGAGAAGTACATTTATTATTTCTATTATTATTTAAATGAATTTGCTTTAGTTTCATAAAAATATTGCAAATAAAAATGCACCAATACAATTCCTCTTGCCATCATCGTTTATTTATAATTAAGGGAAGCTAAATCTAAGACTAAAATTTCAGTCGACAATAATTTGAATTTTCATTATTTTAATTAGCTTTATGCTTTCAAGGAGAAAACGGGTCTTTTACTAGAAAAAGTTAAAAGGAATGTCCATCCTTCTTTTACTCTGACTGTAAGATAATACTCAATCATCAATCTATCCCAATGGACCAAATATTTGTAACGCCTATTTATCTCGGGATAAAGAATGAACAGATAAATATCATCAGGAATTTTTCTCACTTGATTGCTCATGTAGTGAAGACGAGATCGTAGATGTTATGTTTGAAGAAAAAAGATAGATGGGGTGATTTCAGTAAATGTGGGAATGTATATTCCATTTATTTGAAGCAGAGAAATATCAAATTCACGACTATAAAAATGCTGCTCTTCATTGCGATGTCAACGAATATTGAATTTAGGTGTTTATCTTCTTGCACAGCAAAGTTTCGCATAGTATAGAGAAAATAAATAAATAATGGATGAAAATATTGGAATGATTCCCAGCGGCCGCTACTTTGCGTTAAGCATGCTTTAGCACTCTTACAACAATATAATCCATGAATTGGTTCGGATGCGAAGTGACCTTCCGAAAGAATTTATATCTCGTACATATATACCCGCACTTGAATTTTTTACGCACTCCATCGACTTCGTTTACGGCCTGCATTAAAAAAAATCGAACATCGCGTTCGGGGAAAACACGGCATCTTGATATTTCACCGCGAGCTTTTCTGCAAAGGTAGACTTCATAGAGAGTGGTATTTGCGCGAAAAATGCAGCCCATAGAGAGAGAGGAGGGAAAAAGTAGGGAATGTGGGAAGATCGTCCGGGTGTGAGAGAGCGGAGAGCGGGGTGGGGTGGAGACGCGGGGTCGGAAGAGGTCGGGAGAATTTTCGTGAAAGCCGGGATCGGCTACTTTCTCACGCTCTTACGCGGTCACATTTTATATAAAACGCTTCATTCGTCCCCCGACCACTCCGAGTCCCCATCCTACGGCCACGGACACCAGACCTTACTCTCTTCTCTCCTCCCATCCTCTAAGACTCCCTGTCACTCCTGCCGTCTCTTCGCATACCACATCTCCTCTGAGATCCCATCGGTTGCTCCCACACACACGCGCACATACCCGACCGCCCACTCACCCTCTCTTTCCTCCTTTCCCCTCTCAATTATTTCGCTCTAATCCAATTTTTCTTTCTCTTCTTACTCCGCGCCGGTGTTCTACTAATTCGTCATCGGTGAAAAATCCTACCAAACATCCTGGACAAATGTGATACCTGTGGGATGTTTTTTCATAGGTCGGGTGGTGCTTAGTGATGTCCAATACGTTCTGTCGATTACTTTAGAATAGCCTTAGAAATACGACTCTATAAATTTATTTATAAATATTTTTTAAATTAAATATCTTATGCGGCGACTCAGGTTTCCGCGCTTTACGTCATCAGCAGGTTTCTCCAATACATTTCATCTAAAATGTCATAATTTCTTTCTGCAGAACAATTAAATAGAAGTACGATACCAAACCACAACAGGTTAAAAGGCTTTATTACGAAAAAAGATGAATATAACAAAATTTCTGTTGTTAGAAATGCTGAAAGATTATTCCTAAAAAAAAGCCACATAGGCGCGGGACAGGCCTCCAACGCTAAGGTCCTGGGTTCGAATCTTGGCTAGCAGGGCTTTTTCGGTAAGGGTACTTTTTCAGTGGTATTGTTGTCAATAATATTATTTTTTCAGAAGAAGTATTTTATGATTATTTTATTCTTCCATTCGAAGCACTGCTAAGCCATTCAGGGATACGGACCCATATAGCAAGGACTCCAAGATATATTATTTATACTATTTAAACTCTTGTTCACATTCCATTATTTAAAAAAATTCTTACTATACGGCACGTTGCAATGATGACAGCCATCTGAATTTATCACTGCCATAAACAAATGCATATGTTCCAATTTAAATATAAAATATCTAGGTTTTATTATCATTAGCACTCTGCTGTTACACCTTCGTTGTCTGCAACTGTAATCCGAAATAATCATTAAATGATTTTTAGATCGAAGCTGAGCACTAGACACATTCAAGGAAACATAAATTCATTTACTGTAAAAATTGAATCGTTTTATTTTCTGTTAATTCTATGAGGTAGAACATAAATAAGTCTTCCTATAACTGTGATTTAACTTCCAGCTTTTCAGCATCGAGCAGTTCACTCGAGTTTTCCCTTCTCTAATTCTCAAAGGACGTATTCAGCGAGGCCTCGACAAAGCCTTTCAAATTGAGTATCCAAAAGAAAGATCGACGTTATCGATGTTGACTTTTTCGAAAAGAGCGCACCGCTTCGAGAGACGAAAACCCGTCGCTAAGGAATGAGAGGGGAGACGAATGCAACGACTCCTCGGTCTGGATTTTCGAAAATCAATCCGCGAATAAAATAAGGAACGAAATGTCTCCGTCTATAAGAAGAATTAGAATAATCTATGGAGTCAAACATTTATTGACACTTCATACAAATTGATATTTCATAAAAATGATGGAAATGAAATTAAAATTAGTACATTAAGTTGTGCTTACGTCCCATCACGCCTTGAAGAAGTGTGAGACATTATTGAAGTATGAAATCATGAAGTACTTTCATCCGGAGATGAAATATTACTTGAATTGAACACAGAGTCGAGAATGCTAATTTATATTGCCATGGGTTACCTGTTTCCATCGCAGTACGTCTAGCATGAATATTTATGTCGTTTGAGCAAAGTATACAGTGATTATCAGCATACTTGTACTTCAAAGTTGATGCAAAGATCGCCTCTACTAAAAATTTCGAGCTTTCGAAAAGAGCTAACAAACGGTGCAATAAATCCACTTTAGGAAATTGTAAAAACAGATTAACAAAACCTTTAATTTTTCACGAGAGATGATTGTAGGTAGATATTTTTAGTTTTGCGTCATCTCGGTACTCTCCGAATAGTCCATCCGATAAAAAACCCGTGATTTTACGAATGAAGCGTGGACGGCAACAGAGATCTCTCTCGGAATGGAATAGGTCGAGATGCGTGGATAAGAGGCAAATGTGAAGAAAAGAGGAAAGGACGGGCGGAGGGGAAAGGAGGTTAAGTTTTTGAGGATATTCTGACGTTTTTAGGGACAGTCCTTAGTGGAGATGTGGGTTAAAATGGCCCATAAACTCATTGTGAAGAGAAGAGATGTAGAGGGGAGACATTAATTGCCCCGCAATCTCACATGGGTAACTTTTTCATTTATTCCGGAGGCCTGAAAAAATTATTCCCGTTTGGGAAAATTTCTAGATGGAGAGCGAATGTTTATTGAATTGACGAGGCGATTCTCATTCCGGTTGCTGGATGTATATAAATACGTGAATGATCCCTCGGGGCTAATGTAAGCCGCTTTATGGGCAACTTAAAGAACAACGGTCTGAGGATAGATATGTGATATTCTTTGGCATTCTTCGAAAGGTAGATTCATGCTCTAGCCGTCTGCGAGAGAGAAATCAGAGTGCGAAAAGAATGAAAGCGTCTTTTCTATTCCAGGGATTACGTATTTCAAATGTGAAGTAGCGATAAATTCTGAATGCAAAAAGACTTTTGAAGTCGCGTTCTTTCCCAGCCATATAAAAGGGGTCTATCATAGATGTTTCTTTAACCTAAAAGACTTAACTAGGAAGAGTCTAGCTGTAGAGAGAGGTATCAGTATGTACCGATATAAAATATCTACAACTTCGCAATGAAAATAACCAACGGAATATATGTACTATATATTTGTTTTTATTTGATTTTGTTTGACTTTAGATACGGGGACCCTTCATCGTAAAAGAAACGTTTCCATTGACTTTTTCGTGAGAAAATTTGAACTTTTTTTCCTCAATGTGATTTTATTATCAACATTTGCATGAAAACCTATCCTAAGTATTATCACAATACTGATAAGGGCCTTATAGGAGGAATGTCCCACACGAAGCATGATTAAATCCGGGATCTTTTCCGAGGAATCCGTGAAATTTCGGCAGATATCCAACGTCTATATAACCCTCGTCCAAAACGGAGTTGTATCATTTGAATGTGAACATGAGAATATGTTCTGCTGAACATGTTTTTTTTAGCTGTTTTGAAGCCATAGTCCAGACGTAATTAACAAGGTGAGTTGGTAGAAGATGAATTTTACATCCAATTCTCGAAAGATGTTAAATGTGATTACACCATTAAAATTACGTCACGCGCTTCGATTATTACCTCCCCATGATTCCAAATTAGCAACGCGGCGAGCTCTCTGACGCGAAATGTTGCACAACCGAATGATTTTGCAACCCACCGCCTTCCTCACCAATCTACACAAAACGGGAAAGACACCAGCGATTTCGCAATGAATTCCATCGAATGGCATTCCATGTAAATGCCTTTTTTCTGGTGCTCCCTCCATTTTAAGTGTCACGACAGCAGTCGAAGGTTTCTCAAACGCGTCATTAGCGCAGAGAACACTCATAAACTTGAGCCTCCGTTTATTCTAAATAGGATGGAAACGGAATCTCTCCTCGAGGCGGACACAAAAGGAGCAGGAACAAAACAAAGCGCAATCGTCACGTGCAAATTCCTCGCCGTTTTAACCACCGAAGGGCATCCGAAGAAATAACTAAACCAGAATTTCAAGTGGCCTGGATATGTAACGTGCAGAAAAAAGGGACGGTACAAGATAGGGAAAAAGCAAGGGAGGAAGGGGTGGTTGTGGACTAAAGGGTTACAGAGTTGGGAGGAGACTTTGATATCAAGGGACTGGGGAAGGATGAAAGGGGATTGAAGGATAGCGAGAAAAGGGGAGAAAGGAATTGATTCGGGGAAAGGGGTTGGAGACGGCGTTAGCAATTAGGAATGAAAAGAAGTACGGAGAAAATATCACTCCTCGCGGAGTATAGAAACATAGAAACAGAGGTCCCAAAAGAGAACCGTGAGGAACTCGGATCATTCAGAGAGGACAAAAAACGACGGTCGTACAATATAAGCAGGCTATGAGTGTTCCTGTGGGAATGAAGACAGAGCAGGTAGGAAAGTTATCGAGGCGTGAGAGGGGATGAAAAATGTTCCCATTCTAATAATTCTTTTAATGTCTCCATGGTTGCCAGTAAATAATAAATTGGCCCATTAACTCAGTTCATTTGAAAACACGATAATAATTTCCGAGGCGAGGCTTTTGTCCTTTTATTTTGATTACTCTTCTCAAAAGTTGGATATATTCCCATTGTGCCTGTTCATGGAAGAGAAGTAGCTACGATTAGGACGCAGCGAGGGATTTTTACGAGGAGCAGTAACGCCTTCGTGAAAAATTATTAAAGCCTGATTTCTGGATGGTGGAAATCTCAGCGAGTCAGCCATAAAAAGCTGACAAAGGAAATTCAAGCAGCGATAAAATATTTTAGAGATCTTAATTATGATGGCACTACAATTCCGATCGTTCGTAGAGAAAGGGAGAAGTGATTAAATGATGCACAATGAAAAGCCCATCATTTTGATGTAATAAGCAGGCATAATAAGTTCTGGAGGGAAAATAGGAAGGTATTCGGGCGAGGCGCACCTGTTGGCGATGTTTCGCGGTCAGAGAATAATGGTAATCGTCAAATTTATGTATAAACGGAATTCTCGAGTGATTATAGCTTCAACTTGTTTATTTGGCAATCTCCCTTGGATTCAAATGTTGGGAAAATATTCCTTCATGAGATACCACTCTCGTTAATGAGTATAAGCGAATAAAAAACTGAGATATTAAGGCTGGCGAAATGGCAAATCCGACCAAGGTTGCAAATCCGGTATCTGGAGGTTGCCTTCAGACAAAGAAAAAGTAGATTTTATTTCCAGGAATTGACATTGTAATGCTAAACAACTCCTTCTCCCGGAATTTACTAATTTGTTTCCCATTAATCTTCTTCTTTGTGAAAAACCATTGTGGAAGGAGAAGCATCGAAAAAGAGCGTTACATTAATCCCTCGCTGATATAAAGGTTAGAGAGAATTCTGGGATTCTGGGCCGACTTTTTCTAAATTAATTTCTAACCCGTGTAAGCTAAACGTGGAAAATTGAATAATCCTTGACAACATCCAGAAAGTTCATCAATCATTTACTCAAAAAGTATATACTTTAATCTAATGATTTTCTGAGAGGGTGGAGTCTATAAATATATTAATTGCCCAAATTGAATGGAGTGGATTGATTCGAGAGGATTTCAGACAAAATTTTAGAGGCGATTTTTTAATATGTGCTGATCCCAATTCCTGTCGATTTTACATTTCCGCAGTCTCGATAGAAAATTAGGATTAATCCGATTCTTAGCGTATTTGCCTTCGTTAATGACCAGATATTAATCTGCGTCTTCTATCAGACCAGATCGACTTTCAATAAAAACAATCAGTCAAATTTTCAAATTCGTCTGAGCCCACAGAGAGCAATCTGTGCTATTTTGAAACCAGGAAAGAGGACGAGAAGGAAAGAAGGGAGGTCCTTTATTATTTTAAGAGGTCTCAGACGGAGGACTCGATCTGTCAATGTCTTTTCGAAAACGACAGCCAAGGAAAGGAAGAATAAGCGTTTTAAAAAAGGGGTAATAGCGGGACAAACGCGAAAGTTGACTCTGAAATACCCTCTCTCTCTTTGAGTAGGGGACGGTAAACAAGATGGTGGCAGTGGGAAGAGAAAAGGGCCAGAGAAAAAGATCGAAGGAAGTAAAACTAAGTTGGCTGGAGGGTTGAAGAGTTACTGCGCATTATACCTCATCTTACTGTCGTAAATAATTTGTCATGGGGAAGTATTAGGGAACATGATTGCGAATTGCGAGACTTCTGTAAGCTGAAAGGTTTTTGCAATGGTTACCGCATGATTTTTTTGAATGAAAATAAAATTCATTATATATTATCACTTTTCCGAATAAAGGGATATATTCTCAATTTACATAAATCTTCGATGACAAGGCATCAGCAACAGATTCAGGTTAAATATTTACCCATAAAATTTTCTTAAACGAATAAGATGAAAATTATTGTCCTTCACACGACGACTACATGTGCTGGAAAATTTGGCTGAAGTGTGTTAGTCTGTCTATGTAACCCAAGTGAAACTTTTGTTAACGCATTATTACGTAATTAATTTCCCCTCTTTTGTAATTGCATTAGAATTACCTTCATACCTTCAATTACTGCCACTGTCGTGTTACAATTATATTTACAATTATATATAGGAATAAGTGGAATACTAAGCGTATTTGTATACTTTTCCTTTATTTCTGTTTACAATTTATAATATAATAATATTTCAGAGAAGAAAACGCTATTGGTTGGGGAATACTAAGATCAATATTGCGTATTTATAAATGATGAAATTCAACTAAGAATACTATGGGAAAACTTGGGAGGGTTGAGTCGATAACTTCCTTGAACGTAGGAAAGAGATGAGAATGGGGAGGAAGGGGAATTGTTTTCTCAACACAAATATCCTCAAGTTTGGAGGAGCTCAAGTGGAGGAAAGATAGGAAAACAGAGGGCAGAAAAAGAACTGAGCGACCAGAGGATTAGAAGGTGTATGGCGTTCCGCTCTGGGATATGATCTCGTCAACAGACACCTTGCATTCATTGAGATTCGACTAAACACTCAGTATGTTTACCTAATTATTGAAGAGGTCTTCTAAATTCATTAGCATTGCAAGAGCTGTTCATAGTAGTTTATATCTTATCTCTCAAGTTTCTTTGAGGAAAGCGTAAGAAAATTTTGGAGTAATAATGCCAATAAAGAACAGATAAATCATCAAATAATTTCATCAAACATATAATTGAGGTCCACGATTTACTTACAATTGGATAGTGACTAATTCGGATGTTGAGGAGAATATATCAACCTTTTACCGTTTATACATAATACCTCCATAGTGTATACTAAAACAATGGAATTACAATACTTTCTGTTCAAATGACTGAAAGAATAAGTCGATATTTCTAATAAATATGGTTTGTGAGAACATTGAATGGTCTTTAGAGTAGAGTCAATTAGCATACATCTTAATTCATTATTATGGTATTCTACCTTCAGATCAATCTGCTACATAAATGACGCTTGATATTATCACAAATAAATAAAATTATGAAACATCCAATGGACAATTAAAAATACCCAGACGTTTCATAAATTTGCTGCAAGCAAACATTTTTTCTCAAATAGCAATTTTTATATTTATGTTGTAACGCATCTCAGTTATTTGAAAATTTAAGCATTTACAACTCAGGTACCCAAATCATTCCGGAGACCCCAACCTCCGTTCACACTTCAATCCTATGCCGACGAGAAAAAACCCTGTAAATGCATGCGCATTGATCATATAGCCATATTCTTTATGGGACACGGAAAACAATTCTTGAACAAAACCCTCTCCGTTTTCGTCGTCGAGACAAAAAACTCCTTCCAAATGCCTTTTCTATGCGTATGTACAAATCCCACTCTGTGTACTCGTAAAAGGCGTTGGATTGCGTAAAGCTGACATACGATCGCTCGTTCACAATGCCTCGCTCAGTTCCTTGTTTGCAACACACGCAGAAAACACACCCGCCTTCATCCAAATCCGAATGCTAATCGCCAAAGCCACCGCATCCGCCGCCTCGACCCGCCCAAGCAATGATTATATTACCCCCGATCATTAACTTCGTCAGCATCGCAGTAGGGAAGCTTGTCACACTACCCTCCTTCCAAACGGCATATGCGCATCCACAGCGCATATTCGATTAAATATATTGATGTATCACAATTTTTCTCAAAAAACAACAGTGATAGATTCCAGGGAAATATCTTATTTTCAGAATATCCGATTTAGCTTATATATTTCCAAACTGAAACTGATTTTTAAGGCGGTTTAAGGTTTATGAACGATCGTTTACAGATAGTTTCACAAATCTTTCCTTTAAAATGTTAAGTCAGCATACATTTCTTTTCTTTCTAAAAATAACTACTCTTTCCTAGTAATAATACTCAAAAATTTCTCCATAACTATGCGGTAATTGCCTACAGCCTACCGAAAGTCATCAATTTATGTCTCATTTCATTACTTCCAGACGAAATCCTTTTCTTACAAGTGTCAATGGCGTAATTACCAACATTTTCTTACATCTTAGAATTAGAAACTCGCTGATTATAGAAAATAAAATAGAAGAGTTAACTAAAGTAGGAAATACGTAAGAAATGACACACAGATGGAAAAATTATTATCTATTTTATGCGTCTCATTATTCCTCTCCATAAATCATTCGACTAGTTCGTTTTTTAAATCGAAAAATTTTCTCGCAGAATATTATATGACTATCTATATTCAAAGCTGATACAAATTAGCTCCAAGTATAATCAAAGATTAATATCTGTGGAAGTGCAGTGAAAGAAGGTTGATTATTTCCCATCCGTCTAAGCCATCGACAGGAATAAACAGCTCGTAAAAGAGGTATACTATATATTCATAATATCGGGAAAGTTCCGAGCGTCCTATTGAAATTCTTCGTCAATTTTATTGCCTTTTCTACATTTATATATGGCATCGCCGGCGAATTTGTACCTTATTTTTATCGACGTCCACAGACGTTAATATACATTTAGACAAGGGCAGTTTGGGCGATGATTGAGTCATCAGCCTTACGTTCGGCTGGATTTGAACTCGCGACCCCGTGTTTACAGAGCGCATTCTCAATCCCAACTATTCCAATCTCTTCCGTAGAAATCATTAGCCGCAAAAGCAATTACCCATAAACTAAGGAGTAAACGGCCGTGGGAATTTATCGGCCGCGTGAATGCGCGATAAATTGTTTTTTATTCGCTGGCACATATTTCAGAAAATAAATTATAAGCTGGATGACTTTCGCGTCTGTAAATGTTTCCATCTTATAAAAATCTCTCGGAAAGATCGGTGGGAGCAAAAGAGCGAGAAAAAAATAGCGTATGAGCTCGAATTCTCTCGAGGGAAAACGACCGATTTCTATTTTTTGCCTCATTTTATATATTACCCAGCTTTTGAGAGGGAAATATGTTCCCCGCTTTCTCATTTCTATCCGAACCCCTCCATACATTTTCCGCGCATATCCGAGTTCGCTTCCTTATACTGTCCCGTCGAATTTTCATGGAAAGGCGGAAGCGAAGCGGGAGACAAAGAGTGGAAGATGAGGAGGGAAAAGAAGGGAAAGATGATAAGTGCAACGCGAGAAGAGGAATAGGCTTATGGAAGCTATGCGTCGTAAAAAATTAAGTGCTCAAATAATCGGGGCGGGTAACGGGACTTTAAAATGAAAAATCAATTTTTACGAGCGCATGTCTTGACTTTCGAAGTTTAATAGGCAAGGAGCATGAGCGGTAGTCGCACTGGCCATAAAAATCGTCGGTGATTTTTATAATAAGCCGAGAGGTGCATCTCGAGGGAGCGCATTGTTGGCTGTCTAATGGAATGAGGTCTCCATGCGCAAGATCGCATTTTATGCCATACTTATGCCGGAAGCTGATTTCTCTCGGGCATTTTTCTTTTTGCTGGAATAACGACTAAGCAATCCCCTACTTCATGGATATACTAACGTGAAACCTAAAAAAATATCATCTTCCTGCCGCATATTCAAGCAAATGCACGCATGCACGTGTCCATCTGATGTGAGAAAAGAGTTTTTTGCGAGCATTTTCGCGATGTAAGTCGGTGGTATCGGAGAGTGAATGAGATTATTTCCTGGAGTTAAAAGCCAGATATTGAAATCACATACAAATTAAGTGTAGTTCTCGAACTTTTTCTTCTCAAAATGATCTCACATCGATTTCGACACGTTGGACTTTATTATTTTCAGCTTTGGGATTCATATTAAGACAACGTTTCTTTTATTAATCTTAGATGAAATTTACTATGAAGCAGTACATAAATCTTCAATTCAATCCTATTCTCAGTATTTGAGGTTTAGTACTACTCTTTTAGTACTACTGGCTTCTACATATACGTGAATCTAGAATAAAATACTGTGCATATAATTTCACCTTTTTTTCTTTATTTGAAAAATGAATTCCGTGTTGCATTATAGTAGGTTATTTTTCAAATAATTACAAAGTGTACTTTTGGATTGCTTCCTACTAAAGGTCTCGGTATACAAGATCCTGAACATTGAGGTTTTTTGTTGATGTAATTCAGCGGTATAGTGCTGAAATATCTAATCAGAGAATGACTGTGACGTAAAATCAACACTGGTTTTACTTTCATTTATCTGTGAGGAGATGAATTGCATTACGGAAATTCAGTATATACGCAAGATAATATTATGTATAAAAAAGAAAGCCTCAATCAGCATTCATATGACATTTTATACTTGGGTAGAGAAGAGGAAGACATCAATATTGTACCAGATTCAAATATGAATGATAGGAAACTCATAAACTCCGTTCTTATCGAATGCTATGTTACAGGGGAATAGCGAAAGCTGGAGAACCGAATAATCTACTTCCATTGAGTCCTGGAGTGCTATTCATGGACCCTGCGGTGCACGCGACTCTCCGGAGGAAACAACGGCGACTGGTTCGAGAAAACCCTGGATCGCTGGTGGCTGTGGCGAAAGGCGCAGCACAGGCGGTGGCTGAATGCCAGTTCCAGTTCAGAAACAGGAGGTGGAATTGCTCCACGAGGAACTTCCTCAGAGGGAAGAATCTCTTTGGGAAAATTGTAGACAGAGGTAAGTGAACTAGAAGTACTTTACTATTATACTTAAACTATGAACTATATTCAACGAGAAATTTAATCGGACTTTAATTAATTTGAAGTCATACCACAAATTATAGCAGGTTAATAGCAAGCATGAATTGTGTACATATTTTAATGTTGACTTTTATGAACTTCTTCAGTTACTGAGACGTTACCTTAAAACTACGTCGTAGAATGTATCGAGATACGTTGAGTGTCCTCACGACAATCGCACCATAAGTTTCAAGTTCTGTCATCGAATGAAATATTGCTATAGGGAAACAGGAACGTCAGTAAAACCTATTTTTGTTGCATTTGTCTAATTAACGTTGTCAGCAAATAGAGCATTCTCGGTAAACAATGGAAAACCTTGTCAACAACCAGCGCTATAGCTTAACCATTTACTTAGGATTTCATCACATTCATCCGCTGCTCTGTAATCCATTACATTCTCCGCAGCTAACTGCCGTAACGGAAATAATTAACTGCGCACATTAACTGGCTCCGCAGGAACGAATACCGAAAAATCTTTTGCCCTCGGGCGTCTCATCCCCCGAAAAATCATCAATTTCGTTTAAAAGCTCTGCCGAGTGCGATACATTTCCGACTACTTATCAACTCGGAAATCCGAATGGGGAGGATGAGCACCTGGCTTTGGGAGTGGGAAAGAGACTGTCGTCGCTATGGGAACGTCCCCAACGTGTAATCCCTTTATTGTGGACCCGAATAAGCGACGATCTAACAGCAGAGAGAGACTCAAATGCGACGAAAGGATGAAGAGATGGACGAGACCTATCCATGGCGGGTGTTTAAGATTTCTGAATACCCTTTTTGCCTTTGAAAGCGTCCTCTTTTTGCTCCGGGCCTATTAAGAGCTCCTCTCCATTCAACTGCGACACAGATCTTAATCCTCATCTCTGTCCTCCTCTCGACGATGACGCTTTTAAGTAAGTGGCCGCCTTCGGTAAATCGATACTCGTAAACGATTTGGGAAAATCGACCGGTGATCTTCAGATTTTTGGGGAGATTTTTCTGGAAACTTGGTGCCCGCAAAAGGTGGCCTCCAAAAAGTCCCTCCGAAATATTTTGTCGAGTTTGGTAATCGGGCCTCCAAAGAAAAGATCGTTTGCATGCCTGAAGACTGTTTGCGTAGGAAATATTTACCGTCTTAGGGACGAAAACAAAACATATTAAGATGGAGGAACACGTGCTACGTGATTAACCTCGTATTTCTTTTGTTAGTCATCGCACGATCGCTTGAAAATATGAATAATCCCGGGTCGGACGGCACATATTATTTAGGGAAATTGGAAGGAACCTGGGTGGGTCGAAAAACCGAAGGAAGAGCGATTGTGGGCAATGATCGTCATAAGAATTTCAGTAACTCTCAGCTTTTATATACTCTCAATCGAAATAATCGACGAAAGTAAATGTAAAATTCATTCATTCATTTAAAAATTGTAAAGTAAATTTCATTCTGATATTACAATAGCTAAATTATAGAGTAGAATTGTAATGATAATAGAATGAGAAATACGTACTGGCAATATTTTATTACTATCCTACATCAGAAAATAAGTAATTCGCGTTAAAGGAGGTTTTCAGTATTCCACAGAAGTTTTATGATTAACGTACGTAACGGACGTAGGTTATTGGCATTCGAACAGTGATATAGTATGATTGCGAAGGATTTTCAGAATATACTTTCAAAGATTATTAACTTAGAAAACACCTTAGCGGAGGTAATAACTCTAGGAATTTTATACCTCAAATAATAATGATAATAATAATACGGCTAATTACTATCAGTATTAACTCACAGCCATTATCTAGCAAAAACATAGAGCCGTGAATTATGGGGATCATCCCGGGGTGGTACGCAGAGAATTGCGCTATCGAAGTCGGCACAAAACGGTAATCCTGCATCCATTTGAAAATAATAAAAACTATGACAGGTGCTGAGATAATAGCCTCTAAAAATTCGAAAGTGAGCTATCCTAATATATCCCGAGAGAACGGAAAAATTTCAACTGCCTCAGAGCACCTTTAAAAAAGTGCGCAAATACTTGAATAGACTCCTATTATCATCCGAGTTCCTAACGCAACACCGAGTGAATGGCCCGCTCGAAAGATGCACAATTAGTAAGTGTTTAATGGTCGGACACCCAAACAACTCTGCAGGGTATACAAACTGGAGCATCACCGGAAGAAAAAACTGCACAGCCTTTTGAAGTGAGATACGAGGATGCTTAACAGAACGTTACTAGTTTAGCAAAGCATTTACCTTCCTCTAAACAACAATAGCGCTAGTCTATTGAAGGGATGACAGCGCGCTGCAGAAAAGGTTTTCTAAGGGCGCTCGAGGGTACCGAAAGGAGATCTTCTCGTATCTATGTCTTTCTCCCACGGGTAGGTAAAAAGGGTGTCGATGGAGAAGGGAAGGGAAGAACCCTGTTAGCAGCACGAGGAGCCTTCGGTGCAGTATGGGCGATGGCTTTTTGAGATCCGAGCGAGGTCAACAGATGCATCCTCCTTCGGAAAGTAGAGCAAATAAGGGTTGTTCGGGGGAATGGCAGGGTATTTAAAAGGATTGGGAGGGCGGAAGAGGGGGGCTTCCCCACTCAAAGGGGAGTTGTTGTGGGTGACTGTCGGCTTGAGAGGGAATACTGCTTTCTTTTGGAAGGGGACACTCAAATATTACTCAACAGGAAAACGATTTATTTGCACTTAGTCCGTTTGAGTGAGAAAGCCAACATCGAGGAGAACTTTTTTTAGGTGCCGCTTATCCGTGGTCCTGAGTTTATATTTTCGGAAGAGTGTTTTGGAGAGATTTCACTGCGGGGAGTTTATTCCCGATGCGGAAAGAAATCCATACCTCAAGGCTCTAAATTCTGGCTTAAGTTACTCTATGGTCTTAAGGGATTTCTATATTGATGATGTGGGCTAATCAGATGCAAGAATTGTTAATATTGATAATGGGCGAGTTTACTCAATAGCAAATTTTTCCAGTGGTCCCCAAGTCTTAAAGAAAACAATGTTGTAAAGATAAATCTTGCGCATTTGTTAACTAACTTTAAGTCTTTGGTAAAAAGGAATAAAAATATAGGCGAAAGGTAATTTACAGAATAATCGACGCTTACTAGTATCGTAGTCAACGCCAAGAGCCACTTCATTATTATTTTATATCAAATTATTGAATCCTCCACAATTCTTATCAAAAGGATTGTTCCCAGCCGATCAGGAAAAGAAAACTGAAAACATGCTAATTAATCTTTGTGATGGAATGAACTACGAAGAGAATGATCTTGCCAATCTTAGCCATTCATATTATTCCATAGCCATGACTCGTCTCAATTTTCGATAAATTTGTTCCTAACAGTAAGAGCTGAACCTTTTTAAAAAATTTGTAAATCATTTCTGTAGATATGAACTAACACTGATGGAATCAGATTTAATAAATTTAAGGGAGGCAGATGGAAATTAATTTCCTGGTAGTTCATTTGCATTATTATGACGTTTAATTTGATATATTCTCGAGTTTTTATTTTGTGAGAAAATAATAAATCTAACTTTCGAAGTTAAACTCAATCACTGCGTGTTAGGCGGAATAATTCGGCAACGCTTTTGAGGTATAAGGTTTGACCGGGATTGCTTTGTAATAGAATACGATGTCTTTGACCGGATGAGCGACGCTCTCAGTGCTTGGGAATGCAATGAGTCGCGGATGTGTGGCCATATTGGGCAAATAGCAATCTCGTGTGAGATGGGTCTATATGGCAAGGGAGCGGGAGGTATTTGCCCTTAGGGGGTGGCGCCTGAAAGGGAAGGGGTGCAGAGAGGGGTGGGGTGCCTAGGGGAGGGGCTGCAGGAGAAGCGTGTGTTAGGAGAGAGCACTCACAGAGTTCTTTTTTCGGACCCTGGAGATGGAGAGAGATTTTTCAAAAGAACCGTGGGTCCGGAAGGAAACGTGGAGAGACGGCCAGAGCGGGGAGGGTGGGGGTTGATGGGGAGGGAAGTCACAGAGAAAATTGAATGCGTTGGAAGTGAGAACGGAGTATGGACCAAATATGTATCTGCTATCTCTCGCTGAAAGAAAGGGGGCAATGAGGAAAGAGGGATGAAGTTGAACATGCTCGGATGTGGTAATTAGGAGTATGAAAAGTATTTTCGGGGGCGTTTTATGTGCAAGACGTTAAACATCTTCCACTTTTGAGGGGGATATCAAGGGCGGATCCAGCTGTAATTGTAAATAGGAGGAGGAGCTACACCACAGTAAAAAATTTTACCCTGAATTTTTGCTGTATAGGTCATTATAGGGATATATTTACCGTCGAATATTCACATTATGCTTGACTATTCATTATTAGATAAAAAATAACGTAATTTTTCCAATATCTTAGGATTAGGATGATGGTTATCCATGGCCGAAACATGTCCCATTAAAAAACTATAGCGAAACTTAGTTCAGTTTAGTGTTTAGTGCTTTTTTACCAATCTTTGAGTTGATTACACTACAATAATTTTTATACTCTTTTGAAATTAAGGGGGTTTCCTCTTTTTACCCACCACTAGCAGTAAAAAAATTATAATAAGAATTCACAATTGAAGGGAACGATATTTTCGATACCTGAGCATTTTCGATCCCTTTTATCTACCTATAACCTATACAATAATCAGAACTCAACGTTTATCTCAACAAATCTCCCCTCCCTGGGAATTACATTCATTTTTTCCGCAAGCGTTTTGATATTGTACATAATAAAAGAACGGCTCATCGGCTGCTGCTAACTTACCGAAAAATTGGAAGATCAGGGGAAAGATTATGTAAGGAAGATACGAGAAGCTCTTTTTACGTTATCGCAGGACCCGATCTTCCCATCCAATTCATCCCTCTACTCATCCCTTCCCCTGGTTCGCTTCAACATCCGCCCCTTCCTCTTCCTTCACCTTTTCCCCTCTGACTTACAGGACCCTTTGCGGCGGTAGGCCATGAGAAATTGAGGAATCAAATCTTTGCTCAATAAAACCGTCTCACTCCTAGACCACCGTGCTGGACATTGTAAGGCCTTCCAGGAACTTTTATCTACCGAAATAAATTAGTTGGTAGCCACTCTCCTTCAGAAAGGCATTACTCTCCAAGTGACCATAATATATATTGACGACTTCCTAATTTTTAATTCAAGAACCTTTTTTCTAAGAATACCCTTAACTTTATTTCATCCTACTGTTTATAACTGCTTAGCAAGACTTGCTGTTGGAGCGGGTGAGTCAGTAAAGGAATTACTGTAGAAAATTGACTTTATTAGGCAGGTTTCTCAGGCTTGCGGATGTACAGAACCGTATTAAAGGTTGCTTTTAAACAACTTCTTAATTATCTAGTAATTCATTCATTTTTCCGAAGCAAATTAGGAGTTAAAAAAGGAACATGTGAGAGAGAATTGCAGGAGAGACTTAGGATTTTGAGAATATCATAAAGATTATTCTATAATTTTTTCGGGCGATTATCACTGCCTTTTATTGTGCTTATATTGACAATGATTAAAAATTCATTCTGATTTATAACTGAGTTTGGGGAAAATTGAGAACGCTCGTGATAGGATATACAGGAAATCTCTATCGTAGAATTTACTGTAAGGAAAATGCTTGAAAGTTAATTCTTGTTTCCAGGCAAATATATAAGTTAACAGTGTAATGGTCATCAGCTAACCTCTTATTCCGATACCTCATTAAATGCAGCATGACCGTTGACGTATATTTGATACAACTTCCTTTCGAAACATTCCTCAGCTTCAAGTGGAAATCGCTTTCGCTTCAGATGAAACCAATTATATCAGAGCATTCAATCTTTTCCTCTCTTTTAATCTCTTCCGTCTTTCCTCTTTTGCACGCTTATTACCTCTTTTGTAAGATCGTTCCAAGAATTAGTCGAGCGCTCTATCGTCAAGTGGCGAGGGATGTAAACTCGAAAACAACTCTTCTGTTAACCTTAGCAATTTTGGGGAAAAGGACACTTTTAAGGATCTTCTTTTCTTGTTTCCTACCGAGCAGAGCGTATTTTCGGAAGGAGGCAAAATCGCGTCATTGCGCACGGCGTTTCCAGGTAATTTCTCTCTTCCTTTCACGCAGCTCTCTGCAAGCTGAAGATGGGCTTCTTGAAAAGGCTTTTCATTTCGTCCTTTGTGTCCACCGATTATGCTAAGATCCCTAGGTTATCCTTATCTCGATTTCGATGGGAGAATAGACGCAACCTGCATGGCCTTTCCCTTTCTTGGAGAATACACGGAGAAACTCTTCGCAAGTGAGCGCGAGATAATGGAATGAAGGGAATGAGAATGCACTGATTGCGATGGTCAAAGCGGCCATGCGATCAGTTGAGCTTCTTTGTCGGCGCACCAGGTCAGCCGATGGAACAGCAATGCAGCTGCCATGCCTTCAGACGAGTTCGATTTCTGAAACCAGCTAGTAGTTTCGCAATGATGGATGCAAAATTGAGTTATAAATCTTGGTTTACACATACGCAATCGAGGAGTTATAGGAAACATTCATTTGCACTGTCCTCGGTGTCATTGATCATGGTTGCTTACTTTGAGATTCTAGCACTCACGAAAATTCCACAATAGTTTGCGTAAGGCTTTCCCTCTTAAGAAAATCATAGAATTATTCGTGATGATGAAGAATACTCTTGCGGTAAAAGCGAGAGTAAGTATAATACAGCTTATCGATATTCACCTAGGTATTACGTTAATAATTCCCTGATATTTACTATAATGCTGTCATTTTCAATGAAAATATTAGCAGATTTTCTGATTCAGTATCGAAAATCTACTAGTGTGTTCATATTTTAGATACATATTCATGAACAGCTCAGGTATATCGAAGCAGTATTTTATATTTGGGGGTATATTATATTAGCATTGTTAGTTCGGTGCAGTTCCATGAAAATCCGAAAATTTGCAGGATGATTTGCAGATCTATCTATCATCAAGCAAGATACTGAAATGCATGAAACGTAATCGAAATTAGTTTAATTTCGTTTATGAATTAAGGAAGAATTTCCTACATCAACGCCGAATTCTTTCAAACATCTCAGTTTTAAGGAACAAAATATAATCAAATAGCGCGATTTCAAATCAAATACAGAGGAAAGTAAAATCCGTTCTTCCCTTTTTAGAAAGCTAGAGAAGTGAAAGGCCGTTACTTCTACTATTTTGGGTGTTTCCTTGGGAATGTATAACAAACATTGATTTTAGATGCTGATAACTTTCATTATTCACTTCATGCATTCGAAATAATTCAACATGCTGGCTCTATCCGCCCTCGAATCGTTTTTTCCATACGTCATTCTGCATTTCGGGAAACGCGTGTATTTGTACTGCGAGAGAAGATAACCGGATCTGGGAAAGGAAGAGTCCGGTGAAATGGAGCGCCGCCCTTTCATTCGGTTTGTGTGGAAGTCGTAAAATACTCCTTTTAGGCGTTTCACGCTCGCATGGAATTCGTCTAAGCGATATTAAGCGGATTGGGTGGACTGTGATGCACACAAAAAGAATGTGGTTAAGAAACCCGCCGCGAGATACATATGCTGTGAATAGAGAGAGAGAGAGAGGAAACACTTCCTTTCGTAGTTAAGCGGTAAACGTTCCATAAATGGGCTAATAAAGGCAAGACCGATAACAATTCCTATGGTCAACTCACCTAGAGATCTCTTCTCGTTCGAAATAAGTAAATATTTTCCATCCCGAAGGTGAGAATTTGTAGATGTGAGTTAAAAACGATTCTTGTCTCCTTCACGCTTAATAATGCGCTATGTATTTCGTGGGGAGAGGAAGAATTGTGCTTGGTCATCATCGTCATCGATTGCTTGATGCCAAATCCAACTCGATTCCAGCCTTTTTAGATTTTCCGATGAGTTTCATAATTGTTACGCTGATTTAGAAATAGCATATTCAAACATGAAAAAAGGGTAACTACTATTGATAAGTCTCCTTTATTCGGTAAACATTCGGATAACACTAGGATATCAAATCGTATTCCTTTCGCTCTGGTTTCCGCCTTGGTTCTAAGTAAAATACAATATTCCGGTAGAGTTCCAGTTTTGCTCCTCCTGTCAACGTCAAACCATATTTTTCTTTCGCTCTGACCATTGAAATGTTGCTCACTTCAGAGAGCTTTTATTTCTAGAATTTTCTATGTATGTTACCTTACAATTTTAAATGTTCCGGTTTTCAGTCTCTCGAATAATTGCCTAATGATGATTTTCGTTGTGAAATTCATATGTTACCCTCTGAAATTTATTTAACATGGGAGCTATTTCTTATTAACGTGAGCTACTCAAATTAATTAAGTAGATTTGCCCACTTTGTAAACGCTTCTAAAGAGTTTTTAAAGCAATTCAAACTATCGAAAAAAATAGATGGAGAACATTCTATGCGGGAGATACATTAATTTTTTCTGTGCTATGGCCTTCTGTAAAATAACTACCGAACGTAACGATTTCAAATACTTTGGAATGCAACTACGTCAGTACGCTACTACAACATAAAATGGATATACCTTTGCATTTCTGAATCGCATCACTGCTTTCGATTCCTTCCAATTCTCCTATTTTCCTTGTTTACGTCAAAGTAGTAAGTATCAGCCAGTAAAGGATGCGGCACAGGTGGGACTGTTAATTTTTATCTAAATCATTGAATTGGTTCAGCACTACTCGAAGCACGCAGTAAAATTAAGGAGCCCTTAAATTTCCAATCCATTTATTTTGACGAGGTTCCAATTAACATTCTATTTTCGATCCGAGGCAAGCTGGGCTCGAGATATACTTGCAACAAGTAGAAAACAATTCATCACAAATGTCAGCTCTCCTCCGATTCGTACGTGATCGCGGTAACGATATCGGCGCACCCGCACTACAAATGAGGATTTACGGCATTAATAGCGGTCGAATGATATTTTTCCTTCGGTTAGAGGGAAGTGTGTTGCGGAAAAAAATAAACAGTCGATCACGCGACCAGCATAAGGAAAATTCGTAGGCATCACGAGTAGCCAACTAATCAACTAATTGGTCGTAAGGGATGTACTCAAGGTAAGCAGGCTGATTTAGAAACGGAGAGATATAAAAGCTTCGGGAATAAAACGCGGTCATCTGGAATTGTGTCTTTATCAAAGGCGGGGCGGAAAAGGAGTCCATGTTTATGAGGGGATGGGACTGCCGGCTGAGGCCCTTTCAGATAAGCGCTAAACACTTTGTGTACCCTTCAGTTATTCCATCCTTCCTCAAAAGACAAACCCCATGGAAAAGACAAACAACCGCTTCCTCTTTGCCATGGAAATGGACTCTTTATCGTTCTCATTATTGCCTTTGTTATTGTTTATGTTTTCCGGTCATGTTCAACGCAATGGAATCAAAACACACCCTGCTGATAACAGATACATGATTTTCTTCTCTGTAAAAACCAAATAATCTTTGCGGTCGGGGTATGCGAAGATACGCTTGCGAGAATTGATGCTAGCGGCAAAAAAGTGATACATAAATGGCGTATCTACGTAGCAATGATTCAGGTTTAAACATAAATGAAATAAGAAAACAATATAATGCCAATTACTCGGAAAAATATCGATGAGATTTTTATTCTATGCACTGTGTATTTGTACAAGAAAATGAAATAGTAAGCCATTGTATAAGCTCTTGTATATGCCATTCTGGCCATTAGCTGCGCTAGTTTAATAGTTAATTGTTTTCCCTTTTATTCTTTCTTCCTTTTTATTTCCAATTATTATTTGGTATCACATGTTAACTTTCTGTGTCTTCGAACCCAAAAAAGCGTTCATTAGCAAATCTGAAACAGAATCTTAAAGAGGATATTTCACAGTTGAGAATGCCACTCGTTTTTTCATGTTTATATTTAATTCTCCTCTGAAAATTACCGATGAAAATATAATGTTAAGCATTACACAAACTGAGAGGACACCAGAGAACCAGAGAATAACCGTTCAAAATAAATTTACCATACTTCTAAGAAAATATAAAAGCTATTCATTGTAAGTGGATTTATTTGCTGTTAAATCGATAGAGGAAACACATTGTATTTTTTTTTCATTACACCCCATAAAAACTCTTATAGCCATGCACTTCGTAACGAAAATGTAGGACAGGTGAGCAATGCGTCGATGAATAAAGAAATGTAGTCCCCAGGAAGCAATGCATCTCCATCACTTCCAGTTTCTACTGGATGCTCATATCGTAATTTGGACTCGTCCACATTGGCTAAGGGCCTTTCGCTGCTACGATACTTTCAATTAGAAGATTTCTGGGCGTCCACTGAATAATGCTGCTTCTAGTTTTTTCTTCAGCTTCGAGATGAAAGGGATGAGAGCAGCAATGGCGTTAGAATTAGAGCCGTTCGTACCCTCGTCCTTTTCTATT
Organism: Pachydiplax longipennis; assembly: GCA_036926295.1. Lineage (NCBI taxonomy): Eukaryota > Metazoa > Arthropoda > Insecta > Odonata > Libellulidae > Pachydiplax > Pachydiplax longipennis. The sequence continues at coordinate 27,140,375 of JAVFKF010000012.1, forward strand.
GACCTAAACCTTAATTTACCTTCGCTCTTTCACACATTCTTACTGATCAAGCACAAAAGCCTCCGAGTATCCACTTCCCTCATCCGCCTTTTAAGAAGCTCTCCCATCAGACACCCTCCAAACAGCCTTTGGTCACTCATAAATCGCCACCCGAAGCGTCAACAAACACGAGACGGCCTCATTCCACGGGGGAAATGGAGGGAAAGACAAACGACTTCATCGGGAGCCAAACTGAGAATTAAATTTCGATCTCCTCTTGAGCCATAATCAACCCTAAATGTGTTGCGGCATAATTGATACAATCGCTACGAAAAGCGTGCAAAAACTAGACGGTGAAATTTTTCGAGCGATTTTCTTTGGAGTTGAAAATCTGATGTCTGGGTATAAATCTATTCATGTATTATACTAAACAAAGTACATCATACCGTTTGCGTATATCTTTATAAATAATGTAATGTCGACCTCGTTTGTAGAGCGGTCCAGGGTTCAAGTTTTGGCTAGCCGAATTTTTTCGTGATTGTCCTATGACTGCATATATATATGGGGCTTTATTTTAGTTCTTTTTTATTACTATAGCCCCAATTTTAGAGATGGCCTTCGCGGATTACTTTTTCATCGGATTCTTTCTTGAGGAATTGAGGCTTTGGATCAATCCGCAAAGGAGTTGTTCTGCTATCTTTTCTCTGTATCTTAATCTACCTTAATCCAAATAAATAATTCTCAAGAATCTAAAGTAATAATTAGTAATGCTAATTCATATTTAAAATTAAAAAATATCAAACAAATAGAAATATTTACAATGTAAATGTATAAACTTTTCTGTTGCTTAAAGTTAACAAAGACATTTCTGAAAATAAACTGTAATTAATTAGCGATAAATTTATTATTACTCACCAGTATTTATTCGAGAAAATTGATTCTTCCTAAAGAGCTTCGGGCTATGAGGGCGACGACCTGAATGCCTTGAGGAGAGCAACTCAGGACCGCGTACACTTTTAAATAGTTACGGCTCGAGCATCATTTAAATTTCCGAATAATTTTTCCGCCTTTTCGAGCGATTCGTCTCGGCGCCCTTTCAGCCACAATGAGAGAGAGAGGGTTTATCTAGTCGCCGTATCACCGGCCCAAAATATCGCTCCAGTTATAAACCGGGCGCATAAATCACGCAAACAAACATGACGCCATTGCCATCGGATTTATTGACCTTGGACAGAATCCCTGTCCCGATCCGCGCAGACGGACTCCATTGCATCCTCCACCTGCCTTCCATTTGAATTACGACAAAATGGCCGAATTCGGGCCGAGAGAGGCAATCGGGCTATTTTGGAGGCGATGGACTAGTTATTAGAGAGGGGGCGGAATGGCATTCCCGTGGATTACTCCTCGGAGAAGAGAGGCCTCGTAAAAGCGGAGTCTATTAGTGCTAAGTAAGAGGGAAGACGAGAGGGGTGCGGTGATTGAGTTTTCGGAAGCGTCAGAATCGGAGACAGAAACGTAGAAGGGAGAGTACGAAACCAGACGTAGCGCAAGTGAAGTCGGTGCCGACTAAGAACCAAATTCCTGCAAAAAGTGCAAATCAATAGATTAACTGCGTAACTGGAGATGGTCGTAGGATAAAAATTTTCCGTAAAATGTCGGAATGGATTGATTTGGTCATCTCCTTTTTGCTTAAATAGGCTTAAATGCTTACGGCTAACGTTAGTCCATTGACGTATCATCTCCGATAATCATTATCTCAACATAAAAATCATAGAATATCGTAACATATATTAATTTTCAATAATAGGAGATATTTCCATAGTTATATCCATCGGCATCAGCTGGGCACTAAAATGGGAAAGGGGAAATTTGGGTTTGAGTCCCAGTCATGTCGACAATTTTTCACATGTTTCTCCTTAGATTTCCAGCGAGCTAACGTGCAAGGTATTTATACCTTTCCCTCATCTATGGGATCATTAAATTTCGTTGAGTCAGTAAGAAGAAAAGTTACTTTGTTATGGTTATTGTGCAGTGTTTCCTAGCCTGTGGGGTGAGTACCATAAGTTGAAGTTGTGTCAGTACTATACTATACTAACTAGGCCAGAATTACGTGCGAATTTATTTTCAAAGAGATATGGACGCTTCTAAGGAGTATCCCTCCTGCTGGGAGCGTTAATAGCATTGAGTAACTCGTGGAATAAAAACTCATTAAATATAGAACACTTTTGACCAACACCAACAAATTTTACTGAAAATACAAGGATTACTATACATACGCACGAGTAGTTATAATCTCGTTTTGGCTTAATCTAATCCTTAGATCTACCTTTGAGTTATCAAAAAACTGATAAGAACATAAAAATAGAAACGCTGAGATCTCGGATTCATAGAAGCAAATCCAGTTCGTTAGCTGCGGTGTTTCCATGGTAACCATCGTGAAGTGATACGCACATTTCCGTAGCAAGAAACCACTCACGTTTGCTGAGACAGGCGCCTCGACTTCGAGAGCAAAACAGTAAGTGCAGTCAAACAAAGTTTTTTATTAGAGCCGTTCATTTATTCATTGTTTTAATTTCTGAATACTTCTCGAACTCATCCGAAGTTGTACACCTTTCGCTGCGGCGGCCTTTTGAAAAGAAATAGCCCGAGGAAAAAAGGGAAGGGAAGCGCGTGTGTGTTTTTAGTCGGCGTTGAATAAGGTTCGGCTTTTAACAGACGGAAGAGCCCTCGAAAGGTGTTGCTTTCATAGCGAGACAAAAATTGGAGGAGAATGCCTTCGGAAAAGTTTCCCAAGAATTGTATAATTACGGGAATCGGGGCAATTTGGAGTCTTTATGACATAATGAATATTGAATATGCATGATTTCTGTGAAAGTAAAAACGAAGGGGAAGGCTGGGATAGTTTTTTTTACACTAATAATTTCCATTTCTAATAATCAGACGGAACACCGACTTTGTAGTTCAGCTGTGAACCGTCTTAAAAATCAAATCTTATGTTATGTTTTTGATAGCTTAAACTTTGTTATCAATAAATCTTGAATTACATATTTATAATAATTATACACCGATATGTAAACTTAAGATTTATATTGCCTGGAATGTTCTAATCATAATTCAGTATATATATGCCACATGTGGCGAAGAGTATTTCTACAAACGTCAATTTAACGTTTTATTGTTTAATATTTAGCTTTACGAGAAAATTATTGTTTCAACGACCATTCCAAATTTTGAAAAAAAACTGCTTTCTAATAGGCGACATTAATATTTTACGCCTACTCATAAACAAAGCCATAAAAACTACAGGATGAGCAACTCAAATGATAAATTATGATTTAAAATTATCAACCAAGAGGTGAATACCAGATTAAGATGAAATTAGGAAGCTAGTGAAGCTGGGAATTAAATGGCTGGCCTGTTCTCCCTTCCGTTGAGGTAACATTGGAAAACTATCTTTAAGAAGCCTTGGGGCGATTAGAAAAATGGTGAAAAGGTGGACTAGGTTTCAGAGTGAGGGGAAAAATTCGGAGGGTGTTTGGGAAGGGGCTGCGGTAATGGGGTAAAGCACTTCTTGAGGAGTGGGTGAGGAAAGAGGAGAGCGGTTTAAGAGATGCGGGTACTTAATTTTAGGATGCTCTTTAAAGGGAATGGCTCTCGGAAGCATCTCAGGAGACACGGGGCGAAAGTGGGCAATATCTTCTCCATTTTCATAGCTAATTGTATAAATTCAGCTGTTCCAATTTCTCAGGTAGTTTTTAGTTATTAGCGAATGTTTTTATGATTGCGAATCAAAGCCACAGGAAGTGCTGAAATAAAAACTGTTGGCTAATTATGACAAGGAGTATAAGTAAGATCGTCAGCATCATTCACCACAGCATATTCATCCAAGAAAGTAGTGTGATAAAAACTACTTTCGGGGAAAATCGAGATTGCCTCCTCTTCCATGCAAGAAGGATATACTATAGATAGAGTGAGGAAAATTAAAAGCATTTTAAAGATGAGAAGCTTACTCTAAGCTTAGTGAAACGAACCCCCAATAGACACTTCCTTTAGGAAAATCATTGAGAAGAACAAGGGGAATCCCACGTATACTAATAGATTAATTTGTTAATGAGATAAACTTTACGGTATAACAAATAATGCTAATATTTTATAATTAGTAATGTAATCGTAATCAAAATAATAAAATATGATACAAATTAAATATTATACGGAATAGAGTACGTATTAGTTGCACAGGGAATCGATTCCAACAAAATTATCGATATGAATCACATAATAATAATTTTATTGAACAATAAATACGTGATTTTACTGTGTTTTTAAACAGCTCTTTAATGAGCGTTGACAGTTTCCATCATGTTCAATGTTGGGTGTATTGGCTACAACCTTTAAGCAATACTCATGATGCACTAATGTAAGCTTTTTCTGCGGTGTAGGAATGAGCTATGGCACAATACGCTTAAGTATTAACACTTCGAAGGGATTTCGGATTCAAATACGCCATAATTCTATGATTACTGCGATCGTTGGCAGGCCAATTTGTAATCCTCGATGTCTTACCAAAGCACTAGCGAAGTCTTGACGCGTCTCTTTATTTACGATCGGAATGAGAGTTTTTGCGTTGTTGGGAAAAGAGGCTCAGTAGTCAGTCCTGCGGCAGGAGAACGTTTTAAGGGTCATCTGGGGTGAAATCCATAAAGAGGGATGGGGCCATGTGCCCGAGGGACTGCTGTTGCAGACGCCTGGGGGAGGCCGAAGGTCAGGGATCACGCGTGCTGATCGTCATTTCTCCAGCCCCAAATCATGACAGTTGATGAAGATCCGTTCGTCTGCCTAAAAACTTAACTCAGCGTTTATTATGTCAACCAAAAAGGCTTAGCTACGTCTAATATAGATTCCTTCGGACGAAGTTTCATCAATGTTTAACGAGATCCATCTGTAAGAGATTGGTAGAATATCCATGCCTCTCTCAACGGAGAATAAACACAGATCATGAGTCGTAAAAGACAAAATGTAGGCTTCTGGAAGGGCTTTGACGTGCGGTCACAAGCGCAATTCCCCCCAACAGTTTAAAGCTTTGATAAAAGAGAGCACTTCTCAAAATGGATACTAAAACATTTCCAGATATTTCCGCTATTTATACACAAGATATTGAAAATTTTCAAGCTCATGTCCGATTTAAAAGGGGTTTACTAAATGCGTCCACGTACTTAACTTACGAACCACTCATGAAAACTATATCGCTATTACGGCTTCATTTTTATTTTTTATGCATAAATACATAAATTAAAGTATTAATTTAAAATTACGTGGACTCATCATATCCAAATTAAAGTTATGGCTTAGCTATTACTCCTATTCATGCTACGGCGAGTGACGCTATCAACAGATGACACCTTTGGCTTCAGCCGGAGCTTTTTCGGGTGACTCTTCTGTTTACTGTCTCCGTCGCAGAGTCTGAGTTATCTTAATGCAGAAGGGGAAGATGTGAGAATCCTTCCCGTCTTTACTATCGCCCATTCACTTTCAGTCAAAGCGGGGGGCAACATAAAATAGCTCGTCCCTATCATCGATCATTATGGGCACTCAAATACGAGTTTCAATACTGAATGTCATAATAATGATAACAGTATCCGAAAATCTAAAAGTAAGGAGATTTTGAGAATATAAATAGTACCTGCGACAAAATGTGATTTTATTTAATCTATGTTGAACATTTATTCGTCCCTCCAAAATTTAGTTGCGTTGTTTTGCTTCTTTTTGTACAAACATCTTTACCGCGTCGAGTATATCTTTAACGATAGATCCTTAGCAGATAGGTAAGGCTTACTCTTACATGTATTTTCTATAACGTAAGATGGATTTTGAAGAGCCAATTGGGCATTCATCTACTGCCAAACTGTAAATTAACGCGAATCGGACTAAGAATATCTGAATAGTAAAATTTTGGGGGTTAAAATGATGTATACGTTCGCTGAAACATAAATAAATTTTACTTTCATTCTTCCTTACCCGCTCTATACTATATGATTTGTGTTACCACGTAGAATTCTGCTTGTCATTTTTAAATCGGTTTATCTTCATGAACTTAGGGACGTATATACCTACTATTTCCATGGGTTTATTCTGATGTTTAGAAGAAAATAAACCTCACCTTGGTGACAACAGCAGTGATCGTAATGCCGCTTCTTTCCTCACATTTTTATTTCGCTATTTTTCCTCTGGGCTTAATCCATATCGTTAAACGGGAAGTAATAGATTTTTTCCGAAAGATCGTACGAGGATTCATTACCGATTGTTAGGGTTGCTCTTTGAATTGTTGATCTCGAGACAGATGCGGAGAGTAGCATCCCCGTCTTCAATTTGCATTTCTCCGTGGATAATTCAGCCTTGAGTGCGGCTGCAAGAGAGGCGGGGAAGACCACCAAGATTGAAAATGAGACATTACGATGCGCGGTTGTTATGAACGCACGCTCTTGCTATAATCGTGCGGTCGAAATGGGGAGGGGGTTGTGGGGAGAAAGGCCTTTTGATTGGGCACTGGAAGTAAAGTGGTGGATATAGTGATTCGTGGTTGGCTGCCGATGGAAAGTATGTACCCTGCTCTCATCTCTACACCTCTGGATCCTTCCGATTATATATATTATCGTAGACACGCTAGATGAAACACTGACAATCTAAGAGGCCTTAGGGTCGGTTTTTTTTGTATCCGAAGAGGAAAGTTTTGGAAATTTTCCATTGATCAGCACTATGTTGTCAATTATCGATATATGTTATGGATTATTAGTAGCGTTCCCTGAAGGTATTTCCCACCAAAATTCATTAGAAGAATCTTCATTTTATAACAGATATTAGAATTAGCAGTTCTTATTTCGTAATGAATAAACAACGACCATTTTCAATCCGAAAACTAATCAATTTAGTTGTTATCATTATAAACGCTTTTGCGAGTAGAAAATCACATGCCAAATCTAAGCATTCTCTACAGGAATATGGAGTTAATCTTATTTGAAAAGAATTTCATAACAGGAAAAAAACTCTATTCACAGGTGTTGCATATTTAACAGAACTTGCATATTTCACAGAATTGCATATTTAACAGTCTGTGGCATAGGGGAGAAAAGGGGAACGTGCTCCCATTCAGAACCAACACCAGAGAGGGTTTTTATACCTCTCTTTAAAGTATATTATCTGCTTCAAGTCCTTTTAAGATAAACATTAAAGGTCGACATTCACTAATTTTCCTGCTATTCTAACACCAAATATTTTTTTATTTTCCAAAAGTCTTCCTACACCTAAAATGATTTTCCGAAAAAAATGCAGTGTCCCATTGAGATAATGTCTAGATACGCTTCCGATAAGAATTGCTATTCAACAGATCCTATAGACCCCATAAAGAGCCCCTTGATCTCACTCCAGATCGCTTACTTGGTTACGGCAGTCGTAGATCAACAATCCCTAAGTCCAGAGAGAACCCTCCGCATCATTCGGGCGGTAATCGAACATCCTCGTGGGCCTCAATTATTAGGTCTTCCCCATTCCTAAAGCCATTCCACGAGGCATTCTGAACAGCCCCCAATGGGTTGGGAGGGAACCCATCCGAAGTACAAAGATGTTATTATTTTTACGCCCCCCCAAGGTCACTGGGCAGCAGATTGATTCTCCTCTTTCCGCCCCCATCGCGCATGCGCCCTTTAATCTTGGGCGCTTTGGGGGCGGCGGCGGGAGGCCGTGGCGCCTGCGGTGCGAAGATTGGCGAGTCGGGGGCGGAGGGGGCGGGGCCATCCACGTGGGTGGGATAACCGGAGGCGAGGAGGCCTCTTCTTGGCCAAGTTGTCCGTTGGTCATTGGATTGGTCCGTTGTTGTGGTAACTGTTTATGCTCGGGTACTCTTTGAAATTCCGATCGAGGTGTTTGCTCACGAGGGGCAGTGGGAATACAGAGATGACTTTGATTAGGCCATTTCTGAATTGAAAAGCGATTGAAGTGCGTTTGCAGAGTGAAATGATGTTTACAAGATACACGAATATGCTGATTTTTGGGAAGCGAAAATTCATCCCATAGTTCTTTGTATAATAACTGAATAGGGGTAGCTCCTGGTATTTAAGGCACTCGGATTATTTAATGCTGATGTACTAGATAACTTTGATTTGATTCATTATCATATTCATGTAAAAGAAGTCATATGTAGTAGAGCTATTTTTTGCTTATTTAATCTTACTTCAAATGTAAATACTTCACAATTGCATTTTAAGACTATAAACTTAAGCTGTAGAATCGTACATCTTCTTATGTCGTGGCTTAGAGATTTACAATCATGATATTGTTTATCTAATATTGAAAGAAATTGACATTGGTATCATTTCGGGGTTTCGTGAGTAAAAACTGTACCATAATAACGGATGCACACATTTATCAAATAGAATCGGATGTATCAGGAACCTACATTACAATTTTGGAGGAGTCGGTTACGCAAATCTCTTCCGCAAAAATTTGCTGCCTAATATATAGCTATTCTCCGTTATTTTTTTCTGGAAATATTACAAATGTTAATGGAGGATACCGATTTCCAACATCTAACTGGCTTATAGTGCAGTTTCGTCAAATTAGGTTCGACATATTATGTTAGATCAAATTAGGTTAGACTTTGCTATGAATTTTAACCAAATTTGATCATTAACTGTATATATTCCATTCAATAATTCACACTTACAAACAATTAAAAATTCTTTAGCGTATATCATGACAAGCCTTTATTTTATGATAGTTGCGCAAATAAAAGCTCTTGGTGTAAATTCGAATTAAAATTTAAAATTCATTGAAGCTCAAGTCTCTCGATACGCCATCAACAAAATTTATTCCGTCATACATGCAGAGCGCGACATGCATCGGCCATAACCGGCCATAGAAAGATATGACTTCGCGTTCTGAATGCGGACCAGAAAGAAAGAAATGTCCTCCAAAGGAGCAAAAAAACGCATTTTCAAACGTGGATTCGAGCGGCGATTTCAGCCGTCATGACAAGTTATCTGTCCCGACTTCAAGCAGCAGCAGCAGTTGGAAAGTGTGGGAGGCGCTTCCATTCCATTTTCCTAGCCACCGCTTCCAATCTCCGCGGATTCAATAAGCGATATGTGTGACGCGGGCGTTGAAATCTGGAAGCGAGAGAGCCGCTCGGGCAGCGTGAAAGCACGACTGCCGTGTCGCGCTGTTTGCTCCAGATATTCATTATTGTCCCGAGAAAAGCAGAGAGACGTGCGCTGAGGTGGAGTTTTTTACACGGTGACAATAAATCAATCTCCAATGGCACCGTATTTACGATCTCTCTCTTTGAAAGTGCGCTGCTTCGATAGGAAAGTGGGCGGGGAGAAGTGCGCGGAATGGGAAAACATAAGGAGGTGATTGGGGATGAAGGATTCTCAGTGACGCGCACGCGGAAACGAGCGGTGGAAATAATGAGAAATTCCGCATCGAAGAAATTGTTGTTGGAAGAGAAAAGAAGCCGTGAAAACTAATTGCGAGCGGACGGAAAATGGAAGCTGTCGACAAATGTCAGCGGTGCATTCGTGTGGTTGTTTTTGTTTTGAGATTGTTTACTGTTTCGAGTCGTGGTTGTGAACATACAGGAGAATATGTAGAGATGATAAATTACATGAATTATATATATTATATACATCATATTGATAGAGCTTACGCTTTCATCAAGGAAATCCATGAGCATGTGAAGATTAACAACTGTCTCTAAGAATTGAAAAAGAATGATCTTGTTTCCAGCTTTATCTATATCGAAAAATTTACCGTCATCATATCTTTTTGTTGTCAGAATCAGAAATTAATTTAAGTCGTAGTGAATAATGGTATGGACGCATAAATTATCCTAATGGAGCAGTTACAAGACGCAACTTCATAGCAATACATTAAGGTGGCGTTCTATTAACAGAGACTTTAATAAATTTAGCATATCTGCGTGGATGTAAGTGTAACTGTTGGCGTTGATTGGGGTGAGTTTAGATACAGCGTTTTGAATTAATGTTTTAAGAGATGTGAAATGAGTAAGAAAAAATAAATGAGCAAATACATATATGTAAATTTCTGCAAGCCCCTTAACTCATCCGGAGGTGCGACGAAGGACACTTTAGTCTCTACTCACAAAAGTTGTTAATAATATGTTACCGTAGTTGGTAATGTGTCACTCCCTTTTGCTTTGAGGACAATACCTTTCCAATTCCAATTATTTTTAGTCTCATTCGTAAGCAGTAAGGGTGGAATCGGCAATATGCTCTTCACAGTTTTCATTCCCATTTTCACGGCTTTTGCTATACCACTATCCAGTTTCGCTACCCAAAAGATAATGGTAATGAAACTGTCTTTTCCATCGAATCATATCCATAAAAATTAGACTCTATTAGGGATCGGTCCTAGTGAATTTCTGTTCCAATGTCGAGAATCGGAGGTCAGTGGTGTATCGAATAAATCTCGAATTAGATTCCGACACAAACCAAAACAACAACTTCCACGAAAAGACGTCTGGACCCAAAGGGGCGTATAGGCATAGTTCCGATTCCGTGTCTGGCCGTCATTACGAAAACTTTTGATCCGAAACGGCCCCCGTTGGAGGACACTCGGGACAATCACTCAAAATATTTCTATCTCATCGACATTAACGACATATTTCCTCAGTTGCTTAATAAATATTTTCCGTGGAATGATAGCGAGGTCATGGGAATGCCTGGAACAGCCTATTTCCCAAGGAATGGTGAAGGGGGTGGGCGGACTCTGAAATCCTTCCGTTATAAATCACGAGACAATGGACAGAGGCATAGCCGACTCACATATTTTATATGCTCGGGTTATGACTAGCCTCTGGTAGATTGGGATCACGGTGGGAGGGATCTTGGGGAGCGAGAGGTGGATTTGGGGGATCTGGGGTGGGTTGTGAAGAGGGCAAATCGATGTATCCATGAGAACTCGCATGAAAAATGCCTGTCGCACTGCGAAATGAAATAAAGCTAAATGCGGTGACACCGCCGAGGGGAGACGTTTCGGGTGGGTCAGTTATGTATCGACGTCTGTCGATATCTGAGATCGAAAGTGGTCCCTGAAGGCGTTTGGAAACTTGTACTCTGATGGGAGAGAAAAATTAAATAAACAAATGGAGCGCGTCTTATTTTAATGAGATTAAGGAATAATTAAGCCTTGAAAAAAATGTGTTAAGTTCAGAATTTAGATATCGGCTGGGATAACACGAAAAAAATAGGCGTAAATAAATGAGATAATATTGCAAATTCATAGAAATTACTATCCCAATTAAAATGTGTTTTTCATTATAACCAGCTATTTGCAGATGTGACCAATATATTACAAATTATAAACTCTAAAAAAATGAGAGTTCATATTTGAGTTGAAAGGACTTCTCCCTGAAGAGTTTTCTCTCTTTTTTGTCAGAGAAATTTCAGGGTCTTTTAGCCATAAAAGTTATCACTAGAATCCGTATTCTCATCCAAATTTTCCCTGATAGAGCAGTAATTTTATGAGAATGAGACGATTAGCAGGCAGGGTACATATGTAGATGTAGATTAGTAATTACAACTGAGACTTATCAAACATTTAGAAACTCATGATATAGTATCACTGATTATAAATTTTATAATAGCGAAATAAAAATTACATTTAATCGCTTCACACTGTGGTCTTCACTAACTATATCGATAAATTCTAATGATTACTCTTTAGCAGAAGTAATCTTCATAATAATAACAAACTCGCTCATTTTTATACGAGTAGAGGTCTTCAGTGGGATCTGTGTAACAGCAATCTCAAGCGCGTGTCCTTTCCTTTTCTTAGAAATGAAATCCTACCTGGAGGTTTTCTTAGAGTTTTACCCCTTCGCTTGATGAATGGTTCGGTAAGGATGATTGATTGTAGAAGACCATGCTTTTCATCGATATAATTTAAATAAAGCATTTGGTGTGGCTAAAATTCGTCATGAATTCATGGCGCGGGGAAAAGATAAATGTATCCCTTGTAATAATAAGAGACCAATGGCAAGGAGTCCAATAAGGCAAGGAGATGAGGAAGTAAACTTTACTGTTCTGTTTACAGGCTATTCGAAAATAATTCACCTTTGCAAAGGTTTGAAGAATTTAGTTCACAAGATAATTCGGTTTTAATATTTTCATTTATACGATGGACACCATAAATAGCAGACAGAAACTACAATTTTTAAAATTTTATCGAATGAGAACCGATTCCATTTGAGGGAAAGTGAGTCATAAAAGAAAGGTGGTTGAAGATTCGGGATAATAGCCGAAATGAGCTGTCTCCAACGTATCATTTGCCTCCTTTCAGAACTTTTTCTAAGCGTGTTTTCTCCCTACTCTGAGGGCTTTCCAAATCACACCATTCCGGAGAGATTTTGTGCCGGAAAGAGTCATTTCCATTTGTTCGACTATATAAATACCACACACGGGTGAAATGTCCGACAGGTAGAAAACTCACCACCCTTAACTCAAAATTTGAAGCGACTGGCGAAATTAACATAATACACCCGTCCAAATTTATTCGAATCCTAGGATATAATTCCAGCCGACCCTCGGCCATATGAATTCATAACCGACGGAGACATTCTGCCTCGTCACCCGTTTTAGGAATTGAAAATTAAGGCTTTCATTAGCGGAGTTATGGCCGGGCTTTATTCATTCTCCCGATGTCATATACCCACGGCATTTATTTCCTCGCCTCCGAAAGCCTTCCAGGAAATCTAAATAACCTCCGCAATAATTCACACGATCTGATAGTTCCCATTTGCCTCACAGGTTGACTAAGAAGTATGCGTCACCACTCCTCTCCATTAACTCCATCGTCATTCCTTCCAAATCTCTTCTCAAAAGACAGAAAAAAAGTGGAAGAAGGGCCCGTCCTTCCCCTTCTCGCCATCAAAGTCTCCACGTCAGCCACACATTCACCCAAGGTCACATGCGCTAATTAGGAATGCTTAGAGGTCGCTATGGCCTTCTGCCATCCCAGCAGTCGATCCTCCATCCAGACCCAACTATCTTAAGACATGCCTTTACCTTCTAACATCTCCTGGCGGTATTTTTACAGCCGGGCCAGAGGAATCTGGCCGAGGGATAAATGCGTGTACGCTGGAAGTGACTGAGTGGGAATGGGAAGGGTCGAAAAAAAGCAAGAATTAAGGGCGGACTGGAATGATTTGCCTTATGGTTCGGAGGCCTGAGATCATCCTTTCTCCCTGGTGTCGTGGGCGGGGCAGTGATCGTTAATATGCTCCCTTCCAATCCTCTTTGTCTCTATTACTGTTTGGACTATTCTCACTTTCCTGACCTCTTAATTAATTTTGTCTTTCGTTTCGACACATTGAGATTGATTTGGGAATTTCTTTAGGGCAGGGTAATCGATTATGGGGGATGCATTTCCTTCCTCTTTCTAGCTGACGGTGCGGTTCAACGAAGTGTATCGCAGGTTTGGCGAGCACTACTTAAACCAATAGGTTGGGAGTAGTAATGGATATTTAAGATGAAGGTTAATGGAAAAATTATTGATATTAGATTAAGATTTAATTCATAAATACGTGAGTAGAATAGGTTTTTGATAACCATTAAGCTATTGGTTTTTTCGGGGACTTCAGAGAATTTATTTCATTTCCTCTTGCATTCTTTTCATTCATGATAAGTTCAAAAATCAATTTTAATGCTAAGAGGACCTGAATAATCATAAGATTCAAAAGAACTATGAGAAAGCTGTCCTAGCTTATTTTCGACAATACTTAATAGGAAAAATCAATAATTCTGCCGAACTGCAACTTTCTATTTGTTATCCTACGGTAAAAACGCGGTATTTTGATAAATCTCTCCTCTTAGAGAAGATGTCTAGAATACTGAACAAATATCTAGAGACCTGTGCTACCTATTTTGATACGCGTAAAAAAATACATCTTTATGTTTCGACGGAGACATTAAATTTTTAACATTCTTTAATTTATCATTCTTAAAATTTGCAACATTCTTGAACCATCGATTTTAATGCTAATTGTTTTAAGATCGTGCGCACATTCACATGAAATTATTAGTGGAACTGTCATCCACGATCAATCGTAAGCAAGCAGCACGATCGATCGTTCTAATCACTGATGTCGGTTCCATCCTAGAATCGAAACCCTTTGGTCAATTTATTTCCACTCCTTGGCGCATGCCATGCACGGGTTTCGGGTGTGAGTCAAGCAGCAAAATAGCAGTAAACGGACCCCTTAACATCCCAGCTATCTCGAGCCCTATTCGCAGTTTTGACGAAAGAAACATCTCGCAAGCGAGAAACTTTCCATCGCATAAATAATGGACGCATTCTATACCACATTCCATCAGCAATCATCAATGAAATCTCTCGTTTAGAGAACTGCGTGGAAGTATACGAGGGAAGATCGGTGAGTGAGCGGGGGAAGTGGGTGCTCGAAGAGCATTCCTTTCTTTATTTGCAGGAAGATAGAAACCAGTGGAGAGGAGAGGAGATAAGATAGCGCCGAGGTCTGCTCTTGGTCTGGGGCGAATAAAAATAACGAATTTTTCATAGGATAAGAAGAAAAAGCAATGCAAAGAGCGGTGCGGAGGGCGAGCGGTGGGAGTAATTTATCGCCGTCGCAAGATGAGAATGGAAGCATGAGGTCGAGAGGTGAATGCGTGTGGTTCTGTTCCTCCCTCCCTTCGCAGGTGCTCACCATTTAAGAAGGCCGCCGCGAAGAACATAGAAAATAGGGAAATGCAGACGCGCTTGCATAAGTTTAATTTGCTCCGCTGAATTCATTCTAAACCTCGAGAACGGATTATGCTAATTTTGTGCTGAATTAACAGGGAAGAGGTTCATTCGACCGCGGAAGCTTCTTTTGGGATTTAATGCGTCAACTTGAAGTATTTCAAAAAAATGATCTCATTTGTAGAGACTGCAAAGGGCTCTACTTCAAAAACGCATAACTCACAATATATGGAAATTATTTTTACTTTAATTAATATATACTTAACCAATAACAACAATTTTTCCGTGTAATCGATGCGAGATGATCTGAACTCCCAAATTCTTCCGCTAAATTATTTGCTGTACCAGAAGATGGCTTAAAGACAGAAATAGGTTGTTTATTTAAAAAATTGGGGGAGCATAGAAGTGCAAGTTTCTTTATTAAACAGTTCTCTTATCTGTTTTGCATCATACTTTTAGTAAATAAAATTTTTCAAATTGGGTTGAATGAAAGAACGTGATTTCTCCAACATTTCGCGGTATAGTAACCATCTCTCGGATACACAGTTTAAAATTAACTGGGATGCATGAATTAGCAATCTCTATCTAATGTCATCTATTTCTTCCTGATCTAATTCTTCGGTAAATTGAAATTTTCGCCGTTTCTGTTTCTAAATAAATAAAACATGTAATCACAATACAGCGTATGGAACTTAGATCTCTATTTCACCTCGTTGCCGCGCTTCGGATCCAAGATAAAAACCCATCTCGCCGCAATCATACTCGGATAATTCGCGGAAACCGCCAACTGTTTCAGAAACTGGGGCAGATGTCTAAAAATACTCAGAAGCAGGGATCCATTCTCGATCGATCTCAATAACACCACCATCAGAGGATCCGCAGGGACCGCAAAACCACAAATGTGGAGGTAATAGACTTATCAAGATGTCTCCATCGGCTTTCGCGCTCTTTTCTTGTTTTTGCGGTATAAAGTGGAGGGATCGCGTGGGTGTTATTACCTCCGCCGCTAAAAAAAAGATCACACGTCGTTGAATGGTTTTCGTGGTCATATCTTGCGGTCGCCCCCTGGAGCTCCATTCCCACGGCGGCGTCGAATGCGGGGCCACCCACGCCGGCGACCACATTCGACTCGCTATTACTACCGCTCTATTTGACCACCCGTGGAGCCCTCTCTCCTTCGCCGCGTGAAACAAAGCGAGAGAATAGCACGCGTACGAACAGCGAAGCTGGCTATTGGAAAATGGCTCCACAGAGCTTTCTTTCTCTGCCGCCACTTACCCTCAGAGGCACTGAAAAATGTTTCCCCACCGAGAAATATCATTCGCTCGCCATGCTGAATTTATGTAACGTGACCCAAGTTAAAAATGTTCTGCGGCGAAAAATTTTTTTCGATTGATTATGCAGTCAGTCCGATTTCCAATTCCTATGCGAAGTAGAAAACTGGAATAATGCTTGATATCTCTTGTCTTTCCTTCAGAAGTAGGTTAAATACAATTTAAAGAGAAGAAGGTTATAGACAAATTATCATTTTAAAGAACTCGCTGAAAATTAACGACAAACTACTTATGTGTATAACACTGGTGAGACATACAGTAATAGAGAGGAATACACTTGCGAGAGATTCCAATTGCAATTAGACTTCGATGAAAGCGATCCTGGGTTCGATTCTCCTTGAGATCCGGATGCGACATAACTTTAGCTGCCGAAATACTCTTGAAACCAATTCTATTTACTACAATTGAAAAGCGTAGAATTTTGAATGTTTTATGAAGATTTCAGGCTCCGCTAATCGAACTCCAGCCATTGATGAAATTAGTGAAATTTTTCTGTCTGCAAGGCATTAAAACGTTCAGATGATCGGTGATCGGCTTTTATAGCATTGAACGATTCCTCTACAAAGATAAATCTCGAAACATAAGTTCAAATCAGAATCGATCGCAATCAAAGAAAAATATTATCTTCGACTTACCTTCACCGAACAACTCTCAGAACGAATTGAATTTTTATTAAGACATAATAGCGTAATTGACCGCACAAGGTTTCGAGCTAAGAAAAATTGTAATGATCATCACTAACCATAGACGGCAAGGAGAGATTTGTTATGAAACCCAACCTCCCTTTCGAAATGCGGTAAACCATCGCTCGAAAAAAGGAAGATAATGCCGGATAACAACAGTTCTATTTCCTCTCCGGTTAATGAGTGCCTTTCTCGACTGATACAGATGTCCTTTAAATTGGATCTCCCGAAATTAGAGAGCAAAAGGCACTGTGCCAATTACACGGAGGCCCCGCTCAACAGGAGGAAAGAGGACATTCGTTTGACACGGAATTGCTCCCACTTCCTTTGATAGGAGGGAATTTCAATCGGGATAGGAGGAACGAAAGAGGTAAGCGAAAGAAATATGAGGAGAAGACGTGGGAGCAAAGGGCGCCGTTAGAATGGCACAGGGGTCTTCAAGGAAGAGGTGTGCGGTGGGTTGTCGAAAAAAGTAATTTTTCACCGCGAGGTATTTAAAGGTGGGAGGTCTCGGTGGCTACCAAAAGCCATTGAAATCGGAAGAAGAAGAGGAAGAAATGGGGAGCGAAGAGAATAGGAAACGACAGAAGAAGAGGAAAAGGAAAAAAATGGGCCGGTAGGTGCGGTTTTCCCTCATCGGTGTTGGTAGAAAAGGTGCCGAGTGCATTTACGCCATAATCTGTCCTCGCCCCACCGACCTTTCTCATTCCACTCCTTTCTTGGTGGCCCTTCTCCTACATCATGTAAAAGTCCCTCTCTCCCCGTGGGACCTCCGCCTTATTTTTTTGTATGTCCCCCTCCCACGTGAGCCAGCTTCCGACCACCGGCTTCTACAGGGGAAAAAAGAAACGAAAATAAATAAAATTCGTGTAGCCCTTTTCTCGCGCACACTCATAAGTTTCCCATCTTTTTTTGGTATCTCGGCTCTTTCTTCTCCTCTTGTCTGTCTGTCCTCACCTCGCACGGAGACCCTCTTCTCACATCCTCCAAGGACGCATAAACTCCGTCTTCATTCCTGTCGACGGTCATAAGGTCACGGCCGCCTTTCTCCACCCACTCACTGTCTTTGCCCCAATCATTATTTCCGATTCATTCGCTCTCGCCGTGTCGCATTCGGTGGGCCGCATAGGTGGGCCGCAAGTGATACGGAATTCCAGGTCTATGGTGAGGGTCTGGGAACCTTTTCATTGGATCCAATGAGACCGCAATTCATCAGGCCGTACTTGAGTAAGGCATTACATTTAAACAATTAAGCTGCGAAATTTCTCGGTGTATGAATTTAATCGCTGAGTAAACACAGTTAATTTATTCAAAAGCATTATTGAAAAATCTCATGGTTTAATGGCGTTTTTGAATAAATTTTTCTGCGCCAATAGGGGTATTATTCAAACACAGTTAAAATAATTTTCCAATTTATTTCTGCTTGATAAAATAAACTACTTGAATAAATAGCTAGTCCGGCGACACAGTGGTCTCGGGTTCGAATCCCAGTTAGAGCATGGTTTTTTGTATTTTCGTTAAGGCTTTCGTGAAGGCTTTCGTTAAGGCTCGTAAAAAGGTCTCTCTTGGCTGAAATACGCACAATAATTGAAGATGAAATAAAAAGGCAACTAAGAGGCATAGGTTATTTTTATGCAAATAATTATTACAGCACATGACAAGAAGGCTGGACCGCCCTGAAATTCCGCTTGTATCCTTAAGACCGCAAATTCCCCACCTGGCTCAAACTGGGATTCCTGGTACTCCTGCTTTATAGGATACATCTATTTCAACCGTCGCCGAAAATTTCCAAACCGACTTCTCAGAATCAGCTAATCAAACGTCCGGGTCCCAGCGTTTATATAGCGACTCGATTAGATGTAGGCATTTTACGAGGCTCGAGAACGTAATTATGGAAATGCTCGTGTCCTACAATATTTTCCAGTCCGACGTGGAAATTAACGCATTCATTCCCTCACGCGTCCTTCCCATTACGTCCAATAAATACGCAAACACGAATCCATTCGCGAGGAACGGCAAAAGTATCCTAGGACGCGAGTAACACGAAACGCTCATTTAATAACTCAATATCAGTGCGGCTTGGAAAAGAAAAATTGCCCCGACACGAAATGAAACAAAAGGGTCGGAGGGACGTGGCTGCAGGGTACGAGAGTCATTGTGGACCGCCGACACAGTTCCCCAAGGCAGGAGCGACCCATAACATTTTCTTCATCTTCCTCGGCAACCCCTCCCACTTTTC
The DNA here is from genome assembly GCA_036926295.1 of Pachydiplax longipennis. Classification (NCBI taxonomy): domain Eukaryota; kingdom Metazoa; phylum Arthropoda; class Insecta; order Odonata; family Libellulidae; genus Pachydiplax; species Pachydiplax longipennis. The sequence continues at coordinate 27,159,379 of JAVFKF010000012.1, forward strand.
ACCTCTTCCCTCCTTCATCCAAGCACGGGTGGTCCAAGGCATTTTCTTTTCCTCCCTGCGTCATCCTTATGCTTCTTTCTCTCTCTTCCTTCGCTTTTGCCCCCCATTGCGACTTTAAGCTATATATTTTCTTCTCCCGGTTTCCCGGGGAGACAGCCCGGAACGAGAATGGAGGGAGGAGTCGGAAGGAGTGCTGTTTACGTAAATGTATGTATTCCAGCGCGTATGTGTGCTTGGTGTTAGAATCGTGGAGTGATTGGGAGGAGGCTGAAATAAAGGACGATGTGAAGCGTTCGAGAGGAACGGTGGAGAAGTAAGGAACGCTCAAATTATTTTTCATTTGCGTTATGGCCCATAAAGGATATTTAGATTATAATTAAGTTGTGTTTAAGGATATAAATAACAACCGAGGAGAAGGACTTCGGCATTAATAAATGCTGGGGAGATTTGTGCCGCTCATAAATTTTTCCTGTTGGTCGTATAAATTATCATAAGAATCTCTTTCGCTGGAATTATTTTCTGAGTACATAATTCCTTCTTAATCGTCAAGAGAGGCAGAGGAGGTGACTATCAAAAAGTTCATAAAGTCCGTTTTCGCTATTATGTTCCAAGGGAAGTGAGGAATACGGTCCGTAGGCGATTTTTAATCGTGCGACTGCGTGAAAGGAATGGATGGTTCATGAATAGAAATAAATAATTGCATTCACTGAAGTCAGTTTTGTAGCAAGGCGAATTTGCATAAATTAAACCTCGTCCCCCTTTTCTTCGTGTACGGACACGAAAAACATACACTTCGTTTTTTGAAAACCTTATCTCTTAATTAAATGTGTTGTATAATTTCGTGTTTGATTTGATAGGCGATAAACTGCCGAAAGCCGAAGTAAATGATGCGAAAGCATCATTTTTTTATTGTATAAATGGTGATTGAAGAAGTATTTGTTGATAGATAAAGCATATTCGTGGTATAATTTAGCTTTATTATACTTATAACATTTTCGCGCATAATTGCACGCATATAATTCGGAACTCGGACATGTGAACTGAGTCGTATTCGACACAAACATTCCTATTCATTCATAGAATGTATAGAATAAATATAAATGATTGAACAGCATTAGCAGTCATGCTTAGCTCAATACTCCTCATAAGCATTGATACTATACAAAATCTTTAAGCATAGGCTCTCCAAATAATCACGCAGATATTCTTAAGAAGGGTAATCTGAAATTGGCACAATACTAGTACTCATGCTCTTGTAATGTATTCCTCCCATAGGAGAATCACGGAAAGGGTTTTTGAAAAAGTTCCTTAAGCGAAAGAATACTTGGCTCTTGGCGCTTTTCTCCGATCAACTATTGTGTGACTTAAGACGCGTTTCCTCTTGACGTGGATTACACCCACGGGACTAATAAGCCGTCATACGAGAAAAGACATGTTAACACATCCTAGAGGACTATCTAGGAAGTGACCCTCATCCTCGAATGATGGATTGCGGAGGAGACAGTATTCTAACAAGGTATTGATGCCGAACTGTCAATGCTTAACTTCCGTTAGACTATCTTATTGATCTGTTTGGCGATTCTTCAAGCACTATATGCTACTGTATTGCTAGGAAAAAAATTTACAGAAGATAAGTCATTGACGATAATAATTGAATTTAAATTGATTCGTCCGCAGAATTTCACTCTATCAATTTTGTTGTTTTTCGACTTAATTGAAATACCATTTACTTTCTAATTCAACATTCCTAATGTGAGTTGTTCCAATAAAAAGATGCGCTGGCGGATCTAAGTGGAGGGGCGGGGACAAGAGGGGATCCCTTGATGACTTTGTAGCATTAGCAATTTGCTTATCATCTGACAGGGATTATGAATTCAGTTCGTTTCCCCGCTATCTTCATACATCTACATTTATCACGCCATAATGACATTTGAGAGGAATTGGAGATGATTTCATATTAAAATTGTTCTAAACCAACCCACTTCTAAATACACCCCTGATAAGATGCGTATTCATCTCACTGTGTCTATCTTACCATAATAGATCCAATGAAAAGATATTCAAATCGCCGGGTATACCGCCTGAAATCCTATTACAAACAGAAACCGCTAAAGAATGGATATTCACATTTTGCAATTGGTCACGAATTACATTCCGCATCGAGATTACACGGTTCCGACTCACGCGGGATTATACGAAATTATTTCAACTGTCGCGCCAAAAACTCGTCTTCGAGAACGAAATAGTCAAATAAATGGCATTTCCATCTGGAAACCAGTCTTTAAGACGCCCTTTCATAGCTATCACCTTCTGCCGGTGAATAAACTCCGACGGAGAATAGAAGAGATTAAACAAAAACGTCAACGGGGAATCGTAAGCAATACATTTTCCCTTGCTCTCCCGTCACGCTCTGTCCAAACTTAAACTCGTGCCATAATGCGAATGTCCATTGAGAGAGTCGAAGAACACCTATATTCGGACGAAAGGCAGGGCCCCGCACAGGTAAAAGAAATGTGACCGGAAGGGAAATGAAAGGGCAGAGTCAGTCACACGGGTGAAAAGATTTCTAAAATTTGGTGTAAGAAGTGGGCGGGCCGGTTGGAGCTGGAGAATGTTAACACCAGCGAGGAACAAGTGTGACGAACCGTATGACTAGGGTCCATGGTCAAACCTCCCCTGCAGAGGGCCACCCTGTTCAATAGACAGGTGAGTGCGTACGTCCATAGTGAGGAGGGCGGTTACCTCTGCTCCTGCGGGTTGCAGACAAAGGGCCGCTGTTTATTACTGTGGCCTCCGTGTCTCCGGACGATTCCTCTCCATCAGCCCCAAGTAGCCGGCGTGTAAAAATGTCCAGGACATTCATTTCCTATTTTTTCTAGCTTCTTTCAATCCGTGGAATGGAATACGGGGAAGTGACGTTCCAATTTCAGGGTACAATATCCCATGCATTACCATGCCAATCCGCTCGATGTATGTATTCAGTAAAAATATATCCCTTCTTAAGCGGAGTGTAGCATATTTTTGCCACAATGCATACATACATATAGAGAGATTTGTTTAATCCCATACCCTCCGTGATTAGGAATAAATTTGATCTCAAATGATAGCAAGTATGATAACGAAACTAGATTATTTCCATCAGAAAAGTTAGTGTAAGGTAAAGGTGAAATATCCAGACGTTTATTTCCAATGACAAAAATATTCACCCGGGAAACATCACTAATTATCGAGCCTGTCTATTATTATTACTTTTCAGTAGTAGATTTCACAAAGTTGATAAAAAAATCTTCGGGTCGTTATGTTGATTCGGCAGTCATCCGGAAAATAAGACGAAAAACTTCTTAGCTTCTTGGAATAAAGCAAATAATTTTAACTTGGCCCGTGTTCATTAGCAGTAATCCTTCCCCTTGAATTCTCATGTTTTTGTGGTTAGTCTTCAGTTTAAATATTCTGTACCTCAGAAAAAGACTGTAAACTTTGCCCTTTACTGTTTCGATCTTGCCTTATTAAGCGAGTGCCTGGCAGCGAAAAATAACTCGTAAAGGTGTTCCTTCTTAAAACCACTCTTTACTGTCGGGACTAAATTAAGCCGGTGGAGAAAAAACCTTCACGGATTATGGCTCATTATTCTGCTTAAATCTCACGTCTAATATCCTTCAGTAAAAAGCGACCCTGGAAAGAAACGCGGTATCATTATGAAGAGAGTCAATAGTCTCGGTCAAAGAGGAAACCCTCGTTCTCTGGCTCATAATCTCCTGTCGCTCATTTGCCTCATTTCGGACGTACCTCACGCCCTTTCCCTTAACCCTCACCCTCTCCCTTCTCCAGTGTCCCCGTGACAGAGGCCACTGCTGCTGTGCGAAGCTGCAGAATGGACATCTACCTTTGTTTTTTTACCATTTAAAGCTTTTGAACTTTCAGTGTCCTTTCATATACTGCGCTCAAAGCCTTTCTTTTATCTTAGCCATTCTATTTGTCAATAACCGAATGATGCATTTCGGATGTAATAACTAAGCATTGCATTGGGATATTGTATCGAATAAAGAATGAATTTAGTCTTCGAAACAATCAATTTCATCTCCGCACCAGGATTTGTAAAGAAGTCGATGATCATATAAAATTATAACTTCTTTCTACATTTCTTTTACTCTATTTTAGTAATATATTTTCCAATGATATTTTTCTAAGTTGAATAAAATTTAAATTTATATAATTTCAGTTGTCACTAAGAAAGGAACATATATAGAGCATATAAATTTAAATTCAGAATTACGCTGATAGTTTTCATCGTGGACGATTGATGCCACTCCTTGTTTGATTTCATTTCTGAAGAAATTTAAATGCCATATTCTGCGAGGAATTTCGGAGAAACGATTACTTCAGACGTATTGAGAAAAGACACATGAACAAGACAAGACTAAACGGAGGGACTACTGACCTCTTACTTACAGGCACAATAACAGAAAACAACTGACTGCCGAGTTCCGTGTTAGGAAAACATGCCGTTTAGCACCCCTGGCTACCCCTGTTACTTTTAAAGTATTATGAAGATGTAGATGAAACTCGGTGAAATGAAGCTGTAAACTGATTCCCAGAATTAGCTGATATACGACGTTTCTTTATCTGATTACAAATGTCCGTGGTGAAGTTGTGAACAATAGGACACGACATTCCGGACAGCACAATGGAGGCCTCGCGCGCGCCGAAAAAAAATAAAGCCAAACTGCAAATTGGCGTTGGGTCATAAATATTAGAGGCGAAGACCAGTGTCCCTTCCTTGGAATCGGTAATGTGAAAGTCTTACGGATGCAGTTGTTTATGGAGGCGTTTTGTTCGACACATTCGCCCGCTACGCGACCGTAGGTAGCGGGAGTCCAAGACATGCGATGGCTATTGAACCGGGTAGTGGGCGTGGGTTTCGGTTAGTTACGTCAATAGCCGTCTTCAGCTTCGGCCAGGGGTTGCACACCTCCAATCAATAAGTGATGCTGAGGGCGTAGAACCGGTAGCTCGACGGGTATCCGGTTCCCGGAAACGGGTCTAAAATCCCGTGTCCTCACATTCGACGGTCTTCGTGGATCTAGGAAACTGTGTCTCAGGGGTTACGCATTAAGGTGATTTACAAATTTACAGGGTCTTTAAAGCCAATACAACGGGAGGATGCGAAAAATTTCACAGCGCATTGTCAATGTAAGTGTATTAACTGCCCCCAAAGGAATAGGCTGGCATGAATGACTATATTTATTGCACAGCTCAAAAATTAATCTTGAAGGTGCAATTGCATGATTTATCATCTAATATGATTTGGAATAGCATCAAAATAGTGGCCTCGGAATTTCAGGTAGGGTTCTAAGATACAATTTCGATGCACGGTCTTTCATATGTAATGATTGCAACTAATTTTAACTTAGTAATAATCTCTTAATTTTGTTAACGATAAAAATGGAAAATAGTATCCTAAATTCGTGAGTCATACACGAACATATAAAATACATTAAATGTACTTCATAGTTTTCTTTTCTTAATTCTCCCCTATGTTTAATATTTGAAATAATATAATGGAAAACACGACATTTCAATTTATTTTCTCACGTTTTCCTATACGTATTACATCCAAAAATTTTAATTTCGGTTACGATCTCATCTGAATCATCCGTTCACATTTATAATAAACTTACTTCCTAGTTAAAGGAGACATCAAATGCATTCAGAAGGATTTATTCGAAGCTTCTCGGATGATAAATCTTTCAAAGATGATAAATCTTTCTGTCTTACAATTCGAAGATAACGTTTTTATTCCTTGTAAACATACGAGTTGGTTTTGCAAAGAATACAGTGCTCATGAGCCTTGGGAAGTGGTCAGCCCCTCCCCTCCGAGTGAGGGTGGACACACCACTGTCGACCGTCCGCCCCACCCCATGGCCGACCCTTCTCTTAACGCTGCCCATTGTCCCCGTCTCACCTCACGGTCACTTTAAAAGATGCTCCCTGAAAGAGAGATTCTTAATGAAATACGTTTTAACTGCGGGTGGTTGGCAAGTGATCATGTGGACACGGCTTCCACCTTTTCAGAAAAAGAAAAACGGAACTTGTGAGTGTATTCTCCTCTCTTTTGACCGGAGATAGAGGCACCCGTTTTAAATCTACGGAGCAGCGTGCCCAAGGACACCTGCTAACAATACGGTATCCCTAGCCTCAAAGAATGAGGAGAAATTAGAAATTTAGGTTATGCAAGTAGAGCTGCTCCTCCGTGACCACTGCATTGAAAGGAAATTCATGATGAGTTGATATTCAACTGATCAGGATTTGTGGACATAAGATATTCTTCTGAGTCGGGATTTCAAAATTCATCTTGAGTCAAATATATTCTATAGTATCGATGTTTTATTGAATTATCTGACATTGAAAATGGTCAGCTGCTTGAACACCCGCCCATAATTCCAAAAAGATATGAATCACCGACTGAAGCGATAGCGAACAATTGTTGCTTTACAGTCTCTCTTAGAATTTATCAGCCCATTATGTTTTCTTTGATATAGCCCCAGGTTAAGGATTAAGCTCTACCTTGAATCACAAACAGTATTTTATTTTTCCTTATCTTATCTAGCGTCGTAATATTTTCTTTTTCTGATAATCGTATTTCGAAACAAAAAATTATGCTGCGTTTGAACATCAATCCCGGATATAAAATCGTATTCACTTAACAACTGCAATAATATTCCTTCCCTCTCATTGCTCTTTCAGTACCCAAGACTACACTTAAGTTTACGTAGTTTATGCACTGATTCAGTTTACTTTCTCTTTTTAATCACATTGTAGATTATCAAGAGCTAATAGGATATTTTCCAAGCTAATTCTTCATCAGGATATTTAAAAATCTCTTCAGTTTAGCCCCTTGGCTCTGATTAATGCTCGGCATTTGGTTATTAGGAAAGACTTAGATTAGCAATTTTGAGGTTAGGAACATTGTAATGAGGCATATTCCATAATTGAGTAATCTTGAGGAGGTCTTTTATAATTTCAAATCATTGCTATAGTATAGTTATTATATTGCTATTGGCCTACTCTGCTTCAGCCATCGTTAGGAGACAAAAATGCGGTTCCCATCAAACGGGAAACAGAGGGTCTACCTCTGGTGTCGCAATGGGTGGGTGGCAGTGGTTGCATCCGGGGTGGCTTCAGATCGTTTGAGATAACAGGAAGACGTCAGCGGAGGTACAGGAGATAAGAAAGATGACCAAGGGAAACGTACGCGAGAAAAAAAAAACTTATTGACTTTTACGTCACATTCTAAGGAAAGGCGTAGGTCTCATTCGTCGGTCGTTACGTCTTGTGCGATGACTTATAGTATTAGAAAACTTCAGAGAATAGGATGAAATGAAATGATTCAGCTTTAGGAGATGACATCACCGGTGAGATTTTCTGTGGACAATTAAGAAAAACCCACAATCGCATATGTGAAACAGGTGTTTAAGCGGACATGAAAAATTTACCTTGACCAATCCAGCCGATGGATATCCTTGTTCGAATGGATGATTTAATTTACAGTTGACTTTTTCAGAGCATATTTCCTTTCGAAATTAAAACGTAAGAAATCTTAGAGTTCTTTTATGTTGAAATCACGGCGAATCCCCGGCAAGTCGACGAAGAAATACGGAGATCACCAATGTAGAATCCCAACCAAAATATTTCGGATTCACGTCTTGTTTGAGACGGCGAAGATTGAGTATCCTTCAATTTAATTTACGAGGAGCAATAAAAACGATAAAATATCCCAAGTGGATTCGGCTACGATTTGGTGAAATTCTGCATGTCTTTCGAGAGTCAAATAAAAGAGGCGGAAAGAAATAGCTTATCACGCATCACTCGCTCATCCTGACTGCGCTCGGGACGAGACTTAAATGGCGGGCGTGGGTCTGAAAACAGTGTTTGTCGGAGGAAGTCTCCGCGAAGCGCCCATGTTTCCAAAGGGAGGGGCGCTCTCACCGATTTCATTTCGGCCTTTCCCCTTCCTTCCTCATCTATTACCACGGCTAACGATTAACCTTATCTGGAGCCCAATTGTATCTCACGGAATTCTTTCGTTTTCTCTTTGCAACGAGCCGAAACAGCATATGCTTACAATTCATAAATTCATTGCATTACCATATGCTCCTGTAGATTGGACTTCTTTGAACTCTCTATTTACCAATTATGTGCCTCCAACCTGGTACTGAAAGAGTTTAACACCCGGCGAACTTAATATGCACCAAGATATTATTAATTTAGCTATATCGCTGATTATCGATTTGTTAAGTTTATGTATACCTTTAAATTGCACTAAGAACAGTCTATATTACTATGTCATCTCTATCGCTTGAGGACTCAGAAGCCCCAAGTACTGACGGTATCGGATATGCTAAATTTAAGCCAGAATTTTGATATTTTCTCAGGTCTATTAAATTGACATTGTATAATATATAGATACTAACAATAATTAGTTATTCAGTTTTATATGCTGGATTATTTTTATTTTGAAAAAACGCTGTTTATTTTAAAGTAGTTGCATCTTTCTTTTTAGATGCTTGTTAAGATTATGGTTGGTCATATACGAACTGTAGATTTTAAACAGTTTCGATGATCACTCTAAATTTTTGAAAGCATATAACTTAAAAAATATTTCTGTAGATAATATGATTCGTTGAGAACCTCGTGCAATCGTCAATTGGAATCGATCTAGTTTAATCTAAAATTTTTTGTTGTTCCCGGCTGTCTAATTTGTCTAGTTGTGCTGTTTTACGGTATATTTAAATATTCCTTTTTTATTCGAGATTTTTGTAGGAAATAATCTACTTAAAATTGTTATGGATCGTTTGATACAGACGCTGGGTGTGTGAATTTGAGGGTTCCTTTCTGATGAGCATTTAAATGTTGCTCCTGATTCAACATAAGAAAATTCGAAAGGTTTGCACAACCCAGGTTTAGAAATATCCTAGGAGGGGGATATATATTACTAAACAAAGAAGTCTTTCACGATTCAATAAAGCTTTCATATTGATTTTGCAGCTATAAAGTAACTGTCGAAACACGGTTACTTGCTCGTGTTGCATCTTTAGTAGGAACTGGTCTCACCGCTTTATCTGCCTACATAAAACTCTTATACTCCGCAGGTCCGTTTTTCTTCCCTCTAAAAGCATCGGGAGAAAGAAACGATCTTTCCCCATGCAGAGTCTCTTTACAGCCATCTTCTGCTTTTAGCTACACGGGTTCTCTTGCTCATCGTGTCGGAGGGCCGTTGGGGTCGCACCATATCTCACGGGGATATCTCAGAGGAACATTGACTGGCCCGCTCACATTACGTCTTACTTCGGACTTCCTTCTTTCGGAACTCATGGAAGGAAAATAGTAGAGGGGAATGTTTACTTATAGATGTTGCGATGGAATTTTTGGAAAAATTACATGCCAACTATTTCCTGTTTCTAAAATAATTTCTGGATTGAACCGCGATTTTGAAAATCAATTTTATTAGTTTTATCATTATTGACGAAGTAATCAAATAAGTAATGTTATTTTTTCGACCATTTTATTAAGAAAAATTATCTCTCATTTATTAGTTTTCAATTACCAAAAATTTATAAAACAATGCAAATAAATTACTTATGAGAAAGTTTTTTGTCATCGTACGCTATGCATATTGGTTTATGCATAGGCTGCTACGAAACTGTTTCTTCTTCTTACTCAGAGAATATCAATCACATTTAATTCATTTCCTCGTATAAGGTTATATATTGGTTCATGTTACAGAATTAATAACATCCATCTTGGGGAAACCGAATATTCATTCTCGAGCAAAGTAAAGTAAAAGGAAAACTTTGCCGTAAAAATTACGACTCACTTTACAGAAGTATTGCTGGGAACATGAAAAGAATTATTTATTTATCATTTCTCCCGTCTTTAGACGGCTCTCCTATGCAAGACATTTTAAATATTTAAAGCTTTTCTTCGGCGGTCTACGCCTTTCACTTGGAAGTTAAAAGGATTGCACGTCCCCAATAAAAGTTTTCCGTGATTACAACTCAAACGACATTCCCTGGCCTCTCCAGTTGCTCCCGCACAGACTACCATAGCAACACGATATATTGGTTTCTCTCCGGAATCTTATTCACGAGATTCCGATAACTTGGGTCGGAAAGAAATCCTCAGCTTATTTAGAAACGTCATCGCCAGCAGCGCCCCCTCCTTCGCCTCACGTCGGGACGATATCGAGATCAACATGTGGGTAATTTCGTACCGATTCCCCCTCCTCTTTTGATGGATTCACCTCCTTCGGATTCTCCTTCCGATTCTTTGCCCATTTACTTATCAGATAGTAACGATTGACCCCCCCGCTGAGCCCCCCGCCGCCCTGTCCTTGATGAATCGCCCCGATCTTCCAGACGCTGCTTCTAACTAATAGCTCCGCTTCAATCGAGCGGCCAACGGGAGAGCGTGCGCTTGGGAATGGAAGCTCCTTTGACATGTGAGCTATTGCTGCAATGCTTTCTCATAAAAAATTTGCCTCTTGACCTCGGGAAAATTTGTTCCTCCCACGTCGTGAAAAGAGCGCGCGGCGCTGCTCATGTTCGGGAACCTTTTAATTTTATAATCTAAGAATACCGTCCAATCTAAATATTTCAATATTTAAAGCCGATGTTCGTAGAGTATAATTTGTGCCGGATAATTAACAGTCTAAAAACTTAATGGAATAAAAAATGAATTCTGTTTTTATTCCTAGGAAAGACGCCACACTACAAGTTTTACGCTAGTTTTCTTGAGAAAAATTGTTTCCTCTTTTATTTCTCCTGTCACGGACTACAGCAGAGTTATTCCCGATTCCGCTAAACTTACAGGAATATCATAGAATTCAATATTCTACATTTTGACATCTTTCTTTCAAAAAGCGGTAGCGGTTTTAGATATTTTTTGAATAATGCAATGTTATCTTATGGTGTAAAGAAAACTAACCTCAAGCCTATTATTATTACTTTCTTATGCTTCTTTAAGCTCTTGTTGTTTCAATTATTATTACTTCTTTAATAGATAAAAGGAATCACAAAGAATAACCGCTTTATTAATTCGAACGATAACAAATGCAGACGACCATGCCCTAATCTGGAAAAGCTCGAACCCGGGACCTCCCGGATGCTAGAAAGCTATTCAATCAAATTAGATCGGCGTACGAAAGGCAATAGAGGTATAATATCAGTAAGAAATCTTTAAGTATCCACTACCCGGAATTCCAAAGTATCCAGTTCTTATTTCTAAACTGTCTCTCAAATCCGGAACGTGCTGCTGAATAAAAGCAGATTGAAAAGGCCGAATGAATTCGTACAGCCAGGGGAATCTTCCGCGGTATCGGTCCGAGAGGCGCCCCGCTGGCTTGGGCATAAGCACGTCGTCACGTGTGATGGTGGGGGTGTCCTTCCGCTGGGGATGAAAGGGACCAAAAGGATGGGAGAGGTGGTCAACCGGTAGACATATGAACATGTCTTCTTTATTTCGCCCTCACCCGGTGGCCATTGAATATTCATACCATTCGGGCACTCTTGATTAATGGTATAGCGTCCTTTAAGTGGCCGTCTCTCCGTCAGCCTTCTTTTCTGTTCCTCATGCTATTCTCACCCGAGCTTTCCTCCTACATAATCGTCGCCATCATCGACGTATTATTATGGAAAGTTTTCCCCGGCTTCGGCCTTTATGATGGTCCTTCCCACTGCGCCTTTGATGTGTTTATCGGTGTTTATGAATTAGGAGCCGAGGAGATAATTCTGGTCAGCCATCAAAGCAAATTGGGGGGCCTCTTTTTAATTAAATAATTCGAAAGGAAACGCGATGACTTAAAATGGGTAACATTTCTCTCCTTTATTCGTAAACGCTTTTCCTCTTCGATTTACTTAATGATTTCATTAGGCTCTTACAAGAGATATACCGTTTCTAGAATTCCATTGTACCTCTGTTGACGCAAGTTATGTCTGTGAAGAAGGGGTCATTTTGAATATTTACCATGTTGTCTTATATGTACTATATATGTATGATCAATAGTGTTTCGTGACTATCTTATCAATTTGTTTCAAACTACAATAAATTCGTGGTACCTGTAAAGAACTGAAGTGAACAAATTTCTGAATTTTCTCCCGGAATAGCTCAAAATCCCTTATAATAAACGTTAGCAGGACGCTATAAACAACCATTTAATTCAAACAAGGTATGACGAATCCACATATTCTCAAGCTGTCTCGAGGAAACGGGTGGCATGAGGTTGGAGGCGGGTGGGGCAGCGGATTGCACTGCTTGCCCTCTTCTCATAGATGTAAAAAAGATGGTTTTAGGTTACCATTCAAACAGTGGAGGTGCGTTGACGAAGAAAAGGGTTGTGCATTCTTTTACCTCCAATCGCTCCCTTTATTTTCCCAGAGATGTTTTTCCGCTGAGCGCCCGGAGATTCATCGGAATCGCAATGCGTATGAAATAGATTCCGAATCTGTATAATGAGGGCAGCGGAGGAGGTGCTCGGTTCGCATGAATGGATGGGTCACGCCCCCTACTGTGCCTGCATTCGGACGATTAACAAAGGGATTCGCTCGCGAACATCTGCGAGACAGGAAGTAGGATCGTCCATAGTTTACAACCGTCTGCTTTTTTGTTTCTAAGTTCCTGAATGAGTTCTTCATGGAACCTTCAGGAGGAAGGATTTCGCCCGATTCTCTATAGACAGTGTTGTTTATCATGGAACAAAACCTAGAGACACGTGCGTAGGAGATGGTTTAGGATTGAGTCAAGTTCGATTCCGGATCCGGGACTGTATTTTATAAACGATTTCTCTCTTGACAAACGACAATGTTTAAAAATTCCTGCTCGTTCAGATCTAGCATATAAGGAAAGTTTTTGCAGCATCAGCTAAAAATTGGAAAAGATCAAACAATTGGAAAAGAATACAATCAGGATTGGACATTAGTTACCCTGTAGATATAAAGAACTTACTAAAAATTCTTTCACTATACTCTCAGATTGAAACAATTAAAAAATCGTTTCCAAAATATAAGACTGCAAGGAAAACTTTAATACTTCTAAATTGGAATTAAAATTTTACCATTTTATGGTACGGATACGTAATGTGCAGATGTATATAATTTGGTATGAATTCATAATAAAAAAATGTTAGTTCAACGAACAGCCACGTTTCACATCCTTGCGTTGGACAAATAGAGAAACTTGTCATTTCATGAGAGTAAGTTGGTCATAAATTATTACAGCAGAAAGATGGAAAATATATCTATGAGGTGCTTGCTGAATACATTAAGATAAAGATAGAATTAAGCGTTTAAATTACATATATTGGGACATATCTTGCATTATAACAATCTTTTTTCAATGAAATTCTCTATATAAGTTAGATCTATGACGAAATTATCATTAGATGATTTTATGCAATGCCTCGACGTTACTTATTATTGTACATATTAATTTATTTGAAAAAATATTTATTGAAACATTACCTAGTAATGTCTTAATTCTTAATCATCATTTTCTACAATTATTTCCAGGGTGTCGGGAGACTGCATTTATCTACGCAATCACGAGCGCGGCGGTCACCCACGCAGTGTCCAGAGCTTGCAGCGAAGGCTCCATTGAATCCTGCACGTGTGATTACGGACACAGGGGCGGGGGCAATGGCCCAAATACCGCCGCAGGGGTGAGCCAAGAGATGCTTTACTACGGAGGCAGGAGGGGCAAGATGTCGCCCGCGGCTGCGGCCCTTGCTACGCAGAATGCAGGGCAGCCGAACGGGGTGCGGAGGGACTGGGAGTGGAGCGGCTGCTCGGACAACTTGGCCTTTGGATACGAATTCTCCAGGGAGTTCGTGGACGCAGGCGAAAAGGGAAGGCATTTGAGAGAGAAAATGAATCTCCATAACAACGAAGCAGGAAGAGCGGTGAGTATAAAAGCATGTACCCCCATCTCTACACCCTAGGCAATCATTTAGTTTTATATTTAGTCAAGGAAGATACTGAACATGATTCGTAGAAGGATCTATCTGTTTAATTGAGACATATCCTTTAAATTCAAAAGATTACAAGGGGTTCGCACATGAAATCGTTCACAGATGACTGTTTCTGGCTATTATTGACTATTATTTCGCTATTTTCACGATCTGTTCAGAATTCTTAATATAATTGAGAGAATCGACACATTAAAATTTTCAGCTAAGTGAAAATAAAACTATCGCCTTCAATTAGTATCTTATGAATATTTGAGCAAGGATATTTTACAGCTTTTTCATAAGTAAATTTACTGGTGTACCTCCTTCACACTTCAATATCCATTGATCATATTTTGGGTATCATATTTTTGCAGTTGATTTACTTAGATTGACATAAGTTATTAATATGAACAAGAAGCAAAGAAAAAATCGTAGTCTCTCCGCTTCTATCTAAAAACAAATTAACGCAAACATTAATATCGCAAGAAACGAAATTTCAACCCTCAGGTATCCCCTTTCGATAAAGCCTCATGAAATCACGGAGATTTCAACGCCTGCATCATCCATTCACAACAAAATTGCTAATAATTTCTCATTCTCCACAGCACGTGTCGTCGGAGATGCGGCAGGAGTGCAAGTGCCACGGGATGAGCGGCTCGTGTACCGTAAAGACATGCTGGATGAGACTGCCTCCGTTCAGAGTGGTCGGCGACCAGCTCAAGGACCGCTTCGACGGCGCCTCCAGAGTGCTCGTATCCAACTCGGGTTCGCTCCGCGGAGGCGGCGGCGGAGGGGGCGGTGGGGGATCAGGGGGCGGCCGCAAAGGAAAGAACAACGGTGCGAACCAACCTCCAGGAGGAGGAGGAGGGGGCGGAGGTGGGGCCTTCAACGACACCACCACGACACCACCGACGCCAACACCCTCCCCGTCCACCACCCCAACCCAACACCCATCGACCACCTCCTCCTCCTCCAACCCCTCCTCCACCGCCGCCTCCTCCCCCGCGGATGCCGCCGCCGGCCCTTCCCTGGTGCCCCCCCGCCCTAAGGAAGCGCCATCCAAGGGGGGCGGAGGGAGGGCCGGGGGCGGTGGGAGAGGGGGGCAGCGGAGGAGGACCAAGGGGACGGGGGGCGGAAGCGGAGGTAACGTTTACTCTTGCCGTCTGAGCGGTGTTTATTGTATCTTTTTATCTTTTGCATCATTTCGATACCTAAGAGTGTGAAACAAAGATGATTCCTTATTTATTCTCGCTTGCTTACGTGGTGTGAGGGCGGCGCAAATCTTTGTTAATATATTTTTTTCGGTTTTTTTCCCTTTCCGCTTCTCATCTCTTGCATTGGTGGTCGCTTGTCATTAATTTCACGGAATGGCTGTCCTGCTTTAGTGGAATTAGTTATGACTGAAATGGGGACAAGGAATTGCAAATATTACTTCACGACCTCGGTGGTTCTCAGATAAATCTTTGTGCTTCACAAGATTCACATGTAAATAATCATAAACGTTATTCGGGTAACTTTTGTTTGATCATCAATTCCAAGGTTACTCATGACTTAGACGTTCTCTGTCACAAGAGGAAGTGGAAAATGACTCCTTTATTATTTCGATATACGAAAGATTCCTCAGAATATGCATCACTGCAATTACATACAATTTTCTTACGGTTCAAATAATGGAACATAGAAATCATAGATAAATAATCATCTGGCGCGATGCAATAGAGGTTTAAACGTGTACAATAATTGACGAGACGTAGTAGAAGTGAATGGAAAGAGTATTTGTTGCCTACATGCTTCACCTCCTGCTTTCCATGAACCTCCCATGACACATACACATATACCCATCCTAGCATGTTACACCTAAGTTATACCTCATCATTAACTGCAACTTTTGACTAGTCTATAATTTGCTTTTTGCAGCTTTCATCCAAACCCGGTCTCTCTGCTAAAATTTTTTTCTAATTTTAAAAAGCTGAAATTTGTAAGATATGCATTGCTTTTTCGTCGTATTCACTAACCTTTTTCATTTGCTTTATATATCAGTGGATTAGATACTTGGTCTCAGTATGCATACGAATTATATACCCCGAATTGTCACACACTTTCATGATGATTATCACTTCTCAGCTACTTGAAACATTGATATTTTAAAAATGATTTTCTTGTCAGATAATTATGAAATTATTATATTCTATGAAACATGCACACGAAAGAATGTTTTCTAGATATTCGTTTCTTATTTTATTTAGGAATCTCTGGAAATGGAGCAAGCAGAAACAGGGGTCGTGGAAGCCTAGTAGTAGGAAGCAGCAGAAGGAGAGGCAGAGGAGGTGGATTCTCAGGAGGAAGATATTCCTTCCAGCTGAAGCCTTACAAGCCAGAGCACAAGCCACCAGGCAGGAAAGATTTGGTATATCTGGAGCCATCCCCCGGATTCTGCGAGAGGAATCCGCGACTAGGAATACCAGGTAACTTGAGACATTGAAAAGGGAATTTTTATAATGGCGTTGGAATCAGAGACGCATATCAAGAAAATATGCATCAAATATATTACAAGTATAACGTAGAAATATTGTAATACTATGTTTGATTATTTTAGACATACATATTACAAACCACGAAGAGATGCGCACCTGATAGATAGTAGCAATTTTGTTTTTGATTGACTATTTCGTATATCGCCTCACTCTTATAATCAACCCTTACAAACAGCCAAGGCCTAAAAGACTCAAATCTGTAACCTGGATGACGCTAGGCTAGCTCAATACCCCACCGAAGTTGCAAAAATAAATATCAAATTACTTATATATCTCAGAATCATAGTATCAACCTTAGATGCTTAAGTTCCCGATCTCTATCACAATTTAGGATTAATCACATCAATAATTCATTCTGTTCCAACCATCCTTGCAAAGAGTTATTAACAGTTTAGGAGAAAAAAGCTTTCACTTAACACTACAAAACACTTCACTTCACTACAAAACTTATATTTTGATAAAAACATCACCTTAAACACATGCCTTATAACAAGATAATCGCTCTTAAATTCATTACTCATGTTGGGCAACGCTTTCTCAGAACAGTCAACCATACCAAAAAAAGTATTCATTAATTTTGAAACGACTTTTCCGTTATCCTAAATACTAGTAACTGAATATCAAAAACCTGAATCTTCCCAGTATGGAAAGAAACTGGTCACTGTGAGTAGTAATATCTTAGATCCTACCAGTTCAAATAATCATTATACTTAAAATTATCAGGGAAGAGGAAACAAACTTCTGAAAATTCTTTCTCAAAATTTTGATATTTATATATGTTTTTTATATCAACCTCTCCTTCTACTATGTATGTGATATTTATAAATAATCAGAAAAAAAATTTAGAAAATTGTATCCTACTTCCACTGCTCATAAAGCTTTCATAATTTTAAGCAATATCAGGAACTGATATCAATCTTTTCTTTCTGTGTGAAGGTACCAGAGGTCGACCTTGCAACATATCGTCTTCTGATGTAGACGGTTGTGATCTCATGTGCTGTGGCCGAGGTCACCGGTGGACGGAGACCGTCGTCGTCGAAAGGTGCGCATGTACATTTCACTGGTGCTGTGAGGTCAAGTGTAAACTCTGCAAGACGAAAAAGCTTGTGTACACGTGCCTTTGAATGTAGTGCGGCCGGTGCTTATCGGCCCTCTAAAGGGGACTTCAACGCTTGTATTACCATTCGAGTGTGGGCTGCACGTCACTGTGTGTTGAGAAGCTGTTTTGTGTAAGGACCTAAAACAGATGCTCTGGACGCTTCAGATTCTGTTCTGAACAAACGACACGCAGTGCATTTCCTCTGAAGCTACCACTTAGAGTGTAAATTAACAAGTGTGACATTTGGACAGCAGGACTCACGAGTGAGACTGATAACGTGATTTCCTTATTTTCAGGGGAACTGAGGAATCGAAGATTAAGTAAATTATTACTAGATTAATTTTATTTAAAACGAAAATACGGTGAATGGAAATGGTATTAATTTGCTGTAAAAAGTGTTACGTGAAATCTATTTAAATTTGAAGAGCATTCGTCCTGAGTGCCGCAGGAGCTTGCAGCTACTGTGAGGGACTTTGGAAGGCGACATTTCTCAGCGCATTGCTTTCCTGAAAAATACAGGGTCACAGATTTATCACAAAGGATAAAGGAGGATCCTTTATGTCCCCGAATCTTAAGTTTAGAAATACTATGATATAGTTTGTAAATAATTTATTTTTTCCAGTAAACGATAAAAAATGAAAAAATAGATGAGCCAGCGTACCATCGTCATCTGAGGACCAAATGTTTGCTAAATTTTGTTTTTGTTCTAAAAGACAATTTTGCACGCAGGTTTTATTGATTCGATATATTTTTGGAAACTTATGGGAAATCATCATTAGGATTTTTAAATAGAATGCTTCTTCTTTGTGACAAAAAGTATTTATACCGAAAATTG
Source organism: Pachydiplax longipennis (assembly GCA_036926295.1). NCBI lineage: Eukaryota > Metazoa > Arthropoda > Insecta > Odonata > Libellulidae > Pachydiplax > Pachydiplax longipennis. The sequence continues at coordinate 27,177,846 of JAVFKF010000012.1, forward strand.
AATCTTATGATGCACTTTTGGAATGGAATTTAGCATAGCGCATTCTGTTACTTTTTGTATGTTGACAAATCCTTAACTACAGCTGGACTACAGTATTATGGATTGGACTTATCGGTACCATCTGCCAATAGAATTTGCGCGCTGTAGATAGTGCATATGTTTTATATTTCGTAGCCGCATCACTAAAATTAAACGGGAGGCAGGCTTTTTAATCTTCAATTATGCACATTAATCTCTGTGCTAATAATAAGATACTTTGCAGTATTACGTTTTGTATCAATAACATAAAATTACAAAAAAAACTAATATGCAAGCTGTGAATGCTTCCTGCTGTTTGAGTGTTGAGATTACGGTAGACTTGGAAACGAATGATTGTGTTATATCCATGGCTGTAATAATTTAATATCTAATGACGTTTATATTACAACCAATAAGTTTTTAATAAGGAATCAACGGAGCTGCGCCGAGATCTCAGTCATTGAAGCAAAATTCATCCTATCACTCTATCAGTATTTTCTGATTGATGACAATTAGGTGAGACTCTTGAATAAATTCTGAAGATATCTTTTTATCTTTTATCATGTGTTAGTTTATCATTTTAGTGCCATAGCTCATTTTATGAACTCCATTTCATCTCATCGACTTCATTATAATTAATTCCACATTCTTTTCTTGAAGGAGACTATTTAACGGCGATTTCAATAATAGCTTAGCACGCGCTATAATTAAAATTCCGAGTTACCTTCGGGTTAATAAAGTCAACCATTACTTGAGTCTCTCATTATAACAAATTTATTTTCTGAGAACCAATGGCTGATATTCGGAAGTTTGTTCCTCGGTGCGGCTCTGTGAACAATAAACTCATTCCTATCTAGATAGGAAAGTGAACTGAAAGTGTGATGAATTTGTGGTATGGGAATGAAAATTCCGAGACTGTCCTTACTCTATATATATGTTTATAAATTGATGACATAAGCAACAAAGGTACTTCTCATGAGTGTCATAAGAAAGGAAAGTACCACTGAGGTATAGAAAGACTGCTTTTAAAGTATGTATAGCATTAGAAGATTTCGGAGTGGAAATCAATGTGCCCCAATAGCATTTCGTCAAAAGAAAATTCTCGTTCGGCCAAAACGGTTTTTTCGGCATCAAAATTTCTTTTGCAGTGAGACAACCTTTTTGTTAATAAAGGTTATTTATTGACATTTAAAGTTCCAGGATTGAAAGTGAAACTGAAATTAAGACGTGATTTAAGTAAGACTTTTACTGGATAAATCATTATTTATTTAAGTTATTCGAATAAAACTTGGAAAAATCATTAACGATATATGTTAATATTTTCTAGTAAATGCTGGTATGATTCCTTTTTTGATGAAAGTAGTAACTGTGCATGTAAAATATTTCCTATTTTGTGCTAGATATTTTGTTAAAAGAAAAATTGCCCAGATTTATGTTTGTATTACTTGACACTAGTCAAACTCATTTATATAAGCCTGGAGAATTTCCAACACCCCCTTTATTTTGTAAATACCTGTATCGCAAGATAATGTTTTATAATAAAATGGAAGACTCCTGTATATAGGTTATTTTATTTCGCCATAGTTCCTTTTACGATGAATGTAATCATTTAAAATATGACTTTAAACCCAAGAAATTCATTTGAAGAATGAATCCTGTATGAATTGCTCATGTGGTGATGAAACGAAAGAAACACCTAACTTATGACTGAGTGTTGTATCTTCAAAAAGTCTCTTTTAATACTTCAGGAAGGAGGAATTCAATGGCAAGTCCGAGTGACGACCTATTTAATGAGTTGACAATGACCAATGCTTTAGACCAAAATTACCTATATTAAGATGAAGCGCAGATAAAAAAAGAGATTCCATCTTATTTAGGATGACTCTGAACGCTTTTTGACAATTTTATATATCTTGGGTTTTAATGTCATTTATGGAATTCATGTCTTGTAAATATCCTAATAAAGAGGGTACACTGATGATTACCTTGTAGCGTAAGCATTCTCAATAATAAATGTTATAATTTAAGGCATTAGCTCGCTTTGTTAAAATGTTAATCAGACAAATTTGATCTTTGCTCTTTCTTCTATCCCTTGTGGAATGCCAAAAATGTTACTAATAGTTTCAATTGCGTTTATTTTTGCAAAGTATTATTCTATTCGTAATACGAAACATCTTAAGTTAGAATGCTATAGAGATTAAAATAAATGTATTGGTGACATCTGGTTTTTAAAATATTGAATTAAATGCCATTATATTTATTTTAAGTAAAAATAAAAATTAACAATTTTCAGTGGATTTCCCCATCAAATGATACCGAACGAGGAAACTTTCAATATCATTCATTACCTTTAATCACCTATGTCTTATGAAAATGCTTTCCTGTTTCTCATATATAGTATGTCAAAATGATAGATACCAGAAGTCGGAACTGCTGATTTGTTTTTTGTGGTAAAGGAATCGCATCCTCTATTCTATTCTATCTATTCTGGTAATCTATTTTCCATTCTATGAATTTTAAAGGTAGTTGAATATGTTAGAAAATCATTTCATTTTAGACAGGTAGATTGATCGATTGGCTAAATGACTTCTGATCTTTTGAGTAATCTTATTATCTTCAAATCAATGCGTCAAATCTAGAATTTCCTAGCACTGACCTTGCATTTAAAGAATTCTAAACAAAGATTAGGAGAACGTAAAACATAAGGAAAACAAAAGAAGAAGTTTTCCTTATGAAATAAGTCCACTAGATGATGAATATCCTATCCAGTTCCAATTTCTTGTGTGATATACTGTTAAAAATAATTAAGATAATTTTTATTCTAACAAATGTGTAGATAGCTCATTTATTGCTGTTAAATATGGCAATTTATAGATCTAGTTCGTAATTTTTAAAATTTAATTGGTTGAAAAACGCGGGTCCTGAAATAATACCACCGCTACATGATATGCTGTCATAGATAGTTTGAGACTACTTCTTGAAACTTAAGTTGCTGACATTGATATAAAATTCACCTAACGTATGCAAACTGATTATATATTTACTAAAAATGAATATATAAGATACTCGAGCCTTAATTACAATATCTGGAGATAGAATTATTTCAAACTGAAAAATTTTCTTGATAGAGTTATCAAGTGCCCAGATAACGGCTATTACCCGCTATTGTATACACGTTTTTTCTAATTAAAAAAACCTGTTTGTGTTCTTATCAAGTCTAATTAAGTCGTCAATTCTTTTTGTTAGTATTTCGTTCTTCTCTGTCTCGGAAAACATATCCTTCGTCAAGTTTAATATCATGCGTGTTCGCGGTAATATTGTTTTTAAATTATGATGATGAGCATGAGGTCAAAATAGACACTAACATTAGTAGATTTGAAAACGATATGATTTAGGGTAGTTTGTCGTTCGTAATCATGTCCTCTCCCACTGACTTCCCCAAGAATTCCCCTCCCGTTTGATAGTAAATAGATAAAAGCAACCCATGGAAGTGCACCAGACGGAAGGGACTAATTCAACGACCCCTTCACTTCCACTGAAACCACTTTTCCCGGAATTGGTGCGGAGAAGAGGCTTTAATCGATTCTTTATGATGTTATCGAAGAGAAAAAATCGATATCGGACGTGACACGAACTTAGGGGTAGATCTTCGCCTCCCAGCGAATCCATTGGGAATCCGCCAAAGATGCGAGAAAAAAGCGTGGCGAGCGGCGACATGAAGGAGACGTCTCCCAAACTGACTGTTGCACATCGATTATCGGCGCCTCGCTATGATCGCTTTGGGAATAAAGAGGTCGGCAAACCCCATCACGCGAGGCCCACCGCACGTCATTCCTGGAATCACCACCATTCAATTTTTCTCCTTCCGATATCAATGAAGCCGCTATTTCACGGTAAGCATCGGACTCCCCTCGATTTCGATGCTCGAATTTTTTTTCCTCTCCGCTTTCAACAACGCGCGACTTTTGAATTTTTTCGATCTTTTGCAGTCAAACTGTTCCGACCGTCCTCTTGGTCGATGCAATACACGCAGTAGCGATATCAGAGGAATTCATTTTCAATTTACCGCGGATACCTCGGAAGCTCTCCGGTGGTATATACGGACAGTTCTTGAACTCAAACATCCTTTTCAATGTGAATGGGGGGTAATTACAAAATTGGGATAGTTTCTTGCGCCTTTTACTAAGAAAAATGTTTGCATTCGTGTTATAAGAGATAAAAGAGAGCTCAAATTTTATTTGGAAATAAAATAGCTTTTATATTGCGTGATGCAGACATTTTGATTTTAGTGAGACATAAGACAGCATGAAGAAAATGGTACGGCCTGATCGCTTCATACGAAGTTATTCTATTTTGAGGGCTAGGCGTAGATTTAAAGACAAGTATCCTAGTCTATAGGCAAACCATCAGAATTTCACAAGTTTGCTTATATTATAATTTCGACTATTTAGGCAATTACAGTTTATTGATAATATTTTGTTCTCACATGCGAAGTATATCTTCGATAAACATGAAAAACTCTGCCCTCCAGGCGATTTTATAGAAAGATTTGGATTGTTATGAGGTCTTGTTTAGCATATAAGCTCGGAATATAGTTTTTATTTCGTTACTGTGAATAATAAAGAACCATTATGGCAATTCAATCCGTCGGTGAATCAATCGCAACAAGAAGACAAGGCTTGGATAGCCAAGTGGGTAGCCCGTTAGCTTCTGTTGAAAGGGGTTCCGAGTTTGATTTGAAGTGATGGGACCAGTATGTGCAAAATAACCTCATATGCCGAAGCAATTTTAACAACACTATAATAATAAAAACGAATTTTATAAGGGCTCTATCGACGCTAATGAGTCTTACCTTTCGTCATGAAATTTAGAATTAAGTGATAGCATGAAAAAGTTAACAGAAAAACACTTCTTTGTGATTTTAAAAACCTAACGTTCCACTAATATAAATAACCACAGAAGGAAATACTTGCATAAAAAAGGATATTTGAAATCTCTCAAACCCTATAGATACTAATTTTAATAACTAATTTTAAAGATAAAGCAGATCTGAAAAGTAAACAAACAATACAGATCCACTACTTCAACGATAGAACAACTATAAATATGTTTACATAAAAATAAACGGAAAAGGGCATGGATAACCAAGTAGGTAGCCGCACATAAGCTACATGATTAATGATAGAAAAGACAATATAAATGTACATTTGTGCAAAAGATACAGATGAAAGCAGAAATTGAAAGTGAAAGACTGCGACTACTACTAAGAAAGTTCCAGTAAAGTCCGCGTAAGACCTGGTTGTGATTATTATGAGAGTTGTAAATGTATGGAAGTGTGCACCAGATCCAAGTAGGCGTCTTATTGCTGAAGGAATAAACCAAGAAGGTAAGAATCAGCTCAGAAAGGATATCCGCAGAGAGGAGATCGCCGAAGGGAATTTCCGAATCGCTTTGATTTCGCAAAAGACGACAATGCGAAGAGCAAAAGGAATCCAGGGCTCGGTTCAGTGGCTGTTCCCATAGGTGGTGATATATCACTCGTCAGCGGAAAGAGGGAAATGTGGAAAGGAAGAAGGGCCGAATAAATCCAAAGGGGTCGTCTACACGGAGAAAGATTCCTCCGCAGAAAGAGGGTCGGGGATAAGATGGTGATTGATGTCCGAACTGGCAGCAAAGAACCTCCCGGTTTCGAGACTCCAGCGGGGAATTTCCAAGGATGGAAATAAAAACAAAAGCGTATCGAAATGTGAAAATATTCCCTCTTCTCCATCGTGGCCCAACCCTCGGCCACGCATCTCCTGCTCGGATTCAGACGGCAAGAAATTGGAGAATCTGCCAAACCGCTTCCGTTTAATTTGCGAAGACGACTCGGAGAGTTGTTTTGCCGTCGAGAGAAAGGGTATTTTACCCCCTCCATCTCCTTTGATCCTTAACTCCAACACCCCTTTCTCCCTCCGAGGATCGCCGTGGGACTGAATTTCCCGATCGGACTTTGCCAGTGAGGAATGAGAGTGTGGGAGAGGAAAGAGGAAGGCAAAGGGAGGAGAATAAAGAAAAGTCAAAATGAAAGGGCATCGCGCGATCCAAATAATGAGGGAAAAGGGAACATAAAACTTGAGAGTGAAGTGGCAATTGTGGGAAGCAAAAGGACAAAAGGGAGGCGAAATGTAGAGCGAGCCAAAGACAAAGAAAGGGATGGTTGAGGAGGGAAAGGATTCCCATAAAGGATGCCCTTGAACAAAAGTAAAAAGAGGGTCCATCTTGGAGATGGGGTATATTATACTACAGACGCATATGAAAGTGTGCAAACGGATGCGTAATATAATTATTTTTACAACTAAATGATTAAAAGATTGAGGAATCTGGATGGGAATATAAGATTTGATTTTAATTTAGGACGCGATTGAATTGGAGAACCTTGCTCAATTCAACTAAAATTTGTCAACCCATCCTGACGAAGTAAATGCATTGACATCTCCCTGCTTTTATTCAAAAGAAAGAAGAAAAATTGAGTGCAAAAAGCAGAGTCAACCGCTTTCAAGAATGCGATAGCATCAGGCTGTGGACATCATTTTTGTCGATTATGATTAATTATACAACTTTGTAATTTTGTATAATTTATTATGTCTTTCCACAAAGTTACGCCAGAACATATTGATTTGATTATGATTAAGTTCCACCAAAATGTCGCTGTAGTTAATTAAAAATCCTTCTGTTCAGTTCTGTTCGAAATAATTCATCACAGCTTTTCCTTTCATAAATTTACAGAGGTTTCATTAATTTTCCAATCGATAGATTTCAACAAGAGAAAAATTAATTCGTCGAGTTAGACGCACAGTTATCTATTAATTTTATCTCTTTGTTTTAAGGATCCGATCCGTTGTGAGGTATCCACCTCGCCACGCATCCAGTTCTGTAGCCATTGGTAACACAGAGAACAATCATAACTGTCCTTAAGGCTTGTTAATCAAGAGTTTCGACTTAAAGAATCAATCTATAGATAATCTTTATCCTTCAGTAGCTTAGAAACGAAGTAATATACTCTAAAATTCTATGCGCTTTCTTTCTTTAATCTAGTAATGAATAAATTGCAAAACCACTTCTTTTCTCACCTCCACCATTTTTCTACACTTCCTTATACACGGTGTAACATGATAGCAATATTTCTAAAAATTTTTAAACAAAAAATAAATTGCACGTTTCGGGTTTTCTTGGTAAACAACATATGCATCAGAACCTGTATTCATATACAGAATCTGAACCATACAATTAAAAGCTTTTCCGCTGCATCTTTGTGTTTCAAAACAAGTAGTGAGCACTTCATTGGCCTTGTAAGTCTTTAAAGATGTGGTGCAAATGAAGAAAATCTGTCAATAACTAAATGGTAGGAATGCTGGGGTAACGTATAGCACGGTATTTTCATTGCGGAAAATTTAATTTCCTTTCACGTACTATTGGTGCGGTATACTTGAAAGGAGATAGAATCTATCTTTATTTCTTTGATCTATAAATGTCAATTCTTACTTCAGTTAAGGTCTTTTGAGGAAAAGAATCAAACCGATGATATTTTTAATTTTTCACGACCGTTGTATACCTGTCATATTGCGTTAGATCACCAGCCATAAAAGGACTGAATACATACATATCTAAAGCTATGGTAGTGCAAAGAAAATAAGATTAATAAACGATACTATCTGATCTAAAAGATTCCAACTACTCTTAAAATTGATTACTCGTACCATTTTTTCTCAGTTGGCATTTTCAGCAATAATATGCCATTATGAGATGTAGGACATATCAAAATATTCTGCTCAAACAGAGCAATTTAATCCGTAAAATTTTAATTAGAAGCACGTATTTTCTCAGAATCTATATTTATGAGTGTTTAATGACTGAAAAATGCGTCGGCCGAAAGTACGTGGAATCGCTCACGTCAACCAACATCGGTCAGAAATTTAGAATATGTTAATTACTTAAAGAGGGTTGATCTTCTTTAACACTGAGCAAAAATAAGCAAAGAAAGGTGTAAAATCTTATTCGTTGAATAAACCAGTTCATTGAATTAAAAACATATCAAACTAAATCATATCACGATGTGAGTCTAAAATCGTCTCAACTCTCATCTTCCTTCACAAGGTCGACTGCTAAAATTCCAAAGTATGAATCGAAAGCCCAGAATTCGTTAATGCGTTTCCTCTCTTAATGCCACACGAGGTTATGACCAGAAATAACAGATTGTCCCACCCACTGCCTTCGTGAATCACATCTTTTACTGTCCCGGAAATCGTCTTCGTTATAGATATAGTAAATGATTTATCTATAATCAAGCATATGCTAGAATATCCAAAAATCCGTCAGGAGATAGCTTATTCAGGAGCAATGAGCAACAGATGAGGACTTCATGTTTATGATGGACTGTAATCCATATGCTTTATGAAGTTTGCGCTGATGAAATTAATATTATTTGTTGCACAACTGTGATTATAATATATAATGCTCAGTAGATTCATTATTTACCAATGTTGGTAGAAATACCACAGTTCAATACATTATTTTTTACCATGGGGTAGCAATTAGATTTTCATAGAAAGAATATCTGCATATTTTATGATATTCCTATTTTTCATTTTCTTAGGTGGTGATTTTCCTATGTATGCCTCGATCTGATCTTTGCGCTTCGGGATGTGTTTACTCTGAATCCGTTCTTGTTTCTGTTACTATGAAATGCACGAACAGGATTACCTTGAATATGTTTCAATATGTAGAAGATAAGTTGACTCATTATTATTCCGAATGTAGCAGCAGTTTTGCGCAGTTCTACTGTAATTGTCGAGGAAATAAATATTCATAATTGAGTGTGAATATTTACATGCATAGAAATCTTCCAAGTTTTTGTATTTCACATTAAGTTCTACAGGAGAAACATTTTCAAGATAGAATTTTTACCCAAAAATTTGTGCAAAAATGTTGTGGGCATAAAACTGTAAGCTCAAAATAACATCCTAAATTCGGACTAAATTACGTCTATCCTTGTTTTAAATAGTTATCTCACAGGCCGTCAGTAGAATGTTGCAGAGATATTATTAACACCAGCATATACACAGCTCAAAATTCTGTTGGCCTTTCTTAATTTCCGAGGGAAAGAATACCCAGATTACTACCTAACCTAGCAATTATTTACTCACAATGTATTTTTCTATTCTTCTCGGACGTTTCAGCTGAAATTACAAGAGAAGCAGATTTCATCGCTGGGCTCTGTTATAGGGAATTTTCGCAAAGCTTTTTCTAGCTTTCTTACAGAGGTAGATTCCTCCCATAGATATATTTTCATCCGTAAAACTTATCATTTTAAACGAACATTTGCCAAAAGCACTGCATCATAAACAAAGGAATCTTTACCCCATTTAAAATACATATCTCTGGATCTATATAGACCACTCACATTCTCACGGAATTCAATCATCATCTTTTACGGAAGAATGGTACTTTTCCCACTCTTGGGCGTAATTTTATGGGTATGGAAACTTTTGGGCGTACTTCTTTTTGGGAAAGACCATTTATATAGCTTACGAAACTCGTCCATGGACTTCCTTCCTCCAAATCCCTTCCCATCGTGGCCTTCACCTCCTCTCCCTCTCACCTTTCGTGACTGCCCTCCCCAAATTGCCTCCTTCGACCACCATCGTCGACACTAACACTTTACCCCAATCATTACCCCTCACACCGTCACCTTTCTTGCTCCGCCCCTTTCACTCCTTCCTACCACTCTCTACTTTCCACGAACGATTCCTCAACTTCCCGATCTATTAAATCTTTTTTCTCGGCATTGTTTCAAGGCCCAATATGCTCTCGATGCTGCTCTGGTGTGTGGATCGCACGTTATACAAAAGCGAAGCATTGATCTGATTGAGAAGTTTTTCCGCAATCACATCGACAAAATGCTGTTTCTGAAGTTAGTCGAAGAAGATATCTCTCCCTTGGCAACTTTATAGATCTGCCCCTGTTCCGATTTTCCCTTCTACTTGAAGTGCCCGAGGATTCTCAACGGAGGAAATAGAAGAAAGATTAAATAAAGTCGTCCTATACCTACAGAGATGAATCTCACAGCTTAGCATAGACCTATTGGCAAGTTATTGAAAAGGAATTTTTCAGCGAAAACCACAATGTCCTATGAATTTCTCATAATTTAAAGCCAAAATCTATAATAAACAATAAAGATATGAATACATATTCATAGAATTTATTTCTATTTCTCCAACCAATAGTTAGGAAATACGGGGTACGAACCAAGATAAACAATCCTCGGAAATCTAATCAAAATGTATCAATATTACAGCTTTATAATACCTCTGAGTTAATGTTTCGAAGTACAATTTCTCTAAATTCTTTTTAGCCCTAATAAGTTTTAGAATTTTAAATTGTTCCTCTTCCCTGTTTCTTCTGTAATGAAACAACCACCTCACTGCTGCTGAATATGTAGATATTTGAAATAAAATAATAAAAATGAAAATCTAACGAAATAAAACTGTGGGTGTAGAGAGTTATTACTAAAAATCCTGTTCCCGAAAGCAAATTTTCCAGCAAACCAGATAAAAACAACCCAAAACAAGGATTTTAAAGAGGAATTTTTTAAAAGCAAAATAAAAGATAAAGTTATCAACTCAAACTAAATAGCGGTCGTATCATTGCTGGGCAGAAAGATCACGATTCTGAGAAGTAAACCTCCAAATGTGATGATTTATATATCAGTAAGACTTTTACTTTTGTGGTGATAAGGTTACTTCTTTCTTTCAAACCCATTTTTATGCTGTTTTACATGATTTTATGCTGCTAAACTAATTTCCCAGTAGAGAAATTACAGTAAATCATTTGAATAGCAATTCTTGCTGCAAAATATATTCAAAGAAATCATTCATCATTATGAGTGAATTCTTTGAATATATTTTGATGATGATTTCCCCTTCGTAGAACTAAAGTTAGAAAGAAAGAATGTCTCGAGAGATTATTGCATGCATTTACGGCAGAAGAAATGGGGTGGAAATAATTACTAAAGACCCTGAAGACCTGATACCATGTAAAACCTACCCGTATAGGTATCATCTTGGGAGGAATTTAAAAATGAAACCCTCCTAAACCATTTAATTTAAAATGTGCCAACGCATTTCACCAATGAGGGAACGCCTTGAAGACCTCCATGGTCGACGGCAAATAAATCTGTGTTCCTTCCATGGATGGACCCGAAAACCGCATATCTTCCATGAAAGCCACGTTAAATGAAGCAAATTGCCTGAGACACCAGAGGTGTGGTTTGGTGGTGACTGTGGAAGTCTCCCATTCCAAACATCTCTATTAGGGTGAAAGGGAAGGGTGGTTGCGGTCGGAAGGCGCAAAGGGCTTCTTTCCCCCGAAGACCTTCCGAAAGAGGCTCGGAGATTAATAGTAACCGAAGTTTTTTTTACCCCTGTGAACGCATCGGAAAATTGTAAGGAAGTTGATAGTTTCATAATAGTTGGTATTAGGAGAATTTTCGGTGGTATTTTCCAACCACGTCACATTAATGTATGATATTGTGATAGAGGTTCGAATATTGATTTGCACCATAACCTTATCGGTTGTATTAGAAAAGAAATCTGGTCGACTTAAGGACATGGAGAGGATCATAATGGTCGAATTTTATAGCTTAGAAATTGTTTACATCGGAAGCCTGTTATCACAATTTTGAGAATAGAGCTAACTTCAAAATTTACCATATACGAGTATATTTACCAAGCTCTATCTATCTAGAACCTCACCTCACCGATTCTATTACATACCTAAGAACTGAACCGCATTCATGTATTTAATACAAATGGTGAATACTCAACGAATTTCAAACTAAACGAAATTCACTGAGAGACGAGAATGAAAGAGATAAGGCTGTGCAGCATATTGAGACATATGCTTATCTTAGTCAGAACGCTAAGAAATTATTTATTAGAGAAAATAAAAGTCCATTATTATAATTTCTCGAATAGTAGGAAAAATTACAGTAGATGTTGAGCACTCAGTATTCGAACTAGGATTCCCTAGTAATCACGAAGTACTGATAAACCACATCGATTGAGGTCATGTTTCGTACTTTTGTAAATACGTCTCACTTCGGTATAAATCATTTTATGAATGTTTCAAACATCCAATATCGGTATGTAATTGTGTTGAACTTATTAAATTGGTGATTGATTCGTAAGATTTTTTGCCTATTATTGGCAATGATTTACGCTGAAAATTAATTCTCCTTGTATTTATCGCGAATGGAAAGTAATGAAATGAAATATGCGACGGACATATCTGCAGGAAGGAAAGGGTTTCATAAAACATCGGTTTCATTGGCGAGGAAATAAAATTAAGAGTGATTGATTATAGTAATAGATAAGTATAGAATTGTCTAGCACATCGAAATGCAGTCGAAGCAGCAATATGTTTGGACATGAACTATGTTATTCCTACCGACCAATAAATCTTCATCTGTAGACGTATTTATTATTCCCTCTCTAATAACATATAATGGAAAACTTCGCTTCGACCATAAGAGTTTCATAAAGTCAGAGTATGCTGATTACATTCATGGAAATACGGCTTGTTTGCTGAGATGTATTAATTCTCGTAAAGAAATTCTAAGAGAACTCGTAAGCGGTCTGAATTTCTTCGTTGAGGATTACAACATCGATAAACAAAATTGCGCTCGGAATACTGAAACAGACGCCTTTCCGCGGATGGATATAGAGCTTTAGAAAACTTTTGATGGTCCTTGATGAAGTTTTGTAAAAGTAAGTATCGCAGCCTTCATTTTCACTTTTAAATGGACTGCAAAATCGCACTAACCAAAGATTGAAATGGCCCTAACTGGTTCGCCCGGAAATATTCACTTATTCCACCTCTTTATCCCGGCTCGAAAATTTACTCCTTGAGAAATACAAAGTCCATCATTGCTTAAATTACATTTTAGATAAGTTAGGACATGATGCGATTAAAAAAATCATAGGATTGAAATGAAAAAGGCTTCTTTGGTTACGATGTTAGACACAGAAAATTTGGTCGCCTTTATTTTTCTTTGGTAATAATAGTATTATTAGAAGTTCTGCGATAGCTAAGGTCATTTTGCACAAATGGGCTCCCATAGGGAAGCCGGAACCTCATTCGCTCCCTTAGTTCCAATATTCAATCACTTCCTTATTAAATTGGGATGTATTACTACTATTACTCAACTATTCGTTTATTACTGCCTAAAACTGGAAAGGAGCAGATTTTTGCGCATCCATTACCTTTTTCTTTCCAATATTAAAATTGACTATTAAGGTTGTGATTCCGGGGTGAACTAAAAAAATTGTTAGTATTATATCCAAATTTATCCAAAAAATGAGACATTAATCACTTTTTCTAAATTGTCAACGCAATCAAGTGCTCATAATTACTGTCGTAAATTTGTAACGATTTTGTTTTCGTACCGATATTAAAGAAAACGGTACCAGATTCAAAAAATATACTCGCTAAGAATAACTCAAATTTCTTGGTTTTTATACGATGGGATTAAAAATATGGCCCGAGAAGTTGAATATTTTTATTTAGCCCAAACATAGAACTACCATATTAGGTCGGTTCCGGGTCAGTTGAAAAAAGTTGCAAATCGGGATTTTTGCCATCTTTTCGCGAATCCGGCCCACCGACGGCCACTCAAAAGGTAAACGAAACGAATCTCCATGCCGTTCCGAAAGCCGCCTCAAAATGTATCTTTATTCGGCTGGGTGATTAGGGAAAAACTATTAATGAACGCGAACGGACTAATAACGTTATTGCGGGCTATTACAATTTGTTGGGGGAGGGAGAGAGCGAGAGAGATGAAGGTTCTCGGCGAGGAGAAATGTTCTTTCGCTTAATGGGCAGAAAGAGATTGGCAGGGATAGGGGAAGGATATGGAGAGAGAGAGAGGCTGCCGGTCGGCCGCGGGGCTGTGCGGACCGTTAACTTAATTGCGTGGAGAACACCCAAGTGGCCGATCTCCCTGCCTATCTCTCACGCACGGAAGAAGAGATTGAGACGTTTTTGTCCACGTGACAGCAGCGAATGTAAAGAAAGAGCCGGAGGCGGTGGATGGACCATTATAAGGAGGAAGCAATAGGTCAGTTCGCGTCGAACGGTGTCCATGTCCTTTTAACGAAGTGCCCTTTTAAAAGACGGCATTTGTTTCTTTCCGTCCAATCAGCAGGAAATTGCGGTAAAACGCCGCTAATGCGAGGTAATCGGAGCGATTGCGCGTCGCTGAAGAGAACGGTCGCATTCCAAGATAATGAGCGATCCGGGAAAATGAACGCGGATAATACGGAACTGTAGAGAAGAAATCGTATACTAGCCAAACAACCAATTATTATTACAAATTGTGATGAAAATCCGCCATCATTTGCTAAACCGAAAGAGAACTTTACCATCTCAAATTACTTCCGCACGCACGGAAAATAAAATTTAAAATCCATAGAGGAAATCATTCTTACAGATAGTATAGTTTAGTATTGCTATTGGTAAAGTCATTTCGAACATATGTACTCCACCAGGAATCGAACCCGGAACCGTTTTTACCAAATTTGAATGCGTTGCCTACTTGGCTATCCGGGAGCCCTGTAACATCTAGCATTACGTTAAGATATTACATTATCTATTAAGTGAGAAAAAATGAATATCTATTACCATAAAATAAAGGGATGTTAAGTTCAATAACACATCCACATCTAATCATTTCCATTGAGCCGTATCTAACGCAAACGCCGATAGATATCGTTTGATATTTACTGTTACTTCGTAGCTGAGATATTATGCTCTTTACGGAATACGTATCTTAATACGAAATCCATTTCTTAACCTCATAAATACCATTTGAGGAGAAAGGCTTGATTACTCATTCCGACTCTGAGCTCTCGCTTGGTGAAGGAAAATTTATCTTTTAAACCTAAATATAATGCTTACTACAAGAACGAGAGCGCACTCTTTTTTAAGGCGAAAATCAATTTTCAAATGACTTGATAATCCTTAGAAAGATTGTAGTCCTGGTATTTTCTCCTGATAATTGAATTTATAGCAAAGTAAAAATTTAACAAAGGAGAAAGAAAGAGATTTTATTTCTATCCTTTTTTATTCGCATGGGAGAGAATGAAATTCCATGCGGAGAGAAACATCACTAAGTTTAGCTAACATACGTAAGATTAGACATCATTGCACTGTTAATAATAGAATATTTGAGATTTATTGAAACCCTATTACGATCAATTGTTTTTTCACGGCCCCGGAGGGCCAAAATGGTATCTCTCCAACCTATCTGTACAAGTTGTATCGTGAGTCACCGTTGGCTAAGTTGGTCGTTGTAAATCAGTATTATTTTAACATAAGACTGAGAAATACTGTTTGAGTGAAAAGTCCTCTATACCAAATAGTTTACTAGGAAAGTCAAATCCCCCTTTATAAAATAACAAAGGGTTTTCTTAATGTATGGATTCTCTGAAATGTAAGAGCGTCCTCGCAATACAGGGACTGCAAGTATCACCCTGAGCTTTCTCAAACGGTAACTCCTCTTTCTAATTATTTACGAATGGCTTGATGAATGATAATTTTTTATTTCAGACAACAAGCTATTCATGTTTAAATATTCTTTTTATATATCTTCTTACGATTGTCCATCAGATGGGTACATTTAGGTCTTACAGTAGAAATAAGGCATAACTGAAGACTTTATGAAGTGGCAAGATTAAAAACTTTCCTTACTTTTTGCAATGAACAGCAACAAATAGATGGTATACGGAAAAAAATACAGCAAGATATTGAGGTTTTCATAGAGAAATGTGTTCCTTAAAACCCAATAGAATTATAAATTTTCTCTTAAGTATACCACCCATACATTTTCACCTCCGCCATACTTCATGCTGTGGAGTATATTAATAACCATATCACACACTTCAGACTATAATTGCATATAAAATTAAAATGTGAAACGAAAATATTCAGATGTTTCTCTTGCTCCAGAGACAGACATCGGGCGTGAAATCACCTTCCGGAATGCGCTTGGTAACGCAAGTTCATTTATATGCAGATTTGCTTCAGCTCCTTATCTAACTTTCCCTTTTGTTCGTATCTAAAAAGGAGGTCATACTTATTTATCATTACACGTTTGAGATGATAAGAAGTTGTGGGAGGTAAATGAAACACCATGTGCCTCTTTAACGAGTCGTGCATTTTGAATCATGTTTGAAAGAGATCGGCTCGGTTAGACAGTATGGCACTCGAATGTGTTTGCCCAACACAGAGGAAAAGGCTATACACGAAGCAATCAGTTGGCGATGAGCGATAGCTGAAAAAGACTTTCAGAATAGTGCACACATTTCAAGGGGATCCAGTTTTACCTATGGGAGTGATATCTTCTTCTAAAAACGATTAAATTGTCATTTAAAAATAAGCCAATAGAACACGAGCCTCCGGGTAAAACCTTTAACAAAATTAGGGAAAAATTAACCTAAATTTTAGAGTTAGTCGATTCAGGTATTGTTATAGAATATTTAACACTCTGCAACCGTCAATGTTGTCTTGCAAATGCAACTTAAATTGCAGGAAGAGGGCGTTTCATGGCGAGTATGAAAAAATCTATTTAAATTGATAATCCGGAAATCAATATCGGCTATTTAGAAACAGAAACCCTAAATAAAAGAGGTTTATTTTAAGCGAATAAATAATCTACTTATCACAATCTTCAAAAGGTACTAGCCCTTCGATAGCTGCATTTTATCAGGATGTCTTACAGAGAATTTAAGGAAATTCTCAATTTATTCATGATTTTTTTTAATCGTCGAATTTCATCCCAATTAATTTAGTACAGTAATCTTTTACATTAGACCCTTGGATTTAATTAATGGAACACAGCAATATGAAATCATGACTTCATTATATGAGCATAGAATTTCTGAAACCATTTCTTGCGGACCTAATCAGGTTCGTAAAAGTTAGAAATTTTAGATCTAGCGAATACATTAGATGAGGAATCACTCTAGCTCAGATCATCACTATTGTAAATTGCATATAATGGACAAAGATCGCTTTTCTTTCTTTAAGAATAAAACTCCACCGATTCCTTTTTGTGTTGATATGTATAATTTTTATCAAAAGAGGTAGATGCTCTTTCATTTCTGGGACACTAAGCACTTTTTTATTTTTATGGTTATTATTTGAAATATATTTTAATTCCATGTCCCTGATGAATTCCTCTTCTACACTGATTTCCTTTCCACGTAAGTTTGTTTTTTCGCGGACGGATATTCAGTAAAAATCCCGTTAACCTGAGTTAGCTTGAGGCAGTTCTGCCTTAGGCTAGCGGTGCTGGGGGTCGTTGCGTCACTGGAAAAATCTTACGATCAGCGGAAGCATCGCGAGCGAGAACCACGTCACTACGTGTTAAACGTGCGATTGGACACTTCATAAATACCTTAGTAGTACCTCCGCTAAAGTTTTCATTGAGAGAGAACTCAAAAGGTCAAAGAAAAACAGGTACTTGATATTTGCGATTCAGCTGAAACCGGTCGTCGCGTAAACATAAAAAAGGAAATTAACACAAGTTATATTTTACCTTTGTATAACGTCGTTCTCAGTTTGGCCTAATACGTTAGATTAGAGAGAATTTGTATCCAGAGTTCCTTTACTTCCTGTTAGATTTAGCACATTCGGATTTTTTCCTTTCTTTGAATTTACTTGTTTATATTGTATGTAATTGACATTCCTTTAATATGATTCGTGAAAATAGGTTTATTTTAATAAAATGTCGTATATCCATATATGTTGTATACCTTTATTTAGCATAAAGGAAATAGATATCAATAAAGACAGACAAAGCTGGTTACTACTTATGAATTCTTTAATTTCCCTTACTTTGTTTTCATTTCAGTTCTTTTATAGCTATTTTTCACAATTTTATATCTCTTGAGTAAAATATTTGTATTTAGTAATGTCCATTTTTATATTTTGTTAAATGTTTATTTTTGAAAATTTTATTTCATTCTGCAAAAATACCTCTATTTAAATGACCCATGTAAAAGTGTTCATGTATTGTTTGTTTGTCTTAGATACGGGAAAAGGAATGACGTCTACCAATTTAATTCGGTGAATATACAGCCAATGCGAGCTCTCTTGTTGAATGTTTTGGCGTGAAGTGAAATGTCTACAATTCCTTATTTAAATAATTGCAGTCTATCTTTTGACCAAGAGTTGGAAGAAATAACTCTTCGGCGTCGGTCACAAAATTGTATTTCCTTCATCGATGTATTTCCATGTTTTATCCAATCCCCCAGGCATATACTTAGAGTGAGTCGCGTTAACTCTTAAATGATGACTTCTCATTGGTTTCACTCATTGGATTCATATGATAGACTTCTCATTGGAGGGTTGCAAAGGCGATTCAAAATTAAGAAATGATTTTTTGGATGAAAAATTTCAAGCCAAATCTGCATCTGCAAAACTCAAGTTGAATCATTTTAAATCAAAAACCGAACACAAATTTAAATGGCAGAAAACATTTTCCGTCACTCTTTTACTCGTATCGTTTCTTCAGTTTTTTCATCAACTTTAGGCTGGTGGCTCATTTTATGTAAGTAAACTTCATAATTAACTCAATGAATAATACTATCGCGAAGTTTTATGGAGTCTAAACATTATCTGACTATAATTTCGTAATGCTGTTGCACGGGAAGACTATCATGATCGGGAGAATGAGAAAATTAGAGCTATAGTTTGGGAAATTTACGAGCAACTAACGGAAATAGTATCGTGTATTGAATCAAATCAATTATTTTGTTGATTCGACTCGAAATCCGAATAATTTATTAAATTTGGTTTGAAGTGAAAACGTAAGATTCGCACATCTTAATTCTCATATGAACATAATGCCAAATTACCTCTTAAGTTAAGATTAATTTTATATCATTGTTGATGGCTTTTAAAATAAATAAATTTTTCTTTTTGAAAGAAAAATTTATTTAAAAGCCTTTCTTTATTTTCTTTTTGATCACTTCTTCATTGCAGCCATAGATTTTATGAAAGGGTTCGTTTAAAATTTTCATTAATTTCTATTATTTAGATATAAGTTTTCTATATATTTTTGTTATTGCTAGTGCATATTTTTGCATAATTTATAATAGATTGCAACGTATACAATTGCATTATTCACAATACTTAGACAATCGTTTTCAAGAATCGATAAACAATTCGTTCTGCTGGTAAAATATTGTCAAATAGATCTAATAAAGGAATGCATCTGCATCTTTTGAATCTGAAGCACTTTTTCCTATCTCTTATTGCATATTTTGCATATTTTATTTGATTTATACTTTCTGTTGGCATTTTAAGACAAATACATCACATAACGATTTCGACTATCGCTATTGTTAATTAGTTTTCAAAGTATCTTTCCGTAGTCCGTCATAAAAAGACGATGTATCTGTAACAATAGAGGGCATTTGATTACCACAATTTTTTTCAAAAGCCTGATGAACCGGTTTTTGCGGTTGGTGACCAGTTGTGGCCACTAACTTGAATGGCCTTGCTGAATACCGAAAAAAGTAAACAATTCTTCGTAGTGATGGATTTTCCGGGTGTGAGGATATCCTACATCTTTCCATAAACTGTATAATAGAAAATAATAATTACCAATTTCAACTGTATCTTTACTTGAAATCGTGAGTAAACCTTGGCATGAGACGGCGAAAATACTCATAAAGCCACTTTTATCAGAGGAAATACGTATTAAAATGCAAAATCTTCTACGTCTTCCTCTCCATATACGACAAAGTAAATGCGAGGTAAAGCAGATGAATCTAAGTCAGCGAGTGTGAATCTACAGATCTTTCTCTGACGTATCTCATTCACTGAGATTTGTTTTGTTGACGCTAAACCGAAAATGAGGGGATATATAGTTTTATAAATTATAAGTATGTGATCTTCCAATAGAAATCTATGTCCAAACGCATAGTTAAGGAGGAATATAATTTGAGTAACTTTCCAGCGACTGAACTCATACGATCTTAAACGAACTGTGAGTGGAAGAGAAGAAGTTTTCCGGCTTCATTCGCTTAGGTTGGAAAATTTAACATATTCTTTTTGCAAGCTTAAGGTAAACCTTCTGATAGACTCCTTTCAACCACATCTAGACTGGACCAAAATTTTTCCTAGAAATTTCTTTCGTTAGATTCGGAATATCGTCTCAAACGTTTCCATCTCAAGATAAATAGATATTTGCATGACAATAACAGATGACAGATACCACCAGTACCCACAATTTGATATATGCATTCAAATCCTCTGCTTTCCGAAATTAAACTAATTATGTATTTCCTTCGAAATAAGAAAACGAAAAGATTGATGCTGCTCCGTCAGCATATATTCCTATACATATATTTTAGAACTCTGATTTTTCATTTAATAACATCGCATTTTACTCATTTCGACCTTCTACATCGACATTTCGAGAGCGGTAAGTTATAAACAGAATCTTGCGCAGCAATACCAAATACCTCGGTGAATTTATGCAACTCTAAGCAGGAAAGGAAATATCATTAGAGAATTTCCCGCAGCTTGGTTCGATTGCAATGAGGATAAGCGATCACCGACGACTTTAAATGCGTAGGGTGTACTCGTATGAAATGGAAGGTAGTTAAACTAGGTAATGGGGCATCTCTCCTCATTTGACCTCCTCTGGAATCTGCGACGAGGAGTGGCTTCAGGGTCTCGATCTTTGGTCGACTGCCTTGAAATCCAACGTAGCATCTTCCATAATCAGAATGCTTGAGTTAAAAGTGGCGAGCGAGTTAAAATCCGGGTGTTTCAAGGATGTGGAAAGAACGGGTATATAGTGAGGAATGGACGGGTGTGTGAGGAGAGGAGAGGGCAGTTGTGTTGCGCTGTCAGAGTAAAGAAGTGTGGATGGACCTAGGACATCAGCGTGGA
The DNA here is from genome assembly GCA_036926295.1 of Pachydiplax longipennis. Classification (NCBI taxonomy): domain Eukaryota; kingdom Metazoa; phylum Arthropoda; class Insecta; order Odonata; family Libellulidae; genus Pachydiplax; species Pachydiplax longipennis. The sequence continues at coordinate 27,198,867 of JAVFKF010000012.1, forward strand.
AATACCAAAAGTAAAGTAAGGGAGGAAAAACAGGCAAAGGAATTCGTGGACCATAAAGGACGTGAGGGGGAGGACGAGATGCCTGAGGAGATTGCGCCGCTATGGGACAGTGACGGGGATGGGATGGGCTCCTGTGAGAGAATGCAGGGGAATGTGGAGGGAGAATGGGGGATTTATTCAGGGGGATTAAGAGGAGGGGAAGGAATGAGAATGAGTGGAGGCAAATAAAGAGGAGGAACGACTTGGTTGGAGAGATTAGAGTTTAGATAGAGTATGGAGGAGGTGAGAATGAAAAAAAGAGAAAAATGATTCGGAGAGTTTATGGGCGACTCCTCGAGGGACATCTAGGTGCAGAAATCGATGGCTTTACGTCTTTCCGGGGCATTAGTTTGAATGAAGGCTATCGCGAGGGTTAGAAGAGGTTTCGGTCTTCAACAATCTGTCGCATGGGCAACTAGCGACAAAGGCTACGATTAGGATAATTGCCTTACATTGAAACTATATGATGCGGTAATTAGTAGGGTCTTATTTCGTGCATTCATGTCCCTTTTTTGTGGGTATACTCAGAGACTTGGTTATCTAAACTCGTAATTAAGTGGAGGATAGTCCCTTAATCAAGATAAACCGATTTCTTTTGCGTGAAAAAGCTCTAATTGTTGGATTAATTTCTCAATTTTTCTGCTATCTGTGTTAACTTCATCAAATACCGATTTCATGTTTAAGCATGCATACCGTCATGCATAGCGCCATCATAGCTACTTTGGTGTCTTTCTGAAAGTATAATATGATTTTTTCTCGTTAGTGAGTATGAAAGAATTAACATTCTAATCTATCCTATTCAATCCTGTCGATCGACGAATTGCATGAGATTATGGTCACATATTACTATTGCATTAAAAATGATAAAAACCAATAGTGTAAAATCGGTTGAGGAAGGCCACCTATCGCGAAGAGATATGTATCAGGGGACGATCGATGTAACGAGTAACTAACATTCAGTCGATAACAGAGGTCGTCGGCAAAATTTGAGTGTCGCTAGAAGAACGTCTTGCCAACCTGATTGGTTGACATAAAATTACTTTATAAATCCCTATAGAGATGTAACACACAATGAGCACACATGATTAAACGCGCATAGTCATCAGGTGTAGTTTAAAGAATTAGTAAGGTTTTATATAGTATTTGCAAGGGGTTGTGGTATTGACCAGAAGGAGAGGTATCAATGAAGTGGTTTGTGGAATGAAACGTGCTCAAAATGGCAATGTAAAAGTTTAAATAAGTATCTTGGGTCTAGGAGTGGATGGATTTAGTTTACAGTGAAAAACAGTTTCGGCTTACAAACATTCCGGATGACGAACGGCCTTCAGGAATGAATTAAATTGAACCGAGGTTCTACTCTACTGCACTAGTTGTCCCGTGTAAAAGCTGGCTGAGGGAGGAATGAGAAAGTTAGGAAAGCAGTTATCGTGAAGAGAGGAATGGAGGGTAAGAAAGAAGGATGAGCTGGTTAAAGTAGAAGGAGAGAGAGAGTCGAGTTAAAATTGAATGCGACGCACAGCGGAGATAGACGCAGAAAAATGGAGTGGACGTAAGAGAGAGAGCTGAATTCCTCACAGCCATGAGAGCGATCCTGACAGCATTGATACCATGTATCCTGCTATCCCAGTCCTCAGCAAAAGACCATCTCTTTCATTCACTCTTGAACGTCCAGCTCTGCCTCGATCCCCTCTAAATTTATAGATTATTTACCTTTCTGTTTGTAGTCGATTTAATAGAAATTCTAGTATCTATGTATGCCGTAGATTGAATTTTGTGTATTAACCTTTTGATGCTCGATGTTTTCAAGAGTGGATGGTAAAATTTTTCGAAGACGTTATCGAGGTTTCATTCCCTATGGGTTAACGTGAAAATCATAGTAATCATTAAGATTTCACTAATGAACGCGTTAATTTCCATTGGATTTCTTGTTCATTTTACCAGCTATGGGGGTTGAATTATGTCTGAAATGGTGACCAACAGATGTACACCTGGAGTAGTTGTCGTACAACATGTATAAGTAATCATGAAAATACAAGGCAATGAATAGGGGGTACTAAGTTTCAGTGAGATTCTCTGAGCCAATTAAAGCAGAGATTTAGCTTCTTTCATGACGAAAGAAGCTGGGAAAGCTTGGAAGTCTTCATGATAAAAATACAGCCAAACTAATACTTTCTTGATAATAAAAGGTCTTCCTCGAGGCTCAATAACATTCATGGACATACAAGTAAATTAGCAAATAAATACTTCCTGGTGAAACCTGGACGATCCCAATTACATCTATTTCAATAATAATCATTACAGATGAATATTATTTAACCAGAAACAGCCGATTAGAGGAAACCACTCCGCCACCGCTGCCGGTTAACAATCTTTAATTGTCCCATCATTAGAGGCACGTATGTGTAAAATTCGGACAGGAGGAGAAAGTATCGCAATTAATGGAATTCGTTCGAAAGTGGTCATATTTTTCGCGAAAGAATGCGCTCGTCAGTTAGAAATCCAAATCATTCGAGAAGAGGGGAAACCAAACCAAATTCGGTTGAAAAATACAAAAAGGAGCGCTGGAGAGAGAGAAGTGGCAGGATGAAGAGGAGGGGAAGAGGAATGGAAGGAGAAGGAAAGAGGTTTTATTTTATGGTCGGAAGCAGTGGAGAGTTGCTGCCGAGGAGAGGATGGACATTAAACTGAAAGGAGTTGAAATCACACGAAAGAGGAGAGTGTAGAGGACATTATGGTGGCAAAGGTCATCCAGTCTAATGGTCGGCGGAGTAGTGGGGGCGGAGTGTGTAAAGGAGAAGGTGTGCTCCTCTGGTAGCTCTCGAAGAAGGCTCATCTACAGATGAAGTTATTGCAGAGAGGTAACGGATGACAGCGCGAGGTCAAGAGGTCCCTTTCAGCGTCGCATTACACGCTAAACTCATAAAAGCGTCCAAAATTTTTCGTACTGAAAAATCACGAAATCCTCACTTTGATTTTTCGATCATTTCGAAACGAATCCGAAAGATGATCACTTTTGCGGTACTTAATGCATTACAAAATATCCGCGGGATGTTTAATGGCATGTGATAGCGTTTGAAAACGGAGGAAATCAGAATGTAAGGTGTTTTTTTTTCAGTTCAGCAGCTTCTTCAGTACTTGCCTTAGCTGCTAACTTTCGCGTAAATCTATATATTTCTGTAAATCTCCCATCATGTTTCCTTTTCTTAAGCACTTTTCGGTGAGTGACATTCCGCATATCCGTGGCACAATTTTTACTGATATAGCACCTCCTATGATTGAGAACCTAAGTAAAATTCAACCTAAACTTCCCTAAAAACTGAAAAAGGTTCATCGCATTATGGTCCCAAAATAGTAATAGCTCTTATTTTTTAAATTGTACGAAAGGAAACCATCCTTAATCACGTTCATGAGAACATCTCTTCCGGCATAAACTTCTAGATAAAATTAGGGTTCAAAATATTTTCCGCAATCCAGAACCCAATCTTATAACAGATGTAGCTACTGCGGTCTCCTTAAGTTTCTCGGTACTTTTTAAAATTATGACATTAATTTTCCTGCTTCACTTAACACTTTCAGAAAAGATAATAGAAACAGCGATAAATATTTCAAGCTTATTTTTCAAGTCTTTAGAGAAATCAGATTTTTCAAAAGATATGCTACTGCTTTAAAATCCAAGTTAATTATCGCTCTTTGCTTTGAAGTATGTAGTAACTACATGAACATGAAATCACAGTGAATAAATAATTTCCAAATCATTTATAAATTATGTGATATTTCTGTGTCGAATGTTGTACAGGTTAACTTAATTTTATTTCAAGAAATTCATCTCTGAATTTCAAAACTCAATGAAATTCCGGCATGTTTCCAAGTCTTATGTTCTGAAACATTTCTCAAAATGCCATCACTTTTCAAATTATTGTGAGAAAGATAAAAATATTTCATGTAAAGGTTTATGTAAATCAGACTCCTACTAATTTCTTCCTTACTCAACATATCTTTAGTCATCAAAGAGTAAAAGCTTCGTTAAGATTTGTTAAAAATTGAACTTACAGTGTTATTAATGTAAGAGATGGACATAAACGATGAACAGAGATGATTATTGGTGCAACTGAGGACAAGATAAAAATATTTAATTAACTGTTTTTTCCTTACGGTAAATTAAAACCCAAGGAGGAAAAACTTTCAGGTCCGTAACTAAAACCTGAAGGCCAAATGGGTCTTTAATGTTGAGCGGGATCCAATGGGAGATATAAAATTTATTATAGCCTTACGAGTAATAAGGAAAATATCATTATTCGTAAAAAAAAATATTCATCAAGACAAATCCGCTTGATGCTTCTCACGATGGTTTGCTGATTCAGTTCTTAAACCAACTGCCCACCTATCGAACGAAAGAAAAGAGAAAAATCAAAGGCTTAATTTATTCAAGACTTTATTCTCGGACACCAAATTAGCCTTCTTCCAAAACGGGCGAAAGAACAAATATAACTTCAACATCATTATTAAAACCCTCCCTCGCTCGACATAAATGCCTTCAAACATTAAGGAGCGATATATTCCCATCACCTATTTCCTTCTGAGAGCGACCATTGCCTCCGTGGCACAACTTATAAAAATACTCTCCTTTAAGTGCCCCTAAATAGAAACAGGAAATCCAGCCCAAAAAAGGGTGAAAACTCTCCTCGGTGATGAATGTGAGGAATAACTCACCCATCGCATTCTACCTTCCTTTCCAAAATGCAATCTCAGCCGACGCGCCACCCACCGGCTACCGGCCGAACTAATGCCGGGGAAAATCACATGATATTAAAAAAAGGGGAGACGAGCTAGGCTTGTTATTATTACCATTTATCCACTTCTTTCATTTCGTCCTCCTTTAATGAATTTCCAGCGAGAGGGAGGGGAGATGGGCAGTGGCGGTGGACGCTGAAAGACTATCATTGCGTCACATTAGTGTGCAGGAGCCCGTGATATCATATTTTCTCGTCAGTGCCCGGGGCATCCTCTCGCCCCATCGGCCCATTTCAGAAGCCGGTGAAAAATGGGACGTCGGCGCGAATATTAATTCGAAGCCGCCATACACGACCACACCCCTCTTTTAAACTCCTCTCTCTTTCTCATGCGGATCTCTTGAAACACTTCCTTTCTCTCCCCATTGCCTCCTCGATCACCCACGCTCCGTTGCTTCGGGTGAGAATCCAATCTTTATTCATCGCGTGGGAAAAGGGGATGCGCCCATTGATTGTGAATTAAAGGGTGGTCATCCGTGGATTGGGGCGAGAGTTTGATTTTATTATTACTGATTCGGAGGTGACATTACGAAAACTACAATAGAATCGAGTAATTAAACAAACAGTTATCATACAAAAGATTTAAGTGAATATATAAACATAAAAGTAAACTAAGTGTTTCGCTTCTTTTACAAGTTTAAGAAAATTAAAAAACGATAAAAATTAAGTGAATGATGAACAAACATTTCTCCCATATCGCACATAAAAACATCTCAAAAAATAAAAATAGAAAGACTCAAAGACATTGGACTTCATCATTTTTTAAATTTGTAAAGGGAGATATTAAAATAATCGGTACCTTTGCAAAACTTGTTAAATTCTCTCATTAAACTATTCAATTTTTCTCTGGTGTTTATTATTTTATTATATTCTTAGCCTGCAAGTAGGCATCTAGCCTAGTGGTAGTCATTGGATGGGCAAAGAGAAAATAACCTCTGTCTGGTATTCACCAAAGTCGGAGGGAAAACCCCTCTGAAAACCTCCCTCTTTTGCTTTAGTTATCCAGTCATTTTGCATTTGTGTGCACAAATTGACGATTGAAAAGTTCACGATCAAGATGTAGATTCTACTTACAAATTTTCGGAAAAATCTCGAAGAAAGATATTGTTCTTTTCACCATCTCGAGTTTCAACTTATTAACGAGCCGGCCTTTTTCTCTTTTCCCGAAATACTATGGCTATAATTAAAACTACATTATACTTTTCAGCCAAACAGAAATTTTCTGGGATAATTTTTGATATTTCTGATGATATGCAATGACTCTGAACCGAGGATGATAAAGCGTGAATTCGAAATTTTCTTCCAAGACCTCGATTTTAAGTGAAACAATTACTTTTTATTTGCTTCATTTTTATGTCATTAACTATGAGAGCAAGGATACTATAACAAACCCAGATGTTTTATATATTTATAAATAATCATAAATAAAAATGGATGACCTAAAGAATATTTAAACGAATAAGCACTTACATGTATATCATTAGATTAATAAAGTTGCTTCAGATTGCTTATTGGTTAACTTTTTCGCGATTTTAAAAGGGAGTTGTAAAAACAATAATCTACAAGTCGCTCCATATTATCCTCATCCTCAGATATGTTTCAAGTATTCGAACTTCGCCGCTAGCTTAACAGTTCTTCATAGAGCGAGAAAATCTGCATATTGACTACAATCCTGTAACATAAACGTGTAAAATCAGATGGGAAATTAAGCTAATGAGGGTGGGATAGGAGGCGAGCGAGATCTAGATAGGTTTGGGTATCGAGGATTGGGTCGGGCGTTGAAGTCTCCGGCTGAGTATTAATTAGGTCTGTAAATTTCATCCATTTCAGAGCATCGCCAGAGTCAACTTATTAGCCCATCCCTCGTCTGCAAATGCTTCTCCTCCTTCCCTCCCACACACGCACACCCCTTCCTTGAGCACATGCTCGCACACACACACTCCGGGACCACACCGAGAAGCTCTTTGACAAGCGTGATTTATACGATTAGGATTTCGATGGTGGGTGGGCTTCCCACGGAAGTTGAAAAAAGGCAAAGAGGGCTCAAAGAGGATTGAGAGAGATGTCGCGAATGTAAGCAGGAATGAAGGACTTTATGAATTTTGATCTTCGTGTTCCACTGTCTAGCTGAGACGTTTATTATCATTGTGTGTCTATTAGGTTGGGGAAACTCCAAGGGTCTTCTTTCGAAGGAGTGATATGTATAAGATTTTTAATGGTAATACGGTTGATTCTATAACCGTCCAGATGCCTTAATCAAATGTAGGAATGACTTAATTTTTGTCAAAGCTTCCTTTGCTTGGTTTCAGAACTTCTAACAAATGAATATTTGGCTAAAATAATATATTTAGAATTCTGAAAAGGTAGAGATCTGTTGTTTGAAATACCTTTGGATTGAGATCACTATTAGTTCATCCCTTTCAATATAATAAATAAATAATTTTACTTAAATCAATCCCGTTTCGCTCAGACAAAGGTTTTATCAGTTATTATTTTAATGCAATGTATTCTTAAAAGGTGAAGGAAAAATTAATTGACTATTTTTACGTTATTAATATAATCTTAGCCAACGAATGTAACAATGAAGAAATAAAATAACAGTAGAACGAAGTATTATGTCTCTGAAGATTAATATTTATATATTCCATAATGTTCTTCTATGCAGATATTAACGAATAAGAATTCAAATCCAATCCTGGTGAATTTTTCCCAGCGTAAGAAAGAAAATTCCAATTAGGAAATTTATCTGCCGTGTTCAACCTGTAAGTTTCTATTGTAGTTCCAATTACTATTCCACACGTTTATCTAGTGCAACATTTATTTTATTATTTCCTTTCGTGAAGCATAGCCAAACTTTAATCTCATCGGTTGGCAGAATTGTTTAAATCGGTTTCAGCCAGAGCATTCATATACTCGTTCGCAGCATTTAAATCGAGGAAAATGTGAGCGATGACCGTGAAGGCCGAGTAACGAAAAATACGGTATTCGAGAGCGAAGGAAAGGGGAAATGGAGGAGATGGCAAACAGGATAAAAGGAAAAAGAAAACTATGACATATTTATGAAATGAAAGAGAGGAAAAAATAAGTCGTATACGCCCACATTAAGCCAACCCCTGTCCTTCTCCTCACCTCAGACCCCTTTTGCCTAACCCTCCATCCGGAGTCTCATAACTCAAAAGAGGAAGAGGGGCAAAGCCATAGAAGGCAAGCGGGTGAGGGAGCAATGATCGAGGCAATAGAGAAGGGTGTAAGAGTTGGACTCGCAGATGGAAAAATTCTAGTTGTTTGGGATGAAGGAGTGGGAGGAATGGGAGAGAAGCTATAAGACGAATGTTAAGAGTAGGAGGCATGGTTCGGTTTCATATCACACAATAGGCATGCGGCTGAGAAAATGAAAACTCGAAGGGATGGGGTAATTAAATCGTGAGTGGGATCATCATGTCAAAGGGATCATAATCAATGGCAGTCGAGGGGATGAGTTCTTTAGATCGTTTGAATCAATAAACAACTTAAAAACAGCGAACAATAGACAGATTTTCAACTTAAAAATGGCTCAGTAATTACCGAAGTTAATCACCAAAAGTTCTAATGTATTCTTTCCTGATGTATTGTCACGAAAATATTATTTAGGAGATTATATGATTTAGTTTAAAAAATAAAGCTCAGTGAAATTGGTAACGCAAGGGATAAGGTAAATGGTAAAATGTGAAGGAAATTAGCAAATAGTAAATGTAATTACGTATTTTATTAGAATAAAAATATCGTGAGTTAATAACAAAGTTATTAATTTTCCTCCGAAACCTTTCTAGGGAGTACATATCTGTAAACATGCATGAAAATATTTCAAAAAATCGTATATATTGCAGCTATTGGTTCTACAAGTGATAAAGGATTGGTATAGTAACAATCGTTGTGAAGTGTCATTAACCAAATTTTCGATATTTTTCCAATGTCTTTCTCTTGCGCGTTGTATTGGATTGTTTCGCAAATAATATGTTCAGTCTTTCAAAAATTCGCAATACAATAGTTCATTATTTTACTCTTAGCTGGAAAGTTTTCAAAAACTACTCTTAATTTTCCTAGATTTACTTCAGAATTGTTTCCTTTATCCTTCTACTCCATCTCCTTATATCCGCTATATTTCTTCTTTGTTTTCCGCGATATTTTTAAGCCCACTTCACCAATAATTTCATTGGTTATCGTTTTATTCATCTAAACCTCCGCGCTATGAATTGCTGTATTCCTCGCAAAATATTTCAGAAATTTATTCCTTACCCTTCAAAGAATCTACTAGCTTATGTAGATGTAAAGCAAAATGACAGTCTAAATATATTTTCCTTCGAATCGTCGACTAAAAATAGAGTCGTAAAAGTGAAATGTAGTGTAAGGACAGGGAGGCACGATACATGAGGGTCTGGAGGCTGCAAAGGAGGGGAAAGCAGACAGCAAAGATGAGGGAATGCGAGAGGAGACAGGAGATGGTGAGAACTAAACGAAAGAAATAGCTGGAGAGAATTATCCACGGAGCTTAGCAATGCCCACGTTCTTTGGGAGATTGAGTATGGGCTTACAAACAATGGGAGGCTGCAGTGGGAGAGATTTGAAGGAGTTGGGGCTGATGGTGAAAGAGGGGGAGGGAGTGGAGCTTTCGACGCTTGGATATAGATCGGAGAGATCTCGTCGAGCGGACTCTTTGTATATTTTTATTAGGATCCGTGTCCGGGTAATTCTATGATAAAAGATAAAAATAACGATCCAGCGCTGAGGTGGCAATATCGGGTGTTGATGGGTTAGCTTCTTATTCCTTATGATGTAAACGCCTTTTCGTGTATGGAACAGGAACCTGGTGAGACGTGTACACCATCCTAAATCACTGACGTTTATGAGTCATATATTTTCCTATTGTTTGTTTAAAACAATAATCATGAGGTCTTCGGAACGTGTATTAACGCTTTATTACTAACGATTGCTGTGTATTACTACTAACAATTGGTCTAACAGATAAACCTAACAATTATATCGTTATGGAGATTATTCGAGAATGGAAGACAGTTATTAAACGGGACATAAGGCTTTTACGTAAACGATTTCTTCCCATATATTTAATGAGGTGATCACATAATATTCTTTGAAAATTTATTTCATTTTATTACGCTTTAAAATTCTCTCTGTACATATCTTAATGGCTCATTGAGCCATTCTTGGCGAATATCTCCCAAGTCAGAGGATTTTTTACTTTTATGAGGAGGTAGAGAAGGTGACATAATTGCAATCTTTGTTAACTTAAGTAATGCTCATTCCATTAGCTTGTCCGACGAAGAAGGCAATCCTAATAAATATTTCGATTCATAGAATAGTGTGTATCCATCACACATCATACGTCAAATTTACTTAAATGAGGAAGTATGCGAAAATTGAAGATTTAGATGTTACTGAAAAATAAGGCTCAATTGCATTTCAACAATTTTGACGTTGTATATATTTATCTTAATCAACATTCACTCATTAAAAAGTTACTCATTATTTCGTCGATTTATAACATAATATGAATTAATTCGAATGAATTAATTAATGAATAACTAAGCAGTCACATAACATTACAAAAATTCATTCAAGAAGTTAAAGAGATCATTTCACCAGCATCGTCTGTATCGTTTATTCTGGCCATTTTTTGAATGCACGAATAAAATAAACTCACAAATGCTACTCATTCCGAAAAGACTGGAACATATCCCAGAGCACATAATAATACGCACACTGTATTTCTACCATTTCGAACACAAAGAAAGGGAAAGAAAATCAGTGGACCTGCGTTCTCATCATGGGCTATTACGTCAACTCCCACTCTCCGAAAGAACTTTCACTCATTTCATATCCACCATCTTCTTCCTTAATCTTGCCTCTATCTCCCCATCCTACTAAACCTTTCTCTTGTATCTATTACCCTCTCTTCGTGGATTCGAGAGATACTTTCCAAAAGTTGCTCTAAAGTTCTCTCAACGGAAATCGTTTCTTCTTTACTTTCTGATCACTATAGCATAATCCTACCCCATTTATGATTATATTTTATATATTTTATCATTCCCATTGTTTCTTTTATTGAAACTATTTATTTCTCCGGCCGGTCCTTATCCATTTCTTATATGAGTGAACTCATAATCAAGATTCACTTTGGTCCATTAATTCTCAAAGAAAAAGGAGGGTCGTAACAAAACTCTCCACCTTAGTTAAGGATTTATCAGTGACAACATTTTACTCATGTCCACTTTTGAAGATGTAGACTTTGTTTGAATTCTTTCTTCAAAATACATTGTTTTTCTTGGTGACATTAGAACCTCTTAAATTTGTAATGGCCATTGAAATTGGTAGCAGTTTTTGGTCTATGGATATGAAACATCCAGCCTAAGAATAAAGTACATACATTGAACGATTTGAAAGCCTGTGAGTTCGACATAGAGTGGAAGAATCAATTAGATTTAATAGGAAAACAAACGAAGGAAAGGTGAAGATAGCGGGAAAGAAAAGGTTCTAGATTGAAGAGGCGGGAGATATAGGTGGAGCAAATACTTATGTGAGAGAGAATGAACGAAGATATGGATGAGGCAATACAAGGAAAATGACAAAAAAGAAGACAGAGACAAAATTTCTCATCTGGAAGATGGTTTACCTCTCTAAAGGAAAAAGAAGTTGCGCTAAGCATAGAATTTTTATATCATTACTTTCTTTGCATTTCATACATTAATTTTGGGCTATTTCGTCAATATTAAATCCAGTTATAGCAGCCTTTTAAAATGGGTCTGTAATTAAATATCATAGAGAGGATTGAGTAGGCTATCAATATATATGGGCCCACAATACCTCTTTAATATTCTATCAAACAAGAAGAGGAAGGAATAAAAAGAAAGAACTATAAAAGAGTAGCGGAGAAAGACACGAAATGCGAAATATCTTCAACGAGTCATAGTTCTTGGAATTTGAGAACAAAAGATCAGGCGGTCCCTTAAATTTCCCTTCTAGAAGGAAGAAAAAGATCCTTTGTTCGGCCTCGATCTCCGTGCCATCCGCCACACCACTGCGGCCCTCATCCACCGATAGTGCCATAATGGCCACCCACCTACACAGCGCCCGCCCTCCGCCTACCCCACCCCATCAACTAATGGCAACCAAAACATCTTTATTGGTCATATCTTTATCATCTCTCCTAAGGCCTGGCACGCCTCCACCATGTGACCTCGCCCTCTCTATCACGTCTTCTTTCCTTCGGATTTTTCTTCCGCAACCCGTTTTCTCTTTAAGCTTAGTTCTGGTTTCGTCGCCTTTCCACTTTCTCCCTCCGTTCTTCTATTTCACATCGGACATTATTGAGAAATACTAACTTCCAGAGTGAAGAATACTTTTGATTTGACTAAAATTTAAATGAAAGACTCCTCTATATATTATTTCTGAACATCTATTTTCGGTGACCGGGACTTCTCTCCCTTCACACTCTATCAAAACATATGAATGACATATAATTTTCAAGAGAAAATGTTCCACTTCCAGCTAAAAAAAATATAGACCAACGGATGAAAAATGCACCATTTGATAATAAAATGCATTAAAATTTATGTTTGCCCATAGTTTCTGGATGTCTACACATCCAGTAACGAAAGGAACAAAACACCTTCGCGTATAAATCAATTACGTGCAATTTATGGACAAAAGCTTCACATGGGTCAACAAGCCATGTTATTTATAAGAGAAAATGATGCGATTGTTCGGTTAGGATTCACTGAAACATAGTTCACTTGATTATCGACGGAAACCATTCGAAAAAATTATCAGTAGAGATCTCTCTGACGAGATAACTGATTTTAATACTTCAGATAACGAAATAAAATAAATACGAGAGAAAACGAATATGTATTACCAGGAAATAATCGTCATGATAGATGGCTACTTCTGGTCGTTTTTCCGCGGAGCATTTAAGATAATAGTGATTAGGGTTAGATAGGGATATCGGTGTTTTTATATCCCCTATCACACGTCTTTGATGGCTAGCAGGTTCAGCATGTAAATTTAAATGTAAACAATAATTCTATGCTGAGTTGGAATGAAGAATGTTAACTATAAAAATTGAAGCTGTTTTCCCAAAGTAATTATAATATTCCTGATTTCATAGTTAATTTCAGCACGAAAACTAGGTGTACTTTATCTTAGATAAAATTTATGTTAAGACAGCCAAAAATTCTTTAAAAAAATAACTGCGTTTTAAATCAAGAAAACATCCCATGAGATCAATCGAGCGATAAAATTTGTTCCGTTTTAGTATTTAAAAACAGGGAGTGTAGGATAACTCACTTAAAAGGCAATGACGATATTGTAATACAAGACTGGGTAAGATTGATTTAGGGTTCAGACAATAGTGAGCCGGATATGGTTGTATATTAATCAGAAAAATATCTAATAAATTATATATTGGTCCACTTTGGTATTTTAATGTCAAGCATGTTCTAGTCGAGAATTTTGGAATATTATAATATACTTCGATCGGATCTTCTACTTTTAATTCTCACATTTTCTGCTCTCATTCTTAGGATTTACTATCATCCATCAGACATTTTATCTTTACCTTTGCTCCACCTCTTTTCCTGTAAGCTATACACCGTTGATTTTCATTCTTAGCTAGCTATTTCATCTTTCCAATTCCATCCCTTACTTTTCTTTTCCTTGAAAGGAAAACCTCGGCTTTTTAACTCTATTGATTAAGGGTCCATTTCCAAGTACCATTCAAGGAGCGGCAATCGATTATTCCATCGTCCAGAAACGATCTGCGCTCCGTCTCGAGCAGATTCTCTATCTTCCCTCGCACAAAGAGAGACTCGATATATTTTTTCGTCAAATTTTCCTTCCAGAGATGCGTCTGGACCTTTGATTGCCTACCCTCGGATTGGAGATTTTTTAACAAGACCGTCGTCTGCGCTCGATGCACTTGAGTGGGTAGAATTGCTCTTGAGATTGCCTTTATTATTCCATTTCCCTATCAGTTCTCTTCTCCTCCAACTCTTATTACTGGCTTTCTTCTCCTTCCCCGCTCCATTAAGGTATAAACGAATCTTTAAAAGGCATGAATTTATTGTGGCTTATTCAGACGTGAACGTCATCCATAAATGCGTTAATTCTTTTGATGTGATTTCGGGAGGTCACCATAAGCACGCACTTATCTTCAATGCTCTCAAGTCATTCCTCAGAATTCGAGAGCGGTCAAAGGGAGCTAAAGAAAAAGAGTTTCAAGCGAGAGTAGGGCCGTAATACGACCGATTCGTGCAGACTATAGATTAAAGGAAGTGTATCAGGCTTTATGATTTGGCTCAAGATCCGCGGCTGCGAAATATAAACCGGAATTCATTCCCCGACAAATGAAAAAGGTAATGTCTATGGGTGTCACTGAACATTGGTATTAGCAATTCATTACAGTTTATAATTTTAGATGATTAAGAAAAACCGTGAGGGTTTTCTCTAATTAAAAACGCTCCAAATAATATTTCAGGTCGATAATTATCTCTAATTTTCTGTATATTATACTATATCATCGACTGATAGTTTTTTCTAAATCGATTCTTTCGTTAGGTACTCAAAGTAATTCATCAGTAAGTTATTAGAATTTTAGCTCCGAATATTCGAAAAAAATTAATGATCAGAGCGTGAAGCAATTTATGATTTTCTTTATTAAGGCTTTTAGGCGTTATCTAGAAAGCATTGCATCGTCATTAAAGATTTAGGTCTACAAATAACTTAAAATAAAAATTACACTTTCAGATATGTGACTGCTCTTCTATATCGGATATGTAGTATTACTCACAGGTAGTATATATTGACAAATCAATCAGCTTCATTTTCTCAACGCATATTTCGGGGAATATAAAATTCATTGGAGAATAGCACGAAGTACTTAGAATAATATACTGTTAATAGCTTAGATAGTGCAGTCTAAACCTTTCTTCCCAAATCTAATTATTTGTTGATTTTTCTTGTTTGCTTAGTAATACTAGTTATAAATTATAAATGGCTTTACGGTGGAATGATTTCTTAGAATTAAAATATATCATATTGGAGATTTTGATATCAAAGGAATTATCAGGTAAAATGGAGTACATGATTATTGAGGGTATAGAGGCACAGTAATGAGATAATATTTTAAGCATTTTAATCGCAATACTTATGGTAATAATTAGTAAATTAAAATTACTTTTGTTTTGAAATTAAATTTAGTATTAGATGCCACATGGCTAGATTTAATAGATGGCAATATCCAGTAATCATCAAATAATGAACTATGACTCCAGAGACCTATAATCACCAGAAAATGTAAAGAAGTAAGGAAAAAAAGAGGTGGACATACCTTGAAGGAAGTATTCTAAGCAGAGTCTTAAAATATCTTGTTTCCTGGACTGCCATTCTTACACAGCATTTGATACTGAATATTGCACACTCTTGATAGCACTGCTTAAATTACTTCCTGACTCTCACAACGCTGAAATATTACTGCCTTATTTTGCCTCTATGTGGTTTGCATGAGCGAGGAAGGACGGAAGGTTTTGGGTCGTCCTTGGCAAGACCATTTCTAGCTGCGAAAGGTAAGCACACAGCTGCAATACCTGTGGTCAAATTGCAATGAACTATTTGAGGGCCAATGTTTACAGTGATTCCCTCAGCTGTGGAATTCTCTCCTGTTTTAATTTCGAAGGTCGCAGAAGAACCTCTGCCAACGTTGCTGTCTTTGAGAAGAAGACCTTTTGAGCCTCGGAGTCCAACATTGAGGTTGTGACAAAAATATAAAAGGATATTTGCGGAAACTAGTTGCCCCATACGAAAATTTCGCAGACGAACACCGATACAGTATTTTCCCGCCCAAATATATTTCAAAAAACACTCTCACACGCACAATTTTATTAACACCCTCATATTCTGTATCAGGGTCGGTTTCGATACATCTCTTTTCTATCGATCGATACCTAGACATACGATATTTAGACATCCATTAAAAAAATCAATGGGATACTTAAAATTTTTACTCAATTTTTTAATCAAATGGTGAATTTTTCATTAGCTGGTCCATTTTTAGCAGGAAGTGGGAAACTCTCCTTAAAATTGTGTGTTACTTAAATGTTTTGATAGAGTCTGAATGGAGAAAAGCGCTGGGCACCGAAAACGGATGTTTAAAAATGTTATAGAAAGATTATCTCAGCATGTAAAATCTCAATAAAAACGATATTAGATCTAGCGAAAAGTATCAAGAGCTAACATACGGAAAGTATATTAGCTCTTGATACTTTTATTAGTATATTTGTTACGTCTCGTCAAAATAGGGTTTGACTATATACCGTTAAGGTTAGGGTTGTTTGAAACATATTGTTATGGTTTTCAACAATAATCCGCAAGCACATAGGCAGGATTCCACAGATATTAAAAGTAGAATATATAATTCCAAAACTGCCGTGGTATCATTTAAGGACGGCCCCTTTCCTGAACTTGTCTCATTACAGATAGTTCCTACTTTATGTAAAGTATTATACGGCATAAAATTCCATTTCAGTGTCGCACAATTCATATCGAATATCAACCTCTTAGAATTAAATAATGATAAAATATAATGCATCGATGGATAGCATTCATATTCGGGTTAAAAGAAAAGCTGGTATTGAAGGAGGATAGTTTGCATAGAGGTACTAATTGTCCTTAAATTGCTATAATTTCTTGAATAATTTGGTACATTATACATATGGTAGCGCCGTATATTTCTTCGAGAGCCTTATAACCTCAGAAGCTTTCCATAAGCTCAGTACAAGGGCTATCTAAGACACCCTTCTCATGCTCTACTCCCGACCACTTCCTCACCTTCCGAAGGTGTCGTTCACTAATGACCGGATAACTGCTCTTATCTGTACCACTCCGACAACATTTCCCACGAACCCCCGTTCCCTTTTCCTCGTCCTCGGTAACAACCAACATTCATTTTATTACGTACAGTTTGTACCGGAGTGTTGTCCTATCCGATGTGAGATTGAAGACAGTAATTTTTTCTCCATTTCGCTTCCCAGAACATGAGATGGGAGTAAGAGAAAATTCAGAGATAAAAGAGTGGAGGAAATATTGAGAGCGAGGATGTGAGAAAGAGAAAGTGGATTCGAGACCTCCGATAGAACACTGGAAACTAAATTTCTTTCCCTTCTTGTAGTTCATAATCACTCGATTAGATACCTGTAGAGGTAATGAAGTATGTGCAGCGGTTTTTTTAAAAACATAGAGGAATATTTTTTTAATCAATAACTTTCACCAGAACATCAATTAGTTTCTATGTGAAATATCATTTTTATTTTATTAAGATTGATATTAATGGTACATCTCGTTATACAGATCTTGGTTGCGGATAAAATGACGATTAAATTTTACATTTTAATTGTAATATATTTTTATCTTGGGGTATCAAGTTCAACTTTTCAGTGGACTCAGGATTATAAATTTTATTTTACCATAGAGTTTAAAAAAATGATATAATCCTAGATAGTTTTAAGCTCTATCTATTTGGTAAGACTTAATTAAAAAACTATTTCTGAGAATTTCGTTATTTTGAGGCAAATTTCAGAATCGCTAACAAAAGATAATCTCAACGAGAGTCAACTGTCTCTGATAGGTAAGCTTTGAAAATGGTCTTTTAGAATGTCGCAATCAACAGATTATTCGTATGTTAATTTATAGACGATCAAAAATTAAATTACGAAAATTGTCAATAGATGAAAATGTTTCCCTCCTCTTTGTTTCATATCTTTTTTTATAAAATAGAATTAACAATTATTTTAAGACTGAACCTAGTTATTTCAGTGTGTGTAAATTACTAAGAACCTAGCCGAGAACATCCTCCGCAAATTTTGCAAATTCGCCATTGATCGCGGCAACTGAAGAGAAATTGAGAGATCATAGTTTTCCATTTTTTATGACTTAATGCACCATTACAGCGGAAAAAAATTAACGGCTCTGAAAGATTGATTGCTAACTACATGCAGGGCTCCCACCTAGCTGCGCGCCTGGGTGGCCGATCCATATTTTATTAAATACCTAATTCGTCGAGTGCCCTCGATAAATCGAAATATTTGAAGGCCTTTAGCTTTAGTTTTCATAAATGTATGAATGATTGAGTGTTATGAATTATAGAAGATAGTAGAATTAGATGGTCCATTTCGTCATTTGAATTTATTTCGCCATTCCTTGCAGGAAGAGCATAGTTAAAAATATAAATAGATGCATTGCATAAATAATTATGGATTAAGTACCAATATGTAAAATAAATATTTAACTTATAAAAGATAAACACAGACTGATGAGAATCTTGTTGACAAGAGATATTATTAAGCAATTAAAAAAATTACAAATTAAAACTCTTCTCGGCAATAGCGGCTCTACTCTGTAAACCAAGCACCCCAGATATTTTCTCACCGTACAAAGATGAATATATCAGAAAAAGATATGACCGCATGATATGTTATATTTATTAATAATTTTAGAGATTTTAAAATTTTTGTAGGTTTCGTATATTTATGTTTAGTTTTAATTTATTTTTTATATATTACTGTGGAGCTAGTGAATTATTGTAGTAATTGGATGGGGTTTTTAAATGATATTGCGATTTTACAAATAGAAATTTGTAATATTGTTAGTGTTTTTGCAGCATAAATTGTTGTAGTCATCTGTTCTAGATACCAGCTATGGGACAATAGCACAATATAGCACAATATTGATAATAATAAATGTGAATAAATAGGCAAGAGTTAAACTTTAACTCAGACGTTAAATCAGTCATAATTTTCTAACTCCAACCATATCTTTCACTTGTGCGTAAGATTTTTGACGATTGATATGAATTGATGCCTCAGATTACATAATATGGCTTAAACAAATAGAATAGAAGGAAACGGAACGTGAAAACATGCGGCGATGAGGAGATAGAGGTAAGAATGAAAGTGAAGAGTGCAGAGGAAAGAAAGAAGATGAGTTTCAAGAAAAATAAATGAAAGTAAGAGGAGAAGAGATTAGGCCTAAGATAAGAGAGGGAGTGATATGGGCAGGATTGTAGATGATTGGGAGAGAATGAGATGATGTGGCGGAGAGAGGCAGCAGCCTCTGGACATGTGATGGATGTGGATATACTTAAAAGGCGAGGAGGGTGCTACGAAGGAAAGGAAGCCAGTGTGAAAGAAATCTGATTGGTCAAGGTATGATAGAATGGTGATGTGAAATAGGAAGGAAATCGTCTTTCGCAAGGGTTATTTGTGATGAGATTATTCCATTTTAACTATTTAATTTTCAGAGGGAAAGCAGGCTGGGTCACAGAAATTAGGAACTTGTTTGGTATGGCTACTTGTTTACTTCGATATCAAGCTCACAAGCAGAATGAAAAAGAAGCAAGAGTACTTGTCTAGTTACTAGTAGTATTAGTATTGTTAAAATTGCTTCTACTGTAGAGGTTATTTTTTAAATATAGGCTCCCACCGGGAATCGAACCCTTCTCATCAAAGGCGAACATACAACTCATTTGGTTATCTAGGGGCAGTTTCGTGTAGCAATGACGAATTCTAGTATAGATATGCAGCTAATTCACTTCAGTATACAAGGGATGCCAATTTTGAAGGTTGAAATTGATAAACTAGACGGGACGGCGATTCACTTTGTAGTATTCCATAATGAAATGAGTGAATGAAATACACCACTCTTCAAAAAGAAACTGGTACTTATTTTATTTAGAGTTGATTTTACAAAATTTTAAAGAAAAAACAAACTTTTTACGGACACAGCATTTTTCTTCTTGGAATTTATGATGTAGACGTTTTATTCAAGAATGATATATTTTCCCAAACGCCTTTTTTACGACGAAGCTTCACCTTCCGAACTGATAATACGAGATTATTAATCTTTAAAGATTTATTCAAACAATTAATTGGCTGATTGATTTATTGGAACAATTTCTATCATCTCAGATCCACACATTCCGAGGAATTCAGACACATTACGGCACGATATTTCCAGTGGGGTGCGCAAAATTTCGCGTAATGAATGAGTTGATTACCTTTTAAGACATATATAGCAAAGTTAAAAATCACCCTTTTTTAACTCTCAGGTATAATATTTGAAGAGGCATAATTCTCTAGAAGAGTCATTCTCACTCGCAGCATCACCCGGACAAAAGTGATTATCTCCATCCTCATCTCATTTCTTTCTCTTCCTTACCCTCCTTTGAAAGACATCCTCTTTTTATAGCCCTCCCCTATCATTTACTCACGCATTCTTCCACTCTCCTCTTCCATACGTCCATCTACCCTTGCATTACGCCTCCTTCGCTAAAAGTGTTAATTCACTCTCTATAATATAAGTCTCTTTCCCCTCTTCCCTCAGCTGGCAGCATATCTCAGCAGTATGCCTCTCTAAATCCCACGAATTCTCCGCATACGTCCCGCGGTCCCATTCGATTCCTCGGCTCCATTGTTAAGTCGATTGGAAAACAATGGAGAGCCACCTACGCATTGTTGGAGGCCTCGCTTCAACTGATTCGACGGAGAGGTATGTGTGGAAAGAGTCGCATTGAAATATAGGCTGGAGATAAGGGACGGAGATCGAAATAGATTGGCGGTGGTTTCAGCTACGGTAGTGAGGAAGGTACAAATGGAGGCCTTCGGACGTTCGGGAGACATTGGTCATCGCTATCGTATGGATCGATGACCACTTTGATGCAGCTGACATAAGCATATCCATTGTCATTCACAGGTAGCAGTTCACGATACAACCCTGCCTATTAGTTAAGATCTCACTTTGAGTGCTACGTGGATTCTGTCGTACTTCTTCATGGATGTTTCATGAAACCAGATACGGGTATAATTCTTTGCTACGCCACATTCACTACAGGGATGACGCGGAGATTTTCCGTTGAAAATAATTAATCTATAACCTGCGAGAAATGAAGGAAGGCAACTCTTTTTAAAATCATTACAAAAGTATAGGTCTTGAAATTTTTTTTCTCTCATCGAGACATGTTTTCGAAGAGTATTCCATTTTTCTGGACATAAAAGAGGTAACTTATAAAACTTTCTCCCGGGAAAAATAAAGTATTTGTCTGCTCCTTAAGTGTTTATCACTCTCCCTCAAATTCGACTATAGAGATTCAATTCGAGATAAGAAATCGGCTAATGATTACTTTAGTAGAGATTTGCGCTCATTATTGATTCAAGTTATAATACTGACTATGACAGCGTAATAGTACTTGTGTCCCTTTGGGACAGTTTATTTTAGGATTTTTGTTGTACGTACATACAAACTATTATGACTAATGTATATGGTTGTCACCCACTTCTAAATTTCTTCCTCCTCGCATATAAATATAATAAAACCAAAATGACCAAAGGATATTAAACCCTGCCAAATAAATCATTTAAAATTTTTATTTCTTAAGTAACCCAGTACTTTAACTTTCCAACGGTTAGAAAAAACTTCTTCCATTTTCCGACATTTTATCCTGCGGCGGTTGTGCAACGTCACCAATGTTTAAGTAAAATGAATTGATATTTTCGGCCGATGCACGAGATGGAACTCGTCATTAGCATCCCACACCAAACACCAAACCGTGAGTAGCCGAATACCGAGTGCAATCAAAGCGCATTCATCCTCACGAGTGTGGTGAACAAATGCTTTAAAAAATGAGCCGCGGTTTCTGAAAGCGGTCATCCAAGAGTGAGGGCGGCATCGACCGGGAATCAGCCCACGCAACTAAATCGGACCATTACTGAAGCACAGCTGCCGTTTCACCACCATTACACTCGGAGTCACGATTTCCGAGACCTCTCCATGACTCCCGTGAGAAGCAAACGTCATATATATTCCACGATGCGAACTAAGAATTGAATGATTTCAGTTTCATTTCCTGCTTCGACAAGAGGTGGAAGAAGCAGTCCTAATAACTTATTCTTCCACCGTTATCTTCCTTCACGGATCCGTTCCCTGAATGATTTTGGTAAATAAAATCCGGCCCACCCACAATCCAGGTATTTGTCGGGGAGCATCCCTAAATAGCATTGAGAATATTCTTGGAGATTGTGAGTCACTGGGCTCGATTGATTTGGTTCCCTAGTCAAGCGACATCCATTCTACTCTTTCTGAAGCGGCAGCCACCTGTTCGGGCCATTAACGGCTACTGAGCGGAGGTCGAACTCTTAAACTATCAATCTTCTATCGCTAATGATCTGCTATGGGTAACTGGCATCACATAAAGGACTGCTAATTGCGTGTGTCTGTTACGTGGTGTGATTATCTTGATCTCAAATAATGGCGCTACACATATAAGTCGCTGTTATATCGTCAATCAGTGACACGTCAAAGATTTATGGAAAATGTGGATATTCCGCGAGAATCTCGATGTATTACCTGGAACTCTTTCGTCCGACCTTTTCCTTGCTTTCCGATGAAGGATTTTATTTCTAATTTTTGTTATTGCGCAGATTCCTGTATGTTAAAAGTTAATTCTTTGATTAATCCCTTCTAGGGAAAATGCCAGGTATATGGGTGTTCCACTCATTACAAGCAATTGTTCTATTTGTTATTGTATGTAATTTTGAGTGCGTTTTTAACTTAAATATTTTTTGGATTGGAACCACCACCATCAGGTCCTGAACCTATTTTCAGTGCTATATTTATAATAATAATTACTGGGATATTAAAAAATTTTAATCACGGTATATTTTGCAATTGTCTGACAATCATGTTCTTCGATTTCTCCTGGTTTAGTTAATAAAATATTTTACGGAGCCGTATTCTACAAATTAGACGATAGATCTGTAAATATAAATTCAATCTATGTATAGATAGATTTATGTATAATATCACATCAAAGTTATATCGCTGTTACTTTATGACTATATGATATAGTTATACAATTCTATTATTATCAATGCTAATCTTTCCAAACTAAGCCTTATAAGGTTTTTTAATTTATTTTTATTATCTTTAGTCCCCTCCTCTCATTTTCAATAGTCATTTCTGTTTACTTTAATTCACTTATCCTACCATGTCAGGCTGCAAAGAAAGAAGATGTACAAAAATACACCGATATTAAGTTGAAATTATTCGTGGGAATATTTATATACTGAAGACATATTCATCTATGAAACTAAATATATTTTAATCACATTTCGTTGGAGTTTTAAATGATAATGGAATCAAATCTATAATAGTTGAAAAAAACATGACTCTTCAAGAAAAGGTCGCAATGCATATATTAAATCATTAAAAGCTCATTTAAATCCACGCATAAACCTATTCTCGTTTCCTTTAATTTTCTTTCTCGATCACATAGCCTGATTTCCCTGCATCCCACTTCCCAATCTCTCTCCTCTCCCTCCAATACTTTCCTTTACATCCCATCCATACATTTCCTCTCCGATTCTCCTTCCTTCTCTCTTTTATCATATTCCCTTCTCAGCGATCCCCTCCCCGCATAAGAGAGATACGACTTGTCAATTTGACGTCTTCCTTTAGCGAGCCCCAATCTCCCCGTCTCTCCTTCATAAATCGGCTCCCCCCCTCACTCTCTCTCCCCCCCCCTCCCGACCACACGTACCTGTGTTTTTTTACCCCCGTCTTCCATCAACCTTCCCCCTTTCCTTCATCTCCCGAAACACATTCGGAACGGAATAAAAAAAAATCGCCACGGACAACTTCACTGATCGGAAAAACGTGTACGCGGAGATATGCCGTGTTTCGTAAAATATACAACACGTGTGGAGATTATAACGGAAAGAAATACGGCGACACGGGGGGAAACTTAATGAAATTTTATTAACGCCGTGCGGCGGATGGAAACATTTTCTCCGAGGGGTTGTGGGAAAAAGGCGGCGAAAATTGTCTTCGCTCTTTTGTGAATTTTTCTCGTCTTTCGAAAAAAAGCATGAGCGTTCGAGTATTCTCGCTCGATTTTAGTGACCCATTTAATTTTCGATACGAGTGAGTAATAAGCGTTCCGTAGGTGTGACTTTTTAAACCGCTGCATCTTTTATAGGAGTTTTATCTGTCATAAAGCTGGGGAAACGGGTGACCGAGGCCACTGTGATTCGCCCTAGGTGGTTTCCGTCACGGGTATCGAGAAGAAATTCAGTAGTTTATTATTCCCAGCTTATTTCTCCTCCTTTATGAGTGTTCTTTAAAATACTTTGTACGGAGATACGGAAAGTAGAAAATTTAGTGCAGGAAATAATCCAAGTTTAGAGTAATACCTTTTCTGATTTTTTGACCCATTATGAATTTCGCCAAGGCAATGCGACCAAGCCCACGAGTTACTTTTAGGAGGGTTTTATGAAAAATTAAATTTGATAAATAAATTAATTAAGTAACGGATTTATCATACTAAAACGTTGCCCTAAGAAAATAAATTTTTTAAATTAAATTTTGTCTCAAGGAATACTTTGAGTAAATTACGTAAGCTTAGTTATAATTTAATATCTAAAAGTTTGGTGTTCATTCGACTGAAGGAACCTAAGCTTATCGATTCCACTAGAAGAAAAAAAAACATGCCACCAGTTACGAATGTACTATCTCAACGTTACGCAACTGGAATAAATATCAGACAGTGTATAAAATATTTGAAGAAGGGGAAATTTGAGAGAAAATTAAGTGAGAAAAAGAAGTGAATATGGAGAAAGAAGGAACTAGCAAAAGATATGACAGAAGCTAAATAATTTCACGGGTTATTGCTAAGGCAGGAGAAAAAGCAAGTAAATAGGAAGGTACGAAAAGATATGCAGCAGTAAAAACGCATTTATTACCGGTGCATATCTTTCATTTCAATGAAAGAGCTATATAGTGATATTCATTTACTTTAACGTATGTTACTACTTACACGCACCTCTTTGACAGTTCATTTGCTTCGAAATGCGTGGAAATGTTATAATATGTTGGAGGTGGATGAAAGGTCAAGTGAAAATATTACGAGATTGTATTCTCACAGATAATTATGCAGTGCTCACTTTTATTGTGCCTTTAGTCTTCACGGAGAATTGCGCCATAAAAAGTTCAGCCTCAAAAGTCTAATACCTTAACATAAAATGCATATCTGTGTATGTAAAAGTTATGGCAAGGTTCCTTTGCTATAATATAACTCACAATAACCGGACTTTGATAAATCTAGTGTATTGAATCTTTTTCTGGAGGTCGTGTATAGGCATAAGGCATAGGGGGAGGAAAGTAAATTATTAATAAATTAAGCAGCAATAAGAGGGTTCTCGGATATGAAATTTGTAGATATATTTATTTCATAAGTTCCGTTAGGAATTAAGATTATCTTTGCTCTTGATTTTGGTATTGATATTCTTTTACAGGGTACACTTTATTCAATAATTGATTGTGGAGAGTGATAACAAGGGACAGAGCTTAGTTAAGCGCATGGAAAGATTTTAAACTCATAAATAAAGATACATATGTGGTATAACTTCAGCCTCGAGCATGATATAAGTAGTTTTGCTACACAGTAACGGTAATGGTACTTGCCGAGAAGTGTCTTAAACGTTATTATTGATATTTTTTGAGATTGCAATCATCCTACCAAAAAAAAAATGAACGCAGTATCGTTTGATAATAAGTTTGTGATTCTGGTTACTCAATATTTTTTAAGAAGATATACTATTAAATTATAGAGAATGAAAAAAAAAATCTTGTTTTGCTATCCGCGACGACTGACCGTTGTAAAACGATTACAATGAATCAAAGATAATAAAACAAATTGCCCTTTTCGTCGTTTTAGACCGTTAAATAAAACAAGCGCTTATATTTGAATTTCTAGTGCTGTACTTTTTCAGCCTTTAGGACCAGAGAATAAAGAATCATGGTCTTTGGAATCAAATTGTTCACCCCTAAATTTTTCCCTCGCTATCTTCGCTTGGTTAAGGCTTGGTATTGTCTGGCAGGCCTTAATACTAAATGTCAAGAATTGGAAGGAATAACGATAGCCTTGTAAGCCCTTATCCCAAAAAATTCATAAGTATCTTTATTGTTAATATAGAAAATTATATCATGAAAATAAAAACAACCTCTGCTTAGTATTTGTACTGAGAAAGGAAAATGTCCCTCGGAAACCAGCTACTAGCAGGTAGTATTCATCATGCAAATACAATGAATAAACCTTTCATATAATAAAAAAATATATAATACTTTTCCACTCCCTTACGTGAAGGAATATACACTTATCTAGAGCCAAAATAGCTGATTTTAAAGGCATTCACTTCGAAAAGGGGCGGAGAGGCCCAGACAATCGGCAGAGGACACCCACGAACTGCCCCAGAAATCTTTACGGAAAACAATCTCCCGATACGAAAACGTGCCCGAAATGGAAACGAAACGGAAATTTTCAAGAACAAAACTTCATTTCGGAGTCACGTTACGGAGCGGCGATAATTCGACATTAATTTAAGCGTCCCAAATAAACATGACCAACATAATTGAGTGCCGCCTCCGCCCAATAAAACACATATCAATTACAAATTAATTTATCACGGAAAAAAGACGCCGTATGAATCCTCCTTATCTCATCTCGAATTTTTACGAAGCACGCTCTCTCTCGCTCACGAAGTCACGCGGGGAACTCCCTTTTTTCTTCTAGAATGTTAGAGGCTGACGTCATGGACCCACGGCAATGATGAATCTCCATCCATGGGCCTCCCTCTGGGAACCCTCGCTCGCCACGGGGCCACATAATGGGACCAACACACACACACATACAAGATTGTTAATTGCCCGTACATGATACGACCACCTGGGCGAACGAGGGTTGGGAGAGGTGTTTCTTTTCTCCACACTTTCTCCATCTTAAGAACATTTTCTCTCCCCCTCATTCATCTGCATTTTGCTTTCCGATGCCTGTATCTCCTTCGTGGAAGACAATCCCTCACAAAAGGGATGTCATTTAGCATGAATAGGTTCAGGAATCTTCGAGGGAGAAAGATGAATGATTGTGGGAGAGGGATTCGGAATGTGGAGGGATATGGAGAATAAAAGGAGTGAGGATGCAATGCAGCATTTATTGCAAGTAAGAGCGCAGATCCGTGAGATGATTAAAATAGAAATAATACTCTAATGAAATTATCACTCTTAATTTTTATATTGTCATTATAGAAAACAGGAACAAAATTTTATTGGTCTCAATAAGATAAGCTAGAAATTTTTATTATACAAATATAATTATATCAGTTCCTCTTAACCTTTTCAAGACTTTCATTAAACTCAAGGAACTACACGTAAATTATGTATATAATAATAGTGATGCCCAAATTTTTTCACTTCGAATCGATTTGACTAAATTCTTCAAACTTTGAATCGAATTAACAAATTTCGATCGGATGCTTTGTTCGTTTGTTTCTCGTTAAATTCTCAACTTGCAATTTTCCGCCTCCTGCTTATATTCGTCATCTGCTAAAATAGCACTGCAAATTTATAGTTATTTATGGTATAAATTTTCAATAATATATAATTTAGCATTTATTGTCTTTTGAATTAGTAGATAGATTCAGTTGGAAGCGTACTTAAATAAAAAATGCCATGGGAAATCCATGTAAAAAATTGATGAACGAACCAAAACAAGATTAACGGAAAATAATATTCTGACACTTTATTCTTCGTTCGATTTGAAGATTTGTAGATATCTATTCGGTTCGAAATTTTTGTTGGCCAACATTATAATATATTTCATTTTGGGTTGGTGTATCTAGGCGCTTTATAAATTTGACGGGCTCGAATTAAATATTTCATAGATATGAAGTTAAGCGAAGATAACTATATTAAATATATATCTATTAAATAATACACAATAAATATTTTTATCGAGTAAAAAAGTACACACAAAGTACTTTGTGCTATATCCTTTCGATGATATGGCCAGGCTGAGATATTCGATTACTACTGCTATCGTTGTAGCATTTATCGTTGTAGCAAAAAAAATGAAAATTGGGTTTCAAAAGATTGATTTTCAAGGAGACATTATACATCACACGTCTTCACCGCCCTTCTGTTCTGCAGATGATCTCTTTTATATCAAACCAAGTAAAATCGTTTTCGCAATTTCCCATAGCCCCGATTAGCGCCAAAAACCACTCTCACTTTCATCACGAATATCTCGCCAATCACACTGATTCCCGCCGAAGATTATGCATCATTACCCTGATGTTGAGCAATTTAGATACAATAGCTTCTCTAAAGCACTACATAAGGGAATGGAATAAGGGGAAAAATTGCCTTAATTCACACGGGAGTGCCTTAAATTGCGGAAAATTACATTGAAAGGAGAGAGAGAATAGATGGATTACGATCATTAGATCACTTATTTATCCTCTAACTCGCAATCTGGTTATTTTGCAACAAATGAATTTCTTTTCTCTCTTTCAAAAAAGGAAAGGTGCCACGGATGACCTATATATCTGATGGGTTGCTGGTTTAGGGTTTGAGAAATAAAAATATTTCATCAGTGAAATACTCTATAATAGCAATAGAAGTCTTTCAATCTTATACAGAATTGTATTGGAAATAGAGCTAATCGTTCTAATTCCGGATTCAAAGCCGCAGATAGTCCATTATCATTGACTCACTTTTTAGTTGTAGTATTGTTAAAAGTGATTCGACGGCTGAGGTCATTTCACACATATGGACTCCCACCAGGAATCGAAGCCAGGACCGAGGGAAAACGTGCTACCCACTCGGGTATTTGAGATACCCTCTCTATTTTATATATCGTTAAAATAAAGAAATAATGATCAATAAAAATTGACTAAAACACCGTGTAGAAAGAAGATTGGGATTACCATTATGTATGCACTTCTCCCTAAAATGTAAAATGAATTTATGCTTCGTAGGGTTCTACTGATTTTTTTTTAAAAGAAGAGGTACTAGATAAAAGGACAGTTAGTAATCGACCGTAATTATAGAAATTTAAGCTCCTTTTTTTACAGGACTTTTATTATTCTCATCCGACCAATATAATACATACATTATAAGACAGAGATTATACTTTTGTAATGACTGATTATTACATTATTACAAGATTACATCTTTTAAAGAAAATGAGCTCTGCAGTTTCTTTGATCTCAGTATCCACCAACAATAAGTCTTTGTATCCCAACTTGAATGGTCTCAAGTGCCTCTTTCCATGTCCTTAAAGCAACCAAGACCCTCCAAGGTTTAAAGATCTCGTTTTATAAATAGCTCTCAATCAATATTTTACGAATACTAAGTTCATTCACGAATGGCAATGAAATTATTGTAAGATTTACTTGCAATGAAAGAAAATTTTTAATAGGGAAACAAGATACTATAAAATAAAAATAATACATCATTGCACAATATGCCTTCCGAAAGAGATATTGGATAACAGAAATTAGAGCCTACGTTCATAAAAAAAGTTACGTTAGTAGTAATGCTAAATAAATGGGGTAAGGTTTTATTGACACTCGTCATCAAAGATATAAAAAATGATTGTGAAATTATATTTTCAGTTAATGTTCTCAAAGATACAAATATATGCTCTCAAAGATACAAAGATACATCCAACCGCTGATTTTTTACCTTCTTACGTGAATAATTTGGAATGGTGAACAGTTGAAGATGAATATCGTATCAGTCGGAAATCAAATATCGCCTGCATTCAGAAGCATTCCGTATCTACCACCATTGCGAAATCTATGAACCAATTCATATTCAAAAGAAAACCCTTTCCAAACACTGCAATTGTGCGCAACTCTAAACTAATTAAATTACGAGATGATTTTTCATTTTAACCCACCAATTCCTCGAAATCGCCTGCAACTAATTTCATTCGTCGCCTCATGAGAACCAATCAAATTCCATATCTTTTCTTTATCCGTGTTATTCATTCTGCAGATACTCCCAGCAGTCTCCGATATTGAGAATGGTAAAAGGCCTTTTTCTCATCCTCCCTCGGCCGAGAAAACCATTAGATCGTGAAATCCGATGCTTCGATCCCTTTATCAAGCGCAGACATGCGCTCTTGTTCATCCTTTTGTTCCATTAAATTGAGAACAGGCATCTTTTCCGCCCGACCACACAGAGACCTCACACAATGACCACGAAAAGAAAACTCGCACTCGCCCGCGGACATCACTTATTGGAACGTCCAATCCGACAGCTTGGGATTTCCCTTTCTACCCTCCCCCCACCACCACCACCAACATCCTCCCTCCCCCTTCGACATCTCTTTCTCTCCTCCATCTTCTTCCATATCTTACATGTAATGAGCATTCGCATGTTCAGATCCGCTGACAATTCTTTCCTCTGCGAACTAAAGCACTTCTCGAAGATTCTTGAGTTCTTATCTAATCTTCGATTTTATTGGGTGCCGTTTCCGATTATGATATCCACCATTTAATAAAACCAAATGGCTGTCAACTACAAACGGTGATAGCTTAGATATAAGAAGGGAAAGATTTTTCGCGAATGTTTCATCTTCCTGTATCTTAATTCTGCACTTCTCGTTGTCGCATTAATTTTTCTCTTTCTTAAAGACGCAAAACCTTCGAATTGAAATATCTGCATGCAATTTTCAATGGCCGATGCAGATCCATAAATATTCTTCCTAGTTTTTTCCCGTCCTACCCGTAGTTTCAACTTACTTCAGATGTATCGTTCTGGATATACTTCTCATTTCCCATAAACCCATGTTCAATCGCAATCGGGGCATCGAACGTTAATATTTTTCGTTCCGGTTCAATCAAAAAAGAACAAATTTCGATTCAGTTCCGGTTTCACTCCTTCCTTTGAATCGATTTGAAACGGGTCTTTTTGCTCCGATCATTGTGATATAATATCCTTTTCAAAGATTGGTTTATTACATCTAGATTCTATTGTTTACATTTTTTCCGCAATGTTTTGTAATCAGACTTCCTTAAAATTTATAGTTACACATATATTTTAAACATTTCTTTCGTCACACGTAAAATATCATAGGAAATGAAAGTTGTAACAGAATAAACACAGGTTTTGTGGTTGTGTTCGGGCTCGAGGATTTGAATGTTTTTGTCCTGTTTTCACCCCAGCGAAAATATTTTTTTATAGGTTCCGGTTTTCGCATTGGTTGCATTTCGATTCCCTGATCGCATCCCATAACTTTT
The DNA here is from genome assembly GCA_036926295.1 of Pachydiplax longipennis. Lineage (NCBI taxonomy): Eukaryota > Metazoa > Arthropoda > Insecta > Odonata > Libellulidae > Pachydiplax > Pachydiplax longipennis. The sequence continues at coordinate 27,229,876 of JAVFKF010000012.1, forward strand.
AGATTCTTTTTATTCATTTATTCTTCTTCTCCAACTTTTCTTCCACTCAACCCACTCCTGTCTTTCTCAAATTAACTTCCGTTTCCTTAACTAATTTCAAGTTCTTGTTTTGTTTATTTTTTCTGTCCTATCCTCTTGTTTTCTTGCAATAATTTGATAATTATATTTTTGCTATTGAATCAGATATTTCTAGCTGTTTTAGAATATCAATAAATAAAGCATCAGTAAATAAACGAGATGAAGGACCCAAAGGGTTGGCGAAGGAGCGACCGGCCCCCTCTTCTTCTTGATGACTTTGTAGCACTCGCAATTCTCCAAGGATCTGACGAGGAGCTTTAACTAAAATGAGATCGTGAACTTCATCCACGATAATTATCCGATATAATACATTCATTACGAGAAAAACGAGGAAATTGTCTTAAGTACACCCTTTTGGAAAATCTAGATCCTATCCTGATGAAAGGTTTCGTAAAACATCAGGAATGTAGAATTATTCAGTATTGCTGCAATTTTTGAACCATAACAACTTAAGAGACGAGGAGAGTATAAGCTTTAGAGGTGTAGGTCCATGAAAAAATGACTAATATAAAATGAGCAGACCAAATGACTAATAAAAAGTTAATTCTAGAAATGTATGGAAGAAGAGAAAACTATGGTAATAATATGAATCAGCCAAACCGAAACCACACCAAAAATTACTGATTTCATCGAGACAGAAACAGGAACTAAAAATATCATGGCTCGATGGCTAGGGAAAACCAATAACAGTTGACAAATTAAATTTCACGGTTTCCAAGATCGTACATTTCAAAGGGTATATGACGCTTACAGTGAGCGTAATTCCGTAACGTGCCGACAACTCACCTTTGATATTGCACAGACGAAATTAGCGCTTACTCGTAAATCCCCTGTTAATTTGCGCTGAAATTTTCGAGGATAAAAAACTGAAAGCCTAAGTTCAAAGTAATTGTTCCGATTTTCGGTAGAATCGATACATGTGTTTATATTATGGTGTTAGACGCCTATCTACAATAAAAACTATAAATAGCAAATTTAAGATTTCTTTATTAGGGTAGAATAATTGATTATGTAACCCCAATTTTAATTTGTAATACTGAACTATATTTATTGATTAAGGAAATTGTGAAATATGTTTCTGAAAAGCTTTAAAGCTATAAAGCTATTAGAAATCTAAGGAACGCTCTAAAAATTGCCCCGGTGACACTTAAAAATATTATGGGCGAGACCCGAGCACGAGGCTCCGAGGAAACGCTGTTGACAACCATCATACCATAGGTCACGGTGGTGGAATGTTGAACTAAATATTTGAATTGTATTCCTAATAGTCGAGAAAACACTTAATAGTATCTCGATCAGTCCTTAATAAGGAACACTCCGTCAAAAGGGAGTCGATTATAAGTGAGAGTGAATATCGGGAGCAGAGAGAGAAAGAGAAGTAAAAGTGGGAGTGAAGAGAGAGAAGATGGCGAAGAAGGGAAGGGCGGGGAGGGGAGGGGTGCACGTAATGAAAGCAATAAATTATAATGCTGCACGGTGCACCATTAATCATTCGAGTCGTTGAGGTTTTATTTGTCGGAGGAGAAAACAAAACGAAAAACAAATGAGAGAGGCAAGATATTGGGAAGAGGGGCAAGATGAAGAGAAATGGAGGACGATGAAATGAAAGAGATTTAAAGAGAATTGAAATGAGAGAAAAGGGGTTCTGAGAGGGAGATTAAGGCTAAGGGAGTACTGCCAACCGATACCGGGCTCTAATGGTACAGGAATTATTAGTGGTCTAATAGAAACGAGGGGCTATTGAAAAAGGCCAAGGATTAGGCTTAGTTTGTATGCCAATATTCATCAAAATTGAATCAGAACAACCAATCAATCAATTAGTGATACAATATTTCCTTATGTATTGATATATAGAGGGGGATGCACACGCAAAATATGATATGAAATTTGAAACCTGTTTTACTTATCAATTGCGAAAAGGACGAACGCTAATTTAGTTTTGAGTTTGAAACAAAAAAGGGTTATCTAGATTGATGTTTGACGCAAAGAAAAAGTTTTACGGATGTAGATGGTTTACTCAAAGGTCTAATGATTCTAATAATTCAATCTACTGCATTACATATATTATGTGCGAATCAATTCGAATCTAAAAATTCAAGCCTATTTATAATCCTGGAAACCAGGGTCGGATCTAGTTACTTAGACTCCCCAAAGCAATGTCCTTTTTAGACGTCCCCTTGTGCATCTTTTCATACGAATAGTAAAGGAATCCATTCTTAGGGTTCCCCAACATCCTAGGTGCCCCAAATGCTTTGCTTTACGCTCATCACTTACTTAAATACGCCCTTGCTTTAAAAGGTTTCAATGATTACGACTATTAGAACTTCCGTTCTGTTGCGCATGAAAATTCTTCAGATCGTAAGGAAAACAATTTTCAATGGAAATAGCACAAGGAAGAATATCTTGAAGCGGTTGCATGAATGACTACGTAATGAAATATATACAAAATGGAGAGATTAAATGAAAATATATGTTGAAAGCTGTCCTCAATGCAATGATGTGCTGTGTAAAAATTATATGGCCTTATAAGCCGAGAGTAGTAAAGTGGGAGATTGCTGAAATTGATTTTTTGAACGTTTGCTTGAAGTCATCTGTTTTACGATCATACACCTGAGGCATGTCTACAAAATATCTCAGGAAATAAAAATTCTCTTTCATACTTATATGCTTAATTATAAAATGAATTTAGTAATATTCAGGCAAATGCTATGAGGAATGAGTGACTTCAGTATATTCAATTGAAATACATCGATGCCATATTTAATGGCACAGCTTACATATCGTGAAATAAATAAAGCCCGAAGAGATTTGTTTCGTCCAGGTCGTCAATAGTCTAGTACTTTTGGGGCAACTTTTGTCGATTTTACTGCTGTAATATATTTTTGAAGCAATTTCGTTTCCAGAAAAGGGATACGAAATTGCTTCAGAAATAATCCAAAAGACGGAGAATGGGTTTGATCCTTAAGAATTTTAAAGATTTTTAAAAAGTTACTCTGATGCTAAAATCAATGAGTTCAGGTTTAACTCAGTGGAGTTTCATCTCAATATGAAGATTTTCACAAATTAAAATAATTAAACCTGTGATCTTCCCCAAATTAATTTCAAAAACCACGACCTTTTTCGACACGTTCGGGTATCTTCAGGTGCATGATAGGGAACGTGGAACAAATATATAGTAGTAATACAAGAAAATAGGGGATTAGAGTATGTCAGGGGTAGGAGATCTACGTAAACTTAAAAGTCAATATATCTCTGAAAATTTAATTTTCCTTGAACATTACCATATACTTCGCTCCTTATCGGAAATAAGATTAGTATTTTGAAGTAGAAACAGTTGTTCGGCCGGGAATGACTTATTAAGATCTATTCATCGTTTATTTACGTTTAAAATGTTTGTTAAAAAATAAACAAGAAAAATTCTCTTTTTTAAGCGAGCCCCATGTTGCTACTCATTATGAAACACTAGTGATGATTGTACTTTTTTCGTTATACGCGGTACTTTCATTACTTTTCTGTCTATTATAAATTTTTAAAATTTAATGAGATAAAATTTATTCTCAGCTTACATTATCTGTGACTTGTATTTGAACAAGATTGAACTATCCAAGTTCTTTGTGTTGGTGAAAAAAGTCATGAATATTAAATAGAAGGATACAATTTACGATTTTATTTTTCCAGAAAGTTTATTTGACTCCTCATTCAAAATATAAAAGCTCATTCGAAAATTTTAGTTATAGATGAGTCTTCTAAATTTGTTTTTTTTTTGTTTATTTGTCGCCTTTTTCGTTTGAGGACTTCTTCAATTAATGCGGAAGAGTTCCGCTGGTCGTGGTGGCGCTGCGTCCACTTCATTCGAAATGTTTTGGATCAAAGATTTCGCAGTACGAACTTCACCTCAGTCGTGGATAAAGTAAATCGTAACATACGTTTCATTCTTACATAATTGGGAGAGAACTTAAATTAGCCATTTATTTAACTAGGTCTCTTCATATAACGATATTGATTCATTTTCGCCCACCTTGTTTATATATTTACCAGAATTATATGAAAACTATCACTCAATGAATACTTTTATATTCACAGGTTAATGAATGATAAAATTTAAATTAACAGTATTTAAAATTGATAATAATTTGATAATTGAAATTTACATCTTTATAGTGTATATAATAATATAATATAATAATTAGTTCTTATCCTTAATTCTTAAGAGTAACTTGTAGATAATCTGGCTGCTTGAGTGCTTTGGAGTAAATAAAATCATGAACAAAAAATAGTCTAATAAGTACTTGCACTATTTTTCTAATGTCAGCTAACACTGAAAGTAAGAAGAACATTAAGAGTGTGCTATAATGGCTCAAAATACTTGCAATGTACACATGTCATCTTGTGCTCCATAGACCAGGCCATAATAATGATCTGATTCTATCAATGCGAATGCAGTAATGGTCGTGTAGCATTAGTTGTCAATTATTCCACTAAGACGGTTTCCAATTATTATTGTTATGCACAAACTATACTTAATCTCTAGAATATTAGAACCTAGGCTGCGAATGCTTGATAAATTCAGAGTAAGTACGTTTTTGGAAGACGTAATCGGTATTATGCAGCCCCACTGTTACTTGTTAGAATCAGAAGGTATCTGAATCGAATGGAGACATAGGTTTCCCCAATTGGAAGGGTCTTCGAAGCTGCGTTTGTTTACGACTCAAATTATTTATCGAAAAGGAAGGTTTTTCCATTTCTTCTGGAAGATGAACCTGACGACTCTCAGCTGATTGCTAGAGACTTTGAGCATTGACCAATTAAAAGATGAAGTGAAGTAGAAGTGACGCACTTCATCTAATTCTAATCATCCTATCTCTTCTGTTTAAATGAAATTCTAAGTTAAAGTAATGCTGAATGTGTGATTAACTTATCTTTAAGAGGTAAATACCTTTCCTTCGACGTCTTGGGTCGCACTCGTATGAAGAGAAAACCCAGGCACACCTTCATGAAGATCATCCATGCTTCATGACCACTTGTTTAGGAGAAACTGTATCTCTGACTATCAGTGCCCTAAGCGGCGCATTCAGGAGTCTTCATAAAATCAAAACAGCAACTAATTGCTTAGTTTCTTAATTAGAGTTATTGAAGTTTCAAAGGGCTCCGAAATTAAGACTTATCTCGAAACCACCCTGGTTTAATGCTCAGTTTGCAGGAAATACTCGTGATATCGTGATAATAGATAATAGCTACAAAGAGGTGAGGCATATATAGACCAAGACTTCATCCAAGTCACTGAAAAGAACCTCGAATTCATATAAAGAAACCTATTGCTTGAACTTAACTAGCCCTTTTGTTAAATTATTCAATCATATCATCATCAAAATGGACGAGTGGTTAGAGTGAATGATTCTACTTTCCAAATTTCCAACGTTTCCGAAGATTTAGCGTAAAAATTCACCCTAAGTGGTTCGAATCCTGATAAAAGAAAACTATTTTTCCGGAAAATTAAGTTTCAAGTTTGCTAAGAAACTTCATAGGAAGTAACATAGCATGCTATTTAAAACAAAGAAATTATTTATTCGGATAAGCTTTTGTTTATTTTAACTACGCGGAAATACATTTATAAAAGTTAGCTAGTGAAAATACATTTATAAAAAGTCTGCAATAGATCAACATGAACTAGATGTGGATTTCATATAGGAGAGTTTTCGGGTCGTCGAGAGTCGACTGTCGATGATTATTATATAAGATCATAAATAGACAATTATGTTTTGATAGTCAAGAAATATCAAACGAAAACACAGCTTATTTGAGTGAGTTTGTTTCGGTTTACAAAAATACTCCTTGAGGCTTTAAGGAAACAATTAATAAAGTTCTTAAGTTCCTCACTTTCGAAATTCAACTCTGAAATCTACTATTAAAATATTTGATTAACTGCTTAAGAATTAAAATAATTAGCGTATAGCAAAGCAACGGCTTACAGCATAAAGCTATTAACTTAATTTCACAATATTTTACTCGTTTTTAATTTTTCTTAGGATACAACGAATAAAATATATAAGATAATCCCTCTTTCTATTGATCAATTTTGTTCCCTGAGCTTTACGTAAACGAAAGTAGATTGTTATATCAGGCAATTTATTCATTATAATTAAAATTATATTTAATTTGTTGATTGGACATATGCTCGATTCAGTAGAATTACCTTTCCATATTTGCAACTGGGTAGCTGCCATTTTATTCAAACATTAATGACATTCATTGAAGATGAATCCAAAGTGATTATTTCAGCGACTCATCATTGTATTGCTTAATATATAGATGACCGTAATTAATGTGATGATGATATTGGAATTGATAAAATTTTTCTTTAATTAAATCTTACACTAAATAATTTACGGAAATCTCCCCGTTTTTTATCTTTCTCTCTTCCATAATAATTTCTCAGAGTTTTCACCCTCCAATTTCCTTCGTGGGAGTTTTCCTTTTTTTCTGTGATAAAAATCATAACAGTTACTTCTCTCCACAAAACCACAATATCTTTCCTTCCTTTTTCCTGTATATACCATATTTTTTACTTTTACTTAAAATCTGAATTCATGCTTCTATGCACTTTGAATTACATGGGTGGTCTGAAAAGTTTCCGACATTTCGCCATTTCTCGACATGTTTTCTAAAAATATTCTGAAGATTTCTGAAAAATCTGGGGACGGAAACTTTTCAGACCACCCTCGTATATTCTGGCGAGGGTTAAAAGGAAGATAGGGCTATCTATTCCCCATTTCACTCTATGATAAGAACCTTTTGAATGATGAGGATATTGGAAATTTATTTCATCTCTTTATTTTCTGCGCCACATAAAAGTACTTATTTTTATGTTCAGAGCAAAATCAAATAAGTAATTGTAAGTGCATAGCCGATGTGCTGATCATTTATTCACTAATTGTGTCATTGTAAAGTTAATATCACTGTAATAGCTGAGAAATTTTATTTTCACAAACATTAATTTACTGTATTTTCACTTGCGAAAGATCAATAATAATTGATTTAGCCATTACATCAATACTGATTGATTTCAACAGCATTTCCTAAAGTTGCAAATGTAATGGTTTAATTAATTTTCAATGTACCACCTATCACCGACATGACCTATAAAAAATATCCTGCGAAATGATTCAACAGTTTTCCGATTTTCCCGCCAAATTAAAATTACTACATATTTTAACATGCCATCTCTCAACTACATTAATGAATAATCTAGAGAATAGACCGAATTATAATCACATCCGCGACCACCCCATCGAAATCATCAAGAACACGTATTTTTTCTTTCATCTACTCCGGAACACCAAAATCGGATTCCTTTTCGGTCCACGTAAATATGAATCACTCTTCGAAGAAGAACTTTCAACTCATTTGACAGAAATTCCTCCTCCTTCGGCGCATTACCATCTCACCCCATCCACTGACCCTCTCCTATAATATCACCCTTTCAAAAGTAATCGACCTACGCCGGCGCTCTTAGACTATGAATTCCGTCGCTGAAAATAACACGGGGGAGGTTGCATTCTGGGAGTTTCGACAAAAGCGATGAAAAAAATCCACCACGGCGAACCGATTCAATTGTTTCAAAATGGTCTCCTCCGGGGCAATTCATTCCCGAACACTTTCGGAGTCCAATCAGCGCCGCATCCCACCACGCCATTCCCACACCTCTGCCAGCGCAGGTAAGCATCTGATAAAGGAATCTTCACCTCCGACAATCTCCCCCTCCTCATTCCCCCTCCTTCCACACCTCTATCCCCGTCCGAAGCTGGGCCGGAGAACACCTACGTCGATAATTGCCCTTTTGCCGCCCTCCCCCCAGATCTCCCCCCGTTCCCCTCACTTGGCATATCTTAGCCTCCGGCTTCTCTCTTCCACTCTGCTTCCATACCTCCTCAGTATCCTCATTTGCCGCTTGCAGGTGGAGGGTGCTTTTTATATTATTGCCCTTTATGTTTTGCGTGGGAGGGGGAAGAAAAAGGAGGAAGGAAAGATACAGTCGTAGTATTTAGATGTCGTTCCGATGGCGTGATTTTTTTAGTGCCCCATAAAACGCGGTGACACCGATATTTTACGGTTTCTGAGTAGAGATGATAAAAATTACCATCTCTTGGCTGCTCTTCTTCGTCCGGTATCGCTAATTTGCTTATTTCCACCTTATCTTTCCTCAATTAATCGAAAGCAGTAATTTATGCTTTCAGCGACGGGTTTATAGATCGTTGCGAAACTGATATGAATGTGCAGAAAATGAGTTTGGATGTAATTTCTTAAGCAAATGAGTAATATGAAGGGTTGGTGCTCTTGATAAACTTGGGAAGAATTAAAGCAAAGGAAGAGTTTTATTCCATTCCTTCAGTAGCACGATGGAACTATTAGCATATAGAATAAAGCGCTCATGATCCAAGAACAAAAATAAAACTTCACGAGCTAAATAAATACTTAATTCACGAAGATCTCGAAAAAGTTACAGTAAAAAGGGCGAAAGATAACTTAGGAAATAAAGGCATGCACCTAGGATAATCTTGAAGAAAATTAGATATAAAAAAGTCTGACAGGTTCGGGGCTCGAACCAGTATCTTTCACAAACGGGGCATATGCTTCAGTCAATTAAGTTATCATTACAAAAAATACATTGATTTGCTTAAACGGCAAAATCGTTTGCATAAGCATAAAATGAACCTCAACTGTAATTTATAAAATAAATAGTTCGACTCCGTTTTCCATTCGCTGTCGCAATGCTAAGTCAATGTTAAGTCATTTACAGGGAATCAATGTTAATATATATGCTTGTTAATTTTTACCACCATAATTTAAATTTACAACGATGACTCGTCTTACTAGTAGCCTTGCTAACAAATCTTTCAGCTCAAGAAGATTTTTCAGTTTTTCATTCTTCGTTAACAATTGGTTCGGAGAATCTTCACGCATATACACGTGCTCGAAAAATAGAAATTACTGAAACAAAATAGTCCCTGCTCATTCTCAGCTCCCAGTGAAAGAGAGTGACAGTTTTCTTAGTTTAAAAGTGTCGGAATTCGGCAATTTTTGTTATCCAAGGTGCCACTTTTTGTCCGCATTTTTCTGTTTTCCCCCTGGGCCTTTTCGATCCCCGCGATGATTTGCAGGAAGAACCTATCACGTAAAGCGAGGGCTGCTGTCTTTTGATGCGAAATAAACCCATCCAACCTCTTCCCTCTTTAATTCAGCGATAGAGTAGTGGGGGATTCATAGTTTGTATTTCGTAGGAAGAGAGGTCTATCCCCTCCCCAATCCTTAATGACACTCCCCTGATGCTCATCATCTCAGCAAAGGTATGCCGTTGCGTGTGAGAAGTTAATCCCCCAATTCCATTCCCCTAATACGCAGCACCCTTCCACGCCCATTCCCACCTCTAATAATCCTCTCCGCCCAGCACAACTTTTTCTCGCACTCAACCGTTCCCCTCTCTCCCGACATCTTCATTTCCCGTTCCTCGCCTCTCGCATTCTCTTACCGGCACAAAAAAAGGCCGTAGTTTACTAAAATGTGAAAAGCAATAACACCGCGGGAGAGGAGGCCTTTTTCCAAGTTTGATAAACCAAACATTGCAGGAGGAGGCACAGTTTAACTGAAAGCGTGACTCTGATGTTAATGTCGGAGAATGGAGTTGAAGAAAATCAACATATCTAGATCGATGTATAGATAGAGCTTCCAGAGGATACGTGATCTTAAAAACGTCAACGAGATGGAATGCATGAACGAAACCTATAGCCAAAGAGAATAGAAAATAGATTTCTGTTATGTATTTCCATAAACAATATGCTATTAACATTCTGATTCCGAAGAACAAAATGGAAAGTCAAAGAGAATAGATAATAGATTTCTGATATCTAATTCCATAAACAATATAGAATTTACTAATAATATTTTGATTCTGGAAAAGACATCATCAAGATGTTGTATTAATGTGATATCAGAGCTACTGGTACAGCACTACAATTTTTGCATTTTGTGAGAGATATAAAGAGATGAATAGAAATACAGATACTGTAATCAGTAGTTTATATATCTAAACTTGCCTACTTACAACCATTGAGTGTTTTACAATTAATTCGTAGAATAACTTTCTCGTTGATAGAATGTAAAAGTAAAAATATCGCTACTTCCTACGAACCGATATTGTTTTAAAAATAGAGCTTGCTTGCGCGATGTTTTATCAGTATCATAACTTTAGTATATAATTCGGAAACAGTTTTCTAAGAAGGGATGTAATTTATTTCTAATGCCTTTATTCACATTAATATCTTTTATTGTTATACCCACATGATTATTGTATTTCTATCTGATTTATCAACACAGGCATCGATTAAAGAGAAAGAGACTCCCCGCGATAAAAAGGAGATGCAAAACCGGAAACTTAGGAAGAAAGCACAAAGAAAAGGGAAAGAGAGATGATGAAAGGCATGTAGAGAGGAGATTACAAGGATAAACCTTGAGAGGGGACTCAATAACGGCGAGCGAAAAGGAAGCGATATGAGAGAAAGGAAGATGATGAAGATGATGATGAGGAGTGGGGAGGTCAAGAGATTGGTGCTAGTCGCCTCACAGGTGGCACCGCAGTCGCTTTCGTTCCACACCTGGGTGGTCGCTCAGTGGCTGCGGGGGGCGCGGGGGAGGGCAGAAATGATGGCTAACAGCTGAAAGAGGTGGATGAAAGGGCTTATGTACATGGATAAAATTCTTCATCCATCGCCGGTACATGAAAGGATATCCTAATCCCATGGACTCGCCCTCAATTACGATGTTTCGTGGCCGCGACGCCGCTGACCTCAAACGGTATTTGTAATGTCGATATCTCAGAGGATAAGTTAGGGCGATGGAGTACTTCTTGCGGGAAGGAATGCGACTATTTACCTTTGGGTATTCCGTGGACGATTCGTACCTGCGGAATCGTCCATTACCAATCGAACGCACTCCGGTGAGTGGCAGAGGGTGCCGTCAGACGATGAACTACGTGTCGTCGCGACTTTAGCGGAATTAGGCGTTTCTTGAATTCGATTGCAGAAGGTTTGATGAAGGAAAAACATATTCTAAAACACCTTTTATACAGTAAATAATGTAGAAATATGCAAATTTCTTTTCGGCGAGTATATTACATTATTTTTGTATCGAATACGTTGTCAAAAGTAATTGACGTCTCGTAAGGAATATTTTCTAATTTTTAAAAATTTACATCACACCATTTAAGGCACCAGAACAACGTATGGATTTTTTACTCCTTTCCCGAGCTATTTTTTCCTACTCCGGGAAAAATAATTGCTTCGTCCCATTAATTACAGCAGTTTTTAAATTAGGTGTGCTGTAACATAGCAAGAATTATCTCGGTATGACACACTAGCTGCATGCGGTTTGATATGTATTTTTATATCTCTCATATCAAAATTATAGCAATATGGACGCTTTACGATGTTAGTATCATTAACAAAATTCGCTTCTTTCATTAAAAGTCATTGATTCTTATATTTATTTATATTTCCTCCAGAACCTCACCTATCCTCCCAAAAACTGTCTCCCAATTAAAACTTTCTAAGGCATATACTAACAAAAATCTAATAGAATATTATAGAATAGCAGTGGAATGCTGATTTAAACTCTTCGGTGTGAAACTGCCTTAGTGTAAATCTTATCTGAGAAACTTACTAAGTTGATATTATTCATTATTATGGTATTATTGATACTTAAATTCTATTTGTGGAAAATTTAAAAGTTTCATTCTACGGAAACTATTAAATAACTTTACCGACTATTCATTCTTCACCCATGATACCGGAACATTATAGCAGACTATTAGTAAATAAACTAAGTAATAAAATAAAATAAGTAAATTAACTTTTGGATGACATTGATATCATCTGAGGGTGATCTTGCAGTTCGGGAAGAATGAAGTATCTGAGTATTTTCCTTTTTTATTCATTGAGCCTTCTTCAATACTTCGTCTGTGAATGCACTAAATGATTACACGCTCATCATATGATCATTTCTAGATCGCAATCATCAAAAAGGAGAATTTTTTAGAGCAGTTTATAAATTTCTATGAGCCATCACCCAAAGGTTACTCTAATTCCTACCAAAAAGTCTTAAATCGTAAACTAGAAAATCACAATAAAAAACGAGGAACAGTGGATGAATATAAAATTGCATTAAAAAACCTCAATTGCAGTAAAAAGCCCACCTCAACTCCATAGCATCTCAGTAAAAGGTATTGTTAATGTTCTTCTAACCTTTTTAATCCGCCTTGTCCCTCGATTTCATAAACTTTCCGTACATTTTCCGACATTATAATCGGAATCCCTTTGCAATCCCTGCCATAAGCTTATACAACTCTCTGTAATTATAACCTGTGAATATTGTAATTAAAAATTTCCGGTTCGGGAAGATTTGAAACTTCTCTATCTCACCAAAGTTTGGAAATGACTAAAAGTTTTACAGAAACTAATAATACTGCTCAGTTATCGAAAGAGAAAATATCACCTATGAAATACCCTTTTGCACTCTGCTGCACCCTCGATCCTCTTCTCTGCTTTCTAAGTACGATTAAAGGGGCACCCATTGAAAAACGGAAGGACCCTGCCCTCGAGCAATTGCATGTAATGAAGAGCGAAAGTGCAGTAAAAAGGTAAGAAAGAAAAATGTAAACATTAGAAGGCGAGAATAAAACGTGAAGAGAAAAGGAAAAGGTGAACTTCGGATATAAGCGCTCAAATCACAGGAATAAAGATCTCTGAAGTTTATACCTTTTAAACGAACCACTCTGATCATTATATTCCGTTTATAGTACCAAAAAGTGGCGATTACAGTATATTTATAATGATTAAATTCACAAGATTACCATAGTGATAAACAATTCACAGCTACACAGCATCGTAATATAGCAATAGAAAAATATAAATGATATAAATATTTAAATTACGTATAATAATTGAGTATCAATAGTAAGTAAAAGTTAATATATAATTATGGAGGGTAAAAATAATTAACAAATAAAATCAAGAAATTAATTACAACTAAATTAATTAAAGTATGAATAATAAAAATATATATGCATATATTTTTAAACGGAAACTTATAATATTTTGAAGTGGTTTAGAAAAAAAAATAGGCAGTTCTGAACAAGAGACTTATAAGCGGCTTAGAGAAGAAATGAAATCAGTTGTCCCTTACCTTCCGTCCTAATCTAAGCCTGAATCATATTTTTTTAAGCTGGGTGCAGCCAAAGTTGTGTTTTTCCTATCACAGCTCCTGTTTCGTTTAAATCCAAAAGATATAATTTACATCTCACCGTTTTCAGGTCACTCGATCAAGTTTACCATAATTTTGCACTCCTTTATAAACATAAAGAAGCAGTTCGAACTCACCTTAAGTAGTCGATCAGCATTCAAACGAACTCTCTCCAAACTGATGTTGATGGATACTACTTTTTAAATAATTTAAAATTAAAATAAACTATTGAGTTTATCGCCAGTCACTTGATTACAAATTCACTCTCGTTAACAGAATATAATTCTTCAAAGTTCTGTCAGACCCCTTTCAAGCTATTGTTCTTAAATACAACTTACTGAAATAACACCGAAAACTGACTGATAGCAACGGATATTTGGTTTAAAGACAATTGGTTCAAAGAATATAAATATGCTCACACTAAGTGATGGTTTAAAACTTTTACTTAAGGTAATCCATTCCAAAAAAAAACACCCAGACGGGACTGAAACGGAATTTTGTGTTCCAAAACATGCTGAATTACTAATGATAATAAAATTTGTAATTTCGAACATATAGCACGATAAAATCAAAGAAATGTTGAAGATGAAGTCTTTCAGCAAAGATTTAATATCAAATGGCAGATACTTACCATAAGCTTTCCTCGGAGATATCATAATAATTATACATTCTCTAATTACTGCTTGAATACATTGGGGATTACTAGCACTGCCGTCGCAGGACAGCTAGTCATAACCTAACACTCCAGTCCTTGAAAAATATGAAATGAGCTTCGCCACTTATTTTCCAAACTGGTTTCATGAAATACGCTATGGAATGAGAGAAGATTTCATTTACGTTTGGTATAAGAAAACACATTAACAATGATTACTCAGAGAATGGATTACATAATGCAGCGCCAAGGCTATGGCTGCTTCGAGAGTTTTTTTAATTCAAAAGAAAATGCACGCTACCCGAGGAAGAATAGAAGTTAGAATTTCAGCTAATTTAAATGGTTATTATGTAACATTTTGTTTACCAAGCCCTTTCATTAAAATATTTCCAGAAATTTATGAGCTGATACTGCTTGAAATCCAATTATAGAATTTTATTCCAAGACCGTCTTCCTCTACGGTATCCTTGATCCTTAACTGAAAAATAAAGGTGAAATATTCAGCGACGTTTTCAAGGGAATAGATAGGGCATAGTTAAATTAAGTAAGAGATATGTCGCATTTAAATGAGATAATTTACTAAGGGATTGTGATGACTTTTAGATGAATATTTACAAGCAATCTCGGCGTGATGAATGAATTAGATTGAAATTATTTGAATATTTTCATCGATACTGGCATATTTTTAGTAGCTTTCATTTAGCAGCGGCTAAGAGGCCTTCCATCATCAATTTCAGATCCAGAATTACCAGAATAGTTAACCGATGCATTTTAACTATCAATATATGGATAATATCCTTTATCACTCCATTACTCATCTTTGCATATACTTCATTTGCATATACCGTACATTTTTTCAAAGGGACTATCAAAGCTTTTCCCTTAAAAAACTGGCTTAGAAAATCTTTCAGAAGCGTTAAGAAGATCCGTACAAGGCCTCTTTACCATGTTTTGATATTTCAAATGTAAATACTCTTCAGAAAAAAATCATGCTATAAAAATATAATCATAAAAATACTGTCTTCGAATCATGGAATTAAATTGTTTTTCACCAGGACCAATGGAATACTTTTCAATCATTATTTTCATATATTTTCTTGCAAGAGCAAATTCCAGGATCAGATATTATTGAGACTCAATACTTTGCAAACTGATAACAAGTTTTTCAAATGGAATGGGAGAGACAAAGTCATCCTTTAGTGAGTACTTGAACTGAAATAAATTTACATTTGGTCAAAATATTGTGCAGTAATAATAATTGAATTTAAATTAACCCACTATTTCACCATTATCCATTAAACGAGAATTTATATTATTAGTGAAGTATTATTCGAAATGTTTTGTGGTCTGATTTGAAAATCTTAGCCATTATTAAACTTTATATTTTTATAGACAATGGAGAAAAGTGCAAATTTCAATGTACTGTTGCCGATTTTTATGCAGCTTGTATTTTAGTCAAGTTGGGCTGCACTACTTTCCATATTTTCAAAACTAGAAGAGTTAAAACCATATCGGCCATTTCATGGCCATTCCAACTTAGTTCAACCCATTACTAAATCTAGGGTTCATCATATTTCAACTAATAAGAAACAAAAAAAAACATGAAAGATATAAAAATATTATAACAGATATTAAAGCATAAATAAAATGGTTTTATATTACTCTGGACCTAAAGAATCTTTCCTTGAGTAATTTCGAACTCCATTAAATAGTTGAGAGAGATTTAAATTTCCAATTAGATACAGGTAATTTTAGAAAAAACAGTAAGCAATTTACATTTTATTCAAGATGCGAAGGTTCAATAACCTCTGTAGTCAGCCAAAATTCTGATGAGAAATTACTACCAATTCAGAATAAAGTTGTTTACATTACAAAATTAAAATAAAATTAAATAAGCACAAAAATATGATAGTAGATATAAAATATAAATCATTGAAACTCAAAATTAAACCTTCAATTATGTGTAATAAATAACTTAATATTTGTTGGTATGAATAAACAATTGTTGTACCAAGCGAATTCCGAATTTAATTCAGTTTTATATTCAATGAAATTGGATAAGATTGATTTGGATAATTTAAAATTTATGCAAAAAAAAACATCACAGAATGAAGGATAGTGAGTTGTCTTTTCCATAATATAAGCACGGGCACCGTAGAAAGTGTAATTTGATAATTTAGGATTATAGAGTAAAGTAATCTTTTTCCATTAGAAGATAAAGTATCAAATGGACCATGTGATATCTAAATTTTACCATAATTGCAATGATTACTACACGTCACTGTTAGAAGCACGTCTTTTCTCAATTTTTTTATTTTTAAGCAAATTTATTTTTGAAAGTCTTTCTCTTTCCGGTGTTAAATGTTAGGTCTTGACATACCCAAAATTTTAATCAAAGTTTGAAATTAGTCTCTTCTAAAGCTGTAAATTCTAGTTTATTCTTGACTGAATAGTGACTATAATATGAAATTAATAGCGTTATCAATTAAACCCTCACAAGTAACAGACGATTGCCCAGACGCGTTGTAATAATTAATATATTATATTGTGAAAATATTTAAAAGAAATGGAATTCGGAGCCTTTAAATACAAACATATTTATCTTTCAGTACAGTAGAACAAACTTCGTGATGTGAGGGTTGCTCTAGGGTTGAAAACAGTGTTGAGGGAAAGTATTTAAGCCTAATTCTTCACCTCAGTCCTATGACCGAATCAGTAGCTACAATGTAGTTTTACCAGCAATCACGGCGTAGTCAAAACAATGAAATCTGTTTTGCAAGTCTCACTTAATGATGCAAAATTCAGCACCTCGCAAAGTTAACTTCATTTATTGGCATCCAAAATCCGAATCAGAATACGAGATTTGTCTGCTTTAAAATTTAATCATAATTATGTTTCAAACAGGTAATATAAACAATGAATATTCTATACCAACTTATAGAAAACACACAGCCTCATTATTCTTTTTATAAGTACATCCGATAGCAGCAACATTCTGGTGGATTAAGCAAGGAGTTGCACAATAGACTCCCTCAATAAGCCACTGAAAATAAAATTTCATCATTTTAATGATGTTGTACGGAGCTTATGAAAGTTATAATAATACGATAGAATGTTATGTTTATCGTTATGTTTCGAATACCCTCCACTGACGTCTTTCATAAATAAAAAGAATAAAGCATCGAGACAAGAAAATAATGTTCCTTGCTGCAAATGAGAGAAATAGTCTAACGAATAACTCCATATCTTTGGGAAATACCAATGAATAGCTTTTAGAGAAGATTGGATTTAAATCCTGTGGAAGGCATGTTGCTTTTAACTGCATACATTTGAGTCCTTTTTCCAATGTGACAGGGGAAAAGTCTTTTGAATTAAAAAAGGAATACTTTCCAATTCCTTCTCATAAAAATTGAATAAAAAGGAAATATTTCCACAGCACTTAATACCGAGGAAATTTAGAGTTAATCTCTATAATACGATAACCATGGATTAAAACAATGAAGAACAGTTGTCCGTATTTGGAGGCCGTATATGAATAAATAGCAAGAATAAAATTTTCACGGAAGGGACGAGTTCAAAACTATTATCACACATCCTTCTGAAAAGATATCCCGAGAAAATTTTACAATTTCGCAACATTTGCCAAAGAATTCCCTAGAATAATCTGCTATTTCCCCTTTTTCCGTACATATTGCGGTTTTCCTTGGATCAATATTTCTTCCTTGATCTATAAACATCGATTCTTCACAAAATGTTCCACGTGGACATTACGTATAGCTCTCTCTTCTCTTTGGAAATTTTAAAACTAAAGTCCTTGTTGTACGACGTATTTTCATGCATGGCTACACTTCTATATCACCTGACTTTCAGGTATTCACGTACAAATTTGCGGAAGATAACGCCAACACATAAGGCACATTTATACATCATTCAAATGCCTTCCTGGCTTCCGATAACCAGTTACGAAGTGTGTTTCTTCAGCGAAAAGTGCTACCGTACATTCACATATTCTCCATTATCTCACCTGAAATCGTGAAAAACGAATCAGTCTAGTGCATGAGTATGGGAAACACATGACCGGTACGTAGTACTTTGATCGATTTCTTGTACACGGAAAACATCCGTATTTGTGTCACGCATACAGTTTTAATTCTGGAAATGTTTCTTTTCATTCTTTAGACAATCGTTTCTTTCCAACAACTCGCAGCTGAGCTCGCATGCACAAACGAATCTGAAATCCGGAATTAGATATTACCACTTCACTGCAAGGTCAAGCAGTTTTTTAGTCCAGGTTCTGTTCTTGCCATTCAGCGGCACGTGTTGATAGATCTGCGAACTACACAGGTGTTGCACGTAACCTCACAGCACCATCGAAAGCGACAGTCACAGTTTATCTTCTCTCTCACATTTCTGGTGTCGAACCCGCGACCACAACACAGCAATTCGCATCCTTCGACACCTAATGACGTGCTGTTACATACCCTGCCTGCAGTTCCCAGGGATCCCGTATGACGGTTGGGCCTACGAAAAAAGAAAAACACAACAGATTAATGAAGATAGATATTAATGATACGATGCGATTGTGAGAAGATTCTACTGAATTTCTCCTAGTTTCACATTCGAAAATGATGTTCGAATCAGTAACATTTACAATTAGAAATAAAGTTTTAGGAATCCGTACCAGAAATGTACCGGAGACTATTTCACCGATTTTTACAAAATCTTGCATAGCATTTTCTACGTAAATATGATCTAATAGTAGGTTATATATTTTTTTATTTTTGGAAGTTTTTAAAAAAAAAAGGTTTGATAATTTTTGCCAATAATGAAATATTTTACTTTGATTAGATGCCATATTTTTTATAAAAGCTTTTTCTGAAAATCTATTCACAAGCAGTAGTTTTATTCAGGTTGTATTAAACACAAAATGAAAAGTCTTCTTTCACATCTATATCTACATATTAAATCATGAAGAATTTTATTATATTTTACTATGCAAGTAATACTAAATATAAAATTTGAATCCTCAAAGAGATATGCCTGGCAGTACGAATGACTTTTTGCTTCTCTGAGACAGAGAAATCACTACAATTAAACAATACTATGATATAAAGGTCATTACATAATTTTAGGTGTATTCGAATTTTCATGAGAGACTAAATTTACTTAAAGATGTAAAATAATGAAAAACCATAATTATGGACTCTATGAAAGGTACCTCTTCTTTGTGTGTGGTTTAGAATGCAGCTATCAAAAGATAAAATACTACACTTAGCGGAGGTCTGATTCTACTGGTGCACAGATGTTATCATGATGGCTCGCAGAAGGCGATTTAAATGTAAGATTTGCCATAAACTTCTACACTTTACTACAAACCGAATATCATACTGTAAGTAAATGCTGATCGCTATGCCAACTCATCTGTTCGAAAAATAATAAGAAAAGAAATGGTGAACTACCGAAGGTGAAAAGTTGAATATCTCTCTTAGAAAATCGTGGTATAGGTTCCTTTCTTTTTCATAGTCGAGTAAGATTTGTTCTCAAAACTTTACACTCTTTTTAGATCTTAAGAAAATGAGTCAACATTAAATGGTCCCAATAAGATGGCGATAGTTGCAAACAGAATATTGAAAAATAATCGAAACTTAAGGGTATATAAACATTGAAGGTTGATTCTAATGTTACATTTAAGGCTTGCTGCTGAATTATTACGTTTGGATGCATTTTAGTGATTATTTAGTGATAAAAAAAATTAAAGATTTCTGCCGAGGGTAAAGGGTGGATGTGGAAAGTAACTATGGGAGGAAATTTTATTTTAAATCCATGTGAAAACATCTTAAAGTTAGAGAATACTAGAGTTATTTCCGATAAAAAATATAAATTACGTTCTTCATGAAAACTCCTACAGATTTAAGGTAATTATAGAAAAAATCGCTCTTAGTTTTGGTTTGTGGCTCTCGTTATATCCTATATAAACATCAAGTCTTGAAAAGTTACCTGGATGCTAAGGAGCATTGATTATCAGAAATTACTAGATAAAAAAATTTGAATTTAGTCACAGAGAATGTTTACATTAATGAAACGCAAAACCATTTCAATTCATCATCAATCATACTGCTGATATGCTTATGTTTGCGGAGATCATTAACAAAGTTAATGATTATTAAAAAAGTTGAGTCTAAATTGCACATTATTATAATTCCATTGAACTTTTCATTGATATGGTTTTGTTCTAATACAGAAAATTTGGGAACTTTGGGAGTTAAGGAGAACGTTGATGCACGCCAATACCGTATTTGTATGCAGAGACTGAATTAACAATCTTGTACCCCTGGGAAGAACAGAATTAAATATGAAACATAATGAAACTTTCAAAGTCAGAATATTATAAAGAATGAACTGATGAGTTTCCTCAGAACTAATAAAACTGAATAGGTAGGTTTCAACCAAGCATTTTAAAGATTTTTTTGCATGATTATTATATACCTTTTAATAATTTGTAAGGAAAATGTGGAAGCCATGTTCGTATTGGTTTGAATATATGCCATTTTACCCACAAACCTTCTTACGAACCTGCGACTAAACTATCTGCCAGGCATCAAAACAATATTCTTATAATAATGATACAATTGGATACAATCATTGCAATAAAGAAATTAAAGCTCTAAGGAAGTCCATATTTCACTATTTGGATATAGATTCTATAATTGTATATTTAGTAATTGATGCATATATCTGCTTTCAACTTTGTGGAAGCTCTTTCAATTCAACATCTTCTTTTGTACCTTGAGTGCTACACTTTTAGTGCATATGTTCGTTTTAAGAAGTTCGCAAGAGTAATTAAAATTTCTACTTCTTAATTCAATTGAAGATGAGGGTTTCATTCTCAATAATGATCATCGCATTCAAATAATTTATTCATTCCTTAAAAGAACAAATTCACGAGAAAATTAGACCACATAGAGTAATGATATCCCTCGATGATTAGTATATTATTTACATAATTTGATATATATTATTTATATCTAATATATGTACTTAAGCTCGTCTTTGTGGAATGGAGCCATACTTAAGGAATGAAAGAACTTAATAATAAAATACCTGACCAATAAATACATATTTCATAACCCTTCTCCTTCACTTCATAATGTGTGGGTAGTTGCACATTGTATGTACACGTGAATGGTAAATGGTAAGAGTCTTCTTAGTAGTTGAAACAGACTTATAGTGGAAATGTGTAATTTATCTTAAAAATATTGCGTATTATATAGGAAGTTTTCTGGTAAAATGTTTGTGAAATCAATTTCGAAGGAATCAATCGGTCGGCAAACTAATACTAATTATCAGTGATTAAAGTGAATTTGCTTTCTTTTAAAAAAATCCGTTATATTTGTTCTAAAATGAAAGTTAAAATAAATAAAGAATTATGAGGCATTTCCACCATAAATATTATCGTGAAAATTTATTTCGATTAATGCCAATAATCACTTGAAAAGTAAGTCTTTAAAATAAGGACATTTTTAAAGTGTTTACATATAAGAAAGGGCCGATTTAATTCTCAGCCCGGGGCAGCAATGCGGTACTGTATATTGTTAATATTATTTGGTAGTATTTACCCGCAGAAGTCCGGAGACTCTTCGGAGTACACGAGGTCCTGCTTTCCCGGAGGCTTGATGGTAGCTCCCTCTGGTATAAATGCCCGACCGTCGTTGGAAGGGATCACTTTGGCAGCACCGTCGAACGCTTCCTTGAGTCGATCCCCGGCCTCTCGGAAAGGCGGCATTTTCCGCCAACACGTCCTCAAAGTGCAGGAACCAGAGAGGCCGTGACACTTGCACTCTGTCCTCATGTGGTTCTTCACAGCCTTAGAAAGTAGGATTCCAAAATGAGTAAATGATAGAAATTTCCCATACGAAAATTCTCGTATATACTACATACTGTAACATAGCTCGACGAGAAAACAAGGCGGATTCAATTTAGGGACTGTATCTCCCATTATTGCCCTGTAATTGACACTGGTCTATATGAATTATTAATATTAATTCAGGGCGATAATGGTAAATTTTAATACTTTAAAAGAACATCGCATTGATTGGTAGTTTTAGGAAGAAATATTTTTCTATACACGTGCGTGAAATTTTCATTTTTCTCCTATTTATCCATGGGTTGCAGATTAAAATAACTCATAAAATTATTACAGCTTCGTACTGTTTTCTTCGTGATACCATATCTCACCCATTATCATTCCCTCTGGGAAGCCTTATTTGGCTCCCATTGAGAATTGAAGCTGGAGCGGTTTTTTTACCACAGAAAAAACAAAGGTTCCTTCATTACTTTAACAGTCAATCTAAAAATAAGAAAAATCAATATTTCATCTATATTTATTTCATTTGCTACATTTGAGCTATTGGTAATTTAAGCACCATAACTAATGAAAGGGGTGGAAGAGTAAAGATTTTTGATGACGGAGGATCCCAGTTTATTATATTCTTTATCTTTATTAGGCATATATAAAATAAAATTATATGAATATTATAAATGTGCGAACATTAAAATTTCAAATCGAATAATTTTTTATCGACAAAAATTTCGGATCGAATCGACATCAGAAAAATTGGAATAGATTCAAATCGAATCAATAATCGAACAATGATTTATTAAGTGGAATATTGCCTTATCGTTACTCTTTCTGTTTCGTTTTTTCAATTCTGTGAAATTTTATAATTTACAGTTTTACAAATTTCTAATTAATGATATGAATCAAACATGAAATTGATATGTAAGCATTTATACGTATCTCACATTTTTCTAACTAAAATAATTTACTAATCAGAATTACGAATTTACATTGAATCTTTAAAATATATCCTTATTATAGAGTTACAATATTATTTTAGAGATATTGATACGAAGAAAATGAAATCTCCAGTTTTTAGGGATTTCATGAGAAATAAAGTGACTAAGCATGTGTTGAATGTTTATTCAATTCATTTAAACTTCGAATAATTCAGTCAATACGATTCTAAGTGAAAAATTACTTCTCTCATATCACTAATAGTTTCTAGTTGTTAAAGATTTCAGATTTCAGCTATCGATCTCCTTCGATTCTTCTTCCTTGATCACTCGGACCATTCCATCGTAAATCACCTTAAAATGTCCTAATTAATGTGGATTATAATTCTAACTTTCTTTTTAACCTTCTTTTGCCCAACTGCCACTTCATCATGTCCACAAAATGGGCGCTATCAACCTTCTGGTCATCCACTCACCAGTCTCCCAGCGTCGTTGTTGTGTAGCATCACCAACGTCTTGATGTCCCTCCTCCTCCGGTAGGGTGCGTCCATGAACTCCTTTGACTTCCGGTAGCCGAAGTTCACGTTGTCACCGCACCCTCCCCACTGCCAATTCCCAGAGCCATCCGCTGAGGCCAGAGAGCCTGCGATCCCAGGGACGGCGCCCATCGGAGGCAAAGCCCCCGCTTTCTTTCCACCACGTCCTCCACCTCGACCTACGGAATAATCTATAGTTGAAAATCTGTACTTTTTGAGATCATATAAATCATCTACAACGGCCCCAATACATACTGTGACCATTTAAATAAATCGTTGAATCCTTTAGAGGTTTTCAATGACAATTTGAAGTAGTACTGGATGAATTAATTCTTCTAATAAGATTGATTTAGGTATCTTTGCACATGAGAGCTTGCACCCAGGATAAATTTCAAGGAAAGACGGACTTGAAAAAAATCTGACAGCCTCCCGGATAGAGGAATATCCCGGGTTCGACTCCTGGTCCCGTCAGACTTTTTTCGAGTCGGTTTTTCCTCGTCATTCTTCTATTGTGATTTATTTGGAAATGTCTATCCATCCAATTATGTCACACACAAATAAAACAATATAGTAGGAGTACTAAATTCCTAAGGAATCAAAATATTAGCAGAGTTGCAATGTTATCGTGTAATTGGAGGTATACGAGGCTGAATACACAGATGCAACACCTGCGTTACTTCTCATGTTCGATTCTCGAGATACAGTAGTTATTCAATGTTGGCTTCATTTAATACAAAACAGAGAATCAATCAATCATTTTCAATCTATAGTGTGCTCCAGTTTTTCTAATCAGTAATTTTGTATCATATAGGACTTACATCTTATATTTTCTCAAATTATTGCAAGAATAGCTTAATTCAACGTCGTCTCTATTCGGTGTTCCCCGATCTGATGATCAAAGTTTCGTTTTTCAAGCTTTCGATTGTATCTTTTAAATTAAAAGATTTTTCAACGGCAGTTTTTATGTACCACACTGAATAGAAAAACTGGAACGCAGCATGGGATCGAAACTTAAAGAAGCACTACGGAATGTAAATGTCATCAGAAACCTCTAAATGTCGTCTTGTCACAGCCACATTCAACAAGCTCTCCCATAGTGCACGCTCTAGTCACGGAGTAAGTCACTCCCGCTGCAGTGATGGCGTGCACGAAAGCCGTCTCCCGCGTATCTGAGGAAAAAAGAAAGCATTTATGTGTAATGCGAAAAGAGTGATCCGTAAAAAAACGTAAAAAAGTTTAAATTGACGTGATTCATAAATGTCTTCTCTTGCGAAAATCAACATACACAACTGTACGATACACCAAATCAAAAATCCTTTCGAAGTCACATCGAAATTTTACAGGATTAAGATAGTTTTTTCATAAACGCAATTAATAAATATTATTTAGCACATTAAGCGAAAGTGTGGATTGTTGGGAATTTTTTTGTTATTCTCAATCCAACAGAGATCTCTAAAGATATAAAAGTTACAGTATCGAGTTGTATTTATTGTGCACAAGTCTATCATTTATGATACAAATTTAAAGCTATATATTCGATAAAGTTATTCACAAATAAAAATTATTCAAGAGTTCGTTGAATGCCAGATTCACTTAGAAGTTTACCTTGCTGTTCGGTCGTTATAAAAATGATTGCACCGCTTTAAATTCATATTAACTTATTTAAATCCATAAACAGTACAAGGTCTTTACAATGGACTGAACAAATCTTTTACCCTCATCGAGATTTGATGAGACATTTACCTGCGCTGTACAGCAAATTACTCAGAGGTAACTCCTGTATAGTTAAGATATTATCAAACATTTTCGAATTAATCTCATTCCCATTAGAATCGTTACCTTTTACGAAAACAGAATGATGATAAGATGGCGAAAAATAATACTTTCAATTATTTCTTGTTGTTTAACCCTGAAACTCTCGAGAGTCCATTTGCTTGTGAGCTTTTATGGTCTTTCCTGTCTAAGTTAGTTGAAATACATTTACATAATAGACAAGGTTCTTTCAAGTTATTATTATATGCTCAACAATAAGGGACTCGTAATTCATATTTGCCAAAGAACCTTAATTTTTCTTGAAAATTTATCTCATGAAGAGTTTATTACCAAAAACATAATATGCTCATTAATTACATGGAAATAGTAAAAACGTTGCTCATAAATTCTGTAAAAAATAATTCCCACGCTCTCCAGTTTAACAGATGAAATATACACCTTTTCTTAACTTTAGATGTCAGTCAGAGTGCGTGACTATTTTCATCACAAAATGCAAGGTCGTCTGGAGTAAAGAATGACGCTAGGGTAAATATATAGGCGTTTACCTTTCATGAGGATCTTCCGGAGAGAGCGCCTGAGGGCGGTGCAGTTCCACCGACGGTTGCGGAATTGGTAATGGCACTCCTTGGTTCCCAGCGCCGCCCCACGGGAGATCTCGCGAAGTAGATTAGGCTCCTTGCGGCATATCTCAGCCAGACGCCCCCCGCCTCTCCCTCCGTCTCCAGGGTGGTTGTTCCCACCACCTCCGTGGGCACCGCCGCGCAGCCGCCGGGTCTTCTTGCAGATGAGTGTGGGGTCCATGAGGACTTGGCTGCCCACTGCCCTGTTGGGAGGGCAACCTTTAGCACGTCTCGTTACGTAATTATAAATACCAATCACATCTAACATAGATCCCAGAGAGCTACGAATTTGATGACAATCATGAAATGGTAGCTTTTACAGACAAAGTGTATGATATACTTTTATATTTACTGTGTTGATACGAACCTGTTTGTAGTGTGTACATATTGTGACCCTGTATTCTCGGAGAAATTAAAGAGAAAGAAAAAGAAATATGCATAACGAGCTCACGTGCATAAAGGGCTACAGTTGTCTCAGATGATATTATCTTATCGAAATAAAAATTGGATATCGTGTTTCTTATGCTATTTAAAAAAATGACAATTCAAGAATAAAAACTAGGCAAAATCCGTCGACATATTTGTTACAAAAATAGTTTAAGTAATCACTTAATCTTGACATCCAATAATAAATTTCAGACCTGCAAAGATTCTAAATTTTGTTAATAAAATATTATGCCATTATATTAATAGAATATACTGAAAGGTTCGATTAGTATTACAAGAAAGAGATTTCATGTTGAGGACCTGCTATTAAAATTAATAAAATATGGTCCTAATAATAATAGATCAATTGTGATCGTTCTTTTGTTGCTATGATTCGACTCAAATATTACGTCAACCCTCTTCTTCTCAAAACATAATCCACAAAGTCTTTTGATACATAATGTTTGTCTTTAACATTGAAAAATTTTACACTTGATTCTGCTAAAGAAATGCTAAGGAGGATTTCTACTGGTTGGGCAATTCCTACTGACTTAATTACACGCAGTCTGCAAAAGCTTCAGCCCGAAGACTAGTTGAAACGTCCACTCCATCACCATTAACTTTCAAAACAACAAAAAGAATTCACCTACCAGGTAAGGTGAGGAGAGAGGTATTTACTCAGTCAGAATACAGTGAGTAGAAATCATACGTGTTAGTGCAGTAAAATGACCCTACAGGCCATACTTTTCATAGCATTCGTTAAAGAGAACAAAGATGAATTCAATAAATCAGAACCAATCATTCCTCATCAGAATTCATATCATCACAAACATAGGAAACCGAGAAAGAAATAAAGCAAAAATTTTTCTCTGCCCTGTTCCAAGAGCCAATTGTAAAATGTTCCATTAGTAGCAGGAACGAATATTTAGATTTATAATACTTATCGCAGCACTAATTCATGCAGTGAGATGATTAAAGAAGCTAGGATGAAGGTATTGGAATCGAGGGTATTCAAAGTATTGAAACAAAAATTTTTGGTCGAACGCGTATTTAGAAATTTCCACGAATGAATAAGATTGTGCTAATAATACATCACCGCAAGTTTATAAGAATTCTCGATATTTCGAGAGAGGAAATTTAGAGCTCCGACATAACCGCCAGATTATCTCAGAGTAAATTCAGCCATAAATACCACTTTTCTGGAATACATCAAAATCCTAAACTTAGCGCACTTTTTACCAGAGACATAGAACGGACCAAGGTAACAAAACTGAAATATAGAAGCGATAGAAACGGTGATCTACGACCCCGTTACTAGTTCACCTACATCGGGTGACTTACGACGGCAACGAAAGTAAAATTAATTGCGTTCGCACCTCAGCCAACGAAACGGCCGTGGCAACCGCAGGCGTCAGGTTTATAACACGTCGATTAGTGGAGTAATACCAGAGGTGACGATTTCCGAGTCCCCAGGTGAGTTGGAAAAAGGAGAGCTCTCGACGGAAGCAATGCCTTAGTCAGAAGGGGCGAATGGCGGAGGGATCGCCGCGGAAGATTGGCAGCCCTCCGCTACATTCGAACCGTCCAGATCTATATATAAGCCACGACTGTCTGTCCGAACCCTTCCGCGTGTGCCCCACTCCAGCACTCACAATGCGAGCGTGCAGATGTGTGAGGCGAAGTAAACGTCGATGCTTAACTGTTACCTCAAACGCCTGCTATTAACAATAAACAATTTTGACATCTTGGAAGACACCCTTAAATAGTTCTTTCAGCGGGTCGTCAAGGAGAGGGTGTTGATTTCGAGTGGGTGCTCTTGAGGGAGTGGAGTGAAGCGAGTATCGGAAGAAAGAAAAGAGAGGAGAGTGGTTCTTGAAGGCAGTGGCGACGCACGGAAGTTCTTTAGTCTCGCTAAAAGCCACTCTTTGTTGAGGTACTAATAACGAGGCCAATCTTCTAAGTTTTCTTTTGACGGAGAAAACGGCTGGCGGACGAAATAATGAGCAAGGACGCAAAGGCAGGACCCAAAGGGTTTTCGCTGAAAGACTGTTCCAATATACGTTTTCGCGCTCCCATTTTCCCTTTCAGATATCGAGAGAAAAACTACAATTTCTTGTTTAAGTGAGTATTCAATTTAGAGAAGGTAAATTTTAGCGAAGAAATATTTCGGAAGAAGAACCCATTTTAAATAATAATTCAGTAAATAAGTAGTTACTTTCAAACACAGAAGAATGGTTATGAACGAATTTCTTGATAAAATACCTCATAGAAAATTAAAGACGCTGTTAGACATGTTATTAGAGGAGATACCATGAAGTTCAGGTATTCTCAGTCACATCACGATGAGCTCCCTGAAACGCTATTTAAAGTGGAAAAGAATGACATTTTGATGAACGGCGAAGCATAAGGAAACCAAATGAAAGAAATAGAAAACTGAGAAAGATACAGATGCCTAAAGAACATAAAATTCAATTCGATCAAACATTGTCCCTTATCGACAAGACCCTTATCGACAGAAAAAGGATTTATAAAAGTTTTTCAATCATCATCGCCAGAATACCTCATTAAGCTAAACATTGTTTCAATATCGATTTATCTTATTGAATGGCATGCCATGTTTGCCATTACATACTTAATTTCAATGTGAATTTAACTCCCTTCTTCCTTAGTGTTAGTCTATTATTTGATGAGAGATAAGATTTTTACTCTTTTATCCATCAGTGCGAATTTTTACATACTACTTAATAAGCACGGAAAAATATCTTTCTATAAGCTTCTGAAGATTCAAGCAATCAACCATTCACCCAATCGCGGGAATGTATGGGCCTCCATATAGCCATTCGGGCAACACTTTGGCGAAAGCGTTCCCGAGTTTGATTCTTGATAAGCGTTTGCGAAATGACATCAACTATCGTAACTCTTCATTATTCTACTATTACTGCTGGAGTGACAGATCTTTATGCACTGTCCAAGTCCAGGGAAGAAGGTAAGGATTTGGTTATCAATTTAATCCCTTTGAAACAAAGGATTGAGATGACGCTTATCACGTCAACTCACAGTTTTTGGATAGAGAATACTAAATGTTTTCTCCCCTGAAAAGTCTTGAATGATTTCATATTTGTGGGCTATACTTTCCAGATTTGTTGTTTTTGTAACAATTTTGCAATCATTTGCCAACATTTAAAAGTATTTATTGTCATTTGACTATCAGTCAAAGGATCCCCATTTGACTTCCATCGCGCCACTTTGCATCAATGGCGTCTCTATGGTGCCATTAGACAAGAGCTGTAGCGCCATGAGTATTAACACAATGTAGTACTTCAACGTCTCCATCACCACCGTGCTCTTAGGAATTTCCTTCGACTCGATGCGTGACTGCGCCATTCTATTTACCTGCTTAATTTTTCTGCCTTTTTTGTCTCGCGGAGGAGCGTCTCGAAGCATGCGTAAATAAGAGTCTCTCTTGCACAATAGCCCAATTAGCACAAGCACACAAAGAGGAGGAAAGGGTGGAGTAATGAGGTGTACGGTTCTGAAGGCGCGACGCAGATGGACTAAATGACCTCCAGTTCGCGGGTAAGTGCCAACATGGCGGCACAGCGCGTGCCCAATTGCATAGCGTTTAAATGCAATGGCGAGGAGCGTTACTCAGGCGTCATTATCACCGCCGTACAGTCGCGCCTTGCGAAAATTCCCAAGACGTCAGAAGCAGACCGTCCGAATCCGCTCTCCTTTCAATCTTTAAGGCGGTTCTTTTCAGAGGACAAATTAGCGTCGAAATTCTTTCCCGAAATCCTCTCTTTTCCTATTCAAATTTATTTAAATTCGCAGTCGCGAAAACTTTGGCCAAATAATTTAATTTTCCTTCCGTCTGTCTTAAAGGCTTTAGTCTCAACGATAACGGATTTCCTTTTGCATCTTCCCCCTTAGGAAGTTGCCTCCGACATTCCTTTCCTTTTCAGCGTTCAGTCGAGTTCTTTCTCAAAATTTCAAAGCTTTTATTGAAGTAATTAACAGCATCGTTAACTGACTGAGCTAACATATTTTAAGTTGAATATCACAATATTTAGTGGACTCTTTCTTAAGACATCTTGACGTCCGACAGATCTCGTGATAATTATGAAGTTCTATGTTTCTGTAACAACGATATTTTTGTTTGGAAAAATCTTCTTTTCCGTAAAAGTAAGAAAAAGAAACTCTCAAAATTGTAAAAATACATCCCGCCAGCATTCCAGTCAGTTAGCATGCGAAATGTGTTTTTGAAAACAATGCATAAAAATAGTAGTTTGTGAAACATAGATTCTATGTATTTCGAGATGTACTGCAAGATATATATGCAAATTAATCAACCACGGAAAGTATACATATGAAAATTAAAATTTTATAAATTTTAGACAGAGGTCAAATGATTTAAGAATATCCTTCATACTGTGTGAAAACCTAAGATAAATGTATTAATCTATATTGCAGTCAAAATATGGCGTAAAACTTTGTAAGTTTTCCTAGCTAGAACTGATAAATAATAATTCTTAATATAAACTAAAGGATAAAAAAACCAAAATACCGAAAAATTAGATAGGTGATTCGGAATTGAAGACTCATTCGAAAGTTTTCACTTGACGTGAATGATCACCTGACTGAGCGACGAACGACCACAATTAATCACATACTAATTATAGTCCCGTTGGGTGATTTAGTTGTCATTAACACCTGTAAACGCAGTTAATGAAAATTTAACTATTTCCCTGTTTGCCTTGAAAATTCTGCAAAGAAAATTCATGATTCAGACTTCAATTAGAATTTTTATTTTTTTCTACGGAGAGCATGACTTTTTCCAATTAAAGAGCTACCAATGTATTCAAGAACTTCATTGTATAAATATGCCAATGAATTTTATGTATATACGCGACAATTATCTCGTTAACAAAATATCAGTTTCGGTATCATAAATCAATACCCAAGGACAAGGTGAATCAATCGTATGCGACAGGGAATCAAACCAAATTTCTTTACTTCCAGGAATCGGCTATGTTGAAAGCCATGATACGCAAACGTATACGTTTGTATTTCTTTATACATATATATGGGCACAACCTCTTCGTAAAACAGGTATCCGAATCGATTTTCATCACGTTTTATAGAGCGTTTCAGTTTTTGCAGTCAGTTTTGATGGATTACTTGAGAATGAAATCCTATATATTTTACAATAAAAGTAAACTAGTTGCCCCGTGCGAAAATTTCGCAGACGACCAGTAATACTCAATTTCCCCAACCAAATACATTACAGCAACTACTCTAATCACTACAAACGAATACACAAACAATAAGACATGCCAAAAAAATTGTACCTTGATATTCCATGGCAGTGTCAGTTTCGACATACGTCGTTCGTAGCGATAGATTTTTAGAGAGAATTTTCTTTAAGCACTATAATCACGAATAGTACGCGTCATTTATATAACGACGTATATGCATTTTATCCTGTACCGAATACCCCAATTCACTTAATGCATTTATTACATCATGAATTTACACAAAAATGCAAAACATCACTACCACATTTTGGTAAACTCTGTTCTTCAAAATGCCACTTCCTTTTATGATGTGTCACTAAAGGCTTCGTGTTTAACATATATAACCAAGATAGTATAACAAAAATACTTCCTGCATCCACGTTACTTATTTATTTTCTATTTTTTCTCTTCATACACGAAATATAAAAATAATTATTGCTCGTCTGCAGTGAAATTGCATCTCATAAATTCACTGAATCAGATTTATTCTGAAAGATATACAGTCAGCAATAATCAGTTGAAAGCTTGTTGTCCTGCTGGTGTAGAATGAGAGAAAATGTTACTAATTTGGGAGAAGGAAGCATGAGGGGGAAAGCATCTGCGGTGTGAGTCTCACTTTCAGAAGACCATAAATTGTGATTCATTATCGAAGTGCAAAGTAAAGTATCGCAAATGTAGCAAACCCATTGCCCCGCATTATTTTAATGTCTCTCACACAAATATTGTAGTCAATCATGGTATTTTAACCCATTCACAAAACTTAGATTTTAAAATACTACTCTTACGTCTACTACTACACATACTATTAAATTGGTTGAGCATATTTTTGTACTACGGGCATAGCGAAAGGGAATGGAGGCTTGGGCTTTCGTTACGCTTGTATTCCATAGAGGTGAGTTTTCTTGAATCGCAGGTATGATATCCTATTCTTTACTCCAAGGTATGAATAAATATCGAATACTATCTATTCAGTGAGTAAAATATAAACACTAAAAATCATTTGATACCAGGTTTAGGTATATAGAAAATTTGCAACACGAAAGTTTCACCAAAATTAATTTGAATTGAACGACCTAATTGTTTTGATCGGAATGGGGTATGACTCATAATTAGAACCTTACATTTTTTCTATGAATACTCCAAAATCTAATCATGATACTAAAAATCGAATATTCTACTATGGTCGATCTTAAATTTAAATGATCGAGAAGTAATACGATGCAACGTTATTCAAACATACCAAGCGATACTCCTGTGACACAAACATTAACAATCCGGCAATTCTCATGTTTCTGTAGTTGACGTTCTGCTCCCAAAAGATGTAAAGTAGCCGGTTTATTAACCTGTTATAGTTGCGTGCAATCTTAAGTTCTTCGTTTATGGAGTCCATATATTACTTCCGAGTACTTTTTCAATCATTATAAGACCAAGTATTAAAATCACTTTCTCATTTTTGGAATTGTTTACACTCGTCACTAAGTAAACAAATTTAATCTGTATATAGCAACCCGGGCATTGTTTCGTCCAGTAAACAACGCGATGATTAAAATGTTAATTCAATTTGTTTAACAAATGGTGGCTTTTTAATCCACCATTTCTTTGAACTAAAACATACCTAAAAATACACACCTTAATATTCTTTATCAGTGTCTGTTTTGATATACCTCGTTTGTAGCGATAGGTATCGGTATCTACACATCCAGTAACGAAACTCAATGGCCAAATAAAATGCCTTGCGTTTTCTAATTCCTTGCCATATGAACCCATACAAAATCCCTATTATATTAGAGAACGTGAGAGTATAAATGTTGTCGAATGTTTTAAAAATTTACTTTTAGCAGTATAATCACGAATAGTGCACGCCATCACTATAAAGATACATGTATCTTATCCTATACCGAATACCTAAATTCACTCAATACATTTATGACTAAATGAATTATGGTAAAGATACAAAATATCACTGCGAGCTTTAGCTAAACTCTGTCGTTATAAAAACCACTTCCTTTTATACCGGCAATAATGTATCACTTAAAAGATCAAGATAAAACAACGAAACATACCTTCTGCATCCATGTTATTTATTTTCTATGTTCTTTTCTTCATACCTGAAATTACTACTCGTCTGCAGTGATCTGATCTGGGAGAGGAGAGCTAGAGGGGAAGCTTAATGTCACACTTTCATACGAATACATTGTGTTACATTGTCAAAGCGCATAGCATTCTCCCCGCATTGAAAGTCTCTAACATCGTTAATGTGACAAAATAATACATTTTTGTGCTTCGGAGATAGCGATTGGGAATAAAAGGCTTTCGTCAAGGTTGTACTACATGCTGGTGAGTTTTCTGAAATCGCAGGACATCCTTTTCTTTACTCAGAAATATGATTAAATGTTGAATATTATCTATTCAATGAGTGAAACATAAACAATAAAAATCATTTGATATCAGGTTTAAATATATAGAAAATTTGCAACATACGAAACCGGGAAGTAATATGATGCAAAATTATTCAAACATACCACATGATAAAACCGTGACGCAAACTTTCATATTCGGCAATGTTCATGTTTCTTTGGCTGTCGTTCTGCTCCCGCAAGATGCAATGTTATTCAACTGTTATGGTTGCGTACGACGTCGAAGTTTTCGTTCATGGAGACTGTAATGTTAATTGCGAATCATTTTATGCCCGAGAATAGATGCATTATCCGATTTAAAAATTTGTTTACACTCGTCACTAAGTAAACAAATTGAATCTGTATATAGCAACCCGGGCCTTTTTTCGTCCAGTAAAAAATGAGATGATTAAAATATTATTTCAATTTGTTTAACAAATGGTCCATTTTTGATTTGTCTGACTATTTTTCGCAGGAACCTGACAACTTTTGCCATCAAACGGTCATTCATTTATATATATTGATGGAGTAATAAGGGAGAAAAGTCCCGATCACCAAAAAAGCATGTTTTAAAATAATATATAGACTAGTTGCCCCGTGCGAAAATTTCGCAGACGATCAGTAATACTCAATTTCCCCTACCAAATACATTACAGCAACTACTCTAATCACAACAGACGAATACACAAACAATAAGACATGCCAAAAACATCGTACCAAGAAATTCCATGTCAGTGTCAGTTTCGACATACCTCGTTAGTAGCGATAGGTATCGGTATCTACACATCCAGTAACGAAAATCTATGGGCAAATTCAAACTCTTGCGTTTTCTAATCCCTTACCACTTGAACCTTAACGAAGTCCCTAATATCTTAGAGAGTGTGAGAATGTAAATGTTATAGAATGTTTTAAAAATTTTCTTTTAGCACTATAATCACGAATGGTACGCGTCAGTATAACGATGTATGTTACCTGGAATTGAAGGAGAAGGAATTAAATAGGGAATGTGGGGGCACATGAACGTACCGAAAGGCAGAACACTTTATATATATAATTCATCCTAAACCGAATACCTCAATTCACTTAATGTATTTTTACATCACGAATTTAGACAAAAATACAAACTTCACTACCACATTGCCACCATCACATTTTGGTAAACTGTTCTTTTCTAAATACCACTTCCTTTTATGATGTGTCACGAGGGCTTCGTGTTTAACATACATAACCAAGATAAAGCAACAAATATACCTCCTTATTTATTTTCTATTTTTTCTCTTCGTACACTAAATATAAAAATAACTACTACTCGTCTGCAGTGAAATTGCATCTCATAAATTCACTGAATCAGATTTATTCAGTTACTGAAAGATATATAGTCAGCAATAATTAGTTGAAAGCTTGTTGTCCTGCTGGTGTAGAATGAGAGAAAATGTTACTAACAGTTACTAATTTGGGAGAGGGAAGCAAGAGGGGGAAGCATCTGCGGCGTGTCTCACTTTCATAAGACCATACATTGTGATACATTGTAAAAGTGCTAAGTAAAGTACAGCAAATGTAGCAAACCCATTGCCCGCATTTTTTGAATGTCTCTCACACAAATATTGTAGTCAATCATGGTATTAACCAATTCACAAAACTTAGATTTCAAAATACTACTCTTAGTAGAGAACCCCGTCTACTACTACTCATACTATTAAATTGGTTGAGCATCTTTTTGTACTATACTCCGGGCATAGCGAATGGAAATGCAAGCTTGGGCTTTCGTTACGCTTGCATTCCATAGAGGTGAGTTTTCTTGAATCGCAGGTATGATATCCTATTATTTACTCTTAGATATGAATAAATGTTGTATATTATTTATTCTGTGAGTAAAATAGAAACACTAAAAATCATTTGATAGGGTATATAGAAAATTTTCAGCAGATGAAAGTTTCCACAAAATAAATTTGAATACTCGGAAAACGACCTAATTATTTTGATCGCATGACTCGTAATTAAAATCTCTATTTTTTCTATAAATACTCCAAAATCTAATTGTGATATGGTCGATCTTAAATTAAAACTACCGGGAAGTAATATGATGTAAAATTTTTCAAACATACCACACGGTAAAACCGTGACGCAAACTTGCATATTCGTCAATGTTCATGTTTCTTTGGCTGTCGTTCTGCTCCAGCAAGATGCAATATGGCTTACTTATAAAACTGTGGTTGCGTACGATGTTGAAGTTTTCGTTCATGGAGACTATAATAATAATTGCGAGACTGCTTCAGTCACTTTATGACCGAGAATGAGTGCTTTATCCGATTTTAAAACTTGTTTACACTCGTCACTAAGTAAACAAATTGAATCTGTATATAGCAACCCGGGCCTTTTTTCGTCCAGTACACAACGGGATGATTAAAATATTATTTCAATTTGTTTAACAAATGGTGCATTTTTGATTTGTCTGACTATTTTTCGCAGGAACCTGAGAACTTACTACAGAATTTTTGCTATTGAAAGAGTATATAGCAAGGTTACGGAACGAATTAAACTCGTATCTCGAGGTATCACTGTACATGTATCTTATCCTACACCGAATACCTCAATTCACTCAATGCATTTATGACTAAATGAATTATGGTAAAGATACAAAATATCACTGCCAGCTTTACCTAAATCTGTCGTTATAAAAACCACTTCCTTTTATACCGGCAATGAAGTGTCACTTAAATAACCAAGATAAAAGAACGAAACATACCTTCTGCATCCACGTTATTTATTTATTTTCTATGTTCTTCTCTTCATACATGAAATACAAAAATAACTACTACTCGTCTGCAGTGATCTGATCTGGGAGAGGAGAGCTAGAGGGGAAGCTAAATGTCACACTTTAATACGAATACATTGTGTTACATTGTCAAAGCGCATAGCATTCACCCCGCATTGAAAGTCTCTAACATCGTTAATGTGGCAAAATAATACATTTTTGTGCCTCGGAGATAGCGATTGGGAATAAAAGGCTTTCGTCAAGGTTGTACTACATGCTGGTGAGTTTTCTGAAATCGCAGGACATCCTTTTCTTTACTCAGAAATATGATTAAATGTTGAATATTATCTATTCAATGAGTGAAACATAAACAATAAAAATCATTTGATATCAGGTTTAAATATATAGAAAATTTGCAACATACGAAACCGGGAAGTAATATGATGCAAAATTATTCAAACATACCACATGATAAAACCGTGACGCAAACTTTCATATTCGGCAATGTTCATGTTTCTTTGGCTGTCGTTCTGCTCCCGCAAGATGCAATGTTATTCAACTGTTATGGTTGCGTACGACGTCGAAGTTTTCGTTCATGGAGACTGTAATGTTAATTGCGAATCATTTTATGCCCGAGAATAGATGCATTATCCGATTTAAAAATTTGTTTACACTCGTCACTAAGTAAACAAATTGAATCTGTATATAGCAACCCGGGCCTTTTTTCGTCCAGTAAAAAATGGGATGATTAAAATATTATTTCAATTTGTTTAACAAATGTTGCATTTTTGATTTGTCTGACTATTTTTCGCAGGAACCTGACAACTTTTGCCATCAAACGGTCATTCATTTATATATATTGATGGAGTAATAAGGGAGAAAAGTCCCGATCACCAAAAAAGCATGTTTTAAAATAATATATAGATAGATAGATACTTGGTACTTTTTCTCACTGAATTTACTGCACGGCCGGTTTCGTAAGTTCACTTACATCTTCTGGCACTGGTTCTTCATCTGGTTTCGTAAGTTCTCTTACCTACAGAAGATGTAAGTGAACTTATGAAACCGGTCGTAATTCAGCGTGAAAAAGTACCAAGTATTGACTTTCATTGTATTATGGCTTTCCACGAAGTCACGCCTACCAATATCGATTTCTATATATTTTCCCAACAATCTCTTTCCAGGTTGTCACTATACAGTATTCCTCAATCTGAAGACTAAAATTACCATTCGTAGCTTACATAATATTTCAACGACAGTTCTCAGCTACCATGCTGAAAACTGGAACGCAATATTGTTTCAGTAACCTTTTTGATTGGTATTTTTTCGTTGTGTAGGATTTAACATTCTCCGACACTGAGGAAGGTTTTATAAAGGAGATACGATTAATTTTCAGGGTTCGGGGAGCACAATTCTCCGCCTGATTTTCGGCATGTACGACTGGAACCACAGCTAACATTTTCCCCTGTGAACCCCTCTTCCCAAGGTGGTGTCATTAAGGCTTACATAAAGAACAAGGAAGGAAACCAGGCGGACAGGACGGGGAGGATCTCTCAACACGGTTGACAGACTCAATCTCCGAGATATTCATAAACTGAAGCCAACAGACGGACAATGGATCGTAATCTTTTTTTCTCCATCCTACATCTGCAGCCGGAGAACTCGCGAACATTTTCCTTACGCACCCTATTTCCCTATCTCCCGCGGCGTTTGCATCCTCCACCGATAGATGGAATCACCTTCGCCATTCCGAGGGGTCCAAATGGCTTCGTGGGAGTGTGAAAGAGTTAAACCAAGGTGGCAGTAAAATCCCGAGCTCAGGAAAATGCGATCCCCGGAAAACGAAATGACCGCGGGCGAAGTGCACGACGCCTGTTTCACTGTACGCTTTTTTACGAGACTGCGCTGAATAAATATTTTACGTTTGCCGCCTCTCACCCCAAGGGAAAGGATCAGGAGGCGTTCATGAGATGTTTGGAAAGGGCTCTTCAATGAGGAAGCGGTGAATCAGGGAGAAGGAAGATAGCGTATTAGGACCGGGAATTAGAAAGGCTGTTTCCAATAGAAATTTGAGCGCGAGCTATTACACGATGGAAAAATTTTATCTCGTGGATTAAATGAGAAATCTTTGATCCGGGCGCTCACTTGTTGCTCCGATTTCTACGCGATCAGCCTATGGTTGCAAACTCCTGGAGAATTGATTCCGGGGGTTTCTCGATTCCAAGAGTGGGAAATTCCGGGAGATTCCGCGAGACTCCTTGAAGTATAACCTCAACTACCGTAGAATATGTATCATTCGTTAATGTGCAATCTGATCACAGTTATCCTAGTTCTACTACTATTCAATTAGAGATACTATTTTGGAAGAGTTATCGCGATTTCCACTATAGAATCATCCGCTAGAAATCATCAGTAGCGCGCAAAGAAATATAAAAATTATTCTTATTATATAGATATTTATTCCAAGAAATATATTTATTATATTTCTTGGAGTATTATATTATTAATTATATATAATTATTACATAGATATTTATTCCAAGAAACCTCCAAAATATTTCCGAATGTCCCGAGACAAAGATGGAACATATTTCAGAATACGCAGGTGGATTAGTAACATTAAGCTATAAAAGAAAATAAGTCATGAAAAGTAGCGAAAGTTGGTAAACTGGAGTATGAAACTTACGATGAGAATATTCGAGTAATAGTGGCAGAGAAACGCTTCAATTCGGGAGGGAGGATATTATAAAAATTTCTGTCCAATTTTGGGCTTTCCCATCGATTGGCAACAAAATCCATAAACGAAGCGCTATGTATATTCGTATATTCGAATTGTAATAGGAAAGGCGAATTAGATGGATAGAGTATCCAGTAGAATCCTGAGGGGATACTCGACGAGAATAAAAGAAATAGTATTTTTTCGTAATTCGACCTCTCCTAGAATTTTGCTGTACGATTTGGGATACTCCAGAAGGAAGAAGAGTAGTCTCCCATTTAGTGATGGTTCAACATGGAGCAGGTAGATTTGTTAGATTCAAGGAGATGATAGATTTGATATCAGTGTTTCAGCTATGATAGTGTCCCTGGAGAGGGATTCGCTTAAGTATAATAAACTTTCAAGGAAATGGGTGTAGGTAATTTTGAATACTTATTTTACGCTACGCTATAAAAGTCTTTATTCCCGATGGAAGCTATTCGATATATATCAGATTCAGTTCGGATCTCGCGGAAGAGATAGTTGATTTTCTTACTCCAGTTAACAATTTTTGCTAGATGAGAGAAAACGAAAAAGCATTAATCCCCAGGACTGATAGCCATGTCTAGTCGTTTTTCCCGCGGAGCGTTGGTATAGATTATATAGTAGTTAGAATTAGATAGGGATATCGATGTTTTTTGCACCTCCTTTCACACACAGCAGCTATGACGTCTTGTAGGTTCAATATATAAATTTAAATTTTGAATGAAAACTGTTCAGAATTATTTGGATTATTCTTTTGCAGACAGATAAAGAATAAATATGATAAGAAAAGAGATTTAAATAATAATATCAGCGTCATCCTTTCATATGGCTGTCGTTATTTTCAATCATAAATACCTCCTAATTTCTGCTGTCAGTAAGTTTTACGGAAGATATATGACAATAAAATTATGTAGAATGTTCACAAGAAGTACCATTAGCAAGTGAGCATTAATAAATGTTGGACCCCGCAGAGAATCGAACCCGTAATCGCTTCCACCTAAGGCGAACACGTTACGAGTGACTCCAGTAGAATAGAGCACGGCTTTAATTAGGGTAAGATTGAGATTATGTAGTCTTCTCTTACAGTTAACCCTTCGTATTTTTAAATGAAGGTAATGATAGAGGTAATTATATCAATGGAAAAAAGAGAAAATATTAAAATTTATAAAAACTATGGAAAATATATACTTTAAAAATTCTTGGTTGCGAGAAAACTTCAGGAGTACAAACACAGTACTCAGAGAAAATCAATGAATATAATATAAATAATATCAAGGATTTTTAATAGTTTAAAACTTTCAAAGATAGTTATCTAAAATTGACAGCGATAGAAATTATATAACTAAGAGCCTATTTAAATCTTTAAAATCTTCCGTAGTGTATTAATAACCCTTTCGTGAGTTTCAAGTGTAGGATAAGTCTATCTCCTTTTCCTTTTGCTCCTTGAATATCTTTCATAGCCATCTTCGCCTTCCTGCAACTCATCATCGACACCCTCTCTTTCCAAACACCCCATTCTATCAGCACCAAGAGCCGGCCGCAGAATTGACGTCACCTCTTCGACCTTCTCTTCCACTGCTTCGTGACCTACGTCAATCAAGAGTTCAATCTACACTTCCTTTTTTCTGTTTCTCGGTCAAACTTAATGGCACCTCTGGGTCTTTCACAACCAGGTGATCGGCGGACAGTACTTTAGATACCCTCGAAACTCCGCCCGATCTCCAATCAGCTGTCGCATTGCAAAAATAGAATCCACGATCGTTTACATTTCGAGATTTTACGATTAAAACAAAAGTCGGTGTACGAGTTAAAGGAGAAACAATAAGTTCTCCTCGCGGTGATATAGAAAGAATGGACAAGAATTCTTCTTTCATTTCCTTGTTAGTGAAATCAGGAAAAGATTTTACTAATATATTCCTGGTTTCTCTTACAAGACAATTCGTCGTAAAGATAAAATAATTTTCAAGTAAAATAAGGGGCATAAAACGAGAAATATTTAAATGAGTTGGAGATTTCCGTTAATTCTAATATTAACCTTCGAAAGAGAGGTGATGATAAGAGTAATAAGGGATTGGAGTAATAAATAGGATACTGGATGACTTGAGATCACTGACTCTCGTAAATATAGTCAATGATAATGATAATTAATTCAGCGATACATTGACACATATTTTAGAGATCGTCATTTGAAAGACACTTAACTCTCTTTAGGGCAAATCTAGGTATCATAGGAAGTTGGAGGTGGGAGAACTAATGTATCAGAATAAGTAAGACCCTACTGGCTGTCAAATTGGTTCGATCATATCGTTTTCCGTATATATGTACCGAATCTGCGTTATATAATTCCTTCACGTTTTCCAGAGAAATAGAAACAGATTTCATTTCATCTACATGGAAAAGTGCTTCTCTAGAAGCGAGAGAGAGTGTTATTTAAAATTTCTACATTTCAACTGGCCGCGGTGGCAAAGTGGTTTGCGAGAAGGCTTCGGATTCGAATCCTAGCTAATCTGATTTGTCCCTAAATATATGTATCCGATTTTCCTGATAAGGGTTAGCGGTGGTAAGGGCACAGTAAAAATCAGCGCCAAATTAAATTCATCAACATCACCACTAATAATCAATCATCTATCGATCCCATAAGTGATGAGAATAAGGCTGAAAATGATATAAAGTTATATCTTTAATGATGAATGACTAAGCATATGTAAGGCAGAACTCTTATGAAAGGGCTCACGGAAAACCCAATGGGTAACGCGTTGACCTTTGACGAAAACTGTCTCGGGTTCTATTACCGGTGGGGGACCATACGTGCAAAATTACCTCAACTGTCCAAGCACTTCTATACTACTACAACTGTATTGGAAGTTAGATGTTATGAAGGCCCGGAGAAGATTCTTCCGCAGATAGCGAGCATCTTATTAATTCTGAGGCCTTGATTTCATCAGAATTATTCCTTTGTTCCAAAATCCTTCACCATGAACAGTTGAGCATATGGGAACCGTCTTCCGACCGCTAGTTTGCAAATATCCCACAATTCCGTTATATTGTAAAACACACGTGGACAGCTCCAAAATGTTGCAAAATTTCTATTATCCCGTCTCTTTTCTCATGGGATCAACGGCAAATTTGCAAAACTCGAATTCAAATTAAATTAAGCCCACTTGCCTCTCCATAGGAATTCGAGTATTGTGGAGAAAAAGTTTTCTCGAAATTAATTTTTGTGTTTGCTTAGACGAATCCACGAAGGTGATCCTTAAAAGGCTCTAAACTGTTTGCAAAACGTCGAGCGCAAATAAATCCCTATAAAAGTAAAACATAAGTCCTTCCGTTACCTTCGCACACGAGACCACAAATAAGAAATGCTTTAAGGCTGAAAAATTAGTGGAGGGCAAACACATTTTCAAGAAATTGCCATTAAAAACACTCTGGCGTCGGTAATCACGGCAGAGAAAGAGGAGAAAAGCAAACAGAGTGCCGACGTCTCGCTTTGCGCTGAAAGGAGCGTTCGAGAGTCAATGCAAACAGCGGAGGGGGAGTGAGGGGAAGAGGGGATTGGGGGGGCTAATTTTTTTGTCGATATCCAAGCGA
Source organism: Pachydiplax longipennis (assembly GCA_036926295.1). Lineage (NCBI taxonomy): Eukaryota > Metazoa > Arthropoda > Insecta > Odonata > Libellulidae > Pachydiplax > Pachydiplax longipennis. The sequence continues at coordinate 27,272,816 of JAVFKF010000012.1, forward strand.
ACGTCAGAAAGTGGAGACAGAGGGAATTGGAAGATGAATAAAATTTAGATTCAAACAAAACATCTTGAAGAATGTGAATAAAATTATCAGCAGTATACACTGATTTTCTATTTTACAAGCAATTCAACATGAGAAAAACAACAGTGCAATGGGCAATCGAAATAGTAAAGGTCCAAGATATCTTGGCGCCTCAAGCGAGAAGTGTTCCAGACGGTCTCTTTGTTTTTATAAGGGCATCGGTTCGTAATTTAACTCGTTCTGATTTTCCCTCTGGTTCAGCCAAAAGTTGAGATATCGGTTCAGCTCCGGTACCGCTTCATCTTCCAGTGTAAAACGGTTCGAACCATTTTTCGCTTCGACCATAGTAATATTATATTCTTTTATATTTTTAAAATTATTTCTAACTTTTTAATTTACACTAAATCATTGCATAGTAATACTGAGTTGCAAGTCTAGCTACACAAGTTTACAAGACCTTCCTACAATTGAACTTAAGTAAAATCTGCATTGCTGGGAAGAAAAATCGGACCGGAGATGTATTTTTCGGTTCAGGTACGGTTTTCACTCCGACTTAAATAAAGGTATTTTCGGTTTCGGTTCGGTTTCAGTTTTCGATTCGGCTCGATACCCTGTTCTTTTTGTGATAGCATCCACTCTAATTAGTGATATAAGCATTGTTTGATAAAATTAAAATAGTACAAATTTCTGGCGACACTGCTCATAGAGGATTTATTACCAAATTTTACAGAAATAACGCTTACGCTTTACGTTTTTGTGGTGGATGTTTCATCCAAATACTTAAACATGGAAATTTCGTATTAGAAAACGTATCCATTCGCAGAGTATTAAAAGCATTGATAATCTTTCGATTAGATCAAAAAGAAAACTATGACTTCTATTTAGTACTACTAGAGCATACGTATGTAGTGGAATTAGTCTACAGCAATTAGTTCAAAAAAGGATATATTATCGAACTTTTTAGCACTTTTATTTCCGATAGTTATTTATTCTATTCTGCGAAGTGCTCCTTAGTTTAATTAAGGAAAAACTCATTCCGTTGGGTTTGTTAATATTTAATAAATTGCCTAATTCTTTCATTTAAGAATTTATGAAAATTTTTCTGCCACTGAAAGTGTGGAGCACGAAATGTATAGTGGGCTCGTTCAGCGTTTTGATGGTGTATTGGTTATATCTTAAAACCTTAAGAATTTACGAAGAAAATTGCCTAATCCCAGTTTTAAAACATATTTAAATTGTTAAAAGTTTAGTCAACTTGTTCGAATATTTTCATTGAATAGCTTCAGAACATAGTAATATGGCAAAAATAATTTAAGACTAAAATACTTATGAATTTGGTAATCACAATAGGCTAAATACTACTACTAAAATACAGCATTACCTTAGTGCACCTGCATAATCGCATAGATTAAAAATCATACGATTGGAAATTTTAGCGTGGTTATCAATTCAGTTTTAAGCAGTGTAGCTCCGTTTGATAAAGATTTTCAATGTCGTAGTATTAACTTAGTATCAGTTATAGCACGCCCAAATAAAAAAATAAAGAAATAAGGATGACCGAGGTAGAATAAGGCGATCGAAGACCTAGTTTATAGAACTAGAACACCTTAAATATATTACGAAATTTATCGCTCCGTTAGCAGCAGTCTATGAATCCAATAAAATCGATGTCTTAATGGTTATATAAGAGGGAATAAGTCTTTTGGCTGTATTTTCCTCAACTGATAATGGTACGCAGATCCGAAATCAGCATTGTTTTGGAAATATATGTAGAAATTCGATAAGTGTAATTTTATTCCTACTTTTCTATGTTATGGATTTCCATTCGGTAAAGCCTTTCTCAGTCGATTTTATTAGTATAGTGCACAGTTTATTTTAAAGTGTTAAAGTTAATATCCATTTAGAATCTAAGGGTCCCTTTTCTTTGTGTAGCTTATTTTTCTGAAAGATGAGACAGCAAATGGATCTACCAACAGAACGTCACAAAAGAGAAGTTTGCATAAAGGAAAGCAAAAGCTAACGCTTGGCGAAACTAAATGCACCTAACTTTATGAGACAATAATAATCCGCCATTCTGCAAAAGACAAATTGAAAGACAAAGAACAAATAAGGCCACGATTCCGAAGAGCGGTGATGAAGCAAATGGAGATTGCGCAGGGTGATTTAAAAGTAATTTATAGAGGTTTGCACAATTGAAAGGTCGCTTGCAAAGAAAAAGTTCTCCTTGAAAGCAGTTCAAAAATGACTTTCTATCCTTTTAACTTCTTCACTCGCGATGTGAGCGTTTCGTCTTGTCGATATGCAGCATATGGCAACGCAAACATTTACTCAAATTTATCCTGCAAACGTTAGATGACACACAAATGTATTCGATGGTGATCTTTTCTGTTCGTAGCATCCTTCTAGAAACTCATTTTTTTATTTAAAACCCTAATCTAAACTCTTATTAGTATATCTAAACTAAAACCTGGGTCGGATAGACGGTGAGCAAAGTTAGTACAGCATCGAGTGGGTCAGAGATTAGGGGCACCTTGAGAATGATTCTCTATCTTTTTGAATGACGAAACAGACAAGCAAGCGCTTTCGAAGGATCTTGACGTGGAGCGCATAAATACCTAGAACCGGCCCTAGTAATCAAAACAATTGTATTTTTTATTTAATCACGTTTTAAGCTCTTGTAGGCTATATACTTTCATGAAAACTGCTAAAGTTTTGTTTTAACATGATCTTTAAACCTCGTTGTTCCGGAAATTGAAAGTCCAATACTGCAATCATTTCGTTAATCACGAAGAATGAGAAAATTCTTCCTTTGAATTCTTATTTCTTTGTTTTTCCTCTTAGAATTCCACTCGTGGAACAATCAGGGAAGACTTCTCATGGAATCGTTTCGTTTTTAAAAATTATTAATATTTTTGTAATATTTTTCCTACATTTTTGGTTATCATTTCTCTTTATGATGGAGCAATCACGTGTTTTCCAAAGACCTTTTTTGCGCTTTCTGGATGGAATTTCAGTTTTGGAAAGCACTAAAATGCAAAATCTTGTCGGAAGCGACCATTTATCCAAGGAAATTTTCGCGAAATATTTCCATCATCTTACATTTAAAGCCAAAAATTAAAATTTATGTGGAAGGGAATCAGGCGGGAGAGAAATGGGAGCCGGAGGGCTTTATATCAACATAATTTACAAATTTACTTTATTTATAAGTTAATTAGCCTAAAATAAGCCATATATCAAAATTTCTGACATATATCTACTATCACATTACGTTGACAAAAATTTGGAAGCGAAAATGTACGAGAATCACGTGACTTAAAATCTGTACCATTTCACTTTTCCCGTTTTTGAACCAAAGAGAAGGTCTGTCATGAGTTTATTCTCTAAATTTTAAACGGACGTGATGGCGCAAAGTATTTCTTGGATCCCATGCGTGGAGTCTGTGCGGCCTTCTCGTTGGTATTTCTATAAACTTTTAACATTCCAATATCTGATAGAACAGTATTGTTCGATAAAATGGAAATAGAGCACTCCAAAATGAAAGAAAAAATTCCTATCCCTCTTTTGCCTCGTCTTTGATCATCTTTAAATCATGTACCCTTGTCTTGCATACATATTCCATAATTTGACATAATAAATATATTTGGTAATGTAATAGAGTGAGTGTATTGTCGAATCGAAATTCGCCCCAAGATTTTTTCACTCTAAACTGTGCTTGGTTTGCTTCTATTATCCGGCCGGCCTTTTCTCCAGAAATCTTAGTTCGAGCATCAACAGTGAATTAATCCGGGATCGACCGGAGATTACGTTAGTTTTTTTGACTCCAACCAAGGTTCTAACAGTTTCTCCTTATTTCCCATTCACCACAAGAACCACAATGAAAGAAAAACTTTCGAAAAGATAAGCTAACCCTAATCTGACGGATGGCGAAGTCAGAAATCCTGAATCATATGATTGCAAGCAAAGCGTGGGTTTGGTGGGAATTCCCTGAAAAGTGGACAGGTTCATTGGGCGCTGAGTCGGCGGTTCTCAAAAGAGCTGCGTTTGCGTAAGATGAAGGGAGGCGGTAGACTTCCAAGAAGAGGGAGTGCACATGGCGTTCGGATGAATAATTTGCGCCGTAAATGTCAATGCCGACTCTTTGTAGACGAACTGCTGTGTTGAGCGAAAGGAGTCGCGGGGTAAATACTGAGAAACTCCGTTTTTACGACTTCCGATTCTCATCCAATACAGGCGTAACCACTTCGGCTCGATAAACCGGACTTTCACGCTTTTTTAACAGTCTGTATGTTTTGGGACTCATTGGGGATGTGTTCATTTATCGTTAAATTGTTATGTGGACAAGCTCTAAGTTAACCGTGAGAATGGAGATTCAGCGATTTAGGTTCCTGATTAGAGGCTTTGCTAGAATTTAATTTTTTTCTCTCTCCATGTATGCAGAGAAATAGCTGGAATTATGAAGGCAGCCACTGCAATAGGTGCCTAGAAAACTGATTCAGTCACGGCTTAGTTAGGCGGTACTCAATGACAGTGGTAGATTATTTTATAATATTTCAAAATTAAAAAACACTGAGCGATTTCAAGACTGCTGATCAGAATCTAGACGGCCAAAATAAAAAGAAACCGGTGTTGATCCATGGTATTTAGTAACATCACTCGTAATAGTGAGATTTTACCCGAAGTGTAAAATCATCTTTCCGCCAGTAAGACAATTTTTTATTGAAATATATTTCCATGTGTGGCATCATTCTTGAATATAGACAGGTTTGGAGGCAGAAATAATTAAGCTAATGGAAGAAGAGAGGGGACCAGAGTAGCACAGAGTGGGTATCGAAGAAAGATTATGGGATTTGCTGAAGAATTAGAGAAGGGACGGATCTAGAAACTCATCGCATTGAGGGGTCACAATTGCCAAGGGGATGATTTTAAGATGATATCCTGGCGAGTTTATCTCCAGCTAACCATTTAACTATCAATTGGTCGTGATAAATACACTAGGTGTATTGATCGATCCAAAACTTCATAATCTTATAATTCATTAATGTTTTTCAATAAAAATAGAAGTAAATTTTCGAAGGATACTTTGTGGAATTCTATATTTTTAACGAATAAATAAATAGAGACACTTGTGCTATACTATTGTGCGAGTGTCACCAATTATTTCAACATCGAAAATTAAGTATTAAAAATTTAAATTCAATTTTCTCGTCAAATCCAAGCTAAATCGTTAGGAAAAAAACTCATTAAGAATGGGAAGGCAATCGTCCCCTTCCAGGATCCGCAAATGAGTTTGAGGGTGGTATGGCTACGATTGAATAGTAGATTCTATTAATTCCATCCGTGGAAATGAAATATTATCCTTCAAATTAAGGTATTTAGCAAATATGGTTCAAACTTTCAGAAGCAGTAAGGTAGAAATTTTCCCTCTCCAGCACTAACACTGTAGTGGCCAGAGGAAAACACTTTTTTTTGGTTCATCGACATCTAAAGTAATTAATACTCATTGTAAATTTTTATTGCGATACTAAATTGTGCAATAACAATTATAATACACCAATAAAATTATTTATTAGATTAATTCTAATGAATAACAAAAACATTCTCTCGAAAAAAGGAAGTTTTAAGATAATTGTCTTCAAATAATTTACAACCGTGTAAATGGAAGGGATGCCTGTGTAAAATCCTACCGGGGAGCAAGAGCACCTCAATTCAGTTCTGGAAATCATGTTAATTTGACATAGATCAACGACAATGTATGTATAAATACATACTATTATGTATGGTAGTACATGTATGTAATGAGACAAAATGAGAAAGAAATTAAAAGTTTCATGAATTTATAGTACGAAATAAAGGTTACTATTGGAAATACCTTGAGATATTATTAAATATATATTTATTTTCGCGTGTTTTTAATAAACATAAGAAAGTAAATAATTACTATCTTAATACAAGCAAACCATGGAAACTTCTTAGATTCTACTTATGAAGCTCTTGAAACTATGCAAACCTGAAACTTTTTCAAGAAAAAAATTTGCCATAAACAGGATTCGAACCACTGAGGATTAACTTTTGGAGTAATCTTTGGAAACGTTGGATTTTGGAAGCTTGAACCAGACACTCTAACCACTCGGCCATTTTGCGGACACTAAAACACCTTGCTTATAATTTTACATAAATGCTGATAAAATTAAGTTACACTGCATGCCAGATAATGACAGACAATATGTAAGATGTATTTAAATATTATAAAACTCTGTTAATACAGCAATATATATATTTACAATAAATAATATTACCTGATAATATAACCTGTAAATTGTAAATTTTTAAATTTGTATTATTTGATCTTAAATGTACAGCTAGTTCCAAAAAAAACTTACCACCTAAGCCGCAACCCGCATAACAGGCAGTGAGTTTCCTGCAAGCGAGCCTTAAGAAGTGAGAGAGAGAGAGAGAGAGGGAAAACATGGAGGAGATAGTCTGCTTCTGTCCTGGCTCCGCCTGCAGAGTTGAAATGGATTTATTTGCATTATTGATATTGCAAAGATTTATTAGTATCCTTAGTTTGGTGGCATTGGCGTAGCAGAATAGTATTATAACAATATGGATGTTGTAATGCAAGAATTCAGTTATTATAAAATGGTTATTACAAATCAGTATATATTCTAGCTTTGCTTCTCGCACCGAGGGAAGCGTCGCACACGAGGTCCCGTTATTCCTAGGAAACCGAGGCAAACCCCCTTCCCCTCATAAAATTTGAGTGAGACGAAAGGCACAAGCAGGACGAAGGAAATTTTTGCAAAATCTGCCTCTGAGCCGCTCTGAGCTTATGTTTAGGACTGAGATGGGAGGAAGAAAATTTCCGCGCAGTTTGAATCAGTGTCGGACCCAAAATGTATAGACCTCGAATTCGACGCCTTCGCTTGTAAAACTCTGCGGTAATAATGGGTCGTATTATATATTATAATAGTAGATAATATTATACATCGTTCAAGAGAAGAGTTATTAGCCTTTAAAATTATATACCTAAGGAGTCCATATCGATCACCTGTTTTATCACAGCCTGTGTGAATGCAATCTACAAAAGTAAAGTAAGATGAACTCATTGCCATATCTAGGCTATTACTTTAAATACATAAAAATCTATAAGTAAATATGTAGTATGAAGTCTTGAGGCATTCTCTGCGTATTTTAGATAAATTTTGTTTAATTTGATAAGCATCAAAATTAAAACTCGATCGGTAAAAAATCAGTAAATTTTATCATCTATGCAGTTGGTATTTTTAATATACCGTCCAAATCAATTGATAGAAAATGTGCTAGGATCGATTTTCCTGAATTAATAAAGATGACGGATACGAGACAACCATCTTTCACGTTGATTTTGAATCCAAAATGAATTTTTTTTGGTGTCATTGAAGTGTGAATCGAATAAACGTGATTTCTTCTGTGGATTCCTCTTGAAATGGTTGCAGTCACAAACCATTACGTTCTTAAACGTTCTTCTCTCGTATTTATCAAGTTCTAAAATACAAAAAAAGATAGAGCGAATGAGGTTTTGTCATAATGCTCATTGAATGCTACTGTAAGCTATGAATGTAAAATTTTCAATTAATTTTGAATGCATACAAAACTACTTGCATTGTTTATATTTCAACTGTTTATTATCACGTTTACAATTATTATAATGTAGAAAACGTTAAAAATACGCGAAATAATAGGGACTTAGTGAAATAGTTTTAGGGCCTTTTTACCTGTAATTCCAACCCTGTAAGTATCACACGGGGATAAGAAGCGCATATGAGGCTCATGTTGAAATTTTTCTCCCCTCGGTTGATGGCCGGCCCTACGTAACTCTCATATTTTTTCGACAGAATTTTAATGATTGAGATGAATGGGCGGTGGTTTGGTATGAATAGTCTATCTACATATTTATCGCTCGGTGATATTGAAAATATTCCTTCGTATTTAAAATGTATGGCTATGAGAAACTTTTCATCTCTCCACATTCCATGACAAATTTGAAAAGCAAGATAGAGGAGTGATTGGAAGAAGTGGTTAAAGCAATGAATTCACCAGGACTTCAAGAGGGGGACTGTTTTGATAGAGATAGGGAAGTGAGAAACGACGGCAACAGTAATACATACACTCACATGAATTTAACAACCGAAAGCGTAAGAGGTATGTTAATTCCAGATTTTTGGATAAATCACAATAGGTAATGGCATTTCTTGCGTTCCTCGTTGACCAATTGGTTACTTTGAGTAGGAGCAACGACCTCTTTTAAAAGTATAACCCACTCACTCACCTTCTCAATTTTCTCATCCAACATATATTTTTTCCGTTTATGACAGCCTCCAGAGAAACTACTCATTTATCCAATTTAAGTAATATATTAGTCAAGAATGGTTAACATTCAAAAATACAGGATATAACGCCCATGGCTTATCATACTTTCAGAAATTTCCTTCTGATGCATCAGTAATTCCCAGGATCTCCGAAATTGTATACAATAGCGATGTTCAATGTATCGTAAAAATCTTTTAATTCTATAAGAAAGTTCGAGTAGTTTACTAAGCCAGAACCTAAACCATCTTCTTATCAGCAATTTATTTTGGAAAGAGAGTTCGGTTTTTTCAAACCGATAAAAATTGCTAACATTGGCATTACTATCTATGCAAGCCAATGGTTTATTCTAAATCTTACCTAACTTTAGAGATGTGATTTATCTGTAATCGGCGTATAAACTCTAAGTTTCTGCGACACTGAATATGTGGATTATCTAAAATTCCATATTTACGTTTCAATTCATATTTTAGTGACATGATAATAGAAACTTTAGTCGATGTAGTAAGATCATCTTCAACGCTCTATCTATTTTGTATCATAGATGTTATAAGAGAAGATTTGGTTCTCGTAAGCGTAAGGAATAAATATTAGATGGCATTTCTCTAGTTCATTGTTCATTTCTCAAGTTATTCCAAACTACGAAATTTTTAGCTCAATGAAGGGACGAAATAAAGCATAAAAAACAATTTATATAAATAAAGTAAACAATCATTGACGAAGAGCTTGATTGATATAAATTGACGATAGGCAGCATTACTTATTTTTTCATTTTTTTTTGTTAAATTAGTTATTTAGTATAAGCTAATACAGTTTATACCATTCACTTTAAAAGCAGAATATAGAGATACTAATTCTGATATGATGCACCCAAACATTGTCAACTTTGTTATCATTCAGATTTTCCGAAGGTCCTATTTTAACTGGAATGATCTTCCTTGCATTACTATTTAAAAATACTATGAAAAAATTTAAAAAACATCTTCGCAAAGTTCGTAGAGAATTATGATGTGCCTAGGATGAGGGTGTTACGAAGGTCCTTGGAGTGAATGTTGGAGTAATGGATTACATATAGAACCAAGAATATTTTAACAGCTAACGTATGAATCATGAGAATTACAGGAATATTCTCATGTAAGTCCGGTTACCATCCGTTGGTTTCTATTTTTAACGTGTTCTTCCATGACTCCTTTTACCCATCATTCATAATTATTGATAGTGATTTTTCTTTTAATTATTATACATATTATGCACCATTCAAACAATTCGGGTTATATAGCTTACTTGAGGCATTCAGAAACCGAAGCAGCAATCATTAATCATTAGTCTTATTAAACATTAGTCTAGCGTATAGTTCTGAAAATCATTTCAGTAACATTGGAAATCCTGTTGTGGTTGTTTTCACACCCCCTGACATAAGTCATACGGCGGCTCGCGGGGTATTAATGTAAATGTAAATAAACCAGGTGTTAACGTGTAAACCTGCAATATGCAAGTATAGGAAACCTGGAGTTTATATGCAATATGCAAATCAGTCTTAAGGTTCTGATTTCCATACTAACTGTTGTTTCTTAACCATCTTAAACTGTATTCCTTGCAAGAAGTCCTGAAAGGTCGTCTACCTCAAAAATAGAGTTGAATATCTTCATTCCCTAAGGGAATACCCGTGGCGATGATTACAAATCGCGGATCCACCATTTCCCACCTTACTTGTGATCGGTCGCCGCCACCATACCCTAACCTTAGATACCTGCTCAGCAGGGGTGCGGTCAGGAATCCTCATTAGCGCTTTCAAATTCGCTACCCCGGATACATGCGACCATCCACAATCTGCCGAAAAGGGGGTTTTTCTTCTCAGAGCGGAGTTCACCTTCACCCATCGGCCGTTTTATGGTTCCTTTGAGAAAATAGACAATACCTTTCGATGGACGCAACAAAAGAAAAAGAAACAACAAAGGAATGAATAGGGGATACTCCTAGGGCCAGGGTGGAGGGAAGGAAAGTTCTCCTTTCTCCATGGAAGAATTAGTAAAACCTCAGACGCGAATTTGTCAGAAACAGCCAAATCTCATCTCAAAATCATAATGCTTCATTTGATACCGTTACCACGAATGCCTGGTGGAAGTAAGAACAGAGTGGCATGTTGATGCATATATACTGAAATTCCTAATGCTCTGTTAATTGTCGTATCAAGCAAATTTTATACTTCTCTGTATTGCAGAATAATTCAACTGTGAAGAAATCGAGTCAAAATTTGCACCACGGGGCAAGAAAGAGATTTAGCATCAGATAAAAGATGGGACAGCATAATTTTGCAAGTAACATGAACTTGATTTAATTAAAGGGATAGTTTTTCTGGGACTGGCAATGAACAATATTTTCGGAAAAATGTTACGAGATGCTGGCGTTAATTTCGTGGTAAATTAATTTTTAATTCGATACGTGAAAAAATTTTGTAGCCCTCAGTATTTAAATTGTGCTACTATTCTAATACCTATGTTATTTTTTAAAATATTAAATTAGCAATTTGAATTTTAAACAATTACCTTAGAAAATGATGATAGCACACCAATAAATATTTTACTTTCTATCATATGATTTGGTGGTATTTAAAATTTTTATAATATTTGATGTAATTATCTGATGTAGTTGATCGTAATTTATTTGGTTTACTTTATTGTAATATGTTTTGGGTCTAATTTTCAGAGCTCTCTACCAGGTTGACTTAAAATGATTCTTTCTCGGTGTATTCGTCCAGATAAAGTTTCTTTTCATCTTTGCTTTCCTCAGTAGGTTTCGAAGTTTTTTCATACTCCCCTTCTCGATAGAATTTTTCTGCAACATAAATTAGTTGACATACAGTTGATTGTGTTCTTATTCCTAATTATTCTTTATCTCCTTGCTGAGTTTTCGTTCATCTTTCTATTTGAGTCATAGTCGTGAATTTCCTCTAAATAAATTTAAAAGTTCTTCCTGTAGGCGTCAAGAGCACAAAAAACGTAATAATATAATCCTTTTTAATCTTGCAATGACATAATTTTTCATTGGATAATTGAAGCAGCTAAAGTAAGTTTACCCGATGCCTCCAGAAAAAGGTGAATTACGCAGAAATTTCTGGCCGAAATAAGGAGATCCGATTCTCATTCATTGTTTAATACTATGCTGCTGACATAATAAAAATTAACACTAAATTTAAACTAGATTTCGTGCTAATAAAGACGGTACAAATACGTTCAACGCGTTTCACAACGGTTTAAAAAGGCGCCGTCAGAATGCTCCTCCTTCCAAGAGCCAATAGAATGCGTGGAAAACTCTAGACTCGCCCTCATCGAGCTTCACGTCTGTTATGCGGGTTGCGGCTTAGGTGGTAAGTTTTTTTTGGAACTAGCTGTACTAAACAGCGATAACATTTCTTGGTTATCTGATACTTAAGTTTTTCAGGAAATTCTCATATATTCGGTCCAGTTTTTATCACGATGATTTTTAAATTTGAGAGGGATTATTTTTACTTTTGAAAATCCAGAAAGACCAGATATTTATGCCTATTTCATAAATTAAATTTAGTCCTTTCATTTTGGACGGGGGAATTTATTAGTATACGTATACATAATTAATGATGATTTACATTCATTACTATATATCAATCGTTGGTATAATAAAATATATAATAACTTTATCTCACTTAAAGGAGAGCCTTAAAAGACCTTTAAGTTGTCCTCATTCGCATGTATCTAAGCCTCTTCTTAAGGAGGTCTCTCTTATAAATAGTTGACTTCGAGCAATGTCGAGTGATATAAAATATTTAGAGAGTGATCCCGTTGTTAATTTATGTCTGTCACTCTTGCCACTAAAGGTTCGCCATCTCTGACGTAGGATATGCAGCTCCATGGGACGCTTTGTCACAGATGGAGAGGTTCAGACATTCCAAAAATCCTGTGACATCATTTAAAGACGGCCCCTTTAATGAACTTTTTTCGGCGGGAATCATATCACGAATGAAATTGTTTAAAGATAGGTTAAGATATGTAAATCATACAAAAATTTCCTATTGATAATATGAAATGACCAGGAAATAAAGCTAAGTTACCAAGACGAAATTTCAGAAGTAGATTAGCTGTTTGCTTTAATGGAAAAGACTTGCTGCAGCAAAAGTGTGCCAGGATGAGAGTCCCTTGATAGAGTAAAACAATTCCAGTCGTTTTTCTTGGTGGAGAACCGCACAATTAAAGACCCTTCAAGGCTGCCCTCGCTGGGCACGCGTCGGCGGACATGGTGTCTGAGGTCAAGTATACGAACATCAATGAAGTCTTGCAACCTCTCTCGAAACAGGAGCAAATGGTTTATTCATTCTGCTAGGCATGCAAACCCAGGGGTAATATCCAATGGGTGCCACTCTCCAAATAGGTCCAACTACAGAACCTATAGCAGATATATTCATAGCAGATACAGAACTACACCCATGGCAGCTGTAACTCCAGCTGGATTATCCAAGTTCATCTATCCAAAGATAAGTTAAAGTCAAGCTGATTCAGCTCCGCTACACGAATTGGGAAAGCTGGAACAAGACAGCGAATCGGAAGAAAAAAAGGTGAAACAATACAAACGTTTCTAATGGTAACTGAAAATGATGAAGATTTGGGAATCAGGTAAGAAACGTTACCAGTGCCTTGATAGCAGACTTAAATATCCACAGAAACCACCGCTATTTCATTCCTCCGATGTTTACATTACGATACGTCTCAGCGAAAAGATTGAGCGGTCCGCCCCTACGAAGCTGCTCCGAATGGACGCAATGGACCAACATCAAACAGAGAAGGGAGAATGCTTTGTAATCCACGGGTAAGCCATTAATGGGTGAGATATTCATTAAAGATGTGGAAGTCGGAATGAGGTTAGTGTTGGAATGGCGGAAAAGAGTTACTAGGTTAAGAGGAGAGAGGGGAAGAGGAGGCGCGGTTAGGAGATGTGTGTGGGAGGGGGCGGGGACACCCATTGGCCACTGCGTCTGCGCCGACCACGCCCACCTCTTCCCCTTTGCGAGTCACATTCCTCTCCGCGAACCCCTCCTCTGCCACTTGCCTTTGTTCCCGCATTAATTAAATCCCTTTCGATCATCCTGCGATGCCCCCGAATCAGATAGCGCCGACTACGTCTAGCATAGGGAAGACTTTTTAGCTTACGGAATCGGACGAGTATTTGAGAACACAGGCGTGGGAAGAAGTGAAAGTGGTACGGAGGCTGCAACTATTCCAAAGAGGTGCTGTGGGTGATTTGGTTACGACCTCGGTTACAGGGAGGACTTCGAAATACAACTATTTTCGTTACGTTTTTCACTGCGGTTCGGTTTAATCGCCAAATTTAGGTTCCGGTAACGCTCCGGTTTTTTTCGATCCTTTGAAATAATATCAGCGCGACCTTTATTATATAAGTGGCCCTTATACAGAATTTATATAAATTAAATTCTAAAATAAAACTACTAGTATATGAGTAACGATCAAAGAATAAGTTCAGTCATTAATACTGAAATGTTATTAAGTTAATTGCCAGTTACCAATGCAGACTTTAACTAAATATATCTAGTTATAATTGATGAGAATACAAACCAATATTCGGAATTGAAAATTTAACGAATCCTGGTATAGATTCAATTTAAAGATTTAAATGTTTCAGTTCGGTTTCGGTTTTCAATCAGACAAAGACAATGGTTTTCTTGGTTTCAGTTGTCGGTTCGACTCCGATCCGATGCCCGATGATTAAAAGAAAACGCCTAAATTAAATGAATTAAAAGGAATAACTTAATTGTCTTCGCTAAAGCGTTACTGTGGAATAAAGAAAGTTGACAGCTTTCGTGTCATTATATTAGTATTCTGCGAAATCCAACCAGAAGATGTTATTTATATATGCTTCTCATGATAATGCATTTGTTCGTCAAAGAAAAACTGAAAGAATGACATGATTGACAAAAGTAATAGAATCGATGAGATTAGGTGTGCTTTGGTGAAAAGCCATCGTAAAAATAAGCACAGACTTACTGCAGCAAAAGTGTCCAGTAAAAATACTTTTAATGGAATAATAATTTATCTACAGAATAATTTTAAAAAATTTCTACACCTACCTAAATACCCTGCAAGCTGCCTATCGGCGTATGGCAGGGATAAAATTTTCGAAATTCGATGACAGATTAATGAAAATTACGTAACGTTTACCACAGATCGGTTCTATGCTGGCGCATATCTTGGAAAAAATATCAATATATGAATCATTTTTAATTTTGAATCGCATCTTATGATTTCTTGACTACGAGCGGGTATTCCTGGAACGGGAAACATATTGTAGCCTAGGATTCTGATAATTCCGGATGATTTGCATTGATGTCCAGTGTCCTGGTATACGGCTGTTGTCTCAGTTCATCTTCCGTTATATTATAAGATCTCCGCGCGACTCCTTTTTTCTTTCCTCCTCATAACCTTCCCCTTCTTTCTTCACCACCTTGACCGATTCGATACGCTCGACCCCAACTCATTTCCATTTCCTCCATCACTTTACCCCTCCCACATCCTTTCTTAAGTTTCCTCATTCCATCTCCCCTTAGGGCCACTTTTAAACATCTTTCTCTCTCCTCCTCCCATCACATTCATCAACATCATCCCCATCCAATGCGTTCTATGACTTACCATATGATGCGTGTTTCTCAGACTCACTATGACAAACTTACAACGAAAGAATCGATTCATACCCTTTCTTGCGTTAACACGCTATGAATTCGTAATATGGATTCAGAAGTTTCGTGCGATATCTATTAGGGTAGACCGCAATACGTGGGTCGCTTTTTATCAAATTATGAAAAGGAGTTTAGAACTTGCGGAAAGTATAGATTCCGTTTTAATTTATCAGACTTTTCGTCTTTGAGGACGATGGGTGTACGAACATTATATGAAACGAGATTTGACGGAGAAATTATATTAGAGCCCGCAAAGTGGTAAAAGATGACTCAGAAGAGGTTAAAGATCATTCTTAAGATATTGCTCTCATCGATCACTGAAGATAACAATCTGCCAGTAAAGTATTTAGCCCGATATTTGAATCAGTTCTCATCCACTCAAAAATCAGTCACTAAAAGCTTTATAGAGGGAATGAGGCTTACTATGTAAGCTGAAGTGTGAGGTGTTTTTTTTATTATTCTTGCTCAAATTTAGGTTTGTTATTCTCGCCTTATTTAGTGAAAAAAAAACTGTTGACTTCTAGTCTTCTTTGTCGCGTTTGATCACGCACTCTGTCATATACGAATTCAGAGTAATACGAGTTCCCTATAAAGTCACAATAACGTGACTGCGTTGAACATTCTCCAAGTATTTTTGGAGAAGGAACGAGACTTACTACGAAAGATGAGTATGAGAGAAAGTTCGTTCTTACTTGAAGATAGCACTATTGTTACCAAAATCCATCCTTTTTATTCTCGCTTTATTTAATGAGAATAAAACATTACGTCTAGCTGTCATTGAAGTGAGAATAGAACAAGGATAAAAACGTCAGCGAATGCTTTTAATACATTGCCCCTTATTTGGTCATCTATTATGAAGGAAATCATGTAGATAACCTTCGCGATTGCACACTTCTAGACAGCCCGCTTTGTAACGTTTGATCATTCACTCTGTAACAAACCAATTGAGTGCATATTCTATTAAGTCATAATAACATGATTGAGTTAAACATTCACCAAGTACCTATATTTTGCAAGGAAGCTTTCATTTTCCTCTATTACACTTTCGCCACCTAATTTGGATACCACCGTTTCCTTTGTCATACGTAGACCAATGTCCTTGATGTTTTTCAGTTCTCAATTCGAATTTAAAAGCTCACTAAAAACAGCTTTTATGAAATGGATAAATCGTGCAAGAAGTGTATCTGCAGTCAGAAATAAATTAGAGAAATATAAAATGTGAAGATCCTTATTCAAAAATTCCATGGACCCGAATCCTTAAAATAGCTGGAGAGTGAAACAACTGTCAACCTTAGAATACATAAAAGTAAAATGTCCAAGCAATAGAATAAGAATCACAGTTCCAAAACCATCAAACAGAGAGTTAAATTCTCAATGCGCATTTCGATGCTGACGTAGCTCATCATCTTCAGGAGATACTTCGTGACTCTTCGTGGTTTTGTAACTGTGACTCTTATTCTACTGTAACCAACAGCGGTAAGCTGTTATTGTCCAAGCAATAGTTTTTGACGATTAATTTTGATAACACATGAACTTAAGGTACTTGATTCGTAGCCTATATCAATATTCCGCAAGTCAACCGCTGCCGAAGAGATCAGAAGAAAGCAATCTAGGCCGAGAAGACTACACAAAGCAAAAAACATATACAATGATAATTACTGCATAAAATTCAATGAAAGTAAAAGCATGGAAAGAATCTCATAATGAAAGAAAATAGAAGCACGCTACCCTTCTAAAAATTTACTCTAGAAAATGCGTAACTTTCCATAGGTGCACTATTCGCTCTGAATAAAAAGCTGGCCAGTACGAAAAGTTAATCTTCGCTGAACGCCTAACCGAGAGGTGAATCTATAGCATGCGTGCCACATATGCGAACCCAATTCAATTTATTTTTGATTTGAAGAAGAAATAAAAATTTGAAAGAGATATTTTCCATGAAACCATTTGCCTCACGACAGTTATTTTCTGAATAGCTAGTACAAAATTATTGCATTTTATGAGAAAACTGTGTTAAGTATGAAATTGAATATTGGTAAATGTAAACGTTAGTTGAGGATAAGTTAATAATTACTCTAAACCCTCAGAGTGTATTTAAAAACATAATTACAATATTCATTAAAATATCTCTAGAAAATCGTCGAGATAATACAACCTAATGCAGAGTGGATGACGTCCTTTTATGCACAAGAGATTTATTAAGACGTTTTCAGAATCAAGAGACGAAAGAGAAATTTATTAAACGCGCCGCGGGTATGTTTATGAAAACCAGCTCACGTATCTCATTGAGATTTACAGTCCAACTCCATTACTTTCTTCATAACATTTGTTTCCTCAAAGGTTTCGCCGACCGCTTCGAATGCCTCTCCCGGACGATAATTGCGCAATAAAGTGAAATATCCCAGCTCTGAAATTATTATAAATTGTTTCTTGATCCGCTTAAA
Source organism: Pachydiplax longipennis (assembly GCA_036926295.1). Lineage (NCBI taxonomy): Eukaryota > Metazoa > Arthropoda > Insecta > Odonata > Libellulidae > Pachydiplax > Pachydiplax longipennis. Next base: position 27,290,342 of record JAVFKF010000012.1, read on the forward strand.
TTGCGTGCCACGTTCCCCCAGAGGATTTCCCCCACGTACGAGGTCTTCCGGAATGCCTGAGAAGATTGGAACACAGACATGTGATCCTCTCTCTCGACTAAGCATTCCGAAATGTTGTCGAGTGCCTGTTTCGTGCACGCAGATGCACGCACATTCCTCGTGATGCACGAATACGCTCGCAGAACTGGGCGTCCGTCAAATGCTAAGTCACAACTTAATATCTCGCCCGATCTCTCGGCTTTATGCAAGCACGTGCAATTGCAATGGCGAAGAGGGAAGTGAGACGTAATGAAAGAACGGTGGCTCTGGCATGAGGGCAGACGAAGCTGGATTCTTGTTTGATCATTTTTTCATGAAGGGTAGATTCATTTATGCAAACATGCCGAGTTCATCCAGGATGAAATTGAGACTTCAGAGACGTGTCTGACATTTAACCTTCTATGTATTATAAATGTCAAGGGAGTTAAAGTGATGTGCTGCTGTCAAAATACCAGATTGACATTCGCTATGTTTATGAAATGGTAATTATGTAAATACTACGTTTACCATCTCTTATGGAAATTTAGAAAAAATCGAGACTAATGTGTCAAGGACGTATTCCATTGAAATTGAGAAAAGATGATGATATAAAAGAGGAGTAGATGAAAAAGAATTATTGAGGATGACCCTAGATCAAGTCTGCACAGCTTGCGAGAAGGCATGAGCTACATAGGATTGACAGAAATTATTTCAAGCTGTATATGAATTTGGAATAACGAGGTTTATATTATGACTATGAAAAATTATTTAAAATTATAATTAAAAATCACATTATTCAAATATTTAAAAAATTAAAATTCCAAATCATCACAAGCTCGTGGTAATTTGAAATTAAATGATAGGCCGATGGTAAGTAATTTCCAAAGTGCTTCGTCATTTTGCACGTGAGCCCTCACCGGACCTTGAACCCAAGACCGCTTTCACAAAGTTGGACGTGATCACTTTGACTATCCGGAGGCCAGACAGGTCTATATTCCTCATATGTCCCTCTAATAGCCTTTTTTACTACCGCATTTTAACATCCATTATTAAATTATTAACGATTTCTGTATGTTATTATAATATCTTGAAAACATTGCGGATTGTTGGATGGTCCTGTGGGTCGTATTTTTGCAGGAATTCCTTAATAAATTATATTATCTTCAATAGATGAATGAAGAGATGCAGAAAAAAAAATTCATCACCTGATTAGGTAAGAATAGATTTTCGTGTAATTACTGTATGACTGTCTATGCCGAAGCTGTTGATAGATCAGCAAAAATTGATATAGATTTTAATGTAAGAGAATTAGGAGAATCGCTCAAAATAACAGATTGAAAAATCTGGAAGATAAATAGGAGTAAATATTTAGTTCGACTTTGTAAAGATACCATGATTTTTCAGTTCAGAGTAATATACCGTCCTTGACTAATAATTCGCCTAATAAAACCGAATTGATGTGTTGTTTATATAAGCCGATTGGTCAGAAATCAATTACGCCTTTTTGCCATTGATTTTAAAATTACAAATACATAATAATTGAGAAATGGAATCAGAAAACTATTCGAAAAGAAATGTCAAAAATTACACAGAAGGTCATTATTGAATCAATTAATTAAATTAATTATTAAGAACATTCAAAAGAGATAAAGGATATATAAAAGGGAATTGAAACATATGAGATGATAACGGAAGTGTAGAACAGGCTACGTTTTGTATTCCATGTGGTGTAAATTTAATAAACTTCAATTTGAATAAAATATTTATATCATGTTAGTTTAGTTTAATTTAGATAAGTATGGCTTTATGTGTATAGGGATGTGCAATTTGAATAATGTTGGCTAAAAGAAAATAAAACAAATGATAAAGAAAATAAGGGTTAAAATATGATGATTATTTAGCAAAATAGTGAAGAGGGATGTAAAAGAGACATGAATCGTGGCGTTGAGTGAAAGTCATAAGAGTGATGATGAAGAACTCGCACACGCCACTGCAATTTGCGGATGCACCGTAAAAGGTTTATTATGTACATTCTCTCGATGAGCGGCCCTCTGTCCCTTGGATGTTTGGACAATTTAGAGTGATTAACATGCTTATTAAGGGAGATTTCGCGTCCATTAAAAAGAGAGAGAGCGTCCGTTTTGCTTTTAATGGCACTTTGTGGAATCCTCTTTTAGACTCAGACAGAAATGGAAAGGACTATGTTTGAAATCTCCAATTAGTATGATTACCATCAGTTTCACTCTTTACCTACGATATGTTATATATGAATGTACGAATGCTTTCAAATTTTATTCCTCCACAGCACACTTACTCACTGGCTCGTAAGTGCGCGGCTCGCTAACTAGCTTGAGCAATAAATTTAACTGATAAACCAGAGAACGCTTAATGTAAGATTTATAATTAATAGAATATTGCGGAAGGATGAAATATCTCGATGAATAATGCAAAGAAAGAGTTTATCTACGACTCTTCTATATTCCGCGGCACAATGGTCGGGAGCATCTGACATTTCAATTAAACAGAGCAATGGGAAGTTTTATATTTTCATAGAAATGAATCCTTATCGTTTCAGCAGCATACGAGTGAGTGGAAAAAGTAGAACGGAAAAGACTGATGATGAATACGAGAAATATATATCCGGAATAAAATACTCTAGGATTATTAGAGCAAATACACGAAACTTCTATGGCACAAAAACAGTACAACAATATAAAACGCTCTCGCTTTACACGTTATCTCGCTTAAGACACTGCTTTCTCATAGAACCGGTTCCTTTCACACGTATAGTAGCATATAGTAAATATTCCGCTTAAAACGCCCTGCTTCCCGCTCAAGACGCGGATTCTCAGTCCCAAGATACACTGCAACCCGCATTAGCCGATCGTTTGCTTCATCCGACGGACAAAAGTTTTTACGTCAGATGTGTTGTCTTCTCACGATTTGCCTTATCCCTAGAATGCTTTCTTGTGAATTTCTTCTTTCGAATGACCAATTTTGCGAGATAAAAACATTTTTCGTTTCGTGTTTCGTAACGTCACACTCTTAAGAAGTGAACGTATTGAAATGAGTGTTTCGTGGTTTATTGAGCGTAATCTCCGAGTGATCGTGGTGCTCTCTCACCACTGCTGTTAAAAAATCGTAATTTTTCCCTAATTGTCCGTCTAGTAAAAAATACTTCATTGTAGAGTGAAAAATCAGCAAAGTTAAGTTACTGATACGCTTTCTTTTTGCGAATAGCAGAAAATTCTTCAAAAATATGATTTAATACAACCGAAATAAGACAACATGGTTGTGACACTATCCCGTTTAAGACGTGGTTTTAGCTTGATCCTCAAAAACGTCTTAACCGGGTTTTATTGTATTTACCTAATAAAGAACTACAGAATTGGGCCTTTTCCACGAACATCTTGACAAAAGTGAGATTGTAAATTACTATAATATTGAGATTATATTATAATATTGGAGGGCTAAGTGCATGTACCTTCCAAGGCACAAATATTTACTCAAGAAACAGTCACAGAGTTAGGCCATTTCCACAAACCTTTAGACAACAGCAAGATTAGAATCGGTACATGGGTACAGTAATGTCAGGTACAGTAGTAAGTTATCTACACGATAAAAAAGGTCATAAAGAATGAATCCGGGTTCATATAGATTAGTTTTCCCTCTAAGTAAGTGCAAACTGATTCAGGAACGAAGCGAGGTCACGAGAAGGAATTTGCCTATTGATGTCGCTGCTAAAGCATCGAACATTCAGATTTTTAAATAAATTTCCAATAAATCCACTTATCGGCCGGGAAGGTCATCTCCAGCCTCGTTAATTCTGGAATACTTGTATGAAAGGTAAAGAACGCCTATAAAAATCGGATTTAAAAGACGTTTGGAAGCCTTCCAACGTTTTTCATACCGTGAATGCATTTCTTTAGATAATTTAATGGCGGAGAGGGAATGGTTAACAGCAGAAGTACTACGTACATGAACATCGAATCATAAAGAATAAATAGTTTAAGGATCGGAGCAAAAAATTTAACACGCTTTTTCTCTTTCGAATGTTTACCGCAGTCTTCATAGCAAGTGCACTTTTTATGGCGATACTGAATCTCTTTCGTCGTTCTCAGCTATTTCGCCATTACGAATGTATTAAGATATGTCGAAGAGTACCAACGTAGTCTTTAACACAATTGAATTTGCGAGATTGGATAACAGGATACAAATTGATTTCAGGAGATTAAAGTTATCGAAATGGCCTGCATTTCCCTCTCTTTTTATTAGGGTGTCGAACCGTAATATTTTCCGTTCCAGTTCAACGAAACAACAAATATCGGTTAGTTCCGGTTTCACGCTTGCGAAATTCGAACCTGTTTTTGATCTGATCATTGTAATACTATAGTCTTCTCATTTACACTAACCTTTAGAATAAACTGTGTATTACTAGTTTCAAGTAGTTATTATTCATGCTTAGTACATCTTCTTCCATCCTTAAACTTCGGTTTCCTAACGTTTGATGAAAGTGGTACCGGGTTCGATTCCCGATGGGGCATATATGTGCTAAATGACATAAGCTGTGGAAGGATATAAAGGTACTAATGCTACAATACTATTATGCCATACAAAGCAATCCTCTAATTTAGAAATATTGTTTATAAGGAAAGAGAAAAGAAAATATAAAACATGGTATAAGGTTAGCAGTAGCTTTAACCCTGATTAAGAGGTGACATTGTGGACCTCCATTACCTTCGATAAATGATATTTATAAAGCTTTCACTATGCATACCAATGCATACCTATGCATACTTTTTTACCCTACGGCACACTAGAGATTGGGAAATTGTTTTTCGGCACCACAAGGAAATTTAATCTTAGGTTTGCTGTTACATATAAGGCTTACGTTCTTCGAATGTTAAATTTTGAAATTATAATCATAGTAAAATTTCAATTCTCAAAATTTCGACCTTTGAGAGTTTATTTGGAACGTGTCTCTTACAAAGAAGATCATGTATAAACTTTTTTGCACACGTAGTAATTCGCAAAAGTGATAACTTATTCTATACGTCTATTAAAACAGTTCGCTGACTGAATAATCAACAATTGTACTAAACTATCGGAATACGCTAGCAGCAATATTTCTGCGATGAAATATTTTCTTTTGCCCAGAAAATTTTTTTTCAAAACTCAGAAAATATACAAATTTTTGTCTCGAATGTTCTATTTTCCGAAGCACCCTTACTACTTCTTTCAGCGCACAGTCTTGAATGCACTGATATATACACACTCCTGAGTACGCTTTTTACCATCGATTTCATATCAAAGTTAGTTCGAAATGAGTGGATTGCTTTGGTCGTCGATTCTCATTGGATCACAGCCAAAGTGTAAACTGCCCACAATAACGACACCTATCAGATAATGATTAAAACGTTAGCTTGTTTCGAAGAGGACTGCCACTCTTCAGTGACATTTTCCTTGCGAGCGCTGAAAAGGTGACGGGTTGCCATTGTTATGGAAGTGCACCAGACAATCGGTGCACTCGTGAGCTGTCGCGACGTCAACACAGATCTGCGAAGCAATATGGCTGATCTAAGGATTGAAACAGCGCCAGCGATTGACAGATGAATTCAATGGAGAATGACGGCAAACATCGTGAATCAGACAACTGTTCCTTCTTTATTCATCTCTATTTCAACGTGGGACATTCTTTGTTACTTGTCCCGTCGTGGGTGACATGAATATTTCAACGGAAAATAAGATCATTTCTCAGACTTAGAACGTACTTCGGGCTGTAAATACCAATCGTCATCAGCAGGGGTAAATAACAAGGTTGTTTTTAGTATGTTTTTATTGAATTTTGGTAAAAATTGATTATAAAACGATTTACCTGAGTAAAAAAAATGTGTATCTATATGAGGAGTCATTGAGGTTGACTCTAAAGTTATTAAGACTGCGGCTATAATTTCCAATTAATTTCCCGTAAAATTATTATAGCTCTTCTCCTGATAAGTATGATTACTATAGTTATTTCTACTATACTTTATCCGTAAATAATATTGCTTTTTTTTTAACTCGGGGGTTTCTTTCAGGTTTCGTTTACGCTGTTCGTATACTGAAACCTGGAATTATCAGACCTGCATAGAGCTAATCTAAAATCAATATCAGCTGAAATAATAATCACCTTATCATATTGGAAGCTTTAATGTATCACAACAATAAATTAGACTATACTAGAAATTTTCACATTAAATACACCTGATTTCTTTTTGTAGAATAATCTAAAATCGATTTTTATTTCCTATTTTAATATTCCATAATAGTTTTACTTGTTTTATGCTGAATATTGTTTCTGAACTTATAGGACATTTATTTATCGATTGCCTCCAAAATATTGTTTGCCTCAAATGAAAATATGATAAATTCGCCGCAACATTGTAGAATTCTCAATCTGAGACGCAGAATACCTTTGATGGGTATGTAAATTTATTTGTGTAAAAAATTAGGAACAAAGAACTAGAACTAGATTTCTGAAACATCTTTTGAACCTATTTGTTCCTAGAGCTCTGCTAATCTTGCTTATTTAAAATAACTGTAGGACTAACTCTTTTCCATAACCATTTATATTCTTAAGAATATTGTCAACAAAACATCTGCAGAGTCGATGAATGACTATCTTAGATTCCTAACCATAAATTATTAAATTGCCAAACTCCATATAATAATGTGCATTTGACGATGTCAGAGAAGTATTCGTGTAAGAAATATCTAAAACGTTGAAATTAATTACTGTCATACAGTACCCATACCATTTCTATTCCTAGAAAAAATAAGATATGGACTCATGCATTTTTCTTTAGAGAAAGCAGTCTCGGGTTTGCTTCTCGGTGGGGGCCCATATATGTGAAATGATCTTAACTGTTGAAGCACTTTTAATGACACTATCACTATAAAAATGAGATCTTCGACAACGAAAAATAAATACAAGTAGCTAATCTGCCTATTATTTTTTCCTAGCATTAAAAATGTATTTCATTCAAGTGTGAAAGCGTTCATGAGTTCGTAGGCTATACATGATTTGTAAATCATTAATTTAAATAATCATATAGTGTTTAAAGGACTATATTTACAGCTTAATTGCATATAAATTGTTACACATTTTCAAACCAACTATTGAACTCATCTTATTAAAAGCATCATTTTGACAGCTAAATAGTTGATGACTGAGAAGAGTAGTTGAAAAAATTCAGTAAAGTTTGTTAGTCCTTTAAGAATCAAAAATTATATACATTTAAGTGAAATATCATAACAGGTTAGCAGTCCAAGTGTTACTTTGTTTCGTATCTGCAAGCAGTCTCATCTCCTCTTGTCTCCTGTCTCAAAATTTTCCTCTACAAATTCCCTTTTCAACCATCTCTTCCAATACTGTACTCAGGAGATTAACATGCTATAAATTGTGACCGACCAATTTCCTTCGTCTTTTCAACTTTTAACAGATTTCCAGCTCCATTTGCAGATCGAAGGACTTATTCATTAGTTCCTCCATCTGTCCATTTATTTTCATCATTCTTTTGTAGAACCTACTATATCTCCGACACTTTAAATCTTGCTTGAAACTGAAATAGTTCACGTTTCACAGCCTCGCAAGAGAATACTACTTTGGTCCTTCTGAATTCTTCCCTTATATCAAAGCTTATACTGTTTGGTGTCTGTCGAGAAATGTTCGTTTTTCTGGTAAACGCCATCTGTAGTTTATTCAATTCCTCATTTGTTTCTTCCGAGTCTAGTGGTTTGAGGGAGTCCGTTTTTAATTTCAGCTCGAAAATACCCTGTGTCGACTTCAAGCATTCACTTTTAATTTTACCTTTTAGCCTGTACTTCACGTGTTTTCCATTAAGTACAGAGTTCTTGACAATTCCCCCATTTCGCTGTAATGCTTTATCATCTGTAAACCACAGCGTGCTTATTAACTGCTGTTAGTAAAGTCCGTTTCCCTCTAATTTTAAAGACGACGATTTATTTTTGAAAATGTCGCTAGATGACTTAAGTAAAAAGCGGTTCACAGTAGATTCAAATTGGTTGAAACTCAGGATAAATATCGCTAAAAATCAGCTGAAAAACAAAATAGTTCATATTCAGTCCCATGAGGAGAAAATCGGTTCAAGAATTAAACAGATCAATTGTATAATGTGAATATAAGTCTTAATTCTACAGAATCTGAATGCTATTTTAATTTTAAACATTTTGTGTTTTGGATATTATTATTTCTATTAAAATAAACTTAAACTGTAAACTTTACTTCAGCTTGAACAAATCGTGATATAATAGGTATTTAAGCCTAAAACTGGTATAAAATGAAGTTCATCATTATCATTGCTGTTTATGATATACGTAACTTTAAAGTAATCTTTAAACCCAATATGCGCTATTTTGTATACTTATAATATATGTGTATGTATACGAGGGTGGTCTGAAAAGTTTCCGACCCCAGATTTTTCAGAAATCTTCAGAAATTTTTCAGAAAACATGTCGAGAAATGGCGAAATGTCGGAAACTTTTCAGACCACTCATGTATGTATATATATATATATATATATATATATATTGACTGGGATTTTATTTCATATACCACTTTAGGCTTAAACACTGATTGTCATATGTTCTAGTTAAAGTGAACTCAAGAGTTAAAGTCCACATTAAAAAGATATTATAATATCGAGCCTAGGAGTATTTATAGCACGGCAGACAAGTAAGGCAAGCTCCGTACAGAACAAGAAGTCGCTAAAGCAGAAGAAACGTCTTAAAAAGAAAGAAAAAGTAGCTAAATCTAGCGGAAAATCGCCAAATTGGAGCAGTCTCTGATTTCCTCCAAATCCGTCTTCCAACATGCACGGAACGTCAGAAGTGAGATTCAGATCCTACCTAAATCAAGATGTTACACGTATGCAAATCTGTAACAAATCTCTCCTTTCTTCAAGACTGCGATGCTCTATCCTTGAAATCTCTCCCCTGTCACTCTGTATTTGATTTGACTTTCCTCCATCAACTCAAGGTTTCCTTTCCTCCTCGCAGAGATTTCTCTCCGTGATTTATGTCCTCATCATTTTTATAGTCCGCAAAAGTAATCTTATGCCATTTATTATTCGTTCTCTTTTTATGAAATCGTGGTTGTTCTTTTATATTTACCATATTACGAGTGGGGATTAAACGGGGGATGGGAACTCAGCCTCCCCTTCTCCCCCTCTATCACCTCGCCCGATCCGAATCCCTCACGTACGGAATTCTGCGAGATGCGAATACAGATTGCAGAGAAGAAAGGGAGACATGAGATCCCGAAAGGAGGCGAGGGAATGCTGGGAGAGAGAGAAAGTGGCCGAGAGAAAGAATTATACCGAATGCATGGTTCTCCAATGGTCCACTGGGAAAAGGAGCGCCAAAGTCATCCAAACTGGGGTAGTAAACACATATTAAAACTTCTGCCATCATGTAAATTTAAAAATAATTCTAATGAAAAAATGCAACAAAAAAATTATTTTTAGATTGATTAACTCGGTAAGAAATGCGATTAGAGTTAACGAATGAGACATGAAACAATAACTTAAAGTGCTCCATATGATGAAAGCTGTGCAAAACCTTTTCAGACGAATAAATAGTCTGATGTCTTTTGCGGATAAGATTCACACAGAATCTAAAGAAAACCGACCAGGAACTTTTATGAGACAATACTAGCAAAGTGGAATTCCATTTGGAGCAGGATTTTGTTAATATATAAATAAAATCAGGAAGAACATAAGAGTAATTTTCATGCGCTAGTATAGAGATCAAAGAGACTTAATGATTTACAATTAGAATTATTTCATCGTTATCACACAGGTTTTCTCATTCTCTGAATTATACCTAAACTGATTATACCTGACCGGAATTAAACTTTAGGATAGCTTTAGAATCTCTAACACAAATTCATGTTTAACTTCGTAGTATTTACTAGCAATAAAAGGCTTCATGGGAGAAGCACTTACCTGACCACATGAAAATACACAAGACGACCAGATGATGTAGCTTTGCTACGAAACTTAGGTCATGTTGCGGTCGCGTTGTTTTCGTCACAGGTTTTCATGTGGTGTACTAAATGCTTTAGCCATGAAGCCGTTTACTTTAAAATCTCATTAGAATAACTGCAATGTATTGCGTGAAATCCTCGTTTAACATAAACAATTTCAACGATAAATTAAATTGAAAAGTATCTGTTAGCACAGTGTCTAACTAGAATTTCTCCAGAAATTATAGAGGAAGGTCTTGGATACGAAAAAACCGCTCCAAGAAAAACAAAATTTCAAGAAAGTGAGTCAAGTTCCATCCCATTTCGAAGAACTAATAGCATATACAGACGTTAATATCACCTTTTTTGGGCCCGACTTGAGCAAATTTGAGCGAACTATGGTCAAACTGCTACTTTTCCTCATAGCCTTCGTTAATTAATTCAGAGCAACCCTTTCTAATGCGTCATACGGCCAACCTTTCGCTCCGATCCAAACGGACTCTAACATACAAGCTGCGGAGATGAATCCGCTGCATCCAAAACAGAAGCGACTGCAGAAAGTCGAGTCGAGAGTGGCAAAAGAATTGCTCAGAGATTCCGGACACGGATCTCCGAGAAACCCATATGCAGGCGCTTTCAGAGAGGTCCCATCGCCGGGGATGAGACTCATCATCCTTTTTCCCAGGAGGGGGCGGAGGAAGGGGGAGGCGCCCGAGTGGCGCTTGGCCTGCAGACGACGCCGCACAACGGAGGAAAAGAACTGGTTCTGCGGCAAAAGGCATTTCCCTATGACTCGCCCATTATGCCGATTTAAACCCATTTGTGACGAGAATGCACAAGCGCCGTGGTTACTTTTCCCCGAAGGTTTTGCGCGTCTTTTATCACTGCCACATGGCCGTCGATCCGGTGACGTCGGCGAGTAAGTAACGAGGATGCCGTCGGCGGCGCTGCGGTGCCATTCAAGCGATCGCAAAGGGGGAAAAAATCGGTCCAGGACATGTTTATTGCGGGTGAATGCTACGTCTCCGATGGTCCGAATTTATAAACGACGAAGGCGATCGAGAAAGACGGGCTATGAAATACATTGGGTGAGCGAATCGCGCGGAGAATTTCGATTAGATTTCTATAGCGATCTTTTTTTCGTTCCAGATATGTTGACGGGTTTCCACGTCTGAGATGCGAGGTTCTCGTCGATTAAAACGCTATGAGATGGCAAAAATTAAGGGAACACCAATCTTCGATAGAGGCGACCGAGTCTCTTCAACAAAATGTTACAAAATTAAGGAGCGAGATTGTCGTTTTGGAATGATTTAGTGGTGGACTTAAAACGTAAAGTGGAGTGTAAAAAACGAGCTTTACAATATAAACACCTTCTAGATCAGTGTATTTCAAACTGTCTGCCGCAACTCGCTAATATCCTTCTATAGGTGGTTAGTGTGCTACGAAACATTTTATGATAGGGTCGATGCAAAATTTTGATGATTTGCGAATCTGAATATTTCTGTACGCTATTAGGGTGACTGTGAAAAAGTTCACAGCAAAACTGTAGATATTGGAAAATTTTAATGAATGTATGCCACTACTAATTATTCTGTCTCTGAACTCTACCCTGAAGTCAACAACTTCAATAAACTACCACTTGCATAAAATTCCTGTTGCTATTTAGATAATCTTATGTTCATGATTTATGATTTTCAGCTCTCTCAGAAATAAAAAGAATAGCGCGAACGATTGCAGTTATTAAATGAGATGCAAAATCTAATTCAAAGGTAAATGTCGACGGGTATTGTATATTTATAAGCAATAAAATTTTACATCGTGTCAATATAAAAGATATTTATATAACTATGGTGTGTGTATAAGGAATATCGTCTCCCCAATGTGCGCTAGGGTAAAAAGTTAAGCAGATCAACTGTTGCCGATATTAATTCCTCCCCTGCATATATCGCTAGAATAAATCTTCGTGGCAATCTTTAAACTACATGTTCGTCTGCTTCGGTCCGATTTAAATTAGTGAAGAATAGAAAACCATTTAAAAAATGGAAAGTTAGTATTTAAGGGATAAAACACAAGAAAAGGAATATAACGGGCATAAATCATATGAAGTACATGATACCCATGGATGGTATTCGGCTTAAAAAATCTTACTTGCGGTATACTCTTTGAGAAACTCTATTGTAAGTATAACGAAACTTTATAAAAATTATGAGTAAATCTTTGATCGTGTATGAAAAGAGTAGACGATTGCATGATATGTACGATGAACATTGAGTTACTGCTCTCACTGAAATTTCTCATCAGGAAATTTAAAGCATCTAAAATATAATAATAGGAAATATAATGTTCTCAGTTTGACGAAACAACGGACTCTAAATCGTTGGTCTGAAACATCCAAGGATGCTAAATCTGACGACCCAAGGGTGCTACAGTTCTAAAACGTAAAAATTTTTATCATTGCTAAAAGAAAACTGCAGCATCTCTTTCATTTTGAATGGAATATTACTAATATTACGGAGAATGATGTCGCATATTATATGTAATTACAAGTAAGAACCTTTTAATCATGATGAATTAGCATAGCAAAATTAAATGTCAGGGTTCATGGCTATAGTTACACAAATTAAGCTTTTTCATACCAAGTGCCCTAAGCGGTGAGCGGATATCTGTACATCTTTAACTTCGTGCACATACGTCAAAATAATACGTAGGTATAATTTCATCGACCATAAATTCGCTAATTTTATTTCGTTTCCTTAATTAAGAGAGGTTAACATGAATTATTCCATCATTAAAATTACACGAACATCATCGCAAGGCTGTATAAATGCCAGAAACACGATGAATCTTGATATGAAAACCTTAACCCAGCTATTGTATCTATGAGTTTTAGAAATAAGCATCAAAGAATGCGAAGTGGATGTGTTTATGGGTAGTTTCAAAAGAACTTCGCCTTCAAGTCTCCGCCAAGTGTTCGCGGCGGCTAAACAAGTCATGAGGCAGCACACACTTGCAACTGAAGGAACAGCAGAAAAGATACGGATTCTCACGAGTTTCAACCCTCATGTAACCACCATCCTCAATCATGAACACATTCCATTTGCTTTATTTTGCTGGTTTATTCTCTGTCTTCTGTACTTATTTATTATAATAAAATAATATTACCAGAACCAAAGAGAGGGTCTTAAGCTCCATTATCTTCACAGGCCTGAGCACGATATGTCTACGAAGAAGTGAATTACGGCTTACTGAGTTTTCTTTATGATCTTTTCTTTTTGATTACGAGAGAAGTGTTTTCACAAAAGCAATCAGGCATATTCTCGATAAAATTGTTTCTTTTTGGAGCTTCAATAGGATGTGTCAATACTGTGTTTTTCGTCTTGAGTGAACTTGGGATTAATTTCTGTTGTAAGGGAGAAATCGTTTTACCATTCATGATATGTTTCTTTTATTCGAAACTGTTTCTCTTTTCTGAATTGTGGCTATTTAGTTTCAAGAAAATTTCTTTAAATATAAATATTAGGAAACTTATAAATAAGTACCACAACTAGTAGTAGTAACCGTTCCAAAACCGGGTGGATTTTTTATATTCTCATTTGGGAGTATAATTAGAATCAAACTTTAGTATTCAAAAGCTTTAATTCTGTTAAAAACCGAATAAGAATAATATCTGGGATTGGATAACTTTCACCTCGTTTTTCTGGAATGCTATAAAACGTGGGGCACAAAATTTATGAAACATTAATTAAGATTACGATTGATTTAATTGATATCGACTGTTCGGGCCATGACTTTTCCTTCCCTCGCAGCCGTTAAACGCTTATGGAATGTCGAAATTTACCCTGATTTTTAAGAAAATGCCTCAGATCCGATAAACGTCAACCAAACGGGATTCCGATTAAATGGAAAATCTGAATATTTAGAAACTTGGAGGGAATAAAAACTTTCTAATTAAATGAGTCGCCTTCTAACATATAATTTGAAAGAGGTTAGAATTTCTTCATTCGGCTACATAGTATCTCGGATTATTACGAAGAAATATCTCTTAAGAGATTCAAAGAAGCACTGCACTGAGAAGGCTATTATAAATGTATACAAAGAGAGAGAGATGGCTTGACGGAGAATATCTTAGCATACAAGGATCATACAAATGTGAGTCAAGTGAGGGTCTCTCGACCTGTCCCTCAGAAGAAATGCTATGATATAACCTTCTCCGTCGTACGCGGATCACGGGATAAAGGTAATCATGTCTTTCAAAAGTGGAATAAATTATCCCATATATTTCCAGCTGTGGACTTCTCTCATTTTCAACCATGCGAGTATGGCTGAATTGCATCAGTGAAGCCGAAGTGACCTTTTCAGATGCGTTATAAAATACGCTGATATTTGAACATATATCTGGAGAGACGTGCTGAATCATGGCGTTACCATTTTGCTTACAAATGCGTTTACGTGATGAAATTCAAAAGAAGTAAGAGCTTAGCTTCTCTCACGGAAAAAGAAACATTGTGGCTTATTTTTTTATTTCTCAAAACTCTTCAATTATTCATAAATTTGCAACTATAATGGGAAGACGTAAGTGAATTTATTGTTTTTAAAACTCGTCGCACCATACGCTTTGGAGCGTGTGTACGCTTTTAAATTGTTTAACTTTTCCCAATAATTAACCAAAATAATGAGCGTAACGCGCGAGACACATTTCGTACTTATTTAAAACGGCTTTCATTAGTGAAGAAAGAAGTCATAATCGTCATTAGGCCGGTTGGAGAGAGGAGCGGAGTGAGCAAACACACCTACAGATAAATATTCTTTATGAATGGATTCCTTTGAATATTGAAACCGAATAGAGATTCATGGGAGCTGGTTTGCGTGCTCACGATAATCTCCCGAAGAATGCTCCACTAATATTCACGGAATTTTCTTTGTCCTTGAAAAGGACTGAATCACTGAGACGGTTAATTTTACAACTCTTTAAAAACCATCCTCACGTATTAATAATTAATACATCTAAGCCAATGGCAGTGGGGGGCCTAGGAGAATCATCCCTCCGTTGAACCTTGGTTTAATGTATTCGATGGAAAATAGTAAAACCAGAATTTAGGCCCCCCCCTTAGATGTTCTAAGCAAGACGAGTATATTCTTTGAGTGATTTTCGAAAAATAAGAAAATTTAAGAGTAAAAACCTGATTAAGATTGAAGAAACGTGATTTAGTGTCTGCTGTGCTAAAGGGTAAAGTCAGAATTTTAAGCCTCGCTGGTTTCTTAGAGTTCCACGTTCTAAGCGAGCTGTGTTCTTACTGAAATTTTCGTAAAAAGGAGGAGCGAAATGTAAAACCCTTATATAATATTTTTAAACATCCGTTTTCGGTGACCTGCGCAATTCTTCCTCACACCTCATCAAAGCATATAAATGAAATACTATTTTAAAGAAAAATTTCCCATTTCCTAATAAAAATTAACCAACCAATGAAAAATGCACCATTTTGTCAAAAAATCGAACTTGAATTTGCCCATAGAGTTTCGTTACTGGATGTGTAGATATCGAAATCTATGTATAAAAACAAGGTATATCGAAACCAACACTGTTACATAGTATGAAGGTGTGTTTCTTAGGGTTATTTCAGTGTTTGTGTATTCGTTTGTAGTTATTGGAGTTTATGTTGAAATGTATTTGTATGAGGAAAAAGTGTATCAGTTTTCGTCTGCAAAATTTTCGCACGGGGCAACTAGTCCTGATTATACCTGAAAAATGGTGATATAATGTACTCGATCTCTAAGGTTAATGTCAGAATTCGAACCTGACCGTTTCCTCAGAAGTCGACGCTCTGAGCAAGCCGAGTATGTTCCTACCGAAATTTTCGAAAAAAAGAACATGGAAACGTAAAAACCTTCCTGCGACAAAGCGTAAGATGGGGAACGCACTAAGCAAACCGCACACACTTTTTAGAGGGAAAACTCGTTTATCCGTACCAAACAGTCCTTTTTTGATATCCGCCGAGCAATAGAAACTCAATCCCGGCTGTTAGAGGGCTTCCTAATCATTGCTCATTAGAATGGGTTTTGTCGGCGCTCTCACAATAGATACGGTTTACATAGAATAACCGTTAGGAAAATCCATTAAGGGAAGGGCGACTGCACGGTCCTCTCTCTACAAGTGGAAGGCGGGAGAAAAATTAAGCAAGGAACTCCTTGGGGAGGTGTGAATTGAGCAACGTGTGTGTTTCAAGAGAACGGAGTGAAAAGGAGAAGCTAGAGAGTGAGGAGTGGCGGGTCTCTAGCGTGTGCTTGTTTGAGTTGAGAGTTAGCGACAAAGCTCACCTCTCTCCATTCATGATCCTCTCATTCCCGGATCTCATTCGATGAATAATTTAAAGCGATCCTTTTGATTTTACCCGTGTCCAATGCCGTCATCCCGCCTCCATTAATAATTACCCTCGCCGCAGTCGGGATCGCTTTCTCGTCCATGAATATTTCGGGCGGATTCTGTATCTTACGGAACTTATATCTCATTTACTGTGGCATTCTATTCCGATATCGGAAGGTCGCGCTTTCCCCGGACACTCGTGAGGATTCAACCACCTCGCACCAGGGGAAGTCATATCTTGAGAGATACTGTAACAAGCTGAAGTATTAAATATGATTAAGAATTGATGTAGAGCAGGGGTGTTTACCTGACTTCCCGCGGGGTGGATGCGGTTTTCCCACACATTTCGTGCGGCCCTGTGTCAAGGTGAATGTCGCATTGATGAAATATCATAAAATAATCACCTTTTCATCTTGTAAGTTTTCATCCCATTCATAGTTTTACAAGAATAAAATACAGAACTGTTCGTTATTCACGGAAAAGAAGATATGCAAAATTAAGTGAAAATATGTGAACTACATGAAATATCCAGCCATAGTATTCCTATGAATTTCATGAAGTAACGAGAAATAGATAACTTAATTGTAGATTTTTTTATTTTTGAGAGGGAAAAATAAAAATAGATAATACATACACAAAATAGATACAATATATGCTTTAATCGTATTTAAATCTCGCAATAGCTGCATGCAATTTGTAACATCGTTAATAACGACCTAGGTATTGACCCTGATTGAGATAATGAATTACGTAACCCCCATTGAAATGATTTGAAAATGTTCGCAGGTGTTGTTGAAGTTTCCTATGGATTTTGTCATCATAGTCAGGCTTCAGATATCTCCGACTAAATCAGAAAAGATCTTGAATCAGATAAGTTGAATAGCACATGCTTTTTATTGACAAAAAAGGGAAAATACTTTTAATAACAAAAGCAAGCGCGTGTATTAAACACATGCTTTCAATAAATAATTTGTCTCCTAACAACCAACTTTACGTCCTTCATTCTTTCACGAAAATGAAAATGGTTCATTTTATCAAATAAAAAATAATATTTTATCTAATATTCTCAACATAACAAAAAATGAATGAGCCTATCGAAGGTCATAATCTCCATGAACTTTACGAAAAAAATCACCTGAGAAGGATTAAATAGGTAAAATATTACACGAAAATGCATACATAATTTAGGAGATGCGGCAATAAAATTGACCTGTTATAAGTCCCAAATAAATCCCTGAATAAGACTCAATGCGTTCCTCTAATGACCTCTTATACAGGGAAATCTTACGTATTATTTTTGAAAATCTCATCTCATCATCGCGAATTAATTGCCTTATTTTTAGCCGAACTAAATTAACCCCGCAGAACACAGCGATGAATTTATAAATTTATGAGCTAATTTATCGCCATAAATATCCCATCCCGCAATTGAGGATCAAAACGAAAAAGAAGTGCATCTCGAGAGGACGCCAAAATTAACAAGTATATTCCTGTGAAAGGATTCCGACTACATGATGCTGGAAGCGGAGGGAAATTCGATGCATGTTGAAGGGGGATTCTCAGATTAAGTAAGCAAACAAAAATGTCGGCCGGAGATGATGAAAGGGTAGTAAAAAAGAGGGGAGAGTCCTCGACAACAATCAACGCTTCGCTATCCAATTATTTGAGTTCAGCACGCGATCGTCTTCTTATGCAGATCAGAGGCCCTTCGTTTTTTGCCAACAGATTATTTATGCGACAGCGCTCCTAATTAAGATCCAATGAGATTTCTTCCGCCCTCTGTGATGCTAATTAAGACCCTTCCCTTCTTTACAATGAAATTATGCAAAATATCCTCGCGCTTAGTAAATATTTGAGATTTCCGTTGTGTTCTTTCGATGGCCTCATTCAATTACTGATCGGAATTTAACGAGGGGTGATTGTTCTGTTTTATGGGTGTGAAAATGAATTAATTTGTAATATTAATTGGCTAAACCCCTAGAAAAATAAAAATCTTCGAAAGATTTCAAAGGATTCATTCATTCAAAAAGAGGTAACAACGCCTATAATCGAGGCAATGTTTTTTCCTTTGATTACTCAATGAAGTTAAAAGCAAGAGAGTAGTCTTCCGCTCGTCATAACATAATACTGGGCATTATATAAATGGAGACCCTTATGATTTTATCTTCATTAAAATTTAAATATTGTAACTTTAATTATGTCACACATGGTAGTGTTGGAGTTATTTTCGCTAATGTATAAAAAGGAAGTTCAAATGAATATTTGTAAGGTTAAGTGAAATGTGCATTGTTGGGGTCAACTTGGGCCTAGCCATGCCTTAGGAGTTAATTAATTCATTTAAAACACCATGACAAGTGTTCCGTACACAAAGGAACGATAAGTATTTTATTCCTACTTTAACTAACATTTTGATACTGAAATGATATGTAATCTACTTCACGGATTTCGTTGTAGCACTAGTGAAAAAGGGCTCAGGATTAATCATCGGCCAATTGATACACACAATAACATCTGCAAAATAGTCACAAAAACATGTAAGAATCACTGAGTTTGTTTAAATATGAATATGCCGACCTTAAAATTTTTCCGACGATTATAGTTTCTGAAAAAGTACGGAAAGAAAGATGAAACGAAATGACCCTAAAAAGTGAATAAATTATGAAAGCAGTACTTTATAATTAGATTTCGATTCAAGTTAGAGATCAATTTATCTTTCAACTGCTAGTTCTATCCCAATCTAGTTTATGGATACGAAAAGATGAAGTTCCTAATCCTGAGTAAAGTAATCATGTAGATGTTGAACTCTATGAAAATACTTTTCATAGGGTAGCAATGCTGCTTTATGATCATCTTTTCTTTTCATTAAATTCTGGGTCAGTAGCAAATGTTTTGCTGCCCGCAATTGTAAGATGATCTGCTTTCTTTCCCAGATATGAGAAACCAGGGAGTTTTCAGTAACTTATTGACATCATCTGAGAGACTCTGATTTCATTGTGTAAGAGAATGGGCTACTAGTCCGCGAACCGGGTAATAGTACAGTTCCGATTTTTACGGGCCTCCACCTCATAAAAGTCAGCTACAGAAAGATCCTCCGAAACGTTTCGGATCAAAGCAAAAATATCAAGGATCTCACGATAGAGATGCAACGAGATTATCTACGTTGGTTTCGCTCGTATTCTCCCTCACATTCGGTGGAATCTACACGCAGAGGCTGCTTTCCACGAGCAATCAACCGAGTGAGCTAATAATTCAGACGCCGGAAAATTTAAGGAGAACCTTACCGTAGCTTTAGATTTTACGCCGCGATATAAATTATCAAGTGCCTTATATTCTTTCTCGTGGAAACGGACCTTCCTTTAGTTCCTTTTACAACCACCCGAGAAAAATCTCTACAGCCTCCTCTCCTTTATTTATTTACGCTATCACCACTCAAATCCTCTCACCATTTTTATACCCCCGGATCATGGTTTTCACAAACCTCTTCCTAATATCTTTATCAAGGCCTTCCCTTCCTTTGTCTCCATGTAATCCTTCCCTCCGATCGGCTTTCCTCTTTTCAGACCTCTTCGACTCGAGGAAAGAATTAGTAGCTTAAAGCGTAGAGGCAAAGAGATCCAATAGCGCAGGAGAGAAAGTGGTGAGAGGAAAAGAAGAAATATTTCACCGGTCCTCCAAAGGTATATCCAGTCCGTTTGCTCCAGCGGCGGCGGCTGCCAAAAGAGGGGTTGGACCTGCCTCATTCACACACAGGAGGAGAGGGGCTTGCGTAGGGTGCCAGATGCTTAAGGCGGTATCTTTCTATCTCCTTCCAATGGGGCGGCATTCCTCACAGAGCGAGAAAAAAGGAAGGGAAAGAGTGAAAGAATCCTCTCTCTCCCGCTCTGTTAGATAATCGAGTGAGGCATTTCCGAGAGCATAAATGGAGTGCGGTTGGGAGAGAGCTGAAGAGAATGAAAGTGGATGGAAAAGGGAGGAACCGCAAGAGAACATTCCGAAGGGAAGAAGAGTAAAACTACGATCTTCGTCGGCTAATTAATATTAAAACTGGGTGGTGGGTGTACTGTATCATTCTTAATATCTTGTATCATACTTCCTTCGACTGATGACGTGTTATATCAGGCTGTACCTATCTGCCTGCCTTCAATCATCATTCGAGGTGCTGATATTGCTCCTAAATCTTCCTCAGCTCAGGAGCCTATTCCTACGGATTTTTTAAACTAATATTACCATTAAATCTACTGCTTGGGGCGATATTTTGTGGAATATGAATGCAACCACGAACAAAGTAACCAGCAAACTTTTTCTTTCCACAGGATTTATTAAAAAACGACCATGTTTTAGACTCGTGAAGTCATCTTCAGGTAATAGTCACCATGAGTCGAAACCATGGTCGTTTTTAAATAAATCCTGTGGAAAGTAATAGTTTTCTGGTTGATCTGTTCAATATTCTAATTGTAAGAAATCGGGAATTTACCATTTCCGGAGCGGGTAGAATTGAGACTCTGCTTTAAAACTTAGCTTTAGCTTTTTCATATGAGGCTAAGGAACAGCCAAGTGGGTAGTGCGTCCGCATTTGGAGAAATTTGTCCCGGGTTCGATTCCTGATTGAAGCCCAATGTTGAATTACCTCAGCTGTCGAAATACTTCTAAAAATACTTGGTAGTACCCCTGATAGTGAAGTGGGAAAAGCGTTCGACGTTCGAGGTGTCAGCGGTCCAGGTTTGATTCCAGGTGGGAGTTTATATGTGCGAAGCACTTGAAGACTCTATTTACTTTATACATTAAAAATATTACTATTACCACTATTTTCATTTGATTTTAACTCTTTAAGTATGTGCAGCGTCTTAATTTTATGAAATTGTATCTTTAAATGTTTCCTATCATTGAAATCTCCGTATCTTAAATTATTATTTATCTCAAGTTTTTCATTTAATAATAATAAAGTCTTTCTTTGGGCGAGATTGAGACTAAATATCTTTTCTTACATCTAACAGTTAATAAGAACTAATGAAATTCTAACAGAGTACCTAATAACGACAGTAGTAACATTTACCTTTAATATCTTTCGTTTCTGTTGTGTACAATGATTTACACGTTCACATGTAATACAAAGGTTGATTAATTTTATATACGATAAAACGTTAAGGATATTTTCGCTTGAGCGAGCAATTGAGACACACTACCCTAAAAGTCGGCCATAATGCGGCCATGAGTTTCATTGATCTCCGTATAATTCTTGATTCAGGAATAAAATGAATTTCTAAGGCATCTAAGAGGAATTGACTGGCAAAAATCAGTAAAAAAATAAATAGACTCCTTACCAAAAGTAAGTAATATGAAGAAAAATTGTGAAACAAAATCATTATCATTGAAAGAGTATTGTTGAAGTTATTTTAAATAAACGACAAAACAATAATATTACTTAATATAAAATGCTACTTGATCGTTAAACGAGCGTGAGGCAATTGATCTCATTGTAAGTGAACGTGCAGCCATTTATCCATATGTTTCACTTAGGGTAAGCTACTCATTTACATAAAACCACTTAATCTTTTTCTGCAGGAATACCGGTTTCTGGGATTACGTCTAGTCACGACGTTTAACCGCAAGAACTGGTTATCTTACGGATAAAAAATTGAAATTGCACAAATTCGCGTTTTTTCCATATCACTATTTAGTAAGCCGCTGATCTATTCATCCTTTCTTGTTGCCTTTACGCAGTCTTCGAATATTAAATCGAAGTGTCCTACTACTAGATAATTGAAATCAACATGTTTTAGTCCCAGTTAGGTCAATATTTTTCACTTCCACTTATCCTAGAGTTAACTGGTGTTATTTCTGTTAGAAAAATTCGCCCGTTTCACTCTCAAAGCTCATTTATTAACTGAATAAATTTTGTTCATATTTCTCCATCAGTTCTAAAGTTGCTACAGTATTTCATTTTTCATTATATTCTGATGAATAATTTTAGAACTAGCTAGCTATCCAGCAAATTCTAAATATATCGAAAAATTTTGCGTTTCGAGGATAATTTTCCATATATAATTCCATTATTATAATTCGTTTTTTATCCCTTTGATTCTGCTTTTCCGAATTAAAGCATCCTTTTAGCATAGTATTTGTATATGTCTCAGCACCTTCGTCAGCTTAAATTTAAAAATTTCACCAATATTTATCTTTCGTTTTATTTTCTTTATCACTCTTCTCGACTTAATTGTAAGATAAATACCCGGCTGTGCTTTTATTAACTCTTAGTAATGATTACAATTTTACTACTACCTACTTTTAGTTTTAGCATTAAGGTGTTTCAACTTCATCGCCGTACTTAATTAGTTAAATTGCAATTGTTTTGGCGATCTCAATTTTGCAGAAATCAGAAGCTAAGGAGAAGACCAAAACATCTCAATATGTTACTGCATTTATACTTATTTAATCTTAGGCAATGGACTTTGGTTTGTCAACCGCTGCACACCAATGCTAAGTGAACGGGAGAGATGGTCTCCGATGATCTCTCTTCTCCCGACACGTAAGTCGAAGCTTCGCTGCAAAATGGTTAGTGGATCGCTTTTCCATGCCGACCTATTCAAGTCCTTCCATTCGGAAGCATTCCAGCGACCGCCTTTCTTCCCTGCAGCACCCTTTACAAACTCCATTCCCTCAACGCGCTGGAGCAGCTTATGATGAATGGAATGCAGGCGGGGATTATAGCTAACCCTACCCCGTGGGAGGGAAGAACACGCCGGTTTACGGAGAATGCGGAAAATATTCCACCAGAGAGAAGTAGCTCACCTGGTGGCGATCAATTTTTTTGAGGTTACACTTCGAGTGAGCTAGCCTCAAATAAGGAAGGAAGCAAAAATGACCAAGTATCAAATACCAAGCACAGGAGAGAATTTCCATGTGTTCATTTTTCTTATTTTTTTACAATTTGCCTCATTTGAAATATTTATACAATGATCGTATCGAATATCTCACCAAAACAAATAACAAGTTAATAAATTATAAATTTATACAAGATTCAAAATCCTGAAGATATAGGTTCGGCTACTATTGGCAGTAATGTTAGTAATGTAAATAATTTCACAAACAAACAATTGGCTAAAAAAATATATTTAATCTCTTCAAGGCCTATCTTTACAATTCCCATTTGCGGTTTTTTAAATTTATTGTTTTGATACTTGCTTATTTTTGCTATAATTTAAGAATCATGATCATCATCTGACAGACATGGGTTATCCTAATTTTATATGTTTTAACAATTTGAACCACTACAATTCTAACACAAACAATGCTTGCAGTTTTGATCATTGTTTTTAATGGCAATTTATTTTGCTTGTTGTTCTACGCACCTAATAATATGCGCAGAATTTTTCATGCATGAAAGCCTAATTTCATATCACTTCTGGTTTATTACGTGTATGGTGATATGGTACCACACTGGTAAGATTCCATAACATGACGGAATCTCAGCCTTCTCCACAAATGTCATGTACAATATCTCTCGGTGAAATGGAAAACTACAAAATTAAATCCAAATATGGTATCCAAATGTGATCCATGGTATCCATGCATGATCCCTTTGATTTGAATTAGTCGACCGGTAGTTAAGAAACAGGGCCTAAATAAGGTAATAAATAGTTGAAGTTACTATCACAGGGCCCAGTAATCAATAGTGAATTAAGTGGATAAGCATTAAGTGGATAATCTACAAAAATATTAAATACGGGACTGTTCGTTGTTCACGAAAAAAAGATATACAAAATTAAGTAAAAATACGTGAACTTTATGAAATATTCTGTCATAATATTCCTATGAATTTCATGAAGTAACGAGAAATAGATAACTAAATTGAGGATTATTTTTATCTTTGAGAAGCAAAAATAAAGATAGATAAAACAAATTCTACACTAAACTGTAACTTAATGACAGTGTATCATAAATTGTGTGTCAAAAAATCCTCATTTTAAGATGAGATTCCACAAACTGAAGTCTGAACTTATTGTATATAAATTGATTGCTATTGAAACTGATGCAGTTTTACATATTAATAGTAGAGAGATAATACACGGATGGAGAAAGAGAGAGTGAAAGGGAAATCGTAATTAATGCTCCTAAGTTGCAGTAAATATAGGGTTACGGAATATTAATTAACACCAAAATATTTAGAATGTGACTCTTAAGTGTAAAAGATTCAGCAATTTATACGGAGGTGATTGTTGCCCCAGGCCGACCACGTATCTGAAACCGGTTCTGTGGGCAACTGTATGGTAGTAATTAATGAAATTCTTAACGTTTAAATGACCGCTTGTGTGATCTACAAATGTCTTCGAGACCCGAACGAAAGTACGTGATGGACTAGATCAAGTCTTGAGAAGGAATTATAAACGAACCGAAGTAAAAGTAACATCGTACAACTTCATCTTATGTCACTCTTTGTAGGCGAGGAAATATCTTTCATAGCGGACTCAAGCTTTTATCGCCATGGTAAGGAGGCATTTTTCATTTATTTGATCACAATCACAAATCACAAGCTAGATGTCAGGATGGGAAATGGGAACATAAATGACGCAATGAAGGAAAGTGGGCCATTGAATAGACTCTCCCATAAATATTTACTATTTCTGAATTATACCACACTCACTCTACCTCACTGCGATTAACATTATCAAAATTATTTCAGAATCTATCAGCTGAATATTAAACTTTGCTTGATTTCTTAAACAGCTCCAATTTAGCGCGTACTAAAGTGTAACTTTAGCAGATTTACATTTACAGATGTAAGTTTACAAAAATCTTGCTTACGAAGCATAATCTTCCGTTTCTTGGCCTAAATAGCAAAGTCCTTTTCAGAGAAATATAATTACATATCAGCCAAAAAGATTTGAAAATGTATGATTGATTAGTCTGTGTCCTAACATCAAATCCAAGACTTCGATTGCACTGGTTCTGACTTCTTGAATTGCTGTTATCATTGCTGACATTTGACCAAAAATCCTAAAGAATGATGATTCTAATAACTAAAATATTTGCAATAGTTCTTATTTATAGTAAAGCATTTATTTTCCAGAAGTCTTTAAAAGTGAGAAATGTTGCTGTTATTAGTATTTTTAGAAACTTTAATGAGATTAGGAATAAAAGTTGTTTCCTATTGTTATCTATAAGTTATCCCCACGAATATACTAATATCAGCGTACGTGATTCCTTTAGATACTCATTTTCTGGAGACTGCACTTCAGCTAGAAATCTATACTTGCTATCCGCCAATTCAAGTATTTACACCCTCCGCCGAACATCTATGCAACTACCTATGTATCTCAACAACCCAAAAAGAAAAACATGCATAATTATATTTACATTTTCATTAATTACTTTTATGAAAAATCAGTTTCCTTTTAAAGTATCTCGCTTTCATTGCCTTCCACCATCACTCGCAAAGGTAGGGCGAATAAATATTCAGATTAATTTCTTAAATAAATTATTGATTTAAAAAAATAAAAATATAATTACCAAAATATAAATATTAAATTAAATAAATCTCTTAACATCATCGTAATGATATCTAAGATACCAAAAATACGAGAGTTAAAAATGCTGCCTGTTGGAATTTATGAAGTTGTAAACATTTTTCGAGCTACTCCACAGAGTGAACAAAGACCCATGTACTGCATCGCACAAACATATCCTTACGCTCAATTTTGGTTCCTCAAGAGATTCTTTAATAACGACAAATCTTAAATCTTCATACTGATCTATTTAATTTTTAATCATTTCCATCGATCGCACAAGAAAGACCGGATAATCCCAGCATTAATACCCACCCTCGCATTCTCCTTATCCGATAGATAAGCATTCCCATTCACACCAAGAAGTAAATCGTCATCGCCGTCTAATCTGCAATAGAAACGCGTGATGGAAGAGCACGGCGCAGTTTTCCAGTCGCTCTGAATTATACGACAAGCGGTGGAAACAAGTGAAACGCGCCACTATATAAGCGACGTGCCTCGTCTCATTTAATATGATGTCTTGAGCAACCTAATTACTCTCAGAGATACCGAGCGGCGCATTTGACCGAGTATCAAAAGGCTGCTTTATTCCCGCCATCAATGAAACCCGTGTTAAACGTCTCGGCTAGTCTTAAATAGATGTAATGTCTTCAATAAAGTCGACGCGTTTGGCTGCGGGAACGGACTTTACATCCTCGGTCCATAAAGGGAAGGTAAAGAAAAGTTCGCGGGGAGACAGAGACGAATGACACATTAGCCTAATGACGGACGTGCAAGGAACAAATGGCCGTGGAAGCCAGCGGCACATATATCAGGGTGCGCACGCCACAGCGGGCAGAATGGGAAAGACAAGTGAAGGTAGAGACAATGACTTAGGATATTCGAATGGAGAAAAGAAATTGCGACACGTCTGAATGCCATCTTGTTCTGTCTCGAGGTCAAAAGCAATTGAAACGAGACTCGCACACGTTTATGCAAAGTGTTACAAAGGCGAACCCTAACCACCTTTTCGAGAAAATTCATCCTTTTTCTCAACGGCCATGGAGAGTGTTTTAATACGACTCCCGAAACTGCTGCTCGTCTGTTCACGACGGAGATGTTTTCGTTTTTGTTTCCAAGGGATATTACGGCGTATTTACGCCTCAAGATTTCAGTTATATCCCAACGCTAAGTTTAATCTAAACAGTCTTAATGCACCTGAAGAATAAGTGTGATAAATAAAAAAATATGGCGAAGGATTTATATAAGCCCCTTTCAATAAATTTCACAAAAATGATGATGTATTGTTGAAATCCGTTAAGTAGAATTAAAAAAGACATTTTACTCTTTTCACAACAATTTTTCATTAGAACACACGACCAGCTTTCAACGAACAAACGTTGATTATTGAGGATTATTCATTGAAAACTGGTCCTGCTTTGATTAAAAATTACTGTGAAAAAACTAAAACATCTTTTCTTCAACCTACTCCTTAAAATTATTAAAATGGGAACTTACTGCCTTCATACAAATAGCAAAATACCTGAATATTCGTATTCATTGGATCCTGGTCGTGCTTTGATTAGAAATTGTACTGGAAAAGCACAATTTCTTTTTCTCTATCTACTCCATAAAGTAATTCAAATGGGAGCTTACGTCACCTCCTTACAAATGGAAAAATGCCTGCACTGATACATTCGTAATAATTGTGCCCGATTCTTGTTCGAATCTGCGGTTGTAATTCAATAAGAGAATCTACAAGTATTTATTTAATTGATGTTTTACTTTTGGTTCAGAGGGTCGAAGAGACGTGACATTTAGTGATATTTTTCATGGAAGGAAATAGTTATATTTTAAAAGTGTTTCGACAGCTGGAATCTTTTCGTCCGTATGGTCTCCCACCAGAAAATCGAACCCGGACCGCTTTCCCCGAAGGCGAATGCGCTAGCCACTTGATTACTCAGGAACCCATTACGACTGTGTAGAAAAGAATGCCAAGTAGCACAAACGATGGTGATAGGGTTTTCTCTCTTTCGGATAAAGAAAAATTATTCCAAAAAGATAAATTTCCGAATAGATCTTCCTTGGCCTATCTTTATGGGAAATCCTACAAAACACAGTTCTTACATACCCTTCGAGACGACACCTGGTTACGTTCCTACTCCGTAGGGTATACCACGCGGAATTCCTTCAAAGTACACTCCACAAATACCAAATCCGGAACTCTTGGAAATTAAGTCACATTTAAATCACTGGTTCCGCGACAAGCTGAAAATAATGCGTGACCTGCCTCGCTATGTATACAAGACGATTAAAATGCAACAACGTCAGCGACGGGAATGGTAATGGCAAGATGGGAAAAGGTTGAGTGGTCAACAAAAGGAAAAAATTAGAGACCATGTCCATTGTTTCCGTACTGCTAGTCTTCTGCCGTTATTAATTTCGACCATTTCCTTGTGTAGCCATCCTGTCTCGTTAAATGCTCCCTTCGTGTTCCGATGACCGCCACCTGTCAGACCTCTACCTTCGCCACTCCATGAGAAGAATTCGAATAAGGAGACCCGGACCCAGAGATGTGTACATGGTGCGACTCCGAAGTACTGACCAAAGATGCCATAAACCGAGCATAAAAATAGAACGGGACCGACAAATGTCAATCATGGACGACGAAGATATCAAACTCCTAAAAATAAATCCGACGCGATTCTGCATTCCGAAAATGAAACGATCCTAATCGTACATTTTTTCTGCGGTGGTTACTCTATAAATATACCTCTGGCAGGCTTTCTCGATGATTCGGAGGGAATATTTTGCTTGGGAATTTCTATTTTTTTGCGAGCGGATTTCGATTGTGTGGAGAAGCTCGGCGGTTTACGAGATGATCGCTCGAGAGATCCAGAAAAATAATAATTGCGTGTGGTCGCCGAAATGATCGTCGGGGTGAAGTATACAGTACAGAAAGTTACTCGGAGGAATACGGGTTAAGAATATCTCCTCGGATTTTGACGCGGGTTGTAAAGTTGCATTTTTAGTGGGGAAGGAGATCTGCCACGACGATTGATGGAAATAAAAGTGACTTCTCGAAATAAGCAGTTTGAGATGCCCGTGAGATTTGTTTATCTTTCCCCAATAAATTAGGTCTAAGGGCGTATTACAGGAATGGAGAAAACAGTTGAAAAAGCAAAGAGGCTACACGTGTACTGAATGCGCTTAAAGCTTTTTCGAAAATTCAATTGTAAATTCCTGTAAGCGAGGCTTTAAGGCTGGCTTCCTTGACTGGCATTTACGACTGACAGAGAACACGGATCTTCCCCAATAGAAAATAAATTGTGTATTCTGTGTGAAAGACTGGATGACATTATTTGACGCTTTATGTCCTTTGCAATTAATATTCATAACAGAGTGATACGGATATAGCAAAAGTTTGGAATAATTATTTTTGCTTCATTAAATAAAAGTAGGATCCAAGAGTTTACGAGCCTGAATTCAAGACCTACTTCTAAATCCTACGCTAAGCGCATTTTATAACCATATTACCAATTTGATTAAATACTATTTTGTTCCAGTAAGAATTCAATTAATGTTTTCAACAGTGGATCTCATTATAATTAGCTCAAAAAGTATTAAAATTGAATTATGAATGTATTTAATATTTTGGGCAAGTGAAAGAATCATTATTAAGAATTATCTAGGAAAGAATTTTAGAGAGGGCGAAATAACACGGGGTTATTAGACAGAGGGATTAAGAAAAAGAAATCAATTCACAAAAACTTTCTCTCCCAATTATTGGTATTCATTCATTGAATTGATCAAGGAATAATTCCCATTTAAATTCACTTAATAAAAAAAATCGCTTAGATCTCATAATTGTTGTAAACTTCAAGAGAAAAATCAACATTTAATGACTGATTAAAATCTTCCTATAAGAAATCGTTCAAATACATTAATTCAGTATTAAAACCATGTTTCCGGATGTAGATTACGTAACGTGAAGAAAATTTATTAACATGTTTAGCATGTCTGGATGGGGAAATCGTGATCGTGATACTGCATTTATTTTCCCATTCAAGATGAATTGATGTCGCTAATAACGAACAAATGAGACAAGTCGTGAAAGTTATAGAAAAAGACTAAAGCCGATGGTTGGTAAAAATTGACATTTTGAAAAAAATTCGAAGATACAATTTCAATCAGAGAGATCTTACCAATGTAGTTACGTAAGTATTTGGTCGATAATTTCATACCAGTGTAACGCGAATACCGATCCACCTTTTCGCCAATGGATTTTTACCTTATCATCTAATCAGCTCATTATATAACCAACCAAATCCTTTTATTATTATTATTAATTTGTTTTGACAACTAACGAGGGAATGACGTTCAAAATACCCGATCATTAGCTAGAAAGGGTCAGACGCTGATCCAAAACGGAAAGGAAGGTTTTTGGGGATAGGAAGCGGAGGAAATGTCAAAAGAAGTAAAAAATAGCCTTAAGGAGAGGTAAGAGAGAAGTGAAATACGGCGGGGTCATCGCGGTAGTTACGGATAAGTTCGCTAGAAACACGGTTGGCAGGAGTCCTTATGTCAGCCAGGCGGATCCAATGAATCACGTTTAAGATGTTTTAAAAATAAAGTGCCCGGGTGCGCGATTTGTCAGCGGTGCATCGACGTCGCAACCCATAGGCGGCAGCACCTGCGAATGGAATGGCGCTCTAACAGATTGACACAATGCACGCTCGAGGACGCTAACGATAAAGGTCGACAATATTTCGAGTTTAGATGCACCGGCAGATACTTTTGACACCTGTCGAGTGGAGCTGAGAGGGTTGATGGGTCGTCTCTCCTAAGTTCCAAAGGGAGAGAGCTCTTCTAATGTATATCGGACCCTAGAGATAAGATAATCAAGCGTAGCGACGGACCTCCATGACCTCCGATACAATTAGGATTCTTGGATGGGGATTTGATGCAGAAGGGAGTAAAGAGATCTATGCCAAAGAAATATACTATAAAACATAGAAGTAAAATTACAAGAAAGACATCTAAATTTTTAAAATTCAGCAAAAACCCCAAAAAGATTATTTTGATAATTTATCGAATAAACAAAACACGAGGGTTTAGCTTCCATTGAGAGCATTAGATTTATGTATTTTAATTATTAGTTAATATTTCCAAGGTATTTATAATATTTCCACCTCTTCAGCGACTTGTCTTTTTAACAAACTCTTAAAAAAATCAAACTCAAACTTTTAAAAAAATAAATAGCAATACATGGTTTGAGTTTGGTTTAACAAACCAAACTCAAACCATGTATTGCTATTTATTAACTAATATAAATGATTTTTGAAAATTTGATGCAAAATTTACAGCTACAATTACCTCGAAGATAACAACTTCAATTTTGGGTAGAGTTGATATAACGATAGGTATCATTGGTAATGCAGCACCAATTCGTTTCTTTCTATCAAAATCTTGAGACCAAAACGAGCTATCAAAAGAGGTCTGAATAGCTTTGATGTTAAGGAAATAATGAATCCTCCTAAATTTAAATACATCGTTCTGTTATAGCCCACCGACGAAAGGAAAAAAATGATTTTTGATAGTAATTCATAGTGCTTAGATGTCCCTATACTTCATTTTCTGCGCTTTTTTGTTAAATCTTGATTCATGGATTGCGCTAGCTAAAAATATTCTTTCGCAATCAAAACTAATTTTCTTTATGTTTGGTTTCCACTGCATAGCGTACTCAGTGTGTACCAATTTAAGATAGTACACGGTATTAAGGCTCCTTTGTATTTACGGTTAAATACCTACGGAAACAGCTTGTGATCCTATTCTACATTGTGAATAAATCTGCAATTACAGTCTTGAGAAGAAATATACTCTTTTCGTTAAAAAATAGATTTTCCTAGCTAGAACACATAAACTTCTGATACTTCGGATCGAGGCCAGAGAGGCTACATAATACAAAGGGCAACAATAATATTTTTAATAGTGGAGATAAGCTTAATTCAAGAGCTCGGTAATACTGAACAATTATTCATGAATACTTGGTGATGCGAAATATTAATTTAATAAAATTCTGGACTGCATCTTACCCTAAATTGTATATAACTTTTAGATCGAAGTACTTAGAAAGTTCAAGTATGAAAGACGGTAAAATTCATTATAACTTCAAAAGAGGGCCTAATTTAATTTATAATATCCTATAAAATTATAAAAGCTATCCATAACTGTTTCTTCACGTGATTTGAACTTTACTTCTAGTATTTTAGGGTTACAGAATAAAGGAGCTATTTGTGTCACAGAAGGTCTGATTCCTGCTTCTCGTTGTATAATTTACTAGAAGAAAATGTTTCAGCAAAATCTTCCATGCCTAAATTCTCCAATGTCTAAACAGTAGCTACCATTCTAATCAAAGTTATCAAAATGAATAAAATTATGACATGATGATAAAATCCGTGACATTTTTGCTGAATTTTTGCTATGTGCTGTTTGATTGAAGATATAGAATTTATAAGCTCTTTAAAATCGGGAATCGAAAAATCAAAGTAATAGTTCAAAACTTACTAATTAAAAGAGATTAATATTCTTGGCTAGTATAAAAATAATCACCTAATTTTGCTCTAAAAGAGATTCAAAGTGAAGGAGAACGGAAGTGATGAAAATTTTATTTATGGTTATATAACTCGGGAAAAACAAATTTCAGAGATAAACCAAACACTTTAAATCTAAATAATAATGATAAGCAATATATCATATCAAATTCTTTAAATACTGGACTCTTTTGGTGAATGGTTTTCCAGATTACATGCAAAATCAATAATGTTTACTGTTATCAATAATAATGATAATATACGAGGAATATGGTAAATTTATGCATATGAACAATTTTCGATTCAACTTAATAAATATTTTAGCTAAGCTTATAATACAATTAATTTTGAAATGCCTAAGTCAAATGTTATTAAGCACCTTACGTGCTCTATCTATGACTGTACCTGAGAGTCACCTTTCGGCGTATAGCAGTGGGTGCATGAACCATGACTCTTCTTCCCCAATCAGCTTCCTTTTCGCGAAATGTTTGCGGAAATAATGAATCCTTGGAGCTACTCGTTCTAAATACTGTTTCCCTGATTTCCTCACAGCATCTTAACTACCTACCAAACAGGGAGAACTCATTATGTTGTCTACCTCTTCTATTCTCTCTGAATTATTTTTTATAAATATTAACTAAGATTTTGTTTAAATCGTCCTTCTTATAAAGATTCCCATCCTAATGTACCAACTATGACACAAAAGTTAAGGGAAAATTAAGCACAACTGCCTGTTGATTGATGTGAAATCAAACATTCTTTCTCTACTAATCCCTGCAAAATGAGCTGAGAAGAAATCTGAAGCTGTTAAGAATCCCACGATAAACCCATTATTTAGTATTCAATTAAGTGAATCATAATATTGAGTTTTTTAAGGTTCATGTCAACATTGAATGAACCACCATCAAATATCTTCACAATAATCTTAATGGGGTGTAAAATTCAGCGAGTTCATCCTATGAAATAATAATTAACAATGGAATTTTTATGAATAAATGAAATATTACGATCATAAAATCCTACCAATTGAAGTCAACAAAAAACTGATATACAATGCTTACAAAAATGGATTTAAATTAAGGATAAACGTTAATATATGTAAATGTATAATAAATATCTCAGCTCTTACGTGCAATTGTACAATTTCTAAGGGAGATATCTGTATCTTAGTAGTCAATAACTTTGTTTTATCAAATATACCAATGGAAATACATAATCCCAAGCTTAGGAAGACACGCACAAGGAGAGCATAGTTTTTACTTGGTTTAACGCTTTTTAGAGTAGCTCAGCTTGTGCGTTTGTGTGCCGATGGAGTCTGGACGAGTGTGAATCAGTCTTAAGGGAGATTAGGGCGAGGGAATGAACCATAAAGGCACGTGGCCAATGGAATACGAGATACGGTGTTTTGGAAGGGGCAGAGGCAGGTGTGATTTAGTGGAGCGAAGCTGCGTCTAGCTCCGGATATATTGGAATGGGGACCATTCGCTCTACATGGAACCGTGGAATAAATGTTTCTCTCCGACTTGGAAGTTAAATGAGACCTATCCTTGGGTGTTATCACCAAAAAAATCACCCGAAAGTTGACAGTGTTACATGGGTGCCTCGGAGGTGTAAATGTGTGTCACTATGGTAAATAAATACCCATCTCATTCCTCGACGCCTTCAGAAAATATTGCTAAAATTTCTGGAGTATTTTTTCGGATATTTCTGACTGTTAGATCTCTGTTAGCTGCGTTTCTCAAATTCTATGGTCCCAAGTCTATGCGTTTTCAAAAAAAAAAACAAGTCCCATCTATGTGCTAAGGGCTCGTTTCACTGATTGATGAAATGAAATATTTTACGAATCCTTAGTTGTTTATTTATAGCAGTGAACTGGATCCGGAACTTTTTGCAATTCAGCAGATAATTAAAAAATACCAAGTAAAAGGAAGAAAGGTACTACTACCTGCTCAAATTCTGTCATACAAGACCATATGTCCCACTAGCGAGACGCTTCCCACCAGTTGGGAAAAACTTAATTCCCAATTTACTTTGGAATTTTTTTTCTCTAACTCTCGATGTAACAGCGTATTCTGGATTTCTATTTTAGCTAGCTGAACAGAACTAGCAGAATAAAAAGTGGATGATCAGCCAAACAAAATATTTTTCTGTAAAAAAAATTGTCTTCATAAAATTGTGAAACTACTGGCATTCCTCACTCCGTATTTTAGCTAATTATAGCAAAAATATGGGTTAAGTAAATAATAACAGAGTTTTAGGTAAGTAACAAAAGGGTTTGGAAACAGTAATCTGAAAAGAATCAACACCACTAAAAATTGCTAAAATTTCAATAACCAGTGATAGTAATAAATTATTTGCAAGAATAGTGCAAGTAATAAATTCTTTGGACACACACATATGATTCTTATCCCCGGAGCTCATTCCAAATTTTCTATTTTTTCTATATCGATCAGAAATCTCTCAAATTTTACGCAAACCTATCTTTTATCCCGTCAATCTAAGCTTATATGAATATAGAAATATTTCGTGTTTATTTATTCTTTTGTAACCAGGGAGAAGAATAATGTTGAGAAAACAAGTTCGTTATAAAGGAAGAAAGGAAAACGGTGAATAAAGCTTTTCCTAGAAACATCTTAATAAGGCCAATCAGCTCTTTTTCTGAAAAACCCCGTTGCTAACATTCTTTTCTATTAGATCCGTACGAAAATTATTCTGACCCTCCGGATTCTATAGAATCCCGTTTTTCAAACCCTCCGTTTAACCATGAGGTGATAAACAGCAACATAAAAGAAACTGCAGTGGGGTTCCTTTAGCACAGAATGTGGACTCTCCTAATTTAGAATATTAACGGAAAAAAAGAAGAATAACAGGAAATTTGAACATCCGATCTTAATTTAACAAACCATCTTTCAGTATGATCAAACAACGGCAAACATAATTTGAGCACAATATTTTTCTCTTTTCATCAGTGTTGCTAAAACCTTCGAGTTCAAATGAATGTGAATTATAGCAATGCTGCTGATTGATAGTGTGATGATATTGAACACAAAGATTCGCAAACATTTTATTCAAATTTATATTAAAGTAAACATCACTCTTCTGTACACCATACTAACAACAGACATTTATGGGACGATAATTTTTACATTCATCACATAGTAAAACAATGAATACACTACATATATACTGTATTAGTATTATGATTAAACATGCTTCCGTAGGAAGAAGGCCTACCACCAGTAGATACTTGACAAAATAGTCTCACAAAGAAAGGATTCATGCTAATGTAGGACATCCCCAATTTATTACAACCTTTCTGACTCTATTTACTTTAAATCAAGGCAATATCTTCAAGATAAAACTTTTTCTATCCTAAAACTCAGAGTTAGTGAGTCTTACAATGGACAGTATTTTGTTGATTGTGCCTAGATAAAAACTGCACCAAATTCCCTGTTTATTGAAGACATAAGTTATTGCTTTTCCAAGTTTAAATTATTTAACTTGTGTAAAGACATATTCATATCATCCACATATTTATGGTTAATATTTTTCATTTTTCATTATATGAGACAATCGATAAAAAAGTTATTATTTGAAAATTATTATCAACGACTTTAGTCTCTAATGAATGTGAATTTATTTTATCATACTACAAACCAGAAAACTACGCCACCTAAGGAGAGGAAACAAAACAGTTACAAATAATTATTCCTGTGTATAGAAATGTTAGTTTAAAATTGGGATAAGGTGTGGATGACAGTTGTATTGGAAATTTAGCCCATTATGCGGTGCGTCAGAACTGAAGAACAATTAAATTTTTATTCGCTCATTTGATTGCATTAATTTACACTTCCCAAATAGAATAAGTTCAGTACTGAGCATCAAAAAATATTGTCCACTGTGAGACTATCATTGAAAGAGCGTGGGTTTTAAACTAAAGTAGGAGATGACATTCAGGACGGCTAGTGATAAGGTTTGGAAGACGTGTTATGTAAGAAATTCCCAGAAATGATGCAGAGGATTTGAATTATTAATGGTTTTAATCTTGAGATTAGTATTGTTTCTTATCTTACTGATCTTTCAAGTGAACACGTACAAATAGGTCCATGGGTAGTGGGAATAATACTGATGCGTCCCTTGATTACTGTTTGGCCCCGAAGTCGCGGCGGCGCGCGCCTTCCTTTTACCTACGCCCCTAAACGAAAGAGAAGAAAACAAATGAATTACTACTCACAGCTTCCGCCGACATCTAAGCTCATGCCGAAAGGGGGAATCTTATCCGTGGGTTTCCAAGACAACCCAATCGGAGGGAGAGACTTATCGCCTGAATAGAGAGCTTGTGACATTTTAAATGTTCATTAACAGCGGAGAAATCTCCCCCTGAAGGAGTTTCATACATACATCGACAAAATAATCACAAAAACGTATAGAGGAATATAATGTTTACATGTGACATCGGAAATATCTATAGGCGAAGATGTGAGAGAATATGTTTTCGAATTTGAGCCTTGTTGAAGTAGCTTCAGAATCATGCTGCTTGTGAGATGTAGCCTCTCGTCATGCGTCCATTTTTCACCCAGTCGCACTTCTTTCTCACCATACATACGAGTAATTTTTTCATATCCAAAGTAATGTTTTTCGTCTCAAATTTATCCTAAGGTTTTGTTCATTTCTTATCTCCAATTTTGAGTTGTTTACAGTAATGAAAATTCACATAACTTATCGAATGTGAAACATGCACATTACATGAAAAAGGAACATATAACAAGAGATAAAAATTCAAGGTATTAAAGTGCGTATAGGTCACTTTACGTTGATGGTTGTTAAAAAATCATTTTACAGCTAAATTCGAGAAATCCAAATTATTAAAAATTCAAATAATTACATCTAACTAAATTAGAACAGGTCTAAATGAAAGGGTATTATGATTGAGCCTCTTGAGAAAACTCGATTACAGGTATAAATCGATGCCAAGCAGTCATTTTTTCGCCTCAATCAGTCGTGCCTTAAGTAATAACAAGAAATGAATATTTATGTTTTACTTTATACTAAAAACAATAGAAGAACATAAAAACAAGAAGTCTTCCGAGGCGGTCACACAGTATGACAGCGGTATATCTCATGCTTACTCGCTATCAATAGTTAAATTGTGCTTTCAATGCCTTTCTTCCGTTAAAGAATTGAGATACTGAGGGATGAAATATGTAATAGGTAAAGAACTCTATCATAAGGAAAACTAGGTTATTAATCATGGAATCCCATGATTAATGACCTTGTCATTATTATTAACATATGCTCTCGAGTCAAAGACGCACCTTTTATGCGTCGTCATAGATTCGCAATCTAAAATATGATATTGTGAAGCAGGTATCGCAGAGTAAAGTTATTTTTACTATATCGTAGATTAAGATAAATAAATTACACGCTTCTTACGATATTTTGCTTTATTAAATACCTATCGAAAGACAAATAAGTAGTTAACAGTCCTTAGCTACCATCATCACCACGGGGAATAGCATTCGTCTTAAGATTACATTATTATTTTTTCCATTTATGACTCCCAAAACTTGGCGCGTCTCACGAGACATATTCGTAAACTCGAAAATATACGATATTTACTAATTTGGGAGTCTCTTCTAATGGAAAATTCGCGAACCACCCTGCATCTTGGATTAAATGGCACATTTCTTCGGCAAAGTAAGGAGAGTGGTCTATATTTACAGTTGAAATGGGCCGTTTTTTTCGAACAAAAATACCTGAAGATGGAGCGTGGTCTACATGGGAGTACATACCGGTTAGGCGCACGCGATGGACAAAGAGTCATCTATCGCAGTAAATGCGCATGGAAAATGAGGGACACAATGAGGCGGTCGAAAGGAATAAAAGCGGAAAGCGACGCGCACAAAGGACGGCGATAAGACACGGTCGCAATCGTGAAATTCTTTTCTTCTCGTCTCGTACGTCGCTCGCGAGAGAGAGCGAAGAGAATTCGATTTTCCGCCATTCCAATGGATTCCAAAAGAGCAGAACCAAGGGGATCATTTGTATTCGCCTGCT
This sequence comes from Pachydiplax longipennis, assembly GCA_036926295.1. NCBI lineage: Eukaryota > Metazoa > Arthropoda > Insecta > Odonata > Libellulidae > Pachydiplax > Pachydiplax longipennis. The sequence goes on from JAVFKF010000012.1 coordinate 27,328,877, forward strand.
CGATTCCAGACTAAAATAAAGATGTCCTCGTCATATAGTTATTTCCCCGCCGTAACAAGCGAGCCGTGGACGAGATTTCGTGGGTCCAGAATGGGAAAAGAATGTGAATGAGTGAATGGAGGAGTGAAGAATGAGCTTCTTCTTCAATTCACTCCGTTTAAGATAAGCGACTGTGTTTACATTTAGGGGGGGCATCTTGCGTCCGTGAGATGAAAAATGCATTCGCTATCGTATGTAAATAGAGAAATGCTTCTATTTCGTAACTGAGAAAAGTAAAACAGCAATTAAAAAATACTGGAATTTGCCAAAAAAAATTCGATATAATGACAACGAACTGGCAGATCGCGAGCATGAATTATATTTCTGAGATCTTTCGTAAAAGATCTTTCAAAAACAATAAAAAAGATAAATTATAAGATGAAAAATATTTTTAAATACATAATAAAATGAGGTAAAGAGATATCATTCATGAGTACCATGGATAATTTTCTAAATGAAAATATTACAAAGCCAAAAGAAGGTGAGAAAGACGAGGGCGAGGGTGTCTCCATAGTTAAATGATAACAGAGGGTTATACATTTCAACTGAATACTATCCAAATACTATCATTAAATCTTTGGCTTTTTAAACATTTATTATGATTAATGAAAGCAACCATTATGCTTTCAGGGTTATGTCAGGATAATACTACCATGTAATGAAAGAAATGTTTAATATCGAAGTTTAGCACGAGCAGGATTGGTAGGATGAGCTCTATGCTCATTCATATTCATATTAAAATATGCCATTGGCGTAATTTGAATAATATCGAATAGTGTTCAGCCTGAAGCGGAATTTTTTTATCAGTCTATTGATTCACTAGTCGTTGAGAACGCCAAAGAAGTTTTCCCGACTCCTAAGAAAATAGGAGTAAATAATAAATACGTCTGGGAAACATATAAATCTTCGGATTCTCATACGGTTAACAATAGTGAGTCCTAAGCATGAGAAGATACATAAATACAAAAATGATGTCACGGTAAAAGTTGTCTTTCATTTTGGGTATAAAAGTTTCGTATCAGCTTAAAGATGATGTCAAACGATTAGTTGGCAAATGTTACATCTGATTGTGTGTGAAAATATTAAATTAACAAGAAAATCCGACGGAGTGAACCCCGAGTTACAAGGTTTTATTAAAAATCGACATTGGGAAGAAGGAATGGAAATTTCAAATACAGACCGTACTAAATAAGCAGCGGAATTTCCAGAAAACACTATTGTGTAAAGGTCTTTTTAAATGCGGAAAGTAATTCCCCCATCTATATTTCGTATTTATATGCACCTTTCTTTCCTAAGGATTCAGGAGCCAAAATTTGGCAGTCAAAATCACAGCACATCCTTTTGAAATTCGAGTCGGAATCGATTACAACATTCTTCGCCCGGCAAAGGAGAGGGAAATCCGAAAACGTCATATTTACCAGAATTATCTGCGAGCCCAGAACTCGGCATTCAAAGCATCGGATTGGAATTGGATGTGGGAAGAGAGAGCAGAGGGAGGAACGCAAGTGAAAGAAGGTGGTGGGGGGGCGCAGAGAGGGAGGGGGGTTTCGGCGGTGTCAAACAGACCACAAGGTGAGCGACTATGTTCAGGTGGGGTGGAGCCAACTAATGATCCTCTCATAAGAAACCTCCTTGAGCGGCTGGTTTGCCAAACCTCTCCGGCAAGGTCAAGAGACCTTCTGGAAGCGTCGTTGGAGCACTCGGAGGGTGCCACGGCAGGCGATGAGAGCAGACGGCTTGGTGTCGCTCCCACAAGAAAGGAGAGGTCGCGTTTTTCTGCTCGATTTTATCGGATCTCCGCTACGCCATCTTAATCGCTTCAAATCTCTTTGTCGTCCTCGCCCGCCGCCTTTGATCTTTGACGGGGAGCGGCTCATCGATTTCAATTGTTCCCGACGAGGGGATCCCCGCGCCCACTGGTGCAAGAGTATCTCGTCTCCGAATCGCAGTTCTCGACCTGTAAATATTTTATTTCAAAGCTGACGCTCGTATGAAATATCCTGGAGTAGGACAGAGGCTTTCGACCGTTAGCGATGCTCCTTTTGAGAGCTGAGCGTTAGTTGGCCATCTTGAGGGCGCATCTAGTACTTGAGACACGGTGATGGAGTGAAGTGCTCGGATGAATATGGCGTGATGCATCGTACTTCGGATGGAATGGCCGCGACAAAGACTTAAACGTTACTAAAACGAAATCCGATGAGATTGTTGGAAGTAGTTGAAGCATAAATTTAGACTGTATATTTGCATAAATTTTGTTCACAATGTATGGTAGATTATTAGTATTTCGTGCTACCCCGGCTGGTTTGCAATTGTAGGAAATTGAAGAATAGGTTGAAATAAGCGTCGTCTTTTATTATAATACTTCTACAAAAATATAAAAATAGAAAAAATAACTGCTAATGGAGAAATCCATCGAACATGTACGTCATGATTATTAGAGAAAGTGAAAAATTCCAAATCTCCTGTGAGAACTATTGATATAAAGAAGATATAAAATGGGTTTTCTGCGTAAAACTAGAAAACTATCCAAATTTGTTGCCAAAGTTTATGTAAGGATAATTATTATGACCACCAATTACGGTTATCTAGACATTTCATTCTTTTCTTTGACAAGTAAATGTCCCATTGGGGGTAAATATGATGATCAATCTATTGGAAAGGGATATGATGTTGGAAATGCTGAGCTAAGAGTACGCCTGAAATACCTAAATGTAAGCAATTGAGAAAATTGTCGATGGAACTGGGACTCGAACCCTGATCTCCCAATTCACATTTTTTAGCGAAGTAGGAGAGACTTGCATGCAGGATGTTTAACCCAAAAGTCCATTTTAGAATTAAAATAACTTTATCTTATAATTAAAAACTGATTCCTGCAATGATTTAGTTCCTCGGAAACTTACATTATTTAACAAAAAACGGATCTCTCTCCGTCTCACTCCATAAAATAAATACAAGGATAAGAAAAGTTATGGATTCCTGGATGGGCTTCGTGCTTCGGGGAACAAATTCTAAGAGGATTCGGTGGAAATATGCAAGAAATACGTACGCTACGTAATACGTGAGAAGCTCATTCATTAACATAAAACGTCACACGTAGAACTTTCGTTGTGCAGACAAGAAACGCAGATACAACGGTGACGGATATTCCTCATCGAGAATAATTCAAAAATATAAATAAAAATATTACAGCTTTATATTCAAAAACGATGCTTCTGAATATAAAACGAATTAACAAAATCGAAGAAAAATGGAAACCGATAGACGAAGAAAACAAGACAAACACTGTAGAAATGCTGAGGCCATGATTTAGATCCTTTTAACACTTATCACTCTAAAAACGAATTGGATGAATTAATTTTAACATTAAGGGAGCTCAACCCTATTCATAACACGAAAGGGTTTACATAAAGGATAAACGGTTAAGAAAAGGAAAGAAAACTAATTCGCAGGTTTCTTGGAAGTGCACATAATTTTGATTTTGCTCGGACTTTTTGGCACGAATTCGCTTTAGCATAGCTTATAAATTTGTTACATGAACGCGCTATTTACGACTTCCAGTACATTATGGTGTCTTCCTTAGCTGGAGGTATGGGGAATCGGTGAACGGCAACATAATTCCTGAGCTCTACTGGAAGTTTATAGCTATATATATTTCCTAATCTGAAGATCAAAGGTGAGATGGCAGGGCTACTAAAGAATTTACTCAAAAGCTGGCCGAATTAATTGAAGGAGGTGGATATATTTCTCATTAAGTGTTTAATACCGACGAAACCTGCAAGTTTTGGAAAAAATCCGAGCAAGACTTTCGTAGAGAAATTCCAGCGGAGTTAAATTTTAGCGGAGTTTAGGTTCCTAAAAAGTAGCATGACATTTTTATTTTGCAGTAACGCTTCAAAGGATTCCAAAGTGAAACCTCTACTTACAAATCAATCTCTAAAAAAAACTTTCTGAAAATATTAAAGACTTAAATACACTTCTAGTTAATTTGATGACGAATAAAAGAGCCTGAGTGCAAATCTTTCCTGTATGACTCAACAAATATTTTATTCCAAAAGTGTGGCTGTTCATTCTTTCCTCCTAATACCAACGCTAACACAACCCAATTCAATGCTTGTTGGAAATCAATTTTATCTGAATCTGTTCAAATTCAAGGCAACGAATCTGTAAGGCTGAATCTTCCACGTCAACTATAGTATGGGACGGACACTGGAGAAGTTTTTACCGATTTAGACTGACTACGAAGCCCAGAGCAAAGGTGAAGTGATGGAGATTGTTCAAACAGCCATTGATTTCAGAGAACAATAATAATATCCTACTCACTGCAAGCTTGATTCAAGGACGTTTTCATCTGGATTGTGAACTGGAAAATTATTGTGGAACCTTCCATATTTATTATAATTTTAACCGATGTCCCTCAATGGCTTTTAAAATTATGATTATTAATGATACAACTAGTAATCAGAGCATTTACTAGTGTTTACGTCATTTTCTTTTCATTTGTAAGCCGCCAAACCTCCAAATAACAGTCCTAAAAAGTGCTGTAAATTGTATACGAGAATATTCAATTATATAATAAATTCCATAAATGAGAAAGATTACTCAGAAGGCCATTAAAAGATTAACTGAAGTAAGGAAGTAATAGTCGGTAGTCTTCCACCCTTTTAATCTGAGGAACGAAAAAATACGCTTCTTGATTTAAGCTAAATGCAAGAAGGAATAAATCGCCTTAAAACGTGAAAGAAAACGAGACCCTTTCTTTCGAGAAAATCATCATTAGCAGTAGAATTTGAGTCAAGATCCTAAGGAATCACCGTGTCCTCGCGTAAAAGGACAAAAAGTACATTAAGTTTGCGTGTTCGGAGTTGATTTACGAGGTGGAAGATATAGCTGTAAAAGAGGAGTATTTTTAACGTTACGAATAAACATCCGCTTTTACCACTATATAAAGCTGAAACAACAAACATATAAATCAGTTTCGGGCAAAGGAAGTTGATTAGATCGTAAATTCACATCTCTGGATCGATTCTCGAGAGCTTATCCCGAGATACCATCTCAAATTTTCGCCGACATATTCAGTACAAACGGATGAAGTGAAAACATGCGATTTTTAAAGCTGGAAAAAGATGGGGAAAGGAGTGGATGTCGGCCGATTAAAAATACACCGTTCTCCCGGAAGCGGATGATTTCAGAATTAGGAGAGTCGAAAAGTGAATCCTTGGGGAAGATAGAACGCTAACAAATGACGCTCTCCACTGAAAAATTACTGCCGCTTATGCTTTCCGTATCAGATTTTCCCATTCCTCTCTTCCACGCGGAAACGAATGGCTATTTCCTTTTATTCCTAAAATACTCTCAGTGCGGTAAAACAAGGTGAGGGAAAAATGTGACCGTTCAGAATTTTATTTCATGCCAGAAACGTGCAGCAATGCTTGTTTCTGAAACGTTACGTTCCTTAATGCTGAATTAGATATTTTTGCGGTTTTTCATGCGTAATATGTAATGCTTAAAGACTGTGTTACTCAAAAGACTGTTTTCGAGTTATTTTAATATTAATTATATACTTAATTATACTTAATTAATAATAATATTAATTATACCTTAAATACTTAATAATAAGTATAGATGAAAAATTGCTTCCAGGGTGTTTCACCCAGGGACATATTAGCCAGAGACATTATACCTAAAGCTTTTCACCCAAGAGATATTTCGATTGACGATTAATGATAAAACATACCTAAATACCATTCTTAACTTGTACCTAAATACCATTCTTAACTTATCATATTTATATTGTATTCGCTTTTGAAATATCTATTGCTGAAATATCCCTTAGATAAATATTTTTTGAGTGAAATATATCTCAAGTGAGCCTACTCTTGGGTGAAAAATCCATGATTGAAAAGTCTGGGAGTAATATCTCTGAATGAAAATTCCCTTGGGTGTACCTTAATGAACTTGGAGTCCTTTGGAGAAGTCTTTAGAGGGAAAAGTCTTTGGGTGAAGCGTGCGTTGGGTGAAACGCATTTAGTTAAACGTCCGGACATCGTTTAAATGTCTTGCAAGTGTATCGTTCAAACTTCCATTTAACTGAAAGAATATAAAAGCCATGAAAATAGTAGAAAAACTGCTGATCATTTAATATTTTTACATGTAAATACTCCACATTCAGCATATTGTTGGCCATATTAATTATCTTTGCAGCGGTTTGGTAGAAATAGTTTAAATTAAACTCATATTGTTTAGCCTAAAATAAGAAAAATAAGCATACACTTTTCAGTTTTCAAATTGGGTATAATATTCGTCTTTGAGATATATAACTGCGTATTAGATATCAAATGAATTTCTATTTTAGGCTAGTATATGTTCATCATCATAATCATAGGTTGGCGATCCTGAGGTTGGTTTGTTGCAGCCCTCCAAGCTACCTTGTCCCCACCCAATCGCTTCATTTCCTCATAATTCTTTGATAGTAGCAATTTAATTCCTCGCATGATCTGATCTATGTCTTCCTCTATAATTTCTCTCTCCCGCCATTCCTTCCAATGCCATCTTCAGCCTTAGTTTTTACTCGTTCGTTTCCTCTATCTGAACTGTACCTTGATTTGCAGGTTGCAGGACCTATTCATTTATTCCTTGGTATCTCCATTTTCCTTAAATCATTCCTTTGTATAACCATATCTCCATTGCAATTATAATGCGTGAACAGCTGATTAAGTACTCTATTTCCTACATTTTCCGATTCGTGTATGTTTAATTGGATTCTTAGGTTTAAATTTACATTTAAAGTTCAAGACATGATTGCTAGTAAACTCCCCAGTAAAACATTGCGGAAGTAAATTTAAATTTCTTAAATATACGTTTATTATTATTAAATAAATTATACTTGGCACTTGTAATGCTAAAAAATTCCATATTGAAAAATTCTATATTGGCCTTAATTCCCCGTGTTTACTCATTAAAATGCATTTGCTCGAGACACATTGTTTACATTCATACAATTTTACTAAATACTTGCATACTTTATCACAATTTCGAATTAAATTCGATGTTCTACGACCAAAATATGAATATTTACCCAATTTTCTTTTCTTTGGTATTTGCCTCGGTTTTGTATGCGAATTATTTCTAACTGAATCTAATCTATCAAATAATCTGAAATTATATAAATGCGGCAAGGAATGAAAACGAACTATATGTACATTTTAATAGAAGCAATTCAGCATGTTCTAAAATCGAACCCAGTGCTAATACTGTATGAAAACTTCACAGCCTTTTTATCCGTGTTGTAAATGCCAGGTATGCGAAATTTTGTCGAAATCGATGCAATGGTCTAGGTCAGAGGTGGACAACCTACGGCCTTTGGGCAACATGTGACCTTTTCGGCCGTTCTATGCGGCCTTTTAGTCTCCTGAAACTTCTTGTGTTTAAATAATTTCGTTCTCCCTAGCTAATGATCCCAAGTGAATAGCGAAGTGTTTCAAGTGAAGCATGAAAACATTTTCCTATCTAAGTTTCCTCAGTAAATGAATTCCTCTCATAAAATTTCGATATTTAACTTGATGAATGAAAGCAATACGGGAAATAATGGCTCGATGGATGAGGCCGAACGCTAAATATGTCTTTCAAATGGAAAAAGTTCCCTGCCCCTGATCTAGAAGAAACTGTCCGTAAATATAAATTTGCTGAGAGACATACAGAGAAACTACAGAAAATATACATATACAACTACCCAATTCTAGACCTCAGAAAGAACAGAAACAATCGGGTTGCCATTTACGGAGGTCTACATGTAAATTAAATGAGTAAATAATAAGGTAAATAATAAATCGGAAATTATGAAAAATCTCAGTCACCTATCAGAGGAATATCTCCCCCATGTCTATCTATCGTATTCCAAGGTGACTTCGTAATTTCATATTAATGATAACGTAAGATCATTCTTCACGAGAGATACTTTTTAGAATTCCATATTTTCAACCGAATTTCAGAAATAAATAGAAACTGTTACATAATTCCACTGTATGTATTTTTATATTCAAAGGAATCTTATAAGTTTCTCCATTTATCTCTGCGTGATAAAATACTTTATAATATGTAAATACTTTGATGTCAGTGGAAATAGGCAAAAGCTTACACTCCATTACCTTGCCTCACATCATCTAGAATATCTCTTTCGATGATAGATATGTTGACAGTATTATCTAGAATAATTTAACGGCAAAAGACTTCAATTGTATAAAAGGTGGGAAGTTTAAAAAAGGAATTTAGTAGAAACATGGTTTGCACGTAATTTTGTTGAACTGTGATAGAGCAAAGGCATTTCAATTGCCTGTGCTTTTGGTATAAAAGCATTAAAACGAGTGAAGCGTGAGGCGCAATGTCTAGATGGAGTGATTGGCGCAACAGGAGTCTACGTGAATGGGTTGTCACAATCATTATGTCAGTGCTTATCAGATTGCAATTTAAGATCGTACGACCGTGAAATATTTTTCCTCCGCTGTCAACCAACTGCTTCAGCGGAGCAAAACACCTGCAGTATCCATTGCATTTACAAGGGAAATCATTGATTGCGTGCCAACGAACTGCGAATATTTTTCCAATTACGATAATATGACAAATGGACGTCAGCAAACGTAAACGTTGAAAGCTGAAACTTCATAATTTCTAAAGAATATCTGAAGATGAAAATACGCATAAACATTAAAAGCGTTGGAATAGAGAACTGGTGACATGCGTCTCTGTATACAGAAATGTGTCTCCATTCCCTGAAACAAAAACTTTTACCCCATGAAATGGAAAAATAAATCATTTTTCTTTTAGTGTCTTATTATGGTATCTTCGCAGTAATGAAATTCGTAACCATTTAATTTTTAGCTGTCATTGACAACTCTGAAGACTGAAAAGGACGATATTGTCAAGAACGTTACATAGAATTAGTTTAATAATGTGCGTATCCTCTTTTGGCAAGAATTCGTAGCTTTTAAACGGCAATAAAATAATTTTGAGAGCCTATAGAGGAAGATCAAAACAAATTTTTATTTATATAATAAAATTATACAGCCATAGGTTACAAGAAAAATTATTAAAAGCGAAAATTTATTTGATTAACGAAATTAATGAATCGTAGAAAATACCCTATTTAGAATACAATATCGTACATATTGTGTCTTGTGTTAGATCAACTGAGGTAGTGGTCAACTAGCTAAGTCGTGGATTATATTTTGTTTCCTTTGTTACAATTTATGCACCAATAGAATCACAATATTATGGAAATAAAACAAATAAAATATTATCCCTATCCTAAATATCTGGACGTATTTTACCCGATATAAGATTCATCGAACGAGAAAATAGCACAATTTTTCAAGAGTCAGCACTCCTTACACATCCGGCTGCGCGTAGGCTGATAGGGACCGATTATGAGAATGCACGCAGACCGGATTAAAGTGTGAGATCTGCTCCTCTAAGTCTAATCACCACGGATAACGCGAACGTGGACAACCACGAAAACACGCAGAGAAATGCCCGCTGCGAATGCTTTGGTCGATACTCGCGTGTTCCTTGCTCGTGTGAACTTGTGTCACGGAAAATTTTCCGGCTCAGACCCTTTCGTGGAGAAGGGAAGGATTAGAAAGGAAGCGAGATAGGAAGATAGAAGGAAAGAAGTGAAAATAGAGAAGGAAAGGCGAGAAAAGAAAATGAAGGGGACCAAAAGAACTTAATTTTTGAGAAAATCCAAAAATCATGAGAAAGAAAATTAGTTGAGTATATGAAATATAGAAAATAATATGGGTAAATTAAGCATTTCGGATTATATTTTTGTACCCTGATTAAATATTGAACGGAATACATGCGTCATTCAGCCTATTTTCTTATCAGTGCGCTTATCTGCATCATTTGTGGAATAATCAATTATTGGACCGGCTAATCCCAACATCAACTTTCCAATTTTTCCAAACATGATTTTCTTAGGCAGTAGAAGTAACCACTACGTCTCTTAAAAACGATAACACTGAACACCTTGAACAGATTTGCCTTGAGGAAAGATCTTGAGGTAAAGATATTTAAATATTACCCTTCAAATTACGCGGTGATTTATTTTATATTTTTAAAGTTCATCCGTTAAGCAAATGTCTTTTTTAGAAAAACATCACCTTACTATAATTGTGAAGAAAACGAACGGAAATCTCAGGAAAAACGACTAAAATAACAACTGATAATCTATACTCATAAGGCAGTTATTTCAATTCTAGATATAAAATTGCAAGTTTATACGGTTGTATCATCCTCCGGTATTGGCAATTCACTTCTGAATTCACTTCACCCTGTGTCATTAGGCTCGCGAAAATATATCATTAAGGTTGCTGCTATATTCTTATCAAATTTTAGGATAGTGCCTATATTTTTACCTATTTTCAATTTGAAATTATTATAATGAGTCTGAATGATATCTAAACAACGGCTACAGATAGTTGGCCCATTGGCTCCGTTGGTTAGAGCGTCGTACATACAATCACGCGAAGGTCGCGGGTTTCATATCCCTTTTTCATTTATGGGTCATTTATTTTCAAATGGGCCATTGATTTTTTACGGCTGCGTTGGTCTGCTGGCTAACTCTCCGACACCGGGTTTGAGTCCCGGTTAGTAGCCTTCTTCCTTTTTTCAGGAATGATTGTACGCATTTTTTAACGATAATGCCAATGATCAAAATGAATGTAATATGGGCCTTCTTGGTTCCATTAAAGAAATAAATATTACTACTATCGAATCATATGTGAATGTGTGAAGATGTCAGTGAAAGGAAAGAGAGAGGAAAAAAGAGGAGGAAAGAGAGAGAGATAGACGGGTATAAATGCGTCTGGATCGGAAGGGTCACGAAAGGGAAAGAGAGAAATGGGGTGAAAGTGAGCTGGACGGAGAATGTACACAAATGCGTTTAAAGGCCAAAAGTAACGAAGCAAAAACGACTGCATCCTTCACTGGTATCCAACGGCAACACGGTGTCTTGATTTGAGTCCGGAAACAGTAGGAGAGAATATTACGATCATTTATGTCAAACATAATGGGATGCTAGAAAAGTACTATTCAATGACCGCCGAGAGCCATGGCTTGGAGAATTCTGAAAAACATTCAATAATTTTACCTGAAAATCCATCTACTAAGTGTAATTTTGATAATCATTTAAAGTTTAAGATTAGATGAATTAAATATTAAGTTTAATATTAGATTAATTAAATATTAAGTATGACGGATAAGCACCTCTAAATTTTCAGAAAGATTTTTCACTGACTTGGACCCTCTATAGCGTCAAGATTCTCTTTAAATCTAAATTTTAATGTGAAATTTGTTATTAGGATAGTTACGTATTTAATGCAATACTCAAAAGGAAATAATGCAATATAGCATGACTTAGTCAAGTACACTTTGTAATTTGTTTGGAATGTATGAAATTAAAAATTTATCTTTATGTGTCACCGATTGGCAAGATGAAAATATACAAAGCCAACATCTGTATTATTTTAATTAAATAGGAATATAAAAGCCGATTGCTTTTGAAAATGAATAATTTCACTGTTCTCTAGTTTGTTATTGTTATTTATTCTTAAGGGAATGGTTAATAAAGAACATACCAACTTGACCAATGACTAACCTATAATACTCCTTCTCCTTTCCCTGCCATTAAACATAAAACATTTGTATAAATTCCCCAAAGTCTCAAGTTAAAACTCCCAAGTTAAATATGAATCGTGGATAATACTAACAAGGAAAACCCCAAATTCGTGGGAAACGGATTCGCTCGAAACTTTCCGGGCACGTTCCTTGCTTAAAAATAGTGGACAAGTGTCCGACATTCAACTCAATGGGCCTTTGTTTATGAAAAATTAAGCCACTGCTAATCAGAGTTAGGCAACCACTCCATTCATTCATCACCATAAAGATCTCGAGATTTTCCACATAGGAAATTATTTTCCTCTATTTTTTACTGATAACTTATCTTATTGGAATTAAATGTCATCTTCTTAACTTCTAAGCATCTTTACCTTTCAGTTAGCATTTACTGTAATATACGTACACGATGTCGCACAGTGGCCTAGAATCGAAAAAAGCTGGGCCAATAGGCTTAAAGTGGTTTTTATGAGCGTGGACCTTGAAACCTAAATCTACATCTACGTATGTATCCTTCAAGCCGTCTTTCGGCATGTGGTAGGAGGTGCATGCACCATGACCCTACTTTCCTAATATATTACTTTCGCGTATCGTTCTCGGAGAAAAATCAATTCTTGAATCGATTTATTCCAGAGTCTGTTTCCCTGATCCTCCTCGGAGTGTTAGAACGGCCTATATAACAAGGAGGACGCATAATATCGGCAACGACCACTGTAAACGTACTCTCTCTGAATATATTAAGAAAATTAAATCTCCGATTGAACCCCTTTTCTTCTAAGGATTCCCATCCTATATCACATAAATTCGATGCAGGTTGAATTTTACGTTTCCATTTCCAAGTAAGCATTGTTTTTATCTGCGTTAAGAACGAGTTTTATGTATCTAGGAGTTTTATTGTATGTCGAAGAATATCGCTGTAAGGTAGGCGAAAACCAAAACTTAGCGAACTGGAGAGAGTGGGTCTTGAAACTTCGCATATATATTCAAGAAATATTGAATTTTAAGTTTCCATATGTTAGTGTTTTTTTTTAAGTTGCGTTAGAAACGAGTTTAATTGCATCTGCTGTGCCGAAGAATATCACTGTAAGGAACGCGAAAACCAGAACTTAGCTCCTGGATGGAGAGCGTGGCGTGAGATGTGTAAGTAAATTCAAGAAAGGTTGAATCCTACGTTTCCGTTCGTTAATATTGTTTTTAGTTGCGTCAGAAACGAGTTTTATTGCATCTGCCATGCTGGAGAATACACCGCTGGCGAAAACCAAAACTTTAGCAACCTGGATGTAGAGCGTGGCGTGAGATGTGTGGAAAGACGAGCGCGGAGGGAGGAAGGTAAATTAAGAACCGAAGTGCTGATGAGGGAAAGGGGGAGGCGGTTCGATTTCCGCGGCGTTCTCCAAATGACACGGTCCAACACGTGTCCCGCCGAAGAGGATTCCAAGAACGCACGTGTGAGCCGCCGTCAACGAAAAAGCACGCGTAAAAAAGCGCGGAACGAGCCAAAGCGTCATTTCTCCCGAAATTTATGCTCGGTCCCGGAACTCGCTTTGAGCGGCGTTTCATAAAACATCGGGAGAAAAAGTCGCGCGAAGAGTGAATCAGCGCCCACACTTTAAATATCGCGGAGATTTCCCATTCATCGTGTGTCGGATCGACGCCTCGCTGTTTACGACCGCCGCGAAAGACACTTTGAAGGGCGCTGGAACATGTAAGGCAGTGGGGCGCACTGGAAAAAAGCGGGAGCGCTTTTATGAGTGGCGAAATGGCCACATGTGGGCGGAGTAATTTTCGGATCTTGAGATCTCTTAGGAGGACGATTTCTGAAGAAATGAGGAAGACGAGAAATTTGGTCGCAGTATGCAGCCGAAATGGAAGTCGATCAGGCGATTTGTGGTCTCAGCATAGAAGTTGCGTTGTAAGCAGTGAGATATGAAAGATGATAATCGTGAAAAAACGGTGGTCGTAAAAAAATTGAATCGAAAATATCCTTTTGTAAATAGAGATAGCGAGGAATGGAATTCTTTGTGTAGATGTCTTCAAGCATATTCCTAAGAATGTTAAATTTTTAGCTAAATTTGCAAGAAAAATAAATGGCTAATAGGAGAGAGAATGTCTATAAGGAAACGTGAAACAAGTAGGGGACTGCATAATTGGGTGATGTATGGATGGAGAATTTGTGGGTCTCAGGACCGCTAAAGCTGCCGTGAAGGTCTATTAATAAGTAATCCTGAGAAATCTTATAATTATAGTATTAATGACTTGCATAAGATAAGCAATAATAAATATATCTCATTTTGCTCTCGGAGGGTCCAATTTATAATCAAAGTTAAGTTAGTCTTAAAAATTAAGGGGCCCAGGAACTAACACTATCGTATATTAAGAGACCCACAAAAATTCGCTGCCGAGTAATTAATAGTGCCGAGATTCACTAGGTCGAATGTAGTATGTATAACAAAGTTTTCGATGAAAATAGCCTCATATGGAATTCACGGGGGATTCCCAGTTTCTTCTGGCCTTCTTTGAATTACCTCCAACCCATTCAAGCAAAACGAAGCCTAACCCGACCAAATACTACTGAAGAATAGACTTCGCATTGAAACAAATGCCACGGTCACGGTATCGTCCGAGATTAGTCTTCTTCTTGATTACATTCATCTCAATAAAATCATGCTTATAGATTAAAGCAAAATCCCAAATATTCTATAATGTGAGTAGTCCTTTAATTCCTAAAAAAAATTGCAGCGGCGTACTTAGAAGAGTACTTCGCGGCGAAGTGGCGATGGCGAAATATCTTATTCTCATTATTAAGACATTAAATACGCAATTCCTTCGAGTTTATACTCTTTGCATATGTCACAGTAATTAAGCTTGAAATTATAAGATAGTTAATTATTGATGAGAGTATCTCCATTACAGTTGAGAGTACCATTGAGTTGGTGGAGAAAAAATAGGAAAGGTAATCGAGGTTGCTAGCTCGTGAATACCATGCGTAATGAAATCGCTCACTTTACGTCTCTTTTCTGCATGCTATTAACAGGTGTGAAACGGGTGTCAAGACGTGAGAAAACATGACCGCTTTTAACTAGACGATCTGTTCGCATTCCTAATGCTGCAAGAAAGAACGAGTGGAATAACTTAATTTCTTGATAACGCCGATCCGCCTGATCTGTGAACTTAGAATTTCTGCCAACAGGAAGAATAATGAATCCTTCTCTTACGAGTTTCTGCAGGAATAACTAATATTATGTCTTCTCAGAAAAATACCATATTTTCAACTGCGGTCGTCACATAATGATCCAAAACCACCCAGCAGCTTTCCAACGACCTCCGAGACAATAAATTAAACATCATAATTTCGCCATGAGTCTCATGACCGTAAAGTTGATAAAACTATTGCGACGTCTACATGAACAGATTCAATGAATAGAGGATAACCATGATATATCACTCCTAAATACATGTTTCATTATATCTAATCCTATTTACCGCACGTCTCTAGTCACCTAAGTGACACATGAACGACTGCGCGATAATATCAAAACTTCTCGATATGCGAGGCAAGTTGCCAGGCCTTACTCTTTGTGCGATTAATTTACATCAGAGGATGTCTTCCTCAACAGAATGAGAGCATACTGTGTATGAATATTCACATCTCAATTATAACAGAAATTGTTTAAAACAATTTACAACAGATAATCCCTGGACTTCATTATTTTCACAGTGAATCATTATATAGAAGATTATAACATTTTCAATGAAATATCGTGCACGTTTACGCTTCATTCCGTGAAGATAGAAGTTACATTTATAATTCGGCATAAGCGCCCTATATTTTTTAAAAGGCTCACTCCATATCAGCGTGATTCCTTGGAAGATTCCCTTGAACTTAGGTTTGGGAATCCCCTTGATGTAACAACGCTGTTTCAGATGAAAGGAGCGATCGCCTTCTTCCAGTGTCTTTGAAGGATTTGCTTCGGATATGACGTGGAGCTTTGAGTAAAAACGGATGCGAAATTTTTCTGCGATTGTCAGATTTATTTATTATTTTCTGCTATAGTTTGACTGCCGCCAGATGGTTGCCCCAACCATTGCTTAGCAACACAACACAAACACACGACATAAAATCCTTTAAACTAGAACGTCTCACAACGATTTACATTCCGAGATAATCTCATCATATTTGTAAAAAATATTAGAGTAAACACAAAGCATATAACTAAAAGATAGGGAATTAAGGTATGAAGAGTTATTAATCAAAGAAAAGTACAGAAAGATTTAGTTCTAATTCCCCAATTAGTTATATTATAACTAGTGAATTCTCCTGTCAAAAATGAAGGTAATAAATTTAATTTATAGAAAAATGTACAATTATTATGCATACATCTGATCCTTCTGAATACAAAACCGTATAAATAATAATTGTTACTCACTAACACAGTGTTCTTATATATTGAAAATGAAAGAGCATCCGAAATGTTTTCTTGTTGTTGAATTATAACATATCCTAAATGTTCTCAAATGATCGAGTGGTTAGTATCCGGTACAGTTTCCAAAGTTTATCCTCAGTTTCCAAAAGGTCATCCAAAAGTGGTTTAAGTCCTGTCCTAGAAAAAATTTTTCGGAAAATTTTAAGTTTCCTGTGACGTCGATGAACGCCGAATTGAACGTCGACGTCATCACTGCCACTGATTGGATACTAAGAAGCTTAGCTACCTAAGTAATTAATCTGCTACTATTGAAGTTATATTTAAACAACCATATCTCGCGAAGCAGTGGAGAGAAACACTTACGATGAAAGTGGTTATTATTTCTCCTATATATTCTTATGAAAGTTAATTTCCACAATCCCTTTTGTCGCCAGGGGGACGTGTAGTTTATAACAGCAAAATTATGCTGATTTTTCGTCTATTTAGTCAGGATTCTCTCAATTTCGACTCGAATACGATATACTACGACCAGAATAAGAATTTGCATTCAATTTCCTTTCTTCTGGTAATTGTTTCGATTTTGTAGGACCACTATTTCTGATTTAATTCTGTATAAGAAAAAAGTCCGTAATCGATCAAAATGAACTTTACGTGCACTTCTTGTGGGAGTGTTTTTGAGTCATCCAGAGTTGAACCAAGGCTACTATGAACAGACAAGAACGAGATTGGGAGAATATTTGGGTTGGTAAACTATGGTTAAGCATCCGAGGCTTTTCTGACTATTTATCGAAAATATTCAAGTACAAGTGTTTAATCTGCCGTTTCAGGCTTCTAATTTTTGTTGAAATGCATAAATTTGCGATTCGTATTATTTAAAATTAAATTTCTCTTTCACTCTTTCCATGCTTATTGGAATTCATAGCATGGACGACACCACAAGACGTACGCAAGTATGTTTTGTTTCTACAGATAGAAATATAGCGATACATAGGTCGATAACAAGGTAGAAATGCTAGCCAACTCTTTTCTAATGTACTGCTGTTCGTGAGGCGAATGGAAGATCTATCGACATTGAAAAACTATGATTCCTGAGTAAGATGCCACGTGATGATTCCTGCAGTTAGGTTCGTCGTCTTTACCCGATCGCAACTTTTTGATTGTGTATTGTTTTTGATGATTCCAAAAGATCCATTATTTTGCAATCTTTTTCGAGACGCAAGACACGAACTCTATGATTCTTCATAAGCTCTGGTAATGATTATTGATGTTGTTTTTCTGAATAAATATTCGTTTATGTCCTTGCACAGATTTTCGTAAGATTAATATAGTTATGAATAAGGTATACCACATAAGTGAAGAATCTAGCTAAATAATTTCCACACGCTATGAATGCGGAGTTACATGAGCCTTTGAAGTATGCCTTCATGAAATAAAAGGACTATTATCATCGCTTTCTTTTAGCAATTGAAATCAATGGGGAACAAAAAAGTAGCAATACAATATGTAATTGATTTTTTTTACAGAGCACATGTTTGATGATAAAATATGTGATTCTGTGATATGTGATAAAAATATGTGATAAAAAAACTACCTTTAATTTTATACTTTTTAATGTCATTATAATGATCGTTAGCAACAAAATCAGGAATAAGGAAGATAAACACGATTTCTAAGCAATTCTCTATGGGTTCATATACGAACGAGGCTAGTTTAGAAAATGAAATTTAGAAATAAACTTTCTTACACTTATATTTTCCAACCATTATGGAGTAGCCCTATGATTTTGTTGATAAGTTATAGTGAAGAATTTGATTTTTAGATTTAATTTTTTACAAGATGATTTTACAAGATGGTTAAGATAATTTGATGCTCTACTTTACTGAAGTTACACATCAAAATAAAAAATTTCAGAAATTCCATTTTTTATTGTCCTGGATACATTCTAATTCTTGCTAAATTTAAGAAACGGAGTACGATTTGGGAAACTGGTTACCTAAATCGCAGAAATTTGAAATTTCGATTTTTTAGATTTTCATTTAATAATTTTCCTTAGGATGATTTTTTAAAATTTCAAATGAAGGCAACAAACTCATTAAAGGGATGGACCATCAAAAACTTAGTTTATTTCGTTTTTTCAATTCAACTAATTTTTTTCCGAAGCTAGCGCGATTTAGGCAGCCTTCCCCTACGCCATAATTCTTTTTTTACTATATGTTACGCTGGGGAATTCGGACGGGAAAACAAATCGGGAATGAGGAAAAGGAAGGAGAGGCGGAGCGGCAAGTTGTCGGAACTGATTCTTCAGAGGTTGAACTCGACCACATTCCAGTGACAAAAGGGACAGCGTCGAGTATTAAACACCAAACTCGTTTACCGCGATATGAGAAAAGGCTCGTGGAAAAGAGAGCAACCCGCATAAATCTTGGGGGCGCATTTATTCCTCGGAATCGGGTTCGTGAAACAAAAACGAAGACCGAGGAAAGAAGTCTTCCCTCCTTACCGTTACACACGCGTTCCAAGCTCTCGAATAATTAATTAAACTTCTTATTGATTCCATCGACATCCCGCCGGAGAGCGTTCGAATTGAGGCTGACCATCTTGACACCGTTCCTTGGAAACACACGCGTGGATTCCTCAACAGTTTTCAAACAAATCAATGGAAGATACAGCAGAGGCAAGTTTTCCCGGAGTGCGGAAAAAGCTGAGGCGTTGAGCAATCTCTGACGGAGTGTGTCTCGTCTCAACGTATGATGAGCTTTGAATGGAAATGGTTTTTACTTCAAATGCAGCTACTTTCGGACCTTCTTTTAAGACATAGCCAGCTCTATTCCAAGCATAAACATTATGCTTCTTGTCACGTCCGCAAATGAAGTGTGTCGTCATCGCTAACATGTTCCGTTCGCGTTACGAGATTGCGAGTTTTCATTCCTGAATGCTAAATGGAAGAGGAGAGATTGGTTTTGTATGCTGAGCGACCCGCTCTTCAATTATTCCGATATGATTAGTGCAGGAGAGAATGAAGGAGAGGATGGGCAATTGCGCGAAAGAATGGAAACAGAAGTAGTTTTGCAATGAAGCCATCAATGAACTACTGTCCGTATGCTGACTAAGATTCGACAACTATGTTAATAATTCAATTTTTTCTGATTCATTAAATACTTTTATTAAATATAAATTTTACTAACAGCCTTAAGTTCATTTCACTGCATAAGATTTTTAAAGATAATCAAAATATTTAGAGTATATGAAAATACAAAATAATTTAGTTGGACATGCGAAAGCTTCAGTATGGCTCGGAAATAAAATTCTTATTTTCCAAAGATCTTGCAGCATTTCGAACCTTGTGGGATGATGTAGCTATTAGCAGATTCTACCAACATACAATTGCAGGGAAAAACCATCCTCGCTTAAGACACCACCTTATATTCTGGTAAAAAGTATTACCGAATCCGATAGGGGGACCAAGGAGCGATCGCCTCCTTGATAACTTTATACCACTAGCAGTTTGTCTAGAATCTGACGAGGATTTCAAATTAAAATCAGATTGTGAAGATTTTCTGCGATCGCTAGACATCACTATACTATATTTATCACGAGAAAATGACATTTTAAAAGTAAAGTGGTGATGATTTTATAAGGAATAAAAACTGTCCCTCACCCTTGGGCAAGTTTCTAAACAGATTCGCCTTTAGTACAAATGGAGTATAAAATCCGTTTATGAGCTTTATAAATTGAAAGCCGATAAGGCATGAGAGATATAATCTGCAGAGGATGGATTGAACCCTGAAATATTCCCATAAAATAATTTGCTATCCAGCTCCTCCTTAATGACGTCGCAAGTTTCTTCTCCTCGCAACCAAAATTACGTCCTTTTCCTAAACAGTAGTTCGCTTTTGAATTCTTCTGCCGTCCATTAATCATTTTCGTCTCATTTTCAAAAGGCCATAATTATCTACATTGATGAAATTCTTCGAGAGAAAGCCCAAACATACGAGATGTAAAATGAAAGAAAGCGGAATGACTTCCGAACTCGACTTCGAGATTTTTCAGAAAATACAGAATATGAAATTTCAACTAGGTGTAAAGTACAGCACGATCTCTTTAATGTGAAACCGTTGGGTCAGCAAAATCGAGCTGTCGTGTTAATAAATTAATGAAATAACTACAAGAAGCAGTATAATATCGTCCATTTTATTTTCTATAAAAATGTATACACATATATGAGAATAAAAATGTGTACTTCAAATATAATTTGGAGTGTGTTACTTTGATACTATAATGCCTCATTCATATCGTGGCAGATCGCAAGCTAGCATGATAAATTGTTTAGTCGTGTCTCAAACGACAATGTGACGTTTGAAAATGTATCATTACTAAATAGTAGGAGTCTGTATAGTATGGGTGTATCGTTGAAAAACGCAAAACCAAAACGCAATCATTCTCCGAAGCCGTTAAGTATGAACCATTGTATTTGGAATGGTTCCAGAATTCTTCCATCCACAAACTGATTTTTATTCTATTCAATTGATTTATATTTCAAAACTATTCCGCACTATTTTCCTAACGCTATTTGAAGGTTTGCAGGGAATAATAACATACGGGAGAGAATTTAATTGCCGCAAAATTGCAGCATTAACAGAACAATTGGACACTTCGCTTTAATAGAGGTATCCTTAGTTTAGGACCAAGATTTACGTTTAAATTCATATTAAACAATTTTTTATAAATAATTCCATCTTTTTAGCTTAATTCTCAAAATAATGCATCGGGGAAAGGGTTACTCTATTTTTTGTGTAAAACCAGCAGTCGCCAACCTGGAATCTACCGCTCACTAATAAGCGATTTAAAATTTTAGATTGGTGGTATTTTATAAATGATAGAAAGGCATTATATAGAGATAATGACCTTGCTGTAACAAAAATGCTGCAGTGAAAATTTTTCGGATTATATAAATCAATTGTATCAACAGGCATTATCATTATAAATACCTTTACTAAAATTATTTCTATGACCTATAAATTAAGTTTTTGAAATTATGCTTTGAATCAAGGGTAGAATGGTAGGTAACAAGAAATGCACGTTGGGTCAAAAGGTTGGAGACATCTTTGTTAAAGAGACAATTCCATTAGACGCAATGTATTCCTTCCGTGTGCGAAATTTGGGTTCGTGTTTTAGAGAAATTTACGTTGAAACAATACCGGTTAATGGATTTCAATCATACAACTACAATATATTATA
This sequence comes from Pachydiplax longipennis, assembly GCA_036926295.1. NCBI lineage: Eukaryota > Metazoa > Arthropoda > Insecta > Odonata > Libellulidae > Pachydiplax > Pachydiplax longipennis. Next base: position 27,350,245 of record JAVFKF010000012.1, read on the forward strand.
ATTTAAAATGAATATGGCGAATCCTTAAAAAAAATTGCCTCACTGATTTCTTCACGAGGCTAAAAATTCTACTTCGTTCCTTCACGGTTCGGATAGCAGATTCCCGTCAATTTGGATTGGAAGTGTTTATTATTAAACTCATCTCCGTGCCACCTTTTCCTTCACGAACTGAAACTCTACGTACGTACTGTATATACTGAAAGGTTTCGGAGAAAACGATTACATACAGATCGAAGACTTGGCAACCTTGTAGAGTTTCATTAAGGCCAAATTGAAAATGTATATGACTAACCCTCTCTCGCAGTAAAATGAAAAGTCGTTGCTTTTTTTCGGGAAGCTCAAAAGGAATGAACCGGTCCGACGTTGACCGATTTATCCGGCAATTAACTCCATTATTAATTGAACGATAAGAATCGACCGAGACTATTACGTTCCCTCAATATATTTCAGACCGAAAAATTTTCTAGGAATTCTAACATCCTCAGTAGAGTTTTTCAGTGATTTAAGTATCTACAATGAAAGGTTTAGTGACAAAGAGGTCCTACTACCATACTTTGATGAACGAAAAATGTTTCTTTGTGTATTGATTAAGGATAGAGAAAAATGTTTCTCTCATTTATTTGTGTAAGAGTCTTGTTCATGGTTGTAATGATACGAAAGCTACTGAGGATGAGTGATATTGTATAATGGCATAGATATCATTGTGTTCCTTTTTGTGGACTAGTTTCGCTTATAGCATTCTGGATCGATGTGGAAAGCAAGAGCAAACTACCTCACTCCTCATTTTCCCTAGTAAGCCTCATTTTGTCCTCTTAGTTCTTGGTAGCTAATGGTAGAGGAGATGAGGATCAAACAGACTTTTGGGTTGAGTATTTAACAGACAAAGATAAAAGAAATAATACCGCTTGATGTAGCAAAAGACGACGTTTTGTACGTCCCAACGGTCTTTTTCACACTGGTTTATGTGATAACCAAGCGAAAATGATGAATTGTTAAATTTCCTAATTTATATCCTTTTCAATCGCTCATGCTATTGAAAGTTTTATAAGGCAATGCAAGACTTATATTCGAAAATGGGTCGACCCAACTGAACGTAAACTTCGAAAGATTGTTACATTGAATATTTAAATTCATAGACCGTTTCAATTACCTTGAAATGAAACGGATAAGATGCCGATCACTTTTACTTTGCATTTATCGTCGGAACACCCAAATAAGCAAGGAGTCGCATTATACCTATCGATCCTTCCGTGAGCGTAATTTCGGCAAAATCGTGCCTTTGCCTTCCTTCTACTCCCTACAAATATCATCAGATGTTCTCGCACCGAACTCACTTATTCACCTGCGCCGTGGACACCGCAGCTCGGATCCACTCGCGAAATCACGCCTAAAGTAAATGGACGCGGCGGGGAGAAAAAGTGTTTGAAAAGCAGTAATCGCTTCGTAGAATTAGCATCCCATTGGAAAAGAAGAGGTTTTTGGCGGTCGAAATCATTCACAGCCCTTAATTTAAACGCCCTCAATCATATTTATCTTTCAAGCAAAGATGTCATTAACTCGGATGGGAGAAGAGGAAGTCCCACTCCTCTCTCCCTCACGATATTTGGCGCATACCTTTCTGACACATGAAATCACTCACGGTCGCTCATTACCTCTACTTTGATCGTCTTCATTAAGGCCTAAGCTGTCATAAAGAGGGCAGGAACCCCTCCCCACAACAAGGAGGAAAAAAGGAAGGCCGGAATCACGTTATGGATGTCTTCCTCAGGGCAAAGCGGCTCTTCTGAAGATAACAGTACACCGATACCGAAAAGATCGGTCGGGATCTCCATCAGCGGTGGGGAAGAGGAGGGGGGAATGGAGGGGAGGTGAGGAATGAGGGAAGAAGGGGAAGATCTCCATTCAACCACTCCCACAGCGACGCAGTCTGGGATGCGACTGAATCTTTGGCTGGAGAATGGTGACCTGTAGCAAAGACCGGGACAGGCAAATCCTATGTGTTTATGCGGGCATATTCATCGTAAACGAGGACAGCTGTTAGGATATGAACCTAAGCAACGATACTGAGCGAAAACGTCTGACTGCCTTGTCGATTTCATAAAAAATTGGTCGCTTATATAATGTTAAGCTTTCTTAATTTGTAATAAACGAGTAAGATTATTACATGCGTTCTTCCAATGCCCTTTTGTACAACTTTTATACAAATGATAAGGCACCATAAGAATGATGGTTGAAACAAACACAACACAACTGAAATGAAAAATGTGTTTGGATGGTTTTTTAATGCTTTTCACAATATTGTACCCTCACTTTTCAGCTGCTAGATTCCTTATGTAAAATTATGTTTTAAGTGGCAACCTATTGAAGGAGAGTCTGATATTTTATCGCTATTATACTATCACCATCCATATATGATCCAAGTCTGTATAGTCTGACTGTTAATGCAGATTTTCCCTTGTTCTATCACAAAATTACAAGTCATCTCTTATACTGGATTATCTCAAAGGAGGAAATTAATGAAATTTATTTAGCAATTATCAGGGCCAATGTCATTATAAAAGCTAAATAAGAAAGATTAATACACCAAAAACTATCAAAGGGAGACTTACTGGCGATATGCACATTTCGCTCTCAAAGGGAGCATCTTCAAAGCCCGAAGGTCGGCAAGGAATGCCAATTTGCCATTAAATTTCCCCTTGATGATTCTTGGTGGATTATTTGGTGGTGGATATCTGGTAGAACAAGGGACAAGCTAGGTTTACAGTCAGACTATACAGACTTGATTTCAGAGCCTAAGAATAGACCGAGTCACTTTCGGTAGTTTATTCGAGAACAATTTTGCAAGGAATCCAGCAGTAGTAGCAGTATTCTATTTAAAATGCTACGAGTACATACATATGTAGTTATAATTTCAACGTGCGCCAGTATATGGCTAGCGAGCTTACATATACTGTCTACATCAACTGACAGATGGCGAGAAGGGATGCATTTTTCAAAATAGAAGTATCATTTTTCAACAAAACTATGTAATTGTTTACCATGGTTAATAATATTGCTTTCATTAAAAATAAGAACCATGTATTGATTTCAATTTTTTATTTATTCATTACTGTTTCGTTATTTAGCAAATATTTTATAGCCAGTTTCAATTGGCTTTTCTGCAGTTTTGATAATGCATTAACAATTCCGAAATGAAACATGAACCGAAACAAGACTCTGAACTCCACATTCACTATTCATGTATATTGGTTGGAAAATTTTCCTTTAAATGAATGGACTATTAATTTTAAATTTTCAGGACACGAAAAAAGCTCCAAAGTTCAAGGTCAGCGTAATCCGTTCACATTATATCAGAATTAATAATAGCCTAAATCATCAACTATAACTCCACTGAAAAACATATAATCTAATCTTTAAAATCGGTCGTTCGTAGTTTTTCACCGAAGCGTTGCAAATAGTTTTACAATCGAAATAGTTCCGGTATCAAAAATAGCTTCAGTCTACAAAATTAAAAACGGGACCTGGGTATAAATTGGAAATTCTAATTTATATCTGGTTTGCCGTCGAATTTGAGAAACGATACCAACAATCAAATCAAGTTAGATAAAAATATATTTATATATTATCCTATCGAAAAAATTTAATAGGTTTGATTTGGGATGACGTATGAGCTTTATATTGATCTGTGTCGATATCTTATTATTCTTTCATTACAAATATCCTTTAAAAATCTTGAAAAAATGTTTCCTTCACTCATTTCGCTGTTAATGGTAAAAAGGAAGAATTCAAGGTGATTCGAGTACAGCCAGTATCATCGAGTAAATTCAGACTGCATAAATTCATGAAAAACTATTTAACAATCCATAGAAGAAATACTGATTAAATTTGAATCTCAGGAACGTTAGTGATTATCCTCATGAGTATGAAAATGCTAAAATTTGTCTAAAATGGCGCTGTTGGGTATTCTTCGTTTTTATAATAGTCTTCAAAATTGAATCGTTTCGATAAATTCTATATACTGCGTTATTCTATCAATTAAAATGAAGCTTCTTTTGAGAAAAACTTTTACGTAGAAAAAGAAATTTACTACCCGCTTATTCTCGTCTAATCGCCGATGCCTTAAATGACACAAAATAATCAAAAGCTGCATTCTTAATCAAAAAATATATCTCAAATAGTGTTCACTTATGTTGCAGATGTTTCTTAAAGATTATATAGATAACGCGCTGGCTACATAATATGTTGGCTATAGCCTAAATCTAGGACAGTTTTACCTTACTGTTATTCAAATAAAGGCAAATCTTTCATTTGCCAAACTATATGCACGGCACATATTCCGAGAATCGATGAGAGAAATGAGTCACAACGCATTTGACTCATCCTAAAGCAGGGAGATTGTTGAGCTCATTTCTTTCCCCGGATCTTTCGATTCAAGAATGTTCACGTACCTCAGAAAGCTCCCGTATTAAAAAAAAGTTACGAATAGAAAATTAGTCACCTCTGCTATTTTTTCGCATGACTTACTGTCGCAATACAGCCAAACTAGTAAAAGGGGCCTAGACAGATGGACATTCAATCGTACAGTTTCTCACCTGATCAATCCCAAATTACGTTATCCATTTCTATATTAATAGCCTGCAAGTTGCTTTTCGGATTGTTGCAGAGAAGATGCATAATCTATACATAATATTACAATCTTCTCAAAAATAAATTTGTAATTTACATATTTTATTTAATTGGACAGGAAGCTTAGAGATTCTTAACAAAAACGCTGAAGGTAAATCATCAATCACTATCGTGATGCTTTCTTCAATCAAATCGAACGTGATAAAATAATTATCTCACAAAATCGAATGCAGAGAAAAATTAGCAACCCATCCATCCATTATGATATAAAACATCGATAATAAACCCTACTTAAACTCCGAAAAATTATTTTCTGTACCAGAAGATGCTACTCCGGGTAGCGAAACCGGTCGACAATAAAAAGCAGTGTGGAAAATTACGAGTTCTTTTTTACCATAATGCCTTTCCACAAAGTAACACCTGATCATGTAGATTTCATTCGATAATAAACTCAGCTACCCGATAAATTCACGGTAATACGTAATTTATGTAACAATCATCCTTCGCGAAGAAGTGTTCATCATTCTTTGCGCGTCCCTGAAAGCGACGCGATTAGAGGTGCAGGAGAAAACCCGCGGAGAAAGCAGCCGCGGAATGAGGCAAAACATTCACACGATCGCACTACTACACTACGAAATACGTGATCCGCATCCCTCTGAGATTTGGGCTCACCTCAGTGTCAACGAACCCTTTTCCCTTTCGCCCCCTCCCCTCAATCCCTTCCTTTTTTTATTTTGTCTAGCGCTCTCCTCCCTCTACCGGTTCACTTTCGTGAGGGCGCTCTCTTTGATCCCTCTTAGCACGCCGCCACTCCGCCCCCGGGGGCCTGCGGTGGATGGGGCAACAACGACAGGCAGTAGCAGTGCCCCTCCAAAGGCGGACCGCCACCACGCCCCGTGGGAGATCCGGGGACTCTTTCTTTCCTCTCTCTCAGGTGAACAGATCTTCTTCCCAGAGGCTCCCGTCCACGTTCTTTCCTCCGCCGAATTATCCGCCTACTTTTCTTTAATTGGCCGCTTCCCACGCATCTCTGATGAAGGCGCGTGCTGCACGTTCCCTCGACACATGAAGCCTATTCTGTTTCTGTACTCCATTCGGAGTTATCCACAATTGAACGGCTGCGATTGTCTGCCTCGGTGATCAGGTACGGAAGACCGCATTGGTTACCAATATACCAAATTCACTGTTTTCGACGGCTGTTTCTTTCTATCGGCGACTTTCCTCTTCCAGCATTCGAATCGAAATATTTTTCGTTCCGGTTTTCGCTCAAGTTCGATTAAAAAGGAATTTCGGATCGGTTCCGATTTTGTCTCCTCAACCAACCGGTTGGAACCTGTCTTTTTGTTCCGAATTTTAAAATATGATATTCTAATACTATTCTATCATGTGTGGCTTTTTAATGAAAAGCATGATTAAATGAAACTTTTGAATGGTTGTGTATATTTAAAGAAGCTTCATCTAATTACGATTGCTTAAATCGTATTGTTTGAAGCAGCATTCGGAACGGAATAAATAACCATGTACGGTTTCTGCTGAGATTAAAGAACATCAATTTTTTGATTCTGTTTCGGTTCTCACTCTTGGAAAAATATCTGTTTCAGTTGGTTGGTAGTAATCTAGCAATTTTCCTAGGGTATGAATTTAAATCAGATTATGGATTTTTCCACGATCACTCTACATCTGCTACATTTATAATGAAGAAATGGTATTTTAAAAGTTATTTGTAGATGAGTCTAGAATGAAAATTTCTTAAGCCCACCTCCTTGGCATGTTTCTAGATATGTCCCTACTACTGGTTAAAGGCTTAAGAAGCTTGTAAGCTGTGTTCACATGATTTGAAGATTTGGTGAATTTGGGCGTCGAACTTCATCATAAATGAAGGTTTTGGTTAGCGAATACGATTTTGGATCTTCTGAAGCATAGGTATCATAATTTCGTAGCAGCGGGTAACCTGCTCTAATTTAACTAAAACTACACAGCTGATGTAATAACAATCATAGTGTAGTCATAGCATTAGAGTAGTGCAGTATGATAATCTCTTCACTGATTTCAAGTCTATTTTGATTGAAATACGTTTTCTCATTACGGCTGGTTAAAGTGAATTAATATTATCGCATCAAAAATGCATAAAGAGTGAATAAAAGGCTGCCCTGGATTACTTATATGGCTTCGGTTTAGATACTTTTAATGCAGTGCGTTGCAAACTGGATGTTGAGAATCAGTAGTGTGCCGCTATAGGCAATAAGCGTGAAAAGAAAATTTTTATGGTAGGATCGATGCGATACTTGTGTTTGCGTAGTTACTGTAAATATTTCTGAACAATATTTTCGAGGAAATGTGAAAATTTTCACAACAAAACTTTGTATTTGCAAATTTCTACACTGTGATAAAAAAGGAGTGTTCGGAGTGGTATAAACCCTATTGATCAGCGGATTTGGTATTCAAAGTATTGAAATTTAAGAATAGGGATTATATAGCCGATGGTTGCTCTCTAAGAAAGAAATATATGTTATCTATATATCTCCTACTATTACTACCGAAACAGCGGATTTGCGTTTCATAAATCTCTACAATACTGACTCTCAACTTATGACGAAAGCGCTCAAGAAAATGCTCTTTTGAGGTAGAGGTTTACTTCGATCATTAGTGATCGTTAAAAATTTTACTCTATCAATTTCACCATCCTCTTAAGATAACTTTTAACTTTTTCATATCATCAGAGAAGAGAAACTAACCACTGCAATAAAATCGCTCCCAGAACTGAGTTACGTCCGAAAGCAAGCAGGTTCACAAAGTCTTCATGCCTGCTATAAAGAAAAATGCTTTCTTCTGGTACCACTTCTGGTATACTTCTTGCGTTTGAATCGAGACTCTCCGAAAAATAACTGCAACGTATATGAAGATATTTTTACTTTTACTTCGTCGAATATGCATAATTTCTCGTTTTCTTTTTCTCAGATTTACATTCTACAACGCTGATTTAAAACAACTGACTCATTACTTTTATGGGTAATGCAGATAAATATTCACAAATAACCGGCGATTGAAGAAAATCAAAAATTAATGAGTTCAATACAGTTAGTAACATAGTACTTTAGTAAATGCCATATATTTCTGTATTTCTCTCTTAGAACACACAGTAGAGGATAGGAGTAATCAATAACATCCGTTGTCCATTGCTTCTCCTCTGAAGAAATGGAAAACTGCAGAGCAGCGTGAATATACTGGTGAACAATATAGTTGTTGATAGTGTAAAATCTAGTCACTACACCGTTGACATAAAAATTAGGAAAAACGAAGGGAAATTGAAGAAGAGAAATATTTTTGTAAAACAACTGTGCGAGGTTCGTATTTTTCACCAGAACAGAGAAGTCACCGATTATGATTAGTGACTCATAACCATAATATATAGGCTTAATACCAAATTAAGCATCCATATTTGAATTGGTCTTGGTATATTTATGATTCAGTTTCAAATGTAATTAATTTTTCGCGATCAGTTTTCTTGGCGCAGTAATCTATCCTGAATCCAAATTTTCAATTTCGATTTCCACCGTCAAGCTTATATGGAAAACCATATACGATTATTTACGACACTGAATGTCTTTGATACCTCTATTTTTCTTGCAGTAATTAAGCGAGAGATATTTATCGTATAAAAGTAGTGGTTTGGCTCTCTTTTCACCCGGCCTATCTATAATTGACCTATGAATTAAATCTAGTTTTACCCACACACTTCTCAATTTTGGTTAGACGCCTATTTTCGCATTTCGTATCCCTTGGCGGAGGCGTTTCTGAGACATTTAAAACTGTTTCTGAAGTTTAGATAACTAAAAGGAATACCTATCAACTTAATGACGTAAGTGATAAAGTCTGGCTTAGAGTTTACCGTTCAAAGAACATCTGGATAGATTTTAGCAAAAAAATGGTTACCACTATCCTCTCTATAGTAAATTACATATTCTACTACAAATACTAAAAGATCGATCCCTATTTCTATTTTATCCCGACGTATATATAAGAATTCTTTATACTACGATAAGGTTCAACACCTAAAATTGCAATATTAAGACATACTACCGTTGCTCTTACATAAAAAACAAGCCAAAATTTATCAACATTTACTTAAGTAAAATAAATAAGAATCTTATTCGAATTCCATATACGCGTTATTCGGCCTATGATAAACCTAACGTGTATGGTAAACCTTTATGATATAACTGAATACAGGTAATACTCGAAGGACATTTATCGCAAAAATAACATAAGAATATTTTGCTTCAATCCACCTTTTAATTCTCTGAGAATGTGGCAAATTTTATTTCCTTCTAGGTGGAGAAAATATGCCGGAAAAATTAATCAATGTACAATGCTTTAAATTCATTGAAGTTTCACTTCCATCTTCACCTGTTAGCTACTATAGCTTCCAGAAGAAATTGATGGTGAGGAGAATCAGAAATTTATAATTTCCAATCAATAATATTTACTAAGCTCCTAAGTGATAATTCAATTTAGGCAATTTTTTACGTAGATGATAAAACGTTAATGTCTCGAGAGCTCAGATAGTAAGCAGAGGTTATTTTTACTCTTTCATGCTATATATATGAATTGAAAATGAATTTTCTGCTGTCTTCATTCTGCAAACGATTGACTAAATCTCTGATGAATAAACAAATTGCATAGACAAGAAGGAAATCACTTCGAATTAAGATATATTAATGATGAAGACTATTAATTAATAGATATTAATAAATAATAATATCAATTTGTTACTTTGTCAGACAATTCTTCAATCATGTTCAATTACAATTATTTGATTGCTAAGAGAATTACGATGTCTAAATATATTAAAAGAAATTCAAGTTAACATGGATGATAGAAAAATATCACTATTTAAGAGTCCAGTAATTTTCCTTCTCATCCGCAGCGAATCTGTAACATTTTCACAATTTGAAAGTCCAGACTTTTTTGGAGTCTTTCGATCCGGATCATCAGTAGGTAGCAAACATGAAATCTTTAGGTTCCATTTCTCGAACCATAGATAGGAACCATAGGATTATTATTCTATTCTAACGATATGAAAATGACCTCAGATTTGCAATGCAAAAATGATCTCCATCGAGAAAATATTTGTTTGGAGAAAAGTAATTATTATGTTAGAGGAATATAACGAAGGTCGACCTGAGTTTAAGAAGTTCCAAACGATGTCAGTCTCCTAATAGCGCCAACTGAGATACCATGGCAACAAAGTGGCGCATTAAATAGATAAAATAATCCACAATTATGAACATTAACGAGTACAGTGATTTGCGATTCCTAAGAAATCCGTGACGCTAAGTTAATGGGAATCTGAAGGGTTTTAAATAAAGTGGAACTCAAGGTTAATGTACTAATTACTCAGTGACGGCGCAATGTATTAAGCGACTCCTCCTTAATGGCAATAAATATGACATGAAAACACAAAAAACGGAGATCGAATTAAAATAATTACTCTTAATTCCATGGCAAGGAGGAGCAGTTTTTCTATCCGGCTGTGAACCACAGGTGTTCGTGAGTGCTATTTTTTCGGTTTGCATTCTATATCGCCGCGTATCACTTTTATTTTTGTTTAAAATTGCATCTCAAAGAGAAATTTGCAACAGGAACTCGCATGTGTGATCCGTAAGAATTGAAATATTCCTGTAAAAAATAACCAGGAAGTCTAAGTTATCGGAATTTATAAGTAGTTTTAAATAACCGCCTTTAACCGCACTGCATCGTTGAGGTGAAAAAGCAGTCTGGATTTCATTTCAGAAGCCAAATGTGCTCCATTAAATTGCCTACGAAGCTCATGGCCTTAAAGAAGTAAACTCGGCATTCTTAACACGATAGTCAAGTCAATAAAGATAACCATTCAATTTCGACCAAGGAGTTATCGGCAAAAGGAATGAAACAATTTAAGCGCGCGGCCTAATTATAAATAACTAAATCCGCATATTTATTCGAATGGCTTGTGTTAATCGAAAAAATAATGTAACTTCACACTTCAACCACCTCCTAACAGAGCAGTATTTGTCAGGATTAAAATTTATTTTCCAGACCAACGTTAACGACATAACGACGCCGCACGTAAGCTGCGGTGGGCTTCAGATTGCTTTGGCGTTGGAATGGATCCAAGTGCACTCACTTAAACATTGAACAGGCGATTTCCAGCTGAGATAGGATACTCGCTACCCGAGTGCCGAGATCTTAAGTTCGCAAACTAAAAGTCAATACTGTCAAAATCATTTCCGAAATCTTTGTATTACGCTCGCTTGAGAAAACGAGCTGGTTTGAGAGATTTCGGATTTTTTGAAATCGTTACATTGATGTTACATTTTGTGAAGAGGCAGCTGCAAATTTGAGTTAAATGTCTTTAAAAATCTAATGCAGAGATGATGAACTTTTATTGCGTTAAGAATGACATACCACTGCAGTATATTAGCTGCGAAAACTTTCGTCTATTTAGAATATAACTGAATTAGTACCACTGACAAGCATCTCTTTATAATTTGATGTGATAAATAGTTCATCATTGGCGAATAAACCGAAGATTAGCATGTTACGGCTTTCCAGGCCATTCTGCTCCCATCTAATCTCTTCATTCCCTTGTAATTCCCAAGTCTTAACAAATAGTATATAACATATAACTTGGAACTTTCCACAGATTTCATTGATTGATTGAATTACCACGTTTCGTCTTTTATTCCATTACGGCTTTCCACCAAGTTACGCCTTCGCACATCCATTTTATTTAAACGAATGATATGGCTGCGGGAAAGTGTTAAATATGTGCATCTGAGATATCTGAGTTACTTTTAATAAAGTACTACACGGAAAATAACGTGAAGCTTTCCTTTTTCAGCACCTCTTTTGGACCTATTTTCTAATAACTTCGATGTACTAAAATATCAAATATAACTCTTCCGTTGCCCTTATCCCTGCTGTCGACAGTCAACCTGCTTCCACAGCCCTCTCTTTTCTTCCCTAACCCTTCCCCCCTGCTCCAACATATATGTATACCTGACACTTTTTCGTATTTCTGGCCGGATGATAATAGTTGAATTTCTGTCTTTCATTTCACTTTTCTATCATTTACGCTATTCACATTCTATATGGAAAGTATTGACATTGATTATATTTTAAAGGAAGAGCTAATTTTTCTCCTTCGCAAAAAAGTAAAATTCTATAAATAAATGTTCATCATTATTTCAATTAATTCATCGGCCACTGATATCAATAAATGAAATTATTAGTAAAGTAATGAAAAATAGTCCGAAAGGTGGTTAAATCGTTTTTTTGCATTACAAGAATATTCTTGGGGTCATCAAGGTTTACAATAATCAATCGACTACAAGATTCTCTCTCCTTCAAACAAATTAATGAAGGTTATTAGATTAATATACCACGTCCATGAAAAGTGCTAGTGTTATAAAATATAGGATCAATCGAATGATTATGACCTAACTTATGAAATAAATTCACTATGAAATGAATTATACGTTATAATATACGCTTAAGAAGTCATCGAGGGACAAATCATTAATAACCTTCCGAGAGTTTTATGAGAAACGTACCTTTGTGAGCTAAGTCATAAAAGATAGAAAGACATTCCCTCGTTATGAGGTTCAGCGAGTGTTTCCAGCACTTCGACGCGGAGTAATCTCACACAATTGAAATGAATCGAGGGTGCGAGAAATGGGAAGCAAAAGTGATTTCATGCCACATCCACTGATTCATGAAATGCAGCTACTCCCGATCCCTTTCTTGATTTAATTATCATCGAACTCAATTGGGTTATGATATGTTTGTACGGCGATTTTCGCTCAAGTACTTCTATTTAGCATATTCTTGTTAAATAACGAATATTTTTGTCGCAAAAACTAGGCGGTGCGATTATACTTCCACGATAATTTGGATCCTGCACGCTCTTCCCATGGCACGCGTCTCAAATTCAAAGCACAAATACAAACATTCCGGACAAATCGTCAATAAAATGCGATAAAATTGTTGATATGAAAAACGAATCGAGAAAATTCTTCATCCCTAGCGCCTGCTGGAAATTTCTAACAGATAATTGTTTATCCCCGTATCGTAATATGTTCACAGTTTCGCATGTAACTTCTTTCGGGATATATTCGTAAAATAATAGTGGAGATACTTATGGAATTATTGCTTGCAGTAGTGCTGAAAATGTAACGAATTAGTTATGAATTGCGATTCAATAGATTTAAACTGATTAAACAGTTAGTATGTATGGTATAAGAATTGTAAAAAAGTGCTTCAACAATTAAAGACGCGTAGGGGCTCCCTTCCGGAATCGAACCCAGGACCTCTTTCACCAAAGTCGAACGCGCTTCCCAGATGGCTATCCGAGACCCCCACCTTTGCTATAAGTGATTCATCAAAGTTATAGTTCACCGCTAAAGACAAACGGAACACAAACAAGTTAAATAAATAAACGTAAATATATAAATTTGATTCATTTCATTCGATCATAGATTGAGATAGCTGTTGTTAATGAAATATCCGCCAAACGCAACAGAGTATTACCAGCAATGGAATTTCATAGTTCGGAAATTGGCAGAAGATGATTTGTAAAACAAATGATAATGTGAGAAAAGGCGTACATGTAGCGCAAAACCAACGTAAAGTGTTGTGTTATTTGTGCCAACAGCGGCGCTCATGACATACTGCAGCCTTGCCACACGTCCATAAGTCGCCATAATACGCTTAATTAACGAATAAAGCGCGGCTGCCATAAAAATTCAAACTTGATTATGGACGTACACGTTCGCTGCAGCAGTAAACGGAAGCAGCTTTAATCTAATTTTAATTTACGCTAATGGCCGAGTAAATACGAATACGTTTTGCACGTTCCGTAATGAACTAACTTCATGAAGTGGGAAATGGGCCGAAAAATTCATTTTCGAATTAGAACAATAGTAATGGGTTACCTCATTTAGAAATCTCCTGAATTTCATTTGAGAGAGCAAAAACCTGGCACTCGAATTATGACGTCACAGATAACGGTCAAGATTTCTCAAACAAAATGGACACAAAGAAGTCATTCAGGGTGAAATTCATGCGCCATGAGGACATTCCATCCGCGATTCTTTAGCTTATGCCTTAAATTTAACGCTAAGTGAAAACGACGCATAAAAATGAATCCCGTAATTGAAAGAGTGAAATTGAAACACACCGTATGCAATATTCATAGATGTGCATGCGAACTGCCTGATGAATATTGGAAATACCAAATGTAATATTGGAACGCGGTTATATTTTACATCGCAAAGGATGTGAAATATCCATAAGTACACACGCTCTTTTGAATGCACATAAATGGTTAAAGGTATTTGTTAAGGAGAGGAATTTTTTTAGGATTGCTATTCGATATTCAGATAAAATTAATATGACCAAGCGTCACTTTGTGGAACTCCAAACACATGTTGAAATGAAAGCCATAATAAAGAAAGCCATATTACAAAGTATTCTTTCATTTCAACACGATATTCAGATGCTATGGAATACCGAGACTGCCTTGTTTTGAGATGGTTATGGTTGTAATCGGTACTACATTGAGCCTACTGGAGGACACTCGGTAACTATTGGGGAAATGGAAAATAAGTAATATTTTATATGAAAAATGAGCGGATGCCTCTCGTCTTTCCGGCATATTGTGTAAATAGCAAAGACCTGGACTCAATTTATAATAATGTAATTAAAGATTAGAGGTTTGTCGCATATCCATAAATGAACTCAAACAAGATGGCCTTCATTAAGAAAGAGCCACCAGTTGGTGCAATTGAGAGAACCTCGGAGAAGCAGAATCGCTCTAACGATTTACTTCAGAGATTTTGATAAAGATAAAAGATGAATGTCCTATAAGTTATATATGTTAAGATATTTTTCGTGTAATCACATAGCTCGAAATATTCACTTGTTAGCTAGAGGAATAGAAGTAAAAGATTGGTGAATATAAATAAAATTACTGTGATACACCAATGATTTTACACTTGCATCGTTTGAAAATATAAGAGACATTTAGTAATAATTATTACAATTTAAGGGGGATTATTTGATTAATTAAAATATTTTAACTCTTAGACTCGTCTCCCTGCAAATGAGCAAAAATTTTAACAATTCAATTACCATTTCGGGGGATTGTTTTTTAAACCAATGACCACTTTAAGCTGGGCTATTTTATATTTCTTAGAAGACTCAGTGAAAAAAACCACATCAATCAGAAATCATTAAATTGAAAGACAATATTGAGGGATATATCTACGGTTGATTTTGTGCGTTTCAAAATAATCATTAAGTAAGTTACTTAAGTTGTTCTGGCTGAAAAAAGATGCACGATAAGTTTAACGAGCATTGAAAATTCGTATCAAAATAAAGAATTGTTTCCATTTCCATAAAACCTCAACAATGCCCGATACTTCAATTTGGAAAAATGTTTACTCCGCGAGAAAATGAGCTGCACCAACAGTGCAGAACCACCCCACGAGAGAAATCGTGTCGGAGACTTCTTTTTTATAGCCCCTCGGAGGCGTAGGTCTCGACACCTACAACGAATATCCCCAACACTTGGACAGGGTTCGCTCGACAAAATCAGCTCTTCATAAAATAATCCTCTTGTTTATTTGGATTTAACATCCAGTCGGTGAGACATTTTTAAGGCTTCGCATATGTGACGCCCTTAGCAAGCCTAAGAGTGCAACCGATATTTTCACACCCTCGTCCGCATATCTCTTTATACGGCGCTTAATGAACACGCATATACAAGCCTCCACACGCACGTGCACCCTCACACACCCGCGCACATATCATCAATTCGCGATGGGAACAATGCTAATGAATAGCCTTTGGCTTAGACACCTGAATCACACACAATCACGCACTCACCAACAGATACCGACGACTGGCATCACGAGGCAGAGGCAGACAACGATGGCCATTGGCCGCATGTCCATTACGAGAGGCTGTCAGCAGCGGCAGCAGGCCAACAAGGCCTCTTCCGCCCTCACCCTCACACCCTCCCGGAAGGTCCTCCGGGGCAGAGGCGGCGGCGACACATCGACTTCCACTGTTGGACCGCCGCCGCTCCAGAAAGCTGCACTCATGTGATTCGAGACATCTCCCGAGAAGTCGATCGGTGCACTTGCGTCGTCTCGGGGTTACGACGCTCTCTTCTTATGCCTCCGCACGCGGGGATGGCCGTCGATATTCATGGGCACGCCGCAGGTTCTTTTACGAGTCGGCCCTTTGGATCTATCACGTCTTTGCCCTCCTCCCCCACCCGAGCGATATGGGGCGAATGCGGGGATGACACACTCCGGAGGGAGAAAAATTCAAAATGTACCTTTTATGTTTCGGTCCAAGAGGCTCCGAAAAGTCGTCCGGCTCCGCGGAATGGAAGTTGGCGGGAAAGTGAAGAGGTGCGTTCGGGGAGAGTATCTCTGCGCCGAGCGGAGAATTCCTCCGACCAATTCTCGCGTGCCCGCTCACGCAGCTGTATTAAAAACGGACTCCGGTGAAGAACAACAGAAGGCTCGCGAGCGCTCAGTGATATTGGCTTTCCTCGCCGGAATTTATTTTGCAAAGCACTTTCGCGGGGGGAGAATGCCGAACGATTATTTTTCCGTGGAAGAAGAGGGAATCTAAAACAAAACAGCCGAGTAACGATTTTCCCGGAGAAGACGGTAATAAAAGATGAGCAATAGGGAGCATCAAAACCGTGAGTTTGGCGAAGGAGGGGGGAGGGAACGCGTCGAAGGTAAACAAAAGAATACTTGGATGCGCACGTGAAATGCCGAGGGATGAGCGGAGAATGGGATGCAGCCAAGGGGCGGAGGTATGCGGGGGTGGGGGACGGGGGTGGGGCGGGTGCAACGAGGGAATTCTCTTTCAAAGGGAATCGAGAGGCTATTTACCGTGCCCGGGACACGAATTTTATAAAAAGTCCAACTCCGAGGAACTGTCCAATGAAACACTTGACCCGTCTGATATTTTTATTCGCCTCGTAGGAACATGGCGGATTTCTGTTCGGGACTATTGGTCAACGGCACCTGAGTAAAGAGAGGACCCCTACTGAAGAGTTCCAGAAGGAAATTCGCGGGGGGCTGTTACCGGTGACGATCGTTCAATGTTTCCCACATAAGCAGGCCCCTTGTGGACGGCGGATGGTGCTGGGGCCGACGCACAACCTCTCTCTGCACTGTCTCGCTCTAAAATCCGGTAAACGATTACGAACACGTCCTCAAATCCCTCGGATGCATGTGAAGGGGGAGGTGCGTGCGGTAAGGACTTCCCACGGATGAGTGGGGAAAAGCGGGCGCGGTTTCAGCACATGGAATGGTTTTTGAGGAATCCTTGGGCGTTCACGGGAGAGGTCCAGGCCTCCGCAGTGCACAGTGACAGTGTCGCCGGCTCAACTGAGTTCCCGTGCTGGTGAGGGCAGGCGATGTGGAGGGGAAGCAGACTGGAGGGGAGGCAAGGGAGAGAGGAGCGTGGCAGACAGTGGAGTGATCTCGCGAGAGGTCTAAAAAGACCGCTAATCTGTTTCCTCCCCACCGGAGATCTTTTTTTCCCTCCCTTTCGCACCCCTAAAACCAGCGCCCCTTAAAAATTCTCACCCTCTTCATCCCGATTCTTCTTCCTTCTCTTGTCGTTGTGCGAACGAATGAGTGGGACTTAAAAACGCGCGTTTTGGGTTTTATTCCCGCTCACTGCACTCTCTGGGTGTGTTTGTTGGGTGACGGGAAAAGCCCTCGGCGTAGCACCTGGTGGACGAGAGGGTGGGGAAGAAAGACGAAAAGGGCTCTGGGGAGATGAAAAACAACTTACGGTTGTTACTGTCATTATTACGTCACACCGTCAGGTGGCGACGTGTTAACACTCCTTCAGAATGGTGACACAATAACGGTGGCATAATTACGGTGCACTACTTTAGACACAAAGAGAATTTTACACGGGATCATTCATCAAAACGCATCGCTGCCGAGAATAAAGGTGAGAGAAAGGGAATGAAAGAACTGTGGTAACTCTTTTGGGTCTTTTACACGACTCCATTCACCACCGCACAAAGGTATATTTTGCCAGCGGTTTCCGCAAATACAATATACGCTACCCTCGTGAACGCTAACATAAAATGAGGTTACTGTTGTTGATACGTACGCGGATATGCAGCGAAATTTTATTTTGATATTGATGTGAGTGAGAGTAATGAAGCCAACTGATAAGTAAGAAAGTGAGTGGAACAAGGTTATTCTCTATCTGGCATTTGCCCAGAGCTAAAAGGGATAACCATCAGAATTCCTACCATAAAGAGCGATCAAACAGTACATTTCAACATATTTGCAACCACAATGCTTCGTAAATCAAGTGCAAACTACCCAAAAATCCGCGCAAAGTCGTGAGTCGGACGTGATAATTCACTAACAATCTGCATCCTAACAAATGGTAAACAGTTGTTGATCCTTCCATTTTCTCTTAGATAATACCTTAGGTAGATTCTTAGGAAAACCACGCCCCAACTCCTTAATAAGTTTTCCACTCTAGTTATCTTTAAACATGCATTATTAATATCAATATGTTATATTTATACTAATATCTTTTACGACGGGTTAGATGGAAGAGGAGAGTTTTCAGTCTCAATCTCGCCAAATTATTATTTAATACTTTCAAAATGGCATTGAGTGTCTGTTAAATGACGTTTTTTCTAATTAAAAAAGCATACATTTAACAAGAAAATATTATTGATACAATGTAACTTGTTTTAATTTCTAGGTTATGAAAAGAGTGTCTATTGTAACATCTTTTAGTTATTACTCTCGGTAGTTTTGTGAGGGTTTTTCTCCCACTCCTTGATTGTGGGCGTTATCCTGCTAGGTTATCCTAGGTTTCTTAAATTCAAAAGTAATTAATATGAAATGAATGAAAGAAGTATCCACTTCGTGAAATTCTTTGGATAATATGAGAATAACTAAGCAAAAACTCTACATAAACTCCAATTTATGTGGAATTTGCATAGTTATTCACATACCATCCAAAGTAACCTTTTCCTATTCTCTATTAACTTATATTACCTTTTATAATGACCTGATAATTACATCTACTTTACTTTAACGATAGGTTAAATGGAAGAGGATACTTCAAAGTCTCAACTTCGTCCCAAATAAAGACGTGTTCATGTTTATTTATTTATTTCTATATTTTCTTCCAGCTTGTGTTCCTACGCTAAACCTGCCTCCAACATCAATCGATAGCGTGGAGAGAAAGAAAGAAAGAAAAGAAGTGAAAAAGGAACGAGAGAAATTCGAGTTGAGCCGAGAGAGAAAGTGTGAAAGGTAGTGAAAGGAATGAGAGGGATATTATGGAAGATTAAGGAGGAGAGACAATGGAATGAAGAGGCAAAGGTGTTGCAGAAGGGTCGTTGAATAAGAAATGTGTGGAGGAGAAGTGGAATAAGGGAGATGAATTGGAAGTGGGAAAAGAAAGGTGAAGAGAAAGGGATGGGGATGGCGTTGCAACGTGCTGCATTTGAAAGGAGATGTCGCTCGGTGTTTCCTCTCAGCTTCGATGGAAGGGAATATTCCGTTAAAGTGACAGTATGTCACCTCGCCAGACATATCCTCTGCCCTCTGCAACGTCGATAGCTAAAGACAGATAGTCGCGGACTCGGAAATCGTGTAGGGAATTTTTTTACGAGACGTCGTAATGCGCTGATGAACGTGTGATATACGCTAAGTATTAGAGAATCGGCGAGGAATGCCATGAAATCGATATTGATTATGGTTGAAGCTCGAAAGCGGAGATCGGACGGTGAGATTGCTTCGTTTATTGATGCAGTCCTCTTGTTTTTCCATACCTTGGTATATTTAGACTCAATCGAAAGCCATTATGCTGAGTTATGTGATGCTACTCGCAAATGCAAGACGGCTAGAAATCAGGGAAAGCTAACTTCGAAATCGATATTTTTCGAATGCTAGAGAGTTTAGTATTCTAGTTTTAATTCCTGAGTTTTTACGACTATATATTATGAAACTTGTAAAATTTGAAGCATTTGAAGATAAGAGAATTGTCCAGTGATGATAAACAATCGGTTAACTTTCTGTAATATTGTTACGAAATATTTAGAATAAACAATTCCTTTTCATTAAAAATCTCAAATGCGATTAGGGCATTGAACCGGAACGAAGAGAAAACCGGAAAAAACGTTATTTTTCCGGAGTGAAAACCGAAAATTTGAAATTCTTCAATTCGAGCCGTAACAGAAAACCGTTATTTATTTCGAATCGGCTTTCGGTTTCCAACAACGCGCATTTCACTTACGTTCAGTTGGAGGATAGTTCATTAAACACGTTTAACAACGACTAGTAAATAATTATTACTAAGTTTTATTTTAAAATTTAGTTTAAGGTAATGTAAATTAATAGAGTTGGTAATAATAAAACAAATTTTCAGAAGGATGTAATAACACAATGGTTGGAGCGAAAAAACAGGTTGGAATTGAATCAATATTTGATTTTTCCTTCGAACCGAAGTAAGAACCGAAATATCATGGTTCAATGCCCTGGGAGGTGTGGAAAAATTGGCAGAAGCTTACATATCCAGCTTGAATCTATTGGCAGCCCGGTATCGGTAGATATATTTGCCCCCCTTACATTGTATATAAATTAAATAATATTCTAACCATTATTTTTGCTTTTCACTTAGCAAAAAATTGTACACGGTTAGCCCTCACTGTTCAAAATTGTTGCACAATTTCATCTAATATCAGAAACATAACTTTTTCCTTCCAAAACGTATGCCGCTCGGAAGCACATACTTCATATCCATACGCCTAAAACTATCCATGGTCGCATACAGAATTAGTTGACAATACTTCGAGTTTCTCTAACGTCGATTGCAGGAATATTGCAAAATCTATACGATTTTTATATTGCTGGTCAGACTATATAGCATCAATAACATGTAACTAAATACTGCATCGTATGGTATATAGCAGTAATCCACGGTTTAAATTTTATATAGACTAAATTATATAAAGCGTTAATATTTACAAGACACTCCGGAAATAGGTAAGTATCTAAACAGGAATTCCTTGAAGACGACTAACGTAATTTTTCAACCTGGTGATTCAAACCCAGCGAATTAATTCAAGTACTTGCAGTACAATGAACTTTAGATGTATACGCGTGAGTAGGCATTAACATAGTAGACGTTTAATAAAAACTCAAAGCCTAAAATAAAAAAAAAACTTTTTCCAAAAGGTACTAATATATATGTATCCTATCCGAGTCAGAAGATCAGCACCGGATTCGAAGTAGTAGTATTGTTAAAAGTGCTTCAACAGCTAAGGTCATTTCGATAGTGGGCTCCAACTGGGAATAGAACTCAGGACTGCTTTCATAATGGTCGAACGAGCTGCCCACATGGCCATCCGGGAGCCCCCACCGAATTCGATCGAAGCAGAAGATATACTGCCCACGCCTGCTGAAGATGAAATCTGTGCAAAGGATTATTTATATGACACGAAACTTACATTTAAGATTTAATGCCCATATCTTGAAACAGCGCTGTCAACAGTAGGTGAAATAAATTGACCAACAAGAATGCAAATTATGAATGGGAGTCTTTCAAAACTGAAAAGAGATTATGTTCGGTTATAGAAGATTTTAGCTGCGTAATAAGTTCCGGTAGTTCCGATCATTTAGCAAATATCTTTTGGTAATCTTCTATACTATAGTTTCTCAATTCTTTAAGTCTATTGAAAAGGAAAAATATCCAAATTTTCTCTATATAATATCCTACACCTGAGATTATGTTCATACGACAACTTTACGATGTAGTGCATTTATTGATCAGCTCGATTTTATTATCGTAGTAAAAAAATTTAACTCCGATAAGTTCACTAGATGGAGAAATAAACTAATACTCTGCTTCTCATTTGAAATCAAATTGAGTAAATGAACATATCATAAGCGAAATAAGATTCCGTTTTAGTCTTATTAGATGGGAACAGCCTTTAATTGCCCATAAAAATTTATAACATAGGAATTTTAATATATAGTACCTAATATGTATCATTGATTGTAGACCAAAGAAACTCAATAAATAAATTAGTAAGGAAATGGAAAATTCCTTTGGTTTAGATTAAAACATATTTAGTTGTTTACTATTAAAATTAAAAACGCAAAACTTAAATATAAAATATACAAACAATACTTTTTATTTAAAGCAACAAGCTGGCGATCGATTCTTTTATTAAAAGAATTAAATTACCAGACTAATTTAGGATAGACATAAAATATTCCAAGTGGAGCACAGGTAATATCATAAAGAATCATCGATTCCATGTGTGATAGTAATAGTATGGTTGGAGTAACTATCGAATCCCAAATCTTTGATTGAATATTTATGCCTATAGAAATGGGAAATTCTCGCAAACACTGATTTCCTTCATTGACTCTATAGTTTTTTGATGCATTCGAATTTCCTGAAATGCTCTTTAAAATCTGTGAAATAAAAATATCGTTTACATATTACGTGAAAAATTTTAATATTATTATCTCCTTTATTTTGTTACGATGAATTTCAACAACCATCGTTAAAAAGAGTCAATTTCATTTTGCCACTTATTTGTATTACCATCTCAAACTTTGCAATATAAACTCATCGTTCGTCTCTCTTAATATAATTCTACCGAAATTCATATCGTAGACCTAAAATTTACTGCAATATTTCTTCGTCACTCACTTGCATAGACTTTCTACAAATAAAGATCTTTTACAGTTATAATTCAAATATCCGTAAGAGTCAACGTATTTGAGAAATGAGCACAGTATTGTAACGCAGTGCATACTCGAACTGTTCCTTGTGAATATTAGCGAAAAAGAATAAGAATAAGCACAGGGATTATGACAAATTTATCATAATTGAGAAAGAATCAGAAGTCATACCGGACATCTAAACTATTTTATCCTGCCCACATAAGTCTTCTTCAATCTTCATTCACATTGAGAAGCTTTGCCCTACTCCATATAAGAAGTTGTATTCAACCTCATGGGGCAAATTGTACCTATTTCCCTTAAGAAATTTTATTTCATTAATGATATTTACAATACCTTTGTATTTGCATTAAGTTTCACTTTTATTATTTCTATTGCTTTGATTGACAAGACTCAACACTTTCCTACGCAGCAGCCCTCAATATTACCTTCCTTCAGGATTGTCCAACCGTCTCGTTGACAAAAGCGAAACCATATGATCGTATCTGTGAACCCAAGCGGAAATTCGAACGATGGATCGTTGAATTGAGTAAGCGACATTCAAACTTAAATGCCATCAACCTCGGCTAAGCGCCACTTTAGATTACCGTTCCGTCGGAGTCACGAAACGGCGGAAAGCCCCGCACGGAATCGGGATCCGAACCAAAGACCAAAGGCTGGGAAAATATTTCAAGCACGCTACCCTTGGAATCATTAAAGTGTAACCCACTGGTAAGGCGAGTCGTGCGTGCGTGTCGCAAGCACGAGACACGCACAACACCACTATCGGAGATTAAAATTGACCAAGGAGTCCGTGGGCGTCGTCGGGGCAATTTGCCCCTTTTCCCTTCAAGACGGTGCGATGGAAATCGATGGCATGAAAGTTCCAAGCAGTTTGTGCTATGATAACTTTATGCCCACTTCTATCAGTTTATGTAAATCAAGCTTGGCCAACGTATCGATTGTTAAAAGAAGAATTCACCGCGTGTACTTGGCACTGCCATTTTATAGATGAATACAGTAACACATAGATTTCATGAGGGGTTCCAAGCGCATATTGGCCTACTAAGAGCCCCTGTCGCAGATCCTCAGAACTGATTCACTTACGATCTTAAAAAAGCTTCCAGCTGAAGAAATTTCGCTCGTGTTTTCAAACTTGGTTCCATACAATGTAGGCAACTGCTCTCCAACCATAATAAATAAAAATATTATCTCTACGACCTAATCTGGAGAATAGCAAGAATCCAAATAAAAACTTATATGATAAAAATAAACAACTAAATCACTAAATAGTAATTTCATTAGTAAAATCCAATAGAGAGAAAGATGAGAATGGAATAAAATTCTTTTGCGCCAAGTTTCCCCCTCGATTCCCACCTCACTAGACCGTGGGGGTGGTATTTCCCACTCTGGGAATCACTGTGATAGTTCATTAGTGATGCACACGAGTGATCGGCATTATAACGAGTAAAAGCCTTAATTGAAGCTAATCACGGCTCTGCTAACGTTTGTTAATGAAGTCCAGTCCTCCGAGTAGTAATTTACTTGCCACTTCAACATTATTTAGCGGAAAGTAACCTATTCTTGAAACGTTTACTAATAAAACTGCTAGGGAGAAACAGGTATGAAAATACCGGAATGACAGGGACTCTAACCAACTTTTTCAAATATATATTTCTCAAAGCCGCACGGCTACTCCTGCAAAGTTTAATAAATTTGCTTTATAAAACTACTGCTATTGCAAACGAAATTTTGCCAAATAAACCAAAGGGACTCACACAGATTTAGAGGGGATTCAATCTTTTACAGTTCCTAATTCGTCTCAAAATAATGCTTCCTGGCTGATAGAGTAATATTAGTGAAGGAATGTACTTTTCATTTTTTGTTACCTGATCTTATATTCCGTTTATAATCGCTAAAGACGAAGCAATGGTTGAGGTGATTTCCACTTTTTTCCTCACTGTGTTACTCTAATTACCCATTTCATGACTTTATATTGCATTATAACAGTAAAAACCGTATTTCCCTGTTAATTAAATACGACATAGAAAAACTGTTGCATTATTGCGATAAGAACGAGCTGAAGATTCATGACCATCCCGTGTGGCTTGCTGAAGCTCAATGATATTTCTATCATTGAAAATAAATTCGAGTTCTAATATTCCTCTCGCCTCTCGGAAATTTGCTATGTCAAATATTTTTATATTCAATACATTAAATACGTCGAAAATATAAAATATTTGTATGTATTTGAAATATACCGATTTCTTCAGTATAGTATGCCAAACTGTAGATCACACATCCGATGACGTCTCTTGGAAATGAAATTCATTGAGGCTTTGCAAGAATTTCGGTTGTTTGAAGTAGTTTTGATTCTTATTGATACTCTCGCCGCAATAATGCCCTAAGTATTTGGCATTTTATACTGCATGTATATTAGGGTGTACCGAAAAACAAAAATTTTTAGTAGCGGGAACGTAATAGGTTGGAAAAGTTGCCTTTTAGGCTCAATAAGAAATGTGCAAATGATGGGCTCTAACAAAGTTCGTCTTGGGCCTGACCAAAGAGCTCAAAAATTCGAAATTTTAGTGAAAATTGCGTTTTTTTAGGTAAGTTAAATTTTTGACGGAGCATACATACATTTCATTAAATGGCTGTTTTAATTCCTTTTGATCGAGGAACAATTAAATTAAGCCATTAAAACTGAATTTGACGAGATATCATACTTTTAAAATTTTTGGAATCACCATGGAAAGTGGCAGCTCATCGCTGGTTCAGCTGCAGTGAGCTATCCAGGACTCATCATGAGGTAGAGCCTGCTAATCGAGTCCCGCCCGCCTACACACCCGTGGATGCATACTAGATAACTAGCTGATGTCGTTGAAGGCTGCTTTTGTTCAGATTTTTGGTATTCGAGAGAGAATCCTCTCTCCTATGAACCCATCTCTTGCATCGTGGCCTTAGTCTAACCGTGAGTCCTCTGTGACTTCTTTTACGGTTCGTTCGACCGCTTGAGAATTACTTGGGAGAGAAAATAATGTAGCAAGCTGCTTTATAGGTTCCTTAGCATTATCTTTAATGTTTTGAAGATCCTCGGGAGAAAAGCTGACAGTAAGTGGTGGTTCGGTGACAGTGGCTTAATCCCAATCTATCAATCTGACAAACCTACTCCGTTTGATGGTTAATTCAACATAACACCTTCTACGCTCATCCATAAAGCCTTTTGAAGCATAAAAATTTTATTTGCGGTACATACCATGATACTCCACTTCGATGTTAGCACATTATACATCTCGATAATTTATCATACACACTCATAAGCGATCGTGATAACCAAAACGATTTCTGTGCGAGCATAAAAGACATTATGTTGAATTACATCTTCAACAAGTATTGGTGTTTGCAAAGGAAGGTATGGTGTATCAGCTAAGGAGTTTTACGGCTCTATCATTCACTGTGTGATTTCTCTTAATGACATACCACATTGGAACGTAGACATGCATGACAAACTTCGGGTTATGATTGCTATGTTTACTGATGAGCGACCTATTATAAGAATACAGGTAGGACATAGATTCATCAACTCAGGAAACTATCAAACGGAGTAGATTTGTCGGTGCATCATCCCGCTACAGATGTTCGACGTGCCTTCTTACGAAGAATTGATGGATTGGGTAAAGTCACTGTCACCGAGCCACCACTTACTATCAGCCTTTCCCCCGAGGATCTTCAAAACATTAAAGATAACGCCAAGGCTCCTATAAAGCAGCTTGCTACATTATTTTCTCTCCCAAGTAATTCTCAAGCGGTCGAACGAACCGTAAAAGAAGTCACAGAGGACTCACGGTTAGACTAAGGCCACGATGCAAGAGATGGGTTCATAGGAGAGAGGATTCTCTCTCGAATACCAAAAATCTGAACAAAAGCAGCCTTCAACGACATCAGCTAGTTATCTAGTATGCATCCACGGGTGTGTAGGCGGGCGGGACTCGATTAGCAGGCTCTACCTCATGATGAGTCCTGGATAGCTCACTGCAGCTGAACCAGCGATGAGCTGCCACTTTCCATGGTGATTCCAAAAATTTTAAAAGTATGATATCTCGTCAAATTCAGTTTTAATGGCTTAATTTAATTGTTCCTCGATCAAAAGGAATTAAAACAGCCATTTAATGAAATGTATGAATGCTCCGTCAAAAACTTAACTTACCTAAAAAAATGCAATTTTTACTAAAATTTCGAATTTTTGAGCTCTTTGGTCAGGCCCAAGACGAACTTTGTTAGAGCACATCTTTTGCACATTTCTTATTGAGCCTAAAAGGCAACTTTTCCAACCTATTACGTTCCCGCTACTAAAAATTTTTGTTTTTCGGTACGCCCTAATGTATATCCCTAATTGTTCAAGGCCTGATTATAGTTAATTCGGAATATTATTGGAACTGTTTAGATTATTTCTCAGTTAAAATCAAGAAACAGAAATATTCCATCTGAATAACTAATCCACGTGGCGAAGAGGCATTAGACTTCTAATGACACTGGTTTCTTTACTAAGGCAGTCAAGCTGCGCCGCTCGTTAAAGGCTCTACAAGAGGACTATGGCATTGGGCTTGTTGAATGGGTCATTCCTAAGCGAAACGAGAATGCAGCAGTGTGTACTCCTTTCTGCTTCTACCTCATTGACCAAAGTGAGACACGAACGAAAAACTTAACTTGAAATAAACAGCATGAGGACTAAAAGAATCTATACGGTGAAAGAAGATGGTTGAGTAGTACTAAATCCCACAGACCTGCGGCATTTGAATAAATCGACGGAATGGAGAAATAAGAAGTATTTCTTGGTGATATGCCGTTTCAGAGAAAGAACTACCGTGATCAGTAATATGTCTCCTTTTAACCAGCACTTAGTAGAATTTTCTCCACCCAATAATGGTCGGTTTGTTATAATCATCCCTTAGGAAGCCAAAAATTGACATTTAAAAAAAAAATTATTCGCTATAATTATCTGTGTTTCGCTTTATACTCGTATATCTGTGATCTTGGATCGATTTAAAATCCAACCCGAATCAATTTCGTAATTTAAAGTTTCTCTTACTTTAGAGGTGAATTGATGCATGTTTTCCGATGATTCATACCATGCTAAAATCAATTGTATAAAAGCCTTCCGAGATGGTTGGATTGGAGAAGTTGTTTAATGAAAGGATTGAGCGTTGATAGGGGAAACGTTGAGAGGAAAGCGATTAATAGAGAAAGTAATTGAAAGTGAAATGAAAGGGAAAAGACGGAGAAGAAGACAAAGACAATATATGATAGATGATATAAAGGATAGAAGCAGATACCAAAAACGAACGAAAGGGCATTGAATAGGGAATATAGAGAGGTAAAACATTTATTTACTGTACTTTAATTACATGCGAATAAAGAGTTAACATGACCATAATCGTTATGTTTGTAGTTACAAAATATATTTTACCTAGTGTATCAGCCTCTTTGATATCTACTTGGTTTTCATTTTGAATTATTAACATAATTAATTATTTGAATGATGTATAATTGTGGATTACTGGTTTGGTATTTATTGAGTTGTACTTTTCATACAGCAAACTACTACCGTTGGTCATCCGAGGAGTTTCCTTTTCGGGAAATGAAGTTACCATTAACATGATGATGGCAGTAAGAATCGCCTTTGTAATATATGTGTACTAATACCAGGTTTAAAACCTATCCCCGCAAAGAAATTCAGTAGTGACAATAACACTGTTAAACCTCAAGATGCAACTGAAACATTACGCAAAAGGCGCTTCCTCCAAGGATCGAAACGGCAGTAAGGAAATAGCTGAGAATCGTAAGCGAGGTAAATGTGTATTCCGGTCGGTGCAGACAGAGACATCCGCAACTGTGTTTGCACAGGCATCTTTTACGATCAAGCCATCTTTGGAGAGGAAGAAATTAATACATCAGCAACTGAAATATTATTGCGGTCGGAATGGCGATATTAGCGATGCGCATCGGCCGCCTCTGCCGTTCTGCCTCATTCTCCTCTCTGACCCAGACTCTAGTAAAATATTAATCGAAGGAACTTGGCTCTCCGATGCTAGGAGACGAAACCAACTTTCGTGAGGGCAGGTTACGTCTTGGCATATTGCCCGCTTTTCTAAATCCACATCTTACATATTCCCTACCGTAACATAATATGATGCTTTCAAGGTACGCTCTGTAAATTTTTTTGTTTCAATATTGTTTTAATTTGCCTGAAAATTATACGAATTTCACATGAACACATTTTCTAATTTAGCTAGTTGTAGATGCTCAAATTGTATGAGTCTTATTTAAATTCAACTGATTTTGTCTCCTTCGGTATATTTGATACTATACTAGTATTCATGTTCCAATATTCCTCACTGTATTTCTTTAACCAAAGCCATGTTATTTATTTCTTCATTTATAATTTGTGACTATAATACTAGCCAGGTGGTAGTCATCAATAATCTTGTAAATTTTAGTCTTTTTTGTCTACAAGTTATAATCTTTTATGCCTCTTTATTTCAAGAGTCATAGTGTACGCACATATCCTTTGAATTACAATATAGCTCTGTAAACGTGCAATTTATCCCATCCAAACCACGGATAACCAAAAGATAGGTTGTGAATCGGTTCGGAGAATTTATAATCTTTTGCCCACGGATTGGATACGGATATGTAGCCTGCGAATAGGTTTTGCATGAGGATATGCGGATTCCTACAGATCCTGGCAGTGGCATGGATTCTCTTGCAAACAATAATAACATTTTGGTGCACAAAGGAACATAAAACAGGCAAATACGAGTATCGAGGGATCAAGGGATATCGTTTCGAGGGATAGTAACAAACATAATTGCAAAAAATAAACATAGAACAATTTTTACGGAATAAACGATGAATATGGAATAAAAAATGGAGCAAAGTAAAGTGGATAACTTCGCTGTTTTCACTAAAATTTATTTTGGTAAAGAGTTTCACTTGTGGTCTACGATCATCAGAGAAGAAACATTTTCCTCTATTCTCCTCTCTTTCAAGTATTTATAACCTGTATCAGAGATCATTTTCGCGACTCTTAGTAATTTTATCATTCGAACATTTAACAAAACGCTTCATTTTGCGCAGCAACTTCTTGGGTTCACGGATGGAGGATTAGCCGCAGCGCTACTCGTACGTATGGCTATATGTCTCCTTGCTGAATATTCTAATCTGAATATGTTCCTTGTTATTTTACTGTAGTCTCCGGGTGTGCTCAGTTTGTAATTCACGATCAAGTTCCCACTACATTCAACAAGAGCTCTCATGTCTATCCTGTTAAAAACTTGAGTGTATCTTATGTGTAACTCTTACGTGTATTCTGATAAAAATTCTTAGAAATTGGCGATTGGTGACTTACATTAACACGCTTAATGAGGGTAATGATGGTGATTTTTCTCATAGCGTAAACTATTCTAAGCCACCATTCTTGCCACAAACTGGTAAACTTATCGCTATCAATATAAATATTTTCTAAGCTTTGTAGATATGGTAAAAGACAAGCAACTCCTATCACATCTGCAACAAGTACTTTTGAAAATTCTCCGAGCTGTTTATAAATTCTAATTTTTTAATATTCAAAGAGTTTGAATTAAACTCACACAGTTGTTTGACATTATACTAATAAATAAAATACTAATCTATTCAAATATGAACTCATCGTCTCATAATTAAGGGAAGAGCTCCATAGCTCTTGTATTACTGTAGTAATTTAGTAGCAGTAGTTGCAAATTAAGCTGTTAAGAAAATGCCGTTGCGACTGTTACTTCCTTACTTTTTCTCACTCTCAGAATATTCAGATTACCGATTATTTATTGACAATAATACTCAATACATTTCTCAAAAACCGACGTCTTTGGATATAAAAGATCAGTTACAAATTACTCAAATCATGCAAACATTGGTTAATCAATAATGATTTTTGAAGGGAACAGATTTATTTGTATTCGATATAACCATATTGATTTTCTTCAGATTTAATGGCGATTGGTATAATCTTTATTTACGATAAAACGTGTACTTCAAATATAAGGAAACGCTTTTTAAACGAAGCTTGCACACAGAATAAAGTAAAAAGGCTAACCGGCATATTTTGCTTTATCATGCCCTTCACCGTCGTATTTACTTTTCTTGTTATATCCCTTAAACATTTGTGAGGACATTAAGTCGTGCGAGAGTTCTTAATAATGCCAGAGTACTTTAACAAGAGAAAAGTCATAAAACCACCAAAAGGCATTACTCTCTCTCATTTATCCACAAACAACTTTTGGATATCTACGCTCATAAATATTCCAATGGCCAAGTGTACTCTTTGATTTACTATTTTCGTTTGCATTATATCATCCGTTGAGTGATAGTAAAGTTATTTTTCTCCCACATATCCTTGTGTTCTTAACATATTAAAGTAAAATTTATTTGTTAGCGGAAATTATTGGTAATAACAAAAATATCTCTTTTCTACGAATACTCCAAGGTGTGGGTTTAAAACATTCTCTAATATAAAATAAAATAGTTACGTCTTATATTTTGTTGTAAATAATTTGGTGAATGTATAGAGGACGAAGCTATTTTCAAACTACGATTGTTCATATTTCGTATTTAAAAACAGAAAATTGTAACAGAGTAATGGTTTCATTTTGAATAGATATATCTTAGTCATAAAAGGATACATACCCAAGTATGGATAATATGCAAAACACCTTCTCTGCTGTTAAGTCAAAGTAAAATTCGACCGTGAGTGTGCAGAATCTTACTTATTATGTTCAATTTTATTTTACTACGCTCTATTTATTCTAATATAACTTTGCTTCAATTACATTCTACACGGCGTCTGAAGCCAGGTATCTGAATTTTTTCCTGCAGGAAAATTTGCGAAGGGAAATAACTTTATTTATGACTGATTAGTGACGTTGTAGACAAATAAAACGAGGTGCATTTACTTTCTTTACTCTGTGAGTTCTTGCTTCAATTTTCCTCCTCTTTTGCTTACGATCTTTTGCTTCTCCTATCCCTATAATGGAGTTTGGACAGTTTTGGAATTACTTAAGTATCTCCGTCTAGATAGCAGTGTTAGGCAGCATTTAATAGCAATTTTATAGTAAATATACATTTTTATCTTTTATTTACATTATTTTGAACGGGTTGCAAATGAGTTCAATAAAAGCCGATAAATCTTGAATGTATGAAATTAGCGTTTGAATGGAAATGGTTGATTTCACATCCTGACTTCTCTAACTCAAATTA
Organism: Pachydiplax longipennis; assembly: GCA_036926295.1. Classification (NCBI taxonomy): domain Eukaryota; kingdom Metazoa; phylum Arthropoda; class Insecta; order Odonata; family Libellulidae; genus Pachydiplax; species Pachydiplax longipennis. The sequence goes on from JAVFKF010000012.1 coordinate 27,381,957, forward strand.
ATCATTATTCACAAGTAAATTCCTAAAAATTATACTTTTATGAACTCATAAGAAGTAATAAGCAACCAAAGTACAGTGGAACCTCGGTTCACGAATTGTATTCATTCCAGAAGGCCGCTCGTCATTCTAAAAGTTCGTAATCCGAAACTGTTCATCAATAGTAAAACATTTAAAATAGATTAATCCCTTCCTCGAGTCCAAATATTTTTTATTTAAGCTTTTACTATACTAACTCCTGCATGTTTTTTTTTCTTCCCTACGTATATACTAGCACATTGCTATCCCACCTTCTGGACAATGTCAGTTGATATTTGTGAAGTTTACAAAGTATTGTTATTTCAACCGATTACGTTACTAATCGGCACCCTACCGTCCAAACCTTTCTTTTAAACACTTGCTGCCGACTTGCATGTTCGTTGCTCGATTTATCGTACGTCACCCGAGACTAATTTGTTCCGAAAATTTTCATGAATATAATGGTTTGTAATGAGAGGCATTCGTCAATCTGTATAGTGTTCCACTGTATAGTGAAAATTACAACTTCCAATCCTTACACTCATATAATATTTTAAATGCCTCTTATTCCGTTCGAAATGCTCACGACGGATAACAATTTTTGCTCCCCCGAACATATAGTATCTTATTTTTACAACTCAGAAAGAAACTATCCAAAACGTTGGAATAGGCAGAGTAAAGTTGATTCTTTGGGACGATTTTCTTTCCGATTTCTATTCCTCAGCTTAAAGTTTATATGTGTAAACCCTAAATAGTGCTATATTTCAATTCAATAAGTCTTTCTGAAGCCACTGATTCGGAAGTCATATTTTAACAATTAATCCGAACAAAATGCAATTCAATTTCATCTCTATTAAATGATATTACAACTGATTGTGTTAATCCTGCAGGTAATATGCGCGCTCTTCACGGCGCTGAGTGTAAGCGGCAAAGTAATGAACTACCACTATTCTGACAGAGTAGTAGAGGCGCAATCTTTAAATAACTCTCACTGTTGACAGACATTAAATTTCCTCAGAATTCTGAGTCACCGCTTGATTCCTGTGCTAATATTTCTTCTTTTTATTTAAATAAAATAGAAGGGGGAGTTTTCCACTACATTATCGACGCTAAGGTAAAACGATATCTTTTTCCATTTACACTAAATTTACGTAAAGTTGCTGATTAGAGCTTAAGATAGCGTTGGATCCCGCTGGATGTATATTCTTGAATTATATTAACAATATGCGTGGATTCAAGTGATCAACCAACAGGACACTCAAAAAAATAGTTGAAGTAATGAAGATAGGAATATGGCGTATGTAATTTATCATAACTAGCGATTCATAATTATTAGAAATTACAAGTTTTGTAAATCACTTTGAGACCGATATGAATACAGTAAAATCAAATGATTTATTATATTCACTTATGTAAGTACCTAAGAAAAATGAATAATATTCTTTACTTAATAATAAATTTAAATTTAAATAAATGTATTTAGATTGTTGTGAAACGCCTTTATATACCAAGAGATCTTAAAAGCTTAAAGGTGTCATAATGAAAAACTTTCTAATTAGGTTGAAATCATTGTCAGGATTAACTAATGCCAGGATAATAAGGAACGTGAACTGCGGATACTTGTCTTATTTATTGTGATATGGTAAATTTTTCATTTCTAGTCTCAATAATGCTTTAAAAGGATCAATACCTGTTATTATAAGATTAATTTTAGAAGTAAGCATCGAATCAGAAAAGTATGTTGAACAAAAATACAGGATTACAAGGAAGTTCTTCTAACTGATTGTTGAAATGAAACAATCATACACTTTATATTTGGTAACAAATCTCTAAAGCACGTAGCTGCAGTTTTTATTTGCAAAAAATTTATTACTAAAGAATATGATGTGAGATAACGATTCTCTAATGTAAGGGTAATTTTTATCAGAAACGCAAAAGATGTCGCATCCAAAATTTTCGCGATGATAACCCATCAAGCATTTTAAGTTTTATTATAATGCTCATTACAATATTAATAATATAAATAAAATCAATATTAATCCTTGCCCTCCGTTCAATAGACTTTTATCGGATATAAACCACAAATCAAATTGTTAGAAATTTCGCATTTATTACATTATATTCCAAGAACTGGATGATTATAGCAACTGAGGTAATGACAATAGATTAGGAATGCTTCAATAAACAACGACCAAAATGACGCATGTCCTCGCATAGTGTCTTAGGCAAAAAGATCTTGAATGAGTTCCTAGAAGGGCGAAATTCAATAACAGAAATTACTATGCGACCTTGGCTCTCGATTGTGCAACTTCTTTGAAACGTAGAAACACGAGATGAAAAGTGACACGAACGTCCCCAATACGCAAATTATCCACTTTTTTCTATCCCCGTGACACTGAGGAAATATCGAGTACAATTATGACTTTTATTATCCCTAATAATATTTTCCTGCATTCGCCGGAGACAAGAATAATATTATCTTCCATTATAATGTACGATGTAACAAAATGAGAGCAAATATTACACCATAGACAGAAATTAGTACGATAGGAATTTCTTGGTGGAGATTTCACTGTGAGCCTTCATCGTTTCTTACAAAAACTTTTGTCACAGCCTCCTTATAAATGAATACTTTTACGCCTTGATAAAATGTGTGAAGACATGAGAATTCTAGAATATTGATCAGAAAGTGTTACATAACCCAATTGGACAGCATTTCAGCAAACTATCATTTCCATTTTGAACCGTGAGGTTTTAGGTAGACTTCAATATTAATCCTTATCATTAAACCTTTAATACTTAAATATTTTTAATGTAAAAAATTAAACTATTATTGATTAAATTCTGCCAACAGAATAGTGGAAAATTATTACTTGAATAATTAATTATACATTCTAAGAGTTTATCAAGAGCTACTCCAAAACGTATGTTTATGAGCTATATTAACCTTAATAATCTTATCCGGATAATAGTGGATTCTTACAATCGTAAATGTTGCTAAATATATAAATATACTGGAAGAACAATTTTATCAAATTAATTTACTTGCACTATTATTATCCCCAATTGAAAATTAGCATTTTAACGGATATCGAAATAAATTCTCGATTACGAGGCTTTTGTCGAGAAAAATACAAAAGTAACCAATATAAAATTATTTTTTGGGTTTTAAATTGAAATTTTTAAAATTTTGCAGTACATTCTATATAATTTATTTGATTTTTTTTATAATTCATTGGATTGTTTCACAAAGATAATATAATATTTGTTCTTTTAAGGAGTGTCGAGATAAAAAATTAATCCTAATTATTAGGGGATTTAAGAATACCCTTAGATTTTGGACCAAATAAAGCTTCTTCAGTATAATATGTTGAGGAAAGGATCTACCTTCAATCAAAAGTTAGTGCACTTTGATACGTGATCCTAGAGCCCGAAAGTAATACCCTTGCTCGGTAGGTGGCAGCGCTGTTCGTGCACCCTTATCTTCGTCAATAGGTGGCAGTGAGGGTGACATTACGATCCTGAGTTATTCTCACGGAATGGTCATTACCGTTTCATTTCTTGGACCTCAATTAGGGATCCTTTTAAAGGAAACTTCCTCCGACATATTTTTGACTCCGAAAAATGCTTTACCTAGTAAATTATTGCCTTTAATAAGCTCGAAAGATCCTATGATACACAATGTCTAGATTATAAAGATGAAAAATGCGTAATTTTTAAATCAACAGTAATTTTCCTAAATTGTGGATACAAACTCAAGGAATGGTTCCCTTTTATTAATACCCTTACAGTCGGTTACAAGATACTAGTGTAAACCCTCTCAGAATGATATGCTCTTCTGTCATACCTTCCGAAAATGAGATAAATAACAACATAAAAATTAGAAAATTGATAACGCATCTCGCTATTTCAATACCTTTTTAAATTTTGATACATTAAGGTTTCTGTGAACCGAATTTGAATATCATTTCAAATTTTACTACAGTATTAAACTGCTAAGTGTAAAATATGTTCCTTCGGATGGTTTATTTTCTAAACATATCCACTAAGAGAACAATGAGATCCAGTTAATTATTGTATAAAAATTTAGCATTTTTAATTTCATTTCGCATATTTGGACCACCACCCAAAATCGAACCTGGGACTGCTTTCAGCAAAGACAGTCATTTTACTCATTTAGCTATCCGAGAGCCTTTCTACTTCTGTGCAGTATATAAGGCAAGTGGCAGCTAATGAAGTTCAGCTGAAATTAATCCATTAAAAAAGTATCAAGTAGACACTATTGTATTCATTTTCGAAAAATAACTCATTCCTACCTTTTAAAGAGTTGATTTTAAGTTATCATCCATAACAATGAAAGATAGAATGACAATGGTATATTGAGAATAATATTATTACGCAGATGATATATCTGTTTGAGTGGGATGACCTGAAGATAAGGTTTATTTGGAATTTGAAAGAATGGCATCTAGTTTGAAAATTTTAATCATTCATGAGGGAATAAGGCAAAGCATCTCAACAATACATCTACGGTAACTATCTCTAATTATAGAATAATGGAAGTATCTTCCCTGGTATCGTTATTAAAATGGGACAGAATTATCTAAGAAATAAAATAAGTATTTAGGTGTGAAATTTCCAATCATCTACGGAAACACTTACGGAGAAGTATATTTTGGTGTTATATCGAAGAGATGAGGAAACTAATGGTTTTGAAATAATTAAGGTTGGAAATTTCCTTTGTAAACTTTTGCGTGAGAAAGGTCTTAATTAATATCCATTGCTTAAGGTTTTATGTTAATTTTCTATGCAATCAAATATTTGTTTCGCACGCTGAAAGAATAGCAAGATCTAAAACATTAATAACGGCGCTCAAACTTTCAAATGTAAAAAATTTCACGATAAATCCCGCTAATTTTTAATTTCTTCCTCAAGTTTATCAAACATGAAACAATATGCTCATTTTCGATTCATTTAATTATGATTTTTCATTTTAAAATACTACTAAATAGTACTACTATTCCACTACTACCACAACCCAAAATTCATACTCGCTGGGATTTACAAGCAAATTCAGAATTTCTCACTCGAAATACACCACGGAATCACATCTCCAACTTCTCCAGAAAAGGTCCAGAACTAAAGCGCAGATAACGGAATGGGTTAGGAACGTTAGTCCATCAGAAACAACGCACTACCTCCTCTAACTTTTCGATTCCGTTCGTCGATGTCGAATAGACCATTAGGAGTAAATGCCTGCGAGATTTTCCCACGCTTTCAAGCTACAAAGGAGACAATTGTTTCGTTGAATAGCAAAGGGTCGTTGGTTCTGCCTAAGTTGGTGTGAATTGCCTCGTGATGGATTGGTTTATAGAGAAAAAGAGAAGAAATGAAGACGGATGCGGAGTTGCGAACGTGGGATTATCTGCGGAATGGATATGTGAGAGCAAGGAAATTAACAGTTGGATTTGGGCATATTTCCTCACTTTTCGCGCATTCCGCCACAAGGTCAGATCCAGATCTCGTCTTCTTTTGGGTGTAAACGCGAATTAAAATATGATAACCAAAGAAAATATCCCGTGAATGACTTAGATTTTGGAGTTTTAATTAGGAAAGCTCTCATAATGGCGTAGAAAAACAAAGTGTTTTTTCATAGATGATTTAAATACCATTCTCCTTTAGGATGAATTGTAACGGTAACTGTCATATATCTTAATTTATAGAGAGAATAGCTTCAATCTTTGTTCTATTTCTGTGTATTTATTTTCTACAATTTGCCGTCATCGAACGATTCTGATAGCAGCTGTAACTGACCCTTGAATGTCGAAGATTGCAATATGTAATTTTACCTATGTGATTAAGTCCGAAGTTATTGCCTATATGAAAAATTGGCTGCTTTATAAAGTTAATTTGTTTTATTATTTTTTTCAACACCGGATGATATTCCTGTCCTTAACTCAATGTTAGGATGTTATTGGTTATATACAGACATTCATAAATTATATATATTGAGGATTTCGTGGATTCCATGGTCGCTATGTTAGTCGTGAAGGTCTTGAAACCTTGAATGATGTTATATAATAAATAATTTTGATTAATTATGTAAATACTATTTCAAGTTAGCAGCAAATTCATTTGTGAATAATAATAATTTAACTGCGGTAGTTGTATGTTATTATAGCTGGTTGGCAGTGTTGTTTATGTACTGATATTTTACATTTGTATATGTAAGGCTTGTAAGGAATAGTTTGAGTTGATTGTTAAACATAGTGATTGTAGATGAAATATTAATAATAGCTGTTTTCAGTGTATATTTGTGTATTTTGCAGTTTTTTCAGTTATTAATATAGCAATAAATCTGATATGTTGATTCGAATAAATTGAACTTTGCGGCGGAAATTTATGATAATTGAAGTTCGTATTTGTTATACTGGGGTCAAAACTGAGACATCTTCCACTAAAGGCGGACACGCTATATATTTGATTGAGAGGGATCTTAAGAGAATTACCCAAATTGGGAATTTTCCAGGAAGGAGAACCTGTCTTAAAATATTCCCTCAATACATTTGAAGACTCATACAGTTATTAACCCATTACCAAAATTCATCGTCACTTACTCTATATCTCTTCATAATTAGAAACTGCGAGAAAAAGCATAACTGTCGTAATTGAAGTCAAATAGGTTATATTCTGAAATTACTAAAATTATCCGCCATTTGTGAATGGATAGTATTCATACTTCAGATATTCTGTTTCCATAGCCTCTAATGAGTTATTTTCTTATATATTTTACTCGAAAAATGATCATCAACTTTTAGGTCTTATCTCTTAGATATTTAAACACAGAACAACTCTCAGATTAATGTTTGGTATGATGGATTGCGTCCTTACACTGTTACAAAATCACGTACTCCAAATTTAATACTGCACTCAAGTACACTTCCTAATCAAGAAGAAATTGCTTTCACTTGAATTAATACGCAATTAGAGATCAATAATTTCGTAAATATCACTCATTTACGATCGTATTTGCCAACCTTAACAAGTTTCTAAGCGTATTTTCGTTAAAAATTAGCGACTTTACCGCGTAATTAACGGAAAATTAAGAATGAGCGCTCTTGCTCGCGTCTTTTGTTTCCATCCTCCATGGGCGACGATTTTTCCTCTAATGAAACAATACTTCGATATTTATTCTCGTTTTAACGGCTCCTTATATTCGGGAGGAGGGAAATATATATATACAATAATAGAAAAAATATACTCGGAAACTCTTGTGACGAATTGCTGACAAACAGAGGTAAGCAAACAAGTTTCGCCATCACTCTCTGAGCAAGGAAGAAATCCTGCATTCCAGCCGTCCCCTTTTTTAACAACCACCTCGGATAGCACCTTTTTGAAAGAGGAGCCTTTTTTAAAAAGGAGAAAAATATTGAAAGCAAATAAGGAGCCAAACAAATCATATGCGAGTGTGTGTGTGTGTTGTGGGAACTAAAGAGCTTGAAAACTTCCGTCTCCCGATGGTTTGCGCTCATGTCATCCGCTCATTCCACAAAGCAGTTAGCGGCTCTTAAAATATATGCGTCAGTCGGCGGAGTTTGCACGCATCGCCAGACCTACATAATCGCTTCTCCTACAAAAACATTCGGTCGCCCCGAGTTTTATGTTAGTTTGCTCAAGGAGAAGAGAGGGAATCACTTTACACTTAAGTTCCTCGGAAAGACGAATGTACTAATATTTTCGATGGTGTAGGAAAGAATGGCTTCACGAGCTGCCTCTCGCCCTTTTCGACTCTGTTTATCGGACAAAAAGTGACAAAACTCTAGACAATAAAACTGAGGTAACTGCAAGACAAATACAATTTCGTTATTTGCCCAATAAATCGTAAAAGGAATGAAAATGAAGGAACCGGATGTTAACGGCTTGTGACTTATCTTTTTTAAACGAGTTAACGCAAGCGGGGAAAACTTGACAATACGGAAAATATTAGCATTGAGGACAAATTGAACGAAATATTTTAATGGCTTTTTAAATATACGAGGTTTTTATTGCCTGCGAGTTTTGTCGGGGCGTTTCGAAACGGGAAATATCGGAATGAAGGCTCAATGGGGAAGAGTAAACACTCGATCTTTGATAAATTTGTGGGTGTGTTCTGCGGGATGAGTCAAACCTTAAACCACCAACATTATGCATGAGTATGGAGATTGGATGATTTTACCCAAAACGGTGTTTAATATTCTGCAAGTTTCCCTCATTATTGTGGTTAACATCATAATCCTAATACATATGGTACATCATAATCATAATACGTGATACATAATCCAATAAAAATGGCTTCGAACTGAAAGACAATGAAAAAATGCTATGGATACAAAATAAGAAAAAATATTGAGATTATAAAAAATACATAATCTTAAGAATTATGTTTAATACATAAAAATTCAAGTCTGTTAAGTATTTAGCCCGAAGCCAGTTGAAACCTCATTCCCTTTACCACTCACTACGAAGAGCTGGGAGAGGGAATAGAGTCTAGATGAGGAGTGAGGTAGTTTGCCCTTGCTTTCCTCTTCAGAATACTATTAGTGGAACAAACCCGAAGCATTCACCCCTAAAGTAACATTTCTGCAGCATTACATAGTGAGAATCCTTAACTAAGGCCCTATTTCAGCATCACTAATATCCCAGTATTAATACAGCCAAATCAAACATAAATGAAAGCTAAACTCTTCTTTATTCCGCACTAAAACATAAGTAAAAAATATATGTTATACTAAGAGAAGATTTCGGAACTCTTCAAGAATATCAATTGAATTTCGGGTAATAAATTTAAGATGGGAATTACAAATGGAATCTAATAATTTAATTTAGACTATCCAAATAGTAGGAATTCGTTAAGAATTTTCAAATTAAGATAGATTTCTATAATATATTCATTCGTAGGATGTGATTCTTTCTCATAAGTCGTAATAATACAAATAAAGATAACCCATTACGAAATTGCTCCTTATAGGTTTCTTTAAGAACTTCAACCAAATTTTGATAGACCCTTCGATGCTTAGTTTTGCACCAATTGAAAAATATATAAACAAATTATGAAATTATACATTATGTTGTACAAGACAAGAAGGTGAAACCAGCCAGGGAGTTTTCGTCAAACACATATGTGAATTTGAGCTCAAATTTCCAGACAATTTTCCTACTCAGAGACTTGAATGATCGACTGGCGGAATTCATAATCCCCATTCATAAAGAGGCCGAATTCCTCAGCAAGATGACAATTTCTCGAAATGATAGATAGAGCATACAGTTACTTCTTTTCTCTCCTCCCAGCCGAAGAAAGGTGCGAATAAATTAGCGTGTTAGTTATGGAATCTGGTGTTTGCATACCCCCTGCCATCCGCCATTTAGCGGCTCTTATGGTATCGATTTACTAAAGCGATATTCACACGTATGTGAATATTAAACGGAACCATAAAATAATGATCTCCTGATCAACATTCCGATCATTAATGAATCCTTTCAAAGAGGAAAGAGCTTTGAGAAAAACGTGAATTTTTAAACAAACACGAAAGTTTTCGGACAAAAATGGAATCCACGATGCAAATAAGAGATATGTTTTCTTTCTTTCAAACGATACAACACGAGAGTCGGGCGAAAGATAAAACACACTGGAAGATAGATTCTAATCGTTCGCAGATTCTTCTATGAACCTTCCGATGTATTCATATGTATTCATAGTAGAATTTCCAAACATCGAGTGATCACCTGGCATATCTGTATATGATATTTTGCAATTATGAAATAAAATAAAAAACAAATTAAAACCAACAGAGGGTAATGTACTTAATTTTCACGGATAACCACACTTCTGAAAACTCAAGGAGAAACAGAAATGAAAGAAATATATCGACATGAGTGGGATTCGAATCAGGGTTCCCACTTACTGAGTAGGTAATCTAGAGGAACTTCTCTTTTAGTGGTTATAATATCTGCCCGGAAATTTGCAGACCTGGGATGGATTCTCACTCAATTCAGAACTATTCACTTCTTTTTCTCCTTGGTCAGAAAAACAAGTTGAGGCATCGTTTTTTGTTATTTCACTTCGTATTACCGAGGTATTTATTTGTGGTAAAGGAAACGCTCAGGCTGAATAATTCGGAATACCAAAAACATGAATTTAAACATATTCTTAAGAATACGCACACTCTATTTAATTATTAGACTTTAAAATATTAATCCTAGAACTAACTTGCTTTAGCATCTAGTTCCCTTTTCTCAATATATCATTCGGTCTTTGTAACATGGATTTTTCTATGTATATTTTCTAAGAATGGATAACCTCTGATTCAACAACCATATTGCCCGTCAAAGGGACTGGTTATGTATGTACCATCGCAAAATCTCGCGAAATTTTCGTGTATTTCAATGAAATTCTCGGAATCAGGAATCCAAAGCAATAAATCACGGCAAGAATAAGAAACTTTATTCAATATCTTTTCTTTTGGCACGTATCTCGATTTTGTTGAACCATTACTCCTAATTTAATTCTGCAAAAGAAAAAATGTCTGCAATCGATCAAAATGAACCTTCCGTGCATTTCTTATGCAAGTATTTTCGCGTCATCCAGAGACGAACTAAGGATACGTTGGGCAGACGGATATGAATATGTAACACTCCGTTGGACCTTTTACTACTCCCAGAAATTCATTATACAATCGCGTCGGCATGTGCGTGAAATTACTTTCCACAGATTTCTCCATTTTATTTATGACGGGAGTTAAATATACTAGATAGATAGATATAGATATTAGATAATATCCATTGTTGAAATCTCTACATATCGTGTCATGAACAATTTCTCATGAATCTTATGCTTTCCTTCAACAGACACTTCAACTCCCTCCATTCTTAACTCGTCTACGAAAGTAGATGAATAGTTTTAAAAAAAGTAATATTAGATAAATTACAGTAAAACATAAAAATAAAATTCACATCGTAATATCATATACATACTGTACTATCATATTATTTAATATCAGTCGTAAATGGTAACTTCTGATCCATTTTCACCTCACAGAATCAATCGTTTACTCTTAAAGGAAGCGCATTTTAATCTCTCAGTATTTTCTGCATAAAATAAAATACTAAGTAGTATAAGCTTATAATGGTTTTAAGTTTTATAACTGTAGGGATTATAAATATTGTGCGATTACTCTACTTACAAAGAAGATTCCAACATTCGCACAGTGAATATAACTGCGCTGAACAAATCTTTAGTCATCCACAAATGTTTACATTCCTATCCCTAATTGTTTGGATGTTTTTATCTTAACTCAACCTTAACTTTTATTTATTAACTAAACTACTTATACCATTTACAACTTCGCATCAGGTTTGATATCGGTAATTACGACTGCGACACCGTCAATGTGTAAAAGATATTCTATTTCAGAAATAATGAAATTAAACCCATCCGATCTCACGAAACCAAACAGCACAACCATAACGAGACAAATATTTATTGAGTAAGAATTTTTGGGGAATATTGTTCCTTTGAGTCTGAGAAATAATGAAATGATTTACATATTTAAATGCTTAAGATAAAATTCTACGTAGTGCACGCTCCCATCACACATGAAACTGGAAGACATTACTCGAAAAAATAGACACCTAATAAATATGCAGTTGAAATTCTCATTCATACGGAGGCTTTGTCAAATGGAAAATAACACAAACCAAACATTGTATAGTATCTAATATTTATGAAAACGTTTCTATGTGATTACGGTGGCATATTACATTAACAAAACATAAGGGAAAGAACGTAAAAAATGAGGCAATGGACATCATAAATTCGGCTGTACGCACTCCCTGATTCATAAGCGAACGATCAGTAATCGCCTCGAGAAGTTTCTATATCCCGGTAAAAACGGCACGCAGCTTATCGGCTCTCCTCGAAACAGTAGTCCGCCGTACACTCCCTGGATTAACGCGACGTATGGGACGACCTGTCCAGTCAAATGATTTAAAAGGGAAAGGACATAATCCTTTATGCGTTCTCATTAGCGCTGCTTTGTCGGTGGCACACAAGTATGCGGACGATCGTTTGAAAATTCCGAGGGCCTCCGAATGATGAATAAGTGCGTAAAAGGGCTGATTGGTTAGGAAGGGGACTGCATCGGATTCACACGTGCGTGATCCCCTCTGCCTCGTGGCCCACTGCGATGGCCTTAACCCGGTTCGTTGATCTTGTGTGTTTCTGTGTTTGTCGGCTCCCCCTTATGCAGATCTCGGCTTCATTATGACCCCTGTTCACAATCAGCATCAGGGATTGTAATTTCTCCCCCAAAGAAGAGTCGCGCTATCGATTCATCTTAACATAATACCATGACTCAACTGTGTTGAATCGAAAGCGTTGGACAAGCGTGACTTCTTATAATTATGTACGATGGTTGCAATATTTTACTCCTTGAGATATTTTCAACTCCGTGATGGGAATTGAAGTACTGGGGTACTCGACATTCAGCGTCATTGGTACTGTTTTATTAAGCCCCCGTACAGTCTGATTTACGGTAAAGACTATGTGAGACTAATACAGTAGCCGTGAAGGCCTACCAGGAACCCTTAATAACATTGCTAGAACATGGAAATACATATGTGTACAAAGGTGTTCATATTATAGATACAATAAATAATAAACTAACTAATGACTATGCATAATTACTTTTAGGATAGAAGATACATTACGCACTCATGTATATGTTTCTTGTGTATTCATATTTATTAACTTCGATATCATCGATGTGACTGACCTAACAATTTTACCCTGACCGCTTTCCTGAAGATAACTAGACAGAATCGAAACAATTGGGAAAAAATGTTTTAGGAAACTATTAAGTATTTTTACTTCTTTATCGTGCATTCAAATCTTCATGTATTCATTTGTGTCTTCGTATGTACGTAAATATTCATGCATATGTATCATTCATGTTTGTTTGCACTAATTTCGTCTCACTGGGATATATATTCATGATATCCTGATGCTAATGTTTTGTAATGATGTATAGAGTAATATATTTAATAATATTAATGTAGGCAGATTCAAGCGGGTTCATTGTAATAATGTTTTCTGTTTGCGCCATAGGTGAAGGATGATTAATTTATAGAAGTTGATAGTTGAAATGTTTTACTTTGTATTATAATATACATGAATATTTTGTCTTTAAAACTATATTCGTTCAAAGAATTTGCATTAATTAGTGAGAAGTAATGATTTCTGGTGCGAATAAGTAGTTTCATGTGTAACCTCGTTAATAATGTTGGGAGTTATGGATTTTTGTATACAGACTGAATGTATAAGAATGTTTATTATTGCCTTTATGACGCTACCATCGAACTGTTTTATACTAATGAAGTATTTTATAATAATAAGATAAACAATAGGATTACACGAGTTATCAAAGTTTCTATGATTCTGATAAACTACATTTCATCTAGTTTGTATTATCTTTTGTGTATTTCAAAGGTAATTATGTCATATATATTAAAACATCTCGTATATGTAAATCGTTCGCAGAAATGTATTGATCCGGCGAATGGTTCGCACATCCATTACGTTGATCTTCTGTATCGAAGTGCAAATAAATACGATTTTCAAGAACTGTTTTTGCTCTTAAATAAATTAACTGAATTATTCTAGCCAGAATATGAAGTGAGACAAAATGAGAACGAAATTAAAGCCTTTATGAATTTCATGGTTCGAAATAAAGGTTAATATTGGAAATACATTGAGATATTATAAATATAAATGTATTTTCACGTATTTAAAATAAACAAAAGCGAAAGAAAGTAAAAGATTGCTTTATTAAAACAAATAAGCTATGGAAACTACTTAGCTTCTCCTTATGAAGCTTTTTAACAAAACAAAACAACTCGCGACGGAGCGCGATTGGCATATCTGATTATCTCAATATCCATACCGCAGGAAACATTAGGAAGTCAAAACTATAAACTATCTTTCACAGGATCGGTACAAAAGAATGAGTGTTTCATTGAAATCCAGAAAATTGAGAATCGAATACGCAGCGTGTTTGCAATGACTTAAAAAGTTGTAGTACCAGATTTATTTGCTGAAATAAAGTGTTGAACTCTCTGAAATAGCTGGAGAAAGTCGAATGAACGTTCCGTTAGGAATTCAAAATTTAAACTTTCTATGAAATGAAAAGGTTCATTATAGTCTTTTTAAAGAGTAAATGATCTGGTATGAAAATATCGGTGGCTTTGGTTTCGGGATAAATCTAAATGCAGCCATTGCGCAGTTCTGGAAAGTTTTGTGTTGTCAAATTAGAAGAGGCAGAAAGAAAGACAAAAAGTTTTGTAAACAATTGCTATGAGAAATCGGCGAGCGTTACTCAGATTATTCAGGAGGCAGGATGGGAATCTTTAGAAGAAAAGGTTCAATCAAAGACTCAAATTATATAATAAATTCAGGGATGTTACATTCATAGGAAATGTAGCCGATGTTATGCGTCTTCCTTGTTACACATGCATTTTTGATACTGCATGGAAGATCAGGGAAATAGACATTTAGAACCAGTCGATTAAACAATTAACATTTTCCGAGAACTATACGCAAAAGTGATCGAATAGGAAAGTAGAGCCATGGTGCATCCTCTGCTACACTCCGAGAGGCAGCTCGTAGTATACTTATGAAGATGTAGATATAGCTTTCTACTCAGTTGAAGAAGATAATGAGATGAATGAAATATTTACATAAATATAAAATATTTATAGATTAATTTTGAACTTAAAAACTTGCCATTTACACGCTCTTTTTTAATAATCGCTCGATGTTGCGTTCTCCAACCATCTCTCTAAAAAGAATTGCACATAACGATATCTTGAAATCCATTTTCATTCAGAGGTTGCTTAAATTTCGCATCAATTAACAAATGGCGATGACGCCGGAGAAACTCATAATCAACTGAGATCTTGTTAAATGAGATTATGCGAACAGACGTATATGAAGGCGATGCGAACCAATAGTTATTTTAATTTTTTTGCTAAGAAAGAAATTTTTACCTCTATCATATCTGGCTGCCTATTTTAGGTAGAAATTGCGGCGATTTCGATATTCTAAGAACTATTTCAATCTGTTTTCAAGATATCTTCAACAGAGAGAGATAATGCTACCTCATATACTTACTTCTTTTATTATTTCTTATATTATTTCACATAAGGATTGATTTTTATTATGTAATTAAAATTTAAACTATTCGAAAGTATTCGCTTTTTTTAGAATGCTAACTTTGAAACTTCAGTTGTTACGTAGAAAATATTTGTCAATTTATCAATTATTTGCAAGCATTTACGTCTGTGTACCGTTGCACGTTTCTTTATTTGCACATTCTCTCAAAAACAAATGAAAAGGAGACATTCTTCTCACATCCAATGGAGTAAATAGATAGAATTCCGTTTTTGAGGGAAGCCACTCCCTCTGGAAATTCTTACCATTCCCATTCCTTCTTTACCTCAATCCGAGTGATAATAACGTTTAATTGTCCAATCCACAAAAATATATGCATATACAAATAAAGGCGTACAAATTAACGTATTCTCATAGAACGGTTCTGATGTTTCATGGCTAAAATATTACGCCTCAATTATCCCAAGGTCGGTAATCAATATTCTTCTCAACTGAATAGTTGATAATAACAGACCGCGCACAAAACCACAAATATTCTGCACGGTAAAGAAAAGAATTATCACCGAAAACCTCTCTAAAACTCTCGATAATTTGCTCTTTTCATCATTTCCTCTTTCTTTTATTGCCTTCGGAGTTCCTAAACTCGAAAATAAATTTTCTTCGGTAATATACTCAAGAAATTACTTTTTAATAGGAGATACTCGGCTAAAAAGAAAATAAAGGGTTTAAATATTTTTGGAATGTCTTCTCAAAAGATTCCGAGAAAATTGCCCAGGCATGACAAATTTTCTCACAAAGAAGCAATAAATTAATATTCTAATACTAAAAATGGCTCTTCCCAGACCATTGCAAAAGAGATAGCGTTACGTAAAATGATGCGTGAAGCGGGAAAATAGCATTTTTTTAAACATAACCTTTCTATTAGTTGGGGAGACCAAGAAATCATGAGATGATAGCGGAGGAAATTTGTTTACTAACAATCTGAAAGTTGCTAAGGAATAAAGCTGTGATCCAAAATCAATGCATTTGATGGTTCATTGAAATGAAATCGGTGCCGTATGCACTCGATGGTATTCCAATTTCAACAATACGAGCTAATACTATGATTATACAAGCTACGAGCTTATAACTTCTTGTAATGACTTATTGACAATCCTGTATTTTAGAATTTTAAATTATGCGGTGATGAGAAGAATTACTAAGTCTCAATTCCACCACAGATTTAATGATGATGACTAGTACGTAGTCGAAACCGGCAAATAAATTTCTTATGGAATTGAAACTTAGTAATTTTTCTCATCCCCTGATGGCGTTCCACATAATTAAAACTTCCTTCTTTATATGGTAAATCATAGTTGATGTTTTAAGTCTTCCAAACCAATTCTATCGGAAATAATTAAGAATACCTAGCCTAGCATATTAATTTTTCCTTCCCTTCCATTACTAGCGACCGAAAGCTCTTGATAAGCGATGAGGATTGCTAGGAAAGATGTGAAGTAAGGTAGTATGCCATTTTTTCTCACTGCAACGAAATGCCACAGTAAACGTAAGTGTAGTAAACTGAATATGAATTAAACATTTTACGGTATTCAATAAGGACTGAATAGGACGGGTGCCATAATTCTGCATCACTCATACCCCAATAGTTTTCAGAGTATCATACGCATAAAAACTGAGACAGACTTATGTGAAAGATAAGTTTTTTACACCCAATACCAAAAGAAGAATGAAAAATATTTCGGTCAAAAGGGGTAAGGTATCAGGAGACAACGCTACATACAAAAAATCAATATCCATGCATATGCTCGGCGCATAAATCCGTAGAAATACGTAAAAAAAAGCAACTTCTTGAAAATCTCATCTTTGTCTCGTCTAAGAAAAAGTAACTCTCGAAAATATAGTCTCAAAATTTTTGCTATATCTACTCTTATTCTTCTCACTTTATTTCAGACAATACTCAACCTCGACTGTTGTTGATACAGAACATATCAACTGAGGAAGAGACAAGCATATGACATCGGCAGCTCATTATTATATTATACTTATGTTATTACTCCATTTTTATTATTTTAAAAATTTTTATTGTTTTATTATTATTTATATTTTTTTGTATTTTTACTTATATATTTTTTACTTTACTTTTTTTACTTGTCTCCATCATTTTTTAATTTTAAAAATTATTTTATTTAGTATATGTTTCCACTGTGTTTTCGCGGTTTTTTTTTCGCCCCCCTTCTTGTGTGGGTGTTTTGCCGCACTGTGGGTTCTTTCTCTATCAACCTTCAGTTATGGAGATTTTTTTCCCACAAATCAAATCTTTCTATTTTGTTTTTTTCCTCTTTTTTTTCTCTTAGTATTATTTTACATCTTGATAACCATGTATCTTCATACGAGGTTAGGTGGAAGAGAGGCCAACTCGGGTCTAACCTCGCCTAATAAAGGGTCCAATAATAATAATACTGTAGGTATGCATTAGTTATGAAGGCATGCATTAACATCATGCCATCCTCGGTCTTCTCCACCTGAAGTAAATGCGCTAGATGGTGAGGGATGAACACACGTCGATGGAAATCGAGTCACGGCAGCCGTCGAGATGTGTTAATTGAGTTGAGAGGTGAATCGGATGCAGTATCCCTTATCAACGCCATTCTCGCATTCCCACCTCAAGCGTCTTCACGGCCGTTGAACACCCCCGTGGGCTTTTATTCGTCACTTACTGCATGGAAATTGTGCTGCGGTCATGCAGGTAAGTGGTCTGAGGGTATATTGAATCAGAGGGCGTTTTCATCGATAGTGCATACTCAGCGTTGCATTCATTGTTGCAGGGAGTAATTACGAAGGGGAGAAACGCAATCCATCTCAATTCATCCTTCATTTTATCTTGGTGATCTTTCTTGGTTTTATCTTGGTTCAGGTGACGCTCTTCCTCGTAAAAACTATAAGGAAGTCATAGAATGATATGAAACATTCAGGAAATCAAATTTAAACGCCTTATTTTTAAAATAAATCCTCATGATATATTTTGTGGAAAATTAAATTTTTATCGCATCATTGCTTGTGATTCTTCAGTTGTAAATGCTGCGTGAAAAAATTAATTTTTCAAATTATTAATTATATAAGTGTAGTGTTAGAGAGATATTGGATCCTTTCATTTCATCATTCTGCAACTACAATGCCATACATTCCAAAATATTACATAGTTTCAGTTATTAAACTTCGTCTTTTTATCTAAGAACAAATTTGAAACGAATAATAATTAACATATTTCTTAGAGAATAAAGTAACTATATAACAAATTAAATCTTCAAATGTACCCCGCAAATCACCTACCGGCATTTGGTAGGGTGTTTATGCATCATACATCTATAATCCATCACTATCACTTATCGTATGCAAAAGAAATGAAAATTTGAAGTGGCAATTTAAATCATCATTTTCTTTGATTTTTTAACTTTATATCACTTGCCACTTGCCAGGATTTTAACTGGATATATGTTATGTGTTCCGAGAACGTATTACCTTTGAATTTATTGAGTACATTTAACGTTAAATTAAACTTCTTTCTTTTAGCGATTCCCATTTTATATCAAGGAGCATCTTGCTCATGCTTATCGACTTGTCATAACGATTCTAAAAGAACGGATTCGCACGAAAAATTTTCTAATATATGTAAGCTTTTCCGCAGGTTCCCATAAATTGCATGCGCGCTCTTGATGGTATCTACCTAGAGGAAATAAGCATCCTTAACGTACTTATTCATCACCCCCACCGACAATTCTCTTAATGAAGCTGAGTTTCTTAATTGCCCGTACGCGGATATGGGTACCCCATGCTTATTATTCCTGAGGGTGACTCCAAGATATTTTACCGAGTCCAGTGTTATTATATTTTTCCCTCTTTTGCTGTACGAATATTCATGCTCCAGTGATTTTATTTCGAAGTAGTTATTTACTGAACATTCTTTAACGTTGAGCTCTAATTGAAAATCACCGCACCATTAATTTTCATCTAAATCCTTCGACCTATCTTCTTTTTCTTCCCCTGTAAATGACCGCGTCGTTTGCGAAAAATCCTAACTTACTGTTGATCTCATTGCTAGGGTGTTCAGACTGATATTTCTCTAATTTATCCGGGATTGTTATTAGTGTAAGTTAGTGAATTTTAGTGCATATATTTACGATTGGAGAACTTAAACATTCTCTCCTAATATCTAGAACTGCCGCTAAGATTTTACTTTTATTTTCAAGAGACTTCAAAATTTCGGAAATATAACGGCTATACAGGCTGTTCCTATTTATGAAATTGGACATTTATCTATGAACCAACATAAACCAATTAAAGAAATTAGATGAAGGAAAGAAAAAGTAAAGGATAGAAAACTCTCATTTAAGAGCCATGTACGAAATATAATTATGATACAATAAATCATGATAATAAATCCATTGGTCATCAACTTTATCTCTCTATACAAATTAAAGAACGTATTTGGAGTTGCACGAATTAAAGCAACAAACAAAACCAAGGCATATCCATACACCATTTAGAATCATCTTCATCCGTCTTTCCATATTCATTCATGCTTCTTGTTCACCTTCATCATCGTATTCTCGGTTTTCCATTTCTCTTCTATCCTTTAGGATTATATACTAAATCTCTTTAGGAATCCATTCTGAAGGTATGCCCTTAACATGTACCCCCGATATCCTTTCATAATATGTTACTATTCCTGTAAGGTTGTACCTTTATTCTTGCCATATGTGTACATTTTTGATGTGGCTTAAAAATGTTAAACCTCTCTTAGATTTCAGAAATTTTACTTCCAATGTATACATTTGCTTGTAGTCTCTCTAAATATGGAGCTCAAGCTTGCGATATTTCTGTGAGGTCTACTTAAATTTTATAAAATTTTATTAGAGCGTTCTTTCCATAGGCACACAATTTCCTCAGTAATTGGTCGTTTTTTAAAGAATATATTCGTCCTATGATCTGGTCTCATGTCGCATCTTAAGTATTTGAAATGTGGTATTTCACATAGGGTTATGTTCTATGCATTTGTCAGAATTTGACATCTTCCATGGAGCTCCATTGGGATCGGATTGGTAAATAGACCAAGAAAAAAATACCAATATCTTTAAGATTCGATGGAAGAGGTTAGGGGATAAATAGTAGTTATATGGGATAACGTAAAACATTATAGTCTTAATATCATGTTATAAGCTCCCTTTTCCCATAAACTGAGCGAAAATTTTATTAAAAAATACTGAAACTGATCAAAATTAATGTATGCATAAACTCACCTTGAAGAAACCTACCTAGGATCTACTTTCCCATATATTAGGCAAGCGAAAATCGGAAATTATAGGTATAGGAAAGCCCCGCTGATTCTTGAGATAACCATTGGCCTTTTCTTTATCTTAAGCTGAGATATTTATAATTCGCCTCTATCAATTCCTATAAAATATAAATTAGCTGAAAATTGTTTAATTATTATGCTCTATTCATGCTTTAATTAAAAAAGCATGACAATTACGTATGCTGAAATCAACATTCACAAACTCCAATTAAAAGCATAACTTGAAATAATTTTATCTCATCAAGATTCAATAGTCCAAATATGATATAAATTTTCACTTAAATCCATCCGACGGAGCTTGTGAAGTAACACTAAAAATCCATTAACCACACGGTAAAAATTCAAGGGATTGCAAAATGCATCAAAAACGAAGTTTTACTAATTATCAAACCTACGTGCAATTTGTAAGGTTACGGTATACTGTCTCAGATGCGAATACCAAGACTTTCAATTGTTTCCACAATAGCGATTTAACTCGTTATATCGCATGCAGCTGCCGATGATTAATAGAGCTGTTCCCTCAATTCTAGCGAGATCCCTCCAAAACGAGCTGCAATGAGGCAAACGTGCCCCCAAATGAAGCCGCTTGTTCCGCAAATGGAAGGAATAAGAATGGAAAAGATAAAAAGAGAGCAGAGAAGGAATTTTCTTTAGAAATAAACTAAAAGATATGCGGGGAGAAGAAAGGAAACCACGCACAACATGCCCGCACATTAGGGTCCATTTTTTAAAAAGCTATTAAAAACATCCAACTAACGGCAATATGGCGGAACTGCGCTGTTATTATTCCCGCCTTCTGACAAATTCGGCCGTAAAAGGCAGCGGGGAAAAAAGGACTTCCCGCAAATGCTCTCCATTCGTCGCTCCCGAGCGCAAAAAGGGTGCGGCTCCTCGGCAGGGGAAGCGGGAGAAATCTGGACAAAAGAAAAGCGAAATAATGGCGCGAAAAAACGGAGGAAACGGATCGCGTCCAATCAAAAAAAGCTCTCGTTTTTCCGACACACGTGAAATGCGCGCGCACGCCATCTTTTTTCTCTCCTCCCTTTTTTTTCTCTATGAAAAAGTTCCGCAAAAGGTTGTTGTTGTAGTCGTTTGGAGGGCGAGCACGGATATCGAAGAAAGGGAGGTTTGGAGAGGGAGTGCAGGCACGGCAGGCGAGAAGAGCACAGCCTTTTATTCGTGCTTTTGGTGGGAGAGCACTCATCCAATGCATGCGAGAGCACGTTCACTCCCTTTCCGTTTAAAAAAAGGGACAATGAAAGGCTCAGGAAGGAGGCAATTGCGCTGAATCGAGGAATTAATTGACAAAGAAGAGACCAATTCGCAACCCTCTTTCCGTGGTTTTTCCATCTCGGTATTATTCCCACGATTAAGCCGTGGGACATTCATCGCCGCTCAAAGAGATTTCTCCCTCCTCGTTACTTAGATAATCGACCTATTAATTAGGAATCTTCGATCGGATTTTCTTAGCTCCGCGGAACTTTGCTGATGGCAAGAGGAATGATTACTGATGTGAGGTAGACGAATAAATTTAAGCTCAAATAATGATGACTTAATTAAGCGTCATTATAAGGATGCGATTGAGTCCAATTAGTTTCTTCTTAGATCGCCTATAAGGGTTAAATAAGAAAGATGTGACTATGAAATGAAATGAAAGTCTGAGGACGAAATTGGTGGATATAAAGACCTACGTTTGGGCCTAAAATGCACTGCAGAAAAACATCCAAAAGGCACACGGGATTTTGACTAACCTGCAACACCTATTGATAATTCCTCTAAAATTATAGATGATAATAACCATATTTACAATTTTTCCCATCTCTGGGCAGCAAGAAAATTAAGGTCGGGAGCTTGGTTTACGAAGCTGCGTCACTATTACCAAGGAAGAGATGAAGTTAAATTTTTTTCAAAACGTGTGAAAATTGAAATTGAAGTTTAAAATTTCAAATAAATAGTAGGCGCTCGACAAACTGGTAAACTGCACTTAAAAATAAAAGTTTAGAGGTAACTCTGATAGTAGTCCACTGCAAACATGCTAATTAAATACAGTTAATATGGATAACATTCGCAAATCCGATAAGAATGAAAGCAGATAATACATTTCAAATTAAAAACATAAAGGGAAAAACAACAAATATTAGCACTAAAATATAGGTATGTATGTTAAATTCAATTAATATGATTTCTTAAACCTTTCCTCGACTGTACAGTCTCGTATCGTTTCGTCTTATAATCTCGCTAAATCTAGTATCTTATACTGCATGCATACTAATAAGTAAGTAGTTTAAGTTTACTTTCTCTGTTATGCTACTGCAAAAAACATTAGCTTGGGTTGATTGTCCTATCATCGCAATGGGGCCTTCAAACTTAAAAAGTCCCAACTATTTTCCATAGAATATCTCAATATAATTATGCGCAAAGCCGCTCCTTATTTTTGATACGCTACTGTCACTGACCGACTGACAGTTACTGAGAATGCAGCACTCTTAATTCAATCGAAAATATATTGACTAAACATTTTTTATTTAATAATACCAATTTATTTCCTATATTTTAATAAATAATTAAATTTAAATACATACTACGCACGCGTTATCTTATTCCTCAACATATTTTCCGAGGATTTATTTTTATCAGCCGCATTGGCATTTCTTCATTTTATACACATTACATCGATGAAAATGCAGAGGAATTTTGCGTAAAAACTACCCAGGAGTCGGAATATATTTGAAAGCTGAAAAAAGAGAATTTTCAGCACATAGTCAACCCAATTCTTCTCGTTTCAGTGCGCCCTGAATAACGTAAACGCTACGCATCAACGAGACTCGCACTGCGGATAGCGTAAAATTCGACGGAATTTCTTCAATTAAGAAAATAATAAAGTTTATTGGTGTACTTTGCGAGTTAACGTTTAGAGATTTCCTTTGAGGTAAGCTGGCGTGGTCCACCCCCGTGGGGGCCCACGGAAGGCCATTCTCTCTCGCTACACCACTTCCAGTCCACAATAGAAGCACGCAGCAAGCTTCATTACGGACCAAAAGGGAAAAGTAAGCAAACATCACGCAAGGAGCTTTTCTGTGTACGAAAAATCCCTGAATGAGCAGCTCGCATTAACGACTTTCATTCAAACCGAATTAATAATTTCGCGAAGGGAAGTTTATGCGGAAAACGCTATATAAATGGATAGGTTATCTTTGTAGTCGTAAAATGGCGAGGGGGTCTAAAAAAAAAGCGGACTCTCTTAAACTCAAACAATTAAACGGAATGATTACTCTAAATTTATTTCAGCGATTTTTGGATAATAATTGGAAGGCAGCTAATGGATCTTTCGTACTCTAAATGAAATTACTTTCTATATCTAAGCTGAGAACTTTTCTAATAGAAATTTAAGATATAACAAGTCTTAAGAATACAGAATAGTGACTTATAATTAATGGTATATATCGAGTACATCGGAATTCTTGGAATTTGCTTTCGAAAAAATACATCCTCAGCCATTTTAATATAAATGTAGAAGTACCGTATAGTCTCGAATCTAATGTAAAATGCAACCGAAATAATACGCAGGTTTTAGAAATCATCAAGAGGAAAAAGTAATACTGCGACTGTTTCGCTTTGCGGAATCTCTTTTTAGATCGTAATTGTACCGGTATTACCGGTATGAGTTCTTGTTTAAGGATTATTTCTTCCATAATAGTACACATGTATATTTATCTATGCATTTAGATAAACCTATAAAAAATCTGGGTTTATTAGAAGCTTGTTTTTCATTTATTATAACCTACCGGTAAACCAATGAAGGACTTTACGATGGTTAATGATTACTTACGAAAAGGATGTTAACTAGAACGGGGAAACAGAAACTTATTTTCTACGTTTTCCCCTGCCCCTCTTGCCGCACGCGTAAGGGCGGCTTGCAGGGTGCTTATGAAGATATACATGTACAAGTAACTTTTCATTGCGAAACCAGCATTAGGAGAATGCATTTTAGACTGTGATTCTAAACATTAGAATCTAGATACACCCGATTTTTTAAAGCTCTACAAAGCAATGCACGTTCGTCTTACAGGGGATGTTCCCACATGGAATCGCGACTTTGAGACGAGATCTGTATAGCATAATAGAGAATTAAATATAAAAATAGGTGATGTAATAAATAATATAAAAATAGGTGACTAATAAGCCAGGCTTATTAGTTTGATTATCAAAACAGTCAGAAATCGCAGGTATGCCGAGAGTTTAGACTGTTTTGTAACCATGACCGGATTTGCGGGCCGCTGCGGCGGTATGATTATATAGTAAGCCGTGCTCATAACAGCAAAATAAAGACTTTTACCGTATCTCTAATTAAATATACGAGACAACAAGAACGATAAGAGAAATATACACGATCAACTGGTTCACTATCGGAGCTTAAATGAGGAATACCGTCTAACCATAAGAGCGGAGGAGGGCAGCCATCTTGATCGTCGACCTCACAGGAACTGAAAACTTAATTTTCCGAAAAAAATTTCTTCGGACAGGATTTGAACCACTGAGGATAAACTCTGGAGTAAATTTGGATCAATTTTGGACATTTTCGGAATCTTGACGAGACGCTCTAACCACTCGACCACTTTGACGACGAATGGCGCTCTAAAAAAGTAGGATTTGATACAAAAAGGTTGTTAAAGCAGGCTACTGCATGCGCCTGCATGATAATGACAGATACATTTACATTAATACCCCGCAAGCTCCTGTATGGGTCGTGAACACCGACAGATAATACCTAACCATATCACTATAACTTGTTAATAAACATCTAAATGAAATGTCTTTGCTTATCTTTGAAGTATGTAAGAACTTTGTATAGATATATTCTTTAAATTTATTGCTCTAATTCAATGGTCAAGACTATTAGACGGTATAGATACATTCCAATTTTACTCCTTTCATTGTAGCCTCAAAAGGAAAATTCTCTGCATAAACTTCACATGAGTAAAATACTTGCAGCCGAATTCCCCATCGGAGAATGCCATGTGGTAAAATGCTTGGGGCATTGAGTTAAGTCGGGGGGGCTCGGACACAAGGAGTAGAAAATGATTGCCTTTGACAGCATAAGGGGGTATTGTGGATGAGTCCAAATAGTTTTGTCGTTGGGGTTGGACGAGAAAATTAATTGGAGGTGAGGGGCAGCAAAGTTGGGCCACAGAAAGTCTAAGTCGGCTGCCAAAATGCTCTTCAAAAGAGGATACAAGATAGAATATGAATGCTAGATTCGAACTAGGAGGGAAAGGAGATGACAAGACATTTTTGTTAGGGAAACGCAAAATTAAGAATCAAAAATACAGCTCTGTGCTCTGAGACACAAGTAAAAGTGCTCCGTATTTCTCAGAAACATGTCGTGGTACCAGGGTACCACTTTGATTAATTATAAATTACATACCAAGATACTTTCAAAAGGGTTCAATGAGACTCACTGACATTATAAAACTATACGGACAAATTTCTACACCCGCGTCCACGGGTTACATATCTAAATTACATACCCGTAATTTAGATATGTTACATATACGTAAATGATTGTAAATTATCGAACCAGATTCAAAACTTTTCGATCGGGTACCAGCGGGGTAATGATTGGATAAATTGCGAGTTTGCAAATCTTAGATGACATTATAAAGTATGCTAGGAGGATCTCCCTCGTCAGAAATTAAGAAGGTATAGTTTTGAATTTTGACACCAATTAATAGGAATATTTTCAATGAATCCTTGCAAATAGGCATCGGGGTACAATCTCCTATTAATTACTTTTCATCGTTAATAATCGCAGCACATTCAACTTAATCCTTCAAAAATCGAATATAGTAATTCTTTTCCTTGAAAATTTCCAGATTTTTCTCAGTATCGATGCTGAAAAATTCCATTTATCAAAAAGTCATGGAAAACTGTAATCGGTGATTTTTTGCACTTATATGCCAAGTAATATCACTTTTAATTTTCTATCTATGTTTTATGATTAAGAATACTTAGTCAATATGAAGTGAATGTCTTAATCGTCAATCACAGCCTCTTTTGAGAGTTGTAAAATACGTTTTTCAGGAACTGTTTTGTGTGACATTTTCAGAGGTTGAAGATAAGAGTTCTTGAACCAATGTAATGTACGTATATCAAATTTCCACGAGGATAATTAGGGGGAAAGAAATGTTTGTAAATATATTGTATAAGAATATTTTAATAGATCTTTGACAGTAGCAGGCAAAATTTGCGCTACAGAAACTTCTCTAATAATATTGCTATGAATGCTATACATCTAGTATTAATTCAGCTCAAGATAAAATGTTTCAAGCTCCAGCACAAAGAAGAATGCAGATAGCATTCCTCACTAATAAATAATCTATTTCAAATCTGTATTCGAAAATGGTCATCTTAACAGTGAATATTCCAAAAAATATTGCGAAAATAATAGAATTTATAGAGAAAAATCAAGAGAGGGGAATGATTTGATGCTAATACTGGTATCAAAGTAAATATGGAAATTGCGGTTTTCTCATTAATATATATTAGGCTTTAAAATATGCAGCCCACGGACCACATGTTTCTGAAATCATAGTTATTCACAAAAATCTGTGACTGTTTAAAAATTGCGAATGACAGGAGGAAATCAAGAGTTTAGCTACCCAAGTGAAATATTAAGATTTTCCCTTCCTCGTATAATTCCAAATTATAGTAAAAACATGGGAAAAAGCAAACGAATGACATACGGCAAATGAAAAGGACTGTTTTTACCCTTCGTATAACTCCAAATTAAATTAATGTTTCTTAATAATATCCTTGCTACTTCATCAATGATAATTCAAAATAAACAGATAAGCTTTTGATTTTGTCCTCTTTACTACAGTGCGGATAGCTTTTGATTCCAAATTCTCTGAAAGATTTTGCATTTTTATATGAATACTCATTTTCTCAAAATTATTTATCTGAGGCCCGCTATTTTCTTCTTAATTACCATGCGGCCCTTCTATTCTTGCAAGTCTTCCAGGTCTGCAATATGTAATGATCATTGATTGTAGTAAATTCACTGATTATCCCATTTTTCTTAAGCAGAATTTATAATTTCATAGCCAGAAATCTTCCAACCCCCAGACTTTAAATTATTACCAAAAATATCATATGTATCTAAATATAATTTTTGCCGAAAGTAAAAGCACTTGCATTTCTAAACTAAGAAATGCTAGTCCATACGGATTGAATGGATAATACCTGTAGTCCATTACGTATCAAATACCTGTAGACGAGCGAATAAAATTTACGAAGAGCAAGAATCTTCGGACGGTATTCTGATAATAGCAAAGAGGGAATTGGGAGTCCGATATTTGGGTAGGGGAAAAGTGGGTGGAGAGGTGAAATGTTAGGAAAACAAGACGGGTCTAAAGGAGGGTCTCTATCGCTGCAACTCTCTCCCCTCCTGCGGTCTGACGTAAATGCCATTAAAGGGTTATATCGTCATTGATCCTCACGGGGACATCCTAGGAAGGGGTGGGAAGAAATCGTATGCTTTGGGGAGGCAAGGGGAAGCCCCGCGTGGAGAGCGTCGCGACTTGATATCCACACACACACACACACATAAGAGATGGGGTTGGAATGGCCTGAGATGACCACGATACCTTAATGTTGGGGTTGGACTTCTCGGCCACGGGAAACCTCCTCAAACCCCCATATGCCTCTCGAAAACAATCAAATAATTAAAATGTTAAGGTAGTCTGTTTAATTTGCTGCGGGAGTCCGCAATGATAGCAGGGAAGGCCTATAAGGAACCCAAAAAAAAATTCGCATTTCATGAATAAAACCATTGACTCCGCCTTTATTCCTACGCGTGCGAAAATTAAACCCGCAGTCCTATCGACGTGGTTGTTTATAATCCAAGATAGTATGAAAAGATATATAATTTATGAAACAAATTATCGTTGATTGCAGTGAAAAAGGAGCATACATGCTATCAACAAGAGTATGTTATTCATGATGTTCAAGCTTACTGTCAATTAAGAAAGGAAAAAAGATTTATGAATAAAATATCCCACAACAGAAAAAATTAATAAATAAGGTAAAATTTTGGCCGTACCTCTCTCCGTTACTGTGCTAAGCAGAAAATGAATAATCAGTTACAACGGCAATTATGCATTTTAAATTATATAAATTTTAATTATGCAATCGATTTGTGTGTAATTTCTCATATTCAAGGTGGAATATAATTTAATATCATAGCTGTGATAATACTTAAGTGAATTTGACGTCTTTTTTTTCAGATTTGACTGCGATCAGGAATAATAATAATAATTTCTTCCCATGATCGAAAGGTGTTTTAAGAATTAGCATCTGGAATAATTAGCCTAAAATCGTATATAAAATCTAAAAGTAACATATATTCAACTATTGGAAGTAAAATAGACTATCAACATTACCATGAGATTCCCAATCTGGGTAGATCATGATTTATCTACTAAAATTCCTCATTTGGCGCTCAAAGACTCTTTCTTTGTAATAATAGATAAAAAAAGGTTGGGTTTGTAAAATTTTATTCTAGAGATATCTGTTTTGCAACTTTAACATGTGTACACTAAATGTTATAGTTATTAATTTCTTAATAGTATGCATTTAGATACGAAATTACTAATTGAAAGGCATTGGTAAGTAAATAGCTTTCTTAACTTTCTGGCATTTTAGGCCCTCAGTAGCGCACCGAGGAATTGAGTATATGATTATATTTATATTAATATATAATCATATACTATATAATAATTTGAACTATATTTCTAAAAGTGCACAATACTCTTTTCCTCGGGTATTTATTTATATTCAAGAGAATTTAAATGAATGGATTGCGAAAGCGCTTACTTAGATACCCAGATCGGCGCAATCCGATCGTCGATGCAGAAACGATAAAAAAATATATTGCCTATATTACCTTACACATGAGTTGTTAAAAACTGCTCTTATTAGGGTATTAAGTTTTCAATACACTGGCATCAGAACTAAATAAACTGTGTAACAGCGATAATAGAGTTCTAGGGCTGAAGGAAAAAGGTTAATTGCACCTTTAGCTTACTTCAGAAATTTATTTAAGCTTCCATATTTTGATAAATTCTTTATCAAAGTCAGTGAGTGACCTTTCACTCACTTCACTTCACACAATGACACACAGTCTCTGTTTTCAAATTCGAAGTCTGATAAAATGAACCAGGGTATAATTTGCATAGTTTAACATAATGCATGTATAAAGTATAAGCAAAGTAGTCCACTAAACATTATCTCCATCATTATATTATACTACTACAACTACTATTACTACTACAACTCGTATTAACTGCATAGTTTGGAATAATCTCTGACTTACCATTCAGTCACCTTATTATCTGAATTATTCTTACTCAGGGTATACGAAGCCCATATAGCATAAACAAGCAATTTCAACTAAGGATCCAAAACTTTCTGCAGCCCTTTCCTCTAAAAATTTCCCGCCCTTTGATTCTGTTTTATCACAAATGATGAGTGCTTACGTTTGCTTTCAAATAAATTCCTCAAAATAGAACGACATCACTTATGTGAATCAAGAAAAATATGTTTTACACGGCTTATACTGGAATTCAAATTTTACATTTGTAAGCCATGATATTTTTAATGAGAGTCAAACATGTTGTGTTCCGCACTGGCAAACTACAAGAAAACATTTCATTTTATGAATAAAATTATGATTGAGATTCAAATAATTCATATCATGAATAAAATGCTTTAGAAATATTCCTTAAATATCAGTGGAATTATCATTTACTTAAATCTACATTTCATTAGATTCGAACTTTTAATTTATCTGTTATTTTTAATGTTTGGTAGAAGTACTCATTTTTCCAATCAAACAGTAAAAAAAACTTTCAATAGCTCGATAACGGCGGATATATTATCATTACAAAGTAGAAACAGCAACGCTTTTACCTCATGATTTTTCAGTACTAATGATATCCGAGAGGTAAATCTTTTAGATTAAATTCCCTTCATTCGTTGTGTTTGATGAGTATATATCTCATTAGAGAAAATATTAAAATTTGATATTACCAAGCGGACATCTTTCTTTAGAGTGATAACATCGGTTTTAAAGAACAGAATCATACGCCACCTTGCTTGAAGAGTAGAGCAACCATCACGCTCTGTTTTATATTTAATATGGTGCAAAATGCATCAATCACTAATGGCGGCAAAACAAGGTATTCTAATTTGAATGAAAATTAAATGTAAAACAAGAATATTTCGTTTTCAAATCAGCCAGTGAGTGAAAAACATCTTCCTTCAAGTTCCTTTCAGAAGATAACACCATATTCAAGGGCTTCCGGATGACCGAATGGGCAGCGCATTCAACTTTAAGTGAAAGGGGTCTCGGTTTCGACTCCCGGTGGAAGCCAATATGTGCGAAATGACCTCAGCTGTTGAAGCTGTTGAACTCTTAAAAATAATACTACTGAAACACACGGATACAATTAGAAGTTTATAAATTACGATTTACAAAGTAGAGCACCATAAGATTGTTAGTATTAAAAAAATTCCTCAATATATTTGATAAGAAATGAGAGAGTGAGCCTTTTATCATTCGAAATGGGTTAAAGGAAATCAATTCACGGATGCTACCTAGAGTGATAGGTATCTAGAAAAATTCGTGTATAAATATCTTTATAAACAGCGTGATGTGTACAATAGATTATATTCGATTAGATTTATTTCAAGAATAGATTTATTTCAAGAAAATGAAGTAATTACGGTTTAAAGTAAATGCTGAGAAATTTTTTCGCAAATTCCAAAATAGGATTTCACGATTGTAACTTCAGGTTGATGAGAATGAAGAATAAAAGTAAAATTTCCAAGGCAGAAATCTTTTAGATAATTAGATAATTCAGAAGTTAAAAACATATTAAATGAAATGAATCTTGAGAATGTATGTATGAAAATATATCTATGAAAAAGTATGATTTGCATTTCCACAGCGTTGAATTCAAAGTGTGCAGTCAAAGAAACGTAGGATCAATAACTAGTGAGAATATTCCTTCCCATAGTGTATGAATATTGATAAATATGAATATTTTGATATCCAATAGAAAACTAATGCGTATTAAGATTAAAAGAATAAAATACATGCTACTTTTGCAGGATTTTAGCTACTTAAATGAGTGATTATAAAGTAGAATTTGAAAGATTCGTTTAAAATAACGATGTAAATTTGAGTTAGTGAAGATTTCATTTAAATTGCAATGAATCTTTCTTATTTTTGAGTTATCATGGTAAAGCAACTCTACTTTTTTCAATAACTCTTATTCATAGTCTTGACCATCTTGTAATTTAAAGCTAACAATGCTTGTTTTAATTAAGTCTCTACATCACTTTTCACCTTCTTTTTATTTTGAAACTTCTTTCAATTTGGCTTCCCGGAAGGGAGCTTTAAGCAAAGGTATCTTGAATATGTTCGACAAGATCAACATAACGACTACTCGATTGCGTCTACATACTGTGTTCCCCGGAGGATATACCCTAACATGATTTTTCAAGTTCTCCTTAATATTAGCCCTTCTTCATTCGTTCATTCGTTTAAATACACAACGGACGCATTGAATTATAAAGCAAGGAAACTACGAGGGGCGTCCAAAAAGTAAGTTTCCCTATTTTTTTCTCGACGTAGGATTGAGGTAGGAGAGAGATATTTGTATGAAGTATTGGTACAGATGTTGTAATACTGCTGAGTAACGCCCAAGATCGCTTGACTCACTGGATGTTAATACGACAATGGTTTTCATGGAGACACCCTAGCGCGTTCCCGCCGGCTACGAAATTCTGATTGTTGTTCGTTTTTCGACAGAAAAATCGAACAGTAGTGTAAATTCATAGACAGATATCCTCAGTTGTCAACGATGAAGATGCAATATGTATTGAAATGGTTCGTCGCTGGCGTACATTGTTCATAAGAGGTGGACAAATTGCTTGTGACGAAGAGCAAAGCGGCAGGCAAATGACGAATCGTCAAGTTGATTTAAACGACACGTTTGAGAGACCATAGCACTTGATAAACGCTTCACTTCTGGACGAAATTCTTAGCTACCTTCCTCCGAAGCTCGAAATAAGCCTATAATCACTGCAGAGCATTATTCTTACAGGAAAGGGACGTTAGTGCAAGGTTGGTGCCGCGATCGCTATCGGCCACTACAACAATCGGACACATTCTGCTCCTGGAACAGTGTAACTGCTGGTAAACCTTAGTTAGGATGTCTTTGGTCATCCAGTGTAATCACTTGACCTTCCCCTACTGATTGCCACCTATTCCCAATGAATGCAGAAAAAACATCTTGCAGGATGGCGATCATGAACTCAAAAATGAAGTGGATTGTTGGGAAAGAAATCTGGCGGGGGAATGGCGAGGCCTCAACTTTTTAAAATGTTACCAATACATCAAAAATGCATACATAAAGAAGGGGGTTACTTCGAGAAATAGAAAAAGATGAAAGTTAATGAATTAAATGTTTTTATGATTTAAGGATAGAGATTTTATTTTCTGTATCTCAGGGAAACTTACTTTTTGGACGCCCCTCGTATAAATATATATAAATAATATAATCGACATTAGTGCTTTAAAATCAACGGGTGAATAAATGATTATTCGTCGCCATAATATAGTATAGAAAACTAGACGGCGATTTTCATGAGTTGAATATGCATAATAACCTCAGCACCAGAAGTAATAAATAAGATCGCCTGAAATAAGCCTTAAGACATACTTAAGAGAAAAATATATAACATTAGGAACCGGGGAAACATTGTATATATTGTTCTAGTTGGAAAAAAATCTCTTAACATCTACCCACATAATGTATTCCTAGAGCAAAAGCTCAACCTAAAACCTTAAATGATAATGCTTAAGTTACATCATAACAAATCACTGTAGTGCCTTATTTTTGTGACACTCT
The DNA here is from genome assembly GCA_036926295.1 of Pachydiplax longipennis. Taxonomy (NCBI): domain Eukaryota; kingdom Metazoa; phylum Arthropoda; class Insecta; order Odonata; family Libellulidae; genus Pachydiplax; species Pachydiplax longipennis. The sequence goes on from JAVFKF010000012.1 coordinate 27,415,504, forward strand.
CATTATTTCATATAAACGGATATGATTTACGAATTTATTCATGTGAATGAATAGGTGTAAATATGTTCATGCATGAAACGGTCAATTCGATTACTCTTCAAAACCCGGAGTTGAAGAATATGAAGTTGTAAATGGATAAAGTTTAACGTTCTCAAGTAGTATTTTAAGAAAAGGAGAAAATAAAACATTAAAAATGAGGAAGTCAGAGAAGCAGGACCAGAAAGATTGCTTTGTACATGATGCGTATGGAAAAAATCTGCATCAAGGGAAAATTTCTTCGGCGACAAGGGAAGGGAAGAGGGACTAGAGGAAGAAGATGTTAGAAGATAATGAATATAATGGACACCAGTAGAGGGACTGAAGTTGAGGTAATAGTTTGGAGGGCAGACATACTATAGCAATACTTGGGGCTGGGAAAATCGGAAAGAAAGGGATGACGCAGATGAAACATTCTTCGTCTTTGAAAGGATAACCCGGCCGCACAAGACGGAATGGAGGATCCGACGGGACTAAGAACTAAAAAAAATACGCTGTCAAACATAGTAGAGCCGATAAAAAGGATACAACATGGAACGGTTGACAAAATTGTATGCTTGGGCACCATTGGCCGGAATAAATCACAGTGAATTGTAACTGAAATGACACCTAATTGTGCTCCCGGTGGAAGAAGGCTGAGGAAAGTACTAAGACAAAGATGGAATTCATCAGGGTTTGTGGCAGGCTGGGGTACTGATTCAATAAGGAGATGAAAACGATTGGAGGAAAAGACTAAGAACTAACTGAACAAAAGCATGATGTACCCATGATTGTTATTCTTAACTTAAATGAAAAAAGTTGCCATATTGAACACGCATGTTGGAGGTTTAAGGCTACCCTCTTTCTTCTGAAAACTAATGTTGAATTCATAGGATCTGTGTACATTCTTTTGAAAAGCTGCAAATTTGGTGAAATTAATTTAATCGGAATGTGAAGACCAACTGAGCCGATTTCACTTGATTTCGGGCCTAGATGACATAGAGTTGAAATTAGCTACAGATAATAACATCATTTAGCGATTTAATTTATTAGAACATGAAATCACAACCATTAGGCTAGCAATAAAGGAAAAAATACTTATATGACATAGAATTAAAAAATAATACGCATTCGAATCTTCAAAAATCTCCACTAGACCAATTAGACAAATATACAAAGAAATTAGTAGTAGTTAAAAAAGAACGAGAGGATGGTTAGAAATAGGCATTAAGATCGGTGTATAGAAGAAAGATGATCGGCGACGGATGATGAGGATTTCTAAAAATCAAGCTGAATTTAAAGAAAATAATTATGTTTGAGAATAATGAGACTTAAATTTTTTTAAACCATCAACCACGACATTCTCTTCCATAAGCCATATTGCAGAGAATTTTTCATCCCTCAAACCCACGGGACAATCTGCATACACTGCACATCCTGGCAGAAATAGACTGCATTCGCGCGAATATGTGAATGCAAACAATTTTTCCCATCCGTCCGATACCGGACGCTCATTTCATGCAAAGGAAAACAAGCAACTGCATGTCGAGGCGGGATAAGAATTCCTTTGTTTTGCTGCAAAATCGGCCAAACAATTAGCGGAGTAATCACGCAGTTACAGGATTTTATTTAATAAAAAGATTTCGAGTGGAGCTAACAGAGAGAGCGCGGAAAGAGCACATCACTTCGAAGCCATTGAAAATTTAGAACCGAGAACATAAAAATCGACCTAATTCTTCCCCAGTTTTCAAAACACATGTGTCCGCCTTCATGAGTCGAACTCTCCTCGCTTAATTCTATTACCCCGCTACTATTGCGACGCGGCGGAACGAAAAAAAAATCACATGCATGACTCCGGAATTAAGCACGTAAAAGAACGTACATGTTCTTTCCATGAGAGTGACTGTGAGAGTAAGAAAATCCCCGGACAGCGCACACGCTCCCGGAGAATTAGCCGCTCTTAAGTTCGTAACGTGAGCGAGCATGTATGCGAAATCAGAGGATTCCTCTCGGAATAAGAGTAGGGACTCCTTTCATTAATTCCCCCAAGGACGCAGGGGACTATAATTAATCCAGATGGGATTCCCGCCGCAAAAAACGCCATCCGAGGGCAACACCTATACCCGTCCACTAAATCGACCCTCAAGGACGTATTAATCCGCGCATATCGCGATCGAGAGGGAAAATTAGTGGCGAAAGAATAGGTGGCGGGAGTGCGTTCCCCCTACTTCCAGCGCCCCCTCGTGGAAATGAGACAAAAGCGGATCAACACGCGTGCTTAAAGGCAGTAATTGTGCGAGAGGGATGCTACTCGATGAGGAGAATCGTCATGGGGTTTCTTTTTCCGCTTCAGCCCCTTCGGAGTCATATCCCATTATGCACCCCAAACAGCAGTGGCTTCCGCTTGCCCTCTTAATCACACGGATCTCGCCACTAAATTCCTCCTACCCCGACCTCCTCCTCCTACTCCTCGGGTTTTTTCCCGTACCCTCAAAACTCCTCACTTGCGGGAGAAAAAAGTCGCCCAGTATTTGAATCGCTCCATAAAAGGGTTTTTCTTTATCTCTCGGACGATCGTTAACCGTTTGAGGTTAAGCGGAGCGTTTGCCGCGGTGGAAAAAAGAAGCGGTCCTGCATCGATTTATGATTTCAATCATGCTAACTGAAGTCGTTCGGAATTCGCTATTGAAGTCTTCCTTTCTGCTTTGATATCCTGGGGAAGATGGCGTTTTTACTTAATTGATGGCTGGGGGAAGCGTATAAATTTGATGTGCCTCGCTAGAGAGTCAGCTGAAGAAAAAAGTCGCTACCTGTGAGTAATTATTATTTTTGTTAATATTAATTATTATATTTTAGTATTGTGTTGCAAAATATAAGAATTTGTTTTCCCTTGCTTACTGATAATTGCTGACATTAGAATTGTAATTCAATATTTGTTACCTCTTTCCAATTGATTTGTTTGTAGAATCAAATGGCGGATATTGTAAATGACAACTTTCAGTGAGATTTATCGCATTAATTATTTTTTAATTATTAATTTAAGTTGGTCTTATTATGGCAATCAAAGATGTAATCACCCAAGTTATATAACCGGCGCTGGATACTTTTAATGTCTTCCATAATAAATGAGACCTGACGCAAAAAAATGCCAGACAATTAAATTGTGCTACACATATGGCCGAGTATTAGCGATCTAGAGTGACCTTTTAGACTTATCTAAACCTAATACAATAACCTGGATTTTATATTTACTCATTAATTTAGTAAGCTATAGCATATACATATTTAAACCTCACCCTAGATCTGAATTTTAAGCCCAAGGTAAGTAAATAAGACCAAAGCTTATAGATGTTTAATCCTAATTGCTGACGCCTTCTTTCAACTTCAAACACACATCTCACACCTTGCATTCATATATTCATTATTATAGAGCCTATAATATTTGAAAGAAGAATATCTTCCAATTTTGTGGAAAGTAAAATTGCATAATATAACAATTATTTACTATGTAGCAATCGTTTTCTTCGTTTTAATTGATAATTTAAAAAATGAGCTCTGAAACGTCCGTCTGCTGGAGAAGTAACATTAGATAATGCTTATCAAATGAAAGAAAAGGAAACTGCGACAAAATTTTTTACTTTCGAGATCATATGTAAATTTTTACTTTGAATACTTACGCAAACGAAGAACTATTAGGTAGAACAGCTATCAAGTGTGCTTGAATTAAGAAATTAAGAAGAGTACCTTTGAATCTCTTTGTGAGGGTACCGAGGGCATTTTAATATTTCTCGCTTTAGTATCATTCTCTCCAAAAAGATTTATTCGGTTAAGATTCGGCCAAAACCCGACCAAGGGAAAGTTTCTTCTTTTCGGTTTTTCGGTTTTGTACCTGTTTGATGCACTTCCGCCACAGCGCGATGAGTTAACTTTGCTACTCGCTCTGAATGTTTTTGGCTCTTCATTTCTAACAGACTGGTGAACCGATCTCTTGTATTAGAAGATATGAAACTGTAGAATTATTCTCTGGGATTAATTTTACGTTCATAGGAACGAATGGAGCAATAACCACTTAAACAATTTGGACAAGTTGCCATATTGTTTTATACAATTAGCAGATATACGTTTCCTAATTTACTGTATAAATATATGTGATATAATGAATAAAACTAAAGAAGAAGTAAGATAGAAAGTTCAGCGTGTTTTCTAAATATATCATATTTTAGGGAAAGTGCTAATAAATAACAACAAGTTATTTTTCTTTAATAAAATCTCACAAACTAGAAAGAGGATTCTTCCTACAACGTTTCCATAGAATTAGGGTAATACTAAATTGAAAAATAAATTCAGACAACAAGCTTTTAACATCAACATTATGCATCCAAATAATGATTAAGATTACACGTTTCTAATTATCTATTATATATAGCTAACTCTCCGGATATACCTATATCTATTATATATAGCTAACTCTCCGGATATACCTATATATATATAGGGGATACGAATGCTGACCATGTTCCACAAGCGCCATCGACGTCAGATTTTTTCGACGTACTGGCCCTACACTTTAGATGCCAGAATAATGCAGACTTCGACGCTAGCTATCATGGGTTCGATGCCAGAAATTCCCAAAAATCGCAATTTTCCCATAAGAATGCATTGCGCGGATTTTTGAAAATTATTTTGAGGCACTTATCGTTAAGATAGAGTAACCAAAATTTCGGAGGTTGAAGTTGAGGTAGTCTTCTATGCTTCTCATGGAAAAAATGTAGCCAAATGACAGTGAGTTCGACGCCAGGTGGATGCAAAATTCTTCCATAAGAAATGCATTGCGGAAATCTTTTTAAATGCCTCCCGATAAGCTGGAAAGATAAGACCCGGAATGGTGACAGAGGCGTGGGACCTTCCCGATAAGATATTGAATCGAAACTTTGGAACAAGTAAGGATGGCACTTATCTAATATTATTTTGCTGTCTTCTCTCACGATCGGGTTCTTAGTTCGTCGCCAGGCGGTCTTTGGCGCGAAGTTTTAAATTTGAACTGAGGCAGTACTTGGTATGATACTGTATTCAACGGATAGCTTGCAGTATGCAAGCAACTTTTACTCGTAGATTATAAAGTTAAATATATACATAAAAGATGTGATAATAATTTATGCGAATGGAAATGGAAATTCGGATTAAACAAAACTATCGTTTCTGGTAAGAAACTCAGATATGTAAACATGCTCGATAGCTCTCAGTAAAATTATAATGATTTCAATGAGAAAAACTTAAGTCAAAGTTCAGTAAATACAGCATCATGAATAAAAATTTGTGAGGAAAGGCAAAACGTCTTTTACATTGAGATAATTAAACATGAAGAATTTCAGCAAGATATCACAGACCAATGAGTTCGGTAATTTGTATTTAAAGAGATTTGATATCAGTATTACAATACAAGACTAATCAAGGGAGATTACTTTTTAAGACAAGACCAGTGCACTTAACGATGGAATTCCTTCTACAGAAGGGTATATACCAGAGGTGGCCAAATTGTGCCTTTGAATGAATTGAATAATCTACCATCACCTGTATTAACAAGTATACGAGGGTGGTCTGAAAAATTTCCGACCCCAGATTTTTCAGAAATTTTCAGAAAACATGTCGAGAAATGGCGAAATGTCGGCAACTTTTCAGACCACCCATGTGCTTAGGATGAGTTAGAGAATTTGGTCTCCCTTTCAATCTTTGATAAGACATTCATCAAATCCTAGCGCCTCGAACAACATACAAATCAACATTTTTGGAGTTGCCCTGAAAAGCTACAAACCACAGTTGTCTATTAAAACAATGAAATACTCATCCAACTGGAGATGAGGTGATTTTTTTATACCCATTAATAAATATATATTGTTTGATTAAGAAACATGAAATGGTACATATTCTATGTTTCGATGAATCGATTGTTTATTATAAATATTTCTAAAGTGTATTCTAAACTGTGTTCTGGCCGAACTTCGTGGAACGCCATTCTAAAAAAGTTTGGCCACACCTGGTACATAATGTAAATATACCACCGTTAGATAAATATCAGGACATTAGTATGATGATTTAAAAATACCAATGGGAGAGTTTTCTGATAAAGCAATATCATGGCCTCTTAATCCATAATATGGTGAAAAATTTATCATCAATTTCGGAGCGAGCCAAAGGTCTTTTATCGAGAAAAATAATGTTAATAAAATAGTGCTAATAAGCAAATCTACTTATTTTTATTAAAAAATTTCTAAATTAACGAACCTCCCGATCCCGTTCAAGGAATCGGCAATGCAAAGAGCCAGGATGGCTAAAGATCGATACTTATATCAATAAAATTCGTTTTGTCTACCCATGTTGTCCTTAGTTTAACGTTATAACGAAGCTGTTGCTGAAATAAGAAAAAATATGAAAACTTGAAGAAATTATTTTGAATAAACTAGAATGAAATTCTGTTTTGGAAGCGTTAGTGCTAAATTTTTTGTTTAAAAATATTCGCCAGTGATAATAGATTGAGTTTTACCCTACATAAATGAAGAATTGAGAATTCATAGTTTCAGATAAAGAAATAACTGCCTGATATTTTTATGAGACTTAAAGATAGAAACAAAAAAAAATTTGATGAACCAAATCATCTAGGAAATAAGAATTTTCAAGTTTTGCCAGTCAAATGAAATCGTAGACGATGTTTAAATAAAAAATAGAAACAAGTCAACGGAGGCGGCCGCGATATCTGTCTTTATTTGATTGTTTTATCTATAAATAAATCTATATACACTCTTTAAATTACTTCGTATACTTATAGTTCCATTTGCAATCTTCATACAAGATGATTCGTTAAATTATAGCTATAGCGGGTTTGAGAGAAGCAATTTATAGTAACACAGAAAATCTTCTTGACACGTAATGCATTCATTTGAAACGCCAATCATAATTGTTCACTTACAATAACGAATAAGGTCCAGTTCAAGGTAAAAATTAAAACTAAATATCTCAATCACCACAAAATTTTTGATACAAAAAATTATTTTTAGTTTGTAATTTAAACAGGTTTAATTTTAAACACTGCTCAAATTAGATGAACTGTGATTCGCAAATGATTTATAAATTTTACTCTAAAATATCGTTAAATTTGTAAGTTGACAATTTTACCGCAATCTCCACATACAGGTTGTAATTAAGTTAACAACTTAAGGGTTATTCTTAGGTATTTATGTATTATAATTTCTTCTAAATTTGCAAGTAGCTGAACCTTTTTCAGTTCATCTGTATCCGAAAGTAGTAGTTTTCGCTATTTTGCTACAGAATATCATACAAAGATCAAAATTTTGGCGAATAGTTTAATGGTAAGTAAAGAATGTTTTTGCCGATATGAGCGGGATATATACAGCCTATTCATGAAGGTATTTAGAGCCGTGTGATTATGCAACCCGTGGAGTGCATATACGTCGTAGATAGAGTATTGTTGAAAGTACTTCGACTGGTTAGATCATTTCATACATGGAATCGAAGTTGGGACGCTTTCTCCAAGATCGAATGCGCTGCCCACTTGGCTATCCGGGAGTCCCAGGATATGCGCTTACGGTCTTATTGTAACTACGCTCAATTAAAGTTATCTTGGTGGCTGAGGGGAAGAATCAAAGAAAAGGGGCACAAGGGGGAAAGAACCAGTCAGTGATGAGAAAATCAAAGCAATATATTTATAAATTCGGAGGTGCTCATTATCTCCGTAGATTTCTATGAAAAATCTGATACAAAATTATTTATCGTAATATGCTAACAATGAACATAAAAATTTTTTACAATTAATGATTTTGTATGATAGAATCCACCAAATATCATTGGAACAGTTTAATTTTAGTTCCTCCTGCCTCTGTGTTACTACATGTAGTATACTGTGTTTCTTTAAATCCTTTTTTCTTACTTCACTAAGCCCTTAGCAATATTGATATTCTTAACCCTAGCAATATAGATATCACTACCCCTAGCAATACAATATCATTTAGACCCCCAGGGGTCGATTAGTTCTCGAGAGTCGTTTGGAGGCTACTGAAAAAATATAAATTCAAATTTACTGATACTTCACTAGTACTAAAGAGAGAAAAAAGAGAGATTGGTTTCTTGTGAAACTCCAGGCAGAGGATGAGTGTCTCCGAGTTTACAAATCAGTCACTTTAATCTACTCATCTTTGATTGATCTCCTTCCCCGCGCCCTAAAAGAATTCCTTTTCCTTCTTTTTTCCCTCAGCCCCGAAGGTAAATTAACAGATCATGGGAATAGGAAAATCTATCCACTATTTAACTCCTTTCCAAAAGAAATGTAGAAAAACTCAAAGGATGTTCCAAACTGTTCATTTACTTAAAGGAAGCGATCATATGAGAATAACCGATAGAAAAATGTTGCTTTAAGGAGGAAAGTTTTGTAGTACCTTAACTGAAATGTTGTAATCATTTAACCGATTAATTTGTTAATCAATTATTCTACTAAGGATGAATCTTTCTACTGTGACGTAGACTTCACTAACGAATATCTTTTCTGGCTTAGGAAGTTTTGGAAAATGCATGAATGCAAAAATTTGGAAATGATTAAAGGAAAATGTTTATTATCCTTTCCTGTGTAATATTGAATGTATAAGATAAGAATATGGTTAGGTTATATGTAATTTATGATTTGACAACTTATGTTATTTAGGCTAACAATGCATTGATCTTCTTATATGATTCTGAAAGGAAATACGCCAGCCGAAGTAGCCATTGCTATCACCGTACTGTGACTTATTCTGATCTTAATAGATATTTTCACGGCTAAAGATACACAAAGGGTCAAGATTTTTTATGACCTAGAAAATTATGAAGTAATTGATGACGAAGTATTCCGGCGAGTGTAAGAAGATCATGAAGAAGAGACAAATCCAACGCATATTTCCAAATCGTGCATAGTATTAAATTTTTTAAGTGTTTTCGAAGATTGCTTTAACTACAACAAGTTTGTGGAAATATATGATTTTTTTTACTTTTTGTTTACATACACCTATAAGACAAGAAATTAGACCAAATTCAACTACCCGTCTTTAGGGGGCATCGACAAGCATGTTGGAAAATAACTCGTTTGTATTAGGAAAACTCAGCAGCTTTATTCCAAAAATCGATAAAAACAATACCAAAGTATGAGTTAATCAACGCGTGGCCCCTAAATATAATATTGTGAATACTGTGCATGTCCGTTAAAATTTAAAGAACACAAATCCCTTTATCGGCCGATCACTTTGTGTAAAAACAAAAGCTCATATGCGTAACCTGCAAATATGAAGCGTTTTCTTCACACAAAATAAGTCTTTGGAAAAAGTGGTTCCAGAAAAACTCTTTAATTAAATAAATATGTATATATTTCTTCAAATAAATATAGATAGATAAATATCATGTGGAAAATGCTAAGTTTTGTTCTCATTTCTTAAACGCTCATGAAATTTGTCTCTTCTTTCCCAGGTGACTTCTGAAGAATGAGATTCGAATCGTCAAAAAAGAATTCGATTAAAAATATATTCCATGCTTTTCAAAATGAAACCTTAAATTTCTAGAGAACAACAAAATTTTCAACGCAAAAATCAGTTTGACCGTAACTTTTCTTATTCTATCTTGAGTTGAAAAACATCAAATTTCTGAAAATGTTTTTAGGAATTACCTTAATAATCAAATGATAATTTAAAAAAGACATGTGAATGTAATAGAGTAGCTATCTTAATCAAGAATTTAAATTCAGAAAGCTAAAATCCAGTATTCTTTGTCTCCTGGAAATCTTTCGGAAAATTGCTGCTGGAGTTAGCAAAAAATTTCTATTATATATCACATAAATTATTGAATTGTAAATGAAATATTAGGACGCAATGATATTTTAGCGTAGCTGCTCGATTCCACAAAGAGATTCGGCGTCATTTGTTGAATGCTTACTTTCTAATTCTGCCCATTCTATCTGGCAATCATATTAAACTCTTTGAACAGCGTATTAATCGCTGATTTTTCGACCTTAATTTCTGAATAATCATTCATAACCCAATTTCAAGGGGGAAAAATATGTTCCTATTGCATTTCCGTTGATCTCTTTGTCCTTCAATTACGATGTGCCTCAGATAAAAACGTTATCCCCAAAGTTCAATAGGTTTATTCCGAATAATTCCGCAGCGATCGCTGGAACCTCGGAAAGTTGCGGAAATGTCATGTATTTCATTTGAATTTTAATAGGAATAAATCTATATTCCTCTCGGAATTGCAAATCCGGATCATTAGCTTTTATATCGGGATAATTTCCTTGCTAAATATCACCGTAATCCAATTACGCCGAGCTTGTTACGCTAATCGAACATTTTGCTGTAAAGAGGACAAAATGACTCGCATCTTTCGATACGGCGAAATTAGCGTCGCTGTGCTCTCGAAAATATGTCACTCCCACTTCTTTGATCTAGATTTAAAATTCAGGGATTAATTGAGACAGGCACCGCATCAGACTAGCAGAGCTTCACGCGAACCATAATATTCAACACGCTTACGCGGGGATATACTTAGGAAACCATTCAAAATCGTGGATTGTATGACCGATAAACAAAATTCGCCAAATGAAAGGTCAGCATGTATTGAAAATTAATACCCCAGCGATGATGGGATCACCGGGATGAAACACGTAATTATTTCAATCTCTCGATCTCTTATTTACGCTCATAAAAAGACTCGAAATCACGCTCGGGAGGACAGCTTTTGCTTCTTCCGGATGGCTAAACTACTTCAAAAACGAAGAGAATGACAAATCCGCTCTGGAAGACTCCTTGCACCACCATCGAGAATCATTTTCCTTTGTCGAACTTATCACCGGAATACGATCGTACGGAAGATGATAGGAGACGAGAACTTCGTACGAAAGACAGATGTCAATCATCCCCGTCATGCACCGCGACGAATACGCTTAACAAGCACTCCAATGGCTCTCTCGTACACGCTGACTTGTTACCAAAGCCGCAGCGAGCAGTGGTTGTGCGGAGGACGAAAATTTTTCGATGCGATAAAATTTTCGATGCTCTCCCGAAAAAATCGCGTCGCGAAGGGGGGCGGGGCGAAGCGGAGGGCTCGGATGGTTATATAGAGTGGGTGGGTTGTTGATCGGCGGGAGGTTTTTCCGACAATTGCCCGTCCAGTGCGCCTGCGTTAGGGTGCGGCCCCTTCAAGCAGATCACACACGGCGACCCCTCCATCAAGCCGGAGGAGGGGATGGAGAGAGGTCGAATAGGAAGCCCTCAGTCCATTCGTTTTCGGTATCCAGGCAACCCCGCTTTGCGAGCGGCCAGAAAAACCACCGGAGGCTTATGAGGATTTTACATCCCGTTGGCATTCGTACGTAACGTGGTGAGGGCGCAGAGCAGTGCCGTGTTCCGACCCTGTGCTCAGTGCTAAGTGACTCAAAGCGTACGCGTAACTTCAGCGCGTATCTTTTGATCGGAATTTGTGATAGTTGTGCTGAGAAGGAGGCGGGTTTTTCGCGCGCCGGCTCTCGGGCTTTTCCGCAGGAAATTGTTTTCTAATGGGACTTGTTGGATCCTGGGAGGATTCTCGCTGCATCGCGACCGTACGTAAGCCGGATACATTCGACGCTTTAACCGTAGAATGGAAACGTTAGTTGCATAGAATTTTGCGATGATTTTTTCTAGATGTAACCTTAGATTCGGCAGGCGTGGGGGATTTTTTCGCGAGATGATTTCGATTGTCTTTTTTTAAACAGCAATCGCGGAGGTGGAGGATCTTGAACGTTAAGTTGATAACGAAAATATTTTCTGTTGACTTTTTCCTTACTTTTACAGAATTCTGTTAGTGATTAGAAAATTCAGCCCGATGAATATGATTACAGCTACAGTCATCTCAGTTTTGGGTCTTGACGAAATTTTTCTTCCACGAGTTTCCTTGATTATTAAAACTTAAAAGGTAAATCTTAGTTTTCAATGAGTATTTTCTGTCCATTACATTCAAATGGGACTTCAAATCACTAAAAAGATATTCGTTCACAGTAAACCATTAACAATACCCTATTAGATTCCCAACTTCTGTATTACGCATATTAATAATACTTCGTTTAAAATATCACTTTTACGCCATGTTTAGAATTTAGGAAACCGTTATACAGTTGAATTTTCATTTAACAACATATTTACTATTTTCGCGTTACAAGTAGTAATTTGGCAGTTACAATAGTCAGAAAGCGGCAAGAAGAAACACTGAGTAATAATGATCGTTGAAACTACATGTAGACAAACTAGCTTGAAATACGATTCTTCAAAAATTCCAGGTATAATCTGCTAATTAATATAATAAGCTGTTATTGAAAAGCGTTAGGTAAAATGCATCGTGATAACTTATCCAAGGATATGTGCCCCAAACTCACCCTATCACAATCGTTCATTAGTTGTGGCTGACACCTTCAACTTTAGAGACCATTCCCAGGTTAATCAAACCAAGATCTTTCCAAGAATTTTACCACGTTCGTACAGAGGTGTGAGGGATGAAGTTATAATCGTTTAAATACCGCCGCCTCGACTTATCCAAGAAGAAGACGGTGTTTTAGAGAATTTATCATCTCCACCACTGACGTCCTTCCAGAAGAACTCTGTCCAATGCATCCCGAAGACGTGGTGAGACTGATTCGCAAGACATTTGCCCATTGAAAAGTGAGTGAGGAGGAGAGAGCACGAGTGATTGGGAAGCCATGCATTCGGGTATTTCATTCATCGTATACCACCTCTTCCTTGTCCATCTCCTCAGCAACTCAGACACTATTTTCTCCAACGGGTAAGTTGTTTCCAACTACCACTAAATTAGGAGTAAGATAAGTTAATCATTATCAATAGGAGATCTGATATATTAAATATGTTTACTTACTCCTCGATCATTTAGTACTTTTTCCATGCCAAATAAAATTAGCTCCATAAGTTGGCTATTCAAACGTGAAGGGTATTCGATATTTTTTGCTGGATAATTAATGAAATTTTCAGTTAAAATACCTAATTTTGTTTGCATAAATTGCTATCCTTATGAGAGAGGATTGAAAATTGCAAGCAAAAACTAATAATATATTAAAATTCAATTTCAAATTGACGTTAATTATTTAGAATAATTTAAGGTCATATAATTTCCAAATTTTCCACTATCTTTATATCTAAAGTAAAAATTTTAATTTGTAAAAGGTAGTAATCCAATAACGACGGTATATACGGTATACTAATAGTATCGAGATAATTATTTTCATCGATCTGAAAAAATTATAGAGAGAGGACAATTTGGCAAATGAAAAGCATTCTTTCTATCGAAAATATCATAAATAAAATTATTATGATCAATAGTGACTCGAATGAATTTCACAGCAACCATCTTGAAAAGAAAAACAATTCAACACGTCGGGGAATTATTCAATTAAAAAAACTGTAGTGGGATTTACGAAATATTTTCGTTTCATGATGGGTGATTTACGTTAATTTTAAAAGATTTGGTCTCGATGGGGGACTTCGCTAAATATGATCGCTTCAATCGAATGATGATGTAATACTATAAAATGTTCAATTGAATGCAAAACGAATGGATAATGAGTTCTGTGCATTTAACTCTAAGAAACATGTATTTATATCATAAAAAGTTAAGTATTTATTACTGTTAAAAAAGAGTAAATTTATAAAATGCTCCAGAAGTCAGCAAACATTGAACGGTCCTTTAGGTTTCAATACGTATCGAAAGAAAAAACGGATACTTATTATTAACGAATAATTATATAAAATACATCAATATTAATACTGGTACTAAAAAAGTCCCTGCGGTTTGTGTAAAACCGGATACTGCGAAGGCATGCATCATTCGGAGTTTTCCTAACGTAACTGAAAGCGCAGTGAGTGGTCGTGTAAAAAAATAAGCCGCTATTTGGACGAATTTAATCGCATTAACGATAACTTGTCGTTTTTCGATAATCCTATAAATAAAAAATGGCGATAGAATTTGCGCAGGAATGAAATGCATCGGGGAAAGGTTTCCATACAAGAAGCCAGGGAAGAACGAAAAAATTTATTTCTGTCGGACGCTCTCAAATTATCCAACATCAAAGGGTGGAATCGATTATTCCGTTTAATTAAATTCTATTTCATAGGAACATTTTTATTGCCGTAAGTAGCCACGGAAAGGCGAATGGATAAATATTTTCCGAACAATTTTCCATGTCATTAAAATGATGTCGTTATAAACCGCCCAATTTAATCGAGGCTAGTTGAAACTCTCGCACATTTTAGCATAATATTAATCCGTTAGCCATAAAAGCCGTACAAGATCAGCCTCATGCAAATTATCGGTTTAAATCAGATGTTTTGGAGAAATAATCAGTTTTCAGTCTGAACATATTTAGTCGAGCAAGGCCTTCCAGTCGAGTTATTGACCTAGTACTTGTAAGGGTTGACAATAGAAAAAAAATATCCGACGTAAAGCATGATTCGCTTCGGCTGTTTATGTTGGGGGAGGAAAGAGATTGATCAATCCAATTCATTCAACACAGTATTTGTTCTTTGGATGGATGCCGAAGAAAAACGGCTTTTTTCTGCCCGAAACTTCGAAATGTAGCAAGAAAACGGGGAATCGGCAAACCATTATCCGTTATTTTGTTAAAAATACTGATGATTTCAGTAATTCACCAAATTCATTACTAAAATTACTAAATGTAAAGCTAAACTGTAAAATAAAATCGTTGTCTCAAGAAAGAAGCATCTAATTATCTAAATGATCTAGATTATTGTATACAGTATTTCAAAAAAAAAGCCAAGTGATCGACTTTGGTAAAAGCGGTCCCCAATTTGATTCCTGGTGGAGACCCATATATGCGAAGTATCTTAGCTGTCGGACCACTTTTAGCAATATTGATACTACTAATACTAATACATATTTAGCAATACTACTCATACTAATGCTACTACTACTATTTTGAACGTAAATTCAAAATGTAGCAATTAATTATAGAACCTACTGGTAAGTAAACAAATTTCGTATTCCAATTTTCAATCATTATATAGCACTAAGTTAATTTTCATTCAAAATTAAATTAATACTTCAGCCTTCATTTACTGAACTATAGCTATATCATTCCTCGCAAGAGGAATTACACAGAACATTTATCTTTGCACAGTTGTTTTTATTTTCACCTAAAATGCGGAAACTAAAATATTCTGTACAATTACGATGAATAAAGTTTTCAATCAAAGTTGCCATTTCCCGAGTAATGAGATAAACTGAATTCACTAATGAGAGCAATTTCTTAATTTCGGTTAATTATGAAATAATTTGAATTTTAATTTACATTTATATTTACATTTACATTTTAGATCGATTTCCTAATATTTAGTTGAATATATCACCATCAAATATTATAAGTTCGATTTAGCTCCCAATTATCTCATAACTGCGACTTCAAAAGCTACTATTAGCTCGGAGTGGTTTAGTAAAACATTTCATATTTACATCAAAGCACGTGCTCGAATTACTCTAAATAATGTATTACCAAATTAATAGTGATACGTCATCATTTAAGATAACAAGACTACAAACATTTCTAAGAGTTAGCCAAAAATTACGTTTTATTAAAATACAAATGAAATATATACAGAAAAAAATTGTTACTGGAAAATACGTTGCGATGGATTTATTACATTCAAGAACTGCGCAAACATATTCCCTATACCTTTTGTAGGGTTATCAGTTATATAACATTTGCAGAAATAATTCGTAGCTCTGCACATTATTTGGTATCGGTTTGGCTGGAGCAATACAGCGTGATTATAGTATTTAATATTGATATGTTTAATGGTGGATGATGATGTTATAATCTGCAAAGAATAATGGCAACAACATGATTATTTTAAGCAATTGACGACGTAAAAATCAAAGAAATCTTCTTTATTCTTGATTTTAAAATCTGTTGTTTTTCAACCCTATAATGAAGCTAAATTTCAATCATTATGTAATTATACGAAAATATATTCAAATTTGAATCAATCTATTCTACGGAAATAAAATATATCCTTTGATTTTCCTTCAGAAGAGGAAGAATGAAGCTCTTTAAGAATTTTCCTTTTAAATCGCTTCATTCCGTATAATGGGTTGTTTAAAACCGTCTTGAAAGAGGTAATGAATGCAAAATCCCCATCAGGTTAACTACAGTGAGCAATTCCTGAAAATTCGATGTCAAGGTCGACTCAAAAATCACGTTCAAAATAGCGGTTTCAGGGAGCAAAGCCCTAAAGAAGAAAAATAAACGCGAGTTCGATTGTTTTTCCAAGAATTACGTTTTTATCGTTCTGCCGCACCTATCCCTTCTCTCATCCAATTAACACAGTGCCGCTTTATGAGAAAATAAATATCGGAAGCCATAAGAAGTGGTCGTCCCCTCGCCACGAAGGAAAGACGAACCGTGGGAAGGGTTGACGATGAGGAGGGAGTGACAGACAAACCACTCTTATTTAAGGGACAAATATCACGAGACGGTGAAGGGAGACCATCGATATCTCATTGTGGAAAGAGATAATCTCTATTGTAGGATATATAATTGTGAGTCTAAAAAGTGAAAAAGCAACCTGTATTTCAACAGTGTTATTAAACGTTCTAATTAGAATGGACCAATGGCCAGTGCCGGTCAAAAGTCTGGATAGAGGTTGGGCAATTTCATTTCATTCGGCGAATTTCGTTCGGTCGTCCGTAGGAAGAATATAGCGTACCAATTCGGAAAAAGGCGCAGTAGCGAGTAACGTAATGCACAACAATACTGTGAGAATATTTAGTAATATTTTTCGAAGAAATGATCCGCAGGAAATAAATGCCGTTGATATAAAGAAGGCTAGCCTAGCCTAGGACTAGCGGTCCGTGGCTTTTACCTTCCTCATAGAGTTCCAAGCTCTGCCAATGGTCAGCCAAGGCCGCAACGTTTAAGAAATAGATGTAAAATGAATTTTATTGATTAGGTTTTTTTAGATTTGTGACACTTATGAAAGACAAAATACTAGCTCCGAAAGGGCTCTTCATTACCAATACATTTGAATTTGGAGGCTCTCGGGTATCCAGTGCGTGGGCAGTACATTCGAAGACGATGATAGTGGTCCCAGGTTCAATTTCCGGTGGGAACCCACATGCAAAATGACCTCAGATGTCGAAGCACATTCAACAATAAATTTAATACCATAATACACCTTTGAATTTCATTAGAGTATGTTGTAGACAATGGTGTTGATTATTAAAAGTTACTGAAGATAGATTTCTCAAATTCGCGGTAACGGTTACTAATCATAAGGAGCCAATGATATTTATCATGAATATTTTGCATTTTGAAAGCGGAAATCTAAAGAGGTAAAGCTTCTATATTTTGTAGTACCTTAATTCATAGGAAGTGATCCGTCGGAGTGTAGTGAGCCTGGAAGCCACAAGGGAGGGTAAAATTAGATGCTGAGCAGATATCAAAGACAGCTAAATAGAGCTTGCACATCAATAGGAATCGATGCAAATAAAAAATTTCGAAATCATTTGGCAACGTCACAAAGTACACATTCAATGCGGAGTAGAGATTTTGAAAAATGTGCAGTAAGGAGGAGAAAACGACGGCACTTCCGAATAGATGACACATTATTGATTGCTAAACAAATGAGGAAGAGGGAGGGAAACGTGGGTATCGGTACGGAAACGGGAAAAAAACGAAGGGGAAAAAAAGATCGGGAGGATGAAAGTTAGCGAATGTCTTATGGCGAGAGAATTCCCGGAGAATTAGGCGAAGTGAATGAGGGGTGGATTGAAAGGGGGAACACAGGGATGAAGGAGATACGGGGACCCCTCATCCATTCTTTCCCAGCAACATGCGGCACGTGTGATAGAGTAGGGGGACGCGCTCCGGGACAAAAAGGGGGGGCTTGAGGGGAGGGGGCGGCAGGATCTCAAAGGGCCTCCGCTAATTAGAAACCCCGATCCGCAAAACCTTCGAACGCATAAGCATCTCTCTTCCCAGGACGAGGAATACAATGAGAGGGAGCGATGCATACGGATGCTTTTTCGGGAAAATTCGGTGATTAACCTTTAAAGGAATGATGAGTTACGAGGTTGACGGGGTTTTTTGAATCCCGATCGCGGTAAGTGTATTGTTCTCTTGTCCTGTTTCCGTTCTTTCATTTTATTCTTTCGCGGAAGTGCGTCCCGCTCTTTTCCTATTGTTCGGAGCTAAAACAATGTCTTCTTGCGTCCCGGTCCTCGTTCATTTGTTTCTGTTTGTTGTAATCTGGGGAATGCCTTCCGCGTGGGAATTCCTCTTTCTTCCTCGGGAGTGTTTCGTATTTCTCGATAGAGAGATTTCGGGCATTAACACTTCGCCGAAAAGGACATGAGCCTAAGTGATGCTTAATTTGCCCCTTCTCCACAGGGAGACGTTTCCGCGTTCACAAAGGAAGCCTTTTAATGAGGAAATCCTCCTTTTGCGTTGAGCATCCGAGTCGCCTATACTTGCGCTCATTATCGGCCTCTTAACATTTAATGATCTAATGATATGAATCGCGCGAAATGGAAATTTCAAAGTTGCCATAAATTGGGCTCTCGTAGAAAGTAGCACATTTTTTTATCGTGAGTTGGTGCTTCCGGGTTTTGAAGTTGACAAAAGCCTAAAAGCGAATAATAGGTTTACGATACAATGATGACATATTTATTGGTTCAAAGACCTGCGTATGTCATTATAAAATATGAATTAAATTTAATGTCAATGACATCCATTTGTCTCAAGGAAAAACGTACATGAAAACAAGTCTTACGGGAACGGGACTTGAAACCGCGACCTTCCACGGGCTCAGTTTTCTTCAAGTCCGTTTTTCCTTGTGATTATTTTTCTGAGCCCCTACGTGCAAAATTACCCTAACCCTCTTCCTTGTGACTCCTTCAGAGGGTTCTCCTTAACACCACGTTGTTTGGCCGGTGCCTCTATGAGGTCGTGGCGTCGATGATACCAAACAGTCGGACTAAACCACATTTTCCCTTGCCTCCAAACTACGGGAAGCTTAATCGGATAAAGCAACACCTCGGATAAAGGCAGCTCCCGGGATCGGTTCCCGGGCCAGTCAGACATTTATAAGACCATTTTTCCATGGTAATTTTCCTAGATTACGCCATTACGTGAAAATCACCCTTATCCTCTACATCCTTTAGTTTTATAACGATTACTGATGCAGTAGATATGCAACTAGTAAACATTGATTCCAACGCATCTTATATCTCTCCTCGATGCGTCGTGCAATAGCCAAAGAAGATACTGCTCAGCGGATCGCAATTGGAATCAATTAGTATAATTATTTGAGATATTACACATGCATATAGTCGTATATGTCTTTCACACAGTATTCCCTTGAGTCGTTCAAGATAGCAGCAAAGCAGCGTTCAATCACAGTGTTTCCCTATTCTTTCCTACCCTTGCACATGTCTTTTTCTTTGGAAATATCCCTACTTTAGTGATTCATTATCTTTCACTCCTCAACTAGAATCCTTCATTTTCTTCTGCATATCTTCCACAAAAAGGTGATATCTCTAGGAAAACACAATGGGGAAAACATTTTATGCAAAACGTTGCATATTAAATTATTGGATGCAATAAATTTATAAGAGAGAACCTGCGGAATTCCTATCATTCAATGATTAAACGGAAAAGAAACGCTAAAATGGTTCCACTACCGATCATGCTGATGATGAAATGATCAATAAAAGATTAAAATTACCATCCAAATTTCATAACTTCAAAATATCCATTTCCAAGAATTGTACCATGATAATTCAATTAGGATTTCAAAACTGTGTTTAAAATTTCTTCAGAGGGAGTCCCATGATAGTTTTAATAATCTTTTCAGAATAGAATACAGAGTATTTTTGACAGCAGCTCCATTGAGATCTTTGAGTTGAAAAGAAAAGTAATCTTTCTTAAATTCTAGTATATTTTTAATTATGAACTCAATTAACAACGAATATTGATTTTGAATACATAACTATCCAGCTTGTTAAATTACGTTGCATTTGTTCAAATAAAAAGTAAATATTCTTATCACTTATCAGGAAAATATATAAGAAGAAAACTACCGAGAAAGAACTTAAAATTCGGTCTTAAAATAATTTCAATTCAATGTATCCTTATGAGTGTAAATGATAGCCCTCTAGGCAATGGGAAATTTTCTTAGGCTAACTGAGGTATTATTAGATTTTACTGTAAGATAATACCAAAAAATCAACAGCCTCTAGCCAATACTTTGTGGAACTTGCTTTTAGTAAACCAAAATTTTCCTAAACAGTCCCTTCCTCTATCTAGACTTTCATCTTTTTGCACTTGATAGCTTGTATGGATCGAAGATATTATTGGTAGGAATTCATCCAGTAATCTGCGACGCAGTTCAAACACTTTTTTGCGAGATAAAGGTTATAATGAACTTGGATCGATTTTCAATCAGATGCTAATGTAAACAAATCGAAGTATACTTCCCTAATTCTCAAGTGGTGCATTGGAGGTTAAAACCAGAGGAATCTGAGAACTAATTTAAAGTGGAAATGCGTCTCATATTTCATGTTTGAATGTAGGGTGGAAGACAGAAAATGCCTTATAACTTGAACAAGGAGAGAATTTTTATGCCTCATTTACTGGTGAATGAATGTCCGTTAAAATTAACACCTAATCTTTTAAAGATTCTTTAATGAGAAATAATGCCTTTTGAAACGGTGTTAACATAAACCTTTTCTTTTGAGGATGTGCTTCTGTTGACGCGGGGATCGAGCTTTTCCTGGACCCGTGCTAAATTGGTTGGAGCTTTGATCTCGTTAGAATCACCCGTGCAAGAAAGGTCAATGGATAGGCTGGGGAATAAGGGAGGGTATCTGCCACCGTAGCTGTCCTAACTACAGCGGGTTGGCTTGTAAATTTAGACCACCTGCTCTGAATTTGTTTAAAGGTGGAATAAAATTAAACCTCTGAACATAGGTTGTTATTATTCGTCTTTAATTAGACTGTTATTATTGGTTTCTCATATAATCATCACTCTTTTAAAGAAAATAACAGCTAAAGCGATACAGACTGCTACAGATTTGCTTATTTCATACGCGGAAGTGAGGTTCAACTGGTCTGGATCTCCAATCTAGAGTTGATAAAATCTCAAAATATCAATGTGATAATAATGTATATATTTTTCAGTTAAAAAGAAGAATTTTGGCAGAATGGTATATTTAGATTGCTCTTATGTTGAGGAAAAGAAAGCTGTGGCATCTTAAAGAACGTGGATAAAGGAAATAAACATTTCTACGTTTAGATAGTTTAAGTTTGAATTAAGTAAAGGGGCGAATGTATGAAAGTGGGATTAAGATAGGAATACATAGGCGATACATAGATTTTAATGCAGTGAAGAGGCTGCCGGTTCCCGTTCGCGAAATAGCAATCTCCAGCGCACAATATCATCTCATTATCGTGTAAGTTTGATCTTATTTATAGAGATACTACATTTACTTATGATTTTTGTCTTTGCACATCTCTCACTGATAGTGGTAGGATATACGGAGTGGCTCATTATAATGGAGACGATAATTGATAATGTGATGATAAAATTAGATTTTGGCTCTTTTTTATAGTTAAATCTCTTTACTCAATTGAATCCAATTCTTACCACTGCATCGGGCTTCCATCGAGATCGAACCTGGAACTAAAGATAGTTTCATGGTCGTATATATGAGACGCATGTGATATTTCTACCGATATAGTCGATGTTCTCTCCTAAAACTATCCTCCTTGTGTCGTATCACTCGGTAATATAACCTAGGTCCCTTAAATTCTAACCATGTCCTCCTAAATAGAATTACTATTTTCTCATATACTATTACTACCTTATCGCAACACAACTTCCGCCAGTACTCCCCAGTCTTTCTATCCCTATCTTCCTCATTCTTTACGTTCATTGAGCTATGCATACCTCTTTCACTTAATCCATATCACTTATAACGGGTTACCATAATTTTAGTACTTTTCCAATTGTACTTCTTCGGCCGGGCCATCGGGACCGTGGCACAGGGACCCGCGCCTTCAGGTAACTCACAACCACATCTACGCTATGTGATGGCTATACGTTCACATTTCTGGGCTGTCGACATTTAAATCTATTACTAAATTCTTGTCTATTGTTAATTTTGACTTATTAACAATAAATCTATTTTGACATCTATCTTTATATAGTATTTTCGGTGACCAGCGCTTTTCTTCCTTCACACTCGATCAACTCATATAAGTAACCCATCATTTTGAAGATAAAGTTTGACAACAAATTAAAAATGCACTTTTTGGTCAAAAGATTAAGTTAAATTTAAATTTTTTCATTAAATTTCGTTACTGAATGAGTAGAACTCGATATCTGTCGATACAATATGTCGAGGTATATCGAAACGTACACTGATACAGAATATTAAGGCGTGTTTTCAGATATATTTTATCGTTTTTGTATTTTGTTTTAATAGTTTGTAGTAATTGGGGTGTTTGGGAAAACGTATTCGGGTGGGAAAATAGAGTACCAGTGTTCGTCTGCGAAATTTTCGCATGGGGCAGCTTGTTTTGACTTATTTCTGAAAAGTAGCGTAACAGAAGTTGTTATACATTGTTTGATGAAACCGAGCAGAAAAATTGTAAATAAACGACAATTTCCTTATAAAAATGGGTATTAAATTGGCGAGAAAGAAATGAGCCATTCTAGCCACAAATGACATCGGTCGGGCCACCCCCTCTAGTGTGTGCCCTGAAGCGACTGCCTCACTTCCTATCCGTCTGCATCCGGCCCAACCAGAGAATCCACATTTGAAGACATTAATAATCATAGAATGCAAAAGAACCCACGGCAATACCTCGAAAGACATGCACACTATTTAATATTTAATTGTACTACAGTTAAGTAATTTCTGTGATACTTTGTGGAACTTATTCATGTTTAAATCCAAATAAAAACAGTCTGCTACGGATTTTAACCATACTAGTTATATCTGTTTATCACTTTTCAATATAAAAGCAGTATAGAAAATGGTAGGAACTTTTAGTGCAGTACCCAGGTTAGCTAACTCCCCCGAATTCGCGGGGATACTCCCGAAGTCGGTTTCTAATAAAATATCTTGTATCCTAAATTGAAGTGTTGCTCTCCCGCTTTTACTAAACAAGACTCATCTTACAGTTCATTCACTAATTTTTCCTAACTTTCCTCGACTTCTTTCATAGTTTAATGTCAGCAGTCTTCCTACATAAGTTACATTATGTTCACTCTTCGTCTCGAGATATTGGGAAATATTTCGGAAGTAACGATAATGACACTATCATCTGATTTCTACGATTCTGCTGCAGTAATCGCATTGAATCATCCAAGATTAAATCTCCAAGAAGAGCTATTATCCATCGTCATTCAACTGCACAAGTATACTGCTGATTCGCGAATAATACTCTACGATGCTTGCAATTAAACTTTAAATAAACTCATAGAATCCTACGAAATTTACCGCTCTTAGGATACATAACTACTGGTACCTACTCTTTGAAAGTTGTACCCTGATCGTAAGTTTTTCTTCCATTATTCCATTTGAAAGATATTAATTAATCACACCTTTCTGCCGGGACTTAAATTAAGCTGAATGCACGATGATTCATATTCCATCATCTTATCTAATGCTTTGATTTAGCAGCATACCAACATTTTCAGAGCCTTCCCTCCCCTAAGTGCATTCCACCCCTGTTCCTGGAATGTTGGAACCCCACAGGCTAGAATAGTCCGCAGTATAGCAGTCGTTAGCTCTAGAGAGGGGCATTGTATACTTACTTCCTCTTCTTAACTTTAGTAATTTTATTAGTTGAGGATTAACTCGAAACACCAATATATACATTCTCACTACCTCACCAAACACAAATAGCGACCACGATGATATAACTCTACAAATGTCCTACTGTTATTTCTGATCATAAGATTCTAAATCTTAATCGTGTGTTCAGTAATGAAATGGGAAATATTTTCTCCGTTTTCTGGCGTTGTAAAAGTCAATATGACTCTGGAAACAGAGACTTTCCAAAATAACCGTGCACAGAACAATAAAATCACTTGCGGAGAGGGATAATTTTTAAAATTTATTAGGAATGTGGAGCTATATAGGATTTGAATTATTGCAATTTTTGTTTCCGGAATAAAGGATTGATTCTCACGGAAAGTAAACATATTAAGAAAAATAGAATGAACTTTGATAAATTAAATGTAATGAAAGAAACTAATGACTAAGCATATGATATTACTATACGACAAATATATGAAAACGCATTTTATTTTATGGTATAATACTAAAAGCCGCTAAGGACTAAAAAGCCTTTAATAGATATTTTACACGGCGTAACACGATAACAGCGGATTGAAACCCATTTTACCGCACATTAAAACTAGTAATTACATGTTACAATATTTTACATGTGTTTTAATGACGAAATTTAATTATTAAACTATACTCAGGCACAAGGTTGATATCGTCTATGAAACGAAGACTTACCATTAATGTTACGGCCTGCCGCAGAGTAAAATTAACGCGCAGTTTACTATAAAAAAAAGCTTTACGTCATTTACTTCTTGCTTGTTATATCGATCGTACCTAAGCGGTGGCGTTTTGGTCATCATAATTTATCTGCGGAAAAACGCATATCTTTTTATAGTTAACTATAACGTCGAATGTGCTCTCTTATACCATTGGTGTGTACGTAATTTTCCCTTTGACCGTATAATTCATCTTCATGAAGACTTAAATTCATCATAATTATGTCTTGTAGTTCATCATAATTATGTGTTTCATATACCCAATATTTACTTTTCATTCCTGGTTCCTTTACGTTCACTTTACACATTATTTCACAAATATTATACCTTGTTCATTCTGGATTTATATCGTACATCTCCCAGTTCACTATCTTGGAAGTTGCATAAAAACGGAAGTATCTGTACTTCTTCTACTTCTGAAGATAAAAAACTTCCTGGCTGACAGAGGATTCACTATAACATCGAAGTACCTAGGAGAGTTACTTCTTTCTACAGTTAATACATCCTTTTTGGTTTACGTTATAAGATATAAAATTTACAATTACATATAAACTCTGTCGACTAACTTTTAGACCTGAATTCGATGTTTCATGAACAGTACGGTCTATTTCCCTTTATTTAGAGCTGCAATAATAATTAAACGTGAAAATAATTTTAGAAAACTGTTCCCACAAGAGTTTCTATTTTTATATCTGTCATCTATTTGTCTTGATAATATAATCCTAATTGCTTCTGGGAATAGATTAAACGTACATCAATACGATAATAACTATGCCATTCAGTAGTTAAAATCATACAGAACGGTAATAGTGATATGTAAGTAAAGTCAAATAGGCGAATATGTAAGTATAGGCAAATAGTAAATCGAATTTAGCTGCAGAAATTACTGCAGATAAGCTAACTGCAGATCCGTCTCTGAGAAGTTCCCGAAGCGCACGCATGACTCTTTCTCTAAACTTATCTTCTTTCATAATTTTACTCTTACATCCATTGAATGACCTATTGTAGAAACAAATTAACGTATAATTAATTTAATGATAAATTTATTGCATTGATCTCTCCTACAAGCCAACCGATATCTCAATATAAGGTAAACTTCATAGTAAGAGGATATTGTGGAAAGGCATCATGAAGTATCAACACCAGAAGAGTGGCGTTGTATTTTCCACACAAAAACTATTTTCGTTATTGAATTAGTTTTAGTGTAGAATAAGTACAATACCTCTCTTCATTCAATAATGTGGGATATTCGAGGGTTTCCTTTTTTAGGAATTTTTACTGCGAAATGATATAATGTGATAAGAATGAAAACTTTTGAAAACATTAGTCTGTGAAAATATTAGAGCTGTGATACTTCACAAAACTAATAAATGATGTGGCCTTTGACTCGTTATGTGATTGAGTACTGAATTACTTAAATATTTATTATATTCTTCGGGTATTCTTTATATAGTTCAGAATCACTTTATTGTTTCCAGTATTATTGAATCGTCCTATTTTCACTAACCTTCCATTCGTCATTAAGTGAATGAGTTGTTTGAGAAATACGGAGATTGAAATTTTGTAGTTCTGGTTATGAGAGTCTTTAAGGCATTGGTTACTCTAAGACTTATATTCAATCTCCCAAAAATGTCTTTCTTGATTTCTTTCTGCATTTATAGGTATTTAGTTTCCAAAATTTGGTATAGCACTAGAAGTCAATTTTATTTTTTCGTATTAACTAAGCTCAATCTTTCGTTCCATCCAATCCAATATTCGTTAAGATAATAATCTGAATTGAATCCTGAAGAAAGCGGGACAAGGGATTTCAATCGTAGTAACTGGAGGTCCGCTGAAATAACTTCTCCGCTACTTCGAAATGCTACCTCCAAACTTCTTTCCTTCATTTTCATTATAATTCACCCTTACTTTTTCTAAATTAATGGATATAAACTTAAATGAATGGAAAAGAACCACTGTGCTAGATTATCAGCAAGTATTGAACTAAAGGAATCCAATAGATATATTTTTTTACTCTTGTCAGCAATGAGTTTTACAAAGTTGGATCACATGGATTTGTAATTGAACTCTTCAATTAAATGCAGACCTCTCCCAATTGATGGAACTAGTTTTTTGGCAGAGATAAATAGTGATCCCACAATAATTCAAAAAAAAATATTCACCTTTATTACTTCTTCTTGACTTAGAAAATTCTCATCAGTCAGACTAAATCTCCTTCGCCATTGTTATTTGATCGTACATTCATCTTTAAACATTCTATGCGGATGATTCTACATCCGATGCTGGCTTCAGATTGGTACCTTATAGTTCAGATTATTCTTACATTAGAGTTAAATTACTGAAATAAAATCACTTCTTATGATCGAGTTTCCTTCATTGTAATCAGCAAAAAAAAGAAGCTTAAATTCTTAGTTTCTCCACTGATTAGAATTTATTTATGACGACATATTTCACGGAGATATTCAATTTATGAACAGATTGGGCCTTGCAAAGACCATTTAGAGCGAAATAGGCCTCGAAATCGAAACTGTATGTTCTCTGGAGTGCGGCGAATATTTATACAAGTAATTAATTAACCTGTATACATCATAGCAATAAGTAGATTTAGAAGGTAATTTACAAGAAAGATATAAAAATACTTTTCCGGTTAAAATATGTAAAATGGATTATCTTCCTCTGAAGATATATATTAAATTATATAGAATCCCCTGATGAGTTAATCTTCGAAGATATTATCAAAACGACCTTAAGCAAAACACGATCATTAGCAAAACTGTTGTGATTTCAATATTGAATGGGATTCAATTTTCTATAACATATAGTAATGCCTTAGCATCAAAAATAAGCATTTGCAATTTTCCCCGGAATTTATTTCAGCGCGATCAGTTCGCGACCAGCGCGAAGATGCCCCCGCGGGAAGAAGCTGGTCATCTTGAACTGAGCATTGTGAAAAATTAGTTTTAACTTCAATATCATGGCTTTCACCAATTTACTCAATCGTATTGATTTTATAATAAATTAGAGTTTGGTTTCTCTTCGGTTAATATGGGAACCTAAATTTTTTCTAGATGGCAAATGGTAATGGATAGTGTGTAAACTGTTGGGATGGTTATTTTACTCACCGTTACGTACCGGCGAAATTATGACCAGTGGAAAACAGATTGGAAGACGAAAAGTATACTTTAAGGAAGAATAATATAAAGTAAAGAAAGAAAAACCTTCATATTCCAAACAATGCTGATGCTTTACTTACAGACAAACGATAGTTTCATTGAGATGTTTAAATATCCTCGCACAGAGAAGTACTCAATGTTATAATGAAATGTAATTAGAAATCTTCCAATATGTATATGGGTTTGAATAAAAAATTTCTCTGAAATTGAAGAAAGAAAACTGTAGTATTCTTTGGTATTTTTATCACATTTTTGGAAATGATCTGGAAAAATAAATGTAGTCCCGCTTTTGAAATGATTCGATCAAATTATTAACTGAAAATCGACTTTTTATAGCGTAATCAGACCCGAGTGGGCTACCTTTTTAAAGTAATCTACTATGTCGACACTCAAAATTTTAAATAAATAATGTTATACTAGAGTGATTAAGAATCATAGATATGTGAATTCTCATTCAAATAAAGCGAACACGGAAGAATGTATTTCCAGTATCGTTCCTCTTTCGGATATTTTTTATCAATTACTAAATCAGAGCTCTGAATTTCCATTATAATTCTGGATTCGCAATTTCATATATTATGACATTACTGCTTGCATAATTTATGCCCATAATTAATGCTAAAATTTATTTTATGTTATCTTCAAGCATATTTTATTTACCATGATTTTTTTATATTTTGTCAAGTATTTCGACCTGCTCGAAAGATTTACCTTCCTTCAACCATATTCAACTTTTGCCACTGATTAGTAAGCGCGGTTTTATTGCTTCATAAATCATCAGCGTTAATGAAAATTTAATTGGGTGCTTATGGTAGTCCAATTTATTCTATATCCAAGCATCAAAATGATATTTCACGATCAAACGCTGAGCTAAGTTAAATTATATTCAGTATTAAATTGCGAGAGTACCTACTATATCCTCGGAGATTTTTCGCCAAATATAAGTGAGCTTATTGTAGGAAATAGCCCACTCATTAAATGTATTCACCTACTACTCAACGATATTAATTTCAAGGCTACCAACAAACGATGGTAGAGAATACTAATTAGAATAAATCGTTAGATTTTAGAATCGATAATATGTTGTCTTTTAGTTCGTTTTTCGAAATAAAAATCATTTTCAGGTAGGATCTGCTTTGAAAAGGTCCTCAAGCATTTGAGTTTCAAATATTTAGTTAAATTTGGCAGGATTTCATTGGTAAACCAACATTAAAAAGATAATTTAATAAATTAAAATTAGTGAAGGGAAAGTATATCCCAATAATTTTACTCTAGACAAAGGTTAGCAAAATTTTAAAACGCAGAGGTAAACCTGAGATTTTGCTCAAGTAACAAGTTTCTATTTTCATTTTACTATGGCTTAATATGATACACAAGAATTGACAAAATTATCTCGCAGTCCTATATCTACGACGGGCAAAGGAAAAATAAAAAGAATATTATGAAACCGTGAAACTGGGAAACCAATTTGATCATATTCCACGCAAATTAGAGCAATGGGGTAGTTCCTTTATTTTTGATTAATACATCTTAAATGCCCAATTGAAATGATTTTTTAATCATAAAATAATTACCGCCAAACATTTAACAGCACATCGAGCATTTTCGAGAAATATTTGCGTTTGAATCACCCATGATGCATAATATCAGCCTTCCCTAAGTATTTTGCAACTAAAGTGCACATTAAAATGAAAATTCAGCTCAAAACGCATTCACCATTCACCTTATCGAGTAAATATGAAGGACAAAGCAACAATTCTCATAAATAAACAATAATTCGATGAAGCTTAGATCGGATTTGATTTCGTAGATAAACATCTCTTCATTGCTTATTTCTAAGAGAAAATTCCTTGCTCCCGGCTAACCAAGCGGGTAGCGGCTTCGTCGCTGGAGAAAGCGGTACCGGGTTCGATTCTCGACGGGGCCTATTTGTGCAAAATGGCATCATATTTTGAAGCACTATTGAAAAACTTCTAAAATAATAAAAATCTTATTTCTTTGGAATATCACATAATAGAACAGAAACTCGACTATCACTCGAAATTCTAATACAATATAAGTACAACTATCAAGACATTTAGAGTACAGAAACAAGTTTTACAATCGTATATTTGATCTGTAATGTATAATTATACTATTCATTAATTACAGCATCCATCCATCGTTTCAGATCACCAATTTTCTTACAAAAATAATACAGAATAGTAAAGCTTGCCTTCGTATTTTGCAGGTAGTAATTATTTACTAATATTATTAGTAAACTTGTTCCCCGGTGTCCCGGTCTCGGGTTCGAATTTCGGAGGGCGCAAAGATGCTAACCCAGCATAAAAACAATTGAGAAGCTTGCTAAATTAAGAAGTAGAGGGCCTAGATGTAGAAAAAGTCAATTACGGCAGTGTGGGAGTCGATGCGCTGATCATGCGTCACAGAAGATGAATAACGTTTGCTTAGGCTTTGCTCAGGGCCAAATCCCACATGTCGCGCCATGGACTTCATTTTACTATCAGTAAACTTTAGTGTTACCGAAATTCTGGGAAAATGAATACGTCTATAATGACATTTTCGGTAATATTTATGTATTCCATTTCCCTTATATTCCGCAATAATTTTAAAACTGGATTTTCGATGTTCCGTGATTTCCAGTGAACAGGTATGAACGTAATATGATCAAAATTCACTACATACTACTTTAATTAAATATCCATTATTTAAAAAGACGGTAAAATGATTAGAAGTTGGAATATTTATATTGGGAGTTATGAACTATGAAATACATGTGATCTAAAAGACAATTTAATCTGTGGTGATGTTACAGAGTCTAATCTTGAAATAGTGAATCGCTGAACTCAATTTATATTTGAAAGATAAAAGTGCAACCGCGAATAATGTGTAATGGAAACCGGGTAATACGATATAAATTATATATAGAACTTGTAACTTAGATAAAAAATTCAATGAGTGATGGAAATATAAACATTGGAAGATGTCGTAAATAACAACCATAAAGGTAATGATCAATCATGCCAATTTTATTTTTCACAAAGATTACTAAAGGATACATACATTTGTGATTCTGAGAGTCTGTATTTGTAGAAAAACAAATATCTGTATGTAGTTCATTGTATTTTAAACAAATTGGAATGATTTACCAATGATTAACGGAGCACATACTACTCATAAAATATTTACACGCAATTTATAACAGCAGTTTCTTATTTAATTCACAATTTAGTAAAATTTACCAAACTAGGAACGATCTACGACCATCGTTTCATTATAATAAAGATTCGATTGATCGTTATTACATTATTTTCTCTACTTCGCATAATGTAACGTAATATGTGCGTGATTTCTATTCAGACATTTAAGAAATATTGATGAAGAATGAAATTATAAAATTTTATTCTTAAATATATCAGGGGATCGCAAAATGCCATAAAAACGTTGGTTCAACTCTTTTTGCAGATCTCTTCCCAAAAATTGGAAATATATTTCTATTAAAAAGGCTAAAGCATTTCGAAATTCTCATCAAACCTTGTCTTTTCGGCATTTGAAAATAAAACTAAGAAATCAACCTCTGCTGAATTTGAGTAGTGAAAATGTTCAGTTATCGTTTGTACTACCGATAATAAGATGCTTGAATTCATTGAGTTTATCAAAGACTTCGTCGCCACTGTTCGAGTAGAAATACTCAGCTTTATAGATGGTCATGAATGAGAACTTGAGAATTCGAGTTGATTTATGAATCGAAAATCACAGAGATAGAGTTTGAAGTTGAAGGTTGAAGTTTGCCCTGTCGCTAAGGGCAACTGAAAGACTACCGACGCTACTCTCGCACCAAAATCGAGAAAGTGGCTTCTTTGAATGGAAAAATCGGCCTCGGTCAATGGCTCATATGAAAGTGGAGTGGACGCATGGATGTGGTTGCATCGGATTTTGCTCTGACGAAAGGATCGTGCGAGTTGCAATTTGCCGGCATCAGGTAGATTATCGTACTGGACATCGATTGGCTTTAGACGGTCGCCAAAGTTAATCCGCATCTCGGGTAACGTACGATTGCGAGATGAAAAAGACGGGCGCAGTGACAGGCGGATATTAATGAGCAATGTATTCCTGGGATTAGCTGCAAGTTATTAACATGGTTCAATTTCTGCTTCTTTTATCCCGGACGGATAATATTAGAATTTAATACGGTATGAAAATGATACATAGAGGGGAAAATTCAACTCACAACTTACTTCCAAGTACTTCATCTTTTACAAAACTAATTTTTAGATGTACAGTAATTAAGATTGGACAACGACGGAAAGAACATACGCTCAAGTATTAGTTGCATATACACAATCACAGTTTACAGGTCTTTCGGAATTTACAAGCCAGCTGCCAATTTCATTCGCATATATACTTTGTAAATTTGCAACCTCAATGTAAATATGAGATGAAAAAAGTATGATACATATAATTCATTTTAGATGAAGAAATTAATTTGAAAAGACTGCCTTAGTCTTGATTCGAATCCGTATTTCCCAATTGTCGGTAGGTTATTTAAATACCCCGGTTACTACGCTGCCAAAAATTGAGATAGAGACTCTTCTGTCGTGATAGCTTCCTTGGTTAGAGTTAAAGCCCGGTAAGAGGGAGATGCAGATTTTTTCCCTTCATTTCTCCCTCAACGTCTTAAATATTTTGGGATGTTATCACTAACACACTGCTGCAACTGCTATTCATAAAAATATTATTATGAGAAATTAATGACATATTCATCTTAATATCTTGGTTCGACAGTGTGGAATACGGCAGAAGCAACAATCTTAAGTTCGGATCTTCGGAAAGTTAATTCATTCGAATGCCGTAATAATCCGCGAACGCCAATCTTCTCATGATGTTGCTGTAATTTTTTATTTACGCAGGATAGTAACTGTATCACTTGCAGTCAGCTATTCATCTTTTATCTTCTTTCAGGTAAACTGCATAATTTTCCATTGAAAAGGAAAAGAGATCTAATTTTTCAAAAGGAAGAATATTTTAAATATACACGCGGTAGTGTAGCAGTAATCTTCTTCGGTGAATAATACAAGGTATTACCTTTAATTATGTGGCTATGTTACAATTAGGATTTTATCACTAGGGTATTAGAAGGAAAACAAGTATCTTTTCGGAATTTTTACTATATAGCCACCCATACGATTCTAACGCATAATTATTACTATTCTACTGAGTTACTAGTATTGGTTATCTACTTGTAACAAAGGATAAAGTTGATCATCTTTTATAGATATTTCTTCAATTTAAATAATCAACATTATGTCCGAACAAAAACGGGAATTTTGAAAAGAAAGTACAGGATTTTGTCAGGAATTCACTTTTCTTCGTTCTCTCAATTTTCACCATCTCTCCTGCGTCCCGATGTATTATACCGTTGGTTTTTTCTGAAGAAGTGTAATTTGAAAGCATCGATGTAATGAAGCGATGAAACAACAACCATAGGAAATTATTTCAGTAAAGTATTTCCCTCTCCGGGAAGCTGCATTTATCTCGTTATTTTAGGATGAACAACTAAATATAAATACATGCACGACAAAATGAACTTAGTAATTCAATGGTAATAATCACAATATATTGTATCATACAGAGAATTTCGGGAGGTAGAATAGAGTGCTTTCAGATACCTCTAAATATATTGGGAGCTTGAAAAAATCAGTTGTGCTGCAATTGAAAAAGCATTAGGTGGCTATACGCTTTAGACTACTTATACTTCACACCCTTCCTTATTTACCTCCCCACAAACTATCGCCGTATATTTTCAGATCTAAAGCGCACCCGAATCTTAGATGTATCCAAGTTTGAGAAATTATGCGAATGGAGAATAAAATAACACGATATTAAGATGTATGCTATTCGCCGTGGTACTTGTTCGAACATATCCGGACATTAGAATGTGCCAAGCTTGGGCGGTGGGAAAACGAGGTGGATAACTGAATAATAGCTTTAAACGGCTAGTTAAGTAGCTATTTCTCGCGATACTTACTTTACGATAAAGCACTATAGATTGTGAATATCACACGCACCTGAATTTTGCCTTAGACTCGAGTGTATACGATAATTTACTTTACAGGTTTTTACATTCTGCACGGACTGTTTAATGTTGCCAGGAGCAAGTACAGTGTACAGTGTACTTTTGTCGCCGTTTTTTTCAAAAAATTCTAGTGACAGTATTATTTAGCTGTGTTGCCTACGATGGAACTCCTTGGCATTTAATTGAGAAATTAGACTTTCATTGAGAATTGTGCTTTTTTAATACTGGAATACCATATTACTTTGGTTTATTAAAAGTTTAATTGAGTATGTTGCGGGACGGTCTCTGGTATAGCAAAATGGACACTATTAACTCTGTATCCCAATTCTATCCATACTATCTCAGTCCTCTATATTGCTTACTATAAAAATCATCTTACTTTTTATAGTGAAATTACAGGATATGAAATGGCAAAAAAGGGAATGTTTTTGCCACAAGGAACTGGAGCAATGTTCTCCAGAATATACTCAATTTCAAAATAAATAGATTTGATTTTCAGGATTTTAAATTTGTTCGTCATAAACAACACATATCAAGCCCAGAATAGAAGTGAAAAAAGTCACATTCACTTTACTAGTAAAGTTAGACGTTAATGAGATTTCTCGTTCGAATAAAGTCTATATCCATTTTTGAGCCGCATGATATCCATCCACATAATATTTGACTTCTTTAAAACGCTGACTTTTTCGCAGAATGAAGAGCACCAATTCGAAACTGCGTGAATGGCGACTCGGAGAACCCGCGGTGGCGAAAGAGGCGAGGTCAGGGGTCGCTGACGGCAGAAGAACGGTGTCCTCGCTGACTAGTCACCGCAATCGCTCCCCAGCACACGCCGAAGACTATTACCACTACCTGCCGACGTCGTTCACTTCGGAATCGGACAACACTCCTCAGCGAGCGCCCTCGCCGGCACTGTTGGCACCCAACGGCACTAGTGGACCAAAGGAGAGGAGAAAGGGCAACAGGGGAAAGTCGCTTAACACTTCGCCTTGGGTGCTCTGCAGAAGCTTTCCAGGCCTAACGAGGGAACAGATGGCACTCTGCAGAAGGGCTCCTGAAGCCACAGCGGCCGCTATTCAGGTGAACTGGGGCACTGTGAACTGTGAGGCATTCATAAGCCGAAGGGTGAAACCCGAATGATACGCTTAGATTCATCAATGTGAGTCAGTATTTTACATGATTTTAAAAATCACCTTCGATTGCTTCGAAGAATTTTTAACTCTTAATGTATGATATTCATTTAAGCATTTCTTATGGAGTAAGAAAATTTACTTTTAATAGATTTGCTTATAGAAAAATTGTCAGTATCTCTAGATAAAAGACGAAACGACGACGAAAAGCGTATTAGACAAAACGATGGATGAAAAATAAAATCAACTGATTGGCGGGTCACTTTGTGGTATTCCATGACAATATGGAAGAAATAAACCGGAACCACTTTTCGAAAAGAACCTAGTTCCTAATTTATTTAAAATAACTAAGCAAAATACCATACACAGATGTGAGTGGTATTTTGCTTAGTTATTTTAAATAAATTAGGAACTAGGTTCTTTTCGAAAAGTGGTTCCGGTTTATTTCTTCCATATTAAAAACGATGGATGACTCTACCAAACATGTAGACAGACATAAGGTTTAGTGGGCTCCTTCCAACAAGATGAAAAGTGTAAAAATCAACCAATCAGCGATTTTGAGTCAATGTCAAATCAAAAATTCAATCATTGCAGAAGGATTTATTGCCAAAAGCTTAGCTTGTGTTTGTGGCTATAAGTAACAGCAGGATGGCACCGATAGAAGAAAGCCTATTTGAATAGAGAGTGAATAAAGAAATGATTAATGTCAAGTATTCTCAATTCGTGTAGGTTAGGGTGAGTAATATGTAACAGTTATTAGCTCATAATTGCAGAGTAGACAATTTTCTTATTCGCATGTCAACGAATAAGGACGTGGTTTAGAATTAAGATACATTCAAATAGAATAGAGATACTTTTCACTGGAAAATGGCAAATTCGTAAAGTAAAGTAAATTATTCACTATCATCTCCTAATGCTACCATATTTAAGTCCATCTAGACATTAAGAATTTTTACCAATGCATATTTCAATTACAATAAAATTTTCAATATGGCATGATTATACCATAGCTATACAATTAATTAAATAATTCATCACTATGAAAGAGAATTATCTTGTATAAGATGAATGAATTAACGTTTGAAACATGACTTGATTTAAAATAATTCAGTTGACTGAGACTTGTTTTCTATTTTCTCCTCTGCCATTGTTCCAATTTAAGATATCCATTCCTCTTGAGACTTATTTATTATTAATTCTCAAAAAGCATTTGTTTTAATCTTGAGGAATCTTGCGGGATTATTTTATTACTTTTTTATTTCACGGTTTCACATACAGTGATACTAGAAGAAATGGATACAGATTTTTCGTGGATGCACAACCTTATGTGCGAAATATCCTTTAGTCCTTTTTCTTTCCGTGAATAGAGAAAATGAACGGAGAGAAATAAATATCTCAGAATATCTTTCAGATTTTTTATGTATTTTTACTTTTAGGAAGTAAATCAACATTTTTCTCCCCTTCAGAAAATTAATGCATTTTAATTACTGAAAGAGTAATATAAAGGTATTTTTCAATACTGAAAACTGAATTCCGTCGATAGTTTATGATTGAACAAAATGTTTATTCAGTTGAATGTAATACCTCCGGCTTATTTAATTTCTAGGATATTTATTATTTAAGATCTTTTATGTTAAGATATGTTTTATTGTTCATTTCTCGTATTAAATAAAATTGAATGACTTTTAATTAATATAAATTAATTAGTAAAATCTTCCGAAAAACCTTTATATTTCTTAAAATATCTTATCAACAAAAAGTTCAAGTATTCTACACGAGAACCGATGAGTGCTAGAGGAATTACCAGATCTTATTCTCCATATTTATTTCAGGGTCTGCAGTTGGCAGTATCAGAGTGCCAGTACCAATTCAGAAAACACAGGTGGAATTGCTCCAGTCTAGCGACGAAGAACAAGAATCCTGCATCTAGTCCAATTCTTCAACGAGGTATTCCTCCCGATTACATAAAATATATTCTTTCCTTCTTGGAATAAAATGTTC
Organism: Pachydiplax longipennis; assembly: GCA_036926295.1. Taxonomy (NCBI): domain Eukaryota; kingdom Metazoa; phylum Arthropoda; class Insecta; order Odonata; family Libellulidae; genus Pachydiplax; species Pachydiplax longipennis. The sequence continues at coordinate 27,452,561 of JAVFKF010000012.1, forward strand.
ATTTATATACAAAATTAATTAAAGGGCTTATTGCATTCATATTGTTGTTACATTAAATTACTTTTACTGTATAATTTCAATATTTCTGAAACCAATTTCATGGTCAATCCATTAAATTCAATTTGTTTTAATTTATTTGTATTTAAATTTATAATTCATTATTTTCCTGTTTCCTAGTTTTCTCAGGAAAAGGTTCTACGTTTGTAGACAAAAAAACCTTAAAAAATCCTCATCAACCGACATAATTTAAGATTTCAAAACGGATAAACTGTTTAATATAATGTCATTATTGAGTTATTTTCAAACCAGACATTTTTTAAATATTGAATCGTTAAGTAAACCGCTTTGTAATTTCCCCGTAAAACGTTGCTTTATAGTTCGTTTCGATTTCTAATATTCTATGACACTTACAAAGGAATACTCAAGAAGAAAAAGATACGCCATCAAAGAGAAGTAAATAAAAATACCTTTTTGACTCTATCTTTACGTTGAAAATCGTTCTGTGGAAACAACTAAGTATTATTATTTCTTTCTCTATGGCTTTAGGTAAATTAGGCAAGTATATCAATTATACACACACAAGGATAACGCAATATTTAGTTCACTAAAAGATATTTCACCAAAAGGATATTTCACACAAGGGATATCTTACGCAAATGATGTTTCACCAAATAAAATTTTGAAAAGCGTGTGTAGGATAAACAAGACACTACTGAAAAATAAGAACGATAATTTATTTGGCTTCAAAACTAATAGTCGATCGATTCCCACAGGTTTGTATATTAATAACATAAACTACCAACACGAAATGTTATTCCAGAAGTGGCTGTGGATACAAACGAAACAGATTTGTACTTTATGATGGGTATAGTTATTGATTTTACGGCATTTTTATGTATGTTTATTCTTCATTCATTTCAAAATACCATTTGGTGTAATATTCCTAGAGTAAAATATCCGTTGCTTTAATATTCGGTTGTTGAAACATTTTTTGGGTCAAAATATCCGGACTTCGTTTTGTAAGAAGGAATTTCTTCCTATCATGTATAAGTCGGTAATGCATCAGAAGAGAAAGCAAGTATTAAATTGTAGTTACAGTATAAACGTAGCTGTCCATATTTTTTGATAATATCATTAATTAATAAATTATTAATCAGGAAAAGTATCAGAACCAAATTCTATCAGGAAAAATTAGTTCAAAAAGTTAGTATATATCTTCATTTCTTGTTTGTGTGAGGCTACTTGAGTAAAAGTGTAATTTTGGTCCATAGGATTTCGTGAGTCTGCATTCGCGCACGCAGCCTCCGCAGCAGGGGTGACTGCGGCCGTGAGTAGAGCGTGCAGCAACGGGAGACTGTTGTCGTGCAGTTGCGACCCCGGAGGAAGGGTCACCAAGGGTCCAGGGGAAGAAGGTGTATCAAACCGCAAGAGGATGCATGGCGAAGGATTGGCCTTTTATAACGGAGTGAGTTTCCCCAGGCGATTTGGAAATTAATTATATCGATGTTATGACTTTAGAATATCTATTTTGTTTTAAGTTTCTAAAAGGTATTAAAGTTTGCTACTTTAAAATTTAAGTTACGGTTATTGTAAGTCATATTATGGACAGCAATTCACTGCTGAAATCAATGGATAATTACTGAATTACTATCGATTGACATATTTGACATAATTACTTGCAGTTTTTCGACATTGTGCAGCTCATTCGCGAGTACTATCAAACGAAGAGAAATACAATTTTCCTCCTTTAATCCATAGATTTAGTGCTACGCAGTACATACTTCGAGATATATCATACTTTAATTATGGATTATGATCAGATTTAGGCAAGTAAATACAATGGTATGAGAGGAACTTTCTGAAAGATTGGTATTTGAGGGCTGGAGGATTGAATTAAATGCGTTAATAGAGTTAAATTGGGAAATTAATAATCAGACGATGTGACTTTCTTACATCAAAGACCTTTATGCCCTGTTACGAATTTATGAATACCTTTCACAGCTGTAAAATTTTCAATGTGAAAACACGTTAAACATACGAACTATTATTTGTAAGTAATACTGGCTCCATTAGTGAGAAAATAAAAGACTGTGTTCGATTCTCGTCAAAGGCTAGAATTTGCAAAACTTGAATAGATGATAAATATTTATCCATAATAAAACCTTCAAATACTCTGTCTCTATCAATTCATGTCACTTCTTTGAAGTTCTTTAGCAGTATGATTACATTTGACCGCAGGATATTTTTGTTTATTTTTAGATAGTAAAATCTCTAACTGACTTGCATGCAACTGAAACGTTCTCTACGCCAATCATTTTTCAAAATAAAGCTAAAGCGTCCGGAAAGCCATATATAATATCATACGAGAGAGAGACATATAGAGGGAAGTCTTTTTTGCGCCTCAAAAGGATAGTCAGTTCTATTTAATTAAGCATCAATTCAGAGAAAGTTTTACAAATTCTTGTTGATGGTTATTACATTTTTGGGGGAAAGAAAATAACAAAATCACTATCTTCAGAGACATTTCTCATTCTATCTATGAACTTACAGCTCCAGTACTTATATATAGTATAGCTCCATAAGTCACGGTATACAATTTGTGGACATTTTTCTACTTTGGGTCAGTTATCCATTTTAGATGGTCAGTTAGTTCACAGTGCCAATCATGTTTATGGAAAATTATATACTGCAAGTAGTATCCGGGTCACCTATTTTCTAATAATTCATTCTATTCTAAAGATTTCATAATTTTTAAATATTCCGAAGGAACCTCTGATGAAATTTTAAATATCCTGGTCTCTAGAATACTAATATTCGGTAGAAAATGCTAAAACGGAACGGTTTTCCAATTTCATATGGTTAATTGAATAATTCCCAGTACTAACTAATTCCTTTCTCTTTTATTTCCTGTGTTATTATTACACAACCTTTGGTCTGTGAATAATTTTTGATTTAATATTACAGGAAGCTCAATAAATTAAATTTTCGCAATATAATTACATATAAGAGTCCAAAGTGTCTTATAAAAGGCTCTTATATTAATTTAATATCTCTATAATTGTTTAATATAACAATACAGAGCAATTCACTAAAAATATCTCCAAGTTCTCTGGTCTTATCTAAAACGATTGAGAACAATTAAGTTAAATGAGACAGTTAATAATGACGATTTTTTTAGAAAAACAGTGATTTCCTTCAGCCAAGATGTTTAATTTGGAAAATGAATTCATGTATATAAATATATGAATGTCCCATTGAAATTTTGGAAGATAATTCCTTAAAATAATCATTAAATTGTACAGAAATACTACTGAATATTCCAGCAGTACAACCTTATGTTCTCTCTTTAATATTTCATTAAAATTACTTATGAATAACTTTTCATCTATAACGTATTTGTGTTTTACTTATTAACGTATATTGTTAAATTATTTTTGTTGAAGGAACGAGAAATATTCATTATTACCTATGATATGTTAGGTGAGTAATCAGAGAGTGAATCTTTTTATTAAACAAAGATTCTGTTATGATGATTTCAGAGATGTCTATTTTACTTGCTTCAGCAAGAAAAGAATCAAAATCATGATGCATTGTTTACATCTAAATGAATTTTTCGTTTTATAATTTCTTTTTGCTGGATTTTACGCTATAACAGTATGACTATTATACATAAAAACGCTGTCATTTCTAAGCAAATATAGAATCTTGTTGAGTAGAGAATCAGATCATTAGAAAAGTAAGAGTAATCTATCAATTACCTCTATAAACCGGTCTCATATAAATATTTTATACTAATAGTAAACTTTTCTCTAATTAATGCCCGTTCTTAGACTGCTTTTGATCTATTATGCATATAGCATACTGTAGACTACAGCAAATTTTAACGCATAACATATTTCTGAACGGTTTTCAGAGGAAACTAGCAAAAATAGCACGATTGACCACTAGAATGACATATTTCGAGGTAATCAATCCAAGCGGAACTTAATGAAGCTAAAACCAGAAATTAACTTGCTTTCCTTTCCCGCCCGACAGAATCATGGGAGAATGAGTGAGGATTACAGCTCTCTTGATGCTTCCTATTCCCACCACCCGAGGCGCCACTGGGAATGGGGAGGTTGCGGCCACAACCTCGAATACGGCCTCACCTTCTCTAGACTTCTGCTCGATTCCAGGGAGAGACGCGGTGGAGATTTGCGCTCCAGGACTAATCTGCACAACAATCGCGCAGGAAGACTGGTGAGGATGGAATGACAGATGCAAATACTATTTACATATACCCATAAAATTTAGGTTTGAAACGACACCTTCAAAAGTCAGATTTTTTTCTTAGAATATTCCGCGATATCTTGCAGTATATATATCCGAAAATGATCTTTATAAAATATGATTACAACTTCTTTCAAAAATTCATTCCTTCCTACAACAATCCACGATGATAAAAAACGAAAGATATAACTTAATCGCTCGTTGTTAACTTTCCATGTTGTTGTAGATGTCTAAATTTACATTAATATCCTGCAAGCAACCTTTCGGAGTGCAATAGGAAGGTAGGTAGTGCATCTCTTAAAATGGCAATTTCGTACAATTAATATTCGTCTGAGTTTCGGTAGTTCTATGTCCTTAACTAATCAAAGCCCAAACTATGCGTTATTTACCTTCGCCTACATCCTTATATTAGATAAAAATCGATAAATCCGTAAATATACAACTTTTCTAACATAATTATTTCTCCTACCAAATCCACAATGAGAAATTATTCAGTAGACGAGTAATAGTCCAATCTTGAGGGTAAAAATAACCTAAGACAATAAATTCTTTCTAACTTTCTATTTTTATCCTTCTCTTGCATACACCCACGATAAATTCATTAAAATTCTTGTGATTACTCTTCTTCCAAAACTAACTAACGATAATTTGGGTGAGCCAATTGATATATCGAGTGGAAAACTAAGAGTTGTGGTATTATATATTTTAATATGCCCTATTTACGATTTGGAAGTCTTGTTTTCAAACAGTATCATAAATATCTACTATAAAATCTTCCGCAGACTAATAATGCTTGAAAGTTCCATATTAGAATAAATAATTATCGATTTAATTAAATGTCTTTAAAAATGGTTATATGTTGTAATATGCTTAAAATATAATCTCAGATGCCTTTGTGTAACCGAGATGGAGCAATGTATAATGGAGATATTTTAAAACTCTAATCTAAAAGTTCTTAAGTTTAAGAGTCTCAGTTTTTATTACCTATTAAATTACCTATTTAGGGATATTATATTACTTATTTAGGATTACCTGTTAAATTACCTATTTAGGAGAGCTATCAATTCTGTAATGGTCTCCATTTTCTTTCCGTTTATGAGCATAAATACATAGATTTAGAAGAACCGTGTTATAAGATTTCTTCCATATTTTATATGGAAGTTAATAACTAAAATCTTTTGTTCTAAATCATCATTGCTAAATCATTTTTCACCGTTTATAGACGTTTATAGACTACACTTTTTTCTTTCTAGAAGAAATATACATCTAGGAAGCATGAAAATATATCACATTTCCTATTCAAAATAACGTCCCATTCTTTTATTTGTTGTTGACACTATGTTACCGGTTCCTACTCATTGTCGTTGTATACGTTTACGTATTTACGTAGTACTCGTATACTTTTCAATGTGTTTAAATCTCCTTTCTGCTGAAAGGGAACATAAATTAATTTTGTAGTATAACTATAATAGTGCTTTTACTTAGCGTTATAGCAGGGATTAGGGATTATGTATCAATATTGTTGCAGAATATTTCCTCATAAAATACACCAAATCGTTCTTATAGTTATTCTCTCTAGGATTTAATTGTGAAACAATGCCCTCTGTCGCAAAAATGTGCATAAATGATAAGAGTGACGCTTTCTACTATGTCCACAATTGCATGAAAAATTGAAGAAGGAATTTTTCCTGAATCATGAGTTCATTGGAATACTTTTCCAAGAAATCGAGGTGACTTAGTCTTACTTGGGTGAAAGCCATAAGGAAATAAAAATACTCATTAGCCTCCACAATCAGTTTATACTAACCTGATGATGACTCGCTAAGGTGGAAACGGTAGGAAGTATAAACTGATTGAGGAAACTATTAAGTATTTTTAATTAATTCTATGCTTTCGAGAACTCATACACCTAATAAACGTAAATACGCGAAAATCCACACATGTTGAGGATAATCATACTTCTTAATATAGAGTTTCAAATGAAAAAATTCGAAACAAAAGTTATTATTGCGCTTAAGCAATCCATTGAACTGCTAACTATAGCTAAAACTTAAAATATTAGATGAATTTTACTCGTAACTAACTATAAAGCAACATATAGCCTGTGTAGATTTCTCAACGTACGGGATAAAACGCCTGAGTAAAATATTCTTAGTGAGATTGTAACTATAACACCATGACATCAATGGAGAGATTACAGAACATTATCCATATATCTGAGATTGCTGGTTAGAAAACCATATAATCTTTAATGTTTGTACACTGTTCGCAGGAAAATATGCCTCAAGTACACCGTACTTTTTGATGAGTTTTATACATATTCCTACACTTAAATGATTTTTATAGTACCTAGCACTCCGTTGAATTACACTAGCGACTCTTAATAAAACGAATAATGAACTAAGTCAACAAACTGACATAAATTACTGTACTGTGATCATGAAAAGATAGAGATATCATTGATACGTTTCACTTTAGACAAGTTTAAAGAATTTTTCATTCAGAGTGAAGGAAAATCGGTCATACTTCTATGTAGTGACGCTACTTGTATTTAGGACATGCGGAAAATGAATAAGTGATTGTAAATATCACCACCAAAAGTATCGCTAAAACGTACTTAAATCTAAAAATTTAATTTCAAACCATAACAGAAAGGTAGCGCATGAAAACAAGAATGAGATGGCATATGAATAATCACGGAGCATTTAAGCAGATACGTCATCAACCTGGAGTGGGGTAAGAGTCCTCGTCAATATGTCTGAAGCCACGTGACCTGGACATAAAAGGATTTCGATGGTCAGCGGATTTGGAAATCCCATAAGGTCCGTTCAACGGAAGGGTGGTCGCGGTTTATACGTTCAAACCATAGCAAAACCCTGTATCCGCCCGCCGCCCCCCTTACTGTAGGAAGCACACTTCACTCCTACTACTACCACACCGCAAACCGAAATACATATTCTAAATTTCATTCTTTTGTTCCATCTGGCGACGTTTAAGCAGTTCCTTTGGCCGTTAAGTTGGAAAAAAGAGGACAATGACGTTAGGAAGTGGTGAATGGATGATGCAGCGAACGTAAATAAACTGGAACTATATGTAGGGCACGATGTGTGATTAAAGTAATCGATAAAATATCAATGAATGACAGAAAAGTTCCTTTGCCGGTTAACATAAAATAACTGTAGTATAAAACTACGTGTAAGAATGAGCATTAATTCAATATTTACAGAATTTTTAGATGTTTTGTATCATTTCCTATAGAGTCAAAATTTAGCACTCTTGTCCAAAAGCTATGACATAAATCTGAGACTCTTTTAGGATCAATTTACAGTTTGTAATTGAGCTTTCATTTTCATATTCTTTGAACATATAACTAATAAAGTGTTCATGTTTGATAAGTGTATTTATTTTTTACTTGATTGAACTATGAAATTTCTTAAAATAAACCATTAAAAAGCACAACAAATTTTATAATCATATTATCTCTTCAAATGTATATCACAAATTCGCTCTTTAATGACTGTAGGAACTTAAGGGGAAGATTAGAATCGTAGATGAAGATTTTCACTGGTCAGGTGAAGGTTTCTAGAATGAACACATTCTACAAAGAATCAATCTCGTTTGACAATCCACTCGCTGCTTGCATTTTATTTTTACTGACTTTTATTTTTAAGTAAACGCACAATCACCTTTCATCGTAGTATACTCTTTCATCAATTCAACGTTAGCTTACTGCTTTAGCAATGACGATAGTTCATCGTCGAACATTCATTACATCCGATGATCTTCTAAATTATTCTCTTTCCTTTCTAATAGTCTTTCTCTCATCTTTCTGACAGATGTATTTCAATCTTTCAGTATTTGCCTCTATCTAGTAGAAAGAATTAATATTTTAGATCAGTACCAACACTAGAAATCAGATATGCTTACATTTGCAAAGGCTGATGAGCACTTATTTTCCAAACTCGGGTTGAACCCCTCAGAAAATACATTATTCAAAATTATGTACTGATGTGAAATATCCTGATATCATACCTTGACGAACGGAATATATTTCTTTTAGTACAGGAGAGAGAAAAAATTATCTTTCATATACTTTCGTCTCTTATTCATAGCTGTTACGACATGAAAGCTAATTAGGTATGACTGATGCAGAATAATGGCGATAATTAAGGTTTATAAAATTATAACTTATGGCATTCTGACTCTGTTGGGAAAACAAGAGCAAACTACCTCACTCCTCATCTTGCCTATTCTCATTCCCATTTTCTTGCTCTATTCGCTAAAATCATAGGAGACGAGGTTTCAACTGGCCTTTGGGCTGAATACCTCTCGGACAGACAGACACACACATGAATGAGGGTATCCGTTTGGGTGAATATGAATGATATGCGCATCAATAAAGAAAATATGGATTTACCAATCCGATTTGAAGAGAATTCAAAGATTTTTCAAACGTGATTACCTTCCTCCCTTGGATTACACAAGGCTGTTCATTGGCAGTCGACATCAATGTGTCCGAGTGTTACAAAAGTCGCTCACCTTTTCGATGACGTAACGAATCCGCAACTCTTCCAGCGATCCGCCCCACTATAATTCCCTTTGCGGCGATTCTCTTTGAATAGGTCATCTGGATCAGTTGAACGCCTCCCACTACTCTCAATCACCACCCACAAGAGAAGCCCTCCCGAGTCTTTGAATCACGTACGTCGATCCCTCCCGGTTTCTTTTAATTTTCTTTACTCTAAAATTAATTTTTTATATTTACGACGAATGCGCTCATCCGTTTATCTTTTCATTCTTCACTTTCTTTGAATCTTTTGATGAATACGCTTCAAACTTCAATAGCCTATTTGCTATTTATCTCCATTCACGGAGTCCACCAAATGTATATACTCTCCAAGTAAAACAATAATTAAATGAATATTTTTATATTAAATTTATCGAGGCCTAATAAGATAAATAAAAGTCCAATTTTATCCCACACAATTACAAGGATTCCCGAATATCTAAGTGGGTAGCGCGTTCGCCTTTGGTGAAAGCGGTCCCGGGCTCGATTCCTGGCGGGGGCCCAAATGTGCAAAAAGATATCAGCTGTCGAAGCACTTTTAAAAATACTAAAAGAGGTACTATTAATAGTGGTTCATAAACTTCAGGACATTCATCAGTACGACAAGCTACTGTACGGATTATCATGATCAAATTGTTCATTGAGATACCTTGCGTTAGTCATTACTACAATAATCGCAAAGCATAATCTGTATATATAACACTTCTTGTAATTTTAGAGGACAAGATTAACGGTTTTAATCTCGTAAAGTCTTCATGAATTTTACACTGAAATATTCATACAAGATTATCCTTTCCTGAAGTTATATAATTTTTTGCAGACTCTGAAGTACTCACATTTTCCATACTTAATTTCTCCTGACGTTAGCATTTTTCTTGAAAATGAGAATTCTATGTACTTCTATGGAATTACCTGACTTTTTTGCATGAGCCATTCTTGTTATTTGCATCATGACCTTTAAGGCTGTTGACGCGAAAATTGTATTGATTCTCTAATTCTTCCTCATAAGAAAATTTGTTTAGCACATAGTCACTTTCTCCTTTATACGCATATAGATCCCCTTTTACCTTTTCTCTTCACCTATCTATTCACGTATCTCGGCTCACGTGCTTACTCTTTCTCCCGACCTTTATAATCAGATCACTCCTCTATTTCCCTCCACAACTAACACTATTTATTCAGGGTTTCCTTCGCCACTTTCGTTTTTCAAATTTTTTCCGTTCGTCAGCAACAGTGCTGCGGAAAGGATTGCTTGATTTGCGTAAACACGCTGCTCTGTAGGAAAAACATTTCATGAAGTGCTCACACAAATTATGTTTGTTTTTTTTTACTTCTAAGACGTTTATTGAGAATACGGAGTGTACCACTTTCATGAATGACGGACGCAATCCGCAAAGTATAGGCTAAATTCCATTGCACCGTTTTGGAACTGGATACCCAAATTTTACTTTAATTATCACCATTGAATCAGCCCATTTGACAGTTTTGTGACCACATATCGATAACATATGCATATCAACGGTTAAAATTGAACAAAGTGAAATTAGCCCTTGTATAGATGATATTTTTCCTTTTCATACAATTTTTAGATTTAGATCCCTTAAATTTTTGAAAACTGCAATATATTATGATTCTTTTTATTATTCGCCACCATTATTAAAATTTGTAATCAAAGAAAAAACAATTCAAATTGTCATAAAGTGATCTCGAGTATAGCCACAAAATACATACTTAAATTATTAATAATAGAATTAAATGATCGGAAACATCTCTGAGGGATATAATGTTTAATTTCCAATTATTTAAGTCAGGGGTTTATGCTTACACTGAGAGTCGAATTTTTTTCGGAGATCCACGTTTTCTGAAAATTCCCCCCCCCCCAGTTTTTCCTCTACAAATCTATGTAAACGAATTATTTTTTAAAATTTTTTCTACCATTTATATTTTTTCCAGACATCTGAAGAATATTTTACGAATTATAACTGAGACATGTTAAAGTTCATTGCAAACTTCTTCAGTGTGACATAAGTTGAAATAATCAATCCTTATTCATATGTTTCATCGAAAAGGAGTTTAAGCGTCATGACTTATCCTTTCGGTTCTAAGCTATCTTTAACATCTGTCATTTCTATTTTAGGAATGTAATATGAATAGAATACCTTGCATTTCCAAACTGCTCTGAAGCCGAGTGAAAACTCCAGGGTTTTCAGTTCAGTTCTTAGTACTCTGGGGCATTAAGCTAGACTTAACTCGGTTTACATCATTTTTGCGTGCATAAGTATCAAACGAAATAAGACTCAAGCTCTCTCCGTTATATAAATGTCAGTCACATTTTCCGAAACTCTTAATGAATTGCGAATCACAGTAGAGATTTAATTTGGAATTGTAATTGTATTAAATAATCGAAAGGATTAGATACATATTTGCATTTAAATGAAAATTACTAACCTATGGCAGGCAATTAAACAAGATAACGTGAAATATTTTTGAACGTTCTTTAACTTTTAAATACATCGCAAGAAATTTCGTCTATTAAAAGATTATTTCTTTCAGAAAAACCCACCGGGAGACTCATAGTGGCAGCATAAAAATTGAGTTTGAAGAATGTTCATGCAATTCCATAAAAATTACTACCGGAATACATAAAATTAAACTATAGATAATGTAACATTCTTCAGCGTCTTTTAACTAAAGTCCTTAAACATATTGCAAGAAATTCCGTTTATCAAAAAAATTTTATCCGGGAATACCCTTCGTGGAGACTCACAGTGGCAGCATCAAAAATCGAGTTGGAAGAATTCTTATCTGCATCCCGGAAAATTTAACGGCCGTCCATTATACTAATGCTAGTTCTTGTGGAGTCGCCACCCTGTTACGTCACAAACAAGCGCTTTAGCGCGTCGAAGAAAGCGGCTCTAGGGATCGGCGCGTCATCTTTGTGCCCGTCAATTGCGGAAGGGCCGGCGGGCGGACTTTGTGCAGCGGTGCAAACAAGGGGAGGGCAAAGTGGCGGTGGGGCACATCCCCGAGGGAATCGCAGACTTTTATCGGATGAGACGCTAAATGGGCAACCCGAGTCCATTGTCGATGCCGCCAAAGCAATTTCACCCCTTGGGCACACTCGTCCCCCGGACTAGGTTTTGTGTGGAGAAAAGAATCCGTTTGTTGAAAGGAACGCCTTCTCATTTTTTCATTCGGAACCTTTATAAATCGATATGGAAGGACATCGAACGGAGGGGACGTATAAAATAACTCGGCGCGGATAATGAGGGTCCTCTTCCCCATCGAATCCGCATCCATTAGGGGGACTCCCTTTTTATGTTTCACTTTATTGCGCCTGCACTGCAACTCGATCGGGTTTTTACTCTGCGGAGGTCGGCAGACGACAATTAATCCGAATGTTTGACGGATGCCGAAGCTTTTCATCGCTATTTCAAGCGATGTTGTGTATTTTATGGATCAATGTGGCAAAGGGAATAAACGTGATCAGATCAGAGGGAGATCATGTTTTTAATTAAAATTTACAACCCTTGAAAAATATCTTAACGTTATGGTGAGTATTCAATTTTAATAAATATGATGAAACTTAAATATTGCCGTTTATTAGCTAACTTATTGATTCAATATTAGTTATCTCATTGACACGAGAAATTGCTAAAATAGACCGAAAAAAACACTTTTTAATTTTTCTGTGAGGCTCTAATATTCATATTTTACTTAAAATTATCACAATTTGTCTCAGTGGAGTGGATTACTGGTAGAGTTAAGCCTCTTCTGATTATTTTTTCAAAACTAAGTTTGACTTCGACAAATCACATGATCTTTGACTGAAGAAAATAACTAAGGTCTTTAAGCTCTTTATTAAGGATAGATTGATACTGAAAAGTTTCTTCTTCCATCCAACCTATCGTAAATTATTTTTATAAAATATAAGTAATGTTTAGGCAAATAGAAATATAGAGGAAAGTTTTAGAAGTGGATGTAAAAAAACCTGATGTAACTATAAACCTATCTTTGTAATAAATCTACAACAGGAACACATTTTCAAAGAAAGGTGTTGTAAAATATCTGCGCTAACCTATTTATTGTACAAGGTAAGAGATGTAAAAGAAAACTGTATACAACGTAAATATAAAAAGAGCACTATAACAAAAATTAGATAAAATTAAATTAATGACTGGGCACATTGCAATGATTCGATTAGAAAGAAAAAATAAACATCCTAAGTTGATTGGTATCGTAACGCACTAATAACATCCAAAAATTAACATCTTTTAAAAATTAAAAGTAGAAATATCCAATAAAAAACTAACCTGAAAAAATGGCGGGTATAAAAAATATAGCATAGGATGAGTAAAAATATTTTTAAATAAAGACCACTTAGTCTTTCATATGCTCTAATTATAGATCTACATCTACAGGCTTGCGGTGTAATAAAATAATAATAATAGAAAATAGACTTAATTGCTTTAGCTTTATGCCGGTGGATACTTTTATAAACAATGATCTTTTAGCAATCAAACATTAAACTTCACCTAGGATATACGATGGAAATATTGGATCCTGCGGATAAAAATACATCCGAAAAATCGAGAATGTGCAGAGCGAAAAAATATGTTTCGTTATAAATTAATACAATGAAACATCAGAAGTCACTACAATGCTCTCTGACGCAGTTTGGCAGACCTCAGAGAAAAGAAGCATTAAAAGCTTTGTCGAGGTTATTAAATCAATTGAGAGTAAGTATTTTTACAGAAGACGTAATAGATACCATGTGAACCATGTGCTTCTTTGACTGATCCAACGATCAATGTAAACGAAAAGAGATGGACGCATAGATAGAACATTTTCGTAAGTCGTACTTAGCACGAACGTACCACTAAGGATAATAGGTAAAATCTTTTAACATTTACATCAAATCGCTTGATTTTTGCACCCCTTGTCACTCGCCGATTAGCGGTTTGTGGAATAGTCGCAGTTTGGAGTGTTAGCATCAATTATTGGATTATATACATAAAATAAACATTTTGTATCATTTTAATTTTGGTACAAAATATTTTCTTTTATGATGTTTTCAAGAAAATATCCGTTTTTATTTTAGTACTAATCGAAACATATAGCTAACTTCATAAAATTACTATGACATTGATAAAATTTAAATTTTCTCTTGGTTATCAATTTCTATATTATTTAGGCCTCCACAATCGAATTAATATAGAATGTTGCATTACTATGAAACAAAAAATGAAATCTACGCTAAAATTCTTAAATTGTAAGGTAAACGTGAATATAAGAGAATAAAATTATCTGCAAAATATATTTTGACAAAAAAATCGAAAAAAAATACTATTTGTGTACGCTACTGATCGCCATGGAATAATAGAGATTCTATAATACCCCGAGGTTGAAAATAACTATGAAAATTTAATCCTCTCCAAAACAATATTTAAATGTTGATATCCAAGATATGTATGTATACATGAATATGGGAGTAATCTTACTTTGTCATTAAGGGTCGATGACTGAAACTTCGCAGATGAACAAGAATGCCTAAAAAGATAATTAATATATTTTTCTCGATTCTATCCAAGGCAATATCCAACAACTCCCAAGTGAGGTGCAAGTGCCACGGGATGTCCGGCAGCTGCGAGATGAAGACATGTTGGCGCGCCGCTCCAGAATTCCGTCGCGTCGGAGACGCCCTTTCCCGGCGCTACCGCAGCGCCGTCCTCGTCGCCGACGCGAACTTGGGGCGCGGCTTCCCCTTGCTGTTGACGGCGGTCACGGAGGCACCGGCACCCGACGACGAAGACGACGAAGGAGGCTCCGAAGACGATGACGAGGAAGATGCGGAGGAGAGGCTGAGAAGGGCACAGCCGCACCCGGAGGATCTGCTATACTTCGAGAAGTCACCGAACTTCTGCGAGGCGTCCAGCGTGGCCCCTGGGACCTCCGGAAGGAAGTGCGTGGCGGGAAGACGAAGGCCACGGAAAAAGAGAAGGGAAGGGAGTAAAGAGGAGGACGAGGATGGGCCAGACTCCTGCTCATCCCTGTGCTGTGGAAGAGGATACAACGTGGTGCGGCAGAGGAGGACGGAGCGATGCGGATGTCGCTTCCAGTGGTGCTGCAACGTGGTGTGCTCAAACTGCACCAGGGAGGAGTGGGTGACGGTGTGCAAATGAGCCGAGGATAGTGCGAGAAGAGAAACATTCGAACGAGCTGGCAGTGAGATGAACGCCTTCAACGGAGACAATGTACGCACAGACTGTTTTTGTCTTTAGCGTTCCTTTTCGGAAATCGTCTGTTCCAAACGAGGACTCAATAAATATTCTTTGCCAATCGTTTGATTTGTGGGGAAAGGGAGGTGAACTTCTTCCCTGAAGTTCTGTGAAATCCTTCTGAAATGAGATGAGCATCGGTCCGCAAGTACTTAAAAGTTAAGGTTAAATGTTATGTCGAACATTTTTCATCGAAATATTTAAAAATGTCACCCGTAAGTATAAAAATTCTTTAATGGTTGTTCTAACTATCTTGTTAAATTTGAATACTTACTGATTGATTGAATACTCGTGCATGAATGATAAATAAAATATTGACTGCCATTCAGAAACCACATTTTGAATCCAACTTGATGTAAAAGATGTTGATGAGAAAACTCTACGGTAAGAAAATAGTGACCAATTGCATTATTTATAATAATGCAGGAATTTTGAGGGAATCTAGTGATCAACAATGAGTAACTTTTATAGCTGAAACAGTTTTAATTATATGGATACCCAAGTGAAACACCTTATCTACTATTTGAAGTGAAAGATGAATTTATCCTTTTTCTATTTCAGAGTTTTTCCTATTTCAGTCCTAAAAACACTAATTCTAGATGTTCTGAAGTGGAATTGACAAATAACGATCCCATCTTACTGAATATTGTTAGTACCTTGAAATCAGATATTTATATACAAAACGAATTCAAAGTGAGAGAGTATTAATTTAAACTCACGGAAATGAAATTGAATAAAAATCAAATCAGAATGATTCATCAAGTAAATTAATAGTTGATTACAGGAATTTACTGAGACATCCACCTGAGTTATTTCCACTTGGGACTGGTTTTAATCTTACATAGCTTAATCTAGCACCTTAATTACGATAAGAAATCCATGAATAGGACATGTTTCTAACATATGACTTAAAAGTTTTGAGATTTAAGAAATCCAACAAAAATCAAAAAGAATACTTGTTTGATGTATGATTCCAATATTATGACATTCTAATTCGTAAATTTTAAATATACCTAATATATGCATTTTATTAATAACAGCTTTTAGCATTGAATTTAGTGCAAATAATATTATAAATTATGACGCCGTCTCTTGTAAAGGAAAGGACTAAAGGATTTTTGTAACTGTGGCATCCCTGTGAGAAGTATCACAAAATATTTAAATTATTATTAATATTTATTTACAAAGTAAGGTTTCCGGATGTTTACAGAAAAATTTACGATGAATTTTTGTAAGACTTTCTCCAAAATCTTGGAGTTGCTTTTCAAAACATTAATCTCTTAAATTTAATTACATAATACAAAAATATAAATCATCTCAATATGTCAAATCATAAACTAATTCTTTAAAACTCTACTGATAACTTAGAGGAGTACAATTATTATTAGACAGAATTGAATTCTTCAAATGATGCATTTCTTTTAGAGGGATTATAATTCAAATTTTAGAAAACACTGGATACCATTGAATAGTTACAAACTTGTGGGATGTGGCCAGTGCTGATCACTTATTGTTGATATCGAGAGGATCCACCAGTTCACTCTAAAGTCTACTTAATTTAAAGAATATGTGGTTACTAATTATTTCAATAACGATAAGAAATCGGATGATTTTACAGCAGCGTAATACGGCAACAGAATTCCCAATCAATAAATTTCATCCTGATCTATAGGCCAATAAAATTACGTGACTAAGATGCGGGTTGCCGACATTTAAGGCTATGATATTTAGGTTGCGGTAATACCAGGAGAAGGAAAAGATAACGCAAAGTCGTACGGATTACAGATGAGCTACTTGGATACAGTGAAGTGCAACCAATGAAGTCAAATGTCAGTGCAACCAAATCTAAGCAATTAAAGGTAATATATTATTTATTTTCGTCAGGTTTGTAAAAAACACAAATAAAAGCATAGGAAATCACGCAAATAAAACTATGGGAAGTGAAAAAAAACGCTTCGTACATTTCAACAGCAAAAGTAAATTTAATGCGATATGCTGTTACCGACATAATAATAGCATCTTCAAGCAAAACCTGAACCATTTTCCTGAAGATACTAGCTCGCAAGCGAAACACATCTCGTTAAATTATAATTTTAATGTGGAATTGTAAAGATGTGTTTGATTATAATCCGTATGACCTTCAACAAGGTAACGCCTTCCCATATTGAGTCTAATGAATGAAAAAATGAAATGGTTTAAACTGAATAAATTCAGTATATTATAGTATATATTCTAAATATAAACAGCATTTTTCCATTATGAAAAGGACGCATTGAATTATTGCTAAAAAAGATAGATTGATAAAGTATAAAAGGCAAGCAAATAGTTTTTTAAAAACTGGTAATTCTACAGTACTACTAAAAATTGCGGAAAAAAGAGCTTTCAGATTCAAATATGCTCATTAGCAAGTATCCAGTTGAATTATTCACCTCTACTTTTAGATAATACCAACTTTTAAATATTCAGCATAAAATTGGAATCCTCAATGATCGATTTATAAACTATTCTATCATTTAATTATCTTCATATTAACATTGAAACGTTAATATGTTAATATCTCAATGTATATTAGCAATAGTTCTCATGATTCGTCGTATGATTGAAGATAGTTGGAATCGATTTCCAGGGCTTCATTTATAATTTAATTTTTAGAGGAATTTAGGAATTTACAGAGTCAACATTAATTCTCTTACATAAGAAGAACTCCTATCATGAGAGATTTTATCTATAATTCTCTTATCCTCATTTTCAAAGAAGAATTTCCCCCATTTTACGATGAGTCTTTTACCACCCACTACTTGCGATTATAATGGAGATTCTGCACATGAATAGGAAATTTAAAAATTATATGTTAATTTTAAACAATGATCATTAAAATACATAGATAAAATCAGCAAACAGAATCGGTACAATCCACTAAAGCAAAACAGTTGAAACTACCGATTTTGACGCTGTCGTGTATTCATCAGACTTATGAACTGATAGTTTTGAAAACGGTCGTTTTAACTTTTTACTTTGTGGATTGTACCAATTTTGTTTCACTTATTGTATCGATTGACATGGATTTTCACCAGATATCGCCGAACCAAGCTCTAAGTATCTATATGAGATGCCACAGTCAAAATATATTCGTGACTACTCAGCTACTGTAGATAATGTAATCATTTTATACTTTAAAGTATAAAAACTATAAATATCAATGAAAATAATTCTCTAGTAAGGTTACTTTTTATGAATTTTATATATAATACATTGCGAATTACATCTTTAAACAATTCTGGAAAACTTGCGTTTGGTAAAATTATTTTTTATCTTCCCATCCTTCCGTACAATTTCCGGTTTGGACTTACATGTGTGAAGTGGCCTTAGCTGTCAAAGCATTTTGAACAATACTAATACAAGGAATTCACTGACATCATAGTAGCAGTAATGATAAAGAATTGAGGTAAGTGAGTCAAACGCTGGAAATAAAACGAAAATTTGTGAAAAAGGGATTCCTTGAAAATAACCCCAGAATAATCTCTTCCGACTCCAGAAATTTCTGCAGTACTGCAGACAGGAATAGACTCTCATGAATGAGGATATATATACCGCGAAATTTATAGTCTTCGCTTACGTCAGCTTCTATCATTTTTTCCTTCCGTTCTTTAGAATTATAGATTACTTAGAAGTAAGCATTTCTATATTTTATATTATTTTCTCTTACCTGAAACCCGAAAAGATCTTCAATGCAACCTTTTATATTACGGGTCACCAACACCAATCCATGCCTTCAGGGATTTCCTATACAATTTTGAAGTTTATATTTAATTTAATTACTGAATATTTCCGCAATCTCATCCCAAACTCAATCACAAATTATGTTATTCTCTTTCTAAATTTTCTGATGTACCTCTTTAAATCTTTAAAGAATTTATTTGAGTAATAACGTACAGGCCCTTTATTCCAGTAGCGAATTACACAGCAGCGCATCTGTGCAACTGCTTTCTATTTGCATGAATAACAAGTACCTAATCGAATCGGTCCACAGAAGTTTCTCTGACACATCCAATTAAATTATTCCGAATCAAGTGAAGGCTTGGAAATTACCTTTGCAACGGAAGAACGTACGCCTCTATTTGAAGTAAATACGATATTGAGATGTTCATGAGAAGTTCGTAATAATCACTTCAGAGAAGAACTTGGATGGAAAAATAACTCTTTTGAGATAATTCTGTTCTCTAAGAAATTTAATGGAAAATCTAAATTGGGTAATTATAAAAATATATGCTTAAGTAACTGTGAGCAGATACAAGTATAATTATTTAGCAATTCTTTGTATTATGTCCTCATATTTTATAGATATCTTAAGAAATATTATTCGATTTGAGACCAAGATCAAAATTTTTTAGATTCTGAAAATTGTAGCAATAGTTTGCAATAGTCGATAATATTCAAGTAAAACTTAATTATTAAGTTAATATACGTATTTTGCTTTATTTTTTTTTTTTAAATAAAAAGCAATTTCCCAGATTAAATGATAATAAATCCACACTGCAAAACAGGGTCAGGATTGAAAGCTGCAAAGAAACCTAACTTTGGGACAAACCCTTAGTTTCTCACTTTGAATACAAAGGGAAAAGCTAAATTTTTAAATATGAATGGAAAATTTTTAACCCACGTAATAATTAATAATTATCAATGATTGGTATGAAAAGTTATAACAAGTTCTTGAGAATCTTATTTTCATTCAATTTCCTAAATTAAAAAATTAATATATTTTCCAATATTTCTTACTTTCATAATAAAAGTATGGCACCTTAATGATATCTGAAAGTTCCAGAGTTTATGATTGAATTTCGTATTACGTCTTCGATCCAAAAATTTGAGCACCTGAAGAAATCCTTCAAAATATATCCTTAAAACAAAGAATTCCATTTCAAAGCTAATAATAGTTTCACGGCCACTTGGTTACATCTGTTGAAGTGAGGGAAGATGTCGATGTAACCATAGCAGTGGGAGGAGAAATCGATCTCTCAATCTTTATAAGGGCTTCCGTCCGCCCCAAATTCGCACAGCGATAACGCTTTATTTAGATGGAATTTTATTTATAAATTCTGAGAAGAAATTCGGTTACTATTTTCGCTAATATTAAAGAACAATATTTCGAAAGAGCTAGTTTTTAAATAGTAATCCAGAATATACCCAACGCTAAGAATTGTCTGCATAATTAAACTATTTTGGCTTTAGAATGATGGATTTTGAGAAGGATACTTGGCTTAGGTACAATGTTTTACGTCTTGCCGCAGGTAAACAGCTAGAATTAAAATCATTATGCTACTTGAGTCCTTCTTCATCTCTCCTCGTCCCCATCTTTTTGCGTAAATTTTAAACTTAATGTAATAAACATAACGATATTATATTTATTAAGATGACAAGTCAAATTCTGAACAAGAAAAAGATGGATTATGTATTCTGATCGATGATGTTTTTCGATTCCACTTTTGATAAGTATTTCCCAATGTGTTGAAGGAGGCTTCAATTTTTAATTTCGTTTCCATGGCAGAGTAAAATTTTTCTTCTTTTTGCTTAATTTTTTATGATCGTCCGCTTACCGCTTCGGTACGAACAAATTGATATACAAATCATATTATTATGGCTATTTGACGTGTGAAATGGCATGCAACCTGCATATCCCTCTAGTATTCAGGTTATTTAGAAGCTGGAAAATTAGTTATCATTCATTAGCCATAAAACGAAATAATTTGAGCCCTTCAAATAGAAAGTGTGCATACTCTGTAATTTTCTAAGAACAGTTGAGTCTTCAGAACTTTAAATAAGCATGAAGAATAGAAATTATTTTAAGGCTCGTAAATTTAAATTACGATTTTATTAACTAATAAAAAATATAGATTTTACTTTAACTTTAAATTTACTTATATTTATTATATTTAAATTTATTAGATTTAAATCTACTTATAGATTTAACTTTATCAACAATGGATTCCCAGTAACGGCGAAATATAATAAGAGGAGAAATATAATATTCCAATATTAATAAGAGGCTTTTTAACATTAACGGAGAAATGCTTTTGCATATATCAAATGATGTTACACCAGGGAGATGGATTTCTATCCGCCACAGGAGGACGTCATGGAATCTTGAAAACGTAATTGGTTTTCTCTCGTCATTTATTGCAGCGTTTCTCAATCTTCTTTGCCTTGCGGATCACTTCTTAGGCTTTTGTGTAATCTTCTCATGCGATTTATTTGCTTTAAGTGGTGATATCTGATACTAAAACAGCAGCAGCTCACTAAATACATTAGATATAGCATAAAGAAAGATACTCATTTTTGAGACATTCAAATCTATCTCGACAATCTCACATGAGTTTTAAGAAACGTTTTCCCTTCCTTATTCCTCAGAGTTCTGCTTCCAAATTTGACCCCCTCATGCATGATACTTACGATAACTAACTATAAGATATCAGCTTTCTATGAGAATTTCTATGATTTCTTTTTTCTTTGCCAAATTGAAGATTTTGAATACTTACAGGAAAGATCGTCTTTCAATTAATTTTCCCTATACAAATTTAAAGCAAGGAAGCTTTCCTATAAGGACATGTACGATATACATTCATAATGTATGGTAGGTGACCTCGACCAGAGATTTCCTTGCGCCCTTGATTTTTTGTGGGATTTCCCTTCAACCGCTCGATCCCACAAGGATGTCTCTCTTACATTCAACTAATTTGCCGAATTAGGTTAAAATAATTTAAATTTTTCTTTGATACTTTAAAAACTCGGACTTTCAGAAAAGATAGTAATATATTATCAAGCCCTTACCGAAACACTCAATGACAGGATATTTGCCCAGATTATATAAATATTTATATTTAATGTGTTTTTGTTCTTCGTTTTTTCCCATTGCCTGTTTTCATTCCTCTCATCCTAAACATAATAATAAAAACAATAGATAATAAAAAGTAAACAAAAATAAATAATATTGTCTGACCAAGCTGCCGTGTTGCTTCGTGATATTGTCTCCTTAAGAGATGAAATTCATCGAACTTTCTGAAAAGTTTTGATGACTTGTAGAATAAATTGATTTTTTGTTTGACATAACGTAATATAATAGTTCGGTTTTTATTTAGAGAGCAGATTCTCCTTTAAAAGTCTTTGAAAATAAATATGACAACAAGTGAACTATAAATTGGTTGCAGGATGCTTTAAAATTCATTTGGATGAATTCATTTAGAAATTATTAAGAGACTTTATGGTGAATTTAGGAAGCTATCTTTCATAGATTGGAAAATAGCTTTTACAGAATAATATACTATGTTAGAAGTTGCGAATAATGTAAGCTTCGCAATTCAGGAAAACTCACTCAGAATTCATTAGATTTTTCATGAAACTCATGAACAAATATGAAAGATAATGAATTTCATCAATTTTCACAACTCAAAGAGTTAACTCTTGATTGTCAATTCAATTCCAATTTATATTGTATTAAATTTCTTTCTTGATTTCCAAAATTTCTTTTCCCTTCTTTGTAAATCGCGCAAGCTTAGACTACAAAATTTTCATTCAGTTCCAGTTTCAAAGTGTCTCCATAATATTGTCTTCTATAATACCGAAGAGAGCTCAACTTATAATTTCAAAGCGGTCTCAAATAGATATTAAAATTAAAATAGTCCATGAACTGTTAAAATCTCCAAGACAAGAGAAAGTTTTGGGCCTGAATCAATTTCAGTACACATTCCCGTGATTTTTACCAAACCAGTAGAAATCTGCTTCAATTATTCAATCAAAATTATCAGCTACATTATGTTAGAACAAATGTGGGATATTATAATCGTACTCCTATGTTTCCCCCAGTACTTATTGGTAAAGAGTAGAGAAGAGAGGAGACCACTGATGGCAACTTGTAATGATAAAATTAAAACCAATCAACCACCAAAAGCAAGAGGTAACCCCTAAGCCCTAGGGTAAACCCTATGCACATTTCACCTTCAGCAGAGACATCATCAGGGGAAGAGAACGACTCAATTCTGTCTCCTCTAGAGAGTGCGTAGGGCTCTTGGTTTTGATGGTTGATTAGTTTTACTGTTACCATTACTTATTGGTAAACCAGATCTGTGAGATGATCGCTGTATCAATCGCCGTGACCCCTCTTTTCCAATACCTCCGCTTCTTCGACTCCGGCAGAAGCACGCGCCAATTAGAAATAATCCCCGCGCACTTTCTCACTCTTGGGACACCGTAATTTGATAAAAATAAATAATGTGTCGTCGAAGCTTTTTTCCCCTCCATTTTCTTCCTCTGCCGAGCGACTTCAGCGCCGCTTACACCTCCGTCTACTCTTCCAATTCACAACCCTTCTTTCCCCTTCCTTTTTTCCCTCCCCTTTCCCGTCAACCCCTTCTCCTTACCGAAGGGGATGTCGAAGGCGTTTCGCTGGCTCACTCTCAGTCTGTGGTCTTCGCGGAGTGGAGGCATCTTCTTAAGAGGCACACAGCAAGAGGACTCTCACGCGGTCATCCGCCGCTCCTGTGAGTGAACATCTCTCTTCTTCTTTCTCCCGAAAGGCGTTTTCTCCCGGGCGCTCAAGGAAGGGTTCTTTACCTCCTACTGACTCTTCGGTGTGTGATTGGGAAAGTTTTTATCTTTTCGCCGCGAACAAGAGTAAGGTTTACCGACGGACGTTTTGAGGTGTAAATAAGGTTCTCCGAGATAGTTTTCCGTCCTTAGTTCGAAGACTTTATTCAGCGAGACTTCTTGCAGTTTTGATGGATTTTCAATATGGCACATAGCTCAATCTTGGATAATCGTAATATATATACAAGATAATCATTGAGTTTCTTTGAAGACTCATGCCTTAATGCATAGATAACTTATCGTTACTTGATGTTATTTAAAATATCACAATAATCAATTTGATTAATCAAATTCTAAAGGTTCAAGAGATAAAGAAAACTTTCGAAAATAAATTACGTACCCATGCTGAATTAAATCGTGAAAATTTTTTTATAGATATTAACGAATAAATTATAAATCGTGATATGCATCGTCCATTTAGGTAACTTGATTCTCTAAGGTCACGCAACTTTCTTATTTTATTTATAATTTAATATTATTTATCAACATGCGATCAAACTTGTAATTGCTCAAAACACTAGATACTAAAAAACTTAGAACTGAAAATTTTTAATCAAGTTATACTTTACGCAATAAGGTACGAAATTGAATTGAATCAGAATTTCACTGACGCTAAAGATTCTTCGGATATTTTACGTGCAGATTGAAGTCTCGTATCATCTTTTAAACATACTCAGGAATTTAACCATAAAGGAATCGAATTTCACAAATTTTGAGTATTTTCTTAAAGTGTTTTATTTATTTCTTCGAAGAGAATTCAATTCGAAAACAGGTTGTTCCCCATTGGCTGGCCTGTTCCCATTTCTCCAAATTAGTTTAGCTCTTGCGCACAGGGTTTCTGGGTTGGGAAAATATGCAAAACTGCGCAGTACTTATAATATAGATGGTGCGCAATATAAGGTGACCATTCCATACGTGTTTTTCTGTAGCGAAGTTTCCAGTAGCGGTTAGAATCACTACCTTGGGAAGCGGGAGCCGCTTAAGCAGTGATCGGCAGAGGCCACACAAGCTCACCAAGAAGATTATGACGCAAGGCCACCCTCTCATAGAAAACCTTGATATTCAGTAAATCGATAAATGACTTACGTAAATGGAGATCGAAATTGTGTTTTACTACCGACCATTGCAATGGTGACACCACGTGGCCAAACTATCGGTTTAATTGAAATGTCGACCATTTATACAGTGAGAATTATCTTATACATCTCGTGAGGTGTATCGATGTATTACTGGAAGACTATTTTTTACGCTTTCGAGATGAGATTTTTACAAATTCCATCATTCATTAATTGCGATTTTTTCCTAACAGGGGAATTTTATTTGTCGATATTTTTTTACTAACCCTTTTTAATAACTTTCAACCAATTAGCAAATTTCTGCAAAAACTGATTTGTATTAATTAATTAATGAAATTCGATAATATCCAAGGGTAAGTTTCTAGAAAGCTTTCAATTAATTTCATAAGCTCTGAAATAAGTACTTGTTCTGAATACTGAATATTTTAATTTAAAATAGGATTAACCTTCTTTCAGAGATTTTAAGCTCAAATAATTACTTCAGAAAAATATTACTATCCCTAGATCATGTTTAATGACCTAATTATAGCTAGGATTGTTAAACAAAATAAAATATTGAAATATCAAAATATATTAAAAACTAAAAATAGACTCACATAATAATATTCGTTACTCCGTAATTTGTCAGGTTTCACCGCACATAGATTGATTCGTAAAGAGAATAACGATATGTCAACATTAAATATAAGTAATTAAAATCCCCCGATCAATTCCAAGTAACTTTCACCAAGAAAAAGAGAGGATTGATTTCACTCCGCAGCTAAAGGTGTTTCACTTCTGAAATCCACTTAACAGGAAATGTCTGACGAGAGCAAAATACGTTAATAACTTTAATTCGATAAGAGAGACAACCTCCGCTTTTCGACCCTATGAAACCGTTCCTTTCCCCCACACCTTTACTTTTGGGTTCTCCGAGCTATTTCGTGCTTTCCCTATCCACAAAACCATACACTAATGCCTTCCAATCCTCTCTCTTATTGCAAAAATCTACCATTGAGAAGCTAAAGCACGCGACATGCTGGACAGAGACCCTCCAGAAATAAGATGATAACGCAGGATGATTTTAACTGTTTCCAAAAGCTCTACTTAACATAATAGTTAATTACAATACACCTAAAAAATTCTAGAGAAATTTACTTACATTACATATAAACAATTCCACAGAAACAGGAATTTCATATATTCCTTACGAAGACTTAACTACGAATTAGTGCACTTATGGTCGTAAAGTAATTACGTAAGAATAGCGTCTAATTTCTTCCACATATTAATATTGCAGTGACTTCAGGACTATTAAAGTAGTTGTGAATTGTTAGTGATATACATCTAATGATCGGATCCACCGAAACTGGTAATACATTACGCATTCCGAACCATCCCGAGTATAAATAGTACATTTATCGTCCTTTATATTTCATGAGGAAGAACTACCACCAAATTAAGACAAAAGAAGTAAAGATTATATAATGAGTCACTTTGTTTTTATAATCTTCGTGTAGAGAGTTGCATACAGATTTCTTAGACTTGACTCAAGCAATCTCATCAAGATTGAAGGGGCTATATCATGATTAAGATTGCTTCCAAGTTAAAGCTTGAAAGAGTAAATAATTAACAACAAAAATGCCACTATACTATTTGAAATAGTATAACTCATCATATTACCAATAAAACATACTTCATATAAAGCCCACAGCATTCTAGCTCATATAGCTCAATCCTTATTTCAGAATTTATATGGCTTTTATGACCTCATTTTCGTGTAATAAGGCGCCATGTTGCAACAGTAATAGCATTTCGGCCCTCATGCTATATTTAGTATGAAGTATATATCATCTATATCCTCTACAAATCAAATTTTAAAAGATGTGTATCCGAATAATTTACTTCAATTTTATTCACATATATAAAGGATGAAAATCAAACGAGCAGACAGATGTTTTTAGTAAAATTGTTTCGTGATGAAATTCGCGTTTTTGTCTTAGTTTGGCTATATTTTCTCTTTTTTAGATAAGAAAATAATAATAATCGATTTTACTGAAAACAAGTACAACTATTTAATCCGGTTCATCAAACTCTACACATCCATTTTGCTTGAAATTATCCTCTAAGGGGGTAAATTATTTTCGTATCGATAAGAGGAAGAAATTCAATATTTCATTCATTTTTCCATTTACCAAACTTCACGAGATTAGTCCTGAGGAATGTCTGCAACAAATAAATTTATAAATAAGACCACTACCTTTAGACGTGCCCCCGCTTGTTTTTATTATATTTAAATCACTGAAAACAGACACTCAAATACAGTTTGCGTTGGATACTTCTAAAATCAATTCTAGTTGTCTTGACCACGAGGAAAACGGCATATTTTGAAATACAACCACTACGACACTTTGGTAAATGTTAATATTTATACATTGAAAAACATTCTCCGGTTATATAAATGGACATAGAAATTTTATTTTTCAACTATTCTAATATTAATTGTGCTTTTAATGAAATCTATGGACCTACATGCACATCCCCTAGTTAAATTTATTTATCGATTTTCTGAAAATACATAAACTTGCGGCATTTCGTAATTCATATGCATTCTATTTACCAAAGTTAAATTGAATGGTTATTACAGGGAAAGATAATACACATGATAGGGGGGACATACACATGCAAGGGGAACAAATATACAATACCTAATCCAACATCACATGAGGCATTCTCAATTTAAGTTATCACATATTTTTCGTTTCGTGGTCATAAATGAAATAATTTCTGCCATAAAAGCCGCCATTAATTACTGCTTGTTTTTCATTTGATAAATAGACGGATGGCAAGTAAATGACGACTCATAGCTCCACGATTTAGTCACTATCAAAATGTGACGTAGGGTAAGGAATTCGCCATTCGATTTTATTTCAATTTCTTTTCACAGTTAAAAGTTTCAATACACTTTATTATTCGTGAAAGGTAAAAGGCGTGGCATAAAAACCGTACCTAACAAAACAAAGGAGGAGAAGTATTCAAATTAATTAATTGAATGATAGAGACCTCTTATGTAAATGTTCTCTTATGCTTTGCTTTAATCAAAAACAAAATTAATAGCGTTATAGGACGCCTAAGTTTTAAAAAACAACTAAACAACAATGGAAAATTTATTTCCTTAAATAAAAACTTTTCATAATAAAACATCTTAAAGAAAAAATTTGTAGATCCATCTGAAGAAGCTTTCTTAAAGTTGAATTAATCACAGAATAAAAATGCAGATCATATAATCTAGGAGGTTTCGGTGAGGTTCCTCTAATAGGCATGCAAACAAGCTTAAACATAACATAACAGATTAAATATTTAGAATAATAACCACACAGAATTCCACAGAATGGTGAAATTAATGCGACATGATTATAAATCCTTAATACTAGTTATCATTCTACATATTCCGCTAGAGTGCTAACATTGTCAGAACATCAGATCTAGCCATTGGGCGCATTTCTGAAACATGCCGCATTAAATTTACTATTCTCTGGAAGAGTACCAAATGTTTGCTCCCATTTTATGGCCTTCCAAAAAGTAGCGCCTTCCCTTATTGAGTTCAGCAGATTAAATAGTTCCGGGTGTTAGGTGTTACTTCCAAGAGTAAAAGCTGGTATAAAAACCAAGAAAAACAATAACAGGCTTTCAAAATGAGAATCAATGCAGGAAGAGTGAATAGCAAAAAAATAGGAATTTTCTTGCTATATTGTTGATTAAGATAAAAATTTGTTATGAAAACTGGACAAGCTTGAATTTGTAATCTTTCGTTTCTCTTCCGTCCATTCTTATATTTAACTATCCATTCATATTTGACACTTCCGAAAAAAACAAGTCATTTTCCACATCCTAACTCTAAAAGGTGCATGCAATATAATGGTATAGAGTGCGGTTGTAAGACAATAATAAAAGTTCAACATTCTTTAAATAGAAATTAGTCCTTGAACAGATAATAAATTCAAAGCATAACGAACTGAAATTGAAACGAAAGAGAGCAAACGATTGGACGACAAAGACCCTAAAATCCCCTAAAAAATAAAAATGACAATCGGAATTTACTTCTAAATCGAAAATATAGGTATATCAAATATTTTACATCGATTTTTGTATTCTTTTTCCGTAAAACTTAGTCGATTAGTAATAGTATTACTTTCGCAATACGGATATTAGTTTCTTAGGATAAAAGAGAAACTTTTGACAATAGTTACTGAGTAGAGAAATCCTAATCCTACCGACCTCAGAGTACTGATTTCTGAAAATTCAGAATTCTATATGGGAAAGATTCCTTAGTAACTTACGGGGAAAACATTTCTCGTATATTAGAGTCCAGACAGCAAAAAAATCATAGGAATAATCACTGCCCTCTGGAAAAAAGTGTAGGAAATAGCAAAACGCTCCGACGGCGACCTTGCAAGAACCCTTTCTTCTCAAGGCTTAGAAATGTAGGCTCCCAATCTCCTAAAAACGCATAAGGCTCTTAGTCGGAGTCCTTAATACGGTATCTTTAGTCAGTCCACTTCCGCAAAACATATTTCAGCCGAAACCTGCTTCCGTCACAATGGAGAGAGATCACGTGCAAGGCGCGTGGCCTCGACTTAGTATCTGTGTACTAGAATGTAATAATTGTGTACAGGTCAGGGTCTTGAGGAACTTACAAATTTGTACTCCACATACCTCTCTCAATGAAGATGTATTATGGTCTAGGAAAAGCGTTAAATATGTCAGATTGTCATTTTCATCGGGTTTAAATGGATTTGTACAAAATATTGAAAGATCGTTAGCATTAAATCATGAAATGTCTTTAATTGATGCATTTGAAGAAAGATTGTAAATTCAATCGTCGCCGAAATGATATTCATGTGTATTTGTGGTGTACATATTAAGATATTTTCAAGCTTGCAGACAGCACGTAAAAAAAATGAAGATATAAATCATTTAATTAATTTCTATATCTAAATTATTTACTAAATTGACAAATACGTAATGTTCTAAGGAAGAGACATCGAGTTTTAGGAATTGCAATTATTACGATGATTTCACAGCGAAAATATTTTTAAAATAAAATTTCATTTCGTGCGATTAGCTTCTGTCTCTTCGTGAATGAGTTTCTCTATAAATACAAGAGAAGTTGCGAGCCGCATAAGAAACGGCTGAGGACCACGGGCTACGGGATATGAAACTCTGATGTAGGTAATCGGCTAAGGCATTTTTCCAGAAAGGAAAGATCCTCTCTTCACTTTTACGACGCAAAATTAATCGGAAAAGTAAAATTATTCAATAATTAAGATTGATAGAGATGTGAGCATCTGAAATTTTAGGAAAAAGTGTAACTAGGATCTCATTATTGTAATTCATGAATTCTTTGAATGATAAATCGAGTAATGAAGACTTGAATATTAATTTTGAAAATTACAATCTTTGAATAACATAATTGAGTAGTTTCAGTCTGAGAGTACTACCTAAAAGTAATTCTCACCTATAATAATACAAAAAATTTCAGACCAAAACTTAACTTTCAAACTGTTACTATTTTTATGAGTACCTTCGCTTTAAGGGGAGTAAAGATCTCGTAAAATTTTCAAATTTAAGGTAAAGTTTCAAAGTTGAGAAATGATTTTCTCTCTGCGAAATATTGTGGAAAAGTACACGTGTTGTGCTTTACTTTGTATCTTACATGGCATCTCAATTTTCCAGTTCCAATAATTTTTCAATTTTAAGTGCTTCTCATTGACGTATTTTGACTTTTGACTCGATCTCATCAAATACAACGAGTTATAGAAATGCATGAAATCATTTACCACGCCACAGAAGGGTAGTTTGTAAACATCTTCATATGGATTAGTAATTGAAATTGTTTGAAATTTACAGCACATATCGCCTGACCGAAAAGATGAAAACAACCATTACTGAAAGTAATAAATAAAAAGTAAATTCAGTCTAAGTAGTTCAAATAACATGTGCCAACTATATCTGTCGATGGATATGCTCTTTTAGGCATTAATGAAACTATCGCGACTTAGCTTCTAATCTACCTTCTACTCTGAGAGCGTTGCCGTAGCTTTTGCTATATTATAATGGAAAACTTTAACTAAAATTTTAACATGCCATTAGTGGGAGGGGAGTTGATTCACTGACTACATGTAGTGCATTATAAAAACTATCTGGCTAGGCTTTGACTTCCGCACTAATGATTTTATTTTATTAAATCTGCCTGTAGAATCAACTAGCAAAAGGTTGGATGTTTCATAAGAATGTACTTGTGATGCCATTGATATCTTGGGCAGATCTAGCAGTTACAAAAACGGGAAATAAAAAAATACAATTTCTTATCGAGGTAATAGGGTAAATGGCTCTTGGGATAACACTTATAAAACATTATTAGGACAGAAAGAAAAATATTTTGTGGCACATAATAATTGTGATTTAGAAAAATATACGCATGCTACTTTCCAAGCAATTATTTCCAATTTAGTAAAAAAAGGCAAAAACCCCCATTAGGAAAAGTTCGCCATACAAAAAACGAGACAAACAAAATACTCAAATGAGATAATAACAGAAACAGTTGACAAGACTAGTCGCTTCGAAAAAGAAAAAGAGTCTGAACGATGAACATCCCATAGCACTCGTGGGCAATATATTTAGATGTAAATATTTAAAATATTCATTTCAAGTTCTTTAAAGAGAAAAACATCTAATAATCTAGTGCTTCTTTCGAACGTATAACTCCTTTTTAAATTACATAAATATGTAAGTCAGATTTGGTCAGCGATTGCTAAAATTACAGATATTCATGGTTGGTCAATTTAGACAGTTCTTAAACGCAACATTATATTTCCTTCTCAGAATCTAGACAAATACTTGGACCCATTTCTTAAAGAGGAGTTTTAGATATAACTCTTTTGTTGCATTAAATAACCATTGAGTTGGTAAATAACTCAGTGATAGTATATTTAAGTAGTAAAGTCTTCCGCAGAGACGGAACTCTCTATAACCCAAATTTTCACTAAATTACAATTATTTTGGTTAAAATTTTTACTGCAATTCAGCAAACCAATCATGTGCAATTTACAAATAAGTTGAACATAAATAAATAAGTATTTTATTCTTAATCTTTGGATAGACTGATCATTTTATTTTGATTAAATCTTGGTGAACAACTAATTCTAAAATTTGATGTTTCAAAAGTAAAGTAAGATAGGTCCAAAATGATTCTACGGTTAATTATTGAAATCTTACAACATTCCTAGATTTACGAGAAAAATTCCGCGACCTTTCTTTGAAGCTGAATGCCAATTAAAGCATCCTTAGTCGATGCGGAATCACGGATGGAAGACACGCTATTCTCTTGTTCATTTCTGAAGATTAATTTTTTCTAATTGCGTTAAGAGAACTTCATTGCATTCAAAGAGTAACTTAGAGAATTCTCAAAGAAAAAGTAGGGCGACTTTTCATCAACGTAACTCGATTTCTTGAATTACGAAACCTCACCAAGTCGCTAGGTTTCTCCTGTACATCTTCTTGCAGAAATATCATGCTTCTTCCCAGATCCTTCTCGGTAAAAATATTAGATATACCATACATTGTAAGATGGTTACGTAATACTGAAAATTACTATCCTGATTTACACCTCTCAAAGTGTCACTAGTATGGTTCCCATATTTTTAAAGCATTTAAAATTAATTCAATTCCTACATGAATGCAGTAACGTACAATTTTTATTTTAAAAATCAAATAATTATAGGTTATGTTAGTTCCATATTTATTAAAGGTGTTAATATAATAAAAGCAAATAATTTGCGGGATAATAACCTCAGATAGTTTAATGAATTTCTTCATACATGTAAGTTTCCTTTCCTTCATGTAAGTTATAGTTGAAAAGCAATATTACCGCAAGGACCTATTTTTTAATATCCTCAATTCTGAACTGATTGTGAGATAAAACCGATATTTTTCTTCTTTCATGACACTGATTTGCTGTGATATGGATCTTGATAAAGTAGTCACAATGAGACAATATCAAAGCTTCTTCGTAAGTTTCTTTTATCAACGCAAATACATCAAAGATAGCAAAGGGAAAACTTTGAAGTAAAATAAACGTTTTCGTGCAATATACACAAAAAAATAAAATATTTAACGTATATATCTATTTTTGGATGTATAAAAATGAATAATTATGCACGATTGGCTGATTTCCCAAATTTTAAGATTTTTTAATTGCCAAATACACCATATTTACAGAAAAGTACGATATATTACCCAATGCGAAGTCCTCCAATATTCTGTCCAGAAAGTCAGTAATTGCAAGAAAAAATCCAAACTTTTTTCCCTCAAAGTGAAAAAGGAGCACGACACAAAAAATCTTATCCTACGAAACGAAGATCTATAATTACTACGGCTTGATGTGGATGAAACCTACTCAAGCATTTTCTTTTTGAAACTGTTCTCTTACTTAATTTGACAAGGGGCAAATCCTTTCAAACGAAATTTATGTTAAAACCGTCAATCAAAGATATCTCCCCGAGGAACATTTCGAAATTAGGAAAAAAATCACAGCTTACGAAATTCTTTTGGATACACAACATTTTTATTCAATGTTCATTGATCTTAAAGAATAATTACATAAAAAGAGAAGAGCAATGCAATGGTTTCGTCCTAGAGATAATTCAAATGTTCCCTTATTCCTATATGTTATTGTGCTGTTTTCTTACTATAGTCTAAATTCGATGAAAGAATATTACCGGGGATTTTATATAAACAAGTAAGTAATGTGTACGCCTTTGCTGAAAGCGGTATCGGATTCGATTCCTAATGGGAGCCCATATGTAGACCTTGTAGAAGCACTTTTGAAATTCTACTACTCTTACAATTGAATATTACTATACTCGATGTCATTCTTAAATATTTTAATCTAAAATAAATATTTTTGACATTTATAACGACGAATAATTAAAGGAACAAAGTATGGGGAACAACGAGAAAGGTTACTTAGAAACGTGATCAGCTGTGATGTTTCTATGAAGGTACACATCCGTAACTTTTATTTCAAGACCCTACTTATCAACAAAATATAGGTTGTCCGTACAACACAAATGAAAAAGATTCTTTTACGGCGGACTATTTCAAATATAGATTATTTTAACCTTCAAGACCCTTCCAAAAGGGTACGGTTAATTCCCAATTTCATACCACTCTTCTCCTATGGACATATCTGATTCTTTGCACTCCTACAAGCTTCCAAACTACTCTAACTGATCTTATCATTTGGAGAATATGCTTGTGACCAAGAAATTGTAAAATCTGTGGTTTTGAAGAAAATAAATCCTAGTAAATAAACCGGTTTACATTTTCAAATATTAAACATAGATTAATGTATTAAGCGAATTAAAAAGATAAAATTCGTTCTAAAGGTAGACCTTATAATAACGGAATCACCAAGCACATGAAGGAGATTGAAATGTCATTCCTCAAATTTTCAAGATAGAAATTGAAACCGTATTTAATATAATGATTTACTTCTATGAGTCTTATTTATGGAATCTATGATAGCATTGTCTCTCTTACTCTCGTGTCAGAATTATTAGCGTAGAGTTATGGATGAAGTCAAAAGCTTTCTTCTTCATGGCTATACAACGCGTATTTCCTCGCATTTGTACACCCTTGATCTAGAGTAAATGTCCTTAATTTATGAAAATGATTAATTGGACTCTGGCTTTTTGCTTCCTTGCTTACTAGAGATCCATAAGGGCAGCAGAGGCGGCGTTTTCTGCCCGACGTTTACAACTACAACATGGTGCTGCTGAATTTGGACTCGCTGCCCGAACCGGGCAACCGGTTCAGCCTTGGTGATAGACTTGGATCAGGAGTTAGCGGAGATGTATTTGAGGCTACGGACAATCAAGGTGGTAAGTTGATCTATCTCATTTGTTCCTTTCTCCTTGGACATACCAGATTTAGACAAACATTCTCATAGGATCTATCAAGATTTGTTACTAGAAACTCTAATAAATAATTTATTGTACGAATGGCCGATTGGTAGCTTCTTGTATCATGCTAGAGCATCTAAGCCTAGCCCGAGTCTGACTATATGCAAATGGGTCTGAATTCAGTCCGACTGGCGTAAAAAATTATTTTAATCTTTATTGATTTTTTTATTTATTGAATTAATCAAACTTGGTCGAGGAAAATTCCTGTAACTGCAGTTCCTTTTGGTAATGTAAAGTTGCTCCTCTACATGTGGTTTTACTCTAAATAAGGCGTGAAATGGACAAAACCGATCAATCGTAGCTTTCAGCGAGCGTGTACTATCAAGAGGAATTGTATATCTACTGTTAATTCTTAGTATTGAAATTTTCTAATGAATTCCACCACCAAGTAACGTAAACAATCATGAAGTTTTGTCCTACTACAGCTTATGGCTTCTGCGCACTGGACGGTTTCTTGTTTTGAGAAGATGATTTTCTACAAATAGACTTTAATTACGGCTTTGGGTTACTATTACATGACATTTATATTTTTACCCTGCCTATTCAAACTCAAACGCCTTCTTCCAAAAGCTCTCTCCTACTCTATAACCACAAGAAGCCTACACATTAGTCAATAATGTAAAGAATACAAATTTCATTTCAGGCGGAAGAAAAGTGGCCATCAAAATACAGAGAGTGAGTTCTCATGAGGAACTGGAGGATGTGTCTGAAGAATACTATGTTCTCAAAGAAGTGGCGAACCATCCAAATCTTCCGGAATTCTATGGTGTTTACGTAAAGAGAGGTGCACGGGAAGAAGACAACAGGGTTTGGTTCGTAATGGAGGTAAGCAATGGTAATATCTCAGACCTTGTGATTAATTGCCTTGATTAATAATTAATTTAATTTTCCTTCCTAATTTATAAGTTTCTAATTTATAACTTTTCTACGAATTCGTAGTCCTTTACTAGTAAAACTTGTCGAATTTATAGAAACATTTTCTTATTTAGGAGGTTAGAGATTATATTTTAGGACATTTACGCTCTTCAGAAAGTTGAAGAATGATTTTCTTTGCAAATTTGAAAAAAAAAAACCTTGGTTACAGTGTAATTAATGTATATGCCAAGCGATAAAATTCGCAGATATCGTATTTGTGAATTAATTTACTAAGTTTGGCATCTATTTATCATTAACAAAGACTTAAGTTCAATAACCTTTCCTTCCCTTAGTTCTGCGAAGGAGGACCGGCTACAGACCTCGTGCAAGCTCTCATTAGCCAAAACAAAAAGATGTCGGAAGTACACATTGCCTACATTTTAAGAGAGACTGTCAAAGTAAGTGAAAGAATTGAGAAATGTAATGGATGTAATGTAATGATGCATTTGTAATGGGTGTTTCAGATATTTCCGAGAAAGTGTTAATAACTACTGTATCTTTACAGGCTCTGGTACATTTGCATGAGAACAATGTCATGCATCGAGACATCCGAGGAAGCAATATCTTGATAACCAAAGGAGGAGAAATCAAACTGTGCGATTTTGGACTTTCGAGGTAATATAATACGTTCTAAAACTACGTATTCTACGTAATCGAATAATCACTTTTATAAAAGCTTCTGTCCTAATATAGCATGGGTAAAAATAGAGTGGGATGCGTGTTTTCCTGGAGATATATGAAGCCCTTTGGGTTCTCCACCAGGTCAGGTGAATGATTGTTTCACCTGAAGTAAGTAGCTCAAGGATCTGAGGGCAAAAGCAGAGTTAATCTTAGAAACTTCAGCAATTATTCGTCTTGCCTGATGGAAAGCCCGAGAGAATTTCATCTGAAAATAAAGCACTGAAAATTAAGCAATTAAGGCATTTCTGTTCATTCCTGATTTTCGTAACATCCAGAATGTTTCCGGTTTTTAACTTTTGATTTGTACCCATATGGAATTCCATAGCTTTATTCATTTATGGCATTAAATTCTCATTTTTTCTAATGGAATGATGCGAATAACTGTTTCCACATGTGACTTTTCTTACCTTGGTTGATCCGAGGAAAACAAAGTGTTTAGTTCCATACTTAGTAAATTTATTTGTGTGATAAATTATAATTCATCTATCACATATCTTCCTTTTTACAAAATGTAATTTAAGTAATTCGTAAAAGTTATTAAAACGAGAATAATAATTGGTGATTAATTTAAAAATTTTCACCGCTAAGTACAAATACTTATTTAATAATTCAAAATCAGATCGACTGTCAGTATTAAATAGGATAGATCAACTTTCAATTTTAAGATTTGCTGAACCTCCAATTGATTATCTGGCTTAATCACATAATAATCACCAAATACCTTGTCCTTGGAAGATTTTTTGCTATTTTTTAACTTTATAAGAAAAAGAATAAAATCAAAATCCATGAACTGATATTCAACTTTTTACATCTCAATTTAAGAACCCGTAGTTTTCGTTAGAAGTAGATAATACCTCATAAGCTCTCATAACTCAACAGGGTTGGTCATAGGCTAATCTTAATGATGAGAAAGAGAGAGATTTTTCAAGATCTTATTTATTTTCCATAGACGTATTGCTGGAGAGATGGGAAAGAGACACACGGTTCTTGGATCGCCGTGTTGGATTGCTCCGGAAGTGGTATCCAGCGACCGAGCAGAATCAGAAGGATACGACATTCGCGCAGACATCTGGTCCGTGGGTGAGTAAGATTTTGATTATTTTTCTCTAAAAGTTTACTGCCTATAATCATGAATTTTTAAAGATTTTCAGCCTTGCACTGTGAAAAATATTTTCCTATTTCTCACGTACCTATATAAATAAGGTAATCCTTTGATCCTCCAACAGACCACTGCTGAAATCTGTACATTGCTCCTATATTTTACATTTTTATTACGCCCATTCTCTCTATTGCATAGGAATCACTGCGATAGAACTGGGAGATGGCAAACCGCCTTTCATGAACATCCATCCGACCAGAGCACTATTTCAAATCCTCCGAAACCCACCGCCCACTCTTTACAGGCCAGCCAATTGGACACAGAATTACAACGACTTTATAGCAGAGTGAGTAAATATCTTCCTGAATAATTTGACCTATACCATGTATCTATTAATCGATTACTCATATAAGTCTATAATAACCTAAGCTTCTTTTATACGAAAATCAATAAATGATTCTGCCCGATTCATTACTTATCCTGAACTTCTGAACCTCGTGAGTTGGAACAGATATCCTCAGAAACTCTTTTCATAAAAAATTAATTGCAAAATTCTCAATAAATGACATAAATTTAGATATAAAATGCATTCAGAATTCATTTATGGAATTCATAATAGCAGACCTTAAATCAAAATTGTAACTTTTAGTAACCATATCAACATTCAAATCTTTGTAAATGCATTTTTAAATATAAATTGGGCATTTAAATTTTGACATTTAAAAGTTGAATGCATTACAGTCAGAGTCATTTAAGATTACAATAGTTTCATATCTTAATAATATTGGAGACTTATTATCCATATTTGAAATATTAAAATGCCTTTGGAGCCGATAAAAATTTAAAAAGTTACCGGCATGTAGTATTTACCATTGCTCGATCATGTGGAAATACATAGTTATCGGGAGTGACCACTAGGATGATAATTTAATCTGCAACTCCGTTTTCAGATGCCTTGTGAAGAATCCTGAACATAGGCCATTCAGCGTAGAAGTGATGGAGCATCCGTTCCTAACCTCTCTTCCAAGCAACGAATTTCTCGTAAGTATAAGCGCCTCACACTATGAAATTACAATTACATTCAGACTACAACAAGTTACCTATGAATTTTAGGCTTCTTCCATTTATCAATATTGTCTTTAACCAAATCGTATTTTTTTCTATAAAAAATTCTACGATGGAATTATAAAGTTACAACAAGATCTCAAGACCCTAACCGCTGATCTTAAAGGAGTTGGAAAGCCTTTCAGAAGACCGGAAGTGAACGTGAGAGGAGGGTGCCTACAGGTGAGAATTTTATTTTCTAGTAAGAACTACTCCTGTTTCTATATGTTCAAGAGAAAATTCATTTAGTTTTCTTAATTCTTCTTAAGGGATTCCTGGATTGATATACGTGTATTTTGACACGTAGTAAATCTAATGAAAACCATTGAAAAAGATAAATTTAGTGATTTTTTATAAATTACTCGTATATAAATGCTCAAAGACTTGTAATATCTTGGGTGATTGCAACTTTGCGCATCTTAAAATTTCTTCTTTTCTAACTCATTTCAGGCAGAACAAGGCACAGCTCCAGAACCGATGTTTACGGAAGATTTGGCTGCAATAGATAATATAACCGAAGACTCAATTCTTGAGCAATTGCACCAGCGGCTAAAACGGGGTCTCTGCCACACCTTTATCGGTGATATCCTTCTCTTCCTCAACCCAAACGAACAGCAGAATATATACGGAGAACAGGTTAGTTAATATACAAAGGTTAACCTTTGAAGACAAGTCTTTGAAAAGATAAAAATTCTTAATGTTACCGAATCTGAGCATAAATTTGTCTGGTTCATAATTTTTTGAGATATGGTCTTCCGAATTCGTTGAAGTTTTTTTACCATATTACCACGAAAAAATATGCGATTCATGAATGAAAAAGCTGAAAATTATGCATGGAAAACCCTTCAGTCCTTTAAATTTAAATAGAACTCTGCTGTTTAATGTGTCTCATAATGAATACAATTCAAATGATGAAAACGCAATTTTCTTCGTAAGATATAATTCTGATAAAACTGAGACTTTATCAGCATAATATTGGGAAAAGAGCTATCTCAGCGCCTAGTAATAGCATTAATATGAGATATCTTCTCTTATAATTATTAATGTAATTAAAAATCAAACAGTCTTTATGCATCTACGCCCATTCATTTTTGACTCAAAATAAACTAAAGTGTATGCAACCCGCAATGCGTTTCAGCATCACAACAAGTATAGCTTCAAGGCGCTTTCGGACAATGCTCCCCACGTATTCGCCATTGCCGACCGAGCCTACCAGGACATGCTGCATCACGAAGAG
The DNA here is from genome assembly GCA_036926295.1 of Pachydiplax longipennis. Classification (NCBI taxonomy): domain Eukaryota; kingdom Metazoa; phylum Arthropoda; class Insecta; order Odonata; family Libellulidae; genus Pachydiplax; species Pachydiplax longipennis. Next base: position 27,492,428 of record JAVFKF010000012.1, read on the forward strand.
CCTCAACATATTCTGCTCGCTGGAGAGTCGCTCTCTGGAAAAACAACGAATTTTGGACATATCGTCAAACACCTCATCCATCTTGGAGCGGTAAGGAAGAAGATCGTAGTTTATCATTCCTTAGAAGCTGCTCTTATGAAAGCTTTAATAAAGAGCATGGGAGTTATCTCATGATTGGATTTTGGTCCGGACCATCCGATATAACTCGAAACAAAGCCCCATAGTTTCTGAAGGAACTGCTATTGCTTGTCTAACGATGCCGTGAACGAATTGTAGATGATTCGCATAAATGCTGTCTTTCAATAGACCCAAAATATGCATTTTAAGATTTAGTAGCTTTCCTTTCTTCCAACATGATTTAACTTTTTAAATATTCATTAGTATTAATAGTTAGGAAATACCCTGAAAGAATAGTTAAGAAATACCCTGATATACGAACTTCAACAGAAGTTGTACTAAAAAATTCTTTACATCCGCCTTACTCAATACTTTGATACATTGTCAGTTTTTGGTCATCAAACATTTATAGAGGCATAGAAGATTATATTATTGTTAATAATGCTTAAATTCCTCACAAATGAAACACACAAGATTCTTTTCCAACTATCATTCTCATCTCCCGCTAACTTATGAGAATCCTTAAGTCGCTGCTCTCAATATTAACCACACTTAAAAATCTTCATCTCCATCGAATGCTTTCTTTTGCAGTGCGCCAATAACGCTGGAAACCGTATTGAAAAAGGCTTAGAAGTGGTTCACGCAATGGGCAACGCTGCAACTCCACTAAACAGAAACTCCACAAGACACGTTCTCCACCTCGAAGTGACCTTCGGCGGAACTGGAAAATGCAGCGGCGCCATTTTCTGGGTGTTCCAGTTGGAGAGATGGAGGGTCACCTCCAACGACAGGTAAGACTATCATTTAATCATGATTTACCAAACAAAACTTGGACTATTTCTCATGAACAATAAATGTTACCATGTTTTTATGAATATTGCCATATAAGGATGGCCAAGCGAAATATGTATTGAGAATCGCTTTCGGTATAATTATGCCTTATGAGAAACCTACGGAGTTAAAGTCCATCAAATAATTTCAGCCCTTCCGAGAAAGATATAAGAAATGCAATTGAACCCATAAGCTGCTGTAGACCCTATAGACCTAGGATAAGTCTATGAAATATGGAAGTACAGCTAATTGATACTGTTGAACGCTTCTAATGAAGTACAACTGAGCAATATATAGCAGCATCTCTCTATTATCCCCATGTCTCTTTTGCCTCAGAGGTGCCTGAAGATTTTACGCTATCGTTATATTTGCAAGAAACTTAAATTTCGAAGATAAATCTCGAATATCTTGCAACAGATCAATTGAAAATCTTCCATTTGCAAGAAGTATTGTTAGTAGAGAAAGTGATCAAAAGGTAATTAAATTTAATTAAGGCTTGTGCATAGCATGTAGCCAAAACCTACTCAAACATTAGTGTTCAGGAAGTAAAAGTAGAATAAATATGCTCTATGTAGACAAAAATAATTGTTACGTGTTACTGAAATCCTATCAAGTAAGAATTCCCATGGGGAAAGAGATAGTAAGGCATAATTACAGTAAAAATATATTAATATGGAAGTGAGTAATGGATATTATCTATTTCTGCAAAGATTATATTCAGAAGATGTAAATTAAATTTTATGATCCCCTTGTGGCCTATACTAAGTAAAAGATATTAATTGGAAAGCAATATGCTATGAATAACAGTTAGAAAGTTCCTTTTTTTCGCAAACACTAAGTGATGGTTATATGCGGAAAAGTTAGTATTATGTATAAGAAGATAGGAATTCAGATTTTCCCGGTGTATGGACCGCTGCAGGGACTCTTCCTGGGAAACTAACCGGGTTACAGTACAGTAAATAAGGCTTCATGGTAAGACACGGACGCTTCTGTTACCTATGGGGAGTTTGCCGCAGGCCGAAACTTAGGTAAGCCTTACCTTATGGTAAGATAAGGCTGTAAGGTACTTACACTGTTGGTGCAGATTCATAATCATTATATGACTATTACTGAATACTATGATTCATTTTCCAGGGACCAGGGTAACTTCCACTATTTCTATTACTTCTTCGCGGGAATGGAAGAATCAGGACAACTGTACAAATACGGTTTGGAACCAGGCGGTGGTGGAATCAGCAGATACCGATACCTTCGCGCTCTCCCCAAGTCCGCTAATGCAGGCTCTTTGGTCGGAGAATTCGATCTCGGTAAGCCTTTTCCTCTCTAAACTTAGCGAATTCAGTTTAATATCTTTCATAGAGTACTCGAATTTTAAATTTAAGTGATCGTAAAAGACTTCTGAATAAAGTTCATTGTGTATATAACAACATTAAACGTCCATAAATCATGCCACCTTTTCGCATGAAAGGGCTTTAAGGTGAAAAAAATTCTTGAAAATCCATGGTGAAGTGATCTAAGCTAGCCATATAGGATACAATGTAGCCTAAAATGGAGATACAGAATGATCAAGTATCATTAATATATATTCAATGATATTGATTTTGTAATAGCTGGTACATCAAAACGAAGTGAATCGACTAATGAAAGATTCTGTAAGAGGTTGCGAATGGAAAGGAATTACTCCGCGGGCCGAGTTTCCTATTAGACATTCACTTAGTCGCTTCATCATATAGATATAAGTGGTACTCACAATCAGTGTGATTTTATAGGTACCTCTAACGAAGGAGTTAGCTCCAGCACCGAAATTAACGCCCAGAGATGGAAGCGATTCGTAACGAATTTGAAGGAGCACTTGGACTTCGACCAAGAAGAGATGAAGACCCTTTTCAACGTGACGGCGGCCATTATTCTATTGGGAGAGGTGCGATTCCGAGAAGTCATCGAAGGAGAGGGTGCAGACGAGAAGAGCTGCGCAGAGATCGAAAACATCGACACTGCTAACAGAGGTACGTGACACTCTCTTAGTCACCTATTGATTACGTAGGTTGTGGTTGCCAAAGTCTAACCGTATTAACGATGAAAAGCTTATGAAAAGTTCACGAAATGTATATTCCTAGATAATGGAACCGTACTGAATTCAATAGGCAAAGATTTGATGTAATCATTAATTTGTGAAACATAAATATGACGAAAACGCTTTTCCGTCATGAACTAAATAAATGCGTGCAATCAAATATAATCCATAATGACCCAGTTTCTGTGTCATTCTGTTCTGCATATTCCATACAAGAAACATTCTTTAGTGGCATAAAGTATGGTTTAAGAAATATAAAAATAATGCTATTAATAACTTGTTCTTTAACATAAAAATTAGGAAAATTCTTTATAAAAAGTAGACAGTTACGTGCCAAGTCATACAAAAAATTTGGAGTGTTTAGTTGGCTCCTTTTTCGACCAAAATCGAAATCTCACATAATTTTCATGGAGCTCAAAGTTATTGAAGCTCTTTAGATACTGCGCGACTACCTGAAATATTCATCATAATGTTAGATTAAATAAATTTAAATATAAACAATCGTTTCAGATAGTTGTAAGTCGTTGTTACACGTTTTTAGAATAATTTCTTCGTTCTATTTTCAATGAATTTTTATGGAACCTAAATTTGGAACGAAATAAATAACGATTGACGGCTTCTATTAGAGTGAAAGAAATTCTAATTCCTCGATTTGGGTTCGGTTTTCACGCCAGTAAAAATGACGGCTTTTGCATTTTCGGTTCGGCTCCAGTTTGATGCCCTGCCACCGTAGCAATCTTCAATTTTATAATGAATTTGCCTAATGATGGAAAGGAATGACTTGTACTCTTCCACAGAATTTAATTCGTGCTTTATGTTTCGCTAGCGGACTAGCGCATATCGAGTTTAATTTGCCCAAGAGTGAAAATATTTAAATAAGGAATTTGTGTTCATAGTGGCCTCTCTGCTTGGAGTGGACGAGAAGAAGCTAACGTGGGCGCTGGTAAATTACTGCTTCGTGGACGGCGGAAAGGCTCAGCGTCGGCGTCACTCGAAGGCGGAGGCTGAGGAGGCCCGCGATGCCCTTGCGCGCACCACTTACTCCCGTCTCTTCGATTGGGTCATCAACACCATCAACCATAAGCTCTCCTTCACCAGAGCAGTCTTGTAAGTGAAATATTCACCTCATGCATGCATATGTGAATGTTACGCGACTGATTGATTACCATTAATGCTGTGGCTTTGGACTATTCTGTGATTCCATGTGCTCTCGTCCCCTATTTTCTGATTTTCACCATTGATTCAGAAATGAGACGAAAAGTTTTCTTACTTCCTTTCTTTTTCTCTCCTATACTATGACACCCTTTCAATCACCTTTACGTCAATGCAGTCGTTTCTAAGATGGGAACCTATACATATAGATTATCTCTTTCTTATGTTCCCATCAGTCATTTACTCTCTTCTTAATTTCTGATTGATTTCCAACCGTTTAATTCACTGCATTCTTTTCCGCATATTTATCTGAAAATTGCTAGAATTCATTCTTCTATGCTCTGGGTTTCGTGTTACCGGGATGGAGTCTTAAGGATCGTAAACTGACTCGCAAACTACTGTTTAATAGCATCAATCAATTAATAGCATTTTAGGAATATCACCTTTAACTTTTCATTATATTTGCAGTGGAGACAAGCACTGCGTCACTGTGCTAGATCTTTTCGGATTCGAGTGTTTCCAGAGAAACAGCATTGAGCAGCTCTTCGTTAACGCCCTCAACGAGCAGCTTCAATACCACTATAACCAGAGGGTGTTCGTCTGGGAAATGGTGAGTGGCTAATTACTTCCGCATTTGAAAGTCATATTTAAAAAATGTACTTGCAACATGTTTCATAGAGTTTTCTCAAGAGTAAAAGAACTCAAGTTTCATAGGAAAGTAATGTCTCCTGAGTTAACTCGCTACTTTCCAGAAATAATTTTGTGCTTTTAAGTCAAAGTTGACTCAGTAACCCTTGTAAATGATAAAATAATTCCCATCTCCTAGAAGTTAAAAGAGACTAGGTATGGCCTTCTTTCGCCTAAATTAATTTCAAAACATTATCTCCAATCCTTTGCACGAGAGTAGCAAGAGTGTGATGAGGAACATTTGAGCTGCCCTTCACTTGCCTTCTACGACAATAAGCCCGCTCTAGATGCTCTTATGGGAAAACCTGACGGCGTACTGCACTGCATCGACGAAGCTACTAGGGCAGACCAAGGACCTGAGTTCATTTTAGGTAAGCATAAAAAAATCCTTCTCTAAAACTATATCATTTAGAACTTAAATACGTATTCTTATGATAAACAACAACACAAAAATAATTCTTCTGCAGGCGCTCTCCGCGATGCTGCAGCAAAAGGACCTCACGTCCGAGTTGCGACTGGTGCGGGAGCGGAGTTCAGTGTGGCCCATTACACCGGAAAGGTTTCTTACGACGTATCTGACATGGCGGAGAAGAATCGCGACTTCGTTCCTCCGGAGACCATAGACACGATGCGCCAGTCTACGGATGCAAACATCAAATCCATGTTCACAAACCCACTGTCTCGTACAGGAAACCTCACTGTTGCCGGAGGTGCGGACGAAGCTAAGAAAAAGGAGGAGGAGAAGAAGAAAGAGGGCGAGAAAAAGAAGGGAAGGCGATGGGGACAAGCCCTCATGGCTGAAAGCACCAAGACCAGGGTGAGGGCCTTCGACTTCTACCAACCAAGCCTCTGTTGCTTCTTTTACAGTATAAATCGCAAAATAATACATTCACATATAATAGGATGCCATTTTGTAAACTGTGCTATGAAATGATTCATTCATAAGGCCATTATTCTGCATTTGCGCACACTTTATCCACTGGAATTCTGGTTGAAAGAGTAAAGCATGGAATATCTCTTTATCTTGAGATCAGGTTTATAATAAACAAAATCTGATTATCTATAGACATAGTTTGATGATCGATCTTGAAAAAGAAAACTGTATTTCTGCATCTTTTGGATTTCAGGGGGGGAATGATTTCAATTTGAATTTATTGATAATGATGCAACTATAAAATAATAACCATAAAAAGCGAGTTGCAAGAAAGAGTGGCAGTCACACATTTTATGAATCCAATACATTTTAGTTAATAATTATTCACAAGAAATATTTTAAGTGAATTAACTTTAAAAAGTTAGTGTGTTTCATTTATTTTTTGATTATTTTGAACGAATGAGACAAATTATAAACTTATCTTTTGTGCATTAAAAAGAGGTCTCAATATAACTTTCGGAATGCGGTAATTATATTCTCAGTTTCTTTTTCGAATTTTCGGGAGGGGGTTATTCTCCCGTGCGTACGCCATTTTCAGTAATCGCATAACAGCAAGATACTACATTCTACTATCCAAAGATGCGTCTTCTTTCACCCTGACTACAAGTTTCTCATGCCATAAACTGTTATCCTCAAACACATTTCCGTTAATTCTCTCTTTCTTGCAGACGTACAACACGGAGATCCGTGGTCAGTATTCCCAGACGAGAAAGATGCGCACAGCTGCTGCCATCTACCGGGCTACCTGCTTGGAGCTCCTCCGTGGTTTCTCGTCGAGCCCATCCATGTCGCTACCCGCCAACGGCGAGAGCCCCACAACCAGCAGCGCCAGCAGTAAAGCCTCCACGTTATTCATCCGCTGCGTAAGGCCATCCATCTCCGACGCGCCAAGAAGCTTCCAGATAGATGTGGTGCGGCAGCAACTGCGAGCCCTTGCAGTTATAGACACTGCGCGTGCCAGACAATCTGGATTTTCTCACCGAATCGAATTCCACGAATTCTTGCGAAGGTGCGTCTTGAAATTTTCAATCTGAGACTTCATGTAAAATGGTCTTGATAAAACGAATTCAATTTTCAAATGCGAGAAACGGGAGAAAATTTCTGGAAACAATCCCATAAAAGGAAAGGAATAAAGAGAAGCATTCCTCGACGATTTGATAACACTAAATGATAACCAAAGTGAATAAAAATAAGATAGGAAAGTTCTAAGATCTGAAATGAAAATATATCTTCTCTGAAATGTAATAAGATGTAGAGGCTTAAGGAAAATTACCAATCAATAATAGCTGTCCTTAGAACCAAAACACAATAATATCTCAATATATCCATTCTTTCTATCAAATATCGCCACCCAAAGACACTGACCATAATCATTTCACATTTTATTATCTTACATTTTTCATTTCTATTAATTTCATTGGTTACAACTTCTTTTATTCTCAGATACAAATTCCTTGCGTTTGACTTTGATGAAACTGTGGATATGAACAAAGACAACAGCCGACTACTGTTAGTCCGACTCAAAATGGAAGGATGGGATCTAGGAAAATCCAAAGTCTTCCTCAAATATTACAATGAAGAGTATTTATCCAGGTAAGCTAAATCACTCTTTTTTGAAGTTTTTTTACAATTTCTAGTAATATTAGCCTCATATTTTACGTTTATATATTTTGACTATTGTATCTAAATACCACTAGTACCTTTTAATTAGACTTTTATTAAAGGCATGAAGTGGTTCAAAAGAAAAAGTATTTTCATTCACGTAAATTAAGGATTTCAAGAGAACATGTGAAAGTAAGGTTATCATCCGTCCTCTTTTTACATGATTTTCCCGGATTTATTAGAAGAAAAAACTTTTTCCGGGGACTTTTTATGAATTGGTTTAAATATCCGGTTATTTATATCACATGAAATGTTATATCCAATAATCACAACTAAAAATACTGATTTACGTTGTGTAGGTCTTTAAGAAATAGAAAGACAGGTTCAGTTCGAATTTTGTCCTCAATTTAGTGCGGAAATCTAGCTGAAAATATTAACGGAATGCTGATATTAACTGAAATACCAACTGAAATTGTTACTAACCCAGAATTTACGCATGTATAAATTTCAATAGTCTCTCAATGTATGTACGTCTTTTTTGGGAGAAGAGAACGAGAAGAGATAAGTTGTTCCGCTAGTAAAAACACAAGAATACTAGCTGATCAAATAAGTCATTATAAATTCTAAAAACAGTTTGTAGGACTATTTTCTCGAGTAATTGATCGCAATGAAAATATGGAATTGAGATTATTGATACTTATCAAAAGTTCATTTGGATTTACAGTGCATTCATTCGGTAGTGACGCTATCTTATGAGTTAGCAATTTTTGTTGCCAAATAGAGCAATCCCGCACTTTAGCATGATAAATTTTTGTTACAATCGGTGTACTTAGCACATGGAACGTCTCAAATGTTCAATTTCTGACATCGTTAATTTGATTATTTACTTTCATGAACATTTTTCTCCCTTTACTAACAGATGTGCTCACGTTTTCCAGTATTAGTAGTGAAGTGTTTTATATCGCCCTTTGACCAAAATGACGCGCCCTATCCTCGAATTTTATTGACCCTCCTTAGCCCTCCCATGGTAAAGTGTGTCTTGCCCATTGACTTAGAAATCTCTCTTTGTCCACAGACTCTACGAGATCCAAGTGAAGAAAATCGTCAAAGTGCAGTCAATGATGCGCGCCTTCCTGGCCAAAAGGAACGTCAAGGTGAAAAAGCAGACATCCGTGGCACAGGATGATGCAGAGGCCGGTAACGGAGACGATACGCCACAGCCACCTCCCATGCCTACACAGGAACCCTCCCCTACTCCCCCCGCCACGCCCTCCCCAGTACCCCCAGAGCAGGAGGAGGAAGGGGCTGCAGCTGAGGGCAATGAAGCTGAGGCCGAATAAAACTTAGAATGCGAGACGAAAATCCTCTAAGTAGTCGTCCACGGAAGACCTAGCTTCAATATCCCAACAAAAACGAAAAATATTACGTCCATCGGTGGACAGCATAGGTTTTAAATATAAACTCACACTTCGATCTAGGAATTGCAACGATTTTAATGTTTTTCGGGAATCTCTACAAACTATACATATTTCTAATGTTAATTTTCTCTTTTCTTCTGTGCTTTGACTAATTAACCTTCTCTTAATCCTTATTCTTTGCATGATAAATTTAGTACAAGTTCTTTGAATTATCTAAATAATCTACAACAACATGATGATAAAAATATTTTCATCTCCCTTACATTAGCTATTTTAACAATAAAATCAAACTTTTTCAATCGCCTCCTACATTAAATGCCAAAAAAGGTTTATTTAAATTTTCTCTATTTGATAGATATATGTGATAGAATTAATAGTTCTACTAAATTTATTAGTTTTCACAAGCAACTTAGTAAATCTGATAAAAACGGGATATTGAAGCTAGGTATTATAAAAGCATAACTATTGATAGGAATTTCACTTTCTTAGCATACACAGGGTTCTTTTCACATTAAGTTCACAGCTGAAGTCAAAAATTCACACCGATAAGTTTCATACATACTGAAACAGATAATTTTCCGTTATTAGGTCACTTATGTAGGACAATCAAAGCAGAAAGTTTTAAAGTATAATTTTACATAAAATTTTTACTATTTTACTGGGTAAGGTTTTATTCATGGGCAGATATTCTTCCTGAGGTACTTCTAATGCAATTCTTATTACTGGTATATGTTAACTTATTTCTTTCATTCATTTTCAACAATTAAAAATATGAAGTCAGCACTTAAAAAGTAGCATTCATTAATTAATATATTTGCTTCATTATAGCAGGCATAAAACTACTTATTTTCATGTTTTAAAATACTAACATAGATGTGGTAGCATTAGCCTTGTTGGAAATAATCGTCACAATTATTCGTATGTTTACATAGTGAAGACAGTATATGTTCACAACAGAACAATTCAATATCATTACAACTCAGATTTTCATACATGTTCTTAAGCTTCCAGAGATAAATTAAAGAGCAATAGTCTTAAAATCTGATATTTTCAATAGTATTATAGGCAGGCATATGAGGAGAAAGAGTGCTTTATTGTCCCTTTCCTTGATAATCACCGTTTGAGGTATATATATGTTTACTTAGTTTATTTATGGTTGCTGTGTTATTGTAAATCATAGATCTTTAAGTCATATTTAATATCTCTCTGGTAATTCTATTTTTTGGAAAATAAATTAGTTCATAGACTCCTTTTCCACATAAATACACCAAGGTTCCTGCATGTATCCTTTCAGCAAGAAATAATTGATAATGAAAAATGATTTATCTCCATTCAAATCATCATGATATATACTTTTGAAACTGTGAAAGTATCACTTATACCATTGAAATAAACTTTAGTTACTCATAAAAATTTCACTTTCAATGTTTACTAATGCAATAACTTCATAATGCCTTTCAATTTCTTTGCCTAATTTTGAGACATTATTTCTTGCTACATGTATGCCCTTTAGAAGATATGTATAAATGATGTAAATAGGAAGAGAACACAAAATTTTCAATGAATAGTGGCAGTCCTGTCTTAATTTTCTGAACAATATGATTTAGAGAAACAATCCCTCATGCGGTAACTATTAAATTTAATATTTTATAAGTTGATGTGAAGGCCCTCTCATTAAATGTAATTTTACTTTAATTTTCTTTGCTCTTAAGGAAGTTGCATCTTTCCACAACTATTTGATTAACTAATCTCTAAACTATAAAAGGTTATACTGCCAAATGGAAACACAAATTATAATTCAATCAGAATGCTACTTTTAAAATTATTGACATTTACTAATAATAATACTGCTGCTAAATTGATAATTTTATCTCTATTTAATAACATGGATTATCAAAATGTAATATGACCAAAATATAAGACATATCACCATAGTTTCACTTCCACAACATTGCTGAAACATGGTGAATTCAGATGTAAAGAAACTCCCAATCCAATTAAAATTCCCATCTCTTCCAATAACTCACCTTTAGATACAGTTAAAATTTCAATGTGCCACTAAATTTATTTGAATGGGAAACAAAACTCCTACTTAGAATTAATATTTGCCCTTCCACATACTTAAAATGTATTATATCTCTCAATCAACTGGTAAGAGATGAAAATATCCAACTAAATATGATACAATCATCTGGTGTGTACACGATAATTTTTTTAAATTCCCAAAAATAGGCTGTAAACTACAGATATAATCACTTGTCTTTGTGAAATGTCATAAATGTAGTAATTATTCATTCTAAATTGCTGTTCTCAGTGAAATCCACTATTGTTAGCCAATGCTGTCAATCAGCAATATTGATGTGTATAGAACAATTGTTGCCTTTTGTTGTTTTGAAAATCAATAAATCATCTTACATGGAACTAAATAAGTGGGGTTTTGTTTTCAATTCAATAATTCCTGTCTCCTTCCAATTAAAAGGTGACATAAATCCTCAAAGTACAAGACTTCATAACACAAGTTAAACATGCAACATATTGCATTCGATAAATAATCTAAACCAAATTTTTCACTTTCAAGAATAAAGATACTTAATAAGAAAGTCTGAACTGCTATGACATAAACTCCATGGTGTAAAATGCTTAGATATCTAATTTTTACATGATAACCATACTTAAATAATTTTTAAGTTGAACAAAAACAATTTACTTCAACAAGGGATCTCTTAGATATTGTTATTACATTACATATTTATGATTCCAGTAGGGTAGAAGCAAAATTTTTGAAAAAAAACAATAAATGCATCCCATGTAAATACCAACAGTGATCATTAACTCCTTTTTAAACTAAACAAATCCACAGAGAATACCCTTCTTTACAAAATTAAACTCCAAGGATGGAAGGATCTGGATACAACTTCAAGCTAAGGGAAAGTAAATTTTTTAGTGAGATTTACCTAATATCTTAATTTATAATTTAGGGATCACCAAAAATCATAATTTGCAACTCAGAACATTTATTTTTACCATAGAGTTTTTAAGACAGTTTCCCTCTAAATATCCTCATACTGAGACAAAAATTTCCCTTGGAATTATTGCAACTCTCAGAATAAAAGACACATAAGAGATACAAACAAGAAAGAGATTTATGCCAATAGACCTTAAAATGGATATTTTTACTGCCAAAATGATTTTTCATATATTTTTGGTACATGAGCTTGATTTTTTCCCTCCAAGGAACATTTTTTTCTATTTTCTCTTGAAATTTTATATATCTACAAAATATATATATGTTGGATTTAATTTTTGAACCAACAAAAATTGGTGCAATTGTGAACCAACAATATTTTTGTTTTTTGGGGGCACTGGGATGGGTTTACAGGAAAGGGCAAGCAGACAGCTCAGAAGACAGGAGGAAAACAAATGACTGAAGATGAAGCAGCTATAAAAATCCAGTCAAGTAAGGAGGATTCACAAAAACTATCCTTTCCAAGTTTAGCTACTTCATAGATAAACCTATTTCAGCAATATGAAGTAATACTGCCTGTTGCCCCTTGTAAAATATATCTATTCACCTATTAATTGATTTTGGTGACCAACTATTTCCATCCATTTTTTAATCAACTGTATATTTCATTTTTCACATAACCTACAATCCCATTCATGATTTTAGAAATATCTGTCTTGATATTTTCTCTTATCTCAAAGTACCAGTAGCCAGTTGTTTTTTATAGTGCATAGATCTTCATACCATCTTCGTATTTAGTCGATAATTGAACATATTCACCCACCACCTTGAGAAATAATATCAGCTAAAGAATGTCTTTTGGCTAAATATCTCATACATTAATGTACTCGGTCAAAAAGGTAAATTCTGAGAGTAACTATACTTTTCAATTATTAGAAGAGAATTTCATGACAGGAAAAATAGCAGTGCAATTCGGTACCCAATATAGAATTTTTTTGAAATATATAATTTAAAAAATCAGGTGAATAAGAGTCAGCACCCTTTTACAAAGGTAAATTACAGTTTCAATTTCTTCCCTAGATTTTTGGGAACAATCAGTCATTGATGGTTCATAAAATGATTTCTACTGCAAAATATTTACAATTTAAGCAAAAATTTTCAAATAAAGAAAAAGTCAGAACAGAATGAAAACATTTCTCTTACAGAATGATAACAAATTTTATTTACTTTAACAGATTTTATTTAATACAAACTTTAACTTAAAATTGAACTGTAGTCCGCATAAAGGAACATCAGAGTAATCAATAATAAAATCCTTAGGAGAAGGAAATCACTATTGCAATCAAATAATGTCTCTCCTAAGGAACATTGATTTTCAGCAATCAGTGTCATAAAAATTATTTGGATTGATTCATTTCTTTCCAAAATTTTTAAGTAATAATTATCATGAAAATTCAACTCATAAATGATAGACGTAGGAAGAAATAGTCCGTGAAATGTTCTATAGTATTTGTGTGTTCAAAAACAAATATAGTAAATGAATCTTCAGCCAAAGAATACATCAAGAATGATAATTACAATACATTAAAAATGATGAACGCCAATTAGAGATATTGGTACAAAAAGCTATTTTTGATAAATATATAAAAAAATTGCATGTATACTAACCATACAATTTTCATTAAATTATACTTTCAAAACTACTAGCTAAAAACATTTGTTTCAAGTCAAATTCTTTTCCAAAGATTCATCCCCAAAAATATCTGAAAGTATACTGGTTTTAATTTGTATCAGGTAAATCAAATTTTACAACATGAACAGCCAAAGCTTTTAATTATCCCCTTTGTTAGTCATTATTTTTTTGAAACAGAAATTTGAGCAGGGAAAAATATATCTAGAGGAAGAATGAACAAGATAGGTAACTGATGGTATGTACACCAACAGACAATGACCTCTATTCTTCTTGTCTTTAATTTACAGTTCAGAGTTCAAAGGAATCATTTTGCCCTTTTCTAAACAAATCGAATAAAAGGAAAGCTATAGTCTGCAGATGGTTGCAGGGACTGCTTGCCTTCTTTAACCACAATATATTAAAAGGAACTTGAGTATACATACTTTAGAATTCTTGGATTAAAAATTCTTCGCAAGTCAGAAAACAGAGAAATTTCCAAGTTAATTCTTAATGGATTCGATAAAGCAACCAAGTATCCCAACCACCAAGCTGAACATCGCGACCTTTGAAAAAGTACCTTCATCTCCTTACTGGATATTTTCTTTAAAAATGATTCACTTGTTAAAATCAAAAACTTTGCGACTTGTTTTAAATGACAAGGTCATTCCTGCATTTACCAATATTCCTTAAAATCTGAATATATTATATGATGTTAGATGTAAAACACGGTTTAAGGTTTTGACAGTTCTGTATCTGATACTTTTGAAAAATTCAACACATTACTGAGAATTAGTTCTAGCGTTCCTCTAAAATAATCCTTGTAAAGAAATGCAACATACAATAAGGTGCCTTTGAGGTATTATTAGTCATATAAATAGGACTGGAATATGACTTAAGATCATTTACCATTTGAAATTACTTTCAAGTTGGAACAGGCAAATTAAATCATTCAACGAATCTTTACTAGTATGAAATAAATAATAACATGATACATCAATTCAATACTCACAGGGTTGAGGAAACCATATACAACCTAAACATCATTCAGTATTCATAGGAAATTGTATGATAATAGTTCCCCCAAAGTTGGGAGCATTTTTCAGCTTTAAAAATTTCAACCAACAATTATGTATAGCACTGTACATATCATTTGCATTGTATATCCTTAAAACAAGTTGCTTGATATCATCAACTGGTCATAAATTTATTGAACTACTTATATTTAGTTAACAGGAAATAATAACTAGATTTTTAGGGAAATCAAAACTAATTTTATGTAAAACTAGAAATATGCTAGTAATAAAGGCCTTATTTATGAACATTGCTAAAAGTACCTTTAGCCTGTAAGTTACTTTTAAGATCTTTAATTCTTATAGATAGGTTGAACTTGAAGCATAAATAGGTAGTTGAATATATAAAAAGGTTATATACATTACATTATTTAACTGATTATCAATATAACAAACAGTCCTCCTCAATGAATAATAAGTGTAAAATTTTACTTTATTTAATGATATCTCTATCTGATGTTATATACAATATACGAAATCATTTTCAACAAATTTAAATGATGTATCAATTATGCAGCAAATTTTATGATTTACAGCCAGTAAATTGATCCCTATCTAATGCACTACTTATATACATGATTGAATCATTAAGTACTTTATTTTCATCATTATTCAGCAGTATTTTAGAGTTTTATTTCCTTGTGATAACTGAAGATTATATGATTTGTTGGTCTAAAATCAATCACCAAGAAAACATAATAAATTTTACATTTGGATAGCATTAATTAGTTGGAAGGAATATGTAAATGAAAATTTAATTCTATGGTAATTAATATCAATCATTGGGTATGAAAGACAAAATATTTGGATTCATATATTTATATCTAAGTATATAAGTAGATTTTAGATATAGATAAGAGATGAAATTCCAGGGCAAATTGGACGACTCATTTCATTTTAGCTAAACAATTTTGCCTGAATAAGTTTTCTATTTAAGTCAATGTAAAAATTTCCATAGGTTAACTAATTAACCTTAGAGTCTGAAAAAATTCCAGGGCCATATAGAATTAGAAAGTATAGAGAATATTGCTAGCATAAAGTTTATACAATCAGGAAAGGAATAGGATTATTATATTACGAAGATAGGACATATGAGTATTGTGTTAGCAATACCAAGGTCCATTTTCTATGGGATCAAGTACAAAATAATCATAATTGTTGTTTAAGTAAGACGAATATTAAAAATCATGAGAAGAAAATTACTTCTGGCAAAATGTTATTGAGCCACTTGCTTAGATTTACCATACATAGCTCAAGCTGAATCATGTTCGTTTCCATGTATTGTATAAACTTTGGCTTCCCTGACTCATCTTCATGAGTGTTTACTATATTTTATTTCATTTGAAAATTAGGAGTGTCTGAATTGACTGAATGATTGGATACCACATCAACCTAAACATAACATTTTCAAGCTTAAGAAAGTATAAAAATTACCTCTAGTCTTTCTTCCTTTGGGCATTTGAATGTATGATCTACAAGTAAGCAATGCTGTTGAAAATCATCCATCCACAACCATTTTGTAACTGATGAAACTTGCATTTTTGTGAATTACAAATGGAAACTATAGGAATATAAAATGAAAAGCTATGGAAACACAGCATACAATAATTGAGCCATTTTCATATTATTATTTTTATATAAATGTTAACTACTGAGAGTAAACATCAACAAATTGAAATTAAAACTATCGTGGACTTTTATGCTGTATTTCCATTGTTTCACCTGACTATCTTTAGTTACTAGCTAATGTAGAAATTTATTCAAAATAAATTTCTGTAGTAACATGATCATGAATTTATCACCATTAAATTCGAAAGACTCATCATCATAGTATATGCTACTATTATGTAATCTATTCATCTGCTTCATTATATTTTAGCAATATTTGACCCCCCTGACTTTAATTTCTTCACTTGCAGTGAAGTATTTTGAGCCATAATCAGAGACAGACTGCTGTAGAAGTGATACTAAATTAAAACTGCTGAAAAAGATAAACCTAAACATATATGTTATTAAGAACCTTTCTGTACATAATCAAAGCTGTACATGCAAATGCAGAACTTTATCATAGAATTACATCCAAATGAATTGGCATCCCAGACAAATTTTGCTTAGTAATGGCTGAACAGAATTATCTTATTTATAGAATCCAATTGAAAATGTAAATATTTATCCTAAAGTGGAAGAAAAGTTTTCATAAATTTTCTCTTAATTAATTGAATCTCGTCTTTTCTAAAGACTTTCGAGGATACCAATGTCGGAAGAAGTACAAAGTTGGAGGAGAGAAAGATTTAGATGAAGTAACAGTGAACTTCATTCGAGAATACTGCTACCGCTGGAAGGCAAAATCCATCTTCCAGGTGCTACTGCATTACAGAGCAGCAAGAAGGCACGACCTTGTTTACTTTTCACAACAGGTAAATGTGATAAATTTACCGCCAGATTTAATAACCTTGATCTTTTCTATCATAAGAAAGATTGCATAAACTATAGTTCATTTATGGTGTGCTAGTTTCTCTTGCAATATTTTTAAAAACTACTTCTTCTATTTTCTAAAGAGATATTCTAAAGGGATAAATAAAAGTTCATTGGTTTGCAAAAATCTCAATATTGTCAGTAAATTTTGGAGAGCCGGAATATTAAATGAATAGGAAGTAACTAATCTTTACTCAACAAGATACCATAATCTATAATTTGAAGAAGAGAATATAAAACTGGTAAAAAGAAACATTGTAATGCAAATTTATGCTTAAATTTTCTCTTAATTTCATTCACTTAGTGCCCCTCCATACATATTGCCCTGGTATTTATCCAAGCTTTCATATCAGCATATAAGTACCAACAGAAAATTTCCATTTTATTTATTATTAATTCTCCATGCTATCATTATTTGATTACTATCCTTATATTATATCATTACTTTCTGTTACATGTAATATAAAATATTATAATTAACAAAACACAACTGATAGTAGAGGTGAAAATATTGGTATTGTACATACTATGTGAAACTGTGTTAAATGTAATGCTATAACCTTAGTTTTAATATAATACTTTAAATTTATGCTACATGCATTTTTAAAGGTATGCAGTGATTTTCATCACCCCATATTTTTAGGTACATCTTTACAACCAGTTCTGTGTAAGTGGGTTGCAAGGATGCCGAAAAGATGCACCCCTGACAAACATCGATTCCAGTAATAGACGTTTTGATTCACTGCCCAAGCCATCAGTTTCTAAACTGCCCTTCCGCCTAATAGACAACCCTCATTTCTGGGACACCTCAGCCCTCTGCAGTCCACAGGCAGCAGGGTAAGTAATTTATCTATCAACTTTATTTCAACATACTAAGAAGAGCCAAATAACTTTGATTACTAATCAACTTCAAGACTTCCATTACTAGTAAATATCATGGTTTATTGCTCCTAAAGATGGGATAACAATGAAGAACACTAACTTGATGTTTAAACATATGGAAAATGTTAATTTTTTATTTGAAGCCTTTTTAATGCCATCAACAGACAATAAGAGAGCATGGAGAGAATTTTCATTTTTAACATTTTCATAACAAGATTCAGAAAGTTGATGATCTCCTTTTGATATTGATAGCTTAAGAAGGCTTTGAAAACCATAAAGATGAAAGATTTTATCAATGTTGCACGTGGTGAAAGTGGTCCAGGTTCCATTCCTGGTGGGGGTCCATATATGCAAAATTACCTTAGATGTCACTTAACTTTTTAACTTAAATGAGCACTTTTAACCATAATGAAACTGTTAAATATTTGTAATCATGATTAGCAACATTTCTATGCAAAAGCTGCTTTTTGCAAGCAGCATATGCTCCTGAATCAGTGATACCCATAGATTTTATTCAATGGGCCAGATAGTTCATTACTTGGGATGTGGTATGCTAAAGTTGTGATTGCATATTTCAACAATATAGTATACTTTTGATAATTTTCTCTACATCACTATCCCTAATCTCTCAATGAATTAATTAGCTTGGCTATGAAATAGGTGAAGGCTATTTAAGTACTATGGGTTACCTAGAAATAAGGTGAACATATGTATCAACTTGGCCAGGCAAGTTACTGTGGTCTTTGTTCTGAAAGATTAAACAAATATATAATATATAATGTTTTTTGCAAATTCCACCACTAAAATTTTGAAAAATAATCCATAGATATATGATAACAAGGAGAATTTACCAAAGTGAATTACGGTGTATAAGCTCTTTGGTAAATTCATCATAGATGAGCAGTTTTAGCACAACTTGCACAAAATCATAGTCAAGCATGACATCTTGATCAGGGAAACATGTATGGAAAATTTCCAATGCTTTAGGGAAACAGACAATATTTCCAAGTTTTGCAGATCAGAATTTCAGTTATCTTCTTTATTATTATTATTTGACCCTATATTAGGTAAGGTTAGGCTTGAGTGGGCCTCTCTTCCACCTTTATAAGATTCCTATTTGCTAATTATTATTAATGACTTGGGCTGTAAATAACTTCACAAACTGGATGAAAGCATACAAGCATGAAGATGATTTAGCCCACATGCCATAGTTTGAGCACTGCTGCTCTAAGCTATAAAAATGAAAAAGACAACTGCAAAAAATTTTTTCATTGTGATAATTTAAAAAATTTGCTGTGTCAGGTAGGCTATGGTAAATGACAATGAGTGTTGGTTTCTGACACCAATATCATAAGGAAGGCCCTGATTATTCACACTTGGGAGTTTTCCATCATGAATTTTTTAACATAACTTTTCACAACTTACTTGTGATGAAACCTCATTAAAAATTTTATACCAAAACAATACATTTCATTTGTTATTCAGAAATGATGAAATTGAAATAACTGACATTATGGCTTTTCTCTTTTACCAATTAATTCCTTCAAGTCATGAAAATCTGACAGCAAAAGTCCTAATCCAGAAATAATAAAGAAAAGATAACCAGTATCCAAATAATCTCCAGATAACCATGCTCCCAACATTTGTTTATGCTTACAGTTCCTTATCTGCAATGTTGAAATACAGGATTATCAAATTAAATATCTAATATGCACTATATATTTCTTGATATTTTATTTCTTTTAATGATAATTTAACCATAAACATTCATTGCCACCTCTACTCTTCACTCTCAATTGGGGTGAAAAACAGGGATATGGCAGATGACGCATTTGATTGGGATGCCCCACTTCGGAGAAATGAAAGAGGTCGCCGGAAGAACACAAGGGGTAAGAGTCAAATACATACTCCAATTTAAAAAATATTTTATCTGAAAATAAGCACTGAGAATATATCATGCCCTATTTGAAATATTTGTTACATTTCATGTGAATGTCATGTAAATTAAAACACTGACACTCCTTCCTGCTAAAATAAATGGATTATTTTTTACAAACAAAGAATTTTCATGCAGGTTGCTTGGCATGAGTTTCAGTATTATGATTGACTGGATTACAGATGCGCAATTGTATTAAAATCCTGGTAATCCTGGTTCAATAGGTGTTACCAATATGAGAGATCATTCATTAATCTTACTATTAATTCCCCCCCTCAACCATGTCATATAGACCAAGAAGTCCAAACAGGGGAGCACACCACAGGCCGTAGAGTGTCCATTAGCCACACTCAGGCACCCTTCTGCCGCTATCCTAAATCTGCATTCTCTGGATATACACCTCCACAAACATCACAAGCCCACCGAAATGTGAAGAAGGACATAAGAGGTGTTCCTTCAGCCCCAAGGCACCCAGCCCCTCCACCCCCTGTCAACCGTCGATTTGAGCAAGCAAATGATAATATCATGGAGGGAGGCACGTTGAGTGTGTCGGAGAGGAGGAACATGTTCTCTGGGGATTCTCACATGAAGACAAATGGAGCACCTGGTGGGAACAGGTAAATTAAATTCAAAATGGCCAACCTGTTTTCATGTGGTAAGCAGATAAAGTAGATGAATTAGACTGATTTCCTCTTCATAATGATGTAAAATAAGAAAAGTGTTCAACAGTCCAATGCAGGAAGGTGTTACCTCCTTAAGTCAAACTTTCAAACACTTTCAATGACATGGAAGGATACTTAAACAATTTGATTTCCATTCGTTCAGTTATTGCTATTCTGCACTTTGCAAGAGACAGAGAACATTTTCATTCATTACAATCCCTTATACATAGCTGATTATCATTCATTCCCTAATTTAAGTAAACAAGTTTAAAATAAGAGAAACGATAAGACCATTTCAAAACTATTAGTAAATTTTCAAGCAATCACTTCAACCATGGTGGGCTCTGATATAACATGTTTGAAACCAAAACATATGGAGGTGTCTCCTTCCAATTATATACATCCCAAAAGTAAATGATGACACATACTTTGAGTACTACTCCTTGCTAATGATTTCCCAACGTTATTTTTGAAAAGCCAGCCCAGACTCAAACAATTTTTTGCACTGAACTATAAATAATTTCTGCTGATCCTGGAATTCAAATTTCATTTAAATAATATATGCAAGGAGGTTTTAAATTGTCAAGCTTCAAAATTAAAAATAAGCTATTCAAAATTGTCTCTTAAAAATGTGCAGGATGAAATTACAACGTAATATTGAAATTTCAGTACTGTTCCTTAAGATAACAGACAAATGTTAGTGTTTACTTACAAAGCAGAAAATAGAGGACATGAAAATTTTTCTTTATGGAGCATTAAAGTTCCTAAGAAATTATAATAGGTTAGACATAAAATTTTATATTATAAATATTTAATAAATAGTTATGAAATTAATTATCTTCAAGAAGAATACTGACAGAATGGTTCAGCTGATAAGATAGGAAGAAGTCACACAGAATTAACTGAAATTAATTCTATAAAATAGGCTGAGGAGGAACTATTTTCAAAACTTGAATGGGAAGACAATATAGAAAAGTCTTTGGAAATAGTTTCTTAAAATGAGTCTTAAGCACACAAAAGCTACCAGCTTAAAATATAAGCACAAAAGATAGTATAAAATTTCAAATTGAGGAGTATTTATAGACCCTGGACTGACAAAAATTCAATCAAAATTATGTGATAGATCACAAAGATATACATTATTAGACCAATAGTTGTTTCCCCACTTTTTGATCATAGTAACACCTATTCCTATAATTATTCCATTCATTTCAAACATTATTAAAAGGCTCAAAGAAGATGCTAGCAATCAGAATTCCCTAGCTTTTTATTTTCCTTCAGAATATGAGGTATTATTCATCTATTGCCATCCTAATGAGAAGCTCTCCTTAATTTTACTAATCGAATAATTAAAAGTGTTTCTGATGAAACCTTAGCATCTTTAGTGTTACTCTAATTTAATAAAAATAATATAACTTAGCTTATGCCTTAGCAGAGAAATTAGAAAAACAGAAATTTATTATTATAAAATATCTTACAACTGCAGTAACATTGTTATTTAGATGCTATGATAAAAATTACCAATGCTTTATTGAAAACTATGAACAGCAGTTATTCTATAGATATCAATTCCTAACTCCTTTAACTGTAAGTTTTTAACACCCAAAATCTAATTCATTAACTTATCCTGATCAAAAATTATATATTTGCTAGAATAAGAAAGAAGAAACTGCAGCTGATTATAATGACGGTAGGTAGTATTTATGCTCTCATTTCTAAATAGATTTCATAGAAGAAAATACGAAAAATAGCATGAGTAAAACAGTATCAAATTTAGTAACATTTGAGGTACAAACTATGCATCAGGTTTGCTAATGTTCAGAAACTTAAAGTCTCTAGGTGAAAGACAATTCCTGAATATATTTCATAGTCATCTATATCAAAATACTGTCCAATAAGGCATTTAGATCCCATCATTAACTACAGAGCGAAAATTAGGTGAGATTTGATGAATGAATGAATAATTTTGCAAAAATGTATCATAATTTTGAAAAATCATAGTTCCTATTTGCAGTTTCTTCCCATTCATCAATTTCAAATTCTTTCATTTGATTATTTTCATTAAAATCATATTTCTACCCAAATATATTTTGAAATTCAAATTTATAGTCAATAAAGCAATCAAATTTAATATGAAAACAACAATTACTTATTACATTGTTTGCCTGGAGAGGCTTAGGTTACGCCTGAGGATATACTATCTACAACATATCCAATAACTTTGACAAATTTCAAACAACAAAAGATGTAGATCAAGGCAATACATAGAATGCAGGAAAAAGGTGCACCCAAGTTAATGCATTTAAGCTTGTAAATTCTGCTGAATAAATGAAATAAAAAGAGGAATAGTAAATATGAGAGATGATAGTGAATTTTTCCCATCAGTGAAACTGGAATCAGGAAGAAATAGGAAAGATGAAGGAGTTTAGATCAGTGATGGGATTCAGCTGGTTCTTAAAATTTCCTGAGTTTGGCAAAACAGTTCTTAAATCTCTCTGATACTATAGTAGCAGAACTATATATGTGAATAGAGGTACTACGAGCCACTCATTATGAGAATATAGTATCAATGTTGGATCATGAAATGCTTCATTCATGTTTCTCCTTTATTAACAAATTTTCACATTAGAAAAACTGGTAAAATGAATGTATGCACATGAAATTCATGCTTGTTGTAAGGATGGCATCAGAGATGGTAACTTTTTTTACGGGACTAATTGTACTGAGAACTGTAGTGCTTGGCTGCATACTCTGTAGGGATAAGAACTCATTCCAAAAATTCCATTTATTGGTATTACATGTCATTGAGAGAAAATTCATTCTCGTTCAAAGTAAAACAGAAGTCAAACAGAAGGAGTAGAGTTTGTTTGTGAGTCAAGTTTGTGAAAGATAATACAAGGAAGGAGTGAAGGATAATATAAAAGGCAATACTACATTATTGGAGAGTTAAAATAATATTTAGCAGAACGATAAGATGGAAAAGGGATAGGAGTTGGAAATTGTAAAGGTTTAAATAAGGAATGGGTTTTAGGTGATTTTGCACAAGATGGCGTGCAACCAGACTTGAAGAATAGACTTGAAAAAAGTCCTATGTGACCGGAAATTGAACCCAGGTCTGCCAATTGGGTATTTTTAGCTATCCCACCAGAGCATTCTCTCAAGCTATTCGGGAGACTTTGTGGGCTCTGTGGACTTTTTTCCAAGTCTATCCTTCCTTGGGATTAAAAATGTTTGATTCGAAAAAGTTTATGAAGGAGAGAAGATGAGGTGTATGCATCTTTTCCTCAGTTAGAGAAGATTCTGAGAAAAAAGAAGCTTGAGAAAGTTCAGGTAGTTTAAGGGGTGTCAATTTTGTAAATAGAGATACTCTAAGGTCTGAGGACAATTTAGAGAAGTAAGGCTTGAGAAAAAAGAAGCTGGAAAGGAAGGACTAAGAAGGGAAGAGGGTGAAATGTGCCTCAGAAAGAAGTTTAAACAGTCATATAATGTACTGCCAACAAAGTATTCCTTAAAGTAAAAAGGAGAGAGAAGCACTTCACTCAAATTTAAAATTATGACCAGTAGTTGCCATTTTCTTGCAAAATATAGAAAGGTGACATCAATTTCTAAACTTATGATCTCAAAATTAACAAATCAATTACATCTGCTAACTCAGTTCCTTGGATTCAAACATTTCCATTTGATGAAAAATAACCTATGACAAATATTCTCTTAAATTTTATAGATTATTACTTTAAACAATGTCATTAAATGTTCCAATTCATTCATTAGTTCATTTCAAGTCATGCAGATTCTATTCCAGTCATGATAAACAAATTATGCTAGAGCTTTGTGACTGGGTTAGAGAGACAAGCTTTTTGGGATTTTACATAGTAACAGCACGGGAGGCAATAAAGTCTCTACTAAGCCTCTATTTGGAGAGAAACTTGGTGCTAAGGTCAAGGAGAACAAGGTTGAGGACATGGACAACAACAAGCTGGTAGAGACCGATGAAGAGAACGACTATGCCAAAAGCATCGATGCCCTCTTTGGAGACGTGGAGCAAATTGCTGAAGCATCTCCACCAAAGAAGTTGCCTGCAGACCGGTTAGTTTATGCAATCCCCCTCACAAATACAAACCTTTTGAATTTTGAAATCAACATAAATAAACAAAGGAAATAATTCCATTGAAACAGAACAATGAACAAAGTATATTATTCCTTAATTTTCTTTAATAAATACACCACATAACAACTACAATATCATTTATATGATTCTCATATACTGAATCAAAGACAATATTGTATACCTAAATTTGATCAGCTCAAGTAATTAATCAAACCAATTCATAAAAAAATTACCCATGAAATTGTTACATTTAAAAATTATATCAATATTTTAATCAAGGCATTGGAAACAGGTCCTGTTGAAAGAATGTGAATAGGGTAAGAAGCCTAATTCTTCTATTTACATTTAACTTTTGTTGATGCTTCTCGATAACTTGGCTTATAGCTCCATATAGAATATTAATAACTAATAAGAATGCTTTTAATTTATGTAGCTACCCTTACTTATTTCTCCAGAGACAAAATTCTAAAAAATAGTGAAACATGAGTCACATATGGCATGATATGTAGTACTTTCTGGGCAAGTTAATGATATGCACAGCAATTCTGGTTATATCATGAAATCCTTTCTGTTATAATAATCATTACTACTACTTCATCTCTCACATATTTCCTAAACCATTTGCCATTCCCAACCAAAACTGATTCATAGCAATGTTTCTCTTCTAGATTATTCTAAAACCTCTTATTGGATTCATGATGAGCAATTTCTTGATATCATAGAGTAAGATTACCTTTAATTTCATATAATTATATTCTGTCATAACAGGTATCATTTTCATCGATATAATCTGATATCTTCAGGCAACTGTCGCATCATCTACTCCTTTCACAAGTTATGTAATTGAATTATTTCTTTGAGCTTAACCATCCTTAATATGTATTTATAATTTCCACAAACTGCTCTATAGAAAAATTTTATCTCCTAAAATTATTAAGGGAATAGAAGGAATAATTGTTCTTACCTTTCATTTGAATGTAACTCATGTTTCACTATTTAAAATTTTATTCTATAATTTATCAAAGTCCATTTTGCAGAGAAATAATTCTCTAACAACCAGTTTCTGAGTTTTCAGAAAAAGAGATTAGTATTTCCCATGTAATGCTGACAACTATATAAATTAATGACTAATGATTCAGCTGAATGAAAGTAAATCGAATTATATTTTATATATTCTTGGATTCATAACCATACATTCTTCATTTGTAATACCATTTTTCCTAGTAACTTAGAGAAATGCTCTTTTTCATTTCTTCATATTTTTCCCTTCGAAATCCCCCTCATTTCACATTACTTCAACAGACATTTACAAAATAATCATAAATGTTTATATTCTTAAGATATTTAAAATCCTGCAAGAGAGTAACCATTCCGTTAATTCATAGTAAAAACTGAATTCACGATTTTTTCGATTTAAATAAATGAAAATGTAACTTCAGGATAGGAGTAATAATTGATAAATAGAATAGTTACAATATATGTATTACATTGGCCTTATGAACTTCACAATGCCAATGGATTTAAAATAAAATTCAACATTTTTAAGAATAATATTCATAATTATATAAACTTAGCCTAGAGAAGTATTTAGAATAGAATATATACATAGATAATTTCATTCATGTATTAGAGATTATCAAAGTAATCATCAGAGGTAAGATAGCATGTTTTGATTATGTTAATGGTAGTAGCTTTTTAGTATGAAATAACAACCCAAGTAGGTAGAGATGTTGACATTAATACAAAATTTTTCCCCAAAATAATTGCTCTAGGAAAATTAAAAATTCAAAATATAAAGCCACAACAAATTAAAACATATCAAATATTTGATCCTTCATTTGTTATCAAGAAATGGAAAATATATTATGGTTTAACTCAAACAATGCATGTGCATTATTTTAATCTCATGCTAAAAAGTATTAGATCAAAAGTTGATTTTAATGAATTAAAATTTCAACAAACATCAAACACCATTAATATAAATTGTATAATAGAATAAAGCTTTTATAAACAACTAAATTTAATTTATGAATCATATGATAAAACGAAAGAGTATATTTCTTCTTTTTGAAGAACAATTACCGTGAATTAGTTTTGGTTGGATAAACAGATCTGGTATGATTTTCCCTCATGTTAGACTACATGTCATTAGGAAAGGTTTTATGGACATCTCATATTTTAATGGGTTTTTTATTACAGGGATTTTGAAGTTTAATCCTTAAGCAAATCTCAATAATTACTTTTAGGGACCTATCAGGATGCTTTAGTTCTCGAGTTAACAACTATTACAGGAAAAGATTACTTTCTTACTAACAATAACTTTTTTCTTTCTACTGAATAAATTCAGCAGAACTTTACAAAGTTATTGTATTTTTTCCTGTAATGGAGTTCTACAAAGTTACGGCAAACTCAATTGATCTTATATTAACCATTAATAACAAATTAAGTTGGTAGTTGTTTTCTGCTAGGAAAATGGTGCATTTTCTATGTTTGATGCTTTCAATAGTTAAAAAGCTGTGTCTTCATGTCAATAAGTGAGGATATTAAGACTTAAAGCATTACCAAATTTAGGACTATATTTGCCCTTCCATACTACTGCAGTACACTGTTAGAGATGGAAAAGGTATAAAAATTTACATCCATCACCACACAGAAATTTAAAAGTAAGGGCTAATAAAAAAGGTGGGCTTAAAAATGTATACAGATAGTGTGAAGACTAATTCATTATGCATTTTTTTTACATCATAGACCTGTAAACCCAGTATATGAAATGGAAATGAAAGCTCGCAGACATGAGCAACAAGGCGAAGATGGACCACCTTTCAACTTCCAGGTATGAAATCTCTCATGTCAACCTCAGTGTATAATTATACTGAAATGGTATAATAAAGCTTAGGGAAGGAGTCACGTGAGAAAACAAAGGCAATACTTTGATAACAATTACCTGTAAGATTCTTGTAAATTCTAATACATCTTAAATTTAAGATTATAAAAATTGTCAGAATTTATCTAAAATTTCTTACATAAATCTCATCAGATGTAATGATGGCTGTCATAAATTGTCAATAAGTGATTTTTCATCATCAAAAAATACAACAAAGTCATAATTTTATTTCAGACTTATGGTCAATAA
Source organism: Pachydiplax longipennis (assembly GCA_036926295.1). NCBI lineage: Eukaryota > Metazoa > Arthropoda > Insecta > Odonata > Libellulidae > Pachydiplax > Pachydiplax longipennis. The sequence goes on from JAVFKF010000012.1 coordinate 27,520,146, forward strand.
TCTATGAACACAATAATAAACAAACTTAACTGATACCCTGCTTAGGTATTTTATATACAATTTATAAATTTTGATGTGTAAGTCATTCACTAGATAAAATGTCTTTATTTGAGAACTTTAACATGTTTTTTATGTTCAGGGCATGCTGAGGAAGACTACCTATTGCAGAGCATCTCTCAAAAGAGGCAGTCCTGGTGATGCTCAATACAATAGCTACCCAACCAAGTCATGGGATGATAGGGGAGGCAAGAGTTTTAACAATAATAATTCAAATTTTGGAAGAATGGACAATTCATCAAATAGTCTCACCCCAATGAGGCCAAGAAGAAACTCTGATAAATGGAAACAGCAGGAAGATGCAAAAGTACATCAATTAGCTCCAGGAATAGTCTTGGAGGGACAGGAAGAAGAATTGTGAGAAGGGACTCTGTTACCTATAAAGAAAATAATTTTAAACATTTTTCATAATGAATCAAATCAGTTCCACACAATGTCTACATTTCTCCTTGGAAATTTAACTTTTGGAGTCAGCTTCTTAGTTCTTGAAACACCTAGATTAAATGCAGTTACTCTTAACAATTTAAACTGTGATCAATTTTCTTACTAAACACTCAGTTTTATAAAAGTTTTTACATTAGATCCTAATTTTTCAAAGGATCCAAACAGCTTGAAGTCCTAACCATGATTTTAAAAGGTATTTTCTTAAGAGCTCACTTTTAAAAAGAAAGACTCAGTTATTGATAAACTGATTATTTTTCAACCACTTGCATGAAAGTTTGTATCCTTGGGGCAAAGAAAATATGGCAAGATTACACAATCAAAAAGCTATTTTTCAGAAATAAATTTAAATATTTTTCTACTACGTAAACCAATTAAACCTAGCCATATTACAATATACAAAATGGCTATGGGATAACAATAACCAAATGATTGATCGTAATAAGTTTTGCTAGCTGGCTAGCATCTGTAGTCAACACCCTATAAAGAAAAAATATACATAAAGGAGCAAATCAGTGGTTACAAAATATTTCCAATGGAGATGAAGGGTGATGCATTGGTTGAGAAAAAGTATCTGTCTTTCTATAACACATTTCAACTGAGATTGGATATCCAACTGACATCTTTTAAATTCATGTAGTACAACATGAGCAGGATTTCATCAAAGCCATTCTCTAAGAAGTAAGATTCAAAGTATTTTTCAAAGGAATTCACATCAAGACTTGCTTGATTATGTTGACAAGACAAGGTGTTTATGATAGCCCTTTAATTTCTAATGCCAAAATCAGGAGGAAGACATTCTTTCTTTCCCAATACCAAGACGTTAAAGGAAGGTTATACAAAATATTGAGGTCACATAAACAAATAAGACCTGCTCCCATGAGATATAAAATTTCTTCTAAAAATATTTATGCAAAAATAATTATTTTGTTATTTATTTCCAATCTAACAAATAATATATATCATTTTCAGTATAGTTCAATAAGAAGAAAGAATTCGGACATAAATTAGTATCAAGTATTAATAATTTGCCTGCTGACTGTAATAACATTTTGTTTACTCAATATTTCTCATATATTTCCATTTTATTAATAGCAATCAACCTTTTTCTATAAACAACTAACATTATGCATGATGGATCAATAAAAATAATGTAAAAATTAATTAGCATAACAAACCTATATTATATAAATATGATAGATCATACAATGGTTTGATTTATTATAGCATTTAGATTATGAAGAAATCAATATTTTATTGTTATGGAAGATTATGCCAAAGATTTTTTTAAGCTTATAATTTTTAATTAGTAAATTTGACATTTATAAAATAATTATTTACTCAAATTATTGTACTCAAAAGGGGAAAGTAAGCATGAAAATATTTTGAATAAATAAAAAAAGTTCAAAACTCAGTATTACTATTCCTTCTTTTCAAAGTAATCCCAATTTTCTTAGCTATTTTAATACAATAAATAAAAAATATAAAATTCAAACCTTATTTGCAAAATCTTATATTCTTTCTCTATCGTATCTCGCTATTGTACAAGAAAGAATGTCCTTCAATAAATTAGTCATACAGCGAAAGAATTCAAATCACAGCGAAAGAATCAAATTATCCCGATCACCATTTTATGCTCATGTAAAAAGTTTCTCTCCGAAGTATATGTAATTATGGTCATACGTTATGCATAAAAGTCTCTATCATAGGAAGCAGACATAAATATATAGCTTAATTAAATTTATGTGAATTATGAAATCCTATCACCATTACAATTTCCTAGCGAATTCAACCAGCCAAAATAATAGGAGCTAAGACAATAAGTCATGCTAATCGATAAGTTAATCAACTTAAAGATTTGATAAGTTGATTAAACTCTGCTAAGAGATGTTTCATTCACGAGTTCTGAAATAAAAAACATTAATTGTAGTCCACCTGAAATTGAATTGTCTACAACTGTAAAAAAAAGTAAATATGAATTAATCTTTTGTCATACTCCCTAAACTTTGCTTCAATCAAGCAAAGAAATCCTTCAATTCACAGTTTTTGATTCTTTCGATTGACAAAATTAGTGAATTTGTAAAAAAATACTCCTTAATGAGAAAACGGCAGCGTACAACAGCATGTTAAAGCGGACCAATGGCGCTCTTCATTTTCTGCATAGAACTTGTTACAAACACCATAAACACTATTGACATCTATTTCAAAGTCACATGACAATTTATCGCAAAGTTATTGTTTGTTGCGAAAGTGCCAATTAGTCAACTCTTTCACTCGTAATCCTTCAAACATTTTATCCAATGCAATATATGCAAAATATTTCTAAGAAAATTTTGATCTTTCCAAAATTTTGCCAACGCACAAGATTATGCTATTACGCCCATTACGGCATTTTTTAATCTCAAGGAAATTTTTCTATTAACCATTTCTTATTGCTTTTCATGGATGTTCTCTTACCCACTCATATTCTATATTAATATGGAAATCTAAATGCAGTGGACATTCTGATACATGACCCATGTTTTTCGAATTTTTTTGATGGTTCTACGAAAGTTATTTTCACGTGCCTCGTTAAATTGTGCAAATAAAATACTGAAACGCATGAAAGTTACCCATAAGGTGCTGAGATATTTGTTGTTGGGGCAATATTAGATGACGTATACTCATTGTTTCATAATTTGCTCTCAAAATAAAGGGTATAGTCAGTATTATAGGAATTGATGAAAGAAAATATTGCTCATATCATAAAGAAAGTTATCTCATAAACTAAACGTCGTAATGGATTCCTTTTAGGGTAAAATCATTAATACTTTGCTAAGGAAAGCTATGAAAAGGCTAGTGCAAAGGAATAGGGTACTCATCTCCTTAGCAAAATCTCGACTTTCTATGAAGATTTAAAAAACGAGAAATCGGCAGGGCTTAGCATACATTAATTTATAAATTGAAGCCAGAAATTAAACGAAACTGAATGAAGAAAAATCTGCGCAACGAATTATTTCTTCAAGGAGTCTTTAGAGCAACCCTTTCAAAACCTCTTGCTAATATACAGTCTATGATTGAAATTCGCTGCTATCTATCTATCTGTATGATGCTCTTATATATATTCTGTATCTACACTGTCCGAGAATCATGAGTCATTTGACCCTCTGAACAGCTTTGACTACTTTAACCAATGTCATGAATGAAAACAAGTTACCCTCTGCCATTCATACGAAAAGGCTTGCAATTTTATTTAACTATTACTATTAGAAGCTTTTAAACATTATTTATGCTTTTTTCAAATAACACCTAAAGGTGTTGAGTTGAGAGGGTTTACTATCCATGATAAGTAAAGTAATACTATCCATCAATGATCAATCAGGTATGGTCCATGAAATGATTGATATTTAAAACTTGTTTTCTATTACTGAAAAATCAATAAGATGTGGACATATTTTACTATCAAAAGTTATACAATGAGTATTAGTAAGTTGAAGAAGTACTCCAGTACATTAAATGCCTTAATGCCTAGGATATATCTTTAAGATAAAATAATCAAATGAAATTTTAAGAGCTATATTTAAAGGTATAAGGTAGGACAGTTAACTTGACAGAAGTATGGACTTTATTTTATTAATACTTTTGTACCAAATTTCGAGAGAAATATACAAAAAGTAAATTAATAATAAGTAAATTACATTTATATTACAAAATATAATTTTGAGGCAGTCAAACTTTTCTAATTGGAGGAAGGTTCCAAGACAAATTTATTCAAGAATCTTCAGAAATTATTTAACCTTCAAATAAAATTAACTATCTTGCTTCCCCGCAAAGGTCATGTCATCTTTTTTAAATTAACACTTTGAATTAACCAAAGTCTGCTATTCTTCTCAGAGAAATGCACTCTGTTCTTGACCATTTATATATTGAAAACATAAAATTTCATGACACACATGTTTAAGTCTTATCAACAATCCATGGTAGTACCAACAATCTGAAGAATCACTGATGAGGCATATAAAGAGGATACAACTTAATGTTGCCAGATTACCACATTTTATTGATAATCTATGTAAATGATTACAAATTGAAATAAATAGGTTTGCAATATAAGATATTTAATATTAAAACTAAGAAAATAAATAATGATAAGCCGTTGATAAAAAAGTATTGGTGATAAATAAAACTACGATAAAAAAGAAAAAAAATCAAAAATTTTACAGTTTTATCATGTTCAATGAACATAATTTAAACATACAAATACTGTGCACAAGTTAATGCTCATTTATGTATTCATCATCAACATGCTCCTTTCAAAAGCCTGAGTTTCCGTTCTTTGTTAAGGCACTTTCTACTTCAGAATCACCATTAAGTTCATGTCACTTGTCCTTTCTACTGCAATTATTTACTCTAACCCCTGCACTAATGGAGGCAAGCCTCAATGGCTCAGCTATCTGCAAAACCATGTGGGCTTCTTCCAATATTTCAAGCGATGAGTGTACTTCCGAAATTGAAATTCCATGCTTATCAACAACGTGGCGTTCCCATTTTGACACCGGCATTTGAACTGGTCCATTGTTTACAATCATAGATCCTGTAGATATTACAAATAATAATCACTAAAACAATCAAAGAAATCATAAAAATTCAGACACGATCTCCAAAGGGATACATTTGTGATTCAACTGATAATTTTTTTGGATTGTAATCTCAGAGTTTTAATTGCTATTGCTTGTTGTAAATCAAAGATACACTTGGTTTTACTGCTTGATCTTCCCCTTTGACCCAAATAGGAGTCCTTTTCCATCTTCCTCCCACTTAGCCATGAAGATAAATTTAATAGACTAGAGTAACTGAGGAAAAGCTTTAGGGAGATATTTTTAGGCAATCATATCTTACAAAAGAGTGGAAAGAAACCCTTAGGGAAAGAACTGTATAATTTAAATTTGATTCTCTATCATGCTAAACTTACATCATAATAAAATCATGATTCCAATAAAGAATCTCTCCTTGCTAGTTTCTAAAGGAGTTTGAATTTCCCTATTATTAGATCTAATATTCCACAATTAATTCTGTCATTAACTCATGAAATATTCACAACCATTCCTTTACTCTTTCATTTCATTCCATGGCTATTATTACTTTTCCATCTTACAGAGTAATTTCACACATTCTTTGGCAATTTCCCTATCCTGGAATCCACTCAACATTCAATAGATAGTAAATCAATAAAAAATCAAGTAATTTCCACATACCAAATTGATTTCTGATCATTCTACTTTATGACTGAAAATGTAGAATATTGTAACAGAAATTACATATCATTCTCTCTTTAATCACAAATGGGTGTTTCTTCACAAGCTTTCTTTACCAATGGCAGTCCTTGCAAAGTTATCTGAAGTTGAACCGGAGTCTAAGTTTGAAAGTAGGAGCCTAGTATCTGGAGAATACTGAAATTTATTGATAAAAAAGTCTGAATGCATGCAACTTCTGAGTTTGAAGAATTAGACTTGAGATGTTCACTTCTTGAAAAATTTACGAACATGACGAGAGTTTTGGGACCATCTGCATACATAATACAGTTTATTTTTAACAATATTCGCAATACTAACTCTAAATCTCTAAATCTTTGCTTAAAATTTTTCTTCATATTATTTGAATAAAAAGTTAATAATTTATTAATTAAAAAATAACAAGGAATTATCACACCATAGTCAAAATATTTGAGCATTTAAAGGCATTCATTTTTATAGTGATACCACAATAGTACCTGGTGGTAAATGATAAAGATAGAAGAAAATACCTCCGTGTGCTTTTGGACACCATTTGCAGCTAAGCTTCAGAGGAGATGCATATGCATGCACTGCCTTGATGTGCCTCCGTCTGAATCCCCAAGATGTGTATGACCTCTCACAGAATGGACATGGGAATGAAGTAACAGGATTCAATGAACACTGAGCAACGGGAGTAACTTCCATCTGGCTTGAAATTTTCTCTGCTGATTGAATAGATTCACCCTGACCTGTAGCAGCTAGAAGAAGGAGATTATTGAAACTATGGCTACTAATTTCCCAATAATCAAGTTTACAAACTTTATATGAGTAAGTTTTTCAATGTGATTAATAAATTTTTTATAAGCAATAAGAAGGTGAAATCAATTCATCAACTGCAGAATTTCAAAGACATACCATATCTTAATAGTCTTGCTCTGCAGGACACACAGGTACACCCTGTTATGGTGATACTATCATTTTGCCAACATTCACCTGAATGGCATGAACTTGAATAACACCACATTTGAAATTCTTTCATGGTGTTTTTTTATTTAAAAATGGATTTTATACATTAGCTATTAAAAAGCATTTAATTAATCTATTATGGCATCTATTTCATCTTCATTCAGAAAAAAGTCTAGTGTAAATCAAAATATTTTGCAAAATTTACTCATGTATTAGTTACAATGATTTTACACATTAATCAAGTAGTCAAAAAGCCTTGTGTGATCTTAATTTTTAATCAAGTAGTATTTTGATTCTTAATAAGAAATAGTGTTATTAATTAATTAAGCAGTCACAGAAATTAATGTTACATCTCTCATCTTAATTTTGCTCCTAATATCGAGGAGAATCTATTTATTTGCTGTAGTGCACTTATATAAGTATTCATGTACTATACTCATCATCAAGATGTGTTAATTTTTAAAACTGTATAATCAGAAACATTTACAATACAAAATAAAATGGAGCGGTAAGATAAATGAGGCATTAGTGAAACAAGAGAGGTAGAGTATAGAATTGCACAATTAACAATCCCAATCGCAGTTGAGGTAGTACTAGTTTGATGTAATCTATGAAGTATGGCGAACTTGCTGTCAGTCCTTCCTCAAATCTTTATCTCAAATTTATCCTTTTCAGCTTATTATTCTCACATAATGGGACACCCAGGAATTTATAAAACCAATGTTATCTATGACTTTTGGGAATGGGAAATAACTTGGTAAATTTTGTCATTTCTACCTCAAATATCTACTTAAACATCTGTCAGCTGGGGTATGATCTCCTCAAAATAAGGGTCATAATATAAACTCTAAAGAACCTATTTGAGCAAATTTAATAAAAGAGGAAATATCATTGGTAAAGGTAGAATGTACAACTTCAAAAAAGAAGAGAAATAGGAGTCCATTTAAAAATTTTTAACAGAGGGCTATTAATACTTGCTATTACTCTTTAAAATGAATCTAATTCCATTCTGAGAAACAAGAGAACATGAAAATTGACATAACATAGCGTTTTTCATACAAAGAAAGAGCCCTTTGATGTTTTTATACTCAAATAAATCTTACTTGGTTCATTCCTAGAAAAATAATTTTGCAAAACATAGTCCATTTTAGGATGATAGCTGAACATACAACTGAATATTGAATTCAAAAGATACTTAAACTAGAAACATAAAATTTACAATTCGTTTAAGGTGTCTCAGAGGAATCCGAGGAAGTATAGAAATAATTACATTTCAGTATCTAAAGATATATAAATAATAATATGCAACTAAAAAATAGAGAAAAATAAAAGATCTTTGCTACTAATTTCGATAGAAAAAAGAAAATATGTGGAACGTTAAAGTTAACTAAGTAACTCAAGATAATATTTACAGAAAATACTGAACAGATATAGAGTACATACTATTACCAACATATACATTATGAGATAATGAATACGGGTACTGAAGTTATGAAATTAAAGGCTATCTAAGACTTTTGAAGACCAAGAAAGAATCTGCCTCCGGTATTTTGCAACTTTAGCAGATCTCACTTTTATTTATGGACATTAGAAATGAAAACACTGTTATGGTGGTATAAGAACCCTAATTGTATGTATGAGATATTGTAGTTAATTTAGTTGCATGGTTGCCACAATTGAAGTGGACTAACAAGAAAACAGATGAATTTATGGTCTTTTCCTAAAAAGTAATTATTTCTATAACACGCACATAACAAAAACTACACATCATTTTGAATTTTTTAACAATATAATAAAAGAAGATTTTATTAGAGACAGGAAAAGTGCTACATACATCTTAAAATGTCTTACTTACCAAAATGAAAATCAAATTCAGAAAACTATTGGAACTATTAATACGATCAATTTTATTAAAAAACAACATAATTTCCGTTATGGAAAATGCCCTCATGTTTTAGTCTGATGATTGGCTACAGAAATACTACATTAGCATGCCACATGTTACTGCAGTAAAATCATTTATCACTGTTATTTCCATGCATTTTTCGAAGTTTATGACTATTATACATATAATAAGCATGAAGTCCTTTTACAATCCATCAAGAACTTAGAATCAATATCAGACACTATGGTAGTTATGATCTCTCTACATGTAAATAATGTGATTTTTAATTTTCAAGCAGATATCTTTCAGAAATAGCATTTTTGTTATCTACTTACACCCTGCATAAATACAACTGGGTTTCTGGTATATGTATAAAGAGAAAACTCAGAACTCCAACACACACCTCAGAATCAATTCCCAATTCAGGATAAATGCTTCATAATACTTTTTCAAATTTTCAATACAATGGCAGATCCAATCTTTCAATATCTTTCTCAAGAAATACACTTCATAACAACAAATTAGTAGGAAAAGTTATTTAAAAATTAAAAAATTTATGATTCAAACAATTCCTTCCTCATTATAAATATAACCATTTTGAAATGACTTAAAACCTGATGAGTGCAGAAGATTTCAACTAATTTCTCAGCATTTTTACCTTACTGAAGAATATAGCTCTTCTGTTTGAGAACCGATGTATGCAAATCAATGGTCACAATACTTTCAGCGCTCTAATTCATGCTCCCTTAACATATTTCTTTTCTTTCTTTTAATCTGAATGATTTTAATCTGCCAAGTACCTTCTTAAAAAACTTAAATGCTGGAGTCATCACAACCAATTGAGAAATTAAATGTATTATGGGGAAGGAAAGAAGAAATTGAACATGCAAATGGAAGCTGTCCTCAGTTTTATTTCACAAGATAAAATCTTTCCAAGTGATGATTATGGGCCAACATAGTAACAAATCTGATACAAATACAAAAACCAAGCAAAATCACACCATGAAAATCTCACTAAGGCTAAAAATCAAAAGCATTAGGAAAATCTATTAGAATTCCCATTTGCTAGGAAACTGTGAATGAGTAACCAAAAAACATGAATGATGAAATGTAAGAATGAAACTTGTGTGCATGAGGACACACAGATACACATTTATACACGTAAGTATATTTATGTATATATATTTATTTTCGTCGCCCATTTATAATTGAGTTGCACAAAACATCCTGAGCATAGTTTTCTACTTGCACTCCCTACATGCAGGGAAGTTAATAGCTTCAGAAAGGATTGGGATACTTCACAAAAAAATCTCAGTCAGTTCAAAATGTACTCACAGCACTATTTTTCATCACTAACCACTTTCTTAGCCTATTGAGAGACTGATGGTGCCCGAAAACGTGTTTGCATAAAGAGGAACATCCTCCTTCACAGTCCCACTACAAGAATTTCATTGGGTACACAAAGGTCTTTTGCTTAAATGAAGGAGTTTCCAAAGGTTCTAAGGCCACAGGATTGGCAGGTACTGTATACAAAGTATGTCTTATGTTTGCTAGCTATGTTGTGCAGAAAAAGCTATGCTCACCAGTTACCAAACACTAAATGAGCTCCTTTCCAACTGGACTCCAGTTCTTACAATGTAACTCTAAATCGTTGAGGTAATCAGTAACAACATGAATTGTAGCTCTATGTTTGTAACATTTAACTGCAAATGGAACAAAAATATATCATATTTATAATCCTTCAAGTTTCCTGTGGCCTTACAAAATATGGCAACCATATATATCCTCTAAAATGAGCAGTACAACATTTTCCGGACACCGAGCAGTAATTTGCCCATTAGGAGTAGAGAGGAACAACTGTGGTGGAAGGGTAAAGACCAATCTCAGCAATGACTTAAAAAAATATTTTCTGGGATGAGTAATTGGGTGTCAGATACAATTCACCAGAGCCCAATTCCTTCTATAAGGTAGCAGAGGTAAATGGAATGGGGAATCAACGCACACTGCCCATTCCACAAAATTCAGAGGCAGTATGCTCCCAGTACAGCAATCACAATAATTCACATTATAGCAGTAGCAACTATTTATAGCAACACACATTCCAACATCTTTTCAACTGGTTGAATCTCTCTCTATCTTGCTTCTTATGCAAAGAAATATTTAACACCAACACTCCCATAAACACCCTGCTAAACACCAAAAATATATAACACACTATGTATTCACAGTACTGAGTAAAAATAATGCACAAACAAAATACTGATGATAATCACTCGTCAAAGACCGACTGACAGAACAATGAAAAGGATTCCAATCACTGTCTGAGAGATGGAGATGCCTCAATCAATAGCAGCTTATAGGAACTTTAAAATAATAAATTTTTATGCAAGAAATATCAGAAAAAAGAATTGAAATAATAACTTGAAAGTGAAGTTCAAAACCGACATTAAAACCAGATCTGTAATTTATTTTATTATATTACTCGTATTACCCAACAATTTTCCTGACAAAAAACAGCACACAAGCCAGTCACTAAAATAACTGCCATTCTAAAATATATATATACTTCTATACGTTTTTAAATTAAGTTGCAAATATGGAATATTCTTTATTAATGTGTTTAAAAATAAAATCACGTCAGATGATGCAACAGGAACCTGATCTAGCATTGTAAACTCCAAATATTGCTGCTTTTACCATACTTCAAGCTTCTATTACCTGAAACTCTCCACAAAACCAACGCATAAATAATTTTTCATCAAACCATAGTGAATACTATAAAAATTAGCACCCATAAAAGCCGCAAAAAATACATCGCCAAATTAAAACTACATAAATTTTCTTTAAAAATAACACTTGGAACAACAAAGATAACTGCTTCAAAATTCACAAAATCCGCCTTCTTCTTATACAACAGGAAACATACCAAGTATGAAACTTTACAAAAATTACACAACAGACATTTACTATTTTAATGGAATGAAATGAAAGCAAAATTTTTCATGGCAGCTTGACACTATCAACAATCTCAATCTAAAACAAATTTTTTTGTTTTACAACAATACTAGCAAACACCCGTTTCAAAAATTTGTCCATTTCATGAGACATGTAAGGAAGTAACATTAGTCTACAAACATGGCCATATATCAACAATAAAATACAACTAAAAAATGAGATTCAATTAAGTGACCATCTAAAATAATTTTTCAATTCGGGAACGGCAAATAGCTAAACTTATGGAACTTTCTACATAAACCCTGTTAACCTACTTGCAGAAAGCAAAGAGAAACCCTGAAACCAGCAAGGAAGGAGGAACTATGAACCGGAGGAATATAGCTCAAGGGCAAAGCCAAAGGTTCAGGAAAGACAGAAATTATATAGCTAAGCTGATTAAATCTCTGCCCAAATAGGACTTAAATGATAGAAAATGAAAATAATCTTTAATAATGGAACCTTTCATAACTTCTTCACTTGCCAATTCCAAAACACCACAACAACTCATATGTAATTTTTTAGCAAAATTGTTCTTTTTGATTAAATCATACCAGAACATTATTTTCCAGCAACGAAACTAATTTGACATAATAACATTACAACAAAACTTTGCTCACAGCCAAGTAATAGTCATGGAAAGCAATCATTAGGGATTTTTTCTTGATAAGTCCAGAGGTTAAAGGAGCCTAATGACAAAGGAACTAACATTTAGTACAACTGTGTACCTTCTCTGAGATCAAAGGAAAATTTATAAAATGAAAATTTATTCGGTGTGCTAAAAATAAAAATACACATCAGAGTAATTAGCACATTATTTCAACAAATATGCTAGATACGCTATCAATTTCAGGCCCTAATATCTTCTGAAAACATTATTTATCATAGAAAGCGACATCAATTCAAACCAAATACTAACATATTACAAACTATTGTAACAGTGCACATTTCTATCTAAACTAGGCAAAGGTTACACTTTTCCAAGTAGCCTAAACATTCCTCTTTTATTTTTGAAGTAAGTATTTACCTAATCTACCCAATTCTCAACCTGACAAAATCTGCACAATTTCCTTTAGATTGCAATGTAAAGGTAAACAGGATCGCTGAGAGCAGAACATCAGGTTAATGGAGCAGCAGGAGAGTACAAAACAGTTTCGTTCAATTTCTCGGAAGCACCTCCAGCCATAACGAACATGGTACAGAAAATCTGGCCCATTCCTTTAAAATAATCAGCACAACTGCAGACAATATCATGGATGCACAGCACCCTAACGAATTGGCATTTAAATGTTATATTTCAATACCTCATAATATACTCTGAGATCTTCCTAGTCTATCAAATGCTTTCTAACATAGCATAATGATGGTAAGTGGCTTTCCTAGCATATTGTTAGCAACCATCTTCATTCCACGCACATGCACCCAAGGAAACCTTGTCATTATTTCCTCAAATGGCACATCACAATAAAAATAACATATAAACACAGTTAATGACTACTGATAGCCACCTGATTTTCATTTTTTTTAACTATTCCCAGATACAAACTATGTATGTGTGTGTACATAAACATACATACGTACATATATGTATAAATATACATACATATACATACTTGCATACATACACACACAGATACCACCAAAACTTTTCATATCAGTCACGCAATCACAAATTACTATTGCTCTTTAATAAAAATACTGCCTCTTATTATCTGAATAAATATGATGCTCTACAACATTTTCTTTTTTAATATCTGCACAAAACATAAAATCCACAGTTGTATATATATAATATATGTATAATTTATATATTCTTCCTAAATGAACTATTTGTCTGTGTCATATGTACCCAAATACAGGACGCTTAACACCAATTTGCTAAATAACAGAACCACAATCATGCAACCTTACAAACACCATCATGCTTCTAAAGTGCTAAACAGTGTTACTTCTTGTAAAAGCCCATTGAAATTAAAATCCAACAGATCATCTAAAAATAACTCAAACCCCCATCTTATGAGGATTAGTCATCAGTTATGAGCTGGAGCATAGAGAGCTGGATCAGTTAACAAGCTCGATCCCAATTACCTATGCACAAACAGGTAGCATTCTCACCAGCTGGCCTAGGATATCTTTGTAAGCTGGATGTGATATGAGAGCTATAAGGCCCATTCTACTTTTTAAAACTCCATTATCTCTTTCCTAATATCGCCAAGTGATAATCACATAACAATTTCTGATTCTATTACATTTACTAGAATTCAACAAACACTTCCAATTAATCTCAAGCATTACTTACATGGCAACCAGATAAATTTTCTAAACCCATCAAACAACCAAATCTTAATTTTTTCACTTACATCAGACTCACACAGAATATTTCTGCAATGAATGACACCTAGAATAACTAGCCAACAATTCGCCACCAAATTTAACAAATATAACAACCGCAGAAGTATAACAAAAACATCCTTGCTTCTCAAGTCAAATAAACACCGCCATATATAGCTTTCAAAAATTATTTTACCAGAGTACTTGATGGTCAAATGAGATCTTCCGTACGCATTAACTCGGCATGAAATCTGCGGCATTGTTGTATGTCAAAACAATGGAAGCCTAAGGCTCGGAAAAAAATCACCATTACAATCGCTCAACATTTCACCTATGCAAATGTATTCCAGAAAGCCAAAATATATAATAATCTGCTGCCAAGACTGACAGAATTGCAACTCCTTTTAAAGGAAATCATACCACTCTTGGGGAATGCTTTATACTAAGAAGGAAGCTTTCCTCCCTCTGAGAACCAGATTCCTCTTCAGACCCCGATTTGCTGTATCGATGCGGGTTACGCACCCTTTCCACCTTTCCTCAAAGTCAGTGACTTTCCATTCTCCCCCAGATTCTGTCCCCTCTTCTCCACTCCCCACAGTCGTACCTGAGCACTCACTATAGTGATACCTCACCACCTCTCTTATCAGCAGCACCTTGTGAGCATCGAAACGACGTTTGCCCATCTTGCCATTCACATTGCAAACAAGTCGCTCTTCTGTGCTGAACAGAAGCCTCATCAGATCACAGGAGAGCTGTTCTGGGGTACGTGCCTTAGCCCAGGCAGAGAGGATGCTGGGAGATGGAAGGAGGCAGGCATGGGGGAGGAGGCTGTAGGGGGGCACAGGACCTGATTCTTCCGTGTTTTCCCTGTCATTCATTGCACTCTCTGACTTCTCTGCCAACATACTTGGAGGTGTGGCCAAGGCAGGACCTTGGGCACTCTGACCTTCAGCTTCCTCCCCTTCGCGCACCACCACCTCTGCCTCCTTGCCTCCCTGCTGCTCCTCACTGCCCTGGATGGCCACTCTGCCTTCTGTGACCCCAAGGAGGGAGGTGGCAGCTTCTGGACCTCTCCAGATGAAGTTGTTGTAGTGCCGCCGCTTGCGCCTAGCCCCCATGCCACAGCTACCCAAACTGCGATTTCTGCTCCGTCGACGCTGGAGGCTGTTGTTAGCACCCTCTCCTGCATGCACAACATACATGGCACATGAGTGAGCAGGAATGCTCATGAGATTTGAGTATGCTATTGCTCAGCTGGGCAGGGGGTAGGGTTCCTAAGGCAGCTTTCTTTCTCTCTCTCTACTTTCCCTAATTCTCTTTCCTTTTAAAATAATGAAGGTGTTCTTGAACACTTGCTTCTAGATTTTTAATATCAGCTACCAGTGAAGCATGAATATGAAGCATTTTTCCTGGGACATCATTATATCCTCTACAACTTTCACTGGCAATTCAAGGAAGTAAAGTTCTTTTAAACTGAAAGTATCTTTGTAAACGATATGATATCTGAGTAAAATACTGGATCGGGAACTTTACATTTCTTCGTTCTCCTCTCCTCAAAGTAATCAAAAAACTTCTAACTCTGGGGTAAAATTCAAGAATTTCCTTATTGGATTTTTAAATTACTAGGAATTTAAAGAAACTGAGAATTGTGCTCTAATCCTTCACTTCCTTTTTCTCGACAGCCATAATTGCTCAATGGATTAAATTTGTGAGATATTATATGATTCAATCCATCACATTATTAGTTAATCCAGCAACAGCATATCTTGACATGCATAAAAGCTGAATTTTGCAAAAGAGCTTCCAAAAATAGATTTACCAAACAACTTTTTAAGGAATGGAAATAAATATTCAACTTCAAAAACACCTGATGCAAGCTCAAAACTTTCAGTAAAAATTACTCTAAGAACTGCAAAAACTGGTAGCATCTCAAAGCTGAAATCTAGTAAAACAGCAGTAAAACTCTTTACAGTACCAATAGAATGAATAAAATACAAAGATGTGTGTGTATCAGATTCTGCCAAACTCCCTTTAAGTAGCATAAAGTAAAGAATGCCAGGGGCAATTGACTGAAAAAAATCTATTTAAAATTATTAGCATTACTAAAGAATAAAGGCACTTCCGTGAGAATAGAAGAATAATCTGTAAATTTTCCAAATATCACAAGTAGCCAAGACATAGCAATAAGAGGATGAAAAAATTCAAGAGTATAAAAAGTGCAATAACTAGAGCAAAAATACAATGGAATAATATTAATATTGATAGGAATTCATCACAAGATGCAAATGCACTATCCAAACTGGAAATAATATCACTGCCAATGTTAAGGTTAGATTTGAAAACATTCAACACCCAAATGTGCAGGACCCCTTGATAAAATGTCCTGCCAATAACTTGTTAAGAGGCACTGTCACCAGACAAAGGATCAGACAAAATGCAACAATACTCTATGAATCACAAAGAATTAAAGAAAGGATAGGAACTAGAGAAAACATCCTTACCTAGTAGGACAAGTTATTTCAACTATGAGTGGGAACTGGAATTTTATGTGTTAAGAAACCAAAACGTGTTATCTTATAAAATGTAAAAAAACTTTGGTAAACACCATGAAGAACCTAACTGATGATGCCATACAAGACTACCGTGCTTCAAAGAGAAAAAACAAAGTCAGAGACATCAAGACATTCCTGAAGAGCATACAAAATAGATATTATTTAGATTAAAAAGAATCCCCAAAAAATCAATGTCCAAGCATCACAAAGCAGATAAGAGAAATAGGAAAACTCTATTAGGCAAAAGTACCTGGTTGATGCTTACTAAGCTCTGCATTTGATTAGGATCTCCATTACTGATGGACAGATTTGAATCACTACTACCCTCATCCTGATAAAAAATAAGAAGATAGGAGAAAATAATCAACAGAAGAGCTACAGTTAATATCTAATTAAAATTATCCAACATTTGCCTGATTTGCAGCTAAAGAAAAGGCAACAGTAAAGAAGCATCACTATTGGTAATATTAAAAGAAAAGATGAAGTATTAGGAATTGACTCATTAAATAAAAATAAATCACCCTCAAAATTGAAAATGCAGAGAGATTCATTGATTATGAGTGAAACACTTTAGGAGGATTTAATCCTAGCTTGAGAAATATATTCATCTGTACCTGCAGTTCACCCAGAGAAGCGAATAACTGGCTACATGGCATGGTAAAATTGAAAAATATATTTCATGAGCTTTTTTAAGCATTTCAATACTTACAAATTACTGTTAACAAGTTTTCTGTTTCATGAACCAATCAGTAAAATAAATATACAAAGCCTTTAACATTGAAATAAATTTCAAGTCTAAAAGCCCATCACCTTATAGCAAGATAAATTGTATGAAAAATCTCTATGAATTATAATTTTAAACAGCCAGATTCTAGGATTATCACTGTGCCTTAAATATGTAGAAGAAAATACCTAATTGAAATAAATAATCACCCAATAACTTATACCTTAATAATAATTTTATGTTTAAATACCAATATATTACCTTACCAGCACCATCATTTGTGATATAAAATCAATAGCTTACTCAAACAACTATTGACATTAAACAAAACACTATTTTACACTTAAAGGAATAAATATTGAGTTAAAGCAGAGGATATTGGTAAAATACAATCACTTTAACAAGAAACCAATATAAATTTAAATAATTTGAAACCTTAAATATTCCCCCAAAATTAAGTATTCACTTAGTAGAAGTTCACAATTAAAATTTATCAAAATTAAGATTTTCAATTTTACAATTCCAAGGAAAAACAACCAGTAATTATAAGAAATTCTAGTGATCAGAAGAAAGATAAAGACATTCAAATGTTACTTAACTTCAAAAACTTGTTTATGGCAATATAAAACAGGAGCTACAATAAAATCTTACCATTCACACTAATACAGTCACTGATTTTATAGCGATGAATAGAGGAAACAATCCTTATTAAATAAGCTTAATTAATCTCCAAATTAGTACAATTATATTTTCATAAAAAGCACATAAAGACTTATATAATACTAAATGACTTTGTTATATGTTGATGTATATTCTCAATTGAGCTAGAAAGTCAAGACAGTGGGATAAGAGAAAGAATCAAAACCTAACAGTAAAAACACATTATTATACATAATAAAAATGGCATAAATAGAGAAATTTTATGCAAAAGATCAATTTTATCAACTCAGTAAACAATTCATCTACCTTTAGTGAAGAAAACAGAAATGCAAGAGACTGAAATAAAAGTGCAAATTTGAAATTTTTGAAAGCATTTATCATTTTTCAATAGTCAAATGAACATTTGCAATGAGAGCTGAAGGCTTCCAGAGACAAAAAGCAATCTTATGTCACACAAATATAATGCAGAATCACATATAATAAGGAAAATCATCCTTAATTAATTATTCTGTTTTACTTCAAAAAGAAAATTTTAAATCAAATATAATACCTGCTGCACCTGTAATATTTGTTTCACTTATTTATATTAGTCTTTAAATAATGAAAGTTGTGCTATATTTAGAACTAAGATAAAAGAATAATCAAAACAAATGGTCAAGTATACAGAAAAATAAATGTTTTATATCCTAGGCTAAGACATCTACTTAACACCTCACAAACAAAATTTGACAGGAAAAACAGCAGCAATGTATATGTAAGCACCAGTGCTTATAATTCAAAGGGAGGTAGCACAATAGCAAATGACATGGAAGAGTCATAAATCTTAGAAATAGCACAAAGTCAAACTTACCCTTGATCTGCGTGGAATCTAATCGGCATTCTGATGCTCTCCTTACTTTGGCCAGCACCGTTGGGATATTCACTTCCTCTGACGAGTTGGGCAAGGTTAGTGTGAGTGCCAAAGGGAGACTATTGGAATCTCCTCCACAATCGAATTCCGGAGGCTCCATTTTTAGTGAGAGATGAGCAAGTGGCTGGTCCTCCTCCCCATAATCTTCCTCTTCGTCATCCCCTCCACACAATGAATCTGAGGCACCACCAGGTAGAGTACGACTTGTCTCGCCCTCAGCATCCTTGAGGATCTCCTCAGCTATTCCTTCCTCAACACTCCCACAGGGAGGTAATTGGATTGCTTCCTCAGTTTCATCAGTTCTAGCTGTGAGGGCAATGGGAGAGGTGCTTGGGGGTGGAGTGGCGACAGAGGTGGGATTCTCAACATTGGTGATGAGAGGAGGATTTGGACTGCTACAGCCACGATGACGCTTTGCAGGAGGGTGGAGTGATGCTTCTGATGGACACTCTGCAGGCGTAGACTTCCTTGGAACAGCCATCTAAATCACAAAATCACAATTTATCATTGAAATCAATCTATGAAATGCAGTCACGACTTAAATTGATTACTTATAGAATTAGTGCACATGCAAACATTACTTGAAATAAATTATCATACTTTCAAATGTAACTATGCAAGAAAGCCTAAGGCAGAGCAAGAGAAATTCAAGTTCCAAAGCAAGAACTTGTAAGGTTAATTTTAGAAAGACAAGAGAATGGGAACAAAAGTTAATGAGGAATATTCAAATATCTATTAAAAGAACCAAAAAATTAGATTACACTAAGATATATTAATGTAACATTTCATGAAAGAGAGAGAGAAGAGGTAATAAAGCATTAAACCTTGTTTATAAAGAAAAAGAGATATATTATTCACAAATCTTATGAAGCATTCAAGGAATAAACTCTTACCAGTTCAATACCTGAGAATTTCAATAAAATTAAAATTGATTTAACTTCATTGAAAAACATTTAACCTGTAAACTTCAAATGCTAAAGGAAAGAAAATGATTTTCTTGGGATTCATAAATAATATCCTTTTCTTGTGAAAAACCATAAGTTATAATTGAAAAATAAATCAATTCCTTCTAAAAAAACTTCAAAAAGCGTGTTAAGATAAGTAGGTATAAAATATTTCCACTGCTTATACTCTGACTGAATAGTTTATTGAGACAGCATAACAAAAACAATTTCAAATGAATTGGAATTATGGTTTCAATTTTATGAATTGAGACATAAGATAATTACTACAGAGAAAATCAGCCTTTTTGATGCAGAAACATGAAATGACTACAGGTATATTACAAAGATCACCAACCTTCTCTTTCACCTGCTCGGAAGCTCCAGAAAGTCCTCTAATTTGTAACGTTTCTGCCGCCTTCAAAAGAGCTGGCAGACTCTCTTGACCAATATTCACCTCTCCTTTGTATACAAAACATAGTAAAGATTCCAACTCTGAGAAATGAACATCTTGAAGAATGATAACAGGATGCTGACAGGGATTACTCTGAAAAGAAAATAACAGTAAATTTTCTACAAGTCACCGATTTCATTCTACTTTCAATCTGAAACGTTCAGCTAACTCACCTGAAATACCCTGCGAAAAAATGGACTACAAGCGGACAAAATAACTTTATGGGCACGGATACACTGGCCATCACTCGCCAAAGTGACATCAACGAGACCTTCTTCCTCCCATAAATTTTCAAAGCTTGATACGATATTGGTTTGGAAACTATTCCACTTAAGGCAAATCTGCTGTCCAGCCATCTTTTAGAATAAATATACCCGATAAACAATGGAAGTATCTTTTTTTCATGCCATCTCCACTCTTCGTTGAGAAAACTACATTTTTCGAGAACAATAACAGAGGCTCCGTGAAAATCCCGGGAGAGGACGAAGCTGCAAACTGCTGAGTGAAAGATGACTTACCCTGTCAAATTTGCATGTATAAATTGTTGCTTTGCTATAGCTGAGTTTAACTACTTATGCGCTGCTTTAATACGTGACTTAATTTCATCCTTAGTACATAATAACAAAATATTTTGACAAATAGACATGAACGCTGTCCTTCACCGTGTAGAGGGCAGCACTGTTTAGAGACGAAACATAGTGAACAACTGAGTGACGTAGTCGCGCCTAAATATAATTTGCGTTTACCTTAGCAGTTTTTGCGCATTGAGTTAATTTCATAAATTAATTTTCTTAGTTTTAATATTTTTTCAGTAACATTAATCGTAAACTTTTTCATAGTCAAAGAACACATCTCCCTCATCATCTACCTTGGGTTAATTGTATTAACGTAAATGAAATTTCTCTAGTTTTGCAAAAGCATGGATTTTTGTAAAGATTTTTATAAAACAAAAGGATGACTATAATTATTCAATATAAAGTCAAAATTTATAAATAATTACATTCATTCATTGATAGGCAATTCCATATCACCTAGAATTTAAAATTAATGCGCGATTAGTTTCACTGTTAATATCAGTGAAGTCGTCCTTCCATTCAATAAAACAGCTAGTTGACCGACAAACTAGACAACTGCATCATCGATCTGCTAAATTCTTGGCGTGCGTGCGGCACACGCAGATGGGAGCGACATAAAATGCAGCGGCGGTGTTTTCACTAACCTTGTGTATTGGCGGGTACTTAAATTTCTTTATTACGGTCACCTTATCTGATTCCCTAATTAACCTCTACATGGTTCATTGAAACGACAAAATTTTTTTCAGTCATATTGAAATTATCTTTTTCTTTAAATACTGCCAATAATATACAAATTTATTTACTATTTTTTACCTTGCATCAAGATATCATTTCATTTCTTTGAACACAATGATTTTACCATGAAGTCACACTGCACATAGGGACGAATTTTTATCATTAAACAGAGTTATCTAAGTAGCGGGTCGGATTGGGTTTCCTAAGTGTATATTCTCTTTCATTATTTGTGCTGATAGAATGTTGAGTGGTATATCAAAATATATGTATACAAAATACATAGCCTTTTCAAAGGTTAGAAGGCCATGAAACTTCATTAGCTAGGAATATCAATATTGTCTCAAATCAAAGAGATAGGATACCAATATGATATAATTATTTAAATGGAAAGTTGCAATGACATGGAGGTTGATCTAACTTTTCTCTACATCATTATTACGGAATTTTTACAGCTTAAATAGATTTATTTTTAAAAAAGGAGACACTCCTATCTTTTTCCATTATTTTGGGAATATGAAAAAACCACGTCTATATTTAAATTATCAATGTAATACACAGAATAATATAGAAAACAAAACAAGAAAAATTATCATACCTAACTCATGTACTGCCAGCAGACTGTTATTTCAACCCTCTTCTCAGCATATCAGATTGCTTTTGGAAGACTTTTCCCTTATCTTTTTTTTTGTTTATTCTCATTGACTAACGAAAATCTCATGATAAGCACCTAATCTTTTTATTTTCCTACCAAAATAGAAAAACTTAAGTAATCTTAAATTTTCAAGGTAGCCTCCAAGCTCTTATGCTTGGCAGTCTTTGCATCTTCTTCCTCGTGGAGGCTGGCAGTAAAAGAATTATTTCAATAAAGCTTAATTATTTCTGCTACCAAACATGACTGTAGGAAAATAAGAAAATTGCTTATTCTGAAAAAATACTACTTACAAAATTCTTAGGTGGCAAAGATTCTCTAACTTAAAAATTACTACCTATGTTACAGTTTGAAGCTCATTTAAATATAACGAATAGCTTAAGCTATGTGCAATGTAGTACCAATGCAATAACATAACTTAATAAATTAATTTTATGATTAATTTATTAATTTATAAACTGAGGTACTCTTTAAAAAGAGCAAGGAATATGAACAGAAAATATTACCATAGAGCAAAATAAAAGCTTCTCCAATTGTCAGAGTATTAATTCCTTCTCAGATGAACTCTCAGAATTAACTACAATATTGGACACATGTTCTATGGCAACAATTTGTGTTTTCACATACCCCCAGTTTACTGTACGTCATATGAAAAATAATTTTGCTTGATGTGAAGCTTAAATCATCTTGATTCAAGTGGCCAGCCATATTCCATCTCCATGGTTTAACTTTCTGTTTATGAGAAGGTTATGGTTTCCTAAGTCCATTTTGATTTTCATGACCTCAACAACTCAATGAATACACAGTATACAATCTTACGTTACACTCAAATAAAATTAATTAATGTCTTTATTTGAACCATTATAAATTTAAAATGTACAAAATTTCACAAAAAATTCTAGATATTTATTTACAGTTTCAGTCGCTTGACATCTTCACTACGGAAGTCAACTCTGCAAAAAAATGAGAAAAAGATATAAATAACTCCGTCTACATAGTGTTTCTCTATGTTTAATCCACCAACCAAATCATATTTACAATATAATACATCTACGGCATACTCACTTATTTATAAAATATTTATTTTCCTACAGGAAAATTCTTCAATTACATTTTTATACCAAAAACTAGTTTTATATCATCAGTATAACAAAAATATTTTTTTATGATTGTAAAACTTTCACATTTACATTACTCTAAAACGTGATAAGTATGCATATAATTTGAAGTTATCAAAAAGATTAATTTCAAACAAAGTGAATTTCATAAAAAAACAAGAACATGAGGGAGTGAAACTTTCTGAGTGTCCGTTGAGTGTAGTTAACAGAAAAAGCAAAATTAGAACCAAAATTTGGTTTTCTAATTGAACGTGAATGAAAAATACTTATTACAATTTGATGCATTTTAAAGCCTTTAAAAGCTTCCTCCAAGGATGGATGAGTGATTGATGGGTGAACTAACACTATTCTGATCCAATCAGAACTCACCTTAGAGCTAAGACTTTCTTCACTTCAGATGCATTAAGCTGCCATGAC
Source organism: Pachydiplax longipennis (assembly GCA_036926295.1). NCBI lineage: Eukaryota > Metazoa > Arthropoda > Insecta > Odonata > Libellulidae > Pachydiplax > Pachydiplax longipennis. Next base: position 27,543,804 of record JAVFKF010000012.1, read on the forward strand.
AATGTTGTGCTTGAAGATCCCTTATCTCCAACAGACCAATAATCTGTTACTTCCGATACTTTCTCAAGATTAAGAAGGGTAGCTATCTGAGTAAGCCGTGAAAACTTGTCCCTAATGGAACCAGTAGTTTTGCTAGTCAGGAATGCAGTTAATGCTCTAACCTCACGATCTAGAAGAAGTCCTCCAAGCTGAAACATAGAAATATTTTTTCACAAGATCCACTTTAGTTTGTAGTAAAAATACATATAAAAATGCTACACATATAAAAATATGCAAGCATTAAGCACCAAGTTTACTGGTAGATTATGTAAATTTAAAATATTTCATTACTGCAATAATTGTGTTGATATATACATTTCAAACTCTTAGTCTCAGCACAATTGTATTATGATGCACTTTCACAAATTTTGCTGTTGATTTTTAGCAACATGCTTTGATTAAATATATCTTTAAAAATAAATCAATAAACAACTAACATATTTTACATTCAGTATCACAGATTGCTGAAATTCACTCTATTGTGGACCATTGTTGTTGTTGTCTTATACTATTTTTTATACAAAGTGCAAGCATACTAGAAAATATGGTACTAATGGAGAAAGAAAAATAATGTTCAGAATGGCTTACCCTGTTGAATGAAGATTTGAAAATAACTTTCTCCATTCTGGCAGCTAACTCAAAAGTGACCACACCGATGAGGAGGTCAAAATTGTAAGGAGTGAGAGATCCTTCAAAGGAAGAGAGTAATGAAGAGAGATGAGATAGTAGTCCCGCTACAAATGAATCCTCTCCTTCTAAGGTCAAGAATTCTTCCTGAAAATTGCAACACAAACACATGTGGATTTCAAATATGTACAATTTTTTTGGATTATGAAATCATAATATTAGCTTACAATATGAGCTTAAATTAATGTTCACAGTTGAAGGTTATCGACCTTTCATGAAAATACTAATCGTACAAATCTTTGCTTATTAATTATTTAGACATCTAAATTGAAGAATAATGCATCATTGTTGTTCAAGATTCATCCATTTCAATTAAACATAGTACAATATATACGATATGGTTAACTGTACTCACTTCAGTAGGTGTGTGATTGTGAGTGGTGAATGCATCTACCCATGGTGCAATGCGAGGCTTGACGGCACTGGAACTCAGCTGGTGGGCTCCTATTTTCCCAAGGTCACGTAGTTCAGCAACAACTGTAGACAACCCTTCTACAAGACAACTTTCCAGCTTTGCCTTCTCACTGCCTTGAAGCAAATCCAATGGAGAGCGCATTGGGTTGTTTGAACTGTCAGCTGAAGATCCTGAGAGAAGATTGGAGGATGCCATTGAAAGAGATGGAGGCAGTTCTTCCAGTAGAGTTCTCCTAAGGGTTTCCACATATTCAACTGCTACATCTGCATCATTGAAGTAGGCCTAGAATTTCAAATATAAAAGTGTCATTCACTGTAGTTTATGAGCTCTGCTTATTGTTCTTTCTACCACATTTACACCATCAATGATTTTGAAGCAAATAAAGCTATATTTGAAGCAATTATTGGGTAAATCTAGAACTATAACTTTAAATTCAATATCAAATTACACAATCCCTCAAAACAAAAACACTATTTAATAGTGCAGGGTTCCATAGATTATCACGTACACCTTCACCATTCACATTTTCAAAGGATATGTTGGATGCCTAAAGGTACTCTCCCCATTTAAGGGCTTAATGGAGTTACTTAAGTAAGACATTTGCAGGAGGAGCAATCAGAGCTAAACTAACCATTATTTTATATATTAGAAAGTTTATTACCAAAAACATGAGCCTGGCTCTGTCAGAGTCAATTCCACTTCCACTGCTGCTGGTCCCTGAGCCAGTGAGCACCCCTGATCCACCACTCATGCCAACAGAGGTCACTCCACTCTGCAGCAGAAGAGAAGATGAATGAAAAGCTGAGGAAGCAAGTGCGTATGCTTGGCTGAGGTCAAGGTAAAGGGATGTTGGGTAGCCAGATCGAAGGCGCTTCTTCAGAGTTCCTCCCAACCCTGAATCTCCACTGCCGCTTAACATGGAGCAAGCCATGTTAAGAATAGCACATGTCCCATCAAGGCTTCCACTAGAAGCAGCCCTCCTGCAAAGTATAGAAGATCATTCTCATTTTTACATCTTTGACATTGATTGCAAGTATATTTATAAGGGCTGAGAGATGGAATCAAAAACTTACAAGAGTGGATTCTAAGTATAATGAAAATCAGAGGCGAATTAGAATCCATTGAAATTTCAAACCTGTGATTTAAAACTTTTTAAGTGAATTGTAGGAGTAAATACCTATAATGCAAGTGTTGGGTATTTCAAGCAATTTCTACTCATGCCCATACTTCTGTAACTATTTATCCTCAGGAATTGAAAAAGAATTTTTTGTACATATCATAACCATTTATAATTCTTAAGAGTAATATTTTCTTTCGATTTGAAAAATTCTTTTTTGAACTGAAAATAACATGTATTAAAAACTGCAAAGATTTGAAATTTTGGGCATGAAAAAAGACATCCACACATACCAAGGATAAATATTACAATAGTAAAACACCTTGTTAAGAAAGAAACGCATTTTATCAGTGTATTATTTCATGATCTGCAAGCAAAAATTTTCTTAAAAATCTCATATATGATGGATAGAAAATTTTTAAAATAATTGGGAATAAAGTAGTATACATTATATAGAAGTAAAACTTTAATAAATTGATTTATATCCTTCAAAATATGCAATCTAAACCAAAATTCTACTAAGCTAATGCAAACAGATTCCAATTTTCTTATCTATCTAATTCTCTAGGAAATAAAATATGTGAGCATAATAAAAAAAGCCAAGACAGCTGATAATGAATGACAAAACAGTAAATAAGTTTACAACTAACTTAGCAGACAGATAATTGAGAAATGATTTCCCCACAAATAATATGTAATGTTCTTAAATCCTTAAAGATAAGAAAAATTAATTTCAGATTTGAAGGAAATTAGGCAATTGTAAGAAATCATACTTCTGTAAAATATCTACAAAATTAATCACATCCACTCAAACAGGTAAAAATGTGAATCCCAAAACTATTAACAGAGGAAGAACATATGTCACTCACCTAATACATTTCCGAATAATGAAGAATGTATCATCTACCATAGAAGTCAAAGGAGGGCCCATAGCTGCTTCATCTCCACCAGCTCCTTCTATAACCAAGGTATCCATGGCTATAGCTTTTGCAACACTTTCCTCTAAGTAATATCGCTCCAGTAAAGAATAATTTCCAAGCAATTCTTGCATTGCTAGACAGAGGCCACTTCCTCCACCTCTGCTAACACCTAGCACATGTGTCTCTAGTTCTTTAATCTTTTCTGCTCGTGCTGCTGGTTCTATGATCCCAACTTCAAGATCATTCTGAAATACAGAAAGATTTGCACAAAAGTTTGAAATGAGTATATCATAACTCTGTATAGAGTAAGTTTGCTTACCTCAGAGTTTTATGTATATGAATTAGTATGATTGAAAAATTTTATTTTCTAATCCAAACAACAGTAAAGAGAGGCTTTCGTATTCCCTTCATACTGTAAAACAACTTAATCTCAGTTCCAGATAACTGAGAATGACATATACTTTAATGAAAAATATAATTTCCAATAAAATAGTTTTTTGAAAATTCGAATGACCACAAATACTGCACACTGATTGATGTTAAATACTAGTGAAACAGTGATAGTAATAATATTCAAGAGTCCATTAGGATTTTTCACAGACAAATACAAACGAACAATCAAAGTGTGACATGAAAACAAGAATTTAGTTGAGTCATTAAACAAGCATCTCATAAGACAAATGAACAAAAAGAAGCCAACATAACGATGGTGAAATGTGAAGTGAAATAATTTAATAATAATAATTGGACAATGAATGTCTTGTTGGCCTGAATAGGAAGGAATATAGAAATGGAGTTAAATATTGAGCATACACTACATCTCATTCATTTGATCTTTCTATCATTCTAATCCTAAAATATAACACTTACAATGACCCTCCTCCTTATAAATCGTACATAGAGACCAGCACGTGCATGCATAATAGCCATTTCTCCAAGCAAAATGTCCAGCTCTCTAGGATCTGGCCGAGATTGCTGCATTGATGAACCAGACTGAGAGTTTACTCCATCACCTAAGCCCTAGAAACAGATCAAATATCATTCATACTTAGAAAAATTAAGTGGTACGGTAAATGGTTTTGCATTCTTTCATTTCATTCATACTTTTTGAAATTATAGTTATTTATCTCTTTTTACTTTTAAAACCATTAAATCAAGACTAGGATATCAAGCTTATATTTGGATTAAATGAGAAGATAAAATGTCGGATGATCAGAAACAGAATGGAATCTTCATCAAGAGACAAATCCTCCCTAAGTATTTTTGAGCTGCTATGATAGAGAAATGGGTGGAAGTTCTGTAATGTTAAAGATGTCCATCCTTAATATATTAAGTTTTATACAACAAGAGACTAAAATCCTTCCTTAAGAAAATCTGAAGAGGTATTGCATGTACTAATTTCAAATATTTCCTTTATGAAATCCACAAAACTTTGATCAGTGAATTATTATTTCCTGTTTATCAGATAGCAAATGATTTTGTATAAAGTGGAAAAAATTAGGACTTTACTGAAGCAGTAAATGTAAAAAGAAATGAAACTCACTTCCATGGCACCCTTCTTCATGAGTAGCAATGAAGATGTAGAAGCAGAGGAAGATAAGGTAGCAGTTGAAGCTAACTTTAGAGCCTCCTTGACATTCCTTATCCACTGGTTTATATTCCTCTGCCTAGTGAATTCAAGAAATATCTGATAGCTTTGGCGATCACACTCCTCTTGTAGATGCTTCACCACTGTTAGCATTCGACCAGGTCCTAGAAAGAAAAAAATGTCCATAATCACAAATTTAATTCTTGGATGTAATGATAACAATCCAAAATAAAACATTTTTAAAATGGCAGAAAATAAATCTCAATGTAATATCTTATTATTCATTAAGAATAATCAAGGGTCAAAAAGAGAAGAAAATGTTGTAAGATAGTCACTGCTTGAAAATCTGAAGGGGATAAATGATATTCACTATATTGTTTCATGTAAAGGGATTTATTATGCTTACTGAAGAAAAGAATAACATGGTAGTTTCCAATAGGTTTCCACATCATTACAGTGTAACCATTAACTGCACCATTTCCTTCTATGGACAACTAAATAGCCAGAAAATGACCCAACCTAATTAGTCTTCAGTCATCTACTAAATGATTGAGACACTCATAATTTTATTTGGCAGATTTTCAAGGCATTTATTACTTTTTATGATCTCAAACTGGTTTCAGACACATATCATATGGAAAGTATCTTAGCCATACATATAATTACCATAATCAGATCCCACAAACAAAGAGAAAGATTTCATATTTGCTACATACCATAATAGGTTTCCACAAGTGGTTGATGAATCTCAATCAATCTTGCTATTCCTTCGAAAAGAAGAGTGAGGGCATCAGCAAATGCCACATTTGCCCTCTTGTCAGTTCCTGAGACATGTGACTTACTGGATACAGCTCTCAAATTCTTATCTCCAGTTTCTTTGAGCTGCAAAGATGCAAAAACATTTTCACTAACTTGTTAGGAGGAAATATTTGGAGTAATGACTGATGGAATATTTTGACTGTATTGAAAGTATAAACAAGCAAAGTATGATATAAATTATCAGCTGAGAGAAGGTATGAAAATACTTTTACTTTAGCAATGAAAGAAGTAATGTAAAAAAGAAGTAAACAAATATTTACAAAAATAAAATTCTGTTTCAAGTTTGAAAATTTAATCATACATGGTTTTGCTTCTAATAAAGTGAAGTCCTTGAGATGGCATCCCTATATGGTACGTGGCTTAGCTTTCTGAGTGGGTGATACATGGTGATCAACTCTCATCCCAACTTATTGGCTTTCATAGACCTGCTATGTGATGACTCAGGTAGCTTCATAATTTTTATAAGATGCTGAGCAAGAACACCCTGACTTGGGGGATCTAACCCGGGACTACTTCCCATAAAACTTCTGGACTTTGATTAATCTGATCAGCAAATCCTTAAAGTTAAAAAGGAACTGCATTCCTACAGAATAACCTTATTGTACAGAGAAGAGGAAGCAAGTTTTAATTGAAGCATTATTCTTCAATTTTACAACTGAGGCCACTTACCTTTGAGCATAAATAAACAGAGAAACGTCTCAAACCCTCATCTTGCATTCCCAACAATGGAAATAGCTTAAAGAAACGTTCTGCTGATGCAACATCTTCAGCAGCAACTGCTTCCTCAAATTTGATGGCAATTATCTCACGCAGTTGTGAACAAGCAGTCTGAAGGACTTGTAAAGATTCCCATAGTGATGTACCTGTAGGTGTAATTTTTGATACTGATTCAAAGATCAAGACTAATTGGAAGCATTTATGGAAAATTAAGTAAACCAAAAATCTCCACTGAGAATTTGGAGCAATTTAATGAAACTGATTGTGAGTTAAAAACTAATGGAACAGGTATAATATCTTTTCATGATTTCTAAATCGTTAGGAATTCTCCTCGACAAAAATTTCGATGAAGAATACCTTGAGCAACATCTTCAGCAGTTTGACGAAGAAGAGACTGATCCATTGATAGATAGCGGTGAACATGAGCTGCTGCTTTCTCATAATCTTCAGTTCTAAGAGCTGCGCTTACTCCTTCCGAGCAAAGCTGAACATCTAAAACGTCCAATACCCTTCTCTGACATTCCGAAACTCGACTCTGTGATGAAATTCATCAGAATGAGATACAATAATTGTCTGAACACACCATTTATGGCTGAAATTACATAAGCTACTTTAGATTAAATACATAAGGGCCTTAAGCATAATTTTATTTACAATAACCGTAGTTGAAACTGTAAGGCTTTACTGTCAACACTTAAAAAATTGCAATTATATACTGACTGTCGAATTATCTAAATTGAGACAAGATAAAATGACACTAAACAATAACAATTTATAAAAAATCCTCACTTACACGAGCCAAGTCAAGCTTCCTGACTTTTGCGCTGACATTTTCTGCCAAGTTGGAAGTAAAAGTTATCATTTCTGACAAAGTTTTAGCGTCCGAATGAATCACTTTTAGATTTGGAATGGCTTTAGTAACTCCTCGAAGTTTTGCTTCCAAGTGACATTGCCTCGAAAGCAAAGCATCAAGTTGAAGATTTATTTCTTCCTGAAAGTGTATAGGAAAAAGGTAGCAGGACGATAGATTAATTAAGAGAAAAGGTTCCATCGAATAGTAAAATTTGTGAAAAGTAATGGGTATCACGTCTACTTTACTGTACTATTTACATTATCAGAGAATTTCTAAATATGTAAGATTTAAAGATCAAAACATTAATCGACGAAAGCAATTCTGAAAAGAGATAATGATTATTGCACTAACTTCTTGTTGAAGTAATTTTTCGTGAGCACTTTGAATGTTTTCCAGTGTGTATGCACCATTACGCAAATCATGTTTATACGCCATGATTTCGTAAATTTATACGAAAAATCTTTCGGAATAAGATTCAAAACACCGGACGTCACATTGTCTGCTTACTTGTCAGAACAAAATAAGTTCGAATCTATTAGCATAAAGCGCTTCCATTGGATTTTGGTCGCACTACATATATGTTAGCTATTGTTTTTGCAATCATGGCGCTTTATTTTTCTGCTGGTCAGCTTGTTTAAACGTTGTTGAATAGTCTGTAGCTTTTCTCATCGAATCTCCGTTTCCGCTCAGCAGATTTTTGTATTAATTGATACCTAAACTTGTATCTTCTGGGTGCTAAGGCTCAGTGCTAGTGTTTTATCGACAGAGCCATCGTATCTGCTGTATTAACCGGAGCCTGCAATAATATACCTAAAACAAAGTTTTTGTTCTATAAAGTATTAGAATTAAAATGCAGAAAGAAATATCAGTGTGGATATTTTTCACCGTTCTCATTTTTAACAATGTTTGCGAGTCATCTCCTGCTTCGACTCATATGCATAGTGGAAGAGAAAGAGAACAGGATGGTGGATACAGCCCTCGAGACCATAATCATATCGTAGATGGAGAACATCACACTGAGTTCGATCATGAGGCAATCCTAGGTAATAACTTGTATTTTATTTCATGGAAACTTATAAAATCGTTGACCGGTTTATGATGGCGATGACGCCCCCTTAGATGCTTTTATGTTGTGAACCATTCGTTAAAAGCTCGACAGAATTCTGAAATTTATTGCTTTTTGTGATCCCATTTATTCTCAGGAAGCGTGAAAGAAGCTGAAGAATTTGATCAGCTTCCTCCGGAAGAAGCTAAGAAACGACTTGCAATGTTATTGAAAAAGATGGATTTAGACGGCGATGAGAGAATAAGTAGAAAAGAATTAAAAGCCTGGATCCTGCGCTCTTTTGGGTATTAATATTTAATATAATCTTTCTTTTTTAAGATAATATACTATAATAATAATAATACGTCTTTATTCGGGCAAAATTGAGACTAAATAATCTCTTCTTACTTCTTACCCAAATTCCGAGTTTAGTGTTCCACAACGATACGTTTTAAAGAACATTGCAATTGGTTTTCTAGACGTTTTATAGAGAAGAAGCACTTCTAGATAAGATGGTATCTTAGGGAATACTTAAATTTTATTCGCGATATTGCATGGTAATTACAAATAACAGTTTTACCACAGAAAGAAAATGGTAATAAACGAATGCTTTAATCCTAGGTAAACGTGTCTATAAACTGCTTGTCAAGCGCTATTTTGAATCTATTATCTGGCAGTTTTTTTAGGCTATTTAATGTGCGTGATCTCTCTTGTTTTATAGGATGTTGTCTGTAGAAGAGGCCAAGGAAAGAATGGAGGATGCTGACGAAAACGAAGATGGGAAGGTATCATGGTCTGAACATGTAACTGATTCTTATGGTTCTGATCGCACAGAAGAGAATGAAATAGATGAATATGGTAATAAAATATTGAGTCTTAAGGATATGGATGAAGAAGATGAAAAGGTAAAATTACCCTCATTCTCTTTAAGCTTTATTCCTTGAAGATTTAAATTTGGCCCAAGTAATATTCCTTATTTGTCTCATTAAAACATCATTTTTTAGTTATTGAAGGATGATAAGGTGCTCTTTGATGCTGCCGATCTAAATAAAGATGGTTTGCTTGATGCAAAAGAGTATCCTTACTTCTCTCATCCAGAAGAGCACCCTGAGATGTGGCCAATCATTTTGGAACAGACTTTGAGAGATAAAGATGCTGACAAAGATGGACGTATCAGCTTTCAGGTCGGATTTGGATATTGTATTTGTTCTAGGTTATTCCAGTTAGAGATATTATTCTGTTTTTATGTGTAACTTTGCTGTATATTTTTTTCTTAGGAATTCGTTGGGGGTGAATCTGGGACAAGAGATAAAGACAAAGAATGGCTAATTGCAGAAAAAGAAAAGTTTGATCATGAGTTTGATAAAGATAAGGATGGTTCTCTGGACAGTAGTGAAATTATCTCGTGGATGGTCCCAAGTAATGAGTAAGTCTAGCTTTTATTTATTATCATCAATACCCTAATAGTGATACAGCATTACCATACAGATAGCTCTAATTAGTATTGTCTTAACTTCTGGAATTCTTTATTTCCTTGTCTTTTCCTTTTTACTCTCTCTGACATATCCATATTGCTGACCTTGGTGGCAGAATGGTTAGCATGCTAGCCTTAATTCCAAGGTTCCAGGTACAAGACCCAACTAATTGGGTTTTTCCTGGTTAAGAAAATGGATGCTGATATTTGTCCATGTTACACTAATCTGTAAATTAGCAGTAATTGCTGTCTGTGAAGTTATAATAAAATATAATTTCTGAGGACTTCATCATCTCTTGCAATATTTAATTACATGTCAGAGGCTGCCTAATGCATCAAGGAAATTGAAGAAATCAAATCTTGAAATGCTAGTTTTGTTGTTATGCCTGCACCATGATATTTTTTGCTCAAAGTTTTCCATTGGCAGCTTTCTCTAAGCTTTAAGTTCATAAGAGTGACTAATTTAGGATTATAATTACAAGTTAGAAATTCAGCCAGAGATGCAATAACTGATTAGCAGATTAAGTATATTTTTCAGGCCATTATTCTATTATTGAATTCATATGATTTGTTCTTACTCCTGAAATACACCCTTAAAACACATTCTTATCTTTTTTTCTATAACATTCGTTTGTTAAAAATGAATCTTCAAGTGAAAATGGCCATCCAAGTTTAATTTCTCAGCATTATACAAATATATGTTTTCAGGGAAATTGCAGAAGAAGAAGTTGACCATCTGTTTGCATCCTCTGATGATGACCATGATGACATGCTATCCTTTAATGAGATCTTGGAACATCATGACATTTTTGTTGGCAGTGAAGCTACTGACTATGGTGACCACTTGCACAACATCCACACATTTTCAGATGAACTTTAAATACACTTCAATAATGCAACCCTTTATTTTTCTACCTCCCCAATCACTATTGACTGGTAATTAAAATAATTACAGTCATTTTTAGTAATTGCCACAAAATACCTCCAGTAGCCTATTAATTATGTTACAACAGTCACTGGCAGATCTTATTAGTTTCTGACTGTTAAAGTATTCTATGACTGCTAAAATGAGTAACTGAGTCTGCCAGTGCTATTCATTTTAAAATTTACCCTTATATAGTTTATCACACTGAATGTTCTTTCTTTACAAATAATTATCAAGTTTTAAGAATCATGATGACTTGATTCATTAGGTATGTTTAGTGCTCAAATAATCAAGTTTATTATTTATTTTATTTATTATTTAGTAAAAGTTTATCAGTCAAACATATGTAATGCTTATTAGAGTACAAATCTAGTATATTTGATATAAATATGTACAACCAACAGCAATGTACATTTATTCAAGATGTATAACATTGGCTTAAGGAATATAATTGTCTCGTTCACAAACAATATATTCCTCTTGAACTCAAATTTTAAATGACTGAATAGAGGATGCAGCTATTTTATATCTTTAAATTTTATTTTGTTCCCTAAATTTGTTGGAGAATCTTTGGTAAAACAGTATTAAAATATGTTATTGGGAATCTGAATTAGAAAATTTAATTTCTGTATTGGACAGGGCAAACTGATTGTATCTCTCTTAAAGTGAAAAGGCTCTCTGAGACTTTGTTCAACAGGCATGGATTCTATTGAATTATTCTAGGTTCCTCTATTGAGTGGTAGAGGAAGATTTTTCCCATTATGCCTCTATGTATGCATGATAATTACAATTTGGTCACACTTTTCTGTCATGGTATATGTTTACCATTCATTTATTTTTTCCATCACAACTGGTGGTATTAGATATTAACTTTGTAATGTTAATATGTGTGTCAGATTTATTAATCTGGCTTAAGCCATATTTTTGATGCTTTAAATGTATTTATAGATTATTCTTTTTATTGATAGTTGAATAGAATTCAATTGATATTGAATTAGAAGAATCTGCTCAATGAAAAAATGATTTTTCTTAGCTTTAGAAAGCTAATTATGCATGAATTTAAGTCATTAATGTATTAATCATTCCGTTCTCATAAAATATAGAATCCTCTGCTTTTTATTTAGAAGCATTTTGAATGGAAAAGAAGATACATACTTGTTGCCTTTGTGGCTATTTTGGCCATTTCTGATGTTTCCAAATTGGCTGATATGTGCCATTTTATTATTGCCAATTGATGTTATCTTTTAATCATACATTTTCAAATAATTGCTTTTGCTTTTTGAGTATTTTTTTCGATGTTGTAATGGTGTGCATGTGCATTAACTGAGTGGAAAGTATATGGAATGTGCAAATTGTGAATTTTCCTATTGGAAATTAAATAAAAATTTTATGCATTAAAATATGCCAAATAAAATGAAAGAATTCCCAGGATCTGTGGGAGCCCATGTGCAAAATTACCTCAGCTGCCGAAGCACTTTTAACTAATACTATTACTAATAAACCAAATATAGAAGTGAATAATGACCAAAAATTGAAAAAAAAATATTATGGGCATCAGTCTGTTTCACTGCAATATGAGTGAACTATCTCTGAGTGAATCTACCCCATAATATGCTCCTGTTACATTTTTCATCTACTTAATTAAATATCAAAGTTTACTTTCAGTAGCATATGAAATTTCCTTTTCTTAAGTTATTTACTCTAGGCATAAGTTCTTAAATTGGTAATGTTCTTTTAAAGATGCTTTTAAGTAGATATTAATATCTATGGGATAGAAATTTTCTAGTTTAGGTTAAATCATGAGCTGGAGACTTCTTTATTTTTAGTTATTAAAATATATACCATTGATTTCCTTGATTAATACTCAGTTTTGTTCTCTGGAACATGGCTCATATAATTTTGATCTTAAATTTTAGGTATAATTCTATGCTACACTGGAGCTTTCCATCTTGATAATCATGATTTTTACAGTTTCACATGTTATGAACTTTCTTATATTTGAACCTGTATACTGTAATGAAATAGATTATGGCAGAATTTATTTAAGTAATTCAAACGAAAAAGAGTTTTTTAATGTAGAAAACCTGACATGTTTTAGATTTTTAGGTAGATATCTTTTTAGTTTTTTTGAAAAGAAGTTCTCCTGGTTTAAGCAAGTGAATGGATTTTTGTCTATCCAAAATAAGAGTCTAAATATTCCTATTGCACTCTTTTTAACTTTTGCTGAAGTCATTCATCTTGGCCTTTTTCAATAGAGCTTCTTGCTTCTTACAAGTGCTAAAGAAGCAAGAATGACTTACCTACACTCAAGCAACTTTGATTTATTACCTGCAGACAATTAAATTGCTTTGTTTGCATTCTTGGTTTGTTGGGCTGTGAAAAATCTTTTCGACAATGAGTAGGGTAGATAGCTGTAGCAGCCTTCTCCCACTTTGTTGTTTCCTTGGGGTGAAGAAAAGGGCACATTTGTTGACTTTTAGTAATTATGACATCAATAGCCTTGCAAGAGAATCTCAGAGACTACAATAATCTATGCATGTAGTTCTCTACTTTTCATGAAATGTATCTTTTAGGATTTTTCCAATAGATAAACATTTCCATTATTCACCTTTCAATAGTTTCAGTCCAATTCTTACTATTTAATCTTCTTGATGTCTTGGGCATCCTTTAAACTTAATGAATGCATTATGTGAGAGCTTTCATAAGTTATCATGCATTACTGGGGAAGTGTGGTCAGCATTTACATTCCTGTGCCACATCATTGGTTTATCTTCACTGTTATTGATTCATCAGTTATTGATTTAGAATTCTTTTCTCTCTCTGGGTAAGCATTGTAATTCTACCAGAAATTTAAATAAACAAATGGCTTATGATTATTTGATGAAATCTAGATAGTGAAAAATTTTACAATTTTATGTTCATAGGAGTAATCATTAGGCCAATTTTATGCTTATATCAACTTACTTAACTGCAAATTCCTAGGGCACAAGTATTGGTCAATCACTTTCTTGTTTTTTCATATATTACACACATATTGAACTTGGATGAACAAGTTATCAAGTTACAAATTATCTTTGCTTCTTCTATTTAACAATTTGATATGAAATGCATGGTATTTCCTCTGATCATATAATATTCTCTTCAGTGTATTATAATAACTAATTACTACTACTTCATTCAAAAACCAGTGAACTACAACATCTTGAATCATGAATCTATTTGGGATTTTTTATAAGGTAGGCAAATTGAATTTTACATTATGTAGAAGGTTATGAACATGAACCTTTGCAATGAATTTAGAATAAATTTCTTCATTTCTTAGAGTAAGTTTCTTGGATGCTATGAAAAATTAGTTCCATAGTATGTACTTAGGAACAAAATTCATGAAGCTGTAAGAAGAGGAGCTGGTATTAATATTCTGGGAGACAAATGCTATATTATTTTCCTACGTTTTGCCACTTGTATTTTATTCGTATTTACATTGCTTGGAGGACGTTATGCATTCTCTATTGTCTACCGATTAAATTTTCATCACCTGTACCAGCTTTATTTCTTGTTATTTGCTGTCCAAAAGGTCATCATCGTGGTGGCTTATTCTGAAGTATGTAGAATGGAGATGTGTTGCTATTGATTTTTTGCCAAATGTTCTCTTAATCTTGTGAAATTACAGCTCTGTTTTAATTATTATGGATTGAATGAGTCACAGCCAGTTCTTGAATTAATTTTAAGTAAACAATAAGTCAACAACAATAGGTTTAAAAATTATACTTTTCAATATTTTAAGATTTTTATAACAAATCAAAATTTTGAATGCTTTCAGAATACGAGGTTTTCTTCTCCCCGTAATCTTTGAGATATTCAAGTCTCTTCTCAGTTTCATTGCTTGTAGCTTTTACTCAGGCTGAGGAGTGAGATATTGATTCCTAAGAGGTGACTGTATAAGAGAAGTTTCATTATTAAATGGCTTTATTAGACATTTTGGCGATTTTACACCAAAAATTAACCACTCCAACTAATATACAGAATTCTTGCTGAGAATTTTACTTTTGAAGAGAAATAAAATAATGAAGTTAATATTTGTTATTTATTCAAATACTTGGTGACAATTTTCGTCTAGGTACTCTTAATCCAAGATTTATTTACATCAGTTGGTGAGATAGTGGTAAGAACAGCCAAGAGGAGGGTTGCATGGATGCCTAGCTGAGTTAGGCATCTTTGTTACTTTTCGGAAGAAAAACAATACATTTGTACTAAATTTGCATCTAAAAACAACCTCATGATAGAGAAATTAGCCTTGAAAGATTCTGCTTAATTTCTAATAAATATATGCATCTTAAAATGAATACATCGAATAATCAAATATTTTACCTATTAGGTAATAAAGCGACATTGCAGGTTTGAATGGAGCTTAGCTGAATATTGCTGTAAGTTTTGGATGTCTGAGAAAACTCACTTAATATTAATTAAACACATTAAGTATAATTATTACGTTAAGGTTTGAAGAAAACTTAAAATAGTGAATAATACTCACAATCAGTAAACAACTACTATGATGTACAAAGTATAATTATTTTTCCTTCGTCTCCGCTAATATCGGAGGTAAAAATTTTCTATTACACTCAAAAATTACTATCAAACAATTTTTAACCTTTGCAGTCGGAATATAACGTGATAATGGCTAAAAAATTGATGTAAGACTTCCGACAAGGTAGCGCGACTGAATTAGGAGCGTCCGTGATGCTCATTCCGGACTCAGCCACGCTGTTGAAAATGTTCGCTATTTTTCCAGGATAGCCGGTGAGTAACAGTTTTTCTGACCATATTTAATAGTCTAGGAAATTGAAGTGATGTGAAAGACTTAATTGTTTGGCATCTTTCTTTTTTATTGTCCTTATTTTAAATGAAAAATTGGCGGAAAAAGTTGTTCGCCATTATGATTTGTAAAATGAACAAAGACATCTTTCGACGCAAAAACTATGATAATAGTAACTACTAGAATACTGAATCCCAAAATTTTCAACAGCGACTACATTGCAAAGAGCTAGAATGTTTTCCGAGGAAAACCGACACGCTTTACTGTGAAGATTGGCCAAGATTGACAACCTTTATCTTTTTAAGGCGTTTAAAGAACGAAATTTGACTCGATGCTGGTCAGCAGTCTTCGATTATAGCTCATTGCGGTGGGTGCACTATTTCCAGTTAAGTGAGATTAAAGGAGATTCAGTGGTATTCAGAAGCCGCACGGGTTAGTGGTAGTAAGCTGCTTCAAAGGAAAAACTACTGTAAAAAGTAATTATTTTGTACTAATTTAATGTATATTTTAAGCTATAGTCCGTTACTTATCTTTTAATTGCAGAGAGTATTAGTCCTAATTTAGTGGAACGCGGAATGAGAAAATAGTGGGCGAAGATGTCTCGTGACCTTAACCCTTAGTTAATCGCACCAAAAAAGTTCCTTAATTGGTCGCGTGGGGTCAATATGACCCCAAATTTTTTTGAACTTTTAAAATGCGGGAGCAAAATATGACTCGGAGTATGTATTTGAAATTGTGAGAATACGGCGATAAGGCCAGAAAACAGCAGAATTTCGCGGATGTTATTGTATAGCTTAAGGTTTATAGAAAAGATTTAAAGAAGAGAGATTATTCTATTCTTCAATAAAACTGTTTTAATGATCCGTTAACTCGTGCATTGTGTTGACTACTAATTTTTTTTAGCTATCAGCGTACCTTCATATCAGTCGAAACTGGTGATTTAATTGCAGAATTATTCGATAATGAATTTGATGAGAGGTTCGAAACATTCTCCAATCGCCGAATATGCCGGTGGAAATCGGGCCAATGCCTCGAAAGGAGAAAGGAAGCCGCGGATTACCGATCTAAAAATAACTCACCCTATCACCCCCCCTTCCCATAACAAACAGTTGAATTTATACCCCACATTTTCTTTTTATTATGCAAATACCGTCTGAGAATGGCTGCAGTCACCGAAATGCGCATTGGGTGTTTCCCAGAAGATCGGTAATACGCGGTTTCCTTTCTCCTTTCGGAAAATTGGCCTGATGATCCCCGGCACGTTCAGCGATTGGAGTTTATTCATTAAAAGCCGAGTTACAATTTCGCTTCTTTCAACGAAGAAATGAGAGCATCGAGAATTGTAATGGAGGATGTAATCATGCTGATCCTTATCATGTATTGAACTGATAGCTGTAGTAATATAATTAATGGTGGTAGATTGTAGAAGCCTCTTGTTTATGGTATTCCATTGCTAAGTAATTTTTAGCTCCGAATTTACATAGGAAATCAAACATGGCATGAATTGTACTACGGGTGGAAGCGCTATCAGTTTCCAGTTACAGATGAGAGCACATTCTTACCTTTGAGAATTATTTAAGGAAGTCTTCGAAATCTCTCCCCGTTTACTAAGTTGCATTAATATTTCATTTTTCCCTGTGTAAGACACAACCTTCTTCCTCTCACCTGAAAGCAGGCATCCAGTTCTCCAAAATAAAGATTTTACCACTAAATACAGAACATAACCTTTATTAATAAACGTTTAATACATATCGGTCAAATAACATAAGTACACAGACCATTAGCAAAGAGGATTCAATCTATCGAACGGTCAAAGTCAGTGTCATAAATATTAAGTCGGTGATGACCACCTTCTTGAGGCGATGAACAATCGGGTCAATTATAAAATACGTTACGGAAGACTTCTTGTGCTTCACCTCCCTCCTCTCATGGTCTGCCATAGGTTCCAGGGAGGTCGATGAAGTCAACAATGTCAACTTTTCGTGACCTTACGAACTCTCCAACCTAAAGGGACGCCCCATGGAGTACTAATGTGTGACGCGATGACAAGTGAAATGGAAGAAAACGAGCCAAGGACAAGTATGCTCCCTCGGTTCTTCTTTGAAGAACTGATCGTCAATTATCTTCGATGAGCACACGCATTGGAATACTTTCCATAGACTTATTTCACATTTTATCATGGAAACAGGTCTATAGATATAGGAACATTTCGTTAAGAATCTTTGCGTCAATAAACCTCGAAAGCAGGTGAGGTAGAGTTTACAAAATACAAGGAATCAAAATAAGAAAGAGAAAATATTTTGGCGCTGTAAGAGATTTTGCGCCGATTTAAATTCCGTTTCATTAATGTTGAAGGTTAATACTTTACGGTAGTTATGGGAATTATTAGCAGCAAAGATTCAGATGATGCGGCAATTTAGTAAATCGCCGATAAGATACGGGAAACATCATTAGCAAAAGATGAAGGGAAATCACTTTATCTGCATTTCTTGTCTGTGGAAAACAAAGCTACTTCGTCCCCATATGAGTCCTTTCTCTAACTTCATCCGAGAAACAGCGCACTGAAAATCATCATCACAGTTCTGCAGATTGAAAGGTAAATTGAGAGAAATTTGTCACGATTTCATTCGATACAATCTTTCAATATGCTGACGATCAATTTACGTTTCAAATGTCAATAAGTAGCGTCATGAACGCATTCCTCGGAGATGTTATGGAAGCTCTTGGTGCGACTAGACGGGGCGCTTCTTGTCTTCCGGAGTTCCCCAATGCGCCCAATGCTGAATCAAGTTGAAGAGGGCGTCGCCCGGACACTCCGTGTCTCTCACTTGCCTGTGACCCATGAGAGTATAGTTGGCACTAATTTTACCAATGTCAATCCCGTAGTTGATAAGTCCCTGCACGGCGTTGAGCATACCATCGTCGGGAAGAACGGCTGAAAAAAACATGGAAAGTGAACTTAAGCAAAACTACGGTGCATTAGGTTTCTACTACTGTTAAGGATGGATTTCATGATACCTATTGTAGGTTATGAGTTAAATTTGATCGCTTAAAATGTTCATAAATATGAGAAAAGAGCCGAAAAGAATTTCAATTGCATCTCTTATTTGCTGAAACTCGTATAGTTACAATTCAATAATAATTACATAGAAAAATTAGATACAACAGTGAATTCTTTGAAGGGATGAGGTCTTAGTTAATGAGAAAATCTTGAAGTGAGTAAAGCATTCTACTCCAAAGGAAAATTTGTTTCAAAACTTGTTTCAAACTGAAAGAAATTTGTGTAGCTACTGCTTTAAAGCACAAAAAATATAAGGATCGAGTACAATTTCTGCTCACGGAATTGACGTAAGAAGAACTGATGACTCCTCATGAATTACTTTTATCAAGTGCACACCTATTGGTAATAAGTATGTAGGTTAATTTTAGGTCTTTATATTTTTGTTAGCAGTGGAAGCTTACGGTTAATTTGAAAATAGTGAATTTGTCTGTTCTTTTTATTTAAAATGCACAATGAAATGGCAAATTAGTGTAAATTTCATCGTCGAATTCCTATGATAATACTTGTTTCGCTCTTTTACTACCACACAAAATCTGACTGTCATTTTTATTGCGACAAGAAACTGCGCCAAATGCTCATATATTGTAAATCATTCCAGAGGAGTCCTTACTGATTTTAACGGCGATGTCTAACTTCAAAGAGTGCTTGGTCATTGGTGTGTTTTATTCTTCCTTTCCGCCGCCGAGTGCCAAAAAGAATGAAGGCATGAGTATGGAAATTGACTTCGGAATCTCACTTGTCATCAGTCTCATAAAAATTACATATCATGTCTTCCAAATGTTATTTACTTTGTTTAATACTGAAGTTTTCAACATGATTTCTAAAACCACTAGCTATACGAAGTTAAAATATTGAAATGATATAATGAACAACAGTATTTGAAGAATTACGAACATAAATTTGCAACTGGTCGGAAAGGTGCTCTTGTATACTATAACCAAAGGAAAACGAAACCAAAAAATAAACAAAATTCACTTTTAGAAAGTTGAATCGCCGAAACGAAAAATGACGTTACAGTGATCATTGGCGAAGTCAAAAATGAAAGCTATTTGATCTTCTATCATTTCATACCCTTGATACATAATGACGATAGTTCACTCTACGGGAATTTACGTAATGAGGTAAAGAGGACTGTGCACTTACTTCTGAAGTCGCCGATGAGGCAGATTCCTATACTTCTCTCGTTGTATCCAGGGGCGTGCGCTCCCCGAGTATCCCAGCCACGGCCTTCCATCGTAAGACCATTGCACCCAATGCAGAAACTGAGGATGAATGAGCAATAAAAATCTATCACCATGCTTTTTACGAATAGTTGCTCGAATTATTCATAGCAAGACTTCTATTTCGACACTTTTAAAAGATCTAGGTATAAATAAACCATCTAAATTTGAGTTACTGAGCAATAGTGCAAACATTTACTGGAGCTCTTCGTAAATTTAGGTTTTCCATCTCAACCGTGATTTTTCCGGGGCAGAGAATCTACTATTAATTTATTTCGTTCCGATTTTATTGCAAAATATCGGTTTTTGGTTAAGATTTTAGATTCAATGTCTATTGATTATCTATTCCGATGAATCAAGACGAGATTGAAATTTTGACTCGAGTTTAATCAGTATCTCCAAATGTTAGTTCAAGAATAAATTCATCAAGCTCCGGGTTATATTTAAAACCTTACTCATAAGTTGCTAATGATTGAGAATATCCTCTCAGTTCCAATCTATTTATCTATTTCTATTTATTTACGGATGATACTAGAAAATGATAATACTAATTGACAAGACTTAGATAAGCAAGATTTTTCTTCATCCTTTAAAACAAAAGACTGCACCTGTAGCCAATGTCATTCCATCCGCGATCGTTTTGATGAAAACTCTGCATCCCTCTCATCGCTTCCTTGCACGCCTCACTGGTATTGCAGTATCCAGGGATGTACGTGTGGTGTATGAGCACGAACGGCACGGGGACCTCATGCATTTGCTCTGGTGGTGATTTGGGAGGTTTTGCTCCCCATTCACTCCTTGAAATGATGGGAAATGAGGGAGTGGTTGTCGATTGAGCGACTACGTTATTGTCTATCATTTCCGAATCGTTCAGCGCCAGAACAGCACCTGCAAAGAAGCGAGATGAATGACAATTTAGTACGTGTTGGATGTACATACATTGTTAATTTTCCACCCAAAAGGAGCGAGATAAATAATCACTGCCACAGCAGTCTTATGTTATGGTACTGCTCTTAAGATTTCCATGTTATTCTGAGTTTTTTTTACATGTTTTAGCTTGCACTATCAATACGTTTTAGCAGATATTTGGATTCCCATTCTTTGTGGGTGTGTTCCTGCTGCGGATTTTATTCCTAAGATAATGTCTTAGAATATTCTATACATCCACAATTTCTAAACTTTTTCATTTCTATTTACCTATACATTATTTTTGTTATATTACTATAAATGACTATAGTTTAGATGGAGGAAGAGACTGAGTCTCAAATGAGTCTCAATAAAAACCTTTAAACAACTTTTACAATATAGAGGGAAAGAAGGATAAATAAGCTTCTAAGAATGTAGGCCAGTGAAGGGTATGTCTAAAATCGGTTCATAAGAGTAATGAAAAAAAATTCTTTAATTTTGCAAATGGAAAGTTAAAAATATCCAGAGAAATTTATATCGAAAGATTTATCGAAGCATTATTCTCTAAAACTATAACAGAAATTAATTTGAAGGTATGTTAAATGAGGATAAATTGATATTCGTATAAAGAAGAATCTAAAAACGAATTATTTGATATTATTACATGGTTATTAGCGCCAGCTCTAGGCAGTAAGCGAGGTTAGCAAAAGATCGTAAGGCCCTGAATTTGATTTCCTCTATTATTATATGGAATGGTAGACAGAGGGACGCCATCGAAGGACTTTTCATAAAAGCATATAAGTCCCTGGGTTTCCAATACATTCATGACGACTGCTCCTTCTTAATATAATGTAATTTGTAGTAATCTTAATTACAACTCAGTGATCAACATTGTATATCTCTAGGAGCAAAATTTTTAGAGATTGCGCTAACTTACATTTGATCTTAAACAGAATGTTCCACTGAAATAACATGATAAGAGTTGAGAAAAATGCCGCACGTGGAAGGAACGTTATATTTAAGAGCGAGAATGTGGATATTGTGAATGAAAATATTAAAACCAGTATTCTCCTTGAAAATAAAGGATGCATGGTCACTATAATTATGATTAGAACGATTACGCACGCTTCCTTTTCTTGAGAATTGGATACTGAATGCCGTGATATATCTGAAGGATAAATCGTTGAAAATAATATCAATATAGATTCATTCATTACCTTCTCTCATGGTATTGCTTTGACTTGTTCCAATTTCATCGTAAATCACGCTGCAGTAAAAGGGCTCATATAGTTTGCAGTGGATACATCTTAAATTAATATATAATTTTCCATTCACCTCTCCCTCTTCTAAAACACAATCCCAAATTTTACGATTTAAACAATTTGTTTTAGGATCTCCGGCCTTTGGAGAAACTTATCAGTTGAGCATTTTATAACAAATAACATAGTCCTAGTAGTTTCTTAGTCTAAATATAATTCTAAAGGAGAAGGCACATATTTACTTTTAAAACAAAATATTAAGTTATTACTGCTTATAATGTCTTTTCATCAAGTTTTCGTTTTTCAAATATCAGGAAATTGTAGTAGTCTAGTCTACTTAGTCTACTAAGCATCACATGGAGAAGTTGCAGTGACTTTCAGATTCTGCTAAGACTTCAGAAAAATAAACAGATAAGTATGTCTCAAAACAGAGAAAAAAATTGTAATTGCTACTTTAAATTGTAGTGATGCTACTTTAACAAAATGAAACTAGTAGCGACTTAAAAGTAACACCTCTTATAATAAAAATTTTCTACTGCATTATATTTAATTAATTTTTATCTTTCTACCTTGCCTTGTTTGACGACCGTGCGTCAAAATGACAATACGATAACCCAAATGTTCCGTAATTGTTAATATGCTTAACATTTATAATGCTTACGCCTTTATAATGCCATATCTTCTGCAAGTTAAACAAGAATGAGTGATAGAAGGTTAAGTAATTGTAAATACTATCATAGTAAAGAAACTCTTACAATGTTTCGATATATGATTTAGAAAATTAATTAATTTGAATATGTGTTTAATGGAAGAGGAAATGTATTATGTATTTGATGGAGATGAGAGAATAGACGAAAATGACGATCAAAATATGATGGAGATATAACAAATTATTCCCTTTGAGTAATTGCCGAAAAATAGTCAGGATGATAAAGCTTAAAATCTTTCTGGCAGTATTATTAGTATCTGTTCTGATGCCTTCGGAATTTCTATTTTGATTGGAATAACCCCGGCGTATCGCATCAGCATCATGAAAGAATCGCGCGGTTTTTCACACTTGTTTAACGCCTCTCTTCGTCGGCGCGGGACCACAAACGAAAGAGAGCCAGGCCTAAATGGCTCTGATAAATTTACGATGATGGGAAAACCAACGCTTTGCTCTAGCGATAACTCTCTTTTTTACCGTGGATCAAAGAAGTTACTGCTGCGTGTTATTTTCGCCTAAGTTTTGCCGTAAGATATGATACATTTCAAAACCTGCCCTACATATTTATGAAATATTAAATAAATGGAAAATAAATCTAAAAACAAAAAAGCAGCTAGGATTTAACGAAATATTCCTGTATATTTAATTGCAGATCAATATCATCATTTATAGCATGCCCGATTTCTAAAATAAAAGTATGTCTCGGTTGTACATTTTGTAGACTGAATTAACCATGCTTTTATATAATGAGGTTATCTTGGAAAAACCTTGAATGCAGTTAATAAATTAAAGAGAATGTTTGAGTTGGAATTTGCGTTAACAGAGGAAAATGAAAAGGAAGGTAGTGATGATAGTAATCTGACGAATATAAAAGTAGTGATAATTCTTTTCTCGATAAAATTTAGCGGCAGGAAGGGCATCCGGCCTTAAAAATCGGTTCAAATGCTAAATACATCAAAAACCCTCAGCCGACCAGTGATGGGAGTAAGGCTCAAAATAAAGAAATAAAAGTGGTTATAATCTGCCAATCCCCACTTTAACCTAGCAATTGAAATCTCTGCCTAAGTTCAACTCTGGATCTCCGGTAGACTTTGAGAAATCGGGATTCCTTTCCTTCAAATAATATTTCTCATTTCAAATCATAATTCCCCTTTCCGTACCTCTACTTCGCGGGAGACCTTTCAAATCTTCCGTCAAGATACAGTCCAAACAATTGAATCATGAGCCCCGAGCTACTTCGCAACTGCCGCGGATATGAGAAACATTTAAGGACTAAAACACAGTAATTGTCTATCTCTCGGATTGAAAGGCGAAATTATAGCCTATTATAAAAGGTAGAGTTCTTCACATGGTCATTCAGCTTGTTAATCTACCTTACCTTTAGTGTAAGAGATCGGCAAATGGAGTTGACCTTGTGTTGAGAGCCTCGGCCTTCGGTCAAAGAGATTCCTCCACGATACGTCTCGAGCGACCACTGGCGTCTCGTTGACTGAATAAAACTAAGCGCCAGCCGTTGTGAAAACGTGAATGGAAGTGAGGGATTCCCCTACTCTAGGAAATATACCGGTTCATAGTGAGTCAAGCTCGATTAAGCAACCGCTTCCGAAAATTCTCAAAGGATGCCGTACGACTGCCTGGTTATTGAAACTACCGACATCGGGGATTGTGACTTATCCGCTCTCTGTACAAGACATACCGAATTTACGAAACAACCAAAATGATCGGCTGTATGACTGTAATGGCTGTATGATGAGGAAAAGATTCATTATCATGATTTCGCAAAATATACTAATGCTACAATGGAGAAAAGATTTGGAAAATGATTTTCAATCGTAGTTTCAATTACTTGAATTTTGATAACGTTGACTCAGCTCATTTGTTGGAGGTACTCTACGTATGGATGAATTGAATTGAATGAATTCCTTCATCTTCAGACGTTAAGCGTATGTTCAAATTAGAAAAACCTCATGACCTTAATCTACATAGGGCTGCGGTTTATTATCATTTAAGGGGTCCGGATAGTCCAGTGGGTAGCGTATCTTTGGAATAAGCATTCCCGGGTTCGATACCGAGTGGGGCTTTTATTTGCGAAAAGAACTCAGTTGTCGAAGCACTTTTTATCACTTATCAGCTATGATTCATTCTTCCTGTCGATATAGCTTTTCTACCCATTATCTTTGACTTGACTGTGGAAAGAAATACGCAGTATCATCCTAAGGTAGTATTTTTTATTGATTACGGTGAATGGTTCCTTTTGTATCATAAAAACGTAATTTTAATCATGTAAACAAAAATACAAACGTAATTGTAATCATGTAAACGTAAAATTACGTTTGGGATGAGAATTTAATCACGATAACCTAGAAAGAGCTTTCGAGTATTGTAATCTTTAAGTGAACGATTAAGATTTTTACACATCTGATAACAATATCTGGCTCAATAAAATTTTTATGATCGCTATCATCATGATTTATAAATATTGATTTTATTTTCCAAGTGGTCCATGACCCCAAAAGAAGTACAGTACACTATTACGGATATGCCTTAAATAGGAGAAATCAAGAATAAGAATTAATATTCAAGAATAAGAAAGGATTCCTTTTCCGTATTTTCACCAATATGATCGGAAAATTCTTTCGATGGTAAATGTAATTGTATTATCTTTGTCGATTGAGTTAAGCAGCATAATTCAAATTATAGATAATCTAGTCATATTGTAATATATCACTGAAATTTTAGACTTAGTAAAAATTATAATACCGTCCATAAGATTTCAACGTAGGTCTTAATCATTCGGATTTGAATTTTTCGTATTTAAATTATCTTATTAAAGTGCGAATTAACCAAGTAAATAAAATTATAAGGAATGTTTTTGAGGAGAAGAAGAAATGAAATTTGGTATTCTGAAAAGTTGATTCCATGAATTTTAAAAATCGTCTTTCTTTTACGTCGCATAATGTATAATTTTGATTCATTTAAAAAATTCGTAAACAGAAATTTTACGCGTCATAAACTTGGGGGTTCAGGCAGATAGTTACCCTAATGCTATTTATTTTTTAATAAATAAATCAGAGCAAATGTGAATATTATTAAATTGGAAAATTTCTTTCTTTCGTTTGAAATCAACGAACTTCGTAATTTCCATAAAAGTTTTATTTGAAATTCGGTGCCGGTCAATAGACCTACCATGTACGAACTATTATACTTCTCATAGTATGATGTAAGTAATATTACTGTTCTGTATTGCTATACGATCTTAGGGTAATATGATGAGGCAAAATAAAATTCTATTCAAGATAATCATTAAGGTATTCCTAATAGATAGAAAAACATACAAAAATTTACCCTGTATTCGTAGCATTTTCGCTTTGTTTATCTCTTTTGTTTGTTAGAACATTTTAAAAGTTACAAAAGTGAACAGTCTTTTAGAAACCAGAGTCCATTTCGCTGTTTTATAGAACAAATTCATTTTATTTTTCCATCTATTTCAATCTAAAATTCGTAATTGCCCCTATCATCTTTAAAGAACCAATCATATTCGTTACCGATGGCTAAAATATTGAAATGAAGTACATTTGATAACCAGCTGCCTTATTCTCTCTAATCAATTCACTAAATGGTGCTTGCAAAAAAATCCAGGCAAAAATAAAATATTGTTAATTTCTTAGCTTCCCTGCGTTAGTAATAGTTAAGATCGTGAATGCGAAGTAGCGGGTCAAATATGTGATGACAAGAATTTAATTGGACAAATATCAGAGAATTAACGGGAAAACCCACTCCCCTCCTCTATAACTGGCTCGAGTCAATTACCGAGCTACTGCATCACTTTAATTGATGTTAAACTAAGTAGCAAGCAAAAAATTTGCGGGAGCCACGCGATACTTTCTTTGATTCGATCATTCTGGTTTTCCCTCTCCGTATTTTTCCTCCTGTGCATACTTTTACAGATCGATTGCAAGAGAAGAAATAAAAAGGTCTAACGTTAGACTGTATCACGCGAAGAAAATTTACACTGACCTATACTTATAGAAATACATAACGGCCTTCAATTTGATGCAAGAAAAAAGAAAAATTAATTTTCCGGTGGCTTTGCATTACTATTCAGCGCTGTACGTATTTTATTTAACTCCCATCAGCAACCTTCTTGAAGTTTATTATTTTAACCATATCACATAGTGCCTGCAGGTAGTGTTTGTCATCATTACTCAATATTTTTTTCAAAACAATTGTGGTAGTAATTAAAAGTAAAAGCAAAGGAAGGACCGTATGACTTTTTTACCATGGCCATTCCGAATTTTGTCTAAGATAAAATCTTTTCTTTTCATCTTCTTTAAGATTAATTTTACGAATACTTACAAACTTATGTGTATTAGGGGAATTAGGACAGGTTGTCCGGAAAGTGGGAGACCTGGGTTCGAATCCCAATCATGTCGATCTTTCACTACTGTTTCTCCTTAAGAGAATTGATTTAATCCATATACTTAACATCAAATCTATCATAATTTCCGGAAAACTAAAAAGATAATTTACTTAAAATATTTCGTGAATTTATGGCCTAAATTCAAGAAATTCACTCCCATTCCTTTGAAATCTTGGCCTGATAGTTTACAATCATATAGTTACACTTGCAAATGTAAGCTCTCAGTTCTGATAAACGTGATGAACTGCATTTCAAATGGTGACGCTGTCTCTAATGATAGTAAAAGAATATTTTGGAGGTTAAATTAATTTGAATCCGATCTTCATATTTTTTATTGATAGGCACTTAATCGTTATTTTGCCTAAATATTTCCAACGACTATCTACCGCGAACAATACCTCAACTTAATTACTGTAAAAGCTTCAGCTTTATTCTCACCCTGAGAAACTAACTATAGTCATTTCGTAATAATTACAGCTGCCACCGGTAAATTGAAATAATATAATTAATATTGTTCGTTATACATTTTGGAAGGAAGAATACTGCTGATGCATATGTTTGAAACATCAAACCGATAAGAAGAGAAAAAAATTGCTTAAGAGTTTATCTAGAAAATTTTCGAATTTTAAATCAAAACAACTTTTCAAAGGATACATCTAAGGTTTCACTCGAAATTTTGATTTTGAAACTTTCTGTGTCCATTTTTTCTGCAAAACTGGACAAAAATAAAATAACACTTGTCAATCTAGAGCTAAGCCAACTATTTTCTGTCGATAGAAAGTTATAAAATTATTTCGCTCTTTAATGAGAGTTATAATAATAGAAATAATTCAGAAATAATTCATCTCCTAAAATCCTGTTAGATTCATCGGAATAGAAACCATCACAGGTTCTTCCTTTTCCAAACACCTTTACGTACTTTCCTAAGTGATTATCAGAAAAGTGAGCTAATCTGCCGACCTCGACATATAAAATGATAGCCGCAAAGGTGAGATAAGGATGATCCACCTAAGTGGGTGTTAACATTTTTTTGCCCTGTTATCTTGGTTAGGTGACAGATGTAATCTTTCGCGAATCATTGCGGAAGATATGAAAACTGTGGTGTTTTTATGATGTATTTCTGGTTTGAAGGATGAAACCAATAGTAACAGTTTTGGTGATCCTTGAGCCGATTATTTCTATGGGGAGACGGACATTTTAGGTCTCGATCGGTAGATTATATTTCTCTCGGGTAGACGAGCAGAGGAAATTGGTAGATTCATATCAGAAAGATAAAATAAACAAACAACTGTGAGAAAGCCTGATGTCTTAGATAAGTCTGTCAATATTAAGACTTTGCTGATCAAATATATCTTCTCTTTGTTTATAGAAAGGAATTTTTTTGCTACCAAAAATCTGTCAAAAAATTGACCTCGAAAAAGATTGGAAAACTCAGAGCGAATAATAGCGGCGTTGAGATAAGAACTTCCGAAATTTTTTTCATTCATGAGGGATTTATGTAACTCTTAGTGAGTTCATGACTGTGGGCCTTCTGAGAATATAATACAGCATTATTCTCATTGGATGATATGTTCTTATATAAATCTCTATTTTTAATACCCATTCGCTTTTTTATGTTTTTACCGTTGTCACAATTTACCCTCGTGGTATTAATGGTGGAAAGGTGAACACAGAAGTTCTGGCAACACATCAAAAAATCAACTAACAATCTATTTAGGGGAAAATTATATCGCTTGATGATGACACGACTGTCAAAGCTGGTCGCAGTTTTAACTGTTTTTATTTTGTGGATTGTACTTATTCTATGAATTAAAAATAAACTTTCTGATGATACATGATTGAGTTTAAGAAGCACTGGTACAAAATAACGTACCGCATCAATACGATGGGATAATCTGAAAAGGTAACGATGAACACGTAATGGAAACTTTGATGCATTACTCTCTAAAAAAACTGGCGTAAACTGAAGTATTTGATAACATTTATGTAGGCATGGCACTCATCATTGAAAGGCATCAGAAAATGGAAGAAGAAAACTAATTTTATTAAAATTAATACCTCGTCTTCCATCAATCAAAATTTCGTTTAGATTAAGATGATTTTCTTCCTTCAAAATACTCATTCCAAGAAGAGTATAACAAATATTCTTATTTTGGAAGCTAATATGAATTTACACTCCATTCATGCAAGCAGTAACAAAAGAGATATATTTTTGATAAACTTTTTTATGAATAGCTATGAATGTTTTCCTTTCGATCCAAGGAATGTCTAAAAATTCAACTTTGTATGCAATCTGAAATTATGACAAAAATTACTTCTTCGATCATTGAATATTGTGATTTTAGAAATTTATCACTCAAATATCTGTCGAAAAACCAATGAACATTGTTGGATAAAAACCCACCTGTTGCAGTGAACGATGTAACTTTAAATTTCCTTTAAAATTCTTGTGATATGGGGTAGAATTTTTATAATTCGAGCTGTGCAGAAGAGCCGTTCTTAAACTATATTTTTTTATAACGTTCGCGAGAAATAGAAATCAACGGTCATTCCGTTGTCATGTTGTCTGAAAAATATTGTCTTCCAGTACATTCGCATGGCATGATTTTCTAACTTATATAGATGACAACTGAAATCACATTATTTTACACTGCTAAAAGTATTTTTGCCCAATATGTTGGAAAAGCTCAGAATGAAAAGAAAACATGCTCAGAGATAATTCGGTGTAGGATGTGATTATCGACAGATAATATATTAACTTTCGATTTTATTGCCTCATTTAGCAAAAATATTGTTTTAAGCAAATAAGCAGATATTTTAAGATTTTATAATCTTCAATCAGTACCCGTAAGTCACTTAACGCATCCATCCTAGGACTCTTGCGTTTGCTAAAATGTTAGCTGAAACTTTGCTAAAATGTCTCATTTTGCATGAAAATGCATTTCAGTTTATTGACTATAGAAAATCTCATCTATTATCCCACAAAAATTTACTTGAAATAAGATATAAAATGCTGCTCTCCTGAAGAGATATCTTGGCACCGATTTTTCTGGCGGATAGATTTTTAATTGTAACATTAAGCATATCTCTTGCTTTTGAGGATTATAAATGAGGCAAAGTTCGATAAAAGTTATATTAGAAAATTAGAGATGCAAAGAGAGGGTAAACTAAAATAAATTTTTGATGTTTTATGACACTGTGATATGGCACTCCATTTATCATACATACTCCCGCCTGCCTTTCATGCCTATCATAAAAATATGATGCGTTATCATCAAGGCATTATTTAATAGTAGAAGAATCAGAATAATTAATTTCTATAACTACAGGATAATTCTAGATCAAACCCTGAAATGAGTTTTATGTTAATTCAATCAAGAATGAGGTTGATTCTGGATTCCTCGATTACAGAGATGCCGATAACAGTGCTTTGCCGGAGGCTTAACTCGGTAAAGTAGACTTCGTCAAGAGAATAGCCAGTAGGAGCCACGAATAAGTCCGGAACCGATGTTACTTTATGCTTGTTAGACCTCATCTAGAATATGCATGCAGTCTATGGAACCCTGCACATTAGTATTGCGTTCGCGATTCCTTCACATGGGATGGAAATCGCAAGGAGATAAAATATTGGACCAAACCTGATCAATAAATTCAGAGAGAGTACGTTCTCGGAATATGTCGCAGATATGCATGATATAAGGCGCCATAAAGCATATTCTTGTACGTAACTCACGTAAGCGAATGCCTAATTACATCACTGAAACATTACCGTAAAACAGTAACAAGTTATTCAACAAATAAATTAAATCTTATTGAAAACAGGGGTGAATTTAACGAATGATATACGACATCATGAAGCACATACATGTGCTACGTAATTCACTTAAACGAATACCTAACTAACGAATACTAACTTCAGTAAAACAAAACTGTTAAACAGTAACAAGTTATTAAGTAAATAAATTAAATTTTTATTTAAAGTAGGGGTGATTTTAACGAATGATCTTTTAAGATTTTCGATATGTAGCAAATTTTTATCAAAGGATACACGCTTCTGAGATAAAATTTATTCGCCAAATTTGGTGAAAAAATTAGCGGGCCAATATCAAAGTGGGCCGCACTCTGGCCGCACTATAGGCCACATGTTGAACAACTCCGCTTCAGATTGACCAAAAAGACAAAAATGTTAACTTACTCAGCATGTACACAGTCCTGAGCGTGGCTGCCATCGCGTTGTACAACATCTTGATCTAACTGTTGAGAACCTTCAAGCTAACACTTCGTCACTGTCCACTATCAGCCGCGACACTTTTTCAAGGCAGTAGATAGCCGCACGTCCTCGTCCGAATCACCGGAACTCGTGAATGCTCCGTCCGCGAGTTATTCTTCTCGGAAAGTGACGACCGCGGCGCTCTTCCCTTCACCTATATATCCGAGAAATCGCCGTTGGAGGTCCTCCCCTTGGTGACTCCCCGAAGTCCCCCTCTTCGCCGGTCAGATTCGCTGCATCACAGCCTCACTCTCCCTCCTCCGCGACGTCACACCCCCATTTCTTTCGCTACGTCATCACTCACGCTTTTTTGGAGGTTTGTTTTCAATGTTTTCAACGAGGGGGAGGTGGGGAAGGATGTCCCTCTGGTGAAAACGCCGTGACAGATGGAAGGAGCATGACGTCTTTTTAGCGCCCCCCGTTTCATTACCATAACCAAAACAAAGAGTGTTTTCATGCGATTAGTCTGGAGATGCTACAGTGACATATGTTCACATATTCAGAATTTTGGCGGTTTTCACGGCTTGCAAAGTCTTATTTACTTTCTTTACATTTACTTCCTAGGCGTTTAATGAAACTGAAGATTAACCATTATTATTTTCATTTATTAACTTCTGTCTCGATGATAGCTTCTGAAATGCGAGTGATTCTGAATGCACTGTATATGGTCACTACTTGAATGTGAAAAAAAAGTTTGGTTTATGCAGGGATGATGCTACACCTACGTGGATTTGCTCCTTCGATTGCATTTTAGCTAGGTTATGAAAGCGATGGCAGAACATTTCATGTTGTCTAGTATGCCTCATTCCCTCTGCAAAGCTTTTGACAGCCAACGTAGAAGGGGTTTGGGGATCCAATCGTCCCTCAGGCTTTATATACAAATGGTGTCCTTTTATTGACTTATCAATAGTATTATTCTCATTATCAGTATTAACCTTAAAAGCACACGATGCAATCACTAATTCAACGCTCCCAGCTTATTCTGCTAATATCGTCTGTGATAGACGGAATATCTTCTCATATGCGATATGATTTTTTTTACCTTAAACAAAATAAAACACAGAATTTGACTTCGTCTTTTAAAATGTTAGTGGAAGGATTTAAGTTTTGAGTTCTTTTTATCAATCAAACCGGAATAATTTCTACCAGGTATCACTGGAATTATTTGATTAAGATAGTTTACATTAATATGAAACAGTGGTTGAAAGTGTGATTGCATCAAAACTGTTAATAATAACTGAGAATTTTCAGTTCAATCGAAAGCTTACGCGTAAGGCAATGATTTATTTTTCATATGATCATTGAAAGGAAGACCTCTCGCGCAAGTTTTCGTATAACATCTTCCAATAGCTATATCATCGCTAGGAATTTACCTTCAGCAGATAGGTGGATTTCCCAGAAAATGTTCATATCGTACAAGAAAATTTCATTGCTAAAAATTACCATTTATTTAGTGTTTGAAGTAAGTGGAATCAGGAATAAACTCTGAAAGCCTTGGCGATCAATTTATTCTGGTTTTACTTCATATTTATCCCACTTCCAAGGAGCTCATTTGCAAGGAATGGAATCAGGATAAACTTTCACGGGACTCTGTGCTCGTGGAAAAGCTCAAGAGGTAAAAGGAAGTGAAAAAGTCGTACTGGACTCGAATCTTCAACTATCAGGGCAGATATCATAAAGCACTAGGGCCCAAAGTTTTTACTCGACGAGCCAAATTAATCTTTTCCTAGAAATGGCATCAACAAAAGCTGGTTCTTTGACATTTTTCATGAGCTGCTGCAAAATTGTATCATTATAAGGATATCGAAAAAATCACGCAGAACTCTTTCTGTAGAAGTATAGAAGAAGTGTAAGTAGTATTTTGTTATAGCCTTCCGCGACATAACGCCAGTAATATTGAGTTTATCAAAGATAAATTATCACTTTTAAATATACTGAAATAGAAAATAGCTTCTTATCCAATCAGGCTGAAAGTAGACTCAAAGAACATAACATATACAAAGTCAAAATTACTCCAAAATTATTCTAAAATTATCAAGATTTTGCATATTGTCTCCGTCTCACGAGATCCACAAGTTGTTAGATAGTAAATGTCGAAATCTGCGAAACGCAAATCGAGGTTATCTCTTATAAGGACAACTTCAAAACTCTACTTGTATTTTTCTTATGAAATTATATTGAGAAATTTTCCTGGAAATATAAGTTG
Source organism: Pachydiplax longipennis (assembly GCA_036926295.1). Classification (NCBI taxonomy): domain Eukaryota; kingdom Metazoa; phylum Arthropoda; class Insecta; order Odonata; family Libellulidae; genus Pachydiplax; species Pachydiplax longipennis. The sequence continues at coordinate 27,577,264 of JAVFKF010000012.1, forward strand.
TGCAATTTCGGTTCAGAATTATGCTCTCAAGAGCTATAAGAACGTTAGAAAATTATCTCTGGTCATAGTGAATTCTATTTACAATAAGTGTAACACTTCCCAATACAATTAGCAGAATTTGATCCATAATATTGACTTAATTCTGTATACCTTAACCAATATTTTTATTCACTTCTTGTAATAGTAATATATGGACATGCCGGTTAACATCGCCGTAATGGAACAGAAATGTAATGAAGCTTCCATATGGATAATGACCATTCATTGTAATGACTATTTCATCGTCATAAGAATATAAGGTTTGATGCTATCAACGATTTAGCATTGATTTATTGATAATAATTTTTGATGTTCTACCATTTTGCAACCGTTATTGCATCCATATATTACTTGCAGAACCGTTTCCAACAATTAAATTTGAATTTCGAAAATTTTATGTCTATTTAACTATTATAAAAATCTTCCGCACTGAGATATGATTCTACAAACTCTTTGAATCGATGTACGTACAATAGCACGATTGGTAATCTTTGCATAACAATTCTCAATTATGTGTCAATTAGTCAATTGTGTGCTTAGAGGCGAAATAGATATTTGAATGCGTGACCTGAAGATTCAAGCTCGCTTTTGCAAGCGATCGCTTATTAAAAACTTATATGGAAAATTCCTAAGAACACTGAAACACTCCACCTATTACGCGGTATTCTATCCATCTCGGTCCCTTTCCCTAAAATGTCCCCTAAACGCATGTTGAAATACCGCTTAAGGTGCTTTGCTACCAGCTTAAAAGGTGGATTTTAACGTCCTCAGATGCAGTGTAATTTGCCATAGCTAAATCCTCTGTTTAAGTCGATATACCCGAAAGTATTAAAATTATTCTTCCTAATTGCCCTTATGGTAAAAAGAGCGAAAAATGACAAATTAAGTGACAAAGGAAAGCGTTGTCTTCCTATCAAACGCACATTATTGTTAAAAGAATGTGACGAGAAGGTAACCAGTATCACACAACTATTGTTCGCGGAAGCTCTACATACCTCAATTATGACCTCAAGTGAAGCAAACTAAAGAAGTAAAGTTTCGTTTTAGTTTTTAGGTTGCAAAGAACTTATTTAAAAATTAAAGAGCCGAAAAAGCCCTTCAATTATGTTTTATAAAGATAAAAGAAATAAAAGTATGTAATGTTCGGTTAAAACGCTATTCCGCTTACGACGTGGTTTTCACTCGATACGCTGAAAAGCGTCTTGACCGGGTTTTACTGTATTTAACTTTTAAAGTGCTTTCTGTGACTATCAAAGTGGTAATTTACTTCCAATCACTTCCCTTAATGGTGGATCCCCGGTTTTGATGAATTCCCTCAGAAAAAATATTAGTTGTACTGAGATGCGGCAAATGAATTTGGTTGCGATATTTATAAGATTTCTTTGCCAAATTACGATTTTTACTCTTATCATGATACAAAAAGTCGCTTGCATGACTATAGTTTTGTTATCTATTCTGTATATCATCACCAAAACAGTTCTTCTGCAGCCAATAGAACTAGTAGTGCTAACGCTTCGAGAACGACATTTTGGAATAAGTACAAGTAATTATCCTTACAAATAGCTCACCCCAATACTAACAGATAAGCTCCTTATCCCCTGATAACATCGATATTGATTACATTGATATTGTAACGAAATAAACAACTGTAAGCAATTAAAATCTATCAATGGCAAAGGCTTTTCTGATATGATACTCAAGTAGTGAATGGCTTGATTTTTCACTCAAATGGACAGATTCAGTTATCTTAAATCACTTCAATTAACTCAAATAAACACTAAAAAGAAAATACTACAAATATAAATACTGAAGGGAGATATCGAGGTATTTCAATGGAAATACATTTTTGTTGAAAACAAATTCTCGTGGAAGTAATCTAACAATTTATATGGAATTTATATTTTTTCAACCGAGGGGAACTGAAATACATGGGTGAATTTCTCAGCACGGGCAATAGCACATAGATATAATTTATTAACAGAAAACTTCGCTTCAGATATACGATAGATGAATGGGAATTAATCACTCTCCTCGGTTAAATATGTCATTCCCTTTATCCTGATTGGAACAATACCTCTATCCAATGCTTCTATTGTAACTCATGTCTCATATTCCATTCATAGGGCACTCGTTCAAGAAAAGGCGTCGATCATCGATCAAATTGAACGATAATATTCCATTGAAAAACTACAACTCTGCATCTCTAATCTTCTAGAATCTCATAAGATTGTCTAATTTTTATGACAAACAATATTCACACTCAGAGCGATATAACTGAAAGACATTCATTCATAAAAATTTTTAACACGACCATTGTTAGATTTAATTCTGATCCTTCCCATAGCGTAAAAGCTTTCGCACGCATTGATTATTTTCATAGACGTGATGAGACGGTAAATAAGGCAATTTTCTCACCTGTTTCCTCTTAGTATGCATCCAATCGCTGAGACGCTAGACAATTGATGCTTGAGCTTCTCTTTTAAGATCTTTTCATCTTAGTTATTCTTGAATTCGCAACAAACCATTTACCAACAATCTACGTCACGCCCACCCTATTTACCCATTCCAAATATTTTAGGATTAAATGTAGCTTCCTTTGATTCATCCACATTTTAGTGATTTCCAAAACCAGAATAAATTAAAAGACATTAAGTTAGCGTAAAGTACGCTAACATCTATCGAACTCATATGTTTCATAGAGTCTCCAGCTATACAAGGTGGCACAGCCGCCGAATCTGAATATTTGCATTATTTACTAGATTAAGGCGTTTTCTTTTTAATAAAAATACCAAAAGCGCGTTAGCCCCTACCAAAGAGAATAATAATAAATTAAACTTTAAATCTTCCTGCAACCATAGCTTACAACATGCCTATATAATTAGTTAATATGTTTATCATAGGAGCATTACTCATTTTTGATGTAGTCTCTAATTTGGAGGAAAGTGTCCTTTACTTCCTTTCGTTTCAGAATCAGTTTTTTTCATGGCTGTTATATTATGAAAGCTACCGAAGTGTGAATGATATTGAATAATTTGTCATATTGGTCTCTCCCTATTGATTGGCTTAATATATATTATTCGTTGGTCATGGTGCTACCCCTGCTGCTAGATAGCTTGGTTATGAAAGCATTGTCAGAACTTAACGCCTCTCATCCTACCTTGTAGTATGCCCCTCATTCCTTAAGCAAAGATTTCGGTAGCTAATGGTGGAGGGGTTAGGTTGTTGATTGAGAGAAAAGGTTGATCTGCCCAGCCTTGGGATTGATGACAGTACAGACATGCTAGAAGCGATCGAAGAGTAGTAGCTGTGCTGTTAAAAGTGTTTACACACCTGAGGTCATTTCGTACGTGGGCCCCCACCGGGAATCGAACCCGGGACCGCTTTTTCTAAAAGGTATTACCCACCTGGATATCCGAGAGCCCCTAGAAGTGCAATAAGAATAAGTTTTAAACTTAAAAATGTTAATATAGTGTAAAAAATATTTGGGTATTCATTTCCTAATGAGTTTCTTTAAGGATCTCGAGCCAAAAGTAGACGTCAAAAATCATATCGGTGGCCAGTGGTGGCTAGAATGCCGCAGTTCATCCCCCATTTTAACTTTGCATTTTATTTCGTTATTTATGTTTCTATGTCCTTATCTAGGTCAAAAGATATCTTAGGTGCACAGACGTAACGAAAACTTTGGGAGTCGCAGAATCAGAAAATTAAATTCTGCAATGTTTCATAAGTTACTTCCGCACTGGGTCATTTTCATTTATGCACGTACTCTACGTATTTATGTATACACTCTATAGGACGTGAATGAAAATATTCGAGGCCCAATCACTCGATCTTTCAACTTGATCGTTCCGTCTCGCTTAGAGAATCAGATTCGAAGGTAGATGACTCCCGAATTAAGACGGAATATGTAATTGAATGGCAAACACCGGAAACCCAAACACGAACCGTTTACCCTCACGTACTGGTTTCTCTTTCGGTTTATCTTTGAAACCGTGAGTTGTTCTCGTTTATCTCTCTTTGTCCGACTTCAGTTTTCAGGCAAAGAAAAAATGAAGTCTCCACAATTTTTTTAATTGTCCTTTGTGACGTAACCTTGTGTTCTAACTTATCCTCGATGTGTATTACTATACTATCTATAATTACAATCGCATTGCTCGCTCGCAGTAAATGCTCCATCCTTCAGAATGACAATACGCAAAGGATTGACGTTTATCTACAAATGATGAAGCACAGTGAGGGAATGATTTTAATTTACAAACATCGAAATAAAATTTTGCTCTGATTCTTTTAGTAAAGAGACCTCAAAAAAGTATGCGCACCTGAGGAAAAAATTTTCGTATGAATGATTCAATATAAAATTTATCGAGACTTCACAATACTAATAAAACTTGCCCTTGTTCCATATACAGTCGCAAGAAGTGCTTAATATAGTGGCTATTGACTTCAATACAATTATGAGGCAAGCGATCTCATTGGATAATTCGACTATGGTAACTTATACAGCAGTTTGCCATACTGACAGAGAAGTCCAGGAGCATATACCCAACCGATTTGATCACGTCTTGTAGGTTTAGAGGATAGAATCTAGCATTTATTTATCTCATGATGTCTCAATAAATTTAGCATCAAAATATTTATACTAGTAATTTTTGCCTGAATTATGTAAACGTTTTTGGTACATACTGTATTGAGAGATTATCTTCAAAATCAATCGAGAAGGAAAATGATTAATTTTGTCCAGTGAGATGGAGGTGAAATTTAAAAGATGTTTCTCCTTTTCTGTTATGAACGGCGATGGAAGAGGTTTTGTATTGATACTATTCCACATTTTTGGTAGATATAATCAACGATGAGTCAATGAATTCCTTACTTCTAAAATCTGTTAATGTATGTGTGTTGTCATGCAGAATATCTATCTACCTTTAGAATTAGCTAAGAGTTATTACGAATCTTAAAGAAAGACGCTTCGCAGCTTTCTCAAGAGATTTTTCTACGACCGGTTTCATCAAATCGTTGACATTTTAGGGTGAATATTACAATAAGAGCAACTCTCAAGTATGAGTTGAGATGGGGTGTACAGAGGGGTAAGTTTAGGGAAAGGGACGGGGTGGTTAGGGAAAATATGAAGAACAAAACAATGAAGAAGGAAGAAATACAGAAAATTGATCACAGAGCTCAAGATGGTGGTAGTCAATGTTAAATAAATATTAAATGTAAGATTTATTGAATCGCTTATCTTAACAATAAATAATATTGGAAACTGCATCGTCTTTTTCAAATTTAAAAATGTTTACTTCTTGTTCACGTAGTAGATATTTATATATATTGACCTTATTACCATTTTGGACTCAGTGAACATTTATGCTGCTTTTGGAAATCAGTCAGTAATCTTTTTCAACCATGGTCACTTTTCAGAACTAAAATATTATTAATGCAAAAATTATCGATTTTTTTACATCAAAAAGGGAGTAATTCTTGAAAGATATATTGAACATTATCATCCGACAAAATTTACCTACCTAAACTTAAATGTCATGCTTTTTCGTTGTAAATGTTAATAATATTACAAAAATGCCACAACTGCTTGAATTCATAAAAATAATTCGTTACGTTGGGCATACATTCGTAGCACATTACCTTAAGAAGCGAAATTAAGGATTCGACATCCATGTAAGATCACGGTTATGTACACGATGTATACTGAACTTTAATCTGACAATAAGCTCCACTCTGAGATTCTGAATAATTGCCTATCCAATTCCGATTATTTAGATGTTGCCTACATTCTTTAAGAGCTGCTTTTCACTTACAGCAAACGGAAGACCCCGCTAGTCTTTTCCCATAGCTCAACTTTTCCTTCGTATCACCCAGATGTACATAAATGAATTCAAGGTTAGTTAATTATATTGTGCCTCAATGCTAAAAAATTTCAAATTCTCGTCATTGATTCTCTGGGTGAAATGCCTTGAAATCAGTCATATTTCATTGTGATTTTCCTAATAAATGTTGAGAGGAGCCCGCATCTCACTTTCGCAACGAATATGACTGGGGCACAGCCGAACTGCATCTATCTATACGGGCTGAAGGGAAATCAAAATAGTTGTATTAAGAAGCTATAATAATATTAATAATCCTTTTCTTCCATGGAATATTTTAACCAAAATTCTGCATCTTAAAAACTTTATCATATATGTTCCATTTTGTTAGTCATTCTATCCGGATATTATGAAATTTTTACGAATAGCTGGTTCTTGCAACGTATACAATGATTCTATCCCAATATTATGAATTACCTATAGGCTATACAAAATTATAGTCACCTACAAAGCGGGACAGTTCGATTGCTTAAGTTCATTGCCAAACTCCTTTTGTACGTTCTGCGAATATGCAGGCTGCATATAGGCCGGAAAATTGCAGTAATTCATTCAAAAAACAGAGAAAAACAGGTATTGCACAAATTAGTAAATAAATGTAGGAACAGCTTTAAATCAGGATGTATAAACTTTGACAAGGTTAGGTCCTTGATCTACATAACTTTATCTCCAAGTTTTAAGTGCTGGTATCACAACAATACTCTTCAAACTTCATTCCTAGATTTCAAGCTAAGGAATTAGTTCCCCTATATTACTACTTCCTCTTATTTTAGAATGCCAAAGCATACATCTACATAATGCTGAATGCCGTTTTGATACGTTTAAAGTCAAAATCACAGATGCTGAGAGAATATCGAAAATGCGTTTGGATATTCTCTTAAACGTTATAGTAAATCTGATAATGGAACTCACTAGCAAAGGTCCACCTGCAATCAAGAACGGACCTAGAAACTTTCCAGGTGGAGAGGTTTAAGGTAATAATGTATCGTAACGTAACAATAACATTATTAACTTAAAAATATATATTAAATTGCTAAAACTCCACGCTGTCACGTAAAATCCAAATTATATCATGTTATTTTTTTAATCCCTAATAGTTCTTTGTTGAGTGTATCTCACGCCCTGGGCAAACTGCTGCTAAAAAGTGAGTTGAAAAATAGCTGCCTGCTTGATCTGCCAATGCCACAAGTGCTTTTCATATAAAAATCTGAACATTAGGAATATTTTCTTTGTCTTTGTATTGTCGACGATGGATTCATTGACAGCAAACAAAACATTAATAATTTTTAAAGAAAAGTTAACAGCAATAATATGCACACTCACTGAAACCTAGGAATAGACAAGATAGCACAGAAAACTTAGCTAGATAACTTTCGAACACCGAACATGTATCATATTTCAGTAGCAAAATGGGTAGTAATAATGGATCTCTATTTGGAATCTTGTTGGTAAAACTGAAGTAACCTTTTTATCGAAAAGTGTAATTCATAGCAATAAAGCTATTTCATGTCACCGTGAATTTAAAAAGGACTTTGAATATTCTGTTCCCGCAAGTCATTCACGATGACACTCTAATGGAAAATGTTTCCGGCCATTCAATAGAGTAACACTTCAGGACACGGTTTTTGAAATTCTCTTTATAGTTCAGGTATTTTCAAAAACTCTATAGCGAAACAACATCCATGTTCGCTGTATTGGAACCGCGACACGTAACTTTTTATGCGTAATTTCCTATGATATTTTTAGGTTCTTCGACATCAATATTTATATCGCTCTTCCACATTCGTGTAACTAACATTTATTAATAGACATTAAATTAATAATTTGGAAATCCGTCGATTGATAAAAAATCCGGAAAGATTGGAGCGATTTGAGTTCATCAACGTAGAGAAATGACGAATCATTTTCGCGAAGTCAAAGAAAAACTTTCTAAGGCTACACTCAAGATAAGCTCTTAGGTAAATAATCGAAGTTATTTTAACGCTCAAGATAACTTTTGAGTGGATGATTTTAAAAATAAACTTTTTCCGCGTACACGTACACGCAGATATTTTACCTTTCGATGATTTTGTAACAACGAGACAAATCTTATTTTATATCGCATCTTTTGATCTATGATGGGCCATCTCGTTTCTTCAAACGCTAAGCAAATGTTATTTTTTTCATGACTCTGGAAATTGTGAAGAATAAGTAATAAATCGAATAGTGTCGACTAAACTCTTTCATAAATACCTTTCAAGGCTGGTTGTTTAATCAATGATATTTTATTTTACTTAGGTTACTAATTAATCAGATTAAGGCAAATACCCACATAGCATTTTAATCAGGGGATTTTTTAAAACTATGAAGGGTGTAAGAATTACCAATGAAAAGATCCTAAAATTTCCTGCAGTTATATTTTATGGGTGTAACTTTTCACTTTTAAAGATTACAATGAATCTTCTCGGAGCACTTATTATAAGGAAGTGAAACACTTCCACATTTCACTGTATGAAAGTTGTCCATAATTTATTGAGAGCTCTACTTGTATAGCTGCTGATTTAATGTTAATTTCAGGAATGATGACCATTGTGAAAAATTTGACATACAGAAAAAAAAGAATTTAGTCATAGTCATGTTTGTTTGTAAAAATAATCAATGGCCATACTTGGACTTTCCATCTTAATTTACCCGTCTCATGCCTGAAAATAAATCGCGCAGAATATATCAGATATTAACAGTTTTTATCTGAGTAATTAGAGGCTTTAAATAAAATTGGTAGGGGAATCAGCGCTGATATTTCCTAATTATTAATCTTTTCTCAGTAAAAAAATCTCCTGTTTCCTTGCTACTTCTTCCCTAGCCGCTTTATACTCGAGCACATCTCGTAAATGGCTCAGTCATTCCGTGACAATACTATAACACGAACTTTCTTGGAAAAAATTATTATTATAATTTTGATTGAGTAGTAAGTCTGTAATCAAATTTAATTCAATCTAGTTTATATGTGAGAAAATGTTTCCTCCGGTGGATGTTTTATGTACAGTCGGCCCAGAAAAAATCGAACGGTGTACTACGTGGTGCATAAGATTGAGGGGTTTCAAATGTCCCTCGTTACCCCTTCCACCCGCCCTTCTATCACATTTTGGCAACACCGGAATTTTGCCTTTGCCGCGGCTAGGCCGGTGCGTGCCCATGTGCCTACGCTCCGTCCGAAGAGGAGGGCTGCTATTGCGAGGTCTAAAGGAAAGCGATACCAGCGATTGCTGGAAAATTTTCGGTAGATCGTAAGGAATTATATTTTAAAAGAGAAGTGTAAATTAGGAACAGATTTCTCTTCATTCTTTATGAGACCCAACATTTTTCCACCTTCATATAATTTCCGGCTGCATTGAATACTGAGGACTATAACTCATTTATAAAAAAAATATTAATCGTTAAATCGAAGAAAAGAAGTTAAGATTCTGATTCCGACAAATTGCTCTTGGATGTCCTGGCTCTGTCAGAGTTTCCAAATAGCAAGATGTGAATCCTGAAATATCATGTTTAGATTACGTTAAATTCGTCAGAATTTAGAAAATCCATGAAGATTCAATCAGTAAGAACCCATTGTTTTTAAAAAGTCGTTTATCGCAGTTGAAAGACCATATGATATTTTAAAGCAAGAGAGGGTACGAACTTGCTGAACCCATATTTATACAAAATAATGAGGTAAAATATTTATGCTATGATTATTCCAAGAAAATCACCATCACGCAAGTCTTATCAATAACTCAACGTTAATTATTTCCCGCTTTTATGAGTAGTATTATGAAAAGGGATTCGACAGCGGAGGTTATTTCGCACATGGTATCCCACCAGGAATCGAACCCGGACTGCTTTCATCCAAGAAAAACGCGCTGCTCAAATGACTATCCGGAAGCCTCTCTTATATTTTTGCATTAAAAGCTCTTCCTGGTGAAAGTAAAGGAAATGGAATTCGGCTATTAATGCATCAGAAATTTAAGAATTCTCCGATCGCTGAATTCCGGGGACCGTCGGGTGCAATTTCTCAGAAAAGGATTAACGCCAGGTACCAGTTTTCAGAAACTGTTCATGCGCATTTCGCAGAGGATATCAAGGGGAGTTAAATGCATTATGAAAAGAAAGTGAGGAGTGTGAGGCATCCGTTTGTCGAAAAGAGCGTCAAGGAAGAACTCCCTATGAAGAAAAGGAGATACTGAGATTTAAAAAGCACCTTCACGGCTGGGCATCTGTCGCACATCTTTGATCCCCCAACCCCTGCTGTTCACTTCGTTTCTCTTTAGACCTCACCATTGTTTCTTAGATCCTTCAGTCCTATACACTCCTTCCCCCGCTATTCATATCTCTCAGCATACGCGGAATTCAGTGAACCCCTTTTGTATACCTGCTACTCCCTAGCCAGTCCATTATCTTTAAATCCTTCTCTTCTTATTCCCACACGCGATTTCGGGTTTTTCCTAATTTTTCACAAGCAGACGTTAGCGAAGCCTGCAAACCGCCTTGGACCACCGGATCGCCATTATGTGGTCTCCGGTTCGATTCCCTACGATGGCACTTATGCACGGATGGACCTTCGCTGTCAAAGCTTTCCGGGATAATACAATGATTAGACAATGAGCAATGAATGCCGCGGAAAAGAGAAAAGTGAATGAATTGTCGAGATTTTTACCGGTGAACATTTTTGAAACTGCCTTTACTCTCTTACAATCCAACATAAAAGGTTTCTTAATTAGCTCACTCTATTATCTGATTGCATAGAAGTCACGTGAGATTAAGTTTCGAGTAACCACATCTAAGTAAAAATTATTTAGTTGGAGCGTAACTTAAAGAAAATTTCGTCGCGTAGTCTACCTTACGCGTCGCCTAAAACTTTTTGGTTTCTCATTCGAGGAAGAAGTTGTCGCTTGAGTAATCGGGATAAATATCGTTCTTAACTATCACAATGGTTTTATATATTTTAAATAAGAGAGGATCCGAATATTTTCCTTCTGAAAGTTCCATTTTATCCCCCGTAATGTTAAACTCTAGCCTTCATAAAGATATCGACGTGGAGAGTATTTGTTTATTTAGTAGCTGAAAGAATATTACAATTTATTTATATTGTTATCTTCGGAATCATTTCAACGAAAATTATCAATGCTTTGAGAACGAAAGCATATATTATTTCAACTTTCATTTACAAGGTGCAGTTTTAAACCATCTACAGTATACAATATTATTTCTACCTGCCCACTCGAAAGCAGGTTTCTACACTCCATGCAGTCTAGAGAGGTCATTACCGCCTGTGAAAGATAAGGTGGAAGACAAAGACCGACCGGGGGTTTACCAGCTCAGTTCTGACGATTGTGGGATGGGGTATATCGGACAATGCGGCAAAAAGATAAAGGTGAGAGTGGCCGAACATCTAAGGTGCTACCGATTGGGAACTTCCCAATCTGCATTCGCGGAGAACCCTTTGGAATGCGGACACAAAGGGAGGAAACTAGATAGCCTGGTGGTCATTAAGATCGTGTCAGCGACCTCTGAACGCACCAATGACATTTTGGATGTATTAATTTGGTTGTGTCTGAAGTGAGCTAAGTGTTCTTTAAAGCTATTCTTTTGAATCTATTCTTTGAATCTATTCTTTGAATCTATTCTTTGAATCTAATATTCAAAACGCAAAATAGAGAATAGATTCAAAGGAAACTTATCTCACTTCAGACACAACCAAATTTATAAATCCAGCGTTGCGCAACACATACGAGAACACAACCATAGGATTAATTTAGAAAATTTAAAATTAAAGAAATCGATACAGAATAACTCAAAAGTAGATGAATTTTCATTCAATTATACACACATTCGTGATTATTATATTAGATACTTATGAATTAATTCGTTGAAAGCTTCAAAATTACAGTCCTCAAATACCATTCCAAATATTTTGAGCTTCTTAGAAATAACGTCGAATCTTTATTATTTATTGTGATTTGGAAGTAAACCTAGAATATACTGTTTTTTAACAGACATAAGGGTAAATGGAGTAAATAATCCTTATAAAATTCAAGAACACAATACGCGTTATGCTTTCGAATAACTTTCGTGGACAATGAAGCAATTCTACCGGGCAGATATTAAGAGCGAATAGGGGGAAAATTTTTAGGAAATTCCGGCCATCAATATCACCCAAGTTTGAACGCTAAGTTTTCGTCAATAACATTGTCAAAGATGAAGAATGACCGTTTTCGATCGAAATGGACTTCTAAAAAAATAAGTTTTTGAGTCCGTACGAAAATATTTTGGAAATCGGCTTCTGTCCGCAGAAACGGCCTCTCAAGACCTCTGTGTGTTTCGTAGACCATACCATAAAATTCGACCGCGGGCCTAGCGGCCCACGGTAAAATTGAAGGGATGGCCTCCGGTGTTGCCAATAGCTAATAGAAGGGCGGGTGGAAGGGGTAAGGAGTGGCATTTGAAACCCCTCAATCTTATGCACCACGTAGTACACCGTTCGATTTTTTCTTGGACGACTGTACTTAAATATATTTAATCAACGTGCAGATGATACAATCATTTTTTTCCGAAAATTATAATTGTGAATTTTGTAAGCATTGCATAATGTTTATGGAAAAATTAAGGATATATATGATAATGATTTGAGAAAAGCTATAAAAGTATGAAAACCGTACACCTGTTTTCTGCTGTTTTTGATCGAAACTTTCAGCAAATTTAAAAACAGTCGTATACATGGAACGCATCATAAACAGAATGTGCTGCTAAAGACCAAGCGATAAAAGTTACTTAACTCGAGTGACATAGAGATTATGACCAGAAAAGCTCAAACTGCTAACGTTTTCTAACAAACTCATTCCTTACTGCCATTTTCCTTCATTGCCTCATTGGACCTGGAATGGAAGCTCTCTTTTTCATCTTGCTATCTACTGACGAATCTGATTGGATAGAGTGAATGGAACAAGGAAAAGGAATCAATTTACGAAAAGAGCCTCTCATAAATTATTTCCACACGTTGGTATAGGAAGCGCCTCTATCCTGGCGATTCGCGCATTATCATATGGCTGACGATGAAATCGGCGCATATAGTTTCTCAGTTTCCTCTTAAGTCTCCTCTGTAGTTTAACTCCCTACTTAAGTTATTTAAGACAATTCTTTCTTATAAAAATGCGTAAAGTTTTCTTGGCTTTTATTGTCCTGGTTCCACTGGAATGAACGCCAAGTAATCTGAAATTAACCCATGAGACTTGAGGAAAATACGCTTCTGTAGGGGAATTTACCCAAGTACTCAAGTTGGATGCGCACAAAATAGCGAAAGATGGAATTCTATTCCCAAAGTGATCGAGTAAACAATGAACGAGATTGATGGTTACAAATACTTCACTTTGCGGAGGCGGAAAAGTTATATTGTGGGGAAAAAGGTTACCTTTGAAGAAAATCGGTTATTCCCCTTAACTTTCCTCTCCTTATAAATGATTGTTATCGGCTTTTAAAGACATCATGAGGAGGCACAGAAAGAAATATCGCTGTAATTATCTGAACAGCAATTGTGTCATACGTCGTTTTAGCCAGCATTCACGGTAAAACTCGCTGCATGTATATGTTTGTGATTCTCCTTGATTTCTATAAAGTTAGCATTATTAGCGAATGATTTTATCTCTTCAGATGATGAAAGAATATGAAAGCATGCGGTGATTTAAAATATAGTGAACATTCAATTATAGAGGATAATTAAAGGGGAAGGATACATGGATAATAAAAACACACGAATGATCCAAACTTGATTTCAATTTGATGACATCAATAATAAAACTTTTATCTCATAATACATCTAAATAAAAAATGTATCATTGTTTGGGCATAAATGCCGTTATTTTCGATTTATTTATGAATTCATCACGAGTATTTTTCGCCCAGCCGCAGAATTATTTTTATCAGTGATAATGTTTAGTCGTATCAATGTTGCCTTAAGAACATTGTTTTATTGTCATTCACGTTGCTCCATATTACAAAGCAAACTGTCTACATATTTGAGTGAAAATAGTGATGTATTTCATATGCTTGAAGTTTTTTTAACAAATATCGCGAAAGACATCGACGACGGGTATAAAATCATGTACGCGATATACAAAAAACGGACGACCAAATCAAGGATCATCGAGAGCTCTCTGTAATTGTTAAAATTTATTACATTTAATTTTTCTCATTTACTCTGAAGAACGAATTTGATGTAAACCCTGCATTAGATGAATATTTTACAGGAAGAAAATTCTGTTTCTCTTCGGTTATAAAAAGAGATATTTCTAAGATGATAAATTAATGTTTAAAGGAATTAAATTAAAAAATATACTCAAATTACTATGACTGATTATACCAAATGTTATAAAAGGTGAAAGGTTAGTAGAACAAGAAAGTTAGAAAGTTTTAGAGGCGAAATTCTTGGATCGTCGCAAGACAAATCGATGCTAATGCATTTGCCAAGAACGTTTTCGTTGATCAAGAACAAAAGTTTAAGGTTCGAAGGCAATCAGATACCGCTCTAGTTCTAGCCATGAACGATGCCAGATAGCCATCCGCTGAAGTACGTATTCTCTCTGCCGAACGCTGGAAGGTGGCTCGCTGTGTATTAACGTAAATGAAAGAAATTCATGCTGCCAAGAATGTTGAGCCTATTACCTACTTTAGCGCCCCTTTTTATAAATTTTAAAGTCCTAATTTTCTCCCAGTTACTTAGAGGATGTTGTTTAATAGCTAATAGCATAATATCTATTGTTCTTTTAAAAATATTCCTAGGTGTTTTTAAGATTCTTATACTTTATCTTCAGCCATATACATCCGTGGATACACAAAAAATTATTCGAATCGTTCACGAGTACTGATTTGAAAATAGTGGCACGAGAATTCTCCTAAAGGAACTAAATAGAGAAAAAAAGTAAAGAAGGACAGATTAAAAGTGGTTAGAAGTCTAAACATGGTGGAATGAAGATGCGGTGTTAAAAAAATCTCGCATATGACGATAGAATGAATATAGCGTCTCTCACTCGAGACCGAAGGTACGAGGGGTTGGAATAGCACAGAGGCAAATATAACTTCTGCATTCATATTTATTTTTTGGAATTCTTAAATGTGAACAGCAAGAATAATTTGATAGTTTCTTGAAAATAGTAAGTGACAAAAATTTTATCATTTTTCTTCAAAATTTAAATGGCATATTATAAAGAACTAAAATGAAATAGGGTTTTAGTAATGATCCTTTCTCTAAGAATGTGTCATCAACTTTGAGGTTATTCGGACATTATTATATAGTGTTCTTGACCGAAGAAAACTCAATCAATGTTTCGTAGAAAGCCTCTAAAAAGTTTGAAATAAATAACTACAATATCCAATTTCCTTTAACATTTTCATCGGGTGATCGGTATCGGAACATATAAATGAAAATATCCACTGCATGGGGCCAAATCGGTCGTACAATAAAAGATTTAGTTGAACTTACGTAGTAAATTGATTTCAAAGTAACATAACATGCATATGGAGCGGGGTGGAGTCAACATAAATTCTGTAGGGTATATCATGAATTTCTATATTTCACATGATGATGGAGATGATATTTTCGGTGGTTTTTCCTCAGTTTGGGCTCTGCAGATGGCAGCAGGACACAGGCTATGCTCAGATATTCGGCTGAGTATACCAAACCTAGATACTCTAGGGGCCTTATAGTCTTACCCCTTTGTTTAAGTCTTAGGATTGCAATATCTATTGTGGTGGTAAATCTGAACAACAGACATGGAATTCCACCGAACCAGCCTAAAATTCTTATCTAAACTGCAATGCAGTGAAATATTGCTGTATTTAGTATCGGATAAAATATTGAAGGTGTATTCGTAACACCATCAGAGATAATTATAGATGATAGCTTCATCCTTTGACCCACTTGAAAATCAGCGTTATGCGATAGCCAGAGATGATGGAAGCATGACTTGCATCAACCTTGTGTAATGATATTAAACATTCACTTTCCAAATGTGTGCTTTTATGAGTGCATTGCTATAATGCTAAAGTATTCTCAGCAGTTCTTCATTCTTACCAGTTAGGGGATTAAAGTATCAGAATGAGGCGCTTCTCGTTCTTCTTTTAATAAACTTGCTAGTGGTTAAAAATTTCATGTACTTATTGCACTAAATGCATCACAGAAGACAGGAATCTGAAAACTCGTGTTGTTTTTGAAGAATAAAATCAAAGTATGAAGCTTATCGTAGCTTTTCCCTTATGTTGCTACAGAAGCAAAAGAAACTCAACAAAGAAGTGTGTTAACTTTGATTCCGTACTAATGTGTTTTCGCTGATCTATTCGCCGTTGAACAGGATATCTTTCTTGCTTATTTTTAGAATAAATTGACTCTGATCAATGATACAGCCCTAAAATTATTTGTTACGCATAAAATGTTTGTAGAGAAAATCTATCATATGCTTCATCAACGGCCAAATTTATTGGTTCAGTGTCTCTCAATGGATTTCACCCTCACAAATTTAATCCGTAGTATTTTACGGACACGAGCACTTTCTAAACTCATTATTGTCTCAAAAGTAACCCACTATGGTATAAATCACCTTAAGAAATATTATTTTCAATGTACGGATCGAGATAAAACGTCGAGGAAAATGTATTTCGTAAATTATATTCTCTTTAAAAGATATGATTAACATTCTTGCCGTTTCTGAAGCAAAGTTAATGGTACTGGTTACTCATCATCTCCTAAATTACGTGGTCGAAAACTCAGGAGGTGTTGCCGAAGTATAGAAGATCCTTTTCGGGTCTTAACGTAATGAATTCGTGGACACGATCTCCTTTCCCACGCCTTCCCAACGCATTTGGTCCGCCGACTCGCAGCAGATGGCTTTGCGGAGAAAAGGCGGAGATAGAGTTAGGGGATTCCCTCTCTTTAGCAGAAAAATTCCTCAGAAGA
The DNA here is from genome assembly GCA_036926295.1 of Pachydiplax longipennis. Classification (NCBI taxonomy): domain Eukaryota; kingdom Metazoa; phylum Arthropoda; class Insecta; order Odonata; family Libellulidae; genus Pachydiplax; species Pachydiplax longipennis. The sequence continues at coordinate 27,594,136 of JAVFKF010000012.1, forward strand.
AACGTTAACAAGTTACTTTTCAAGAGGGAGAGCAACACCCTAATGCCGGACTTACATGCCCTTGAACTTAATGATTTCACCACGGCTGTTTAAAAAAGGTGCAGCTTCAAAAAGGTTATAAGATAACTTTATTTCATTCACAAGGTATTTTTACTCTTGCAGAAAATGAAATGTTGTTTGCCAGCACAGAATTATTGAAGCGAAAGTTGCCACTTTTAGTAAAGTAAATGTCGATTCTTTAGAAATTTATTTTATAGCAAAAGCGCGATTTTTGGACCCTCAATTTTATCCCATGTTCCACATTAGCTATTTCAGGGGAATGAATATTTAGATTAAACAATGAATGAATTGTTGTTTTCCTAGGGTTTTCATCGACGAAATACTTTTTGTCCTATAGAGTGATCCTTGTATGGCTAAGTTATGCCAGAATGTGCTTCTCCTTCACCTAACTTCGTAATCGTTTTCAAATATTCTGCAAAACCGAGAGGAGGAGTTATGTTTGAGTACTCATTTTTCAAAACTATGGCTTTAGGAAGAAAAAGGCACTTCCCCAAAGATCGCGATATCTGTTCTTCAAGAGCATATTCACTGTTCTATAGGAGTTCTTAACAATACAAGCTCAAACGTCAACGTTCTATGTTATGTATGAAATGAAAATTTATGACTGGCATCTTTTCCCGCAAAGCAATTGGATGTTACGGATCTTGAAAGAGCGTCTAACGCAATCTCTTTGTGCTTATCGAATATCACTCACGTCATAACTTATGGAACTGTCGTCATTAATCAGTGAGTCAAACGGTGTTTTACCTTCATTGCTTAGACTGCTTTGCACCAGATCAAGATTGTCTACGCCTCAATATTATGCTTATCTCATGAACTTTCGAGATTCTGATTATATCAAAACAATTTCTTGCCTAATGGCAAGTAGTATATTTCACATCCAATGTAATTTTCCTCGTTCATTATCTTATTATTGGCAATGATGCGTGATTTCATTATATGCCCTTCTCATAAAATCCAGCGCATATATTTTTCTATGCTATTTGATAAATTTTTATGCCTATGGCGATTAAGAATAAATTATATGAGATCCTAAATGCTATTGATTAAAGAAATTAAATGTTGATCAGGAAACGCATTTTCTTGAGACTTGACTAGTTTACTACAGGCTTTACTAATTTACTGATTGTAAATAAGACGGTAGATATTTTCGTAAAGTGATTGTTTGGTGTTCTCTCGAGATATAAACGCTTTGAAATCAGGTAAATAAGTTCATCCATATGGTAAATAATTCTGTTGTTCCACCTTCTTATTTTGACATATGGTTAGTTACGTATAAGTATATGGAAACAAAATATTTTATAGGGTTTTGATAAGTCTTTATTTTCGATAAGATTTATTCTCATTTGATACATCATTGTTGACTGTAACATTTAATTTGAATTATGTTTATTGGTAATTATATTTTTTTATTCTGGGATGTGATGCTTTATTAGCTAAGGCCAAGTGTTTAATAGCTAAGCTATAAGGTATATTTATAGGGATCATAAAATATGTAGAAGGAAATATACGTAAGGAAGGTATCTTGATAATAATTATATATTATTCTTGAACAAGATTACAAATATATTTCAAGACCGAGAGAAGTAAACAACCCAGCATTTCTATTTTTAACACAGATTAAATTACTATTATTGATTAGTTAAATCGCAGCTGTCTTCTAGCAGGTCTGGAATTCATTCAGGAAATTTTTAAAAATCTATGAATCGAGAATGTGTTCAAGAGTGTCGCAATAAAATCCCTCAAAACTTTTCACCGGATGAAATAGCTTCAAAGTTACCAAGCAAAGGAAATAGATGCTTCATTAATTTCTGGGAAGAACATTGAAAAATATTGACATTCTCGGATTGATTGATGTTAATAAGGGGATTATGGAACGCACCATGTAATTTCTTGCATAAATATATAACTTTTCCTGCGTTATTCTGCTTGGGAAGGGGAAACGTGCTTTCCGGGTTGAGGTTGCGGTCGAGGAAAAGTGGGGATGGCCATCGTTGATTGGCCGCTGAACTTGGAATGGGATTCGCACGCCGGTAATTTCGCGTTTCCTTCTTTCGCGGACGATGATGAACATCTCCGAGACCACTCACGGATTTGATCTTTGCCCGCACCTGCACTCGAATGCTGGGCGCTTCGCTCCTCCCCCGCAATTTGCATTTTTCTCTGACCTTGTAATTGCTTGTTCAAACTCATGACCGAAGGCAATGGAATACAAGCAATGGAAACGCAAACACTCGTATATTGGTTTTCGTCATTTTTTGATTATTTTCTCAAGAGCTGAAGCCCAAGTCGTCTTTTTTCTCATGTCGGAGGAATTAGGAATCTTGGTGGTAAATGAGGAACGAACCCAGAAAGAAGGATGTGCGATCAAAATCTTCGGTCCAATTCTATTCAGAACGATTGATGATTTTATTGTCGTTGAAGCAATTTCAGTTTGACCTTTAATATGATTTATAATGATTTAATTTTCGAGAAAAAATGACACTGGAAGCATAAACTAAAACTTCTGCAATTTTTTATAGAAGAAGAAATATGAAATTTGAAAACTATTTTTCAACAAAAGATTTCGAAAGCTGCGTGAATTATTAAATAGAATTATCATCTGAAAAAATAAATTAGATATTATTTATAAAATACATTTATTAATTTCAAAAATTAGTAATTTCATTCCTTACGTTAATAATGAAGGTGTAAAACGAATATAAACGTCGAGTCGTAAATAGAAGAACTAGGAGAAAGGAGGATAAATTTCAAAATCTGACGAGGACATCTCAAAGAGGATATGTATGGAAACCTGCTCATCCTAAGACTGAATGATTATGACATTTGCATACTTCATTGCTTTCAGAAAATATAACCATTATTACAACCATGTGTTTCAGAAAATATTAGTTTTCGGGAATTTTCGCGAATAACTCAGTAGGCTGGAATGAACATGTTGCTCTAATTCTTGCGCTAGTCTATTTTTTCGATCGGCCTTGTTTACGTAATCATTTTCATATTCATTTCAACTATTCTCATCGATATTGTCATCTCCGATGATACTGCTACCGATATTATAACGGAATGAGCTCCTTGTTTCTGACGTAACGAAATATTGTTTGCACATTCCTATTCCTCTAATTGCTCTAAGAAGTTTTACGAAAAGATAGAATTATCCTTTATTGGCGAGGTGAGGTCAATGTGGGCCTCTCTTCCACCTAACCTCCTATGTCATTTTAATATTTATAAATATTAATCAAAGCAGAAAGGGTACTACGCAGTAAAAATTATCTTTGCTACTAAAGGTCGACAAAAAAGAAAACTACGTTGTGGGAAAACACACACGAAGAAGTGGGGTGGAAAGCGAGTGAATTAGATAGATTTTCGATCAAGATAAGTTTTTCAGATCTTCAGATCTGTTTTCATCTCACTTACGAAATATCAAACTGAGATCGGTAAAGATTAAATTTATTTCTTTTACTTTTGGATGACTATTTAAAGGTAGGAATTGATAAGCTATTCGTAACTTGGAAAAGTATGAATTCTATAGTTCATAGAGAGCACTAAGAAGTGGAAGAAATTCTAGTTAGCTGTAGTACGGAAAATATAATCGTTAAGTTCGATGAAATATCATCATCAATTCGTCCGCCATCGTTCTATGATTATTTAATTTGGCATTAGAATTAATTTCCTTTATGTGAATGGCAACGACATTAATTGCTCTCAGGTATCAGCGGTAGAAAGATTGAGGAAAGATTTTGACTGTATTTTTCGCTACAAATTTTGCTAATTGTGTTATATTTTTAGGGAAATTTGTTCAAAATAATAGAAAAATGATTGTATAAATATTTTATGATCTTGCTCAAAATTTTCATATCAATAATTTAATCCCATTCTTACTAATTGCAAGACTGCCAAGCGGGGAACAAAATGGAAACTATCCTCGTTTAGTTCACTCAGGGATTGACTTCATGTTATCATATACAATTTTGATGTTAAACTGTTTGTAAGTAAACAATACGTAACGCCAAAGCGGTCTGATGATTTCACATATGGCTTTACTTAAGCTGCCGTATGATAAATGGGGCTTTCCTATGAAAAAGGTTCCTTACCCTTGATCTACAATACAATTGCTTAAAAACTGGAATTCTGGGTCACAATGGCTCATCCGAAGTTTGTTTTCATTGGACGTAATATACATGGGAGTTGTAATGGGGAGGTTAGATGGGAGGGGGGCAGCGGGAGGAAGACGTCATGCAACATCCCTTCCGGTTCTCAGAGCGGTGGTTCCCCGAGCTGCCGCAATCTCAACATATTATATGGGGGACGGAAATCGGATTCCCACGGTCACTAACTCTTTCGAATTCCTAGAAATTATGGAGGATAATTTCATTGATAAAAAATTCGGGGCACAAGCGGAACATTTCCAATATAGGACGTCCGAGACACTATTGCATTGATCCGTTGCTCATGAAATTGGCAACCAATTTGCCTTATTATTTACGAAAACTACGCTAAGAAGAACTCCTTTCTACTTTATGGTGACGAATATAAATACTCATGAAAGTTCTGAGAATCGACACGATGTCCACTTACGTATACTGCATTCATACCGAAATATAATCTCGATCTCTAATCTCTAATTCTCGTCTTACGAAGTAAATTGTTACGGCGATTCTCTAAGTATTTACAGAAAGATCCTCGATATAAGATGGAATTGATAGAAGAAAGATGATGAAATATTGGGTTAAACTTACACAATAAATGCAAAGATAGAACATTCTCCTAAAATGTCAATCCGATTACATTAGGCCGTTCAGATACTGAAAGGAAAGTTAGGGAAATTGATTGCTAGGAATATCGACTCTAAAGACTTTCCGCAGATACAGTGTTTAGAATTTGTGAAGTAATGTTTTACTTGACACTGAACAAAAAATATGATACAGAATGTTAAGTAGAAAGGTAATAGTTACTCTGTCACAAGTAAAAAATCAGTTCCAAGATATTTTCAGGTCCTGAAAATGTTTACATGAATATCTTCATCTACTCTGCAAACTACTTGTGAGATAACTCAATTATTAAAAAAGTTATCTGTAAATAGAAGATAATAAGGAGAGAAGTTTAAGCGTATTAGCTTTGCTTATTTACAGTATCACAATGAATATCATAGGTGATACCGTCTTTAATACTCACAAGTGGAAGAAGTATGCGAAAATTCGTTTAATGCGAAACTGTTAACACGAATATATTTTTTTAGCACGCAGGAAAAATATTTACTAAAAACTCTTCGGATAACAAGGCATTCAAGGTGAGATTTCATCGGCATAAAATTATCAATCTACACAGTATATATCGTTTAAATATTGTTCATAAATTTTGCAATTACATTATAAACAGCTGAGCTAACGCTTTTCAATCAGAGATGATGAATATTTCCATCTATGGAACTCGGAATGACGGATTGTTTTAGCAAGAAATTCGGATATCACGAAATTCATAACAGCGGAATGTATAAGCTGGTCCATTTCATTCAATCGGGGAATATTTCATGTTGACTGATTCCCGCTGTAGTCTTTTCAGTGCTTCTTTTCCGCAGGTGATTAAGTGGTCAGTTCCCGTCACTCAACTACTTTGGTTCTTCCCATAAACTGTTAAGCAAATATGTCCACTCGTTATCCTCCGTGTACGGCTTATTAAGTTGCACCTTTTTTCGCACCCATATGGTACGAATGAAATATTCTCCTTTCCGTGATTCGTAATGCTACCATATCCCGTTAAATGCTACCCAACACGAGTTACTGCAGGAGTAATCTAGTCTGTATATTACAGTTAATTATTTGACGTACCGTTAATCATTTGTAATCACGCCCTTTAAAGATGCACCTTTCGAAAGTGTGTTTCTAGATTCGTTGTTCTTTATGAGCGAAAGAAACGCATTAAAATTAAATAGCTGCTCATTATGCTGAAGTCTTTCAACAAACCGTAATACACAATGAAAGAATTTCCTATTCTTGTAAACTCAGTCGAAAGCATCATCATCATCCCTGCTTAGTGAAAACTGAATATCACTATGGTCAACTACATTGTCTATAGAAAATTCAAATTGATCATTTAACTTCGAAGTAACATAAACAGAGGAATACAATTAATCATTCGATTCTAATTTCAGTTAGTTTGAAATGAAAACTAAATCGTGGCAAATAAGAACGAGAAAACAGTCGCTGTCAATAAATTTACGTCGATCAAGCTAAATAATTTAAATAGCCGTTTGGATTTTCCCAGAGATGCACTTTGTACTATGGGTAAAGACGTTTTAATTCCTAGAGATTGATGTCTACAAGAACTGCATTTCATCGTTAAGAATTAATGAAGTTGAATATATTCCACAAGTTAGCAACATATTAAGAAATTTCAATAAAAACTGTTGAATAGGAAATTATGATTGAATCCATTGCGTAACTAGTAATGCTTTACGTATCTAATTTTAAATAACCCATTCAACCCTATAAATTTTAAGTTTACTCAATCATATAAAATTAATTAGAGTAGTTTATTATATTCACACTAATCCAAGTATGCTTATCAAAGTTTCTCCACACCTTTGAAATACTTTTGCATTCTTCTTTGGTATTTTGGATTTCGCATGGCTATAGTGGATTCGTACTTTGGAAAAGTACATGCTTTTAACGAATATATTAAACGTAACGCTCCATCAGACTGATTTTGTAAGCAAATATATTGTCATTTGCGTTAAGTCGTCGTTTGAAATAGCTTCTTTGTGCCTTAATCTTTTATTAGTTATTCAGCAATGTAACTAACATAGTGGACTCTAGGATACCCAAATGGGTAGCGCGTTCTTTGGTGAAAGCGGTATCGGGTTCGATTCCCGGGGTCCGGGGCCTATACGTGCGGAATGATTTCACGTGCCAAAGTGCTGTCGAAGCAATTTAAACAATACCATTTAATTTCGTTAATCATAGCTTATGATTTGCGGTTGCAGCATATTAGAGTCAGTCTTCCTTCTCTCCCCCGGGTATTCTTCTATTCTTCGTTGCGTAAGGAATTTTACGTAAATGATTACGAAATACTTATTGCTTTCGATAACTCAGCAACGGATAGAAGAGGAAAACAATTTTTATTTTCTAAGGAAGTGCTTCACTAGAAAATTATTGCTGAAATATACCGAGAGTTGCTGACGTTACTTCTCTCCAATGAAGGAGTACGCGCATTTGTTTACATCTCTAAGGAAGCGATAATTTTGCGGTCGAAAAACCGGAAGAAGAGGAAAGAAAAGACTGTGCGGTTTAGCTATGGAGCAGACCGACTTCTTACCAGAGGAATCCAATTGTGCTCTAGATGCTAAGTAATTTTATCTATCCGTTATCTCGCCCATTTTATTCCCTTCTCTTTTCTGTGCCACGCGAAAATGACCGATTTTTCGACAAAGGATTGGATCCAAAAATTGAATCAGTAACTTCAGTCTCTTCTTGAATAAAGATCTTCTTTAATCTACTTACGAAAACTAATTTAACAATTTATCTTCTTATAGTACACCTATACATTCAAAGCTTTGAATAATTTCGTTATCAAAACAAAATCCCAGGAAAATATATCTCACCCTTTACTATTTTCATCGATGGAAATAATGATTGTTCAAACATAAATTGAATATCAATAAAAATATGACATTATGTAAATATTAGAACCCACAAAGGGGATCGCAAGTATAATACCACGAAATTTCTCCTTAAACCATACGCAACTCCATTAAGTTGCTATCGTAATATATTATTTCGCAAACAGATTAATTTCTACTTCTGCTTTTAAATTACGCAATAATTCCCGATGCTGCAAATTTATGCTCCAATTTAACTTAAAGATGACTTGTAAGGAAATGAGATAACTTCTTTGTATCTTAAAAAATGAAATCTTTACGTGGCAAAAATATTCAACCATACATTTTACCAGGGAAGGGGGTGTCTCAAACATTTCTACTTCGCAATGCGTGCATCGGCTTCAATATTAGAAATAATTCAAAAGCATCTCTTACATAAGTTATAGGAATCATATTTAAACGAATGAATCCATCGTCTGAAATGTTTCTTTCAGCTTTGGTATTATTTGCTAGCTGTCATTTCCCCCTACATCCTACTCTTCATTTTTCTCCTAATCAACAAGCGTAACATCCAGTTAGGGACAATTTTCAGAGTAGCAGAACTTTATGACTGAAAAGGCTCAGTTTGTCGGTCTAATGTATGATTTAAATGTTTCTTTGTTGTATTCCTTAAACTGGAGTAAAGGATAGTGCATTATTGTCGTGCGTATGTTATTTATAAGCAGTTTTCCCAAGCACATTGACTTCAATACAACATGTTACTAAGTAACATTTGTATGTAAAATAGAGACTAGGTGTGCGTTTGTCTTTGGGTAATTTTTATTTTTACACTAATCACGATGATATGTTGATTAACCTCAAATGTCAAGAATGAGAAAATTTGAGAAAATCATACATTCAATGGAAAAATATATCAAGAGCCATTAGGTAGCATGTATTTGTCTAAAAAAATTGATGGAAGATATTTTTATTATTTATTAATTATTTAGAATATAAAATTATAAAAATGATTTTCCATAAAATCGAGATATTGCCAAATGAATAGAAATTGTGCGAGTAATTTGATCGTAGAAATGTTGATTTTGATCCGAAATTGCGAAAATTTTGACAGAATAGATGAAAACTTTGTAAATAATGTTTTGGCGGCCAACGCGGTTTTCGAAGAAGGGCTAATGTATATTTCCATAAAAATACCAAGGAAATTAGTTCAATTTAGAATTAATGGTATGAAGCTGACAGTCATTTTCCTTACAAAAATATTGCTGATAATTGAAAAAATTCTTAAGTTAATGAATGTGAATTTCATAATTATCAATGAAAAGATATCCAGTGTTTCTTAACATTTCATTTTCAGAAATATCATTTGAAAAATAATTAAACCATATTACTTATTGTCTTATAAAGAGTCTGAGAAAGTGAAAGAATCAATTTTTAATTTATAAATAGAGTTTGAATTCAATTCCAATTAGGTTCCGTTTAACTTGATCGGAGGCTTACTAATCCTCTTAGAATCGATGTCATAATTTCTATTGTTTCTTTGTCGGTGCTCAATTTTCATCATTGCTTTCATTTACTTGTATTTGTTTTCTCTGCGTTTGTTTCCTCTTTACTGACCAGAGTATCTTTCGTAATTGTGACGTTCACTAACATAACGCTTTGGTGTTGCAGGATATCCTGCTTCGCAGTTGCTCAAATACTATTATTATTTACATGTTGTATGTAATATACTGTACATATATGTAAAATTAGTTCATTATTCATATTCATTAGTCATAAAACCTTAGATATTTCCAGATCAACGCTGGATGAAACCATAGAGTAAGATACTCTATGATGAAACTTATATGTAGTATCATAATTAAACCACAATGGTAAACTAATCATTATTAGGTTGAAATCAATGGAGTAGTGTGTGGTTGGACTGGGAAGGTGTCAATCATCATTAAATTCTAGCAAACAACAATAAGTTCAATGAAGAGCTCTGCTTTTAACAAATGCATCGACTCTTCGAAGCGATTTATCAAGAGCGTCCTAATCGATGTTCATTCTGCATGCGCTACAGCTCATTCTCAAATGGTGAATATGACAAAGGCGGCTGTCGAAATGCTCAACAAGTCCTGCATCGTCTGCGGTATTCTCTGGCCTTAAATGCCATCAGTCATTCAATCATCAAATGCTAATCGAAGAGACATCGAAAAAGTGTTGAACGTCGGCAATAAGTCGTGAATAACAACTGAGAATGCATTATTGATTCATTATTTTTTCGTTATAAATACAGTTTGTTTTAATATGACAGATTCGTCAGCAACGTATACCTCGACCCTGTATACATATACGGAATGTGAAACAGGTAGGCATATAGTATTAGAGACTTTAAAGACTATATTTATACTCGCGTAGACAATCCTGCATATATCGATAAGGTTTAAGACAAAGAAAAGATATTTATATCGGTTATAACTGGCGGAATCACGTACTCTAGTGGGCTTTGTCTGAAAGCTTTTCCTTTTATGAAGAGAGAGACTTAACTTACAGGACTTTAAGGATGTAAATTCACTAGATTTAAAACTTTCGATATACCAGCAGACATTGGCGGACCGGAGTGGATACGAAGGGGCATTTTCCCCTCCTTGGTGACTTTGTAGGGTTGCAATTTATTTATAATCCGACAAGGAGCGTGAATTAAATTCCGATTGGTAAGTTTTTCCACTATCACTACATCTATGTCTTCATTTATCACGACAATATGGCATTTCAAAAGTTGATTGTAGATAAATTCATAAAGAAATGATTTTTTTTAATCTCCCTTCTCCCTCGGAAAGTTTCTAAATGCGACCCTGCCACCAAATAATGTTAAATTAAAATCAAGCATTGTAAAGGCGCCTTATTGGAATGAATATAGACAGGTTACAAAGGTTTCACCTTGAATTTGACGAAATTTCACAAGTCAGAATGATTTTTTACTTCTGAGGTGCAAAACGAGTTTATATCTGTTTGCTTTATAGTGATGACATTAAGACGAGTCATCCTTCTATCCGGAGATCTGATCACCTTACGCCTTCCTCTGCTTATCCATCGTCATCAACATGACTCCTTTTTACCACTTTCCTCCCTTATGAATAACCTTATTAATTTAATGGATAATATCATACCGCAAATAGATATTCAAATAACAGCCATATAAAACTAGCTCTCTTACAGAAACCGTGTTAACCCAAGAATTCATGCAGAATCCATCCAGTTTAGGCTTTCAATAAAGGTGAGTTTAAAAACTTTTCTGATGACCCATTCGAATGATTAATTGCACAGTGTCCGAGGGAAATGCTTAGTAACAGTAACACTGGATAAATACCTTGGGGTAACCCTCAGAAATAACATGGGGTACCCACATCCGTAATATGTGTAAACTTGGTTTCGTCATGAGAATAGTAGGTAGAAACGGATGGAGAATTCCGCGAATCACTTTGCGCTAGTTAGTCCGCAACTCGAGTTTGTATATAGTGTATACTATAGAACCCTAACGATAACTTTTATATTCGGGAATTGGAAAGGATTCAGCGAAAGGCAATGCGTTTTGTAAAGAATTGCTTCGAAACATAAGTGATCGTAACTCAGATACTTCAGGATGGAAGCGTTTTAGCGTGAAGATAAATACCAAGGCAAACTTTACTAACTAAATTCAGAGGTGCTACTTTCTTGAAAGATATTACAGGCATAATACGTTCTCTTTGATATATAAGTCATTCTGACACTGGAAAAAAATCAGAGATGCTAAAAAAATAAGCTTGAATAATTCATTTTTCCTGCAAAACAATACTCGACAGAAATCAATTAGAAAATATTTAATTAATAAATGTAGTAGAAGTACATGTACCAGAAAATCCTGGTGCATGCACTTCCACCACAAGCCAACGGCCTTGCAGGGCACATACGTAAATCCAACTCGTAAAATAATTCTAATCATGAGTAGCCAGTCTCTGATAATTAAGCCTAAAATTCACCAAAAATCAAGTGATGAAAGACACACTGCCACCACCAAACTGAGTGCTCTCAGCATTCAAACGAAAAACAAATACACTGTTATTGGAAGTACGGCATAATTCAGACCTTTTCCATATTGTTACCTCTTCTAATCCTTTGAGGCTTGTAACTGTTTACATTTTGCCTTAAGTAATAAATATGTCATAAAACAAGCTTATTATGGAAGAAAAATTTCCTAGCGGAATAGGAATAAAAGGAAAAGTCCTAATATACATAATTGAGAACATGCGTTCGTATGTTTGTATGTTCGCCTACGATTAGAAATCTTGAGGACTTGAGTAATTAGTTTTCCTATTTATTAAACGTCATCGCCCCATGATAATAGGCTAATTTTCATTTGGTCTCTGTTCTGACTGTATGCACCAAAATGTTCCTATAAGGTATGCACATTAACATCGCTTTAATCTCATGCAGGCATGATTTATTTTTTGATATGTTTTGATAGATTGTATCGGTTTTGTTTCTGATTATAATTGGGTATTATTGAGATGAAATCTTCGGTTCGAAATTTTGCTTGTTCTGTATTTAGAGAAAAGATATTTCTTTGAGTAATAACGTTAAAGCATTAAAAACACTCGTGCACAATTTACCTTCTTTCCCGAGACTATCTTAAAAATTTAATAAAATTTAATCTTTATATACCGGTAATATTTGCTGCAATAATTGGTTAATCTACGGAAATTTTCTGTTGGGTATTAATTTATTTATATTGGGCTTTGGGTAAATTTTCGTTTTGTTCTGCTCAAAGTTGTAAGCGCTAGCGACTAAACATCCGGGTTATTTTGTATAAATACTTTACTGAGCATTACTAACTCTTTTCTAATTTCATATGAATGATATTAGCAGTAACTAAAAATACAAAATATCCGTTCTATATGATATTACTAACCCTAGCCGTTTACAAATTAAATACACACTCTCCTTGTTTTTTTTTAATTGGCAGAAAATCAAAAACGATCGAACAATCCCTGAATGTAATATAAGTCAAATAATGAGGGGCTGATATCCATTGCCTTTCATGATTCGTCCAACGAATTTGCCCTCGTTGAACAAACATGATTAAATATATAATAAGAGTTTTTCTAAGATTTACTCTCATTGGATTGATGTCTCTGGAGGCAGAGCTAACTTTAGATTCTCCTATTTGAGAAGACGAAGTTTTGAACTGAGTAAGAAGTGTTTCCATAACTTTATAATCAATTTTCTGTTTTCTATGAACCTATTCTCTCATTCTCAAAGTGAGAAGAAGATAAGGAAATTTAAGCGGGTTTTTATGTACCTTGCTTTGATTGGATAACTGAAATTGTATCATATTCTTGCGATGTTAGTACGCTTTATGATTGACAGTACCGCTTTTGTCCCATTCGTTTTGAAATTGATGGGATATTGGAAAAATTGCCAATTTTTTATAGGGGAATATAGAAATGTGTTATGATTCTAATAATCCTATTTACAGAGAGGAGTATGTACTATCACTCCCGCTTAGTTTTTTATCTAAGTGCAAACTATCCGTTTAACTGGCTAAATATACATACCAACGAACTATTCTTATGAAAATCTAAATATGAAAACCTAATGCTGACTAATTTTATAAAAATAATATAAGAATGTTTATAAAATTAAGAATATAAGAATTATATTTTTAAAAGCCACAATAGCATTTAAGTATTTAGAGTGTAAAACAATTAGTGGAAAATATTGTCAACTGTTGTTTGTAAATTTGAAAATAAAACATCTCGTATTTAACATGGGTGATTAATAAGACTTAGGACAACCATATGATTCTACAATTCCAAGTATATAGACATTTCGTCTTTAGTGAAAGGATTAACGATTCAATTCCTCATATAGACTCATAAATGCAAAATTGGAGCACTTTCAGCAATATTAAGACCACTTTCGATGATCCGTTATGCTAAGCGATAGTACCACTTCTTCTTTGTGCATATTCATATTTACATGCATCAAATGTTCTGTGTAACCTCATAAACTTAATGCGCGCAAGTATCGTGAGGGCTCAGTTGGTAATGAATAATTATTTCATTACGAAGACGTATATCGACTTGTTCAAAGGATTCATCATTTCAAAATTACCGCGCAATTGTATAAATGTTTAAACAAAGTTCATAGTTTATCCTGTAGATGTCAACACAATGCAGGCAACCTCAAGGGGTAACCTTATTTATGGACTACTCCTACTTAAAGCTTTGGCCAACAGATGTCAGGAGAATGCAGACAGACGTAGTAATAAGCAGTATAAAGAATGGGATGAGTTACTTGACGAGGAATGGTTACTACCGTGGCGTACATTGAGAGGGATCAAGGAAGCTGGAAAGGAGTTCAATCGTGTGCAAGTAGTGGTTCCTGTCGGCATTTTACTGCTGGGCAAGCATAGAACGTTCTTAGTGCACAAGAACTTATAATGCGCGGTAATTTCGAAATAACCCTGTTTTCGAACCGTATGTAACAATGAACAAAAAATAAAGTACAAAACCAGTATACGACAAATTAAATTAAAATACTGTGAACGATAAGTTCGAGTTATTTTAATTATAGACAACAATGGTTTACAGTTTGACCTAACTCCATAAGGGCCTAGAATGATTAGTCCTGTACATTCCTGGAGGGGATTATGGTTCCTTAGATGTCGTGTATCATCAGACTGACAATGCAGTCCATCAGAATATCACCTATGGTTAAGCAACTGATGAGGCACATCCTTCGAAAATCCACGAACCCAGGCAGTTCTCTATTTGACCCACATTGGGCTCGCAAACAACGAAATAGATTATTAGACGCGTCATGGTTTACGGAGAGGACAGAACTGTCGTAAAACTGAGACTACCTTTTGGTGTATCTCACTTTCTAATAGAGGAACTCTACCCCCCTCAGTGTTGTCATCCACCCTTTAAAAGAGGGCGGCTGAGGAAGAGGCCCATTTTCAACTTTAAGTTTCCGCGACTCTTGCTTTTATTCAAACGGATAAATGGCGTGAAGAGGATGTCACAGGTCCCTTCTGCTGTGATTGAGTAATTTACCATGCATTTCTCTATTCACAGGCTCAAAGGGGTAACTTTGAGGGTTTGATGGGCTTTATCTCTGGTTAGGTATAACCTCACCACAAATTATTTTGCGACTTTTTATTGAGAGCCTTTAGATGAAGTTGTCTTTCAAAACTATGTTATGTTATAATATTAAATCCTTGATTCAATATGGTTGGGTTTTTGTATTCATGGGTTAGATACTGTAGTGGAGAAAACTTATAGTTTGACAGAGTCTTCTCCATCTATCATCACTGTGATTGATTTCATTTTCGTTATGGTAAAATCTAAGCTTTCAATTAGTCATTTGAATTGTATTTAGCAATTCCCATCATGTAATTAATATTTTATAATACACCTACAGATTAGAGTGTGAAGAGCCTGTGACATTATCTTTCAAGTAATTTATGAAGTTTTTGTTTCGAGTTGGTAGATGTTAGAAATTTTCAAATTTGCTTTGAATGCTTATTTTTTAGGTGTAACTTTTAAAAATTTTTATCTTAAAATATTATTGTATTTGAATCCTATATTTATCTCTCTAACTTAATATTGATTTTAATCTTTGCACTAATAATTCTTTATTACTATGCCATCTAATATGCCTTTTGCAAGGTTTGATTGATCACTTCAATTTCCTTAGAAGTTTATGGAATGTCAGACATTTACAGTTACACTGTTTGATAATTCCTTTAAAAGTTGATAATCTTTTTTAAACTATTAGGAGGTTCTTACTTATTGTTTCCATTTAGTGACTATTTATTATTCTTCACATACAGATTCATTTATCCAGTTTTGATATAGTAATCAAAATTTTCAGTGATATAATATAGGAACTAGTAGATTATATAGATTTTATCTATATTTATAACCCTATGGAATTGGTTCTGCAAAGGATTTATTGGGAAAATTTTAGTGTAATTCAGATCCTCTATTTATTATCTGTATTCAATAGAAGCACTAATAATCAGTATTTAAGTCAAATATGTTATGGTTTACCTGTTAATATCAAAATGAGTACAGGAAATGAGAGTTAAGTGCAGTTGTAGAAGTTCTATCAGCCCAGCTTCTATTTTTTAATGCCTTATAGTAACAAATAGAAACTACTAAGAAAAAGAGAAACATATAAACATTTAATTTGATTCTTGTCTTTTTCTAGAGCTGGAAATTGCAATCAAAAGGCAGCTGGTGATATAAGAAAGATACATAAAGCTAAGCCTAAAAGGTTGCTCCACATCTATGTCATGTCTCACACAATCCCATGTGGAGGAAAACAACGTGGACAAGGATAATTGTCTGGGTTTAAGGATGGAGCAATAACCTAAGCTGATTAGGAACAAAATGAACTTCCAAAAACCTCTGGAAGGAGACAAGGAATATCCCACTGAAAAAGTATCCAAAATGACAAAAAAAATTAATAAAGAAATCTCTCTATTTCCCTTGAAAATGATCCCTAATAAATCTGTAATGTTATTTATGATTTTTAAAGGTATGGAGTGTATATAAAAAATTTTTAATTGTTTTTCTTTTAGTGAATACTACTGAAACTTAAAATTTTGACAATGTTATATTTATAAATTTATATCTTTCATTACATAAAAAAATTGCATCCTAGGCCATGAAAGAAAAGTCTATGACAAATGTATAGTATAGAAAATTGATACTGTAAGGCCAGGACAATGTATAACAAGTGAGCAATGTAAAAATATTTTGCTTTGAATTCCCTTTATAAAATACATAACATAGGAAGCGGGGGTTAGGTGGGGCAGATGGGAAGGAGGAGGTTAGGGATGGGGATTACGTGGGGGCAGTTGGGAGGGAGGAGGTTAGGGCAAGGCGGTTAGAGGGTTAGGTGAGGGCATTTGAGAGGGAGGAGGTTAGGGCAGGGGCGTTAGAGGGATAGGTGGGGCAAATGGGAGGGAGGAGGTTAGGGCAGGGAGAAAGGGAAGTGAGGGATAGGAGGGAAGAAGATAATGAAGTGAGAGGGTAGAGGATTAGGTGAGGAGGGGGTAGATGGGACAGAGTAGAGGGATAGGTATGATTAGATAGGAAGGAAGAGTTTATCGCCTCAGGTCCCAGAACTCTGGGGGTGTCTAGTTCAGTATTATTGTGTTTTCTTAACTTCCATAGATGTATGTAGAAATATTATAAATTTTAGTTGAAATTACGTTTACTCTATTTACTTCACTAAGTATTATGATTGGTATTAAGAAAAATAATATTCATATAAAGTAGAAAGTGTTATATTTTATTTTGCGTTTGTTGTCAAAATGTCTTGGCACATTCCTGGGGTATGGTAATGATGGAAGCATTTTAAGTTAACGTTAGTTTATTATGATATATATTTTTATTATAATACTATTTTAATATACCTTTTAATAAGACTATTTTTGTGTTTTCAGGCTTTTACTAAATTATCAAACTTGATCATGTAGAAGAAAATTTAGATCCTGATAATCCTTTGGCATGGCCAGATTCAAAAGAATAGTTGCTGTATATATATAAGAGTATAGATATCAAGGCAACCTGAAGATGTTAGGAGGGAAGAATCACCTTTAGTAAGAGGAAATGAAGCCCATATGTAGACAATGTGCTGAGAGTATGCTGCAGCAAAACTACAGAAGGAGAAATGAATAGATATAAAGAGGAGTTATGAAATTGTAAATAAATGTATGATAAATGGATGCATCCCATAGAAACATGAATTAGAAATAGCAGGTGTAAAAAAAAAAACATTCCAAAGGAGCATGAAGAAGAAGTAGTTTAAGTATCATCCTCAACACCAGCTATAAAGTCTTGGAATTTGGTGCATAGCCTCTATTCTTCTCAACGTTTCTCCTAGAAAATGGTCTATGAAGATCAAAAAGTATTTGGATCCTCCATAAGACTCTTCTTGGATTTGATAAAGTGGCTGAAGACCTAACTTAAGCATACCTTTTTCCAATGAATGTTCCATCTTCAATTTCTATGATTTTACTTGAAGGATTGAACCCTTGATTCTCAAAGAATCTTAATTGTTGGTCTCATTTGATGTGTTCTCTATTGTTTATATCCCTGAAAACTTGGACATATAAAATCAACCATCTGCTTAATGTTAATTTCATGGAGATCTTGTTCTCATAGATACATTAACTTATTAAGATTTCTACAATTTGAAAATATTCACGAATATGTCCTCCCACAACTTGTTTCCTATTCTATTCATTCATTTTAGAGCAGAAAGTTGCTGCATGGATATATCATTTCTAGGATTCTGCATTGAAAAATTCAGGTGGATCAAATATTTTATCACTTTAAAAGTAAATATAATTTACTTAACAATAATTCTCTAGTATTGCAATACACAGCAGGGAAACTGTGCAATAAATGGAAAATATTCCAATAAGATGGAAACTAGAGATAGTAATTTTCAATTTTTATAATTTCACCAGTTTAGATGGATTCATCTGAAAGTGTTCTATCCTTGGTGGTGCAATCAGAGGACAATTTCTAATTGTGAAATTCCAAGAAACTAGAAACCAATGTTTTTAGGCTTAGTATAAATTTTTTTTTGCTCTCAAGGAAACCCTTTGACTGCTCTTTATGAGAGTAAAATTAAAAGGCCTTTGGAAAACAAAGGAAAAACTTTTGATGTTTCCAACAACTAAATTGTATGCTTCAATATAAGTTTTATGCTGAATTCACCGTTCAAAAACATTAAATTAATTGAATATTAAAAATTAAGTGTAAGTATGATCGTTTATTGCAGATACTATATAAATCTCTCCATTTTGACCACATTCTGGCTATTTATTGTTTGTTTTCATTATCAATCAGGTTTTCTTAAGTTTTGATTAATTTAAAATTAAAATCTATGTTTACATGTGTAATTATTCTATTGGGTATTAAGTACTTAGAGTAAATTTTATAAATTCTATCAAGATCTAATTTTGCATAAAATCAAATTTCTTGTAATATAAGGAAAAATCTTTTGATGCTGTACCAATTTTCAGTTCCAAATTTACTCTCTATAGTGGAGTGCTTGATGAAGGTGTATTAGTAAGGAATATCTTTTATTTATATAATATTATTGTTTCCTTAATATGATGATTTCATCAGTTTTATTTTCTTTTTAAAAGTTCGATCATTGAATAAGAGTTTTTCAATTGTAGAGGCGTTTATATCTGTCTGAGCAGCACCATAAAATTTTCATTTAATGCCAAGGAATAATTTGCATCCCCCTAATTAATAAAAAATGTTATTATATGTTAGAAAATATATAACACACGTCAAATTATATTATAAAATAAATCTCTTTTGCATTCAATTTGAGGAAACAATTGCACACTATAATCTTGTACAAATTCCATACAAATAGTAATAATACAAAAATAAATACCTTTATAGTTATCATAAGTGTGAACAAAATTAATCAATTGTGAAAGTAAACAATGTTGTTCTTAGCCTAACAACATAATGCCACTCAACTGCATCACTGTTTGTCTGTGTTATTATAATTTTTTGCTGCATTTGGTGCTCTTTCTAATTATTCACTTGAGATAAGCGCCTCACTTACCTAGCTCTTGTCTTGATTTCAGGTGAGAGCATCAAAAAAATCTCCAAGGAGGAATGGGCAAACTTAGGAAGGGTGGTACTTCTTGGGGAGAGGGGGCGATTTAAGATAATTTCCTTATCAAATCAAATACGATTATCTTTTAAAATCCCATTTCCTGATTATATATAGATATCTACTGATAGTGAAAAATCTTCATAATAATATTTTAATTCAAGCTCCTCGTCCGATCTTAGGCAAATTGCTACGAATGTCGCCAAGGTGGGAAGGACCCTCTCGTTCTCCCTCTGGATCCACCAATGGTTTCAAATGAATTCTCCTAAGCCTAAAGGTAAATATCGTTGGAAATTCTTTACAAGTATGCCATCTACAGAGGAGATTGCGAGGACCAATCAGAAGCGGGAGGAGAGGGAATAGGGAGAGTTGCACAAATTAGATTCCCAATGCAATTGCCAGCAAAGACATGGCCAAATTCCTACGCAAAGAATTTGCAGCCAGCCAGGTGTTCCGAGAGCTTCTTCTTAATCTTGGGACAAAAATTGCTCGATTTTTCTTCAATCAAGTCGAATAACTACGGAAAGAATTTCTTGATTTATGTAATATATGTGAGTTACGAAATTAATTTAACCTCATTTCCGAAAAGCATCGTAAGAAATAGATGCTATATATTTTTAAGAAAATTAACTCTGTTGAGAAACCCTCTCCTGATTCCGATAGCCAATGAGGAAGTAGCTGCTCAGAAATAATAATTTAAGTGACTTGGTAAAGATAACTTCTGGAATAAATGATCTGGCATATTGAGCACCCTCCATTGCTTTGAGTACACTAGCTCCATGTTAAGATTTACAGTTGTCCTCTCTAAGTATCGAAAATTCTGCAGCAGCAAGCTAGTTAATATATACCTCTGAGATGGTATTATATATTCCCGAGACTCATACTTCTTCATGATTGCAGGATATAGAAAAAGGAGGATAAAAGAGAGAAAGTCTTTTGTAAGGATCATTGTTATAAAATTTTGCCTCTCTAGAAAAGGGAGCTTTGATTTACACTCCAAGTAAATCCATTGGTTTCGTATAAAAACTTGCAATACGAAAATAGAGCGACATTCGGGTTGCCGTGGACGACGAATAACAAGCATGTATTCAATGAAGCTAGGAAAAATTAAATTAGTTGCGTCGAAATAACAGTCATACGAATATATTCTTATACTTAATATATACTTTTCAAAACTCATGTGAGCTTAGCTCAGGATATGGGTAGCCGCATGCATACAAAATAAGATACCTCAACATTCTATTTTGTGCATTTTAATGGAACGTTGCAAAATAGATTTCTTAGACAACAGTCAAGTTCCAGAAACCATAACTACTGATAAACATAATAACAATGCCATCAAATATGGCACCATGCATGCAAATATTGCATGCATGCTTATAAAATACACAACTTTCCAAATTATACTAATCCGTTGTTTAGCTCTCCCTTGCAACCGGGGTCGCATCGCGTTGGTTGCACTGCACCAATGCGCCAACTAGAGTGGAATGCCTTTTAGTCAAACCAATTATCTTTGTAGTAAATGGAACTTAATGTTCAGGAGCCTTAGAAAAATCAAGCACTTAATTTATAACTTTCTACCATTTCTTAAAAATATTATAAAATAATAAATTATTAAAATACCAATTCGCCCTGCAAAATTGCTTGGTAAAATTTAAACGTATACTGATTACCTCAGAGACCTATAGTGTATCAGCATCGGTTGACTGGCGACTTAGAGGTGACGTTAAATCGTTTGTTGACTTCTGTTTAGACTTACGTCTCAACAATTTCGGCTCCCGGATAGCCATGTGAGTAGCGCGTTCGACTTTAGTGAAAGCGGTGCCGGGCTCGATTCCCGATGAGAGCCAACGTGCGAAATGGCCGAAGCTGTCGAAGAACTTTTAATAATAATATACTACAATTTCGCAGTTTATTGCTGTTTCGTAGTGTCGAAGTCGTAAAATTTAAGTGTCATTCGTCAATTAAATATAATTAAGAGAATATTTTTATATTTTTAATATTTATATTTATATAAATATATAAATATAATTATATAATAATAATATTTATATATTTTTATATTTATTAATATTTTTAAGAGAAAAAATTTTCAATGAATATTATTCTCGAAGGAGATTTTAACCCTAATCATTTATTTATTCAATTATTAACTTCTTATCGATTGTTGGTGCGCTCTAAAGAGGTTGCGTCACTTTCTTCCAGTATATACTTGCCGTCCGTGCATACCAGAGAATAAAGTAATCATCATAAATTATGGGAGGGCCCATTAAGTCGGTGGTCGAAGCGATGCCTTTGAAAACTCCGTTCTGCAGCCACCTCTAGGGTCGGCACTGCAGAAGGCGTGGGCGTCAAATGGGGCGGATCCCCCATCTCTGAGGTACGTTCTTACCATTTGGCTGGGCAGTGCGCATCGCATCCTCCTTGTGCACCTTGCTCCCCCTCCCGTGACGTAACGAGCCCGCGAAACATATTCCCCATCCCCTGCATCCCACACGCACCAACACCCGAAATAGCGGCGGAGGGACGGGCAGCCGTTCCATATTTACCAGAGGGTGGGAGGGAAAGGAACGGAGCCTCAGTTATCCGTGTGCCTCTCCAGAAGACGCTGGAACTGGGAATTGATTGAGAGAGTCGAAGTGGTTCTAGGTTCTTTCATCAGAGGTTTCGGTTTGGATATTCGCGTGAGTACCCTTTTTAACTTCTTTCACAAACCACAGACCTTTCCCTAAGACACGTCAATTCCTGAGTAAAAATTGAATGGCACTGCCGTTGTGACACGATTTTATTCTGAACGCCTTGAAGTGATTCCTATTTCGTTCACAAATCAACATTTCCACTCTTGAGTCCTTTTTAACCACTGATATTTTCACTCAGCAAAACTCATATCCAATATATTCGACATTTCCTGCAATTTATATTTGAATTTGAAATTTTTTCCCCGCGTAAATTCCCAATACCTTGCAGTACTCCTCCATTAACATCATTTTCGGAAACCTAAAAAGAGTGTTTCTCGATTTAATAAGAGTGTTTCTAAGATATCGTAGAGCCCGACAGTGTGAGGAAATTTTTTATGATCAAATAGTATGTTGGTTCTGAATGATATCCTTAGATTAAAATTGACGTACTACATCTATGCGTTTCCTAATAAAACTTTTCTCAGTTTCTCGGGTCCTTAATTTTCCCCATTCTGAATTACTTACCGTGATTTTGGGAAACTAAGGAAACCATAACTTAAGGGACTTTAAACTGAACTACTTATAAAACTCAATTTCATCTAAGGAAAGAAGACCCTAATGACACATCATCACCGTTTCGTTCCTCACCATCACTGATAAAACAACATCAACAACGTAACAACAGAGTTACAAACACTATGATGAAGACAGCGGAATGATGCGGTTGAATCTGTGTGGTATCGAAAGATCGTGGCGGACCTTAGGAAAAGCTCGAATATTGTGCAACTGATTCCGAAGCACAATCTAAATTAAGAAAACTTCCTGAAGTATAGAAATAACAGTTGTTACAGCGCTTTATTAAGAAGTATTCATTAATATCTTTTACTAAATTATGAAACTGATCCGGTGGGAAAAAATATTTCTCTCAAAAATCTTGTCTTTGACAATAGGGGAAAACCATCAGCTGTATGATAATTACTAAAAGGTAGCTCATCTGCTTCAACGAACGGTTACAGAATCTAGTGTGTGAAATGCACGAGCATTTTTTCCCATTATTTTTTATCTTCATATACTCCAGAGTTACAGGGAGGGAAGGTTAGTATAAATGTGTAAGGTTCGGCTTTCCGTAAATCTCGACTAGTAAAGTAAAATATTGATTTGTTTACAGTATATTCTAATTCACTCTACCTCATTGTATATCCTTTCCAGACGGTCAGTTTTTTTGTATCGCCAAACGCAATTAAATGCTAAAGCATGTGATCAGCTGCCAAAAAAGTCATTTCTCAAATAGCTTTTAATATCACAATCTGTCAGACTTGATGAACTGTCACTTCAAAGTATTAATATTATCGTTAAGAAAAGCGCGGTTTTGAATTTTCATGCTAAGAAAAGCATGGAATTAGGAAAAGCACGCAGAATTATTGGTTAATCAACAGATGCGTCATCCTCTGATACAGAGTTATTTGTAGCGGAGGAATTCACAACGTAAAGACTGAAATAGAATCCCGACGACGACACCGTTGTATCACTAAGCAAAAATATCGGAGGGAGCTCTGGAAAAAAGAAAACTTTTTACGGCGGGTGGATTTATTCTTAAGCCGCAAGTAGTCACAAATAAAAGAGTTTTTACCTCCTTTATTCTGTTTTAAAAGAAAGAAATTCGTAAGGAAACTTCGAGGAAAAAGATTTCGTAAGCCACGTTGATTCCGGGTAACCAAACATTTTCTTCGAAAACACGTTTTTATATTTTACAAATAGACGAAGGTATACTTTTTATTTCAGGCAATGAAAAAAGTGGCTTCCTATAGATAAATTTAGGATATGGAAATTGAAAACACAGTTGCCATTCGTAATCTTTTGTGGTATAAAATGCGATTAAAAGGAATTCATAGGGCATTTGGAGACCTTCCATGGCGCTGTATTAAATATTTTTGTATGAACTTGACTTGTGATAATTTTAAACCGGTGTCTGACGACCCTCTATAGATTGTGCAGCGATATTTGGATCGAATTCAAATCTTCCAACCCTCTTTGGAACACCCGAAAGTTTAGCTCTAACGAAGTTGATAAATCTTTTGCTACATCTTTCTATGTACAAAATGATCTTATTATATGTTTATGGAGAGCACAACACATTTCAATTAAAATGAAACATGAGTTTAAGTAGTCACCATAGGTGAAAATTTTGTTCTTATTAATACTATTTTTAAAATGCTTCAACAGTTAAGATCATTTCGCTCATATAGACTCTCGAAGGGAATCGAACCCAGAACCGCTTTCAACAAAGTTGAGCACGTTGTCAACTTGGCTATCCGAGAGCCCTAAAAATGCTGATCATTTAAACCTAAGGTTCATTCAAGAAATTTTGGATATTTTTTTAACCAAGAGGATTTTTCATCATCTAAACCATAATTTGTGCAGCCGAGAGAATGCTTACGATTAAATGTTATACAAGATTTTGTAATTAAAAGCTTCTTTGAATACTGTGGTCGCCAACCTTTCCTTACTTATCGCTCACCTTTACACAGTATGATTTCCCTATGGCTCTCTGATTTCTCAATAACTTTATTTATCGCTTATGGAAGTAATCTTGCAAAAGAATAAGAATAACAATGTCCATTGATACAATACAGACTTATGATGTAGCCCAACATGGGTGTCTGAATCGGTATCTTCGTCAAGTACATACAATATACAATACAAATGACATTTTCATAAATATTGTTTACTATAGAAGTAAAATTCAAAAGTAAGTGAAATATGATAAGGAAAATATATTCGATATTTAGTATATTATTACATTAATATGGTTATCCCTTTATTTTAGATCAATCATATAATACCATTCTTCTATACGGAACACTTTTCGTGCTTTAGAAGTGTTTTTGAATTTACTTAATAATGAATCTTCACTCATAAGCGGCCTCGGGAGTAGATTTTAATGTTGGAAAGTCAGCTGAAAATTGCGGGAGATAGGATAATCTCACGGTAACCTCTGCTAATAACTTTTAATAACTACAATCATTTACACATAAATTTATCTCTAGATTTTTTATCGGACCTTATTCAAAGTTTAGTAATTTTTTGTTGTACCTATATGTATTGGAGGAAATGTTTCTACTTAGCAAATATTACATGTGTAGCAAACAATCATGTTTGTCCTACCACTCGCATCTAAATTTGATATGACAAGAGCAGTCCCTTTCAGAAATAGGGTGGAGGCACTTATATATTCTAACCAAGCGAATACTCAAACTTATTTTGTGAAGCTAAGAACCATAATCCTGTATACTAAAACTACCACTGTTTCAATATTAAGAGACATTTTCAGGGATTATTAAAATCATTTATGCGTTCTTTTACTAGAAATATGATTTATTACACACAATTTGAAATACAGAAAATTGTATTTATCGGATGTAGAATTTTTCTTACAATAAATCAACGCCAAACACTATTCAAATTAAATGATCAGTCCTAGAATTTACTTTTGCTTTAGTTTTTGTATATTCTTGACTATATTTGCGATTTTTCAGTCAATTACAATAGATTGCCGGAATGATACCTTTCCGTCGTTTTTTTACATTTTAGATGGATATTCCTTTTTATTATTTATTTTTAGTGCTTACCTACTATTAAATGTAGGAGGATAAGGGAAAGAATGTCTCTATTAATAAATAAAAATCTATATCCGTTTTATTAAGGGGCTGAAGTATTATTTACTAATGATAATTCATCACTATCGTCTTAATACCACTAAAAAACTAAAATAAGTGCCCTCTTTAAATAATTTCGTGAGGGATGAAAAGTCAGTCGGATATTGTTGTAATTTACTTTTCAATTGTGACCAGAATAAATGAAGTTGAATGCATTGTCGATTGAATGAATTTAAATTCAAGTTGTATTCAGAAAAGTTTAATGAAGAACCCTGTTGAGACCAAAAACTAAAAAGATATGCATTCAAATTCCGTATTTCTAGTATTTTCTATTCTTTAGCCTACAGTGTCCGCAAAACATCATAATTTCTCGTGCAAAATTTTCATGTGGTCTTGACATGATACTTATTTTATGAAATAAAGGCAACACGTGGGCTCTCGTGGTTGGAATCGCAGAGGATGAGAGTAGAAATCAATTTTAGCTATGATTTTAAAACTTATTTTAGCCGTAACATATCTAAAATAATATATTATTATTGTAAGGCGTAATGATGTGTAATTTTTCCGCTTGAAACTGGACTTTACGTTCAGTTAGTCCTTTTGATTTATTGAATTGGACATTTCTATAAAAAAAGCATTGTCAAAGTACTTCATGCTATTCACCATGCGAATAGTAAGATTCTTGCGTCTCAGTCGCGATCATCTTGCAACAGCATGCGCGTAAACCAAGAAAAGGAGAGCAGATTAAAGGAAAGAAAAAGAGGAAATATCGGGTAAAGGTGAAGCCGAATCGGTAGACGGCTAAAAGGTCGGATCAGAGTGTAAAGAACGGGGGGAGAAATTTTTACCTCTTGAAACTTATCTTGAAACACCATTAGAATTGAGGACGAGGTCACGGGGCTGATGGATCGCGGGGTTTGATGAGTCAGAAGAAACAAAGAATTAGGGAACAGAACCGAGGTACATGACCCTTTTTCGATTACCACCGCTTAACTTGAAATGAGCTTGTATACGTCTTATATTTAGTCTTTGCACAAATATTTACGAAAAGTCGTCGAGAGTCCCGGTTTCCTCTACGCATGCTCTTCATACCAAGAATCACTAACCTTAATAAACAATCGCAGCAGGTGGAGTCGAACAATTTTCTCGTGATTCCCTTAAATTAATCAAATCTTTAGGAATTTCAAAAGAAAGAGATAAATTATTCTTTAAATTGCTATATTTTTAATTTCTTAATTATTGTTATTAAAATATGATTACTGCAACAAAAATAAATGCGTAATACAAATATAAGGGAGAGAAATTATGACAAAATGCTCCATAATTAGTTAATTAGCCAATTGAACACCATTTTATCTGCAAATAAAATTTCGTCCTGAAGTTCGATGTATATTTCTAATCGCTCGAGATGAGGAAATCAAATTTCTATGCCAACTATCGACTTGAGGAGATGTGAAAGGAGAGGCTGTGAAATTTTCATAAAAATAAAAATCGAAAAAATTAAAATGAATATTTAAGCAAGAATCTGATTACAAAGCATTTCTTTAGGATTAGTCACCTTGAGTTTATTGCGAAGTTCATCTAGGAACAACAAGGATGGAGACGAATAGCAATAGGTTGCGTAATCCTTAGAGGAGTCATCGCATCGCAATGGTGTTACTCAAATGGGATGGAGAAGAAGACGAGGGAGGCTGCCGAAGTCTCCACGTACCAGAAGAGCCAGTCAGCAAACCTCGCTTGGTCTAAGACACAAAGGCTCATGTGCGTTGGCAGGCGATTCCGCGGGGTAAACAACCACGCGGAGAGGGTGCAGGCGGAAGCAGGGCTGAGTGTATTTTGAGAAGAACCGCGCCTTCCGAACGAGCCAGCGGGAAGTGATCGGAATCAGGTCACGCGCACAAGATCGCAACACCCGTAAGAATTTATTAGCGATGGTTTTGGAGATATTTCGAAAGAAGTTTCCATTGTCCCAAAGCTTGTTTGTTATCCGTCTGACCGCGGGCGCTAATAAAGTTTAGAAACAGTTTTACCCAGGATTTTGGAAAGAGAATTAAGTTAACCTTTCACCATGACCGTTCTATTATGAAATTCCCTTGCGAAGCGGTACATAATTAATGTCTTGAGAGTGAAACGCTCGCTTTATTATTTCCAAGAAAACCCTACGGAATGGTTATGTGGAAATTTAGTTTGCGGGAAAGATGTATGAATTTCGATTTATTTTCCTTTTAAAAAGGGAAAAATACCCTCTCGCTCCTCTCTTTTAAAAAGTAGGTTTATTCATGTTGTAGTTTCATGTATACGTTGGATATCATTATGAATTCAAATTAATATATTTCCTTTGTCTTTGATATTCTACGTTAGATAAATACAGAATAAATAAATTTTATTGATTTGTGTGGATATTATCCCAAACGAAAATCGAATTACTTGCCAGATATTTGAACCCGGTAAAGGCGCCTATTTCCCTGGGTATTCGCCTGAGGAGTGATCAGGGACAGATTTTCTCTTAGGAGTGCTAGGCACAAGCTGAGGGCTTCCGATGTTTTGTCGTTTTTTTATGTGAATAATGTCTGGTAGGGCTTCAAATTAGTCCTTGCTCCTCTGATTGCTGAAATTTGCCCCTGGATGTGATATTATGGATAGGAAAATTTCTTATCATTAGGCGATTGTTCTAAAAAAAGTTCATTTCCTCATCCTGATTAACAGCAGCAGTTTCAAATTTAATCTTCGGGCCCTCAGCACGTTGAGAAAAGTATACATGTGAGGACATGAATTTCCATGATCTTCCAAAAAATCTGCTCTATATCAATCGAGGATTGCTAATAATGACAATTTAATCTACTGATGACAATGATAAAGTTGAAAAATACGTGATTTAGTCGACGATTTAGGGAAAATTATTTTGAAAATCGAGTAGCCAATACTTCCGAGAGAAGTTAGTGAATTAATAATGAATTACACAATACATAATAATTGACACATTAGAAAATACAGTAAATACAATTCTTCCACACATTTCATATCTGATTCTTCACAAGCCTGGAAAACCGAACCTTTGTTCCTAAACTGCACTACGTATAAAGGAAAGAAGTTCTCTGAACGAAATGTTAACATAGAATGAAGACTATATTTATGAAAATAATTTGAACGTAAGGTGAGCGATGGAGTATTTTATAATATAGAATATTTATATTATACATGTATTTATAGAACAAGATTTATGGGCCTATATGCACTGAGTTTATTTATTTATGAAAATATTTTATTTTCAACTAATGCTTTCTCGATGGAATAAATATAAACAATCACAGTAATAATTTATTGAAAGGTGAGAATGGGTGTTGTCAACTTAAGATTTTGAAATGATAGTCTGGGAGTAGACGATCAGAATTGCAATCAGCTCATCCGGGACAAACTCTGTCTGCCCCTGGGATATAGGCAACCGACAAGTGAACGATCTCATTGAAATGAACGGTCAGAACACTTGGACCTTGTATTTCTATACAACTTCCATTTTCTTTTCCTACCAAGACTATATCACTACTTTTACAAGTGTAAGATCTCTTTTCTAATCTAACCCATCCTGCAGATGGAGGTGACCATTTTCCTAGGAGAAAAAGGCCGACTTGTTCTTAGAATATGTAACTCATCGACACAAGTGTTGATGTGATTCTTATGTGGATCTATTTACTCACAGCATACCTTTTTAAAAAAATGAATTTTATGTGACGGGATTTTGCTATCTGAGAAACGTAAAACTAGTAAATGCAAAATTGAGAAATGGACAGCATTCAAAACGAATTTGTTATTGGGCATGAAAAGTCGAGAGACATTTTTAAAGATATAGATTATTCCATTCAAAAATCACAAATTTTAATTTCGCAGTGAGCCGAAAGTATGAATGATTGAGCTATGAAATAACAAATTTAAAGTTTAATATTAATGCTTTAAATTATTTAGCTTTAAAGTTGTAATTTCACTGCCCAATTTTCATACTTTGGAATCTAATAATATCAAAAACTTGCCTTTCTTTTGGTTCCAGCGTCATTTCACAATTTATTGTGCTTAATTTGCAGTGATTAATTAAAATTCGGAAGATATGAAAGGTGCCATGTATTACTGTTTCCTTTCAATATATTGATTCTATATCTACGTACCCTTGGAATATCATTCACCCCGTTAATGAAGACAAGGTCGCAGATTCGAGCAGGCGTACGTTGTAGAAACTACCAGCATCACTTTTTCCTTTTAACTCTCTCACTGGTCTCAAATAATTTGAGGAAACTTCATTGAACGTGAAGACAGATCCCGGCATTCTTACAATACTTTAGCATTAAGACTTCAATCTAATCAGGTCAGATAAACGGCATTTGAGAGGTTTGTCAATCAGAGCACTCAATTTAATTATAGCGCTTGCATGCACATTTAACACGCACACGTTTTCAAGAATAACATGCAACTTTTCATTCATGCAACTCGCACACATGATATTACAACACTGCACACAAAAGAGTTTGATAAAACACTAATTTCCTCTCTTTCAACCTTTCCTAATATTCGCATAGTTTGCATGGAGGTATATATTATTTAAACAGTTTTAAGGAATGCTTTTCTGAATTTTTTGTGTATTTTAGAGTTTTTTCAAGGGTTTTAAAACTCCGGTACTATCTAAAGAACGAATTAGTTCAGGAACTGATAACCGCAAGACAACAGAAAAATCGCACTAAAAGTTTAGAAAGAATCTTATTGCATTCCCATAATTCGTGAATTGCGAAATTTGATGATTTTTCTAAGAAATAATTAACTGATCGGTCAAAAACCGATGGAATCTTTGGAAGAATTTAAAATTTACATGGGATGGTTTGATATCATAAACATCGCATGTAATATTTTAAGATGAAAAATCCTTAAATTCTTAAGTGCGGAAAATCGAGAGAAATGAAATGAGGAAGTATTTCTAGCACCATATTAAGATACATCTATTTTGAATCATTCAAACTATTAAATTCATTTGAATGAATTCCCTACAAATCGAAAAAATTATTTCATACACATTTCTCGGAATTCTGCCAGTTGCTGATATACACCATCATCATATTTAGTTAATCGACTACGTAAATAATGATCATGAATTTTGCATTTATTAATATAATAAAAGATAATAGAGTCATTATTAATTATCATCTTTCAAATCTTTGGTTAAAATGAAAATAAATCGCGATACAGACAAAATAAACTGCCCATGTTCCATATAAAAATTTTAAATGACCGGTTTCATCAACCTAGGGGACCCCGCTTTTGCGATGTAGCCAGGGACAAAAATTGCGTCTTTTAGCTTCGAGATAGGAAAAACTCAAAGGAATGGGGGGTGGAGAGGGGAAAGGCACGAAAGGGAGGAAATACTTCGGGGATTCCCCTTTTCACAATATGGCTGACATCACACCACACGACTTCCTCAAAATGGTACCATAACTGTATGGACTGCACGTTCTATTAACGTTTTCCAGGTTTTCGCTGACCGTGCGGAAGAATTGCATCCTTTTGCTGGAGCCTCCATCTGATTGGCTGATCAGCTTCAAAAGTGGACGCCGCTGCGTAGAGAACTGCCCATAAAGGCGTTCTCTAGCCATTTCGCTTCCATCCCATTACGCACGCTTTCGCTATTCCTAAGCGCTTACCTTAGCTTGCCGCCAAATCACAATGTAAGTTTCCTCATGGACGAAGCTTTGCATGAACGAAACCTAACTCATACTTAATATCTCAGGCATATTTCATTGGTATGGTATTGTGTTATCTCTCTAATAAAAAATAACAAAACCAAGGATTCTTTCCCTGCATGCTCTGAAGTATTTCAAGTCGACGATATGATATAACTTTGAATGACAATTTGAGAATGAGTGTCCGTAGGGTTTTAACGAATCTTAAGGGTATCAAAACATGCCCTTAAGGAAGTAACCTGTTACATTTTTCGGAATACCGCAGTATTTTTCAATCAGATCTTAAAATTTTAAGGTTTTTTTAAATTTCTTTTGCTTCGCTGTAAGTTGAATGATGGCGATTTCTATAATAATATTTTACCTTTTAAATACACCAGCTCGAGATTGAAAGTATTTCTTACTAACCGGGAAATGACATGCCACCAGGGACACTGCCCTGTTCATTCTCAACCGTGGATTTATATTCCTCAGTATTAAAATTTGTGTGAAGGGTACAATTTCGGCTGTACGTAAAGTCATTTTTCAGATTAAAATATACGAGATGCGACTACACTTTGATCGCAAGGAATTTCTCTTAATGTACGTATTTTGAAAACGTATGACGAGAAAAGGAAACCTCGTTCGCATATTGTATTTATTGAATCTTCATTTGTGATTCGTCAATTGTCAGTCGATATTAGTTCGATCTGAATTCAATCTCCATTATTTATCTCCTTAATTTTTCACATTAAATACATGAAATATACTAAATGGGAACTGTCATACTCATTATTAGTTCATAAGTGATGACAAAATATTCTGTAATTAATTCCTACAAAGAGAAGAATATATAATGGGTATGATTTATTTTCTTATGCCGCAAATCAATGGAAGTAAGCGGCACTACGAAGTTATCTTCATAACGGTTTCTCCGAAATTTTGGAAGTGTCCAAGCGTTTTAGAATTCATCGAATATTAAAATGAATTTATCGAAAGATATGAAAAGTCTCCCTAGCATATCCTTAACACTAGCGCGATTTTAATATACAAAGATAAAGGCTGATTTTTGTTGAAATCTCTTTTATAACAGATGAAGTTATAAAATTTCAAATCTAAACATTATTTGACTGAAGATTTAAATATTTGAAATATTTTGATAAATAACTTCTGATTACATAGTACAAATATTGTTAGGTAACTTTAAAGTCTGGATGACCTGTAGAATCAGGTAATAAGCGGCAATTTAATTCCATCATGGATCCCGTAACTTCTAAGAGCAAGTGTTAATACGATGAGAATTGTCTACTCCTTGTATTTTCGAACCTCCGTCTTTGGCCCAAATCTCCACGTAAACAAAACGAATCTTTTAGGAAGAGTGCCAACCCGCCGTCGCGTGGAAAAGGGGACGATGGAGAATTGGCCAAGACATCCGCGCCCTCATTGATGTTCCTCCCACTGGATCTATCCTTCCGATGAATTTATTTCCGAGGAAAAAAATAAGGACGCGTGTCCTTCTGCGCCCCATTTATTGAAGGTTGAACCGCTTTCGAGAAATCGGAAATTGGGGAAACTTCGGTGGCGTCATCGGAGGGTGCATTTTGCAGAAGTGTTTCCGTTCCACTTGCAAAATCGTTTTGTATTCTGCGAGGTTTAGAAACTTATTTGCATAAATATCTTATCTCATATAAATATATAATTTTTAATGTAACACTGTAGCATGAAGATTTTTTAAAATTATTCTTCCAGAATCGGAAAGTTTTGAAATCAAGTTATCATCTTGAATCAAATTAAAAGTATCAGTCTTTTATTCAGTAGTCAAAAGTTCAGTCAGTCTTTTATTCAAAGTATAAATAAAATTTTAAGAATGTTAATCATTATGAAATTTATAAAATCCAACATTATTAATCACCTTTAATCTGTTTGATCGGTATATCACTGACATTTTCACCTATATTCCTTGATACTGAATGCAATAGAAACTAAGTTATACATATGCTAAATTCATTAAAACGGAAATTCCACCAAAAGGGAAAAACATGGCATATACATTGAAAGTTAATTTTGCGTTCTATAATGATTTTTAATCAGTTGGAAACTTTTAATTAGTTCGAATACTTAGACATAGAAAAAGCGCAAATATTTTCTAAAGTATATAGGTATTGTGAAATAAAGTGAAAATAGAATTCAAAAAATTTATATATGTTACGGCCAAAGCCCGAGGTGCGGCCAAATTGGCCGGCCTTTTCGCACTTAAGCTGAGAGGTGGGGCCAAGGTCCCAAGTATGTGTAGTACTTGAAATTATTCTGTACTTTTGGCCGGCATTTAGGGGAAGTGGCTGGAAACCCCTGACAAAAATTAGATATGCTCATCAAATTAAAATAAATTCCGCAATTATGAATTGTTGGAGTAGATTAAATAGTGGATTCAAATAAATTCCCGCTAACGATGACATTTGACATGTCATTTTCCCGCCCACCCAATCATACTAAAATAAACCCAGCCAAAGTTATGTCAACATTCAAAGACGAATCGATAGCTTAGTTATCATAATTTAATGTAATAATTCATACTTAACAATCAATATACGGTATTAAAGTCATCAGCTAAAAGAAGTGTGGGAAGATCAAAAACGAGATGGTGAAAGTGAAGCCGGAACAGCTCTAGAGCCAAAGCCTAGAAAAAAGAAGAAAATAAAGCATTAAATTCTGTAGACCTGCCAAAAACTGCTGATAATTTTTTTCTTCCGACTTTGTCAATCGCCCCATGCAGTTTCGCAAACCAGCTGAACAGAATCCCAAAATCTAGGAGAACATCGGATGTTGGACCGTCAATCTAAAGCGATATGGGCCATTTCCCGATTTGGCTGGACACTGATCGATTTCGGGTTTTGGTCGTAATATATACGTTAGCTCATCTAAAATTTTATTCTCTGCCTCATTAGCGTATAAAAGGCATATTATTAACCCTGGTTTAATATTTTGGAATTTATTTAAAATAATAGTAATCTATACTTTATTTATTCAAATATTTCTGTATTTCGTGCTGTAATACGTAATCGTGTTTAATGACGACTTTCTTCGCAAACCTACAGAACATTCTTTCAGATGTAATGGATCAAAGCGAAATAAGCTGAACTGTGGAGATAATTTAACTGCTTAAGATGACTCTCTATAGATCTTTTGAAATGATAATGTATCCTTTTCTCCTAACTTGTGCGTGTTCAAGTCGTTCCGCAATGCTTTAATTCAAATAATCCCTAATTAACTTCAGTATCGATCAAAATTGGAAGTTGTCTAATTCTTCTCTCAGGTTCATAGATCTATCTACTTTTAGTAGCAACTTCATGATAAGTACAAAGATACATCCGAATGCTGAAGTGATGACACGGTCGATTCGAAAACTGTTTTAAGGTAAAATACTATATTAGAAGTTGGATGAAACAATTATAATAGATACGATTTTGATAGAGTCCATTGCATCCTTAATGATAACCTTAATACTGGTAAATAGCTCAAGTATCTTATAAGCATTCATATTATAAATCGCTAAAAGATGATTAATGTATTTTTCCCTCAAACGGGTTCAGGACCTTTCGATATCATTTCCTTCGGCTTTCCGGGTAAACTTTTTAATTCAGTTTAAAGAAATTGCTCCTAAAATTCTAAATATTTTCATATCTTCGATTACATAAATATTTCTTATAGGAATAAAACTTGCGAATAAATCTCACCTTCAGAAAAATATTCGAGCTCTTTTATTTTTTGAAAACGTTTGCTAAGAATTATGTAAAATGAATGCGATTGCTCAGTAACAAATCGCATTGTAAACATCAAACGTATTTCCCAGGAAAAACTATTAATTAATCAAATAAATGCTCTACGGCTTAATTTCTTCAGAGATAAAACGGATAGAATTCTCGCAATATTAAGTTCCCTGAACAAAGGTCATATGTTAATGATCCCAATGCTCTATGCTGCAACATCTTTAATTTGCAATGTGTAATTTGTGACTCAACATATTTTCTATCGTACTAAATTATGCAGATGTGCTGCTGAAGCAGCTGATGATCATTAATCACCGGCTGCCTCTCTTCACGACCCTCTTAAAATAGATTGCCCTGGTTCCAATCAAGAAATCAGTCTATATTTCCTTCCGAAAAAGTGGGGTACGACCTTGCCAAGTGGCTTTACTTCCAGATATTATTCAATGGAAGGATTTTATCTAAGTTTATTTTTTCCAAATAAGAGCTGTGAGATGAATTTTCAGGGCTGAGATTTTTGTGGATTAGAATAAAAATATTCGTATTTTATGTAGAACCTCTTCTGGGAAAAAAGTTTACGACTTCAGTATTTAATATAGGTGATTAATGTAATTATTG
This sequence comes from Pachydiplax longipennis, assembly GCA_036926295.1. NCBI lineage: Eukaryota > Metazoa > Arthropoda > Insecta > Odonata > Libellulidae > Pachydiplax > Pachydiplax longipennis. The sequence goes on from JAVFKF010000012.1 coordinate 27,629,887, forward strand.
CTTATGTATTAAGTAGTAAATATTCTTATTAAATGTTTAATTGGATTGGAGTACATAAAAATATTTATTGATTCAAGTACTAATTGCCAATCATTTAGGAAGTAGAAAGTATGTAATATTTTTTTTTCTTTTTACTTCTTTATTCTATTTACTTCAGTTAACAATATTCAGTCACGGAAGAGATTATTCCTGTTTATTCCAAACATTTTCTCAATTTATATCACATTCCTCAAAGTACTAACTTTAAAACGCACTATTTTATTGTACTTTGGTATATTTCTATACTTATGAAGCCTTTTCTGTGATTAAAAATCATCATTATTTTCCGTATTAACAATATTTCAAATCAACATGGCTTATGTAACATTCTTTTTTTGAAATACCTAATCAATTAATGCTTGAAGAAAGATCAAAAAGGGAGATTTTCATGTATTTTTCGATAAATGTGAATCTCCAACTTCTAATGGAGATGAAAAACATTTTCTATCACATTTAAAAAGTATCAATAAATCCTAGAGAGTGAAATCAACATTCTGGTTAAATTGTTTAAGAAACCATTTTAACCTGGCGTTGAAATTATTTCTCAAGTTGAGTCTTTTCTGCCTCAGAAGACGTAGTAGCTTTAAACTTTTTCTTTCGGAAGCTTGGCCAAAGCTTTTAAGCTCACTTTCGTACGACGGATGGAATTCAGAGTCGCTGTCGATCAAGAGGAAAGTTCTCCTCCATGTCCTTCAGAAACGTCCGGTGGGAGTCATTCCATTCCATGTACCGGACTAGTGGAATCTTCGGATTTGCAGAAGCGTTTCAAGCATCTGCATCATTCAGAAAGAAAATTGAAAACAGCAAATAAATCGCAGAACCGAGCTGGTTTACCTTATTGGGCTACTATTTCTAAAAAATTTGATGCTCAAATCCACATTACCGTTCACCAGGGACGTCCGCAATAAAACTAAATAATGATAATATACGTAATATTTCTGTAAGGCAACTTAAAATATCATGAAATTATAGGAAAAATTCGTCTACATTCCTTATTGGTAGCTGTTGTTTTTATGCTTAGTTATGTCACTAAGTACGATTGCTAACTGCAAAGTCCCTAATTAATGATTGCCGAAATTAGAAAACGTTTAATTTCCTTTATTTCTAATTAAATTTCAAAACGAATTTTTTACCTCTGATAAAACTATATTGGATATTTTATCTAGATTAAATTAGCTTCAGTATTCGTAAGAGTACTTAATATTCTTTCTCCCTTGGAAAGACCAATTCTCCGAGTGTCTCTTAGTGATGACCTGGTTATAAAGTAAATAAGCATTACTTAATAATGTTTTGTCATTATATTTGTTTCTTTGGTGCCAAAGTTACCAATCTATGTGCTTTAAATCGATTTATTGGCTTCATTTTTGCCCCCTTCTAACCCGAGTGGAACTGCCCTTAAACTATAGTTTTCATTGACATATGATTATGAGGGAAATGAGTTATAGGAAAATAATAATATTTTTATAAATTTCGATGTCTAAATCTCAATCTTTTGTCTGATTCTTTCGTCAATATTTCCCCTTCGATAACGAGAACTCCTCATTTCCTGAAAACTTCTTTACTTCGGTTTTTTATGGAATGTGAATGCATGAATAAAGAGAGGGGCACAGCGTCGTTAAATCGCCTGTGTAATAAAGGCAGCCGTTAAAACTTCCATAGGGATGGATGAACAGTAAACTACCCCGGTAATTTCAGTTTAAGGGGCCTTAACTCTTTTACATTACGGTAAAAAGAAAGAGAAAACGCTTATTTTCATTTTTGTTTGACGTTTGCTTCAATTGCTTGTAGCTCTTGATGGAAGTAAGGATGAAAATAAGCAAACTCGCTTCTACTTGGCACTGTTTTTCTGTCAAAGAGTCATGCATTACTTATGCGTTACTCCATGCGTTACTTATCGATGGAAAAACTAAAATAATCTGAACCACTTCGTGCTGAGGTATCCGACGACTGTCATCGAAAAGTAATCCACAAATTCAACATCCAAGAAATAATGCTTAGTAACGTTAAGATTGGAACCGAAGCCAACCCGAGTATATATGTTTTAGAAAATTTCTGGCGATGATGAATCTCCAGATCCTTGAAATTGAATATTCCCTCAGGGATTTTGAAAGAATACGAGATTTCGAGTAAATATTGGAAAGCAGCCAAAACGTTAAGGCCCAAAGTCAGTCGATTATTAGCGGAATACTTCGTTGAAATTATTTCAAGGAAAATTTTTAAGGACGATTTGAATTGTTCAAGTAATTTTTCTGTCATTTTTCTTGGAAATCATAGCTTACTCATTGAGAAACATCCTCAGACCCTTGGCAATCAAACTGTAATCTTTGCTACTAAACTGAAAACTTTTCCTAGAAGAAATTTTTGAATAGCGATTTGTTTTCAGTCAAAGAACCGTTAACGGTTGAAAAAATATTCTTTTAAAAGAAGTGATAAAATTAATTATGTAGGAAGTTGAAATAATATAAAAGTTGATAAAGAAGCATAAGAACAATAAAAAGGACCATAAAAAAGAGCAAAATTATTTAAAAATTTTCGTTCAGGCCGTTGCAAAGTTGATATGATCATAATCGGGCGATGGCTAACAATTTAAATGCGGATAAATTCATCTCACTGTTTAAAGATAGGATGAAATTCCAGCCCTAGGCAATGCTACACGTTTCCTGCGTTTTAACGAAAATTTATTTTCTGTCGTAACGAAACGCCTTCATTAAAGTTCAGTGCCAGAAAAAAATTGGTCGGGTGCCGGCAGTTGGGGCCCGATGGAATAAGGGTGCTCTGTAACATTTCCAATAGAGACAACTTTTCAGTTCAAACGTAGAAACATTTCCAATCAAAAGCTGTTTCTAATTTTGAGGGAATCGCGATGGTGAAGTCGGTTACATTCCGCGGAGTAAGACGCCAGTGCCTTAAAATATCCATCCTCCGAGTGAAAGAAATCCCTTTTACATTTCCCCTCATATCGTCCACACGTACACAAAGAAGAGAAAAACAATTCGTGATCGTGAGAAGTCCTGTTAAAAATATATACACAAGAGCGAAAAAATAGGGTTAATGAGAAAAGTAGATTTTGGCGCGCCATCTGCTTTGCGGAGGTAAAATACTTCTCAAACGTCCGCGCGATGTCTAACGGATCCAAATTTAGTACTTCCTGTTGATACCAAAGCGTTTTTCTTCAAAGAACATGCGTTACCTTCTCTCGCCTTTGAATAAACGTCAAGAAGGTGGGAAAGTTAATGCGACTTTTAAAGCAAGTGTCTATGATAGAGATCGGCGAATCCCGTGGACTGAATAGCCTGCCTCACCCTCGGAAGATTTTAAAATTGTAGAATTATCTTAGAGAATGCGTTACAATGGAGTACCTAAAGCTTCATTGAATATATTTTTGGCGGTAGATTTATAATGATAATTTTAACAGAAAAGGCTCGAAAACCATCAATAAAATTTTTATTGATGGTTTTCGGAGTCTCTTCTGTTAATATAGTAACCATCGGCACCCAACCATTTTATTTTATAATGATAAAATTTACTATACTGATTTTATAGAGATTAATATTTCCATTGGTGCGTGCTTACGTTTTATTAGAAAGTTCTACCATCTCCTGCTGGCTTGTTAGCAGTCGTTTCTAATTAGCGGGATTTCATGATGCATCAGGGCATCGAATCGGAACTAAAGCGAAAACAGAAAAAATCTTTTTTTAACAGAGCGAAAACCGAGCTTGAACTGAAAAATTTAAATTCTTCAACCCTAACCAAAGCAAAAAACGGTTATCGAATCTGTTCTGAATTTCAATTTCAGACAACATAATTTTACTTTAGCTTAAACTGATGAAGCTGTACTAATGTGAACTAGCTACTTGCAGGTTATTTCTTTAATATCTATTATATTCTAAAATTAAATTTAAAATTTACACATATGAAATTACCTTCGGAAGGATATAATATAACAATCGTAAATCGGAAATAATGATAAATAGGAAAAAATGATAAAGAGAAAATAATGATATTTAGGTTCCATTCCCTGGTGGGCATCAAGAATTCTTCTTTTCATTCTATATCAAGTAAATACATTTTAAAGAACAATAACATACATTCATATGAACTTTGTCAATTTACATCAGAGCGATGTAAATATTTTTAATACCCAAAATTACGCATGTGGCTTGTGAGCCCCAATTTGCTGATTTGTTTACTCTGGCAATAGAGCGACAGTAATTATATTCAAGAGTTTAATTATAACGCGTCAGAAACGAAAGTACAACTACTGCCGGTAACTATAAACCGACGCTAAAACCTCACTTGAGCACTCACAGGAAACAAAATATCGGTCGATCTAATTTCAGGTCTATTATTTCTAAGCACATCAATTATAAAATGGTTTAATCTTGGTACCTTCCATTACTTTATGGTATCAACGATCATAAAATACTCCACTTAATAAACCAATTTCTTATCGAGATTACAGCTTATTGCTTACAGAACTGTCGACAGAAAACTAACTAGCTTGTCGAAACTAGAAATGAGCTGGAAAAATACATGATTTTAAAAAAATGAGTTATTAAAGTACAGTTTCCTCTTATGGTTGAAGGACAACAAAATCAGACCTTAAGTTGCAAGTTTCTAGCAAAATTAATCCCTGAAATGGTTAGTAAAAACAATATACGTTTGAAATTAACTTTCGAAACGAGAATTTTGCCTCTCATTTCAGCCAAATTTTGATTATTATTTTTGCTCTGCAACATTTGCATTCTGATGCCATTCTAGATTCCCTCTCCAAAGATGCGAACGCGTTCATCTGACATTTGTTCTGAATGACTGAATCCGAGAATGGCAGGAATAGAAGCATGCGTCAGACTTCACGCTTTTAACTGCTATCGGTTATTGACCATGAAATTTCCTTCATTTATGTCGTTCACCTCTCACTTTTTATTTTTGGTTCGAGACGGGATCCTTACTATAAACTAATGTATTTTGAGTCGATGATTGTCTGACAATAGCTACATTAATGAGATGGAATGAAGCATGAAAATTCTGTTTGTAAGATCATCCTTCAGGAATGTTGAATACTCATCCACTCATTCGTCAGCTACGGACTTCAGAGACAAAATGAGGCTTACTAGACTATAAGAATAATTTAGTATCTTATGCTTTCTTCAATGAGCCAGAATTATATGAGTGGAATACGTCTACGAAAGTGAAACATAATAGCCCTATGGTAAAATTTTGAAAGTATTTAGTAATTAGTGACTTAAATTAATGCTATTTTGTTAAATCTTACACATACTCTGCAAAATCTTTGATTGCTATCAATATTCTAGGTTAATTTTGACAGAATTTAAGATAATAGTAGTAGTAGAAGATTCAGATGGAATATTAGTCACAGTTATTAGTAGATAGTAATTATTTAGTGATTTTTATGTATTAATACTTTGTATGTGTAATAGTTGAGCAACTAACTATGAAATTATTTAAGAGCATGGTTGTGTAAGCGAGCCTCTTGAATCGTATGACAAATAAATAAAGATTAGAAGGCCGCGGACGCAAGTAGATCGTCTCGATTCATTCCCGAAGATGTTTTCAATATCTTCTTATACAATCTAAACCATTTAATGTTTCTTCCTATTTTTTTCGAATGCATGTTTAATCCGGAACTTTTTGAAACAGTAAATACTTGTTTTTATGTTCCATGCAATCCTTGAGATAGGAGACTTATTTTCTTGGGATTTTTCACGACCAATTGGCAGCTTGGCTTATATATGTGAAAAATTTTTTCTTCATTTTCCTTCTAAATAAGTTCTGTTCCTTCACAACATATCCTCATCTTATACTGTTCTAATATATTCATAAGCTAGAAATCAAAGTGATAAGAGCTTTTTGATTCGATATTTAGCTCAGATAATAAATCAGGATTTGCACATCATTTTTATTTAGCAAGCCCATAAAATCATTAACCGTTTATTTATGTTATGACAACCAGTAACCGTACCCTCAGTACTCTCCCCCACCTCAGAATTATATAGTTCCAAAAGCTCTAACGCATGGAGCTACAAAGAATACATATGACTGCAAAGTATTTAAGTTCATGATGTGAGTAGTGATAAAGTACCATGCGAAAAGGTGACTATTAATCACGGCACACGCCTTTTTCTCTTTTGTCTAAAAATACGAGCCCTCAAATCACATACATCCCTGGCTTTCATCCAATCAAAGAGAAGCGACTTGAGAGAGACATTTGCTAATTATAATCCTAGTAAAATCGCCTTAGAGATCACACAGTATTTGAAAATGAACATGTGATGAAACATGAGATTGCTATATTCGTTCTCTCGCCAGCCATTATTTTGTATATTATATTTTCTATAATATGTTCAACTATAATGCTTCTTTCTGTACTAGTCTTAGCCAGAAATCGCTCTTTTGGATTGAGCTATCTGAACCAAATGAACTACATTAGTAATACAAATACATCTCATAGTAACTATGTATCTATAATGAAAGAAAATCAGCCGAAAGAAATTTCAGAACCACATTATATGCCGTGCACTAATTTTCTGGAAACGGAAGAGAATGATTTTATTTTATAAGGAAAATGTGCCTATAATTCTTTCTATAAACGTTATTTTTGGCCCAACAATCATCCAAGAGTTTTTGAGAGTTCAAATCACTTTAGTGAAAGAAGATACACAAAATAGCGAAGGGAATCATGGTTATCGGTGCCTTCTTTTATATAATATTATTCTTTCACAAATATTTAATTTAACTCTTCGTGTATTGCAGAAATATTTAGAAATATAAACAATAAATTTTATTAATTCTAACATGGCCATTGCGTTTTTGACATACATGTAAATGTACGCATTACTTAAATTGAACGATTCAGAGCAAATAATCGAGGTTATATGCCATCTACTGAAAAGTAAATAAGATTATAACTGAGATCAATTATATGTAATGTTCGGGATACCAAAAAGTATGAAATTACCATACTAACTTCTTACTCATGAGAAGAACCTTTTCCGAAATTGCCCCTTAGTTACTTCTGATATCTGACGTATTCTCCATATTATTTTCCAGGGTTTTCATATACCAAATGCCCACTGCTAACGCCGGACGGAGTGGCGGAGGCGCTGCTGGGGGAGGTCCCGCAACAGGCCAGCGCACTGTCTTCAGACCCCCATGGGTCAAGGACGGCACTGAGGCCGCCGCTCCTCCACCCCCCACTGGGCCCCCATGGAGAAGACAAAGCAGAACTGGGCCTCCTCCCACAGAGGATGCCTCCTCAAGCTCTTCCAGTAATTCCGCCGCACCACCTGCCAAAGCCCCGGATTCCGGGGAGAAAAAGGTGAAGGTAATCCCCATAGCAAGACCGGATGACGGCGCCGGAAAGAACAGTGTCAAAGAGCCCTCAAATTCAACACCCTCTGGCAGAAGCCGGCCAACTGATAATAAGGAGAAGGTTATTCCTATAATGCGTGCTGACAGCAAGCCGGTGGAAAGCGAGGAAAGGAAGGCAAAAGTGATACCAATTGCCCGGGTAGAGAGCAGAGATGAACCGGTCAGAACAAGAGGCAGTTCGAAGCCAGTGGAGGCTGAAGCCCCCCCGCAAAGAGGGAGGTTCTCAAGACAGGAAAAGACGGTGGATCCGCCTCCGGAGAGGAAGGTGTCGGCTCCGGGAAGAGTGGATGCACCGGTTGAGAATGGGCTTCCGGGAAGAGAGAGGCCTCAACAGCGACAACCGCCGATGCAGAGACAAACAAGTCAACGGTCTGCAGATAGGGCACCACCACCACCCCCACCGCCGCCTCCACCGATGGCCCCTCCGCCACCGCCCATGCCTCCTGGAGATGTCGGTAAGTGCTGATAACGGAATTTATCTCGGAGACGGGGTACTATTGTTTCGGAGTATTTTCCACCGGGTCCAAATTCGCGGGGTTGGGTACAGAAAATCAGGCTATGAGTCCTTTCAAAAATACGAAATGAATTCCTCGAGATTTTGTCTCCTTCTCTAACCCTCTTCAACAGTCAATCGTCATTATCAGTTCAGTCGTCAGTTTTTTCCTATGTATTCTTATATCTTGCCCACCGTAAATGAGTGACAAAATTGATCCCATCTCAAACTATCCTAGCCTAATTATACAATAGAACAGTTGGTCTAATATCCTGTTTTACAATGACTCTAGATTCAGAATAAATCAAAAATTGTATTCAAAACGTGTTCACCGCTTACAGTAGGATGTGATAACGTTGGTGAGTTTCAATGTTTTTAAGTACAGGTAGATAATCTTTGGCTTTATTAACACTTTTCCCTAATCGGGCAAAGTCTATGCACCGACTTCATAACTATCATCGGATATCACATATTTATATGCTTACTGTCATAAGATGACTTCCGGGTATGAATATATTATTTTACAAGGATAGTTTGTAATTAAATTACAAGATTTTCATCGGTTTTTTAATTTTGTTTTCTGACATTCCCTCATGAGAAGATATGTGCAACTATTTAGATATTTGAAACATTCTCTTCACCATTTTTATGAAATATACTTACCACGTAATAAGTAAATTTCATGCATTCATTCATTTCAATGCAGAGTAGCGCTACGCAAAGTTGAGGCCGAATCAGCGGATTATATTATTACAAATATAAATAAAAAGTGGAAAAACTCGCGCGCTGAATTATATCAGCTTTAATACAGTGGAAACTCGTATTCAAAACAATGAATGGAAGACAGATTTAAGTATGCAGTATATCACACTCTTTTGAGCTGTGTTTCTAAAACTCCTGATGTTTGCAAATTTTTCTGTCAATATTTATATCCATTTTTATGTTTTATGACATTCATTTACATTATTTTGAATATGGTATGATTTCGAGTCTATTTTTACAAAGACATTTTTCTTTCCAAATGAGGAAATTGTTATCAATTTTGTGGTCTACGTATCAAAATAACATTTATTCTTATCGGTAAAATGTTGTTTCATCTATATTTTAATGGAAGGGGTCTTCAGCCTATTTTATACTCCGCTTCCGTTGTTCTATGTTTCTATAATCTAAACTTTACTAGCGTCCCTTCCCTAAAAATGATAATTTTAAGCAAAAAAAATAATAGAAGTAGTTGTTGAAACACCACTCATTCTTCATTTTTCACTTTTTCACGACGACAAGAATAAATCATAAACTAAAGATTCATCTATAAAAATTGTATCTGAAATATATCAAATGAAAAACTATTAAGTAATAATATTGCTCCTTAAACTTATTTTCCAATTTACTTGGAGTTCTGCTCAGGAATCTGTCAGTCGCAAAAAATAATATTTTCTTTCCAAGGTCCAGAAAAACTGTTCCGAAATAATTCTGCTGCGACCTTCTAGAGCGAAACTATTTGGCAAACAACTAACAAAGAGATCACATTTAGTTTGTATGAGTAACTCCTCCGGGTAATATGAAGTCTGCCGAGGGGATGAACACGGAGGCGCAACGTCCTTAAGTTATTCGTGGGCAATGAGTCAGTGAGAAGGGGAGAGTGGGTGGTGTAAGCGATCGGTCTCTATCACACGCAAACACACGTTTCTTTAATGCGATGATCTCTGCCTTCTCGAAATACCACGCTGCATGAGGAGGGGGTCGATTAAAGTAGCCATTCATGAGAAGGATTAGAGCAAAAACGTGGAGAATGTGAGATGCCCTCTCTGGATTCTTTGAAATAAAGAACGTGTTGAAGTTTACGAATGAGATGGAAATCAAGAAAAAAGAATGTCCCCTCATGTAAAATACTTGTTCCGAACCGATGTCAAGCAAGGTGAAGGGTGCGAGGTGGTTAATGTGGTAACAACTGCTCAGGAACTTGAATTGACCAAAATATTTACTAATGCAACCCTTTGTATATGAGCTAAATATTTCACGTTGGAGCTTATTACGTTCATAAAAATTAGGCATCATGATTGCTTTCCATTTATCAATAGTTTAGAAGTATGGTGAATTAAATCTCATTGTTTGGCTGTTTGTGAACGGAAGAAAATTGCTATGGGTGCTGAGATAACGTAAATGCGCCATGGCAATTAAAGGAGTTTGTAAATAAAAACAATTATGATTTTCCCTGATAAAAGAGAAAATAAGGGTCAGCTCATCAAAACTGTCATAATGAGAAATATTATGATGAAATTCACGAAAACTAGAACATTAGGCTTTCTTAAATTCTTTCGACAAATATTTGGTTTACGTTCAATTTTTAAGACCTCCAATGATATCCAGTTTGTAACCAAACCTATTTTATTGGAAATGGGAATATTTCCAAGTAATTGCAATTGATTTTCAAAAAATTTCTAACCTTGGGACTTTTTAATCAAATTGGTAGGAAAGAATAATAACTTATTACATCTATCAATACCGAGATATAGAATCAGACCATCCAATTATTTGGACAGAATGATATTTCATAGTAACTTTGCACAGTTATTCCTTAACCGGTTTTTTCAACGACGATGAACATATTTCTTATAATTAATTATGTATAATTTCCTATAGAAAAGCCAACCTAAAGACCGTAAGCCATCTTTAGATTTTTCAAATAAATAAATAAAATAAACTAATTCATGCAGATATTAATGATGTTGAAGCAATAAAGATGGTATTTTTCTGCAATTCTAAGAAATCCCCCTACAACGGTGAGGGACAAAAATATTTCTCATCAAAGCTTTAATAACAAAACGTCATAATTTTGGCAGGAGATTATATAATCAATTTATTTGTTTTCTCAAATTTTATCTTATCTATGGTCATAAAATTATTTTTAAGTGCAAATCTGGTTTATAGTTACACAAATTGCAACCCTGCGCAAAATTTTATCCGAGCTAGAGCCTCGTGTTTGTGGAGTTAAATTGTTGGATGAACCAATATTTTGTTGTAAGTATCTACATGACATGGATGTGAAATTTCAAAAAAAAAAATGGATTAATGAGAATGAATGAGAATGAGAATGAGTTTTGAAGTCAGTTTTCTTCATTAAAGCTCAGTGCTTTTTCTATCATAAATTCAGTGACATAATTTATCAATATTAAATCTCTCCATCAGTCTTCTCTTCTCTTCTTATTCTTACTGATTCATTGTTATGAAGAAGCTGTAACGTTCAATGAAAGAATACTTAAAAGAATGCTTGAAAAGAAATCTCAAACGGTGTTACTCATAAAATTTTTCCGTAAATCACGATAAATTCATAAAATTATTTTGGTCTCCCTTGAAGCTTATTTTATCGCTGAATCTTTGACTCTTTTCATGGTTTTCAGAGAGGCTGCCGATGACACCAGCGCAACAAGCGAGGCTAGATGCCCTTCGTAGCCGACCGAGGAGGAGGCCCGATTGGGCTACGATGATGAAGGAAGTGGAGCAAGGAAAGAAGCTGAGGCATGTTCAATGTAATGACCGTAGCAAACCGCTGCTACCACAGGTCAAGGCAAAGGGCCAGGTAAGATTGATATGAATCTAGTTAATGTCAGCAAGAACTCCATTAGCTATATAGTTATTAAGCGGGAGGAATTTCTATAAGAGAAAAGAGAATAAAAACAAAAAATGTTCAGAAACAGACATTAGGGGCATACAAAAATCATGTATATTACGCTAAAATAAGAGGTAAGGCAATAAATAACGTTAAAGAAATCTCAAAAAATTCGATTGATTCCGGTGAAGCATGAAAAAGAAAAAAGAGTAGTCAATTCTTTAACTTAGAACAGTTGACCATCTCGGGGCTGAGTCAGTAGTATTATTATGAATGTACGCACTTTGATATCTGAGCTTATAAGTACTTTTATGCGCTCTAACCGGGAATCGAATCCGGGGACACTTTCACTGTAAGCGAATGTTTTATCAACTTGACCGTCTAGAAGCCAATGGGATTGAGTTGTTAAGAAGATTTTTGTGTAATTTTTATGCAACAAAATAGAGAGCTATTAGACTTAAATCAATTGAGAATGCGATCAAAACAAATGATTATATTCAAATTTTAATTTCGAAACTCTTTGATTTCGGAGTAAAAGAGTAACAGATAAATGTATCTACTAATTACGAATTACTTAAGTAAAATAAAATTTTAGAATAATCTTTATCTTATTGGAATATCTGTACCGTTTCCTATAAGATAACTTTTTCATCAATAAAAAAGGTATAATGACTTGGAGTCTCATATTCCTTGACAACCTAACATGGTAAATAATTTGCAGGAAAAAAGGTTCATTGAGGTTGTACGGAGAATAAAATTAGCTGTCCCCGCCTAGCTCTAGCTGTGAAGTTTCCTGTCTCTCATAGAGTTCGGAGAACCCTGCTTTAAATATTTAAAAATGACTAACTAACTAAATTCTTTGAGCTTATTAAAATACTTCATTTTCAGTGATTAAAAACGAGGGATTATTGCAAATAAATGATTTTTCTGGCTCATCAAAATTAATACAGTTTAGTATATAAAAAATGTTTTATAAGAAAAAGATTCCACTGAAATGTCATAATTAAAGAAAGTGAAACTTTTGTTCTTAATTCTATGAGTTTAATTTAATGCTCTTTGTTTGAGAAACGCTGTTTGAAATGGAATCCATGTATCACTTTTAACATATAAAGCAACTAAATTACCGTTACGTATTTCTCTTTTCAGTTTGTATACGAAACAGAGCAGAAGAATATCCACAATCAGCTACTAAATCAGATCCAACAGGGTGTTAAGCTGAAAAGGGTCCAAACCAATGATCGCAGTAAACCTATATTGGACGGTGAGAAAAATAATTTCATGTTCATGAAAGAATCCCTATGAAATCTAAAAGGAAAAAATATCTTAAACTCATCCTACGATTGCTACTGCGAGCATCTATGGCCGCTATCCATATTTGATCATGATCTTGAGATAATATAGTCTTTATATTGGAGATGTAACTGTTAATATAGCTCGTTTATTAATGCTTAGAATGTAATTTTGTGCAGCCAAAGGAAACTAAGATGAGTAGGTGGATAAGTATAATTTCTGAGACAAGTAAGATAATAGTACACACCTATATTATCAATTTGTCGCTCCATTAAAATAGTTTCTCCAACTACTCAATTTCAAAACTAACCAGGAATTTTTCACTTTTTACAAGTAACTTTTCCACTATGGCGCTCTAACTTTTGTGTCTCTTTCTCTGTGATAAATTTTATTTGACATGTGAATGACATCTATATGTGGTATATGTTTTGTTTATTTTTCTGAATTAAATTACCGATCCATGTAGGGAATATCAATTTTTAGTCGCCCTGTCATCAATCTTGTTTGACTATTTTTTAAACCCAATTTTTTTAAGTTTTATATTTTTCTAAGCCACTGCCTTCCGGTTTGGCATCTTTCCCATTCCGTTATTCGCCGTTTCTTTTATTGTCAATGTTTTCTTTTCAGGTCAAAGAAAATAATGTCCTTTGAGTTTAAATTTAGCTATTACTATCAGTAGGTTACGCAAGTTTTTCACACCGCCCTTCTTTTCCTGCGGTGGAGATTTATTCCCAAGTACTTGACTCGGCATTTCTTTTAATCCGCGCATTAGTCTCTCCCTTCTTCACTCTTTTTTCATACCTTTGTTTTTCTCTATTCTTACCTTCATCCAAAATAACAAAGAGTTAGATGTAACAGAAGACTCTATAGTCTCGCCCTAAATAAAGCCGCGTTCTATTTGTCTCATCCGCAGGCCTCCGAAAATTCAGGAGACAGCTTACAATCGAGGAACAGTTGCAAAAGGCTGAGGAAGAAGCGGAGCCTGAAGCCGACGAGCTGGACGACATCGACAAGGTTCGGGACGACCTCCAGTCCACTAAGCAAATGCTGGCCCTCGAACTCCAGAGCAAGGCCCAGGCGGAGAGAGAGAATAGACTCCTACAGGCGAAGATCTTTGCTCTCGAAGAACAGCTGCAGAAGGAACGAGAGAGGGCGAGATTGGCTGAGGAAGAGAGGGACAAACTGAAGGAAGCGACGGACTGCGGAATCCCGGGGATAGGCGATCCTTTGGATTCCCTCAGAGCGCAGGTGGCCCTTGCCGGAAAGACAGCTTACGAGTACCAACAGAAATATCAGGATGCCCTGACGAAACTGGACCTCGCGAAGGCGAACTTGGAGGACGAACAGCACAAGAACCTGATGTTGGAAAGGAGGCTGCAGGCCGCCAAGGATGGCAAGGGAAACAGCGGTCCGAGCGTGGCTACATCCACAGCAATCGTGCAGACGGATCCGGTGGTGGTCGTCGGCAGCGAAGTCATTCCTCTCACCAAACAACCGTCGAGGAAGGAGATCGCTCGGGCAGTGGCGGCAGCAGCGGCGGCTCTGCCCCAGAGCCAGCAGATGCAGAAGGACGGTGAAGAGGAAGAGGAATCAGAATACACGGAAGAGAGCTACTCAGAAAGTGACGAGGAGAGTGAATCGGAGGAGGCGAAGCAGGAAAGACGGCATGCGAGGGAGATGAAGATGTTGGCGTCCAAATTGAAGTCGTACAGGGAGAAAGAATGCGTGGTGAAGAAGGAGAGGAAGGCCCTGAAGGAGCAGCACGAGAGACTGACCAAGACTCTGAAGACGGAGAAGAAGAAGTACAAGGTTTTGCAGAAGGAGGTGGACAAGATGGCGAAGCTGATGAAGGAGGAGGACGAAGATGAGGAGGAGGAAGAGGAAGAGGAGGAGAGCGAGGAGGAGAGTGAGGAGTCGAGTGAGGAGGAGTCGAGCGAAGAGGAGGAGGAAGAGCCCATTCCGGTTGAAGATCCGAATGCACCGCCGGAGAAGAAGACCTTCCGGTTCGAGCAGATGATCAAAAAGCACGAGAACGCACTGGGCGCCCTTAAGAAAGGAAATTACGTGCTCAAGACCAATATCGATCGGCTCAAGGATGAGTTGGAGAAACAGAAGGAAATGTACGTCAATCTGCAGGAGGACCTCAACTCCGTTTTGGCAGAACTTGGCTGAGAGGTTTACTTTACGTGAATGCATTTCTCATCTGTCCTTTGTTTCTGGAGGAACGATCTTTTGAGCGAGTGTCTACTTGAGCTGGATGTATTCTATTTATCGTGGTACCTGTAATTTCTTTCGTGGTGCTTTCGTGGTCAATTCTAAACGTGAGGTATTTTCCGCTTACTCCGTGATGAGGAAAGAGGTTAAAATGAACTGTTTTCAATACCCTAAGTATTTTTTTAATCATCTTGCCACAAGATGGCGTTCTGAAGCTTTGATATAATGTGAAGTTGATGGAATTGGATTGATTTTGTTATATACTGGATAAGTTAGATGAATAAGCATCCTTTTTATCTATAGGCACAATTCAGTTCTTCACTTTCTTCAATGCCGAGATTTTTTTCTGAACGATCTTTACCTGACTGTATATAAATGTTTTTTAAATATGTAAATATATTCTTCAACATTTAACTTGTGTTGTGTTTTTGTACTTAATACGCTTCACCACCATACCACTTAGTAAAACAATAAATATAAAAAATATGTATACAAATTTTAAATAACAGTAATTGATAACTTCTTTTTGCACAGTAAGAGCGACTTAAAAAACGAGTTTTCTGTCAGTTTTATAATTTTTGAAATCCTCTACTCAAGCTACATAATTGAATGAGTAAATAAATAGCTACTCTAGTCGGACTTTGAATTTTTGATTTAGGAATTGATGATCTAACCAAAACAGTAGCTGTTATAGTTAATAATCAATCTTTCTCTTAAAAGGTACATACAAAAGTGAAGGACCGAAAACATGATATAGCAAACCTTTAACCGAAATGTGCCTTATCTTGAAACTAGTTGAAATAAGAGACTATTAAATTAGATGGAAACGTTGTTCATGTCATTGCGCCAATGATGAGTCTAGATGTTGTTATTTATAAAAAACAAAGTTAGCTAATGGAAAACACATTTAATAATATTCTGTGAATGTTGGTTCCTTTCAGATGCTGTTAGATTTCTTTTGGTCACTAGGGAAGCTCTAGAGACCTATGTAATGGCTCTGTGAGCATTTAATATCACTACTTTAATGAAAGTACAATGTTTCTTACAGAATACATATTTATTTATTCAGGTTTCTTTTGCGATTTTCGTCGGTCCCGCTTATTGTGTAACTTCGGACTAATACTGCATATGTTTGCACATTTTAAAGGTATCTGTTGCGGTGACCTAGCGCCTCACCCCACGGCATGCCATGTTGTGAATATGTAAATCGGTCATCGAAGACATTTCCAAGCGATCATGAATGGTGTTTACGAGGAAAGCAAATGGAACCATCATTCGAGAATATGTGACGATATTCTATCAATATCTTCCGTTTGTTTTTACAACACTCTCTGGAATAGGATCCAACTTCAGGTAACAAAGGAGAGGGAAGTCTGAAATTCACAGCGTTGCAGGATATCAGCGAAGGGTCAGCTGTACTTAGGATCCGAAACGAGGGAGAGGTTCCATGAATACCTTAGTATACGTGCCCCCAGTTTGAAGGAGCCCCATTTCACAAGGGTAATCTTTTATTTTTCAGATACTTAAACGGTAATTCTTTCATCAGGGGGCCAGGTGGACAATTGCTCCGACCCTGAACTTCGCTGGAACTTTTGCTGAACTTCGTGAGGAACAAAAGCTAGAGAAACTTAAGTAATAGGAGATATGTGTCATATTTATACGCGTCTGCTATATCGCAAGTTAAACAAGTGCGCAACCATAAAAGCGAATGCGCTGTAGTATGAACAGAAGTGCACAGGAATTGCTGTGAATAGGAATCGCATAACTTTGTCCCTTCGAAAACAATTAATTTGCGGAGATATGTATCGGGAATTTACCGGTTAAAACCTAAAAAGGAACCAAATTAGCACATGATAAACTTTTTCATTCCTTGGGCTAAAACTGAACATATACCTAGATAATTTTGTGAACGTATATCTAACTAAGTCGTGAAACCTCATTAGTGAGTGATATAACTTTAGTTTTTGACTGGTTGTTATCGAGAAACTCGATTATTGTCGTCCTAGAAGTCCAAGAAACAGTTTCTGATGGCAGTCTTGTGAATATGAAGATCGTCTTAAACGAATAAAAATTCTGAGTAAAAAGAGTGTAACAGCAATTCAAGTTCCAGGCTAGTGGATGTGTTGAGTGTTGGAAGAAAGAAAGAAGAGATAAAGCAGCCTTTGCTGATTTCAACTGCTGTCAATGGCATTACCTTCAGGATGGAAGATTTTCAATGTAAGTGATTTTTTCTATGTCACCTTAACTGAATAGGTAATACCAAATACTCCTTTAATAATACTGGGACCTTTTGTGAACGCTGGTTTCTTCCAGAGATTGTTAGATTCATTCATCTGGTCACAGTGGAGTTCTTATTCAGTGAATAGAAATTATAATTCCTGTGTTTAAGCTTCAATTAAATAAATAATAGGGTGAAGTAGAAATGATTTTGGAATAAGATATTCACAGTTTAATATTCCTCTTTTTCTTGGTTAACTAACTTAAAATTTTGATCACTGTTGATGTTTTATTTTTACTACGGTTACAATTGACATTAGGTACACTCTGTATTTGAATGATATCTATAAATACATTTAATTGCTTGTGCTGCTAGTCTCAAAATAGAGAATTAGATCCTTGAATTCATCACTTTTTGTTGGATGGCAATTTTCTATCTTTCATTATTAAATTGAAAGTTAAGGGAGCATTTATTCAGCCATGTGTTAGCAAATACTGGAAGCTGTTATGAATTAGTTTTCGTTTGCAATGATTTGCATATCTTGTGAAAGATATTTTAATTTTCTTATATCCCTCCTACAAAATTCAGAAACAGTTGTTGAGTTGAGAAACTTACAAAGTTGAGGAAATAATAAGGCTAAGTAACCTTTTTATTAAATGACTTATTTAAATGTGAGAATTTGAAGATAGATTTTATTTTGGGAAGAATAATAGTATGTGTTAATATACCAAAAAAATTCATATACGGGCAAAATCCAGCATGGTCAAATGTTTACTGATAGAAATTGGTTATTTATGAAGTAAAGAAAGTTGTCACCAATTCATAAATAAAGGAAAAATACTTCATCATTCATTTACTTTGAATGGAAAATTACAGGTATTCATCAGAAGAGATTTGTGCTCTGTAATGTGTCATTGAGGTTATAATTTTTTCAACTCGTAAAATCAGTTATACTAATAAGATTTGTATGATACATCTGGTATCTTGTCATGTATGGTCACCCAGGTAGATGGATAAAGAACGTTCAGAAAGTCTATCTGGATTTTTTTATTTTAGTTAAATTTAAATATTCTCAACAAACAAATAAATACTTCTATTTAGGAAATGCTTGAATATCTTTATGAGCTTTTTTAATCGGTTGTTTCATGGCTTGAAAAACTAAATTGATAAATATCAAAATTGATTTGGAATGCAGAGATTCCTAATTGTTTAATTAAAGTTTACATTTATATGTTAATTTTAATGACGTATGAAATGCATTATTGTGAATACAGTAAAACTTGTGTGATGAAGGCTACGGAAACCCTTTCATAGAGCGAATTTTAAATCAATAATTATTTTTGCAACTCTGCAAATAGTAAAGAAAATATTTAGTAGCAAATTGAGAATTGGGCAATTTTAGCTTTTATGCTGATAAGTTGATTGAGTATTATTTAACATATACTAGCTGAAGTCGGTTGGTTTAATCTGAAATCCCTCTTACAAGGAAACCTATTTTAGTGCTCATATTCAAATAAAGGAAGATCACTTGTTTCAGTGTATTGATCATGGATTTGATTCATTCGCAAATTGCATTGTTTTTGAGATGATTATTGTTTTACTTGAGGAATTCAATACTTTTATAAACATAATTTTGCCATATATTAATAAAAAGTAGAACGTTTATATTTTCTCAGAAATTCGATAAAAAACTGGACAACTTTCAATATAGTATAATTGATAACTTCTTTTGTATTTAATTCTCAGAATTAACCCCAAACAAGTTGAAGGTATCCTATTAGAAATTCATACAAAAGTAATTTTTATGATTTACTGGCTTTATAGCTTTTCCTGGAAGATTATGAATAATGAACATAGTCCTATACAGTTACTTAAGTAAATAGAAATTTTGTATATAATAAACTAAATGAACTGCAGTAGGATTTTTTAAATTAAATGGCGGAATGGAATAACTGGTGACACAAATATAAATTTGAAATATTTATTTTTTCTTGGGTTGGGTTGGGAGGGTCGTGTCGGGTTGGGTTGTAAACTCTCCTACTTGGTCATAAATGTGAGCCTGCAATTTGTTATCGTTACCATGAACACTAAATTTTAGATATTTGTCTCTTCTTCCAATATTGTTGCATGTTAATTTAGCTCTTTCCTTGACAGAATGTTAGCAGTTGGGTATATTTCTTCCACTTTTCCTTCCTTTTCCAGCTCTTCTATCTTCTCACATTGTTTCTTTGACTATTTTTGTCAAATCAGTCAATCTCCATCATTCCTTGTCAAGTTTCATTCTTTTTCCTTCTTCAAAATCATCTAATTTTCCATTTTCTACATCCATCTATCTTCCAGAACAGTTTCTAAGATCTATTCTTTTTATATCTTGTCCTTTTCACTTCTTATTCTAAGAGCTTTAGCTTTGTATTTCATATAATATTCTATTTTTCCATTTTATATACATTCCGCCATAAGTTATCAAGCCTATTCTATACATTTTTCGTATATATCTCAAGATATTTCATTCATCAGCTTTCCAATATCCCATGTTTCCTTTTATTTTCCCATGAACCTTGTTCATATATATGCTACAAATAAATTGCCCTCAGCAACCATTCCTGGGTAGGTTTTGACCATCTTAAGACAGCCTTTAATTCTTTGGTTTGATATAATAGAATGTGTTTGAGGTTTGAAAATATATCCAGGAGCTTATTATATATATAGCCTTTGTGGATGATTGTTAAACCATGTATTAACTTTACGAAAGTCCAAACATTCACAGAAGTTATCAATTTTTTCTCTTCTCTTATTTCTTTTTTCATGACCACATTTTCCTACTAAATATCTCTCTCTACTCATTTTTACTATTCCAAATCCAATACTTATTCTATATGGGCATAAATTTCCCAGTCATTATAATGAGAAAAGCATGAGCATGGGTATAACAATTGCCTAGGTCAGCAAGTGGATGGGTTATTAATAACCACATATATCTCACAAAGGTTTCTTTATATATATTGAATTGTTGCAACTTTGAGTCAAAAGTAATTCTATATGAACAAAATTGTTTTTGCATATTCTCTTTTTTGGTGTGTCTTGGTTTTATATGGCCAATATTTATAACTTAATTTTTAAATGAAATGAAACCAGCAGATGGTGAAAAATAACTCGATATGATTTCCTTGTGGAATCATTTTTGTGTCATCCAGAGCTAAGCCCATGATACTTTGGGACACTATAATGAATCTCTAAATTTCATATTTCTATCTCATTAGTTGGTTAAGTTATTTCTCAAAAATTGATTCAATGCATTCCTTTTAGGAGACCTACTGACATCATTTACAAAAATATACACTAGCAAGTGGACCCATTCTATGCCCAAGTGAAGAGCAATTTTAAATTCTGTATTCTATTTTATGAACATGCCAGCTTAAAACAAATTAAGTTTTTTGTAGGATATTTTCATTTGATCAATTGCATTTCATTGCTAAATTTAAGAAAGTAGGATTTTTTTATTTAAAAAGTAATTAACATGAAGTTTCAGTTACAGTTCCTAAATTGGTGCTTTATTTTGAAGTTTTTCTCAATTTAATTATTACCTTAAAACATCCAAATAAATAACTTATATGAATATAATTTCAAGAGACTTATAGTTCATGTAGTTTCACCTACATGCAGGAAGTGATGACAGGCTGAAGTTGCTTGAGCAATGTAACATACATGCAATGGTTATTATTTAATAAGATAGCAAAATTATATTTTTGTAACCATGAAATTTCTCAAATAAAACAATGATTATCTCAACAATAAAATAGGTTTTTGATGATTATATTCAATCATATTCCTGATCAGATCATTCAGATTCGGAGCAATATGCTGTCCTTCTTTCATCTGGATCTTAACTCCTATATTTTTGTTAGCGAATAATTGTATAGTATATAGAGTGTTTGCATATAATTCTAATATTCTCTGAAGGTATATAATATACATCTTTATGTTAGCATAAGTTTAGCCTGGCTTGAAAGTAGATTTTTGTTAGAGCAAACGTAGGTGGTATGAAATATTTTGCATTAGTTATTCAATTGAATAAAGAAATTGTCATCTATCAGGAAGTGAATTTTGCAAAATCAGTTCCCCCAAACAAGCCAGCAAGGTCTGAAAAATGGATAATTATAATTGATGAAGGCTTGGCTGTTGGTTTTTTCCTCATGTTTACAGAATTTACTTTATTACAAGATTAAAACTTATTTCTCAGTTTAATTATTGTCATAAAGGACATAGGTCATCTTAAAACCATTACTTCTGTCATTGTAGGATTTTTCTTCACGTAAATTGATATTTGAAGTCTAGAATTTCTTCCGAGGGGTTGTATTATTTCTGAGCGAAATATATATAGGTATTTCCATGTAACATTTTAGTTGAAGGCCAAAATTTCTTTATTCCATGGACTAATGTGCTATTTCATTTGAAAACATTTTGATGCACGTTTCAAAATATGCCTGTAGAAATCCCTATAGAGGGAATATTCTGGTAATATTATGGTATAAATTTACTTTAGGAGAACTTATTTTTTTCATTTTCTCATTCAATTTCCTCTGATATCCAAAGATTTAGTTGGTATAATTTAATTATGAACATTTCAAAGGGGAAACAAAATATTTAGTATCATATTGAATTATAATTTTCAACAAATTAATGCCTATTAATTAATGGATAGTTTAATTTGCTGCTTGATTTTGAAAAATTGTGGCTCTTTTTATAGTCTCAAGATTTTTCACTATTACATATATAAATATTCCGATTTAGCTGGATATTATCATCAGGCATCATTCAGCAAAACATTATTCGTTTGAAGTATGAAAGTGGTAGACTTGTTGTAATTTCAGAAATATTTTAATAATGCTCTTTAATTGTCCTCAATCATTGGTTTCAGGAATGTATCAACTTCTACAAAATTCATGTAGCCATTCATCTTTTTTCTTTAGAAGTCCAGAACAATATTTTTGGACAAAATTTTTTCAAAGTTTGTATTCAAACCTCAAAATTTTCAGTTTTCATAGTAAGGTGTGTTGCTTAAAAATTATTCTAAGTCCCCAAGGTCATTTTAAGAGTTAAGAATATTTCTTTTATTTTCAGATTTGTTGCTTTCTGTACTTATATTCTCAGTGTGCTTTGCTACTCCATGTCTACATTCAGAATAATTTGGACTTCGAAGTCTAGATTATTCTGAATGCAGACATGGAGTAGCAAAGCACACTGAGAAGACAAGCACAGAAAGCAAAAATGGTCCAGGAAGATGCTGCAGCAGAAGGAAACAAGTGAACCTCAAAATCTTCGAAGATAGGTTCAGCCAGTCTGGCTACTCGCATACCAGGAAATTTGAAGGGTTTGGGTAGGACATGTTTTTGAATTAAAAAAGCTTTAGTCTTACATTTTTTTTATTTATTCACCACTGAAATAAATGTACATTTTGAAATACAATAAAATTACATTTGCAAGGAGTTTTTTTATCCATCCTTTTACATACAAATTTGATATCAAGCAATAATAATATTTTAAAATAAAATTACTATTTAACCTCAAATTAATAAACAAGCTAGGTTTCATTACAGTAAATCATTATAGGTAAAAAATAGGCATTTTTGCCAAATCCTTTTTTTACCTACACCTGCAGTATCAAATGGACAAAAGCCTAGGTTGAGAACTAAAACACCCAGTGGAGGTTGCATCATCATAGGTATTTTGAAGTATCAACAAAACAACTGAACTAGTTCACTTTAAATAACATTGATATGAGTTATATAATTTCAGGATTGTAAAAAAAACCAAATTTTTTTCAAGCTCTTGAAAATTTGTACACTCAAAGTAAAAGGTGAATTAATGCTAGAAGTCTACAGAAAATCAATGCAATGTGAAGAAAGTTAAAAGTTGAACCAGCAATATAGAGAAGATTGCATCACCTTACAATAACTTTAATATAATTGGTGAAAATTTCCATGAAGAGCAATGAAATGATGTTATTAAGGAATATTGCAACAACTATCCCAAGAATTACTCCAAATTTATTTTCTGAAAATTTTTTCCTGAATGCAATGAAATCCATGAGAAGAGCAACAAACTATGATTAATGGTCATATGATTAATCTATAAACTGACATACCTGAAAGAGTTTGACACTCATTTTTAGAGAGACAAAGGTTTCTCCAAGCACCGAAGCAGCAACCATCGGGGGGCAATTCCTCGGAAAAAGATAATCATCCAAGTGCTCGCCAGTCTAAAGAAAAAGTTTTATTTTAAAATTGCTTTCCTGGCGAATTGAAATTTTCATCACTAATTTGATATTGAATCTATTTTGAACTGAACTTGCAAGAATTTTCATTTCAATACTATTTTTGCTACAGACAAATCTACCAATAAATGTTTCTGATAGTAAGACAATTTATCAATCTAAAATAGGCTTGGATTTATCAAGTCTTTTGGTCTATAGTGACTGATTGCACAAGTTTCACAATTTTCATGTATGTACAACATATTTACTAAGGATCTAAAATGATTGAATAAACTTCACAGATTATCAGATTTACAAATAGCCATGGACAGGGTTTATCTTTGACACAACTGGTTCCCTGTTACATTCCCAGCAGGGATCATATACATAAAATTACCTAAGCTGTCAAAGCAGATTATCAATTAAAACTACCACTAATTGTAATATTGTGTAAATCTTAAATTCTACTCAAAATTTTGACTTTCTGCAAAATGAATCCAATTGTAATATTTGAAATCATCACACGAGAAGCTAAGGATAATTCTGATTCCTTATTTTTGAGCAAAACAGAGTAGGTTTGTCAGGAACATAATGTACACAATTGATAGAATTTCTAAATTTGAGCAATTACAGCAAACTTAGCTTGAAAAAATGACAGTATCAGCAAGCAACTTGCCTAACAATTAGTTCATTCAAACCAAAACTTCCCTTCCCTTCCAACTCAAACTTTAGAAAAAACATTGCTGTAGCAGCTAAATTCAATTTAATGAAGATAACTATAGTCTTAAACTAGAATCAAAGACAGTAATTTATCAGTTAATCAATACTCAAAGTACAGGAAGCATCTCAAACTCAGACTAATCTGACAATACAAGCATTAAGGCTCTTAAATTTTTCATTTTAAAAGATTTTCAATATTTATAAAACTACAGTAAACATCCGAAAATTTACTAAAGTTTGACTTAAATAAAATAAATACCTTAAAAGTTGCCCAATAATTCTATGAATGCAATGATAGATTTGCTAACATCTTTGCTAATATTGATGTCCCACTAATGTAGAAATAATACAGCAAAAAATATTTCAACATGTGGAATTAAAGAACTTATTTAGATTTTTACATTAATACTTTCATCCTAAACATTGTCCTCAACTGTAGATTTCATCATTCGAGAAATAATCATCGAGTAACTAAAAAAACCACTTCTAAGTAGTAAAGATCAGTTCGGCGATTGCAGATCTAAATTATCTCTGATTGAAAGCACTGTAAAGTAATAATCCTGACATAAGCACCTAATGTTGGAATATGAAAGCTTTTATCAACAGGCCATATATGAAACAATCTGGTCACATTTGAGTGGCGCATTACCTGTGTTAAAATAGTTTAACATCGAAAAATTATAGGAGAAAACCAACATAATCCTTAAGTTAACCAAGGTAGACTATTGATAATTATTTTCACGACGTGGTAAATGAAGTAAAAATTTTAATGTATTTGCTTTAGGAAAAGTCTGAAAGGTAGCACTGAACGCTCTAAAAGATCACGTGTGGCACACAAACCACAGATTCCCCATCTGGTCTAATTGTCCAACTATATAGATAGCGAAGGCACTAAATTTTTCGAATTCAATTTCTAGCAGCAAAAGTTGGAGAGCAGATTTAATTTTTAATAGCATGCCTGCGTATCATTATTAAAAGCGCACTTTGCAACCTTTTCTCATGGCCCGCTGAACCTATAGTTCAGTTTAACACGAATTTATTTACACGCTAACGAACTGAAAATTTCCAAGGCTGTGAAAGTATTACCCATTAAACTCTTGATAATTCATACCTGAATTTAACTTGATAGACAAAGATATCTAAAACCATCCCTTCCTTCCCTCTGAAATCTCTCAGATTCACACTCCATCACTGCCTTTAAAATCGAGCCAAGTACTACTATTCTCTTGACTTTTTTAGGTCTGAATTATTGACTATATATACTGCATCGAGACAAAAAAACAGTAAAGTTGGCTTGAAACCAGTATAATATTCCGTAACAACCAAAAAAATGTTAGTGTTACCTATATTAATTAATTAACATTAATCTCATCCTCAAAATTGCTAGTAATTCAAGGATAGTCTTGCTTAAAGTGAAAACTAGTAATTTAAAGAAATTACATTTATTACGATTTTCGATAAAAACTTCTTAAAAGGCTTCCACAAAGTTCACATACCATGTGTCACTACCAATTCCTATAGGGAAAGCATGACAAGATTTCAATCTTCAATCCCCAACGTCATCGTTGCGTTGAGACGAGTAAAATGAACCAGCCACTGCAGCGTTTCAAAAACGAAGTTCAAGGATCCGGAAAAGAATTCACTGTCTCCTGTCAGGCCTCTGCAACGAGCAATAAAACTTGATTAAATCTCAGCCAACGGGAAATGAATTACATGGTAGTCCGGAAACATTGTATTCACTCATTAGGAAGCTTCTCATCAAGAAAGCTGAACGCAAAAGCATAGGATATTCGGTAATTCTAATAAATCACATTGCGCTTACCTTTAAAAAGTTGAGATGAATATGGAATTCGGGAAAGGCTTTGTTCCAACAATACAGCAATGCAACCCAACGAAGGCGAGGTCACGCAGCTGATTTTCCTCGACGCCGCACGTTGGGTAGAATCTCCAATCTTGACCTTCATAAGACAGCAATTGGCTTGAAAAAAGGCTGAAATATTCAGTGCAACTTCTTATATAACGTTGAGAAAAGGAATTATTGTAAGAAAACGACAATCGAAACTCGTAGCTACGATAATTATGACAGAAAATGTAAACATTTAGCCTAATAAGCTGAAATTTGATTTGAATGTTACAAAAACTTCTCTTAATATTTTCGCTGCGATTTTCAAAATATTTGGCCTGAGAAATCTAGGTAAATTAGTATAATTATGGAAGAAGTGATGTTTTACAATGCAAATAATTATCAAGGTATGCTATAGGTGTCTGAATAGTCTAAGTCATCTGCAGTAGGAGCGAAAATACGAATTGATTCCGTTGAACACGTGAAAGACAATACATCTGACCTACTAATTTTCATATAATTTGGTAGGATGATTGTAACTTTTACGAATTATCCCTATTTTTGGCGTATAAATCCAACATTTTGAACTTAAATAATATTTAAATTATAGAAAATGACTATGGTAGGAAAAAATTTCGCCAAAGTAACGTTCAATCAATTTCTAGGCGTACTTCTTGAAACATTAATTCTTTTCCACTGTTTCTACTTTAAGTTGACAATATGCTTTCTTTTAGAGTTTTCCAGGGTATATCACCGTAAAAAGAATGACGCGGTGTTTCCGAATACTTACTCAATTTTACAACTTACTTACCTTTGCTGTAGTTGCTGCAATAGTAGGTTGGTTAAGTGCTTCGACAGCTGATATCATCTTTCACATGGACCGCTTTTACCAAAGTCGAACGCGCTAACAGCATGGGAGCCCTCTTTACTGCATACATAACATATATTACTATAATATTCCTAAGATGCAGAGACTACTTATAAAGTGTTTGGCTTCTTAGCCAACGTTAGAAGACAATCAACTAAATTACTTGAAATAACATAATTTGATATCCGTTAGATTTTACCAACAGTGTCAAGCAAAACTCTTCATAACTTGCAATCAGGAAATATTTGAATGAAATGAATGTACTGAAAAAAAAATAATTCTTTCAGAAAAAATTAAATTCTTCCAGACTTCATAATCACTTTGCATGTTGATGCATTATTGAACCTAAATTGGCAGTATAACCTGACCTAAATTGACAGTATGGCAGCAGCACTTTACTAAATTCTGAGAATAAGAGGGAGAATGATTACCATGTTTTGATGAATGAAATTTGTCATTTCCTTGTTTTGGATTTGGAGGTGTGAATCTTCATTAAATAATAGTTGTGGCTCATCGATATTTGTGAATAAAAAGTATTACCATCTTGTTATACTTTTATTGATAGATATTATACAGCCTCCACAGGAATTTTAGCAATTTTTTCCAATTTTACATTGATACTGAGGAAATATTTTGGTAGAGATGAATGTTGAGGAAGTTTTTGAGCATACATTTAATGATTTACATATTTTCTTCATAGGTACTACGTGCCTTACATTTATATAGGCAAGGTAGTTATCAGAGCTCAGCTGGAAGTGAGCCAGCCAAGTGTCAGCAGGGCTATGTCCGAAGTGACAGAAGGGCTCAATTCCCCACAAATTTTGGGGAAATGGATTAGATTCCCAGAAGGATGGAAGGAAAGAGAAGAGACTATTCAAAAGTAAATAATATCAATGATATAGATTTTTAAAAAATATTTATTTTTCAGATAAGGAATAAAATATTGCAGCATACAAAAATATATACAAAATAATAAATAAAATAAAACAAAAGATAAATCTTCTTATAAATAAAAAAAAAGAAAAAATATTACTTCTTCTGCAGCAGCTGGATAATCCTGAAAAGAGAAGATACCATTATTACTAAAATGTTTTATTATTTTCAGAAATTACCAAGCCACATGTATACCGGGAGTCTTGGGGTATGTGGATGGCACACACAGCCATAAAGGCCCCAAAGAAAGAGGAGAATTTATAATATAACAGAAAGAGCTATCACTCTATGAATGCTCAAACTGTAAGTTCTCCTACTGTCGATTTCCATCAATACCCAAAATATATTACAAAGAAAACATTCCTTCCTTTCAGATTGCAGACTCATCTCTAAATTTTAAATGTCATGTCCAAATACCCAGGGAGCGCATAAGATTCATTTATATTGGCACACTGTGTCATTCACAGCAAGTTAGTTAGCACTTGGGAAGGAGGTGAAAGATGCTGGTAGCTGGGTAAGTTGGTGTTTCTTTCTTTGTAATGCACTGTTGAGGTAATGGTCTGAAACCCATGCATGTATAACTAATAGCTGTTACCAATAAAATTTCCATAGGCGATTCTTGTTACCCCCACAAACTGTGGCTATACACCCTCATATTAAATGCTCATGAGGGAACTCCAGAGGCAAATTATAGAAGGCTGCATATCAAAGGACGTTCAGCTGTGAAACCCACTATTGGACTCCCAAAAGGCGGATTCAGATGTATGCTTGCAGCAAGGAAGCTAGAGTGCGAGCAGAGAAAGGTTGGGAAAATTAGAAACTCTTGCTGTTTATTACATAATGTGTGCATTCTTGGGGGCATGCCTTATGAAGAATGCCTGATGAAGAATGTTGACCCAAGAATGCCAGAGGATAGAGAACCTGAGCTAGGCCCATCCGTAAGGAGGCAAGGGCAGTGCGAGAAGGAATAATCAGATGCCTTCAAAATTAGGTCAGTTTTGATTCTATCAATGTATTACTGATTAATGTACTCTACTGTACTCACACATCCAACTTCTCCTCCAAAGTGTCTATTAATTTTTGCTGCCCCTCAGCGATCTTTTCCATTGAAGAGGCAATCCTCTCCATTGCATCCAGCATTTGCATATATGTCTGATTGGCCTTCTCCTGCTCATCAATCTCTGCAGCTATAAAACAGAAGTATTTCATTGAACAATTTCGTTTCGTACCCTCCTTGATGGCCGGACATTATGTTCTTTGCAAAGCAAGGATTGCCCTCCATGAAGGCCATCATAGTCTCCCTCTGTTGAGGGGAGATCTTTCTAGATAGCTTAAATATATCAATCATTACCACATATCAACATCATTTAAAGCGAGTGTCGTTAAATATCCTAATAACCATCACCTAAAATACAGGTGTTTGGCGAGTAATGTCACAGAAAATATTATTCAAAATTAAATTGCACTGTTTATAACGCGGAATACATTACCACTCCATAAGTTGCAAAGGAATGGAATCCTTTCGTTCGCAATATTTACGTATAGCATATTTAATATAAAACAGGACAAACATTAACGAATGCAATTACAGTAATTTCATTCTACTATGCCATTATCACCGCAGCTTCAGCAAAGAAACGAAAAAATACTACCATGAGCCTTTTATAACTACTTACCTCTTGCCTCCATGATTTACTTCTGCTGGCGGGAAAAGTAACACGCCGAGTTTCATTCTTCATTATTTGTTGCCCTCCGTTGGTTGAGATGAAGCACGTGACCGTCATCTTCGGAAATTTCCTCCTAATATGGGTAAGGCCGTGCCATAACTCAAAATACCAACATTACTCAAGTTTAACTTTCAAAATATAGCAAAACGAAAAAGAAACGCTTCATACGTAAAAATTTCTAAAATAACTACTTAATGGAAAATTAATTTTTAAAAAGTTAGAAATTATTACTAAGAGTTTTCACCTTAAAGTTTTATATGAGTTATCAGACTGTAGACATCAATTTCAAAACCGAGATCTTTTGTCTTTACCTCCTATCTAGGATAGTTCCCGGACAAGATTTCTCTTCTCAATAAAGAAATTTAAATGACGATCAGTTTTGCTCGAATCGTAGTAAGTAGTCGCATACAAACCTAAATTCAAATAAAATGTATCATTTCGTAAGGGTCTAAAAATATTGAAACAACAAACAAAACATTTCATTATCAAAATTCAGCCGCATAAATAATTACTTACAACAAAAGGTGATATGTTTTGTTCCGACGTAGTAAACAGTAGCTTTCATAAAAGTTCTCATGAAAGAATATTTTTAGTTTTAGAAAAATACTTGTTGGCTTCTACTCAGCCTTATCTTGCAAAATCTCGAAAGGCTATCTAAAATTAAAAAAATTTAAATTAGACGAAGATGAACATTCAAGTGAAACTTTCGATCGGCATTAAAATTGTTCATTAACAAAAAAACAAGTTGTGCGATGAACCTTCACGTTCATTATGAAATTCGGCGAAAGACGTTTCCCTGAAATATTACCCGCTGCTTCATATATCTAGAATCCGATGGCTAGCTTATCTTCGACTATGAGGAATTCACTTTCATTATCATCCTATCTTCAGCTTAAGCGTAGCCCCTTTCCTTGAAATTTTATGGCAATCGTCCATAGTAAATTTGATCAAAATGGCCATCTCAATATTGCCATTTTCATAGCAAGACGGAAAACGTATCACAAAAATGGGTATCAATCATGTTTCACACTGATTCATACCTTTTCCGATTTCTCGTCGAATAACTTATCTGATATATATTCTTTCCTCAGATTCGAGGTTAAAAAATTTAATAACCTCAATTGCTGTATGTGATGCTGTGGTATTTATGGATCTTATTCATTAGCACCACTAAAATGAAAGAAATTTATCAATCTATCCACGCTGAATAAATACTGTACAGAACAACTCAAGAGTCACTCAATTAATTCAATTAATTTTTAAGAACTTACTTTTCTCCCATATCCTCTCCTAGTCATCACCAAAACCAGCGCGAAAGCCAAAAGTGCCAATAGATAACATTTTAATTCCCCAAAGATCTTGACTTCGTAGAGCATACAATTCTTGGATATGAAAGAGCTGGACTCTCTGAGGTGTATCTGCTGTTCAGTCTTCATAGTTATCCAATTCTCTCATTAGTCTACATTACCCACCATGCTAATGCTGAATAGATAACCAAAGAGTACCTGCTTTCAACGCTGGTCTCCAGATATCTTATCCTCCGAACATATGCAGGCATTGAAATCTCTCGAACATATTAACGATAATGGTTTATTTAATAATAATGGTTTATTTACGGGCAGAGAGCCCTTTTTAAAAAGGTAAATTCTAAGTATACAGAGTACATACTAAGTTATGATACAAAGTATATTATGATACAAAAAATAGTATCTATAGATACAAGACAAATATAACAAGTATCTATACTTACAAGACAGGGTACAACAAACAATGGGTAATTTAAAGTTTGGATTTAATACTATTTTTAAATCTATTAATTGAAAGATGAAAGATATCAACATCATGACAAGTTTTATTAATCAAGCGCATTATCCTGAAAATTGGGAGATAATATAGATAGTTTTTTTGCAAAACAGGGACTTCAAATACATTACAGCATCTAGTAGGTAGAGCTGGTACTTTAAAGGTAATGTAGGATAGTATATCGGGACTGGATACCATATTATTAATTATTTTGTACATAAAAAGGATATCAGTATAATCTCTTCGGGCTTTTAGGGTGGGAAGTTGGAGTAAGTCTAGAATTGACTCATAATGGCCAGGTTTTCTTTCTAAATTAAATCTAAAGGATATCATCCTGAGAAATTTATTTTGAATTCTTTCTAGGGTACGGTTATACTTTGCATAATATGGATTCCATATAATTGAGCAGTATTCCAGTTGCGATCTCACTAGGGAAACGTACAGGATTTTATAGCAAGTGATACTCTTGAAGTCCCTACATACTCTACCTATAAATCCTAAAATTTTGTAGGCTTTAGTGGTAATACTATTGATATGTAAATCAAAACTAAGCTTATTATTAAACACAACACCTAGGTCAGAGATGTGCTTGACTCTTTTCACACGGTACTCTGAGATAAAGTAGTCCACACAGATAGTTTATTTTGATTTATGATAACTTACAACATTACACTTTTGGATGTTGAGTTTCATCAGGTTTTTGTGACACCATTCTTTAATAGAAATTAAAGAGTTTTTCAGTATTTTGGCATCATCATTGGAGTTGACATGATGATAAAATTTCAAATCATCAGCATATAAGAGAAACTTAACAGAGTTGAGAGGATGTCCGATGTCATTAATAAATAATAAAAACAGTAAAGGACCTAAGTGGGATCCTTGAGGAACGCCTGCCTTGGCAATAAAAGGAGAAACTGAGCCATTGACCTTAACTAAGAGTTTTCTATTAGTCAGATATGATTCAATCCATTTTAGTATATTACCATGAACACCATAAGCCATGAGTTTAGCCAGTAAGATAGTGTGATTCACATGGTCAAAAGCTTTAGATATATCACAGTAGATAATATCCACCTGATTATGTTGATTGAGTAGATTGGTAATATCATGTTGAAAAAGTAGAAGATTAGTGATAATGGATCTACCCTGCCTAAATCCATGCTGTTCATTGATAAGGATGGGTTCAATTATAGGGCGCATGGAGTCTACAATGAGGCTTTCAAAGATTTTTGCATGAGAAGATTGAGTTACAATGGGCCTATAGTTAGCCACCTCATGTTTATTGCCACTTTTGTATATTGGGATAGCATAGGAAGATTTGAGGACTTCAGGGAAAACTCCACTAGAGAGAGATTTGTTAAAAATTATATATAAAGGGTAGACTAATGAGTTGGCACATTTTTTAAGAAAATTAGGAGAGAGATTATCTGGACCTGGAGATTTAGTTTCATCCACTGAGTTCAATTTACTGAGAATGTTTGAGATTGAGAAGAAATTGAAGAAAGATTTATATTATTGTTTTCATTTATCTTGGGTAAATCATTTGGTACACTATCAACATAAACCTTTGAAAAATATTTAGCAAAAAGATTGCAAATATCAGTATAATTTTCACACATCCTATTTTCAAAGTACATTGAAGAAGGGATTTTTTGTGAATTACTTAGGTTATTAACATGAGTCCAAAAGAATTTAGTGCTTCTAAAGATATTGTTTTGCACATTGTTGATGTACTCAAGATAGCAATATTTGGAAGTGACTTTGGATATTTTACAAAGTTCAGAAAATTTTTGATATGTATTTATATCCCCAGTTAATTGAGATGAATAACTTAATCCGTGTGATACCCCACTAACAAATATTTTGAGAATTCCTATCCTTTTCTTGAGCCGAGACCTCCGCAGGACATGGTTTCTTCCGCCATAATTCACTGACTGCAATTCGGAAACGCAAAAAAAGTCCTGGCAAAGGTCGGCAATTCCGTGCTTTACTATGTCCCCTCGCCAAATGCTGCCCCTAACCAGCCTAATTAATCAAAATTCAGGTTATTTAAAAATGGAAACTGAATGGATGAAATTTAAACCTTTATTGAAAACAGTAATTATTCTTTCATCCTCGTTTGAATTGCTAGGTTTTGATGAATGGAAACAAATAGTTGCAAATGGTGGCGGGAAAATGACGCAAATCATTTTCTTTTATCCATTATTTTAAGAAGTTCTTCAGTATTGCTCTTTTTAGAAAACTATTAAATAGGGATTAATCTGTTTGTATTTTTAAAAATATCGCTTGTTATTAAAACATACAAACTTGTTTAAAATCTACTGCCAGTACAATTACTACTTCAACTGATTAATTTAACCTTGTTTTCCATGGTACTACAAAAAATAATATTAGTGAATTAGCTGACTGTTTCTGTATAATTCATACATCTCAATTAGCAGCTTAGACTTGGATCTAGATATTTAGGAATGCAAAAGACTTCATACGTTGGCAATAATTTTCCAGGGACTTGGTGGGAGTGGAGATTAAGGAGAGGGGGTTTTCCCCTCCATGTAGCGCTACGAGCCTCCCTCTCCTCCTGGCATCTCTACTTGGATATCCCTCTTAATACATTCCCGATGAATTTTCAATTAATCACTACTTTATCTTTAAGTAGAAATAAATTTCAGTGGATTTTTAAAATTTAAGACGTTCTTAATCTTGCACAGTGACCCTGTTGACATTTTTCGCAATTAGTTGGAGTACGCTCGTAGATATCCTCAGACAAAACAAAATTCATCTACAGGAATCTCACTCAAAAAGCAAACTTTTGCTGAATATTTAACTTAATTTGGATAAGGGTGACCTTGAACGAATCACCCCCCAAAGTTGGGTTTTATCTGTGATAATTTTCACGGAAAATGAACTTAAAGTTTAAGCAAATCAGCTACTTTATAATGCTAAGGGTAGCTAGTTCCGTAAGAGGGGTGCCTGGCATAATGGTATGGTAGCTGTTTCCGACGTCATTTTTGTCGGGTTCGAGCCCATCTGCTGAAAAAATTTTTTCTCTTTTTTTCTTTAACGTAGTCTTTCGTAATCTTAATCTATATCTGTTTTCTTCTTTTGGTGAATTTTAAACC
Organism: Pachydiplax longipennis; assembly: GCA_036926295.1. NCBI lineage: Eukaryota > Metazoa > Arthropoda > Insecta > Odonata > Libellulidae > Pachydiplax > Pachydiplax longipennis. Next base: position 27,664,406 of record JAVFKF010000012.1, read on the forward strand.
TAATTTGGATAAGGGTGACCTTTCAATAGTTTGCAACATGTGAACTCTCTAGCCTCGTGGATTCACTGCCTCTCACGAAAACATGCTAAAGATACCATTAGCCATATTGATAACGTTCGCTGATAATCAATATTACTCGTAGTTTTGTATCCGCCCCAAAAAATAAAATCGTGTATCCCAGAGAGGACCTTATTGAAAAATGGTGATTCAAAAGTGAGTCTCTAGAACTCTAAAATCCTGAAAAGATAAAAATCAGTCTCTTAGAAAGCTTTCTTTTGAGATTTGCGGTGGCTATTTTGTTTTCTTCAGGAAAAAGATTAACATTTTGCTTTAAAAGCAATGAAATTGTTGAGGAATTTTGCTGCTGCTACTAATTCTCAGTGAAAGTAGTCTATATTCAATTCCCAATGGGAGCCCTTATGTGTGAAATTACCTTAACTGTCAAAGCATTTTTAAGAATGCTACTACTATGACAAAAACAACGGTAGAATTACAAATAATACTAATCTAATGTCCAACTATTAGTAATACTTGGGTTAATCATTCCTATTACTTATATTTCAGAACACAACTAGGAAAGAAGCAGCAGTCTGTGTCATTTAGAAAAACAATCTTGTTTGAATTTTTCAGCAGATTTTAGTGATATGTCTCTGAATGAAAATTGATATGAAAATTTAATAATCTTATACTAATCACTTCTTGTATGGAATAAATGATGAATATATTTTGTAGTAAAATTTTTATTAAAATGCTTCACATAAATTCTTTCAGCTCATTATATATTTTACATACATACAATCAAAAAATATCAACGATGAAAAAGTTTTCAACCTATTCATTTAATCAATCATGACTGGAAGAATTAAAACTTGGGTGTTAAACACCAGATTAATCCAAATCTTCACACTATATACTTTGGATCAATGGAAGAGACAAAAAATAACTTTTAGAAGAGAATGATGACAGGAGTAACAGACATAGAAAATATGAACACAAAACTTGATGTGGGCAGGCAATTCAGGGAGAAAAACCCATTAGTCAACAGTAGTTCTCTTAAGGCTTAGTGATATACGAAGGGACACAGAAGGGGGCTTGCATTAAAAGTTGTATAGATACTGGAGATCTTACTAGGCTATTTTGGATGACTTAGGAAGACTGAAATTACTCAATAATTTTGAGTTTACAACCCACACAATATAAACCCATGTTTTTTTTAAAGTTCTGCCATATTTATTTTATATCATTATAGAAAGAAATAACCAACGAAATCAAAGTATATGAAATCTGGTATCTGTAAAAATAAATTCACAATAAAAGCTGAAGTAGCCTCCATAATACCATGTAAAAAGATTTAAGTAAAGAATCCCTTACTAAATTATATTTTATGCTAAAAGAACTAGATATTTGGAAGTAATTTAATTTGCTATGTTTATCACTATAAAAATTTTCTTATGAAATTCAAGAAGGAAGAAAAAACTTGGAATAAAATATATCACATTAGTGAAGGGCATTAGGAAGGGATAGATAACACAAAATGATACTATATGCTAATAGTGAATAGTTTTATATAAACTTCAATTTATCAAAATACAAAAATACAACAGATATGATATAAATAACTGTCTTTTCTATAAATAATAACTTACCAATGATTACATCACAATTCATGGAATAAAAAACTATCAACAAGATAAAAGGAAATGCAACATTTTCAATTGTACAGCTGAATAAGGTTAATTCAATACACACAAGAATAAGCCAGGGAATTCCAGAAATAAGTAATTTTAACAGTAATCACAACTTTGTAAACATTCAATAACATTCAGATGGGGATTAAAGAATCTCCAAAAAATTAAGAAGATATTACTATTTTTGCCTGAATCAAATTGATAACATAATAATAAAATTTTTAATAAAATTAATCAATGTGTAATGATAGATAATAGAAAATTTTGATAGCAACACCAATCATGCAATCCCTTGTTTCAATAAGTTTATCTCAATATCTTGATTGTAAAAATACCAATCTATGCTTTCAAATTAATAACAATAGAAGGAGAATATATTTTATATGAAACTGTTCCATAAAATTGTAAAACATCTGAATTACAAAAGTTATTTCATAAATTATACACACAGTACATTCTGAAGGCTTAAATGTTCTTCTACATTACTTCTAATAGAAAGCTATAACTGAAAATTCTACTTAAATAGAATAGTATCCTCTAAAAAATACAACCCTGAAATTAATGTTGTCTAGCTTTTTGCTGAATATGACCGATAATTCCTGAGAAATGAGGTATCTTAATGACAATTGATATGAGAGAAAAATGTGAAATTTAGAATAATAGAAATTAAGAAAACTTTTTTCAGAAACATGTACTGATATGCTACAAGAGATACAAGAAAAAATAATTCTGAGATACTTGATTCCTCATAATTAATTTCACATATGAATAATAATCCTCCATTGAGAAATATTAAATGTAATCTTTTAAGCAAAACGGAATATTTCTCTATCTTTACCAATGGCTTGGGACTACACTATTATTGTTGTACATAACTCTATCCCAAGGAAATTATAATGGGAAGAGGATGTACATCATTATAGGAAACATAAGTTAGATTGAAATCACTATGGTTATTCAAGAAAAAGTGAGGAAGTTTTAGAAAATGCTAAAAATGGTGGTTCCTTCAGTTCATGCATCAAAAACTGATTTTAAGAGATCGAAAAAGTTACAAAGTTTGAGTGAAAAATAGAATTTCACCTTTCTAGAAGGATAATCATTGAAGGAATAGAGGACAAGATGCACATATATAATGCCTGAAACAACATTCTCCTTAAGTGCCCTCTCCAAAAATGATATGTAATGAATAATATTTTGCTACTGAAACAAGCAACCCTTCCTTTCTTTGCATAAGCCACTCAACTAACTAACCAAACAAGGAAGCTGTATTAAAATATGAATCTTAGCACCAGTTTTCCATGATTAAACTCATTTCCATTTCACTTCTTTTTTGACTTCAAATTTCCTTTCACACCAACTTTTATCTTGTGATAAGCATTGCCTAAGACTCCTCTGAGGTTCCAAATGTGTTCAAAGCTCTCAGGTTGCGTATTGTAAGATGAATCAACTGCCTTTGCCCATACCTCAGCCTATGGACGAGAAAATATCTGTTAGCTAAATACTTTCACATGATTTAATTGGTGACTTAGATTTGCTATTATATAGGTAAATCACTTCCTAGGTACCTTTCTAAGTTTAATTTAATAAGACTATGGATGCATGGGAATTCAGGTATTTTATTTGCTATAAAACAGGTAAAGATTGTTTATGACCCTTTAAAATTATCTATTATTATCATTTAATTACTATTTACTTATAACCTTAAAGCCTCTAACACTTAATAGTGAGAAAATAAGCATTCAGATTTCAATATAATAGTTAATCATTGCCCTTGGACCCATCTTGGGTTACTTGAATCTTCATTGACTCATAACAAAAGACTAATGGCTATACTCAGAAAGTGGAACAGTAATTTCTCATAAAACTCAAATATTTATGAAATTGACATTTAATTATCAGCAGAATTCACAGTAAGAATCAAACATTCTTTAGAACCATTCTCAGGGAGTATAAGTGAATGTTTTCAAATTTTAAGTGCTAAAAAATTTTTTAAAATAACAAGACTAGAAATAAGTTGCATTAAGCATATAACTCACCTCTTTTACATTATTTAGAGGAATCTCAGCTTCCCACAATGTCCATGACCAGTGTCGTGGGACTTTGCTTGAATCTTTGTCAGTGAGTTTAGCAACATGCCAAGTTTTACCCTTATCTACTGTCACATCCACACGAACAATAGCTTTCCCACCTCCAGACCATGCATAGCCTTAAGAGAAAAAAATATCACAGGTCATCATATTTTAAAACAGGTCATATTAGGTAAATAAAACTAGAATGCTTAACGGAAATCAATAAAATAACTAATTATGAAAAAGAAGATAATTTTTGAAAAAGATAGCACAAGTTGAATGAAAATATTTGGAAACACCAACATCAAAACTTCTATATATTTTGACAGGTTTTATTTTACAATCAGTTTGCAGAATTACTTCTCAAACAAGCAGTAAAATAAAAGAGATCTGAAATGATGAGCAGAAGCAACTATTTTGATTCCTACTGATGGTCATCTATGTAGAGATCCCAATTTCTTGTGATCAATAGTGATTTATCAATTTTCCATAATATCCATTCATGAGGTACATTTTTTCGCTATAAAATAAGGCTAAAAAGCAATCAGCATTATATAGGAGGGTATAGATTTTCCATGGACTTTGTTATAATAGAACAAGTAAATAGATTCAAAAACATTCTTTGTTTTATATGCATGTTTATATGATATTTTGAATACTATTTTTATTTGAGTTTTACCAAGTGTTGGGAATGACTACCTTAAGAGATTCTGATATTAACACTGATCTCTGGTGATACCAACATGCACTAGTGGATAGTGAGACATTAAAATTGAAAGTCTAAGATACATAGTAACTTCTCCTTGAATATAAAAGTAACTCCTGCCAGCTGATAAATATAATACAAGAGCTCACAATGAGTTGTTCACTCACCTCTCACTTTAAGTTTTCCATCTCTGAGCATAACTGATTCACCTTCAGCTGGATCACATATAGCTGATATGACAGGCAACTCTTGTATTGCAGGGGCTGTTGAGAAGTCCACAGTGTCCCAGTCAACACTTGGACAGAATCCTTTGTAATCATGTTGCTGCCAATGAGATTTACTCTCCTCCTCTGAGACTACTATCCTGCCTGAAAATCAAATGTTAAGAAAGACAACAAATATTAATGCATTCTTTTGTAAAGTGCTTACCAATAAAAGGAAAATTTATCTACAAACAGAACATCAGCTGCAATGAAGAAATTCACAGAGAAATCCAACAAGAATGTTCATAATAGAGATTTTACAAGTTGTATATATATGCTATATAACTATACTTAAGAGAAAAATATGGATTTCTGCTCATTTCCATGTAGTTAATCTTATAGCAGACAGAAAAGGAATATTTTAAGACAGTAGTGAATGTCATAGGGTGCCTCATTCTGTGTGACAAGCTACAATTTTCCTGAGACATAATCCTGATAATGAGATTCTTAGAATATAAAAAGGCTTTATGATTGTCACCTGTACCAGGACAAGAATAAGAAAAAGACTCAGTGGCTTTTCCTCCTAATTCCCTAAATAATTACTCCATGGAACTCTATTTCCTCTCCATTTATTTGTCTTATTTTGTCTGAATAAAATCATTCCTATAATCTGGCTTCGAGAGATGAGTAATAGTAATAATTTTAAAAGTGCTTTTTGATTTTGATCTAGATGAACTTAGTCCACATATCAGCTAACACTTGCAAATGGAAAAACGTGCATGACCATCAAAGGAAAAGTATGACTACCCTGAGGTAAGGGCTACACAAGATTCATGAAAGGCCCATGCTAGTATCATAGGTTGAGAACCTCTGGTGTAGAGTCATTATGAATTGGTAGTTATCCTCTCATTCATTACCAAGCCATTTCACATTCCTGGCACCAACCACTCCAGGAACAATAACACGCACTGGAAAGCCATGGTCACGTGGAAGTGGTTTTCCATTCATTTTTGTAGCCAAGATCACATCTCCATTTGGGTCCATTGCTTTCTCAATTGGAATAGATGCACCATAGGGCACATTTGATGGGTCGGTATCCAGCCCTTCAAACTGAAAAAGTACAGAGGGGAATAATATTGAAACACAATAGAGAGAGAAAGATAACATAATTATAATTTTCAGATCTTACATGCATGTACATTAAGTTTTCATTCACAGTAAGATTATCATGCTGAAAGACAGGCAAAAATTTATTAAGAACATTATGAGTTAATGTTGACTGGAGACATACAAACATTTTGAGTAGAGTTTTCCACAAATGGATACACACTGAAAGTAATGAAAATCTTCATTTCTATCTGGACCTTTATAAGCCACATTTTACCTGAATATGATGAACTCCTGGCTGCCCAACTTTCAGTCCTGCATCAGTCAGAACATCATACAATCTTGGACCAGACCATTCTGCATTACCTATTGCAGCCTGACCCCAGTTAAGACCTTTTACTGGTTTAACCTGAAATACACCATATATTTGTATGTAACTAAAGCTTCATGTCCATTTATAACTATTTCAAATTCAACCCAACATATTTCAAGAGTGGAATATACTTTATGGTAGCATTGGCCCCATCGTGAACATGGAAGCATAGCTTCCGAAATGAGCATTGGGAATTTCTGAAAACTGGTGGCTGCCTGGGGGAGGAGGAATTTTCCTTTTGCCGAGGAATTGCCCTCAACGGTTGCCACTGTCAGCACTTGGAGAAACCTTTGTCTCTTAACCAAGAATAAAGTTTTTGAAAACTAACTAAGTCTTAACTGAAAACACTGCTGCCACAGTAGTATTTGAAGAAATAGGAAGGTCTTTCTTAAATGACCCTGTATGAAGTAGAGTGAAATGGCTGAATTTTTACCAGTTGTCTATGCTGCAAAATATTTTTATTGACTAGAAGACTTTCCCATCAAACGTGATGGAACTTGGTTAAATTTTCTTAAATTATGCATCTCTTATTGTATATACAATGGTCATAAGTTAGTCTCTGTGATTTGTTTTCTGAAATTGGATGAGCTGGAGTTCTTCTCAAAAATACTATCATCTCCTTGTCATCAATTTTATATGGATTCATACTGTATTCTTAGAAGAAAACACATGTGCTCCAATGCAATAATTCAAACTTAATTTTCAATTAATGAGCCAAAGCTATCAAATATTTTACTCTACAATGTCAATGTTTTGGCTGACTATAGAATGAGGCAACTCAGTCTGAGACCCCAGAAGGATCTTTTTCATTCTATTCACTGGAAAAGGACCACTTCATTCAATAAAAAATTGATAACTTTAACTAGGTAAACAATTTTCTTTCTTCAAGATAGGCAAAAGGTTCTCAACCATTTGGAATGTAATACAAGTACCAAAAGGAGAATATTACAGTACCATTTCAGAGGCGTTTAAATATCTTTTATTTCTTATTAGAAGTGAAAGGATGATTTTGATAGATATGTGAAGCTACTTTTGCTTAACTTTTGAAATCAAATCCATACAAGTATCATTAAATCTTTCATTTTAAGAACTATCAATGGTATACATAACACCAGTTAGTATTCTTGAACTATATAAAAAAACAATTTTGAGCCTGCATCACCAATAAATTTCAATATAATAGGATAAAAGATGACAAAAACAGATGACACTCAAAAGAAAACAATTGGAAACTAAAAAATATTATATTAAATTATAATTTAATTTAAACAGCTACCTTACTCATTTCACTTCTCCTGTTGCCTGCACATTGAATTGCAGCAGTAATAGTGTGTGTTTTGTATTTTTCCAGGTCTTTCAAATTCAATACAACTTCTTTAACCCCAATTCCAGATATTTCCAATTCGTAGGTTTCAGGATTAACTTCTGGTACAGGGAGGTGGTTTCGAACATAGAAAAGATCACTAAAAACGAAAGATATAAAATATTTGAAATTAAAGTAACAAAAATGGAACATGAAAGCATACTTTTTACATTGCATATGCATGCTTTTATATATCAGCTCTTCAAAAATAAAGGATTAAAATTACACACATATGGCAGTACCATGATTCCTTTCCGACCACATATTGTGCATTGTGAAGCATTTGTGCAAACCCATCAGCCAGAGCCCATATTAATGAAATTTGTGAACTTAAATTGGAATACCTGACAATCCAAATACTCTATTACATGGTGGATAGGTGAGGTCCATTTTATTACTTGAACTATTTGATACATAATTTCCACAAGTATTCAATAGTGAGATTCTCTGTAAAAGGAATCCTAGCAAGTTAACTAGCATATTCATGTAACAGATTTATAAACCATGCTAAAATTAATGTGTGCAAAACTTTTCTACATTAAAACAGAATAGGTGTAATTTAATAATATCTGATTGTACAAATGTCTTACTTTAGCTTAATAAGGGAGTTTATATTTGAATGATTGCAATTATTTATGCAAACACCATAAACTATCTATATTAATGATACAGATATTGTGCAATTCAGCTTTAAATATTTAAGGTAATGAATTGTTTGAAGTTTTCTTGTTTTCAAGACTGAAAGAATTCTAGCCTGCTGGGGTTCTCCTAAAGACTTGTATAGGTCCAAATTATAAACAGTGTTTCATACAAAAATGATTGTATCTACAAAGTAAGAATGCTAAACTAAATAGATCTCAGAAAATTTTCATTAAAAAATTAAGATGTCTTAACAATGAATCTGAACACACATTTTCTCTGCAATTGGTGTTATAATAGAATTTGATACTTTTCTGGAAGCAATATGACCTCTCACATACAGGATTACTGTCCCATGTGCAGCTGGTATCAATCACTTGCAGTCATACTGTTAGTATTTTTAAAAGCACTTTGACAACTGACAAAGCAGCTTCAAAGCAGAAGACACGCTCTGTAACATGGCTAATCTAAAAACTAAATAAATTTATTTCTTTTTCTTCTTTGTTCAACATTATATTCTGTGCAATAAAACCCCTTAAGCATTAGAATTAAACATTGAAAATGATGAATGGTCCATTAGAATCACTAAAATTCCCTTTCTCTCATCAATTTTGCTACAAACCATAATTTTCTTTAGCATAAAATGAAAATTTTAATTTAAATTTAACAAAAGATCATAGTAGAATCCTTCAGTGTTCTGAATCCTTCAAAAACCTAGCATGCTGTTATTACTACATTGAAAAAGCCAGTTATGGTTAGAATGGATATGTTAGCAAAATTACATGTGTAAGCAAGTGCTAAAAGATACAATAGTTGCTGAAGGTATTTGCTAACAAAGTATTATGAATTTACAGGGAGAATTTAATCAATCTTAGATTATGGTTATGGCAGTTCAATGGAATTATTTATTTGGGCACTTTAGTCTATTTATAAAATTCTTTAATTCTTAAGAAATAAATCATCAATTAAAAGACAAATTACTATGGTATAATGGAGTTTTCATGACTTTCACCAAAGTCTTGCAATTGTTGGACAAATATTTTGATTAAAACTTTATTTGTAGGTATGATAATTTGTTACTCAAAATGGTAATTGAATGTTAGCTTTCATATACCGTTTTGGTAGTACTATTCTTGCAAGTTACTTAAAGCAGGATAAATTAACAATGTGATAAATTTTAAATTTTAGTACACTACACAATAATGAACAGGAAAAAGAAGTTGGGATGCAGGCATGCATACTATGTTGAGAAATATTACAAAGTTAAAACAGGAAAGGAATTTTTCATAAAGGCTCATGTATCGTACAATTTTATAATTAAAATCCTTAAAAACACCCAAAATTTTCGAAATACCTTAATTCACCTTTAACTTCAAAGTTACCTCTACCAAAAAGCTTGTTTGCCAAAAGAAGTATTTACTTACACCACCAATATCCAGCAGGTAATTGCCAACCATGAGTTAAATTGGCTAGGATATCCAACCTCATCTTTATACTGCCTTCAAAATTCTTCCATTACTGGTAATCAAAAAGAGGTGCAGTTTTTGTTTTGTTAATGAACTATGTAAATCAACATTTGCTACTATGAATTAATTTGGTGCATAAGTAATAAATGAGTAGGAATTGTTAGGATTAAAAAGTTGTTTTCTAAAATAAAAAGCAATAGGGCTTCTATAACAGTTTTATCAACTAATCTCAAAATTTCCTACATCCTATAAATGATAGCATCCAAAAAGGAAATTAGATTATGCCTGTCCATTATCAGTGTGTGACTTCAGTTCAATAAGTTAGTTGAAGCTAAAATATCTTAAGGTTGCCCAGGTGAGAGCAGAATCTGAACTAGCCTCCAATTTTACTAAATAGAGAGCTATTTACTGAATGAATAAATATCGACAATTAGTGTTTAAAAAATAAAAATAATCTTTCTCATGGCGGCACACCCACCATTTCATAATAAAAATAAAATTCTCTTAACAAAACAAATCCTAATTCATTATAGGATTTATCTTTTACTTGAGGTTCTGCATTGCTCTAAGAGCACTGATCTAATAGATAAATTCTGATTTTGGTATAGGCCTTGTGGCCTGTGAACTGGGAAGTGGAAGGCACTAAAATTGCACGGCTGACATATCAGCAAAGATAACCCTACATAGAATTATAAAAGATGAATGCATTATTTTTGGAACTACCAGTGACTATGAATATTTGCATAGGATTTGTTAGAAGGAATATCGTCTACAGAAAATTAAGTTTCTAAAGATGTTCTAATTGATAAATCTACATCCTAGAATCAAATAATACAGAAAGGACTGTAGACACACTATCTTTTAATTCTGGCAACAGAAGTAAAACAGATACTCAAGTTACAGATGAGAAAATCAGAGTTACAAGCATGAAAGAGATTTTTCAGTTCATGAAAACATATATAATCCAATAATAACAAAAAGGATCAAAATACTTTGAACTGCAGTAAATTCTGTATAGTGCTCATTATAGTGATGGCTGCTAAGGTATCTGCTATTTTCAGAAGTGACATTTACCCAGGCCTATGCTTATGGAAGACATTTGTTGCATTTCATATGAGAAAGGAGTGTTTTTCAAAAGACTGAATGAAGATGAAAATATGGAATCTTTAGTAAGTAATAAATTTCAAATATAACATAATTTAGTTTCTATGGTCCTCTAGTTATTAGCTGTATAACTTGCATATTTCTGAGTCAACATTTTGCACATCTTCCTGAGAGAATAATACCCAATTACTTTATCAGAATATACTGTTTTTCATGCAGTATGAAAAAACAAGGTGAAGATATAGATAACTGATTAATGTAATGTTGATAATTTACTACTAAAATAATTCATTTCATTACATGCATTCTTTCTGTAAGTGAAAACATGCTTAAGTGCCATTGGCTGGGAGAGAAATTAACGTGCTTCATAGAAATATTAATAAATAGACACACAAGTACATCCAATTAGTTAACTGCAATTTCAGAAAAAAAAAACATATTTAACCAGGAAAGAATATATATTACTATTTGAAAGAAGCTTACATACTAACGTGTCTATTTATCTACTCAAATCTTAAATTTAACCGATAATCTCGCAATACTTAAGCCATTGTAAATCTTTAAATTTTCCAAATAATACAGATAAAATTATATAGTCAAATAAATAGAAATCATACCAAGTATCAACTATAAAAAGAAAGAGTTTTAAGTAATCTTCAAAAGGAAACCACAAAAATACTATAAAGGATGAACTGAAATATAGCAGTAAGTTTCAATGGTTAAGAAAACATTATACCATAGGTATGAAAGAGGTAAGATAAAATGAAATTTTGACTATGTCCTACTACACTGCATCCTTAATGACTATTGTACTTCACGTATTTCATTCAAAGGAGTATTTAAAATGACATACTTTAAATTTAATGAAACACTAGATCTTACAATTAGCTTCAAGTGACCAAATGAACAATATACTCTCAATTTTTAAAGAACAATGTTTAACTTCCAAACACATTAAAGTGCAATTATATAGTTTTTCATAGCATATATAAGATTAGGTTTTGGATTATGTATATTTCTTGACCTAAAAATAAAGTGAATGTCAAAGAAAATTTCTCCCTACTATCTTCAAAGAAATTAGTTTCATTGATTTATAAATTGAGCTGATTTAAGACATTGAAATAAGAAATAAAAGCTGATTTAGTTAATAAAAGCACCATTGAGATTCAGGGATTAGCAACCTATTATTAATGAATACTTTAAGCTTGATAAAGCAGCTAAAATATTATGATGAAAGGATATCAAGCAGAACTAAAATATTTGACTTAAATGCAAATTTATAACTTATTTATGAAGAATGCTTCATAGAATGTTATTTTAATGAATGTATTGTACTGATGAGGTTTTGGTGCTTTAAATATACATATTGCTAAACTCCAATTTATTCTGCTTTTAAATTACATAGAATATAAAAATGCTATAAAAATGAACCATCAATATTCATCAATCACAGATTAAACTATGGCTTCATGAATTTAGAAGCTTATAAGCTGCAAGAATGGATTTTATGGGACGAATTCCACAATGAAATAGTTAAATTCATGAAATTTAAGTATCATGGAATACACACAACTTTAGGCTTTCAATAAAGAAGAAATAAATACATACTTACTCAGGAGTTAGAAAGCTTTCTACTAGTAGAGAAGGAGGTGGTTCAGCATTAAATGGCTTCATAGAACTTGGTTTTAGGGCAGGATGTCTGCGAGGCTCATTGGCATAAGGGTCTTCCATGTTTGATGTGGCCACTTTTGCATCTTCCTCAGATATATTACCTAGAGCATGTTATATTGAATAATTTATGATATAAGTTATTTGATAGAAGTAAAGATAATACAAGTGATTCTTTATCCGTAGGAACATTACAAGAAAATATGGAGATCAGACAGCATGAATTCAATAATGAATACAAAAAATATAACTATGTGAAAGAGAGGTTGACCAAAGGGTGTTCATTAAAGATGTATGCACTATCAGGTTCTGCAAAAAATGAACTTGGAATACTTCTTGAAACACAAATAGAGGTTTTGTATGCCATGGTAAGTATAAATACAATATTTTCTATGTGGTTAGACGACTGAATTCTGTTCACTGTTGGTGACACTATATTTACAGTTACAATTTATAGTTCCACAGCTTATTAGATGATTTATTTCCTTAGATTGAATTTGTGAGAATAGCTAAAGTAAATATGGGTAACATTCAAAGTAGAGAAAACAGCAGCCAGTGTTGATGCAAGAAAAAAAATTTCTATAATTATAAAAAGGAAATATTTGTAACAGTAATGCCTCATTAAATCATTTTAATTCACAGACAATGAATATTAATAATTAATAATGAAGAAATTGCTTAGTTCTCAAAAACAAATGCTTCAAGGGACACTCAAATCTGATAAATAATTTATGAAAGCCCCTTCTGATACTTCAAAGAAAAAGTCACTTTTCAACTTCATTGAATGGGATGATGATGAAAAATGAACAAAATAACTGCAATCTGCTGATTGGCAAACATACAATTAACTGACATCGACCAGTATCAATGTCAACAGTAAATCAAATCTTTTTGTTGAGTTACTATTTTCAATTAATAAAGTTCTAGAAAGAGAGTATAATTGATATCAGTATATTTTAGGTTATTTGATTGGACAACCAGAATACTAAAATAAGATAACTGATAACTCTGATCCATTTCCCAGTATATGAATATACTGGGAAATGGATCGGAGCAATCTTATGGAAATACAGACAGAACAAAATACTGCAATTAAAAACAAATGTAATTCTCTGTACCTAACTTAAATTAGGAAATACTAATAATGTTTTCACCCAAGAAAACGCCTGTTTTTCTAATTGATGACAGACATATTTGCCTATGAAATATAAATAATTAAAATTCAGCCTGAGCTGATTTCAACCCCAAGATCTCTGCACTTTATATTAAAAAAAACAAATATACAAAATATTTTTTAAATAATTATAAATATATACTTTGTAAATCAACATTGGAAACAGGTTTGTCTATGATTCATGAAAAGATTAAGTCAGTATATTTCCATGATTTTTTTTACTTGCCTATTCTGTATCTCTCCATCAAAGCTAAGATAGCAGGGTCCTTGTGTACACCATACAGCATCCAGAATGGTTCCACAGAGCCTCCTGCAGCCAACAAAATCTTATCCCCACCTGGGTGCTTGTCGATGAAATCAGTTATGTCATAAACACCAACACCATAGGTAATCCAAACTTTTTCTTTGGGATCACAGTGTTTAGCCACTTCTTCTAATGTGTAGGAAGGGAGGTCATTCCTCTTTAGGCCAGGGACCGTTAGAGCATTCAGATTATTTTGTTTCTTGAAACCTTTAGAAAATCAAATTTTGTCAATAAATTAATGTATTTATAACATGTGAATTTAAAGAAGTTATAGAATCACAAATAAAACAAGTTCACTACATATCAATTTCTATTTTAAATTTTCAAATTTCTTAGGTGTATTTAACATCCATGTAATTTTGAGTTAACGAAAGTCCAGAAGTAATACATCAATGTATAACAATGTCACATTTAAAATATTTATGACACAATTTAAATGGAGAAGAGTAAACACTTAATCTTCATACTATTTTAACTCATCACAATGGTAATCTGATTAAGATATCAAAAGATATTTCTGGGAATATCTCCAAACAGATCTCTTTAATTATCATTGGGAGCTACTATTTTTGAAAAATGATTATATCAAGCTGAAAAATATTGTTAATCTCCTACATATAAACAATTAAATTAAGAAATTAATTTTAATAAATGATTCAAAGTTATCTCACATAATAACATTAGCATCAAAGCATGTTCTTTGAAATTTTGGACATACAGAAGCTTAATCACAAACAGATTTACATGTCTCAAGTTAATTTTAGTGAAAGCATATCACAATGAAGTAACTTAAACATTTTTATCCCAATGGTATATTAATAATAGAGTGATAATATAAAAAATTAATAAAAACAAAATAATAAGGTATATCAATATAGATTTAAAATAAGTCAGTTAAATTAAAATTTTATAGATTTAATACAGCTGCCTTTGGTATGTAATGTCAAATTGATGTTAAGATGGTACAGAGTTTTCTATGAGTTAGGAGAGAGAGTTCCCTAGACGATTTTGCTGAAACATGCATTTGGAATTAAATTGTCATAAGCTAACCAGAAAAGAACTAAGCTTCAATAATTTAATCAATGATGTTTACAATTTTAAGCTTTGTAAGGTTGTATCCATGAAAAATCCTTAGGAAATTTCATTATAAGTTACAGACCTCCAGTGTAGTTATAAATCATCCAAGATGCAACTGCTGCTCCGATGACTCCAGCTATAGGTGCAGAATAATTTCCTTTATAT
This sequence comes from Pachydiplax longipennis, assembly GCA_036926295.1. Lineage (NCBI taxonomy): Eukaryota > Metazoa > Arthropoda > Insecta > Odonata > Libellulidae > Pachydiplax > Pachydiplax longipennis. The sequence continues at coordinate 27,679,512 of JAVFKF010000012.1, forward strand.
CCTGACCATTGTTCTTTTTGGCTGCTTGAAGAGAAATCCTCTTCTCTTTGAGTGTGTAATCTCCATAGTCCAGTAGCACTGGCTGAGTTCAAAATGCGAACTTTTGAAAAGTATCTGGGAATAAAAAATTATCAGAAGGATGTATAGATTAGAATTGGGAACACAAAATTAAACGAAATTCTTGAATTATAAATAAAAACTTATCATCTGATAACATTAAGAAATTGTCCACAAAATACCTTGTGGGGAGATGAATTCGAACAAGTGTCAAAGCCATGTTTTCTCCTTGGAATCTGGAATTACAAAAAGTGTTTCAAGTTGATTTGGTCTACGGAGACATAACGGTTCAATTTAAGAGGATAAAACGTATCACCTTATGAATTTCACAAAACGTCACTTGTTTTTCTTCAGGAAGATGAGCCAACTGCAATTATTTGGTCCTCCGTTCACAGGAACGTTAAATTTAAACGTATGCACTTCACCAATGCTTCATAATCTTCCTCCTGCAGGTAAATAAAAAATTTTAGAGGAATAAGTATTTCCATTTTATAATTAAATCTTAAGGGACACTATGCATTACCATCAAGATCATTGAGAAACATTAGTTAACATTCAATTATTTGAAATATAACCAAGGTGAGTTGTAGACTGTTTATTTAGATGCACTGGATGCTCGTCAAATTTGAGGTTAAGAATTTCATTTACACTTTTACTACCATAGAAGAGACTATTATGAATATTTTAGCAAATTACTGAGAAAAAACATACCACTAACAGTAATAAGTACATGCGCGCATTAATATGGTTAGGAATTTAAAACTACAAGGAAAGGGGTAATTTATTGCCAAGGAATTTTATCTTTTCAACATTTTATGTCTAACTTTCGCGACGTTTGAGACGGAATAACTCGGTATAAATAACTGGACATTGATTTGGAGAGTCTATAAAAAATCAAATGTTATGATACCTATCCACATGTGTGTTATAATAAGTAAATATTATCTTACATTCTCCGATAAGGTAGAAAGATAACATAAATACCGTTATCATCTGTGCACTCACTTGCTTCCGGAACTAGCGGTCTTTCTGCCGAAAACAGATGAGTAAACAGAACTTAAATTCGGCTCTTGCAAAGCAGATAACGCTAGTAGTTAGGAGCGAAAATTAAACTTCTATCTCGGCTGTAATGTATAGATAGAAAGGAAATCTGCTCACAAAAGCAATTCCTAGAGAGCCAAAATGAGATTATAATAAATTCAGCCATACCGTCAGAGGCATACTTGTATATACATTACGTGCCTACATTTTCTTTGACCTCAATGTGACGTTGGTGGAGGTCATTCAACTCCCAAACTGAATATACGCACGAAGATTTACCATCAAGCTGGAAAGTTTCTTCTAGCTTTACTTATACTTCAAAATCGAAAAAAGTCATCTACTACCTACCCCAAGCAGATTTCGCTTCGTGCTTCCACTTCACTTGATAGAATCGAAAACATGATTATAGTCGCGTCTTCACCCGTAAATTTAAATGTTTGTCTCTTGATTACTTCAATTTGTCATCAGTTCGATTTTTGATGATCAGAATTCCCTTATCTGAGGTATTTTAATTAAAAATTAACTATCTTGATTAATAGAGAATCGGTAGCATTCAGTATGTTTTGATCATTTAAATTTTTTTGTTCACGCATGCATTCGATGGCATCTTGTTCCCTCCGTACTCGGCTGCGAAATATTTTTTCGCCGAGACAAATATATATTTATAGATACGGTTGAGAACTGTGATGAAATCATTCACTTGGCTTTTATAATTGTATTATTGCAAGTTTCTATAAAAACTTCAAAGCACTGAATATTACACAAAGTATCGATATATGTATGAGGTTGGGAGCGGATGATGGCAGGTGTTTTCATTTTATTAAAGCAGTACGAATAAATGATTTGATTGAGGTCACCTCTTTTTATTAAAGGGACGATGTTAGGTTTTACATCATTGTAGAAATAAGAGTTTATAAATTTTACTGAAATCCAGAAAGTTTTCTTTCAAGTACTACTATAGAGGTCGTGTTCATGTCATCATTTTTCGATTTATTTTTATATGAGGGGATAATAATAATATATCAATTCAATAAAATGAAATTAAAGATCGAAATCTGCGACAACACTTCAAATCTTCGAATGAAAAGATAATAAAATGAGACAGAATGAGCGAGTGCCAGTAAAAGAACCACATTGAAGAATTTTTTTTTCGTTTCAAAAGATATATTTCTTTAAAGCTGAATTATAATTCCCGAGATAAGATAGTTCCAGAGCGACTCCGTCTTTTACGAGAATGACTGCTGCGATATCGGGGAATTAACTAAATCCAGAACTTCATGACGACGACGTCACTACCTTAAGCCTAGAGATTTACATAATGTGGCATTAACATTTTGTCCCGCAGTGATTTGAATTTAAGGCATTAGATACAGCATGGGCTAAGTTAACAGAATAAACTTATGTTTGGTGCCAGTTTAGCCTTGCAGATTGTGTGATAGATCACAACGGGACTCGAAGTCATTAGAATTCTGGGTGTTGGCCAATATCCATTAAATATATCTTATGGAACATGGGGAAGGATTATGAAGGAAAATCGCACATCCATCAGAATAATTAAGCTTTTATGATTTTCAAGAGGAGGTAATCTTTTCATTACGTTGGATCCAATCGGAGGAAGGGAAAAGAGCTGCAAATTAATTTAGATGCGATATTTCCTAACCTTTCCACTTTAGGAAAAGTAGTCGATGGCGTCTATATGCGTTAACCTTAAAGCCATAGAGAGGCGAGACCAATGCTCTTACCGCTGCAAATCTGATTTCCTCACGGGAAATAACCCTCTTTATTTCGCTCCCAGTCAAATTCGTTGGGTAAACTTTCCAGGGAATAAATGCCATTGTAAAAACAGAGACGTTTCAAAATAGAGGTGAATTTATAAAAGGAAAGAGCTCCAGGGTTTCAGATGTTTAAGAATTTAACCGTGAAACGTAATTTAAGCTACCTCTTTTTTGTTCCTAAGTTTGTTTTAAGTTATTAAAGTAGCTCATTGCATTTATTACAATCAGTATGGAATCTATTTCAGAATTACTGTCCTCTGGTTTATTTTTCTCTTGTAAATTATTTCTATTATTAATTAATTATTCCTATTATTAAATTCCTCGTTGGAGATAGACTAATTGTCTGGTTGCAACGTAATTGATCACAATACGATGTTATACTAATATAGATTATAGCTTTGTATCATTGTATTGCTGAAATATAATGCTGATCCCAATAATTCATGATTACTGGCTATTACAATTCTCATATAATTTAGCTATGACAACACACTATAAAACTGAACCATAATCATAACCTTACATAACCCTATTTTGAACTCTTTCTGCACTCCCAGACATCGGTAGGTTAACCACCTCCATACCGTTGTCGTGTCGGGGAAATTCAAGGTTCGACAACAGACCAATTTAGAAAAGCAGTCAACAAAAAGAAAAGAAAATAGGTAGTTACTTTCGAGTTTTACAAAAGAGGTGATGCTCTGTGTGTTATAAATCAAAGGGGATTTAATTTCAAATATCGCAAAACATTTCATTCATCAGGAAAATCGCCGAATGCTGCATGATCTAACAGTTATTTATTGTGGTCTAAACTGGTATGCTAGCATTGGGAAAGAACACCATAAGCAACATATTATGAATAGATTTTCAAATCTTTGTCGGAATGAAATGAGAAATCTGGTTTAGACATATGAACCGTGACTAGTAGTCAAACAAACTTGTAAGTTTAGGCCCGACTTTACTCTCTTAGAGCGTATCAATTTTTATATTAAATTACACTAATTTGCAAAAATTTGATATTATTTAAGAGTTGAAATTGCAAATTTTGAATGAATTTTTAGGACATCCATCTCTCTGTTAATTCCAAGTTAGAATATTTTTATTGATTATTTTATATATCATATCAATTATGAATCTGTTTATAGCTCAAAATTAATATTCTTCATAAATTATTACAAACAAACTTTTCGCGATTTTGTCATATGTTGCTCGGTCTTTCCCTAGATTGTGCAGCTTTGTTCCGGGTATAATCAGAGTTCATCAATAGTAAAATATTGAAGAATGTAATCGAAAATTACTATATTTAATATGATAACTTGGGAAAATGGGCTTATAATTTTTTTGGGATTCTCATATGGAAATCGATACTTATGATTTTCCAATGAGCACCAACACTGAAACTTATTTCACATTCTGGATGTTATACTAACTAGGCGTAATGCTGAACGAGCCATTCTTGGATTGAAGAGGGCTATCTTCAAGCGGCATATTTAATAACACAAAGAAAAGCCTTCTCAGAAGTTTTATGACGATAAAATTATTATAGCCAGAAGATAAAGATATTACGAGCACATATTTTAAGGCACATAACATTTCCGCACCCAGACAGCATTTCACCATATGGATTTCATAACTTTATAAATAGAGTATAAATAAAATAGCACAATATTTTTATAATCTTTTACAGTTAAATTAAGGGTGTGTAGTTTATTTCCCCAGTGGATTCTTAGATTTCCGAAAGTGCGATTTCACTGTTTTCATAATTTTATTTGCTTTTGCTTTCTCTAATTGGAGCCTGTTCATTTTTCTCATTCATATTTTTTCTCCATTTATCTTGTATCCATTTCGATAATCAATAGGCATTCATGCCACGAAATACTGTTTTCTAATTAGTTTCTCGTGAATTTGCGTCATATGTAACGCAATCGTTCATTGTAGAGCAGCGTCTGCCAAATATTTACCCCGTGGCACGCTCGGAAACGAAGATTCATTTGATGATTATTATGAAAATAAATTTAAGGTATAATGTAATATATAATTAAATATAGTAATATAATTAAATTATCAATTAAATATATTAATATTTTATATATATATATATAATATATTTATATATTAAATGCATAAATATTTAATTAAATTATTATAAATAAAATCTTTTATGTTAATGCGTTTAAATATTAAGATATATATTGTATAGGTATATAAAATCTACCATTTATCGACCTTTTCGGTAGTTCCATCTCATAAAGATAAAAACATAATTTTTTCGAATGTTTCGCGGCACGGTTTGGAATACACTGTTATAGACAAACAGTGAGGATGTTAGTCATAAAGAGAGCAATTACGAATGAATTTTACACGGAGTTTGTAGCCGCCTCGATAAGAGAAATAATGATGATCTCTCTAATTGCTCTAGAGGAAGTCAGAATGGGAAGGGAGACATTAAAATAACTTTATCCACTCTGAAGACTTGGAAAGAACTTTTCCGTATTATGAGATCGCTAAATGAAGGCATTTAAGAGATGTAGGAACAAATTTTCGTAATCCACGAATTTTGCATATTTTTCATATGTTTGAGTACTGGATTTTATTTTTCAGGATGTCGGTTGCGTTCAATCAATTTTGTTAGGTTTGAAGATCTTTAAGTAAATTAAAATTGCAGATTCTGAAAGCTACAAAAAGGTTTGAATATCCGCTACATTTTTATCTGTAACTTTTATAGCAGGTGCATACATTCCAACGAATGTAAATAATGTCAGGAAGTTGGCTTTAAATAGTATGAGATAAGAAAAATGTTTAAATAAGTAAAACGCATGAAGATAGCTCTTGTAATATGGTCATACATATAAAAGAGAAGACCAAACTGATGGAAAAGTGTAATAGTAAAATTCCATTCCAGTAAACCATCAAGAAGTAGCTGATTACCATTTGGCTCATTAACTCTGAAGATTATTGCAACGGCATCAAAATACGTATTGGCTAAATGTCTAATTTTTGATGCTTTACTTCTGAAGTGAAATTTTACTATTACCAGTTCTAACTCTAGACATATTTTACGAAAAAAATTCCCTCAAACATAATACAACTATACCGCACATTGTTAATTGTCCTCAATTAAAATTTGAAAGTTTATTTGCGAGCAGGTTCAAATTACACACTTCTGAAAGTTTGAGAAATGGAGTAATACCATGATGCTTAAGTAAGAGGTCGAATTCAAAAGTTCTCATATAGCCGAATGTCGGTATACGGACCAGTTCTTAGGGATAGAAACGGCAAGTCCCTGATTACCGATCTTCCAAGAATCGCCCGACGTGCATTTCGATAGCTATGTGGATTTGAACCACTACGGATGATGGCATAGCTGTCGAAATGCGCATGGGTGAATCCTAGAAGGTCGGAGGACAGTCTGCTATCGGAGAGTTTTTCAAAAGTTTTATTCATTAACAGCCGGTTTCCGTTCTTTTTCACTGTAATACATATTATGAAACGCTTCTGATTAAGAGATAAAACCTTTGAAAGAAAACCAACACAATGAGCGGAAGAAAACAGAGAGAACTGAAGAATATGATAAAGGCAGAAAGATAGATTACATAAAGTGCACAAGAACCTGGAAGTTATACAATACAACTATCTATCCTTTGAATATTGCCTTCTTTTTCTCTCTTATTTCAATATCAGTTATCTTATTTAATAAAACCTATGCGAAGAACGGAAGATATCTGCAAGTGATAGAGAATTACTCAAACTTACAGAATAAAGACTACAACAAAAGGAAATGGGCGAGGCGTTGATGAAATTTATTTACTATTTTTATCGAGCAGAAAATTAATTCTGTTCTCTCCACTTTCAAACGGAATCTATATTCGCCGGATGAAGTTAAAAGTTGGCTTTCATCAATAACGTTCTTCGCATTTATTAAATCTTAAAATAAACGAAAGCAAGAGTGGATGCTTTGCCCTTTGCAAAGGTCTCTTGATAATTTGGCAAATATTATATTGTGTTCTGAAAAAATAGGAAAGCTGAAGGGTAGGTATAAACTTCCCGTATTTCAGGGCGAAGGCATTATAATCCTGATAATAGAAGATAATATATTTAAAAACAGCTGTAAGCATTATCTTATGAGATAGTCAAGGGTTGGTAGGCAAAGGCAAAAAGCAAAGCTAATGAGGATAGTCATCAAAGGTGAAATAATAAGTACATTTGGAATATTTTCTTTCAGTGAAGAAATGATAATATTTCGACTTTGCATAAATTTCAAGTGCCGAGATCCACCTATACGAATAAATTTGTTGCGAGGTTAAAAAAGATATTTTTTCGAATAAAGTACTATAATTCTATTAAAGCAAGACGCCGTCACTTGCCTCTCTATTATTTCTTCTCTTTTTAAATTATCACTTACATTCAATACGCATTGAATGCGATTAATACTTCAGGTACCGATTCTAATGACTTATTATAAGAACTACATTTTTTCCTAGAAGAATATGAAAGAATAGAATAGAAAATCAACATGTGCAATAATATGGAAGAAATAAAAAGGAACCACTTTTCGAAAATGAACCTAGTTCCTAATTTATTTAAAAAACTATGCAAAATACCACACACAGAATACAAATATAATGCTTCAAAATACAATGAAAAAATGTGGACCTATCAGCAAATGTGGGAATAGAAGAAGCGATGAGTTAAAAAAATTCTGAACTTTTATTCTTTTTTAAAAACTGAAGTTCAGAGTGATTCAGTGATTTTAAAGACTTTGTGATCCAACTCAGTAGTTAATTAACTATTTTCATGTTTTATATCTATAACATGATATTTTATGTAGGAGCACAGCTTACATGGCATTCAGATTATACGATCGCTGAATATTTTTGTATGACAACAGATTTTCTACATCGTGCTCTGTTTACCGCTAATTAAACGTAAAATAGGATGTAATAGCATAATCTGGTTAGAAATAACTCCTCTAAATTTCGTTAATTAACTACCTACTTCACCAGGAAGTATATTCCCTTTTGATTTAATAAATAAAAAAGTAGTCCGATATCCAAAAGAGATTTTAATTTTATCATCATGCAAATACAGAATGATGGTTGGATATCGAATGTGTTATTTATGTTTTAAGGATTTAATTCAAAGACTATTTCACGAATATCAGATCTAAATCCCAATTGAAAGAATTCAAAAATGACTACGCAACTTCTGTAGACCGTCTTGACATTTGGTGTGCGCAGAATCAGATAAGAATTTAATACAAGCAATGAATGCTCACAATGTATTCTACTCAAATTTTCTCGCTGACAGCGATGTTAATAAAGCTCGCTCGTATTTGGGAAATTTAACTGTGGCCGACGCGCCTACTCACTAAGCTTTCTGACGTCAGAAAGGTGCCCGTCCAATAGGAGACAAAAGCTTCACGAATTTTTGCAACGGAGACAGGAGGGCAGTGCGGTGGTCTGTTTACATTGCGGGAAAGATCTCGCCAAAGTACGTTCAGCTAACAAGAGACCCTCTCGAGATTGTCTCGCTTTTGAAAAAACCCTCTTTGCCACGGGACAATATCCCTCAACATGAATTTAGGGACCGAGAGATCGCTGGAATAACTGCTATCGACCTGAAACAGGAACTCGAAGTTTGAATAAAAGCAATATCATACTAATGCTCAATTTCTTTTTACCTTCTCGCTCGATGATTTCGTTACGGAAGTATTGGTCAATTTATAAGGGCATTCCTAGCTTATTAATCAGCTTATTAATCATCATCGCATATTACATGTTTTTATTAAAATGTATGATTATTGTAATTGATCACACCTTAGATTTCTAAAATTCAAGGTATAATTATGTAATTTAATCCTATGTGTTCTCATAGAATGAGATGTTTAACTCGTACGTAAAGCAAAATTGGATTAGCTAAAACTCTGAAAATTCATATCATAGGTTTAATTCATGTAATATCTCAGCTTTTGAAGTATTTCTGAAAGCAAATTCAAGCTATAATAATTAAACATAATATTTGTAAATACTTATTAGTGGCATTCTTCACGATTTTGGCCACTCTTTAACTACTTTTAGGGTGCATATATACCAATTAACAAAATTAATTGACATATCTGTCTCCTGATCGTTTATTTTAACCTTTTTTAAAACTGAAGATAAAAAGTCAGAGTAAATTTCGTATGAAATTCTCGTTGGAGAGTAATGAAATAGCAAAAGACGCCATGGCCAAGAATAGAGACCATTTTCTATGCATCGGCAGAATTTTTCTGCATTCTCTAACTCTCAGCACATAAGTGAATTATTTCAGCATCTCAGCCCGTGATTTGATAGTTTTATCTAAGGCTTCCCTACAGATTTTGCTCCAATAAAACATTTCATTGCCGTATGAATAACTCCCAGCATTAGCCTTGACTTTCATATTGTGAATGCAGCCGGACGCAGATAGGACCATGTGGTGCAAAGATAAAATCTCCATATGAAAGTAGCCTACTTCACGAATAAAGTCAGAATGTCTTCTTTCGGCCATTAGAGAAGGAAATATGACTACTCTTATGACTACTAAAAATTTGAAACCTCGAAGAAAGCAGCGTCGGCAAAGAGAAAAGCTGACCTGACCTGACTTAATGATCGGTAACACAATGTTGAAACTGCGTCTATGAAAAGCCCAGTATAGCAGCAGATGGCTCACTGAGATGGTTGTTAAAATACCGTTGAAGAGTTTTTGGATGATTTTAAGAGTTCTAACTCGGTTCCTAGAATCTCCAGTTTTATGTGAAATGGATTAAGATATTGAGATCAAAATGTGTTTCGCACGAAAAATATTTCACTTTTATTCTAATTCTTTCTCCTTCGAGAAACGTGTATGGAATCGAATTCAGTTCTTATCAGTGACATCAGTTACCTTATTTTTGGAATGTGTAGCTATTTTGAGTCTGTACTACAACTGTTTTGTACAATTTCGATTATTGCAATTCCTGAAACTATCTTTTGGTCTCAAATAATTTTAACCTATATCTGATGGTATTTAAGGAAGACCTCAGTATTTTTCAATAATTTACATTTTAAATATCTTTAATCCATTTATTAAACTCACTATTCCATTGAAATATTGCCAAGATGAAAATAAAGATAATGCCAAAATTTAATTACCATATTTGAAGGAATATAAGACGCACCCCTCATTTCAGTATAGAAAACTAAAAGAAAAAATTAATGGCTCTCCTGAAACTCAAGTTATAGTTCCATTTAATTTTCTCTTCTCTCTCTTCCAAAATTATGTTGTTATAAAATCTGCAAGGAAACCAACGAAGGAAATGATGTTTGAGGAAGTCCTGTTCATAGAAGAGAGTAGAAAAATATTTCTGAAACTGATTATCAAAATGAGCATTTTATTCATCAAATAATTTACTTTTAAACGTCTTTTAAAAGTTTCCCTTTCAGTTCTTTCGCATGTAAAGTGCTTATAAGTTATAGTTCCGTTTAATTTTGGAATTTCCGTTTTCAGTCTACATTTATTAAGATCTTACATCCCAATCCATGAATTTTATTCGATTTCTCGATCGCACCTCCTTTTTCATTGCAGAAACGAGCAAAACGGTAAAAGGTCCGAACCGTCGCATATAAGACATTTTTTAGCCGTAATTTCGAAAAATGGTCCTATAGAACGTCAAATAAGGTAAATGGTCAAGAAATATTTTCGTAGGTTCGACGAAGCTACTCGATAAAATGATGGCGCTCGAATGTTGGGTTGTCAACGGAAAATCTCGGTAGCATGAGCCGCGTCGGCATTGAGTAGTCCGTCATACTCCGCAGAATATTCTGCCCTTCAGAGACACGTTTGCCTATTCGACCGCATGGAGTATTCAAGCAGAAGTTCCCGGCGGACCGGATGTGACAGTCAATCAGAGCGATGTCGGAAGGTTGGGAAATCGCGAGGTTTTCTTCCTTGATTAGATATTGGCTTTACCATTCAGAACAATGGTGTCGATGCTATACGCATAGAAATAAAGTCTTGGAGAGACAGTTGGTTATGTAAGAAATCTTGAGATATTTACGAGTAAAAATGATTACGTAAAACTGTAGAATAAATAAGAAGATATCCTATTTTATCCATGTATTTGGTAATACTAACAGTAAGTACAAATTTATTTCTCTCTCTTAATAATTGTTCCAAGTATATTTTATAGTAAAGCGCCTTCTTCTTTGCATTTTGCGTCGTTATTAAATGAAGGATTCATATATAATGATAAATGTATTAAGTAGATAACGGAACCAACCTATGGCGTAATTCATAATTGCATTACAGATAAGAAGCCTAGATATTATAAAATGCGTGCGTCTTCATCGAATTGGTAATTATGCCCCGAGGTAGCATTTTTCTCCATCAACTCCGAATAAATTACATGATTTTCCTCAATATCAATTTATGCCTAACCAAACTTAAGGTTACCCTTGAACGCAATTCACACGTTAAGCAAATCATGCGTTTCTCTCTTTGGGAACTTGCCAACTTGAGGAAATGACTTCAAACCAATGTCAGATAGCGCAGTGTGAACTAGATAAATAGAAAATCACGGTTAGAAGGTCAAGAATGTAGACTTTAGAGCTATAAAAAACGTTCTATCTGTAGCCGCTGAACATGATTCTTTGAAAAGTAGAAGTGGAATCTTTCTTTCATTGCTTATCGTCTTATCAACGTCAGCGATATTTATTTTGCGGAATTTTTCAATTCGCACTACCGCATTCGAGACATTTCAGCGTTTGATTTGATGAAATAATATCGAATTTGGAAATAAAAAAATTAGCAATGATAAGTTAACAAGATGATGTACTTAGTTTCGTACGCTTCCGCGTGTTGGAAAACGTTTGACGCCTGCTGAGGAAGTGCTCTTGGAGTCATATCGAAAACTTGAATGATATAAGATTGATTATTGGGGAAACATGATATATAAAGGAAGGGAATTTGGGGATGGAATGCAATTCATTCCATTCTTAAGCTCCACGCAATATAAAGGATCATCCGATCGAATACCTCCGGATTATTAACACTGGGACGGCCTCACCGAAGGAGAATGTCATTCTAAGCCTAAACATTCTTTAAGACGGAGGATAACGCAATGGATTTAACTTAACCAATATTCTCAATTCTACGCACGGTAAAATACGCAGTTTACACTGAGACGAACGATACTAGAAAGAATTATTTAATAAATGAGAGCAGGTACACATGATGTTTCTTTGAGTTTTAGACATAGATATACAAGTCTGAGCTAAAGACGGCATATCTGAAAGATTTTTAAAAATATTCTTCTATTTCTCTGATTGTAGAAAACATGAGATTACAACTGGAAAACCTTGCGAACATTTAGGTATGGATATATAGTTATATAATTGATAAATGTAGATATTATGTTATTTTTTAATGGTAATAATTATTTCCTATAATATAATATATCCTATAGTAATAATATTACTTCGAACAGAACACAATTACTTAAGAGGTGCAAAATCTAAACTTTATAACGGTTTCGTCAAAGGGGAGATAAGGAAAAATCTGTAATTATTAGTCTTTTACTCTGTGTTTCAGTAGGACTACTGAAATGACGACGACTAATTTTTATGCATCTTGTTATCTGGAATGGATTATTAAAAGCTATCTTGAGTTAAAATTCAATTCAAATAACCTAATGTCTTTCATTGAAATGTGCAATGTGATATGGAAATAAGAAATGTGTATGCAACCCTCTATCATAATTAGGGGACCTTAAACATTTGAAAATCTACAGATTTTGTTTCGTATTAGTTAATCTTGAACTTAACGTGTACATTCCGTCATATTGACGATATACATCTTAATTGCTTCCGTTCTTACCGAAACATACAATATTACAATTTTAATTTACTGGCATGTGAATATTCAGTATTGCACAAGTATTTTTATTGATGGAACATTAAATCTCTAAATATTTGAAAATTATTAGCTAAGGAGTAAGAGATGATAAGTTAAACTTAACCTCGGCTTCATCAATATATACGCAACCGAATATCTTAAATCGAACTCTTTACGCGCCGGAAAGTACTGGAAGTTTGATTGCATCCTTCATCTCCGTGATGAATTGAGATGTATTTTATCACGAAGAGGATGTCCGGTAAGGAAATAAAGTTAAAGTATGGTGGTGAAAAGCTAATTAAATGTTTAAAGCCAAGGGAGAGAAACTGCTCAATTTGTGCCGAGGCAGCTCATCCTGCGGACGGCTCTGAGTAAATTGGAATTTCTGAAAAATATTTCGGGGAAATTTCGTCGAAAAGCCCTCTGACGTTAGCGAAAAGGGTTTGAAGGGTTTTATACTGGGGGCATTGTTCATCCCACTCTCTTTCCTTACCCAGGAGATTAATCAGCGAATAGAATTTAAGGCCCGAAATACATGCTCATCCCCCTCAGAATGCGGTTCATCGAATGTATCTCCTTTCGTCGCTATGAAACAAGGCTGGGTAAACAAATAACTCGAAATAAGCGAAATATGAAAAGGAATTTGTTTTCTAGAATCATTGCTCGCGATATTATTTAAATACATCCTAGGCTTTAATTTTCGTGGAATTGTTTATAATCAATGAGCATTATATTTTTGTCTTTCTTGTGAAAGGAAGGTTATGAAAATCATTTTCTGATCTAAGAAGACAGTTTTCCCTGTGTCAGATCAAATCAGAATGTATGGTCTGCCACAATCATTAAAGACTGAAAATTTTTTATGGATATTTGAAAATTGAAAATGCTCTTTTCGAAGATTTAATGATAATAATAATTCATGAAACTCCATCTGTTGAGTCTCTCGAATTTGGAAAAAAATATTCTTTAACAAACCAATTACCTTATGTGAAAAGAGTGCCTATGTCAAGGAGCTTCCGGTAATCGCTGATAAGGCTATTACTGTGCAATTGAACATCAGAAAGAGTTGTATTGTACATTTATATTTATTTTCTGGTACTCCAAGGAGAAAAAAACAAATAAATGATTCAATTGACGAAGCTTAAAGAAAATACTGACTTATAATGTAATCGGAAGAAGGATGCATAGCAATTGTTTCTCATTTACATAAATTTTTATGACAATTAGTATAGAAAATCGTGATTGATCGTAAGAAATAAATAACAAGAAATCCAAAGTTAAGCAATTTTAATTAACTATAAAGTAAATATTTCTCTTTGATAGAATATCAGCTCATGATTATGCCCTGAAAAGGTATTTTAATGTTCCGGCTGAAATCGATTAATATTTTGAAATTAACAAAGTCAGATCCAACTAATACTCATTAATCGTAATATGTGCACTGAAGGAAACATTGACAAATATGGTTCAATTAATTTTTAGTCCACGAATAGATTAGTACCCTTGGCTTTGCTAACTCTTCAACAGCATTGTTTAGAGTTAAAATGAAAATTATCAGCGAACATACGAAAATTCTCTTCGCTCACTTGGAAAATCCCTTCAAAGAATACTTTTCCGGTTCCGCGGCGGAATTTCTCCGGCATTTGTGTACAAGGTGAATTTGTGAAGGAAAGCAAACAACTTAATATAAACAGCCTTATCGTATTGTCATGAAGATAGCCTAGTTTTTGGATTTTCACAGATGCTTGAATTGCGGGCTCACGTTCCTTTGTAGACGCGTGAAGTTTGAGTTTGTGTTTGCGGCATGCGAGTCTATGGCCCGCCTATAGTGAAAGCCTTTGTGAGCGATTACAGCAACGGCTTCCGCCAGCGATAAATAGAGTGCAAGCGTCCTTATCAGCGTCAAAGTCCTCAAGGCACGCTGTCAATACTGCAATCACATAATCGGCCTTCCCAAAATCAACTCCCATAAAGCTGATGGCGGGATATCGCCGAATTTCATTAGGTCTCTTTTGGAAAAATGTGCTATAGAAGGCACTAATTAGAAAATAAATCTGACTCAATCATAATTGAGAACTGTATGCCTTTAGATTATGATTAATTAGTTCAGGCGATATTTGGTGGAACTATTCATGATTAGATGAGAAAAAACAACATTCTGACTACGTATTAGATTGTGGACATAATCGGATTATGTTTTTTTCTCATCTAACCTTTCGATTAATTAAAATACTTTCGAAAGCTATATAACTATGAAAAATAGTATTTAAAAGTCATAATCACTTTCCTAGTTTTAACAGTGATTCTCGATCAGATTCTGCGGATGATAAATGGTGAGTTAGATAGCGAGTACAGCAATTTCATTTGTTACTCCAAGTTACATGTTTGCGCTGTTGTTGACAGTAGTGTTTTCTCTCTAACGCTTCTTGAAAGATAAGCTGGAGAGGGAATTCTATTGTGATTGCTAGATTGATCGAAACTTGCACATTGTTAATTACTTTTAGAAGAGCAAGAATTATATAATAATGTATACAAATCGTACGACTTCATATATAAATATTAATCCTTAAAAAAGATTCAGGCTACATTTCTTTTAATAAAATTAAAATAATAAATACAGTTAATTATTTTAAACATATTTCAGATTTGATTTGAGATGAAAGAGAGACATCATTTAAAAAATAATTTAAGCTTTTGACGTTATCCTTAAGTGCCATACCAAGTTTACTCTGAGATAGCAATCGTGCATTCTCATAACTCTGAGCAATAATCACGTAAGTTGCTCATGCGTGACTTTGAGCAATGACGAAATTTTAATCTTTTTAAGGTTGCCTCATGGCAACCGATATATTTTCATTTAGCTCTCACATGTCACTTGATTACTCGCAACTTTTTACGATATGTTTGAGGTCGTAATTTGGAATTCTGCTCTGAAATTTCATTTAATATAATTAAATTATTAACGGCTACAGTATTATAATGTAACATTTGCATGTCTTTCTACAAGTGAATTATTATCGTTGCTCGTGGTAAATTTTATTATTTATTTATTAAATTAGAATCGCGAATTGAATTGAATAGCAATATCGTATCTCTGTTAATGGACTTTTATAATATCGTATTTTGAATGTTTAAAATTATGTATTTTTTCTAATATATCTTGATTTTTACTGTTTTTTCTAATGCGAGGGCTACTTCATGATAAACTTTGCTGGACACAGTTACCATCTGCAATAACCACTTGCAGTTTTATTTCAAGTAAAATGCATCTCTTTTTATGATTTAAGTCTTACTTTAATTAATGATGTGTTGTCTTCGTATTCACTTGCAATGTAAACGTAATACCCTACCTAATATTTATACTGAAAATCTGCTTGCCACTATCAGTTTCAGTCAGTCACTATGTAGACATCTAATGTTTGTTTAACGTGGCATCTCTTGATCAGCCAATATTGGTTCGAAAGGAATTGAGTGGG
This sequence comes from Pachydiplax longipennis, assembly GCA_036926295.1. Lineage (NCBI taxonomy): Eukaryota > Metazoa > Arthropoda > Insecta > Odonata > Libellulidae > Pachydiplax > Pachydiplax longipennis. Next base: position 27,695,746 of record JAVFKF010000012.1, read on the forward strand.
TGGTCTTACTGACTTTTATTCAAAAGCAATGAAAAATAAACATTAAAATGTAAAAATTATTCCAAAATAGATTCATTACAATAAATTACTAATGAACAACTATTATTTATTTAAAGTAAGTGAAAAGGTAAGTATTGTTATTGATACTGCTATATTAAAAGACAATGTCTTTTTGATAAATTATAATGATTGTAATTTAATGTAATTAAATAACTTTAGGCCTAATTGTGTGAAATCTCATCTCGCTCTCTAATGAAGATTATTAGATTTTATTGGAAGAAAAATCATTACAAAGATGAAGATTATTCCTATTTTTTGACCAATTAAAATATAAAGGCAGATAAATACTATAAGTAAAAACCTAAGGATAGCCAAACTTGTCGAAGTCCGTCGAATGATTTTGATTTCAACTTTGTGGAAGTGTAAAAGTTTTTATCTGTTTTATTTTTTACTTGGCCAATAAATAAAAATAATTTTCGTCTTCCTAATAATTTTTATTCTCATCATTAACTTTGTCTTTGAACCAGGATGTTTGTGTCTAAAAATATCATCACTTTCATCAAAGGTTGACAATTTAATCAATGCAAACATTAAAACACACGGATGTGGCACTCAAGCAAAACCAGTTATAAATGTTTTTTTGAGAATACTTCATGTAAAAGAGACAAAAAATGTAACACATAATCTACAGTAATGGATTTTTACATTATAGTACATAAAAGGACTCTCTAACCTTCTGGAAACAAAGCATCCCAAGTAGAAAAGGAAGGTACGCGAGTGCTGTTCGGTTTTTGATGGATCGTCGAGCACTGGAGTGTATTAAGTATCTCATCCGCAGCACCTGATGAAAATGTTCAACGCAAAATTTGTTAGACAAACTTGCAATGGCTGCGGTAACACAGACGTGCGTTCGCCACACATTGGATTTCAATTCACTGGCCTGCTCTACTTTCTGGCGAAAGACGATTCACTTGGGAACAGATTTGGGTATTGCACAAACGAAATTTTACTAATCATCTGTCTTGAGTTGATGGAGCAGCATGAAGAGGAGAAATGATGCTCTACATGATTAATGCCCCGAGTGAGCGGATATCAATCTATCCTGAGAGCTGCAGCGATGAGCAATCTCTCCGCAGTTGGTCCAAGATTACGGAGAGAAAGAAACTGCGCTCTTAGATAATAATTGTGAATGGAGTGGTGAATGAAGAGACATACCGTCTCAACAGTAGTCCATTTCTCCTTGGAGGATAGTGATCTGATTACCCAGAAAACTTCGCAAAACAGACGTTAAGTTTGGAAATATCGTACGCAGAACGCGCAATTTTTACTTTTAAATCTAGGATAATTAACTGGATAATTATTTTCTGAGAATACGGAACGGAAAAAATTAGTCATGGCCCTGAATTTCTCAGAAAATATTGTTTATTTACCTTCCTGGTATTGGTGGTGTTCTAACCGAACGTTGTGGAACACCATCTAAAACCAAATAAAACAATACTCAGTAATTTTCAAAATTTTTATTTAAACGAATGGTTTGAATCAGAACAATCATTCTCAGGAGCCATCCTTTGACCTGAGGATGATCTTTATGATCAAAACCGGTCGTTTAAATAAAACTTGCGGAAAATACGAAGTAAAGTTTATAGTTGGTCATGGTAGTTACAGTTTCATAGCTAAATCGCAAAAGAAAACAATCTTTTCTGCAATTGCGTATTTTGAATAAATAATCTTCCTGGATTGCTCTTTTAGTCTGATATGTTTAAAAAAGGAATGAGTTCTCTCATGTAGGATAATCTTATGCAGGAGTAGACATTGTTAAATATCAATACGGTTTTAATATTGAATGAGTTACAGGAGGAAGAAATAGAATGCTCATATCATGATTCTATTTAATTTTCTCGGAGGAAGTCTCTGAGAGATGCTTCCTTCTCGCCTTATTTTGAATACAAGATATCTCTTTGAATTCATATGACTTTCCTTTGCTCAAGCACATCTGCAGAACTTAAGTAAATAAATAAGTTTGAGATCAAAGATTGAAAGTTGATATTAAGTAAATACTGACTGAATTAATTTAATGAAATTTCTTGCCGGCTACTCGAATATTGATTTCCTCAAATGAATGGAAAGTATATTTAGTCAAAGTTGACCTAGTTTGCAGTTACAGGAGAATGCAGATGACTGCATACAATATAAAAGTTTGAAAGATATCGAAACAGAATTTTTTGATGTAACTTTTTCCGAAAACCGACTTGGAAGATTTGACCGATGCTTTGCTTTATCTGATTGATTCGATAAAGTAATGTGTTAGTGAGGATCATAAATTAAAATGCCATTGGCAGATATATAGATGACGAATGCGTACAAGAAGTGCGTACCTTCAGATTATAGTACTCGAAATTTAAAGACAAAAACGTTGCAAGTGTACGTAAAAGTCGCTATCATAAAGGCGATCAGATTTTATCAATCAAGAAAATAAAAATCAGTTGTGCTTCATCCGAATTAAAAAAACTAATTGGTAACTCTAAAATTAACAATCAGAAATTTCCTCGTTGGAAGTGAAAGCAGAACTTGGGATAACCAAATGTTCAATTTTATTCCAGGCGAAAACGGCATTTAAAAAAACGGCTTCGTCCTGTGGCAATTTCAATATACGGACTCTTTTGCTGCATCTATCGGCATCTCGAGTCCGTAATATTACCGCTAAAGGTTCAATTCCCGGTGGGAGTTAACTTTTTTTTTATCGGTGTCCACCCAGAATCGTGATGATTATCGGATATTTTAAACACCTGAGAATCTGACATCGAAAACGTAGAAAGTGTTTAAAGTTCATTACAGCCGAAGATTGAAATTGCAATAAAACTCTTTTATGGTGAAATCCAGCCGATAACAAGGTGAGTTTTCCCATGGAGTCTCCTATGGTCGTGGATGTTAATTATCTCGCATACATCGAGGGCAGATGATGCAAAATCCCATTTATAACGAAGTATTCTTTGATCCCTTGGCCAATTATAACCCCTTTCAAAAGAAATTATCACCGTATGCGTCACCTTACCTGATACCGCACCGTGTACCGTGACCTTGTACCGTGCCTTAATACAATGTATTAGTACCGTGTATTAGTACCGTACCATAATCAATGTATATTGATTATCGTAACGCGTTCTTTTATTTTTTTACATTTGCATATAAAACATTGATTTGGTGGAGAGCGGCATAGTTATTCACTCATTGCTAAATTTTCGCAATAAAAATTTCTTGAAGCAAGCGATCCTCACCTGTGGATTTCCAGTGTCATGTTCCACGTGCGTGAAATGCTAATGGCGTTACACTATAGACAGGAGTATATTTAAATATCTATTAATAAATGATTTATAGTAAAGCGCTCTTACACAAGATAATGATGAGGTTAATTTCAATTTTTTTCACTATGTTCTATATCTCAGGAATAGATTAGTGCGATGTTTTAAGAACGATGAACCAATATTAGTAAATGCATTCATACACATGTAAGTTATATTAGGATACATAAATAAGAGTTTTCTCTGAAGCAACGATAATTTGTTAAAGATTATTTCCGTCAATACAAACATTTAACGTCAATTAAATAGTAGTAAGTCAAAAAAGCTGTATTTATTGAACTGAAATCCCATTTATAACGAAACAAAAGTCCGGTACCCTAAGAAGATGTTTCCTTTGAAGGGGGTTTTAGCGTATTAGTCACCTCATTGAAAAGTAATATTTTACTCAATTGATTGATGTCTACCTTTTTATCGCTTCACTCCATTTTAAAGTGAGTAATTACAACTTATCTTTCATCGAGGCACGTATACTGTTATCTTTCAGTCGAGGAGTCCCATTAGTTGTTGACCAGAGATATGGGCTAGTTTTTATCGATTTCTATCTACCTCTTTTTTCGATTTTTGAGACATTCCCTATTTTAAAAGTTTTTGATATAAAAAACAAATATCTTTCAAACATATCAAATTACGTGATTATACAAAGTTTTCTATCAGATATCATATCGGGAATATTCACGCATTAATTTCGTGCCAATGATAAAATTACCGTAGTGAAATGGTCCTCAAGATCTAAGGAATTTTATTTTTCTTTCTTGTTTCTATTTTTTGGCTGTTTGCTGTTTATAAAAAATAATTCTTCTTTGTAAATATATTCAAAAGGTTAGAGTTAGCATAGAATTGACGCTGATTGTTCTGTTAGCATCACCTGAAGAATTTGGATAGTAAGAATATTTTTCTGTTCAAAAGTACTTTTTCTCCTATATTGTTCAATAGGAAATACTTTCACAGTAAAATGCTAAGCAAAAATCTCTGATTTCGAGAGGATGGGTCTCTTTTAGATATCCTTCCAGTTCTGAAATTGATGCTTATTTTGTTATAGAATCTGCAAGAAAACCAATTTAGGAAATAGATGTTGGAGAAAGTGTTTTCTATTCATAAAAGAGAGTAGGAAAATGTTTCTGAAACCGATTATCGAAAAGAGCATTTATTCCTCAAATCATTGATCCGATGTCTATTGTAAATTTCCGTTCGGTCATTACTTAAACTTATTATGGTGAGAATGTATTTGATACTTCTTTCTACTGTATTATTCAACATATTTTGCTCTAAAAGCCAGAATGCTTTCTTTGACATCTTCCATTACTGATGGTACTCAATATTGCTATATTGATTCAATGAACTCTTTCCAAATCAAATTTATTTCTCTAGGAAATGTAAAAATGCACCAAATATACTGGATACTTTCCAGTATTTTGATTACATTGAGAATATAATGCACAGAAGCGACTCCAATGCTTAATTAGTGTGTAAGAAAAAGAAAATATAATGCATACTTATATTAGAATTTTCCAAGATTGAGTGAGAGTTCTTCAGAGGTTTTCAGTCTTCGTAAGAATAACGCGAAATCAAATTATTCACTTAATGACGAAAGTCTCCATGTTATTCACAATGGTTAATTCACAGTCTCCTACTTGGACGACAACGGGATACTCTCTCCAAATTCAGCACTTGGCAACTGACAGATCATGAAAAAGCTTTAAATGCGTGGCATCCCTTTATACTACTCCATTTCATTGAGAAAGGAATAAAATCTTCTAGGCAATACAAGGTCAGTCGCATAAAAAATAACTGCCTGTGTTTCCTCACGGTTTAACTTCTCTTGTGGAGTGGTATCTTTTGTGAATAGATTTTATAGCTTGGCTTCTGGATCCTTGGCAAGGATACAACGTATCTAGAGGCGGAAAAGAAATGCATCAAGATTTCATATCACGATTACTGAGAGAGCAAACTGCCAAAAATATTTTCTTTCAACCTCTTTGGATGAAAATATAGGAAGACGATCTCAATACGAAAGGCAAGGAGTTGAATAACCTATTTATGACAACTTCCGCGTAAAAGAATTCGCTACTTAAATATTGGCAAGAGAAATCCTTATACGGAGAAGTGATCTAACTTTTTAAAGTCGGAATATGTATGGTTGTGAGCAAGACATTATTTTTGTTATATCTCTAGAGGGGATAGGTAAAAATACTTGAAATTGAACGATTTTGATATTTATATAAATTTTTTACATGTTCATTGAATTATTATGTTTTATAATATTCTACTTACTATAGCTAATTAGTATATATTATACCATATTTCTGTACGTTGGTAGAAAACATCTTTTTCTGACGTAAAGGTCATTGATTTAAGACTCTTGAGTATTAAAGCATGAAAAAATTACGCTAATTTTCAATCGTAAAAACGGAATGATAGAGATTTCATTGTTTAGAAAGTAAATTTAGGCTATTTATATCTCACTTAGGATCCTATCAAAGAATAGAATCTGATTTTAAGAAGCAGATTGGGTAACGTTTAAAGTTCTATACGATAGGATAAATCAGGTCGATGAGAAAAAACAATGCAAAGATTAGTGCTCATAAATATATCAGTCATCAAAGGCAATGAACTCAACGTATTTTAACATCCGTCTCCAACCAACGAATTAAAATTGTGTGTGCTTATAAATAAAGCAATTATCGTATTTTTCACGGAGCTAGGATACCTATGATGCTATTTTAAGAATCATGATTGCAGTAAATATTGGCATCGTAATGAAGTGAGTGGTAGTTAAGTAACATAGTCTCTTTAAGGAATCAATAACTTGTAAACCGATGAGTAATAGAATAAACTTAATCGAGTTCATCTATGTAGTAAAATCAGTATAATAAGAACGCATATAACAAATTATTGGTAATACGTAAACATGAAAATGCCCTTATTGGAGACGAATAAGGTCACTCGTCATAAGACTGTTTCCTTACTTATAATCATTATAATTAATAATTAAATTATTAAAAAACTAACCTCGTGGCAACTTAATGTTAATAGGAGGATATTAAATGTAATTGAAATACTGCAAAATTATAATGTTAATGGGTTTTCACTTCCCTTTCGTCTAATTTCTTCCACGAAGAAAGAAAGAAGCTTTTAGCTAAAAGTAAACCACATATTTAACTGTACGGCTACTAAATTTAAAATATTTTAATTCGAAATATGTACCCGTAAACTATACAATGAATTTTCATTTCTGAGACCAATCACTCGAAATTTTTTAACCAAAAGAACTTGAAAGATTTCTCGCGAAAACTTTCTAGAGAAGTCCATATCTCACGTAAGAGAGGTAATCTGCATCAAGAAGATATGGCTCGGTTTTTAATGCGTTTATCATAAATCGCATAAAGTCGTAAAAAAGTCGTAAGTAATTTCGTGACACCGAAAGGGTAAAATAAAGTCACAACAAATTCGGAAATCGAACTTCTCACAACCGAAATGAACTCTAAGGATGACCCGCTTAGAAATTTCAACGAGGCCCTTCCTCGAATACGTGGACATTCAGTGGTCAAATTTGCTTCAGGTCACCTCCCCGAACAACAAATGATTTCTCTTGATTCCACTCAAAGTTTAATTAAACGCATCCTCCTGAAAATCATACCTCGGGCGCCTCGAAAATCTCATCTCCGCTACTCTGTCTACCGCTCCAACGGATATTCCGCTTCGGTTTCCATCAGCTGAGAAAGTTGCGAACCCACGGCCGCTGAATAAGCGCCGATCAAAGCCAGTGTGCGTAAGCAAGCAAAGGGGCCAAGTGACACAGTGGGAACTTAAATGTCCCGGAGGAGCAATTTAAAAGCCAAATAACGCCTTATCTGGCGCGCGCTTTTGAGGCAGACTGCGGCATTATAGCCTCAATTATTTCTCTGCAGCACAGATGATGATAAGAGGAAATTTGGTGGAGGAGAATTTCCGACAGGAAGTGCGCGGAGGTGGTCGACGCGTAATGCTCACATTATGAAAGGAAGACATTCGGAGGAATGCGAAAAAGAAAATTAGAGAGGGAAGAGGATAAGGAAGCGTGAAGACGATATCGGGCATGAATTTTGGCCTCCTCGGGGTATCCTAAGCAATTTCCCGTTGATAATTTCGAGAGATATTGAACTAACAACCATAATGTAAACGGACTGCATGGAGAAGGCGACGAGTGTACGCAGAATATGATATTAAAGTGCGATAACATCACTTGCATCGCGTACAAACTACAATATTTGACCTCAATATAATGCAGAGTTGTCCAAGCACATCGGCCGGAGGACAAATATTATCAAACGTGCGAGAAAGGAAATTTTTAACAGCTTAACTATTTTTGTAAACTTACATCCAAAAGGTATGTAAATATTTGTGTGTGCTATGTAAACTAATACGTAAATGAATCGCTAAAATTATCCATGCATCCAGACCGATTCAAGTGAGGTAAATGTGGTAATTACTCCCAAAGTTACTTACTATACATTCTTATCTTCCGAATGACCGAAATATCAAAATATATTTCAAAAGGAAAAACGTTATCTTCACTGATTTACCAAATCATTCATAAGTAAAGTATTCATAAATTTGTAGTTTTACTTTGATAGCTAATATTATTCATGATATGTTCAATATGTCATACATAAAATTAGCATACACCTATGACTACCTCCATAAAGACGCGTTGATCGACCCTTCATATAAAAAGAATAGTCTTCGAGCGATTCAGTCCATAAATTAAATAAAGCTTTAACCGAGAAAAGAATAACTTAAATGAACGATTGTATGTCTGACTGAGATATTATACCTACTTTATAATCGGATACATGCGTCTGAGAACAAATATCATTTACTAAAATTTGGAAATATCTGTGCTTAAAATATTCTTCGTGACGTATTCAGGCCGTACGCTGAGCAACTCAGCTGTAAAGTACAGTAAAAGGGAAAAGAAAATGTAAAAGGTCCTATTTTCCTTTTATAGACCGGGAAAATTAGTCAAAAAATAAAGTCAGATTTAAATATTTTCCACGCTTTCATTCTATCAAGCATTTGGTGGGTGACTCTCTACTTTCAGGTGGTACGGTGTTTTTTGTATCCCAACGCTAAATAATAGAGGACAAAAATAGTCTCTACTTATGCCACATTATGAGCTGAAACGATTCTTTTGAACAGCAGCCCTTGTCAAGTTCTGTATTTTCCCCAATGTCCCTTTAGAGTTCTTTACCTTTGCCTGTGAATTTTTTCTTCACAAAGAAAGGCTTCGAAACACCCTTGTGCCACATGAATACTGCGTTTGAAATCGCGAGGGACAATTTCGGATTTTATCCGGTGGTTTTACTGGGAATACAAAATTGCCAAATCGAAATGCACAAATCGCTTGTGCTTTCAAAGAAGCGTGTGGTGACTCGAAACCTCTTATTTTAAGAAAGATAAATTGAGTTCTTCCAAGGAAGATACAGTTTGTTTCGCATATGTCGCAATGGTATATTCACGATTTTTACTGCTTAAAACGGAGAAGAATGAATCCGGAGTTAAAAATGGGGCAACGGAGCGTAACTCTATAAGAAAAAGAAGGAACATCAGAAGTCTTCCGGACCCTTACTTCTACAGCAGAAATTGAGGAACTCAATCGAGTAGGAATTCTTTGGTTTGAAAAAGTAATGACTCGAGCATCAAAATGTCTCGGTTTCTTTTCAGGGACGAGAACGTTAAAAGAAATGAATGGCGAAGCAGGGCGACCTTTCTGCATGGAATAAAAATTTGTCAGAGCCGTTGATGAAAGGAAAATAAACGGAAGAAGAAAGAATTCTCGAGAGAGAGAGAGAATTCGGGAGGCGACGTTTCGATTCTGTGAAGAGCGCAGAAACATATTCTAAGATCGGAGGGGAAATGTACCTGTTTGTAACGAAAAAGAGAACAGCAGAATCTGCCTGAGAATCCGAACAAATTCCCCCATTTCCGATTATGGGCAAATGCGTCTTATTCCTTCTGAGAAAACGTGATTTTGTGTATGACGGCAAAGAGGATGAAGGTTATTTGAACGGAAGAGAGAGAACAGAGAGAAAAAAAATGAGCCACCTCAAAGGAAATACGCTATATTTTGCGGAAGGAGTGAAATCTCTTAAGGCTGATGGAATCTGGCGAAAACGGAACTAAAAGGTTCTAAAAAGAGATGGAATTTGCGGGAAATCGCATTTAACAGGTTTTGAGACCCTTCTGCGAAGCTCGAAAACTGTCGAATTCCACCCGGAGCGAATGTATCGAATAAATTATATAACAAAAAGTGTGGAGGGATAGCGATCGGAAAAAAGGCAGATGAAAGGGAAAAAATTCCTGAAACAAAAAATTGATAAGATAAGAGATTTAAAAAGGGAATAAAAAAGCTAATGGCCTGAGATAAAGTTAACTCCTCGAAGCTAATCGATTTTTAGCGGCGTTTGAGAAAAAATATCTCATGGCTTTTATCTTTTTTCGCAGTTAGAGTCATTGTCAAGCAAGTATTTGTAAATAAGATCGATAAGGTTAAGATTTTGGGGCTTAAAATATACTCTGAAGGCGGACGACGTATATTCTCTATCTTTCGCAGATCTCAGTTCCGGGCTGGCTAAATGGATTGCCCTTTTCAGGGACTGCTTGTGAGGGTGTTTGTCCTTGTAACACATTTCATCATAAATTGGCATTAATTTCTGTATGTTAAATTCAGATTAAATAAATAAAAATCTGTCAATGTTTCATTTAATTAATTTAATTCTCAGCAAAAGAAGGCTTTACTTTCGGTAGTACATTGAGGATAAGGAATCAGAACTAGGACAGTGAAGTGCGAGTCTTTGAGTATTTATTTCATAGCTATATAGTATATTCCGATTAGCTTTCTTTACGAAATCATTGCAAACTTCACTTGCGAGAACAAAGATTGTACAGTTCCCTTAAACAACGTTCTTTATTGCACCTGGTTTCCTTAAAGAAGAGAATTTGCTTCGTTTGGGAAAAGAAAAATTATAATAAAGCGGAGAAATAAATTTTGCGAGTTCCGTATTTATTTGACAAAAATTTCTCCGAAAGGGTAATGTAAATATATCCTTAGTGACCAGTGGATATTTCCCATTACCTTTTCATGGCAAATTTGCTAATACCCCACAAACACTAGCTGGGTTCATCAAAATACACAAATACGTTTTTCAAAGTTTCTAATTCATCATGGACATAGCTTTGAAGTCCTATGTTTTTTGATGGAGTCTTTATACTTAGAGGTAGATGCGATTAAAGGTTTGCAATGAGCCCTTCGAGATCAAAAGCTTGCTGTGCAGACTTGGTGCTCATAGAACATGGATAGTGGACGATTCGTGGTTTGGAAGAGTCCATTTCCTAAGAAAGGTTCCCGGCAGGGGTTGAAGTTGCCATTTCATGACATTACCATTGCCCTTGTCTCGATTTATATTCAATCAATGCCTTTCAAAATTGCTTTCTGCTCCCCACCGCGTATTGGAGTGCCATAAGCTTTCCTGAGGCATGTAATAAATGAGTATTTTTAGCGATTTTCCTTCGGGTTCATCAGCGCTTGGTGGATATTTACTCTTAATTTGTTATTTATATCAGTTGTCTATAATTGGCACTTGCATTGGGTTCCGTTTTTTGTGAATGAATCCACGTAATCAGGTACCGGATTCATTAAAAAAAATCTCTTGAAATATTTTAAAAGTAATTATTGAATGCAGAATATTTATCGGCCCATTAAAATTAATTCCGCTCGAAAATGTGAGAAATACTTCATCTTAATTGATTCTTCGTTAACATTGTTAAAACAGATTTGTATTTATTATTTGAAAAATGAAGCTAAAATCAAATTCCCTTTTGGAAACAAGATCTTGTTTTAATCAGCAAGCGAAAGATCCACTCCGCAAAATCACACCTAATGATTAGTTTTGACGTTTTCGCGTTATCTTCAGGTGAAGAAGTAATTTCAAGTGATTTTGCAGAGTGGTTATTACTTACGTATTGAGAGGGGATCCAATTTCTTTGAGAAAAATCTATTCTGCCACACTCTCTTGTCATGGAATAACACGAAATTACTACCGATTCCGTTGAATTCATGGTTTATCATGTATCTGACAGCCTTTTCATTGTTTATCAGAAAATCAAATATTAATCTCTTAATTAAAAGAATGATTGAATGAATGAGCAAGATACGGTGAAAGTATTTACATTCAGAGGAAGAATTGATCCTAAGTTGGAAGTTATAAAATGACTCTTTCATGCGCGCACTGATGCGTATACGAACGTATTCAGACTATGTTAATCGCGAAGATTTTAACGCGATAGTGGTAGCTGTCGACAGGTACTTTGATCATCCGTCCATTAGATAACGAAAATTCCGCGATTAAGCTTCATCTCATTCGTAAAAGATCGTGCAATATATCGTTTCGGAAGAGAAAAACGTACACTAATTCGCGACCAGTGCGCGCAAAAAACTCTTGGAAGTCTCGAGAGTCTGCAGTGGCCCCAAATAATTAATGACGGGCGCTGTAATGATAGCGAACCGAACGAAAGCAAGCAAAATTGCATAATGGCATGCGGGAGAAAGGTTCCACTTCTGAATGACCGCTTGGCTCCGTGCAACAGCGGTGAAATGGCTAAGGGAGAGAAGGGAATGGAAATGAATTCCCCGATGCGCAGTGACGGAACGAATATTTGGCAACAGAGTGCGCGCTTCCAGTAATAATCCACAATTGCGGAAACGCAGCTCGAATCTACAAGTATTTCGGATATTAGGACGTCCTGATCTAGCCATGCTACCGAAAACCCTTAAAATGATAAATATTTCCGTATCGGGAGAAAGGGTATGCAAAGCTGTTCTCGGAAGCGTAAGCGATATCTTGGAGTTTAAGCGGGGAGCAGAAGAAGAAAAGATTTGGGAAAATGCGATACCTTAAGGGGGCATAAATATCGGCGGAAACGGAAACAAAGAATCTTCCCGTTGGTTGTCAAGGAAAAGAGGGAATCCGAAGAAAAATAAGAAGGCAAAAAGAAAAGGATGAAAAGAGTACGGGATGAATATCTTGAGGGGGAGGTAGAAAGAAAAAAAAACGATGGGCTGTTAAAATAAAAGGCCAGGGAGGAAGAATACAGATATAAGAGCAAGTTATTTTCCTTTCAACCATTTTTGCTGGACCTGGATTTTCGTATCTCAGGGGTTTATAAATGCCAATACCGCCAAATGCTTTAAGACGAAATATTTCGTCTCATGGGAAGAATTCATGGAAATGGAAACCATCGCCGATTTTCATATCTGATCCATAACGTACGAATAAAAGTGGCGGAGACAAGTCTTATTAACAGAATTTTTTAACTATTCATAATTTCTTCATCAGGCGTTTATGTCTTGGGGACGTAATTGAACATAATTGCTATCAGAATGCTTCGTGGTTTGGAAACCACATGAAGTCCGTCTTTGAAATATTCGCAGATTATAAGCAGTGATATTCCATTTTCGCGTATTTTATGGTGCTCATTTTTTCTGGGAACGCCTGTATCCCTTCATCCGAAACGCTCTTCCGAATACCTTTTTGTAAATATGATTGTGACGACCATGGAGGAAAAACAAAATAACTCGGGTTCTTAAAATTTGGGAAGAAAGAGGAAAGGATGTCTCCGTGGGTTCTCAGAAAATAAAATGGAACTGACTCTCTGAATGACTGAATCGAGAAGCAATATACATTAATTAATAAAAAAAGGAGCCCGTGAGAACTTGGGACTACCGGCTGGGCTGAATACCGATAGTGAACTGTTTCTTCTATATCATTACTACCACTCAGCGTAGTTACTTAATTCCTGACTGATATGTAAAGGATAAAGAGAAAATTGTAAAAGGGCGCTTGAAAAGGCAAGTGTCACTTATACATGTTCTCAGGAAATTTTCCTGAAGAAACTCGATGAATGCTGTGTGATAAAGATTTTGATAATTATATAATTCATCAAAACTCACTTGATATTGTATAGTATAATTTTATATAATTACCTATTTCATCTTTTTAGATTAGATTAAACTTAGGTCGCAAAGAACCAAAGTAACGAAATATTCATTTTTGAATAGAGGCATAGCCGAGTGGAACAAGTTACCTGGATCGCTCTTTAAGCCCTTTCCTAAAAGTCCAAGAGCCTTTAAGAAAAAAGTGTAGAATTTTAATGTAGTTGCAAAAGAATTGTAGAAATTAAGATATTACGGTTATTTTTAAAGACGACATGTGAGAAAAGTAGGGGACTGCCTGGTAGGGTGATGCACGGTAGGGACTATGTGTGCCCCAGGACCGCCAGGGAAGCCGTGAAGGACTACCAGGAACCCCGAAAAAACTTGCATGTGTGATTGATTTTATTGTTAACGGGTAAATTTGTAGTTATGTAAAATTGACAATTTATATGTTTGTATATAAATTAGAATTGTATTTTGATTGTAATTGTAATTATGATGTATAAGGTTTTGTAATATGTTAGGTATTGTGATATATAAGGTGCTGTAATATGTATAATTGTGATAATTACGGTGCCACCAGGCATAAGTCCAACTGCGGCAGAAATTCCTAAACAAATAAATAAATAATAATCTTAAGTCATTTAGTTGAAAATATTCATTGTTCGTGCAAAAGACTCATTTAAAAAATCAGGAGTGTGTCAAGAGCGTGTCTCCTCAGCGGTTGCGGTCAAAACGGTATTCGGTCAATCGGGAGCCAACAGGGAAGAATTATCTCCGTTGATTAATTGATATGTTTACATTCGGGCATTAATTCGCTCCATTGAATTTCCGCAGAAATCACCTGCTAAGTGAAAAAGGAATTAATTAGCTGGTTTTGACTCAGACATCACATTAATTACGATCGATTATACCCAAGAGTAGCTTAAATCCATTTGTCTCTCTCTAATAAGAATGTAAATTATGGTTGAATAATTGGTCATTAATAATCCCTGAATAATGTTTGAGCGTTATTCAGATTATATGAAAACTTTAATGTATCAATGAGAGAGGTTCTGAAAACGAATGTTTTCGATAATAAATTATAGTTCTCGGGGAGTATTGAAGCGAGTATAAATATATGAACCCAGTGAAATCTCTGGTCCAAATGTATCCGCAGGAAAATATTCTATAATATTTCCTTCCTAGTCGATCAAAAAAAAATTATTTCTCAATTATACATATTCCCCTGCTAATTTCAAAAGTTTTCTTTGTATAGTATAATATAGTAAAAAAATAGTACTGGGATTTCCTACTAAGAAAGTTGGTTCAGTGACAGGTCAACCTCTAAATCAGTCTATAATTTTGTATTGAAGGTATAAGGCAGCTCTAAGAGTGGAAATTTCCCTTCAAAAATTTAGCTTTAAGACTACTACATTCATAAATCATTTGAAACGTAACTTGATAATAAATATCCGTTTTACCTTCGATTGCGATAAAATTACGATAATAATTATATTTAGCGCTTAAATTAGTTTATCTCACGATTATCACAACTTTGGCAGATAGAACATAAATAGTCATCAGTTGAACTACTGAAAATTGTAATCACTATAAATAAATAAAAGGTGGCTTAGATTTAAAATGTATTATATGTTTAGAGATTTAAAGCAAAAACACTCTAGAAAAGTACAACACGCTAAAGTCGAAACTGATGGAAAGAATGTGTGAAGTAAAAAAGGAACGATCGGTACTCATTTCACAACTATAGAAAATAATTTATCTTACCCGCCCAGAGCACTTTCAATAATTTCATCAGTCGTTCCTCGATTGTATTACTTCCATTTTCTCGCGATAAATTTTAGTGAAAGCTTTTCGAAGTGAATATAAGTCCGAAATTTTCTTTAATTGTGTTCTTTCATCGATTCAAATGGATGGAAAATAAAAATTATTTAGTCATACGCTAAAATGTTTGAAGTCTGTACATTATAATCCTTTTCAAAAGTTTCGGTACATGGTTTATATTTTTAAATATTTCAAATAAAGTTCTCCAAAATATTTCGAATATATTTACTCAGATGGGAGCGTAGCAATGCCGAGAATATCAGAGAATGAAAATCGTTTGAACAAACTTCTGACAGCGTGCGGGGGAAATTAACGAGAGAAAATTAGAACGGCTACTGAATCCCCCAACCCAACGTAAATCTCATAAACTATCAGATAATTATTCTGAAAGATTATTAATTTTGCATTATTATTACTAAACAACAATGGATGTATAATTTCTATTTTCGCCATCAACAATTAGAAAATGATAAACAGTCCTAATAAAACATCGTAGATCTCTCTTAATAGCGTGGCTCTTTCATAATAGGCTCAAAATTTCATTTGCTCAATTTTAATTCGGATTATTACGAGTCGAAGCATAAAATATGCGACGCTTGTTTTAGTACCATAGTGGAATTTAATGAATGCATAAATAACACGAATTACAATAGATCTCCCTTTTATTTTATACAAATTTCATAAAGCTAAAAGCTCGTCATTCCTAAATGGAAAATATTATTAGTGCAAAGGATCATCGTAATGTACTCTGAAAGCTTAAATGCAAAATATATTGTGGTGCATAATGCCCTTATTTAATCAACATTTCCGTTGAGTTTATCCTAATTATTTTTTTTCAAACAGTTTCGCTTGTGATTTGAGAGTAAGTCTTTGTATTCTCCAAAAGTGGATGGTATTTCTGGATAACAAAGGGCGGATCGGGTCCGAAAAAGATATGGGAATTATCGGGCATCGAGGAAAAAAGAACACTGAGGATTAATGGCGGAGACTCAGCAGTCTATGACCTGAGCGAAAGGAAACCAGGGATGGAAGTCGGAAATATCAGAGCCTATAAATCTTTCTATGGAAAGCTTTGGATATATATTTATTATTTCATCGGCCCCGCCCATTTCGGATAAGAGTCTGCAGTAATGAACGCTTTCTATTTCCTTTCGCTTCCGAATCACGTATGGATTTGGACGCAGGCCGATCCTTTCATTGAATACCCATGGAATTCTCCCCTCTAGCGAAAGTAATTTTCAATGCCAAGCATACTCTATTGTATCGGCAGTTTTCACGCAAAACTAAGCTTAGAAAAAATGCTGAGCTTATAAAGAAAGAATGAACGTCGTGTGCGGTGGCGTGTGGGATAAACGAGGCTGCGAGTCATGGTGGAAAGCTTTGAGCTACAAATCCAAATTAGCCAAGTCAACCTCGGCCATTACTTAATCAAACAAATGCATAAGCTAAAAGCCGATAGCCATATATATCCACGGAGTTAATCATGTGCGTATGAGAAATGGAAACATTTAATTATTATAATGATAGCAACCAACGCAGTGTGTCTGTAGTATCTTTTGACTCTTCAAAAGAATTTTAAGAGTTTCAAAAAATTTGCATAGGGTAAAAGAAAAAAACTGTTATATAATCTTGGGAACATCCTGATGTCTCACGATATCGAAATCCTTCGACTGAAATATAGTCGTTTTCTTGGAAATGATCCTGGTTGAGTGAATTCTCAGCCAATTTTTTATTAGATATTTGTGTAATGTAGCGTGCCTCAGAAAGACTCAATACTCAAGAAAGGAGTCAAACTTCCTCTATATGAGAAGTTGAATATTTACCCTTAAGGTATTTTTTAGTTTGCAACGTTTTAAGAGTGTTTTATGATCGTGGTGGTTATATTGATAAGCTTTTTTTGTTTTAATATTATTTTAAAAGGAATTTCTGTTTTGAAATATCTAAAATCCCAATGTTGAGATGTTAAAGGAGTTTTATACGTGCATAAGTCCTAAAGTGTTCTCTTCATTGCCCAAAGATACTTTTTTCCCACCTGACGAAAGAGAATTTATTCTTTAATGGAAGGAGTAGGAGGCTCTACATAAGTGCCGAATTCTCAGGAAGGCATCACAGTTTGACGAGCACTAAAAAATTCCTTTCGCGGAATCCTAGCATTCCAAGTGAGAAGAAAACTGTCTTAGAGCTTTTGTAAAACTGGAGATATGCTCAAAGTCTTCATAACATCGAGCTGAAGAAAAAGATTTCAAGTTGCGAAAAGGAAAGTTAAATATAGAGAGCGAGATCATATGCCAGAGAAGTAAAACGGAAAAAATGTTACTTTGGATTCAATCATCCAGTTGAAATTAATGGGGCTCCAGGTTAGACAAAGGTTGCCTTTCGTGAAATCGGTCCTGGGTTCGATTCCTACTAGAGGCTCAAAAATACGCAAAATCATCTCAGGTGTCGAGGTACTTTACTAACAACACTACTGGAATATAATGTGGACGAAATGATTGGGTATCAATTATCTCAAACAAAAATCTAAGAAGAGTCTCTGGAAGCTTAATTATCCTTTGATAATGCAAAGAGAATTTTTATACGGCTTACTAAAAGTAGTGAGATAATTAGATATATATCACAACTTCTGGAAATTCAGACAGAAAATTTGATGACTTTTACTAAAAAATATAATTTTTTAGGCCTAAGTTGACTTCCGGAATCAGGTAATGAGGAAGAATTTCAGTGCAATAATGGGGGACAGAAAGGTTGAAATGGATCACTGTTGTTTGCAATTCTTCGTCCAACGTCATGAGGAAACCACGAAAATGTTATGGCCCAGTTTATTACTTAACGGGGGAATGGCGAGAGCTGTTGCGACTTTTGTATAGAAAATGAAAATTGGTGATAATTGATTTTGAAAACAATCAGAATGGAGCAATATTGTTTTCTGAATGAACAGTTCGAATACTGTGCGCTTTTCTCTCGGAATACACGGTGCCATATAATTTACGTATTCTCTTCAGGAAGTTGGACTCAGTGGGGTAATAAAAAAGCACAGGGAGTTAACGCGGTTTGAATGCGAAGAAAACACGAATCTTTTCGTAATCAAATCCTCATTTGAGAAGATGATGAAAAGGAAAGGAAGAGGAAGCAGGTCAGGGTCAAATGGAGAAATAGAAGAGGTTGACCGTAATTTTTTATTCAAAGATATGGCATTCAAGATATGTAAATAATTAGCAAGGAAATATAGTGCTAAGATAAATATTCTATTTCAGAATGAATGCATATAGTAAGTATAATATATACCCCAATTATAAAAGGAAGAAGTTATTCGAGCTTTATCTTCCGTATGGCAGGAGGTGTAAAAACAGCGAACTCCTTAGTTAAGTATCTGATTTATATACCTAATACTATCAGGAAAGAGGGACCTGGATGCTCATGATTCTAAAAACATAGCGCACGTGATTAAGAGATATTTATTAGTTTAAAAGTAAAGTAGTATCCGAGTCAAAAGCTTTTTAATCAGTAGATAGTTCAGTTGACAGGAAATAGCTCCATTATTTGTTTACTTATAGTTAAGGAACTTAAAACCTTACCTGAAAGATGCTAAGAAAATAAATTACTTGCTCAGTTTAATCCTCGCTTGGCATCTCAGAATTATCTTTGATCTTAAAAAGAGTAAACAAAATAAGAACTTTACAAGATCAGAGTATGAAATAAAAATTTCCAAGAAAATTCCTTACGAAAGATATTGTTGATGTTTGTTGAATTCACCATTGTATGTAATGGTGAATTATGTATGTAACATAACATGTCTTTCATCTTTGGGCCTCGAGTTATATAACTTTAAAGAGTTCTAAAGCTCTTAGAAGAACAAAAATTCTGTAATGTTTGCTTTTTCTTTCCGTCTTGTCGAGCAAAATTTCCACTTCGAAGCACTTTGATAAGCAAACGGTTTAATTGAAAAGTGTTAAAAATCTTTATCGGAGCATCGTGAGATGCTTCACTTCATCGCCTGCTTTCGCGACAACTTTAGAATACAAAAGATCAACTATATCAACTTTCCCCGGGAAGGAGCAAAGAAAGCAACGCCTTGCAACGTTAGAAGAATGAGGTGTTCCGTTTATCTCGCACGCGAAATCACGGTAAAAGCCATTACCTTGGCTCTCTGCCACGGCTTAGACCAGTCAATCTATCCCTATTTAGTGTAGTACATTCAATTTGAGCGCTGATCTGCCACGCTCCAACCTCGAAATGCCAATACTGGAATTCATCTGCCAAAATGGCGAATCCTCTTCAAAAAATACTCCGCAAAACGTCGGAGAGAAGCTCTTGATTTCAACCAAAGGAGCAAAAGGGAATGTGTTCCGTTGGGATTCCACTTTTCGGAAATAGTGTTCCTTTTAAACGGATATGAGAGAAGGATAATGCGATTTGACATTTGCAGTTCGTGGAGAAGTGTTTATTCAACGGACAAGCCGTAATGGATGGATTCGCGTGGATAAGTTTTTGAGGGAGTCTCTTCAAGTTTTTCGAAATCGAATGTTTATCTGCAACTGCCCCACTTCTCTGCGGTAATCAATCACTCAAAAAATCGCCATTGTCTCGGCATATAATTCCTGAGTGCCGCTTCCGATAACATTTTCACCACTCATCACTCCTCGAGTGATACGCGTTGAAGAGGTCATCACGTGTTCGGAACTATTTGAACGCTGAATGCGATCGCAAAAAAGGCGTTTAAACCTGGAGGAGGAAACCCGGAACCATTCAGTAATTTCAAGCTCTTATCTCAAACGTTTAGATGGTTCTTCGAGAAGATAGTCGCGCAGATAGGGAAGAAGTGGTATGATATATTAGGGGTTAAGAACAGATCGTAATATCTTAAAAGTAATTTCGCACTTCCCAGCTGTAACTAAACTACCAAATTGAACTAAACTATAGATTTAGTAGGACTAGTGATGGAACGATTCATTGAGTTCGGAACATTGGAACATTTTTGGGTATCAAAATCGGAGAATTTTTAACCTGATTTCCGATTCCAAAAACGATTCTTTCGAATATTATGATTTAAACTACATCCTACATTTCTGATGCTAATTATATATAGATAAATTCTTAAATTTTGTTTACAGTAAAACTAAAATCTATAGGTATTTTTAATGCTTTAATACGGTATTTGATATGAATTCATTTTGTTAGTTTGTGTTAAGTATGGAATCTTCGAGGAACGAAACTATCGAACTTCACATTTCAGTACCAAAAAATTTAAAAAATCATTTTTGAAACATTGCTAATTCATTCCTTTAATGTTATATAATAATCAATTTGGTAGTTGTAATTTTTATGATTTTTTTAATAAAATAAAAAGAACTGTAACTCTTGCTATACGATAAATACCAAAAAGTTATCCATCGAATATCAAGTATTTGTTTCCCAAACCAAAAGTAACAAAAATGACGAATTCTAATCCTTTTAGGAATCGAGATCGGAAGTAGATAACAATTTTGGTATGGCTCCATCACCAATGACGATATTCGTCATAACATTGCTTTGAGCGTTAGCGAAGGGTAATACCAGACAGAGAACTGTGAATAATGTGATATTCAAGAAAATTTTTACTTTTAAAAGATTTACAGATTGGTCATACTTAGTAATATATCGTAGCTGTTAATTGATTTCATAAATGTTTACAGATATTTAGAATGAGATCTGCGAAGCCGTGAGATTCGACTCGATTTCGAATGAGGCGGTGAGGCTGAACTCAATTCGAACCTTGGCGTCCGATTAAAAAAAATTCCATCACCAGGAAAACTTTCCTTCGGAGCCGACCTCAGACAACGTTGAGTCGGGCGATCACCCGTTGCGGTTAAGTCGCGGGGCGCTTGACTTGGGACTTTCGAAGTAGACGCCATAAGGCAAAGAAATTCCAATTCATCCAAGGACGAATAGAGAATATTTTTCTCTCTCCCTTTTCGGTGGATTTTTTGATCCATCAAAAAGCCCTCCCGCAGGCTTCTGTTTCGCGGTGTCGTTTTCTCTTCCGATGAAATAAAACAGTAAATACATCGACCGAGTGGCGTAAGCTGAGGCAAATGCCCTACAAGAAATTGAGCAAGTTATGGCTTCACAGAGATGGGCTAGATATTGGGCATACGGACAAACAATGGTAAACTCGGTGACTGTATTTCTGCCTTCATTTTGCGTTGCCTTGAAAATGTGTTATCTTCCGTTCATCTTCTATTCTTTTAACTTGGTATACTTGGTATATCTCTCTATTTTATCCGGAATATATGCGTAGCGGTGACAATTTTATGTTTAAAGAATCTTGAACGTAAAAAAGGTCTTAATTTAGGAGATATTGAGACTAAAAATTATCGTATACCCTCTAACTTGTCGTCAATTATATCAATAAACAACAAAAACGTATAGGTTAATGGACGTAGAGAGAAGACCTTGAAAAAGAGTATACGTGAAGAAACCTAAGGTATTATCTTAGGAAGAAGCTAGAAATAGTTTTAAAGTTACAGTTTAGAAACACCCAGAAGATTGGGTATGTGAAAAGCCTGCGCGAACTTACTGATATCGTATAAGCTAAAAGATAAAAAGGGTAACTGTGTATACCTTAAAAATAAATTGAAATTAACTGGACACATTGCAATGCCACAAGAGAAGCCGCAATGTAATTATCGTTATAAAAATATTACAAAATTTAGAAAATTAAAATCGCTTAAAAGAATGAAGGTAGGAACATTAAAAAAGTGCATACTAGTAAAAAGACAAGGAAATTAAAAATACTGAAATTTTCCATACTTCATCAAATTAAATACTGAATAAAAATTTTTACGGTGTCCTTAGTATGTTGCTCCTTTTAAGGTTGCTATCATTTGTTTTATCAATATCAAGATCAGCTGCTTTGGTGAATTCGTTCAGAAAAGTCTTATTCAGCGTGGCACGTATGAATTTGTATTGTGCACAGCAACCAAGCGAAGACAAGACTCGGATTCGCCGAATTATTTCCTTCGACACAATATGAATTTTCACAATGAAAGCGTCATTTTAAACTTGCACTGGGCGCCAAGGATCCTAGATAAAGCTGGTCTTATTTGCTTCTCGTGTAGATTGAGAAAAAGGAATTTTCTTGTATTTGACGAATATCGATGAAAAACTGTCTTCTCTTGTCCACGAAATTGACTTAAAATTAACTTGCACTCTATTGCATAGTGAATATAATTTGACGCAAGTGGTGTTTTAATTCGCCTGTATTTAATTCTTACATTCACTATTAATTATTACTGACTGCCTCTTACTATATTCAATTCTTTTCTCAAAATCAATACTAGTGCATAAAATCTCACTTCGATATTTCTTGCAGACAATCAACAGACAGTTATAGTCTTTTTCAGTAAAATTCATTTCAATCATCAATTAAAATTGTAGTTCGCAAGCAATTGTTACTCGCGGCAATAAATAGTTATATTAGCATTAAACATAAGTAGATAATATGAGAAACACACTTTTTTAATAATAATGGTGTGATTATATAAATAAAACACCACTTCCCTGGATCTCCCGACTTAATTTAAGGAAAATTAGCTATTCTTAGGTTTATGATTTTGAGATCATACTCTAGACGCAAGGAGGAAATGAAGCACACCTCTAGACAAAATGATCTCTCGGTAATATCAAAGAATTTATAGCAGTCTTTTCTTGCTCTCCTTTTACCAGGTAGCAATAAACCTCTTTGGCGGTGAAAGACTACTTCATAGATAAAATCTTTTTTCGTACCTCATGATTCAAATGATTACACAACCTACGAGTTACAATAATTTCTCAAGTAATGCAAACGGGCACTGCGAAATTTCAATAGCACTCGTCCTTACGTAACCAAACCACTCAGGCTTAATAATAGATACTTAGAAAATATTAAAATTTTTGATTGAGTTTTACAAAATTACTCTTCCGCTTTCAGACTAAGATCGGTCGAATGTGTAGGCTTGTTTTCAAATAGTATCTACTTAAAAATTTTCATGTAAATTCAGCTTGTGGGAGGCAGTCAAGTCCTAACGGTATTTGACAACTAAAGCTATATATAATCAACTGCTTGGGCCGTGACTTCGTGGAATCTGAATGCCATTACGAACAGTGACTAGCAAAAATCCTGTGGAACGTAAAAGTATGCTAGTTACTTTGTTTGTAAAGCAATATATTTCTAAGCTTCATTATTAATATGTATTTTTCATAAGTTGCTTATAATAGTTGTATTACTGATCAAAGGTTTTATCAAATGGTATTACATTACAAACGATTTAATAACAGAAGGACTCCCGGATAGTCAATTGAGCAGCGCGTTAAACTTCGGTGAAAGCGGTCCCGGGCTCGAATCCGGTGGGTGCCCAATATGTGCAAAATGACATTTGCTGTCTAAGCACCTTTTTAAACACTACCACTTAATTATTGAAAACACGAGAAAAAATGAAACAACATTATTAATTCATAATTTAATGAGCACCAGTTTTTCTAATTAATATTATGATTAATAACGAAATAGATAAAATCGACTCTTAGCGATAGAGATAAAAATTGACTCAATGCGAATCTTTATCAGAGATATAGAGTTCATTGGCACAGCGTGAAACAGCTGAGAATATTTTCAGGCTGAATTAGCGGCATGGAAACAGTTTTTGAATTATATTTTATCCAGAAATCTCCTCACGTTTCCTCGAAGCACCAAAATTAAAGAACGTAACCTGCCGAGCATTAATCAAATGAGCAATCCTACCGAATATTACATCCAATTTCAAAGAAATTCTAAAAGTTAGCACTTACCTCGTGCCGACTCGGCTAAAAATGTCCGAAATGCCTCGGCGAAAGCAGCTATGCACTAATACCACGCAGAAACAGGTGAGCGTGGTTGCACCATAGCAATAGCAAAGTAAAATGCAATCTATTGGTCACAAAAGCTAGTAAAGGAAAACGCGCAGCACGATTACGTTGCCAAGGAAGCGACGGAGTAAAATGAGATAAGTTAGACTCCTTTGGAAGACAGCATGTGTGCCTATGCTATTAGTTTATTTAACGCCTGGCGAAAGAGCTTCCCGAGTGATAAATAACGCCCAGAAAGGAGTCAAATCTCAAGGT
The DNA here is from genome assembly GCA_036926295.1 of Pachydiplax longipennis. Lineage (NCBI taxonomy): Eukaryota > Metazoa > Arthropoda > Insecta > Odonata > Libellulidae > Pachydiplax > Pachydiplax longipennis. The sequence continues at coordinate 27,720,016 of JAVFKF010000012.1, forward strand.
TCTTCGAACCCGAAAGACCGTCGAGATTATTTTGGAAAGGAATTTCTGGGTATTTTCTAACCCGTGAAAAGAAAACAAGGAAAAAACAATTATGCAAAAGAGTGAAAGGAAGGTGGAGCGAGAAGATAAACGCAAAAGAGGATAATCAAAGGGCGAAGGGAAAAAGGCAGGCATTCGGAGTAGGAAAATGTCACTGGGATCTTTCGTCAAAGAAATTTCCTTAAATTTGTGTTCCATTTAATGAAGTTTACAGAGAGCGGGTGATGAATGAGTGATTTATTTACTCAGAAAATCTCGTAGAAATGCAAGCCTCCACAATTTGCGTTACAAGTGGTCGTTGCGAATCTCTGTTCTCTGTGAAAGATGATACCGTCTATCACTTTTCATTGAATTTATTATTAAAATCACCAAATTGGAATTTTTTGGGATTCAATTTTTCCTTATATTTGCTTAGAATTATCTCACATATTCCCTTTAAATTTTGTGTAATGAATTCTCAGAGGAAATCTCAGAGCGTTGATATATGTTCCGCTAGTGAAAACCGTTTTAATTTCTTGGAGGAATCGTGGAAATTCTTTCTAAATTAATAAAACAACGTAAGATAAAGGGTGAAAGGTGAATGTGCACGTAATGGCTTCCTTCTAAGAAAATTTCCAAGGAAAAACAGACATGAAAAAGTGCCGGACCTGTCAGACGTTTTCACGAGCGTTTTTCCTTGGAAAATAAAATAACTTTGTTACATCCAGTGAATTTCATTTTGGCTACTGGTTACACTGGGCAGCTAATATCCTGAGGCACTTTTAAATAACTTTTACGTTTGATATTAAGGGAATGGGAGATAATACCTCTTCCGTCTTATTCGTACTCAACTTCTCTTACTTACCTATTCTTACCTTTGCATGAAGTATATCGCAGTGTCTGATGTTACAAGCCCCTTTTGAAGCTAATTGTCAAAAGAAATAGTAGAAGAAAATTGTAAAGTCGTCTGTCTTGAGAAGATTAATAGCTATTTTAATCCTGCGATGCACGAACATCTATGGGGGAGATTCCAACTCGCGACTTATGTATAACAATGTAATAAAATTGAGAAAATAATCGAATGAATTCAATGCTAACGAAATGACTTAACTTGATCCGGTGTATTAAAAACAAATATATCGAAACGTATGGGAAAAGAGGAATGAAGATTAAAGGAAATACGAAACAAACATCAGAGGCGGAAGCGTTTGTGATCACATATTCCCAGTGGATGTAAAGAGAAAAAGAGTCACTCTTTCAGAGAGATAACGACAAAAAAATAATAATAACTTATAACTAGCACAGCTCATAAGCAGCAACAAAGTTTTGATGAAACGAAAACCGCTGACAATCACTGGCACATTTGCAAACGTTTTCTGGGCACTAGGAGAAGTTCCACCAATTCCTCGAAGGAAAATCATGTCCTCGGCGCTCGTCGTGTTTCCGCGGCGCCGCGGGAAGAGCTATATTGCTCGCTTGCGGGAAGGAATGGCAGTCACCATTGGACTGCCGTAGGGCGTTTGATAACGGATAGCAATCGATTGAGTCAGAGGGTAATTAGAACGAGCACGCGAACATGTTTACCTTCGTTCTCGAGTACGTCTCTAGTGCCTATATCTTCCCTTTTGCGCGGGGGGAATTTTGAACAATCTAGTCTTACTCGACGCCTCTCTATTTTTCCTTCGATGTACTTTCAGAGGCCGCTTTGTTTAATAAAAATCTTCTTGAACCTGTTTTCCTTCGCGTTCAGCCGCCTTTGATCCTTGATCAAAGACTGGCCCAGATTTCTTTAATTAGAGAGATTTGCTTTCTCATTTGCGTCTAGTCACCCGTTCCCTGGGTTGGGACTTCATTGGTTGCCCAGAAAATTATTACAATTATTCGCCGTCGAGAGCAACTACTTCACGTAAGTAATGAGGCTGAAAATAAATCTACGTAAGGATTAATTAGTGCGTAGTATGGTATTTCTTGGTTGATTAAAATACGCGCTAAATACTACACAATTAAATGCCAAATGTTAATCGTTCGTTGTCATTAATTCGGTAATCATTTCGAAATTGGGAAGTACTGTAAAAAGTTAATTCTCCAGTTTCCACTTTACATTGTGAAGATAATTTTCTCTATAGTTAAATATTGAACTCAAATCGAAATAAAAAATAATGAGCTAGAATAAACAAACATGAACCACGCCTTTATATTATATAGTATGTCTCTAATTATTTCTTTTTCATTATTAGCCTTGTGTTACTTTTGTCTGTTAAAAGCATGTTTTTTAGAGCATCGTTCGAAAGGTTTTTAAATATGAGTTGCATTTCATTTCAACATCGCAGTTAAATAGTTTCATCCAAGCACTGTGCAATAAAGAATTAAAGTTTGAAATACAGTACTCCCTATCGCCTCTGGAGACTCAATGATCTATGAAATTTATCATCTACATACATTCCCTGCAAGCCGCCTTTCGGTATATAGCAGGGGATGCATGAACCATGACTATATCTTCCTAATCGATTACTTTCGCGTATCGTTTTCGGAGAAAGTGAATTATCGAATCGACTGGCTATATCATCTATTCCTACGATCTTCGTTGCATTGTCAGAACGACCTGTGTATCAAGAAGGGCATGTAACGTCGGGTACATTTTCTACAAACGTACTTTCTCCGAATTCATTAAGCAAATTAAATATTTGAGCAAAGATGAGATATTTATCCTTCTTCTATCTATCTCTCTTCTATAAGTTCAATCCTTTCCCATTCTTTTGGATCAAATATTGAAACAATGAGGCTGCACGTGCTCATCGGTTCATATACGGCATTATTTTTTTTGAGGCGTACGTTTTAGCCAAAATGAAATAAAACGAATAGCCCTTCCGACGGAAATTGGTTTGAAGGCTAATGAATTTCTTTGTTGGTTAGGACCTCTGCGATATTACGCTGGTCGTCGAGGGACTCATCTATTTTCCGTTGGTATTGAGCTTCTCACAGAAGCATTTCACATTTCATGACCCTCAAAGGCACGATACGAGAGAAATTTAATTACTTTACAATTAAATTTTGTTCGACAATAGACGATTTCTCTCAGTCTAAAATTTTCTATTTAAACGGAGAGGAGACACCACATTGTAATTGTCTATAGAACTCCCACTTTACGATAGTTTCACCCTTTTTAACAAAATAAGGACTCTCCTCTATAGGTTATGACTTTAATATATAATTAAACTGGCTGCTGATCAGAACAATTTTGCTTGAAATTTGAATGGAAGTGGTTTACGTATTTATGTATAATTACTACGAGTTTGAAGAACCATTCTTCATCACAATAAGTTGTTATGAATAATTGTTTTAATTTTTGCTTATGCCATGCATCACGTTAATTCATGTATTTTAAGGGTATTAAACATCCACTAAAGGGATTATGGATAAAACAATTCCATTTAAAGTAGTGAAGTTGAATGTTTGGGAACAGAGTTGTAAAAACAGCACCAAATATCTTAAAATCGAATTATCCAGATTCAAGGATAGGCATCTTACGTTTTAATTGACCAACAGGCGTTAATTATTTTTATTTTTCTCTGGGGCACTCCACCCTAGAAATTAGGCAAAAACACATTGATTACTTATACATCTACATATTCATACATGCATACTTAAATATTCATTTCCTTGCATTTCTACTACCATCTATTCCTCAATGGAGATATTCTGTTTTCTTTAGATTCGGTTATTTTCTGTCAATATCAAAAAGGTTCTTTGTAATCTACCATAAAAATCTGTGGATGGAAAAAATCAATAACAGGACATTGCCTATTTTTTCGCAAGCACATTCTGGCAACGGAAATTTCACTCTTGACGGAAACTTTCGAATTAAGCTCGGATATTAAGAGTGAAAATTTCGGCAGTGGACGAATGCAGGCTTGGGAAATGGAATTTCCGTTTCCTCTTCCTTGGAACTTTTGGGTAATTTCCGCTCCTTCGAATTTTCTCAAAATATTTTCAAAATCTTGAGGATTCCCCGATTTTTTCCTCGGATTTTTTCTAAGTGTGAATTAATAAAATTCCCCCTTCTATCGAATGAATTACGCGTTACCTTCCGTTTTACAGTTTCGAATGGATCGATTTTCAAATGTACGAAAAGAAAAAAATGTTTTATACAATTCTCATATCCACATGCGAGAATTCCTTCAATTTTTTTTGGAATAAGCAGAACCACAGCACCGGATCAATGTTTTTGAGGAAATGAAAAATGAAAAAGAATTGCCACATCCACCTCCGTTGATGACTTAAAGTCATCTCGGAGAACTTTTTTTAGATAAGCAATCGTTGTATAGCTGTTATTTCAACCGCTGAAAATGATAAGAATTCCCGCCATAAAAGTTTGGAAAATATACGGTTTAAAGTGCCTAGAGCAATATATTTACGCAATGAATACTATAAGTACAATTTTTATATAGATTAGACAGATCATAAGGATGAAGATTATCTTCTCGAATAGCGGAAAAAATAAAGATAGTTCATTTAACTTTCGGAATAATTTCTGGGAAATTTATACATTTAACAGAAGAGCGACAAGAAGAAATTAAATTTAAATTAGGGAACTAATTTACCTCCTAAATAATAAAAAGTCGATAAAATTTACAGGAGATTATGAACTCTTAACTGTTTATACTCTAAATTATATTCTATGAACTAAAGAGTATTATAATAAACATTATCTTCGGTGCTTTAATATGATATAAAGTTAGTCTTCGAGACAAATTTATTTCTACAAACCTGGTACGTTATAAACTACTCAAAATAATTTATTTGCAGAAGTATTTTGATTTGATGATCTCAAAATTGATTTTCCATAAAAATAGTTTTGCTGAAATTGAAACTTTGATATTTAGAATCAGTTACGGGTGAAAAATGATAAATATTTTCTCCTATATAGGGAGAAGAATGGTGTTCAAATTCGTAGACCAAACTTTCTGACTGATATGTTTACAAGAGTCTTAAATCTGAAGGTTGGGACCATACTGGATTGATGAAAAACGATATAATTCTAACAACTTTATTTGCATGTGTTGGACCCTAAGCACATTGTAAAATATGGCGGGATATTTGGTATAGTTGGATACATGCGAACATGATCCGTTGGTAACTTCATTAAGTGGGAGGGTGACTTGCTTTTTTTACTCTTCCTTTCCTTGAAAGTATCATGTCCAAATGATGCACATTCTTCAGCGTCCTTTTCAATTTTCAACTCGTCCTCGAAGCGGATAAAATAACAACACTCCTTTCATTCGTTCACCAAATTACACTTTTCGCCTGCGAGTAAAATAAACTCATCTTAACCACTTGAAATTAAAGAACAACATATTGTAGAGAGCAAAGAACTCACTGGGATCACACTCACACACACACTGCGCGCGCGCCTTCACAAATGCACACATTTTATCACGCACACGAAATCTTCATTCACTCACGCCTTCGATTGAGATAGTTTCCCCACACTACTGTGTTCCTTTTTATGTTAGGAGACTAGAAAGAAAACGTTTCATCGTCCCAAAATCACAATTCGTTCAGAATTACGCTCGTGAGAAACCTTTTGTACAGCAAAATGAGGTTCGCGAAACGTCACGTACACACGAATCGTACATCAGACAAGTACTTGGATATGAGCACTTATTAAACATTCTTTAAAACATCTTCTTATAACTCGTCGATAATTGCGACGGGATGGAAACAATGCCTATTTACAGTGATAGAACGTGCACTTTTCATATTCATCTTAGAAATAAATAACGTATAACATCACACACTTTGAGCGCTAATCGAAAATGAACCGCCGCGGAGTAACCTGAAAACGAGACTAGCTAATGCAGCAGTACTTTACAAAGTCGCAAGTGCAAAATATCACATTTATGTAATTCAGCAGCGTATATATATATGTATATATTTATTATATTCACGTTCCACGAGGGGTGGTGGTATCGCATCAGTTCGCTATGACAAACTTCGGTAATTTCAAAAGTATTGCTGTATTCTTCGAAGTACGCATTTGACAACAATATGCTATAAACTTTCGGGTTCTATGCGGCCTATCTAACGAACTTCCTTTATATTTCAGCGTTAATATTTCAATCTAACGTCAACATTTGCATTAGGATTTAATTTGAGCATATTCCGACGCACGCAACCGTCGGACGAAACGCAATTGGCAGGAGTAAAAAATCATCCATTTTTATGAGACGTGTTCCGATACTAATGCTATCAATACTGTCATGAAAGAGAAAGGGGAAACGAGCGTCCATGGAGCCGCTGGGAAAACGTAGATCGTTTCAGCGCAGTGAGCACCAGAGGGAGGAGAGTGGTGAAGGAATCCTTCGGCGTGTAAACGTCTCACATATCGAGATGCAAAGCAAGCGGTGTGGAAGGATGAGAGGTCAGAGTTGAGGGAAGCAAACGAAGAAGGGATTAAGAGGAGAGAAAATGGGGAAGAATTATCGAGAAAGGGAAGGAAAGGGACAAAGGGACGAAGTGATGAATACAAAGTGGAGCTTCTCGGCCAACATTCTTTCCTCCAACTTTTGCTTTGGAGGAAATGATTGCAGGGGAATAATTTTAGCTCGAGTTCTTTCGGCTAACCGTAAAGTTCTCAGGGGAGATTATTCTCGACGTGATCAGATAAAGGTTGTAGAAAGTGAGACCTGAAAATGTATTCCGTCGGGAAAGTGAAGGAATATCATTCCTTCTAGAAAATTAAGGAATTATCGAATTCGAAATGCATGAATTTTCAAATCTTATTTCGGATGAGAAATGAGGAAACGAAATTTTCAGAAGGATAGAAAGTGATATCTATATTTATAAAGGTACTAATATAGTGATGTATATAAATAGTGGTACCAATGTATTTAGTATCCACGGCGATATGTCAACCAATCACATTTCAGTGTGTCAATATGATTATAAAGGAGTAATAATGAGCATAAAAGAAATGCTATTAAAATTAGATTTTCGATTTTTGCAATGACTCCTACACCAATCCTTAAACAGCAAAAGATACGTGAAGCAGGATCAAATCATCAAAAATTTGCTTCCTATTCGCCTACGATTTTTTCAAAATGAGTTTTGTAATTAGCAATTACGTCGGGTAAAGTTCAATAAAAGCAGTTTGAAAATTTAAGTAATTTTCAGGATAGAAATCTTCAATTATTTCAGAGGATTTTCAATATCTTATAGCAACAGTGCAAATGATCAAAGTGTCACTGTATTTACAAGAAAGAAACAACGAAGAGCTATATTAGAAAGTAATGAGAAAAGGCATAAGCCGTAATGAAAGAATAATGAAAAGGCAACAACCTGTAGGTGGACTTATAGCCGGTAAACGATGAATCGTCATATTTTCGAACGGAAGATGAGCAAATTCTGTGATGAAATATTGGAGGAAACGAGGAGTGCAAAGAAATCTATCTAGCAATAAATAATAAAAGTGGAACAATATTTTATACTTAAAGTCTTCATTAGTAAAACACCCGAGTACTTACGTTCCTTCAGTTAATGTGGAAAGTTAGAGTTCAATGAACAAGAAATACGAGAAAATTTCGTTAAACAAGCAACAAAAGAAAGTCAGGAAGAAATTAACTGACTTGTTTCAATTTAGGATGAAAAACTCACACGAAATCACGTAAGTTTGCATGGATCCGAATGCATTCCAGGCAAATTCCTCTCAATTTTACACACCACGAGAAAAAAGTAGACCTAAAAAAATTGTCGCCACGATGCTCCAGGAATCAAAACGGAAACTGTCGCAAAGTATCTCAAAAATTCCCCTCGATCGTCCGAAAAATAAAACTACTTTGGACCAAAGCGCGTCTTGGATTACGGTTCAAATGGAGGATCAGAGGATCGGGAAGTGAAAAGGGGAGATAGGGAGAAAGTATTTTTTAGGAAAAGAAGGAAGGAAAGGAACGAGAGAGAGGAAATGGGACGGAGGGATTGAGTGGAAGTCGAAGAAAAAGTTGGGAGTCGAAAAAATAAATTAAGCGTCTCTTGGAGAGGAAGTCAGAGATGGCAAAACGCAAGCAGGGATTGGGAAAAGGAGGGAGAGAAGGAAGGGCCCGGTCCCCTCTGCCCCGCCCTCTTCCTTCCCACTTGCACGACTTTGTTTTTTTTTCCGTGGGCGTAAGAGTCGAGAGGAACGTGAGCGGCTTCTCTTTTGCTCGTGAACCCGCCGACGACGAAAAACTATTTTGCCATCATCTGAATAGGGAAAAAGGAGAGGCGAGGAAGAAAGGGATATATTTTCCTGGAAAATCGGGAGATTTCCACGTAAAAACGGTGGGATCTCCGAAGGAGTGGAAGCTTAATTGCTTGCAGTATTAGAAAGGTGTCTCCTTGGGCTGACGGGAGAGAGGGGTGCAAAGGAAGGATTCTGTTTGGATTCTCTCGCGGCGTTTCCCTAGCGACTAGCCATTCGACGTCGTAGACGAGTGTGACGTCATTGAAATAATTAGACTCGTGGAACGGATTTTTCCGACGTCCCACGCAATGGTTTGATACGCTGCTTTCGTTCTCTGTTTAGCGAATTTCTCGAAGCGCTGAAGGGCGCTGGGATATCAAGGGCGAGTACTTCTTCCTTCCGCTCGGTCATTCCTTCGCCATTCCACCGTGTTGGCGAAATAGGTCACAAAACCCACACATTTTCCACCTCTTATTGCTCACGTTAAAGCGTACAAAAATCAGTTTCCCGTCATTTTTTTGCGAACGGCTAACTACGTTTCGGTAATGATGCGTTAAGCCATAAAAACAACTTGGCGGGTCGGTTCTTCACGCTGTAACGAGTTCCTACCCAATCGCTTCAGTTACAGCTAAAATAAGGAAAATTTTTAAAAATTCTTAAAAATGGAATGTGTCATTTACGATAAGTTTAAACCGCAGGAGGAAAAAAGCTATCACAGCATGAACGGGAACTTGGGTTTTATGTAATTGGAATGAGTTGCGTATTGCGGGAAATCGATTGATCTCCGGTGTATCATTGGTAGAGAATGAAAAAGGATTTGCTCTCAACTAAATCTGTAATTCGGAAACCTAAAGGAGAATAACTGCAGCGGATGAAATCATGGTTTGGGAAATTCCTCAAAGATGCATTAATGGGACTCTCGGCAGGGAACTCCTACGCGTTTATATCTAAATATTCCGCGTCATTCATTCCATCGGGGTACCTCAAAGATGTATTTCAAAGAGATAAAAATCTCTCTGTTAATGAGTTAACTTATGAGTACGTATGTTTTCCATTGCTAAGGAGGATTCAAAATTTACGTGCGTCAAAAGAATTCAAAAGAAAAAGAAGGTTTAATTACTTCCCCTTTAAACAAAATGTTTTCGGCGCAAATTGTCGAAAAATTACTGAGAGCGAATAGGAAGGATGCTGAGAAGAAAAGCAAGACTTCAAAGTAAAGATTGCGCCGCTGATGGATTGCTGAGTTAGGTAAAGAAGGGATTCCGTGACAGTTTTACCTCTGAATGGAAATAGACGAGTGAATTCAGAAAATGGGCCAAGTGTCGCCTTTAAAACACCACCCGTAAGATTCTCTGGGGCTTCAAAAAGAGTGATTAATAAAAATGATGACGGGATCTTTTCCTCATCCGAATCAACATGGATTCAACTGAAGTTGCAAAGGAATAGATGAGCATAGCTATCCATTACCGACATACGGAAACCATGAGTGAATCCAATGTATGAGCACTTGATCGAATATTTCCCCACCTCTTTGAGTCCCTGTAATAAATTTCAAGTTTGAGTTATGCAGCTGATTAATCACGTATACGTCTTGCACTCGCTTATTTAATCTTTATCTTATGGGAAGGGTTTTTCATGAAAACGGAGAGTGTTCAGCAGCTAAGTCTTGATTTCTATGCAAACAATGAAAACATCCAGTTAAAGAAAAATCTTTATGAGAGGATAAATTTTCTCCTATTGATATAGGTAACAATGTTAATAAAAGAGGCGCGAAAAGGTTCGTTTGTGATTAAGGGATTAGTTGAGATGAAACAAAGGTTCACACAATGGCGATTGACTATTTCAATATACATTTAAAATCGAAATGCGGAGTTTTCTCACAGCTTTAAATACATCTCTGAAATTTCGGATGAGTTTCCCCTATAGTCGCAGGAGTTTATATAGTTTATCGTTTTCGTATAATTACTCAAGTTTTAATAATTTTGAAAACCGCATTTAAATCTTCGATAACAAAAATTCAAGCTACATAACTTGATTATACTCATTCAATTAGTAATCTTCGATAATTCTCTGAACATTATAATCATAGTAGATAATTTGATCAATACTTATGTTACCTATGTCATGAAAATTGCCATTTGCATGCGTTAATTCACATATTATTCTGATTTCAGCACATACACATTCATACTGTATTTTTAAGTGATCCCGTCACTTAGACAAAAAATATCGTTTTAATTCATCTAAATCTATGATATTTAACTCCTAATGGAGTTACATTACCATTTATCATCAATTTCTCTCATACGACAACTACCCTCTATGTTTTAAAGGAAGTACACACAAATGAATACTTATTGAGATCAAATATCCTTACATAATTATTCGTATGGAGAAATCACATGTAAATATTTGTGTATTGCCTGTTGGGTACAGATTTACTCGAGAATTTTCAAAACGTCCGAGACCCGGAATTCCTTCCGAATGATCAAGTTTCAATCTCAATAATCGGACGATTTCAGGTAATCGTCCCGAAAGTCTAAGTCCATTTATTAAACATTCCCCTGCGGGCAACAGGCGAACGCATTTGGCTAGAAAAATCCAGCTTCTGACACATCATGGCTTCATATGCAGCAATTTTTTGAACGCCCTCCTAAAGTCTAGGTTGAATATGGTGTAGATTATGGGGTTGAGGGCGGAGTTTATGTATCCTAGCCAAGTGATGAAGTTGGCGACCTTAATGGAAATGCAGCAACTTTCGCAGAAGGGAAGTATAATGTACATAAGGAAGAATGGCAGCCAGCAGACCACGAAGACTCCCATGATAACCCCCAAAGTCCTCGCGGCCCTCCTCTCCTTCGACAGGGATATCCTTTGCCTCTCCTCGATGAACTGGTGCACCGGTACCGACCTCTTCACTAAGGGTGCAGACGGTGAGGATCCAGTCGCCGGCTTTTTCTCCTCCGACGGCTGTCCCGAATGGCCATCCGCGTTCTTCACTCCATTCTCTTCGCAGGCATCCGTCAAAGAGTTGTCCCTCCCCATCATTTCAGACGCGCTCTTCCTCCACTTCTTCCCCGTCTTTCCACCACCTCCCTTTCCGTTCTTCGATCCCCTCTTCTTTTTCTTCTTCCCATTACCGGAGGATCCAGCGGTCGACAGCGGCTGAACCTCCACGTCGTTGTGGTTCGTCTCGCTGCTGACGGATTCCCCGTCGTTGACGGCGCGTAGCGAATCGGACGATCTCTCTCTCCTCACGGGTTCGACCGCTCTGCAGGGCTGCGACGCGGCGGGTGCGGGGGCCATCACACTCTGCTTGACCGCGTTCAGCTTCGATGCCTTTGCCCTCTCCCTCAGTCTCTTCCGAGTCGCCACGTATATCTCGGCGTACACTATGGTCATCACAAAGAGAGGAATGTAGAAGGATCCGAGAGAGGAGTAGATCACGTAGCCTTTGTTCTTGGTCAGCTCGCAGGGGGTACTCTCTAAAAAGGCCTCTGGCCAGTCGTTCCAGCCGGCCAGCGGCGGGGACGAGATAGCACCGGAGACGAGCCAAACGGCGCCGATCATGAGCATCACCCTTCGGAAGGTGCGCTTCTGAGCGTACGCTATCGGATCCGTGATGGCCCAATACCTATCCAAAGCTATTGCGCAGAGATGGAGAATGGAAGCGGTGCAGCAGAGCACGTCGCAGGTCAACCACATCTTGCAAGCGGAAATCCCGAACATCCATCGGCCTTTGAGAGAATAGGCGACGTTGAATGGGAGAACGAGAACGGCGACCGTCATGTCTGCGACGGCGAGGGACACTATGAAGAAGTTCTGCACGATTCGCAAGGGTTTGTAAGTGAAGACAGAGAGGATGACCAACACGTTGCCGATGAGGGTGAGGAGGATGAGTAGGGAAAGGGCTAAGGCGGTAAGAATGGCCTCCCATTCCGGCACTGCTAGGGTGGTGCCGAATATCGTACTGGTGTAGTTTTCCAAAGGTTCCACGGGGCATTCCTGCGTGATATTTACTTCGGAACCAGTTTCATTGGTCATGTCATCATAGTCTATGTAGTCGCCCATTGTTAAGCTGTTCTTTTTTCAAAGGACGGAAAAAGTGACTTATCAGTTACTTGTTTCTTCTCTAACTTATGAGTTACTTATTGAAGACTCACGGTATTATTGTCTGTCTAGATAATACCTCGCCACGAACCGAGAGGATTTCTTAAATATTCTACTCTAGGTAATTGACCCAAATATACTCATTGTATTTTTGAATGAACCTTCCTTATTTGAGTCTTGCATAAAGCTATGCCAGAAGTCACACGTAGAGTAAGCGTGTCCATCTCTCTATTGGGTTAAAAAAGTCACATCTCTTGAAATCGATCTAAAAATAGAGCTCAATGAAAATTAAATCAGATAATGTTTATTATTGCGGATATAAAGGGCTGTCTAACGTGTTTCGCACTATTAGATCCGTCTCAAGTCAAGCAAGTATCCATCTTTACTAGTTTATGACTCAGATGACACCGATTTAACTTCCGTAAATATATATAAAAGCACCATGGTGAAGCTATAGGCTTACCAGGAAGATTTTAAACAGAAAGCTCAGCCTTTTACGAGAAAGTCAATGTATTTGAGGTTCACCATCTGTCGACAACTTCTCGATCTGTCATTGCTGTCTCAACGTCTCCCTCCTCACCGCATGAGATCGCAAGCTAAATTCTCTTCTCTTCCTCACCTCTCCAAAGCATTCACCCAACAAACCAACCAGTTCAAATGACTTCATCATCTTCCCCTTCTCTCTCATCGTCTCCACAGCGACATATAGCGCGCCGTGGGAAGCGTTCCTCAGATTCGGTAGATCGAAACCCCCTGACCTATACGAGGCGATATCGCCGCGCACTTATTTTATTCCTCCTTCCTCCCTCCCCGTCCCGCGATATCACCTCCCGCAAGTCGCGCGACTTTTGCATAGGAAAAGCGAAAAAAACACGCGAATCTTCCAGCGATTTCTTCGGAGCTAAACGGAGCGTGAGAGAATGGGTCGGCGAGGAAAACTATCGATCGAAGGATAGGTGGCGTTTTCTCACGACCTAGACCTCTCGACGCCGCGCGGAACGATGCTGCAGTCCAAGTATCTTTCCACCAGCAGACGCTCCCCATAACACGGCAGAGAAGATGGAGTGCGTCCCCCTTCCACTCCTTTATTGTTTTGTTTTTTCTCGCTCTGCAGGAGAGAGAGAGGTGTCAACGCTTCTACTTCCGACCGGATGTTCCACAGAGCGCGGTTTCCACCCCGCAGAATCTGTCTCTCCGGCGGCTTGAAGGCTTCCAGGGAAACGGCAGGTGTCTCCGAATCATCCTTTCCCTTCTCCGAGGGGCTCCTCCCTCTCCGCAGGATTTCCCGCTTTCGTGGGAAACCGGCGGCCGGTTATTGTCCGCAAGCGTTTGGGCGATTCCTGAAATGAGGAGAAGGGATTAATGGTTTTTTGCCCGTAAGAGATCGGGAGGAACACACAAAAAAAGGGATTCGATATCATTTCCCGCAAAAATAGAGATCTGTCGAGCGGAAGATTCGATTCGGCTCCGTGGATGGATACGGAGTGTTTCTAATGAATATTGGTGGTTCTTTGTCTTGCTGCTACGTCCTAGAAATGGGATCCTTTCGAAAAAGATAACATTAATCTGCATTCCGTAGTCTCGCTTGAGAATACTCTTGCTGTTTACTGAGGAGTAGATGAAAAGGAAAACGGTAAAATTTTGAGATTCACAAAAATAAGTCGCAGTAAGGAAATGGTGATGGAATAAAGGAGACGATTTTCAAAATTTGTCTTCGTAAATATTAAAGTTTTGGCGCTCGTAACAACGCCAACTTGTGTTTTTCTTGGAGTGACACATAAAGCTTAAGCTAAAATTATATTACCCTTTCGTGTTTGATAGCATGAAGAAAACTTGCTGGGTATGATAAAATTTAGTAAGTTTTTTTCACTAACTCCACTATTTCCATACCTTATATACATTTAGATTACTAAACATATAAATAAATATGAAAAGCTAGCATTAAGTTAATTATTTGCACGCTGAAATAACGACAAAACAGATTTCATGAATGGACTCTTGAATAACTATTAGCCGAGTCCCACAAAAAATGGTTAAAAAGATAAACTAAAAAAAGAGGAAAATGTAGATTGTAGAGGATTCAGTCAATAACGCAAGCTATAGAAAAGGGACCAACTGAATCGTGCAAAGTCAAAAAGTATAAGATGAAAGATATGTTTTGCCATTGACCAGGCTATCACCCAATCTTTTGTCACGACATAAAAAGAAGCTCAAAGATGATTTAGTATGCAACGTATCAGTCGATGCAATCCGTAAAAAGATCATATGCTTTCAGCCGAAGCAAATGGGGCTAGAATTCATCGAGCATTCGACATGAAACGACCATAACGGTAAAAATATTGCTCTCGTCCCTTAAAATCAGATGCAGTCATAAACGATACAAAGCATCTGCTGCATATGTACGAAGGTAGACATCCCTCTGAGTGAGAAACCAAATAACTGACATTTATTGGGAACACGGGCATTTCCTGTGATAGAGAACGGAGGCATAAGTTTGTTTTGAGTGATCGGCATGACACAATCCGTCAAAGCAAAGTCCCTTTCGGCAGTCGTAACAAGTAGTACATTGGCCGCGAAAACGTCGCGAATTAGTGTTTTCAATATTTTATCTCCCGGAATGAAAAATGATGAATTTTTAACGACCTTGGACATGCTCACTGGCTGGAGGTAAATCGAGATTTATTTCTCTATGAAAAGAGCATTTGAATGAAAACGAAGTCATCCCAACCTCCACCAAGAAGAGTTTTCACGCTCTATTAACTCAGGCCTTCATTTCACGACGTTGACTGAGATGGATTTTTCTGAAAATTTTGCGTTTTCACTGACAACACCGTAGTTTCTCTCTATTTTTCTGGGGGAAAAGAATTGTGTTATACTAATTGGAAGAGGCTGGAATATTTACGGCATGGCCAAAAGGTAACGAATAAAATAAATATTTGAATAGAGAGTGATATATCCTTTTTCACTTTTAATAAAACGCATCTATGCTACTATGGTAGAAAATTCAATAATTTATTTAAAAATTGGGAGTATTTTGAAAATTGCATAAGACCGCGCCATGCGTCAATTATTGAAAAACGGTCATGTTAGCTAAGATAAACATTGGCGCACATCTGAATCATATATAAGTAATTGCGAATGCGTAGAGTTATATACAGCAGAAGTTATGAATTTATAATATTTATTTTATGGTTGAAAAATGGTTATGTATATTATTATGATTTTTCAATATCAAAATGATATCGTTAATGCTAAATGAGGAAAATCGACATTTCCTGATTTCCTGATCCTGATTTCTTAACTCTTTGCTGTAAGCAATTTTAGTAGAAAAAAGTATATCAAAGAGAATCATTTAAGGTTAAGAAATTCAATCAAATTTAAAATCTCGTGTAATTTTGATAACAGGGGATAAATATAAATAAATATTTACTTTACCAATGAAGCTTTCCTTAAAGTGATGTCGTAATATATTCACAACATTGGTATGTTCTGCGTCGACAACTTAATTCCTACTGTATATTCATACATAAATACGGCATGGGAAAAAATCACCACTGGAGATAGCTACTGAGAAATTAGAGATTTTCAGGTGAAGAATTTTAAGGTATAATAAGCCATTGGGGAAAAATAGCATCTTATCTGTAAATATTTTTCTTTTCTAAAAAACATTGGTGCATTAATTGAAACAGCGTCCATCAACTAGGAACAGAAGATATCACTTAAAACTTTTCGTTGTATTTTAATATGCGTCAACTGTGTCCCTGAAAGAATTGTGGATTTTTAGCAAAAGTCGCACTTTTGCTGTTTTATTTTCATGCCATATAAACTTATTTCCAACTGAAATGAACTGATTTGCATAACAATGGAGTGAAATTCCACTAATTAATTAACGCCTCTCCACTTTTGAAGAGATGCTACATTGTCCGGCGGAAAAAGTCATTTCCTGGTTTTATTTTCTTGTTCACTAAACTTCTTTGCTTTTGGAATGAATCCATTTGCATACAAATTAAGAAATATTCCTCTGTTGCCCCCTTCTTTCTCGCGCAACGGAAACCATTCCATCTGTAGACACCAGGAACTGTTACATTTACAATCTTAAGACAGAAAGAAAAACAGTCTGCGATAGCGCTAACGGATATCTTAACTTCCAACCTTCCAAAAGAAACAAAAGGGTTGAACATTTCCCCTAAGAATTATCCTACAGAATTGTACGATTTCACCACGGCAATGCTCAAGTGTGATAGTGAAGTTAGTTTAATTGCTTCAAAGTGAAAGATACTTTTCCGAAAATCCTACACAACTGATTATAACAATTTCCTTTGAGAGATTTATCCACTACAAAGAAAATGTTTAATACTTCAATCATATATAAACAATGAAGTAAATGCTATCAATTACTAACTCATGATAACGGCGAAATACTATTTTCATTGGAATAACTTTCAATTGAATATGAAATTGAAATTTAATCTTTAATTAATGCTACATCAACATATCAACATTACCTTAACATATGCCTCACATTAAGGAATTCCCCCGTCAAAAAGGAAGGAAATTAATTTATTTCATAGAAAAATTTACTTCTATTATCTGGTGTATGTTACACCGTCAAAAATTAATATAAATGTATCTGTCATATTATCTGTCATTATCAAGCATGCTGCAGTCTACTTAATCAACCTATTTGTTGAATTATAACTAATTCTCACTGACTAGAACATCGCCAGAATGGCCGAGTGGTTAGAGTGACTGGTTCTGAATTCCAAAGTTTCCAAATATCCAAAGCTTAATCCAAAAGTTTATCCTCAGTGGTTCAAATCCTGTTTAGGGAAAATCTTTTTTCCGAAAAATTACGTTTCAGGTTTGCTATGATACTTAATGAGAAGAAGCAGTTTCCTTAGCTAGCTTGTTTTGGAAAGATATTCATTACTTTATTTAGCAATTGTTTATTTCAATGGCGCAAAATTACATAAATGTATAGATACTCTTAATAACTTTTTAATTTTCGTATATTTTGTACTCAAAAATGCATATAAAGTTTACTTTAGTTCTCATTTCTTCTCATTTCGTCTCATTTCGTCTCATTTATTCATACATCATGAGCTGCCACGATTTATTTATTTCAAGAAAGCAATCCCCTACTTATTAAATGTATTAATGGGGTAGTTTTAATATATTTAATTATCCGTATATCTGTAAATGGAATCCTTTGGGGCGTATGGCAGGAGGTGCCGCACTATATTTTTAATAGATCTTAAAAATGAATCTTAGAATCAAGTCATTCTAGCATTTGTTTCCTTCACTCACTATATCATTTCGGCCTATGTAACATGGATTTCTTATGTATATATTCTAAGAATTCATAATCTCTGATTAAAAAATCGCATTGGTCCTTAGGGGGACGGGTTACGTATGTAAAACCGCAAACATCGCGAAATTTTGGTATATTTTATCAAATTTCTCGATATGTGGAATCCAAAGCAATAATTCACGACAAAAATAAGAATTGGTATTCTATTTCCTTTCTTTTGGCACTTATCTCTATTTTGTAGAACAATTGCTGCTATTTTAATTCTGCAAAAAAAACTCTCTGCAATCAATCAAAATGAACTTAACGTGCATTTCTTATGAGAGCATTTTCGAGTTGTCCAGAGTCGAACCATTGATACTATTGGTAGAAAAATATCGATATGTGTTATGTCACTGATCCTCCAATGAATCATTAAATTCATATTTCTACCTCGTCGGGAAGTGCGTCATATTTATGTTCCGATATTTCTCCCATGTGTTTCTTACGGGAGTTACTGACATCAAATGAATAGATATATGCACAACGGCGATTATTGTATAAGAAAAGAGAATGGATATTGATTATTGAATATTGATGCAAGTCTTTTTATAAGAATCAATGCCAATGCATCTGTATCTTATTAGGTACCGATATTGATACCACGATATTTATTATATTACCAACAAAAACTGACAATGTGGAGCGAGATACTATTGTTTTCTACTCGCATGTTTATCACAAAGACATCGAATCATGTTTCATCGTTTATGAAGATCTAATAGCATTTTTTAAATATATATTTTTGAACGTAAAAGTATACTGAAGTCCAAAAATAATGAAAGCCTGCTTTTCCATCTTCCGTCATTTGTTACTTCTATAGTATCTTTTATAAAAGTATTTAGCGAAAAATAATAAAAGATAACATGAAGAGTAAGAAAACCTTATCATTTTGCTATGTTTTCAAAGTTTAATTTGAAAAGATCTTTATGTAAAAACTTATGAAGGAAATTTGAGATTTGAAATCTTAAAGGGACAACTCTAATTAAAATTTCATTCATGATAAATATTAGTAAAATCGAAACTGAACTGAACAATGATATTTTTTGTTAAAGATATTTCCGCAGAATATTTCATTTGGATTTATGTCGTTGAATTAGTCTACTAATAATATTATATTGTATTACGCTGGGTGTTCGTTCACGTCTTCTTTAATGGTCCAACGGTCTAAAATCTTCGCTGGCTTCCAAAATAAAAAAGGAGGCGTGGAATACACTGGCATTTAATATTTTTCACACCATCGCTAATTAGGGGAATTTATTTTTACGTAGGAATAAAACTAGACAAGTACGATATCAGGAAAGGTGTCCTCGTCAGAGAGACTTAAGTGTCGCAAATGTCTGAAGTAAGTGTAGAGATAAGGATTAGACATTTCTGTCAAGTTGTTCGTGCTTTTACAAAAACGGAGAGACTGAGAGAAATATTTGAATGTTACGTAATTCCTCACATATATATGTTAGCCATTATAAATACCTTCGCAGGAATAACAAATTACCTTCCATTTAAAATCATTAAAATTTTATTTATCATTCATATTTATCATTTATTTATCAGTCGGATATAAAAGTACTGGTAAGATCGATCAAATTCACTGTCTAATAGGTAATTTCATAAATATACTTTAAGAAAACTAGTGAAAATACCGGGAAATAACCAATTTATCCGCATTTATGAAAATTGATAAAGTGGAAACTTAAATTTATTATTCAACGGATTCATCGATATTATTGAAATTAAATTTATTTATTATTTATGGAAGCAGCTATTATAGATTAGATCATAACTCCTGAGCCTCTCTGCATAGAATAATTACATCGCGCAGACATACATATAACGGAGTTTTCAATGTATTCACGTTCCTTTTTAAATCCTAGGGGAATCTCATCTCGGGTCGATTGAAAACTAGATCCCAGAAATGAGACTATTATTATCATTTGCGGCATCATAATGGCATTTGAATGAATGAAAAATATAGAGGAAACATAATGGAAATTTAATCTACGTTCTCGGCAGATATGGTAACATGTTGGAAATTGCATTACTCGTGCGTCTATTCCTCAAATTTCCCATTAACCAACTCTACAGCGATATGACAATTCAGTTTCAAGGATGGTGACGCGCCTCAGTAATACGACGTCTCGAAAATGTTTTGCTTTCCAGGAGCGCACGGAAGTTTCGCTGTAACTAGAAAACTCAACGGTAACCGAACAAAAGCAAGACTTCACGTCTGCGAAATTAGAAAGGGCGCCATGTTGAGACGTTCAAGGAACAATTGGTTATAGATAGATATAAAAACCACACACGCTGAGTTAACTTCATACCCGTATTTTTAAATTTAAGGGACGAAACGTGAAAAGGGTATGAATTCGACAGTGAAATCGAATGAAATTTCTTGTAAACACACACTTTTCCTCGTTTTCACGGGAAAAAGTTCGCAGCGCCGTCCTGCGGTTGGAGGGAAAGGCGTGGAAAATTGAAGAGGAGAGAGCGCAGTTTGATGGAGAATTTGCGACTGAAGCAGACAAATATTATTCCATCCGAGGAAACTGCGGCGCGCTCCGGAATTTTCGCCGTTAAAAGGAGAGCGGAATTTCCGGAGATGATAAGATTAACGAGACTTAAGAGTAAGAATCGATTGGTTCTTTGTATTCCTTCCGCGGCTTAGACCAATCTTACCGATGAGCGCACTTTCGAGAGAAATCTCACGAGGGGCGAATATGGCAAGTCTATCTGATGGAAGTTCAGCCGATCGGAAAACGGTCGATCCAACGGTCTGATAAACATTCCTAAAAACCGGTGCTCTCTCTCCCATGAAATTCTCGGTAAAACGAGGAGGAAAGTATTTATAAATTCCGTGCGAACTGCTTTGCGAATAGCGTTTACGTTTAAAAATAGTTATGCAAACGCGTGGTAATAGGTGCCCATTTTTCTCTAAATATAGACCCGCGAGAACTTTCCCAGCGGAATATCTAAATTGGCTGCTTTCTACGATCCCGACTCCGTGGAAATGGGGGAAATTAAGTCATTTTTCTCGCTCGCGAATAACCGAGAATCTTTATGGTCGATTCAGAGAAGAGACAATTCCAAGTAATTTGCTTGTCTTGAATCCCATTTCAGAAGGTTTTAACGTATTCCCGTAGAAAGTCAGCAATTCCGAGGATATCGATTTAGGTTTGATGGAAGAGGAAGATTTAGAATTAGTAGGAAAAGATAACTCCAAGAACCAACAATTCGTAGAAGGTGAATGTTCCCACATTCAATACTTATTATCCTTCTTTTTATAGTGTGGAGCGCAATAAATTTTCTATTGATATAGGGATAAAGAATATATGTAGGTTATATTGATAGGCTCTCACTTATGATTCACTGATACAAAAGAATAACTGATGTTATTAAAATAACTAATATACTATTGAAATAAATACTAGTAAATATACTAATATTTTAATCGATTTTTTCTATTTAAGTTATTTTAATAATTATTTAAAATCCACAAACCAAGAGTAACCTTTCGCACGACGGAAAAAACGCCTTTATATGTAAATATAAATGGTTTTCCGAAAACATTCATCATTTATCTTCGCCTAAATATTTTAACAAATGATTAATTCATTTTCAACCTAATTTCGAAATGTACATCAATTCGTGAATTGGTTTTGCTTTTCCAATACAGCAATTTCGTCAATTATTATTATTATGAGCACAAGTGAAAACAAACTATTTATGTAAACTGATGGATGTATACCACGAAGTCACGGCCGAAGCTATTGATTCTATTACTATTATCTTCAGGTTCAGTTATTACAGATTTTAATAGAGTCTGAAAATAACCCCATCCTTCATACTATTATTTTTATTTATAGATATTCTTCAAAGTTTAGGTATATTAAAGATCGTATATGCAAAGTTCGCTGCTCAATGAGCTGTTATATCTCCTCATTGCATCCTTTCATCTACTTAAGGCAAGCACGAGAATGGAATATAGGAGTCCGCTTTCAGCAAAGGCTGACGATCTAATAACCAGCGATATATCAGAATATCTTCGGTGATATGAATGGATGTTTTAAGACAAAAGTAAGTGATATCAACGTACTATCAATTGATTCTGACAAGACTTTGTGGTAGGAATTTTTATATATATATATTATTCATATTATTATAATTTTTATATAATTATTATTAATAATATACTTTTATATATATTATATATATTTTGTGGTATATTTTTATTATTATATGGTATTTTGCTACCTTAATTGCCATAGGCGTTCGAGTACTTCATTCACATTACAGGGGAATAAAATATTAAGGGGTAAGATGACTACACAAATATTAATTAGAAGACAGTTTTGAAAAAATCTTTAATTTTTAATTCTTATCATTGACAAAATAATGTTTAAAAATATTTAAGAATAAATTATGCGAATAAAAACACCTGTGTTCTGTTCGATTTTGAAAGGTGTTAGATGAAAAACTCGGGGAGTACCAGGTGTAGTTTCTCTAAGGATTAATAACACGACTTATGATAGAAGGTCTTATACTCTGGCATTTGATGAATTTGATAGCCTTAGAAGCCCAAGATCAATTCTCCAATATCCAGAAATGCCATCCTTGAGCCACAAAAAGGTTAGCTCCTGTTCTCGATTGATTACCTAGGTCTCATCTTTCTGAGCTATTCTTCCGATAGGTGGGAAAAGAAAAATGACCACAAGTTCGGCGGTGCCTCTTGTTATCATTGGAAAAGTACCTTTGAATGACAGAAGAATTCTTAAAGAATAACTACCGTAGAATTTTCGGATTGCGATCGATCAATCACTACTAGAGACCGATAAAACTTTTCATAAATCCAGTATCCTCTCTTACATCCAACATAATTCCTAAATGTAAAAATAAAAGAATTAAAATTACGCAATTTTGCCATGGTTTATTCATAGAAAGACAACCGGGAGATTATTAACTTATCCAAAATAGTTTAAGTTTACGAAATTGTGCACACAAAAGTCAGAGACAAAATTCATCTATTGTTTCCTATGTAGCTCTGTTTTTGCTTATTACATTATTTTGACCGATCTAAAATTTCAAATAAAAATAGAGATGGAAAGACGTACTTTTCCACACAATTATATATAACTTTCCATCTTTCAGAACTTAATTTCAACAATATCTCGGCTGCTTTCGTGGATATTAAAAAGATAAACCAGTAATCCATCTTTCTCTGGGTTGGGACGAAGGCAATATCTGTTTAAACCAAGGATGCTGAGAACCCCCTTTCATAGGAAGGCCACCTTTATTGAAATTCTATCTCATAAGAATGGCCGTGTGTAAAACCATCAGGCCACTCTTAAGTTGTACATTGCATAAACTCAGATGATTAAACGGAAATTTTACATGAGAACATGAATTCATTCACCGACCAAACTGAAATAGAACATTTCCCAATTGATTTCTCTCTCAGAATTATTAGCAACAGTAGATAAGAGAGATTTAAACTGGCGTATTTGTTTTAGGAAGTGATTAAAAGGAATAAACGCCTGAAATTCCCTCATGCGGCCTGAAGGTCGCAGGTTCCCCACCCCTGGATTAAACCATCTTTCCTGGAGATATTGACTTTTGAGTTCAGTCGTTAAGCTAATTTAATTACATATATAACGGCCCTTTGAGGATTGCCTCAAATTAGCTTCAGTCCAGAGTTTCTCGGAAACGATTAGCTCCCATTGTCTCTGATTGATTGGTTTGACCCTTCATTGCTGTTACGCCCTCGATTCCGGTTAATCTCTCATTCCATCACGGTGCAGAGTTCTGACGAGAAAAAGGCCTTCTGCTCGGAAAACAGTCCCACAAGAGAGAATAATCGGTGGAAGCCTTTACGTGTAAAATCACCTCTCACCCTTAACCTTAAGATTAAACGACAATCAGAGCATTCACATTTATAAGGAGCTTAAATTTACGATAAAGAAAATTGCGTCCACATTTAGAGGGTAAGGAGTCATAAAACATGACTAAATCAGTTCAGCAAGTCATTCGTTATCGATCTAAACTCATCAATAATGGGTATCATCTTTGAAATGCATATAAACATTTTACGAAAGAGTGAATAAATCACATCCAATATTTAAATGCTTACGTAACTATGAATATTTTAGCTGGACTGATATATTGGACCATTAAAATTTTAGTTTGTACACCAGTTTCACTATAATAGGTCGAAGTTTTGACTATGGCAGTTGAATAATTAGAATTAAAATCTATTACCAAAAACATCAATATCTCAGCTAAGATAACACATCTGACATCCATCGAATGAGCCGTTACTACATGGGACTTAATCGGTATTTTAGTTTTTATTTTATAAGCAACCACTTGGAACATATAAGTAAATAAACAAAAAAAATCGTTAAAAATTATTTTTAGCTTGTACCGAAATATAAAATGAATGAACCTGAACTAAAATCGGAAACCGTTATTTTTCCTTTCCAATTATTGGTTTGCTGTCTTATTAGCTGTGGCATTATATATAATTATTTTATTTAATTTTTATTTAGTTATATTATGATTTATTTTAGAAATTTTAAATACAAGTTTAGTGGTGACTTGCGAGCATTTTATTAAATTTTTAATTTTAATAACTGAACTTATTGATTATTTCTTTGATGTCAATACAATTCTATAGAGCGAGGGGCGATAGATTTCTAAAATTTAATTAATCTCTAGATAAAGATCACACAAAATATCATTAGTGTTTAACGATAATTTTATCGGAGCGAAAGAAAACGTTTCGAATCGGTTTGACGCTTGCCTCCTGAGAGAAACTAAAACCGCTAAAACCAAACAGAAATGAGACGTTTTCATCGAAACGGAATAAAAATAATTACGGTTCGAGCCCCTGCTTACAAAAACAATGTATCGAGATATTCGGGTGAAACTCTGATAACCCCATCAGGATGACAACTTATAAGACCGAGCTTCAAAATTTATACCAATGATACCTTCAACTGATCAAAATCCCGAGTGATAAAATCTAGAATTTCTATGCACTGAGCTTATTCAAAATCCATAATTTCCATTGAATGAGATATATTGTACATTATACGTCGGAGTTCCGTTTCTCAATGGACTTGATGCCTCGCTATCCGGGATAGAAATGCACTCCGTTGGGCCATCAGCTGAAAAAGGGGCGGGTCACATTCAAAGCTGGACGTTGGCTAAGCTTAGCCGTGAGGATTGTGGTTCGAAACCCAAGAGGGGCATGAGGGATCGCTCACTCAAAACGGATTAAAGTGGCTCTAAGTGACTTACACCGGCGTTATTCAGCCAACAGACCAAAGGATTATTCCACTTTCTAGGAAACTTTAAATTTATCGCTTTCAGAACGCTTAAAAGTTTTCATCAATCAAAATGATATTTTTCAAAAGTAATCTCTGCTTGCGAAATGCTCCATCTACCAGTCTAGGTAGCGAAAAAGATCCAAAATGGAATTTGGTAATGGAAATATTAAACTTACTGGTGGATATCCTCTTTTATGTAGAATTTTCTTACAACTTAATGCAGTGAATCTTTCATTTGAATTGATTTCCACATATTAGAGAATGTATAATGTGTTTTAGTCTCTTATTTAAGTTCTTACCGCAATCAACTTTAACTTCCTAAAGACAGTGAGGAGATAGAACTGAATAGAAAATTGATGCCTGGGTAATTTGTGATGCTTTTATGTACTTATTGAATGCATTCATAACTTTGCAAGTTATCTTCACTAGTCAATTTAGTCTTGGATGCCGATCGTGAAAATAGAATATAATAATAATAGTACTAAAACTTCATTAGTTTTACTTCTGTATAAAACACACTTGAATAGCTTCCGTTGAAGTCGAGATTAAAAACAATCTAATAATAAATTTATATGTATATTGAATGGCTCAGGAAGAATATAAAGCTTAATTTACAGCTCTCTAAATTTTGATAGGCATTGTCTTCCATGTTTGTTTGTTATACTAAGAACGGAATTTGATAGAAATCCACTGAAAAAGGCCATTATTTCGTCCATAACATACATAGGATGTTTTAGGATAGCTCTTTGATGCCTCTCGAGTTCCTGGCTATTTAAACTCTATCTCCTCACTTAGCTGCCTGCATTCAAGACTTAGATAATGGAGCATGGGAGAGTTCCGATCCTAAATTCCACTACCACTTTATTTGGGAGTTTGCTCACCTGTTAATGGTGTGAATATCTCGTTGGGACAATGAGAGCTTTTGCCCTAAATGAAGTGATCGCTTGGAAGCGGTTAAATGAGACGTAGAATCTATACGGATAGTAAGTAGATAAAACTGATGTGTTTACTGTGAGGTACTTACATAACACATTCCATAGCGTAGCATGTTTAATTCGGAGTTTCAATGCATCTAGATCTCTTTGGTGAGATTAAGCTACCGATTGTTTCACGAAATTCTTTTACCTAAACTGTTAAATAATCGAAAATCTATCAAAATACATAATGGGAATATTTATCTGACCTATTTCTTCCACAATCACAGTAGATTATTTTTATTATATGCAAACCCACTCCTTTTTCAATCTCTGTTCCTAAATATTAAGTAATAAAGAGCCGATAAATTATATTATGACATACTGTGTGAAGAAACGCATGACTTTAAATTCGACAACTAAATGAGAATCAAATATTTTCTCAGGATAAAAAATATATTATGTGCTTACAAAACGAATATCCCGATATAAAGCACCTGAGAAAGGAGTAGTTTCTAAATTGCTAACTCAAAAATTTTGACACTAACTCAACATAAGTTTTAGATGAGCTCTATTTAGGATGATGAATGAAATCATCCGAATTGCTTTGAACAATAAAAATCAAGAATTTGGGTTCTAGTTTTCTAGAAATGAAACCAGTTTGAAGTACATAATCTTCTTAATTTAAATCAATTATGCACATTATTTTACTTTAAAAATTCACATACGAAACGATGTTTCATTAAAAGATTACATCTGTTTTAATACAATCCAACGCTATCGATTGTGCCAAATGCTTTCAAGAGTGAATATAAATAGAAATTTTGCAAAAAGGGGTCCTCTCCCAGAAGCTGTCGGAAAAATGAAATTCGGGTAATGGAATTTTCCATTGATGGAGTGAGTAGAGGAATTTTCGCTGCATCGAAGTCCATCAGTGTCACGTGATTACGACTCATACCAGAACTGCCATTTCAGTGCGAAGCTGATCATTGTTCGGACCACATTCGCTTGCCAGAGAAAGCGCAAATTCACGGCAGTTGTAAAGCCAACACATTCTTTCGTTATAATTCAAACTGGCTTTTGCAAAATGGATACGAATTCCGATGAAGTGCATTGAGTTGTTCATTTTAGAATGCAATTTAGATGACATCGTTTGCATTTATCCAATATCAGGGCGCGAAAACAATTTTGTAATGGCACGTTAAAAGTTGATTTAAATTTAAAATTTTAAAGATTTACAAGTTCCACGTTTGAAAGGATTGCAATTCAAAATATTCCCAGAAAATTTTTAAATTTACTAACAAAATAGTGCTATTATTTTTATTATCGAGATGATAATGGGCAACGAATGAGGTTTTTAAAACACAAAAGGATTTAATCAAAAATTATTTATCGAAGGGCAAAATTATAAGATCATTAAATAATTGAGAAACAACAGATCGTCGACTAAAATTTACCTTTAAAAAAGTAGGAGCTAGATAGACAGTTATTCCTACCTCATTCGCGTATGTCTATCAATAGATAGTATGAAGGGCATCCAAGATAAAGCCCACGTTGGCTCACAAAGATAAACAAATAGCATGCACAATATTACTTGACGTGACAGACTAACCAAGGCTTCGCCGTCGAAGAAATCTTAACTCAAACATATTATTTGAACGTGACATTCAAAATATTTCCGTAACTTGAAATAGCTCATGATTCAGAATATCCGAATCGCATGATCGGAAACGATACTTCGAATGCTTTTGGGTTTTTCCTATTTATCGGTGCTATGACATTCCGAGCACGGAACACAAAATGAGAAAGATAGAGAAGTCCAAACAAAACAAAAACTGAGACTCATTCATGTCATTTTCGTCGGTAAACGGAAGTATCAACGAAGGAACGCTGCTTCCTGTTTTATTCCGAGATTTCAGAAATAAATGATGCCTTAAACTCTCCGAAGGAAAATAAAACGGAAATTTGCTTACTCTTGCATCAAGTTCTTTCTAGCTGATATAGCAGCAGTGATTCTGATTTTAAATTTATTTCTCATGAATTTTGGATTTGATATCTGCCTCACAAGCAACAGAATGGCGCCATGGTCATTGATTATTTATTTCAATGATTTATTCATTAAAATTATTATGTAAATTATTTAGTAAAATATTGTAAACATTGGGTAAACTATGAGATGTCAAGAAAATTTTCAGCGATAATAGAATTTATCTTAGTGATTAATTATCTTTCTAGAGGTGTTAATTTTATATTATATCATTAAGGGAGGTATTGAAGGTAATTGTAATTTTAAGAAAAATAATGCTTAACATACGAATGTTTCGGGGTATTAATGGTATAATCATGTATTATAAGTTACCCTTTAAACAATATTTCTCTTCAGAGAATGAGCTTTATACGTAAGCAACAAAACACTCCTTGTCCTTGCATTTAGCATTCGATTCAAAGAAAGAAGAGCAATTCATCTATATTTAATGAAAGACACAGCAATAGATAATGAATAAACATTCACCGTAAAGAACCATAGCATACCTCAAAATCAACAAGACTAAATAGTGCTTCCTGGAAAAATATTTTGCATCGATGAAAAAAATTTGTAAATTACCTAAGCTATATTGTTTGATACATTTGAGCAAAAAAGCAACCGAATTTTATCCGATAAAATCTGATTTTGTACTGACTACGTGAGACTACGTGAGACCTTACGATTGTATATCAGAAAAAGAATCCAGGTTCAAAAGAATTTACGAACTTTCATGTGATGGTTAAATATTGATTCTCATTTGCTATTCGAGCATTATGTTCCACTCCTTCGGAACGATGGACTTGTCAAGTCACGTTGGAAACGCAAAAACAAGTAAGATACTCTCTCCATGGATTCTTACGCAAACATAAAGAATTTCTTCATATATAAATTATACACAAGTTCGTGTCAATGGAATATTTTTAAACTCCAAAGTTTAAAAAAGAAATAAATAAAGATATGAAATTTAAATAATTTACATTGAGAAGAAAACCTCGAAGCACGAAGGGTAAAATGATTCTAAAGATGAGAAACCTATATTTGGTAATTGGACGACAAATTCAAAGGAAGCGCATAGAGGAATATTGACTAATTCATCACCTCTATACCATACTGGTCAACTCATCACCTGATGAGGTCAATTTTGATTCTAATTGTGATTGACTTTAGTAAACAAATTTACTGGAATATGCAGGCATTGATCAATAGTCTTATCTCTGAGATTTCTTTTGTATTTTGTAA
Organism: Pachydiplax longipennis; assembly: GCA_036926295.1. NCBI lineage: Eukaryota > Metazoa > Arthropoda > Insecta > Odonata > Libellulidae > Pachydiplax > Pachydiplax longipennis. Next base: position 27,749,213 of record JAVFKF010000012.1, read on the forward strand.
AATCTCCGGAGCTCTACAGTAAATTTAATGAAATTTTATATAATACAGAGTTCTCCTTAGCTAAAAATGTTAATTATAATTAAAGAATCACCATGAACTGCTCTTAATAGCTATTTTAGCAGGGTATCTTATCTCTTATCACCTTTCGGCGCTCAGAGTTTTATATCAGGTGCATCGGTGTAAAATCATTCAATGCTCTAATCCCTGTTAAGTATAAATTAATACGTTATTATAAGACCGTTCTTTAAGAACTTAGATACATTTAATAAAATGTGAAGTAAGGGTTCAGTTTTGTGTAGGGATTACCATACCTTCTGAACTTTATAATAGTATTTTTGGGGTTGAGAATTTGCATTTTAGAAAGGAAGTTCCATCACAGAGAAAAATCCGAGGGAGCAGCTAAGCGCTGAATAGCGTGAGATGGACGTATAATGGGCGTATCAAATTCTGTATTGCGAAAATCACAGTATCTCTCAAGGATATTGGACTTAGTAATCCATAACACGTTACGGTATAAATTGCAACAGATTAGGATAAGGAAATGCGATCGTATATGAAATATCTTCCCATGAATACGAGAATTTAGATGGAAATATTTTACCTTTGGGGATTCCATTTTTTTTTCTTCAAGGGGACCTTGGAAGCAGAGCTATTTCATATCATGGAATGAATACTAAGCTGAGCTGAGGATGACACTGACGTTCAAATATTGATATTTGGAGGCAATGTACGCCATGCCATTGAGGATTTTCTCATTTCTAAAGCAAAGTGGAAAGATTGAATGCAGGATTAAAAGCCCATACAACTAACAGGAAGTTTTAAACTCTCTACCGGCTGAGAAAAACTTCTATAGAGATTATGGGCAACACTGATGCTTCTATTGGTTTTTCTAGGGCCCGTTTCTTATAATAAACACGCGTTTCAATCCTAATTAAATAATCATGGTCGAGAACACATTCATTTGTGCGATTTTTATAATTTGAAAATTGTGTTTATAGCAAAGTCTTCCAGAAGTGACCAAAAGCGGATATGAATTAAGAAATAACAATTGCATTATAGTGAAACCAATAGGAAAAGTGGAATCATCCTCTATAACTACACAAAGTTGGTGTGTATTAAATTATAACTTTCCCTGAAGATTTAATGGCGTGAAATTTGTTCTCATGAAGATGGCTTTTATTTAACGTCATTCGATAACTGTAGTCATTCCTCGCCTTTCTAAAGCGAACCTGGGACCGCTTTTACAAAAGACGAGCTAATTAGCAATTTTGGGGTCTATATTGCGACTAAAGTTAAGTGCAGCAGTAGCGTTTTGCCTTAACAAATTTAAACAACAGTGTTATGAAAAACGTTAAGGAAAACTCGCTTGAAATTCTTACTGTTACTACAAAGATGTTTGGCTTGAAATCACGATGATTTTTATAAAATGGTGCAGTATTTGATCCTCATTAGTCTCATTTTTCATAAATCACATCCTTGACGATGGAAAGCATATCCGAGCTGTAGCAAAAGCTCTTAAATACAAAGGAAATCATTGCACGTGAAATTGTTTTTTTTAGAAAAATTTCCCAAAGAGAAACTTCATATACTTAATTTCTTTGAAAATAATTTCTTTGTGGCAAACACAACTTCATTTAGCTAACCATTCGACCGCGTTTTGGGTGTACGCTGTCAGGCGGCGTTTTCTTACAAAAGACATAACGATGCAAATTTAATCTCGGAAGAAAGTCTGCCTAATTGCGCAAGTGTATGCTCAAGAATTTTAATATGAATTTACTTCCAGGTTCTATTCTCAGAAGTAAAGAGGTAAGAAAAAATGGGGATAAAATACGAAAGTAAATGGCTCGGATCTTCGAAGTAGTATGAAGTGGGATTACTGAGAGTATAACTTACTTCTAGTAAAAGATCTCAAGGCAAAATCCAGATATTCTACTCAGCAGAAAGCCCGAGAGGGATTTTTTCTATCCGGATGCACTTACATTTAAGAGTTTTGCCAGAAATCGACCAATCCGAAAAATTGCATTCTTTAGCGATCCATATTTTGTGCAGCTTATAAAATTTTCCCCGTGAAGATATACCCGAGTTATAAAGTCTCTGAAGGAAGCACTTCCCATGGGATGAGAGGGAAAGGAAAGATGAATCGCCTGTCGTTCCCACTAGACTAAATTCTGACACATTTTCTCCCTTTCCTTTTATTCCGCTGGAGGAAGACAAGATCTACCTTCGTCACACACACTGTCGCTTTAAAGCCGATCGAACTGATGAATAAAACCATTCTTCCTTTTGTCTCCCTCCACTTTAATTTTCCAAATCGAATAAAATACTTAATAATATTGCTCCTCAAAAATATGATATATTGCTGAAATCTGCAAATCCCTGAAGTTATCAACGGAATTGAATTAAGTCACGTAGATAGTTCTCTTCCAGAGAAAGAGAAGATCAACAATTTGAAGACAAATAAAGACAACTTCAAGCATGTACTGTATCTCATGATCCATGGTAGGAATATTAAAGCTCTCGGTCCCATCGGACTTTAATCAGGTCTATCCTTCCTTGGGATATTAAAGTTTCATAAAAAGTCATTATGAATACAGAGGAGAATAAAAAGTCATTACGAATAGACAGAAGTGGAAAAGAGCGAGACAAACGACACTCAAACCCAGCTCTACTATTTTATGTACAGCTGTTCCAACCATCAAAATACCACGTCGCTATTTCTCTGTCTCTTTCTCTCTGGTAATTTATTGATTAGAATACGAGGTCTGTTCAAAAAGTTCCCGAACTTTTTTTATAGTGTGCCTCCAGTTGGTTATTTTTTAATCTGCCTGTAGGCGTTGTATCCGCGAAAGCTTCCCAAAAAACCACCTTCAATCACTTTGTCGACATCTTGATTTGTTCATTAGTTACGGATGTTTATGTGAACAGGTGATCGTAGAGTGCGGCGAAAAATCGGATCCGCGGAAATGAGCTCTTTGAAGGAGCAGCGTTCTTCTGTAAAATTCTGCGTGAAACTGTGCAAATCTTTCACGGAAACTTTTGAGTTGATTACCAAGGCTATTGGTGAGCATGCTATGAAACGTACCGCGTGTTATGAGTGGTTTATACGGTTCAAAGACGGGCGGCAATCAGTGGAAGACGACGAGCAATCCGGAAGACCATCAACGTCCACAGATGACCCCCACATCGAAAAAGTGAACGATCTCGTTCGTGCAAATTGACGTTTGACTGTCAGGGAGCTTGCAGAAGAGCGTGGCATCCCGATTGGTTCTGCTACGAAATCCTAACTAAAAAAATTGAGGATGCATCGATTCGAGGACAAATTCATGCCTCGCCTGATGACAGCAGACCAGGACCAACACGAGCAACTCGTGACTTTTTAGCCAAAAACAAGACCACTGTGCTTCTCCAACCACCCTATTCACCAGGCCTGGCTCCATGTGACATTTTCCTATTCCCAAAGCTAAAAACCCCGCTCAAAGGAAAAAGATTTGCCACTATTCGAGAAATAAAGAAAAATTCGACGGAGGAGCTTACGAACGGTCCGAAAGAAGCGTCCCAAGACTGTTTTAAATAGTGGAAATACCATTTGGATAAGTGTATACGTTGGAGTGGGGAGTACTTTTAAGGATACTCGGAGCAATAATTTGTAAGTGAAATATTTGTGCTGTAATAAATAAAGTTCGGGAACTTTTTGAACAGCCCTCGTACATCACCAGTGGAAGAACTGGGTTCAAGTCCCTGTCATGTCATTATTTCAATACTCCTTATTCGTGAGATTTAAGGGGCACCCCTCGAACAATGTTATAAACCTTCCCATCATCTATCGTATGGATGTTTGTATTGTAGAACTCCATCTCCTCGCGAATTTCGGAGGAACACAAGAAAAAAGTGAGAAGCATTATAAGGGCTTCAAATAACTTGGAGTCAGAAACTTTCCAAAGACTTGAGAAGCACCATCAAATACATGTCCAATTATATCTTCGTGAGACAGCGCAGAGCGAGGCCTCTGAGATGAACGGACCTTCACGGCGAATGATGGGCACTTCCTTAGATTGTAAAAGTAACTGGCGATTTATAATAACGCAAAAGCAATGATGTTCATATAGTTATGCTACTATCGATGAGAAGAAGATTTTTTCTCATATAAAACTAAATTAAATCAAGGTTTTCGGCCTCAGTTACGACGCCATTGCTACATCGACATCATACGGCCATTGGAGTGAATAACCAAATTAAAATTCAGCAGTAATCATTAATCAAACAGCTGTAAATGCAAACTGGATGGAGATAAGAATAATTATTTATGATATTTAAATAGTATCCGAATCAATCACGAGAGTGACTTTCTCGGACCATTTCATTGAATATTTTTGAGTCTATATTTATGAGAATCTGCCCTTTCGTCATTTTGTTTTGATGGAAGGAGACTTTTCGGTGGTATGCGTCACTGTCACGTCAGATCACGACGATCCTTCCTCGAATCTGTAGAGAGCGTAAGATGGATGCACTGCCTCTCCACGTCTCGGCTGATTATCATTACATTCTCATCTTATAGCACGGGTCAGGGCACTTTACGTTCAATTTATTTCGTGCCCTTTGGATCATTGCATTACTCTAAGCTACCAAACGTTATCACTGTCAAGAAAGATTGGAGTAATAATTGTCAGATAATGTGGTATGAATGGTGTCCAAGTATGGAAGCTTTTTCCATTAGTTTTAGGGTATGAGATCATAAACATTTACATTTACATATGTACGAAATTAAATTTTTTGCAAATATTTTTCTACAACTGGGAACTATCTTTCAATAAACAGAAATGCGGAGACGTTTTGTAATCAGTGAGAAATAATCATGAAGTGACTGGTGAATGTACATTTAGCTTTGTGTAACGTTGGTTGATATTTTTCCTTCCACATTTTCATCTACATCTACATAATACCCTGCAAGCCACCTTTCGGCGTGTGGCAGGGGATGCAAGCATAAACAACATAAACGCATGATAAAATACAAGTAAAATATAGTTTCATGTATTAAAATAAAGTATAATCTTTATTGAATCGTATGTTTAAGAAATTCTACAAGCTCTATCCATGAGGAAAAAGGGGCAGAAATCCGAACTTTCCTCCTAAAATTGCTGTGGGCGTGTTAAAAATTAAAGCAGACCCAATCGAGAATTCGGCCACTATCCGTGCTCTGGCGGTAGTTTGGCCCTTCGTTCTTCGGAATTCGTACTCGGGAAACGCTTGGGTAGAGCGGTTGAATGTATGACCTTAATATACTTTTCTCGTAGGTTTCCTCCAATACATTTATACACATTCACATCTACGATTTGGAGCAAGTTAATATTTGATCTGCGTTCATAAAATAGATTAATATTTGGTCAAAATGTGATTAGAAATATGCATTCTTATGACCAACAAAATATTTATTAAGAGTGAAGACAGAAAACCAGAACTCATCCTGATATATTATATTATAAATGTAGGGACTGTCGGAAATCAATCCTTGAGATCTTTCACTGATCCACTGGTATAAAGCTCACTCTGCCCTTGGATATTCGAAAAATCAAGTCAGGTTGATTTTTTATAATGAGCACACACCATAAGACATGTAGTTCCGTCCCTAATACAAAATTTATTTTGATGGTCTCTAATTCTTATTTACGCTCGTGGTATGAATGATAAAAGAATCTCTTGGTAAGAAAAAAAGATAACTCATGATTAATTGATTACATGATAAGTTTAATAATATGATTTGCAATTTAACAAATCTTTTATACACGAGCAATACAATGCAAAACCAGATCTTTCATAAATTGAAAGATATCTTTCTCGAACAACGAATGTGAACTAACTATAAATTTAACTAACATCAACACTTCCGTCTCATTGATTTTCATGATTTTAATTAGAAATATTTACATGTAATTAAACTGTAATTATAGTCAAACCTGATAAGAAAATCATTGAAAAACAATCAGGTCCAAGCTAAGACACGATAGTCTCCTGATTACCGCATTGGAAGGAACGGTGAAAGGCGTGGGAATAGAAAATAAGACTTAGATTGAAAAAGAGGAAGGAGAGAGTTAAGCCACCAATTCAGAGGAAATGAAGTGATAAGGGTAGGAGGACTTTTGGAACTGCAACTAATGAAACATCGGATCGTAAATCTTAAAATTAAACGGAAATATAAAAATATTACAGGAATTTTATAATTTTGCTTTCCTTTATACTTTTATACGATGCAAAGGGCTCTTATCGGTACAAAGCCTTCAAATGTAGGATCTCTTTTCAAAGAAATATACTTTTGATGATCTGCGAAATTATCAATTTGCCTAAGTAAACGGTTGGAGATCCATTCAGTTCCCTTTAACGGGAAAACCTCTTCTTCAGCCGGAAACGTCACCTCAATGCTTACTGAAAATGTCCTTTGTCGTAATTCAATTCCTAATCCCTTTCACTCCTTCAGATTTATAACATTGGTTTTGCAATTCTTTCGGAAAAACTGAGAAATCGAATCTTCCAATCGCCACAATCGACGGGACATTAAAAAGAGATCTGGAAAATGAGGTATGAAAGCAGGCTTTGAATGAGGGGGCGGGGAGATGCCGTCCGATAAGAACGGAAAGGGATCTAAGAAAACGAGTTTCTTTAAATGTCAAAATTCTGTCTGAATATTTCGGAGGAAAAGATTGAATTTCAAGGAGGAGGAGTGAAAAGCTGCCATCAAAATTAAAGGCTGAATGGAACGAAAATTTTATGAAAAGGTAGGAATCATCAAAGAAGAGACTGGTCTAAAAGTTCCCCTTGTTTTTCAATTTCGGTTCCTTGCTATCAAATTTTGACATGAATCCAGCACAGACGTTCTCTCGATTTTCATTATCCTGAATATTAAGATACTACCTTCGTTCGGCTTTATATGTTTTCTCATTAAACTTCTTCATATTGAAAATACGAAGGTGAAGAGATAATATTCACGACTAAACCGAAAATGAATTTTGAAATTTAATCACTCCACTGTACTACTTCTGTGGAAGGCAGAAATGTGCTAGCCGAGAATCCCACGAATGTACTCGATGGGTATTATCTTTTTGCACCATTGGGCTGCACGTAATTCAACAAATTTGACGCTAATGTCATTTTATTGAAGTCAAATTTGAATCACGAATGGCGATTCAGTTAGAGTTCAGCACAAAAAAATCGTCAAGCTAAGCCGGTGTAAATTCCAAATTAATTAAGTTTTTTGAGCTATGTATTTTTTTGTTATTTTCGATGGGATATTGCGTAATTGTTTCCGCCATCGATTTGAAAATATAAACTCCAACTCGATTTCCAGATAATTTGCATGGACCTATTCCTAATCGAAACGCGACTTCACAAATTTGGGCGATCTTCATTTCCATTTCAATTTGAGAATGGCGTCAAAAATCGGTGTCAATAATCTTTGTTTGGAGACTCAAATGTTCGTAAATAATCTCGGAAACACCATAATCAAAGACAAATGCTGGACAGGTTTTGCAAAATAAATCCATTGAAACGATGATACCCTTATGATGTTATTTCCTTCGTGTTTCAGCACTGTTTAATTCGAGAACATTTCCCATAAAAATATTAAGCGTTTATATGGCATAGATATCCTTGTAGGAATATGATATTAGTGTAGCCGAAAACCTCAAAACCCTTAGGAAGAATTTCATTCTTTCACTCCAAAATATTGTAGGCTTTCACGTGATATATTAATCAGTTTTCTAGTTTTTCCATCCTATGGTACAAAAACGCAGATATGGTATCAATTTTACTGAGCTTAAATAAAATTTTGGACCCACTTTTAGACACCGTAGAGGTTTCATATCCGTTTACCTATTAGTAAAGGGAAACTTTAATAATTAAAAAGTAAGGCTCACTCCAGAGATTTGTAGCTAACTATATTACCTGCCTCACTTCCGCTTCTCACCGTCAAGGAAATTTATTTAACATTTTTAACTCGTTTACATTTCGATACACAAGCAAAGACAGGCCTTTAAATAATTAAGCATTAGGTCGAAGAACTTTGAAACGAGAAATTTATCAAAATTATCTCTTTTACCTCTGATCGCCGGATTGCTCCACGAAAACTGATTTACAGAAATTTAGATTCAATGCTAAAGGATTAAAACACACCCTAGGGGCAATAAATAACTCTACATGTACCAGTATCTCATTTTAAAACTCTATTTAATTATTGAAACAATTCCCGCAGCACCATTTCTGTTAGCCGAATAAGGAAGAATTTCCAGTTTAAAAACTACCATCAAGTGCAATGAAAGCCAAGTGGTTCTTTAATCAAGCATCACTATCCTATTCTAGAGGTATTCAGAATCTGAATCATATTAGTAGAAAACGTCACTGGGAATTAAAATTAATCCTATCAATCCTAGACGAATTGAGGATGGAATTTTCCAGCTTCCTCTTAAATCTTTGGGTTGGTAGTAAATGAGAAAAAATCGCAGACATTGGAGGGAATGAGGAAGCCATTGGGAGAACCAGTTAATTTTGAACTTTCCCATTTTTCGTCCGCACTCGTTTGCAGATTAATGGTGGATTCGGATTCCTTATTTATTTGGTTCACTGAGGTTATTCATTTCATAAATTTCCTCGTTTAATTTATCATTGGTGGCTATCTTTGTTGACCAGGGCGATAATTCTTTTGAAGGTTCAGCACTCGAGGAATATTCCCTTCCTCCCCAAATTTTTCCAATATAAATTTTTACTTTTGTGTTAAATTGATTTATAAGTAGGTTAAAAGTATGCAATTATGAAAAAGTTTGCTCTTATCCATATAATGCATCGTTTGTTTCACAAAAGAGATCTTTTGCGCAATTCAGTATATTTAGATTCGAATGAGGAAGGAGAGGAGAGAATGAGGAGAGCTTTATGTACTATATATTCCAGGGATTCCGCTATCCTATTTAAATCATGACGTCTTTTTTTATCAGACTCACAGTTGGTCCAATTTTATCACTCTAAGCGATTTAGTCCTCTAAAAAGAATTTACGTAAATGCATGCAGAAGAGTGATACGGCCTGGCCCTAACCTACATGTGGTCAATTGGTTAATAAATTAATTCATTTAACATTATCCTGTTTGTGATCATTGATCCGTAAAGCGTATTGAGGAATTAAAAGAAATTGAGGGGCTGATGACCAATGCATTCAATGACCTATTTTTAATAATATAATCCGTTCGTGCCTGCACTAAAATCACAATGTTAACTCATTTTCCAAAGAATTTATCTTCAAGGATCCTATTTTTTCTATCAACTGAATGGCACGAGAAAAAACAAGCAAATTAATTGATATAATGACAAGAGCAGAGTAAAATGATGCTTATTTTGAATTCACACTTGTATCCCGTGTGTAATTCAAAACTTGAGAAATTCGGTAGTTGCAATTTCAGATACATCTACAACTATGCGTTCGGCAGATGGTACCAAATTTGCGGCGCGTTTAACTTTGGTGAAAGCGGTTCCGGGTTCGATACCCGGTGGGAACCTTATATTATATTACCTTCCCCGTCGATGCACTTAAAAAGATCCCACCAAATATGCATATGATAATTATGTATCACAAACACAAAGTAAGAGAACTACATTTACATTCAAAGAAAGAAACACATACATTGCGAATAAAGTATATAGATTGGACAAAATTGATTAGAGTCATAGTAAGCAGGTCGGTCATTCAATAAGTGTAGCACAGCAAGATTATCAAATTATTTACTTATCTAAAACCTAACTACTTATTGGAAAGGAAATATAACAACAGATATAAATGACTATATTATATTTTTAAATATTTTTATACAAGGAACACATATAACTCTTAATATATGAACTATATTTTCTCATCTAGAAAAAAAGGCGCATTTTTATTGGAACGGATATATGCATAAAGAAATTGGTGTTTCCGGAATACGCTATTGAAAAAAAGATGCGATAGAAACATATATGCTACAAGTTTAAACACGTTGTAGTGGCATTTACATGATGATGAATAATTTTACTATGGGATGTAAAATGTGAGTTTAATAACGTAGCTTTCACACCGAGCTCAGCGTGCCATCGCGAAATACTTTGAATTCTTCCTAAATATTCGCTACTAAGAGACAAAGTGTAAAGTTCCATCCTTAAAGGAGATATGGTTTAATGCTCCAAAAGGGAGTTAAGCCCATTTGGTGTAAAATATACAAACTTGATACTAAAGTGAGGGTAGAATTTAAGCCAAAATAGATGGGAAGTTTTCGTGGCTGTTGTGGTTTGAGTTAAGAATTAGGAGAGTGAATATTGATGGAGAATCAATTTACTAAAACTAGGCGATCACTTAATACCTACCTCCATTCATAAATATTCGAATATAACCGAAAGAGAAGAGAAGATTTTCAAGTTAGTATTCAGTATTTTTGTGATCAGAATATCAGAAGATACGTATTATTGGTTACCTTATAATTAAGTAATTTAGGTAATTGGCTGATTCTTGTGTTCCTATGTAATAAGTATAATGAAATTTTCGTTTTCCGTTCATACTTTTAGCTCTAGTAAAAAGATTATAATGATTAAATGAATAGACTGAATGATAAACGTCACAATTCAATTAAAAACCTACCTAACAATGACAAGTATAGAAAACAGCATAAATGCTTGAAAAATTAATCAAAATTAAATCAGAGAAGCAAAAAATACTGAAATAGGAATTTCTATTGAAAATCCGTTTGTTAGAGATTGATGGATAAGATCTCTTTCAATAGAAATAGAAATTTTTAAAGTGCTTTTACAGATGAGGTCTTTTCGCACCATTTAGATACTATCGGGAAAAGAACTCGGGACCGCTTTCAGCAAAGGCAAACACATGGCTACCTGGGTGCCGATAAGATCTTTTTCCGTGAGAATGTTTGATTGCAAGCTTTATAGTACGGCGATGTGTTTCAAGATTGGAACACCATTTTTGGCATAATCCTAACATGAAAGTCGGGACCATTCTCATTAAATTGTATCACATTCCCCACTAATTTGATATGAGTCGGGAGATCAAATATCAGAGAGTTAATTGACGGGTATTGCATGTTATAGGATAATTCCAATGGCATTGATTGGTCTATTTTGGAGAGTTCAGATCCTGAGGATGATCAAAATGGATCAATACCATTTTCTAACTCAACGACTTGAGAAAGAAAAAAACGCCTAAAATGAGCATACCATGTAATGGATAACCGAATTAGTGTAAAAGAGATCGAAAAAGGAGAAAAAGATATAATGGTATAAATTAAAAAAGTTAAACGGACATATGAAAATAAAGATTGGAAAATTCGTTACATGATTGACGGTAATTATTTAGAAAACACTTAAATAAAATAAAAGAAAGCATTTGATGAAACTCCTCTACTAGAAAGTGACAAGGATAGAAAAATAAATTATTTTAAATTTAGATAGTCATTTAAATTGAAAATTGAGATTATGCAGAAAGTCCGAATACACAAACTCATAATGTGTGATGGATAAAAATAATTTAAGGTAAAGAAACACCCTTTTCGTCTTTGATAATTATTTTAGGAAATGTATGATCCTCTATAAAGTCCCAAAATATATGGCCATTTCAAGCGATGAAAAGAAAAACCGAAATAAATTTGTTTTCAATTTTTGTAGGTGAACACGGAGAGCTTTTCAAAATGCAATTGAAAACTACTGTTCCATTTATAGACTCTAACGTGAGTTCCGTTTCTTAACGTCGAAGTTTTACGCTGAAATTTCGCCGACTTTAATTTTGTGGACATCTCTCCTTTAAGTATGCCTTTAGAGAGAAAAATGCGGGCATAACCGTATTTTACGGTCTAATTTCCTGAATCAGAGGAGTTTCATTTACGGCTCCCAAGTTTTAAGCACTCTTTCATCGAGACTGTAAACTTTTCAAAAAAGACGAAATAAAAACTCTATAACTGAGATTTTATCTGCGCGATTTATACTTTCCTCATCATCTAATCCGTCGCTGAAACGATTGAAAACTTCAATTTTACACCCCAACAGGAAAAAGAAAATTCTTCACACTCAAATATCCATTTTTGTAGTTCGGCACTTCTACTTGGGAATGATTTATGTGAGCATATATACAATTTTCATATATTTTTTCATATTTTAATATTCTCTAGATTATGATTTAAGTAGAAAGTATATGAAGAAATCGTAGTCTTTTTAAGGCCAAAAAAGCATATTTATTCATTTGATATTTTTTATTGTGTACTAAGACTTTAATATTTTAATCCTTCATCAGTAGTTTTTCTGTTTGATATTTCTTCCTTTAACATTCTTAACAGTTTTAAATTTAGGATGTTTCTTGGCATATTTAGAATAATAATCTCCTTTGAATTTTATTGTTTTCTCTTTCTAAGTCAATTACGGGAATGTGTACAATAAGCAATTTAATTTTATTTAATACTTAGTGCTGCTTCTGTGATTACCATATCATAGACAGTTTTTCTTTACATCTTTTAGCTTGCACTAGTAGGCTTCCGCAGGGTTATCACACTCCCCTATTTTGTGGGTGTTTTCCTGCTGGGAATTTTTTTCCTGAAGATAATACCTCAGGTATTTTGCATCCAAATATTTCCTTTATTTTTATTTATTAATACATTGTCTATGATTTTAGTAATATCAATGACGATTGGTTAGAATGAACAAGAGACTTCAGTCTTAATCCTGCTTCAATAAAGACCGGCAAGACTTCCGTGCAGATTGTTTTACGAAACTGAGATTTTATTAGCTGTAACGATACGTCATCTTCATCATGGTCACATAGCTGCGATGAAAAAGGAATCGATACCTACCTCTTACTTGTTAAAGCATAAACAATACCCTAATTTATATCGTTAAAATTTGTGTACCTGATTCTTAGTAAAATTCGATTATCCGATACGATAAGCAAATGATACTTGATTAATGATTTCCAATTCTCGCTGATTTTTCTAGCGTCGAGATTTTTTTGCTTCTATGATGATCAGCTTTTTCTTTAATTTCAGAAAATTTTGATTGAAATACCGTACTACCTAGAGAAATGGATCGACTTTCTTCAATACATAATGCGGGAGAATAGAATCACATCATTAGTTCAATTATCTTTTAAATAACTCATTTCTATACATGTAATAACAATTTATTCATGATCAACAAAAGACTTGGTTTAGTCCAGAAAAATGTCAGAAGGTAGCGCCTGCAACAACTACAATTAGCAATGCTTTGCGCCTTGAACGTATGCAATTTTTATTACGCGTCTGCATTATTCTGGCCTATCAATCAGGCGACGTCGTTAGACCGAAATTTAAATTTTTGCAATATCTTTTTCCACAACTGGGAACTATGTTTCAATAAACAGAAATGACGAGACGTTTCATAATCAGTGAGAAGTAATTATGAGGTGACTGGTAAATTTTACACTTGGCTTTGTGTAACGTTAGTTGATATTTTTCCTTCAATAAAGTTGCCATAGCCACATTTGCATCTACATCTACATAATACCCTACAAGCCACCTTTTGGCGTGTGGCAGGGGATGTAAACACCGTACCTTAGGGATACTCATTTAGTTTGTTATTAAAACGTATCATTCGTGGAAAGAATGAGAACTTAAAGCAACTTGTTCTAGTATATTTTTCTCTTATTTTATGCCAATCGTCGAATCGGTTTAGGTAGCAAGGGATCACAAAATACCAATTACGTCTTCTGCGAATGTGTTTTTCAAACAATCGCAACCTAGCTTCTAGTTTTTATTTCTTTCAAGGAATTCCCAATCTGTGCATTTTTGAAGAATTTTGAAAACAAATCGCTCTCTTAAATTATTGGATTAGATAGGAGAACTGAAGCTTGACCTGTAATAGTCTCGCTTTCGTCCACAATCCACAAGAAATTTATTCATTTAACGAGGATATTCATTAAATGAAACTTAGAAATTATAAAAACCAGAGTTAAATGAAGTGTTAAGAGTATTACATGTTTATCTTATCAACAAGACTCAGCTGTTCATGAGTAAATTACATATCAGCTCAGAAAACTTAGTGATAAACACATATTTTTCGTTACAGCTCTTTTTATTCCTTTCGCGCACACTGTTGGACAGAAATGTGACGCATTCGCTACATTTCCCATGATTTCGGGGCAAAATTTCAAATCCCACCCCATTGATTTAGCACTACGTTGTTGGGTGTAGGCATAACACGTTTCGTCACGGAACTTCAACGGAAGCTTCTGTGATTAGGCCCCGAAGCATACCAATTTGGAAATCGGAAAATGTGTATGGTACAAAGCTTTACACAATCAATGAATGTCGTCCGATTCTCGAAATGAAACGTGGAACTGAAAAGGTAATGTGTCACATAAACGCACCGAACACGCTTCAGAGATTTCGGACGGAAGGGATTCGAATAAAATTTGTCTCTTGACATCAGAATTCAGATTCAAAATAAAACGACCAAATTACGTGTTTTGATCCAAACCCCCCCAAGGTGAAAATGTCAACATTTATGATGAAATGAAGTGTTCGCTCACTGAGAAACTATTAAAATACCGCTTTCATGGACACCAAATGTAATGATAATTTTAAACATGTGTTAATAGAATATATATGTATTTTCAATTCATTATAAATTAAAATTTCCCTATAAATAATCTTCAATCAATTTATAAGTTGAACGCAAGCCACAATATAATACCTTTAAATTTAGACATATTAATTTTTTATATTTCGTTTTCAGTTAATTAGCTCAATTATTATCATACAAATCACTATTAACGTGGAATTATAAATGAAATATTGGTCTAAATGTTTTCTTCTATTTCTGAAGATAATCGTGCTAATTATGATTTATTCACCACATTTCATCATTTCACACTGAAAAAGTTATATATTGATTTTCTGCTAAATTAAATTCTATCAGTTACAATTAAATAATTTCAACGAATAGATTAATCAGAACTTCGAATTTAAAAACACGCGGCAAACAATTGCACCAATTCATTTCGAACCTTTATGCAATCAAACCAGAAATTATATAGGGTCACAAAATAAATAAAATTATATCATACGTGCCTTTCTCCAAAAAGTTTGTTATAAACGCAATTGAAATCAACTTAGCTTAAATTTCTAAAAATATTAAAGTTATATAGCATATTAGAACCGCTACAAGTTAGAGCTACATCACCTCCCCAAGGATCCACTCATGAAGGAATCAAAATTAATATCCCAGATGTAGAAATCTCCTACCAAGGACATCATTATACTTTAAGGCTTACACTTCACTATTATAAAATTTCTATATCTGAGGAACATTTGATTTCAGACTTCATTAATATTCTGCGTCAATATATTCATATCACACATTTTGTGAATGCATGTCTTTATACAACAGTCTCAAAGCAAGCACAGTCTTTTCCCAAACGAATCCTTTGCTAAGAGGTTTTTAAATATTAATTTATTCCTCAAATCGGCTTAATACCGGGCAAACGGGGAAAGGATAAATGAGGGTCCGAGGGAAAGAGGGAAAAGGAAAACTAGCAACGATAAGAACTGTGTATGGTTAGGCGACATTTGTACGTGATTTATTTCCATTGCTACAATTCTATTAGCATACTGATAATAATTGTATTTAAAACTTCAGCCTTCTTCACTAAGCTACTTTATCTAAGTGTCCATATCCATATCGGCTTCAATTCTTAGCTTCAAATATATTCTTTACTGTACTTGTACTTCTATCTGAAGTTTAATTCATAATTAAAGGAAAATTTTACGTAGAATTGCAAAGTATAATAACATTTTCAGTACTGAAATCTTTTTTAAAGATTAAGAAAGTATTTGATAGGAACAATTACTCTTTTATAATTCTTTAGAACAATTCTTTAGAAAACTAGAAACCTATGGAAGAGAAATAGTGAAAAATACTGAGAAAGCTGAAATAAAGACTTTTCCACCACCCAGTAGTATGCTCAAAATGACTGTGTAATTATGCTTAATCAGGAAATGACTTGATTGCAACTCAATCATTTTCTTTCACAAACTATATTTGGGTCGGAAAAATGATAGACAAAATATAATCATTTACATTTTATATTCACCTGATACATTAAGAAACCTAACTCTTGGAATTGGGAAGTGATTCAATGGAAATGGTGCTTCCGAAATGAATGAACAGTACCTCTAAGGGTGATTGCCCTCTCAAACCCATTTCGAGTAGGGCTTCTAACCTAATGAATTAATTAGTCCCGTCCCTTCGAAAGAAATACGGAAATGTCTTGGCAGCTAATTAACGTATTCTGTGAAACTTTTAGAGTACCCGAAGATTATAGAGTGGTTATTCGAGGAAGGATTGACTGGAAGCAATCAGAAATTTCATCCTTTTGTGCGAATCGCTTCATTGAATGAGCCTCCTACGCACGGACAGAGATTAAAGACAGTATAAGAATGAACCGATCTTTTTCCACTCTAGATCCCTCTTCATTTGCATCTAAATTTAAGCTGCAGCATCCGGTAATAATAGGACTTCTTCCACCATTCGTCCGTAATGTATATCTCCGTGGGTCTCGACGGGCCAGAATTATTCCATTGGAAGTTGAATCAAACTCTTCCACTGCCCTTAAATGAGCTCGTTGAAAGTTCTCTACGAGTTGATTGCGAGAGACTGGAAGTTTATTCCGGGACTTGCATAATGTTTCAGCGGTTGCAAGCAGGAAATTTTATCGTCTGTGAACTACAAGCGGCGTAATTTTATCCGTCTGGACTCTGAGGTGCGTTTGAAGATGTTATTAACTGGCTTTGTTCGCTCGCTGTGAAATCGAGAGCTCGAGGACGTGAAGAGATTCAATCAGCTGGAAGCAAAGAGAATCCAAATCCATATCTTTGTATAACTAGTTTCATAAAATGAAGCTCAGAAAGGAGCATTTCTGTCGTGATTTCGGCAGAAGGCATGTTATTGAATTGCAACAATTTTGGAGCTTACTCTATCTTTATGAATTTTGAAGCCGCCTTGTCTTATAACGTTAAATAGAAAGCATTGCTGTATATTTGTTTATAGGTATACAGTATTTCTCCTGAATCCATCTTCTCTGGAGTGCATATATAGTCAATAAACCTTTTTACCAACATACTACGTATATCTCTACATGTATTTCCAAGAGGAAAAATGTCTCCAAGGTATTATCAATAAAAATGGAGAAATTTTCCCTTTTAACACGTATTCATTCTATATTTATACATCGTAACATGTATAAATTAAGATCATCATTCTTCAAAAATAATTTCAGACACACTTCTTGAGTCTCTGAAGCGGTTCAATGATTGCGAAAGATTCAGTTATAGATGAACGAATTAAAAAATTAAATGAATGTGAAAAAACAAAACATAATCTCTTTTTCAAATACATATAATTGTTGAATGCGCAACCTTTCCCTTTAAAGTGCTGGGTAATTCTTGAGAAATAAAACTTGTGTATTGAAATTGAATTGCTTCGCGTCTTTCTACGTAAAAGGCTCGTTTTACTATACACATACCTAGTAAATGTGCCGGTTCCGCTGGCCGGTTAATGCGAAGCCAGTTAGAAAGAAAAATTAGACTAAGAAACGATTTTTTATACTTAAAAGTTACAATTCTAACCTAATCTTCATGCTAAGGGCAAAAGAAGGGAAGGAAATTAAAGAGAAGATTAACTTTATAGAAAAACATATATCTCACGTCATAGAAACGTAATCCGTAATCTTAATGTATAATACATATATTACGATTCCATGAGTATATTCTCACTATTTTCCAAAGGATTTAGCAGAAATCAGTAAGTAATGAATTTAGAGAGGTAATAAAGAACTTATATATACATGTAAGACTTTGAGTGAAGGAAGAACTGTAATGAGATAATGATGCCAATTTGGTGATAATTTTTAACGACCGATTAAAAGAGAATATTAACGAGGATGATTAATCAACTGGACGGTAATAATATTACTGCCTTGGTAGCGATATTATTACTATAAAATAAATTTACGACGAAAAATATCAAATTTTCTTCAATACGTAAAAATCTTCTGACTCCATTTCGATCTTTTATTCAATGTAAACATGAAACTTTCATATAATCGTTGTTTCAATAGAAGTTATTTCATAAATTGAAAATAAATACGTTAGCAAATCATTCCATTCGGCCGATTCGGCCTGAAAAGTAATGAGAAGTATTCACGTAGTTAGTTTTGTAACCCAAAATTGGATATCAAACTCCAGAGGGAAATTTCTGTCCAATTAAGACGAAAAATATGTAATAATTCGAGCGTTTTGAAGAGTGACATTTTTTAGAAAGAACCAATAATTGAGTAAAATCTTTGCGTTCGCCCTCTTAGCTGTTTCGCCAAAGCCAAGCGAGGATGTGTTTCCTTAATGAGCATTTCGTATTCACAAGTTTGCGTTAAATCACAGCGTATTATCCAAGGAATAGATTTCCAGTTGCTTCTCTCGTAATGATATCTGGGCCAAGAGAATGTAATTGCTAGAATTTCGTTTGAGCTTAACTCTATCTCACCAGCGCGGTTGATATTAAAGTTTAACGATTCTTTACCGCTGCTCTGTTAATCTTCTCATACGCCGCACACGAGACATATTCATAAGTAACGTTATTTCATGCGCAGTTTTTATTTTTTTATTCTTTATGACGCGGCGGTGAAGAATATTTTCCGCGGGTCAAAAATATTCCTCAGATTACGGACTCCAAAATTTATCCGAGCGGAAAAATGGGCGGATTTGGCCTCGGTAATCAAGTCCTTCAATGGTGTGTAAAACATAAAAGTATATTTGAAGCATATTTTCAAACCCCAAATCCACCGAATGTCTATATTGCGTGTCTATTTAATTAGAAAATGAAATATTAGATTTAGCTTGACCTGAGGAAATGCCCTGTAATTGGTAAAAAAATTTAGAAGGACCAAAATCATTTTCGGAGAGAGAATATTTTACGACGTTTAAGGCCATGAAAAAATTTGGTAATTAGGGCAACGATGAATGGAAAGGTGATTTATGCGACGCCTATCAATACTCTTCCCATTATAATCTTTTCATTATCTTCCCACGGATGGAAATATTTAACTCATTCACATGAAACTTAATCAGCATTTTTTTTTTTAGTTTCAGTACTCAGTGGACGATTTCTACAAGGTTGTTCTCATTCAGGAACAATAGCTCGTGAGACAATCACTTCCCAGACAACTAATAGCGTGGCAGTTATTTCTGGAGCGCCTTTTACAACTTTCTGCGAGAAATTAAAATTATATTAATTATAATAATAATCTCGTAATCATATTCACTTTTCTCCTTTGTTCATTTTCCGGAATGCAAGCTTTTCTTCATTCACTCAGCTTTTGATAATTATAGAAAGCAGAGCGAATTCAAATATTCATTTTCGCAAATGATTTGTTTCCACATATATGTACATAGAAAAAGTGCAGAACGTAACCATGTATATGAAATGAACGAGTAAAAAGGGACAGAAATACTTGGAACAGAATTCTCATAGAATCTCTAGAAATCCCTACCCAGTAATTGGCCGAATTGCTAATGATACATTGAGGAGGCACCAGCGTGCAAAATCCCACTAAACTGAAGCTTACTGGCGAGAGATTCTCCGACGAGAAATAATCGGCTGGCAATTGTCCGTACACGGTTTTAGTAAGTACTATACGCAGAACTTTGATTCTCCTTAATAAATGTTACGAAGGAAATGAAGGACAAAAACTTTACATCTTTTCTGTAAAATCTCATTACAGAATATATAATAAAAGTCGGATAGTATTAATATTGAGAAAGAAATAATACTAACATTATTTATACAAGCAATTTCTTTGAAAGTCTGTTTTTATGAAAGTTTTACCGAAATAACTTCTCCTATTATTGCTCCGAAATTTTCCAATAGAGCCCATAGAAGAGCTAAATCATATTACTTGAGCGAAGAATGGAATTCGCTGATGTGGCCCCTTCTTTTCCTCGACCCTTGGATCGATCGGCTGCATGAGCATTCTCTTCTGGAAGCTACTATGTAAGAGACGCTCTCATCTATTCTTAATGAGGGCGTTTCAGATATTCAAATTCTCTTCATGTGCAGGAACCTCATTAGCGTAGATAAACGACATCATGGAAGATATATGCTCATTCTTCATATCTTTAAGTTCCACGAGCAGTCTTATCGTTATGCACTCAAGAGTAATATACTTGAGGAGTTCCTATTCGTTATAGTGCGCGTATAATTAGTCACTTACGAACTGTATGTTTAGTCACATACTTGGTAGTAGTTGTAGATTCAGGGAGGGAGGAATCAGATGCCTTATGAATAATTTGATATATATAGTAGTTATATATTCCATTTTTTATCTTATTTCATCACCGCATCAGAATGGTTAGATTAAAATATGTGGAAAATTACATATTTTATTTATTTTAACATGGCTACCCATGGATCCACGAATATTGCAATGATTATATCAGTTGATAAAAATAAGGGAACAGCACCTACTCGCTGACAGCAAATTCAGTTTTCAATCTCGTATATCGGCATATTTTTAGTGTTTTCTTTGTATTCTCAGCAGGAAGAAAATATTTACTACATTCCATTCGAATATAGAGTGTTTTATTTAGAAGAGAAAGGGGTATGATAACAGTAAAGGAGGCAGAATAGCTACATTTGATATCAGATTCCTATAAATTATTATGAATAGAACATTAAAGATGGAGATCATCTATACGAGCCTTTTTCCTATCTGGCTTCGTATGTCTTTATAACATGTGCAAAAAGAATGGGTAGAGCGTGAGAAAAATCTTTGTAACTGAAGGTTGGTAAAGAAAAAAACCCAAGTTCAGGGAAAACATCCACGAAGTAGTGGGTGAAAAAAAACCGCAAAAACATAGTAAAAAAACGAAAAGGCGATATGTAATATGGCAGAGTCATAAATTATATTTTTACCTCGTCCAGATGAGGTGGAGGAAAAAGTAAAGATAATTCGATGACTCCGACTTTGAGATATTCCTCAAGATGGGTTCACAGAATAGCGAAGAAAGTTTGAAGCAAAAGTCAGGGAAAACACGACCTTGGTTCCAAACTAGTGAAAACTACAAAAACTTTTGGGAGAACCGAGGTGAAGATTACTTCACCTAGGATGAGAAAGTAGTTCTGAAACCTGGGCCTTTCTTTTTCTGATAGGATTTACGAAAATCGAGTTTCGTTGGCACTCCTTGTTTTTTTAATCAAATATCTGTGGCTGAGGCAAAAAATACTCAAAAGTTGACCTTTTCCTATTTTTTATCTTTTTTTATAATTTACTGCCTTAAAATTTTCATGGTCAATATTCTTAACTTGCTGCTTAGAATATCTAGAAGCGAATCCGCGGTTTTCAAATAAAGAATAGAATCCAATAACAAATAGGTCAACTAAGGATCAATGAGGGATAAAATGTGTACAGATTTCTTTAAGGCTAATGGATATAAAGGATATATCACGTTGGTTTGGATTTAGAATTGCGGTAGCCGAATGATAATGATTTCATGTTGATGGTTTGTGTGATATTTAAGGGAATGGAATGACGGGAGAAAGCTCGTGAGATTTAGTAAATGAGATTCTAAAGGAAAGGAACGCACGAAATTCAAACTCTAAATGAGAGTATAAAAACACGAAAATGAGTTCATGAAGCGAAAGACATTGTTTACATAATCAACATCTCCGTCCTCTCTTGATTCGCCTTGTCTCTAATGCGGTTACTTTTGACTCCGTTGTATACGATGACTAATTTTGTGAATATCTCTGATGTGTTAATTCTAGCTCTGATAGTGAGATCTTAGTCATAAGTTTCGTCTTAGGGTCGAAAATCAATCAAAGATTCACTGAGTGGTATTTTATTTCGTCCCAATCTCATGTTGCAAATTTACTGAATAAACCAAGTGGCAGTGTAGTGTTTCGTTGGATATTGTATTTGTAGTTTGGAGAGATAGTACTCTGTGACGACCTCTCACCTTTGATTTTAAACAATAACATATCCCTGATTGTCTATCTGGCAGAAGATTGCTTCACTGTAGAGTGTAAATAACCAATCTATTTCCTACGTCTATTTGAAACTAGATGTACAGAATTATACACGTTGAGGTACTGTAATTTGCTCCTTTCAACGAAAATATTTTCAATTTTTTTCAATTAAATTTCTATTTCAAAGTTTCAATATTGGATCATGATATACTTCAATTTCGCTTCATCTTTAATTTTCGTAAACAAATTTTTAAATTGTAACCAATTAAAATTAAAATGATGGGGCAAATGTATGTTCTTGAACTGAAGTTAGTGGTTGCAAACCTCGTAGGGAGCAAATTCTGTTCCTGAAATATCTGAATCCCACCACTGGTGAGAATCCATTCAAAGCTTGAATAAAAGCAAGCAGTTGATGATCTGTACAATACTTGTACATGATTTGCGCTTTTTACTAAAATTCCAGCAATTGAGTATCGTGGAAAATCACTTGCAATCCATGATGCGCTTCTTCCGACGTGCAAATGAGCAATCGAAGGTCAAGTGCGCAGTAAATAAGAACGAGGTTATGCATGCGGAAAGGTCGAGTCGCGAAATGACCGGCGATCGATGCCATTCGCTTTATCGCATCCATGCCGAAAACACCACGCAAAATGGAACTCGTCTCCAGCGATTCTAATTACTCGCGAAGCTTTTGTGAAATCCTCTGGGATAATCGGAAAACCGAGATGCTCAATTTTTCCCCGTAGAGAATCTATTCAGGATTTTTACGTACGAGACATCACAGACGAATTTCTCCTGGAAAGAGACGCTCACGGCGAAAAACTTCATTACGAAAAACTCGCTTCGGAGAACCTGCTCCACGTTCATAATAATCGCATATTTTGGATTCCTTTGGAAGGAATCAGACTGTGAAACGAAGAAATACGTTGAGATGTGCCGGAAGTTGAACTATCCTTATTGTGAATGGATGAATTTTAAAGGGCGAACGCTCCAGATTCTATTCTTCTTCTGGATATCTTGATTATCGTACAAATGTAAAAGAAATACTAATGAATTCAACCTGTTCACCGTGTTCCTGTGAACCTGTGTTCAAATCCTTTATAATCTTATACCAAAATATCATTTTCCAGCAAAGAATTTGGGATAAACCTTTAATAAGTGAGTTTCATGCACAAACAATTTTGATCTTTGAAGGAAATTTTAATTTAAATAAAGACATATCCAAAATATGTAAATCCGTTAAGGAGGTAACATTTACCAATATTCTCATATAAGGCTAAATTACTGCAAGTTTTCTTCATTGCAGATATAAAGAAAAATGGCGGGACAGCGGATAATTATGGGGGACTCATTACTCATAGAGAGATTACTAAACTACTGCTTGTAAAGTACTTGATATTAGAGTATCAGGAGAATTTACTGACTAATTTTTAGCTAGACAATAATATTAATTTTTGAAACTAATTGGACGAAAGTAAATCCAGAAAGTTTCATTGTTTAAAATATTGAAATAATGTATTACCGTGACTGACAGGTAGAAAATAACTTAAGGGAAAAGACATCCATAAAAGATGAAGGGAAGAGACAAATATTGTACGAGTTCCAGGTTACTAAGGTCAGCTATACATCACCGAGCTTTCATCGCGGCAAAAACATGATGAGGTGATCCCATATTTCTGAGAGACTGCGTCAATTCCAGAGATGTTTTTGAAATTATTAAGACGCAAATTCAATTATAAATTCCCATTGAAAGGGTTCCCACTGAGTTGAGCACCTGCTCAAAAGATGAAACTTGGGTACATTGAATACACCAGAGGACTAATTCCACTCTTCATGAACTAATTAACTAACTTAGCATTTGATCTTTAGGGGAGGAGTTCTGAGAAAATTACCAGATCTAAAAAACATGCAAAGAACCCATCTAAAATTCGTACATTTTTCCATTTCAATCCGGTATATTCAAACCAGTAATTTTAGTATTCACAAATCCTTTTTACGACTGAAATATCATAGACTTTGCCGCAAAAACATTCCCATAGTATATTCTATCTTTGAAATGTTTCTTTATTAACCTTCGGTGTTGAACTCTTTGAGGTCTGTTGGACCGTCTACAGTTGATCCTTAGTGTACACTGAAAGCATTAATTGAACCATTGCTTTGTTAAATTAAGAGCTTTCAGAGCAATGAACAATGGTAACTACGTATTCCAAAAAATTAACTAAATCCAACGATACGTGGTGTAGCTTATCCATGTTTAAATTAAATGAAACAAGAATTGATTAATTCCATTGATAATTTATTTTATTCCGACCAGTTTTGAAGTATTACCTCATCTTCGGGCAACTAGAACACAAAAATATAAAAAATGTTTTGTTGTAAACGAGTTTATAACTCAAATATTCCGAAGCAAAAACAGTTTGCAAGATAATCTGACGTACTAGGGATGTATTAAAAGTGCATGTAGTTTTTAAAGAAAGTACTCAGTAGTAAACCTCTAGTTACGAAACGGCAATAGCCAAATTTCTCAACTGAATCTTCCCAAATCCGTAAACAATGCTTTATTTAGTTCGAGAAAGTTCGAGAAAGTGAAATCTATTTCACCTACTTTGAAAACCAGTTGAGATATGAGAATAAATGGTTGTAAAATTAGATCAGGAATGCAGATCGTTCTTGAACTAAGAATTGGTGCTAACTCAAAACTTAAAAGAATCTGTAAATGCTGTCTGCGTTCAAGGGCTCTGAGGTTCTTAAATCAGTAATACAGTGTGAAATTTGTCTCAGATTCTAAGATTGCATGCCCGCAAATGTTTCCTATGATTATCAGTAATAAAAATGGTTGAGTAAGGATTGCTTTAGCAGTAAGTCACAGAAAAACAACTTGAGCTAGGTTGATTTATTAAAGTAACCTCTAACGCAGTCTTTTATCGGCAAGTTCAAGATTTAGTCCCGTAGAGAAATATTTATTGAAAATATTGAAAGTTGAAAGCGAATCGCCTACTTTCCCTTCATTGAATTTCCAAAAACCCTCTGTTTATCGATTGGCCGACACCCGCGGGCCATGTGTACACCAATGCTTTATATTATGTATGGAGAACGTGAAAAATACCTTGCAGGCAGTGTTATTTTGCTTCGCGGCGGAAATGCCAAAGCCCGAGCCGATTGGATGAATGGCGTCCCTTCCGCCCATAGCTCCAGGTTGTCACAGGACGCTTTCCTGTCTTTCCAATCTACCACTTCCTCACTTTTCATTTTTAACGAATCTCTCCATGTACAACTCCCGCTGGTTTATCTCCCGTCACATCAATATGCCACGCGCCATTGGCCGACTTTTCCTCGCCATAATTCAGCCAATGCTTTCCCTTAATCTTTTCGCGAAAACCGAATGTATGTTGCTCTCCGTCTTCCAGCTCTGCCTCTTCTGTTTTGGCGTCTCGAGAAAATATTGGATGAGAGTGTAGGCGGCATCGTAAACCTCAGCTGTTTTTCAAATATTCATGAAAAATCCGATGCAGCCAACGGTTGATTTTCTCCGGCGAGACGTACGAATCCTTCTCTACGAAGCGTAAAACTTTATAAGGGTCCAAATCACTGATCTTCAAAAATAACCTCCTCTCCAAAAGTTCCAAAACTAGGTTCATAAATACCTTCGTCTCGCTTTTACCCCTAGGAATATCAAAAACTATTGTAAAAGGGTAATGCTCCACAAGTGATTCGGAATTAAGTGTTGCTTGAAAGACGAACATAATTTCACGAGTACTTCCAGGAAATAATTTTCAGACGCAACCCTTTAACTGGTTATAAATTATCGTATATATCTTCTTATAAAGACATTCTACGGTTACTTAGTTCAAAAATCACTCTACATAAAATTTGAAAATTTATGAGATACTCCGGAAACGTTCACGAAGAATAAAATCCGTTACCTCGTCCTAAAAAATATACTGCAAATTATTGAAACATAAATCACTAGTTTTTCTTGGTCTTAAAGAATATCATTTGCTAGAATTATTGAAAATGTGTTATAACATTCATGTATCATAGAGGCCTAATGTAACAGAGATGTAAATACTTATTTTTACACGAATTGAGTTTGAAATATGATGATGTAATTGTACTCGTGGTAGTAAAATAATAAAAAAAACACAATACCAAGCTTGGAATCTATATGGAAAAATCTGAAGAAATATGAATGATATATCACGAAAAGTAACCAGGCTTCTGCATACTAGAAAGTCCCCAAAGTTATGACCTTACTAAAATTGATTTATTTCGCTCCTGTAAAAGTTTGAAAGACGGCAAAACGAACGAATATGTTTGAGGAAAAATCTTGAATTCTGATCCTTCAACTTGAAGTCTGATGTCCCCGTTATTGCTTCTGCGAAAGTTTCCAATGTGAGTCTAAATCGTCAAGTATTTTACGGGATGAAATTCTGAAAATTACTTTAAATCGCTTAAATCGATAATAAATTCCATTACGTTGAGTGAAGTTTAAATTAATTAGATCATATTAGTAAACTTTGCCAAATTTACTTTTATATATTGCTCTTAAATTTGTTTATTTTAAAGGTAATTTCCTAATTACATGCTGATGATTTGGAAATCACTTTCACAATATAAAGCGGTAGTGGTTACAAGGATTATATAATTTCTTGCAGCAACCAGATTTTTTTCCTATAACGTACCGTGTATTCATGCAATGAAATATAGCAGGCATGGCAAACCTACTGCACGCGTGCTCAAAGTGGTACGCGAAGCTCTGACGACACTTAAGACTTGAGGCCTCTAGCTAAGCTAATGTGGATTTTATTCATTAGTAATGATAATAAATGATTGATTTTTGACGCTTATTACAGCATCTAAATTAAGCCGTTTCGTAGAATGGATAACATCAGCATCTCACAATTAGGTTTGACACCAAATTGGTACGCTAGTTCTTTATATTCATCGAATATGGCACTCAAGTCAGGAAAGGCTTCTATCTTCTTCTTTATTCTTCTTATCTCTATGATAGGGTTTTGGTATTTATGTTTATACGAGTACATAGAATGAAAATGTGGCCATCTGGCTTTGACGTATTTTCAACTTTGTATATGATATTAATTAGGGGAGTAATTCAGAGGTTGAGATAGTTTTCAAATAAAACGAGATCGTTCCGTGAATAACTTATGCAATCAATTTTGACTGCGGAAGAGATTTTTCGAGCGATTGGGTTAATGAAGAGAAGGGAGCTTTGGTAAAGCATGGGGTGGAAAGCGAACCACCTCGTTACGAATATTTCGCCGAAGCTAGAGCTTTATCTCGGAGACCTCCCGCGGATAAATTGTCTCTAAATAACGTCCCCAGGCATTACTGTTTATAAGTTCCGTCGCGCTTTCCTTAGCGGTGTCGTATCTCCTGCTTAGAGGATTCCTATCTTCCAAATCCCACGTCGATCAATACGCGAAGGCATCCTCAACGCGAGGAGAAAGAAGATTCTCTTTGTGGCGTACGAAGGAAGCTGAGGGAACGTCTTTGCCGGCAATTTACGGCAATTTCGTAAGAAAGAAACTGACGCCGAAAAGTTGTTAATTAGTCTCCTTTGTGCTCCGAGTTGTTTTTTCATTATGGACCATGATCGTTCCATAATATCTCTTCCAAGGACAACTTTGTTTTTAGAATATTCATCACCCTCGGATAAAAAAACTTCCGCTAAGAAACTTGGGCATTCAGCTGCTCTGGTTAACGCTTAGGGTGTGATGTAATGGGAGAACTTTTTGTTCCGGAATAAAGAATATTTAAATTTAATTTCTGCCGATGATGAGAGGCGCGGGAGGTGTAAATAATTTAAATAATTGAACGGAGGGTCGGAGTTTCTTTAATGCTCGTTAATGGGATGGGGGATCTCGTTGCTTGGGATTCCGACGCCTTGGGTGAAAAAGTCCGAAATTTCCGTGCTTCTTTCCCGAAAAATTAGATGAAAATTGGAAATTTGCGAAACAAATGACGGATTAGTGTCGAGATCCGCATCGCTCCTCGTAAACATTCCCCGAGATCCGAAACACTCGAGTTGGGGATGATTCCGCCATAAGATAATGATGTCCTCTCGTACGAAAGCCCTCGTATACATAAATTTGAATCGCATCCGCCTTTAAAGGTAACGGCACGAAAACTTTCCACCCATCTTCCCACTCATTCCCGCGTTAAGCCGCGATGTGGAATGGGAGTTGATTTTAGTCGGAAACTCGTTCGGATTCCACATATCATCCGGTTAATCGACGCGAGGGAAAGACGCATAATTGCCCGTCAGAGGTAAGGGTTGTGATAGCAACATCTCTCGCCTTTTTTGGGTAAATTTCTTTTCCCGCGCAAGCATAAAGGCAGTAACAAATATCCCGCGCATTTCTCCTCTTTCGACGCGCTCGTTACTGCAGAAGGGAGAGAATGCGGTGATGAATGAAGTTGAAATGCGTTCGGTTCCGCCGCTTGATGACCGCCGCTGGAATCAGTGTCATCCCAAACAAATTACGAGAAAAATAAAACGGACGGCGGGGAATATAACGGTGGGTTTCCCGGGTTACGAGTGGTTTAATCCAATGAGGACCATTTTCATGTCCTCGAATTATTAACATCCACCAATTAAACACTAGCCTTCCGCCGGCCTATATTTTTTTGTCATCCACGGTTTATGCATGAGCTCTCGGAACGCAGGGCACGTTTTTTACGACGCAAAATAAAAAAAGAATCGATCGGAGAGAAGAGGCAAACGAAATTGCCCCTTAATAAAAAAAGCGATAATGGCGATAAAGCCGTTAACTCTCTCGTTTAATTCCATCGGGAGCGTTTGCAATAGATTAGGCACTGGGCGATAAAACCGACGAGCGGAATCAAATCGCAGGGAGAGAAAGTCGAGACAACTCTGCAAAACAACGCATATGTACGGCTTTTGAGATTTGATTGCATTTCCAGTAGGGAAGAGGAATCCTTTCCTTTTGGAAATATAGAAACCGTTCGGTAGACGTCAAATATTTGATTATTTTGGAGATTTGATGAAAAAGGTGAAAAAATCAATATATCGCCCGTGTGTTTCTTTTTAGAGGACAGCTCTAATCGCGAAATAAACTCAAATCAATTGATTCTGAATGCGATGAGTGATGAATAATTAAAGCAATAATATAACGAGAAGTCCTTGGGATTAGAATTGACTATAAGAGCACCGATTCCATTTTCCGATGACCCACACGTTTAGAGACTCTTTCTCAGTTGAAATCAATTTTATGGGTTCGTTATTTGAACAGGAATCCAGTCGGTAGCATGTCAATATTTGGTGAAAGAGGTCTCGGATTAGGTCTCGGTGACAACCGAAAGTCCTCGAGAAGGGCGACAGAATGGGCAATCTGCCGTAAAAAATACAGCACCGGAAAACCAGACGTACTAAAATAATTGAAAGTCAATAACATTATTACCTATCCTTATCCCACTGATGAAATAGAAAAGGCATAAGCAAAAAATAGTAGAAAATGGAGAAACTGTCTCAACTCTGGTTATAACGGTAACCCAATGTGAGCCATATTTACTACAAAATAACATAAAAATTTCATCATAATTAAATTAAGACAATCAAATGAGAATTAAAAGTTTTATTTTCCACATTTTTTTGTGGAAATTGTTGGAAGTAAAACTTTTAATTCCAATTTGAATTTAAATAAATTTCCACCTAATATCAGTGAATAATTTTAAATTGAGACAATTCATTCTAAAACACCAAGACTAATTAATTCTTTAGCTTCCCTTAGATTATTCAATGAATAGATTTATATTTCTCGTTCATAGAATAAGCGTAACTTAGCGTAAATAATACTAATTATAAAACAATCGACAAAAGATAAGCACATTTATAACAAATAACGCACTGTTTGAAATAAGAAAGACACAGGCTCCTATAATAGGATCCCTGACTGTACTTATGCAGCTGTTATCACGGTGAGAATCATACAGTTTCAATCCGAATTCTTTCTCAACTGAGATTGTAAAGCACTTTAGAAGCGAAATCATCGACTTCTGAGCGTCCATTCCGAAAATGCATTAATTCGCCCGATGGATTTCCATTTTTTCTAATCTCCGATCGTTAAACGGCGCGCGCCCGTCTCATCGCTTCCGGTTCCCGGCTCGTTAAAGCGAATCCCTCGCGCGTAAAATACTTAAAATAAAGTTCGGAAAAACGTCGGAAGGACTTAAGGCGTATCTCATCTTTTCCATTTCCTCACCTCGCGAGAACCATCCAATCGTCTCATTTCTTTCAGACCACGTTCAGATCGTTTGAAATGGAATGGAAAAACTATTGGAGAACGAGTGGAAGATGGATGGCATCGCGATTCGGCATAAAAAGGAGGAATGGAACCGCTCTCCAGCTGCCTTTCTCTTTTCTCTCCATTGAAGGTATCACAACGCTCACTTTCTGATCCCGCCGAACCCCGAATAAAAGGAAAACTTGCCCCCTAACTCATTGCTCGATTAACGTAAAGGGAAATAAATGCATTTCTAGCGCTTTGGAACGAGGACGTGAGCTTGATAATGCGAATGGGGTTCGTGACAGCGGGTGCACTCAAATCAAGCGGAATGTAATTTAAAGCAAATATTGCACGAAGAGATTGGGAGGTATTCGGTTGGGTGAATGAGAGGGGAGGGAGTGAGGGGGAGGTCGGGGAGATTGTGAGGGGAGGGGGCGTGAGGGTGGGGATGCGGATCCAGGAAATACTCGGAAATCTCTCGTAAGGGAGATATTTGTATTCCTACCCACAGTCATGAATATATGCTGGGAAATTTGAGAGGGGTAACATAAAAAATACACGAATCGGAATATCCCCGTTTAAATACAAGCGCCATGGCAATTTTCCAGAATTTACAAAGTAACCCGGGTTTTTTTCGCTTAATTTTTAATACCGGGGCACAAAATAAACAAATATGATAAACTATGCGGAGATAATAGAATTACAATAACACCGAGGTATTTCTTGGTTTGGTGGCTGATTTGCCGCTTAAATTATTGAATTAAATCAGCGTGAATTGGAGATGTGAAATTTAGGAAATGGTTAGCGGTCGGAGGGATTTCGTCATTTAATTCGGCACTTCAAAGCGAACAAATATCACTTGATGCAAATAACTTTTCTATTTGGCCGTTAATTTTTTACAGAGCATTCCTAACGAGTTCGCTCATTTTTTTCATTTCCAGAGCGTGAGTTCGCAGCATAAAATCATCGTGCAAATAAAAACTGTGCGCAATCCTAGTGAGTATTTTATTTTCGCAATATCTCACAAGTTAAGCCAGTATGAAGTTTTTCGATAATACAAATAAAGAAGAGTATTTTGTATAAAATGACCCCGGCAGCTATGTAAATCATTGTAGGAAGTCGTCATTATCGTTCAATTATTATTTTTAAAGAAGGAAATAAGATTTTTAGCGACAATAGAACTGAAAAATGGAATTTTGATTCTCTTTTTATGAATAATGTTTTTACGTATGTACATATATTTAGTGGAATATTCCTGATTAAAATAGGCAAATTCGCTGCGTGCGTCACATAATCATCTTATATCTGAAGAGGTTTTAATTTATATAATAAGAATTACAATGATAATAAATAAAAACTTTAGTTATGAATTTTGCACGTATGTCAGTTGAAATGTTTCCTTAAAAACTTCAATGTTCGTCATTATGAAATGAAAATTTCGTAAACCTCAGAATAATCTGAAAGCTATGTTTTAAATAAGAACTAGAAGACCCAAATCACTGATTAAAATCTAAGAGATATCTCCGAAATTATACTTGGAGAGTTATAATTATTTTTCTCCTTGGGAGAAACAGCATTGTAGAGTATATGATGTATCAGAGTGTATGAGAATTTACAGGCATCAAAGCGTAATGAGTTGGTAATTCATACAAAGCCTTACGATTTCCCTCACAGGCTGAATGCCGTTTATTCTCGAAAATATCGATTCCATATATCCCGAAAATATGCGTCATCGAGTGATAGGAAAAAGAAAATTGTCACTCTAGAGATAAAAATAAATTTTCTTATTTTTTACACCCATATCAACTTCAAATCCCCAACATATTTCCACTTTGGCCTTGTTTTTCAATTCTCAGGCCGAGTGACATTTATAAAAATTATTTCGGATAAATGACAGCGGCAACTGATATACAGTCATGTCACCAAATCTCTATTTCTGACTCTCATGACAGTCTATTTTATTTAATTACTTCATATGAATTGACTCCCTGCAGGGATGAAAAATGAAAAATATTTTTGCAGGAAGTAGAGTGTACATTTCCTGGCTTTTCTAGTAATATTTAACGGAAACGCTAATGGAAAATTCATTAGTGTTGCAAAAGAGATATCTCATCTCATCCCGCTAAAAAAATCCTATTCCTCCACTACATAGGGAAGCGTATGCGAGAAATATGAATAATGGACTTTTTTACAAGGAAAACGAGCCGTTATAAACTTTTCGTAGTCCCTACCCTAAGGAAGTATCATAATAATGAAAAGTTTCATATAATATTGCAGTAAACACTAGAATCATTCATTATTTCCCCCTTGTATAATTTAGTGCTTGAGAATAAAGCATGTAAATTTAATCATAACCGGAGGTGTACAAGTATTATTATTTGTTCATTTTAATATATACAATTATCAAAATAATATCATACATGCTCTTATCAAGAAAGAGGAAATTTCTGCTATGGTATCCAACACAGTTAAATATTCTTGCTGATTCACTATAACCCAGTCTAGTAAAGGTCAAAGATCATGACACATTTTAATCCAAATTTTCTAAGGAAATGTGCACATTCTTGGGATCATGGAAAATTCGCGTAACACGTCACATATATTACTCATTACTTCATGAATAAGAAATTAGCAGTAGCTCTTCGATAAGAGTTGGTTAAAAAAAGATGAGTCCAGTAGTACTGCTACAGTTCCGAGCTTCCAGTTCGATTCATATTACGCTTCATATTCGATTCATATTTATACTTCGACGCCTCAACGTATATCAATATAGCTGAGCAGAACGTCTTCTTATTAAAATCATACATTCATAATTTATTTTTCAACATAACTTCCATTGCTTATTTCACAAATAAATATAACATTAGGATTCTATTCTCTATTTAATAATATAACAATAACAATAAAACGAATTTTATTGAGGCGATTTTATATATAACTAGAGGTGCCAAAATTATTTGTATTTCCTCGTTGATTCTCAACGGGGGATACAGTCTGATAAATCCAATACTAATTGCGACTCACTGTTCTCTCGAGAAAATAGCAGACAGCGTAACAAGTGAGATGTGGAAACAAAAATAAAAGGACCTTAATAGACTGAGATCGATATAAATAAGCTTCATCTTACATCTCACTCTTCATCATGTAAAATTTAAAAGAAAGTTATCGCTTGAAAATGGTGTATATAATAAAATTGTTTTTTTGGGTTAACAGCCTGATATTTGCACTTAAGAAAAAATACACCATAGCAGAATAATACATGCAAGAAGGTTATGGAAAAACTGCGAAGCTAATTCGAGATTATAGAAATTTCGAATCGAGAACGATATTCCACCAAATCATAACCAAATAATATTCCTTCTTTCGGTGCTTGACTCTTTTGGGCTACTGTACTTTCTAACATAATTTTGCAAAAGAAGTATAGCCGGCATGAAATATAATTGAAGTTTCTTGTACTTTGCGTATATTTCTCTTGGTTAAATTTTGATTCGCTTTGGTTTGAAATATTGACCTTTAGAAACATATAAAGTAACCCATTCATTTCGTGTCGTCGGTATTTCACTGTTTTCAAATTATGAAAGTCGCGCAACTTTTGGCTCTCGAGTTTACGGCGGATATACACGTACCAACACACCCGCCAAGAAATTTATATATTTATATATACATACACACATACATGTATCCAAGAAGAAGATCAAATGACCGATAGAACAGAGAGATCATTAAGTACTTAGGGGTGACATAGAAAAGAGAAGCTTAGAATAGAGAGAATTGTGGAGGTCTACATCCAACATCGGATTGAAAATGGCTGATGATATGCATATATATATATTAAAAAATGAATTTTTTCTGCTCAGAACAAGAGTTCCAGCGCAGTTTTTCCTCCGTCCAGGTTATTAATCGTTCTCTTGCTCAAGTTTCATACATTCATCTGTTGTGACGGGTGGTGCGACGAAAAGTTGAGAAGTCTTCGAAGGCAGGCCAAAAACGCCATCCGAGAGCGGATCTTGACAACCGTCACCTTCGAGGCGAAAACTCTTCTTTCCGATGCAAAAAATCATTCGTCGAAGGAAAAATGGATATGTGCATGCAGAGGAAAAAATGCGCGAACACAAAAAAGGAAGGAAATGTGCCTGGTACTTCCGAAAGGTACGTGACTAACGTGGAGTAATAAAGTAAAACGGTAAGGATACATATCACGCGATGAATCGATCCCCATCGCGTGGCAATACGTTTCGTGACGCATTCTGGGTAAAAAAGTGAAACCTGTCGAGCGGAAGATACGTCGGAATGCGCGAGAGGATGAAAAATTCGTTGGAGCGAATCACGCTATTGTAGGAAGGGAATCTCTGAAGGAGGAACAAGGTCGAGTTAAAAGGAAGAGAGGGAGGTTAATCATGTTATGGCAGATTACAAGGATTTTTTAAGATTATACTTCCTTCTTCCAAACGTTACCTAGCACTTCCGTCAACAAGTATGGCTGACTACAACCATGTAATAACCCAGATGTTTTGTAACAATACATTTAGAATGATTCAGTATCATAATATATTTATTTGCCTAATATTCGGGTTCCCGGATAGCTACGTGGCAGCACGTTCGACTTCAATGAAAGCGGTCCCAGGTTCGATTCCTGGGGGGTCATCTAGCCCATATGCTAGATGACCTCAGCTGTCGAAGAACTTTTACCAATACAATTGATACTTACTTAATAGTCACTATAAACTCGGAAAAGCTTCTTTTATCCCCTTGAGATATGGATTAATATTGGAAATCTTTTTATCAATGGAGAAAGCATATTGGAAAATATTTTGTATTAATTGACTTTTTAAATATTTACTGAGCTTTACTTTATGTGCTATGGATCTCTAATGGTCTTGTTTCCATACAAGCCAGTAAAAGGTGGAGCAGTTGTCGCTAACATGGTTCTTACCGCCCACTACCGCGTGTTACGTTTTCAGGTGGACGGTGATTAGTTTCCAAATGACAAAAGCTACACTCAAGGCCGACACAGAGTGTTAACTCATAATTAAGGAAGTTTAAGAGCACTTCGAATGAACGACGACCTAAACTTTTGCTAGTAGAACAGCGTTATTACGCGATGATTTTTGAAGGTATAAAGATATTAAAATTTCGAATTTATTTATTCTAGAATATATTCTCTTTCTTATATTTTAATTATATTTGCCATATATTTTTGAAAGAAAAATGATATTTATCAAAATTATTTCTATTTTAGATTGTACTGCAAGATGACATTAAATTACACGGCCATGTTTGACTATTATATCAATAAAAATTCTACATTACGAAGTTAAAATAAATAATTTCCTCCTTTATCATATCTACAGGTGCTTAATTTAGTTGCTGGGACATCGGTAGGTGGAAAGGAAATGAGACTGCTGACTGAGAGTTAATAAGGGTGGGCGTTAGGTAAAATAAAAACCACTGGTCTAGAATGACGGAAACCTTGCGTGAAATAACAGGCTTTTAAATCAAAGAAGCAGAAAATAGTTAAAGCAAATATTTAATGGTAGATTTAAAATGCTCATGAAAAAAGTGATTCTTTAAATAAAAAATACGTAACACGTTTATTTTAATTAAGACAAAGAGAATGGTGAGGAACGCAGAAAAAATAATCCTGACGTAGGATTAAAATAGAAAGCTGAAAAATGACGTACTTTCCATATAGAGTCCCAGGATTTTAAGGTTTTTAATCCTGGACTTCTGGTTACTTCCAGACCCTGGTTTCGACGCTAGTCCGACAAATACGGCTATAGGAGTATTTAAAAACCCTAATATTTGCCTTTTTGTTCATTTGGATACTGATTTTCTATTTACGATTACAAAGAAAATTTTTCTGGTAATTTGAAATGTTTTTGTAAAATCCGTTATAACCTGTCTTCATTGACACATCGCGGTAATAGTAGCGCTCGAATTACTTGCTGCAATTTTAACAAATTTCAAGCTTATTTCCCTTTTCTTGAGTAAATTAGTTTGTACGATGCCTAATCATCGGACTTGGGGTAAAATTAGAGTGGAACGTGCTTTTTGCAAAGGAGGAATGTGGCAGGAAACGAATCGATATTCGCTTGGAGTTGGACAGGCGATTGCGTTTAGTATTGCAGAATTGTGCAAACGAGTTGAGTGCGGTCGGACACGTTCTTGCGACTCAGTCCTGTGAAAGAACCTAAAATGGCTGTAATGGAAGTCCAGGTAGTGATCCTGGAAAAGGTCTCCATTGGAATTTCATGACAAATGCCTCTCCCGCCCTGAGGAAGGGTTTGAGAGCCACTTTAACAAAGGTTCACTGGATATTCAAATCCCTGCTTCCACTCTACATAATATAATTGGGAGCCCACGTATCCAAGTGGGTAGCACGTTCGTCTTTGATTAAAGCTACCTCGGGTTCGATTTCCGGCGGGAGTACATATGTGTGAAATGAAGTTAGCTCATCTAAGCCAAAAATAACTATAATTAAATGATTTTGACTATTATTAGACCAAAAATTAACTTTCAGTTGATTTAAATTACATCGTTTCGTAGAATACGCTTCATAAACGTACAGAGCAGGCATTGTTAAAAGTTGTTTTAAATTGCATCGCTTCATAGAATACGCTTCTATAAATGTACTAGTAAGTATTTTTAAACGTGCTTCGAGAAGTGATTTTGCACGTGAACTTACACCGAGAATCAAACCCGGGACAGCTTTTCCCATGACGAATGCGATGCCCACTTTGCTACCGGAAAGCCCTCATAAATGAACAGATTTATAGTAACGATGATGAGAAGAGATACAGCCTAAATCCCCCTGTCTCTTTTGACCGTTCTGCAAACCAGGATATCACATGCGTAAATATAATTAAATTAATTGACTCAGGAGAAGATAACTCTCCATCTCATCTCCATCAATAAAAGAGGGAAAACGTTTTACAATTCGGAGAAAGATTCACTCGCGCAGAAAATCATTCCTCATAATGCGCATCATTTAACACACTTTGATCTTCGGAAATCATCACGCTTGAATTAATTTTTACGTACCAAAGATCTGAAGGAGCCCTTAGGCGGTACCACGGCAGATTTCCTTTTTAAAAGATATCCTGAGGTGGTAACAAGAGGAAATTCAATTTTCTTGATTTTATTTAGTAGAAAATCAGTGTTTTTAGTCAAAAGATACTCACAAAGGCAGTAATGGATCAAAATATTTTGTCACCCCAAGCGAAGAGTGTTTTGGGCGCCCACGTAAATATTTCTTTTGAGAATGTAGCCATCGTAATAAGTGATTTATAAGCGTCGTTGCCAATTTAGCGAGTTTTTGACTAAATTTTGCGACTTTTCTGTTTTAGCGACATACTGCGGTTACTTATTCCTGTAACACCTGCGATAACTCAATGAGCTCCAAACATAATATGTTTGACTTATTAATAAATCAGAACAGCATCAGTTTCAGTTCAACAAAGTTTCAGAATGAATTAAATATATTTCTTTCAAGTAACACCTTCACTTCTCATATATTATTTCAAGGCGTTTATATTTTAGCTCCTTATTTGGAGGTATTTTCTCTAAATTAGTTAAATATTTTGCAACTTTTTTGGGTACTTCTAGCGAAAAAACCAAGAATAAAATTGTTTCTCTGATCAGTATTATCTGACAAGATCAAAATAGTAAAATTTTCTGGTGTCATTGTTGCCTTAGAAGAAAAGTTATCTTGGAAAGAAAAATACGTGGTAACTCCCACAGCAAACTTTTTATTTGACAAGTCTCGTGAACGTGCTGAGATTTTAGTCAGCTGAAAGTGTCAATAAGTAGGCCAAACACGTCAAATTAAAAATCTGCTTCGGAGGTAATCAAATGTTTTCTTTCGAAGAGGTTGCTGTTAAACTGAACCACCATTGAACATATTAATTTTGTTGATAGAGAATTCATAATTGCAATTTACAGAATCAAATGAATAAAAACATTCGAAATGTTACGTTGCTGACATTTGAGAAACGACAGTCGTGGAATGTTTGCAAGGATAGGATGATAAAAGAAAGATTTTTCCTACCCGGTTATCATCGTTCTAGAGAGTTATATATAATACCGTCTGCCTTTCTATTACTCGCTCTCTTAATTTTAATAAAAACCCTTTCTTTTTGTCGATTCCCAATGCTAAACAGTAAGGACATTGTTTTACCAATTTTCGTCCACAAGTTAGTTCCGCCCCAAGCGATGGAGATGGTTCACTAGCGTTGCCGGGCCTATCCTGCATCAAGACATTTTTGGTATTTCGGTGAAAGTGGTGGGTTAGTATCCAAAAGTTAGTGGACAAAACTATCTAAAACTGAAGCGAAAGTGTTTCAAGGAGAACATAAAATTGAGTGAGATACAGAACTGCCATCAAGTTGGAAACGCAGCAGTTGAGAGGTTGGAAAAGCCGTTATTCCGGAGTACATTCATAACTCTCTCCGAAATGTGTTATTTAGACATCACATTGTGTTGCGGAATGCCCTTAAAGCGGAAGTTCGTAACCTTTGCAGAGTGACTCGAACTGGCCCGCCTCCTTCTGGAACACAACTGTCGACACATCCCACTCCAATGTCTTTTACCCACGTCACAGATGTCCCGATGGACCAGGCAATTCCCATACGCGAACTTTGCTAAATTAAAGGGAATTCCGAGATCCTTGCGCTGCGTTACATACAACATTGATTCCTTAATGGAGCGGATATCGAAGATAGGAATTGGGCTAAACATTCGACTCGGATAAGGTAAGCTACTCAAACATGCAAAGGCAACTAAAACGTAATGAGGTATCAACTTAAACTTGTATTGGATATGATATTAACAAGCTGAAGAAACTCAACCACGATATTTATTGACAATAGTTATATTTTTCCCTTACATCAAACTTCATAGATGATCGTTTGAAATTTTAAATCATTATAATATTGAAATTTTATATTATGTAAAGTACGAGGGCGAATTTTAAAATAGAAAATGAGGTATAAATAAACGAGGAAAAATGTATAAATCTCTCTTCGTTTCCTCATTTTTAATTTTTCTGACTTCCCAATTAATTTTGTTCATTATGTTGATGTCTACGACATATGCGTATTTCAATTTACATCAAAAACATTCTACGTTGGGATACAGCCGAGTAATATTAGTTGAGCTAGGTTGGTCCTATTCCCCGAATATATATTTTTACATTTCTGCTTTTAGGAGATTACGAAAAAGATTAAAATATTCAAAAATATTTCAAAGAAATTCTTCACAATTTTTTTTAAATGCCTTCAAAAATCCGTGTTCTAAGCTTTCTAATCTTTCATCAGCAGTGATAAAAACGTCCAATTCGTGACTTTATAGAAAATTTTCATTATTTTATTTTCCATTTCTTGGATTTTATTGCAAATACAGGAAATAAAATTGGATGGTACTTCCTGGTCATATAATTCCAAGTTAACTCGTGAAGAATAAAAAATTATAGGGTAGTTTAAAAGAAGATGGATATATATTATAGATGGACTATCCGTTGGTAATCATCATCACTATTAACGATGAGATAAATCCAGATGGAATTAAGTCTTTTAAATCGGAATCTACTGGATGCTATCTTCAGCTCACTCTTGAAGAATTGACTCGTTTATTCAGTTTCATTTAATGAAGACTTAACCCAAGTGGACCTTTTCCCCTTAAATGGTCTTACCACACATTGCGTCCTTTTTATCAACGAAATCTCTCGTAAAGACCGCTCGACCTTTTCAGCACATTTTCTCCAAAAAAATTGCTGTTATCAGATCCTTTTTTCCTGTCTCCGGAAACACTCACTCATTGGATTTCCGAGAGAAAGGAAGAGGAAGTGGCCTCCAGATTTCCCCGAATCTCTTCTCGAAATTATTTTATCTTGCGCTTACGAATTCGACATTTATTCTTAGTCCGTGTCAAAATTAGTCACAATTTGTAATTTAAGAATAGATTACTATAATTGTTCTTAAAACATAATAAAAATTTCAAAATGTACAAACATTTGAGAATCACTCATCCACTTTTTTTCAAACCTTTTTCCACTGCTTCAACTCCCAATTCGCGAAAGCTACCATAACGTTAGATTGCTGTTTTAATATATCACATATCAAGCAAAATTAGGTTTAAAATTCAATTATAGATATCTAAAAACTTTATTTTTTCTCTGCCAGGAGATGGAAAAGGACACTGCAGGTTGCTACGCACGTTTTTGCGGCACTGGTTACTAAAAACTGCATGTTGTTCAGAATTTCAGTTAAGAATCATCGCACTAAAATCCCGAAGAATGTGAAATATTTGTTGGTATTGAAGGTTTATTTGAAAAGACGTAGAGGAGAAGTTTGAATGAGAAAAGAATAAACAGGAGTTTGAAATGGGAAAAGGTTGAAGACTAAAGAAATGATGTTGTTATTATTAAATGGCTCTGAAAATATATAGGCTATTTCCATAGAATATATTGCATTGAGGTAATAATATCAACTACTCAAAACTAAGTTAATTGGATACTTAATCATCTAGTTATTCAATGAATTAGGAATTAAATAAATATATTTTCGTTAGTTAATTCGTTAGAAAGTTCTTCAATTTCACGGAGTAGTATTTTCGGGTCTCACTGCGTCATCTCATATAATTTGACATTTCGTCGACAATAAGAAAAATACTGGCAAAACGGAAAGTTTGATCGGAGTACATACACGGATGTTACATAGCCCGAAGAACGATCCCATGCATTCCATTTATAGAGAAAGCCTGCTTGAAATTCTTGAATTACGTTTGTTCGCTAAACAAAAGCGACAGATTTTTTAAATATTAGTAGAGGTAGTTTCGAAAATGCCCTGAAATCGTTACAAATAAATACGGGAAAGGCAGGTTATCAGCGGATGAGCTTTAAATTATAAAAGACAGCATCACGATTCGGCTATCCATATATTTAAATATAAGCCATATCTCCGCAGAACATTAATATCTCAACGTTTTGCTTCTTTGATAACAGAATCAAACCCATGAGATTACAAATCAGAAAACGTGATGCATATCCCAGTCCATAAAATTTGATTTTTATTTCCTCAGTGGGTTCATAAAATTAGCGAGCAATCAAATTTTACGCAAGAAGATATATATATTCTAAAGGTGGTTTATGAAGGAAACGAAAAATAAATTGAAGATGAAAACACCCTAAAAATTTACCCCTCCGTCATTTTTAGGATTTCACAAGGGTTTGGGCAAATGAAAATGAATAATTTATAACCTCTAACATCAATATTGATGTACGCTGCGAATAGCAACCACACATGGATCCGAATGTGAATCGCACGTTAGTTCAGACGTATGAAATTCATGGCATTAATCTCTTGAGACTCCTCTCCACATCGCAAGATATCAAGAATTTAAATCGACGAAATGTTGGAA
Organism: Pachydiplax longipennis; assembly: GCA_036926295.1. Classification (NCBI taxonomy): domain Eukaryota; kingdom Metazoa; phylum Arthropoda; class Insecta; order Odonata; family Libellulidae; genus Pachydiplax; species Pachydiplax longipennis. Next base: position 27,790,949 of record JAVFKF010000012.1, read on the forward strand.
TTACCTTCATCAGAGCGTTGGGTGCAGATTTTCAGGCCCTCCTTTCGCTGTTTCCAAGGAAAGGTTTAGTGATGAATTGAAGTGAGAGGATTCACCTCCATCGGCTTCCCTCGAGTCCGCTGCGAGACTCAATGCAATTAACTGGAGCCGTCGAGATCTTCGCCCAAAAGCTTACGACGCTAAATTCGGATTCGGGGAAAATTCGAGAGCTCCTAAATGGGAGAATCACAGCAGATTTAACCCGTGAGGTACGCGTGCAAGGCAGCGAAAATCACCGGTCCCTTTAAAATAAGATTAGCAGACGTTGTTTCGGAGAGTTCCTGCATAACTCGCAAGGGTATGGTGAAAGCTTACGGTAGTGAGGAATGCAATCAGAGAGAGGGAAATGGTAAAATTATGCGTGCGATATTGTATTATCGTAATATTGTCGTAATTCCCTCGGGAAATTCGCCAGGTAATCTACATTAAGAGGCAAGTAATCTACATTAAGAGGTTGGTAATCCACGTTGAGCCGAATTGAGTACACGGATATACAGTGTCCATCATTGAGCGGTACTAGGTGGAATTTCATTATGAAAGAATCTTCAATTGCAACACTTGTAAAAAATCACAAGAAAAATAAACGCGTTAACCGATTTCGGTGCAAATCACGACATCATCAGAACAGTTATGAGTTTAATTTGTTCGATGTATATCAGTGTTGAAGATTCTTTAATATCAAAACTTGCACAAAATCCAGAAGAAAAATAAACAGATTAACCTGCTTTGGTGAAAATTACGTCATCATCAGAAGTGAACTAAGAAATGCTCTGTTGTTGGCGTGATATTCACCGAACCGGTTAACCAGTGTTTATTATTCTTGTTGATTTTGTACAAGTTGCTATAGTTAGAGAGAGTTGCTATTGTAAGAGATTGTTCTACATTGATATACGTACAGGGCTAACGGTAAGATTATCATAACCTTCATAATTTATCTCCATCTTATTATTTTGCAAGGGTGTTTGCAGATGAAAGTGAATATTTCATAATATTTTATATGAACATTGAAGTTCAACTAACTAAGGTAGAAGACCAAGGTAAGGTGAGAATTTGGCAAGCGAAAGGTGGACTACCAATCGATTCGAAAAATCGATGTTTCTGTGATACGCGAAAGCGACAGACAAGAAAAATAAGGGTATACTATTTTTCGCCCCATGCCACACGGCTGAAGGTTGGCTGGGCTAATTCCTAGATATAGAAGTAAGAGTAGAAAATAGATATCCCTTGACCTTAACAAATATGTGGAGAGACCTAAACAAAATGACTGCGAAAAGCTCTTAGATAAAAGGTTTTAAACTACCAAAGAAAAAAAGGTATTGAACGAAAAGAGCCAAAGTTCGTGATATATTTGGGGTACAATTATTATATAGGGAAAGGATAATGTACCGCGCAAGATCGCTTTTGATTGGTTTAATTGTATGGAATGATTTTGAAATTTATTTTCATAGCTGTTTACACTAAAGGCGACTGCTCGGCATGATACGATACGAGTGAGGATGTTATGTGGGGAAATATTTTTAATATAGGAACTACACTTCAAAGTGAGCTATAAATGGATTGGATACTAGGAAATGAGTCAAGTTATTCAGTATAAGTATGAAATAACTGTTAAAGCAAAAACTCTTTGATCAGTCATTCCACACTCTTCATACCGATTATTATCTTCAATTATTACGAGCTTTATATTTAATTAGACCGTTATAGCTGACAATTCACAAGTAGTTTAGAACGAAAAAAATACGGTTGGCGACATTTTGGTGTTGATAAAGGGGGAAAACAGTGATGATGAGGATGTTGACGAACGTTGGTAGTGATCATTGATAAAAATTTCGATTGCACTCGAATAGCCGCATAAAGAGAAGAGATGACAGTCGCTGTGAATTCCGATTTGAATTAGTGTCAGAGATGCAAAATAATCCCAGGATTGACAGTTATTAAATAGACTTAAATCGAGAGCGGCACGAGGGAATAAATTGCATTCCGCAATTTACAATTCCGCATCAATGCCGTTATGAAATCGTTGTTGATAATCAGTTTTCAGATATTCAATTGAATAAATTTTGAGTTTAGAAATATTATCTCACACCTGGGTGAAAAACAATCGAATCCCGGAGTTAGCAAGAATTTATTGGCGTTATGCAAGGATTTCGCTATGAGAAAGGAGGCTACAGAGAAGATTGACTGTATTAAATTGATTATAGGGAAAACTGGTCATTATTTTTACTGAATAGACAAACTATCGGTCATAGTGAATTCGTCGCAACAGTACCTGTCGCGCGAGGAGTATGCGTCACGATGTATTTTGCAATTAGTTTTACAATAACACAAATTACAACTTTTATACATTAACAAAAATAATAGATAGCACCAATTATAAATTTGTGCCACATTATTCTTTTTCTTGAACTCTATGCCTGGTGTATATATATTCTCTAAGGATTAACTCAGATTTTCCCTTCTCTGTATGTTGAATATATAAGCTGAAAATTGGAAATAACACTATAGTAATAAACGACAGAAAATTGTAGAAACTATGGAAAAAAGTGATTATAAAAATTTGGAAACTATAGAAACCGCTAATTTTACGTTTTTATGCCACATACTTGACGTCAGTAAAATTTTTATTTACGTTATCTGTGTTGAGTTTATTTGAAAAGAATTCCACCCTTTACGAATTTTCTGAAAGCTCAAGAAAATGAAACGAATCAAGCAATATTTTGCCACTTTCTCCACTTTCAAATCACAAATAATTCATCCGGGCCACTACTTTCAAATGCCTACGAATGGTTCAGATTCTTACCAAAAACTCGCTCGCGTCAACTTGAGATTCAGATGTTCCCCAACAACGAAAACTGATTCGAATTCTTTGAGCAGAAAAAGCTCTTCTGCCTATAGAAGTTGGCTCCCATATAATTAAGCATTTCCGAGAGAAATTATTATTTTCCATTCTCGCGAGCATCTCCGATATCTCTCTTTTTCCGCCAGAGAAACGACTCCACAGCTTGCGATCCTTTTCACGCAGAAAATTGGAAAACTGCCGTTTTTAAAGGGGACTCCTTTTATGTTTCAATAACTAAGAAAGTGATCCCGTCTCGATGAGGGGGCGAAAAATTGGGAAGGGGAGAGTTTGGTTATCCGGCAGACTTACGAGCAACGCATCGATCTTCCGCTAATGCCCTTCGCAAACAATTGAACGTCTGGAACGAGGGATGCCCTCCCCCGTAACGATGAAACGGGCCCCCCGCGAGTTGTTAAATTCCCATCGCAAGAAGACGAACTCCGAAAGACCCATAACTCGCCCAAAAGACAAGCCCTCCTTGGCTTGATAGATCTTTTATTCGGTGTTCCTTGGGCAATTGATTGGCGCATTCCGACCGCGCTATTACTGTGCTCGCTGAGTACGGGATCGCGCTTCAACGCGGAACTTTTCCTTTTTCATACACTTCTTTTGTTCCCGAACGAAATCCGATTTTTCCCCAAGAGGATGCCTCCCAGCCATTTGCTATTTTTTCGCTGACGATTTTAACAGAGTTTTTAATATGAGGATTAGACAAGGGTGCATCTTTAGACTTCTACATCTTCAGACCCATCTTTCACCGCGCGAATATCCTACTTCTTCAGACTCTATCTAAGGAGACGTACTCGAAGTTCTTTATTCGGAGTTGAAATGGCGAATTCGTCTCACAATACCATTCTCCCCTTCAGAAATCCCCGCCTCAGAGTCGTCTTTCAATTTACCATCTCTCACTCGCTGCATACTTGGCTCTCGTTTATACTTCTAGCTTTGGCGCAGCCAAAAGAATTCCATAACTATGCATTCAATACACAATACCATTAAGTCCCCTTCTCTTTCTTCGAAGTCTAACGCGGATATTTTTACTCCCTTTTCTATTGGGTAGTTCCCTTTCAGATATCCGTCCTATCAACCATCGGTGTCCGTGTTGTGTAGGTGCAATTCTTTGTCCTGCGGTTTGAGATTTTTCTTAACAAAAGTCAAACCCCGAAAAAGGCTCCAAAGTTTTAAGATTGCTCTTTGAAATAAGTTAAAAATGTTATTCTTTATTCTAATGAATATGGAATTTAATGTAGTGTGCACTATTTTATTTATTTTTAAACCACTATTTTATTTATTTAGATCAGGTGAAAATAAAATAATCGTAGACTCCTTAACTTAGTAGAACTCCGCTACAAGAAGCACGTTGAATAAAGTAGCAAAAATCCCAAGGATTTCTCGTGGGGTTTTTGCTAAGTTATTCAACATGCTTTCAATTGAAAATAGTCATGATTCCTTTAAGTTATAATTAAAATCTTCCCAAATGTTTCGTATTAATGTATTATCTGCTCTGTGTATCGGACAATGATGCCGTCAAAGGAGTGTGAGAGTTTCTTGTGAAAAATTGAACAAGCTATTTTGTTTTACGAAAGTATTTATTACCAGCGGACTATCTGCTTCAACATCGAAAGGTCATCATTAAGACTGAAGGAACCAAGGATATAAGACCTTTTAAAGTTCGTGCAGAGAAATAAAACGTTTATTGGCGTGAGAGAGAAATGGGTGGGAGGAGATAAGAGTTTAACGGAAGAAATCATTTGTGAGTTAATTAGCTATAAATAATTACTCACCAAGAGTATTAGAGTGATGTATAACTGCAGACCAATTTTCCCAGTTTTTAATCAATTAATTATTTATATTTAATGATCCATTACGAATATACTTTAAAAGGGATAATTTTCTAATACATTCGTGAGATATTTTTACAGATTTGTTTGTTTTCAGAAAAAAATTCCGAGATATTTTCCATGATAGAAAAATCACGCTACTCAACCTTTGAAACCTACGTCACGTTCTAGGCCTTCAAAGGAACGTCAGACGTTTTCCTTTCAAACCCAAACGTACGGTCCCGCGCACAAAACGTTTTGCCCTTTCCGAAGCCTAAATTTCGGCTTCTTGACACCAAATAATTTCCCCGCGAAATCGCCACCGCCGTTACTCTAGGAGATGGATTTCCGCGGGAACGAAGACTATTTCTCCCGCATCAGAACTCGCTTTTTTATAAATTTCCAAAGAACAAACGCCTGAAAATACGTCGCCCACTTCCGAAAAATAACGGACGCGGGCCGAAACTGCGGAGCGCATATTTTTCGTAACCTTATTCGTTCTCCGCAATATTTCATACGACACCTTTTTTTCATCGTTCCTCGCGAGCGGAAATTATCGGCCTTCACGGCAGTTGGCTGGTGGGCAGGAGAGCAGCAGATACGCAAACTGCCTTTATCTTCGGCAACTGTTCCCCCTCCTTGCATTTCCAGCTGAAAAGGATGCATGGAATTAGCACTTTCATGCGGAGAGAAACTTTTTTCTCGCTTTTTTCCTCGCGACAGAAGTAGGCTAATGTTACAGTCTCTTGTCCCATCCATTGGCCCTCTCTCTTCCACATTCTTGGAGAGTCCGTGTGTGCTCTCTCATCTTCTTCCCATTCCCCTGCCTCGTTATGTAAGACCCTCATCGCCTTCTCCTCTGCACAGCCAAAGAAATAATTAAAGGCAGCTCTCCACCGCGGAGGAAGCGAGCGCTGCTTTTCGAGAAAGGGTTTCCTTCAAAGGAAGACTCCGATGCACACGTACAGTATTCAATCTGAAGTAATGCTCGACATCCCAGACTTTATTGGGGGTACAAAAATCCTGTTGGTTCAAGATGGCTAGAGTTATTCTCTAAATTATGAAACTACTGCGGATTGTCGCCCTCAAATGATGTAGCATCAAAGGTTCGCGAGATGGCGGGAAGAAAGGCGGTCACCATTTTCAGCAAACTACTTTCCGCGCTAAATCCCCTTTCCAGAACAAACAACGTGACGCTGCACCTGCCTTAGATTTAGTGAACATCTCTACTTTGGCTTCTCAAAGGGATAAACCCGCATGCAAACACGATGCAGACGTGCTGTTGAGATTCCCGGATTTGACAAAGTGTTCCCTCAGACGCTACTTTGCGATGGACGTCTTTGTATGTTGTGTACATCTAGAATATGGGACAGGGCCGATACGATCGAGTGGAATATCTCGATAAAGGGATGCGTTTTGCTTCAAATGTCTCCATAAAGTAGAATGCGTCAGCAAGATGCTCTCTTGCCTTGAAGTCCTCCGCAGAAAGGTGGCTGAAGACAGGATTCTTTAGAGAAAGATCTCTGTGGACTTGAAGGAGTACGTCTCCTGGTACGCGATTCTATGCATAAGTGGGCGAATTGCTTTCAGCCCACTTTCATTCTACGAACAATACATGGCAAAGATAGCCTTGAAGCGTGGACATTGAATGGTATGTGAACTCGCTATCTGACGGAGCGTTTCTGCAGATGTAGGTATAAAGAGGGTAGGTGGGTGTGTGTGTCGGGAAAGAAGAGTTTATGACATCGGAGGAAAGGAACAGTTCAAACAAAAGGCATTGTGGGAGATTTTGGGAGATCTCGCGGCTGCGTTTCATTTCGGAGTTGTGTGCTGGAGACGGGAAAGAAAGCAAGTGATGAAATACGGCCCTGGATATTAGTTCGGGAAAAATAAAGGCTCTTTCCTAAAAACTTCTACGTCTACAAGGATTTGAAAAAGGATCGATCTGGGGGCTGTTTTTTCCGCTTCACGTTTCTCTCGTCGAGATAAAAGATCATACGCCCACGTTCGGATGTATGATGTCACTGATGCCCCAACTTCATCCAGCCGAGAAAGCTCATCGTTTTGATCGGAGTTTTCTTCGCATTTATGTGGTTGTCTTTCACTCGAAGGATGGACTTTTCTCCGGCATTTCTTCCGAGAAAATATTCAAAGTGGAGGAAACTTATAATCCTGAATTATTCGAATATTTTTCATTCTCAGAAACTGAAAACAATCCGGTTTCCTGAACAACAGCGTCTAAAAATAGCGCTCGCAAAGTGGTGGATTCTGGGGTAATCGTTGCTCAATCTGAGAGATCAAAGTGCTGTGTTTGTGTATTCCCCGAATTTGATTGTTCTCAGGATAGAATTGTCATGGATGAACGGTGTAAAACGGTTTCCGAGAAATAGCTACCGTTAAGCATAGTACTGATATAGGTAATCTAGTTCATCCAAAATATTTTTAAATAACCTACATAATAGCATCAATTTTAACTAGTTTAAATTCAACTTTTGCAAACTATTTATGAAAAATATTTGAAAAATAGTACATGTAAAAGTCAATCATTTTAATAAGAATAACCATATCATTTTATTGCATTAATCGTCGCTAAACCATGATAGTTGACTTCGTTATCATAGCAAGCTTTTCCTGATGTAAAAAACTGCTAGTGAAAGAAATAAGGCTAAAAATAGCTTGACAGAAAAACGATAATTTTTAGGGCCTTGGTATAGCTCTGTAGTATTACACAAAGATATTAAAAAACAGACATATTAGAGACATATTTTGGTTGTTGAAATAATAAAAATAAGGTTTATGAATTTTTGTGATCAATTAAGATGCTTTTCAACTTTAAGAGAATTTAAATTACTTTTAAAAGTGTCGTTTAAAAGTTTATTTACTATAGCATGTGATTTATAAATTGTTCAATTCTCCGCTCTGCATTTATTTGTTTCTTCATACTATTTTATAATGGCGCATTTTATATCTATTTTATTTTATAACTATCATATGTTATCGGTGCTTCACTTTTAACTTCATTGTCATGAGATATCCGCTGTGATATCCATTAGGTAACTGCCGGAAAGTTTGAGCAGGTTTTTCACATCGCATTCTTTTGTGAGTGTTTTACTAATGAGGATACTTTTTTCTAAGTTTCTCCAAGCAATTTTGATACCCATAAGTTTTCCTAACCTATTACGATCGTATTAAATTTATTTTAGATTCTTAAATTTAATTATTTTATATTGAAGGAGGGTTGGATGGAAGGAGTAGGAGACTCTTTAAGCCTCAATCTCGCCCGAACAAATTTACAATTTTTAAATCATATTAGGATAAGCAAAAACACTTTTAGGGGCGTCGCAAAAATTTTCAATTTTATTTTTAGATATTGAAACTTTCATGTTGAAGAATTTTCGTGTAGATTTCAATTAAAAATTTAAACGTCGTCAGTTTATATCTTCTCATAAAGCAGTACGCAAAAACCTAATATGATAGAAACTTTTAGTTGATATTTTGAGGAGGTTTTAGGTCCAAAAGATATTTACGAAAAGTTATAACAATGTTTGAAAATCAAGAAAACAACAGCTGGAAATACAATAGAGGCTTTCTTTGAGCCTGGACTAAATTATTCTTACATCGAAAATTCACATCGAACTGCGAGTGACATCTAAATAAACGTAGTGGAAGGAGTAAACTGAAAGGAAAAAAAATATGTTTTGATCGTATAATAGATCGAGGTTAAGCAAGTGAATCGCAAGCGTGCGCCCATGTATTTAATCGGAAAGGTCGGGATATAGTTGAACTTATCCTTGGAGAGCGATAAGAATCACGACCTTCGAAGATTTCTACTGGCAGAATTCGATATCCCTAGCAAAAACTCGCTATCCAATATTTGCCTTGCCTACTCTGTCATTCCAGTTCTCCGTAAAAAAAAACTCCGACGAATATCATGCCCTCATACTTCAAGTATGTTGCAAAAGAAAGAAGTAATTTTTTTGGTTACCTCAAAATATCCGTATGTATATATTAATATGTATTATGAACGAACAATAAGTATGGGTATATCGATAAAGTGAGCTTTAGGTAGTGGTAAAATTTTTAATTTAGTCAATTAGTTGATTTTACATATTGATAATGCTCACAGCATATAGAACGAGTTAATAACAATGATTAACATATTCTATAAAACGAAATGCTTGAAATTTCTCAATGGGAGAGAGGGTTTGTTTAGTTGATGATGGTAATAATTAAGTATAAAGATTGATTTTGATTCTGCATTGATTTATGGCCGGACGTTCCTCTACTGGGATTAAATCCGGGACCGATTTTACCAAAGGCAGAGGCACTTCCAATTCTGCATTTTTCTTTAAATCAGCATAGTATCAACATTAAAATTAACAAAAACAATAACATTTACAACAAATAAAATATTTATACTTATAGGTTGGCAGCTTAAACCTATTGTGAGAACATTTGATCACATATAATCCGAGTCGAGTATTCTACCATCTTATGTGATTATGACATACAACCCAAATATTACGCTATTATATGAAAACCACGTGAATTTGACATGAAAACTAAAGGGTTAATTTCAAAGCCTTGAGTAAAGTATGCTTTATGCTTTGTTTAACTGTGCTCCAGATTACTATCAACTGGTACCTGAATCAACGAGCAATTAATAGTGTTTTAGAAATTCTGGTTTATGATACATTTTCATTTTGGCGGAAAAGTCTATTTAAGAAATCTTATTCGTTCACCCGAAACTTTTATCTTAACTGCATCTTGTGATTCAGCTATTTCTAAGTGTATTGGATCCATCGAGGCGTTTGAGCATATCGCCGCAATTCTCAGAGGGGATCGGAATATCAGAGAGAAATGAATACGGCCGTTTGTCAGAAAATTCGAGCTTTTACGGGTCTGAAATTTTTGGAATTGGTGCGCAACTTCGCAAATCTCTCCGAAAACAACTTAAGCTTCAAGATAAACTAATAAATCAATTCGTCTGCCTATGCCATCCCATTTTCCAGGGATATTAATCCAATGTTTGAGAAATGTGAGCACGTTTTGGGTCGCTGGCTCACCGATCTTAGGAATAAATGGAAATTTCGGCGATTTCTACTTATTTAACAGAGTGAGATACCATCAAATACTCCTAAAAGGAGAAAATAGAAATACTTTGTATTTTTCATAAACAGTTTACTCTTCAGGACCTGAAGACCTGAAGATGATCTGCCAGAATCGAAACTGGTCAGTAGTAAAAATTGTTTCTGGAAACTGGAGTTTTTTTTTCTTCTCTATGGCATTGCGCCAATTCGCATCGATTACATTAGTCCGAAAATGTTATATGTCCAGCTATTAAATTTTTAAATAGCTCGATTTCCAATTTTAATACTGAGAATTGTTTATCTCTATCTGCGTTAAATTATAGAGGAGGTTTATGAATTTCCTCCGTGTTGGTTGAGTAAGAGTTCAATCATTCGTGAAACGAGAAAAAAACTTTGCATAGAAAGTTTCCCTCTATCGTCACCTCTTGTCTGAGTATGAGCTCAAAATATTTTTTATCTTCTACGGTGTACTCAATTGTTCTGCGTGTCATTAACACTTCCACCAGCCTAATTCATGTGTGACAAATAACACCTCAGTTAGGACTGACAACGTAGCTAGGTGAGTGTTTAGTAAGGTGAAAGTCGGGAAATAAATCTTCGTCTTCCCAATAGAGGAGCTCACTCCAACTAAGAACATACACATACTGCTGTCACGTAACGTGAGCATACAACCTTTCACGTCATTTCGTGCGACCCAAAAACGCCTACGGGCACACTATACACACATGCATCACTCATTCTACTCAACAACCATCTAGAAGATTGCCTTTCTACTGATTCACAGTGATCGATATTTCGAATGAGCCCGTGTCTCCGTTTTCGGAACTGCTGGTGATAAAAAAAATACCTGGTTGAAACTTCTAGCAGGAAGTTATTCGCAAAATTAGATTACCAATTCGAAACTGCGAAAGGGTGATGAAATGATCCCATGCTTCACTAAAGCTCTCCCTGAGAATGGAAATTATAGGAATGACAACCTATAATCTTAGATAATACAGATTAACGAAAAGAACAATATCTAACATTGAAGAAATATATTTACATTACTCAATCCTGTGTCCCTATAACAAATGAAATATTATATACATAGTTTATTATTATTATTTTAAAAATTACCGCAGACATTTGCAGAAACTGTCGGCAATGAGTATGATGATAAAAAAGATGAAAAGTATAAGACGTTACAATGAAATGAAAATAAAAAGGATCAAGGGTCATAAGCCATAAAGGATATATGAAAGATTGGCACTAAACATACGAAGTTAATAAGAGAAGGGATAAAGGGATTATATAGGGATTGCATTTGTAATTTCTACAGATTTAATTTTTAATCCGACCAGTTTCGAATTAAGAATCATCAGTTAAAAATACCAAAAACATTTCTGGTGTTATTTACCTGAAGATGCCCTTAGTCGAAACTGGTCGAAATATAAAGATTGTTAAGTGGAAACTACAATATATTTTGTTTCTATCTTTGGCGTTCCATCAATAAATGCCGAACCATATCGATTATGTACAACGTTAAAAATGCATCAATAAGAGAAGGAAAGAAAGTATTAGGATTAAAATATATTTTACTCATATGCGCCTCATACACGTATAATAGTCTTCCTCAGAAATTAAAATGTTATTTTCCCTGCTGCTTTTTCTAATAACCTCATATTTATATAAATCACTCTATCATCTTCTTTTTATAAAATATTCTTTAAATACAAGAACACAACGGAGTGTTTACTCAAGTTGGCGGTTGTTGACAAAATGATTTATTTTCAATACACTTGGTTCATATATAAGTCTATATTTAGTTGTTCACATAGAATTATGTTTAAGAATTAGCAGTTTGTAATAAGGAATATTCGTGAAGCTATAAAAAGTCATATACCGAAGTATGATTGATACTGAATAATGGCATTGATATAGGTATCTCATTAGTGGGTACTACAGAGAGTGTTCCTCGTGGAGTCCTTGTGATTCACTTACGTGGATTTTTCCTGCTTATATCATTCCGGCTATCTGAGAAAAACAAGGGAAAAGTACCTCATTCCTCATCTTGCCTAGTAAAACCTCATTCCTTTTCTTAGCTCTCGGTAGAATGGATGAAGTTTCAACCGACTGAATAATTCACAGACACAAGGCAGAGCTTAATTAAGGATAATGGTTATTATCGCTCCTCCAGTAATATTAGACCCGTTCAAATTAGCATTCGTAATCAATTTCCTTTAATTTCTTAAGCTGAGTTATTCATGATGCCAAACCAATTACTTAAAACTGGAAGATTCCTCCGCAAAAACTAGATTCAAATGAGGTATGCTTTAACCAAGAAATGAGTTATATCTTTTTCTTGCCATAGTTTGTAGGCATATTTAAGTCTCAGACTGTAAATGAATACTAATTTTATAAAACAGCTAAAGATAAAAATAACGGAGAACATAAAACAAACGTGAGCCTTACTTATTTATTTACCTATATCAGTTGTAAATTAATAATACTTTTGATGTGTTATATATAGATTAATTCGTTTGTGCACTTATCTTGACGACATTTTGACATAAAATCTTACAGATGTAAGATTCGAATCGGAATTGAACTTTTTTGATACCTCAATTCTTTATTAATATGACCCATTTAAGAAAAATTATTCCATCGACTGTTTTAAATTACGATTGTTTTTAAATTTCTTTATATTGCTGATTTTTCTGTTTTCATATACATTGTAAAGTCATTTCTTATTGTAACTGGCATTGAATTGATTCCTTTTTCTCCTCAATGTACTGTTCTGCAATAATTATTTTTGTGTGAGCTGAAACGTCATTGTAATTATTTTCATACTCTTATATGTATCTTCTTTTTATAGATATAGTTGTATTTCTTTTTTTTTCTTTCTAACCTTGTTTGTAATTAACATTAGTTACCCATAACGGTTAGGTGCAAGAGAGGTCCTAATAGGCCTAACCTCGCCGAATAAAGAGTTTTATTATTATTATTATGTGTATTCCATAGAGCACAATAAACACATTATTATTATCATCCTTTTGTGTTTTTCACCAGACATATTGAATTAGCAATCGCTTTCAATTGCTTGACTGAACACCTCACTCACTAAAACGATTAGAGGCATGAGATGAACTTCCGTGATCCGCTCTGCTTTTGCGATGAAATACCTCCGTTGCCGTGGATAGCGACATGATTAAGAGTTAGCGCAGTTTCTCAACTAAAACTCAATTCTTCAGCGTATACAGACCCTGGCGCCGAAACCTCAATCTTTCGCATTTTCTTCCTTATTAAGTGAAGGGAACCAACTCAAGGCTAATCTCCTAAATAAAGGGTCTAATCAATCAAACAATCCATCAACTTCATGCGGTCCTTAGGTAAAAGCTGGACTTTAAATGTATTCTCAAGTAATTCCGCAATAATTCACTTGTATTCCAGTTTGCGCGCTAAATTCTACCCCGATTTTCGCCCAAAATCCGTCAATCAAGAGAATCGGACAGAATAATACGGAGAAAGTTTTGAAAGAGATTAATGGATCGAGTTGTTTTGAGTACACTTTACAAAAAAGTCGGCAGTTTTACTACTTTTATCGAAGCAAGAAAGTAGTGATGAGATTTAAACCTGTGAGTGAAATAAACAGGGGGTGTATTTCGAAATAATTCACAGTTCAGTTTAGTATTTGTGCTATTCACCACATTATGGGAGATATAATAAAATATAATAAAAATTATAAAAGATAATTTGAATTGATAAAGAAAAAAGATTTGTTATGAATTTAAAAAAGACCTTACTGAAGTTAGCGGAAAGTATCCCCACCAGTAAAACCCCCACAAAGAGCTTTGTGTGTGTGTTTGAAAAGCTGCACAAACCAATTGAGAGAATAAATAAAAGACGTAAAAACAGGTATCCTTATTTTCAACTTGAAATATATATTCGAGTGATAAATAATAAAAATAATATACACCACTAATAAAATGCACAGAAAATAAAATAACTCGGGTTCTGTTACCTTGTTATATGGATTGATGTTTTACACGTATTTTCGTCTTACTTTTAAATGTTTCATTATTTGATCGTTTTACTCATTGATGAATTTAAATATTTCACGGATAAATACAAGCAAAATATTGGAAGATTTATCTGAAAATGAGCAAGTTATTAGATAAAGAAAAGGCAAAACGAATCAAAGAAAACAACTTGATGAAATGATTTCAACCTGCTTGAGTTCGATCATACTAATGAGACGCGTCCCACCGATTGAGAAAGACTGCATTTCAATGCTGATTCCAGATATCTTTGATGTCATTTAAAGATACGTCAGTAATAGTTAATTGGCAGAAATGAATCCTTCATCAATACTTAAAATTTAATTTCTACATCTAAGTTATTTAAGAATGAATTTTATTAATTTATCATGAAAATTTACCGAGACAGAACAAGAATATCAACGATTTCTTTGAATTCAGAATTTCATTCTCTCCAGAAAAAAACTGAATTCATACTTATCGTACGAAAAGAGCGATAAAAAATAATGTTTACCTTTCCCTCTTCCCAGGTTTCCGATTAAAGATAAAATACAACTTTGTGAAGTTTTTTACGAAGGAAAATATTTATCTTATATCGTAGTTCCTACGTTTTGCTTAACAAATATGTATCGTGGAACAGTTTTACCTCAACTTTTTCGCTATACGTTTATCTAAAATAACATATGCTTGATGCCGAATATTTTTCGCAGCAGCCTCCTTATAAATCTTATCGCTAGCAGACAAAGTGGTTATCCCATCTTCTTACGAGAATCTCCCAATATCCATTTCTCGAAAGCTTTTCTTTCGGGTTTCCATTCGCATCTCATCAAATGTAAACGCAAAGTTCCGTGAGATTTCGGTATAGATTCGCAGGCGATTTCCACTCGTAGGAAATGAACTCTGGGAAAAGAAGACGTTTTATCATTCGAAATCCTTGCGAATTTCACCTCGAGAATCACCTTCCGAGCGAATTTCATCCGAACCGAGCTGCCCATTTACCGGCGCCTCTTCCGCTCACTCTTGGCTAAATCGTATTCTGCATTGGTGTTTCTCTAAAGCCTATACGTGCCTCTGCATTTCCTAGGTTTTATAAAATGGTAAACAACCTATACTCTCAAATTGGTGGTATGAGGATAGAGCAAAATTCGTTTTTTGATGCGAAATTCACGCAAACAAGGATTTTGCGACCCAAAGATGCTGCATTTTAGTACCAGTAATCATCGTTTTTCCTCATTGCGAAGTTTCAAAAAACGTAAGAATCACGTTTTCAAAGGTCATTATTACAGCATAACATTGCTTGAAAACTAAACACTGAGGTATGACGGATGTTGAATTAATGGTAATGATTAGCCTCCTCACTTATCGTCTTGCTCAGTAAACCTCATTTCCCTCTCCTAGCTCTTGGTAGATAATGGTATAGGGCATATGGAGAATCTTTAGTCGCAATAGTGCCATGATCTTATGAGTAAATAATACATTTTAAACAGTCCTCAAATTGAACAACTCATATTCTGCAAGGCATTATACATCTTGAGAGCTTTCAAATTTTTCGCCCTTGATGTAAAAATCCATCTCTCTTTTTCTTACAACTTTCGCAGCTTCCTTAATCCCCTCTTCTTCGTGTTTTCCTGCGATTTGTTGCATTATAATTATATTATTAACATAAATTTGAATGTAAAGAAAATTTATTAAATTAGATTTTAGATATTCTTACCAAATGGTGCTAGAAAATGGAGCGAGATGCTGATATTATCTCTTTAATATTTATTACGTCAACAACGTGATTAAGATGTTGTACTTGGCGTAAATAATCATTTACTATCATTAAAATTGAAAAGAATTCACATTAATATTCTCTGGCGCTTCATTTTTGAGAAGAGTACATAACGAGGATAGTGCAGTCACAGTTCTGCTTGCCAAAATATTTCGAGGGTCATTTTTTGCACTTGTGTCAGAGGTTCGCCTCCCTTGGTGATGAGATTCCAAATGTAAATATTTTAAGACAGATTTGATTTTCATTATTCCTTCCCTTCTCTTTGATTTCAAGAATCAAAATTAAAATTCCAAAGGTAAGTAAAATCAAAGAGTGAAGCCAAGTTCCAAAAAGTAAAAGCAGAACTTTGCAGAAACACTGAGGTTCTCATTCCCTATAGTAATTTCACTGCGGATAAGACCTCCGTCTATTTCCTGATGCTGAACAAATATGTAGATGATTTGAATTCACCCTACGGGAATTACTATGCTGTCGCGTGCGAACTCTGAAAACCAATTGCGGAAATCTCCTTGTTCTGTAACCTGTACATGCCCGAATTATAGAGTTGATTTCGGTGACCATGCTATCCAAAATGAATTTGGAGTTCTCCTGGGAAATTTGCACGCATGAGATTCAGAGCGGTCAACTGTTACAGTCTGCTCTCTAAAGGATTGGCGAATTTGGAAGCCAATAGGAGTCAAGTAGAAGATCGGTGAACGGAAATTGCATGCCGGGAAGGGCTTTGCTTCTCTGTACTAAAAATAAATCATCTCAGATTTTACTGTTTTTTTTGCTGTGCTATGGAACAGATTTTCTTATAACAATACGTATGAATTTCTGAATTTAATTCGAATTCAGTTTCACATGCTGAAAGAACGGATTAATCCTCATATTTTCCTTTGAAAGAGAAAGAGATGCCGTAGATAAATATATAGAAAATAGTCTAGTTAAATATAAGTCTACACAGATTTAAGTTATGAAAATTACTTGTGTAATACCTACAAAAGTAACTAAATATGACTTCGATAAGTTTTATATACCTTATTAATCTAGCGCATTCCCCGTCAAAAATTACGGAAATTAATTTAATTTATAGAAAAATGTAATACTATTATCGCAAACACCTGATTTAAAAATACACCGAAGAAATGACAGAATCAATTTGAAAGAATCTGTCATATTAATTGTCATCATCAGACATGCAGTTGCCTGCTTGACAAACATTTTTATTGAATTATAACCTTGCTCGATTATCATCATCAAAATAGCCGAGTGGTTAGAGTGACTGGTTCTGAATTCCAAAGTTACCAAAATTCCAAAACTTAATCCAAAACTTTATCCTCAGTGGTTCAAATCCTGTTTAGGGAAAAATTTTTTCCCGGAAAATTAAGTTACAGGTTTGAAGAAGCTGTTTCCATCGCTTACTTGTTTTAATAAAGCAATTCTTTACTTGATTAGGCAATTTTTTATTTTAATGACGCGCAATAACATAAATGTAAAGATATTCATCAAAACTTTATAATAGTCTTATATTTCGCACTCTAAAATGCAGATAACGTTTACTTTCGTTCTCATTTCTTCATACATCACGCATTGCCGCGGCTATACCCCTTTTCCAACTTATTAAATGAATTAATGGAGTACTTTTATCTCACTTAATCATCCGTACATCTACGAACATAACCATTTTGGGCGTATGGCAGGAGGTGCGCCAACTCTATTTCATTAATGGACTTAAAATTGATGCATCTTTTCTATTCTGCAGAAAAACTTGCAGTGATAAAAATATTCAATTCTCGTCAATTCTTTCGTGACTTTGCGTAAATCCCGATCAAAATGAGCTTTTTTATTACGAAAAACTAAAAATTTTACCGACATTTTACCGAATTTATATACGACAATGAAAACTTTGAATGCTGATATTTACAACTTTGCTCTACCGTTACTATGAAACTGCAACTAAAATAAGTTACCAAGAAACAAAATGAAAACGATAAGGAAACCGAAACGAAAATCAGCTGAGAAGAAGAAGTGATAAGGAGTCGGCATGAACTCATTAAATTGGAAAATGCTTCATCCAGCGGAACGAAGAATTCACGTTCAAGCAAAAAGAAGAGGGACATCTTCAGGAGGGAGGAGCATTAATACGTCCATTTCTGTCATTAAGATCCTTCGAAGAATCCAATATTGTTCCGCGAGATAATTCCGTACTTGTAGCTCCCGAGGAAACCCATTAATTTCCTATGGGAGAGAAGGGGGAGAAGGTGTGAGGAATGGGGAGAGAGAGAAACATTTGCCGAGCCTAATGACGTGAATCTGATATGCATGAAGTATGGAATGAAAAGGCGTGGAGAAGTTTGGCGAAGGCAATTAATTGCAGACGAACGACAGAGAAACTTAACCCAGAAAAGACGACCTGTGTTTTGGTGGGACTCGAGGAATTTTTAAATGAGGCAAAACGAGACAAAAGTTTTTCTTTTCCGTCAGCTTGAGAGGAGAGGAGAGATTTTCCTCCTTAGGAAGGAGGCGCGATTTCCTTCGCTCTGATCTGCAACTCTTCCTTCATTAAGCTTACTCCTTTTCTGGCTTACTTTTCCTCGCGTCAAACCACTTCTTCCGTCTGCCAACTCCTCCAAGTTATGCGCTTCCGACGGCTTACCATTCCCCCTGCTTTCCCTCATCCCCTGATATTATCCTTTGCGAACCGTTTCATCAAGAGAAATAGACCGATGCGCTCCAAAGATACGTCAAATTGTGCGACGGATCCGATGATTTATATTTCCGCCGCGACTGGGATTTATTTCACTTAATGACCAGAGTCTTTTGATTCGTAATTGCACGGAAGCCTTCTCGCCCTCGTTTCTGAGGTCGGGCGTTTTAATTCCACGCACGGCACGTTTCCATAAGAAATTAAATGATAACGTGTTCCATCCGCTGCCACGTGCCTCCGTGGATTCCGCATCAATCCATGTTAAGTGGAACGGGCGGAGGACTGGAGAACGTTTAGCCACGTTTTGCATCTCGAAGTATTTCTATGATTGATCTCCTCAGATATCACTAATACTTTTACCGATACTAGAAATTCCTTGGGAAATATAGAGATATGGGGAATTCATTTTAAGAACTTGATACGTGCCGCAGTTTTTGCGGCACGGGTAATCTTCTTTCTTCACATTTCATTGGTGCAATTTGTAAAATGCAGCATAAAATAAAATAAATTTCTATTCAGCATTCATTAAAGCAGTTGAAAATTATCACTAATTTCTACTAAACAAACTATTTTCATTTACTTCGATTAAAGCGTATTTTCTTTATAGCTTTCTAATTCTACACTCCATACTTAACACTTTCCGCCTATTTTTCTTGAAAAGTTGCTAATACTTTCTTCTTCGGTATGTTAATCTTTCGTTTCTTATTCGACAGACGTTCTACAATTTCTTTGGAAAATCGAGACAAATTTGTTTGTTATACGTGACTCATTCAATTCTTTCGGTTTTATCATTGATATAGCAGATGTTTCATTATCGTCTATCTAATGTATAATATCTAAATCTAATAATTTCTGATTTTGCCTTTCCTCATACATCCTTTCCTACCTTTAAAAAACTTTATCCGCATTTTATTTGTATTATATGCTTATCCTCCTCTGCCACTGACCATATGTTTCTTCCGTAGGTTAGGGAAGTGTTATCATTTCTTTATAGAATTCATTTGAATATTTTTATTACTTCGCATTAAATACATTAAATTTCAATTATCAGATGTAATATACTATTTTACAAGAAAATTAGCATGTATTTTCTGATAAAATTTCAATTTCTAAGTTATGGCCAGCAAGTCAATCTTTCCTATGTAATTTCACACATGAATGTTGCAATTCTAACATGAATTTCTCCTTACCTCGTAACAAAATTCAGGAACTCTTGAATGTTTTATGAGTGAGCTTTTCCCCTAATGACGATCGCAGATTGCTTATCTAGACCTCATTAACCATGAATACAAATTTTACAGTAACGAGTTTCCTATTATCGAAATACACATCCCTAAAAGTTTGCTTGTGTTCCGCCTATAACGAAATGTTTAACTCTTCCAAATCTTCAACGCTAGCTTTTGATCTCTCCCTTTTTCTCTCTACCACTCCGAATTATACGAAGTCATTCCCATTTCATTGCGTCAATCCTTTTACTTTCTCTTCTCCGCATCTGTTCTATACTAGATTAAATGTGCAGTGAGACATCAAGTCTCAATTTCTTTTCTAATTAAGTCGTGTTTCCCCTTCCCTTGCTTTCCGACTTCTTTCCTACGCAGTTCCCTTTTCTTCCAATTCCACGTCACTGCTCTGCCGTGACAAGACTTTAATGTCACTATCATTTTTGTTCTCTCTCATTTCACCATCCGCGGATGTTTTATTTCTTACGTTTATCCATAGATAGCGTCATACTTTCATTTAAGGGCGATGTTTCTTGGCCTCCTGAATTCACTCAGTCTTCCTTTTATCTCAGTCCAGTATGAACTTCTTTTCCAAAGAACGTGAGTTCTATCTGTTATCTGAAAATGTCTTCCGGAAGGTCCCTTTTCGCTTGACTGTTACCCACTTTTTCGAGAATTTCCTTCCTGAAAGTATTTTTAACAGGCCACGTTTCAGAAGTCAAGTTTGACATGTATCTTCGTACCTCTCGCTTATTATTTAGCGTCAGTTTATGTAATCTACAATTTTTTCAACTTATATACTTTCCTGAATTTATCAAGTTGATCTACAGTAGACTTATGCCATAATAATTTTACTGAGAAATCGTATACAATAATAAATGTTTGACTTTTTAATGTATTGATCATAAATTGAATTAAACATATACACATTAATGAATGTATAACTATTCAATGTATTGATTTAATGTACTGCCTTCAGGAGGTTTGGGAGAGGTCTTCCGTCTTCGAGTGAATGCCAATAAACATTAAAAGTGTATAAGTTAGAACCCTGCAGAAATTGCAACGAATAGAATTTATAAATGCAACTTAAGTATGGTTTCTTTCTTTTTATATTTTCTCAATACATACATACACGTACATATTGCCCATCGACGCCGTACTCAATTAATCATTTTAATATGGTCATATTTCCCCTCCTTTCCTGAACTAAATTTAATCATATCTTGCGAATTATTCTTTCATTCCCTTTTCCCAAAGTCCCGAGAGAGATGCCATCAGCTTTACGTCTCATTCATGCGCTATCTAAGTTTAGTTCCATCGGATTCTAAGAACTTCATCACTATTCGCCAAGTCTCTCTGTGAGTGAGAGAGTGCGCATTTCTCCCTTCAATATATCCGCCCGTTCTTACTCAAGGATTACACTCACTCCCTATGAGATGTCTCAAACTTGTCTAAAGAAGGATTTTTTTAAGAAAGATTCTCCTCAGGCACTATTCCCAGAGGTGCTCAATCCCATATGGACTCGTCCCCCTATTTACGCATAAGTTATATACATTGGTGAAACTTGCTGAAATTTTCAAAAGTCTGCCACCAGATATTCAAGAGACAACGTTCGGGGAAAGGTGGAACCCTCTGTTTTGTTGACACTTCATGGCTCGCCGCGTACGGGGATAGTTATGCAGAAGTTCTTTCATTATCTGCCCCCGAACTTGTAAATGACATGGGATTGTATCAAGGTGACCCCGAGCTAAAAAATAAAGTTACGCATTTTCCAAATGGGTTTAGTTTGAAGAAATAAAATAATACAAATATTATTGGAGAAAGAGAGCATTGCTTTCCCACTGGATAATATTGGATTTCCCATTATCTTACCTCTAAAAACTTTACAATGATTAATTACTCTAGTGTAAGATTTTGTATTATTTCTGGAACTATATAGTGATAAGGTACTTGAATAGGGGAACATACTCATCGAATAACTCAAATTTTATCAATTTTTGTAGCATTGTTAAAAGCGCTTCGACAGATGAGACAGATCCTATACATGGGCTTCCACTGGGAATCGAACCCAGGATCGCTGTCACCGAAGGCAAACGCGCTTCCCCCTTCTCTCTCTGGGAGATTTTATTGATTTTATTTAAAAAACATAATTATATGTTATGAGTATTATACGATTTCTAAAAACGGATTGAAAAAGATTTCAGAGATACCATTATGAGTAGTCTCAGCATTGCGACACCTTGAGAAGTTCACTCGTAAAATGAAAATTTATGAATGCGGATGAGGATAAAGAAGAAATAGAATATACTGAATCCAGTTGCAGTAATGATTATTTTACTTTTTTTCAATATTTTTAAATAAATTTAACCGGTTCAGAGTGAATAATGGATTCGGGATGGAATTAAAAAATAAAAATTCCAATTATTAATTCAAGTCTGATGGTGATTGTTTCAATCAAATTGATCACATCAAATCAATCAATTGATGGCTTAAGTAATTTCTGCAGATTTAGATCCTAAAAAATAGTTTATCTAGTGTCGTCAGGCATTTTAATTCATATGTGACGAAATTTCAAAAAATCTGAAAAGTAAAGACTTTCAAGTCTGAATTTTGCTGCTTTAATCTTTTCTAAGTTATTTCATTATTTTCATTCAGCTATTTCAAGATCAATCCGTAAGCTTTTATCTATATAAGGCTGAGAAGACTATGTTTTTTGAACGTATTATTACACGAATTAACGTATTATATTATTTAATACAAATATTTTTCCTTTACTTTCTTCTGACATGGTTATAAATTCTAATTTCCCCTTCTGTATATAGTCAATAGTCAATATATAGACAAATATAGTCGGTTCTCGTATAAATGTATAATGAAATTCATTTTTCTCCGAGTACTAGTTTATTTGTCACCTTCTGGCCGTTCTTCTCATTAAGATGAAGAAATATTTCCTTCACTTCTTCCCTACTATTGTACATCAAACAGTTCTCTGCTATCTTCCTTCCATAAAATAAAGTGATTATTACAGTCTTGGTATAGACGAGAAAGTTTTTTATATCTATCTCATTTACATATCCTGCAGTTAGGGAATGTAAGGAAACTCTCTGCCAGATACAACCATTACAAATGATTTCAATTCAATATTCTAGACAATCAATCTTCATTTCCTACTCGATGCATTCATTTATCTCTATCGAGGAAAAATTTCTAATTAGACTCTTAAATTTAAAAAGGTGTACTCATGATATCTCATTTTCCGACGTTGCCTATACCTGTGAGTGACTAACAAGGTCTAAGTAGATATACATCAAGTACACCCTCGCCACCTTCCCTTGTCCCTCGTTAATTAGTTTGTTTACAAACTGCCGTGTTTCCCTAAGGCTGTCAAGCCTTCCCTCTTTATCACAGGTGAGGTTAAATCTCCTGTAATTATCACAGTTTCTCGAACCCTTAGCTTGCTGAAATTTCCTAGACCCTGAAGTTCCCCAGATTGGGAATAAGGCGCTGTTTTATCTAAAATTTTAAAATTTACAACTTTCATCTTAAGAAATTGCATAAATCTCCGCCTTCCTCATTCATTAATTCTTTTTTTAAGACAAAAGAAACTTTGGGTGTTCCTCGTAAGTACAATATCATTATTAACTTACAAACCCCTTGTAAAAGTTTTCAAACGTAAATACCTTCTTGGTAACAACATATATTAGGGTTAAGCTATTTTATCAAACCCATTAGTCCACCACGTATATGTACGATTTTTATTTATTGATTTGTGTTATGATATATTTATTCTTATAAATTTTAGTAATTAAAGACTTAAGTCACTGCAATTGCTACACGGTTCTAAAATAAATTAAAGTTAATCTATCTCTTTAATTATTATTAGCATAAGAAGTGGTGTAAACCTGTTGGCCTATGGGCTGATGTGAATTCCAAACTCTTCTCGTGCGACCCAAGATACCAAGGCGAGTATTGTTTTCATATAATAATACCTATGAATTACTTTTCCAGCTCGAATCCTTTCTTTTCATTCATTTTTATCCAGGGAAAATACCTAGGGATTAAAAAGTTCGCCGCACAATTTCCTCGCTACTTTCGAGGAGATACTTCTACAACAAGTATTTTCTTACAAGAAACTTCAAAAAAAGAGTTCACAGTTATACACTAGCAGATCAAATTTTTTTTCCTCACAACGTATGTTCACAATTATTATCTTCAAATTTTGAGAAGAACAACAGACGGTACATTACGGCACGTTACGGTACGTTTTCGGCAATAAATATAAATATAAATTTCTGTATATATTTACAATTTAGCTGTAAATAGAATGAACGATATTTTTTCGAATAACTACTAACTAACTGAATTGTTATATTTATGTCCATTGTTTATTGGGTATATTTCTTTGGATTATTTCTTATTTATGCATTTTTCTAAATTTGTTAATAGTATCTTAACACAAAAACTTATTTCCTATTTAAGCTTCTTGAAGTATGACATTTCTTCATATAGATATGCTAAAGGACTCAAGGTTGAGAAGCAGAATAAGTAACATCATAACTACATATAGTGAGTATGAATTCATCTTGGTAATATATCGTAGGGGTTGTAAACAGAGATGAGCTCACCTCAGGCGTAAATTTACTTGTTAAATTTCGTATTTATTCATCCAAAAATAGATTTCAGAAATGCTGGACAAGGAAACAAGGCTGAACTTTGTAAAAATCTCTCGTAACCACTAATTAATCCAATTAAACTCCAAGATAGCCAAGGGGGAAGAGTTTTGTCAGTGACGAAAACATTCCCGGGTTCCACTTCCGGTGGCAGCCAATATGCGTGAAATGACCTCAGCTGTCGAAGCTTTTTATAAATAATACTCCATAATGAATGGTTAATAACGGAACCGATTAAGTTAATTTTTTGCCGTGATATCAATTCGATTGGCACTCATTAACTCCTACGTTCTCGGAAGAGCTAATTACATATTCAGGGCACCTTCCTAGCCATTTAAGATGGAGTCTGTTAAACCGTCTGTTTCTAGTCTATATTTTATTTTCTAATCCAGAAGCAGTGCCTTGAGTCGAAGAATCCTTTTTCGTTGTACTCGCTCTGCATCAGAACGATCGGATTTTCACAGCAGTCTTTCTATCCCTTTCAGTAAAATCCGTCGTGAATATTAAGACGGAGTCATCGGAAGAAGAAGACTCATCGTCTACTTACACAGAAATACTCTCTTCTTTTGATCAACTCGGCGCTTGATTTACCTCTCAAATTCAAACGTCCTCATTTACGTAAATCATCAGTATCGGCACCAAAGCTTTGTTAGTAACTCTGTGCACGCCAAAGCCTTTCATCCGCTTCCAGATTATCTTAGGATATCCTACAATTTCGTTAGCAGCAAATCTCCTTTTCCTTCAATGACTCAAGGTTTTCAGTCTTAGTTTTCAAATTTGAATGCTCCTTGGCTTTCCTCGAGTTCCTCTCTAATCAGCATTTTAATCAACGCTTTAATCTAATCTTGCACAATTACATATTTAGTCTCCGAAGTTACAACTTTGCTTTAAATTTGATTAAGCTCCTAATGATATCTATAACGTAGTAGAAAATTTCTATTTCTTCTATCTAAAAATCAAAATAGTTGAAGCTAGCTGACCTTTGCTACTATAATATTTCCCTGAGCTTTAATTATTTTCCTGGAAAGACGTGAAGTAGATGCTTAGATTTATTCATTAGTCTTAATGAAGAATATTTTCTAACAAGTAAGACTGCTAATCAATGGTAACATGTTTGTCATCTACATGCTAATAAAGAATAGGATAACCAATGATGAATATTTAACTAGTCATAATAATATAAATACAGATAAATCCCTTGGAGGAAAACCCATGACAATTTTATCCCTGATAAGGAAGTGTAGCTCATTATTTGTAAAGCTTTTTGACAGAATCTATTTAAATCACAACGTTGACGGAAATTCCTCAAAAAAAAATTCTAAAAAAAAACAAAAATTTTGAATTAAAATACATAAGTCCTCGTCAAAAGGAAATTAATACATGTAACGAGCTTAAATAATAAATAATAAATTAAATAATAAAATTTTCCTCTCGTCCAGCTTTAGAACTCCATATGATTTCTGAATGATGAAGTCTTAATATATTAGACAGAAATCACAAAGAACGGAAAGCTCAATATCCAATATAGATATAGAAATAAAAACTACTCTACATTTCCCTATTTTTGGTTCACTTGCGTTTAATGAGCCGAAAGAGCTTAATTCCTATTTTTCCTCGAGCTTCGTACTTATCTTGAAAGGAAGAACACAATGCAACGCTCACTCAATTTCCTTCTTGAACTCTGTGACATATTTGAGCCTCTGCTTGTTTTAAATTCCATTCGAATTCTATGGCGTACATTCATTTCTTTGAAATTGTTTTCATCAAGTATGTTGCCAAAAAATTTATTTTGTGAATACACGGGTTCTAGAATCATTCGAGAACGCAGTTATCGATAAAAATTTAAAAGGAATTACTTCATCTCTAACTTTCATTGTGACGAACATAAAACGTCGAATTAATACAATTTCACGCTGATTTGGCGCTTGGGAGGAAATTCACTTTAATCTTAAATATTAAATTATCCAGAAACTTAGCAACTTGACGTCTCTTCTGCTATGCTCCAATAATTTTTGATTGATCAAATATAAAAGAAAAACATAATATCAGCCATTCATCCGTTAGCTACCACTGCGTGGAATGGAATTAAATTGATTTTTTATTTCAATAGCATTTAAAGAACATTTAAAATACCGAAAGAGTGTAACGAGTTAGTCACAGCGATATAATTGAAGGTTAACATTTAATTCATCGACTAAGTTATTAAAATTTTGTAGAGTTCTTCATTAAAGTAGCCAAAGTTCGTTCAAAGTTCAAACATTCGATGAATGAATTTCTGACTTTATCTACTTCAGTGGTTTATCGAATAAATATTCGTTTTAAAATATTTTACGTATTTCATCTTTCCAAACCCGAACAGTTCGGCCATCTGCGTTTCGTTGAATTTATAATTTCCTCTTTTCATAAAGAATCGTTCCTCTGGAGAGGTTTCATCAACTTGAACACGCAATCTATTACCCTTATAGTATAATCCCCACAACATTTATTACCCTCCAAATATTCTTAAAACTCGTCTCTAACCTTCTCAGTCTGCAAGTCTTATTTATCTCATTTCCTGTCGTAGAAATTTCACGCTGAATGAAGATTAATGGCATAAGGGACATCTCGGTATCAATTCCGTCTTTGGAAAGTCCGCAGCTCATCTGCCGCTTTCTGCCCCTTTGAACCTCCCTTTCCCATTTTTACAACTTCATTCCCTCCCCCGCGATCTCTTCATACACCCTCCCCATTTCTTCCTCCCTATTTCCTTTGTATCCCCTCTCGATTCCACTTTTCTTTCCCTCACGAGTCCTATTTGATATCCGCAATCTTCCCCGGAAACTTTCCTCTCAGCGCGGTTAACTTTCTCTTCCCGATTACACCCAACGACGCCCTTTCCTTTTAGTTTTTTCCTAGATTCCGTCCGTCTATTTGTTCTCGCCGCCCTCAAGAGAGAGAGGGAAGAAATAAATCCACTCCGCGACGAAAACCCGTCCTCGCCACTGATTTATTTTCTCGCCTTCTTGACTTGAGAGCGCCGCCAGTAAATATCCGCCATCGAAAGTGTTTCGAGCGACTCCATTAACAAACCGCGGTGACGTTTTATGGAGCGCCTAGTGACCCGTCAATATCTAGACACATCTTCCTTTAGCGGGAGATAGACAGCTTCGCTCGCCGATCAAAAAGGCACATTGTCGGAATTTCCGCTGGAATTAAAAAAAAACCTTAGTAAATAATTTAATGAGGTCTCTTTGAGCGTTTCACGGCAATTATCGCCAAGCATGAGTCGTGTTTAATTCCCCAGTCTCTTCTATTTAGTTTTTTTAAATGCACATCGAAATAAAAGGTTCTCGGGTGATAAATTCAAAGGAAACGAACATGTTAATTTCATCCTCGGCTTTCAGTGCTGCTCGTCAACTAGGGAATGACTCCGTCGTTGCGTTAGAAGAGGAATTATATTACTTGCACTCGAGAGTTGTAGATTTTCCTTGGTTGGGAATCGTCATTCGTGACCGTAGAAACAGCTGAGGAACGCAGGCCGTCGCGGAGGTTGATTCGGGGACCATTGAGATGCTCATTAACGAATGACAAGCTAACGAGTGCCGCGAAGTGACGTATTGAGCATATTAGGAGGAGCGTTGGCGAAGAATTGCCTTAGTTAAAAATTCTCCTTTAAATGACCCACCCAAATTAGGGAAGGAGTTTTTGAAAATTTTAAAACGCCGAATGTATTTCTCTCTTCATAATTGAGCCAATCTAAATATCCTTTTGTTTTTGAAAATGTTCGGGAGCGGAGGACTTTTAGAAAGTGTCGAGTAGTTTTCCTTTGAGAATTTAATTGGCTCGCTTAATATCTGGGATATTTAAACCTGGAGTACGCATGTTTCTGGTTTTCTCATCAAGTATTAAACAACTTGAAAATTAGGTTATTCTGCCATAGAATGTTCAGATATTTATCTTTCAAGAAGAAAATATTATGATATTTCTACCTTATTTAAGGAAATCCAATTTCAGATGGATATTTACGAAAATGAGCTTATGGTCCAATACGTATTTCTTCGAACTCATGTTAACAAACTTTTGGCCAAATATTACTGAATTTTTAGTGCGTAAAGTATCTCTATTAATTAAAAGAAGCAAATCTTCAAAGAAATTAAGAAAACTACGGTCTTGAGAAATACATTTCATTATAAATACGATAGATACTACATTTTTCTTCCCTGTCGTAAGTGTTGGCACATATTTCCATGTTTACCATTATACGATCAATTCAGCTTGTGATTCGCTGCAAAGCTTCCATTATCATATTTAATGAAGTATAACAGCTACTGCAAAAAGTGGTTACCGCTACCTGAAATTATCTTTCTTTGCGCTTAATTACTACGCAGCAAATGGAGCATTTACTTATTATTCATTTACCAGATGCTGCAAACTGGTTATTGTTACTTGAAAATATCTTTCTTTGCGCTTAATTACTCTCCACAGAAGTGGAACAGTTACTTATTAGGTAAATTGTGTCGAAATTGAAATATCCTAGATTAAAAGTTCTTACAATCCTTTATTTTACTACTTTAAATTACATCCCTGGGTTAATTCCTACAATATTTATTATATTTAATTGAATATTTCGTAGTATGTAATAATTTTGCTTATAAAAAGAAATGTGGAGGCCACCATTCTCATATATTAAAAATGTAAAAATCGTTTCTATATAACAAGAAAATATGATTTAACATTTTATATAATATAACACAATATAATACATAGTTATAAATAACAATATCTCAAACTTTTAGAGAGACGTTCATTCTGCATTTGTGGGAAGACCTGTGCAATTACCGAATTTAAATTTCAGTTCCCTGTTTTAATATTCGACTATAATATTGCACTTACAATAAAGAGCATGCCTTAAATTAAAGTTCATGGACCAAAAATAAGCTACAAGAGTTGCAATAGAGTGGGAAAGTCAATAAGAAAAATGTGACCTAAATGAAGAAGTCCAAATATTTGGATACATGAATTTACTATTGGTGTACCATACTCTAGGTTCATACAAAGTAACAAAGATATTCACTCTAATTTTGTAAACATATCTTGCCGGTTTTCAGAGTGTTTCTTTAAAGATTTACTTCCTTGATGTAAAAAATGAGATAAGGTTCTTGGAATATACAAACTTTCTGCTCAGTCAAAAATTAGCTAGAGCTGAATAAAACAGGAAAATGGAAACATAAAAGCGATGGAAAATATTTTAATATTCTTCTGTTTTTGGATATTAATTTTATCTCAGCCAGTATCTATTATATCCACTCTGGTACAAAAATATTCCACAGAAATATAGACATTTTGTTCATTTTTAACTCGAGGATTTTATTTTAAACAATAGTTATGAATAAAATTCTGCGATATTGCGCTCTGCTGTTCTGTCACAATATATAGTATAAGAATTATGATGAAAAATGATGAACCTTTAATCGTTGATTATCAAAATTGCTTTGGTCATAATGAACACGCGATTAATTAAAGAATCGCTGAGACATTTTAAGGATTAAAGGTCACTTTTACATCCTTTCGTCAAAAATACTCCAGCGTCTGGAAAATTCGTGGCTGAATGCACGCATGTATCTCATGACTTTGAAAGATGGTTTATTTATGAGTAGATAAATTTACGCAACAAAGCAAGGAGCACAAAGGAATCGTTTTCCGTGACTAACCGAAAGCTTCAACAGCAGAACGGGTCGCAGGCCTTTCACGAGTTAACGCAAATATAAATTAAGGATTCTTTTGTTGATTTTGTTTCCTCTTTTATCTTGATGAAATATTTCGAATCTCTGTTGTTTTGGCTAACCTGCTATAAATCATGCATACCGTAACGTTGGATAATGTATCACTGCTTTGGATTCATTGGAAAACTCAAAGTTAAATACGACAAGGAGAGAATGAATACGTTATCGAAGCCATTCAAGATAAGGGATAAAAGGAGAAGAGATATCTCGGATCTAATGTATGTCTAATCAAATACAAATATCAAAGGTGTTATATTGATTTACATCTGTAATTGATGATCTTCCTTACATTCATTTCAACCTTTTACAACCCTCAAGTCAGGATGGGTGGTTTAAAAAAATTGGAATATATACTTGGTTGGAATATATACTTGAAAACGTCCAACCAAAATTAATAAATTACAATTTAGCTTTAGAATAGCTTTTTCTTCGGTTTTATTATATTCCTTAAATATAAATTATTTATGCAATATTATCTCTATGAGATGCTTTTTTCTTATTCGAAAGGAAGAAGAATAAAAAACTCGTTTAAAAGTCAGTGAATTCGATTTATTTTTCTCATTATCTCGTGGTGTTCGGAAAATAAAATTTTTCACGATGTGCGTTTATCTCATTTTGTTTATCTTTTTATCTCTCTTTCGCTTTACCATGAGAATATATGAACGTTATTTAGCATCAAAATTTAAGTACAAGAGATTTATTTCCTATAAATGGAAATATTTAAACCTGGATTATACCGTCAGCTATGTGGATATAAAAAGGAGACTCAGTGACAAACGGAAAATTTTAATGGCCTCTTAAACCTTTACGATGAACTAAAGGTCGTATGCTATGACATTGTAATAATTCTTTGTAAGGCTGCGTCGCCTTTCACCGGAAAGGATGGTGAGTGTTTTGTTACAGTTATATCTCGATTAAAAAAAAGCGCGGAATTAAAACGGCCCTTATGATGAGATTGCAACATCGGACTACGCCAGACGCTCTTTGTAGTCACTAGAATCATGCAGCGAACTAGAAGTATATAATGGAGATGTTCAACCAGTCAAAACAGCAGAATCCGGAGATAGAGAAAATCCTTCGTTTTTAATATGACTGTACCCATTAAAAGAGTAACTTTTATAATATATACGAGTCAGCTGAATGGCTTCGACTGTTTCGTATATATTAGCATATTTATTCTATATATATCAGCAAGGTATTTTTATATCATCTACGTTAAGATAAATATTTTTAAACGGGTTAAAGCATCACAACGGATAAAAATTCAATGGATGAACCACAATAAACTCTTTAAAAAAGGGACCAAATTGCCACAAAAACTGCGGCCAAAAAAGATTCAATCCATGTTCCAAAAACAGGAAATACTCGAAAAAATACAGAATTAAAAGACATTACTATGCTAAAAAAGCAATTAACTTTTGGAAGTTTTGGAACTTTCAAATTAAACAGTGTGTTATTCAGTTTTATTTGAGAGCGAACGAAATGTGATGCGGAAATATTCTTTTGATCGTCATTAAAAATTATAATGAGCTCAATTAATATGATGGATAATCCAGAAACTAAATAAGTAATATTATAACAGTGCAAAAATGATACTTGTTCTCCATTCGCAATTTTGAAACCATCGAATTTTTCATTATACTATATTTTATTACAATCTTTTATTTATTAACTTCGTTCCCGACGAATGGTTCATGCAGTTGATGTTTCATTAACTAATGTTTTATGCAAATAATAGTTCGGGTAATAGGCGATTTATTTAACAAAAAATCCCTTCCCGATGAGCTATAAGTCGGTTTTGGGAATCATGATGCTTAGGTTACCTTCCAATAAACCAGCATGATTATTGATATGTGTATCACAATTAATTAAATAATCGTAAATTCTACAGGAATAAAATAATGATCGTTACTTACAGTATTCAGCATTCAGGCGAAGGAAATGATGGGCTCGAGCTCTACATGATTTCGGAAGACGAAATTCAATTGAACCAGGCTGACGCGGATGAAATCCTGAAATCAGCGGGATGAGTTTTTATTTAATGAACGAAACAATTTGCTATACTAGCAGATACTCCTAATATATGGGTCATTCTACGCCAAACCGAACAAAAAAAACATGACATTTTTATATCTTCCTGAAACTTTGCCACATTATTGATAGTAACAATTAAGTCACTTTTACCAAGTTTTAGACCAAAAATCCCAATAATTACAAAATGGCGGCTAAACAAAGTTCGCAAAAAAGTTCGAAATCCGGCGCGCGCGCTCTCAGTTGAACACCCGTTTCTCAGAGAGCTTAAAACGTACGATGCTTTAAATACGCTCATTCTAAAGCTCTTAAACGGTGTTTTCATTACATATGGAATTTGTTTCCATTTCTTGGAGAAAATACCTACTTTTAGGCAATGAAACTTTTTGAATAGGTTTTAACCTAAAAAAATCCAGTTCTACCGCGTTAAAAAAATATCACCGGAATTGTTATTAAGTTTTCTTTAAGTGGTCGAAGTATAAAAGCGGTAAACGGATACTAAGTATAGTAAAAAAATATGATTTACCTCTGGGTCAAGGCGCCGCGCCGCTCGCTACCGCAATGAACGCTCCACTCATTGTTAGTCCCATCCGTCAGAGTTCCCGAGCTCCACTCCATATATCGATAAGCTTATTATCTTCCCTTTGGGAGCTCAAGTTTTTGAACAATGTGAGTTAGTCATGCATAATCTTCTGTGTTGTGCGGTTAGAAATCTTTCGCATTTCTTGCCTTTAGTGTCAAGTCAGTTTTTCTTCGGTGTGTGCTTAATTACTAAGTGTGAGCTCTTAATCATCTACTGGGAGTGTTTATATTAATTGGCATTCTTTAGTGTCATAAAGTATTACTTTTAACATTGCTTCTATAGCAAATAGTGTCCAGTGACATCCTTTCTTTGCTACGTCTCACGGAAAAGGACCTTGCGATGGAATAGGAGGCACAATTAAGAGACTGGCAGCTAAGGCGAGTCTTCAGGGTAACCTAATTTCATCACCAAACGAGCTATATATGTGGGCTTCCGAAAATTTAGAAAACGTAGAAGTTCACTACTTTACAAAGAAAGATTATTCAGAGGAGTCATTGATTTTGAATAATCGCTTGAAAGCAGCTAAAATGATACACGGCACACAAAATTATCACACCTTCATACCTGTATCGAAAACTCAGATACTATATTCTCTTTTTCGACCGATTATACAACTGAGTGTGTATGAAAATAACATTCTGTCAAGTATATAAATTCTTTAATGCAACTTTGTAAATAGAAAAACATCGATATATGAAGTACGGACACGTATTTTTTGAGTAAAAGTGAACTCCGACGGATGGGACTAACAATGAGTGGAGCGTTCATTGCGGTAGCGAGCGGCGAGGCGCCTCGACCCAGAGGTAAATCATATTTTTTTACTATACTTAACATCCGTTTACTGCTTTTATACTTCGACCACTGAAAGAAAACTTAATAACAATTCCGGTGATAATGAGGAAATATGAGGAAGCCATTACATATCTAAGCGATACATTCAATGGAAGAGTTAGATTACTTAGCATAACGTATCATAGGAAGCATAAAAGAGTTTGATATACATTTACTTCAATCCTCAGTAACTTCAACGGTATATACCAAACATATGGTAGAGAAAGTTATCAATAACAGATTATCTGTAAAAAGCAATATATCCATATAGATCAACATATCAACTTCAATGAAGGATACCTGCAATCAATATGTTTATTTCATCTCAAATGTCATGTACATCGGTATTTTAATGCTATATTTCACACTCAGTACAATATACGTTAATTATACAGGTTACCTGTACACCTCTTGGGACGAAGGTTCACTTAATTAATTCACAGAAATCTGCATCTATTTTTCGTAAAACAAGCATTAGTATCTGAAGTTATCAAAATTTTAAAAATATAGACTCATTTCAATGTATATTATGCAAACGTTTCCTACATATGAGCTCAATGTTTTGACTATGAATGTATGTCTCTCATCAGATCATTTGAATTTTAATTCGAGGTAATGCTTGCTTTCCTGCTGGGAATATGTGGAGTTGGTTAGAAATTAGTGCAAATATGGCTGTGAATTCGTATATCATATCCATAAATAAGTTTCAATTAGCTTTGAGCACTGGGAGTAGTTCTATATCCTGGTATCTACAGTATTTTCATGGGAACATAATTTATCCCCCTCCAGATAAAGGTTGCTTTCGATAAACATTTCAGTCTCTGTTCTATGTTTGATTTTCTCGAGTCTATGACACCACATAAATTAATAAAATAATCCAATCCTTAACAACCCGATCTCTACTAATTAAAATATATCAGCTGAAAATCTCTTTATTGGAATGGATTAATTGAAAATCCGCTTCATCTTAGTCTATGAAACACATGGGCTCCAAATGTATACACCGTGTTTTGATTCGAAAGAGTCTCCGAATTCCTTAAAATACGTTGCAGTATTCTATAGGTTGATATTTAAGACGTCTTATAATTTACCTTATTTGTAATGTAGTATTTAACATTTCATTAACTTCCTTCTATATAAGCTATAAAAAGGTAAATATTTTTACTAAATATCCAGATAAATGAGTTTCGAATGCTTGCTCTAAATTTAGTAGCGGAGCTTTTTGTCGAAATAAATTGCTCAATCTCATTTGTTAAATTGTCCCCTGAAGAAAATTCCTTTGAAGGAATTTCAGTCGGCAAGTGGAGCCCACTTCTAAAAAGATTCTAATGCTTAATCTATTTTATAATAATTATCCTAACGATTCTTCCGAAAGTTTTCATTTATCGACAGAATTTATTCGACTCCGAAAATGGATTTTCCATTGACCCATTTTTATGCCAAACTTTTGATCTGCTTAATATTGTTATAATAATTAATAGTAACACAGTGAATTATTTTAATAATTATTAGTAGTAATATTAAAATATCATGAAATGCTATTAAAGATTAACTTCTTTCCTCTTACTTCTTCGAGCTGGATAATTCAAAAATATTCAACATAAATTATAAAATTGGTAACTAACATTTGCTTCGGTAGCTGTAATGCAGAGATAGGCTAAAAATTTTCCACTTTCATTTAGTCATTTATAGCCATTATAGAGTACATTCAAAAGACTATAGGACTCGTATACACGCAGTATTCTTGAACACTAAGGTCACGAGGTAAATTAACTTTAAATTAATCAGGTTTCGAAGTTACTGAGTTTGCACCTGTTTCTTACAATCACTGCAACTTTATAATTTAAGTGAACACTATCCCGGATCCTAACTAATTTTGCAAGGTTCGTTGAAAAGCTTGACACTCAAATCGATACACTTGGTTAACGTGGTAAAAAAAATCCAGTGGGTTTGTCTCCGCTGGTGTATAAAGGCATAAATCTAACTGAATTCCTCGTCACCCCGTATGGTATCAAAAATTGAAGGGAAAGCGGCGCAGTCTTTTCATTGTTTCGGTGAATTTGATCGACGTGTTCCCAAATAAACGAGATCCGGCACAAAAGAGGGTTCATTGATTACAGAAACCTTTCAGATCAGACGTCCTCAATGATTAAACTGTGAGCTTACAATATTGGTAAATAAGATACCGAAATCATTCTCGACCGAGCAGTAACAGGCTTTATTCGGGCAACCAGAGGAACGATTTCGCGTGTTCATGAAGTAACGGTTAATAAAGTAGTAAAATTCGTTTTACGGCTTTGGAAGAGGAAAGACAGAGCTCTCTCGAGCAAGACTCAGACGGCGAAATATCCGTGGTAGTTGGAATAAATCAAAGATAAAATTTTCTTAAATGAGCATTGTTTTTTAGCTCCTAAATACACAGGAAGAAATTCGGAAGATGAAAAACTATCATGAAATTTGTACTTTATTTTCACAGATCAGTTCATTCATGGATGTAGAATGACAATTTAATTTATTCTAGAATATGATCTCTGGACGCAGTTTTGACAAACATAGGATGTTCAACTCGAATCTTAGTTAAACGGAAAAGAGCTTTAAATTATAAAAATTATGTGGATTTTAAAGACATGTCTTAGGCAAGCGTCTCATAATTATTCACGTAAAGCACCAAATATCAACATCGACAAATGCTCATACTTCAAAGTACGTAATTTTGTAGATTTCATGGGAAAGCAATTTATTCTCTGAGATAGCTAAATAAATATGGAGTGCAGCCTTGGCTTACACAAACATATACGATTATTACGATATTATTATACGATACGATATACGATACGATACGATATTATTCATAAATCAGCTTCTCTCAATGAAAATCTATCAGAAGAAGATAAATAGAATTTGCATTATTGAGAGCCCAATGCGGTGAAAAAAGTGATGCCAAAGTCGATTCCTAAATATTGTATGAAATAAGTTTTATATCAGCTGATAATCTCCACTCAGGATTCAATATTTATAAAGTATTGGGAGAGTTATTTTTTAGTAATTATAGTTTAATGCAGTAACTGAGTTGGAATAAACATCAGAAATTCGATGTCGAAGAGGAAACTGCAGTGGGTAATTTTTTATTGATAAAATCGTTTCTTTTTAATGAGAAAAATCATTCGTTACGATGGATGTAATAATGATTTTCATTTTTAATCGAAAGACAATTTCCCTAAATAAATTTTCTTCTGAATATTTATTCATATTGTAATAAATCATGCCTGTTTAGTTAAAAAAATATACAGTCGAGACGACTGAGGCAGGAAATTACTGAATGCAATATTAAATGCCGTATATACGTTACCAGCACATGAAAATACATCAATATTCCATTATTAAAACTTTATTTTAAAGCAAATGTATTGCTTTCTAAAAATAAAACCCGTGATCTGATTTAAAAATGTATGTGCTGAGATGTATGAAGTATACTTTTTTAGAAGGAAACTTTTGATGCTTTTATTTGTGACAAAATTGCTTGGAAGGTTAAAATTCAATCTGGCTTTCTAGATTGATTTACATAGATTATTTTTTACTCATTTGATAACATCATTTTACTTAAGTTCTATTAAATAACCAGCGTTTACTTATATTCAGGCTATTCTAACCTTTGTGAACTAACTACTAAGCAACAGTATGTATAGTCAAATCATTTTTATCTGTGCTTAAAGATAATGAATCACACTCATCCGTCCATATACTATACTATATATAATAGATATATACATATACACCATCTTTGTATCTAGTTTCATCAATGTTTTTGGATCCGCTCGATGCAAGCAAATGTGCCATTAATGGCTCTTTAATTCTTGCGATATATAAAAAAATCTCGCTGAAATTACTAAGATTAAAATACTAACAAATCCCGTTCCTAAAAATGATACGTCAAATCGGAGTGAGTTTCTTTAATTAAGGTCCGTTTGTACTTTTCACGGTGTTAAGCGGAGCGAAATGAAATTATTCATAAAGGTGGGATTTCAGCAGTCATGTGCCCCAAGTTAATCACCGTTGGAAAAGTGAACGAAACAGTTAGCAGCTAAAAAAAAAAGAGAGAAAAACTTGATTTAATGCGGAGTTTTAAAGATGAAGAGGCGTACGCATCTTTTCCCACGTATCATATGATAGTGCCAAATTGAAAATATGAAACTCTAAGAATATTGAACAGGAATACTTATCGTGATGTAATATTCTCAAATTTTACGGGTAGTTAACTGAGGTACAGAATTCTTTCAGCCGCTTTTCTAAAGTTTGTCGTCAAATCAAAACTTTGTTTCTCACATCATCATCAAGTTACACCATCGCACGTACCTTTCAAAACTTCGTTTAATTTTATATATAATTTAAGATAGCTCTTTCATCATATTACACTAGAAGAAAGAAAATTCTTAGATCATATTACACCCTAATTATGTCTCATAGTAATACATCTTTCTGGTGATCTTACAAAGCAGAAGATTCTATACATTTGAAGAACAATAGAGCAAGAACATTATGAAATTACGTAGAAGTTTTTAAACAAGAGATATAAAGCAATTAAAAACTACTTTGTTGAAGAAGTTCTATTGTTTAAATCTATTATAAATTGACATGCAAGCAAAGTTAGAGATAAAATATCTGGGACGAATTTGCCACTTATCGCAAACTGAGGGCCTCGTCGTTACGAAGGCCCGAAAAAAGATGGCTAACCGTTTTCCTAATTGTAAGATCAATAGTCTTTTGGCTTTAAATCGTGGTTCTTATATAAGACGCAACGGCAACTAAAATTTAAAACGGCAACTAAATTTCGATGAACTTGGTAAACGTACTCTTTGCATTTCATCATGGATTTATCCTATATATTATAGTAGCCAATGGAAAATTAGTAATAATTGAAGCTAAAAGTTAGACATGGATTTATCTTCATGGAGATTTTCATAGAAAATTTATTGCCTACGCGAAAATAAATTTAGCATACTGCCCTTCTAACATATGAAAATAATAAATGCGAAATATGAGAAAATTTGGAAATCACGCCGATCAATTTATGGCTGACAATTGAAGAATGTTCATCTTAAAGGCAACGAGGAAGCAAGGATAAATTTTCGGAGTTAAAAAGTACATTCATTATTCATATTTGCCATCTAGGTGACAAATCGAAAGGAACATACAATGAACATGATCCCCGTGAGCCCATTGAAAGATTCATAATAGGCAGATGCATCTTTTCTAAGAATAAAAAATAACAGAAGTCTTTCAGATAAACCTGAATCCTTTAAGAGAGAACTCAAGAGGAATGATTTATTTGTAACTGAATATAGGTTGGATGCATTTCCCACGTCATTTCTGTCGATTTGCAAGCAACGGGAAAATGTTATCTTGCAACAACTTAAAATTCATGCATACAATACTCGTGTAGACTGCGGCTACGGTGCACGAACAGTAAACGTTGCAGCTTCCATAATGAAGCATGTAAATCTGGTGAAACAACAAAGGACGCACCACGGGTGGGGTCTTCGCGTCTTTCCCGAAGAGTAATTGATTTAACACGGAAAATACACAAATTTTAATTCAGCCCCGGAGAAAATGTGTGGTATTCTTTAAAATCTTGTTAAAAAAAATACAATCTTTTTGGGGGATAATTCACAAGAAAAGCTCTCCTTTTGTAAGATGTGCTATGCATCGCCACTCCCACTCCTAAACTCATTTTAAATTTTAAAAGGAGGTGATAAAATACCTTAAATCTCTCAAAAAGTAATTGTTCAAGTTTGCTTTCAATTTTGAATTTATCGAAGAGAATTTAATACGAAAGCAGGAGATTTGAAGATGACGTAGTAAAACTGTAACCTAAACAGGTTGCTTTTTAGTTAACATACTTTCCTGTGCAGGGAGTCAGTTTATTTTATTTGGATTAAAACGCGAACAAGTTCCACCAAATATTGCTTGAATTATGAAATTAAATTTGAAAGCATTTTCATAAGAAATAATGTAAATAACACATTTTAGGTAATTATAGAGAGATTCTCTAGGGTAGAAAAATATGAAACTGAGCATTGAGATTATTTTTAAATGAAAGCCGAAATTTTATATTTAGCCATATGGGAAAAATAAATTCAGCTTTTAATTGCATTGACAACGCCATTACAGCGTTTCAAATTGTAAACATTAAGCAAAATTCACGTTATAGGTGATTATATTTGCTGATTCTCTCTGAGGGGGTTTTCCTGTACTAGAATATTAGTAGAGGAAATATTTCTCCTATGATCACATTATTATTAGTGTTTACTTCCGCATTATTCTTTATTTTTACCAAATATCTTTTCTCCTTAACGTGAGTGAATAAAATCCACGGAGGCGGCCGTGATGTAGTGGAAATTGAACCTCATAATGAAGGACATGAGATATTTACCTTTTCCACAGTAATTTTTTCAGAGATTACTGTTGAACATCTCTTATCCTTCATTATTTAATGTGAGTGCCTAGTTTAAAAACTGAATATGTTACATGCATTTTGCATACATCTTCAGCAACGGGTGGAATGACATATGGGTTTTATTGTCCCAGTTACGCTCAATAAAGCTATTTGTGTTACTGTAGAAAACAAACATTTTTCTTCTCCTCTTTCTCGACGAGTTAAAATCCAAAGAGATACTATTTTAATAACTTATTTGAGCGTTCTTCATCATTATAGCATTTTAAAATGATCGAGAAATCGGAATTGCACAAAGGAGAATATATGAATACGTAAAGAACGCAATTAATGGAGAAAGTGGAGACGATCTCGAATAGTCATCTCCAGGTCTAAAAGATCACCGAAGATGATTTATTTGAGTCAAAACTGTTTAATAACAAGAAATAATGTTTTGAAATAACTTATATTTTACATCAATTCCCTAGAGCCAGTGGTATCATCATTTGTCTCTTATCATTGCTATCCTTTAATCTATGAAGTAATCAGACGATCCCATAGATTAAAAGAAACTTTATGTCATTCCTGATTTATTAGTACATACATGTACTCACAAGTTTGAAAGTTTAACGATGAAATGGTAACGACAGAATAATTAATAAAATTTATCCATGCTTTGATTTCACATTGAAGGGTTATAAATAATATGTTTCCTCGATGAGTATTTTTTGGAAACATATGAGAAATTTAACCTCGCGAGATTTTCGCACTCACTTAATGTAATTGAAAATTCCAGCCCGCTAAAACCAAAGGAACCTTTTTTCGAGAATAGATGAGGCGAGGTTCAAGAGAAGAAAGGAGATTTTTTTATCGCCGGGTAAAATATTCCGCGATATGGAAGCTCAGAAACTCTAAATGGACCACGTGCCACTTCCACGAACGTCGAAAACCCTCCATTCTATTTATAAAATGTACATTTTTCCCTTTATCGGAAATCCGCCCGCTTTTTGTGTTAACCCCATTGGTTTGCTCTCGTCTTTCGGTTATAAACAGGAAAAATCAATTGTTTTTATTTCCCTT
The DNA here is from genome assembly GCA_036926295.1 of Pachydiplax longipennis. Classification (NCBI taxonomy): domain Eukaryota; kingdom Metazoa; phylum Arthropoda; class Insecta; order Odonata; family Libellulidae; genus Pachydiplax; species Pachydiplax longipennis. The sequence continues at coordinate 27,831,823 of JAVFKF010000012.1, forward strand.
CCGTTTGTGTTTACCGCAGCGTAAGTGAATATCCCTCGCTATGGAAGTTTTTTGCGCGCCTGACGAACGTCACAGTTCGAATTCCATTTCTGGGTCAGACTTTCTGAAACGGTCGCAACTTCACAAGCACCTCAAAAGATAAATAAAAACTCGTCCGTTAGTTTGGTAAATGAGTATTTAAATGTCAACGGATTTCTTCCCCTTCCCGTTTCCTCCGACTGTAAACCGTAAAAGCGACCCTGGAAACGCCGACAATTCAGGCCGGATTCGTGTATTTTTTTTGGATTGTCTCCATTGAATCCTGATTAATTAGACCCACATATACTCACACACGTTCCTGGAAATGAGACGGCATGATCAGCAAAGTCCTCGCGATCCCTCTTTTCTGCCGAAAAAGAAAGAGCACTTTGTAACTAAAAGCGCTTTACAATGCTCAACCATTCTCTTTAATGCCCCGCGCGTTTTATTTCTGAAATCGGTGGAAACAAAAACAATGGCCATGGATGAGTGTAGTTAAAATTCCAGCATCATTGACAAATAACTTCATTCCTAGTCTCCGAGTGAGCATTGGAAAAAGACCTCAAATTATGGGACTCTTTTAGAGAAGTGAAACAATAAAAGGATACTAAAAAATACGGCGCAGGATACTTATATATTTTAATAGAAGCCTTTTCATTCAAGAATATTCCTTCAGTTTCTTTATCGCAAGGCAATTTCTCAGAGGATTATACTTCATAATGAAAAACAATGGAGACCAAGATACGTAACCTAGCATAAGCAATTATTCTTCGCTGCAGACTTTCATGTTTAATGAAGTACTATTTTACTGTTACGGAAAAATACAGAGAAGTTTATAGAATTGTCGTTGTAAATTCCCCATGAAATATCTCAAAACTTCGCTATATTAAAAAAATTGATTTATAACATGTGATCTCAATTTAACGAAGTCTAATCTAGAACTAGTTGTTAGTCCAGAAAACTTGAGTATGTTCTACATTTGCATTTATCGAGCCATTTACCCGATAGGGGTTGGGAATTCTCATTTCAAGTAAGGAAGAGGACGAATATAGATCGTTCTTTTTGTTTTTATACGGGTATTCGAGAAGACCTTTTAACACCTTTTCCGCGTGTTTGTAAATATTCTCATAAATTTGAGTCTGTATCTTTCTTTTCTTTTTCTCATAACATCAGATATATTCGCTGGTTTCTCTGTTTCCTTTCTCTTATTGCTTTTTCCTGCTTCGGGCCCTCTCCTAAGGATAAAATATTATTCATCTTAAACTCTTCTCGTGACACTTCTACATTCCCGTAACTTACATTTTTCTGTAAAATATTCCGGTTAAAAATTGTATTTGAGCAGGTATATTGAAAAGGGAACTACGTTACACTCAAATTCCCTTGAATAAAGATTTGAACCAAAAATTGAAAACTTCCGCACTGCTTCATTTGTCTGCACTTTATTGGTGCTTCATGTGTGAACATTAATCCAACGATTCAACAAACATCGTTCTTTCAACTCAAGTTCCTCCTGCGCAAGAGCCCGTGTCTAATTGTAGCACTGCGGAATTCGCAATCCCGCAATCTTTTAAATTACTCCGTATGCATGTACCTGAAAAAATGGAGTCACCTTTTCGGTAAAAATTAGGAAAAATTCTCAGGACGAATGCTCCGTAACGTTCAAAACGTTGACCCCTACGTTTTTGATATTCCGTTCTCTTCGAATTTTCCAAGGCTTCTATATTGATGAAATCCTACTGCAGATATGAGGTTTTTAAAGTAGTACGAACAAACGAAGAAGAATGATTGATTGATTCTCGTGTCCCATTTACAGCATAAAGCGATTATGAAGCTCCAAGTTTCTAAATTGTGTCTATACAATAAACCGCTGATCAAAAAAACTCTCTCAGAAAGAACAAAGATAATTAAATACATACATATAATACATGCCCGATAGACGTTATCTACATTATATTTAGCCATATTTCTCTGTTCTGACCTTTCCCCAGTTAAATTGTTTGCAGAACCTGACTTCATAGAAGACTACGTTAGTATTGCAAGACTCTTTAGAGGCAAAACATTTCGGTAATACCCTGTCTTACTTTCAGGAAAACACCGTAGTGGTGGAGAGAAATAAATACATTCAATAGATTTATTCCATGCTTTTAATCTCCACAAATCCTTATATGCACATTTCAATTTCCAATGCCCATTTTACGTCTTGGCGAGCGATTATAAATAAAAGCAAATCATCAGTGAGTTTCCGAATGAATCCATAATGGTACGAACCAACTAAGCCCCATTCCATCTATTTTTAGGTTGCATTCAGTCATTCGAATTTACGAAATCTCTTTATGAAGCAATGCTATTCATCGATCTAGAAAATTATCATGCTAACCAAGCATAGCAATGACGTAACGCGCTTATTTGAAGTGATCTTAATAAGTGCACTTAATGATCTACCACAGAAAATGTCGCAAGAATTGAATATGACGGAAAATATAACTGCAAAATGTATGAAAAGGAGATGAATAAATATTGGAAATATCAATACTATTTTAATTCCCCCGGGAAGAATAGACTTGAAAAAAGTCCGACGGGACCGGGACTTTTTTCAAGTCTATTCTTCCTTGGGATTTTTCCTGGGTGCACGCCCTTACGTGCAAAACCACCCATTACCCATTCCTTACTATTTTAATTATAATTTATAATGCATTAAAATTTCATTATTACAAATCCTTAATCATATACATCATCAAAATGATAACTTTGATTTTAAATGTAGAATAGGTCATCTTAGCTGTCAGCCATATTTATACATTCACTTGTAAGTATCTCCAGAAAAAAAATGTTACCCTATTTTTTCGCGACCATTTTCAAAATCATTCGATACCTCAATTGCCTACCAATTTTTGACACTGACTAGCGAATCTATTTGGATCGTTATTCCCATTCATCGGCCTATTTTATATCGTTTCACTGACCCCTGTTATTTCAATCACATAAAAGTAAACAGTATTTTTTATCCGTTATTGGAAGTGTCCGACGAAACAAAACCGAAGGTGATATTTTTTTAGGTGCAAAAGCGATTCGATAGACTACCAGCTCCGATGGGTAACCCAACCGAATGGATTCATTCGAATGAAAACAATCGGATACTTATCAAAACAACTGAATCGTAAATCGATTGTTTTTCATTCGACTGTCTCATCCCCATTGTTTTTACACCACAGGTCACAGCTCTCCGCCTGACGAATTGCTCAAGATTTCCACCACCCTCATTCCATAATAACCTTTCCCGTGGTTATTTTGACAAACAGTTAAAGCAGATTAAAAAAAAACGGATTTCACCGAAAAATGTGATGAATAAATAGCGCTTTCATCTGAAAATATTTATTGACTGTCTAAATATAAGGATCTCACGCATTTCCAACAAATCAATGATTTCAGTGTGGATATGTTGTCACAACTGGTAGGGTAAGGTGGGCCTTAGGCGATAAGCGAGGCAAGCAGAGCGTCGGGGCCGATGCTTTGTTCTATTTCGGAAGGGAATATTAGGCCTCCAATTAAGTCCGGTCTGGTAGTTAGGGGCGCTGTGGGTACGATTTCCTTCACAATTCACACGAAAGATGGAAAAGTGGGCGTAAGCTTCCTAAGTAACAAGAGGTGGCTCTGGTCACTGCACCCGTTCATTGAACTTGATTTTGTTAGGACGCAAAATTAAATTGATGAAAGAGGCATATTCAATTTTCCCTCTGAGATAGAACAAAGGGATAACATGTTTAAATCAAATACCACACGTACGCAGTTCGATGTATATATTGATTTTGAAAAGCTTTAAACTAAAAAAGTTTTAAATTGATTTTATTTATATTATTTTTAAGTGCGTCGATCGCTTCAGTAATGTCGTAAATATTGGCCCATACCGGGAATCGAACCCGGAATCGCTTTAACGAAAGGCGAATCAGCTACCCCTTGCCTATTTGAGAGCCTCGATACCATAGATATCATTAAATAACAGTTTATACTATTAATTAATTACAAAAAATAATAAATTATATTGATATTTGATCCATCACCAATTTTTACACCTCCCATTTCTTTTTTTACCTAAGTTTGTTCTTACGAACCACGGTTTACCAGCTGCTATTTTCAGCGACAATTTCCACACTTGGTTAGGAACTACACCATTCCCAATCTACATGGATAAATAGCCCCTGATTACATTCCAGAGTCAACTTTAGGGAGATACTGATGCTTCACCGAAAAACAGATCATTACCAACAATTTAACGTTGCTATTCCAGCCGCCATTCTCGTAATTGGATACTAATTTCATTTGATGAACAAATTACTAATCAATTATGGAGCACATTTCATTTATGAGTCAACCTAGGTTGAGTTATGGCCTATTTCAGTCTCAGAGCAATTTTTAGTTAGAGATGTGATGGCGCTTTACCTCCATTCAGATCGAGGATTACGTGTATCTCATAGTCGGATTAGCAAGCAATGCGTTATCTGGACGTCTATTTTTCGCAAAATATCCTTTAAATTCTTCCTTAATAGTCGAAAATTTATTATTAAGCAAACAATGTTTTTCACGTTGAAAACAAATACGCAAGAGATGAGAAAATCATCAAAAGTTATCCATCTCTTACATCCCGTCAACATAAAACAAAATTCGAATGTGTCTGAAAATGCATATTCATTCGGAACATCCGAAAACTCGGCAAACCCTCATTCTCAATTTACATCAGTATTTCCTTCTCCTTAAAGCAAACCTCCAAAATTTAATCCGAGATCAATACTTGCGAAATCCCCGCTTACGAATGCAACACATATACAACCGCTTGTAAATACCTTAGAAAGTTCCCTCGCATAATCTAATCTCCCGCTCAATTACGAGATAGCTTTTCCCGTAATTAAATCCCCTTGTCAGAATAAAAGAGAAAGGTGATTTTTTCCGTAAGAGGAAAAGTTCGAGAGATTAAATTGACGGGAGGCGTACTTAGGACGGCGGGCGGGAGAGGAGAAGACTTAAAAATTACATCCATCAAGGAAGAACGACAGCCTTCGTCATTAATGAAAACTGCCTTCGTCTGCGCGATTAACTCTTTTGCTCACGTCGGATTCGCGTACATCGCGGAGGAGATTACGCTGCAATCTTATGGCACTCGGAAGTACTTCTCTAAATGTTTACTGGTCGGAGTTATCGAATGTCTTCAATTGAAATAGGATGATTGAGCTGAATACGTTGGAAGGAAGATATTTGCGATGAGGGCATAGCATCACGTCCTCACATTGATGATCGGAATCCATTTAAGAAAGAAAGAGAGAAAATAAATTGTAACTCGGCTGTTAATGAATAAGAGGTTCGGAAAACTCCCCATTCGCCGATATGCTGGTAACCGCCGGGTGCCAATTCCTCGGAAGGGCCAAGAAAACCGCGGATTATCGACCTTCTTGGAAGATATTAATGCACATTTCATAAGCTATGCCGCCATCCTCGTTAATCTTTAAAGAAACGGTAATCCTCGTTTCCTTGATCCTTTCGAGGAATTGGCGCCCGAAAATCACCTGCATATCGGCGATTGGAGACATTTTAGAACCTGTTATCCATTTAAGAGCCTTTGGGTTGAATGGATAACAGCGCTAAATGAAATAAGTGTGAGATTTTAAGAAATACTGATTTAGAATCACTAACCGTAAAAAATTAGAAGCCATATGCTGTATGCGTAATGGTAAACTGGTCCTGATGTCGACGAGTTGTATTTTTCGCCGAGGTGACCCTGTACCACATGCACACCGCACATTTAAAGCACGAGTTGCTGGACCTATTGCTTCCTACGACCCATGCCAGAGTCGTAAGAACCAATGGCCCTCACAGATTGTTTTAACGGGGGTCCAGCATTACCAACCAATGAATGACTGTTGAAATTGTTAGAGGTGTACGAACATGCGAAACTTTTAATCGAATCGAATGATGTTTTTGTCTACTTAAGTTTCGAACCGAATCGACGTTTGCACGATTTCAAATCTGAGAAAAATTTAAGCGGCGAAAAATTATGCTTTCGTTACACTTTTATTGTTTGAATTTTCTACGTGAAATTTATTTGGAATTTTTTGTATTTCCAAATATAAATTACTAATCAAAATGACAGTAATAACGCAATTATATCTAATCTAAATATTTCCTTATTTTATTATAAATTTGAAATGCTGATTTAGCGGATGAGCAGGAGACGAAGAAAATGCGAACTCCAATTTGGGAATTTCACAAAAACAAACGGACAAAGCATCGCGAATCGAATCGAATATTTAGTCAGTTCCATTCGAAGTTTGAATAATTTAATCAATCCGATTTAAATTCAATTCTAAATGTAAAGCGCGATTTGTATGTCAATAGAAATTATCTTCTTTTAACGCTAAAGGCTTTTTCTATTGAATTAATCTGCGAGAAACATAGAAAAAATTGTGTAGATGCAGATTTTTAGCAGCAATTCACGTAATTTATTTTCTTCGTCCTTAATCGTGTTCCTTAAAAGTCGCGAAAAGGAAAACGTCTGACAAGTTGTCTGCGGGTACGGACCTGCTGTATCTCGATTTTCTTTCTGCTAGGAGTATATACAGTTTTAACCCAAAGAGAGGGACAGAACAGATGGTTTTCAAATTTATAACAAATTCAATTTAAACATCGAATTTATTTCATCGATATACAGGGAAATATTTTTAAGAAGCCAAAATAATGGGTTTTTCTCTTTTATCAATTAAAATAACACCAATCATCATTGAAATTATTGACTAGAATATCTTGGTAAAGATTTTATAGTTATATTACCTTGCTACCACCGGGCATAAAACCTATCTGCTGCTATGATAGTAATAAATAAATATTCTGAATTGAATAGTCGCATGCGGCCTATTTTTACGCTATACAAATTTAATTTATTTCAAAACAATCAATAAAAAGTCATCAGATGAAGATGAGCTTTAAATTAAGAAATTTATTTCTATTCCAGTGGCCCCATGCGAATAATGCGTCCTCCTTTAGTAAAAGCGTTCCTTTTCGCTTCGAGGTTCGATCCTTAATGGGGGTAAAACGTTGACCCAGCATCGTGAAAAGACCGTGGAACTACCTAAAATTAATAGGTTGTGGTCTAGAAAAGCCAAATACAGCGGCGTGGTAAATGATACTGACCACGTATCACCCGCCGTAAATGCCGCCTGTCTAGACCATGTTCCACATAGACCCAATGTCCTTTAAGTCCTAGAAGGGATACGCCGCGCCATGAGCTTAGATTTTTATTTTCTTTTCAAATACGGAATATCAGAGTTTAAGAACGGCGCTGCAAAAGAGATAGCATGGAGCTCCAAAATTCCATTACCTTTAATACCTTGAATTTTCGTTCCTCAAGATCTCAGACCTCATTTGCGAAAGTAAGGCGATGCCAATGCCCAAAGTTTTTCCACACTTTCTGGAAGATATACTAAGAATTTTCTTTTTATATCGAACTTTTAATGCATCTACAATCATCGCTCATCTAGCTTAAATAGTGAAACCATAATGATACCTCAATTTTTAAGAACATTTAATCTCGCGAGTATGCGCAAGCAATTTTGACTGAAGTACTGAAATTCAGTTCTAATTATCAAATGAGATTATAAGTTGACAGGTCTAGGAGAAGATAGGAAGGTGAAATCAGATCAAATAACTCCATGTGTGATAACGATATGAAGATAAGATTGTATGATCTATCTATAGATGGCTTCTTAAAAATCTCAGCAACACATGTAATCCTTTGGCATTAACAGATTTATGTTGAAAGTAAAAAAGAGAAGTGGGATGTCTGAGCTTGGAGAAATCAATAAAAAGCGTGATAGATAGGGAGATAACGTTGTAGACATTGATTTCTAGTGTTTGTACCAATAGTACTGTAAACGTAAAGAAAACAACTGAAATCATTTGACAGCTAAAAACAAGATTTTGTAAGACAGGTATCTTCAATAACGGCTGCATTACGCAATTGATTTGGAGATATGTATCTGGGTCTGTACCATTACTCCACGATTTATCACTCGCCGATACTGGAAGACGATGCATCCTACTGACAGTGACAGGGAAAAATTAGATGTATATTTTTAAAAATATTTGAGTCATGGGAGAGAATTTGGAAACCAAAGGAAATAACTTAGAAGCATTATGCGTATGTCGGCAGTTGAATTTAAACCGATAGAAGCTAGTCGATAAGTGTCTTTTTCCTTTGCGTGGGAAAACCAGCTATAGATTGTCGAGCGAAAGGAAGCCTTCTTCAAAAAGCCTCATTTATTCCACAGAAATAAATGAATGTAAATACTACTGTACACCTTGCTGATGCAATTAAATAACTGGCTGCCCCATATGTCCCTCTCAATATATATAAAAAGATTCTCGAGGTTTTTCATTTATATTTAAATTAATGTAAGGGTTATTGAGACTACTACCGATGTATATGTATGTTTTGCTACGCAATTTGGCAAAGTGGCATAAGGATAGACCTGACACCTGAGTCCATGCCTCATCTACAAATAAAACATAAGCTGGGAACGAATATAATGAAACCATAAGAAATATGTGTCTCATATTGCCATTTACAAATAAGTATACTATTACATCGGTTATTATCGATGACGCTGATAATCTTCAAATAGTATAAAAACTATTAAAGATGATAAATATATAAATAATAAATGCTCTCCACGGGGGAAATTACAAATTAAGAAAAGGTAATAGTTAATTATTCTTTTCAATTCTCATAAATATCTTATTTAGAGCGAATCTGTAAATGTTACAATTTACCACTTGAAGATTATTGGTTAGTTTTTCTTACTTTATACACAATTTTCAGTACTTTAATTAGTATTTTTTAAATATAAGAAAAATAATTTATTTCGTATCTGAAGATACAAGTTAATTCCAAATTTAAAAATTTATCCTTTTAATTTGTCAACCAACATTTTTCATTCAAGTTGGTGTAAAATATTTTATTCTAAAAACTTCTTACTTTATTTTCGACGACATATATTTCTATAATATGCCTTTGGTAACAATTTTATAAATATTAAAGAATTTGACGTTTGTTCTCCTAGGTATCCTCTAGATCAGATAAATACATGGCTGAAAGAGCAACAACATAGCAAATTCTCTATGAAAATTTTCTGTTTCTATGATGCACTCGTAAATTTGACTTTCCAAAAGCGCGGATGTTTTCACACGCTTAGGGGTGCTTAGCTAAGAGTGCGAGGAAATATAAGTGTTAGAGGACCTAGTGAGAAATCTGGTGCTTAGTTCGCTGCCTGGTGTTTAACAAGTGACGCACAAGCTGTGGAGCAGCGATGCAAACGAGGTTAGTCACATTTTGCGAGGACTTAGTAGTAGTACAATCAACAGGATGCATAAAAGAGAAGGTATTTTAAGAGGACGAAAAATAAAAATCTGAAGTCGGGATTCCAAACAACGCATAAACTGCGGAAACAACTGCAACTTTTTGGAGCAGGCGCGGAATGCAACATTATCTTCCTCCATGGAAAGATAAATTGAAGAAAAGGTACGATCGTTCATATTCAGATTTTTACCTCGAACGGAGATGAATAAAACATTTAGCATCTAACTGAAGTAGGAAGATTGTCTATTTGGCGCCGACTGGCTGATTTATTTCATAGCGCTTTGAACCCATGAAGGAAGAAATAAATGTTAAGCGAATGAAATATCCAAACAGAGGCAGAGATTCATATGTTTCAGCAACTCTGTCTGTATTTCTTATTCAAAGCTCTCAAATGATAAATTCAATAATGTAGGTTTAAACTTTACCATGCACTCTTATGAGCCATTTTTCAATTGTAAAGTAAAAGAATTGCATTCTGAGAGCTCCTCAAAATTAAAAGATAAACCCTGTACTTTTCCATGAGTATGATCTAAAACATATTACTTTAAGGATTATAGATTTTTCAGATAAATTATTAAGTATTCATGCCGTAACGTGTTTAAAAATTATTGTCACATATTATATCTGATAATAATCTGATTAGATCATAAATATTTAGAAAAAATATGGATGAATTTAAAATTTTAACATTGGTTTTTAGCTGAGAAGCATTTACACTGTAAATAAAATAATGTAAACTATTTAAACGATATAACTTAAACTAAACTACAATTAGTCTTTCTCCAACCCTTATTCAATAATATTGGCACCTCTGTTACATGCATGACAAATAATTGGAAGGCTGCCATTTCCTATGAGCTTATATTATTTCAGAAAAGGTGATGATTGCTTCTCCTTTCGAATCACGGAAGTTCTCAAACATCGCAATAATTTTGAATAGGACTAATTAAATAGCTTTAGTTTTTCCTAAGAACTTTTGCTTCCCGTAGAATATAAAAAATGAATAATCTTATGGAATTAGCGAGGAAATATGGCGTATCTGAGCGTTTTAGAAAATAAATATCCAAATATTGCATTTGGATCCTCACTTTGCTGTGTAGCGCATACAATATGCACTGAAATTAATCGCATTACACCCCATTTAATGATATACGGGTCGCTATATTCCAATTAGACTCTTCGTGAAAGAGAAGACATTTCTAATTGATGGCATTTCTCTTGCGGAAAAGCATAGATCCTGGATTACTTACAAACTCAATGGAATAATGCCAAAATCCCAGAAGTTTGGAGGAATTACACTCAGGAAATTGTAATGAGCGGCCTGCCACTAGAGAGAGCTCCAGCCTCAAGAATATAATTGAGAGGTATTACTTATCGAAATTCTCAAAAATCGTCTGATGATCAAACGTAACTTCAATGAAAATTGAAAATAGATAGCTCATAAAGATGAATATTCGTACTTTTCTATTTCACAATTCACCCGGAAAGACTATTGCACGAATATAGTCCTGTTAATAGCACTTTTAAGCCGTGCTTCATACTCCAATAAGTAAATTAGGAATTACATTCGAATTATAAACTCATTTCCATAAGGATATTTTTAGCGGTTTAAATCGTCTCACCACCACTAGTAGTGAATGAGATCCAATTACAAAAACCAATTTACAACTGACACAGAAACAATGAAGATGAATGGAATATATAGGAGCGTTTAATGAGAGAATCGGATAAAGTCGGAGAGGATATCATTTTCCTCATTTACATGTATAGCTTTAAATAAAAGGGAATCAATCCACTCTAATCTGAATTATCTCCTTTCGTTAAACACAATTCAGCCAAACTAGGGATCAGCGAGTCTCTTTAATGATTAGTTTGTAAAAGCTAATTAAAATGCGATGAAACCCTAGCGCAAGGCACCACTCGTTCATTATCGGTTAAATAGCCTTCAATTAGTAAAACAGGTGGTCCAGTTAAACGGAGAACTGAACCGTATACACTGAACATTAGGCGCTCTCAGGATTCAATAGGGTATAGAGCGAGTGTCCGCGGTATGTCATTCGAGAGAAAGCTTAAATAATCGACCATCGCGTGAGTCACCGTGAGAGATGTCATTGAAAAATAGCGGCGTGAACGGAAATCGAGCCTAAATGCACCTTATGCAGACTTTAATTCTAGATATTTCACCTGTGACGAAAGGTTTGAACAGGTTCCTACCCTCAAATGAAATACTACAGAGGATAAAAATTCTTTGTGTTGGTCCATGTTCGAATGTTATTGATTTACAATGATACAAAGTAAATAAGGCCTTATTTTGCAAACGAGTAAGTAGTTGAGTATCTGTTTCATATTATATCTTTCTCAGTAAGAAACTTCCGAAAAGATCATACAATTTTGAAAAATTTTTCGAAAATTTGTTATCTTATCTAAATTAAGAATCAACCATTTCATGAAGGTATAATAATAAAGGTGAGGAATAATGAAATGAAGTCTCAAAAAAAGTGAAATGAAGTCTCAACACAAAAGATGGCTTAGGTTGGGTATCTGAAATAAGCAAATCATAATGTAATTCAATGAAAAGCAAGAATTTCTGCTGGTACTGATGAATTACAATATTTCCAAAATTCTCAATGAATTCTAAATCCAATCAGAAATGGGATTTAATTTAAATTTGTTCATTGCTTATTATTTACATAAACATTCGAAGCTTACCAATTTAAAATAATACATATGTTATTATAACGGTTTCCTACCTATGATAGACATACTGCATGTTATACGGCGTGATTGCATGATATATCATCTGAAGGCAACTTACGTTAAGAGGTTCTCAAAGACCTGGATATATCAGTTTTCAAATAGAACTACTACCGTTACAACTCAGTTATAAAAGGCTATTACCTCGGAATTTTCAACTGACAGCTGTGAAACTTGGGACGGCTGTCAGAACTCGAAACAAGTCGAGTTGATCATCTAAGAGAACTGACACCTTCAGTATTTCCCTCTTCCGACCGGAAACATTTCCCGAGATAGGATATCTCTTTCAACGAGAACATCACCGAAATAGATATGTGCAAGAAACTTTTGACAGATATTTCGGTGGATTGCTCCTACAAATGAAAAGTGTTCGCCTCAACACGTTCCGTAACTTGTCTATTTTATTCTCGGATGGGAACCTGGATGGGAGTCAGCCACGTATGCGATGCATAAATAAGAAATGTAGTAAGATGGGCGAAACCGTTTTGGGGAGCGACGGCACGGAGAGAAGAAGAATCGCAAATCAAATTTGGCGCACTCGAGGAACGCATAAAATATGTATATTCCGAGAGTCGATTTTTCCGAGGTCGCAAAACTTTCCCTTTATTTGCAACTCCAACGCTATTCTGAGGAGAGTGAAATTACGGCCATTGTGACCACATGTCATCCTTCCTTATCGTCAGTCGTATATATGTAAAGGGAGGAAATGGAGGAGGGGAATAAAATAAAATCGGATTTGGTGAGGTCAGAGTTCGGGCAAGATGAACCGCGTTGAAAGAGGCACCGAAATAAAATGTCGACACGTTTTTCAAGATTGTAGGGAAAAAATGCAGCCATTTTGCTAGGCTAATACTGTGAATTTAATAAATTATTATATTAAAATAGTTATAATTATTCATATTAAACATATAACTTAAGAAGTATCTATTATTTTTAGAAAATACAATACGAATACAATAACGAATATTACAAGTGATTTATGAAGCTTTATTGCAGTCTTAGGATGAGTTGCATATGTGATAATGCAATTTTTCATGATATCTTCATCCCTTAATAATCCTCTTAATAGTAGCGTTAACTGGTTATAGGCATTGAGTAAAATTTCTCTATTTTCTTTGGTGAAAACCGGTTCCAACAATATTTATTCATAGGCTTATCATGTGTTCCAGTTTCACGGTAAGGTTGTGGTCTATTTTCCTCTTCTCTCGGCTTGATGGAAAAACTCGGAGAAGGATTATATTGCAATTTATAAAGATTTCACGGGAAAAAGTTTTTGAACGCCAATTTTCATAAAATATTGGCGTTGTACTCTCTTTGAATGCTTTTTAACCGCTTGTGAAATTAACTCCGAATAAATTTTGGCAACGTCTCGGTTTAACCTGATTTAGAAATTGATAGCAGAATATGATAGCTATATTTATACAAGAGCATACCTGTACACATTGGTGATGGTATAGTTTTTACCAAAATCTATCGAGAGCTGTACGCTTATTCAATTTAACATGGCTTAAATATAATTTGAAATAAGCACGGCGAGTACAAAATGTTGCGTAGTACTAGACCGTTTGTAAAACTGAATAAAGTATTCTTTAAACCATGAAGGAATTACGGAAAATCTGATTCGTTTCCAATTCCAATTTCAAAATTCCATTTTCATAAGAGAGAGAATCGAAGATTAGTACGCAAGGGGATTGGCCAGGGAATCGAATTCTACTGAAACTAGAATAGACTTAACGTTCCTAATAAACATAAAATAAAACTCGCAGTGTTACGTTGCAAATTCAATACGACAGTTATTACTGCGATGGTTTTATAAACATGAAGAATCTCAAATTGCCCTTTGTCTTAAAAGTAGATTTTGAAACATCAATTTGGATATAATTTTACAGAATATTTGTTAAATGTTTGTTTTCCTCGAACCGTTATTATACACGCAAAAAATTAATGTTGCACACAATTTAAAAATAAATCAGTTTATATGTAACATTATTTAATTAACGGTAGTTATTTTTTCAGTTTAATAATGTTTCCTGAAGGAATAATATTGTAACTAATGCCAATGTTACATAGGTGTTATTCGTAGGAGCGTTCTATTATGTAGTGGAAAATTAAGAATTTAGCGACACATGTTCAGATTCCGCAATTTTTCTAGGCACGCAATAGTCTGAGGACGCAGTAGTCTATTCGACGCAATTGTCTGTAGGACGCAATTGACCAGGACTAGAGAAGCAATTGCTCGGATCGCAGTTGTCCGGGATGAAACTATCAGTTCTCAGGAGAATATTGACTATTATCGTCATTCTGCCATGATTGTCACCTTCAATTTCAGTTCTGCCAAGTATTTGAGCGGTAAACATCAGAAGAATCTTTGCTTTACTGGGTAAATTTGCGCGTGGCACAGTGTTTAACATTATGATTGCTACCGTTGGAAAACAAATCTTAAAGCGTGAAATTTACTCAAGTAATCATTATTATAAATGTCTCCTTTCCTTCAGAAGTCTCCTTTTCTTTCAAAATAAATTTATAAATATTTCAATACATCCAAATAACAACTTTTAATAATTTGCTGAGAGACTTCATAAGATTAACTAAGTAATCAATAGAATTAAGCAGTAAAATTAATTTATTTCAAAGTAAGTAGCTTACACTAACCCTCAATTTCTAAATCGCACTAAATCGGTCTACTAAATGATACTAATTACCAAGTCTCACCAAATTAGCATATTAATTTGGATCATTAGTAACAGAATATTATGAGAGAGATAAATTAAATGATAAAGCGGATTAGCTGCATACAGTTTCTAAGTGATTAAGCGTATTCTAACGTGTGGATAACTTCTGTTGAAAGTGATGATTTACATAGGAAGAAATATTTAACTTGGGTTATTTGTGTATGTGTAATACCTACTAAAAAAACTGAATATAAGGTGAGAGGGCAGTTTATCCAGTAAAATTCTTAGCCCTCTCACAGGCTACATTTTTCTATCGAATTTTCCCTCATACGAGGTTTTAAATCTTCTTTTTGGATTAGTTCTGTGTATTCACTAATATCTTATTCTTCTTCTTTTCCCTTCAGATATTCCTTCCTCGCCAAATATTTGTAACAAGTGTTTGGTTTTGGCTTACGAGACAAATATCCTGGTCCCCCATCGATTACTATTGGTCTTCTTCAGCCATTCAAGATAAAACGCATTATTACGTCCATGTTAGCTTCTTATCTATTACGAGAATATACAGAGAGCTTAGATGAAAAAGAAATTAATCCTGCGATATAGGCGCTCTATCTGAAAGATATTGTATCCAAAATCAATATCTGTACTGCCACTTCAAACATCTGAAATTCTGTACAACTGAAATTAAAATCAGTATACAAAAGATTCTTATGCCTAGCTATTGGGATATTAAAATTTAAACTGAATGTGACTTAAGGTATAGACTTATGACAAAATACCTTATATAATGAATTATTTGAAAACGAAATTATAGGAATTTGGCTGCTTTTGATGCTGCGAAAGAAGGAAAATGCTAATCAATGATTTCAATGACCATCACAGCAAATCATACATTGAAACGGAATTATGGTAGTAATCTATCCCCTGAGAAGAGGAAATGTTGGTTATTTAAGTAAAGGTGGAAGATTTGTTGGTAATGCGAATTTCTTAGGGTGATTTTTGAATTGAAACTTATATGTATCATTATTCTTGTAGATGTTTTACTTAAAATACACGCGATTGGAAAAAATGTTCTAGAATGTAAATTTTCTTCTGCAATAATGTCATAAGTTATATAATAATCATGAGTACTCAATAAATACACATTTCGTTTTCCGAAATACTTATCGCATCGATTTCAATGAATTTCGAAAAACGACTAATTTAACTGATTCGGGAATTCTCCATTTTATTCATTTTTTCATTTATTTTATATCAAAATCAAATAGACGTATAAAGAATAATATCTGCTTCTATATTTGAAGTGAAAAGCCACGATAAGGTAAAATTTTCTATATAAAGAATTTCTTCGAACAGATATTAATGGAAACCTTTTCGGACACCTAATTTTGTGCTTTTCCTTTGAGCCACAAATATAGGAGAGATTGGGTGGAAGTCGATAAAAGACTAAATGAAAGGGATAAGCTATTGCTCGGAAAGATTTATTGACTACCAGTTTTGGAGAGTTATCGTTATCACCAGGCTTACGTGATAGCAATTACTCACCGAATCTAATGGCTAATATTTTTTCCGGAGTATCTTATCTATTACTGGTTTCGATTAATTCAGGGGTACCTAAACTACGGTCAGATTCGGACAAAAAAAAGTTCTTATGTAGCCCGCGAACCTAGTGGATGATGAACTCTTTACTATGGAGGCCTCCAGTGTTTCTACTTACATTAGTTACCTTAATGTTTTATCAAATATTTGCTTGAAAATACGCTTATTCTTTATGAATTAGCGTATATATAATAAGACTTATAAAAAAAGCTCCTTTGGATTCTTGCACTTTGCAAACCACTATGTGGTCCGACTCTAAAATGTCTGGATTTTTCTTGTTTAAGTGAAAAGTTACTCGTTAGTATGAACTGTCATCGAAGATAACAATTTACCTTAAGCCTATCTGAATATAAATTTTTTAAACGGTACACGTAGTTTACTAATCCACAAAATGAGGGCGAAAATGCCATGTAATGACCGAAAATTAACAGTAATGGCTAATTCTAGCAAAGGAGACGGTTCATTCGATCGGAATCTGGCATCTTTTCCAAAATTTTGTAAGTCTTGATATCGGAGAATTTTTAATTTATTTTCCGATCAGAAAACCTATTATTTAAAATTTGTGCTTGAAACGAAATTTTGGTTTTTGCCCCTACTGATGAATGGATTAATTTTCATTTATCTTTTACTATCAAAGAAACTACTACCTATAGATCTCAATACTGCCTAAATATGGTACTTTATATATGAATTTATTATACTTATTATTCCTGATGATAATGGAATCTACAAGTTCATACCCAACTCTAGAACATTTCACAGTCCGTTAGTTCTAATATCATTAAATTTAAAATATTTTTATATTTAATGTTTCATTATTTTAATTCACTCCTTTATTATTATCAAGTATTAATTAAATAATTATAAAATCTTTGTGTAATAAAAATTAAATTGACTGAAAAGGTTCACATACTATTAATACCAATAAATATATCACTTTACTTATTGAGCATTTGTTTCACGAGAAATCGAGAAATATTTCGGCATCGTCCCATCACTGGCTAAATCCAATCAAAAATGAAGTCTATATTATAATTGAGTGAATAAAAAATATTGAGAATAAAAATCAATGTTTTTTGGCATTATTAAAAATGCTTAGCCTGATAAGTACAGTCTGCGTAGTAACAATACTAAATGAAAAATAGTTCTTTGCGACCAATAGCATATGCCTTCCCTCCGTTAAAAAATTGGAGATTTAAAAAACTTGCCACATTCCCAGGCGAAAACAATCACTTGCGGACATCATGGCAGACCAAACTTTCTCCCCATCAAATTTTTAGTTATGAAAGTAAAAGTCACTTGCAAAGATATTGCGTTTCGCCAGCATTAAAAACGTCTTAAGCCTGGGAATCTTTCAAAGTGAAAGTAAAGCAGAAGTTATTCAAGCAGATATCTTGACAAGGGAACCCTCTCATGATTCACCACACAGTGTCCCTCAAAATAATTCCATTCCGAGGAATGTCATCCATCCAGGATTAGAGAAGAATCCGTCCCTTTTTGTCTTTCCCATCAAAACAGAGCCAAAAATATGAGCGCCTCATCTTTGAACAAGACGCGTGGAATTTGAATTTTCCTCCTCCGGTCAACGCTCCGTATTTCTTGTTTCAGAAAAAGTTCCGTTTTTTGCAATTAACTGCTGGCTAACAAATCCACATAATTATTTCCACGTTGCTTGAAAAATTTCTTCGGTAATAGGGAGCTTTGGGGTAAGTCAAAGGGTTGCAGGATGTAATTAATTTTCAGCTGCAGTTCGTCTTGCGTAAGGCCTGTGAGTTGTTTTTAAGATGAATTTTTCTGATTTAATAAGGTGAAATGAGGCGCAGTAGAGTTGTTTGAACTTAAAGATACTACCATAAAATTAATATTTACTTAGTTTAAACAATTATTTAATGATTATTAAATAATTGTAAAATAATTATTTAAAAATTGTTAAATAAATATTTATTAATCTTTAAATAATTACTAAATAATTTTTAAATAATTATTCGATAGTTATTAAGTATTCATTTAATAATTGTGAAATAAATATTTCATAACTGATAGATAATTATTAAATAATTAATATTTTAGAAATATAAATAAATAATAGCATCAATAATAAAGTGATATTCAATTAAATACGATAAAAAGCGGGGAAACGTTTGGTTTTAAATAATGAAGAGGCATAAAGAAATAAGCACGCTAATAATGACTCCAAATATAGAAAACCACTGGAAACTAACTTAAGAGATTCTTGACTAAAAGATCTAAAATTAACGTCGATGAAAATATCCTGCATTTGTCGTGAGCCATCAAGAGCACTTCAAAAAGCTTATTAATTGGTAGAAATTAAAGCGGATCATTGAAAGTATTGAGCATATAAGCATTCTGGAGAGCTCATTTAAGTATAAAAGGGGCAAGAAAGGGAAGCGTATGAGGGAGTTAAGAGTCTTCAGTTTCTAAATCTTCCAGCATTCCCGAGGCGCAAACAGCTTACTACGTGTGCAACATCATTACCAAGTAAACCACTTTAAGGCGTGCAACGGGGTGTGTGCAACAATTGACCTACTTAATCGTTCCGATCATTAACATCGCGTGCGTCTCAAGCAATCTTCAAGTGAATCGTTGGAGCATGTATTTCTCTAATTTTACCGCTATTATCAGATCAACCTTGAAAGCAATCAGCAGCGGAAATTGCACGTCATCTATCGTCCGCACTCCATGTAAATTTTCCTTAATTTTTTAAAAGATTTCTTCCGGATTATTTTCTCCTTAAGGATTACCATCTGGCATTCAAGCGATTCTGCTAACGCCAACCGATTTATCTCAGGAGCTTTAATGAAACGTATCGCCTTACGCTGTAGCCAGGAGTACACAATAGTAGGTAGGTTTCCAGATGTTCGAAACCTTTTTGATGTATTTTCAGCAAAATAGCATCATCTCTGAATATTTTTAAATACGCTATTTAAAACGATTCACGTCAGTTAAGATCTAAGTGAATTCATTAAAACGTGGTTATCACATTCGTCAATCTAGAAGCATTCAGGGTAGGGGTGAATTTATAGTGTTCTTATAGAAACATACAGAAATAATAAAATTAATTCTTTAACTTTCTACTTCTACCAACAACCATATTAATTCCTTTTATTCCAAATAAATGAAATGGATATATAGTTTTTGCTCCTTCCGTATTCCAGATAAATTGTTAATCCTGTTGAGTCATCCATAAGGGAATGATAAACCCCTGTCGGGATTCGCCAACACAGTTGATGTGAGCATTCTCATATATCTTAAAATTCCAAAAAAAAACAAAATTATGCATTGAGAGCGGACAAAACAATAATTCTTCCAACTTAAATTTTTATTATTGTGAACAAGAAATCCCATTTCAAGAGAATCATTTCAACGGCTGTTTTCCTGCAACCATTACCGTTTCTAACTCCGGTGAATTTCGAAATGGTACGCAAAGTACCCTTCCCAAAGTATATAAAAACTGAGAATCCGCAAAAAGGTTGCGTTGCAGCCCTGTATCTGTGTCGCACAGAGAGAAATAGAGAGTGATAAAGCGAGGCATATATGGCACGAGTGAAAAACACGGGAACCTGTGAATGGCCACATGGAACGTATTTTATGATCCCGAGGAACGTGTTTGGACACTGGGATTTCTCCTTAGCACGTGCCATACCCAAATAAAGTACGAAATAACCACAGGGGACCTCTGCTGATGACACTCTGCCCCTGGGATATTGCTAGCGCTCCTTCAGTCCATTCTACCGAGGACTAGGATGGTGGTTTTCCTGTACGATTCAATAACAAAGGATTAAATTTAGTCCACGGAGGGATTTAACGAAGTTCAACTGATATACTCGAATCGCATCTTGCGCTCATGACTAAGCGTCATGCTGAAGCTGCGTTGATTCAAACCTAATCAAGAAATAGCATGATTTTTTTATCGGAAATATTGAAACTGTTTCGTGCCATACTTCCAAGACCCTAGAGTGGATTTATATGTGATTTTTGATGCTTAAAGCGAAAGATACTAACGGAAAAACTTCCAAAGCTTTCCTTAAACTTTTATTATAATATTTTATATTTTTATATTTTTATTACTTTGGTATTTTTAACATATGATTTTCTTTCGATAAGGAAGAATTTTAATCAATAATCATTTGTTCATTTAAAAAACAGGACAGGATAGGTAATATTCAGAACAGCTTAGGATAATCGTTATATTTTAACTCCTACAGCGAATTAACAGCATGAAGTAGAATACGCCTGAATTAAGCCATAAGATGAGATCAGACTGTAATTCTTCATTCTCTGGAAATTTCAATGTCTTTTCAATGAGACAAAACTTTATTTATCTTGACACCACTTCTTTCTTTACAACAGAAACAGTTAAGTGATAGCTTTCCTTACAGTTTTATCAATTGAAGTCCGCTTGGTCAGATTAATGGTCGGAGGGTATCATTAGGACGAAAATCATAAACTTCTTCGAAAGTTCTTTATGACCTCTCAGAATTCGCTTAATCAAACATTCACATACCGTTAGCAAAGGTTCTTGGCCTCGTATCTTTCCTACGCCAATATTTTACTTGGTGTTATCGAACTTTTTTCTACGCTCTTTCCACTGGAGAGCGGATATGTCACTTTGTTCCTGCCGCTATCGCACCTTTTTTTGGCCACTCTTTCGCAGCCGAATTGTGGATCAACAGTCATCAACTGTCTCTCTACTCAATCCCACACTCACTGTCTTATCGCCGCACCTCGAGAACATTATGGAGTTATCGCCGCTTAGCACATCTCACCGACTGACGTTTCCGTTCGAGATTAATGCTGGGATTGAATTATCGGGCGCTAATTTTCTCTTTCACTCGAGTACGCGTCTCACAGCCATTAAGCGCCCAAACCATTAAGCGTGGAAAGCAATTATGAAAGATAGATCATAAGACGAATTGCTTTTCCTTTACCTTCTTCCTCGCCTCTCCTTTTCCTCCGAATAAAAAATTTGCGGCCGCGTACGAGAAAGAAATCCTCTCTCCGGTCCCATTCGACGCCTACGGACTCTCCCATTCAACCACTTCTTGCCACGCCCGAAAATCCTGCGGCATTTATGTCTGTGCGGTGAAATCACACGGCCATTTCTCCCGCACTGCGTGTATCCATTGACGAGGACATAATTTCGCCTCCCTTGCCATTCCGATCCCGCTTTTAATCCTCCCATTCTTTACTTCCCTCCATTTTAAGCCTCTAAACGTCGACGGAACGGAGCTACTTTGAGAATGTTACGGCCTGGGGAAGTGGGTCCATAGAGAGGAAAGGTACCTGTCTCTTACACACCGAGTAATTAGACTCTGAAAGGAGCTAATTGTTTAGCAACCTCGAAAATCGTCCTGCATCTGCTCCTGTGCTTTTCCTCGCGCAAGAGATTCACTCATCTCGCGAGCCCTTTTTAAAAACGCGCAATTAGAGTCGCTGAAGGAAGAGGCCTCGCTAAAACTCCAGCGAATTTGCTCAAACGCTTTAATAATTAGCCTTTCTTAAAAGATGGCGGCGCGAGATGGCGAGACAAGGCTGAAATCAGCAATTAGTCATTCGTACCTCGGAAATCGTAATGAAAATTCCAAGCGCCCCACACACCTTCGCCAGCCATTGACATCGGTGTCAAAAGACGGCCATCTTGGAGGGTTACCGAGACAATGGCAGCGAGCCTCATACACGGGGGGCAGCGCTTAAAAGATAAATGCGGGAGGGCGCACTCGGAATTGTGGGAGAGGAATGCGGGCGGTGATGAGTGGGGGAGTTTGTATAGAGGAGGAAGCAGCAGGTTTCCACCCACCTTCTGGCTGTAATTCCGCTTCCAAATCCTCCCTTTCTCCTCTTGGCTCCCTTGTTTTTCCATCCACCCGCCCACTTTCGCCTCGCGATAAATCAACGGACGCTTTAAAATGAGGAATTGGAGGTAATCGTTTGACAAGCGCTCCGCGTTGCTGTAGCCACTCATTGTTCGGAACCCGCGGATTTTCAAAGGGAGGAAAAATGCGAGCACTAATGGAGGGGCAATAAATCTGTCGAGCGATTCGCGAGTAATAATGGAATGAGGGGACATGAGCGCCTTAATATAGGATGATCGCAGTTTTTGAAGGGAAGTAACGGTGATATACTGCTCCCGAACGGGGATGGGAGCGTCTTAATTCTCCAGACGTTAAATTATTTCCTTTCGGTGCGCAGTTTCTAATTACTCTTCGGGAAAGGCCCACCTGTGCGGATCGCTTCTCGTTTGTACAACTTCCTCGCACTCGAAAACTTTCCTCGAATGAGGGATGATGGAAATAAGCTTCAAAGTGTCGAAGGAGGCTGAGAATTGACGTAGCTACATAGCGAGTTTGGGGTAAAGGATTTTTCTCCGATTCCCGCTTCTTTTCTCCCGATTTCATTCACCGCTTAGGAAAGCATTCCATTTTCCTCTCCTATCGACGCGAGTTATTATTACACTTCGTGTACTCGAGCGCTTAATTAACTAAGATAATGACTATTGGAGGGAACAAAGAGGTGACGGAAAAGTGGGTTTGTTGCAGTGTCAGTTACACTTAAGGACACAGAAATGCGTGTTTTCGGGTCCCTTTCTCGAATTTCTGTTTCTCTTCCATTCTCTACTCTCATTTTCCGTCCGCATCCCTTCCGACCTCCATCTCAATTCCCCTTTGTCCCACTGTTTCAAGGCGACTGTATCTCCCCATTCCTCTTTTATCTCTGATTCTCTCTCACTAATCCCCATCGTTTCATTTCCAACCCCTATTCTGCTTTCCGTATTCTTTATCGCTCCATTTCATTTTTCCATTTCCGCAGTCTTTTTTGGCGTTTATCTTTTTCCCTTTGAAGTTTCGCTGAAGGTCGCTTTTTCTTTACTTTTCGGCAGCTACTGTAGCTATGTTTGTGCTCTAGCAAGGACCGAAACGGAGAAAATCAATAAAGTGAGAGAAAATAATGTGGGTGCATAGTAATCTGCAGGCCAATGTGATCACATGGTTTGTTGGATGCGGATACTTTTTACTTTCTCTCTAGTTAAAATATCGGAAACCGATGCAAAAAAATCGCACGAGCTTTAAGTCAATATAAGCTTCTTTAATCGCATGGAATCAGGAGCAACTGGGGAATTCATTGATTAATAACATCAGTCGTATCAGAATTCTCCGATAAAAATTTTTCTTTTCTTTACAATGATAATTAACTATTGTAATTTTTATTATTGCATTGCGCAGATAAGAGTTAATGTAACGACCTAAAATTCATGTAAATTGAAATAAATTAAAATCTCAAAAAAAAAGAAAAATCTTTTCACAGATGGATATTTTGAAGGAAAGCAATGGAAGAGCTTTAAAATTAGGTTGCTTTTCGGGCTGAGCTCTGTAACTTTGCCCACCATAGATGTGGAAAATCTGAATGGTATTTTTACAGTATCTAAAAATGTCGACTAAACATTAAATTGCTTCTAAATTGTCTCATAGTTATTTTAAACTCAACGCCTAAGTTCATATGCGAAGTTATTTCAGCAAAATTTAAACAGGAAATTGGAGAGGAGTTATCTTCGTTTGTTCTCTTCAAAATTCATGAAGGTAGAAATTATTTTCCGCTTCGAAAATAATTTGTACAGAATCATAAAAATACTTAATTAAATCTAAGAAGACTTTATGGTTTGATTCTTTAATTTTGCTAATAGCGAAAAATATTAATTAAAAAATAGGAGATCATATTTGAATATCTTTGGGAGCCTATGAGATCAGATAAGGAAGTTCTTTTGAGAAATTATTCAGCGCTTTTGAGAAATAGCCCTTTATTTATCCTTAAGTGTGATATTTAGCGTAATGAGAACTACATTTCCGAAAAGGTAATTAAATGAACAGAACATACAAAGAGAATTCTAAAAGCTTTACGTTTTTACAGCTAAGAACCATTAGATGTGCTTGAAGAAGTTGTCTAAAGATTGATTTTTCTTCTGAATGACTGTAGAATTTTCAGGAAGATTATTTCTCCATTTCTTATTCGTAAAGACAATGCTGAATAACACTTGAAATATAGATTTCTTTAGAATAAACGTAACAGATTAACCGTGAAAGAAGAGAATATTACTCTCTATGAAAAATCGAAAATAAATTTGTAGATGCAACCATAATAATTCCATGAAACTATGATAAAAAATCACTGTTCATATCACTTTGGGGAGGTGTTAAGATACATTTTATGAAAAGGTTAATAAATGAAACGTAGAATTACATCTAAAATAGATATTTTAATTTCCTGTGAAATCGAAGGAATTGTTTCCCATTGAATAATAAGCATGTTCGTCAGAATGTTCTTTTTGCATTTATTTTGTATGTAAACATATATATATATATATATATAATTATGTTTTATCTATGTGAAAGAGTACCTGTATTGTGTTTGTTTTTCCTTTTCGAGTCTGCCTCAAACCTTTGTTGACAATCTGTAGGTTATGTTGATTTTACGCAACACCCTTCTTGTGGGTGTTTTCCTGCTGTGGTGTATTCTTTCCTTAGGGCAAACTTAGGCTTCTAAATATCCTCTATATATTATTTTAAAACATGTTTTTTTGGTGATCAGGGCTTTTCACCCTTATTACTCCACCAATACATGTAAGTAAATGACCATTTGAAAGGAATTTGAACCAATAAGTAAGCCACATTGCATCTTGCGGGAGCAGAACGACAGCCAAAGAAACATGAACTTTGACGAATATGAAAGTTTGCGTCACGGTTTTATCGTGGGGTATGTTCGAATAATTTTGCATCATATTACTTGCCGGTAGTTTTAATTTAAGATCGACAATATTTAAAATTCGATTTGGTGTATTCTGATTAGATTTAGGAGTATTCATAGAAAAATTAGAGAAATTAATTACGAGTCATGCGATCAAAATAATTACGTCGTTAAGTTGTTTTCCGAGTATTCAAATTTATTTTGGTGAAACTTTCGTCTGTTGCAAATTTTTTAAATGTGTAAACCTGGTATCAAATGATTTTTAGTGTTTATATTTCACTCACTGAATAGATAATATTCAACATTTAATCATATTTCTGAGAAAAGAAAAGGATGTCCTGCGAGTTCAGAAAACTCACCAGCATGGTGCACAAGAGTAACGAAAGCCCAAGCTTTTATTCCCAATCGCTGTCTCCGAAGCACAAAAATGTATTATTTTGCCACATTAACGATGTTAGATAAGTATTTTTAAAATTATTATTAGCAAAACTTACTTAAATGAATTTTGTGAGTTTAATGAGACTTTCAATAAATGCGGGGACAATACTATGCGCTTTGATAATGTAACACAATGTATGTTCGTATGAAAGTGTGACATATAGATTCCCCTCTAGCTCTCCTCTCCCAGATCAGATCACTGCAGACGAGTAGTAGTTATTTTTATGTTTCATGTATGAAGAGAAGAACATAGCAAATAGATAAATAACGTCGATGCAAAAGGTATGTTTCGTTGTTTTATCTTGGTTATTTAAGTGACACTTCATTGCCGGTATAAAAGGAAGTGGTATTTATAACGACAGAGTTTAGCTAAAGCTGACAGTGATATTTTGTATCTTTACCATAATTCATTTTGTTATAAATGCATTGAGTGAATTGAGATATTCGGTATAGGTTAAGATACAAATATCGTTATATATTGTTTGGGTTCATGTGGTAAGGCATCAGAAAACGTAAGGCTTTTTTTTGGCCATTGAGTTTCGTTACTGGATGTGTAGATAGCGATATCTATCGCTACAAACGAGGTATATCGAAACAGACACTGATAGAGAATATGAAGGTGTGTATTTTTAGGTATGTTTTAATTTTTGTGTATTTGTTTGTAGCGATTAGTGTTTGTTGAAGTGTATTTGGAAGGGAAATTGAGTATCAGTGTCGTCTGCGAAAGTTTCGCACGAGGCAACTAGTATAAAGTAGTTCTCTTCAGTGCAATTTTTAAGCTTCTCTATTTAAGCACATTTTCTCAGTATCTCTTACTTTAAAATTTTATATGAGTAAGGGTTGGACGTAAGAACCTCAATTACCTCAATTTCGGCCTAATGAAACGTTTTATTATTATTAAAAGTTGTTAAGGAATACCACCAAGTATTACTAATAACTATCACGTATGATTGAACTTGCTTAACACGTGGGGAGCGAGCCCATAATGTAAAACTTATACAATAGAAGTTTTTGGAATGTTAAAAATAAAAAGAAGGAATAAAGGCCCAAATACATATACGTATATGCATATTTAAGAAAAACTTTTCTCTTGATATTTTAATTCACGTGGTAATGAAGAGAACGCACGAAATAAAAGTTATATGCGATAACAAAATTTATCCGCCCGAAACAGACGTGGTCATCACG
Source organism: Pachydiplax longipennis (assembly GCA_036926295.1). Taxonomy (NCBI): domain Eukaryota; kingdom Metazoa; phylum Arthropoda; class Insecta; order Odonata; family Libellulidae; genus Pachydiplax; species Pachydiplax longipennis. The sequence goes on from JAVFKF010000012.1 coordinate 27,858,649, forward strand.
TTTACGATTTAAAAATTCCCTTCGTTCTGAAGCACACACAATCCATATTGCAGAGGATGAACCAGGCAATCATGTCTCGGACTGCCGGAATTGTAATAATGGCCATCATCAGCAGACCCTACACGTCGCTTTCCCACTATTAGAGACAACGGCAATTAACCTTTTACCTCAATTTTGCGAGCAACTATTCCGTTGACCCTCACATTATCTATCTCTTTAAATCTTTTTCCCCGACCCTTTCATTTACACCTCCCATCCCTGATCTCTTTTATCCACTTCTCTTTTGTCATAATTCCATCCCATCTTCCCTCTCAAACGCAGCCCTTTCTCTCCCTCACACTTCTTCTTTTCCTTAAAAGCCCTCAAAGTTTACCTCCGCCAAGTAAAAATCTTTCCTTCTCTTTCCCTCAGCCATGAAAACTTTCCTCTTTTCTCACCTACTCATCCCGTCGCCCGAAATTCTTCCTCCGCGGGAATCCAACACCCGATACGGGCGGGAAAAAACTTCTCGTTCCCACACTCTATTTCCCCGATAATTCTCCATCTTAAAAGCTTTCGTATTTATCGCTTCTTTTTATTCATGTGCCCGTGTATTCCCTAGCGCCTCTCGAGAGGGCTCTTTACGCGCTCCATTACTCGCGGTAATTCCGGAGTAAAACGGTTCGCGATCCTCTTTTGTACGTTTTTGAAATTACGTGACGCTGCTGCTTCCCGAGCGCCTGAAAGAGGTCGCGGTGGTCGCTTGACATTGTTGGCCGCAGGGCACTCACTCGACGCAATGTGTCCGCTCTGGAAGGAATGTTTTGAGAAGAGATAGGGAGAGAGAGAGGGTCGGAGATAAGGGGATATGGTTGGGCACAGGGACGAAGATGGCATGCTAAATTGGTTTTCGGGACGGACGAGAAATTTCATATTTCTTACGTCATACCTCCGATTTTTCATAGATGTAATTGCTGAGGGGAATGAAAAAGTAGGAAAAATCAGAAAAAAAAACTGTGACACGAATTTGTTCTATATTAAACACTAGCTATAAATCACCAAAAAGTCATGCATGAATTTCAACTAATAAAAATCGTTGTCAGCGCAGACAATCAATTTTATAAACGTCAAACTTTCACAACCTTCGTTGAAATTTTCGCACAAAAGGTTGCACTACATATAAAACAAAATCTTTTGTCCCTGGTATCGATAAAGGCTCCCATTTATAATTTGTCAAGCGAAAACCATCACACCCTTGGAACCCATACAGAATTTGCTTTCATCTTCTCTTATAACCCTTAACTCTACCATTAAAGATCTTCCATTTCTACCCTTACATTTTAAATTCGTCACAATGCCTCATTATCTCGGAAGGAAACGAGAAATTCGTACCATTAAAACATTCACATTCGCTTTTCTTATATCCCGGATGCTACTACCAGATTTGACCTCGATAATACGTGCTCGTAAGGGTGAGATAACGAGTTTCATAATTTGATGTACCGCATTCGAAAAAAAACCATAAAAAATTAAGAAATTGAAAAATGTTAAATTTAAAATAAAAATAAAAATTAGAAATAATATCTCAATCGCTTCGGATTGGAAACAGGTTAAATTTATGTGAAGCGTCCGTAGGCCCTTCTTAAAGTCCTTCACTAATATGAATGAGCAGAAACTCAGAAAAAATATTCATAGGCGAGTCATGGTTAGATTTAAACTTGGATGAGTGGCGACTGACAGTTTAATAGCATAAAAAATGATAATAACATCTTGTTTTTCTTTTCTTTTTCGTTAAAGGAGCTGCAAAGATAGAGAGAAAACGTAGATCCTAGAAATAAATGTTTGCTTCTCCTATGGTTTAAACAAAAATTTTTAAACTGTTATTTTTTGACCAAAAGGATTTTTGTCGCACCTCTAAACGTTTACACAAAGCTGTATCGTAAATATTGGGGGAGAGTTGACTGATAAAACCAGTGCGGAATATATCTCATCTTGTGCAAATATATATTGTTGATATTTGAACGAAAAAGGAATGAGATCCAGCAGAAACCAGACGGTGGTAAACAGTGAACGAAATTCGGGGCTAATCTACTTTCCCAATGATATTTGCTCCGTTTCGATTAAATTGTATTCAATACATATGAGATGAGATTGGATGAATATGATTAAAAGACAACGAGGTGCGAAACAAAAGTTGATGTTTTAATTAAAATTTGGTCCTTAAATTAAAGTTTGGAATGGAATCTACCGGGACTGCACCAAGCTAAAGTTATAATTAAAATTAAATGCATGGCGCAACTGCCCATAGAGGTCCAAGGCTTACAAAGGCTACGTTTAAAGTACGTGTTTCGCGGTCAGAGTATAGACTCCTTCAAGGCCTTATTAGCTTCTCTAGACCACAATGGGTACACTACAAAGTAAAACCCGTTTAAGACACTCCCGCTTAAGACGTTATCCCTCTCAATACGTTTTACTCTCCCAGTTCCGGATCCTTTCATATGAAATATATATTAAATGTACTACTTAAGACGTTCTTTTTCCCGCTTAAGACGAGGATTTTTTCCGCCTACAGATGCACTGCAATAGCCAATCCTTCATATTATTCAATAGACCTAAATTTATTTTCCATCATCATGTATTTTACATCAGCATCTCTCACGTTTCGCCTTGTCTCTAGAATCTAATCTAGGGTCTTTTTAAATATCTTCTTGGAATTGACTAATTTTAATTTAATTTACCAATTTTGTGAAAATTAAGATATCGCGAAGAGGAACGGTCTCCACCTCCCTGTCGCAGCTTACACAAATTCTGACACAATGAGAGTTTCTTCATCACTTTTTGTCAGAGCAGCACATAAGATAAAAAATTCGCTCGGCGGTGTTTCTTTTCGTCACAATCTCAAATTGAAAAACGTTCTGAAAAAACCAGAAAGGGAGTGCATTGCTTTGTGACCTCTTGAGCGTAGATTTGGAGAGATCGTGGCCTGTGATACCCTCTCACCACCACTCTTGAAAAAAATTGTTATCCTTCCCCCGATCTGGTGAAAACTGCTTCACCGTAGAGTGAAAATAATCAAAATTAAGTAACCAAGACGAGCTCTATGTGGGAAACGTAGACCATTCTTCAAAAATATAAATTAAGCATTGTATGTATGTACATCCTGATCATAATGCCATCCCGCTTAAGATGCGGCATTTGCTAGGTCCCCTGCAAACATCTTAACCGGGTTTTACTATATTAAGATTTGCAATTTTGCTCGATCAGATTAACCATGACCCCCAATGGATATAGAAACCAGGACCAAGATGAAGGTCCCGTTTTCCAGGGGCCCAGCCCCTCATCATGCATAATTAAAATAATCAATATCAGAGCAAGAAATGGCCATTAAAAACCATTTCAACTCATATTTGATAAATTATTGCTTACTACTCAAAATTCATTCAACTTTCTTGAATAATGTATTAGTTGTATTACACCTTAATGTCGTATATTAACATTTTCTCAAACAAGAAAAAAGCTGGCACACTAACATGTTTAATGCTACCTTAACCGTAAATGTAAGAAGAATTTAGATAATTTCATCAAATAATTCTGGCCAAAAGGATTTGGCAACATTGACGTAATTAAGTTTTAAATTTCACGGGAGAGGCCGTAACTTTCTGGAAGTTCAGCATGTTGAACACGTTGAGTAGAAAGGTTATATTCGAAGGTTGGAATTGAAATACGAGTACTACAGCATTTATGCAGTACATAGCTGTCTGCCAATTTTCACAAATATCAATTTCAATACCTCGGAAGAGGATGCGGAAACATGAAATGATCTTGAACTTGACATCTAGTCATACTGGTGGGAGGTTGAACTGCCACTATCTTATGAAGGCTCGGTATAATTACTCCGCAAGTATGTTTATGCTACAATTTCGCCTATATGAGATATCTCTTATTCGTCCGAAATATAAGCCTCAATCGAAATTAGACTCTGTTTCTTCTTTAAAGTTCTAGTATCTTGCACGCAAGAATTAAGTCTACTAATGTATGTGTATTTACAAAGAGGAATTCGATTAATTAAAATTTAGTAACTAAATTTTAGCATGGTATTGTAATGATGTTGATGTCCTGATGAAAGCCTTGGGATTCACGCCGAATCCAAATGAATGGCACTTGTATTCCATTCAGTCAGCTTAAAAGCCGTTTTGTCAAATTAATAGGAATGAAAAATATCGAGTGCCGTAGTGCACTCTGTAGGCTTAATTTATCGAAAGCATAATAATAATCCTCGAACTTGATGTTTTACAAGGAACACAAATGGCTGTATCTGCCAATTAGTAATAATAACGTTGTTCCTTTGCCTTTGATGAGAAGTAATCAAATATTGGTGTATAATTAGCACGAGGAGCAGCCAAGAAACAGAAAGGGACTATGAAATAATGTCAAGTTCAAGCCTTTGGCTGAGATCTAAGGAACTCTCTTACTTTAAATTAACATTAAAGTTGTGATAATGAAAAATTCTGTTAATGCGATGAACGAAAAAGGAGAAGGGTTCCAAGTATATAAGGAAATTTTCTACAACTGAGTGATGCTAAAATAAGACAAGGAAGTTTTGTTGGCCCTGAAATAAGATTATTGCTGAATTGTAAAAACATAGAAGCCAGTCTTTCCGCCAAAGAACTTATGGCGAAGAAATCTGTCGCATTTAACGTAAAAGGTTTCCGTGGGAGGCGTAAAGAGATAAATGCACAAGCAGGAAAGAATTCGGGAAAAATTTAGCATGCTTTTAAAAAAATGATTTTTGCCATCTTTAGGCGTGAATATTTTCATTATTATCTAATTTATATATATACAATTACGATGGAAATTCGTACCTGTATTTATATACTCCCTGGAGATACTGACATGAGAATTTAAGAAATAAGAATAAAATTTAGCCTTAAATTACGTTTGCAATGCAGGAAAATGTATGGAAAGTTACGATAGGAGGAAAAACTAGAAGTTACCGCCGCAAAACAACTTTAAAGGATCAGGCTTTTTAGAGCTCACATCTGGAATTAACGACCCGAAATTAGTAAAGAACCGCTATTACCATCTATGTTACCGAAAAGGAGTTAAAATTTGTTAGTTAATTATTAATTGATCTTCTTGATGCGCAAATGTCATCACTCTCTATCATAACTTTGTTACTGCCGAATTTTCCTTGAGGAAATTAGTTTGTTAAGCATGGTTTCCCCTAAGATTTTCCTGTATATTAAGCAAATTGAATCGACTTAGTTTTCATTTTTTGGCACATCTTTGCAGGTCATTAACATGAAAGTATCATGATGCATCAAAGATAACAACTTTAAGTAGCTTATTAAAATAGCATCGTTTTTTTCATGTATGCACAGAACCAGAAGTAAATGCTTCGAAAACTTTACCGAAATGTTTACTTTTGAATTACGGGGTATTGAATTTGCTCTTCATATCAATGTGTTTATTCTTTCTTCTCACTTACTTAAAGGTAAATATTTCCTTATTTTTGATTCCATCCTATCCATGGGTAGTCATTTCTCTGGTTTCCAAGAGAGATTCAAAATCCCTGAAATTTTACTTCTCCTTTTGTGTACAATTTTCCATTTCCTCGGTATTCGATACAATATTCTTCTCTGATACTGGCACATTCAACTAATAAACAATTTACGTTCCTTGATGAAAGACGCACAGTACAGCTAGATAGACCTATTCTTTAACATAGATCTTTCCCTTTTCCACCAATTCCAAATATTTAAAAACATCCGGTTTCGTAATCTACACCGAGCTAGATGTTTACCTTTTGAGCTAGTCATGACGTTTTAGCAAAGTCTTCTGACCATAAATCCGCACTACACGATTTTTACTCCTTCAATGTCTTCGTATAATCATGATGATTTTAATATCGATAATTATTTATTTTGCTTTCCCCTCTTGTTAGAGAATTTATCTTAAGAATAAATAATTTACTAAAGTATAGCTAGTTACATAATTTGCTTTTATTTTTGCCTTTACCCCTCTTCCCCACCGGGATTATTGAATTACCCTATTTGGTTTCATAATCTGGATGCGTAATATATCCCTCTGATTTTTCCATCGAACAAGTTTTCGAGTCTTCCGCTATAGTTATTCATGGATTCCAATAATTATGTTTAGGTTTATCACATAGAATTTATTTTTACTTTCAATTTTAAGTTTAATTTACACTAACTAAGCATATCAATACTAAATTTCTATGAATAGGGATCATAAGGTGAACAAGCACTTAAATGACTGAACTTTATTTCGCTAAGATTTCTTCTGACGATAATGTTCAGAATAGAGATACATTGTATCGAATTCTGCGACAAATAGCAATATCCGTGCAGTTCATGCAGACGGCATTTTAGTATGGCTGATTAAAAATGCATAGAGTAAGAAAATTTAGTTGTTCTCTCAAGGGAGAATTATATAATAAGATCCAAATGTATTCCCTACTTGGAAAATATTCGATTTAAAAATTCCTAAATGACTTAACATTTGTTATCATTATCTCCTTTAGTATATCCGATAAAGTAGCAAATATGCCCATTGAAATTGCTTATGGCCCTCAAAGCTTTTTAAAATTCTAATACAATCCAAAGGAATTACTGAGCCCATTACTTTAACTTCATATTGAGATTCTTCAAGTTAACAAAAATATAGATGAAGATATCTTTCATTTCTAATAACCTATAAGTGGAAGATCTTCCTAGAATATCAAAATCTTTAAAAGCTTCAGTAATATACACGCACGCGAAACGGGGTTTTTCCTCTAAAAATATTCCTGGAGCAAAGGAACAAATTATGTTATTTCAAGTAAATAAAAAATAACAGCCGTAAATAATTCCGACGATAATAAAGAACCTAGCTCCGAGATAAACCGAGCAAAATTAAGTACATAAATAACTTATGAATAGTTAAGCCCGTAAAGATATACGCACGAAATTTATTTCCACCTCGAGCGAATTATGAGAGGCACCAAGTATATAAAGCTCGGTGGTAATTTAATCACTTTGAGTGAAGGGAAAACTGCGTGGAAAGGCAGCGTATAGAGGAAGAGGAAGAGATGTTATAGGGATTCGGGGTGTGATGTCAGCGGGGAAAAACTGGGCGCCTGGATGCGATACTCCGGAATATGGACGTATCATAAACTCCAAAGATAGGCGGAGGTCGTTTCCTGGGAGGGATAGCTGCCACTGAAGTGGACGGTATCTTTATGCAAGGATAACATTTTTTTACATAAGCCGTGTTACTTTGGCGCGGACAAGATGAAGAGCGAATAGCGGAGTGTCTTCCTGACCGGACGTAAACGTTCCTCTTATCGCGTCGCTGAATCTCTGGCTCGACTCGTCGTGCAAAGAGAACTGTAGCCAACGTATTCAGAATAAACGGCGAATGAGGAATTCAGTCGGCGTGAAGTTGCGTAGCTTAAAGAGGTAAATTAGGTTTGCTTAAAAGTGGGACACTCCGCAAATATTCGGGTTATGATGGTGGGACTGTTATAATCTCTATGAATGAATTCAAAACCCTTATTTTGTAACGTATTCTTCACCATTAAAAGGGTTTTCCGTAAAAACTAGGATAAACTGATTTTTGAAGAAACGAATAATAATACACACACGCCAAATGACAGCTAGTAGGGTAGTTATGTAAATGTAGCTATTCCTCACCGATCGTAATTTAAATAAATGAATTTTTTACAAAGCTTTCATTTCCGGCATGCAGTTTCAAATACTTATGTTTATATCCAGGGATGCAGTCAGGACTCGTCTATGGGAGGTCCGAGATCTTCGAGAGAAAGAAAAAATACCTACCTCTCAGAAGCCGGTATGATATCTTCCTAAAAGAATTTAACTTTATTGGGGGCTGTACCCCTAAATCCCCCAACTGCGTCACTGGTTATATTCAAAACTGAACTATCGACTGTGTTTAATTAAATTAAAGAAGATCTTTTAGAATATGCAAGGTAAATGAAGAAAAAGATATCGCACCTCGTTTTTAAATGCATTCAGCAAATTTTTAATTTTTCCGCGAATGATAGTTCTTGTGCTCAATAAAATGCAAAGCAGGTTTCTTCCTCTACATTCCACAGAAATTTATTTATTTTTATGAAAATGAAGTAATTATTTTGACAACACGGTTTATTTCTATTTTTAACATCCTGACTTCTCCTTTCCCGATTAACATTGCTCTTGCCATCTGCTGTTTATACGAATGTGTCCTCTCTAATTTGTGAGAATCGTGAGTGAACTACAATAGGCTTCAATTCAATTTCACTAATTGCATGCGAAATTCAGTGCAAAGTTTCTGTAAGCACGATAAATCTCAGGAAGATAATGATGTCGTGGTCAAGAACTCTTGAACCATGATACTTAATATCACTATTTCTCCTCACATATTTGTTCCTGTAAATTTATTATAATCTTCGCATAACAAATTATATTCAGAGGTTTAGGTAGGAATAAAAAATCATTATATCTATTCTTCCGAATAAAACTTAACTAAAAAGAGAAACTTTTATCATCGATTCTTTGATTTTATCAGTAACTTAACGGTAGTTATGATAATAGACTACCATTATTATTAGTGGTCCTAGGTTCAATCCCTACATTATATTCCGGGTGGGAATCCATATGTGTCAAATAATCTCAGTTTGGATTTACGCTATTTTATTTGGATCTACGTGATTTGGAACAATCCACTGCCAACACCATAACCCAAGGTCTCTAAACAAATAATAAATTGGATGAGACCAAGAGGTAAAAGGAGCAATCAAAGATTTTGAGAGAAAAGATGGAAGTAATTAGAGTTTTCCGATTATGTTTATAAATTTACTAAGTTGAAATTTTCCCCTTTTTTCATATATTTTAATAGGAAAGACTACGAAGAAAGAATCATTGAGCCCCTGCTACTGCATATTTCTCACTCTACCTATAGTGGCAGCATAAATGGAAAAAAGTAGGAGATTAATCACGGCCTAAAATTTTTAAGTTTTAAACTGACTATTACTTCCTGTTTTTAAGAAATTAACATTGCTGCAAATTGAATATTTAAGGGCTCATAGCTTGATATATGCTGATTTACAATCAAAGAAATCGTATCATCTATAATAATAAATGTAGAATTTCGTCCAACTTCAATGGTATGAAAACTGATGTGTGCATCTGATTGTAAATTCTGGGGCAAACATTTCGAAACATTTTTATTGCATCAACGATCAGAGCCCGAGCTGCGAGTTGGCAAAAATATTTCACATCCTCAACGGCAAATTATTACACAAAGAAACCCCATTCAGTAACACAAAGAAAGAGGGAAAATGACTGTAGAATGTTCTCATATAACTTATTCGTTCAAATGAAAATCCCATCCGTATACAGAATCTTGTTAATTCTGGAGATGAAAATGTGGCCTAGTTGTGTTCATAATAGCAGGTGAGAGGTATTTTCTGTTTGGCATTCAAAATCGCGCGTGATTTAATCCTATTTTCGAAATGAGAAGCAAATGTAAATTAGCTACGATATGGGAAATCGATTTAAAACAGCCGTATCTCTTTCCCATAGCTCGTTTGGGTTTATCTTCGACATCAAACGACACTGCTGTTACCATGGTGAAAACAGAGTTTGTCCTTTTCCCGGAGCGTATCAATCGGTTATTTGACTTTTCCTGACTTTAATTATCGCCAAATTTCCATAAGGGATTACATTTGCCAATCCAAAGAGGGTCTTAAGGTAATTAATGGGGGAAAAGTTCGACAATCATCGCGACAGGATATATCTGGCGTGGGTTTCATTCTCACGTAACAAACTTTTTTAACATCCCCTTTAATTGCATTATAAATGTCCGATAGGGAAACTTTTCCTCTAACACGATAGGAGAATAATCGTCCCATATTAAATCTAGCCCTTATATTTATACATATTTTTCAATCGTCAAACAATCACCCACATCTCTCTCCTTCATTTTGAATCTTGTTGTATCATTCTATTTAACTATTGACACTCTTCTTCACGCGACAGCTATAGAGAACTACTGAGAAAGAAGTAGATAACTATGAAACAATCCACTTATAACTGAATTTAAACACATCTCATCATTTTTTTTTAAATGATACGAAAAAGTAGGGCGTGGAATATAGTTTTCTCAGAAGCGTAAATTGTCTACGTTAGAATATTGCATGTTATTTAGTATCGGCACGCGATTTTTGGCACGTAAAGGAAAATTTTGACAAAAATTTATACCTGCAAACTATCAAACCGATTTGTATCTTGCTTTATTTTATATTTCCCATACCGAATGAATCGAATTTCACATTTACTATGAAGTTAATTTAGTATTCTTGTTGTTAAAAAGTGTGATCTAATCCTGTTTGCAATTATAATGATGTCATTTAAGAATTTTAATGTATAATTAAAGTGTGCAATTGTAAATTAACAATATTTAAGGCTGTAGCCAGACTTCTGTCGAAACGCAACAAATAAAATAAATAAAGTAAATAAATGCGTTTAAAATTATGTACTTCCCCATGTTTAAATTTCCCTGTTATTTCTCACGACTTCTGAGAAAATTCAGGTATCTTAATTATGTCAAATAGTACGACTTGGTAGATATTGATTTGATTTTGAACCCTCTACTCTCTTAAAAAGGTGAAACTTTCAGTCAGATGTAACTCAATTAACTTTCATGAGACCATGCGCGAAAGTAAAAGTTTCCACTAGGAGATGAATTTATGATTTGGCTAATAGACGATGGATTGCCTTTGTCACAAATGTAATTACTGCATATTTACCTCAAGAAAAGTTATCCAAGAAAAATTTTGAAATTCATATGTATGAGAAGCAGCATTAAATTAATGCTTTCATAGATCTTAACTATTTCTTCTGAAATGAGAATGTTGTATTACTGAAGTAAAAATACAACTCGCATAAATATAGCCACATATAATATCTGATCCATTTCCATTGCAACTGATTTTCTTCAAATGTAGTTCTTAAATTGAATTACTATTATCGCAAGGATTTATTGTTGTAATGATAACAGGACTCTTTCGCCTAGAAAATGAAATAACAGCTTGAACCAATTAACTTTCTCCTAATTGCTATTTGGTATTTATGACATCATAATCTTTTTCCAAGCCTTTCAAAAGATTGAAATACTTGAAAACCCACAACCACGTGGCATTCATTGGGCCATTTTGAGATTTATAGTGAGCATTAACTGCATAGCACCTGTTTCCATGATTTAAGGGACTCTAAATCGATGCTGTCTTCCCTATATTGAGTCGTTCAGCTTGAGTAGTGTACAAGGAAACGACTTCATGACATAAACCCAAGAGAACCCTCTCTGCTTTTGAAGTTGATTGATTCGTCGATAAATAGCAAAACTCCATCTAGATGAATTATTAATAATATTTAAAGAAGAACTTTTCAAATTTACCTAAGACTCCCGCAGGGCATTCCCTATTTCATCTTTAGTCTACTTAAATAATTCTAGACTTTCAAACGATATCAGAATTTCCGGTCGTTTACCTTCCACTCCAGCACTCTCATTTCTTCTCATGGAATATTCAAAGCAAATTTCAGCGATTTCTCAATAACTTTCCTGTAAAACGTTACCTTAAAACGTAAAGTTTTCCCATTTATTGTTTCAGGAATCTCTCACCCAAAGGTTATCGGCGCTATTTCGGTCCCTTTCATCTCCGATAAAAATAGAAACATTTTTCAAAGAGAGAGACCTCGGACGTGAGGTCCGCAAACAGATTCTTCATTGGAAAACGTCGCACGAGCATTTTCCAACACGCTCCCGCAGCCTTTGCCGTGATACACACCTCGCAAAGTAAATTATTCTCTTCAAACACACACGGAGGCCCCTGCATCTTCAATAGCCTCCAGTTTTCCGCTTACGAACGGGAAAAATTCCATAGCTGAATGTTATCATCCTCTCTCCATTGGAAGATGAAAGAAGAACGAAACGAAAAAAACGGTTGACGATGTTGAAAACGGGACGTATTCCCTCTGATTCCGACTAAAAAAGGAGAAATTCTCGAAAAGAAAGAAAGGACTCCGTATTGATATTCGGAGCGCTTCCTGGTAACACGTCTGGAACACCTTTTTATTATTTCACGGGCCGTAAAACAGAGTCACGGGTCGCCTTATTTTTTGCCCTTCCACACCGCACGCAATTTCCCATCGGTGCACTCCGCAGTTATCGACGCACCAACGGCGGTTTCGGAGGTGTTTTGGGCGCGCCAAAAGAGACCAAGAGTGGTGCACGGCCTCGCGCAAAGCTTCGTTTTTTCCGGTTTCATCGTTTTTATTTATTCCCGCCGCTGTGTTCCGAGCGTGCGTTATTGCGATCCGTGTCCTTGCTGTTTGAAGTCTTGGAGCCCATTTCGGAGTACCTGGAGGCGGCGGTCCTTTCTCTTTTTGCCGTGCACGCGTGTGTGGAGGTGTGCATTCCTCGGCTGGATTAAAAGGGGCGTTAAACGCGGCGCAGGGAAATCAATCGCGGAGATTAAAAAGAGGCGCGAACGGTGGGCGGGTCGTATGTCTCTAATTAAAAGCTCCGCCGAAAGAATGAATGCGCATTGCTAATCAGCTCCTCTTTTGGAATAAGTTGCGAAAGGGATTCCCTTTCACTCCGTTGTGTTTCTCCCTCTCTGTCCAACTGCAAATTTGACTTCTCGCTGCATAAAACTCAGGGGAGGAAATTGGGGACCGAGGGCTCTGGGAGGTGAAAACAAGATATGTAAATTGGTGACCAACCTGTTGTTACATGTGAGCTGGGGAACAGCTGGGAGGCCCGAAGAAGATGAGAACTTTCCAAACAAACTTTCCTTCACTTTCTACGGCCCATATATTTTCATCGACTCCTGACGTCCCCGTGAGATTAACCCTGAAAATATAAAGAGAGGGGATCAAACATTATTATAAATATATAAACGTGTGAGCATAGCCGCAGCATTGGTGATTTAAAGTCTTCCATTAAAGTTAGTTTTTACGACTGATTTTTACAACTATTCAGATGATAAACGACATACTCTATTTCCTCTTGAGTTTATTATTTGACGACCGGCTACGGAATTACATAGCCATCGTCAGATAGCTAATAAATTATTAGTACGTATTCGAACGATTGGACATGCAATATGTAGACGGAACTTCCGCAAAATGTCTGCCACCTCCGTAGATTATATCGGACTAATTGATTTAACTTTTTAATCACTGTGTTCGAGTAGGAAAAATATACATTCTCATTTTACACATATACAGCATACAATGAAATTTTTGCAGTATACACTGTATTAACAAAGTGCAGAAGAGTTAAATCTGTATAGAATGAATGTAAAGATAGACGAATCCAATTTTAAGGAAAATGTGCGAAAAGGATGTCATTTTCAAAACTTTTGAAATATAAAGAATAAGTAACATTACTTAAAAAGGGGAAAATTCGTTTACTAAGCCTCATCTCTATAAATTAGTAATTCTTAGCATTGCTGTTAAACATACGGACATTTTTCACTTATAATATATAAAATAAAATTTTAATCATATAATACTGTATAATACTTATAAAATAAAATTTTAATCGTATAATCACCCTCGTATACTGACCATTAAAAGCGTAAATATTCACAATCTATGATCCTCTTTCACTGGGAGTCATCAGAGAAATAGACCAGTCAATAGTGAAAGAACCTCATATAGGCTTAGTAATATGTAAGAAGAATTTTAAAGGGTCGTTTTAATTTCCCCGGGGATTTCGTATTTTAGGAAAAGGGAAAGCTTGAAATGAAAGGTCTCTATTCACCTCAGTCTTACCTACAGCCGTTCATCAAAAAGATGAGGTAAAATAACGATTCAAAGTCGCAATAAATTGGGTTGACTAATTGAGAACGAATGGAAATGAGTCCACTTTAAGCCCGTGTGGTTGAACGTAACTTGCTGAAAAGCAATTCGAGAGTAAACAAAGACCTTATTAATCATAAAGCGCCGAGATGAGCACGAGGATCCATTACTTTAGGATGCTGTGACATAAAATATGCGGAAAATATTCCAATTTGTGGTAACATGTCAGCAAAAACGATACCCATGAAAACTCGAGAGAACGCTTTTACTTCCATTTTTGATGCTTCAGCGCCTTCATTTGCATATCTCTCCAGATCAATTTCTAAGTGAGTCGTTATCTTGTTTCACCTCCACTTAAATAATTAGCACCCGGCGGATATACCCGAAAAAGAGGCTTCTTGAATATCTTCTATATTTTCAACGAATATTCATATAACATTACTTACTATAACTCCCTATAATAACTTTCGAGTAGCCAAAAATGATCAGCAAAAAGATAGCGTATCTAAATAAGAAAAAATATCTTGGATGCCAGGTCATTGTATAGCATTCCATTAGGTTACGCGATAGCTAAGAGGAAAGGTTTGTCAATATGTCATATTCCTGTCTCAGATTTTAATATTGTGCAGAGCAATCTTTGCACTTTTTGGATAGAATCATCAGTCACTCAACCTATTCAGTTTCAAACGGATCCTTCAGTGTCATCCTGATATTGTCAGCAAGGAGTTAGCATAATTAACCATTTCAAACGATTGAATTAATGTAGTTAAAATCATATATACATTGATTTAAAAGCTACCACAGTGTTCCTGATTTATGATTAAAAATCATTGATAAATATGAAATGAGCGGTCCGAATGGAACGTGCTTCCCACGTTGAAGAGACTATCTTCCTCGGGTCCCTTTCTCTTTCCTCAACCATCCAAAAATCTCCCAAACTCCAAAGCTCCAAACAGGATTTTCATGACACGATTACCAGTTGGATATTTTCATACGTGTTCCAATTTTTTCTGCGAAGTTCAAACTTTGGCTACCAACATTTGGAAGGGCTTTTAACAACATGCGTCCATCTAAGCTCTATTCTTCGACTTATAACGCTGCCTTTAAAAATGTAAATTAAACTTGTGTATAATCTAAATTAAATTCAGCTAAAAACGCAAAAACGCCCACATTTTAATCATTTTCATTACATTTAACTTCCTATAATATCTTTCTACTAAGGGTTTTGGGGCTAAAATCTTTTTCCCTGAAGGTTCATTTCCGAATATATTGAGCCGTATTTCTATGAACATGACATATGAACTGGAAGTGTTTAAGTGAATCAAAGGCACAAAAGGACAAAAGGAGAAAAGGAAAGTCATTATAGGACCACAGAAAAAGGAAGTAGGAGTTGCGAGATAAAATATAATTAAGTTGTCAAGGGAGAGAAGGAAAGCTCCACAAAATAGAGATAAATTTAAAAGCCACAGCCAAGCATCCAAACGATTTCCTCATACGAAAGTGAATTAAATAATTTACGACCAAAGGTCTAATCTATGCTTGCGTATTACTTTAAACATCTAACTTTCTCTAACTACGACCCTAAAATTTTCCGAATTAAAAATCTCTCAAAATGGAAATGAAATATTTACAATTGAATAAATCTCACTGACTCGGAAATCGCGCTCTCTAAAAGGAAGTCTAAATTAATTAATTAGTCGAAACTAATTCTCAATATGCCATACAGTTAATGATATCCGACTCGAAGAACGCCACGGGTAATACATCTTTGGATACTGTATTGCCAGAAAATTTAAATAATAAACCAAAATACTGATACAAATGTCTATAAGGTATTCAGTCCAAAGTTCAGTTGAAACCTCATCTCCTCTGCTACTATATGGGAGAGGGTTTACAGGCTCAAAAGAAAATGTCAGGAGTGAGGTAGTAAGAGTAACTAAGTAAGACTCTATGAATACATTTTTCGTAGCATTAGATGTAATAGTAGAGCCCTTAATGCCACTTTTCAGCATCACTCTTACCTCAGAAGCTAATATTTAAGTAATTCAGTGATATAGTACACATTTTTACAGTTATATCGGAGATTAAAGAAAAAATTTGAAACAAAAGTAATGATAATTATTATAAAAATTATCGTAAGATAACAAGAATGTGAATTTGCTGTCCATTTATGTAAGTCTGGTCAAAACAGAAAAAGAAACAATTTTTGCAGAAAATCATTTCTAAATTTTGATAAATCTGCGACGGATTTCCGATATTATTCTCGCTTTTTTATCTGTTTTTAATAGAATGAATGCAAGCTAAAATTAATCACTGGTTATCTTGCTTCCTACCAGTGAATAATATATCAAATAAGAATGAATTATATTCCAATTCTTAGATATTATTCTCTGGCCTTATTATTCTCTCTAATTAGATATTAGAAATGGCCGATTTCATCACTGAAACACAAAGATTCCAGCAGCATTTTATGAAATCCGCCGCTGTGTATTAAATTCTTTAAAGAAACGAAATACGGAGAGATGATAGGTATTGTGAAATTAAAATACCGTGGAGCGGTATCTTTGAGGGGAGATGAATTGCCTCATTCTTCCCTTCGTATGTACTAGACGTGGCAGCACTATCGCACCTGATGACCGTTTCCCTTTCTTTACCACTCGAAATTCTTTCCCTCGATTTCACCGAATTGCATCCTCATAGCCTTGGGCTCATATTGTTCTCCGTAGGTCGGCGTGAAACCCTCTTCTCTGGTTTCATTCGGCCCTCACAACTCTATGAGCTGCGCAAGAAAAAATAATATTCTCTCCATTCGCACGAGCGCCCGGGTCGCGTCCCCGTACGAGTTTCACGTACTGGAAATAACACTCCGCACCAGTCAAATATTTTTTTCGCGTGGCGGCGCATAGCGCCAATTCTTTCCGGCGTCCGAGGCGGTTTTTTCTAGGGCCCCATTTTACTCTCCGGGCGCCATTTTATTTTTAGACGCCATTTTACTTTCCTGTCCTCACAAAGACGGAGGTGTGGGCTGATTTTTCACCTTGTTTACACGTACGTCCTGCCCTTGAATTATTTCTCCCGCCGAGATTGACCGAGTGGGAAGAAGCGGAAATTTCTGTCGGGCACTAATGGAAACCTTGCGGGCGGGGCATTATAATACGGAATTATTTCGCCCGGGAAAAAGGACGGGATACTTCCTATAGAAAATTGAAGCGATCCCAGCCCAATTCCAGACTGATGAAGGTCCATCCGCGGAATTCCCTTTCTGATTTTTTCCCGTCCATGCATTCTGCACGGCGTTAAATTTTATTCTACATTCCACGTTCACTTCCCTCTTCTCTTTTCAACCGTTTTTTTCGGATCTGACGCCACAGTGGCTCTCCGTGTATCGGGTCGAGTCACGCCTTCTCTTTTATTTGCGTCTCTCGGGTAATTGTTATTTTAAATTGAAAATTAAATTTTATCAGCGCCTCCCAGTGGCCTCAGGAAAGCTTTCCGCTTTGATCGTGAATTATTTGAGCTGGGAAATCGTTTAGGTTTTTGGTCGCGGAGTTATCGACCGGATGAGCTCCATCGTTTGATTCAAAAGAGGCGTGAAACTGGAAATTTTAAAACTCCTTTTCAGTTTCCTCTTATCTCACTAGAAATTTCCAATTTTATGGAAATAAAACAACTGCGTCTGCATTTGCGAGGTTTTCACTCATGTTAAACGTGCTAGTACATCGATTTCCAACATAAATTCACTGGAAAAGGTTTATCCATAAAATTCTTTTCTTTTGAAGGAAAAACGGAATTGAAAAATGTCGATATGACTGAGACTCGAATCCAGATCTCACGCATTCTAACCACTATACTACCATGCCGACCTTGCTCCTCTCTATGTTCATGATATATTGATGATTAGAATACCCGCAAGGAAAATAGAAGACCTTGGCTCGATATTTCTCTCTTATCTTTGTTCCTTTCCTCTCTTTAGAATTAATCGAACTTGTATACATCTGATCGTTGAATTTTTATAAACCTTTATTGAACTAGAATAATTAAAATTTTAGTTACATTGATATCCATAGCAAAATTCCTTGAAATGAATAGAACTTAATTGATTTACACTTCAGAGACTTTTCGCGCAAAAGTTCCATAAGCTAATCCGTAAAGATATATGCTCAACAATCAATTAGCTCACAGTGTTGGAAAACATGGAAAATGTGCTATAATTTCAACATTTTAAAAATTATTATTTTTATTACTTTAAAGATAATTTTGGCTTTAAATTGCGTATTAGTATTGCTTAGATCCAGTTAAAAAGCAATGTTTCTCTGTACTTTTAGTAAATTAAATATAGTTATAGAAATGAGTGGAAAAGATTGAATATTTTTTCAATATCATAATTGATTCAGCTAAAGAATTCATCGAATAATATGCGTTCTTAACTCCTTCCCATTTTAACATGAAATGAAAAAATTCTCTACGCATTAATCTTTTTCTAACTTTTGCAGAAACCATGGTATGTTGACCAAGCAAACTCAAGCTCAAAGAACCAAAGTATATGACATTTGGGATCCTTCCCGTGACCGCTACTAGAAGGTCTGTCATAAACTCCGAAACTCCAGAAAAAGCCGACGATATGCCAAGAATTATTATATATGTATTACTTAAATGTCAGGTTTATATTATTTACGTATATAAGTTTATAATTATCATGTATATATTGCTTAAATATTATGTAGGTATAAGACTCCCAGTTGGCATAAATCCTACACGCAGTTTAGTTATGACAACAATAAAACCAAGCTGTGATGGGGATACTACGGTATAAGAATGGAAAAATGCAATTTTCATTCTCTACTACAAATTTTTTCCTCCTCATTCATCATGATAGAATTAATGTGTGACGTGTTTTACCACCGAGGAGACAATGGAAGCATTGTGGTACAATAATGGTAGGTAAACCAGTCGAAAGTGAATTGTAAAATGTAAAGCTGAGTGAAGATTAAAATCATCGTACCTCAACAAGGTCTTGTATTTACAGATCGGACCTATCTTCAAGTTGTTGGACCTTGAAATATGAATCACGATGTAGTGTAGAAGATTAAATATAAACTAAAAAAAACTACCGTCTATATGAAAGCCTTGCACCTCTGAGTTGAAATTGGATTTACGGCGCTTGGGAATCCAAAAGGTGATACACTTTCGACGTAAGCAATCGCAACATTGCAATCAAATCCCACGGGATTTATTTCTGAAATATTTACATAATCCGCACGGATGTTTCTTGGACGTATTACTAAGTGTGCAGTGGTGGATCGCTATCGCGTTTCCAATCAAGACAAGCAAAGGAAAGCGGAATTTCCCTTGTGAAAGATATCATACGTCAAATCCGTGGGGATGACGTTAATCCCTGCGATCGAAGTAGAACAGGAAGGACAATGCATAAAAGAAACTGCTGGACGGAGCGACTCGTTTTGAATGAATCAATGGCATTGAGAAGACAAAGGATGTGTATTACAGAATGATCACATTCAGTGAGAAGAATGATGTTTTCTATAGAAGTTTCTTCATTTTGGACGCCTTTCATAAATGCATTTGCCAAGAAGAAGAAAAAATAATCAGTTTTTAAGTAATCAAATTATATCTTTTAACATAAATTAAATATTAATATAAACGAGACCGAAGTATCTTATATAATGAAGATGTAGTAATATGCGCCCTCCTTGTTATATACTATAGGCCGTTCTGATACCGCGAGAAAGATCAGAAAAAGATCGGAATTTTTTATTTAACTTAAGAATACCACTCTATATAATACATATTTTAACAGTTAACTGTTTGAAAAATCATTACAGCTATAAAAATAATTGAAATTTGCAAAACTCTATTGGTTTTCGAGGAATTTTTTTCACATCTGTGTGAACACAAGTTGCACAAAAATTTACAAATGCCTCGAAAACTTTCAAATTTTAGTATCGACACTGTCTTCCATTTTTACGGCACACTTACTACCTCTCGCAGAACAATAGTGTGTCGCAACATATACTATGGAACGCTCTGGGATAATTATTTAATCAGTTAACAGCAGTTATTCGAAATTAATAATTATTTGCGTAAATTCTTGTATGAACATTTGTAATAAATTTCTTAACCTAAGAACATGATTATAATTCAATCGATTCTTAAGATTGTGCCTTAGTAGCGCCTGATGATACAGAAGAGAAAAAAATAAAATTTTCCTTTAAATACCTAAATAGAATACGCTTAAAAGTTATTGAGCAGTATACGGAATCTTAAATTAAGCTATTGTATATGAAAGTGAGTCAGGAAGTATATCGAGCATTTCCTAATATGAAGGAGGTCTATGATAAGATAAATGGGAATGAATTGCGGCAGATGCTGGCGGAGTGTGGGGTGGATAAATGTTTGATCGGTGCAACGAGGCCAGTGCATGATGAAAATACGGCTGGTACGAGAGTAAATGGTGAATGTTTTAAGATCAGGAGAGGTGTTAGATAAGGATTTGTGAGGTCTCTCTGGTTGCTCAATATGTACTCGTACATGAATAAACGTGTGATGTACACCGCTGAGAATCTTTGAAGCTTGAACCGAGGGGGTTGATGGTTTGGCTTTGACCGAAGAAACGCTTATTTTTAAATATAATGAATGTAATTATAAGTGAATGGATCTGAGGATAAAATTTTCGAAAACAAAATCCAGGTTGATGAACTCTGATCTAGCTTATAGAAAACGAAATGTATATGAATAAAGAAAATGTATAAATGTACAGATGTGCAAAGATGCCTGAAAAGGACATGCGAAAGGAAAGCAACGTACGGAGAATTATTAGCTTGAAAGAGAATAGCATGAAAGATACGTATGTATACACGTAAACATTCACGTGTCACCAACAGACTTTTTTTACGAAGCAGATTTTTGTATTTTCCTGGCTTTTTCCTCATTAAGTCTGTTTCGGAATGAGCACGGCTCGTATCAGTGTTTCTCAACCTTTTTTACGCAGAAAATTTCCGAGTTAACGCAAACCACGCGGTAATCTCATCCGCGTATTTGTTAGTTTCAGAGATAAAAAGAAAGGAGAGGACTGAGGATACAATGAAAACTTTTATACCGCTACTGCTGGAACCTTTAAGTAAATAAAATATTTCACAAAATTAAATGAATATGAGACGAAAAATTCAACGGTAGAGATTATGCGGTACGTCAAGACTTTCTAAGCGGACACCAGTGAGGTAGATAACATACTTATCTGAGTATTCTCTATCTTCTCACCGAGTGAATGGCAATGACTTTCACTAGAGTTATGGTCCATTTCAAGAAAATGTGTTTCTTTTTGGTGTAAATTCATTTGAAATGGTGGTTCGTATTTAAGTTTCCTCTCATTTGTAATAGCCAGGAAAACGGCGTAACCATTTCTTATTCCTTCGTTATTGGTCATAATTATTAATTATACCACTCCATCAGCCGTATCTCTTTTTACTGAATTCAGTCTTATCTAATAAAACATTAAACGTATAAGGTGAAACTCCTAACACATTGGTGTAAGGTGAATTGCCTTACTATGTAAATGAATAAATAATGATAGGACTTCAGACATTGAAATAATAAACGCAACTTACATATGCCATACATATGCTACTCAACCATTTTCAGAACATATGCTATCGAAAGTATAATGAAAAATTCTCTACCTACAAAATAGGACCTATTTTCAGTGAAGAAGAGAGACTATTTGTGGAAAGACAGACTACAAATTTCTCTACAAACCCTAGTCCTATTGATTTTTCTCTTTCTCTCTTTACAATGATTTCATGTAGTCAGTATATTATTACATGGTTTTTAATCTTATTTTTCAAAATGTTTCAAGGGTTCCATAAACCTGTTACAGTCGTGGAGGTAATCCAAAAACTTCAATTTATTTTTTGTTTAATGTATCTTAATCTTCAGTTAATATATCACCAAGATATTGATTGCATAAACCATGAGAACGGCGGATAAGGAAGCTGAAGAGCAAAGAATATGCAAAATTATTTACTTTTGGAAGTGTACCTTGAGTACCTTTAGATCATACCATACCATCCGTAAAGGCAAAAAGGAATCACTAACGTAGATTGAGTGCTAAAAAAGTGTCAGCTAACACTACCTAGTGATTTTGTAATGCATAACTTTGAAGCTCTCCGCAACCTGAGCTGTCATATAAAAGTCATATTTCAATGATATTTTAGTACTGCGCAACCATAAATTTGACGTCTGCGGCAATATATTCCCCCCAATGTCACCAAGAAGAATTAACACAAGACATCCTACTGCATTTAAAGCCAACAAAATGGTTTTGAACGTTCATCTGGGATGGCATACGCAACTTTCAAGCTTAAGATTTCAATCGTTTAATGTTAGTTACATACTATCTAGGGGAAAATTGTTATTTGTTCTAGCTTTTTGGTACATATGTTATTAAATAAATTTAAAAGTACAGCAGACATGTCATATTTCATGGGCTGTATTGAATGAAACGTAATCGTTTAACCGAAGCAACTTACTAGTTTTTTTTCCAGCGAGAACTTAAAAAGAGAACGTTTTGGTAATAACCGGGTCGGATGCTATCTAGGTGATATGGTTATTACTATGGTTATGACCGGGTTAGATGCTGTCTGCCCTGATTATGCATTCCCTCAGAGCTGTACTACGTATATTGTAAAGGATTATCAAAAGGATAAGGAAACTGAAGGGTTTGTTATGAAGTTAAGGCATTATTCATTCTCTTTGACATATACTATAGATATTGTATATTGATCCATATTGTAAATAGCAGGGATGACCAACGGGTTAATCGAGACTTATCGAATAATTCAAAATATCTTTATTGTTTGAATAATTTTTACTGCATATATCATCTATATTATCTTTATTATACATCTATACTCAATTAAGTTAGTTATAAATTTCCTAGGGCTTGATCAAATACAAAATAAGCCTTGGAGACACTAAATTACGATTATCTAAAAAATTTTGTTTAAAAAAAATGCCAAAATTTCTTTCTTTAATTACAATCGAAAGATTAGTCTCAAAGACCATCACAGCAGTAGAAAAGTTAGCCACTCCTGCTATACAATATTGCGTCATTGCATAGTATAATACTGTATATCACTGTATAGTATTTATGTGAATTAGTTAATTAATTAACGTCAGATGACCCAGTAGGATAGTCAAAGGAATATGAATGATGATGGACTTAGCCGTGCATGGTCACAGAGAGCAAAGAGGATGGGAGTTATGAAAGTTAGGAGTCCCTAACCGAGGCACTGAAAAGCCTACTCCACATGTAGTATTTAACGCGCCCAAAACGACGAATAACTTGGTCGTGGTAGCAACTGTTGTATGCATATGCTCCTAACTGAGGTTTCGAAGCCATAACCTTATTACTCCTTCAAAATGCCGACACGCTCGATTAAAGGGATTATCCCGGTAGATCTCGATGTTTGTTTTCTGCGGATGCTTCGCTGAAAAACGTTAGGATCAACGCTAAAATCAAGGCGAGAGAAGAAAATCACATAACGTATGGAAGTTAGGTCCGGCTGCGAAGTGGTTAGGGTGAAAAAGTCCGGATTGCCATGAGTGTTACAACGAGATACAGGACAAAGCGGTGTTTTTTTAAACCAAAGAGGTGGTGATATAGAAAGAGGGCTCAAGGAACATCGCTGGTTTATCCCAGAGATCTAATACCTAGAGACATAGGTTTGTTTTCATATAGGAAAAAGATGCTAAGAAAATAAACGACTAAGAAGGACATAGAAAAACCTACTTCCACAAGAAGTTCTCTTCGAAAATTTCTTTACTTTGGAAGTTTATCACTGGGGTATAGACTTTCAATCAAAATAGCGATGGCCGAATAGAATCTTGTATTTTGACCCACTTTTGATAACATTTTGGAAGTATACAAGATAAAAGTTTTTAGAATATTGATTTTGAACAGTTTTTTACTACAAAAAGGTCAGCACGATTTTTGAAATCCGTGAAGAAAATAAGAAGGTGTTTATTTATGAAATATAAGTGATATTTTTTTTAAATAAGCCGTTTCAGGGATTTGGATTTAACTGAACGAAAGAATTTCGGAAAGGATTTCTGCCCTTAAATGAAGCTGAAAATGTATTCCATTTTTCGTTTGACCATTTCTTTGGCTCGTAGAAAGGCAAACATGAGGATTATCGTGTTAATCAGGACGAAAGGGATATCAACCGCTCATGCTGTTAAAGCAACACCGTTTTTTGTCGGAATGAAGAAAATGAGCAACCCACGTTTGTTTCTCAAAAGCGAGAGTACGAGTCGCCATAGAACCGTCCGGTTAAACGCCTAGTTTACGGAGATGAGATGCAAAACATCCGGAAATTGCGCGGGCACAAAAAATACGAGATTTACATCGGCGGAATTACTAAGTCGAGACGAGGTGGGCAATGGGGTTACGAGGAGTTTTATCCTCCTTTGTTAAGCGACGCGGAATGCCGCTATGAGCTGCTGCAGCCGTGTTTCGGAAATCATTGGCAAATTAGGACACTTTCCGCACTCTTAAGATAATACTGGAAGCTAATGCCGGCGGAAAAGAGCGGAAAACGGTTTTGCGGAGCGAATATCCTCTGGAGAGGGAATGAAATAACCTGCACGGCGCGAGAGAGAGGCAGATGGAGTTTGGCGGGGTAAAAGATGCAACTGGAACGCTCAATTGGGGAGGGTACAGATGAATTATTCAGCAGGAGGAGGTCAGCCGAAGCCGAAAGAAATCATAATGGAATTTTCAAAATATGGAGGAAAAACCTCGGCGGGAGGAGAATATTTCAAAAAGTCCGAAATGAGTCACGGGATGGTGTCGCATGAGAGATTTAAAGGAAAAGAGCTGAGACATGGATGAAGGGGGAGATGGGGGTCTTAGAGAAAATTACCGTCGGAAATAAACGGAGAGGAGAACACGTCAAGTGCTGATGCGAGAAAGACGTATGGCGATTGGATGTAGAGGGAGGACCATGAAACACGGCAGATATAAATTCGAGCGTATCAATAACCCAGAAAATAGGCAAAATAATGTCGTTATAACCGTCCGTCATGTTATCCTCGGGAGGGGGCGGGTTTTACTACCGGGAAATCAAGATAGTCGTAAATTTCCATTTATATCGCCGATTTTTATGAGCATTAACATCACACTTGCACCCCTCAATTACCTAATATCTTATATCGAATACGTTGGTGAGAAAGACTCAGTTTGGAATGGAAAGGAAAAGCAAAGCTATCTCCCGACGTTCGGAATCCTATTCGTTATCGGAAAAGTCCAGTGTCGTGCGGGAGGGAGGATAAAAGGCATCAATCAGCACTCTGAAATGAAATGGTAAACACCGATAGCCGAAATGCGATGAATTATGAAAGAACGCTCTATGCGGAAACTGGTGCATGAAAGAACGAACTCTTGCCCCAGTGTTCGTACAATGCGGTCGCAGAGAGCGGAACTTGATTTTTAGACGGCTGGCGAATGGTTATTCAAGGATAATCGGGTCAGGAATAATTACGTTTCCTATAGATGAAGGATCTGCGTACATACCGCAGTCATAAAACGGACAAGCAAATGGGATAAACCGCTCCGGTTAGGAATTCGACAATCTGTCAACAATTTCCAGTTACCGATTACACAAACTCATTCAATTATGACCATGGCTTCAATAATCTCGATCGCAATTAGTTAAATGTGTCATCTATCTACTCAACGAAGTTAATATTAGCAAACGTGCCAAAACGGTAGCTATTAGCTGCGCCTTTGAACGGTTTCTGATAAAATTTAGTTTCTAACAGTAAAGATTTCACCATCAATCAAAACCTACAATAGGAAGAAGGTAATGGAACTTTTTCATACTGAGCGAGATCCGTTCAGAGTTTTAATATTTTCTTATATGCAGACTTAGTGCGTTCAACACAAATTATATTTCCTTCTTTTATTGCTTGACTCGTAGAATGGAGAAAGTAAGCTGGGTCGACAGAAAAACGAACGAGGAGGTTCTAGTGATGGTTGGGGAGAAAAGAGTAATGATTGAAGTAATTAAAAATAGACAAAAGAAATGGGTGGGTCAAATATTGAGAGGGGATGGATTGTTAAAGAAAGCGATCGAGGGAAGAATGCTAGGGAAAAGACAGAGGGGAAGACAAAGACAAAAGTTATTAGACGAATTAAGGGGTGGGATAAGTTACGGGGAATTGAAGGAGAGGGAATTAAATAGGGAATGTGGGGGCACATGAACCTACCGAAAGGTAGAACACTTTATATATATTGCTTGACTCACTCTTTCAAAAACTCTTTTCTTTGAATCTTCAAAGACAAAAGGATGGATAGACTAATGCGTCTAAATCTCGCCCTTGAACATAACCTCGTCATTATAATTATAAAATCCAACCTGACGTATTCCACGAGGGATTTACACTCCAATTTGCAATACATATCTATGCTGTCAAGGAAAAGGGAAAGTGATTGACGACAAAGAGCGATCACAAGATAGAAACCATCTCGATATCCTATAAAAAGGCAAATGGATGGATTAAAAAATCTGAAAGTTAATTACCGAAACGATAAATCAGCGGATCAGAAGCCAATGTAAACAAGGTTTCGTTTCCATGAAGGGTCAATATCGCGGAAGTTCGGGCAGTAAATAACATCGATACGATAGCGGTTGTTTCCAAGAGGGACTTGATTCATTCTGCCCCTCCGGCTATGATAGGGAACTATCTACTTCAACTTGGCTTGTACATGCAGCAGCAGGTTTCAACTCCACAGAGGAAAGAAAGTGAAAACTTCTGGTTTATTTTTATACCTGGAGCTTATTTATTCAAAGGGGATCTACACGAAAACTCACATTCCAATTCCACGGAAAGTTACCTAGAATAATTTATTTTAAACAGATAATGCAGTAAAATTCAACGATATCAAAATTAGTATAAAATCGAATAAGTTAATTCGTACGCTCTGAAGAAAAAAACTTTTACATGTCAATTATTTCGCAAACCTGTTAGCAACTACGGGACTTATAAAGAACGAATGAAATGCACTGAATATAATTTTCATAAAATTATTCCGCAGACTTACTTAGTTTGCGAGTGGTATTATATCATTACCAATATAATTTCATTAATAGAGAACTTGATAGTAATCTAAATGAATTCAGAATTTTGTCTTAAAAAATATCACCTGGAAGTTTTCGATCTCGTCACACATATTTATAACATTTTAAAATTTTTAAAAACATATCTAAGCAGGGTTACTATCTAATTAATGTAGATAATTTTAAAAATATTCCTCAGATTATATTCTTCTACATTTCTACGTAGCTTATACGTAGCTAATAACTCATATTAGAGTCATTCATCTTTTTTGAGCAATTCTTGGCCCATTTCAAGGATAACCAGCGGTGCTTACCTTGAAAACGGATCTCTAAAAAAAGGTTGTTATTTTGCTGCTGAATTTATAAACAAAGAGATTTTATGGGCATAAAATGGCTTAACAAAAATTACAGAAGCTATTTTGAATCCAAACATAAGCTTATCGATTTCAGGAAGTAGGGTGAACTTCTCCAAACATTGTGTGTTTGTAGTGAGCAGAGATTTATAAGCAAGCAAGGTTATTTAGTATGATTTTCTCAAGAATTGACTCTTATTTTTTACACTAAACGATGACGTAGTACTATAAGCTCCAAATAAATTGAAAATATAAGTGTCTCTAAATTATCTAGATGTACTTGGTCTTTGGATAAATTTAATGAAAGGCTGAATATTAGGATGGCTGGAATATCCAGTGTAACTCCATTAATTTACAATCTCTTCTCAAAACTCAATTATTTATTAGAAATAGGAATGGTGGATGAATATCCTGTCTGTGAAATGAATACATAAGAGCTTGAATTATGGAAGAAAGATCAATCGATATCAAAGAGGGTACAATTCCAATGCAAATGCGTTTTGAATCACTTCGCTTTGAAATATCGCCGATGCTTAAGTCATAAATGATTCTGAAGCAGTGCTATCCATTTTCTGCCCCTTTAACCGTTACTGGGCGATCGAAAATTCTCTATTTTCGTCCTAAACCTTCCGATTTCCATACTATGATGTATGTTCGTACGTTCATATTCTTGATAATATTGTTTACATTGACTTGATAACTTAGAAAACATTCAACGCACAGGATATTAAAATTTTAGATAGTACGAATATGATAGAATTGGGTAAATAACGGCTAGAAATGAAGCAGACGTTAAAGGGAAGCGTATGATATATATGCAACGGTCTATCATGAAAGTAGATCAAAAGAAATCACCTTATGAGAGTATAACTCCCTCCGTTCAAGTTGCTCCTATAAATTTCTTATAGGTACTTCCTCCTAGCACACTAAATCAACACTTTTCGAACGCCTATTCTTCACTCAGCCACTCTTGAGCTCCTTCTTCATCTCTATATTGCCGCACATTGCGGGATATTGCTTTTTTAATGCCCTTCACATCAAATCTTTCCTCATGACAATATCCACCGAATATCTCAAGTTAAAGGAAATATCCTCTTTTAAATGAATCTTTTATTTTCTATAGTATCCACGAATTTCCTCCCCGCAACGTTACCATGGATAACAAGTATGTTTACCCAAAGAGCTGTTAGTATGCGTAAAAATACATGCGCCAGATGCGAATTAACAGTTCGCGTTATGCGTAAAAGTGGAGAGGTATCCGAATAGCATACGGCATCGAAAATTTACATAAACCACTGAAGTGCGGTTCGCGGGAGAAAGGTAAAATAAGGAGGAAAATATAAAACGGGAAACGAGACCTGAGTTTTGATGACTGCCTCTTCAAAATAATAAGATCTAACATGTGAGGGAAGTAGAGGACCGAACTTATCTCCTCTCCAAACTTTTTTTATTTCCCAAAGAACTGTTATTCTGTCGTGCTTTCCAATCGACTCAAAATAAAATAAAAAACTCTCTAACCATTCTCGGGGAAATTCGGTTAGCATTCGCTCGAGCGTATTCGGAAAAAATAAAGAGGGGGAGAGAGGTTAAGGGCCTGGCTTCGTTTGTAATTGCCACTCGTTTAACACGGCCGATGAAAGGGAAAGGAGACCCGAACTCGGAAAGATAGAGTCAAAAAGAAGGCAGGGAATTGTTCTTTCGATCCAAAGCACCTCGGCTTCGGAAGAAGAACTGCCATCGAGAGCGATTCTATTACCGCGCCGTTGCCGCATACACAGCAGTTAATTAGCATGCTTTATTTCCGGAAATTTCGGATGACAAGCAATACGGCAGCAAACATTTCCCTCTATATACGTCAAGTAGTTTTCTGGAATGTTCTTCAATTTGCGTGAGCATCAGACCTTTAATTGGCTATTTACTGCGTGACGATGACAGTGAAAAATAATTGATTAATTAGAATCAGATCAAAACATTGGAACCATAAAGATTTTCGAATGAAATTCAACCGTTCTAACAATTTCTAAAGAAATAAATAAGAGCATGACCTTGAAAGATGAAAAGAGGATTCTTAGTTTTCCTATGACGTTCATTCATCTAAACCAGCAGAAAATCTCCTAGAACTATTCTGTACATTACAAACAGAGACTGAGTAAAAAAAGTAGTTTTTACATAAATTCAAATTACGATTCCGTTACTTCTCATTGCCAAGAATTGTTATGCATAGATAAGAATCTTATGTAGGAAATTTGGCCGGATACCTAGGAAAGCCATGAAAAATTTTAAAAATAAACTCAAAACTCCTTCGCATCTATCACAAAGTTGAAGTTGAATATATTAGTTAATGAGTTAATACTAAACTTCTTTATAATAAAAAATGATTCCTTAAAACGTAAAAATAAAACGCACAACCACTAACATGTTCTAAGAAAAAAGACCAGTTTCCAGAAGTACAATATACGACTTATCGTTTTAAATGGTTCTGCAGATAGCAACCCCTAGAAAAGTAAACATTTTTCTCATTATTATCGATTAAAATTAATCTATTAAAGCTTGAATGATTTTTAAATTTTTAGATTAACCTAACTTGGATCTCTACTCATTCATCCGTTTGTCATCTTTACCTCAGGTATCCTTATGTATTAGGACTAAGAGAGTTAAATTAGGGTAGATATTTATTCGGTTAAGGATGATTTCGTGGGCTACATGTTTATTACTCCAGAAGGGCAGACACGCATAAATCCTGATTCTAGTAGCGTCTATAACAGCATACTGCATTGCTGGCTGCGGGAATGCAAGGGGCAAAACACTGCTGGTTGCAGGAATATACGGGGCATAACAAATGGCTCTCGAAATCTTAGCAAGCTATCCCTGGAGGGATGTGTTGGGACCGTTGTTTGAAGAAATTTAAAATTACTCGAATATTTTCAAGGTATTGAAAACTCGTTACTATACGGAGTTGGGAATATGCTTGGGATTTTAATGAAATATTCAGTTCGTAACGGTTATCGCACAGGTCTCTAAAATTGTCATCCCTTCTCCGTATAATTTAATACATCAAATTACTCTTCAATTGAGTGAAACAGAAAATAATAAAAGTGAAAGAGGTAATGTGATTACTACCAAATTGGATCGTCCTTCGTGCAGAATGATGGTAGACGGGTAAATTATGAAAAACTCTTTCAATTAATTCTTTATCTAATATTTCTCTGCATGAAAGCCGCCCACGGAATTGAATTAGAGAACCCTCGATTATTCCACTCCGTGAATTTAATCGGACTTCAGCCCGTAAAAATATTTTATTCTTTTAAAGCGAGATTAAGGCCCAGAATGAAAATTATTCTTTAATATCTTCCCCTAAAGGAAACCACTTTCCCGTATCCCGGAGGTAGTGTTATGATAAAGAAATCATTCACGGCCGATTATTTTTCAACCAGGAACCTACATGTCATCATACAGTAAGATAAAAATATAAAACAAGTGCACTCAGGGTAATAAAAGTTTAAAAATAAAAAAATCAAGGAACAATTACAACTATATACTTGTAGATTGTTGACGTACTGGTGGATCATTCACAATTATAATATTGATAATTTCAGCTGTTCGTTATATTTTTAATATTCTAACTTTGATTACTATAAGTTATAGCTAAGTACTTTTCAATAATCTTGCTCATAATATTACAATGAATCAACATATAAAAAATTAAAAGCAAATGAAACAAATAGTTGCTCGAATTAAGAAAAAACTTTTAAAAGAACATTTTACAACTTCAGTGTGATATTCCAGCTAAATAGTACATCTTTAATAAACTAAAGTGAATTTAACATTCAAAAAGTTACCAGAATTGTGCAAGCGGTGATAAAACAGTGGAATTTCGTACACAGTTAGGTATACAAACAGCTTGGCTTAGTTGAAAAAATCGATGTAATAACTAATGAGATCAATTCTTTCATTTAACTTGAGTTTTGATTCACAAGAATAGTCAGCATGCACGAAAGATTACCTTACTATTACTTTAACGTCTCGTTTTCATGAGTCTATGAGTTGCTAATAGAGAGAGCGACGCCTAGGAGCAAGTGAGAGGCAGCCTCCAAATGTGGGACCTACAAGACCTGAGCGCCGGTGGAGGCCACCAAAAATTATGACCCTTGTAACGACCGGTAGGAAGTGTGAGGGGAGCGAAAAGGAAAAAGGAGTAGCGCGGAAATATTCCGTAGAGGAGGGACATTGAATGTTTATGGTCCGTGGGATCCTGTTGCAGTCTTAGGGAGGCCCGTCACAGCGTAAAGGGGCACAACATTGTGATCTATGAAAGGGAAACAGATGGCTCCTCGCTTATCCCTGTGATTACTCGTTCCTCCCCCAATTAGGAGGGCCACAAAGAGAATAAGGATTTACAGCTGTTTTAAACTTAAATTGTGGGGATGATCGTAAGAAAAAAAAGTATTTATGAATTATATCCCTCGTTCAGAAGGCAGAAATGAAGGTTGGGTTGCGGAAGTTAGGTATGAAATATATTAAAGGTTCTCGGTTTACAAGGGAGCATGATTAATACGTAGATATAAAAATTAAAAACAAGGGCGAGAAATACGACGGTGTGTTTTCTTCAGTGGGGAAGAAGATCGGGGATAGTATTTCAGCTCATTAGAAGTTGCTGTTACTTCACAGTGTCAATTCTATCACAATTCGCTTTGATAGAAAATTTTAATTTCAACACATAATTACAGAATTATATTTATATATATTGAATTAATAAATACTTTGGTGATGAAGATTATCGAATGAAGCAAAAATTGTTAAAATAATATCCCATATCTCGTAAAATCTTGTTTTTAAATCTCCAAAGTGGTTTTCGTCTTTGTACTTTCTTCATACTACCTCTTTTTCTATTTCTAATTCGGCGAAGGGTTAGATATAAGAAGAGAATCGTTAGTCTCAAGATAGTCCCAATAAAAGTCGTTTTTTATTTATAATTATAGTAAATTGAGGAGATAACATTACGATTTCATTCATATTTTTAACTATTTAACTCTACTTGAAAGTAAATTAAATCGTCGAAGACCTTAGAACAATTAGAAGTAAAAAATGGGCATTGTAAACTTTTAACTTCAACCAATTAATATAGGAATAAAAGGAATGATGTTCGAATGAAGGTCTTCTGTTTAAAAAATACCTCAAATTCAGAAAATGGAGTAAACAGAAAACCTAATATATAGCCTAAAAAAATAAAGAATGCAAGAGGCGACTAACCAGAGTATTTTTTATAAAGAAGTAGCTGAAAATTTCATTAAAACCCGTAACTTATTTACTTTTTCATTTCATATTCTACGTGTTGAAAATTGAATATTTTTCTTCTAAAATCAGCATATCTATGATAGCTAACCATAAAAGCATTACTTAGGTCAATCCTTCCAGTACTCATGAACTTTTTCAATTTACCATGATACATTTTTATTCAAGTTCTAACTCATGCTTTTTAGTACGCTAGAGAAATTTGAAAATTATTATTATTATAATTTTCATTCCTTTCTTATGTATAGCAATTTTATTTAATTTAATTTTTCTTTCCACTAAACTTAGAGATTTAGTTTGAAAATTTTCCAATTTAATGATAAATAAATCGATAGCATCTGGTTTATAGTCGGCGTTTACGGTTTCTTCTTTGATATATGAGAGTCCATCCTTCATTCTTTTTGTGTTTAGTTTTATGAAGATAAATTCGGATACAGACGTTGGAGCCCTGCCAATTTGCGGTTCGTAGAATGTGTATCGTAGGAGTAAATGACATTCTCTGGGTAAGCTTTTTTGTGTTCGGCAATACGAAAGTTAAAGCTTTCTAAGAAAATAAAATATTCACTGAAATTGATTGGGAAGGAAGCCAAATTATTAATATGAGTTATTATTTCTATGCATATTTCTATTGCTGCAATGAAATTGCTATGCCTGTTTAAGAAATGAAATATTCTAATCTCCACAAATTTCTTACATTGCTAATAAATGTCCAATTTCAACATGAAAGATAAAATGAACATAAGTAAAAACGTAATTTAGGATCTATCTTCCTTATGAGAATGGTTATTTGGATGAACAGATACCATATATATGGTATATATATGAGATGATCTGCCTAATTGGTAAACTAAATTAATATCGTTTTAGAATTGAATAAGACTACAGAAAATAGGAAATTACAAAAAAATAATCCAGTAGATTCTATTCCTTTCTATTTAGTAAAAAGTCACATTCTTTTAATAGAGCGGATAAAATCGCTAAAATTAGCAGTTGATAATCTCCCTTGAAATAAAATACTCTCTTAGATATTTCTTTAGTTATCAAACCAAACATGTAATTATTTTTACGTTAAGTTGCAAAATAATATGAAAATAAAAAATAAGAAATCGACTGTCACTCCCATGGCTGTGAAATTTTAAAGAATCAATCTCATATGCTCCTCGAATAATTATGAATAGGAGGAAAAATTTAATTTCCGCTTCCATTATATTATCGACATCCGTAAAAATTTCATAAGAAATTCACTTCCTTATACTATAGAATTCTGTATCAACCCCATGAGCTTTAATTTTTAAAACTGATTAGAATCTGTGCAAACTTTTGACAGAACGTAGAAGGAACGATTAGTCTGGCGTATAAACCAGTGGATTAAATATCTCAGTTGCAGTAACTTCTATGTACATAACAGGTTTCCTCTATCCATTTCTCCGTCTTTACTTTATGACTTCCCATTTATCATCACGCGGGCTGTTGACCAAAGCCACTTTCTTTCCTCTGCCGAGAGCAAACGCTACACAAAGAAGTGAACCGATCCATTATTTGCGTGCAGACACGCGTGTATATTTTCTCCCTCGTTACGGAGCCTCCCTTGAGGTAAAAGCAGACGTCTTTCCTGAAAACGCGCTCAGAGGACATCTCCGCAGAGAAACACAGCGGGAGATGAAATAGAGGTATATTTGGAGAGAACGTTTCTTTGTGAGGGATACGAAAAGGTGCAATCTTAAATTCGAAAGTATCACCTACTAAAATCCTCATCCTCATATGTATTTAATCCTCCTTAAAAATAGAGTTAAAGGTGCTTACGCATTACGGCTGTTCCTTCATAAGGTTTAAGTATTACTGTCATGCTAATATCCATCTAGAACAACGTTTTGTTTTTGGTAAGGTGAGTACTTAAGACTTTACTCTTATTGTAAACTTAACTTATGATTACTCATTATCAACTGATTTGTATAAATTACTGATTATACTGTTTTGCGCGAATCACTTCATAACTGATTTGTTAATCTTGAACTGTGCTTGATAGAAAATTTAATTATTCTATAAAGAGGATACATCTATGTATACATAAGCTTTACGCCAAGTGTTGCTAATGATATTTTTAACGGTGTATTGAAATAGCCTGTTTTAGTCATTTGCAAAAATTTAAATTAAAAACATGAATTCTATCACAATAAACGAGGAAATAGAAAGCACGGATATCATCTTTTTCAATTAAGAACCACAAATCAAATACAAGCATTAATCAAATTCACATTAATTAATTATAATTAATTTTACATCTAGCATTATTTATTCTCTATTAATTTTCTATTAAGTTTCCATATGAGGAGCAATCTTTAAGCAAAAATTACTGGTAGATGACTCTGAATTCAAGTATATCTAATCATTGCAAAGTAGCTAGCAGATATTACTTAGAAGAATTTTTATGCTGTTTCATAGTTTCATAGTAATAAATGAGAATACAAGATTTCTTTGATTACCAATGTTTCAAATTTTAATATTATCTGCCCTACCCTCTTTAATATAACCCAAAAATTGATGTAGTATTTATCCCATGATACCGTGCGTTTATAGCAAAAAGTGATGCCCTGGGATCTTTAAAATTTTAGTATTTCTTTAACATTTTTCTTTGACTTTATATTAGACATGATTTCAATCTATACATAAAAATAGAGAAAGAAAGAACTGAATAATGGGACAGTTAAGGATAGAAAGGGTACATGAAAGGATGAAGAAGAAAGGAACGAAGGGATGAAAGAACACGAAATGCCTTTTAGTTTGAAACAGAGCGTAGAGAAGTAGACAAGAAAGGGATTCCTTCTTCAATAAAAAGGAAGAGAACAAAATATAATTTAAAAGGTTGCTATGCTTCTTTCATGAAATACTTTACATACAATCGAATGTGATGAATTAGTAAAGTATAAAATTAAAGCATTTGATGTTAAAAAATGCTAAATCGTTTAAAATATAATATTCGTTTATATATTATATCATAATTCGGATATGCTAATTCGTATAAAAAATTGTGATAACGTGATGCAGATACAATTTAAAAAACTAATCGTGCAGAATAATAACATACATTAAATACATTATACAATAAAAATCAGCTGAAGAGGTTATCATGTTTATTACGCAGTTTTCCTCGGTACCGATCTCTGTTACACGGCACACATGTTTAAAGTACCGCTTAAGTCACTCTGATAACTGTTTTTAAGGCGGTTTCTCCTGTCTCCGGATGGACTTTAACCCGAAATGCACGCATAAAGAGTATTACAAAACCAATCTTACTCAGCGATGGTTCGTGTACTCTATAAATATCCCATCTCTTTCAGTGGCGTTTAACAAAAGAATCCTTTTCATTTCAAGAAGTTAAGCACTTATTTAAAAATTAAATGCCGAATTCCCTTCCCTTTTGTTTTCCAACCTGCAGGACGACGAAATTGCCATGCTCCGATAAAAACGCTATCACGTTTGTAAAGAAGTTAGTCCCATGAAAATCGCCTGAGCAGGTTTTGTGAAGCTCACTGAGTGTACTATTTTAAGTGAAGTCATGGAGAAGTTACATCCAGTACTACCGCAGTGTGTTAAATTCCAAAATAATAATCAATATTAGAAATGCATTTGAAAGTAAACGGTAGTGTTATGAATTTCAATTAATTTTTATTTTTCCACATAAGAGTGGCCAAACATTCTACACCGCTCTTTATGATTATGAATTCGCCAAAAACAGGCTATCGGAGTCAACTTTTTCAGATGTATTCCTGTCCTTTGAAAGGCCAGTACGGTATCACTGGATATGCATCCGCCCTCTGCTTATCACGACAGACGCAAATGTGAATTATGCGAGCACGTAGGATGCCTTAGTGCGTGGCTTGGCTCATAGAGGCAATTTCCGTGATAGCAGTTCCACGTACCCATCTTCGAAACTAAGCTCCAGAGATTGAGCGAGAAAGTTTCCTGAAACAGATCCGCACTTCCCTCTTTCTCGGAAGGAAGCGGGAAATGTCTTAGGCAAGTCCTCGTGTGTAAATAGCTCGTTCTCTAGCAGTCGCGAGACGATCTCGCACATTTGAATTGACGCCAGATGGTGAAGACCCGCTGCTACCACCAACTTGCAGCAATGCAAGGAATGCGGGAAGAGATGGGAACAATTACTCGCATTTCGAATTTACGCGATTCGAATACGGATTCCAAGTTAACCCCGAACTTCTTCCTCGTTTTCTTTCAAGATATTTTTATGTTACGGGTCACTTGTCGTTGCCCGCGCCTTTACTCCATAGGGTAATCTTGGCGGAACTCATTGAAAACTTCGTGAACATATCGACAGAAAAAGAATATAAGAGAGATGTTCATATGAGGGTGTAAGTTCATATGGGAACTAGTTTCATTTCTTCTACTATCCTTTCGGGATTCAGCACTTCTGCCTGTTCCGGTCTCATCTTCATATCCTAAGTCTTACAACACATCTTCTACGCTGGGGTATAGATGATATTGCCTTCTTTGGTAGTTTTTTCTGGTGAAATACGCATGAAATCTTCCTTTTATTTTTCTTTATAATGCATTTTCCTTGTTCTCTGAGTCAATTTAACCTTTATTGGGGTAAAATTCGACTCGACACTTTTTCTTTGCTTTCTCGATGGAATATTTCTCTATCACTTGCTAGTTACATGTATTGCCTATTTTTTCTTATTACATATCAGAATTTACTGAATACAATAAATCCAGAAAATTGCTTATCTTTCAATTTATTTTATTCTTTATAACAGTCGATATATCTGAATTTATCTGGAAACAATAAATTTTAACTACAAAATTTATTTTATACATATGGGAATAATAAAAATTATTTCAGGTATTAAATTATATGTTGCATCATAACATTTTAGATATCCTATTAAACGATATATTCTCCAAATTTATACTTTTAATTTAGTGTTCGGCTATTTTAGGAACTTTTCCAACGATTGGAGGTCTATTGTAGGCTATTACTCCAATTTATTATCATATGAGCTTTTCAAATTGTGAAAGATGAAATAAATGTCAGCTCAGTGGTCTTGTAAGAAGAAAAAGTAATTTTTGGATCACATTTGACCCCACTCAGATGCGTAACATTTAGGCTTGTCCGTTTTAAGGTCAATTTTTGCCTCCTGTTATCTTTCTTAGTAGGTCTAATTCTCTGTAACACTAAACATATCTTAGAAATTCCATCTCTGAGAATTATGGTCTCGATTCGTCTCCGATCCCTTCCCTTTGTCCGCTAATTTGGTTTGATTCGTGAAAGATTAAGCGGGTGGTTATTATATTATGCTATTCACTTTCACTTTTAGAACAATTACATCGGATAACAAAAGAAGCCATTAAAAATGCGGCTGGAAAATATCATCGGCTCATTTTCGTGAACGCTCCCTCAAGCATAAATTAGTCATAATTGATGAATTACAGAGAATTGGAGATCGGTGTTAATAATGTTAATATGAAAAATATTTATAATACACGAATATTAATGATTCTGAAAAGACATGATTTGCGATTTCAAAAAGTTGTTAGTTGAGTATTTCAGTCCATTATTAAAGGACTGAATATATGAGGTGGCTTTCATGTGGATAATACTTTTTCAGGGACGAAACTCATGTCTAATCTAGGTCAAAATTTTAATTAGCATGTGGAAAATAAGAGAAAAGAAAATAAGGCAAGAACAACTACATTAATTAAGAATGAAGAAAACATGCTGTTACGGGAAAAAAGTGTCGCAATATGTTCCATGACAGTATAACTAACATTTTTCCTTAGTTCTTCGAGTGGATTTGTCGACAGAAAAGTGTGTCTACACACTGACTAGTCTAAAAGTCTAGGTCAGGTTTCATATATAATGATACGCTATCTTGTCTGCACACATGTTAAGAGGTAAAAATAACCTAGGGTCGACTTTTATTGGAGGCGCGAGAAAATTCTAGATTTCCTGGCCACAAATTATGAGGTCAATTTTCAGCAGATATTGAATAATAATTGGATATATACGGTATTTTTATTTTCTAAGAAGAATGAATTTGTTCCTTATTATTTGAGGAAAATATGCAGAGAGAACATGGAATAAAGGAAAACTATGATGGTAATAAACTAGTTAATAAAAACGATATGTCTTGAAGTTCATGGATAGCCATAGCGGACGTGAAATTAAATGTTATGAGGAATAGTATGATGAGATTAACACATAAATACCGCTGCTAAATATTAAATATTGCGTAAGCATAGCTATGAAGGGAAATACGATAACATTGTAGTAAATTAATTTAGCTTCCACTGCACATTTCGGAATAACTCCAACTGATATGAAGCGAACTTTTACACACAAACGCTAGAAATAAACATAATCGTATGGGATTACGAGAATAGACAGCGTAGGTGATGAATCGACTTAATTAGCAATAATTGTAGATTTCATAGCTATATACAGAATATATTGTGATTTTCAAACGCCCAAAATTTTACTACAATGTCGAAAAAGAGGGATGATTGCATGATAAAGGTTAAACATACGTATAGTTAAACAAAGAATAAAAATAGGTTTTGCATTTATTTTTTCTGTTTGCATTGAAAAGCATAGCATATATCCGTCAGTAGAACTTCACCATACGTGAAACCACGAGATACTTATTTGTATGCGTAATACAGAGTTGAAGAGATTCAGAACGCCACAAACGATATTACTCGATAAAATGGCAATAGATTAATTTCGTTTTTACGGTCGAAGCACGTGATAGAGATAAAGGAAGGGAAATAATCTGGGATGGAAGCTGGAAATGGAGCAAAGTGAATGGAGCGGAAGGATCCCGTTGATCGCAGCAGAGAAGTAAAGAGGTGAACAAATTGGCCGATAAGGGAAAAGACTCTTCAACAGTTTCCTATGCGACACGATAGAAAGAGTATAAGAACTCCGACGACGGGAAATAAAGCGAAGTAAAAAGAACGGCCTATTCTCTTCTCGCATGAGCATCCCCTCCGGTTTCCTTTCGCCACGTTTTCCCGTCGTTTTGATGGAAGTTAGCGTCGGACACATAACGTTTCAGGCCATCTTTTCGCGCCTCTCTTATTCGGAGACGTTTGCTTTTTTCTCCGCTCTCTTTCAGAGCATTTCCTCGCCCTTTTACTTTGAGAGTAAAAGAAGTTCCGTCCTTTTCCACGGCTTAGCTGCCATGTCATATTGATCTAGGAGGGGAATTTTTCGGCGCGGCTTCGGGGTGTTACGGCACTTGATGGTTTTCTGAGTGTGTGAGAGATCCATTTCCATCTTTCCTTCCTTTGAAAAGCCTATCGTGATTATGCGTTTATTTTTCGTAAGGTTTCCGCCCTTCGGATTCGCCCAGTCCTTATTTTTATCTCTCCGATAGTGCGCCGTGAGGGTCAGAGAGGGAAGAGGGATCGGGAAAAAATTAAATAAAGCCCTTCGATTTTGTTTCCTTGATACAGCTGACCGAAGTTTCATCGTGAGAGAGGAATGGCTTTCGAAGGGAACCGGATATTTACGAGTCCCCTAGGCGTTTTCCTTATCCTCCATAAGACGTATGCGCTGAATTTGGCTGCGCGTACGGCACACGCGATTCCACCGTTCATTTCATACGCGCGGAGGTCATCTCGGAGAGAACGCATTCGTTCTATTTTCCATCCCATCTTCGTGGATGAAGTATGGGCATACTTTCACGCTTCCGTCTGTCGATATGGCAGTCCGCGACTACGAATCCCATTCCCATAAATCGATGTCCGCATTTGGGGTTACCATTTGTTTCCCTACGCCATATTTCATAGCCCAAGACCGCTCTTTAAAAATATTTTCTTGTATTCCCAAAACAAAATATATGCAGAAAGTAATTTTTGTTAACCTTTCAATAAGGGATGAATTCGGCATTTGGGTCCAAGTGATATATATCTTAGCCTAGGATCGGCTTTCAAAAATATTTTTCTTTTTCGTCAAAATGAAATATACTCTGTATCTTTTGTTTCACTTTCAATAATTTATGAGTTCAGCGTCTGAGTATGACCCAGAAATGATTAAAAATGTTAAACAAAGAAATAGGATAAAATTATTATTTTGATGTAATGGACACAATCATAGGTGATCGTAATTGTAATCATTTGCGGATTATAAGAAAAAGTCGACATTTAGTTCCTTTTTTACGAAACGAAATTTAAAATCTAATTTTGCTGCATACTTTGATATAAGCTGCTTCTGCTATCACAGCTGATTTAATAGAGTAAAAGTAATAATTGCCATAATTTTTACCTAACAGTGGAACATCAAGATAGCGCATACTCGCGCCCTTATTTTTAATTTGTACGTCCTATCGTTTTGAGATATTTTAATATATCTTAAAGGAATTCCTTCAGACATTTTTATACTGACCAGCCGTCCAATCATATTTCGATGTGATTGCACCAGCTTCCTCGATAAGAAAGAAACATACACAATATGATCTCCGAAATCATATAATTTTTAAGTTAAGGAAGGAAAGGGCTGGAATTAGAGAAGCTTACTTAGTGAGTTTTAATCAATCTTTATAAAAATATTTCTCATAAATGAAGCTATAAAAATTTTAATTAAAATTTTCCCATTAAATATTAAATGGTATATTTTACCCTTCTATCCAAGCCTGACAATTCTTTACATTTTACGAGGATATTTTAAATTTTAATTACTCTTTAAGTAAACACAAGCGAATCGGTAAAAATTTATTGTAATATCTCAATGTTCACCTTCGTAAGTTTAAAAACTCCTTATTTTATTGAGATAATCATTTCCTGCCATATATTTAATAAATATTTTCAGAATTCCTCAATTACTTCCTTTCATATCGATTACCTCCATTATTTAGCTTAAGTGAATCATCACACGATATTTTGATTTTGTACAAAACTGATTTTGAAAGTTGAGATAGAACTACCTTTCAGACGGATTTCCCAAAAAAATACAATTCAATATAAACGGGAGATAAATACTCCCCTCCCTGGCATTTGGTCAGTCTCAGAAGGAATTTCAGATAAAATATTGGGTAAAATTGCCTTTCCACTAATGATTTTTCCACAGATGGTTATTATCAAGTGCGAGATACTGAAGTAAAAACCGTCACGGA
Organism: Pachydiplax longipennis; assembly: GCA_036926295.1. Classification (NCBI taxonomy): domain Eukaryota; kingdom Metazoa; phylum Arthropoda; class Insecta; order Odonata; family Libellulidae; genus Pachydiplax; species Pachydiplax longipennis. The sequence goes on from JAVFKF010000012.1 coordinate 27,900,405, forward strand.
GTTAATTGCTATTGATTGAGATATCGCTGTTGGTTCCTGAAAATACAGAGGCAAGCAAGTAGTCGTGGAATGGGCTTATTAGATTGTCATGAAAGCACTTAGGGATACTAGTGGGCCTTATGCGATAGCGGAGCAGTGCGTCATAGTCCATGTGCGTTTACCTACCAATGGATCCCAACTGCAGTCAGACTTTGTCGACCGTGAACTCACACGACTAGCAATTCCATTCTTTCCTCGTAAACCCTGTGCAGGTCAAAATTTAGGTCGTGGAGACAGGTCACATCTAAGGAAAATAACTGGAGCAAAGGGATTCCTTCTCTAACTTTATCGAGAATATTCCATGGAATTACTTCTATTCTTATAGAAATCTCCAGATGCGTTTGAAGCGTACCCGTATACCATTCTAAACTTCTTTTCCAGTGGTGCATTGAATAATTGAAATCCGTATCGATTTCACCGAAAACCCGTTTATTCGACTCATGTTTTAATCAAATCTACTACGACCACCACTGAGGATTAAATTTATCTGAATTCAAAGAAATATTTTAGGATCTATTACTTTGAAGCGGACCGTAAATTACATCTGCATTCTACTTTTCTAATAAATATTCAAACTTGTTTGAATGTTAGATTAAAATCTCGCCGTAACTCGAAGATCAATATCCCTCGGAACATGGGATGAAATTCGCTCCTCTTTAAGCCAACCCGACCGTAGACAAAAGAGAATTTTCTTTACTCTGTGATCTGCACAACCGAAAAATATTTTTCAGGCGGCAGACCTATTAGTAAAAGTGTTGAAAGAGATGGTTAATCTTTGTTCTTTCTTGCTGAATAGTAAAATTTGTGTCAACACTCATGACGCACTATATAAAATATGGCAACTGTGAGAAAAGTCTGCGGAATTTCCACACTACCAAGATTCACGAAATACATCTTAATACAAATATTTAATATATAAAGTTATTCAAACAAAATGCGAACGGAACATGACGAAATGTAAATAAAATGAATCTTATGTTAAGTAAGTTGACAGCAGTGGAAAATTTAAAAGAAACTTTAACCGAGAAGCAAAAAAGTACTCTACGCTAGGCAGAGATATGCAGATTTTTCTATGCTAATTTATATTAGGAGGATATCTCAGTTAGGACTTTTGGAAGAAAAGTTCGTCGAGAAAAGATGAATAACGATGCGACAGTTCAACTGAACTCCGGCAAATAATGGATAAAATGAGGCGATGTGTTGGCTTATTCTCTCGCCCCCGTGACTTAACCTCGAAATGATGGCGTACGGTAAATACGCTCGTCAAACAATTATATCCTCCGTGTGCATTGCGAGACGTTAAGTAACGTTTAACGTTCTCATGAGTTACAGTAAATTGTAGTTAAGGTCATTCTCTGGTGACATTCAATCTTCATCATGGAATATCACCAATGTAATATATATCACTCCATTAGATAAATAGGTCTATTAGATATAGAGCAGTATATAGCAGCAGCAAGAGTCTTTCATTATAGCTCTGCCACTGTAACGTACTGCGAAATTAATTTTATATATACCCATTCTACTTGATAATATATAATAACAGGAAAAAAGTAAAGAGATCACCTTTAGAGAAAGATGAAATTTTGTAATCATATAATGATCATTTATTATGATTAATTATTAATCAAGTTAATAATGAATTGCATAGGAATGCATTGAGAAGGTGTTTTTTCGACTATAAATTTCTTGGTTTCATTGTAAGCCAGTTCATACACAGAGTATTCTTACATTTGATTGGAAGGGTTCAATTATTAAGACAACATAACTTCACCGTGTTATATAAATATTCATGATTTTGGTGAGAAAATGGAATTTTATGAAGCTCCGATATTTCTTAAATTTACTATAGCAACTTTTGGTTAGTGATCAATCATAACAAAGAATATATGCAAACTGAAAATATAACATTAAAATTCAAGATATTTCCTAAGCTTATTAAGAATTTTTTTCTGAATACGATTACATCCCGATGATTTACATAACGTAAGTATGTAAAATTGTAAGTGAATCACTAAAGTCTCACTGCGGTCACTTCATAAAAAAACATATTTCCGAAGTTTTAGATTCTCTTCCGTTTCTTAAACGGCTTTTAAAGCATAAGCATGAGATGAGTATTCATTTTCTAAATAATTCACAAAATTCATGTTGTAAATTCTTCCTTCAAAATTAATCCAATAATAAATTTAACGATAATACTAAAGTCAAACAATTCCATTCTCTTCCCTTATTTTTTTAATTTCACGTTGAAATAAAAGCACGGAATGGGGATAATCATAGAAGCATCACGTACGACTGCGAAGCAATCAGAGAGGACTTATTAAACGCCCTATTTCCCCACGAGTGCTGACAGTTTTTCTCCCATAAAAAGCTCATATACGACGACGGATCCTTCGAAATGCGAAGTTTAAGGACAAATGTACCGGTCGATATGGAATTCGACGATCCCGATGTACCACTCTGACCCCCATTCCCCGATTGCTATGCCCACGATGACAGAAAAACAGTACGCGTATGGGACCCCATTGTTCCCAAGTATTTTCTCTTTTCTTCCCCCTTGCTTCCTTCCATTTTTTCCGCGAGGTTTTTTCCGTCCCTCCACGCATTTCCCTCTGAGTAGCTTTCCGATTGCTTACTTGGCTTTTGATCTCGCCAACTTTTCTCTTCTTTTCAATCTCGCTGTGTTCTTCATTGTCATGGAAACCTTAATCCTTTTCCTTTTTCCTCTCTCTCTCCCTCCTTTGTTTCGTCCGAAATATTCATCTCTCTCCCTTCCCGGCTTATCCGCCTTACTTTTATCCCTCTCTCCCTTTCACGTCCACTTCCTTTCTTCCCCGTTTTTATTTTTTCTCTCTCTCCTTCTTCCTCTCGCCCCGCTCGTTACTCTTCCTCCCGCTAACTCAGCCCAAATCACTTTTTCCTTCCCTACTCTTAATTTTTTCCTCTCGTCAACTTTCCACCTTTTTCATTTTTATTTCCTTTCAGTCCTTGATTTTCTCTCTCATCTCCGGATTCCTCCACTCCTCGGCTGATTCTCCGCAGACCTCTTCTCCGCTTCCTCCTTTTTTCTCTGACTCTATGTTTTTCGCCATTCGATGCCTTCGACGCCTAAGATTCGATCCTTTTGTGCGGAAGGATAGCACCGCTCCCAAATAGCAAAGCAAACAACATGATTGCCTCTGGCGGATATAGAAATTCGGTGAAATTTTCCCCGAGGGTCTCAACCGCTAAGGGCATGGTTACCAACGTCGTTCTGATTCTATGACGAAAGGATCATTTCCGCGGAGGTAAACAAGTTCTCAAGGGTAGAGTATATATGTCATTATTTCAGGAATATAATATTATATATCTATACCCCACGCCTTTTCTGTATATTTACAATAAAATTCTCGAAGAAGAATCCCAACGGTATCGAGGAGGCTTCTTTGTATGTGTGTACATTTTGGGATTCCCGTATAAAATTATCCGAAAAAGATTTTAGCTACGTATCTTCAAATCCATACCAATATTTATGGAATAACATCAAGTATATGTCTTCAGTAATGAAAGACCTCAGTAAAGTAATTTATCTCCGTTATAGAGGAGAAAGAAGAAGAAAAATATATTCTCTTACGGAACGGGGGAAGACCAATCAGAGAGGAGTAGATTAAACCAAGTAATCTATAAAAACGGAGATATTTATCATCGCCTTCTCTATAGTAAACTCGCAGATGTTTTTATTCTCCTAGTTTCATGAGATTTGTTGGCTATATTTGCTTTTTATCCTTTCTTAAGCACTGTATTAATAACTTGAGTTTACATTTCTCCATCGACCTCCAGTTGACTTCCAAGCCCGAATCGACCCCTTTCAATATTGACCCATGGAGATCAATATAAATAAGTGCAGGAAGAAAAGCAGTATAAATTTAATAATAACAAATAATTATGCCACACCCTAAAGATAATGTTTCTCCCGATTCTCTTTATCCTCAACCACGAAGAGAAATTTGAGGGGGTTTACTGCCGAAATCATCAATTTCGATCAAAATCCTATAGGATGAGGACATCTCTATTTAAAGTATAATGGCGATTCAAGAGAAATCGCTTGAAAGAGGCTTAGTACAGTTTCTCTATTCACTCAAAGTGAAAATTGTACGCCCATGGACCCAGCGATGCAAGAATTATAGCATTAAAACCCAGTCTATTCTACTCCATACGAAAATCGTTGAATACGTATTCAAATTGTAGCTCAAGAAATGAAGAGATTTAATTAGGCATTTAAATTATAAGGAACGTTTAATGGCTATCAAACTTTCTCTTCTATCGGAACGTTCTCTCAAGTTTAATATCACCAGTCAATTTATAAATATCAGAACCCAATTAGCGTCAATGGACGCGGAATCCGAATTTAAAATAAATGATAAGATATTGAGGCGTAGCTGAATCACATTAAATGCTCATGGTTCTCTGGTAGAAAATGTATTCCTAAAAAAATAAAGTTTTCCCTTACATTAAGATTTCGCCTTCTAAGGTATTTATAACTTGTTGTATAGCTAAATTACAACATTTATAATAATATATGTAAATATGTTTCTTTATTTCCACAGTCTTCTGTCATTCTTCTTTCCTCCAATCCATATTCTATTTGCACATACTCCGGCCAACTCACTTCCATCATCGCCTCCTACGTACTTTATCTATCTTCCTTTCCTTCCTCCTCATTTATCAGCTTCTATATTCTCTTCCAATAAAGTTACAAGGTTCTTTGCTTTCCTGGGTATTAATTAGCAACTTCTAGGAGGATCAAAATATTTTTGCACTGAATTTTCCAAGTCATCTTATAGACTGCAATCACTCTCGATTCGTCCAATTAATATCTGACATCTGTGAATATTGAAATTCCTAAAAATATAAAAGACACGTTCGTTTCCCTTTGATCGCTCCTCTAGCCATTTCTACCTTTTATCTTTCCCTGCTTTTGATTTCTAGACCTAATTTTCTCCTCTAATTACCCTCCCTTGCCGAAATCACTGCCTCTTCCTCCCATTTAACTTTCTTCCTCCTCCGCATTCCAATATCCAATTTCATTTCCTTTTCTCTATTTACTTTCCTTCTCTCCGCCTATTTACCTTTCCGTCTTTTATCCCCTCCCAAATTACGCTCTTCTCGAGCTCTCTCCTTTGCTCACTTCATCTTCCTCCTCTTTCATATTAACATTCCTTGCTCCGGCACATTTCTCACCACCACGTTTTTAACATCGGCACTATTCCATTTTTATCTTCTTTTTCCATTCGATTTCGGCCTTCCGTTGCTCTCTTTCAATCACGCTTAATTATTTCAATTAAAGATTCCCTCCAGTATGTTTACTTTTCTCTCAAAGTGATTGCCTTTCTATTTTTCAATCATACTCTCTCCTTCTTTACACCTGTTTGTTTTCCTTTCCTCCTATTTCAATAATCTTTCCCCGCCTCTATTTATATTTCATCCGATTCTGTTTATCCCGGTTCCTTCGAATTCGTTTTCAAGACATCTAATTTTCTTTACCTAATTCCCGCTCCTCCGATCCTTTTCTTTCCTATTTGCCCCTCTGATTTGCTCCTTCTAATTTATCCCCTTTCTGCTCCTCCAAGTTTTTCTTTCGATTTGTCACTCGTGCAGTTAAGAGTCCCTTTCTCCCTCTTCCTTACTTTCCTCTGCTCTTCCTCTTTTCCCTCAACTTCCTAATCCTCTTTTCTTCCTATCCGACTATCTTCTCTCTTTTATCACTACATTATCTCTTTAGGTATCTCTTAAAGGCTTTTTTTCAGATAGGCCACAATGAATCTTACTTAATTATTAATTGTCTTCATTTTTTAGGTAACTTATTTTCGCTATAAAATTTAAAGTGAGAACACCCAAATATACAGGATGTCCACAAAGTATCTCACGATTTCAAGATTTTATTCGAAAAGCAATGGAATGGAGAAGTCTGTGGAAATCATCACAAAAGAATACATTGAATTTTAACTGATATAAGGAAAGAAAACTTGATTAGTTCTACAGAATATAACGACCACATTTGTTTCTTATTTGATTAAAACATGGATAAGTTTCACCACATATCGCTACAATTAGTTAATTACAGACATTATATTTTTTAGCATTCCACAACAAACTTTGATAACAACTGTTTACACAAGACAAATATGATAGATACATCTCATCATTTGTCATTTTGGTTATTTTTGAAGTTGTAAAATGACTTAGGGGACACCATGTATATTGAAACTTACTTGAATGGTAATTAGGATATAAAAATGATGAAAAGAGAAGAGATCGAAAATAAAACTACAGTAATACCACGAGTAACGAGCAACTCGATAATAAATATTTTTCGCTGCATTTCGGACTCGGCAAACGAATGTGGATTTAATGAATGGGTCTAGGACAACTCGCCGCCGCCAGCTCGCCGCCGCCGACTCGCCGCCGCCAACTCGCCGCGGGCCGAACTCGCCGCGCGCCCAACTCGCCGCGGGACCAACTCGCCGCGGGGCCAACTCGCCGCGAGACCAACTCGCCGCGGGCCCAACTCGCCGCGGGGACAACTCGCCGCGGGCATATTTGAAATGCGTTTAGAACTATGAAATTACTCGTTCTTCGCAAGGGTTTTAATTATCTAATATCATAGAAAGAAGAAACTAAGAGATCTGCTAAATTTTACGGTAAGACCATAGCACCACTTCATAGAAGCAATTAATCCTTGTTAACCCTTGATTGGTTTCTTGGGGTCGATATAACCCCAGGCGATATACTTCCTTTGATAAAACAAAAGTACTTAAGATATTTATATGCCGATTTCTTACTTATATAAATAATTTTGCACTACATTTATGATCTGATAATTTCGTTAATTTTGAGAAACGAAAGGTATGCAATTAATGCGGTGTTAACAAATTACAACATCAATTTAAATAATTATTTAATAAGCATTATATTTATTTTAAGCGATGATTAATGAATTAATTCATAGTCAGTAATGAGTAATTCATAGTAAGTACCAGGCGCAGAATGAAAAATACTATCCGAGAGTTGCTGGACTGCTAGAATTTTGCTATATAATGATATGACAAACCAGTTTTGTCAATTCCACTGATAAAAAGCACTTAATTTTAGCAGTTAACAAATTTGCAAATTTAATAAATTAAATCATTATTTAATAAACATATTACTGCTTTTTGCAAGTGCCCATATGTAAAGTAATTCATTAGTAAGTAAAATTTTAAGAATTAATTTAATAATAATAATAATCGTCTTTTTTGGGCGAGATTGAGACTAAAAGTTTCTTCCTCCGTCTAACCGATGAACCCTAAAAATCAAATCATGCTGATCACCAACTAAAAATAATTTCCGAAACAAATATTTTGGTCCATATTTCTATCTCTCCCTAATATTTTTATATTATATAAATATAACTATTCTGCTCATTTTAAACATTCAGAATCACAGTTTTCAAATTAATAAAAATAATTTTTTAAATATTTTCTTAATGTTTAAATCAGGACAAACACAATTACGAAAAAACATTTTTTCTAATACGAGAAATAGATTCTTATCTTATATTTCACATTATAATAAATAAACATTTATATTTCATTATTGACGAGTAAGATTATGGTAAATCTTACTTCTTTATTACATTCGGGATTTGATTATTTTCATTAATTGTCTCATACAAATGTATCCTTATCTCATTTCTGCTTTCCAACCAAAGGTGCAGTAAGCTGAATAACAATATTGAAAACGGTTGTAAATAATAATAGTTATATATTTATTAAAAATTGTTGTCAACAATTAATATTTTTTAAAATTCAATTACAAAATGGGGTATCAGTTCCCAAAGGCAAGATTATGCCGATAGACCTACCACTGTAGTGCATTGTAGAGCATGTATTAATAAAATAATATATTTTATGGGTTGGTGACAATGATAAGGAGTTATTTTACGATGTTTATATATTAATAATCGATTTCCGTGGTTGAAAACCATTAAATAGAATGTTCGATATATTTCTGTATGAAACTTACAGTTAGGGGGTTTCGACCATGGCAGATCGATCATAGCACGTTTCAAAATTCCAGTCAGTATGGAGAACTTACAGGGGAATAACTCTATGTAATTTGCCGTAAGTGAAGAAGTTAGCCTCGCGCAGGTTCGCCTTTACGTGGAGCTACGGATTCGTACGGGTATAATTAAGATTCGTAGTTTACATTTATCGATTCAAACTTAAATTCCGATGAAATTTGAATAAAAATAACTTTTTCAACACAACAGTGAAAATTTTATGCTTTTATAGAAAAACAACAAAGTTAAAAGCAAAAATTGAATGAATTGCCGATCACCCGTGAACATTTTTGGAACTGCCATTTCTCTCTCACAATTCAACATAAAATGCTGATTTTTTCTTCGATTGCTCACTGTATCATTTGAATGCATAAACATTACATAAGATTAATTTCAGAGTAACCACATCTTAGTAAAACATTATTTAGTTGGAACGGAACTCAAGAAAAATTCGTCGTGCAGTCCAATTTATACGTCGCCTAAAAGTTTTTGGTTTCTCACGTGAGGAAGAACTTGTCTCGAGAGAAATCGAGATAAATGTTGTAATTTTTATTTGCAGTTTGTTTTGATGCGATATCTTGAACAGAACTTTAGTTTTTGACTTTTATATCAAAGAGCGTATTCCGCTTCGGGCCTCGAATCGCCGAGGCTTCGGAACCTGTAATTCAAAATACTCGTATATGCAAGATATGGTGTTCATTATTTTTCTGGTGCTTACCAATGAGTTATGTTATGTATAGGCGCTTAAAAAGTATTGAAATACTGTTTGAAAATTATTCAAATTTATTTTTGGAAATCTGGTGAAACTGCCAAAATTGCTTACTTTTGATTGCTTAAAATTAACTAAATTCTCAGATTATCTTAAGAAGGTAAAAATCTTTTCAAAACAAAATTTGGTTAAAATATCTTGATTAGTTTTTGTTTTACCGAGGGAATTACACCACCTGGGGTCACATTCACCCCACGAGACTAATTAAGGGTTAATTACGTTTACTGTATTACGTAAAGATCAGTTAGGAAGGAATATCTTTCTGTGAAATCTTTTTATGAAAAGTTGATTTGTATGTAATTATCAGTTGGTATGCATGATCTGATTTTATTCTTTACATGGTACTTACAAATAAATTACTTAATATAAGGGCACTTAAAAACCATGATCTGTTAATTATATAATTATTTACATTTATTTCGTAGATATGGTAACACTACTAAAATTTAATGCATTTTATGGTTAAATCAACAAAATTGATTCGTCATAGCATTGTATAGCAAAATTCTGGTGATATTTTAACTCCCAAATATTATTTTTCATGTTGCACCTGATATTTACTGCTGAATTACTTTGTAGATCACCGCGAAAAATAAATATAATGCTTATTAAATAATTATTTAAATTGATGTTGTAATTTGTTAACACCGCATTAATTGCATACCTTTCGTTTCTCAAAATTAACGAAATTATCAGATCATAAATGTAGTGCAAAATTATTTATATAAGTAAGAAATTGGCATATAAATATCTTAAGTACTTTTGTTTTATCAAAGGAAGTATATCGCCTGGGGTTATATCGACCCCAAGAAACCAATCAAGGGTTAACAAGGATTAATTGCTTCTATGAAGTGGTGCTATGGTCTTACCGTAAAATTTAGCAGATCTCTTAGATTCTTCTTTCTATGATATTAGATAATTAAAACCCTTGCGAAGAACGAGTAATTTCATAGTTCTAAACGCATTTCAAATATGCCCGCGGCGAGTTGTCCCCGCGGCGAGTTGGGCCCGCGGCGAGTTGGTCTCGCGGCGAGTTGGCCCCGCGGCAAGTTGGCCCCGCGGCGAGTTGGGCGCGCGGCGAGTTGGGCCCGCGGCGAGTTGGCGGCGGCGAGTCGGCGGCGGCGAGCTGGCGGCGGCGAGTTGAGCCATTCCGTTAATGAATATTGAATAATAAGTATTAAATTGCATCCAAATTAAATAGTATGAAATTATTACAAGAACAATATAGAGTTACATTAGTTCTGTGATAATAGAAGTCGTTTATACACCGGAGCCCAGAACAAATTTCTTTGCGTGTTATATAGCAAGGAATCCTATTTTGCTAGCGGATTGTAACTTCCCCTGACTCCTGCAATATACTTATGTGAATTCCAACTTTTAATTGTCAGTTTTATTATTTCTTTCTCAAACCTGGCAATAGATATAGTTATTTATAGCAAAATCTGGTCTCTTTCTGATTGAAAACACTCACTCTATGATAAAACTAATTGTGTGATATAAAATATCATAAACTTTACTTTTTCAATACTAAGGAAGAAAGTTATAAATAAGAATATGGAAAAAGTCTTGGTTTATCTGAAATTTTCTGAAACTTATCTTTAAATAGTGGGCAGCATTCAGAAGGAATTAAACGACTTTCCTTTGAAATCTATCGGAAATCGCGTTGCGATCAATGAAGAATTTGGCTAACGAATGCGAATCCGAAACGAATGATTTTTGATGGCCGAGCTGCTACACCGAGTAGCTAAGATAATACCTCAATATCACTTACTTACTCTTGATTTTAGTCTCCTTTTTAGACTGCGTGAAAAAGATTTAAATCTTTCCAGAAGAATGGTATGTATAAATTGTTTTCTTGTATCAATTCTGGTGACACTGCTGACGCAGGAACCTGTAGGCTAAAGTTTTAGTGAAAAATTATTCTTAAGAAATAAATCGGGAGAAATAGTGTATATTTTAGTAAAATGTGGATTTGAAATATTTGCCTGAACCTCATGTACTCTAAAATCACATTTTAAGATAATAAAATCGGAAAATCCTCCCGGAAAAGTAAACTAACTGAGCTGATATTAACAGTCCTAAAGTTATAGTATTTATTCTCGATATATATTCGTGAATGTGTTACAAATCATGTATGACAGTCCATTTAGAGCAAATATTCACGCCTACTAAATAATGGAAGATTTTCCAATATTAATTAACTCTTATATACAGTCTTCAAATCATTTGTTATTCTTTCATCGTACTTCATTTCCACATTTCTTTCTCCCGGCAAATATTCCTTTGCAGCTCGATCCTCGTTTATTTTCTCCCAATTCTTTCAGAATGCCTCTTGTATTTCCCTTTCGTTTCATACTTCATTCCTTTTAACATTTCCTTTAAAATTTCTCCGTCATATTTCCCTTTAGTTCCCGAACTCAATCCCAAGAAAATGTTTCATCTGTTTACGCTCCCTCCGCCTTCGACTGTTTGTTTAGCTGCGCGCACATATTTTTTGCTCAGCATAAAAAAATGTGCCGAAAGATGAATAATACAAGCAACAGATTTTTCCGCCCACGGCCTTGGAACCTGGTCCGCAGATTAGGATACGACGAGTCAAATGTGATTATTCAAGGCGGTCGCTTTAGAAGGGAAAAAATAATTTATACGCTTTCTTATGGCCTTTTTCTGTTTTCTCGGCATCGCGTCTGAGAGGGAAATGCGTGACGGAGTGATGGAAGAGAAAAGAGTTAGCGGTAAATGAATTTCACTTTCCAAAGAAACTCGCTTTTTCAACTCATTTTACATGCAAAATTCAGTCGCTATAAATAAATTTCTTTTTATATCATCGTTTTTTAACGCATCAAATATCGTACTTTTCTTGGCAGGATTATAAAGGTGGTATTTTTATGAATTTCAAGATTTTGGAATAAAACTAACTTACCGGCTCTGGTTTCTAAATACAAATTCTGATATATTTCTAGAGATCGGATAGACCACATCTTCATTATATGAACTTTTTGAACTATTCTAAATGACATGTCAGTGACTTACTAAACCCGAAGATCGGTTGGAATCTAATGCCCTCTACCATTAGCTACCAAGAACTAGGAAATTGGAATGAGGCTTATTAGGAAAAATGAGGAGTAAGTTAGTTCTTTCTCTTTTCATAAAGCCAAAATGCCATGTGTAGAACATGTTCACGTTTGTGAAACACAGTATCTCTGTGAAAAACACTTTTTGTTGCATTCGATAAGTTGAGACCTTAATTAACACCATTATTCAACATCACGCCTATCTCAGTAAGAGCACGATATGTTTCCGTCAAATACAGCACAATTAGCTCCCACTCGTGTTTTTCAGCTTGTCAGGAAGAAAGGAAAATACTGGGCTACAGGGAAGAAAGTCATTCAGCATTTGCAAACACGCTACACAATACTTACTAATTGAACAAATTTATTTGTTGGAATGAGATGAGACATGAAATTTTGGACTAATGCTCAGTGAAGATATCAAAAATCTATATATTAAGGTTTTAGGAAATCAAAAATAGTGAAAAATAATTCTTAAGAAATGTATCGGAAGAAATCCTATATATTTTATAGATTAGGATTAAAAACATTTGAATAAATATCATGTTCTCTGAACTTACATATCTGATAGAAATAAAAGGAAAATCATTCCAGAAAAGCTTCCATTCCGCGGGATGCATTCAAAATCTATATTAATGTGAAGAATTCTATAATTTTAGTATTCTTAGAGCGGTGAATGAGTTACTGATCATTTATGCCAGCCTATGTAGAGCATTCATATATTCTTGCCGACTGAGTAACCGAAGATATTTCGATAAAATTTTTCGTTTACGCTCAAAGTTTAAATTGAATATTTAAGAATTTCTACCATGGATTATTTGCAATTTAAAAATTCTTAAGAATGAATATCGCGTTTTAGATAAACTTTCAAATAGCTGTTCGTATCAATCTTATGGAAGGGCTTGAAGGGTGCATTGAATGAAAATATAAAACGCAGGGAGAATTCATAATCCGTATCATACTGATTTTTTCCGTTAACAACGCAGATTTACTTACAGATGTTGAGAGACGACTTCTGTACAACATTTGTCAAGTAAGATACCATCGACCATGATATAATCTCATTACCCTTCAAGAAACATACTTGACATTATGTAAATATATAAAAAATGTACGTATGTATATTCTACTGTAACTCTGGAACGCCTGGAGCATTTTCGTCAAAACTTTGTATACATATGACTTACAATCTAACCCACACTGCGGTGGTGGTTAGATTATTACTCTTATGTGTACCAAGTACCCTTATGGGTGAGAATAGTAAAAAATTATATAACCGAGATTAGTGTCTAATCCATAGCTTTCGGAGTCTCTAAGCTGATGGGTGACAGGCGCGATGACATATGGATTCATGATGTTCGAGAAAACTCCTGCTGGTTTAAATCTTGGATGGCCGTATTTACGGAAACTAACTTGGAAACTCTTCCAGTTTATCATCTTTCAGTGAATGTCAAAGTTCCAAGTCACAGGAGCACTGCGGAGTGGGTGCGAGATCGCCATGTTGTAACCACGGACAAATTTATGTTGCTTGCTCAAGGGCAGCTTCACCCAAGAATTTATACTTGCTTCAGGATTTGAAATTAAAATGGTCCTTTTAATCAATTTTTTAGTTGAATTAATTTGGTACTGAAGTCGAAGAAGATTGTACTTTCAAATTTGAAAACTTAACTAGTACCTTTACGTAACTGTGAATGAAATTAGTTCGATTTTTACGTTACGAAAAAATTGATTCCTTTTTCTTTCTTATAGATGATTGAAAAGAATAAATATTCGGGCAACGCCGGTTAATCAGCTAGCATAATACAGAGAATTTCCACGCAAAATAGAGTCGTTTTTTTCTGCGTAAATAGAATTTTCTGATGCCTTTTACGTATGAATACTGAAGCCTGTTTTGGAGAGGGTCGAAGGTCGGTTCTTTAGTTAATCCTAGCAACGAGTGTATAGCCTTGAATTCAGGATGGAGAGTCTATTGAAGCGGAGGGCATTAATCTTAAACGCGCTGATTGAATTCATGAAAGGCATTGAAATGTGATTTATTCGGTCATTATCGACACGTCAAAACCCCTTCCACAAAAAATGACGTTTTGATAATTGATCAAACCGAGGAGAAGCATTCAAGAGTCAGGTTCATTAGTTTTATAGAAAGGATAAAAATAAGCAAATTTCATGTATGGTACAAAAATATTCTAACATCATAAACCTGTACTTCGTGATTGGAGCTGTAATTATTATTGCATGTACGTCAGTTTGAATCTCGCATGAAAGGGACTATATTGGTTTCCGCAATTAATTCCACTGAGATTAGAATACATTTCGTGATTTCTAGGTTATCTTTCTATCGACGCACTATGATGGAGACAAAAGAGACATCACACCACTTATCGTCGACAAAGAGAACCATATCATTAATTAAAACAGACTGGAATTACAGGGGAAATCTAGGGAATGATAGTGAATTGATAATAAAAAGCAAAAATAGGAAGAAAATAGCAGAAAGTAAGTATGAAACGTAAATGCATTCTCGTAAAATGCATTCTATCATAAAAATAGCAACACAAACACTTCAAGAATGTAATACTAATGGATATTGAGGGTCTGAGTATTGCATAGCTGGCGACGTAGTTAAGTAACTCATGTTAAAACAGAAATGATGAAAACAAAGACAATAGAAATCCGAATAAATGCATGAATAATACACACAGCTATCTTCTGAGCGAGAACAGGCTACCAAGCATTAAGCTAAAAAAAGAGGTGGCAAGCGCATAAGGCATCTAAGAAAGTTGATCTAAAAGTTCGGTAATAGCGATCTGTATAATCAAATCAGTTGAAACTATTATCTAATGTTATAGGTATAAATATATGTTCAATAGTCCCCTGATGCCCTATGTGTAATTTAAAGGCAAATTAAATGCGATTTTCGTTGCATTTTTGCAATTATTATCTATGACTATACATTACAACTCATATCAACTATTCTCCCCTTTTAAATCATACGCTCTTTTATTGCAACGCCATTATTTGATTCTAAGTCGTAACATTTACAGCGTAACTGGCTAGTTGATTCCAAGCCAATCTGAATTTAGCTTTAAGTTACTTAAGAAGTTTCATTTCGACTTAACAAATCGTAACACACATAGCAAAATTTTTAAAGAGAAGAGAGCTTTAATTATTTATGCGAAGTTTTTCTCTCTTACAAAAAAATCCGAGAAGCCCACACCTAAATATTCCGAAAAAATAAGCAATTTACCTTCAGTTCAAGGCGGAGTGGATATATGAATTTTCTTTTCTATTTTCCTCAGAACTTCATAAATATTTCTATTCCCATATTTTTCTCGTTAATGGAGCGAAATAAAAAATTCAGCCACATTTATTCAATAAATATTTCATTAACGCTCAACTTTCAGGGAAAAGAAACATCGGAGAAAATTAAATTCTCGGAATCCGTACGCGAGATATTAAATGAAATGTTGAACCCACCAAATATTTCCTAAGGAGGACAAAGTTCATTTAACCTGGCGCTTGTTAAATGAAATATTAAACGTGTATTTTAGGAATCCTCTCGGCTTCTTCAACTTCATTTCTAATAAGAAAGTACCATAATCCGCAGCTTCCAGCGGTTTGAGCCTGAGTATATATGTGAAAGATTCAGCGTAAATATTCAGAAGATGATCCTCACCGCATGCTAATGCGTTACAACATATCCTCGAGCGAGGCGTGCCCTAAATTTCAAAAGAGCAGTCAAAACCGTAAAAGTGGAAGTCGAGATTTAATTCATTAAAACAACTCTGCTTGCTTATCTCTGCGAAAAAGCGGGCTTCCAGATGTGTCAACACATCCCCTAGTTGGCGCTGTATGCATAGCGGCGTAATTGATAATTAATGGCCTCTATCAAAAGATTTTCATGCTCGAGGAACCGCCCTGAGATGAGCCTACGAAAGAGGTCTTGTCAGGAGTATCTTGCTGTTAAGGTTGACCAAGGTCTGAAGCCTCCGTGGATCGATCGGCGGAGGGGGGAGAAGAACCTATCAAGACGTCAGAAGCAAAATACGCGCTGTAATTAATATTATAAAAGCCCCGTTTTCTTGAATGCCTCGCGGATCCATTTAAAAGCGCCGAAGCCATTTATTCTGTTGATGGCGCAATTTGTCGCGATTTGAATGGCATTAGATAGTATCATTACCCTTGATATCTAGGGTGTAACAATGAGCTTGAATTAAAATCAGATTGTTACACGATAACCTCATATCTACTACATTCATCACAACAGAATGGCATTTTAAAAGTTTATTGGAGATAATTTTCTAAGGAAATTCTCTTAAACCGCCCTCCTCTCCTGAGGCAATATCTACGCCCTCACGCCTTCTTTAGGCAAGTTTCTAGATCCACCCCTGGATGGTATATGGAAAATTTGAAGTTTATTTTCATGTAGTAGAATCTTTACAGCACGATACTCGTTTTTTATGATTTTAGACAGTATGTTCTTGCAGTGGTTTGATATGGAAATGCTGTGATGTTTTCTAAATATAGAGATAAATAATAGATGAACTAATAAATAATTCGGTCCTAGGAAATATCGTTCGTCTGTTACTTATAAAATTATCAATAGAATTAAGCGAGAACAACATTTAAAAAACTTCCTCTCGACTCATTGGTTAGGTAATCATAGGAATGGACTCCGACATATTCCACTTATTTGTCCTTCGCTACAAAAGGGTTTCTCATTGCGTGAAAATACACATTTACAGCAAAGGAGGTCATAATATTCTTGCACCAACTCAACTAACAATTTTGTCTAACCCATTCCAAAACATCGATGATTCGAATAAGTTTCTTTATCTTTCGCATAGCGTTAAAGCAAACAAATACATCTAAACCTCGATTTGCTCGGACAAAAGTTTTCATAAAAGTACCGTGTAGATCAAAACAACTTCGATTTGCTCGGAAAACAGTTTCCATAAAAGTACCGTGTAAATCAAAACAACTTAAGCAGAGACTAATATTTGTACATAGAATAGGAAGATACGCTTCCAAAAACGTTAGCAAGATGGTAAATTCATTTCCATTAACATTCGTGATAATACAGCGAACCGGAGAGCAAGTGAAGCGATCTTAACAAAACAATAACATGAATGAAAAAAATAATAGCAGTTTACCCTTTATCTTCATCACCATTGTGGATCGTACTTTATTTTTCTAATCTGAAATTCGTCATTGCTGTCGCAGCTGCTTTTTCCGCCATGAGGATATTTTTCAAGTTCTTTTTCCGATTGTGGTAAAATTTGATAAAGGAGCGGTTTTCCAGTTGAAATAGCCAGAAAAAAATGCATGAATTATTCATTTTTTACAAGCAAGCATCAAATCAAACGGCACTTATCAATACTCCGTCATCGCACCAAAGAGAAAACATTGTCACAGTTCGTTGAACCTAAAAGATGGAAACTGAGATAAACCGTAAAAATCGAGGGTTTAGCGTATTTATAAATGCATGAGAGATATTAGGAACTAATTTATAGAGAGAACCGAGTGGGTAACGACGAAAATCATGTGAAAATTCAGAATTAAAACAGAAAATCGGTTATTCCTAAAGATTATTTTTAGTAACTTATCAATGCATGTCAGAATTTATCTTACCCTTTTAACATTTCTCCATTACAAATATCCTCTGCTTGTAAATCCATTTCAATCTCGATATTTCCATCTTTACAAGAAACCTGGGCATGTCTTTCGCGAATATTTTTCTCCTGCTACTTCCAAGAAAAAAGGTTACTCATTCGATTTTGCAAACTTATGAAAGTTTACTCAGAAGTTGCATGGGTGAAGAAGGGTAAAGCAGCGTCCACCGCGAGGTAAGTCGCGGCAAGTCCTCTGGCGAAACATGAACTTCATTCTGAAAGGCGTTTTTACATAAATAAAGAAAAGGAGCACATTCGAGTCATGCTTCTTTATTTAAGAATGCGAAAAGCAAGACGAGAGAAAATATTCTCCATCCGGAAAAACCGAAAAAAATTCATCTCAGCCCTTATTATAAAAAGAAACACGTCGCTATTAACCGGCGCTAGGGCTTCCCTCAGTTATTTCGTATTCTGACTCTAAGAGCTTACAGCCATTCTTGTTGGCGCAGGAAGAGCGTAAAAAATATCTCAAGACGAATCTGATGCCAATTTAAGAGCGAATGAAAGTTTTATGTATGGATTAAAAAATAATAAATCGCGAAATCTTCTTTCAACCTCTTACTTTGAAGATTTGAAAGGCACTTCGAACTTCTCATCAGTCTGAGAGGAAAGAATTTTCTCTCCTTAAGCCGACTTCATATTTTATGGTGACCTTTTAATCATCTCGAACCATTCAAATTTGTTGAGATCGGAATTGTATGGGATTAGGTATTCCCTCGCTGCCAGACATGCCTTTTACATGAAAATACCGCGTCCATTCACTGCCTAGTTGTATGGAATTGAGACAGATCTGAGAGGCGACTTATTGTTAAAATTAATTTAACCGTTTGGAACAAGAGACGGCAATAATGAAGTGAGTCTGACGGAGAACGTGAAATGGCTGTTTCCACTTGATGTTGAGTTCAAATTAAAGCTTGCGATCAAAAGCGCTGTATGTCAAGGTCTACATTCTTTATCCTTCATACTCCTGTTTCTAATGTTAAAGTTGGCTGGAGCGAAATCGTTACGGTATGCGCCATTAGCGTTTGCGGAATTTCCCTACGGATAGGGCTGAAATTTATTTAAAGGAATACATGTGACACACCGTCAGTTATTTATCTTTTATCTCAACGACAAACTTGAAATGCTTCCAATCCAGATATCGGGACTAGTTTTGTGAGGCATACTCTGTTATCTATTTTCACTCGCTTTTTTGTGATTTTTTTGCAATTGAACGAATAATATTCCTCTTAGTAAGGTATAATGAATGAAATATACGACATTACTAATTGCTTCTACATTGACTATAATTAATGAATAATTACCAATCCACTAATTAACACTATAATTAACTTTAAATCATTTTAAAATTGAATTCCATATAGAATGACCGTTCTCATTTGCGTAAAATTGTGTTAATAACCAGAAGAATATATACAACGATTCTGTCGAATCAGAAATAAACTATAAGAATTAAAGTAACGAATATGTTGGAATTAAGCGATATGAGAAAATTAATTTCATTTATTATGTTGACATAGGTTTTATAATGAGCGGAAGAGCATTCCCAGAGTGAAATATTAATTTTCAATACGTTTTCCGAGATAATTATCTCAGTTACAAAGTTTTCGGGTCAAACAAATTTTTTGAGTTTTGGTTATTCGTGAAACTCGGCCTTGTTATGTTTTTTTGACGCAATACGCTGAATTCAAATCCCATTGGTAATGATTACCTAAATATGGAGGATTTGTAGAAGACTATTTTAAATTGTTCATTATTTCGGACAGCCAAAGTGTCGGTCGGTTTAATTTTAACTTAGATTCAAATATAATCATGAGGCAGATACTGTAGAGATTTTAGCACTATCAATGACATATTTATATCTATATAATTTTAAATATATAACATAAATCCTATTATTAAATTTAATTTAAATAACTTCTCATTTTTATTGGTGTAATTATTAATTAATGATTCATTAATTGTCATTTTCCATTAAGTAGCAATACGTACTGAAAACTCAAATCTTTATCTTTTCAAGCCTTCTGTTCGAAGACTTAATTTTAAGAGTATATCAGAATTCAGTCGATGTGTTATACATGCATCTATAGACACCATTAGGAGATAAATGAGTCGGTATATGCGTTAGTAAGTCATGCTTTGGCCAGGAAAGATACCCGCAACATATCTGCTACGTAATAACCTTTTTAGTTTGAAAGTTTGAGTCGAGAAAATACATTAATACAAATATAGTCACAGTATTAAGCCCAGGGTAAGAGTAATTTTACCATTTGATACCCTGAGGGAGTATTATTAACTCAAGTAGCAACACATCATACATCCTTACTCAATTCGCCGGAGATACTTGGTTATATGACAAGAATTATTTAAAAATAGCCCACGAAAACCTCTTGTTATCCCCAGAAAGCAATCACCAAATATTACAGCATTGGCAATAAACATTAAAAGAACGAAGTCCATTTCCCGTCGTAACTTTTTAACTGCCTGCCAATTCAGTCCAAATTATTCTTTTTGATGGGAAACTCCTGAAGATATATGGATCATTAATCTGTTCGGCGGGGGAACTTCCATTGCTATCACTTACATTAAATTATATCGATGTAATGAATTTAGCATTTTCACAAAAAGTGCGCTGCATAGACGAAAAAAGGGGCGTGAGTACAGAGGATTGAGAATAATCAAGAAAAGGATTATGAGAGAGAGAGAAAAAGAGGGTTTAGAAATGAGATGGATATACAAGGCCGAGAGTTAATTAAAACTTTAAAACTACATGGATAGAAAGAGGAGATATTAAAAAGGAAAAGGAGAAAAGGATGAACGAAGAAAGTTGGAAAGAAGAGAAAAGTAGGGGAGGTACACGGAATATAACGACACGGAAGGGAGTTTTTATACCGTAAGAGGGCGGGAGGGGAAGGAAAAACTAAATTTATGAATAGCTGTTTAGACAGGCTGACACTATATTAAATATATAATGACGTGAATGTAGGACGCAACTTGA
Source organism: Pachydiplax longipennis (assembly GCA_036926295.1). NCBI lineage: Eukaryota > Metazoa > Arthropoda > Insecta > Odonata > Libellulidae > Pachydiplax > Pachydiplax longipennis. The sequence goes on from JAVFKF010000012.1 coordinate 27,921,034, forward strand.
GTAAGATTTGACAAGGAGAGCTGCTTCTTATCTAAAATGTGCTCTATTCTCGAAAAAGCAGCACTTAGTATTTTTTGACAAGCATCTGAGTAGCCAGAGGAAATTTGGGGAGGGCCTATTCTCTCGAGGGAAAAAGTGGAATGTTTTGTTTCGGTGACTATTTTATAATTAAGAATTTTAATTGAAAATTTCGCCGTGTTGCTCTCCGGGGTGTTCGGGATTGATCGAGCTTCCAAAGTGCAATGCCCCCAGAAGAAGAGGATAATGTATCGCTAAAGCGACGAAACGGAATGCCAGTATCAATTAGCACTCATCAAGATCAATCAGCACCTTCTACCTCAACCATAATTGCAGGTCTTACTACTCTATCCCCTAAACTCATCCGCGATCACTGATTTTGTTTTAGATCAAATAAATAAGCAAATACTGCCTCCTTTCAAATCCTGAAATAACCTTTTTACCAGTAAATTCTTTTTAATTATTTTTTAGCTATATTTTGATATCCGCTCTGCTTTCTTTCTTGGAAGAAGGATACTTTTCCGTATATAATTCTGAGAAATTACGTATTATTTTACCGTCCGTGAGAACTGAAACTTCAGCTTCAACGTGTCGTAAAAGAATGAAAGTTTCTTTCTTCTACGTCATGTACAGCATTCATTAACATTTTCATAGAGACGATTACATTCACCAATATTCGGATATTCATTGTTAGTTTACAATAATAGGAGAAATTCTTTGTAATTTCAATGGAGTCAGTGAGCGAATATCAAAGGATGCTTACATAGAATAAGATGCCATCCAGCAAAATTAAGAAAGATGGTAAGGATAGACGAGAGTGAAAAATAACGAATTGACTGGGACTGTTTATCCCTCGGTTTCTAAGGTCGCATACTGACACACATACTTAGATTACCATATTTCCCCATTCTTAAAAAGGACTACATATTTGTATAGATTAAAAATGTATTTTGTGGCAATGAAATTTTGAAATTTAAGATAACATCACATTAACCTCAGTATCAGAAGTACTACAAGCTTTTGCACCATCGGGGGTGGAAAAGATGCAAGTACAAAAAATTATCCAAAACTGGCTACAGAAAATAAAACATTTTAAAACCGGTAAAATTTAAAAAATGTCCTAATATATTTACTATTATGATAAATAATGTAGCTGAGATTATACTATAGCAATGAAATTCGAATTTAATAGGATTAAAAGCAGGTTTGGTCTTTATTTATGCTAATCCAAAAGCTGAAAATTGTTCTTATGTTCTAGGAAATTTCTTAAATATCAGAACCTCTACGAGAAGATAGAAAAAAAAGTGCTATGTAAACTCATTTATAATTGCAATCGGGTCACAGCTTTATTCGATACATGCAGCCCAATTCTACGGAAACAATATGAGTACAGCTTTGGCCTAAATCACGCAAGCTGAATACTGACGCAAAGACTCAAGGTATTAAAAAATATCAATTACCATCGCTTGGAAACAGCAAATATTGATTCAGAGATTCCCATTGCTTTAGAGAAATACGGACGTGAAGCTTTATGGATTTGTGTTCAGAGAAGATAAACCTAACTTATATTAGATTAGCCCTTGCATACGCTCAGTTGATTGAGAAGGTCTGCTAATTTCGGCGTGAATATCTTGAGGTCTATCTTCCTCGAGAATGGTGACACTAACGATCGACAAATTACCGCTGTAACAACACTCATGTGTTTGCAGGGTTAATTTCCGAATGCGTCAATTTGATGACCCATTCATTGGCGATTCCGTTCGTCAGAGGTTTCATCCTCCCATCACACGAACTTGTGGTTTCGGATTTCCTGGCTCTTTAACCAGCGGAATACATTTACATAGAGGTCTATGCGGAAATCTAGATTCTTATTCTGAGAGTATTGATTCTATGCGGGTAAATATACCTCCTATTTCACCAAATTCCATACTATGAAGAAGATAATTATTCACATATCTCATTATGTCCCTTTATGACGGAAATGACTAAATGCGGATTTAGACCTTCCTCCTTCCAAATTAACATGTCAAATTTACACTAAAAAGCTTATAAAGTGGCTCATTTTAAATAATAACCTTCTGATAGGTAAGATTTTATATTTCAGTAATAACTGATGCTTATATATTGTCGAATTTTGTCTACATAAAAGAATTTATTCAAATCTTAATCTCGTGATTTAGCAGCCTATACCTTTGTTGTTTTATCATTCATGCATAAAGAAAGACGGAGAAATCTAGACAGACTAGCACGAGTGATTAATTTATAATTTGCGCATCTTGTTTTACACAGCAACGTAGTTGGCGTTCCCTCGCGCGTGGGCGGCCGCGAAATAACTTTTTATGTACTGCCCAATTAATTTTAGAGGAGCCCTTACTTACAGAAAATATTGAGCTTTTCACTTAAGTTTTAATAAATGCATTTATGATTTTTCATGTGATATGGTGAGATTACATTGTTCATTTCTTCATCTATATGAATAAAATTAAAAATATACGTAACCTAAAGCTCTTTGTGGCCTCAGTAATTTTCTTTATGTTCTAAGATGGATAAATTGATTGAAATATGCGTATAATTTATAAATTTCTTTGGGACGACCACAAATTTGTCGAAATCCAGTCTAAGATGGAAGACAATTCAAAAAAGAACGCTAAAAAAAACTAAAAAAGCGTGAAAATAAACATTGTCAAATGATTAAAATGTTCGGTCCGAAACTAGTCGAATCTTGAAGCCATTGCTTACTTCATTAGCGCAATTTTATAAGTTGGCGATCCACTCGATAATTAATTACTTATTAGATTAGATAGAAAATTACAAAGAAAATCTATGAATAAGGCTGAAATCACGACTTTCATAGATCTAAAAAACTAACCCCACTTCAATTTGCAGTCTCAGAGTAATTGTGTCAAGGAGAAAGATAATTTAAGAAAGGTCGCATATCCACATTTTCTTTAAAGGAAACTCAAGTAAGAAAGGAAATTTCAGTCAAATGTCGCAATTTCTGCCGGTGATACCACACTAAGCAAAAATGGAAGGGACAAGAGACGTTGCCGTGCCTTTCACCAAAGATTCAAAAACGAGGAAAAATTTCCTCTTCCCCAGCTGGCCTTTTATCATCGACCCCTCGGCGAGGAGACTCCCTAAACTGACATGTGGGAAAGGGACAACCGAATGCTAAAACCCTACCGATCGTAGAGAGAACGTCCAAACCTACACGTCAAACGTTATTGGCCCCTATTCCAAGCAAATTTTCTCTCTCCTCTTAAGATCTCAGCCATCCTAACGCTAACCATTTCTCAGGGAAGTTACTTCAGATGAAACTGAATCGAATTCACTCCTTCCCCTGGCGTGTTTCCAGTTCCACCACGAGCGAAATGCATCCATTTAGGTTGAGTTGTGGGCGAAAATGCTACTTCCGTTTTATGGCTGGCAATCTTATGAGAGCGATAACAGAGATTATCTTAAAATTCAATAACGTTTGAAATATTTCGATGAGTTTAGGATTGACTTCTTTATCAGGTGAGCAAAAACGCAAGATAAAACAATTATGAATATATAAATTCTACTACTCTCATGGACAAACTCTCATTGAGATCTTCATAAAGGGATTTTTCTTATAATCATGATATAGTAATGGTATTGATAATAATGATACAACGACTTTAATGAGACTAATAAGGCTCTCCTTACATTTAATCCTTCGTCATATAAATTTTTTTATGAAAGGCTGCTTGAAAACGCTATGAAAAGGACTACCTCTTCGGGAGTATGCTCAGACGGCATGGAGAAACATTTAAATTTTTCACTAAAAAAGACTCAAGATAAAATTAAAACAAAATTTCCTTACTTTGAGCAGTTAGACAGATTTTCTTGAGGCTTTCATTGTTTCATTAAGGAAAATAATATTGACCTTTCCAGAGCTTAAAGTGCGACAAGAAAAACTCAGTGGACAAAATAATTACTTTAAGCATAAAAAGTTAACCTTAGTGTTGGCTGAAGCAGGAACCGGCTCTTCTGAATCTCGCATGATAAAATCGTTAACTGTCCAATCAGCTGATGTTATCTGGGAAACATCACTCAACCTTACAGAGATTTGTATTTGATGGTGGATTTCAATCTCTGACAGCTCGTGGACTAATGAAAACAACCGAACCGAGGCTGTGTGATCTGATGACCACTCAATTCCTAACTAGTATTACCTGCATATTTTTCGATATTGCCTTCTGAAATCCTCATCACAGTTTCTAGTTATCAATAGGCAAGAAAGATAGGATAAGGTTAGACAGTTAGCCTGTATCAGAACATTAACAAAATCGGTATGAAAAAAAGTTAATTTAAGTATTTAAGCTTTGGTCACTGAACAAAAAATGTTTTCTATTCTATAACGAAAAATATTTGCTATCTATTCTAAAAGGGAAACAAAGTGAGAATATATCGGCATGAATGGGACTCGAACCTCGGCCTTCTACTTTCCATGAGAGACCTCCATCCTATTCAAAGTCATTTCCGTCTCACTCGAGAATACTTTTCTCTATTATCTTCTGGAGATGAAGAGAATTTTACGGATAGACCTTTTCCAGTAGATACTTGCAGACGAATGGTATCTTTAACATGGGTTAAAATCTCGCAAATACACACTCATTTATTTTCTTTCCATAAAATAAAAAATTTAAACCAAGAAAAGAGAGAACTAAAGCTTTGGATTCCCTGTGTTCTGTCTATTTTTAATCAAATGATGAGGTACATCTGGCCAATAATTCCACGGCCCAAATCAAAAAATTTACCAGCTCAAATCATTCACGTTCGAAGGAGGAAAAATCCCTGCAAAAATGTTTCCTATATGAAATCCCTGAAAATTAATGAACTTCGAAATAAAATGTATGTAACTAAAAACATTTTTAATTAGTCTGATTGGAAATGCATTTGCGGCATTACATTCGACATGGTCATAAGAAAGTACAGTTTTCAGTCATGAAGCGAGAGCTAAAATGACTCAAAATGTTCCGCTTACATTTCCGGTGTAATTTACGATGTAACTATATAAAGTCGTCATTAATCCTTACGACAACAACTCTGAAAACGAACAGCGGGGAGACATATGAAACAGTGCGGAATATACTTTGGTGTTTAGCCGGAGTGAGATTAAGAACTAATTCCTAATGGAAAAGCTCTATATGGCGCATAATGAATATGAAGGTATCGTTTTAATATGCTCGTGATAAATTGCCTGCTTATCCCATAAGCAGGAAAGACGCAGTAAGCCACTTTGGCTAGCCAGGACAATTCTAAGGGTAAGACACACTATTATAGAAATGAATGTGTCGAAAACAACGCAAAATAAGAGTGGACTTCACAATTTAGCCTTACGAATAAATTTTTGCGTGTACCCAAATGAATTCGTGCTAGTGATAAGAAAAACGTGGAAGGCAACGCTTGAACCGTTAATTCAGGATATTTAGGAGGAATTTCTCGTCGCATTACAAAATGAATCGCATGATTAAGGCCTGATGCAATAAAGTCTGCAGTTAGGCGTCAACTAAAGAGAAGAGTATGTGCCTGTCGACCCTCCTTAATTACATTTCCACCACGAGCAGTTAGCGATACCGATCACAGCGTAAAGTATTCAAGCAATTTCACTAAAACCATTTATTCGGGGAAACTGATGGATGATCTTGCCCGGGTCACGCTGGAGATTAAAGATTCATCAAGGGAATGCGACACGGAAATCATACGATCTCAATAATGCGGGTGCAATGAGGAGGTGATACTCATTTTGAAGGTTCCACCGTAAAGGCCACCCGCGCGCTTGGAAATTTAGGATTCAGGGAATTTTCGGTGTCTCCTTCGGAAAAAAATGGGGGTTCCGCCATTGTTTTTCCAATCTGATATCTATAGGAGCAATTTCTCAGCAGCGACGGATCGAAAGTACTTCTTTCTTCGTGGCAGCCCAAGAAGATGACAGAGACAAGTGGCACCAGGAACGGTTTCAAATGTGTGGCCGCTCTGAGGCGAGATAAAAATGCCACGACGCCCGAAAAACGCCTAATTCATCTGTTACAACGCTTCTGCGCTTGGAATCCATTTCAAAGTGACTCGAGGGAATTCATTAACAGAGTAGCCACATATTTACTTCAGGTGTATCACTTGTTCTTCTTTGTATTATATTATCTCCTCATTTTGTGACGCAGTTTCCTAAGACAGCATATATAAAACAGTGAATTTTATGAAGGTGATCTTCGACGATGATTAATAAATTGTTTAAGTAAATGAAATTGGAAGTTAGAGACTCCCGATTTTGGTGAAAATGGGTCCAGGTTCGATTCCCGGTGGGAGCCCATACACGAAATGTATGTATGAAAAAGCTGTCAGAGCACTTATAATATTACTACTACTACGAAATTAGAAATTAAGCAAAGTTAATAAAACAAATTTTATACACAGAAAATTAATCCTAAGGGAAAGTAAGTTACAATCGATATTACGTACCGCTAACTCGGCTGATCCCGCAATTGATATCACATCAAAGAGACATTGGTGAAGAATAATCCTTTGACAGACTCGATTCTCCACAAAGGATACACGATGACATTAAATAAAATTAACAATTTTGCTTTCGGTATTAACAATCACAATGATTATCACAAATACTAAACTAAATTTAAGAACGTCAAGATGAATTTTCGCTATCAATGCGAAATATACAGGCTCAAAATGCAAACGTTTCTCAGTACACATTTTATTTCCATGAGTAAACAAACATTGTAATGACTCCACTCTAATAGCCGGTTCTCTTACAATTTAAAACGGTTAAAACTTAAAAATTTTCAGATATTAGTAATCAAAATACTATTTTCTCGACCCATGCGTAGCGAATTTCATATATTTCTAGATAAAAGGCAATTAAATACTTTCAACGGATCTGAGGCAGACTTGGAAACACGACAAGATATATAAAAGGGCCACAAACCAATCTAGTCCTTCCGAATTTCCGAAGTAGTTACCAACGCTATACATCTTATCGTCGCCGTTCCAAGGATTCTTTCAGATTCTTTCGAGAGACTCGAGAACTGCTCGACAGTTTAGCAATGTTTCTCCCTCGACTATTACTAACAGTATCGGATTTTTCTCCTATGAAAGAAGGTCCGAAGAACTTTCTTACTAATCCAAAAGTTTTTCGTCGAAAGGAAAGAGGGAAAGATTTTTTCCGATTCGTTTTTCGAGCGCACAAATGTAAAGAGTGTATCACTATTGAGATCTAGAGAATAAAATTCTCTTTCAAACATTTCCGTGCTCTTATATGCTGATAAATAAAAAAAATCAGAATTACATTATGTTCTATCAAAAAGGACGAAATTGACACTGAACCCAATCCCAAAAAAATATTTCTCTCAGATTGGAATATTATGGAAAGAAGAATTTTGATATATAAACTAGTAAATTATTCCAAGGTGATAATAATAATCGTCTTTATTTCAGGGCAAGATTGAGACTTACAAGTCTCTTCTTAAATCTGTCCCTAATAAAGGTAGAGGAAACCATAAAAATTTTACTTGTTCCGTAATCAAAATTGGCCATATTTAAAAAGTTCCTTCTTAATTTTAAAAATGTTGTCTTTCATGGAAAATTCAGCCGATAAATGTAAGATGGTACTGAAATTAAAGTGTCTAAACAAACTACAGTGAAAGTCAAGCATGCAACGAAATACAAATAAAATAAAGCTATGCTGTAGTATGACGGTAAATTATTAAGGATCTGTTGCGTTAATACAAATGATTAACGATTAAAATCCTGCGATCCTATATTACTCGTTTTTACGGATAAATTTTGTAGTTTATATTTCATGAAATCCTTTTGATAACGAAAGGAAAGGTCGGTCCTCTGGAATTTGTTTAAGCGTGTTTTATCGTATTTTATTTATGGAATTTTTCGATTTAAATAGAAAATCTAGCCATAAATTAACACATATATACGCATTCAAATTTTAAAATGAAGTGACTAGAGATGGAATTGCAATGGAAAAGAGGAGATATATTCAGCTCTAAGTACAGAAATAAATCTTATTTGAAGTGACCAATAACAATACCAATGTGGTTATTCTAGTTAAAGTTTTAGAGCAAAAGTGGCAATAAACATTGGTAATCCACTTTTTATGGACTACTTATGATCTTCGAATGAATTTGTAATCCTTCTCAGGTTTAAAATAAAGTACTTTCATTGCAAAATGGGATTTAATATAAATCGGAGAGTATGAACCAACCCACGAATCGATCAATCAAGCTTAAACCGAACGGATATTTCAGCTCTCCTTCGAACAAAGAATGTCCTCACTCCTATCTCCTCTAGAGAGAAATTGATTCGACGAGACTCTGTAGAATGGAAACCCTTTTAGAATGCACTCTATCCTATGGATCGTAATTTAGTTTCCCCTCTTAATCTATTTATAAAATAAGATCCAAACGTAGAGCTAATTACTAACCTACTACTAAACCATTTCATTGCTGATCCAAAGTTGTACATTTTTGGGAATCCTTAAATTACTTCTAGACATTTGTCGATTCTATCTCATTATTTTCATTAATTTTTAATACTACTGACAAGGGTACAGAGAATAAGCTGAGGGAAGAGTTGATTTTTCAGTATCTATTGACTGATCTTCATTATAAAACGAAACATATTATGGATGTATATTAATCAGTTAATTTAATTCTAACAATGGGTAAATTTAACCTTGCAATCGTCGGAGACAGATATATATTTAATAAAATTAATCAAAATTCTTTTGTAGCTGCTTGATACCCATGAAGTTATTTTAAACGCGACTGTAACACTACATCAACTTATGTATAAAATGATGACGATATTTTAGAAATGAAATGAAATATCCACCTTATATCTCATACCTGAGTGAGAATAGAGAAATAAATTTAATTTATAGGAATAATTATATATAATGAAAGGTCTTTATTTGGGCGAGGTTGAGACTAAAAAGTCTCTTCTTACGTCTAACCCTTGCATCTGCAATCTTGCATCATCACCCTAATCTATATCATAGATATGGCAGCTTGAAAGGGAGTAAAAATTTTTTATTCATAGGTATCCGGAGGAAATCCTACGAATTAATATCTTTCAAAGGAATCATATTATTTTAGATTATTACAAAGAACTAATTGATGTCATATCATAGCAATTCTGTTTTCATCCAATGGAGAGAGTCAAATGAAATCAAACGGTGTAGGAAGCCATAAAAATTTATCAAATGACAGTGAAGAGGCGTTATTATTTCAGCCAATTAAACTACTCTAATAGTAGTTACGATGTTTCACCTACAACTACCGGCGATATAAACAGAGCCTATTACTAAAACCTTAATAAGGAAACTGTTATCATCTTTACATTGATTACATACAAATTAAGTACATAGATCACATTCGTAGTGACTACATAAGAGGAAAAAGCCTTTTGCCGCATACATTTTCTAATTTTTCTCGGAAAAGAGAGGCGAGAAAAGCGAATGATTAATCCAAATTTGGAAAAACAAGATATTCATCAAAGACTAGAGAAAAAGTAATGACAAAAAGCATATTTTCTGTTTAAATTACAATGTGCGAGAGAAAATACATGATTGTAAAACTCGAGAGTAAATCCGTCCCAGTTAATGGAAAATTTACTGAATAGAGTTTCCCGTGGCGATATAAACCTGATGGAACTGGTAGAGGGAGAGAGAAACGCATGCGAAAATAAGCCATCAAAAGCTTCGCAGTCTTCACGATTCAAAAGATTACATCATTCCCCAATTAGCGAACACGGAATTAGATGTAACAACACTGCTGCCTCCGCACTTTCTAGTCTTTTGGAGCGCGACCGAAATTTTGGAAAGATCAATGACGGCGAGGCTGAGGGTTAAAATCAGATAAAATTCTAAAAAAAACAACGTATATCATTACTGAGAGAAACCCTTTATGAGGCACATTACAAACACCCTCCGCTTCGTTAAAAGGTGTCGCGTGATTTTGGTGAAAAGAACGTCACGTAATGCGCAAAATCTTTCCATAATAAAACACGGCGATTAGATAGAGGTCGGGAGACGCATATCCTTTGAGCACGAGCGACCTCAGGTAGCGACTTCGCAGTCGTTACAGATTGCGCTCCGAAATTAAAGCGGGATTTATTCGGGTCGAGTCGTGCAAAACCCAGTGACCCCCATTTATATGTATCTCCATTGAAAAATAAAAGTGAAAGGAGCGGAGCGAAATTTTCCGTTCGTTTCTTGTTGTGACGAAGAGAATCGACCTTCGGCAAATGATACCTTGGATAACCTTCATATTTTTAATCCATCGTTCACTGTGGGCAAAAAAGTGATCCTGACGACCCGCTTTCTCCAAGGCAAAGTGTGGATAAATCGACGGGAAGGAAGTAATGATCCACTAGGAGCCGCGAAACCGTTCATCTCAAAATGCGACGGCTCAAAGAGCGATCTTCATAAGCAATGCGGTGTTTCATGAATGTCCATACCTGTTTGATATTCAGATGCATCCAGCGGAGCGGATGGACCACACTGCCGTGACCGAAATTGATCTCAGATGCTATGGCTCCTTTGGTAGATAAAAAAACCCGTGCTCCAGATCTGTAAAGCAGATGAAATTACCTTCGTTAGGGAGGTGAGTAACACATTAAATAAAAATTACCTTAAATATGTTGCTGAAAAACAAAATTATATAAAACTATATGATTTTACACTTATGTAATTATCATCTATATTCATATACATATTAGGTATTATATTTATACTTTAATTAGCATATTTTACTTCAAGTAGTAAAATTTTGAACTTGGCATGGGACTTACAACGTCTTGTCTTTTAAGTGAAACTTCTAATTGCCAAGAAAATCCGGAAAAATTTGATGCATCACAACTTTACCGAACACTTTCCGAGGCAGAAGGAAATTTATTTGGTTAGATTTTTGAAGACGGAATTCCCAAAGTATAAATTTGGAAGAAGGGAATGATTCCTAAAATATCGCATTTACAAAGGATATCTTTTCAGCGTGGGGTGGTTGTTAAAGTAAATTTAGAGTAGTAAACAAAATTCCAAATAATTTGTTGGGACGGCATCAGAATCTTCAAGCAAGACCGCACATGCTCGTAAACGCCCTCTAAATGAAAATCCGGAGACGAAAAACCTAGGAAATGTATCATTCAGGTTCAAACTGAATGTGAGCAGATTGAGGAAGTGATAAATGGAGAAAGGAAGCAGAAAGGAAAGATAAAGATATCACCAAATGAAAACAGGAGACTGGCGCGTGAACGATAGCGATAAAAAATTGCGAAGATCCATTCTGAATGATGAATTTCTTCGTAGCGAATATATATCCACGCTGAAATAGAATACTGCGTTAACATTAGCGTCTCGAAGATCGATTCTGCAAGAGGGATAATGGGAGAAAAAATTTCGGGAGACCTTTCTCTTCGATGAAGACAGAGATCGACCCAGAGCGGAATCCATTCGCAAAGGTCGTATCCGAGCGGAATTTTGGACAGTTACCCCGAGTTAAGAGTGTCCCCAATCTTTTCCGTCATCTATTAGCATATATTTCTCGCCATTAGTGAGCTACTCCCGTTCTAACCGGCTACTCACGCAATCTTCTCTCTTTCTCGGGGTTTCATTATCACCGGAGTCTTAAACGTACTTTTTGCGAATCTCGCCATTGAGAAGTAGGCGGGAATGAAAAAGGGGATACGGGCAGAAAATACGAGTCTACGAGAGATGGTTTGAGAGGACGTATTCAGTTATTTGGAGCAAAAGCTTTTAAGGGAACTGGGAAAGGTTGGAGCGACAACAGGAAGTTGTCGATGGATCTGATTCCAGTATCCACGAAGAGTGAGGAATGGATCAGTCGGACGTGCTTTCCAGCGAATCCGAAGAGTAAAAACACTCGAAATGGTACGAAAGGGATCGTATTAAGGATCTCTAGGGTTCCAACTTCAGTATTTGATCAATGAAATGTGATACGAAACTAGGAGGAAATACAAACAACTGAGATAGCATTGCTATTGACGATGTTAGTACACCTTCTAGCCTCTTTGGCTGTGTTCTAACATGGTTTGAAAGTTACTTTGACCAAGCTTTCCGACTACTTGGTGGATCGATTTATCTCAGGAAAAGATCACGTGTGGGAGTAAAATTCTCAACAGCTGCTGTTAACACAATATATTCCAATATTTTTCTGTTTTCTTCCATATGATTGATTATATATTTGACATTTGATTAAAAGTACCATTAGTACTAAATGAGAGATATCTCTTTCGATTCTGTCTTTTGTTTTCATTCCAAGAGTAGCAATAGAATGTCTTTTTCAATATTCAACGAAAGGTAATGTTTACATAAGGTTGTTTCAAAATACGGGATTTCTAAAATTATCTTTGCAGAGACCGTATTCACATTCTGCCACCGAATGTGTATTAATTATTCAAAGTGTTGAGGCAACATTTGATGAAACTGGTATTGTTTCTCATTCACATAATATAGCTAACGATTTTCGATTAATACTTTATTACTATTGGTTCAGCTCTTCAATAACTTTCACTCAAACTGAGGAGAATAAGCAATGAGCATAAGGCAAATAACATTGCGAACTAGGATGAGATAGAAATGTAACCACTAATCTTCTTGAAGCAAACAGTAACAAATCGAAGACAAAAATTCTTAGAATGTGGTAATCAGCATTAGAGGAAGATTTCCCTTACGCAAACCGAGAAAGTCATCTCCTAAAAAAAGAAATATCCATAAAGACGTTGCGCCATTCGAGAGATGAAGCTTTTCAGAAAGAAAAAAGGGTAGAATTATCCACTCGTAAAAGAACGCACAAGAAAGATGGGCGCAGGGGGGGAAGAAAAACTGCAGCAAAAAGAGAAATGCGTGCTGGGATGAATCTCACATCTTGTGTTTGCCTTTCCGCCGAAACAAAGAGAGAATTACACTCCAAAAAAATCTGTCGACGCCAAGGGCTGAGGGATTGCGAAGGAAAAAAAATCCACCCACCCGCTTTTCATTTCGATTTGCTCTTACGCATGTTTCGCATGACTAGCACGCACGCTGCGCTTTTTATCGCTGCACCGTTACAGCGGAATAAAAAACACACGAGGCCGGAAGCAAAATCGATGCCTTAATGGGAATAGTTCGAAAAGTAAAGAGGAAAAAACGTCCAATCCCAACAGCGACCTGTTTTGCAATCGCCCTAGAAAACTTTTTTCTCGTCGGGCCCTAGACCGATGCCTTGGGGTACAGCGCGAGAAAGGGCGGCGTCTGATGGACGCAAAAAACTTTTATCAAGATTCTCTGCGGAAGAATAAAAAGATATCAAAATCAACGGCAGATCTGCGCTCGGGAAGTCAAGTGAGGGGATTATGGGGATACAATAGCGGCTCGACAACGTGGCGACAATGAGCGGCATTGTACGTATTGTTCCGTATCCGACGCCGCAACCGCTGGTATCTCGCTGCAAATTGAAATGGTGGGAGTAAAACGACGTGCCGTACGAAAGAAGTGAGCGCGAAACCCTTGCGACGACGTTTAATGCTGAATAATAATTCGGAGAAAGGATTTTCGGAATGACATGGAAAAAGAGATTATTTTAGTCGTTCGGGTAAAGCGCTGGAGAAATCTACTGTGAAGATGGTTCCGCCATATTCATTCTATACTCTATGAATGGAGGAAAGACGCCAAGGGTTTCCGGTAGTAAGAAAAAGGTGGGAATGAAAGGAGAAATTGAGCGTTAAGAAACTGCTGGAGATAAGGTCCTCTCTTTCACCTTTAATCCAAATTGAATGGAGGTTTTCATGCGTCTATTAAGAAATCTCTGACTCCCTTACTTTCTTTATAAAGACTGAGAAACTGTGAGCAAAAATTGTGTGCTTACGTTGAAGTAGCTATTGAAAAAAAATTAGTGGAAGATTTTTTGTGTGTTTTGAAAAATATTAAGTAGATAAATAGTAATTTTATTCTTTTACCTGCAAACTGCAGCAAATATATTGTAAGAATTTTTAATATGAAGTTAAATTAAATTAAAATTTTGAATTTTTCGACTAAATTAAAATTTTGAATTTTTCGACTAAATTAAAATTTTGAATTTTTCCATCCACCCATTAATTGTTAAAGAAATGTACTATTTCCTTTATTAAATACAGATTATAATTCAACTGATTTTTATAGAAGATGATTTTGCTAGGATCCTGAAGTACAGCATGAAGGAGCCAAAATACAAAGAGGTATTTGAGTACCAATAAATAGAGAATTGGGTGCATTCAGAAAAAGGAGTTAAGAAACAAGGAAGATAATAAAGTATAGAAATAGAGATTAAGCAGAAAAAGATTTGACCCTCATAACCACATCGCATTAACGGAAGCAGTTCCTTTTCTAAATGTGATTCGTTTCGATGACTCTGCGAGGCAAATGGATTCTCTTCTAAGGTGTCACCCTATTTCACCTCAAGTCACTAAAGTATTATACATACATACTGTCTTATTCTACTTAATAATATAATACTTAATAATATTCTACTTATTCTACTTAATTCAAATGAGAGAAATGATGAGAAGAATATATTCATGCATGCATTGAGGTTATTACAACACAATCAATAAACTAAATTCATCATTCGATATTTATTGAATTCGTAGCTAATCATTTGCCTTATTTTAAATTTTTGTTAATAATACTTATCATGTTTAGAGAAATTTTCTCCTTGATATGTTTTTTGAAATAGATTAGCTATTGTCTATCAGCATACCTTACATTCATTTTAAAATGAAAACTCATAACTAAAGAGATAAAAGTCTCATTCCAAATATCAGCTATCGGATTTTAAGTATGATAAATATCCTGAGAGATATTTATTTGCTATAATTCTCTAACGCGATATTCTTCCATACGCTAAAAAGCAGAAATCCACATTAATAACATTTAATGTACTATCTACTAGTATGTGATAAGTCAGATGCAGTGATTTCTGATGAAACTCGTAATGGAATTCCCTTAAAATATTATTTATCCTTTTGATCTTGCTTAAAAATAATTTTCAACGAAATATAGTCTGGACGGGAAAATGAATGAGAAATATCTGGAAAAAATTGAACTATTCGACTGATTTTTGTACGGAAAAGTTAAAACCATCAGCTAGGAAACTCATAATTTGTAAATGCAGAAAAGTCTCTAATTTGGGATGGCTGTAAGTTTGTTGGCTAAGTATAATTAAGTTGAAACCATTTTATATGGTTAAAAAAAAGATTGAAGTTAGCATGGGAAATAGCTAGGATGAAAATAAGTTCTGATCCCTGAAAATGAAGTGATGAAGGTCTGACACTGATGAGACATACACATAAAGATAATTGCTTGTCTTGTGCATATTCGGAAGCGGTATGCATTCATTCAAAAGTGAGATTAAAAGCAGTAAGGATGAGGTCTGGGTGTCCAATTTATGTTTTGAATGAGTAATCATTTGAGAAAGGACAAAAGACGGGTATTCTGGATGCAGGAACGGTGACGGAATGTGAGCCTTATGTTATTCAGATGACATTTCATCAACTTTTGAAGGATCACTCGGCTTAGAGGAGGACCAGATGAAAGCTCGCATGACTTTTCCTGTCAGAAGGCCAATGAGTGTAATACGTTGGGAAGAGAGGTCCGTGAAACATCCTATACATTAAAATGTACTCCATTCGAATCTTTTAAATTATGAAAATGACATTTCCACAATTCAGAGAGAACGAGATGTCACGTTTCGAATGAGGCACTATTCTCTAGGAGGAACAAGGAATTATGTCTTGACATTTTTAAGTAAACGCTGCTAGTTTGCTTAGCCAAAAATGGAAAGAATGAACTTTAACTTCCTTCTGAGAGAAAAAGAAACTCACTAAGTTTTACTCGAATCTGGCCCACAGCATCATTTTAATAAGAAAGCAGTTTGTTTCTTTCTTATTAGGCAAGTTCATCGATGCAGCTTACTCATATTTCATTATCTTTCTCTATATTAAAGAAATATTAAAATTTTTCTCACTATATAACGAAAATTTCACTATTTTTACTTGAAAAAAATAAATGTAATGCAAAGCAGAGTTTACGTATATGTTTGAAAGTTTGGGGCCAAAATCTATGGGGCCCCAAATTAAGGTTTATGATAAACCTTCTCTGGCCTCTTTTACACATTCTATCAGAATGTGCGCTATTCTATCTAGTCATGTCCTGAGCAGAAATATTTATAGCCGATAATTTAATATTGTTCCCAATATTATGTTTGTTGTAGATGGCAGTGAGAGATATAAGAACAGACCTATGGAAATACTTAATCACTTCCAGGTAAATAACATTTACAATCTCAAATTTATACAATAACATTACAGGAACACAACCAAAGCTTTTTATTTAAAAATAATGCTCATTCCACAAAATTTTCACAAAGTTTGGTTATTAATGAAATTTAAATTATGCTACCCTTATATTTAAACATTTTTTATTCGACTCTCTTTTCTATAGCGAAATTTCATCTTCTAGTTGCCTCAATTATGTCGAAATCACTCTTCCATCTTTCTATATTCGTAGGGACAGGTAATTTGGAGGGAATGGAATAGCCTAGGGCATCTCTTCATTTAAATTCAGCCCTTATATAGGGTGAGACTCTCAGTTTCACCCGATTAAGTCGTTTGATCCCCTCACCCTCTGAATAGTCTCGCAGCAACTTCTTTCTTTTCAATAAGCTTAAGCTACTTCTTTGGAGGAAACCTATTTCACGATTTGGAAATACCCAAAGGACTCTGGCTTTGAGTCTTTCGGATATACTGCGGACTTGAAATAGTATTAGGCCTTCTTAAGAACTCCATTCTACTAAGTATATTACGAGTTTTCCGTAGAGATGGAATAAGGATGGAGAATATGGTAGGACTCGTATTTCAATAAGGATGTGTATTATAAGATATTTTCATCACTTGATTCTAATTTTCAGTAACATTGTAACATAAATCCATTATATAATTTGTAAATTAGCGAGATTTACTGAATTCGAGATTTAAACGCGTTACGTCGGGGTAAATTGTGCAATTATAATTTTCATCTTGTGTTTTCATAGTATATATTTAGGGTATTGATTATGGGCCTTGGAAATAATTTCACTACTATATAAACAATCTAAAGCAAGAAATTTCCCTGATACTTTGCTACATTGTAAGCCTACAATCTTAATGCATAGCAGTTAGCCATGAGGTTAGGATTTAAACGTCACTGAATTTATTAGCGAATTTAACCGTCATTTAAACTACCAGTTAATGCTTAGAAATCGACTATAATGCAGTGTACTGGAGTTAACTTTAAGGTTACAGTAAACCTCCAGGGTAACTGTTAATCGAAATACTTCTCATAAAGGTCCCAATTAAACACGAATAAAATGATATAAGACGATGCTAATGATAGTGGGAGCTTTCAGAATATCCGGTGCTGTAATAAAAAGATCGTCACTTTGTTTAATGAACTACAAACTGCTCACGTTGAATTGGGCATATTCAGCACTCAGTTAATAATCCGCTCACATACGCTCAGCTGCGTATTACTTGGGAAGCCGTCGGGTGTTACTAGCACTCAAAGGTTTTCTATTTTTTAAGGCGGTGCATCAGCGACCTCTTTCCGAGCCTTGGGCAGTAGAGCAGAGGATTTAGGAAGCTGTGATACTCTAGAGCCCACTGAATTTCCGCATGGACCATTTTTAAAAAGGAAGGAGGGGAGATGAGAGTCCGCTAACCTAAACTTTTCGCCCCCCGAGCGATGGTTTCGGTTGAGGTTCAATTTGGCGGTTCCTTAGCAAAGTTGTGCCCGGGGCACGTAACCCATCTGCCGGCGAAAAAACCAACATCATCCTATACTAAATGCAGTAAGCTACCGGGGGTGAAATTAATTTGGCGGAAGTTCGTGAAAGAAAAGTCGAACCACCAATTAAAAAGTTTTTTCGAGTACCGAAGGGTTCTTATGGCAAAAATGAGGCGTGTTACTAGGTGAATCACTCTTTAATTCACGATATTTCATTGATTTATCACTGATATCTCCGGGTGTAGATACTAAACATCCCATTGCGTCAGATAGCCATGCAAAGGTATAGAGAAAATTCCCCTCCAGCTTGAATCATACCTTCACACACTTATTAAAATCCAAGGTTAAACGGAAATGAAAAATGTGGGCCATGCAAAAATAATACTTCAACCTTTTCTAAATGACCCTATTTACCGTTTTCTTATCATTCATTCTGAATCACTTGAACTGGGAATAAAAATCGTGTGGTACAGTGTTGCCATGCATTATCGTGGGATCGGTTGATAATTACCTTGCAGCTTAAACTCTATTGCAGGCCTCGTTGTATATTAATTATTATCCCAAGTGATTCTTGCCCTTTTGCTTTCGTATATGTTTGGGTTTTCAAGCTCACGCACGAACGTGAAAAGGTAAAACAGCTTTTCCTTAATTTTATTCATATTTATGGTGTTATCTTTGACCTGAATTCGGAAAATAATATCTACACTATGACCTTTATCTTGAATAATAATTTTAATTTATATAAAGATAATTAATCGCAATTAAAGATTCACCGTTATCAACAAAAACTTTTCGTAGCAACAAAAATCTCTTTGGAAGAAATTCTCTCAGGCCGTAATTTCGCTGACTGAAGTTTTGAGTTATCGAGGACATGTAAATTTCTCATAAAATTCATTTATTATTAATTAATCAACAAATACTCATTAATATTCCTGTTGATGACAGTCCTTTCGTGGGAGAGCTTTACGTAGTTCGTATGAATGTATGTATGCAGAAATGCACTTTGAACATATTTTTTACCATTAGTTTTATCCTAACACAAAGGTAAAAAATTGAAAGTAATGTCATTGCAACTATAGGACGCTCCCATGTGATTTCATGATATAAATATACAATAGAGAATTAATGATAGACATTCATTAAGGGGTGGTTTAGCCTAAGTGGATCTCTCTTTTACTCTGACCTTGTATATCGACATAAATTATAAAATTATTAAACGAGACAAACAAAATTCAGTAAAAACAATTCACATAATAAATAGAGAATAATTTGCGGAAAATATTAACAATAATAACTGGAAATTCAATAGAGTTCCGTGATTGCAATTATTCAAATCTCTACGAAATTGAGTGTATTTTTCACCGATGCACTAATGTAAATATAACCGAGAATTTTCAATATTCCATTTTGGGTAAATAACTCGTTGAAGGAAAAGAGTATTGCAGAGGTTTAGTGCACGTGGCCCGGGGGCTGTATGAGGTCCTTAACTGGTTTTTATGCTGTCCGCAGCTCATATTGTGTTTATAGGGGGACTCACACACAGAGTGACGAAATGAAACTTTATGTTCAAAATATCTGCGCGATGAAAGCATTTTAAGCGATGTATGACCTAAGTATGACATCAGCAGGAAGGGAGCGGTGAAATATATGAAGATGAGCTTTCAACCAACTGTTCAATTTTTGAGTTAAGTTATAGAAACTTATGCATTGCTAAATTTAACCAACTATTGATTTTTGTGACTTAGTTACTTTATAGTATGCTTTTAGTGTGAAAAGTCATTCAGACACACGTACTGGTTTATTTACTAATTTTTTTGTAAGTGCGACACGAAAACAACGTGAAAAATATTTCTTGTACAGCCCCTTGATTGGCAAAGGTAACGCATGCAAGGTGGTTGAATCGAAATATGTGAACCGGCAACCTGGAACACTTTCATTTAAGTTTCTAATTTAGCACTCACCGCAGTTTAAAACCAGAAACATCAAGTAACTTTTATCCTTCAAAATCCGGCGCTAAATACAATATTTTATTTAGTATCTCTTCGTTATTCATCCTCTTACATTCCATCCGGTAGAGTGCTTTTTCGGTGACAAAAACCCGGAAATAGAAATTTACTGATACACCTCTTAAAATATTGATTTTTAGTGTCCTCGAGAATGTTAAGAGAAAACTCTCACGAGCTACGCATAAAAGTTTTTTCGCGGTTCATTGGCGTATGAGCCTAAGATAGTAAATAAGGCAATCCACTGCAGCACTCTATACGGAGACTATTTTAACACCATGGCGCTGTCTGAATAACTTGCGCGGAACGACGGAATTATACGAGAAAGGGAGTTTGGGGAATAAAAAAGAAGAGCGTGTTAAATCATGTTTCGCACGCGTTATCTTGTCAACTCCGAGAAAGACGCGTAACCCAACGCAGGATATGGCAACGTTGCTTTTCGCCTGCGAAAGCTGTCAACTGGCACACTTAAACAATCCCCGAGACGTAATATAAAATATTAACTGCAGTAAATTCCGGTTGAAGATCAACCCTTCCAGAACCTTTCTCCGCGTAGAAAAGCCTCTTTCATTATGTTTCCGGAAAAATGTAGTTTTCAATACGCTATCCTAGCGCACGTGAAGGGCATTCTTTGCGGAAATTGGATCATGCAATATTAAGGAATATGGTCGCAAGGTGAACATCGGTGGTCTTCGTAGAAGGCCTCAAAGGTCATATTTACAAAACATTAACAGCAATCACTTATTTGTTTGTATATATTTATCACTTATTTAGTTAATATATGAAATAGTTCGAACTCATTGAGGGGTAAATTGTGATGGTGTGGAGGTGGAAGCAAATTCAATTCTTTGAACAATTAACCGGATATTCAATTTAATACATAATAATTCAATAATATTTCGATAATAGTATCGAATAATTCAATAATATTTTCCAAAAGATAATAATCAATAACTGAACTTAATTTAAATAGTTTTTTACGTTGTCTCGACCTTTTAAAAATCAATATCAATTACGAACGAATTGACAATGGTCTGTTCACCAAACTTATATTCGGAATAAAAAAATAAGTTACCATAGCGCTAAATCGAATTTCTGCTATAACGAATCAACATACATTTCAAATAGTTCTTAAGCTATGAAAGTAACCTTGATATCCAAGAATATAGTTATTTTTCGTAGCTGGGTTTGAAGTTCAGCCTTAATGAGTTCCACCACATTCTAAGTAAAAATAAAAAAGTGTTATTTTTCATTTCATAGAGCGGAAGATTTCTATTTTAAATCTATATTTACAGCAGGAACGGAGATGAAAATGGGGGTGTTTCCGAATTTAAAGTATGTACTTCTGCATACTCTTAACCCTCAAAAGAATACTTGATGATACACTAAAAAAAGATTTCATAAATCTTTTCTCCTCTCAGGCGCTTTTAAGTCAGCTATAGGATTTTCCGCTCGTGGCTCTAAAAATTCGCGGCACGATTTAACGATCACAGGGGAGATACCAAAAACTCATTTTCAACACAATTCATTCTACTGTGAGGAATATCCTGAAATACGTGTAAGCGTTGGAACCGAAATAGAGGTGTGCACGGATTTCAGACGTCAAAAATCATATTGGAAGTTTCTCTGTAAAATCCTGCTTAAAATCCTGATACTAATTGCTAATTATCTACTCCCGCATTTTGGGCTCTCACCTCAAAATCATGACGAGGTAAGGAAATTGACCGCATTCTCTCTTGGGGCGTTAGAGAGAGCCGCCGCCTCTCTAGCTAGAAATCGAATCATAGCAATCGAGGCGTGATCGATAAGTTTGGCTCGGATGGATAATTCAATAAATACCGCAGCGTGGCATTCAGATGGTTACGGCTCATCCCGCATCAGAGATCGAAGGGCTTCCGATATCATCCAGGAGGGAAGTCAGCAAACCATTAACAGCAGATAATTTCACGCGGGTTTCGAATAAATAATGCGCCAAATGTGAAAGCTGGGACCGATCCAGCATTAATAAATCACCAGAAATCAAGTCCGCTTCAATAATTTCTACGAAAATATTCACGGCCATAAGACTTCCGCATTTTCCACCCCATTTTCGCTCCGTTCGCTAAAGAGACGACCATGATTCAATAATGTACGTGTTTAACTGTACACATGGATTACAAATTATACTTGTGTACACACGTATTAAAAATTTAACTTTCGAGTTAGTATATTTAAAAATCCGAGCTGCTGCTTTTAGTGCTTGCAAAAGAAAAATTGCGAACCGCTTAGGAAATTTGCTCTAGTAACATATGAATACAACCATAAAGCAAATGAATTTTCTCGCAAGTATGACAGCATGGAAAATTTATTTCCTACTTCAATTTGTTTCTTCATTTAAGATAAGAGATTTATGGAGAAATGATTATACTACATAAATCTGCGTATTTTTATTTAAATTGCACTATGGCTTCTTGCGGTGTAAAATTTAGATCGAGATATATTTCTTATCCTTATATTTTTTTATATTTTCTTTCTGATAACTTGATGTGATCAAGCTCGACTTTGCGGTAAGGAGCAATATCCAGGAAATTAAACAACCTTGAATTTCCGCAGACATCTTTTATTTCCGGTTAGCTTTGACGATGGTCCCGGATATTCAAGTGGTCAACACGTCCAATTTTGGTGAAAGTGGTCCTGAGTTCGAATACCGGAGGGAATCTACACGTGCGGAATGATCTTAGCTGTCAAAACACTTTCATTTGGCTCTCCGGGCGACCCATTTGGCTAACCTGGAGCGTCAATCATCCAAAATTACATCTCTGGGTAGAGAGTGTTCGAAATGGAAACTATACCGTTCAATAACGAAGAAAGGGTATTCTGCGATGTTTGAAGTTGTGGTTGGATAGTCTCCCAAAGAATTGATAACAATAGGCAAAACTAGCTGTACAATTAAAACATTCTTTTGAAGGACGTTTATCAGTATTCCCGAATTACACCGAAATTTAAACTTTCACGAGTCGTGTTTCTATTTTATATGGTAGAACACAACCGTGCTTTCAATTAAAAATTTACGGCTGAAATCTTATACAAAGAGAAACTTTTGAGAGTTTTTTACACAGTTTGTCGTACGGAGGGATAATTAATGCAAAGTTTTGCTAAACTAAAATACCGTAAAAGCGATGGATTCATTAAATATTAGTCGGCAAAAATCGATGGTTTATCATTTCGTTAAAATTACATAACATTTCCGCTGAAATTATGGAAGCAGCAACGGTTAGTCCAGGTTACCGGATAACCAAATGGACAATGCGCTCGTCTTTGGTGGAAGAGGCTTGATTCCCGATCGGAAATATATGGGCGAAGTGGTACTCGAAGCCCATTTAAAATACGTTTGACTTTCTACAATACTCCGTAGATTAAAGTAATTTATACACGTGATTTCAATTATATTTTTCCCGAAGATTTACACGAGTGGATGAGTATAATCACCAATATAAAATTTCTGTGAGAACAAGGTATTTTCACCACTCGTGTAGAATGGAGTTAAAGAGGGTTAATATGTAACATTTTCGTGTTTGCATCCTCTGTCAGCTTGCCTAAGGTTTCCTAAGGTCTCGTTAGATTTCTAATTATGCCTACAAGGCATGGGAAAATAGAGACTTGATGGGATTACTTCTTCTTACGCAAACGTCAGGAGAGCTAAAATTTAATCCCCTGTTTTGACAGCATCTCAATGAAAAGTAACGATAGACGTAAGGAAAACTCATCAAAATTCAACATTTTTAGACTGCTGAATTCAGCAACGGGTTGTCATCTTTAGGAGGATTGAAAATTTCCGCAGGAATTTAAATAATGATCGTGGAGAGGGAATGCCATGCAGAGGGTGACGGGAGAAGCAGCTGAGGAAAATCTAAAAGAGTTTTTATTTTCTTCACCAACGGCTTTTCACAAAGGCATACCTTCGCTCGGAAGGTTATTTAATAATTCATTAAGGCGATTTTTACACGTACTCCCATCTGAAAAAGTTCAGAAGAAAGATGTCGACTTAGTATAATATATGAGGAAGCTCAATTTGAAGGATAGAGTATATAATAAAATCCATGATGTCATCTGAAACTGTTTCATGCCCGAGGATTGGAAACTAAAATCTTTGATTTAATTTTGAGGATAAATTATGCTCAGGACCTTGCGTGAAACTGAAGTTCCATTAACCATACTTATCCTATATTCACCGGAATGTATGACTGGCAAGTTTAGTTTCAATTATCTAGCTTCAGAGAAACGGAAAATTCAATGCATCATTCAGTATTATGTTACATATGATGGATTACTGCAACTAATATCCCAGTGACTAAACTTTTCCCAATTCCAATCCAACCTATTACTTCTTGTACTTTTTTTGGTTTAAGACGTAACGTAACATGCAAATTGGATATATAAAAATATTTGGATATGAAACATCATTTAGATATGTAAAAATTTGGAAGAATAAAAAAAGCAGCTGGAAAGTAGGCTGGGATATCCGTAAATTGATCGTCTAGGGACATTTATTTAACTTCCTACGTTTGGGTCACTGATTTCAACCTTTCCCCTCCGTTTTTGCCTCTTTCATGAAACCACACGTTTTGCTCCGATTCCTGTTACATTTTTGCCTGTTTTTCAATCCTCGCGGCCTATAATTTTCCTCCAATTTCCAATTTCATCCGTTTATGAAAAGGTCAACTCTTACCTGGATATTTTCGATTCCACAACAAAATTTAATTGCATCGTTAAAAGTTAGGAAAATCAAGAAACAGTTATAAATAAAATATAAAATTCCGCCGCAAACTTATTTAAATAGCAGGTTCGAGGTATGATATCATACGAAAGTTTAGGAAAACTCTATTACACTGCTTATTTCACCAAATTCATTCTCAAGCTAACTTTTCATTTTTACTGTTTTACATTTTATTTTTCCTTCCGCTATCCTAATGTCCTTTTTTGTTTATTTTTTCTATATAAATATACCACTAGTTATTTTACCCGTGCTATGGCGTATGTTTTGTTTGTTTACCTTTCAGATCTGATTTGACCTGCTTTTTCCTTAAAAATTAGTTAACTACCTGTTGGTTTCGCTGCTTTTTACATCCCCCTTCTTACGGACGGTTTTCTGGTAATACATATATTTTCTACTTGCAAACATAATTTTTTAAACCCTCAAATGGTTATCTTCTGTCTTTCCAACCATTTCTATCTTTTATAAAAATTTCGTGTGATGTAAAAAGAAAGTCATTAGTCTCAATTTTCCTCAATTAAAGTCATTTAATTATTATTATGATTATCATTATTATTCAATGAAATATAGTTTACACCTTATGCAATAATAATGATTTTATATTTTTATGTTTTAAAATAAAATATAACTTTTATAAGAGTAAAATGCAGGCCAGTACGGAATACGGCGCGGTAGCGTTCACCTAGCCTCTCGCAATTGATTTTAAAAATTATGATTTACAAATATCTGTAATAGTTTGAAAGTTCACGATATGAGGTAATAGAAATAAATGTACCAGAAAGACGTCTTTAGGATAATCAATCCCATTCAATATTCAATTCCACAATACAAAGAGCACGTTACTAAGAAAATCGCATATATCGTTTAATTAATATTCTTTGTAAAATACGAAATTAAGATAAATCACTTCAGTATCTTCGTATTCGGCAAGCGAAATGTCTGTTTTAGCTATGCAGCTCCTTCCTTTTTGTAAGTAGTACAGGCATAGTTAAAGTAATATGACTTTCTTCGCAAACGAATTCTTTTAACAAAG
This sequence comes from Pachydiplax longipennis, assembly GCA_036926295.1. NCBI lineage: Eukaryota > Metazoa > Arthropoda > Insecta > Odonata > Libellulidae > Pachydiplax > Pachydiplax longipennis. The sequence goes on from JAVFKF010000012.1 coordinate 27,946,686, forward strand.
TCTACCGCTAGATCGAGAAATTTCTCGAATCAGCGAAGAATTTAATACTATTCTAAAAAAAAATAAAATTGCTCCGAAACAAGGCCTGAAATATCTCTGGTAGCAATTAAAATATGCTTAGGCACATGAACTTTGACCATTTATCTGGAGATTGAAGATAACATGAATTTTTACACGGGTATATGGGAACTAAAAACTTCCACTGATTGTAACAATATTTGACTTGCGTCAGGGAAGTCCACAAAAGAAGGACGTTTCTATTAAAAACAGAGGAATTGTTCCGCGAGCGACTCTCCACCAATTAGTTCTCTTCTACAATGAAAACATCTGCAATGGCATAGTTCCGGTTTTCCTTTTCACTGTGATCGATCAAAGAGGGACTTCTAAATTTTACATATAATATTTGCATATACTGACAAGGGCTAGTGTAACAAAGACATATCCGTGACTATTCTGGATTTCAGTCGGTTCTAATCAGAAGCATTTGGCACATTCCGAAATATCTTTATGTTCCTAAGAACCCAACTTTAGAGAATAGCATAATGCTGCCAACGATCTAGTCTTCTCTTTAGAACGATTACGCTGTATTTAGGATATGAGATGGAAGCCGAGCACGTTCGCTCGAATAATTGGCAACGACAAGAGACGGGGGTCCACAAAAGGGTACACCGGATAAGGGTAACGTGTACCACTAAAGGATGCAACGAGCAATTACTATGCCCGTATTCATTTCCGAAGCGAAGCGCATTCCACATCCGCACCTACGAGAAGAAAAGGCTCAACACTATATATTTCTCCGTTTCTTTTGAGGGAAAACGAAAAAAATCGTCATTGATTATCATTAGGAATGATCGATTTTGTTTTCTTCCTGCCTTAACAACCGCGTCCAGGATGGCGAGATGGAAAAATGATGGGAGGAGTCCCACGAGGCTTCGCCCTTTCTCCATAAAAATAATATTTTTTAAACGAAGTGAACGGATGGTGATCAGCATTTCTGCTGCCATGAGAGAATCAAATCGACTCGTCCCGATGGGAGACGAAAAAAAAGGAAGGCCCACCCCTTCTTCTAAGATGATCACAAGGCTCCACCACCAGCAGCAGCGTATCACTCCGTCGAAAGAATTGTTGCTCGCTCCGGTACACGCTCGAATGACGTGACGCAATAGGAGGAAGAGAGGCAAACATTGCCATCCCCAGAGGCAGTCTCTTCCTCTGGAGAGTCATCAGTCAGCGGCAGCAAATCAATCTCTTTGCAACGAGATGGAGAGGAGAAAGATGGAGATAAGAAGAAGAAACGCGAGGAAGGACAGAAGGAGGAAAGAAATGACGAGGTTAAGACAGTTAGAGAGTTATGAGCTCGTTAAAAAACACGGTGCAAGAACGGAGAAAGACAGCGAGGGAAAGAGGGTTTCATTTTTGAAGAAAGTCTCGCATTAGGGATAGGTAGGGTTGTATTAAGAGAAATTCCTTAATAAGAAGAGCGAATTTTTATCGGGATGGGGAAATGCTGAAGAGATATTTGTAAGAGAATTACAGGGGGTATCAAAGTCTTGAGAAAATTCCCAGGGTGTTTAAGAGCGTGGGTTTAGGGAGGGTTTTGAAAGGATAAGCGAAATTTCGGAGAGAAGCGCATAAATATATAATGTGATTGGATTAGATAGGGCTCCGGAAGTGGACGGGGAAGGATTGTAAACGAAACGAGCGTGTTGCGATGCTCCGGAGAATTTTAAAGGGTGTGAAGATAGGGTTGGTAGGATTCATTAGGTTCAGGAACGGGGTTAAATAGGTTTACGGGAAACCAGAGATATTTAGGGAGGATCGGAAGTGGCGGAGAGAATTACGGGATGAGACGGAAATAAATGGAGCAGGAGATTAAATGTGTGATAGAGCGAGATCCGCTGAAGATTAAGAATGCGGAAAAAGTGTCACAGTTCGGCTGCCGCGGAGTCAAAAAAAGTGGAATGATATCCGAAAGAACTTTTGATGCTGTTTTTGTCGTATCAGCTTATCTTTTTAGCAGCCTCTGGTGGTTACAAGTGAATTATATCCTGGTTAGGACAAAATTCATCATCAACATTTTTAGATAATGCTAATTATATTTCAAGTATTTGCAAACAATATATATAAAATGCAGAATAATTCAAAGACTGGTTCAAACCGAAACATTTTTCGTAAAATATTTTATATAATAAGTCTTTCGAATTTATTATTAAGTCTTTCGACGGATGATCGATGAGTCGAGTTTCCAAGAGATATATTATTTTCTCTGAACTCGCATGACTACCTCCGTGAAATAATAGATAGAAATTTTGCATATTATGTCATAATCCTCGGAAGGAATTCCGTCAAAATTTATCCATGAGAATAGTCTTTACTCAGTTATTCCAATTTTCCTTTTCTTTCCGATTCTGGCAATTTGAAGGTTCTCTTTTAGCAAATCAATGAAGTCTCTTATCTAATATTTCTAGAATTAAAATGTATATCAATATTTTATACTGAAGATAGATTAATTCTATACGTCAGTGTTGGACAACTTATCTTTTGCTTCGATCGACTTTGATACTAATCTTTCGGCCACAATCGACAACGAAAATTTGTAAGAGAAACGAAATCTTTGTCGAAACAAAAATGAAAAAACAGTCGTATTTGCCGTCTCCGAGACTTATTTGGTATATTAAGAATCATTTAGAATTCAATTTAATTGAACGTAGATGCATCGTCAGCATAGATACTTGAAGTTATATTAGATAATTAGGAAGATAAGAACTATTTCAATTTTAGTCACGATCAACCAAATGCCCCTAGATGGGATGGCGAACCTTTCGTTGCAAGTGAAATATTTGATGAATATAAAGTACCTGCATTTGCTGATACTACCTCTTTAATTTTTGTAACGTTAGTACTATGAATGGAATCCATATCTATTCTGGAGCTTCCTTTTTAATGCGAGAATACTCACCAAAAATAACACCGTCAGAGTTCTGCGTGTCAAAAACATCCCCAAGCGTGCCACTTTAGGCACGCGCTCCATACGTTTGCCTTGCCCTAGAAGAGCGACGGGTGGATCGCGATCGATCTGTTTACAACCCCTGATATACGCACATATGATGACATGAGGACATGATGGATATTTAAACGACGAATTAAGGATGATGAAAGCTGTTTTATTTCAAATAATTTCAGCAAAATTATGAAATTAAATAAACACTGAAAATAATCTGAGAATTGTTAATTATTCCATAGGTGGGAATTAAATCATCGGTGAAATAGTTTAATTCCTCATTTTTATAAAACACGATGTTGGTATAAGTCGTTTATAATATTTTGATGAAATATTTCATCAAAAATTTCATTTATTTTTCATTATATTATTATATTATTATTATATTGCAGATAATTTTGATTTCTCGGCTATTGTATCTTTACGAGTCTTTCAGTTTTCTTTTGGTACAGGGTAGAGATCGCTGATTGTTATATCTTGACGAGTTATACGAGAGTGTATACGAGAATAACATACGTGAAATACGTCGCTTATCATTTATATCGAGAAGGGATTTTCTAATTATGTTTCATGAATCACAGAGTTATATCCAAATTTAAAGGGTGTTTGAAAGTTCTCTCTAATCCACGTGACGTCCACGGTAGAATTAGCTACAAGGAAGACTTTCACACCTTTTGATAGAATGTTGCCCCTAAAGATAGATAGAGATTCTATTTATATCTCCACGACAAAGCAACAACGAGATTCGTTGCTAAAAACAAAGGGAGGTGGAGCTGCAGACACTTCAAAAGAAAATAAGCGTATGTGAGGGCGAAAAAGTAAGACCGCAGGAAGGCCAATTCGCGTCTGGATTCCTTATTCATAAAGGAACCGTTTCTGTTCCCTCGCGTTGAAGTGCCCCTTTTAACCCTACGCGTCGCTCTACGTTTAAGGCACTTTGCGATATTTCTGCCTCTTTCGCCCGCCTTTGTTTTGCCCTGCGGCTCGCCTGTCCAACTGACCAAAACCCTGACCGCGAGGGCCGCAGTAGTAACTTCCATTTACGCGCAGATCCTCTCGCCCCGACACGAGGAATGTATGTACCATTTCCTGGAACGTCTTTCACCGTTTCCTCGATTTTTCGACATCTTTTGGGTAGCGTTTATCGATTACTTCGTTTTCAAAAGGTAGGGTAGGAGAAAAAGGTTAAATTAAATACCACTAATTTACTTAAAGCGAGGAGTGTTGGAGAAAAGAGAAAAACGAAAGGGAACGATATGCACCCAACTCAAAATTTTGGCTTGATACTTCGTCTTAAACTCTAAAATGAAAAAAATCTTTAGGTTATTCGGAAATATCTGTAGATTCTTAAATAAGAATCACAATAACACATTTTGAAACCGTGTAAAGATGAATTCAGTATGCATTTTCCATTTTGATTGGTCAACTTTGATCAAAATTGGTGAAATCGTAAATTGGGCCTTTTTTCGACGTATGTACAAGTAACTGGAATTGGTAAAACAACTCATCCAAGAAGGTTTTATTAGCATTGATCATTTACAAACATATTATTTCGCGAGTTTAAAAAATCCACAGAACTTTCTAAATTATATGACCCAATACATTAACCAACCAATAGACTAGACACTTCTAGACAAACATTAAAAAGTTATCATTCATAAATTATCTTCATTCTAGAGTAATCATAAATCCGCTAAGAATTAATTATCCCAAAATGGCCTCCTGCGTGTAACCGAAGAGAAGAATTTTCTCGTATCTAGACCTCAGAACCTCCCCAACATTGGTTAAACCGAAATAAGCTCTCTCTAAGAGGAGAACCTTTTCAAGCATTCTCATATTTCAAGAGATTTTTATTCTCCAAATAGAAAGTTTAACCCCAATTTTCTCTTTACGAATTCTTTGTTTCATTTGCATTTTGGAGTGTTTCTACAGTTTTTTTAGCCTTCTTTCTTAAAGGTAGTTTTCCCATAACTTAGGCTAGTTTTTTGTCTTAAGTTACAAAGATATTTTCCACCATGTAATCTCTCTTTATTGTCATTAATTAATCTGAGTGAATAAAATAACTAAATACGTGTTTGGATAGAAGATAGGTCCGCAAGGGCTTAACCTCGTCAATATAGGCGTGGTTAGACAAATGTGAGCCCATCTATCTATCAATTTTCAAACTGTATATTTAGGTGTTTGATCGTTATTCATCTGCCGGTCCCCATGAGTTCTGAACTGCGCGGTGGAACGAATATAAATGAAAGCGTAGCAAAAGTCGCCTTTTCTAAAAGCTATATTCGTTGAGGACTAAGCATCATCGGCGGTGGATCGTTCTAGAATTTTAATCCACCTCTGGCAACAAAGGAATCGAGGCCATCAATTGAGAGTATCCTACTGGAGCAAGTTGGGAGGAGAATTCATGGCTTCAGGTTATAGGTTTGATCCAGAACGAAAAAGAGAATTGAATGTGGCCGTCATGTTACCCGCGAAACTTCCTTTCGTTTGCCCAATCCGCCGATTTCACTTTTTCATCCATCTCCAACATTCTGGTGAAAGATTCATCAATTGGCTTCTGATGCAGATCAACGGGATGAAGATGGCGTCCCCTAACATAGTCGAATGCTCCATTGTGCTCAATATTAATCCCTTGGACTACTGAAAACACCTGATCCTGCTCTTTGATGATGGAGCTCTTAAATTTAAAGTATAATCCTTACAGTGCGAATGAAGGGCTCATCGAGTTTAGAAACACATAAACTAAGCATTATTATCCATGGAAATCTTTTAGGCCTTATGGTCTAACAGTCGCTACGTTGGCGTAGCAGCTTTTTGTTGTTCAACCCAAACCTAAACACTTAAAAAATATTAATATTTTTGAAGTGAATAAGTGAAAATAAAATAATAATGAAATATTAAGACTAAGCAATAAACGAATGTTGCATTTAAAGCTCGATCGACGCAATTAGATGTTAATTTGTGGATGCACATTGAAAGAAATAAATTAGGACAATCTAATTTTTTTAATTATTTACTGTGAAATTGTCCTCTATTCCTCATGAGCGCGTTTATTTGGTGTTTACATAAGTCAAAACGTATAATCCACGGTGAACTTTAAATCTACCTTCTGATTTTGAAAACATGAAATTACTGAACAATATTTTCAAGAACAAAATTGATTAAATTCCAAACGAGTAATCCACTCTCAGATCTCTGCATAGTGTCCGAGAAGGAATCTATCTAAGAAGGATATTAAAAACTTGCATTCTATTACAAATGCAAGTTATTCATCTGAAAAGAATTCATCAGGCAGACACATTGGAATAATGGCACTAATCGAGCGATCCCAATCCCAATATTTCTGAATAAACATGTGAGCATGTAATCCTTTCAGATAGGTACCACATACTTTCAAATTCCCAACCAATGAATGACATGAATTCTGATCTTAGAAGAGTGACATTGCGAATAATATGAAAAGGAACGAAACTCACTCAGTACTTACTTAGTTTTAATTTCAGGACGATAATTATCACTTAACGAAGAGTACGTGATGTATAAATATAATACATAGAAAATGTTTAAATGATAAATTACTCTGTGAAAATGAAATCACTGGAAGATATATTTCTAAGTTAAAACAGCAATTATATGGATATTCTTAAAGAAATTTTCATGCGATTGACCCAAGTCAACAAAACGAAGCAACCACACATGAATGATTTCTAATATAAAGATTATAGAAAAATAATTAAAGTCACTCCGATATTTATATTGATGGTATTTCTTTTCACGAGATGGAAAGCTAAATTAAGAATAAAATATGATATATCAGGGATATAAGCTCAAAATGTCACACCAGTGATGAAAATTCTTCTAAAAGGTATGATCGAATGCGATAAATTAATTGACCTGTATTCAATTAATTAATTAAATTAAGCGACATTCCATGCAAACTGTTAGTAATTCTGGCGTATATTTTTTATAACTAAAGCATTGTAGGTTAATCAAATATTTGCGAACGAATACCCTAGTTGGAAATATAGTCTGGCGCATAGTGGCGGATTGAAAAGAAAATAAAAGTAAGCAATTAAAAGGTGAGGTGATACCAAAATGAATCTACCATGATTATTTCCGGGTTATTAATTTCTCTAGTGGCGAAAAATATGTGAATATGATACCGGTTTCAATAGAAAAGTAAAAATAATTCCAACGTAAAATTAACATGAATGCGAATATTAGATTTACTCGTATGGGCAGTATATAAAATGAAAAAAATATTATAATCAGAAGCTGACATTGAGATAATTAAAAATACTTCACAACGATGACATTCTGTGCTAATGAGTTAGTTTTTCATTTGTGCGTTGTCTCTCCCACCAGGGGGATAAATTCTCCTCATGGGATATTTGCATTTAATGAGGCAATCACAAGAGATTAAGAGCACCTTATTCAGCCACGGTCTTGGGCATGATTTACTAAAAGATGTTGGGACAAAAGTTTAAAATGATTCCACATTTTTCAAACGAGGGTCTGAATAGCTTCGAACCTTCATATCTTTTCACGCGTGGCGATTACCATCTGATTATAGCCCGTACCAGACGTATGAATCAGGCAATGAAGGCAGCTATAAAACGCTTGAGAGGAGTAACAAAGGGACAGCTTTGCCCTATGGGTAAATTCGAGGCTGGTTATTAATGTGGAGTTGTCGGAAGCGATTATAGCCGGATTCCCATTGAGAAGGGGTGCTTTGTTATTAACACTGAGGCGTTTTAGATGTCCTTTTACGCGGGTTGAGTCTGTGACACGCATTAAGCTTATCGTTAAGTCACGGCAGGGGCTTTTAGAAATGGTATTCAGCATAAAGGACCCCAACACAGACGAAACTGCTACCGCGTATGTGCGGCACATTGAAAACATCCGGTATATCGCAACCCTCAGATTATCAAAGGAGATAAATTATTGCACCTCTATCCTAAAGATAGATACTCGCGTCGTTCATTATGCCTAAGAGGGATCGGGAAGCAATTATTTACGAGTTTCATTTATGGAATGCTTATCCATCCATCAGCAGCCCCACCATTTTGCGAGATTTGACTGCTCAATCCGTAAATTTGTCATCATTTCCCTAGTTAATTGCGATGCATATTTCGCTAACTTTAGCGAGGGTAATAAATATTACAGGGGGTTCTATTACCACTAGCCAATTAACCTACTAAAATTGAAATTTTGAATGTAGCAAATTAAAATGTAGTAAATGGGACTCAAGCTGATTTCAACGGCATTAATCATAGTTACACTATCGCTCTCGGTGAAATCCTACAAGGGGATGTAAACTTGCGTAATAGGGTTTCTCTGGAGACTGTCAGGGTATGCTCCTAACACTAAAATAATAGACACGTGTCGGGCGTAAACGCACGGGTACGGTAACTCCGATTTTCAGATGCAAATTTTGCATAAACAAAGGCCTTGTGGCTGGACACGTGTCTATTATTTTAGAGCAAGGAACAGATCCTGGCAGTCTCCAGCGAATCCCCGTTAAGCACGTTTGGTGTCCTTGTTACGGAGATCGGGTATTTCCCGTGGCGAAGCATTGAACCTCTCCTCTTTCAGACACCCATTCCTGAGTGGGTATGAAGAGACTGATGGGATATATCAGTGGATGAGGATAAGGATTACTTAATCCGAAAATTCACACGAATACCTAGAATGTGGTGACGAATGGTAATTTAAATTTAAAATGTGCAAATTACGTCAATAAAAATTTACGAAAGAAGTGATCTTAGGAATAATACAGCTGTAGGTACCACATAGTCTGCGTTTTCAGTAATAGTTCAGTTTCAGTATTTCAGGATTATTTCTCTTTCGTCGAAGAAATCACAGATGGTTACGCACATTTTTTCTCGAGTCTTTTCGAAGTAATTTAATAACAAGTTTAAGACATCGCAATGATAATATATTTTTTAATGCTTATAGCATAACAGTCACACGTAATTGTTAAATGCGTGTTACGGTTACCATTCTCGCGTTTGAAAGCCAGTTGCGTTAAATTACATTGCAATCCCATCTAATGCACTAGTTGGATTCCAAGGGATTAGCTAATAGCTACAAACGCGATTAAACAAGAAAAGGTCGTTTATTCCACTAAGTCGATTAAATGTAGTACGAACAATCTCACACTACAATTCCGAGTTCCGTTTCCGTGTTTCGACTAAGCGATTTAAATTTGGAGGCAACATAAATCATAATTAAAACTTGAGGAAAATTTCTAAAATGATAAAAACAAGGCCCGAATAAATTTATATAAATATTTTATGCATTGGAATTTATTCAGAATTTTACTATTTTCTTACAATTTGAGTTCGTAAATATTCACTTAAAACCATATAGGTTAGTAGAGCTCTTACTTAACTTTTTTATGTTTACCCCTCGGTGAACTAATGACGCAAATTAGAGTACGCAAAAGAAATTTGAGAGTTAGATGCGATAAGAGCATATTCATGTAACAATCGCTGATATCACGGAATAATAATGACCATCTTTAATCTTCATCACCTGCAATAGAGTAATAAGAGATAGAGCACAAGGATAAACTCAAGCTCGGAAGTTATACTTTGCTAGGAATTAGAGGTAGGGCAAACAATGATGCCATTTAGTGCCAGCTTGGCATCTTCTGTAATTTTCATCTTGTTTATAAGGTTCTGCAAGTAACAGCTGCTGGGTCTATTGAACGTAGGAGCGTGCTAAAAAAAATATTGTGACAACGATACAACTAGTTCTCTGTGCTCACAACTGTCACGAGATGCTATAACTTATGAAAGTATTTTCGAGTGGTAGAGCTATTGGAAAATAATAAAATCCATACGACGAAATCTTGTAAAAATCCATCCTATAAAAAAAAGAAAATATATAAATAAAGTGCTTTTTCCACACAAACAATTTTTAATGCAAATACGCGAACGGGTTTCAAGGAATCATCACCAAAAGATATGATCTATTTCTGTGAATTATATTCGGAGTGCATAACAGGCTGTTTCACCTGATGATGATCCGTAGAAATCCAATCATATGTTTTCATTAAAAATTGTGGTGGAAAAAGAACAAGATCTTCTCTTCAAATTTCAAAAACGAATTTTCCTGATGTAATCTAGCCTTCGAGGAGAAAGTAAACGATCAGAATATTGGATAATATAAGGATCAATTTTATAGGGTTCGGCTCCATTATTAGATAAACCCGATAGTAAAGATGAATCGCCGAGGATGTAGTATGTAAATTGCGGGATATCGGCTAAATGGATTGCTGGCTGATACTTTTGTGGATGCACTAGATTACTCTTCTCATCATCTTAACCTGATCTCCGCAAATCGCTCAGCCGGTTACGCCATTACATCCACCGCTACTCGAAAAAAGGACGTCTTACACCCACATCCGAGGGAGAACGAGCAAAAGCACCGGTATCGTAGAAAGAAAGTGAATGGGGAAAGGGAGACGTATCTTGGATCGGAAAGGTATTACCACGACGCAATCCGACCCTTCTTCTACCTTTCGCCGCGGTATTCCGACGGATTCCCGCCATTGACTTCCGAATTCCAATGGAAAGGGATTCCGCCGGGGTTTTCGATCGAGGAAGTGCACGAAAAATCCCAATTCCTTTCGTGCCTCTGAGGGTTTTCATTTCTCCCGTTCACTGATCGATTGCAATTTGACTGAGACGTGCAGGGGATGAGATTGGAAAGAGTTGACCGATTTCCACTTTTTTGCGACGGTGATTTTGTTTGCAGAGAAGCAACGTGCTTTTGCTCTCGGCCATTCGCTCTGTAGGTGCGATTTTCCAACAAGCGCGATTCGGATTCCTAAACTTGTTCCGAGTTGGAAACGCTGAAAAAGTATTTACCATCCTAGAAGGGGCGTGTCTTCGCCAAGTCTGGGAGAATTTTCTACAAAAAAATCCCCTTTGCTCATCACGAACTCATATCCTTCTTTTGTGATGAATCTCTGGACGTCTGCACTTATGACCATTTTTCAAGATTGAAAGAAGTCCTTCACCCCCTAGTCTCTGATTCACTTATTGTGAGAATCCCGTGTCCGAACAAGGGTTACGTGAGGAAAATGGCTGAATGATCATACTTAAACTTCTTCATTCGGGTATTATTGAGACTAAATATTCTCATCTTACATCTAACCCTTCCTCATATATTTATTTTGATTTTTGAATAAGAATTTATTGAATGCGACGCTTCCCTCTTGTCGGCGTGTTTATTAGTTATTGAAATTCGATCATTCAAGTAAGAGATTTCTAATAAGGTACGAAATATTAAAATCAATATCGAAAATCGATTAACCCCTCTTGGAATGGTTAGCACGTTACCCTACCAACGCCAAGGTTCCAAGTTCAGGAAACAACTACCCCTATTATTCCTGGTAAGGAAATGAATGTTTATTTCAGTATATTGTTACATCCATGGTTATAATGTTTCGATAAAAGGAGATTTGAATGGGGGTATTATCAAAATAAAAAATAATTATTTGATGAAGTTGAATAAAATTATCTTTCAGGTTACACAGCGTCGTCGAAAACTTAAAATTTGATGAAGTTATTTTATGAAAAAATAATAAGTATATGCATATATTTTAATTTTTTAAATTTATTATTGTTTACAAATCTGCCGTTTTCTTAAATAAACGTGTTATAGAAAAATTCTAGGCTCATGATTAAAAGAAGGTAAAAAAGTTTTCTTTTCACTTCGATATCCCTTAAAATATTCAAAAGGTATACTCAAGAAACTCCTATGTTTAAGTTTAAGATAAGTTCAATTATCTATGATTAAGAATTATGCCAGTCAATAGAAATAAGACATTTCTATCAAATATCTGAAATCGTTTCCTCCAAATTCCGTAAGGATGTTTTCGGCCAAAATATCCCCTTAAAGATAATCCCTAAGACCGCACTCTTAAGAGTCCAAAAACTCCGAGGAAAGAGCATTGACTTCCTGACCTACGACGAAACGGTGAATGGAGCCAAAAACTTCGGAACGCGATATCCTAGAACGGCAGTCATAAAATTTCCTCTACATGGGCGGATATCCTTTTAATATCTGCAGCGTTATTACTTTTACAGTTATGTACTCATAAATTACTTTCAACTAATCGATACCGAAACCAATAATATGAAGTAATATTTCTTCTTGCGCTTTTAAAAGTTTAAGAAACTTCTCATACGCCGAGGGAAATAATTTGCGGTTTTTATCTTCAGTTGCCCAAAAAAGTACATTTTTAATAAGGTATCAGGTGGCATCTGAATGATGTTTGCACACATGCCTTATCTCGGACATCAATTCACTCTTTCCCGGCCTAGTTTACCCATTTCCCTCTCACCTTATCCCGCCGAGGAATACGAAACATCCCGCCGCAAATTCAGCACGCGGAAGGGGAAGGTGAAGTACGCACATCGCCTTGCTTACTCTCCGGTTGCCTAGTTCCACGGCGCCGCCGACACAACGCCATCGATTTCCGTATTTCCCAGTTGCTGGGCGACGAGCGAGGCTTCTGCGGCACTCGCTGTTTGAACATTCGCGATGGAATCCTTCTCTTGCCCAGTTTATGCATCGATTGGAAATAATCGCGGAAAAAGGATATTCCGCTATGGGATTCCAATACCCCTCAAGTGATGACTCCCCCATTCATCCCTTATACGTCGGGGAGCGCTCTTTCATTCACAACCTTTTCTTTCCAAAGCTTTCCCTTGCTGGATATTCATCTTCCTCCGTTTCCGCCGTGCTTTTTCTTCTATTTTATCTTCGCATATTCCTCTCTCTCTCTCTTTCTCGCCCTCACTCGCCTCTCTTGCTCATCTCGAGCGAAACGCAGCATTTCCCATAGGAAGGGGAGGGCGGTACTTATTAATGAGTGCGAGTAAATATTGGTACGTGAAATCGTCCTCATGAATTCCTAATCCCTATTCCCTCCTACGGAGCCAACATTCTCCATCTCTTATATTTATGGCCAATCCGTAAAACAGCCGTAATTCGGTAAAACAGTTTCGGAAAGATATTAGCAATGGGAAGTAGTTTACAAGTCTGTAGAAAGAGGCACATTTTTCGCGTTCGTACAAATTTATGCTGAAGTTGTTCAACTCCTTAAAACTTCTTCGAGCAAGTATATAATTTGTAGTTTTCCGGAACGGAGAACAATTCTCACGTAAAAAGATGTGGAGAAAGTCTCAGAAGATCAATTAAACGACATTTAACCTAATGGAAGACTGAGCTTTCGTTACAAATGTGGAAATAGTGAAGTACTGTGGGGAAGATCAAATTGTGTAATTTCTAATAAAAAAGATAAATCTACACCCTGTATTTAATTTCCCAATTAATCCATTACTTGGGTAAATATTTGGCGGTAACATGATAAATATGTTTACATTATTTAGTAAAAATTAGGTCAATTATCTATGAATCGAAAAGCTTTTAAACGCACTCACTAATGTTGTCATTCTTTGGATAAAAATTAAGGAATTTTTCCGAGATATTGATAAATATTTACTTACTCCACGACCCAAAAGCTCTCATGTCGAAATTTCAATTATTTCTTTGATAAATTATGTCAACCCGAATTTAGCCAAGAAAAATACAAAAAGTAATTAGTTATACTATTTCCGAGCAGTGACTCTTAACCAGGAGTGCATGAATCACTTTGAGTCATAAAACTCTTGTTTAGGAGGTGGGACGGACTAAAATAGAAGCAAAATAATAAGATATAAAATTAAGACGATAGTGAGGAGTTGCTTCCCCATAATTGTAGAGGCAAATTAAATCATTATATCTTCTGAAATTTTTATGAAGTTCGTTTCGGTAGTCGAATTTTTCTTTAAAAAGTTTATACCAAAGGGAGCCCAATCTTAGTTCTCCACTACCAACAAAAATTTGATATTTTTTCAATGGGGAGAGAGAACTCATTATGAGAAAATGAGGGGGCAGCTGAGAAAAATAAGAACCACAGCCTTTAATGATGTATCCGATTTTCAGCGATAATTTCTCATCAGAATAATCGAACTTCAGTAGGTAATGAGATCCTGCTTGGTACTGCCACCATATCCTAATGAATGGAATATTTCTATCTAAATTTCGGTATAAGATTGAAAAAAGATTATCTTTGGTATACTTATGTTTCAGTCTCGTTCATGGCTGTGATCATATTACTTATTACTTAGAAGTTGAGTGATGCGGAATAATAGTATTAATTAGGAACTCTACTTTTGGAATTCTACTGGAAAAATGTTACCCTTATAATCATTCTCCTTCACTTACATGGACTTGTTTCGCTTAGAGATTTCTGGCTCAAAGAAGAAAGCAAAGGCAAACTACAATGCTCCTCATTTTATCTAGTCACCTCATCTCCATCTCCAAAGCTTATTGTAGCTAACTATGGGGGAGCGAGATTCAAACTAGACTTTGTGCATATACAAAATATGATCCTACAAAGTATCTGCTTAAAGCTATAACTGAGGATATGATACAAATAACTTTAAAATATAATCTTTTGTTCTTATATTTCGGTATCAATTGAATAAATAATAATTTCTAGGGAAAATTAATATCTCAGAAACGACTCAAAATAACAGCATATAAGTTTACTTGCTATACATGATAACCGATAAATTAAAAAAAGGAAAATGTTTATTTTTCACCAGTGGATTCCAAGGTAAGCCTACCGGAAATCGGAATTTCTGCATGCATGCAGAGCAAACATGTGATTCTACCGTGTCATCTTTATGTTTCTATCGTTCACTAGGATAAAGTACGTGGAGAGACTGCGTAGGGCTACCGCATCCACAAGGTGTTTCTCCGACGTGATATCAGGTTTCTGATTCGACAACGAGACATTTTCGCCTGATATAGCGCTCGACCCGTTCGTATTTACCGTTCAGTTGGTTGCGTGAGCGACTCTCCGAATAGTCTTATCGGCGCTATGTCCCGAGGGCATATTTTTAGACTCCTCCTTTGACAAGAACCGCATCGCATCGGTATTTCATCCTGTTCGCTTGCTTCTTATATAATGTAGGTCCCAAAGCACATTTCTCCTACAAACGTAGCCGAACATGAATGCAAAACCTAGATATAGGTGAAGGTAAATTTTAGGCTGTAATAGTGAACTGATAGTGAACCTTATTTTCAACGTAATGATGAGAAGAAGAGGACTACTTAAAGGAAAAGGAAAACTTAATTCACTTAACTTTAAGTACTTTCTATTTTCACACCAACACTTGCAGTTGATTTACCTTAAGAATGACCAATTTTTTCTTAGGAAAAAGAATTCAGATCTTTCGAGCCGTAATTATTTGATTACTCTTTTCCCTTTACAACAAATTGTGAGTAATATTTTAGTAAAGCTCGTGGATGGTCCGAAAAAATTCGGGTATGGTACTTGTTTTGCAATTTTACGGTGTAAATTATTCACAACTTTTTTACCTCCAACTTCTTTCGTACCTTCTTAGCGCAAATTAACAAATTACTTTATTATATATTTATTATATAATTGTTTTATTATTACATGTATTACTCGTATATTATAATAATTATTTATATGTTATGATTAATAATAGGTAATAGGCTAGGAGGTACTCATTTTCGGAGCAAATAGAAAAATAAAAATCTCTACCTGCGGAGATGTACTATATTATCGTATAACCGATACTAACTATTACATATCCGACATATTTTCATCCAAATAAGAGGTGACATCTATACTAAAACATGTCAGAAATACATTTATCTCTTATTATTGTCTTTGGGAATAAATTATGCTAAAATAAGGCGATTAAAAATTTTTACATTTATATTCAATAAGTTAAGATGATAATGTAGTACATGGGCTTTTCCTCACGTTCTAATACATATCTTAAGATATAATTTAAAATAATTATAAAGTGTCGCATCGATACCATTCAGGTACATACATTTATAGCATGTTCATTTGAAGGTTAGAAATGAGAGCACCGGGATAAACCTCATTTCTCATTTAGGTAAGTCAACCGTACAACTTTTGGCTCAAGAGGAAGCTCTCGGTTTCAACAATAAGTAATAATCTCCTAATGAGTTTACAAATCCACGGGAGCTTGAATTATTCGAACGTAAGCATTATATGAGGCAGGGGAAGTAACTGAATTTCTGAGTGAATACGCTGTTACCACGATCAAGCCCCCCTGCCAAGAAAACGGAATCCAAAGAAACTTTCGGAGGCTAATGCCAGTAAACTACGAGGGTCATCCGGAAAGTAGTACCCGTTCGTGAAATAAAGACACAAAAGTAAATATTAACAAACATAAAAAATTTTATTTGAAAGAGGATACTTTAAACTACTTCTCAACATAATCTCCAAGCAAATTAAGGCATTTGTCATAACGTGTGACAAGTTTCTGTATTCCTGCTGCATAGTCCTCCGCCGCCAGCTCATTGAGGTCACTCCTTCTTTAAGTTCTTCATCGCTGTCAAATCTTTTCCCCGCCAAGAAGTCTTTAAGCTTTGTAAAGAGATGAAAATCTGAAGGGGCCAAGTCCGGGCTATACGGTGGATGGTCGAAAGTTTCCCATTTGAATTGCTGCAAAAGTCTTTGTGTTATCCCAGCTGCATGAGGCCTGGCATTGTCATGAACGAGAATGACACCAGTAGACAATAGACCTCGCCGCCGATTTTGTATTGCCCGCCGTAATTTCTTTAATGTTTCACAATACGCATTGGCATTAATAGTGTCTCCACGGGCCATAAAATCAATAAGCAATACACCTCGTCGATCCCAGAAAATGGTTGCCATGAGTTTCCTGGTGGACAGAACTGTCTTGAATTTTTTTGGTTTGTTTGGTGAATGAGCATGATGCCACTCCATTGACTGTCGTTTACTCTCAGGTGATGCATAACAAACCCATGTTTCGTCACCAGTAATTATGCGAGTCAAGAAAGAGTCTCCTTCATCAGAATAACGTCCCAAAAACGTCAGTGCTGCAGCCATACGCTTGGTTTTGTGCTCATCTGTAAGCATGCGAGGGACCCATCTTGCACAAATTTTTGCATAATGCAGATGGTCTTTAACAATTTCATGAACAATTGTTCGAGAAACATTGGGAAAATGCTCACAGATGTCATCAATTGTGACGCGCCGATCGTTCCTCACGAATTCGTCAACTGAGCTCACCAGTTGGTCTGTAATGACAGACGGTCTCCCCGAACGCTCATCGTCGTGTGTGTTCCCCCTCCCCATGTTGAACTTGCGACACCACCGCCGAACAGACGACTCGTCCATTACATTGTCTCCATACACCTCCTTTAATTGGCGATGAATATCACATGGGCGAACGTTTCTTGCATTGAGGAATTTAATCACTGCCCTCACTTCACAACTGGCGGCGTTCTCAATTTTTTTAAACATTGTAAACAATCACAGAAACAACACAGGCAATGCTAGCGTCACGCAACTTGGCTCAGAGAAGGCAGACAAGCCACTGAAGCTATCTGACCTTGTCCAGCGGCTACTCGCGTCGTCAGCACTTCATGCGGCACTAACGGGTACTACTTTCCGGATGACCCTCGTACGAATGGGAACACAAAAGTTCGGATACATATTCCGAATGCTTGGATTCTCCTAAAGTTTTTAAATTTCAGTGATTTCAATGCTCGCGAGGAAGTTTCGTAACATTATGCGCGATTCGATTAGAATAATTCAAGAAGAGGCGGATAGTTTTTTCGGTAATTCAGTCAGTAAGCAACCATTTTAAATTTTGAATATGACCTCAATTTTTCAAAAATTCATGGCTTTCCGGAGAGGCGTTTCCTCCAGCTATCTCAACACTCACTCGCGGAGCTTTTCTAGAACCGTTTACATTTCGAGGTATCTTGCAGAATAACCTAATATGATACGAGAGTTTGCGGCCCTATTTATTGCTTCCTCGCACTTTCCGATCCCTCTTCCCATCTTTCACCGCTTCGTTTACCTATCTTCCGAGCTATCTCCGTCCATCTATTTACCTTTCCCTTATCCGATCCATTTCACCTTTTTCCCTTTCTCTCAAGTCTTTCTTTCGTTCCCTGCTTTTTCTGCCTGCATGGGTGTTTCCCCTCCCCCGGGAATTCTCTCTCCAAATCGCACTGTCTCTTACATTCTCCGTCTCTCTCACATCCATCTCTTTCCCTTAAGCGCACGCATGCGTCCATTGTTTAGCCTCAAGGAGAGCCATCCTATCCCTACGACGAGACAATTATCCGCCTTACCTCTTCCGCTCCATTTCTCCCCTTCATTCAATACCTCACATTCCCTCTCTCTTTGCCCTTTCTCTACTTCTTCCCGCTTTTTTCCCCTCTCTCTCTCTCTATTCTTCCCTTGAATTTACGGCGCTGTGAAGGTGAATTTCCGAGGCACGCGATCTCCTAGAGCCGGATTCTTTATTGGACGGGGAATGCATAAGCAAATAAAAGAACGAACCGCATCGCTAACAATTTCGATCCTTCGTGTATTCCCCGATGAGGGAAGAAAGACTGAGGAAGAAATGAATTCGCGAAGGAATTTTTTCTGTTTAAGGAACGTGGGAAGTAGCGAGACGGAAAACCGCTCCGAGATATTCCGTGGATTTCATTGATCAAGGCGAATAATTAGGTCTCGAGGAAAAAGAATATTCTCGGCTTAAGACGTCTAAAAGGGTGCGGTCGCCTTACATAACGACTCAAGTTTCTTTTCCAAATATTAATGTTAAGGAAAAGGTTGGAATTTATTTCGCGCCCACGTACCTCTGCTCGATACAAATCGATGCAATTTTGAATATTGCTAACCATACTTATCCACTATTACTTAAGTGTAGTAAAATTAGAGTTTTATTTTTATTGAATTAATTGTCAATTAGAGAAATCTTTGAATAGGCTGAAAACAAAAGAGAGAATGGAATGAAAATTTTGTACCACTCCAAATTAGAGAAGAATTAATTAGAGAATATAGAACTTTGATCTACTTGTGTTGATCTGGAAGAACTGTGCTATTGTAGATATATATTAGATTTGATTTGTTATATAAAACTGGTTAATACTGAAATTACAGATTCAGAATTATTATCATATAAAAAGGTTGAATGATATATCTGTCAATGATGAATAAGTAAAAAATTGCTTTTGTAACTCACACATAATTAGAATGCAACGATTAAGTAATGAGTACCTTTTTGCTACCTATATAGTTTTATTATTGCCAATATAGGGCATATAAAGAGTGCTCTCAAATGTTAATAAGAAGTATCACTGTTTACTACGCAGATATATTGAGTATATTGTGAATATACACTGACCAAATTGCAACGTTTATAAATTAAATAAATAAGAAACTTTAAATTCAAAATTTCAAGTTTATCAATTTTAAAATATTCAACTTTTGTAGTTTATTAAAGCCGGTTTAATTATCTATATTTATTCCATAATGGTCTATATTTTATAATGTTTACTTATTTCATAATGATATTATGAGATTTCTGAGTTATTGACATGTTTACTTATGTTTTGATGCAATAAAAGCTTATTCAGTTGTGTTGTAATGTTGAGTAACTTTGATCAATATCAAGATATTTTCTTTTTATAGTTATTATTTGATATTTTCAAGTACATACAATAGAAAGAGGTTTTTTTATGTCTGCTTAATAAATCTAATCTAATCTAGTCAGAACTTATTCATCACAAAGATTTTACGCTGGTGATATCTATTCGCTCAGCATAAACGTTTGTACACTTACTAATTACAAAATATTTCTCTCGGATATCTAAATATTTTAAAATGTGATTCGAAGGAAAGCATACATTTGAAAATATACAGTCATGGTGTGAGGCCCATGGAACACCGATTAATAAATTTCAAATATTTCATCATATTCTAATAGCAATTCTTAACGTTTCATGAATAATAAAATATCAACAGCGACACGCACATGAATAAGCAAGATAATGATGCTTTTTCAATGCGTAATTAATGTCGTGTAAATTATTCAAATCTGAAAGCGAGGAAAATACGGTTGATATTGATCTGATGAGAAAAGTTTCCAGAACTTTTCGGATTGGGAATAAAATGTCATCACTTTTCAGAAAAACAAAATTGTGATGAAAGAATTCTCTCCATTGCCAAAAATATATATAAGCAAAAGAGAGATACTTATTGTCATTCACTCCAATTAAAAACTGGGTACGATTCGAAACTCATCTTCAATGTCATTGCTCTCAAAACTTATTAACAAAAAAATTTCTAAGGAAAAGACGCGAAAAGGGCTATTGGTATACAGATAAATTCATCTGTATAGAGGTAATTTTTTCATCTCATATTAATTCATTAATGATACGAACCATCCCTTTAAGTTTTAGTTTCTTGAGTAGATCCTTAAAAATGTTTCTGACGATTTTTGACCGACATTTCAGAAACATTTACAATATATCAATAAAATAGACAAAGAATCAAAAAATTAAAAAATGTTAAGTTATAGTGAAGATAACGGATACCATTATAAGGAAGCACCTCAAAGTTGTAAAGTATATTTTTAACTAAGGAGCATACCCGCCTGTAAATAACGTTATTTTGCACCTGTGCTGCAACGGTGTGATAAATTCCTGTTATTGACAAATTTTGGTGGAAATCACCTTATGGCACTTCAGCGATTTATTCTAGTTTAGGCTTATCCATGTATCTGCACAAGTCGTAATTTTTTCGAAATAAAACTATTGAGTCATTATTACCCGTGCATAATAAATTGAATAAATATAGCTGTAGTCGAATCAGTTGAACATCTTGGTATAATTCTTACAAATCACTTTAACTGAAACACACGCTTCCGAAAAGTGTGCGGTATGGCAAGTAAAAAGGTCGGCTTAATAAAGCGTATTGTCGGTATATGCGATGAACGGTTTAGAGAGCGATGCTACAGCTCCATGTAGAATATGCGGCAAGTAAATCGGATCTAGCGGACGAAACAGGAACTCGCGAACTCGAGAAATTTCAGTGAAAGCGATACGTTTCGTTAAAAATGCTACGATTATAAGGCAAGCGTTACAAAGATTCTCTCAGACGCAGGTGGGGAATCTTTAAAAGAAAGGAACCTAGAGGCTAAGTTGCGATTTCTTGATAAATTGAGAGAAAGTACGTTTGCAGAGGTCGTAATCGGTACTATACGATTCCCCTGCTATTTCGGCCTATCCGACAATGAGCGTAAAACAAGAGAATGTGCTAGGAGATTAAGTTGTCGTTAAGGATGTTTTAAGTACTCATTATTTCCACGAACCATAAGTGATAACAACAAGCTAAGGAAGTAGCACTAAGGTTCGGTGTTTTCACCCCCTGACACAGGCCAAAAGGCGGCTTACAGGTATTAAAGTTGATGTAGATGCATATCTAAAACCGGTAAAACATGGAAAATAGAAAGTTAAATGCTTGAAATTTATTGAGGGTTTATGATAATGGAAAATTAATCGAGAATATAGATTTCGACCACGATTTATTTGCCTCTGTTTACGCAAATTATTTCCAGGAATTGGTAAATGCACTGCAACCTGGCGGTAATATAATTTTAATGTAGTAGTGAACAATAAATTATTTGTGTTGGACGTAATCATAAGATAAACGATTTTCGGTGGAAAGATTGCGTTTTATTTCAAACTAAACGAGGAACGTCAAGTGCCAAATAAGGGCGTTCTAAAGCTTGTCTATCTCGCTCAAACGCCACTTCACGTTTGAAGGTTGTGAAATAGAGGTAAGAGGGCGAGAGAAAAACCAGAGAGAGAGAGAATAAAGGGAACAGATGTGATAAGGACATTGAGATGGAAAGAGAGGGAAGAGGAAAAAAGAACAGCGTATAACTTAATTTGGGAGGGAAAGACTTAAAGAGAATAGCCTAAAATCGGGTCCCTTGGAGGAAATAAATTTTGCAGCTTGAGAATTGCCATGGTCTTATAAATTTCAAAAATTAAACTTTTCGCTTCCATTCGTACCCTAATGGAAGAAAATTAAAAATGGAATAATTGTAAATGAAATTCAAAATACGACTGTTCGCTTGTAAATACACGTAGACCGAAACAATATCGTTAAATTCAACGTCCGTCTACTATTTTAGTTTCCACCGGTTTGATGTCTTGGGAGGATACTAAGTTAAGTGATTTCTTGCGCTTAACTCAGAGTATCCGCGGATTATGCAAACAATCCGCAAAAACAAACAGCCACTCTGTTTTGATAAGCTTGGTTCAAGTCCGGTAAGATATCGCGATTATCCTTTATCCTCCGATCCTACAAATAGACGTGAGTTACTCGAGCAAAACACGGCGGTCGGAGATAGTTAATAAACGCTTCTCCAGAGGGTTACAACTCATAAAGAGGCTAAGTTAATCTTTCAGGAGTGAAAATGCGGATGTGACAGAAACTGTGAAGGAAACTTGAAATATTCTATGTAAAGTGAACCATGATCTGAATCTTCTTAAGGAGAGTTGATCGAAGAGATGCCACGACATACACAGGAATATTAAATTGAAAAGAATAGGTCAAAGGACTGGATATGTATGATATATAACGGCGGCATTCAGATTTTATGCTGCTACGATTATTGGTGGTATCAGGTCAAAGTAGACAACAGAATATCTTATTTGACTCGATAAAAGCCGAGTTTGGTGACTATATACTTAGTGTGGTAGTATACTATCAAGGTCCTGACTTCGATTCCCGGCTAACCGGAATTTTCGTGCTAGAGTTTAAGTGCTAGTTCGTTTTTGTCTGAGATCTTTCCAATTATTACAAATGATATAATTGGAGTGTACTGGTTTCTTAAATGAAATAAAAACAATAAAAATGTGTTTTATCCTAGTTCAGGGAGACAAAAAACTACGGGCGACACTTTAAACATAAGTTTTTCGTGATTTAGGTTGAAAAATTGTGTTCATCATACACCAAGAGAAAGATATTGGAAAACTTCTTCGGCAATCTGAATCTTTTTAGATGAAAAGAGTTTATCTTAAGTTCAAGATTTGTATTACTTTAAAGTTATGGGAAAAAATGAGGGATGAAATTATAGGAACGATGAAATGAAGCGTACGAGTCATCATCCTGCATTGAAATATTAAATGTGTGTTAGAAAAACTTTCAGCGGGAAAATACTCAATTCAGGAAGAGCTCAGTATTTTTTACACCATGCATGGTTTAACTCAGGCCAAAGAATGGGAGCCATGTGATAGTCTCGCATAAGAAAATAATGAATCAGAAATTTTACGCCAGAGAATAAACAGTATAAATCGATTACTTAGAAAGAAAAAGGTAAACACACCAATGATATAAAATACGTGTTGACTCGAGGTAACATAAATACGGGAAATAAGGAAAGAAAGGAATAGTAGTGCGGTAAAAACAGGATTTCAGATGTTTACAGAAAATTTTTAACTTGAAGGAGAAGGAAAGAGAAGTGTGAAATCCCGAGAAAGATTTAAGCAAGAAAAGAGCGACTGTAACATCGGGGGTTATAATAATTACAAAACTATCATCGCCTACAATAGATATAAATCATAAATATTCCTTTTCGTGGCAGTAGAAAGCACTTTTTAATACATCAGAAAACAATATTTGAACAAATAATGGATGAAGGTAAAATAATTTAAAATATGAGAATCGTGAGACTATACCATAGAGAGTCATTAAGTTTGCTGATGACATTAAAATAAGATTCGATAACAGACACTTAAGATACTAAAATAACATAAAAAATATTTTCAGAATCAAAAAAGTGGTTAAAAACTTATAAATACGCAAAAATAAAATAGAAACTACAAAAGCAATTGTTAGAGAAAAGAGTTGTTAGAGAGTAAAAAGAAGTGGAAAAAGTATAGGTAAAGAAATAAATTTAAGTATTGCGTTGTTATACGAGGTAATATAGAAGAAACGAAAAGAATAGTACAAAGGATCATTGCGAAGAGGATCTTAATTCAAGCGAGACTTGGATTCATCTATTCTCCAAAATGCTATAGAGAAGAACTCGTCCTCGACTCTATTATACACAGGAGCTAAGAGTTTTACCACGAGAGGAAAGAAAGAGTGAAGGAGAAGACAACACACAAAGGAAATAGAATGAATAATATGAAGGATGAGGGTTCATCTACCTACGGATTAATTCGAGTAAAACGCTGCAGAAGAAAGGCGGTATGCGTGAAAACGAGCCAAAGAAAGAAATTCGTGACCCGAAGAGCAGCGCTCGATTACCTCAAACAGTGATCACTTGTCTGCCAACGATTCCTATCCTCCCGAACTAAAAGAGGCATCTCGTCTGCTTCGTACTTAAGAAAGGCATCCTTTCTCCTCTAAAATCAAATAAAAGATAAGTGACATCCCTATTACTCTAGTTCCTTTTACTCTGATGTACCATTCAAAAGAGTTGATTTAACATTCTTACCGTCAATCAAGTGTCTCTTTGCAAGAATTAGAAATTTGCACGCGGAATTTTTGGAATAAAAATAAACCGTTGAAGCCCATGAAATTATTCATTATTCTCCTCTTAAGCAAATTTAAGGAGCATAAGTCAAAGATACTCCTATTCAATGAACTTAGTAGAGAGGTAAGGAGAAGAATAAGGGAAAAGAGAAGAAACAAAATGGAAAATTAAAAAGTGGTGAACAATATTAACATCCTAATTTAGCTCAGATTCAATATTTTAAATTATGTGATTTGTAATTAGTAAACTAGGTAGTATATGATATGGTAATATTTTTAATTTTATGGTAAATTGTGTACTACGTAATTATGTGAAGTATGTCACACAGTATATAAGGTTATACGAAATATTATACATTAGGTAATATTTAGTGTTTAAGGAATTGTGGAATACTGGAAATTGTGTGATGTATGATATTTTTTATAACTATCGGAATCTTAAGCCTTAACACAACTTAGGCTTTTAATCTTAAATATTTAATATTTAAAATTCCAAACTATTTATGATATTTGCAGCATTGGGCACCTCCTGATGAGCCATCTTTGGCTAAGTGACCCTGCTATGAGATTTATCGTCTTTAAGAAGCACATTAGAATATTTCTGATATATGTTACTTTTATATTTATGTAATAATAGTAATAAACAAAAATAATAAGAACAGCATCATTGTATCAACTATTCCTTTCCGGAACTACTTATCCTCTCTTTATCTCTTTTTTATATTTTCTCGGTTTCATATTTTGTATTTACAACGAAAACAGATACCATCATAAACTTATTCCTGAGTCAAGTCACCAAGAACAATCTCGCCATAGTCGATTTCATATTCATAGTATAAACATATTCTCTGTAGATTTATATTGCCTTATTCAAAGAAACTTAGCCAGAAAGAACAAATAAGGCGTATTCTTTCGCTCAAGTAGATGTTGGTTGTAAACAAATCATACGTAGGAAGAAAAAGGAAATTGTTCGCCAAACAGAAATATTAAACAAACTCTGATCATTAAACAATATCGCTTAACGTAAATAAGAATAAATTTTGAATTTCAGCCATGTTCTTTTTAGCATTTCTGAAGGATAGGTGGAAAACTTGGATTTTTCTATACAGTTACTTATAGAATTTTATAGTAGAAGCAGTTCTCCACAACTACGTGAGCTAGGATTTTAGAGGTACTGAAACTCTAGAAACCCTAAATTTTTATCATCTTGGAATTAATTGGGGATTTAGGGTGTTTTTGCAGGTAAAGTCTTCTGGAATAAGTTCTTATTGGGTATTTAGTGCGACGTTTGATCGTTTCCACCGTTAAAATCGGCTTAAATTCATGCATCTGCTCCTAAAGGAGGAGTGAAAACATCCCTTCCCATAAATTCCGTTTCTCACTGAACGGAAAGCAATTGGAATTTTCCTTGAATTCATGCTTACTTTATCTTGAAGCTAAAATTAAAATTTTAAGGGAAATAAACGAGAATATTTGTATCTCCTGAAGTGAAATCTGGTGGAATTCCTCAGTAATTAGAGAGATTAGGTATTTTACATCTTCGATGAAAATGTTTCCAAATAATCTATCAAAAGTTGATGATGGATTAAAAATTCCGATAACTGGTAGTATGCTATAAAAATTTGTGGAAAACGTACAAAAATCTCCTCCCTCTCTTTGTAATATATCATCCAAATATATTTTCCAATTCGTACTTCCAGTCTCTAAGCCTCAAACCCCATGATCCATAATCGGTTTTAACGCTTGCAAGACCTTACTAAATAAGGGAGAGGAAATAAGCTTATTCGAATATCATGATTAAATCTGCCAGGTCGCATATCATAGTCCTCCCATTTAGGCTTGGATTTCACGAATTTCATAGCATGTGGTTAAATTGAAAAGCATAATCAATTTCGTCGCGCCAGATAAACTTGCGGTGTGACCCGAATGTTCATCCAACGATAGCTCTCACTCTTGTGAATAAATTGGGTTTCAGAAATCAAATTGAAAACGGCCCTTGGTGGTCGTCCGCTTTACAAAGTGGACAACAAATATAGATGTCAAAGGGAAGGTAGATGTGATCTGATATATTAACTCGGATGCTGCTTCTTTTTGAAGACATTAACGCACCTGGAATGCGACAAAAGGCCCTATCTAGGAGTTTAACGAAAGATCTCGGTTTGTAAAATGTCATTCCTCTTGCGTTTTATGAATACTTAGAAGCTCGTCTATTCTCTTCGCTTTGACAAAATTTATCGTTTTCATCGCTTAGGTATTTCAGTATTTTTATTAAAATGGAGTCTGGAGATACATTTTAACTTTATTGGAAACTTTAGTAAAGTAGGACCTGGCAAGAGTTGCTACCAGTTAGCTCCGATATGACTGTCAAGACGGAGACTCTATCTTACAATGTGTACTTTAGTAGAGATTTTGGGGAGTCCAATTTCGCTTATGGCAAAATCGAGACTGAAATCCTGTCAAGAGTTACGACAAAATATTCACTGTTCTTCACGTACGACAAAAAAATTTCTAAAGCAAACGTTACCATTTTTTACGAGTAGTCTGTTAAATTTTTTTTAACTATAAAGAAATTCATCCTTATTCTACTTTTCATAGACATTAATATTCGCTAAAAGTTCACACTTGAAGTTCAAATAAAAAATATCAAAGACACAAACAAATAAAATGAAAGATGAAAATAACACTATAAAAATATTTTTGAAAATTAACCAAGAAAAGATGAAGATGAGCATTATTTGATAGTGAAAATAGAGAATACATAGTAATATCAAGTATATGAGAAGAAGGAAAGAAAAAAGAGACGAAAGGACGAAGGAAAAAGATAATTAATGGAGAGCTCCTATAAATGCATGGAAAAAGCAACGATGAGAAGAAAGATAGCTCGAGAACATTCATTATGAAAAAGCACGGACAATGGACATAGCATACTTTTAATCAGCGCTGCAAGGAATTAGTCGGAAAGGACCCTTGAAACATGAAGAAAATAGAAAAAGCTATGTCAAGCAAAAAGCGTTAACAACCCAAAAAAGAATATGATTGTATAATGTGTTACTAGTGTTCCATTGCAAGTGTAGTCTAACTTAAATTATAACTAAGTTATCATCTTGTAAGAGATAGTTGCGGCAATTTCTTTGAAACAAGATTTAACTCCGGTTAGATGGACATTCCAAGGCTTGCTCGCAGAAATTAGATTTGAGAAAGATTTCAGTTATGTGATGAGGCATTTGAAATATATAACATTTTCTGACGTAAAGGTATGGCGGGAATTTCAACCTACAAAATCTAATGACATGTATTCTGGTAGGCGATTGTAAATTATAGAATACGTCGAGGAAAGAATATGTTGTTTCTTATGTGACTCCAACTTTAACCAGGATAGCTTCTAAAATACATCGGAATTTTAATCATAATGACGTGAATTAAATATGAGAATAATAATAAATACCGACGTACTTGAGATCGTCGTGAGTTGAAAACCTTCTCTGAAATTACGCGGCATATTTAGAATTTTTAGATTTATTCCGAAATTTGCTCACAAAAATAAACGGCATTTCGGATTGTGATAAAAAATCTTTAAGCATTGCGACCAGAAAAATGTTCGATGCAAACTTACAAATAATTAATCTCCACGTATTTAAGACTGCACAGTATTAGATTTTACAACTAGGATTATGGAGATTCAAAATAAGATCGTTAAATTATGATGTTTCTTTAATTCTCTTTATTCCTTTCATCTCTGTCTGAGGCTCAAAGAGAATTTAAATAAACAGATAACACTATTATTGCAGTCATTCGAAAAATTTTCGAAGAAGATTGTGTGTATAGTATTTAGTCTACTCTTGAAATGCCATTATGCCTTTGTCAGTTTCTAACAAACGCATTTCGACAGTCAGGTTTCTTTTTATTTAAATTTGGGTTCATACATTCCGATAATTATTGAATTTACGGAAACGTGTAGTAAATATTACCCGATTATCTTACAGATAAATGTATAATCTCTGAATATGGTGAGGTAAAAATTACAGTGATGCACCCAATGTCAGCCAAATTGCAAGACGCGTATAAAAAACCTTTTCTGTGAGCGTTCTCATTTTTTGTGTTTTCTTGACGGTTCTATTCGCTAATCTTGCATGAATTTAACTTTTGTTTATCCTGTACGTTCTTTATCTATTTCAATCGTTTTTCACATTCATTTGTATGCCTTAAATAACTTCTACACTAGTTTTTCTAGTGGGATTACAGTTTTTTATAGTTCTTGACCCATAATTTACATGATTATTCGAGAATCTCATTATTTATTTTTTATCCCTTTTACGAGGCCTTTATTTTAGAGATTTAATGCCTACCCTGGTTTCGTTTCTTCCTTGTTGGTGGAGTTTTGTTGAAGTTGAACTTTTACAAGGTGTCTTCTTTTTTACAAGGGTTTGGAGCATTCCATTGCCTTTAAAAGTTAAAAAGAGTGAAAGAAAGAAAGGTATGTGTTCACTTTTACCGACTCGCAATTTGTTTCAACTTACGCCTAAACTAGTCTTCGGGTTTTTCTTTCTATTAGACCTCGGGCCTAAAGATTGTCATTGGTTTTCTGTTTCTTTTGTTTGAGTTGTTACTCGATCAGATAAAGAGAAAGAGGACAATTTCGAGTTTTCTACCGACAAAGTTTTGGAGCTAAAAGGCTGGCAGAAAGATAGAAAAGATAAACCTCTTTTAGTTGTTTTTGGAAAACATTTTGTCTTCGTCTTCAGTTGCATTCTGCTTATTTGTTGAACAAATTGAACTTTTTGAGGTTGTGAGTCCACCACGACAAAATTACAGATAAGAAAGTTAAATCTTTTACCTATATAGTAAAAATGTTCGTATCCGAAATCGATTAAGCTAAACACAGCTCAAATCATTAGAGATTCTTTACATTTAAGATTCCACCTATGAATTTATTTGACGAATTACTCTCTGAAAAACTAAAATTATCTAAATCGTTAAATTTTACTGAAGCATAGCTGACAATATAATCATATGTAAATTTCGCGTGATTACGCCGTATCTGGTCGAAGGCAGTTTTGCTTTTTATTGGATTGTCGCACATCTTTGAAGAGCCTGTACAAATATTTGGAATCAAATATCACTGGTAAATATCCATTTCATAGCATAACATTCCATTTCAATCATGAGCAAGACTGGTTTACCTCACATTCTTCACAACCTTCGATTTCATACGCTCTATTTTTCCGCATTCTTCCACAACCTTTTCTTTTCTTCTTTCTTTAGATCCCGACTCAGTTCTCTACGTCTATTTTTGACTTTTCCACTCTCCATTCCCACGGGCGTATTTAAGGGGAACAAGGGTCTGGAAAACCTTTATGATCCCTAGCTTACGTTTGATTTACGTGTTCATTTTGCGAACGATTTAAGCTTATTAGTTCGCAGAACCATATAAAATCCGAACTTATTCCAGGGTGATAAAACAATCAAAAATCCCCTAGGTAAAAAATATAGTGTATCTCGATTACATAAATATCTCACGGAATGCTATGCACATTCTCCTATATTTAACCTTTTTCTTCGAAACCGTTGTATGTGTCAAGCTCGTGACACCCACCTTGGTGCTCTAATTCGTGAGGATTTCATGCTAAGCCTTCACCTACTCCTTCTGTCTCCTTCAACGTTTTTTGTATGTTCCGAGCTCAAAGTATTTTTATGCCGACATGTATACGAAACACGGTCTTCCCATTTTTATCTGAAGGCGAGCGAGTGTGGGTGTAGTGGAATTTTTCGCAACACAATGAAGGAGAGGAATACGGAGGTAAAAATAAAAAAGTATAAAGAGAATATTGCTGAATAACCGCTCCTATTCCCGTGCCCACGCGGTCGGGAATATCTGATGAAGAAATAAAGTCGGCATATGTATCCACGCTCCCTGTGATAATATTCCGTCCAATATTTTAACTTGATTTAAGATTTCGAAGTATAAGATACATTATAATTTTTAAAATAAGAAACAATCGGTTATACGATCAATAATGAAAAGGGATTATAAGAAGTAAACAAGCTAAAATGGAAAATGAAAAGTTGATTAAATGAGAGCAGTCAAATATTAGACAAAAAGTAATGTTTCTAAAAAAAATATCATGCTAAGGTGACACTGTTCTGTAAAATGCCGAACATTTTTCTAAATTTCTCTATCCCACACCTGCTCCTTCATTCGTTGCATTTTATAATTCTCTCCATATTTGTCAGCATGTTAAACTTTCTCCTCCTTTTCCTGCATTTTCATTTTATTTTTCTCTCTATTATTTTGTACCTAAAGCAGTCATGTCTCGTGCTTTGTCGTAACTTGCCTTTTTTCTTCATAATGTATTCACCATTGATCTTTTCTCTCCAATTCGTTCCAGTACCTGATCATTCCTCACTCTATCCGTCCATCTCACTCTTCATTTTAATTTTCTACCACATTCTATAGTTTTCGAGATAATTTTCTTCTTCTCCTTATTTTTTTATATCAGAGCAGTATACAGAAATGGATCAAATATAAAATTTTAAACACATAATTGAATTGGTGATGGAAGGAATACGTTGCGAAAGACTGATTTCAAATTGGAAAGGGTGGAGGGAAGAGACGAGGAAATGAGTGTAAAGGAAATGAGATGTAACAGAATGGAAAGATCTGGCGTGGCCGTCAAAACGTAGCAAACCCAGATGTAAGGGTATTGGAATATCGATAAAACTTTAATCTACGTGATAACAGAAGGAAAGAATGTTTAATATCTCGGAATGCCATTATATTGCGAGCGTTGAAAAATAATTGCTAGGTATCAAATCTATATTTGGCACTAAATTTCTGAATGTTCCGTATTTGAAATTATTTGTCTAGAATTAAATTAGCAATGAATCTAGAATATAAAAATCATACATAATATATTAATATTCAATTATTCGTTTTATCTGCATATATCTACCATATGAAAATTTCTAATTATTTAAGGCTTTGTTCGCTAATGCATTTCGATTTCTAAACTTCACGCAGTAAAGCTTTCCCTAAAAAGGATGATGATTCTTACAAAGCAGCAATTTATCTTCCAGTTCAGATATAAAATTTCTTTTATAAAATTCGCTACTGCGTAAGGTTAATAAGAAGAGAAGATTAACGTAGTTGAGAGGAAAGAAGATATTTTTTGCTCTTAATTCGCAATAAGGTCTTGTCAATCCCCTCCCTAGTAACCTTTTGAATTTTACCATTAATCCGCAGTTTCTGCTACTTTCTGAGCGTAAAATATCATCCGTTTCATCCATAGTCTTAATATTTATACTTCTCCAAGATGTTTGAGAAATTATCGCTGCGGGATATAGCCTTGGGAGATTCTAATGCATTAAATTCCGAACGTTTCTAAAATGCGGATTTTTCATTACTCCTCGTGGCTGAGTACTTTACTTCGTCGCATATGCGTTACTTTCTCATTCCTCACATCTCTCGGCGATCAAAGCCGAATAAAGTAAACGCGCTCTTTGATCCTCCGACTGCTAGGATACTCCACATTCAAGTATCGCATATAATTGTGTTTTCGTGCGTAAGAACGTGTTTCCAGTCTTCTGTTGCCATCACAAGCACAGATGCGCCGCAGGAAACATTTTTGCATTTGAGATTCTTTCGGACGAAAATAATATCTGAGCTCGCAGCGGCATTATTTCTAACTTCTCGCATCCCGCGATATTTTTCCACGCGGAGTTACCAAAGATGGATTTCCGCCGGAATTACAGCGGGCGGAGTGGGGCTCCTTTCTTTTCCGCGACAAACGGCGACTAGTCCGTGTCATTGATGCACGCTGGTGAAAATAATTCAGCCAACACCCGTTTCGGAAAGGGAATCTTGGTGGGAGGGCTAACGTGGACTCCGGAAGCCATGAGAACGGCCGTTTTCACTCATTTGAAATATTTTCGAGTGTAAGCTTCCGACCCTGACCGACTATAAGATGTGGAGAGCGTGACGTGGTCGATATTTTGCAAAGCATGTTTCCTATTTATATAGCGATACAGACATGTGAGGTATTGTTTCCGATCGTGTGCAACAGAGGCGGAAACTGCGAAAATAAATACGGGTAAAACAAAGATATAAAAATAAATATGACGGTCGGAGTGAGGGGAAACACAAACACTTATCAAGGAAAACAGAGACCGATTGCTCCGCACGCTTTATTTATTTATGGATGGTTGCTATCGGACAGTCTCTCCTCCCATATCGAGGACATTCATCAAGGACGTTTAAATTGACATTTTTGTTGAGATTATCATTATCGACAGCATATTTCATATCCTTTCCTTTTCATCAACAACGGAAAATTTCAAATAATAAATTATGTTTTTATTAAGGGTTGAAATGATGAAGATTTAAGAAATCGATAAAATAGCCCATATGGTGATCCCGAGTTAGAAGAGCAGTACAAGAAGGAATTCTCTATACAACAAAAGCAGATTTATTGCATTTATCTGCAACGTTCACTTTTCTTTCTGAGTACCTACATAAAAGCGACAGTTACAAAATCTAAAGGTTAATTTTCACATCCTCAAATCTTTTAATAATTACAGAAGCTTTTTCCACGAATCTTTCTTCTCGAATAATTCTCCATAACAACGAATTTCTTTTCTACATAGTGAAGTATATGAATACCTCAGTACATATTCCATTAGACTACTTTCTTTACTGATAACATTTAGAATTTAAAAATACCTTACCACAATCAATCCAAATAATCCATGTCTTTTTATCGACTAAACTGAAATTCAAGTCGAGCAACTTAAGCCCTATGAAGTCGCACTGAAATAACCTACTAGAGAACCTCCAAATTATGGAAATAGTATGTAAAGATTTGAGTAAAATACATTAACTCTTCTCATTTCGAGGGTTACACTTACATCAATGCCAGGAGAGATGAAGTTGGTGATTACGGATTCATTATGATTTTAATGTCCTCACTTAAAATTCAACTTTCAGTATGCTTTGCAAATTTAGGTGTTTCTAATGTATGAATATAAAAGAAAAAGCTAGAATAAAGCTTAAATCATACGAACGTGGATTAAAGAAGCAAATATGCTTTTGTACATTCTAAAATTATATATCTAATTAAAGAATTTTCCTCATTTGAATTAGTGCCCAAAATAAATTACAGCATCTGCATCAACATTTAAATTAAAAACGTCGGAGTATACAAATTTAAGACTCCCCTGTAAATCCGTACGTCAATATTATTACGTAATATACTTAAATTACTGTAAGTCATTTTCATCACCAAGTGATTCCATAAGTCTGAGCGATAATCTATTTCAGTTCCTTCAAGAATACGTATGCAAAATAAAAATTTAATAAAATAATACTACTCATATATTTGCATCTAAAAATAGCTTATGCTTCGGTAACAGAGGTTTCTATTTTAAACAATTTTCCCTCGTAACTAACCAATATGAATTGTTGTGTAATAATATTTTTTATCGAGAAATATTTTGAACTAATATCCAGATACAGAAATAAACGCCGAAATAATATATTACAAACAATCCGTCTTCTTTTACTCCTCTATCTTTCAATTACATAACACGTACTACCTTTTTATCACAATGTACTACATTCTATCAAAAGATTTAATGATTAACGTTTTATTTTGCCGTACTATGTATGTACATACATATAAAAAAAATTGGTCGCGCACCTTCTAGAATTTTCAGGAAGAATTATCTCAGGTTATGAAATACTGGCTCAGAGTTCTCAATGTAGTTGTAACGGAAATGCAAACCAAGTAGTGTGATTCATATATATTCACAATAAAGTGGAGATATGGTGCTCAAGCATAGTCTAAAATAGGCTCCAGAAATATGGGACACCAGCAATAACACTTACCTAAGGAGCATGTTAATCTCCGAACAAAGAGGGCTCCTTTGTTAAAAGTCGTTTTAATAAAGCAATGATAATAATATAGGTCCTCTTACGCCAT
Source organism: Pachydiplax longipennis (assembly GCA_036926295.1). Classification (NCBI taxonomy): domain Eukaryota; kingdom Metazoa; phylum Arthropoda; class Insecta; order Odonata; family Libellulidae; genus Pachydiplax; species Pachydiplax longipennis. Next base: position 27,981,109 of record JAVFKF010000012.1, read on the forward strand.
GGTTGCTTTACCTTTAAAAGAAAATGGCTTGGAGTTAAGGAGTTATCTTCCAAGTTTACATAAAGTACTTTCTCAAAAGCTGTGGGAGGAATGAAAAGTATTCTTAGAGGGGCACAAAAAATAAAAGCGGTGGATAATCTTTTCATACAAAATTTACTCGAGGAAAATAGAAGGAAAGACTTGAAATAGCCGGCATCCTGCACCTACATCCAACGGTTCCATTCTCAGAACAAAGCTGCACTAAAGAATATATCTCTGTAACTTGTTTAATTAATCGTTTGAAAAATAAGACTACGCCTTGAATTGGGCTTAAGAGCTCATTTCTTGGCGAGCAGTTTCTTGCAGACTGTATTCTCTCCAACTTTACATTCTGGTGTGATTCATAACACCGACCAAGCTTATCAGTTAATCATCGGTAGTCACCAAGATCATCATCATCGTGAACTTAAAATTTCTTGTTCTTTCAAGTGTATTTTTGTAAATTTAAATTTTAGAATCATTTTCAAATAAACTACTAACTACTGGTTAACTATTTCTGCGTGTAAATCTCCGCCCCTTTCCTCCCTACCTCTTCACATAGTTCCTTTTCGTAGTCCATCTTCTAAATCCTCCACCTTTTTTATTATTGTGCTTCTAATCTTCACCATAACCTCCGCAATACCTTTTATCGTGCCTTTCGAGTTACATTTCCTCTGAAAAACATTTCCAATTTTGTTTCTCTTTTTTTCCAGTGACAGATTCAACTATTCTTCCTTCTTACTGTCTCCTCTAACAACTACCCTTACTATTTCTCTCGGAAATTTTTACTTTTGGCAGTAGTAGTGGAATGGAGAGTCCAAATTCAACGGATTTTAATATTTGGTGCTATCAAAAGATTATCTTTTTTCTGACACGGAGTGATTGTATGTACAAATATCAAATTTCCGGTTCATCAAGGTAAAAATCTATCATCAGTCATTATACACTAGAGCCGAATATATAAAGTTCTTTATAATGAATAATTTTTAAGTCTTCGGTGTGTGTTTAAGATAGTTCGGCATCAATTTAAAATTTCATCCTATTCGTTCAAAGATCAAACAAAAAATAAGACTGTAACTGTAATCTAAGAAAAATTAACTTAAGTAAAATACAAGAATTTTTCCATAACCCTTCCGAAGAGTTAAAAATACATTAGCCGCTCTGTCCAGTCAATGACTAATAACATTTTTAAATATTACAAATACTACATCTGTGTCGAGCGCGAACCTTTGGGATATTTTGGATGAAATCAGACAAATATGTCGATGGATACCGAGCTATGATTAATCAGATTCAGAGGTTTATTGAAAGGTTTTAAGCAATATCAGAAACATTTAGATATATAGGCCATTGCGTCGGAAAATGGACAATCAACGTGAAAACTCTTCCTGATCCAGATAAACGAGGAGCTTTGGTATTGTATAAATGGCAATATATTTGAAAATACGGGGGCACAATTTCATTAGTAAATATTTCAGCGTTCATAAGCAGATCACCCACTCACATAAGATTAATATGGAAATTTCTCCTCATTCGTACTTATCTCTTCAGAGGATATGAGCAGATTAGGCTATTTTTACATAAGTTTGCAATACCATTAATGTGAAGATAAATAAGCACAATAGCCATTATTTGATTACATCTAAAACTATTTTTGTACGTTTCATCCTACGTTTTCATTATTTTGCACGAATAGCTCGTCATCTGTTTCGAATGATGACCTAAATTTGGAAAACTAATCATGCGTATTTAATATTATAAATATTATATAAGAATACCAATCTTAAATTTAGTAGGTGAATATGATTGAATTAAAATCTGGAAATATTCGAGAGTAGTAGCGTGCTATTTTTATAAATTTATCGCCAGTTATCCGAGTGAAAATTTAAATTTTAGCTTATCGTTTCTCCACTTACCGTCAATTAAAGGAAAAGCTTCAAAATAATGTCTGTTTTGCAGTGATGCTTAAAGGAAACTTCTTCCTTTTCCCTCCTTATTCAGTAGACCAAATCTGTAACAAAATAGAGAATTTCATATCACAAACATTCAAAATATCCCATCGAACAATATTTTCGATACTCTAACAACGATTTAGGGATATTTAATAACAAGTTAAGAAAATGTATGAATTTATACGGAGGGAGTTATCCACCTATCCAAATTTCATGCTGTTTTGTCTACATTAATGATTTTCGACTACACTACACTACTTTTACAATTCAAGAATTCAAATTCAATCTACATGCTAAGGCGTTACTTTGCGGAAAGCCATTATGGTAAAGAAGAATCGTAATCGTAACAGTGTGGAAAATTACGAGTATACTTCTTCTTTGCCAATTCAAATTCAATTTAAAAGAAAATTCAAATACTCTTCCTACAAAGAGAATGATTGATGCATTCTGAGATTCCAGCATCAATCTTGAAAATGACGACTCTAAGTTTTGCTCACTGAGAGTTTGTGTTAAGCTGTTTATGGACAATTTAAGCAACATAGTAGGTGTAAATGAGTAATTATACCTCACAATGACAGACAAAATGAATTCTTTCATATGGTAATTTATGGAAAACAAAGATAAGGGAAAGGATAATTTTTTGTAATCTTTAATACTGAAGAAGCGTTTGAAAAAAGTCAATTCGAAACCGATTTAAAAGTTTTTTACAGAATAAATTTACAGGAAAGAAATATAAGCAGGACTAACTACAATGAAACCCGTTGAAAACACTCCAGTTTTAGACGCTTTCCCGCTTAATAAGTGGTTTACTCTCGGTTTACTCCTATTACTTTTACACGGTTTATATCGTAAAACATCGCTAAAGATGCTCTGCTATCCACTTATAACGCATAATTTTTCTATGTCCAAATTTTCTTCAACCCGTTCCAACAGATTTTCTGCCAAAGACTGAGCGTTAGATTAAGAAGCCGTCCGGCGATGTTTCCTTTCTTCGTAATCTCAAATTGTAAACATATCGAATAAACCTGAGGGTCAGAGAAGTGTTTGGGCGTAGTCTTAGATCGATCGTGTTCTGTAACAGCCCCTCACCACTGCTTTGAAAAAATTCGTTATTCTTCCTATATCGTCTTTTTGTATGATTGTGATCTGAAAAAACCAAAATGAAGTAACAAAGGAGGGCGCTATATTAACCTGAAAATCTAATATTTTTTTAGTATGACATAAAGAAAACCAGTAGTCCACAAAGTCTGTGGAATTTCTAAATAAGACAATTTTCTACAACTGTGGAAAATAAGGTAAACTAAAGAAGTAACCACTTCATTCTAAGATGTAACATTTTTTAAAAGAGCCAAAAAAATATACTATTTTATTTTTCAGCGTGCAAGAATTAACAGGATGCTGTATCCCGGCTAAAACGCTATCCTGCTAATGAGGCGGTTTACAATCAATTCCCTGAAAAGCGTCTTAACCGGGTTTTACTGAATATTTATAGGTTGATACATTGAGACACAGGAAACTGAATCGTCAATACTTAACTAAATGAATAACAAATCCGGCACGCGAGTTCATTCTAGCTTTAATAGCTAAAAAGTCAAAAGCATTTTTATTCTCTTTTGTGCGAAATAAATCTCCGCCTGCCTCCGGGCGCAGGCAAATTAATAGAAAAACTGAACCGTAATGAAATTCCGATTGATTCAAATATCTTTGAATTCATCACGACATCCATCGAAATAAAATAGCCGAATTCGTTTCTGTATCATAAATAATCCCGCATTCGACGTTTTAAAAGTGTTGAAATTTCAATTAAATGTAAATGCACCGGATTATATGGGGATTGACACACCCACAATAGGTGTTCGTTTAGAACAGTAGGGCACATAAACGAATTTCTATAGAGAAAAAATATTGTATTCGAAACCGGCATGTTTTCACGTGGAGTGAAATTGTTATTTCGAGCGGTCCAATAGTATTACTTCACGTTGAATACATTAAAGAAAGGATTCGCGGCACCTGGGACACGGGGCTATAATTTGGAATCCACGTTCATCGATTACATCGACTCTATTTTTTTCATTTGATGATGGATTCTCTTTTCAGACAACATCGATTAAGGTCAAAGTGTCGAATAAAATTCGGAAATAAATACATCAATCACATGTGGCTTATTTGATGATAGGGAGTTGCGTGGGAAGTTTCTGACGTTCGAAGAGGATATGGGCCGTCATTTTCCACCCTTTTGGTACTGCGATCCAGAGTAATATGCATCGACGCAGAATATCTATTTGAATGAGATTAAGATTCTAAAGAAAACTCGGTCACTTCTGCCAAGCTATACTTAAAACTATTCATAGAAGTATCAAGGAATATTTTATTTGAGTTCGAAAATTTTTTACTCTTTACTGCTGCATGATATTCAATCACGTTTTTGCATTTAATTTCGCAATCTCTTATCCAAATCAGTACATTTTCCATTGATTGGTGTGCATGGAGAAATTCTTTGATTCATCAATTTTGCAATCAAACACTGGAATCATCTGTGGGTATACTACAAAAGTTAAATTAAAAACAAAAGCTATTACAGAGATTTTATTTAGCAGCCATGTTAAATTTCAAAGTTAGGCGCCGCAGTGTGTAATTTAACTCTTACTGTATGAAAAAGAAGCTCCAGTTTAGCATAGCTACTATAAATCATAGAGCATTTAAACCGATTTATTTCAGTTAGCTACGATGAGTAACTTTTCGTAAAATTTTACTTGAATAATTCTGTGGGATAAGGCGAATTATTATGGTGCAGCTAAAATACGTAAAAAAAGTTACCATACGTACCTAAATACTAGTCGAATTTATAGCCCATTATTAAAGGTTAAATTTAGGGTCTATTTTGAATGGGTACTATTTTTTAGATACAATATTCACATCTAATCTGGGTCGAAATTTTAATAAGGGGAAACAATACGGAGAGATAGATAAAAGAAAATAAAGCAAGAACAAATAAGTTATTACTGGAGAAAATTATGCAGTTGCAAAAGCAAAACCTCCGATGACGATAACAACGTGTGGCAATACGGTCTATATAAATAAATAAAAATTTTCATTTATCTTTGGATTTGTTAACAGGAAAGTGTGCCAACATTTTGTCTGCCAAAAAGGATAGGTCAAGTTCTACATGCTCTACTTAGCTACACATATTTCAAGACACCCATAAAAATCGAGAGTCGGCTTCTATTCGAAGTAGGTGAAAAATGCTGGATATTCTGGCCACAAATTAGGATCTCGAATATTATATAATGCTCGGGTATAAACGGTATAGTCTATATATAGAACATATCTCTATATCAGAAGGATTCTCTGTTTAAATTTATGTATCGAAAGAGTCACTTGTTATAAAGAATCAGCTGCTTTTTATACCCCTATCTCGATAAATAGAACGCCCTAATTGATAGCGATGATAGATTTGATAGAATTGATTGATCGTCATATTACAATATTCAGAAATTATTATCCTACCTCTACGATACAAAATAGGGGTCGACTTTTAACTGTAGGTGAGATCGAATATTATTGGTCAATATAATACATACAAACGGCAATTTTAAAATTAGAAATTCTCTACAGTAGTCTATAATATAAAGGGAATTGTCACGAAATGAGTCACGATTCATCCTCTGAAGAAGCTTCCTTTGGAGGCGAAATATGTATCAAGGAAGACCCCCTTTTTGATGGTTTTTTGGATTTTGTGATCATTTCATTTTACAGTAGTCTGCATTTTTAGGAATCTTAAAAAAATGAAAGGTAATATATTATTCTTCCATCCTGAGGAGCCTCCGAGGCACCGAAAATTGTATGAATAACAGAGGAAGTGTCTCAATAAACTTAAATAACTTTTCCATTGGTAATACTTTTTTGAAAACTCCACCTGCGTCTGAAGCCTAGACAACTCAGTAACAAGAGAAATTAGAGTGAATAAGTAATTGTTTACTTTTTCTTAATCTAAATATTCTAGCTTATAAAATAGTAGTAGTACCTAGTAGTAAACCTAGTAACTTATTTAAATAAGCGCTTTTATACGCTGAGAATAAAGTAGCATACATTGAAGATGATTAGTAAGTAATATTTCGTTCAGGAGAGCCTCGCGAATTCCAAGTGAGAATAAAATCAACGCCAAAAGATACTACATAAGTTATATCTTTTTATGTCCATATAAAAAATACGATCCAGTTTTTAATAAAAATAATCATAAACGCTTTCAAGTTTTTCGGCAATGCTTATGCTACCCTTACTTTTATAGTGCAACGATAAAGGTATACAATACAAACAATTTCATTGGGCGAAATGTGGACTAGAAAGTCGAATCTTTCATGTAATCCTTGTCAGAATGTAAAACGAAATTCGTAAAATTGCTTCATAGTTTAAACAAGAAAATTACACAAAAAATATCCAGATTTTACGAGTAGCAAAAGAAGGAAAGAATGAATAGGTTCGTGTAAAAACATCTTGGGCCTCAGAAATAATATTTTTCACTGCTAGAAAAGACCAGCAAAGGGGGGTGTGAAAAATCTGCGTAAGATAAGGAAAACAGTGACATAAAGAGATATATTTTACAACATTTTAGACAAAAAATTTACGACAAAAAATATATGATGGCAGATATAAAGGAACACCGTAATATAAGCTGCATAATTTCCTAGATTTAAGTCTTAGAAAATACTAAGTTTATCAGCTAATTGATTCATTTTACTTGCTAATGAAATTAAGAAGTTTGTTAGATGCATTTTCTGAATGATACAGAGCGTAACTTTAAGCTTCTTTCTACAGATTTGAAAATATTTATTTCCCTCTGGGGACGCTCTCTCTGCGCCCTAAAACTTTATTTCGCTCTTCACCAAGAGTCTGTCATTCGTTTCCCATGAGTCCATAATGTATGGCGTCACATTATGCTAGTCATTTTTCTCAGTTAATTTCGAGAATGACACTGGTTGCAAGAGTAGCTTCCGTTAAAGTTTGATTTCCTTTGTTTAGCTAATTCATTAATGTGACTGATAAAATGATTACGAATTCGCTACCTTTTCAGATTAATGAAAGAAATATATAATACTATTAAACAGGCACGCGATTTTAATGTCATGCAAACTTCCTGCAGCAAATTCATTGGTACTCAGATAAAAGAGAAAGATAGTAGCAATAAAATAAAAATTTCAACGGTGATTTGCGATGTGCTTTGTCTGCTTTGAGAGAGATGAATAAGCTATTTGATATTTATAAAGCCAATTATAAGCCACATAAATATTCTTATATCAGACATACAACAACCAATTTATTTTGTCCCAGTCAATTTCTGTATGCTTTTACGGTATCAAATCGAAATCAACAAATTATGACGAAGATATCATTATTTGAACGCAGACTAAATTGATGAAATAAGTAAATCTGAGGCTATTGTAATTAAAACATGAGCAACTTTTTAATACATCAAGATTTTTATAGCCTTAGAATTATGCCCAATGAGAGATTAGAGGCTTATATCCAAAGTTGCATTTGCAAATTAAGGAATGTTTAATGGAAAATGTATATTAATACAGGTAATAAAATAGGTGTGATTTGTCAATATTGTATTCAATAATTGCTATTCAAATGATTGGCAATTGTTAATAATACATAATTATTCAATTTTATAAATAGCATGTAGTACACACCACATGCTATCACCTTTAGCATAGGCTCTTTAAAGGGATGAAAATAAAACGAGGAAGAATTTAAGTACAAATCGAATTGAGAAAATCGTAACTATAAGGGGTTTCGAAAGACAAACGATAGAGAGGACATGGACAGAAGATAGGAGAAAAAATACGAATTAATCGAAGGACGAGGTCGAGGTTTAATAGTTTCTCCTTACATCTAATACTTTGTCTTCGAGGATTTAAATAAAGGGCTCTTGGGAGTTGAGCATAAGAAAAAGCAACAGAAAAAGGCACTATTCTGTAGGTAAAATAAACAAAGTCTACCTTTAGATAAGAAATAAAGCTTTGCAGGAAAACAGCAGTGAGAAGGGATGTGTAAAGTGGCGAAGCCAACATATAGTTGTAAATAAAGCTTAAAAAGAAGAGAGAAATGAGCAAATAGGAAAAAGAAAAGTATGGCAAAAATTAACAGTATGAATGGAAATTCAAAGGGAAATACATATAAGGACAGGTGTTGAGTTTAAACTACAAGGGCATTAGAATAAAAGGGCCTAAAGCAAAAGAAATAAGACGATAAGGGGAAAGAGAGATAAGGAAATATCCGAGAAAAAAATTGATAGGTAATGAAAAATACAGGTAAATGTGCTATATAGAAATCTAAACTTCAAGATTGTACCAGTGGTTACGTCAATGTCTCTACAAAAATGAACGAAGAAAATGGAAAATTAATTCAATGATTAAACTAAAATTAAAAACAAAGTTACATATCTTACACTTTTTAAACAATGAAAAAAATAAAAATATTGATGAAATTAATGGTGTATACATAGAGATATTAAAAGGACAGAAAGGATTTATGATGAATGCACACCCTTCTATACGCTGAAATCGGCTTACAGAGTATATGTGTAGGTGTAAAAGATAATTGCCATGAAGGCGCTCCTTTACTTTGCCCATAGCCAATAAATAAAAGAAATGAAAGGGAAGAATAAATTGCCATCAACCGAGGTGACTAATTTTACGCGCTTGACTTTATCAACTTTTATCTTCCAACTAAAATGTGTGGGAAAATAACCACATCAGTGGGTGTTCTTACACACATTTTTCAAAAATTATAGGAAGAATTTCTTCCCTATATTTAATTGGTTACCTATATGCTCCAGTAAATTATGCCTGTTTTTCTCATTCAAGCTGCAATCAACCCATTTGAGAAACTATTTGAGCCAAGAAATTTTTATTCGTTATTCATTATGATTAACCATAGCGTAAGTTCCTTACTTTCATTCAAAATTTAAAAATTCACCCAGCCACTCTTCAAGCAAGATCCTCTTTCTTTTGTGTAAAAAATTTCCTCTTTTAGCCAAGATAACTCCCAAGGTATAATTTAAGAATTCAGTATTAACATGATGTTTTGATGCATCCTTTCCATTCAATAGAAACGGAAATATGTGCAATGCATTTATCTCATCGACATTCGCGTAAGAAAGAACATCGATACAACCTTCGTAAGATCCTGCCGGTGAAAATGAATGGCTGCAAAATATTTGACGAGAAGAAAAGGAAATCCTCGTCGATTCCCTTCATGCTACCAAAATACGAGATAGAAAAATAAATAATTCGAACCTTTCGGATAATTTATGCGCAGTAAAACTCGGCTGAAAACCTTCGTCTCCTTTCCGAAGCTGTTTGCATCCCCGAAAAAAAAGAAAGCATCGAGAGACGTGCTGTTTGAGTGAAATTAATAACCCGTCTCCAACCCAGGTGTCTCCCTAAAAAGGGTAATTTATGAGACGAGAGATCTCTGATATTTAGTTTTTACGAGGGAATATACGTGGCTCTTTCTCCAGAGCGCTTTATCGCGACTTTCTCCCCCCGGATTTCCAGATCGTCATTTGTTCCCTTGCAACAATTTGTTGCTGCTGGTGACACTCGAGAAAGGAGTTTGAAGAAAAAAGAAATTCGCGCACTTTGATAAAAAAATATTCATCCTCGTGACGCATAAGATCCCGGTATATCGGCGCGATTCATCTCATATCTCTCGCTGTTTAGCGTGACTCCAGACATTCGTGAGAAGGGATATCAATCTGTTATCGATTTCTTCCGCTCCATTTTAAATATAAACCTGACCTCAAACCTCTTCGATTACCGTAATTCGTTTCTTTTCGGGGGGAACGGAAATAAAAAAGTAGAGAACGGGCCGAAAGACAATCTGAATAAAAAAACAAATGGTTTGCATCGTTGGGTCGCAATAAATTGTGGACTTGTTAGAGAGGGAAAAATAAAACTACGGGACGGTTCGCGTCCCTTGATGCGTGTCCGAAAGCTTTCCTTTCCGTGTGGATGCACCGTAAACGGGAGTTTTTTCATACAGGAATCAGAAATTTGCATTGGAAATTACTTATTGTTCTCCGTCCCGCCCGGCTTTGAATGGAATTTCTATCCCATTAATAAAGGAGAAAGAATGTATTCACGGTTGCATATCGTTAAGAGTCCTTAAGTTAGCACGAATGCCATTACTTGATTTCCTCTCATAATCCCAAATATCCAATTCATAGCGCGGCTATTCTTGAAAATAAATATGGGAACGATCGACTGTTGGTCTTATTGCTTCAATCGTTTCAGTTTTTCTTTAATAAAATACTTCAGCATAAAATCAATCGGTAGATAACGGATACGATAAAAATGCATACGAAATACACGAGAGATTCCATGAAACATTTTAATTCCCTCTCCAACATTGCACTGGCTATATGAAATCTATTTTCAATGATGGAAAATGCATAATCTAGGATAAGATTTAAATAGATTATTTCAGCTGATTAATCTGGTACCTGAGGGTATACAGAAATTATGAATACGAGAGTCATAAAATATCTCGATATGTCAGACTGCCATAACGCCCGACCGTAATAAATAAATGAATGAATCCAACAAAACAAATTTTACAAAGTTTCGTAGTTAAAAATGCGATCAAAATGTCGATGGAAAGATCAAATCAGCTAAGGAAGAAAAATTATATTCATAGCAAATAGGGATTCATCCTTTACATTTTACAAAATTAAATAGCCCTATAATATAAATCAAACATATAAATATCGTGGAAACGGTAATTATTTATGGTGAAGATAAATTTAATATCACAATTACCACTCACAACGCAAGGCAAATATATTTGGTTTAAATATTATTTAAAGGTTTATATTTCATCATAAAAGATGGAATTAACTATTTGAATTGTGGTAGTAAAGATGAAATATTAAACCGAATTTTAAGCATTAAACATTACATGTAAATTTAAAATAATTTATTTTGAGGTAATCGTAAAAATATCGTAAACAATAAATGAAAGAATTAAAACTTTTTAGTGATTCGTATAGTGTCTACCAAAATATTTCCTCCATTTCCATTTTTTCCTCCTAAATAAAAGACAACATTTGCTGTATTGGCCTATGATTTATAATGCAGGTTGAGTATCACGAATCCGAAGCGCTAGGGATCAAGGTTATTTTGGAATTCATTAATAAAACTTAAGGAAAGAACTGAATTCTCTAGGGACGAGAAAGAGACATCGTATTGGATGTATTTTTAAAATATTTCTTTTTCTGTGGTATTATTTGCCTCATGTACAAGTTTTAGAGTTAAATGTTTTAAACAATAGAAATCAGAGGGAGTGAATTTTTCAATTATGGTTACAAGTGCCTGGAATAATTTTAATGCTAAGTTTATTTATTATAGATGAAGGTGTAAGGTGAAGGAAACACGGTAAAAATGTACCTTACGTTTACACAAATAGGTAAGACCATTGGAATAGTAATATTTTCGAGAATTATTGAAAAAATATTTAGTACTGAGTGGGTCCTATTTAGAAAAACTGGCGTACTTATGCGCAACTGTGAAATTCAAACACGAATATGATTACTTATGAAAACCTCCGCTAGTTAAATTTCTCAAGAAATAAACAAGTTTCTACATATTAAGGAATTGTAGATGAGATAAAGAACATTTAGAATTTAATGCTTCGTATTAATGACGTATAAACGAGTCTGAAGACAGCGAATGACGTCATCACAGCCATTACTGTGAAGCAACAAGAATGGGAATTGAGGTACGCATTCTTTGCGCTTTGGATGTAGAGACATAAAAGGAGCTATAAAAGAAAATAAGAAAAGTTTTCAAACACTTCCATTGCCTTGGAGGAAAGCAGACGGAGAACTTTTCATCTTAAATTCTAAATATATATATAGACTCTCTCTTTCAATTTAAGTCTACAAGAATTCCCGCTCTTACAGAACAACTTCGATGGTATTCCATTGCATAGAAAATTCCTTTATACACGTACTTTCTGAAATTAATTATCGAAAAATTAAGGAGAAAATAAAATTTTCATAGAAATCAGTAGGAATGATTCTGTAAGAAGTAAAGCCTATTTCATCTTACTCAAACTACATTTTCCAATCATTCTTTTCTTAAAAATAAAAAACTAAAACTTCTGTTAAAATTTTCGCCTATTACTATGTTATTTATAACGTGAGCTTAAAGTTGTAACTTGGCAGCAATTCGAAAATTATTAAGAAATATTATCAAATTTTTTCAACTGGAAATTGTAATAATACGAGGATTGGTCTCATTTATCCTAAAAGAGAGGTATATGTGGATAAATTAAATTTCTAAAGCTAGATTATCCGTAAAATATCGAAGCAGAATTTATTTTCCTATTATCCTCTTGCTATTCCAACTCATCATTCAATGAAATTATAGCTTCCGTGAGATTAAACTGCCAAAGATAGTAAATTTCCGATCTCGCTCACCATTTAATCCTTCATGAGAAGATACCATTGTTATCCCAGAATCTAAAATAATCTTCAATGAAAATAAATATTTTCTGCTTAAGCTGCTATGGTGGCAAGAATATTTCATTTCTACAGCAAACGTTTCATAAAAGAAAATGTCAAACAAGTTTTTCAACAATTCTGATTATATAATTATAAAAGAAAAATCAGTTGTAGGCCTTGGATAGCAAAATTGGTATCGCGTTCACCTTCGAAGAAAGCAGTTCCCGGTTCGAATCCCCGTGGAAGGAGGTCCATATGCGTGAAATAACTTCAGCTATAGAATCACATAACAATCCTTATATGTTATTTCTAAACATCCATTTTTGGTGACCAGAGCTTTTCCCTCTAACACACTCCATCAAAACATATACATGACACACCATTTAAAGACAAATATTCCCGCTTCCAGTTGAAAGTAGACAAACAGATGGGATAAACAAAATTTGGTCAAAAAATCGGGTTAAATGTTGCGTTAGAATCCGATAGTTTTGTTACTGGATAGTAGATATCGATACCTATCGACCCAAACGAGGTGTATCGAAACGGACTTTGAAACAGAATATAATGTGTTTTTAGGATTATTTTAATGTTAGTTTATTCTCTTGTAGCGATTGGAATGTTGAAAAGTATTTGGGCGAGGAAATAGAGTATTAATGTTTTGCCATCAGCAAAAATTTCGCACGAGGTAACTAGTACTACTATGTAAGTGGAAATTATCCTCTATTTTGCACTTATGTTGGTCATAAATATGCCTATACATCTAGATATTTTCCACGTTTTCTTTAAGTATGGCATTCGAAATAACGATTTCGGAAAATCTGGAAATTTTCATATCGAGGAAGCCGGAAAGACGCTTTAATCAAAAGTTCACATGCAAACGAAAAGAAATTAAATTCTCAAGCCGCTTCTTGGAATTAAGCGCACATTAACGCTTATCAAATTTAACCGTCCCATCTCAAACTAGCAGACGCTTTAATTAGCTGAAGGGGCATTTTTACGATAAAACGATTGAAATATTCAAAGTGGAGACTAGAACAGTAATGATTTCATGCAAGAAATGAAGGGAAGGGCTCCCATTGGAATGTGAGGAGTGGCAGTATGAGAGGCAGGGAAGGGAGGCACAAATACCAGGAAACGCTCCTGGAGCGAGAAATAAAAGAAAGTTCTCGGTGGTTTGAAAGGAACGAAGAAAGCCATGATGGGAAAAGCGGAGGAGCTGAGGAGATGGGAGAATTATAAAGGAAATTATATTTGAAGGCAGAGGCGAAAGCTGAAGATATTAAAAAAAAGAAGGAAAAGGAGGAATAGAAATACCTGTAAAATGTCCGGAATAAAGTAAGCCTGGGGAGTTACGGCTTTTGCCGCCGAAATTTCCCGTGTTAAAATGTAAATAGAGCTCGGAATTATGATTACTTAGCCAAAATGTGGGGCTCCATATTCTGTAATATTCACCTTGAGATACGAAGGCCGTCTTTTCCTTAGAAACGAAAATAAAACGAAAAATCTCCTAAAATTTATACCAAAATTATCCTTTGTTCCAGTAAGAAAGTGGTAGCTTTGGACAATTAAGGGCCTCCGGTTTTCTTTCAGGACGAAAAAAATATATTCACTCCCCATTGAGTTTAAATGGAATTCTACTTTTCCTCAAGCTTTGCGGAATTCCGTTTCTATATTTTTAGAAAATTGAATGGCCTCAATAGTTCCTATTTATAGCGAAATCTTTCGATTTTCTTATTTTTTTACATCAGAATTGTACTGGAAAAACCCCGAAACGGAGCATATTTTTCTCCTTTCAGAACATATTAATTTCTGGCTTTTTCGATTGTTACAATTTCATACACCGATACCCATTTCTACTTCTCTTACATCGTAAAGTTGGGCATTTTCACTATTGATATTTTGCCATGCTTCCGACACGTGCAGGACATAGGGAACAGCTATGAGTTCCGACGACAATAGGACGGTTTCTCAAAGGACGAAAATATTGGATAGAGGTAGAAAGGAATAAAATACTCCTCTAGAAATAAGATTCCTACGTGCAAATTTCCTAGCAGATGAATCTTCATCCACATGCGGGCATAAATCTGCTAAGAGGTAGGATATAGGGAATGGAGAAAATTTCATATGGTGAGCCACACTGGTGCAGTGATGAGAAGGAATTGCCGCCGGCGAAGGAATGAAGAAAGCGGAAGAGTTCTTACCACATTTATTTTTTACATATTGTGGGTCGTAACATGTTTTCACAGGCTAGCAAAGTATGTGCGAATAGTAGAATGACATAAGAATGTGTGTTTTATCTTAAAGGGGAGGGTGGGTCCCAAATGATTCTCATTTAAAGAGCAGTACCCGCTCGTGAGAACTGCTTTATTCTTTATTCCACAATTCTCAAAAGAAGAAAGTTTATCACCACATCTATTCGTGATCGGGTACATCTGATGAATCCAACTTGATAAATTATTTTCGATCGTGTTGGGTTTGACGTATTGATTTAAGATTTTCTCTTATTTTCATGCATTAATTACAAAGAATAATGAATTCACGAGCAATTTTCGAATATTCTTACAAAATATTTTCAGTAAGTAGCATTTATACTATTCTTTAACGAAGAACTGAAATCTACTAATATTATCATATTTGATAAAAACGTGATGCCAGAAAAAATAAATTTATAGGATACCGATTACTAATATCTTACAATAATAATTTATTATCAGTTTAATGCCAATTTCAAGTAATATAATGAAACATAAACTTTTACTTATCTTTTAGTTAAAACATTTTATCGATGGATTTTCTTGCGCCAAGTTTTCTTCAAAAATGTCCACCACCTTTGAATTCTCCTTCAATTCGATACGCTTTTAAACATCATGCTGAATCCATCCTATCCGTTTTAATATCACTGATTTTCGAGCCTTAGGAGCTCATTCTTACTTCTACAGTTTTAATTTTGCACTTAGAATAAGCTCGATATTCGAATACGTAACTTCTAGAGAGGTTATAACCGAAATTAAATATTGGTAATTTTCCCCAAAATTTTTATAAACAATCGGAGATGAAGATACAATTATGGAAAAATCTAAGTATTTAATTTTAGTTGTATGTGTATGTTATTTATTTTATACAGCTGTGATTTATATATAAGGATTGGGTGCATATGGTTTTTTTATTTTGCCTATGTGACGTTGCCACCGGTCAGATGTCCATTTGTTACTTAATTATCATCATAATATTTAACAATCTAACCCATTACTCGCGCTGACGTAAGTCACTATATCTCGTCTAATTGAGAAAGCATAATGAGGATATACCGATAACGAGGACTGAGAGAGATAGACTCAAGGATGTACGAGCATGGATTTACGTAATTAAAAGTCGTAATTAACGAGACAGTCAGTATGCCTTCCATAGTGATAGAAAAAAACGCCGAAGTAGACATAATAAGCAAGCGAGGCAAAGCGTAAAAGGGTATACGGAAATAAAACTGCGCAAACGAAAAATCAGGGAAAGGATACAGCGACGGAGAAATAAACGAAGCCAACTCGATAGAAAAGAGCACTTAAGAGAGATGAAAACGAGCCGTAGTTACAGAAAATGCCGAAAATACGATGGAGGCGCTGGTGAAAAGATGAGGAAAACAAAAGGCAGAATAGAGACCGTGAGTAGAACAACTCTATATGAAGCTATATACCACATAAGGGTTGTATCGGAGGGGAAACAGACGCTTTTCGAAGGGGCCGCTTAATAACATCTCTTCCACCCACTTTTTTGTGCAAGTGGTCACTGGTGTTTGGGGTTTGGTGGACCCATTACGAGAATAGAAAGATGCCAGAGGGGAAAAAGGGCGGGAGATAGCAGGTGGTGGGCGCTTTCGCACGAATTGATAGGAAAAATGAAAGGATGGCCAAGATGAAGACGCGGATAAGAGCCGAGAAAAAGAAAACGTCTCTTACAAGGAATTGGGAAGTTTCTTCTTCGGGTAGTTTTTGGGAAGATCAAAGTTATTTTTGCGACTGAGGTTATTGACATTTTCAGATCATTCGGTACAGAAAAGTATATCTTTGAGTAACTAAATAAATAGCTAAAATCACAAGGAAAAAAGAACTTAAAAATAGTCTTAGAGGACCAGGACTTGAGCCTGGATACCATGAGCACTTGCCCACAAAGTCTTCCTAAACGATATGCCTGAGTACTCTAGCTGGATTGCTTAGTTGGTCCTTGATCCAGTTGGTTTTTTCGTATCCGCTTTTCCTTGGTAATTTACCTATTTAGCTTTAACATCTGATCTGAAAATGCAACAAGGTTGGAGGCATAATATCTAATACCTTTTCCGAGAGCGTATTCTCTGTGAAGTTGTTGGGTGTGTTTGCCGTAAAATTTAATCTTATTTCTTATATGTAATCCAATCTTACGTCTATGAGCATCTTGGTAACGATAATCATTTTTTTTTCATAGTAATTTTCGCCCAAATTAATTTATTTCCACTGAACGAATGTAACGCTTATCCTTGTAATCCCATACATTAAAGGCATACTCTACAGGGGGTCTAACTAGCGTGAAGTAGCGAAGCTTGGTTGAAGTTCCGTATGTGAAGAAACGTGGAGGGGTGAAAGATGAAACTTAAGAAAAAACATTTAAACTTTGGTTGAAGACGGATGTAATTTTGTAATATCTTTCTTTAGAAAGAGTGACGTAGAGCAAGGAATTGCTCGTTCCATGATTTACACCTATCTACTTCTTTATTACACTGAGTATTTGCAAAAACTACAATCAACAGCCATCACCGGCCAATTGTGACAAGGATAATAATAAACAAACTATGATCAACGTTGAGTTGGTTAAATTGAAATAAAACACGTTTTATGATGATGAGTATTCACTTGCGGAAACTATTCCCCAGCGATAAATTTCTGTGTAAAGAAGTAGTAAAAATTATTTTTATATGCTATAATAAAACTCAATTTTTATTTCAACCCAACCTTATAATCATGCTGAACTTTCACGAAATTACAGCCTCTTCCAAGAATTTTATATACATCCATGCCCAAACCGAGAAACGATCCTGGCATGTCAGTGACGATAGGTTAACAGCCTGACTCCTACAGTACAGGGACCGACCATCATTATCTTTATTACCATTACACTGTTAATATCAATTCAGCAAATGAATTTATAACCATCAACAGGGTTCCTTAGTTCTTCTCCTATTCATTTATAATGCATTCTTAGAAAATTTTATAGCATTAAAAATCGTAAAATGAGTAACCGTGATTTTAGAGCATAAGATCAAACTACGAATAAATGAGGCAGTTGTAGCGCTATGAAATTTTAAACTACTCATATTAAGCTCTCTTTCTTCTAAATTTTCCGTGAACACCTCAGCAAAACAGGATTTCAAATTTGAAAAGCCGAGATCTAGTGGAATATTACCCTTAATCTTGAATGAAATTACAATGCTAGTATCTGAGACTCCCTAGAAAACGAGCTACAAAAGTTGATGGCCCTGAATTGTACGTGTGGCGGAGTCATCTGTGAAAATGATGAGAAATGGGAAGGCTCCGGGCGTGGATAGAATTTCAGATGAAATGCTGAAGTGCAGATGCTTCATGGTTCTCAGTTGGACGAGGAATTTATTTAATCTGTGTACTGGAAGTGTTCCTGGGTCTCAGAATCTCGTTAAGTTCTCGCTGATAAAGTTAACATGCCCACGCCGAATGAAATGATAGGGGTAGGTTATAGAAATATACATTCGAAGAAAAACAAAAACACATCAACAGCTCACTTCCAAGATGTATTTAAAGAATGTGAGAAAGCAAATAAAACTCACGCCAAGATTTACAGAAATTCATAGAGAAAAGTTTTGACTGATTATAAGAAAGATAAAATTTGATTTGGAAGAAATAAAGAATTCGCAATGAGAAATTTAAGCTTGAGCATCAATTTAAGAGGGAAAGAGTTTATTAGTTGATGTTCAAAAGAAGCTTGTATCTGTTGGATTATAAATAACACAGCTTTGGAGAGCCTGCCAAAAGAACGCATTTTTACGCCTAATAACTCCATCCTTATTGTGGTATTAGCAATGGAGTATTTGGGAAGTGGTAATGGATAAAACGTAATATCGCAGCATGAGGGAGCGACTGTATATAAATTGATGCTGCGGATTTAATAATCTTAATGGTAAAAATAGCATTATTTAAAGATAAATTCAAAGCAAATAATTGACAGAAAATATACAACTTTAAATTTTACACTGTGTTCTAAGATCGCGAAAAAATTTATGTTGATCAAAATGAAATATTGGATCATCTAAAATTTTCTATGGTTTCTCAAATTCGGATGACTAATACGTTTCAAATTTAACTGTTCTGCTTTAAGAACACCCTTCTTAGAAATTTTTTTAAACAAATTCCAGCTACCCAAACATTGGAAAATGGAAAATAGCGTACATATATTTACAAAGTTTAAAAATATCTAATTAAATTTCTAGTTTAAAAGCAGCAGCACTTTCGGCATGACAAAATAATAGTGTGAGAGATTAGAAAATAATCGATTCTACATAGAAATTTTTAAAAAATACAAATTCAAGAGATAAATCCAGATGTGTTTTATTTTACTCGTACGTGAGATACCCAATACTTCACCTTCTTACAATAAATTTGCAAGGAATCCTAGGATCATAGACGAATGGGGAGAAGAGAGCTTTGGATTGAAGGATGAGTGACCCAGAATTCAGAGAGAATAGCAATAGTGGAGATACAGGAGGGACAGGTGGAAATGGGTACACCGGGAATAGGCCGCTGGGGGACTGGGATTTGTAGTTTGGGAGAGCAGATTGGGTTGCTAAGGGGATTTGGCGAGCTGGGAGATGGTTTGGAGTCATAGAGAATAGTATTTCTTCAATGCTTTATTGCGACTACATAGCAATGACAATTTCGACCCCAGCCAAAATAGGTCTGAGAGAAGAATTGCAGAAAATGGTATTTTTCCGAAACAGCCTATTTTAAATCCATAGCTGATGATATCAACGATAAAAGCGGAGATAACTCTGTTTATCAATTTCCATTATTACATCACTCATAAAACAGATGGAATAAAAATGAGCAATTAAATTTCAATCAACCTAATTTTAACTCTAACAAAATTAGCGAACATTCAATCCATGAGACTCACCAGAATTTTTTACAATACAATTAGTTGTAAATTAGGCTCTTGATTTCTAGCTATCCTAAAACAGCAATTTTTTGATCATTCAGATAGAGAACTATTTCGAAACGTGAAAATAATAATGTATACATTGATAAAATAAATTTAAATAATACAGCCAAACAGGAATGTGCAAGTTGATGTCCTCCAGTAGGATATAGAAGAAAAAAGAAAATTTCGAAAATGTCGTAATAGAAGATTAAAATGCAAAAGTATGTAGAGTATTGAAATGTATTCGACAAATGTGTATGTGTTGAGAATCCCCGCTTTAAAATTCCGATATCCGTAACATTCTACCAACTCACTCCTTAGTTCTCCGTTTTGTAATATATTTGGATACATGTAAATACGACCGTAACACTTCCTCTCAATCTTCCTCCCGTATTTTCTGATACTCGGAGTGTCAGAAAATAGCCTTCCTCTGTCCCTGTCTTAAAAAAGTCCACCAAATATGGTTTCGCTTCTTCATCCTTAAAGGCCTCAGTTCATGACTCCCAAACTCCTTTGATAAATAAAATACGTTTGAGTTTCTTGCTTCTTCCATTTTGTTTATGTTTTTCTCAATTTTCCCGAATTCCACCGCCTTTCAAAATCGGTAAAATTCCACATTCCGTAATAACCTTTGTTCCGAGTAATTTGAATTGCACTCAACCTTGAGATTGTCATATTAATACTTCATCCCTTTATTTAAAATCATCAGTCTTATTATAACACTTTTCAACGAGAAATATTTTTCATCATCGTCCTTGTGACGTGGATTAAATTTCCTTATTTATGAATTTGTGTCGGAATCGATAGTCGATTTTATCATCATTCTCCTCCCACGTGAAAACTTAAAACCCCATCAGTGGGCGTTAGGTAAACGACCATTGGTTAGCTGAAATTAAATTACATAATGCATGCGTACTACCACAACGATATAATCACTGGTTTAACTAATCACTTTGCAGCCTAAAAGCATAACTCTCCAACGAATATTACGTAAGCTGCTTTCTAAATTATAACCAGTAATTGAGCCTGGGATTATTGCGGTTTTCTACGTCTAAGAAAATTCTAGCACGATATAAATCTAGTTAATGATGATGAAAGGGCCTCTCTTTGATCTTCACGGGGAATCAACAATGTATTTTATAGATTTTCGAAAAACTTCCGAACTTCAAGTTGAAATACCACCACGTGTTCCTCAAGAGGCTTAATTGAAAACTATGCTTTGTTACAGAGGATGACTAATCAGACTCTCGTAAAATGCTACCGCGAAATGGGTGGGGAGGGTCATCTCCGAAATGTGATTTTACAAACAGGATATTCCTTGATTGCTAGTGCATGAGTTGGCGGAATGCGATCAGCATACTTGACGTTAATCCGCTCCTATCCCGTTGTCCTCTTCTGAGTTGGGCATTCCATAATAGCATACAATGACAACAAAGAGAGGAACGCTAGAAGATTTAGCTCAGATAAATCAAAACAGTTTTATAAGTCTCTGGAACTTGTCGCTGCTTAATGAGCTTTTGCTAGTCAAAGAAATACAGATGAAAATCCTTTTCCCTCTTAAATTCTGAGTAAGCGCTAAAAAATCTACATTCCATCCCGTGATTATAATTTTATTCCTTAATATCGATACAGCTTAGGAAATCCGAAATGTTTTTAATTAATTTCTGATGAAGCATCTGAAAGGTTTAGTTTCATTTCTTTTTTACCTCTGCAGAAATGAAGAGAAGATATAACCATGGGCTACCTTGATGATCATCTTTACATACATTATTATATGTGAACGAAATGAAAATTTTGCGTAGCAAAACAGTTTACATTCTACTTTTGACGGCTTCAAACTTATTTAAATCTTATCTAAATTTATCTCCGGATCGTTCCATTATTAATTGTAGCTAAAAGATTTTTAGTTTTAGTTTGAGCGAGATGTAAACGAAAGTCTCCGTTTTCTTAAATTTTATGCAAATCCTCTTACATTATATACCGGTCTTTCCATGATCCCAAATTACCAGCTAATCTCACGTTTAAAGTCCCCTTTAGAAGCGAACTTATTTCGCTCTTAATGAAACGTGCAAAACACTCACTTTATTTATTTATTTATTTATTTATTTGTACGTTAGACTACGAGTAGGCACGAGGCCAGGTGGTAGCCTGGCTCTCCCTTTATCTCCCTCAGATTCGCATGGAAGCGTTAGCAAAATACGAGATGCGTTAAATTGCTTTGGCCTATGTCGAAGAACCTCTTTGAGTGTTTAATATATGAGAACCGAACCGATAATTTTGCTTCCTAACGAGGTTAATTTCATAGCCATGCAAAATGCATTCCCCAAACTGTATCGAGTTAGAATCAATTTAGGAGAACCTAAGGAACCTCAGGAACTTCGTGATCCCGAATACGTATATTAACGAAGACCAAATACTGTCAGTCAGGAATTAATTTTTCCTGAAAGCAAATATAGGCTAAAACGTCGCTCCCTTTCATGTTATCATAAAGAACTGCTAATATTACGTGCAGATGTTATGGAATATCGAAATGCGATAATTCAAAAACGTCCAAAATTTGCCTGAAAATAAAGGAAAAGGGGAAATTAAACTCTCCTGATTCATGAATCAAACCGAGCGAGTAATTGACAATGATTAAAATGGATTCTTGGCTAAGTTATCCTAGTTAAGCGATTCCTGGTTGCCCCACTTCTCAAGAAAGACTTCAACTGGAATATTTCACTTATATTAGATTACGAGAACATTGAAGGAGCGCTCAGTTCCACGAAATTTCCAGTAAACAGACCCTTCCAGTCATCACCGCAGATAACAAGAAGCGAGATTCAATACGTTACAGTGTCTCAGGAAGTTAAGGAATCACAAATATTTAGGTGAGCAAAGGTAAGCAAATTATAAGTTATTGACGTGTTCCGTATCATACATTCAACTTCAATACGTCAAATAAGGAGTCTCAAATGACGGATTGAAATTAATATCACTGGTATCTCTTATCTTGTAATGCAATATTAATATAAGACGTAAAATTAGAATACTTCATTTCAACTTCATGATATCCAGCATCAACGGAATGCAAAAAATTACTTCCTAAGTAACATTTTATTCTAACGAGAAATTAAATCTTTCAAAAGGTGATCGGAAAAGCAATAATGAAAGAAAATAAAGTGCTTACTTAAGCAATATGTATTAAAGAAATACAATGATTTCAAATTGTGCATCGCATTAGTGGAGTGATGACATTTCATGAAGTGCAAAAATTGAAGTAGTCGATTCGATTTTTCTAATTCAATGGCGAAAAAAATTCTTTAGAATGTGAATTTAGAGACAAAATAAGAATCATTTAACACCCTCGGTTACGTGCCTATAACATTTTTATATAGCCTTGTGATGAAAAAACAAGAGTCAACAAAAGGACAAATTAATGAGAGTTAAACATACATAATTCTATAGTAATCATTATTTATTTATCAAACAGTATATTCTGCCTTATTTTGCAAATTAAAAAATGTTACTTGCTCCTTTAATTTAATACTTTGTAACAAACTTGTGGAAATTTGTAAGAAAAAAGATTCCTATATAAAGATTCTTTTATCCTATGAAAGATCAATAGATGATCGGCGTTCAATATCGTGTAAATTGTTTTAACTGCTGCTTATGCTTTTTAGTTTCAGGCAAAAGCGGAAACATATCCACACACAAAAGTTTCCATATTTAATATAAGATGTTCACTACGCAAATTCAAAATAAAACCACACAGAATTTGACGGAAGATAAGAAACAGAGGATGTTCAAATACTCCCACACGGCTTGACATTCGAAAGCTGAACTGTTTATATATATTTAAGAACTACAAATATTCAATAAGGAAGCGGCTTCAAAACGAACTTTCATTTTGACGGGATGAGCGTGGGAGGCTAATATCGAGAATATACGAGACAGATTTACAAATTGAAAAGGATAAGCGTCGAAATATTTATAATAGACATCATCATATTATGGCATCTGGCTGGCATTTCCCAACAAATTTCGCTCGGGGTGAAACGTTACACATTTATCGCCTAAATTAGGAAAAATGAATCTTTTATCAATATTCACTTTATTAAATTGGAATAACATTCAAAAGAAAAATTTTCTTTTTTAACATAGCCAAAATGGGTGGGAATGTTATGTGCCACAGAAAAAATCAAATTGTGGATGCGATTTCTTTAATTCGAAGATAGGACGAACGTGGCGCGTTTTTAAAGGGATATGCTTAATGCATTCATTGTTGAAACAAATTGATGGTTTATTGATGCAGTTAGTTAAAGTAGAGTAGTTACGACGGCCTTTAACCATGTTAATCCAAAGAAGAGCTTATCCTTTTTCTAAGATGATCACGAAGTTTCCAGAGACCGTTAGTTTGCCTAAGGAACTATATTTTGCAATCCAGACTATGAGCGCATTAAAATACATTATTTCAAGTTTGGTTACCAAAGTACACGGATTATAAGGAAAAAAGTCAAATATTACATAAAAATGAATGGTCTAGAACAAAGTTATCCAGTTTATAGTGTAAAGGCCTACCTGCGACGCACTGTTTTCATTCATACCCAGCTCATCGGTTTCTCCAGAACCTAATAAATTAATATCGACGCAAGAAATATGTATTCTTAGATAAAACAGAACTACCATCTCTAGCACCGACCATCTCAAAAAAGAAAACACTTGGTAACTTATTTCGTCGACGTGTTGACAGCTTCAGATGAATATATTAGAAAAAATGTCTTACATATGAAATGAAAGGGTAAGGGGAGGGATCTTTTTTCTAAAGATAAAAGTTTCTTGCAATCGATATTAATTTATAATGATTTGGGCGAATTGATGAGATGAGTATCATATGAGTATGAGTTCATATAAGAATCCTTATCGGCGATAATAATCGGCTTAAGAATTGAAACGAAAAAATAGGTAATACTGTAATGCCTCCGCTAGAGAACTTTTTCTTTTACGAAATCTCATTCGCAATCCTTAATGTATAACCTCAACCGGTTCTTACGCTAGAAATACAAAAAAGTCACTTCCTGAAATTACCACATTCTGCGTAGCACCAACAAATGCCTACGTCGATTCAGAGAGACAAAAAGCCTTAGAGGATTACTCCTGAGCCATTGTACCGCTGTACTTCTACGTAAGAGTGGTTGTCTGATTTGAGGGGCCAATGCTCTCCCGCCCAAGTGGCAGAAAGTCAAATGTCAATTTGCAATCAGAGATAGAAATTGATTTTTTTAAATTTCGCTAGATATACCGTAAAAAGTATCTAAAATGTCACTAAAAAGAGATAAAATATTGCAAAATTAGTACCAAAACAAAATAGAAAAATCTGCTTTATAAATATGATATCAGTTCAGAAATCACACAAAGTAAATCCTTAATTAAATCTTTCATCAACTGAATGTGAATTATATTAATATTAAAATAAGTCAAACATTTATTAATGTTATTAAGTATCATCTAGGATAGTATACGATATCGCTATGACAGAAAAAGTCACCTATCTAGTGAATAAATCGCTAAATTGACAACTGGCGATTAATTGTTTTTAAAATCTAAAAAACGTTTTTATTCGGTTGAATATTCAACATATATAATATCAAATTAATGAGAAACCAATTCGGAGAAACTTAGTTATCTCAATACCAAATAATTTTTATGCAGCTCAAATCATAAGAACGCCGCTCAAAAATTCTACGAGCAATTAAAGTATTTCATTGCTTAAAATAAGATAAATTTAATTCGAAAGAGCGTTCGCATTCAGTTTCCGTCCGACTTATTCTCCAAAAATATACTCCGCGAAATAGCAACGAATCTGGATTGTAGAGGCCGGAAAAAAGCGCGGAGAAAGTTTTTAATCCGAGAAAGCGAGGCGGTAAAGATCCCTCCGATTTGAATAGCTCCGTCTTCGTTTGCGAAAAAAGGGGGAATCATCGCATGAAATTTTTACGCAAACGGAATAAGCAAAATCGCTTTAAGTCTGCTGCAATAAAAAATTCGAGACCTCCGTTTACTTACCGCCCCCTTCTTCACGTTTGTATTTCGAGCCCTAAGAAGAGAGAGGTAGTGAACTTCTGGCTTTTTGGTTAATAATTGAGTTTCCATATTTTTTCTTTCATATTTCCCTCTCTCTCTCTCTTTCCTTATCCAGCTCTCTCTTTCTCAATCCTCTGCATTTTTAAAATTCATTTAAGCGGCACGCGCGACCTTGATTGAAATCCGATAAAAAATGCACGGCCTCCGGAACGCCCGGCAAACAGCTGAGAAACGAGTCGCTATCGTGAACCTAACTTCTTTTTCTGCCTTTTCTCGGCTTCAGTCATTTTAGGGAAACGAAGTTTTAGATTTCTCCAACTCTTTTCTCATTTATTCTAACGTCCATTGTGCCAAAAATTGTAATTGGAAAGCCGTGATTTTGGATTTTAATGCGATTGGAAATCTATAAGGTGCAATTTTAGGTTAAGTTTTCTTTGATAGTTACATGAATATTAATCACGACGCTTTCTCAATTCCAGAATTAAAATAAAAGTTGTTTCGTTAGGATGGAACAAAGTGACGATTGGGTGATTGGCCAAATTTTTGCAGAGATACTCAGTTGACGTCTATGAGAAATATTCTACAAGTATTAGTTGACTCGTATTAGTTTACTTTAATTTAACTTAAATAGATAGATGATAAATAAAATTTTGAAATCTGTAGATTATTGAATATCAGCAAGCGATTATGACGATATGAAATATGTTTTCTGTTCATAAATTTCATGCAGCAGTACTTGAATATCAAAACAGATTTATTGATTTCATATTAATTTGTATGACATCGACACCATAAATCGACCATTGCATACTAGATCCGCGGTGTAAGACCGAGATCGATTTCTATCGAAATATCCACATTCAATTTAAATTGCATTTGAATATTAAAAATGCGTTAGTAAATTTAAAAGATACATAATTTTTTTAGAAACTTCCAGCATAATAAAAGGACTAAGCATATAGATAACCATTGGCAATCTATCGAATAATTTTTTTGTCTGTAAATGTTACGTATACAGTCAGAGGTTTTTATAAAGTATAGATAACTTCTAGCATTATCTGTACATAGAAAAACTATTAATACAATAGTCTGACTATTTGCTCACTATGTAGATGAATCCTAGTTTAAATGTTTTCTTGGAAATTGATATTAGATTACCAACGGAAGTATTCAAGCAATGATAAAAAGGATGAATATTTGGAAGTTATCGGGTAAATTTTTTTGTAGAATTAATATTGAAAAAAATCTTTCATGAATTAATTGATAAAAATCAATAAACTCCAAATCATAGAGTGCACTTGCATTCTTATATATTCTCAATTTTTATTAAAAAATGTAATAATTATAGTAATAACAATGTAAAATCTCGATGGATATTATTACTGAACTCAAGTGTAATGAATACCAATATATCTTTTAATATTGTTGTAAAAGGGCATTCTCGAAGTGGATGGGTTAAGCATGGGTAAAATGGATGGGTTAAGCATGAATCCCAAATTGGGAAGCCAAATCACCTCAGGCTGGCCCTGATTACAGCATTAAGTGTTTATATAGTAAGGATGAAACTAAACTAACAATAAATGGCCACTTTAAACAATGATCACATTACGATATTACTATCGGGTGAAACGAAAATTAAACAAGAAAAATATACTAGGTTTCTAATTTTCCGCCAGAGCAAGCAAGGGTTGAAAACCACTGATGATGTCGTTTACTGCGTTCCTGATGATGGTATGAATAGACGCTCTTCCCGAGAAACAGGCAGAATTTACATATAAATTGGCCCCCCAAACTGAGCGCTATATAATTATCTCGAACATCGAAATCTTATTCAAATACGTGACGGAAGGGAAAAGAATCTCGGAAGTAACCCATTTCAAAGCACTGAATAAACTCAAATCACCCGCAATGGAACCTCATATCGTCCATAAAGAATCAAGATATTCCTTTAAGTGTACGCACATTAATCTTGCGTCGTCACTTGTCACTCCCCTTCGAGGAAATCTCGAACCCTCATTAGTTCCGCATTACTGTAACGACGAATTGGTCCTCCTCTCCAAACGACGCGAAACGCATAAAGGGGTACTTCCGCGGAATGTTTACTTTATCCCTTTTCCTTCAACGAACATTTCCCGACCTTTAGTGTAAATTTATCCCATGAATTTTTCAGCTCCGAAGAGCGGGAAGGCAAAGAAGGAAATTTGCCGAATCAGTGCGCTCCTCCAATGAGCACATTGGGAAGAAGGGGGAGAGGAATGAATGCCATCGCGATTTCTCGCGTCTTACCTCCCCAGAGACGGAGAAATTTGTTTTCCCAAGGAATAAAACGGGATAATGTCCCGTAACTTGAAGATGATAGTCAAAAAGTTGCAAATGAGTTGAAAAATAATAATTTCACGATCCCTAACAAGCAGATACTGCCTTTAATAGCTCAAGATATTGTGTAATCCCACAGTTGTAGGAATTGGAACATTTCCTTGAATTTCTGCTCTACCAAATACATTATAACAGTTTCATAATCCTCCCATAATATCGTTTTATTTGAGAAATGAAAATGATTAACCGCCAATATTTCGGGAATAGCAATAAGCTGGAAATAGCAGAATACTTTAGAAGGAAAACTTGGGCTTTCATCGGAAGTTCCTTTTAAGTACGTACATGTATTACTTATGCGTAAATTTCACAATTCATTTCGGAAATATCGAAGAATGTTTTCAGTGTGTTACATTTTAACTTTATATGGGTACTATATTTATCTACTTAACGCCTTAACTTTACATGGTCACAATTTAACTATTATGTGAACCTGTTTATCCCGTATGAAATATGGGATGAACCCATAAATAATTCTATAGTAAAATTTAAATTATTCCATCAGATAAATATTAAATTTTTTATTGATACTCATAGTTAATATATCAGATATAACTGAAAGGAGTGTTTTGGGTTTCCAGAAAATATTATGACATTTCCGTATCCTCTTCGGTTCTTATTTACTTTTCTCCCATTGTAAACAATTTGATGTCTAAACGACTGTTTTACTGACGCTTTATATGAACAGAAATTTATCTCGAGTCGATGATTTTCATTTATATGGAGCAATATTAATATGGCATCAAACTTTTATAGACTAGAACACAAAATATTAATGACAATAATTTTTAGCAACTTCAAATCTAAAACAAGATTCTGATAATCTTTACTTTGATATTTCAGATATTACGAGACATAAATTGATTTTTTGTTTTTTCTCGAGTAATGTAACGAAAGAAAGTGATCGCACAATTGAAAAAGGTCGTCTTTTATACTCAATGTACCGTAAAGTAGAAAATATAGTATAGAATAGGTATTCAGATAATATTCAGGATATGAATATTCTGATTTTATCCAATTATTAGTTATAAGAAGCCAATTCTTTTGTCTTTTATAAAAGGAAAATCCAACTTGAGGTTTAATTATTAATAACTTTTAGGCAAAACAATATGTGATAAACGAACATAATATCGCATATTTTTCAAAATATTGGAATGTTCAAGAGCTACTTCTAAATACCCTAAATAGGGCATGTAAATAGTTCACTTCAGCATTCAAGGCAGTTTATTTAAAATGTTTAAAGCATTTCACACACATAGGTATCTATACATTTCGTAATTAATTTTCAAATTACTAAAAGAATAAAGCTGTTTTTGAGGTTAGAAAGTATTCAAATAAGCCAGTAAATATTCATTAAAATAAATTATGTATGAAAAGATTCGTCTCCCTAATACCTTTCTGTACATTGCAAAATGTCTCTAGAGCAAATTTCTTGCAAATTTACTATCTATCATTTAAACCTGCTCCCATGATTGTTAAGTCCTTAGGTTAATCGTCCTACTGCTATAATGCTTACTAGTAACAGACTATGGAAGTGGTAAATTGATAAACATTTATTTCTGGATTCAAGCCACATCCGTCACATCGTGGTGAAGATGCTTTAACGATTTGAATACCATAATGTCTCTATGCTATTTGGTCGAGCACAGCTACTTTTGAATTCCAGCTTATAATCTATACAAAAAATGAGAAATCAGAAGAATATGATCCTTGTCTTCAGTTCGTGGAACCTGGATATACCATTCATCGTGCCAATTCCGCAAATTTATGGAAATCGAAATACTTTGTGCAATTCTTTCACCAATAATGACGTAAAATATCACAATTCAACTCTAAATAATGCTTTTTGAAGAACAAGTTTTGTCCTGACAGCATGGTCTGAGAGTTAATTAATTTCTTTGTGAAGGCTGTATATTTATGTAAGTACCCTGATCCAGTTAGATAACCCTAATCTTTCCTTCATTAAAAAAACTAGAATATCGAAAATGATCTTAAAATTTTGGACGTGGGATTGAAAAGGAATCAGGTTGGCAAAACTAAATTTTGCAACCATTTAATAAAATCCATGTCAGATTTTGAAAATTCTAAAGGTGGTAAAATTCCGACAGAGGGATTTATGATCAGCTAAATGGTCAGGAAAAAATACGACAGATATAATATTATCACAGTATTAAAAGGTTTATTAATAGGTGAGTAATATTTTATTTATCTCTTTCCGTTCATATCATGGCGTAATCGGATTAACGATCGCATACTAATGCTTTCATATATTTCTGCCATAAAATGCTCTTTAAATCATTTTGAAAATTCGCATTAATTTGAAATATATAACTCCCACGAGTCGTGTTCCAATTATATATAGTGGAAAACATCTGTGCTATCAATTAAAAATGTATTACTAAACTCTTACACAAAGGGAAACTTTTCGTATACAGAGTTTGCAGTACTGAGAGATAATTAATGCAAAGTTTTCCAAAATTAAAATATCGTAAAATCGATGAGCTCGTTTAATAATTGGCAGCAAATATTAATGACTTGTAATTCTGTTAAAATTCCAACAATTTGCAGTGAAGTTATAGAGTCAGCGATGGTTAGTTCGGACTCCCGAATAGGCAAGTAGGCAGCGCAATCGCCTCAGGTTACATTGATCCCGGGTTCCACTCCCGGTGGGAACCCTTACAAGCGACATGAACTCAGCTGTCGAAGCACTTTTAATAACTTAACTACTTTAAAAATGATTACTTTAAAACGGACTGGGACTCGAACCCAGCTTCTCTCTTTCAGGTAGACATTTTAACCATGTCAACTCAATACCACTCTGTTAACGGAATGCTTTCCCTATTAATACCTATATGTAGCAGGATACTTTTTACATATCTTCTCTTTGAGTTTCTCCTTAAATCGTATTGTAGTAGGTAACGGTGAATGCTTTATGAGGAAAAAATATATGTATTTGTGATTTACGGACATAAACAAAAGGAGCAAAACAGATATCCAGCTCACTAAATTAGAATACCTTATTATATGGGATGAACGTAATAGCATTTAACAAAGTAAAATGATGTCGAATGCTGGTAATTTTCGATTCCATCGATAGATATATTTCGATAGTATCGATCCTTTCGATAGTTGCATCTCGAAATATCCAAACTATCTTTTATCTTACCTCCGTTATTTTTTTGAAAATAATGCTGCTATGACTATGCTGCTTTTAATCGAGGTTTATTTCAATAAATTCAGTACATCTAACTTTAAGCATATCAAAGAATGTTTTTTTAGGAGTTTACCCGCGTCAATTAAAAATCTCCTATTCGGCTCACCACATAGTGCTGTCTGCATGAATCGATTTTAAATTTTTCCATCGAAATATTTTATTTATAGGTCGACTTAGATTCGAGTGTATACGGTAGGGTTTCCCTTGATTGCGACACGTCGCACCTTTCAGAACGTACTCGGGCGGGAATTGATTTTGAGGCAACTAAACTACGCAATAATTAATTAGCAAAGTCAAGGCGATGGAAATTGAAGGAGAAGTGAGCGATTCCAATTTCTATCCATTCTACCAGACTCAAAATTAGGCATTCTGATTTTTATTAGCTTTAAGATTAAATCCATGTTCTATAAAAATAATCAATGTAAAAAATGGTGATTATTTGAAAGTATTTAATTTTTTATATCAGGTTTTTGAGAAACTTTAAAATTTCAAAGGTTACTCTCTGAAACGCCTATGGGTAAAATAAATAAATTTCTCGAAATAAATGCAACTTCATTGATTGACGAGCTACTAATGGTTCTAAACTAATTTTTGAGGCTTTATATTTCCTTAAATGGAGTTTCTTTCATTTCAAAAATCGGACAAGAGACGGAGAATACTAGAAAGTTCCATGGAAACTTTAAAAATCAATGGTCATATATATGGAGAGAGAAGTGCATAACGATTTATTTTCTTGTGTGATATGTCTGCTCGAAATGTCATCATCTACTGACGTGGAAAATGCGCTCGAGAAGAATAAATATTACAGCGAAAGCGTCTTTTAAGCCCTTGTAACATGTACGAGAGAAAACACCGTCACAGTATTGTGAATATCTCTTCGGTTTTAGTGATTGGGTAATAAATCAAAAGAAGACAGACTGTGATCTGCTGCATTAATCAATTCTACATCAAGATGATATATGTGATACTAAAGCGCACGGAGAGGTAACGTTTTCTTTATTTTATCCGCGAACGGTACCTTGGATTTCTCTGAAAGTTGATTTTCGTTTTCTACCGTTTTATTGGCGTACATTAAATAAAATCTGCCAGATAAAGTGACGGGCAAGGAACAATATTCCTGAGGCAATGTCAAAATATCAACACCACGAAGAGTTTTCCTTTAGTATGGCGAGAAAATACGAAGCACATTTACGAAGCGCGTATCTACTCGTAAGTCGTTTGTTGTATGTTTCTCTACATATTCTCATATTTTCCAACAGTTCTTGCAATTTATATCCGCGCATTCTACTCATAGCAAGTACACATTTTGATAAATGGCTCAGGTGTCACCGAAAATTTTGAGGGACAGGATGCATAAGTGCATGTTAAGAGCTGGGCGGGCCGGAGGAGGCTATAAAAGCATTCGTTTCTTTACTTCAGATTTTTATAGCATGCTCAGAAATGTTTTAGTGAAGTTCTCTTGTAAAATGAAACTAAAAGCGTAAGAACAACGAATATGACAATATCTAAATGGGAATTTTACGAGTTTCATCGTGATGTCCAGAGTATTATATACATTTGACTAAAGGTCCATAAAAATCCTTTTATGAGCCGTAATTTGGTGACCCCTGATTTAGTTATTCAAACCATTTAAAAGATTATTTAAATGAAACACTTAGCTCTTAAAGTCGAGTGAGAAAAGAATTCTTAGATCCTATTGTGTGGATGTACTTCGGATATACCATAAAGGTAAAGGGGCTATATTGCCCTAGAAATGAAGCTGCTCCAAATACATGATTTCCAAGGTCAGAGGAGCACCGCACAAATTATGGCGGTAGGACGCGGGTAGTGCATCATAACCATAGTTAGTCGCAGAGACCCTCTCTGCATAGGGAAAGGGGCTAAGCCACAGGGTCACAGGGTACGTGGGAATGAGGTTGCCCTCAAGCCAGATGGTGCGGAAAAAGGTTGGGAGGAATACAGATTGGTCTGAATCTCACTCTATATGACACGCCACACACGGATTAATGCTTAAATTACATCACCAAATCTCAGTATATTCTCCTGAAACATACTTCTTTCGAATATATTTCGATAGGAATAAACGGACGTGAGAAAGTCTGCCGAATCCGGGAACTGAGCCACGGATCCTATGAAGATTCTCCCACTTCTCAGATATGAGCTCTAACCAATATGAGGAAAATGGAAAAAATAGAGAGAGCTCAATTTTAAAGAGCAACCACCCAGAAAGTGATACATCGGTACTTCGATTCCCAGATTTGGCAGACTTTTTCAGATTAAAAAGTGAGAATATATCTTATACTTCTTCCACATAAATTTGATTGCTCACGACCAGAAGACTTTATTATGAGGATGGAGTTCCACCAGATACCACTTCAGAAGATTAATTTTAGACTTTTTGAATTACGTTTCTTCCATGGGTATCCTTGGTCGCACAATAATATATTAAGACTATATCCATCCATTTCCTTATTATATTTTAGGTTCTTACTTTCAAGTATCTCGAGGGAAAAGTGAACAGGGTAGTATTTCAATGAATATTCTCACGACATGCGACTGTTTTATGGCCCTTTTGCCTCGTTCTTTTCTTTTCTTTTCTTCGTTTTACTGGAAATATCGTGGTAAAGACTTGTACATTTTCCAAAAATTCGCTTACAAACGATATTTAGTAGCAGTTGAAGTAAATAAGTAAAGAAATGTGGAGGATAATTTCGGCAAACTGGGAGGAACTTTTCCTTTAAATGTAAAGAAAAAGTTTTTCTACCTTGAATTGTTTTGATTTAAAGTAAATGAACAGAAGTTCGATTCTCTAAAGAGGTCAAATGCATTTCTTGTGAGGCCAAATCTGGATATTTCGAAAAAAGAAGTTCAGGTTTGATATGTAATTCATACTGGAAATTAATACCGTAGAAATAATACATTTACGGCATTGTTCACAGTTTTAGCTTACCATATCAGACTTATCTCGATACACATTCAAGACTTTGCTAATTGAGGACTTACTGAGTGAGTGACTTAAAAGAATAAATAGACCTTCGTGATATTATTTTGCTATTCCTTCGCATATTCGTTTTCTCGCTAGTATTTGGTATAGATGGTTGGCGTACTTCCAATCCATGCCTCTCTCCAAAGTATGTTTGTATAAATAGAGAGTTCGAGTACAAAAATTTTTGACAATATTCCTTTTGTCTATGGAAGATTTAATGTAGAAATTCAAGACAATACTGTCGCAGCTCATTAATTTATAACTCTCACTTCCACCATTTTAGAATGGTTGAAATATTAAGATATTTTGATGGGATGAATTGAGGATTCCTATCATCCTTCAATCATTAAAAACTACCATAACAATTATTTCCGACTTGATTTAATATACTCATAATGGTCGTATCCAACCTCAAATAATTTTTTTAGCGTGGAATTTATTTCTGAGATACTTTTACTCTTACATTTTACGACGAAAACCCAAATACCACCACTCAATTACTCAAGGCGTCTACGAAGAACTCAAAGATTTCCTCTCCTTCGAATCTGTGGTAAAGCCCTCTATTGTCTACTGATTTACGAAGAAATTAAAGGCAAACGTTAAGATTAAAATACATCCATCCTTATGATGATTTATTTTCCTGTATATTCAAGTATCAACAAAAATCAAGGCAGCGTTTCTTTTTCGAGCCAACAGTTAGGAGTAAAGCCGTTTTTAAAGTGAATTTGCACCAAAAGATAGAGTCGCTTTTATTAATATGTACAAATAGAACAAATCAATATCAACTGCGAATACTTGAATTTGCATCGCCGCTCCATTACAAGATGTAATGGAGTTTGTTGAAGTGGAGGAATAATTACAGACAGGCTCTCTCTTCCATTTCTCTCTTTCAATCTTTCTCATTTCCGCTCCTTTTGTATCCTTTCCTCTTTAATTCCTCATCCGCTTTCTACGCCCCATTTTTCCTTCCTCAAATTCTCCTCTCTCCGCATACCCAGAGATTATCTGCGTTATCTTTCTAAATGATGATCTTAAAACACCTTTTCCCTTAACATTATCGCACGCTCCACTCCCGCCCATTTCACTCTCACTTTACGGCCTGCAAGACACGGTTGTATCAATTAAAACCAAAATATAAGAAGATTTCGGCATTAAATTCCAGTGGGCGGTTGATAATAGCGCACTTACTGCAAACATCAGATTCCCAGATCTGCGCCAGAATAATTCATTTGAGATAACAGCATTAAGAACTGGCTTCATATTTCAAACCAACTAACACCTAGTTTTACCTGTCTATCTCGCATTAAAAGGGGTAATTAGAGTGCTATTTTTATGGAATAAAGAATATAAAAATTGTTTCATGCATCTAATAGGGAATTCTTTAATTCAATTACCATTTTTTATACGAAAGACTTCAAATTTTGACGATAACACTGCTGACGTTCTCTGAAACTGAATCCCTGAAGATTCACAGCTACCGAATTAATAGAACTATTGCTATTAATTACTAACAAATCACTACATCTATTACTTCTATTAACAACAATCGAACTTTTAATGGAGTAGTATTTTTCTTAGTGGTAAACAGAAACTCCACATAATGAGATAAGTTAATATTCTCGCGGAAAAATGCACATTATTTTTTAATAACTGTGTTACTAATTGCATAGTTTAGTTGAAAAACTAATTATTTTCCAGAAGCTATCGAAAAATAACGTTAAAAGAGAAATGCCCGTGATCGATAGTTCCTTTCAGCTCTTAAGACTGTGTTTGATCATTGAATAGGTAGAATTCAAGTTTAATTGCCAATGAAGAATAATAGTAAGAAAACGGCATTCCATGCGTGGAAAAGACTAAAATAAGTATTTATATCATGTGTCTAATCTGTTCCTTAAACGCGTTATAATTTCATAGTTTCGTCAAACCAAACCGAATGCATCTTGTATCTCACTTAAAATTATTTAACTTGTGATTTTAATGATATTTTGGAGAAAGAATAAAACACAAAAAATAGCTTGCTTATATCTAGGAAAAGAAGGAAAATTTATAATTCCTAAAAAATTCCATATCCATCTATCACTTAAAATTGTGAACGTCTGACTTTAAGGGCGGCTGTCCAATTTATGCATTACCAAAAAATTCATTCGGTTTCGACTGAATACACTCTGGCATCCTACAAACATCCATGGAATTAACTTCGCGTAACTCATAGAACGCAGAAATTTACATTTGCGTGAATAAGAGGTCGCGTAATAGCTCGGCGGATTCCAGTAAGAAAAACCGCGTGACGTCATGGAGCATACTATAGGACGGATATAGAAAAAAGAAACGAACGGGAAAAATTCATTTGAATGGAAAGAAAACGCATCCTTGAGTAAATCCATTATAGGAAATCCTTCTCCGTACGAAGAAAGCAACTTCAACTCATTCTGGCATCATCCGTTTCCATCTTGGAGAAGAAAGAGTTCCTTATTGGGCATCCTTCAATTCCCTCCGTGCTCTCATTTGAAGCGTTCATCTATTCGACGCTCTTATGCCATTCTAAAGCTTCCTGGGGCCGAAGGGGAAAGTACGGAATATAACGTCTGAGAAAAAGTCTACTCGATAACTCTCCATTTCTCCGAGACGCGATGCATTCTGCCTCTTCAATTCTCCGATAAAGTTTCCGCCCAAGGTTTGTGGTCGATGCAAATCTCTTGATTCTTCCGCAGAAACATCATTCTCAATCTCTGTGAGGATCAGCGCAAAGGTTTTCATCTTCTGTGGGGTCATTTTTCAGGACAGCAATTTCGTTCGCGTCGGTGGCTCCTCGAACAGCGCGAAAGCCCATACTCGGCAGAGGAACGATAAGCTCTATCTCGCTCGTGTACTTTTTTTCTGCGAATCTATTAGGGATGGGAGTATGAGGAGATAGAGATGCCTCGGCATACTGAATGCACCTTTGTCCCTCATTGTATTCCATGTTGTATCAGCGTATGACGTGGAGATACTAATGGTGTATATGATAGGATGAGTTTCTTCTCAAAGATGAGAGCTCAAAAGGCATTTCATGAACTGTTGAGTGGAAACTACAACTTGAACAATATGCCACAAGGTAGAGGGTGACTTTGATGAAGTCGAACTTTGAAGACTCGGAATAATTCTGTCCGAATAGATCAGAGGCTACTGTGGCTTCTAGATGTTCAAGTCAGTAATGATGGATTTGAGAATGAAATCCAATTTATTTTTCTCCAAATTGCAAGAATAGCCTAATTTAATATTGCCTCAATCCTCAATCCAACGATTAAAGTTACACCTTGTAGCTTATATTAGGAGATTTCCACTACCGTTTACATATATCAAACTGGCTAGAAAAACTGAAACGCAGTATATATTGGAGATCCAAGTTCGATTCCTTGTCCCGTTAAACTTCTTGAGCGTCCGTTTCTTCTTGATAATATGCTATAAATTCGGAGGACATAAGAAGCAGTTTCTCAATGACAATAAGGCGAGAAACTTAGTGTTTGCACTTAGAATCTCACTGCTCGATATTCTTTGCCCAAATATTTGAGCGATACCTCGCCGGGCTACCTAGTTATTAATGTTTTTTAATTCTGAATTTTATTGGAAAACCGAAGACAAAATGAAGATAACTCATCACTGACTATCCAATAGTTACATGGCTATCCTAAAGCAGGGGTTGGAAGAAGAGTTGTCGAAAAATGTTTAGCGTTTGAGGCAGCGTTAATGATACATTTTCAAAAACTTACGGAAGTCTTGGCTCTCAGAAAATGCGCGCTCAGAAGCAATGGAATTCGGCTCAAGAGTCAGCAATACTTAATATAGCTTTTCCAGTCTGTTAATGCATTTTCCCTTTATGGCTTCAAGCGACGTTAACTTTAATGGACCGTTAGCTTCCAAGATTATTCTTACATTGCCACAGTAGATAACGGACTCAATTCTAGTTTTCATTAACTTTGGTACGGTTTCCTTACGTCTTGGAATATTAAAGCTTCGAGCGAGAAGATGATCTCTTAGAAGATGATTGCATTCCTAAATGAGAATAAATTGTTCAATGTAATCATTTAAGTAAATTTGTATTAAGAAAAAATTAACGGATATAATCATAATCATTTTTAGTTATCAATAATAGCCGAAGAACAGTTCTCGATACAACAAAATTCCTGAGAAAAAGTTACTGGATTAGACGACTAATTTGACTAATGTTGTCTTGATTGTTTTTGACGATAGAAACTGCAGGGCTCCTCAAAGGGTCATTTGCAATCATGCATACGATGCAGAATTTTCTCTACTTCATCGCCGTATTTACAGCAATATATTTCGAAAGCTATTTCCATATTTCAACCCAGGCGCTGTCGGAATTGCGTTAAATTAATAGTAATGGGACTCTTATAGAGTAAAAATATTTGCTATGGCTGACACAGCATGTTAATTGGAATGTTTAAAAAGTTAAATATTAACGATGTGGATTTTATTTATGAGTTACAAATTTAACAAATCTGTCGTATTTAATTGCACACCAAGTGTAAAAGTTCAAAATTTCACTGAGAAATGACCTATTGAAAAAATGCTCAACGTAAATAAGGTTTATTTTCCCCATTTCTGCAAAGGATTTCCTTGAATATTTTAGCGTATTTGCAAATGCATAGAACAAAAGTGTTGCTACCAAACAAACGGAAATTTATGTAAAGGGCTCCTACTAATTCATCGTGGTAATTTTCATATATTGTGCTTAAAAATAAAAGGACACATAAGTTAGTCCAGGGATAGGGAAGGAAAGCTTTATATACTCGTTTGGCCGTATAAAAATTATAAAGCAAACTTCTAAGTGGCGTATACTTAATATATTAATAGTCTAACGAAATTGTGCAAAGGAAGTCGAGTTCCGTCGTTACGTAAACCAAAGCAGAATACTTTTAACTGAATTTTCACTTGAAATCATAAAAAAGATGGAAAAATTTAAATAAGTTCATCTGTTTTAGTAGGTGAAGGCCGTGGGTATCCCACCTTTGTAGTATCCTAACCTAGCATACACTAGCATAATAAATGAGTACGATTTTTTACCTACAAACACCAACTTCTACTAAATTCAGCTAAAACGGAGGAGACCTTGATTTACTTATCTTTAAGGAGAAACTGCTAAAGAGGCAGGTTCCTTCAAAGAGCAAAAAAGGCCATTAGTTAATAATGACAGCGCAGATAAAAAGTTGAAAAATGCACGCATAGCGTGACACAAGCTTGCTCCGCCAATGTAAATATGATGCTAAAATCATTTCTGCACTCCAAAGTCTCGTTATCGTCTGCTTCAAACATCTAACTCCTGGGCATTATAAAAAAACGACTTCTCAGGAAGGAAAACCTAAAAATCCGCAAGGATAATATATTTTTTTAAATGGAAAATATCTCCCAATATGAAATTCAAGCACTTCAGAGATTGGACTAATTAAAACTTCGCTAAACCTCGATGAAATTTTCGTGGAAATTAAACCAAACTTTGCGGAGCTCATTCAAATCGATAAATCGGTACACTTTATGATCGTGGGAGCCCAAGAAAAAGATTTAGAGGATGCACGTGTATTATTTAGAAATTCTGAAATCATCAACGACAGGTTTTGAAGTGCCCCATGATCTATTATCGAAAAATTGTATACAAATAAAATTGAGCTCAAACTTTGCGCTGTATGCGCTTGAGTAACTTGACATATTAACTTTAACTTAATATTTATTATTAATTGATTGAATATTAATCGTCCTTAAACACATCATTTATATCTTAATTATAATTTTTTCGGACCTTGAGCCGCATAGATACTTTTTAAGATAATGTTTTGAACATCAAATCTTTTTGTGCTTTGATTTTTCCTAAATCGACCCTTTTTGTTACATCTCTTTCTTTATCTTTCTTATTTCACTATAAAATATACAAAAATGTGTGGATACACGAGGAAAAATTTGAGGCCAATCTGACGTCATTCATGCTTCTTCCAATAGCACTAAAGTGGGGAAATGACGAGTTCTGATCGAAGTTTTGCGTGAAGATGGGAGACAAAGAGATGGTGTCATGCGGTACCCGTGCGGTACTCCACCCAATCTCTTCATTCGCAGCGATCTCACGGGCAACTGCGATTTAGACTGCTCGGGGACGCTGAAAAGCAGACGAACTCGAGCACGGCCCGAGAGTTTGCGCAGATCCCAGTGCCGTCAAATACTGCTAAAAAGAATCCCGAGGAGCGATCCGCGCATATCTAGTCTACTAAACCACACCCTTCATTTCTTTCCCTTTCCGAAGAAATGAGAGACCTAAAGACAGGCCGGAGACAATGGAGAAGGTTTTTGTACTACGCTCACTCAACGATCAATATTTTCTTCGTTCCGTGGCATCGACCGCTGAATTTCACTTCGCGTGCCACCGATTCACGTCCGAACGACGAGATATTTTCAACAGATTTACATATTTTGTCTGCGAAACATCTCACGAATCTTTCGACGGCCGATGTCCTCAAATCCACTATAATTTCGTCCGATTGTTCGGCTTCCGAACGCAAATTTCATACGTCGCTAGAGTTTTACCGATGGGAATCCGAGCAAACACAAACAATGAAACCAATTAAACGAGGAGGAATCCTTGTGCCGGATACATTTCGAGCGATGGGATCCGCAAAGCGTTAAATTGTCGCGTAGATATGGAAGAGAGAAACCTAATTTGACGAGATTGTGCTATTACGGCGTTCGGCGATAAATGCGCCATTCGAAGAGATGGAGAAAAACAAGCGAAGATCGACGACGGCGGAAAACAGATACAAATAAACTTGACGGTTCAGCCGGGAGAGGTTTTCATTCCGCGGAGGATGAAGTTTCTCCAAGAGCGGAATTTGTACCCGAATTTTCGATATTTTTCATATGCTAGTCCTTTTCTACATGACTGAAATCGCCTTCAAAACGTTTCCGAGATATATTTTTAAAGTATTTGTCTGCAAGAGAAAGCCTGCAACGACGGAAATATTCTACTCTCCAATCCTGCTCATCAGTTTCTATCCAAGTAATACGCCTAAAATATGACAGTTGTAATCAAACATTTTACATATTCTGACCTGAATCCTGAATCTAATTTCCTCAGAACCTTATGTAATATTATCCATAATTTATTTATCTTTGACGCTTTAGAGATACTCTTGTTTCTTACGTGTTACTTCTATGCCAAAAGATATAACGAAAATAAATAGCATAGATTCGTTAGCTTCATCATTTAATCAAAATACAAAAATTACATCGAAATATATCATTGCGCGTAGATGGAAACTAGGTGATATTTACGATGGAAACTAGGTGATATATTTATTTTAATTTTTTAAGAGACGGTGAAATAATCACTCTTTTGGAACGATATAATTAACGTCCGCATTATAACAAAAAGTTAGTATCAAATAAAAATTTTATCAATATCGGTTATCATCTTAACATCTT
The DNA here is from genome assembly GCA_036926295.1 of Pachydiplax longipennis. NCBI lineage: Eukaryota > Metazoa > Arthropoda > Insecta > Odonata > Libellulidae > Pachydiplax > Pachydiplax longipennis. The sequence goes on from JAVFKF010000012.1 coordinate 28,022,880, forward strand.
ATATACATGTCTGATATTTAAAGAAAATGAAATATACTGAAGGCTTCCCAATGAATATTTAGCATTTAAAACGTCGAAGCATGTCAGGAACACAGGATTTGCCTCACGGCAAAATAGACGAATTAAGTTTTAAGTAGTAGAACCAAATATTGGCAACATAAAACATGCTCCTAAACTTATGAATGAATACATAGTCATATTACATATTCGCTAAAGTGAAATCCCACGATATTCAATAAAATAAAAGCTTCGTCGATAGACTAAATAAATGCACGGTAATTATGACGTATTATGAATTGCCATGTATCATAAATGTTGTGGTTGGAAAGTGATGCAAGCTTCGGGCTTTGTAACTATCTGTAAATATGTATATAACAGGGTAAATGACAATCGTGGCTTGACAAGAAGGAGTGTGTTTTGTATAAACCGTAAATATTTTTACTGTATCTTACATGTATCGTATAATACATATGTTAATATTCACTCATCCCATAAGAGCTGATGTTGATAGTATAAAGACTACGTTAGTCTTATTGCGGAAAGATCTGAATAAGCGAATAAAATAAATAAATTTAGTGTAATAAGACACACAAAGAAAGTTACTTCCGCGTTTCTGTGATGTACAAAAGGTGATCAAACGGAAACGATAGCCTTGAGTTTACTTTTACTTGTTGTGATAGTAATGCCTTGATATCCAAAAATTCATACATGGCCTTAAAGGGTATCAGGATGACATAAGAACTCCGTTCGTCAGGGCATCTCCTCTTTATTAATTCAGTAATATGACCCTTCTCTACTATTAGGGATCAGGTTGTCTAAAGGAAACTCATCAGGTAACAAAATCACAAAAGCTCCCGAGGGATACTTACTGCAAACTAGTTTCCTCGAACGAGATCTCACGGAGTTACTTCAATCGTTTCCAAAAGGAAATCGAGGCACTTAAGTACCTCCAAAGATGGGTTGTGCAATTATTATAGAGTTCGTAAGCCTCGTCTAAAATTAGATATTTTAGTTTCTATGTGAAAACTTCCGGGTGTCATTTCAAACGATTCTTTGAGATGGTTGCCGATTCTGGAACTATTTTCATACTTAACATTTGTCTTCGCTTTAAACCCTCGTTTATTACATATAATCAAAATTAAGCCTTTCTCTTATTTGAGAAATGTATGTTTCGAAACATGTCGTGAATTTTAATAATTTGTATTCTGTATGTGGTATTTTGCATAGTTATTTTAAATAAATTAGGAACTAGGTTCATTTTCGAAAAGTGGTTCCTGTTTGTTTCTTCCATATTGTCATGGAATACCACAAATACCCGCCAATCAGTTGATTTTATTTTTGAATCAAACCTCTTCTCAACTAAAGCTAAAGAATGAATTCGTTCTATTTTTTACCTACTCGAATGCTCATATACCATCTAATTGTACACATCTGTCCTTGTCTATCAATATGAAGATAGAAGAGTTTTCAAACATTGAAGTGTGTAACTCTAGCTCCAAATCAATGCTTCACTGACACGTAACTTCGCTATAGCTGACGTCATTCCCCTTCTACATCATTCTCTCCTCAAATATCTTCTGCAGTAGATGAAAACTCAAATGTAGTACGACCAACGCATTCCTTTTAATTGCTCTTCATTCGAAAAATATTAGGTTCTTTGTTATTCTGGGATTAATATCGTCCAAGAAGGCTGTGCTCCAAATCAGCATCAGCTCAAACATCAAAGGTGCCATTACAGAATCTCCTGGTTCACTTCTCTCTCATTTACAAGAGTCCCTTTATTTTAGTCTTTGCGGGAAAATGGCGTATTACAGGTCACTAGATCTTTCGTTCAGACAAAGCTAATGGCCTCTTAATTCACTGGAGTAGTATATCCAGGAGACCACTCTACATTAAAACTCTGCTTATTTCTTGTCATTATCTAGCAGTGCTCTGAACATTTACCTCGCATAATTTGCAATTAGAGAACTAAGTAAAGAATAACTGACGCAAGTGGTAAACATTAACGCATTACGTAATTCAAAGGCATTTATTTTTCTTCGTGATAGTAATGAAAATTGCTCTGAAGAAAACCGCCTTAATATAAAATATATTAATGTACTATCGAGATTTAAAAATTTCTTTAAGAAGATTTACATAAAAATTCTACACTGTAGCTAAACTGTTCATCTTCATAAGAGTTTGTAACAAAAATAAACAATAAATTTCTAGCACTGTGATTTTTCTTAAATTATAAAAACTGGAGATAGTTTCCTTGTGAAAATTATTATTATTAAGCACATTGTTGCTGCAGATAGACTGCTATTCTGGTAGTAACATTACCAACAACTACGGTAACTTTCACAAACATAATTAAACAACTCAGAACAAATTATATAATACCCTCACAAGATTAAACACTTACATACAACTACTTTGATTGACATATTATTTCTTCTGTTATCAAATACCACATAGCTACTGCCTATAATTACGTTGAATTTAAATAAAAACGTAATAAATAAAATACTCTCAAAATTATACAGAGAAAAATAGCAACCCGATTATGCTCTACAGCGGTTTCTTAAGATGCTATTAGATCGGCTGCATCGTATGGTGTCGTGGAAAAGACTCGAGGTATCACGGTATATGTGATATAATTCAACAGATGAAGATAAATGTTAATATAATCGCCAACTAGCGGGAAACAACCATAAGTTTGCTCGAATTCACTATTTACAAATCTTTATAAAAGAACGTCTCTTTTATTAGCAGAATCTCTTTCTCATATATTAGGAAAACATATCTACGGCATAGTTATCAAATGCCCTTCCCACTGCGAATGTCAATACTAACAATCTTGGAACGCCTAGTGACACAGTAGCAGTATCAATGATGTCCTCATTTTTTTACCGTCAATAGGATCTTTTTATAAACTTCAGGTACGAATAAATAAATACTTAATAAGTTCATAATCCATAGCCAACTTCCTTTCCAGAAGCATAAAGATTCTCCATATCCAGATCCATCACGCTTACTTCATTCGGCTTCTGATTAAGCAATGCCTGCAAAGCTGTCATTGGCATGTGACTCTTGATCATGTGGGATCATTCCACTAAAATGACATCATCATGCTCAAAGAAGGCTTTTCAGCAAATTTTGCGGAAAATAATAACCAAAATGATCCGATGTTTTAGAAAGGCATTTCAAGTTAAAGATAAATCGCTTTAGCGGAAACTAACTCACAGTGATCAGTCGATAAATTTTAAATGGCAAACATACAAAATCTTCGATTACAAATTATTCCTCTTCAAAGCCGAATGACACTTTTCAAATTTAATTCGAACATAAGTAAAAGAGTAGGTTGACTTTGATCTTCTTAAGATAAACGAGAGACAGAAAATTCGAATTTTCAACAAACAATAAATTAAATACTGATGGAAAGATACTTAAAAAATAAAAATTATATGTTGGCTTTCATAATTCAAGTCCTGCATGTATTTTCCATTACAACACATAATTACTGATTATTTCCTGAAGAAATAGAGTCCCGTATTCATACTATAAAATTTTAGCTGTCTCCCCAAACCATGATGTATCTTACTTCCACAAAACCCCCTTTTATTTCAGGCGTGTCCAGCCTGCGGCCCTTTAACCAACTCCATGCGGTCTAGCAGCTAACTTTTTCCTGAAATTCTCGCACAATTTCTCACCCTGAAACTTGGTAACTGAAGAGGAAATGGTCACATTTCGAGCGGACTCTACTCATACTAACATGTGAATCAAAATATTCTCTATAATATGGTTACAATAACCTGCTTAAAGAACGATTGTAGATGTACCATTAATATGAAGAACACATCAGCTGCAACCCGTGAAATCTTCATGAGAGATAACGCAGTCCTCTGGAGTCAAAACCGTGGACGCCCCTACTTTAACTCGACCCTTTAAAGCTTTTGTCTTTAGGATGACCAAAGATAAATCGATTATTTGGAACGTATGCGGTAATCATTAAAGATACTTCAGTGCCAGATACTGAAGAGAGTTTATCTAAGGATAATGATGTTACCTCATATTTTACCACCGTATCATTTAAAAGTTAGGCAGATTATGCGCAGAATATAAAATATTAGGAATAATAAGCCTCGTATATAAAGTAAAATGTGTTAAAATAAGCCATTCATTACCAATGATTTCTCTCAAATAGAATTAATTTTCAGGACCACAGTTACTGTCAAAAATAACGACTTTTCAAATGAGTGCAAAATCAACAGAATTTTCAATTCCCCTTACTGTGGAATAGTATGGATAGTAAACGGATTTCATCGTTATTACATCAATAATTCAGCTTGTACTTTCACGCGCGTATAGTAAGTATTGACGAAGAAAAATATTAGCTGTAACATCCAAACGAATGAAATGGAAAAACCTACACCTAATTTCTCAATATCGCCGAAATAGATGTCTGTCCCTTAATATAATCGAAAATCAGGGACAGGTTTTAATATGAGTTGCCGTCATCCATTCTATAGAATCAGCCTTTCATGGCCAGAAATTACGCTTCAAATGAGTTTTGACGTTTATATTGAATTTTCGGAAAAAAAGGGAAGGGCAGCCATTGAAGCAAGATTAATTTCTTCCAAGAAAGGACGAAATTATTCCGAGATGCAATTTACAATTTCCGAGAATCCCAAATTTATATGTATGATTACCTAAATAACAAATAATTTCCTGAATTCTGAGATCAAAAACTATATTTTCGATGTGTTTCGATTTTTATAAATCTATCATTGGAAACTCAAGACTATATATTCTTAAAACTAAGTAAAGTAAATATTGAAAATTCAGTTGTTATTTTCAATTAAATTTAACTTCTTTTCTTAATAAAACTGTATATGTATACATGTAAAAGTCAATCTCTAGTTCATTTCAACTTAAAAAATAATGAATATTTGTCTCATTTAAGAAGATATAACCATTTAATCATTCATCAAATCAAGATTGAGTTCTAGTTGAGAATTTTTGGAGATATTTTGTCTGGGAGCAAGGATACATCCTAACACACTTAAAAGTATGACTCCTATTATATATAACATTTAAGGCTAATAGTATCAATTTTTAACGGAATAGATATATGAAAATCAAAATCCATTGAGAATATTTTACACATACAAATACTAGATATAGGCTACAGTAGCGGAGAAATTTTTAGAGCAAAAGAGTAATAATCCCAAACGGTTATAGCCAATATGTTACCAATACAGACCTAAGAGAGGTCATTTTCTGAGAATAGCTATTTTTATGATAAATGTAAAATTGTGTATCTAATAATGAGTAGAAAGTATGTTATTTCTTCCATAAAGCTGACCCGAGACTTTCTTGATGACTCTTGTGTTATAGCGGGTTTCCACCATTGTAGATGGATTTCATTGAGGTAAACCGAAATTTGTAGGCTGCAAAACCATATAAAAAGGATGATCGCAATAGAATTCAATCTCCTGTTTGGAGATTGGTGCGTTCTGACCGTTCTCTCCATTTCCCGCCATATTAAATCTCAACACGAAACAAAAGAGTAAGTGAATCCGTCGCGCAGAGGGGAAATGGAAAAACAGAGGAAAGCAGTCACGCATTTAACCCTTCGTCCTTCCCGAGGAATTGTTCAACTGCGTGATTAATTTATCCGCAGGAAAGGCGCCGGAAGAAGGAAAATATCACCCAAAGGGACTTATTAAATTCGTATTAGGACGATTTTCTCGACTTAATCGTGGATTGGGGATTACGGGTCATCGGCGGAGATGAAAAATTCCCAATTTCTGCCGAAATCCTAGCGAGAAAGTGAGAGACAGCGTCGCCAAGGAAATAAATAAATGCCGTACGTGCCTCGCTCATTCCATATAATAGGATAAAACCTTCTTATGGGGAGAAAAAAGGAAGTAGAACTTCCAATCCCAGGGTGGAAAAAGTGGCGCTTTTTATCCAGATGAACAGACGAAAGGATTAACAAAAAGAACGAGACTTCGGAAGCGAGAGCCATTAAAATTAATAAGAGTTCTTTCTTTCGATCCTTCACACTCGTTACTGCGACTGTTAGAGTAGGCGACTGAGTCAATAACGATCGTTAAAAAGCGGGCAGCAGTGGACACAGGGATCGGTGGTCAAGGGCTAGGAGATATATTGGAAGGCGATGCCACACAAGAGGGGAACGACAACTTTGTTTTTCGCGTTTATTACTCCGTTGCACAACCATCAAATCCCATTATGGAGCGAGCATGTTTTATTCGCGAGTTCTTTATAAAAACGTCCACGGACATCCCGTCTAAATGCAAGTGATTCTAAAGCCATTGCGAATGGAAGAGTTAATGTTGTCACAAATTCATTGAACGAAACAAGATGAAATTCCGGCAGTTCTCACCTCTCCTGTATGGTGGAGAAGGATAACTCGTGGAAACATTCGAAGCTTATTAATTCTGCACGACTGACTTGTCCGCGATAAAATAATTACTCCTGTTTCCGAATATATGCTGTGTACATTTTGCGCCTCTCCCTACCTTTTGTTTTTTCTCCCTGTACCGAAAACATTTTATCTGAGCTTAAATATCAGTATTTCATCAAAAGTAATCTCTCATCTTTAAATTTCGATTGTATATTTCTATGTAATTTTCGTAAAGTAATCCTGGAATATTCATGCTTCTAATTAGAACACTTTACGTGCCAATTATTTATAGTGATTAAATGTTTGATGGGGCACTAAATTTTCTTTATTTTTTTGTTTTTTTTCGGAGTAAGGCTCGTAATCGGATCGAATTTTTCAGTGAAATATTTTATAAAAATATGCATACAAACGATGGAATTGAACCTTGAAGGTATAACCTTAAAATATGCATACTTAACCGAATTAAGTTTTCTTCGAATTCTAATAATTTAAATTTGTATTAGTCTTGAATTCGTTAAGGTGAAATTTCTACATAATTCATTAAAAATAAGCATTTAATTATTCTTGTAAAGCCCTCTTTATTTATAAAAATTATAAATTTTCATTGCGTGGTAAGAAATTAAATACCATGCGCTAAACGTAGACTGAGAGTCAGTAATTATCTTCAACTCATTTTGAGTACCATGATTTGAAAGAAAACCAAATATTATGAAAAAAAATACAGCCCCCTCCTGGCTTAATGCACCTACGCTAGCACTTCACATGATTTTCAATTCCATAGGAAAAGTCTTATGGTTGTCTGCAAAGCTCTGAATTTAACATTCCTTGACATATTAGTCTGAGGAGAATGTCTAGCCACCAAGAATCGTCTTAATCAGTCCAATGACATGATAATCACGCTAAATAAGACTGGGCGAGTCATAGGGATGTGACACGTTAGAAATGAGTCTTGCGAAATTTTTGACACCTGCACGAGGAGGGTGCGGCCGTGCATTATCATGCCGCAACAGCACGCAGGATCGGAGCAGACCATGTCATATGAATATCATTGCAAGTTTAGAATTGTTATGAAGGCCTAATGTGACCTAGTTTACAATTAACTCTCTAGAAATGTAAAGTTCCAGAAACTGATTCAGATTCAAAGAGCACCATCACTACATCACCAGTCAACGTAGTTTCTCGAAATTCTTCGACTTTGCGGACTTGCAATATCGCAAATCTTTAATTTTTTTTAAAGGTACGAGCATGCATGTCTGCTATGCTTACGTCAATCTATAAAAGACAAATGCAAGCAGATCATTCCGGAAAAATTCTGTACCCTTACATAGAACATGACACGACACGTGATAAAAAGATAATTATTATCCTAGTAATATTATGATAACTTGTGTATCACCATTATATCCTTGATGACCATTTTCTTTTTTAATAAGTCGAGAAAAGAATTTTAGCATAGTCCGGTCTATATTTATAACTTTTCTTGTTATCTCCGTAATCTCACAGCAACAGAGGAATAGAGCAGACTCTTATCCTCTAAAAATAGTAATTTTCTCATACTGATTGAATAAATTTATATATGGTGAAAGAAAATATGAAGTCTCATTCTTCTCTATATAGTAACGTTAATTATTTAAAATTGAATTTGGAAACCATTCAAAACTCATAAAAACATAATTTGACGAAACAAATAACTATCATATTAATAAAGAATAGTCTCGTGGTAAATTCAAATAAAGAGAATATTTATGAATTTAATCTTCTCAGAAATAGTTGGAAAAGCGAATTAAAGAAAGAAGTGACTGAGAATTGGAGGCTATACTCTTTTCATCATTTCTCAATAAAGATAGCTCTAAGTCTTTGATTAGAAAAATCACATCAAAAGAATAAGTAACTCTAATTTCCAATTTAAGAAAGAAAGCCGGATACGTTCATAATCCCCTTACAAATGCATAATCTTTGTCGAATCCATTACTACTCATCAATAAAGTACTAATGCATCAAAGGTAACCTTCTGACCTTTGATCGTGAGTTAAAGATCACCATCGCCATTACGAATGACTGCACTGAAATGAAGCATATATCCTTTCGCTTATAACTATGCATAATTCCATTCGAAATCAGATTCGTGCATATTCACTCATGACACCTTTTAATCACTATAGAAAATCACCACAAAAAACAGTGGGGTGATATTCCGACGAAAGAAAACTAATCAAACGGCAAATCAAGGAATTTCATATTTTATAATTATACCAAGCTGAACCTTAAACAAACATTCACCAATTCAACAACGATTTTAATGAGTTGATGATGGCATTTTTAAGTAGAAACCGGACGTGCAAGAAATTTTAGTTTTCTGAGTTTTTTAAATTTTACTCGATAGTTATGACATAACAATAAATTGATTTTCACCTCAAATGTTTCATTGGAAATATTTCTATTGGAAAATGAAATCAGCGAATGATAAACTACATCTTTTATCTATAAAATTGGCTTCGCGTTATGATCGTTAATTTGAGTACAATGACAAATTCTTTTGCGCCTCAATTTCTGCTGGATTTAAAAACAGAGGTTTTGGAAGAGAAAATAACAACGAAAAGAACAAAACGCAACATCGGACCTCTGGAAATTTAAGAATTTCATCACATTCATATTTGTACAAGTTATTCGAGGTATAAATAGCAGCGCTATTCTGAATAGAACACGTGCCTAGACACGCTTTCGCGAAAATTTTTAATAAGACTTCATCACGTTAAATTACGGCGCGGAGTCAACGAGGGAAACGAAACGAATAAAGCCTGAAACAGAAGCCAAAAAAAAGGTGGGCTCCATTACAAGTCTAACATATTAGCTTCAACGGGCTCGTTATTACGTTTGCGCAAGTCCCACTCCGTACAACTCTATTGTGCAGGAGAGAAACAAAACACGGCGAAACTCGGGGAATTAAATAAACGAGGGAGCCGAAAAAGGCGTTCGACACTCCGCAAACACTTTCGAGGTAGAAAAGAAAGATGGAAGGGAAGACGACGGAAGATTTTCTCCAAACACAACAGAGTTTTCGCGGTGCTAAGTTTCTCCAAAAGACATCCGTCGGCTGAAATTAAGATGATTGTGGAGCCCCCGCATTGCAGATCCAGAGGCGAGCGGTGAAAAAACACACACAATCGGAGATGCCGAAGTCGGCCGGCGCGGCACTCTTTTGCCGTCGATCGAGGGATATAAATTAGAGCAAGGTAAAAGGAAGAAGAGGGGATTAAGGTGGGAAAATTGAAAAGGAATGCGAGGGGAGAAAGAGAGGATTTCGGAAAGGGAGACGGAGTGTCGGACAGGGAAGGAGTGGGAATGAAAACGGAGAGGTGACATTTCCAAGAGGGAGGGAGAGATTTGAAGGAGACGCGTTGGGATGGCGATGAAAAAAAAACAATTGCGTTATCATTAGGGAAAACGCTAACAATGAGAAACGTTCGAAAAAAGATAAACATTTAACTTACACGTCGCCTCTTTTCAAGACTAGGGAACTCAATTCTCGCTAATTTAAGCATTCGCGATGGAACGCGGAATTTTAATGTTTCGGAAATTATGGATTTTTTGGAATATTATTACCGTATAAAGGTAGTTGATTCTTTTTAGGAAATATTTCGCATATTTACGTATTTACGCTGATATTTTTACGTAATCTCTTGTTAAAATTATATCGAATTTGTTCCAGAAACACTGGAAAATAACATTTTGACAAGGTAAAACACTGGAATGATAGTGAAATCTAACTGTGTAATTCTATTCCCGAATAATATTGGTAGCAGTAATTTCAACAGTGCTGAGATAGTTTCTCAAATATGTCCCCTATGGAACCCGGGTTCACTTTCGCACAACCCACTAGGATAAACGGGAGCCTCCAATTTAATATTTCTTTAATGACTGTAAAGAGATCCATTAAGGGGTGGTATTCATATAGGAAACAACAGATTTAAATATGATAGAATAATGATAAAATAATGCCATTAATTAGGCCATAAATTGAGACCAACCTGCGTACTTTTACACGTATCACAAAGGATAACGATCGTCATGAATTACGATCCCGGGACACCGGAGTTGGAAGGCTAACACGGAGAGCAGTCCGTCAGCTGGAGGGAGTGAGTGAGTGATGTAGAGGGGTAAGAAGGAAAGAGGGGAATGTCAGGGAAAGGGGGGGGATGAATGAAAGTGGAGGGGTCAGAAGGTAAGGGAGAGAATGGATGTAAGTGGAGATGCGAAGGAATTTCATGAGGCAGGATTGAGGCGAGGAGAAGGTATGTCAAAAGAGGAATTCAGGAAGAGAAGGGATGCAATGAAAGGAAGGGGATAAGGTGGTGTTGGAGAGCAAAGGCAGAGTGAGGGGGCAAAGCAGAGGCGTGGAGGAATATGGAGGTTGAGTGGAAACGTCTGTAGCGGCGCTATTAATTAATTCGCGATGGAAGTATACGGCACGGCTCTGCGGAGGAGTGAATCATTTATTTGTAGTGCTAGACGGATGAAATAAAGCAAACCGGAAAGAAAGATGAACCGTATTAGGAATGAAATAAGGTCGGAGGTGCAACGAGGAAAACAATCGAGGATCAAGGCACGTGTTCCTCTCAAACAGGGCGTCGAACCGGAACTGAACCGGACACCAAAATCGAGAAAATCCATTAATTGTGTGAAAACCGAAACCGAAAACTGATATTAATTCCGTTCCGATTTTTGCCTCCTAAAAATTCAAATTTTGTTTGAGAAGTGAAAAATAGTGATTTGATTGGGACACGAAGCCAGGTCTTCTACTTTCCAGGGAGGTATTTTAGCCACTGAACTACCAATCCACGTCCATTTCACCTCTGTAAAGGGGATCTTTTTACGAACAAGTTGTGGTAGTTCAATGGTTAGAATACCTGCCCAGAAAGTAGGAGACCTGAGTTCGAGTCCCAGTCAAGTCTTTATTTTTCACTTCTCGAACAACCTTGGGTAATTCGCAAACATTCATTTTCAAGAGTTCATTTCCATCATTTGTGTAATTCAGATTTTACTTGAGTTCAACTGCAGGAAGGCTTCCTAAATATGTAAAGCTTCAACTTGCAGCTAACCATTACTAAGTTTTATTCTAAAATTTAGCCTAATGTGGTGTAAGTGAAAAAGCTATAAATAATACAACAAACTTTTAGAAGCGTATAATATTACAAAAGTCGGAGAGAGAAAAAAACCTCAGGAACCGATTCGGCGATGGTAGACGGAGTGAAACCGGAACCGGAACTGATCTATTTTTCCTTGAACGGGAGCGAAAACCGGAACGATAAATATCACGGTTCGTTACGACTCTCAAAGAAGAGAGACTCTTATGATGGACGTCCTTCTCTAAGAAACTCGAGCCGATATTTTCGCATCTTAAAACGCCGCGCAGAACGAAGGAGTGGAGACAGATTGCGTTCGCTGCATCGGTTCGCGGGAATTGAGAGGAAATATTCTTTCTTTTGTGTCCGTTTTTTGTGCGCCGCTACTGCCGTAGTATAGACATGGAAGGAGAGATTGAGAGAGAGCGAAGATGGGGAGGGAGGCAGAGGGAAGTGGAGGGAGGAGAAGTACTGCGGAGACCGGTATGTCATAATGCGATAAAGTAGTAGTGTATGGTTCGTGATTAAGTCCGCGTGATTCAAAAAGTTTCTGAGGCGAGTTCGTGTAAAAAGATTTGTGGGAGATGAGATCGCCGTATTGAGGTCACACATGAAAATTCTGCAAGAGACTCGTGCGCACGTTGTCGAGTGCGTTGGCAGACTTATTTGAGAATTCTTTTCTCTCGCTAAGGAGCTGCTTATCATCTTTTCCGTTGATGCCGTCAGATTGGCTGATTTTCGGGAGAGTGAGGGTCGTTTGAGAGAGTCTACATAAGGAATAGACAAGGCGGTTATCGCGCAGGATGTGGGATGATTTCCGCATTTCCTTATCTCTCTTTTTGAGGAAAAATGAAAAAAATCTTTTTTAATTTTACGTGTTGCACACTAGCTGGCCGTCAAGTCCTATCTGGAAAAGTGTGAGCCTTAATAAATTTTTAATACGGTACCTTCGCTAGGGCAAAATGAAGTTGTGCTTTTTCCCTTGAATTCCTAAAGTTGAAATTTTGTATTTAGTGACCACTAAAATAAATAAATGAAAAATATCAAAGATTATCAATCGTTGGATTGAACCTTAGGGTATATTTCACGAATTTTATGGTATACTTTAACGGATTTAACTAGCAAATTCAAAGTTTATTGTCTTAAAATCTTCAAAAAGAATATGAATATGGAATGAAAATATCCAATGAAAAATTTTCCCAGCTGAAAATAGATTCTGAAAGAATGAGATCGAACTATTATTACTATGCCTTTCAGATATGATATTTATATATCATAATTTTAAAATATCTATATATCATTCATATCTATATATCATATTATCAACAGTAATATATACCTAATTGCTCACACAGCCATTTCTCATTAGCCTTCCTCCCGAATTCCACGCGCTGGCAGTTAGCTGGATATTAATAGTATAGCTCTATCAATGTAAATGACTGAATTCCATAAAAATTTTAACTAAACTAAAGCAACTTTATTCTACAATGTATATTTTATCTTTAAGTAGTATATAAGTCATAAAGAAAGTATAATATAAAAAAGAGATAGATTTTCCTTGACTAAAGCAAATATTACTCATTAATTCGCTATAAGTTCATACTGAATGTTATTTCCTTATTGAAAAATATCCAATACGTAGTTAGGAGAAAGGCTTTATAACTATGTATCACTTTCTCTTTCATAATGTCAAACCTTTGAATATACGCAAAATGTCAACGGCGGTAGGGGGATCCAATTCTCCCTAATTTCAGAAGACTCCTGATTAACAGAAATGGATCATCCAATTGTATTCTTCCACTTAAATGGAAATTCAAATAAGACGACCTTAACAGCTCCTAGCAAAAACATCGTTCTGAAGGTTTCCTTTGTCGCTGTTTACAAGGTCGTATTTTCAAGAGATGCCTTCCCACGCATAAAGAAAGCAATGAGCACCTGGAAGGAATCCTCAGGGGAACAGCTTGAGATATTTTCATCGGTGAAAGGCACAAGGAGGGTATAATTACAAGATGGAAAGCGATCGCAGAGATAGGGTGAAAATTACGGAATAAGGGATTGTTACTAAGGCGATGACGGCATCGTCCTCAATTAGGGCATTAAATTTATCGAGACAGGGATATAACAGCAGCTAATTCTCCGTAACCCTAAGTGGTTGCTTCGATACATGACTACAAACAGAGAACTTTCTGTTATAGCGAAGTGTTCCATATATAGACCGTTCATACCGGAGTAATATGCGATCTCAGTTATAAGTCGAGATCTCAATTTGTGGCAGAATATCCAGTTTTTCACTTATCTCCTTTCACTTTAATAAAAAGTAGACCCTAGATTTTTAGGTGTCTTTACATACAGGTAACTAAGTATAATATATTATTAGACGTACAATCTGACCAAAACTTTCTGGCAGCGAAAGTATAGACACTCTATTCTGTTAACATATTCAGATAAAGCAGGAAAAATTTAAGAAAAGTTTTATTTCCACAAATCTGGATTAAAACGTCGCATTTTGTTATTATCGGAAGTTTCGTTTTTGAAATGTATATCTTTTTCAGTATTAATTAACGTACTTTATCTTGTTTTATTTTAATTTTGATATCAATTATACTAATTGAAATTTCGAACCAGATTATGCGTAAATTCCAAATCTTAAAATGTTGCATAAATCCTTAAATCCAGTCTAAATATAATGACTAAATACATTGATTATTATTTGAGTAGATAACTGTAATGGTAACTGTGAATTGTAATCTCTGAAGTAAGTGATAATAATTTTTCAACGATCGCTTATTCCATGAATAAGACTAGAATAAGTCGACAAAAATAATTAAGTTAGCAGATTGCCTTCAGGGATAAAAACAGCCGAATATAGCTCCTCTCTCGAGCGAGAAAAATTAAAGTAAAGCACGTCGGAAGGTTAAATATTTGTAATTGGGTTCGGAACAGAGAGTATAATATGCTTGCCGTTAATAAGAATGAAACGCAGAGGATATTTGCATAATCATGAAGAGTGAATTAAGCTCTTCCAGCAACGTATATTCGGAGGGAGTGGAGTGTGTGTAATTTAAGCTTTAGAAAGAACAAACTTCATCATCCGCTTGGCCACAATTTCCGTCCTCGTCCGTAGTCGACGGCTTCCGATGAATCAACTGATATTCTAAGGGCTAACGAAGTAACCCTTAGATTTATCGTCATTCCAAAAATATTTTTTCCCTTCATCCCTTGTCACCGAGGGTAATCGAGTAAGAACGGAGTTTTCTTTTTTCAATCCCTCGATTACATTCTTTCTCTATTTTCCCATTGGAAAGCAATTTGCGAATCTGACACTGACTTTTTTACGGCCTCTAGGAAGAGTCGGATACTAACATGATCTTTCAGTAGGAAGTACTTCGGAAAATCATTTTTTCATCAACTCTGGCTAGGAAAAACGTTGCAAATTCAACAAACCGAACACTCCCATGGAATGAAATTACACAGACATGGAAAAGAAAACCCGGAAGTACTGGATACTCTTATTGTATAAAAGCAATCTTTTCAATCTGCTCAAGTTCGTGGTCCAATGATGATAATTCCGTGCATTGATTAAAAAATTGCCTGTTTCGACGGTTTTGGCGGCATAGCGTTATTTTTCCATCAACCCACCGAACTTCTCCCATCCAACGAAGGACTCACATCCCTAATCTACTGTTATCCTAAATTCTTAGGGTCAAAGTTTCACAGTTTCACACGCGATGCATGAAAATTTACATATTTAATTTCCCTTACCGCGAAAATGTGCAACACCGTGAAGTTAAGGCATCCAATATACGAACAACTAAAACTTTATTATTATCCACAATTTTTACAAGCAATAAGTATTATTTTTAGTTGGTTATAAATATCACAGAGTTCAGCCAGAAAAATTGGAGTGTATTCATCCAATACAAATTTGATTATTATATATTTTCAGAACCTATCTTCCTCGTAAGGATTTTTCGAGCATTTTTTATTCCTTTTTTGCTTTTCCCCTTCCCCTTTTAATTGCTTTTCGAGATATTTTTCCTTGTATGTTGAGGAAAATTGTTCCCAATTTTCCTAAACATTTCCTGCTGTATCTTGCTAATGATATGATGGCTTCATACTGAAACCCTCTCCTGTAATATTTTACCATGTTTCTCGCTTCCAATTTTAAAATTTTTCTTCTAATTCTCGCCGTGAGTATTATTTTTCCATTCTATTTATTTTAGATTTAACTATTTACGCAATATTAGCTCGAAATTGTTCACCAACATCCTTTCTTTTTGAACCCAAACTTGAAATTTCCAACAAATGCCGTAAATCGACGTTTCAAATCGATATCTTTGGTCGATAATTTCTCTGTTAACCACTGCCTCTCTTGTTTGAAGCTAAACTAGAAGTTCCCAGGGCAGCACGCACATACAAACTACACCACCAAAGATACCTCGGGAGAATAGTCGGAACGATTTACTACACAAAGGCAAAAATATGACTCAGTAAAAGATTCTTTTATCCCATATCGAGCATTCAGGTTACTGGTCACGACCAGCGTAGTTGGGAGCGATCCGTTGAGCCTACGACCTTAACCTATCCATCGTTACCTCCGCAGTAATTGTTTTCTCTCGGAACGAAATTACCCAACAAGAATGGGACCTAGAGAATAAAAAATCGAGCGGAAAGGCTCCAGAACAAAGCAGAAAAATTCCGACGCCGTGGGTCACCGTTCTTTTTATTTTTAGCCATCCGAGGTGGCTTTGATGTCAGGATGACTATTATCGTCTCCTCTCAGATGGGAAAAGCGGTATGGAGTGAGCCAAGTAAATCACATCGTGTTGCAGGACGGCAAGGGAGACCCATACATTATGCCATCGTGGAGATATGATCAGGCCCATCGATCCATATGGATGAGGTTAAAGAGTGATGGTTCGGTCGGATCGGTAATAATGTCTCTCCGGTGGGAAATAAAAGGAATCCAGAAAATCGTTGTGAATTGAGAGAGATTTAGAGAGGCATAGAATCGTCGTTTAATAAAACGTCGACCTAATTGCTTTCCGGGTGCGTCCTTACCATCTGGCATTTTCGACTCCATCGACTATTTCTGATATATTTTTTTGCGGGTCAAAGGTCAACTCGTTGGTTTCGAAACAAGGGAAATAAATAGGAGAGGGGACTGAGTGGTGGTCCTCTCCCGATGATTTCCAAAGTGAAACGAATCGAGGGCTTGGGCGTCCCGCGGGAATGTTTTGTGATCTGGACGTGGAAGGGATGTCCATTCCATCGCTCCCCGTGAGAGATCGTTAGCGATGGACGACGGCGATATTAACTATCCCGGACGATACCCAAAGAAACACAAAACAAGGTCCGTTCACTCCGACTGAGGCTGGGGTAAGTGAGAAGCCGAAGTCATTTTGGATAAAAGATTGCGACTCGCCTCAACGCTCACCTTGACTTGAAATTCGCATGGGTATATAAATTTACCTCATACGTTTGAACGTAAATTGCCAACGAAAAGGAAGCGCTTACCAAACAGAGAAGCACTGTCTCTGGTGGCTCACTTTGATCACTGATGTCTACTACAACACTCACTATCGCCCTATTTGATAGGAAAGGCCATCACTCTCTTCCATGCCCCTAAAAGATGAATATGGCATTCAATAGCAAATGACCTAAGAAAAGAGTATTATAAAATTAATTCTATTTCCATTGAAATTTTATCTTAAATTAGAAGGCGTTAATAAAACTTGCAACCGCAAAACTTATAAATTCTTTTGCGGTTTAAATCAGCATTTCCTTGTATGTTGTTTACAGCGATGAGATGTCCTACTTAGATGGAGATACCGCACGAGAAATTTGCTAAGAACATGGAGAACAAAATGAATCAGGGTGGTCAAACTTATGGCCCATGTTCCAGAGTGCAGTTCTCTGAAGATTCCAAATGGGCCAACGAATCTGCCAAGGAAAGTTTTGCTAATGATATCCATCTCTGAAACTTGTACCCGTAAATATAGTAGGCAAAACTTATCCTCTGCAATATGATTGCCCATTAAAAAAATGTTCGTTTCGAATTAACCTTAACCTAAGTATACGTTAGGGATATGAATTAGATGATACGTAAAACTGAAAAACGCAAAGATGTGCTAATGTGAAAAAAATCGAAGTCCCAGTTCCGTCGACTTTCACATTCACTTATCCACAACTGTGTCTTCGTTTCGCGATGAATAACGAGTTGATCTTCGCATTTTAGTTATACAATACTTCCAAGTATTATTTTACCTGTTTGCGCTAGCTGCATATTAGTGAAAATTTTTATAAAATAATCATGTGAGCAAGCAAAAGACAGTTTTTTAGAACAAAAAGGCTCCGTGGATGATAAAATTTCTCGTTTGGCCTCCCATTCAATTAAATGGGACAACCACTGAATAATCCATTCACTCAGCAACTGAAGGGCTCGACTTCGGACCTAGTTTAAGCCACCTTTACCGTCTCCGTTTATTCTAAGTTCCCTTACAGGATTCCGCCAACCTTGACCATGAACTTCAAACTCAAAACAGTTTCCCTATAACCTGCTTAGAGTTTACGGGCTAGAGTATGATAGTGTGGAGTTAGGCTTCCTTATCGGCGAAGATATTACAGCTGGAGCCCTAATTCCAGAATTCTTCTTTGTTTGTTCATTGAAAACTTTCCTTTATAAAGGTTAACTAGAATGGAGCTGGGAACTTAAACTCATACAAAAAGGAAAAACAAGAATTAAGATAGACATTCAATAAATAAGTTTGAGAAAATACGAAGTTCACTCCTTTTAATAACTGAAAGAAGATGATCGCCAATGAACGATGAAAATGAAAAGGCTGATCTATACACACGCTCGCAATGCAAATAAAGGTATATCACTAACATTTGTTTGGGGTGAACGGCTTCACATTGATATCCCGGCATCAATCTCCATGAAATACATTAAATCAGACGTTAATTAATTCCAATGGCTCTCGCCATTGAATCCGCTCTCTCTTGCAACAACAACAAAATAAATTTAACTGAAAATATTTTTGCTCGGGTAACAAGTCCAATAAATTCGTTTCTGATAGTCAAAATTCATTTGATTACTCATTTTGTTTATCATCAAAGAATTGAATCATGGAGAGATGTGAATGGAAATAATTAAAAAAAAGAAATTTCTTCCGTCCTACTAATATTCTTTATTTTGTTATGGCATATGGTTATACCACTAAGTGAGGGAAACCATCGAAGAAAGATTTTTAAGCTTGAACCTTCTCCTCTTGAGGTGACGTAAACTTTTATTTAACCCCCTATAGCCATAATTGTAGGAGGTAAATCGTCGGAAAATATAAAAGGCCTTATATAATGACAAAACGGTACTTAAAAACGGAAGCTAATTTGAGAAAGGCTAGATTATAGGGAGAACTAATTATTTCAGTTCTGTGCTACCCTATTGAGCGCGCCTTAACCTCGTTTTTGTACATTACAAAGATGAGGAAACTTTTTTCATCGGAAGGCTGCGTGTACGTACGTGTCATCGGGCTGCATGAGAAACCATTGAGCCGGATTTTTAAGAGCATGGGCCGCCCTTGACTGGCGTATTGCATACATCCCAGTAATTGAAATAATTAAAATAAATTTCTTGCTAAGTAAACATAACCATGATAGTTTCCATTTTAAATTCAATTGACATTATTAGCGAGTTATAAAAACAAAACAAAATAAGAATCTAAGTTTCAAGAAGAGAATAAAAGGCCAGAGGTTCTCCTCTGGAGATAGTAAATAGTTTGTGTTTTTTTCAACTCTTATTTTGCTACTTCGCTAAACAAATCTGCAATGTAATTTTTGGATGACAAGGAAAATATTTTACAAAAGTTTAGGTCAGATCAGTGAATTCCAAGGGAAGTAGTTAGGGTACTTCTTGCCATCTAATCCCTGTTGCCCTTTGGAACATCCCATCTAAGTAAGTGAATGTTTCAATACTCACAGAAATAAAATCCTTAAACGTGAATTATTATAGAGAGTTGAGTTACATTGAGTATTTTTATTTAATTAAAATATGTTTTCTCAAAATCAGTCGCATCCTTCTCATTAATTTTTCGTTGATTGCTTATTATATGTTTAATTTTTATTTCTTTTGTAATCTAATGAATGAACATCACAAAAGGATATCAACTGTTGTAATTAATGCATTTCCTCAGGGTATGTCATCAACAATGAAAGTGATGACGACAAATATTGCTTTTGTCATTAATCTTAGTTGATATACCATTTTATTACTTTTATAAATATAAATGATTTCATTTTTATTTCGCGTGCTACAGAACGAATTTTCCATCTCCAGTGTGAAAGCCAGCTTCTTTTCACCCAAGGAATGAAAAGAAGCAGATACTAGCTTATCCTATACAAAAAGTTTATAGCACATCAGTAAAAGTAATTGTGATTGGAATGAATGAAGGAACATTAAGACACTTATTAGGGTAGAGGGAGAAGTGGCTTGGATTAGATAGCAAACCACTGTCAGTATAAACAAGGAACCAGGTGATCGATTGACCGAGTGCAAATTAACCGGTTGCCACTACTTCTGCAGTTAATGGAGATAATGAGAAAAAGTAAGTCGAATTTGGGCGATTCCTATTTTCAAGTTTGGAAAGCGAATAAAAGAAGGTCACCGAAATGAGTTTAGGTCGACCGACGTTAACGTCCGCACTGTCTGGCACTGTTCCGCCGAACTGCACATGAGATAGCGGTTTCCTCTAATGTTCTTCGGAAGGATTACCCCGGAGAAATCTCCTTCTCTTTTAAAAGGGTTTTCGGACAATCCGCCGAGAGCGCGTGTTAAAGGAGAGATTTTTAAGAATGGCTTGCGTCAAGGTTGTGCGGGGTCATAAGAGTCAACTCCCTGAGATTGTATCTCCTTCGGATGGGTTTTCTCAAACCCTGGAAAGGCTCCGAAGGGGTGGAGAAAAGAGCGTTGGGACATGGCTAAATGATACGCCGTTTGGAGGATTTTCGGCGGCGAAAAGAAGGCGAACGGAGCGCGGTGAGGTGCGATTTTCTAAGGAGCAGGCAGAAGAAGAAAGACGCGGGGGGGTAAAAAATAGAGAGAGAGAAGGGAATTCCGTAGAAAACTCCTTTCGTGAAATGAAGGGATCTAATGGGTGTTTAAGACTAATTGGAAGTGAGCAGAAATAATGGTCTTCGCGTAGGTTCAAAGGGCGTCGAATGGGATGTGGGTTTGGGAAGAAGGAGATATAAATGAATAGTATGAACGCTTCTGGGGAAGAACGCGCTTTCTGGAGGAGAAACAAATATTGGGGAACTTAAAGGAGAGGCGTATGAGAGGCTGAATGAATGTTCATAAACAAAAACACATGAGAGAGCACATAACGGGAAATTCATTACAGCTCACTAACTACCAGTCTCCTGGTCCTAATTGTCTTTTTATGACCGTACTTTCTGCCAGGATCAATGGCTGTGTTCTTAATTATCTCTTGGCAAAGCTTAGCGGAGACTTACGATTTGTACGTCGGGTTTTCAATATATAAAATGTAGGCTCCATATGGGAAGGATTAATTCCTTGAAGGTCATTATAATGGTTACAAAACTTTTCTAACACTTACTGTATTATTACAGTAAATACAGGTATTACAGTAAATTAGGTATACTCGTATATACAATTTCGCTAACGAGCTTGCTTCATTAGGTTTCACTATTTTCTATTCACAGAGAAAATGGAGAGTCAATAGTTTGTAAAAGTATCCATATGGCCAAAAGACCAAGGAGAGGCAGAGCTATTTACTTCTCATTTACCATTTTGGAAGGAAGTCTATGAAAGATTCAATTCCCATTATTACATTATTTATCATCAGTTCTTTCCTTTCGATAATTTTTAAACAAAACAATAAATACGTATACACGTGAGTGCAAAAGACGAAAAAGATTATTTTTCACAATTGGGTCTACAACAGTGAAAAGTGGAAAGCTATTAAGATTTAATCACTTACCGTTTGAGTCCAGAAGATATTTAGATGAAATTTGGAGCAATTTGGTCCTTATGCCAAGGTGCTTGAAAGAATCCTGAAAATAGAACGTGAATTTACTTAGTTAAAGCAGTATTTACACATATAAACTTAAACTACCTGTTTAATGCATATCTCATTCTATTTTTCTTTGTCTTATTCCGCAAATTTTATTGCTGTGTTATTCATTCAAGGGGATTAATAGACCATTTCGGCCCACATAAAAGATGTAGCAGTCTTCTCGTGCAACACGAATCGCTTCGAATGTTAAATATTTCACTGCCAACGCTTCTTTTACGACCAAAAGGCCATTTCAAACCTTTTGACGATCTTCGAGATAAACGATTGTAAAGGAATTTTACGCTTTCAATTTACTTAACTGACTAACCCAAAACAGACGTCCCTCCTTCTTTGTAATACATATTCAAGGCATGGCCATTGCAACGGACTCTACGTTCATATGCATATCTAAGTGTGGTTTCCCTATGATCGGTATTTGTGTCAAAGTGTATATACTTGTACATAAGGGAAATGAGGGTGGAGGACCCAGAGAGGCGGGAAATTGAGAAAATCGAAAAAGCCGGGGAGATGATGGGATGTGGTGAGGAGAGGGGAAGGAAGGAAAAAGGATGAGGAGGAATGGATATGAAAGAGAGAGATATATTGAAAAGGGGAGGACTCTGGGAAGAGGAAAAGTGGTGAAAAACGTATGCGTGTCGGAAGAAGGAGCAAAGTAATGAGAATGGAGAGAATTCAGGGAATCGATAAGAAAGATGAGGAACGACGACATTTGTGGAGACAATGCAGCATTAAAGTCCAAACAGAGAGATTTATATTCGCGCACTTATATTTATCTGAAAATAATCTGTGAACAGCATGTGACCTTAAAAACGGACTAATGACAACTATGCGTAAAAATGACAACGTATGTTTCTCGACGGCTAAATCAAAATGAAATACGAGCGAGATAAAATAAATTCACAAAAATAAATTACGTACCATGAGAAAATATTGGTTGACACTTAACTAGTGTAAAAATGAAAGAGGTCTTAAACGAAAGGATGTCTATATTTGTAGAAAACGAGATTTTTCTAATAATTCGAATGTTTCTTAATGAGAGGAATCAGAAGGATAGTACTATAAACATTTTTGAATTCATATTCAAGGTATCCGTACATTATCGTAAAAAGCATATGACTATGAAAGATCTGTATCTAAAGAGTATGAGAAATTTAAGATTATAGATTCGGTAGGAATTATAATGAAAATTTAAATCAATATAAATCGCTTAAGAGTAAAAGATTCGATTTTATGATATCCTGTAAACGCATGTATTCTAGCATACTACCCATTAGAGTGAAGAAGGGAGTATATACACCTAGTACCTAGAATATTCCTAGTCTCAACTATCGCGTATATTACGCATAAATAACGTTGTTGTGAATAGAGGAGAACAAGCTACTACTCCTATAATTTATCTAGCGGTTTCAGATCGACCTAATTAGCAGAGTTGGAACGTAATACATGCCTCGGTTTCTAAGAACATAATTTCACTAAATGTACTGAGCCAAATTAACCCACGTTTGATTATATTTCTCTTAATTGTTCTCCTTCAGTTACAAATATCATCTTAGAAACACTTATCAATTTACTATAGTCATTCTATACAAAATGCACGGTCTCATTATGGAAATCTCATAATCCACAAACACTACTTTTATGCGTAGGGTGCCATTCACGCATACTCCATATATTTTGTTATAGTAGCATCTTTCACGGATAATTTCGATGAAGGATTATTATATGGCATAACATTCATTGTGTCGTTGTTCCAGAAGAATATTGCAAATGCAAAATTTTGCAAAAAGACTTACATGTACATAGAACCAGAAACATCAAACACACAAGAGCAAATATTGATATTTGTACTGTCGTTATGGTCTCGACCACTGTAGGCAAGTAACATCGTTGTCAATGATGCAAAATTGTTTAGTTCTTCCTTCTTCTGAAAACTGCTACTTCCATTAGTTGCGTCAATGATCTTCTGGAGCAGCGGCATCTTAAGTTCCCTTCCTCAGAGTAAGTTCCCTTCAAAGTTTTCCCTTAATTCCTTACTGAGCGCCCTATCCTTAATTTTTTGATAACTTATCCCTCCTTTTGCATCATCCAACTTCTTTTGCCTTTGTCTTCTGCTCGATATTTTCCCTTTTATCTCATCACTTTCATCTCACCTTTCATCTGCTACCTTTAATTACTCTCTTTCGCAACACAAACTTCACACTGACTAATTTTAATTTATAAATGTCAATTGATCGTCACTGTAGGTTAGTTGACAGGGTCTCCAAATTCCCGACAATTTAAATTCTTCAGTTATCTGGAACGGGAAAACGTTTTCCATAATAATTCTCGGGAATTCCCGGATTAATTTTAATTCATACAAAAACCTTCATTAACTTCCGATGGTCATACGTAGTGAATGCAACTACAGAAGAAGTTAAGTAAGAAAAATTCGTAGAGGCTGGGCGATCGGAGTTTACGATACGGTTGCATAAGTTGGCCGTTAACGCAATAGTAAATGAAATTTCCTGATTACAGTGCACGAATTCCAATGTTATTGTTAAACGCAAGGACCAAACACAAAGAAATAAAATAACTTTGTCAGTAGGTGTTAGTTTTATCTATGCCTGATGATGACTAGTTTTCAGTCTAAACCGATAGCCTTAAGGAACAAAAGTTGTGGAACTTCGAATAAATTATTTTACTTGCTTGTGTTTAGTTACGGAGTTCCACAAAGTAACAGCTCATTCGATTGATTTAACTAAAATTATTGATTTTTAATTATAAAGATACTTCAACTATTAATTATTTTAGAAACAGCATAAATTGCCCGATTTAATAGTCATTTTTATTTTCTGACAAAATTGCTAAGTGTTATATGGTGCTAAAAGGCCAATTTTTCCGATTTCTCGACAAACTTTAGGTACGGGAAATAGAAAAAAATTCCTAAAAACGGACGGAAAGGTATTCCGAAAAACTGTAGTTGACACCATCCATCAAGGGGGATATAACCAATGTTTTGAATTCCATTTCATCCTCAACACTATGGAAACAACCCAAAGAAAAAACCCACTGGAGGCTGGTAGAAGTGGTTTTCCGCCGGGAATCTGGTTGTAGAGTGTTCGTGCGATAGTTGAAGAGGGGAAAAGAGAAGACTGAAAGAAAAAAGGGACGGAATAAAATAAAAGGAAATGGGCGAGGACTGGTAGCTAGGGATTTTGGGGATATTCCAGGGACTGAAGCAAGTTGGAGAGAGGACGAATAAAATAAGGAAAGAGGACGCATAACATAAATGTAAATTCTTAGATGCGAGACCCCTTACATTTGGGAAATGATAAAGTAGCCTACTTCTTACAAATAGAACATAGGAAGCTTCTAATGTGATATTTAAGAGAAGAAAGTTGAGATAAAACTCATACTGTGAACAATATCATCTATTTGTATACATTCAGACTACGATCAAACTCGTATTCTAAATGTATACCTAAATTTCGTAACCTTTATTTTAATTTATTTAACTATTCTTGTCAACGTGAGATAATGCATCATGTCATTGAAAAATTGCATATTTCATCATTTACTGAAAGAAAAGGAAAAAATATTACGTGGCATTTATCTATCAAATAAATTTCATGGGAAAAATACTGCTTGTTTCATTCATTAATTTTATGAAGAGTGGTGAACACAAGTAATTAAGTCCAAGTTACTTATTTTAGGTTTTCAATTTGAGGGGATTCTAGTGAATCCCTAGGAGTCGATTGGGTTTTCAGAATTTGTAATACTGCGATAAAAATCGTAAAAAATACTTTTTTGGATTTTAAGTACTCGTGTCAAAAATTCCTAGTTGAAATTATATGGAATATGAAAAGAGTACATTATTGGATGTAAATATCCGAAAGTACAAGGAAAATTGAAACTGTAATGAAAATCTGGAAGGAAAAAATACTAGGAATCGAGAAACAAACCAAGAATAGAAAATTCAGGATATTGAATATCAAAAAAAATATCTATGGGACATTTTGATTAGAAATACGTAACATAAAAAAGAGAAAAAAGTGGAGAAAGAGTAAGGAAGGCAGTGATTGAAGAGAAGTAGAAAAGACATGGCAAATGTATGCGATCGTGCTTAGAAAGAAAGAACGCATTAAGTGAGATCGAAGAAGGATAAAAAGTGAAAGCAATGAAAGGAAAGGGAAGATAAGAGAGAAATGCTGAATAGCAGGATAAACAAAGGGGAAATACGGAGAGGAAATAAAAAGGTGTGCAGGGAAGTAAAAAAGGGGAGGCAAAAAGTGACGGCAGAGGAAATAGATGAATGAGGTAATAAAGAGGGCGAGGAAGAGACAAAAGGGAGAAAAAATGGGGAATTATAGGGATGAAAACACGGTGGGGGGTGGAGTGGGGTATGAAGTAAAGGAAAGAGCGAAAGAGATATATTTAATCCTACATCTGGTGACTGCAGGGTCAAGGTTTTCTACATTTATCATGTGAAAACACCACATGGAACTTGCTCCACCGCAAACTTGTCTTGCTATATAAAAACAATAACGTTACGCTCAAAGACATACACTACTATGTCATTCTTTTGGTGCCCTATTACTTGATCTAGATCAGTGGTCTCCAACATTTAATATCTACCGTCCTCTATTGCTAACAATTCAATTGCCCAAAGAGATCCCAATTACTTTATATACGTACTTCTTCTGAAAACAATTACGCAAAAAATATGTAATAGCTATAAAGTATTTTAACACAATTTATTTACGTGATAAGGCCAAACAAGGTCTTATTAATTGGTGTATTCATCTGGCACAATATAAAATACAAATAAAAATTTCAAAAACAAAATACAAAAAAGAAAATACATTCGAGAACTTTTTAAAATTTTGACCCAAATATCTTTGTCTCTTACGAAATCATCCTGAAAGAATACTTTTCTATCAGAAAAAAGTCCATTCAAATTAAATTTAAATTTCTATAATTATTATTTTTTATTCATAATCAGCCTGTCAATTTTACTATCGTAACCTGAAAACTTAAAATGATCACAAGCGGGTGCTAGGAAACAAATTGCGAACACTGATCTACATTGAATTTAATGAACATTAGATTACAATATTCACGAAATGTCCTACAAAGACAAATATTACTCACAAAATATTATATATATTTTAGCAATATATCACTCCGAAACCAGGAAGATGGAATAGTAAGAGACCCAGAGAAAAGTACCTAAAATGAATGAGTCAATAGAGTGGGTAGATCACGCAGAATAATGGAGCATACGAAGATAAACTGGATGGAGTGACAAAGGGGAGTGAAAAAGTAAGAAGTCGCATCAGTATAAAATGATGGAAAAATCCCAAGTATAGGGTAGGAAAAAGATAGGGGAAAACACATAAGGAAGTCGTAAGAAGTGGAGAGAATTGGATAAGAAAGTTCGGGTGAGTTATACGGGTGACACACATGAGAGAGAGAGAGAGAGAGAGAGAGAAATGGAAGGAAGCCTAGGGGATGGATGCAACGGGGGTGGGAAAGGACACGGAGAGATAAAGGGAAATGATGAATGGAAGGATGATAACACTGGCCTTAGATAGGATGCAAGAAACTGGGGAATGGCGGATGAATTGAAAATAAAAGGGGATTCGCCTAAAGAGATCCTTAAGTAATAAAAGGGAACGGCCGAGTGGGATCGGAAGGACTTTGAAAGGAACGAGCGAAAATAATAGAAAAGGAATCGGCTCCGTTTTAACGTGCGCGCATCCCTTCTCTCTTTTTCGTGACACAAAAAACGAATTCGCGAAAAAGGGATTTATCTCGAAGGAGGGAGGCACAATGCCTGTTTCGCAAGGCACTATCGCTAACTCGGTAAACCCCGCCCTTCTGCACAGTTCCGCGGGAGGATGTTTTCTTTCTTTGAGTGAGCTGTCCTCGCCACACGTATCCCCGCTTCTTTTCCTACACACGGCGTCAAAGGTCGTCTTTCTCTTCGTCTTCAGCCACCCGTCCTTTTTTAATTGCGGCTCCAGGTCGAGCACCGATTTGCATTTTTTATTTCCCTCCCTCTCCGCTTTTCTTTCCTACGATTAGGACGTATAGCTTTTTTTCTCCAGAATAGGAGAGAATCCCTCGCTTTCTCCCTCGGGATCCGTATTTTGAGCACGTTTTCTTTTAAGAAGGAACGTCCTTAGGCAGTCTTTTTTTACCGTCTGATGTATGTACGTTGGCTGATGTCTGTTTCTCAGGCACATCAAATGGACTCTTTGTTTACTGTGCAGCCGTGGAAAAGCGCACGGAACTCCATCCACTTATGTTTCGTACGTTTTTTGTCCCCGGGAAATTAATGTAGAGTTTTCCGTTTTTGCCTACGCTTTTCCGAGATTGCTTACTTGATTCCGTCACCCGAATAAACTCCGCGCGAATAAGTAAAAAACCGCAATTTTGTTATACATGGGATCTAAGGCCGGAGGACCGTGCTGAATTTATAGGATTCTCCAACGGCTTCCGCTATTCTCTTTTATTTTCTCATCTAAACAAGTCTCCCTTCAGAATCCAGTGAGCGATGAAGAGGAATCGGCTCGTTTTTTATGTCCACTAGTTTGATCCGGCTCGTTTCGTTATTTTCCCCTATCTCTCAAAGCACGAGTCAGCGATTTCGTCGCGACCGCTTGATGTTCCTCGAGCGACAAATTCGCCTAAATTGGCGACAATTTGTTCTCTAGGCTTCTTTTTTCGCAGATAGGTGTAATTTCGCTCTCGCGGATCCCAAAAAAGACTACGGATTTCCAGCTAGCTGCCTTTATACGGTTTTCAATTTAACCCTCGCGGAATGGCCCCGCTGAGGAAATTATGCATTTTTTGCCCGCGTGACTATTTACGTGCATCCTAAACTGTTGCTTGGATGATGGCCCGTCCTAACTACCGTATCCATGAGACCGAAGATGCATGCGATCGCTTCAAACGCGAAGCATCCGCTAACAGAGATGGCTAAAGCGTCGCCGATGGCGCTCTTTCTATCGCCAGCGCGATATAGCTGCCTTTTGTATACAATATCCTCGAAGCGTAGGATAGTGTGATAACACCGTTTCATCTCTGAAGTGGCCTTTGCTCCTCTGGGGCAGCCATTCTCTGGTTAATGGCATCCGCACGACGATGCGGCTCGTTTCACCGTGAAACTACGTGCGAGACGCACATTCATCCGAATTTAACTCCACGATGCAATTCCGCGGAAGTAAACTGCCAAGCCTTAAATTATTTATTCGCCGTCCTTTTCGGACTCCAGTTGATTCGCCCTAATTCAAAACGTTCTCTCGTAAAATAAATTAGCTCAGGGAACCCATTATTAGAGGACGCTACTCCGACGTCAATTACTACGGATGTTTCTTTACCGTAGGCGGACAAAGGCCCGTGAATCTCGCGACCACCTTAGGGTCTTTCCGAGTCGATCCTGCGTCGCCCAAACAAGGGATGAGCTCCAGCGTTTACTCAGGGGCACTCTTTCAAATCCTCGCTGCGCCTTTGTGACCTCAACACATTCTCTCCGCCCAACACGGAACCATTTTCGCTGGAGTGGCTTATTTTCCGTCCTATTGACACGGAAGTCTTCAATAGATTCAGAGTTTAACCACGCATACCTTGCGCAGAGTCCAATTATGATGATTAGAGTTGCACCTCCAGAATTCCAAAAATATTACTTTAAAAGGATTGGTAAAAACTTTTTTCTGAATTACATTGAAAAATGGTTTGGCATATCAAAGTTGCATCTGATGTTAAAACGGATCTTGTTAAATGAACTTTTGGTAATATTTGGATTTGTGTGGAAAGCTATGAGAAGCTTTCAATCAAAATATAAAAATACAAGATAAGGATCTCTTTGCGATGAACTGCGAATGTAATGTAATTACCGTATGCTTGAACCTCTATTCAATTTGGCTCCTTTTAACAGAATAAAAGGAGGAGTAAATAGCGTTGCACTCACAACTCGCAAAGCAACTATGTCATCTGGGTATTGGAAATCAAACGAATAACTCAAATAGTATTACCATTTACGCTCACGCGAGGTTTCAAAAGTCTAACGAAACATACATATATATATATATATATATAATGATTTCATTTTAATTAATTTCGCTGTGGTAGCAGATATGAATAACAAATTCCTGTGAAAGTTTCAAATCTATGAGAAAACTTTTGACGTGAAACTAATTCAAAGATAGGTTTCGTGGACAAAATTTTTAGCACACTGCGGCTTTGAAGTCTAGGTAGACTCTGGGAATTCAGTTTACTTGCAACTAGAAGCGCATAAATATCCTATGCAAATAAAGTGTTTTGTTGCATTTAACTTGATTTAACATGGCAGCAACTAAAACGTTAAAGGTCTCCGAGAGTAAGAGGGGAATATCTCGGAGAAAGTCAAAAGGAGTAAGATTTAGAAAAAAATGGTTCAAAGAGTTAAAGAAGTGGATGGGTGAATTACAGGAAATGACGGAAAAGAAACCACTAAAGCAAATTAGAGATCTCCTTTACCTCTGCCTAGACAGCCTTTATGGCAAATTAGATTTCGGTATGCAATTTCTCAGCGAAAGTCTATCAGAAAAATACCCAGACGACTGGTGCAAGATAATGAATCTTGGAGATAAAATGGTAAAAATGCATCTGGGAAAATGAATTCAAAGGGAAAGTGCCGTCGACAGAACCACTCATCAAATAGAAGGGAAACTTCAAAGAAAGTTTTCACAGTCGCAATTCTATTTTTAAAATTCGATAAAGAATATAAAACGAGAGCGGAGTGAATTAACATCCTTGCTTTCCAAGAATTTGGATTCCACCGCAAGAAGTAAAAAATACGCTCAAAGGCACTCCTCTCCAATATATTCTCTTTACCTTTTGAATCGTCCTCGGAAATATTCCGAATTCATTCAAAACTTTATTATCTTCTCTGCTAACTTTCACGGTATTACTCGATTCTTTCGATCTGTCTTGAATTTTTTCTGAGCTTTACCCCAGAAGAATGAAATTTCCAACTTTAAAATCCAAAAATAAATTGAATTGAATGAAAATAAGGTTAACTTTTATTGCTCTTTCCATTCTAGAGCCTATATGGGAATTTATCGTAATTTACATATTTACCGCATACGTTTACACGGTTCATGATTCGAAGGAAATACTATCACAATACCAATAAGTTTCTTAGTTCTTCTTTCATTCCTCTCTTTTTTCTTGCGTTTATCACTCTTAGATTTCCAGTAAATGTTAACGAGTATATAGCAGAAATAGAATTTGAAAATTATCAAGCATCCAGGAATGATTATTTACAGTAGTCAACTTCTAGTGTCTATTCTCAAAGTAACCCTTATTCCGACGCGCATGGGAAGCACTTTTTATTTATAAATAAGAATAAATGCATAATTTTAGTGTCTCGATAATAATGTTTAAATGTCATAAATCCATATCCGAGAGTCATTTCTGACAACTATTTCATATCTTCAATTTACACACATATCAAAAGAAAAAACGTCATTTTTTAGGAAAGCTCGTACTGTTTGATTCGCTTCATGACGACAACCACGTTATAGTATTCGATGAAAGTGCTGTGGAATATTAATGCAAAATTTAATCTTTCGAAATGTTATACGACTGTCTCTAGAAGTAGGATTTCCAGTAGAAAAATCTGTACTAATTAAAATGAATTTATGCTCAATCAAAGTATCTCATTAAAGGCAAGACTAGGATACTTTCCATGAATTTAAGTTAAAATTTTTCGTTATGTTTGTTGTCTATTGAGAAATACTAGGAAAGGATTTGTCTATAATTTATTTCTCTATAAAAAAAAACATGAATCCGTCGGTTTTTATTTGATTCCCTCAAAAAGTGGTACAGCATTCAAAATGTAACATTTACTAAGGATATCTCTTAGCTGCTTTTATATGGATTCAAATGTTTTCCATGCGTGTCTTACGTTAATAATATCCGTCATACTTTTATGAAAATTACGTTGTAGAAATCAAATGCAATGCTTATACAATTCCTCAGAACGTATAATTAGAAAGCAACCATGGTTTTCATAAGATCCAATGAAGGACAAATGTTGGAAACTGTGGTCGTTGTCTAAATATATTTTTGTGAAATCGTACAAGTATTGCCATTTTATTTCTGCATAGAAAGCATTGAATTCCAGCAGATATCGCAAGAGAAAATATATTTTAAAAGTTACGTTCACGTATGAATTTTGCAAGCCCACTTTCAGCGTGTCGCAGACACCGCGTCGAATAGGAACCGAACCAAAACCTAAACCGCAAGAAACATTTTTTACGAAGTGAAAATTGAACCCAAACCTATGCAATTGAAATTTGGAACCAGGACAGAAACCGAAAACAGTTATATATTTCCTTCCGATTTAGGTAACCACAGATGAACATTTTGCTTAATTGTAATTCTAAGGAAGGTATACTGAATATGCATAACTACGACGTGTAAATAATTATTAAAATTTACTTCTAAAATTAGGTATCAGGTAATCTGCTTAACTAGGGAAATGTTTTTTTTTTAACTTTCAGTAGGACGCAATATTACACTAGTCGGAGTGTAAAAATCGGATCGAACAGTTCGTAATATTACAATAATAAAGAATACAATAGTAAAAATAAATATTTGCGTAAAAATCGTTTCCAACCGGTTCGATGGTTGTAGGAGCGTAAGTAAAACTGAACCAAAATTAGGTTTCTTCGTTGAACCGGAGCGGAAACCGAAACAAAGAAATTATAGATCGATACTCTAGTAGGAGAGAATCATTGATCGTGCGTTCGAAAATATTTTTAACTAATATTCAATCACTAAACAACATATAACCAAATAGGTGATGAGAGCGATCATCACAATCATCTAGATCATCATTTTCAATTTCCTTTAAACAAATTTTGCTTACGATTCTTCGTAGATTAATTTAAATATCTGCTTGTAGGAAAATTAACAAACATGATTTCTTCGATTTTTTAGAAAGTTCCTTCAAAACAGCAACGAGGAACCAACGATAGAAAAATTATTTAAGAAACGGAAATCGCTTTGCTTGATGCTATCCCGAATTTAAATAAAAATCCCACCCAGTTGCTAAGCTACTCGTCGGCTGGAATCGTGTGCTGAGAGTTGTTTTCACCCACACCCCGACTTATCCCCCTTGGCAACGCCGTTATGGCTATTCTGAGAATTCACTCGCACTTGTTATGCGAATCTACTCTCAGAATAGTGAAGCATACGCAGGTCTTCCACTCTACAGAACGGAATCTCCAAACATCGAAACATGAGAGAATAGAAGAAAGAAGATTTACAAAGTATCACAAAGTGATGGTAGTATATTCAAAGGCCCGTTGCTTGATTTCCCCTTCTTTATACGTTTTAGAAATATTTAATATTCAGATTTTCACGTCTGATTACTTTTAAATTCCGAAAAATAATTCAATCGTAGAGTTCTAGTGATTCCATTTCCAAGGGTCGCTTTAATATATTTATTTCAATATTTTTACTTGAAGGTATTCAAAGCAGTAGAATGAGGTATTTAGGTAGAGAATCCCCATCGATTTAGGGACCCCGGAGAATATTTACGAGAGAAGACAGCGAGTTAATGCGGGTTCTCTTTTCCTTGGCAGGGCAAAATTATTTCAATCAGTAAAGCTTATGAGAAAAAATAACAGCAAAGTGCTCGGAGAGACGCACTCACTTTCAACTATTTTAAAATTCAATTATTGCAAGCTTCCTCTGAATCTTGATTGAATGTTTATTTAAATTCCAAGAGGAAGAAAGCTTGGCATGGGCAAGACCTTTTTTCGACCAGGAGCTAAATATATGTGTTCTTACAGAAAAAATACTCTCTCGCGAGCTAGAAAGAATCAGCAATTGAAGAATTGGCTCTAGAATAGAATAAGAGGTTCGAAAAGCTTTCTTTTTTCTTTTCCTTCGAGATTGGAGGAGAAAATTTTTAAAATCTCTAAAATAAACAAAAGCGTTAAGAATCTTACTATAATTAGCTCTTATTGTTATATCATAATATTAACTTTTACTCCCTTGCCTATAGAAATTTTTCCATAAAACGTATCAAAATATCCTCTAGCCATTTTCTTAATTTTGAAAAGCAAAAGTAAACTACTTTTAAATTGCATGATTGTAGCTGTAAAGTAATATTACATACAAATAAATTTCTTTACTGAGATATTGATAATTATTGGTGGTACCTAAAACTCAGGAAATATATTTTCTACTACAGGAAATAATAAAAATACAATCTGTGGAACATGATTTAAAATGCACAGCTCGTTTACTCTCGCTTAAAAATTATTATTATGTATTTTGTCAGGAAAATTTCGAGATTTTTACTTTGTGAAATTAATAATAAATAATTCCTAGAATTAATTCCCATATATATTGATATTCATTTAGGTGCTATATCATTTGCAAAGCAACAAAGACCGCTATTCCAAAAGTTAATGCCCATCCAAAATACATTAGCTAACCTCAACAAGGGATATTAATTCGACCGGTTTCGTCAACTGGTTGGCATCTTCACCAATCGAATTTACCCCTTGTGGAATAGAATCTATTAATCCAACCTTGAATTTGTAGTAGGCCTCCATTATAACGGAAATGAATGTGGAATTTACCAAGCGTCTTATTCTAAGAAGCGAGCTTATTCTTACCACAAAGTTACGCTTGAAAATACCGATTATGCTTCACTGCGGAGTAAGTCAAATATTCATCAAATCTTCCTTGTTATAAAAATATTGAGGTAATATATTAAATTGTATAAAAGGTTAAACCCTTAAGTGAAATGCTTTAGTAAAACGTTTTCATCTTATGCTCGGTTTCTTCCATAAATTCCATGGCTTTCAAGATTTCCTCATTATGAAATTCCGCCACTACGCGGATGATTGGCTACTTTCCATGCATCTGTCTTCTAGTTCCGACTTAAGGTTCGACGTTACGTAAGAGATTCAACTTAAGTTTATTTTTATCGTCAATAGACTTCATCTATTTTACAAAGTCAAATGAAGAACTATCGGTCGAAGGCAAATCGAGTATCATTTAAAAGCCATACGTGTAATCACCAAAGATGTATAAAGGGAAAAGGGACGTCAGGGAAGAAAAATCAACTGGACTTTTTCCTGCCACCCTCCTTTATTACCTCATAACCTCTAGAAACTCCGAGAAAATGCTTCAGATTTTTACATATTCGGCACTATTTGTAGAAAAGTACTCATAGAAACAAATACAATTGCTAATGAATGTGTGAGAGGTTACGTCCACAAGGAATCAATGGGACTAATATTTGTATCATTTGTGGATGTTATTTGTTATAAAAAACATAAATTGAATAAATAGTCTCCAAAATCGAGAGGAGTGTCATGTAAGTAATAAGTAATAACAATTCAATGTGAGTTAGGGGATCAGTAAAGGAGGCGGAACTGTCGTTGTTTCGTGTAAAACATGAGACTACTTAATTTTTTAATCCCGAATTATATTGGTAAGAAATATGGAAGTTTTAAGTGCTTTCCAGCATTAAGGGGAGTAAATAAAGGAGAAAAGAATTGGGGAAGCAGTCAACAATTATTGATTTATATGCGGAGAGGGTGTGCCAAGACGAAGGAGGATACTTAATATAGAGTGGTTCATCCTATCAGAAATAAAATGAACGTTTCATTAAAACCAGCTAATCTTCTATAAATACACATATGGTGCATTATTAAAGTTAAATGGTAGAATTCTACAATGAGAAGTATCTTTGCAGCAGTCACTTAACCAATAGAACCAACAATCAAACTACGCGGGAACACAGCAAGTTGATCCATTCCAATCACCATATAATAGATACTAACTTAAGAACGCTATTTATATACTCAATTTTTTGGACAAAAAATACTTATTTTCTGACATATATATTGCATATGATAATTACTTTCGTAATTTTTATATTTCTATATGTTTCAACCTATCTATATTTTCCAATCACAGGATCCTAAAAATTGGTGAGAACGCAATGGTGAGAAATAATAAGAGAGCAGGCTATAAAAAATATTCCCTTTCTTTTAAGGCAATAAATTTTTCTGCGATCAAAAATATTACAGTATTTTTCTCCTAAAAACTAATCTCTATTTCCTATCGCTTTAAATCTTACTCAAAATCTGATTTTAAGGATTTATACTTTGTAGTACTTCTCGACTAGGGTTAAATAGAAGATGGGACTATCTAATCTTAATTTTGCCCGAAAATAAAGACGTATTGTACTGTATTGTATAATTTCTTATATTATGATTTATTGTATTGCAATCCAATTAAAATTTAATCTTAATTTATCCCAATGCGATGCATTCTCAAACTATAAAATTATTTCTATTAGAAAAACAGGCTCTCCTTCTATTGGTGGGACTTGCCCGTATTGATGAGGTGGAATGTGGGGCATGAGCCCATGAAGGTTAGGAACCTCCGTCTTAAAGGCTTTCTTCCTAAGCATGGAATCAATGATTAATTAGAGTGGGGCTGTGCATAATTTGCACCACGTAGGAGGGAGAAAGGGTGCTGCTGATCTTCTGACGGTTAAGATGGAAAATTCTGTTTTTATTGGACCTCTAAAAATTGATAGGTGAACTACTTTAACAACACTGGAATGGTCGTCTTTTTTCGGATACTTCACATAATAAATTATCCACAAAACCATTAAATTGTCAAAATTCAGCTCGAGAAGCCAAAGTAAACATCATAAC
The DNA here is from genome assembly GCA_036926295.1 of Pachydiplax longipennis. Taxonomy (NCBI): domain Eukaryota; kingdom Metazoa; phylum Arthropoda; class Insecta; order Odonata; family Libellulidae; genus Pachydiplax; species Pachydiplax longipennis. The sequence goes on from JAVFKF010000012.1 coordinate 28,059,232, forward strand.
AGAAACCGGAGAAAGTTTCACACAAAAATTAACATTTTGAAATACGATAAAAATATAATTTTGCCGTGGACTATTTGGTAATTACTCGAAATAAAATAATCGTTCATATTCATAAATATCATATTTATCGGGGAGATTTTATCACTGCTCTTACAGTTAGGCTTATGAAAATGATGATTTGCGTTTAAAGAGGTATAAATGCAATTAGAAAAGACGTACATGAAATACTTATCGGATTAATTATAAAAATATCATTCAAGAAAATGGGGCAACTTCACAGATGTTTGATTGATTTTTTCATTCTGGTACGGGGCCTCTTAAAACGGTCAGGCGGGCCGCATCTCGCAAGCATTAATTCCCCATATCATTTATGTGTAAGATCAAGGTTGACACATTTACCCTAGATCTGATATTCGTCGGTATCATAATCTTGCGGTCGTATTTGAGGACTATACGATCGCCCGCATTGAAGTTTAATGGCTTAATCTTCAAAGAATTTTGGCTTTACGAGGTAATTCAACGGCTTGAGAGGGTGTATCATAAATTTCAGACGGAAGCTGATGTTTATCATCATCCCAACGACAAGCAGCGAAGACATCTTCCCTTATTTCTTCCAAATTGAAAAACTTTGAGCAGGATTCCGGAGTTCCCGTTAAGCATGATGGAAATCGTTGCTCTGAGAACATTTCTGTAACCTGATTGTAAAAGTGCCGCTTCCATTTCTTCAACGTTCGCACTTTATCATAGATTTTGCGAGAGTACACTATTTTTGATGGAAGCATTCCTGAGCTCAAACATTTATCTAATATGCCTGTCTGAAAAGTATTCACTCTCAAGTATTCATTCCGAAATTTGGTTAAATCCTCAACTCTCTTGACTTTAACTACCGAAAGCTTTGGAGAGAGAATGAGGTGACTAGGCAAGATGAGGAATTAGGTCCCTTGTGCCACGCCTAAGCTTCCCTCTAAGCCAGAATTGTATAAAAGGAAAAACTCCACGAGTAGATAAAATTTACATCGAGAGATCTTACCAAGTGGAAATCCATGACAACAGATGTACGGAAAAAGGAATTACACTTTTAAAATTTTCGGCGGGATGTAATTAATGTGCAGCTTAATTGTAGAAGCAATCGATAATGACCAAGGCGAATGTCAATATTCATCATTACTCGTACGTCAGTAACTTTCATACAACCGTAGCCATGAAATACACTGAGACATAAATGAATTAAATATAAATTTTTCATCTGGTATCAAAGACCAAGGAAAAAGATTCCCTTTCTCAAGATACAGCAGCTGTTAGGAGCACATGAACACTAGGGAATTTCCGCTATCGAAGTACATAGGTTCCTTCTCCGTGGTGTTAATTTTGTAGTAATAGAATTTAGATGTTTAAATATCGAAATTTTCAGTCATCCTAAAATTATGTGTTATCGAAAATTAGAAACTTCTCATACTACGATGATCGACAAAACTAAACTATCCATCTACTCCACTTTTTCTAGATATAAAGAATAACAATTTCCTCCATGTTTCATTCTTTACAATGAATTGCTTTACATAATGAATAACTCAATAATTTAATTCACCGGTGGATAAGTATTTCTTACCAATGACCGATAGGGTGATTGTGTTCACATGATGAGATCTTACATCCACTTTTAGAAAATGTAATGATGGAACGTAAAAATCTTTTAAAGGCACTATTTCATAATCACTGTTAAGATTAAAAAGAGAGAAAACCAGAAAAGATGACGCCCTCTTATGCAAGATTTAAATCCTTGAAGGAAATGAGATTAGGTTAAAGTTATGAAATTTCTAGAGATAGTGCGTTCTCAGCGGACGCCAACTGCTCTTAACTCCGGCTATCTTAAAATGCCCGCCAAAGAGGCGATTGACGAAAAAAATCGATTTAAAAATCCTCTTTTCCGCTGACTAAAAGTGCTAGTAGTGAAAAAATTAATGCGACAAAACCCATTAGTCAAACTCTCCTACTTCAGATACTTAAAATGTGCTTTTCTTGCGGTCCCGGTCCTTTTTACACGAAATTCATTATATAAATACTACTTCAGACGCTTAGGTAAACGCTTATAAGGCAAATCTCCCGTACCAGATGCACTACGACTTCATTCAAATCTTTTTTCATGTTTTCCTCTGCAAAAATAACGTTATCTATATCGCTGACCTCCTTGATCCTCTCTTGTTTAGCCTTTTATTTAGTCAATATAGTAAAAAAAATTGCTTAATTATAGTCAACATGAACAAAATGAAGTAAGGAAGGGAGGCGCTTGGTCCGAAAAACTTTCTAGTATTCAATAATATAATGAGAAGGCGAAAATTATAAAAAATAGCAAAAATAGAAAATTATAAAAATAGAAAGTTATAAAAAATCTTATAAAGCAATAGCTCGCCAACGCTCTAAGAATCCCATCTTTAACTGTGGAAATTATAGCAAACTAAAGAAGTAAGATTTTCGTACTAAGGTGTAATCAAATTTAAAACTATTATTTTATTTAAAATATAAATTATAAAATAATAAATTTATTTAAAACTCAAAGATCCAAAATATCCTTCCCCTTTGATCTCCAAAGCATAATAATTAACAAGTTGACAAATCTCAGTTATAACGCTATCCTTCTTATAACATAGCTTCAGTCGATCCCCTGAAAATCGTATTTAACTGTATACAGGTTGTTCGGTGAGTACTTCTCTCGTTACACTCAAATGGGTAGGTAATACATTAAGAGCGCTCATGAACATGTGATCAGACTATTCTTTTGGCGTAATAATCGTTCTCGAGGACATTAACTTTAAATTATTTCTTCGATAACTCACTTTAATTCAAATGCCCTCGTCTTCCTCATAGACCCATGGATCCGCACTAAAGATTTTGGCCGTGAGCGTTATATCCCGGTGTTGTTCTAGATATAAAAGTGTCCTCTCTCATCTGACTCAGTGCATTGCACCGAATGTTTCGGCAAGAGGACCAAGAAGGAGGGCGAACGAGAGTTTGAAAGCATGAATGTCGAAAACGGCATTATCTCGGCGGCGACTATAATAAAAGGAACTCGGATTCAAGGGAGGAAAACCCAATGCGCAGCGAAAGGGACTCGTAATGCCATGTAATAAATCTCCTGCATCGCCACGTTTATATATCCTGTTTCTAACAAGTTATAGTAATAAATATCTAAGTATGGAAATTTGCCAGTCTGTAACTTTTCCTACCTACTTTGCTCTGCGCCTCACAAAGCAAAATGGGAGTGCTTCCGAATCTCTAAAAGGTCGATCTTTCTTCCTCGAATCCCTATAACCATCGCCATCATAGTTTATACGGACTATCAGTTTTGAAGTGTCCCACTAAATGGAAGCATATATAACTCGGCTGCTTTTTAGGCGGATCTCAAAATGTATCTCACCGAGCAAGGAGAGCAAGGAATCAAGTCTCCCACGCTATATCCCGAGCAGCCTTGCGGATTGAGAAACAATTCTTTTGTGCTCTGAATAAGACGTCGTACAAGTCCAGCGCAATATAACTCTATGTGCAGTTTTATTTGAGAGATGAAAAGCTGGTCTTCACCGCAAAAAAATAACAACTTAAATTCAATAGCAGAGATATATTCTAAGAACTCGGGCCGCCCACATGACACAGTAAGGCAGGTATGAGTGATATAACATAACACAATGAAGTCTCCATTTCGTTTGTTTAGAAAATATTATCAATATGATTTGACCGTCAATTTAAAATTATAACTACAATGAAAAATAATTACCTTATATATCAAAGTAACATTCGATAAATGTCGACTCCCTAATTTCCGGCCAGAAAATCCAGTTTTTCAAGTACCTAAAATAAAAGTCGACGCAAATTTTTATGCCTTGATATACATGGGTGGTCTGAAAAGTTTCCGACATTTCGCCATTTATCGACATGTTTTCTGAAAATTTTCTGAAGATTTCTGAAAAATCTGGGGTCGGAAACTTTTCAGACCACCCTCGTATGCTCAGCCATGTATAGAATATCATTAAATACACAGCTTGACCTACACTTTTTGACAGCCAAGGTTTAGAAACATCTTTCTGTTAAAGCATTCAGAGATGTAATAATGGTATAAAAATAAGTGGTATGTATAAAAATAATGGTATAATATTAGTAATGGTCTTCTTTCGGGCGAACTTGAGAAATTCAAGGAGAACTATACAAATGTGTCTTTACCCATACATGGAACGAATCGCCAAACGCTGTTGTTATTAACGAAGTTTTTACCTCAGCATATTTTCTCCAATCTTAATTAACGTACTCGTCCTCGCTTCCAATAATTTGCCTTTCATAACATCTGCAATAATTTTCGCCTTCAGTATGAGGTAATTGAATGGGCGATTACCTCCACGATAAATTAAAAACTTCATAAGACGAACCAAAAAATCGGTAAATATCCAGTAGTGAAAGGGTTATGGCAAGGTGAAAATGGAACCCTAGACTTAATATAAACTGGTAAATGTATGGTGGAGATAAACCGAAACGACCACATTTGCGAGTACATAGAGCTTCTCTAATTGAGAGGTTAATGTACCTGGATATCGGCGAAAAGCCCCTGAATTTCTGTGCCGATAATGGAAGGTTGTTTGGCAAACACCGACTAATTCTACTATAAAGTACGGTAAATGTGTTTCAAGACCTATTAAAACATGGTTAAATTAAAGTAAACCTCCATGTTTCTTGGTGAAGTGCCACCGATAAACATGTATCGCATCCTATATTCGGTGAACTTGAACGAGTCGTGACAAGGTAACATTTATTATCCTGAATTTACCTCTATCCAATACAAATGAAAACTCTATTCAATGGAATGAGGGAGTGACTCCTCCAAATATAAATCACTCTAATCGTAAAGCTGTACATAATGTATCTTTAGACTGATAAGCGCGACGAGAGAGTTGGAGAGAATTGATTAGAATAGCTTGAAATGGAGATAAACAGATATGACTACGGAATCGTACATAATGCGAAAATGAAAAGTTATTATTAATCTAGGAAATGATAGACTTCGGGAAAAAATCGGACTTTTAAATAATAAACTATTTCAGCATTAATCTTTTTAAAGTTACAGTCAATTGATACAAATAAAATCTAAAGTAAAACGGAAATATAAAGACAGCTTGTGCCTGTATCGTACCGGTCTCATAACACGTTTTCATGTCCAATTATCCTTTGAATAACTACCGGAGGACATGCCCTAAAGTCAGCTAAAATATTTTCACCATCGAAGTAAATCACGAAAAAATAATTCCCAATAGCCAAAGCTCGTATTTTTTCAGGAAGCTTCGACTGGCTTAATTTGATTCTGAAGAAAAAAATGAAACGGAAGGCGCCGTCAAAATTGGAAGAAGATTCATCGATTTTTCTGATAAATTCATCTTGAAATCCGTGAATGATGAGTAGAAAACTTTGAAACTACGATACTTATGATAGACAAAAAGGGGTTTCATCAAAAAGACATCAGCGACATTGGTGGCTAGAATATGTAGCAGAAAACAGAGTTCTAAGAAAAAATGAGTGAATTTTCTTCATAAAATGAGAAGGAAGGATAAAAAAGACTTTGCTGAGCTTTACCGAGTGCATTTAATATCTTCTAGCTAAATCATGAGGAATTGATCGTTCATACCTGTAAGCCGTTCACAATACAGAGCTTAACAGTAAGCTTTTTATTTCCTTTAAATCCAAAATCTTGATAAACAGATTGTAGATTCGTAGCAGCGCTATTAGGATTTTTAACCCAAAGTTGCATCGAGTGTACTCCAGAAGAAATATTTTTCCCAAAATTTACCAAGAATTTATAGTCTGATAAGAAATTTTAATCCTAAGAAGAACCTTTTAAAATATTAATGATTTATTTTTGAAAATCGCCATAAGAACAAATTAAAGGATTAATTAAATTAATTATAAGGAAAAGGCTTTTCCAGTTATAAATTCGATACATGTATACGTGATTAAATTTTTCATAATTTTATATACGATGTCCTAAGGCCACATGAGCTAACATTGGTTTGAGTTTTGTTTACAAAATTCCTTAAACATGAAATATATAATGGGATCACCCGTTTAAACTTTTGCTTTCTCTCCAAATGAAATGATTAGCCAGAATTATCCCTCAGTTTTTGCTTTCAACCTTTGGAAAAGGAAATATCTATCCTCGTACAGCGCTTTCCAGACGCACGAAACTCCTCTCCATTAATTTAGACTTTTATGCTCAGTAAACTTTGCGCTTTGTCAAAATTCATTTGGAAAGACAAGAAATACCTAGATTAAGAACGAAAATGTAAATATTCACATTTGATTCCCTACGCGATAAAATATCTCGCAAAATGCGGAGGAAATATTAAGTATAAATCACCAATGTTGAATCTTATGGAGTACACTTAGAGAAAACTTCCGGTAAATTTATGCTACATGAAACACTTGTCGAGAAGTACTTTTCAAGGGAGTCTCTGATTTATATGTGTTTTCAATTAAGTACCATCAACGGCGGTAAAGTGGTTAGCATGCTAGCAGTCCAACGCCGAGGTCATGGGTTCGGATGCCAGCTAATAGAAGTTTAATGGTTAGAGAATGGTTGTTTATGCTCGTCAAAAATAATAACTAAAAAAATTATTTTAAATTTGTATTTCCCGTTTCTGTAAGGGAAGATTTTTTTGATACCGTATCATCATTTCAATCAAATCTGGATGGTAATTTAAAAAAGATAATTTGAATGTAGTATGTACATTAATATTGAGTTAAACGCTCATGTTTTTATGACACCACTTTTCACATTTCATACATTTTTAAAAGATAAAAAATAGAAGTTTTGGTATTATGACATGTTTGTGGTAAATAGCGTAGCTTTGAAAAGTTTACGTTGCAATTATGAATAAAAACACCTGAGTAACCGATTAGTAAAAAAACGATAAATAAAAAAGTGTTATTGCAGTTCCCTTTAAAATTCTATGAAATGAGATCTACAGTCACGATTACACGCAACTGAATACCTATGCAGCGCTTTTAATGAATTCCCATCGTTTGTTCTTTTATGAATTTCACACGCGCTGACAAGAGTTTATTCCCATTAAATCACTCGAATAGACCTTCGTTCCCCTCCAAAGTTAGCTCGTTTCCATTCGCATGGCATGATCTGAAAGGGAGAATCGTGACACGCTTTTCTCAGCCCTTTATTAATGATATCGGAAGCAGTAAAATGACGTAAAAATAAGAGCCATCGTCGTAACTGTAAAATGTTGAATCATGGCTGATTACATTAACTGAAACGCCACTGCGTTAAATAAAAGCGTCGCGAGGAAGACCCTTCTAGCTATAACCACTTCTGAGCATCACGCCATGCACTTAAACGATGTTGATTTAGACCTTTTTTGCTCGGCTAAAATGTGCTTGGGTAGGCTTTCATAGCGAGGACTCCGAATATGACAGGTTGTTAAAGGAATATAAATACTAGAGGGAAGGACGAAAATTGGTTTGGCTTCGCTGAATGAGGCTAAGATGAGACAGCTTGTTAAGAGGGAATTTTAAAATGCAAGGAAAAAATAAAAACTAATGCCGGAAAGAATGAACATAGAGATAATTTTTCAATTCTAAAATTTCTGGCCGGAAATAGGAAAAAAGTTCATGATGAAATTTACGTATGACATAGGAAATTGAAATGAACGAAATGAAATTTTTACTATGACAATCAATTTAGGTTAATCAAAAGGATTTTTTATCTCTATCCCTTTGTATTTTATTTCGGTATTTTAATATTTGGATACATTGAGAAATTTTAAACCGAGATATTATTCATGGAACCAACACCCGCTAATGTGTAAAAATGAAATAGAGAAAACAAATCAAAATTTTCATCATTAATTTCGAAAATAAAATCTTCAATGTTATGTATCAAAAGGGGTTCTTTAATATTTTCCACTGAATAACATTAATAACCACGGAAATAATGAGCAATTAATAGTTTGATTTGACTGCTACATGGTAGGCATTCTAAATATTTCATCACGCTTAATTCTTTTCTTTTCAACTTTTACGGTTTTCATTTATCACTAAAATGCGTTTTAAGCCTAGCAGAGAAGCATTCAATTAGGGAGCGTTTGATATGAGTTTTATTAGCGAGTACATCTAAATTGGGGAATCATCCAAGAATTTAATCCTAGTAGAGATGAATCGGAATATGATTTCAATTATCAAATTACTTTAGTATATTACATGACGAAATTTGATATGAATATTTAATGGATGAAAACGCTGAGTAAAATTTCCTTATATTAAAATAGCAATGATGTGAAAGAAAATATTTTATGTCTCTAGTCGAATATGGCTGCTGGTTTGATATCTACGTACGCTACATCATACCATATGTGGCACAGTTTTTTCGTTCTGTTTTTTGAATTTAATGCTAAAATATCGATCGAAGAGGAGTTCCATGGTATAGAAGCTTCATTGACTGATTTTAATAAAACATCAAATTTACTCAACGAAAGAGATTCTCTTCATAAAAATCTCCGGAATGCTCTCCTCCGGCAATAGACTTCAAACCGTCAGGAAAAGATATTGCACGAACGAACGTAATTAAATCCATGTCAATACGTAACCCCATGTAAATCGTATGCATTATAACTATAATATAAGTGCAAGATTGTTTCACATCCCGGGGATTGCAATGCACATCTGGAATGATCCTAAAATACTGCCACAAAAACTTCAGACAAGAATAGGTAGGTCCGGGGAGAATAGATTTAGTAAAATGGATAAAATTTCCATCCAGTTCTCTTGGATTTTCCTATCGAAATTCAGTTTAGTATTCCAAAAGTATCTCAAGAAAATTTTTCAACAGTCAGCAGTTCCAACTTTCCAAAATTGCTGCAAACGGAAACAGGAGCAAGAAAATTCCTCCTCCGTCGCTCACAAATCCGCTTTCTTTCGACCACTTTTGTGAGAAATCATTTGCCAGTGATTCTAGGAGAAGAATCTTCTTGATGAAATAAAGGGTTCACATTTTCAAAGATGAATATTCTTTTGGATCGAAGAACTAATATCTTTTTTTAAGAATTTCGCGTTTTCCTTGAAGAAATGAGTTTTTCATTATAGGGCTGAATTTCGCTTCCGATAAAAACACAAATCCAAAACGGTCAAAAATATCTCTTTCATTTCCTCTTCACTTCGGAATTCAGAAATCGTTCAACGAATTTTATATATTGTATATTGTGGATTCCAAGCATCTTAATATATTGCATTTTCTTGGCTCATCTTCTACAAATACCTACACAAGAATGAATAACCCTTTATTTTCATACAGATAAAAGGGAAATTTTGTATGAATTTGAACTGCTTTTTCACCTAAGTCACCAAATTCCTTCACATCGGGATATTTTGCATGCGTAGAGAAAGATAATTGAGAAGAAAGCAAAGATTGTCCAGCATAAGACAGACAACAAATAGCTAAGTAAATTCATAAATAATGAGATGAAGTGTATTAACATAACGTGGTTATTCAGGAAATTTTTCTTCAAAATTGGATTCTTTAAAAATAAATATTCTAATTTAAAGAACTTTTAAATGGTTTTAAAATTATTGTCCAAACAGTCATAATATCGTAGTTGATTTAAAATCGAAAAAGGAGATGGTTCTGTACACAGCAGAAGTATGAAGGAACAGAGCAAACTAAAGAACATATTACGCCATAAAGGCTTGGGATCGATTTTCAGTCTAAACGTGAAGCGATGCAATATGTCTAAACTCATACATTCTATTTCAATCCATTTTTTTTTCAGCCAGTGCACCAAGGAATGATGTCATATCTAAGCGAAAGGAAATAGCTTCCTTTTGGAGCTTCCTGTTGTTGTGAATTGGAGCGATAATATCGTATATTTCTTTCAGAAGTAGACATCATGCTTTCGACCAAATACGTATAATAGCAATATATGTAAATATATTAACATAATCTGTTATTTGTTATTGTTTCGCCTTATTTTCTTGTATTATGTACTCTACGTACTCAATTGCCTCGTCCGAATTATATTTAATAAATTTAGCTTAAGTAGTAAGATAGCCAAGTGGGTAACGTGTGTCTTTTTCGTGAAAATCTACTTCCAGGTTCGATTCCCGGTGGGGGACCAAGTGCGCTAATTTTAACTTATATTACCCCAAATTTAAATTACTTTTAAGCAAACTAGAATCGACCTTTCTTGATTGAAAGTTTTTAAACTCATAAATATTTCCTTGTATGATTTCATGCTCCTATCGCATCCCATGATGAATTAACATCTTCGTCCGGCTGGATTTTTAAAAAGAGTATTCCGTATTGTTCCGCTTAACAAAGGTTCACTCGTTAACATCCATGCAGATACTCATTCCGTTTCCGCGTTAGACAGTTTCCGTTTAATACGAAATTGTAATAGGCTAAAGTAATATCGTACGCCGGGACTGAAATAATTTTTCCCGGTTTAAACAGGTTTCCGCTGTACACAGGTTCCGCTTAAGAGGTTTCACTATATGTATATTTTCCTTCTGAGTAATGAATACCGAGCACTGGATCATTTGAATATCGATTGCTGGCCAACTATTAATTTTCATTCTCATTATTCTACATACCTTTTTTCTTTTTTATGAAAAAAAGTAAATGAAATGATATTTCAATTAGATAAGAGAGCACTATCATGAGAGAAAACGGTTTTACCCCAAAAGTTACCTCTGAAAGATAATCCCACGATGATAGGAATCCAATCTACACAATAAAAGAATTTCGAGTCCCTCGCATTTTTAACTGACTTCCGCTGGCCCTTGTCAGGTTTTCTGTTCTGATCTCGGGAACTAAAATTGCCAGGGATCAATATTTCCGCAATTTGGTTCGAATAAAATATTTCACGCCGAGAAAAAAGAATGATTTCGGGCGGCTCCGCCCTCAGCCTTCTTGGGTCACTATCTCCACTGCCTCTCTCTCCCATATTCACTCTCTCTCATTAAATCGAGAACGGTCAGCTCGATATCGACAAATCTTTCGCCTGAATACTCGGCGCCATCTCTAGCTGCTTTTAGGTAAGCATTCGAAGAAGTTCGATCCCATTTCGAGCGAAATTATGATTTTCATATGGGATAAGTCGGGGCTGAGGGCGGCATATTTGCTCAGATTTCGCTTAATCCGCAGGAAAAGCGCGGCAAAGTGGGGACAAACTTTTTATCCGCGGTCTGAAATAACAACACCAAGACAGGAAGCGGAGGCCTGAAAAATGGAAGCGGGAGAGGAGACGATATTTCATTTCCTCCTCCAAATTTAAATGTGGCATTTGAGGGATTATCCGAAGCTTAAACGGGAGGGAAAGGGATGTATAAAATAAATGAAACGGTTTCCATTTCCCTTGTCCTCATCTGTATTCTAGTGAAGATGCTAAACAAAATATGCTAGCCATATTTTTACCTCTTATTTTTCGGGAATATTTAATAGCTTTCGTAGCACACTCTCCAGTTTATCGTTGGACCTGAAACGAAAAGGGGAGATTAGTTGGATAACGTAAATAACCAAAGAGTGTTTCTTGTAGTAGCGGGGTTAAAATGAGGAATTCTCGGTAATGACGGATTTTTCGCACTTCATCATAAATGTGAATTTTTCATCCCCCTAAAATTAGTGTTTCAGGTATGCAAAGAATTTCAACTGAGATATATCTTTGCCTCTAATGAATGCATGACGAAACCATGGATTTGAGTCTTACGTTAGAGTTAAATTTATTCCTTCTCATAATCAAAGGGCAACGAAAAGAACTGACAAATAACAGTAATGACAAATACGTAATTTAATAGCAACTATGATTAGAAGATAAATGTAAACCACTAATATAAAAAAGTTGAAGCTAAAGAGAAGATGGTTATTTATAGGTAAAACATTAATATATAAAATATCAGTACTCAACTACAAAATATAGTAAAATACAAATAAAAAAGTAAGCACTGCTATTAAGCACAGTAATAAATGCTAAATTCCAACGCATAATTTATAAACGGTGTTTGGTTTAAAGATAATACAGTGATCTTATTCGCACAGTGAAGTTAAGATTACAATTCCTGATAGAATTAGAAGCAGTTATTAAATTTTCGTCAACCCTTTTCGCGCGAAAATAATGAGAATTAAGTAGCTCGTACCGAAAAGAAGAGAAAATTCCCCCAGCATAAATTCCACCATATACTCCTAAAAAGTTACGACCTCATTTGCAAATTCTGTTTAATTTACTTTTCGACTCTAAAGCTCCAGATTAAATAATCTTTTAGCCATCTTTCTGTATTTTCCTACTCCTATTTCCCATAATTTTTGAAAATTAAAAAAATACACCTATTTCAAATCTTACATGAAATTCCGAATTGATCCCATGAGTGTCCGCCGGAATTCAAAACTGCGGGACTACAAAGGGAAACTTGTTCCGCGACAAGAATAAACTTGCACTTGAGAGCGCAGAAAAAAAGAAAAAAAATCGCTAAACTTCCGTAGATTGAACACACAGAACAGGCAAAAATAGGTTAGCACATAAACCGGCGCCACGCGGTCAAATTAACATGGAAATTGTACGGGCAGAATGTCCGAAAAAAAGCGGCAACGATGCGCTAGGCATTCACGTTAATTAAACGGAGCACAGCTGACGTTAACGCCATTTGGAGGCTCCAAATGAAGTTTGGGTCCATTTCGTAGTTGATCCCAATCACATCGCAGAAATGGGAATATAAAAATGTGCCGAATCCATGTCCCAGAGTTGACGAAAGGTTCGATTTCGAGGAAGGAAACGGCGCAAGGAGGCGAAAATCACGCGTAGTCTTGCCTTGACATTGGACAAACACAAAAGGACCGGAATAAGAGGGCACGTCAGTCATCCCAGCCGCTATCACACATTAATCACGATAACAAACAGAACCGCGTCATTCTCCCGACTCGTCCACCCAGAAGAGAAAGAGAAACGGGTAAAAAAGGGATGCGGTATTATATCGCGAAATCCTTTTTACTTCCACGGAGATCTTTCATACCCTCTTTTAAAAGACGTTTTATTTCTGGAATGAAAAATTACTCGAGCGATGAACATTAAGGGCAAAGAAGATATTTAAAAAGACGACCGTTAAGTACGAGACGGAGAGAGCGCGCTCGCAAAAACAAACAAAGGAGAAACGGAGATTTTCCGGCGTTAGGCGGGGGAGATAAAAGAGCTGTGTAAAAAGCGAGTCTCCGTCAAAAGTGTCCTGAAACGAGAAAGGATATAAGAAATGGATGAATACAAGTGGCGCTTCGAACGTAGTGCAAATATTTGCCCGACGGGCTTATTAAAATGCTGTTTGTAATCCTCCCGAACGACGAGGTGGGAGTATCTCGATTTTCCAATGCGACCCTGATTACTGAAAACAATTGGGTCAGCGTCGAGAAGCATGAATTACATCGTGGGCTATGTGGCGTTGAAAGCGTGGCAAATAAAGGCGGAAAACTGCGCTCTCAAAAAATACAACGGTCTCTCGGTCAAGAAGTGAATAGATGGATTGTTATTGAATCTGGAAAAAAGTCACCGCTGCGGAATAGTAAGCAGAACGGGAAAAATTGCACGGCGGGCGGAACGTAACTTGATCTGAGCTCGCAGCCGCGACAGAATATTCAATTGTTTTCGGAAGGATGACTTAAGCGGAATTTTTTACAGCGCCGAACTCCAAAATGGAATGAAATTATCACAAAGAAATCTGAATAAATTTTTTCCGCGTTCGATATTTTTGTGACGTTCGTACAACAGCGGAAAGAAACGATTCATTTCTGTTCTCCATGAAAACGAAATGCGCATTACAACTGCATAAGGGGAGTTCATATCTGGGATTTATAGATCGAACGTTTCATGAAAATTGTAGACAAAATTCGATCGGAAAATAAGATTACTACGTGGTTAATATACTGGCTTGAGGTACTAAGTCCCATCAATTGCTAAAACAGGAAAACGGATTACATTCTAGATTGGTGTTCTTGCCCACGCGCCCCGCAGAAGTTTATTTAAAGCGATAAGTTTTCATGCCGTAATTTGGCCATGCGGCGTTTAGGGTTATCGTTCGGATTTCCAATTCATAATTGTTAGTTGAATCCTTCTATAATTGAGTTTTTATAGTTAAAAAATATTAGATGAATTATGGAAATGATGGGAGAGGGCCAATTACTACTCGTGATAGGAGAAAAACGAATATCTAATTACTTTTATAAAAATATTAGTCCGTCGAAAGGTTAAAAGTTATCCTCAAATTTCAGCTTATCTTGACCTTTACATCATACTATAAAATCAAGCGCTGTATTTATAAAAATCTATTTCAGATTTGTGACTGAAACTATCATCATTAGAGAAAAACATAAAGCTGAACGAGGAGGATGAAATTTATGCGATTATACAGAATCATCAAATAAGGACTTTGAAGATAAATTTTGACGGCATTAATATTTCATTTCATTTTACATATCTCGTTTTGAAAATGAGTGGATTGATTTAAGTTTTTTAAAATTTTTCTGATATTTCTCTTTTAATAAGATTATTTCCTGTTTTTACTAAAATATTTGCGGAAATAGAGCGGCTCAAATTTAAAGCTCTTACTAAAATTTAATTATTGATTTAAGTCAGAGCAAAGATGGAAGCGATTTCGGGGAATATATCGTTTTTGTAGGATTCCATGTTTTCCGGCGTATAAGTGTAATCTTAGCGGGGTTTACATCGAGACAAGTATATGTTTCAGATTTTAGCAAAGATTTAGATCGGTGACTAAGCCATCGTCATCGGAGCGTTGCCTAAAAATGTATTATAGCAAAAATAATATATAATAGTAATATACATGGGTGGTCTGAAAAGTTTCCTACATTTTGCCATTTCTCGACATGTTTTCTGAAAATGTCTGAAAATTTACTGAACATTTCTGAAAAATCTGGGGTCGAAAACTTTTCAGACCACCCTCGTATAATAATATTAGTGTATATTTGACATATCTATCTCTCCGTTTAGTAATGAATCGTGTCTATTTCAAATCTCATATTTTATTACCTAGGGAATGTTTAAAATAAAATTAATATGCTCAATCTTCACTTTACTTTCAAGATGGTTAGGAAATATTTACCTATTTGAGGAAAATTTCCTAAAAGTCGATTACTGGCTCAACGAGGCGCTAGCGAACAATTCGTAAACACTGCTGATGACAAAGGAAAAAGAGAAAGGCGTTTAATGCAGAGAAAAATCATAGCCCTAATAAAATAATTACAGGAATGCCGCTTGCAAAGGCTCGGTAACTCTACGTGGCAAGTGAGCTCCGCAATTAAATTATTAGATACAAAGGTGCAACTGACGTCGAAACAGTGAAAAGAG
This sequence comes from Pachydiplax longipennis, assembly GCA_036926295.1. Lineage (NCBI taxonomy): Eukaryota > Metazoa > Arthropoda > Insecta > Odonata > Libellulidae > Pachydiplax > Pachydiplax longipennis. Next base: position 28,074,615 of record JAVFKF010000012.1, read on the forward strand.
AACCCAGAAAAAAGTGCAAAGACTATGCATACAAATATAACTCGAGGTGTTAATATTTCTCCTTCAATTGAGTAAGACCGCCTTTGCCTCGTATGAAGAATTGTCACTACCTTCACGTTTCATCTAATAGAGGATATTTCTCTTAATCAAATAAAAATAATTCCACAGCTGACGTTCTCCTTTGAGATATCTCTCCTAGAGAGATTCCTTTATTCATCCCTGTAATCAATCTACAACCCTCTGCCTTGAAGCTTATAAAAAAAGCAGAAGCTGAAATTAAAACTTCCAGAGGCGGAAAAATGAAAATAGATAATTAAGAATAAAACGAGCGTAACAGAAAGAAGAGAGAGAGATAATTTATGAGGATTCTCAATTCTGAAATTTGATTAATTTAAGTATAATAACGCGCCACCCAATTTGACGGTATCGAGGTCTAAAATCTGATATTCAATAAAGTAACATACACTTAGGTAATTAGTAGAGATTTTCCAGCAATATTATTTTGAATCGGCAATTAAAAACGCTTAATCGGCATTTTGGAAAGGGGATGATCAAATCTATAAAAGAGATAAGAAAGATACGGTGTGCTGGACGAGCTGAAATATTTAATATGGAAATGTAAATAGTAATTTCACACGAATGATATGGGAGGAGCAATAATTCATGGACACCATTAAAATCTTCATTTGAAGACCATAATTGCACGATTCTAATCTTTGAAGGTAAATAAATGCATATAAATGATTACGTCACAGATGTTTTGTTTGATATGATTATATCATAGATATAAGTGTGGATATAAGAGTGGAAAGTGGATATAAGAGTGGAATCACAATTCACTATTATCTCATCTGATCTATTTCATATTCAACTTCAGGTGGATGTGAGATAAAACTTTTCAGATTTTAATTACATATCTGCGTATATGTATTTATTTTACTAAGCTAAATAATGAATTATTTCCATCTCTCATATATATGAATGAGCTTATGCATTGATATTGAATGGAAAAGAGATCTCATATGTTTGATTAAATCCTAAATTAACTTTTCTACGGATTGTACGGATTATACTTCGTATTTATTTTTTCCTGCTTTCCTTATAACGTGTGGTGATAGTTTACATTCGGAAGTTCCTATCAAGAGAGTTGCTTTGAAGGAAAAGAGGCAATTAAAGGTATCTTGTAAGTGTCCCATTTAAGCACTCGGATTACGTGATCCCGTCGCCGCTTAGCCACAAGCCGCCGACGACTGCAACATGTCAATTGGATTGCAATCGAGACAAGAATGCCCTTCAGTAAATCTCCCAATCAGTGATGTACAGCTATACTTGCTATAGACCACTGGTCCGCTATCTGATACCATGAGCCATTCATCATTTAAACTTTAGAAACTTCGTAAGGACATCTCTATGGTTTCTTGAGCAATGCGACAGGTTTCTTGCAATTATTTTGGAATTCAGAGTAAATTAGAAATCAAATCAAAGGAAGGAGAGGAATTCACACCAATCCTTGACAATAAGACTATATTTTCGGCACATTAAGGTACATACATTTGGTCCATTAATTAGATGGGAGAAGTATAATACCATTAAGTTACAATGAAATTATAGTCATTTTCTAATTGTGACTTAGTGATTTGAAGTCCATCTCACCTATTGATGACTTAAATTTTATTTATATACCTGTTATAACATCATCATAAACACATCTTATTGTGAATTTAATGTTCTTACTATCACTAATTTAAGAACTTTCTTTGTACCTCCTTCTCTTCGTAGGTATTTTCCTGTCGAGGATATATCTTTTCTGCGACCAAAAATTCACCGGTTTTTTTATTCCAAGAAATCATTCTTTCTCTCCTTATTTCCTTTCAATTGACACCCCTCTTGTTGAAACATCTCTACACATAATAAGTTATATTCTTTAAACCTTAAGTAATTTTGTTTATTGTATTACATTCTGTCAAGAGTTAAATGGAATGTAGAACTTTCTAGTCCCAATTTCGACGTTTGCATTGTATGGTACAGTAAATTTAGCAACACTGGACGGATGTTTTAAAATTTTGCGGAAATAGAAGTCTTTTCTTGTTCTCCATTCATGAAAATGCCTCACTGTAGAGTGATCTATTTATGCAATGATATTAATTTTTGTTTTTTGCATCAATAAAAAACTACTGCAAACCTACAGGATGAAGTTCCAAATAAACAACGTAACCAAGAATGAGAAATGACGAAGTTCCGTATTCCTGACTGCGCTATTAATTTGAAAAATAAATATTTGAGGAAAATATTCTTTATATTCTTACTTGTTTACTCATATCTCCGAAGTTGTAAATAGATGAACGAGTATTCCTAGCTCAAAACGAACTCACTGGGAATATTAAGAAAAGAAATGTATGGGGAAAAAATAAAATTCTGTTACCGGATGGGACCTTAATTTTGTTTTTCTTACAAGGAAACACACTTCACTTAGAGGAAGAGATGTCAGATACTTTCTGGTTCCTTTTCACTTCAGTTCCTGCCCTTGACGGAGGAAAAGAAGGAAAATTTGGTCTCGAATCATAACTTGAGTAAGTGCATGCTGTATAAAATAGAACGAGCAATTTTGAGGAGCATATATAAAGTTAAAGAGAAAAACTAGAATGACTCATAACGTATCTATAGATAATAAAGTGAGAGATAGTTTCCAGGATTTACACTAGGAGTCTGAGGGATCTTTCAATAGAAGACTGACTGAAAACCAATTTAAAACAAACTGGTGAAGTTATGAGGCAAATGTAAATAAAGCAACACTCTGAAGTAAATGTAAGTAATGACGATCCCAACTGGTAACAAAAATAAGAGAAGGTTGAAACCTGGCTCTAGATATATTAATATTTGAAAAGGGAATCGAAATTTCAAGGAAAGGTTGGAGTTACGGTGGCACTGGAGGTGCGCAGTGCCCTGCTGAATAAACGATCTTGGAAACAGCAACAAGTGAGATTCGGAAAGTAATTTCTAGATTGGAAATGCAAGAGCAAGGAATCGGAACGATGCGTCTCACAAAAAAGCAATGCGCCACGTGCCTGTGAAAGACATTTCGAAAAGTAACTTCCGAAAGAGATAAAATTGCCCACGTGACACGCTTAGAGAAGAAGTTGTAAGACTTTCAGCTCCAGGAAATTAATATATTCCACAGGAAAGAGACTATGAGATGACTATATGATTAGAATCGATATCATCAGGGTATCAATCCGGAACCGAACCGAAAACCGAAATCGTTATTTCTATCGAAGTAAAAACCGTACTAGAAACGAAAAAATTCAACTTTTGAATTCGAAGCGAAACCGGAAACCGGTGTTCATTCCGTTACGATTTATGCTTTCCAAATATTACTTAAGTTTAATTGTAGGAAGGTAAACTAAACATCAACGCAAATTCGACTTACAGCTTTAATTACTATGACTTATTCTAAAATTTAGCGTGATATAATACAAGTGAGAAAATTAGAAATAGTAAAAAATCTTTTAGGAATGAATAAAATTACAAAGGGTAATAGAGAAAAGAACAGTTTGACAAAGGAAAAAAGGGCACAAGCGGAATTTGACCGATATTTATTTCATTGTTGAACCGGAGTGAAAACCGGAACGAATAGTATCACGTTATAATATTCGAATATACCTAATGCATAGTCGATACCCCAAATTTTTGCTAAAAATGCCCTTTTTTTTATATCTCATGTATAAGTCAACCATGCATATTTCGGTTATTACTGCCAAGCTGATTCCTATGGATTAATTTTAAAAATTGGATTTTTGAAAATGCATACTCCATAGCAATGAGAGTGTAAAAGGTGTAATGTAATATCTCATCTCTTTTAAATCCTGATATACGATCCTGATAACTACATACGATCTTGAGATGGATAATTTACAAGATTATGGCACTAGAGATCGGCTGGATTAAATTTTCTTCTCATCGCATATATCGCAGATAATTTATGTATTTTATCTCAACTCTCTTTTGGACGCTTATCCACATGTTATAATGCTCCTTGTTAATTGTTAAGGTCGATTCATGACGCCCCTCTTGTGAACTGATCGATACGTGCTGTTTTTATTGATATTTTGTATTTAAAAATCGATCTATACAGTTACGGTTACAGTAATTATTTAAATATGTAGAGAAGTGAAAAATACTATGCTCATTCAGACACCCTGAAAACGGAAGTATCGTGACATTATCAAATATGATATACATTAATACAATATTTAGATTTTTATCTGTCTTTTTTAGATAATAGCATTATAATTCATTCTTATCCGTCTATCCATTTAATCTTTTCCCAAGTACCATCATCAGCACCGGTTAAGAAACTAGAAGAAAATCCTAGAAGAAAATCTTGGCTCTCAACGAACTGATTCACATTGGGTACTCTGTCCTCATTGATTTCAAAGTTCCCCTGCAGAGGGATCGTTTTTAAAGGCCTTATCTGTTTTTGTAAACCATTAATGGCTTAAAATTGCAGCTCTCTCAGCAAAAACTTCAGTTTCTTCCGCGTAAAGCGATCTAGAAATACCGATTCAGCGATTGGAGGTGACCTTTAGCAGTCTTTTCTTTTTCTCTAACTGGAAAGCCAATGTTAGAACTTCAGCGTACACGAGAGGACACAAACATATTTTATAATTCATCTTCCTGATTTTTTGTCTTTATCAGTAAGCTTTTTGCACTAGTGCCAGCAGTACCAACAGTAAGTTATTTAAAGTCGAGCACCAGATAAATATGGCGCATCTTGACTAAAATGAAACAGAAAGAGGGAAATAAGTTTCAAGCCTAATGGCTGCAAAAGACTGTCGTTAATTAATAGAAAAAAATAGAGAGTTGCTACATCCATATTAACGTAATAGCACCCTTCCACTAAGTCGAAATTCTAGCGTGAATCATTGGCGAATCCAGAGGGAAAGAGAGGGCAACAAAGCATTTCCTCTCCCTTAATGACTTTGCACCAATTGCAATTCGTCTAGTGTGTGTTAAGAAACTTACAACTAGATTGATAATATCAATGTAATGTTAGTAGTAAAAGTTGATAATGAACTATTGTTACGAACATTACATTAATATTATCAATATACATTTGATGAATTTATTTCAACTAAATGGCATTTTTTAAGTTAACCGGAGATGTATGAATTAGAACATTGTCTTGAATTAACAGTTTTCAATATCCACCCCTGACAAACAGAATCAATTTAAAATATTTAACCGTAGTTTGTTTCTGAATTAGAAAAACACCGTACTTTAGACCTGATTTAAGAAATTTATTTCTTCAGCGATCGTTCTTTCGAGCTGATCGAACTTCAGATCTTTTTTGAAACAACCTGAATGTGGACTTATATAAGAAAATAACAAATTGTAAGATCGCGATTTCAATATCTTGAGCTGAAGTTTAGAACTAATCGAAAAGAATGCTCTCGAAAGCTAAATAAATATGGAAAGGTCAGCCAATCTCTCCCGATAGCAAAATTTAACTTTTCGCGGACAAATGAAAGGAAAAACACAGCAAACTTTCTTGATACATGGGTCGCAAAACTGGATTCGGCCTTTTGAAAAATGTTACAGTAAATGATAACAACGTTGAAAAATAAGGTCGTAAGAAAATAAACATCCTTTGCACTGTTATCTCTTTCAATAGTTGTGTTCAGGACTATAGAGGCGGAGTCTGAATCGATTTTGTATGAAGTTAGAGATGTATAAAATTCGTGGGTTTCCACATTATTTAACAGACTTAAGAGCAGAAGAAAATTTAATTGAAGCTTTTCTCATCCTGGGAAAAATGTCTAATAGATTTATTAATGATACTGCGTACGTAGATTTAATTTTTACATTATATCGCGTTGTATTAGTATTTCATGCTTAGATGTGTCTATGTTTTAAGTCAATTATTTAGCATACCAATTAATTTATATTCTCGAACCTCAAATCCATTGTCGTAAATTAGGTTTCTAGATAACTTCCAAAACTGGCTGGATCTTAGATTCGATAATTTACGGTATTCTGTTTATTTAACAAATGATTCTTACAAAGCTGGTATCTCTGTAATCAGTGAGTCTATCGCCTTTTCCAAGGAGTAGAATATCATAAACAGGGGAATCAGAATCGGAGGCTAAACGACCTGACTCAACAGCAGACCTTGATTCACGGTCACTAACAATGTCATATTTCAATATGCTGACATTCTTTACATGTTAGTATTTCGTATTTTCCGAAATTGCAAAACAGTGATAAGCGCACCGCGTAATTGCCTTTGTAATTAACGTCTAGATGGAACGCTTAGATAGCGGAAAATAATCTTTCTATCGAAAACAGGCGGAAAATGGTAGCAGAGAGAGTTAGGTAAGCGCTCGATTTTATCGTTGACATGATAGAATGAGGAATGAGATTGGGTTGCATATCTCCGCCGTCATTTCCAAGTTACAGAGAAGGAAGTTTAAGTTGATTCATTTGCCACTCCTCACGATAAAGATATTATCTCCACTGAATTTCAGCAGGCGAATTTTCCGAGTTCTTCCTTTAAAATCTCACTCGTCTGTGATTAACAAGCCCTAATTTCATTCGACAGAAGAAAACGAAGCCGAATATCTCAAAGCATTCAAATGAGAATTCAGCACCGCAAAGTTCTTGATGTAATCTATGAACCTGAGATTAATCTGGGTCAGGAAAATGTCACAGCAAGTTTGCTGATGAAAGGAGGTTTTCAAACTGATACTGCCGGCCACAAACATGCACGGACAGCTTTCATATGCTAATAGGCTATCTACCATTTCCTTGGAAAGTAAACTAGAAGATGAGCCGAGTGGGCGGTAGAAGTAGTTAGCTGGTCTCTGCGGTCTCGCTTTAAAACAGGAAAATTTGCAATTAAAAGGTAAGTAAACCTTAATACACAGCGTGTCGTCACATACTTAACTACTTACGATGGATTCGAAATACTGATACGCATTTTTTATTCCATTAACGCACTGGTTTCCAAGTCTAGCTACTAAATATTTAGAAGGTTTCCCAAAACTCTAAAATTTGATGTCATAAAAACAGCGGGTTGATTTCAAGAGTTATAATCCTCAAGAGTAATGAAATGATAACCATTACAAGTGCTTTCAATTTAAGAAACAACGTTGATTAAATAATTTGGCAATTGAAAAATAATTGAAGAAAAGACAATCCGCAGAATATATTTTACTGATCTTCACATAATCTGATGACACATACTTTGAAAAAATATATCTCGTGGATCTCTCATTTTCATTTGAGAATTTCTTTCTTAACATCGTCCGGAATTCTTTCTCAAGCTGCTGAACGGATGCGTCATTTAATTTTCTTCCCCTAACGCCTTTACATTATAATATACTTCAAAATTCCTTCCTTGTTGCAATAACTTGCATGCCCTTCCCTTAAAACACTAATATAAACATTGAGTAGTTAAAAATAGCCTCTGATACCCATGAAGTGTACTTTTAAAAAATTAAATTTAAAATAAATCTGGAAACATGATAATACTTAATTTACGCTATTAAAAAAAATGAAGTCGTCTATGCATCAGAACACTGGAGACCATTTCCAGCAAATAAATTTGTCCAGAAGAAATTACGCCAAAAGGACGTTCAGTGTTTATTTTTCATTTAAGTGTTTTAATTTATGGGCGAAATAATCAGCTGTAGCGACGGTAAATTTTTGAAGTTTTTTACTTTAAATAAAATGAATACGGTGAGCTTAAACGACGTATTTATTTAGGTTGTTTGCAAGGAAGAAATTTAAGAAGCAAGCTGAGTCGCACGCCGGAAAGAAGTTAAAGAATAAACGGAAGTGAAAAAGTCCGACTTTTTCCATTATTCTTTAGTTTACATAAGCTCCGAATTTGAATTTATTAGCTTAATGATGAGTATTTAATGAGAGAGATAACGAGCTACTCCATAATTGTATTTTAACCAATTAGATCAAATTGCACGACTGACAAAATAATTACACGTAGAGTATTTTAATTAATTAACTATTCATTTAATTTAGTGCATTTCCTTGTGTTTCTTTCTCGAACTATCGTTAGTATTTTTACATTTAACAAATTTATAGTGATGCTTTTGTGGGTATGGTACGTATTATATACTTTCCGAGTAAAATAAAAAATCAGCAGTATTGGTTATCCTAACTACCAAGATTTGTTTTACCGCTAAACAAGAATTTTATTCGATTAAAAAAGTAGCCTGCGGTATAGAGACAGCGAAGAAGGAGACCTTTCAAGATGATATTCCTCATCTTGAGAGGACCAACGCTATTGAATTCCTTGGAAGTGTGGAAGTGGTAGGTTTTCCTCGCCACTCGAGAATGCTTCAAGAGAGGAAACAGATGAAATTAAGCCCAAGAAATGATAGACTCAGCTCATGCGAGGAGGCTTAAGTCGATGGACTTATCCTTCATATCGCTCCAACGGAGAGGGTAAATTCAAGCGAGGAATTATTCTTAGAAATGGTTGGGCACGTTACATCAATTGACTCGAGGGAAACTGGAACATATGATGCGGTGGAGGAAATAAAGGATCTCGGCGTCAGAAGGAAGGATTGCCCGCAAAACAAACGTCGATAAACTTTCGACTGAACGCGCGCTGTGACGGCTGAAGACAAGAGATTGATCGGTCGGCGTCTTGTAGACGATTCCAGAGATCTATCGAGATAAAAGAAACGCAACCTTCCTAAATAATTCTGTTACATGTTTAAGAGTGATCGGAAATATATAGCGTCCATCCACGACCAACTTTTCTAGCAATCCATTCCTTCTAGCCCAGCACCTCCCAACAGGGCTCATTGGCGTGCCGGGAGTTTCAACGTGCCGCGGAATTTCCAAGGGTTGAGTATCCTTCAAATTTTGCAAAAGATTCACGCATTGTTTCCCGAGGTAATTTAGCGGGAATTACAAATAGTGAAAATTTTACTTCCGCACTTTTCCTTCCTGATAAAGAAAGTAAAGAGAAAAAAGATTCTTTTTCCACAATTAGACTTCTAGGGAACTGGTAACACATTTAATGTTGGAAAGAAGTCGTATATATTTTTGTCTCTCAACTCTATTATTTTTCAGTGATAATAAATTTCATGATATTTTACAGAAAACTATCATTTATCCACGAGCATATTATCCCTTTTTGGGATTATGGATATTTTACTTCGATATTTTTCGCTGCCCTTCGGAAAAAATATAGCATAGAAACACAGAAGTATTTTCGCGCTCTATAATACAAGCAGAGCTTAAGACCTTTTCTATGTAAAAAAGGGAATATAACAATAATGACATTATTGCCGCTTAAAAATCTGCGGTCGATGAGGAACACTAATTATGAGTCAATGAAACAATCGTAAATAGCTGACTAACTGTGCAAATAATTAAAATTGTGCTAATAAAAGAAATTAATAGTTTATTTACTTAAATCATGAATGTTACAATAAACAAAAGTGAATCTTTTGTTTATACTAGTTTCCTGTTTATCCGTACCTCTCCCCATCACTATTATTATAATCGAGAATTCACTGTAGCCAAAAATTAGTCATCAAAATTCAGTTACTTAAACATAATAGCATAGGTTTATAGTTATTGTACATACTTATGGCTGTTGGAAAACAAATCATCATAACATCAAATGAACGGAAGGTCCATGCGTCGTAGGATTTCCTTTCCTTTACTTCTTGATCACTGTTCCCCCTTCAAATAATACATCTTACCTTTAAACTTCTCTTTGCCCTTCCCTTTAACCCAATTACATTTGTATCAATCCCATTCCTCTCAGTATTTACTCACCCATCTCCTCGCTTAATCAACTCAATTCTTTTCCTTTCTTTTCCCTCCATCTTCCATTACTCCTTCTTAGGTTCAGCAAAGAAGGTACATACGTAAACATGATGATCCATTACAGATATATGATGATAAGTGACAACAGCGAACTTCGGCACCGGATGAAAAGCGTGAATGGACTATCCATTTTCGTTGCGAGGTTTCCACGATATCGTGATCGCGTGAACAACGTGACATAATCAGAAACATGCATTGGGTATGCTGTTTCGATCACTACCGAAAGAATAAGCGGTCAGTTTGAGATGTATCTCAGTTGCCAGAGACTGCGCTATTATCAAGTAATTGTACATTGAACAAATATAGCAATCTTTATACTTAAATCTCATGATTACGATACTACATTTAACTGAAATAAATTTGGTTGTTGCTGCTTGGGTTTTGTTGAAGTGAAAAGACGCACAAACTTGATCTACTTTCTTCTACCATGGCAACCAATCTTCGATATATTAATGCACAATATGAATAAATTATTTTGGTTGCGAAAGACATAATAAGCCACTTATATGCATATTTAAATAAAAAATTAAATGGATAATATCTTCCCTTCATTAGAATATCGACTGAAAATGAATTGAAACGATATACCGAACTCCAATTCCGCTAAAAATTCGAACGTAGTCTAGATAATGACGAAATACGGAAATTAAATTAACCATTGCTCTGTGAATGTAATTAAAAAGTTAATTAATTATTAAAAATTTATGTTTCATAAATAGTAATAGATTATGTTGAATTAAATAATTCCAGCGATGTCTGGTGGACGTTTTGCGAACAGAGTACACTTTTTCTGTTTTATTTCGTTTAAAGATTACACAGATTTTAATTAAACATTTTTCATAATTAATTAATGACGCACGCAATTATACGCAAATTATCGGAAGTTGGTTGAACTTCATAAATTAAAAAGACTGAAAAATTACGACTATTAAAGAAATGTATTTAATCGTTTCATTCATTTAAATACTTCCTCTGACGAACAATTTCAATTCCAGCTCTACCATAATTACGGTAAAAATATCGACTCCGAATCCGAAATGCTAAACAACCGTTAATAGAGTCACTCAAGCCATGATCAAGTCGTTCCGTTGCAGTCAAGTAACAGAAGCAATAAAAAGAATTATAAAAGTATAACTTAACACAGTAGGGAAGATTACACAGATTTTAATTAAATATAAATAATTAATTAGCGATATATTACTTTTAATCCAGGACAATTTTCTCGGAAGTGCATGCGAAGCTATGCGAATTTCGTAACTTCCGCCCATTTTCATTTCAGAATCGGGGAATGAAAACGGAAAGAATCTCATTTTCCTAGATATTCCGAAGTGAATTAGAGCTCCGAGTCCTAGTGTAGGAGTATGCGTCAGTGATTCAATGTTAATGCGTTCACTAGAGCGAGACAATAGCCGACCAGAGGGCGTTATGAACAAAAGAAATCCAAACTATAGGAGTTTTGCAGTATTTCTCCCTTGACCCCGAATTCTAATAATAAGGGAGTCTGATAATCACGAGGCGACGGCGGCGCATGTTCGTTTCATCTGCCAAGTGGACGCTGTCTCTGGCTAAGTTGTATTGCCATGCTCGCTTGGAGAGGGACTTTCATCCATAAACAGCGATGAATGGAAACTCAAGGTACTGGCCTACTTGCTTTCTCTATACCTTATGACTAAGAAGTTACCATTGTGGAACAGACGCTTCTCTTACCATACTAAAGGCGATGTCTTCGGATAGTCCACATAAGAATAGCTCTCGTGAACCCAGCAGAGGTTCCACCAACTTTGCAAAATAATAAACATTGTTAAGAGAAGTCACCGAGCTTAACTCTCCCGAGGCGAAGTTGCGAATAAACTTTGCGGAACAGAAAACCACGCGGTAGCTACTTTCAGCCTAAATTCCAACGGAAAAGGAAAGAAGAACAAGAATCTAATAAAAATAAAAGTTTAAATAAAAGAGATTTAAAAAGTATTTCCTATGCTAAATTAAAAGTTTACATCTTTAGAAGTTCATACCAATAGAAAAACACTTGTTCTACGAGTCGGGACCTTTTTGAAACTACTAATACCAATATATCTTGGGATAGCAATGTATGAAACTGCGACTACGTCAACAAATACAGTATAATCTTTTCCTAAGCGGACTCTAAGATTTCTTATTCTACTCTTATTCCCATAAAAAAGGAAATGGAATTTGGCTGTTAATGGAAACTGTTGAAACTGGCTCATTGTAAGCTAATCCTATTTTTTTCAAGGTCATTCACAATTAAATTAAAGGTTATGTATTAAAAATCTTGTCATTGAAAGACAAAAGAATATAAACTAAGAGCTAACTAGTTTCCCCCTGAGAAAATTTCGCAGGACACTGACACTCTATGACACTCTACACTGACTAAAAATACCTATAAAAACACCATATTCTGTATCCGAGTTCGTTTTTATAACCTCGTTTGTCTACATAGATATCGATATCTACTCATCCAGAAACGAAACTATGGGAAAATTCAAAATTTAGCACGATTTTTTCACAAAATGGTGCAATTTTAATTTGTTGGTCTCTTTTAGCAGGAAGAGGTTTTTCTTACAAATGGTATATCATTTACTTGTTTTGATAGACTGTGAAGTGAGAAAAGCCTTGGTCATCAAAAAGAGATGTTTATAAATAAAATAGAAAGCTAATGGTAGAATATTTACATAAATGCGGAGATCGAATTACGAGATACTTTCCGAAAGTTTAAAACATTGATAACCGTGCCATTCAAACTAAATTTACCTTCCAAGTGCTTTGAGCTATCATTAGATGTTTAACAGTGAAAAAAACAATGAAAATAAAGGATATTTCCGATATATTTAGCTCGTGCGTTATTTTGGTCGTACTTTAGCCTACCCATCCGCAAGTGACTATCGCGTGAGATGTAATCTGAGTTTATACGTCTAAAGAACTGCCCAGTAGTTAAAGGGTTAATGAAGCGCTCGAATTCCCCACTGCGAACGAGTTCAGCTGGTGATGGAGCACCGTAAAAACTTTCCCTCTTCCTCCGCGTAAGAGGAATCGATGCGGCATTCCCCGCAAAATAATAAGAGAAAATTCGACTGATAAACATTGACCGCAGAATGTAAAGACGAATATGTAGAGAGAATTCAAATTGTTGAAATGGCCGATTGCGGTATGATTGGTATCGGCCTCATAAAATGAGCGAAAGTAACCCACTCGGAAACGCCTCCCTCAATTCAGCGCCTGATAAGAGCATTTGCAGCCGGAATTTTTAAGGGCATATTTTGTGGAGAAAGCATTCCGGGGGACGAGCCGCCTTTTTGCCTTCGCTAATCCTGCGCGTGACCGGAAAGATTCTCGCTGGATGAAGCCGAAACAAAGCCTAATTCTCTGAAATAAAAAGGGGAACAAAACGCCCTCCTCGGATGCTTTCAATTCAGAATTAAAGACCTAAAAAGTGAGCCCGGGACTTAGCGTGAAAGGAATAAAATCCGCAGAGAAATCGAGGCTTCTAAAAACGATTAGGAGTGGGAATTTATTGACCGCTGAATAGTTCTGCGGCGGTTTTGTGAAAACGTTGACAATTGAGGAGACTTCAAAGAACGACGAGCGTTATGGCACCGAGGAAGATGTGATAGAGCTCGTATCAGACAGCGTCGCTATGCGCCATTCCCCAACAAAGGCTTTATCAATCAAATTGCAATTAGCTGCGATGCTTCCTTGTCGGCGAACGAGAGCATAGCGGACTCCTCTAGCGAAGCGAGTGATTGGGAAATATTAATTCTGGAGTGATGCTGAGCAGAAAAAGTGGACAATGAATAAAGGCACTCCTAATGCTAACTCAGCTTCATCCTCTTTCCTAATCAGCTCGACAACTTTTTTCGTAATGTTCTGCTGGCAAGCAGTTTAAATATTTCTTACACTATCAGACTTAGACATAAGATAATGAAAATTTAGCGGTTCCTCGAGTTACGAACCTCTATACGTACGAACTTATCGACATAAGAACTTTATTCTAGCTCCCTTATGACCACTAAATACGAAGTTAATTTCAAGAAGCTAACCGAAAAGTTTTGACGGAAAATTGGATTTCGATATTCAAAAATTTCGATTTATGTACTTCTAACTGGAACGACTTAAGTAAGTCGTTCGTAAGTCGAGGCATATATGCAATAATAATAGAAATCTTTATTATGGTTTATTCTGAGACTTGTTAGTCTTTACTAACGAAGAAACTTTTGTCATCGATCCGTGGATGCAGTAGAGCTCCATAAAAGGAGATGACAGAAATAACTATGCTCAAGTTCCGTTGGTATTTCTTTTTGAGGAAGTTCGACATGGTTATTTCTGCCTTAACCTATGACAACGAAGTATTTTAAATGAAAGAGATATGTTCCAGAAGTTTTAAAAATAAAAATGGAGCAAAAGAGATAACTCTATTGCGGGTTAAAAAACCAAAGTCAGCAATTAGGAATAAAAACACTCACTTTGCCAAAACAAACACAAGAGAGATGGTGTGTAAAAAACCTGACAAGCCTACCGAAAGTGACGAGTAAAATATAAAAAGAAATAAGAAAAGAGAAAATGGAAAGGAAAAATATGTCTACAACGAGCTCTAAATAGTAGATGTTATAAATTCCCATTAATATCATAAAAACAAAACAAGATGCGTGCGTCTAAAAAATTCTTCAAAGACACATAAATATAAGTATTCAACAAATACATAAATAATAATTATCATAGACACCTCCGTTTACGAAAGAAAAATCTTTCGTTTTCCTTTCGATTGCAGAAGGAAATAAAAAAGACAAAGAATTTTATGAAAATGTAGTAGAAACAGGAACGGGCCGTTGGAAAACAAGAAGACAAAGAAATAATGAAAGAAGTGTTTTTTAAAATTCAATTCGTTCGAGTTTTGGGGAAAGGTTCCTGAATAAGTAATGGTCTAATTTCAGGAACCTTTTGCTACAAAGAGGTTGCAAGTCATGCTAAGGTAATCTTTTATCCTTTTGCATATGAATCAAGGTACCTTTTTTATTTTATTCTTATTATTCTTAAAGATAAAGCACACGGAAGTAGGATTTAGAGATTTGAGAGAGTTTTCCGTGAAAATTCAGAATAAATCGAATACACTTTCTAATTCTTTCGTCGGTAGTATGTTTACAAAAGTATATTTATGAAGAGAGAATAGACCAGCGGTGGCGAACCTATGGCACGCCTGACCAAAGCGGCTCTCGAGAGAATATTTCGGCACGCAGAAGTCTGACTGCTGATAAATAATTGTTAAAAATTGAAGTACCTAAAACTGTAGTCTCTGTGCATCAGTAATGATTATTTAACTAAGGACAATTTTAACATCTTACTCCCATATTGGTATAAAATATAGATGATATCTGCTTAAAACTCCTTGGTATGGCATCAACCCTTATGTATATTTATCAAATACGACACACTTGCCGCAAAAGGTTCGCCGTCCCTAGACAAGAGGAATATCTTATGTAAAAGTTTCCGAAAAGTTAATATAACCGCAAAAATAACAAAATGATGAGGCTTATACGTAACATCAAATGGAATAAGGACAGCTGACTTACGCCTTTTCAAATTGGCGACGATATTTTGGCACCACTATAATTTTCCTTGGATATCAATCACGCAGGGTTCAATATATGTATAATGATATATATAATGCAATAGTTATGTGCAGGAAGCTACAATAACAGGAAAGACTGAAAAATTTGGGATTAAGAAACCCATGCGTTCAATTCACGGTAACAAAAGAATACACATTAGCGTCACTGTCATGCATGGTGGAAACTTGATGAGTGAAACTTAATAGCATATCAAAGACGCATTAAATAATCTATTTTTCTCACAACATTGCGGCGAATGCAGCCATCAACCGCGATGACGCTATTTGGGTCATCTCTAAAGAAAGAAAAGACATGAAACGGCATCGGAAATCTCACATCCGCACCACACAAGCGAAACATCTCGGAAAACACAAGAAGTTTAATCCTTACCTCGTAAGTTGCGCTCGGAAAACATATGGGAGATGAAAATATGGAAATTTCGAAGCTCAAAGAGGAAATGGAAGTTAATCAATGGCAACAAAATATCTCTCTCTTCGGCTGACTTCTCTGTGGCAGTTATCATGACGCATTGCCGTCAGATTGATCGCCGGAGAATCGAAAACGGCGCTTGAAGCTTATCCGAGATACAGTTCGCGTTGACGATGTTTATAAAATTCCGCAGATAATGGAAAAGGAAGATGTTGCAACTCTTTTTAGAAATTTTTTTCCCTCCCGTCCATGCTAGTATATGATTGGCTCTCCTGACTGAGATAAGGCAAGCGAAAAAATAATCGGGCTGCGGTATTTTTTTGTTTCCTGGTTCTCCTAGAAATTTATTCGGTAGCTCTTTCGATATATATACAGTGCGCTCAATTTCTGGATATTGATGAATCCCTACAAGGTTGAAATTCTGTTGCGAGGATCTTGAAGATATGCAGTTAAGACTTGAGATACTCTATCTTTGGATTTTACAAAATCTGAGGAGTTTTGAATAAAGATTGCATTTGTATGTAGAAGTAGATATCGTAGATTGATTTCGTTAAGCACTTGGGTGGAGTTTGGAAGATATCTTAGTAAAGATGATAAGGTGTATTTCTTCGGCTTCCTTTCCTAGAAGAATGAATCACAGTACGAGAAGGAAATCTCTAGACTTTTTAGACTATTTTCTGGTAGAAATAGAAGTCAAATCGTCAACCAAGGCCTACTTCCATTCAAGAAGTTCATGATCTAAAATAATTAATTAAAATTCATGTTATCTAGTGAATTCAATTCATTTACGATATAGTAAAAATATTCCCTAAGAATAATCACAACTGTGTTGTGATTATTCTTAGGGAATCTTATGACCTTTCTCCGTCTCCACTCAGATAAATAAACCAATATTTTATTATTAATTACAATTAATTTCAAAACTGTCATATTCTTTCATGATTCGCGAATATTATCATATGACATGTAAGATATGCTCCCTTAAGAGACTGCAAATTTCCGAGCGAGGTCAATAAAAATAAATACACCCGCATAAATAAACAAAAAGGATCATTTCTCAACCATAATTTGAATGTTTCCGATTCGAAAATGTATTGTTGAGATATGCAATATATAAATAACGTAAAAATATCCAATCTCAGAAAATGTCTGGTTATATCAAAGTTCAACGTCATTATCTTGGTAAAAAATAATACCTGTAATTAAAGTAATTTATGGTCATTAAGACTGATACTCTATGATTTTCGCATCCTTTTTTAAGAAAGAGTCGAATTATATCGCTTAATAAGATATAATAATTCCATCCATCCATAATTTAAATATAAAACCTTTTCGCCGCAGCCATTATCTCCTATCTTCTCCGATTCTCTTGAGGTCACATTATGAATCCTTCCTTATTCTCGCCTACGTGTCATTTAGATACCTTCTCTTTGATCACCTTATTCCCTTTTTTCCTACCACTTTTCCATATAAAACTACTTTAATCAGCCTTATACGGATAAATGCACGACCCAAGAATCTCCATCACATTCATCAGATGACACTCTTCTGTGTCGTTTAAAATTTTGCAGTCCTTTTCCTTTCTAACTAACCAATTTTTACCATTCTCTACATTTACATTTATGCTACTTTTAGACGGGCTCATGCCATCTTTCTTAAATTCCAATATTCGTCGCCAAAAGAGAGGTGCTCCAAAGGAAAGATTTCGTGATTTTTTCTTAGCGTCAAATATATATTTGGGCTGGTCATCATATTTTTTTTACCTACGTGATCCTTTTGCCACTAATAATTATAATATAATGATATATTTATCGTATTTAAATTTTTTAACAATGACCAAAGAAGCAGTAAACTGGTAAACTATGACTGGTAAAGAAGTACTAAACTCTGTAAGTTATATAATAGATTTATGATGTTTCGGCCATCATCAGGTATAATTTATCGAAAATACAGTATATTCAAATGAAGGAGAGTAAGAGAGGAGCGGTTAAGTGGAGGGTCTGATGATGGCCACCCATGGCCGAAACATTTCGCATTAAAAAAGCTACTTTGGCGCTTACAAATTTTAGTGCTTCTTTACCAGTTTTTATGGAGTTCGATGAGAAAAGATAAAAGTAATACTTTTTCCACAATTTCTTATTAAAACAATAAAGATTAATACAACATGTTTCGGCAATTGATTGCCGTCCTCAAGTGTCTAATGGTTTAAGCTTTAACCGTTAGACACTTGAGGATGGCAGGTCGTAGGGTCATACTAATTATTATTATTAAAAAAATAAAAAGTACTACTTTAATCTTTTCTCATCATGATGAGTTTCCACCCAGACTTCGCCAACGACTGTGTATTTTATATGATGGAGTTCCACGAAGTACAGCCTAATATCAATTTTATGAATTCAATCGTAATTAAGGAGGATTTCAACGGTGAAAGTCTGCATTTATTTAACAGCTACCTTGGCTTAGCTTAATGTTTTCATTTCAGCTTTAGGGTGCGCATTTAATCACGCGTGGTCCTATTCAGAGTATTCAATCCGCCGGCGGTCTCTCTGTCACACGATGAATCTTCAAATCCAGGTTCTGCACCTCCCAGATCGCGGATTCGTGTTTGCGGAATCCTGCCACCTTACTCAACTCCTTTCTTGTGTACGAGGCTCAAAACACACGTCCTTTTAATCCGGTGCTTCCATCAAGATCCTAAAGCGACACCGTTGAGATGAGCTAACGAGACGCGGGAGCAAGATGAAATTTCGAATACACGGGGTGAAAAGCGAGGCTTAAAAAGCGTGACAGAGTTCTGAGGATAAATTTGATGAAGACTAAGAGCACGCGTTGAATAAGGCAACCGAAATAAAGTTCTCCCCGAAAAAAAATCCCCGCGGAGAGCGTGGGAACAAAATAACGATTTCGGACGATTTTGAAAAGAGTGAACTGATGAGATGAATGGAGGGGCTCCGAAAGAAAATTGATGGAATCGTGAAGGATGAGGGCAGGAATCTCGATTCCGAGAGCCAATTTGGGGTTAAGAAAGGGAATCTTTGTACATTTGGCTCGTGACATTTATGCCCACGCCAAGGAGACCGTAAAAGGACATCGCGATTCCCGAGGGAAATTTGCACGCCTTCTCAAAAAGTATATTTAGCTCCGTCCCTAATCATGACTTGTAAACTTCCATCTCGGAAGTGTAACTTCGTCATGCGGAACATGTCGACTTCATCACCGGCGAGCGCAATGACTTTCGGTCCGGCACAGGAATGCCAATCTTAGAGCTATATCTACGGAAATTGTCCACCATCGAGGTTCACGAAAGGCGAGGTAAGCGTGAATAAAAAATAAGCCGGCGCCTCTCTCCCGCGCCACCCGATCGATTCCGCAAAGGATTTTATTGGAAGGCAAATATTCCTCCCCATCGACGCGGCCCGAAAAATTAGTTTTCTGAAAATCAGATATCGCGTTCATTAACGGAAGGAGTAATTGCCTCTTTGATTTCCACCTCTGGGTCTCTCTCTCCCAAATCTGCTGAGTTTGTCCAAGATCTCTTCCTTTTTAGGTCTCGGTGAGTAGCGGCATACACGGCCTCTCGAGCTTTAAGACCGGCTCGTTTGACATTTTCTATATGATTAGGATTGAAAAAAGGGAATGAAGTGGGAGGGGCTCTTTTCAGAAGGAAGCTGGGCAAAAGAGAAGAGAGGCCGGGAAGAGAAAGAGAGAGTGCGGGGGTGGACAGAGTGAGGAGGACGGAAAGATACGAAGAAAAAGGAGAGAGAGAGAGAGAGCTGAAGGGTGGAAGTGACGGAGAGAAAGGAAGGCGTTGTGAGGGAGTGAAAGGGGTTAAAAGGAGGGGCTGAAAGGAAAGGCGGTGAATGAGAGGAGTGATAGGGAGGGAGGGTTGAAGTATGGAAACTACTGAGTGAAGCTGGGAATTTAAAGAGAGAGGAAATGGGGCCGAAGTGAAAGGGAAGGATATCGGAGGGAAAGGAATGAATATTAGATGGATAGATACATAGATGTGCGTCTTTATTAGCGTGTTATTGAAACTAATAAGTCCCGTCTCCTGCATGGAGAGAGGCGTCGCTCAAAGGTTGTTGTGATAGAGAAGTGCGCGTTAGGGAGACGCTCTCTGATTTACGATTGGATTCCTTGGAAGAAGGGTTGCTAGAGGCGAGATTAAAGTTACTTACACAGAGTGCTCTGTAGGAGGAGCTAAGTGAGTTCTTACCTTTGCCTTCGTCTGTTACAAATGGTATTGAAAAAAGGGGACGATTGATCGCCCCGGATTCATTTCTTTCGAAGTTTAGAAGGATAAATGAAATTAACCAATATTATAGATTGATTGGATGGATGCAAAAGTTATCAGAGTTCCAAGGCGACACTGCATTCGTAAAAGAACGGCAAAAAAAACTTTCTACACCTCTATGGATTTTCATGACTGCCATTTAAAGAAAATTTTTAACGCAAGATAAATGCAAAAAAATTAAGCATACACTATTAATCATACATTTACTTTAGTTAGTGGTATGTTCAGGGAAACTGAGAGATTTCCTTCATCTAATCGAAAAGATTTAAAGATTTACTCCTCAAGCCGATGGTAAGCTGACCCAGAGGTCACGCGATGACCAGAACAAGGAAACCGTCACACTCTGAAAAAACACCGTTCTGAAAAGAACCCAATACGTATTTTAATACCTAAGCTATCAACTTCAGGGAGTAGAGAAATACTGTTATATAAAAATCGAAGTTCATTAGAGTTAGGAGAGAGTGAATGGATGATTGGGCTTTTACTGGGCGGTATTCCGTAATTAAAATATAAAAATCACACAAAGAAATCTCGCTCCATGTATGCTTCTAAGAATGTACGAGATAATTATCCTTTGTAATTCGTGCTGCTGTTACTTCATTGTACTTGGCATATATTAAATTGTCACCTTTCGAGCACTGTTCATCATTCAGTTGAAAAGAAATTGAGTACGCTTGCAATTCAATCAACTCGCAACCCTAAATTAGGAAACCTTGAAACGAGATTCTGATTGGAAATTATGAGATGAGATGGTAGAAGTAGTGGTGAAATCTCGCTCGATATATCCATCTAAGAATATGCCGCATAATTAGGTTACGTAACTCGTGCTGCTGTTACTTCATTGTACTTGGCATACATTAAAAATGTCGCCTTTTGACCATTGTTCATCATTCAGTTGAAAAAAAAATGTAGTACACTTTCAACTGATCAAATTGCAACCCTGAATAAGGAAACCTTGAAACGAGATTCTGACTGGAAATGATGAGATGATAGAAATAAAGGAAGGTCGAGGTAACGACGGCGGAATTGAGAGGTGGATCATGCTTTATGCTCTGAGAGGATGATTGCTCGAACTTAGCGGAGAATTGATTAGGATATGCTCTGATTGAATCTAGAGTTGCATGTCTAAGATTCATCCCGTTTTAGGCTAGGATGGAATACGTGGGCGGAAGGAAAATGAAAAGGCGTTTGATAAGATGGAGTGAGATAGGAGAATATGGCCGAAGGGGGCTTCGAGAAGTGTGATGGAATTAGGGGTGAGAGATGGAGAGAGCAGATGCGGTTGAAAGGATGGAATCGGAGGCGAGTTAAGACGAGGGGGGAGGAGAGTGGTTGGTTTTCCTAGCCATCTTCCTCTGTTAACCCTACTTTTTCTCCCGGCGAACAAAATCTATCGCGCGGTGGTCCTGGGTTGGCGTTGCGGAAAGTTCTTCGCTCTTTAAAGGGAGAATTTTTAATCAATTAGAGGGAGAGAGAGGAAGGCGAGGCAGAAATTTTTCGTTTCATTAAGCGCGGAGCACTTGAACACTTTTCGGGCCCTGCAAAATCAGACTGGTCCATTATTTTGAGCGAGCATTGTTTTTTTAATAAGAACTTTGGCAGTAAATCTAAGGAAACTTTTTCATTTCGTTTAATTCTTAGTCTTTACGTCCTTCTGAACGTCGTTAAGGGCTGCTCACTCTCTCTTCCGCAGTGCTCGAAGAAATTCATCGGAGGAATAAATCAAAAGGCGATTCTCACTTTTTAATCCAGGAGGTGTCGTCAGAAAATGGGAGGTGAGGCTAATTACAAATCTTTTTCTTTCCATCCATTCAGTTCACAGGTATCCCGTAACTTAATTTAACCAAACCATAAAATAAACTTATTGGATGAACCTGAACAACTTAATCGCATAAAATAATCCCTAAATTTGCCTAAAAGTAAGCTTCGGATGCCCATGTTCTGGTTCCGCGATCAGAGAATCCAAAGGGATATCGAAGAATGGTCAGTTAAAAGACATTTTCGGTGGTAAAAAAAGGATCCATTCTAATATCTAATCGATAAGAGGTTAGAAAAAATCTCCAATCGCCGAATGCCGATGACCAACGGGCGCCAATTCCCCCAAAGGATCATCGGAGGCCTCGGATTACCAGTTTTCTCAGAAGACCCTAAGGGAAAAGACAGGTAAACCGCGTCCTCCGATGATCCTTTTGGGGAATTGGCCTCCGTCGGTCACCGACATTCGGCGATCGGAGATTTTTTCGAACCTCTTACTCATTACCAGCCGACTTCTATTTTCTTTTCTTTCGGCTTTATCTAATTGATATCCTTGGGATAATTTCCGATTGCAATTTGCGATACTTTTGCGTAAAAATATTTAGAATCGATAGTATCGAACTCCCAGATGACCAAGCAGCACGTTCGCATTTGGTGAAACGTCACGGGTCACGGGTTCAAGTCCCAGTGTGAGTCCGTACGTGCAAAATGACCTGAGCTGTCGAAACACTTTTAACAATACTTATACCATAGGCAGCGTCATATTGATTGTAATTGACGGCAGTTCTTATAGAGCGATATACGTAGGTGAGTACTGGTATCATTCTAATTTTCTTTCTAATTTCTTATAAAATATATGCTTACATACGTACACTTTTGCCTACACGGACGTGTACTCAAAATTTATCGTTCCAACTTCCATTTTTTAGCAATGACAGAAATGTATCTTAAACCTCAGAAACATCACAAAACAATTGAATCGTTTCCTGCAATTTGTAAGGAATATTTTCGTTAATACTAAGTTAATAATATAATGTACAATTAATTTCCTCCTTTTTCTTCGAGATATTACTTATTCAGAATCTTATCTTCAAATATTAACGCACCAAAAATAAGACAAGAAATAATAATATCAATTGAAAGAGTTTCGCATGCCTTTCTCAAAATCAGAAGCTACCCATTCTTCATTGTCTGATGAATATAAATAAACTGAAATTCCATAAATTTAAAAATATATTCATACGTTGCTGTCGGTAATTTCCTCTTGCGTCACGATGTTATTGATGTAGGCGTATGACTATTTTAACTCCACTCTATGCATAATGCATGATTTTCTTCCGTTTGGTGAATGCAGATGACTCCGAGAGACTCATCCGTATTCTATAAGTAAGCAGTAATTACCACTCGATATTCTTCATTTTTCACTCTAACGGGAAATTCAAGGCAGGAATAATAATAATATTTTCACGAAGCCACTCTGAACTGCTATTCTACTTTAAGAATAGGCTATTAGAAAGAGCGAGGAAGTTTTTCCCAAAATCACCAATGGGTACTTAAGGACTTTAACTGGAAAAAACGTAATCAGCAATTGTAATTGGAAGATTTTCTCAATGGGATTTTCGATTCATTGTTCCTTTTGCAGAACGGTATGTATTTTATCGACCGAAGCTAGTTCATCTTGCTCAAGTACATTTTCCGTTCGTTTGGGATGCAAGGTTCCTTCCCTTTGCACGTTTTTCAATCATTCGAGCTCGTATAATGAATTCCATTCACTGGCAGAGATGAAAGGACGTTCGGATCTCCTTTTGAAGCATCTTAGATATCGGGACTTCACCGATAAAATCGACAATGCCTCACTATAGTTTTACACTCCTTTACCTCATTTTTTATTCATGAATGTGAAAGCAAGTTGCCTTTCCACTACGCCTTGCAGCTCTAAGTAATTCCCGATACTTATCAGTGCGGAAAGCTAGAAATGATTTCATTAATTATGCGGGCGCCAATGAACATAACTTTAAAAAATACATTTAAAATCGCTTGAATAACAAATTTGGCTAATGGAAAACCATGATTTTCTGCCTTTTTAATGATGTGACATGAAGGACAACATGATGCAAATTTGAGGCGATTTGATGATTTTTTTTAAATGCATTCATCAGTACGGAATGGAACGGTTTGGCGCTGCCGTTTGCGCCAAAACGTATCAACCCTTATCAGTATTACCATCAAGTTCAATACCACTACTGCTTTAGAAGTATACTTTTTTTCTAAAACTTATATTTAAGAAAATCCGATGTCTCTTTTCGAGAGTATTGCAAGCTAATGATATCAAAGAAGAGACTTTGAAACTATCTACAATATTTATTTCGACGCATTGAAAAGCGAATGCTGATGAAAAATATATTATGGAAAATTACAAAGTAGGTTATTTAATACCATTACTTTCAACCAAGTCACGCCCACTCATATTGCTTTCAGCAAAGTTCTAAGCCAGAAGCGGCTCATTTTAGCGGCTTTAAGTCATCCAACATAATCAAGTAATTATTTAAATCTATGTAGTTTTTATAGAGCATCTTTCACGCTAATGTAATTTCAACTATCACCGAAATACATATTTCAATGAAAATAGGAAATAATATATAACGTCGATTATTCGTTTATTACATTGGTAATTTTAATCGTTTCCGATGATTTAAACTCTCTCTTTCTTTCACTCTACCTGCACCTTTCACAGATTTTTCACACACTTTTCTATTAGTAGATGTTTTCCCGAGTGGAAATATTAAAACTTTTTTCCACTAAGTCTTTATTTCTTACATTTTCCTTTCTATTGCACGGACTTATTTAAAATCCGAATCCATTTTATTTTTTCCTGTTACATTCTGACAAGGACGGAATGGAATTTTCTAGTCACAATTACACCCAATAAAGACATTTGTAATTTAATGTATAATCTTTCCATGCAAGTAAAATTGGTTTTAAATCTAAAATAAATCTCAGTTCGTTTCTCCTCGGTATCCGCCTATTTAGCAACTATTAATTAAAAACGTAAAATAAAAAATCCCTTATAGAATGCACTGATAGAGATAGATTTTGGTATGCATCATCGAATATTAATTGGAAAAAATTGTTCGAATCTGTGAGCCCAGCAAGCTTTCAAGAGCCATTAAAGAAAATTAAAACCGTTAGAACAACGTCAGCTCGAAAATGTCTCCTCCATAAACATGCGAGTGACCATGCGTACATAAACGTGTACGTGGAGAAGAGAGAGTGGAGCTCTATGGATTAAGTAATCAAGGCTATGTCGTCGTCCTGATAACTAATGATGATGAATGATATGACGGAGGCTCCAGATACACCGTCCTGTCGACAAGTCACAATAAGAAGCCTGTCCTATTGTCAACATTGATCAAAATTTCTTCGTCATAGCTTCGGTTTTGCCTGCTTTTTCACTGTAAAATAACAACTCTTTCAACGTGATGCATAGTC
This sequence comes from Pachydiplax longipennis, assembly GCA_036926295.1. Lineage (NCBI taxonomy): Eukaryota > Metazoa > Arthropoda > Insecta > Odonata > Libellulidae > Pachydiplax > Pachydiplax longipennis. Next base: position 28,100,067 of record JAVFKF010000012.1, read on the forward strand.
AAGGTTTTAATGAGAACACCTATATGAGTTCCATCTTTTACCCTCATTGGTTTAGGATTTTTTCCGTGCTTCAAAATCTTGTTTCACGATTTACTATCGATCTAAATTAAGGCTACATGCTAGAGCTGATTATTCATTCCAAACGCACAGAATTTCTCAATTTATGGCTCAAAAATATGTTCCCCTGCTGATCTACGAGAGCAAATAACGTAAATTTGCCGCAAAAATAGTATTAACATATGTATATATCTCACAAACATTCGCCATTTCCAGAAGCAGAATTCTTTATTACATTACAGCTGGAGAAAAGATATTATATACACATTCTCTAAAATTATGTATATCATGTATTCCTCAACAAAAAAAAATCAATTTTTAGCTATGTTACCTTAGGCAGAATTTAAAGATAAAGATTTTACACTGTAAACTTACAATATATAAGGGTGATTTTTTATTCATGTTTGTCATATGAGTGAAACGAATGTATTACTAATAACTTTTTTGCCATTCAATATAATTTATGCGAAAGAACTATCATTATTTAGGAATTATGATGGTCTAACAAATGAGTCATAATTGTAATGTGTTGATATAGTTGTAAAAAATTTATCCCATCCATTGAATTTAATTTATGGATAAACACATAAAATTTAACACATAGCACTAGGAGGATAAGAAAGGCGAACCTTATTTTAACATGGATCACCGAGAAATTTGAGAGGTTTCTCAAATAGAAATATAATTTCTCCTGATTTTGGTTAGCTCTCTAGGAGTAGATATCTTGCTTCTAAAGCTAGCGCTTAACTTTTAAACTTTTAAATAATGAATGAAAATTTAAATCACTATACCGATTCAGTCTGTTGTAAAGTTCTTCTATCGTTGGCTAGAATCTTACTCTCTATTCAAAGAATATATTTTGCATAATTTACATCTAAAATATATTTGGAAACTAATACTAATTAAATCATTCTAACACACATAATAATATTTCCTTAATTTAGCGTGATTAGTTAAATTCAAAACTAAGGTCAAATCTATGAAAATTTCAACCGTTCCTCAGAGTCACAACTTCAACAGTGATGAACGTACACCCATTAGATATTACAGGCATTCAAGAGAAAAAATTAATCACTCTAGCTCTAGCATAAAGGGAAATAAATTACAGTTCATTCAGAATAAAATGAGTCCTCTGTAAATGAAGCAGGAAATTATTAATGCCCGATTGGACTATGGACATCGTCAAATATCGTACTTCCCCTCAACGTTTATACACACTGTGCTTCTTAATTGTGCATAATTGATTCATTAATATTAACCACTGGGTTAAATTTATTCATCAGTCATTAATTTTCATAGTTTGTGTTCAGTTTGGTACGGCATTTACACAACACAAATCAAGTAACTAAAATTATTGGAATATTCAATATTCCCTTTCAAGGCTACATTAACTAAGATTTTTATGAATTTCAGTATGGTCACTTATAATCTTTACCTGTCATTAGTGCATTCGAAATGCCCACTTCATACGCATTATGACGTGTTTAATATCGTTCATTGCATTGTTTAGTTTCCATTTATTCCTATATTTATTACATTTTAGCTTGGATCTAATTTTATTAATAAATTTTAGGAACAAAGTCACTTCATGTGTCACCATGTCACTCATAGGCAATTAATTTCAGCGATATAAATTCATATTAATAAGTAATACATTAATTTTGACGCGCAATATTATAAACTGAATTTGAACTTTCAATTGTATCCCCTGACCTAGTTAAACCATAATAATTTAGATTACAGCATCAATTTTCCTCAAATGTAAGTACAAGGGTGTTTGTGAAGATGTCAAACTTACATAGCTTCCGACTCGCATGACACCTTAACACAAATTCCAGATGAAAAAATGGAAATTCTGTTCCTCAGATTACAGCTATTTGTATTTCTGCAGATTTACGGTTCCTGCATATCATCGAACTGATGTCCTCTCGAATCCAATTCTAATCTCAAAGGCTTAAAAAGATACATTTTTCGCGAAATTTACGGTTGAACAGGCTCACGTAGCGCATGTGATGAATGAATGCGGAATGAAAAGGACAGAGCGTGGATCAGTAAGAAACAGGGTTTTATGTTTGTTTGGACGCTCGGAAGGCATTGATAGGAGATGAATGACGAAACAGATGTCCGACCAAAAAAAACTGACTCAAAGGGGCGGGAAGATCCCAAAAAATGTCGAATGAATGCGACCTACAAAAGCCTTAAGAAAGATATTAAAAGCTTCAGAAGCGGAAGAAGATAAAATAAGCCACCTACGACATGGGCTAAGGCAAAGAAGCTTGAGTGGCACCGCTCGAAACGGCAACTATCGCGTATATGCATCTGAATGTGTCTCAAGTAGGTAAGGATTTGAAACCTGCGATGATTTATTGCGTGCTTTTTCCCCTCTATTTACCAATTCGTGCGATACTACATTGGGTACATTGGTGGAAAATTTCCGAATTTTTACCTCCCTCAGGGTTAGCATTAAGAAAAAGATCTGAACACGATATCGGAAAATCAGGATATTCCGGTGGAAAATGACTTCCTTTGTATAATAGATGGGGCCCTTGAATCATGGCCCTTCCGCAATGCGGAGGATTTTGGGGCCGTCAATGCCTCCGTACATAGATATAATTTAAATTTATGAGAGGGCAACCGGAACGAGATTATGCCCAAGAAGATAGACAGGTTGCACTTGATACATTGACTGCTCGAAAATTCAGAAAATGAAGGCTGCTGACAACTGACTTTTCACTTAAACCAATGAGCTTCAAACATGAGTAATTTTGAGATGGTAAGTCGGAGATAGTCTGAGTTCATCCTTCAGGAAGTCGTAAAAGAATCAGGTTAATCCCTTTCCTTCCGAAACTTCACCATCGTTATGCAAGTTTTGCGGAAACGGATGTGGGAAATTCAGTATAATTTAAGTTACTATGCTTCAGATCAATGCACACGTAAACGTATCAAAAAATCTGGACGAAACTTACAGAAGACTTACTTGAGGTGCGGTGAGGTGCGGTTACCTGAGTATCACTACGGGTTTTTGAAATTACACTTATTTACAAACATTAGTAATTATTTCAAATATAAGAATGAAAGGTAGTTATAAAAATAGAGTTTTAGGAAATTGAATGGAAGAGAAATTTTAAAAAGAATATTAATGACCTCCATTTTCATTCTTAATAACGAAAATTTTGTAACAAAAAATAATTCAATTCATATATCTCACTTTGTTTCCGCATTTTTATGTTGTAATATATTTCTTTAGCTAATTATAAAAATTGCCTTTTCTAAAACTCTACAATGCGTCCCGGATTCAGGCAATCCATAAGAATGAACGCCTGAAATCTCTCCATTAAATCTAGGTCATCACCACATGCCCATTATTCACTTCGTGTAACCAGTGAATGTAGAAATGTAGTCTGACGAAAGTGCAATCGCGCCGTAACGTAAACTTCCCTCCATTCCGATTGGAAACACTCCACATGGCCCTGACCTACGTTTACACTTTCTTTTGTCGCCACTTCAGACAAACCGGTTTAAAAGGGTTTGAATGGAGTTTCGCGATCCACCGGACCATGAAACGGCAAAGATTCGCTTGATTCGGGGTTTTTCCCTCGCCTCGCTCGCGGCAAAGTCGGTCAATTCGATTTCGTTGGCGGGCGCCGCCTTTAGTGTCGTATCGTGACCTCTTTTTCTCTTACGTTTCCATTACGTACCTTAAACTCTCGCCACACCGCTAATTCCGCGAATTTAGACCCATGAAAGAGGATTTCGAGACGTGCCAAAGCGATGTTGCTTCTCTTTCTCGCAAACAGAATGTTAGATCCGACCCGAGAAACTTCTCTGTGATTCGGGGCCTCATTCGAGATTCTGCATTTCCTCTCGCGACATGCTCTTCTATGTCGATCATATGAAATTATTCTCGCGGTAACATAATGTACTAAACTATGTCTGGGTGGTGACAAGCAGAAGCTACGTACGAAAAACAAAGTAAAAATATTTTTTAAAGTGTGAATATTTGTATTTTTTAAGAATAAAGTTGTCAACTCCTATAAATTATTCCTGAACCTCAATTCACTATTGAGAGACATTTACATAACAGAGAACCTCAATCAAAATAGATTTCTCGTTTTAATTAGAAAATGTGTACATAATTCTTAATTTTACTGTGGAAGGATTTCTGTCACTAACCTTTGTTAACTAGTTTGTTAATCTATTATTTATGAATAACATAAAACAGGAAATTTTCAATCCACAAATGATAATATAAGTGATATGTAATTTTATTTGATCATGAGGAAAAAGAAGAGAAATATTACAACTCTTGATTCTAATCTGGGAAACATATTTTTCAATGAAGGTTGACGTCAGTAAATTCCAAAATCCCAATTTAGAATTTTATACTCTTTTTAGTTTATTCAAATGTCTATTCATTACTATCACGTATGCTCCATATTCTCACACAAATATGCACAGCTTGCGAGAGTCAACCGAAAGAAATAAAAAAGACCAATGGAGCCGAGATTCGAACCGGGATCTCTCACTTTCGGTGCGGGTACTCCAGTCTACGCCATCGATTCATTAAAAACTCATGAATACTTGAAATACTTGCAAAATATCCAGCATTTTATGAATTTTAAGGGTTTATAAATATTAAGGATAAGGAAGTGGATTTCTGTCACTTGATAAATATTGGATTTGTGTAATATATTTTCATCAATGATCTTGGCTATTGAATGTATATCATGTTTTTGATCAAGGTAAGGTTTTTGCATAATGAGAAGAAACTCTCACCAAATAATATATCATGAGTTCAGAGATATGTGTACATAGACAGGCCTATGATATATTTATAAAATTTACGAAGGCGACCGAGATTTTGCGGAAATGCATAGCAAAGAGATGAAGTAATGTGCACTTTTCCACTGAAATCTTCTTTAAATTTTTGTCGGAAAATTATGCATTTTCCTCACATAATGCGTATGAATACCATAAATTACATAAATCTTCCATATTTTTGCAACCAAAGAAATTGATAATGAAATCATCTATGGAGAATAACATATTTCTCTCACTTCCAATACGTCTCATTTGAAAAAAAATCAGTCATTAAATTCAGAAGATGTATATATTTGAAGCTGAAGATGAGCAGGCATCTTCAGTTCATCAATTTTCATGACATCAATTTCAGCGAATTTATCCTGAATACCCAACATCAAGGAGAACTTCAGCTGTTGAGTACGTTCCCAGATAATGAAATTCTCCTCCGAGTCTCTAACGGTAATGCCTAAAGAGTTGCATGATTTCTTAAACTGGTTAGAACCCGGCATAACTAAGTGATTCGGCGGACTTTTCATGAGACTGGCTGTGGGTAAATTAATTTCTCGGTAAGAAACATCAAAGGGTGCTAATATTGGGATCTAAAATCATTATATCCAAATAAGACAAATTGATCTCATAGGGTCAGATATCGCGTATCATGTAAGAAAAGAAAATCAGGGGTAACGTAGTGCTATTTTTGCCAGGATTTTTAAGATAAAGTCCTGGTTGGATAGGGGTACAGCTAAAGCGTTCATATCCTACCAAGTCTTCCTCTAACAGTTCGGAAGCGAATGTTCAAGAATCTTCTTCGGGCTTCACGGAACCCTGTTAAAAGTTACCACGTTATGGGCAAGAAGACCTCTTCACTGTGTTTCATTCTCGTAAATCAATCTCCTGCTTTGATTACCTTGAAATGTTGAAATTATACCGCACTGCTCATAGTAGTACCTTTTGATCAGTACGTCTACTCTATAGTTCCTCAAAAATCTAAGATTTGGCAATAATCAACTATACTTGCAGGTTTAGCTTCGATGTAATAAGTATAATGTAATGAATCCCTCTCATGAGCGAAACGAAGTAGAGACGCGAATAAGTAAAATTTCTCCTCTCAAATGAACTATAATTATATAATTATAATGAACTATATAAACACGAATCATTAAAATGGTTCGTTTTAAACTCAGTTCATAGGCATTCTTATGATCCTTTCTCATGGAAATTTAGCACAAGTTTGACAGATACTATTTTTGAATGAATATATCATGGGACTTTGATAAGACCATTGGAGGAATAAATAAGTTAATACATTGGATGTGTAAATCTCAAACTCCGTGACTAATAAGGATTGTCAATGAAACATCCCGATGAAATAATTCTCTCCTAACAGCAATGAATATTGATAAAAATAACTCAGAATCAGATTCACAGAACAACGTGTCAAAAATAAAATGACATTTCCTAATTAAATGAAAAATGAAGAAAGAGACGTACTTTATTCCTCAATCGATAAAAGAAAACATGTTTTTCTTATATCTATCTCAGTAAAATTTGCTACGCAAGTTATAAAAGTTGATGATATGGCAATGAAGTACCGATCTGATGATTTCATGGTTTCACAACTCTCCAAGATAATAATGAAGACTTAAGATAGAAAGATGTGAATCTTCTTAACAGCTGGGAATTCATTGCTTCGTATATTTATCAAGTGATTCATTTCCAAAACAAAATATTACGAATCACTATTTTCATCAAATAATCAACTAAAAATCCACCTTTTTCATTTAATTATGATTGATACAGTAGTCCCTCATACAATAAGCTTTTAGTTCTATTCTACATCGTATGAAGAAGTGATAGTAACCGACAAAAATCAAAGAGATCTGATACTCAAAATGGAACCAAATAAATTTCAGGATATATTCTTCCACTGATTTGCCTCCTATATTGGAATTTCAAAAATACCCATCTCCAGATTGCACTTGGAATTGCCATTTGAATCTCATGTCGTTACAAAAGAAATAGCTGGAAAGAAAGCTTTCACATTGTAGTTTTCAAATAAAAATATTTAGAGCTTATCTGCAATGGGTAATTGCCCGTCTATCTACTTATACGGGTGAATTATCTGAGAATCATTCCGTTCAACTAAACTGTTATTTTTCCATTTCACAAGATAAGAATTTTTTCATCTCTTTTCCACTATTTCTTGGTCTTCAATCAAAATAATACCGCATCCTTTTTCTAGGTTTCTTTTTCGGTTCGGTATATAAATTGCCTCGATGCCACTAAAAATTGGAATGTAAATGAAGTATGTACCTAAAAAAGGATGGTGCATAGATATGCAGTACGCTTTAATGCAACTTTTGGAACGATGTAGGTACCACTTCTCCCGTTATCGTAATCCAATATCCCAGTAGCAAACCCTCACGGCATTTTTAGGGGGAAAGACATTGATCACCAATAAATATGTCCCAATAAAAGTCTAATTTCAGATTTCAGACACTAAAAATCTAATAATCTAAGTCAAGCATAATCTTTGAAAGTAAGCCTTTAAAAGCGTGAGTCTAACTGGAGAAATATTTTGACCGGAACTTATGTCACAAAATCAATGTTATCTTTGGTTTATGGCAGCGACTGTATATGTGCTACTTTAAGCGTCCATCCAACAGATATGACTTATCTCAAGTATTCGAAATTCAAAACATTCAGATCCTATCTTTAATAACAGCAGTTAGTAACTGATAGGGCCAAGTGCAACTTCGCTGTAAGATTGTGTATCACACGACTTAAGGATAAAGAGCGCATGTACTTTTAATTAAATCACTCCACGAATCTTAAGATATCCTATAAAATAACTAACCTATAATGTAAGTGTTAACTTTAATATCACCGTCTTCAAAGAAATTGATAAAAATCCAGGAAATAAAATGGAGAAATGAGAAAATAATGGTAAATCACGGTTGATCTATATCCAATCCCTTTAATTTTTAAATCTAAATGTTTAAAGGGAAAAACATCTAAAGATGGATTAAGAGAGCCTAAATATAACCGTTTCCTTCTATTACTCTCTATATAGAGATATAATATTATATAATCTAAGACAATATACACCCCGTAAATGTGTACAAAAATAATTAGTCGAGCAGCTTAAAATGCCACTTTTTTATTTAAAAATAGCAACAGAACATTTGACCAGGGAGCATTATTGAATATCGGCTGAGATTACATTATCAAGTCTTCACGAGGCCCCTATAACCATGGTTTGATGCACTAAAAATATCTTTGTTTCAAAACAAGTCTTTTTAAGGAAAATGCGAAATAAGCAGTCGCAAACGGTTTCCTTGTGGTTAAATATTGTCGACTTCCGGATCTTCGCTTTATTCAAATTCTTTATCTTTGATCTTTGAATGAGGAGGGTCTTTAGTGTAGCGCGTGCAAATATTTTGCAAGGCGAAAGGGTTAATAAACTTACGAATTCGGTCCATTCATAGCAAGTTGAGAATGAAAAAATCACCGTAATATGCTCAAGCTGTTAGGAATATCAAATTTCCTAAATATACCAAAATCCATAGAGATAAAAAAATCTACAAATAAACTCTGCGATAAAGTGCAACACTACCCTTGGATTAATTCCGCAAGAAAAAAATTACCTGAAATTCCAGGACAATGAAATGACTTTCTACAAATCCCTTCCATTCCAAAACTGAAGAACAGAGATCACATAATATTGGTTCATAAAGACGGGTAACATATATTGATTTCACTATCTTTCCTTCAACAAAATATCACGGCAATTTACAGTTGATCAATTGCTTGTGAAATAGATATTTGGTCCTTCATAAAACTTGATAATGGAAGAAATGTTCTGAAATATTCAATATAAAATGTTTAAGATTAACGTGCCTACATTATGTCACATCCTGACTCAACAATACATTTATAAATGTCACAAAAAGAATCGAAATAGCTATCATTTTCAATAAAACACCAACAAAATTGAGGTTATGTAATAACTGCGGTCCTAATTTATTTAAGTAATTGAAAATTTAATCAACCTCGCGAAGTCGAAGCAGCCAATATTTCCATTTCAACTCATATGATAAATATTTATGGGAGAAATCTGAAACTGATACCACTAATCTGGAAGTGAATGAAAACCAACGCACTATATTCAAATTTATGTTTATTCCTACATAAATTAATTTCAATTTTTTCTCATGACAAAAGTACAATAGTAGCAGAAAAATTCATTCAGCGGTTCATCATAAAAAACAATTTCAGAAAACAGCAAACCATTTTTAGCAGTAATTTGAATGCCATGTCTTGTTTCTTGATAAATGTAACTGTACGATGGAGAGGAGGAATTATAGAGAGAGAGGAATGACATCATGTACGCAATTACGCAGAGGAATAATTCTTGGTAAATGGAGGTCAACGCAAAATCGTTGAGGCATTCACAAAGATAATAGCTAAGAAATACGCTTGGTAAATGTTCTCATTATTATCTCCTTACGAATCTACAAAATTGAAAATATCAGAAAAAAAGGTGTTAAAAGGAGATAGAAATAAAATAATAATAAATATCTCCCCAATTTATTTAAAGTTGTAACATCATTACCATTAATTAACATTATTATTTAAAGGATGTTGAAACTCACGAGGTATGATGCGGAAACACCCAAAACACAGAAGTGTCTACTGTAAGACCCCTTGTTATATTCACCTATTGATAAGAGCTGCAGGGAATTCGTCGAATTTTCCGCAGCTGAAATATGTTATTTCTAGGAATTTAGATATTATCCTGCTGACAAATATTTTCGCTGGAATTTTCCTTATTATATAGGTTTAAATATTATAATTAGAATTTCGTTACTTTCTTGTTCATGAAAATTGACTAGTAGTTATTTTTATCAAAAAATCTTTTGTGTATAAATATATGTATGTATGTATACACCATAAGATATGGCAGAGATGCATGTAAGTGATTATAAGTAACAGATCCTTTTCTTTAATTTGCATGTATACTTGTTGGTAGAAATTGCATGGTATGTATTATACATGAATATAATAAATAGGTGTGTGTAGATTTAAGAGCAATATTAGCTAGATGTGTAATTGCTGTAATTTAAGAATTCAGTATTTTAATATACTAGGCAAAGCAATGATGTTAATTGTAATACACTATCATGTTATATTCATGCAATGTACTCTTATATATTAATATAAGGAATCTAGATTTGTTACACTGACATCTGATATTAGACCAAAAAGCTGTAGAGGAGAAATAGTAACAATAATAAGACATCCTAATCCTTTCCTTAGAAAGTTAAATATTTAATCAGTTATTTATTTCAGTTAATTACAAAGGTTATTGAAAAAATAAGGAAAATTACCAGCGCCCTGATTTTAAAATGGATTACAACATACGCTCCGTAGAGAAGAATGTTCTAAAATTGATCTGGATAAACAAACTATTGACGCAGAACTGAGCACTCCCTCCCGGGTTCTTAAATATACTGTTCAGATAAGGGGGAAAACGATAAGGGTCGACCTATTTTGACCAACTCAAGATTCTGTTCGTAAGCGCTGCGGGGAATATTAGATCAAGGTTAAATGCGGCTTCGGAAATAGAAAGTCAGCTGAGGAGTAGCGCTGTCATTTGTCGGCGAATCTCTCATGTGCGTGCGGCGGAGAGGGTGTATCTCTCGCATCGGTGTTATCAAGAGGCTGTGATATCAAACGGATTACATTGAAGATGGTGGGGTTCACTGAGGAATGCTTGGTGAGTCAAGGAGATTTAATATCTTATATTTGTTTCTTTGGTGATAAGGACGATAACTTCAATGGAAGTTTCCTAAGCTGTGTGAGTGGTATTTATATGTTTGTGTGAGCGAAAAGCAGGATTCTGCGGTCGCATTTCGAGTTCCTTTGTTTCCGAAATGAAACACTATATTTTGTTGCCTATATGTTTCTCACGACATTCAACGTGTTAACTGTGCGTGATTGGGACGGCAAAGATAAGTCTTCTACCGCCAACGAAGCACTTTAGTTCCGAAGGAGATTGCGGAGTACTTGCTTGTGATTCAAAGATGATAAGTAGCTCAACCTACATTATGAACTTAAACGATATGTTTCCAGTTGATGCTAAATGGAACTAATTTATAATAAAATAACAAGTAGCTCTTCGTGGGAGGTCGTGGATAGACAGGTTGTTAGCGCGTTAGACTTCAGGGAAAGTGGAACCTGATTCGATTCCCGGAGGGGCTCACGTCACCTCAATTGGTGACGTGAACACCAATACTAATACTTTCAGCAATACTACTACTAACTTTCCATTTATGTGTGAACATACTGCAACTTAATTTTGTATATATGGTTTCGTCCATAAAAACTTTTTCACCTTCTTATTTAGCATATTTTCGTTTAGTCCAGCCTTAATATGTGCGCGCTAATTGAAATTTTAAACCCAATACCAAGACGAAGATGTCAACTCGTTGACGAAACTTATTGCATTGAATATATTCCACTGTGGAAATTACTTATTGTTGATGTTTACATTTCAAGATGGGCGTTGAAGAATTCCGCCAAGGTTAAGCATATAAGTTTTATCCGTAGTCGTATTTTTATGCATAAAATTCATACTAGCTCGAGGTAAACAACAAGTATCGTATTTTAGCATACCTAATTCTCTATAGAATAGAAATAGTTATTTATTTCCTTGGATATCAAAAGCTTTGGGATAGATTTGACTAAGGATGAAGACTGAATATTAACATTGCATTCTCGAGTGCATAATAGCGTCCAACCAAAGATAATTCCCAAACGACAATCATATACGATACGCAAATGAATCTTTGTTTTCAAAATAAGAGAGCCTGCGCAATATTTTTCACACAGGAAATTTACTACTCGTTCCAAAAGCGTAAACAAGGCAGTAAAACATTTTCACAATCATAAATAGTAGGTCGTCAATTTATACACCCACATCGTGATGTAACAGGCAGCTATATGCATAGCCGAGCGAACGCCGAGAATAGGTCAAGAGCAACCACGCAACCGGTCCACTCTCAGGCATTCTTCCAGCCTTTGCCCACAAATTCCCCTCGCATTTTTTGCCGGCCCATCGCTCAAAACTGTGGAAGGTTAGTCACCGTTTTTTTCCCGTTTGGAATGAAATAAAACTTTCAGAAACCTGCGATCCCTTTTAGCAGTGCTGAAGGATCAGTAATCGCAAAACCAACTACGGGCGAGACCCTAAAAGGTTTTACCATTAATTTTACTGCTGGAAGAACTGTAACTCTCTGGGCAAGCAAGAAACTTCTCTACGCCGGAGCGGTAACTCTTAAGGAACCTAAGTTACTCACGGAAATTTATTTCTCTTAGAAGTTTCACGCATTCCCTTCGCATATGATCTCTACTTCAGGATGCGCTTTTACGTCATCTTTACCATTAGGCAAATCCGCTGAATAATAATCCACATTTTCATGCTATAAATCACGTAAGACTCTAGAAATTTGCGAACAACCTCAAGATTCGTGCGCTAATGGAAGAAATCACGTTAGATTCGGTGAACGGAGATGTATTATCGAGAGAAAGCAACTCGTTTTCTACTCCGAACTTCAGTACTTACAACTTCATTGTATGGCTTCGATATTTCACCAACTTCAAAGTTTCTGTTCACTTGAATTGGAAGACAGCCATTAAAGCCCTTAGGAACTGCTATAAAATTTCCATCCCCAAATCTAATTAACGAGTAGAATTAGCTTCCGAGTGGTATCAGTATTACTAAAATCCTTAAAAGCGCTCGCATGCATATGATGAGAGATTTTTGTGATGCCAGTAAAATTTGCAACAGCTGAAATTATATTCCCAGTCTCTGAATTTTAAATGCTTAACCCACATTTCAAATAGTTATTTTCTTTCCCATTAAATATGATTTAACTGTAATTTTAAAGCACAAAGAAGAAAATTAATCCACATTGGGCATAAGATTAGATTGATAAATCAACGCTTAATCTTTTACTATCACGTGAAAAATATTCTAATGGTATCGTGCTTCTCATAAATCGCGTGCCGTAGAAAGGAAGGCGGTTTTCGCCTCGCGTGCCAAAAGAAGTTCATGGAAATATTTTTGTCGCAAACGATACGAATTCATAATTCACAGATAACAGAATAAAGCGTTTAGGAACGAAACTCGGTTTCAGGTAGTTGACAGTCATTTTTGTTGAAGAGAACAAGTTATGGGCAGCCTTTGGCTACCTTTTCCATGCCGATGGTAAGTCAAGAAACGCGAACTGTAGTAATAAAGTCATATTCCATCAAAATGACATAAATCCAGTTTTGAGAAATATGTTGATACCTAGTTATTGACGTGCATAAAAGCTACGACAAATTCCTCCTTAACACACACCTTTCAGAAATTGTAAGGAAAGTTTTTGTGGTGGTATCTCAATTTTTTATTTAAATGTTCTTCAAAATTAATACTGCATGATACAATGATATTTGTGAAGGAAAATAACTGAATATTGTCAGGATTATCATAAATTATAATCTACAACAGTAATTGTGAGTTGTGAGTAATAACCGCCCAAAGCATTTAACAAGTTTACTAGATAATTTATCAAGTAGAAACATAGTTCGCCGTATGATAGAAGCTTTAAAATACATTAGATTTTCAGTTGCGATTATCTGAATAGAGAGAGAGAATGACATTTACGCTTGCATTGTAAAGCGACACAATTACGCTGGTACAGCTGGGATTCATTCACAAGATTCTAGCGCAATTTAATGCACACTAAATTTACGTCGGAACATTTATCATCATTCCGTTCGATAAGTAAACATCCAGAGGGAGAGATAAACAAAAGGATATACCGACGTACTTCTGTACGTTCCGTTTCGAGCATATTTTTCATCGACAGCAAGATATATCTATGCATATTTTATCTTTGTATTTATCGACCCGCATTGCTACCAGATGAGATTTAACGATGATAAATAGGGAACCATTGAAAATAATGCAAAGAAGCAGAAAAAGAAGATATTTTCGAGTAGGCACCCTTAAAAAAAACATTCGAAAGAATAATTCAAACGTATTTGCATTGAAAATGTGCTATCAATTATCCCTCCGCGGGTTCCGCAATGTGAATCTCCGAGTAGTTACGCAGTTGGTTGAGTCGTGGTTGAGGCGCGTTTGAAATGTAAATTATGGGAACGTCTTTATTTAGCAGGCACATTATTGAAATGGGCGATTTACGGTCCTCTTGCTTTCTATGGGACGACGCAGTTGCATAGTGAAACCGAAAAATGGTAATGGTGTCTAGGACACTCCGACCTTGTGCCTGATCGAAGGATTTCTGTATTCAAACTTTTCAAGGGCGTAAGGTCACCGTCTTTCACACCTTTTCCGCTGTTTGAATATGGAGACACCTACATCACTAAAACTGTTTGCCTTTACTCTCAAAAGTAAAAATCACGTTATAAATCGTTTTTCTCTTCCTCGCAGACTATTTAGATAAGTAGAGAGTTATTATCGTGCGCGCGCTAAGGTAATTTCATGCAAGAATATTTGAGAATAAAAACATCGAATGACCTCACACATCTCTCAAATATCATTAAAATATTTATAATTATAAAATATATGTATGGTGGTCGAGTAACAGTTAAGTCACGAGGTAACATCAAGCCGAAACGATTATGAAATAAAAATCCTCTATTCAACAGAGAGAGTTCTGGAAAGATTTTTATAAGATAGCAAATTTTTCATAATCAAAGGAAAAGATCGATTTCAGACTATGTCCAATGGTTTTCCAATAATAATTTTTCAATAAAAATTAGATTGACTATACTTTAAAAAGTAGCATAAAAGAGGTAAAAGTGGGTTTTTCTGCGAATTCGTAAGTGATTTTTAATAAGTACTGTAAAACATCGAGCTAATTAACACCACTGAATAAGATAAGTATAATAAACAATATTGAATATCTTCCTTCCTTATAAACTAAGGCAAATTTCTGCATATGTAAGAAAAGGATAATGACTGCGGAAGAACCCTGATTACCCTTAATTAGGTAATGACTAATGGATTAGTTTGAGCTCTCTCTAAGAATTCTGAATGAAGACGGCAGAAAACCTGGAGAACGTAAATGTCCTCAGTTTCTTCAAGTATCATTTCACGAATGTACATCTCACATTTTTTCCCGTCCCTGGAAACGTTTCTGGAAAAACCGAAAGTAGGCCACCGAATTTCTCGGCACTTGGAGATGATCGTCAGAAACCAACAATTTTTCCATCAAACTCGAAGAAAAAACTTTCCGCTGTTTAAAATAGGGCTGGAAAATTTTTTTTCGTTTCTAATATGAGTGTCATGTGGCGCTGAGGCACTTTTTCTTATCCCGTGGCGCGGTTGGCGTCGCAGTTTGACGAGAATCGCTGGTTCGCCATTACCCTGCTCCGCGAGACAGCTCGCTAGCGCTGAAATTCGCATCATGCCCCTTTAAGTATTCGTTTAATGCGAGCAAGACGTGCGTTTATTTTTCGGGAAGAGAACAGATGGTTGAAAGAGCTCTCCGAGACAGATTATACGTACACCCTCGGAGACAACCGGAGAATAATCTTGGCAGCGCTAGCATCTGGAGATAAAGTAGTTCATCGACGCTGGAGAAATGTCTCCGAGGTAAATAAGGGTCACTTGGACCCTGGCACATTCCAAGAAATTATTTAAATGCTTTGTGAATTTTGAATCCCACTGCGGACTACTTGGGAGATGAATTAATTCGCAACCGAGCGTTTTGCCTTCAGTAAGCTCTGCTAAAGTAGGAAAATGTTAAAGGGACTTGCAGAGGAAGGGTCAGATTAATTCGCAATCATCCTGCGAAGGAATGTTTTCGGAGACCCGCAAAGCGGATCGGCCGGCCAAGGAGCCAGCTTTTCAGCAATTCAGTAAATAATAAACTACATCGTTATGAATTATTAATATTTTCAACATTTAATTTTCATTTCTGGTCATGTTACCTTCTGAAGTACGTTCTTTGATTCTCTTCCTGATTATCACTGCGATGGAAAAATCTATATTTTTGCGGTGAATTAACGATTTCTGTTTTATAGAATGGACTAATAATTGTTTATAACTGTGGTGTAAGCATCGTTAGCGAAAAACTCCTCCATACTTGATGATGACGCAACCCAATGAAAATCTGATCTTCGTGTATACATTCCGCGGAAGCTGTGTTTTCTTTTTCCTTCGGTTTCTGCCTTTAAATTATGAAATTTGAGAATGAATGCAGAGATCAATTTTAGTCTTAAAAAGTTTCCGTATTATGAAAACAATAGCGACTCTAATTAAAATGTATGACGAAAAAGCACTCGAACGTTGGTTGCTATTGATTTTGAAGAGGAATGTAATATTTTCAAAATAATAAGCAAATAAATTTACGACCTCAGCTATGGAAAAATAAACCGTTAAAAAAAAAACAAATAGAAAAAAGAGAAGATACGGAACGCAGCCAAACTCAATGATTTAATGCCGGTTTAAGTGACAAAATTTCGATATTCAACATTCTCCAACAACAAGAGGTAAAAGTTTAAATGAGATTGTATCTATTTTTCAAGATTTATGTACAGATACCTCTCAAAAACGTATCAAGGGTAGATAGATGGTGAAGTTTTAATGCAGATACAAATTGGCTTATAATGAAAACAAGACATTATTTTCTGATGCATGTTCATAGATACATTTAACGGTTCATAATTCCAAAAGATTTCTCTTTTTATCTTTCAATAGCGGAGCTGTCCGCCTCTGTTAAAATAATTTATCATATTTTTGGAATTGATGATTATTTATAATAAAGACAGGTAAAGGTAATTTTCATTGAATGCTTTTGTTTATCTACTTTAAGATGAAAGAGCAACGTACTATTTGAATGCATGCCGACGAGTCGAAAAAAATAATAAAAAATGTAAAATTCAAAGTTAAAACTTAATCCCAAGTTTAAAAAACATAATTGTAAGGGAAAATTCTCCGAATGAAAACATGATGTATGTTATAGTAAAAGAAAAGTGAGCTTACTTTCTGTCCTTTTATTAATAATCTCATTAAGTAATAATCCAAGACAATGAATTGACAAAACGCAAACCCTTTTCCTAAGTTGAACCTCTCAGTGAATCCACTGTGAATTACTCGCATCTTTATAGAAACCTTCAGCTCGTCCGGAGTACAAGAAGATTTCTAGACGAATTCTTAACTCATTCCTGGGGTTTCGTACTTTGTAGCAAGGGTATATCTAGGAACTAGCTGGGTAGAAATCCAACCAAAGGAAGAACAATTTCCTCCGGAAATAATCTTCAATCAGGTTTAAAAATTCTATTTCATCGTGGTAAATGTAGAGAATGTATAGTAATCCTGGAAATGAATCAGTCTGATCTTAATCTAATCTCCTTGTAAGATCCTACGGAAATCGTTAGCACTACAAAAGAGGGATACAATGCTACTAAAGTAAAGGGGGATAAAGTACTGCTATTAAGGGAGAATGCCCCTCCTCCTGGATCAGCCATTGCTTTTATAGGTACAAATTTTACATCAAATTTATAGGTAAATCAACATTTGGATGATAATTTGGGAAGATAAAACTCAATGAAGTATGATTATCAAAATGTTAATATTACATACCCAGGCTGCTGCAGGCACACAAAACGGTACATTTTATAAATAAATAATGTAAAATATTTTAAATCCATTGCGTCCAATGGATAATCAATCTCGTATTTATTTGTAATAGAACATATTCTGCGGCGCATAAATAATCAAGTAACTTCTTTTTTGAACGCATACGGGATAGGATTTCCGAGAAAATTATTCGTGTTCTCCGTGAAAACAATTTCAAATGTTATTAATCACTTATTGCTGCACGATTATTGAGGAAAAGTGTAATGTTTAGAAGTATGATGAAAATAATGTTGAAAAGCACCGATTTAGAATTTTTAATCAATCACCGAATGGGAAATAAAAACCGAGGTTTGAAATCCATCGAGAAACTTTTTAATTTCAAATTACTCTCATCGTTTTCCAAAATAAAACCTAAAGAATTTTAGCTGACTTAATCCGTAAGTATTTTATTTGGTAACTTCCATTATCATTCCTTCCGATTCCTCTCATTCTGTACCTTTGAAAAGAAATTAACGCATTACATTTTTCTGCAAACTGATATTGCATATTGTGACACTGAGACTTCAATTCCAAATATTCCCCGCGAAATTCGATGAGAAATGATAAACCGAGATGAATATCATTAAATTATCAAGTACTCTATCTTTATAGTTGCGTTAAACCGATGTTTTTCTGACCCGGTTATAAAATGCGCCAATGTACGACCTTCTACTGGCATAAATTCGTTTACTTATAGGATTGATGAGATAATGAGAGCCTCATAAAACGTACATGAAATGAACCAGTTACGGTGCGAATTACTGGAGGCGATCATCAACACGCATCCCACACAAATTGCTGAATAACCGATGACCGACGATTCTTGTTTTTTCCACTGAACTGAGCAATGCACAGATTTTATCTTTTCTCACTGTGCCCTTTTTGAGTGATTGGATTTTAGGTACATAAAATCGGTTGTGATTCGGAGAGAAGGGGAGAGATGTGTTCTCTTGTTCGTACATGCTTGGTGTCGAATGTAAAATATCTGAACAGTGGTGGGCCATGTAATGTGAAAGAACAGAATCCCGATCAGAAGATATCATTTCGAATTAGGAGGCATCCCAGATTCGACGCAAACTTGAAATTACAAGCTCGATTATAAATCCAACAGGCAGATTCTTTATGCGGACTACTAAATCTGATTTGATCGAAACCATTTGCTCAGAGTACAAAAACCCTACAAATAAATAGAGCGCATATGACAGGCAGTACCCGTTTCTCAAAAACTTATGTGAAAAGCCCAGGCTGTAAATTTAAATACGTTGGCAAGATAAAAATCCAGCCATCAAAAACTTCTAATTTACTCATGCATCCAGGAAAGGAGATCTTGATTGGTAGAAGATAATAACAATTCATCATTCGGTGTTATGAGAGCGCTTTTGGAGAATCAAGTTTTTTTAAAATCAAGTCGATTTTAAATTTTCTTTAGCCTTTCTATAATTCAATTCGTTATTTTCTAAATGAAACTTTCAATACACTGTGGATGATAGAATTATTAGCTATTTTTAACATGTACTATAATATTTGGTATATCTTAAAGCTTTGAGTAATACTCCAATATCCTAATGCTATCAGAGTGGGTGGCAAAGGTATAGCAGTACATTAGAATGCTCCTCATCCGTTGTTGGTACATTGTTCATAATCAAGATAATTTTTGATTTAAGACCGCTTTTATCATGAAACAAACTTCTTGGAAAAATATTGTGAACAAAATCAAGTGTGGAAGCCGTCACTATGTGAAATTCCACCTCTGAAATCGAAACAAAATAATTTCAGCAAACAAAAATATTGCCTCCGAAACTCCGAAAGATTTTTTTATTCTTTACGTAAAATTTTTACCCACCCGTTCCCGTGAATCCAAATTCACGATCTAATCTCTCAAATGCGAAATTCTCAAATGTTATGTTCATGTAACTCACTTATAGTGTATTATAGTGAATTTGTGCTAAAGGTCCTTGTAAATACTGAGTTATAGATCGCGTCAAGTTCAGATGTAAGAGAAGTAGATTTAATTTCCTGAAAGAGAGACGATTTTTATAGTAATAGCTTGGCTTTCATAAGGGATGCTGTTAAGCTTTTTTATTATGCAACTAACTTTGGCTATGCATTCGTTATTTACACACCAATTAAAAATACCGTAAAAATAGCAATGGTTATAAAACCGACTTTAACGCAATAGCACGTTGGGAAAGGGTTAAATTTAGTTTTATGAGTTAAAGTTAGACTCCCTTTTTCATGAAGAATGAACCACCATGAAACCATGAATTTTAGCCCAAATGACTCGATTCGAAAAGTATAAAACACTGCGTAAATGCGTCCGAGAAATGACGAAAGAAATGTTTCGCACCGAATGACGACCGTTTGAAACAAAAATAGAATCTTATTATCCTATTCTTATTTGTGTGTGAATTCTTTGAGAGAGGATACAGTTGTCTAGCGCCAAGATACCAGGGATATTAGAAACATTTTTCAAGGAGTAGAAGATTTAGGGGTACTTGCATACATATGTATTGCGATGTTTAAATTGTCTGATCAATTACTGGCACTAGGAATCAAAATGGACGTTTTTTATTTCCTGAGACATTCAGAAGCGAAGAGCTATCCAATGGAATAGAAGCATTTATAATGTGTTGTATGCTGAGCGAGATAATTCTATTTATGTAAAATACTTTTGAATTCATATAAGCATAAAAATATCTTATTTATGTATACAAATGTGGGCGAGGTTAACTTTATAATATTACAACTTTCCGAAATCATAAAATCAAAATTAATCTTGTATTAGCAATGAAAAGTTTTTTCGTGTTGAACCTTGTAAAATAAGCATCAAAACGCAGCCATAAATTCTAACGCACGGCATTTCTTCTTCATAAATTCTAACGCAACGCAATATTCCTTTCGTTGTACCGGAATTCGAAGAGATATATTTGAAAAGAAAGATATCGATGGAAGGACGCCAAAGAATATTTCTCCAACTCCTTACATCTTATTGTTAGATCCTTATTCCCGGTGTTATATAAGAAAAACCTTTGAAGGAGCAATCAATGGAAAAGAGTTTTCGATTCAACCTTGGATTTTTAACCCTCGATATGGAACAGACTTCAGTCAGAGGAATGATGTTCACGTAATATATTGTACTCCATGAACGTGCCGTTGTCATCCGTTCTCTGATAGAAAAAAGTAAACTTTCACGGAGGGAGGAAGATAAGCACAACCTACCGCACAAAAGAAGAGGTATATTGGTTCCGAGAAGCTACGCTCTCTTCGTATTCACGAACTCTGGTTAAGTTGAACTGAAATGCCTCCGTGAGACGGGAAGTCCTACCACATCGCTGTAACCAACTCCATGTGTATACAAGCTATCACTTTATCTTATCTATTACACGCAATAGCTTCTTATTTTTATGTTTAAAGACAATCTTTAATACATAGTATAACAGAAGTTACTTCGATGGGAATAATACGAAGTTAAAGCGTCAAGTATCGACCTAAGAAAATTTCAGAAATGTGATTTCGCCGCAAGGGAATTCGTAAGATTTCAGTAATGATTAGATGAAATTTATTTACTCAAGAATTAGTGGAATATACTGGATTATGGATTGTATTAATTAGCATGTAATACCATCTTTGCATAATTTTTCCTAGGTTTGAAATACCGCATAACATTCATTAACAAAAGTTTGTAAAAATTGTAGTATTTGCAATATTTTCTTCTCAAAACCACCTCAAAAAACTCTTACTTGAAATAATTTAAAAGAGAAATTTAAGGAAATATTCACTTTAAACAAATAAATTCTCAGATTTTAAAACGAAGCTAACATTCTTCCGCGATGTTTTGAAAGATGCTGTCCTTCTGTCTTGCTGCTGATATAATTTGATGATGATGACATCATTCGCAGATTTGATATATGACTGAGTATCTCAAATATTTCCAAAGCGCGTACCGCGGATGAAAAATTGAAAATGAAAAAAATATCTTCACTACTGTTTCATACTAAAACAGCTTTTTGTGATTGAAATGGTTTCATGCTGTAATTATCCTCCATGTTGTTAAAAATTTTTTTTTATAATCTTGTAATCAAACTAACATCATTTTCATACTGTTCACGCACCACATAATCCTTTTACAAGTTCAATCGGTGGTGCACGTTGCACCGGTTGCGATCTTTTTGTATATGAAAACCGTAATAATCCCAAGTGGGTCATGTTTTGAGATAATTGAGATCTAGGATATTATAAATGCTGGTAGCTCGTATAAATTTGGTCTGAATATAACACTAACTTTTAAGAACAAGAACCGCTCTATAGAGATACCCCAATAAGAAAGAAATTCAAAGATAATGCTATTCATATAAAGATTTAAAATAAAAGGCTGTTAATGAATCAGTAGTATAAAAACGCTCCTATATTTGTCGGCGTTCGAACCAGCGCTGATGTTGCAGAATGAAAACTACATGAAGTCCGGGATTAGCGATTTTCTGAGAATCACTCAATGCGCATTTCGATAGCAATGCTATTAAACACGGAAGTCCAAGAGTAATAATGAATAACAATGAGTGATTCTCAGAAGAGCGATTATCTGAGAATTCCCGCTGCTTCAAAACCATAATATCAACGCAGGTTCGAACACCGAAAATTGCAGCTATAGGAGAGTTTTTATAATTGTAAACAAAATTGATTACTCATTTTATCTTTCCGTTACGATTTATGCATCACTTTTCTCTCCTAAATTATTTTTCAGCGGTAAGGAAATTTATTGAATTAAACATTTATATATTGAGTACATAGTTTTTAGAATAGAAAGACAACTTATGCAAATATTAATTAATGCGGAAATTATTCAATGCAGTTTTTGTGTCGTAAATATTGTTAGAAGTCGAAAATAATCACAAATAAAACGGTCTGATTTTCTAACAAGTATGTTTCGTAAATTACATCATTACATTACAAAATTCACCAAATACTTTTAAGCGATACAAGCTGTAGTTTTTGCTAACAACAGTCATCTTTTTTGTTGGAGAGACGCAATCAATGTAATCGCTTGAAAATATTGAAAGAGCTAAATTAAATAGTTCTAAGCCTCTAAGGATGTACCGCATCACCTTATCTCCCCTTTCAGTCACATTTCTTCATAATTATCTCCACTTTTCGGAATAGCCCTCATTAGTGGTGATGTTATCTTTCCACATAACCGTTTTGATTCTTAAAGTTTCTACGTTTACCGCCACCAAGTTCCTCGTTTCCTGAGTAAACTCAGGATAACTGACATATAATTTCCTTTTTTCCCAACCATCACAAGTTACTTTAGTACTATTAGAATAGCAAAATTCTTCAAACTTCCTCCAGCTCTTATGTATACATATACATATTAATCTCATGTCTTCTACACTTCATTACAATAAATTCAATACTCACATATGCATAATAATTATTATAAAATATTCATTTATATATTTGTGAATTTTAATCAATTAGATATAATTACATATATTATCATTGAGAATGGTGATATATTTTTAAAAGAAAATCAGAATATTTTTCGAAGAGATAAGCAAAGTATGTGAGATTTGGCCGTCGAGGGAAAGATAAGAATATTCACGCAAATAAATCAAAGGCGACCTTTCGACCGAGCTCTATTTTCGGGCGATCGATATTCCCAATTTCTTATCAAATAGCTGAGAATCGAATCCAGGATTGTTATTAGGACATCGAAACAAAGACTTGGCATTATTAACCATCCAGAACGAGAACTGAAAATATATTTTTGAGTATTATGAAAGCATACAATTCTAAGTACTAAAAGGAAGTATCATTCACTTTATCTTCCGATGAGGAAAATGTTTTGGAATGACACAAAGTGGTCTGATACAGCCAGATGTGGGACATGCAAATATTTTTTTTAATAAATATACTTAAATATTATTCGTCGAAAGATCAGAAATACTTTATTATGAGTTCTCCGTATTCGTGGAAATTTTCGACGGCAAAGGAGCTATTCCATATAAATATTAAATGGAAACTCGCGCAATACTATTTCCTGCTCAGAATGGATTAATTTTGAAGAAGAGAAGAACCGTGTGTTTTGAGTCAAATTCCGTGAATAGTCGAGTGGAGAAGATACACTAATCCAAAATTCAGAGAAATGAAACCATAATCAAGATATATTCTAATCCATATACGTGAACATGTTGAGATTCAGGCTGCACTATAATGTCCGAACTTTACTTTTGATCTTCAAACACATAATTGAAGTTTTAATAAAGATAGAAGTAAATCGTTACTCAGTAAGTTTGTCTGCTCAAAACCCTAGGGAATATTCATTATGGTTCCCTTACATTTCCTATACAAATAAAATATTCATTATAAATAGAAATATAATATATTTCATAAGATAGTATGAAATATTAAGTATTATGCACTAAAAATCATCTGCTCGTATACTTTATGCTTCCATGTTTCGATTAATTATAGCTTCAAGCAAGCTATCCTTTTACGGAAGTAAACTATGATTTGCCTGTCCAATATTCCTCCAAAAGTAAAGAATTATTCCACTGAAATCTTGCACACGTGCGTTTTGTAGTCTTTGAAGTTATTGCGAATTCGGTTTGATTTCTCAACTCTTATAACAAGAGTAAGTTCTTGGAACTAGCTACTTCATATACTGCATCTAATTTTAGTAGCAGGAAGTTGTTCCTCGTAGACAACCCATCAGATAGTAATTTCGTTGATATTACCGTTATTCGAGTGATGGAAGTATGTGAAGGGCATGTCATGAGCTCTATATCAAAAAGCTAAGAAAATAATCATCGGCAGAGAGTCCAAAGTGAATGAAAACTTCCCTTTAAATGACCCAGCTCATTCAGCGTGTCGACACTTTCTGCTATTTAGGATGCACTTTGATCCCAAACTGGAATCGTTCTTGCGTAATTCTGATACGCGTTGCGTGGATCATATATGCTTTTCAGCGTACGAAGAAAGTACGAACGCATCACACCTGATCCTTTTCGCCGGATTTCGGATGCTTAAAAGTGCTCTTTATAATTTTCTAAAAAAGTTGAACCTCAAATATTTTCCTAATTGTATTTACCATAGGAATCGCAAAGCTGTATAGAAAGGGACGCAAAAGTTTTTCATTACAAGGAAAAAATATAAGAACAATACGCGCTATGTGCGAACTATGATGTAAAATCAGAGATTCAATAAAATTAGGCTAGGCTACGTTGTTTCGTTGCATCATAACATTTCTATAACCTTTAAATATTTAGACAATTCTTTTACATTTGAGATCTTCTCGGATTAAAGGGTCTTTTCATTAGAAGAAGTTAAAGAAGCCCTGGTAGAATTCTACTAGAAAAATACATTTCATAGGAATAGCCGTTATCGGATACTCCGAATCCGAAATGAAACAAAGTCAGGAATGAATTAAAGAATAACAGTGTTGTAACAGTGTTAAGGGAATTAAACTCTTATTCTGAACTTAAAATGCTTAATTATATATAAAACCAACAAAATCATTCAATAAAAATTCAAATGAGGATTCTTGAGGGACGCAGCATCTTTGGTTGAGCAATTAAAGATAAAGGAGATATAAATCATCAAATAGCTTAGATCAGCTGCTAAGAAAATAAAACGGTCCAGAGCTGTAGCCAAAGTTCTCTCTGAATATAGCCCTCCGAAAAGTAACTGTTCTTCCAACGAGACTCCAAACCTATTTTCACCGAGTTTCGAAACGCAATTAGTTTCACAAACGGCACTTCCAAGATTTGCGAATGAACCCAAAAAGGCCGAATATTCGCTCCATTAAAATTTTATTTCCATTGCACTTCGAGTGCGAGACGGTGGAAGGAAGCCAAGTATTCTAAAAGGGATAAGCATCTTACAACTCACGGAAGAAATAAAACGAGGGAAGCGGAATGAAGGCAGCACCTGGACTTCCCTCCGGATGGAGAAATGCCTGCGGTTCTAATTAACTATATCCAGGATTTTATGACCTCTCGTGTCCACCTCTCACGGCCTTAACGAGGTTCTAAGTAGGGATTCGCAGATCCATCCCTTCTTTAGAAAAAGGAATTATGGAAGACGAAGATTAATTTCCTCGAAGCCACTCGAGCAATAAGTCCGGCCGCCCTCCAAGCCGAATCTCGTACCGAATTTCATCATTTTTCTCCCATTTTCATCCCCCTTACTTCCGACGTCCAGAAATGTAAATTATTTGATTTTCCTTCCGAAAAATCCGCCGTCCTAGGCTTTCTAAAACGCCTCTAAAAGGTCTTACAAAACCGGACGGAAATTGAAGAGACAAGAGCAAGCGTGGCTGTCAACCCGCATGGGAGGGCACTTCCGACTTATCTCCTGCAAGAATGGCTCCAACTTCGCAACTCCTCGCCTCATCAAAGCGTACCTCTTCTAGTGGGACTTAGCGGCACAACTTCACCCCAAGGTATACAAAGATCTTTCGCCCACTGTTTCGGTTGAAAGCGAGGCCGAATGAAGACGCACCTCTTTTCCTCATCTTCATCCCATTGCCGTATGTGTAAGCCACAAAGCGCGCATTCCTCGTGTAAAGTAATCGGACTCCGAAAACAGCCGTTTCTTTTTGAGGAAATAAATTTGATGTCTTCTAAAAAAAGTGTAAGCACTAAAGTGAGGATGAAGGTTAGGTCAAATGAAGGAATAAATTTGTGATAAAAATTTAAGTGTCACCTTGTCCGCTACAAAGTTCTACTAACTGCCGTCTTAGATAATTGAGCCACAAAAAATTTGAGAAATAGTTCTAGCAGGAAGTATATATTTCTAAAGACAAATTCTCATTACTATTTGAACATCATAGTAATTATGGTACTCATTTTTATCAGGTGGAGAATTTTTTAGGATAAACTCTACGGAGGCGGCCGAGATTTTGTGAAAGTGGGTACTAAACTAATTAGTTAAAAACGATTCATATTTTGGTGGGAATAGTATATCATCACTCTGTTCTATGGTTGCCTTTTCACCGTTGGTTTTCATAGTTTCGTCCACAGCTTCTCTTCGTTTTATATCCCATTGTTTTTTCCAATCGACTCATGAACCATAATAATACACTACACCTTGGCATTTTATACGGTAGGAGTGAGAGAATACTCAACATTATATAATATAAAACACTTTAAAGAGTAAGCCGAACAATATTGATCACAATTAACTTGATCAACAGCATTGTTAGAATAGTTTTATGCTGAGTGTCAGAGTTTCAAGTTCATGTCAATAGTTTCAAGCATTACTTAACATCTAAGTTTTAATAAGTTCTCACCTATGACGAATAGTTTTATAGTCTACTATTACGGAGGGTATATTCATTCAAAAAATACGATAGAAACTTTATTATTCACGCCGCAGGGAAAAATTTGCTTTTGTAAGGAAACGGCAGGTATGAAATAAATAAGCCCTTGGGTACCCTCCGGACCGTTTCTTGGGGAACAGAGGTGCTCATTAGCCTCTGCCTACCCACACTATAATTCAGATTTTGGGAATGGCGTTAGATAACGGAGGATCATCTCGTCACATTCATTTGGAAGGGTTTTGCTCGCCGGGAGAGGGTGTCATCTACGTGCCCCCAAAAAAGGGGTGTGATTTGAATCTCCATGGTGCGCTTCCCACTCACCTCCTCTCCTCCTCCCGCGGCTTTCCTTCTTCTTCTGGTGCCTCCGAGGAGGAATGCTTCGACGGAGATGCACACATTGGCACTTGTTGCACTCAATCACGCCTCGCACCCGTCGCTACCGACTGCATCCAGCGTTAGCGACTCGCGTGCTCTACGCGTGACCTTTGACCGCGGCAGGCGGAAGTGTGTCGAAAAGAGAGAGAGAGAGGAAATTACTAAATTAAATCGCCCCACTGGTTGACAATACCCAGTCACTTGAAGCAC
Organism: Pachydiplax longipennis; assembly: GCA_036926295.1. Lineage (NCBI taxonomy): Eukaryota > Metazoa > Arthropoda > Insecta > Odonata > Libellulidae > Pachydiplax > Pachydiplax longipennis. The sequence goes on from JAVFKF010000012.1 coordinate 28,127,528, forward strand.
CCGGCTGCAAAATCAATCCCCCGCAGGTCCTTCCGGGGACGCCGCCACCCTCTCTAACCACTAACTCGGTCCACGAGGAAACACTCGTGCAAAAGATCCTCCCCAAAAAGGGGCACTCACAAAATTCCTTCCGATTTGCAAGGCAAAGCAACCCTTTTTACGACGTACTCTCTTTTATATTCACCCTTTATACGGAGCCACTCGCGGAACCGTCCACCGCCTTACTGAGTCCGTGGCGAGTCCTCGGCGGAATGGAAGAAACGGCCTTATCGTCCTGAGCGCGGTCTCTCCCTTTTTCTCAGGAAACCTAACCGTTTCCTTCTTTCGGCAGCTTCCTCTAATAAAGTCCCCGCACTGTCGAACTGAGTGCGAAATGGATGCACGGGTGAATAAAAGTGGAAGAGTCGGTCAGTAATGGAGAGAGGCAGATGGGAAGGGGAGGAAGAAAGGGGAAATGAAAAGAGATAAGGAATGGAAGGGATATGAGGAAGCGTCTATGTTGACGGAAAAGGATCTTTCTCTCTCCGGAGGCGTAAAGTATATTTTTGGCCGAAATGGAGAGTTAATCTAACCGGACTACTGGACGCGGGGAAGATAACGGCTTCAGATCAATCAACCTGAGTCGTGATACGTTCGGAACGGAAAATACGGAAGCGGAAATTGCGGGGAAAGGGAGGGGAAGGAAATGGAGAGCGGAGGAAAATATGTAACCACAACGAGTGGAGATAATCTCACCGAAAATAAACGTCGCGCGAAATCGAGTGCGCGCGGAAAACAATCACGCGCGTTAAGGAAGAGAAAGGGCGGGATCTCCCTCCCTCATCACACACTCCCCGATGAGCGTCTCCGGAGCGTTAATGAGGAAGGATGCTGCTTGGGGTAAATGGGCAGAGGAATCGGTCGGTGGGCGTGGCGGCGAACGAACGGAAGCTGGTGTTTGTGTGTGCGATGCACTGAGAGGGCGCTAAAGCCGAGATTCGGGAGTAGGCGCGCTCGGGACCGCTGGCGGAGCGCAACTGTTGAATCGAGAGCAAGAGAGCGGCGGAGACGCACGGAGGGAGAAAGGGGAGGGAGGAGAAAGGGTAAATGGTTGCCGTGGGGATAAGGGTAGGGGAGGAAGAGACAAAGAGGAATTAGGATAAACAAACGAGGGAAGAAAGTGGGTAATGGAGGGCGGAAAATGGACGGAGAGTGGAATGGGGAAGATGATAACATTGCGTCTTTATTCGGGGAGGATCGCGATTCGAAATACTCCCTCCCGAGCCATCTTCGTGGACAAAGAAAATATATCATGAGGTCGAAAATAAAGAAAAATTTTCTTGAATTTTGGAAGAAATGAGTTTATACCAAAAAAAATTTTAATCCGGAAAAGTAGGGAGGAGAAACTTGGTATATCAATAGATAATAAAGCCCATTCATCGAAGAATCATAGAAAAGCACGAAATACAGGGTAACAAAACAATGAAATACATTTGAAGGAAAGAGTGAATCGGAATGTTGAGAGAGAATCTATTCTGAAGATTATAAAATAAGCCATAAAATATAGTAGAGAAATTCTATGGAGACGATGGAATATTGCTAATAACACAGTTACATCACAAAAGGAATTGAACCTATATAATTAATAATAATAAATATCATCGAGGAATAATTTCGAGTGTAATTAAAGTAAAACACTCATAAGAAATACATAATAAAATTAATTAAAAATTAATTAGTATAAAGAATAATTTACTGCACTTCTCTGTAAGATATAAGTACATAATTACAGGTTTCAAGAAAAGCCTAATTGGTTCTGATAGTTCATCTTCGCTTTTACAACAGTATTCTGGGTTTGAATCTAGACGACATGAAAAAACTCTCTTAAGAAATGTACGTAAGGTTCATTTACATCTGTTGCAGGGTTCGTGTCTATTAAAAATTTAAATTATATGAATTTGAAATCTAGATATATATTAAAGGAGAGATAAAGTATAAATATTCTGATTCTCCAAGTAAAATGTAATTTCCTGTTAGATTATGCGAGAATTATGACAAAATAGAGGAAAAATGTGAAATTTGTGGTTGTAAACAACCCGTTTCTCTAACGACCAAGACGAATGTTGAATATCATATATCGATACCGATATCATGTATTCTCTCATAAGAACACTCGAGGAATTCATGCTCACTGAGAAATATATTAAAGTATTATAGATTTACGATTCCCACATTTTCGATTACAAGCATCGTATACATACCAAAATAGATGTATATTTTTAAATAAGACAAAGTTCAGTCATATTTTACGGGGGAGTTCACAGGCGAAAATGTGATCATCAGAAAGAGAAAGGAACGAATGGAAAGATGAACCAACGAGAGCAACCGAGTGTCGAGACAAAGGAAATGCAAGAAAGATCAGAAGAGTTAAAGTATATTTGAAGAGCTGAGATGATATGAGAAGATAGCCCAGGAGCGGGAAATTGGAGTTGAAGCGGAGAAACTCCTGTATCGGGAATTGAGGAGGATAGGATTTCAAAAAACAAAATGGAAGGATAATGGAAGCGGAGAAAAACCGAGACCGAGAAAGTGGATTGGAAACAAGGGATGGATGTTAAAGGAAATAAAGGCTCAATAAGAGGAGGAAAAAGAGCGGCAGGAAAAGGCGTAAAAGCCGAGCGAATACGGGAGGGACGAAGTAAACAATGCGGAGCGAGTAAAGGAGTCAGTTATAATAAAGAAGCCACCGTAGGGGGGAACGTGGAAAATAGATGATAATGGGAAAATGCGGAAGGGGAGAGAAAGGTGAACAAGGCAGAGTACTCGTCACAGGGGAATGCAGGAGAGGGGTCGATGGATGGAAGAATGAAGGATGCAGGAGGAGGCGTGGGAGGGAAGGAGAAAGTGTAGAGGGGAGGGAGAGATGAATGGAGAGCAAGGGGGAAGAGAGAGATGGACCAGGGAGGGGGTAATGGCGAGGAGCGCAGTAGCTGAAGAGAGGAGCCGGTTAAAGGAAAATGAAGTTGGATTGAGTGGGTTTGGGAGAAAGGTGAGAGATTCCAAGGGAAGAAGGAGAGATAAGAGAATGAGATGCAGAGGGAAGAAGACGCCTCGAGTGTGAGAGAAAGAGTGGGGATAAGTGGATGAGAAAAAGAAGGCGAGTGATACTAAATAGATGGAACGTGAAAAATGAAACCACTTTATTCGGGGCCCGAAAAGTCCACCTTTGAGCTTAACTTTCGTCGAGTCTTTTACGGCTGGAGGCAAATCGTGGACACGCGGATGCATAAGTGGGAGAAATAGATAATGGGATTGGGGTTGAAATAGAAAATCATCGGGAGAGGGGAGCAATACTTTTGGAGAGAGAATTTGTTGGCATTGGTGGATGCGCAGAAGGAGAGGGATATCTGTTGTCGAAGGGCGTGGTAGTGTTGGTGCGGTGGGCGTCGAATCGGCTTCGGAGGGTACCGTCGGAAGGGACGAAAAACTTGCACGCTGATTCACTCTTCACTTTTATTGTTTTAATCGTCGTCCAGAGGATGAAATACGATCTTCGGAAAGCAGCGAGATTAAGATGAACCGAGCTGCGAAAGAGTGAGCTTTACTTTTTTCCCCGCTGTGTTTCCGCGTCGGTATTTTAAGTGAACTGGAGACAGCTATGCCGTATCGATGGACCATTATCTTGATGCACAAAAATATTAAGAGAGTAAAGATGAGAGTAAAATCATGTGTTCTGATGATTGGTTAATAAACGTTTAAATATAGTCAAAAAACAAAGCTGATTAAATACATTGATAAATATCAATAAAATAAATAAATATGAATAAGATGAATCGTTTCATCTTTAAAGTTATACAGTAACATGTTTAGATGAATTTGCTTTGTCGTAAATAATTATAGTGATGATTTGCGAGTAAGAAAGTCTTCTTTCAGGAATGAAAGCAGAAGGGATGCTTTCATTAAAAAATCGAATGAGAATATGACTTAAACTTATAAATATCTTATATCTTATTTTAAATCAGGTGTAGGAAAGCTCAACTTGTAAGAAGGAACTATACTAAAGGAATTTGTATTCTACTAAACTACTAAACGAATTCTGTATTCGTTAGTTCAAAACAGTTGATAAGTTTAATTCCTGCTGAGGAAACTCCAATATTTATTTAACAAGAGGACTAAGGTCGACAACCTCCGTTTCATTTTTACTTTATTCCACTAGTTTATCGTTGATATACATTAAATTTTGATTTGCCATAGAAGATTCTGTACAGAAGGTATTCTTTTTCGACGAATATAATTTTAATTGCCTTTTATAGTAGATGTGTAAAGTGTATTAATGTACACACAGCTGTATAAAATGTATTACAAAAACGTAACAAGCCCAAAATAAGACATTTTATTTGTAATGTTCTGAATTATAATTTAATCAAGATAGGAAGCTGTCACGAAATGAAGAATCGGCATCGTACAGAATGAGTAAACATAAACAGGATTTAGCCTCAATGCGGCGATTGAATTGAAATCAGCGCTAATACGCATCATTACATCTCCCGCACAATTAGGATATTCCGCCATTAAAATCAAGAGTGTTACTTTCAGAGATTACCTTACTCTCCAACGTCTTTCCTATTACAACAGCGAATCAATATTTGTCTAATTTGGAAGAGGTGGAGGGTTTAAGCTATTCATTGGATTCGAAGACGGATGTCAGGATATAAATTATTTTTCATAAAAATAATACGTCTATTTTCCTGTACATGCGAGGTGATAAAAAAACAAATTTAAATTATTAAATTAGTGTTTCGTGTCGATGCTTTATTTCTTTCGAAGAGTATTCGTGATTCACCGTTCCTCAACGTTTTGACCAGCACTTGAACCCAAGTCTCCCACTTTCCTGGCAGGTATTCTAACCTACCTAACTACCATGCCAAGGCATTCCCACCCTGCGCTCTACATAAAGGCGCCAACCACCATCAGAGGTCAGCACCGACTCACAAAGCGATGTGATATGGTCCCTTTGGTTTTGAAGCCGCACTGCTACAGAGCAAAGTGACACCTATCCTTATTCCCTCATTGTTTTCATAAAAGTTTAAGGAAGTCTGTCTGTTGATATCGGATATCGATTTTCTCGCATGGATTCCGCACAATTTAAAGTTTATACTTCACATCCTGATAAAATTTAAATCTATAAGCCTATGGAAAAATCATTTGCAGCAGCATATACTTATGATTTCAAGGCAACAGCAATTGATAGTATAGCTTTCTATGCCCTCTGGTTATTAACATCCTTAAACAATGAATTGGTCAATGCTTGGTTTTATAAGAATTTGTAGACTTCATGCAAGAATGGTTACCGTAATTATCGGAAGAAAGGGACTTTTATTCTCCTTGAAAATCTGTGATCTTTTGTAAGAGGGCGAAATCAGAGTAACAGCAATATTCTTTGGGAGTTTTATTTCCTTTTTAATCCATCAAATGAACTCTGAAGGAATCAATAGCGCAATTTTCAGGAAGTCGAAAATCTCCGACAATGGTTTTCTAACACTAATTAATAATGTTCATCTACCTGGTATGGGTTAAACCAAGGATCTCTTTAGTAAGTTTACTATTGATTTCAAATTTTCTCATCGCCTCCGTATACTATTTTATTTTAGAATCTTTTTAAACTGCGCATGAAGATTTCTAGTTATACAAATATTTTCCATTCATAATTCATAAGAAAATTTAGATTACGTGTATACCAAAGTCCAAACAGAATACCGTCTACGAAGAATCTTCTAAAGCAAATAAAATTTTATTTTTATTCACAATCAACTGACGGAATAAAGGCAAAATAAAAGAGAAAGCGATGAAAAGTTAGTGAGCTAAGAATGAATCGGAAGCTACAGCCCTTAGTCCTCTTGTAGAGTAAATATCGGAGTTTCCTCGATTGATGATATGTATTTACATTTTTTGTTTGCTTAGGAGAAGAATAGACCAATACATAACGTTCTTCGCAGTCATCAATAATAGAGTAATAAGTAAATTCTAAAACTTCGCTGAGAATATAAACTATCCAATTCTCAGATTTCGACCGGAGTTTGATAAAATAGATAGTCCAAAAATAAAAAGTCAAGCGGCATAATTTATTCAAATCCCTGAAAATAAATTAAACATAATCTATTCGTCAGTAATGCAAGGTTTATCCGGACCAAAAAATCTCGAGAGGTTCCCTTCAATCGTTCACTATTCGCAGAATTGATATCACAGTGTAATATAATGGTTTAGTCCTGAGGCATGCTAAATATTGCAGCGCTTAAAGGATCAATATCATTAAATTAAAAGTCTCGGTGCCTTGAAAGCGGATCGTTGCATTCTTTCGTGGAAATTGCGGCTTTGAGATTAATATCTACATAAAAATTCTTCCTGGAACCATTAATATTACTATAATAATTGTAGAATACTTTGAATTGTTTTGGGTGTAGAGAAAGAGAATATATGAAAGAATTTGAAATTTCAGAAATTATCATAATCACGCTTAAGACGATTTTCAGAGATCAGATGAAAATCGTGCTACAAACGAGATAACATTTTTACGGAGATATGACAAATTTTTATTTTTGCATGTTGTAAAAACAAAATGGAAGTGTGTTTTTGCCTCTTTAAATTTAAATAAGTTCCTTAGTCTGTAAAACAAATAGTAATATTGTTTAGTTTCTTAATTTTCTATAGCTAAAGCTGGTAAAATTGGAGTGTCTGAAAACTATTGCTATGCAAGAGTGGATACATTTTTCTCATATTTTTGAAGAATGGTGATCTTTGGCACCAAAAGCACCTTCATTTTGATATTTTATTTGGGACACTTTCACTATACAGTTAAGCAATTATGTACCGGATGAATTAATAATACATATCCAATAATAATAATAATTCAATAAATAATATCAAAAAATAATAGTATTTATCTAGTTATTCGTTATCAATCCTTAAATACAAATAAAGATAAATAACGAATTTTTAACTGCAATGGTGAGAGACTCAAAGATCATCCCTCCAACTCTACGATCGACAGCCCACCAAACATTGCAACGACACTGGTTTATTCTATATGTTGACAGTCTGAGTTTGCGAGGAAAGAAAACATCGCCAAACGACTTTTTAATTACTTTTAACCCCTGAGACCTTAGCAGAGGGGGAGACCGCCCTTAGCGGCGCCTTTTTCAACAACAGTGGTCCGGAAACCTGGATAAGTTACCAAAAATGGGATAAAAATGATAACATCGGTGGTAATGAGGGCAATATAAACAAAAAATTAAAAAACTTTCATGCATAATAATTCAATTCGGGCTGAAATCCCATCGTCATTTTCTTACGCGTGATTACCCTTTTGCTGTCAGCCTCCATAAGGTGGTATATGCGAAAAGTACCAAAAATGAACTACTGCGAGAAATAGCTAAGAGTTTTCTGTTAGATGACTAAAAAAATATAATGTGATCCTTGTGAGTATTTTTATAAAGATGAATAAGCCACGGAGATAGGGAAAGCCTTCTCGTAATTCGCAGAGACAAATTCGTATGGTCCGTTCACGATATCTTTGCAGCTGAGATGACGTAAAAAGATACCGTGAGAGATTTCTTGGGCCGAGATTAGTGGGGCAAATGGTGGCAGAAATGTCTTCGGACGTTCTCTGGCTTTGTGACACTTGGTGACACCTATGACATCTTCAAGAAAAGTCGCCTAAATCGTTATCTTTATCCCACGAATGGAATACGTCGGGAGCATTGGCTCTGGGAGAAAAAGGGCCCTACGAAGATTTGCTTCTCACACCCTTATATCGTGCTCATATTATGCACTATGCCGATTATTCTATCAATCCGTGGGAAAATAGGCATTTAACGTAGTCACGCTGCCTCAGTCTTTCGCATCCTGTTGGGATTGTCACACGTTTCCTCGGTTTGCTGCGTGAACGTTTCTCCATAGTGTGCTAGTGATAGAGCAGTCGACAAAAAAGGTCTACCATCGGTAAGTCCTTTTTTCATTGCATACTTTCATCACTGCTCGAAGGATGAATTTTTATAACTACATATGACCAAAAGTTATATAAGCTATTACGGTCAAATATGTTTTTCATGCACTCATTCCAAGATACGAATTCGTTACCTTTTCACTTGTGTGAAATTTCGATTGATTTTGAAAAATTATAAAACTACGGAATTGATATCCAAACTTTTAGAAGACAAGTAAGGTGAGTAGGGAGAAGATGCCAAACGGGGGAATACGCTCAAATCGTTTTAATTCGCGTTTTTGACTTTCGAGGTCAATAGTATACAGTCATTCATCATTTTGAGGACGATGTCTGTCAAGTTGATAAGTGTTTGATGTGCTCTTAGGGATTAATACTCTTATAGAAGAGAAAATATAGTAAAGCATATGATAGGAAACTTAAAGCTTTCGAAAGGAATATACTAATTGTAAGAAGAATTTTTGAAACAGTATTGGACGGAGGTGCATGTAGAACCGAAATAAATGCAGCATAAACTAAATGAGCTTATCATATGAAATACTATATTGCACTTTATAAAATCTCAAAGAATCCTACGGTTGTGCCATAATGCTTGCATGGAAGACATTAGAACGACAAAGAGATAGAAGTAGATCGAGAAGGAGACCTAGGAGAGTTGATGTCGCAGATGTACAAAGACAATATATAGCGAACAGAAAAGAACTAGCAATAGATAATAAAAACGGAATATCGTGTTTTAACTTCAGATGGAATTTCTAATCAAAGAAGATAAAACAAACATAAAGTTAAGCAAATTATGAATGCAAATCAGCTCCTAGAAAATTGTAAGCCGGACCTAATCTATGGATAGCAATTGAAAAATACGATTTTGAAAATGCAAAAATCAGGTAACTGCCTTGCTATTATCCTTGTTTCTAACAACTCTGCAACAGAATAATCGCTGTAATTGGAGCTTACTTAGCTATAAGCGTAAGCTCCTGAAATAGACTCTCCTATCAAGAGACTTGGAAATGTATCTCTACAATAAGCTCATTAGAACAGCGGTGACTTATGGATCAGAAGTATGGATGTGGCAGTTGCAAATGAAAATGGATTGCAGAACGAAAATTAGTACTAAGGATTTACAGCCCTTTGGGAGCAGACACAACATGGATAATAGGAAACTGCAGAAATAGATCATTCTATTCAGAAATTCTCACAGGAGAAGACGTGATTGGATCTATTCTTAGAGTTTGGCACGTTTAGACCATGTTGAAGAGATGAATGAGGAAAGAGTACTCGAATAATGCTGTACGAGGATCAAGAGGAGAGGTAGACCAGGAACGTATACAAGACGTAGGGGAAGACCTTAAGACCAAGGGGGTTGTTAGATGGTGAGAGAAATTGCAGAACGGGGAGGAACGGACGAGCGTTCTGAGAGGGGCTAAAGCCCACACAGGGCTGTAGTGCCCTAAAAAGAGAAATATTTCCTTGTATCACCACTAGTACGAAGGAGGTTTTAAGACTCCTAAGCAATATATCGCATTCTATCTGTTACTCCATCTAAAATGTGTGTATTACTTTGATTCAAAACTTGCGGAGTCTTGGGAAAAAGCGCCTACCCCTCAATTAGTCCGGTGGATAGGTTCCGCAAAAGGTGTTCAAATCATTTGATGACTGACATTTTAATTTTAAATAAAAGGATACCTTTCAAAATACAGTAAACCCTTTTTAAAACACTCCCGGTTAAGACAATATCCCGTGTAATACGCGCTTTTCTAGCGGTTTTTCTTTTCACACGAAATACGCAGTAAAAATACCACTTTTGCCGATCGTCCGCCGCTTTTGATAGACCAAAACTTGTTTAAACTGCTTTCGCTCCTCTCTTGAGTCCTTTTTTCTAACATCTTTAACTGTCTATTTCGTAAAATATTGTTTAAACATAGAGCGCATATGGCAGAAATGAGTTAAATAAGGAAGGCGCTTTTTAGTTCGAGAAGCTGATCTTTCTCAAAAATATGGGTTATTTTTCTACATAAATCTAATCTTTAGCTGAGTTAAATAAAGCAAACTAAAGGAAATACCTATTAGTTTTAAAATGTAGGGAACTTATTTAAAAATTAAGGGATAAAATGGCTTCCTTGTTTTTTTCCTGGTGGGAAAAGATAAAGCATCCTCATACCTTGGTCATGACGCAAGTGGGTTTTACTGCAGTTTGCTAGGTTGTGCAATGAAATGTTTCTGATCTTTATTTCAGGTTATTTACGAATATTTGTGAATTACTTGACATGAACTCGTGATTAAATGAAGCAACGAGAAAAATAAAAAGAACGAAATCGATTATAACAGTCTATTACGAATCTGCACCACCTTCTATTACAGGGTTATTATTTTTCTTCTTTATATGAATTTCGTCATCGCCATTGTTGCTGTTTTCTTCGACGTAATGAATTTTTTCGAGTTTATTTTCTGCTGATTTTAACATCGATAAAAAAGCGGTACGGCGGGTAAAAACAAATAAATTACATGTGCTTTTTATCGTTCATGCATATGTATTTAACGGAATCGAAATTTGAATCGAAACTTTACTACAAGAGATATTACCGCAATCGCTGCCCGTACAAAACCGAAATCGCACTAATCAGGTACAGAACAAATCGAGGGTTCGGTGCAGCTATGCTTTATACTGCACACCACTGATTCGTAGCCATAGTACGTGGGCGCACAGGAATATATAGGCACCAATTTCGGTAGTGAATTAAGGAAATATCAGTAGATTCATCTCTGAAACAGTTAACAAGGAACTGAAAATAAATGGATTATCAAAGCTAATTACGAACATTTATGGGCAATGTAAAAACCCTTTTGATTCCTTGCACACTCCATCGAGTGAATTATTAACATTTAATATTGTAAAAACACATCGAAATTTCCTATATAAACTCAAAATTTTCATCAAAGTCGAATGACTGTAAGCACCGAGACTATGGAAACGATATTCCATTGTTTTTGGAATTGATTTTTCTGTCACAACAAAGGGGGCACATAAAACAGAATACGAGTATGACCGCCTGGGGCTCTCGGTTACGTCCGCCGACGAATGACTGAAAAATTACACGATTGCAGGATACGCTAATCCAAAAATATCGCATAGAGAGACCCGATGGGATAATTCCTAAGCTTGGACCTTAAAGTGGAAGGGATGTACGAGGAGGGGAGCCTAATATAATCGATGTAAAGTAGGTCGTATAGAAGATTTAAGCCACACTTTCCGCGGAATTAAAGAAGTAGCAGTCAAAGTACATGCATCTCCGAGTATGTAGGTGAGTAGAGCCAAATCCTGCATGAAAATCTCTTATGGTTCGGTAAACTTCTCTCCATGGATCATGGGAGAAATCCCTTTAGGTACTCGGATCAACACTTAAGCGACCACCATGTACTTCCTTCTCGTCACACACACACGGTAATCTAAAGCGCAATATAACCGTATTCGTACCTCGTAAGGTCTTATCGACTCTAGTATGCAGGGCGGAATTCCGCCACCAAGAAGTTTTTGTCTTCCTTATCTCGGAGATTCGGAGCCTGGAAACCATTTCGGCGAGGATTTTTTTCTCTGGAAGATTACCTTATCGAGTTTCTCTAAAGATGGATATCTATTTGGCGATGGAGCCGGTGCTCATTCGAAGAATTCACGAGGGCTGAATACACATAGACCCTGAATAACGGAGTGGGTACGATCTCGAAAATGTTCCCATAAAATGATAATGTGCAAATGGAAATCGCTTAGAGTCGCGTTCTATTTGCATATTATGCATTCGACATGAAAACAATTATCCCTGCCTCCCATTTCAATAGCTCGAGCTGATACTCAACCGTTTACAACATTTTAAATCATTCATTTTTTATCCCAAGGGACATCTTCCAAATACATGTATTAACAATCCTGATGAATTCGTCTTCCACATCTCGGCAGACGTACGTAGAAAATTTCTGCTAAGTATTCTTATATTTTTTATGAAATGCATTCCAGTATTGACGACCACCTTCATATTATCTAACAACTTTTGTCTTCGTCTTCTCCCCCCTCTACAATATTCATTCAAAAATACGTGAAACTAAAGCTATTATTCCAAGTTCTTAGGCACCCTTCTGATGCCCTCTGATTATTCATCTTTGTGTAGAATCCATTTACGCCATACGAAACTTAAGAGCACAAGTAGAGCCAATGTTGAGAAAAACGCAGTATATAAAATTTACGGTAAATTTCTTCTTTAAAGAGATGGGTAAGGGTGCGATACCTTATACGGATCCTACAGTGTTCAATTAAATTCGCTCTATTGTGCTCACTTAAAGTGAAGTTTGTACGTTCAAAGTTCCACTACAGTGAAACCTTGACTTACGAATTTAATTCTTTCGTCCGTTTAATTTAATTAGAAGTTCATATCTCTAAACCCTGTTTTCAATTTTATTTTATTGTAAATTAATTCGATTTTTCTTTGAAATTTTGAAAAGAATATATTTTATACAATAATACAATCATTTTCTTTCTTCAGATTCTTAGTTTTACACGATTAAAATATTTCCTACCTAATTTCACATACAGAATGGTAGGAACATCGGCTTAAATATTGTCAATAAAATGAACACGAGATAAGTCTGCGAGGGCATCCTCTCAGCAAGAGCTATGTATCTTGTCATTTTTAATCAAAGAAAATCTCGTGCACTTGTGGTATTTTTTGAGTTTTCAAGTAGAGAAGGATTAAGGTAATGCTGCCAAATTGTCTAATGTTGTCAAATTGTGTCTATCGTTGTGAATTTTGTCAAATTAGATAAAACGTTGCTTTTCAAGAGCATCATGGTTCGTATTTCGAAATTGAGTTATAACATAACTGAGTATGAAAAAAGTTCGGATGTTGAGCCGTTCGTAAGACGAGGCATCACTGTATGTGTAAAAGAAAGGTTTGCAGTCTAATATTACTATACATAAAATCCTCTGATAATAGAGTATTAATGAACTTCATCACAAACAAGTTCAAAAATCAAGCATTATCACTCAATACCCTCTGGCATTCTGGAAGAGAGGGATTTAAATTGAGCCGTTTGTGAAGGGTTAATTTGGATCTCCGTGATGTGATGCTTGAATATTACAGCTTGAACAAGTTAAGTACTGCTGTAATTAAAACATCGAAGCTTACACGTCATCCCTCTCCAGCTTACCGTTCCATAACGTAAAGAACTTCAAACGAAGCGAAAATGAAACTTGATAATTGCCTCCGTAGGGTAATAAATCGTTACAGTTGAATGATTATCGGTGCTAGATGAATTCTCAATCCAAAAGATCGCCGATCTAATACGATAGAAGTAGGAGAGGGTGTATTCGCTTACCTTCGGCAGGATACGTGCTTTCGGAAGCGCGTTTCTCTTGATCTTGGCTCATGGGCGGCTGAGATGTTTTCCGTGGCCGTTTAAAACTTGCTTCGCGTCCAAAAATCGCTGGAATGCTTATTACTTCGGCTCCACCGATGTGTTGACGAGAAATTCTCCGGAAGTCTCGAGCAAATAATTTCCACGTGCTTCGAATATCATTGGATCAGGCCGCTGGAATGGAATTTGACCCAAATAGTGTACAAAGCACCCTCGTTAGTTGGACTTTTTTACGGCTCAGATCAAGGATAATACAGTTAAAACACTTCGATCATCGAAACGTCGTTCGAGTTGTTTCCGATGAACAATAAATATTAGACAATGTCTTCTTCAAACATACACTAAGAAGGATCTATACAAATGTAAGGTCTTTTGTCATGCGACGTCTTTTCTCTGCTTGTAATTTCCAGAAAAGCCGGGTTTCATTTCAAAGAGGCAAGCGATTCTCGGGACAATACGGAACCAAGGACTTAAGAATGATCATTTATATTTCCTAAGAATACTTACTCCGAATGTCCCGAGATTAACAACGTGGGGGATCTCGTATAACCCTCTGACAACAAGACCTCCTCTTTAATTTCCCCAAAGAACTATTATCCCTGACCACATTCTTCGTCCTTTCTCCAACGGATTTCTATTGCTTTCTTCGGCTATACCTTCCCTTCGCTTATTTTTCAACTTAATTCTCCTGTCTCTTTCTAACTTTAACGGTCGTTATACCTTCCTACTATAATTGATTCTGTCTCGTTTATTTTTCGTCCCACTCACTACTTCTAATTCGGGCCAACCAAAAGCCCTTACAGTAAGGCGATCCAGAACTATTACTGTACTTAACTCTTCCTAGTCTCTTCTTGGAATTTCTATCGTCAAATCTGACAATTTGAATAAAGATGCGGACACAAATACCTCTATCTTCTTTAGTTCTACTTATCACTTTTTACACTTCTTGAACTAAAGAGAAAATAAAATTAAGGCCTTATAAATATAGCCGAGTGTGTAACGCGATCTACTTTGATGAAACAGGTTCCGGGATCGATTCCCGATGGGAGCCTACATGCCTTTAATAAAATCAGCTATCGAAGTATTTTAACGACGCTACTAAAAAGTTATCATCATACTAATTCCGGTATAATTTTACTTTTAAGTTTATTCCTTTTTCCTTACTTATTTGTTGTTATGTTTAATTAATTTGCTATATTTAATAAGCTATATTTAATAGATATGTTGTTATTTGCTTATTTTGTTTGTTATATTTTATTTGAGCTACCGTTACAATAACTGTTCCTAGATTCCGTATTTTATATTCGCAGGTATGTAACTCATTAAACGGTCCCTAACAGTATCTGCAGATTGGTTGTCCTGATTCAATCTCTCATATTTCATAAAGGTGGAAAAAGTGGATATACGTAACTTCCTTATTGAGTAAAGCCGAACTTAATTTTTCTCGCCCGCCTTCACTCTTGAAAATAAATATATGTACGAAAGTGGAGGAAACAAAAAATTGTATTCAGGGCCGACTCGATGAAGTTTCCGAAGGGGACAATTTATTCAAATTGAAAAGACTGAAAATCGAATTGCTTTCTAAATTTATTGAATTTATTTACATGGCGAAAGGAGTCTTGGACGTATAGCATAAAGGCACGTAAGTAAAATTTCCTTCGGGTAGATCGTCATGACATAGCTCATTTGCCAATCTGGAGGAGAAACATGGTGGGTTTGCAATTGCTTCAATCCTGCCTCTCCTTGCGAATCCGCCTATGGCTCTATTCCACCTACGGTTTCACTATGTTTACACTGATCGCTCCAAGTACCTCCTCCAACGTTTCCCCCACTGGATCATTCACTTCTACCAATAGTGATACTTCAAATCCGTACTTAAATAGCTTTCATGTGAGGTACCAACGGGCAGATATTTTACATGTAGCCTCTCGCTTTGGAATGAATGCCATGGAAAAACAAATCTGAGACTCATGGACTAGCTATAAGCAGATATACTAAAGATGTGAAATTATATTTATTCCCTAATGTTAGGAAGAACTATACTAGTAATTTGTCTCTATTAACTTGTCGGCTCATCAAATTAAGATTGTCATAGTGCGAGAGAGTTAGTTCGGCATTTGAGTGGATAATTATCACGATATCCTCTTTACGATTGTACACTATGCATATAAAGAGAAAAAATTGAGGATCGCTCTCAAACTCTGAAGTCGGCCATTTCTTGATTGGTAGAGAATTAAAAGACAAGACAGCCTTAGAAATAATTATTTAAGACCAATAATCTAGAGGTACTGAGCAAAAGCAAAAACCTTTTATGATCATTCCTGTAACGAAAATTTTCGTTTAAAATATAATTTTTTATTTAAAATTCTACCCAATAGCTTTTATGCTAAATCGCTTATCCCTTTCAAATCATTTCTCTTACGTAACAGTACATATCAAATCTGTTTCTCAGCTGAAATTTTCAGAGCTTCAGATCGATGACTTTCTAAAACTCAAATGACCAATTGATGTTGTTGTATTAAGAATCCTATCAACGCATTGTTCTGATTGGCGTTATGTTTCACTTATTGAAAGTTCATTCATAAGAGATTTAATTTTTCCTTTATTCTGTCTTGAATATGATGTCATGGCTTTGCGAAAGGCAATATTCTAAACATTCTGTCAGTTACTTGTTCATTAGGCGTTCTTTCTTTCTTATTGTAACTAATTTACTACGTCTATTTTTAATCCTTTTCTTTTCCGAAAATCCCAACTGTCTCTATGGGAGATAATGTTTTTTGCTAAAATAATTTTCTGTGTATGCTGTTATACGGTATAGTACCTCATTTTCCTGAATATACGTTTCCATACATTTGACCTTGACCTTGCATGAATTAATAACATTTCCTTTGACTTATTATAGGTGGTCGATCCGATTTTAGGCAATAAAAGAAATTATTTGGGACCCATATCAAAAGAATTATTCAAAAGAATTAATATTAATTTATAGAAGTATGATATTCAAGAAACTAAGAAAACAACTTTCATTCGGTTAAAAATTTAAGAATTAATTTAAGATAACGTACAATGCCATTTCATCTTAATTATCCAACGAGAAACCTTGCCCTCTTCTCAGTTGAGGAATTTACGGTGAGGAAGTGTCTTTCCGTTGGGATCTTTACCGATCCACAAATAAGTTTTATTTCCGGCTGTATTTCCTTGATTGCATGGCCATGAACATAGCAATTTACTACAATTATATGAAATAATCATGAGAAATCTTCGCAGACATTTAGGCCATAAAAAACGTCCTTGACACGGCAAAAGAAAAAAGGACCAAAGAGGGAGAGAGGAAAGAAATGAGAGCGAGAGATAGAATGGACGCTCTGCCGCAATCCTAGAGGCTACTTCCCGGGCGCATGCATGTGTAAACTGTATTCGGAATCGTCACTCACAACTTGCATCATATTCAAAACACCGTGTCCTTTCATTTGAGCTTCAAATTTCAAGGATGCCCAACCATTATACTAAGTCGTATTCTCTTTGTGTTTATCTCGTAAATTTCACCGGCTCAAAATGATTTTTACATTTATTTTAAGAATACAATAATTTCTGAAAGACGTTGATCTGTATGATGTTTATTATTACTTATAAAATCGAAACATGTTATTTTATTCTCAATTCGTGCTGCGGTTACTCTATCAATATAATGTCAAATTTTTTTACACAGCGACTCGTAAGGTTTTTGAAAAAATTTAAATTTAATTAAATAATTTTATAATCGCACCTTTCATAATAAATCTAAAAACAAATTTGTTGCAGTTGGTATCTATGAAATGAAGGTCCTAATTTAATTTAGATATGTCATTTTCCATTTGGTAAGGAATAACTATTACTACATCTCAATTAAATGATTCATTACAAGATATCACATCTAAATTGAGACATTTTTCTGATTTACAATGAATAAAGCGATAGAAATCAAGAAAAAATTTTCGATGACATTCAAACAACATAGAATATTTTGGAGAAAATCTCTCTTTGAAGTTTGCCTACAGGAAGGAAACTCGTCAACTTCCCTGCGCAACAATATATCATGTAATATTTTGATTTTCCCTCAGATAATAAACTTTTACTAATCAAAATTTTCAACATTTGAATATCTTTAAAACTAATCTCTTGTAAAGTCGTGCCTGATTTCAGCCAAACATTATTTTATTACGAAGATAAGATATGTGACTAATCATTGTATTTTATTACTAGATTAGAAAATATTTCGTGAAAAAGCATGTAAACTTATACATGTTTTAATATAAAAGTTATTTCATGACACCAAAGTATGGAGTAAATGATAATTTGAAAGCCATTTTTCATTAAATCGATAATATTTACATGTTTCTCAAATCCACCGTCCTGAACGAATACTCTTGTGTATATGGTTACGTTTATTCATCAGTGAAGTTAAAATGGCATAAAGCCATGAAAAATACTAAACATTTTCGAAACGCTCATTTTTATAGCCATATATGCCGATACACACACCTTTTTTAAAATCTTGTTGGGAATAGAATTTCTATCAGATACCTCGAAATGTGGCGTGACAAAATGCAATCCAAATTGTCTGATAACCTTCCTCGCGATGCCTAGATTCCGGGACGGAGTCAAGGTATTTTATATATAAAAAAGGCGTTTCATCGATCGAAATTACCGATTAAATAAAGCATGCAAAATGTCTGATTATACTATACCACGGAATTATAGAGATGGAGTACTTCTAGGCATATTAGAAGGGGACAAAAAATAGATTGAAAACGCGGATTGGGGCAGTCTCCTTTAAAACCATTTTGCTTGGTCGATATTGGTTGCAATAAGAGTTGAAGGGCAGATACGGATAGAAGGCCACTGGAGCGTGATCGTGAGCAAGAAGATACGGATAAAGGCTCACGGTTACACTGGGTTATCCGGCTAACGTGAAGGTAATGGCCGATTCATGCTCTATGAACGAGCTATGCTCATTAAAGCTTCCCCGCTCCACCAAATGTAACTCAAAGATTAAGCTATCCTTATGCGGAATTATATTTTGAGTGAGATTATAAAGCTTAGGATTGACGATTCGACCTGAGAAACGAGTTGAAACGTAGCTTTTATATAGCAGATGAATACTGAACCATTCATCATTAGGTACGTGAATTGATAATTCTGCTACATTTTAATTTAGTAGATATCGGATTTACGTACAGCACGAATACTTCACCCGTTGACATGCACTAAGCTCTTCTAGGAGTGGCATGCAATAGATGATAAAGCGCATTGGAGGTACCCAAGGACGCTGAAAAAATTTAAAATATAATGGATTTAATCAGCATAAAAACGGAAACACAAAGAAAACTAAAATTGCAAGCTCAAATTTCATTATATTTCGTCAAAACAATATATTTGCGAGAGGTTATTTGATCTCCGACTGCGATTAAGTGAGAAATTTTCCTCCTAACTCACTGACATCACTCAGAAACGAAATTACTTTCCCGAATAAACGAATCATCTACATTAAGAATAATTGGTTTCTCTTCCTAAATTTGGAATATTGTTGTAATTATATGCTATGGAGATAACGCATAGAAAAAACATACGAATATCTCTGCTAAGTTACATTTTAATTAATAATTCGCTAGGTTAAATATCAACGGATACTTTACTAAGTTAAATTTCAAGAGATATTTCAGCAAATTTCAACAGATATTTCGCTAAGTTACAATTCAACTAAGTAAGCATAAAAATCCTAGCTCGCTAAGTTAAATTTCAACTGTATGCATAAAATACCTACTTTCTACAAAAATTTATGTAGCTACATAATGAAACCATATTTTTTCTTTTATCGTATTTACCTTCTATTTTCTTAAGTAAACTGTTTTTAGTAATGATTTTTGAAAGGTAATAAGTAGAAATGAAGACGAGCTAGTGGTGAAAGCTATATTTGTCTGATTATTTTACAAGATTAGAAACCTAAATATCATAATCGGCTTTAATATTGTGTAGTTACATTTTCTTTCCATGTTTTTACGCATCTTTCGCACTATCTGTAGGATCGTGCTAGTTTTTTACTCCCCCATCTTAGAGGGGGTTATACTATAGGGATATTTTTTCCCTGAGAATCTCTGAAGTATTTTTATATTCACGTTTCTTCTCATTTTTCTTCAGCTATCATTTTAACATTTATAACTCTACAAAATATGACGGTAGGTTTGAGAAATATCGTCCAAATAGAGACTTTTTTATTATAGCTGATTGATGATTTTCCGCTTGAACTTCCAAAACACATTTATTTACGTCCTCAATGTTTATATCAATCACGCTTTTCAAGTGGCATTATATAAATTATTCTCGAGGTACGCTTAAAAGTTTTTTCTCACTTCGTATTACTATGGTTTCGAACTCTAATTCGGACATCCGCGAGTAGTTTTTCGCACACGATGTACATGAAAATTCTTTCCATGCACATGTCCTCATTTTCCCGAACATTAACGTAATCTGCGAACATAGCCGTGAAAAATGAGCCACGCTCGTTCCACATAAGCTTGCATTCTGAACGTAACAAAATGAAATGCATGCAGCGGTTACTGAAAAATCACCGCACGGACGTAACTTTATGTTTGGCCTGCTTAAAGGCGATTCCGCGTTTGATCTCGGACGAACGCCGCACTTTTTGCCGTCTTTACGGACGTCTGAAAGCCTTCAATCTCGACCAAAGGGGGGATGCGATTCCCATTTTTCCTTCAGAATCCATATTCTGAAATCTTTCCTTTCACAAATCCGCACCAATCTTTGCGCCTCGATTCCCGTTGGGATTGGACGCCTCGCCGAACTCAATCCTAGACCTTTTTCTCTTAGACACTGCGGTAGATAACTTCTTATTTTCGTAGTCGTCATTAGCGATACTAATTATCCTCTTTTTGTTCCGCAAAAGGGAGAGAAAAAAAGTACGCGATCGATTTCTCTTTCTCAAGGCACCTTCTGCCTGCCATTAACGCTTCTTCCATTTCATGTTTTCCAGGCTTAAGTCATTCAAGAGGCAGTTTCGCGCGGCAAATCCTTTCGCGACATCGATTCGAGAAAAAAACAACTCCCTCGTAACTGCCGTGAGACCTGCCCTTTTTTTATTTTCTGGGAAAAACGACTGCCGAGCGCATTAGCGTCAGACTTAAAAACTTCAGAAAGGTGAGAGACGAATACAGATGGATCCGTCTCGAAAGCGTCGCGATCGTCACTTCTCTCGAATCGAGATTTAATTTTCGCTCTCTTCCCTCCATGTTTGATTTTTCTAACGTCGAGAATTTCCTCGAGAAAACATCTCGGCGAGAGGTAATTTAGCGGGGAGTCGACGAAAGGGATGTTGACGGCATATATTCGATAAAAGGAAATTCCCCGGGGTTCCCGCCTCAGACCCGAGAAATTAATACCGGAGGACGTTTTTCGATGATTCAATTTCGATTGAAGATGGAAAGGAGATCGCATTCGGGTCACAGGGAAAAAAGAAGTATTGCCAGTTATTCCATTTCTCCGCGGAAAAGGCCCTGGATTTGATTTGAAGATCAGCACTTAGGGATTTGTTTCATGGGAGTCGAGTGTGGAGTCGCAGAATGAAGTCCTTTTCATTAGCGGACTACGAATCTCCTCAATCCAACGAGGGATTCGACGGAGAAAGTTGAATTTAAAGAGAGTCGACTTTTGCGGCCCCTTAAAAAGGAAATAAATAAAGCCGTGGAAACACAAAGCTGCTGGTGAATTTAATCAAGTTGAGCGAAAAGCGCTCCGACTTCGATTGCGAGGAAGCGTTCGAGTGCTCACATTGTTTTTTGAACCACCCTTCCACAGATTTCACTCGTCAAAGGTTTTGCGGGAAAAATGTAGCGACGGAAGATTCGTCGAAACATATCTTGTTGCTGAAATTCGACTCGAAAGTCAGAAACTGCGGAAACTGGGAGCTTTCCTCTTCCTTTTAAAACGAAATTGAAATAAAAAATAAAGCTCGCGATGAATTGCTCGTACTATATTTTCCTGACGGTGAACTTTACTAGGGTCAACGTCTGATGCGCGGCATCCTAAGATGTGATTACTTCGGAAGCACAAATAGAGAAAGAAAAATATAGCTGAGGTCAAAAGATTCATAGTATGCGGGATTGAAAGATTCTGCGTTAGCATTTCGGGGGGTTTGCCAAGCTTAAATTCCGAAACTCGAATAATAGTAAAAACTTCCTCAGTTTGGCGACATTGAGACTAATTCCTTCTAAACCATAAAATTAAGGTAAATTTAGATATACCTATATATAACAGGTATACCTCGAATAATCCGTTGCAATTTATAAAGACGTTGATGGTCTTTCGCAGAGGGAAAGGATGAAGCTAATAAGAAATCAATGCTGTACGAATTATTATTTATACAATAACTTCTAATCAATGAAAGCCTATAATTTGAAGTTTTCCCAAACCTCATACTATAATTATCTAATTAATTCTACAAATCGAGATTCGAAGGCGATTACTGAGTCTCTAAATAAGCTCCAGATCGAAATAAAGAGATAAATAATCCAAAAGCTAAGATTAATTAACTTAACAAACTTTTATCCCTTCTGTTTTGAAGCCTATTTCCCTCCTGATTTATTTTATAAAGACCGCTCACCTTTTGTATTTCATTGCTTTCTTTCTGTATATTTTCCCCTTTCCCTTCTCCTGGCTTTACATTCAATCTTTCACTTTCCCTTATCTTTTCCTGCTGTCTAACCTCCTGTTAATAAAGTAGTATTCCGGCCAATTATCTGATTGCTTGTCAAATTAAATATTCTTTACATCTCCTTCAAATTAATGTCTCCTGATTCTTTTCTCCGTTTGCCATGAAGTCTGTCCCTTTCTACTGCCCTAAAATCAGGCTTAACTTCTTTGCAATTTTTTCGCATAAAAAAACGTCAATTACATGCAGGACCGTAGGAGTTTTAAATGCAACACCGTGCTGTTTTAATTAGAAACTTCTTTCCTAATTTTACAAATTACCCTTTTCCTTTATGAAAATCATCTTACGTACCCAATTTGTCACTCATATTCTCCTTTTACTCAAAATTCAAATTAATTGTAACTTTATCTTTAACTACTCTCAGATCGATGGATTTTACGAATGCGAGAGTGAAATTGGGCCCTTCTCGCCGCAGATGGTGAGCGGCCCCAAGGTTCCCCGCAGGACCACGGGCCCCTCGGGGCACGGATCCGGCGAGGGCATAAACTACGTCAGTGGCTTTCATGTTTACTAGCGTCCCAGTTTGAGAATCCTCTTGATGAGACAGAGTTTTATCTTTTTAATGTCATACAATTATATATACACTAATGGCAGCGTTACTTTAACATTTACGTTAAAAAAAACAAAATCATCTCTTTCAGCTGCGCTTACAAAAATGTAGTTCACGAAGTCGATCATGCAAAATAAACATTTGCTTCTACATTCCAAGCTTAATTGCAAAGGTGCATTTGTGGGAAATCATAATACATTTCGTACACTCAAACACGTGTTCTTCTTCAAATAAGGAGAAAAACCAGACTTAAATCAATTACCATACGTATCGAGAAAGAGAAGCGAAAAATATCGATATGATTGGAACTCAAAACCAGATTTTATTTTCCAGAGGACATAGGACTCCAAGAAGTATGGCTTTAACCTGGTTAAATTGATTCGTCAGAGTAGTTTAATGTAAGAACTGTGTTCGTATCCTAGTGACGACGGTATTTTTCGTTTCTGTTTCTCTCTGCGTTTCCAGGCGCACTCTATGGTAACGTCAATTGGGGTAATTTTGGCCCAAAAGGAAATAAAGACCCAATCTACTCTTTTTACTACATCTGTTGATCTATCGACTTGGTATTGGATTTAAAATGTAGGTAGCAACGCTAGCCAAAGTCCAATAAATGATTTTAAGTAGTTTTCCGATATATCACCGGAAAAGCTCACGTCACGTTACAGTCTGAAATAATAGCAAATATTCTGTCCTCCAAACTTCGTTTGAAAAGATAGGAACTATATTTGAACCTTGATTGGAACCTTAAATTCTTATTTAGTGTTATTACTACTTATTGTAAGATTTTGTGGATTCTTGACTTAGAAAATGATTTAAGCACTTTTTTTTTTAATTGGGATAACTTTGGCCCAAGATTCTTTTAGGATGTGGAAAGAGGAGAAGGAAAAACAAAACAAAGTGCTACCCAGAAGAAATATTATGAAGCAATACCTTCCAGTTTCTATAGCAAATAAACCAGCCCCTCAACATCAGCTGGCATCACATCGGCCAAAAGAAAGACTATTAAAAAGCCCCCAAAAGCAGCAAAAACGTTTGTAAAAGAATAGGACAGAATAGTTACGTTAAGCGTGTCTTGAAGCATAGGAAATCGGGCCAAAGTTAACTCAATTGACAATATTTTATTATACGTCACCAAATTACTGAGAGTCATCCGAGCTTTAGATATGAAATGAAAAGATCATTTTCATGCAACAATTTAATGGATAACCTCTCTTCTAAATTGGAGTTCTACGATACGAAGCATCTTATATTTCTGGGTTTGAATTTCTATAGAGATATAACTTGAAGTAATATGATTTACCGCACTTCGGTGACTGTCCTAATCGGAACCCCAGCAATTCTACTCGAAAGATAATGATAGTTTAGAAAATCTCGACGAACTTGATATTCAATTAACCAAAGCCAGGCGGGGCATATTTATCATTAAAAATTTATGAAGCTTGATCACACACAAGTAGATAGTTTAAGTAGAATTTTAAGTAAGAAAATTAATGATAAGCATTTATAATGCTATCTAAATATCGTTTATCAATCTCCGGACACCTGCCGTTTGCTTATATGCATCCTAAATTTCTAAATCATCACAATTTAAATATCGTCTTATACGTCTACCTTCATATCAGATGAAAGAATATATTTATATTTTATCTATTGTATGCGAGTTGACAAACTGCTTATTCATTCAGTTCAGCTCCTTGCCGAATCGATATTTTTTCTCGCTATGAATCATTCCGACGATGAAAGAAGTCCAGAAAAAACGGGCAGATTTCCAATACGGCCTATCTCAAATAGCAAAGTGTTCCGGCAAGAAAGAATGCGCTTTTTCAGTCATATTAAAAGTCGATATTTTCATTCAAGAAAAAATGAAAATACTGAGCTTCAAACTATTATGACTCGAAAATAAGCAAAATGTATGTACATAAAGGAACCGTTATGAATATCACAGAGAGACAAAGGGAGAAAATTTATTTAGCAAAGGAAACTAATAATTAACAATAAATAACATAAAGAAAAATTAAAAAATGAATTCAAAAGGGTATTAATTCTCTTGGTATATAGCAGGATTTTCCTATATATGGTTCCTGAGCCAGTTGCGAATTCGCTATTGGTTTCAAATCGTCCTACCAAAACCTAAATTTTCGGAATAAATTTCCAACTGTAAATTGTATTAGATACGACTATTTCTTCTAAACATACTCGTAGATGAAGTAGTAGTAACTTGTGAAACACCTCCCGTAATCACCATTTAATATTATTCTCAATTCAACTAAAATATTTGTTCAAAAAAGGTATTTATATAATAATATTTAAATACCTTAATATTATTATTGAAATACATTAGTTTGTATACTACACTTTAAAACACTCATTTCATTACTCATAAGAAAAAATGTCTAATTGAAGATTTCCTTAAACCCCACGAAGATCGTAAAACATTTTAATGAAGTTGATAACGTTCACTGCGTGTGCGGAAGTAATATTTCTAAACACGTGCTATATTGCCACATTCTGCTATTACAGTTTAATCACGTTCTATTCAAAAATTTGTTTCTTCATAGTTCAGTACATTTACAATATGATATTTGCTTTTCTGAGAAGAATGCTATATTTTCAATATAGAATATTTTTCTCAAAGTAAATGTCGTTTATGGCAAGTAGAAGTACATACCTAAGTATAGGCAACTGCTGAGTCTTGGAATAAAAGCGTATAATATTGCTCGATAAGAGATTATCTTAAGACAGAGAATACAAAAGTAATAATCCATAGTAAGAGGTAACCATAAGCAGTTAACTAAAAAACAGGAATAGAATTTGCAATCCATTACCTCAGACGTCACTTACAAGTTGCTTTGGAGCCTTCCTGTACCACTCACTAAAATTAAGTTGGCTAAGTATGTTTTACAGATTCCTCGGATTCGCGAATAGGAATAGAGTTATTGATTTCAGAAGGGCTGTGTTCTAGATGCAAATCAAAGAACTTCTTGAGTTTGCATCATACCATCAATCGGTCATATGACTCAGCGCTATGTGCAGTCACAAATTCCCTTAACCCATGCGATGATCCCACAAAAAGCTCTAACAATCCACAGGGAGATGAAATGGTCGGAAATAACCATCTTGGGTATGATTTATAAACCATGTATCATGGAATCTTCCAAATGAGATTTACCTTTATTGCGGTACCGGAATTTTAGATCTCATCTTTCGAATCGACTGCGATGAATATTTCCACGGTCTATTATACTTTCCAATCTTGTACCAGTTTCCTAGTTTCACCTAAGCGAGTCAATCGAAGCTAATAAATTTTAAATAGATGAGTCCGATCAATGTTAGGCCTTTTCCGAAATCGGCGTCAATTCGACGAGAATCACTAACTGCATAGAAATAACTGCATTCAATAGCACGTGCGAAGAATGCGATACTTCTTTAACGGGATTCTCTTCGTAAGATGTTTTATTCTTCAAATAGCAGAGTAGGATTCTTAAGTAACTACTCATCATTGTATACTATCCTTGGTACTGTAATAAAAAGACCGATCCTGTCTCGAGATTTTATTTCCCTGCAAACAACGACGGGCGGTGCTTCACATCCTTTCACTTTTCATACGCCTTACGTCATCTCAAAATTTTTTGCCTATAGGTTAAGATTTTATTGCATTCTGCCGACGTAATCTTTCAACGTACGAGTGAGTCATCCACAGATACTGAGAGTCTGAGTCAGCAATACAAACTGCCAGCTTGATACTTTATGTAAATCGCCAACTAAAAACAGGTGCAGGCATCAGAGATTAACTTAAAATGAAGACAATAACATTTCCTTCAGGTGTGTATAATGTAAGGAGACATTCGGGATAACATCCTTACAGTAACTAGAAAACGTTACTTCGTACAGTACACTACTTACGGTAAGTTCAATACTTACAGTAACTAGAAACTAGACGTTATTTTGGACATAATGGATAATGAGCATAGAGGCTTCCGTCATGATAGTATCCATTTATCAGTAAATTATGAAAAACTCAACGAATTTTAGCGTTAATTTGCAGAACCCCATTTCTGAACTTAAATTATGAAAATCTACACTATTGAATATATTTTATGGCATTTAAATCAAAATGTAGACTAAAAAATCACAACAGTAGAGCAATCTCCTATCCTATGTTGAATATAAGTTAATAATCCGAAATACCTCAAAACGAAACGATTTCTCTTTCCTAGCAGGAGATGCGAAATTTCGACAATTGATTCCGTTGGGCGGTCCAAAAGATTCCGAGACGCTTTCTGATTCGCGGGGAATCTGAGTCGCATTTCGAATCTCAAAATGTACACATTTCCTCAGATTGAACGGCTTAACACATCTCCTCATCTTTTTCCCTTCCATTCATCCGCGTTTCCCTATTTCTGCATTTAATTATCGATCCCGCTTCGAACGGAACTAACTCGCGATCGCCGACGCCCACCACCAAATGGAATCCTTTTCCACCTCGCAATCCGACGACGGAATCAAAAGCGCTATCTCCTATTTCTTAATAAAAACCCTCCGCTTTATTTCCTATCGGTTTTCCCGACTAAAAAGGTTCTCATCTTTCCCTTCCATTCGATATTTGTCGTCCATTCCATTCGACATTCAACACCTCCTTCCAACCCTTTCTCCCTCGCACTTCAAACACGCTCCTTTAATCCTCTTTCCCAAAAATTCCAATCCCATCGCCGGTCCATATCCGCCGTTTTCCTTTAATCTTTTCATTTTCCGGTATCAGTTCCCAACCTATCCGAAAAAATGCTCAAAAATAGCGTTCCGTTGTTAAACCCCCGTCCTTGACCTCGTCCCGACCTAATTCATATTTTTTTCCACCTCTGCGCGCCGCCGAACTTCCCGAATAACTTTTATCGCACGCTCCGAGAAACTCTTTCCTCGAGTTAATTTGCGGAGGAATTGCTCGGGGAACGATTGAGAGAGGAAGTGGGGAGATGTCTCACGACGTTCACGGCCGCAGTCGGCCTTAGGCCAAAGCCGGAGAGGAAAAGTATGTGCTGAAATAAACAGATTTTTCCCTCTACGTGTTAGTTCTGGAAAAGGACTCGGGCTGAGTGCACTAGGAGACTCGGACGGCGCTCCCAAAGAAAAGGAAGACCCGTAGCATTGTTTATGAAGGGTAAGTCCTCTCCACGCTACAGTCCTAATTGTCAGGGTTATGCCTTTCTTATTTATGAGTTCATCTGCGAGCGGATCCGTACGCTTCATGCGCCGATGTCTCGTTACTTCTCTGGACGTTTCATTTGAGATTCAAGCGCTTTAATTTTATTACGAAAGCAAAATTTTGTCTGCGCGGTTTGTAATCATGCTGGTCTTGACGTAGCGTGGTTTTCATTTTCGTAAAGCAATTTTGTTTTCCATTCTTTTAGAAGAAACTGCATTTTATTGCTTTCGTGAGTTTCTTCGTGTTCTATTACGCTAATCTCATTCTATCCTTCGTGGATTTAAATAATTGCCAGTTAGATTCTAAAGAATTTGAGTTATTATTTTTACACTTAAATAGTCATTACATACAACTCTGTGCATCAAGGTGGCCTAAGTAAAGTTATTCTACATTTCTAAATATTACCTCTCTTACTATCGTCATTTTACAGTTAAAATCGATGAAAAAGTGATAGTTGAATCCCTCTACTTACATTGTTACAGAAGCACATTACAATATTATACGTTACACGTACAGCCCTATTGTTATTTTCCAAAGTGCTTTGACAGAGGAGGTTCGCTCATACAGCCCTCCGACGGGAACCGAGTCCGTGACTGTCTTCACCAAAGGTGAATGCGTTACCCACTTGGCTGTCCTGAAGCCCGATCATGGTAACGATTATCACTTAGTTGGATTATGTCACGGAATAAAGTATCTGAGATTATATCATGACAAATACTTCATTCTTGAAATGTTCAAAATACTTTTGATCACAAATACATGAAAACCCGCTTAAGGCGCTTTTCAGTGGAACGAGTGGAGATCGCGTTATGAGAGAGATCGTTATGACCGGGATGTTACAAATTATTATTCCTTTCGCATAAGGAAACAAAGGAGAAATGATATTTGTCTCTTTCATTTTTAAATAAGTGCTTTACACCTTTAAACAGTAAGCGTGCATCTTTCGTTTATTTACTTGCCATAGCTGATTATAGGTTATCTAGATTTCCTGCGAGCTATTGCTGTATAATACTGGTTGACTTCTCGTAATATTGTTGAAGAGAGGTCAGCTTTGCGGGCTGAGAGAACTCCTTCCTTTGTTAATACATATTGGTAATTCTTCACTTCATAATGAAGCAATTTCACCAGATAGACGATTAGAGAAGAGTAACGTTTTTTTAATCAAGCATAGGAGAGCGATACTGATTAAGTGATTTAGTCCGTCAAATGAGACGGCCGATTGGCGGGTTTCAGTACATCAGGGGACGGGAAACAATCGCCCTATAAGCGGTTAGCAGAGCGTCTTAAGCGGTATTTTCACCATGTGTTTTGTCAGTAAGGGACCGGTATCGTGACAAAACCGCGCCTCAAGCCGGATAGTATCTTAAGTGGGAGCGTTTCAAATTGATTTTACTGTTTATGTAAAGGAAATGGCATTTTTAAGTCAATGTTCATACCTTTACGTTGGAACATTAATTTTAACACATGCCGCAAGAATGACGAATCACATTCTAGATGCCCCATACATCTTCGTCTATTAATTATTACCTTCTATATACAATTCTTTAAATTATATACATTTTCTATTTGTTTACCCGCCTTGACCTCTTTTCATCAATGGCTGGTTTTCCCAATCGATATTTCACTATATCGAGCTGTCATTAAGTCTCTCTTTGCTTTCGTAAAGCTTCTCTTTTAAGTTTTAGAAGTTAATCAACGCGAACTGAAGTAAAACTAATAGTTTTACTTCCGGTTTTGACCAGAGTTTAAAGTTTCTCGCTATCCTGTGGGACTCAGGCTTGCTCTTGGCTGTTTTTCTTCTCTAGTTCGACGAAGGTCACAAGATAGCAGTTGTTTCTAGTCTTGATAAACTACAGTTCTGCTAAACGAATTCCTCTCTTTCCGATAGAGACTTCGCAGGTAACTCAACCTTCGTCCAAAAGTTGACGCAAAGGAAGAAGATGGAGTGCCTTAAGCCTTGGAAGTGTTTACGGATGGACTTAGTTGCTTTAATCTTAACACGTGTTGCGAGATACCCAATAAGAAGGATGTTGAAATAAGGAAGAAATTAAAACCGCGAACATAAATCAACTTCGATTCATTACGATTATTACTCATTGTGTTCATGTACGATTGAAGCGATCTGAGAGATGGCTTCGCGAATTTTATGACTACTCGGAGAGCAATATGTGTACACCTGCATGAGGGCGTGAATAAGTATTATCAAGTAGGTACACATGTACTTTGCACTATGGAAATCTAGGATCCACAGGTATAATTTTCACAACTGCACAAAATCGTTTCTCAAGTTATGGACAATATAGCTAGCGTAAATATATTTCGGAGTACACGTATACGTCTCTTACTGATAGCTTTTTTCGGTAACTCGTCATGCCTCGTCATATTAGCGATTCTATGTAGGCCTTTTCTTAACATTTCTCATTTATCCGCCTTCTTTGGGTACATATAATGGAGCCTAGGAATCTTTCCCAAAATTTTTACGAAAAAATTATTTCGATCCTATGAACAAACACGAAGAAATTATCGACTGACGAGATAGTAGTTGCTCCTTTTTCTTTTCAACTCCAATGCAAGAATGTTATTCATTTAACTTCGCCTGAAAAAGGCTTTCATTCCCTCTGAAAAAGGCGACTGCCGTAATTAAATGTGGTATTTGCAAGCATTAACGCATACGTAGAGAGAAAATGCGCAGGAGTAGATCTTACAAGTAAGGATCGTGTCTATTCAAAGGGCACATTTAACTCTCCGTTTCTCGCGTGGGGTGAAGTAGTAACCCGCGTTATTCTTCAAACGTGGAAATTCTTTGGGGTTGCAGTCTATGACTATTCAAGTAGTTGGAACAGAGGTTTTTTTTTGAATCCTCAGTTTCCTTTCCTCACTGCATATAGTACATACATAAAGAAGTTTCTTATGCAGATTTCTGTAATCTGCCACAGCGGATTATCGAA
This sequence comes from Pachydiplax longipennis, assembly GCA_036926295.1. NCBI lineage: Eukaryota > Metazoa > Arthropoda > Insecta > Odonata > Libellulidae > Pachydiplax > Pachydiplax longipennis. The sequence continues at coordinate 28,158,371 of JAVFKF010000012.1, forward strand.
ATCCGAATATTTAATGGTTTTTGTATTTTTCTAAGTAAAGATTAAAATTTCTGGGTCAATTATTGAGATATCAATATAGTTGTTAGAGGTTTGCTCCATCTATAGTTTAAGTCGTAGATGGTTGTTTATCCTTCAAATATATACGTATTTATTTGCCCCTAAACTGACAATGAACAAGATTGGTTTAAAAATGACATATTATTACCATACCGTAATCTTGTCTCGGTGAAAAGCAATGAAATTTTCTCAATATATATTTGTCCATCAAGAAAAGGAAGATATTGAAAAAAGTGATAAATATTGATTGAACAAGCTATTATAGAAATAAGTTTGCCGTGAGGTGACAGAAGCTCCCCGCGTAAATGGGGGTGTAACAAAATTTCACGGGAGTATAGAATGGTTAAATTGGAATTTTTAATTTAGAGTAAATTGTCACAAAGTAAAATGGTTGTATATAGTAGTATAGTAGTAAATGTCACATGACTCTATTGTGGCGTTCGCATTTATTTTATACAGTCAGGTTTTACGCTCGTTAATCAATATTAAGACTTATGATATGAAGATGAATAAGCACTCATGTAACAATATCCTACTCTGAGAGATATCATCTGACAATATAAAACATGACAATAGGATTATTTTGAAGGGAAATCGACAGATAGAAAAATTTTAGGCCATTCGTAAGTAGCTTAGACTAACTGTAACCTGTAAAGCCCTCACACATCGAGAACGATGTTTGTTTTCAATAGCAGTGCCTTCGAATTAGATAAGCTTGAGTAATTACGCAGTGAAAGGGATTCATATAAGGAGAAGACAAACGGAAGAGATTTAGATCAGAGGGTAACATAATGTTTACATGATGCTACCCTAGGTGAGAAAATGTACCGGAACTTGTAGGCTTCGCACACCCATCAAGAAGTTCCTCTAAGCCGGGATTATGGGCGACGTGGAACGGATTCGGGAGGTAGTGTTCGGAATGCCTGCCACCTCTAATGCGATCTAACACCTATTGCGATGGAGTAATGGCGCCGTGAACGGACGCTGAGTGAACCTTATCAAAGTCCTTTGCAAGAATTCTCCTTCATCCATTCAGAGAAGTTCGGATCGTTAGATCCTCAATGTAAACCGAATGCGAGAGGTATATCAAAGTTCAATTTCCTTGAAAACCATACAACCCTATGACATTATTAGCCTATAATTCTATTAGGAAGGAAGCATCTGAGCAAACCTTTCATTACTAGTAGAGTCTTTTCAGTACTACATGAAAATCAATTCATATGATATATTGATAATAAAGGCATTAATCTTCACATCATTTGCTTTTTAATTGTTTGATTAATGTACGTATCTACTCTATAATTTGACCCGCAGATTTGTATCCTCATTCAAATTCTGATAGTCTCTTAGTTTACACTCGAAAATGGATAGAAATCATGTGAATATTAGCCTATCCTGCGAGATATTAGTTAAATTCCGCATTTTTGAAATATTTCCTTCACAAATTTAAACAATTTTGATTGATTATTTTAAGTAAACATCTGCACGTTTTCATACCTAACAAAGAGACAACATCCAATGTTTGATGAAGTAAAAAAGATATGACATTCGATTTTTGATGAGTGAACAAAGGGATAACATTAAAATATTTGATGAGGTAACTAAAAGATAACATTTTGTTGTTAACACTAACTGTTTCAAAAGTGAATGAAATAATAAAGACGATATATACATAGTAATCAAATAACTCTGAAATATTACAAATAAGAGATGTGATAACGAAACCATCATAAAATCACAGCAATAACCAAAGATGACAAGAACGAAAGCATGATAACGAAAAAAGCATGATTAAAATGCATTTTAACTTCAATATAAATGCAACATAGCCGCTAATATGTATCTTTAACTAGCACTCAGTGGAGTTACTTACTTTTATAAATTTTAAAATGAAGATGCGGGTATTTAATGGTGCCACAGGAGGGTCTTAATGGGAGAACGGCGTCTCGAGTCTCAGGAACAGAATCAAGCTTAAGTAAGCTATTGCAATAAACACCTCGTGCGACATCCGTCGCACAAATGATCTTAAATAGTCTCCCTCTCGTGAATGGGTAACATTAAGCGCTACATTCCAAGTGGATTCCAAAAGCCCAAGAACGTCCGCTTAAGGCAGAACTTTTCACCAGTCAGTCTGTTTACATCGCAGAGCTGCTCATTTATCGCATTCCTTGGGTAAGAAGGCCCAATAGACTGCTGGGCGCCGCAACTCTCACTTCCATGAACGTTCCAACACACCGAAGAGCAAGCCCTGCTCAGCCTTAGTGACCGACCTAATTTCCTGTCTGACCCAATATCTTGACTCGTTCACGAAATATTCACCGCTATTCTCAGTATTAAAAATGTGAGATCAAACATCGCCGAGATGATTAAATTTCAACCAAAACTAATTGCATAAGCATTCAAGAATATGAAACAAATATTTTCCTAACACTCGACTGTCGAATACCTAATTTGTAAACGAGACTTAATTCGAGGGGTTTGACCAAAGAAATTTATTGAATAAAAATGAGGGTTTTAGATGGCATACGGCTGAACTTCATACTAAATAACGAAACGAATACATAAAATACAGCACCAAAAACTGCGAGCATAGGAGAATATCTGAGGTCCGCGAACTTACACCACACCAACACCATTTCTGTCGCAATTTTACTAGTTTAAAATGTTTAGTCAAATAAACGTTTAATTTAGGCATTAAATTATCTCGAAAAATAATTAACGATATATATCTAAATTAATTTAGAATACAGTATTATCAATTTGCAATACCTGCATCAAAATTATTGCGTATTACGATCAACTTAAATAACGATCCGGATTAACGGTGACAAACACAAATTACTAAAAGAATCACAACCACCACACTTCAAAAAAATTTAATTTCAAAAGTCTACAGTTTATGCATGTAAGTCTCTTGTGGAGTTACACATATCTTGGGTATATTTTATCACGTACCTTCCTTATTAATATTTGAGAAAAAGCTTTCGATACAACATATCTAATTTTTCAGTTCGTATACATATTTCCCTAATGAAAAAATCGATCATCCTCTAAATTGCAATTATTTCAAATTAATAATTCAAAATTAGATTAAACGAGAGATCATCCCTCTAAATTTAAGCTAACTTGTGTATTTATGCTATGCAAGCATCCAAGATTTACCGTCCATTATTTACTCATCATTATCCTTATTTGACTGAATATTACGGCTATGGAAACTTTAAGCGAAAGATAACAACGGATATTATGTTGTGTTTCGTTGTTCTGTTTTCAAATTTTCAAATAAGCAAAATGATTTCGCTGTACGTTCAGTTCAAACTGCCAAAATAAATCTTTTAGGTCAACTTTAATGCAGCCTGTACTTGAAGTGCCAAAAATTAGAAAGGGAAATGGCAAATTTTTTGTTGGCTACCTCACTTTTTTTTGTCCAAATAGACCTCTAAAAGTTGTGAATTGTCGGAAAATGAATGATAATTTTTCGATTTGAAAGGAATGACTACCGGCTGAAATAGTTAAAGTAATTTCGAAGGGAATGTGGGCGAAAAAAGAGACCCCCGGTTATTATTTTCACGCATGACGCGTCTCATCCGCGTAAAAAGTCATCCCGCGAAAAGTGACGCAACGGAAAAAAAAGGTGGGCGAAGGTCATTCCGAGATTCGTCAAGTTGGCCTCCAAAGCCAGAAAAAAGCGACACATTCGTAATTGAAAATCTGACCACCATGGGGCGGTCGTTAAATCTCTGTTTTCCCTTTTACATTCGACTTTTTTGTTCCCTCCTTTCAGAAAATGGCGTTTTTGAGTTGTGCCACTTTTTCTCGCCGGGAGGCGATACGTACACAACGCCTTGTCACTCTCGTAAATCTTATCATCAGGACCTGGAAATGATTCCTCCTCAGAAACCAATTTCAATTGGAAAAAAACTCTTGAAATCGTATCGTCGTGATTCGAAATAAAAATCCAAGATCGGGAATCAATTTGCTTACTAATTTTTCCCAGTGTTAAAATAATTTGATCACAATTTGATTTCTGTTTGTGTACAGGAATTTATATATCGACATAGATTAAGCATTCAGCTTGTTTATCCATTCCACGCCGGTAACGGTAATTACCTAACAGATAGGTAGCTAATTGACTTAAGCCTAAGCGTGAGAAGCTCCACAGTTGCTGAATACATAAATTGACGAATTGAGTGAGGCATATTTACAAGTAGAGGAAAGTTGAAATTAGTAAATTTAAATCGGAAAAATCATCATGAGTTTGAAACGGGCAAAGGACGTCCTTGACCTTCCCAAAGGACCCTCTCATTTACGCGAACGAAAAGCAATCTGAAATCGAAAATTCTACCCTTGAACAAGAGTAGGAAGATGACATCTGCTCAAAGACTCTAACCGCAATCGCTTTTGCATTACATCGCGTTCTCTCTTCTAAACGGTTTCCTCTCGCTCTCCCAATGTACATACGTCCAATCAATTAAGATCAAAATGTATTTCACGAGCTTTGAGTAATTATTCGCTCTCAAAGGAGGCCCACGGAAGCATAGAAATGAACTCGCATCAATTAGTGAATTGCAGACGATAACGTCATTGAGTAAACTCTCATTAATCCAATCGATAGCCTCGGAAGTCTACTCGAATGATTCCAAATGAATCGATTTGCTCTGCCTTTGATTCAACCCCAAAGATCATCATACGAATTTTTAGTGAGGGCGGGGCAATCTATTTTAGTTCCCGAATTGTGCATGGAAATCGGTACCTTTTTCATAGACCCCGCTGAAACATGGATGGTGATCGTATCGATCACCGAAAGACTTAGTATTATCGGCCACAATTAATTACTCAATTCATTCTAAATCAGTATAATATATATAATATATATCAGTATAATATATATATCAGGGCAAAGCTCTAAGCAGAATAGTTAACATTTCTTCTTGTTTCAATTTCAAAATGTAAAACTACGATTCATTATACGGGGATCTCGCAGTGCCAACATAAATTCCAAGTTAAAATACATATCGTCTTTCTAATCAATGACTTTGCGGTACACTTGCGTAAAATTTCCGAGATGAAAGCTTTTTCAGTTTAAATTCAATCGATGCGATCTTGATGATGTAGAAGTCTATCGTAACAACAGATAATTACGGTGCTGCACTTTTTCTGCAGGAGAGTAGAAGTCTTCTTTCCTATCGAAGTACGATATCATCATTATTTTTTGTTTTTTTTCTGGTTTAAGTAGTAAGAGTGTCGCGGCTCTTTTAAGCGATCTATTGCTGCGCCACATAACATCAAAGAGCAAGGGAATCATACTCAACCTGCTGCGGGCCATTTACTGCCGAGTTAAATTCACGCAGTTTACATTATATTTATTCGCGGTGTCAATTATTCTGCTTTTCAATTTTTGCAGCGTACTCGACATTTATTCAAAGAGCTATCAAATGTATAGAAAAGTTTAAACATGAGATCAATCCTTTTTTCCCACTATCGAGAAACTGCTGAAAATAAAATATACAACTAATAAAAAATCTTAAGGAAATACAGAGAGGTAATAATGGACGTACTTAACTGATATTAGTTACCAATTATTGGTATGATTTATGAATTCAATGGTAAGAATGTTTCAGATGTTATGATTATAATACGAAATTTTAAGTATTACTTGTTTTATTACACTTTTTCCCAGAAAGTTTCATCATGTCCCTCCAGCCAGCTTATCAAAATCTGGAGATATTAATTATTAATATATGAGCATATTTTATGGCGGTACATACTTATGCAAACAAATATTTTTATGCATGAAATTTCATGAGCCCCATCGCGAGAAGGTTGGTAGACCGCATCCTACCCGAAGTCTACCCGTTTGATATCCGCCCGAGAATACCGCAAGCTTCTAATTTTACTTTCCAGGATATATTGTATATACATTTAGAATGGTTAGTAATTGGTTGGCTTTCAGTCGCGTAGATATGTGAAATTTTCATTCTAAACATTCTCTTAATCAATTTTAACTCTTGCTGAAGCATAAGGTTAATAAGACTAATTGCACCACGAACTTGAATTAATGCGTAAGTGAGCTATGTATGGAAAAAAGTTGAGACGCCTCGCCTTAGAACACAAAAAACAGAAGTCAGTCAACTTTGAAATGAAATTCAAGTTCAAACGAAATTCTTCTCGAAATTTCATAACGAGTTGAAACCTCGCGATCTCGGAACTAACCGCGAAATACTGGAGTAAATGGTGAAGAATTCCTAACAAGCAGATGTCACATTCAAGCGAAAGAAACATATCCAAGAGATACAAGCCTACGTTACGAGTGATGCTCTATTTATTTACTTCTGCTAGACTTAGCATTGTATCTGGTCCAAGCGCTGTCAGTTTCGGGGATCCAACCGTCTGGGCAAGGTGCGCTTTGATTCGGCAAAGGGCCGAAACACACACCAAAGTATCTCACGGGAGAAATGAAAATTCAGAGGAAAGAACGAACCGTCGAAAGAGAAGTAACTGGGCCGCGAGCTCTTCCTGAATATATATTCTTTCTTAACATCGCGCGAAACCTAAAAATCCAGATGAGCTCCTATCCATCGGAATTCCTTTTCGATTCAGAGTAAAACAAACGGAAGTCTTTATTTTTGCGAAATCTCCTCTATTGGGTTCAGTTTATGGAACTTTGCGTTCGAATACTCGCGAGTGACCCAAATGCGACGTTTCATTCTCCTTCCGCCAGATTACGCGTTTTTCCCCATGGAGATATTTCGGTCGCGCTGCGTTTGATTTGTCCTCTTTTTCATTTGCGGAATATTTCCTATTTCCGAAAAGGCAGGTATATCGCCGCGGGGATATATTTTTTTGACGCTCAAATTCTATTAAAAGCGATCCGTTCCCTCAGTTTTGAATTGAAGGAATTTGTCTTTCATTACGGTTCTCTCTATTTGAAAGAAGAATGACCAGCAGGTCAATTTAATCGACCTATCGACCACAGCAAATCGATCTCACTCATATAAAGAACGAGAGAATAAATTAGTATATTTACATTAACGATTTATGAATTCAGATCTCTTCATCCCTGAACTAAAACCATATTTCCATTATTTGCTAAAAATTTTAATTATAAGTTTCTAAAACTGATAATTAAAAATTTTAATAATTCCTAAATGACTTAATCCTACAAGACTGAGTCAATGGAATTTTTCATCGATCCGAACTTTTCTGGAAAATATTTCCTTTAAAAACGCTCAAGTCATTAATTTTCAAAGCACGAAAGTCCAAATCCTCGGAAAAAACAAGTTGACAAATCACATTTTACATGAAGTAAGCCCTTAACAAATACCCGAAGTCATTTTTTACCAACGGGCATAGCCAGTTTTAATTGAACTCAATTCTGTATTTGATTTGAATGAACCAAAACTTAGTCGATTCAACATTAATTCACATGGCACCGGCTTCGCTCGATTCCTCAGCAGATTTACTAGTTGTTCAAACTTTGGAAGTGAAATTTCGAGCGATTTTCCGCATTTTTATTTTGATGTTTGTACAGTTCTTGTCCCCTTTCCTTCAGAAAATACTGGGAGCAATTTTCTGTCATCAGAGAATAATTACGAATTTCGTAAGAGTTAGAATGCTTCTTCGTGATTATTCTCTGATGACAGAGAATAATCACGAAGAATCATTGAGATTATTCGCTTCCTATATCTACATAAAATCGATATTGGTAGGCGTGACTTCGTGTTCACATAATTACACTATCGTCTTATTTAGTCCATAGCATAAGATTTCGAGCCCTTGGTAATCTTCCATTGAAAAAGTTTCCCTTTTGTCGATCAAAGCTTACCACACATGTTTGATTACCCAAATGCAGTCAACGTGAAAATCTATCAGAAGCCTAAAGTTACGAAAAGAAAAAAAACTTAGAGTAATAGAAGAGACATAATTAATGGTTATATAATTAGCAATTTATAAAGAAGAATTTATCTATTATTATAAAAAGAATTTCTGACTTAATAGAACCTCAATCAAAACGCAGAAACTAAAACTTTATATCTTTCGTCCACTTTTATTATAAAAACACTACTTCAGCTAAACTAACAAATTAGTCAAATCAACGGTTTTCTTACTGTTATAAATAAAAAATTAAAAATCCACTTCTGCCACCACTTCGTAGATTCTAGCGATGACATACTGCAAGATATTTCTTAAGATGAATAAAATCACAAATCAATTTTTGCTTCCATATTTCTTGTTGTACATCTTTTAATTAATCTTGAAGTTCCGTTATTCAATTCTTCGCGCAGCTAGTGCAATGCAAGATACTGCAGGGCAAATTTCTGCCCTTTGCTCTTCCAGCCCACGCTCTACTGGACCCATTCGCTCTTCAATAGCACTTTTCTTTGCCTCTGTGCTGCCGACTTCTTGCTCTAATGAACGTAAACATTGTGCTAGCGGACTCATGTAATTCATGGGAAAGACAAAGGGACCAACACTGCGTAATAACGGAGCTAACTGGGTCTTTCCTGCATCTTTGATACATTTTTATGTGTTTCGTAATTTCCTATTTCGGTTGGCGTTTTTAAAGGAACCGAAAAAAAGAGACTATTTGTTTTCTCTCAAGTTTCGTCTCTGAAATAACTGTATTCTTAACGTAACTTGCATATAAGAATTCATTCATTTAAATTTACACCCGTGAGGTGAAGCATAAAAATCAAAGGTGTCAATAGGATATAATAAATATTCATCGGTAGAAATATCTTTTCTGGCTATTAATTCCTATCATCACTTATGCAAAAAAAATGTCTCACCAATCGTAACGTTGTGTTTCCTAACCAATTTCTCAATTCAGGTATATTCTGGCACTGCTTTTCATTTTTAGAGATTTTAGGAGCGATTCCAGGATATTTCCAGGACATTAAAAAGTAGAGCAAGCATTGAAAAACAATTTTAGATATTTTAAAATTACTGGTGTGCTTTCATATTGTAACGTCTTAACAAATACAATATTATACTTCTAACTTAAATTGAGTGAATTTAGTAAAATTATGTGAAGAAAGAGCTATTGAATAAGTTTCATTCTTATTTTATGGGTAAATAATAAACTATATAAATATTTATTTTGATGTAAAAAATCTGTCATCAAATTGGAAAATGAATTAAATTGCTATCGAAAGTGAAAACAACTATATGAAAGAGTACGTCACTCTAATGTAGTGCTCAAGACTCAGACGTCTCCTTTAAATTTCCCCAAATACGTTCTTTTGACTGTGATGACATCTTGATAATAATTATATGAAACATAGCATTTTCTTTTTATTTCACTGCAGTATTTTATTATAATTATATTCGAAAAATAATGAGTAAATAAACTAATTCAAGTTATCAAAGACAAACGAATTAATCAGGTATAATGATTTGTCTCTGGATGGATTAACTTATTTATTTGTAATATAACTTCTCTCTCAAAGTTTCTATCTAAAATGGAATTTTTCACCATAAATGTAAGTTCAGGATTAAAGAACTTTAAAAGGGCATATTAAAACTCACATGTTATATTAAAAAACGGGTTTGAATTTCTTTGCCACGTCATTACATATAGCAAAACGTTATTGGTTTTCAGTGAAATAAGAAAGAAAAGGTACCGTTGTGGCGTAGATTTTGGAAACGGAAGAAAAACGTAAATATAGAGAAAGAGATTGGGATAAAATGGGGAGAATGCAGGGAAGAAAGATTTAAAATAATCCGTGTTGTCGCATAAGACGCAACATAAATGAAAATTTAAATTTACAACTTGAAACACATATAAGCTTCGGAAAACTATTAATGAGGCTCGATACATCAACTATCCAAACGAAATGACAAAGGTTAAAGGGAATGAATGCATCTGTTCAATGCCAAAATAGTGATACAAAATGCATTTTGTCTCATTAATTGGAATTCAGTGAGGCTGGGAGTTATTAACGAGGCAATCTTAAGGGTAAATATCCATCTAATGAATCATTTAATTCCAGCGCCTGAAAATATTATATGAAATTTATCGTACATCGAACGTCCTCCTAAAATGGGAATCCATTAACTTATGGGCGAAGCTTAATTATACAAACGTATAGAGAGGATTTATGACGAATATTTTTCGAGGTTAAAAACACAATAGATTCTATTTCCATGTTTGATGAATCGAGAAAATCTCGACGGCAATAAAAACAAACAAATGGAACGCTTTTCAAAATTGTCCCGTTCGAGAGAAAGGCTATTAGAGGAGCCCCTCTAGAAATACAACCAAAATAACAAATGAACCTATGAGACGGTGCTACTATAGCTGAATTTCTGTCACACAGTTGATGACCTGCCAAAATCAGATAAAGCATAAACGAATCACTCGAAACTCATTTTTCCTGTTCTTTGTGGTAAAAAAGCTTCCTATTTGAATAATGGTAGCATCAGTTTAAACTGAGATAACTGAATGATTAACGCTTGGAAAAACAGAAGTAAGTCTAAAAGACCGATACTCGAATCCGGAACTTTAAATTGATGCTTTAACAGACTGAACCAATTTGTCTATTTTTACTTGATATTTTTGGTAGGTATACGTCTTGTCATATAAAATCATCTTGTATCCTTTTTCTAATGATTGAATACGAAGAAATCTCAATTATCCTAAAAAGGATAGCAATCATTGCTCCAGCTAAGAAATTCGTATTTGAACTGTTCGTATATATATTACTGGCTGATCCAAACAGATCAAACTCAGATTGTAAAAGCTTTCCACGATCTCTTGACATCTACTACATATCTTATGACAAAATGGCATTTTTAAAGTAATTGGAGATGATTTCATAAAGAAATTGGCTCAAACTGCCCCCTCCCCTGTTGGAAAGGTTCTGGATCAGATCCTGGCAGATGTAAGATTTAAAACAATCCATTTGGATTTTGAACTTACTGAATTAATGGAAAATCGTAATTCTGAGATTACCTTCAATTTATAACGCTCCTTCGTTTGCATCATAACTATCTCCTGAGGATTATGCAATAATTTTATTACAGCATTTTATTACGATTTATAGGATCTTTATAGTTTTAGAACTTTTTCACCCTGGATGCCGAAGATGAGGTCTTTATCACTTACACGCTTGGTGCACAAATTTAACGTGTTGATAATTTAACAGCGATGAGTTAAAAAAATTTGAGCAGTAAGTCTTCCAAGTATTTCAATAATATTCATAGAACTTCGTACTTCTAAACTTAACCTTGCAACTGAAAAATTATGAGAGCAACATACTTTTTTGGTGAAGAGAAGAACTAGGAGACTTATCGGATATTCCACGGCAGAAGGAAGGGTAATTAGTTAATTTTCGCCCTTTTAATTTACACAGTGAATTTCTTTCGTTTTTCTCATCCGGGAACTCATGAAATTTCACATCACGTTTTAATGTAATGGAAATGGGGCAGCGATATTGCAGAATTTGAGCACGTTTTTGGAAGGAAGATAGGGATAGGTAAACCTTTAGTCGACGTCTAATTTACATAAGTGGAAATTGTTAGAACATGTAAAATAAACGTTAGTTACCGCCAAAATTAAAAACTAGGAATATGACGAGAAAATAGGACTATGAATAGAGAATTTTTTGAAAACACATCGAAGATGTTCATTTCAATATTAAATACTCGTAAACGAGGGGAAGTATGAGTAATAGGATTGTTGAAGTTTCCCACGAATGTGTGGAAAGTTAAAAATTTTTGAATAACTAAAGAATTTTTACTGTGTGCGCTTGAGCAACATTCTGCAAAGCTTTAAATTACGAGTGCCACGTCTTTAAAATAGGCGACTTTTTGATGCGACAATCTTATTAGTTGAATGATGTAAGAAATTTTTCTTTTTCAAACAAAACAGTTACTTATACTGGAGGAAATATTTATCTGCCTATAATTTGCTCTAGTAGGGAGGGAAACCCTCAGAAAACCTCCCTTACGTAGTAGTTATAAAACGTTCATGAACAATTCATAGCTTTCAAATCATTTAATCAATATCGCTATACTCTTGATAATAATCCTCTTGTTATAAAAAATTGTCCATAACTTAAATGTTCGTTTCACTTTTCCAACTTACAATAATTTAATAAAACTTACAATATTTTAAACTAATCTTCACTCACATCTTTTTCCCTACAAGACGTTCTTCAACTTTGCCTTGAAGGTACGTACACAAGGAAGGAATGACCCAAAAATACTCGAAAGCAAGGCGTTTCGCTGTTCTATCATTCTATTTCAAAAGGAGTATTTTCCTACATAAGTCCTCTGAGGGAAGAGTTCAATTTTATACTTATGGTCCTTTATACCATATTACGATGGCTTTCTTACTCTACTGCTGATACCTGCCCACGCCAGCTTACCGCAATACACATCACACGGACTTCTTAACCTACACAATTTCCTCCTCATTTCTAGCGAGTCGCAACCTATTTCTAAGATTTTTGTGACACTCGCAGTCCTTTTGAAATTCACTTGCAAGATTCGCGCTACAGATTTCTGCACCATTTCGACTTGCTTTTCTTGTCCAGCTTACTATGTATCCCATATTATTGCGCCGAATTCTAATATGGGTCTGACTAATGATTTGTACTCTACTTATTTCCTTGGAGCTTGAGCTACTTTCTCCTGATACCCTCATGAGGAGGCGTAATGCTCCATAAGCTTTATTCAATACGCTGTCAATATACGGCGCTCATTGAAGGTCTTACGTAAAGGTTATACCTAGATATTTTCGGTCGCAATTTTCGAACAGCACCTGATTATTGTAAACGTAATCTCATTTTAAAATGTTTCCATTTCTACTAAATCAAATCAGTTTAGTTTCCCTTACATTTACAAACATTTTATTGCAGTCAGTCCAGAAAGCAATTTCATCTAAGTGAGCTTGCAAAAGACGGCTGTCATTTAAGCTATCCGTTTCCTTGTAAATTAGACAATCGCAAATAGCCTAATGTTACATTTTATATTCACTGTTATGTGACTGATACATATCAAAAATAGCAAAGCTCCAAGAATACTTCATTGAGGGAACATTTTTGTTTCCTTAGATAATTTGTTATCGACTCTCATGCTTTGCGTACTTTGATGAATTCTTTAATGAATCGAACTATTCTTTTGTCCATTTCCATTCCGGATATTTTCCTCATCAGAAGTCCGTGGTTTACGTTTATCAAACGCCTTTGAGAAGTTTATGACTATCGCATCTATTGGTTTCCCTTATCCATTGACTCCGCCATATCCTGTGCTAATGCCTCCAGTTGAGAGTCACATGATAACTCCTTACTGAAACCATACAGTCCGTCGCTATCTCTTTGAACCCGAAAAACTACGTACGTAGCTTGCTACTAGTTTCTCCATTTCTTCGCAAACTGAGCTATTTAGTTAAACTTATCGGTTGATAATTATTTACATCTAAGCGAGAGTCCTCCCTTTTATGTTCGACTAACAGTAGCGCTTCTCTAATCGGAACTTTTCCGTTATTTAAAGATGTCGTGGATAACATCATGAGATACAGTGCGATTGCTTCACCCCTAATTTAAGTGCTTCATCCGGAATTTCGTCCGGCCCAAAAGACATGATTTCTAATGTCTCTCACGTCCCTTAAGATTTCACAATCCCGTATTATAAAGTATTCATAATCATTCTCAAGTGGTATTATCACACAATCGTCATCTCCATACTGACTCGGAAATCATTCATATAAGGCTTCAGCCTTTGCTATTTCGTCATTTACTCCTTTTTACGCCTGTCTAAATATACCATTCCCTCACGTCCCACAGTGGGCTAGAATCGAAAAAAGCTGGCCAAAAATACGAAAACGCTTTTTTTGAGTGAGGACTACGAAACTTCGCATGATTGATTTAGAATAAATTCTGCATACAACTATGGAGATCATTTAAGTAGGATCCTTCTCATTAAAATTATACAGGGGGTCAAAGTTGACCAATTTTTGCGAAAATTTCCAATTTTCGAATTTTCACGAAATTCTTCAACTTCAAGTCAATTGTGAACACAAACTAGGAAAATCATCGAGTAAAATATGATACCATTTTATAAATATCATCTTTGTCCTTCATAAGACTTGATTTCAATGAGCTCTGGTGAATATTTATGTACTTTACATGACAAAATGGCGGACCCTGATTTTGGAACAAATTTTTACCTAAAGCGAGAAAAAAAGTTGATTGAGACACCGTGTGACACGGAGTTATTTACACCACGATAAACTACAAACCTTCGTTAATGGGAATCTGAAATAAAATCTTGCCCCAATTTGCCCCAATAATATATAAGTCGACTTTTCGACAACGCTGCAAGGGCCAAATCCGCGCGGCGGAGCACCGTCCTCCGCTACGCTCTCGTGTTTTGGGAGGAACAACGAACCAATACGTTTCTGATTCGTTCTTTTTGTATATTTTGAGCATTATTATACTTCGTACATATCTTAGATAACTATGTTTGTGATTTTGATACTGAATGCTTCTTCACTCTCACTCTCAACTATACTGAAAATTTTCTTACAAAATCGATACAAAAAGCCACCACTTTGTGTAATTTCATAACAGTAATGAAATATAATTGTAATATTATGAAAATGGTGGCATATAGCTTAGCATTTTCTTCAAATACAAAAATTGGCCACATCTGGAGTTGTTTTGGTGACCGTCGCAGTGCTCTGGAAAAGTTCGGCAAAGGGGTCGTTTTATGACAGGCAGCTGCGCTTTTTCCGGATTAAAAGTACCCTAAGAATTGCATGTCCGTGATTTTTCCTTACAAGCTTAGGAATAGTTCAGTTCTATTTGAACATTGGATAAGAAGGTGTTGTGTTTAGTAGCTACGACAGTTCTGTGAAACAAGAAGTCTTCGACAATCTCCTGGTAGCATTCCTCGAGTGAGGTTTTAGATATTTCATAGGAATTATATCTGGTGAGGTATGTTTTTTCATTATATATTCCCTTTTATTTAATGTATCAGAATACCGTGGTAAATGTGATGTATTTTCTGATCGTTTTATAATGTGCTCACATTATTTGAGTGTTCTCTACTCCCTTTGTCCTGCATGTATTATAAAATGCTACATTTGCGGAGAGAAATTTTCGAATATGAACAATCTATCGGCGATTAGTAATCGAAAAGTGGACGCAGAAAATTTGTCCTATAGCATTTCTACGCTGCATGGTTGAATTAGTTAATTAGTTTAATTTTTTGAGTGTTTATTACATATCTTTCCGACTTACCTTTAAGCAACTGTAGGTGAGAGTACCATATTGATGAGTATGATGTTATGTCATAAGACGTACCCATTGAACTTATCTTAATATTCTTAAGTAGGCTCGTGGTAATCACAAATTACTGTTTTAGGAGAGAAAATCTCATATTCAGAAAGAGTTTAGAAAAAAATGGGTCTGATTGTAGATGTACCTAAACCAGGATATGGCTCCACAAATTATGGAAATACATCAGAGCGTTTCTTTAAAAGTCCGCTAGTTAAATCTAGCAGCTGAAATAACAGGTGCGAGGTTGAATTTATTTTTATTAATGCGTAATCTTTTATTAAATGTAAAAAACAGGACACTGAAATAGATAAAGAAGAAATTTTCACTCGCAAAGATAAGAGTTCTGTATATGGTTTGTTTTATATTATTAATTTTTTTTCCTAAACTACCGTCTCCCAATTATAATTTAATTATACATTTCCTAAAAACAATTGACTAAGATCTCATAAAAAGATTCGCCAATATCTTGAAGGTAATTTCAAGTGGTTTTCCACTAAATGAAATAGCGTTCAAAGATTATTGCTGTGCTACAGCAGAGATGTATGTCCGATTATATCCGTGGTACTATATGCCACCAACTGTACATAAAGTACTTATACACGGGGCTGAAATAGCAAAACAGGCAATCCTTCCGTTAGGGCAACTGACAGAAGAGGCAATGGAGGCCCGGAATAAAGACGCAAGGAAATACCGGGAGAGATACGCAAGGAAACACTCCAGAGTGGCCACGAACGAAGATTTGTTCCGAAGATTACTTCTAGCTTCTGATCCGCTAATTTCAATATCGGCACCAGTTAGAGCAACGAAAGGATCAAGGAATATGAGCAAAGAGATTAAGGGGCTCCTAGTCATGAACAATGAGGAGGAATTGGCTAATGGGGATGAAGATTCTTCGGACGAGGAATGCATTTAATTGAAAAGGTAATTTATAAAAACAACGTATACTTCATTATAAACTCAATTAAAACTTTGACTGCATGATTTAGTAGAAATTTAGCATTATCGCACAAAAGTAAACTAATATATGATATTAATATCGCTTACGTGGTCCCATGCTTTAAAGCATAACCCATTTCATTTTTTACAATCATCACCCTACAAGAAATGGTGACTTTGTAATAAATATTGATGTCTAAGATATGTACGAAGTATAATAATGCTCAAAATATACATAAAGAACGAATCAGAAACGTATTGGTTCGTTGTTCCTCCCAAAACACGAGAGCGTAGCGGAGGACGGTGCTCCGCCGCGCGGATTTGGCCCTTGCAGCGTTGTCGAAAAGTCGACTTATATATTATTGGGGCAAATTGGGGCAAGATTTTATTTCAGATTCCCATTAACGAAGGTTTGTAGTTTATCGTGGTGTAAATAACTCCGTGTCACACGGTGTCTCAATCAACTTTTTTTCTCGCTTTAGGTAAAAATTTGTTCCAAAATCAGGGTCCGCCATTTTGTCATGTAAAGTACATAAATATTCACCAGAGCTCATTGAAATCAAGTCTTATGAAGGACAAAGATGATATTTATAAAATGGTATCATATTTTACTCGATGATTTTCCTAGTTTGTGTTCACAATTGACTTGAAGTTGAAGAATTTCGTGAAAATTCGAAAATTGGAAATTTTCGCAAAAATTGGTCAACTTTGACCCCCTGTATAATTTTAATGAGAAGGATCCTACTTAAATGATCTCCATAGTTGTATGCAGAATTTATTCTAAATCAATCATGCGAAGTTTCGTAGTCCTCACTCAAAAAAAGCGTTTTCGTATTTTTGGCCAGCTTTTTTCGATTCTAGCCCACTGTGCGTCCCCACGTCTCCTTTCCTAATGAAGATTTCCCCATTCATTGTTTTCTCAGGGATTTCTCGATAAAATCGTTCTTAGCCTTTCTTTTCTCCTTCAATAGCTTCTTGGAGGGTTTATTATATTTCATTAAGTATTTCACCCCCATATGTTTCATCTAGTAAAGTCTTCGTGTCTTTTTCTCTAACTTCCTAATAGCTTTATTATGGTATTCAGAGTCGGGATTATTGCTCAATAATTTCTTAGAAATAAACCTATCCAACGCCTCACTCAAAACGGATATAAACTTAATCCAGATTTGTTCTATACAGCTACTCCCCATTCTTTGACGTACTCTTGAAAGAAATTCCTGATTCCAGGAATGTTCGCTTTATAAAGAAACGTATTGTTTTTCTCTCCGTGCTTTCCCTACTTAATTCCTAAAAATATCCATGTGCACAGCATTTGGTCACTAATACCCTCAATTATCCATGGAAAGCCGCTCGATCTTATCAGAAATGCATCCAGAATGTTTCCATTTCCAGAAGCAGCGTCGACTACCTGCGTAAGATCCCCTGTCCTTATAGGTTGTTTACGCATCTCTGACTCTTAATCCCCGCATAAATATCAAGGTAATTAAGTATTATGGTTAAATTTTAAGGGAGATAAATTTTTATTTATCTCTGTATTGAGTGAGTTCAGTTTCTTAATATCCTTTGGGAAGGAAAGAAATTTGCCCAAAGACAAACATTCCTGCATGGAAGGTTATTCTTCAATAATCACGGACATGCTTCCATATAAGACTGTAACCCAACGTTAATTAACCTCGTACCAAATGATTTTATCTTGGAGAAAGGATTAGCGATCTCAAATCAAGTGGTTGGAATTCGAGCATTATCGATCCAAAACATGATTTATGTGACCCAATTTGGGTTGCGACCTCCACCACAGGAAGGTCCAGACCCTTCCATTTTCGATTATTTTATATTATCCATTTGAATCTGATATTCTGAGGGTAAATAAAATACCACTTCTCTATTTATCTGGGATTATTGCCAAAATCACAAATGTTTCTCAGGGTATTACAGCGGAAATACTTTCAAATGACTCGTAACAAGGACTTATAAATTTATAAAATTGGAATACATATGAGTAAATTATGAAATTTATTTCCCTTCTTTCTTGTTTATGAGAAACCTTTAATTCGATTACAACGACGAAGATATTTGCTCCCAATATATAGTAATGCAAGACTGAATCATCTCAAATTTTAATACGAGAAATTCAATTTTTGAAAATAAAATCACTCATCTCCATGGTTACATACATTAGGTAAACGATACATTTGATCTATACATCTTATCTATAAGATCTAAAGACGGTCTTAATCTTGTCAATATAACGATTTCAGTCTGTAGAGAATCTCCTTTAAGAGAAGAACTAGAGTAAGCTTCTCCTTCAAAGACTTAAATTCAATCACCACTATACAATATCTCTGAGACCATTTAACATTGTCTGTTAGTTTTCCTCAAAGGGAAAATAAAGAATAACGTACATCTTTTCAATCTCCAAGCATGAGGAAAAAACATTAGATTTCACCGTAAGCTTCGTGAAAAACTAGGGTCCTAGAATCGCGATATGAAACTTATTTCCCTTATTCATGTTTATTTGTAAAAGTTTCCTGTATTTAAGGCGAATATATTAGGCAAGACCGTTTATTCCATCGAACTGAAATAGCACACGTAAACACTGGATGCAATCTTTGCAATAGGGCATAAAAAAAGATGAAATCGCTTCAGCTCCAATTCTTTCTATAGTGGTAATTTTAAGCGGAAGATTTTACCTTAACGACTACTATAAAACAATGAATTATACGATATTTTCTTTCAGATTTTTCAAACCTCTTCAAAAACGCTTTTCAGCTTATAAAGTTACAAGCTTCAAAGTGTTCCGTATAAAAAATAGGAATTTTTTAATTAAAAAATATACACCAACCGTACCCGATAAATCGATGTAATTCTTTCACAATCTTCTAATATGTATAACTCTAGAGTAGAACAATGCCATAAAATTCAAGCTTTAATAGTGCGAATAAGTGCGATTGAATTACTAATAAATTGCCCTTTCTTGAGAGTAAGAAGTAGATTTAACTTTTAATTTGAACTGAGTGTTAGGTTTTGAAGCTAGAAGGAAACGAAAGGGAAAGAGGCTTGAAGTAAGAGGAAAAGACGTTACTGGAAATCGAATCAGTATCATCCTTTTGCTGGGCTTTGCCCGAAAAAAGATGAGTAATCGTTGCAAGTGAAGATGCTTTTAAAGCTGCACCGCAGGCTACTGAGAAGGCATGCCAAGCGTATCCCTTTTCGCTAAAACGGTTAGCCGGCGGGAATGTCCGATGATTCACATTCTGCTGCCATGATAGCGGAGAATGTATCGGTAGAATGGAAAATCGGGGTTCGATTCCAAGTCACGTCTTCTTCCTTTCGCTTCTTTGCTGCGACTTTCAATTAATTTTTGCCTGGATAGGGAAAGTAAACGAAATTAACTTAATGTGAATACTCCAAGGCAATAGTTAATTAGTGAACTGAAGCGAGAGAAGTAACGAACGAAGCAGATGTCGAGAGATATTTATCGGCTCTAGTCTGCCGAAATTTCGTTATTACCAGAGGTTTATTTATGGAGCAGCAAAAGAGATCATTAAAAAACATCATCTTTATGCCTCTTTTTTGTTTTGACATGATAATATATCATTGTGAGAAAAGAAAATTGGAACACGACTGTGAGTGAATTAGATGTAGAATTCACTCCGTTAATTTTTTTCTGGACCAGCGTCTTCTAGGTAAAGGAATTCATCCTGCATGTAACCCTTTAGGATGATAGTATGGCTTCCGCATTGGGCGATTCCGAAAAGTCGTTAATGTAGGTCTTCCCTGGTTCCTTCGGTACTTAGAAGACGCTGGCTCGATAAACGACTAACGAAGTGTTTTCAATCTCTAATAATATATGTATTACATTGAATCCTGTGCAGAGAAAGGCTTCGAATTGATACAATTTCTAGTTTTCAGAAATATAGATTCTTGTTACAATAGCAAGAGATGAATGAAATCTTCTATTATTCATAGATACGTTCCTATTTCAAAAATAGAAAAAAATAGTTCACAAACTTCTTAAGAGTTATATATAATGATACTTGATCAGTGAATATCTATGAATAGTTTGGATAAATATATATTAGTAGTTATTATTAGTTGTATAAGCCTAAATCATCCATAAATATGGAAAGAAAGCCCTTAATATGGGATTCTGATACGTCTGTGCCCTCACCAAAGGGCTCTGAACATCTCATTTCCTGCATGTTTTTCACCCTTTCTGGAACCGAATGACGACGGCCATCAATGATCTCTGCTCAAGATAAACGCTAAATCCTCTGCCACCTCTAATTCAACCACTTTGGCATAGAACAGTCATATCCGAAACTGTCCGGTGGAAGTAGAGTGAAAGGGTCGAGAGGGCAATCTCATTTCCATTGCAACACTAATTCCCTCGAAGGATTCCAAACCTTACCAATCGTAACAATAAATTCCGCGGAGAGAACGATCCTCTTCGCGTTGGATCATTTCCAGATTCCGCGATACGCTTTCTCGCAGGTCGAATGGCCTCAAGCAAAGAGGACGTTCGCCGTGGGGAGCAAAGAACTGGAACAATTCGGGTGAAACGTTCGAGATCCAAAGCGATCTGAAAACGATTCTTCGGGACTTTTTCCGGAGCGATTTCGATACGTAATGCGCCCACGGTTACGGCAATCGCAGCTTTGTCCGCGTAAAATTTCGTCACCGTCTGTTATTCTAGCGCAAATGGAATTTCCTGCAGCTGTCTTTATAAAGTTGAACGATATCGAATCGGGGTTACTTTCTAGTTCCGATCCCAATTGTGATAAAGTTACTGTCCAAGTTTTTATCCCACCTATTTCCGTATGGGAGACGTCACTCAATCTTCCTACAAAGAACACATCAGAGAAAGTTATGAGAAAACAATTTTGCCACTGTTCTACAGAAAACTCTTTTACCGATGCTAAAGACAGAGAGACTTAAATTGTAGCGGTGCTTATCACGTTGAGTTCCTTGTTAATCTCATGTAGATAGAACCTGACTGAAAGTTTTGTCAATACTGTTCATCGTAAGATACACGGAAAAAATCTCAGGGGCTTCTGGATAGCCAAGTGGGTAGCGTGTTGGCCTTTGGTAAAAGCTGTCTCGGATTCGATTCCCGGTACGTGTATGTATTTTCTCACACGTGCAAAATTACGTCACCTGTCTAAGCACTTTTAATAAATACTACGACTAAAAATCTCAAAAATAATTCTATATTCATATACAAAATTACTCGCTAATGTTGATAAAGAATAAATCTAGTGTCTCGGAATGGATTAGTAAATAATTAATTCATGAATGTTTAAACGGTTTACTTTGATATGAAAATTAATTAGGCATAATACCTAAATTTAAAACTTATAACTCTTTGCTCTTCATATATGGTTCGATATGAAATGGTAGGGATATTAAATTTACAGCAATATTATCAGCATTATCAACTAAAACAATAATCGATGCAATATATATTCTCTCAACCCCACCTTGCTACGAATGAATAAGCGTACGATTGCCGCATTTCTACCGACAAATAAAAGAACAGCCTCGAAACCAATTAATTTTTTACACTTGACCTCATTTCTGATTTCTTGCCCTAATTGAGAGTAATTAGTGCTTCAAACATGCTTGATCGCGATTATATCAATTGTGATTAAAGCAGTTTTTATCAAAATTGCAGTCAATTAAATATTGGAATTTTTTATGGATCGAAGGTAATGCCTGTCATTGAGGTCGTACGGAGATTATCATACAGAAAATATCAATCACTGAAATTAGAATTTCTTAAATAGATGGAAAGTCAAAAATTACTGTTTACATTTTATTCAAGTAATGTAAGATAAGCATGAAATTGAAATAATTTTAACAGTCTTACGTCTTTCGTAATTTATAATTTTCTCGTTGAAAATTCTACAGAAAAACCTGGCACTTGCTACTTATATCACTTTAATGAGAATTTAAAATGAAAATGTCAATGCATATGCTACTACCGTCAAATTATTCTCAGATTCTGTGCAGAGGACATTTAAGAAACGAAATCCTTTCTTGTTTGCTTTTTTACATCAAATTAGTGCTAAATTATTTTTATTCCTTCTTTGAATAATGCGTCAAGCGTCATCGTTTTTTCGAGATTAACGAATCTAAATGCGAAATTATAAGCGTGTTTTTAAAATCTGAAGACCACTTTAAATATCAATGCTTATTTTAAATAAGATATTCATGATTTAGCGGAAAACTGATTTGATTCTAAGGAATTACGTGCGTGAATTACTTATGAATCTAGTATGTAACAGTTCAAGTATTTAGTACATTGAATTTACAACTAATTCTTGGTGTGGTAATGGGGCTTAGAATATTCCATCACCTTGTGCTTCAGTAACTAATAACTCATCATTCATAATTCGGCGAAAAACATATCTCAGGCAACTTATGTAAACTAATTTCGACAATAATTCTTTTAATAACTGTCTTCTTCCGAAAAATGTTATTCGCTGATAACCAAGTTATTGTAAAAGATAGAGTAGATACATTGCAAATAGCGGATCACGAATTCCAACAGCTGAGTAACGCATAGAACCTGAAAATCTTAAAAATTAAACAAAACCAATGGTATTCTTAGGAAACAACCCGATAAGAAGAAAAAGCTCCCATCACGTACTATAATAGGTATCTCACTTCCAATATCCAGGATGTGACCTCCGAAGGAGGAAAAAAAATTCAGTTTTCCAGAGGGACGAAAAAGAAGAATCTTGATTGGTAAAACAAGGGAACTCAAATTCTTATGAAGTGCAAATCCCTCTACTGTACTGGAGCAGAACGCTGGAGAGCGAAGCAAAAAGAAATAGAAACATCTGGAATAACATCTCTTCGACCAGTTAAAGATTATACCTGAATAAGTGGATTAAGAAACATATATACAAGGATAGAACCACACGTCCAGGCCATTACAGATAAAAGACAAGATTGCAAAGCGAAATGAAAGGAACATGTTGCGGATGCCTAGAGAGAGATTCCCAAAGTAAGCTATAAAATGTAAGGCAATAGGAGAAAGAGGTGTCGGAACGCCAAGGACCATATGGTGAAAGCGAAGCCGGAACAGGATTTGAGTCTA
Source organism: Pachydiplax longipennis (assembly GCA_036926295.1). NCBI lineage: Eukaryota > Metazoa > Arthropoda > Insecta > Odonata > Libellulidae > Pachydiplax > Pachydiplax longipennis. The sequence goes on from JAVFKF010000012.1 coordinate 28,181,756, forward strand.
ATCCAAGAGGGAAGAAGATATTATCTTTGAATCTTTCTCATGACTTTCATTCAGACTGTGTCGCGCTTTAACCATGTCGCGACGAGGTTTATATTAGCGTAAGCAAAGGCGACTCTCGGAAAGTTTCCGGATCCTCCCTAGGACGAGCTGATTAAATTCCTTTGTCACTTACCGCAATAACTTGGGCATGAGTGAGAAAAGGGCCCGTCAGCAGTTTTGATGGCTCTATCCACCCTTTTTCAAGTAATTGGTCTCTCTGGAATCAAGAATGGTCGCGTGAAATGATGATATAATTCCTTTGTAATTTTGCTTTCCCCGGCGATAATCCCGGGATGATACCACGTTCCCACAGCCTTGCCATAGTCGATTTTTCTGGCCCTGTAACGGAGAAAATCCTTATCTAAGAATAATAATATTCAATAATGCTTACACAAATATTTTACACTTTTGATATTATATAAACATCTTAGTAACATAAATATCACATTAATATATTAGTGCGATATGCATTCTGTTATTGAGTACGTTTTCAAAATATCCATTACCGTTATATATGTATGTACTTCCCTTGTTGAATGTTCTCGGGAAAGAAATGAATGCTTATTTTTAGATTGGAAAAATACCGAACAATCAATGGGAGATTACTTAAAAGTTATGAAATGGTGCTCACATCGATTGAGCCAGAAAATCATCATTATGAACTATTGATTTCTATTAATATTATTTTATGAATATTTTTAGCTACTTTGTACAAATAGTGAGAATGTACACATTCTTAGTCATGTGGAAAGTTTATTGGATCAAGTATGAGAGAACGTGGAAAATACTCAATAAGACGGTCTTACAGTTTACCAATAACATGAATATTGCTGTGCAGTAAATTTACTTGAGAAATGAATTATTTTCTTGAATTTTCTATGAAAAAATAGATAATGATACACTACTGCTATTGGGAATTATTATATTTCATTGCTTAATTTATAAATAAACTATAGGCTTAACAATAATGCTTTTTAGAAATAACACAAAATTTGAAAAGGAACGAAGCAAAACAAAAACCTACGAAATCTCGTTTTTCTATATAAATCACATATCATGGAAATTGCAATTTGAAGACTCAAAAATACGTTACTTCGCTACTACCCGTTTTCGGATGTTCTATTGCATGAAAAAATTTAAAAAACTGATTTTCGTAATAGAACCCTCTGGTGGCAGTACTAAAAAGACCACCGCCCTTGCACAGCTAGGATGGGGAGATCGGTCTTTATCTAATGAAATAACATCGCACCTCTGTTCAGGAAACTCTTTAGAGGTCTCCTACTAAAAGAAACTTTCCCGCAGCGATATTTGAAAATTATAATTACTGTCCGTCGATTCTTAAAAATTATAATCAGGAGCACAAATAAATATTCATGGACATGATCTGGTGGGACAAACAAAAATTCTTGCGGGACGAAGGATATTCTATTGATTGCTATCCGAGACTGTCCGGCCCTCCCCGCGACGGAGAGCATCCTCGATTGGAATATCTTCCATTTCACTCAAGAGAAATGAAGAATTTATATTATCTCTTCGTATCTATCGATGAATTACGCAGAATATGGATTTTTAGGAAATAACTGACATTGAAGAACTAAAATTTGCGGTAGATACACTCGCGCGACTTCGATTAGCAGTTAATTATCTTTATTGACCTTCGTCTTGACTTCGTTCAAGTGATTATACGATGCAGTAGTTCCCAAAGAGGGCGGTAAGTTGATCTAGGTGGTGGAAAGAAGTTAAATCTCTTGGAAAGTGGATTACTCATTCTCTTATTTATTATCTCTTATGAAGTTATCCCTTTCCGATCACCTTCAATGGCAGATAATCAAGAGAGAAGTAATATGATATTATGCAGATTAATGCTGGAATGGCATAATAAAGGTCAAAATGAAAACTACAACTTTGCTAAATCGTTTAAAATTAGATATTTAGATGCAACCATAAAATAAATAAATTCGAAAGATGCATGTCCATTTGGGACATCTCTGACATTTTAATGTTTATCAGCAGCATCACCTACCTAATATTCATTTTCATTACCATTTATTTTCAAAAAGATGGTGGAACAATGTATAACAACATGTCATCAATATGTAATATAAGTCACATTCTTGTTAGGAGAGGATCTTAGCAATGGATGCACGATAACAGTGAATAGGCAGTTAGTTCCCAAGGATGCATCCCAAAAGAGTTACCCAACTGTTCAGAAGTACAGTTCAATGAAAATTGTATCTATGAAGATTTAAATGTATTCCATTTGTGATTCTTTGCAACTAATAATAAATAAACCACAGCAAATAGTGGTACTCAGCTGCTGGTTTGCACCAGCTCACACTAAACTGTTCTAAGAATTTCCTTGAGCAGCAAATGTAGCAGGACTACAATGCACTTGTTATTATGAGGATATAATGTCTAAGTTGGATCATGAAATATTTCATTTCTTATGTGTTACAGATTTAAATTTCATCAAATTCTTAATTTCTAATAATAAGGGATTTGCCAGTTGCATAATCCATTGAAACCCTTTCCTAAAATTTCTTAATCTCACCACTGGCCACAGCTGATGAATTATGGCATTATTGGTAGGAAATAATAAGATATTACAAAAAGAAGACTATAGAAGAGTATAGTAAGCATATTTAATAATTAGTAATATTCCCATATTTACTTTCTCAAGAGTTAATCCTTTTGCGCCTGTTGTCATGTATAAATAACGGAGATTTTTCTACCCAAATGCCCAAGCTTCATCATTCACAGACAGTTTTAAGCAAAGGCTGTGGCACCATAAGCCAAGTTTCTAGCTATACTCTGTTACCAATTCTGACCCTTAACTCCAAGGACCTGATTTCTCCTCAGGCAAAACCATGGAGTAATTTCCATTTAGCTAGTGGACTAATAAACTTTTATATTAACAAGTTTCATTTAAAAGTTGTATATTATCAAGACACAAGCAAAACACAATTTTCATTTCCAAGGTAGTATTGAAAATGAATGTAACAAATTATCTTTTAGCAAAATGACTGGAAGAGTGTTTTAATATAATGGTTTGTTTAAAATAATTAGTTGAATTGGATTATTTATGAAAAGTACAAGGTTATTCTAATCAAATTCTTGTGTCTGAAAACAGCTCTTTCCCTCATATTGAGTAAAACAGACTCTTTCATTGCCATTTAAGTTAGGTTTTATCAAAAGAGATTCTTTCAGTTTATGGAGATGAACATAAAATTCATCCTCTTTGCTACAAAATTCAGCTAACTTAAGTAACATATTTGAATCATAATTTCTTGCAAAATCATAATTGATTTAGTGATTGATATTTTACTGTACAGAAGTCATAATGGTAGATCAAACGTAGCTAACATTCATATATACCATCAACTTGCTCTTAAAATACTCAGGCTATGAAATAAAATACAAGAAATAATGAGTAGGTAATAGGTTAGATTAACTTCAATAATATTTCTCTATTGCAAAATATCAAAGTTACGTATTTTACAGAAAAAACATTAACAAATACTTGGAGCAACTTTATAATTCCCTTTTTCACTATAATGTACGGCAGAAGTGGAATGGGTTTATGAATTATCATGAAGCATAATATTCGGATGTCACAAACAATTAATAAATTCAGAAGATAAAAATCTGTCAGGCACATACTCTTACATACTAGTCAGTAATTTGTATCTCTAATGTGATTCTTTTCAAAAGAGAGATCATTCCCCAAAAACATAATATGAATAGAGTTTTAATGAATGAATTAGAGTTCATAATATCAATTCAGTTGAATGTTCTGGTTGTAAGCATGCACTATACTACTAATTATAATACAAATAGTTATATCCTATTAAAAATGACATGAAACCAACAGAACTATGCTTTTAAAATCATAATTCATCAGATGGAGTTCTTGTCAACTCAAGAATCTTCTCTGAAAATCTGTAAGTACCTTATATTCCTGCTTATAGGATGCAAAGGCATATAAGATCCTAATCTTGGCCATGTACTTTGGAAATACAATAACCTTTCTATCACCCTTCATTACTGTTTAAAATGGAACTTGCAATAGAAGCTATCTTTTAGAATCTGATGCAACAAATATGGTGATATGGAGTGATATAGGATTTCATCTTTGGATATCAATATAACAGTGCATAACACTGCATCATGGATATGGATACATATTCATTAACAACATGGTAGTTGTTAGAAAAAAACTAACATTGACAATACAATTCCTTAATTTCTTCATGAAAAAGAAACACATTTTATGAGTCTGAGATACAGTACTCCAAGAAGTATTTTGTTATTCTCATAAAATTCTATTTACCAGAGTCATTCTCAAGTCACATTAAAATCCAGAAAGTTCTGCAGTAGCTCAAATTCACTTGAGTAATAAGTTTCTAATTGAACTGATGTTTGAACCTTCTTGGATGAGTTTGTTTCCAATACCAGCTGGTCTTACATCAGCAAAAGGATTTCATACAGAGTAAAAAATACGATCTACCTCTACCCCCTAAAAGAAATCTTTCTTTTGCTCCTCTTCCTCAGATAAGATGATGAATCAAAAGCCATATGACAGAGATCAATTTGACGTAAGGAAAGTAAAAATTGCAAATGAAACACCATTTCTCAAATTCATATCATTGAGGACCATTACTTAAACCAAATTCTATTCATTACTTCACCTTCTCTTATGAAAACATAGAAAACAGTTTAAAAAGGAAGTGAGCATCATTTCTTATAATACTATTATTACTTACGTGTATGGATGTCATTCTGATTGTGTAGTATGGATTGAAACTATCTTTCTGGATAATGCCAAGTTGAAATGACAACTGATCCTGAAAATCAGAAGAATAATGACATATTAGTTATATTATAAACTTTGGCACTCCCTTCAACCAAAGAACAAAAATTTTAATTGAATTTTTGAAGATCCCATATAATCTTCAAACAATCAAGAACTCAGTCACCTTAAGTACTATCTAGTCCTTGTTCAAGCTGTTGTTGTATTTAATTATTAAAAATCATAATAATCAGAAAGACAAACAATTATCAATCAAGTATGATCAAGGGATGTTTATACTGTCTATTAGAATAAAAGCATTTCCTAATGGACATAATGCCTATAATTGTAGCAGTTTCAGCAAAATGTTCTTGAAGCCAATGGCACCATTTATATGCAATAGCAAAAATGATTGATTTGCTGAATTGTCTCCAGGAATGCTTCATTAAGAGAAGATCTGATATTTGCTTACAGCAATTATTCAATCAATCAAAGTTTAATGAGGACACTTCTCTAGATCAATCAAGACCTCTTGGCAACTAATTTAGTTGAGCCTAATGAATAAAGAAACTTTTTCAACTGATGAACAAAAGGGAGTGATCAATTTTAACTTGATATTGCTAGTTCTATGAAAATGTTAGTGCTAAGGAAGAAGCATTTTCTTAGTCACCTTCCCTGCCTTTGTCATCTTTCAATGTTGAAAATACTTTGAATAATGAAAAGTGATATCATGACCTGAAGGTATTAAACTGAAGCCATCTTAAATTTAAAGAAAGTGATCAGAAACTTCCTTTTTAATATTAAAATTAATGCATCTTGTAACTAGAACTTGTATTAAAAGTTGTAGAGAAAATTTAAAGTATAAGATAAAAGAGACTCATTCTACAGAATTTCAGAACTCCAAGATAACAGAGGTTACAAAAACCTGCCCAGTGAGATGGGAGGTCCAATTTCAGACAATAAAAGTGAAAATCAAGTGAAGTCAAAAATGAAAATCCTATCAAAAGTGTCAACATATGTATAGGACTTCTTACTTTGAGGTAGTTTTGTTGAATCAAAGTCTGAAACTGGCTGAATTTTATGGGAAGCATCAAGTACAGTTTGAGGCCATAAATGCTAAACTACATAAATGCATAATCTGAATGGTGAAAATAGAAACTGAGAAAAGAAGGCCATAGATTTAACGTGAATGAACTCAAACATAGCAGCAATAAAGTGACAGCTTTTCTTCCCATTAACAATAAATGATCCCTGAACCTTGAAAATAGGATGACAGCAAGAAGTTATTCCTGTAGATTTACAGTCCCCATGTATGATGATCTAAAGTGAATACTACTGCCATTTTCTGAAGGACTTGCACAATGAGAGTTATGGCATAGTTTTGTTGCACTGTTAATTTTTACTGTGGCAACAATTCACTTCACACATTTCACCAAAAGTCCTGTACATGAGAAGAGCTGAGATTATAATATATTTTCTATATTTAGCTTGCAATCATAGCGGTTTTCAGACCCTTTCCTGTAAGGCCAACATTTTCAACCTTCAAATATAATGCAAATATAATTATAATGAGATGAGAACAGTTAGTATACCTGGAATGCTGAGGGTTACACAAGAGGAGTATAAATCAACAATATGTTGATGAATCTAAAGTATAAATCAGAAATTAAATGAAGAGTGATAGTGATCATATAGCTGAAATATGCAAATGCTGAATTTGCAAAGTAAAGAAACATAAAAGCAATGCAATGCGTATGGTGCTTAGATAAACTAAAAAGTGAAATAGTAGCCAAAGATTTCGTGGAAAGAATGCATAAACTCTTTAAGTGTGAGGATGTAAAGAGGTAAAAATATGTATCCATGATGCAGCTGAAAACATCTTAGGAAGAAATAAATTAGAACCAAGGAAACTATGGATGAGGAAAGAAATACATGTACTTCGGTTCCTTCTTTACTCTGTTACATCCCTCAGAACTGAAGGAAGTTACCTAATCAAGTACACAAGCATCAAAAACTTAACAAACGTGGGAAGAGAAGAAGTGGATGGGAGCAAAAATTGAAGAAATTGAGAAAGCTTTAGCCTGATCCCATTAGTGTATTCCACCATCAGGACCTTTACTGCAAATAAGAAGTAACTTTGTGAAAGATATAGCTGAGAACATACTTTTAGAAAACAAGTACATGAGCAAAAATTGGAAAAAGTATATCAAAGAACTACTCAAGTAATTCATAGAGGATACAATGGCATGCATATAGAGAGAAGAGATTGTACGAAATGACATGCTTGTATCCCCAGTTACTAGATTGGAATTCAGCTTTGCACTTGTGTGGATTAGAATCTGCAATAGAATGGATTTCTTAGCAACCATACTTATGTGTGGAATAATCATAATTTGTGATCATAGGAAAGTTCAAGAGTTTGAGAACTTACTTCTGTTGGTGGGATTCCTTTACATGTGTGATCGTCATAAATGAATTTAATTGTAAAATTATTATTCTTAATGATTAGTAACTATTCTACTATTAGAAATACAAATAAGGCAAACAATTTTTAGATGAATTTTTATTGAATCTAATATTATTTATTTTATATTATCATTTTGTTATGAATTTCTGTATCATGAATATTATATAGTGAAGCTCGTTCTTTAAATTTTGTATACTTGACTCGGAATGATGTGTTTGATGTTCTATTTGACGCGCCATATATCTTCTACAACCTTCAGGTATCTGTAATTGATCTCTGGGCAAATAAAAGAATCAAATTAATAAATATATACACAGCATTCCCTGAACATAAATCGGATCCTATTTTCAACAGGATTTTGATAATCGTTCATATTATTAAAATTCAAGATCAACTAAGGAATGAAATCTTATATTCCGACCAGAAGTAATATATTATTAAACTACTAAAAATCTTTCTACGAGCTATATAATGAAATCATAATAGTTTACTGCTACTACCTACTCCTACTCAATAAATTCTTCTCTTCAGATAGCTTAAACACGATGTTAATTTTTTAAGCCCAGAGTTCTTGCATGATTTTCATAATGAACGGAGGAAGCTTATTGTAATCAATATGTTTGTGCTGTACTTCGTAGAACAAAGTTTGAAATGGAACTACATCGTAATCTCCAACAAGTTTTCCTTACGTATACTGAAAACTGTGATGAACTTCGTTTTCAAACTTTTAGAAAGGTTAATTTAGTATTAGAATGTAATCTATATATACCTTTTCAATCATCGTAACTCGCTGTTGTCTTTTAAATGACAGATATCCGCTGTAAAGTCTTCTCCAAAATTCAAATAATATATCATTTAGCGCTCTAAAAGTTTGCAAATGGTTTCCAGGTTCGCAACTGCCTTGTACGTAGTTCGCGAATTCGCCACTGAGCAGGGATCCACTTAAGTACAAATAGCAATTTAGCCAATAACTTAACCTCTATAATAACAACGATACTTCAAAAATATTGATATGCTCTTTTGATTTTGTCTGGTATGTTAATGATTGCATGAGTGTTTGTCGTTTTAATTTGCCGATTGGTTGCCAATTTTATTAACCCTTGTGATTAACATTTATGTTGGTGGTTGTTTAGTGGACTGTATATTTTCATATTCATTGAATGTAATATGGTCAATATTAAGATCGTTGTATAAACTTTAATAATTTAGAAAGAGACCAAATAAGTATAGGGTGTTTGCAGTTTCGTCTCTTCTAGTGTTCGAATTCGCGAATGACACGCAAAGATTTTGCAATTTTAGGATTTACCTGTCATTTATGAACTGAAGTCGTTTCAATACGTTTTGGTCGTTAATTCGTTGGTATTTCGTTTAATTGAATTAGTGGAGGATCTATTCAATGTTGCAAAATGGCAAATTTTGGAACGCAAGCAGCGATTAGATCCAAGTGGACTGACCTTGTCGAATCGTCCACATTTGAAGTGCCTGATGAAGTCTCATCTGGAGTTCGAAGTGTAGTAGGATGGCTGAAGCAGGTTAAGATATTTCCTATGGTGACCATGCATGCTCACCTATTTGTTGTGTAAGTAGTTTGCATTGCTTATTACATTGCTATTGCTATGAGCTTCTGCTTTTTATGATTGATATTTCTGTGAACTCTAATGATAGCAACCGTGCAATATATAATTCTGTAGTAATGTAGCTTTCGATTGCTCCCTAGAATTACATATCTTTGGTGCTTCATATATTAGTTACTTAAATTTTAATATAATAGTATTGTGAATTTAAATTTACTTTGACAGCTGAGGACATTTTGCGTGAAAACTCACCGGGAATCGAATGCGAGACCGTTTTCACTGAAGGCGAACTACTACCCACTTGACTATACAAGAGCCTAGTACATTTTGTTTTTACTTTAATTTATTTATTCATCTAAAGGCCTTCAGACACTTAACATTTTCCTATTTCATGTACGCATTGCAAATGGATTAAATTTATCCTATAAGTCTCAAAAGAGCTAGCAGAACTTATGTCATACACTTGCCCTTGAGCCAAAGACATTCTATTTATTTTGGCAACCATGGATACTTGATGAAAATGGGAGGTAAGCAAAATGTTGCACCATGGAGGCTATAGATTTGGAGCACGTGAAGTAGACCTTTCTGTTACATCTTTTGATTGAGGTTTATATGTATATCTGATTCACTATTTCCTTAAGATTAGCCTCTGTAGAGAACTATATCTAACTAAAGCTGTATCTTGCATCAGCTCTTCCATTTCCTCCTTTTCTATGGAATATAATGGTAGTGAGTAGGTACTTCAAATTTTAATAGATAATCAGAAATTTATCATATTGATTACATGTATATTGATTATTTCATATTTCACTTTTCCATTTTGGTTTCTTTTTCTCTCTATAAGATACTTTTCCTTCATGAATTCTGTCAGTCTTTCCTTTCATTTTTAAAGTAATAATTTGTTTCTCTTGGTGTTATGAAGCTGATGCTTATGTGTTTGATGGGCAAGCTAGAGAGTTGCCATTTTTAAAATAATTTTCTTTTATAGTGTGTCATGTGTTCCTGAAGTATACTTCTGTTAATCATTTAAAGAGGGTATCTAGAGATAAACAAAGAAATATATGATATAAATAACTCAGGGTTGGAAGTATTTTATTTTTTAGAAACAAACCTCACATAATATTGTCACTATGCAATGAGATACTCCCATAAAATTTCGATTCATTATCTTAGAGATATTTCAGTTGTATTTGAATAGTTTGAGTTGTAAAGAACAATAATATTCATATAATAAATGAAGCCTCAAAATCCATCTGTTTCCTCAAATGATGCCAATGGTAATATATGATTCCTAAAGCTTTGGGTTAACTCATAAATACGAATATATTAAATGATATATATTAATATTTCTTATGTAATCTTACTTGTGGTTTCTTGAAATATTAAACTAATCATGGAGTACTTTAACAATACAATCATTCCCTTACATTCATACTGAGTCATTTGAAAAGGCATTTAATTACTGTGAGGTATGAAAAAATTCGATACAAACCTGAATTGTACCCCATATGTATTAATAAAACTTTTTTGTTTTTTTTGGCAATGAATTATCCTCCTTCGAGGAAATTAAAAATAATACATTATAAATAATTGGGTGTTTGATAGAATTTAAAATTCAGCTGAAATTACACTTAAGTTGCTGATTTAATCATTTAAGTCTTAGTTTCCTGAGTAAGTGATCGATGTTGAGGGAACAGTACCAGCAATCTAATAAAATGTGACTTTTCTTTAATTTTCCTCCTGTAAAATGAAAATATATATTTTGTCTGAAAGATTTCGATTCATGAGTACTATAAATTAATTTTATTCTGGCCTTATATAGCCTTAGTTTTAATCTGTTCAATAAACACTGAATTTTCCTTTTTGTCATCCTATATTTTCTCTTTGATTGGTCTTCGTGTTTGACTTTATTTTCATTAAGCTTACCTATCATGAATGATTAAAAATTCTATTTTCTCAATTCATTATTTATTCTCCTCTTGGAGGATTATTAGTAGTTGAATAAAGAAATATTTATGAAAATATTTAGTTATTCCAATTACCTTTTTTGTATTAATCTAATGGAATTGGAATGCTTTCTGCAGGTATTTGAAAGCTATCTTTCTGAGTATCTCTCTCCTAAAATAATCAGGTTTTTTAAGTAATCATATTAAATCCATCTCTTGAATGCACAAGACTAAAGTGCTGTTTGAAGTTACATACTCTATTTATATGGTCATGTGGTTCAAGTATTTTCAAGGTCAAGTATTTTTTGTAGCATATACCATAATTTTTCAAATTACAGTCAATCACTTACTATTCTAAATCTCTTGTTGACTGAGATAAACCTGAATAGAGGTTGTGAGCAGGATATGATTACCAATTGTCTTTCATGCTGTATGGCAAACCATTTACTAAGCCAGTCTCAAGAAATAGATTATCAGGAAACGTTCTTTTTTACTTGCAACAAAACTTGTGTACAAAAATTAAAAAGAAATACCTTTAGTTTTCTCAATAAATAGTATGCCATACTAAGTTATGGAGTAAGTTATGATATCTTGATATTATAATTTGATTCTTATTTGTAATTTCAATAAATTCATAAGATGAAAATTTAGAGAGATGATAGAGTATCAAGGAAGAAAGGGGTGAAGAAGTTGTGTTTTCTTTCTGAAAAAGTTATAACTTACTACACTAGGATTGGAATAAGAAGAATCCATTTTCATAATGTCATAGTTTAGTAATGAAAAGGAAATAAAACATTTATTTTATCAGTAGTGAATGCACTTTCATTCAATTAAGATAATTATAGAATGTAGATTCCATCTCTGTTGTAAATATTCTTGCATGTAGAAAGCTTTCATTGTGAGACATTAGCTAGCAATAGTCATAACAGGCCTATTCACTATTTAATTGGAAATGTATTATGAGCTAGTTGCAATGAAATTTTCCCTCTGTATTCCCCTCAGCTACAATGAATGATGTGCCTCCATTATATTGAAGATGAGCTGAAAACGTGTCCTGCAAAAGGCTTAGATTCTACTGCAGTCTTTAAAGTTTCCTGTTTTTGCTTGCATTGCATCTTAATCGCCCTAATTTCTATGATTGAGTCTCAAAAATATATTTATTACTTCCGTATTACTAAAAGATATTTTTCAGCAAGTTTATTTCTGACAAATCATTTCTCACCTTGCTACAATTTCTCTATCATCAATGATTACTCCCAGGAATAAATATAAAAATTTATAAATACTTCAATTAAAAATCATGCATACAGAATCTAATTAAATGTCATTATGACTGAACTGAATTTCAGTTAAAAGTAAAATAGTTGTTTTGTAAACATTGTGGTTGCTGGGTAACTTTTTAAAGTAAATCTTTACTGGAATTTTGCCAAGGGAAAGTTCTAGGCATGAATTCTTGTGTTGCTTGTTCTACTTGGCAATAGATAATTAGGTTAAGGACCTCTTTGTGCTTCAAGTAGAATCTTGCTCATTCTGTTAATGAAAGCCATAAGTAATACTCAGTCATATTTGATGTCGCTATCATTTGATTTAATATTTGTATTTTAACAACTAATATTTTATTTGTATTCTGAAAATTCCTTTTATATTGATCTCAGAGGGAAGAATGAGCTTTAACTGAAGTGTGCTAGTTAGAGAAAGTTTGAGCTTCTGTATGGATTAGTGTAACACCTCTCGTGTGAAATACTTGGATCCCTTGTGAAAAAAATAATTAAAGCTGAAGAAAAGAGAATGACAGTTAAATCTTGCTTAACACAATTGAAAGCTCTTTTGTCTCTTCCAAAACAATCAGGTAAGATGAAAGTATTGTATAATAGATGCATTCAGAAAGTTTCAAGATCAAATTTGGAGCACCATGTCCTTTATTCAACATTTATGTGCCAGGTAAAATTGTGAAATATAATCTTCATATAAAGAGATTTTAGTCACATGTAGCTAACATAGATTATTTTTTATCAGTACATATCATTGTCAAAAGACTAACAGTTAAATATGTTTACTCAATGGTATAGAAGCATGCTTACAAGGCACCCTTAGCTGTGTAACCATTTTAATACACCTTGGTGATTTCTCACCAAATTTTTTTGCAGTAAATGATTTTCATCACATTATTGCCATATGTAACATTCATGAAAGGTTTTCTTTAATAGAGCATTTTCTGATGCTTGAACTATTTCAGTTAATTAAGTGCTTCTTTAATAGTGTAAAATTTCTTTCAGTTGGTAGTTGAATTTTGTTGATTGCTTAGATGCAACCGTTCTTCTATTGTTTGTATATTTTTAAATCATATCGCACAAATAATTGCACATCTAAATTTGAATCAATTTTGTATTAGCTCAATAATTGAATCAGTTTCTGTTTTACACACCTAGGCATCATTGGAGGTTAAGCAAGCTGGACTTCGAACTCTCTCTTCCATTTCAAGCAATATGAGTACAACTGGAACTCTTACAATTTTACACTTCAATGATGTTTATAACATAGAACCTGGAAAAGGTCCTGAGCCCATTGGAGGAGCTGCTAGATTTTGCTCAGCAATAAAATCCTTCTCTCATCTCAATCCTCTGATTCTCTTTAGCGGGGATATATTTGCTCCCAGCATTTGTAAGTATTTCCATTTAATTGATTCATATCCTATAAAATCACTTTGCAGTTAAATTTTAAATACATATATCTGCTTTTGCTTATAAATTATTTGATAGAATTTTTAATTCAGAAATTTTTTTTTATTTGCTTTTTGTGTCTATTAAATGAAACATTGATCGAATGACAATGATTGGGCAACATCGTTAACTCAAGAAGTACTTCTACAAAGGAGTGATAAATCTACAAAAGTGATTTTGTAGATTTAGTTTTTAATAATGAATTTTAGGTGTAAAATATATTATCTTAATGCTCAGCCAAGTATTTATAAGCTGTAAGGCTTGTTTCAGAAATTGCTGAAAAGTATGAGATGTTTTTCTTTTCATATAAGATAATTTCATTAAATTTTAAATGCCAAAACTATAGCCATTTTATCCTCTTGCTTTAAAACAATTTCATCTTAATGTTTAGTTTACTTGCATCTTAATATTGGGAAAATCTTTGCATAGATTAAAAAGTCTCATTTATGTAATTTTTGTTAAATGGAATGAGGAAGAAAATTAATTGGTTATTGAAGATTAATATTCTCACTCATAAATAATAATTTTGAAAATCATTGCATTCCCATTAGAATAAATTCTACAAAATTAATGGATTTGTAGACCACTTTGAATGATGATCTTCTTGCTGTCCATTTTTCTCATCATCTTTTAAATATACGTATGAAGGACAACACCTAGTTTTATTTTAATATTTTGATGTATCAGAGAGTATTCACAGGGATGGTATTGTCTAATAATCATATGTAATTATTGTGTTTGATTTTTCTGTTGTAAGATAGGAAAACATAGTTTGAGCTGTATTATTGTGGTCCTTGTTTTTTCTGAATATGATATGTTTTATATATTTATTTCAGTGTAAAATCTTTTGCTGTTTTCTACATGATTTGGTGAAAGAGGTAAAGCAATATGAGTTGATTTGGCATAAAATAGAATGCTATGCAAATCAACTACTTGTCATTAATTGCATTCTTCAGAGCTTAACAGTGCTTATTTCTATCTAGTATCTCTCAAATATTTGCTTTCCTCTTTCCTACATTCTGTCATAAACCATTCTCAAAATTTTTATGATGGTAAATATGTTTACTAATGGGCTAATTCATTCCTGTTGGTCATTATTTTCCTTATGACTGCAAAATTCTAGGATAATGTTTACTCTCCTTGTCTTTTTATTGGAAATGAGTCACATTTTTAGAGCGGAATGTATTTAGATCATAAACAGGTAAATATCCAAGGAATGTAATTTAACAGCAAAGATAGATATATTTATTTACCTTTTGGTATGTTTAACAGCATGGCTGAGCTTTGCGATGTTTTATGTTGGTTTTAGGATTAGCCTATATTATGCTTGCAACAATGGATAATTTAGTTTAAGATTATTTAAAATCTTATGGTTGAAATTATGTTTATATATTGAGGATTTTCTTGGAAATGCTATTCTTTAATCAATATTTTATTTCAATAAATCCCCTACTTATGAACATTCAAGTTGTGAGCTTTGGTATGCATGAACAAAGTCCTCAAACATATATCTTTATTCTCGAAAATAATTTATAAATATTGCAATGAAGTTAAAAGTTAGTGTGAAGATAGTTCTCATGTATTCCAAGTGGTGGCACATTTAATACAACAGAAAACTATTGTTTATTTTGGTACATCAAAATGCTAGTTTTATGAGTACCATACTGTAACCAGTTCACATCCATCCCAGTGCCAACTTACAAACAAATGTAAACATGAACGGTCTCCTGGAATGGAACCTGTTTGTAAGTTGGGGATTTACCATATACATATTTATGTGATATTAGCTTCCACTGGAGTTAGAAAAATCTTAAAAACATTTTTCACTATATCTATCATCCTCTAGTACTGCATGATTAGTATTTTTAATCTATCTGGGAAAAATTTTTGAAACCTTTCGTAGAAAAACTCAAACAATTTTTTTTCTTTTAAGTGTTTACCTTTTTGTCCTGTGCATGCCAGTGAATAAATAAATCAATGTAACATTAAAATTCAATGGAAATGTACTGTTCTGTTTATTTGTTGAACATATACAATTGAAATTATTCAATTTCCCAGTATTACAAACAGTACAATGCATAAAAAAATTACTGACACTATTATCAGGCGTCTTCAAGCAAGAATATTCTTAAACTCAAGAAAATTCTGATTTACAAATTAAAGTCATTTGCCATATTTGCTTATTTTGCATATCTTCCATTCATGTTTCTCTTAATTATTTTCTTTGGTGTTTTTTGCTATACCTATTTGTAGAGATGTATCAAATGAGAAAGACTACATTTATTTGTCAATGATTGTCTTGTTTTATTTATGTGCAATAAAAAGTGACAACTTGAGTGTGATGTGACTAAGCATTCAATTGATAAATTCTTTGAAAGGATGCAACTGCATCGAGATTATCTCCGTAAAATCAATATGAAATAAACATCAGGAATTTACATAAAATTAGTCAGTTTATTAAATTATTGTTGGTATGTATTGTAAAAAGGGAACAGATTAATGCTCCTTCGTGTGAGTCATGTCTCATGTTGTAGTAGCCAATAATTGAGTAGATGTGAAGACAAACTTTTCTTTAAACTTATTCATTCCCTGTATGTTATGTGTGAAAGCCATGATATTCACAAGAGTTCTTCACCAAATATATTGATGATAATTTTAGGCTTACCTTCCCTGTTACATGCTAATAGGCAGTCACCAAGGTACCAATGTAATTTTACAGTGAAATCTAGATTACCCTGACTAATATGGAGAGGAGGCTTAAATAATAAGAAAAGAACATATAGTCCAAAATCTCACTTTTATTTCTTATAATTTTCATAATTTACATACATTAACTGTGTTATAAAATTTTTGGTTACTGTCCATTTTTTTATTATTTCATAGACTCATTTCCTTCCCCGACCATGGATCTTTATGGGAGTTATAAGGCCATTGTAGTTTTATTCTCTCTGTTCCATAGAAAAGTCCTTACTTAAATCCTGTATAAGCAAATTAGAGCTAGAATTTACTTGAATGATTTGTGTTTTGAGTTTTTAAAAAGACTAGTGTGTAATACATATTTTCAAAGTTATCTACGGATCTAATTAAAAATTTCTGCTGGTTTGGATGGAGTGGAAAGAAACCACAGCTGCTCATTAAAATTTTCTAAATGATTGTGGCTTTGTATATTGTCAGCTTTTGATAAAGCAACAAACCATGTGCTGTTTGCTTCATGTATATTTCCCCCTCTAGTACAAAATAATCAATGAACTCTTACATAAATGTGGCATTTTCCAACAAGGCTTTTGTAGTATCCATACAATATAGTAGCGGCTTTGTTAGAGCTATGCCTTTTAGAGCAGACAGAGATTTTCAAGAGGGAATGGCAACATTAAATCCCCTGTTGACTTTCTATAAAGTAACAATATCACCTAATAAACACCTTAAATTATCTCTGGCCATAGTTTTCTTCTTGTTTACCATGAATGCAAGGTCTCAAAAGACCATGAATTTAAAAGTGATTTGGTCATCATTTGAAAAGAAGAACCTATAGATGTAACAGATTATAACTAGACTATTTTCCTCTGTTCTCTTCCCTAACCTATAGTTATTCCTAAGAGAAGGATTATTTTAATTGAAACTGCCATTTTTATTATTATTGTATACTTATCCTTCAATTACTTCAACATATTCCTTTCCTCAAACCTCAATGCTTTTCATAGGAATATTTTTATTGACTTGCTTATTGTGTATTAGCAGCCTTAGATCTTTTTACCAAGCAATTGAAAACAAATTATTACTTTAATATATGCTTTTTTGCTAATTTGTAATAATGAGATTAAACATTCATTATATACACTTTATTGTGTGATAATTAACTTCTATCAGCATTTCTCCGAAAGTTACTTGCTACAAATGATTAAAAGTGCTGAACTAGATAATTAATAGGTTATATTTTAGACTAGATTAGAACTATGACTATTTGCATCTTTTGGTTCTTATTCATTTAGTAGGTATGAATTTTAAAACATTTAACAATTTTAAATGTGAATAAAAGAAGAAAATTACCCAAAATTGATGGTAAATGTTTGCTCTATAATTGAGCTTCATGGCAGAAATGGTGTAGTGATAAATCTGATGGCTCAAACTGCAGGATGAAGTAGACACAATTACCATTAATGGAAAGCTTGCCTGGGGAAAGGTTTGAAGTAGAAAAACACAATATTCTTATGGATAAGCATAGTTGGTGCAAGGAGGTCAGGGATTCTAGTAATGTCCTTCCCACTGTTGTACAAATATTAATAATTTATATTGTTTAGGAGCATTTTGGAAGAAAACATTTAATGCCTGATGCATTGGCTTGCAGGTTGATATATGTAGCGGATAAATGCTATACAGCTCAAACACCTCTAATTCTACTGAAAATTTTATGTAGGTTCCTTTTCAAAGCATATATCTCAGATGTAATGGCTTTATCATATTATTATATGAAATAGAATTTTATATTTTGAATATAATTTGTTTTAGCTGAAATTTATTGGCGAAAATAGCAGTGAATGTTTTATGCTCTTTCTTGAGATCTAGAGAAGAGGTTGATTTGCCTCACAGGGATACATGGATCAAGTCAGTTAAAAGTGCATAAAAAACCTTATAGTATAAGTAACAAAATTGTATGGTTTTCATGATTGTGTAGTAACAGTTTTTGAACTCATTTTCTTTTTTCATTTCAGTGAGCACTTTTACAAAGGGTGAACAGATGGTACCTGTTTTAAATGAGTGTGGAACTCATTGTGCCGTTTTTGGAAACCATGATTTTGGTAAATCATTAATTACATAATTATTCTTAAATAAATAATAGCTGAAAATCTTAAATAATATTTTTATATTAAAAACTGTATTTTTTGGGACTTCACTGCAATGATTTTTCTTAATGATGGTAGTTCTGCTAACAATCCTGTCTTCAAGTTGATGTTTTGGGAGTGAACACTCCCCTTACATTCCGGTGAAATCCCAAAATTGCGTGCATTTTTCTGGTAACCAGCGCCACAGAAACCCATGCAGCAATATTTTCATTTTCTTACTTTTTGTTCACGTAGTTCTTCTAAGTTCCTTAGAATCCCTTTTATATATGCTACCATTGTATATCATGTTTAAGTAATGTATACACAATAATCCTTTCTCTGTCAATGGATTTCCCAACTTTTCTTAGAAGTGATATTTTTGGTTTTGACTTGTTGGGTTTTTCTTTGTTCATTTGCCTTCTAAATTAAAAATGGATGACTAATATCAGCATAATTTCAATTTACCCAAGAACAAGTTTTCGATTCATAAATAGCTTGATGCACTGATTATAGAGCAAATTGATTAACTGTGAAAAGGTCTATTTGTGCCACACTTTGCATAGGGCTTCATATTGCTAATCGTCAAAGTTATAAACAGCTTATGCTGTGAAAATATCAAATCTTATGTTTTTTATGAACTATGCTAAAAAATATCTTGTATTAATAAGTTGGTAATCATTTTGATGGGGAGATGTTTAAATTGCTGAAGTTGTGCACAATTTGCCATTTCAATGTCTGTGATGTTTCATAAGACAGTAAAAACAAATTTTAAATTTTAGGTTTTCATCTATGCGTGAGATTATATAATTTGGACAAATTTTGTTTGCCATTCCAAAATACATCAATTCAAATGCAAAACTTTGAAGAGCTCTTTATCATTTTTTTTACAATAAATTTTCAATTTAATTAAAGTTTTCTTTGATTCAGAAATTTGGTGGAAATTTATCTTCATATTAACTAGGTTTAGGTAACTATTTTATCTATATTTTTGAGGAAAGATGATTTATGCCATTAATATCAAAACTATCAAAAAAATTGTTTCGTGCTATTCTTATGGATGTACTAAATTCTAAACCTAAGTGCGGGAAAGCAACAATATTTTTATCCCTATCAGGAATAACTAGAATGTTCCTTCTGAACATAAAGCCTTCTTATAGTGATTGACTATAATTTTACATTTCTATTAATTCAACATCAATTTATTGTCTAAACTGTCCATTCTACATACTAGATTTGGCTTTGAAATAAAGTTCAACAACTAATAGGCAATGATGATATATTTTTCCCAAAAGATTTTGGATTGGAGGTGCTTGCAGATTGGGTAGAAGGAACAAAATTCCCATGGCTGATGTCTAATGTGATAGATAATGAAACTGGGAGACCATTGGCTGATGGAAAAATAACACATGTAGTGACATGGGCTGGAAAAAGAATTGGATTGGTAAGTAGGTCTCTGTTTGAAATTTGCTTTACAAATTTTCATTTGTTGCATATCATTAGATATATTTAAGTAATTTATTCATCTGCATTGAACTACATCTTACGATTCTTAGCTTTATTACCATATAAATGTCTGTGGTGAGAAAAATCATGTATGTATGTTGTATAATGCTGGATCTTTGTGATGAGATAAAATAGATGGTTTTTGTAGTCATTGTTTTACTGTTTCTGTTTGGATGCTTCATTTCAACTTTTTGGCTCATCTGCCATTATGTGATTCTTTTACCATTAAACATTGCCAAAACGTCTTGGAAGCATGAAATTGTCGAAATCAGTTGCGTGTTTGATGAAGAAATGGTTTTTAATTGATATTTCTTTGGTATTCATAGATGGGATTAGTGGAACAAGAATGGTTGGAGACCTTGGCCACAATTAATCCGGAAGAAGTTACCTTTATAGACTTTGTTGAAGCAGGGAAAAAATTAGGTGCTCAATTAAAGAAAGAGGTAATGTATTGCCTGGATTATAATGTTAATATCTATTCTATATTATGTGTAACAATTCTTTTTGTAGTTCCTCCCTGCCTCAACCCTACCCTAATTAAATCTCAATTGAAAAAAATATTTTTGGATCGGTTAACTAAATTGATTAGTTTTTCTATCTTTAATTGATCGAATTGATGAGCCAAAAATAATGGTAAGACAGCCCTGGCAGAAGTGCATTTCAAACCTCCCCCTTATAGTATGAAACATGGAAGGACATTATGATAATGGTGCAGCTTGTCATTCCTCTATGACCTGTAAATCCTGTATGTCATCTGCTTAAGAAAGTTACTCATTATATTTTTCTTTTACAATCCAAGAATGAGTGCTCTTGGCTATATTTGATGCTATAAGTTTTAGTTGCTTTGTATTCTTTAAAGTAACTTAGGTGGTTTCTTCTGTCCTATAATTATGGCACTTACCACTTTTGCCCTTTTTACTATTAAAATAATTGGAACAAAATAAAAAATTGTAATTGATGAAACATTTATTTTCTTTTTAGGGATGTGATTATGTCATAGCCTTGACTCACATGAGAACACCAAATGATAGGAAGTTGGCAGAGAATGTTGAAGAAATAGATCTTATTCTTGGTGGACATGATCATGTGTATGAAGTTCTTCAGGTATGAATATCCATAAATTTTTATTTATAGCTAAGTATTCTATATAAATAATTTGTGAATATTTTAAAGTTTCATGAAATAAATAAAAATATTCTGGCACTCTTTTCATTCTTATTTGTGTAATAGTGAGGCATGCAAAAGTTTTGAAATTGATAAATCTTTAACTTGTAAATTTAAACAAATTATTTGCTTGCTCAAAGAAAATAGTTTAAAATTATTATTGAAAAAGAATTGAAAATAAATTAACACTATAGCAAATGTCACTATATCAAGTTATCATGACTGTATGTCAAATACTTTAAAGATTTTAATATCTATTATAACTTGCAATGTTAAAAAATATTCTACTTTTTAAAAGAAAATTATAAATTATTTAAAAAGGTATTGATTTTCTTTTATATTTGGTATATTTTACTCCTTATCCAAAATATTAGGTTAATAATAAATACGTAATTAAAAGTGGAACTGACTTCAGACAATTCTCCAAGATTACACTCTCCTTTTCCACGGGAGCAAAAATTTCAGTTGATGTGAAAGTGGAAGAAATTCAAGTTACGTCTCAGTTTCCAGAGGATGATGAACTTCTTGTTCTTTTGGAGAAATATACAGGTAAAGCACTATTTTTGGCAGAGTTTTCTGTTTCTTGTCCACTACTTTAAGAAAACTCATCATTTGATAACATTCTGGGATGAAAGTTAACATCTTTGATTCAATGTAAACTCTGCAAAAATGATGAATTGTTTGTGCCTTCTAAAACTCAGCTTCTTGTTAACCACCAGTGCTGCTCTGATAAATCCTTTGTTTTCTGATGTATATTGCATATGAAAGCCTATACTTCCTTGTTGTACAAATCTGTGCTAGGATTGTGTTCACATCGAAAAAATACTTCTTAGTTATGTTCTGTTTTAATATTAGGCCTTATACTTTAATAAGAGTTTTTCTGTAAACCATTTGTTTACAGGATTGGTCAATGACTTTTATTTCTGAGTAATATCCCATTAATATTGAATTATGCGATTACTGTTTGAGCCACTGGATAACCAGAAGGGCAACATGTTTGACTTTGGTGGGAGTGGTCCTGGGTTCAATTCCCAGTTGGGACTTAAATGCAAAATGACCTTAGCTGTTGAAACACTTTAAAAATTACTACAACAATTAATGTTTTTTCATTTGTAATTAGTTATCTCTGATTCTTAATTAATAGAAAATTTTGATGGTATGTGCAAAAATTACCTTATGATATACATATAGTACATGTAGTAGTGAGCTATCATATATTCTATCTTTCGTTAAAGGAAGTATTACTAATTTTCTGTTTTGTCTCTTGGCACCAGCTTTAATGGAATAATTACAAAATTTAAAGCCTGGGTGAAACCCTTTTCTTTATGTTGGGTAACAAAGGAAAAGTTTTTGGAAGGAAAGAAAAATTTACATTACACCTTAAAATGAAAAGGATAACTCTTTACTTTGATTTGCTTGCAACAGCCATAGATATCCAGAGTGTCCATGAAGTACTATGTTTTATCTCTACGTCTTCTCATATTATTTGAGAATTGTTGGCTTTTGGACTAAAAGAGTGTCTTCCTTTGTTAATTAATTATGGTAATTTTCACTCCTCAATGAAACAATTTTTACCAGATATAACAGATGTTCTTATTGGTGAATTTTCTTTGTCTTTAGAGGTCTTATCAATATTCATCATGTGTAACCAATTGAAATTTAAAAATTTTAGTATTCCAATTTGTCTTAAAATATAACCAACCTTATTATTAAATGCTGTAGTACTGAAATTTCAATGCTGGATGAACACTAAAAAGAGAAAGAATGTAAGTTTACAATTCAAAAAATGAAGAAACTGGCATGGCCACATTCCACTCATTCATTAATATCAGCACAATATGTAATACTTGTTTTGCCACCCATGGACACTTTCAATGTAAAACTTTGTTGCACAACTTTGTATTTGCACATTTTACTGTTTATTATTTCTTAAATTAATTAAATTTCTAGTATTATCATTTAAAGAAGTTCTGAAAAGGAGTGAGTTGCCATTTTTTCTGGCCTCTATTATCATATTTGCATGTGATATTTTGTTGCTAAATTCACCAGTCTAGTCTTGTGTTTTACAAGAATAGCAGGAGGATTTATAACCATTCTATTTATTAATTTTTTTCATCTATACAAAGGTTAAACTTCTTGGCTTGGTTTTCTACCTTTAATTTAGAAAATACACTTTGCTTTAATCTAAATTCTCTGATCTTATTACAAGGATTTATGTATTTCATATTTTATTTTTATTGTATTACAAAAATAGTATGATTAATTGAAATTATTAATTAGTAAAATTTCAGCAAAACATGTCACAGCATTTTATTAGGTCATGACAAGCTTTAGATCAGTCTTTTTTTATGTTGCCGGTAAAGGAGACTTTTTTCTATTACTCTTTTAAATCTTTGCTAACCATACTCTTGAGTGGCTTACCACTAGAATGAATCCTTGATTATATCACAAGCATCACTAGGGAACTGACTTGTAGTTATTTGTCTGCACTCTCTCTTTGAAGTATTTTTTGCACTTTCTATGTCAATTGCATTGTGGCGTTATAAAAATTTCATGTTTTTCAAAGTTTCATGTTTCTTATTTTTGCATCAGATTTTTGGTATAGCACAATTGCACACTTTTAAGTGATAGTGCAAATATGTTTTTAGGCTTTTATGTGCACTGGCAAGCAAGAAAACAGGCTCTGCTTTAAGGAAACATTTGATTATTGGCTGTGGTCAGAGATACTGCTCTTGTGTTTACAAGGTATGCCTGAGTAAGGCAAAGAGTTTTATTGGAATACGACTTCTACAGTTTTACTGTTCTGGTGAGTGTCCATCCTCATCTGGTGGTTATAATATTGCATCTGAAAGGAAAACTCCCTATTAATTTCTCTCAGTGTAGTAAATTGGAATTTATTGTGTATTGATTTATTATAAGTAGTTGCACTTTCAGTTTAGTCTTATTGCATGATAAGAGATTGATTTTTGCCTGCCCAGTACCTTTAATTTTTTTGTGTTACTTATCCTTTTTAGTGTTTAATCTTTATGGATATTAAACCACACTTGTGAGTGTGAAACCTACTTCATAGTACAGTAAAGTCTGTTATAACAATACGGCATAAAACAAGAGTTGCATTATAGCGAGTAATTTTTTAGCCATTGACTGTCAGCAAAAAGGATAGGGAGTTACATCCAGTATGACAAGTGGTTATTTCTGAAGTATCAATATAACAAGTACCACGTTTCTGTATTTGTCTTGCAGGATGCATATCTCAGAATCGTCATATTGATATAAGAGACCAAGTCCAACAAGCAAATGGTGATCTGAGGCATGTTATCTCTTCAAAGAGCAGAAAAAAAATTAATGCGAAAATTATTGTCACCTAATTCATGCATTTGATTCCCACACTCACATCACCCTTCCTCAGCAAAAATGCTTCAAGGAGTTTTGATTAGAGACTTTTCGAAAGTTTCGCTCTCCCCTTTGTCTCTTCTCATCCCCTCGTCTCTTGTTTCTGTCTCTTGACGGCCTAGTAAGTGCTGGAATTTTTAATTGAGTTTCCAATTTATTTGCATCCACATGTTGGATTTGTTTTCATACAAAATTTTGCACCAAATCATCTGATCTGCGATGGGTGGGAATATAGGAGTTAGAAGCAGAGAGAGAGAGAGAGAGTTAGAATTTGGATTCCACATTTTATATTAGAGGACGCACTTTGATTATGGTTTATAAATCAATGAAACAATATTTTTGACGTGAACGTACTTTTTACATGTTCTGAAGCGTTTGTGTAAGAATTAAAAACCCTACAGTTAAATTCTACTGCACTTGCTGCCCTTGGATTCTAGAGGATGGACATTTAGTATTAGAAATCAGCTATAACAAGTCCGCTTTATTAAAAGTACTTTTCCAATTTTTGTCAACTCTTGTTATAAGGGACTTCTACTGTACTTCACAGCATTCAGTATACACATTCAGAAAGACATTGGAGAGGTATATGAGTCCTCAAGGAATATCCCCAAGGGTGCCTGCACTGACTCTATAGATGTATTAGATTTCTATGTGAAAACAGCTTTCATTACTTTGAAGAATTCATTTTTCACCCCAATTGGGGTAATTAACCATGTTTCTTTAACTGCTGTGTCACACCAAATAGTGCCACCTAGGGCAGAACGCCTCTGACCAAGTTACATACTTGTACTCTGACACTTTATATAGAAATGTGTGTCTTTGTCTATCCAGGAAATCGACTTCTTATTCATCTCCGTTGCCTAGGAGGAAGAAAATTCCTCCCATTATGAAAATTTATCGCATTGGTGCACATCTTCTAATTCTCTTTGGCTCATCAATTGATGGGGAAACAAACCCATATTCTTTCCGGCACCAAATACTTTTTTGTGTTGATTTCCTTGAAAATGGCTAGAATTGAATAGATGAGCTATTGTTAATGAATTATCACAAAATCATCTGATCTCTCTGAAGAATTATATTTTTTTCTGTTTATATCAGCATTCAGTAGTAATCAGTAGTTTTAGATTTTTGTTTGGAAAGAGTACCTTTGGAAGTAAAACAAATCTCTTGTTACCATTTTTTGTTTTTGGAACATTTTATTGGTTATGTTATGAAAGTGAAGTTGGTGTTATTCTAATTGATTCTATAAATTCATTCTAATTCAAATGAGGCACTCTAGGAAATAAATTAGATGTTTAAGAAAAAAGAGTGATTGTGGGTAAATTTGTGAAGGTAAGTAAAATAATATGTGCACTCAAACTGTAGAGAAATCATGGACAATGATAAGGATTCTGATTTCTTGCTGATGTTTTGAGGGCTCAAATTTATAAATTTTCTAATAAAAATTTCTAAAAATGAAATACTGTGATTGCAGTAATGATCACTGAATATATTATCCACTTGAATCAGATATCAAACTCAAGTGGATTAATCAAAAGGGTTTATAGGTAAATTTGTCTTTATTTCCCAATCTTTATTTTGAATTCATCTTCAGTAAATTCTACAGGCTCTGCTCAAAAAATTTTACGTAGAGAAATGATTCAATGCTAGAGGACTGAATTTGTTTGTAATGTTGGAGTAATGGTGTTCTTCAACTACTGTATCTAAATTTACATCCAGTGTTACATAAATAAGCATATGGTAGCTAAGTGTAAATAACCTTTATTGGTGATAAGTAATTATGGTGAGGAATCAGGTTACTAAATATAAGAATACAGTTTGTTTCTATATTGTCTACAGATTCTCTGAATTTTCGTAAAATAATTCTTATTAATGAGCTATTGGTATATTTGCGTTCACATCTCCTAATATAAATGTATATTATCCATGCATATTTACTTAGTATTGTATAGCCTCCACCATAATTCATACTTCTTAAATCTTATTTCATATTTGTTGAATGAGTGTGTATTGTTCATCTATTTGGTTTAACATAGATATCTGGCATCCTTCTGTTGGTAGATTGAATGTATGTACAAGTCTTAGTCTTAAAATTTTAAGTATCCAATTAAGATTTAGGCTTATTGCTCTATAGCTTATTAATATATCCTTAAGGCCATTTATTATCTAATGTCTACAGTTGGGAATAGAAAAAGAAAATAATCCTAACCCATATTCATATGTAAAATAGCCCATATAACTAATCATTTTTATTTCTTCTCTGATTGTGCTTGCAAGATTTTCATGTGAATATAATTTTTTTGTAAAGGAATGGTGGAAGGAAAGATGGATGAAGTGCTCGGAACATTTTTGGTGGATCTTGATGGTCGCTTTGCCAGCATTCGATCCAAAGAAACAAACCTTGGCAATTGGGTGGCAGATGTTGCTCTTGCTGCCACTGGAGCTGACATTGTCCTGCTCAATTCTGGCACTTTGCGCTCTGATCGTATCCACCCTGCTGGAGACTTTACTTTACGAGACCTCATGGATTTGCTTCCTATGATGGATCCTTTAGTTGTGCTCTCAGTCACAGGTATGGTTCATTAAAATTACTCTTATACTAAATAACAATTATCCTGCTATACTTAATTGTTACTGTATGAGAATGTTTCCATAACACTTTGAATTAAGAAGTATCAGAACTTTCAAACTTTACCCAATAAACACATTATTAAAAGATGATATCCCAAAGATGATTGTCTATTAACATAAAAGGCAATTTTATTTAGATTTTAATTAAATTATTGAGTAATTGTTATTATCTGCTTTAATCAATGTAATATTTCATTATTTTAAGGCTTCATATGAAAATTGATTTTTCTCCTTTCAGATTTCATTTCTAGAAAGTTAAGAATTATTATTCTTGAATCTCATTCTTATCATGTAATTTTAGGCTCAATAATATTTTTGATGAATCAATCAGACTTATGGTTAAATTTCTTCCAATTAGGCCTTCTGGATCATAACCACTCTATAGCGTACAGTTTTTGATGTGATGTAGTAGCTAACCGCATTACACTGCTTGTGGATAGATGTTGTTTTTTTTTGTCTTTTTGTTGAATTATTAAATTACCAAGGATTTTATGATAACATGAATTTTACCTGTTACAGGAGAAGATATAATTACTGCTCTTGAAAACGGAGTCTCTCAATATCCAAAATTAGAAGGCCGGTTCCCACTGATTGCAGGATCATCATTTGCATTTGATCCAAATGCACCACCTGGACATAGAGTTGATGGGAAATTAGTCAGAGTTGGTGATGAATATCTGTCTCTGACTCAGAGATATCGTCTTGCAACAAAGGCATATTTGTATGCTGGCCGTGATGGATATGATGTTTTAAAAAGAGCAAAGTTACTGGTACGTTTTAATGAGAGTAGATAAGGTAATATAATAGTAGTAGAGCTAAAAACTGTTAGTGATTCATTGGTATAATAATTGTAATTGTTTATGTTTATTAGTTGTGAAGTATTTACTTATACTTCAATTTTAGCTACATTATGAGGAATAACTTTGACTGTAAAATTTAAAAATTTCTCTGGAGAGGAAGAATCAAAAACAAGTCAGTTATCTAGATGATACAGTTTTTTTGAAAACCATTTCATTTTAAATGACTTACTTATGGTTTTTATGATTGTTGCTCTTTGGCAAATAAGTGTTTACAACACTGAAATAGCTGTAATACTGTCTGGAAGACCCTTGAGTTAGTTATGTGAAGCATTAAATAATACCATCAGATTTCAGCTATCTCTAAAAACACCACATCTTAAAGTGTACCTCGAAAAAGATTATAGGGAATTAAATGTCTTAGTAGAGATTTCAAAATGTTATGTCTTAAGAAAATAGGAGCAATTAAAAATCTTGTTTAAGCTAACCTAATGATATGATTGTGCGATTCTGTAAAAATGTTATTTAGAATGGTATAGCTTTAAAGAGTATATTCTTGGTTGATGTGAATTCATGCTTTAAATTACAACCAATGACAGTGTCTTAATGCTGTAAATTGTTAACCATCAGCGTTATATGAAGAGGTAACATTTAATAATATTGTCTTTAGTTGTGATTCTAGAAACTTTTGTAGGAGAAAGTGGTTTTAGATAATTTTCTTATGAACTTACGCTTGATTAACAT
Source organism: Pachydiplax longipennis (assembly GCA_036926295.1). NCBI lineage: Eukaryota > Metazoa > Arthropoda > Insecta > Odonata > Libellulidae > Pachydiplax > Pachydiplax longipennis. The sequence goes on from JAVFKF010000012.1 coordinate 28,210,343, forward strand.
TTAAAATGTCTTTTTGTCATGATAAATTTAATAAGTATTAGGTAATTGTAGAAGCTTTCATAATCAGATTTCAGTTCAGGCTCCTTGTTGCATCTTAGGTAAATTACTATTGCAAAATGACTAATACAGTCATCAGTGTCATGATCATTAATTATAAATCATTTATTTTTTTAGGTGGATGAAGAAGGAAGTCCAGAACTGAGAACAGCAATTCAAAATCATTTCCAAGCCATAAAAGTTCGTCTTGGCAAAACAAAGCGTCATTCAAAGCATCGTCAGAGTCTTGTGACTTTATCTAGGCGGTAAGGAACAATGCATGGAAAAAGTTTCTGAAATTTTTTTATTCACATACCTGTGTTGTGTCTAATTGATTGAAGACTTTATTCATTGAAGAAATGCCAATATGAAGCAGAGACAAAAACCAAATTTGAAAAAGTTTAAATATTTTGAAACTTTTTGGCTTGTATAAAATATTAGTATGAATTTTTACTGAGCATGTATTATACAAACTTGAAAAATTGTGACAAAATTTTAAAAAGACTTTTTTGATAATAATTTTAGATAAGAATTTTTTGATAATAATTTATTTCATAAATAAACTTTTGTCTAGTTGATGCTTTCTGATGATATTTGGTGGAACATTTCCATAATCAATATGAAAGAAACAATTTGTCTTCGTCCACAAATTTTTTTTGTGGACGAAGACAAATTGTTTCTTTCATATTGATTAAACTTTTGTCGTACAAAACTAAATGATGAAACTAAAACAATAATGTAGAAAGATGTTTAAATAAAGTAATCAAAAATGCATGCATGGTAGTAGTATTGTTAAAAGTGCCTAGACATCTTAAGTCATGTTGCATGTATATGCTCCCTTTGGGAATCAAAACAAGGCAAATGTGTTATCTGGAAACTGCATGTGTACATCCCAAGCATGCGTATTATGAGGGAAAATCAAATGAAAACCTTAAAAATGTGCTGTAAAATCTAAATGTTTACTCATATATTGTGCTACTGGCATCGATACTGTTTCTTGCTATGACAATCGCATGCGAACATTAGTTTGAAAGCTATGATAACTCTCATCTGGAATGCACTAGGAAACATTTTGGAACATTATGTACCGAGGGGATATACTGTTTAAAGTACTTCACTACTTAATAACCATTAATTTCCAGATAAAAACTAAGTTTTTCAGAGTGTGTAAAGTTGTAGTATCACATTTCTTGACCTTATACTGCCTATTCAGTAGGTTCATTACTAATTTTTGCTGCAAGTTACCTGGTAGACTTTACAACTGCTGAATTTATTATCCTTAGACAGCATGATATATATGATATACTAAGGAATAAATGATGTTGATTTTTTTGTGATAAAAAGTCTGTTTCTATTTTCTAGTCTGAAGTATCAAATTTTCATTATATTTGTGGTTGATTTGTTGAAAACGTTGAATTCTTAGAAGCTCCTCTTTTACTGTTATAACTTTCCTCCTAAATTTATAATTCTAATTGAGAAGATTTTTATTGTGAAATATTGATGAAAAATACAAGAAGTATATTGATTGGACCTTGATATTCTATTGTTATTATCTTAAGACATCTTATTGTTGAAATTTTGATTTATTTGATCTTTAAGCTTTTACTTTCTTGTCCACCTTGAAGTGTTAAAAACAGAAGGAATACATTCTTTGGCATATGTAGGTATTATTAGAACACATTTTAATACTAATATAACGTAGTCCACACTATATAAAATCTGTGAGATAACATGATAATACATAATTAATGTATCCCATGATAGGTTTTGATGTATCATATATTGCTCTTCTCCATATATTCATTCTGTGACACAGGATAGATTTAGCTAGTGATGTTTACATATTTCATTTGGTGGAGATAGCTAGTACATCTTTGAAATATATATGAGGGTGGTCTGAAAAGTTTCCGACCCCAGATTTTTTCAGAAATTTTCAGGAAACATGTCAAGAAATGGCGAAATGTCGGAAACATTTCAGACCACCCATTTATCTTACATTCTTTGAACTAATATGGGCACATTTTTAAATTCATCTATGGTTCCATTGAAAGAATCATACTTCCATCAATCTGTTTTTAAAGTCATCGATGGATCCATCAAACTGTCTTTATATTCACCGATGGATCCCCGATGCTTTCTATTGATGTCCATCGCTTCCATCATGATTAATACCCAATGAATTTCCAATGGCTCTGATGACAGTGGCTGGTCATTCAAAAGCTAATATCCATAACCTCATAGAAAGGAAGTAACTAGCAACTAACAATGGGGAATATAAAGTTTTATAAGGCAACAATCAATGAACACAAAGGATGCGATGATTTACGTTTCAAGAGAGTTTAAAGAATTGTGGAGATGGAACAAGTTGTATATACAACAGTAGCCATGTTGTCAAACTGCAGACCGACCAACAAACTGTTCTTAAATTCATCAAGAATCAATCATCAAGAATAATCCATCGAAGTAATCAAACAAACATCGATGAATATAAAAATATGCCCTATATTATGTTTTTCATATAACTAATGAAATTTTATCAATAATTACATCCAAAAACAGTATAATATCAGACTTTCTCTAACAACTACTAATCACTATTTTGAGATTTATTTCAAGGCACAAATATCAAAGAATTTTTAAATTCAGATTATTTTCTTCTCAACTAGGTTATTGATATGCATTATTTTGGTTTTATTTACATTTAGTAGTGATTTAGTTGTCATGACACCATTAGTTTATTTCATCCTGGTATTTCTACATAAGTTTAACAGCTTCCATGACATATCTCCTATGATCTAATTATATATTGGCATCATTCGCTTATAAAAGTATAGTTTACTATTTTAAACAACAGAAATCAACATTTTACTGCAATTTCAATTCAGAGTTTAAAATTTAACTACACAAAATAAGAAAGTTTAATTGAAATTGTGGTTTTCACTTATAATGTTTATCAACTGTTATTGCAAATGTACGAGGGAGAAGTAATTCTACAACATCAAGAGTATTAATTTTTCAATCTGAAACTTCTTTCTCTTGCAGGCACAGTCTTGTGAAAATGCTGGAAGGCAGTGAATTGGATGGCCCGCCACCTATACGTGCAAGTTCCTTAGGATCTGATAGTGATTCGGAAGAAAAAGATCATCACCCAAATCACCCAACTCATCATCACCCACCTGCTCGGCCCAGGTTAACTCGTAGGGCTAGCCTCGATGACTTGGAGCAAGAGTCTTGTGATCTCTGTCCCAAGGTTGAGGGTCGCATAATTTTACTCACTCCTGAGGTAAGTGCTATGATCAATGTAATTCATTTAACAGTTAAGTTAGCCACTTTAGTGAGCTATACTAGTTTTGAGGTAATTGCTTTCCCCCAATAAAGTTCCTGATCCTGGCTTGATATATTCATATAGTTCGATGTTTATCAAGTAAGAAATCAAAGAATTTTGACTTAACCCTAAACCTTAACTTTAGAGTTTTAGTTTATGCATAAGTAAAGTTCAAGATATTTTCACAATTTAAAAATATCCATACACTTAACCACTTAGTTTGATTTTCAGCCATTTTCTGCATGCAGGTCTTCATTGTAAACATTAATTAGAGATAAATAGGAATTATTAGTAAGCTCATAACATGTGCGAATGCCAGGCAGTTCCTACCTCACAGAGTTCCTTTATTCATCCTTAATGTTAACATACCATTTTTTCCAGAGATTACAATGTAAATTTTTTGCTAATTCTTTTTTTTTGAGCTATAATAAATACTGGTCAAAATTTCCTTGTAGCCACAGAAATTTGGAGGAATTAATTCTATTGCCTTTGAGTATGAGTTGATGGTGAAATATGTTAAGTGCTTCCATCAAAAGAGAGGACAGGGCTAGGAATCCAAAGCTTTGAGGTAACTATTGAAGAGAGTAGTTAGAAAATGTATGTAGTCTTGTGAATATGCAAAAGAAAGACTTTTGTGAAAGTATTGCATGTATTCCATTTGAAATTTTGCATTTGACATTAACGTTTTCATTCAATTCATAAATATTGAACTTATAATGGTATAGTTATAGATTGTAATTTGAGTCAGGTTAATCTGCAATAATAATTTTGAAGGTTTTTGAAATTCAGTTATATGAGTAAAAAATGAATAAATTAAATTCATCAGATGTTTGTTGTTGGATTCTGTCACATCAAATTCAGTGGTGAATTCTACATCACCCTGAAGTAAAAAATGCATCGTTTGTTAACTTATCTCCTATTTGCCTTAAGAAAATCTATGCATCAGAGAAAAATTCATTGGAATAGCAATTTTGCTTGACTTAATGCATAAACTTTGGCAAAAATTTTTCCATAATTTTTAATATGTTACATTTATTAAATTTCATTGAAGCTGGGTAAAGCTGTATGTAATATCCCATGTTTATCAGTGAAAATGGCTCATCAGTTAAGGATTTAAATAAAATTAAATACATTTAAATAAGACTATATTTATAATAATCATTAATTGTGAGCAGAGAATTTAGCATTGAACTTTTAGTTGATTCTTTTTTAAATAAATTGTAATTAATTTATGCTTTGAATTCTGCTTATAGAAGTCTAAAGAAAAAACACCATATAAAGATTTTTATAATTTATGAACAAATTGTGAGATCCAAAGAGAGAGAATATTGAGACTAATATCAATTATGAACCATCTATCTTAATAAAGTGCTTTATCTTTAGAGCATTCTAAATCGCTGGAAAAATTTTGGTCATCTGTAAATTTAAAATTTCAAATGGAATCATTTACATTGATATTTTCAAAAATTCTTTTAATTTTCTGTATGGGGAAGGTAGCTTGTGATTTTGTTTCAAGTGTTGCATTTACTTACAAAAGAAGACAACTATGAAGATCTGTACATATTTTGATTGGTATACCCATGGGTATAACCACTCCAATAGTTGGATCAAAATGTGGCTTTTCTTAGAGATTATCCCTCTGAGTGTCACCATTTTCATTATTATCATCCCATTTGCAGCTTCTAACTCCACACTCTAGGATATCACAAATTTTCTTGCTCTGTTACTTCCATTTCTTCTACTCTTTCCTATTGGATTACTTTTTAGCAATGACTGTTGGCCACTTGTCTGTTTACATTGTTTGTGTGCTCTCTCCAATATTCCTCTCTTCTTAATTGTTTTGTTCTTCCTTTATTTATCTGTTCACCTTTTTAAGCTCTTACTTATCTTTTAATCTCTCATGAATATTAAGATATTACTGTATTGACCACAGTTTTTATCAGTTAACTTTGTGGACTCTATGTTAGTAATATTCATAATTTATCTTATTATAAGCACATTGCTTTACAAATATTTTAAGTAAGGTTTTACTAAAATTTATCCAGGAATGAAAATTTTTTGATCATTAGTTTGTAACAGTCTTGTTACTAACATCCTTAGAACATGAACATACTGAGAGCCTCAAAATTCATGTAAGGTATTAACAAAGTTGCCTAGACTGTATTAAGATAGTCATATGCCTTTTGGAGGGTACATGACTTTGAATAATGAAAATTTATCTGTATGACTGAGGATTTGAAATACTGGAGAATAATTCCTAACCAATGGTAAATTTTAAAATATACGATTCTGTCATAAAAATTGGAAGATTTGCAAATTTGTTGCACAAAGATTGGGGCACATAGCATATTACATGCATATGTTTCTCAGTTTTAAAGTTAATACAGTCCCTAAGTAGCTAAGTCCCTAGCTGTGTTGTGAATTTGCTTATGAAAGGAAAGTATAACTCAATTTATTGTATAGGTCTGGGTCATTGTAAGAGCATAGTTATAGAGCCTGCTGTAGAGGATCCATTGTTGTCACAGAAATCCATTAGATTTGGTGCACTTACCCTTACACTCACAAATATGGCTTTTTTGTGTTGTTGCCTTTTGCGAAACCTTTTTTAGAATTTATTCTTTAAATTTGACTCACTTATTTACCTTTATAGTATTAAGTTTATATTCATTATCATGAGTATCATATACTAATTTAATTTTTGCATATCTCAGAGGGGAAAGAGAAAAAACATTATTTTTCTCATACTTCAGTGGATCAACCTCTATGGCTTCTGCTAAGTGTAGCATGATATAGATAGTGACTTAAGAGAAGGCTACAAGAAATTGCTCCACATGTTTAAGTATGAAAAGAAGATATTTAAAGAAAGAGAGCTTACATTTTCTACATCCTTTCTATCATATACTTTGTTTGTATATCTTAAAGTCTCCATCTTTCTTAAAACTGTCCTCAAAGAATCTTTAAAATCTCTTCCTTTCATATTTTTCCTTTTAACAGCAATATTACTCACCTTTGATTGACATTCTCGAACTACAGTTTCTTGAGCCGTGGATTTTTCTTTCTTTGTCATTATATTTTAGGATCAAAATCATATAAGAATTGTAATTTGCTTCCTTTCTGTAATATTCTACCTGGTCACAAAGCATGGACTTAAAAGCATAATTAATTCTTTATCTATAGTTTTAAAGGTTTTAATATTGTCTTCATTTTAAGTAAATGTAGTTGCATCCATAGAATTAATTTCCTTGCTATCTTGCACGCTTATTTTGAATGTGGTATTATTTAATTTTAAGCTTGAAGTATAAAATGTGGTTTTATTTCTAAGAGTGAAAATAATTTTTCCCATGGTGCTATCTCTGTGTGAAATTAATTTTAAGTTTCATCATTGAAATTATTCATATGACTGTAGATTTAGTTTAAGGTTGGTAGAAAATTTTTGACGTATTACATTAGTTGGGCATCAAGAATAGCAAATGGTTTTATATTATTTTTCTTATTAAATATGGCTTTCTTTCATTGTTTCTCACTGGTCTATTAATATTTTCTCTTGATCTATTGAGCTAAATTGCCAAGCCAAAAATATCTTTTCCTAAATGGTATTTCTTAAGATGATAAGTTAATGGTTAATTATTGATTAATCAATCCAAAACATCCTTGCAGTGATTTTTAATTTCTTTCAGCATCTCTGAGGGGATGAAGTACATTTTATTAAACTCTTCAAATGTTGTAAGCTACCCTGATATTTGCCTACATAAGTGGTATGCATAAATGCAGATTGTTGAGATAATTAAACAATTGCTAGATAGTTTGCTGCTTACAATTTGCATGCAAAAGTTCCATTTTTGTCAAGCTAAAACTTTTCTACAATTGTTATGATGTTTTCAAGTTAGAGTTTATACATGAAAGGTGTTAACTAACCTGGTTTTCTTTTGTGTTGTAAGATCAATAAAACCATAATATCTAATAAATTATATCTATTTACATTTGAGCTTTTATGAGCATAATCTTGCGAGTTATTGTTTAAATATGTTATGAAGTAGAGAAATATTACTATTATTATAATTTTTAATAGATAGCAGGGATTATCAATACATGCTGTTTCATACGCACCAAAAAGCTTTAATCTATAAAGTAGTTTGAAGTATTTTTCTGTATTATCACATATTGTCTGAAAAATTTACCCTTTAATATGCTTATTATAACTTACAGAGTAGAATTTTTTTGCTGAACTTGAGATTTCCAAGAAAAATCTATTTTGAAATATCTAGTGTATGTCTTTATTTCAATCCATGAAAGTTCAAACCCCTAATTACATGAAACTAAAAAATTCTAAGCAGACCAAGGTTATCTCTTTCTTTAGAGAATAGTTGCTCTTATTAAGAGCTTGTATCTTTTAGTATTGATTTGCTAGTTTTCTTGTGTATGAAATTTTATTTTAGGCCTTTTCTGCAGTTACTTGCTTTACTCGTCAATGTTAGTTTACCATGAAAGAAAGTTGAAATAAACATAAAACCTACTACTAACCATCTGAATAATCATACCTCCTACTTCTGTGAACTATTTTAGTTTTATAAAATATGTTAATTGGTCCCAATGGTGGTAGTATTCTTTAGTTGTTCGTTAGTTCAGATAAAACATGCTTTTGAAAAAGGATGTACATTTTAGATAATTATTGAGGTACTTTTCCAGTAATAGTTTGAAAATTAACCATCTTTGTGTCATTTATTTTTAGCCTGTATTTAATTAGATTTTTCAACTGCAGGATTGGAAATTCATGATACTTCTGTTGCTTTATTGTACCGCTTTTATTTTTTATAAGCTTCCTGTATTTAATTGGTGTTATAAATTAAATGTCCAATTTGTTTAATGGAATCAATGTATTCTATAAATTTAATAACTTTTCTCATGTTGTTATTCTTTCCCATATTTTTATTTCAAAATATTCTATAAAATACCTATTTAACTTCATTAAAAACTACTCTTTGCAAATTAAATTAATGTCTGATATATAAACCTTGAGATGATTGCATTAGTAAATCATGATAGAAGTGCTGTCTTTAAATGGTCATCAATGGTGCAAGTAGTAACTGATGTTAATTACCATTTCAGAAGAGGCAGGAGCTGTTAATGGAACGTCAACGTTTAGAAGCCGACTCAGTAATTATGGAAGTTGATGAATCATCTCCACAAGATAGCCAAGACCGCAGTTAGGTCTGCATTTTCTAACAGCTCAAGAACACATTAAAATCATGACAAAATTATGGCCCTTTATATTTCTCCAAGGGATGTTAAAGCTATATAATTTAAATTAGTTATTCGTAGAAAATAGTATGAAAAATATTGTTAAAAATTGTTTGAGAGTTTCATAGTTCATTTTTGCAAAGGTTTCTCCAATCTGGGTATATACGTAACAAGCACTTTTCACTACTATCATTTGTCTCTAAGACAAGTTGCACAAATCTTAACAGGCTGACCAAAAACAATTCACTCTTCATTCCCTCCTTAAATAATTCAGGTAACTGTTAATCTCAACCACGTTGTGACTTAAAATGTTTCAGTGCAATAGAACCCGTGTTCAATAATTAGCATGTCTTGTTGCATTGTGTGAATTACTGAAACAACAGGAAATAAGCTAAGATTTTGTTTGAGAAAGGTTTTAATGTATGTGTTATCATTTCCTAAAAATCTATCCAGTATTTAAACTGTTGATTTTTGTGAGTTAGATTTAGACAAATATGGTTCCTCTCATTGTTATAAATAATTATTTATTATAAATATATTAACGTTTGCTCTTGGCGCATAAAGCCTTGAGATCATACTGAATGGCATTCCTGTATAAGAACAAGAGTCTCCTTTTGTATTTGGCTGTAAGTATTGTTTTTGCAGTAATCGTTGAACGATCAAAAACTGCATTTAAAAATTTTAACAACTTGTTGACTAGCAGTGCTTATGGATTTAACCTGTTGGTTTTATGCATATTTATTACTAAAACCAATGATGCTTTACAAATTTGTAGCACAAAATTTTCTAAATTATAAAATTGTACTGTTGTGTGATAAATTTGCTCTATAGCTGTCTGGATACAGCCATATTGCCTTCTCTAATGCTATTACTAGTAATAGCTTCCAAGTAAACTCTTTAAATAAATTATTTTTGTAATTTTATTGTATGGTGGATTTAGAAAAATCTTGCTAATTTCAAGTTCTGGAATGTTAAACAAAAATTTTCCTCAGCATCAAGAGTATTAACAGGTTGTCACCAAATTCATAAGAATAAAGTCACTGCTTACCAAAACTAATTAGGCTCAATAATTTATTAGCTCTCAATGTACCTCAGTGTACAATTTAAACAATGTAATCTATGTTAAATACAAGAAAGTTAAAGAAATATATCTTCACATTTGGTTTTCATTGATTCACCATGCTTCACTTCACAGCTCCCCTTCTTGATGAAACAAAAGTCTGGGCTGCAGAAGTCAAAAAACTTTGGTGGAAATAATATACAAAGAAGATAAAATAGTATACCCCCTTGTATACACAAGGAAAATAAGTTATCACTGATACATGATTAAGAAGTTTTCAGAGTGAATCAATTACAGGAATGCACTCATTGTGTCTTCATGGAAATAAAGTTACAAATCCACTTTTGGCCCAAGCCTCAGAGGAATAGCACGCAGTTCAGTTTGCATGCAGAGAAATTCTCCACACACACACATTATGGTGAGGCAGGCTATATTCAAAACCCACCAAGACAATGAGCTAGGGAAGTAGCCATTATAGCCCCAGCATACTATTAGATGGATTAAATGTGCAGTGGTAGCAAAATCAAGACAAAGTTTGGTACGCTGTACAATAAACCATAGGCCCACTGCCCTGAAAAGAAAATAGATGATATGAGAAATACTAAATAAATATGTTATAAAAATAAAAAAACAAAAGCCATGCTGATTTGATGTTTTTGGATCTAAGACATATTGCATTTTCATCCTTTTCAGAGCTTTCAACAATTGGGTACATCTTACAATAATATTCAAGTGTGCATTACATTCAGGATAATAATATGCATTGTCTTAAACAGTTGTCATAGATAAAAGTTATATAACTTTTATAACAATGATTATACAATGATATAACAATAACATTTAAAGCAATGATTCAGTTTATTTACCCTGACATACACCCCACCCAAGCTGTTTCCACAGCCATCCTGACCAGATGAGTTGGAACATATACTATAGTAGATAGCATGCATCATAGAATGGCACCATTTTCCCATGGCTTCCAATACTTGGGTTCATCTTACACTCAATAATATACAGTGTTTACACCATATTCTTGAAAGCAATGTCTCATTTTATTTGCTTGATGATTTTTGGGAACCTCTTCCATTAATTAATTTTTGTTTATGTAAACTTCAAGTTTTATAATTGAACTTAAATTAGATGTTTCTAAAAACAAAACTCAAAACTTTTGGAAAATACGAAGTACTTCACCAAATAATTTGTAATGGCGTTCCACATGTTATGCCTGAACACCTTGAGTTTAGACGTTTCTAAATTTTTTTCAATTCATAATGAAAAGTTTAAAAATAATAAATGATATTTTCACTAGCTAAAAGTTTAAACAAGCCAACAACTTATTTATGCCTAAGAACTTCCTTAAAGGGATATCTTTACTTAAAGACAAGGCATCTATGAAGAAAAAACTAAGCGTAAAGTTTGCTCAGAAAATTTTAAAAAGGGGATTTATAATTCCTTCAACATACTTTATTAGTAGGGTATTACCTATAAGCCTCAATATCTTGGGGGTCTCCAGTTAAAGTTTATAATGCTTTTGAAACTGTCATCGGCATTTCTTACATGTTGTTGTTCTAATCTAAGAGCAAATTCGTCTTAACTTTCTTAGCAAATATAAGATTCATAAATATCCACAGGTAAGTGGAAGGGAATAGCCTATGGCAGGGATTTTGAGCCTTTTGCAGCAAGAATACCTGTTTTAATAAATATGAAGGACTTGATGCCTAGGTGGTTCTAAACCATAGAATATGGTGATGACATTATCTATTTTATTACGTCAACTCAAGGGATGGGATTAAGATGAAGTAATTAACAAAATATAATGAATTATCATTATTAACGATGTGAAAGGACTCCACATTCATTACAAAGCAAAGATACCAGCAACAAAGGTCTCCTCACCAAAACATTCTCTTGTGCCACTCTATGTATGTGCCCATAGGTTTACCAACCCTGACCTCATTAAAAATACAACCTAGCTTACTACATTAATCATAAATTCTATATTTAAACTCCAGAGAAATAAACTTATGAATTGTCACTGTGACAATTTTCTTACTTTCACATGAAAAATCAATCACACATTCATAAATATGTCTCTCAAGATTAAAGGTTCACTTCTGGCCCCATAGCCTTTTATCACCTGAATCAAATGCATGATTTTAAATAACAATGTTTCAAAATCTTTGAAAAACCTCTGAATGGCCAACGAAATCAGATTTAAGGATTATTTTTAAACCACCTGATATTTTATCAGAGTCCTGTTTAAATAGTTAATGTGAGTTAAATATTAATAACATGTATAAAATTTGCTGTTAACTTTAAAGCAGAGGATTATCATTCTTATGAAAAGATGATTCTAATGACAATTCAACACTTTCTTATGAAAATGAACTAGAGTTCATAAATTATGTGCAAAATAAGCCAACTAAACTTAATTAAGAAGGTATAAAAGGGTTAGTCATCAAAGAAAATAATGAGAACAGTGCAAATATTATATCAATTAAATACTGTACTGTACTACATTACCTACAGTAAAGTCGTAATCTTTCTTGGAGTTAATTACAAAAAGCAAAACAAGCCACAAAATAAAAGTTGTTATATGTATTATTAATCGATGTAAAATACAAAAGAACTTTGTAACATGAACTTAAGTACAGACATACTTTGGACTCGTTACTACTATTAGGAAAGATAGTTATAACGAGCCATTTGAAATACATAAACTGCTGTTTTAAAGCTATTACAGATTAAATACTCCGTTAATTATATAAATAATACGCACACTTTAAGTAATTACTCCGCATTCTGAAAGATGGACAAGGAATTTCTTGCTTAAGCAATGATATGTCACTGCTTCTTCTGAAAATGTCTTTTGTAAAGAATATCTCGACTTTATTCCAACCTTTTTCCCGAAAATTACCCTATGCGCAGTTATTTTTACGATGAGTATTCACTTACCCCATCAAAGAATTTAAAATGAATGCTGCTATCACCAGTTTTCCACCGAAATCTCTGACGTGTATTTCCTGAAAAGTGACACGCTTAAAAAATGATGTACGACAAAAAAAGACTCCATCAGTTTTATTTAAACTTACTTGGTAACTAAACAAATGATCCAAAGATCTTGAAGATCCTATCAGACCATCCATAATGATAGTCCAAACACCCAAAGCAACGTAAAGAGAGCATTGGATTGCTACTATTTGAGAAACAATGAGTATCGGGTCCCAAGTTGAGTTACGAAATTGGCCCGACATTTTTTTCATATTATAAATAAAGCCTTTGCAGTAAAACAGATCATCAAAATTCTCCGTCACAGAAATCCAACATTTAACTCAGAGGCGAGGGTTGAACTTTCCATAAGGGCCACAGTTTCTGTTCTAAAACAAATAATACAACATTACTTCTGACAGATTAAAGTAGAATAACACACACACGATTTAATTAGATGGATGATTTTAACTTGCATTTTAATCAACGCTTGCAGCATTGGATAGTTCATATTTTCCATTTCAAAGCACCTTTACGATGATCATATTATGATACACTAATCGACCCTCAACACTCGAAAGATAAAGTCGATATCGTCGATACACATGACATCGAGATTTTCGATGTTATGGTAAACATATGAAACATCCGGACTGATAGGAAAGGTTCAAAACGTTTGTAACACCTTTAAATTACCTGTACATTCGATTCAGATGTCAGTTGGTATGAAATGTACTTGTGAAGATGCCCTTTCCTTGCCCATTCAAGTATCATAGGAAAATAATCTCGTCAAAGATCTTAAGAAGTCTTTTATTCGAAGGTAAATGCATTATTGTAAGTCTTAAGTATGACGAAGTATAATCAATTAATCGGAGTATTAAGGTGACTAAACTTCTATATTTTAACTGACTATCTCGTAGTATTCCATTTGAAGGATATGAATACTGTTGAAAAATATCTACGTTTTTCTTAAATTTTCAATCGTTAGTATTTTTTATTGACCGTTATTTTTCATTATATGATTTTTGTTTTAACATAAATATACGTGGTTCTTGGTGTGCACATAAACTCGCACCTTTATTGGGACTCTCATATTGAATTCCTCTTAAAAAAACTCAGTCCAATTTGCTTCCTCATTCGCAATATTCGTTTTACTGTTTCTATGGATGTCTTATTATCTATTTATTATGGTCTTTTTTACCCGCACATTGTATACAGCATACTGTTCTGGGGTTCCTCTTGCCATTCCATCAAATTATTCAAGCTCCAAAAAAGAATTTTAAGATTAATTTCTAACACAAAACTTGATGCACCCAGCCTTCCTCTTTTTCAGCAATTTTTGATTTTACCTCTTCCTTGTATTTTTATTTTATTTTCAGTTCTATATGTTAAAACAAATCTAAACATATTCAATACAATCGCTGACATTCATAACCATAACACTCGCAATAGTAACAATCTCCATATTTCCTATGTACGCACCACTCGCTCCCTCAAAAGTCCATTTCATCTTTCCATTATTTTATACAATGCACTTCCTGAAGAAATTAAAAACATAAGTTCAGTTTCTTGTTTCCAATCAAAGGTTAAGAACTTTCTATTAGGAAAAATATTTTATTCTCTTGATGCTTTTCTTTCCAATGATTGATTTTGTATTTGTATTTTAATTTTTTGTACTTGTTTTTTTTTAATTTATATATATATATATATATATATATATATATATATATATATATATATATATATATATATATATGTATGTATGTATGTGTGTGTGTGTGTGTGTGTGTGTGTGTGTGTGTGTGTGTGTGTGTGTGTGTGTGTGTGTGTGTGTGTGTGTGTGTGTGTGTGTTTTGATTGATGTTTTGACGAAGCCTATATCTATCTGATCTTTGGCAAATAAATTATTATTATTATTATGGTATATAAGTACATATATCTATGATACAGGATGGGTACATCACTAAGCATCCTCCACAAGGAAGTGTAAGACTTCCCAGTACATTAGGGTATTAAAAGGAAAAGAAAGAATTCCATCAATAGTAGTCCAAGTGTGTCTCCTTTTAGAGTACAAGGGAGGAATAGAGGAATGAGATCAACTCAATATCAAATGTTCCTAATCGCCAGTCATTTTTATTTTATACAGGGCCAAAATCATAAAATATGATATTTTGAAAAAAATTAGAATTCTTCTTAAAAAATTAAAAGACCGATGTGAGAGAAATAATAGATTGTGTGCAAATTAGTCTGAATTCAAGAAGATTTTTCATGTATAACTTTTCAACTAGTTCCATCTATGGCAAATGAAGGAAAAGCTACTATTGTTGTGATTTTGAATTTTAAAAGGGCTTTTAAGACAATATGGGACAATATACAGGGACCTACTTGTGGAGAAATTCATAAAATGTAAGTTTGGTGATGGAGTGGTGAAGCTCATAATAAGCTATCTCAGAAATAGAAAATATAGAACAAGGCTCAATTATTCAACTTTTTAGGACATTTACTATGGGTTGAGTATTCTTCAAGTCTCTATTTAAGTGTCTATTATGGGTCCCTCACACTATCTTGTTCGTTAGGAATCTTTATTGAATTACGATTGAAATGTATTTTATACCTTATAAACTGATAATGCATTTTATTTCATATTTTTACATTTTGCATCAATGATCCTAAGTATATAAGCCTAACTAAAAGTCTAACTGTGAGACATCTTATACAAGAGATCCAATACAACAGCTGATAGACAATACAATTAACAAAAAGTTTCCTTGCTTCTATATAATAAACCTTCCTTATAATAACTTGCCACATCATTGTAAGACCTCATTACTTTAATGTGCTCGTCACTTCTCTGCCACATTTCTATAACATTTCAACAATATATCACTGTAACATTCATGCATCATGTTATGCAAAATTAAAAAGTTATTCCATGGTAGGAAAGAGGAAGCCAGTGTGATATGAATTGCTTATTAATATTCCTATTTATGATATATTGTTCCACTATTCATGGAACAAAATTTTGTCAGTATTTTCCATAGGACACATTAGTGCAATATGCATAGAATGAGCAAGGGTAACAATCTGTCTTCCTTTAACCAGATTTCTTGTCAAAAATTTATTTGAGTTTTATTTTACTAATTTGTATAAATGTTTTTAAATTTGTATATTATGAAATGTTATCAGAATGTGTGAGGAAAACTGTTACACACAATGCCTTACTTACTTAAAAGGAAGGATTTCAAATTACAATTTATAATGTAAATTTTGCATTTAATGTGCAGCTAACTTTGACTTTAATACTTTTGAATAAATTAAAAGGACCTAC
Source organism: Pachydiplax longipennis (assembly GCA_036926295.1). Lineage (NCBI taxonomy): Eukaryota > Metazoa > Arthropoda > Insecta > Odonata > Libellulidae > Pachydiplax > Pachydiplax longipennis. Next base: position 28,226,318 of record JAVFKF010000012.1, read on the forward strand.
TAAAAGTCAATATTCTTATGGTTCACACTAAGGATTGATGATATTTCCTGTTTGAAATACTTATTGCTGAAGAGGGTATTTCTGTACTTTATCCTGTTGATAATTTTCACCAATGTCATTAACATTTTAGGGTTAATTAACCTTACCATATTAACTATTGGAAAAAATCTTAATTCTTGAAGAGCATGTGCTTTTGGTTCAGCAAGAGCTTTCGGTGGTGAAACAAATCCCACTAAAAGAATATGAAATTACCTTTATTTTGATGCTAGATCCACCATTGCAGGTATGCTTCAAAAGCATTGCACTTGCATTCTCTTCATTGCATAGGCATTGCTCATGCAACCAGCAATGATAATCTTAGATGCATAACAAAAGAATTGCTGAACCATTCTGAACATTCCTGCAATCAAGGTTAATCATAGCATGCACAGTGGGAATTAGATGGTAATCCCCAATTTTCTAAAATTTTCATAAGTTAACATAATCTATATAAGTGAAATAACTGCATTGTCAGTGTTATCTAGTCATAAAATTTTCAGCTCATGGATAACTTACTTGCTGACCAAATCATATAATCTGTTTCTTATTAAGAAAATTTATGCTGAAAAACAGCATAATAAACAAATAATAAAAGGTAAAGAAATTCCCCCTTTAGTTTTAATCATTGATCGTGCTATAAACTAAAGTTATGAATATAAATGGAATTTCTAAAAAGTAACTTGATAAAATTTTATTGAACATAATGTAATTCATAGGAATCATCTAATTGTCTAAAATACAAAAATTTCAGGTAACAAAAATGTTAGGGCCTCAGAAGCAGTTAGTGATACAGAGCGAACTGCCCCAACATTTTTTTAATGACCACACCCCTGATCATGCCAAATTGAAAGCTGGAAGTTGACAATAAAATGAATTTACCCCAATGGCAGGATTTACCCCAGTCAGATTTCTTTATTGCCACAGGTGAGAAAAAGGATTTTTAGAAACTTGGGTGTTGTGCGACCTATCAAGATTATTTATTATACAATAAAATATTTTATATATAAAGAATAGTATTTAAAATTGATCTATACAGAAAAACTCAATAAACAAAATCAGTCATGATTTGGAGAATCAAAGATGCAAAGGATTCTAGATAAAAGGATTTCTAGATAGTTTTAAATTATTATAATAATTAATATGCTATATGGATTTAACCCATGAGTTTAATAATGATTATCTCAGTTGTTTAAGCTAATCTCCACATTCTCCCTCTTTAATTGTAAGCTTAATAATTCCAAAGAGTTATGTATGTTTAAAAATATCTTCATATGTTTTCTTGGATATTAGTTCTTGTTTTTAAGGAATTACTATAATTAGTGGATAAAATAACCATCCCAACTAGGAATATGGCCTAAGTAATCCACATTTCTTGCTTTATTCTTCTCATTAATTTTCATACAAGAGGAATGAACAGCATTTTATTTTTATCCTTTCTTCATCATCAATGATACATTAATTTCTGATGCTATGCTTGCATTTCCTGAGGCAGTAAATAGATGTGTTAAGTAAATGAAGTAAAACATGATAGGAAATCTTTTAGAAAGGAAATGTTTGAATCATAGGTAGAAATAATTGAATTAGCATAAAATAATGAAAAATTGACTATTACTTCCCTTTCATTAAAAATTGATAAACTCAGCTTGAAAATCCTCTAATTATAAAAGCTAGGATGTGAATAGCTTTAAACTCATCTATTGCTTTCATAGTTTTGTAAGTATTTTTTTATTTTTTTCCATCTATTGCATGAAAACAAGCTACAACATATTATTATGAATTTTATCCCAAAATAAGAGTAAATATGGGTTCCTAAATAATCAAGTGTGCAGTACGTTCAACTTGAAAAGTGGTGGTCCTAGCTTTGACATCCCACACCTTAGCTGTCGAAGAACTTTTGAATTACTAATGGCCCTAATACTAATTTAAACATACACTATTCATATTAAATTTTCAGGTCTATCTCTATTATAGCTAAAGAAGAAATAGACTGCTTTTCATTTTAAATTTGTAACTGAGAAGATTAAAAAAAAAATTATATGACTATTATCAATAATGATGAATTTGTGGTAAAAATCAAGTAAATGGCTTAAATAATTATTCGAAATATTTCTTAAAATAATTATTATATAGTGGGAAATCATAAATAATATTAAAAGAAGTGATAATAAATTACATAGTGGTGGAAAATAAATATAGTTGATTAATTCATAGATTGGACTATGTTATCAATGATTAGATCAAAATTTGTACTAAAATATAATTTTTTCAAAAAACAGTCACTCTTTTTTAATAGATGCTGAAATGTAATTGTAATGAATGATGTAATTAGCACCACTTAACCTTATAAAGTTAAGTGGCACTACATTTCTATCTGTGCTAAGATTTAGTGGTATTTGCAGTGGATGACATGTAATCAGTACATCAGCTTTCACACGGTGTTTCATTGGCTATTCGACTCTGCATTGGATTTGCTACCTAACAACAGGTCAACAGCAACCCCACTCACACTGAGTGGATTCCTCACTTTACTTCCAAGTGTCATGGCCGATTCCCTGAGTGGCAAACCTATGGCATGCATGCCTAAGGGGCACTCAAAACAATTCTTTTGGCATGTGAAACTTAGACACCATTACCCTTGTTATATATTCTTTACTTCAAACATATGAATTCAAATATATAAGAATGTAGATTCCATTTATTAATATCATTAATTAATAATTAATTTCTTCAATATCTACATCTCAAGCCCATCATTGGTGTAATGATAGAGATATATTTGATCATTCATTACTTTAAGTTTTTAAGAAAGCATATTTTTTTTAAGAACAGTAGTCAGTGAAAGTAAGTAAGAAAAGTAGTCAGTGAAAATTAGTTTGGGTGGTTGAAGATAATTATAATGAGGACGCTTATCTGGTTTAAGAAAGCTGAGATAATTTCTCTTTGGCATTTTCATGATGATGATAATGGTCACAAACATGGGAGGGACAACAATCGTGGGATAATTTTTAGAAATATGCTTATATTTAAGTTAATGCCAATATATAGTTCACAGTTAATAATCAATTTTAAATTTGTATTTCAAACCATCAATTAAAGATCCATTGTAATTCCACTTTTATCTCCGATATTGTCTTAGAGTACTCACTCAAAGCTACTCTTCCTTACACCTATTTACTCTAGAATGTTATTAAAAAACAATGGTAATATGAAAGTCGAATACTTCCTAGGAATATTGCCACTTATATGAGATGTAATTTGGCACCATACATTCCTAGGTGATCATTTGTTTATTGTTGAAATCCTTTAAAAGGAGAACAGAGTATTGAAAGTCTCCCCAAACATATCACACATAAATTATCAAAACTGCGATGATGTAAGGGAAACATTTTTAGTCACTTTTTCCATCTTCTTTTCACCTCCTGATATGTATTTCTGAAATTAATGAAGTGAAGTGAGCAGAACTGTATATAACTAAAAATATTAGACTTTAGATTAGATATCGATGTAGGAAGAGTGAACAATTCTTTGTAGAGCCACACCTACTCGCTGCCTAGAATGTGCTCCACACTTGGCTAATAACTAAACATGGGATGCACTAACTCACCCCTCTGGAAAACTTCTTGCAACAGGTGACAAGATTTTGGGTGTGCCTCTGGCTTTCTTTGTTTCTAGTGCTCCTTTACAAAGTCCAAGAGAGAAGTTTTAGAGGAACCATTAGTAGCAGTATACTTAAAAGTTCTTTGACAGCTGAGGTTATTTTGCACATAGGGGCTTCCACTGGGAATCAAACCCAGTACCACTTTCACCAAAGTTGAACACACTGCCCCCTTGGCTATGCTAAAGGAGCTCTTTAGAGAAATCTTGATGTTCAAGTCACATGTCTGTAAACATTTTGGGACTCATGTTCAAATTTTCATTTTATCATAGACGTAATGGTACCTGTATATTAAGAATCATAGGAACCATTTGACAAATGTAGTTTTTTCCCCTTAACATTCTGAGAATGAGTGTTATTCTTTGTCAGTGAAAAGACTAGGCAGTAAATGTAGTGTTGAATCTGTTGGGTATTTTTTTTATTACACCAGAAATATTTGCAGATACAGTCAGGTCTGGCTATCTACCAAATGGGGCCTGAGTGCTAAAGTCCACTCTTCTCTACTTCCCATGACTGTGCTATTGGCAATTTCATAATAAATAAAGCTTGTCAGTGGACAGAAAAAAATTCTAACATAAGCTATCTTCCATCAGTAAATAAAAAAGTTGCCTTTGTAAAATGCTGCTCCTCTCAAACAGGAGACCTTGCTGCTAGGCACCCACGGAACCCTTCTCTTACCCGGCATAGTTACGGTGTATCGAGGCTGTCTTTGAAGAAATTTACCCCGATAACAATGGAATGTTACAAATCAAAGTTCATGGGTCCACTATTTGAAGAATTTTCAGAAATGGACTCCCCCACACAGCATCTCCAATCATTCTTTACCGCTCATACCCTTAGCCATCCGTTTCACATAAAAAAATTTATTAGTTTATAGCAAAACGTCTCAATTTTCATTTAATAACAAAGCATTTATTCATCAAGTTTATACAGAGTTTATACAACCTTTAAAAAAGTTTGAAACATGAATCATATCACACATGAAATACTCAGTAATAAAGCTGAAGAACTTCGAAAACTATTCGTCATGCTTTAGTTTGAATTCCTTAGTTTGAGACGCACAGATCACTTCTGGATACACCTTCGTTTCTATTGTCTTCACAATGTCACGTATATCTTTGCAGCAAGTCTTTAATTAAATAGCCGATCACGATGAGATGACCACGTGCCGGACAGTGCGATTATTAACGTTCAACCAATATGAGGCCTCGGAAGCTTATATTCGTCGATGTATGAAGAGAAAGGGGAAGCTTTATTACTTGCCGTTCGTCCTGAAATTGCAATCGGATGCATTCATCGCAGGCTATTCAATACATTCTAACGCCGGGGGGCCCAAATTCTCTCTCTCTCGCCCGTCCCATTGCCTCTTCCTCTCTTCACCTGAATCGCCATTTCCCTCAATTCCACATTCCGTTTTCCTCGTCCCTCTTCCGAAATGTCCGCTCTATACTGGTAGTTCTTCGTGAAGGAATGTTTTCCCACCACCTTCAGCGAAGTCTGCTGCGGCCTCCCCATTCCCTTTGAGCAGCCATTTGGTGGTCAGTAGACCCTCCACCCCGACTGGACCTCTTGCGTGAATTTTAGCAGTGCTGATACCGACCTCCGCACCTAAAAGAGGAAGACGGAATTTTATTTTGTTCCGGCAGGGATTTAGATGCGCAGTGGAGGAATGTGGGACGGCTTTATAGGTATTGGGTGTGATTCTAAATGGGTCAGAGGCCATTAGAGTTTGAAGAATGCAGGTATTATACCCTTGAAAATTAAGAGTCGTAGATCATTTGTAAACAAAATTTCGGGAAATTTTTATCGTTATCTTTACATATCGAGGTTCACTTAGATTATTTGATCATTAAAAATTTCCGTCGTTTGCTGATCCCAATAGAAATCGCAATTAAAATCATGAGAAGAGTTTTATAAAGTAAACTGATATATATTCGAATCTAAAGATAAAACAGCCGTTTATGTATTTTAGGCTTTTTAATTAAAAGTTCTTTTCAACGCATGGAAATTTTTTTGGATTTCTTCGGGGCATTCTATTAAAGATTTTTCAGCTTAATTTAACGAATTCATTCTACAATTTCAAAAAATTCTCGTTTGAGGCGAATTCAACAAAATCATGATAAAAATGTGATGGTAATTTTGGACTAGAATTTAATTTTAGGGTTATGGACAAAGTCTATTCACGTTTTAAAATTTAATGTTGCAATCGTCTATATATTCTATGGATTTTACTTATATAAAATTTTATTTAAGAAAATAATATCACGTTGTGAAGTATATATATATATAAGTATACATTATAGTCTTGTTTTCCATCTATCTTTTTTCCAGCTTCATCAAGCCGTGTACATCCAATAGGTATTTAAATCAGAGTTTTATTAAAAAATTAACTCTAATTGATAACTGTTTGTCATTATGATGAGATATAAAGATGGAATTTCTCAAGAAAATCAATCTTTGCTACAAACAGAACCTTGGAAGATTAAATGTTGGCAAAATTAAAGAAAGGGCTTCTGTTAGATATTCATTCAACGTTCATGCCCATCGTAAGAAAGGGAAAGAATCAGTACCTTCTCTAATTACTCTTAATCATTCTATTAATAATAAATCATTATTAATTATAAAATACTTGGAGTATGTAGATTATAAGACCTATTAATATCAAATAATTATTATTAAATTATGTTTTTATTTAAAGATCAAAAATGTTCAACAATATGATAAACTCATTCAAGAGAAGATATTTACCTAGTCCAAAACGATAACCGTCAGCAAATCTCGAGCTGACGTTATGGAAAACACAAGCGCTGTCCACTTGCCTCATGAACTGCTTTGCACGGTCATCTGTAAAAAGGATTAGTTAACAATTAAGGAGTTAGATAATTTAGTTAATTAATAAACATTTGGTTAATGAAACTACTCATATTCATTATATAGCTACATTTACTGCTTGAGCCACCTTCTGAACCTTCAATCAGGTTTAAACAAATCAGGAAGGGCAATGTTTACAATCCGTTTATACACCTGCAAGTTTATATACCCGCAAGCAGTGCGCGTTTGCTGCTGCTTTCATGCATATAACTCACGCTAAAGCTGGGACGATTTTGAATAAGTAATTTCTGTGTCGTTGGAAAGGAGGTATTTCATCCCGCTTTACCGATCAAACGCTCGTGTGGGCGCATATACCTTCCGGCGTAAATTGTGAGCGAAATTGAATTGTTTAATGAGTGAACTGGCATGTTGAATTCGTGAAGAAAAGTATACCTGCCGATAATCGGAAAGTAATGACTGGAAAATTTCCACTCTGAAATTCACGTAAATTTTAATTAAAATTTGCTTGTAATTGCTCCGTCGAATTGGAATCCCGATATATCTGCCTCTTTCGAAATTTACTGATATGTATTTACTACTTATATTTTATAAATGAAGTATAATTGCAGATAATTACGTAACACCGATTAAAGTGAAAACTCAAACCTTCCGCCTCTTCTTAACCTTGATAAGCGGCTAGTATTGAGCAGATGTAGATGGGTTATATGTAAGTAATTCTTACATATTGGTAAACCAAAGGTATTTATGCATGTATTTACTTGAAATACGTAAAAAATTATATTGCAGAATCAGTAATCCCGGCTGTTGAGGATTAATTCCTGAAGAATAGCTTATTTATCAACTTTCAAGCTCACGTGTAATTATAATATAAGTAAACATCTACTATATATAATTTGAATAGTGTGCGTCCGTCCGTTCTCACTTTTATTTCAGAAATGATTTGATTTAGATAATTGAAACAAATTGTATTGTGTTCTTACAAGGTAGGAACCCCTAGGAAAACAATTCACTTCATTATAGTAAAAAGGCCCGGACCCGGGCCCGAAAGGACCCAAAAATCCGATTTTTCCGATAAGGGTACATTGAGTGGATATTCGAAAAATTTCTTGAGGCACTTCCCGATAAGATAGAGAACTAAAAATCACGAAGCTCCGATAAGATATAGTCTTTTATAGTAATAATCAAGGAACTGCCACAAAATGATCGTGGGTTCGATGCCGGCGGGTGCGAAAATATTTCCTTTAAAATAAATTGCAGCTACATTATATATTTTGCAAATTTTAGAGTTTCTTCAAATCCCAGAAAATTAAAATTAACGCATAATTTGCGTGTTGGGTCGACCCCGTGGGATTATTCAAAGCATATCTATTTTCCATTCAATTAGAGAGGTTTCGAAGTCATAAAATCAAGGAATATCTGTCAGGGATTTCAAGGAGAACATTGTTGGAGACAGCAATTTTGAGAAAACGGTAATAATTATTTCCCGTTTCTGCGAAACAATTATTCACCCTATTTCTGAATGTTTTCATCGTCACTCTGTGAAGGTCTTTTTCTTGACCTTCGAATCATGAATAAGTTCTTTAATGATCTGAACTCACGCGTCGTTATCACTTTAATGGTTCATTGACTTTCGCTGGTAATCTTGTCATGGTATGATAATACTATTGTGGTTTCTATTCAAACTCAACCTATAAGAAGTATGTCTAATTTTTCTCAATTTTCAATCAAACAATAAGAAGAAGACATAACAAAAATATTGTATCAGAATTCGCTACGGGAACTTTAATAATGACATTCGTTTATTTGCCGTGACACATTAAAGCTACAAAACTTCAAGAATTGATGGATTATTTACCCAATCCTGTGTCTAAGGCTATTAATTACTAATGTCAAGGAAGGTACGTTTCCCAATAATTTTGATTTTTAAAATAGTCTTCCATAGTGCAGCTTTGGTAGATGTAATCTTTATATATTTAAAAAATAATTTTCGAAGAATTTTTTCAAAGTGTCTCACATTGTTTTAATTGTTCCGCAAATATCTTTTTGATAAAATGATGATAGCGGCTAATCAAATCAGAAACGCGTTCCTCAACAGCCTGACAATTAGCTGCATATTCAATATGAGCGTCATTTAAATATGAAAGCATTTTAATTACATGGAATTTAGGAGTATATTCTCAAAGTCAATCTCAGAATAGATTGAAACTATGGAAATGCTTATACCCAAAAAATACTATGTAAGACGTTTTACTCATAATTTACGTCAGAGAAAGAAAAGAAAAGTTTTGCTTCAAATTCCATTTTAGAATATTTGATACACACAAAAATATTCTCCAGATGAATCAAAATGCAATTGTTTCAGATCTTAGGGTTCAACTCGGAGAAATTTAATGGAAAAGAATGGATTTCGCCTCTGAAGCCTTACCATTTTCCGTTACAATGACATCTGTATGCCCACTTCCGTATGTGTGTATGTGAGCGATAGCCTCTGAAAGGCTGGAAACCACCTCGACAGTGCACTCCAAAGCTCCGTACTCGGTCTTCAGGGATTTCGCTTGAGGTGGCCCAAAGGTTAGCCTCTTTGCGAGGTTCGGACCAGCGTTAATCAAGACCTAATGAAAGAATTCACCCGATTAAAATCACAGTGCAGAAGAGAGAGAATCCCTTTTATTGAAAAGAATCTCATCCAGAAATTGCAGGAATTTTAAAGAGAGATTCTGTTTTGAAGTTCATGATTGGGTACAGACAAAAAAATCTATACAAAATTGTAGACAAAACTGTTCAAAATGTTTCGACTGTTTATGAATGTACAGAATGAATTACTGCTTTACTTCGACGAAGTTAGAGCAAAGACTTAGAAATAACGGTATGCATTCACTCCCAACTAATAGAATATTTTGATGTACACTTACCCCTTCTCTTTTCAACAAACTGCATAAGTCTACAAAGAATGATCCTTGTGTGAACATATCTTCGTGAATGAGGAGAGTTTCCATTGCGTTACAGGCGGCGGGGTAGTCACATTTCGAGTCTCTGACTGTGAAAAGAAAAATGCTTTATTTCAGGAAAGCAGCACTTGCGTATTCAACATATGCGTATTCAGCATATTTTTAATACGAAAAAGAGTTATTCGATGGACTTATGGATGGACTGGAGAGGCAACTTTAAAGTTAAACTTGGAGGAATAGTTGTTTGCCCTATATTACCGTTGACTGATATTGAGTTGATTATTTGTCATCTAACATTCGTCGTTAGGCGGTTTGTCTGGTACCATAGTAAATGCAGATGATTTCAGGAAATGAAAGGAAAAAAGGAATACTACAATGTGAATCGCCGCTCCGTCGATTTTATTTATGCAGATGATTTCTTTTTCAGATTGATTTCGCTGGTTTAAATTTTACTGGACGATACGTTATTTTAATACTGAAATATAATGAAAGATTGTCCATCAAAATCGATGTTATAAACTATTTCTTTCTATTATAGCAGAAACTGGGCCGAGGGGAAAGTGTGTTGATGCGGAGATATTAAATAGTTTTCCTTGTATAGCTTCCCTTATATATTTATTGCTTGTTAATTACTGCGCTTTATATGGATCCCTGGTTATTGGCAAAGGAACGGAAACTAGAAAGCTGTTATCGGAATATTGTCGCAATTCTAGCAGGTTAGCAAGAAGAATAAAATAGGGAATGCTCAAAGGAAAAATCTAAACATTCTCTAGAGTGAGCATTCGCAATTCGTGAATATTAAAAATATTTAAGGCCAAAGAGAAAATTTCAAAACATTTTCAATCTCTGGAATTGTATCGGTTGAATGCGACTGATTATAAATTTAATTGTTTTATCAAATTTTGTGTAGCAAATCATTATTCCCTATGGCATGGGATGATGCGTTTTTCGTATTAAATATGTATGATTTATTAGGTTTACGTAGGTGGGGCCTGTATGATATTCATATGTAGTTTTAGTTTGTATCTTGTGAAAATTATTACAGTGGAGCAAAAAGTAACAGAAGTATCTCTTCATTCCTGTTAAGTCGCTTCATGTTTAAAGTTTTGGACATTATTAAATAAAATAACTTCCCATATATTTTCAAAGAATATGGTGATTGGTTTGTGATTTTGATCGGAAAGAGATTTTTTTATTTTTATTTTATTAATGCTTCACATACAGCGAGACACCATTTTATAGTGAAGATATAACAACAACAAACAATTTGTTTAAATTTTCTGTTATTATTCGGTAATTAACATGGCAAGGAAATATTTATTTTCTAATAGGTAATAGTAAGAAAGGTGCAATCGCTTACCAATCTTCATCGCCTTGTCAATAGATGCATGGGAATCTACATAGACGTGGCATATTCCTTCGGCGTGACCCAACACCGGGATGTGTATGCTCTTCTCCTGGATGCTGCGAACCAGCTCCGTGGATCCTCTCGGAATAATTAGATCTATGTGGCTCTCCATGGTGAGTAGGTCACTTATTTCCTCTCGGGTCGAGACCTTTACGCAGCAAACGTGAAATTTATCGTTAGGCTTTTATTGAGGCATTAAGAATCATAATCTGACTCTAGAAGATACTTGATAGAATTATGATTTCATCAAGCGGATAAAAGCAAATGATGAATCTAATGATTTACTGCGGCGGTAATTAACAGTATGAAATGCGTTATTAATTGGTCATAAATGTAAAAGTCGGTTATTAATCATAATGATATATATGATTTGTAAATGTATAGCTTTAATCGTAAAAGCCTCCTTACGATTCAGATGATTTATTCTGTCTTTGATAGTTTACAGATTTCACGTAAGTTGAGGATAATTGTTACCTCCTGGTGGTCAAGTAATCTAATTACAAACTTTAAACTGCATCTTAGGAAGCTAACTTACGAAATTCAACGCAGATCCCCTAGATCAGGGCACCCAACTTTGAGTACCCATACCCCTTGAGGGTACAAAAGGACGGTCGAGGGGGTTCGGTGAATAATGAGCGAGTAAGGATATCATGCCATTAAAGTATTCCAAAAGTTGCTGTTTCAGTATAACATCTTCGATGTTTCATAATGGTGTTACCCAGTAACTTATCCCTGCTATGCCATTTTGATACAGAGGATAATTTCATAATTTATTTCTAATTGCAGATAATCGCGGTACTGGATAGTTTACTTTAAAGCCAAAAGTTTACGGAATCCATATAGGCTGGAAATCCATGCTCTCTATGATCAGAAATCTAATACGTGTTCTGATAAATACCAATCGACTATTCTGTCAAAAATTAAGAGACCCAAAGAATACAAACATATTCTAACAATAATAAAATGATACGCAAGTATTTGAGATAATTCTGAGATGAAATAGCATTAAAGTTTATTAAATAATTGTATTTCGGCCAATTGAGCTTAAATATTGCAAGTCTCCCAAGTATAATTAATTCAGGAAGAAATAAGTCAAGTGGGGCTGTGAATCTTAATTGTTCGTAGATGGTCATTTCCGATGGTTTCACACTTTAGCAGTACATCGGGAAAGTGCCAAAATAATTTTAATTTTTAAGTCCAATAGCATAAATAAACTTTTTTCCCAGTTAAAAGTTACAGATAGTTTTCTCTTAGAAATTTACTAAATCCAACGTTCTGTCTCTATCATGAATTTTATTCCGTCGTACTCGTTCGCTAATTGGAGGAATCTTTATGCTAATTAGAGATAGGAGAATATTTTCTTGTCGAAGCACTCTCAGGGTGCAAGGAAACTACACTTTTTTATCATTTGGTCTGTTAATTTTCACCACCTTGTCGATTCTTTCCCTTGATGTAAAGATATCGGTTAAAAATGGCATCCAATTTTAATACTTTCTTGGGTGATGGCGCTAGTGAAGGAGTCGTATTGGCCTCTAAGTATCGTTCTTGACCCACTATGCCATTCCAGTATGCGGTGTACGGGCTTGCTCTCGCATGTCAGAGACCGCGTGAAGTGTGAGCTGGTCTCTAAGGAGCCATGCGATACTGCTATGCTGTAGGTGAGCCGCTTTCATGTTCTCATTTCTTTTATTTTCTGTTCTAACTCTATTATATATTCGTATTAAGTGTTGCTACTGCAAATAGTCGATACATGTCCTGCTTTGTAAGCCCTGTTATATAAGCTTGTAAATTTATTCTTCGCTTATTTTCTTTCATTTGGTGCCCTTACATATATTACGCAGTTAATGATTCGAAGATTACCTAGTTATTTGAGTGATTACTGGTCGATTTATCTCCTAAAATGGTAGGAGGTCGACCTTTTACGCTATGAAGAGTTATTTATCAATCACACAAAAAGATAGGAGAGATAATGAAAAGTAAGGAAAGTATTCCTTCAAACAAAAAAAAACAAATCCGCTGAATATTCTTTAAGTTAGAAGAATGCTAAGTGGGGAGATAATGGAACATACATATACTTAATGTGTCGTAAAATGCAGCTGGAATACTAGTATACATTTACTTCTGAACCCACTTGAAAATTTGGCATTACTGAGAATTTAATGGGAAATTTACTGGTAGATAAGTATTTGTTCCTGTTTCTAGGACGAAAGTAGCTGATAATGAGCATTACATAAACTTTGTTATTAGTACTTAAATTAATTCTCGAGTCATAACATTACATTACTCCTTATTCTAATAACATCACAAATTTTGGTTCTCAATTTACAAGTTCAAATATACCTAAAATGTTGTATGTAAATTTATCATAATGCCCTATAATAAGATGTAATTTACTAGGCCAAATTTTGTCCTCAAAATTGATTCAAATTATGAGAGCATATGTTGTGTATTTACACAACATGCCTCCCTTATGCTATTCGTGTACCATATGACATTTCGAAGTTGAGTAATGTTTCGAGTGCATGTGAGGGACCCTTGAGAGTGACATCGAATCCTCGGATAGAATCCAACTTCTTATGAAAGAAATTTCGAGAGGATGTCGGAAGTCAAGGAAGTAGCGCACCGTTCGCTTGTTTCTGCTGCCGCGTGGTTAGAGCTCGTTATGTAGCTGCGTTAATTCCCAGTTTAGGAAAGGCACAACGCAGAGCTGCTTGGTTTGTCAGAGAAGACTTAAGGTACTAAGGCGGAGGATGAGAAATGTTAAGACCCTTGAAATTGGCTTTATTACAAAATTGAAAACGAAATATTTTTCCAAATAAATGTCACCAGCTCACTTAGTTCTCAGTAAGATTTCGTAATTCTCTATAACGTTTGCTAACTTCAAGATTAGTTTTAAAATAGTCGTAGGACAATTACTGCCCCCGTAATTGGTTTTTATAAGGGATTCACCACTATAAGCTAGAAGCTGTGAGGAAATTTTACATAATAGGAGACTAAAGAAGATTAATTATCATTTATGTAACTTTCTCTGTATAACGTCAATTTCATTTGAAGTTTATTTTATAAAGTTTTTTAACTATCAAGTATTCATATTTACTTCGTTGAACATCGGATTCATTTCGCTCTGAAACGTTCTATCTTTAAAATTTTTATCCATAATAATTATTTATTTTAATTTTTGATCTTAAAATGTTTATTTCTTAATAGATCGAGGCCGCCAAAAACCAAAAGATGACAGCAATGATATTGAAGTTTTGTTAATGATACCTCTTGATCTGGAATTTTGGAATCATTTTTAAAATGTCATATCACTTATTACTTGTGTTGTTCATGAATTACAAAAGTATTAATCATCATTTTCTTACATTCTGTTGAACGCTATGCAGGGTTGTGCTGAACCCTTATGCGCCCTAAGGCGAGAGATCACACTCCGTCTTTTATTTTATTCCCAATTCATTTTGCTTGATTCTAATCGAAATAATTAGTGAAGAAAAGGGAGTGATAAACGAATCCTCACTGATATTTATCATTATTTTCTAGATATAGTATCAACAATCGAGAAAGACGATACCTAAGAGAAAATTAAAAATCCATTTAGGCGCTTCTCGAGAAGGCTGACTCGCCGACTCTCCTTTCGCCACAGCCCTGACATTATCAAAAAGTATGCACTCGGATTGGCGCTACCCCTAATTTTTAGAGTATATATCATATAAGACACCAGAATAATCATGCGTCATAATATTTATTATAAGAAGAAAAGATCTGGAAACAAACAGAAATGATCTGAAGTATCTCAAATGTTGAGATTTAGAAAGGGGGAAAATGGATTATTTTGAAAAATTATTATACTCTGTGTCATCGTGTGGACTTAGATATGCCGTTGCTTTTCAGGTATAAATTGCATGAAATACCCCAAGTATTACTAGGGGGTACTCTAGTGGTATATTTTCCCCCAAATTATCCAAAGGTTTCAAACAAAGGCACCTCTACATTTCTTGAAGAGGAGAACTTAAGCGAATGGGGAGGGAACCGAACAACTTATTCAGCGCCTTAATCCAGCGAACTTTCCGTAAATCCGAAGGGGACAGTAAAGAACGTTCCCCAGTGAGCTCACCCTGTAATCCGGCACACACGGTAAACGTATCCTTTCATCAACGTAATAACAAGGAAGGCGGAAAACTTCCCCACTACCCGTCGATCCCAACCAAAACCGCTTCCACCGAACGTACAAATAAGCGATCACCGCTTCCGTGACGCTCTTCTCTCTAAACACGAAACCCTTTCCTAGCCCAACTCTTCAACCCTAGTGACGAGTGCCATTATGCCCTTACGGGTCAAGTCCCTCAAGTCCTCTCCAGGCAACTGACCCTTAGAGGAAATTTCCCCTTTTCTTCCCATCAAACTTGGCTGTCCCCTTCTTCCACCAGTTTGAGTTGCGTCTAATGGCGTCCTAGTTAAATTCTCATGGTGTGAGAAGGTCCTTTCATTTTCCTCTTGTCTCCACGGACGTTCGCGCCATTGGCAACCTCTCCTGCTCGTTATTTATGCCGCTACCCTTCCGGTTGTGTTCTGCATGCACGAGGGCCCACGTCAAGGCGCGGCGGTTTTCTTCCAGTGTGTTAATTGAAAAAAATGAGTTATCGGGCCCCGGCGGAAGAGATGGCTTTCGGGGGAAGGGTTTTTGATTTATCCAGATTCGAGGACTTTCTCACAGCAGCAAATGTGCGTATGCTCTTTAATAAATGCTATCCGTACGGTTCGGTGATCGAATCGGGTTTTGTAAAATGTGGG
Source organism: Pachydiplax longipennis (assembly GCA_036926295.1). Classification (NCBI taxonomy): domain Eukaryota; kingdom Metazoa; phylum Arthropoda; class Insecta; order Odonata; family Libellulidae; genus Pachydiplax; species Pachydiplax longipennis. The sequence continues at coordinate 28,241,991 of JAVFKF010000012.1, forward strand.
TGGGATCCGGAAAAATAAATGTTCCGGATTGGAGGCTCGGTGAAATTCACCGGAAAGGGAACCTTAGCAAAATATCGTTAGTCATTTGTGAATAAAACGATCTGATTATGAAATCAGAATTTTTATCCATTTTGATAAATGTTTTCTCTGTCAATGAAGTATCGGAAAAATAGTAACTTTTTGCTACGTATATGCTTCAGATGTCGTTTCTTGGATTTGAATTTAAGTGAAATCTATTTTCTGATTCTTGTTAAATTTTTAGAATACTTAAAACGGTGAATCCTCTTTTATAGAATATTCTACTTCCATTGCTGTGGGATATCAAATTATGTTTACATTCAATAGTTAGGGAAAGGGAAAATAGTATCACTCTCGGAGAATTAAACTCTTAAATTTTAGCGAGTAACAAACTCTGAAAACAGATTTTTTATTGATGTAGGGAGAATGGCTTACTATATATATATAAAAAACACATTTTATATTTCAAAATTTTGACAAATTGATATTTTGAAACAATTTGATGACAAACTTGATAGCTTTGTAAAACAATAATGTAAAATTTACAAAATAAAATTAATAGAATTCGACTAATGCATAGTGATAATTTTTATATACGACATAACCATATCAAATCCGGGAAATGGATACCAAGACCTAGAATTTCACAAATATTCAGCAGTTCGCGGATCGTTTTTTCAGATAAATTAATAAATATTTAAAAGCAACATATCCTTTTCCATTAATATTTATAATCTATTCTCCATACTATTCTAACAAATTTCTGTCTATAAATAGTTTTCTTATCTTATAGTTAATATCGTATTCGCTGAATTTGTTATTTGTAAATTGAATAAATTCTACTTATATGTACATGGATAGCTACCAGTTTCAATTTCCCTGAAAGTTCAAAATAACCTCTCCAGTCAATTCTGTAGTGTTGGTATAATTTTTTGGGAAAGTTCTCCAGTGTGATTACAAATAGTTCAATATTTTAAAGAATAATATCATGCATCCCTAAATAAATTCGCTGAGTCTTATTGATAATTCCTTTACCATACGTCTTGATATCTCTTGCGTTTATTATTAAAGTGAATCTGTTCTCGATGAAGACTCTAGAGTGATTTAGCTAAAAATTTCGCTTCACGGAAAAGTAAAACAAAAGACCTTCATTTCGATACTCTCTCGATCGCTTAAACCGTATTTTTGCACTCTCGAATTCACCAGCCTCTTTGCATATTAAAATAAAATCCCCACTCGTTCAAAGCCGCCGACGAGATGGTGATTTGCTTGTTGTTCATTTTTTCACACCGTAAGCGGACTCTTCAGTCTCCAATATCGATCGATCGCAGAGGGCTTTCGGCGCCTCAAATCGCCTTAAATTCCTCCTCCCCATCGATTAACAGCCGCATTTCAATTTCCTCTTCAAAGGAATCCAAGAAGTTGATTTAAATAACAATGATGAATTTCATTAGTGCCTCGCTTATTCTTCGGCAAACAAAGGAAAGAGTAAGAGTGACAGACCCATTTTCTTACGAGACAGGGGTCTTATTCTATTTGCATTCTCTCACCGAAGTTTCTCCAGACTCCACTTTCGTATAGAAATATAGAAGCTTTTCTCCGAAGAGCAATCTGAAGGACGAAGGTATTATGTTTGCAATTCCTAAAATCGTTCAATATTTTTCATTTGCCATCTTAATAACTGTTATATTTATTACATGTCCGTCGTAACCATCATTGTTTTACTTAGTATTTCAGCTGAATCCAGTTCGAATGATATTAATGGGAAGGAATTGGATGGAAAAGAGATTTCCAAATAATTTGAAATTTAATGGCCAACCGATTTTGATGATTAAAATGAAATAATTTGAATTTCTGTCCAAATAAAATTATATTTTTATATATTTTGTCAAAATGCTTCGACATTTAATGGTTTGCATCTAAAATTTGGATTTAAAATTTGGAAGGTCCTCAGTTGCATTTTCTCAATATTGCTGCTAGAAAACTTTGACTTTATGCAATTGAACCAACAGAATATTCGCCATAAGTTTAATTAACTATGTCGAATTACTCATGTACTAAATTCGGTGTAGAGCAAGTAATTAGTAGTGAAAGAATTAGTAGTATTAATGTTAAAAGCATTGGACAGCTAAGCTCATTTCGCACAAATACCCCCCCCAGGAATCGAACCCAGAACTGCTTTCGTCAAAGGCGAATGCGCTAACCACTTGGCTAGGGAGAAGGATTATTACTAGTATTGCTAGACTCAGTTATGATTTCAATTACTGGTATTTTCTCGTAATTTCTTGATGCACGAATAGTTTCAGTCCTGGAGCTTTTTGTTTCTTAAAAGGGGCCTGATTAAGCACGCTTTCAGTTCAGTGGCGCAGCGATGAGTGAGTTTTAGGGGTTCAACCCCCCTCTCCAAGAGGGTTTAAGTCTTAAAGGAAGATATCATTCGGCTCCTGAAATGTAGGCATTTTTTCTTTCTCTTTAAGGTCTCGGACCCTTCCCCATAGAAAAATCCTGGCTGCGCTCCCGTATCAGTTGAATAGTTTCATTCCTTCATAATAATCACCTATCCCTGGCTTGAAGAAGACTTTGGTCTTCAAATGGTGACATTTTGAAGTTTTTAGCAACTTCATTTTAGTTTAGTTAGTTTACGATTATTGTGCATAATTGAAATAAAGTTTGGAGTATAATCTATAGCCTCGGCCGTGATGTGGTGGAAATACATAACTGAATGCTGATGTTTACTTTTCCACATAAGGTTTTATTTAAGAACTACTTTTAAGACTACTTCAGGTTCGAACAAACCGAGTCTGTTCAAACCTGAAGATGGTTATACACTTCAGTCTGTTCGAACCTGAAGATGGTTATACACCGAAACCGGTAGTTCTTAAATAAAACCTTATGTGGAAAAGTAAACATCAGCATTCAATAAAGTTTGGAGTATTTTTTTTAATGCACCGCGGTTTTCATTTCAGCAATTCCACAGGAAAATCAATGCATTTCGGAAGCAATTTATTCTCATCTTATGCCTCTGAAGTAGGGATGGAAGCAGGCGTTGATGAAAATTTTAATTGCTCGCAATACAAGCCATGATGGATTATAACAGCCTCCTAGTTGCGCAGGGATGATAAAATGAGTGACGTATGGCTTATACTCACCAGAGACATAGCGTTCGGCGCTCCGATAGTCGTCAGCGACTCCTTCACCAAATCCATTAAGGCGTGGTTGCTATGGAAAGCTTCCTTACCTCCCTTAAGCAACAGTCCATTGGCGGAACTGAGAGCCAGAGACGCCACCTTGAAATGCAAATGAAGAACTCGATTTTAGCGAAATTGGTTTAATTTAATCGCAACGCAAACATCGCGTCTGGAACGTCATCAATCACTCAACGATCGCTCCGAATTATCGATCGCTTTCTCTAAAGGACAGCAGTTTAATCTTTTAGCCAACCGTCAGCACATACTTGCGGGCAATTTGATACGAAACTCTGCGCCTAACTCCGTGTCTTGCTTAAAAGTCTTTCAGGCGCTTCATGGGTCTTTATAAAACTTCGAAAACGTCTTATGTCAGTATCTTACTGTAATGTTTTTCTATTTTTCCCAAGATATTTTCCAAGTATTTTTTATTCACAGATCTATCTCAAGTTTTCCTTTTTCTATTTACGCTTATTACAATGCATACTCTGTGATTAAAATTGACAATAAAATTCACAGTCTCAGGCAATGTCTTGTGGAAATATTCCATAATGAGCAAGAACAATTTGTATTTTTTCCACAAATCTTTTTTATTATAAACAATAAAAGACAGTAAAACACAAACCACTAGTTTCACGACACACACACATCAAGTCATCACTTGATGATGGAGATCAATCTCCGAAACTAGTCGTGTGTGTTTTACTGTCTTTTATTTTTTATAATGAAAAAGATTTGTAGAAAAAGTACAAATTGTTATTGCTCATGAAAATTGACAAGTTCGATGGAAGAATAAGATTCAGAATAGAGTCATTATTATTTTTATTATTACACCTTTTTGGTGAGGTTAGATCAAATTATCTCTTTTCCGTCCAATTTTTGAAAGTGATTTATGGTAATAATCAACTTTATCGAAACAACCACATTCAATAACATATATAGAAAAATAATATTCTTATATAAGCTAATAATAACTTATATAAGAATAAATAAGTGCAAACAACAAAAATTGGATACAAAATAAAAGAAACACACTAGATGATAGATGGAAATAAACAGGAATACAAGGCTATAGGGAAAAGTCATCAGCTGTATGTTTATGAAGGAAAACCCGCGATGGGGGAAAATGCCCGCCCAAGAAAGTCATCATTACTATTACACATGTCCCAAAGTCAATAACGACTCCCTTTTCAAAGCGGGTGAAGGATTCATTTAAGCATTGACATTACCACACAATTAGGATTAACATCATTAGTGGCACCCCGTTATTATTTTAAGTTTCTCCCATCTCTACTTATTTAAAATATTTCCATAAACCTTTGACACTGAGATCAATTTGCTTTAAAAACTAAGCCAAACATATATTTCATGATTCTAGTTCGGAGATGCAGGTGGAGAGCTGTTTATGAATTCATCGCGCCTCATTTTATTAAGTGTCAACTCGGGAAAGTTTGACTGCGACTCCATCTCTAGGCCACGAGTTCGCTGAGTTTTTAGGCGGCACAGCTTCCGGGTTTAAAGGAGCAAACTTCCAGATGCGAGAGTCAAACTTGTGAATCGTCAATTCCCGTTGAAAGGATTCCGCCACGGTTTGGATGTAAACTCAAACGCAGAATGCGGAATATAAATTGCGAAAGATTCCGAATTCCGGCAAAAAAATTTTCAAGATATCGCACGGCGTAATTTGGCCGCATCCGTGAAGAGAAAGCCGCGAGAAAATCATTCGGAGTTTCCATATCGTCATCCTCGTTTCCACTCACACAAATTAAAATTCAGACATAATAGATTTCGGTTCTTATTCTCTATAAAAATTGTCATATTTCTGTTGCACAAAGGCCATTGAAATGCAGGTCGTTTGATCTACATTATCGCTACCATTTAAATGTCTGTTTTATTTTCTCTCTTTTCTTGACCTGGAGACAAAATATGCTCTTGACATTTCACCAGATATGGGTTATCAAGGTCAAAAATTATGCTTTGACCAGCCTCACGAAATCCTCGGTGGGTCTGGATTTCTTTTAATGCGGTCACTCACATCTTTTAGAAAGAAACGTTCTGTTACTGAAGTATATTACAAATATCAATCAACTGAAAACTGCAACTTATAAGTAGATATTTCGATGAGATTTATAGGATTCAGTAATATCTAAATAGTTCATTTAAATTGTGATTTCAATGCATAAATTTCTATTTAAACTTTGATAAAATCTTGCCGTAAAATTATAACTAAGAAATACTTTATGAAAGTTAGAATTTATTAACGCTGTTTCTCGATAGTTAAAGGTAATATTATGTTTTTCCAATTTAAATTCATAGATTTTAATGCAACCTTTTTAAACAGAGAAAAACGAAAGTAATTTCGTGGTATTGAAATTGAGCCTTTATAAAGCTTTACTCAAGATTATATCAAACGTGTATTTTCCTCAAGAAAAGAGCAAGTATTATTTACTGAAATGATAGAAATGTTAATGCTCACGATTTTGATATGAATAGTGAAGTAATTGTAATACACACTCTTGAATTTATTAAGTAAAACTTGAATTTAAAAAGCATGACAAATTTCATTTTAATCGACGGAAATCAACTTAGTTGGGAAGCTGGAAGGATGTCATATCCTTTTATATTCTTTTTAAAAGTAGTGAACATTTTAATATGATATCAGAATAAAGAATTATAAAAATACTTTATTTGAAAAAATGAGTTAAAGTAGGAAGTAGTCTGCTGGGCATATTGGCGCCGTTTGGGTTTCGTTACAATGGAGAACTTTTCTGCTGTCAGAGAGAAGATCACGTTAACTGTACTAAAATCAGCATATCAGAAATTGTTATCCCACCAGTTTAATAATAAGGATTTGGGAGATCTCTTAAGGAAAACTAGCCTATAGAAGCTCTAGAAAGCTCAAACCTGCTTTACACGACTTTAATATATCATGTGAAAATTTTAAATGGTGTGATTCAGTAATCTCTTTCAAGACTTCTTTATTAATACTGGTGAAGAAGTTCTGTGAGAATCAAACTGCACGCACTTTCACAAAATTAAATCAAAGTACTAAAATATCATTCTCAGGTATTCAAAAATGGATATGTGTGAGAGGTGTCACTGAATTTTTTATCCTTTAGTGAGGTTTTCTTTCATTAATGTTTTATTCCGGGTTTCAGCTGCGGAGAAAGCAAAGGAATCCATACTCAATGATGCATTTCATTTTTATCTCTAAGAACCAAATGCTAAATTTCCCGCTTTTAATGCTAAAGATTAAAATTAGAGAATTTTGCAATTATTAAGGTTGATTGGCAAATATCTATGATCTAAATAGATCTTAGACAAAGCTTGCGGTGGTCACACGAATACCGCTTTAGCGGATTCAATGAATATGAAAAACTGACCACGTCGCGATACGACCAGAGCCACTGGAGAAAGCGGATTAGAAAAAGCAAAGAACGACCAAAGTCGTTAATTTAGGATTCCACGAGGTGTCTTACGCTTAATTCGGAAGTTAAGCCCGCTTCTGATGATGGCAGCATAGATATCAACCACATACTATGCGGAAGATTCTCCACTTTTAAATTAATGGCCCTCGATGATTTGGATCCGCTTTGTTCTCCGGATTTAGTCTCTTCCACAAATACAGTAAAATCCGTTTAAAACTTTCCCACTTGATACACGATTTTCTCTCGATTCAGATCCCATTTACACTAAAAACATGCTAAAAATACTGCTTAAGACGCTTCGCTAACCGCCTAAAAGGCGGATGGCTCCCGTCCCCTAAAATCACTGCAACCCGCTTTTAACTGATCGTCCGCTTCATTTGATGAAATCATTTACGTTATCTTTATCCGCTCTCCTTTCCTTTCTTCGCCGTATTTGCGATTGAGTTCCTTTTGAATTCGTTGTTCGCGATGGATACCTTTCTGAGAAAGGTTATATTCAATATCACGAAGTAGAACGATTTCCATCCAACTGTTGGATCCGATTTCAACTTTCAGGAAGAGAGAGACCTTCCCCATCAGTCAAAGGAAATTATTTCCTTCCCAAGGAAATAATAATGGATTAAAATTCGTTTGGCGGTGTTTCTTTTCATCCCAATCTCAAGCTGTAAACAACTCAAATCAATCAGAGTCGTAGTACTGTGTTCATAGGGCTATTGAGCGTTGTCTTGGATAAACCGTACTTTATTGCGGGTTAGATGGAAGAGGAGACTGCAAGTCTCAATCTCGCCCGAATAAAGCCGCTTTATTATTATTATTACTTTGTGACTACCTCTCACTACTCCTGTTAAAAAATCGTTATTCTTCCCTTATTGTTAATTTGGTAGAGATTGCTTCATTGTAGAATGAAGAATGCTCTAAATGAAAAAGCAAAGAGGTTCTCTTCGTCCGAAATGCTACCATTCTTATTAAATATCGTGAAAAAGCAACCATTACATACTGAATAGCAACTATTCGCGGAATCTCTACATCTTTGGCAAATAAATCGAAGGAGATGACTAATATTTTCGTTATAAGGTGTAAATAATTTATTTAGAAACTAAAGAGACAATAAAACCTCTCGTTTTGCTTTCCAACGTGCAGGAATTAAAAACGTTGTTATATCCGGTGAAAACGCTATCCTGCTTATAACTTGGTTTCCAACAGTCCCCTGATATGTATCTTAAGCGGGTTTACTGTAGTTTGTTTTCCATTTACTCTTTTGATATAGTAGGCCACAAGAATGAATACAGTCGCGGATGATTTCAGCTGTCCAGAAGCAAATTTCATGCGAAATCCTATAAAGAGTCAATTGATTTTCTCTCTCTTAATCCGGTGACCTTTTCCATTGCTTCTTTAAACGCATTCGAGGTGAGCGGGGATATATCATCAGGAACAGGGAATATATAAGCGAATTAAGAGATTTGCTCCCCAGAAACGGGGCAAATGCCTCCTATAATCACGCGGATCCCACGGCAATAACGCAAACAAGCGAAATGTCCTCCAGATTTTGTAAATTATTCCCTTTAATTCCGCGACATTCCGTCTTTGTTTGGAAACACTTACTTCTCAAAATATTTGCTCCAAACCTACGGAAGCGGTGGAAATGAAAAGTTAGGAAGTCAACTTAGCGGTCTCCTGGAGCGCAGTGTGTGTCTAAGGTGGGCCTCGAAGGATTTCAATTAAGATCCGTATGTATCCCTGTGGGCTGTGGAAGCAATCAATACCTGTGGCAGGGCGTCGGGACGAGACTCGAAAATCACCAACAGGACTCCGATGGGCACCGTAACTTGGGTTAGTTCCATTCCCTCCGCGACTTTCGTCCTTCGAAGCACGCGGTTTACGTTCTTATGGCTGCTGTCTGCAATCTGGTGGAGCCCTGAGGAGAAATGAGATTTTTGTGAGTACAAAAGACCACCCAGAGGGTCAAGTTGTATCCCAAGGAGCAATTTGAACCATGCTGCGGATTTGTAAGCGTTATCACCCCATTTTCAATTTCGTTTCTTTTTTTCACGCTATGATTAGTAATAGATCACTTTATAATGGATGATATTTGCGTCATGAAAAATTGGTCGCCAACCTGGACTCTACTTACTCTTCTATTAAGTTTTCGGTATGTCGATGCATAGATATTTCCTAGGATATATTATCGAAAGACGAGGCTGAATATATATGGAAATTCATAATGTATTCATAATTCATATCTAAATAAACTTCGAAGGCGTGATGACAAAAAGAGCTATAAAAGTGTATTATGAGACTGTTGATCATAAATACGAGGATGGTCTGAAAAGTTTGCGACCCCGGATTTTTCAGAAATCTTCAGAAAATTTTCAGAGATTTTCAGGAAACATGTCTAGAAATGGCGAAATCTCGGAAACTTTTCAGACCACCTATGTAAGGAGATACAAATATTAATGTAAAATATTAATTTAAAAATTCTCAAACATATTCTCTTTGTTATATTGTATTGGCTGTGGCATTTAAATTCCTTGAAAGACGATACATTTTAGAAAAAATCATTTTTATTTTATACTATACTTGACTAAGACACCAATTTGAAAACCATGCTTTATTATGTAACTTAATGTGTGAATAAACATTATTGTCCTTTTCCGAACGATAACTTCCATGAACTCTGCATCAAGTTGTTGGGTCATCGATGGACGGAAATTATACAGTACAAAGGTGGGCGGTATATAGAAAAAGCTTGGCGAGCGCTGTAATATAGTCTCCATAATTCTTGCAAGTCTCTAAAAGAAGCGATCGAAGGAGAGAGAGCAGTTACTGATTATGTCAGTCCCTTTCAATCTGTGACGCACCATTCTGAAGATCACAAGCGAACATAAGCCCTATCTAATATTCCAACCTTCATCCTCTTACGAAATTCACTGCCTTTTCATTTTCATACTGAACGGATTATTAGTTCCCCTTATAGTGCTGGAGCAAGCCCGCTTGGAAAAATGAAAATATTTCCGATGAATTTTTTTATGTCTCTTTTGCTTCCCATTCTCGTAATGGTGGAATTACCGACATTAAATACACGAGTATCACATTACGCAAACATTTATAGGAAGAAAGGGTATATGAATCACTAAATGACTTGATAGTAAAACATTTAAATCAAGGTTGTACAACATAAGTCTGAAGATTTATAACCAGCCCACCAATTTTCTTGAAAATTCTTCGATAAATTTACATTTGAGATAATTGTACCCTTTGATAAAATAAGTGTAAAAATCTCAAAAACTTTAAAAAATTTTCCTTTATAATTATTCTTGTTTCGACTACAATTTAACTTCATCTGTGTGACGAATCGTTTGTCAATCTGCTTTCATGCATAGTATTAATGATACAGTTATGCATTCGCTGCACATATACTAAATGGCAAAAATATTATCTGCAGGAAATCATTATTGAAATTACTAATATGAGAGAAAGGTTGTCTAATTTCAGGGATTACCGATTATAACTATTGGCTCGCGTGTTCGACGAAATTTCTGATGTGACCCTCTCACCGAAAAAATATGGTAAAATCTGATTTAAATCATCCAATTTTGTTATAACAACTTTCGATAACTCGTCAACCATACACATTTCGAACAAAAGAAAATGTGCAAGCACCCAAAAAGGAAAACATATTAATTCGGGACATTTCAGGAGCGATATCTTTACTGCGGGTATGTGTTTAACTAGCGCTTCCTTCCATTAGCTTACTCTCCCAATAAAATTTGAATGTAGCCTTTCCAATTACGAGATCCCCGAGCTGCCAATATGTGTGCCGATTCGGTGATCCGTATCTGAAGATTTAAAGGTCCCGCATCCGAGAAAACCGCCTCTGTTTACCGATTCTGTTTCCAGGCAGATGTTCTCTTTATTCTGCCTCATTACAATCTTCGAAATCTGAATTGCAAAACTACCCTCCTTTCGTATATTTAAATCGATGATGGCTTCCCTATCACTGCCAGATGGGTTGTTTTTAGTAAATTTTGGAATAATAAGGTCTTTTTGTGTCTCGACTTTTCAGGGAGTTTTTGTCTCACTCGCATTCTGTCAATATTATAATTTCTGATTCTGTGTATTTTGCCGGAAGACCAGACCTTTCGCGGAATCGTTCCGATCCGCTCATAATGAATGATTTTTTTTTAAAGTAAACTTCCTGGAATATCCTCGACAGTCTATTTGTTAATTTTGATTATTTACCCCTTATTTATCCTTAATCATTTTTATTTGTTTGATTCTTTTATCCCCTACATTACTATCCTTTCTCATTATTCTGAAAGCTTAGGAACAATAATTTACCTTCTTACGTTAGTCAATGTAAATGTGAACTAAGATCCCGAATTTAATGAAGTCTACACTGTTCTATCTAAAATAAGAAAGTGGAGAATATCAGAAAGCGTATATCTAAAAGATTGCTCTGAAGGATTAGATATAAGACCAATGAAAGTAGAAAATATAGAAAGTTACCTAAGCAACGACCAAAATAAAAGACAAAAATCAAATTCGACATCATATCCTTTCACCAGTCTCACTTTTCAGCATTTTATTTTCCAGTATCTTTAATACTCGGAGATTATACTGTTGTATTTCTTTTACTTTAAAGCAGAGGTCCCCAACACGCTGCCTTTCCATAAATTCTGCGAGGCCCTAGCTTTCGAGAAATCAAATCTTTCCTCGGCTTTTAAAATACGTTTTTTCCATCTGCATATTTTACTGATGCAAATAAAGGATATTTTTTTGTCGAATTAAGAATTCTGAGTTTCAATGGAGTCCACTGGAACTACAAGCTTGGGATACTCTGCTTTAGAGTGAAAGGGTTTAAACCGGTCAATATTCCCAGATTTTTATACATTTTGTAAAGCTTGTGCAGTTGTATCCGTAACAAGTGGACAGCACACCTCATACAGTCAGGCACTGATATTACTAATGTTTAAACTAAAATCTTCTTCTAGTAATGAATTGGAATTTTATTTTATTTGCATATAGAATCATCAAGAAAGTTCCTGTGGTTACTAAGATTTCTGATAATAACCTTTAATTTAATAAATTAACCTCAGTGGCTTCTTATCTAATAAGGTCGGTAACTTTAACGTCTCTTACAGGTATTGTAAGTAGTTATAACTTCGTTTTAGTATTCCTGAGGATCAATCAATAATCAAAGGATTAATGATTATCATGTTCAGTATAAGTTATTCTGTTCATTTCGAAAATTTAGTATTAAAAATCTGCACTTAAGATAAAATACGAATACCTCCTGTTCACTGGCCACCATCAGGTCATGATAAGATGTCATTAATTAGTAATAGTTCTTTGTTTCTCTCATTTGACCCTCCTGGATTTCAAGAGATAGTTTCAATAAAATCGATAGATGAGATATCCCGAAATTCGAAGCGTTATCAGTACCCTTTTCACCTCAAACGAATAGGTCGTCGCCACCTTCCGGTAGGGAAATATTCTGCGGGGATGCCTCCAATGGAAAGCGAATCCTTAGCTGCGGCGGCGGTCTTAACCGTGGGCGATGGAGCGTTTGATAATGCTGCGTAAATAAATGATGGCCTTTCTGGGACGCCATTGGCCGCAGACTGTAGAGTCCTTAATCACGTATATGAATTGGGGTGTGATTATGGCGGAGCACGCATTCGGGTGACTGTGGTCGAGCAGAACGGTTCATTTAGTCAAACGCCGAATCAAAATGTATGGATATTATCTGAGTTGAATAAATGATTAATTGCTCGGAATTGGGGATATTTGTCCATTGAGAACAAGGAAATGGAGCTGGAGATAGAATCTAGATATTAGACCGACGACATCCAGGATTTCTTTTAACTTTAGAGGTTTTGATTCATATGGTTTTGAGGTATTAGAGGAATTCCAACAGGCTTAACGAATTCAGAGGCTAGTGATATCATGTTTGTATTTCTTTGATAATAAACCTGGTTTAGTCTCTATGAAATGATGAATTTATAATTGTAAATGAACGTTGTAATTGTTGCAATTTAAGAAAAGGAATGAATGTGAGTTCAGTAAGCCTGCCTTTCTTCTTGCAAATTTAATGAGTTTGTATATATAGGGTTACATACACGAAGTCTCCAAAAATATACACATATTCTATTCTATAAAATTCTATTATGTTATAATTCTAATAAATAATAATTATATTCTATATGAAGTATATATATTATATGAAAAGAATAACTTGTATCAGTATTTTAATGTTAAATTCATCGAGACATCATAATGTTCAAATAAAGTTAACTTTTATCCTTAACTATAACAAGGGATGCTCAAAATGGTGAGTCATTATCTTCATGACATTTTTCAGTACGGCAAACTGCTGTATGAGTTACCTTAGCTAAACTGTCCAATAAAATTGCGTTTCTCATACTTATAATTATCTCAATGCTATTAGCCGATATATTAGGCTTTGTGGTTGTTGAGGATAGGGTAACTTGTTTTAATCTCATTAAGCTTCAGTATATCTTATACTGATATATTTATACAGGATTTTGTTTTTTAGATGTATATGTAGATTTTTTTAGCCGGATTTTGTATTTCTTTAAGATTTTTTTTGGCTTCCTCGGTCACATTTTCCTACAAAAATCACTTAGTGAGAAATATACAGACGTGCTTTCTTAGTTAGGTATGAATTTTTGGCTTTACTTAGGAAAATTTGCTCACCAAATAAATTCTCACTGACAACTACATTATTCTTAGGAGAAATAGGATGAAAGTATAACCTGTGGAGGAGAGCAAATGGGGTCAAAGTATTACCTGTTGAAAGAGACTTGAGTTTAGCAGGGGAAAGGGCTAGTCTTGAGAGAAGTGGTTTCGCAAGTCCACTTTTGGTCGCCTCCGTAAGATCTTCGGTGTTGGCTTCAAGGATCTCCTTCTGTCGAGAGATAAGGAGGTCTGCTAGGTGGCGAATTGCAGAGGCACGGTCTTCAGCTGGAAGGCCTTGGAGGACTCTGCACCCATTCCTGGCTGAAAAATAAAAAGTAAGAGTGTCAAAGTGAAGATTAGGATGAATAAAATTGTAAAAATTGCATCGTATTTGTTATCTCAAACTCGATTGGCGAATGCAGCTCAAATTTAGCACTATTTAATCGATCACGAAAAATAAAACACCCATCATATTAGATAAGAGATTTGTCATCTACTTCGACTGCCTTATTTTTATATTCATCTTTTTGTAACATTTTTTCGGTAAACATCGGTAATGATTTTTTCACCTTGTATACATATTTGAGAAACTGCCGAGTGATCAAGAATTTTAACACCGATGAAGCTTACAACTTTCAACTATATCGCATCGATTATTTGATTTTGTTTGATTAAATCTAGTAGGCGCAAAGAGTAAAGCACGTGAAGTAGTAAAATCTCCAAGTTATGTTATTTATGACTTTGAAGTATGGATTGCCCAATTTTTAGCATCTTGGGGGTAGCGCCGTCTTAACGGGCCCGTACTTGCCCGGGGACCCTATGAACACAGGTGTCAATCTGTAGATATGAAGTAACTTAGTAACTCAAAAATATTTGAAATAAAAATCAATTCTACTATAAAACTGAAGTTATATTTCCACTTTACAGATTATAATCTATTTTTTACGATTATATCTTTTTGGCGGTAAATTGGTTGCCGTATGGGCTCCTACATACTGGATAGCTTACTGCTGTCAACGTTTCTGCCTTGGGATTGCATTGGAGAAACGTATCGACATCATTAATTTAACTTTTAAAACAATATTTAAAAGAATTGATGATTGATAGCGATTCAACTAAGCTTCCTTACAGAGTAAGTAAAACAAAGCTCTTTGGTGAAAAAGCTTTGACGTACGTACCACATCACATGATGCATGCAAAACAGAGAAGTAATCACAGTGCTGACATCAGCAAAGGGAATTATGGGGAGCAGAACTCAAGAGAAATGGATGGCATTGCAGTTAGAACTAGTGAGAGATAGACGAAGTCAAAGCAATGATTCAATGGCGAGTAAATATTTTCCCAACGTCACCTCGGTCACGTACGCACGACTGAAATATTAACTGTCACGTTTTGAAGAAGAATTAAAGTCCTTTAGGCGAAATTCATCCATCCAGGAAACAATGGCAGTATAAAAAAAGTGTGTGCCGACGGGTGAAATTTTTACTGCTATTGAGCGTAAACAATGCATATCGGTTTTAATTATATCGCGATTCTCGCGGGTCATTGTTGCGTGGGATAAAGGACGCCGTTGAATTGGCCGGGTGTTCACCTCTCCAAGATGGAGGCGCCAAAAATTATGAATGCTCTTCAGAAAGACAAATTCCTGCACACGTACATGAATTGTGTATCAGAGCGAGAGCGATGGGATTTTAAAAAAGTAACCGTGGGTCACTGAAAAATGAGTATCCTATGATGGATCGGCATGCTAGGAATAGGTCAGTGAGAGAAGCATTTAAGCTGTCACGCAAAATTTAAAGGGAACAAATAAAGCTATAAAAATCATTCTGTCGCATTCGTGTTTCATATGGTGCGGCAAGATAACAAGGATTTAAGAGTAAACGGTCCGAAATTTCTTATCTGAAGTACGGGGTTATAGCCTTTTAACGGCATGATATGTGCTGCGCTTTAGGACCTAGAGGTCAGGAGTGTATAAACGAAGAGAACACAAGAGATTCGAAAGATATTTAAGGCAAAATGTGAGGGATATTTCGCTTGCTTTTGTTTGATTGCTCTGAGATAATTGGATTCCCTTTGTGGATGAGACGTTTTTGAAATTTAACTTTCGTACAGATCTTTAGATTTAATATCTGAAATTAAACAGAATCGAAAAATTAATAGGCGAACTTCCGAAAGCGGAATGATGAAATCTGAATCGAGATACAGTAGTGTCATCATAAAACAGATTGATTTGAGAAAGGGATATTCATGTTTGAATATGTAATTTTAAATATTTCTATCATGATTCAGTTCTTTGAGGAATTAATTATAACGAAATTGCCCTCCGAATAAAACTAAAACAATGAATTTAACAAAATCTGGAGTAACTTTGTGGTGTTGTAAGACAGAAGAAATAAAACAGGAATAATTTTTATTGAGGAAACTTGATCCTACTCTAAGTACTAAGCAAAGATACAAGCAACACTAAAACACACATAATAGCTAGTTTTGACGTTTAAGCATCATCCTCTAGTAATAATTAGTAGAAAGTACTTGAAGATGTTTAGGTATCGAAAATATTCGTTAGATCTTATTTTAGTGTAGTATTTTTACTAATTTTTTTAAACAGGATCTAGTTTCCCCAAGAAAAATTGATTCCTTCTTTCTTTTTCTAAAAGAAATAATTCTACTCCAGTAACGTAGGTATACCTATAAAAGATCGATTGTGAAAGCCTTTAGTGGAAATCTGTTTCAAGGAAAAGTTGGAAAAAAGTAATCATTTACGTATTTTCCCCATGTATTTATAAATGTACTACTGGTTTCGGCAGAGATCGTAGTCATCCTATTATTATCATTCGCATGAAGGCCGATCAGTGCTGAAACCGGAAATGTATTCGTAAATAACAGAGAAAAACACTTAAACGTTTAATTTATTTCTACTTCTCCTGGTAAGGATAATGTAATATGAGGTGATAATTAATTAAAATTAAATAATTGCTCATAAAGTGATTTTAATACAGTTCTGATCAAATAAATTAAAATATGAATTCTCTTTCAGAATCTGTGGAAACTTACAAGTATTGTAAAATTTCAGATATAATTGCTTTTTTTTGAAGTGCTTTGGAGTTTTGACTAGGGGATTTTCAAATTGTTAATTTACAAATTAATTTGCCGCCTGTCTCAGTTATTTTAATCACATTTCCAATTGAATTGCAATTCAACGCCGCCCTAACGAAGGGGAAAATTGTGTCATTCATCTATACTGGATAGTTGAAACCTTTGGGTGAGGGATTCGATTAATTTTCTATTAGCTATTTTGAGAGCGCTGCTAATTAAATTAAAATCTCAGTGGTCAACAAAACCCCCATACTTAAAAGAGAAATAATTCTCAGAATGGAAATGATTATTACCGCATAAATTACTACTTCTGCCCGTTAGGACCATGCGAATTGTTTGACCTAATTTTCCAGGCATTTAAAGTTATGATTGAATTCATTTACTCTCTGAAAGTGGAATGGTTAATAGTATTTTAGCTAGTAGTTAGCTATTATTTGCAGATTTTCAATTCTTAGGGTAAATTTCTTCGAAAGTAAATTAGAGAATAACATCATTAGAAGAAATGTATGACGGTGAACTTTGAAAGAAAACAAATGTAAAACATTTACCATTGACGACAATGATTTCTTTTGACGTTTTTTTTCATATAATGCTTGTATTGTCTTGTTATTGGTAAAAAATTTTCTCTTCTCAGAGCTTATAACATCATAAAATGCTTCCTTCCGTATATAAATACCTTTTCAACATTATTTTGTGAAATTATTCGGTTCATGCCTACATTGGAGGCAATATTTTTGTCTACATGAGAATTAACCCAACAAAGATAGAAATCAAAGATAGTTGACTATTTATTGGTGTAATAAAACTCAGTCAAATTAGCTGCATTTTAAGATAACTTCTAATCTACAAGTGAAAAGTTTAGGTACATGTAGTACATACATACTAGTCTAAGGCCACCACCAATGAAAAGTATAGATATTTGCTTAATATAGAAATACCGTGACATTGTATACCATTCACACTAGTTTTAAATGATATTCCTTGTGAAATATCAAAGAGATATGTTGGAAAATAAATCAACTACTAAGTTTCTAGAGAATCAAAAGTTTCGCTCAATCAGCAACTATCGAATCCGTTGTTAAATTAGAAATTACAGTGTAATTTGATAAAAAAATTGGACTCATCCCCATTTCATTGAGAGTTATCCTTAAAAACATCGTAAAACAGGAAATATTTTCAAAGAGATCATTTGGAAATCAATAAAACCAGAACATATAAGTAAATAGAAATACAACTACCACAGCAACTTTACTGGCGAACCTCCCCGTGTTAAGTTCAATGAAAAATGAAAAAAGTTAGTTCAATGAAAGAAAGTACGATCGTTACAAGTTAACACTATCAATTTTCACAATGGTAGAATCGATGACATCCAAAATTTCTGTTTTCGCTGAACCTCTATAGCATAATAATGTGCTTTATCTACTCTATGGAAGGTAGATAAAAGTAGACTGAGAAACAGGAACCTCACCATTTTCCGCCAGGGTTTCAACTGGAGTCCCCGAACTCTGCGTGTCCGAAAAGAAGGTCCCAATCTTCCTGCCGTCCAGAATAGACTTGATGGCCTTCTCCTGCATTCCGTTGCATATGATGACGGAAACGCCGTGATCAAGCGCCCATGTGGCAGCCTTCACCTGAGGAAGTCGGATGAGTGTGTAAGAGAGAGAGGAATTTGCCGGGGCTCCCGATAATGGCCAGCCGAGATGGATGGAGAGATACACCTTCCATCCGTGGACGTTGACGTATCGGAAAAAAGCGAGCCAAAGAAGGGGGCGTTCGTTACGGGGGGGTGGTTGTGGAAAATGGTATTTATTGCATAAAGTGTGCCTCGGCGGGGTTCCCGACGCTTTCCCGGATGATTGGGGAGGTTTAACAAAGCGGCGCTGGGCCAGAGGGGACGTCCCTGGCGGGAGAATCGATGCCTCGCAGCCCATTCGATATTTTTCGCAACTTCTGCCGCGGACGTGATCCATTGAAAACAAATTAGACATTTGTTTCCGTCCGCGTGTTCCCTTTGGTTTATTTTCGTTCGGAGGGTATTTATCGCGAGTGACTCAATCGGGTGGATCCGCAGGCGGGAGAGGCGAAAAATGCCGTCGATGCCGGGATGATTTTTGTTTCCTCTCACTGCTGTTTGCGATATAAAGAGAGGAGGATGAATTTATACTTCCTCACGAAGATGTTTCCGTCGATAATGGATTTTTGCTTGCTCGGCGAATCAGCGACTTCCTGACTTGATACTCGATTCGGCTAATTCGGTGCTCCGGTTAACACGGGGGGATTATTTGTTTTGACAGTGAGGGGGGAAGGGCTACTTTTCGGAGAACACTTTTCGGATTTCTGTTATTTTTACGAGCCGACACGTTGAAAATCCCTTTTTTTACCAAACCCATCAAAAAATTTTATCATATGCCGCTCGGAATTGGATTCGATTTTGTTTTTCCGTTTTATTACAATCAACATCCTCTTCAAATAGAATCGAGATTTCAATCATTGTTATCGTTTTTTTTACGATATGATGGCTGCAAGTAATTCGATGTAGATGAGGTCAAGATGTTTCAATTGACGGTTTAAACGGGTGATCCTTCAATTTTGCTCATGAAGAGAGATAGTTAAATACAAACAAGGTACGGTGATTCAGAGATAGAGAATTTCAGTCAATTTTAAACAATTGCTGGGATAATTGAGGTCGTATTTTGTGATAAGGGAGGTGAGAGAGGATAAAATAAAATGGATAATCTACTATTTTCCATTGCAACGAACCGAATTAATTATAAATCGGATATTTTAATAGCTAAGATTTCTGATGTCAGGATAGCAGACACTCCCTATGACGCACATGTATTTTAATTTGTGTATGATGTAACTTAGCTGAAAGATTCACTCCTGCGTTATGTGTCATCAAAAAGAGTTCATTTTACATTTGACTTATTGATTATGGTTAATATGATTTGAAGGCAAGAAAAATATTCAAGAAATATAAAGTGTAAGAAAAACTAAATGCAACGCTTTGAGTACTGCAAACTTAATTAATATATTTGTACTTATGGAGTTAGTCTAATAGGAGCTGCGATTATTTTTCAATTTTCCAAAGTTTCAGATTCAACAAATACCTTTCATGAACCTTAACTTATTAAAGAAATATAGAAATTTCTATTTTCATGGAGCAACTTCACTATATACTCGTATAATCGAATTCACTCTTACTATATATACATTGAATGTTTCTTCTTTATATTCTTGAATTACAATATACCTTAGCCTTTATTTTTTTTTAAATTGATAATATTATTGAAATGTCTTAGTGATTTAAAGATTGAAATTATTCGTTTTCTCACAACTGAGGTTATATTTTGCTTAGTGATTAGCTTTTTATTGAAGAATATATCAATACGTGAATGCAATTTATCTTTTCTCAGAACAGAGATTATCGAGAAAAATCTAAAGTGAATATTTTTCTTAAAAAAAATTTTTTTCTCTTTTAAAAAAAATTCTGGATAACGTCATTCATTTGTTCAAAATAAATATCCAATAGGGTTCGGGCTATAAAGACCAATATTCATGGTTTATGAAATTCTTATTGCTAAATTAAAGTCTAACTTAAGGCGAATATTGGAAAACATTTTACTCATTTCTGACATTGCAGTGTGATTGAAATATATTTATATAACATGGCAAAGAGTTGTGGATCTTATTAGATTCAATTCTGAAACTTAGCACTTAGTGATGGTGTATTGTTATTGTGCCAAATGTTACGCAGGTTGATTTCAGATATACTTATTTGTAAACAACGTTTAATTGATGACATGGAGAAGAGTGACTTCCTTTGTTAAGGAATAAAAGGAAGAATGGGAATAGAGCAAAACCCATGTAAATAAACGACAGGAGAAAAATGATAACCATGCAGAACTATCACCGATTCATTGGAGAAAGGCACAATCAAGGATGTTAATGCATCGTTTAATCTAACTCATGTTTATTAAATTTACCTTGGAGTCCATTCCACCTGTGCCTACTCTAGACTTCTGTCCAAACTGAACAGTTTTGGACATTTCCGACGTGAACGTGTTAATCATTTTGGCTCCATCTTGATTTGGCGGGCAGGTGTAGATTCCATCCACGTCCGACATCAGAATCAATAGATCTGCCTGCACTTCAGCGGCCAGCATCGCTGCCAGGCTGTCGTTATCCTTGATACTGATCACCTGCGAAAATGAAAGGATAGAATATCGAATCGTCATTATCTCGTAGCGTTGACGCCCCAATGAAATTTGCTTCATATGGTATTTAACGCGGGGGAAATGTTGAAAAAATGACAATTTTCGAGTGAGAACGCGCGCGGAGATTTGATCAAGACTGCGTCATACCGAGTTCACGGTTTAGAGAAAGGTCGAAAATGTATAGCCACTAGATATTATTCGATGTTTTTTTGATTTCTTCTATTGATGATCGAATGACATTACTCTTCATATACCTACGAACGGCATTAGTATTAAGTAGTTGCTTATTTGTAAAAAGAAATAAGATAGTTATTTGCATTCCGCAAAATCTATAGAAATTCCTCGTTTTTCACATTAATTGTAACCGAATTTTGATTTAGGTCGACAACAAGAAGGTTGCCATCTTAATTCTATTCGACTTTACTAAGGCGTTTGACTGCGTAAATCATGATCTCCTTCTTCTCAAAATGCATATACTTCGATATACTTTCCCGGTTATTGAGTGGTTTCGTTCTCACTTATTTCAGAGAACTCAAGCGGTAAAAGGGGTAGACGATCAGCTATCCAGTTTCTCAGAATCGACAGGTGGTGTACCTCAAGGCTCTGTACTTGGACCTCTTCTTTTTTCGATGTCCATCCGCGATTTACCCGGTTCTATTACCTATTCGAAATATTAATTTTATGCCGATGATCTGCAAATTTATCTGGATTGTTATCCACTTGAAATTTATAGCGCCATTTCTAAGATTAATGAGAATGTCAATAGCATATATAAGTGGGAGGAAGACAATATATTGAATATTAATCCAATCAAAACTAAATATATTATTATAGGAACAGCTAGGCATGTGATTAAATTAAATTATAATATGCTGCCTAAGATTGTTGTAAATGGTATAGAAATTAATTATGCTAAAACAATACCTAATCTAGGAGTTAACATCAATAACACTCTTACCTGGGTTGAACATATTGCTTCTATCTCTAATAAATTTCATAAAACGTTGGCCCAGATGAAACAACTCAAACGTCTAATCCCTCTGGAATTGCGGAAAAAACTGGTAAATCACTTATTAATTCTCATTTTAGATTACTTAGTACTTGTCGATATTACGAAAGAATTTCTAAGAAGATTACAAATTCCTCAGGTGTAAGATATATATTTAATATTAGTTTATTTGATCACATAACCCCTTTCTATGTAAAACCAAGGTGGATAAAGATTGAACAGAAAAATTTTCAAAGTATCAGTATTTATTTATAAAATATTGTCTTCGAAATCCCCGGATTACCTGTGTGATTTCATTCATAAGAATCTTAATGAATCTGCTAGACCTGTTAGGTACAGAAGAAAATACAACAATCCTAAATGTCGAACCAATGTATGTCAGTCATCTACCATTAATCTTGGTTTAAAAGCATGAAATAGTCTTCCAGAAAATTTAACTAAGTCCACTAGTGTTCATCATTTCAAAATAAAATTGTTTTCATTTTTGTATGATAAGTACTATTATTTTTTGTTTTTTTTTTGTTCTGCTATTTTCTTGCACTATATGTATACATGTATTTTGAAACTGTCTTATTTGTAATACCACATGTATCCATGATCCTTTTTTCTTTTTCTTTTTGTCTACTTTCTTCTACGGTTTCTACGGAGCATTTGTAAATTTTGATCATTGTTAACATGTTCCAATGGACTCTGTCCTAGATCAATAAAAATATATTATTATTCTTATTATTATTATTACCTTTCGTAATACGTACCTACCTTAATATGATAGGGACAAATATGACTCTCCATAATCAACTTAATTGAAATGGCAATCCAGAAATTAAATATATAGTTATTGCACATAAAGATATGATTTACGGAAAAGGCAAAGAGGGGAAAGAAGGAAATGACTGTCCACACACTTTAGTGCTACAGAGCGAAAAGAAGAAGCAAACCCGAAAAAGAAAATTAGGACTATGTTTTCCCAAGTTTAAGCATTATGTGTAATTTTTGCAAGTAATTGTAATCTTCCCCCTTAATATTATGGTTGTTGAAATATAAGTTACTAACTATCATAATGAACCGAAATATTAATAATCGACATCAATTATGTGATAAACATAAACAGCAAAATTGCGCAAGACATCCTTTCTATTTGTATATCTATTTATTCCATGTTTGCAATTCATTTTTTCATTTATACGGCACCGCAAGAATACATTAAAATTACCTAGGCCTTGAAAGTTAGTCCATTCTTATTTATTTTTGTGGTTTACTAAAAGTAAACAATATTTTGTACGACTTAAGTTGTTTTATCATATCAACAAGTGGAGGCATATACACCAATAAACTCTGATTTACAGGGTGACAACTTTCTTGAATGAAATTTATAAAATGAAGGAGTAATGTACTGCTTCAGAAGTAGTGATTAATTGGATTATAACCATTGAAATTCATAATATTTTGCAGTTTATTAACTCAGAAATATAAAATTACTAAACATCCGGAAGGAAAGTATAACAACATTTCGTTGTTTTAAGTTAATCATGTCTCAACAGGAATTCCCTTGGCGATTCCGTTACGATGAGGTTGTCAAATATGAATATTCATATTCACACAATATGCTCGAAGCAAGATTCTATGAGGAATATTCCTCTACTACCGAGAATTAATTATAATTTGTTTACCAAATTCGTCGAAAGTTATTCGCTTAAGAATAAACTTTGAAGTTTATTATATTTTTGAAGTACCTCCCAGGTTTGATGGGTGAGGTTGTAGAAAAATTCACCGTTACAGAGATGATCTCGTCCTTAATGAAACTTGGGAAAATACGTCGTTAAACTTAACGGCTCCCCTAGGAAATGTATAAATTAACGAACCGAGATTAATGGTTGAGCGAGTGGAATTAGCCGCCCTTCGTAATTTCTTCAGAAAATGACATTTCATCACAAATTCATTCTTTGTTAAGAAATTACGTCGATGCGACGGCTTCAATCGAATGAACAACAAAAGTGTAACATCTCGGGAATCACATGTCTTTCCCGACTCAAAAGTGATCTTCGAAATTCACTTCGGTGTCAAAGATTTCTCGCATGTGACGCGAACGAGATCACGGTTTTTCACGAAATTGTTTCCCCGAAATGCTTAAAGTTATAAATTATGCAGATAATTTCACCGCCAGGAGGTTTCTCGTTCCCTCTCCGGTGAATTATTTACGTCGGAGTGCTCTTGCGAAAAGAGTACAGGTTTTTTTAACATGGAAAGCTTTCGAGGAGAGCGTCACCTTTTTTACATACGAAGTTATTTTAAGGGAACGTTTTAGGCACTTGCGGAAGAAACTTCGTAAATAAAAGCAAGTGCTCTTTACTTTGTCTGGAAAAAAAATCGAGAGAATGAGGTGTTACCTTTTTAGAGCTGGACTGTTCCTCGTCTGCTTGCGGCGGTGGGGAAACGGCGTCGTTCGTGTTGATGATGGGAACTATGTTGAGGCTTATCAATTCTGAGAGGGTGCTGAATAAATTACGTCTCGTCTCCTCGTTGTAGAAGTCTGGCTTTGTGACGAGGACCTGAAAATGGCGGCATTAAAAACCTTTGGCGGTACGCTTTACGAGGCGTATTTACGCCCACGTGCAACCAAGACCAGTCTGCGAGGATCTTCTCCACTCTCTCGTCTTCGAGTCGGGAAATAAGGTTTCTTAGCTCGTTACTCCCTCTGTCTTTTCGAGGGCTCTCATGCCTCGAGTGGTATCGGTTTGGGGATTTCAGCTCTTATGAAAGCTTTCTGGTACTTTTATTGATAATGTCGATACAGATACCAGAGAAGACTTGATATATATGTATTGATAGTAGGTTTCTCAATATAGTTGCGTTAGGCGCAAGTTCGTGGGAGTTCACTGATGAAGAGGTTGTTGAAAAAGTGCTTTTATATTGTTTAGCAATAAAAATATTATGAAAATAATTTAATCTTATGGAATGGATAATAAAAACCTCTCACTACGGGGAACGTTGATATACCTTTAATTTATTAATTAATAAAAATGTACACAATATATTACGGAAATTTATTTCGACCAAGTACCGTTATAATCAGAGTATAATTTTTATATTTCCATACACTATTCTAGGGAAGTTAGAAGAAATGAAATAATATTAATAACATGGAAACAACGAATAATATTATAAATATCCTAAGAAACTCAATCCTTCGTTATTTATTTAATGTTATTATACATATTTTGATAAATGTTAATATCATATGAAAGAATTACTATCTAAAATTTTCTATAAGTTACCACAAATGTTAGAGTAAATTACACTGCAATTACGTGTATATAGACTATACCTACATAGACGAACAGTAGCAACTGTAACTGTGGTAAATAAAGTTTTTAATGCTTAGTTAGTGAGAACCATTATTATTATCTCGAATGCATTTAATATAGGAGAACTTTTTTAAATTTAATATCATAATATAATACTCTTTAAAATGAAAGTTAGTTTTGCAGTTGCTACTCTGGACTAATTCTTATAACCATAAGCGCATACTGGATCTCCCAAGTTGCGTTCCGAAGATTATTCTTCAACTTTGTTTAAAAATAAGAAATCGCTATTCTTCGTTTTATGAGGCCGAGTTTCGGGCTGATATTATCTCAAAATGGATATTTTCAAACAGTGATAGCATATCTGATAATGAAGAACTTAAAATGGTACTTCCTATTCATATCCGATATTCCCTTACGGAAATTAGGATAAAAAGCTAGAGGCAGACCTTTTTCAACATAATTTACAAGATTCCAGATTTACCACCCATGCTTATAAGCTTAGCTTCATGTATCGGTTTTAGTGCTTTCAATATGGTAATGTCTCATAGCAAAATCGCGCAGGCGAAGAAGATATAAGCACTTAGTATAACGCTATCATAAACCCCCCAGTACCTACTTTGAAAATCTCACGACCGTTGGTGTCATGATTCATATGAAATCCGGAGATGAGTTCATGTCATTTTAAATAGATTGTCATAGTCATAATGTATCAGTCAACGAAAACTTCATTATATCCACTCATTTTTTAAGAAGGTTAGGCTTTTTTCAATGTTACTTTGGACGTCACTAAACAGATCTAAACGTACATTTTAAAATAATATTATGAAACTCTAATTTTCTTGCTATGAGATGAAAAATTTTGTTAACATCGCTTTCGAAAATGAGTTTTTTGCCTGAATTTTATTTATAAAAGAGGTCACTTTCAAATGTAGAAATACTTGCATAACATAAGTAAATTTACGTATATATGAACATATAACTATCACTAATAAAATTTCGTATTTTTTACAGTAGTTCCATACATGGAATTTCAATCATTCGATGTTATAAATTTTTTAAACCTACTTCTCGTTTACCTTTGTGATATTTGTCTTGCAGTCGACAACAGTCAGATTGATTTTACGTTCAATTATATTTCATATTACTCAAAACATGAATGCATGAAAACTTAGTCATGAGTGTAAAAGAATGTTAAAAGTCAGTAAGTTTTGCTGAATTGTCCGAATCTGAGCATAAATTCTTGATATAAAAGGAGTCTTGATTTGATAAAGACAAGGAGCTTTAAATGTTTCATTCTTAAATATACTTCTTACCTGCGCTATTTTAACTCCATATTGAGCAAACATAGCGTCATATAAAGACATGAGACCGGATTGGCCGACCGCAGCAGCAGCTCTGGGTTCCAGTAACATCCCGGCATCCTTTTGGAGGGGAAATCAAAGTGACAATAAAAAATATGCAAAATATTTACGAATTTGACGGTAAATAATGAAGACAATTGCAACGTAAATGTGTAGGTGTTGAATGAATATTTCGTTAAAATTATCGATCAGTGCAGATAAATTAAGAATTAATTAACGCTGCGTCGTTGTTCTGAAGCCGCTTATTAAAATTTAACATTTGCGCTTCAACGTCCATAGCTCATTTGGTTGAAAATATTCTAAAATATTTTTAATTTCCAATGAAAGGTCAGAAACTGTATGAAAGATGGACTGAAAATTGGCATATGGTAGCAAATGTTATTTCCAAGAAATTGTTAAAATTAGCTTCATCCACACCTTCTAATACACAATAATTCCATTCGTTTGAATAAAATTAGTCCGACACAGTATTTTTATTATCTAAATAGCAAGCTTAAATTATATCATAAGAATTTTCAGTTGTAAATTGTATTAGAAGTTATCCTGCGATAAAAAAATCATACCATACCTAAATTTTATATTCTCTTTAATTAATGAGCAACTACGAGCATCAATTCTAATATCAGATAGAAGTATCAAAGATTAGGTTATTTCGTGCAATAAATAAACTTACGGAGTGATGTACAGAATTTTCTGATCGATGTATCAATCAAATAATGTCTACCTAATTGAATCTATTAATTCGACCTCGACTATATGGTAGGTCTCCATTACAAAAAAAATAACGAAAAAGCACATATCTTTACTTAAATACTCATTCTATTATTTTGTAGTATATTTATTGCATTAATATTATGCTTTTTTGCTGTGTGTTAGTTTCCTTAGTGATATCTACTTCCGAACTAAGATTTTAAGTCCTTAAATTTACAATTTTTCCGTTAAGCCCTGCTATATTGCGGGTGAATTCTCCCATAGATCATTCAATAATGGACAATATTTAATTTTTCGTCTGATTCCCACTTCTTTGCATCATCCAAAAACTCAAAAATACTTGGTATGCTTTTCTTGAAATGATAAAATGAAGAAAACCCAAATATTTACGAGAAATTATTATCTTTTACAGTTCATAAATTTAGCACCACACCTAATGTCAAAAACGCGCAAACCATGGGGTTAAATGGAAATTCCAGGAAAATACAATCAAAACATTCTTGAAGGGAAAATTTCCCACACACAGGGAACGTGATAGTCCTTCTTAAATGTTGTTTTTACTGGCGACGATAATTCTTTATCTGGCGCTAGGGGATCGTCATCGGCACCAACCCGAATAACGTGCGATGTCTTATTCATATTAGTTCAAGGCAAACTTAGCGAAAGGTTTGTGGCGCTCATCTCCGGGCAAACTGGTGCAACCGCCCTTTGTTTACTCTCCTCTATGAGGCGGCTGCATGCCCCACGGCGATTTAGAGCTCAGTCTGCCATCGTCAGCTGCTGTCTTCAACGCGAAAATAAGCCTTGTGTGACCTGTCGTAACTGCTCTCATGAGGTCGTTTCCGCAGAAAAATATGGCACAAATTTACGACAAAGATAAGGGCGAATGGATCATTTAGTCTGTTTATAACCTATTCGGTGCTGTTTAATTTTAATCGTATACATTAACATGACAAGGAGATTGATTACTGTCAGCCTATCAAATGCTGAAAGATATCTTGTCAATCGCATTTGATCACTGAGTTGCTTTACGTGTAAAAATTGTTTGCAATAACTCCAATTATCTGTAAATGTATTTGATTTACCATGGAGTTAAACAGTTTCATAATGAGAAAGTTGGTTAATGAATGACTTACGTCTCAATAAATTTCAGTGCTTGCCTGTTGCACCAAATGGAAGACATAGGTATCCAGCTGTTATAAAGCGAGGAAGGACAATATCTGATTTACTCTCATCGATATAATTCCGATATGATTATGGCTGAATGTAAATGCGAAAAGAAACATAGTCTGGCTTTTTACAATTTGAGAACAAGTCAAATCTTTTTCTGAGGAAAAAGAATATATAAAAGGTATTAAAAATTCTACGATGTTGATTAATGGGAATCTATTGATATAATTTCGATGTTAGTGCTAAAAATGCTTAAATATTTGTAGTAGTAGAAAAATACCAATAGGAAAGCGTATCATTATAGTATCATGTAACTGATTTCAGCATATCAAAGTAATGTCAGGGAATACCCTACGCGGCATTAGAATAAATATATAGAAGAAAGGTGATTTCGAAAAGAAAGTCTGCTTTACAAATAATCGTTTACGAAGTCATTTGACTTTTAAAATATATTTGATAAAAAATAGATAATTATGAAAGGAACGAATGCCCTCTACAATTAACTTGAAATTTATTTCCAATACAAAGCTCAATAAAACTGTTTGAAAGTATTAATCATCGTGCGAAATTAAATCGGATTAATTTGGGCTTGTTGATTTTGCATACAATCTTGGCAATATGATATGGCAATTATTGTAATGGAAGCGTTTATTTTTTTGTTTTTGTTTCATTTTAGGATTATGATTTTGGGCACTTTGAAGGGGAGAGAGCAATACATTACGCAGTATTAATTCTTAGCTAAAGTCAACACAGAATAGACAAATAAGTAGATTTTTATAATTTCAGTAGGAGGAATTCATGAAATTGCAATGCAAAACCTTATTTCATTACAGATATGTTGTTCTTACATTATTATTAATCTTGTAAACATCTAAAATATTTAATACGAATCTTGATTAGCAAACCTCCAGGAATATGAATACGATATGCAAATTAAATTACGCATTAAAAACAAACGAACAAATTAGTCGCTATTTGTAATCGTAATCTTATTAAAAGTACTTCAACAGCTACGGTAACTTCGCACACATGGACTCCCACCTGGAATCGAACATGGGATTGCTTTTATATAAGGAGATCGCCCTATCCACTTGACTATCCTGGAGCCCTACTCATTTTTCCTGAGTGTCAATTGGTTGAGACTTAATGATAATATAAAAACGTTTCTTAGATTAAGAATGCCTTTTCAATGAGAAATTTCCTTCAAATGTTCCCAGGGATGAGATGTAAAATACAAGGGTAATAATCAAGTATTTAAACCACACAGCAATAAGAGCAAAGTCATTTCTTATCCTGAATACGTGTGTCTTAGACAATTTATTATTATCATAGAATGACTATAATTTACAGCTATCACTAATTAAAATATTGAACTTGAAATCATAATCAGCAAAATGGAGATATCTTTCATCACGACTAATTAAAATATTTAAAATTGCCAAGGTCATATTGATTTGGAATAGTAACTGTATTGTTTAATTTAAGAATATAAGAGACATGAAATCAGTGGCTCTTTCTGAAATCATAAGTGATAAAGTTCTCAGGTAGAAACCATAGAAAAGACTGAAAGATTAGCTACCGTAACGGAGTTCGGTATCACGCCTTGTTAGGGTGAGGGCTGACGCCGTGGAATTTTTTCTTCCCTCCGTTGTTTGAACCTCAATTACGCGGTTGAGTGAATGTTTAGTTAGGAAGCCCGCCCTTGATGTTTTCCTTCAAAGTTATCCACCTGCTTCCCTCTTGAACATTACAAGAATCGAGTATCATATTGCAAACTTCGAAGGAAATATGTATGAATCAATCCGCTAATTATCTCTCGAGTTTCTGCGGCAGAAAAGTCAGAGTTTTTGATTATTAAATCAAAATAAATTTGTGCGAATATCAGGTAAAGGAAGTCCATTTAATTTGGTGTTAATTTCCCCTCTGCGTAATGTTATCAATATCAAATTCCTTAGGAATTAAAGACTGTAAGGAGTTATATTATTCACAAGGTATTTTCATAAAAAATTATGTCAATCCATATTTTTCCAATCCATACATAGGAACGCGAAGTAATGTAACCGCAACTAGAGATAGCTTTCATAGATAGTGGCAAAAGTTTGTTTGGTTCCCGGAAAATTTCCTTATATGACTGCAAAAGAATCTGAACTAGAATTTCCACGGAAGTGTGGCTTGACATTTCAAATTACATTCCGGATCCATGGGCAATTTATGCATGCGATTTTCTCTATAAATGCATCAAAAATGTCTTTAAAATAAAAGTTGTAAATTAAATGGAAATGTAATGGTTTTAACTTCGAGTCCTCAGGATATTATCTCGTAAAAAACTTAGCTAGAAAAAAGACGGGGTTCTTGGAGAAATTAATGACTGTAAATTATAAGATAATTTCAATTTAACAGAATACAACACACCTTTGTTAATTACCACTCATTTCGGAAAAGTCACTACCCAAGGATGTGATCATGAGCTAGTTAATGAGGACTCAAATCCCACTTATTGCCCTTAGTTGGACAGTACGAATTTAGCGATCTTGCATTGCGCTTGAGAAATCAGACACATCATTACGGGAGTATTTTTTAGACGGCCGGTGTTTAATCAGCAAATGTGATACGCTTGCGACACACTGCGTAGTTTTAGAATATCAGGAAAAATAATTTCTTAAATTACTGTAATTAAGTTATGCCGTCGTTTCAGTTTTCCATACCAAAATTTAATTTATTTAACAAGCCAAAATGTACATATTTGGAATAGACTAATCACAGCGTTCATATTTGATCAACGCATATCATAGTTAATGAAGAAAAAAAGATATTTATATTATTATTTCGATTTCGAGTTATTCAAATGAAAAATCATCGGATATCAAAATCAAATATTTTTCAAATATTAACGACACTCCCCAAAATCAATAGTAGCCACCCGAATGTATAATAAAAGATAAATAAATGAGTGTCATTGTGACCGGGGAAGTCAGATGCTCAGGCAAACTAATGATAAATCGCAAGCGCGATAATTTCCACAGAAGAGATCTAATTGCTTCATTAAATCACGACCTTGGGAAAGAAAATGGCACGAGAGACAGCCTATTTCGAATGATCGCTCGTTGCGTCACCGGTTACGACAGTATGATTGGCAGGCGAAAACATTAATTGTATTGGAAATTCAATTGAAATTTAGAAACTAAATATTGGGTCAGACAATCTGATTTCATAAACATCGATTATATGTCCCTTCGTTTGAGGAAAAAATATGAAACTGGCAATCTGCTATGAAATGAATGTCTCCTCATTTGTGATTGAAAGTATTTATTCCTTTTGCGCTTCGCTTGAAAAAAAAAAAACTTGTCGGATGAGACAGGATGATTGAAAAATAAATTAATATTTATAAATGAACAGACCATTTTGATATCGATGCGATAAAAATGATTTTTCTTTCAAAAAAGGATAAAATGTTGTCTCGATTTCAAACGAAAATTTTTGTCATGAAAGAGTTTCAATCTGAAAATCAAACCGACGGATTTATTTTCCATTTCCATATATCTTCTCATAACACATCCTACGTAATTATTCTTGCTAGAAGATAGTCGAATTTGAAATCTCGAGAAACAGCCCAAAACGATCTTTTTAAGGATTGCATGGATGAATTTTTGATGAAAGAAATCTAAATGAGATAAAATATAGTATAACATGAATGTGTTAGAAAGAAAAACGAGAATTTATCCTCTTATCGTGTTTGACGTTGATTTTTAATAGTCTTGGTTGTGTTTATGAATTCCTACTTTCGGTGTGTCATTCAAATCAGAGAATCCTATTATTCGCCATCAGAGACTGACTAATCGATTTTTCATTATAAATAAATATGCAGACTTTTATAACTGTTAATGCTGGAATATACCTCATAATCCTAAAAGATTGACTTCAATAACCTTGTGTTCGATTTATTTTCATATTTTTCTTAATTAACTTCATGTTGATATTGAAGTTAATATAAATTGAGTCAAGTTTTACTTTCTATAATTTTCTTTTATCTACCGAAACTATTGCTAGTAATGATATAGTTATAATGAGTAAACATTTTTCATTCGCTATTTTCCTATAGTGGCAGTGTGAATACTTTATGCCTTAGTTTCAGAACTCAATGCTTATTCGATATTTTTTAAATGTCTAGGACCATTCGATCTTTTCGTGCATTCATAGAGATGAGTAAAATTTTAAATTGCCTATTAACGCAATTCATGTTAATTTTACTAACCACCTTACTTCGCAAATTAACAAATAATTTCATAATATTTATTTTTTCATTTTCAACATATAGTGAGCCCGAAATTAGAATGAGATATCTTACGCTGAAAAAGCCGTTCAGTGCAGAAATTGGAAACTGTTTTTATTTTCCCAGCGAAAGAAACATCATCAGCCTATTTATTTTAAGTGGGAATTGTATCTTAACGGGAACCCCTCCGATTTTTTTCGAAGGCCATGAGAGGATTTCCATCGCAGAAAAATCCAATCATTCTTGGATTAAGCTTCCTTCTCCGGACTCCATCTCCCAATCAACGAAGATTTATTTCGGAAACGATCCGTCTGCGTGAGAAATTCTCCTCATTTACGTCGCAAAGAGAAGTTAGGATACTAATGACAAAGCATTGTGGCGGCGTCGAAAAAATGTTCGTTTTCATCTCTTTCCAAAGACCCTCAATGGTCGTCGCTTTTTCGATTCGTCTCAGTCTAAACTCTCGTTTTAGTCCGAACTTTTCTTCCGGGCCGACTGTCATTTTTCCAAAAAAATCGAATCGATTTCTGAAGCGATTTGCGATGATATCTGGGCTTACCTCTCTCGTGTGATCCTTAGGTGACAAAGTCTCCCGCATGCTGAGAGACATAAGTAGTTCTTGCGTCAGCTTCTGCTTTCCGAAGGCCACCGCACCGCTCGTTACCATTAAGCACTCCCTTCCGGCGATCTGGCACGCTGCCACCTTTGCGAATCGGACCGGAAACATAGAAAGAGAGCAAAGATTAGTAAAGTGTGAGGAATCAACGCGGCGGAAACAGAAACTCTTCACCTCACTACTCCGCAAAGACTCGCCCTGATCTTCGGTGATAGGTTAACGCTCAAGAGAGCTGTACTTCATAGGAAAGGAGCAACGTTTTTCTTTTTAACTTATTGGGTTTATCTATTTATTATTATGTATTTACTGTAGTTTGACTGTTGTCTGGTGGCAGCTACAATTACATAAATTTAAAAACAAAAATTACAACCAAAATACCCTCCACAATCCCTTATACTATAAAATTTCTTACAACTAATTAATTTTACAAACAAAATTTACAACCCGAATTTGCTCCACAATCTCAAATTATTTAATAGAAGCTCTCACTGATTAAAAATTCGGAATTACATCACTGTATTAACGAACAATATTAAAACACAGCTACGACATCAAGCCTTAAATTATACAGCGTCCCCTTGGCACCTCCTATAATATATATAAACCCCAGACATCTCATTAATATAGTTAAAGGTATAAGTAACCGTATTAATGAGATATATGTAACTGACATATGTGACTATATGACATTGTGAGATATATGAATTAATGTATTAATGAGATTTTATACTTTTTGTCATTTCTTCGATAAGCCACATGTTATTTTATCACATTGTCTATTATAAGACTTATAATTTACGAAAGTATCTCATTCACATCACACTTTCACAATAAACTATTTTATCTAAACACCTTTTCGTTTTTTTGGTAAGGGTTTGAAGACCTCCTCAGGTAAAATATTCCATTCTTTAACCCCTCTATTTACAAACGAATACTTATTTAAATATAGACGTAGAGAAGAGGAATCCTCAATGGTCAAGGTATATCGTCATTTCTAGAGCTGTGATTCCGGAAATGGAACATATCGCACTTTCAACAAGAAATGAATCTTTTCAAGCGATATCTGATAGGAATCCATTTTCAACTTAAATTAAATCTCTTTCCTCAACCAACTTTCCCAGCCTGTTGATGACGTTATAAGTTCTAAACAGGTTGCTCGTGTTATTTATATGGCATTGTATTATCACTCGTGGCTAATTTTATAGGCTATAAAAGACCATAAAATCGATTTCTAATGATATAATTTTTATAGTTTTATGTAGAATGAAGAGAAGACGTACTATTTCCGTAAGAGATTTTTATAAACACAGTAAGCACACAACTAGTTGAAGGAAAAGAAAATAGAAGACGGCTTTAAATGAAATAGAGGTTTGAAAGACGCTCTGATAGCCAATTGTCGCTGCATTGGCTGGCGTTCAGGGTATAGAACGAGAAGTTTGGGATTACCGACCTTCTGGGAATCACCCAATGTGCCTTTTGGTATTCATGGTATCATCCTCAGGGATTCAAAATTCTGAACCCCGGAGGACTATAGCATAGCTATCGAAATACGCGTTGGGTGTTTCCTAGAAGGTCAGTAATTTCGGATGTCCAGTTCCATACCCTGAGTGCCAGCCCGTATACAGATAATCGGCTATTGGAACGTTTTCAATACCTCTAAAACGACTAGTGTATACGAATGATCGTCATCATCGAGTCATTATCATTTTCATTTAATGACGACGATTTTTCATTGAAACTGTTCTTGTGTTTATTGAGTTTATTAAAAACTGTTGTAGAAAAAGTACGTGCTCTCTTCATTCTACACGATGGATTTCCACCAAACATTGCCCTGAACTGTGAATTTTTTATTATGTATTTTATCTTGATTGATTTTATCAACTCATTAGAGTTTTATTAATTACCTGATTCGGACCTACTAATTATGCTTTACATGCCAAATTATGATGAGTATGCTGATATATTTGAAGTGGTGAGGTTGGGACTAAGCGGGAGGTGGAGCGAGGAAGTTTGGTAAACGCAGTTAAAAGAAAAAGAGGTGGGCAACCGACTAGCCAATCCCCAATGGACGTAATTGGAAGTGCTCTTCTGACTTTTAAAATGTTTATATGAATTAAAAATTAAATGGATGTGCCTCATTAAAATTTTCAAAATTATTTGTTCAAGTATTCATAATTGATACGTTGGTTTCCCGATTATCAGGTCAGATTTGGAAATAAATCATCGGGATAATCGAATCCCTGCATTATATTTCGAATGAAAGAGAAAATTGGGAGGTAAGCTTAAATTTATATTTGAATACAAATATGTTGATAAACAATTCACTAAATATCCGCATTTAAAGCGTTTCCACCAACGAGAGAGGTGCATTGCAATAAGTATTGATATGTGCAAATATAGCAGTGCTTATTTAATGGTAAGGAAATGTCGTAATTGTGATGTTTAAATTCCCGCATGACATCTTCAATGAAAATATTCTTTTTTTACAAATAGATATGTTAGCACATAGTGCAGTTCTATAGTGAATAGCATAATTACAACCACATTATTATTTTTCCCCATTTATGATTTTCAAAACTCTAGTGCGAGTTAGATTCGAGAGTACGGTACAGCTTTCATCTTAGAAATATTAAGGACATAAAGGACTGATTTAATATCTGAATCGATCTTCTTAATATTTTATTCAATCACATACTATGATGAAAAAACACAATTCTACCTCTAGACTTTGGAGATCTCAAGAATAACCATCCTAGAGTGAAGTTATGTATCTTTGTAAGTGACAACCTCGAAAAATCTTTGGGGATATTTAAGCAGTAGAACCTTCTTCCCTTCCTATAACACTTTGTCGATGCTATAACATTCAAAAAGTTGTCTGCATCGGCGTTTGCCATACATATGTATGTACTAAGATGTTGGTGAAAGTACTTGTTGCTGACGTTCACTTAAGGTTATTTTCGTTTTGGTTATTATACAAAGCCGAGAAAATTATTGCGTTATCTTTCGATTCACTCCTTTTGATATTTTGGACTTTGAATCAAACTTCAAAACTTCCATTGTATATTTCAACAGTTTTTCTAATAACCACTAGGGGAACTTCACGCGTTGAGCATACGATCGAATCGTATTCACCTGCTCTGATTGTGAGTTCATGATTTTTTAATTTCCTCAATCCTGATGAAGCTTTTAAGAGGCAAAATATTCTCGTTCGATTCGTGGAACAGCAGCGAGTTATTTCGTGCCGCCTCCGGGTAATGCAAATTACAATTTAGCGATTTGAAGCATCCGCTTTTAAAACGCAGTCAATTTCGGCTACTTTCAAGTTGATGAGCAAATTAATTTTTTGTTCCGCGATATCGGTTTGCGGCGAGGTGCAGTTTTCTATTAGAAGGTTACCGAAATGGAACACCAAATCTACAATCCGAATCCAAACCAATAAAACGGAAGCGAAACCTAATTTACTTCACATTATTTATTCCAATCCCGCGCGACTATGTAAAGTTGAGGAGGAAAATCGGATCGAACGTCTGCTGGTTTCGTTATTCCGCTTCGATCGAAAATCCATCCCAACCGAATGCAACAGACCCATCTATCTATTCTAGTGAGGTGAAGTTATTTAAAAAAAACTCACCGATATATCTACGCTAGTAATCAAAGTAATCTAGGCTAGACTATCGAGATTGGACCCCGATCGTTATAAAAGAAATCATTGGAGTTTGATTACATTGTAAGGATGCCTTCCCGTTCAAAGATCGTCTCTGGTGGAATTTTCATGCTCAACTTAAGAAACGATACTCGCCAGAAATTTCAGGTCAAGGATTTCCTAAGGGAATCTTCGCTTTCTTTGATAATAGTTTAGGTGGAAAGGAAGAGAGCTCGGAGTATCTGAAGTTTTAGCCTCCCTGAGGAGTTTCCGTTGCCATGACGATTCGAACGCAATCAAAGGAACGCATATCTCTCCGCAGCACATCTCAAATTCCGATGAGACTTGGCAAGATTGCATTCTCCTCCATTCCTCGAGAAAGCGGACTTGGTCTATTCCTTGGGAAAAACCGCTACCGCGATACTCTAGTAGGAGAGTTCTTCCCTCTATTTTAAAGCGTGTGATAGCGAAATAATAACACATTTTTTCCAACTTAATCTTTCGCCAAAATTAAAAGGAAACTCAGCGATGGCTAATTTAAAATTATATCGAGGAAAACCGAAGATGTTGGTTTCTTAGCGATTTCCACAAGTTTCGGGAAATACGAAATGGAGGCAGAATACAAAGCATAACAGGTGGTTTTCTAATAGTTACCTTCCTCAATTGGAAACTCAATCCTTTTGAGATTACACATGCTGCAGAAGGCGGTTCTGAGGTATGAGGGTACAAGATTTTCAAGATAGGGAATCAGTTAGCGGAGTGATAGCAAAATTTTGTGGTGAGAGCCTGCTTTCACTAGGGGTAAGGTAACCCCTGCGGTGGATCTTCCCAACTTGATCATTTCCCCAAGTAAAGATTTCTGGGAGGGAATTCCAGAAATTCTCTTCATTCAGATTCTTATCTATATGTATCTTGACAAGAATTATGATATTTATTCTTCTAGATATTCTTATTCATTATATATGTCATGAACATCGTCATTGCGTCGTTATGTTTATCCCCGTTCATATCATAAAAGTGCATTTGAAGGATGTGTACACTTTTTTGAAGTATCAAAAGAAAGACTTCTCGATACCCTTTCTACTTAATGCTTCAACTTTCATGTTCATTAAATATACATAATACCTAATGTTAGAAGGTCTTATTAAATAATGCCAATAAATGCAAATGTTTTTAGGTTAAATTCTTACTAAAATCTTTCCCTCAGAGGGGAGGGTAAAATTATAATTTTATAAGCATGGTGCAGTTTTGAGTCATGTATGTGCTTCATATTTTATAGTCACCATTCACATAATTTTAATTATATTCAGAGCAGACTTTTTTCAGAAATTTTATAACTTAAAATCATGAACTTTCACCAAACTTCATCAGGTTGAAAATATTACCTTAAAAAACTTTAAAACAAAGTCTTTGGTGAATTCAGGAATATTAATTTTGTATGAAATCGAAGGATTCTTTTGGTTAACCTCCCCTTCACCCATTTGTGTTTATATTGTGTTGAAATACTCTTGCGTGAAATTGCTAAAATGTAGATGTCGTCCGGAAAATGATCACGAAAATAATAAATTTCAATTCGCAATGTCAAAACAGATTCATCGAATAATTAGGAGCGAAAAATTTTCAGTTAAAATTTTCGAAAGTCCAGTATTTCATGCTCTAAATACTGTTAATCTTCTGGCTCAAAAGATTAATACTGTCGTACCTTATGTTTCTTTGCATCCCTCATTATGTTCATACAGAGAAGATTAATTCGCTCCAGAGGATTGTATCATGCACTCTATGAAATCCGATTAGTGCAATTTTTCATCGCTTTGAGGATTGTTGTAATCAGTCCTCCCCCCCCCACCAATCCGCTTTCTCATTAATTAAACGTTAAACCTGGACCCAAAGGGCCTTTAAATTAGCCGTCATGTCACTCACCTGTTCCACTATAGAGGCGAGTCTTCCAAGAGCCAAACCGCACTCGTCCTCTCTTGTTATTACTGCGCTTCCCAGTTTGATAACCAGACGACGGGCGTACTTGAGATGACTGCGTTCTGAGAAACTTGTAATCCTCCTCTCTGAAGTCTGCAGGCTTCTTTTCACATCCTTGGGAGAGAAAAGAAGTTTTGATTTCTTGAGGTTTTTTTACTTTCTCTTGAAATCAAAAACAAAGGTAGTTTCTCGTAACATCTAGAGATCCCGCCCAATCTTGGGACATTTTCAAGGGGGATATATACTTCAGATAATACTCAAAAGTCACAAGTCACTTCGTATAAGGCGTGAATGAATATGAAGGAAAAGGAGAGTTGCGTTACAAAGGAAAATTCTTCATTGTTTAGGACGTACAGAAAGGAATGATGGGGGCAGAATTTCTTATGTGACTTTGTAGAAGAACGTAAGAAGTTGTAAAGGGATAGAAAGACCAGATAATGCTGGTTACACTTTGATAATAAGATGTTGAATCGAAGTTATGTATATAGATTTCAAAATTAAAGGGAGTGCATGTAAATGACTACATCTACATCTAGATATGTACCCTGCGTATCGCTTTTCATCAAGTGAAAGGGGTGTACCACAAATCTGTCTACCTGATCGATTACTTGAGCGTATTTGCAGAACCATTGCTCGCGGAAAGAAAGGCAATTTCGTAACATCAGCTCATAAAATAATGAAGACGCAAAATCCCCATGAACATACTTCCGCTGAATACATTGAATAAACTAATTCTTAGTTTAAATCTTAGCTCTTGCGAAGATATCTATCCTACGTCAGGAAGCATCCGGGTAACATTACGTGATTTGTTGAGACAGTTCTCTACAAAAAGTAT
This sequence comes from Pachydiplax longipennis, assembly GCA_036926295.1. Classification (NCBI taxonomy): domain Eukaryota; kingdom Metazoa; phylum Arthropoda; class Insecta; order Odonata; family Libellulidae; genus Pachydiplax; species Pachydiplax longipennis. Next base: position 28,281,528 of record JAVFKF010000012.1, read on the forward strand.
TGCTTTTCGTGCATATTTTCTAATGCACGAATAAAAGGATTGTCCCATACACTATACTCATATACAGGGTGAGACTAACCTGTCCAAATTATTGTCACCCATGGACTTTTTCATCGTTTCCACCGGCTATTATTTTGACGAAATCGAGTTTCAGGTACCGATCGGCATACGTCTCGGATGGGCATACCCCATGCTATATTATAAATGAGGATAACTAATATATAAATGTAAAGATAATATAACTTTTAATCAACCTAAAGTTTATTTATGACGAATCTATATCCGATGCTTATTCTCATCGTTGAAAATCCGCCGTATAAAATGGTAATTCTTAGCTTCGTGGGGCGTCAACTCACGTAAAACGCATCCTTCATGAATTACAAAAGGCAACAACAAGGGCACAATGCGTGGCTCGTCAATCTGCGAAGCACGGATTACCCCTAATATAACTAACCCCAGATAACATCTGTTTAGATGTTTCCATCATTTCGACAAATGAAAATCCGTTCATTGACTTCTTCCCAAATCTGGGCGCGGAATCGTTATTGATGACCTCGTCAATCACGGGGTTATGAATAATGCCTTTAAATGATTTTTACCCTCGGTTCCATGGGGAGCCGCGAATGCGTTTCATTAGACGAGGAGCAATAGAGATCTAAATTTGCCAGAGCGCATTATCTGTCGAAGGTCGAAGATAATTCTGCATCGCGGCCTAATTAGTTGGCACGTATATCTCTCACTCGATTAAAATATCAGAGCTCGGGAAGTAATTATCCGATACATTGATCAATCATTTTAAGGATCCTGTTTTACTGTTTCACCGAACAGATAAAAAGTCTAGAATGAAGTTTATTAAAACGCTGAACATTATTTAATTGCCAATATTTCATTGCGATTCCCATAATATATGTTTATAATTCGGAATTATTAATTATAAACACATATAACCAAGGACCGTCATGCATCTGACTGCGTGTTTTGTTTATCATCAAATATACAGTTGATTAAGTTATATTTTTTAAACATACATTTTACATTCTACTTTTATAATTGTATTGCTAATATTTATCATTATAATAATTTAATGCTTTGCGATAATTCTTCTATAATTTCTCCATTTTGTGCATATGTCGATGTTGTGTTGCGAAAGTTTCAAGTATCATAGAAATATTTTTTATAAAGAAATATCTATGTCTGAGCGAGTATACACACATTTTCCTTCCTCCTTTACCATTCATTTCTTCATTATATCTTCCTAAAGATTTCTTAATTTTTCAACTATTACTCATCAATGGAGAGTGTTACTAATTATGAACATAATGAGCATATCCATCATATAATACTACTATTAGAAATATTAATAAATTGATGGTGGGTTTAAAATCGACTGGCAGTAAAATAAAAGTTGTGATTCCTTGTTGCAACTATTTTCTAAAGCTTACACAGTGAAACTTCATACGTTCTAATTTCATAATGTTGGTCGTATAAAAATGGTAATTCTTAAGAGCTCCTTAATAAATAAGTAGCAAATTTTTTAAATTAAAATCGACTGAGTGAAGTATAATTCCAAACCAAACGAGAATACCTTGATATGATAATATAGAAACAGACAAAATATCAAAAACGAAAGAAGAAGCATATCTGTAAAACATCAAATCAATTTTTCTATCGTAAATATGAATCCATATAATGCAGTTTTTGTTAAAGATATGGGATTCATTCATCTATCAATAAATCACTACGTTTTTACTCGGAGAAATTCATTTTGAACTAATACTGATGTCTGATACATTTCAGTTATTTACTTGTCAATGATATTTTCGCATCATCGGTAGCAGAGCTTTTCAAGTTAAGCTTAGTATACTCTACAAATAATCAAGAGCTTCAGTAACGTTTTAAAGTTCTTTCGGAAATGTTCTCTCCCGGCGTTTATCTCTTACGCTCCGATAAAGTTCAAAAGATCATGAAAACATCTAGACCTGTGTTTACCGTTATGGAAGAGTCTTAGAGGCTTTCATAATGACAACTCGAATCACTGGAAGAACGGCATAGGGAAAATATTGCGTACGCTTGGTTGGTGCGTCATCTGTTTTCTTGTGGATGTCTCAACAACAGAGAGATATCCTAGTTTTCCACTGTCAAAGAGTTATCTTCCCCGGAAAATAACTAGTAAGATTTGGTTATATACCGTAAAATCAACATTATAGGGTATTTATGCAATATCATACTATTCCTTTTGTTCCACTGGAATTTGGTTTAGGGCATTCGAAGAAGAAGCCAACCAACATTTTACTCTCAATAAATATTTCATAGAATTTTTAGAAATTATTAAGTATGCCCGCAACTGAGATACTTGTTATAACGAGGGGAAAAATAAAATTTAGTATCGAAAACATGTTATTCCTACAAGCCACGTGTTGAAGATGGAAACGTATTGTGATACAACTCACTGATAAAAAGTCCTTAAATTTTCCACATACCATAAATCGATTCTCTTTGTGTAACCATCCCTATAATATGTGACGATAACGCCTATCAATCTATCGTTATTGTTGAATGGATATCTAACGATAGATAACAAATGTGCAAGTAATGTGTTGACATTGCGTGTAAGACAATATCATGATCCGAATTGCGCAAAGGATTACAAAATGAATTCCTTATACCGACTTCAATAAGTATGAAACAATTTGAAAAACTACATTCGCCCTTGACTTTGTTAAGTTATCTTTCTGATACGGTTGTACGGTGGTAATTCGAGACTTAACATCGCAATCTCATAAAATGTGGATTGGCGCGCACTTCCGTCAGTTACTTAACTACAGAGATCGGGTTCTCGTAAACAACCGAAGTTGTGTTTTATTGCTTTGGAATGTCAGAAGTTTACATTTTTTCAACCTCTGCGCGTTAAAATAAAGGAAAATTGGCATGCGATCTATGGATAATTGGGGATAAAGAGCTAGAAGAGTTTTCAGAGGAAATTGAATTATGTAATTTCAAGTTGTATTTTGATTTCGCCAGAGGTATATTTCTAAATTTAAGCGGAAATGGTTAATGGAATTAGAGGGAGTAAAGCCTCAAAAGGTCTCCTCTCTATCTTTAGATTGAAATTGACCAGACGATTTTTAACGACGAAAGTGCATATGAAATAACAGTTTTTGGGAGTTTTCTAAATAAATATTGCATCTGCTTTTTTTTGATGAGCAAAAAATACATCATATATACTGCTTCCATCAAATTTTACGTATGTATTTATCTTATACATAGTATATTATGCAAAATTTTGTATTTAGTTATGCTTCTTTTGCATTCTGATTTTTTAACACATTGATAGCTTTACTCAAAACTCCTAATTGCACTAATTTCTATTGAATAATCTCTCCTTAACTCAGTAAAGTAATTTGCTTTGCGTGATTCGTGATGTCCGAACCGTGCATTTTACCTTCGAATCGAATTAAATTAATATTCCAATTACGAATAATATTAACCAAATACTCAATTCCATTCTACGCACGATGCTTTGTCCGTTTGTTTCTCGTAATATTTCCAAGTTGGACCTTTTACTTTCTTCGTTTATATGTTATTACCGTCGTCCTCTGACATGGTCTTGCAAATTCACAAATCATTTTTCATGTAAAATTATTTCCATAATTATAGTAATATTAATTAGTATATTATTTTAGGAGCATTATTAGAAGCATACTTATAAAATATGCCATACAAATTTTATGCATGGAATTGAAAAACAAAACAATAATGTAACGAAAATCTTGTTTTCGCCACTTTAATATGAATTCAATTTGATGTTTTACAGATGTCGATTCGGTTCGAAATTTATATCGAACAAAACGAAATAATTTGATTCGAAAATTCGAATATTCGCACACCTCTTATTAATATATTTATTTGTTTTATATTGCGATTTGGTCATTGGACCAGAATCAATATGTCCGGTATCTGTGCAATGACAGGATGGCAAACCCTCATAATCTCGCCTGGATATTTCGCATATTTTCAATTAATTAATACGTATTTACTAATTCTTATGCGGTAGATTCTCACAGTTCGAGGAGTAAACATAATACAGGTAATATACGTACACTATGCATAATAGGTTGGTATTGTACATAGAGAATTATATCAATACAATGTGAAGCTTTGAGGCTTGAAGCTTTTTTTGATAATTTTAACATTTTTGGCATCGGAACGGGAAGTACTCCGGGTAAATCATTTAATTCTCTTACACCTCAATTAATAAAATTTGATTCGCAACATCGATTTCTTTTCGAGTTAATATATTTTATCCGTGATTGCCGTATCCGATATAGTTAGGTGCATAAAACCTTAAATTTAGTTCCCTGTTTTTAATAGATATTCACACATTAAACATATTTGCTAATCTAAATATCTTCCTTCTCGACGATAGTGATTCTCTTTCTAACTGATATAATTACACTCTCATTCTTCTTGTGCCTTCCGATTCTGTATATATAGCAGTCTTCCTTTGTACGCTTTCGAGTTTCTTACTAAGGCTCGAATTGTGTGGGCTCCAAACACTCGCTGCATATTCTACAATCGGCCTAACGAAGGATTTGTGCTGTTTTTCCCTCACAATCTTCCCACTCCATCTTATGTTCTTCATTACTATATGCCTTCGAAATATAATATTCGACTCTGCAATTTCAGATTCTCGGCAAGCTTAATAATTATTGTTAGATATTTGCAGTTAGATACGTCTTTAATGGTCTTTTAATTCATTTAATTAATATTTAGTGACTCTATTATGGAAAATTTAATATTTTTATATTTACCAACATCGATAGACATCCGATTTACTTCATTCCATTCCGCTATTCGGTACTATATTCGACTTAAAATCGTTTTGCAAGATTACTCGATCACGTTGTTCTCTCATGCGTTTATATAATATGCAGTCATCGGCAAACAGACTAACTAATGGCTTAACAGCCTATTGCTTTTGGGAGTTGTGAATATGTCACATATGAATATAACCCAACATTTCCTGACGGGACAACGTTGGCTCAGAAGGACCTTAATAGAGTATATTTTGTTTCTTATAAATACTGCTATGTTATGGATTCAAGAAAAACGGGTTTAATATCGGTATCAACTAGTAATCAGTACCAAGTAATATGCTATTATACGAAAGCAGGAGAGACAGATATCACAAATTTGACTAAAATGAACCAAAAATAAACGGGAATTTGTTAAAATACGACCACCAAATAAATATGGACACCAAAATATTGCTCATTGGTTAAAGATAGCATAGAGTAATTACCTATAGAATGCAACAACTGCATTCTGCAAAAGCAACTTTATGATAGGTGCAGTTCTATACGGATAAAAATAAAAAGTACAAAGTGTAGGTGGTTAACGTTTTATTCCTAATTTCCGGTCAAAGTTGGCGAGCAGTAAAAGTAGAATGAAGTGGCGGACATTTGTTTTCTCTCAAAGAGAATCGGAACGTGGAAATGAAAGAGGGCCAATGCGGAGTGATGTAATGGACTGGTTTATTTAGTAATTCCGTCCGCATTGGGAATTCACCCTAATTTGCGTCGGCCATCGCTTGCAGCACGTGCTTCAATCACCTGTATGGTGCCTCTTATCGAGATTGCCTGCGCGGCCGACGTTTTTACAGACTGTAAGCGCTTTCAGCTGATTCCGATTGTCACCTGTCGAATTATCTACCAATTATAAACTAAGATGGATCTATGCAGTGTCCGTTACATCCGATGCGAACGGAGGGGGAAATTAAAATGATTCGATATCGCATCCTTCTGGAGAGCTATTTATCTTCCGCTTAAAAAATTTTGTTTCTACACACACCGGATATCGATGGTGGAAAATGATTTAATTCCTGGCGATTTATCGGCGTTTATAGAACTCTTATTATTCTTTTCGCAGTTGTTGAGAATACACTCACTACCAAGCTGGTTTAAAAACAATCCAGTACTTTTTATCAAAACACTTTCCAGTTTAAATCCTATTCCAACGTCAGTTTTTATTCTAATATTATCTTGAATGGGATATGGTTTAAATGGTGGTATATATTTTGATATTTAACATCTGATTATCTAAAAGACTAGAAATTTTTATTTATTTACAAATATTTACATTGACGTTTTAGCTGAAAATAGTAAGCATAGCTAGGGTTACAACTTTGCTGTTCTCATACTTATGGTTATTTCACAGTCTTATCGAAGTTGAGCGTCACTACATTATTAAGCAGATATTTTGGGATAGGTCAGGGGAGCGAATGTTTTAATAGCTACGACATTTTTTATGAAGACTTACGTATCATTTCAGTAAACATTTACTAAGAGTCGTATTGGGTTTACCTCATAAATATATTGAGGTTAAGTGGAAGAAAGGCCATCTTAGACCTAACCTTGCCTTAACCCATGAATACCCGTTGTTAATTCATTCATTCATAAACAGAATAACCATTGATAAATATCAATAGTATTGTGAATCGATCCTAATCGCAGGAAAGTTTCAATTTCCTTCGTATTTAGTCTGCGCAGGCAAATATCCAAAAACAACTACCATCAAAAACAGTCGTAGCTTCGGCTGAATAATGTGCTGTTAATGTACATTTTAATTTGAAATTTTAAGTTGGCCTAGAATGCGGTGCACGTGCACGTTGACGTCAGAGCAACACAGGTAGTTTACATGCTAAAACCGCTCTCATTTAAAATTCCGATGAATCGCATAGAATACAGCTAGCATTTTCGCGAAGGTGAACTTGAACTTGATATCGTTTATAATATGCGAAGGAAAGTGAGTGGCTTTCTCTATTCAGGCATCCTATCTCTTTCCGAGCTTATCAAACCGAAGAGAACGTTGACCCGAACTTTGGAAAGTCTGCAAACAATATCTCTTCTTCGCCGCCAAAACTTTTCCGGAATTTTCGAGCTTATCTCTATTAATCGATAACATACTTGCAAATGAGTTTTTGGGTTGTTTAGAACTGTCTAAGCTTCTGAAACAAGAGTAATTCTCATAGGAAACTAACGCACTACCTGCGTCTCTTAAAGGTGTTCCCTATTTAATATCTTTAACTTAAACTGTGTTAAGGTGGAAATAGATATCTTTCACATGAACGGAAAATTAGAACAAAAATTAAAGTTATATCGCTTAAAATCGCGACTGATTACAAGGCAGGCCTCTGAAATCATCTGATTGATAACTGATAGTGTACTTATAAGCTATTTTACAGAGGTCTTTTTCGTATATTTATCATAAAAATTTAAATATATGCTGCTGAGTTGATGGACTATTTAGATATGTCTTTTCTTCTCACATTAAATAACTCTGTTTTAGGCTGAAATTTCAAATTAAGAGATAAATAAAATCGAAAAAGTTTATTTTGGAATGATCCAGAGCAATATTATGTTCTCTGCTTCAAAATAACGTAAGTAAATTATTATTCACTTGAGAAAGAGCCGAAAAATGTGGATTAAGTATGCCTTACGATAGATTATCAGTTGATGATGATTATTTCATTTTGATCGTTTTTCTCCTTGCTCCTCGTAATTATCCCGTATGTCCTTCCATGGTAGCATTAAATGTTATAATTAATATAATATAATTGCAATTCCAAGTGAAATTTTAGACTCATTAGCTATTAGAAGAATTCAGAAGACTCCTAATGCTGTTATCTCATGAGCGATCAAAACATTGAGAGAAAAATTTAAATCAGAGAGATAGAGCCGATTTAGAAACAGCAGCCTAAGCCAGACTGAACAAATCTAATAAGATCTCCCAAAGACAGTTTCACCTAAATACAGTCAAAAAAGGCGTAAACAATTATCAGCTTCTCTTTCTCTTCAGAATAACACACCAGCAAACTTCCAGCAATAGACTCAAAAAGTACACCGAGAAATAAGACTTTACTAAAGACTAAACCACACAAGGACCACAATTTCTGGGAAAAAAGGGAGAAATATAATAAAATAGAGGAACCAATCACTGTTTGTCCAACGAAGGATTCTTACTAGACTCTTATTGCTATCATCAGTAGATACAATCTTCTGTCAAGAATAATTTAAGCTGATTGCCAGTGTATTTTCCTCCTTTATTCCTATTACAGGTTGAATATCCCAAGTCCGAAGTTCCGAAATCATACCATCATGTAAACTCTCTTTTTAGTTCTGCGTTTTAATATCTGTGGATTCAACGGCCATCAACCCTAACCATCTATCTTTCTCTCGACTATCCATCTTTGATTCCCGAAAATATTTAAAAAGGCCATTAAATATGAATATCTCTTCTTCATCCCTAGAGAATTCAGTTCTTGGTCCATCAATCTCATTCGATAAGTAAATAAACGTTTGAATATATGAGTCATATTTCTGAAAGTCGGATTTTGTTTCAACACTCTTAAACCCTACCGATTCATTTAATTAAAAATCTGGAGCACCAAACGAAGCCGAAAGTCGAAACTGCCTTGGCCCCAAACATTTCGGATAAGGGGTGCTCATCTTTTGCAGTCATGGTTAAAGGCTTGCCGAACGGTAACAGTTTGTTTAGGAAAGCAGAAATTTACCGCGGGCGGAACTCTTTCGATTCCGCTTCTGTGAAAAGTGTATATAATGGAGAAGGGGAGGATTTCAAGGAAAAAACTCAAAAGATTAACTTAAATGCTCACATGGGGACCTTATCTCGGGGGCAGACGGTGGAGAGCTGCTTCCTGTCCCTCCCATGGCCAGGATCCCTACCGGTATATTTCTGGGTCACTCCGCTAAAAAATACTGAATTAGCAGCTTTCCGTCAATATTTTCACTCTAAATGTTTGATCAGTTCCTCCTCCGCCAAAAAACTCAGCTCCGCCAGCGTTTCCTTCTGTACGCGAGCATAATCCGCCATGCTATATTTTTTGGTGAATCCCGGATCATGTCACATAACTTTTGCATAGAAATCCGCTTCGAAGGAGGTATCGCAATATAGACGGAATTTATGATGTTTTCCGAAAATAATATACATAAGTCATCGGGCGAAGCTCGTTTAGCACTGGAAACCAGTGGTGGTGTATAGAAGCGGAAAGTTTCTGTCCACAGGTTTTATGGTGGAAAGTGATCCCAACGGGAAATTTTTAGTATAACGCTAGTGTAATTTGTTTTCAATGATGGCTATATATAAATGTAACGGTGAATCGCTAAGCTTGATCAAATTTGCAAGATTAAAGTAAATTAATATCTCCTGAAGTATGGATAAAGTTACTGTAACACAGAAATCCAAACTGATAGAATCTTCAGTGACAAAGCGAAAAGTAAACGTTTATACGTTGATCATATCTCTCGCAGATGATAAGGTCTGCAAGCATCTTCTGTTTGTCTTTTCTTTATACGCTTCTTTCTCTATCTACACTCTGCAAATAATTCTATCTTGTTTTAAGCTTAAGTTGCAAGGACGGCCTCGCTCATTTCTTTGAGACGTTATCTGTTCCTTACCCTAACCTCGGCCGTTTTCATATAATTTCCTCTCTGGTCATCTTTCCATCGATCATTCCTGTTTAATTTCCTTACTATACTCACAAGTTTCACATCGTGTTTTTTTGACATATAAAATTTAGAGTTGACGCCTATACTCTGAAACGTTTCTTTTCCTTTAATGGGAGCTTATAACGAAGTAGCATTTCTTTGTCTTATCAATGGAGTTTTCAAAATCAACAAATCAAAATCTTAGCAGGCAAGTAGGTTGCACGTTTTTCCTTGATGAATCGGTCCTGGGTTTGATTACTGGTGGGTACCTACAAGTGCGAAATGAGCTTAGCTGTCAAGGCACTTTAGCGTTTATACTAACTAGATTCCTACTAAATTACTACATAAATCAATGACGGAATTAGATAGTGAAAGTTAGAGTGCAGAAATAACAACATTTTTCATAAATACACGAAATGCGAAGGAATCTTCGTCTTCACATCTAAAACGGGGAAGCGTGATTGCTCAAAAAGTGTGATGCTCAAAGGACAGTTTTACTTTCAAAGGGAGAACGTTTAAAAATTTTAATTTGTCAAATTTAGAGAAAGCGGCGTATAGTTAATTGAACTTCCAAGAGAAATGAATATCATGATTCTTTGAAAGAAGATGTCTGCAAGATACGCATGTTTATTTGACGAACCAGTAGTCGAATTCATTAGGAGTCTGCATTGACATTAAACAAACAATAAAGAATATTTTGCATTTCCTAATAAAAATTATTACGCTTATTAGCTGCATTTCAAATTTGGGTCATTGAAATTAAAAGATGGAAAATAGCATTCTAATGAAGCGGGAAGATGGACGCTATTAAAATGAAAAAATAAATAGTCCCTTTTTTCTTTATATGCACCGTGAATAGATGACTGCATTAATAAATAAATATTTTTTATATTCATAATTAATTTACTTATGTGATGAATTTAAGCATTGAATTTTACCAGGGTACTCTTGAATAAATATCCTACATCCCATGATAAGAACAGCAAACTTTTTTGCATATACTTCATCGCTTCGAGAGGAGTTAATAAGCGGAACTTGGAAGCGCATCCAACGGATAATTATGCTAATATAGTGCGGAGAAAATATAAACAGTAGCTTTTCGCAGAAAAGAAAAGTGAGCTTTCGGAGCGATCCTCAATTGAAAAACATCCAAAAAGTAATTGTATCAGAGCAAGAGCTGTCAATCTAGGAAACATCGCGAAGGGGAATAACGCCTCAACCATTTTGCATCTCAGGGGGAGAATTTTCGCTCACAAACTTTTTCTAACAAGACGCATGCATATCTAACGAGTCTTTATTAGTGTTTCCCGGAAACTTTTCCAGCTGCAAAAGGCAGAAAATTCACTCATAAAAATCCCATAAAAGCATCTTAAATCTCATCTTCGACGGAACGGATTCCGGATCTAATAACAGGAATCCGTCGGTGGATTTAATGGAGCTATTTAGAAATGGAATTAAAACGCGATTTGTTCCTGGAAGTTCTCGACGGGAGCGCTTTAATATTCGGCGGAGTTGCCCGGAAAAAGTAAATAAGAAAATTCAGGCTGAATTTACCCTTCCCTGGGCCACTTGTTTGAGCATACACGCTCAGGGTAGGAAGAAGTGTATCCCGTTTAAACGAATGTTTTTTTCCATCCCCAGGCGATGCTATTCGTAAAACGTGGATGCAAAGCAGAGAGCATTTGGCGTTGCTTTGGAAGTCATTAGGGTGCAAAACTTGAGAGATGCGCCTCTTGTGTCTTTCTGCCCCTCGTTTTTTCCATACAGATGATCTTGGCACGGTAATCTCGAGCTTTCTCTAGGACAAATCTTTTTTCTCAAAATAGGAGGATTCTTTGTTGGAATATCTTAAAGTTATGAACGTTCCCTTGACGATAAATTCATATCAATCGGAAAAACTTCGTTTGAGTACTTTAGGAAATCAAAAATTGAGAGGAGCACTAATTGAAAAGGGATGTAGAGGAAGGAAAATTAGTAATTTCCACAAAGAAGACAGAGTACACGGCTTGTTTCTTTGTAGTGCAGCTACATCATCTACATGAAATCGTTCTTGCGGAAATCACCGAGGATGTTTCCATTATGTGCTTGCTTCTTGTATACAGCAAAGAATTCTTGTAATATCTATTCGAAGAGTAGCTTCTTAGTAAATGGTAGCTAAATTTCCTATCACTGCAATTGCCCTTGATTCTCTGCAAAAGACTATACTCCAAAATAGCTATTCAAACAAGAACTATTTTATATAACCTTTATTGATCTACAAAAAATGCCTATCCTGAATACTTTGCTTGCATTTTCCAAGTACTTCAATGTTTATTTTTGAACTTTCAGCAAATGTACGTATGTACGATATTCACGGAAATGTAACGTATCATAATTACATCTACTTTCTTAAATAATGATTTCCTTAAATTTGGAAGCAATTCGTTGTTATAAAAATACCGTAAATTCTCATCTTAAGGCAAAAACATGTAATAATACAACCTTTACAAAAATGTAACGGATATCGCACATCAGCTGTCGAAATTCTTCCGATTTCTATAATAAGTACTTAAACAAACACCTATAGAGATAATGATATCAAAGTTCATTAATAAAATTCCTACTCCAGTAGACTCGATGAAATAATAAAATAGATCATTGTTGATTAGTAGAATTGTCATAAGGACAAGAAATAATAGGTTATGGGTAGCGTAAATGTTGAATGAATTGACCTTTCGGTTTCTGTATTCTAATTGCATAAGGCTATACACCGTATTGGTTTTTAATATTTCATTCACTTGAAATATTCGAATGTCTGTAGATTATCTTATGTTATATCCTTCGTCTCCGTCTCCGAAGAATCAAGTATCGTGCGTACTTAAACTCGAAAGATAAAGAAATATTCCCAAATAAAAATCATATCAGGGAATCTGAATCGCGGAAGATTCACCTAATCTTCCCATTCATATCTTTCGTAAGTCTACCGAAATTCGGCCTTGGATGATCCTTACATTCCCTTCCCCTCACCTCTCGACACATACGTCAACAAGAGAATCTGGTGCTGGGTAAATCAACCCGATTGTTGCTTGAACATAGGATCGGAGAGCGGTCGCTGAATACGTATCTAGAAAGGAAGGGTCAGTTGCCTGTTTTATATGCGAAAGCACGCCCAACACGCAACTTGCTGCGTGAGTCACGATCTGAGACAGTCTACCACAGTCGGAGAGGTGTTGGAGATTAGATTAGATCTGATAAGGTCCTTATTTGGGATGAGATGGAGATTAATTAAGCTATTCCCGTATCTAAGCAATCTACATTACACGTTAAGGGAATAGAATTAATAGGGCTGAAATAGGAACGTAACAGGAATATTTTTCACGGAAAGGAAGGATTTTTGCCTGTTGAAGGAGGATGTGTTTATCATAGGATACGCATGCAACAAGGAATGGAAAAATTCCCCAAAATTTGGCATTAATGACATGTTATCTTAGGCCTACACTCCATTTAAGAATTATGTTTTGGCTTCTTGACCGGTGTATCGCAAGAAAGCTCTTGGAACTCCGTGTAGTTTCGATAGTTCTTGAATTGATGGTTTGAAATTTATCATACTTGTGCTATAATGTAAGGAGATCATTCGGGAACTTTTAAATATCCCTATTTGAAGCTTTAATTCATTTTTTTTATTCGAGCAAATACATACTGAAAATAGTAAACATCTAATTAAATGTACCTCAAAGTTTTAATTAGTATACTGTCAGTATCAGCCTGAAGGCTTCTGATTATGACGATGTTGATTAATGATACATATAATGATGATTTTTGGACTTGGAATTCATTTTTGCGTCCCAGCCCCCTTTTTGTCAGACATGGGAAAGACGAATATAAATCATAATTTTGAGGTAGATTTTACTTTAATAATACGTTGAAGTATTTACTGGTAAAATTGTACATTGCATATCGTACTAAAGACTAAACGAAGTGCAAAGATAAATTGAATGATCCCTCAAAGTAGGAGTAAAAATAATTAAATGTGATTGGATCTTTCCACAAACGATACCATTTGAGCGTGAGCATACGATTCGCGGTGATTTTATTAGCTGGCAGGCCTGGGTGTACGCATCATACGAGAGGTGTCAGCTGGATTTCAAAATCGCCTCAGTTCGATATTAAATATTCAGGACATTCTTTTGGAGCGCGCGGTGAAAGTCGGCGGTGATTTTGATGCGATGGGTGCAAAGAATACTGGGGGCGACAATGAAGGACTAATGAATGAGCGAACGAGGGAATTAAAAAAAAAGTGTCCCTCTTTGTAGCAATCGGTCATTAACCTGGTGGTGTGAGATGGACGCTCCTCTTGTGGGCCCTCCAACAGAGCACGCGGCCAATCCGAATCGGTAAGAATTGGAAAGGCCCACCGCCAACGACCTCCACCTCGGTCCCATCGGTACCCCTTGCAGCAACATGTCGATCGCTTTCCGCCAACTACTGTAACATCTCCCACACTCGCCTCAATGTGTACTGCTTGGGATTTCTTTCTTACGGAGGAGTATCACGAGCAAGCGAATGGTACTGCTTATCGGAATGGACCTCGGACGGAGATAGAGGAGCGAAGGGAGGGATTGATGGAAGGGGTTCAGGAAATAGATCTGGAAGGAGATAAGGAGGAATCGAGGGATGAAACAGCTGCTGGAAATGGAGAGAGCGATTACATCTAAGGTCGATCACGTGAAGGGAGATGAGGAAGTGGCCAAGCTTCAGAGGATGTCTTGCGCGATATTTTTTGCAATTATTACAAATTCGCGTAGTTTCTGATATACTCGTACATGTCTCTTACCTACACTTTAATTATTATTCTTCTTCGTTTGAGACGAGATTTGCTCCATCGCTTCATAATAAATTTCAGGTCTTTCTGCAAGGTACAATCCAGCCCGAAGGTTGGTTGGAACTTCATCCCCTTTATCATTAGCAACCAAGAGATAGGAGAGGGAATGAGGCTTAGTAGATAAGATGAGGAGTTAGCAGGTTTACCTTTTTCGTTCCTCACTGATTGTGAGCCCTACTGAGTGAGCTATTAGCGGAAAAAAATCATGGAAGTGAAACGCAATAACTCTACGAGTAGCACTTTTCGTAGAATTTCAAAAGGAGATCTTTTAATCAATGCCATTATTTAGTATCTTTCATGTATCGGTGGATTTCATATCTTCACATCTACGAACAAGGATGAGACAAAAGTATATGAAAGACATGTTTTTCTATATTCCGTACCCAAAGACAATTGAAAAATATTCCATTCGTGAAGGTATGGTAGTAAGTCATTTCATTTAAATAAAATGGTAAAGAAAACATAATGAGAAATACCTACAGGCAAAAATGTTTTGCTTTATTCTCCTATTCTTTCCATATCAATTAGGTAATTGTTCATCTAGTAATTATCAACTCGAATGCTCCAGGTGGTGGTTGAAAGTTAATCGTTTATAAACTCTTAAAGAAAGCCAGAATCGTCTATAAAACTTTTCCTCCTCACATTCGGTCTCATATATTTGGAACGTTTTCGAAGCGCGGTCTATTTTTATTATGAAATTAAAAAAATCTATACAT
The DNA here is from genome assembly GCA_036926295.1 of Pachydiplax longipennis. Classification (NCBI taxonomy): domain Eukaryota; kingdom Metazoa; phylum Arthropoda; class Insecta; order Odonata; family Libellulidae; genus Pachydiplax; species Pachydiplax longipennis. The sequence continues at coordinate 28,296,611 of JAVFKF010000012.1, forward strand.
TATTTATGACCATAGAAGGAGATCAATCAGAAAGAATTTCTTCTATACGTGATATCCATATTTATTATTTTATCGTTTTCAGTTTTTCTCGCATTTCATGTCCATAGGATATAATAAATGAAAGATGAACTTTGCATTTTCCACAATATTTTAATAATCGACCACTGAGGATTGCTCAAAGGCAGAAAGCGGACTTTTATTAAAATATTGTGGAAAATTTGAAGTCCAGCTTTCATTTATTAAGTGGCGTTCCACGAAGCCAGGTCAACTCATATTGATTATGCCCATACGATATTTTCTGCGAAAGACTCATTTTTAGAATCAGCATCTCTTAGCGACGGTGTATACGTAACAGGGTCATCGCCCGGAGATAGATGTAGATTCGAAATCGCGAGATTATATTTATTAATCTTGGAATAGATAGTGACGATATTTTTGCTTAATCATCTCAAGATCGTAAGCATGAACTTTCGGCAGAATAAGAAATATTAAAAATCATTGATAAATTTAAAAAGAAGGAAAAAACCGGTATTTTTCTTTTCATATTAAGTAATTATTATTTGTAATTTGCATTACTATAGTGATTCTGTATTATACTCTGTAATTAATTTAAAATTGTGAACATATAGGTCCTTGTATAAATGTTTTGATCTTGTAGGAAAGCATAATAGATATTATTATTATGGCTTAAAATAAATGAAAACAACTGAAATAAGTATGAAATAATATAGTATTGTAACAAGCGTGCATTCCATTGAAAGCTGGAATAGGAAACAATTTCCATAGCCTACCTCTGTAAACAATTTTCAGTAAGTGTTGTTGATCAATCGAGTATATCTTTACCTAATTCTGTGTCTGGGAACGGGGTAATTCAATGCTTCACTTCCAAGAAGGAAATCAAGCAATAGTAATGGAAAAGGGAGTAGTGTAGAACCTGTTTTCAGTAGGATGCAGGGAGGATGTTATATGATGGCAAACTAAACACTCTGCTTGCGTGCATTTGATTTACCTTAATGTTATGGAACTCAGACCAGTAACCGATGCAATTTCGCCACAAAATGTTCTTTGGCTCCAATGGAAGATAGGGATCCAACGTTTCAACATTTTCTTAGGATATTTAATGGTGATGCTGCTTTATTTTAATTGTAATATTTCTGTTTTCTTACTAGAAAATATAAAAAAAACTAGAATCATTGAAAACAAATCCTAGGAAACGGTTGAATCAAACGATGACTGGAGTTGTTATAAAAATTGCGTTGTGGGAAAAATCCAGGTGAGATAATATTAAACGTTTTCCTGAGATATTTTGGCGACTGATTCACCATTCTAGTTGCATTATTGGGAAACTTCCAAATAATCAGAAAGGATCCAGCGAAAAAATCTCTTTCTTCTCATAATTTTTATAACAAATTAGATTACTGGGTCTAAAATCTTTATTGCAATTATGTTGCGTGATGCAATGATTTTTACGATTTATATTTTAGCTGATATCAATGTCCAGAGATAGTAACCTAACTCGAAAAATAAACCGTTCCATAATGGGCTCGTTTTTTTGGATATGTTATGCCTCCGAACCATTCGAATAAAGAATGAATTAATGTCACCTGAAATATATGCTTATGACTACTACGGAATATTAATTCATTCTTTTGAATTAATTAATTCACCTTAATATCAAATATTTAATGGCAAGTTGGCAATTTTCATTAAATTCATCGGAAGATCTGCTTTCTTACCTGTGGAAATCCCAATAAAGAGTATCTAGTTTTTTGAGTATATACGACAAACGATCCTTTAGACAACATTTTATTGAGTTTAAGATATCGCTCAGCTTTTTATAAGAAGTCGTTTCAATTATTTTATTCCAAATATTTGCGTCTCCCTTCGCAATGCAATTTAAAAGTAATATTTTCGGGAGGTATTTACTCGAAAATGATCTCCTGCTTGCAATTATCCTCCAGTCCCCCGGAGAGAAGAAGAAAACGCGTTGTTTACACACCATGACATCGCGATCTCAAAGCCCAACGGTTTTTTTTATTAAAATGGCTCCTTTTAATGAAGATGCAGAGGATGTGAAGGCTTTTAATCTTGCGATGGAGACTGGCGCTTTGGTAAAAAATTGAAGAGCTTAACCTCTCTGGAAAATTTTTCCCTTTTCCAGCTACACCGGAAAAAGTGACTCCTTTTATCGTTTGTACTTAAGATTATCAAGCGAACGAGAAACTCTCGCCGTAAGTAGAGGGGAAAAGGAAATTAAATGTTTTGAGTTTGAAATTTTCGAAAATGCTTCTCAATTAGCTCAATTCGACGATTAAACTTATCCGCAACTGCTCTCTCATTGATAAATGGATTAGGACGCACAAATTGAATGAAAGGTACCTTTAGTTTAGATGCTCATTTCCTGCTCTTTGGTGAATGTTTTATTCGTAATCGATATCTAAAAACGGTTAAAATCAACTCCTACCGTATCAATTAATTGATAACGGACACAAACAATTTAACGTAATATTTCTTTATCGCTCCCGATTTTATCCCCATCGTATTAATTTTTTCTTTTTAAACATAGGATTTCAAAAAAAATAGCGATGATATATAATGTTTCTTCTATTTTTATTCACTTTCATGCACCATTTAAAACGCTCTTTGCGGCTGTTAACGCAAGTAAGCAATTTCACGGTAATGAAATTTTGTATTTATTGAGGGGATTATCTGAAAATTAGATTCGCCCTCCGTTTGAAGCGTAGTTCATCATTGATGGTTATCAAAGAGAGTGGTAAACGTCATCATTAACCTAATGCTATACTCGATTAATCGTGTTATGAGTTTGCGGCTGTTTAAGTAATTTATTTATCTGACACCGCAAGTTGGGTTTTTACTCGTTATGCGCATTGGAATGAAAACTGAAAGTATTACCGCAAGAAGTAATGATAGCTAATATAATTTCCAATAATCGCCTTTAGTTTAATCTGTTTAATAGGGAATACTTCCTCGTTTCCAATCGTTACTGGGTTCGTGAAATACATACTTCTGGCATCGGCTGTTTTGAAATAAAAATACCAAATAGAGATACTTAAATTTTTGTTGTCACACGAAAAACGGAATATTTCCATATTTATTCATTTTTCTAAACACTTCATGGTTTCGAATGTAAATAGTTACATTTTAATTATTATCTTTGCTTTAATTCTGAATTAAGAAACCAGGCGTGCTTTTCTCATTCAGCTTTTTACTACGCGGATTTTATCAATTAATTACTCCAATGAGTTATTTCCATAATAAAAACAGATATTCTTCAAAGCGTTCATTCATAAAATTTTATTACAGTGACCAATTTATTGCCTCGAGATGGATCCCGAATCGATGCTATAAAAAACTCTATAAAAAATTATTCGCTCATTAAACAACAAACGTCATCCTTTTAAGCTTAAATGAGGAAAATATTATGGTGTAGCTCTAATCTTTTTGTACTATATTCTGCTGTTAATTAGCCAAATTATGCGTTGGATGGATGTATTGCCTTAGGTATGCACCTCGTAATGACAATTGCATCAGCATGGTTCTCTTTCACTGCCAGTGTGATCTTTTTCTCGTCTGGATTCTGTGGGAAGCATTCCTTGCATAATAATTCGAGGATCTCGTAGTAGGAGCTCTAGCAGTGCATGGGGATCAAAGGACCTTCCAGTCGCCCCTAATTATCTGAAGCCTCCGTGTCCCTTGTGGTACGGGCTTACCTCTACGTAGAGTCTTGAGAAAACTCAATTCCAAGAGAAACAATATGAACTAGGATTGAAATCATTCGCTTTCCACAGCGCAAATTTTGCAGCAAGTTTTCTTATCGTGTATCCTGTTCCTTGGTATTATGTCGATGTGTACTCATTATGAAACTTTACGACTCTTCTCTTCGGAATCTTATCATACCGTAGTGTTTGAAGAAGATTGAAGGGTGCTTGCAGTAATTATGATTTGATAACTGTGATAATTAATTTTCGCTTAAAAATATCCGCTAGATCTCAAGGACATTTTTTATTTATCTTGAGTTTAGGTACGAACATACTGTCCCTATCTATCTCAGGATTACCTGGGATTCCTTTGTGCTCGAATTAGAACTAGAGATAAGAGAAAATGGCGTTGTATTAGTTGGTTTTATTGATCTAATCATTGGCGGTTACTCTTTGTTTTAAACCGGAAAGAACGGATTTCTGCTGATTTTAGAAAGACTCATTGTGATTTCTCATAGTTTCTGCGTAGGAAGTTGGAGATGGTTAGATAAGCTGTTTTATATCTACGCAGAATCAAATAAGAGTATCAGTAAGTGAACACGCCAGCGTAGTACTAACCGTAATTTTTGTAAGGAATGCATTCAAAATTGGATGTAGCTCTCTCGGGAATCGCTAAGAAAATCCGGATTAAATTTGTAAGGTAGCAGTGCACCGGAGGTAAGTAATTGCCATTCGTAAGCTTCCCTTGGTTGGCAGCTAGAAAGAAGGAGCAGGCTTCTGGGAGAAGAGATAGCCAAGCACGAGTTGATGGATTAGGGGAGTTCATGGCTGCATGTTATGATAGCAGTGCAGTGAGGGAGGCAGTAAAATGGAGCCAGACGGTTGTAATCTTTTGTAATGCGGGAGGTCCTGAGGATAAGGAAGGGAAACTTGCCTTGTCCTGAGACTTATATGAGGAGAGGGATCAACCTATCCCTTCACCTGAGGGCATTCGGAATTAATACTTGAATTAAACTTGGAAGCGCGTACGAAGCCCTGCGAAATATTTAGCTGAGGCGTTTGAAGTGATTGCTGGCTACTCAAGGGAGCATGATCCTTTGAGAAGTTTGCTCTCAATAACATTAGTAAAATGAACTTATTCTTGTATCCTCAAGATATCTTATACAATATGGCAGTAATGTAAATATTTTGAGTTTCACATAAATCAATTATACCTCCTATCTTATTTAGCAGCTGAATGAATATTTTACCACATCGGAAACAGATGTAGAGATTTTCAGTCAAAAAGTTTCTCTCTGACTTTTTCAATTGCATGCATTGTCTTTCTATCTATCTAAAAACATTGTATAATAAATAATGTTATCAATATGTTAGTAGCTAATTTCTTAGTACGCTTCTGTTGATGGATAAATCAATGGAAGGAATATATCTTGGGTAAATAATCTTCTCATAAAAGTTTATCAGGGAGAATTTTTTTCAATGCAGTTGCTCAGGAATCACTTTAATAAATTAATTTATGACACCTGTTTTATTTTTCGATTTTCTTGTATATTTTTGTAATTTTATTGTATTTTTTTGTATAATTTTTGTAATTTATTTCATATTCCGTATTTTGCGGTTTTTTATCTTCCTTATTCGATGATGTTTTACCGTACAGCGGGATTTTGGATTCATCAGGCTTCAATAATAGTCTGATCCGGAAGAGGGGGGGAAGGAGGCGATCACCCTCCTCTACTTCGTGACTTTGTACAACTAGCGATTTGCCTAGGATCTAACATAGAGCTTGAATTAAAATCAGATTGTGAAGTTTTCTCCATCCTCCTTATGGCAAGTTTCTGAATCTGCCCTTGCATACGGTTGAAAAGATTTTACCCAAGACACCAAATTTTTTGTGTCATATTTATATTATTTTGCTAGTTCTAAATGTCAATTTAACAGATCTATTGAGAAATGATGCCAGGTGGATGGGAGGTCATCTTGGGCCTAATCTCGCCTTAATATAGTCATTACTCATTGTATTGCTTTCAACTTATTCTTATCATTTAATAATTATTGCATAGATCATCATCACGGTTTATAAATGTCTCCGTTTTCTATAATAATGCGAAGAAAATTCCGTTGTCAGTGAGCGGATGATAAATTGACTGAATGATTGTGCGATAAAACAAAAATATTTCAAAAGGAATCGCTGAATAAAGTGGACATTCTGCTAATTAATAACAGCCAATTCGGTGGGAAAGGGGAAACACATCCACCTTTATCAAAATGTATTCGTATTTTGTTGCGGTCAAAATCAATCAGCCGAATAAAAAGAGTAATTTAAAAATAAAAAATCATTCCTCCGCGGCTAATTTTATAGCCAAACACATCCGGCCTTATGAATGTAGCCTCGATAGCTTTATGTCGGTACCAAAATGAACGCACTTCGGTTCGCTATGCATTTCATACCTTTTTTATGCGGCGATACCAATTTATGCCTCGAATCTGTTTGTTCTCCGTTGAAAATCGCGGATGCCACCGTTTACGTGGATGGATGGGCCGGGGTCACGACCCCAAGTGTTAGCGCACCTCCGTGCTAGGTCATCGGGGCCATAGTTACACAGCAAGGTTAGTGCGTTACGCATTTCTCCCCCTCCTTCCGAGGGATGTGCCGCTCCTCCGCGTGTGTGTGAACTACGCTGATTAGTTTGTGAATAATGCAGAAAGGAGAGGGGATTGGCAGTCATGTGAGCGCGCGAACCCCTCGATGGCTAATGGAATGCGCCAACTAGACTGCGTGCTAAATTTTGGCTTAATATTTATACCTCCTCCGTAATGGAATTTCATCCGTGAAGAGGGCAGGTGTTCGCCTAACGCTCTCATAATTGTTTGTTTAATACATACCCTAGACCGGCTCGGTTAGTTTTCGTGTCAATTTGCCATTTTGTTGCATTATTTCCGTTCGTCGCCGCGGGGAGGCGTTTAATGTTTCAAGTGGGTTGTGATCGCGAATCCTGTTCCGATGTATTTCAGCTTGGGTTTACATTATCCGGCGAAAAAGGAATGGAAACTCTTTCTGGAGGGGGGAGGAAAGGTTTTTTATTTTTGAATGAAAGGGATTCCGGAGTAAATGTCCTGGGAATCCGTCGAGTTTCGAGTTTTTCATTGATTTTCCCCTGCGATTGACACCATTAGCGACGCGGACCCCTCTCTCTCTCTCTCGATTCCCTTTCAGTTTATGAAACGAATGAGTTCATTAATCGCATCCTGCGTGCCTCCGAGAAATATATCAGACATACTGACAGTCCTCCTCCTCTCTCGGTGTTTTTCCTCGGAACTGGGGAATAACTCCGAATGCGACATTAATGCTCAGATGGAGGGAAAAATTTCCTCGATTTACGTCCTCCACTCCCTCGTGCTTTCACGCAGAGTGAAGCCAATTCGAAGCTTCGCTGCATCGAAACATTTTTCCGTGGGTATTGTTTTCTCTCGAAATCCCGAATCGGCAACAAAGCGGTCTCCTCGAAAAACATTCGAAGAAACAAATTTCCCCTCCTTATGCCATTGGATACGAATTTACATTTCGCATTCCGACGGTTTTATCGCGAACACTCGGTATTATTATCATTACTTCTGGCAGTAAAAGAACTGGAGATCAAAGGATTAAAAGTCAAGCCTTTTATTCGTCGGATAATACAGCAACCAAATGCATAAGGAGCTTTTGTAAATAAAGCCTCAAAAATACGCAGTAATTCAAAAAGCAATTGAATTATTTTCTTCTAATTCACTATTTAAATTGTACAGGATATTAAAGAAGATAATTTTTTTACCGTTTTCTACGACCCTATTAAACGTGTTCTTTGAGGGAACTAGAAGAAAATTAGTAAGTATTGCTTCTCATAATTCTTATCCAGCTATTACCAGCAAATTCGTATAGTCTCGAGTAAATTAATCATAGCAAATATTTATTGTTGCATATAGAGGCTACGAATAGCACAAATAGATGTGAAAATTAATCGGGAATCGCTTGCAAGTAATAAGGCAGTTATCGTTTATCATTTTAATATGCAACCTCCATAAATATAGAATACAGAAAAGGAAAAAATAGGTGGAAAAGTACTATATAACGAAAATTGCAATTCAAGTTGTAGAAACGGATGAAATTTTAAAATTATTCCATATTCGCTACGTGGACATTTCCGATATACCTTGTGTTTTTCCTGTCTCGACTAAAATTAAAAGAAAACTCTCATGTTTCAATATTATGAAGATGCCGAAATTGAAGTAGTCTAATCCTCATTCTACAGGAATTTTTAATTTACACATATCGTGAAAAATAATTGAATATCATTCCAAAACTTCCCGCTTGTCATGAATGCATCTTCAAGGTATTTTCTGTGATATCATGTCGTTATTCAAAACTAAGTTAAACTCTTTCTAGAGAGTTATAATTTCATATTTCTCTGAATGCTATAGATCAGAGGAGTAAGACCTTAGACCCATAGGCTAAAGGCGGCCCTTTCATTTCACTTTCATTTTGCCTGCATAGATATCAGAAGCGTAATTGATAAGAAAAACGATGAGATAAGGAATGTTATTTGGTGTACTTACTCTGACTACGCCCTACTAGCCTTTAATTAATTCAAAGTTATATGTGAAATATAAATTAGACGTAAAGAAGTCGAGATAAAATAATTTTTGAAAAATACAAAATTCACACGTAACATTGTAGCTCGCCGACCTTGAATGATGTTTTCCGACGCGCCGAGTATGAAATTTTCTATCCTATCGAAGATTTTAATGAACAAAGACTCATAAATATTAATCGGAATTGATCAGATGACTGTAATTGAGGGAAAATTAAGTAACAGATAAAAGTTAACCGTTTCGGAATGGTAATGTCTTATTTTTTACCATTCTTTCCAAAATTATACTATTGAAGCTGTGATTTTTAGATGATACGGATAGCTGACGATGGAGATCGTGCCAAAATATTAAGAAAATTAGGTAACATCCTAATGAACGCACCCAATTTAGCAAAATAATGGCAGATGGCGTTCAACAGGTTCAAATGCATTCCTAATAGAGTATTGGAAGCAGTAAACTGGGTAAAATAGTGAGAGTAATTAGGATGAAAAATCAAAAAATAAAACGTGTTTACTATATTTGAAATTTCAACTCATAGATATAATTTTCTAAGAAGAAAAAATTGACCTGTAACATTTATGCTCATGATATTCATAGAAATTAGATACAATAAAATTTATATTTTTCCCTCTAGGGAAGAATATAATTTTATTACAGATAGGAAAGGCCTCCCCTATATATACGGTGACACGAGATCATCCGCACTTCTACCTGAAGATGGCCACGAAGGATGTGGCCGAAACGTCGGTTTTACCCGGAACCCTTGGAAAGTTTTTTACCTCAAAAATTATATTTTTTCCTAAAGGAGCTAATAATTTTATTAAGCGGAAAATTGAAGGCTAATAGGACATCAGCGGAAGATTACGAAACTCAATAAGGGGTTTCGTTTATGCCAAGAGAGAGAATAGGTTTATAAACGTTTGTATTGCAATCACCAAAAATCAATGGGGTGTGTAAAATCGGAAGCGGTGAGCTGATAAAGTAAGAAATTAAAGAAAAGCAGAATGAGAAAAACTGAGTAGGGCATCGAACCGGAAACCGAAATAGAAATATTGAAATTCTTGAACTAGAATTGAAACTGATAACCAGTTTTCCGGTTCTAAAATATGCACAATTTACTTAATCCTAACTAGAAGAAGGTTAATTATACACGCCTAACTACAACTTGAAGCCAACTGTTACTAAGTTGTATTCTAAAATTATGAAGTATGTTCTTAAACAACAATATAGAAATAATAAAAAAAACTTTCAGATGTTATTATATTTCGATCGTGGGAAGGAAGAAGAAACTGAGCGAACTGACTCAACGTTGAAATGAATGAGTGAAATCGAAACTGAACTAAAATTCCGTGTTATTGTTGAACCTTGGCGAAAACTCGAACGGAAAATATCACGGCTCGATTCCCTTCGTACAGTATGAGAAAACATAGTTAAGTTGGGAAGCTGGAAATGGTACGGGAGAGTTTTATGTAAATACTTAACTGCGTGCGTATATGTTGATGAAATTCACTGATAAGTATGTGACTTAAAAATAATTCATTTTATCGGCTGTAAGTTTATGGGAGGAGTATCCCAAAGTTCTGCTCTTTGTGAAAAATAAGTGGAGGCCTTTTTTGCTTTGAGATTAATCTATCTTGTAATGTAGTGTTCACGTGGACGTGATATTTATGATGATGTTTCCTAGTGTTTATTAAATGAATAATATTTGGAACTTTTATAATAACTCTTCCGCCAAGCCTTGAGTCAATCCTATTCTAAGCTTACCTCTGTATTTTCTAAGCCTACGTAAATTTTATATCAATTCCTCAATCTACTATTGCTATTAATTCTAAATATGAGGCGGTTTCTTCAATACGAGAGGAAAATATCAGCCGAAATCATTAATACCGACCATAGACCGTCGTTGTTGTAAGTCTCACAATTGTATTCTCCCTGTTGTACCGGCGTTTTTGAAACTCAGTTATACCGGCTATCCCATCAATCAAAATCCGTGGGGCTGCTATATAATTTGGAGCAACGTACAAGTCCCGAAACATCTGGAATATGAGGAATTACTTGTCAGAGTCCATCCGACATAACGAAGGGATGGAGAAGTTATAGTTGGATAAACAGTGGAAAGATGGCGCATGTGCGCGGGCATGGACGAGGGCACTTCAATAATAAGGCATCGTAACTCGGTCTCTCGTAAAAAAAAATGAGCGCGCGCGAGGCGTCTTTCCTTGTCAAAGCGCTGCGCACTGAGAAATTCAAAGGAAATGCAAAACAGGTGACTCAAGAGTCGTACGCATCGCGGAGGGAATTCGCCGTGCTAAAACCAGCGTTACGACCGCACACGGGATTTTATTGGTTTCGTAAAAGTAAGTAAGCAGAGGAAAAAAGCATTCTCCCGCGAGGAGAATCGTTAGCTATGTACCCAGTTTTACAACATCTCTTCCCGAGAATCCGCTGCTTTTATAAAAAGGCACACCTTGGCTAGGGGTTTTTGCTAGGCAGCGCTTCCGCCTCTATCAAATGATTCGAATATTCTCGGATCCATTTATGGTGGTTTTAGCGCAAAATTTCCGCTGAATATCGCTATTTCGTTTTCAAGAATTCCAAATGTCTTAAAATTTAGCATACCAAAGAATGAACTTCTCTACTTTTTAGAATTTTGTAGAATACATATGAAATATGTTGATGAATATGTTTCCAGCCCGCTCTATCACCGTGAGTGATGTATAGCTTAGCTATAATTAAGGCATTCATGCAGGAATGTATGACTATCTACTAGCATAAAATGCATGAAAATTAAAATTCCTTTAAGATTTGATTTGCTGACTGAGTGATCTATCAAAAAACCAGGTAAATATATTAATTCCAAAGTTAAAAGCATTCTGAAATAGCGATCAGTAATAAAAATTACATTATTAAGGTTCTCCTGCGACATCGTTAGCTTATCGTGTGGCGCTGGTTAACCATAAAAATGCAGTTTTAATATGGAATGTATTCTTTTATACGAGCAAACCGATAATTAAAAAATTAAAGCCAAAACAAAAAAGTGGTGTCGTGGTCTCGTTATTGATGATCAATAGTTCAGCAAATTGAAAAATTAATCTACCTCCAGCAAAAATTTCGGGTCACATTCAGTGGTGTATGTTGCTTACATGAGATTTTAAGTATTGCGCTTTAAAGTTGAAATGAAGTATGAGGGAGAGATACACTAGAAAATATTAAAATTTAAGAAAGAAGATTGTAGATGCTGCGGTAGAACGAATTTTTATCGAAACGTTGAGCTTAATTAAAAAAGGGAAAAGATTATCTGCAAAATCATTTAAGTGAGAGAGAGAATTAGTGCTAAAAATATAAATAGAATAGAATGTTATCATTTGAGTCTCTTTTCCTTCCTTTTCCTGTGTAGGAGATAAAAGAACGCAAGGAAGAATAAAAAAATTAACGAGGAAGACTGCAAATGATGAATGAACACTGTGGTAATAGGACAGCGTGGTTGGAAAAAGACCGCAAGTTGTATGGGACACATCATGAGACATGACTGCTTGATGAGCAGGTTTATGGAGAGAAAAAATTGAGGAAAAGCGAGGGAAGGGTTGAGGAAGATTTGATCTGATTATGGATCTAAATGGTGGCAGAATAGATAGAAGGACATGTGATACAAGAGATGCTTGGGGAAGGTCGTTCACTTGTAAACTCTTCGAAGACAGATTACCGGAAGATTACAGGAGGGAAGCCATGACGTGAAGAGGTGATATATCTCCGTATTAATTTCTGTTATCCCTCCGTCGTGTAGTTAATACGTCTCCGATAATCTCTTCCCGTAACTTTGAGATTTTTGTTATTTTGGGGTTTGTTTTGGCTCTAGCTTTACTTTGATCGTGCCGGTGGCCACAATATAAAGTGGAGAAAGTTCCTTATTGCGTTTTCATGCTAATTTCAGCACAGGGGCTAAAGTGCAATTTACTACATAAGTAGTTAATTCCTCCGTCAAAAAATGACGTAGCTAATGTTATGTTAAAAATGATCTACTTTAGATATGGGATTACAGAAATAAAGATAGCGGACTATCTTTCCCTTATATAAGTGTTAGAGTCGAGTTCAACAATCGCCTTAGTTATCAAGGTTGGTTGTTTATAACCACATAATTGCTTAAATTTTTCGTCTTTTTATCCTTACTCTCGCAACTCCGAATCCAAAACAATCTTTTACGATAAAAATAAGAATCTTTATTCAATTTCATTTATTTTAGTCCTTTGATCGGTTTCGGAAAAGAAGTTTGAATATGACCAAAATTAGCATACTTAACGTGTATTTCTTATGAGAGTATTTTCGAATCGCCTTGAGTCTAATAGACGATACTTTAGACAAAAATATCGATATGTAATGGTCATTTAGTTCTTTAACGTATTTCTTCATGTCATAATTCTATCTCATTGGTAAGTCCGTGAAATTAACTGTCAAAAATTGCTGCCAAGCATTTTTTACGGGAGTTACTGACATCGGACGAATTATAAATATACACAGTGGTGATAGAATAGCTATTATCAATCGTATTTCGTAATATTCTTAATATTTTGGAAAAGTCATGTTAATTTCCTGCAGAACTGTAAAAGAGAGTATTCCCATTAAATAACCTTTGTAAAATAGGTAGATATTTTGTGATAGTCGTGCTACATTAATATAAAAATCAATAAATATTATTAGTAATATTTGAGATATTAAATCAAAAGGAGGACTGAGGTTTCATCTCTTCGTAAATAAAAGCACTATTCTTAAATCGAGATTACTCGTGGTTATACTCGTACAACTAACTCTATTTACGTGGGTTAGATGTGATAGTGTTTTCATTTTGAATACTCCGACAGCTAAGATAATTTCGCATGCATAGACCTCCACCGGGAATCGAACCCAGTTGACCAAAGTCGAACGCTCTGCCCACTTGGTGCCGTGAGTTAGTTGAAAAACCGACTCCACATCACCGCGTCCCAAACTTCACCCAATTCGTGAAAAATTGATTCCCCGAAAGCGATAGCAGGGGTAGGCATCGACGTTAGGAAAAACAGCTCGAAAGAAGCCCCTAATTTATTCGCGACATTTTTTATTCTAATCGGTTTTCCTTTTTTGCATTGCTTCCTGCACCGGTATCTATCATTGAAATCTTAAGGGCTCAAAGGAAACGACCGTTCTCCGCTTGATCGATTACTCAGCCTCCTAATGTTTCCCCTGGAATCCGTAAATCTTTGTTCTGTAAAGAAAGAAAGTTGCCTGGATCGCAAGAAAGAAACATTGAGCATCTCCGTGAGATTTACGTGCGTGGATTATCAGCGCTGGAAGAGTCGCCCGAGGAGTTAATTTTTTTCGCCAAAAGAACGAGAAGCATCAGAGCAAGTTATTGCGAGTGCTAAAGGGAGAGAGAGGAAGTTGGCTATTTTAGGAAGGAATTCCAGGTTCCGGTGCCTGTGCGTGATATTAGAAAAAGTCAGAATTGGGAACGGAAATCATTGTGATGTTTGGCTTCTCCAAACTTTCGAGTATCTTCCTCTTCGGCTTTTTGCTTTCGGGGAAGAAAGTCCACACTTCTCACGTGACCCATAACTTTCAGGATTTCCGAAGAGCTAATACGTATTAGTTGTATCTCATCACATCAGTCTCTCAATGGGGAATAGACTTTCAGAGGATTCATTTCGACCACTTTCCTTTAGTTTTATATCAATCAGTGTCCCCCGAAAACAATTATATTGGCGCGTATATTGAAGTATTTGTGCATCAAACATCTCATGTTTGTTCATTCTTATTTATCGAAATGATCCAGCATATATCTAACTTATTGAAGGATGTTAGAGAAGAACGACGGTTGACATTGGTTTCAAGATTTCTAGGAAGGAGACAGCATGCTACTTTTCGTCTCGTTTAACGTAAGAAACCAGTTAACCTTACAGTTCGATTATATGGAGATATCGTATCTTATACATTAAATAGCGAATAAATTTTTCGATACATTGTCTAAGATAGTGTTCCCTAGCTGGTGAGACGCCTACCACTGATGGAACTTCTCTATTGTGGAATTCGAGCATGTTGAAATCCTTTCATTTTATTCATTGTGCTTTTAATTTTTCTAATATTTTATTTACTTGCAAATAATATTCTACCAGTTTTACTGCTATCGATCTTCAAGCGAGTTACTCGTAAATTATTAGATTACATCATTTAGTAAAACTTACTCTTTGCACGTTGGCGGGCATTAGTTATCTCGAGGACCCGAAAAGCTGCAGTTGATACCACGAAGGTTGGAAAGAGTAGAAATAGATAATTCTGGGGAAAAGAATATTTCCATTAAAAGTTCTCCCTTTCACCGAAAAACTTGCTGATTTCAATACCCTGAAGGGTAGACAATAAACGTGAGATCAAATGAAATTTACAAACAATGACTTCGGTCTCTCGTTAGATATTCAATACACCAGAAGACAATAAACCGCGATGTTATGGCAAAGAGGGGGCAAAGGTCCTTGTAGCGTAATTAGTTAATCATGGAATACTTAAAATCGAGCTTTTGTCTTCATTTCATTGGTTGACCACTTCCCGAAACTGTAAGAAACAAAGGGGTGGTTCAGTTTAATTTGTTCATTATTCCGAAGTGTGAGCTTCTCAGCAGTAGCTTTAGGCTTCCTTATTTTTCATATCTCATCCAAAATGCGATTTTGATGGAATTTAAAATCTGTGATGATGGAAACTTGCCTAATAAGGGGATTTTTATGAGATGAGGAGAGAAAAGAGGTGATGTAGAAAATGGAGTCTTTAAAGAGAGCGCTTGTTTAATGTCAATAAATTTAGCTGCCATTTTATTTCCTGCTAAGAATAGTTCAATTTTCTTTCATGTTCGAACATGAGATTAATTCGGCAACACTATTCTTAAAAAAAATTTAAACACAGCAATCCCTCTTCCAAAATTGCAGAGTAAAAACCTGGTCAGAAGTAGGAAATTCAAGAGAGTTTCGATAAAAATTTTTTCTCTGGAAGATTTCGTTCATTCAAAGTCAAAATGGACTTATATTTGATGGGGAATAAGATTGATATTTATGTCTCTTTACTATACCGCGGAGAATCATTTTACGCCGATGACAACAGATTCTTCGAGCATAGTCCATAAAAGATCTAAATTTTTAGGGCTTTCTCCTTGAGAAATGAGTTAAAGAATGCCTTAATATGAACATTGCAGCTTGGGCTTGCAGGTTCATTCTCGGTTTATTATCTCAGTAAGAGATTTCTTTTTTATAGTCTCCTCCTACTCTGATATACGACCTCTTTCCGTTAGGGAAACGGAATGCAAATAATTTTCTTCTCAACTCAAGTTTTGTTGAAAATTTAGTTTCCGCTGTCGAATATTTAACTGAAATAGAGTAGAAGTACATACACCTAACATATTACGCAGGTGTTTATACCATAGAATAAGCCCTAATTTTCGTAGAGTTTTTCTTTTCAGAATTAAATCATAGAATAAATCAATTAACTCACGCATGCGGCAGTAGACAAACACGAGTCAACGCAAACAATCTGAGTTGCACGTTGCATATCTACATTTAAGCCTGCCTCGATTCCGTTGATGGGATCTCTATTTATTTTAGTACGACCTCTGTTTTGTTTATTTAGCAATCAGTAAAAATTCATGAATATTTGATTTTAGTCCATTTTCTCTTAAAAAATAGGCAACGAATCATAACTCTAAACGTTTTTTGTAACTAGTTCAGAATGTTAAAATGCTAATTTCAGAATAATGTGCCGTTTGACAGAATCCGCTGCATTTAATTTGTGCAAACGGAAATTTAAACTGTATAATTGCTATCTAAGCTATTTAAATCTATATTTCGCGGATTATTGATTACTTGAATGTCATATGATTAGTCATAAGTTGAAAGAACAGTAGATAGCTTTATCAAGGAGGGGGCGGTACTTAATGATTTCATTATGAACTCATTTCCAATTAAAATTTTGAATGACGCATGGTCGTGATAATTGTATTGATCGTGCAGAAACTTCACCATCAGATTTAAATTCAAGCTCCTAGGCAAATTGCCACTTTTACTGAGTCACAAAAGGTTGGGTGACGAACGCAACCTTCGCCCCTCTGGATCGACCAAGGACCTTCATTTATTTTTATAATCACCTATCCCACGAACGTATTTACGCTTAAAATTAAATTATGAAGAAAACATGCTCAAATCTTTCACAGCGAGTTTTCCTTGTTCTTGCACATGTATTTTTATCATAATTTTTACAAACTGATATACCTAAAAATTTTGTCGAAATTCATCTTTTCGATTGTATCATGCTTAAAATTCAGAATGCAGCCCGTTTCGTCGAAAGCGTCATCTTAAAAAAATAAGCTTATTTTTCGTGTAGCAGAGGACGCAACGCTTGTATCGCATATTTTATTTACGCGGAGCATCAAACAGGCGTGTTGACACAGTCTTTCGGCCTAGAAAACGTGCATTTTTTATTTACAGCGCCGTAAAAATTTAAGGAGACAATTTCCCTCCTAAATACTGCTTTTATCTTCTCACTTCATATTAAATTCCCACTTAGTACACGGACATGGGATGGACAGACGACCGGCAGACGTCTGTCTGCTGATAAAAACGGAATTATTGGCTTAGATAAGATACATATATTTCGAGACTTTGCCGAGGATAATAAAAATCGAAAGAATCGGAGTGTAGACTCGCGGAGAGGGCGGAGTGTTATGTAATGGATTTAGTGACTGAATCCGGAATGAAATTATAGAAGCATGCAACAGTGGAGGGAAGGAAATTAGGAGAGAGAATTGAAGGGAAAACGACCGAGTTTGAGAACAGCCGTGGGAGAATGAGAGAGGGTAGAGGAAGGTAATAATTACGGGAGTGAAGAGAACGGGAGAGGAAATTTCCTTTCCTTGTATTGTATGTGCGGGGCGCGTGAAAGAGTAAAGGCGATGAGGGAAGAGGAATGCGCAGAGAGAAGAGGAATGAGAAAGGAAGGGAAAAAAATAAACGGAAGCGCTACCCATACACATTCAGAAACATCGCTACGTCCTCTTTAAAATGAGACATAATTCAAGCCGAACAAAGCCCAAAAATAAATAAATTACCTTCGGATGAATTGAAAAGAAAACATCCTTAGAATTATTTTAGTTATTACAACGAGAAACTCTGAACAAAATGAGATGAGTAAATGGATTTAATTTGGAGTTACACCCAAAATTCACAAAAATCTAGCTAGTTATATAATTCAGTGTATCTGATTGTAAAGGAAGAAACAGAGTGCATGGAAGCAATGTATAAGACAAAAATATTTATAAATATATATAAGCAAATACAAGAGCAACATATTAATTTATTTAACGGTGTCAAATAGATAAATATATACCTTTTCCATCGCGTATCTGTATTGTTTTTGTTTTCTTTTCAGATCCGAATCAAGCTGCTTTCTCCTCAAAACTGAATTATCTATCAATTAGTTACAGTGGATTTTAATACCACATGTTTTTTTATGTGTTGTCCTAGTGTGGACAATTTTTACTAAGTGCAAACTTAGATTTCTAAGCCTCACATATTATTTTTATTTCAAGCATTTTTACAACTCTTCCTTCTATATTTTAATTGACGAAAGGTTAGATGTAAGAAGAGATTCTTCATTTTTAATCTTGTCCGAGTAAGATTGCTTTATTATTAATATACATTTTATAAATGAATATCCAATAATGATTATATCCCTTTCTGGTGATTGTGTACTTCTAAATCAAAGATATTACCAATCAGAGCATGAACTACTACTAAGTCTGATACACAGTACGTTTCGTGGAACAGGCAACGGAAGACTTCAAGAGAAAAATATAGAGCTATGAGGGAATGGTATTATTATCAAGGGAGATGTCTAATATAAAATAATATCGATCTATCGTTAGATGATACAGAATGATAACGATGTACTTAACTATATTAGTTGAGTTTATGATCTTCAATTCAATATTTCGGAATGTCACCTCTTAAAAGAGCTAAAATTTGGTGATTCCGGCAGAAAGCAAAATCCCTAGGGAAGATGGAAGGTGTGGTGGGTCACAAAGCTAAGAGGAAAGCTCTTACCAAGATCTCTGCTCCGAAGCAATGAAATAGAAAACGGTATCTAGGAGACCGAATGATAAATAGAACGGAACGACAATAAGGAGAGGTTTAGGATGCGTGATGGAAGGAGACAGATGGAATCCTTAATTAAGAGGAAATGGGGATATGTTATTCTGAATGATGGAAGGGATTAGGAGCGCTGAAGGAAAGGGCGCAAATCTGAGATTATGGAAAAGGAAGAGAAAGTAGGGAAAAAGCACGAGGATTATTTTGGGAGCTCAGGTAGGTAAGGAAAACAGAGAGGCGTCATGGAACTACTATGGGTATGAAGTCGTATGGGTATGAAGTCGTTATTATCCACATCCATATTATCCCTTATCATGGAATGTTTTCAAAATAACTATGAAATCGCTTCATTGGCATGGATATAATCTCTGCTCTAACGTGATAAAACTAATAAAACTGCATTATAAATTAAGGTTTTTACAAATTATTATATATTGTTGTTAAAATTATTATATTATTTATATAATATCTGCGAGTAGTCGGAAGCTAGGTGGCTAATTTATCATATTATACACAATTATATAAGAACTTTTACTAGATTCATTTCATTTCGTATCGAAGATATTTTAACGATAATGTGGAAACGATTACGAAATATAAGTATTCGAAAAATTTCCATCACGGTTACGTATCTTCTATTTCACTGAAATGATAAAAACTTTGTAATAAACTGATAAAATAATAAAAGTTGAATAAAATTGATATTGCTGGCTCGCCGGCGAAACTAGTCGTTTTTTTTAATATATATATTTCTGTGGAAGATTACAAAGTTTTTATCATATCAGCGTTATTGCCTTCTACGAGGTTACGCCTTATCATGTTCAATATATCTTCTATTTCTCTGTGAAACGTAAACTTATTTGGTTTTATGAGAAAGCAAGTATTCTTATTTATAGATTTTCATAACCGATGTATGCTCCCAAATGAAACTTTTTCGATCGTTTGTTTTTGCAAGGAAATCGCTTATCGTTAGGAAATCTCTTTGGGAGAGTAATTGAGTTTTGTAAATAAGATTAATTTTCCACAGAAAATAATCACCTGTAAATGCTAATTGAATGTTGACAGGAAAATCCAATTTCGTTCCAAAATTCTGGAAAATTGGAGGACACCCCTCTGAAGGATCCAATTTAGAATATTATCGAAAATCGCCAAGGGCAACAAAAGAAGCATTACGGTTACATGAAAGTGATTAATCAGGGGCTCCTACTTCCAAAATGGACGAGTCAATCAACTCAGCAATTGTTCATAATTCCACCTTAATGATTCTTAGCGGGAATGTGTTGAAATATTGGATGTTTTTACCTAAAATTATGCTAATAGAAATAGAATCAAAACGTGTGCATGCTTGGATAATGGAAAATTAAATAGGATGGATCGAGGCTTTATTGGGGGCGAGATTACGCCTACATAGAATCTCCTTTTTACATCTAAATTATTTTTATTATGAAGGTAATTATTGTTATTATGAAGGTATTAGATGAAGGTAAGCATAACGGAAAATAAAGCAGTAGCAATGAAAGAAGGAGGAACGTAATGAAAATCGATGCATTTTTTAGTGTAACATTTTTAATATCTGCATATATTTAAGAGGGAATATGGTATCATTTTGCATAATTTTCGTATTGTCATAAAAAATTGGTATTCGAAACTCAGTTATCTATGAACGGACGACCTTTTTTGCAAGAAAGAGAGGAATCTATAGGAAGGGAAGAGAAAGGCAGGAAAGAAAAGAAATGAAAATTTGGTCGTATTGAAAGGTGAAGAGAGGAGACAGAGCAAAGAAGAGGTAATCGACGAGGGACGGGAAAGATGAGCAAATCTGGGGATGGAATGACCTAAGAGGAAAAAAGGGAATGAATGCGAGTAATAGAGGCTCAGACAAACGATTTTATTTAGAGAGGAAAATTAAGAAGAGAGGGGAGGAGAGCAAAGAAAGGGAAGAGAAAATATGGGAAAGAGATAAAAAGCGTCCTTTTCAGGAAAGGGATTGCGAACTCTGATGAATGGCGAGTGTGATACAACGACGGAATAAAAACGAGCAGAAAGTGAAAGTAAAACGGATTAACGTCGACGTTGGGATAAGGATCAGCCTATTTGCTCCCGAATTAGAAACATTGAAAACTCGGTGCTTATCGCAGTGGGGGATCTAGAAGACGTTGTTATTGCAAGGGAACAGCCAAAGAGGCGGTCTAGAATAGCGGAAAAGTAGATGAAACGCGCTAAGATGGGAAAATCTCAGGATTTGATTTTGATATGTGATCCAGGAGAAAGCCTATTATTTCCACCTTTCTGCCAGAAAATAAATAAGGATGTTTGTTGAAGCTGGTATGAAATATTCAAGGTTGTCATTAGTTCTTAAAATATTTATCTCCGGACTTTACTTGAGCTATTTGATTCAGGACGAACCTGCTAGAAAACAAAGTCAGGGTAGGTGTGGAGAGAGAAGACTATTATGTAAGCATTTTTTTGAATGGGATAGAATGTAGATGAAGAGTATGCAAACCTCTTCTTCCTTAGATAAAGAGAGGATTGCTTATCTATCGTCGGAACCATTAATGGCTGATGGAGGACGAAATAAATTCTTAGGGTGTTTTCATATGTGCGAAAATGGCTCACTATGTAATGAAACTTGTTTATTATCAACCTTATAAATGTCCTACGCATTAGATTTGAAAGTTTAAATATATTTAGCCCCTTAGAATTCGGCTTAATATGACTTTTAAAAATAGTTTTAGAAAAAAAACTTTCTATCATTGGAGAAAAAGTTGTATTATTGGAGGATACGATATAAGAATCAAAACTAATCAATCGATTTTTAAAACCACATAGATTAAATTAATTACTGGCATGTGATTTTTACAAGTTTGACTCTAGCTCCATCTCTGTGAAAATATCACATTAACTGTTACATTTAAACATATGGTTCATGTCAAATTTGCCCTCTTTGAAAAACGAAATTACGCAATGCCTAATTCCTAATTCTGTGGTGGGAGAAATTAAGTCATGAAACATGATATCTACTTGCATGCATACGGTATTCTTTAAACGATAATCTAAATTCTGCTGAAGATGAATATATGAAAATAATTGACAAAGTGAGATATAAAATAACATCTTCCCGAGGTAGCCGAGATTTTGTGGAAATCCATAGTAAACTATTTAGGTGAAAAACTAAGGATAATATTTCAACGTGAATTGATAATATAAATACCATATGTTAATTATAAAATATTTAACATTAATTATTATAATTTTATCATCATATATTAATAAAATATAGTAAAATAAATACAACAATATACGGGAATAATATTCATTGTCTTCATCTAAGTAGTTAGACAGACGAAATTATAAAAAACTGTATCTACTAAGCTAAAGGGTATTCTTAATATCCTACCCCTATCCTACTGAATATTTTTTTGATAACTGTTTGAAGTGTCATCGAGAGTATATTTATCTCTCTATAATGTACTCTTCCAAATAGACAGCCGTTTTCGCCCTGTGTACGCCGCCTGGGGCCGTCTGGAGTACAAAAAGTTCATTTGAGAGTTCGATTTTCCATCGAGTTATAACTGCGATCGATTCCTCATTAGCAACCACGAGATTTGGACGGCAATCGCTTCTTTCTTCATTTCGACGACGGGCAAACATCGAAGCACTCCTCCGAAGCGATGAAATGGATAATTAGCAATTGGATGAAAGGAGTATTTGCTCGCAATATCTCTTCGATGCCCTTTCTCTTCTGTACCATTCATCATGACTCACGCCCTAATCCTCTGACTGCCCAGACAACCCCATTTTCGGTACATTATTCCCGAATCTTACCGTAATACCTAATCGAAATCCTGTTTACTATGAAAGTCGTCCGAAAAAGTTCCATATTCAGCTACGGATTGGTTCAAGCCTTAAGAACTTTAACTTTATTGCTGACAAAAATGCCGTCCTACATTTTGATCGGAAAAGTTCTTTCTATGTTGCCAATTCTGTCTACTTTGATATTCAAGCAAATACGATGGCCTTCTTTTTAACTGCTTTTAAGTTATAAATTTCATTAACAATCGCCGGGATTGAAGAATCTCGTTTACCAACTTTCAGGGAGAGTAATATAAAACACCGTCCTGCGATTGTAAAGAAACGAGGTTATTAGTAAAATTTACCGAAAATTATATGCTCGAATTGACTTAGGCAAAGGGAACCTATGGATAATAAATAATTTCGGATGATATTTGTGAAGATTCGTGTTTCAAATTTACCCGTATGATCCAAGTTATAAGATAAAATGGAATGAAAATATAAGAATAGGACCCTATGAAGGGCAAGTTTCTCTAATTCTACTGATTTGTTTTTAAATGCTTGTGTACACACGGAGAAGAAGCCATGAGTAGAGATAAAATATGTTCGTTGTTGATTCGCAACGGAATATCAAAGGAGAGGAAATTCAGTATTTATTAGCTTCATTTAAAGCGTAGCCAAACTCATTTATAATGTACATAAATGGAAGCAAACAAAAATTTGAGTAGAGAATGTCATTAGAAAAAGGCATAATAATCCCTTGAGTAAATAAGGATATTGGATTGAATTTATTTTCTATCTGCAATTGGAGGGAATCCTTTATGTAAAAATATCTCCTTCATACCAGAAGAACGTTTCCAAATTTGTGAATTAGTTAAAAGATAACCTTGTGTAACTCAAGCGGATATCCAAAAGAGTTAGATGGTAGAGTAGAATTAAATTGAAACCGAAAGACATAATTCAGCAAAATGTTTTTATTCCTTCGTAAGCGCGGTTCCGTGGCACACACTCTAGCATCCGCTCTGCAGGTGGGCGTTGGCTTTAGGATAAGAGACAGCTTTTTAAGCGGGTTTAACAAGAAGTATGTTGGTCTACAATTAATTATAATATCAACAACCACAAATCTTACGTGTGGTAGAACTTCTTCAGGTTTAACTTAGTGGAAATGAATATTTTCATATTTAATGCATAGGTCATACGCATGTTCTACACAAATGTTGGCATTTATTAAATTTTTGCAACGTATGTACAACTGATAATGGTACACAAAGTTGTCGACTGAAACCGGTTGAGTGCTATAAATACACATTTTTAGGAATATATACACTAACTCTGCTTTATACGTGTCTATGATTATGCTGTTTTTATTTTCATATCAAAGAATATAGAAATCACTCAGAATTGTGGGAATACCGTATAATTTACCAACTATGATGCATCAATCTCCATTGTATTCTTCGTCTTCCATCTAGAATGAGCAACATGCGATTGGATTCTGTTAAAGAGAATGATTCACTATCGAATTATGGACCGAATTCCTCCCTTGGTTACGACTCTGACTGTTCCCAAGAAGATATTCATTTTCATTTGTCTCTCCCAAGCTTGTCTCATACTTTCGCAGAGTTATAGCGAGGAAATTCAGGGAAATATTTTGTGATTTTTCTATTGGATTTATGCTGAAATGTTTGGAAAGAGGATGGTCGTACATACAATTGTATGGATGTAAGGAAAGAAACATCGTCTTGCAGGAAAAGCGAAGGCTTGAATGCACATTCTATCGCATTTTAATGGTTGTATTATATTGAGTTGTTCCCATACGTTATAGCTGTTGGAAACTTAAGCAAAAAAAATAATGTGGATAATTCTTTCTACGCTAGTGATTTCTTATAGCATTTAATTAGGAAAAATCTACTAATCTCCTATACCGGAGTAAGGGTCCTACATTAGGAGTCTCACTCAAAAAAGATATATTAGAAAAGATATATAATGGCCTGGCCTCAATAAATTCAGATATTAGGGTATATCAAGAAAGTCTGTTTCATGTGGAAAGAGAAAACAAACACCCAGGGTAAGAAGGATACAAAATCAATCCACATATATGGCAGATAAGAAGGATATCAGACGGTAGAGCTTAGACTAAAAGCAATATGAGATTGCGTACACGAAATAAGATAGAGATGGTATAGCATTTTTTCATTAGAGAGAGGGAGACAGGAAACAAGGAAATACACCTCAATTAAGCACACTCATTGATGGATGTTATTACCGGAAGAATATTAATTACAAAAAAGCACTACAATTCACAATTTACTTTAGCTCGGTAATTTAGCCGTGAGTATCTTTAACTCTATGTTTCAACGTTGTGATTCAACTTAAAACGATTTAAGCAATGCTAATAAGGAACTTGCTACTGAAAAAAATTCAATCGATGTTCTATGCTAAGCAGCTACTGGAAGAGCCATTATTTCTGGCCGATATTTAGGTAGCAACAGGCATCTTCAGGTAAAAGGAATATTGCCAAGCGGTGCAGAATTTTCATAGTTGTTAAGCCGCTCAATCTCTCTACGATAAAGTAGGTTTACAGAAGGCCAGCCCTGTGTATTACTTTGATATGGAGTTTTACGCAGTACCGGAACGTTTCTGAGATGTCACTACGGTACTCAGCTCCTGATAGCTGAACGGAGAGTTAGAATTCGGTCTGAGATTACTCAACAAACTCAACCGCCCGTGACTCAACAGTCACGGGCGGTTTCAGCTTCAGTTCTTATGAGATTTAAATAAGAATTATTTTATCAACACTGCAGCGAAGAATTAATGCTTTTCTGGCGATAATAACGTTGATTCTCGCGAAAAAGGCTTTTGATAATGGCCTTGGCATGATATCCTTAATTTGATCACCAACAAAACTTTTCTAGATCGTATGTGCCACATGTATTTTTAAATCATCGAACCATGAAAAGTATTTGAATTTTCTGCACGAAATTATCCACGGATCATTCATTGTGATTATCATTAAGTGAATCTTTTGACTCTCTTGTGGTCAAACCAGGGTCTTAAAGGTCAGCAAAACGTATACTATCATCAGTGCTGGATGGATATTTAACTTTGCTGATATTTAACTTAACTCTCTAAATTTCCACAGTTCTTGATTCTCGAGTTTAAGGAGGTCAAAGAAACACACATGTACAACATTTCTGATTTGTTTATACGACTACCTCAAGTGCCTGTTGATTTTCAACATGAAAATATTTACATCTACCAACTAATTGCGGTTTGGATTCTTGCGGAAAATTTCTTTTTTGTGGCTATAGTCCTTAATTGTGATGATCCTTCAAAAGGATTTGGAAAGGGAAAATTTAGATTTCCCTAGGAGTTAGCTGTAGAGTACTGTAATACTGTATATTTACAATAGTAGAGTGGTTAATACCGTCATTTATTTAAGAATCGATTATGTTGTGTAAAGAAGTTGAATATTTTATGTCCTTAACTTTTCCGGTATGCAGGATGGTAATGATTAAAAGTAAATACTATAACCGAATGGTGGAAACAAACGATTAAAGGAAGGATCTTCTAATACATTGGCATTTTTCTAATGCCTTAACTAGTGCCCGAATAAACCACGATTCCATTGCGTACACAGTGAGGATGTGCTATGTACCCATGCACGGGAAATCCGGGATTCTAGTTTTTTTTTTGCTATGTGATGCGAACATCAGACAAAAACTGCTTCCAATTGTAATTCTTAATGAAGGAAAGACACAAAAATCCATTTCTATAAGTCTAAATATTGTGATCAGAGCGTAAAGTGTGTTAATAAGAGGACAATATTTATTTCATAAATATTAAGAATTCTCAATAAGTTAATTGGTATTCCAAGAAAGTTCCTTACGTGAGCTACATTCCTTCATCAAGAAAAGTCCACAGTATGTTCTCAATATCCGAAAACAATTTACTGATCCGATTTCAAAATTTGTCGTAAAATTATTAATATTTTAAGAACTCCCTGCCCTGAATGAATTTGAAAAAAATCATAAATGCAGCAGAATGAATAAATTAAAACCACAAAATTATAATTGTAATCCTGACCGCTAACATTTCTTTCATCTTTCTAACGTTTCCAGATTTCTCCTAGTTCTCCTGACAGACGGCTGTCTGCTTTAACCAATACCAAAACTTACTCCTGGTGCCCTTGCGGCACACCATCGCTAAAGGTAGTGCTCCGATGACTCAGCCGATGAGGGAGGGAAGGGGGGGATTGGGGGGGGGGGGCAACCTATAAAACCCTAAGAAGTGGACCCTCCAGGCCGTTGTGACGTGCTATAAGGTTCACCTCTATGCCTAGAGGGCCCTCTGCCACAACTTCAAGGACAAGCTCCGACCTCATAGACAGAAAGAACGAGCAGGTGAGAAGTGAGTGCTTAGTTACCTCACCCCTGCAGAAGAAGGTGAAAGAAGGGCCCCTGGAAAAGATGCCTGCGTCTGTAGGCCCACAAGTAGGCTAGGTTTGTAGAGAATGCCTTCCCCACGCCCCCTACAGAGCAGGTGGTTAGTAGATTTATTGTGCATTCCTTAAGAATACTACTGCCAACGGTTAACAAACATACTACTGCATTTAATTTCGATCCAGCTGCAATGATGCACCGTTCAGATTCAGAGATAAAAACTTGTTGAACGTAAAATATATTTAATATGATGGTTAAATTCTTGTCTTTATAAAATGAAGAGCATAATTCAATCAGGAAAATTAGTGTTTAAGCGCAAGGTTAAAAAGGTTACTTCTATTTTAGGCTTACTACTTGCGTGAATATCAAGTAAAGGTTAGTTTGATGAACTATATGAAGTTATTGATTTAGTCTCTGAAGGAAAAGGAAACTGAGTACTCACGGCTAATTCAGGGGTTGATCATGCTGAATTTTTTCTGTAAAAAAGAGAAAAATATCATTAATACGTATATAGAGTTCCCCTTTTAAACTCACGATTCTATACAATTGTTACTTAAACTTGTAACTTGGGATACGAATTTTACTTATAAAATCACTTTGTAATAAACTGACGATATACGAAGATATTTAGATCATCTCTTCAAATACACATTTTATGAAAAACTTAACTGAGGTGAGCAATTCATTGAGTTGCACAGTTGTTTTTTTCTGAATTTGACTTATCTCAGAGACATCTAAAGTCCCAATAAATATCAAATCAGTGACTGCAAAACTTGTGATAGAATACAAATTAGTGATGGAAAATTCACATTTCAGATTACCATTTTGTGTTTCGTATTGTATTGTAGGTATTCAGTTTATTGTTTTCAAAGTTTTGCGACTACTTTAATCTAAAGCTAGGATATCACCGTGTCAAAAATTAAGAATATAATAATACCAATATGTTGGTGTGCAGCAGCAAAGTAATGTTTCTTTGATAATTATAATCACGAATTCTTGTGATTCCTACACAATTAAAGCTATCCAAGTTGCTTCCGTCACATGCTTTACATTTTCCGGCTATACATAGTTTCTAGCAAAATATTTGAAGCGAAAAAAGCATAAACACATTAGATGACATCATCTAATCATCAGTAGTGAGACAAAAGTATAGAGGACTGCAATTACATAATTATCTGTAATCTCATATTTTTACCTCTTTATGAATTTGGAAATATACATAGCGGATGAAAATGATAAGGAAGAGACGAAGAAAAAGCAAAATCCTTTTTGGGAAGTTTATGTCTTATAAACGGTCAAATGAGAAATTTTATCGAAATGGATTTAATCAATTTTATTATTAATTTTATACAAAGGGAAGGATCGAATAGGAAATCTAGTATATTTACGTGTAGAAAACTAACTCACCATTATTTTGCGCGTTGCAATCATTCGGAATTCTGTTAAAACCTAACGAATGGTTTAGGAGGAACAGTCCGTTTATAATGATTTACGGGCTCTCTTCATAATCTTTGCATCTTTAAGCGTTTTACAAATGATGATTGAGCGACATTAGGCTAAAACTCAATGAATAGCTCGTGAACAGACTGAGAAAGAGATAAGGATAGTAATAAATGTAATGTTTACCAAGTTTGTTTACGAAAATGAAAGGGAATTGAACCTCAGCATGGAATCGAGATGTAGAGAAAACAAGGCTATTTCATTTCCCAATACCTTAACGGTGGAAGCAACGGAGAGCTATCCGTCCTTGGGATAATAACCAACTTGTTTTCCAAAATTTTCAACGTACACTTCAATATCCTCTCATTTTCACGGAATGTAAACAAGGGTGAAAAGGAAAGTGCTTTATGTCTAGTGAAAGTGAATAAAGGGAAAAGTGACTGGCAGGATATACAAAAAGCCTAATACCAATACCTATAGTAATAAAAAGGAAGTTATCGTTACGAATGATTCCTGGCTCGAATATATTTATTCAATCAAAAATTGGTAGATTTATCAATCACGTATCTTCATTTTTGAAGAGACCGTCGACATAAAGGAGCACATTCTTTGCATTGATTCAGGCTTGGTCTCTCACATGATTTTAATTACGAATAAAAGTCTTGCGAAATCAAGACAGACACTATCACAGTGGGAAGTATATGCAGATACTAATTCATATAGTCGAGCCTTATTTTGGTCAAATATTAATATTAAAATATTGATAGTAATTTTATGTAATTATATGGAGCAAGCGTGTAAATATAAATATCTAGGTATAATTACAGACAAAAACTTTAAATTCTCTGAACACATTGAGAAAATGTATAACAAACTAAGAAAGGTTGCTTATCAGTTGTATCATATTAAGAATATAGTGCCAATTAATTGTAAGAGGATAATTTATTTTGCACTGGTAGAATCAATATTGAGATATGGTTTGACCATATGGGGGCCTACTTGTAGGAATCGCAAAAATAAGCTCTATTCATTAGAAAATAATAATAATAATATAATAATAATTATAAGATTAGTTTATGACAACCATATAATGCATAGAATTATAGATGATACTTTCCCTAAAGAAAAGATAAGAGTTAAAAATATTTATGCTGAGCTTGAGATACTGCCAACTGAAAAACTCTTAAAATATATTTTAATTACAGAAAATTATTTTTCTGATAAGAACAAAAGAATATAATTAAAATATCACTGTATGGAAACGAGGAGAATACTAAATTATGATGTACCTAAATGTTACAATGAATATGGTGCTCATAGGTTAATTAGCGTTATACCCAAAATTTTTAATCTACTGCCAATGCATTTGTTGTGTTTAACTTCATTAAGTGATGTTAAAAAAAGAATGAAAAACTTCTTCTTACAAAGTGATACACTATAATTAAAAATCCTGTCCATAAAAATTATGAAAAAAGACAAATATAAAACAGAAGAATTTTAATGTTTGACATAATCAAGGCACCTCCTGATGAGCTTGGCTTAGGAGGACCTGAGAGTTTCTATCTTATTATTGATTAATTATGTTATCATATCATAGTGTGGAGTAGTAGTCAAACAAAAAGTATATATGACTGTGTATTCATCTTATATGAGAAATTTGATGAAACAGTTCTAATGTATTGATTCTATCAGAATATATATCAATGTATCGAGTATAATGGCATAATTATGAATGTATATTACAGTATATAGTTATCTAGTATAATACAGTTATTAAAGAAGTCCACTAAAAAAATAGAAGATATCGATTTTCCGCGAAATTTATGACTAAATGTAATGAATTCCTATTCCTTTTGAATTATTATTGCTATATCACGCGCCCCGAGGGTTTAAGAGTTTCAGGATTATCTTAGTTATACAATTTTCACAATTAGGGTCTAAAATAACTGTTTCATTAAATATTAACAATCGAGACTGTGGAAATTGGTTAACGCGCAATCTTTTGACCTATCTAAATGATCCCGTTAACCGAATTTCGTATTCAGTGAATAACTTGATAACTTTCTAATCAAAAGGATTGTAAGTTGCAATTCATTAGTTGAATTTGAAAATTGAACTCATATATGGTCATTACTCAACTGGTTATGAAAGAAAATCAAACGTAGCTTCAACCACTTGCTGATTAATAAATATATACTTGCATAAATACTTGCATAAATAATGCCGCTTCTTTTACTCGGGCAAATTCTTTCCAAATTAATTTCTTATATTCCTTAACGCAATCATTCGCTTTGAGCAACATATTTATTACTGGGAGTAATAACCGTCATTTGTATGGAAATATACTAAATATTAAATGTATGTAACGATTAAACATATTTGCAGCGAGGTGCTATTACATCATGTATCATAACTCCTCTTCCTCTTATGCTATAGTTAAATTTAAAAAAATGCAAAAGCTACTCGAAATCCGAACTAATTATTTCTAAAGTAGACTGAATGTGAAAGCTTGGGCTATCTGATATGTATTCGCGGAAAAAACATTTCCATGTAAACCATTGGTTCGTGCTAAGCATATTCTCTAAAACGAATTGGTACATGTGAAACCGACGAATTTCATTCTAACTGAATTAAAATATAACGCATTGAATTATTCACTGAATTTAGAACCAAGAATAAAACGAGTTAAGTTGGAAGTCTCAGTAATAACACTGGTGTATAGTAAGAGGAAATACAAAAGAGAAGAAGTCTCAAGTACTCACCACTTGCGATTCTCCGGGTGGCCTTGGTATTGCTTATTCCCCTTCCACAATCATGCAGGCGAAACACCGAAGTTGTACCGAGAAGGGTATGATGTCACAATCTGGAAAAATTAAAACACCAAATTAATTCATTGGTAAATAGCAAACATAATCCGCGGTGTATTGTTTGCTTATATAGGAGCGAGTGCCAATCATGATGATTTAATTTCAAAGAATTTAGATTAGAATCATATTCAGCAATATAATTTTTCACGTATTTAATACTGTGATATAATTATTTCTACATTTGATTTAATTTATTTAATTCAATAGGAAGGATATAATTTATTACTTCATTATACTATTTATCCAGTATTTCGAAAATAGTACCGAAATTGTATTTATGCTGTCAGATCAAATAATAACTCATCTAAATTATAGTTCAGTTTCAATTTAAGTTGAGGCTAGGCCCTAGAACTGAGTTCTCACTCACTTAAAATGAAGGAATGTAAGTTATAATCTAATAAAGAATAAAAATATAATGAAATAATCTAAATTTTAAATTTAGAACAATGGAAAGAATATCGAATAATTGGATTTCTGCAATATGTCGTATGTTTCCCTGACGGTTATATAAAATTATAATCATGAAATATAAACTCAAAATTCAAGCAAACAAAATTCTGCAACTACATTCAATCCATGCAACAAATTCCGTACTCCATTACCACCGGAACATTACATATCTATGATCCGTAAGTTACAGAAAAACTATATTATAGGCAAATAAAATAATATAATTTCAAAAATTAATCAATTCATAATCGGTACTCATTGATTTGCGTGAAATATTGAAAAAAGAACAAAAAAAGGTTGTATTCAACGCAAACTAAAAACTTGGGGTCTTAAGTAAAGAAAACAGAATATGCTATCAATATTTAAAATAAGTAAAAAAATTATAAAATGAAAACACGGGAATATAAAAATAAAATATTATTATAAAAACAGTCGAAAATGAGAGTGATCAAAAGACCAAACGAATAATTTTAATTATGGCTTATGTTAAAGTAGTCATATATTGCGATGATTCAAACGCCAAATAACCGTTAGGAAAACAGTCGACTGTCTACACCGAAACGAACGATGGAATTACTATCGAATAGATTAGAGATTCAATGACTATTTTAAGATGAAAACAGAAAAAAAACCGAAAAGGCTTTCCACAGATTTCTCACTTGTGCGGTTTTACCGATGTCAATGGAGGTATTCATCAAAGGAATATCCCGGCAAGTAGGATTTTTGGGTTCAAGTCCTTCCTTCTTTCCTCCATTTCGTACATAAATACGGAAATCGAATACCAAACAATACCAAACAGTGATAAGACAGAGTAAAAAGAAAACTCAACGAAGGCTGTCTTCAACAAAAATGAGTTCCCAATCGAAATCCATCATAAATTACGGATTAAGGCAAAATTCGAATTTAGTATCTAGGTAAGGGAATACTTTTATTATTTTTTTACTAAAAAAGGTTTAGTTAATTAATTTATACAAAAAATTTTTTGTATCTAAATACAAGGAATACTTAAAGAGTAAACGCGGTATCGGAAAAGACCCGAAGCATTACTTGAGGCTTTCGTGAAATAATATCTCCAGAAGTTAAGAGACGTTGTTTCATTTCTTTGCCAGAATTGGGAAAAATGGACTTAACAGATAATCATCTAGCAAACAAACATATAAGATAATCGCTTAAAAGAAGTATCATCCAGTCGGTTTCATGGCTTATCATAAAAGTCTTACGAAACGAAAAAAATTATTCACTTACGACCGTAGCGTAAATAACAACTTAACCGACAATAATATCAATCATAGCCCTTAAACTTAGAAGTAACTCAAGTAACTCAAATAATATTAACTTATTTTACTTACCAAAAGTGAGGAATTCCCAAAGATGCAAGATGGATGTCTTGACGCCAGAAATAGACTTACTTTCCGTTAAGTTTATTATAATTCATACAATCAATATTGAAATTTGCAAATAAACTAAGTTTAACCCTAATCATGATTAACGACCACTACATTCCGAATGTACGTAACTTCACGAAATTCAAACTTTTTTCAAAAAATTCTGCAATACCTCTGCTCCAGCCGATGTTTCCAAATCTACTAAAGATTCAAACTTCGGAAATCAACGGTTAATCAAAACGGTGAGATCTGATTGGTCCGGTGGCTGTTACTTTTTCGGTAACTCCCCCCTCTTTTCCCCCTACCGGAGAAAGTTGTAATTTCTATATTAATAATTAATTAACATTTAATTAAAATTATTTAATATAAAATAATTTAAATTAAGTTCGAAAAGTTTTGAAACAAATTAGTAATACTTTAACGCTCAATGTATTTATAACACGAATATTTCATCTATCCCGATACCTATCCCGGTACTCTACGATTTTCAAGATGGCTCCTATTAAGTTACTATCTATTAAATAAAAGAATAACAAAATAACCTGAATTCAATTTAATAATTTATCGATAAAAGCTAATGCGGGATATAATTCATGAAATACATACTTACATAATATTTATTATTGAGTTATATTCTAACGTAACAAGAATGACGTGAGAACGGGAATAAAGATTTGAGCATTTAAGTTTAAACGTCATCAAATTTAACTAAATTCAAGCTTCCGAATATTTTCATGAACTATATTAGAGGTGAGCAACGACTCTTTAATGTTTATTTTAGAAATGCTAGGACATGTCTCTTATCCGAAGCTTGTGACCTCGTGAATACCGGAGGTTGTTTCTTGCAAGGTTTAAGAATACGACAAATAGCACATATTAGACAGTCATGCGATAATGTCTCACAGAATTTTCCCGTTAGCGTTGAAATAAATATCCAACCAAAGGATATTCTCCAGGTTATATCACATAATAACGATATCTCAATGGAAGTTGGAAGGCCCCAATTACATTCATTGTAATAGTGGGTATTAATTGACGAACATACACCACCATTTCCTAACCAGAAAAATATAACTAGTCGTGTCTCGAGCCCGGGACCATGGGGTTAGAGCGCAAGCTACCTAACCACTCTACCACTGTTCGGAATATTGCGTTTGATTTTATGAATACTTTCTTACTCACCTTCATGTGCTCGTTAATTCGACGTTAATTGTCCAACTGCGAAGAATTCCCTTAGTAAAGCTTCCTCACACATCTTTGAGGTCTTCCTCAGACTTATTAACTTCTTCTTTAAAGACGATTTCAAAGTTGGCGAAAAACAATTTCGTGTAAGCGCCGCCATTACAGGTGCTTCATACTCGGAAATGCACTTCTGACACCGTAATCCTTTGATTCCCTTCCCAGCTTTCTTCAAGAAAATCACTAAAGAATATAACGCATATAACGAATATAACATGAATTCACCACACAAACTGCATTTCACACTTGGCTATATTTGAAATTCGCAGTAAAATCTAAATTACACCATCTTGAACTCAATCCTCTTAGCGAGACAAAGAACTGCTGTACGAAGGTCATGTAGCGCGAAGAAACAGTTTCGTTTCTCAAAACTTCGTATCCCATAATTCTTTCGAAAAAGGCGGAATCCTGGTAAGAACTCGTGATCTTCTCAAGAAGACATTGCCCGTCCTCCTATGAACTCCAAATCTTAATTATTTTTCAACGGTAAGTTGCTTTAGAAGTCTTCGTACAGTGTTCTCTGGTGGAAAATGAATTTCAGTTTGTTTAGAATGTGTTGTGAGTGTATGTGGAATATCATATAAAGGTGTTTGTGCATAAGAAGCTCAGGTTTATGATCGGTGATTTTTCGAGGAGTGTGTCAAAGTGTAGCAGTGAGACCAGTCCCATGTTGAATACTTGCTAATTTATTTCCAGCTCCTACGAAGGCATGTGCTGACACAAATTCTACACAATTTCTGCGGAATTCAAAGTGTGTAACTTAACAGTGTTAAGAAGCCATCGCAACCAAAATGGATTGATTTCTGGTTGGAGATTGATTGAGACGGGGTTCTTCGTGAATTTTTACATGTTAAGCCGGCATTATATAGAATATGAAGGTAAGCATTATTACTCTAACAAGTAGATGTACGAATCTTGTGATTTATCTTTCTTGCAATCTGAGTTGGTTAATGTAAGGTAATGAGCAGAGCATGTCGATATGAATTTAATTGTGAACCACTTGATTCATTACAGTATCTCGCATTAGCTTGGAAATCGAGTATTCTTTGGAGAGCAATTTGGGTTTACCAGGCGAGATAAGGGATGAGTTAGCTTTCTGTTTCTTTTCTCACTAAACCAGAATGTTATGAGAGGAAAGTTCCCATGAAAGTGTGCTGAGGCATAAACGTATTCTTGACATCCATTGAAAAAGTCGCTTTTATTATAATGATCAAATATCATTCATACGTCAGTACACTTATTGCCAATATCATTTAGAAATCTGGGGGATACAGAAACTTGTATTTCTGAACTAAAAGATTACAGACAGATCCTTAATGCCACTGTGTATGGTGTCAAGAATATCACATAATTTCACATTTATCACAAAACCTTTGCCCCAACTAATATACCTAATTAATAAGTATTGCCTTAAAATTTCATAATAAAACATGCCATTTCTTGGTAAGTTTGCTTGCATTTTTCCCCGCAGTCTGCTTTGAAAAAACGAGATTTATTTCATAGAAAATTAATGATATTCATTCGTCATTCATTTTTAAATATCTCTTGGATATTTTACATTAATGTGTACGTTACATTTATAAATATCTCTTGGAAAATCAGAGAGAAAATGTATCCCTCATTTACTACTAACTATTACTTATCTTAAGCAGCTTTGATAAAATAAAATCTTCTGAGATATGACTGGTTTAGATTTCATTGTCTCTTTGAATTATATGAATAATGTTTACCATAGTTTCATTGTTCTAGCTTATCTTGATACTCTTAACATTCTTGCTCAGTGAAGAAAGCAAAGGCAAAGTACCTCATTCCATGTCTGCCCTGGAGACTCATTCTTTCCATCAACTCATACAAAGCTTTACATAGTTATTAATTATGCCTATGTATGTTACATTTAATATATACTGCTGTGACTTATTGCAACTGCTACACTTAAGCATTTCTTATTACTAATCCCTTTACAATCATGTTGATAAATTATGTATTTTCTTTTTGTGATTATTACTTTCAGTAATTTTTCTCTCTGTATTCTAAATGAGCAATTTGACCGTGAATAAAATTTTTAAGAGATAGATTGATAGATTTTAAGAGTACATTCGCTAGCAAACCCCGAAATGCGGCTTCAATGTATTTTTGTAGACATGATTTGTAAGGTCATTACGTGGAGGTATTCCGGTTCGTTGGGGAAAGATAATTCGCCTTGTTAGCCTCATTATATTTTCAAATTGGCCTTTTTCCATTCAAAAGACATTTAAGGTGAGATATGATGGATAATACGTAGAAAAGTAATATTTTATCCCCTAACATTGAAATAAATGCATTATTAAATATATGGGATTCGTTTTCGCTTCCATCAATGAAAATAAATTAGTAAATAATATGCATTTAATTTTCGTAGCATTGAATGTGAAATAGTGATAGACATTCCTCTTTAACATTTTGGAGGTTATAACTTGCTGCATTCAAGACGTCTCGTGAATTTTCTGAGCTTCGGATTAAAGAAATGTTTTCCGAAATAAATGTTAGAGAGTCACTGCACACCTAAAATATAATTCATAGAAATATTCGGAGGAATTGGCTTAGAATTCAATGATGATTACATCTTTAATTTAACTTCATTAGTTACCATATGACGTAAAAGCTTATATGTCTCAAATCTTTATTCCCGTTCTTACGTCATTCAAGTTGGGTTAGAACCTCCGTAACTGAAAAATATATATTACGTAAGTTACGTATTTCATGAATTTTATCACACATTAGCTTTTATCAATAAATCATTAAAATTGAATTCAAGTTGTTTCGTCATTCTTTTATTCAATGGATAGTAACTTAACAGGAGCCATCTTGTAAACCATACAGTACCTGGGGATCGGCGAACTATTCGTGCAATATATTAACTGAGCGTTAAAGTACTACTAACTAACTAAGTATGTACTACTAAAGTGTTTCAAACTTTTCAAACTTAATTTAAATTATTTTATATTAATGTTTTTATTAAATGCTAATAGATTATTACTAAAGAAATTACAACTTTCTCCGCTAGGGGGAAAAGAGGGGGGAAAGACCGAAAAAGTAATAGCAGCGACCAATCAGATCTCACCGTTTTGATTAACCGTTGATTTTAGTAGTTTGAATCTTTAGTAGATTTGGAAACATCGGCTGGAGCAGAGGTATTGCAGAATTTTTTTGAAAAAAGTTTGAATTTCGTGAAATTACATACATTCGAAATTTAGTGGTCGTGAATTATGATTAAAGCTTAACTTAGTATATTTGCAACTTTGAAAAATGATTGCATGATTTATAAGAAACTTAACGGAGAGTAAGTCTTTCTGGCGTCAAGACATTCGTGTCGTATCTTTGGGAACTCCTCACTTTTGGTAAGTAAAATAAATGAAGATTATTTGAGTTACTGTGCTTAAAGGCAATGATTGATATTATTATTGGTTAAGTTGTTTTTATGTGACAGTTGTAATTGAATAAATTTTTTCGTTACGTCTCAGTTGAATATCTAGATTCTTTTGATAGCCTATGAATCCGACATCTGGATGACTCTTCTTTTACGTCATTATCTTACTATGTTTGTTTTTTAGATAGTTATCCATTATGTAAGTCAATCTTTTCTCAATTCCGGCAGAGAAATGAAACAACGTCTTTAACCTCTGAAGATGATATCTCGAAAGCCTCAAGTAATGCTTCGATTCTTTTCCAATACCGGGTTTACTCTTTGACAATAGAACAATCTAGAACA
Source organism: Pachydiplax longipennis (assembly GCA_036926295.1). NCBI lineage: Eukaryota > Metazoa > Arthropoda > Insecta > Odonata > Libellulidae > Pachydiplax > Pachydiplax longipennis. The sequence goes on from JAVFKF010000012.1 coordinate 28,334,470, forward strand.
ATTTTCGGCAATACTCCTACTAAAGTGAGTAGGGGATACTGCCGATTGCTATCGTAACGTAAATTTACTTTTGAATTTCAGTTTATCTTTGCATTTATTAATTAATTAAGCTGTTTCAATATTCCTGAACCTTAATTCGACATCGGCCTCAATCTGGTATCCATGTTTAATTTCGACAGGGAACTCATATTGTGAAATACGTAACTTATCGGAATAATGTATCAAGGGACGGCAGTCTTAGAAATTTCGTTTTACACTATGTTAGTTTCGGTACAGACAGTCGACTGTTTTCTTAACGGATTTTTGCCGTTTGAATCTTCGCTATACATGACTACTTTAACTAAAGCCATAATTAAAAATTATTCACTTATTCTTATAATAACTCTCATTTTCGATGCCGTTCTTTTTTATATTTCTGCGTTCTAATTTATCATTTTTCTTACTTGATCTAAATTTTGAGAGCATTTTCTTGTTTTTTGACTACAAATCCTAAGGTCCTACTTTGAGTTGAACAGACCGTTCTTTTAGTTATTATTATTTAGTTATTTTTCAATCATTTTATGTTAACCTATGATTACCAATGATGAATAGCTTAATTTTATCAGCAATAAATTCTGTATTTTACTATGATGTTGCTATTCTGTAATTTAAAAATACTGCATACAAAATACTTCAGTGGTATGATATTGCTGTACGGTAATTGAAACTGGATTTTTGGATGTAATCTTGAATTTTCATCATAAAAATCAGTCGAAATGTTTCGGAAATACAAGTATTCCTGTTTATTTCCTTTTTTTAATATTACGCATTTAGAACTTTTTCATGTATTTCGTTTTTATTCTTTATTAGATTCTAACTTACAATCCTTTGTTTTTAGTGACTTAGTAGACTATTCATATGGCTGGTCCTCAACTTAAATTAAAACTGAACTATATTTTAAATGAATACTTTTTCCCTTTAATTTGACTAAATAAATAAAATTTCGGATCTAATTTCGAGATGATAAGCAATTAGTATAATGTATTAGCATATTATCTTCTTCCTATTGAAATAAATCTATTGAACAAAGTAAGTGAAAAAGTGTACCATAATATTCACGATGTGTACTAGGATATTGTTGAATATAATCAAAACCAAAATCTTTTGAATTTGAATCATCATCAATGGCAACAACTCGGTCCTATACGCATCGTAAAATATTAAAGTAAAATTATGTTCGCTCTTCACTAATGAATTAATTCGGAATTTCTAATTTTCTAGATTGTGACATCATTCCCTTCTGGGCATTTCTATTACTTTGGAGTTACTCCTGTGTGATTGTGGAAGGACACAGAAGAGGAATAAGCAGGACCAAAGCCATCCGGAAAACCAAAAGAGGTGAGTACTTGAGACTTCTCTTTTGTATTTTCTCTTTCTATACACCAGTGTTATTACTGAGACTTCCAACTTAGCTCGTTGTATTCTTGTTTGTAAATTCAGTGAATAATTCAATTCGTTATGATGTAATTCAGTAAAAATAAAATTCGTCGGTTTCATCACTTACCAATTCGTTTTAGAGAACATGCTCAGCACGAAACCCTGGTTTAGTCGGAAATGATATTTGGCCGCAGGAAAATATTCCCGCGAATCCATATTAGATAGCACAAGAAGACATTCACATTCACTCTATATTTGAAATAATCAGTTTGTATTTGGATTAGTAGTTGAATTTTTCAATTTAACGATCGATTAAGAGGAAATGGAGTTATGACCAATGGTCATAACTCCAGTGAATATTTACTTAATACTTATTAACAGTGAAGGATTATATAGTCATTGGCCATACAACCCTTCACTGTTAATAACTTTAATCGTTACATACATTTAACATTCTATAACTTTCTATAAGAAGGATGATGAATATTCCTAGCTACAGACATGCTGGTCAAAGCAAATGATTGCGATAATGAATATTTAAAATTAATTTTGAAATATTTGCCAGAGAACAAGAAGCGACATTATTTATGGAATTTTAATTGATAAGCTATTTAAGCAACAAGTAATTTAATTTTATTAATAGCAGGATAATGACCATTTATAACTTCAGTTTTCTAATGCAGCAAATGAATGTCAACTAACAATCATTTCGTTATGATGTTATCAAGTTATTACAGGAATACGAAATTCGGTCAACACGATCATATTTGTTTAGTCATTTAGTTTAGATTGTGCGTTTATCACTGTCCACACTCTCGTTTCTTAATATTTAGCAGATATTTATTTTAGACACTGATTATGCAAATTCTGCAAACAAAATCTTGAAGCCCTTAAACCTTCGGAGCATGTAAGATACTAATTATAATTCGAAAGGGATCGGAACGTTCACTGTATTTATTCTTTAAACTCATGGGAAATTGATAACTTTTATCAATATTTTAATATTATTTTTGGCCAAAATAAGGCTTGGCGATATGAATCAGTACCAGCATAAATTTTCCTCTCTTGATTTCGCCAACTTGTATTTGTAATTAAAATTATGTGGGAAACAATTCCTTTTTCAATGCAAAGAATGTGCTCTCTTTAGTCAATCGTCTCTTGGAATATGAAGATATGACATTGATAAATTAACACTCTTTCATTCAATAAATATATTTGATCCGGGAATCATTTTAAAGTATAATTCCCTGTTTATCAGATATTCGTACGTTGTTTTTTACGCGACAACTATTTAATTCTCATTTGAAATTTCCTATCGTTTTGCTTACTTTGCTTTACACCCTACCAGTCACTTTTCCCCTTAATCACTTCTTCTTGGGCTCGAAGCACTTTCATTTTCGCCTTTGTTTACATTCAGTGAAAATGAGAGGATATTGAAGTGTACTTTGAAAGTTTAGGAAAACGAGTTCGTTATTATTCCAAGGACGCATAGCTCTCCGTTCCTTCCACCGTTAAGGTATTGGAGACTGAGATAGTCGTGTTTTCTCTAACCTCCGAGTCTATGCTGAGGTTCAATTCCCTTTCATTTTCGTAAACAAGCATGGTAAACAGTACATTTATTACTATCCTCATATCTCACTCTGTCTGTTCATCAACCATTCATTGGCTTTTAACCTAATATCGCTCAATCATCATTTGCAACACGCTTAATAATACAAAAATGCTGCTGAAAACTCGCAAATCAATGTACACGGACTATACGTTCTAAGCTTTTCGTTAGATTACGCAATTACGCATTATTACAACGCGCAAAATGAGGCTGACCAGGTTTCCTATGCGTATATATGCCGGGTTCATACCGGATATCTTACCTTGATCTTTCACTTTATACAATACAATTCGAATCAAATAATTAACTAATATCCCCTTGAGTAGAAATTCTTCTGTTGCCTTTTGTAAGTCGTAAAATTCCCAAAAAGGAGTTCATTTTTCTTTGTCTCTTACTTATTATCGTCATGCGCTATATGTATTTTAAAATTCATAAGTAGGAAATTCTTTAGATTAGGGACAATTTCGTAATTTCAGTGATTTTCATTAGTAGACATGTTTTGGTTAGGAGCCATCTTTCATAAAATCTGCCATACAAAATTTACACCTTAAAATTAGAGCGACAGCATATTCATGCTAAGACACTGTTCTCTCTCACACAAATTACCATTAGAATGTATGGTGCAAATTTTCTTCTTCGTAATGATGTATTTTCACTAACGACTCCCATCTAATTCTCTTCTGCTTCCATTCGATTAAAATATTTTCCGCGAAATTTTGTCTAGCTGATTTAAATGACATAGCGTTTGTTGGAAGCTATGTGTATATATATTTATTATACATATATTCATGTGTATAGTTCTCTTCGTTCTCGACACAGTGATATTCTAGCTTCAAGTTAGAATGTGGAACAATGAATGTGTGAAGCAAAAAATGGTAACTTCAAACGTGAAATACTTAAAGTTGTATTCCATTCCAAACTGACCTATAAGTAAAAACGTACTACAATGCTACTAATTTCACTATTGAATGTATTAATGAGTTTTTCTCTTTTATTGCAGGAAAATTCAGCATTCAACTCCTGAATTGGTCGTGAGTACTCAGTTTCTTTTCATTAAGATGATTAAATAATTAAGATCATCAAGCTACCCTTTACTTAAGAGGATATTCAAGCAAGTAGAGTGCCTTTAATAGTAGTTGCCTTTTTTAACCTTGCGCCTAAAATTAAATTTTCCTGATTGAATTATCCTCTTCATTTTAAAAAGACAAGAATTTAACCATCAAATTTAACATTATATTTTACGTTCAACAAGTTTTTATCTCTGAATCTGAACGGTGCATCATTGCAGCTGGATCAAAATTAAATGCAGTAGTATGTTTGTTAACCGTTGGCAGTAGTATTCTTAAGGAATGCACAATAAATCTACTAACCACCTGCTCTGTAGGGGGCGTGGGGAAGGCATTCTCTACAAACCTAGCCTACTTGTGGGCCTACAGACTCAGGCATCTTTTCCAGTTGCCCTTCTTTCACCTTCTTCTGCAGGGGTGAGGTAACTAAGCACTCACTTCTCACCTGCTCGTTCTTTCTGTCTATGAGGTCGGAGCTTGTCCTTGAAGTTGTGGCAGAGGGCCCTCTAGGCATAGAGGTGAACCTCCTAGCACGTCACAACGGCCTGGAGGGTCCACTTCTTAGGGTTTTATAGGTTGTCCCCCCAATCCCCCCTTTCCCTCCCTCATCGGCTGAGTCATCGGAGCACCTTTAGCGATGGTGTGCCGCAACCAGGAGTAAGTTTTTGTATTGGTTAAAGCAGACAGCCGTCTGTCAGGAGAACTAGGAGAAATCTGGAAACGTTAGAAAGATGAAAGAAATGTTAGCGGTCAGGATTACAATTATAATTTTGTGGTTTTAATTTATTTATTCTGCTGCATTTATGATTTTTTTCAAATTCATTCAGGGCAGGGAGTTCTTTAAATAATAATAATTAGAATATTAATTATATAATTAGAATATTATTAGAATTAAAATATTAACAACTTTTTATTTCTCAACCTGAATTGAACGGTGCATTATTGCAGCTGGGTCAAAATTAAATCCTGCAGTACGTTTGTCAACCGCTGGCAGAAGTATTCTTAAGAAGTGCACAATACATGTAATAACCACCTGCTCTGTAGGTAGTAGACTCCCAGAGAGTGATACTGATTAGCAGAACTATGATTGAAAAAGTGTTTTAATTTTCGAATATTATAATATACAGGTCATACTATTAAAATGGGATCAATCGGTGATTTTGTTTCTGAACAATGAAAACGCCATTGATAACACGAAGTACTCATTTTTGAAAGCAACGAAAAAATTTACTGCTGGATTTTGAGATGTATCCCTCGATCAAAAGAATTTGATAAAGAAGAGTGGAAGAAGGGCATTTTTTACATCATCCTTAGAAATAATTTCCTAAAAATTTCATCGGAACGAAATCTCTCGGCCGCTTGCCCTTCCTTCTCTTTCTTCTATATATTCTGAGCACTTCTCCAATCCATTCCTGCTTCCCATAATTTCCGGATCTTTTCCTCCCCTTTTACCTGATGCCTCTGCTATCCTTCCTTTTCTCTGCTGAAGTATAGATTGGCTTTTAAAAATATATCAGTCACGTGGGAAAAAGAGGAAGAAGGGCTACCGTGGTGGATTAAGGTAAACATCAACAGTGTATTCATGTAGGAGAAGAGATATATCGGTTTTGAAGTGTTTTCCGCTGGCGAAAGCAAACATTTGTTCGCGTTTCATCTTTCGAAATGATTGAATCTGCGAGACGCTTTCATTCCAAATTTTCGCTTTTGGGAGAGGCTCATCTCGGAGTGATTAAAACGATTTGTGATGTTTTTTCGGCCGCATTCTGTATTATGTGAGCTTAGAGACCTTTTCGGTGAACTTTGAAACGTTGCTCCGTATTATTTTCTGCAGAAATTATTTGCTTTGTATGTAGATGTCGAAACAAAAAGATGATCTATAGCTGGGAAAGTTCCAGATGCTCTTATAAATTAAATTTGATTTCTTTTATTCCCAGTGTTCATCGAGGAATAAAAAATGGAAAACAGAAAAGAATAGTGATGGCTTATTTTACGAAGAATAAAAACATGTTGTGGCTCGGATGAATCAGTTTTCGATATTCATCCAAATATCAGCGAAATTTTAAAAAGGATGTGGAAATCGTAACATCTTTCCTTTCGAGTGGTCATCGTATTATGTTTACACAGGATCGAAGATTAAATAATTAAAGAGCGTTCCTCGATTCTTAGCTTGCCATCTCGATAAGAACTCATATGTAAACATTAGTCATTTTTACGTTATGCCTTCTAGTCATCAACTAACAAGGACTTTAGTATATTGTGATCATTTTAGAGGGCAACTTTTGCTATACTTCTGAGAAAGAGTAGTCGTTTAAATTTAATTATCGTTCATGAAGAATTCCCTAGTGAATGAGAAATCACGAAATTATTATAACTGTTACAAGTTTTGTTTTGAAAACCATTCAAAGTCACTGTTTAAATTCCCTAGGAAAAGGGGTTATAATCCAAAAGAAACTTTCTTCCTATTTTTGATAAAGAAGCTCTATCCTGGAGAACATTCAACGTTAAACTTTTTAAGAGAGTTAAAGGCACAAAAGTATTTGCTTCAAATGCCGGTACTCGCAGCATAGAAGAGATAATTTTCAGAAGAAATGCGATTATATAAAAATGATAAAAAAATTATTGGAAACTTTCGAGCTTTTGACCTGATTTCTACTTCATGGATGCTTTCATACTAAGAGGTGTCACGTACATACCTAATTCGAGAATCTTCCTTTTTCGACCCATCGCGAAATTTGCTTTATGCGTTTATTTTTGCAGGACTCGTGAGATATCCTCCTGTTTTGAAAGCTTTCCCTTCTAACTCTGTTTCTTTTCCCCGCACCTTAATCCCTCGTGTAAATTTTTCCTGGTGTTTAAGCTCGAGAATTTATGTATAAGCGCCAAAACCACAGTCGTTTGTTCCTTACTAAAACGCTGAGGAGAAATTTAATGATTTTAATTAATCATGAAACCAAATTTCAGCCATTTTCGTCGGCAATCATCCATTACGGAAGTGTAGATGATTTCTACGGTGGAATTCAAACAAGACAAAAAGCAAAATTTTCTAGTCCCACTCGCAGATTCCGCAGCACATTATTCGTGATTTGGAATGATTTACGATATTCGAAGCTTATTTCAGATTGATGTAGATTACTTATCTCCATATACAAGATCTGGTTCTTTGCAAAGATAACTCCAGTTATAAATTTCTTTCATTTCTCCACAATCTCACGATTCTCATCTCCGACTTGCGCTTTCAATTCCGCACCTCTTTTTAATCTTTCTTTTCATTCTCTTTCTCCGAACATCTATCACGCTGCTCTTTTTCTCATCTCGCGCTGACATTCTTCTCTGCTCATCTTTGATTTTTCCATTTCATTTTCATCTCATTCCAAACTGGAATCCGATGTTTCCCTCTTTTCCTGGTTCGCTCTTCTTCTTCAATCCGAACACAAAATACATATTTCTTTCTCTTTCGTCTTAAGGTAATGCGTATGCTGCATACGCACACACTGTACCAATTCCTATCACGCATACTTGCTTCCCATTTTCACCTTTCTCTTTTCCTTTCTGTGCCGCATTTTCAGCCTCTCCTATTCTCTTTCCGTACGGTATATAAATTTCCCTCATTTTCTACTTCAGACTTCTTTCGACTCTATTTTTATGCACGTTTCGAATTCATTAGTGCTTTATTTTTAGATTCTTAGAAGAAAAAGGATTTTTTTATATAAGTTAGCCTGGTCTCATTCCTGAATACTACTACTTCCGGGTGACTGTTTCATTGCCATGTATTAATAAGGTATTATTAGAAGGGGAAGAGCTGGAAAGGATGAAGTTCTCCGTGTGCTTTGGTATATTATATAGAGTGAGAGATGCACTGGAGTGATTAGAGTTAAGATACCAGATAGAAACAAAGTTTTAATAACACGAATTTAGTGCCTTTACGAGGGATACCGAGAAAGATATTTGGGAAATATTAGACAAAGGCTTGGATTTATTGTCTAATCACTGTAGCGATATGTGGACAAAGAGGAAGTAGACCATTAATATATGGGAAAGTTTAAATGTTAGCTTTATTCTGAAGTAGAAAAATCATTGAAATGATTAATATTCGACTGTTCAGATGAATACTTGAAGGGGTGTCATCTCTTTTACTAACGTAAATATTTACTATTAATTTGTGTAACACAAATGCAGTAAACACGCTAAAGACGCTATTCCTCTTAAAGATTGATTTCATTCCGGTCCCGAGCAGCATTACTACGCTACCTGGTTTTTGACGCTATACCGCTTAAGCCGCGGTTTTCGCTTGATTCCTTAAAAGGCATCTTAACCAGGTTTTACTGTATATAGTTGTATTATTATAGATAGATTTCCAATTTTCACGATGCATGGTCAATATCATAGTCCCACCGGAAAGGATAACCGTCACCCACTTGAATAATTTTCGCTTGGTCCCCCAAAGAACCTGTTAACCGGGTTTCATGTATATTTCTATTTTACAACTTACAAAATGTCCAAATCTCTTAATTTTTAATTTGATTCTACTGACATATAAAGTAGTAGAAGACATTTTTTCTGAAGATGAGCTGATAAATCCGCTATATTCAAATGGACCCTTTCAACAAAATTTTAAGGAAAATGGAGATATGTAAACTTTCAGTACAAAAATCTCGCACTTCAGTATATTAAACAATTCAAATCGTCTATTTCTCTTCTTCTTTTGTCACATTCTTTGTGTCACTCGCAATTTTTCAGCCAAACTCTTTATATCTTGCTAGATGCCTGTAAATAATAACTTAATTTCGTCTCCTTCCATGATTTTCATGTCGTAGAAGTTCTCCTCCTATTTATATCAATTTTTTTGTCTTATTAATCAACATAGAACAGTTATTTGCCGAATAAACCTCGATGGAGTTTAGTCATTTCGTCACAGCACAAATCCCAGCGGTGGCCTTGCCTTTTTGCAATCGATCATCATATTTACTTCAGGGATTCACGACCGTATTGTTATTCCTCTTCATTTTGCAATTTTTTCTGTTCTTTATTTAACTGTTTATTCTGTGTGTATTCCTTTCCTTCTATATTCTTATTTTTTCAAGTAAAGGCCATTTTGCTAAAGTTTTGTTGATACCTTTTGAAATTCATCCTTTTCCTTTCTTTTTCTTCTATGCATTTATTATCCCTTCTCCTCCACAATATCTATCTTTATGCGTCTCCTACCTCCCCTATCATTATCCTTTCTCCTTCAGCCCTTATACTCTCCTCCACCCCTTGAATACCCATGCCTTCTGCCCATTTTTCTCCTCTACTTCCCTTGAATGTTAACACGCTCTTCTCGATTATTTCTCTCAAATGGGGGCGTTTTCTCGCCATCCTCGAAATCCTAACTCTTTTCTCCATTTCCCAGTTCCATTCAATTCCTGCACCTTACATTACAACTCGTCATTCCTAAATTACCCCTCACTGAGTTCTCTACTTCTCTCCCTCCAAGTTTCTCTTTCTTTCTCTTCACTTGAGTCGTAATCCCAATTAGCTCCGTCTCTCTAATTCAAAATCCCTTTTTCCCCCTTCTTGTGCTTCTCCTGCGTTTCTTTTCTTTGGGCACATCGCCTTTCTCGAACTCGCATTCCTCTTCGCTCCCCTTCTCCTCAACCTGCATTTCTTTGCCATCTCCTGATTCTCCACGTTCAGAACAATCTGACTCTCTTGCTTACCGTATTTTCCCCAATCTGAGGTGCACTTTTTTTAGCGTTTCAGAGCTTTCGAAAATTGGGTGCGACTTAGATTCGCTACGTAAAATGCATCACTGTAAACCAGGGAGTAAACAAAGAAGAATTACTTTCACTGTAACGTTTAAAGGTTTCTCTGAGCTAGCTAACGTCCTTTTCATAAGTAATCTTCAACGCTCATATGATTCTTCATCAGTTCCTCGATTTCGATGTTCTTTAAAATAAATAAAGTAAATCCTTCATATTGCTCCTTGCTTTATTAAAGGAGTATCAAAAGACTATTTACTAGTAAGAAACAATCCTTTCTCAAAAACGTAAAACTGCAATTACCGGTGACACCGGTACATGTATGAAGCTTCCGCAAAACAATGTACCAGGGCGAATATCATGCGTTTTACAATCAATCACTTTACGATAAAGTCGTCTACATATAACCACACCTTACATGCGTTATTACTTTTCCTCTACATCACTTCCGAAAATTGAGTGCGTCTCAGATCCGAGAATATACGGTATTTCGCCTTTCATTTCTTCTCAGCCGTCTTCCGTGTTACTCTTTTTCCTTGTATGTGATTCCGGCATTTAGAAATATTTCATGCCGCCAGTGGCTGCTGATTTTTATCTATATAAGAATGAATAAGCGAATGCAATTTCGTATTTCAAAGAATAATGAAACTGACACTTTATGGGCATTATTCTTTACAATATATAGACCGAATTATTAGATTCTAGTATTTTATTCGTTAATTTATGAAAATGTCCTGATTGATTTGAAAAGTTGATTCAAAGACTCCATTTTCTGCAATGTGTAATATAGTTGAAGGCTTGGAAAAGAGAAAAACTCTGATTATATAACAGTCAAAGCATAGAAAAGGAAGATAGCGGCACTCACATAGATGGTATAACAATAAGAAGCGTATGACAGAGATTTCCGTTGTCACCTTACCTCATTAACCCTCACCTAGACTAGACGACACCGTCAATCAATATTAGAAATCAATGAGCAAAACAATTCAATTCATTTGATCATCAGATTGCATTGCATTGATAGTAGGATCAGAAACTGTTCGGTATATTCATGAGATTAATATTACCTCACTACACTACAGTTTAGAACGAATATCGAGCAAACAAAATTTAAGGTAGTGGATATTATTATTATTGGACCCTTTATTGGCGAGATTAGTGGACTTCTTTCCCACCAAATCTGTATGTTTTTAATACGTGAATATTTATCATAAAAAAGGGAAGAAACAAAAAATATTTAATTTGTATGAAAACATCTCCAAAACGGAATGTTGATAGAAAAAAGTCGCCTTGCGGGAAAGTATCAGCACAGAAAGGGGGTGAAAATCCGCGAACGCGCATAGAAGAAAAATTAACATTTAATATAAAAATAAAGCATTAAAAAAATGGAAAATGTATGTATAATTAATCTGCTGATAGGGTTTGTCAGTATTGGCCGATGTATGATCAATATTGTAGTAGCATTAGTTTAGGCTGAGTAGAGCTTAAAATGAAATATGAAAGAGCAGATAGAAATAGGATACTTGAACAGAAAATGAAATACATCTCGTACATAAAGAAAAGATTAACTTGGCAAATAGTAATTGATATTCGCGTTATACTGCAAAGAAAGATGATAAATGCTTCTCAGACATCTACAAAATAATTAGTTTTGCATAGTAAACATCAAATTAAGGAAAGCTTCATAAGTATGTACCAAGGCCAAAAACGAATTCGTAAATTAAGTGTGAGAAGCGTACTCTTTTATAAGCCGGAGACGATCTTTGCCGTCAATGTTGAAATGAGATCATTTAATGAAATGAAGAGGATGGGAGTGAAGTGCATGTTTTAGCTGCAGTGACAATACTTGCCTTTAGGAGATGAATGAATGTGAAAATACCAACATACCATTCCATGAGGATTTTTAAAGACCTTCTCGTCAGCTTTGAATTCGCATTAATCGATGAATCGATTTCTTTCCTTTTTCCTCTTATAATTCGCGAAACATTCCTTTCCCCTTACATGTCCGATTCCATTACTTCAGCTTGGGCTTCATCCTCGATTCTTCTTTGTACGCCAAGGGTCACAGATTATACAGACGTCTGTCATATTTCCGTCTCTATTAGAAGTGGTATCCTCGACCGGATCTCCGTTTTACAGAATTCCACTGCGTTTTATTTAAGTCGATCTCTGTTTGGAGATCAAAGATCACCTCCCCAAGGCTCCTTTTTCCTTCGAAATCCTGTTCAAAATATCAATTTTTTCCTTTGTGGCATGCTCGTATTCGGCACTCATTTCCCGGAAGGCTTTTATCGTATGGGATTTTATTTTTTCGCGATCGAAGAATATTTAGGGAGAATGGATGAATGGTCAGAGAAAAAAGGAATTCGGGGAGAAGAAAAATTGAAATGTAGTCCCCTAAATATTAGGGCGTTCTTCCGAAATTGCGTGGGCTTTTAAATGAAATGGCTATTCACCGTATATTCCCGTGTGCTCGTACTTAATTACATCAGACATTCTTTGCGTTTTTATCCGAAAAATGCAAGAAATTAATTTCTTGAGTGCTCGTGCTTTGGAGACGTACGTTTGTATGTGGACGAATTTATTAAAAAAATGTACGTTTCAACTTATTTGGGGAAAAATTGAACGAGATAAGTGGGATGCTTGAGTTAAGTATCTTCAGGAGAAATATGTATCCTGCAAGTCGCCTTTCTGCGTATGGCTGGGGTGAATGTACCATGACTCTACTTCTCTTATCGATTAGTTTTGCGTACCGATTGCGTTAGAATTGAATTTTTGAAGGGACTAGTTCTAACATCTATTTTTGTTCAATCAAAAATTTATTTTTGATTTCTCTCTCAATAACAAAACGGTGTATGTAAAAGATAGGACGCATTATATCGGCATTATCTTACAAGAACGTACTTTTCCAAATTTTTTTAAGTAAATTAATACATAATTTTCTCTCTTCTGATAATGTCAATCCTTCGTTTGAAGCGCAACATATACTTTACCCTTATACATATAAGCATAGGGGTAACGCTCATATACTCACGTGGATTTGTCATAGCAACTCTTGACAAAATATATTGCTTTTCGCTGTACCTTTTCTAATTCAAGAATATAAGACTTGTCTGCAGGGTCGAATACGTTACATGTATACTCAAATTAAGGCCTAACTAGTGCAAAGTATCATCGCTGGCGGACATTTTCGTACCCTACCGACTCCTATCGACTGTTCTTTACAAAGATTACCGATGAAGGCTTCTCTTGTAAAATACTTCTAAGTGTTATTAAAGATGGTTTCACTGATTTTACTGTAATTTTATTTTCCTCCGAGGTTATAAGAAAAATCATTGGGGATAGATTTTCTTACGAAGAAGTCAACTACAGAACATTTGTCTACATTAAGCTCTAATTTTCAATTTCGTAATTCTATCTAAATCATTCGACAGATTTAATCGTGTCTACTTACTATTTTTGAGCTCTGAAATTCCCTACCTATCGTCTTATCTTTCATTTCTTAAAAACGTAACCCTCTCTTTTTAGCAATCCTTCATTATAATATTTACTTTCCAGTCTTTTCCTTTGCATCACACCTTCAATAATTTTCTTTATCAACCCGTCCTCTCCCCTTCTCCTCACTCATCTGTCACACTTTATTTCTTCAATCGAAGCCCTTTCCTCTTTCATCATTCCCAGCACTTCCTAATTTGTTTTGCTATCAACTCAGCTCACATAAGATGTGCTAAAATGGTAAATCAATTACAAACGCCCGTGGAGACAACTAATAACGCCTTTACGTAGGATATTAGGGGAATAATTTGAGCAGTCGGCTAAAAATGAAAACAATGGCATCAACTTCTTAAGGGATTAACTCCACTGAAATTTTTTTAAAGTGAGTCTACTCGCCAGTTTCGGAGAATTTAATAGTTTTTAAGGAATTCAATTTGATGTCTCTATCAATTAACATTCAGCTAGTGAGCGTGATATCTTCTTCGGGCGATGTCACCTGGTTTAAGGGAGTCTTATCGCAGCGGATCCAAACTTAAGATCCTAAATCCGTAGCGTCCGACGTCCTCTGCGATAATAGCAAGTGATATGAGAGACCTTCTGCCAACGCTAATCGAATTTATTAACGCCCCAGAAAAACATGAAATTTTCAATACTCTTGATATTAACGGCTATACAGTTGCTGAAGTGTAAAAGTTATTTCAATATTATTGAATTTACTTTATTTAGCAGTAATTATAATTTAACCGTTTAAACTGGGTATACGTATATAACTTGTATATAATTTGTATAAATAATTGAATCATTACTCGTAATTGAAATCTCTATTGCTATAAAAACCCAGATACATAACTTACACGAAAGGATATTAAAAATATATATTGAGACCTCCTAAATTTATCATTGATATTCAATTAAGTGATTTGAACTTTACTAATTAATATTCAATATTAATGTAACTTCAAATTTAATTAACTTAATGGCTACATTAATTTAATTTACATACAATCCAGGGATTTCAGGGCTTTTATTTTGATTTTTTCCAATACATAAATTTATGAAATTCGGAAGTAAATCCTCTTTCACGCAATTCTTGCAATATGTATTTTAAGCTAAATATTCATATTCATGATTTAGACGTTGCTTCATGGAACTTTAAGATCATATAATCCTTCATTAAACGGTAAAAAATTGAAGTTAGGTTTCTAAATAAACTTGTGTAAACATTAACACGCTGCTTTTACTTTAACCTGAATAATACGATCTGATAATTATTAAAAATGGTCTGAATATTCGAAGTAAACCTCCACTTGAGTTGTAAAATCAGAATTTTAATTTTAATTTCCAATGCCCTTATTCCTTCAGGTATTTTTTGGTCGTTTTGTACAATAGCAAAATATAAAATAATACAATACTACTACCATGATATTAATACATTTTTTTCTTGTTAGTTTGTATTTTCAGTTTGAATTTTGATTCATCTTCTTTGCTTATCATTGTTGCGGATGTTGATCCTTGCCAATATTCAGTTGTGAAAGAAATTAATTTTATGCATAACTTTCTTTTGATAGCATAGATACCCTGAAGTCCGGCCAAAATTTGAACCACGGCTATTATATTATTATTAATTAATACTTGTTATATGATGGCTTAAATTAAAGTGTGGTAAATTAAACCCTGAATATCTCACATAATAAATAATATTGATTATAAATTATAATTAATCCCGATAGTTAATTACTAAATTCAAGCAGTGTGTGCGGTTTTCATGGATTTATCTTTTAATTTTTATTATCTTTTATTTATAGCTGCCTAAATTGTTAATTAGTGTATTTTGTGTAATATTGCGTTTAATGGACGGGGTTTTTAAATAGTATTGTTCAGTAGTTGTATACGAATAAATTTTTAATATTGCTAAATTATTAATAGTATTGTTGTGGTGTAAATTTACGTCGCCACCTGGCCCAGGGATTAGCTACGGCGATATTCTATAAAATAATAATATTTATACATATATGAAATATTTTAGTGAAAGTGCCTAAATATCTTTTTCTACAAATCCAATGGACTCCACTAATTGGCCCTCCAACTCTTCCGATGATTTTCCTCTTCTTTGATTCTCTAATCTCTTCGTATTCGTGATCCGAAAGCGCCCCTTGTCTTCTTCTCCTCCCTTTTAATCCTCCCCTCCACACATTCCCCGAACCCTAACGCCTTTTATTTTCACTTTACACGCCCACGACCCTAATTGCCTCGCCGACATCAATCAACCATTCCTGCGGCCCCGCCCCCTCCGCCGCCCCTCTAACTTAACCACGGAACAGATCTATCAATTTATCAATCTTCCGACTGCGCTACGTCACAACGCCTCTCTTCTTATCAACATCAACTTGTCTTCTTGCCTCATCATCTAAGCGCCTTGGTTTATTTTGAATTTCCTCATCTTTATGCAAGCCTGCCTTATTGTCCTCTTACGGCCACCGTTCGCCCGGATTATAACCGCGTAAACAGTGAAGCCGGAATGTGATGAAAGTTTTGGCTCGCGAGGTACTCGTTAACGGTTTTGAGGTTCATCGAGAGCTACTAAATTGGCTGCGGGGAGGAAGTGATTAGAGATCCGACGGTTGATGGAAACTTAGTTTCTACATTATTTGGACATTAAAGACTTCTTTGCTTATAGACTGAAAGGAATTGGCTCCCCATAAGTTGGTTGTTTTTAGTTTAGGCATCATTAAGTTACGACATTTATTAGCAGTTCAGCTCGTTCCCTATTGGCAATAAAAGGGTTAAATCGACACAAAAACAATTATCATTAAATATATTGATTACCTTGTTATAATAATGCTACAAATAATACCCTCTTTTATGAAAAATTATGAAATGAAAAGAAAACATATATATAAAAAAATAAATTTAACGCAGATAAAAACTATATTCGTTTAAAATTTAATTTGGAGGAGATTAGTTTGCGGGTTATTATTTAGTGGTGGAAATGTAAGTAAGTGATTTATCAAGTTCCCAATGCAATCTTAACTATTTGATGGGTTTTCATTTAGAATATACAGAAAGAAGTCGATGAATAGCTCTGAAATGAGTCACACGCTTTCCTATTATCAGTGATTTAATTAGCTGAACACCCAAGGAAGAAATACATCCACTTAATTTCAGTTTTTCTTATTAGAATATTTTGCGGGTACCTGTATCATGTGTTTATGAAATCGCACTATCATACACTTAGATATCGGTTTGTATTCAGCTCGAATAATCTTTGCCCTGATTATGTAGACTGCTGAATTCACACATTTTTTCTAATAAGTCGTTGATGTAGATAAATCATCCGAAATAATTTCATTGAATCTTTCTCTTCCCTCCTGAAATCCTCAAAATGTCCATTCATCATAGACGTCATGAATAAATTACCAAATAAAAATTAATAATAATGCTTCGATATACACATTAAAATCTCCTATTTATATAATTCTGAAAGTTAATTGTCATTAGATGCTGTTGTTAATTCTTTATTGAAGCATAAAATGATTAATTCATAATAGAACTCAATCACTAATGTGTTTCGTTGCAACGCGTAACATATTATTGAATCTCCGAACTAATTAGAGGGTAAAGAAAGTGAAATTACTCAAATTAATCGACCGATTGAAGTAATATATACTTGAATATTAATTTTCAAAGGAAATGGTGTGATTAATATAATATACAGGCATTATAAAGTTTAGTAATACCGATTTCTAACCTTAATAAAATTATATGGGAATGTCATACTTTACTATAATTAAATTAAGCGATATTAATTAAATGCTGATACGGAATCTCTAATTTACACCTTTGTTTGTTTCTGTAATCGTAAGAGAGGTTTCATTCGAAATTGATGATCAATACATGGAACTCGATAGGTTTCAGCGAACCTTGTCATCATCAAGTACAGGCAGCCATTACCGCAGTTAATGGATGATAGAAGTAGGAGAAGGTAATACAGAGAGAGGTCACTAATTGAACTAGATTAGTTCCTCAATGCATAATTAAAAGACGATCATACTATGTTTGTGTCGGTGAAGGAAGCTTAATTTTTCCCCCGTGTTTAATATATTTTTATACTTAACGCAGCTGTTATGTGAATTTATTCTTATAATCAACATCAAAATTCTTATTCAGATTAAAATCTAACACTACCTTAGGGTATAACGACAAAAGAGAACAAAGTATAAGTTTTTCTACAATTAAATATATAAATTATGTTATGCCAGAAATCGTTCAATTAAAATTCAGAAAAGTTACTATAGTATGAAGTATAATACGGAATTAATACTTCCCGAAGGTATATGTTATTTTGATTCTTCAAATATTTATATCTTGGAATTTATTACTATTATTTTCTAAGTAGTATGATAGTGAAGTAGTGATATTTATAAAATAAAATTATCAAGAAACACTCTTTTAAATAAATTGATTTCCCTGATATTTGATGGAATGTTTCAATTCACAAATTTTTAGAGAATTAGACGTTTTAGGTTTTAAATTATTTTAAAATTAGCCAAAGAAAAAATTAAGTTTTTGTTAATAGAAGTATGTATTTTTTTAATCCTCCACTCAGAATTTTAACCCTCTACAGAATTGACCAGATTTCACTTCTACATTTCCTCCGCTGTAACGTTGTCACTGCAAACACACTCGCTCCCTTCTCTTTAATTCACCGACGCCTTGTTCCATTCTTTTCGGAGATCACATCTCAATCCGCGCGATTTTCTCCTCTCTTTTCCGAGTGTTTATCGCCGTTCTGCCAAATCTGCAAGTTTCTTCAGAGAGCTTCGGAATCATGCGATGAAATTAAGCATGTGTCTGTACTGCGTACTCCAATCACGCCACGAGTTAACTGTCTCTTTCACTCAAATCTGGAATCCCGCCCTTTTGGCGTCACACTCGAATAGCTTCTTTTTCCACCTTCCATTTCCTCTCCGAGAGCCCTTCCTTCTAAAACTACATCCTTGCTTTATACCTTTCCCCTTCAATTTCCTCCCACATTTCCTGCGCAATTTTCATCCACCCTCATAATCTTCTCTCTCTCACCCTCCCACTTCACCGCATTTTTCTCTCCTCGTACTCGCTGCATCTCATCTCCTCTTTTTATTCCCCCTTTATTTCCAGTTGTTGGGAACTTCAATTCTTTTTCATCCGGGCAAACGCATCGGTTAGGCGAATTCCTTCGTGATTCGATCTCTCCATGCACTCCCCGTGCATTTTTCGCGTTCCGGATTACTTTTTGTTTCATCTCCTCGTTGTTAATTGATTAGTGTCTACCGTTTTCATTTTTACGAAGGGAATGCATTCCCGACCGGGCGTATTTTTTTCCTCCCGGTCCCTGCTAAATTAAAAACTTGGGCCATTCAAATATTTCGTCGATGCCGGGAGGTTGCGAGTTTGAAGAATGATAAGATTTCGGAAGGGGAATTTTCGCAATATGAAGGCCCTTATTCCGCTGGGGAAGAAAACATTCCGCCGACGCTAATTCCTCTTGTTCTCCTCTTTTTTCCTGCCCTTCTCTGCCCTTCATTCTTCAACTCCCACCTCTCTCTCTCTCTTCCCTTCTCGATTGAGATTCGAGGGAAGATTGCCTCGCCACTAAACTCCCTAACAAAGGCGATTATCTCGCTCCTTACGTCTGGCCAACTTTCTTCATTCCAACATTTTAGTCTTTTTCAATCTCGACCTTCCGCCGCCGTATCGCCATCCCTCACTCAATTTCCGAACCATTGTTAAATGGAGTCATCCTTCAATGGCCATCTATATTCACTTGTTTGAACGCTCCGCCAGGTGGACCTTCTTATGAGAAGAATTGACTTTCGAAGGGAAAAGATTTTAGGTGATTTTCGGTGACATAAAGGTTTTCGCTTTGAAAAGAACCAAGGAAAATGGGACATAAAAAACGCCTGACAGGGTTAGGACTCGAATTAATATTTTCTATATTCTTGATCCATATATTTTCTACATCTATCTAACGATTTAGTAACGATTCAAAAGTGGTGCAAAAATAGGAACTAGATCTCAATCTGAGAATATACTCCATAGTTAATTTCTTCGAAAAGAATGAATTGCATCATAATCTCCCATACTTAATAAATGGAATAATCATAAATGTAGCCGAAACAGTTAAATATGTTGGGATAACTCTTACCAATAACTTAAATTGGAGCACTCACATCCGTAAAATCTGCGGTAAAGCAAGTAAAAAGCTCGGATTTATAAAGCGTATTGTCGGTAGATGCGATGAGAAAGTTAGAGAGCGACGTTATTTCTCAGGTCCATTTCATTGTCAGACCCCATCTTAAATCCGCGGCAAGTATATGGGACCCAGCGGATGAAATGGGTACCCATGAACTCGAGAAAGTTCAGCGCAAAGCGATACGTTTCCTTAAAAAATGCTACTAGAATAAGGTAAGCGTTACGAAGATGCTCTCAGATGCAGGTTGGGAATCATTGAAGGAAAGGAGATTAGAAGCGAGGCTACGATTTCTCGTACGTTTAGAGAAAGCACGTTTTCCGAGGACGTAGTAGATATTATATGACCCCCCTGTTAATTTGGCCGATCCGATAATGTGAACAGAATAATAGAAATAGTCGTTAGAACAAGTCGTTTTCATTCTTTCCGCGAACAATACACGATAGTAATAGGCTAAAAAAAATAGCCCAATCGTTCGGTGTTTACACCCCCTGCCACACGCCGAAAGGCGGCTGGTAGGGTATTTATGTAGATGTAGATATTTCCTTTCCGGGAATGTTTTACCCAATTAAGTTATCTATCCAGAACGGTCTATTACAGAATATACTATTTGTACCTATAATGTTTCCCAATGGTTCTATCTAGATGGCATAATCAGCTAAAGCATCCGCCCGAAAATAAAAAAGATCCGGGTTCGAGTCCCGGTCCTCTCAGACTCATTTCACGGCCCTTTTTCCTTGCGAAGAATTGATGGAAAAATTTTCCTTACAGTAACATTTCCCAGTGTGACTTCTTAATTTTGAGTTTTTCTTGGAAATTTGTGGATTTTCTCACGTTACGCTTAGCTTCCGCTTTATGCCGTTCTCGGTGTATTATTCAAAACTCCCGGATGTCGATTGATCACTGCGAACGAAGTATGATGAATTCTGGAATAACAGTAATACCAAATAAAACTGCCACCTCGCGTTTTTTATCTGGTGTTCAACTAAAGAAAATATCCATTTGATTAATTCATTCTTGTGAGAAATGCCTGAAATAATTATGGAAGGAATGCGGTAGATGAGATGGGTTCCTAGCAATTCGTCATAATTCACAGATGAGATAAGGCCTAAATTATAGAGAGAATTGTCACTATTTTTCATTCTCTTTTCTTGACAAAACTCTCAGATTATCAACTGTGCTGATTGATTATTTTTTCCTACATTTATCGTGCGCATTCTTTTATCATAGAAAATTATCAACGAAGTTTCCAAACGTTTTAAAGGGAAGACCCGTATAGGTATATAAAATATTTGAATGAAACCTGAAGGGAGAAGTATGTTTTCCTTAAAATTACGACTAACAAGAACAATAAGAATATATCAAGGATATTTCAATTGTTCTGGAAACACGGGTGTATGGATGTATAAAATATACGAGATAATTATCATAAGAATTATTATTTTTAACCTTTAAATGTATACCTGTGTTTAGAGCCTCTGGATTGCCAAGTTGGCAACACGTTCGATGAAAGCGGTCCCGGGGTCGATTCCCGGTGTGTTCTCACGTGCAAAATGACTTAGCTGTGGAAGCCCTTTTGAAATAATTATATATAATTATACCTGTCTTTAGACCAAATACGTTCGTGATTCGAAGTTCGAGACCCCTTCTTTAGTCTACAGGCCAAGACTGCTTCTCAGTCACTATTATGAATATTTGTCTTGGAGATAATTTTAATACAAAATACTTGCATCCAATAAATTTATTGCATAACTCGTTACCGCACTTTATTCAGAAAAAGCTCATGCTTAAAAAAATCGTGACCATACAGGCGTAATTCAATTAAAACTTCTAAATGCTTGTATGATATTAAATACGAATATGATAAGTTTCATAATTTTTAAGATTTAGGTAGTGTTTTTGTCATCCTCATAGCCGCTGTGGTCTCGTTTCCTTGTTCAGATCTTTTTGTTCTGGTGTCTTCCTTATCCACGTCACTCCATCTTTCCTTTCAGCTTTCTCATTTCCTTTGAGTATCCTTTCATCTTCTTGTTTATAAATTTACAAAATGGTCATTGTTATCTCACTCCATCAAAGCCTTCCCCTTAGCTTATCTTCCCCTTGCTTTTCTCTACTTGCTTCCTGCTTCCTTACTCTCCTTTTCACTCCTTACTACTCCGATTATTAAAACAGATAGAATCAGAGATGAACCTCTGTTAAAGGTCCACGATGCGTGACAGTCACACAGCTCCAAGAAGGAAAGCTGATTATTGAAATTCTCATTGAGGATAATGGATGTCGAAGTTAACCAGTTATAAAAGGGTAGCTTAAGGATTCTGCGCCGAACTTCTCGTAGTCATGCGAACTCCGGTCACGATTTCAACTGAAATCAGTCGCTTTTAATCATACTTTAATACTGTTCTATCGTAATCATAATTTCATGCCGAACGGCAACTTATGTATTTACTTATATCAATCATAACGGAAGAAAATACTACAGAAAATTGATAGAATTTACCGATAAAAGCAAAATCGCTGCTATAAAATGGGCCCTAACAAACCTTTTTCTTCTTACTTTATGAATACACGAAAGTACGAAGTAAAATAGATTCGATTGGGGTTTCATTGAGTTGATTTTTTATCACTTATAATGTATGAAGAATTTTCCGATTCTCTCACAATAACGATGATGAGAAAGAATGCATCTAGTGACTTATATCAACGATAGAGCTTACTTCAATAGGGTGATAGAAATGAAGATCATATAATAATATGAAAGTGAATTCTAATACTAAGAAAATTATTTTCCTCAGTAAATAATTTTTAGTTAAGTATATTTGATAGATATAACCCCAAGAATTGGAAATAAATTAATATGTTTGCCTGTCGATAGATGAAAAATGAAGTAGATAAAAGTTTATTAAACGCCTAAAATTCGCATTATAAAAAGAATATCCGATTAGATTTTAAATAAATAACATGACGTTTGTCTCTTATCACTAAAATGTCATGTTATTTTTATACATAATTAAATCGAGTATTTAATGTTATAAGTATAAGGTAGAGGGTCTACTATTCAGAGTATTCTAGATCGAGAGCTATATTTTGCTAAAACAGAAAAAAACCACTAGAAGAAGAGAAAAAGATACTAAATCTAGGGACAAAATCACCGAATCCGAAATTATGCTGTTAAGCAGCTTTTAATATATCTCTGAAAAATGTTAAACATGCCAATACCTAGCAATTTTGATGCTTAAAATATGATTTCCACATATATCACAAAGCTTTAAACTCGGATTTGGGGTCGAAGTGAGATAACATCGCATAAACATTGCTCGGAATCGGTGATACGGGTTGGCGAATGATTAATCCATTCAGATGAAAATAAATGAAAAAGGTTTTTTGCAGAATCGTATTCCAATCCAATCAATCGGTCAAAAATTGATGCCTCGTTATTTAATTTTTTAACGGTGAAATTATTTTTTTTATGAAAATCCAATGTAATGTCACTTTTAAATTTAAGGCTAAAACCGCGATTTGTTCAATTTTGGGGAATTTCTAAAACCGCTCTGATAGTTCTTTTGACTGCTGTATTACCTGGCTTTTCGTGTAAAATCCTTTGAAATTTTAGCAAACATTTTCCATATGCAAACATTTTGAACAACGTTTCTCTATGAAGACGAGAGAAACAGATTTTGAATAAAACAGACTTTTCCTCTGCATCTCAAAAGTTTTCTCAAAAAAAACCCGCGGTGTAGATTTTATTATGAATCGGAGATAGGCATAGAAATATGGTTTTCTGCAAACGGAAACAAATGTGGCAAATTACTCGTAATTAACAAAACATTCTTCAAGAAGACAAATCTGCTTTTTTGTGCCGGAACAAAAGCCATTTATATTTCGAGCATTTTGATCCACTATTAACTCAAGCACCTCTTTAACCTCTGCCTTCTAGAGAGCGCCTGTTCCTCAGTATTAATTATGATTAATTATGCCATTTTTAACTCGGGTAATTTTTATCCTCCAAGCATCATTACAGAGATCAGCTTCTTGAGAAGTTTCATCATTAAAGCAACAGCCAGGTTCTCGTCCAAATAAAGCACCTTCCTACATCTCCTCGAAATGTTTTATTTTATAAACTGAATCAATAAGTTTACGAAGACAAAGGGATTCTTGTTTACTTTTTAATCATTCCTTTTCTAACAGTTTCGCGAGGAAACAAAGCAACTTCATTACAAGGCGGTATCCTTTCTAGTGAAATGAATTACTGCTTCTGAAATGTATCTTTCCATTATGAGGCCTCCAGCTAACTCTGCATTAAGCATTCCGAGAGGAAGTAACAGCGGAGAGAAAGAAAGGAGCAAGCTACTCCGAAGAATTGCAAATTGCGCTAAATATGCGAAATGAGTAGATGTTTTGTTTAGAAGTCTGAAAGTCCGTATGCTCCGTTGTGTTTACGCGCGGTCAACTAGAATCTTGCTTAATTACTACACTTCTGGCAATTTGGTAAGCTAGACTTTGTCAACAAATCCAAGGTAGCGTTTCTCAAAGGGATTTTTCCGTTTTGTACGAGATATTCCGCTTGTTTGATTGTTTATTCGTGTACCCTTAAGACGGAATTTCCTCATCGACCCTTAGCTGTTTTCGGGTTTGCGATATCGTACTCGCCAATGGCCCACGTAAGTGGCGCTACTCAAATTAATTACTAGTCAACCATGATTTCTCCGCGAGGGATTGAACTTTAGTGCATAATTTTAGTAATATTAGAGCTTTGCATTCATAATTTCAGTTTCCTATTCCACGATTTTCCAAGTCTTCATTCCTGTGTATTAGCAAAACCGTATGACTTTTTTTTTAACTCGATTGTCTCGGAAGTATAAAGCATAACTAACTTCTCCCTCAGCACTTACTCGTGACGCATTTTCTTCTCATTGTTCTTATAGTCGCCTCATAAATGTTGAGTTTAGTTTTCTTGTAGATAATACTCTACCTTGTAATATATTGGGAGCATGGAAAGATTTTCACAAACAAAAATTTTTGTTCATTGTGCTGGTTTTTCATGAATATTCTACACAATTTTCGATTTCTCGGTGACTTTGTTTTACTGTCAAAATTTCGTAGCATTCGCACTTTTATCATACTGTTTTCATAATTGATTTATCTTAGTATATGTCGCGTAAAGATTCGCGTAAACTCATTGTCGGTTATCAAATGCCCCCATGAACTTTTGGGGAAGGGAATACATCTTCTCGTTTCATCTACAAAGTATCACAAAATATATAATTCAGTTGGTTCCGCCTGAAAAGTTGATTTGGATTTAACATAACCTTTTCTCTTTTCGTTTTAATACTCAGGTGAACTAACTTTCTTTTGCGAATGTGAAAACTCTCCGATATAGCGAACGTTTTCTTTTTTTAAATTTTGAAACACATTTTGTGTTAAATTTTCAATTGATAAATGACGAAGAAAAATGCTTAATTATATTCGATATTAATCTGAGTCTCTTTTGATTCTTTGATATATTGAATTATCAGCAAGTTATATGCTCTCTCAATCATGCCTCCGCTTATCTACGGAAAAGTCTTCCTCGTCATAATTCTGCCAAAAGCAGCATTGAATGATTTCCTCGGTAATTTGAATCGTGCAATAATTTTTTCGGGCACATTCCTAGAATTGCTAACTGAATAATAGAATAAAATATCAATGTATGATATTTTGAATTACACAATGCAATTTTTGGGCAAATTCTTGGATTCATTTACAAAAAATGGAATGAAATATCAGTGGAGCAAATAATTCCATCCATACTTTTCTGCGTGCTTAAAATTTCTCCAATCGATAACTCTATACTAACAATATTAATCATTAATAACTTTCAGCTTATGATTATAAGAAATAACTCTGTTTTGTTAACAATATGAAAATGCTATCTGCACTGTGTGGAAACAGATCATGTATTTCATGCATTATCTTATAAATAGAAACAGACTGAAAAATAATTCTGTGTTCTTCAGTGCGAGTTTTCATCGTCCGACATACCCCTACGTTGCAATCTCAGCGAGTCTGTTTTTAGTTCATATTTTACGGATAGGTACACCTCCCGTAGTGTGAAGTGAGCAAAAGGGAATCGAATCAGTGACCACCACCTTCAAAAGCAGCGTCCCAGGTTTATCTACAATCAGGACTCGCACAATTCATGAACATTTTTGGGTCCTCCAAAACCCGGAAGTTTGAAGAGATGACGCTGGAAAACATTTTCGCTCATTTTATTTTTGTAATGAACTCTCCATACTTTCCATCGAGATTTTCTTTTGGAATTTCAAAATTCCAATCCCGATTCAAATTTATATTCAAATTCGCTTCGATTCGCCATCAAATTGTGGAAGCGCATTTCGGAATTGCGCTCTTTGTACCTTTCCTCTGGGAATTCACCAAATTCCGCAGTTTGGAAACGTAATATTCGTCGCAAAATCTCGCGTGATGGATGTTTCCCGATTTTATTTAAGCACCCGCAATACTGTTGCAAAAGCTGTGCAATCCAGGCGATTTTCCAAAAAGCGCAAGTCAATATCAGGCCATAGAATGACCCAGACGCGGCACGGGCTGAAAGCCGCGGTCACTACGAACTTCCAAAGAACGTCCTTCAAACATTCCGCAGCGGCTCAACAGTTTCGTTCTCCGAGTCGGCATGCGCGTATAGTTGTATAACCCACTTTCCAGGATCCCAAGATAATCCCATCCTTCACCCCTCCCTCGTTATCCGAACTTATTCCATTAGTGTGCGGGTTATTCATTCGCGCCAATTGTACGTTTGTCTATTTTTTTCGGCATCGAGTCAAACATCAGCGGTGCTGGGAGGCGAGAGGAAACTAGGCGACCGGTCCGTGTGCATGTACCGCCCCAATGTAGTACTTGCGTATTCCCCTCGCCTTTGCAGCTCTCTAAGAGGATAGAAGAGGGGGAAATGGTGGAGAATGTTGTTTGAAAATTCAGCACCGGCAGATCTCGGATAGGAAACGGGTACGTGGAGGACTCTTTCTATCCTTTTCAAAGCGAAAATTGAAATTTTTTCGTGCTCCCTTTTCGGAGAAACTTTTCCTTACGCGGCATTATCAAAGCGGGAAGCAGTGGCTCTTAACCCTTTATGGTCGCAAGCCACATTCACGTTCCTGGAATAACTCGACCCCCCTGACCTCCGAACATTTCGTACTAGAAAAAATAATGTGCGTTAGTAAAATGTAAAGAGATCAATGCTCGGCACATCATAAAGTGGGGGAAACGTGTTTACCAAAATTGGGACACTAATATTTTAGGCACAACCATTTACCCTATTTCTTCAATCTTCATGAATACTTACGAAGTCCAAATAACTTTCCCTGGCAAAGCATGTGATCACAACATTTACAATTTGTTATCTAAAATAAATTTACAAACATTGTTATTACAATGTTATACTTAAATTTGGTAAAGTTTTCCATCCCTAAAGCCGGTTGGAACTTCATCCCCTCTTCATTAGCTACCAGAAGCATGGAGAGGGGGATACGGTAGTTACAGCAGAATATATAAAGTATTGTTAAAAGTGCTTCAACACATGAGGTCATTTCGCACGTGGGCTTCCGCAGGGAATCGAACCCGGGACCGATTTCACAAGAGTCAAAAGCGCTGCCCACATGGCTATCCGGGAGTCCGTTAAGACTTGCTAGACAAAATGCGAAATCAGGTAGTTAGCCCTTACTTCCCACATCGAGCCAGAATACTACAAGTGTAAAAGGTCCACATAAGTAAAGCACAATGACTCTAAGAGTTATATTTTTGATAATGTCGAGTTTACATTTTTTGTGGCATTCCATAAGAAGATACCTGAATCAACAACATTCTACATAGCTCATACATCAGTAGCTTTCAAACTATCACAGCCATGAGTAACACTTATAACAGTATCACAGCCATGAATAAGGCTAATATATTTTTCCATATCCTGTACAGAGGCACAAATGAAAGATATTCCATTCATGGAGATAGGATAGTACGATAATGAAACACATTAATTATTTACATTTAAATTGTAATAAGAAATTCATACATCCAGCCACATTATTCCTTGTTTTGTGTTTATTGAAAGAAATCTAATGTAGAGTTGTTAATCAAAGGGATTAAAAATCATGAATTGATGTAAGTTTCATGTGCTCTTCTATTTTACGTAATTAGGAAAAGTAGGAATGCCGAGCGTATTCATTTCAACGTGGATACTGCATATCTTTTCTAATTTCACGAAGAAAATAATTTCTATTGAGTGAATTAATTCCATTTCTATGTAAAAACATGTGATATCTAGATTTATATGAAAACTTAATACCAAGTGAATTCAAGGGCTACCAGATAGCCAAGCGGGAA
The DNA here is from genome assembly GCA_036926295.1 of Pachydiplax longipennis. Taxonomy (NCBI): domain Eukaryota; kingdom Metazoa; phylum Arthropoda; class Insecta; order Odonata; family Libellulidae; genus Pachydiplax; species Pachydiplax longipennis. Next base: position 28,362,397 of record JAVFKF010000012.1, read on the forward strand.
ACATGTTCAACTTTGTTAAGGCAGTCGCAGGTCAATGTAATTAAATTAGGATTCAAATCTGAAATGCAAACTAATTAGGCACATTTCATTATTTTGATTCCGGAAAAATTTTATATTTCACTTACACGTGTAGCCTTACTGTCTTTTTTGTTGATTCTTGTATACTGCAATAAATTAATCAACTGCATTCTTTATTTCGCATTTCTTTAATGTAATCAATAATTTAGTTAGTGAAATTACTGCGACAAAATTTAAAAAATCTTAGTCCAATAATCAAGTGAGTAGGCGAGTTAAGTTCTTAGAATGAGAATTACCGCCACGTTTCCTATGAAGAGAGGTATATCTCAGGAAATTAAAAATTGCTTGGATTCAAATCAAGTAGGATCTGCTTATTTAGAAATCTTTATAAGTAAAGATATAGTATACCGTAGAAATGTATGTAAATTATGTTTCTTAATGTAAAATCGTCTCAGCGGATGTAAAAGTCGAGATAAAAATCATAAAAACACGTGAAACTATAGTTTAGCAAAACTCTCATGTCAAATATTGTGGAATTAGAAACAGGAAACAATACTTAGTGGACAGTTTTACCTACTAAGAAGTGAAAATATCTTTACGCACAGATAGAGGCCTTTCCTGTTGCTTTTTACGATAAAAGAAAACATGTGGTAATGATGGGTTGGTAGGTCTTTGACTTCTTATTCGCCGCCATGTTCAAACTGCACTGTTTTTGGAGTGGGTGAATGAATTCTATTGCGTAAGGCATTCGATAAGAAAAGGAATAAAAGAAGTCACGTAAAATAACAGAATGGAAGATCGGAATTAGGTTCGGCGATCGTGAAAACCGGCTTTCGGTAGAAAGAGAAAGAATTTTAGTGAAATCCAATGAATTCGCGTTATTTGGATTTTTTGCGTGACAGAAATGTCAGCTTTGGCGAAGCATAAGGGGTGGGTGGGAATTTGACAAGGGTAGGCAATGGGAAGGGGGAAAGGTTTTGCGTTCCAAGCTAGGGTAGCTAGGGAAGACTACGACAAATACAAGTTTCCTTTTTTTTTCGTGTCTCAGAGGCAAGATATTCTACAGAGGATCTCTTCCCTTTTACTGGTCACTGCTGAAAGGGTTGAGGGGGTGGACCGAAAAACGTGGACTTACTTATACTAAATAAATATGCGAAACACTTTTCTTAGCTTTCTATTCTGAATATTATGCCTAAAAGCTATTATCCGCCAGAAGATAAATTCCTATGGTGAATTAGGTCCCTCATAGTTTATTTTTTTTATTTCTCTGAGAATAATTCTTAAGCCATATATTTATTTTAGGGCTCCCTCGACCCATTCATTACATTCTAATAACTCTCGAAATATATTTGTTCAGCCGCAATGGAGAATCAATAGATGCATATACTAGTTTTGGGTTCATTTCTAAGGTAATGATTCTTGTATTTCCAGAGAAGTATTATTGAATTATCTCAGTCCATATTTATCAATGACCAAGCAGGTTGGATGGTATGATATTGATCTCATCGCTCAGTAAGGGAATTAACTGATAATCGAGCTACTTTTTGAATTATGATGTAAATTTTTTTTATATGACATTGTACATCTCGCTGTTTATTATTAGGATACCATTTTACTGATTCCCACTTTTGTAAAGAAGAGCTCGTCACTCAAACAAGTTAAAGTACTTGAATGAATATACTCAAAGCGTTGCAGTGTTTCACCAGAAAGTCAGCTATTGTCTTTCAGACTGTTTTGGTGCAATATTCGAAAACTCATCGACTTATAGAGTTGATTTCTGTATGAAAAATATCTTAAGCTTTTACTATAAAATGGGCATTTGTTTAGCATTGCTTTCAATGGATTTTATCGTACTACAGCCGCTTTCAGAAGCTAGAATTCATGTTCTTTTACATTTCTTAGGAAAACTGCACGTCATAAATTATTACTTGTTTTCGTCCCGTAATTCCAGTGATTCTCTTCAGAAATTATGTGAGTTTAAAATTTGTTATTGTCTGCTATTACAACCTACGTTCTGTGATATCAACATAATCTTGTTAATATAATTGTCTTTTTTAAGTAAAATTTTGGCAACTAGTTTCTGAAATTTTATCTTAAAATGATTATGCCAACCCTGTATCAGATATACATCTTTCAGAAAATGTACTTTGCATTTAAAATCAGCAATTATTAAAGGTTAATCATAGCTAAGTAGCAATTAATTCCGCCACGTTTTTTTTTAAGTGCCAATGCGTTAGGTGGAAGAAGTTACTTTTATTTCGCTTAAATAAAACTAACAAAAAACAGCAGAAAATATTTTTCCTAATTATTCTAAGGAGAGCAATTGTGTAACATTGTGTCTTTCTCTCTTTACTTGTTCAGAGCACTAAGCTTTATCTTCATAAGTGATATATCTAATAGATCAAAATGTTCAATCATCAATAAGCAAACACCTCACGGTTAATTGTGAAGTTGATCATCAGAGCAAATTCCTTATGCATTTTACATGCTGTAAATCCTAAATTTTCCACGTTTCCTGCCTCAGCAGTAAGGTGAACTGTTGAAGTTTTACAAACCTGGAATTCCCACGAGACTCATCATCTCTTCAGTGTTTTCCCCCACAAACAAACTTCACGCTCAGTGTCATTCTGAAAAGCCTTTTAGATTTTCTACCTGGGAACCGTATTAAAAATTCAGTGGATTTGAGTCGACAGGTACAGAAGAATGTAATTTTTAATGTCAACCCAAATTTATGTGTATTTTCTTAAATAGATTTTATGTTTACGAGCGCAGTCAATAAAAGGGCGTTGAAAGTTATTAAGGACTCATGAATCTATGAAATCATTGGTAAGGATACTTTCTGTATGAGCATAGATAGCTCCATGATAGTAATAATTTCATCTTTTATAAAAGTTTATTATATAACCGGAGGGCTCTATGAAGGGTTCTTTTTAATGGCGATAATTCTATATTTTGTTCTCATAGATTTATGTCGAGTCTCCTGTTTTCGCTTTGTGATTAGCTGAATAATATCGATCAATAGAGAAAGGATACTGTTAACTAATTTACGTGTGCGAGTAAGAGGATCATGTGTTCAATTTTTTCATCATGAATGACTTGGTATGTTTTTATGCCGATTTCAACAATTGTACCTGAATTGTTTTCTTACGTCAGATTTGTATATTAAATTAGTTGCTACGGTCTACAACGTCCTCAGAAATTACATAGCCCAAGTAATAAAATTTTAAACCATCGCGAAATATTTAAAAATATCCTGTTTTCTATGAGGAAGCGGAGTAAAAGACTGGCGAAAATGCAGAGAAAAAATAACATACATCTCATTCAAAATTAAATTTATTTATAATATATATTAATTTTAAATGAAATGAGTTATTATAATACATTATCAGTTAATGATATATTTGCAATAATTTTAAAATATAATGTATGAAAATCAACTTATTATTTAGGATAATTATTTAGAGAAATAATCTACATATTTATCTTGTTCATAGATATGATGGTGTTAGAACTTACAATATTCGATCAGATAGGAGGAAAAAGGAAGAGTGGTCTTCCACAAATGTAGGAAACAATTAATGCATTTCAAACCTCGAATATTTTCCGATAAAATTGTTTGATTAAGAGAATGAAGATTCACGACGGAGAAAATTTTGCAAAAAATAGACATTAGATCTTTAAGTCAAAGACAAACTTTTCTCAGATATCTTTCGATTTCCAAAACTGTGGGGAAAAATTCATTTTTAAATGATTGGTTTTTAATTTTGGACTTTGGGTGCAATTAGCCCCTAGAGCAAGTAAATATTTTAATACAAATTTCCGTCCTGAATCAGTAATGACAAATCATAAGTTTCCCGATCTAGAATTACTGAGGTTATGAACTTAAGGTGTTCCTAAGTTCGTTGAGATTGGAGGAACAATAACGGTGGCTATTGACTGGGTTCCTACTTTATGAATTAAGTGTTAGCTCAATCAATTATATAAAGAAATTTAATATATAATTAAGCGTCAAGAATCAAGTCACAGTACATTTAATTATTTTGAAAGAGGAGTGATAATGTTCGGTCTCTCGCCATTGAAGATGAGGCTGATAAATTGATTTGGTGCACGGTTACGATAATTAATTCAATTAATTAAATTTTAACTGGAAATTTCCTCTGGAAATATCCCATATACCACGGTCAACACCGAATAATTTGAATGTGGTTGAATGAGATTGATAGCATCTGTTTTCTTTCTCCCATCGGCTAAAAGAATCCATAATCATCTTACTTTCATGTACTGAATTAACCACAAATTAGAGTTAACGTTTCAATGAATCGTAACACCCTCAGTACTGTCTCTTTTCTTTCGGAAATTTCCAAGAATTCAGGTATTCAATATAGTAAAAGATAACAGAGAAAATTTCCTCGCCTCACATTTTTCTATTAATTTTCATGCAGATTTGTGAATTTCGAGAATTTGATATGCAATGACTTCGTTTACTGTAAATATGTGAGCTTAGAGCATCTGTAAATGTAAAAAAAAGCAATTTTATTATGATCGAAATCCTTGGATCTTTACTAACTTTCAGGGTGAAGTCAATTTTAGTCATTTTATATGTTAGAATCTTTACCACTAAAAATTCTATGAGGTAGAGATTTTGATGATGGATTACCATAGCATGTAACTAAGATTATCGAAGTCAAAGTTCTTTAGAGTTAAAACTCTGCTTTAAACGTGATCAATATGAGTTGGTCTTACTTTGTGGAACGCCATTTAATAGATGAAAACTGAATTTCGTACTCCAGTTTTCATTCATTATCTCATTGAAACGATAGAAATAGAATTTAGTGAAGACCTACGGAGAAATATTCTTGTAAAGGTTAGGAAATCAGCAGCCTGGCGTTCAATAAGAACTTAACATCACTTAATAAACAAATGCGTGTATTGAAAAAATGTTTCCCATATTAATAATGACCTCAAGTGGAAAGTCAAAGAATAATATACCCTTTTAAATCAAAAAGAATACATTCATTCCCGTACACTCAATATAGTAGCTTAACTACTTGAATATAGGCAATATGCATCTCGCATACGGCCTGACGGTCTCATATGCGATATTTCTTAGGTGGCCGAATGTGGAATTCCGATGAAAAATTTTTCCTTACCTTTTTTTATAGACACAAGAAGAATAGAATAGTATACGTGTAAATTGTGTGGTCAAGATTGAGTTCGCAGAGGAAAATTAGAATATAATGAGCAATTAAACGTAACGAGTTAGGAAACGATTTGCAAAATTGTGGGAAATAATATCCTAGTATGGAGATTTGTCAATAAATGTATGAGAAGACGGAGATACGATTTGAATGCGGAATGAATGGGTCTGGTGCTGAAGGATTGAGCTTTGGAGAAAAATGTCTCATTTGATACCTACGTATAGTTTTAAATTGTATGGGTAATAGAAGTGTCCATTAAATCGAAATTGTTTTAAGAGGAAAATCTGTAAATTATTACCGTATATTTCTTTTACTAGAGATACAAAAGCATTTTCTGCTACTCTAATGAAATAAACATGAAAAGTATTGTGCGGTAATGATATGGAAAATATGATATGTTTGATAAATTCTACTTACTTTTAAATTTCTGGGAAAGAATTACTATAAAGAAAGCCTCATTCCATTCAACCAAGTAATTCTCAATAGCGAGCAATAATTATGTCAATAATTTGAAGTTCGAATTAAAATGCATCAAACATTACATTTTATATCTAAAATGAGGAAATGAAATGGAACCTCAATTTCCCGGTATTCCTACACGGAAAGAGATGAAATAAAATTATAGTTTTCTACGTACCCTCGTGATTCTGCGTTGAAATTGAATTTTATTTCCTGTCAAAAATTAATTAACTAGGGAGTCAAAACCTCAGGAATTCGAAGTGATGACGTGCTAAATTATAGCCTCATTTGAGGTATCGTATTCACTTATTTCTAAATAAATTTCCCTAGATGGATATTAATTTAAATCAGACGCAAATACATGTGTGGTCTGAAAAGTCTCCGACATTTCGCCATTTTCCGACATATTTTCTGAAAATCTTCTGAAGATTTCTAAAAAATCTGGGGTCGGAAACGTTTCAGACCACCTCGTAAGACGATGGTATGGCAATTTCAAAATTTCTGATATTAAGTAATCAACGACTTCAGCACGCGCATATTCAGTTTTAAAATTATTATTACGGTGTGTAAATTATAAATTATGAAAATGTTGCTTTATTAAAGAGGATATATGAACATAAGGTTGGCTTACTGCGTTTGCGTTACGTTCCAGCGAGTAAGTGATGACAGGAAATTTTCATTCTTCTGTTTAAATTAAAACGTAAACATATGCGTCAGTAAATGCATGGAAATTACGTTTTGGTATAAGTGAATTCCCTTAACGTCTCTTCTGTATATGAGTTGTAGAAAAATTCTTCCTTCCGTGAAAAACGCTGACCCACTTTTCAGCGGGATGTCATGTTTTTAGACGCAAAAACACGTTTTGGCTATTTTTGAAATAGTGTCCATTTGCATTTCTCGCTGGAACTCTAGCTTAAATATTGTCACATCGATGACGAATATCGCATTCTTCTTTATAGTCCAAGCCGCTTCAGTAGATTTTTTTCAGTTATTATCGTGCGTAAGTATGTTGAGTGAGTTTTTAATACGTTTTATAAATATTTAACAATAGATATGTCAGTCCTTCGCTAAGGATTTACAGCAAATATTATAGTATGGTGTACAGAAGGGTGGGGATATGATTTCCTGCCTTATAAGACTTACAGATATTAATACTAGACTAAGTTGACTAGAGTGAACGATGCATCGCGATGGAGGATATAATGGAAGATAATTCATATCCTCCTCGTAGAAAATGAACTTCATACTTATTCCACCCTTCTACTCAGTTAAACGAAATAAGAGTTATTAATACGTCTGTGTCATTTATTGTTAGATTCGAATATTTTCACAACATTGCTCACCGCTTCGTTATAAAAAGTATATTTCTCGATCTGCAGTTCAGATGGATTGATCTTCTGGGATGAAATGTGTAACTTCTTTTGTTTCGTTCGAGTTATCTTTTCATCTTTAGAGGAATTTATATTTGGACCCCGAATCGAATTTATATTGAATAAAACACCTTAAAAATTTAACTAAGGTCGAGGATAGATTGCAGTATCATTCCCTCTAACACTATATAGTGAAGCAAGGAATGGGTAAAGGGTGATTTTACACGTTAGGGCGTGCACCCAGGAAAATTCCTAAGGAAGAATAGACTTGAAAAAAGTCCGACGGGACCGGGAATCGAACCCGGGTCTCCCGATTGCCGGTCCCGTCGGAATTTTTTCAAGTCTATTCTTCCTTGGGAAATTTCCTGGGTGCACGCCCTTACGTGCAAAACCACCCATTACCCATTCCTTGTTATTAAAACCTTAGGGGGGTAGACCTAAAACCTTCACTTTGTGTGGCCGGTGCTTCATTGAAGCCATGACGCAAACGATGCCGCTATGCGGACGAACTTGCAACGTCCTTGCCCACAAAGTCTCCCGAATAGCTTGAGAGAATGTTCCGCCGAGATAGCTCAACGGACAGAGCACCCGACCGGCAATCGGGAGACCCGGGTTCGATTCCCGGTCCCGTCGGACTTTTTTCAAGTCTATTCTTCCTTGGGAAATTTCCTGGGTGCACGCCCTTACGTGCAAAACCACCCATTACCCATTCCTTGCAGTATAGCATTCTTCATTTTGACATAAATAAACGCCTATCGTACTAGAGAAACCTTTCTAGCAATAGGTATTTCTAAATGAGTGAATGTGATGGGATTCTCCTCTCCTAAAAGTTCGAGAGGAAAGAGCCTGAGAATGTAATCTAAATTCGATATATTTGCTCAAATTTCATGAAAGTCATACTGAATTGTCTTTCAGTTGAACCTTCTGTCATGCCGGAAGTGGTTTTATCGTTGCCCATTTAAATAGCTATCGAAATGCTTCATCAGTTTCCTGGGAATAAGGAAGTGAAAGAATCTTAATAAAAAAGTGGGGCCATACAAAGGTGACATCAAGTTTATCTCACTATTCGGCAACGCGGCAGTAGTTGATGGGCGGTAATTTTGGTGATGAAAGAGGACGGCTGTCAGTGGTTTGTGGCTTATATCCAGAAAATGAAAGCAAGTGCGGCGTAACCTGTCCCGTGCTATGCAAACATATTAATGTAATTAACGACCGGTACAGTTTCTAATGCGGAATTCGTAGATGCATAATATTTTAGAACTAATTTAGTTTTTCAGAATTGAAATTGATTCCGCTTTTAGCATTCTATCAAAGGACCAGGAAATAACGCCTCACTCTTCTGGAGGATTGATGATGAGCAAACCCTATAGAAATAACTTTCCTGTAAGCAGGTTTTCTTGATTTCCAGTGTGAAAGCCGTCTTTTAACTGACGTTTCATTTCCTTTCCTCTTTATTACTCAATTTGTTTTTTTACGATCTGGAATATCCTCTGATATCTCTCTAACGTAGTGTCACCCTAGGTATTAGGTTAACGCATTTGTCAGTTATAACCGTAATTCGTCATCCGATTCAGAAGTTGATTCTAAGGATCTGCGAGTAGTATATCTAACTCTATTATTTCCACATTACATATAACGGCCGCTGTTCGAAGGTCTTTAATTCCTCCATTACCGCGGAACGAGCGTTCTTCGAATGGCGAATTTTAATGATCCGCAAGACCTAATTGCAAGGTGTATATGGTGGTGAATAATCCCACGGTGCTAACCGCTATGCGTGTTGCGAATGCTCCTTTTGGATTCCACAGAGGGGTCTGGAAACCGTCAATTCGTTCGTGGGAATGAATGCTGACAGCATAAAGCTACCTGAAACACGCGGGTAATAAAGCTCCTAAAAGCGATACGTGAAATGGTGAAGAGAATAGCAAATTCAAAGCAGCTTCGACGCAATTATACCTTTTGAATACGTCTCTGTGAAAGATTAAATTGAAACGAAATATTGCGCGAATAGCGTTAGGACTTCTCAGCTGACGAAACGAAGATTTTTTTGGTGATTCCATGTTAGGTAAAAAGGATTAACTTCGCATATGTGTGTGCGCCACAAGAAATCAGATCAAAGCATTGTCATTAACTACTATACGTTAGAATTTTTCAATTCCGTTTTCCTTTGGATTTATTGTTATCTCTGTAAACGGCTTATAATGAATTAGACTTTTGATATAGAAAATAAAATTGAAGTGGAAAACTCTCCTCGTAAAATGATCAGCGACTATTATAGTGTGCTTTCTGTCGATCTATCTATTGTGTGATACTTTGATGGTAATAATATTCGCATTATCTTCATAAATATCATTGTTTAAATTTATTTTAATGAATACCTAAGTTATATTTTGAATAAGTGGGATTCTTTTATAATTTGACATTTGTATTGTAAGTTCAGACTTGACGAGATGGAAGTTCATTTCTATAATCAAATTATCTATTTATTTAAACAAAGTAAATAAGGATAAGATAACCTTCGATGAGTGAGACAGATTTTCAAGATCAGGGAGATTCCTTAGTTACCACAGAAAATGTACGAGTTTTAAAAGGCCATTTTCTTCGTATTTTACGAATCTGTTAATATTACAACTTATTTAGACTCTGCTATTCACCATACATTTGGAAAGAAAATTTTTAACGATTCGTTCTAAAGTGGCAAAAGTAATCATGGAGAAAATGAATTTAAATAAGTAACCGAGATCCCGAAAATGGCTTGAAAATTTTATAATATATACCTACTCCGCAGTCCTTTTGTTTATCATAGTCGATATATATGATTGAAATTCTTTATTAGCATAATTTGGAAGAAACCCCTTTATTCAATAAAGCCTCTTTCGACTTTTCGCCCATCACATGGTTACTCGCAGGAAAAATTTACAGGTTGTCAGTAAGGTTTCAGTTTCGAAGAATATAGACCTTGCAGCAGCTTCCTCTGGTGCCATCTTCAGGACGAAGTGCCGAGTTGTGTCAATGATGCGATTTATATACATATCTTTTGGTCCCTTTTCACTTTATCTATTGGATTATGTCCTTATACTGTTCTATTTGGCTAATTGGGAGTTCCCCCATTCTCCTCCCATTTTATGATTGGTCTCATTGGCCAGTTACAGTATCCTTTCCTCTTATCTTCTGGAGGACTTGTTTCTACAAATTGTGCAGAATGTAGCCCTCTTCTCCGTAGAGAAGACCTTTTACTTTTCTCAAGTCCAGTCTGGATCTATTAAATTATTATAGGTGCCGAAACTTCGATATGCTTAAAAGTAGTCAGCCATTAGATAACCCACGTAAAATTTCTTGCACATTCTATGCAGGAAAACACCAGGTAGTCACTCATTAGCAAAGTTCCTCGAGGTCGATGAATTTTAGACTAGCTTCTCGCATCAGTGGTGGTCTTTTTATAAGTACGTCGACAGTTAGGCTCATTTCGTCTTAATAATTGAATGCATTTTAAGTTGTATTTTACCTTCTAGAATTTATTTTTTAATGTTTTGTAACTATTAGTTATTTTTTGTTTTGTACGATATTTTTGGTATGTCTTCTTGTGTTCTAAAATCTCTTTTTATATGATTTCACCACTAATCTTAGTTTTCCTATCTGCAGGTTTCGCAGGTTTTTCACACCCCCCTTCTTGAGGGTGTTTTCCTGCAGTGGAAATTTTTTTCCTAAGCACTTAGCTTAGGTTTTTAAATCCACAAAGTAGTCTTCTTCTCTGTTCTGTTTTTTCAAGCTATCTCTTTTTTTTAAAATTATATGACGGAGGGTTCGATGTGAGAAGAGACTTTAGTCTCAATCTCGCTCTAAATAAAGCCCATTATTATTATTATTTTGCTCATAAAGGCCCCCATCGGGAATCAAACGCAGGACCGCTTTTACCAAAGGTGAACGCGTTACAGACTTTGCTACCCAGTGTCCCAAGAATAACTCCTGATGATTCACAAGTAGGTTGATAATCCTGAGAATTTTTGATGAAACTCGCCTAAACTTTATCGCGGAACGCTGATTGAAGTTTTTAATGTTTCGATACCTGCTTTTATAAGTATTTTCTCCTCCTAAACAGCTTTAATTTTGATTTCCTTCCACTTGTCAAGCCTAAATATCCTATAAATGTTATGTTGGTCTTAGAAATTTTATTCACATGAAATACGCGAATCCAATTGTCTACCTAAATGACAATTTCTGAGTTAGTTATCAGATATATAAGATGAAAAACCGTTACCTGTCAAATATAGAAATGCATTTCTGTGGTTCACAACTGAAGCTACTAGCAATTAATCTAGCCTAGGGACACTTCTTGATCTGCAGGATGGAAATGGAAGCAGTTCAGTTATACTTAGAATGAAAAAAAAATATTTAAATTTAAGATGAAATTAAGTAAATTGTTATGAAGCTTCTTAACACTTCATGATTCGGATTTCCGATTACCTGTATGAGATATCTGGCAAGTGGAGTACTCTATGGGCTAACGATGGGCTATTTGAAGTATAATTCTAGCTGTATTCGTAACCTGAAATGAGATTTTCTTCTTTTATTTGTTTCATGGGATTTTTATGGTATAATACGAGTAAAATTTAGCCGAAAGTATAACCTAATCTCATAATCACCAACTTTGGTATGCATATCATATAAAATAACCGTGGATGGAATATTAATCACTTTTCCACTTGATATTCTAGAGTGGAGCAGAAATTGAGATGAAGCAGGTAAAAAAGGAATCGCCGATGGAATAAATGAACGTTAAGGGCAGTTATAATGGGATGCAAAATGCAAATAAATGTAAAGGTATTTCCAAAGGAGGATTACGAAAGACTCCTATTCCTCTGCTAGGCTTAAATATTTTCCCCATTATCCGCAGAAAGCAGTATGTTTTCATCAAAATATCGGTTGCTTCTCAGCGCTTGTTAAGGAGCGCAGAACTGCAGATTTCATATTATCAAATTCCCACAAAACAGAGATACAAAACAGCAAACAAAACAGAGATACACCTTTTAATGAGGATATTTCTTTTATTCGAGTGATGGTTAGGTCTCTATCATATAGATACTACACCGACTTTTGAAAATTACATACGCTTCTATTTTACTCGTGATTTCTTCAATATAGCTCACGAATTTAGTAAATTAAAGCATAATATACGTATTCCATTGTTGTTCAAAAATATAATCCTCGTTCTTCACCTAATTTTTTTATCCATACTAATTTTATATTATAATAAATATTCCGTTTCTCTAATTACGTAAGTAGTTGGTATAATTTAGTGGTTTATAATATTGACTGCTGCTATTTAGTTTAACTTTAATCGGCATCTAAGTAAGATACTTTTGTCTTTTAATCTCCGGTGAATAATTAGTACTAATTTGGTTCTGAGTTGAGAGTTGTAGCACCACATCAGGCCAGATTGTGTTTTGGTTCAAAATCATAATGACACAATAGAATTGTTAAATGTGCCGCGAAGCTTGAGCCAACCCGTGCCAAACACGTGGCAGTGTGCCGTAGAAGACAAAAAGTTGGGAAGGAATGGGAAGACGGTCTTTTCTGAATAGCTGTTTTGGGGGTTTCCCCATCGGTTTGAGTCCTCTCCAAATTCCGTAGATGAGAGAGTGATGGTTACACTCTCATACATCGCATTAATTTACTTTTTAAGGACTCAGTGTGTTGCCTTCACATGGATATAGTTAGAAGACATTTTCAAGCAAATATAGTTTTAGCTACGCTGTAAATCGTTGAAGAAAAATTTTGAAATTCTACTTCGAAGCAAAAATATATAACTTGCGGGAGTAAGGCAATTTAGTGTTACATAGTTAGGTATTATAAGATCACTAAGAAACGAAATTGGATCGAAGAATTATTTATTATATTATATTGATGTTTTTCCAACATGTTTATAGTTTGTCTATTATTAATTACATCTATTTTATACACCTCCATTCCCATTTCTCTCCCTATAGTTTTATTTCTTACTCTGTAATTTCTTGTAGGTCTGAAGAATCTGATACAATATCTTATGTTTGTATAAGTCTAGATAATTTTTATTATATTAATAAATTTAACCCATGCGGCGTTGATGTTCCGGATGTCCTTCATCACAACAAATAAAAGGATATAACGGGTATAAAATTTCCCGTAGAATAAGTAGAATATCCTGTTTTATTGTGTCTTTCATTTATCTCTACCATCAAGGTCTCCCACTCGCCCGAATTGGTAGCGCGTCCACCTTAGAGAAAGTTATCCCGGGTTCGATCCTGGCTGGGATCCAATTTTCAATTAATTTAATTTGACTCCAATTTAGAAATGGTCCAACGCAGAGCGGCCGTGTTTACGAGAGAAGAATTCTGGTTCGGCAGCAGTGTTTAGGCTATGCTTAAATCTCTCGATTGGGATTCGCTCCAGAACTCATTAACTGTCGATGTTTTTTGAAAACTTTGACTAAAGAAAACTCACTGGCGTAACCTTTGATTTTGTTACAACAGTAAACAACGCTCTCGAGCCATCCGAGAAAACGAAAATGCGTTAAAAGGTAATGTTTGCTAGGACAAATAGCTATTTCTGGCTGTTTTTCGGGGAAAGGAAATGTATAAACAGGCTTTAGAGTTAGATATAGATGTCGGTGTAAATATCGTCAAAGTGCTCCCTACCAAACACCAATCGAGACTTGGTGAATTTTAATGTGAATTTCGATCAAAGTTAGTTGCAAGATGATGGTGGAAACCCACCCGTTGGAATTAATATCTAAACCAAATATTCATAAAATCACTAAGTATCATCATAATCTTCAGCTGAATCTATATTCATTGGGAATAATAAGGCTAAGAGAGATTGTTTTACCTCCAGAAACTAATGCTCCATGCCCTCAACAATCGTATGTAAATTTTTATCAAATTTAACATTATCAACCTTGATGATTTATATATAAACATTTGATTATAAGTTGCTGTTTTAACTTCCCACATCCTCGAATTGCTTTCTTCATTGCTCCCTCTGTTTGATGTTAGATCCTCGTCTAGATTTTTCAATCTATTGAGTCCATTGATATCATAAAGTCCAGATTTGAAATTTGAGGACCTTCATCGTGGATTCATTGTTTCTTTTAGGCAGTGCTAACTTCTTGTTAAAATCCTTAAGAAAATAGCTCGTACTTTAATTCTACGGTCTTGAATAAGAACTCAGTTTGCTATATTGCTATTTTATTGTACTTTCAGGCTATTTTTTCTATTTTTCACTACCGGATATTTTTATTTTCGTAATATTGGATATTATTATCATACTAATAAAATTTTTCAGCCAGTCATTATTGCTTCAAATTTTATCTACAAAATCATTTGGTTCAGTGTACCGCAAAATCGAAGACAAGGCACACAGGTTTATTAAAAAATGCGTATTCTGTGGAAGAAGAACGCTTAAGATACTCTGCTCTAACGTATAGCAAAACAGCATACATTCCTATGCGGAGAAATAGGGTCGGCAGGCAGATTTAGGAACCCTGTAATCTCGACCAAACCCTCCCATCCCCCAATGGTTTTTATTATAATTTACCATTTTAAATTGCATATGACATTCGAAAACTTGCAAGTAAGGTCGTTAAAAATCAAATAGTTATTTTTAAATTGATGCTTGTTATTTCATAAAACATTTATCCGAAAATTGAAATATATATATTTAAAATTATATAATTTAAATTTGCTCTCTGTCAAAAATTAAAAGCGAAATGTAAATTATGGGACTGGAAACATGCTCCAATTGCGGAATGAAAGTTAATTAATATAAATTACCATTTTCCTCATTAGTATTAAAAAACTCAATAATCCTGTAACGCAGTAGCCTGAAATGTTTAGTGATTTTTATATCGTTGGAATTGGAAATAACTGTACAGTTTTTTTGTTCACATATTTATGAAACAGTTTCATTGTGTGCAATCTTCGAGTATACCTATTTTGCATACATTTTGGTATTAAATTTATTTAGGCTTACTTATTAAAGTTTTCAAGTATAACCAACTACGCGTCAATGTGTTATATCCTATGTATCTTATCATTTATACGTAAATGTAAACATTTTCTTCCACAACTAGACCTGATGATGACGATGATGCGTTAAAACTATTTTATCCTTGATACTAAATGCTTTTATTTAATCACGAATGAAAATAGCGTTTGATTTGTCTTATAAGGATATGGGTATTGCAAGGTATGGTACTAAAATTTTCAAATAGAGGTTTAAGTCTGAAACCCCAGAGGTAGAGAGAATCGAAAAAATGGCGAGGGGAATGTACGCAGCATAGTATAGGGTCTTTCGAAACGAAACCACTGATTTATATACTTCATGGAATTTATTCGTTAATAAAATATGGCTTTCTAAGTGTTAGTAAAATACAGCTTTATGAAATCAGTTCACTATTTTTCCACTATGCTTCAGTGGTTAGAGCACCTGCCTGGGAAGTGAGAGACCTGGGTTCAAGTCCAAGTCATGCCGAATGTTTAACTCCGATTTATCATTCGATTTATCATGTAATCGAAATCATGAATGAAAAGTGTTGAGGAGAGATGCAGTATAAAACTCGAGGAGCGGAAACAACGGAGGGGGTCATAAAATCAAGTCCGGACATTCGATACCCTGACTGAGTCTGCATCACTTGTAAACAAATCCGCAATGCTGTTATATGGCTATTCTCTAGGCCAAGACAACCATTTAATTTCACACTTCGTAAGTAGCTACAGAATGTTCCCTAAATATAGGTCTTTGATGTAATTCGGAGAATCGCGTGGCAGAAGTTAGAATGTATCCATTTACCAAAAGAAACATCGCCAACACAGAAAGCAAATAGATGAGACGTACCTCCGCCTTGGCTCAAATGAAGTTTATTATGCTTCGGAGGCAAACGCGAGGGAATCTCTAAGCGAAATAGTCGTTACTTTGCTTCGCAGGATGCCGATTTATTTATTAATAGCCCCGAGTAGATTCACCCTTGTGGTATTTCCTCCTCCATCGCCCTTCCCTCACTCTTTATTGCGGCTCCTTTTCCATTTCATTCTTTGCAGCATTCGTTTTCACCTCTACCCCTCTCTCCGCTTATTTTGCAGTTAAAATTTATATTTCGACATTTTGATGTAATTTAAGATTAACTTGTTGATATGCCAAAATACAGTAGCCACTGCACAAAAGATGTTTAGGTTAGAGTTGGTATCTTAATTTAATTTATAAGTTTAATAACTAACTAATTATTACTGTAGATGATGCCAATCAATTCGTAAGATGACGTGAAGTGAATCTATGAAATAGATTCACTTCCCTGAAACTGATTATTATGAATCTATCAAACTATTTAAGACATTAGTTTTAATAGCTGCAACAGAATAAACAATGGATAGCTGAAGGGAAGCTTATGGATTCGAGGAAAAAAACACAGTTGTAAAGCGCTTTTATCTACAGTTATTTGAAGATGTTAATGCCTAACCTTTTATAAAGTATAAACTTAACGCCAACCTTGATTTCCACGTTTTTTTACCGCACTCAAGGGATTCGTTCGTAGATCTTGAATCAAATTTAAGTCATCTAATATTCCAAAAATACTTAATTTTGGTTGTTAACGGATATTTGTTACCTTTATACTCACCATTATGACAAGCTACCTTTTCCGTTTTTACGGAAACTTCGACTTCGGTTAACACAACGTATCTCGCTCCTAATTCTTTTTTTCATAATAGTTCTTCTCCCTGTTCTATCCCTTCTACTTTCCCTCCTCCTTATTTTATTAAGCACTCCAATGCCAGTATCCTATAGCACTTTGTTTTCATTCTAGTTTTTGGGTGTATATTTTGCTGAAGCTTTTAAACAAAGCACTAAAACCATATTCGCACAGTCTATCATTTACATAGCATATAACAAAACTGAAATTTTAAAAATTAACACTTGTATGGAATGCGTAAGGCCAAAAATATCCCGTGAATTTACTTTCCTCGTATTCAAATAAATATATACAAAAATAAAAAATTAAAAATCAATTCAATATTTATTATATAAAATGAAGTTCTTTTTGAGCATAAAATTACAATTTTCGCTAAAGATAACAGCTTATGTTATTCGTATTGTTTAGCGAGACTATTGTTCACAATGTTCCTCGATATCTACCGACGTAAAATTTTATAGAAACAATCAAATTTACAGAAGAAGGCGATATTTTATGGAAATCCATCTTGTAGAATTAAGATAAAAATTGAATTAAAATATTAGTAGTAATACTAATTACTGCGGAAGTTGTACTAAGTCTTTACATAATTCTACATTATAAAAACAATATGATGGTTTCAATATTTAGAAGAAATCAGTTATATTCCGGAAATCTAAAAAATTACACGGTTAAAATTTCCAAAATGTATACGTTATAATTTCGTAATCGTATGACAACGAGCTTTGGGACTTTGACAAGTTTCGAGAAATATTTCCCCTAAAACGAATCTCATTAATCACCCGCGTGGCATCGCATTAACAAAGAGTAATATTTCTTCTGCGATTGAAGTAGACGGTGATGATACTTCCAAGAACGGTAATGATGTTTACGTCTAGGCAAAGCCACACCTCTGCGCCAAACACGAAGTATTCGAGTCGAAACAGAGCTGCACTTCAGCGCTAAGATTTACAAAGAGACGCAAGGAGGAAATGGCGAACGTCCGTTTGAATGATGAACCGAAACCGTGATTATTTCCTTCGATCTTAAACATATATGGAGCATGATGGTCATAGAAATATCTTTCGCCCCGACCACAGGTGCGGGCTTCGTCACGCGCGCTCTAATGCCGCGATTAGCATGCATTTTTCATCTCCTTTTCGCGTTTTATCTCCCTTTGCCTATCGTCCGTTTGTTCAAAGGGCCGCAACACTACTCTTTCTCCCAATCTGTTCCTATCTAATCCCTTTTGCGCGCGTGTGCACCGCTTTCTCTACTGAGATCACGTTTCCGGGCCGTTTAAAACTCGCAGGATTACCGCAGCTGACACACGAGGGAGCGTTCTCTATGTTCTCCAATGGGAAACGTCAGGAAAATTCTCGTCTCAGAGATATAATAGTTTAATGGAGGAAACGCCTCGTGTAAAAGATTTGATATTTTTGCGAGGCTAAGATAGATTTTTAAAAAATATTTTCTCAGAAGAGAATCCACTCACGTCCTTTATGCAGTATCTATTAAAGAGGGGGCTCTATTTTATTACGTGTAGAATTCCCATAGCGGTGTTTTAGGGAAAAAAGATGTTAAAATAAAAAAATGGGATGAGATTTTATATCAGGTCTATGAATGTGCTTTAATTAACATTTCCGTTGTAATGAAGAAAAATCATTAGGAATGAAGAACTATTCATTGATGAAAAAGCATAGCTTTAAAGGGTTGAATTATTTACCCTTCTACTCATTCGAACAATTTACGTATAGTGAAATTATTTCGTAGGCCAATTCTTCCCAGCCGCACTACAGTGGTGTGTCATGAGTAAGCTATTGGTGTGCTGCTTAATACTTATTATTGAGGAATATGTTATGCTCGAATGCTGTATTCGTAATAGCCCTATTTTCGAACAATGTAGGGGCTCTATTTTGCAAAATTCGTTTTCATTTAATATGATCTCGTAATAAAGTAGCAACGTCTCCTTACTCGGAGATTTCTTCTTTATCAACTTTAATTTCGACTGTAACGCAAGAGCGTATGATTTACTATGCCATGAAATGTGAGTGAATACTTAAGTGTGCTCCAGAGGTATCATGCCAGTGTTTTCCAACCTTTACGGTCTTAACCACAACTTGTGTCCTCAAGTCAATCGAGTCTCACCAATCTTCAAAGAGGTCGCTTTACTTATTCATGTATTTTAATATTTTATGAATACTTAGTTGATTAATTGCTGATGAATAGTGAAATCATTGGAAGATCTATTGTAATGAAGCAAAATTTAGGACAAGTTAAAATCAAAACTAATAAAAATAACCATAGAGTAAGTATCTTACTACAAATATGGTTATGTTTTATTCGTAACGACATCAACGTGCTCGAATCCTGCAATACAAATTCGTAAATCTCCTTAGCGGTACGCGTCTCACCAGTAGAGAAACACTACCTTAGACAATGTATCGATAAATTCATCTTCGTTTATCGTGCAAGATATCTCAATCGAATCTAACTGTAGCTTAATTGATTTCCTTTGTAAAACGAGACGGCAAAAATTAGTAAGCAGTCCCCTTCGTAGATGTGTTGAAACTAACGTCAACCGTCGTTTTTCTGTCAAATCCTTTAATGATTTCGAAATTTGCTGCAACATTCCCACAAATAATCGTCCTTATGATAGGTTTCCTTTATGAAGGTTGCTAATATCGAGAATGATACCGCTTTTATCCATTTATCACTACTCTAATACAAATCACGTTTGGATTAATTGCAATTTCCGTTTAGATATTCTTCCGTGACATTTCTCGTTTTGCGAGCACGAAGCAACAATACGTCACGGCTCTGGATGCTACGTTTTGCGTTAATCGTTCCTAAAATTTGCAGTTGCGCTTACAAATGTGCTGTTCTTATGGTCTCATCATTCTTTATTTTTATACCTTTTGGTTAATAACTACAATAGTTCGCCATTGATATGAATGAGAATAGACTTTTGAAATTTACCACTGAAATGTGCTTCGCTTGCAATAAATCACTAGCTTAGGGATTCGGATTGAATATGTTCTTTCCATCGGGTAAGCATTAATATAGGAAATGGATTAAAACCTCCATAAATATTTTAATATTCTAGGATATTGACTTAATGACTAAATGGCTTAATATATATAGATATAATGGCATAAGGTCCATAAAGTAGAAAGATGTGTATCACTTGTATTTAGTTAACATCAGGATATAGTCATTGAAAATTACTTCTAGATACTGTTAGAGAAAATGGTTCCACTCGAAGTTAGGAAATCAAACGAGATGAAAATTCTCCTTATATTTTCATATCATCAAATATTTTATATAATTAGCCTCTTTTTAATTTTCAATATGCTGATGTCTATAAATTTTATATCATATTTTCATTCAGTATCAGAAATTTTATAAAAATTGCAAGTGCGACTGCGAAAATGGAGCATAAAATAGTTGTGTAACGATTCATTTTTTTTATTTGCATAATCTGAAACGTGGTAATACCTTCCTGAAAAATGGGTGGACCTAGATTTGAGTATTCCATTAACGAGGGAGTGAGCATTCATGAGAAATATTTAAGTGGCTTAATTCTTATTATCTCATATCGTAGATCTTGATGAACCTCCTCCTGCTTTAGCGGGCGTTATCCACATCCTCATTCCTTTTTATGATTCCGTCGGGGTCTAACCACCTGAGTCGTTGATGAGACGCTCAAATACGCACATCAGCGAAGACATTTGTGTACAATTTGACGTTTTACGTTTATGTTATATTTAACCAAGGCAGATTCAGCGTAAATTTTTCGTAAAATTTCCGTATTCGAAGGAAAATTGCCATTTATAGTCTGTTCACTCCTCTACAAAGGTTAAAATGGTTTGTATTTTTTTCTTGAATTTAATTTATTCCTCTTTCCTCATTTTTTTTTACCTATAAATAGAAAAGAGTTCAAAATTAGATGTTGTAGATTAATTAAATAAGAGGAGGGAGGATTGTTGTCTTTTGTCTTTTGTATTATTTGGTTGTTTGTAAAAGTGACGATATGAAAACGATTGACAATTTGGACTGAAAAGCATCAGAGTGTGACAGTGAACTGTAGTTTTTATAATTAGGGGATATATGTGGTGTAAATGTTATGGTGGGGGTGACAAGGTGTGTGTGTAAAGTCCTGATGTAGTTTAGTGGTACTTGAATAATGTGTATTGTGATTGAGTACTGTGTGGGTAGTAATGTAAAATGTGGAATATTTATCTGTGTAACGTCCGGTGCAGGGATTGGGGTTGTAACTACGTTGTCTATTGATGATGGTTGGGGATGCCACCAGAAGCAATTCTACTAGTAGCATAAATAAATAAATTTTCTGTTGGAAAAATTAAAACCAATTCCGACAAAATAATGCTAATTCTTCAAAATATTCATGAAATTTATACTCATTCACTGATTGGAAACCGCCACGTCCTTCCTTGCTGCGATTGTGTTTCGGAAAACTAATGTCAAACCCAAATATTTTGGAGATACTCTCAGGAATGGCGTAGGGTATAACATGGCGTGGTACATAACATATCCATGGAAATGTATTGACGAGACTTGGCTTCGTCGTTGGAATGATCAATATAGTGCAGTTAATTTAAGGTAGTAAGTTCCCGTCTTGAGTATGCATGCAGTGTATGGAACTCTGCCGACAAGAGTTATATTCGAGAATTAAAAAGGTACGATGCGTTTGTAAGGAGTTGTTATGAAAAATCGGTAAGCCTCGCCGAGATGCTTCATGAATAAGAATGAAATCCCTCGAAGAAAATTTAAACGGGGCTGAATTAAATAAATGGAATAGTTCTCAGAAAAGGTTGCAGTTGTTATGCGTCCCACCTGTTATAAGCCGACTGAATCAGGGAAATGGATTATCCCGCTAGTCCTTTTGAAACTTCCTTCTTTCTGCTAACTATCTGCTTTCTTCTTATGCAATTGATTAGGAAAATGGTTTTTAATGACTCGTAAATTTTCCAATCTCACTCATCCTTCGCAAAAATTCACCGTGAAAAGTGTTTATTATGATTATTACGGGCAACGTATTACTTATTTTTGGAAAAATCACCTTAATTTTCTATTATTAATACCTATATAACGACTTTTTCCACTCAATTATGAAAACTTCAGTTCATACGAAATGCATCAACTGTCTCCAATAAAAATGATTACGTCTCATGCTTCGTTTACCGTGGCGTGGTAATTAGCAGATTCAAACATCCTCATAAACATGGACCCTCGGGGACATCCGAGAAATGAATCGACGCGACCATTATTCAATGAGCCCCAGCAATATTCAAACAATAGAACGCGTGTGGTGACGCGCTCGCGACTGTATAAGCAATTATTCTCATCGCATCGCAGTTTATTCCCCAGCGCTGCGGCGGCGACTCTTATATTAGATTGGGAATCACTCATTACGATGGGCGAAAACACATTACCGGTGGCTACCGGCGGTTTTTCCACTGCCAACTTCCGTCTTTTTGTTCCTCCGAGGACACCGCAAATATTCAAAACGCAATGAGAGCGACGCTAAAGAGCAGCCAAACGACGCGAATAGTCGCTTCATGCCTTCCACGAGATCTGTCCCGTAACAACCGCTATTCTTTCCGCGTGTTTATTGCCCTATATCTCTCTTTCCACCCCGTTCTCAATTTGTTCCACGCACGTTCCATATTCCGCTGCCAGATCACCCATCTCACTTCCTCTTTCACTTCTTTTGATTCCTCCTTTTTGTAATCCCTTTTCCACACTCCGTCACCGTCTCCAGACTCGTATCAAAATTAGAAACTTCCCTCGAGAGTGGAATCGGGCCAAATTTATCGTCATTCACGGGAAATGGGACGGCGGAGGACCTTAGAGATTTTAAGGATCCTCTGTGTCCATCATTTGCGGTACATGCCAGCCTCGAAGCAGGCCGTGGCGTCTGCAAGATTCAGAAGAGGAATAATGGATCGGATCCAACTCATAAGAGGAGTCATCCGCCGTGCCAACTGACACGAAATACCTGTTTACCTTGGATTTCCTTCAACTCCGCCCCAGTATCAACCGTAATAAATGTTTTGCAGCGAGAAATTGAGAAGGCCTAAACATAACTTGCGTGGAAATCTCCCGTGGAAACACGTCGGCACTGATTTCAACAAGATTAGGGCCTCCGAGGGCGTTTTTGATGATAAATCATCCAGATAACACGGTTCGATAAATCGTTTCCTCGTTTGGGAATTAAAATGGGAATATTCGGTGGCGGAGCGTGTCTCGTTGATTGCGGCAATAAGAGAATTTTAAGCGCTGTTTTGATAACTTGAACGTTATTGTAAGGAGCTTAGCGTGAGAAATTCTTGCGAATTCCGGTCACGCAAGACTGACTGCCGGTTTCATTGAGAGTGGGTTGATGGATGAATATGAGCTAGAGTTTTAAATGTTTACTATAATCCAACTGGTTATTTGCGTAATCCTCGTCCATATCTCCAGGTGAATATATATATTACGTCTCTAGCGTAAATATTCCTCAAAAGCTAATATTATACGGATATCAAGGCTAAATGTTTATTATCTTTTAGTTTTCACAAAGACGAAAGTTTGAATTACTAAAATAGAAATGAAAAACTGTATTAAAATGACAACTATAGGAATAGGGTTCGCTAGAGTATATTCCTTGGGAATGACAAGTTTACTTTAAGGGCTTCCAGATAGCCATAGGGGCAGTGCGTTAGACTTAAGTGAAAGCGGTTCTGGATTTGATTCCCGGTGGGGACCGCGTGCGAATTGCCTCACTTTTAACATTACTTTTACTAATGTAACGTTTTGGACTAAGCTATATATAAAAAATGCCTTAAATTGGCAGTTACAACTATTAACTACTTATACATGGGTGGTCTGAAAAGTTTCCGAAATTCCACCATTTTCGACATGTTTTCTGAAAATATCTGAAAATTTTATGTAGATTTCTGAAAAATCTGGGCTCGGAAACTTTTCAGACCACCCACGTACATCAATTTGGCAGTTTTTGGTAAGCAGTTGAGGTTGCTTGTTCACTAGGGTGGTTAATGGGAAAAATCTTCTTTCTTGAAAGAATTTCTTTCAAGACTTCCTCTAAAATTGTTCCATTTGGTTAGATAAGAAATTGCTAAAAATATTATTGGAACCACAGAAAAAAGTGCCATATTAAACTTAAAGTTTATAAATTTCGCAATATCAATTTTTCTCGTCCATCAGCGGCGACTAGGGAGTCTTCCCATTTTGTAAATGTTTTTATTTCTTTAATTATTAGGCATTAACTGATTTTTGCAGAATATTTATTAGATACACGCAGTAATCTTAGAGAACCAGCCCTAACAGTGAGTACGCGTCGTGGAAGTGGTGCGTCCAATTCACAATTCAGTCAATATACTCAAACGGTTAAAAGTCACCTTACGAACGCTGAGCAGATGATTTATAGAAGAGATAAGTTCAAGCATTTCCCTAGATGATTTTAACAGAGTTAATGGCTCATGTAACAGGGTGGAGGCAAAATATATTTTCTGTTTTCCCAAAGTTGGATAATAGAGAGATAAAATAGTTGCACAACAAGAGAAAAAGAGAGGAAACAAAACAGAAAAATATGATTTTAATGTTTTATTAATTAATTTTTTTATCGAATATCTTTTAACACTGATGGTCAGCTACAATCGTTTCTATCAAAAGAATAATCAACGTTATATTCTCGTCTAAGTGGTAGAGGATCTATTTACTCTATAAAAACATTATAGGGAACTCCTATTTGTCCTTGTTGTAAGGAGAAATTCTTCTCTGGTATTCTTACAATCTTCTTTCTTCATTTTATTTTCACCCTCTTCAGCTCTCTTAATCTTCTTGCCTCTTCCACAAATATATCATTCGTCTTCCTCTCTCTTGCCATTTCATATCGTACAACATGACCTTCCTTCTTTTTTTCGTTCTCTTCCAGCTTCATTTCTCCTCCTTCTGGATTCCTCCATATTTTGAATCTTTATCTTTTTCCCCGAATTCATTTCTCCTCCCTTTCCATTTATCTTCAGTCCTTCACGTCTTTGCATTTCTCAATTTCTTCCCTCCGAAATCTCCTCATTTCATCCATATCATATTCTCATGAATTCGTTTTCAACCAAAATCTCCTGAAAACATTTTACTACATTTTTCATGTCAATATCGAACAATGTTATTTGAATTAGATTCTTAGCTATAAAAATGACTCATTCGTCATATTGGAAGACGCAAATTCCATCCATTTAATAATTATTACTATATTCTTTTTAAAAGAAGACTTTTGAAACCGAAGAGGCTTTAGGGAGTTAAATTAACATCTATCTTCTTCTAAACATGTTATCCTAAGTAATATAATCTTAATTTGTGTTCAATTAAACTGCAGTATCGATTATCAATGTCCCGTTATATCGAGTGTCATTATTATCCATGGCACAGATACTCATTTGCGACTATTAAAGAAAAATTAATCGATCCTCTGATGAAGTTCGACCTTGAATTCAGTCTTTGAGACAATTTGAGATATATTGAAGCAATTTCACCAAACTTTGTTAACAAGACAAGTAAACGACTTTTTAACTATGGTCATATAAGCGCATGAAAGCCTAGAAGTATTAATTTGATTACCTTTGTTTACAGAGGAAATCTGTTTTTCCTTTGGTCCTGCTTGTTACTTGTAATCACCTTTATGGCTGTGACATCGGTCAAGAGTAGTAATTTATGAACTCAACGGCTCAGTTTACTTAGTATTTTATTGCAACTTCTGTCAGGAAATATTGTAAACAACTATTAGAGTCCCAATTATCTTGGACATTTAAGACTTTTCCGTGAATATCTTTAAAACATTTTCGCTTATGTTTCTGTGCAGGGTAGAGGACAATGTATTTTTCATTTACATTGCTCTCAGTCCTTTCAACGGCTTTGATAATATGAAAGCCAGTGAGGTATGTGTGATTCTGAGTAATAGCATTTATTTTTATCATTCCTTATTTTAAATGCTTTGGCAAGTGTTATTCATAGCGTAATTTTTTGCACTTAAGTGGAAAGCAATGGGCGAACGGCTTAATTCTTTACCATTCTTAATCCGTAATATCTAAAGCCTTTTGTAGGGATTGTATTTTGTAGAGGGAATCAGGTTCAATCCAGCCCTCAAGCTGAAGAATGTACAGTGCATCCAGGGTATATACGAAGGTATATAGATTTATTTTGATCCGTTTCTATATCACCAGTCACCTTTGTTACTGTTTAAGCCTCATAGCATTACGTTGCTTCGGGTTATATACATTACCTCTCTCAAGTCTCATCTTGCATTATTTATATACCAGTTGTATACCATCTAACGAAAACTCTTTTTCTTTTCTCTTTTCTAATCAAAACATTAATTTCCCGAATTCATTCTGATCTTCTGCTTCAAAAGCCCATCAGCAATATGTTCTTTACATTTAAATGGGATAAGTAATATCTTATATAAATACTCCATTAAATTGGGAATGCAATGAAATTACAGCTCCGTATCTCTATTACGCTGCGTGGGATGCTTTTGATGACCCTAATACTGAATAATTGCCATCATTCCTTTTCACCTTTACTTTAAATCCTCCCTTCGGCGCTCTCCATTCACCGTGCTTCAATCCTCCTAAACTTCTACATTTTCCCGTTTTCCTTTATTCCCTGAGAGTGTTTCCCACTCCAGCCTCCAACAAAAGATGGCTAAGCCGCTACAATGGCGGGGGTCAGTCGATAGTAGAGTAGCGGAGGATTTAAAAAAATCAATCGGCCGTCAGAGATTGATTCCGGAGCGAAAAATGCGTGTGAGGAGGAAACCCTCCATTCGTCGAGGGTTCGGAGCTCCTCTCCTTTTTATTTCGCTGCCAAATCGATTTTGTTTTCGTTTTCATGTCGGAGTACGCGATCATACATCCATTGAATCGCCTCACTCTGAGTGTTGCCGGGCGTTTTATTCGCGCGACCGTTGTGTGCTCGTCCGTACTACCCGGCGCCACTGCTGTCTTTTTGTCCCCTTTTCAAGAACTAGGGTGCTTATTTCATCTCTTTATTTGTTTGCTTTCGGTCCGCTGCCGATGGATTCAGAGGTGCTACTTTATGGACCTTAAAGTTTTCTTTGGTGCTGAATCCTAAGCAAGGCCGCAATAAAATTTACTGTAAGAGATGAGGTGTTGTGGAAATCCATCATGTAGGATGAATAGAAGCGTTCTACTTGAAGGGTTTTAAAAATAATAGCTTTTGAAGAAAGAGGACGTTTCTCTTCTTTCTACGGGGCTTCAAAATGACTATTGTGGAGAAGTACTGATGATATCCCGGTGTAAATGAAACTTTATTTTAGTTGCTCAAATTCATTCTATTTCCGCCAGGTGATCATAAGCCATTAAAAGAGGCGTGGTAAAACTAATGAATCGCGGTAAGCGTTTATACATTCTCTCTGGTCGTCACTTTAACTTTTCTATGAATTTCATACTTTAAACTTCTGTAACTCAGTTTCTGGGGTCCTCTGATTAAAAAATCTCTAGATTAATAGAAGCATGGATTTGATGATTAGAATT
This sequence comes from Pachydiplax longipennis, assembly GCA_036926295.1. Classification (NCBI taxonomy): domain Eukaryota; kingdom Metazoa; phylum Arthropoda; class Insecta; order Odonata; family Libellulidae; genus Pachydiplax; species Pachydiplax longipennis. The sequence continues at coordinate 28,389,716 of JAVFKF010000012.1, forward strand.
CATAGATAATTTTCATAAAGTTGAAAGCTCGTTGATAGTCCTTTGAAATATTAATAGGATTTCAGTAGCGCTTTTGAGAGTATTGCTCGCGTAGATTAGTGTATCACGAGGGTGATGGAAAACTTGGAAATTAAAAATGTATTCCCAATCAAGACGCATATTACCATTAACTTGGAAAATATCCGTTCGGGTTTTCAGCAGGGTAAGCTCTCAGGAAACCGACATTTTGACCGCCGGATCGGTAGCCATCTTCAGGGTTGTGTACTTACCCAGTCGAAATCCCAAGAGGATTTTCGCCAGATTAGGGAAGAAGTCTTTTTATGCCATTTACTTGGTTCGATAAACCTCTGTCGGTTAAGCGAGAAAACGTAAGACCCTAATGGCCTTAATAGAAGAAGGCCTCAAAAGAAATTCCCGTGAATGCTCAATCAACAAAGGCTTTACTATACGGAACTACATGGGTGGGCTGAAAAGTTTCCGACATTTCGCCATTTCTCGACAAGTTTTCTGAAGATTTTTGAAAAATCTGGGGTCGGAAACTTTCCAGACCACCCTCGTATATTAATTTTTTAAATCAACCTAAGTAAACACAAAAATAGTATGGATCTGCAGGAAATAATACATAGCAAACCTGAATAAGTCAGTTTTTATTTATATATCGTTATTAATCATTATTTGTGAAAATATATTAAAATACGAGTGAATTTGCAAGCTGTCGCTCATTTAGCCCTTCAGTAAGATTAAAGGCAAAGAAATGAAGGAGTAAAAGTCCGCTGTAGTCAGGATTCGAGCCCGGATCTCCCACTTTTCGGGCGGTTGCTTTCTGCAATTAGTGGGAAATCCGGGTTCGAATCCCGGCTGCAGCGAATATTTCTCCTTCATTTCTTCGCCTGACGTTAAGCATGTATGCCTTTTCATCTTTCACAAGTAATATTTAGGATAATGAAAATTTGAATGCTGCATGATAATCAGGAATCAAAGGATATTATCTAACCACAGAATATAGTCAATTTAATTACAAGATTTTTGGAGCATCACAACAGAATCGGTAAAATATTCCTCTGAATCATAAGTCGTTGAGTCTAATCTTCTCTTACGTCGATTATTGTGAGATTCGCAGCATGAGTTTTCGTCGAATACCGTTCGGAATCGGGAGGCGATCCCTTCGCAGAGTTATTTCCCCAAAATCACGCTGATTTGCTCCCTATTCCCACAAAAATGTTTGCCGATGCATTTTCCGAGAGTTTTGTTTCGCTATCTATGAGAGAGCGTGATCCTATTCTCTCATTCAAATATCGGGTCCCTCAAAGCCCTCTTCTTTCGCATCGCACGGATTCCAACCTGGAATAGCATCTTCTCGAAGAGATCATCGCCGCGTTCGGGCTATTGCCCTTCCAATTCGAAAAGGTCCCCAAGCGATGGATCTTCTTCAATCTAGCACTTCTGTTGATTCGCAGCAATCATCTCCGAGGACTCTTTTCCACGATTCGTCCAGGAATCCTTACGTTTCTCGCCTCTTCGGGTGAGAAATGGAGAGAATGAAGGGTCGGAAGAATTTTCGATTTAGGAGGACTGTGTCGCTGGCCTTCGATCATTTTTCCTTTCATCGGACGGAGGCTATTCCGCCAGATTTTTTCGTGTTGCCTCCGAAAGTCGGCCGAAGTGCGGTTTGGTGGCAATCCGTCGTTCCTTTGTGTGAGGCGACCGCCCGCAAATTATGGGTTACCTCCAAGTTTTCCATACCTATCTTCGCGGCATATCTCGAGCCGTCGCGGAAAAATTTTTGGAAGTTTTAATGGCTCGCGTATCTATCTTTCGTTCCTGCCGTAGTTCAAATTTATTCACGCACTTCAAATTCATTGGCGCTAGAACCTCAATTTCCCGAGGAGCTTGGTCGAATATGATATGGGTCAATGAATATGCGGCTGATTAAAATTCAGGAAGAATGGGGTTTTAGTTGGAGCGAAGGAGTGAGTCTCCTATGAAAAATGGCTTCTACAACCCATCCATGAGTACATACAAGTTCCGACTGCAATTTATCGTGAATCGCATTACCCAATTTCCTGCCTGGTATCGCGCTTTGACAAACTACGCAAATTAATATATGTGCTGAAAAGAACCGTTGAAATACTTACTCTCTGAAACAAATGAGCGACAAACTATTCGGATAAGTTGTGATGTACGAATCGTGCCTTTTCGCTTCGAATCGAATTGACTAAGTATTCAATTCGATGATTTATTTCTGTGTTTCTCGTAATTTTTTTTCAGTTTCTTGTTTATCGTCGTCATCCGTTAAAATAAAATTGTAAATTTATAGAATAAGCTTTTTAGATTAGACAATTTCGCAATAATAGTAATGTCGTAATTAAAAAAGTTCTCTTTTGTTTGAAGCGTGTGTTTATAACTATATTTTTCGGCAGAATCAGTCAAATTTTATGAATAATTAAAGTAAATAAATAATATCAAAAATAAATATAAAATAACAGTAAATTTTGTTTATTATACATTATCTATATTTTGTTCGATACAAATTTCATTTAGAAAATTGGAAAAAAAAAGAATTTTCGATCACAACTTTCCGCCGCTTAAATTTGTGTTCGATTAGATTCGATTCGAAGTTCACAGATGTCGACTCAGTTCGAAATACTTGTCATCCAAGAGAAATAATTCGATTCGCTTCGAAATGTCGAATTTTTGGAAATTTTGAAATTTGTTACCTCTACGGAAAAGTACGCACATTTATGCTTGATTCAAAGTATGAGGAGCCTATTACCGGTATTCTCTAAGGCTTTTTCTTCAATCTAATAAAGAAGCTCCAAGTGCATTTCCTTTTTCAGAGTCATTCAAGCGGTGATAAAATGAAGACTATTAATCCATAGTTTATTTAGCTAATGAATTCCTTTCCTGAGTACAATTTTGATTTTGCATTGGTTAATCATAGGCGATATGCAACTCAGGAGTAGTGTGATGGCTTCATCTGCAATATTACTCTAAAAAGTTTCTCTAATCTTATTTCATCTCCCTTGTCATCCTCAAAAATGCCCACTTGGACCGTAACGTACGAAAACATAGCGTGCTTGCTTTAATAATGAGGTTCAAATGAAATGCGAACGTCCATAATAAGAGAAAGGACTTCCAAGGAACGAAAGGAAATTTTTGGTGGAAACGTAAGTACTTTTAGGTCGAATTTTATCATTGTTTGGGTATTTTAATAGATTTACAATTATTTAGAAACTTCTCTTTCCGGAATGACTTTTAACGGCTAATTTTATCATTGGAGATCGAGAGACTTGGTTGATAGACAGTGAAATCTGTTAGGTATAATAAACATATAAAATTCTTCCCACAATTAGCTGATGGTTAGGAATCATGCAGACCTTCATAGTTCATATATTGTTTTTCACTTTCCTTCTCCAATACTTTTAACTACCCTCTATCTTAAAATGGAGACTTTAGGTAAATCAAAGAAAAAAATATCTTTAAAAACAGTTCTCACCGCCGTCGTATTGTAAAATGCCTTACCTTATATTCATAATTGTTCAAACACGATCTTCCTACTTGAAATTTGATATAATACAGAAGATAGTGAAACGTTTGAACTTTCAGAGCTTCAAATGATCTGGGATATTTATGCGCGAACTTTTCATAAATATGTTGGACTGCTGAGAAGATTTACACCGAGAAAAATCGCATCAGGTGAAATTCCAATTTTAACAAATTTCACTGAATTATTCTAAAAAAGTATGCTATGATAGGAATACTCACTGTTAACTATAGACTATATATTTTCATAAAAATTCAATAGGAATGCATAACTTTCCTGAAAAGTTACCAACATCATCATAGCTCAAAGGATCTTTAGTCTATCGCATGAAATACCCGATAATCGTTGATTTAAGTTTCTTCTTATTTTTATGTCGCTACCTTTTCTTTAAATTCTGTTTTCAAAATAGCTAAATCTTTGAACCCTCGAAATTTTGACATGTAAAACGATTAACCAAATTTCATGTCTTTAGGCGGTTGAGAATTTGTCATATAAAGCCTGAGGTTCTTTCAAAACTTAAGCTAATCTACTCTGATTAACGCATACAACGCATGACAATGTTTGGTAAGAAGTATGTGAGCATCGGTGATTTAATCGGGATGAAATAAACTTTCACCGCATGTATCCAATCACGAAAAACCAATTCCGAGTGATATCACGCAGAATCGAGGTTGCGATTGAAAATTAAATTGTAAATTATTGAGAAGGAATGCATAATTCCAGCAAGGATGAATTCTATCTTTGTTTTCTTTAGTAATACCTAAAGGCCCAAAAGTTGTAAAAGTGAAAGGATAAAATAAAAATAAACGAAGTTCGAAAATTCTACGATGAATTATCAGATAGTTTCGGAAATGAGATATATATTAAATATCAATCAAAATTCATGATTTAACTCAAATATCCCAAATCCTTTTAAAGGTGGAATAAGGATATAAATCCGTGGTTGGTAGCAACTTTTAAATAATTTTTGATTTTCAAGGCAGTATTACTGATCCACCCCAGAGCTAATGTATGAACATTATCTATTCGGTGACACTCTACGATACGAAAAAGATATAAGGAAATTTCTGCTCATTATTAGTAAACTACATAAATTTATGGCTTCTTAAATTAATATTCTAATATTCCTACGTGCAATCTTAACTTGCATTTGGCTGCATGCACCCCCTGCCAAACGCCAAAAGGCGGCATGCTGGGTACATATGTTGATGTAGATGAACTTAAACATTACACTAATGTACATAGCTTGAAGCGGTCACCAAAGCACTTCGCAATGTATGGTAATTTAGTTTTATAACGATTGCTTTAATACCATGAAGTTATCTCCGATTCTCATATTGAACACCTTTTTATTTCGTTTGTTACGCTAATTAGAGCCCTTTACCACTTCACAGCATTCTTCCATAATGAGTACTTTATCTAGCTAATAAGAGGAAGTGCAAATACGTGATGCTCCTACGTTTTCTTATTCTCAGTCACAATCCCCTGAAGGTACGAGAAGGATCAAAAAGATTCCTTGTGACTGTCTTTTGCTTTCATTTAAGGCACTCTAAGGAGAGAAAAAAGAAACTTCAACACCATCACGTAGATTTCACGCTCACTTAAAGTTTCACTGATCTGCTAAAATGGCGTTTAATCCTCTCAATCTGAGGCCATGAGACTGTAAAGGAATGCAGGGCAGAAACGAAGAATTCCCGTGAGTCATCCGTTAAAATATCGTCGAAATATGCATCATCGAACCCCTGGAGATTTCCAAGTTAGCATAATTTTGCAAAACCCTTCTCGCATCATCTTCTTTATGGCTTCCTTCTGAAGCTTTCCTCCATGAAGAGATGTCTTTATTGATGGTCGCTTTGAAAAACGTTCTTTATGCGATTTTGAGGAAAAAGCTTCATTGGAATGATCAAATGAATATAAAAATGCCCAAAGGAAGTAGTATCATACTCATTATATTTTGTCGAAATGCCTTTAAGGTAGGATCATACTGATTATGTCTTATCATTTATCCGTAAAAATACTATTGAATCCAATAGTTATACAATTTGAAAGGAATCTATTATATTCTTCCTAAGGGCCATCTCTTTGATATTGGACTCCTATAATTTGTGACAATCACTGAACTCTTATTTCTTTGGAAAGGATGAAAAGCAAAACGAGACGTTTCGCCGCGAGGTACATTACGACGTCGCCGTTTTGCCGACATAAATGTTTGAGGAATTAAAATACTACTTGTGTTCGTAGCATGTTTTTTTATTTTTTCTTTTATTTACATTTATATTTTTGATGAGGTCCTATAAACATTATCTGCAAGAATATCAATAGCTGATGACACCGTGTATGCAGCGTTCTTTTCAAAAAGATCGGATATTTTCCTTAGTTGGGTTGGGTCGGAAGGTAATTCTTAGTTGGCCAAATGGCGTTTAGACTTCCTCTTGGTTCTATTTGCGACTGTAAACATCGGTGGAAAGGTAAAACATAATACACGTGGCAAAACGATGGCAACGTTTGCCCTGGATCAGAGGTGGGCAATCTACGGCTCTAGGTCACACGTGGCCTTCTCGAGCTTTCAATTAAACCCTTTAGTCGCACTGAAACATATACTTCTATTTAAATTACTCTTTCTAACCTTGCTAATGATGCCAAGCGAAGAATATAGTGGAAAATGATCTCTTGCAGTTTATTCAGCGAACGAATTCGTTTTATCACTTAAAATTACATGACATTAAATCACTTAAATTATCACTTAAAATTATATGAATTGCCTGGTGGGGTGATGTACGGTGGGGACTTCGTGTGCCCCGTGGCCGCTTCGGTAGTCGTGAAGGCCTACCAGGAACCCTAAAAAGTCTTACATGATCGGTATTAACAAGGGCTACTGCTGCCCGAGAGTATTTTTCTTTTCTTTAATTTTACATTTCAATTATGTTCATGTTGTTGCAGTGATCTAAATAGGTATTTAAATGTAATATCATGTTTGTGTATATATGTGTAAATTGAATTCTTTTAGTGTATAAATTAACAAGTTTAATAGTTGATGTAGTGTGTGCATGCTTTAGATTACATTAAGGACTCTATATTGTATATTACTTTATATTTGTATTCTTTATGTATTAGATAGTGAGTAATAATCATGTACCGTATAAACGTCGCCACCTGACATAACGTCTATCTGCGAAGGTTTTGTGTAATAAATAAATAAATAAATAAATTTCGAAGTTTTACTATATGATAGTAGGCAACGCACAAGAGAAGAATGTCTGATGGTTTTACATGCGGCCTTTCCTATGAGACCGAATGCTAAATGTGTCCCTCCGATGGAAAAAGATTCCCCACTCCTGTCCTAGACCCATAAGAAGTGAGCTATAGAGAGTAAATCCCTTTCTACCTCAGATGAACTGGTTTCGAAACGTTAACTGAACGGAAAACTGAACCAATCGTGTAAATGGCGCTTTGGGCTAGATGAACCTTTCTAAAATACAGAATAAAAGAGGAAAAGAAAAGTGATTCGAAGAGGGAAACATGTTAGGAGGAAAGGGATCGAAGAGAAAAGAGTAACAAATTTGATACGGCCGAGTAGAGATGCAACGGTGATGGGTTCGATCCTTTTAGATTACGAATATGGAAATGTGACAGTTTTGTTGCCTGTGGGGGTTTGAGGCGGGAAATGAGTGGAATATTAGGACTGAGGGGATCGGGAAAAAGAATGGTAGAGATGGGGGAGGGAGGCCTTGGAAGGAGATGACGTATTGAGATTGAAAATATAACCGGAAATTTCTGAGAGGAGAGAAAATGATACAAATTCTTTCCGGACCCCTCGTCCCATTAACTTTTCAAACACGCCGAATCCGCACGTAGTCTTGAAATGCTTTCTGCGAAGATAGGCCGGCCAAGGAAGAAAAAAAAAGTCGAGGGTTAGTTTCACGTTATTTGGGATTTGTGGTTTCTTTTTGGATCGTCTAGAATCATGAGAAAGAAGTGAAGAGGTCGCCGTTTTCTTTGAGACACCTAGGTCAGTGTCGCAATCACTTTCTTTAATTAGAAAAGCCTGTGAGAATTTTTTCAGTTCAAGGTTTCCAGATTTAAGAGGAAACGAAGGGTGTTTTGGTGCTACAAGAAATATCGAGATTGGAAATTCCACCAAAATCATAAAAAACGGTATTTTTCTTTCACCCAGAGCTCTTTTTTTTACGTATTCCTCTTATTTGGTTTACAGCAACACTTTCTACATGATTGACATTGTTACGTATGAGTCACGAAGAGCCGATTAGCTAAATGAAATGCTCTGTATTTCTCACAGAATTAGAAAAATTTCAATTTCATTTAGTGTAATCCATATAATTTCTCGATTATGAATCTCATTTTCTCTCTTTCAGAATTTTGGTATGGAAAATTGGTCTCGTTTTTCTTTGATAAGAATATGCAACAAACTAACCACAAGAGTTGGACCTAAGACTCGAACATCAGATGGAGCATAGCGAAAGTTTTCAATGTTGATGAAATATTCCAAGCTTTGTTGGTTAAGAAGCTACCAAGTGATGTATTAAAGATTATCTTGTCATGCTTTAATAGAAATTTGCCATTATTTCTCATGTAATTAGTAATTCATTAATAACGATTGAATTGACGTTGATATCGCTTTCAACGTTTCAAATAAGACGACTGTGAGGTGTAGCCTTAATAGCAAATCAATCATAGCTTAAATAAATTAGCTATTTTGTGATTTAGCTAATATATCTGCAAATAAATAACTTAAAAACAGCTCTTTTATCCGATTATTGCTATTTAATAGCTGTATCTAATAGTCTAAGTTTTTAGTGTCTCTTAACTGGTTAGATCCATAAATTTACATAATTTGGCATGTAGAACTTAGGATTCAACCTAAGCCTAATTAGTATTTTCCTAACTGATAAAATTTTTCGAATGGATCACCGAAGATATTTTCATTGAGTTACTGTTTATTTATTATGTTATTTTATTATGAGAATATAAACTGGTTTCTAGTGTTTTTCTCAATAGAAAATAATTATTACATTTTATTGAGATACATTTCTTATACGTATATGCTCTCTTCTCATTCTCAATAAAAACTTTCTGGCTTCCAAATATTATAAATACTTCATCAACTCGGTAGTAAACGCTTCTAGCTGACATAATTATGTTAAACTCAACCTCATGTATCTCAAAAAAAACGAATGAAATTTTATAATTTTGAAGAATCAGTAGCATTTAAATCGAAAAAAGACGGACCTTCCATTTTTTTATTTTTAACTTACTATGCAAAAAAAAATTGTGTAAAATGCTCTTAAGACATTTTGATGGGTGAACCATATATACCTCAGAATTTCTCTAATGTTTTTCAGTATTAGCCTACTATGCCATTAACTCAATGTCTTCTTCATCTTCATCCATCCCAAAAATTCTTTCCCAAGAGATTTTTCCGTTATTGTTTTCCTCACCGATTGTTATGGCTCAATCTTAAAATTCAATCTCAATCTCAACTCTTTCACCAATCGCAGAAACTGCTAACGATTTTTGAAAAAGCAAAAATTAGTTTACTATCCTATACATAGGATTATCTTATTATTCTTTAGTAGCCATTCGAGGCAATTGTTTCATTCCTTTTCCTACTGTGGTTATCTTTCTATCGCATTGTAATCACTTTGATTCATAACTCCGTCGTGATTATTCAGATTCTCCAGACGCTTCATAATGGAAAAACATTTCGCTCCTCTCTCCGTGAAGAAAAAGCGAAGAAAACTCTCCGTAAATATCTCCAGGTATAAGGGATCGATAGAATGATGCGAGAAGCACCACGGATTCCGTAAGGAGGGAAAATGGTATGCAAAAACGACAAGCAAACATTTCGAAGCATCCACTCCCTCCACTCGCCGAGGAAAGAAAACATTGAGAAGGTCTTGTATGAGAAAATAAGGAAACTCCCTTAAGTCGCGGCCGCCTGCCTCTGGTCGTATCTTCGGACCAGTCGAGTATCGATCCGAAGAGAAAGAAAAAAGTAATCCAGAGGAAATTATTTGCGGGTTCGCCTTGGGATGTGGAACGTTGGAAGCATCGGAGATAGAAAAAGGGATAAAAGGTGGGGAAAGGGAGAGAGGACTGTTTGATGTGCCTGTCAGAGAGTAAGAAAGAAAGATATGGAGAGAGGGATAAGACAATATAGCTGTAGGGCTGGAGAAAGTGGCCCACGTCGCGCGTCTACTCCAAGTGCGGATTTCCCCAAAAACCTCCAATTTACGAGTGGTGAGGGATGAACGCGGAATCTAACGTCTTCTCCTTCTTTATTCGGCGTGGATATTTCGGCAACACGTCGAATTCTTCCTCTTTTACCCTGCTTAAAAAGGGTATGCTAATATTCTGTGGAGGTAGTGGGTTTCTCCGAAAACGAGGAGTGCCATTAAGGCCTCCCTCTCCGATGCTGTCACGAGCGGATTGGGTGTTGCGAAAGGAGAGATGTGTCGAATTAGAAGAGAGGAAGACGTTGAAGGGGGAATTACTGGGGATAGACGAACGCCTCTTTATTGCTTAGGAGCTACGAGTCCCTTGAATGATTAAAAAGGAGTGATAGATAAATAGATGGGGTGAATGAGAGAGAAATATTTGGATAGATACGCTAACGAGTTGCGAAATTGGAGCTGAAGTGTGTAAAGACGGAGTGGGATTGAAAAGACCATCTTTTGAGCTGATTTTATTGATTGGTGATTGATAAACAGCCGAGATTGGCCTCCATTTCTAAAAAAAACTAGTCCCATGAGAAAATTTCGCATAAATTGTCGCTGGGGTACACGCAATTAGATTAAAAGAAAGCGGTACAAATGTAATGGTTTTTAATGAGGCAATGGACACAGGTATTTACATTTACATACAATCTTGAAACAAAAAATTGCTATCAAAAAGTAAGAGTAGTTTGTATTGATTGGAGTGTTTGTTGAAATGTATTTGGGGAGGAAATGGAGTATCAGTGTCCATTTCGATATACCTCGTTTGTATAAACAGATATCGATATCTACACAATCGGTAACGAAAATCTATAGGCTTTCTCAAAATTTAAACTCGATTTTTCGACCAAATGGTACATTTTTCATTTTTTGTCAATTTTTTAGATTGAAGCAGGAAACTTTCTCTTTAAAATGATGTTTCTTCATATATTTCTATGGATTGTGAAGGAGGAAGAGTGCTGAATGTTTAGAGATGCTATACAAAAACATATTTATATGATTAGCTATTAACAGCAAACTTCGTCACGAAAAGATTTACTTTACAAAGTCTCTCCCTTCCTAACAAGGTTGTCCTTTCTATCTAAAGTATAGCTGATGATATTCTTTCCCAAAACCAAATGGGTACATATAAAACGTATTTTGGTATATTTATACCAATATGTTTAAGTACGCATGACTATAAATTAAGGCTGATTTAATTATACTTGTACTTTTGGCCTCAAAAATAAATGTAGTTAATATTGGTTGCATGAAGAATAAATTCAAAACCATGGAGAGGCGCACAGTAGTTCCATAGTATGAACGTGTACAGAAGGGAAGAAGTAACTAGAGTATTAATAATGTAGTTTGGACATGGGATAGAGTCAAGGTCATATTTTCAAAAAAAGTGGAGCAAAAGGGTCCCTTCAATGATTAAAAAGATTCGATGGATACATTAGATGCGGTCCAGCTGTGAAAGAAACATTGAAGTATAAAAATTTAAAAATTGCAGTAATGCTAAGTTTTATTTGATAATAATAATTGGAATGAAATATTTTAGCAAATCTTGAATAATTAGAAAAGGAAATAAATATTAGTGAATTGTTTACTGGGAGGTTGAGAGCTAAAGGGGACAGTAGTACGTGACAATCAATGTGTGTAGAAGGAGGGAAAGGTCAGCGACCACTACAAAATGGGCGTGGTGATTCCGTTTGGATGTTAAGAAAATGGATGAAAGTGGAATAAATTCAATCGTGCACGAGGTGAAATTGAATGAATCAGGAGAGTAGGTGAAAGAAAAACTGGAAGAATTGGGTAGCTGGGAAAATGGGGAAAGACTTTGTGGGAAAATACCTGACTTACCTTATAAGTTATATGTGGGTGAGTCGGGATCTAAAATATTTCGTAAGGGCAAATATGATCCTAAATTTGGAACTTTGAAAAGTGTGAATTTTTATAACTATTAGATTACCATGATTTGATTTTATTAAGGAAAGTCAGCGATTACTGTGCATTAATTTTGTATATAATACTCAGTATTCAAACTAAAAAGAAAAAGCAAACTGAGACAAAATTGACAGGTAATAGTTTATAAGAAAAATTACAGAAAATATTTGACAATGATAAAATTTTAAGAAGGAACATTTTGCAGTAATGGATTGGATACCATAAGAAAAAACTTTGTAATTTAAAAGAAGTCGCAGAAAATTTTATGTAACACGAAGTATGACCTTTTAAAATTATATATTTATCTTCGCATTCGACGTGAATAAAATGATTTATTTCTAGGAATCATGTCCCGGAAGGTAGAACATCGAATCTGCATATTTTCCGATCCTTTTTCACTCTGATCATTTTAATATTATATCCTCCTGAATGTTTTTCGTTTTAAAATTTCAAGCTGAATATTATTATTACCTTATTCTTATTGATCGTACAATACAGCCGCAGTCAGTCGATAGGGCTGGAGGCGAAGTTAACTTACATAGCATCGAACAACTAGCTCAACGAAGTTACTAAGTTCAACACATTTAACCACACCGTTCATTAAAAACTTCATCAAACTACACCAATTTACATAATAATCTACAACTACTGCAAATACCACTTTCGTTTAACAATAACTCGAACCATTCCCCAGAAACGATCGATATACATACAAATTCAGAACACCAGAACATATCATAAAAATCATTGCTCATCAACTACAGTAACTGAAAAAGAGCGTGTTAAACAATTATCTATACATAAAGCGGCCAAGGGAACCACGAAGTCCCAACCGTACATCATCATACCAGGTAATCTCCTACTCGTCTCACTCGTTTATATGACCATTTATATTACGTTACACAAAATTAAGAATAAAACATAATAATAGTTGAATCCCAAAGAAAAACTAAACAGGCTTGAAAACTAAAAAAACAGGCTTGAAAACAGTCTGACGGGACCGGTAATCGAACCCGGTTCTTTCTGTATCCGGGAGGTTCCCTCATCTACTATCCGATCAGAGTATTTCATTCGACCAGAACAAAAAGGACTTTCTTCTGAGTGCAAAGCTTTATGTAATGATATAATAATAAGATACCTAAATCCTTCTCCTATAATTTCTTTAAGAGGGATTCTCCTTAGCACCAGTTTGCTGGGCCGTTGTCTCCATTACGTCGAGGGGTGGACGATGCCACACAATCGGACAAAACCACATTTGCCCTTGCCTTGAAAGTTCCCAAAACAGTTTCAGGAAATGTTCTGGTTGGATAGCTTAGATGGATAAAGTAAGATCCCGGAAAGAGGAAGATCCCGAGTTAGGTTGCCAGTGCCATCAGCATTTTTTAAGTCCGTTTTTCCTTGGGATTTATCCTTCCTCCCTCCTCTTTTCTGCAAAGATACATCAACTCATTTCTTAGCAATATTTAGTTGCAGATGTTAAGTAAGCCGTTGTTCTATTACACTTAAGTAAAAAGTGCATTTCTGGGAGTCGAGAGTAGGAGAGGAATAAATAACGGTTTTAAGTTTCGACTGTGGTTCAAGAATTCCATTATTTCGTTTCTGGTTTGGTTTTCACACCAGCTAAAATAAAGTTTATACGGTTCAGGTTCGATGCCCAGTAGGGAGAGAGGTATGCTTGAAATCAGAGTATATTTTGAGATATATGTGAATGTAGCGAATAAAAGGGAGTGGGAATCAAGATTCTGCGCACCTCCGTTAAGAGTGAAATTATCGAAGGCGTCAGCTGTCAGTAGGAAGGCGAGCCACCATTTTTCAGCAGAAAACCACAGAAGGGGAGAAGGCTGGTTTTGTTGCGAGGGAAAGCAAGAATGGAGAAGGTTTTAGGGCCTTAAAATACCGTATATCAACAGAAGCCAATCTATTGCGAACGTTCGCGACTAGTATAGAAGAGCTCGCGTCCTCTTTTTGTTGATCTTCGGCCGGAAATCATTGCGATTTGGCCTCCACGTACAAAGCGCATTTATGCAGCGAATCGGTTCGAAAATGTGGCCGCATCTACGGACTGTGTGCATTACTTTATTTGCTCTGTGTTACGTGCGTTTTCGCGTCAAGCATTCGGAGAGAGGAAAGAACTATGTAAAGAAAACGAATTTCTAACATAAACTAACAGTACGTTCTGGAAAATAAGGTGCTTTTTCCAATGTCCTCCTGTGTGTTCCAGTCGTACTCTAAACTTAGGTTTCGAAGTAATTCAGTCATATAAATTTTAATTTCGGAATAAACGACTGGGAAAAAAACTAGGGTCAATTTCATTTTATTATACTAAATTATTGATTATTAATAGTCATACATCATATCCCTTTGTTATAATTTTTTAATCATTGGTTGATACGCCTCTCAAATCATTAATATCTCAACAATATACTATAATATCAAAACAATTGTTACAACAATTTTAGTAAAATTTGTTGTCAAGCATAAGTGTGAAATCATTTAACACTCGAAATAGTTATTGAATGTTCAGTGACATCATGATAGTAAATTATCATTAGATGAGAGGTTTTATGAAAGGCTGCATACTAGGGCGTACCGAAAAACAAAAATTTTTAACAGCGGGAACGTAATAGGTTGGAAAAGTTGCCTTTTAGGCTCAATAAGAAATGTGCAAAAGATGGGCTCTAACAAAGTTCGTCTTGGGCCTGACCAAACAGCTCGAAAATTCGAAATTTTAGTGAAAATTGCGTTTTTTTAGGTAAGTTTATTTTTTGACGGAGCATACATACATTTAATTAAATGGTTGTTTTAATTCGTTTTGAATGAGGAACAATTATATTGAGCCGTTTAAACCGAATATGACGAGATATCGTACTTTTAAAATTTTTGGAAACACCATGAAAAGTGGCAGCTCCTCGCTGGTTCAGCTGCAGTGAGCTACCCAGGACTCATCATGAGGTAGAGCCTGCTAATCGAGTCCCACCCGCCTACACACCCGTGGACGCATACCAGAATACTAGCTGATGTCTTTGAAGGTTGCTTTTGTTCCAGTTTTTGGTATTCGCGAGAGGATCCTATCGCCTATGAACCCATCTCTTGCATCGTGGCCTTAGTCTAACCGTGAGTCCTCTGCGACTTCTTTTACGGTTCGTTCGACTGCTTGAGAATTATTTGGGAGGGCGAATAATGTAGCAAGGTGCTTTATAGGTTCCTTAGCATTATCTTTAATAACCAATATGTTTAAGTACGCATGACTATAAATTAAGGCTGATTTAATTATACTTGTACTTTTGGCCTCAAAAATAAATGTAGTTAATATTGGTTGCATGAAGAATAAATTCAAAACCATGGAGAGGCGCACAGTAGTTCCATAGTATGAACGTGTACAGAAGGGAAGAAGTAACTAGAGTATTAATAATGTAGTTTGGACATGGGATAGAGTCAAGGTCATATTTTCAAAAAAAGTGGAGCAAAAGGGTCCCTTCAATGATTAAAAAGATTCGATGGATACATTAGATGCGGTCCAGCTGTGAAAGAAACATTGAAGTATAAAAATTTAAAAATTGCAGTAATGCTAAGTTTTATTTGATAATAATAATTGGAATGAAATATTTTAGCAAATCTTGAATAATTAGAAAAGGAAATAAATATTAGTGAATTGTTTACTGGGAGGTTGAGAGCTAAAGGGGACAGTAGTACGTGACAATCAATGTGTGTAGAAGGAGGGAAAGGTCAGCGACCACTACAAAATGGGCGTGGTGATTCCGTTTGGATGTTAAGAAAATGGATGAAAGTGGAATAAATTCAATCGTGCACGAGGTGAAATTGAATGAATCAGGAGAGTAGGTGAAAGAAAAACTGGAAGAATTGGGTAGCTGGGAAAATGGGGAAAGACTTTGTGGGAAAATACCTGACTTACCTTATAAGTTATATGTGGGTGAGTCGGGATCTAAAATATTTCGTAAGGGCAAATATGATCCTAAATTTGGAACTTTGAAAAGTGTGAATTTTTATAACTATTAGATTACCATGATTTGATTTTATTAAGGAAAGTCAGCGATTACTGTGCATTAATTTTGTATATAATACTCAGTATTCAAACTAAAAAGAAAAAGCAAACTGAGACAAAATTGACAGGTAATAGTTTATAAGAAAAATTACAGAAAATATTTGACAATGATAAAATTTTAAGAAGGAACATTTTGCAGTAATGGATTGGATACCATAAGAAAAAACTTTGTAATTTAAAAGAAGTCGCAGAAAATTTTATGTAACACGAAGTATGACCTTTTAAAATTATATATTTATCTTCGCATTCGACGTGAATAAAATGATTTATTTCTAGGAATCATGTCCCGGAAGGTAGAACATCGAATCTGCATATTTTCCGATCCTTTTTCACTCTGATCATTTTAATATTATATCCTCCTGAATGTTTTTCGTTTTAAAATTTCAAGCTGAATATTATTATTACCTTATTCTTATTGATCGTACAATACAGCCGCAGTCAGTCGATAGGGCTGGAGGCGAAGTTAACTTACATAGCATCGAACAACTAGCTCAACGAAGTTACTAAGTTCAACACATTTAACCACACCGTTCATTAAAAACTTCATCAAACTACACCAATTTACATAATAATCTACAACTACTGCAAATACCACTTTCGTTTAACAATAACTCGAACCATTCCCCAGAAACGATCGATATACATACAAATTCAGAACACCAGAACATATCATAAAAATCATTGCTCATCAACTACAGTAACTGAAAAAGAGCGTGTTAAACAATTATCTATACATAAAGCGGCCAAGGGAACCACGAAGTCCCAACCGTACATCATCATACCAGGTAATCTCCTACTCGTCTCACTCGTTTATATGACCATTTATATTACGTTACACAAAATTAAGAATAAAACATAATAATAGTTGAATCCCAAAGAAAAACTAAACAGGCTTGAAAACTAAAAAAACAGGCTTGAAAACAGTCTGACGGGACCGGTAATCGAACCCGGTTCTTTCTGTATCCGGGAGGTTCCCTCATCTACTATCCGATCAGAGTATTTCATTCGACCAGAACAAAAAGGACTTTCTTCTGAGTGCAAAGCTTTATGTAATGATATAATAATAAGATACCTAAATCCTTCTCCTATAATTTCTTTAAGAGGGATTCTCCTTAGCACCAGTTTGCTGGGCCGTTGTCTCCATTACGTCGAGGGGTGGACGATGCCACACAATCGGACAAAACCACATTTGCCCTTGCCTTGAAAGTTCCCAAAACAGTTTCAGGAAATGTTCTGGTTGGATAGCTTAGATGGATAAAGTAAGATCCCGGAAAGAGGAAGATCCCGAGTTAGGTTGCCAGTGCCATCAGCATTTTTTAAGTCCGTTTTTCCTTGGGATTTATCCTTCCTCCCTCCTCTTTTCTGCAAAGATACATCAACTCATTTCTTAGCAATATTTAGTTGCAGATGTTAAGTAAGCCGTTGTTCTATTACACTTAAGTAAAAAGTGCATTTCTGGGAGTCGAGAGTAGGAGAGGAATAAATAACGGTTTTAAGTTTCGACTGTGGTTCAAGAATTCCATTATTTCGTTTCTGGTTTGGTTTTCACACCAGCTAAAATAAAGTTTATACGGTTCAGGTTCGATGCCCAGTAGGGAGAGAGGTATGCTTGAAATCAGAGTATATTTTGAGATATATGTGAATGTAGCGAATAAAAGGGAGTGGGAATCAAGATTCTGCGCACCTCCGTTAAGAGTGAAATTATCGAAGGCGTCAGCTGTCAGTAGGAAGGCGAGCCACCATTTTTCAGCAGAAAACCACAGAAGGGGAGAAGGCTGGTTTTGTTGCGAGGGAAAGCAAGAATGGAGAAGGTTTTAGGGCCTTAAAATACCGTATATCAACAGAAGCCAATCTATTGCGAACGTTCGCGACTAGTATAGAAGAGCTCGCGTCCTCTTTTTGTTGATCTTCGGCCGGAAATCATTGCGATTTGGCCTCCACGTACAAAGCGCATTTATGCAGCGAATCGGTTCGAAAATGTGGCCGCATCTACGGACTGTGTGCATTACTTTATTTGCTCTGTGTTACGTGCGTTTTCGCGTCAAGCATTCGGAGAGAGGAAAGAACTATGTAAAGAAAACGAATTTCTAACATAAACTAACAGTACGTTCTGGAAAATAAGGTGCTTTTTCCAATGTCCTCCTGTGTGTTCCAGTCGTACTCTAAACTTAGGTTTCGAAGTAATTCAGTCATATAAATTTTAATTTCGGAATAAACGACTGGGAAAAAAACTAGGGTCAATTTCATTTTATTATACTAAATTATTGATTATTAATAGTCATACATCATATCCCTTTGTTATAATTTTTTAATCATTGGTTGATACGCCTCTCAAATCATTAATATCTCAACAATATACTATAATATCAAAACAATTGTTACAACAATTTTAGTAAAATTTGTTGTCAAGCATAAGTGTGAAATCATTTAACACTCGAAATAGTTATTGAATGTTCAGTGACATCATGATAGTAAATTATCATTAGATGAGAGGTTTTATGAAAGGCTGCATACTAGGGCGTACCGAAAAACAAAAATTTTTAACAGCGGGAACGTAATAGGTTGGAAAAGTTGCCTTTTAGGCTCAATAAGAAATGTGCAAAAGATGGGCTCTAACAAAGTTCGTCTTGGGCCTGACCAAACAGCTCGAAAATTCGAAATTTTAGTGAAAATTGCGTTTTTTTAGGTAAGTTTATTTTTTGACGGAGCATACATACATTTAATTAAATGGTTGTTTTAATTCGTTTTGAATGAGGAACAATTATATTGAGCCGTTTAAACCGAATATGACGAGATATCGTACTTTTAAAATTTTTGGAAACACCATGAAAAGTGGCAGCTCCTCGCTGGTTCAGCTGCAGTGAGCTACCCAGGACTCATCATGAGGTAGAGCCTGCTAATCGAGTCCCACCCGCCTACACACCCGTGGACGCATACCAGAATACTAGCTGATGTCTTTGAAGGTTGCTTTTGTTCCAGTTTTTGGTATTCGCGAGAGGATCCTATCGCCTATGAACCCATCTCTTGCATCGTGGCCTTAGTCTAACCGTGAGTCCTCTGCGACTTCTTTTACGGTTCGTTCGACTGCTTGAGAATTATTTGGGAGGGCGAATAATGTAGCAAGGTGCTTTATAGGTTTCTTAGCATTATCTTTAATGTTTTGAAGATCCTCGGGGGAAAAGCTGACAGTAAGTGGTGGCTCGGTGACAGTGACTTTATCCCAATCTATCAATTCTTCATAAGAAGGCACGTCGAACTTCTATTGCGGAATGATAAACCGACAAATCTACTCCATTTGACTGTTTCCTGCGTTGATGAATAAATTTCCTAACTGTGTTCTTATTTTAGGTCACTCATCAGTAAACATGGCAATCAAAACCCGAAGTTTGTCATGCATGTCTACGTTCCAATGCCGTATGTCATTAAGAGAAATCACGCAGTGAAAGATAGAGCCATAAAACTATGGAGGTCCATAGCTGCTATACCATACCTTCCTTTGCAAACACGAAAACTTTTTGAATATGTAATTCAACATAATGACTTTTACGCTCGCCCAGAAATCGTTTTGGTAGTCACGATCGCTTAAGAGTGTGTATGATAAATTAACGAGATGAATAATGTGCTAACTTCGAAGTTAGGTATCGTGATATGTGCCGCCATAATAATTTTATGTTTCAAAACGCTTTATAGATGAGCGTAGAAGGTGTTATATTGAATTAACCATCAAACGGAGTAGGTTTGTCGTGCCTTTTTATGAAGAATTGATAGATTGGGTTAAAGTCACTGACACCGAGCCACCACTTACTGTCACCTTTTCTCCCGAGGATCTTCAAAACATTAAAGATAATGCTAAGGAACCTATAAAGCACCTTGCTACATTATTCGTCCTCCCAAATAATTCTCAAGCAGTCGAACGAACCGTAAAAGAAGTCGCAGAGGACTCACGGTTAGACTAAGGCCACGATGCAAGAGATGGGTTCATAGGCGATAGGATCCTCTCGCGAATACCAAAAACTGGAACAAAAGCAACCTTCAAAGACATCAGCTAGTATTCTGGTATGCGTCCACGGGTGTGTAGGCGGGTGGGACTCGATTAGCAGGCTCTACCTCATGATGAGTCCTGGGTAGCTCACTGCAGCTGAACCAGCGAGGAGCTGCCACTTTTCATGGTGTTTCCAAAAATTTTAAAAGTACGATATCTCGTCATATTCGGTTTAAACGGCTCAATATAATTGTTCCTCATTCAAAACGAATTAAAACAACCATTTAATTAAATGTATGTATGCTCCGTCAAAAAATAAACTTACCTAAAAAAACGCAATTTTCACTAAAATTTCGAATTTTCGAGCTGTTTGGTCAGGCCCAAGACGAACTTTGTTAGAGCCCATCTTTTGCACATTTCTTATTGAGCCTAAAAGGCAACTTTTCCAACCTATTACGTTCCCGCTATTAAAAATTTTTGTTTTTCGGTACGCCCTACTGCATACACCTTAGAACTATAAATGGAAGAATGATATACATGAGTTCTATAAGAAATTTCATCACGAAAACCTTTTCTTTATAACTCTACGTTTATAATGTCTATTAAAGAAGAGAGATGTTTATTTGAAAATGTTGTTGCTCATGAAGGCCGTTAAATCAGTTTGAAATCGTCAATTCAAGCTGTCCAATATCAAACGAATTTGGAGTAAGACAACAATTCTAGGAACATAATTCTCCGTAGCTTCTGATTTTAAGAAAATTGCGGAACTATTTGTACATAATTATTACGATTCAGAAAGTATCCTAATAACATTATTGCTGTATCGTTTCATTTCTGTTTATTTTCCTAGAACCTGCCTCTTCTCCGAACGCTTCATTGCAAAACATTATTCGTGAAGATTTTTGATTCGTGCGGAGTATTTTCCCATTTCGCTCGATATAAATCGGAGATGTTTGCTTTGTGCGGGAAAGCACAGGGTATCCAATTGCCTTTCTTATTCTTCTGTTATTTATATGCAGGCGATCCCAAAAGAAACGATGATTTGATGACGCACGATCCTTCCTTTTATACGTCAATACTGTTGTTAGTCTCGATTTTTATTCACCAGAAAGAGATAGGATGGGAAAGTTAAATAAATAGTTAAGTTTTTTGACTGAAATAAATAAATCGGTTAAGATGTGGATAAAAGAATTTCCACTCCATTTACAAGAAGTAATTTAAAGATTTATTTAGTAAATAACCAAAGTTCTGACGATGTGTCTTATCAGAGGAATAATTTGAGAATTAATACAGTAAATACGTATATACCGGAATCTAATATTTTCCGTTGTAGATGTCGGTTAATGCTTGAATATAATGACCAAAGTGATTCTTTCCTGATTTGTAAGGTGAATTAAATACCTTATCGTAATGAAAATGTTTAAAATATATTATATTTTCAAATTTTTGTTAGAAACAAAGTGAATTTGGAACTTCTTGTTCTGTCATTTGACATTTTTTGAGATAATTTCATTTTAGTACTGAGTATTCTATTTAAACCTTCCCAAGTTCAATATCTCATAAAAAAGTATGATGAAATTAGTATATGAAATTACATTTTCCTTTGTAGACGTAGCCTTGTGTTGCGAGCAAGAGATGGTTTAAGTTAATTTTAGCTTCATGATCTCAATAATCTAAGAGTTTTTTTTCATTTAGTTTTAATGTTATTTTATAATTTTATATTTCGTTTGCTGTGATTAATAAAATTCAGGGTGTTTGAATGAAACACCGTTTCATGTATTAATTATCCGTTGTAACGTGTATGTCTAATGATTATGACCTACCTTTATCGTTTGAAAGCAATTTTCCATTATTCCAGCTCTAACAAGCGGTAATTATCTCAATTATTGGCCCTTATGGTTAATTCCAAATCGACTGGAGGTACTGCAGAAGTGCATTCCCTTCGATGCTGGAGAAGGTCTTGTCTAGGACGACCTAGCTCTATCCGGCTTGATTTGCTCGTGGTAAATGTGAAGAGGCAAGATTAAGCCGTGATGCTTCAGCGTAATCAATGTTGTGAGATGGTGGAAGTCAGTAACGCAATGATATTAAGTGTGTGTAATATTCGCTGTTAAGTACCGAGTGTGTGTGAATGCAGAGAAGGAATCGAGGTATATGGAGATAGCTCTGGTTGGAAGACTTCTTTGATCTTCTTTCTTTACTTCTCCATATTCTTTGCTGATAGATATCAAATGTCTTTATTAAGATTACTCAGGCGCTCATATGCAAGCGATGGCACCCCATAAACTTCTTTAATAGTAAGAAAAGACTTGCCCAAGGCGCTCCAAGATCATGACCATCTTGCCATTTTGCTTGTTTTGCTTACTATATGTAGCCTGGGGCAGATAGAGAAACTTATCGCAGGAGGACGAAGTATTTCTGTATCATGCTTCATTTGTACCATGAAAAGACGCTTTAAATAGGTACAGATTGAAGATCTTCACGCGTTGGTCATTTTAATTGGTGGTTTTGGATGAAAAGTTTTTAAAATTCATTTGTTTCGATCAGATTTGTTTTACCGGTAAGGGAATGCATTGTAATCAAGGCAGAATCAGGGGCGCATTTAGAGATTCGCCAAGGTGGTGAAGTGTGTATTAAAGACCATTTCCTTATGAATTTATCCCTATTTAATGTTTAGAATGTCTTTTTGTCATGATGATCATGGTGTATTTTATGCTGATCGCTGAGAAGCCTCACAATCAGATTTTAATTTAAGCTCATCCTTTCCAATGAAAATTGCTGGTGTTACAAAGTCATCAAGGAAGGAGATCGTCTTCCTTCCATTTCAGAATCCTCTAATGCATAGATTCGGCTGAGTCCTTTATTTCTTTAGATGGGATTATGACTGTTCTTGTTATCAGCGATTTCACTGCTTGGACGCCCAGGTGCCGTTAACTTGCTTAGCAACTGTCAACTGTTGAATGCTTCCACAACTCCGGTATCGATTATCGTCTCTGAATGCCATGTTCTTCTCTGTAAACGTATGTCTTTCAATTCTTTATTAATTGCCGAAGTAATTAAGCGCTTCGTGGCAACATTCTTGTTCACATCACAAAAAATTTTTGACGTAAAATTATTTTCAGCATATCCTCATTGTTTGGCATGAGAAATAATTTAGTTTCCTATTTAGGGGTGTTCATAATTCCCTACGTTATTAAATAATTTTCCCCATTGATATATCTGCGTCCTGGGGCGGTAACCACGTTTGCTCATTTTCGTCAGCCAGCCCTCGTCCATTTGTCGTAAATTTATGATCCTGAGATTTCAGGTAGCGTTTTCATGAGAAAAAAATGCAGTTTGAAGAAACGTAGGATGAATTTCTTTTTCTTCTTTTCCTCGTCAATGATGATGAATTTCAACACGTTTTTAACGCTTTTTCAGATTTGTATTTATTCACAAAATGATACTAGAATCCTACAGAACGATCTTAGTCTAATATAAAGATTTACAGGATTTATATCATAAGCTCCAGATTATAGGTATGCCTATGCTTACTGTGTAATCAGTTTCTAAAGTATGTATTTTCTGTGTAAGCCTACATATTTTCGGATTTAGTATCTGTATCATTTACTGAAATCGAGTTAACTATCTTGAAAAATCATTTACAACTAGTTTCAATGAGGATTTAAGTTATTATTAGGAATACTCAGCATCCTTATTATAATTCTTATGTGAGCAAAAATATTTCACTCCTTTATCTTACCCACCTCAAAGTATGAACTCATATCTTGAATTCCTCTTTAATCATATTTATGCTTTTTTCTGGTTTTCCCAAGTAAACAGGTCACATATACTGCGAAATTATTCAGTGATATATCGAAATCGAATGCGTTTTTAGACAATGCTAGACAATTCAATCAAAAACAGATCTTACCGTTTTTATTTATTTAGTATTATATTTTTCGGGTTGTTGGCGTTGATATTAGTGTGCTGAGGAATACAAAAGATTGTGAAGCACCATTTAATTATTTCTGTACTTCAAAATGTTTAGATTCAGGTTGTGCATGGGTGGTCTGACATTTCGCCATTTCTCGACATGTTTTCTGAAAATTTCTGAAAATTTTCTGAAGATTTCTGAAACATTTGGGGTCGGAAACTTTTCAGACCCCCCTCGTGTATGCCAGTTATTTTCTGTATAATCAATGGCTTTCTGTATAACCAATAAGTCATCCAACTACATCCATCAATATAATATCTGTTGATCGGTTATCTTGGCAATCAAGCTTTCCGCATAGATTAACCTTATAACTGAATGGAAAATGAATTAGATGTAATAAACAACTCTAAATTTAATGTGCGATGTTGATGGATTTTTTAGGAAAGGACGTCGTTTGATTGGGTGCGCTCTATAGATTGGCCAAATACGAGCAGCAAATTTGTCGACCTCAAATTGCAAAAATAAAATGAGGCAGTTTTATGGATTCCGTCCAGCAAATGATATATTCTCGGAAGCTATTAAACAGTCGAGTAACTCAAATTGAAGTTAAAACCGCAAAGTCGTTTCGCTTGAAGCTAATTCATGGATCGTTGGTTCTAAAATGTTGATTTTTCATGCTTACTTCAAGTGATGTAATAACATTAGTTACACCAGATTTTGAACTTTAATTTGAAGGGTATCGTACCATAGTGATCTTTAGGAATGTTATTAATTTCCAGATCCACAACTAATATTCGAAGCTCCATTAGTCTGAAACCAGAACTTAGAAGATGAATTTCAAATACTGAAGATAGGGAGTATAAGTAAATTGTCATAAAATACGAAAGAAAGCAATTAATACATCATCTGTGTCCTTTTTAATTTCTCTACTTGATGTCTAACAAAATGTCATCAGATCGAATTATAATAGAATATCTCGGTCCTCTACAACGTTTTTCAAAGAAATGTTAATTTGAAGATCCCCCAAGGATACTTGATCTTTACTGAAAGGGAAAAAAAGGATCTTTGTAATATGATTAGGTTCCACCGCAATTATTTAATTGCAAAAGAAGACTAATAGTTGCTCACCATGTGAATGGTAAATGAGTAACTTCTTCAAAGATCAAACAATTTTTAATATCCATAAATTGATCTGGTTGCAAAAACTCGCCTGGAATGCACCATTCTAACCTCGAACGAGCCTTCTAATTTTTTGAATCTCAGCTTTACGAAGGAAATTTTTACTCAAAAAGCAATAATTTATCTCTTAAACTACTTATGTTTGAATTTGTATCAATATTTATGGTAACCTATTTAAATCGCCAATTTATTAGATCCCACCTTACCATTGAAGAGTCTGTGGAGAGAAAACAGTTTGGACAACCATATGTCATGTAAGTTCATATACAAACGTTGCAAAGATAGGCTCAGACTAATTAAAAATTAGAGTTAATTAATTATCACTCTTAATTATAAAATCTTTGTGCTTTTCTAATGTTTAATTTCTCTTTTAGCTAAAAGACACATCAAGTTTTGACAGTATTCTCTTAAATAATAAATATTTTTTTTCTTAATTTTCCCGCTTCAAGCTCAATGTAGGAGTCTGTTTAATATTTATCTTTCTTTATAGATATTTTTCGAAGCAATTTATTAATTTAATTCTGTGCATTTATTATTCTGTGCATTCCGACCTAATTACCTAATTAAATGTTAAATGCAAATTAATTGAATACATATATTATTATATCAAAATATATTATTATGCTTTATTAGACATACTGAGAAAATTCTTCACTCACGCGTGAAAAAGAAAATTTAATTCCTTCCGAACGGTTTTCCTCGTATCTTTCTGCAGAAAAATGTAGCAAGTCGCCCCTCTCCTTGCATTCTTCCCGCAAGATACGGAAAAAGACCTCAACTGTAAGACTTCCAACAAAACACCACTCAGGATATTTCCGTGAGGTGGCATTCCAAGAATATTTCCGCTCACCGCGCAGTTTCCACGGATTGTCCAATGGACCATTGGCCTCTTTTTTCCTCCTTTCCGAAACATCATCTCATTCCGCCTCGAGTCCTTAACGAGTTAACAACTTTCCTCCGCCCCTCTCCTTTAGCTTCCGGCGCCCGAAAAATAATAGCCATCTTTCCCCACGCGCCCACTTAACCTCTAAAGCACAATTTTTTGCTCCGCTTTACTTAACGACATCCTTGCTGCTCCCTTCGCAGTTTTTTCTCGGGCGACACCGATCGCGCGCTTTTGGGACCGTAGAGCCAAGTATTAATTTCGCGGCTTAATGCATCTCGAAAGACAAGCAAATTGCTCCACGAAAACGATGGGATACAAAAATGGGCATTTTGAGGTGCTTTGCGCTCACCTCTGGAGTGGAATAAAATCGATGATGTCTACACAACAGATATGCGGTATATAAATTAGAATTCTGCCCCTGCATCTTATGCCGCCGGTGGTGCACACCACTCCGGTTCCGGAATCCCCCGCCAGAGGCGCTCGAGTACGGAAGCTTAAAAACACGGTGATGTCACCCGACAATATAATCTCTACGCGGGATCTAGCAAGTAGAAAGAATCGGATCGGTGATGGAGGACAAGGGGGTGCAAGGAGGTGATAAAAAATAGATATTTTAACGGATACAGATTTCTATATTCGGGCCCGAACCGTTTCCGCAGGTGATATTTCTGTATCGGATTTGTAACCGCAAGAAGAAATTATTAGACCAGATACGCAACTTTACCTTTCGGATTTCCTCGGATCGGGTCGAATAAATTGCGGTTTTGCAAATATATACTCCTTGCCCCCGTACTCTAGCCTTCCTCTTATATCTAGTGATTGTTGTTGTTATTTATAATTTACTCATTGACTAGCATTTATCTGGACAAATGAAACTACGTTTATATTAACTTAATATCGTATATCCGAATACGTTAGACATTTTCTTCATTATTAAGAAAAAATCAATATATTTTATCATTAAACACGGACAAAGTTAATTTCATCAGTTAACACCGGCTTTATTTTCAGTTATTTTATTTTTATTTCAGTTTCTTATTATTATTTTTGTACTGATCTATCATGCAGCCTAATTATTTGTATTTCACTATATTAAATATATATTATTACATTCATAAGCCATCAAAATGTTCTTTTTTAGTTTGAAATCCATTCATAAAGTTATTTAGCCTGAAATTGGGCATTGTCTCTTGTGAATGAAATTCAGTTCTACATTCAAAGAAAGCGCTGCTTTTAAAGTTTTAGATCAGTGCATTCAATTCAATGTAAATTTAAAATACTTTAAGAGAAAGGCATTCGTGTGAAGCACTCGCACCGATATCCGCCCATTTTTGCGAACTTGGTCAGCTCGCCATTTTGTAACTATTCGGACTACTGGTCTAAGAATCAGTAAAACTGTTTATATTGCTATTATCAATATAACTTCAAAATTTTAGGAAAATTCGAAAATGTTTTGTTATTTCTTGCTCGTTTGATGTGGAATGACCCATATGTTATTATTTACATAATGGGATTTCATGATTCATTTCGTTGCTTTAATAAAGAAAATCAGAAATATTGCAACTATTGCTCGCCAATAGTGGGGCAGACTCATAAACTAACTCCCTCGGTAATTTCCTCACCGATCGGAGATGGATAAAATAAGAGAAAACTATGAACCCGACCCGCAACTTTCCTTGCAGACATCCGCGGGTCGGGTCGAAGGAATTGCGATTTCGCAGATCTCCAATAAAAAAGGAGCAAGGAAAGGAGGAGAAGCATGGAAAGGAAGGTAAACAAAAAGAAATCGCAGAAATAAAATAACCGCACTTGTTCGGGAGGGGAGGGAGAGTAAGATAGAGAATCGGTCAGGGTTTCCAGAACCTTTCCAGGATGTTAAACCACGGAGATAGGATAAGGGTCTCGGGGAGTTGGAAAGTGCGTGGGTTACTCGGCAAGGAAAAATACCTGGTCAAGGTGAGGGAAAAGGGTGAGAGGGCGAAGAAAATCGTAAAGTTTGGAGAGTTTCGCAGAAGGGAGATAAAAGGAGTATGTAGGGGGTTCAGAGTTTTTTTAGATGAGGGGTGAGTAAAGGGTGCATGTTGAGGAGGACAAAGGAGGAGGAAGATGATCAGGAAAAAGAGGTAAGAAATAGAAAGGGAGGCGATGAGAGTAAGAAGATAAAGGAGCGCGCGCCAAATGAGGGGAAATTAGACGTTTGAAGATGAATCGGAAGAAAAGAGAAGCGTGGCTATGAATAGGAAAGGGAAATAGGACGGTCGTATTTCAGAGAAGCAAAAAACCGCTTTATTTGCGTGCGTTGGCGGTGTTTTGGTGCGAGTCTAGGGGAAATCTCCGGCGTCATCTCGCGGTAGTCATCTGTAACAATCAGCGGCTAAGACCAGAAATAGTCAAGTGCTGGTGAGGATAACTTTCTGGCTTTGATTACGTGAGTGGACTCGTTACATAAATAATGTTTGCGTTTCTGAGACCTCGGGACCTATTTTTCAAGGGTATGACTCATTCGGATCTGTAGTTTCATAAGAGGCTGATGACGGATCAGCTTGTTTACCTTATCTCCATGGAAATCGCTCTTTTGTTGTGATAATGAATTCGGCGATGGTGTGATAATTTAGGAAGTAAGGAGATACGCGAAACATATAAAGCCTGTTTGTCAGCTGGAAGCCCGATAGAGACAGAAAAATGTGTCGTAACTGTGATTAATCATTCTTTTGAAATAAAAGGCTGAAGAAGCATAGAAGTTTAGTTTCAGAGTAGAAAAACCAAATTATGTTGCGCGTGACAGTTACAAAGAAAAGTTAAAATTTCGGAAACAAAAGACATAGTCCATTATTTTTTTTCTAAAAATAGAAATAAAGGGAAATATGTTACATGCAGAGGTCTTCAATACCTTATAGTAAACAAATGAGTTTTACTTTAAAGAAAGATTTAAAAAGTTCCAAATACAACAAGTTGCCAAGATTGTAAGTGTTATCTTGGGGAGTAATGTTAACTTTTGATTCTGGACCTATACGTAAAGATTTGAGTAATAGTGTGAAGATTACGCTTGGCGATAGGGGACAATAAGTATCGTATAACTGCAGTTAGTCTAAACTGTAAATAAATTGAATAATCTAATGAATAGGATGCAATCTAATATATTTCCTAAATAAGAGTTAATATTAAAGGATTAAGACTACCACCTGGAATTTCTCATACCACAGTAACGTTTTAATAAATAAATATTATAAAAATACACTGGATATCCAGGTAAAATTAAAATATATTAGAGGATATGTTGATGTTGATGAATTCAATGAAAATTAATATGTATCCAAATAATTGAAAATTAAATATTTTTCGTACATAGAAAAATTTTATCTTAAAACAGGAGAGTAACCTCATCCATCAATATAATAACAGTTCTTCTTTTGATGGTAAATAATGTATATTTTGATGTGTATAAGGTATCACTCTTTCCATTTGATTCTATTAATAGAGAAATACACATGCAATTCCGAATTCTGAGACAATAAATCCCGTAGTAAAATATTATTATACGGTTTGGTATGATATCATGCAAACATTTTTTTGAATTAGGAGTAAATCTGTAACGGTTTGATACATCCTTTAATAATTTACAGTAAGAAGATTCAAAATTATTGCGAATGTATACCATATTTTACAGAAAGTAACATATCTATCATTTCTCTTCAATGATTCTAGATATGAGATTGACTGATATTCTTTTATCATAATAGAATATGGAAAAGTAGAGGATATCGTACAGTCAGCGACATATTTCTATTTTATATAAATGTTTGAATGGCTGTTTTGGAGAAATATGTTTATTCCCGCCAAACTATGATAATTCTGTTTCTTTATTTGTAACTCGCAACTCATATCTAAACATTTAGCTTTATCCCTGAGGCATGTTAATTTTTGACTGGAGGGCATTGATTTAGTGACTGAATTCGTTTTCTAGCAAAGCAACTCGGACGCAGGCGACTTTATTTACATCCATTCATATTTTATTCAATCGTTACTCAGCTTCCACGCGTACGTAAATATTTTGCCTGGAATAAAGGTTTTGCTTTAAATATAATGGGAAGGAAAATATTTACGTGTCCTCTGATCTGCCGGTAATACATAGAGGGAAGGATTCATAAATCAAAAATAAATATTAATGCACATGCTTGGGGACTGCACTACGGGATTATGGCTAATTCAGTTGTTCACACCTGTAAACTTATGCATCTATCAAAGAATGAAATAGTTTGAAAGTTTTCGACGTTCAGTTAAATGAATACGTGCTATATCATTGTATGTTGAATTTTTCATTTTTTCTTATTTAAGAATAATGTTTAAGATCACATTTCCTATAGAATATTTTTATATGCATTTTACTGCATTATCGTCATTATAATTAGATTCTGCATAGATAACAGAATTTTAATTTGTTTCATTGAGTAGTAAGTATTTTTAGCTTAAATGTATATGGTCAATTCAAGCAGCCCTATATACTTGATTTCTACTTTCTACAAATATGCCAAAATACTTCGTTTAGCTGATGAAAAACTAATAATAATACTAATATCATACTAACTGAATTAAAATTAAAATTTCAAATGCAGTAACAATGAGAAAAGAAAGATAATGATTAAATTTTGCAAATCTAACAAAATTTCAATTTGTTTAAACGAGTAGTAACTATTTTTAGCTTAAATGTATATGATCAATTCAAGTAAACCTATATATTTAATTTCTACAAAATATATCAGAAGTACTTCGTTTAGCAGATGAAAAATAATAATATCGCTAACCTTATACTAACTGAATTATAATTAAAATTTCAAAATGCAGAGAAAAACGTAGTAACAATGAGAAAGGAAAGAGGGAATGACTTTTTTTACGGAAGGAATAAAGAATGGGAAGGAAAAAAGAAGGGACAACTTGGAAAGCAGCGAGAAACTGGTGTGGACGGAAATAAAATGGAAGAGAGAATAAAATAGGAGTAAATGGAAGGACAAAGGATTGAAAGCAAGGGAAGGGAAAGAGGATAATGAAATCGAGGACGCTGCTAGAAAAAAGGAAACTGAAGAGGGTTTGGAAAAAGTTTGCGATGAACTCGACGTACCATGGGCATTATTTATCGACATTTATTTTACTCTTACAGGAGACCTCCAGGTTTGGTCATTCCTATTTTGTCTGAACGGAGTCTTTTTATTCGTGTTTTTGTGAATGGATTCATAGAAACCTCGCCGTGCTTACTAGGAGAGTGAGACCTAGTAGATTTTAAAGGCATTCGTTTAGCGCGAATTTCACGATTTGATTTCTGTGTTGGAATAAGTTTTCCCTCTTCCCTATTAAGTGTTTTATTCATAAAGGTTTCCCGTTTATTGAGTTGAAAAACGGGTTAAGTGGAGCTCATGACTATGAATAATTTCCCGATAGTTTAACCTCGATCATCGTAGTGAATGTGAGTTTCAAATAGAGTGGGAGCTTAAATTTACGTATTGCTGATAAACTTCAAAGAATTTAATCTGAGTTAGAACGACGATATGCTTTCCATCAATGAGTATCATACGAACTATTTGGAAGTGATTTGTGGATCTATTTGACTAAAAGGGCTGTAATGAAGTGAAACTTAAGTATCGCTGTATGAAAGGCAGATATTCAGCTCAGTTAAGGAATTTATACCGTTATACTATTATGAAACATTATTCATATTACTCTTTGAAATTCTGATTAGTGAATTCTGTCCTATGGGTAGTGAATGAGGGCACTTGTAGAGATAAATATTGCTACTCTGGTATGCAAATGTTACGATTTCCTCTCCCTTATTATCTTCTATAAAGCACTTAATTTCTCAAATGAGTTCATAATTTCCTCCTTTGAGGACCAAAAAATAAAAAAATGCTTCCTACGAGTAATATTCCGGGATTTCAATGCTCTTAATCATTTAACCGTAAAAAATTAATAAAATAAATAAGTTTGAAATTAAAAGATAACTTATAAATGGAAATTTTAAATTCGGATTCTGTTTATGAAGATTTGTAATTACGCGTAGGTTACGCATTTGCGAATGTGAATATGTACATGCGTTTAAATAGATCACTAGAGATTTTTTTCTATCATATTTGCTATATTTTTGTGACAGTGCCTGTGTTTGTGAAACTTTACTTCTATGTTTTACTAAAACCAAATCTTCAGTAGAATGTTTACTTAATCTTTTGAAAGTCATTTTTTTCATCGTCAAGATATATTTCAGAATCTATGCTAAAAACTATTTATTTGCCGCTAATCTAATTCCATGCTTCTAAAAATGATTGTAATTAGAAAGAGTGAGGTTTCCTCAGAGTAAGTTTGTTCTTCTAGAACAAATCAATTAAAAGGGAAATATTCAGCCCTGGAAAAATGTATTGTTCATCATATCAGCAAAAAGGTTATCAAAAAGAGTATAGGAAAAATCGACTTTCTGTCACACTTAAGTGTGACAGAAAGTCGATGCATGGTTACCTTACAGATTGTCTAACGGATTCTGTCCTGTCGTTTTTGAATTGATTTAAAATCTAATTAATTTAATTTGATAATCTGTAATTTCAAATAATGTTAATTTAAAGGAATTAAGGATTTTTCGATATGAATTCAGCGCAGCAGCAGCAGCAGAAACCTTTGCTTACAGAAGATGCAATTAATGACGAGAAAGTTTCCGAAACTGTCTTATGAAAGGCAGATTCGGACCGGACAGTTCAAAAGTAATCGCACCTAAAAGTGTGAAACCTCTCCATTTAGAATATTTAATCATGTAATGCTCATAAGAGAAATTAAATTAATAACGGGGCTTCTTTGGTTAGCGTGAGAGTTATCTCACTTCCTTCCGTACTTTCAAAACCAATTATTTCGAAACCCCGCAGCAAGAAATAGAAAGGGTTCTTCCACTCCAAAGAAATTCATCCCCCATACTTGTTAGCGTAATTGGTCATAGAGGGCGATGAGGGGCGAACCCTGCCGATGAGAACGTGTGAAACCTCCTTACTATTTGAGCAGGAGTAACAAGGTTGTTTCCTAAGGATTGACGGACTCCTCCTCCCACCGTCATAGACTTAAAAGCTCCACATCTTCCTCGGCTAGCTAACGAGTTGAATAATGCAGGCAAGAGAGAAGGAGGGCCACGGGAAGTGATGAGAGATTAATGAAAAAGTAAAAATATGAGCGGAGCTTAAAAAAAAAGTCGAGAATTGAAGGGGTAGACAAGATGGAGAAACTGCGCTGAATAATAAAGGAGGAGGCGACGCAATAAAGAGGAAGGAGAGAAAAGAAAAGGCGTGATGAAATGGGAAGCAACACGACGCGAGGTGGTGCTATAGCAGAGGCGGTCGTTGGATTTGGGTCGAGCACTAAAAGTATAGGGTTCGACTCCCTCCTCCGGCCTCCTTTTATTGCCCACACTGTTAAATACGCGCGCGGCCGTAATTGAATTAGCCATAAATAAGTGAGTTGCGGTCGCCGATGGGTGAGCTGATAAGAAGGCGTACAGTGCGTGTTAAACACAGCAATTTTCCAGATAAGGGTAACGGTAGCGCGGGAAGGAGTCGCCCGGGCATATTTAGGCGGAGGGGAAACGGTAATTCTTCCCCGAAACGAAAAGGAAGGCGAATCCCTCGCATTTTAATTATTTTTTTCGAAAGAAACGCCGTGTGAAATAACCCACTTTAAACACGACAGCCTATTCGCAACTTTCCTTTTTCCTCCCATTCTTCTCTTCGCTCTTTCTCCCACGTGCCTAAATTTCTCACGCTCGCTTCGAGAGAGCGAGGCTCCTTTGTTTTTCGAGGAATTAGGTAACCGGAGTGGTTTTTTCGCGTGGGGTGAACAGCCTTCAAGCGGACGCAACAATATATATTTATAAATATATATCCGAGTTGTGCGTGCTGGCTGTGAAATATCGCTAGAGGAAGACGGTCCTCCCTGGAGGGTTCTACTCAGGAGGGATGCGGAGGAATTCAATGCCGTATTTGGGATGACGGGTTTATTATCTGAGAGGAATTCTTCGTTTGTCCCTATTACTCCTTACGTGTGTTCGCTCTATGAATTCCCGAGCTGATTCCGTTGTCAATGTTTGAGGAGTTTGATCGTCCCACATTAATATCCAGTAGAGCCTCTCTGTATATTCTAGCCGGAATGGTTAGAAAAATGAGAATATCATTTGAGAGTCACCGAGTGTAATCCATTAAAGGATATGAAACAGGAGAAGAGAAATCTACAAATGCCATTTTTCTGCACGATATGTAATACAAAATGATTTTGGTGAGCAATTGCCATGACTAATAGAAAAATTTTACAAATTTATTTTATCTAGAGAAGTAATGTTATTTTTTTCCGATTATATATTCCTATAATTTCAAGCCCACTTCTGCGTAATTTGTAAAATAAGGAAATCAGATTAGACAGTGGGATACGGTAAATGGCAAAATGTCTGGTAAAAAATATGATTTTTAACGTTTTTGATAAGCGAATGACAGATATAATACCTTGTCATTTCAACAGATATAATAACTTCTCATATCAGTCTTTCGTACTATATACAAATTAAGGATAGGCAAGGGATCGACCTTCCTTTGAATTGAAAATTTTCTCCACTAATTTAGAGTAGAGAGGAGTTTTCAATTGTCCAGAATTAAAATTTCAAAAAGAATAATTTATTGTAATGAGTTTGCAATAAACATTCTGATGCATAAATATCTTTTTGTTTATTATGAACTCATTACAATAAATGATTTTGTTTTATGAAATTCTACCAAATATTATTTCATCTTTTTAAAATGAATACACGTGAATGAGGTATACTATTGTTATTTTTCTTTCTCGATTTTCGGAAATACAGTAAATCATTAACCTAATTAACCTAATTTTAATGTTAATATTGATTCTCTACCTTCCACCAGTCTGAATAGTTGAATATCTGAGTACGTCCGCGCATATTATAATAATGCACTATAGTGAATAACATTCCGTATAAATTGATTAGGATTTGTGCTTTTCTCATAATTTTAATAAGATTGTAAATTTACTCTCATCTCCTTCAATATTGGAATTCATTTTTACATAGTTAGAATTTGAAACTCCACAATTGAAATAGCAATGTGTAAATGTTGTTATTTTTTGCTTCTATAAAAATATTTCTATAAGTTTTAATAATAAAATTATCCTATACCTTTCTTAGAGGAGATATTGTGAGATTTTTGAGATCGAGTGCTTCTGTTCCCATTGTTATCGGGAGGAAATGAAAAGGAAGGTATATCTTTAAATTAAATTACTCGTTACACGGTGATATCTCCGGAGAGGGCTAGAAACGTTTATGAAATCAGATACATGTTTTATAAAGAATTTTTTAAACTGCAAGATATGATTTTTATACAGACGCTTAGATATAAAATCATAATTTATCTAATGGATTATTATTTACGAATAATCTTTTCATAACAATATTTGGTCATAAATTAATGTTTCTATTTACAGTAAGAATGATACGCGTAAACACATAAGCAATATCTATGCAAGCATGCCCGGTTTCCACTATTTAATTACTTTGATACTAAGGGTCTTAAACGGTGTCCTCTGCTGTCTCAAAGGCTTTAATTGGAGATATACAGGTAAAGACCGAAGTAACTATGTCAAAGTTCCTCAGGAAATCCTGTTTTCCATGGAACTTTGACATAGTTATTTCGTTCTTCAAATGTAGGGAGTTTCGCATACCTAAGACTGCATCTATTGATTATATCGAGATATCAATATCGCAGCTTATAATTTGGGGGAAAAGGAAGTTCCTACTGTTGTCAAATTTTAATACTGAATTCAAATGACAAAGAACCTCCGGATAGCCAAGTGATAAATGCGTTTAACTTTGATGAAAGTGGTCCCAGGTTCGATCCCCGGTGTAGACTCACGTGCGAGATGACCTCAGATATCGAAACAAATTTAACAGTACCTTCTAATACTCGAAAGATCGCTTTACAAAAGAATTTTCATTTTTGACTAATTAAATGTAATTAATTAAGTGATTATGATAATTGTTTATGATCTAAGTTCAACCTTCAGAACGTATTAAATTTTCTTAAGAGTGTATCTAGAACAAAACAGCGAAATAAAGAAAGAATGGATCACAAAAAACTCAAAAAGTACTTCATTTCTCCGATCTGAAACTAGTGAAATAATTCCGCCCTTCGCCTGCTTGTATTTCCCATGTTTCGGAAGTAGGCGAGAGCTTAAAGCAACCGCCCGTAAGTCCGCGGCGTCGAACAACATAAAGGAATTTCCAGAAACATCGTTCTCAAAGTTCGTTTCGACAGGGACGCGCCACAAAACGAAACGGCCCTCGTCCTTGCAAAGGCTTTCGCTCCAGAGAACCCCTCGGACCTTCCCATAGTTCGTCTTAACGGGATTTCCACGGCGTTTCTACGTGGTCGCTATCTCCGAGGCGAATAGCACGCGCAATCGACTCGGATACAGCACCTCCCCATTCAATCTTTTTTTTCCCTTCTTTCGCGAAGCGGGAGAGAGAGAAGAAAGCCGTGGAGGAGGGAAAGAAGTTGGGAGGGGTGAAAGGTTTCGTCCAGGAACGTTTTGACTCAGTCGGTGGGCGAATGTTGGAGGTGCTGACTGCGCCTGCTCTCTCTTCTCCCACTCTCCCGGCGGAAAGCACGGCACCTGCAACTCCCCCTCCTTTCCCCTCTCGTCCCCACTTCTCTCCCTTCGAGCATCCCCACATTCACGGGGAAGCGTAGCTCCGTTTCGGTCGACAGTCGTGGATCTCTCTCCCGAAGAACCAATAGCTCTCGTGTCGTGAGATGGCCGCTCTGGACGCGATGGAACCAGAAGTGGCACCCTCTTGCTATGAAGAGGCAGAAGTGCCGTGCCTCCCTCCGCCCGCCGTCTCGCCCGTCTCCACAGCCTCTTCTTCGCCGCCACCGCCGGCCCTGGCCTCCGCACCCGGGGCCCAATCGCTCCCTTCCCCAGGAGAGGAGTACCTTCGGATGTTGAGGAGGGAGCGGAGGACGCTGGATGCCGTCCCCGGAGCAGCCCTCTCCTTGGCCCACAAGCTCATCACGCAAGGTAGGACCCCCCGCCGACCCACACTTTGTTTTCGCCGGATAACCCTTTGTAACCCCGGAGACGCGTCCCAGGATGAGAGTTTAAGCGGTTTCCCTTCCCTCCGCTCCCTCGTGTATAGATTCTTCGCTCCGTAAATTAAGGGTTCAAAGCCCCTAGACGTCGTTTACGGAAGCGTTTGTGAGGTCTATTCGGTGGACGCAGTGAAGGCATAGCGTCACGGTGATGATCGCTTTGGAGTACCTCTCTTTGTGTTCCCGGACATTGTTTTCAATCTCCCTTCCAGAGGAATATATTCCGATCAGTTCCAGTACTTGTTGTCCCCTCGTTTGTCGAATCCCCGCAAGGAGGATTGATGAAGGTCTCAATAGAATATCTTTCTCTCTCTCCTTTTTCCTCTGTTTTTGCTGTTTTCCAGCAGATGCAGATATGTACCGATTAATGGTGTTCCCCCCTCGTTTGCCCGTTTATTTATGCCGCGGTAGGTTCAGGATGATGTATACTCCGGCCCGTAAACTTAATTCCTGTCGCAGGTGTGTCTGGTGGGTAAGCCCTTTGAGAATCTGTGAGTTATCACCGCTGTTTCATGGAGTGGTCTTCCGAGATCACATGTTGGATGCGAATAACGAAATCCTTAAGGGTTCGCTAGGGTGCCATGTTACATTATTAAAGCGTGGTGCTTATATGGATGCATTTCTGTCCCTGTCGACATTCATCTGCTGCCCTACTTTGAGTTCGATAGATATCGGAAGCGTTAGAGTCTGATGGATAACCATTTCCGTTAGAAATCACGAGAAAAAAACATGAACGGCTCACTTAAAGGAAAACGTGATATAGCCGCGTTCTCAGTGGGAGTACTTTTCATTTGCTCTCACACTTTCCAATATTGGCAGAAATTGTTAAATTCGCTTACAAGAGAAGGAAGAAAATTGAAAATAAATAGTTACTATCAACTTTCAAAACATTGGCTACTGTAGGTGAATATTCCATTATTTATTTTTATGTATGATTACATTTATCAGTACATTGAAAGGTCGCAAATAACAAATATTCCTATAATTATACGAAAATTATAATTAGAGTGAAATATCCTAGGATTGTCAAAAATGCTTCGACCACTGAGATCATTTCGCAGGGGTTTCCACAGGGAGTTGAACCTGGGACTGCTTACACCCAAGTCGAACGCGCTGCATACTTTCGAGAGCCCTGTGAAATATCCTATACTAAAATAAATCGAATCTTCGATTTTATAAAGTGTTAAAGCATAACATAAAATATGGGGATGGATTTTAAAGACGCCACGCTAAATCATGTAAGCACTAAGGAAAATAAGTATTCGGAACAGTTATTTCATAACAAATCACATCCACAAATCAAAGAACACCATAGGTGTTACCAATAATCTCCTCATATTTTCCCAGAAAATTCGCGAGAGGAAGAGTGTAACGGGATTCACTCATCAAAAATTCGAGCGATGCTGGATAAATGAAACTTGAGAAGGGCGATCGCTTCGAATTGAATTTTCTATTCGACGAACGCTCAAAAATTGATAACGAGACAGCACGTAGTCCCACATCTATTCGCGGCGGCGGCACTCGATTTCACTTCCTCGAGACGGAAATGCGTTTATTTGCACCTCCACGTACATTTCTCTCCGCCCCTCTCACACTGCTTTCCAATTCTTCACTCAGAGCACTTCCCTCGTCTGTATTCCCGCCGACCGCTGGAACGATTCCAGTTTCTAGAAACCTTCGCGCTCTTAACGGACAGCGAAAAGCACGTGGATTCGATCCCGGTGGGATTTACCATTAAAGATCTTGAGTGCTACTACATGGATAGCGTGATTTTTTTCGTAAGGCGATCCTTCCGGAGAGTAAAAAAATTTAGGGTGAAGATAGATAGATGGGAGTATTCCGTCTTATGCTTCTACTTCGCGATTATCCTCCAACTACTAAACCCTTGTTTGCTGAACTATTTGGTAAATGAAGGTCTTCTGCTTTCCGTAAACTCTTTAGCCGAGATCCAGGGTCGTGTATGACGGCAGAGTTCAGAGTTTAATTCATCATTCACGCCATGTGCCCAACCGTTTGTCACACGAGCAGAAAAAAAGATGGCTTATGTTTTCTTGCGTTGCGAATGGGAAAAAATACGCAAGGGTTGTGTTGTCGCGTCGGCGGTGAATGAGGCAAAAAAGCGCCGCTGATAAGGGGTAGGCCGAAGGCGGAAAATGTCACCGCTTAATTCATCGGTGATGAAATTTTAAGTTGATTAGTTGACATCTTGTTTGCTCCGAAATAGATTTTCCGCGCGTTAATTAATATGCTACGGACACGTGGAAGTTTTTGACTCCTGCTCTTTGCTTGGGGAAATGTATTAGTAAGAGGGCATTTCTGTGTCCGTCACGGTGCTTCAAACATGCAGGTTAATTTTCGCGGGAAAGCTTGATTAACTCCTTCGAAAAAAATTGGCACGAGCGAACCTCTTCCCTTTGTATTCGGATTCGACCTAAATCATGAGACGCGTGTTTTGTTATTTGATTATCACTTTCCTATCTCGATTGTGGGCGAGTTTTGACAAAGGATTTGAGTGTGGGTTAA
Organism: Pachydiplax longipennis; assembly: GCA_036926295.1. Classification (NCBI taxonomy): domain Eukaryota; kingdom Metazoa; phylum Arthropoda; class Insecta; order Odonata; family Libellulidae; genus Pachydiplax; species Pachydiplax longipennis. The sequence goes on from JAVFKF010000012.1 coordinate 28,429,133, forward strand.
AACTGTATGCTGTCGTGGATTGTGATACTAAATGAACTCTCAGATTTATTCAGTGGCATTGGTTCGATTGTAAAGTATTCAATTTGTGACGGATTTCTGTCTACCGCCCAAAGTGTTTGCAGAGATTAATTGTGGAGAGAAACGAGTGAAAATAAAACCCATTGCAAATAAAATTTTGGAACGATACAAGATGCCTGCTTGTATTTCATTGTTGTGCAAAAACTCTACTGTATTTAGAAAATAAATGATCCGCGGCATTGCTTTGTTTGGGTTATCTCGGCAACTGTGCTCCTTTAATCAACATAAAAACAAATTAGTAGTTAATGAGACATACACATTCATTTGAATAATTAAGATGTATTGTAGTAAAAAAGTAAAGGTCAGGTTTTTAAACGCATTATCAGAGACAATTTTAGCAATTTTATGGAGGTTTAAAAATATTACTTTGAAGCACTCAAAAATTATACTTAAACGAACCATAAAAAATAAATCTGCTGTATTTGGTGATGGTCATATAGTTATATAGGCCCGATGAATATAATGGTTAGATTTACTTAAAATTCATGAAATGTACTACATTTTCTTATCGCAGATAATTCTGAATACGCCTCGTATAGCTCAAAATTTACGAACTGGGCCTATTATTATCATTAAAACAAACAATAACAGAAAGAAACATATGAAAGATAGCCATTCTCATATGCTAGAAGGCGTGTAAAGGTTCATTTTATAAGACTATAAAGCAAAGATTTTAGACATATTCTAATCCCATTATCTTAAATTTAAAGCAGTAAAATGTTAGCGAATATTATTGTCCTCCACTTAGAACTTTTTTTAATGTCCAAGACTATAGCCCTTAGAAGTTGCATTTATCGAGCAAAACATTCCCTTTGTCTCTCCCTTTACGGTATCTCGTGCAGCGAGCATCTGACCTCATCAACAACCGCATATATAGAACGGGCTTTATTATTCTGACCCACCAAGTATATTAGTCCCTTCCGTCAGCATTGAAGCTCTTGGTGCTGGAAGGATCACAATCCTCGATTACCACGATTCACCCATCGCGGAGTCTACACTGAAGGATTATTTACCCTTATCCCCATGGTAAATATTTGCTAACTGCCCGATGTTTTCTCTTTAAGCACCCCGAGAAAGGCTTATTTTCTGGCGATTTTCTTCTCCGAATCGGTAAAATCAATCTCAAACGGAAGGCGAGGGGTAGATTTTTGCTGAAAAATACCGTCATGAGGAGGCAGTTTAAGCAGAAGAAAACGTTCGGATTTCCGTCGAAATTCCTCTCACGTGATTGATGGGTGCAGATTCAAGGGTATTCCTAAGATTCCTGGATAAAGGATTGCTTGTTATCTCCCGAATGAATCCTTCTTCGAAGTACCGTTAGCGTATTTCTACAGCTCAAATCCTAGAGCATCTCTTGAGCATGTCCGAAAGAAAATATTTAAGAATTCTTTTTTCGAACTTTTTATTAATTTCGTAGAGTAAAACAAAATCATTTCGATTGGGTATGATATTAACTGAAATTTTATAAAGACATCATAGCAAATTTTCATTTATTAAAAAAAAAATTTATATTAATTTTAATTTTTTTATTTTTTAAAATTTTAAATTTTTTATTAATTTTTTAAAAATCACCGGAAAATTCACAATATACCCTGTTGCTGGGCATGTTTCGGCTAAACCTTATTTCGAGGCAATCCATCAATATATCTTATTTATTCTTCCTTTAAACAAATTTGAATACAGGCGTTATCTTATTCTTCAGGCAATGGTGCTTTAGAAAGAAACTTTCAGAAAGTTATGAGCGATAATTAGAAACGAAAAATCGATTGATTACCTTGGGGAGTTTTAAAGAGCCGCTATCGTGAAAATTTTAAACACCTTGCATTCCTTTCCTAAATAGTTGTATGAAATAAAAGTTCTATCTTAACGTAAAAGCTCCGATTAAGTGAAACCTTTATTTCAAACAGTATCAATGTACCATCGTTACCTATCATAAAATTGGAATTTAAGAATAAAAATTATAATTTTCTCCTCTGTGTCATTATCATACAATAGACAGATATCGCTTCCTGTTTTCACTTTCTGTGATTGTTTTCCCCTTTATGCTGCATTAGTTTCCCATAAAATACTAATTTGGATTCAAAAAATTATCGTCGGGAAAATGATAATTTAGAAACATTTAAACACTGATGTTTTTATCCTTTTAATTTCCATAATATTGGAATTAAACTTTTTATCAATTTAAACATCCGATCCCAATGTAAAGTTTGAAAATTTTCCTGTTTAAACAGTTTTTACCATAATGTTTATTGAAAGCCCCCGGGGATTCAGCGTGTAAATTTGTTTGCGACATTTACAAATATCAGCTTTGCGTTATTTACCAGCCATCTGGTTCACTGTATCCAGCTTTTTGTCGAAAAATTTTCATCGCATAGTTTTAGCTTTTCGAAAAATTGTATCAGGTCACGATATTCGGAATTGAAACCAGAAAAAGCTCATTTAAATGTAAAATTCGAAATAATCGATTGTTTTCAGAGGAAATTTGATAGGATTCTTTTATTTATGACAACCGTATGAAACGATTGCACGGTGAAAAACAGGATAACTCGGATAAAAAAGATTTACCGATACACTTATTCAGAGTAAATTTTATTTTCTACATCTACATCTACATATGTACCCTGCAAGTCGCCTTTCGGCGTGTTGCAGGAGGTGCAAGCAGCATGACTCTACTTTCCTAGTCGATTATATTCGCGTATCGTTCTCGAAAAAAATGAATGCTTGAATCCACTGGTTCTAGCATCTATTTCTCCGATATTTCTCGCGGTGTCAGAACATATCGCGGTATCAGAACCTCCCTATCCTCCCACTCTTGTAAATACAAATTACTGCGAAATATTTTATTTTTCGGAGGATTTCTGGCGTATCGATCGCCTCGTAGTTTATTTTCAAGTCCACCCGAAATAAGTTTACGCAACGCTTTATTCAGTTCACAACGCATTCGAAATGCGCCCGATGAATCCTTCGTCTCCTCTCTTGGTACACAGCCAGTCTAATCTCTCCACTGTTTTGTTGATGTCATAAATCGCCTCGAAGGATCAAAGTGTGTAGGTTTTCTTCAGTGCGTCGCCCAGTCATCCCGCGAGGCTTTGGAAGCGATTTCTTTTGGCGCTATTTGAATCTGTTTATCCTTCCCGAGATCGATTTACTGACACCTTTTCCTGATAATGTTGACTAATTTATCCTTCCTAGAATATTTATGGTGATTTAGTATCCGAGACTTCTGAAGTAATACTAAGGGAACAAACATTATAAATAGTCACAGATGAGAGATGTAGTATTTCCCAGCTACATGAAGCATTTTACTTGCCAACTATTTGGATTTATCATCTCTTTCTCCATTCGTACTGTGATGATTGCCGTCTTTGTGGTTAGCGTGCTAGTTTAGCAATACCGAGGGTTCAAAGCCTGATTTGTAGTTAAGATAAAGGTAATTTGGTAGTTTGTTAGCGTGAATTATAAAGGTTAATTGTAAGTTTGGTCCCTTAAGACTTCCATTCGTCAAAGTAAATTGTCACTATTATTATTTAAGTCCTCATCAGCATACAGTTAGGGGAATAAATAAGGAATATTATTTTATTGAAAAGAAAATTATTTGTCTTCGAAACAATCATATTTTACATTCATTATCATTTTTGTAGAGGTAGGAGGATTAAATCTTATAACATCTATTACTTTCTCTGAGAAGGAATTTCCTTGAAATTATTTCATGGCCAATATCGTCTCAGGATGTGGTTATATGATTCTTATCTGTCGATAATACCCGATTTGAATTCGTGGAAAATAATTTAGAGGCAACAGTTTCACCTGTATGTTAAAGTTACGTTTATCTAAATTTTCTTTAATTTATTTGTGTAGTAAATTAAGGAAATTTTAAAAGGGTTCATGATTTGTGCGTTCCATACTAATAAAATTCGAGATACATAATGTTTTTGAAATATACTACGACAGAAATAATTATAAAATGAGTTATAGTGGCTCAGATGTTCTTTCAAATATAATAAATATCTTAGAGTAGCTGAAACAAGATTTTTCCATGACGTGCTTTCAGCTTAAATCAAAACTTAAATAATTCTAGCATTAAATGACTCAATCTGAAAATAAATTAACCTGAATATTTCCAAAAATATTCTGCTGTATCAAGTCCAGAAATTCCATTCATACGTGTATTCAGCCACTCTAAGCGCTTCTCTTTGACTTATTGTTATACAGTTCTTTGAAATTTTACCAAGCCATCATTTATCCTGCGGTTTTGGTGAGATTACATTTTTCCCAATGAAATGCCATTCCCTCGTAAAGCGTGCATTTCCTCTCTCTTGCCAATTAGCGCTTGGTCCATATTGCTGATTCGGGAAAGAGATGAAGCTGCAGTTGATTTGTTCGAGTTTTGGAGAATTGTTTTATCTCGTAATTGAAACTTTTTTCGAATTAATTGCGAAATCTGCCGAAGAATTCGGACAACCCATTGACCGAGTTTCATTTCCTTTCCTTTTGCTTATAGATGTATGGTTAGGTTCCTATTGGTGTTCGGTAGATCGTATATACTCGAGAACGAAAAGTAATTCTACGCACTAAAGAGCCTATGAAACTTAGTAAATACATCGATATCACGACAGAAAATCGAAACCCAACGTCATATTAAATGAATAAATACCAAAAAGAATAACCAAATTATTTACATGAATCAGTCTACTTAGTATTCCCTTGTTTATTTTTGTTATGATTAATTGCGTTTTTATCCCAATAATTCTCAGAGACATCGATATCTGCAATCCAGCAGTCTTGCATATCTTCATAAATAGAACATTTAGATATACCTTTAGGTATGCGTGAATGTAAAAAGAAGTACTTTGATGAATTACTTACGTACCTCACGCCAAAATACGTGAACAGGGTTGTAGATGACAGTATGTCATTTCGGAAGGTTAATAATTAGTGACAGAGGTAATTAGGCGAGGGCGCATAAAGTTTGCGACCTTCGTTTTAAGGGCCCTGTATATCCTCCCTCGTGTTTGAAAATATAAAATATACAGCGCAATTTCCCCTTTAAATGATCGGCTTAAGAACGCGCCCGAGTGGAAGTTAAACGAAGTAATTTGGTTGGCAGAGGACAATTCCGTATACTCAAGGCAAGGGCAAAGCCAGTACTCGGTGTATTCAGTTTAAATCCATTAATCATTTCACTTGTGACAACCTCCCATCACACCGAAGATTTCTTAATTAAAACGCTGCTCTTGAAACCGGCGGAGAAAAAAAATAAGAAAAATTAAAACCCCAAAGGGCCTGAGGGTGTCATGCTCCAAGGCAACCCTCCTCTCACCTCTTAGTGTCTTTTGCCCCACTCTCTCCCTCTCAACCACTCTCACTATCATTTGACAGCCCCTCTCCTCATTTTTATCTCCATTTTTATTTCTTAACTGACACTAGTGTCGCGAGAGGGGGCTCTACGCCTACGACCCAAAGCACGCCTCCTCTTCACTAATTTTCCCCTCATTTCCTCCGGAGGAAAGATTCGCGCAAAGGTACAGCTCCGCTTCTTCTCTTCAGCGTCCTATTTTTGCGCTCCTCATTATTTTTTCCCTGCGTAAGAAAATAGGATTTTCGACGATACGGCGAAAAACACAATAATTCCTAGGGTATCGCTTTCCCTTCTAAGGTCGCAATCTGTCACCTCCAATCTGTCTCCCCTCTAGTTTTGCCTCTGCTAAGCATCTTCGCGTCTGTCTCTCCCTCCCCCGTCATCTCCTTTCCACAAACTCAAACACTGTCATCCGGAACATTAAATGTTCCTCTCACTTTTCCATCTCCCTTCATTTATAACCCTCTGCTTTCTCTTTTCTTCCTCTGGTAACCCACTGCCATTCACCCCCCTCGCTCTCATCTTGCACATTAATGCGTTACAACGATCCCTTTTCTTTGCGTTTAGTTTTATATCCTCCTCACTATCAACTCTCCTAGTGAAGTTATTAAATTGATCCGCTACTCCGCTCTTTCCACGACCAGTTTCGCTATTATGGTAATCTCTCCTGGAAAATTTCGTCAGTGGTGACCTGGCGGAGCCAGTAAATATGGTATTTATTAGCAAGAACGGAATTCATCAAATTATACATATTGTCCGTTTCAAGATTCCAGTCAGTATGGAGGGCTTACGGGGGAAAAACTCAATGTAATTTGCCGTAAGCGAAGAAGTTAGCCTCGCGCCGGGTCGCCTTTACTCGGAGCTACGGATTCGGACGGGTATAATTAAGATTCGTAGTCTACATTGAGCGATTCAAACTTAAGTTCTGATGAAATGAATGAAAATAACTCTATCGACACAACAGTGAAAATTTTATGCATTTAGAGCAGAAACAACAAAGTTAAAAGCAAAAATTGAATGAATTGCCGAGTTTTCACCCGTGAACATTTTTGAAACTGCCATTACTCTCTTACAATCCAACATAAAATGCTGATTTTTTCTTCCATTGCTCATTGTATCATCTGAATGCATGAAAGTTACATGAGATCAATTTTAGAGCAACCAAATATTAGTAAAAAATTATTTAGTTGGAACGTTACTTAAGAAAAAATCGAAGGCCTTGAACAAGTCTTTAAATGAACTTTGTTTTCTGAAGATGATACTATGGTAAAGAAGCTGATTGTGGTAGTAAATATACCTATATAACTAGAATGGCTAATTAACTACTAGAATAGCTTTCATATTTTTTTACATTCCTACAGAGTAGCGATTAACCATAGACTACTTAATGTAAGAACGTAAACATCAGGTCTGATTTAACAATCTTGAGTTGAAACCGCTATTATGTCATTATATTGTAAATAAATTGTCCAGTGATTCAGTTTTATGAATAAAATAGTTTTCTATTAAGTCACGCGTGATACCGAAGACTTTTCCTTCATTTGCTTATTCCCTGAATTTATTTGTTTTGTTTTATCTTTCTTTTCCAGACTTTACACTAGAAATATTTTGATGAAATGAAATTTTAAGAGCTACCGGTTAAATATGATTATTACTATTATTATTGGACCCTTTATTAGGCGAGGTTAGGCCCGAGTGGGTCTCCCTTCCACATAACCTCGTATGATTATATATTGTGTAATAGTATTGTTTGTTTGCCATATAGATCCGTTTCAACCTGAATTCTGCTTAATAATTATTTAATTATCTGTAGACTTCGCAGGTTTTTGCACCACTTCCATTCTTGCTGATGTTTTCTCATTGCGGTTTATTTTTCCGAAGCACAAATATCGGTTTTTAAATCTACAAAGTTCTTATCTTCTATGCATTTTTTTCGATCTTCTTCTTTAAAATGTTATATGACGTACGGTTAAATCTAACAAGAGTAATCTAAATTTCGCCCCAATGAAATTCGTTTTATTATTGTTGTAAATGATTTATGGAACTTGGTAACATATTTGTAAAAACTATTATCGAGTATAATCCTATATATGTATATATATTCGAATTATTGTCAATATATATGAAGTATATCTTATTGTTAGTTTATACGTTTCGATGAAAATTTCCCGGTCCACAACAAGCTGTTCGAAGTATAAAGAGGTGATCGTCTTCAACTTCGTATGAAATTCAATTTTCTACCGTAAATGATAAAGCATTGTAGTGAAAGGCCTCAAAGCAAAAATATTGTTATCGTATACGTGGCTCCGAGGAAAGACGCCTTGTGCCTATCAGTTTCCTTTTGCCACATCCCATAACAACAAAACTTGCTGATTTACTTTTCCTTACAAGATGTGCTTCGTCGAATCCAGCACCGCATTTTGTTATCCTGACTTCATACTTGGAATTTCAGATATATTCCTTTCTATGGAGAGTAACAAACCAAGTGGTAATAAGAGTAACTTGTTAGCAGAAATTTTTCTTACATTTGATCATAAGTATATCTTTAAGATTTTCTGTTATGCATTCACTTAATTACGCTTATTTTTTCATAGCTTCGCTTTTTACGTTGGAATATATCGAATTAGTAAATTAACGAGAAAAATTTAAAGATTAAGTTTTTTATTTTCTGCACTAATGACCAAATTATAATTTAGATACTTTAAATTTGGACCTTCATTAATCTTGGGACTGGATCTTAGTCTTGATTGAATGCAACCTCTTCTTTAGGAACCCTCTTCCACTGTTTTGCAAACCCAATCTTAAAATCCCCTGTGCTTTGTTACCCTATAATTTGTTTTCCTCTCTTATCTACGTTTCGCCTTAAATTGAAGTTCATTTATTGAAATACATCTCGTTTAAAATCCTGAATGCATTTATGATATATCTTCAGTGATTCATTTGAATACGGCCGTAAGATATTTCTTATGAGGTCACTCGATCCAACTATGTTATTTCCGAATTTTATTAAGATTCATCTTATTTATGCTACTACAAATTATTTAAAGTTAGTTAAAAAGTGCCATTAATTATCATTTATCATTGGCTTGTCTAATTAATGCAATCTGCCATTTAATGAACTCAAATATTTTCATCGAATGAATAAATGCAGTTTTCAGTACACATTCTCTTTGAATAAGTGTTAATTAATAATTATCTTCACAGCATCACCGTCATAGTTGTTTTCAAGGGATCCAGAAGAACGTGATTATAATGAAATATAGCCTGGCACATTTCCTGAGTTTCACTAATTTCTTTGATCTACTAGCTCTCTGTAATATCCATATTCTCGTCATAGGTTAATTATTTTTCCAACTCGTTGCTCTATTCAATTCTTTTTTATAACTTTTTTATAACCGTACAACACGGAAAACCGGCCTCAGAGGGACAGACAAACGGTGAACCTCGGACCAAACCTTCAGCGGTTCCATGAAGGTCTGGTCTGAGGTTCACCAATCTTTGCAAAGTTTTGTAAATAAATTTCCATTTCAGAAACTTGTATCCAGATATTAGATGGCTGTAACGAATATTTTAGTAATAAGGAAGCACCTAAAAAGGATTCTTGTTTCGCCTAAAAAGTTATTTTACTCGTGTGGTGAGTAGCTCATCGATCTGTTTAAGTGTATATTTTTACATGGGTGGTCTGAAAAGTTTCCCACATTTCGCCATTTCTCGACATGTTTTCTGAAAAATTTCTGAAGATTTCTGAAAAATCTGGGGTCGGAAACTTTTCAGAACACCCTCATACCTTACCATAATATCATAATGTAGATATCCGTTTATGGATATTCAAATAGTTTTTACTGGCCAGTGTGGTCAATAAAGACCCCAATATTGCCCGGAAGCGAGGGAAATTCTTCTTCTGTAATGTCGGATAAATTATCCACATTTTTCTAATAAGGAAGAAGGTCTCTTTGGAGAAATATTCATCCTCAGTTGAGTCAGATGATAACAACACGTTCCGATTTACCAGTTTCTTCTCACGTTCCAAGCTCAGCAGCTCATCTCTCGCCTTTCGGCATGTCTTTTCCATTTCTCCCATATCACTTTCCGCTCCCACTTTCCAAACGATATGCCCCTCCTTTTACATCCATCTCTCTTTCTCTCTTCGATAAAATCCTCTCTCAACTTCTGTATACTTCCTGCACACGAGCGCAATCTTCCCATATTTACCTCGCCTTCTTTTATTCCGCTCCAACCCACACTTGCATCGTTTACACGCCCTTCTCTTTTTTTACCCTAACACCACGTTAAACTTTTTAATGCCTCCACGCTCATGCTATCGTCACTTTACTACTTTGAGAGACCCATTTCCACTTCTAATACATTTTTTCCTCTCTCATTCGTCCCTCACACTCGAAGATAGCATTTCACGCTGAGGTAATCACGTTCTAGAGCCATCTGTCCTTACAACTTTTCCTCATACTTTCTTCTCCTCATCTGCGCCCCTTAATCTACTTTATTCTTCCTTTCTCATATCTCCTCTTATATATCATCCTGACTCTTTCTCCGCTTCTTTACTGCCCGCGCATCCATCTTCCCTCCTTCCTTCTTCTCTACTCTTTATTTCCATCCTTCGCCTCAGAATCTGCGTTCTATAATTAGATTTGCGCGGTAGATGGGATTCTTCTCCATTTACCTTTAATAAGTATCGTATAGGTTTACCTGTCTCTTCATCATCTCCCATTCTGTGGTCCCTTTCCTATAAATAAGGTCTAAGATTGAAGGTCATTGATATTGCACCTGGCATTGTGTTTCAACTTGCAAAGATTAGTTTGCGAAATAACAAGAGGCACAGAGGAAGCTGTATGTGATGAAGATGATTTATTATTTCATAAAGAATAACAGGTGCTCAAGTATCCACTTTACTATACGCTACCTGTGTCGAATTTTTTCTCTTGCCCTTTATCGCTTTTCTTTAAAAAGGGAAAAAGTACAGCTTGCATAATATGCATTACATACGATTATAATAATCTTCTTACCTGACGTCTATCTAAACTTTCCACATCCTGGCTACCAAACCTTTGGCAGTTTAAGGTGTATTAAAGTATATAACCAATTATCTCGAGAAAAATGGTATTGCAAGTGATCGAACCAGAATCGAATAATCAAAGTGCTTGAGCTCAAGCAGAAAGTCAAAACCAATATTTATTCCATTCTCCCTAGATTTTTACACCCTAGCAGAGAGAATTTAGTTAAGTGTAAGTTAAGGAAGCTTTAATAACGACCTGAAACAAACTGAAATCATAGCTTTTCTTTGACTTTCATCTAATGTATGCTACGATCATTTTTCGTTTAATTTCGCACTCATATTTTTGATTTAGTTAAATCTTATGAAATGGAAAACTACACACACTACGCAATATTTTGATTTTAACGGGTTTTAGTGACTCCCATGATATTTTTTAATAAGGTTTTAGTCTTATTCGGTGCGAAACTTTTGTTTAACATTTTTTGTTAAAATATCGGGTGAAACCTAAGAATGATAGATATTATGTTTTTTCGTTCAAAGTCTTCCAGTTAGAGCTAATGAAATTTGCCTAGGCCTATTCATTGAGGAAATTTTAAGACTCGTGTTCAAATAAAGTGACGTTTATTAAATTATTCGATTAAATGCAATGATTTACTCAATAATGAAGCATTTATGATATTTTCTGAGTGTATAGAGTATTGGTTGTTAATGGTTTATCTCTAAAAGGTGTGGGCGTATTTTGAATTCGAATGGCAGATGATTTGACTCAGGTGTTTCGACCGCGTTAAAATTACTTCCCGACTAATTTAAATGCCCGTCAACAACACAGCTTCGTTTTGTCCCTTTGGGGATATTCTAGGTTTTGTTTGTTGGAGATTGAATATCGTTTAATAGAGACTGAAAAGAGACGAAATGGTTAAAATAATTAGGCATTCAGGAGAGCAGGAAATCGAAGTTACTCGTAATTAAATGGCAGAACAAAATTAACCCTCTTTGTAAAGATAAAAATAACAAACAGTCCACAAAAACATGATATAATTGGAATTTTACTCGTTTAAAACTTTTGAGTAATTTTTTTTGATTCTCTAAATTGGTTAATTGTCCTGCTAATTATAGAATTCAATTTTGGATACTGAATTTTTGATTCTTTGAATTTTCGCATACCAGTAAATGTTTTTCCATTGATTATGCATTATTAAAATTTCTTTCGCCAAATTTTGAGTGGAAGGCCTTCCACAACTTTAACTTAGTAAAGAAGTTTGAAATCAATTAATCTTTAATAAGCTTCAATTTTGAGAATGAAGTCTTCTCTGGTTGTCAGACAGGTCGTTACTACGACATACAACGATGTTTCAACTCTTATTTCTAAAGTTATCTTCAAAATTAAGCGAATAAAGTTAAATTCTAAAAGGTAGAATTATAAATGAAATCGAAATTTTTGACGTTTTCATTGGAAAGATACGAATGTTAAGCTAAAGCTTGACGATTCTCGGCATTCTACCACTTTCTATGGCGTTCACAAATATATGTTTTTATATTTTAATTTATTTCTGCATTGTCGAGATATTCCCTTTTCATTGAGATAAGAGCGATGGATACAGCTGTTTCCATTGATACCCCGGGGTGATTTTGATAAAGTTGTTTCAGAATTTTGAAGGAGATGCAGATCTCCTTCAAACCCAAAATAACTTTCTTCATTAAAATTCTACCGAATATCAAATTTAAAGGAATTCGATTGTGAAGGCCCTCAAGGACTTTATCTTTGACGGAAAATATTTCCATTGGTATCTGTAAAATATTCTAGAGTTCAGTTTTCGCTTTATTTAGAGGTCTCTGTTTATTTTGCATTGATATCCACAGTCTCAGTTGCTAAATTCTCCCCTTCGATGTTTATTATTCCATTTCCTTTAAGAAACGAGGCCTGAGATAACTATTTTAAGGTTCCTCAGAGATTTCATGGCGGAAATTCCAAATTCATGGATATAAACTTGTATTTATTCATCATTTCTTGCATTTTGCGCCCAACAGCAACAAGTTGTGAAAGATGCCGCATATTCGGACGAAATCATACAAATTTGCTTACAAAGTCTCCCAAACGGCATGGAAGAATGTTCTGAACGAATAGCTCAGTGGCTAGAGCAAAATACAAAATAATAGATTCGGGAAAATAAATACTCTTATGGGGCGAGTAAATTTAATATAATGAAATCAGGGTAGTAATATTTTCTCCACATAGTTATTGACCAATTAATGTATGACCAATGTTTAATTACTTTTTCACTATCATGAAGTATTGTAAACAAAGGAGAACCAAATTTTTATTTCGTAAATGCTCAAGGGAGGGTCCTGAAATGTCTGCCTGAGTTTAAACTCTTAATTAATTTCGGAATGAATTATTGACGAATTTATATAGCTGAAGAGGAAGTGAAATTACACTCTCGGAATTCATTACGCTGAACATCAAATTTCGGGGAATTGAACGGTGTATTCAGTATAGAATCTATCAAAGTGGTACCCATCATCTAATAAAGATTTTTCAATTCAATATTCGATGAAAATCCTCCGACCCGGAGAAGATTCCCTTTTTCAATCAGCCCAAGATTCCCTTGCATTCACTCTCACATCCTTTCACTTCCTATAACGCCCGAGTCTTGATCTCGTAATTCTCGTTAATTTTCTCCGCGCGTTTTCCCGATCCCTTCATTACATCTCCCAATTGTTATTCCACCTCTTTATCGTCCTCAAAGTGCTTCATCCCAAAAAAATAATAAAATTGTGAGAGGATCCATGCAATGCGGTTCTTTTCATCTCCTCCGCAAACGGTATTTGAGATTCCTTTCGGGTTCATAGAAAGGCCTCCAGGGGTTGATTGTGGTCCCGAGTTTCAGTTGAGTTCGGCGGAGGGGGCGTAACCCGTGGCGGAAGTGATCCGCGGGGCACTCCCTCAAAGACTTCAAGTTGGCGCGCCGTGGTATGGAAATTCGCGGGAGTGTTTGCCGGGGATAAGGTGGTAACAGGGCGTGGTGCGGGGAGAGCGGTTAAAGAAAGGGTTTGGCTGAAGATTATCCCGTAGAGAAGGCGGGGGGAGGAGATGATTCTTCGGTAAGAATCTCCGGCCGATAGCGGAGAAAAAGTTTTCGCTACCTCTTCGGCCCCGCCTCGAGATTGGCCGCCCTCCGAAGGTGGTGCCGCCTAGCGATAGGCTCTCTCCATTTCCGGGTCTTGTGGATGCTCCTTTCTTCCCGCACCCCACGTCGCAGAGTCATCTATCGGCATGTAATGGAAGGTGCGGCGCCTCGGGTGCGGCTGAGGGATGAGGATTTGGCTTCGGTTACGGTTTAGCCGAAGGGTTCGAGTGCGCTGTGGAGGAGGGTGCTTCTCCACGCAGATAATGACTTCTTTCAGAGCGACTTCAACTCCGGGATCTCGCATCAGGTGCAGATGTGCTCGGGATTCCCTCAGGGGGCGGTGGGGACAGCGTCTTTGTTGACCCGAGGCTATTGCATATCGAATGCGGAGGAATGGGTGCGTTGAACGGTCCAGCGGTGCGTTGGATGGAGTAGAGCCATCAGTACATCTAATAAGGGAAGTGTACCTGACAGAGGAGCTGATAAATGGGGCGTAAGCGAGTTTAAATCTCCGATGGTTTCCAAAATAGGTTTATCCGTATTCGGTGGGCTCAATGGTATCGAAATTTACTGCATATTGCTTTGCGAGAGAGGGGCTTCAAAACATCCTTATCGATTTCGGCCGCAATAAGTATGATTTATCAGTTTGAAAGAATGAAATCGGTGAGAATGGCTTATATGACGTCTCATATGAATATCGTTTACTTTGCGGTTGAAATTTGTAGAGTAATCGTGAAAACCATGCATCGAATATAATCGATCTTGCGAATGATTTCCCGTACCTTTTCTTAAGGATATGAGAGTTAAAAAAATCTCCAAAAAGGAAGGAAAAACGCACTTTCAGTTAAATCAACCTTGCGATTTCTTCTACTGGTAGTTCATTCAATTTTTATTTAAGTTCAAGGACTCATGTAATACTCCTGCGGTAGGATATTTAATTATGATCCCGATTTTTTGTATCTTCCTGCTTAGCTGTCCACTTGGAATACCCTCATATAAGACTAAGACTTGAATATGCTGAAGGATATATCATTCCTCACACGTTTAAAAGTTAGATCAAAATTTATCCTAGGAAAGGAGAATAAAGATTGTATATATTTATTATTGATAATTAAATTTAATATACATAGGAGTCACCAACTTATACTGAAAATCTATAACAGAGAAAATTAGATTAATTTCAACAGAAACAATATTACAAACAATGAAATTAGCAGCAGTGGGAAGAACTTGGTGTTTTACTTGGTTTGAGCCGATCCCATACGAATGAATGTCCACTTAGTCAATAAGAAAAGATCAATGTATGAATATGATATGAAGATGCAGAATGGGGTAGACAATTTAAAATTGAAACTCGGAGAATGCTACTAGAATAAGATATTTTTTAATCGCAAAGTCGGGACTAGTCTGGATTGTAGCGGTTCAGAATTTTAATAGCGAAATTTTCAAAGGAACCACATTTGATTTGTACTCTTGGAGGGACTTAGAAGGATGGAGTGGTCAGTATTTGACGAATTCATACTATACTGCGTTCCCGTTTTTTAGTCAATTTGATAGCTTATAACTGTACTTGAATTCTTCCAATCTCAACTACGAATAGTAATTTTAATCGGAAGCTCAATGAGCACCGCATTGAGACTGCCTGGATCGAGGCCACTCTTGCAGAATGGAGAAAGATGTATAGGATTTCACATAATCTAACATTTTTGACTAAACACACCATAGGAATGAACGGAGGGGGAAAACTCATACGTGACAGGTATTCGAACACGGCTTTTCTTTCATAGCGGAATCGCTAAGAAGTCAAATCTGGAATATCCAATCTTAACGGGGACTTTTGATAGCCCTTATCATAACGTAACTTGCACATTACTGAACTTACCTTTTCCAGTAAATAAACTTTACATTGAACAGAATATTATATTTAATGAGAGAGTTAATCAACTCCATTTTGTACGAAACACATAGCGGAAATAATACATAAGAGTACAGGTGCTCTAGGTAGGAACAGAAAGAAGCGAATGGAGAGAAGTAATAGATGTACCACTAAATGCGCATATTCAGAGAGGAAAAGAGGGACAAGGTAGCAGCATTTTGGGGAAAACTTGATGAATCGCTTCACCTGCCACTTGAAAGGAGACTTGCAGAGTATTGTGCAAATGTAAATACCATGAATGTGTAACCAACCTCCACCCTTCTGTTTTTCCGCCAATGCATGTTCCTCACTGCTCGCATTACCACATTCGTCCCTCTCTTCCTTTCACTTTCCTCGGACCTATTGAATCCCCTCTAATTTTCCCCTTTGTTCTTTCACTCTTCTCTCTCTCTTCTATTTTTAGTGCTTTATGAATATCTTGCAATCGATCCCTCAGGTTCAGCATCCATACTTTAGGACCCCTTTTCGACGTAATTGAGAGATCACCTTTATTTTCGTCATGTAGAGATTCATTTAATTTTAGCCAATCTATTAATTCTATTTAAAAACACTAAAATATGCAACCATTAGGAACACCTGCAGTGTGATAAATAAGCACTATTATTTATTTATTTGTTTACAATGTCAAGTTACAAGTGGACAACTGTCCGGTGACAACTCGTAAAATATATATAGAAAATATAAAATCAGATATTTAAACATATTCAGTCAACACAGTCCGATTTACAACCCTTACTACAATATAAAATTATCAGTCACCCATAGTACAAACAAAAATATCTATGTTATTATAGAAAATATAAAATCAGATATTTAAACATATTCAGTCAACACAGATTTACAACTCTTATTATTAAGTACTCAACGTGAAATACTTCGAAATTATAGAAGATTTCGTCTTCTGCGCAGTATTTATTTGTTTATTTGTTCCTCGTGTGAGCTCATACATAGGTCATACATAGGTATATATTAAAAAAATTAAAACGAGGGATATAGGTTTCCCTGAGTATGATATCCTGCTTGGAATTACCGACTCTTCATTTCCAACAAATTAAACTCGATAACAGGAAACTGTGCTACAAAATTACAAAACACTTTACAATTGTATATTTGAGCACAAAAATATAGTCAGAACGAAACGAAAGAAAGAGAAAAAACTATTGCTGGAACAATGCAAATAAAATAACATAGGTAACTCCACTCTATATGAGGAAAAATTATGATCATCATTTAATTTTCCTGAACAAAATACAAAATTTCCGCATTCTTGTCCATCATCTGCTCATGCGTAAAATGTATTCCCGTGTTATCATGCAGGTGATGTCCAACACTAAAATAAAGCTCAACTATATAAAAGAGTGCCATTCTGCGAAAATGTAAACAGCTCTTGACACGATGTTTTTCAATGTTCTTTTTCTGTTTTGGACGACAGAATTTTCTAGGAAATTATCAAGAGCTTTTTCCATTAAACGATCAACTATATAGTTTTCATTTCACCGCTGTTAGGGAAATTTTTCTGACTTATATTTCGAGTGTGCCCATCGACTACTACATTAAAACCCCACAGTGCCCTGCTTAATGAAAGCACCGTAGAGAGGGAGGAAGAGTTGTTACAAATTGTGTGAGTCTCGCTATATTGCCATGTTTTCGTCTTTTATTGCCCCGCTTGCTCTTGCTGGAGATACGAAAAAATTTTCGTCCCCACTCCCATCCGCATTTGGAAGAACGTTTTGCATGAATCGTAGCTCTGCGAAGTCATCAGCTCTAAGACTAGTGCGATCCTCAACTCCTCAATCATTACCTACAAAAGGCCTTAGAGAGGTAATGAGGCGACTAGGCATGATGAGGAGTGAGGCAGTTTGCCCTTGCTTTCCTCACTGAGCCAGGATGCTACGAGAGGAAAAAGTCTGCATAAGTAGCACAAAGACCCTATGAGTTACATTTTTCCTGGCATTCAGATTAAGAGTGGCCAAAATGAATGGAGTTATTCAGCATGACTCATACTTCAGAAGCGTTCGCATTATCACAGGTTTAAACGAGATTGAGAAAAAAGTTAATGAAATATAGTTTCCTCTCTCCTTCATCGAAAGGAGATGAAAAATATCCCATTTATCTAGTTACTAGTATAGTAGCAGGAAGAGACACAGAAGTGATAAAGGAAATATTTTTAGAGTAGTTACCATCTCGTCTCACGTTATCTATCGCGATAGCTATCTGGAGTTTTACTCTAACTCCAATAAATCATTTGATTAAATCAAATCAATTTTAAGTGACTATTGTCTCATAAATTCAGTGTGAATTTTAATTACACTATGCAAATTCTAAAGGCAATTAGCGAGACGTCGATAATCAGACTTGTTAGTGACGGCTAAAGGCGTGTAATAGGGATATAATTTGCTCATTAAAATCAATAAATGCCAAATAGTGTTGGGAAGATTAGCTGGCGTTGCAGGAGGATTTATTTCCTAGTTGAAATTTCACAGGTTCAATTAATATATCTTCCAAAACGATTGTATCAAAATATTTCAAGATATTCTCTGTCTATCATACTAACCACAGAATTTAGAGACAAAATTTATTTTCCAGGCTTTTTCTAGTCAAGAATTGTGTAAACTAGAGGGAACCTTCTGGAGATTAGATATTATAAGCGCTTTTTCTTCTAATTTATGTACGCCAATGAAATGTGATGCCATGTCAGAACTGTCGTGGCTACTCTATCCAAATTGTATGTGCAACACAAGCAAAATGAAAACGATGTTTCTCTCGAGAAATTATTGATGTTTCACTGAATATTAGGCTGTTCTTCTTTTAAATTACCGAATAAACAACGAGATCGAATGTACGCTTGTAAGCATTTCGAATCCATATTCCATCCATACAATGATTCATTCATTTGATAAGTGGAATGTTTATTTCGAAATGTGAATGACATGTAAATTCAAATCCATTTCAGCCTGAACGGCATCATATTTACAAAGAATTTCCACCAGGAAAATGGAAATGCTAATTGAAATTAATTGATTGCCCTACTGTCCAAATAATGAACCGGTAATAACATTAAAGTAGCCCTCCATAATATGAAAGCAGTTTTTATTTAAAGTTGAAACATAAAAGTTTCTCAGATATTCAAATGTTAGTAAATGAATTAGAAATCAGTTAAGAATTCGATATTGGTGTATTTCTAGCAGAGAATTGTGCAATTTTCGACAATTGATCTTAGGATTATTCGCGAGAGCAACGTTTTTAGATTTAAGGAATCATCATCTACAAATTTTTTGTCTTTAAAAATCGTTTGTCCTATCAATTTAACTCTCCAACCGCATATTGAAAATATTAAATTCAGAGTCCGTGATTTCGGCATGAAATAATGATGAGTTAGTCCTCTTGCCTCTCGCCAAATTTGAGCTCTAAACCTATGACATAGAGGTGCCCTTGACCAATTTACGAGTAGCAGAAAATGATTTTAATATTACGGAAATTCTTTAAAAAAATCCATATTTTATCTAAGTTCTGACAAATTAGAATCGAAACAGTATCTGATGATAAAAAGGAAATTTTTATGTCATTCTCTTTTATTTGTCATGCATCCTTATATCGCGGGTATTATTTTTATTATATTATTCATAATTAAAATTTATGAAAAAATATCGCAAATGGTGAAAATTAAGTATGCGTACATGTTTTATGAATTTAGTCATTTAGAGTCCAACTGAGGATTTTCTGAAACTTTTGGACACATCTGTCACTGAATGAGTAAAATTATAATATATTCTATTATATTTATTATAATATATTATAATTATATTATATTATAATATATAATATATTCACTTTACGTGAATCTTATTTAAATCAAAGATAATTCCCTGTCAAGCGGCATTTTCAGAATATGATCGACCCTCATTGCTCTTTATCCACAAACAGTGTTTAAAATAAAACAGCTAGTCAATGAATAAATACTCAGATAAAAACCCTCACATTCACAGTAGAAAATTAATACCATTAATATTATTACAATAATATAATACAATAAAAATATAATATTAGAAACAACCATTTCTTTTATGAATAAACTTATATTAATTCCTAATATCTACCTGTTTTGCCATTTGTTTCGTTTCATCAATTTTCCAATTCTTAGCAAAATTCTCGCATCTAGAGAACTTGCCTATATGATCATCTGTATCGATAGGGTGATTTTGGAAATGAAATATTCAGAGAGAAGTATTCCTCCCTTATAGATTACTCATCAATGACATTACATCATGGAGGTAAAGGAAATTGATCTGCATTCACTCTGCACTGCCTGTAGATGAAGAGATACCGCCCTTTCAGCGCGGCAGTTCCGTTCAGAATGAACGGTCAATTCGCCCGAGTATATGCAGCGCTGTTGACGTTGAGCCTTTGACAGATATGGGAATATTACTGGGATCGCGTACACGAAAAAAAGACCGAAATGTTAATCGCTGCGGAATTCTGACGGGGCGATGCTTTCATAACATCGAGCCAATGACGAAAGATTGTTGTTTAGGTTGAATATCTATGAGCTTCGCTCGCTGCCACATATTAGTATGCGACGCGGTAGACAGAAATGAAAGACGCAGTTATTTTTAAAGGAATCGTCTCGAAATAACGGGCCGAGATCAAGCGTTTGAGCTCTCTCGTCGTAATTCTAAAGCCCTTTAATGTCCTTTGAAGATAAATAATGACGGAGAAATAACGAGAATGTCAAAAACGCAGCAGATTATATTTTGAGCACATTTCGAGAAATGATTTATCTGTAATGGAAAAGGAGTTTTCTTCGTTATTTAATATCAAATCTCTTAAACCTTATAAAAGCAGAAGTTCTCCCATTAGATAAAAATGTAAATTTTAGAGAATTCAGATAAATCATAAAAAAATTGAAAAACTTGGAATTTTTATGTTTTATTTATTTTATCTAAATTAATATTATTCTTTACCAGAGCTTCCCAACCGGTTTGCTGAGTCCTACTGGTGTGCCGCATAAACGGTTTCTGTGTACCGCATTTTATCTGGAAATAATACATTATTTTAATTTTTACGTTAAGGGCACTCTATACAAGAAAATGCAATGTTGTATTTCCATAAGAAATATTCATTTATTTCGACTATTTTCCTATTAAGGTAGGATTAGCCACCCTTCTCTTTTATTCAATTATTTCATTTTAATTTGAGATGCACCATAAACTTTAATAATAAACAGTAATAATAAACTTAAATGAATTTATGAATCGTGCGCCATAAACTATAAAAATAAGCTATATGAATAAATTATTATTAATGTGCTCTCCAAATTTCAACGATAGGTTATGTTATGAGTGTAAGAATTTATTAAGATATCCATTAAGATATTAGATGTCTTCAGGCATAAAGATTTTATGCCTTGACGAAATAGGTCACAATTAAAGTATATATAACCTAGAGCATTAGTATTTACTTCCTGGATATGGCACCATTCCACAACGTTGTGCTTCAGCACATCAGATTTATTAAGAGCGCCCTTGTGATATTTTCTCTGTTATGTAATTTACTTCATGATAAATTATGTAAACTATAAGTGGATTTAGCTGAAAAATATCAACATTATGTTCTAAACAAAATGATTATATAATCCTCACTAAAAATGAAACTATATACCTATACCGTACCACTAAAACTTTTTATTTACGACCATGGTTTCGGCCCTTCAGGCATCTTCAGGTGACCGGTATAGGTATATAGTTTCATTTATAGTTAATATGGACTACCACAAAATTAAGCCGACACTAGTAGAATCGATATAATCTTCTTTAATCTTGATTGGGACTAGCTGAAAAACGTATGATTTCTGTAGAAAGTTTAAGGTTTTGTAATTATTTTAACGTTTTTACTATGCAAAACGTACCTTTTGATTTACGAGTACTAAATCACCTGTTTATCGTCGATGACCATTGCCTCGATATCAAGATTGGTAGGTTTCTGACTTTGTTGCTGCGAAGTTTGAGATATCAAATAATTGTGCAGCGTAGGTTCAAAGATTGGGGGGCATTGCCATAGAAAAACTAGAGCCTCTGTATGTGAATTTTACGCCTGACTTTTGTCATTGAGATAAGTAAGTATAGCTCATACCTCCAGTTTCTTGAGTTTCTAAAAGTAAACTTACACCATAAGAGAATTAACTATACTCACCGAGTTCCTAGCGAAGAAAACTTCATTTCAATTCACATAAATTTGCGTTTTAGGAGCAGTTAATATAATCCCCTCACATTTCGTCGCCTTGAGACCGTTCAATAAAAACCGCGACATTCCGCAAATTTTCCGTATCACGAAGAACAATTTGAGCATCCAAATGATAGGAAAATGAAGTCATTTTAATTTTTCCGTCTACGTAGTTACGATCCCCCGAGGGTGTTGTTTATGTCATTGAATTATCGTCAAGTAAGTTTTGGGTGGGGATTTTCCCAGGCTCCGTCTCAATAACTGCAAGTCGTTGCCGTAAAAATGCTTTATCGCCGGAGGCACAGTCGTTTCAGACGCTGAGAGCTTCTCAAAAAGTCCCTGTAGTCTTCACAATTACTTACTTGATTGACATAGAGAGCATTTATTGACGTATTCCATCGAATTTTCAAACTCCTATCTCCTCGCGAATTGCAAAAGCAAGCGAATAAATTTCACATAAAACTTGTTCTAGCTCCATGCTTCAATTCTTCCAACGCGCCTTGTTTTATTCGTCAGAGGCGTAAAGAATACTTTCCTCTTTTACTACTTGAATACATGTTACATATTAATCACTATATTAATATATACTTGAAGCGTATCTTTACGTGATGATGAACCATAATTTAAGTGATATATTGTGCGAAATCATTCTTTCGTTAGACGAGCACTATTTTAGACTACGGAACCTGCATGTAGATGGTCTGAAACAAATAATCGTCCGATTATTTTCCTCCAGAGATAAAATCATGAATGGAACACGTTAAATAAATCTGACTCGCGATGGGATTCGCCAATCTTCCAGATTTTTGAATTTGGATAATTATCACATCCGTTTCGAAATTGCATTCGATGCCAGCGACCCTGAAATGCAAATGAAAATTTAGGTTTAACAATCAAACTCTTTCTCCGTGTTAATTTCATTATCATTAAATCATTTAAGGATTTATAATTAGCAACACGTTTTTGAGTCCTCAGCATGAGGTTGGACATTTAAAAAAATCGAATTTTCACGGGAATGGTTGCCTCGATTGGTTAAATATTTGAAATTCTCGTAATGAATGGGTTCATACGCGATAAAACTAATCCGTCATGCGGTCTTCCCTTTTCCTTCTTTTGGGCGAAATAGTTCGTATTTTAAGGTTTCCTTCTCATTCGCTTGACGTTTGTGCCCACGTACTTGATGAACACAGTTATGTGGGCGAGTTATTTTCGACTTCTAAAAGGCAAACTGTTCGGAGACCTTTCTCTCGCAACTTAAGAAAATTTCCTAATTCCGTATCAACAGATCCGTCTGGGCTATTTCGGAGGCTAAATCGGGCCGTAAATTTTTTAATATACGTACACAAAGCGCGTAGTAAAGTTTTAACGCTCTCAGGACTGTCTTTGTTTTTGTCTTGCGTCATATTCAAAGTCAATAAAGTTACAACGTTCTTTCCCTGTCTCAGTCGCGACCCCTTCTTTTCGACTCCCAGTGCAGTAGCTTTTAATGGTCCCCTTCTTGCAAGGGTATCCTATCCTCTGCAGTTTCTGCCACCCCTTAGCTTGTGCTGATTCAGGGACGTTAAACCCCTTATGATTTTCGAAAGTACACTTTTCGTATGGAACTTTTTCGAGGAGAGCTGATTCGGTAACTCGTTCCAGATCAATTTTGTCCGGGTAAATCCTTAATCGGTGACGTAAGTATTGACTGATTTTTGTATAAATATTTACTATTTTTCATGTTTGAATGATATTCAATTTCAAATTCAGATTTTACTTATTTGCATTCTTAGAAACACTTTCTTTTTAAATATCGAAGGTGAATTTCATTTCGAATAATGGTGTGGGCTTCCATGTGCAAAAGTCAAAAGAAATGACACTTTCCATCAGTGGAAACGGCAGAAACTTTACTGTACTCTTCACATGATTTTATTTACTTAAACCAAGATAATTATTTGAAAGAAACCAGATTATTTAGCGGATGTAAATACTTAAGATATAAAAGTAATCTTTTAACTATGTTCTTGCTTTGGATTGAGTTTCTCCGAATACTTTGTTGTATATGACATGGACGCTTACTATAATGATTTCTTCATTCCAAGAGCAGTTTTCC
Source organism: Pachydiplax longipennis (assembly GCA_036926295.1). Taxonomy (NCBI): domain Eukaryota; kingdom Metazoa; phylum Arthropoda; class Insecta; order Odonata; family Libellulidae; genus Pachydiplax; species Pachydiplax longipennis. The sequence continues at coordinate 28,452,956 of JAVFKF010000012.1, forward strand.
AGGGAGATTTCAAAGGAGAACAATTTCCTTTGACCGAAAAGAACTATATTAAAATTAAAATAATCCCCTTTTATTTTCCATCTTCAGTTAGGGATCTCAACAACGACATATTTATTTTCTTACTCTAATGATGTAAGTCTGGGTTCCAAAAGCAGGACGTATAGTGAGCGCACCCTTATATAATAATAATAATAATAATAATGGCAATAATAAAAAGACTTTATTTAGGGCGAGATTGAGACTATAAAGTCTCCTCTTACATCTAACCCTTCGTCATATAAGATTAAAAAAGAGATGAAAAAACAGAACAGAGAAGAAGACTAACTTGTGGATTTAAAAACCTAAGCTAAGTGCTTAGGAAAAAAATTTCCATTGCAGGAAAACACCCTCGAGAAGGGGGGTGTGAAAAACCTGCGAAACCTACGGATAGGAAAGCAAAGATTAGGGAAATCACATAAAAACAGATTATAAAACACAAGAACACATACCAAAAATATAACAAAAACAAAGAAGAACAAATAGTTACATATAGAATACATTCAGTGTCGTTATGATGTATAGTTAATATGATGATAGGAAGGAAAAATTGAAAAAATATATAAAAATTAATACTAAAAATTCAAAGAATTACATAAAATAATAATTAAAATCAGAGATAAATACATCGTAGATTCTTTACTGTAATAACAGAGATATCAGCTGATGTTTTGCCGATGAATGAGTCGTTTTGGTGTCATAAAATGATTAATCATCAAACTATGGAAGCAGTCTACTGTGGTGGTAAAATGAATTTCCTTCTTTTTGATTGTAGAGATTAAGCTCGTCATCTCTGCTCGTTTTCGGATGCCATTCACCCGTGAACCGAATTCTTTCTTCGACCGCGAATCATTTCCGCAAGGAAACTGCACTCTTAGAAATGCCCTACGCCTCTAGGGGAATGCAATTCAGAAACGGTCACCGAAGCTTCTCTTATTCCCTTTGAAGGTGGCGCCATCAATTTCCTTCTAAAGAGACCGTACGGTAGAGTAATTAGCTAATTAATCGCTCATCGTTTGGAATGTCATCCATGGAATGGCGCCTAATTATTAATGAGAGAGTATATATGGCCAAATTAGTCAATACAGTGCACTTTTGATCTCCAAATTAGAAGTTAAAGGGAATTTAATGTTTCCACCGGTGCATTTCATAATTACCGCAGAATTACATAATTGAAAAGCGTCACGTATCCCTAATTAATCAATATTGCTTATCAATATCTATATTCATCGCATCCTGTATCGTTCCTCTTAAATTTATAATCAGTTAATTTCTATCACTTAAGTCACGATGGAGTGCTTTTAACAATTAACGGGATGCGGATCATTTTCGTTTCATGAAAAGTGTCAACCACGTTATTATCATTGATATAATGCCTTTCCTGACGTCCTGGTTTATTCGAGCGCATATTTTTATTTTCGCCGCTTGATTTCTTCGATGGGAATATTTTCGATTATTCTTACGCCCTAAATACATCGCCGTTCCGCGTAATGGCATAATTAAATTCGGCGCATTCAGGAAACACGCGGAAACTTATTACTCGGAATTGTTTTCATCTCTCCGGTTGACGGATTGAATATAAATTTAAATAAAATCTTGTGTAAAAGTTGATTCGATACGAATGGGAAACACGTGGAACACATAAATTGGCACAGTTTCCAATGCGACGACGGATAATGCCTCGGCAATAAAAAAAAAGCAACGGAAGCTGCGATTTAGCCTCAATATGGTGCAGCACGCGGGTTATGCGGAAAGAAAAATGGCCAAATCAGCGCACGGAACGTGAAAAACATAAATCGATGCCGTTTGCCGAGTGACGAAAACATGCGACCTCATCTAATTAAGTTTTTTATTTTTATTTTACTTCTTTCGTAAGCCGTTAAAGTCATTAGGCCTGCGTTAAAAATCGCTATGTCGCGTTGAAATACTAACCGAGAGGAATTAAATCGCGATTTAATGATTTCTTATTCGAATAACAAGCGATAACTAATACTGTCAGGATTTTTGCGGTTCGAATGAGTAGCAGTTTACCCGCTGTTCGTCGATGAATTCATTTGGTAATTATCAAATAATTACTTCATTCTTTGCCTGTCGTTCCATGAATTTGCTGCCTATTCTTGGTGGTAGAGGTTAAATGCGGAATATTTTATGCATATTTCCTTAATATCGATATTAATGCATAAATTATAATAGTTTGTTGACTCGCATAAATAGATGCCGATAAATATTTGTATTATTAAAAGTATTATCATATCCCATACTTTGAACCTCTTATTAATATTTGAGCTGATTTCTCAACTTAAAAAACTTCTAAAATCTGCTTTCTTTCTCGGTAATTGATTAAAAACTCTGATTTCTAAGAAATATTTGTACATGTATTATGCCCCGAATTAATGGAACCAAAATCAAAAGGTAATTGTGAATGCCCCCTGATATTAACCTTTAGAAACTAATTTCAGATTGACCTCTCCTTTGCCATAGGATTAGATCCCTCTCATTAATCTTCCAAAGTGCAGGAACTTAGCCAATTATAACAAGCGAGTTAGAACTTGGAGTCTGGTTGCCAAGACATCTCATATAATCACTTGAGAGATGAATTTCCTCGTAATGTAACAAATCCGACGATTCTGTGAGACGTCCTAAGCGACGATATGAAATTGTCCATTTTAAATTCTATCGCTGACCTAATGCGAAAGTAAATGCAGAAAAGACTGAATTCACTCTCCCTTTTCCTCTGTTATTAGGCCTATTCAAGCCGAAAAAGAAAGGATATGTTCTCACATGTCGTTATTAGAAAGTATGCTGTTATGCTTTAAACGGCAAAAATATATATATTTTAAAACTCACAGTCTCCGGCGATGTCTTGTGGAAATATGCCATAATGTACAAGAACAATTTGTACTTTTTCGACTATTTTTTGTGGGAAAAGTACAAATTGTTCTTGTTCATTAATATTTATTTTATTTTACTCGGATGAATTACAGAAAATTAATTAGGGATACATGTGGACAGCAATTTTCAGATTAACATAAATCAGTCAATAGTTACAATGGAAGGGATTTTGATGATGCAGAATCCAATGACATAGAATTTTAAAGGCCGCTATAGTTATTCATTTCAACAGAACTTCAAATAAAGCAATTAATACCAATCCAGAGCAATAAAGCAATTAATACTAAACATTAATATCCATGTCCTAAATAGAAAAAACCGTAAATTCGGGATTCGAACCCGGGATTCCTCGGACGCTAACCATTCCGTCACCAAGGTCAATGCCTATGTTCTGAGGTTATCCCTTACTGTAGGTAACTGAATTAAATCTATTTTGCGTAAGAGAGAGAAAATTCATTTTATTCATCACTAAAATATTCATGCCCGAATAACACTGGATAGGTATTTCTCAGAAATCTTAGTCTCTAGCAGTAGATGGATACACTCCAGATTCCGCGAGTAAATAATTTCAGCAGCTTATGGAATACTTCTTTCTCCCTCGTCTCGGTATCCAAAGAGAAACAAAAACACCTGCGAATCGGGTTGAATTAATCGCCCAGTTTGAGCGGGTGCACCTTAAGCGCGACTGACAGAGTGGGAGCTTAGCGCGGCCGGTCACTCGGACAAAGTCAACCTTAGCGGAGGGAAAAGCAAATTGTGCTCGTACTTAAAGCGTTGCAGAACCAACAGAAGCGAAGGAAGGGACGGGCGAAGAGGGGAAGCGGTGTTTGGTGAAGTTGACACGTTCGCTTTACAAGAGGTTTCGTGTTTCGGAAGGGGTTTTGGATTAGTGAGCGACCACCAGCCTCTCTGTCCCGGGCGCATTCCCCGCCGTTTTTTTTTCCTCCCTCTCCGAATGAGAGGTTGCGCTCCATCCATCACGGGGAGAAGATCCCAGCCGCCGCTGGGTCTGCTCTCTCTCGCTGTGGAAACGGCCGTTTGATCAAAGAAGTGCTCGATGATGTGGGGAGAGATATGAGGGACATCCTTCAAAGAGGAAGCCGCGATTCTTGAAATTTGTTTTGATTGATTGCGGCGTCTTCTTCTTCACTCCCTTATTCTGCGGAATCGGGTGACCTCAACTTTTTCGACTCGCGGTCCCGCGGAATATTGATACAAAAGTTTTTTGAGGATCAGTTTCGTTTCCGGAGTAATAATTCCGTCGATATCCGCCCTCGAAATAGATATGTATGTCCCGGAGATAGACGTGGAGGGAAAAACTTCATCGCGGAACGGAACCGAGTTTGATTTTGAGATGCTAATCCAAACTGGAAAGTTTTCGAGGGTTCGATGAAAAAAGTTGATAAATGATATGAAATAAATAGATGAAATAGGTAGTGAATTTGATGAAAAATTCATTCTATACATTATTCATATTTTATGAATGAAATGAAATGTAAAGGTATAGATAATTCCCAAATAAATTCATTATTTTAAAATAATAATACGATGATGGCACAAATTTAACTTAAAACTATCAGAAGCTGATTCAAGCATTATAAATAATAAGTATATAAAATTGGGGCACCTAAATAGTCAATTGGTAGCGCATTCACCTTAAGTAAAAATTATTCCGGGTTCAATTTTCCGAGTTCAAATGTGCGAAATAATCTCAGCTGTCGAAGCACTCTTAACAACATCATTCTATATAAAAATATCTGATCTTGTCAATATTGATCAACTGTTAGACTTGTCAGTGGATTTTCCGGAGCGAATCTTTTTCGACGATATCTAAAGCACTCTATTTACAATAGAATCTTCCTTCGCGAGTCGCATTGATTATGCACAAGTTCGATTTAAGTGCGATCTTATTTCAGTCCCCATCAAGTATTGTTAGAGACACTCGTCTTTCATTGTGTGAGTGCAGGTGAGAGAAGATAGTAAAAATGCAGGGGGAGCAATTGATCTGCGATTCAAAAAAGCAAATCCTGAGATGCACCTTTATTTCGATATGAGCGCATCCTCATCAAACCTTTGATGTCTACTTCCATCCGACAAGGCACGTACTAGAAAAAACAAGTCGTGTCGAAGATACGGAATACGGTTGCGTTCGAGAGGCAGATTCCGAGCAGCTAAAAAAACGAGATGGAATTTGACATTGAACCTCTAAAGATCAGTAGGATTCTGGCGCGAGGTTGACGCGAGAAAAACTGTGAACAAAATGCACGCCAGGACGTAAGTGATGCGAGCAATTGAAGCAAACAAAGGAAGAAACTTCCGCGTGCGCTCATAGAAGTCCCATCCGAAACAATAAAAAGAACCGGAAAGACGAGCCTTGGGGGGGAAACAAAGGAAAACCTTTCTTGGAAAACGAATAAGAGCGCGGCGAGAAGTCGCGTTTCAGGTCGTTATAGGTTCGGAGATCAAAAGAAAGGGTTTTTTCGATCGGAATGAGACGAATGCGCGTGAATGATGCACGCGAGAGCAAGACGTCAGCTCGTGATGGACGGGCACTCTGCGAAATGAAGTCCGGGGAAGAGGAGTTGTAAGAGTCTATTCCAGCAGCGCGGGGGGTTAAAGGAGCGGAGAAGGTTAAGTGGAATTTAATAATATACGAAGAGCACGAAAGACTTGGTGTTGCTGCCCTCTCCAGAGGGGAAAATGGAGCAATGAAGGCTGAGCGCGAGTCAACGTCAAATTTCCGGAATGATTAGTTTAGCCCCGGTAAAGTCGAAGGCTCTCGAATAGAATTTCGGAATCATTTCGGAGGAACTGCGATGTGGTTGGACCGTCGGAGTTTCACGCGATTTTCCTCAAGCTTGGGATTCGGAAGGTTACGGTCGTGTGGAAGAATTGCTTCGGGAAATAGACAGGACTTAAATGTGATGGTATGGTCATTCCAGAGGATGGAGAGGGCTGTTGATTTTGGCCTGTTTTCCTCAAACAAACAGTCGACATTAACGGAAATGAATTTCGATAACGGAATCATCAACTAATCAAAATGTTATGCTTTGGGGAATCAAAGATTCTGCTCCCTTCAGTGAAGTAAACATGAAGCCATCTCGGCATTTTGAATTTATCTCGTATGGAAATATCACGTAATTTTCTAGTTGACACCAATAAATATTTATGCGGCATAAAATTTTTCTAGCGTGCATTTGGAAGTACGAATAATTTTAATTTCCTGAGTTTCCTGGTATTCGCAGAAATTATTGAGAATCGCTCTTAAAACTATTTTTTTAACATTGACATAACATATTTTCCCCTATTTGAAATACATTTCTGTTGTGGTCACCTATGATACTTCTAAGCCAGAATCCGTGATTTTTTAAATTTAATAAATGGTAGATGTAGGCCTCAACTTCCAGTTCATTATTATGGGAAGGTGCATGGTATCGAATTCAGCAATTGCAAGAGTTGTAAAGGAAACTGGTTGTTTACAACCTCAAAAATTCACATTTATTTTCTTTATAGAAAATTTTAATAATAATTGATATTTCACGGTCTAGATAAGAATATTTATTTAGCTTCCCTTCTTTCAATAATCATCTCGATTTCGAAAGACCAATATTAATTTTGTGAAGAACTAAAGTTTGTAAACATAAAAACGAAATATATGTGATATAAAATGGGAGAAATTTCAAGCCGTACAAAGTCGAATTCAGGATAAATTCGTAAAGTTAGCGAAGAATTTTCCTCGCCAATCAGAACTCCTGTAATTTCCTACGTCTTCCTTAGAGGGAAGTGTAGTAAATAATTTTGTTAATGCAGTTCTTACTGGTGGCTTCCTTACTTTACCCTCGTTGTTATATGCGTATATGCTTTATTTACAATAGATGGAAAAGAGTCGTGTTACTGTAGTGACGTTCCTTTATAGCTTTTAATGAGGAAATCATAATATTCAAATTTGTCATTAATTTTTAGATTTATCGTATTTTGATATTAAAATCCAAAGTAATAAGCATTCGGGGGAACTGAAGTGAATATTCTTACCTCACCTTATCACAAGTATGAGACTAATTCCCGTTACTGTTCGGTAACCTAAGTATTTTGAATAGAAATCTACTATTTGCTTTATCTAGTTGAACACATATAATTTTAAATATACCATAGTTCAACTACAAAAAGAGGTGAGTCAAAATAATTAACTTATTAAGAATTGGTGAGAATAATTTATTTCATATGGCATTTAAAATGAAGTTGGCATATTTCAAGACCTAAAACATATTCTAGGTGCAATTTAAAACGTTTGCAGCCATCTAGTCATTTTTAATTTATTGCATATGGAAATAACACAATGCTCTAGTCGAACTTCGAAATTATTTAAATAGTATGAAGCATTTCTTGAGCGAGTTTCAGCACGTATTATTTTATTTTTCTTGAGTCATTTGGTATCTACATAGATGATATACATAATTGAAAATCTCTCATAAATTAATTATTAACATTTATTATGATGTTTTGTATACATATGAATTAAAAATATCAAAAATGTTATTTCTCTCCTCTAGTTGATGATATATCCTTTTATATATATGGTATTCAAATTCAAATTCAAGAAGGGGAGAGTCAAAGTAGCCTCTGAAGAATCTGTGAGAATATTATATTTCGTATTCGCGAAATTAAGGATATTAAGGGCCCATTATGAAATTGCGTTTCCTTGAATAAATTTCGCTCAAAGGGCAATGACTTTGTGGAAATCTGAGTCTAATAAACCAAAAAAGCACGAAAATTAGTCGCAAATCAATATTTTGGATTTTCCTCCGTCGAAAAATTCACGTTTTAAATTTCCTAGCGAGAATTCGATTCCGGTTTTTTATTAGCATATTATTTCGCCTTAATGCTGATTTCTAAGAAAGATCGATAAAATGGATGGATCGCGTTCCTTTAGTTCGCGAAAAAATTAACTATTACCTCGAGATAAGAAAGGCAAAAATCGAATAGCGGGAGGTGAAGGAAGAAAAATGGGGGCGTTAAGGTATAGAGAGGAATCTGAGAGAGGGAGGAAGAAATATGTTGGGGATAAAGAGAGTAATATGGCGAGAGATTTGCTCGGGAATAGAGAGGCGGGAGTGACAGGGGAAATAGTCGAGGGTGGATAGAAGGAGTCATTGTGATAAGCCCAAGATTAATGCGGCCATGTTCGTAAATAAAACGGGGAACAACGACAAGCCGCAGCTCAGCAGACCTTTCGTAACTTTACAATGTCATTGGACGTATTAGGCGGAAATAATTCAGCGGACAAAAGTTGTTGGATCGAAGCGATCTTAAAGTTGAAATAAATGGGAATTTGTTGCGGGTAACGCTGAGGAAAGGAAAGGGGGACGTCGTTCAAAGAGGAAGCCCTATTTGCTCCGTTTCCGGGGAAAATAAACAAAGGTTGGGAAAACAGACGAGAACTGTGAAACCGAGTGACAGCCAACATCGAGACCGGGGTCAATGTCTCGTCTACAAAGAAGGGCTTCCGAGGAATAAACTTTAAAAACTGTTTATAGCAGCTACGATAATACTACGTCGAACTGTAAATAGAAACATCTGGGCTACAAAGCTTCTGGCTGTTTGGAATGGTTAAGAAAATATTACACATTCGGTGACTTCCTTTTAGTGTTGATAGAAGTATTGCCCCGATATCTAACCCTCGGCATCACGTTGGGAATTTGATGAAATACATAAATGACGAAATATTGAGGGTGATCTTTAATAGATAATGGATTTAAATAATGGCATAAGTTTCTTAATAAATTTAGAGAAAGTATATCTTTGGAAGACGTTTTGGAGATTTTTCCTTCGCCAGTTACATGAGTCGTTCTATTACAGAGAGAAAAAATTAGGGAAATTGAGGCTAAAACTAGTCGATTCAAAAATTCATTTTTTTAGAGAAAGATGTACGCAAGTAAATAGTGAAGTATAGTCGTAGTACATTCATCCTCTATCCATGCAGATGTAGACAAAATGAGCTTAACATCTATTATAATTTAATGTCTCCGTATGGTTTAATTTCTATACCCTATACTTATGTATAGTAGCCATAACGTTTGAAGTTGTAACTAAATCTACGTAATAAAAGAATTATTTCTTAATATCTTAACAATATTCAATGGTCAAATACAGGTGAAGACCGAACAAGATCGGAGATTGAACCCGAATATTCCAACGTCCGGGATACTCTCATTGACTTTTCTCATGTAAAAATATCTTCGATTAAAAAGTAACGTGTGATTCAATTATAAAACCTCACATCTCAGACTTAGAAGTATCAAAATGAGGGTTTAATTTTCTCAATAGAAATGATAAAAAGAGTATTTTGATTCTCGATCGATCGTGACACATTTTTACGGAACTTTTCTGACAAAACCGACAAAATAAGGTTATGTAATTGTCTTCACATCTTGAATTTCAGAATTTCAGCATTATTGCTACAATATATTTCAATAATTCTGAAAATGTGCTCTCGATCTTAATAGAAGGAAGACGCTCCTAATAAATGCAATCAATGAATTTAAACAAACATTTCATCCCGCCATCCTTCTTCCGACCTAGATATAAATCTATTTGATACGAGTAATGTTTAAATTTAAGTAATGATCGTAACGTTGATTATTCAGGTTATCTATACGATAAATGATTTTGTATAGCAACAGTTCAAGGTAGTTTTAATATTCTAGAGAATTTAACATCGCTAGATTTAAGTATATATTATCCATTTATATAATATATTTTAAACATATTTTATCTCCTACAGTTGCATTTTGGTGAAAATTTTTTCTGAAGCATTCATCACTCAGGATTTTAGCTGATTGAAGCAATTGATAATGATAAATCATAATAAATTATAGTAATTGATATTTATGTTATCATGATTGATGTAATATTGATTTATTATTGGTATATCTCAGCCTATCTATATTCAACATATAGATTAGTACATATAAAACATCCAAGCGCTTGGTAATAAAGTTAATTATTTTGAACATTTTTCATTTATATTCAATATTACTTTCAAATAAAGTAATCATTCAAACTATAGTAAGAGACATAGTAGGCGAGGATTGAAAAAGCATTTTCAATCCCTCATAGTATTTATCCGTGCCTATCCTTTAATCTCCCAGTAGGGCCCTTAAAAACATTTCAAAAGCCTCTGATGGGATTTTATTCGGGTATTCATCACTCTGAAGTTGTTGCATAAATACCGCGAACCTAACGGCACAAGAAAGGCGAGAAGGGACGGGATGAAAGATGTTAGGAGAGAGAGAGAAGGATCTGAAGAGAGATGAAAGAGCTATATCGATTGATTGATATGCAAGGCGAGGTTAGGACCTCGTCGCTCTCTATTCGGGATTCTCCTGAATGTCGCTATAATGTTACATTTAGCAGTTAGACCAAGGACATTTTTCACCTCAAATGTACCAAGTTGAAGTGTATCTAAAAAAGGATTTCCTGATGATGAATTACGTGTACATTTTTTCTCATAGTGCTCAGCCTCAGCTACGCGTATATTTTATACGTCTATGCTAGAATGATACGTGGACCATACGTTTGGATGCCTCTAAATTAGGAAATATGAGATAATGATAAATATATTTGGATGCTGAAAATGTAAAATAATATTTGGATACTTTGCCCTGAAGAGTGAGATAAATAGATGAATCATGGAGGATTGAATCAATAAATCATTATATGCATATTCCATCAGCATACAGCTCATATTTATATGTTAGGAATTCCAGAAACGTAAGTATTTTTACAAAAATATTATTTTCGTTCATTTCGTAAAATTTATTTCCCTTTCTGAATAATTAATTTGAATAAGTGGCACTAATTTTACCTATTTAGACTTAACATTACTGATCGTTTCTGCATTTGAGAATTTGCGTCATTCTCTTCGGCTATTATTCAATTCTTCTGTCAGATTTCATTATCTATTTTCCTAGAATATCATTTGATTTATATATTTATTGTATCATCATATAAATATACGTAGATTTTTAAAGATATTACCTTATTTTATTAGCTGCATACCGCGTTTTTTATTAATGATGAATTTATAATGTGCATTAATAAAAGTAACATTATTCTCGGAAGTCTTAGATAAACCAAAGAAGGATAAAATTTTAAGGGTTAACGGCTGAAAAATCAATCCAGGTCACCTTAAACCCCTAAATTTACTGGACCTACATCCAGCTGATGATTTCCCAGCTCGAGTATTTAAAACACGGAGAATCAGATGACCTCGCGCACTTATAATACTTTCCACAAAATTTAGCGCACTGCAGGACGTCTTCGCTGCAAAAAAAACCAGTCGACGAAAGATTTAATTGGAAAATTTGGGAGTTACGCCCATCCTCAAGAGAGAGAAAGTAGGGAAGATACTCGGATTCGAATTCCGAAAGAGTGTGATATAAAGGAAGGAAAAGGAAGGACGGGATGGAGGGAAAAGGGGGGTGTGAGAAGTAATGAGATCTGGAGAGAGAGTGGGGTGGGGGAGGAGTGGGAGTGAGGTAAATGTCGTCGGTTATTGCGAAACTTTCGCGCAGCTCGAACGGAAGGGGTGAAGCTAAGCGTCGTCAGCTAACGATATGGGCATAGCAAAAGAAGAGCTCATCAGCCGCCTTCACTTGGGCAGAATGAAATGCATCGGCGGAATGGGGAGAGGACGGCGGCGGCAGTAAAAATAAGCGCGTCATCTTATTGGATTAAATTCGGATGACGAAAGGACTAACCTACGTTTTTAGGCATCGGTTCGGCGTAACGTTTTTCTTCGTGAAGGGGGACTTTCTTTCCGTAGGGTCGATGAGAGAGGGGAGATAAACAGATAGCTCGCTAATGAGGTTTGGGAAGAATTAAAGGGGGAGAATTAATTTAAAACCCCGGAGTTTTGGCGGCGTACGTTCCGCAGGAGTGCGATTTTACCCGACGGAGAGCCATTCCTTTCGAATAATACGCTCGTTGTTTTCTGCATGGAACGTCGAGATGATAAATCGCAGGGGATTTTAAAGGACCGATTCACGGAGTGCTCCATTTCTTGTTTGATTTTTTCTGCCGAGCAATTAGTTCCTTTACTTTTCCCTTTGGAGCCGAATGACTTCGCGCTAATAACGCCCGAGGAACACTTTGCAGTATACAAATCATAGATAAAGGATGAAAGGTTGAAGGTTGACATCAAAATATTGAAGCATGCTTTGTGAATTAAAGTGAAACATTTCATGGATTAAATAGCAAATTTATGTACTAAAGACGAAATTTTCTGATGTCACTTGCGAACAAACCTGGTTTATCCAGATTGGAGGCTCCGTTGAACTTATTATGTCACCTTAATACCGGGACTGTCCCGGTTTGGAGGTATAGTGCCGGTTAATTTTTAATTTATTCTCGTTTTGAATGACTAAATTGCAGATATTAAATTGCTGTAGTTAATTTAAGAAAAGAATTATATTAAGAATATGTATCGAATACTAAGATTAAATTATTTTCTGATGCTCCTTTTAATAGTTGATTGAAAATTTATAAATTTGGCCTAACCTAAGATTTTTAGAAAAGTCCTCGTTTTTCTCGGTTTAAATTCCTTCGTAATTCTATTCCGTTCCTCTTCTTCGAGATCTGGATATGTTAAGCCCATGCTTATCCAACAGACCGGAGATTTTCAAAGTTTCCTCCTCTAGGGCACTTACGTAATAACCTAATAAACTTCGGCACGCTATACCACATTATACATATTAATTAGTATGAGGCTAACATTCATAAGGAGGAAGACGTGCGGAAGAAATTTGTGGATAATATTACTGTAAATTCCCGATATTGGATGAAATTTGAAGCCCTTTTAAGCAACTATGCAATACACTTGAGTATCTTTCACCCGAAATTCTTGGGACCGAAGCATCGGATTTTGGAATGCGTATCGAGATCACGTTCCATAATAAAGTCTCATTACCCTGAAGGTAATTTTCCATAATTTGATATCAGTTTCAAAATTTTCAGATAATTAGATGTATGAATGCAAAGTAATTACACTAAAAGTAAGGTGTTTTACTTCACAAAAGAACAGAACAGACACAATAGAAGGGATCGCTGCTTAATAGAAGACGTATGCTTCAGCAAAATCTTTAAATATACCAATTAAATAGACTTTTATAGAAAAGGGTATGTTGATAACTTCTCGGGTGAAATATTGAAAATAGTTGAGATCTACCATGCAGATGCTCTGTTGATTTTTATCGTATGGAATTTTCAAATCTGCTTTCGGAAAAGTTAGAAAGTTTGAATTTTAGAACTTTTGGTTAAATCATTCTCAACAATGAGCTTGGAGTCCTTGCGGCTTAATACAGCCAGATGGCATTAACAATGGATGATACATGCAGTGGTGGAATTCATCCGGTTCACGTGAACCAGTCATTCGACTTTCCCGAGTTCGTCGAACCGATTCCTACATCTACATAAATACCCTACAAACCGCCCTTCGGCGTGTGGCAGGGGGTATAAACACAGAACGATTGAGCTACTTTTTTAACCTATTATTATCGCGTATTGTTCGCGGAAAGAATAAGTCCTTAAAACTACTTGTTCTAGCGTCTATTTCTCTTATTTTGTTCTCATTATCGGATCGGCCGAAGTAATAGGGGGGTGCATAATATCAACTACGTCCTCGAAAAACGTGCTTGCTATAAGTTTGTTAAGAAGTCGCAACCTAGCTTCCAATCTCCTTTCCTTCAACGATTCCCAACCTGGATCTGAGTGCATCTTCGTAACGCTTACCTTTCCTAAATCTACTCGATATGACAGCAGAGGAACAATATAGGTGGAGAAATTAAAATCAACTAATTTCAGAGAGAATATAACTTCAATTTTATATCTCATCTAAAGTTAACTAAACACTTATTTAAATTAGAATGAGAGTGGAAAACGTGGTGCTTAAGATTGAACTGCGGGGTGACGTAATGATGGTAACCTGTTCCTAATATTTTTGAATTCAACCATTGGGTACGTGGTCAGCGCATCCCACGCCGCCATATTTGGCTCTTCTAAACCACTCGGAATTGCTGTAAATGTTCCAAATCAGGTAGCTTCCCAATTTTTTACCATGCTGGGTCAATATGGACTCACCGAGAATCGAATCCGGGACTGCTTTTCCGAAAGCAAACGCGCTATCGACTTGGCTATTAGTGACCTCTTATTCTCAATACACACTTTAATTCCCAACTATCAAAAATATTGTAGAACACAGTTCAAGTAGCTCCGAATGAAGCTACCTTATGAGAATGTATTAAAGGGTAACACCATTGGCTTCAGTTGCGAAAGATGCGAGTTCCTTTTAGAGTTTTTCTCTATCCCCAACAGCTACTTGATTCTAGAAGTTCACCACATTCACGCCAAATATCTCCTCGAACTATTCCCCACCCGCTATTCCTTTTCCCATCTATTTTCTTTTGTATTTTATTTTACCCCTTGACGGATGCGTCGTTTATTTTCGTCAGGTGCCTGTCTGTTTGTGAGCTTCTTCTCCGTTTCCTTCCTCCACCTGTGCTTCGGATTCTTTCGCTGTACGTTTCAGAGATCATTATTTTCGCAGACATCTTCCTTTCCTTCCGCCACTGCCTCGAGGCTAATTTCCGTTCGCCTTGTTTGCTTTCCTTCGGCCTCTGTTTGATCTCCAACACTCATCGGATTTTGAATCTATCTTTTCCGCTATTTTCACGCCGACTTTCCTTTACATCAACTCTCTGCTACTTCACTTTGTCACCATTTCTCGCTACATTATCTGTTAATTTACAAATTCCTCCTTCCTCCTTTCACCGAAACGAACTTTGTATTTCCAAGGAAAATATCTTCGGTCGATAAAGTAAATGCAGGAAAATTTAGTTGTATTTATACCCATATAATTGAAATATTAGGCACTTTAGATGTATTAGTGATTTTAGATGTGCTGAATATTTTAGATGTGTAAGAGATTTTAGATATATTTGAGATTTGATGAATTAATAAAATTGATTAAAGTGTTAAAGATTCAAGATGTATTAGAGGCTTATTTCGTATTACAGATTCCGTATGCAGTAAAGCCCATTTATATCGCTCCCGCTTAAGGCGCTATCCCACTTGACATATAGTTTTTTTCTTGGTTCCGGTCCCTCTCACATTAAGGCTACGGTAAAAAATACCGCTTAAGGCCCCCTCCAACCCGCTTATATCGCGGATTTTTCCCCTCTCTAGATACACACCAACCCGCTAAATTCATTCCTCCACCTCAATCAAAGGACTGGAATGAGTTTACATTATTATTCCCTAATTGTCTAATTCGTAAAATTGCTTCATTAAGGTGAGGAAAGTGATGAAAATTTAGTTAGAAAGGAAGAAGCTCTCTTTGTACGAAAAGCAGAGTATTCTCTAAAATTATGACAAAAAGGCAACCATCACAACACAACAACAGTTCGTAGAATCTCTAAATACACATTGCTGTGGGAAGTGAAGCAAATTTAAGAAGATTTATTTTCGTTTTTGAGGAGTAAACAAAAAGAAAGATCTAACATTCCTTCCCGTTTTGTTTTCTAATGTAAAATAAATATAAGTTTGTAATATTCCGGTTATATACCCTTATCCCGCTTATAACATGGATTTTACTCGGTTCCTGATAAGAGTCTAAACAGAATTTTACTGTATATTAAAGTCCAAAGTAAATAAATAAAGATGATTATTTGTGACGAATCCTTCCCGCTGTCCCTTTAACGCCGTTATTTGTTTTATCATAACTGTAAACACCATTCCTGTAAGAGCTGCTAAAGGTAAAATATTATACCTATGTACATGTAAAATATTAGAATAGTCACCGAAAATACCGTAACAATAAGTATCGTGACATTAATTCTCGTACGAAAATTTCGCTGCGCCGTTATTGATGACCTAATGAAGCAAAGCAAATCGTAGCGTTGGAGAAACGTAATCAATCAAAAAGAAATTCCTCTGATTCCATAAATCATAGTTATTACTTATTTGATATTATAGAATCAAGTCTAAGGTAAATTATTACCCTACTCCAAAGTAATCCTATAGTTAAAGCTATCCTAAGAATTTGCTTAAATATATTTTCAATTATAGCAAAATATTTGATTCAAGAAAATCAAAGATACATGAAAATTTAAATCTTTATCACATTAATATGGTCTACCGCAGTATATCTAGATGTTGGATTAATCTGGTCATCATTCGTCTTAGTTTTAAACTTCTCAGTTTAAAAGCTTTCTTGAAATCCCTCATTAAATTTATAAATATTACTTAGGATTGTAAAAATTTTCTACTCCAGTAGGAGTAAATATTCTAAACATCATTTTCATTCTAGTTGTTTATAATCTATTATTTGACACCATAAGTCGAGTAAACTCTTGTTGAATTTTTGAAACATGCAAAATGAGCATTTTAAAAGTAACAATCTTAACTAGTGAAGGATAACCTAAATATTGTTTTTATATATCTAAAATAGATCTGCAAAGAATTGAACGGTGAGAATTGAGCAAAATCGGAATAAAAATTGAAAAAATAAATAAATGTAATCCCCTGAAAAGCATTCAAGTCAGAATTCATAAGCTATGCAGTTTGAAGCAATTTCAATTAGAAGGAATTCGTTCTGTTAGCTGGTGTTTATACTAATATATACCAAGAAATTTCATTCCTTTCTTTTTTGCGAGACTTTTTCATATCTCTATTTTCTCGCACTGTAATGTATTCCGCCAAAACAACTTATCGCGCAATTTCTTGCTCGCCGAAATCACATGAATAAATTAAATATCTCATTCGCTTCCGAGTACTTTAAGACAAAGACCTAACGACACTAAAAAAGCAACCCCTACAGAATTCATTTAAGGGAGTGAAGTCCCGGAGACGTTAATTGAGGTAAACGTTCCAAACATAATAACATTTTCTCAGGCCAAAGCAACGAATCGGGGAAGTGATTTGGACAAGCTGAAGGGGAAGATATGAAATTAATTTCTTTTCTTACGACTTATCTCGCGAGTCCAACGTGCTTCGACTGCTGAGACTCCGCTTCTCTTCTTTGGAATATTCAATTATTCGCCGGCTTAAAATGGAAGCTCTCTTTAGCGCACATGTAAATTCTCAGATGGGACAGAAAAGCGCTTTTTGCAGGGTGATTTGGCACGACTCGGCTTGTGTTTGAGCTGCAACTCAGTCGAGCCAAAAAGAGACTTTTTCAGGCGGTTCTTTTGTGCGTATTTTTGCTGTGTGTGTCGATTTAGGTCAGGTGAATCCTCCGTTCGGAGATGGGACTCCCATTGCGTTAAAATATAATTATTCCCCTCCCTCGACTCCTCTATGCCGTTCTACTTGCATCGCTTTTTTTATCCTTCCTGCGTCTTAGTCCGGTTTCTTTTATATCGCAGATTGAAAAAAAACCTTTCTTATGAAGACTTTTTCAGAAGACATTTTGGCTTGACTATTAGCAGAGTTTATGAGTTAAAGCTGAGAGATCGTGATGCGGTTCTGTCGTTGTTTGAATGAATGTGAATAGCTTTCGATTATAAATTATATAGTTTGAACAAATTACTTGCATATTTGTATGTTTATAAAATTCAGACGAATTATATGAAAAACCAATAAAATATTAATAATAAACACTCAATTTATTCATTAAAATAATCCGTATGAAATTCAAAACATTACAAAATTAAAAACAACACAATAAAATCACCCTTCAACATATAATAATTCATAAGGTAGTGCTCTGGTTAGTAACGGTATGAAATATCAAAATATAATAATAAAGAACTTAAAAATTATCATTATCAATTCGTTACAAGGCTTATATGGGTAAATTGACCATTGTAAATATTCCTATACTTGTAAGTATATCTTCTCAAAATAAAATTACAATTTAATATTACACTATATTTACAAATTAAATAAAAAACAATATATTACACGATAATTATTAGGTCAAAAAGATTTGAATTTTTTTAACAACAGTACAAACGTCATTATTTATTTACATTTAACAAAACACACAAATGCAAATTTAAATAACTCGAATTAAAAATGGTATTTCTAGACAAAAGAGCCGATATAATTAAATACTATTCAATAGATATTCTGTTATTGTCACTATCTTCTGGAGCTGCTCTGAGATCTTTTGAGCAATGAAGTCAAGAAAATATTGACGTATATCTACTTAAAGCATTCTATTGTAGGTAATAAAATAGAGAGTTAAATAGATATAAATTAGAAATCTTTGTTGGATAATGGAATATTTTAATAATCTACGAGGTGATAGATAAGTTAATTCAATAATGGCTGAACATTTATGAACCCAGCTTATCATTACCTTGACCCGGTATCCGGCTCTGGAGCTGATGATCCTATCTTTAATATCAAAGTTTATTGTAATTGCTTTATAGTTTCCCGGATAGGTAAGTGGGTAGTGTGTTCGCCTTTGGTGAATGTGGTCCCAGGTTCAATACTCGATGGAGGCACATATGTGAGGAATGACTTTAGCGATCAAAGAAATTTTATCAACATTCCTCGACTTGAGAAATGTATGTTTTTAACATTATATTCTGACTCGGATAAGTGACAATACATATCAGACCTTTATATTATCACTGGAAATAAATTCGAACATTTAAGTCACGGAAAACGATTTAATATACCACTTATCTCTATCTGCTACTCACTTGCAGCGAGATATGAGTTAGGGAATTCATGACAGAGAAGTCCTTGAAATTTTATAAGGAAATTTGTCTTTTAATAAGGAAAATTGTCTAATTCGTAAATTTATATACAGATGTGTTGGTTTAAAGTTCAAATCCAGATGTAAGGGAAATTCGATACCCTTAAGGACCGAATGAGCATATCGTATCTCCGGGGGAATCTCGAAGAAGCGCAAGTTTGCAACTTGTTCGTAATTGGATCCGTTAGTCAAATTCGCCGTCTGCACATCAACGCGTGCCTCAGAAGCCGGCGGAATTATTACGCATAAATTATCTTCCCGGATTCCAGTTTCTTCCAATCTCTGGAAGACTTCGCACCAAAAATGAATGTGCCCGAGGGTCTTTCATTTACGAGAAGGCTGTAATTAATTTAATGCGGATATTCCTTCCTCGAAAATTATGTTTGTTTGCCCCCGTCGAATATGTACGTAAATTTATATCGACGTTGGGAAGTGGCGCACATTTTTAGTAGGATTACAGCGAAAATTTTACATTGTATTTTTTCTTAAATTGCTGGAAACTAATAAAAATCGGGCAATCAATAAACCTTTTGCCTTTTCCAAAGCTAGCGAAACTGATTATTTTTTTAAGGTAGGCCAAATTCAGACGCATATATTTACATTAATAAATGTGTATACGGAATAGCTCGGCTCCTACATTTATCGCCGTATTTCTCGCAAAGGGATTAATTTGTTAGGGCCGCATATACCCGGCAACCATGGCCTTCGCCGAACCACTTTCTCCTCTCTTATTTACACATTCTTGTCGTTATTTGTAGCGGTGAAACGGGGAAAATATTCCGGACATTGCTGCTTTCCGTGACTGCGCTGATGTGTTTTTCTTCCAAACAGATTTTGATTCCAAAATATCGTTATTAACCTGGAGAGATTTAAGCATAGCATAGGGTCACGAAAATCCTTTACCGTTACGCTTACGAAAATCAAATTGATAATGATTCACGTTTTTAATTTTTAGATAAAAAATGGATCACTGACTCAAATATTCAATTTTTTAACAATTTGAGCATAAATTTTATATTGTTAAAAAAGGTAAAAATTTATGATTAGACATTTGTTTACGAAAATCATCGTGGTGTGTGAAGCTTACACGCTAAATTCCCTTCCTAAGAATAAGCTTGTCTCTTTCCTCTTTCCTACGACTAGTAACAATGCAGTTTCTCTCTGCAGTTAGGGTAGATATCGTCAATGAAGTCTATGCAAATGCTTATACAGAAATTTGAATAATGGGTCTTATATAGGGTTTGGCGGTACATATTCGATTGCTGATAAACCCGGGAGAATGCATTTAGTGAAGGATATAATAGCTACAGAATCACTACTGCGAATGGTTTCAGTATCGATATAAATTGTCGTCAGTTAACCTTAATCCACAAAAAAAGGAAGTAAAAGATTTATTCGCTTGTGAACAACTCTACGGACCAAAAGTACATTCATATACATCGGGCGTATTGCGTTGTTGATGTACATGATCACTCTTAACTCGTCTACCCATTCGGCAATTTATTCCCCGCCTCGCTCACATCATGCTATCTATTAGACATCTAACCGCCTATTTCCAAATCATCTTAGGTTATCTCACTAAACGACTGATTCCCAGCTTGTTGCCATTGCTCATGCACGATTCATGCACATGTCACAGTTACCCGTAATATCGTTCATCACTTCGTTTTGCAAACATTTCCGTGTTTCTATGGAGTGAGTACTCCCATTGTCCCTGTCTCCTAGTAATTTTATGATAAATAGTATCGCGAAATTCGAGAGGAATTGTTAAACAAAGGATACGATAAAAATGTTCTTATAAATAATAAAATTTAATGGATTAAATGATGATATTATCAAAGTTCAAAGTATTGGCCAAAGATCGGAGCGCATAATAACTAAGTAATAAATAAACAATATTGATAAATCATGGATATTTTTTAGAAAATTATTCTTGAAACGGAGTTAAATCTTTATAAAGTAGCACGGTTAGTATAAAAAACAAATTATGTTAATTTATTTCTTTTCTTTTGACCTTATGATATTTATTTCAACCTCGTGAAAACACCATCATTGCTATGTATCCCTCATCAAATATAATTGAGGAAGAATTTTCAGAAAAAATAGATTGAATCTTCAATAGTAA
Organism: Pachydiplax longipennis; assembly: GCA_036926295.1. Lineage (NCBI taxonomy): Eukaryota > Metazoa > Arthropoda > Insecta > Odonata > Libellulidae > Pachydiplax > Pachydiplax longipennis. Next base: position 28,473,772 of record JAVFKF010000012.1, read on the forward strand.
TCCACACCTCTTTTACAAATATCGATTTCCTACATTGTCTATCTCGATGACATTGACACCAGTACATCAGGTTTGGAATTTCAGCTGGGTTTGCGCAAGTATTTTACAGAGTTTAGTCAAAGGATGAAATAACTGTAGACTCAACTTACGTTGGGAGATAAGGGTTTTAATTATTCCTGCTAGTGATTGAGAGATCAAAATTAATTAATATTTTCGGTTCATGATAAAATACAAGAGAGAGATTTAGCACATGTCAGGAATCCTGAAATTTTATTCCAACTCCAACTTCTTGGGTACTTGTTGTATTACTAACATATTAAGATTTTATAGATGGATAAATAATTAATGGTTACCTATTTGTAATCATAGAATATGACTAATAAATAATGAATAGTTAAGCGTATCGCGCAAGCAGATGCAGATCCTCATTTCACATGCTACATACTTAACGTGGAAGACTGGGAATAATATTATAGTTGTCTTTGATGTTTACTGATGATTACCTGCCATTTATTTCCCTTATCTTTATGGTCCGAGGGTCATCTCCATACCTGGCATATAGATTAATCTAATCTCATATCTAGACATCATAATGACATTGAACTAAAATTTAGCAAAAGAATTTCTTACACGCTATTAAAGGTCTTTGAAAGCACGAAAGTTGGTTTCCATCATTTCATTCACATTTGGCGTCCATTGTGTCGAGAAGGAAAAAGTGCCCAGGTTAATCTTAAGGTGATAGTTCTTAAGGGTATGTGCTCTAATTAAATTTTTATCGTCGAGAAAGCTTTTATTTCATCTACAAAACGCTGGGAAAACATCGCCAGCTTTTGTTTGTGACTTACACCGACTCAGACAACGCTCCGTTTTTACGTGGTATAAAGATTCCCATCCGCAAAGCTATCTTTTCTTCCCCCAATCTTACCCAAAAAAATGCCTTTATTTTCCTTCCGGGAAATATTTGACCTCTTTCAAGTCTCCCTCTTTCTGAGAGATCTGCTTTTCCAAGTCCATAACGATGTGTGCCTCATAATAGTTCCTCCGCCACGGGAAATGAGAGACTCGCGGAAATATTTCACCTCTGCCTGCATTTCTTTCCCTCCCATTTCCACGCTTAGAGCTGTATTCTTTCTCGGGAAGCGATTATAATCTTCAGTTTTATTTCGAATCTCTTGGCGTAATAGTTCTGCCACAATTTCATTTCGGATTCTGCCATCCGAAGACTCGGCTGGAATCCGATTTATTTCAGGGTGCGTGTCCTCAGAGGGACATATTTATCTGGCAGTCGCGTATTTCATCTCCGTAAGCCGCAATTCATATTTACGTGGATGTACACCGACGGCTGGAATGAAGTTTTCCTTTTCGTTGGCCATTTTCACGAAGGGAAATCCGTTCCTATAGTGCATCTCCCACTGGGCTCTCCTAGGCAGCGATGTCGTAATTGAATTTGTACGACTGGACAAACGATGATTATTCGTACGTCGAGGAAAGATGCATGAGTATTTAGCGAAATATTCTGCTCGCAAATACGTAAATACGGGGCTAAATTCTCATTCATAAGTAGTATTTCAAAGGACTAGAACTGTCTTTAATCTCTTAACCAGTTGGGAAGAAATATAGGTAAATATGCTAAAATATTGGAAAAATATGTTTTAAATGGGCTTTTAGAGCGTGTAAACCATATTTTTAATACGATCGAAGTACACATCTATCTATAACTAACAATATATATTTAATATTAATGTAATTAAAAAGCCGCTATTTACCTCCACTAAATTCCCTTTCTAAAAGAATTGGGGAATGCATAAGCTTTTAGCGCATTTCTTCCAGCCGTAAAGTAGTTTTACGAAGTTATAAATCATTTTTGAATTTACGGTTTTATCCGAAAATTATTTGTGAAAGGTTGTAGTGTTTTTTACAAAGAGAGTAGTAGAGTTTCAGAGAGAGAGTGTAGAATGCGATTATTTCCCTTATTATGGAGAGAGAACAAAAAATACAGGCTGAAATTGTGAATTCCAATGTCTTTTATTGTTTAATGAGGTTATATATGAACTATTCCAGGCACATTACCACCCGGACAATAGTAAACATATTTAATATTCTGTCATTTTCGAAACGTAATTTGATTTATTTCCTGTTTTAGCCAAACACCGCTCTAAAGGATTTTTATTTCCGAAATGCAATAACCGCTATGAATTGATCATTTTTGAAACATTCAATCAGGAAGAGGAATGTTTGCTCACTTCTATTTAGTATACTGAGCTGTCATTTACGTCACTGTTCCAGGCAATTTATTTTTTATGCTGTGTATATTTACGATGTGGCCACAAATCTCTTGTACAAATTGATCGAAAGTTTTTCAATCATTTTCCGGAGATAGAGGCATAAAAATCTTCATTTACGAAAGGGATGAAAGTAATGTTATTTTTCCAGTATTTTTGTCAGCACCGAGATTACTTTTTGTAGCTTTCCTTGCGACTGTGAGAGGCAAAAATAGGATTTCCTCTTTCTATTTTTTGTGTGACATTATTCCGTAATAACGTTGAGTCATTTCGTGCTTTATTCTCGTCATACACAAGATTATTAAGCGATTCTTTCATTCCTGTATTAGCATTTAAATTGTCTAATGTAAATCAAATTTTTGTAAGCTTAGAAGTCTCAAAAACTTACTCGTGAAGCATTCGATGATCTTAGCAGGAAGATTTAATATCGGTATAGAATTCATGTTCCGTCGACATAATACCTACTTAATTAAATAATTCCTCAATGATATTTATTTAAAAATATGAAAAAATATGGTTAAATATGGGATTGTGCCTTACGTAATTCTTTAAGTCATCCATGCTGGAAATCGTCACAGAATCGGTCAAATAAACGTTTTACTATTCTCTTATGTGCTTAATTTTAATCAGATAAACTAATAAATATATCCACTCGTAATCATGATATAATTCCGCGAAAAAATTAATTGAATATAAATTATAGAATAATTAATAGTTTTCATTTATTTTAAATTAATATGATCCAGCGTGATTCTGTGAAATTCCATTGCAAATATTTTAAGGGAAAGTAACCCATAAAAACTTCTAAAATAGATTTTTTATTATTCTATATTCTACATAAACAGATTATTCTTCACTATCTGTATACATTCATACTTTGGTATACTGAAAACTAGAGACATCATATCTCAAAAAGAAAAAACGATAACTTTCAGAACAGAATTTCTATGACCGATTTTGTCAATGGGTTGATATATCCTCAGATGGCATCTTCTATAGTTTATATAGAATATTTAATAATTAAAACTTTGTGGTGGTAGTTTTAAGACATTTTGTTTTTCCGTTATAGATGTGTTTCATCTATTTGTCAGTGTACTAAAAGCATAAATACGTACAGATAACAAAGAATTAAACATTCCTCCTTTTGCAAGCAAGCGACATTGATTCGTTTCTGCATGAAATTTGGAATGCTTCTTATCTCAATCCTTTGAAACAGCTGCGGAGTTTCAGAATCGATAATATCCTTAAAACAATCCCAATGATTCCATTCCTCTGCAATGCTAGACGTACTTTTATCGAAGTCCTGAAGGATAAATCCATTCAAGTTTGCATTTTCAAACCTTTCGTACCCGAACAATAGGAAATTAGGAGCAGGACCCGAATGGGAAAAATTTCTTTTCTACTTGTTTCACTTCAGAACAATGAAATAAGCCGCCGAGGAGCGAGAAAAAAAACAGCAACCTTACTCAGTCCTCAGTTATTCCTCCCTTTTCACTATTCCACACCCTAACCCGATTCTATTTCGCAATGAATGTATATAGATATATGTACATAGCACGAAATAATTAGCTCGAACCCCGTGACGCCATTACGGAGACTTGCTAATCTCCGTTCCTTTTGTGGAAATCCTTTTCTTTTCACCCTCCAGATTCACCCGAGGAACTCCCGAAACCTAATTCCATTTATATTTCCCGTTAATTTTAAACCTCCAGAAACCCTTTTTACCTGGATTCCGTATCCCGCATGCTTGGCCCGCATCTCTCCCTTCTTTTTTTTCTAGGCACGCGATTTGACGATGCGTTCGCAGTAAATAACGTCTCATTCATCCGATTTCACCTCGCTAGACATCAGAAACGGTTTCCTCTGCCCTCACTTTAATTAATAGGACGTCATTTTTTTTGGGAAAAAATCCCAATTATCTTTATCTCCTCCGATCGCTGCTAGAGGTCTCTGATGTTTCAAAGGAAGCTTGAAAGGTTTCCGTGCATCGGATTCTGCTCATTTGAGGAAAGATTCAGATTTCCTCTGAGGAAATAATCGCTCTCCCTCTCTCTCTCTTTTTGATCCGTTAATTTTGTTGTCGTCGGTGGAAGCGTCCAGTCTGGGAGTATTTTATTTTCCGCTCAGCAGCGAGATTTTGAAAAAGCATCAGTGCCCCTCTTTTTCTTTTTATGAGTCGATTTTATCTCCGATGTTTGATCGACTCTAGATTTGAGGTCCTCAGATAACATTTAACCTTTATCTTTTATCCGATATTTATAACATGTTACCTCTATCGCAGAAGTTTATAAATTACTCATGATAGCATTATAATTTCTCCATTTTCCGGCTTGTAAGTTTCATGGGTATGAATTACATACCCTAGTTTGGGTCACATTTGGAAAATTAATAATACCTAGAAGGGTTATTATTAAAAATAATAATACCTAGAAGGGTTATTATTAAAAATAATAATACCTAGAAGGGTTATTATTAAAAATAATAATACCTAGAAGGGTTATTATTAAAAATAATAATACCTAGAAGGGTTATTATTAAAAATAATAATACCTAGAAGGGTTATTATTAAAAATAATAATACCTAGAAGGGTTATTATTAAAAATAATAATACCTAGAAGGGTTATTATTAAAAATAATAATACCTAGAAGGGTTATTATTAAAAATAATAATACCTAGAAGGGTTATTATTAAAAATAATAATACCTAGAAGGGTTATTATTAAAAATAATAATACCTAGAAGGGTTATTATTAAAAATAATAATACCTAGAAGGGTTATTATTAAAAATAATAATACCTAGAAGGGTTATTATTAAAAATAATAATACCTAGAAGGGTTATTATTAAAAATAATAATACCTAGAAGGGTTATTATTAAAAATAATAATACCTAGAAGGGTTATTATTAAAAATAATAATACCTAGAAGGGTTATTATTAAAAATAATAATACCTAGAAGGGTTATTATTAAAAATAATAATACCTAGAAGGGTTATTATTAAAAATAATAATACCTAGAAGGGTTATTATTTTTCTTCACTAAATACTTTAAGAGCCTTCGATTCCGTAGACGATAAAACTGAGAAGTAATCTTACCGACTGATGTAAACGTATTTAGTAATGTGGCGTGATAAGGGAGTTCATTGCGAGATAGATATTAGAAATAAATTAACAGAAGTTACATTTAACGAAAGTTCATATTGACATTGTCCATGATATTCCATATATTATTTAGAGAGAAAAGGGATCTTGTAAAATACTGTATTAGTAGATCATTATTTTCATAATAGATCTAGAAAATGTTTATATAGCAACAGGAAGCCAAGCAGCACAAGTAAATCGTCACAGACACAATGCAACTTCTCCAACACATTAAATCTATTCCAATGTTACTCAGTGTATAATAAACATGTAACGAAAGCACAACTTTAAAAAAATTCAAAAAAGGAAATAGCATAAAAATAAACCAAAATAAACGAAGTTCCATCAGTATGAATAAAAATATCGGGAAAGAAACAGCAATGGTTCAACTGAATAAATTGGAGGTAGTGGTGGCACTAATACCATTACTTAAGAATAGGTGAGAAATGTGTGCAAAGAGGCATAGCATTAAAATAGGCTAATTGATATTCTTAGATATGTACATATTTAAGTATCTATTGATAAGCAATAGAAGGAAGATTACTTGTTTTGAATTCAACGTGCGATCATCACTTTTACGGAAGATACATCTCTATATTTCCGTTGGATAGTCATATTAAATTCATTTGCGCATTCGGATTCTAATGTTTCCTGAGTTCGCAGCGGCGTCGTCTGCGAATTGAGCAAACAAATCGTATTTCCCTTACATACTTGTAATTTTATGATTTTGATCGTCTAAAGCAAACACGAACATAAAACGGCGCCGATGATAAATTCGGGAGCTTCGCATCCAATTGTGCCTTTAGAACGGAAAATGTATATGCATACATTTACCAAATAATATTTGTGATGCACTCTGAAGCTAAGATAAATGAATTCTTTTACCAGCATCACCTCAGTAACTGTAAGTGGAACGATATTTTATCGCCCCGATATATCTATGCACCATTAGAGCATATATTAGAAGGCGAGCATTAAACTGCTATTATTCATCTACTAATGGCCTTCCGATGGCTCCATTATCTTGATATCTTTTCTAAGCCTCCGTTTTAGATTGTAGATGCGCCCTACTTTTCGGTTGAAACATCCAAAACCTCGTAGAAATTCCCAGATATGAATCTTTAAGAAGATTAGCCACTTGAATGCACCTTCGGAACCGAGAAAATAAGTTAATTTCCCTGTTCTTTCTACCGCTTATGAACGGAATTTGTCGCGCTTCTCCTCTTCGAAACCGCATTAAAATTATATCTCCCGAACGTTTCTTCCACCTCTAAAAATTAAACTCCTATTCATTGGACGGTAAGTACCCCCGAGTCTCTTTTTTCCTCCCCTCCGCCCGATCTGTTTTAAATTGAAGGATCCGCCGCTCCTTTTTGCATGATTTGCTGCGAAGTGGCGAAAAATTTACGACCTGCGCTGATGCGTCCGCGCATTAAGTTCTAATTTGAATGTTTACGCTATTCTGTCGATGGGATGCATCTCCGTTGTCGTCATTGAAGTAACGCTGAATGGATAAATGGACGCGCTCTGGGCGATATGGGGCTTTTGTCACCGTCCTTATAGATGAACTGGCTTGGGAGCTGTTATAGGAAATATGTCAGCCAGAAACGTGGAGGTATCCGGGCGCATTTATATTGCCCGAATTCGGCTATGTCGGAGTTCATTAGGATTCCTGAGGGTATTTTATGACCGCGGCCCAGTCGTGGCCAGGTGGAATTCTGACCCTGCACTGACCTTCGATTATTTTTTGGGAGATTTAACGGATTCTAAACGGCTGTTACATATCGACTGAAATCATCAGATCACCATCGTTTTGCCTCTCTCTATAATTAGAGATTTAAACTCTAAATAGTTTCTCAGCTAATTATATTTTATTCATCCACTTAAGTATTAATGATCTTTGACTGGGTTTGCCAGACGGATCTGCGGCGTTTTAGAGGAGTGTTTCCCGCATCCCGGTTCATTCTTTGAACATTTCGCTATTAAATTTAATTCTTCTAAAAAATCAATTCAAACGCGTGATGGACGTAGCTTTACTATATTCACTGAACAGGAAATTGGCTAATGCTCTCAAATTTAGAGGCAAAACTTATAATCAAGGTAAACTCGCAGAGAATTTCAGATTTACCTGTTTTATGAATGCCGTAAGGATAGTATGGAGATGAAAGATCATAATTCAATCAAGAATGATGAAATTAATTTTACCAACGGCGCTTTGGCGTAACAAAATCCACTTTGTCATCGAACTATGTCAGATTGTATTGTAATTTATATTTCTTTGATATGATTTGATTTTCGAATAATAATTATGTTTAATTGTCATTGAGTTTAGATTAATTCACATAAACAGAAATTTAATTTTAGCAAACTCAACCGTGTGGAAATGTGCCATAATGCCCCCGAAGGATGACTTCCAGGGTACATATCTAGATGTATGCGAGAGGAGGAACAACTTTTGTAATTTCATAGAAAATTCCGGATATTTCTGGAGAAATTCAGATGTTGCTAGTTTGCCGCACAATTCAAACTAAGATAAAATACTATTTCACATGCTTAAGCTTATTGTCATCAATATTTTATAAGCATAACATTATATTATAAGTACTAAAATATTTCGTACTTAATGGAAACGATACCGGGACCACTTTAACCAAAAGCTAACTTGCTACCTACTTGGTAATCTCGGGGGCATTACGACTGATGTCCAGATCTTAATTGTTAATGTTATTATTATTAATTTTGATCTTATCAGCGGCGTATTTTAATATTTAAGTGAAAACCTGACCTCCATGAACATGTTTCTTTGGAACCTTTTGTGTTTCACGAAAAATTCCTCCTTTTCCAAAAGATGATTTTTTTGGACTATCGTGTTGAGTCTTTGTCATTCATTGACGATCTCGAAGTTCTAATTAAAGAATAAATTATACTGATAGCTACATACATAAACTCAGAAAGTAGATGAATTCAAGAAGATCAAAAAAGTGCAGCAATTGTGTAAGTATATTTGTAGAACGAATGAAAATAAACCCATAAAATATTAAGTGAAACCGTATATAATTTCATAACGGAACATGTTATCGAATGAGGCTATGATAGAAAAGTCTTCCAGCGCATTTCTCGGCAGACATCTCCCGCGTCTGGCTTTGACACCTTTCCGAACTCTTCATCCTAATTATGAGACGTGTCATGCATCCATTCTCCTCCTCATGGAGCAGAGTAATGTTTAGCGGCTCTTGTTTCGAAGCCCTCCGAAGAATAGGGTGTCTCCCGCGTAAATAGAAAAAAAGGCTCGTTACTCACGGCAATAGAATCTTGAACTAACGAAAACAAAGAAAATAGGACTTAGGAGATAGAGGACTATATTAATATTTTTCATATTTCAACATAGTCAAACGCAATATTTGTCTCGTTTGATATTGATTATCTTTACAAAAATAATAATAACAATAATAATTTTTATTCATTTTCAGTGATAAAAATACATACTATAGTACAAACATCAATTGAAGGAATATAGGTACCCTATAGATGAAAATCATTTGTTATAGGGTTACCGACTCTCCTTTCAAGTTTTATAACTCCTAAAAGAAACAGTTGTATTTATCAGTAGTAAACAGTTAGTTAAAATCAGTAGTTAAATGTGATGAGAGCTCATCAAGTTAATTTCTACTAACCTTTTGCCTTTGTAATCGTGAGCAATGTTCACAGAGCTCCCCGGATTTTACATATACCCAAAGTCTTAGCTTTAAGAGTTCAAGTCTTTTCGTCCAAAAACAATCTCTTTTCCCCGAGAACAACTTTCTCAGCACGTAAAACTAGGATCCATGCTTAATGCAATGGAATAGGCTAACGAAGGATGTTTCAGACAGTGTTACGAAGAATATCTGCCCGACGCCGACGTTTACATCCCTGTTGAGATTTTGCCACGAGACTGGAAAGAACAAAAGGGCAGTAGTTGTTTCTAAACATTAGCGCAGGATAATCCTTGCTCAACAGGAAATTGCTCAGCACGGAATCGATATCTATATGCATGCGCTGAGTGTTAAAGAGGAGAAGGAAAATGTGGGAGGATCATTGCCAAGGATCATCGTAAATACTGCAACAGGGTGTGAAGTACGGGGCTCAGAGTGAATCCTAAGTCATCTTGCGAAAAATTTATAAATATAAGACAAAATTTTGAGAATGAAATTCTTATTTTCATTTCCAAGAGAAATTAATGATATTTGGTAGAATTACTAATTCACGACATTTGAAACGCGTTTTGATATCATACGATTGCATTGGTGTTTTACTGAGATCACTTTTCATTTTCTTCAAAGTTATTTGTTGATGGGCTTAAAATCACGTAGTTTACTTTATGGGCAAGCACCTTATATATATTCAATAATTTCCTATCTTTGCATACAAATTCCTCCCAAGGCACATGAGAATTAAAGTGAAATTCTAAAATATCGTTCGTTATCATTTCCTCTGAATATCATTTACCTTATATTAGACTATTTCTTCAGCATTTTCTATACCTTTATTACCAACGCCACCAACTTCTATTCGTACATCACCTTTGTCTGTTCTTTTATTGCACGCCTTGAGTGAGTCACTCTATTGCATGTATCATCCAGTGGTGAGATGGGAGCAAAGGATTGTTGGCACTCAAGGTAGAGTCTGATCATATCTTACCTTATAGTGAATTGCGTGAGCGCTCGTGGAGCCTTATTGAGAAACGCGATAAAATAAGTGCTTTTGGCAATGCGGCCAGAATGGCTAACGGTAAAGACATCCCTACCGTATCTGGATAGTAGGGGTGCCTTTACAGTTAACAAAGCGTAAGGCCCGCGAATATAAGATGATAAGTGGTAGGTTGATGCCGTCAGTATCTAACAATCTACAAATAATAGTTCTACACATTTTACGGACTCGAAAATAGTTGATTTTTTAGACTATCTCTCTATTAAAATCTTTGAAGAATATCGAATCTGATCTGAATTATTCAGTGGTCATGCATTTTTCCTCTTATTTTATTTTCATAAATTAGCAATAAAATCAATTATTATTGAACACAGATTTACTCCATGTCTCAGATAACCAGGATTTAAATCGCGTTTACAGCATACAGGGATATTTTATTTTAAGTTTTCTTACAAAATCTAGCCAAGAAAAGAGACTTCTAAATATAAAGGTACCAATATTGGTAGGGAGAATTTTCAGACTATGAGCCACAAGATATTTGGTAAGAGTTTCCTGAAATATGAGTTTTATCAGAATAAGGTTTGCATATATATTCAAGAACACAGATAACTCCAAAGATCAAAAAGTACATGTAACACCCTTGTAAACTTTGTCCTCAAAGAAGACATCTTCAGGTCTTATCTAGAAAAAATTTCTAGCATCCTTAAAGTCTTTAGAACCCCTGAAGATATCTTCTTTAAGATGAAACGAACATAGTCTGTTACACGTTTTTCGATGGCTTATTGGAGCTCTCTCTTTTTTCTCGATATATTTCCTTTCCCTCAATGGTTTGTATTTTATTGCGTTCCCATACACGCCTATCTCAAGCACGTATTCTATGTTTACAGACTGTTGCTGATGGGTGTTATACATTTCGAATACATTTTCCTGTCAAATGAATACAAAGTCCACAAAATCCCGTTTAGCTTAGACGTGAATGGTAATGATTTGAATTAATCCAACAGAATTGATTATTCAATTTTCCTCTTCCCCGTATTGATGGTAATTTTCGCATTAGGTTCCCTGTTTTCACGAGCACTCGTTTTCCATATAGAGAAGGTTAAGTAGGGAAAGCATAATAATAACTGCTCTCCATCAATAGGATAAGTTTACAGCTTAGAGATAGATAAACGCAAGAACAAAAAGTTACAACAATAATAATGTCTATATTTGAGCTAGTTTGAAGCCTCGTCTTCTCCATCTCTCTCATCTTCTTCTTCAAATTCTCCTCTTCCATCCAACACTCATCGTCATATTTCATACAGCTATTAATTATAAGGGATAGAGAAAATTGATAATTATGAATATATGAAAACCTATGAGATTCTTTGGGAAAATGTATCCAGTGCAGGATGACACCCACAAAGATGGGGTGTGAAATACCTGCATTAACCTAACAATAGTTGGTTCACCAAAAGATGCGAAAAAACACGGCACCAAAATATAAATACATGAAAGAGAAGTATGTAAATGTAGCTAATTAAGAAGCTTAGTCAGGTATATACATCACTAAGTATAGTCAGTTACTTGAAAAATACATTTGGTTGAAATAGATAAGAAGGAAATTCGATTTACTACATGATGCGACTAAAAAATAAGTTTAGAAAACGAATATTAAAAATACGTATAAAATAGCAGGCATTATTAAAAAATATGAGAAGATTCGAAATGTATATAATGATAAATAACATTCAGTGTACATAAGTGCAGTACAGTTGGCTGGAGAGTTCTTAACGAGTCTCAGGCACTTTCAGCCATGTGATAAAAAATCTTCCTCGTCCAGTTTCTCCACAATTCCAATTAAATTCCTCGAATGGACCTCCAATCAAAACGGAACAATGCGAGGATCCGAAATTGTTGCGAAGAAACCAAGATGTCGCTCGTCTGGCGCAATTGTGAGGAAAGCCGCAAACAGCGGACGAAGTTAAATTAAAATCCGCATAGTGCATGCGAAGCGGGCTGAAGATATAGCACCGCCAGCACGCGGTCGTCGGCGGAGTGACATAAAAGATTTGGGAGCATCTTGAGTGGATCTCAACCAAGGTCGTCTCGGGAGGCGATTTGTGAAAGGAGGCTTCCTTCCTTTTAATGTCTTTCTCTCGCCTAAAACGGGATTCTCGTAATCAATTCCCTTCCATTACGGGCCCACCCCCTCCTTTGTACATTCTCCACTCCATTACCCCTCCTTATTATTAATTCCTCTCTGATGTCATCTTTTTGATCGTCTTTTCTCCCTCGCCGCCATTGTTTCCTTCCCATGATTCCCTCTCCTCGCATGTCTCTCTTTTTCCCCAATTGAGTTATTAATCCTTATCACCCTTGCACTCCCCCATCGTCTCCCCTATCCGGACCCACATTTCCTTTTATCCTTTTTAATTTCTCGTACCTTCCGAGGATTCTTTTCCCCCATCTCCTTTTGTTTTCGCCCCGTCCTCCGGTAACCCTTTCCGAGTCCGATCCGCCGTCATTTTTCCTCGCTTTTCCCATTTTTGAACGCTGCGAAAAAAGTCCCTTTCGCCGGATGATCGCGGCACGGCCATCTTTGATCTGGTGCGTGTTTGCCCCGTTTTCTTCCCTCGTCCCGCTTCATTGCGTTCCTTTGTGTCTTTGTGCCATCGCGAAAAAAGTCCTTCCGCCATCATTTGTTTATTTCCTTTTGTTAATTTTTCTCCCAGCCGGGATCGCTGCGTTTCCTGAACGTGGATCATTGTAGTTCCGCGAGCCTTTTTTTCCCTCCCTTGTGTTTCCACGGTGATGGCGTTTCGGGTCCACGGATTTTTTTCTCAGAGCCTGCGTATTGAAGTATTCATGGTCCTCTTTAGAGGGAGTTCCTTTTTTTATTTCGTTTCTTATGTTCTTCCCCTTTCACCTCGCCCGTGCGTTCGTTTGGAATCATTAGTCCGGTGCCTCGCGGCGTGAAATATTTCCCTCCCATTTCGGCTACCTTCTTCTCGATCCTCCGTTTCTAATACGCGCACGAATGTAAAGTAATCGGTCGGCGTTGAAGGATCCTTATGCAAAGACTCGTTCGAATCTCGCGGATGATTTTTTTCTTTCGGGATTTTCATTTCCAGCGTGCCTTCTCCGTCCGAAATTCCAGTCCGACTTTTTTTTTATTTCCTCTGTCGGCCTTCAGTCATTTCCTGAAAACCTTTCACTTCCATTTAACATGAAATTATTCTATTTCTTTCGGAATGTTCGGCCGAACGTCGCGGTAAAATATTCAATCCGATTATGAAATGCGAAGTTTATATTCCACGCGCGCTTTCCTGTCTCGCTGATGATTTTTTTTTTGCCGGTTTAATTTCTTATCGGCATCCATTTGTTTCGGCGTTAAACTCGCTGGACGTCACTAAGTTTCTTTTTGCTGAAATTTTAATTTAAATTGGTCTATTAATTGAAATAGTCAAAGTAGTATTTGTAAAAGTGCTTCATCATTACGCGCACATAGGCCTCCACCGAGAATCGAACCCGGGACCGCTTTCACCAATGTCCAACGCGTTGTCATTTAGGTTATCCGAAAGCCCATATTAATTGAAATTGACTGTTTTTATCATTGCGTAAAAATTATCATTTAAGTACAAAATGGACATCTTTTATAGAGGCAACACACAATCAGCATAAAATACTTAAACACTAACAGAAAAAACAAAATTTTAATTAATTTTAGATTTAATAAATTTTATTGGCGCTCTTTGTATAGTATCTATCTTAACGTTCAATACTAATATCAAAATTTTACACTTCATTGAGAATGTCATTGTTAGCACTTAGCGTCCTAGAGAATGGAGAGTATTTATATACATTGACTCGGCAGGAAGGAAGGTAAAATGGTAAATTTACTGCAGGGATACGAGCCGTGACATTAAAATTTCCCAGCTCCGCAAGACGTGAAGAATCTAGAGAATCTCCAGTATTAACATTCTCAACATAAGAATGTCATCAGTTTCTGGTCGGTGAGAAAGAGGAAGTAAATGATATTTCAAACATCTTGACTCATAGTCTCCATTAAATTGTGTGTGTTTTTTTGAAACATGATAATTCAACAAAGCGTTTCATCATTCTCTCTACTTGTTTAATTTTTGTTTTGAGTTTAGGATTCCATACTACACAATACCACACCATTTTTACACTATTCTATATTCAGAATTTTCAAAAATTCAAATCATAAACGATATACACAGCATAATCTCATAATTTAATCCACGAAGCCTACCGTTGGAGAGGGCACTGGTCCGTATTTCAAAACCGAGTTCCTCAAGGGACGTCCAACTCCCGTGCGTGGATTTAGCCCGTATCGCTCGCATTTTTATATATTTTCCTCGCTTTCGGAAAAATATTTTCTTTGAATTTAGGCTCATCCATCTTGTTAAATAAAAAATTTTAATGTTTAAATGTGATGAAAAAAACGAAGAATTATTAAAGATGAAGGATCAGCTTATAAAGTGTCAACATTTACTCCAAAATTTTCTTCCAATGGGTTTAGCATCGGTTTGAAAGTGAAAATTTTGAAGATCGTTGAAGACTGGCATTTTTTTAATTTTGGGCAGTTTTGATTCCCTATGTAACTCTATTGGATAGGAATCAAGGCAAAAAGATTGCATTGCTGTAAGCAGAATTTAATCTAGAGTGGCCTCCCAGAGATTTAAATATCCAGGCGCTAAATATAATTTTGGTATTTTTGGCCTGCCTTTTCCATTTCAGCCGTGTCGGTATTTCACGCTGGAGTTATCCATTTGGGAAGTCATGAAGTATTCCTTAACAATTTAACGGGTGTTATATAAATCCTTCCCGAATAGAATTGTTAGGATGTATATTAAGATTGGACTTCGTGATAATCAAGTGGGTAGTGCTTTTCCATTGGTGAAAACCAACTCTGGTTAAGCTTCCAGCAGAGGTCCAATAGAGATAAATGACTTCACAAGTCTAATCACTAATTATATACTACAAGGTCTAAGTTAGAGGTACTAGTCATTCTTTATAAAAATAGAGAAATATTAGAAGAAATTGTGATATTTAAATATGATAGTGTTCAAAGACTAAGAGCCAATTTATTCATGGGTGAATGATAGAAAATAATTAAAATTCATTCAGTTATATCAAAGGACGGATCCGGATATTTACGTCCATACAAAATGTAATTTTGCGCGATTTTCACCAGCGGAGAATCTTGGGTGTGATTAAACACTCGCGAATGTGTATGATTAATCTCCTTCGCGGAATTCTTGGTTAAGTCAGCGAGTGAAAAATAATCGGAAGTAATTTAAGCTTAGTGGAACACTTCCAAGTGCTGAGGAAAGTTTCCCGTCGTGCCAAACAGCAAGAGGTACACCTGAGTCCTCGCACTCCTTCGCTATGAGCAGTTCTTTGACCCTTTTCAAACGTGCAATTCTAATATTGGTATCTAAAGATCACCACCATTCCTTTGGTCATGACCTTCATATCGAGGTAAAACTTCCTGAAATATCCATTTTTTTAAGTGAATTTCATTATTACCGATCAGTTATTCCCTTACTAAAATTAGATAAATAATGATATTTTTCATTTAATGTTATACCGACGACACTGAGAAATATTTATTATTTAATTTGGTTAATATTTTGAGTAATGATAGAAATTTAAATGCTTGGTTAAATTAGGAACGTGAATTCTATTAAGGATTTGTATCAGGAGTAATCTATCCGTAAGCAAATGAAGACATCTTACCATACAATTCAGAACTAATTATTTTGTCGACGGATTTTTCTTCTATATCTAAAAGAAATTTTAAAAATCGGTAAAATAACCATTCAATAGGATTAGCCAGATATTTTGCTTTTTAAGACGAGAAATCTAAAATCGTATTATTGATAATCATCCCTAAAAATGACTACGTTTATGTCGTACGTCTCCTACCTCTTGTAACCATTGTTATTTTTATTTATATAGATTATGTCAGTCTTTTCATATTCTATTGCATGGTACTTTCATATGGCTTGCCATTGAACAAGCAGCGAACTTACAATCTTATTTATATTCATTATTGTTATTAATATTTTATAACCGATCATGGAAAGCTGAATAGGGCGTCGTGGGAGTCTATGCGCTGACCACGTGGTACCCAGGATGAATGCTGCCTTCAGCTTCTTCCCGCAATCTTATCCCGCAAAGAGTTGTCGCGCCTAGGACGCACACACCATTTTTTATCAAAATAATTCATAGTGATGATTCAAATAAGTTGAACGAGACGCGATACTTTAAGTAATATACAAGTGTCTGTGAACTTAAACTTTGGAAACGATGACTCCATAAGATTTTAAATAGATATATTTATCTTTAGGTAAACTTCGAAACGATTAAATTATTAGATACTTATAACTGTATTTTAATTTCATTCAAAAATAAAATTTTAAAAATCACATTTTCAGTTAATTTTTTGTTGTATTTAATTCATCTTTAAGTGCAGAAACGTTCTGTAGTAAACTACCGTTTCAGTGTTGATCCAAAGGAAAATATTTACGATCCGAACAAACTATGGAGTTGCTTGTTCTTGTAATGAGGCTTTATCGGCTCGTCTCCTTCAAATTTGTTTAGATTTGACAGACTAATTAGTGTGCTTCGTAGAAGAAATAATTCGAACCAAGAACAGGATACCGGATCGGAACACTGAGGAATAATAAACTTGAGAGAGGGAAGAGTCTTTTTTCATCGAAAAGATTTTAGATTATCGGAATCAAGGTTTAGGTGAAAACAATTTTAATTAGGCATTTGGAAGCAAGAAAATAGTTACCGGTTTTCAACTGTCCGCATGAAAGATGTAAGTTTTACGCTTGAGCTCAGTTTTGAAATTAGTTAAAAATTCATTCTAAGAAAAAGTCATTGAAAAATTAGGCCAGAAATACCCAGTTTCTTCTAAAATAAAATTATTTCACAATTTAATAATTGCGTCAAATACGAGCACACTTTGAATGATAAAAGTATTGGATATTGATCTTAAGGAATATACAATATTTACTTTTAAAAACATAACGAAATTATTCATTTAACTCTGAAATTACCTTCACTAATAATATACATGTACGATAAAATTAATCAATTAAATATAATTTATAATTTAATCTTATAATCAACTCGGTATTAGGAATTATTATTGTTTATTCTGTATAATAATGAAACATCTTTAAAATGAAAACATCGAAACAACGAAGTACGGCAAGATTCAATACGTAAAGATATTGGAGTTCCTCCTACGAATTAAGTGACAATCGTCAATATCCGAAATTTAATGAAACGTTTTAAGAATAATATAGTTAGAATTGAAGCTCATGTGATTCTGCTTCGCATGCGAAGAGTGATGAAAATAAATTTTTGTACATTTACAAAGAGAAAGTTGAGGCACAGGAAGGTTTCATCTTTCCCTGTAATTCATATAAATCGTGCCACTTGTTTACAAGTCATAAACGTCAGCTCAGGTTGACGGAAATCAAAATAGCCTTCATTCGAGTTTCCCCGCATTTATTTCAGTTTGCGAAACAAGTAAAACCCTTCATCACTTTCAACTTAACATGTAAGCTCTGCTGCCAGTCCCTCCATCATTTCCCTAGCCTCTCAGGTCTCTGCGCGAATGTTTTCATGACCCTAAGGGAGTTCCAGTCCATGTTTTCTGACCATCGCATAGTTAACTCACTTGCGTTTCCTCCCCCGTTATGACCAACGATGATCTTCAATTTCGTCTGCAAAGCATTTTTATCCAACCGTATTCACAGACAAGATCTGCGGAATGTAAGCATCCCATATAAACAATCAACGCCTCGGGAAACATATTCGATCAGAGGAACAGAGCGGGAAAACGAGTCTGCGATCCATTATCGAGGGAAATTGAGAGATAGGACGCGATTAAGTCCTCAAACGCCGGCAGCGAAAAGGGAGATAAAAATCACGATCCAATTTTTCGCCGAGCGATTTCCGGTAATAAAGAAGGGAAGAAGGCAAAAAAACGAATTTACCGAAATGCTTAAACACCTCAGGTATAGGGAACATTTTCGGGGAAGGAGTTTTCCTTTAAGAGGGAGCGGAAAACATTATGGTTTTTTTCAGAGACCCTCTCTATCTCTCGTTTCGGGCAAATGGAAGTGCGTCTCCTGCACCCAAGGGAGGCAACATATTTTTCCGCATCCCTCCCTCGCTCTGTTTATCCTTTTGCAACCCCCCTCCCTTTCATCTCTTACTCCGCGGACTGCGCCGTCTTTATCTTCATCCCAAAGAAGACACTATTAGTGGAAGTGGTAGCGCCGCTGGAATCTCAAGAGGATATCCTTTCTTCAAATCTGATGCAGACGAGGCGAGGGAATAGAACGCGTGATTAAGGGGTTTGTCGGCGCGTCTCCACGTGAACTGCTTCCGAGGATAGAGATGTACCATTTTCGTCCCGATTTATATGGTACTCCGTCCCTACGCAGTAGAAAGATCTGAAGAGCAATCGGACGGATTCTACTTTCTTATCCCGGCAAGAGAAGTGATCTTGTATTTACTGCGGGCTTTTAGAGGTAACTTGCTGAAACTTTTAACGTTGCCCGTGCGTAAAGCAATATTCATTCTTTAAATTTTTTGTTTGATACCAAGTGTAGTATGACCTGGTCAAAACGCTTCAGTGAAACTAAAAAATCCGCCTTATAAACGGATAAATATCATATATTATATATAGTATATTACATATTTTTATTCCTTTTAACCAAAGAATGAAGGAATTTTTGGGTTTTTTAATAAGTGATTTATACCTAAAAAGGAAGAATAATCCTTAAATATAATTTCCAAACATTCTTTTTCGGTGACCAGCGCTTTTCTCTCTTCGCACTCTATCAAAATATACAAGTGACAAATAGCATTTGAAAGAGAAAGTTTTCCCCTGTTCCTGCTAAAAATAGACCAATAAATGAAAAATGCACCATTTGGTCAAAAAATCGACTTAAAATTTGTATTTGTCCATAGAGTTTCGTTACTGGATGTGTAGATATCTATCAGTAAAAATGAAATTTATCGAAACAGAAATTGAGCCTGTGAGCTATTTTGTGAAGTAATCGTTGTCTTCTCGTCATATTTTAAAGATTAGTCTGCTTTTCAGACATAGAGAGCGTCTTTCTAAGTCACTTAATTTTAAGCATTTTCTACTCTACAATAATGCAACTTTTACCAGTTAGACAGCGAGGAAAAAATCATGTAAACTAATTTCAGTCTATCGAATGAGGCAGTGCAGTGCATCTAGGGATGTGAAGTGTCCAAATGACATATATCCAAACGCTATAAACGAGAAGCAGTGCGTCTTAAGCAATATTTTTAGAATTTGATGAATGTGAAAGGGATTGGGACCAAGGAATACCCACATATTAAGCGTGATGGCAGTTTTAAATGGGTTTTACTGTATAGGCTTCAAAAAGGAAAAATATGTATGAAAAATATTGGATGTGAGTCAATTAATACTTAAAATCATCAAGGTGTCATTTAATTAATGAGCGAAGTATGGGTGACCATTATGTGTCTAGTGGTACGAAAATATAATTGTAACATTTTAGTGAAACAAAGAATGGATGATATACGATACCGAAATAATATAACGACCAACCGGCTTCTTTTAAAGCCGTTACGTCATTGTCAGGACGTTGCAGAGACCAGTTGCTCATTATACATTGTACTATTGTGGTATTGTACACCACCTTGGTACACCTTTCCTTGTTTTATTATTTTCAACGGATTATCACTACATATCGCTCGATAAGATTCATTTAATTGTACAATTGTCTAGACTGAATGACTAAAAATAGGAGTTTTTCCTCAGTGATTTCGTATGAGCTGTCTTTTCCGACTTCTTGTATAGCGGTAGAATATGCAATAGCGGGAGAATATGTTTATATCTATCTCCATAATGGAGGATATTTTCCAATGATTTGAAGAGAAAATATTTGAAAAAATATGGCGTATTTTATTTAACCTTGGTTGATAATGCTTACAGCCATGTATGAGGAAAACAATACGACATAGTAAGGATATTAATTTAATACTTTTACCCGTATATGTGCATTCTTAAATAAGTTATAAAATGGGCACTAATGTAGTGAATTAATGGTTGATTTTACTTAATGTGATACTTTTCAACTGTTCAAAAATAATTATACCTTGTGCACCACAACTCAGAATTTATTCAACAGGAACTTGGCATGGATACATAGATTATGACAAGATGAATGGAGGAAGGGAAGAGTTTATAATGGAGTTGTTTCAGTTTCCAGTAGATTGCACAAGCGTGTTTCCTTGCAGAGGTTCCATTCATTCACACTGACAAATCCGCCACTATTTGTCCTGTATTGTTTGAGGTGTGTTTGCCCAAAGCCGATCCTCTTTCAAGTACTTAGTTGATAAATGTCATCCTCCTGAGTAGACATTTTCTTCTTATACGTATCAAATGTATCCCCATATGTTCCGTTCTCATCTCATTAGCTGCTTTATTATTAGAACTTTTCTTTTCGTAAACATTTTACATCAGATAGTATCTCTCAAGCTAATTTTTAATTTTTTTCTACTTTCAAATCATGGCAGCTTACACAATATTGTCTGTATGACTGAGTCGTCAGCTCGGAAACTAGTTTGACCCCTAGCTGCAAAAGCAAGCTAAGAGAGAGAATAAGGATTCTTGGGTGAGATGAAGAGTGAGTTACAAACAAGAAAGCGGAGAGGAGTATTTTTCACTTTCTTTCCTATCTAAATCAGACCGTTAGGACCATATATGTACTTTAAGGTGCAGCGAAATTACTATAAATCGCACGTTTTAAAGGTTTCAATGAGTTATGATGAAAAGTAATGCCATTATTCAGGATCTCTTATGTATAATTCATATAATCCTAACTGTCAGCGTGTATAATCTGAAAACTGGTTTGTATGCTTTCAAACATAAGTAACTAAAAGATTTGAAGAGGGGATGAGGTGACTATTTGAAAGAGGAGTTAGGTAGTTTACTCTTACTTTCCTCAATCAGGCAAAATATTAAAGGTAGACAAAGTTTTTCTCAATAAGTATGCGTGTTATTGAGGCGCAAAATTAGTGCTCACATTAACGCGTCACCCTATGAATAACCCTTTACAAAGCCTTCTAGATAAGGAATAGCAAAAATGAATGCAGTTACCCAGTACCACTCACACGTTGGTGACATTCATATTTTCACATTCATTAAGGGGATTGAGACAAAATTAAACGAAATATACATTTCCCTCTATTCTGTACCACACCACAAATTAAAAATTTTTCATTCGTCAAGATATAGCAGCAGGAATATAATCATAGCTACAAGCTAAAATAAAATTTGAGGAAAAAGATAAATTAAAGATATTTTATATTCTGTGGTAAACGATACTTGGAAAATATTCCAATTATTAAGATTTGGTATCAGGAAGATAGGCAATGCTATCTTCTAAAAACAAATTTCGAAATACATTTCGCGTAAATTTTCACGGTAGTTTATTCAAGTCTCTTCACCCTTTCGCCTTTCGCTAGACGACGCAGTGAACCACATTTTCGCAGCACTCACACGTATCGCATAACGCATCTCGCTCGATCCTATTTCGCTCACCATTGCAACTCAATGTTCCATTTACGTCCTCCAGAAGCATATCCGTTCCCCGCGTTTAATCCGCATCACCGCATTTTTCCATTGTTCACGCAAGACTATGCTAAATATATGTGCGGGAGAGAGCCTCGGGGTAGGGTAATCAGTCGAATGGGGATTTTCTTGTACGTCGACAAAGGAGTGACACGGGAAGGGGTGGCGCCTCTCGAGGGGTTGGGAGAGTGCCCGCGGCAAGGTGAAGAGGGGTTTTGTGGAGTGGATGCTCTGTCCAGGCGGATGACTTGGAGAGGAATGGAGTCGACGTAGAGTGCCCGGGAAAAGGTAATCAGGGTGGGCGGAGGATTAAGAGAGGGAACGAGTGGAGAGGAAATTGAAGGAGATTGGATGGAAATGGAAGGAGAGGATTTTCCGAGAGGTAATGCAAGGAGACGGCGGCGATATGGCGGTTGCTGAAGGTTATGGTAAACCCGTGCAAAAACATCCGATAATCTCTCTCTCGCGACTTCTCCCGGTTTCTCTCGAGTCGTTTAACATGCGGGGCCTCCGTTGCGATTTTCGTTTCGATCTTTCTTCTCCGGCGAGAGTAAATCTCGCCCCATCGCCCTCTACGTCGTATCTCTCTTCTCCCGCGGGCGGTATCCATTTTGTCGATGACCCATTCCGCCGAAGACGCCTGTGAAGATGTGCAGCCGCTCTCCGATCCACCCGATGCATATGACCTCTACGAAGTGAGCACTTGTTCCGCGTCCTTTCCCCCTTCTATCCGGGCTTTTTCGCTGGATTTCAGTCATATCCCATTTGCGCTACATACGATCAATTGCGTTAAGGGTCCATTAGAGAAATTTTAATTTGATTCGCGGAATTTTATAAGTATTTGAAATCCTTGCTCGAAAAAGAGAGATGATATTAGTAGTGGTGGAATAAGCCGTGACTTTGTGGAAAAAACGAAGTGTTTTATTTCATTTGTTACATCCACCCTGAGATAGTATTGGGCTACGGAAGATTAAAAAATAGGCTGTGGCATTTTTCTTTAATTAAATTTACCATGTTAACTATTATGTTCGGCGGAGGGAGATAACTAAGGAGAAACGTGAAAACGTGATGCACATGATTATTATATTTCTTCTCTTACAAGAGTCAATGATGACTGAATCAAGCAGCGATTTCAATCGAAAATATCTTGTCTAAGAGGAATATAAAAATTGTGATTTATTATATCTTTTGTGTAAGCATGAATGATTTGCGCGTATTCGGCAAGATCGTACCAAATTTATGAAGTAGGCTCAGAGTTTAGCTAATAAACCATTTTCAACCATTATGGTAGAACCAGATAAGTGAAAATATGGTTTTAATCTTTTTTTATGTTTTTAGCTATTATATATGTTATTAACCGTGTACATAAGTTTATTAGGTGCAGCTCTATTTTACATACCCCCTGTTGAACGTAGATTGAAATCAGTGGGATTACTGGAGTTGATAAAATTACTACGCTATCATTTTGCATTACTACTGAAAATTCAATAATGTTAAGTATATTAGATTAAGAAATGAACCTCGTTTTTCGGAATGACTTTCTAAGAATCAGAGCAGTGATTTATTATATCCTAATCGTTCCCTGGTAATCTAATTCCAAGCATAATCAAAAATATCTCTACTGTTTCTACCATTATGTCAAATAGTACGTAACTAATCGCTGAGTTTCGGATTCAGTCGCTTAACATTAAATCAATCATATAATTTTATTGATTGGGTAAGTGTTTCACACATCATAAACATTGAACGACTATGGGGAAGTGTAGAAAAGGAATAAAAGTCAATATGGAGCAAGCCGTTCCTTATCTATATATATTAAAAACGTAACGGTGTCTGTCTGTCCGTCTGTCTACAAAAAGTGTTTTTCTCGCCAATGCCAAGAGCTAGAGCGATGCTAAAACGTGCATTCGATGTAGAATGCTGCACCCTACAATGTGGCAAAATTTTCTTTTACCTGAACGGCCCCAGTTCGTATCCAGAGAAGAAAAACCGTTCTCATAAGAAATGCACGTAAACCTCACTTTTATCGGTTGCAGGCTACGTTTCTTTTGCAAAATTAAATTAGAATCCGTAGTCTTACAAACTCGACATAAGCACCAAAAGAAAGAGAAATGAATAGAGATTCTTATTTTGGTCGTGAAATATCGTTATCGGGTCGAAATGGCGAGAATTCGGTTAAAATAAACGGAAATTTCGTGAAAATTTGAGGCTGTAAACAACCAATCCCCTTGACGACCGAAACGATTGTTGAAACGGAGGTATTGCGTTTTCCCATAAGAATACACTGTGATTGATTTGTCCATATGAAAGTAATGATTAAAAATGAATGATAGTTCATGTTCATAGACCAGACTCAGTCCAGAAGTCTGGTCCAGATAAACAACTGCACCCAGAGGGTGCATGCGCGCGGCTAGTAGCTTATTATATATGTATAGATTCGTACATAGCTGAGTTATTATGGTGAAGTAGTTTAAAGGAGGTATATCCGTTCAATGAAGTTTTAAAGATCTTTATTTTTTCAATAACATGTAAAATTTTGCAATTCGGAATTCATATTAAGCATCAATATTATTTATTATTTACGAGATTTTTTCCAAAAACAATAAATTCATAAATTCACTCGATTTAGCGAAAAACACATGAAGAGTATAATATATCAGCACCGTTTGTCGTTTCTTTAAAATTTTCGTAAATATTTTATGAATTTTATTTAAGATACTAATTTTAAATGATTGGATCAAACTGAAATTCTCAGTATCTCGTGCAGCCGAAAATAATTTTTAATTTTGATGAAAATTCTGAAAATCAGCTTCAGAGAATTAACTTTTTATAATTCGCATCAGAATATTTTAATGGTGCTTGAAGACAGACAATTTACCTCAGAAAGTTGTCTCTCAAATTTGCGCAACATGACATGACGCTGTTAGAAAAAAATTTCACATTAAAATACACAAAATAACTCAAATATCAACCAAAAATCCAGTCGAGTCGAAATAATTTAGCGCAAAATTTCGAAATGACACATGATGAAATAATCCACGCTATCAGCATTCATTTTGGTAGACAAGCCTAAATTATTCGCGGGAGAGAAGCACGTCTGCATTCTTAAGCACTTGGCAGAAGTTTTTGTAAATGAAATTCCAAAGATTCGAAGTAACAATGAAAGAGGCAGGGATTTCTCGTTCGTTCGAATTAAAGCTGAGGCTTCAGTTCGCTCCGTTAATGATATCCCAGAAAAAAAGAACGTCGTAAATTTTTGAGGAAAGTTCTTATAATCTGAATAAATGAAGTGACGAGTGTATCTATAATTCATGCGAGGTGAAGGGAACTCAACGTTATTAAAGACGCTGAGGGAATCATTCCGTTTGGTCTTCCTAAGAAGTATCTAAAATTCATTAATCTATGCTTTTCCCCATGAAATATGAATCGTTACAGCGGATTTATTTTATTCTTTTAGAATTGAAAGCCATGTAATCACTCATAGAGCAATGCTCGTTATTTATTCATAGCTCTGATTTCCTTTAGCTTGTCTCGGTTAAGCATTTAACGGTAAAAGAGAGTGAACACAAAGAAGCCATTAGGAAATGACGTGGTAGGATTAACAATAAAAAGATCGTGCGAAAAATCTACGTGATTCAAGGTATAAATTCGAGGCTGTATCTTTTAATATAATTTCTAAAATATACTTCGAGAAAGTATATGGCTTTTCCATGATGCAGTAAAAAAAAATGTTTCACAGGTTGTTTGGATCCCAAAGTTTGCCGTGCTCAGCTTTACGATTTAAACCAATTATTATCTGGTACCTCAAACTTCACGTGCACAGTTTTGCGTGTTGTATAAATTGCTCTAAAACCTGACGTCGCATTACATATTCCAGATTAATTAGCCAGCTGAAGTCACCAATTACAAGAACCCGTGTCGTAAATGAAATATTGAAATCTCAAGCAAGTTACGTCAGTCAAGTTAAGTCAGCATATTTAAAAATCAATAATCGTTTATTTGTTCCAGCGAATGATATATCCTTTAATTTGTAATTCATAGCTAAAACTGCAGAAAACGGCTGCTCCAATAAATGATGAGGATTTCATGGAGGAATCTCACAAGGACATTTCTGATTAAACGTTCAGACTTCCTCACCAAGGAATTGGTGTGGAAAAGAGAAGATTTTCTGTAGATGGAAGACTGAGATAATTCTAAAGACTGGGATAAAAATGTTCTCTTTATCTCGTGAGCTATGCAATTTTCATAATGCGATAAGAAGGCGAAGTATTGTGTCTTAGACGCAATTTCAATAGAAATGTTAAGTAGGAGTATTCACGTTATTCGAGTGAAAAGTATTCCGAGGAAAATAGAAAGTGAGACGTTATTGATAATTTTCTCAGTATTTTTCGGAGAATTTAAAAATATCAGCGTTCAAATAAAATCGTACTTTGCATACTGATCAGTATAATACGATGCACATAAAAATTTTCGTCTTATTCCAAATGCTTAACAGATTCTCTTGAATCAATTAATAACGTGAAGAAAATGATCATTGCAGTCTTAAATAGATAAATACAGTAGATAATTTAGAAAGAAACTATAAAGTAGTATATATAAGCTCATAGGTAAAATAAATGTTAGTACAGAAGCTTTTGGAACGAGTATACATAATATAAAGGAATACGTGTAAAATATAGTATTCCATTGCTTATTTATCTATTATGATCTTTTGCATCTTTTTGCTATTACTATCAGAAGGTCTGCGCAGGTTTATCGCCCCTCCTTTTTATCTGGTATTTTACTGCAGTGGATAATTTTTCCCAAAGAATCTCTTCAGTTCTTTTTATTTATATTTTTCATTACATTACTTGTACTCTTTTTCTCAAACTACCTCTTTAAAATTAATAAATGTTTAAAATATGACGTTAGATTAGATGGAAGAAGAGAATATTAATCTTAGTCCCACCCAAAATAAAGACGTTTAATTAATATTGTGCTCATACTCATACTAAAAAAAATTGTGGAAAGTAAAACTTTAATTATATTTATATATATAACTTAAATTATATTTATATAAATTTTATAATTTGATTTAAAATGAATTTCCACCAATTTTCCGTCAATGCCATTTCCTTGTAAATATTGTACTCACATTAAAGAAGAATTTGAAGCGCCATATGCAACGTGAAATTCATTTATTAGTTAAGCTCATAATAGTTATAGATATTAATGCGCATAGTTTAGATGTACGATGCCTAATCGAGCATTCGACGAAATTGGTTTAATAAAAGACAAAACCTCAGCGTCATAGTCCAATATCTCGTGATTCCACATAGGCCCAACTCCATATCGCGTACTTTTGTCCCGATCTTTAACGTCTGAAAAGGGCTGTCGTTCCCTTGAGCTATGTCTCTGCCATAACCTCTCTATTCTTCCACGAAATGCATTCGCTTAGAGGAACACAATGCGTTCCATCCTCGCCATCATACGACCGTTTAATCTCCTTTATCTGATATCGCGGCCCAAATCATAGTGAGCGTGACGAGCCGGTGTGCACGATCGCCCCGTTTCATTAACCCCTCTCGGGTCGGCGTCCCTCTCATCGATAATCATCCATTGAACTCTACCCTCTTCTACACCTACTCATCCTTTTTTAATGGATGAGTACGTAAACATCGCATAGGTACAATGCCCTCAGAGATAAGCAGAAGCAATGGTTCTGTCTTTAACAAAACAGGCTGTAATGATGCAAGAGATACAACCTTACTCCTTTCTAGAAAAAACTGTTGATGACAGTTTTTTAATGGAATATTTCGGCTTGCTTGACTCTTGCGAATTTTTATTTATTTTTTCATTTTTAATTTATGTACCTATTAGATGGTCTAGGCATACCAATCTCTTTTGTGATCCTTTCGAGTGAGTCAATGATGCATATTTGAATCTGTGTTCATAATTGTGAGACTGTCAATGAGATACCGATTAATACCTCAAATATAGTTTTTTCTTTATCCTCTTTATGCTATAAAGAGAAATATTTATTTTAACCTGCAGAAAAGCGTTAGATCTTAGATTTTTATTTTAACCTGTCTAGATAATATTTTAAATTTATGTTTTCGTAAAATTTTATTATCTGCAGTCATTTTTATTTATGTTTTTATAAATATATTACATTGCATGAATTTGGTCTTTTTTTATTCGTAGTAAATAAATTATTATTACTATTTGTATCATTGACCTCCATTGTCCTCTTTTGTTCACCTCATTAAATTACCTAGGAATGTCTTACTCTACGTAGATCAAAACTGTTTGCAAAATTCGCAAACATGCAAGTTTTTAAAGTCAATATCCTAAGCTATTCCACAGATGCTTCATTTCTTCGTGAGGTCGCATTTTTTTACTCAAAATTTTGCTGTAAGAATCATTCAGACTGATAGCGAACATTGTTTCACTGGAAGAAACTGATGTGCCTTATCTTAGAAAAAGACTCGAATCTTCTACTTGAAACGGCTGCTTCAAATATTAAGCTATCTCGCAGTTCAATTTTACGCTGTTTTTAGGGATGCTTTTGAAGGTAAGCCAAAGTGGTTTCGTTCACATCAGGTCAGCTACGCTCTTGGCTTGAGTATTAATTCCGAAACTTGTAATTAAGGTGAACAAAACTTAAAATAAAGTTGGGAGTTCTTCTCTCAACGCTTCTAAAATCTTAATTTCTCTCCCATAAGTTTCCATACGTTTTCATATTTATTTAAGCTTGGAAAATAATTCCATGGACTTAATCTAAATGTATAATATAATAATATTTCAAACATTCAATCTAGATCCTTCTACAATCTTTGTATATCCCCCATAAGTTTCCTTTTACATTAAAAAAAGTCACCCAAAAAACTAATTTCGTTATTGACCACAAAGACAAGAAAAGCTCGGCTTAACTTCGACCTTGTAAGTAAAACCTTTCTAAAGTTTCGCACTGAACTTTCAAGTAAGCGTAAATAAGAACTACTTCAGATCTTTTTCCTCTTCTGAAACTCGTATCGTCTTTCGGATTCTGTTAAGTCTCAATTAATATTAATTAATTTTTCTTCATTAATTTTGCCCTTACTTACTTTTATTAAAAGGCGCAGTTAACGGTCTCTTGCCTGTTTGCAAACTAGTATTCAAGCTTCTAAAAATCAGCAATTTAATTAACTTTGCACGGATACTTTAAATGGAATTCGAAAAATATTCTTCCATACTCTTGCATCCGTACTAAGTCTCTTACTTCTATTACAAATGTATATAAACTATTATTCAAACATCTAAAATCAGCGATTTAATTAATTCTCCGAGGATATTTTAAATGGAATTCCAAACATACTCTTCCATACTCTTGCATCCGTTCTCGATCTCTTACCTCTTTAACAAATGTATGAACGCTATGCTATTTTGGATTAGATTATTAGATACTTTCGTTGGAGTCCAATCAGTCTTCACTGTTAACATTCCGTAATTATTTTTTTATTCCATTCCTCAGTCGAAACAGACTGTCAAGTGAAGGCCTCCGAAATATAATTTACAGCCGTCAATATCCCTCCTGGTTGGTACAGAAAAAAAGATCGTTTACTCCCTTCGGAAAACTTAATTTCCCGGAATCAATTTCCCAGCTTCATTTATAGCTCCACGGCATCCCGCCAGGTCGCTTCGTTTGAGAATTCATCGCGCGGTTAATTATCTCGCTTTAATTTCGATTTACTACGCACGGCAACGAGAGATCGGGTTATTTTTGCGCCCCGCTTTCTTTTTGCTCGCTCCGGATATTCACTCAGAAAATTTTCTCACGGCGGATGGATGAGGAACGAGTCTCCATTATGTTCGTGGCCTCGTATTCCTTCACGCACTTCGGCTCATCGATCCTCTATTTTTTTGCCTTTGTCTCTCTCTTTCTCTCTTAGCAGCACACACCTTAACTCATAGCCGACCCACTCACCCGCGACAACTTTTATTCCGCTCCTTTTTGTTCCTCTTCCCATTCCACAGGTCTTAGCGGATGTGTTTTTCCCTTTTTTATCCTCCGTTTTCATCTCCTTGTATTCCCATTCGCAGCTCTTCTCGGCGCACTCTCTCGCTGACTCCCTTTTCTCATTCCAACCGCCATCCTAAATTTCGCCGGAGAAGTCGTTTGTCTGTCTCTCCTTCCCACACCATTTCCCGCTCTCTCATCTGTCTTCCCCGCCCCCCCCCCCCCATCACCTCCCCCCGCAGTCTCCTCGCTTCCTTTCTCTCTTTAAGGATTACGTGTTTACCGTTTAGTTCAAATTACACCTTTTAAATAAAGTCTGCCCCTCTTACGTCCCTTCCTCATCTCCCCACAATGAACTTAACTTGAGGTACTAACTTCTGAACAGTTTGCGGAAAGGAGGGTAAAACTTTGTTTCTTCGAGCTTATTGTCGGGTAGAGATTCCTCGCAACGCTGCTCGGGCTTTATCTCGTTTCCGAGGAATGGAAGCATGCCGATGAGTGGTGCATTCGAAGCATCGGAAATTTTAAAGCGCAAAAAAAGATGCGTTCCGTCGCGAATGGTTTGGGCAAAGGGCGTGATCACGAGCTGTTTGACTCGGGTTTCGAATTCACGGATTTCAAACGGTTGTTAAATTCGATAGAGAAGTGAAATTGAGTTTGCCCGAAAGTTTTAGAGGGCGATTTTCTGGTAAATCTGAAGCTGGTTTCTCCATTACATCACTTCGTCTTCCACACTTTCAATTACCATCCTTTCTCGGATACACAGCTGAAGAAGTTTGGAAATCAAGTCGGACTTCGTTCATAAATTTTAATGGAAGATACTATACATTTCATGCATATACTTATTATTATTGAGGGAAAGATTGAGACTATACAATCTCCATTTACATCCAACTCTGTCTTTTTACTTTTAGAAAATGATTCTAATAATATTAATTTTGAATAATAATACTAAGCAAAATATTATAATGAGATAAATTTCGTTAAGACAAAGGATACAATATTCAAGTAGGAAAAATATTGTTGCTAATAATTTAAAGTATTTTTCCAAAATTAAAACCGGCATATGAACATTCTAACGATAATCACAAGATAGTTACTAAGTAAATGAAGAAACTACAAGCCCCGATTTCAACGAAGAGAAAAATCTTTGTAATATATGCATGCACGAGTTTTTTTTAAGGATTTTCCCTTCTGTCTTCCGGCAGGCAATGATAAAAATTAATAATTATGTTATACTTCCCTAAAGCCTTGCTATCTGGTCAGAGGGATAAATTTCCACGTAATAAAAAAAATGACGATGATGAAAAATATCTTCTTTTTCTCTCCTCTCTTAAAATTATCGATTATATATGTTAGAATTCTCGATTGACCTTTAAAATGAAGTGAAATACAAAGATATCGGGATGCAAAAACATTCCCTTATCTGCAATCTTTTCTTTTTCCCTCATCTGAATCCCCGTTCACTATCTCTTCCTACTACATTACACCCTTCATCTTCTTTTCGCTACAGCACCTTCAATTTCCAAGATGGCTTTGATTTCCTTTTTTACCCTCAGAATTTCATATCTCTGTCCCTCAACTCTTAGTTTCCTCTGTCTTTCTCTTTATCTCTCACAGCCCATTTATAATTCCGAAGGCTTCTCCGATACTTTCCCCTCTTTTTCAAATTATGTCCTTCTTTCCACTGTTTTTTGCGATCCCTCTCCGGCGGACACCTGCTACTTCTCCAAAAACTTAAAGAAATTTTCGCGCCTTCGGATAACTTGTATTAGCCTCCTGCCCCGAATACTAACAAAGCGGAGGAACCCAGAAGAAATTCATCTTTTTATTAATATGCCATCCGTGTGCCATCAATTCTACCCTAACATCAGGGTACCTTTAAATTGTTTTAAAATTAATACTTAGGAGAGAATATATTTCACTTTTACGTCCGAATCCCTCACCTGGCCCTATTCTTCATCGGGAAGATATTAATTTAACTAAAATATTGTTTTCTTCACGCGTTTCCAATATTCCGAGGTGAACGGGTTCTGTTTAAAACGCTCCTTTCCTTTCCGTCACTAATTTGAACTCAAAGAAAGTAGTTTTAAAAGATGAAAGAAGAGTTACATTTTTTTCTCATATTTTGTTCCTTCGTTGATAAAATACTTCTTGATTCGCGCTAGAACGGTATCTTAATTAAAGCTTTGAAAAGAATTCCACAAACGCAACCTGAATGTCGAGCTGGAATAATATTTTTAAAATTCAATTCAGTCGTTTTTATCGCGTAAAAAATTAAATCCCTAATCAGGTGCATTAATAATCCCATGACTGTAGACTTCCTCATGACCCAATTAGGATTCCAGAAACCGCACGAGTTAAAGTTAAATTGAAAAGGAGAGCTCTCTAAGCTCTTTTTCCTCATGATAAAGAGAAAGATGCTGCGTTCTCGGTTTATTTTTACCATCTTTTTCATTGACTTTTTAATGTGTTTATGCTTTGCAAGCAGGACTTCGAACCATTATTATTTTCTTTCCATTTTCACTGCAAGTCAATGAAAATGCCAAATTTCGGTTCTGGTTTCTTTCCGGTTAAAAATAACGCTGGAGCAAGGCTTATATTACACTTGGATTTTAATTAGAAAATATTTCAGAAATTTAACTCTAGATTAAAACTATTGATATAAAGAAATGATAAAATCAGTTGATAATAAGGAAAGTTAATTTTTTTAATAAAAAATTATTTAAAAAAATTAATAGAAAATTTTATTCATCAAGATATACAAAGTCAAATTAGGTACTTAAAATAGTTGAACAAACAATTGCACTTGAAGGTATTGATTTCCCTTCTGGTCCTGCAGAGTCAATAATTAGCTCGTCAGGAAGTGCACAAATAAACAGACAATCAGAAAACATAAAATATATATTTATAAATTTACGCATTAAATATATATTTATTAATTTATGCATTAATTAGGGACTTTCATGCGACCATAAATCGTGTAAGTAGAACTACTGTAACGTATTGTAACGTAATGAGTATAACTACTGTTACACTTTATAATATTGAGAACCGATTATCTAAACGGAAGAAATGACAGTTTCTGGTTTAGTTTTATGTTGATATTCCGGTTCGGGTTCGTTTTTCACTCCCGCAAGAGTAACAGATTTATGTTTTCAGTTCTATGCACTGCTTACAAGTAAATCACTTACCTGTAAACGAATTCAAATCATCCTGCAGCTAGAAGTATAGGATCAAACTTTGTAAAATGAAAACCGATCTACACATTTTCTTAATTGGTTTTTAAAGGGAATCGATCAGCTATTTTCATTGGAGCTACTTTTCAATTTCCATTTCCTCTGTCATTGCCAATGACGTAGCTAAGAAGTCTTTTGCCGCCTTTATAATTCATGCACGTCACCATCGTACTTTTCCGTACTTAAAGGGATGAAGATCCGTGTCTCTTGCATTTTGTTCTCTCGCTTTTTCTCGCCTTGCTCCAAGGGATTTGAGTACATCCCAGCTCCATTTCTCTTTTTGGCCCTTCTTCGGTCGGTTAATGCCCTTTGGAATCCATTGCATCAGATTGGAAGTCCGATAGAGGTGGTTTTGTGACGCTGTGTCCTCACCTCATCGCCGCTTTAATTATCTAGCACTTTTAAGACTCACGGATTCCTATCTACCTTTCCATACCACCGTTTCTTTTGGATTAGATACTGCTAATTCCTGCTCTAGTACTCCGTCCGTCATGGTATCTTTATGGGCTATCAAGGCTGGAAAATCAATTAATTTAAACGAAAGCACGACTGTTCGGGTGTAATCTTGTGCCGGTGAGACACCTTACCCCTCTTAATGACTTATACCACTCGCAGAATTCTGCGGGTTCTCAAATGATGATCCACCTTACAGTGAAACCAGGGTGTCGTTATGAGGTGTAGTATACCTTCTTCATATGATGGAGCATTTAATTTCGTTAAAGAGTACAGGAGTGGTTAATAGAAATTTATAATCATTCATCTGCAAAGGAAATGCCCGAAACTCTTTGTTTGTTATTCTTTCGCAATTATAATCTGATTGACATATATGTATACTTTTTATGATGTATGATAGTTAAAATAAAAGAAAAACTAAGGTAATAAAGCTTGATGAACCATCAGTCGAACTAAAAACTTCTATTTGCCCATAGTACGGTCTTGCTTTGAGCTTTTATCTCAGAAACGATCCGCCTTCCCCTTGCGAGTATCTTTCGCATCTCATCCCATTGTACTCTATCCATTCCGCTTTTCCCATCGTTAAAGACGTTATCCTATCTGAGTAAATTTACTCTTATCAACTGTTATTTAATTTTCTTTACAATAATTATTTATACTAATCCTTATTTTCATTTTTTATCCAGTTGTCTGGGAAAAAATTTAAGATATTTTAATTTCGATGAGGCCTTAATTAAGAATAGAGGTACAGTCTATCTTCTTGCATCTCCTTAGTGGACAAATACTAAGCTATTTATTCTCAAATAGTAACCCAGGAACGAGAATTAAGAGATAACATTGTATCTCTTCATATACACGAATTGCAGCGTTTTTTTGTCTGCCTGTTGAAAGAGTAAGGCTGTTTCTTGTATGCCTCTATAATCTCTCCTAGAGCAGGTTGCTGATGATGGTCGAACCTTTCTTAGAGATTCCGTAATATGACATTATAAATTAAAGATATTAATAGAAAGCAGCGGAAATCAATATATTTTTTTGTGTAAGAACCTTACATTAATCTCTCTATATTCCTTATTCTTGGACTGTTTGCTAACGTTAGCATGTCTCATTGACCTAATTAATACTTGCCATAATTTCATCCACCGGAAATATGTTTCTTACCTTCAAATGCCTGAATCTCATGACTCTCGTGGGAGAATCAACCAGGATATGAATTCGTAGTTCCTTTAAATTGAGTGAATATCATTTGACTTTTAAGCCGTGGTTTTCAACTTATGCGACTTCTTGAATCCCAAGAGCTCTCAAAATATATCCTTCCATCCCTTTGCCAAATTAGCTCCTAATAACTTTTAGTATAAACTGAGAGATTGAGATCTTCCCTTTCCAAAATTAAGAAACAATTAGTGGAAGTTTCTACATAACTTACCTTTCATGGAGAGAAGGAATAATTCATTTATTGCAGTACAAATGACTCACCGACGAAATCTAGGTTTATGGCATTATTATGAAACATGGCAGAGAGCAAATCGAAAAATATATTTTTGGATCGGTATATTTTGTATCGACCCTTATAGACTAACTTCGTTTTGGCACGATAGGTGTAGTTCAGCAGAACTCCTACTTCTCGTGACTTCGTACTTAAAATTGGGTTGCCGATAAATTTTACCAGGACGCTTTGAGGCTCGGTACAGGACAAGAGTGGAGATAGAAATCGATTTCGAGGGAAACAGGTTAACCTGGCACAAGCCTATCCTTTAACCTTACCATTTATCTACCTTTCACGGCCAAATCGACATTGTATACCGAGAAAAGTTTTGGATAAAGCAAAACGAGTGACTTCAGCGTATACGAGAGCTAGTTTACATTCGATTCTATTCGATAGTTTACTTCGATCGACAAAGTACCTATTGTTAAATAATTATGGGTAACAAAGAAAAGGATTTGTAAAAAATCAACGCAATTTCTCGATTTCAAACGGATAATAGCATGGTAATAAACGCGCAAATATCGAAGTTAAGCAGAATATGTATGAAGCTACAGAATGGAAGGTTGAACTTTATGGAGCATGTTCAAAACTCGAGAAATATTGACAGTCAAATATTAACTCTGAAGAAGGCCTTGCAAAGTAGCGGCCATAAATTACATAAAAAGCAGAACTTCCTTTCTCGGAAAATCAAGATGTCTCCTTGGATAAGCAAACAGGAATTTATGCGGCCAGAGAATGTCTGCGAAGAGGAGTAGGTACAAGAATCGACAAGGGAAACTATTTCAGCTTCTAGGAGTGAGGACGCTATATAGGTCACATGAATTATGTTTATCAATAAATAAGGACTAGGAGAGTTGCAGTAGAGTTGGACTCGGTAGGAAAGTATTGCATTCCACTGTTGGCTTATGAATGAATGATTAGACGTTTGGGTTCCTCCTATTAGTGAAGAGAAAACGGAACCCACGGAGAGGATGGCACGGCAGAAAATGGCACGACCGATTTTACCATATTTCCCTTTAAAATCGATTAAGCCATTTCTCAAATAAACATCGAGTTACACAGAATGTGTAAGAGATACACTCCGACACACTTGTCCCATATTTATTCCCCAGTGTTGAGACATCCGCTAGCTGCAAATCGCCTGAGAGCCCCCTTCTGCGTCTTCATTAAAAAGTCAGACCCAAATATATCGCTCCAACATCTTGGGAGTATGTATTTATCGAAGCTGCTTACCGCATCCGCCGAGGCGCTGTAATTCACGTTTGACTTGAAAGAGAGTCTGAGCGAAATGCATGGATGGAAGGGGGAATAATTTGCTCAGTAAGGGAATTCCAGTCCCTTAAAGACCGAAACGCCGTCCGAAAAAAACCCGCTGTAACGTTCGGTCGAATTAAGGGCATCTTCAGTTTACCTGCCCTCATTCTGATATTCATATTTTTATTTCCGTTTCGGGGTTAATTAATTTAACCGGATTTCTTACACCTTCCGCAGTCGCGTATTTAATCGTTTGGCCGAATTATCCTGCCTCCACCTAGGTGTGGCATCTTGGTTATCTGCGCAATTGGCACCTGGAAAGAGTCTTTGGCTGCTAATGATCGCATTTTATCCTCGCGGTCCGTGACCTTACGCTTCGATTTTGTTTTAAGAGAGTTTCCGGTGACTCTTCTTTGGTGGCGCCACTCACGGGGATCTATCACTCGCGGCCTCTGCTCCCCTCCGGTAAAATATTGAAATAAACGGTTAATTACCTTGCATACAGTGTAGGAACGGAGCATCTGCTGCCGTCGCCCTATGAATTAATGAATGTTTAACGGCGGATGATCCTGGCGCACGAGCCGGCGAAGTTAAGGATTTTATGCAGCGACGGCATTAGCTCCTCTAATCCCGCATCTGATGCTCGCAGCTAGAAGAGAGGTGAGGGACAATACGGAAAGTGCGTGCGTTTCCCTTGCCTTCTCCACGCTTCTCTCGCTTCGCAAAAAATGCCTTTTGAGAGACTGAATGTTTAAATTCGCACTTCGTAGTTTGTTTCCAGACGCCGGGAGACATAAGAAGCGAAAAACGCGTGCCTCGCATGCTAGATGAAGGAAAGTAAAGTCTGAGAGATTTTTCATTCGCGGTGGCTTAATTGGTAAAAGCAACATTGTGACAAGTGAGAGATTCGGATTCGTGTCGCAGATACGTCAGACTTTTCCTCTTTCGGTTATTTTTCCATACGGAGGTATTTCTTTGCACGTAAGACCTCTGGAGACATGATAATAATAGTGTCTCCATTCTGGTGAAATTTAGTCTAAAAATCTGAATCATAGATTTAAAGTTAAGCCTCCCTTTCCTTTTATCATAGTCAGAACTCATCAGAATGATAATTAATGTCATATCAAATGTTATCATGAAAAATCCCAAGGAAAAAAGGACTCGAAAAAAGTCTGGGGGCTAAGCTTCCCGGCCTGGAAAAAAGTTCTGGCCGAACAGCTTAGTTGGTTAAAGCCTTCTCCTGGATTGACCTTTTTCAAGTCCGTTCTTCCTGTGGATTTTTCCTGTGTGTATTCCTTTTGTTCAAATATACCCTTACCCTTTTCCTTATCATGAAATTTTTTTTGAATCTTGATTGGGACTTTAATTCCAAAGATATCGAAAATTTGTGTTAATTGAGAGTCCTTCGGTCTGTTAAAGGAAATCGTATAAAATTGGAGAGTCAGTTAAAGAAAAGCAAGAATGAAAAGCCTCGCTATTGTAGTGTATGGTACTCAAATTGATCGAAACCATAAAAGAATATTCTCGTTACGGCAAATTTTACATTCGATCATTTCGTTTATTATGGCAATTAAATTTTCTTCCGACGATAAGATCGTTATTCATCGTAACTCTTGGCATCTCTTCAAGCCGTTTATTCCCGATTTCTCGTTATAAATTTATTTTTATAGCATTAATTCCGTCCCTAGAAAGAGTTCAGCCGAGCATGGTGGAGTTTATAAAGGATAATATATGGTAGATGAGCAACATTTCATTTGTGAATTATAACGGTCGTGCCGATTTTAAATAACCCATGAAATGAATGGAAATATATATTATCGCTGATAATCAGGCTCGATTAGATATCTCAGAAAGCGATTATTATTATTATACTACTATACTATTATTATTAGGTCTGGTCTGTTTTTTGACTATAAAAGATGTGTTTGAAGTTTATTCCTATGGTTAAACCTAAGGCTTCAACTGTTAGAAGAGATACTTTTACCTATTCATATGTGTGATTGAAAGCTGTTTTCTCTCTACCCATTACCGTTGTAAAAGAGAAGATGGAAGCAAACACAGGAAAGAAATAGTGTTGAGGCAACATAACAAGAGAGTATCGTTATTAAAAGCATAGTACACAAAAAAGTTAATTTATGATATGTGACGTATAATTCGCAACTATGAATTTCACACAGTTGCATACAGGATTACTTTGACCTGAATACAAAACTAAAACCTGTTCATACTTTCATGAACCTTCTCATTTTGCTTCATTTTACATAAATCGTCCGCGTCGCAGATGACGTATCGCACCCAGGAAAGGCAATAACTAAAACACCCTCATTGAATGATTTCCAAGGCCCCAGTTGTTCGAACTAATGGAATACCCTTGTTCGTTACATAGCGCGTTTTTTCCTATTCCTCTACCCATCCCTCTATGCGAAGTATCTGCGGCATTTTTTTTGTCTCGGCTGCATTCACGGTAAGCGGAAGCCGAACCAACATCCATACACGGAATCTTATGTAAATTGTAGCGCGAAAGCTTTCAACCCGCGCGTCTGGGAATAGCGCCAGTTTCGCAACACTGGAAAAACATCCGTGGCTTCTTATGCCGACAGTGACATCCTCGCAGACAAAGGCGCCGTGTTTACTGCATCCACACCACCTCCTCTTCCATTATGATAAGTTAGGGTCGCCATGCGCAAGAAACCGGCCTCCCACCAGCAATAAAAACACGCCTCCGCAGCCAAAGAAGAGCACGCGCTCACGGATAAGCGCTTCGATGAAGTGTCGCATGTTGCGTACGCTGCGAGAAAATCTAACCACAGGCGACGTTTCTATGGAGACACTGGTTTCAGCATCGCGGCGCAGGAGACAAAAGTATAACCGCCTTTGGCTACAGATATTGCTCGCAACACGGGGGCGGGAACACAATGCAGCCGAGGATGATGCTACGCAAAACAAACGCCAATCGATTGGGACGAGCTCAAAAGGGACCGAATAAGCGCTAAGCTTCCTTGGGCTAACATGCCTCCACGGGTGCCAAGAACGACCTAAAAATAGGAAAAAGAGAAAGTAATCGCTCAAACATTCCCTTTTACCGCGGGAAAAAAACCGGGGCCGAGAAACTGCGAAAACATCCGTGGACGGATGCCTTTTATACATAAATTTTCCTTGTTTTCCCTCTGCCTAAAAAGAGGAGGGAATTTTAGCGAACGAAAGCTACAAGCTTGACATTATCTCCGATCTTAAATGGATTCGTTTTGCTAAATAAGAAAAACAGAGGGAAATTAAGGACTAGGTTCTGAAGGAAAGAGGCGAAAGGAATGGAATGGTAAAAAAATTAATATGAAAATGTCGGGTTTTCTTCGTCGGACTATGACTAATATCAAAATTACGAATTTATATTAGGTGCCCGTCTGAAATGGTAAATGTTAGCCGCACTCCCTAGGCGATGAATACTTAAACAAGGAAAAGCTCATGATGATGCGAGTGGTACTGAGAGTTCATATGCATAACTTCGTGATCTATCACTCTCAAAGGTGATCACAAAATATACATGGTATTTTTAGAAGAAAAATGTTTTGAATAAATGACAAACTTTTTTTGTATATACCTCGGAATGAATTTCCTGATTAATCACAACCAACAAGATATCCATCCGAATATCCTAAAAACTTCTTTTTATTTTTAACAATTTAATTTAATTTTGGCTCAAGTTGAGGTTACCTGAAAGAAGATAGATACATACCTTTAAATACCTATACTTACCTTGAATCCTATCAAAATTTGAACCTTTTTTTTAAGCAGAAATAATTTCAGAATGAAGATTTCCAATGATAAGGTAATGAATCAGAGTAAATTTCAATTAAACTGATATAATCAATAAATAATAAAATATTTTGTGACGTAAATCCTTTTTTTGACTTTTTTCCACAGTTTTAACAAAGTATGTAGTTTACGGTATTTGTTAAATACTATGATAGGTTAGCGATCCGAGATTGATTTGTCTAAGCACCTCTGATCGTTGTTTTGCTTCGTTCCCATGTGATGTTAAACATCAACTCCAGCCTTTACTTTCCCCTCATAACCTAAGCTAGGCCTTTCTCTTCCTTCCTGTCGTCATAAGCAGACTATCGTGCCTCAAAGTGAGCCCGATCAATTTCCTTCTTTCACCAAAGTTTTCCATAGTTTTCTCTCTTCGTTTACTCTCCAAAGGACGTCTTCATTAGCTACTCGGTCTATCCATTCCTTTCATCATTCTTCTGTAACACCTCTTATCCGTTGCTTCTTATCTTCTCCATCCGTGCTCTTTTGTTAAAAGCCATCGCTTTGGTGTGGTTTTTATGTATTTTGAGATTTATTTAACTTATCCTTACCCTTTTCTGTCATGTTCTTGTCAAGTATTTTATAGTAGAATGGGTGTATCGTCTGCAACCCGCAACGTGTTTGTTGTTTCTATTCTCTTATTTCTATCTCACATGTTGTCTTTTTTGATTTCGTGTATTGATTATTTATTTATAGCATTTACGTATTTGATTTGTGAGAAATTCAGAATTTATAAGTACACTCAATGAAACCGTAAAGTAGAGACGTTACGAATTGATGTTAACTCAACATTTTCTCGCAAAAAAATATGGTGACTAGTCTGACGAGACTGAGTGGAGCATTCATCTGGAAAGAGGAAGATCTGGGCTAGTGTTCCAGTCGCGGTAGACTTTTTTACTTTCTTTAAACCCATGGATTTTTTTACCGTTTATTACATCCTACAAGCCAGACGGAGTATATTACTTTCAGCAGTCGTATGATAAAAAGATTATATTTAAAACAAACGACTATATAGATCAAACCAAATAAATGAATATATCAATAGGTATCAAACCTATTAATAACTACTAATAATTCATTTCTTATCCAACAAAATGCCAACCAGCTAATGATATCATCTGAAAAGGAATCTGCCGATAAGAGACCTACAAGCTTCCTTTAAATTAGCGCATAAGGTTTCGCTGAGAGAGCAGCTGTCATATCCCATCTACAGGTGGCAATGCCGTAATATCAGACCGTCGCTTAGCAGTTATTCCATTATCCGTGTTGGAGCACTGGTTACAACTCTTTTATTTCCACCCTTCCCACCTGTTTCACCCTTCTCGTCCAAAATGTATTCCCAATCTGCAGACCAGGAAATTAAACATTTCCGTGCCCTGCTTCATTTTCGGTGCCGTGCGGGATAAAAATCGACCGGTCTGCGTATCGACTGATCGAATGCAGCATATAAACGGCGCGATATAAAAAAAGGAAACGTTCTCGGTCACAGGTACGGGGATAGTTTTCGTGAACTTTCTCAATCTCCGTCGTCACGGAAGGGGCCTTCCTTCGCGTGTTTACTCACCAGTCTTGCGAGAGAGATAACTTCGCTCCTCCCCTGCTGATCTTCCTCGCTATCAATCGACTTTTTTCCTCGCTCTCCTTGGAACCGATGTCCGCCACTTGTCCTCAATCAACTTGTAATGCTTCCCCTTACAAACACTCCCCATCTATCAAGGTTCCCA
This sequence comes from Pachydiplax longipennis, assembly GCA_036926295.1. NCBI lineage: Eukaryota > Metazoa > Arthropoda > Insecta > Odonata > Libellulidae > Pachydiplax > Pachydiplax longipennis. The sequence continues at coordinate 28,515,488 of JAVFKF010000012.1, forward strand.
CCCGTTCTCCAGTCATCCCCGCACAAGTGGGTCTTGGTTTCTTATTTTTGGATACCCCTATCCTCTTCAGGAGAACGTTTTTCGGATTTATCCTTGAGGAATCTCACGGCGGTCATTAGGGGGAATTTGGGATGAAACTAGATGGGTGATTACGAGCATTAGGATTATGAATTCTCTTTTTGGGAAACCCTGTATAAATCAATCCGGGGTGTGGATCAATCGGGGTGGGTCAAACAGAGCGGAATGAGGAAGGTACGATATTGAAACACTATAAAAACCATATTTCACGCTTATACAAGAAGTGAAAAATTGTGACTTGGTCGGGACTCGAACCCGGGTCTCCCACTTTCCGGGCAGGTATTCTATCCATTAAATTACCGAGTCACGCAGTCTCACTTCTGTAAACGGGGGCTTATAAGGGCAAGGTAACCTGCCCGGAAAGTGGGAGACCCGGGTTCGAGTCCCGGCCAAGTCAAAATTTTTCACTTCTTGTATAACCTTGGGTTAGTCGCACAACTTAATGTGCAAAGTAAAAATTACATTTCCATCGTTTGCATATTTCACGCATTAACCAGAACAAGTAGATCAGTTTTCATACTTGGGCAGCCTTCTTTCCAAGGATGGCAGATGTTCGACAGAAATTAGAAAAAGGATAGCATTAGCGAAAGAAGCATTCATGAAGCGAAGGGAACTGATGACTAAGGGACTTGATAAAGGAATCAGGAAAAGATTGGTAAAATCCTTGGTGTGGAGTGTAATGCTGTACGGGTGTGAAACGTGGACGTTAAGAAAAGAGGATGTCAAAAGATTGGAGGCTTTTGAAATGTGAGTATGGCATAGAATGGAGAAAGTAGGTTGGGTCGATAGAAAAACGAACGAGGAGGTTCTAGAGATGGTTGGGGAGAAAAGAGTAATGATTGAGGTAATTAAAAATAGACAAAAGAAATGGGTGGGTCAAATATTGAGAGGAGAGGGATTATTGAAGAAAGCGATCGAGGGAAGAATGCTAATGAAAAGACAGGGGAAGACAAAGACAGAGGTTGTTTGACGAATTAAGGGGTGGGATAAGTTACCGGGAATTGAACGTGAGGGAATTAAAATAGGGAATGAGGGGGCACATGAACCTACCGAAAGGTAGAACACTTTATATATATTTCACGCATTCACGAAGTACCCATAACGCATGCGCTAGGTAATCTGAAGGACCTCCGATGAGAAAATAAGAATTGAATCTGGAAAAATTTGGTTCCGAACATGGTTTTGCAACGGTATCTCTGGGTACCGCTCCGTGAGTAACCCAAATATCGTAGAGATGCCACTTTCGTCGATCATGATATTTTCTCACGCCAACGGTTATCTTTGATTGACAAATCAATTATGAATATCGTGGAAATGTATTAACGTTGTAAGCTATTTTTTCCCACCTTTGCAAGAGCACCAGCGCTGCTTCAAAAGCTTTCCGGAGAACTTTCAAACCTGACCACACAATATGATAATGTATGGTAAAATCATAATCCCATGCAAATTAAGTTCGTATATTTTATTAATGGCTACGGAACGATACCAAAAACCAATATTTCATTTCGGAGTCGACCCGAACCTGAATTTCGTATTTTTAGTGATCCGGAATGGAAATCACAGCGAGTAAAATACGATTGGAAGCTCTCGCTTTTATTGTAAAATTGATGCAATATGAAAACATATTGCGTCAAAGTTACCTGAAAGCGCCACTGAAAATTTATGGAGCGAAGGAAAATTACAATTGACGAAATTTCCCTACTTCAAAATATTTTAGATGAAATTTATTGTGATTAGTATTCAGCCCGATGCTCGGTTGGAACCTCATCTTCAACCATTAGCTACAAGGAGATAGGGGAGAGAAATGAAGCTTACTAGACGAGTATTGAGGTAGTTCGTTCCTAGAATGTCATAAGCAGAACAAGTTCATGTGACTATACGAGTACTACTTCCATAGCATTTCATAAGAGGTGATGAATGCTATTATTCGGCATAATTTTCCTAATTAGGTTTATGTCTTCACAGCTATGAATAATTCTGATAAAAAGAAAATGAGAGACACGTTTTCTCTATCCCATCCCAAAATAGAAATGAAAAACATTTCACTCGTCGAGATACGGTAGCAGAACCAAGACCAATGCAATGAAGTCAAAATAATTATCAAACAACAAATTTCTTTTCCGATGAAAATATATCTACTGATAGATTTGGGATTATGTTGGAGTGTGATTCTAATCTTATAATCAATCCATCTTTTATAATTTTATCTTTCCTTCTTGGAAAGCTGTATTTGTAGCTATTAAATTCATAACGGCAATGTTATATTTATTTGCAAACCTTTATTCAATGAGTAGCGGTACCAACGAATATCATCTTTAAATTCATTCGTTTCCATTAGAATCGAGCCTATAGAGAATAGTACTTACTCTATCCCACATCTAGTTGTAAGCCTATGATTGATCGTGATATGTGTCTGAGTCACCTCTAATAAATGTCGGTTTACAAACTCGGAGTGTTATGCTTTATGAAATGAAAATGACTCGAACATTGCGTTGCACTTTTAAATTTCGGTGAATAACTCAATAGTCGCGACCCGTAAGCATCGGAGATCAATATCCACCGAAATAAATAGAGCAATAACATTTAGCTATGGCATTGGATATAGGAATGGTTTCCCGGTTCTTCTTGTTCACCTTCTACTATATATGTAACTTTTCGTTGCGCATTCCCGCAGCCGAAATAAATTATATTCCTCTGATCCTCTTGGAATGGCCCATCCCCTTTTCCTCTTCCATATCCGCGGATTTGCCCCTCGCAAATCGCCTCTTTTTTCGACGCCCGCTCAACATACGCCCTCTTCCGTTACGCCAATCTCCGTTCACCTTTTGTACGTATCACCCCAACCCTCCAGGACTGAAACTCTTTTTTCGATTACGGTTTCCAAAATAATTTTTTAGCATAAATTATAATTTAAGGATTTTAACAAATTCCGTATTAAGTACGTGATTTACTGGAGAATGGTTAGGGAATATTAGCTACTATCCAAATATTCCCGTAATATGTTATAATAGAAGTATTATAAAATCATATCTGTACTTAACAGATCAATATAATTGCTTCCTCTTAATTTAATTATTTTTATAGTGGAACTTTACCAGCAGTAGCTCTAAATTCAAGTCAATTGGTTCTAGTTATTATTGTTAATCCTAATCAAATTAACATGTTTAAAAAAATATATTCTAATTTTACGTAACCTTATCTCATTTTTCTGTTACACATGCGAGCGTTGCTTCTGATGGTTTACTTCGAGGGGTTGAAGATTTTCACTTAATCGTTTACTCAAGTGTGTTAACCTTAGTATAATACGGGCTTATCTATATCTACCGAAGTTACAGTGAATCTCCAATCCTAGATTATCAGCTGTGCGACGCAGTTATGAGTGATACTAGATGGCAGAAGTATAAATCAAAAATCTTCTAAACGCCGCGCAGCAGATGTCAGGAACTGCTTTCGAAGATAATTTCGACGTCCAATATGTTAGCATGGCGTTTCATGATAACCAATATTTGAGCGATTTGGCGTCAACCTCGAAATGTACCTAAGCACACCATTAGATGTATGTTTCTTTTTAATACTACAGGAAATTGATTTCCTATATGCTTGACATCCACAGCAGAGAAGGCTGAAATTTATTGCTATCATAACTTCTTCGGAGGAAATGTTTAAGATCAAATATTTTCCTGGAGAGTTGCATTATAAATGAGGAATTCGGAAGCTTTCTAAACCTTAAATTTATTCTTTCAGCGATTAACGATTACCGTTTCTATCTGTTGATCACTTTCGTAATTTAATACTATCTATTAAATTAAGAACTTGAATTCATATTCAACTTTCAACGTCAAATAATGTTTTGATATATTTTGTATCTGTCAATGACTTTTGTAATTTTTATTATCCTCTATATATTTCTCTTTATTTATATCGCTATTTACTACACCTTTTGCACATTTTTCAAACTCCTCTTCTCTCTGCGGGTGTTTCCCTACAGTAGCAATATTTCTTTTTTGTGGACAGAAATATCAATATCTTTTCTCCACGAAACCTTTTTCTATTCTTTAAATCAAAAAATCTGTATTTATTATATTTTTCATTTATATTTAATTTTTGAATCGATTTTATAATGCTTTTGTTGTACACACAATTTGGCAAGGGTTAAATGGAAGGTGGAATTTGATAGTCCCGATTTCGCCCAATGAAGGCGTTGTTGTAATATTATGTATTATAATGTTTGCATTATATTAGTTGGTCTATATATGGTAACTCTCCCGTCTCTTTTTGTTAATTTTTCTAGCTCCCGGATAGCCCAGTAAGCAGCGCTTTCAAATTTAGTAGTCCTTGGTTCAATTCCCGGTATACGAAATGACCATTATTGTTGGAGCATTTTTTTAAATACTAATACCAGATTTGCTACCATTGCATTCATCAAGGTATTATAGATTCATTCCTCGATAACCTGTAGTGTGCTATTTTCAATAATTTGACACTCATTTTTTTATGGCATCCATCGTGTAATACATTTCCCTTACCAATTTCTCGCACTTTTTCCACTTCCCTACCTCGTACGCACATTTTCTATCTAATCGGCGCTTGATACCAACAAATTCGTTATTTTAAAGGTCATAATAGAGAGATGCCTTTGCAGCTCTCCTTTAGGAAATGGAGACAGGCTCTCCTTCTCTCCCTTCTCAATTCATCCACCTCTTCCTCAAAGTTGCTCCTAAGATACCCTTCCTTAAGGCCTCCATCATTAATGCTTGTCTCGGTAATCTTTTCCTCTTACGTCCTCGTTACTTGCCTCACTTATCTCCCCCTTCCATATTTCTTCATTCTTGATATCTTCCTTCGGTTTCTCTCTCCTTACACTCGAATTATTCGCATTTCGTTACTCATATTTCTTTTCTCCTTCGCGAACATCAAGGACTTTTCACTCTAAACGCCTTCGTCCATCAAATTAATCCCCCGAGGATTCTTTTATTCCATTATCCCCATCCGTACGAGCTAATTGTCGAGCACTTAGCTTCCGCAAAATAATAATAATTAATTCCCTTTTTGCGCGGCAGTTACCTTGCTGAGCGCGCATTTTTCTGCGATGTACTGCATTAGTCCTGGTGCCTTGGAAGGAGATGAAAAATTAATAACCTCCGTGCCTGCGTTTCCCAAGAATTATAAGGGATAACATGCTCCAGCTGCCGGCAAGAACTTGGAGGCTCTAAGTCTGCCGTAACCGCTCTTAACCACTTTTCGGAATCAACATAGTCTTTTCTAAATTGGCGAACGTCGCCATTGTGATGATTTTGTAAGCGGGAAAATGCATTAGGGCGGAAATTTCTGATGTCAATTCTCCAATTACACGGCGAACAATTATTCCCCCGACGACACTATGAAGTTACTTGCGGAAGAGTAATCCCCTTAAATTGACTCCATCGCGAAGTTAATTCGAGATGAAGGAAGATTAACATTAGGTGATGGTGGAAAGATGCACTTCAATGATCAAAGAGGACGCCTTTTGTGGAGGGAAATACATATAGAGAGGTTTATTACCTTATTTCAAAGCATCCAAAACTTCGTAATAACAGCATTGGATTAATAGTTAGTTCTTTTCCGGTTTCAAAGATATTAAATTCGCTGAAGTAATTCCATCCACCATAATGGAGTGTCAGGGATCCTCCATGGCTGATAGTCAGCAAAAACATCGAAGGGTTCCGTGATCAATATCAAAAATAGCTTAAAATCTATAACAATGATTCCCAAAATGGGCTGTTATGCCCCCTAGGGACTCTGGACTAATCCTGGAGGCGGTTGAAGTAAAAGAATTTGATTTAATTACCTCTCATATTTATTTCAATTGAATTTTATTGAGTTATAGAAAGCGACAAAAATATCCTTTAGTGATTAAGTTGATGATTTTATTATTGACGTTTTTATTAATCTAGAGATAAACCTTACAGATAATTGTTTTCAATGATGATGGTTAGGGGGAAGTAGCATGAAAACATTAAGAAACCCTTGTCTATAATATTTATAAAGTCTAACAAAAATGCCCTAAATGTACGTAATGCATTCCTAGAATACAATCCCGACAACTTCATCTTCAAACCGCCTATCTTGTACTTGGAGTTTGACTTTTTGGATGAATGAATAATAACCTTGCTATTTTCTTTGATTTTTGTATCCAGCACATTGGTCAAGTATTGTAAATTAAACAATTTTCTTTATAAATTTGTAATTTATTATCATCATGTAATAGTGATAGTAGTGAAATTCAAATTATAACACAATATGCATTATAAATATTTCACCCCCTGCCACACGCCGAAAGGCGGCTTACAGGGTATTCATGTAGATGTAGATAAAGCGTAAAACTTACGAGTTATGCAAAAGAGAAAAATAGTAATGAAGGGTTTATAGCCTAGTAAATTCTCAACAGTAGAAGATCAAATCTTTTATGACATATCGGCAGTTAACTAAATATTCTTAGTCCACATGAATTAAGGTAAAGAGTTACATTAAAGAAGGAATAATACAGGGCTCTGCATTTTCTCTCAGTTTCAACGCCTTTCATAACGAAATCGCAATAATGCTTCATTCCCGCGTAATTTACGAATCAATGAGAAATTAAAAACCAAAAATTAATACATTGCGGAGATAATCCTCCAAAAAGGAGCAGCGGCGTTTTGCAGCTGCGAGAGGATTCAAAATGTTCTCCCCCATTTCATACCTAATCCCATTCCCTCAATATAATTCCACGTACAGGAAGAATTCAATTTTCGGTAATGAACACTGCCCCATATATTTTCACGATACTCTCCCATTCCGAGCCGCGCAACTCAAATATTCAAACGAGCTTGTTTTTGCGGGTTTAGAATAAACCTCGTCTCCTTTAATGCACCCAATATAGCTTCGTAATAAACGTTTCGCCCGCTCCATCATTATGTTGCGGATGTTTTTTAAAAATCTATTCATCACCCACCCCTCTCCAATTTCCTTCCCACCTGATAGGCCTTTTTAAACTGCCCCTCCTTTTCCTTCCATTATCGTCCCATCTCCTTTGCATCGATTCTTCCTCATTGTATCCCCTCTATTTTCTATTCGCGCCCCTCGAGCATTAGCTTCACCCTCCATTCTCCAATTAACCACCAATCTCTCCTCCAACCTTTTAATTCCACCCCCTCTGTCCACTTATCGACCTCCTTCCCCATAGACCGCAATCTCCCCTTTTATCACGGCCCCTTTCGCTTTCTGCCTTCGCCTATGCATAAAAAACCGTTTTCCCTTCCCTCCTTTTTTCATCCCACCTGGCATCGCAGTGCTGTCTTTTTTCCCTTGCTTTCTTAATACCTCTTCTCTTTAACTCTCGAAAGACTCCTGCGTCCCACACGCATCTCTCTTCTTAGCAGAATCTCTTTTTCCCTAATGCCGTAATACTTCTCCCTTCTTCCCTCTTTCTCTCTCTCTCTTTCTCTAGTCCTGACCTCTCCCCTTCCATCGCGTGATTCCTCGCCCCCTTGTCATTTTCTTTCTCCCCTATCTCTCCGCTCCCTCCTCTAACTCTTCCAGAGCCACGGATTCTTTTTCCAGCTCGCTTTCTTGCCTTTTGCATCTATCTTGTTTTCTTCGCCGTCTCTCTCCTATGGCGTTCTTCTCTCACGTCTGTCTGTCTTCTTGTCAAGTTGCGGGAGTACCGCGTGCCGTCTCGTATTTATTTTATGCGCCGAGTGTCCTCTCGCACATCTCTAACACGATCCTCTCACCTCTTTCGCCTTCGTCTTTCTCTGCCCGTTCTCTTTCACTTTCCTCCTCTCGCGAATGTGAATTGTTCAGGAGGTAATGGTTTTATATGGCAATCTTCTATCCTCGCAACGGTGTTATCTAAGGAAATGGCAAGGAAGGTATACGCCCGACATTCCCCTACTCGCTGCCTCAACCAGATCGACAGCTTACTTAAATTAAATAAAAAGAGGCGAATAGACTAGTGTCTGGGTTGTCTCTAAACGTCTTATTTCTGTCACGTCTTTCCCAGGGTCTTACGATAAAGAGCTGTTTGATGATTGTGCACCCCCCATGCGACATTTGTGATGCTTGTATTCTAGTACTGATTGGAATTCCGTCTTTCCTACTATTAGCAGTTGATTCTGTAAAAAAGTGAAGATGCACCAAGTAAGTAGAATTCCTTACATTTATTTTTCACTGCTACTCCGGGATGTTATCAATTCAGTATTAACCTCATCTTGAGTTTCTCAATCCATATTTAATATTTTAAGCAGCTTATTTAATAAAATCCCTAAAATTTCTCCTTTTATCTAGCAAACTGATACCAGTTTAGAATTCAACGGCTTGAACGTTTATATTCCAAGACACCCATCTAAGCAATTAATATATATACAAATGTACTATCAACACATCTTCCAAGATGGAGGTATACGAAAGAGGAGCGGCAAAGTAAAATACTGTTCCGGTTACCTGTTGATAAATATTGCTGGAGCATTGTGAGGAAACAATCCCTTGGCTTGCAGGCTATAATTTATGTACGCCAAAGCTTTTATCATGAACTATTCCTCTCATCCCACGCTCTTGGTAATAATTACCAGTATATTTACAAACATTCAATGTTATGTTCAATAACAACGCCCTGGTTGCCACTGTTTATAACATTGAAAGTTACTAATGAAGGTGTTTTTTTAGGTGAATTGCGAGAAGATATTGTAGAACACCGCCGTTGCATGCTTCTGCAACTGTAGTATTCTCCATAAATCACATGTTAAAAGAGAAATATTTCATGTAATATATTATTAAATTTTAAAAATTTTAATAAAATCTATTTCCCATTATTACCGATTTAATTTTCTCACATTTACCATGAATAAATATACGATATATATGGTATTTATGATTCAGCAAATTTACGATTAATAAGATATAATAGAATGAAATAATCCCTAAGATTCTGTTTTATCTCACCAAGTTCCAATGGATGCTTAATATGGAAGTTTCCAATTTTTTCTCTCCATTGTTTATATTGGAATATAAAACCAGGCTTATTCCCTCCCTTTTTGTCTAAAATCTATTCACTTAAATTTTCTCGGCAATATTTTTGCTTACGGTTTTTCTCTTGAAAGTTTTAGCTTGAATACCTTTAAACCTGAATGACGCATCAGTTGGTGGTGATATTGATTGCGTCGAATATTTGGTCAATACTGAATCATATTTAATTATTTATCGTTAAATTTAATCTTTTCTCTTTATTTATTCCATTTAATTTTATGCATACTCAAATTCGGCTTGATATTACCCATTATCTAAGGCCATTATCTTAATTCCCGAACTTTTGCTGAGTAACTATTAAAATAATTATCAGAAATTAAAGATTTGGAAGATTTATGGTGCCCAGAATTTTAAAAGGAAATCCAATTTATGAACACATTACCTAACTGCTGATTTAATGTTTTACAATACGATAATATCGATCAATTTAAATGCTGCAATCCTTTCTGATTGACCTTTTCTCTTTCATTCATTAATCTCTAAATTTAGAATTGAGAAGTCGATATTTATGTCAGTTGGGGCAGACAGTCTCCGATATATTTCCCCTGCTGAAACAGACAGTTGATTAGGTAGCAGTGGCAAAGTTATTAATATTATTTCAATCCCAGTTTCCAACTTTAAAGAGTAAAAAAATAAAAATTCTATAATCACCAGTGAAATTATATAAAGCCCATCTATTCTATTAATATTGTTATATTCAATTTAATATACCTCCAACAGTGTAATTGGTCTCTCGATAATGATAATTTTGTCATCCATATTTTTTGATTTGTATTTAATCTAATTTCGAAATGAAACTCTTTTGAATATAAACTACTTTTATCGAATTCCCAAGAGCACCTCAATTTCGATGCTACTAGATGGAACTTCTGCGATTTTCATTATGAATATTTCATCTTCCTCAACATGTTGCTTGTGGGCGCTACACATGTTGCGTCCACAGTGTGATAAAATTTCATACAACCAACATTTCTAGGAAAATTGATAAAGATTCATAGTATCGGTCTATATCAGTACCCTTAAAGGGATTTGAAGAATTTCGAAATATCTTATATTTTTATATACTATTTCATAAATTATAGATTTGGATACGTTAAAGGGAATTTCTTTGAATCATTTGGAAATATTTTAACTCTTGTTAGTCTCCATGAAACATTTACTATCGTGGTCGTATTATGTTTCTATGTTGTTAAAAAAGCATCGACAGCTGAGGTTTTGGTATTACCAACCTTCTAGGAAATACTCAAAGCGCATTTCTATCATCTTCATGGGCAGAATGCTAAAATAACTGGAACCGGTCCTAAAGGGCAAGTATGGAATCTTGAGAATAACCTCTTTTGGAGCTTTGTAAGCCTCCAATTCAGTGAAAACAGTGTTCCAATATTTTCCTCCTTAATAAGAAATTAGAGCCTAATAACTTTTTCTATTGTAATGACACGTCATATATTTCATTCTGAAAAGCATCCACCGTAGAAAATTTTATATCTACAGTATTTCTTTCCCATAGCTCTCAGGCAATTGAATTAAACAGAATTTCATTGTGATGGAAAAACGAGTTAGAGAGAAGTAACGGTTAAACGGCTATGAGAAACATAATCACGTGTTGAAACCGTTACGTTCACACTTACAAATTGTTATTTATACATCAGATAAATGTGGAAAAGATAGATTTCATTAATCATTTATAATGAATTAATAGGCTAATCTAATGCCTATTACGCGAGGGTCAATATTTCGGCAATTAGGTGGCCAACGAGCGATAAACACGGATTGGTTAATTGGAAAACGACGAGAGGCCGCTTCACTGCTCTATTAATACTTCATTGAGTGCGTTTTACATGAGGAATTGATTGATTCAGTTAAAGATTATTGCATTTATTCTCGCATTACTTATGAGTTTGTATAAAGAGATTTATGACGAAGGTATCGCTCACTGTTCGTATATCATGTTTGCCGTGTTTATCATGTATACTGAATTCTAATATTTTTTAGAATCCATCTTCTTTTTTCTGGCCAAATGAAATTATCAAAACTACATTCCGGTTCCTCTTTATCGTTTTAGCCATTGAAATTCAACTGTATTACCTACTAACTCCTTCATTTAATTTTGTCTCGCCTTTCACTTGGGTTTTACGTTCCATTTTCAAATTATTGTAGTTAGATGATTCTTTGCATTCGCACCATGCATACTTTCTATTTATTGGTGTCATGATGTTTGTTTAAATTTTATTCTTGTGTATGTAATTTTGGATCTCAACACCGTGTAGAAATTAGGAAGGAATATTTTTTGAGAAAGTATGCAACCATTCATGGGCGAATTTAAAACTGATTCTAAGAAAATATTTAAGGATTAAAACACAATGTGAGGGGCTTAAGTTTACTTTCCTTCCTTCCTTAAATATTCTCAATCGTCTATTCCTTGTTGTTAACAATAACTTCAAAGAATTAAGTATTTTCTGGATTAAGCAAGGGAAAGAGTCAAAGATGACTTTACATATAAAAGTGTGCAGCTAGAAAAATTCCCACGAAGAAACGGACCTAAAACTGAGGAGTGGGACTCGAAGCTAGATCTCTCAATTGCCGTTAGATTGTTATAACAAACTTGCTTTAGAGCACCCGACTGTCAATCGAGAGATTCGTATTCGAGTTCCGGCCTGTCAGACATTTTGTGTCCGTTTCTCCTAGGGGATTACCTACTGCGCTGCAAGATATTTAATAATAGTGATAAATTTTCTGATGGCAATTTTCTGTATTCATTGAAGTTGAGATTATAAATTTTCCCTAATAGTGATATTCTCACTGCATTGATTACTCCCCCCTTATTTGAAAGACAATACGTGCAACCCCTTGGCGTGCACCTGTTACAGATCCCCATTTCTCCGCGATCGATATTCCTCTTCTTCTCCTTTTCTCTTCTTCTCTCCTCTTTGCTCTGCCCTTCGTTCCCTGCATTTCCATCTAATCCCTCTTCTACGAGTGGGGAGGAGCATAACCATACACAAGCGTCTTGGGCCAACTCCGGCCATATTCCACACTGCTGAGTTGAATATAGCATTCTAAATGCACATCAAGCTATTCTCGAATGCGGCCGTTGTTTTTATCGCCTTAATCATGATTAACCCTGTTTTCATCACCGAATTCATTTTTGCCGTCATATTCATAACCATCTCCCTGCGTTGCCAACTTCTTCCCCTTCTGCAAACGAGCTCAGGTTGTCCACAGCCACTGGGGCTTTTGCCTCATTCTCATCACTTTTCTCTCTGCATCCTCGCGTCGTCGGAACCATTATTCTTATATTTAAAGCCGCGTCTCTCACCTTCCGCTAAGCCCCCCGAAAAACCCTGCCGTCTTAGACTTTGACTTGCTGGCACCCCTTAAAACCTTCCTCCCTTTAAGCATCTCCCGGATCTCGGTCGGACCTTTAAGGAAGGCCCTAACGCCGACGAGGCCTTAAAACAGATTTGGGAAAATGAAAAGCATGCGTTACCACCTCGAATGGGAATACATGGCCCAGGAGTGGGCGCGTTGGGAGTTGCGAAGGGATGAGGAGAAGGCCATAGGAAAGAAGGGTACGGATCGTTGGGTTCTCTAGGTTTTATGGCGGCGATCCGAATTAGGGTCGCTTAGCTGTATGGCACCCTTTGAATGATACAGTGCGAGAAGTGGATTCTCCAGGGGAAGAGTTGTGCGCTTCGTAAGACTCCTTCCCCAAATGGTCCTTTTTCAACTAAATCGAGAACGTGCGATTCAATCAATCCAGCGCACCTCAGATTTCATAGCGTAGCAGCTTACCTCAGCTACTTTGGTTGAATATTCGCCCTTTACAACTTTCCTTCATTTCGGCGTAGTCGAGGGATTTTAAGAATAAGGCTTATCGTTGTCATAACCAATATTCTTCATATACTTGATGTAGTACTTACGATCGACCCATTTTACACTTGAAACGTAAATTTTCCATGTAAGATACAGGCTTTTAGTATAACGTAGTTGTAGTTTCTAAACTGCCTTGACAGCTGGAGTGATTTCGAAAGTTAACCCCCATTCGGAATCGAACCTGGGACGGCTTTCACGAAAGTCGAATACGTTTCCCACTTCTAGAGACCATTTTAGAGTAATGTTTCTTAGTTTTTCTGCTTATTCTCTCCCTCAGTTGGTGTACTCCTGTGGAGATTAAGTTTAGCCTGAGTTCTCCTTATGTATCCTTAAGTTCTCTAACTTTATTTTATCTTTATGATGCATAATAATAAAGTAGTAGAATAATATGATGGGGCAGACGGCAGAAGGGACTGACTAATATGAACGTTACTGAATGAAGACGTTAATTAATGGATTTTCTAAGCCTTCACCCATCGGAAACCGTTTCACGGTCTCATGCTTAAGATTATGGATCCTTTAAAGCCAATTGACTCCTTATCTTTTCTATTATTCAATTACAGCGTTTGTTATTCTATGCAAATCCCGAGAGCTCCAACGCAGCCTTAAATCAATAGCTTTGGTATTGAGATCTTCCATACTAAAATGAAGTACAGTGATGTAAATGTGAAATGAAGTACAGTGTACGGCAAGTTTACAGTGAGAACATACGAGAGCAGTGATATAAATTGCCTAGACTTCGAAGATAAAGCAGCATAAATATGTTAAAAAACAGAATTATGACAAATTTAGAATGAAAATTTTCAAATTTGTGATTTTGCACGAATGCAGAATCAAGTGCTACGCTTCATTTAATCGTCCACTACCGCTATTTAAGATTCTCTTCATGGATTTATCAACGGTTCAGATTGGATTTGGCTCTTTGATTATCTTGTAATACATACAAGATTGAAATAAATGATGATTTTCATCTGTATAACTTCTCTTTACAAATACTACTTTTTTTATCTATGAATCTGAATATTTTGATATGGATATCTGATGTTAGTCACTTACAGAACAGAATATTTACCGTGGAAGATACTCTTCCATTTCCATATTTCTCAGAGTGCGCGTTTGCGGAAGATTATGACGAAAACATCACTTCTATTTCGTTTATAATATAGGATTACTTGCGCCAAATCAAAAGAGATCTCTCTCCTAAATTTAAGTAAAACTTTCATCGACACCACGGCTCATTGCGGACTTCGATCGACTGGTCCGTGAGACACTTCAGTCAATAAATTACCCTCCACCGTCGTCATCAGCGATTCCAGTCACTACGACTTTCCGGCACAGTAAGATGGGAAGGCATAGCCAATGGGCATTGACATTGAAGGGGAGAGAGAGGAACTGTCGCCAAAATCGGAAATTCAGTCGAATGATGTCACGCAGACCATCGGAACATCGGAGCTTTGTGGCCCAGAGGCTGCACACAAAGAGTAATGAAGATGAGACGAGAAATGGAAACGAGAAGGAGAAGGTGGTCTTAAAGGAGAAGGAATTAAGGGTGCGGAATTAGTTGGGTGGAAAAAGGACCGGGAGGGGAGGCCGCGGGGGATTATGGGACGAGGGAGACGAAAGGTGATGCATTTGTGCTCGCCGCCCGCTTTCGGCGCTTTCATCAGTTTTACTCCGCAGGAAAAAAAAGCCTTTCAATTGTGATCCCACGGACACAACGTTAATACTCTTAGGGCGGATCGATCGCCTTTCGGTGGGAGATAAAATTGCGAGTTATTTGTGCTCTTATGAGGTGCGGCGTAATGTCTGCAAAGTGCGCGGTCGAAAAAAGGACAGCGAGATGGACGAGGGAATCGATATCTTTTATTCTCGGCTTTCTAGAGAAATATTCCTTCCCTTTCTTTCAAACGCGAGTGGTACCTCTCTTGAGCTTTAAAGAGAAAAGGACAGAAAACAGTCCGACGTTTGGCTTACGGAGGATTTGGAGAATTTGTGACTGCAATCTTGAAGAAACGGAATGAAATAATTGTCATTAACGGAATATTTTTAATTATTAAAAATATAAAAAAATAATAATTATTATATCGAAAATATCGCTAAAATATGGAAAATTAATTTTAAAGCCTCAACCGTCTTTTTTATGTAAACAGTAGCAAAATGGCGTCCATGGAAAAATGTAGTTTTTAAACCATTACTATGGTTAACTCGACCATAACGAAATTAGTAGTTTAATTATGAATGTGTTCGTGATCATATTATCTAAATAAATAATTCTTACAGTTATATCTTAACAAATTATTTGGTTTGCTATTTTTTCTTGATTTTGATCTCACATGCTTTTTTTGTTAATACTACTCCCTTGGCAACAAAAATTTTCAACCTGATTCAAGGTACTGTTTTCTATTTTCATATCAGTTTTGACGTTTTCTTTCTCGTTTCTATTACCAGTTTTTCGGTCATCCTGTTTATTTTTAATTGGAACTCTTTTAAGTACTTTGACAGTATTTTGAACATCTTATTAATATGCTTTTCAAAGTTTGAAATCATTGTTATATCATCATAAAGAAGATACAGTTAATAATTATTCCATTCACTTCGATACTTTTAGCATTTTGTTCCATTCTTTTAACTTCTTCCTCGATGAATAAATTAAGTAGGTAACTTGATCTATATACTAACATTTCATATTAATCTAATATATAGGAAATAAATCGATTTATTATCAACAGTTATTGATAAATAATAATAAATCGATTTATCTTCAGCATTTATCTCACATTGTCCTATGACTAGATGATGGTTATGTAACGACTAAACCAGTTATTCTAATACAATTCTTTGGAATATTGGATATCCAATCGTATCTCTTTTGATAAATTTTCTGAGAGCTGACCTTTGCTAATAGCAAGCCATTTCCAAACTACGCCCATACCTCCAGTAATGTATTTCTGTCATCTTCGAGGTTTTGTTATAGAGGCATATATATTTTAGGGACTGATGCGTTTCGGCTGTACCAGCAATTCTGAGAATAAATATCATACTGAAAGGTAAGCGTAAGCTACCATTCGGACGTTGTTTTGCGGTTTCCATGTGACCCAGTTAAATATTTGAACTCTGCAATTTACTGATTGTGATTGAGTATACCGTAGCGTTTGAAATATTTGCCTTTCGTTCAGGTGTATCCGACGATAAACTCATTGCTTTTGTTTCGAAAATAGCCGCAAAGAAGTTTTACGTGTATCATATGTTTTCGTCTGTGGTTATATTTAGACAATGAATGAAAGGCTGTTTGTAGTTTTCGAGAGAATAACAACAGGATTCGAGAGAGGTTTCGAAAGAATGGAAAATAGCCAATAAATTTTGAGCTAAATCAGCCATTTGAACGAATTGACAACAAAGGCAGCGTTTACGAAATGAATAAACTAAGACCTCCGAATAGAGCGAGCTAGAGGAATCTCGTTTGATACACTCTTATTTCGATGAATGGGGGTAAAAAAGCTAAACCTCACGTGGAACTAAGCCAAATTCTTCGAAAACTTGATACTGACTTATTATTGTCTACCCTGAATATTGAATTCTTGACAACAGAATGAACGCCCGTATTTACGTTGACGTTCAATATAAACATCGAGATTGAATTTCAGCACTAATATTCAATATCAACACTCAACATTTAATTTATTGTGTTTGCATTACGTTATTAAAGTCGAACTACAGCCCACAATGTTAGCCATGATTTAAAGACTTAGAGTAAGGGCAGCGGAAGAATTTTGGTAAAAAAAAGCATACCTTTCACATTTTGGAGATATGCAATTAGCTTGTTTAAATTTAAGTTTAATCACCCGAAATACTGTTTTAATATCTATTATATATAGCTATATTATTATACTTTTAATTTAAATTAATAAACCTCAAAGAATACATTAATTTCCTTAGTCTCACGGTGAAATTGTTTTCTTTTGCAAATAAATCGGACGTTAAAAAAGAGGTAACTATTCCAAATTAAACGCTAAGCATTATCTTCCTATTTTGAAAATAATACTTTTATTTAAGTAATATATTATCCATTTGCTCTACATGTCTATTCATATAGAAGTTTTCTTATTTTTTAATTATCTTAATATTTATTCAAATCGAATGTTTATATGTAATTAACTCAAGGATTCGGGAGGGTGTAGACACCAATTATTCTCAAGTGAGTGATTTTTCAAGTTCTATGCTCACGCTCATTATAAACGACGCGAATTCGCGTGGGAGGAGAGATAGCCGTGAAGAAATTCGCTGACGAAACGAAACGGAACCAACTGTAAAATAATTTGATTGTGACCTAACTGCTCTGAAGTATGAATTGCCCATGCAAGATGAAGCGCTCCTCTTTTCGTAACCGAAATAACTTCATCGCGTTCATTCCCACTCCACTTATCTGCCATTCATTCCATCAACGCTGCCACGGATTTGTTTACCGTTGTTTTGCTGTAACAAAATCAATGCGAGTTATTCGTTTCAGCCGACTCAGCTTAAGTACCATTCGAAAGCTCGCTGGAAAATAAAATGGCTTTATCACTACGTTCATTAATGATTTCGAGCTTTCCAGCAATCGCTAATGCACCATGGTTATTTCAGATGATCATAAATGGAGATTTCACGATTTCCCGTTAGTTGCGTTTCATTATTTTCTATGGAGATTGGAATTATCCGCACATACGGATTCGCACGTGCTTTTTAGCCTCGGTTTTTTACATCCGTTCGTGATTACCATTGCTCCCTTAAAGCTACTTTTTTAATCTGCGTAGGATGCGGCCGGTGGGGTTTAGTCATTGGCTGCGATTTAATTGATTTCTATTGAATCGTGTCGCTTTTGCTGCACGTGTTCAAACGAAGCGCGTGTTCCGCCGCGCCTTGCACCCGTGCGGTTGAGATATCTCGCGGAATTCGCCAGTTTTTCTCCGAAATAAAAGCGCCGCGTATTTAGTTACCGGTGTTCCCGCGGCGTGGCTGTTTACGGAAGCGGTAATAATGTGGCGGGAATCGCTCCGCGCGGGAGAAGCATCTCCTTTGTTCGATATAAATCGATTACAAATACGGAATTTCTTGAAAATGGGATGGGAGTGGAAATAGAATCCAAGTGGAAAGAATTCTGCGGAGCGTAAGAAAGTGATTGTCGTCTGCATCAGCAATTCACACATGCGGTGGCGAACAATTGACTATCTCGGCGCTGAAATTTCATTTCGGCGCTGTCAATTCCGTAGGTAAACACTTCCGTGATTCGCAGGTAGTTTGGGCGTGCTTTTTGGTGTTCTCTGCGAGTGCTCGAGGAGCGCAATCGTTATGTTCCGCGGTGTTGTTTCTAATGTGTTGATGAGTGGATTGGAAATGGTGCGGTGGAGGAATTATAGGTTGGGAATGGTTTCGGACGGAATGAGCACGTAAACAAAAAGATTTTTTGCATCTCAAGAGCTTTTTCATTATTCGTACACACCTCTTTTTACTTCTGGCAGGTTTACAGATATATTTTTTAACTTACAAAGCCGTTAAAATTTATCACAGCTTCTGCTTCGAAGGAATCATATTCTCTCAACTACCGTATATGAATTCGATGATTATTCTCTAATCTTTTGTTTTAAGAGCCTCAACGTATTGAGCAAGATGTGCTATAAAAAGAGAATAATTGTCATGAAAATTTTCATATTATCGGACAATGGACTCTCAATCGGAATGAATGGACAAATAATCCATTTTCCAAAAAAAATATTTTTGGCATAGAAATGGATTCAATAATTATATAAATATGATTTAAATAAATATTCTTCAGCGTTATTTCGTGGAATTTCATATTTACTAACTCTACAGTTACGAAAAAACTTGTACAATTCCACAAAAAATATTGTGCAATTGTAAGTCTTTCGTAATTATTGAGTTAGTAAATATAATTTAGTTCTTCAAGCCCACGAGGCTAATTTTGAGTCAATTTTCTGAACGCTACATTTATTCTGGGTTACATTCTTTGCTTCTCCTGAAATACAGGCTGGATTATTGATTGCACTGTATTTGTAACACATATAGTAATAACACGTTACAACTTAAATATTAGTATTGCTTAAACTCCTTAAGCTAAGGTCATTTCGCACATCATGGATCCTGCCGAGAATCAAACCCGAGATCGCATACGCCAATAGCGAACCCACTTGTCTACCTAGAAGGCCAACAATCATACAATTCTAGTGTCCCTGTAGAAATCGACAGTTGATAATATTTTCCCTCGAAGTCTATATGAATTATGATTGGCAAAGGAAAGGAACGATTTTCTTTCGAAAAAAACTTATGAGTGCTGTTATTGCATATTTATTTTTTACAAGAAAATGTGGTAAATTGTTTCAATTAGTTTCTCCATGCATATCTTATTGCTGGTTTGCATTTTTACATTCGTATTTATGTATGTATATTCAAATTTTTATTGCTAATTAATGAATAAATAAGAATTCTGGGTGAGAATAAATGTTTATAGCAAAACTTGTTACCAGGGAGAAGCGACTAGTAAATATTTAGCCACCAGCCATCTAGAATCAAGAATGCTGAAAGGCCATGGAGTCCAAATGGTTAAAGTATGTTAAGAATTCAACGAAGTAAATGCCAATTCGAAATCCGCTGAAGCACCAGAGACAACATTTCCTAAACAAAAAATTGTTTTTGGTCTATTTGTTATGCACATTCTATTCATAGGTCCTCCATTTTTTCTATTGATAAGTCTTCCATTTGCAAATTTCAGCTCAACCTTAACCCTGATAGAAGTTATTAGATAATAACGCTCAGGAGCGCATAAAAATTTATCTGAGGATATTCCAGCCTCTTTATCCAAAAAGAATTCCTTTTCGAAAAACGCATTCACCATACTTGACACGAATTAAGCCATCCGCAAGGCCGAATTTACGAACAATTTGGAGTCATGGTAATCGAATCAATTCCCTCTCTGATGCCCTTCTTGGGTGATTTCCTCTGAGGTATGGGGCAGGAAGCCATTTGTGCCTGAAAATCCCCTTTGAAGAGAATATGATGGGCATAATACAAAGGCAGGGAGGCTTAGTCATTTCCTATAGGGACTTGCAAACTTCACAACGTCTGAGGATTGCACAGTATTGGAATAGCACACCTCCTTCCGTAGTTTGATTGGATGAAGGGTTCTCTACATGGGTGAAAAATGTTTGTGGGACGTGATGAAATGGAAGGTAACTAGCATACGAGGACGTAATGGTTTTCGTGGATCGTTATAGGATCTTCCACCTCGGGGACTTAAATCTTCTGCAAATAGGATTCTAATCATTGAGCGCGGCCTCATCTGCATCGCTAAATTAACTATGTTGTGGATCGCCATATAGTGAATTTCGCATTCATGTGTGATTGAGATTGGCCAGAAGACATTCGCGGGATATGTTTTTGCGACTTAATTTGGCGAGACCTATGTCAGTTTACATAAAATGATTCGCAGGACATCATCCCTATAAAGATATTTGACGAGTTAGTGCATTCATTTTCATTGTGTGATTTTAAGCGTTTTGGGTACGTATGTACAATTCAGTTTATTTTACCGTATTTAATGGCTCCAACTTAATTATGCAAACAGGGATAAGTTTATTATACATTTACGTTTCGATAGGTAGAATAATGAGATTAAACATCATGCGATGGCGATTTTCAGAAAACCTTTGAAGTTACGTCTCGAATGCTTTAATAATCTATAATATCTTTATTTAAATGTCTTAAACAGTAATTTTAAAAATGTAGTAAAATCACCTCTTCATTTTTTTCTATAGGTTATTCCGCTCATTTTCGTAAACAATAAAGATAACGTAGATAATAAATTTAAATCATAAATTTATAATTTAAGTTATGACTATTGTGACGCTATCTCTACCGGGAAAAGCTGGTAAGAACTTTAAAATTTCGTTAAAAGAGCTTAAGAAATCCTTCCTTGCCATTTCTCCAGCCTCTCACTTTCTCCAACACCTTAACCATTCCCACCATTCCTTCTTCTTTATTCATGAAATATAAATTCATATCCATCATAATGGGCCAAAAATGTGATTGTTAATGTTATTGCATTCTATGCACGTATATGAAAATATGCAGAGTAATTTATCCTATTTTTATAATTTTTGGATTTCCACATTCAAAAGCCTTTCGCAATTGATTTCAGCAATTATTTAGTATTTCGAATATTTAGTTATTTAAAAATATTCTGATTCAATCCATTTAATCTCTCGATAATAGCTCATAATACTGAATAGCTATCCTGTAATATATAGGGTAATTAAGTTTATCAAACGTGATTAATAGCTTATTGGATTGAAAATAGGATTTAAATTCATCGATGAGCAGATAACAGAGTTTTTCTATTTATATCATTTTAAATATACGCATAGACTGACATAGATTAATTCCAAATCTGGATAAGCATATTATTAGCCTCGATTATAATCGTTAATTACTCGTCGCAAATCGAAAATTAGTATTTCATTATACTTTCCTATCCTTTCAAATAACTTCTGCTGCAGTCACATCAATGCTTTAATTCAGTACTTGCTCTTATTCTATGAGATACGAGTCCCCTTTTTTCTCAAAATTTCATTCACATCATTCGGCCAGCTACTATAAACATCCTCTCTCCTTAATTTTGTACATATTTTCCTTCAGGTCTGATCACTGACCAAATATCAGTCCCCCCTTCTTCCTGTGTTCACACGCCTTTCTAAATCTACACGAGAGAGTTGTTAAGGCTCAATGAAAAAGCACACAAATGCCAACAGGAAAATCTAAAAATATACGTAATTTTTTTATAGTTTTTCGTTGAAAGTCCATTTTCCTAGAGCTCTTGTAAGGGTTGCCAGCAGCCGCAAACTACTACATGAACCAAAGCAATATTTACCTTCGACCGAAAATCGCCGGCCATCGCACACAGCTGATATTGATTTCAGGGTCTAGTATTTACTCAGCTTCCAAGGAATCACTTCCTCTACTAAAAGGTTTCACAAAACAAGCAGCGAAAATTGGAGGAAATCTGAATCAGGAGACGTCTTCACATGAGCCTAGTTTAATTGCCTGTGGACCTTAATATGTACATATACAACGAACTCTCGATTATCTGGGATAATAATGGGCAGAGTATGCTCGAATAATCAGAATATACGGATAATCTAGACTTTCGATACTTTTAGCAGCGAAATGATTATTGTAGTCGTATTTACAATGCTCCATAAATTAATTCTATTATAAGTCTTGCTTGTGTTAGAACTCGTCTTGGACGTGCTTGTGCGTAATTTTAATTGGCCTTGCTTCTATTATTCACAGGACTATCTCCATCCTATTAATCAAAAATTCATATCCAGATTATTATTTAAAAAGAGAGAAAAGATTGTTTGTGACGATTCTAATATGTGCACCAGACACCTAAAAAATGATCGCTTTATCGTAAAGATTTAGCTAGACAAATTTCAATAATTACCTTCCGGCAAACGGATGATAACGAATTTATAGTACAAAATATGTACCTCTATGAGGTTAAAGAACTTTGACATTCTCTATTAAAATCATCTTACTATTTACACCCGGCCCTTGCTCAGTTAGGTAAGTTGTGAGCCAGTTTAGAGAAATTTATTAGAGTCAAATGGTGAAAAATGATTAGTTATCAACTCATTTGAAAGAAAATCATTGGCAGATGTGTATTTGTATTGCTTTCCAGGGAAAAATTGATATCAGTGTTATCGGTGAAATATCTTGCAATAACCATCATGATTAATTTATCAGAGGGTACCCACGTCCCAAACACATGAAGATGGACCTTTAAGAAAGTGGGTTATGTCAATAGAACTGTCGGTAAAAGCGTAGTAAAAGTTCGTAAGTGATACCTCATTAGTAGTTAGAACCCATCATGAGTGTGTATGCCGTGTATGAGACAATGCCGTAATATGCGTAATTCAAGATTTAGGAAAGATAATTCTAAAGGCGATATATTCGGTTAATACTTACTACAACAGAATTGTAGTCGTTAGTCAGGAACGGGGAAGGAATTAGAAGAAATGATCTTAACTAAGATTTAATTTCGATCGTTAAATTCAGAGATAGTATGTTCTTTAAAGACACGGATAAAGACACGGAAGGACAGAGCTAAATTATTAGGGAAATATAGTTGAGCATGCACCCCCCGACACATGCCGAAAGGCGAATCAAATGGTACATACATATGTATATGTAGATAAAGACGTAGAATTCATTTCTCATTTCTTCATTAGTTTCGCAGTATTCTATTCCATATCAATGAGATGTGTGTTTGTAGTCGTATGTTACAACCTCATTTGCGAAGTTTGTATCAATTCCATTCATTTCCGGAGATAAGTTAACCCCTTGAGTGCTGAAAGGAAATACTACCGACCGATATTGCTCATCGATAATTACACAGCACCTTTAGCTATAACTTTCCAATTCGAATCAGTTTTTGATCGCATTTGTCAAATTGGTAAATGCCCAATTTGAAACTTAAAAGCTCTTGCTTCTATGGTGGTTACTTTTGGAAAAGGAAACTGCAAAATAATAAACCTTACTCTCTTTTGATCGTGACCAAAAGATTTAGGCTCAAGTATGAGGTTGACGAATGTATGTCTTCTGCAGGGAATTTCATTGATGAAACTAGGCTTGACCAGACCTATTTTAAGACACTTAAGTTCCTTTTTCGACTAATTTTACCATTCGGTTGCTTCGATTACTTAGAGTCAGAAAAGTTGTTGCTATGTCCAGCCGATTAAAAAACCGTAGGAGACGGAAACAAATTAGTTATTTAGATAGAACTTTAACATGCACCGCATACCACAAGCCGCTAGGCCCGTGGCTTGCGGTGCCTGCAAAAGTTCTAGCACGTCTCCAGAGATTGTATTAACTCTGAATTTATTGAGGAAGGTTCTAGTAAGTTTTGGTACTCCTACCTCTGAGGATTTTTTAAATAAAAGAGCCTCGGTAATATCAGCAGGATGATAGGTAATGAGAATTCTGATGGTAGAGAGAAAAAAGGGGAAACATCAAAAGAAATGAGCATTCGGCAGTTAATGGTCCCAAGGTCGAATGCTACATACACGGAAATGCATATGTATATCTGAAATACGGCAAGAAAAAGACGCGAAAAGGACTAAGAGGCGGGAATATTTGGGAATTAGGGCAAGGGAATGGCGCTGCGACACTCCTTTATGCAAGCCCTCTGCACCTGCGGTTACACGTGAAATATTGGCTTACAAACAGCCTTCGAACGCTTTGATGAAGGTGAGTCAATTTCCAACCCTTGAATGAAAATAAATCAAAAGATGCTGAGATTGGCTTCCAACTCCCGGATGAGGTCACGTGACTCCGTTTCAGCCTAGCGTGGTCATCCAATGCGTTCGGTTCCGCCCTTCTGGTGCGAAATGTGACTCCCTTTGCAGATCCCATTTTCACGCATTCTCCTACCTTACCTTACCACCTTGAAGAGTTCCTCCACCGTGAAATATCTCCAGTGCTTTTACCAAATCTTCGCGTAATGAGGAAGATAACTCCATGCTCCATAATTTGCATATTAATCGATTTTTTCATTCTGTTTCTGCGAAGATTACCTGAGTTGACAATTTATTTCCTCCTGAATTTGTTAATTTATACCGATACTTTTCATTCGGTTCCTGTGTATATTATGAGTAACGATTCTTTGAAGTCGACAATATTTTTCCAAATAAAGGGCCAACCCAAGATTTTATATAAAGTAATATTTAAGTAAATAAGATAAGAATTATCAGGTTATTTCTCATTGAAAATAACATTCTGAGCTCAAGATACTTGGTTAATTAATTACGTATTAATTAAATACGTTTAAATTATTTATAAGTTATGCAACTCGGGAAAATAAATAGCAAGTTCTCATATTTAATCTCTTTTATTACTTTTATTACTTTTATGATTTTTATTTATTAAAATACTATGGGTACGATGGCCCCTAAAAGCAGAAAAAACATTATTATTTTCGTAAATTACAATATTTTTTTACAATTTACAATTTTCAATTTAATTTTACAATTTACTTCCGGGATACACTAGTCTCTATTATCATGTGTGATTTTTTCTCGGCGTTAGCAACTGAGATCAATAATTGCATTACAAATACATGCAATCCAAAAATTAACTAACTGAAAATAATCGTCGCAGAGATGATGTTCGTATAAAAATTGAAATCACGTTTGCCATTCACTCGTCTCTGCCATCCATCTTTGGGGATGGAAATGATTTTGTTTCCCAAACTTAGTTAAAAATTTGACGACCAAAATGGGAAACACTGCATTAGGATTCTAGAAATTATGTCAACCTTCTACGTGTAACGTAAAGTTTTGATTATTCAGGGATGGCGCAGGTGAGACTAGTGCTCTAGAAAGGAGTTGTACCGCACCTGCGTTCTGCGCTCGTGTACTCCCATTGAGGAAGTGCATTAAAATCTAAAGTGCAATGTTATGTCCTCTACATTCGTACAATCCGGTTCAGGATTGAGGACGCTCTGGCTCATTTAGAATGGGCTGTACTCAATTCTAGGGCATTTTGGGAAAGGCCTTAACCCTAACCGATTAATTTATAATTATATACTTCTACGTTTATTTTATTATTAGTTACTACCAGCAGTATTTCTCAGGTATCATTTATTTTACTAAATAATGATCGGAATGACAAGCTGATAAATCCAATAGAATCCAATTATTGGTTTGCCGCGTATAATTAAAATTTATCAGAATCACCTTAGATAACATTTAATATTTGGGGAAAAAGAAGTAATTTTCGTTCGAATGACCCATTTAAGCTCGGTTAGAAAATGTAAAGTAGAAAATAGAAGTGAAGTAGTCATTTTAATTAAAATCTTGTTAATTTTTTCTGGAAAAATGAGATTTTGGTTTTTTAAAAATTGGAAAAAAATCGCCCACAGGGAACTGTTACGTAAATCTGAAGCATTTTACAAAAAAAAGAGCGCAATAGACAAAAGGAAAATTATTCCTCAAACGTATAATTATTACGGG
Organism: Pachydiplax longipennis; assembly: GCA_036926295.1. Classification (NCBI taxonomy): domain Eukaryota; kingdom Metazoa; phylum Arthropoda; class Insecta; order Odonata; family Libellulidae; genus Pachydiplax; species Pachydiplax longipennis. The sequence continues at coordinate 28,541,545 of JAVFKF010000012.1, forward strand.
AACTGAGTCTTTAGAATTTGCCCATCAAGTCAGCTACGTTCGAGATATTAAAAACATGAATGACCAAAAATTGCATTCGAATCGAGGTCAGCGCGAACTCCGGATATTATTTTCTGAAGCCTTGGGGTAGATAAACATCGAAATTTATGGTTGGATGGGCAAATGTTGAAAAGGCGAACATGGGAAACTATTATGCTGGATACTAATATATAGTACCTGTGTTCCTGGGAGCGTATTTTCAACGACTCTGATTATATGTCCAAGAAAAGGTTTTTTCGATGAATTCTGGATTAATTGAGAAAAATATTGCTCAAAAATTGCTTGATGTCCCTCCAGAATGCGTGATCAAACGGTGAATGAGGTAGGATTCTTGTAATTAATAATTTAAACCCCTTACTTCTCCTCAAAGAAAGCCTGAGAGGTTATTATCTCGCAGTACCTTGACGCGAAAATGGTGCTAACTGTACTGCCGAAAAACGCAGTTACCCACTCGAAGCGCTAATTTGTAACGTTTACAATACTCTCTTTCACATGCGCCACTTCCGCAGAATTTCCAGAAGAAACACGAAAACCTGGGGCAGGACGAAACAAAGGATAAGATCTCGGAAAACTACCTTACCTCCTTCCGAGTACAAAGTCCATCAATTAAATCCCGTTCCGCATCTGCAAACTATGAAAATCCTCCGCACCGACGACGGCTCGCGAGTACAACTCTTTCCAAAGACGGCCAATTTAATCCGCTAGAGAAAGGAAGTTGTGTTGCATCTGCAGAAACACGCAGTTAGAAGCGCTCCTAAGTTGTTGGAGAGCAACGAGTCGTACGGGCGTTATAGTAATGATATGAAAACACTTTATGCCGAACGAACCAATTAGAAGCTTAGAGATTTCGCCGTGCGGAGGAAAAGGGAAGAGTTGGCATTGAAGGGAAGAAGTAATGAGTAGAGTTGAAGAGTGGGATGCGTAATGAGGACATGGGAAGTATATGTAGAGCAGGGCATGGAAATAATGTGGGAGATGGAGCAGAAGCATGAAAGGGGAGCTTGAAAAGGAGACATGAAGAGGGAGAAGATTGCGGTGTGAAAAGGGGAAAGAAGAGGGTTTGAGACCAAGGGGAAGAACAAAGAAGTATATGGAGGCCGAGAATGCAGCGGTAAAATGGAAATTTTAGGAGGGAGAGAGAGGATAAAATAAGAGGGGAAACGAAGAGAGTTTTTTTTTGGAGAGATGAAAGAGAGAGAGGGGCGCCAAAGGGAAGACCTACGCATCTCTTCGCATGGGGACATGTCACGACTGGGAAACTTCCATTACTCGTGCTTCCATATCCAATCAGCCTATTTCCAGGATGTACGTGCATGTTTGTGAGCAGGTTAATTCACGAATATCCTGTTATAAATGATGCGACGATGTTCGAGAATATGCAGTGGTTGTCAAATTATTGTTATGTTGTTAAATTATAATCTTTATGCAGCAAAAGCCTTTATAACTGATCCTGGCAGTGGCGCATCGAGGTTTAGGAGTTCAAACTCAATTCTTTAAGGATAATATCATTATTTTTAATGCATTTTCGACTCTGATTATTCATCAGATTCTAGCCTTTTGTGCTATTATTTCTGCTGAAGATGGCAATTCCCTAATCGTTTTGCAGTTCTCGGTGTTTTATGCAGAAGAGAACGTGAATTTCAAACGACGTACGAAGTCATTTCAGTACTCTGGATATCCATGTGGGCAGCACGTATGACTTTGGCGAGAGCAGTCCCGTGCTTGATTTTCTGGTGGGAATTTACGTGCGAAATGACCTCAGCTGTCGAAGAACTTTTAACGATACGACTGCGAAGTCATTCCTAAGAAACCTCGTGTAAAATATTCGTTCGAGATCTCACTCTGATTCAGTCATGTAGCTTGGACGTTGAATCAGTTATCGGAAAAGAGGAAACAAAAAAGTCTCAACATTTTCTTTGCAATACACTGCAAAATCAGAGCACTATGTAATTATTCCTGCAATAATTGGAAAAGAACGAAGGAAATTATTTAAAATGTTTAATTTATATTCTTCGGTTTCACGTTCTAGATTGATGACCCTACTAGAATTGAGCTTCTCACCTATTCGTAGATGCTTAATAACGAATTTAAGTTTTTTTATATCTGGACCAAGATTTTTCAGACTTTGTGGTAGTAGAAAGTAGGAAATCCCCTGCGCATCTGTATATCATAAAAGCCAATATATTATATATATTCCAATATATAACCACCTAAATTTGGTGTAAGCCAAATATATTGCATAAATGGAAAACAAGGTTTTAAATTAAAGGCACCGAAATTCTCATCTGATTTGGAATTGAACACGAGGAAATTTTCGAAATGCTCTTAAGCTGAAGACGATTCCAAGAAACAGCAAACGAGAGGAGAAGTTTCCGAGTAGAAGGAGATTGAAATTTACCAAAATACGTAATCACTTGATTAATAACATAAGATGCGAAATACTTGGAACAGGAGGAATCATTTTTGAGAAGCGGGGAAATTCTTTCTCATTTGTAGTCGGCTCAAATAGCTTATTAATCTTATCATCGGCTTAAATATCGAGAGCATGATTCCAGCTCCAAAGTGAAAGGCAAAGCCGAGGTTGTAATTCGGGGAAAAAAAGGTATTCAAAATTTAAATAGGATCTTGGAAAGACTCCAAAAGTTTAAGTGGACAGAAATGATTGGAAAAGACGTCCCACGAACAATTTACGAGGAAAAATGTTTTAGGTCATATTCGGAAAGAGAATGGCGATCTAAGCATAAGAAAAAAATTGAAGATCAGAGACAAGCTCGAAGAATGGCCGTGAATGATGGGATAGCGAATAATTTGAATAATGTCCAAAATAAAATGAGTGTTGAAAGAATGATCGACGCTTTCAATAATACTATAAGTAGATAAATTAATCATTTATTAAAAAAATTTACATCACAAGGAAGAAACAACCTGTACAATATTCCACTATACATATATTCCTTGTGATGTAAATTGAAGATGAAGTTCCACCAAGTTAATCTTGAATCGATTTCATTTATTAAAAATTTAGTGATTTATTAAGTTTCATGTGCCGCAGAGCCACTGATTTAACTGCTTTAACATTTAACGCAATATTTGGAAATATATGATTATAAATAAATTACTCTCTTCCTGAAATCATTGATAAATTAATACGCATTAAAATATCAACTATTCACGTTGGATAGCTCCGAATAAAATATCTTCACTCAAATTGACTGGAAATAAGCTGTAATACGAAGGAGTAAAGAAGGAGTGACCCTGTATCTCAATGAGCTGGCGGCGGAGGACTATGCAGCAGGAATACAGAAACTTGTCACACGTTATGACAAATGCCTTAATTTGCTTGGAGATTATGTTGAGAAGTAGTTTAAAGTATCCTCTTTCAAATAAAATTTTTTATGTTTGTTAATATTTACTTTTGTGTCTTTATTTCACGAACGGGTACTACTTTACGGATGACCCTCGTATATATGTTATAGAGACTATTTATTCTGATTGTACCTCAGTGAATTTGCATTAATACTGTCTCCTTTTTCTTTTCAGGTTTGCTGCTGACCATTTTCTTCAAATCGTAGTCGAACCATTAGTAGCTTTCGCAGGTTTTTCACCCCATCCTTCTTGTGAGTAATTTCCTGAATGGTTTATTTTTTTCCGAAGTTCTAATTTTATGTGTATTGTGTAGTTCGAAGACTTGGGTCCACACATTAGTTTAATTCTTCATTTTTTAGTGTCTGTTGCAAGCTAATCCTGTTTAAGTGTTTGACCATAACGGGTTAGCTGTTAGGAGACGCCTATTAGTCTAAATGTGACAAAATATAGACGCTACAATATTGTTATTATGACCGTTACTGCATCGCTTCAGATATATCCAAATATGTTTGTATGACATTATCAGGTAATTATGTAATATTTTAAGTAATAGGTAAGCCCTTTTAATTTAATAATTAATTTACATTTTAAGTAATAGGCAAGCCCTTTCCGTATATGTATCATATCCTGGAAAGAATTTTATATTACATTTTGTTTCTACATTTGATTGATTAACTTAACGCGTGGCTTGAGTCACAGCTCCATAGACTACTTTGGAATCGTACCGCCACCTCCTCGATAGGCGCAAAAAAAGATGGAATTATTCCATTCTGATGTATTACTTCTACGACGTCTCGCATATCCGCGTTTTGTATCATACGCCAAATAAATAAATGGAATATCGGGAAAGTGAAAGACGGGATTTTAAATGGGAGATATAATGGGAAGGAAAGGGAGGAGGGGTGGAGATAGGTAAATGAGTAGGAGGAGGAGATTCGGAGATTCAAAAGCACGAGGGCGTGTGTGTTATTGATGCGCAGCAGCGTTGATTGCGGGGCGATACCAATGCGCAATGAATAAAATTACGAATAAGTGGCGCGTCATGCAGCGCCGCGGGCAAAAGAGCGGCGGTTATTTTTCATCTTTGGATGAGTCGCGAGTCGTGGAGGAGAGGCATTTCCCCCGCCGATCCATAAGTCGAGCGCTCATATTTTTTCCATCGCCGTATTTTTTTATGTCCCGAAGGGATAAAGATCAACTTCGGCGGAATCTCGTTCGTTTTATTTTTATTCCCTCCCTTTTTTCTCCCTCCGCGAGACGAGTCGGGTGTTAAGGGATCGAATAAATGTCCCCGATTCGTTCGGACCCTTTTCACTCCCAAATCCTTCAAAAAGATGCCGCGGAAGTAAAAGCGAAAATTTTTCGAGCCCTTATTACCGTAGAGAAACGTTTATCCGTTTTTGAAGGAGGAGGGCTACTTGCGCATCTTGTACTCTTTCTCTATTCCTAATTGACGCTCAATTACTCGCACTTAATTAAATAAAATGTTCACTCGACGACGCGTCCTTCGCGTAAAAGGATTTCGACTGGGGAGAGGTGTATAACATCGAGTGTTTTTGTACGTTCCTGCGCGAGGACGAGTATATATTTATATATTTTTTTAAATTTCCATTTACAAGCGTTTACGAGGCTCTTTTAAAGCGCGTCGTTGTTTATTTGCTTCAGGCTTTTGAGAATAAGTAGAGGGAAAGGAAATGAGGAAGAGCGGAATCAGAGACGAGTGTGGGAAGGATTTTGAAGGGAATGTGAAAAGAGGATGAAGGGAGAGAGGACGATTTCGTGGAAGAGGAATTTAGAGGGAAAAAGCGGAGGATGAAGAGAGAAGCGAGATTACAGATCGTGAGGGAGACAGATCTACGGAAAAGAGTGAAGGAAAACATGGAAGCCAGGGGATGGATAAGAATGCATTAAAAGGACTGATTTACTTACGATTCGATCGATCGACCGGACGTTTTTATTTGACGCCTCCGGATTCTAAGGAAGTACCTCTAACACTGGAAGAGAGAGTGAATTCCCGAACGGGAAAGGAGAGTCAAAAATAAATTACAGCAAAGAATGAGGTAGGACTTTCCAAAGAAATAATTTATCTCCACGTAAGCCTCTTATTGAAATAATACTTAAGTAGTTAAGTACCATTCATCTTCTATTATTGATATTTTTATATAATCTTTAATGCCTTCGCTTCGGACCCAATCAAAGATCCTTTCGTTAGTTTCCTTTTAGTACTACGTCTGTGTGCTTCTATTTAGATAACAATTATATCAAATACATGAACCAACTTTTTCTTTGCCTTCATCTCTTCTCACGTTCTCATATAACACTTTACTCTTCTACTTCTCATATATTTGATCCTTTTTAACGCATCTGTGTATCATCATTGAACCATTGGTTGAAACTTGCCTTTTCGCTCCAAATACTGAAGCATTATGACATTATTTTACATCGTATAACTTACTCACTAACTTAAGATTAATTACATTAGAATATAAATGTGATATTAAAGGAATAATTTTTAATTATTAGATTAAATCCATTTAAAAGAAAATCATTCATTTCAAAGGTCACAAGTGCCCGTTACAGATTTAATCTAGCATAGCTTCTTTCATTCACTCTTAATTGAAATGGTTTTGCTTTGGTCTGTATTTTCTCATTTTCAGTTCGAGCATGAGAATTTGAATTTTTCGGTTACGGTTTGGTTTTCATTCCAGCAAAAGCAACGGTATTTTTCTTTTGCTGTCTTCGGTTCGATCCCCTGATACCCCTTTCGTATATGTTCCATATTTAATAAGTTCTAACTACCTCCAGCTTAATAATTTATCTCCTCTCGCGAAAATATTGCGATTATACACAATATTTTGGAAATAAATGTGGAGTACAAGACATGGATAGTACCTGAGCATTGTGGGATCCAGTATGGGACGATCGCCCCATCCTCCTTCATGACTTTCTAGAACAAGCAAATACTCTAGGTCGGTGCTTCCCAACCGATATGCCCTAACTTTGCTCTTGGTCTGCCGCTTAGCATTAGAGTGTGACACATGTTTCTAATACTATATTATAAAATCGCTGCATTTTGCGATATACGTTTTCGTTTAATTGGAAATCGCTGTGATAATACTTAAATATTTTACTCCGGAGTCAGTGTTTCCTTAATTATGAATTTAAGTTTACATAGAACGGGACAAACGCTTTGTTCAGGAAGCGGCAAAATTTGAATTGATTTATTAGTATTCCGTGGGAGACAAATAGTTGGGAAGCACTGCTCTAAGTAATGATGAGAAACGTAAACGAAAAACTGACTCCGAGGTGTTTTTATTCTCATTACACGTCCACCGAAATTATCACGACAAAATAATATGTTCAACACATTTTGGCAGAAAACTAAGAAATTTTGATAGCTGTTACTATAAGAAGAGTATATGGGGATGTTATTTTACATCCCCGCCCCCCTTCCACGCAAGTTTTGAGAACCGCCCTTGACCCAAGTTCAACAAACGACATCATCGAGATAAAAAAATACGAAGGCGATAAACGCGACTTTACTACTAAAATTTCCATAAGATTACTTTCCCAAAGTCATCCGAAAGTAGCTGCGAAAGGAAAACAGGGAGAAATGTAGTCGCAAAACAAGGAACGATGGGACACAAAGGTGAGGCTGTGTTAGGGGGAGAGAGAGAGGTTGAGTGGTGTAAGGATAGGGACGGGCGATAAGGAAATGGGGCAGGCAAAGTGGGGATAGAAGCGCCGTGTGGTAGCGAGGATAATTGGGGAAGATGCGTGCATATGGAGAGGGATAGAAGAGATGATCCAGGCGAAAATGAGAGAGCCTTGCAAGTCCATTTTCCTCGGAAAGAAACGCGTCCGCTCATTGGGAGAGCGAGTGCGAGTCATTTGGGCGCGACGCTTCATTAACGACTCCTCCGAAAGTATTTTTTTTTTGCCCTCATAGGGAACGGTCTTTTGGAGCGTGTTAATTAAGGCCCGTACCGATGTCCTCATCCCGCGCACACCTCCGAACAGATTTGAAAGGAAAGCGATCGACTTGGGCTCTTGTTCGTTTCGTTGCCACAGCAGCGGGATGTTTATTTTCCAAGAATTACGCGTGAGCTATCGCGCTTTATTTAAAAATCTTCCTCTCCTTCGTCGTCGCTCTACCGCGCTTTTTTTCCCTTTCAGATCGCCGTGCTCGTTTAATAACGGTTTCGGGACGCCCTCAAATGGGAGTTTAAAAAACCCAAAACGGAGTGACACCTTCAGCGGATATAAACGGATAAAAGGGAAACATTTGCTCACGGTCCCTTTGTCCTCGACGTAATTGCGTTTCGCGTAAGGGGTTTTCCCCGTGCACGTGCTGCCTCTGTTCTGAAGGGATTCATTAGGACCGCAGATTCCCGAATCGCTCGAAATAAAGAAGCGGGGAAAGTTAGGGTTGATTTGTCGCAAGGCGTCCTTCAGATGTGCAGAGGATTCGGCCAACTTTACATATTTTGCACGGTAGATTAACCAGAGTTTCCCCTTATCCGTAATGAATCGTGATAAATAATCCTCGCGAAGTTTTCCCCGAGAAAGTGTTTAGTCTCCAAGATGACGTCCTGCGCTGATACTTCTTTTATATCTGCCAATTTTCCGCACCGGCGGGAATTCCGGCGAAAAGATTCCTGCCCCTCCCACATGCACAGGGTATAATGTCTGGCAATCGTAAATGGATCGAAAGACAGTTAATTTTTATCGCCATCGATGAAAAGCACTCAGCCAGTAAAATCTGATCATCTCTTCCGCTCTTGAACCGTTTGGATCCGCTCCAATATAAATCCTCGAGTCCCATCTTAAGAAAATCTTCGAGTTACTGCCGAACTTTAAACAACCCTCGTACAACACTCGGCGACTCTTGTAAAAGTGGAGGCTGGAAAGTTTATCAACCCATCATGTCTCGAGGGTCTTCAGAGAGGGACGGCATTTGCTGCAAAATGTAGGGCTCTCTTACCCATTTTTCATCCCGTGAGCATGAATATATTTTATAAACTCACTTGTGAACTTGGTATGAAACGACCCGAAATTCTACGGTAAAAAGTGTTCTTTTTTCCCCCCTCGAGATTGCTTTTCAATTCCACACTTGCAGCTACATATTATCCTCTGTATGATAAATTAGATATGAAGTGGGGATCTATTATGTGTTTCAATGGATTGCAAATTTGCTATTGAAGTCAAAACAGGAAGGGGTTTATAATTACTTTTGTGGGTTTAATTTTTGTAGTTTCTGCAAAAGGAGCGGTTGAGATTTTCGCCCTCGAATAAAATGTAACTATGTATTTAATGTTGTTTTCTGGGACTCTAAAGGACTCAGTTTTCCATGTTAAATTAATAGAAATAATAACAAATAAGCTTTGTGCAATGAATTCCTTTGGGGCTAGTTTCAAGAACAGCCTGAATATGAACCAACTATTACAATTTAATCTGATATGAACGTTGAGTAAAGGGCTCATTAAAAGTAACATTTTGAAATGATGGACTCATCTTTTACGGCTTTACTCGTTTTTAAACCATCTCTGTAGATAATTAGATTAAGTGAATTAAACCTTATTCAAATTGAATAAATTAAGCCAGAACAAACCTTGGTATGAACAAAAAGGACACCTAATCATTAATTTATGTGAAATTGAGGAACATTTTTAAATGTGTTACTTATAATTACGAATAAGAATTTTTACTCCAATTTATCGTCGCTATCGCTTCATCGTAATATTTAAGAGAAAAATGTTAAACTTATTTCGGATTGAAAAGAAATAACCGATATAGCTCCATTCTCTTTCACTTTATTCTTTATAGAAGAAATAAATTTAAATCCTAACGGTGCTCGTAATTCAGAGAAAAGAAACGAAAAAGATTCACCTCGAATGCCGCCGTTATAAATTTTCCATACGTGCAGCTAGACTGCACACATTCCAATTCCTCAATCAGAGTTAATGACATTATCGAAGGAATAATCCGATTTATCGACCGAGAATTCTTCTTATTCAATCTGGCGGCTGTCAAAAGAAGCGAAGAAGAGCTCACCTTCCATTTAATTTCATACGACGCCCTCCGCTATAACGCTATTAAGAAAAATCCGCTCCATTTTATCTGGCTCTTTTGCACCTCTGCCCTCGGCTGAAGTTTTTCGCAGCAGCGCGGATCTTTCAGAAGCTTATTTTTAAGCCCAGTCGATTTTCTTCGCAAAATTAATCCCTCCCCCTTCGCCCCGCGCACTCTCTCTTCATTATCGCAACTTATTTCCCACGAAACCCATCCCAGGAAATCAGTCTTCCCCTTATACAATCGATACCGTACGGGAGTTTCTCCAGCATGACATGGGACGTTCTTTCGGCGTCTCCCTCATCTAACTGTCGCTTAAGGGAACTGATCTCGATTCCCAATTCCTATTGAAGCACTCCCGAATATTTCGATACCATGACGACGACAAACAAATAAGATGATCCATTAATAGAGACGACTCTCTATTTAGCAATTTAAGATGTTGATGCGAAACACGAAAATCTGGTTTCTGTCACCCTACTCGGATATAAGTAGCATTTTCAGCTCTAGCCACGTGAATGCTTTCAGGAGAAGTTCTCTTAAAGCATCAACTCCGTTAATAATAGAATACAAAAGAAGTCTGTGAGAAATTTGTAAGCATAACTGTTGTAAAAATTAAATAAGCGGAAATAAATTTTTGCGGTCAATTTCACATGAAGTCATGTTTTGTGTTAAAGAATGCGCATTCATGACTCCAAAGATGAGATGCAGTTACTGAAAGCTTCATTTGACCCATTATTTAATACATTTTACTTTTAACTTTCCCTCTCATCTTCCGCTGCTAGCCGAACTGCCGGATAACTTCTGATAATGGTTATCCTTCAGAACATTAACAACGAATCAATAATGCTCTCGCTTTAACTCATTCGAAAATTTCAAGAGTGAACGCTTTCATCTAATTTATTAAAAGTGACGTGACGGATTTTTAGAAAAAATTTTGTCGATTTTTTGTTTTCTGGTAAAACAGATTGCGTTTCCTTTATCAGACTCAGATACAGCACTTTCCAGGCTTTGGTTTCCTATAAGGCCCATATATCGGACTGGTACTATATGTACTTACTGTTGATTGAGACAGGCAGAAATCTGTTTCAATTTAATTTTTATCATGGGGTAAGTATTTAAGGTCATTACAAATATTGTGAAATTTTTTTTGGAGCATTGCTCCAGGAACTAAATGTCTTGTTGATAAATTTACCATGTTTACCGTTCTTGTATTTACATAACCTACTTATAATTACAATAAATCATCAGAGATAACTTGCCTTATTAATCGATTTATTGAAACCCTGATAGATCTTAAAATATTATTCGCCAACCCCAATTAGTCTCATTTAAAAATATTATACTTAAGTGCGTTTCTCGTTTTTGTTATTAACGGCTTTTGGTTGTTATGACAACATTATGTGGATTACGCTCTTTGTAAAGAGCTATTTGAAAATAACCTCTGTTGTTGATCTTTGCGTGATCCAACATAAATTATGATTTTATAGCATCTAATACTTATAATTGGTTCCATAAAAGTTTAATAAGATTAAATATTATGAATTTTCTGGAAACCAAACGTATTTAATGTCGATGAGCTTTTTCCTTCCTTACGCCACTGCACACTATGTCCACCTCAAATAATAAATAGTAAAAGGAATGAAATTAAAATAAGTTTCTAAAGTTTCACTGTACAAATGTTTCTTTTAATCAAATTTTTCAAAATTACTATATGTTCATTTTCTAGGAAGAAGTTTCACATGACGGTTCCAAAACTTAATTATAAAATTTTAAAATTCGTAGTCATAAAAATGCATAACTACAAGACGTCGTATTACTGTATAGATGATCGTGATCATTATTCTCGAAACAAGGTTTTCGACATTTCTCATTTAAATCATGATTCGGATAGAAAATGGAACGAAGAGAAAAACTGCAAGAGCGTAACTAAGGATTAACATGCATCGCTTCTTCCGAATAAAATCAAGAGAATATCTTCACTTTAAAACCTTTTGCTTTGTGATCCCAGCTTACTTAAGGCGTAATATGCGTGCAAAACTCTGACGACGAAGAAAATATTCCGCGCGCGAATCGAATCCGAGAGAGGATTTCTCGCTCCAGATCTCAGCTTTTTTATTAGCCGATATGCCTGAGCTCTGTATGTAGCGTTTTCCGGCTTCGCTTGGAAAGAGGACATCCTTCCAGTTAGTCCACCACGATGATTTATGTTGGAGCTCTGCAGATATATTATTGTGAGGGCTACATAAGCCTCGTCTGTTTCGTAGAAAATCAGCCGGGACGTCCTCAGAAGATCATTGGAGCATTTCCGCTGAGGAAAACGAAGAGTCTTTCGATTATCCGAATCCTCGAGGATTTTACGAGCATGGAAGAAGATACGTAAGCAATCGTATCCCTCATTCCGAGAGTTCAACCTTTTCGTTTTATGGCCTTATATGAATGATTTTTCCCACCTTCATCTTCGGTCGTTCCCTCGCATACCACCGCCGCAAGACTCATAAAACCATTCCACCAATGGGATGAGGGTAGTATACGACGGTATTACGAATGAGTCTACAGAATTGATTTACGATTCCATTTACTACGCTTAAAGTCAATGGAAGAATCGAATTTTCACCCGTCATTTATTTATTATAGGATATGAATTAAACGTTAAGGTTAGGAATAATGGAGTCGTACACTCACGTCGTTTTCTGAAGGATATTATTGCTGCTATCCGTCCATTGGCGGCGGATATTCTTAAATACATACCAAGAGACTTCACATTGCAATAGGTGCTGTTATAATTTTAATTTTTGAGTGAAAATTGTAGTATTTATACATATATTTACAATGCATAGTTGTAATATAATATGTTATCAGTAATATGATAATGAAAATTAATATTATTATAACAAACCAATAATATAATAAGTAGTAATGTGTTATTTATATATTTCTGAAAAATATATCGCAGCATTTATATACCGATAGATAAATTAAAGAAGGTTAAATTTATTTCTATTATATTCTCATACAAACGAGAGATTAATTACATGAACAACGTAAAATGACTGAATACAAATTCTTTACCGACAGCGGTTTTTAATATCGACTCTTCTGCTTACTTAGTTCATTTTCAAAGTAATACTCGACAGTTCTACATATCACCGTGAGATATGCTACAAAAACACAGAAAGAAAAAGGTATTTTAATCTATACTGCACTACAAAGTTACGGAAGAATGGTCTAGATTTCGATCATCATCAGGTACAAAGATATTCATATTCCGTCTCGTATTTTTTACACGTAATGAGGCCAACCTCAAAACCAGGTCTTTCTCCGTATTTTTTCGGTACAACATAGATTAAAATACTTTTTCAGATGCGTGTTTTGATATCATGAAATACCACCAATACAGTCCATTTTGGCAAAAAAAAACTCAAAGAAATGTGTACATACGTTATGGGAGTTCTGAAAAGTTATGTACTAAGAACTAAGCTGAAGAGTTTGATATTACATTCGTGTATTTATCAGAGGAGTTATGTTGAGTGGGTGTGAGAGAAAAGAGGTCCCAAGGCTATGAGAGAATTTTTAAAATCCCTAGCTTTAAATGCGTGATTTTTCCTGCGAAGCTGCTTTGAGCAGTCTTTACGATCCACCAGACTTGAAAACACGTTGATGTGGATTTGAGAGTTTCAGAATATTTTGAAATATTGCTTCGAATATCTTGTTGTTCTCAAAGATATGAAACACTGGATGGATTTGGAACAATATTCTTAACACTTTAAGATTCTGATACCTAAGTTTTAAATGTATATGTACGTATCTATGAATAAAGTATTTCGTCAGATTATGAGAATAATTTTATACACCTTTTAACGTTGGTAATCTAATTTTCAATGGAAAAGGAAGCTTGAACTAGCAATGAATGTATTTAAAATGAGGTTATATCATTTAATTAATACAGATCTTAAAAGTAAACAATTTGTAACTTGTACAACAGATTTTTGTTTTGTTTCGTCTCATTGACGTTTTAAGAGAGCTCTTTGGAGTACATGGGTATAAACATTTTCGGAATATACGAGAGAAACATGAAGACGCAGATTATTTATTTAGTGACAAAAATAACATTGTTAACTTGATGAAGCTGTCAGTAAATGTATGTTAATGAAACAAACTTTAAAATAACGAGGATGTAATGCAATTTTCCAAGATTGCCAATCGCACAATTTATTCGATAGTTATGATTACGTAGACCTCAATTTAAAAATTTGTGCTTTAAGAGGAAATTTTAAAGGAAAAAATCTTTCTCTCTTATTGCGAAAAATTGCCTATTTTTTAAGCATACGGGCTTTGTTTGAGCATAAGGGTTTCCATGCGTTACAGCACTTTTTCTTGCTACGTATCTGACTATCGAAAGAGCTTATTACTCGAAGCACTTGTATGTTATGACGTTATCATAGAGCGAAGTGATTGATTAGTTCTATAGGGAATCCATCTAACTTTTGATGATTTGATTCATGACGGTCAAATCTTTGAAACATCCTATATCATAGTGCTTCTCAACTACGATGAGAGATTCATTCTACCATGGCACACGTAGGCATTCGCTCCACGTTTGCGACGCAAAACCATCCGCTGTTTTTAGCTTTTGTAAGAATGTATAAGACTTGAGTAGAGAGCAATCAGTTATAACTTATATACAAAAATATTAAAATCTTATAGGTAAGATTTAAATATTTTCGCTGCCTGGTCCGATTAAGCAAAATATTACTCGGTGTAGAAGGCGAAAAATATTGTTAAATTAGAATTAAAAATTCTAATTCGTATACCATGTTAAACTAAGAAGGAAAATTATACCAATCCAATGTGTGATGACTGAGGCATCAAAACAGAATCGAATCGAGAACCAAAATCGAAAATACCATTATTTCTGCAGAAATGAAAACCGAACATGAATCGAAACCGAAAACCGTTACTTATTCCTTTCCGTCCTTTGGTTCCTCAAAATTAAGATTTTTCCGAAGCTTGATTTGAGTAAGGTTTACTAAACGTGTCACTACAATTTATTCTAAAATTAATTAGAAGTAATGCAAACATTGACAACTACGGGGAATGAAGCAAACTTTCAGAAGGAATTTTAAATTTAATCATAATGTATTCTAATAAATTAAAATATAAATTATCATGCATTAAATCATAGTTAATTAATATTTATATATTATATAATAAAATAATTCATGATTGATGTATTACAGTGGATGTAGGGGAAAAACCGGTTCGAACCGGTTCAGAGTTGGCGGAAAGATTGAAACCGGAACCGAATCGAAATACGTTTTCTTGTTGAGCCGAGGCGAAAACGGAACGAGAAATATTTCGGTTTGATACTCAGGTGGTAGAGCACCGGATGGGAAGAACTTCCTTAAGAAACGAAAATCTGTTTCGCCATCGACTACAGCCTGTACCTCGTATAAAAACCCAATGAATCTGGCGTAATCCAAATATTTCTCTCGAGTGAATCAATTCCAGTTGTTAGTACGTAAATAATGCTGTCAACGTCGTTTGAATTAAATCGAAGCTTTCGCAACAAAGCTGCACCTCTCGTGAAATTAAACAGCCGTCTGCGAAGCCGTACGGCGGAGGGAACTTCAATGAAAAAGAAGGAAAACAGCGGGATGTCGAGGGTTAACGTAAAGCGAATAAAGTGGGACAAGGAAAAGGGAGAAGGAAAGATCAAGTGAGGCGAGAGAGAGAGGAGAAAAAGGAAGGGATAGAAGAGTACGCGGTCAGGATGAACATGAACATTTCCGGTACATTTGCCATTGGGTTTTTTTTTATCAACCTCCACTCTTATTCCCGTTGCGGTCCAAGTTCGACCGCCAAAGATTTTGCCATGGCAACTTGGAGAAGAAATAACATTCCCCCGTTTAATAAGACAGATTGCTTGTTTTTTCGTTTTAACGCTCAGCTGAATGCGGAGTTGTGTGAGAGCGGTCGTGCAGAAGGAGGCCACTGTCGTCGTGTGTGTTGGCGCTTTTCATTTGACTTCTATTTCGACTAGCCCTGTTAGTTCGTAGAGTGATGTTTATTCCTGTTTAAGCTGGGGGTGTTAAGTCTTTGAATAACGTCCCGGATTCTTTCGAAATTTGTGTAATAGCGCTAAATATTCTAAAATTATCAAAATCGAAAAATACAGTGAAAGCAGTTTAAGACGTTACCACTACTACTATCCCACTAATTTTCTCCCAGTCACAGTTCATTTTTCAAGGAACACTTGGTAAAAATACCGCTTATAAATCGGATTTTTGTCGCCCTTGAATGCACTGCAACCTGCTTTAATAAATCGTGCTACTCATATGATAGAACAGAAATTTTTATATTGTCTTATTTAATCAATTTGTTAGTCCTCCCTAAGAAAATCAAGATATCATGAAGCTTTCTATTCTCCATCTCTCTGCTGGTACCGAATTTCGCTCTGAAATAAAGAGAGCTCATCTGTATCAGTCTCTTCTTACGACAGAATATTAGATTAAGGGACACAAAACGGTGTTTTGTTTCATCATGAACTCCCAAGAGCTAATAAACAGAACTGCAGTGAATTTTAATGCGCAGGATATGAAGTAGTGCCATTAAAGTAGTCCCGGTTAAAACGCTATCTTAGTATGCCTCTGAAAAGCGTCTATATCGGGTTTTACTGTATATATTTAGCATACTATAGTAGAGTATATAGGACGTGAAACCTCTCCTACATAAAGCGGAAAATTGCATCGCTATCATAAAATAACTACACTGTTATATCATATCACTGCGCTGAATTTGAGAGAAATTGTGGATTCTTCGCATTAATTACCGGGAATATCACATTTTCTAAGTTTCATATCCTTCCATTCAAAAGAAGTTAGTTAACCTATAGAGGTACCTTTAAGAGTCTTATCGAAATTCAGGTTTATTTACTTTTGCCTGTCTTAGAAGAACAAATTTCCATGAAATCTAGCAATTTTGCGTAATGATGCTTCTAAATTATCTTTCCCTTGAAAATCATTTCAGGGAAACATTCATAAAGTTCTTTGGCGGCAACGCCTAGCCCAAATCAACACAAATCAAAATTACTGTTCAGTTTCATCGCATTTTCTCGGTCACATACTTGCTGACTTGCGGATTCGATGCACTTTTTCGTGAGATACTCTCTTTTTTATCAGTGTCCTATATACGAACTTTATTCACTCTTCGGTTTGAAAACAAAACTACCGCATATAATTTACGGATCCACTCAATAATGTTATCGTATTCACGTAAGATACTCCAGCATACAAAAGAAGAGAAGCCACCTGAATCGCGCACGAATATATATAACCTTCCTTCTATTTCTTGCCCTTACTGGCTAAATTTGCATTTTGGGCGGAATCCACGGGAGCCTTTCAGTGTTCCGTGAGAGGAAAATTCGCTTGAAATTTAGTGAGCTCCTTTATTAAGGTGCGTCATTCAACATAGAGAATCTCCGCTAGGTGCACCTAAACCTCAGGCGGATTTGTTTACAGAGGAGACGCTCACATTTTATTAACCGATATTCCTAGTCTTGAGCAGAGCAAAATATGTCCCTGTTTGATATTTTCACTCAACCCGAAGAAATCGGAAGAAAATTCGTATATTTAGAGTCCGTCTGAAATGCACTGACTCTATAGATAGGTCACCCGACCTGTCGTAACCACATAAACATTTCAATGGGTTTCATGAATTTTCTAAAGTTTTGAGACGAAATCCGTGAAGTGGAGCATGTTGCTCTCGATACACATTGCATTCAGTGTTCCTCTGGCATAGCAGTCTCCCTGAAATAAAAATCTTCAGTGACAAAAATCCTAAAAAATGAAATTTAAATCAGAATTTACTCAGAACGCCGCCCGAATTTCGAAAACCTAAAAAATAAAATTTAAATTATGAAGCAGATTCCAGATAATAGTCTCGTGATTAAGAAGGATGGCTATATATCAATTTTACATTATCATTGCGCTAAGAATTGATATATTAATTATTAACGCGTTTAGTGATTTAGAAGGATGGCTATATGTCAATTTTATATAATCATTGCGTTGATAATTAATATTATCAATTATTAACGCAATTATTAACTATTATTTTTTTCTTGATAAGATCATATTGAGTGAATCAGATACAAGCCCGTTTTCCGTTTCTATATATTGATTCAAATTTTCTCTTGATTATTTGATCATAGTGATATTCCGCATCTTTCCTTCTTCAACCTCAAAGCGAATGTATTAGATTTGCATTCCATATTCTTTTACTGCTAATCAATCCACCTAAAAATTCACTTTCAACTTTTCCTAACATCATCCAAATATAGGACGTGAGAATCTATAGCTTTAATCTTTTGAAAACATCCGAAATAGAATCTATCTTCCGCAAGGCTTTAAAGGATGCATTAAGATTTCATGGGGCGCATTCAATATTTCAGCAGATTGAGAGCACCAGATTGGAGAGCCATAATCTACATCGACGTAAATTGAATTTTTTTACGGAACTTGCTGAACGGTTTCCTAAGGATTTTGCTGGAAAAGAACTCAGAATACCGCATTTTTCGAAAGATACGTGCCTAATACGAAACGAAGCGAAGATAAACTTCGAGCATTTTTTAATTAGGTTTGGACTGTATATGATATTGGGAGATGTTAATCCTCCATCAACCATTCCTATTTATGGACATTTATAACTGTTTGAAGATTTATTTTCGTTAAAATTTTCAATATTCCATGTATCCTGTTACGATTAATGTTTACTCTATTTTACTACTATTATCATTATCAGATTCTCTGAGACGATAATTATATGCTTTACAATCACGAATGAAGTTACATTTGTAAAAATGTGTATATATGCTTAAATATTGAAATAATCTTAATTCAGACAGAAATTCAGCAAAAAAATTAATGGTAGGAATCTAAGTTCAGTAAACGTAACATATTCATTCCATTATTCATTGTGATTTTATAATCTTTGTATGCAATTTTAATTCATCACTGGGCTAATGACACTGTTTGAAATTGACTATATAAGATAGAACATCCAAAGTATCTCCAACAATATGAAAATATCTCTTATTCGTACGTTTATGCTCTCGTACTTGAACATAAATTCATTTGGTAATGCATAAATATGATGTAGTATATAAATACATTACATTATTAACGCAATAACTTAATTTATATTAACAATAAGACTGCATTTACATAGTAATTTTAACCAAGTTACATTTTCAAATTTACTCTCATATTGTGGATTATTAGTAGGTTCAGTTATCCGGCGAATATGATTTCCTAGCTCATGTATACTATTTTGAAAATTTTTTGAGGCAAAAATGGATTTCGTATTATTTCCATTTCTATTTATCATTTGAATTTAAGACATTCAAACTTTGTCCCCAACGTAAGGTTTATGATATATATCAGCATAAAAACCCTAAGGATCAGTTAAGTACCCTAATCGCCGTATTTCATCGACCGAGAATCCCTCAAGCAAACAATGGATTTCGAATCGTCCTCGATTTATTGGTAAGGCGGGTTACAGTCGGTGAGTAAATTCGATAGACAGAAAAAAGTTACTAATGTCACTGCGGGATTGATGCGAAGAAGTTCCACTAGAGCTATTTGGGTCAATTCAGCCGGAATCCGAACGTCTTCTTCATTAGAAGTACTGCTAGAGGTGATGAAATACCTGTAAGTAAAAAAGAATCTTCCAAAAAACGCCACTGCGCGAAGTGATTCACTTCAAATAACCATTGTCACCGGTCACTGAACATCAATAGACCAAATATTTGATCACAGAAGCTAGCTCATACGTTAAGGTGGACCGTTGTGCGAGTTCAAAGAAGCGTGAATCACGCCTCGGGGAAATATTTACTCATTTCTCCAAAGTGTCAGCAAACAGCGCTCCAAGTCGAGGGCGTCATTCGCGAAAAAGTGACGGCGCCTCCTCGATGCATCCCTTGTCTCGAAAATTGCGTCACACGAGAAGGCGAGGAAAAGTTAAGAAGTATAAAGGGCTCTCTCGCCTGGGGAGAACTGGACAACGAAGCTCCGGATGCCAATTAAAGCGTAGGTAGAGAGAGATGAAGGGGAAAGGGCTCTCATGAGGGATTGGAGGATCATTGTGGAGCTGACCAAGAAAACAAAAGGCATTTCCCAAAGAATGAGAGCGGAGAAAGGAGGAAAAGAATGAGGCTTATGATCTCCTCTTACCCCACGTAAAAGTGGAACGAAATTTTTACGACTCCCTCTACTACCTCTTCACTTGGCTTTTACCACTTCTTCCTTTGAGCCTTCCGTCCGCCTCCCCCTCTTCATCCCCCCCCGTCGAAATTTCTTCCGCGCGAACTTTTCATTTCTCCGGGATAAAGCCTGTCCGGGGAAAACATTTAATTGAAAATCTGTTATGTGAGAGCCGGGCAATAAAAATGCTTAATTTAGCTCAATTTTTGGGTAGGAGGAGACCGAATTTACATTTCGGCATGATTTTTTCCATCTCCGGCGGTGATTAACTTGCTGTCCGGGCGCATCCTATCTAAAGGAAAATTTAATGAGAGCCGAGGAAAGTAATAATGCCCCTTTGTCAGCTAAACTAACTCAAGTATTACTAACCTCTTATTAAAGTCCCTGCTCTTCAATCACACGCTTAATTTAACCGGCCTTGGATTGTTTGGAGGAGCTATTACCGAATAATGAAAGCCATTTCTCTCGAATCGAGGAGTAAATCGATATAATCTCTCAATATGAATTCTAGTTTCCAACTATTTCCTGAAAGTGAGCAGGTAAAACTTTTTGATTCTATTTACTAGCATATTGTTTTCCTTTCCTTGATTCCATTATGATTTCATGCTATAAGTTTAGTAGTAGTAGCGTTAAAAGTGCTTCGACAGCTAAGGTCGTTTCGTAGATAGGATCCCACCAGGAATCGAACCCGGGACCGCATTTGTGAAAGTCGAACGCGCTATCCACATGGCTATCTGGCTGACCTAGCAGTTTAGATTATTAGAACATGCCCTTCTTCATTTCCTTTTGTTTTATTTAATAAAAACATGCTTATAATGTTAAATTTTAATTAATATTTGGACAGCGGTCAATAAAATCGCTAAAAATACAATGGACGTTAATTACAAATATTTTCACAAACACACGCATACACATGTGCACACACTATCAGAGTATCTATGATGTACTCCTAGAGTCCCTCATGCATATATAATTACCTTAATGAATGCCAAAGGTCAGTTCAATTTCAATGACCAACCTCAATCAATCGAATCTATATCAATGAGGTCAAACGTAAGTATAATACTAGGTATCGCATCCACCGGATGAATTTAGCCCATTTCATTATGTAAGTGAATGCAGTTCCGTGTTCATAAACATTCAACTACGTTTTATGAATCTGCTCAAGTGTTAGGCGGAGATTTTTAACTTTTCAAGTTAATTCGAAATCAAAAGCGTATCCGACGTTCCTGCAGTCGACGAGCTCGGCAGTGTGTATATCTGTTGAGAGTCGGCCTCCGAGATTCCCGAGTTATGCACTCCTCTTCCATACGGCAAACTCTCGACTTTGCATTAGTAAGAGGTTTAGAGTATGAAACTTATCGGACTTCCCTCGGATCTCACCTTCATCTCTTCCTTCATCTGCTCAAAATGCTTTTCCGTCATCTCCATTCCGATTCTCCCTTTTTTCGTCACTTTCGGGATTTTTCCCTGCATTCTTATTCATGCCACCTATCCGCTCCACCCCCTCTCCAAACTTTTCATTTTATTTCACCATTCCCGCACAATATAGCATGCTGTCTATAACACTCTCTCCTGACCGCGCGCACACGTTCTCTCCTTTTTCAATCCATCCGACCGTTTTCTAATATATCCGCTCCATCTGCTATCCAGCCCATTCCCTTCCTCTCCTGTATCAATACTCTTTTATCTCCTCCATCAAATTCTTCTCTGTAGTCCTTTTTCTATTTTATCCACCGCCTCCTACCTTTCCTCCCTCATTCTCTGCTAAACCTTATTTTCCTAAACTCTATTTTCCTTGAGCCGAAAAGTTCATTTATTTTCAGCGGATACTCCCATGGGAAAGTAGTTTATTCGGCGTTACAAATCCCAGATTTACTTGTTTTCCAGTTCCTTAGATTGATTCAGAGAGCGGTTGTTAGTAAGTTACTTAATACTTTAATTCATATTCCAACTACTTAATGCAATCGCTTACGCTAATACGGGGTTGTAGTTTAAAAAATGGGTACGAAACAACTTAAAGTCTTAGATCTTTAGCTGGTGGCAGTTATTTTTAAAAATCTACCACATTTTTTACGAGTTTTTTTTTATAATTTGATCATAGAATTAATCTTGAAATTATATAATATTTATATTTTAATAAATCAGTTCTAGCGGTTGAAATATCGTCCCCATATTTGGGAAGGGCAAATCATTACTGTAACTGATTACATGAATTTATGACCCACGTGTCATGTCGGTATGAGTGTAAATAAATTAATTTAATTATGAACTATAAATACTTTGAAATGTGAATTAAAATCATTTTCCCGCAAAATCTAATTCATAAGGTAACATAATCCACTGCTTTAAAGTTAGAGGGACCTAACAGTACTATTCCACTGAAAGAGAGATCAATGATTTTCCGAAAAAACTTAGATTTTTTATAGAAACTGTTCGCAGAATATTTAAGTTTCTGTGGACATGACAAATCTTATCATTTAAAAAAATTAATATTAGATACTTTTTCGCTTTCTTTAGTTCAGAAGCTTCCTGCTTTTCTATCTCTTGTCTAAAGTCATTCAATTTCTATATCGGTACTGTTCCCAACCCATGCTTTTAGCATATTAACTCGGTTAAAATTATTAAGATCAGAAAAGGTTTTTAAGCCTTCCTTTGCATTAAAAAAGCTTTTCCATCAATTTATTCTCAGAGCAATTGCTCTCGGAGCCTTTTCCCTCCCCTTTTATTTTATTTTCTCAATTATATTTCTCGAGTCCTCCCCGAGTTCAATTAACCTGTATTTCCTGAGTAAAATAACTGATGGAACAAGACTTGGTATTTCATTTTGGGAGTTAAGAGACGGAAGGGAGTGATACATAAGATATGGCCTTTTCCTTCTAGAAAAGAAGATTAAACGGCCTCGAAGTAATATTTAAACACTGACGGTGAAGACTTTCGCCGGAGCTGGAAAGTTAGTCGCTTACGAATGCAAAGGCCTTCTTGAGAGGACTCCTGTTTCCGGTCCTTGATTCGTTAAGAACATTTTGGTATGTGATGGAAATTACAGCCTTCTACATTGTGGAGCAACAGGAAGGTCTTAATTTTTTCTCATTCACTCTGTTGCTATTTGTGACACGGGAAGTAACAGAACAGTTAAACCGATGCTTATAATACTAAATTAAGATAGTGAAATTTGAGTTTCACATTTCCTGGGATTCTAATGATTTTTCCTGACGATATGGGTCGTTTTTATGATATGTGACCTTTATAACAAAAAATTACCCTCCACTGTTGCTTGTCGTCGCAGTTTCTAGTCCAATGAAGTACTTCTCAAAGCCATACGGTAATTAAAATTATTCTTCACACTTATCGTATATTTTTTTTGTCCTTTCTGTCCTTGACTTTTTCGATAAAACCAACAAAAAGATACTCTCATAATCATATTTTGGGAATGATTATGTTATATGTTTGAGTGATTACCGAAAATTTTCCAACAATTGAAGTGATCGCAAACTCATAACCCTGAATTCTTAAATTGATCTCTAACGATGAAGATTAAACTACGGTAATTAATCAAACATTACTCTCACTGTTGAAAATCTTAGATCATCTTCAACATTTATGCCTAAAAATTAGGAATGAACTACCAAACAGATGTAGGCTATCGTCCTTAAAAAACAATCATATCCATACAACGTAACACGAAGAAGTTGAATTTAGGCTGAATAATTCAGCTTAGTTTTTTCTATATGACAATAACCAATAATGCTAATAGCCAATACAGGGAGGGAGTACTGTTAAAGTAATTTTTTAAGTCAAAACACATTGCTACTTTACTCAAATGACCTAAGCGGTCATTAAGGCATCCTCCTACCTTTAATATTAAAATTAAGATCTTATTTATATCTTAGCTAATCAATAGAATTAATAAACGCTTAAAAACCTGACTTTTAATTCTTTGATTTCACCATATAAATGCATATTAATCTTAATGAAAATCAAATAAAATTAACTTTAGTATTTATCAGGAATTTATTGTACCAAGTTATCTTTCGACGTTCTCACGATAAAAAAGTAAACAAGATTGTTTATCCGTATCTGCAGCAAACCGTTTTTTATGTATACCCAGAGTTTTCCTATAGAGGATTAGAAACATAAATTTTGTCTTCGTTTCCTACTCAGGCCCACACTCGCAGAATCTTCCTTTCAGTCGTCTCAAGGGAAGCAAAGGAGGAAATGCGAGTTCTTTGTAAAGTACTGCTCGGGCTTCCTTAGAAACGGCACTAGCCCATCTTCGCACTGATAGTCGTGTACTATTCGATCATTTTTGTTTTGTCCTCTTTGGCGCGAAGGCATAATGTCGATAAAAATGCCGCACTCCATTTCCTGGGAACTTTTTCACTATTTTATTCCCAGAATTTTCCGCTCGCCATTTTCGGCTGCTAAAAGGCTTTCCTTCCTGCCATTTCCCCATACACCGATTCGAATATGACTTACTCTTTCCTTTTGTAAGAATATGCGCCCTCTACTTCTTCCTGTTCAATTGCTTCCTCTCATATCGACACATCTGCTACTTCTTCCCGGTTCTATATACTAGTATAATATTGGTAATTATCGCATAGAATATGAAGAAAATAAATCATGATTTTAGTTACGCATTGACTGGGTGAGATGTACGAATATATTGACTATGTGCATCATAAAATTTGCTGATATAATTGTATACATTTATCTCGACTAAACACACACACTGTATATTTATTATCTTTAATAAGTTTTGATTTAAGTGCTCATCTTGACTGTGTATGTGATGTATGTAATTCACATGTAAGCTCTATATGTTCCAGCAAATAGCGTCATTGATTTAACTACTAACATAAAACGTAACTATACTGCGATTGTATAATATGTACTCATTTTGACGAATCTTTCTCATTGTATTTTGATTTCTACTTAGATTTTAACATTATCTTTACTTTAAGCCATCGTAAATAAAACTCTAAGTAACTTCCACAAATATATTTTCCAACGACCGGTACTTGTACCTGAAGATGGCAACTCGTTGACAAAACCGTCGTTGGAAAATATATTTGTAGAAGTTACTTAGTGTTTTATTTACGATGGTTTATACTACATTCCACGAAGTGAGTAAGAACACATTAATTTTATTATCTCTACTTATACTGTAATTTTAATCGAATTAATGTGCTATTCTATTTTATACCATATGATCTGTATCTTCACCCCCTTTTGAGGATGTTTTCCTGCAGAATAAAGCGGGGTTTCTTCAGTTTAGAAGATATTTTCCCGTATGTCCAATCTCTCTCTGTTGAAATTTTTTCTTCTTATTCTAAATGTAACTTTTAACATTAGTTGAAACGATGGAGCTTAGATGGAAGTGTCCAACTCTCTTGGGTCTAACTTCACCTTAATTAAAGAGTAAACTCATTCATCCTACTTTGAATTTCTATGAACTTCTCAACACTGTTGCATCCTTTCTTTCCCTTGATCATTAAGTCACGGCGTTGATTATTTACCGTTTTTGTCTCGATTTTGACAGTTTAACTTCTGAGTTCTCTTAATGAAGATGAATTTATCTAGGTGCCTGGTTGCTCATATCACTATTATCATCATAAGGTGTGCGAATTTATGTTTTTTTTTAAATTTTCATCTCTTTTCCCAAACATATTTTTTAGTTTTCTTCATGTTTATTTTGTTTTCATTTTTCATTATTTTACATTTTTGATTTTTATTATTCGATTTTGTTGTATTGTGACAATCTTATACTGTATATAGCATAGTTATTTTAACTGTTTGTGCATTCTTCTCATCCCTTTCTCCGTGGTTATTTTTCCTGCTAAGTGCTGTATTTCTTTGTCACCCTTAAGTTGCAACATTATTTTCAAAAAGTTTCCTCTTTCATTGTTGCTATTAATTATTCCTAGTAAATAAAATGACGACATACAAAGTTAGGTGGAAGATAGCCTGACCTCGTCAATAATCTAGTCTTTCTATTTTCTCCTAACATTTCTTGTGTTTAATGATAGCTATTTATAGTTAATTGTTTTGCTGGAAATTGTCGGAACTAAGTTTAACTACAGTTTTCAAAATACGGCGTTCCATTATATTGCATGCAAAACTCAATTACGCCGCTTTAGTCAATAATTTCCGTCAATTGTTGACTGAGCACGCGACTATTAAGCTAATTTCGCGAGACGAGGAAATTAAAATCGTTCAGCGAGTCGGAATCGCAATTTTTCATTCTCCCGAGACGCTCTTTTTGCTCGTGATGATTTCGACTGAAGGAAAACTATTAAGTCGGAGACCTTTTAAACTGTTTGGAATTTCCATCGTGTGACTCACTTAAGCTTCATTGCTTTTCATGAGTCTTGCTCGCTTTATCCTTGGAGATCTTTTCTTCCCTATGAATTGTGTATTTTCTCTGCCCAAAGTTTTTAACATCTTCCTACTCTCGGTGTCATCATCGCAAATCCCCATTCGCATATCTTCCTCACTCTCACTCGAAACGACTTTCCAAGCATCTCACCACCATGCTTTCAGCTACATGGGTTCGATGAAAGAGGAGACTTTTAGTCCCAATCTTCCCGGAATAAAGACTGTATTTTCGTGATACCGTCTGAATGACTCGAATTTGTTTCCAGTCTTCGTAGAACAACTACACTAAAAGGTCAACCCTATTTTCTTGCCTCTTTTTCTGAAATATACAGATAAACCCGGTTAAGACGCTTTTCGAGGGACCAAGGGAAAATTTCGTTGTAACCGATTTATGATAAATAAATACATTAAAACTTAACTGAGGAACTTTTCGGGGATCCGAGCGAAAAGCGCACTATAAGTGCGGGAGCATTATATCCGGGATATCTCACTTTTTGTCATTTTAACGCTAGAAAGCAAAAGAGTATGATTTTTGGGTTCCTTAAATCTTTAAATTTTAAAATCATTTGCACCTTAAAGACGAAAATAAGTCTTCCTCAGTTTGATTTAGCTGTAGATATCTAGAGAGTCCGCGAACTATTGTTGCGTAATCATGGTTGCCTTCTTGCTATACATTTTACGAATGGTATGCTTTTCGTAGTACAAAGAGAGCGTATTCCTTTGTCGCGTAATTTTCTTAATTTTTTCTACAATAAAGCAGTTTTATCTGATGAATTAGGAGAAAATAATTATAACAATTTTCGGTCTATCGATTGATTATGAGACGGAGGATTGGCTATAACAGTTTACAGAGCATCTGGGTACGGGAAAAATCCACCTTATAAGCGGATATCAGAGCATTTAAAGCGGTAATTTTTTCCATTTGTTTCCTATGAAAGGTATCGAGGCAGAGAGAAAATCGCGTGTTAACTGGGATAACTTCTTAAGCGAGAGCGTATTGATTGAGTTTTACTATATGTTATACATAGCGATAAAAAAACGAATCGAACATGACTGGAGCAAAAAATCTTCGTTGTAACCTAACAGTTACCCTTTGGCATGAGGAAGAAGTTGCGGGTGCCGTTCAACTAGTTTTCGGTTGGTTATATAATCACGTACTGCCCAAGGGGAAAATGAACTTTTGAAGCGAAAAATACTGAGATTAATGTTCCCTATTTATATCGCTCCATGAGATCGACTTATGCGGCAAAATGAATACAAAATATTATTTAATCGATGAAGTAATGAATTTCGTTGTGAGTGGACCGATAATTCAAAAGCAACGTCGACGGCAAAATAGAAATGTAAGACAACGATTATATGTAAAAATACAATGATGATATAACTACATTGTAACATCTCTATGGCAGCTCAATATCATAACCATAAAATATTCGCGGAAATATAATTTCCCATTTATTCAGGAACTCTAACCTTATTAACAAACTTTTTTCCACAAATCATTACAAACAACCGTCAAGAAAAAACTTGTTAGCGTTCATCAATTTATGGTGGCTTGCTGTTAATTAAGTTATTTCCCGGCCTCTATAGCGTAATGTTTTCCATATTAACGTTGGGGTTCCAGGTTCGAGTCCAGGTTATTTGTGTTTGTCTTTAAAAGCTTTGCTGTAAGAGTGGTATAATTAGACTGAAAATTCGACTTATAAACACGTGATTATTATTATTACGTTGTTTTAAGCTATATTGTATTCCTTAGAATAAGTCTATCTATTATGTCTGTGAATATTTGAATGTCATTGCCTGATTTCCTCGGACGGTACATGACGAAGATCGTTATGAATGAAGGGAGATATGAGGAAGATATCTTAAGACATAGATGGCACCTTATATCCTTCGTCAACCTCGTGTTCACTCATGCTTCAAACATCTCCGTCCTCCTCGATTCGGCGGGACATAATGAGGGACCACACGAAAGGGCCTTCTCCCTTTCCTGACGCCCACCTAACGGCCCAAACCCGGTACCCCGTCCAATCAAAACCTCTCTTTACTTAACTCTCCAATGGATGGAATCACATCCGATGATCACTCGCAGACCCTAATTTAGAGCATTTCATACTTAGCAAGGTACGTCCGAATCGCTCATTACGGACGGGTTTCTAATTACCTAAGCCGTCAACCTTTCAAACATATTTTAAACTTCCCAATCTGAGCCCATAAACTTCACTTCGGATCGCAAAGCCACATCTACGAATCAACCAAATTTCGTTCGGAAGGAAAATGTTTTTCATTCGACGGTCGCCTTTACCTTCTAATTAAAGGGGAATATGGCTTCGATAAAACGAGCGCATGCCAACGCGCGCATTAGTGGGAGTCTAAATCAATCCGTTGGCTCCGATTTCGCATTCGGCTTCGAGATTTCTCCTTTCTCTTCCTCGTCTTCCTTTCCACACCTTTCTCTCCCCGTCACTCCAATTCCCGCTTTCTCTCCGTCGAAAGCACAGTCGCTCATACTCATCGGATATATCTTCACAGTTCGACAGTCGCCGCGATTTTCCGAGCCCAACAATTCTTACCGTGCTCATCAGTCCGTAAGTGACGCTCCGACAGATGTCTTGCGTGGATGCAGTAAAACAAAAGAGCGCACGTGACCTCCTGAGCGAGAAATTGCAGCCCCGAAACACATGGCTTACCCGAAAATCCTCCGCTCTCCCAAACCATCTATGATAATCTTCCGCCGTCCGCAGATATCCACTACACGCAACTGTGGCAAATCCCATAGGGAGGCATCCGTTGTCTATTTTGCCCTTTCATTCCACTTCCCTGGGGGCACCTGCTCCTCCGACCAGGCCATACGTATTTGCTCAACAGATACGTCTGCCATGTCGTCGGACTAACTAACTGGATATTGTTTGGGATATCCCCCGTAACGATTGTCTTGAGTAGTGCAACCTAGGTGTCGCATTAACTAATATCCCTTAATGCGATGCTGTGGTTGGAGGACTGCGGTATATAAAACACGGCCCTGGGTCCCAGTCGGCCAACGTGCGGCCCACTAGGGTACATTCTGCGGCCCGCAAATATATAGGGTATAGGAAATTATAGATAAGTTAAGAAAGAAGACATCGAGAACAATCTGAAAGTATTTTAATGATACATTTTTTCCAATAGTGAAAATAAATATATCAAATGAATTTTTATGCGATTTATCTTTAACTATATATTTTTTAAAAATGATGAACTACAAAATTATCTCATTCTTCATCTGTGGCCCATCATCAAATTGCATGACATATATGTGGACCTTGTCACCATGCGAGTCTCGCAAGCATGGTCCATACCTGCTTCCTATAGCCAGTCCCTCTCCATAATTTCCATTTCTAAAATCAAAAAAATCCCCTTCTATGTTTAGTATATTGTGCATTGCCTTTGCGTTTTTACTATGTTTTCGCCCCCTTCTCTGTGGGTGTTTTTCTCGTAACGTGATTTTTTTCCCGTCAACATTTAGTTATAAAGATTTTTGTAAATGTAATGGCATGCGAGGTTAGGTGGAAGAGAAAAGCATGGGTCTAACCTGATCAATGAAGGGTTTATCTATTTATTTATCTATTTCTGTATGTGATAGGAATACTATGTGAAGCGGAATGAAATGTTTAAGAGCTTAACAAGAATGACGAGGATAGGTTCCTCATAAATTTCCGTCAGCTAAGCAAAGGGGATTTTTTTTTAATGCATATGAACTATGACGGATATATAAGACTAAGCTCTTCCATGGAAAGAAGAATATTCCAATCACATTATCGACAAACACAGAAAACCATTTCCTAATAAAAAAAAACCATTAGCAGGGACTGCGGGACCTTAAGGTTGAAGCTAACAACTCCGCCACAGAGGTAACATCAATAAATATAGAACTTTCTTCTAAGCTTAAGAAGGTTCCTTACCCATTGAATGAGTCGTTTCGCTGTTCTCGTCATAGTTATTCCACCATCAACGTTTACCATTCCAAGGGGATTTGTGAATAGCCAGACAAATTGAATTGTCTTCCAAGCGATACGACAGAGCGTTCCGTGTTTGTCTCTGCTGAGAATGGCGGGAACGACGAATAGACCTCCGAGAACAAAACAAGGAGCGCTATAGAGACAAGGGCTAAACAATTAAATCAGAGATAAGAAGATTATTGGGATTGGCTTTCATCGATTCACCGCCATTTACCGATTTGCTTAGGAATAGGTTTTTCGGTTGTAACAGCACTGAAAGCAGGCTCGGTAAAAACCCCTGCATGTTCGATAATGACTCTCACTGTCACATTTGGCATAACCTAAATATTATGCTTATTCTCAATGTAAAACTCAAAAGTCGTACTCGTGTACATTTGCTACTTCTCCAGTGAATGCTTCTCTATTATCTCTCGTAAATTTCTAGCTATCTCACCAATTTCCGTTCTATTTATTTATCTCCATTAAACAAGCATGAACATACAGTAATAGATCAATAACAGCTGACTATATACAAAGTGAATAAATAAAATCATCAATTAAACGGTTATGTAAAGTATAAATATAAAAAAGAACCAACAAAACAAACGAACATTATAAAATTTTTAAAATGGGCTCAAGTTGATACTACAGATCTGATAATAAATCAATCTCTTGCTTAGGATAGACTGAAGAGGGAGTTGGAAAAGATCAAAGGTATTATTGGAAGATAAAGAGCTAAAATCTGAAGGTTTTCTGAAAAACGTAGACCGTTTTGTTACTGATATACGTGGAGTATTCAAAGTGAAAGTATCAGAAAGGTGAGTTGTTCTAGAAGGAACCCGAAAATTGAAAAGAGAATGAAGGATTGGGGAATCGACCTTCTCAAAGACAATATTATATAGGAAAGTGATGGCAGAGAAAGGATGAAAAGTATTAAAAGGAAGGAGATTAGGATGGTTTAGAAGGCGCTAATGTTTTACTTTATTCCTTAACATTATCGTAACATCTTCGTATCACCCCATTCAAAAACTTCCATCCTTTCTTCCATAAATCCATATTTAATTTTCCCATTCTTCTTTCCGTTGCTATGGCGACACGTAGTTAAGAGGACCAGCAGTAGCTCTCTTAAGCCACTTCATCCCTTTTCTGCTATTCGTCCAACTCATCCCCTCTAAATAAATATAAGTATGTATCTCTTTTTCGTGTTCTCGTCTGCATGCAAATTTTGGACATCCGTATAATCTTAGATTCAGCTCCTCTTCGTTATAATCAAAAACCTTTAGCTCAGTAATTGAGTTTTCCTCTTTTTCTTCCTTTTTCCCCTGGCTGTGAAGAATGATCCTGGTCGTCACCGTGTTACACCTCAAAGTATCTAGTTAAACTTCTAAAATTTCTCACGGAGGATATTTCAAATTTTCGGGATTAAGTATGGCTCCGTCCTTTGACATCTGCATCAAGACTATTAAGTGGTGAAGTGAACAATCAAAATACTACACAGTCTTAAATTTTTAAATAAAAAACGAACAGAAAGAAAAGTCACGTAAAAGTATTTGAAAGGCTGAGGAGAAAAATAATCCCTCCAGTAAATTTCGTACTTTAAGATTTCTGACAACGTTCTTAGACGATTTTCAATGGTTAGAGAGAAAGAAAACCAATTCTTCTTGATGAGAGCTACTATAGTGATATGCATAAAATTCTTTTTAGCATTCTGACAGCGTCTATGAGTATCCTTATACGGTTTAAGAATGAAGTTAATGTAAGTAATTTAGAGGTGTTTATTCATAGTTGACTGATGTACCAAATCATGACACATCTCTTTAACCTGGAGTTGAAATTTTCATGTAGTTGTTTATCTTTTGAGACAATATTTCTCCTTACCAGAGACAAACAAAGCAAAAGGAATTATGTGTCTTGGAGTAATACGAAGGATGGCTCATTGGGGAGCAATTTCAGAAAAAATTCCCTTATCATATCTCTCCCCAGGGAAAATTTAAGGATATAAGTTTACGTTGCTTTAAAGAAAACGTATCTCTAGCGGATGTTGAAATTCAAGAAAAATATCTGGGAGTAAAAGCATGTTAAAGGTGTATGGATGAATAATGATTAAATACAGCTATAATATGACCTGTTAGATATCCACATTGTTTATCCTTTCACCAATAGTGACAGAAGACAGTTTAATAACTGTGTTTATCCTTCACCTTATAGGTAGCAATTATTTTGAGCTTCGATGTTGTCTACCTTCACCACTATATGAATTTTCATCACCCAATCATTTCCTCTCTTCTCCACCACTCTATATACTCCCAAAGCCCACAAATATCTCTAACACTCTGTTTTTACGGCGCGGTCTCCATTTGCTTTAGAGATCCATGAAGTAATGGTCTCGTCTGCAGATTGCTTCCGTACGCCTCTGCGTTTGTTTATATACGAATAAAAGAGCGAATATAGCCGTATTTTTTATTCTTTCGATCTGATAAACTTCATCCATACATGGCCGAATGAAATAACATTCTCTTCAGGATAAAAGAATAGACTTTGGGTGTTTTATGACAAATATTTTGATTCGATATAAAATTTGGTAGTATCTTCTTTCATTATTCCCGCTATTCTCTTGCGTTATAAGCCGGGCTTTATTTATATTCTGAAAATCAAAATATTTATGGATGAGTCCCTTCTGGGAAACATCATTTTCAGTCTTAGAATTTCGTTATTTCATCTCACAATTTAATTTGTATGTAAAAGCTTCCGATCACATTCACGGCAATTATTTTGATAATTCAGCCGTTAATATCTCTCTGGGCAGATATACAAAATTAACTAAATATATATGAATAATAATGAAACGGTGTAAATTTTAATTCATGAAATTAATTAAATTGTATCGACATGAAGTAAACATTTACGGAGCATTTCCTCTTAAATGATAAAGAGTTAAAGACATAATAAAAAATGTCTGTAAGAATGAAGCTTTTCAGAAGAAAAATAATGTGTGCAGAATCGTCTTAATGTTGAATAATTTCGCAGAAAATAAAATTCCGACATTTTTCGTAAAATGTGGCAAACTTTGACTCCCTGTATAATTTTAACGCGTGTTAATCAATGCAAATCACATTAACACTTGCATTAAGAGTTTATTCAAGCATCCAGGCCAAGCTTTTAAGGTCCGGACTCATGAAAACATTTTCGTATTTTTGGCCGACATTTACTGATTCTAGCTTAATGTGCACCCTTACTCAACATTTTGAATACGATGACCGTAGAATATAAGTAAATAAAAGAGGAAATGTGAAAGAAAAAAAGCGTGGACTCGCATAGAAACATCACTGCTAGAAAATAATCAGAAAAAAAGAACGATCGGAAAACCTGCGAAACCTAATTAGAACTTAATTAAAGCGAAGCGGAATTATATTCTCAAATTGCGTCTCTTTCGAAACAAAAAAACACCATTTCGTTCCCCTATTTTTCATCCACCAATTTATTTCCTCGCACTCGTTCATCGTTCTATTCATCAACCCATTAAGCCTCGGATAGTTTTGCAGCATGCGGAATAAATCGAAGAATATTAAACTTTAACCGGACCATATTTTCAGGCGACCTCGCAGTGGGACGTCATCGCCACGTTTCCCCAATTCTCTCGATTTTTTTATTCCTCCAATCACTCCTTTCTTTTTTTCACCCCAATCACCTCCTGTCACTCCTCGTGTGTATCGCAGGGCGTGGCCCTCCACCTGTCGTCCGGCGCCCGGATCTTTGGGGCGCCGTTGCTACGGCAACGCACATATCTAGATGCATCAGTGCACCCTCTCGTGCGGGTCGTGAGGGGGTTCCGTGCACCCCTAGGGCACGCTCCGGCGAGCGAGAGCGGTTAATGTGCCGCCGCTTTGCTCTAGGTTTGCCCTTTGTCATCGGCCGCGAGTCCCGCTCTATCACTCGTATTTTTTCCCCGCTCCGGATCGGTTTCCATTATTTGCCTCTCCTCTTTATTCCACTATTGTTTGCCGCTGCTAATCCTGTGGGTTTCGATTGGCGATTCGTGTTATTTGTTTGTCATTAGCCGAAGAGCGGATTTTTCGGGAAGACAAAGCGGTACGCTGTCCTGATTGTTTCCTCTCGTTTTTTTTACGTGATACGGAATTCCCATTGCTAGAAAAGGCGTGACTCGAAGGAGGGCCTTTTTCCGTTTATTGGCGCCTTTAATTTTCCCGAGGCAAATTTCCGCAGTTCGCGTTGGAGAAATTAAACGCACCGTTCCGCTATTTTGTCTCGCCCACGCGGGGGATGAGATTGAGGCGCCATGGGTGGTCTCAGCAGGAGGCGCATTATTGAGTGGTCCATCGACGAAACGTCACCGTAATGCATATTACGTGATGCCCACGCTCTCTGAGGGGTTTAGCGGAAATGCTCGGCCGTGCGTAATTGTAACCGACGATTCCAAGGGGTAATTAGCCACTTTTAAATAGGCCATGGAGTTTAAAATGAGCGTTTTGCTTCCGATTATAAATAGCCGAAGAGCGTTTATAATAATCCTTGGGAAGTTTGCCACGTGCATCACTTTCAACGCAAAGCTAAACATAAATATTAACTCCAATTTTTAATCAATATATCTTTACAAAGTAACTGGATTTTTCCAAACAGAAAATATATTCCATGTAAAATTACGTTTTTTTAAAATTATTCGCTGTTGTAACATGTAAGTGATAACATAGATAGAAAATTAAAAAATGACACCAAATACTGCATGATACTTGGATAGAATGTCATGTATAAATATTACAGGGCTTCCATGGATACCTTTGTAAGTTTAACGTCCATTATTAACTGATTCATTGACTTTTCTGTAGCGTAAATGTAAGGGCTCTCAGAGATACCTTTGTTGGTTTAGCGATCATTCTTAACTACTAGCATTTTTTCAGAATAATAGAAGCATAAGTTAAGAATGTACAGATTAAGTAGATTTATAAGCCCCCAGGAGAGCAATAGTACCGTTTTTACGCGAAAACAAATCTTGGCAGTTCTCGATTCGAACTTTTCTCCCATTAAAAATATGTCTTTATCGCCAATATTACTGCCTAACCAGTTTCGAGCACCAATAGCGTACCATTATTTCCGTGCATCGCAGTTTTCTCTTCGGATGTAACTACCGTACTTGTATGATCCTCCAGACTACCCATAAACGGAACATGTAAACCTAGGCTCGGGAATGAAAAGGTATTCCGCTTTCTCCCATCATCAAAAAACACGAGGAAATCCCTCCATGTCAATGGCTCTTAATAGCTGATTGGGCCATCGGCGATAGGTACGAAAGCAAATGTTTTCATAAACCTTGGCTTACGGGTAACGAAAATCCCTTTGGCGTGTGGGCAGAGGAAATGGCGAGTGGTTTCCGCACAGCTTCCTTCCTCTCGGGCGATTGAGCGCATTGAAACCTCCGAAAAAAGAAGCCTTTAAAGTTTCCCCGACCGGAAAATATCGTCAAGATTCCGCGGTAAATGGTTACTACTCTCTCCGAAGAGCCTAGACTATTTGGAAAGCATAGCTGCCCTCCGAATCAAACACACACACACACCTGATTCCTTCAAATGGGTTCGTAGCGATACGTTCACCTCCTAGTGCTATTACGAATGTTGCCGTGCAGTAATTCGAGTCCGAAAGTGAGTCCATGAATATTGAAGTGATTGCAGGTGAGGGCGGTGGTCTATCTAGTTTCTTATTTGCTTGTTTAGTTTTATTATTATATCAAAGGAACGATGCAGAGGAAAGTACTACAGTCTTCAATTGCGCATAAGATATTACATGAAGATTTCGAAATCGAAAACATTTATAAGCAAGGAATACATTTTGCGAGTTAATTAAATAAAAAGAGAATTATTATCAAATTCGTGAAATTGAAACCGTTCTAAATTAACATAGAACGGCTCAAGGAAACCTTATAAAGATCAGGTATATCTACGACTTAAATAATGTAAATGTAATACTATAAGACATGTTTCAGTGAAAGATTAAATAATTAGACAGTAATTGGAAAACAAGATCATAATAACATTTAAAATTTGTTTCGTAGTAGTTGCATGAATAGCATCTACCCCAAACTGGTGACTCTACTCAAAATAAATCACATGCATTGCATTTATTTCTGAAGATAAATTCTGGAACAATATAAATCTGGAGATTATAGATTCTATCGAAATTGATATCGGAACAAGGCGGACACTTACGAGTAAAAACTACCCTCAAATAATGGAAAGAAAAGAAAATGGAACTCGGATGTTAATGATTAAGAGGGTAGAAAAACTCCCCAATCGCCGACACGCCAGTGTCCTTTGGCTGGTAAGCCGCGCTCTCCGTGATACTTTCGAGGAATTGGAGTTCGAAGGTCACCGGAATATCGGCGATTGAAGAGTTTTTCGAACCTCCTTTTTACATCCAATTATCTTTAAACAATTAATGACTAATAATAACTTTTGAAAAATTAAGTGATAGCCAAAGAAATTTCCATTAAAATATGTTCTATGTAGAGAGAGAGAATATTGAGGTTGATTATTTTGCGAAGCTGTCGTGAATAGAATAGAATTCATCATTTTTACTTGAGTGTTTAACTAGCCCTCACATAAAAATCTTACTTTATTCTGAAATTCTCTGTGATTTAGGAAAATTTCGCTTATATTAAAGGTCTCTTACTAAATATCTATCATTACTAAAATTTCTGTCATATCTGTGCAGCTGCCACAATGCTAAATATTCTGTCCTGTGCTGCATTAATGTTGTAAACGATATGATATTTAACACTGGGACAGTAAAAGAATTAGTCGGGATGCGGTAAACACTCTGGAAAGTCGGGAAAATCCCGCCAAATCCGAGACCTCTAGCAACTCTTGATTACACGAGTTCAATACAGCCATTTATTTGAAAAGTCCACGAGAGTGGGGAGTTTGTATACCGTGGTGTTTCGGCAGATGCCTTTTCGCTAGTAGAACACATCTTGTACTCAAAATGATCACACGGTACACAATATTGCGGCGCGAAAAGTTTTCGAGGCTCCAGATACGCATACTGTAGTCACCATTCTTTGTCTCTAGCCCTCACTATCCGAAAGTTATCGATAATGGAGCATTCCCCAGCCGCAGACCGCGGGGTTTCAACCGAGTAAAAATGACCACCAGCCGGAAATGCGTTACCGCCGCGCGCGCTCTCTTCCGTCTAAAACCTTAACAGGTGATGTCTCTCCCACGGTTTTCGCTTCATGCTCCCGTTCTCTCGTTAAAATTTCAAGCGACGATCCCTCCTCCTCCCTCGCTTTCCATTCGTCAGAGGCCGTTTCATACAGAATTTCACTTATTTACTCGCGGCAGGCAGGGAAAGAGAGATTACGGCGAGGTCACTCATTCCCCCACGTATATATTGTAACGCCCCGGTCATTCAAACGAAAGTTATCGAACCGAGAGAGAGAGATTTTTCGGTGGTTCGTTATCATCGGTCTTAACACGTCTATCAGAGGATGGAAAAGGGGTTATATGGAAGATCGGAATGGTTTTGGACTTACATGTCGAGCGAATGGAGGCTGTTCAATCAGTGAGATTAGGA
Source organism: Pachydiplax longipennis (assembly GCA_036926295.1). Classification (NCBI taxonomy): domain Eukaryota; kingdom Metazoa; phylum Arthropoda; class Insecta; order Odonata; family Libellulidae; genus Pachydiplax; species Pachydiplax longipennis. The sequence goes on from JAVFKF010000012.1 coordinate 28,579,223, forward strand.
GGGTGCGGGTTTATGCGTCGCATAATGTCTTTTGATCAACAGCCGAGTTGGAAAGTGGTTACAAGAATGTGTAGATAAATACTTGAGGAATATATATACTTTTCCATCGATTTTAGGGAAGTTATTCTTTAACAACAGCGATAAATGACGCGGAATACACATATAGAACGATGACCGAAACCTAAGGATCATTTGGCTGTACTAAAACTAAAGATTTTTAAGCACAAGCAATTTAATTTGCTGTAGATCTTGAATCCTATCTAATCTAGCTTTAATAGGAGGAGTAAGGCAAAGAAATATTGCTACCAGTACTACCAATTGGCTCCCGGATAGTCATGTAAGGAACACTTTCGCCTTCGTTTAAAGCGGTTCCTGGTTCGATTCCTGGTGGAAGCCCTCTTGCAAAATTACCTCGTCTGTAGAAGTCATTTGATATCACTACTATCACCACTATCACCATTACTTTATAAATTTTACTTATTGAGACTATTATGTTTACTTCGAAGCAAATTCAAGTGGATTTCCATTAAACGATTTTTATGGAATTTGACTGCAAAACTCTTCCATTATGAAGTAAAATAATAAAATATTTATATTATATTCTAAAAAATCCGCTTTCGGTGACCAGCGCATTTCTCGCTTCACACGCCGTCAAAACATATAAACAACACATCGTTTTAAAGAGAAAGTTTCCCGCTTCCCGCTAAAAATATACCAGCAAATTAAAAATGCACCATTTGGTCAAAAAATCGAGCTAAAATTTGAATTCGTTGAAAGACGTTCGTTACTCGATGTATAGATATCGATATGTATCTATAAAAACGAGATTTATCGACCCAAATACATACAACAAACACTCCAATCACCACTAACAAATACACAAACACTAAAATATATGTAAGAAAAACACCTTCGCAAATAATTCAATTATTTTCAATTTAGCCGGGAAAAATTTTCGCTAGGGGCAAATAGTTAGCACTAACTTGTATTCAGAAATAACAAACTAATTCAATTAAAACTATTACTACTAATAGTTCTACCAGTTTATTTCGATAGTTTGGAAAATCCTAACGATATCATATGAAGAAGTTTAAAATTAAATTCACCAGTCTCAGGACCATCAAACAAGAAGCCCTCCTTTATTTCATAAAGAAATAGAAAAAATAAATAATAACTATTTATTCGGTTACTCTGTGACAGATGCACAAAAATTACTGCAAAAGATGCATATGAGGACTTTTGATGCCTTTGAGTCTTGTTTAAGCCTTGGAAGGAAAGGGTCATTAAGAATAAATTTCTATCCTCAGAGTTTCAATCTCCGTAGCGAATAATCTGCAGAAACCACATGAGGAAATACCTAGATTGATCCATTTCATTAACCCAGAGCTGCCTTTTGATCAGATGTAGAGCGCCTCAAATGAAGCGGAGACATGTTAAAGATTCTAGGAAAATCTTCAACCGCTCATATGTAAACAGAAATGTTGAACAAATACCATGCTTAGCACAAATTTCCTACCTCGTTCTCTACATGTAGTGCCATTTATTCATGAGCCAACTGTCCTCTGCCGATTTAACCCAATATTCACTTTATCTTATAAAGAGGGCGTGAGAGCACGTCTTCGCACCCTTATGCGCATGTGCCGAACGGGATTGACGATTGTTTTCGAATATGCAGCGCATTCAAACTCATTCGTCATTCCTCAGAGGGCAAATCCTTTCCGAAAGAAGTTCCGCAGTCGGATTTGCAAAGAGGTCGCGATTTGCAGACTTCTCAGGATGCGGAAGAGAAGGGAGAAATGACGCGGAGAGTTTTCTTGATCTCCGTGCATAAATCATAATCTCGTAATCCTCGTGATTTAGCCTCTCGCTTCTTGCTCCTTTGCCGTATTTTATCGTTCGGCTGTGTGCATTTGATCTTAATGAAGATAAATTCGTTTCCTTATAGAACCTCAGCGTTGCTCTAATTAAATTGGGGTTAGCTCCTTTGACCTCATCTTTAAAAGTTACCGGGCTTTAACGGTCGCTGGTGATCCCCTGCTTTAGTTTAACATAACCCCATGGGGATAACTCTTGTTTGCTTAATCGTGGATGCTAAACGAGCTTAGCTAAACAAGTACGCCCATCATGGTGGCTTAACCGTGTACTGTCTACCCGGAAATTGGATGTTCTCGGTTCATTCTCTAGAAATCTCTGTCCTTCTCTGGCTTATTTCTGTTGACTCGGCGCTTATATGATACTGCAGCGTGAATTATTCCCTAAATGGGAGATTTTCACCGCAATTCATACACAGTGCAATAATTCTGACCCAATGCTCATTTATTCATTATTTTTTATGAGTTATTGTTTCTTTAGATGATTTCTTAGATATGAAATTAGAAGGAGCATTGAATGTGATTTATTAGCTCAGGCAATAACTGGTGGAACTTATTTATGATTAGACTAGAGAGAAAGCCACAATCTGACTATGTACACAATAAATTGTGACTATTCACAATTTTCTTGTGAATAGTTTTCTTTCTTGTTTAAGCACTGAATGAACTGTAACGAGCGAATGTTGCAAGTACATCATAGTAACGATGGTATTTATCTTACCTTCTATGCAGCAATTGAATAGAAAATGTAGTAATGTCGTTTCAATAAGTACATAATTAAATTACCCGTTGAGTTTTCAAGTAAATCTTAGAAAATTTTTTGAATTTATAAGATGTTTAATAAATCAGAAAACATACATTTCCCAAGATACGAAGATATATCGGCGTTAGATTCAGTGATTCCATGATTGATTTGCGACCAGTCACATCTTATCTTTAGAAATAGCAAAATTTATTCCATCAATACCATTCAATCGACTGAAATGAAACGAAGACGTATCTAAAATATTTTCGGAGCGTAGACTGAGCGTGACGGCTATTTCCTGATTAGAGATATTAGATTGAAACAAGGTCCAACGGAATAAGAAAGCTTCCACGGAAATGTGACGAATCGCTTAAAAGCAGCGGTTTTCAGTCTTTGATACGCTCACCCCTGGTGATGAGCTTCAGGAGTACAGAAGTACTCAAAAAAATTGACCATTCGGATTTTCGGAAATTGCGGTAACCAGTAATTTAGCTTGTTTTCTAGCAAGGAAATCTGGCGTCTTGTTTCTCACAACGAGTCACATATTACAGAAAATTTGGCTATCAAAAGTAATTTAATGTTATTGAGGGCAATAAATGGAGATCGTACAATGACTGACATATGAAACAAAAGTTAGAAAGTTCAGGAAAATAGCTCAAAGTTGCTTCCTTCGATTAACAATGAGTACCTAGAGAACATTTGGAAGTAGAAATAGCATTCAAGATTTAAGTGATTTGGTCAACGCAGAAAATGTTCAGAAGAAAAGTATAGCAATTTTATATATTCATAGTAATAACGTGATTTTTGTCATAAAATAATTATTTATTAGGTGATAACTTTCTCTTTCCCACCTGAGAACGTTTTCCTTTCCAAATCTCCATTCTTATATTATTGCAGCTTGCACTTCCCTTGCTCGCACTTCAGTTTTATGCACATTTCCATCCCCTCGACAGTATCTCGACAACCGTTAAGACCCTCCCGAACGTATAGAGTGCCCTCCCACCACTAGGGAGCCTAATCATTGTACTCGAGCACCGCTTGATACGGTTGTTACTCACATCCCCGGCAAAAAATCCCTCCCTTTGGCTTGCGTGCGATTGTCCCTTCTGATCCTCGGATGCGAGAAGCAACACAAAGGAGAGAGAATCATCGAGGCATTGTCCTGGCAGATACGTGGCCCTGAGAGCTAATGCAGAAATCGCGCCGCATGAGCGAAATGAATGATCGAGACAAAACCCTAACAATAAGCTCAGATACGTAAACTGTCCTCGCCCACGGAGCGTGCCAGAGACGTGCTTTCGCGGAGGCTTTACAGGCATTCGTAACTCGCCCTGTATTGACGGTACTGTCGCACTTGGGCCGTCGATGACGTTCCGCGTCACATTAGTCTTATCAACTCTCGGGGCCAGCTTCTGCAAACGCAGTTTTTATTTCGTAATGGAAACGAGCGAGAGGGAAATGATGGTCTATGGAGCACATTTCACGCCAATCCGAACAAGAATTCAATGGCGTATTCGGATTTTACTACAATTTTGTCATAATATTGATGGTGATGACGGAAAAGTTTTGCTAATGCTTAGACCAATAATCCGAATAGTAACAAAATGGTAGGCAGACAAAGTTTGCAATTAAGTGCGGAATTCGGCTCTCATTCAAACGCTCGTTTCTCAAAGTGTTCTATTCTCAAAGAGATCTATATTTTTAGACTGAATAACTTTTTGATTGTATTTTAAACTAATAAATATCACATTTTATGGAACTTTTATGTATGTAATCGGCAAAACTGTTTCTATCGTCGCTATCTATATTATAACAAAAGTTAAAGAGGATCCGAATGTGTCATGTTTTAGTCGTGTTGGCTTGAAATGACCCAATAGTGCTGTATTAAAATATTATTAAAAGAGCTGCTGAGGCCATTTTGCACACATGGAGTTCCACTGGATATCGAATTCGGGACCACTTTCACCAAAGGCGAACGCGCTGCCCACTTAGCTATCTGTGAGCCATAGCGTTTTATGTATCTCTATACAAAAAGCTACCGGCACATTTGAAAAAAAATAAAAAGAGAATATTGAGCTTTATAGTGGACTGAGTCACTGTGAAAATATAACCTAAAAAAATATATGTTATAAATTTGAGGAAGGTCAAAGGTCAAGGATTTCAAAAAGAGGCGATTCGTTTACCTTACAGCGGTGACTTGTTTTGAGTTCGACGCAACGTTCCATGCGAAAGTTGTTCAATCGACAAATTAAACAAGTGATAAATATATTTATTAGGAGTTTCTATCTATATAAGAGATCAAATTTGGTGACGAAATATTTCACGTAATTATTGTAATGATCGTATTCTAAACGCTCTATGAGAATTGCAATATCTGATTGGGAATCAAACGAGGTTTTTAATTTTCGCTCTTTCTGAAATCTTCTTTGAGTTACGTTTCTAGTCGTGACGTCTGACTTTCTCTCTCTCTATTTTTAGTTGAGCTTTCATTAAGACAAATGAAGTCTTTCTGTTTCAAATTATGTGTAGCAATATATTGACTTATTCAGTTGTGCATGTTCACTTTTTATTGGTAGAAAAAACTAGAGAAGATATCCAACGAAAAACGAAAAAGAAGCACATGTTGTTGTCTCTGTGTAATTCAGATTTTTAAACGGATTTTATGAAACTTGAAAGGGAACTTTTTTGGGACTTAATAATATTAATGCGGAGCCCGGTACATCATCTAATTTCCGTATGCAGCAGCTTCGGAGTAAACTCATTGTTTCTTGCTTCGAACTTCTGTTCACTTCTCAATTACTTTCATTTTCAGCTAAACAGGAGAGTCCGAATGCGACTCAGAGTCAATTGGCCGAGAAGCTCTACCGAAGCGAGGACAACAGAATTTTTGTGAAAAAGGCAACAGGGGAATAGCCCCTCTCTCATACATATTTGAAAAGGGTGATCGGTTTATATGTCTCCCTCTCTCTTAACTCATTTTAAGAAGCAGGCGGATGAAAATCGGAGGGAAAACATTGTTTGCATGCGAACGCAAAAAGGAATATTTAAAATCCAGCTGATAGGAGCTGTATTCAACTTCAGGGGGAAGTAACTTTAGGCTTGGAGCTCATCGCATTGAGTATCATACATAGAAAGTTCGAGTATGATGTGTGAAAGATAGAATATCGAGTTTACTATTCTGAATTCGTAGATTAAAAGGACCCCCGTAATTATCAGTTCCTTTATAGAAGATCATACAGTCCGTACAAAATAATTGATACATTTTCTTCTGGAGTGGGATCATCAGGTGCCTTTTTCTTTTGTGAAAGATCTGTAGATAATCAATCATAACTTGATCTAAACAATCTTTATTAGGAAAATTAAAATATATAAAATTGAAGAAAGAAAGAAAGAATTTTATTGTTCTTTGACTTCGCCGTCCACTAAGAAGATATAAAACATACAATAATATGGTAGCTCATATAACACATAGTGAATTCATTTAAAAAAGCGGATACATTTTTAACAGAAGAAAATAATAATCACATATACATTCGTGAAGTAAATATGTCATATTATTCCCTTTCCAAGGCGTGAAGACGATGAAAAATCTTTTTTTTTATCAAACAATGAAATAGGTTTGAGGAGGTTAGAGTAGCTGCCAAAAATTCAATTCAATTGCAAATATTTGGCATAAATTTTTTGTAGTACATCCTTGGATGCAAGTCATCATATGCATTCTAACCAAGAGATTAATCTAACCAAAATTTTCGTGAAATAGCTACTTTTAAGTCAAAATTTAGGACAACAGTTCAGGTTCATATTTGTTCATTCTACCTCCTTATTTCAGAGAGCAGCCTCTTTTAATTTTGAATTATTTAAAATTCTTGTCTTGTTCAAAATTTAGTGCATTTATTTTAATTATTGTCCCACATTCTTCCGTCTTCCTCAAAATTGAATTAAAATTAACCTTAAAGGTTTAAATTAAAAATTTTTCCCAGTTATTCTAAAATTTATTCGTGTATATAGAATTTAATATAGGTACTTTCGACTCGAATATCTACTTTTAAAATAAGTTAATGAACCTGAAATGTCCTTATTACTCTTGAGAAAAAAACTTGCCGGTCTCCTGTTTGATTATGAGCTTAATTGCTTATATACACGCTCTTATATCTCACCTGCAAAATATATGAGAAATATTACTCTCCATGCTTTCATAACCCGCGATGTTTCACTCACAATTTCACGTCTTTAATAAAGCACGATCTCTCTCTAGTGCTAAACAAATAACTAATGAACAGAAAGGAGCGGATGAAAAATCCATTTTTGTCCAACCAACCTGCATATTTGTAATACAGCGCTCTAAAATTGGACAAAAATCCAATTGGTGAACGCGTGTCCGAGTATCGCAGATTTAGAAAAAGTAAGGGAGAAAAACAACCGTGTAAGGCTGCTCTATCGTCAGGAACTCCACCAAAAGGTCAAAATGAAGGAAGCTAATTCGATAAAAAAGCTATTCTTTTACATTTCCATTCCTCCGCGTTGCGCCAACAGGCATGTTCTATTAACCCGCTCACACAGGCATGTCTTTGCGCCTATTTCCAAGCGAGGCCGAATACGTTTCCACCCTCCAGTCGGAAATTAATTTAATAAAGACATCTATTTTCCAATTTTATTTCATTTTTGTGTTCATATTTGTTGCACTCAAAACAATTTTATTGTGAATTCTCACGGAATAAAACTCTAGAGTTAAACTCCCGAATTGTCTCCCATAATAGCCAGCTCTCTTACCAAGTACCCTAACAAGCTAAGTGAGGTCAGAGGGAAAAGTATTAAGATGAATTACGGCGTAAATGGATGTTTAAAAAATTAATGCTTCGTATAGCTAAAGCATAACCGTATTTAGGTTATTTAAAGTCGCAGTTGGCAGTCATAAAGGTAGTTTTCTGTGGAAACATCATTCTCTTTCGTCATTTTCTACTTTCGGAAAGGCCGTTTTAACACTCAAAATATTCCAACAGCGAGGAAATGCCATCGTGCGTGACAAAATGAAATTTTGAGTAGAACTTCCAATGGAAATGACCTGCGAATTTCAACATTTCCACGGATCAAATTTGTTTGAACCTTCTCGAAATTACTTCGAGCTATAAAGTGAATTATATTTTTATCGCCGGAATTTAATCGAAAAATGTGATAGTGATACATGTATATTTAATTTGAACATTTGATAATCTTCACCATCGGAAAATAGAGGCAATTGAAGCATCTATTTCCATTGCATGGTTTGTTTTGTGCTCATTCTTTTCACGTGCCCATTTGGTAGAAATCAAATTACAAAGCAACCAATTCCTGTTTCAATTCGAAGTTGATATTGCGTCTATTATTGCGATCCCCGAATAGCCTTCTTTTATTTCACCAGCAATCTCACTTTTTCATACTTTTACCATCCCGAAAAGTGCCTGTAAATTTTATTTCTGTGAATTGTCTGATGGTGAAAATTTGGCAGTTGACATATTATTCTAAATAATAAATTATTTACATTGATTTTCTGTGGTAGTAGAAGTAAACTATCATTGATGGGCAATGGTTAAGCGCTATAGTATGTAGAATGTCCATCAATACCTGCTAGTACGTTTTAGAGTTCATTTTACGGTTTTATTTTCTCAATCTAAAGAATCAAAGTAGGTTCATTTCAATACTTTTGAAGGGCATTGTCTTGTATATTTAATGAAACTCGTATGTTAACTTTAATTACAAAAGTTCATAACCGAAAAGTTATTGCAAAACTAACGAAGTAACTTTTTAAAAAACAATACTACATATATAGCCTTATATGCTATGCTGCTATATTTCACTTAAAGTGAAAATTTTAAGCTTCTCAAAAATTAATTTTTTAACGAAGTAATTCCAAATATCATCCCAGTCGTTGTATTTTAAAAATTAATCTGGTTTTCCCTTTTTAAATTTATTCTTTTAATAAGTTGGAGAACCTTTGTATATCTTTAGTATTATGCTTGTGACTTGTCTTCCTCTGGGGTGTAAACTATGAGCACGTGCGTTTGAGGCGCCGAAAAGGCCCTATCCTGAAAAGGGAAAGTTTAAACTTATCACTCTTATGTGTTCTCATTTCTTTCCGGAAGGAAGGCATACTCCTTTGGTGTCTCGGAAGTTTATACAAGTTTCTCTTCCAAGATCCTCACAAGCTTTGATACTATCATCGTATGTTTTATCATTTATCATAAATTCACTCTCCTTACATCACCTCGTCCTTTTATCATTAAGTATTTTGCGAACAGAAGCGATAATATACCAGTATTTGTATGATTCAAGATCTGGTATATGATATGGAATCTCTTTAAATAATATTTCAGCCGGCAATTATAGATTTGGGAGTTAAACAGAAAAATATTTCATATTAACTTATTTGTTTGTAATCATCTGAACAGCTCTATTAGCCAAATATGTGCTCTAGAGAAAATATTCTACGTTCTCATGTGCTTTCTATTTACATTAGGAGTAAATCAACACATAACAGTGAGATCAAGATTCGTTTTGAGTGCATTGATTATTTTGTATTACGTTAGGATAATAATATTATATTTTTATTTGAGTGAAAATGAGTCACTTATAGAAATCCACGATAAAATTTAATTTATAGATGGATTGGTTCTTTATTAGTGAGGTAAGACCCATTGATTTGTTCGAAATAAGAATTTTATTGCTATTATTAGTTAGAATAAAGAGCGAGGGAACTATTTTAGAGACATTAAGTTCTAATGCAGAAAAAACACTCATGGAAATGGATGTGCGAAAAACTTACGAAACTTGTAAAAGCTACTAAAGTATTTACTGGGTAGCTTATTTGCTGGTTACTATTATGAGCACTATCCGGAGCGTGAAGGTTAAAATGTTTGACATACCAACCACCAAATCCAAAAAAATCTCTTAGTAAGCACTCCGACGCCGGAAACGGAACTGAAAAACTAGCTGTTGCTATGGTTTCCAACTCTCCTGGATTTGCCGGTAGATTCTCGTAATTGGAAAATAAGTTTTAAAATATCTCGCCCACTAAATTGAGACCTTTTCATCTCACCTTTACTCAGCTATGCTCATCTTACGATTCCTACACTAATTTACAACTTTCTCGAATTTCCGCGACTTATTTTATATTCTAACATCCTCTTGCGATATCTAAATTACGAGTATTGATGTGGCATCTTTGTCTCGAGATATTTTATAGATATTATGACGTCATAATCTAACTTCTTTGATTTTGTTTTGGAAATCTCAATGAATTGTCCACTCCATTATATCGGTCGAGCTAGTTCGATTGCGATGAAATTGAACATTTGTGCCATTAATTAACTAAGGATGTGTATCTTTATGTGTTGGAAGCTATATTCTATCATTTTTTATTACCCTAGGAAAGGAAGATCTATAAAAATTACCGAAGGATAGACAGGAATTAAAATTAGAGACATGACTGGGACTTTAACCCAGGCCTTCCATTTTTCCGAGAAGGTTTTCTAACCATTAAACTCCATTTCGCGTCCATTTCACTCCTGTTAACGGAAGCTTACACGAGAAAAGGAAATAGTGCCATACGTGGAGCACTATTTTCTATTCTATAGATCTTAAGTTGATGGGACATAGTAGTTCATTGATTAGAATTTCTGCGCGGGAAGCGGGAGAACTGGGTTCGAGTCCCAGTCATCCCTATTTTCCCTTCTATTATCCTTTGGTTTTAAAGTATATAAACCTTCTTATCCTATGCTATTTATCATTCCCTTTTCTTATTGGAATTAATTTGTCAGGAGTTGGTAATCCTAGCCGTTACTGACCTAGCAAAAATAAACTCGTAAGAAAAGTAATTACTAGCAAGTAAGGAACTCATTAGGATATTTGGCTAAGTTTACGGGAGGGCATTGCTTTCCTTTCTCATCGGAGATGCAGGGAAACCGCTCAGTCCTAACGGATCGCGGTTAGACGAGAATTCGAGGCTACGCATTTCATTGCGGCGCTTAGGCATAGACGAGACAGTCCGTGATTGATTCCGTGGCTTCCGCAAGGAATGCTTCTAGATGGAGGCTGGGTTGGGGTCGGAATTTACAATGCTGATGAAATTGTATCGCATCTCGAATGCTTGCAGTCAAGAAGCTTGCGAAAGTGAGCACGCATCCCGACGACAAACCAACCGAAGCGAGATTAACTGTCACGCGTGCCATCGAACGCGGAACGGTGGAAGCGCTTTGTTCCCCTGTGGATTCACTTTGCGGAGGAAACGCGTCTGCCCTTTTCTCCATGGATTTGGGCTTCATATCTTCAAAGAGGGTGATGATCCCGCGTTTCGGATCTAATCTGACGCGAGAGAGCGCTACGGAGCAGAGATGGAAAATTGCGTAAAAGAATCGCGGAAAAAACCTCGGGTCCAATTTGACTGGGTTGAATGACGCCCGAGATCAAGGGACGTCATGCGGCGGAACTTTCCTGGAATGGCGAGGCGGGATTTAATGTACTAAAAATGTATGTTTAGAAGGAACGAGGAGATCTCAAAGGGCGAATCCTTCTCCGGGTTGTTTGCCGAGGAAAATTATTTCTGAAAAACGGATGGGAAATTGCATCGGGCGTGCGGCTCTGACCGCGTTTTCAATTTGGTCAATTTAAGCCGCTTTTTTCGCAGCGGAGAAATTTTCGGCTGTGGTTCCCCGAACGATGTTCACAGAGGATTGCTACAGTCCGTTCGTTTTCACGCTTCAGTTAAATTCATTATTCCCTACCAACAAAGCCGTTAAAACGGTTTGATCTCTAATTTTGTCATGGTTAGGTTCTTCAAAAACATAAGCCGAAACTTCAGGAACGAAATTATTCATCGCTGGTAATTGCGCGGATGATTCGTTTTATGAAAGATTTTCGGAGCTCGGAATAGATAGGCTAATTTACATCCCAAAGGCCACAAAAGAAGGCAGCGAATTTTGTAACATAATTTTCTTTAAAGCCCTCGTGCATGCTCAGACTGCGATTATGAAAAGCCTTGCAAAGTTTAGTAAATATACAGAGCGAAAAAGTTGATCTACGTAAACACGTGTTGTTTGTTTATTTTTGAATATTTTGGCTATGGAAATATGATTCCATAGCTGCGTTAAATTTAGCTTTATTTTAAATTTATGCCTTCGATAACTCATTGGAATTCACTGTTTTTATATGTTGTTGTCTATGAATACATTTCAGATAACGACAGAAGTTTATTTGTTTCAGTTTTGAGTCAAAGCTAAAAATTCCGTTATTTTTTCTCAATTTTTAGCTTGAAAGTCTAATCCCTAAACTTTGCATTTGTTGCCAAAAGGATATCACGTAAAATTAAAGCTTATGAGATTAACAATAACTGTTTACAAACTTCATATAAATGTTAGTCCTTTTAGGTAAAGTATAATATATATGCTTAAAGTTTATGATTTCAAGTAAAGTTCTTCGGTATACTTTTAATTCAAAGATTCTAAGCTATAACTTAGAAGTAGATCGGTAAAAAACTCAAAAGTCCAAGAATTATTCCCCTTCCAAATAATAATTACGTTTGATTCGATTCCCGGATGTAATGGAATTTTAAGTTTCTGACAGCATAGAATTGCACGTAAATTTCTGACGATTACCATGCAACACTTTTCTCCGAAGATCATCCAATTCTGGATAGAGCTTTCCTTGTTCCCCAGAAAAGGGATTTGCTTCGAAACACTTTGACGTATGACGATCGTATTTTTCGTGGCAGATTCTTCAATAGCACTTTGGCACTCCGTGTGAAAGGAATTGGCGCCGGGTGATTCAAAGCCACGCACAATTTGAGTGATATCGGAGGGCACAATCGAGCCCACCAGCGGGAGATATTTCTCATGTAAATTTACTCTTTTCCACGCACAATTGGGGTCATTCTTTTTTGGCGGGCTCTTAAAATAATTTACCTCCCCGCAGAGGCCTCTTTCCGGGAAAAAGAAGGAGAATAAATTGAAGCCGCGAAGCCGACTCTTTTTTATTCGGGAGATGGAAGACCTTTGCCTGCTCAATCGATTCAGCGCAAAGCACTAATCTCAAAAGAAATCCCTTAAGTCTTATCTGAATCACCACTGCCTTTTTCTTTCCATCCGCTACGTGTCTCTCTTCGCAACATTTACTCCATCTGCAAACAACTGACTTCTTTTTTGTGACCTTCTTTCATACTCTCCTCCAAAATTATAGTCTAAAATGAGTCGTCTACGCAAAATTATTTGTGAATTGATGTGGAAGTTCATTCCGCAATTAGATGACAGCAGTTAAACTACAGATCGTGTTTTTATTTCAGTTACTGATATTCGTTATGTTTATCAACAAGAGTAAAGGATGTGTCAAAGTCGGTAAAAAGATGAAAAGGTAACTTGGGATAAATTACATAGTTTGAGGAGAGTAGGAAAATGCCTGTCTGAAATCTAGCTCTTAACTGATAAAATATGTCATAGCTGCGATGTTTCCTTATCTTTAATATTCAGAATCGTGTGCCGATGGGTGAAGTGGTAAGGCAACCGCCTCAGGCGCCTTTCTCATGGGGCGCTAAGAAGAATGTTAAGGTATTCTTAACTCCATAATCTATAATCTAGAAAATTATTATGAATATCAATAGAGAAATGCTTACTGCTCTCTTTTCTACACAAATTATTTCGGTCAAAATCAAACCAAATGACTAGGTAATAAAATAAAAGGGGCGTATGACATCCCGCCTTAGGTGGAAAAATGGCTCGACACGACTCTTTTCCTATTCATATTTGGCTTTAGATTTTTGAATCTACGAATTCTTCTATGTTTATATAAACTATCTTTTGAATGATTTGTCACTGAAGGATATATATCAGTGACATGGGTTAGATAAAGTGATTGATCTTTCCTCTCTCAGTCTCCCTCAATAAATGAAGGCATCATTCATTTCTAACTATTACTCCAATGCACTGCTAGATTTATTTATTTCGTTTAAATGCAAAAATATTCATTTCGGAATCTATCACATAAGGGTAAGACTTTTTTATGAAGCCATAAATTCAAAGTGAACTTCAAACGCTTTAAAAGGAACTCAAGAAGGCGCTATTGATGCTTTTGATTAAAAGACCAAATACTGAAAATATTATTTTTCGTGAAAGGAACTACGCGAAGTATTTTAGTTTCAGCATTTCCCCAAATACTTCATCCTATTCCTTTGACGAAAACTAGGTTCCATGAAGTGAAGGCTAAGGTAGTTGATTATAAAAAATGTTATTCCTCTTCATCAGATCTTCATATTTAATGTTAAATTTTTCCTAGGAATGAGGTCAGATAGTTTTGCGGTATTAACTTCATAAACTGAATTTCGAATGTTATGAATTCGAATGAAGTGATGGATGACTTGAATCTATTACGTGAAAAACGCAGGAGTCATTCGATTGAAAATAAAACTTTCTCCTCTAACCAGAAAATGAGATCCAAAACATACTTAAGAGTAAGTTATACGAATAAATAATATCAATCAAGTTAATATATACCGTATGTAATTAAATATAATTTTCCTGGTAAAGGGATGGAAATTCCTACGGAAAATTATTTCTTACCACGCCAAAATCCCATTTAATTAGAAAAGAATTGGAATTTACATAAATTTAATTAAAATTTATATTAAGTAAGGGAAATTATTGTAAGCTCTCTCGCATATTGCAGAATATTAGAAAAAAAAACCAAACAATTCACGGGTATGATCAAGCTAAACGAGAAAATGTGACGCTAAGTAAAAATAAGGATGGGGAAGGGTCTGGCGATATCTGGAGGGATTAAAATTAATTATTCATGCTTTTAATGAAGAATAATTTTTATTCCGTATTCAGGGAAAGTTTCGAGACAAAAGAAAAGAAGAGGAAAGAAGGAAGCGCCAGGGTCTTTCTATTATCTTGAATACCCAAACAGCCTACTCCATTCGTTGTTCCGTAGGTCATGTTTAAAACCTCCACGTACAAGAATAACATGAGATAAACATCCTAATAGGAAGAGAGCTTTGTCTTCAGAAGGGGCTTAACTATAATAGGATTTCCCTTAACTCATATTGGATCCCGTCTGTCTTTTGTATCCTTCCTCTCTCTCCGAGTGCGTCTCCTTCCCGAAATCCTCCTACGTATCGGACGCCAAGGTAAAACAAAAGAGTACTCGATAGTCTCAATCCGGTCCGAAAATAAAGGCGCCTCCCCGTTACTCTTTTTGCATCAACTTCCACTGTCTTCGACTCCCCTTTCCTTCCACCATATTGCTCACTCCGAAATTCTCGTTCATTTGAAATAGACGTCTAATTAGTCACGCGGGGTGACGAGGCAAACCCCTTTTCGGTGTTCCTCACCCCCGCCTCACCCTCATCCACTCCAAGCAGCTCTCCTTGCAGCTTCTTTATTATACCAACCCTCCGCTTCATTTTTTATTCTAACGCCCCTTTTTTTACACTTTGGATTTTTTTCCCCTCACTCACCCGCTCAAGTATCTCCTCCAAAACTCGCTCCAGCCTTCTCCTCATCTCTTTTTGTTTCGCTCTGATTCTTCGTTTCTTTATGTCTTCCCCCCTCTCTTCGCCCACGTTCGTTCTTTTTCTACTCCGAGCACTTTTTGAAGAAAATATAGACATTTATATCTTCTCTAGTACGCGGACCGAGACTTGAACAAAAACATGAGTAGTCTGAGTCCTTTTTCCTTCGCGAAACGGCCACTTTTTTGCCCTTAGCTCTCACCTTTTATCCGAGCTATTATTCACTTATCCATTTTTAACGTTCTTACCTAATGTATTTCAAGATTCGTCCTTTACAGCGCTCAGAATGCACTTCGATTTATTTGAAGTATACACCGAAACTGAGTAGTATTTTGACTTTAGATGTGTAAATTCTTTCCAAAGGCGGTCCAAGCATTCTCCATATCCTACCACTCACTTTAATAATTTATAATAATTATCATTATTAATAGGTCACGACATATTTCTGAGATTTTCAGACTTTCGGCTTAAATTATTTCCGTCACCCAAGTATTTAACTCCAAATAATAATGGTTAAATAAACGAAAATCTACCTGCATGATAGATATTTATTTAAATAGTGACTGTATAAAAATTTACTAAGTTTACGTACACTTATGATGACTTATTGCATAAATCTTTTACGCTTATGTTTTACTTTGATTTCAAATGAACTGCTTCCTTTAACTTTTGACATCTCGATTTCTTTGATATAATACCCTTCTCACGGAATCTCATGCTTTCTTTCCAACTTGAAGAAATTTAAAAAATGACGGTATTATTCTTTGTAACGGTATTTACCCATTGTTTTTGTGTGAATAAAATGCAAAGGATGGGATTCTTATACACAATGCTCCTGTTAAGATAGCTGAGATCTCCGTGCCTTAATTCTCAAGCTTTGAAAATATCGTTATAGAATGACAAATGAAGCGAGTACATAGTTGTCGCAGAAATATTTTCATATAAGATTTCATTTTGAGCTCATCTAAATGTTGGGATCCCGGATATTCATGTGGGCAGCGCGTTCGACTTTAGTGAAAGCGGTCCCGGGTTCGATTCCTGGTGGGAGTCTATAGGTGTAATAAAACCTCAGCTGTCGAAGAACTTTTAACAATACTACTTCTCTTCATGTTCTAAGAATATCGCTTACCCTAAGAAATTATCAAAGGTTGGGCGATAGATCCCATATATATGCCATTTTATACAAATTACCAAATATAGCAAAAATATTGAGACATTGCAATTCCTACTCCTCATTTGCGCTAAGTTATGGTTTCATTAGTAACAGATCTGGGGTCCTTGATCTAAACCATACGACATTTCTATTTTCACGGAAAGGACGGAAAGGTGATCATGGAATCCACCGCATTTCACGAAGTTAGATTGAAATCCGTGGGTTGAAAACTTTTCCTTGGGTAACATGCTTACAATCCTATTTACTCAAGTAATACAAAGAATTCCTAACAGTAATCCATTACGTCGTGATGCGCGAGGCAACATCCACGCTTCTGCTGATGAATCAAGGTTTAAATTGGAATGGGCGAATTCGGCCGCCGAAAACGAAATTCTTAAATTGTGAAAGTCAGCATTACAACTCATCCCTCTCATTTTCCGATTTCGCAGTACCTAGCTCTGTTAAAAAAAAATAAAAATAAAACACTTGGAAGGCCATGGAGGGGAGTTTTTGATCCGGCATCAAAAAAGAGTGGATCTAAGAGCGATCGATTTGAAGCTAAACCGCGCCGTCTGCCTCCATTTCAGCTCCGCATTCATTTTTACTTTCTTTTCACGAAACTTTCACTGCGATAATCTATTCACCTGTTCCTTTTTCCGCCGCGGCTTTTCCCTCTCATTTCAAATATTCTCTCTCTACTAGCCTCCGTTATCGTTGCGTGTCGCCTTACTCTCCCACAGGATTACATTCCCTTCCCTCTCATTTTCCCCTCTCCACTCCCAAACGTTCCCGTGGGACTCACCTGTAAAGGAGCGTGGGAGGTCTCTATTCTCCATTGTTTTCTATTTAGCATTCTAGTCATTGTCTCCGCTGGCTTCACATTTTTGACCTACTAAAAAAAAGGCTCAAGTGGCACAAAAGAGATGAAAAAACGTTTTATTAAAGTCGATAGCGGAGGGCTTCCATTACTTTCTCTTCAAAATTCGCAAACGATGGGAACGAAGCTCCCCTCGAATCCAGCGGGGAAAAGATTTCCTTCGATTTTTTTAAAAGAGATATTTTCTTATAATTGTCCCTGCTTTGGTTTCCCGCATCGATGATTCCACTCCGCGAGTGTGTGCATTCAAAGGTGTTCCGTTTTTTTTCGTTGGTATCTTCACAAAGAAAATTATGCTAATTCGCGGCTATTTGAAAACTGTTCTGGCTTCATCACGTTCCTCGATTCGATTAACTTTTCCCTTTGCTGAACCCCATTACGAGCGCTATTTTACTACTGGGAAATGGGCTTTTTGTAATCAGATTTTGGCGAGATTACCAAAACCTAGTTTCCATATTTTATCATAATTAACGAGTTGGAAAACTAGAATCATTGGTGCGCTATTTATAAAATTCGGTTAATGAAGTGTTTTGTTTACTTACAAACAATAAAGCCATCGTATACGTTCATTATGTGTTTTATCTGAGAAAGAAATAAAGGAGAAAAAATCCGCTGTAGTCGGGACTCGAACCCGGATCTCTCACCTTCCGGACGGTTGCTTTTCTCTGAACTTAAGCATACATATCATGCGCTTTTTATTGTTTATATGCTTCCCAGTTCGGCCCCCAAGAAGTCTATTATGATGGTGAGTGACATTTTACGATTAGATGTCCCGCGTGTTTGTTGGAGTGGTGCCATCTTAGATAGATCCTCCGAAGCTTACCGTGTCCCATCACAGCTATAGAAATTGGAAGAGAGAAAACTCTGTCATGGTAGCTTAATTCTACAAAACAACCGACGAAAAGAATGACATCAGACTTCGACTCCTGGCTGCGGCGGACTTTTTCTCATTCATACTTTCCCTAAATTTAAGTATATCATGTGCTTTGCATCGTTATTAACACTTTATATTAGTTGAAAAGAAATTGCAGGATTTTTTCTTTAGGAATGTGAAATTAATTTTTGTTAAATGAAATTACGATAGGTTTTTAAAATTTAGCTGTGATACCGTAAATATCAAATAAATATTATAGACCATCACAATTAATAAAGAATATTTACGGTAAACTGATTTTAACGGATGTTACCCATTGGTGATGGCTATAATGGTAGAAAATTGAATGATTATTTCTTATAATATGATATAATACAGCTAACTTATATCGAATGATAAATATTATACTAACATTATGAATATTTCTATGAAATCGGTTGCAGTGAAATATTTTTTAAAAAAAGTAATCCATGTATCCTGGGTACATTGGTAAACGGCATGTATGCGCTAGAGGTAGAATGACAATGGCATGATGTCGAAACGGATTGCAGTCCTGATCAGGAATACCCTTGACTATTATTCCCAGCAAAAAACTATGCTGGGATCTGAGCAGTAATGCGAAACGGTCTTGTCTGTAGCAATTTGTCCAAAGTGTTCCAGAACTAACCGCTACCGTTGGCGGAGATTACTGCGAATGACGGGTAGGATTAGGTAACTTAATCCAAGCTAATATCAGTGACTAGAACACTACCAACCTGACTCGACGTATTTAGTTTCTACGGCGTTTATCTTAACTTAATATTTGAGGATACAGAGAAACTGATCCCCGTACTTCCTCCCCATTTAGCCTCCTCGAAAATTCGATTATCCTTCCATGGTCAGTCCTAAGTTTGATTTGGTAAATTACGTCGATCGAATTTCCCCTGAATTTAACAGACTGCGAACTAAGAACCTCTTCGGGAAGGTGATTCGATAAAGCCTCCCGAAAAAGCCGATTCCATCGGTTAATATTTAATGGAATAACACGGATGGGGGGTGAGTGGCCTCCAGAACGATCTATGCGGGGTCTTAATTCGAACCTCCCGTTTAAATAGACCCATTCTATCCGCGATTCTATTTCCGGCCGTGAATGAGGCGACTGAATCAGATTTGTGTAAAGAGAAAGAAGGGAATAAAAAGTACTCGCGGAACGGCAGATATTGGGATCAATCGCCGCTGATTGGAGCATGATTGAAGCATTTATGGAGGCAAAAGTTCCCGAATTGCTGGGCGGCGAACCCTTTAGACTTTTAATTACAGTCAGACGACCTGTCCTTTTAACCAACCCCACGATCAATAAATTCCCTCCCTCGCTCCAATGGAACCCGATATCGATCTGTGCCCAGAAAATTTTTCCGCGTTTATTTATCGGACTTTGGAATCGGATCCCGTCTACCTTCCTCTAATAATGCTTTAATTATGCAGCCTCACACGCCCTCGAATCCCCACGGAAGGCGCTTGCCTAGCAATCAGCGCAAGAAAAATCAAGGATGGCTGATGCATTAAAGAAAAGAGGGAGATTTCGGATCGGAAATGTGTCTCTCAGACTGTTCGTCCCCTAAAATATATCGGATCCGAACAACGCTGCCTCTTCAGTCCATTAAAATGTTTGAGTGATCATTTATTCCTCAGGGCTCTTAAGGATGTAGTAGTAGCTATTAAAATAACTCATCCAATTGGAGATTTTGTTCTGCCTTGCGATAACTGAATATTCATCAACTCCGTAGAGTGAATTTTATTACAATCAGCAAATACTCACTTACCAATACTTTTTTAAAATATACCATCTTATTTATATAAACTTGTTTTTCATGAAAGTTAAAATTGAATAAAAATATTTGTGTCTAATAGATGCTATTGGATTATTAAATTTATCAGGTAATTTATCAACGTAATAACTAACTTTAATTTGAAAGATATTTAATCTTATATTATTATATGTATAGAGATATGTAATTACCCGATTTCTCCTGTAACATCTTTCAGCATTAGATGTACAACTTAGATGCAAGTAATTAAGTAGTCATCATAGTTATTGCTGTGTATTTCGGTTTTGCTTTTATGTATATGGGTTTTGTGCACGTGTCGAGAACTAATAATCATTATTCGTTAGTTTAACATGCATGTAAACACTTTCGAAGGCATCTACTACAGTGGTAAGTTGTAGATAGATTAATGGACCCTTTACTGGCCAGGTTCGACCCATATAGACCTCTCTTTGGACTAACCTTGTATAATTAAAATGGAGTTATACTTAATATTTGAAGAAATTTTAAGGAATGTATAATTTTAGGAATGTCCAGTTGATAAGCTTATCTTTCTTAAATTTTTTCGTCTCTAGTCTCCTTGATGAGTTCGTTATAATACGTAACTAAGTCATTATGTATAGCCGCAATATTATATCTCTGTTATTGAATAATATAGAATGACGTTGAACTACTAAATAGAGAAAAAATTTAACCGAGTAAGGATAGCACATAATGGGGAATAAAAAAGTGGCAAAAGAGTCGATAAATTTCCGGGAATCGTACATTTTATCTCCGAATATATAGAAATAGATCTGTAAATTTCTGATCTCATACCTTCCATCCGTCTATCTTCAGTAGCTCTTTATTAAATCTATGCATGAAATTATTACCATATTTTCTGGCTAGTAAAAAAAGGTTCACTACACAAAAATATAGAAATTTCATGTGAATTACTGAGCACGTTTTACAAAGGAAATTTAATGTATGTATGTGAGGGCGTCAGACAGTTACTGAGGCGACGTTGAAACGCCTTCTAGTAAAATGCATTTATTTCCTTTTTCAGAAATTCTCGCGGGAACGCTTTCTATATTTGCAAGACGAATTTTTATATGCGTAAAAGCACCGACAATTTTTAGCCCAAAAATATTATCATAGCGGTTCTTTGAAAGCGCCTTACTTGGTAAGCGTACGTTTTTTCCTTAGTAACACGTAGTAGATTCCGCAAAAGTTCCAATGCAGATACGTAACCATCCTCAATGAATAACTTCATCTGGTTCCGTCCCTGGGGTGGAAGCAGTGCGAAGTCGCGTTAAGATTACTCGTCACACAAGGAGCATTTCCGTAATACTTCGCTCGACCGGGTTGTCACTTCTTCGCGATGAAAAAAAAAGAGCGCTTTAACAGAAGACATCCGCTGATGGAAGCTCCATCTCGCGATACATTATGAGTCGACGTTCTTCTATGATTCCCTCCTCGCCTATTTCCAATCAAATGAAAGCTCGGCGCGCATCTTGAGCAGAAAGAAAGAATGGAACGGCGGAAGACTTAGGAGCCTCCCGATGCGACGTGGGCGTTCGGTCTCAGACCCTCGTGAACTACAATACATCATTAAAGTCCTCGTAACCCAGAGTACGACAAAAGGGAATCCGTCGCCATACAGCGCTTCCTCGCGACGGCACAATCAATATGTTTTCGAAAACTCCATCGTAAACTGATATTATAAAATCATGCGTCGGTTCCCGCGCCTCATTTGTCATACACCTGTTAGCTTTTTCCCTCCACTTTTTACGCGAACACCATCTATTTCCCCCCCTTGTCACGACGCCCAATAAAAGCCCATCCTAATAACGCATTCCTTTTGAAGTTCCCAACTACTTTATCGTCCATATTACCATTTTCATAACCCCCTCTCGCATCTCTTTGACTCCTAGCGCCTCCTACTTTATTTATGGCGTCCTTCGGTTTCTCCGCTGAGGAAAAAGGTCTGATTTCTTCACTTTATTTTCCCCTCCGATCTTCCGCTCCCATACCTCGTGATAAACAATTCCCTAAATCCGTCGGTCCTTTTTATTTATATGTACTCCCGGAGTTCTAGCCAGGATTTTTCGAATCTCTTTCGGAATCGGCGGAAAGAGCTGCGCAACCGTTGGAACCTGAGCCGCTAACGAAGGCGGACTATTTATATTCTCTGTCGGATCTCCATGATTCTCGCTCTCACCTTTCCCACACCGCGATCTGATTAAACAACTTATGTTTTATTATCCGGGCGGTAACCCGAGGGAGAGACCTGAGAATGACCGCACTAAATTCTCGCGGAAACGTTTACTTGGGATTCCTTGCGTAAATTTTATGGGAATGCAAAAGCTAAAGGGCGCAAAGAGGCCCGCGGCCATCAAATTCTTTCTGCCGCTATACCTGCTCTGACAGCTCGAGTTTTGCCAAGCATCACGGTTTCATGGGCTCCGAGAGAAAGAGGTTAATTACTCGGAATGATCTTCAAGTGGATGGACTTTCCTTGTCTATAGGAAGGTGGTGATAAAAGGTTTTACTGTCCTTTACCTCGATGAGGGGATGCGTATCCCGGATTACGTGACGCGGTCCCGCATAAAATCTTATTCATCACGGTGATGTGTTACTCAAACAGTGGGAATAAATGTGGTGCATCTGTTTGTATAGAAATTTCCGCGTCAAGAAATTTGATTAAGTGTCTCAGTCGGTTTCTTGGGAAATGCAGCTGTGTAATTTTGGAATGAAGGATGAAGATTTCAGCGGAAAACTTTTGAGGAGAGTTTTTTTTTCACTTATTGTCGCTGCTTGGCGAGGTTTAAAAAGGTTTCGGGCGAGGAAGCGGAGAATTAAAAAGACTCCAGCACTTTTGTTGACTGAGAAACTTGATTTTTCAGCAAGGCGAGATAGGCACGTTGAAGTACCCTCGTTATATTAGTACCGAGAGAATATAATTTGATGGCGTAGTAGAATGCTAGAAAGAAGAAATAATATCTTTCTATCCGTCATATGATGCGGAAAAATTCTGAAGTTTTCTTAATAATTTATAAGAAGTGTCTTTGGATTATTTGATTTTCGAAATTTGCTCAAATTTGCCTTTATTTATTTTATATTCTAAAATAAATAAAGACAATAATTATTTTTCAAAGCACTGAAAACTGCGAATTTTTCTACATTCCACCTTGGAAATGAATGCTGCTTTTAGGATTAATAAGGAGTTGCTTCTTTTATATACATTAATTTCGTGTAATATTTTCACATTCTTCTGACCAGCTGATGAAATTCGCCTCATCAGATACGTCCTGCAAACGAGAACCTCGCAGATGCTTTTTACTCCCCCTTATCTAAGCAGCCAGTCGAGCCAAGCAATAATCGACCTGCCCTTGGCCGATTTGCTCATTTCCTCGGATTCCGCGAAAATTCATCTCCGCTTCTCGCGTTGACGAAGTAAACGGCACCAGCTTCGCTATATTCCCATGGGGAGGCATTTTCCACGACTACAACGCCTACAATTTTTATTTCCATTCTCTGCAGCCTATCCAACTTACGTATACAACTTTTGCGAAGTCCTGAGAGAAGGATGAGAGAAAGAGAGGAGACAAAGCCATAGCGACCGTAAGAGTTCGAAGACCATGAGGAGAAGTTGGGTAGCACACACAGCATCGTCAAGTTTCCACCGCCCCCTTCAACGTTTTCTCCCCCAACCTCCCTCTCTCTCTCTAGATCTCTTTTCGACTAGAATTGTGCTCTTCCTACGAGCGAGAACTATGGGATCGAGACGTACAAACAAACGGCCGCCAGAGGGTTTCTGGAAATGCTTAGCGGCTGCCGTAGTCTTGCTGCTGTTTTCCTCTTCTTTTGCCCCATCTTCCTCTTTTCCTTTGTCTCCGGTTCCTTTCCTTCCTCTTTCCGATCCTCTTTCGCCCTTTCTCCTCTGAGCCTTCGTCTGGGTTTACGAGTCTGATGCTCGACCATTTGGGCGAGTGTGGAAAAGATAAATAGCCGATTCGATTCAGATGTACTAGAGTTAAATTACTGCAAAAGTTAACGACAGCGGTGGTTGCACAGCAGCTTATATTACAAGTTAACGATGTAAGGAATCCAATTTACGACTCTGGCAATTCAAATTCCACAAGTTAAGTACAATTATTTAGCGGAGATGTACTCGTCGCTGTAAATTTAGGGAGAAGATACAATAGAATATTCTGTGTTAGATTATTTTTTCGACACAATTTCCTTGAGATTTTGTAAGAATTCATCATAATCCAAACATGATAGCTGAGAGTTTACACGTAACTCAAACTTTCGGTACTTACAAGAATTGAGATAATTTCAATTTTTACATATCATCCTTTATCTTTGCAAAATCAAATTCCGAAATCATTGAAAAAATGTGTAGATAAAAAAGTTCGGATTCATGTTAAACCCTTTACGTCCAGGTTCTGATAGGTTTTCAAAATGTTTTCACCACAGAAAATCTCAGGACTATAGATGGTTATTGACACCCAATCATTGCCCTAAATCTTTTATCCATTATTACATTATCATTCAAGGTATAGTTGAATCACACAAAGTATTTGATTAAGTATATCATGATAAATATATCCTTTATTAAGG
This sequence comes from Pachydiplax longipennis, assembly GCA_036926295.1. Taxonomy (NCBI): domain Eukaryota; kingdom Metazoa; phylum Arthropoda; class Insecta; order Odonata; family Libellulidae; genus Pachydiplax; species Pachydiplax longipennis. Next base: position 28,603,685 of record JAVFKF010000012.1, read on the forward strand.
AGGTTAAGCCCATGTGGGCCTCTCATTTACTTGACCTCTTAAGTCATTATAATACTTGCAAAAGTTAATTATTAGCAAAAGAAATACTTCAGTGTGGGAAGAGAAGGAAGGGTATCGGTAAAATTAGACTTCCGCGAGAATTTCACCGTCCCATCTGCGTTTCATAGTTCCACCTTTCCTTCCCCAATTTTCCCTCTCCTTTCCCCATCCCATTTCTCCCTTTCTCTTTATCTCCTGGCTCTATCCTTACCTCTCCTTCTACCTTGCTGTCACTCTCCTTCCCTTCAACTCCCCAATCTCACGCCGTGTGTGTCGGCGGAAACTTGCGAAGTTCGTTGGCGAGGTAACCGACAACGAGTCGATCTGCAACGCGGGAGAGAGAGAGAAGGGATGCAGTTACATCGCTGAGAGGAAGTGGTGCTTTGGGAGGCTTTTGCTGCCGCCGCATCGGAGAAAAAGTCATCGGAGGCCCCAAAGCCAGAGTGGTTAGCGGCGACCCTTCAGTTATCTCGCCCGCTTCCGTAGCTTACGAGTAAAAGGAGAGTTATCGCGAGCGAGCTTTTGTTTTATTTCGCTCTCCTTGTCTGACGATCGTTCAGCGAAACGAACTCAATTAGGCAGCGCGCCGGATGTGATTGACTGATTGGGGGGGAAAAAAGAGGAAACAGAAGTTGGGTTTTTTTTCCGACGATACCGAATTTTCTTTTCTGAAAACTTATTTTCCTCTGAATAATACGGCGTGGGCTCGGACGCCGGATGAGACGGATATCGGCGCTCGTAAATCTATGTCTCTGTTTTTCTGGATGTTTTGTGAAAGCGGATCGTGGGGTACGAAGCTCCATAGATTTGATTACTAGCTCTCTAAATTGAGCTAAAAATGGATTTTTTTAAAAATACGAAATAATAACGCAGCTTGCTTGGGTTTTGGTGAAATTGGCTGAAGGAGGATTTGGACGAGTTCTTTTATTTCAAATTGAAGTAAATTAAATTTATTCAACGGCTTGATTCTATTGAATTTATTCCAATCAATTTTATTTGTTTCGCATTATTACATTAATTCTACGGAAATAACGTTCAACACGAGGAATATTAAATAAGAAATTTTCTAGTTTATACCTGTACAACTTTATAGCATACTTGCGTTTCTAAAAGGGATAGTCTGATATTATGTGTAATTCATCATTACAATAGAGTTTAAATATACATACTCTTAACATTTACTTTCACAATTAGATTTTAGCTCCTCCTTTACTAACTCTGTCCTACTTTAGTACCTCCTTTACTAAGAACAACTTTCTTGACCCTTTAAGGAGTCACAAGTACTGTATTTACCTCTATAAATAAACATCTTTATTTGGACAAGATTGAGATTAGCGAGTCCCTTCCTCCATCTGACCCATGAATGGCAAATGTGGATTTGTTCAGAGGAAGACGAATGGGGTTTATGCAGAAATATATTGATTGGGGAGAGAGAGTATAAGCCCTTTTCTCTTAGCCCTGAGTTTTCTAAGCTTATCGTGGAACAAAGAAAAGACTCTTCTCATTCTAAATACAAGAGATCATTCTTGAAATACCGTATCAGTTGCGAAAAGATAACCAACGCCGCTTATAACTTCATGAAAATTATATTCTCTCTAAAAAGGTAGAATGAAATTATGGAATGTTATGCTTGAAATCTAGAAATAAGATTAATAGATCAAAAATAAATTTCCTTCTGTCTTTCAATCTGATTAAACTAATTTTACGCATGCAAATTTAACCTTGTAAGATTTTCGTAGAGTGTGACTTGAAAAGGTATATATCAGCGTGATTCTCATCGCACCAGTATGGCCAACCGTAAGAATTATATAAGGCAATTCTTAAGTTCTACGTTCGTTAATTAGTTTTCGAGTTAGGAACCTCTTTTTGATGCTATTCGACGAATTGGTCCCATGGTGCATTGCGAAAGTTGAGTTATTATACCATAGGGTGTAGTCATCCCCCTTTCAAACTGAAAGGGAATCACCGATTCGAACCTCTCTGAATTAAATATCAACGTTATCGTAAAATGGTATACTTAGCTGTGCTTCTTGGCGTCTTAAGAGGGCCCTCGCATCTCCGGAACATCGCCCGCGATGAAGCAAACGCACCCACGCGGGAAAATCGCGGGTGAAAATGAATTCAGGGTTGGCGAAGCGTGTAACACGGAGATGTTTTGTATATTTGACGAAAACCTCACCGCGATAGTCTCCGCCGAACGAACGAAAATAGGGCAATTCTCTCGGGATAAAAGTATAAAAGAAGCGCAAAGGGGATCATCGGGCGGGAAAAAATCCCGCTTTCGGAATAAAACCCTTTCCGAGAAGCGACACTTGAGTTACGAGCTCCCGGCAAAGGGATGTGTGTAAGAGGTAGGGAAGATTTTTCCCTCCACCGAGATGGAAATAGAAGAGGAATGTACGCGGACGTGTTGCGGTTGTTTTGAAGGCAGTTTCAGAGGGAAAAGTGTGGCCTCGAGGAAAGGGTCCGAAGAGAGGGAAATACTTAGCAGAAATCAAGTGGAAGAGAAGAAAAGAAGGAGTGGCCTCACCGAAATAGACGGACTGTGATTCCGCGATTCCAGAAACTGCGAAATTAAACTGAGTGACTTTCGACTCCAAGATGCCGGTGTGTTTTGGAGTTTCGCTTTAATAAACTTCGCTTATTGATGTGATATCTCCGTTCGTGCTTTCAGCGCAGGAGATTTCCGAAAACACGGCTCTCGGAGTTCAAATGTATGTTTACATTTATGCAGATTCTTTCATGAATGACCCGAAGGACTACTAACGCTCCTTCCAAAGCACGTTAAAAGCAGAGGGCGAAAATGCTTCAGATTTCGGATTTTAAGTTCTCGTTTTACCCCGGTCTTTCTGAAAACTAAATTGCTCGAAGCAATTTGTCGTTTAAAGAGAGTTGGAATTGAAAAAAATTAGCACAACCCTGTTGAAGACCCACTGGTTCCTCAATCAATTAGGAAAGGCTGAAAGCAAGAAATCTTTACGGGAGATTGGCGGATGGCCAAGGACATTAATGAATGGCATCACTCTTCGCGTAAAGGTGCGACGGAGAAGAGAGGAAGGTAACTAGATTTGCTTGATCTTTTCCAAGACCTTTCCTTTATCTTATTAATATTTTCAAAGCGAATCAGTCGAGATGACATCTTTTTTAATAGGGTGTTAATGTGAGATTATTTAAAATCTGCTAACACCGGAAACCAAAAGAAGAACTTTCATTTAGCTATTCATATAAGATGTATTTCTAAATATATTTAGCTTGTAAATAACGAAGGGCATGTAACCTATATTTATGAAATTTACTTAAGGTGTATCTATATATACCTACCTATATGTACCTACGGTACATAGGTAATATCTTTGAGGGTAGAATAAGCTCTATCTATTCACTAGAGCCAATTCTTAGTAGCATGATGCATACTTCCTTATTCGTTTACATCGTTGAACCATCCTCCCATAAGAGGGAAACAAAACATTTCAAACACTACGAAATTTTTCGGTCTTTGTCAACTGAGAAATAACCGACTTCAGTTACCGTAACCCATCTTGAGAATGCAACACAAACAAAACCTCGGGTTAGAAGCATTACTGAAGGTCTGCGGCTTCTTAAACTTCACCGGCGATGCGTTTACACCGGAGGATCGTCAATCGCTGGTCGTTAGCGGTGGTTACGAGCAACGCTAAGGTGTTAGTTGGCAAGTGCGATACCAGCTGAGAAGACCATTACTTAGACGAGAGTTATCCGTACACAATAGAAAGAGAGGAGGCAAAGTAAGGGGAAAAAGTCCTCCCGAAATAGACTTAATTGGAAATGCGCGCCACTTCCGTTTCGGTGGCGAATGAAAGACACTTCCGATGAAGAAGATTTTTCAGCCGAGCTTAGATTTAAAAGGGAGTAGAAGAAGGCAGTTTGATGAAGAGGGGGACAGGAAGGCGAGGGAACATTGCGAGTCTTTTGAGATGTAATTGTGGTTCTTATTTCTTTAGGTAGATGGGAATCTGAGAGCAGTGGAAGGAGGAGGAAAGAGGGGAGGCGAAGAAGAAGGAGGCGGAAGAGGAGGCGCAGTCGACCAATCGGAAGAGTTTTTATGAAAGAAGGTGAAAATCCTTTTTTCGATCTTTAAAAAAAAACTGATGCTAGTCATTGCCATTCTGTTTCTCTTCTTTTTGTCGCGGGCGGAATTAGATCATTTGTTTATTTTTGTGCTTTGGAACTTCTTGATGGCTTTCACGCTGCATTTTTCGGAGGGCCGACGTAATCCGGCGGGAAACTTTGAAGAGAATCTTAAAATGAATGATACACATGAAAAGCGGAAATAAATCAATACAGAGGAAAAATAGCTCAGAATACATAACCGAAGCATTAAAATCTCGTAAGATTATACGGAAGAGAGATTTGGTGAATGATTTTTTGTTGGCAGGTATAGTCTTTGTACGAATGCTGGAAGAATAATAGCTCCGTATTTATAACCCAACCTTTCATATCCTGTAGAGTTATTTAGCGGAGAAATTTTGTGAATGATTATCAGTTGACAGGTTAAGCTTTTAAAAACGAATATTAAGAGAAGCAGAGTGCTGTAAAATGACCTGTCATCAAGGTAGCTCTGTAGCAGGATCTTACAGATTCCCACTCATTTCCTAATATTAGCTTCAAGAATATAGAATAAATGAAAGATCGAGGAAATAATGCCTTATTTCTATATATAATTTTATATCACGCTTTGATTACTAATTTTCTGGACAGTTGCCAGTGAGGAGTACATTACTGTGTCCATGAATAGCATGCTTAATTTTCTCAGAGGGAACACCACCGTTTTTATGTAACAATTTAAAATCGAATAAGATTCTTTCATAAGAGTTGCGTCATTTTATACGCTATTATGGTCGAGAGATAATCAAACCACGGATCAAAATACCTGTTTATTTTTGTGGTTAAGGCAGAGATTGACACGGTCTTATCTTTATAATATACGCTTATAGCTGCTCATATCTGAGAAATATTATTTTTATATCGATATTAGTCTATATTAATTATAATAGCACATTATTTCTTCACGGAAATAGTCAATTAGCTTAACACATATACAAATACACTCACATAACCACTCAAACAGTTATCTTACATGCAATATTACCTTTCCTTACCCCTTTCAATTTTGATTGAATAGAATGGGGATTTTAAGTTTTTCTTCCAATTTCTTTCAGTATCATTTTTCTTCCATTGACTTTATTTTCCGTTTTAATAAAACCATCTTGTAAATAATTCCAAGCATATCTTAAACTTAGCACCTTCGTGAGAAAAGTTTGGAATTTAATTTTGATTTCGTCATCCTATTAATGAAAGCGATTGATTGAATTCGCGAAGATCATCTGAAAGGTGCTATTTTCCGTTTACGAAGTTAGTCTCGATCGAATTTTATTCTCGAGATCTCTCAAAAAGTATGAGCCAATAACCTCGGACGAATTTCCTAATTCTAACTCGGTTCCTCATCGGGATTACTCATCTTCGAAGAGCGCCTTCAAAAAAGCAATCTCCCTACAGATTCATACTGTTATATGAATAATGGAAGTCTTGGGGCATATTTCGTCCCTAATTCTTATCGAGAAGTGCCTTTTTAATGATTTCCGAGTTAGAATTTGGCAATCTTTCGTTCGTTTTTCTCGGCAAAGAGAAGTAGTGGAAAATTTGGAGGAAAGCAATCGGGGAATTGGTTCAGCGCCTGAAGATGGAGCACTTCTGATACTCGCGCAATCTTCCAAATTGCCGAACTTTTTCGAGAAGTTCACCGAGAAGACACGTATTCTGTTTGTCTTCAGAAGCGAAAGATATCTGGATACCGATTAAAGAAAGAGCTTCTGGATGCGGTGCAGTAATGAATTTTTGAGTTTGAATCCTAATTAAAACGCCATGCAACGCCTTGGTTGGTCTACACCTGAAAATTCTCGCACTCAATTTATGGGCGATTCCATATTTTACAAGAGAAACTCTATTCTTCAATATTCATTTGCACTTCAGACTATGAGATAAAGAACTCCCTTTTACGACGTTCAAGTCTTAATATCTCTTCTTAATCGAAAATGGTACCTCTTACTCACCAAGATTTAAAATTCTTGATTTAACAAATTTTAAAATCCAAGGAGAAAGCCTTTGTTTCGGACAAGTTTCGACAGGACAATGATTATTCTGAAAAACATAAACTGTTTTGATACAACAAGTAGGATTAGGAAAAGTTTTCAAAGTCTTTTGTTAAAAAACTGTTTCGTTTAGTTCAAGATCTTAATCAATACGGATTTGTCCCAAGTCACTGAAGTTTTAGCTACAATTTAGTTTTAGCTAAAACCCTTTTGTATTTTATTTTATTTCATGGATGAATAGCCTTCAATAAAACGAGAAAAGTATAAACTCTTTGCATTCGTTTTGGAGTTCGTCAGTAAAAAAATCTTTCGAGAGCAATCTCAAATTAGGGCCTCAGGCTAGAATCAGAAATCACAAAAATAGAGTTTCACGAAACAAATTCATGCCGAATAGAATGCTAAAATGCCGATGCAGTTTAACAGATTAGTTCTGCCGTGATCGACGTTATGGATTACAACTAAAATTCAGCACGACTTTAATTTTATTGAAATAATAAACATACACGGTTTTTGAACGCTCGTTTCACAAAGTTCGTCGAAATTTTACGAGATTACCTTAACCGAGTACCTTAAGGTAGATATTTTGATGAAGCGACGTCCATGGATCAATGTCTCTCACTTGCTCTTCTGAACACCTGTGATTCTTAATTTGGTTTTTTATTATTCTTTTTACTTCTTAAATAGCTATAGGATTCAGTCTTTCCGAAATTTAGTATTTAATTTCTCTGTGATAATTTATCTATCCTCGGGACTTTGTTTAAGATTAGAATTCGTGCTATAATTAATTTAATATAAATTTTGCTGCAAATAATTCTGTTTTAAGAGGGAAATAAACATTGTTTTAGCATCTTCCGGTTTGGCCTACTGAGAATATTTCAATTCTTCGTTTCCACCGGACGTATCTCGAAAATGTGTATCCTCTTAATTTGAGGCTTAGTTAAACTGCGACTCTGTCGGTCCGCTTTTCGAGTATGAGAAAATCAGAGGTTGCGTTTCTTCCGTTTGAAAGAAAGTGCAATGTAGGTTGATTTCCACGGGAAACTATTCTTGCCACCTCTTTGTAACGCGTTTCGGGAGACAAAGAGGACGGGAAATGGAGCCGCGAGAAAATCCACGATGCCGTGTAAAACCCATTCCCCCGATTCTTGGTTAAGCCGCCTCCGCTTGCTTCCATACAAAACCAGAGGAACATTATCTCATTGAATGCACACTTAAGATTATTTTTACCCTCGAAACTCACATGAGCATGTTTTTCCAGGAGTCTCCCTTAGTTATAGCTACATATACGCGGTTTTTCATATTTTTAGAGATTCATCGTCGCTCGCGTCATATGTTTTCCCTCCGCCTGCACAAACGGACCAAAATAATCTACGCGGGATAGTTTCGTCACACTGAAATCCAAAACAGTTGGATCAGAGGAAGGGTAAATAAAGGAAAATAACTCTGTTTTAAAAATTCACGTTAAACCGCCAGCTGGACGAGCTTTAGCTTACTAACGCATGGGAAAATTAAATTTTTAGAATCCGTGTAAATTACTGAGACGTTTTCTATAGAATTTAATTCTGTTTCTTGAAAAGAGGAGTAACGCTATTGTCAGACTTATATTTTTACCGGAGAATGAGTTGAACGACGGCTATTTTGGAAGGAAGCGCTGGAAAGTTGCCTTAGTGACATTTAGAAGGAAATCAACGGTTACATTAACAACTGCTGAATCGCTTCGCTTGATCTTTTACGCTGTTAAGACTCTTATAGCAGTAGGATGAGAGCTTAGATGCCAAAAGACGTGTTCCATTTTAACTTAACTGAGTGTGTTCCATTTTGATGTTAAAAATTGGAAGTTTAATTTACTACACAGTGTCATCGTCTTGAGTGAGCGATTCGCTGTTAACTATTGCTGTGAACTATTCACTTATTATCAATTCTTTAATTTAAGAATAATAATTAGGTAATAAGTTTGGTTAATTCGGCTTGAAGCAAGCTATTTCGTTGTTTCTTTTGCTCTGATACTACAATAGTTTCGAGAGATTAACTATGTAATGCTTTGAGGCATTGGAGATATAGCGAATGTCATTCATCTTTAAGATGCAATACGTATGCTAGTGAATAGATTACATTTATGAAATTCAAGGCTGGACTTGATGTGATGACACCAGGTAAAGCGTACTAAACTTAATAAGTTCCACAATATATTTTCATTACTACTACCAAAAGTACACCAAAAGTCAGGTAATTCTGGTGAAATGTACCTTATGATAGTTGTCAGCTAAAACCGGCAATAAAAATATCTTTTGAAATTCTTTAAGTTTAGATTTATTTACCAGTTGAAATGTTTATTTTTATAATATTTATCTTTAAAACAATTTATTGGTTACAAAGTGAAGTTTAAAACAATTTAGAAATTAAATTATTACGATGAACGTAATTGTCGCATGTAGTAGAAAAAGGTCTCACGAGGGATAAGCAAAGGTCTTGAAGAAAGCACGTATAATTACGAGCAAGAGAGGCTTAATCCGTGAGGAAATAACGACATTGCTGTTTACTTATGTATGCTCGCGAATACACCGGAGTATATCAGAGTTACACATATGAGTCAAAGTTTCTTCTTCCGAAGTGTATTGCTACAAGTGGCAATTAGCCGTTGATGAAAATTTTAAATGCACTCATTTCCTCCGCTCCATTTGAGGATCCCTCGAATCGAGACGAAAATAAATAGACGGAGGCGCTTCGTCGCCATAAACGAAGCGGCCTCCGCTCATGAAATCCTAACCCTAATGGCCGAGGGAAAAATGAAACAGAGGAATCGAAGAATTCGCCGCGAGATTAATGGCGACGCTTTTCACTCACCGATTGCCCTGAATGTTTCATTAAATAAAACGATCATCTGCCGCCGCTTTCCGGATGATGCCTCTTTGATTTTTTAGACCGTAACGGTCGGAATCGCCAATGAAGAAGAAGAGAGAGAAAGCTGATCGGAGGGTTTTAGCGGTGGCGAATAGAAAAGACGGCGAAGTTTGGAGATGATTTACGGGGTAACTCGAAGAGAGATACCGCTCTGTTTAGCGAAATTGCTTGTCTTGTAAATGTCGTGGAATTTGAAACGTGATTTTAAATATTCTACCGCAATATGATAAAAGGTCGTTATAAGAGTGACATTTGCGTGGACCTTTCTAAATCAGTGAATACTGGAAATTAAGCTCAATTGCGTCGATCACCTCTTTCTTTCGAATCTATTTCCTCTATTCAATTGATTTTTGTTTAAGTTTCATTGACTTATGATTTTTTTATCCGTGAGTAGCTCTATTATTATGTAAAAGTCAATCATCTGAAATGACTATCCATCTAAAATCATAATTGCTTCTATGTTAGCAGGCAACGGACTTCGTTGATATACTGTCCTGACTTATTGACCTGAACGAATTGTTCATTCCCTTATTATTATCATTATCGACGATTAATTTTTATTTAATCTCAAAGTAGATCCATGTATTAATATTATTTACTCACCATTCACTTTTATCCTAATTATCTACCACTTACCTTTTAATTCTTCTTCTGGGCCTGTCACCAAAACATACTCTTCGAGTTCTGTAATATACCATCTGTTGAAGGTATGCCATTAGTTGTGAAAGGAAATGCAGAAATTGTTCCGGTTTCCATAAACTTTATTAACAAACTGACTACTAACTAGCCTCATTTCAAAAGCGTTATCATCTTAAAAAATAGATCTTTATCGGTATTTCAATACCTTTTTGTCCAAATAATTTCGATAATTCTGAATTTCCTGATGATGATGCTTTTAAAAAATTATGGAGATATGTCATAACCGTGCGTCTAAACAGACGAAATGTCATTCAATTTCCAGCATTAAATCAGGATAATCCGTTACATTGACTACACTTACTATCAACTACTATTATATATATTATATACATTTAAGAGAAAATTACTGCACTAGAAAAGTAAAAAGAATTGACAGCTACATCTAAATTGTAATTAGTAGATTCATCCCGTAAGTGAACTAAATGGGAAGCTCTAGTATTCTTCACTATTTCAATCTTAAAGTCTTTTAGCTCTCGCATCAGAGAACTTACTTTGAGGAATTCGTATTCGTCAGCTTTGGTTGGGAAAAGGTGAATATACGGAGAAAAAATGGAAGAAATGCGAGGGAAGAAAGTGAAGGGAAGCAGCTGGAAATTCGAAAGGCTTTACGGGAGAAGTTGGGGAAAATTAAAAGGTATTGCAGCATAGAGGATTGGGCTTTTTTACTGCTTTTGATCGACAGGATGATGCCAATCAGAGATCTACATCGTTTCCAAAGGCTCAATGAGAAAATTGTTAAGCGATATTTACTTGTCATACCTGTCGTTATCGGGCGCAACATTGATGCTCTCATGTTTCACTTTTCCCTAATTAAGGAGTTAATGATGCACGGCCTGGGATTCGTCAAGAGTACGCGGATTGTTCGTGAATCTCATTCGTGACGTCGCACGGTGTTCACGCTCAATGCCTTTAAAAAGGTTCAAAACCAGGTAAAAGCGAGCTGGTGTTACCTGATACCTTATATTTAAAGTCTGTGGGAGACTTTGAATTCAGCTCTCTTTGCATATCAAGGTGGAGAACGGCATCTTTCTCCTTTTGGCATGTCAACCAACCGTCGACTGTTTACATTCTCGTTCGTCTCCCATTTCTCCGACTCTTTTGAGCTTACCGAAGGAGGACAAGAAGAGGTGATTGCCTCATGTCTGCTCTCTGCAATTTGGAAAACACCCCTTAGCTAATTTTCTTTTGTGCTTTGCGATTGTCTGGATGATATAACCGATAACAAACCGTCAGTCAAGAATAACGATTTTAGTATTTGTCCGCAAAATTATTCCCATCCTTCACCATATCAAACATTCAATGTATGAAATATACAAAATATCTCACACTCTTTCTCCTCATTCAGCATTGGACCCCCAATGAAGATGGAAGCTTTGTTTCCGAAATGCGCATCGGGATTCTGAATAACTAGTGACCGCCGGGAGATTTATCTTCCCAGGAATTGCCCTGGGAAAAGGATAATCATAATAAATAATCATAATAATCATGATAATTCATCAATAATAAAAAAGGATAATTATAATAATATAATAATATAAACGGTTGCCGCTGTCGGCGCTTGGAGAACCTTTGTCTCTTAGCTCTTAATTCAATGTATAGCCAAGTCTTTGATACGTTACACTTTTTATTATCTCATATTTAGGTTCCGAAGCTTCTCTATACATTCCTAGAATATAAATTAGGTATTTCTTGGAGTATTAATCCCATTAATCATTATCATCAACGCTTAACAGCTCTCCTAACCACAAAAGCCTTCGAGCTCCCTAATTGTCCTATCTCTCACCTTGTTGCTCTATGCAAATCAGCAGTAGAACAGTCCTTTCCTTCTTTAGACCTCTTTCTCGGTTGCTTTTTATCCCTAGAAATTAATTTCGTCGGATCATTTCCTTTCCCGTCGTTTGTTTTCGTTTGGTCTCAGACCCTTACTCTCTTCGTGCTCTATAATAACTATCTTTACCAAATTCTCCTTATTTATACTGTTCCTCTTTCATTACAATACGTATACCATTTCGCTGTTCCAACTTTCTCTCCCGTTTCTAAAAAAAATGTTAAATAAACTCCTTGGATGAAAAAATATTGATAGATTTACAATGCCACCCAAAAAACAGTTTAGTTGGCTATACAAAAATCTAAAATACGATGAATGTTGCATAGATATTTTTTCAGGATATTTCTGTCCTTTTATCATAGGTTTATTATCGGTATCGAATACCGTAAAGTTTTTTTATAAATTACCAATATTTTTGTTGTTAATAGAGTTATTCCTTGGGGATTTAAGGCAGTTTTGCGGAAATAAATTTTGCCTGAATGAATTTTTATGATTGTAAACGCTCGAAAAGTCGAATTCCAAGGCATATTACCGAAGTAAAAATAGTTCATCTCCTTTTTGATGGATTTATTTCACTTCGGCTTAAATTTGGTAATTTTGAATATGCCAGTAGGAATACAATTTCAGCTTGTGTAACTACTTAAATAAATATAGACAGCGAATAAGCGACTTCCCATTTCATATGAGAAGTAAAAAATATGAAGGGTTTTGCTCTAAGAATGAGTACAGGTTGAAGATAACAAGGCGTATGACGTCCTTGTTTCATGTCAAAGGACACAATCTAGAAATAGAGGCCTCAGCGTGTTCCAAAGCAAACATGTCTTATCTTATGACAAGGGAGGGTGTCGCTGATGATATCGGCGAGTACAGTTGTTTACATTTTATCAGTGAAAGCTTTCTTCCGAGCTAAACCTTTGTTAGGGCTTCAGCAGAAAATGGACGTATTTAATCGACGCTTTCATCCTCTTTGCTTCAAGGAACGTATTTTCAACTCTCGTATTTGAGCGAGTCTTTTGGCAGAATGAGCATTGAGTAACGATTTGAAAAATTTCCATTTCGTCCCTGTATAAAGCAATGCCACCAAAGAAACCATGGTCAACTCACTTCGAATCGCAGGGACTTAAATCCATTTTGACTCAAGGTTTTCGTTTCGGACATTTAAGTTTTCCGCAAATAAATTTAAAATTATTTCTTAGGAATAATATTTTTGTGCACTACCCACTATTTATTATTCCTGTTATCATGAAAATATCAAAGTTTATCTCGCCATAAAAAGAAGTGGTTTTGTCGCGTTTTTATTAATGCGTTAAATTTCGTTTGGTGTATTTTTAATAAAAAATATACTATTGCTTATTTCATAAAATTTCAAATAAAATTTTAGCTAAATTTTGATTCACTTCAAATGGAAATAACTTCAAATTTCCTCTAATTTTCTTAAGATAAGCCCAACAACTTCAAGATTAGCCATACATCAGGAGAAACCCTACTTCTGTAGAAGGAAAAGTGTTTTTTGCAAGAATTCAACGTTTTAGTTCACACCAAAAAAAAATGTACCCTTAAAGAAATGTACCAATAATCCCATTTGGAAACAAAGACGATTTTGACCGTAACTTTTGCCTTGCAGTGGGAATGCGTTTTGAATATTGTTTTCATATATATTAGATACGATTATATATGCGTATAAACATAATAAAAAACATCCCTTAGTGAACTGTTGCCTTCATGATCAAAAAGAAGTTAAAATAACAAGTTTTATTAACGAAGAGCCTCAAAAAATCAACCATTGGGCGATTGAGATTTCAGAGGCTCAGTTCTGAAACCTGGGTCGTGTTTTCACCGATGCGCTTTTTACATAGTATAAACTTAGGTATTATTTTACAGTGTTGTTCGATCATGTGTTTTTATTGTTATTACCGCTCATAGGACAGGAGAAAATAGTGTCAACGAGTTTAGACTAGTAGTACATCTCCAATCTCCTGTCTTTAGTAATCTAATGCAACTAAGGCACAATACTCAATGAAATTACCCGGATGCCCTTTTAAAGGATCTAAACGATGATCGTAACGCTATCATACTCGAGGACGCGCATCACCAACTCGGATCAACATTTCCATTATCACTCACACTTCTTTTTCATGCTCCTTTCCAAACAGCGCTCTCATTGCGCTCTCCTTGTGAAGTCGAGGTATTAATACATTTACCTGCGCTTAAGCAAAGCTACTTCACTCAGGATACACTTCGGCATCGGTCCAAGGGATTATTAAGGGTTAATTTGTTGCCTCCCCGAGCCCACTTTTAAACCTATCCCGATGTTTTCGCGTATCCAAAAGACTAGTTTATTCCGCTTATTAACGGGGACGGCAATAAACACATCGAGTGGCGGGATTATAACTCTCAAGCGTTGAGTGTGTCCCGTGTCTCCAAATTCGTGAAACACATTCTCCGACCCATAAAGTACTCGAACCAGACTCCCTTTTTTCCATTAGTAGTTAATTACTTAGCGATAACGTCGATATTGTCGCGGCCCTCGATTTAACATGGAGAAGTAGAGTCGGAGGTCGGTTAAATTCAAAGCGGAACCGATGAATAAACCAACGTTCTTTTTTTCGAGCTGCTGCGGCGTTGAAAAATGCTGCGGTTGCACTTTTTATCTCGTCTAGCGGCGAGAAAAAGGAATGGATAATCCTAGTGCGCGGAGTCGATTCGCTCGTGCCTCGCACATCGAAAACGGTCGATTGTGTTTGATATTCAGTTGATAATATTATAGAAGCAATCCCAAAGTGTAAGATTTATAAAATAAAGTAGAGGAAAAGTTAAAGTTGGTAAAGATAATGTAAAATGTTAAAGATGATAAACACTGGATGAAGTACGATTTATGTACACGGGCAGACTTCTGCATTGAAATTTAACAAAAAGTTAAGGAAACTATTTTTAAATATATATCTATATGCAATGTTGGTTTGTAAAGGTGACAAATAATTTTTAGAATAGAAGAGCCACTTAAACTTACAACTTACTTGTTAGTATTAGCAGCAGTATTATAGTTAAAAGTGTTTCAATAGCTGTAATTTCGCACAAATAGGCCCACACCGGGAATCGAACCGCAACCGCTTTCACCGCAGCTGAATGCGTTGCCTACTTGGCTATCGGGGAGCCCAAAGCCAATTACAATATACAAATAAAATTCTGTGGTGTGAGATCATGTGATTCTCATGTATTGCTTTACCTTCAATAATATTTCATCGAATTATTTTTAGGCGTTCCGTTTATATTTCTAGCTTCAGTTTCTATCAAGATGGATTTTTAAAATTCGAGAGCGATCAATTTTATTTTTGATTATTCAGAAGGATAGGGTGTATGCCGTTCTACTTTCTTTATTATAGGTTAAATTTAGTTCCGTTATTTTTGAGGGGGGGATTTACTAGTAAGATACGACATATAAAAAATAATTGTAAGGGATGGGAACTCCATTAAAAGACCCTAAATTAAGGGGAAAAGAATATTTGCTATGAAAGATGAAAATAAAGTTTTTGAAATATGTTATTAACCGGGTAGAAAATTGGTATAGAAACAAATGTGATCGATAGAAGAAATATCTCGAGTGAATATGTGCGCCCTCTTGAATTTGCCGGTGAAAATATTTACTTTATTTGACGGCTGAAATAAGCTCGATTACTTCGCCTATCCGCGCTATAAATTCTATCAGAACGCTATGAAAACGAATCATTAGATTTTCCGAACTCCCTTTGTAGTGTTTCATTTTTATGAAGATAGGATTTCTGGATCAACATAAACTGCAGTTTTCATTTGCGTCGCCCAGTTTTATCTGCCTAAAGCGGAATATTTGCACACTCGTGTTTAATCTAACGCAATAATGTGTGCGGTTTACGAACTCCTACCCCAGATTGCACGCTATGCTTATTTGAACGTGTGTATGTGTATCACGATACTGCTGTGCAATAGCCAAAATTCTCGCTGAGTAAACTTCCTTTCGATTTTTTTATTCTCGTCAAACATCGCGCTGCTTATTTTTCGGAGATTCTGGCATTTCGAATCGCCGCATTTGACTCGAACACGCAGTCCCCTTAATAAGTAATATGACTTTGAGGACGCATTAACAGCTATGCCCGACGCAGTATGTCGCCGCTTCAGAGATAAGCCGAGAATGTATCATGTTCAACGCACGCCCTGATGTTCGAGTTTACTTTTCCTTTGACGTGAGTTTCGGTAAGTTTTTCCATTCTTCTTCAGCGGATAGCGAGCATTTTATCGGAAAGTTCGAGTTCATTATCAAATGCTATATTTTAAAATTTTTTTTCTGCCGATTTTCTGATAGAATATTATTCGATTAAGTACCCAAGGAACCAATGATCAAGATATTTGCTGAGTAAAACACCATTTCAAATCCTCAGAGAAAGGAAAACTTTTATTATTCTTTTACTATTATACTATTTTCTAACAGTGAAATTTAGTTTTTCCATTCTTGTACAATTTTTATATTTACTTTTTAGCCAATAGTAAAAGATATCCTTTCTCTGTTAATTTAAAACGTTCTTTTATTCAGCAAATTCCTAGTGATGTCGAAATTCTACAAAAGTACGGCCTTCTCCGTAATTTTATCAAGAGGTCATAATCATTATATCGTAAATTAGGAAATGTTTTTATAATATATATTATGTATTAATATATATATTTCATACTATATATTTATTGTTTCATATGTTCTTATTTTATTTTCAGTGAATTTATATCTATATTCTATGTTACTTTCTTTGTTGACTTTCGTTTTCCTAGTTATTTGTCGACATCCAGACTACTGCTAACGCATTCAGTTTAAAGTATTCGGTTCTTTGATCTGTTCATCACTCTTAGATACTTTTCTTTGCGCTTCACAGCAGCTGTTAGTGAAATAGGTTATGAATTTTAATGAAAGATGCCTTCTAAGGATTATAAGATATGTAGAGAAAAGACTTATGATAGTAGAATTATCCGCGACCTCAGATATTTCAGATCATACTGAATATAACGGTATTTTCTCTCTGTATCATACATTTGCTGTACAAAAATCTTTAACCCTATGTGAACAACTCCTTATTTTATACATGCATGACGATCTCTTCAATTAGGACATTACATCAAGCTCATAATACACAGTTGAAACTCAGAAACGAATTAGTTTTTTCCTCATAGAACTGAGAGCCTCTGGAAGGATGTAATCTAATCGATATCTTCCAGGCTGATTCTTGATTTAAACTTAAATATGCACTTCATGCTTTATTACGTACTTTTCATTGCTTATCCTCGCTATTTATCCTCCTTAACGTGTTGGATGAGCAAATGATGTAATTATCGAGTTGGAGTTTCTTTGAAACTCCTCGAGCGAAAACAATCACCCTGGAGATTACCAGTTTATTTGCTCAGCTTCGCATTTGCAGGAGCGTAAACCGGTCATAAACTGAGTACTGCGGCCCGCAACGCAAATTAAACTCTCGCGACTCTTTCCTCTTAGGACTCCAATACCACCATCACTACCAATAATAGCATTTTTAATTTGTTTATGCCCTCGTACTTCCTGAATGCGGCCCTGTTACGACTCCCATAGTAAATATCGCGGTCGTTTTTGATGCAGCATTCCTCCCTGGTTGTTCACCCCTAGGTTCCAATTAGGGAACAGATCGATGAGACTGGCCAACTGCCGCCGTGCAATTTAAACGAGCCAATGCATTACCCTACTGATTCGTCACTGGAGGCGGTTGTAGCTTTATCGTTAATCTGGCCCCGGATACTATCGCCGATTCCACTTAGAAATCAAGCAGCGGCCGTGATTTTACTTGTCTCCGACCGCTGGGCTTGACCCGTCAAAGTCGTCCTTGAAGCAGATTACTCTCCGAACGCCTAGATTAATAAGGGAAACAAAATGACCGCTCCCTCCACTTTCGCTACGACCTTCGGCATTCAGTCTATTTTATGCTCGCGAGCAGAAAGAGCGAGCGAGATTTAAGGATGCGATTAAAGAGAGAGAGTCTTGATTTACGGTCTGTTCTCCTGCTTTTGAATGTGCAGTGAAGTTGTCGTCTGGCGTAGGGAAGTCGCGGAGGATCTGTTGGACGACTTATGGGGCGATTTGGCAACGTTCCCGTCAAGAAAATAACCACTTGGTGGCTCAGGTGTGCTCACTTGAAACTGTTTTTCATTTAAACATAAGAGTTATGCGTGGCCCCCAGATTTAAGAGCGAAAGGAGGGCTTTTATTGCATGCAGGCATTAACTTTTAGCCAGTCAACCGTTTTCTTTTATTCACGGGCACATTAACTTCGCCGAAAAATTTTTTTGGTGGATTTATTCTCCTACAAAGAGTGATAAAATCGACCGGATTACCTGCTTTACTATACAGAAACAACCAATTATTTAACGAAATTGTTAGCGAATAATTTTAAGCAGTTTTCTTTATACTTTATAAAAGGTGGGAGAGTGTTGTGTGATGTTGTGAATAAATCAATGTAAATTGTGATAGTATATGATTACTAGAATTTATGTGGACTCATTTGCTTAATTTAAGAACCTAGTTTTTCTTCTTTGTTGGAATTTCTTCTTTTATAAAACCCTTGAATCTGAAAATAGTCACTTTGGTTGATTGAAAAAATCCTTCGTATCTGAAAGAGTATTCTACGATATTCTTGTGGTCTGCTTATTTCATTTCAAAAATAATCTTTTCTTAATCCAATAATCTTTTCTTTAATCGAGAGAAAGAATTTTAATTGATAATGTCTGTCCGTAAGTCTTTAAGGTTTTTATAGTAGGTTCATAAGGAATACCATTCGGAATTAAATTTGACAATAACTTATGAACGTGCGGTTTAAGCGCTAAATTTTAGAAATCATAAATTGTTTTAAAACGATAAAGATATTTTAAAAGACGGAAATACGTAAATTTTAAACTTTGAAGAAGTATTTTAGTAAAAAATAACTCTATTCGCGAATGGAATAAGAATCTAAATTTGATACATGGAGAATAACCAGATTATAGAGATGGATTAAAAAGTTAAAATAGAGCCTAAACTGTTTATAAAACGGGTATATATGTCTTGCATAAGTAATTTTATAAAAAACGTACAGATGAGGTGTTTAACATTGATCTACTGAGCCTAAGTTTCATGGAACTATCTCAGGAAAAGAGAAGATGTTAACTTCTGTAACATATCCAATTAATTGCTCGTTGGGGACTTCCAGATAGCAAAATGAACAGCGCGTTCAACTGTAGTGAAATATGTCCCAGGTTCGATTCCAAGTGGGGGCGTTCAAAATTATCTTAGCTGGCGAAGCACTTTTAAAAATACCACTCCTATAATATTTCGGTGAGCGCATGTTTGTACCACTGGTATTCATAGCTGAAACAGGAAAAAAGAAATCTCCCAGATTCATAAAGGTCGACGAACCAACTCTTTCATCATCAAAATAGTTAAAATTCCCCCTAATGCCAGAGAAATCTTACTGTTATCTAAACATATTTCGATTAATTAATGATTTTTTATTTAGATTAATGATAATGTGAATTTCTATTAATTAATGATATGAATCGGAACAGCTCTTAATTTATATTCCCTTCAAGAGTCTCATCTCCATTTATATACGTATATATTGTATTAACAGTAGAGTGATAGTCTCAGAATAATGTACTTGGCGTTTTAAATGGCAGCAAATAAACATGCATTGCAGTATATCTGATTAACCCTCAAATAAATTATCCTTGACGACATAAATCATCGAAAAGCTATTTAAATCATACCCTGACATAATTGTTGTTCAGCTTAAATATATAGGAGGTTTTTAGACCAATATCTGTTTACAGCATACCGCCAAGTTCCTGTTTATGACCTAAATATTTGCGCATCTACTTGGAATCTCCCCAAACACTGGTCGCGAGTTAAAACGAGCTAGAATTTCCTTCGCGAAGGATAGTTTATCCCTGTCAACTTACGAAACTTAAGCAGAAGTGAATCCGGCTCATTCCAGCCTTCGTTTAACAATGACACACTGAGTTATCGTCGTAATTATACTTTTGAGTTACCGCAGAAACTCAATTATTTGCTATTCACATAACTCAAAGATCTTCAAGCAACATCGGTACAACCAATCATATTTAAACATCCAGGAGGGTATTTATACTTGCAGAACTAATTCATCTTCTGTCGCGTGGGTATATGGGTATAATTAGGGGTATTAGAGTTGGTTGTCAAACTAAAGTAAAAGATCAAAGTAATAACACGAACAGAATATGGAATTGCCCCGTGAGTGATACATTGATATGATACGTTGTGTACCAACCACGAAGTGATTTATTGATTACTGGAAAAAATTTCAATAGACGACATTAATTAAAAAAATTAATCTTTGATATATTTACCTAATTAAGACACCATGGCGTCAATCCAGGTTACATGGCCATTATTCGTGGTACACCTTGCAGAATTATATCTCATTAGTTATTTCGATAGCTATATTTTTAATATTGTTACCCTTTGTTACTAATACTCTTTATAGTATTGTTTGTTCGCTCAGACAGTCGGTAGACATTCATATTAAATACAGATTTTAATGAAAATCTTGAAAACCTGCTTAGGAACATGCTCTCTTATTTCATATACATTTATTAAAGCATTCTTTGTAAACATTAGTTTCTATCTGCTTCATTCGATTCACATAGCATTTTATCGAACTTACCCACCGTTCAATTGAAGGGTTAGGTGTATGGTCAATTTGGTCCTGCAGAACTTGAGGAAGTGGAGGATGGCAGTGCCGAAGTATGAAATATGAAGTCGAGCGAAAAACCTCATCGTGCGTCCGATTCCTGATACGGCACCGATCTCAAGGACCGGAACAGAGTCATCCTCAGATTTCCTGTTCTGCGGTGACTGGAGGCGACGGCTCTCTCTTGTTTCGCTTCACTTATCACGGACACGCATTCCGCTGTCCCCGTTCTCATCCAAAACCAAAGAGAAAATGGCGAACGAAATGAAAAACAAAAGACTTTCGCCTGTCTATCCCTGACCTTACTCAATTGATCTCAAAAGGATCCTCTCCCGTATTCGGCCCGAAGAAATTTCTGACGATGACAACTTGTTAAAGATGCTCGCAAAGCTGCGTGCAACGTGACTGTATGGAAAGCGCTGCATTTCAAAGATAATGTTTGTTGATGAATATGTGAACAAACAAAATACGCGGAAGCGGCCGAGATATTGCGGAAATCCATGAACTTGTGACCTGAAGATGGACTTAAAATGCCAAAACTGGTTGTCTAATAAAAATTTCTTTGGAAAAACTTCTTTTGTTGGTATCACATTACCTTTTACTTTAAATTTCAAATTTTTTGGAGTCAGTCAATAACTTCTGTAATATTTCATTTTAATCGAGAGGGTCTTACACAGAATATATGATATCAGAATAGAAAAATTTACCTATACAAAATCATTCATAGGAGACACGAGTGAATTAAATTATATCAATGAAACGAAATATTAATGTGATTAATTTATTTAGCCGCAATAATGGGTATTGAATTATGAGCGGTGTGTCATATTAAACCTGTGCAAAATGTATACTGGCGAATGGTTTTATTCACGACCTTAGATCCCTTTATATTAGATTTTTAATGCGGAATCAAAAGCAAGAAATACTGTCGCTTTACTGCAGTAAATTTCAAATAATTATTATTGCAATTCGCTGAATAGAATACTTTTCTCTCCGGATTGAAAGGCATACGTATTTTCTATAATTAAGACTGATTCTCTCCACCCCATTGATTTTTACCTTTCTTGATTCTTATGTTTCTGAAAAGAGCCATTTTCCTCCCATCTTATAGTTAAGGCAGTTATGTATCATTGCCTTTCTGTACTTAACTTAAGAATGTACTAAATGGTTGCAAGTTTTCAAAAATTATCTCGCACTTTTATCAGAATATATCACCTAATAACTAATCCCTCTTCTAAAGATTCAAATTTCTTGAGACGCTATTGAATTTATGCATCTATGGCTATTGACTTTGTCCTGGAAAGTTGGAGAAATGCCCAGCACTTTGAATAGACTTGCTTAAATTGGTAAGCTCCTGAATCTGGCTCATATTACAGACTGGACGCATCCAACATGTAAGGGAAAAGAAGTGTTCTTATACGAAGATAACGATAGGTATTGTGTTCCGCGTCACAAGAGCTAGAGGAATACTTTTGATGACTAACGTCGCATCGCAGTAAGGGCTGCTCTGAGTACGTGCTTGTCGAAAGAAGAAAGAGGTGTCTTTCTTATTTTCCTCTCCTAATTCGAGAAATGAGTCCTCAGATAAAATTCAGTTCACATTTCGTAAGTCTTCAAGAATTTGGAAAAATTTTGAGGAAAAATTATTGCAAACGATAGACATTTTAATCTCTACTAAACATCCAAGAAATGAATTTTTTGGCTTTATCACAGTGAAATTAATAACAAATAATAATAGTTAAGCAAAACACATATATACATACGTAATACACCAAAAATCATCGTGTTTTAAATTTACACGCATTTTTTGGGGACCTATACTTACTTCTGAATTCACCACAACCTATGGTTATTATGAGTACGTAATCATATCATTTTCATTGGAATACAAATGAACATGTTGTTTCATCGAATTAAAAATGATAAAATTTCCATTCGATGTTGGAAAAAGAGGAATGAATGTATTTTCAGAAAGGACGTATGTAACCTTTTATATCAATATGTTCTTTGAAAAGTATTTATTTCCATGTTAATTTCAGTTATGTTCAACGGAAAGTTGGCTTCAAGGTGAATGATACAGGATTGCATCGAAGCTAATGTTTTTTTTTAGAATTACTACTTGTTGGAGATAGAGCATCGAATGATAATCCTTTCCTGTACCGTGCTCATTGGACGAATTATATATCGTTTGAATAAAATATGCATCACTTCAAAACCTTTATTTTAGGGAGATGCCCTCTGTTGATTGATATTGGTCGACTTTCATATGTCATTATGGATCAAAACTCAAATTTAATCTTCCATAGCGAAAAATCTATTTCCCTCTGGCAATTAAGCTCTGGATTGAATTGAAACGTGCAGTCAAGCATATGGGTCTATAATCGTGATACCTATGCAAAAATGACTTTCACGTGAACATTTTAATCTAGAAGCTATATTAAGAGCTACTTTAGTTCCCGAACCGCAACGAGTTTAATATTAAATGGGACATTTCCAATGAAATGCTGAAATCCTTTTCTAAATTGTTTTGTAATCTTTGACTGGTAGAGAACATTTTTTAGAAATATTGAATGCTATTTCTTTTGATCGAAACGTAATGTGCGTAATGCATCCTTTTACCATTAATTATTATATACCAATTTCAATGATTTATGGTTTAATGTGGTTTCATTACGAAGAATCTTTTATAGCTACACTTGTTGAATGCCACCAATAATATTCATAATACGAAAGAAGACGATTCAATCGAAATATATGATATTCTCTTATTCATTGTTCGTATAATTTTATTTTCTATTTACAATTTATTGGTCTAGCTGGAATTATTAGAAAGTATCTTCGTATTCTTAGATTGTATAAAATTACTCAAAATTTGCTTTATAAATATCATCCATGACATTAGGAAATAAGAATTGTTGACTTAAAAGCAACTTTTTCTTATATTCCTTTAAATTTTCTATGTATTCGCAAATGTATTACCATTTATTTCAACGCTGCAGGCATCAACGGTCTGGCATTCATTACTATTGATAAAACAGAAAACGTTATCGATTGGCTGCATGACATATGGAGCTTCTCTCCTGTTTCGATCTTTATTTTTCTGTCACCTTCCGCATCAAGAGGAAATGCGAATAACGCAGTCGAACGAAACGCATATTTCGCGCAGACTTCACAAAGCCATTTCTGGCTCTTTAGCCTAGGCAGTGAAAATAAGCAGTCTAAAATTGCTTGCTTGCATATTCGCAATAATCACGCCGCCATCCATCCCAGAATGATGCCCGCATTTCTCAATCACTCCGCATAGAACCCCATAGACGTAATTTCGCAGTTTTTTCATTACTTCCCTCCGATTAATTGGATCGGCAGTTGTACTAAATTTCTCGTCGCGCATTCGCTCCTCGCGTGACTTAATTAATCCAATCGCTGACAAGATCGTCAATAATTGCGAGATGAACTCGACCGCGATTATTAATACCTCCCCCCTGCGATTTTCCCATCACGCCTCAGCGCCGTCTTTTTTTATTTTCATTCGGAAAATTTCGAGGCGTGCTCGTCACTTTCAAATTACCAGTATTAGAGATAGCGGCGTGTTTTAATGCGAGGCCTCATCCCTATCGCCCGAGGAGGAAATGGATAATGGGAAGAGGGAAGGAGGACGTGGATTTATGGCGAATTAGAGGGGATTTCATAAACTTTTCGTCTTCCGCCCCTTCTCAGCTCCCGATTGTTTGTTTGAATGTGCCATTTTTCCTTTTAAGACCTTTCGGGATTAGAAGGCCGCTTTTTCACGTCATGTCGTGGAGATTGGGCCCCTGAAATGAGCCCCATTGTCGAACTTTTTGATCTCTGAAACGGAGGAAATTTTCTTATTTGGAAGTATCATTATTGCCATTTGTTCTTGAAATGCGCTGACCTTCTTTTACGTCCGAAGATAAATTGTAATGAGATTATAATTAAGGCTTTGCTACTAAAACCGATTTTTGCCTTATTTACGCCATGAATCTTCTTTTAATTTCGAATTCTTATCATTAATTAAGTTATCTAAACAATGATTAGTGGCACGAAAATCTCTAAAATCTCTTTAAAAGTATAAGTAGTTCATTATGTACCGCAAAATCCTTTCCGTTTTCTCATCAGGTCATAATTTTAATTATGTTTGGCTCGATCCAAAATTTTCACTTATAACAAACTTCAGAAAAATAAATCTCTTCAATACAGATAAATCCCTAAGAATGTTTAAATTCAGATTTTTTTTCTTGGGAAAATGCAAAGAAATTATCTTTCGACTTATAGTGGTTTATTGTTAATTTTTAATCTTGCTAAAAGTATTTTGTTAAAAGTTTATTACAACGAAGTTGTGACCTTTTAAATCCCAGCTATTCAATAAATAAGATTAATTAAACGCCTCATTCCATAAGAGTATTCCTTCGTATATAAATGAGTTACTTGAGTGATGAAGTATCTGTAGTACCAAATGAAGCAAATTAAACGCTCTAATTTCTTCTCGTTGTCGTTCGCTTTATACCATAATACTTAATAGTAATATCAGCAGACATGTCACATAGCTCTAACATAATTATATCTCGTATCAAAATTTCGAAACATCACGATTTGCAAATTATAATTATCTGATGTCAGTAATATCTGACACTTCTTCTACTGCATACAATTATAACGATGAATACAGATTCCCATTTGGAATAAGGGAACAATTTGAAACAATCTGTAATGTGCAGCAAGTTTGAAATCAGTCTTTTCCAGCATTTAAAGATTTTCATCCTAACCAAGACGTAACAATGCTTTCCGTTTATTCACAATGATTTGAGGAATTGTGCACTTGGATTTTCCGACATTAGGAGAACTAAACGTTCAAGTACTGCGAACATTATGTGAACCATCTTCATAAGGATGTTCTCGGAACACACTCAGCAATCTGAGCCTCCTGTAAAGACGGAATATGTTCCGAAAATACTCTCCTTTTAAATATCGCGGAGTGAGAAAAAGAGATACATGCAGCTATTCATTTCAATAGATCTGCTTGGAGAATTTAGGTCAGATAGTTTTAAGGCACAGGAGTACAGCGTTCACTAAAATCATAAGGTGATAGGAGAGGAAACAAGAGCTGAGGATAAGCGGAGATTTGAAGAGGAAAGAGAAGGGATTGGAAACGGAGATGCAATTCTAGGAAGAGAGAGCGGAATGCAAGAAAGTGGCTGGATAGATAGAGAAAGGGTCGTGAGGATACGAGACACGAAAGGGAAATTAGATCCGAGGAAGGGATAGAATGGGGAATTAAAAGAGAGGCACATGAGGAAGGATAAAGGGAGAGATAAAAGTAAATAGAGTGAGACAAAAGGTAGAATGAAAATGAAGAAACAAAGACCTATAAAGTGAGTCTTTGAATAAAGCGAAAAAAAATAAAGCATTGGGTGTAAATTGCGGAAAGAAAGAATGGGGAAAACACCTATAGTATATATACACATATATATTTTTTGTTTTTTTCTTTAGAGGTGAAATAGATTGTGTGGTATAGAGAGATTGTTCAAAGATTATAAAGCTATGGTATGGTTTGAAGGGAAAATATTTCATTGATTTACAAAAACTTAAAAAGAAAAAAGCGTAAGTGGAAAACAAAGTTATTTTAGAGTGAAATGACAGAATAGAGTTGAAACTCCTTCCTATTTTCATTACTTTTAAACTTTATTTTAATCAATCAAAGATAATGTAACGTTGAAATGGGATATGTTAAAATTGAATGACTATTAGATAGATTTACACATGTCACCATTAATATTAAAATCATATAGTATAAATTAAGGATATGATCACTGATATTGCAGAATGTAATACTCTAAATAATTATCTCTAAGAATAATCTAAAACTAGGCGCAGGCATAAATTGATTCTCAATTTCTCCACCCAAATACATATCAATAAATATTACAATCACTACAAACCAATACGCAAACACTGAAACATATCTGAAAAGAAACTCCTTCATATTCTGTATCAGTGTCCGTTTCGATGTATCTCGTTTGCATCGATAGATATCGATATCTACACCTCCAGTAACAAAAATCAATGAGCACATTAAAATTTTAACTCGATTTTGACCAAATGCTTTTCATTAGTTGGTTTATTTCTTAGCAGGAAGCAGGAAACTTTGTCTTTAAGATTGTGTTTTGATGGAGTGTGAAGGGAGGGAAGCGCTGGTCGCCGAAAACGAATGTTTAGAATTATTATATAAAGATATTGTACTAGCAAACTTATGATACGCCCGCTTTTTCCGTGGAGATAGAGAAGAAACGTGGTGAAGTTTAATAAAGACAACAGAGGTCGAGAAAAGCGAAGAAGGCGATGAGGTGAAGTGAAAGGCGAGCGGAATAATTTGAAGAGAGGAAGAGGTGGAGGCTAAAAGGATAGATTTAGTGGAAGAGAGAGAATAAAGGAGGTCAAAGAAGAGAGAAGAAGAGGAGGGGTGGAAAGAGGAAGGATGGACGGAGGAGAGGGCATATTGAAGAGTTCACAAGCACGTCTTTGGTAGAGGAGTAAAAGGGAAGTGGTACGAGAGGGCTAACAAGAGGGTTTTGAGAGAGGAATGGTGAGAGAGAGAGAGAGAATAGCTCGAGTCGAGAAGATAATAGGGATTGTGATGACTGTGATGTGAGGGAATGGGACTCACAATCCGGAATGAAATATTTCATGATATTCCACGATGCCCTCGTGTTGACATCTCACCATTGGACCAGAAGCAGGATTTTTGTAAATAAAGCCGTTCTTTTCCGATCTTTTCCCCATTTCATTCCTCTTCCTTGTTGTTTTTTCCCCTCTCTCTCTCACCTGCAGTTTATTGCGAAGTCATACATAATGGACTTTATTGTATACGGTCAAATTGCATCTGACGTGGTAATTAGTTTTCCAGGGCTCTGCAGAATGCAAAACACGTTTGCAATCAAAGGATTTCAGTGACCTGAAGCGTTTAATTTTGATGTTAGTTGTTTCATGAAACAATTTTGAGCACCTAGAATAACTGCATTTGGTGGTAATGATCGATTTTTATCATGCTTCAATTTTGCTATTTTAAAATTTTGTAATATGTTGTTTTTATTGTTAATCACAAATTATTCGTAGTTTATAGTTTTGTATTTGCTATCTCAGATGCCTTCAACGGAAGATAGGTTACATGCTCTGCGACTAGTATCAGCAAAATGATGTATGGGATGTATGGTGTAATGGTGTGGCAAAATGGGAATGTATGTACAGAAGTTGAGTTCCGGTGATGATTCACTTTATTTTACGTTTCCGGTCTTCATAAGATAATTTTGGTTATTAGCTTCTGTTTTCATTCTGAATTATACTCTTGTTTATCGTATATGTACATTCGAAAGTGAACGTTTGCTCATTCAAGCGATCTCAAAATTACGAACCAATTGAATGTGTATTTTCATAGAGAGAAATTTCCGCGTCTCATTTGATACATGGACTATCTACTGCTTTGAATTACAAACAGTTCAGCTAGTCTTTCATAGAGTTGTAAATAATCCTTTATAGGATAAGGGTGGTTTTCTATGGATATGTGTTTATAATTTACCATTTTCGAACCAGCATCGAACAGTAATTCTATACTTAAGTGAAGTCCACGGATAACGAAGATGAAATCTGACACTGGAGGCATATTTACCTGTATCCAAGCGGAGATAAAAAATAAGAAGAGATGAGGGAAACGAGAAGGGAAAATGAGAACGAGCGAGACAGTATAAAGACTGTAAAAAGAAACGAGAAAGAAAAATAACCCTCCTATTTTGATCAGAGAGCCAAATTTTCTTTATTTTGCGATTTACATTAAGTATCACTTCGAAGCAAACGATATCGTTCCGTTGGTAACATATAGCAATAAATATTATTTATCCACTTTTTTCTTTGATCTCTCAAGGATTCGCAGAAAATGTCAAAATACACTGTCCTTCACATAATTTTCAATTTCTTGTCATGAGACAAAAAATAAAGCCTTTTGTGGGATAAAAATTTTATGAGGATAAAAAACAACTTTTACTAATCATAGTATTTACTGGTAAAAAAATGATGTCGAGTCGCAGGTGAGGTTGTGATCACTTGATGATTCCTATGGTTGAAACCATGGCTTTCCCAAAAAATAGTGTGTAAGAGGTGGACTTCTGCTTGTTCCAGTGTGTAGTACTAAACACGAAGTCACACCATTACAAAAATGTTACAATTATCATGTAAAGATATTAGACAAAGATGGCTGATTGACTTCATAAACTTATTATCTTAACTACTGAAAAATAATGGATCTAATATAAAATCAATCTTCAGTTACAGTTGAATTAAGTGAGAGGAAAATTTGAACATGATCAGAAAAATCATATACGAAGTCTTGTATCTATTTCTGTCTCTCTCTTTTCATCATATTTATTGTAAGCAAATCCGACCAATTTCATAGATGAGGTCTGGAATCCTCTCCTAAGACATACTACTTTAAGAATATTTACTCTGATACAGTTATTGCTAATGTAAAATTATTACGATTAATTCCATTATAGTACCATCTGAAATACCTCAGTTCAAGATTGTGAAGTTGATCTGATTGTCATTAAGAGATTCCATTCTATTCTAAAACAGTATTTGATGAAATGAAGTAATTCACTAGGGTGGAAGAGGAGCAAAATATTAAAATGTGGACAGCATTCACTGTGGTCTTGTGTTTCTTTGTAGTTGGGAATGGAGATCTTTAGAATTTCTAGTTTCTCATTATTCAATTTCGTCGAGTAAAAATGCCATGTTAACTGAATTAAAAAGTAAAAATCTTCTCGTGAACTCTTCCAAACAAGTTGTATCGAATCTACACCTGTAAATACTAACCTTAATTTACTCATGCAGTCGAATATTCTTCTCAAAGTTATTATTTATGTATATGATTAAGATTGAAAACACGCCTCTCTTGGGACTGTGGTAATACGATAAGCATTCATCTCATTTTTTTCTCGCTTACCGAAACCACCTCATTCAAATACAATTTCCTAGCGGAAATAGTACCAGGAGATAACATTCATAGGGCAAAATATGAGACACTCAGTATTAGACATGTGGTATTCTCATCGCATCGCTCAAGAACTCTTAGGACAGACGACGCGCAATGTTTATTAAAATTTCATGCGCATCACGATGTAAAATTTCGTAATCCGTCGCCATATGACGTTGCGTTTTACGTTTTCTGAACCGAGATACCTCGCGCGGAAGATAACGTCAGCTGCCAGCGCATCACTCCCATTTAATTCAATACATTTGGTGTGGGTGTTTCACGAAGAATGGACATGTATCCCTTAACGTGATTTTATGACGCCTCCATGACGGACGCTCGGGCATGCCGGAAGTAATTCTATATGTGAATCTCTGTGGAGAATACGTGTTTCAGGGCATAATAAGTAAAAAAGAGAAGATAAACGAGATATCTAGTCTATAACCTAATTCTGTTGCCGATAGCTTGGTAAACGTGGTCTACCATGAGTAGCCCAACAGAGGCAATTATTTTTAATCGTCCAAGAGGGTGTGGCTCCATTCATAGCCATGACCTTTAAGCGACTATCGGCGTTTGAGGGCACATATACCTATTTATTGGTTGCAGTTCCATCCACTGGTGGAATGAGTTTATGAAATGATTCGTCTTCTAATTTTTCTTTCTTATTTTACCCTAATTTTCAGATTATTTGAAGTAGCAGGGATAATGTGTGATAACAACTTCGTCTTATCTACACGTCTAAAATCTCTCCCTTAATTTATAAACAACCACAACTAAGATTCTAATCTGCATTTCATCAGGGATTTCCCATCTTTGTTATTGTTCCCTTTATTAACGCTTGCTGTTTTATCTGAGCAAGCATCAACAGTACGTACTGCCTTACGATGCACCCTCTTGAGTTCAAGGAAGCACGAATTATCCGCAGGATTCCACGCAACTGCCGCAAGTCTACATACTTTCTGATTAGGCCCGACTTAAGCGAGGCTAGGTTTGTTCACATCTACGAGATACAAGACCGCGTCTTTTAATTGCTCCGCCGCAATTCTTAGGATTTGCATACTACAGCTGAAGCAATGCGAGGTCGTGACCCCTAGATATTCTAATGATTGGACTTCTTTTATTTTTTATTACGTTTAGCTCAAGTGCGGTATCCGAAATTATTTCCTGTCGACGAATGTGATTAGCGGAGCATTTATTCACTAATTGCCACTTTACGCACCACTATAATACAAAAAACACATCGTTCGATAGAGAAGTTCGGAATTCTTCATTTACGAAGGTTAATGAGAGAATCGCTATTCACAGCAATTGATCCTTGACTCAATTCAGCTTTTTTATGTACAAAATGAAACATTTTTACCACTTTTTCTTATGGCAAATCTTTGAAGAACGTCAATATGCAGTAAATCATAAGCTACGTTATGAAAGGATTATTGAATAGGTAAATATGCCATTAAAGCTTTAGGGTGACGAAGCACATAAAGGAAGCTATAGAAAAATCTTAAGGAGAAACAGAAATGAAAAATTCTGAAGGGAGCATAACTCGAATCCTAGTCAACAAATTTTAAAAACGCTTCTACCACCGCCTACAAATTCTCCCAATCGGTATGTATAGGTTGACAGGCGATTGGGAGACTAGGGTTCGAGTCCCGGTACCATCAGACATTTTTTATGTCCATTTTTTATTAGGAATCAGTTTCATTGAACAGATTCGAATCAATTTTACAAATATTGCACTCTTATGATTTATTCTTGGGCCTGTGATTCAAAGATATTTTTAAAACAGAAGATTTAACTGCTATATTTACACTTCCATTCCATCTTATCCATGATATTTTTAAACATCCGTTGGCTCACTTAGTGTTCATCAGCGCCCAATTTTCTCATAAAAGTGAAGGGTTTTTCTAAAGAATTGCGTTTCGACAACCTGACCGGAATGTCCGCCGCTCCCAAAATTGACCGTTAATTAGATTAGGCAATTTTTCCCCATGTGAATTTTCGGTGATTTGATACGTACCGGATTGGGCCTCGCGCTATTCATTTTTCGATTGTTTGCCTGCTCATGCAGAACGTCCACCTTCGTTAGATGGGCTGCCAGACTTGGGTACAGTCGAAAAATAAAAACGAAGTAACGACAGAGACAGCATGTACCAACACCGACTTCCTCACCCGTTAATAAATGGCAATCAAGTTTACACGACCGAAATCACTCGCGAAATGCGCCCCACCAATGAACATTTTCGATAAAACTAACAAGGCAAAGATCCCATCGTTTTCGGAAAAGGGATCTTCGCGATTTGAAAATTTGATGCGACAGAGAGTGTCGACACACTCAATTCGCGTACATCCAATGGTGACGAATATCCAGCGAATTAACGAAGAAAGGAAATTACTCCTCATCGATGTGATGGCGGGAAACGATGGAATGGCCGTATTTCGGTTCGGAGTTGTGATGGACACTGCGTTATTTTGTTGAGAAATCTTTCCTCGGAGTGTTTCGCAGGGCTCTTTTCGAGCGATTGAATGCCAGATATGACGGAATGAGATTGAAAATGTAACGCTTGGGCTTTTGATGAAAATAACGGTGGAGAAAGGAACCGCGGGCCATAAAAAAGGATCCGCCATTTCCTCTTCGTTACTTAAGGGGATAAAAAAGACAATTTGGCAAAGTTGTCGATTTTTTACTTCATACTGCTGTGGATATAACCAGTTTTCCTCGTGGAGGCCATAGAAAGCATATATTCACCGATTCTGAATTCAAATCGTAAAAACGAAAGCCCATAAAAACCGAGGACACTCTTTCCCTTTAGAGTTAATGAAAAAGATTGGAGTAACGGACACTTTGAATAAATTTCTGCCGATAAAGGGTGTTTTGCTTTGAGAGTGACTCTCTTTAGATGTAAAATAACACCTGAAAGGTGCCGCTATATTATTGCATAGTCAGGTATTCAAATCATGGAAGTATGGCTAACAAAGGTGTCTGATATCATCATTAGCATTTTGCTAGTTACTGAAGAAATTCCCCTATTTTCTCTTTACCTGTAATAAATTATGCATTTAAATAAATTCCTTTATATTCTAAATAAGTAATGACTTGAGTCTTAGGATATTACACATTATTCACATTTTAAAACAGTTCAGTGAGATATTGGATGATTCAGCAAGAAGTGCTTAGTAAACAGGAGGTCCAATTTTTTTATACACTTGGAGATCATTTCTCTTCTTTTATAGAGTATTATCATACCTCATCATACATATGTTTATTCATCGTTACCCCAAAATATTAACAAGGAAATATCCTGGGAATAATAGTAAATGTCTGCACATAGTACATGCATATGATTATCAACAAGTAGTTAAAGAGTTAGAAGAAAGAGTTAGTTAAAGTTTCTCTTAGTTAAAGAGTGCAAGCGCCAATCATTGAATCATTTCAAGAAATAAAGAAAATCAGAATTTAAATAATTTACCTCGTTGAAATATGTTATGCTAATGCATTTGTTTTAACCCTTACAGAATTTCACAAGTTGAATTCCAAAGGCAGTTGTACTGAGGTTAATCAATGAAATGTCTAATTTTTATTTATTCACTGAATCCTAATTTTAATGCTCTGAGCACTGTTTCAATTTCTCTCGGAAAATAACTTACTACGAGCTTTACCGTCTTTATAATGACAGAATCTTTACTGTTACTTAAAATGTTATGGACGAAAGGAAAGCTAAGTCGGAACTAATTTCTTAGTTACAGAAAACAGTTTTATAGTAGTATTCCGAGCACCTCACAAATACGTGCTAATTGCTGAAGGAATTTGCAAACGAATCCTGCAATTACTTTCTCACGTCTTACTCTCGGAGAGTTTAGCTTAGCATGATTTACTGTTAAGCTGAATTCAGTTCTTTACACTTGTGTCAACAGCTTAATGAATAGCGTCTAGGATTACGATGTTAATATTACTACTGGGATTCTAATATGCTTTTTATACTATCTCAAAATCATACCACTCAAACAAAATCCTGGAAAATTATTCTTTTACCATGGAATCGTGCATAGAAGTTGTTGCATAGAACAGTCGACTCAGGATCAAAATAAAGCTGTACATAAATTTTTAAGGGATTTTCAAAAACCGACTAGGGTAAGAGAGTTGTGGAAATAAATTTTAATGAAAAGTAAATAGTAAGCTGGTTGTACGAGCAAATTCGAATGCGATGCACGAAACAGTGGCGGGAGAGAGTCGTGAATGTGTGTGTGGGAGTCGAACAGATAGAGAAATGGAGCGAATGGCGAGAATGAGGGAGCATTGTTTGCTCTGCGACCCCTTTCCTACGTGAGAAAGTAAATGAGAATCGCAAAGCACACGTTAGAGCACACATCCGCGAAAAGTTTTCAGTTGTGTTAAACAACCGTGTGACGTCTGCAAGCAGGCGCGGTATTTGCATAAATTCCGCGCCATTGAGCCAAAAAATATACCAATTATACGTGATATTTTTCGAGAAATTCCAAAAACGACCACTCTTTGTTTGTTTTGCGGGCTGTTCTCAGTTCAAGGTCTTTAAACGCTAGTCAGAGAGAAATTTGGAGAGAAAAAATTACGCAGTTGGACGCTTTGGGATTCCATATTTCATATTTATGAATCAATTACGTAATATAGAATAGTCTATTTGTAAGAGTGTGATGTTTCAGCATATGGAAGCATAGAAATTTAAATGTACCCTTTTCTAACATCATCGTATACTATCGAATACAAATTAAGGCTGCATACCTTAACAAAATTTTACAGTTTATTATTGATTTATTCCATTTATTTCTTTATTTCCTGCAGGAAAAACACATAACAAGTGCGCAAGCGTGAGTTGGAATCCACTTATACAAGATTTTCCAGAACGTCACAAAGTTGATCATCCGTCATGGACGTCAAAATGTTTCCATGATAAAGGACGTGCAAATATTCGCATTAATTTTCTTTTTTCGAATGTCGGTGAGCTAGGAATTGCGAAAGGACATCGTTGCCGTAAATTTCAGTTTGTTAGTTAAGCTTTATGAACGCTATTTTGGAAGGCGCCTCGTTAATGTACCACATTTGCGGGTTTCGATACAAAACGCATTGCACCTGAACGTTGGATTCCGCCGCTATCTGTTTGGAACGCCTCGTCACTTAACGGATTTCGTCAAATTGAAATTTATGGAACAACTCTCGTCGAGAAACTCGCGTGACGAAACATTCGGCTTTCCTCTCTATTAGTTGTGGCGGAAAATGGGTCTGGAAACCTTTGCAGATTGTTAGACTTTTGGAGCATCCCCGAATACGGCGGACTTTGCCCCTAATTCGCCAAGTCACTCCTACCAGAGCAGCAAAAAAATGAACTTCCAGTTAACAAAGTTTAATTTTTATTAAAAACTTCAACTCATGAAAACATGCTTATTGAGTAAAGTCAAAATATATGTGTCTAAAGGTAAAAATCTATATTTATTGCTTTAAAAGATTTATAAACGGAAATTCCGAGATAATAAAGAAAGAGTTTTGATTTACTGGTTTGATATGATTATTTGAAGGTACATTCGAAAAATTTAGCAACTTTAATGAACCATCTAAGTTTTTATTATAGTCAAAACTTGTAAAGAAAAATCTAAAAGGATATTCATCCGAATCTCATAATAATTTAAAACGAAAATAATATACATGTTACAAAATAATGAGTATAATGAGTATATTTCATATGAGTAATTGATATACATTATTATTTTCCTTTGTTAAGCTAAAAAGCATGAAATCAATTCTCTATAAATAGGTTAATTTTTTGTTTGATGATCATTATGTTGAGGATACCCTAGCATACATTCTTTTTTCAAAGTTCTGAAGATTCTACTGTAAATCCTTCTAACTTTATATGCTTGGTTTCCCGACTTGAACTACAACGCTACACAGTTCATGTATAATATAAGATTCTATTGTAAAGTAATAAATCAAACAGAATATTGCGCAGTATCGTTTCCTGCTACGGAAGATGAAGCGAGTATATCAGGATTGACATATAAAGTGTTATTCTTTTGTCACTAAGGAGAGTTGTATTAATGGTAAAATCTTACGCTGTAAAATAATTCATATTTTTCTTAGCGAAAACAAGTCAAATGTATAGGATTAGGTCTGTTCTTTCCCTTCGTAACAAGACTTGCCCCTGGGACAACTGCAACCCGTAAATACATTTTGGCTAAAGTTATGCAATTCGCAATGTCCTCCTGTATTTACTTTGCCTAAGATTCAGGCGCAAAATTCTCTGCTGTACAAGCCGGGAATTTTTCGGTGAAACTTATTTCATATACTCTAATTATTTAAAAATATTTTATGATAATTTTTAATGCCTATACTTTTTATATTTTGTTATTACTTTAGGCTTCTGTGACAGTGGTAACTGTAAAATTAAGAGAGTTCTTCAACAAGATCATATACGGTACAGAGACATGAACGACAAATTAGAGCTTCAGGACTAATTATTGAGTAACTTAATTCTTTCCAGTAAAATATTGAGTAAGTTATTTAATTTTTATTATCGAGAATAGGATAATATTCGTTACCATATTTTAAACTTAATACAGGATAAAAATATCCAATTTGACATTTTCCGTCGTGCTTACTATATTTCACGATATGGCTACTGATGGATTATACTTTGACTTACTTACTTTATGTATATATTGGCGTATTTTTAAAAAACAGCATGTATAATTTGAGTATCAAGTTCCATGTATTAGGTTCTTTATGGAACTGAAATCTCTTGTAACCTAATTTTTGATAACTTTGAAACGACATTCACATGCATATACTATCTATGGTTATGAATCACGAGTTAGAAAAAAAAAACGAACGGAAAGGTTATGACGTCTCAATTTCTGTATTTCCCTTTAATCCTGTGAGATATATATCCGTAAAACATGCAAACTAAAGTTAGCAGGGATTGGTTCTTGCTGCTGATGATTTCTTCATCTCAATCAAATTTTAAATTTTACCTTTTACTTCGCTCGAATATTTCTATAGTCGGGTTACTAAAAATTCGAGGTAAGGTAGTAATTTAAATTGGGGTTATTTAATTTTAACCTTTCTTGCGCTAAGCATAGCGTCTGTTTTAATTTGAGCTTTTGGCGATGTTTTCTCATGACCAAAGATTACCCACAACTGAGTTTTAATAAAGCGAAAACCTATTTCCGTCAGTTATATCGCTCGTAAGCTCGCATGAAATAGGGTGGGAAGTCTTTCCTGTCATGCCTCAGGCTCGTAAGAGTGAACTCTCAGCGCGGGGATCCGACGGAATTGTTTGGACAACTCTGGCAACTTTAAGTGAAGTTCTCGTGTTTAACTAACAGATTGTGTTTTACTTACGGGATCACGATGATTTCAAAGATCGGATTTTATGGGAGTGTACTCTAAAGTTGGAATGGGAATGACAGTGTTTCCCGAAAAAGAGAAGCTCGTTTTTAGCGAGGATCCAAGGATTTGACCTTCCTTTTAAACTCTGTTTTCCTAACTAACAATTTTTTCACGTAAAACAGGCAATATTCTTCTCTTTCATATTCTCTCTCTGAAAGAGGTATGGGATTATGATCCCAGTTTATATAGCCCAGGATATAATTTGATTGAAGTTGCTTTCGACTAGATCTCGTAAATCAGGCTCGACAGCAGCAATTGAAAGCTTTTTAATTATCATATAAGATATTAGGAAGCAACACGCAATAAACGTGATCAATTTTATAAATCCAGATGTAAATTAGTAATAAATAGTAATAATAATACATTTCTTTATTTCAGAGCGATATTGAGACATAAAAGTCTCATCTTACGTATAACCCTTGTCTTTTTAGATTAAAGATAGGAATTTTAAGGAAAGAAATCTCAAGAAAGAGAATTTTTTTTTAATTTTTGAATAATTCAACATATCTGACATTTCTATTAAATATTTACATTTGAGAGAAAATTATTTATTCTCTACCTTATTACTCTAAATTGAGGTTGAAACTAACACAAGAAAATTTTTCCATTCACCTTTAAAATCTTAAGTATAGTGGGATTAATTCTCGCCAAAACTCTATTAGAATTTTGGCGAGAATTTATAAACTTATAAGCAGAAATAAATTCGTCGAAAACTATTTAGACGCATAGTCGGGGGTCTTTGAGCTTAACTTGTAACACTAAACATCAAAGAGTTCCTTGACGTTCATCGGAAATATCTGCAAAAGCGATATACTGCGAAGCAGATGTTCACAAGAGGGAAGTCTCTCATGACAGTAACACATGTCAGATTCATAACCCAAATCAAAGATTACGTACAACATCACTGAGACGATTCCGCTAGTAAACTGCTCGCGCTCACAAGGTGCGAAACAAATATATCCAACAGTTATATCGATCAAATACATCAAGACAACTCATGGTGAGATTTATTGGAATATCATCGACGTTTCAGTCGAGGCTCCATATTTTAATGGAGAAAATTAATTATGCTCTGTCAGATATGCGGTCACTTCATACATAATGATTTACCCCAATTTCTGTTACGTTAGATAGGCGTTATTTTCTGCAATTATTCCAAAAAAAATTTAAACTAATTTTTAACTCATTTCCCGATTAACCTCGTAGGTGCGCAAATCATATATAAGATTTCAACCTAATAATTAATAATGATAATTGTTACAAACAATACGTGAGATTTGTTTCATAAGAAAAAATTGAAATTGAAGTTTCTAATTTCTACAGATTTTGTTATTCTACAAAACTTTGGACACATAGGAAATCGATCAAAATCACTTACTGAATTTAATTACGCTAAATAATGTTAAATTTTATTTTTTCCGTGATGTTTTAATTAATGCGAAGGAAATTATAAAGCTCACTCAGAGTGTATATTTATCACAGTTTCCGTATTTTGGATGAAGTTGTATTCACTACTTTAATCCAAAACGAATTGCGATTTTTCTCTCTGAAATAAGGACTATGATTGGAATAATAATCCCATTTTTAAGTTTAAATGAAAAATGCCAGTGAACAGAAGTAAAATTCTCATAATTGTTTGTGCTTGCGCATATATGAAACGTGGACATGCGCGCCTGAGACGACTTTTCGTTTTTTTTCCACAGACCTGAGTTTTGCTTCTTCATGAAATCCCGGTATTTTCCATTACAGATTACCTCGCCGCAGATCTCTTTTGCAACCGTCACCATTTCCAAGTTAATACGCGGGTTAATTAGAAAAAGATGTTCCATTTAATTTCGTAATGGAATAGGAATGAATAGAACCTCGGCGTTTTCAATCCGAAATGTTATTTTCCTGTTAATTCCCCCCCTCGCGGCTCATGCGAAATGGATAGCATCGCATCAATTTTCATGAGTGACAATGCCTAAATTAGAAGCACCGCCAGAGACATGTCGCTGCCGACAAAACCGCGGGCAACGCAGAGAAGAAAGGGACTATTCGAACGCGTGTACGCAAATTAATCCGCTCGGAAATTAAGTATCACCCGCCGCCATACTCTAGCAGAATTTCTTTCTCGTTACATTCGTCATTCTTTCCTCCGTGTCTCGTCCACGCAAAGTGTCGCTCCGCGCAAAACGAGAGGGATTTGACGGGCAGTCCTTGGGAAGGAAGGAGTGTGGATCCCCGGAGCATCATCATCCCGCGAGTGGGGGGAATTAGATGGAAGCCGAGGTCACTTCAAAAGCGTCTCCACGTGCCCTTTTCCCGCGATACGCGACGCGGACGCCTTAATGAGAAATGGGACGCATCCGTCATTTCCCTGCCCTTCTTCGGCGGTGCCCTGCTACGCTCTGGAATCGATTGTTCGCCCGCCAGAGGGATGCTGAAAGACGATTTTCGGACGGCGAGTCAACGAACGCGGGGTCGATACTCGACGACACCCAATTTTACGCGTACGTGGCCATCGAAGCGGTGAAATAATCTCCCTCGGCAGTGCTGCCGATTTGGATTTTTCTCAGCGGAATTTGTTTGAGGAGAATGTTGTCATCTGAGGGATTCCGATAAGTTTGGCTGGTCCTTGTGTTAGTGGATGCAACGTTAATTACAAACTTCTCTAGAGGATGTTCGTTTGTTCCAGCATTGGTAATTTTCAAACCTATTAAAATTAAAAATATATGATTGAGATTGCACATTTATAAATTTTTACTTTCAGCTATTTTTCCGTGTAATTTAGAAATTTTTAACGCCATAGTTCTCATTGGTTTAAACGGTTACATTATCTTCAGCCAAAGTAAAAGATAAGGAAGCAAATACTACATATAAGAATCAATGTTACTGCTAAATTCCTTTAGCAGAATGTTTGTTTTATTTAGCGCTCATTTTGACGTGTTTCCAGAATATGATTGATTAAAGTGTTATATTAAAGTTGCAATTTTTCAGCCCATAAGTACTACCACTATCACAAAATAATGGATAAAGTCATATCCCCTGAGTTGACTGTAATATCTTTATTTTTATGCCGTTATTATATGACTAATTTGAAAATGAGAATTTTTTTGATTGCAGTTTTCGATTTCCCTCTCCAAAAATTTTCCTCGTATTAATTTAGTTACCGGAAATAGTAGTGCAATAAAGTAATAATAATAATAAAACGTCTTTATTCGGGCGAGATTGAGACTGAATAGTTTCTTCTTACATCTACGCCTTCGTCAATTTATAAGAAAGAGACAGCAAAAAGAGTACACGGAAGAAATTTTTATTGTGGGCTTAAAAACCTAGGATAGGAAAAATAGCCCACAGCAGGAAAACAACCCAGAAGAGGGTGTGAAAAACCTGCGAAACCTTCACATAGATAAAAACAGAAATTTATAGAACCTGAAATAAAGTAGTAAAAAAGGCAGGTGGCTCAGGGTACTACAAGAATGAGGTGGCCATAGAGTTTTAAGAGCTTGAATATGTTATCATAAACATTAATTTCTTATTATTTTATGATGGTAATTTTCGATCTCCAAGTCATTTTTTAAGACTTCAAGCTTTACCTTTATAATTCAAAGTCATTCTGAAGATGTAAAGCAATTAAATAGTCATCTTTAACCTTTTTATCCTAATGTATTAATAAAACTCTTCAAGAGGACGCGTACCTTTTCGTTAAAAAAATGCACCATTTAACAATGATGAAATTAGAAGTTGTGCGGAAGGTAGAGAGCCCTTTCTAAATATATTTTCATGATTCAAGATGATCTCTTTGATTAAAGATAATGAATTCTATAAGAAATGTTCCTCAAACAGGAAAGAGAAATATCCTAGTAATTTTCTATGCCGGTATGCTTAGTATTAAGAGATTCACGAGTATTACTGGCATAAAATATTTTGATTTATAATTATATATATTAAAGTTTCCATTGGATTGGGTTTGTAAAATCACAAAATCATATTAATGGAAAGTTATTCATTATTATTTTAATATTTCAACCAATTTTAATCATTTTAATTCAAAGTAATTAAAGTGGATAGCATGAGCAATCATGAGCTGGGAGAGACCTTAATTTCCTGCGCTTCGATAATTTAATTCCAAACGTAATATTTGCTCAATTCACTATCTATCAAAAATTTATATCCAAAATTTTGGATCTCCTGCCTCTAGGTTGAACGCCAAAATTCGAATATTCAGTGATACTGAGTGAAAGAGAATGTCATTCACATTAATGTTCATCAAAAGCATGAACATGGGGTATGAATTGCCGTGAATGTCAGAGGCTTCTCGGCTGTATTCATTTTTAAATATGCAAGCTCGAAAATTAATGCAAAAATTGCTTCTCTAAAGCTGAAAGCCCACACTCGAAAGGTAAAACTCTTCTCTAAGTCTCACGCAAACTATTTTGGAATTAAAAATTTAGAGGGATACATCATTTTCAGTTCTAAATATGAAAAAATGTCGGAGAATTTTCAATGGTTATTGGCATGGGATAAAATCCGTATTTCTGTTATTTTTCATTGTTTGTAAATGTACGTCTAAACCGTATCTTGAGATCACGTAAGATATGTAAGCGCGTGCAATAAAATAGTAAAATGCAATGAACGTTTCAATAGACGTTTTCTAGCAGTAGCATCATTTAGTGAAAACAAAATAAAAAGTGAGGAAATAAGACTAAATTTAATCTTCATGCTTTGATAAATATAGACAGCGTTTCAGCTTATTTTAGCCAAATATTCGAGCAATTACTACAGACTTGAGTGTTGAAACATAAAAATTAACCGATTACTTGTGTTACTGCTTGCTAGGTTTTGTGACATGAACCTAGCCTATGCGGTGCTCGAAAAAGTAAATAAATAAATTTCCAACGTATCCAAAAAATAATGGCCCTTTTTACTATCAATCCCAGAAAAAATTTCATATTTTAAAGGTCTCCAGGTGAAAATTTGCAACGCGCGTCACGTTCCGCCACTCATTTATTCAGGACGTAGTACCCACTCGATCCTAGATCTCCCTCGAAGTATTATATTTTTATATGCCTTCCAGCCACTCTATCCCATTAATCCTTGAGGCATTCGACAAGAGAAACCCACGGAAAGAACACTCTTAAGAACACACTTAAAAAATTAGACGGCGCCAAATCGTAATTCAACCATCTGAGGTTTTCCGTTTTCTCTGCCAGTTGTCTCGGAGAAAACCGCATCTTCGTGTTACCTAAGCTTCTGGTCCTCTGCTGATCAAGGGGGGTCCGAAACGGGGGGCGATGAAGCTTACTCAAGTGTCATAAATAACCAGGGTGTTGTTTTACACACCTGCTGCGGCACCTGAGCCACTTGCGAGGGCTGGAGCGAAGTGTGCATGTGTGGGACATAAAGAAAGGGAAGCCGACGGAGGTGAGATGAAGGGTTTGATCGCAAAGGGATGGAGTGAATGAGGGTTGAAGGAGAGCCGGAAATAAGAAGGGTCAGGGGCGGTTAACTTCTCAAAGGAGAGATGTATGCAGAGCCGCTACAAAAGGAAATCCTGTCACGCCCCTCCTACACTATTTCTGAATCGATTCCTCTTAATCGTCTCGTGACATACTTACTTTCGACATTTCTATAATTCCCGTCCGTCTAGACCCGCTCACTCGTATGATTGTCCTCTGATCCTTAACCTTAATCCTATATCCATTTGTTATACGTCACAGCACGTGTAATATATGCGTGTGTACTACAGCATAGGTGAACTCTTATTAGTACGTGTATATCAAATTTTAAATATATTTTCATTAAATTTTAAGCTGTCTTTTTATATTTTAGTATTTATATTTAGTAAGCCTTTCTTTTTCGAATCACTTTCTTACTTTTATATAAGCTCATTTAGGTATTTCTAGAACAATTCAGAATCATCGACATACCAAGATGTCTGATTGAGAATTTTTTCTTGAGAAATGCCCGGTTGTCCCAACCAAGCAAAGCATACTCAAAACATTCTCTAATACATATCGATGATTGATATGCTATTCCGATGTTAATCGACTTCCTATGAAAAAGTATTTTTCAAATAAAAAAATACCTGTTACCTTGGCTATAAGCGATTAGCCAACCGTAATGTCTCAGGTGGCCATTCAAGAACAATGAGAATAATTTTAGTGTACTTATGTACTCCTAAAGACGAATGTAAAGCGGTACATTTGGTAAACAACATTCCTTATGCTTTACAACCCTTTAAAAACTGGTTAACACGTTTAAACTCTAACTGGTGGTCGTCTTTTACCGTATACTAGCGAACATGAAGACTTCATTATGAAGTACCGAGCGTTGATTACGTCTTCTCTGGTATTGAAGATATTATGTCTTAATGGTACGTGGGCATAATGTTAATAAAGTGTGATGAAAATCACGTCTGATAGGAAAATGGACGGATGAAGTTCAGATCGAAATATTGCAGGGTAATATGTATCTTCTCTAAGATTCCTTTACAACAAGTAGAAAAACGACTTCCTTGTAAGAAATGGACACAGGTGGAAGTAAACAAAGAAAGTAGTAGAAGAAAAGGAAAGGATGTGTAATTCAGTTAGGAGAAAAAAGGGAGAATCAGATAACATGAAGAACGAGGGAAGAAAAACGGAAAAGGTATACAATGAAAAGATTGACGTCGAGAGAATATGAGAAGTGGAGCAGATGTTTGAGTAGAAAACAACAATGGAAAGGATTATGAAGGTCAAAGGTCAAAATAACAAGGAAAGGTGACATAGAGATGATTTCGTAAGAGAAATTCCTCCTCAACTTTTCATTTACACCTCTTTATCCTCACAAGCCTTGAAATTTCAGCAATTCATAGTATAAATATTAAATAAGTGCTTACTTTAAACATTGCGG
This sequence comes from Pachydiplax longipennis, assembly GCA_036926295.1. Lineage (NCBI taxonomy): Eukaryota > Metazoa > Arthropoda > Insecta > Odonata > Libellulidae > Pachydiplax > Pachydiplax longipennis. Next base: position 28,647,356 of record JAVFKF010000012.1, read on the forward strand.
AAATGATTCTATGAGAGGTGTTTTCTTTAAATTGTGGTGGTGTTATTATATATTCGCGCAATTCCGAGTAGTATTATTATGAAATCCACGGAGGTCAAATTTCAGTCTGCTGAGGTACTCAAGTTGATGTAGAAATCCGTGAAAAATATTCTGAAATAAGCATGATTACTACTTCCATAGTGTTCCATACATAAATATTTATTATTTGACGAATCGTTTCGGCATGACACAGCCTTCGCCAAGTCACCAGTATGTTTAAAATTAAGAATTTTCATCCAAATATTTTTATATTTCTATGTTCAGTTTTTGCAGCACGGATAATTATAAGATCGTGAACCGTAGAAAATCATCCACCCCGACGGACGTTTTTCAGGTATTTTGATAATCACTTAAAAGTAAATTTAGCATGGCTACCTATTTATGCGAGCTTGACTGTTAATTTAGTAAACAAACAAGAATTTAAAACGTCCTTTCATTTCGTAAGACCCAATCGTATTGACATTGTTTTGTTTGTATCCACAATGAAACTATTTCTCGTAGTAGTAGTAGTGTGGTTAAAAGAGCTTCGACGCCTGAGCTCATCATGCATATATGAGCTCCCACCGCGAATCAAACCAGGGAGCACTATCACCAAATTTGCACTTGCTGCCCACCTTTAGTTCTTAATCAATGTAACTTTAGAGCCTAAATTTTTACAGTTGTGCTTTATAGCAAATAATTAATTTTCATCATAATACACTTTCCTTAGGTTCAAGATAATTAGGTTCACTGTTAACATAGCAGATAATTAACAAACTTTTAAACTCGATCAGAATCATATCCTCCTTTTGGGGACGATGAAAGGAGCGTAAAAGAGAGAGAGTGTGTCGAGAAACTCATTCGTTTGATGTGGAACAAAAAGCTAAATATACACAGCAGATGGAAAATAGAATGAAAATTTTTACGCGATGGATTTCCTCTTTTTTCGTCGGAACTCTTCCTCTGTGCGTATGTAAATTCCAGATTGTGAATCGGATGACGTCAGTATTTTTTAATTTCTAAAAGCGAACTGTACGAAAACAGATGTTTTTGTCGTTGAAGAAATGAAAAAAAACTGATTCGTTAATGTAGTACTGTCACAGAACAATTGCAGCGGAAGGAGAACAAATTTAAAACTTGAGATGAGTTATTGAATAAAATAATGGATATGAATATAAATTCAATTTTAAAATCGATTTAAGCGAAAAGGGATGAATCCGTGATGTCGATATCAAATGGCCGAAATAAATTATGCATGACTTGGGGATAAGAAAATCTGGGCGTGTCGCGTTCATATATCAAATTTATTAATACTTTTCTACTCAAATACTTAAACTGCTAAGCCAAGCGTCTCTCATACTAATTATTTTAAGTTTCTCACCAATTGCGATGTAAATTTACATTGGCCGAGGCTAAATTAAGCTCTGTGCTTTATTATTGCGTTTTTAATCGTTTTCAGTGCGGACATTTCCACCTCTAAACATTTGCATCGTATAACGTCGTGATAAATAAAGAAGGCCCACTTAAAATTAGTCAATGTTACGTTACCCCCAAAAACTAAGTCTGGCAGCAACTCCCCTTTTTATTGCCGGAATGTTCACCAAGTGTAGAGTTACATAGCAGTAAACCGCGCGATAAAATGGGACCACTCTTCCCCTCGCTTTCCTTACGTCGTAAATCTTACTATTATTTTATGAGGGCCTATTATCTAAAACGATTTTTCACTCCCTATCCGTCTTCAGATGTTCTTAAGAAGTGAATGACGTGGAAAGACTTCCATAGAGGGTCTTAGCTACATTTTATTATTCTTTTGTAAAATTATGTGCCCCAAGGTAATTCCATTGTTAGTGATTGTAACTATTATGTAAAATACCACTGAGTCTGGCGAATACACACTTCAGAAAAGCAAAACCTTGTATAAATATTTCAATTCTGAGTTTACTGATTCATGATGAGATTTACACAAGTGTCTTGTTTATTTCTCAACCATCATAACAGGTGTTCAAAGTGCCTATCAGTAGCTTAAGGTCTTTCATCAGTACGAAAAGCTATTATACGAGTTACCAAGACCAAGCTGCCCATTAAAATAGCATGAGATCGCCATACCTATAATTCCCTTGATGCTGCTAGCCTATACCTTAAGGACTTATTACAATTGTCCATAGAAAGGGTAACTTTTGTTAATCTCATGAAATTTAAATTGAAGTACGTCATTTAACACAATTTAACTGCTTTCCATGTCGTTCTTTCAGGTCGTCGTTGAGCTATTTGAATAAAAAATAACGAGTCGAATTTCAAGTCTCTGAAGTATTATTTTTTATGATGTCAAAATATATTAATAACTCACGTCAAATTTTCAGATATCTTCAGTAAACTATTGTCTGTTCAGTTAGTACTGAAAGTCACATGATACTCGTTGACACGAAAGAAAAGTTTATGGCGTTTGCAAATAATCGTGAACTCTTATGACGGATGATCCAATCCTTTTGCTCTGCAGCACGTTTGATTCTCAAATCATAAAGAAATAACTACTACTATATATTGAGTAGTATTATGTGTTATCAAAACCTCATTAGATAGTGAAAATCATAATTGATAATTCCTAGAATAGTATACAGAATTTCTCATAGCAATTTACTGCCGTTTCTCTCCCTCCCCCGTCCTTTACAATATTTATGAGCCTGAATAATTTATCAAGAGAGATTGGAAGACTTTATAAACCCCGAGAAGTGGAACACAAGAGTTTATTATTTCTCCCAAATCTCCATCGTATCATCTGACGACAATGTCGTGAAAAGGGTAATTCTTTTCCGCATTTATTAGGTGGTGATTACAAATTTAATTAAAATGCGGAGCAGGAAAACCCTCTCCTGAGTGGATGGTAAGACAGCAGAGAAAGGGAACCTGCATTACACTTACGAGCCAATGTCTTTTCATTTCCCTCACAACTACACCTACATGAAGTTTGCTGAACTTGATTAATTTTCGTTCCCTCCTTTTCTCTCGGTGGCCAAAGATCTCAATTTGGCGGAATCGGACTCTCTCGTTCCCTTTTTCTCCCCGCCTGTAATAGGTTCTTTTTATGTTCCCTTCCTCTTAAAATATTCCCATAATTAAGGCTTTCAAATCAATTGTTTTCGTTTTTTCATTCCTCATTTCCGTAGCTAGTATCCTTTTAACCTATCTTCCCCAAACCGCCAATTTTGGTCTAAAAGTGGTTCCGCTGTTCCCATTTCGTCAATTCCGCTTTCATTCCCCCATTCCTTTCCCTCTTCATTATTTTCCTGAATTTCATTTCCCCTTTATTCCTCTCATTCCGCCGACTCAAACTTCATGTCCTATTCCGTTACCCTTGATTTTATTCGTTTTTGCTGTAACCACCGTTTTACCTGGCTCTCTCTGCCTCCTTACCCTCCTTGTTTCAGTAGCAGTATATAGTTTCAGTAGTAGTATAGTACACCTATATCTTATTTCTAGATATTTACAGTTGCCTTTTGAGCATTTTATCGGTAGCGGTATGATCCTTCGTCTCAGGAACTGTTAACAAAATAGATGGTGTGATTTTCCAAATTCTATAAACTTAATCTAGAGTTATATTCTCGCCATCGTTTACTTTAAGATTGTTTATCCACCTCATTTTCTTCTGAAGTATTCAATATTTATCTATTTTTATCCCTTTTAGTGCTGCATATTCGTCTTCTGGTATGTGGAGTTTCATTAAGATACTCATTTTTTACGCAAACTTGCTCAACCTTTTTATTACCTTACTTTTCCACTTCCATTATTTAATGGCAACTTATTTATATTTTTATATGAAACCCATTACAAGGGCTAAGTAATTACTCTCTCAGCCTTAAATTCCTTTCGCATTTTTCTCACTTTCACTTGCTAGGACTAGGACTTTCACTTATTTTTACCAAAGTAAAGAACATTTCATTAAATTTATAGCATCGTAAATATCTCTAAAAAATATAGAGTATATATTTATTAATTTAGACTCTAAAAGTTTCTAATTAAGTTAACGGTTGAAATGAAATATTTTTTCCAGAAACATCATTATTAGATGTGGAATTGACAGAATGCGATTAGCACAATATATCCCATAATTATCGTGTATGAGTTAAAATCCAAAATCGATAGTTTCAGATTTCCTAGGTGATCAACTTTGAATGAATGTTTTTCAAACAAATTCTACTTAACGAAATCAACTCCTGCTTTCAACGCATTCATTTCATCAACTGAAGATGACTACCAGCTGAAAATGACATGTATATATGTTGTAACCAGTGAAGCATTTCGCTGAATTCAGGAAAAAATTACAAATTTTATAGTGAAATCTCGTGAAATCGTCTTGCATTCACTGTAAGCTTTGCTGTCCAAGTCTGCCGGGAGTAACTCTTCTTTTGCAGTTCATCCTGAAATATTGAGCAACTGTGATCTTTCCCCCTAAGTTATACTATTATACCTTTATAATCGACAAGAGAAGATATAGAGTTACCTATATACCATTTATTCTATTCTATATACTATTTTACCTTTATAATCGACCACCATATAATCCAATGATATAGAGTTACCTCGTGACTTTAATGGCTCTATAAAATACAACAGAATTTTTCAAATTACGATGCCAGCGAGATCTCTAAATTACTCCAAAACTTTCATTCGTTGGTCTATTTTTGGGAACATTTTTGGGGAAAAATCCTGGGGAGCGATAATCACTCTCTCTCTAAAATGGTTATATTTATATGTTTTGGTGAATTGTAAAGGAATAAGAGCGCTGGTCACCGAGAACGGATGTTTAGAAATAATATATAAAGATTGGAGCCGTTTCCGAGAGCAAGTCAGGAATTGAATCATCACCTCTTTTCCCTCGTAATGATTTCCCCTCGTAATGACGCACCCCCTCACTTTCTCCCGCGACTTGATATTCTTATTTCTCACAATACTTTAACCGATTACCATTTCCTTTCCCTCGCATCCCTCAAAAAATGTCCCACCGCCTGTCCAGGAGGAATAACCTCTCAGTCTTAACCCACCGCCGAACCTTTTGTTCCGCGGAATGGCCTCAGCCATTGTCAACTTCCATCTTTTATATTCCGTAAGGCTCTCGCTTGTCAAAGTAACAGTCGTTTCTTGTCACTCCGCTTTTGCAGCGTAGAGAGGGAATTAAGTACGCGCCGCCGCCTCCTCCCTTCTCTCTTTCATTCCACCGGTCCGTCAAAAAAGCTCTTTCTGCCGTTGAAACAAAAGAAGGCAACTTTGCGCACTCCCCATTCCAAGTGGACGTTGATTTCGCTGCGAGTCCCCCTTCCTGTGGACGCTCTTCACCCCTTTCGGAATCTTCTTCTTTTGCAAACAGGGGTAAACAAATTATTCTCCAACGTCGCGTTTAAGTCCCGCGGATAATGGAGGCCATACGTGAAATGAAGGGAGGGGAAAGAGGGAATGTGGATTGATGAACCTTTTACTAGCAGAGGTGGAGAGTACGTCGGCCCTTGCTGAAAACCTACGTTTGTTTGGGCCATATATCAACGATATGAGGACATTTGTGTATATTTCAAATGTTTTTTTCTATTCAAAAGGGTTGAAATCCTCAATCATTCCATAAACATCCATCGACTTCATATCCTCCACAAATTTCGCACCAAATGCCTTCCCAAATTGGAGATTAATGACTTTTGTTGACTGATTTGACAACTGTTCCTTACTCGTAAATGTTGTACTGTTACTCGTTAATTTTCTCGAGATACTATTTTCCTCTCTATCTGAATGTTTAAAGTGTTTAATAAGTATACATGTCATCGAACCGGTACCGAACCAAAAGCCAACAAAAACATCTCGTTTTTGCCGGAGTGAGTACACAGCCCAAACCGAAAAAATTGAAATTCTTGAATCGGAACCGAAAGCCGTTATTTATTCTATTTCTATCTTTGATTCCCAGAAATTTAACTAAAGTGTAGCAGGAAGGTTTTCCACGCATGCGTAACTAGGTCTTGCAACTATCTATTACTAACTGTAAGTTTTATTCTAAAATTTTATGTAATGTAATGTAAATGGAAAAGTTAGAAATGATACAAAAAGATTTCATTAGGAAAATATTATATTGGAATGGTTGGAGTAAAAAAACCGATTCTAACTGGTTTGGCGTTGGCAGGAGATGTTTGTTTTTATCCTTGAAGAATGCAAACTATTACAGTTCGTAAGTATGTGACCCAATGAAAGATGGTTTTCCGGAAGAACTTGAATTTTCTGTTTATAATGGAAGGGAATCTTATGATATGCTAACGCAATAATATTTCGTATTAAAATGTTACCACAAGATCCAAGATATCGAACACAACTTTTCGAGAATAATGTTTCAAGTAAATAATTTCATAATTTCTTAATAGTTTCGTAAACTGTCCAAATTTTATTCTGCTTCGCAAAAACCCGAATTCTTGATGGCCAACTCAAGCCAAGCACATGTTGGAGTACAAGCTTCCTTTCTTTCTATCTGAAATATTTTTTATGCACAATTCAATATGTTATAATTAATATTTGGAAGGGAAAAGTAATTTCCTCATAACATATATTTAAAAAAAACAAGCCTTTCACAAGCTTTTTGGTTAAAAGTTTCGTTTTATGAACCACTATTTTTGGTTAAATGTTTTGTTTGATAAACCACAAAAGCATTTAAAATGATAGCATGTCAATTAATCTACGTGGACTCACATGAAAGTTGATCAGTGTATACCTGGATTCATAGAGTGGAATATAAGCTGAAAATCCATGAAAATATGTCAACAGTCAAAGAAAAACGAGACAGTAAATCATAATGATTTCGTTTCAATATCCATTTCTATTAATATTTTTGACATAGGGATTAAGCACAACTTTCGAAACTATGATATGTATGCGCGCAGCCGCTAAAACGAATTCCAAAGAAGCTCGTTAACATATATTACAGGCTGATTTAATTATTATATTTTGGTAATCCAAAAGCCTTTTGAAACTGAGGATCACGATTTACTTCATTAATGATAAAATTTAGTGTCGATGGGGCAATCAGGGTCTTCAAATTTGCCTTTGACATTTCGGAATTAGGAATATAAATGTTTTGAATTCGGTCATTAAATTTAAATCCATTCGGAATAACAAATGATCGTTCAGAAAGCCATGAGTCTGAAAGCCAGATGTTTTTCGTACCTGCTATATTCACTACTTCTCAATTTCTCTAAAATTTTGGAGGAAAAATACCTCGTTTTTTCATTTGTCGGCCTTCTTTTCCTTCCTTGTCCTTTTTGCACGACATAGCTCTCTCTTCGATATGGTTTGAAAACGTTAGTTTACCTATGTTAGATTATCCTATGTTAGATTATCCTACGTTAGATTATCCTATGTTAGATTATCCTATGTTGAATTATATCTCAACCCGAGTGGTCCTTCATATATTTTGCTTCATATGATAACTAATAAAATGGCTCCGGGATTTGTAAGGGAGAAATAAATAAGCCGGGACGGGAAAATAATAAACTCCAAGCTAGAAGGACGAAAAAGCGAGTACAGAATTTAATATGAGAGAAGACGAACGAAAATTCAATAACGTTAGAATAGGAAGCGAAACGTAGCAGAGGAGAAGGCCGTAAAAAAAGAGCCCAATAAGCGAGTTCTGAGAAAGGATGGACCCATAGAAAGGATTAAGTCGGCAATTGCGGATGGGAAAGAGGAAAAACAGGAGGTATAGTCTGTCAGTGGGATGAGCGTGTGCAGGTGGGATGAGATTGGCAGCGAACGCTGTTTGGCTATCATAATTATGCATGAGGTCCAGAATTGCTTCGGTCGCGTGTGTGGGAAGAAGGCAGTCCCACGAGGACCCGCTTCTCTAGATCATTGCGCCGCCTGTCGGAAAAAGCACGGCGCTTTGCCGCTCCCGAAACCGAAGCGCTTTTAATTTTCCTACGAAACAAGGAATGGACTCCCCTTTTTCACCCCGCCGTTTGCCGTTCGAATTTTTCGAAAACGGCGATTAACCGCGCGATGAAATAAATAATCCTTTGCAGAAGAGTGGTTCGGTCATGACGAAGAAAACGATTAGCGGGTGATTTATTAATGCGTTTGCCCGCTTCGTCGGCTTTTTATGTTCGCCCGATCTGCAGTCTTCTCTATACAGGTGCGCTTCGCTTTCGGTTCTGCCCTCAAAGAGAATCCTCGTCAGTCGGAGCTGATTTCTTTTTCATACGGCTCTCTCCGCTTTTCCGGACCTGCTAATAATGCATCGCCGCTTCATTTTATACAATTTTAATTGAGGTGTTTTTGTAGCGCTTTGACTGTCCGTTAAAATCTTACTGCGACAATGTTTTGTTTATTTAAGGGCTTTCTTCCCGTGATGGGTGATGGAAAAATTTGCACCGCCGCAGTTGGTGTAGGTATCATCGGAAATTCTCTCATAAATTCATCTCGAATATATAATTTAATAGAATACGTTGTGTGCCTGAATTTATGGTATATTTATGGTATGATCTCCCATAATTCATGGAGAAGTTCATAACTGAGCAACTCCGTGGACACCTCTAAAAATAAGCTTCCATAATAGTCATCTCTCGCACAGAAATTGAGCGGACATCGTGTTTTATTTATTGATTGATATTCTATTTCTTGATATAAAATTTGATGATAGATTTATAAGGTATTGACAAAGTAAAACATAGAGTTACGCAATATGTAATTCATTTTTATTTCCTAGCTTGGCATAATTAAAATGAGATGAGTAGCAAATCCCATCCCATTTGTCCTGACCCAAGTGTGGTTAGTGAAGTAGAAATTATCCCTTGAAGTAAAAGTCTGCTAAATTATCTTACATAAACAGGAAGTCGTGTAAATGATCTTATTGAAACTACTTGCGTACATGCATAAAATAATAATGGAAAATTTATTTTGGAGTTATATATTTAAAGCTTTTGTGGAATTGAGATGATTGTTAAATTTACATGCTTTTTGTAAATTTTATATAACATATAGCTTTTAAAATTATAAATTTATGAATTTAAATTAGGGGTATCTATTCTCTAATGTTTCATATTTGAAAATGTAGAACTTTGTAGTATTATTTGAAGTGGTTTGAATATTGTATAGGTAAAATTCGCCATGAGAACCAAGGTATTACTCCGGTGAATATGTAAAATAAATAAATTAAAAGTTATACAATAAGTGAAAAATTGTTTGTTATTTGTATAAATGAATTAATTTTATAAGGACTAGCGAAACATACGAAAGCGTCAAGTATCGTTGTCAATTACTTTTGAGTCTCAATCAAAAACGTAGACTGAGAATTTCAGATCGTTGAAGATAGAAAGTAAAAAAAAAAACTTAATTTGAAACTCAGAGGCTTAGAAGTTACCCTCTCTGACATTGGAGGTCACCAATGAATCATGTCATTGACTGAAAGACTCAAGGCACTTTTCGCTATCAGGCGTGAAAGCGTTTGTTTCCTAGCGCTTTATCGCCTAATATATATTTTTGTCAATCCCCCAGCGCCACCGTAATATATTTCCTCCCATATTTCAACTTGGCATTTTCTTCTCGTCTCCCGCAGTTCGGAAGCTCCCTTCCCCGTTCGAATCTGCGGACAGACTCATATATATGGAAGAGGCTTTGGACTTATTTGAAAACTGAGGCGAGCGAAACTTATCATTGGTCCTGCGGCAAATTGTGGCCTCTCTCTCTTCAGCGGAATTATGTCCATGACTCGCATGTCGCCGGCCGTTTACAAGCCTCAAAACTTGATACAGCCTGCGCCATCCCTTCCACCTGGGAGAGGCTTTTATTGGTCTCTTCCTGCGTGCTCTGCTTCACAACTACTCTCTTTCCCTTTCCCTTTCGACGCCATTTTACCATCTCTCCCATTGTATTTCCCTCACGAAATCACTCGCATCCAATCTCCAACCTAATCTATATCCCTTTCCGAACCTCTTTTACCCTTACAGTTATGGAGGTGTACTTTTCAAGTCTTCATATTCAGCTTAGCCGTAATCACAAATAGATTGAACTTTCTCTCAGAGCGAAAAGTATGTAGTTACTCCTTTGACGGATATTAGGAAATTAATCTTCGCCGAGAAATATTCAGGAATCGAAGGCTGCGAAAATTAATCACAAAGAGTATGAGAATGAAAATTATCATATTATTAAAGAAAACGACTTTATACTCGTATATTGAGACCAGTAAGACTTTATCATCTAATACCTCGTTATATTAAATTCAAGAGAAAGGGAAAGGTTAAAGTAAACACGGAAGAAAAATACTTATTTGGCTTAAAAACCAGAGATTTTACAGTACCTAGGAAATAATATTATATTGTATTTATGAAAATATACACCAAAGCAAGACAACAGCCGCAAGGAGAAGGGTGTGAAAGACCTGTGAATCCTACATAAAGTCAACTAAGCTTTAAGGAGAAGGCAGTTTAAAATAGATCTGAAAGGCAAGCAAAGGATACACAGTTTCACATAGATTATGCAAACAGAGACAAATTTGTGAGAAAAATAAATAATTTTCGTTGAAAATAGTAATAGGTATCAAGCAACTTAACTACTACTATTGGACAATGAGCATTTTTAAGAGGACCTATAAAACAAATAGTATTAAAAACTCATTTTCCCCACGATAATAATGAACAAAACATGTAAGTTTTGTTTTTGTTATCTTATAAAAGTAAATAGTAATAATAATTAGATTTTTCGGGAATAGGGTACTAAGGAGAAGTTGTTGAATTTTCGGTAAGCTTTAAATTCATTCAGTGTTATTCTTAAAATAATTCTTTAATTGCTTCCATAGTAATTATATCTAAATACCTCCCACTTTGTTTCGAAGGATCGTGTATATATGCCATTCTTTATGAATTTAAGTAGTCTCAACAGAAGGAAATACCACCAGAAAACATACCCATCGCTTAGCGCGACTGAGCCATCGTGAATATCCTCATGCAATTCTGTTCGTTTGTATTTACCAAAGGAAAAACGAGCATAGTAATTTATTTTTCGATAAAAGTGATTTGAATTCCATGTTTTCCTGCCTTAATATCTTTTTTCCATGAACCAAAAAAACTAAAGACTTCCTGGAGTTTTTCCTGTGGCTCGGCTCTCCTTTGGTCGCCCTTTTATTTGGCACATCAAGAGCTCTTCCATAAAGACAGACGATCTCCATTTCCATTCAAAAGCTTACCACTGAGAACATTCATTACATTTCTCTTCAAAGGAATTTATATTTTCTCACGTTCTTTTCCTAAATGTATTCGTTTACGTTCCACGTTTACAAGAGCTCTTAAAAAGTCGACCGAGATGCTTAATTAACCAACAGCGAGGTACTTAAGGAAACCAATTCTTCATAAATAGCTAAAATTAAAACTTTCATTAAACTGTTATTAATTCATCGGTCTCTATGAGGCAGCTTCTTTTTTTGCAGGCCCCTCAGTGATAGACATTTCTCCTCAAAATAAAACCGAGTCCTAAAAAAGAACTCGTTAATTACCAGTTGTGTTTGCGGTTCCAAATGCAACTACAAAACTTGTTATTCATTTATTTTATCAAGCTTCTGTATAAAGTAGATTTTACCACCCAATTCCTATTTAAATCCCCTCTCACTCGGGAAGTTTTTATGACATCATATAAAACCTAACTTTAATATAACAGATTACCTTTTAGCTCTTCATGGATCTTCACTAAAACACAGTTTTATTTCAGTTACTCATACTTGAAGGTTCAGAATTCCGTATAAATGCACTTCACATACTTTCACTCAAATATAATAAATCTCGTCCAAGTTTTCAAAGCGGTAATAAATTAAAAGAGCAGGCTTAAAAGTAAGATCTATTCTCTCACATCTAAGAGTGGAAGTTGTTAGTTAAGATCCAATCAAAATAGTATTGTGTATTGAATTATAAGGTCCTGTTATTGAATAACCTTAACGTTTTGTACTGATTTGGTAATAAGTTGTAATCAGAGAAAGAAGCGTACTTTTTGCTTTATCTTATAGACTCATTGGTAAAAATAATTGATTTGATTTTACCATTAAAGAAATAAGTATAGCATCGATAATCGACGTAAATTTGCTGCATCCTATCGTCATTTTATATTTGACCTCTTCTTGAATGCTTTATTTATAATGTTCTCCCATGCCCTAGGATGCACAACAATTTCCATTCGTCGAAGATTAACGTACAAATGCTATTATATAATTACAAGTCAAGCCTTATTGTGCAATTGAGTCTATATTAGATCCAAAGTCATTCGATTTTATAAGACGGCAAGAATTTCATTTACTCCTTAAAGGCAGAAAGCGGTGTCTAATCATGTTTTAATGGATGTACTTTCCTCCACTTTCCAATGCTCCGTGCTCTTTTAAATATGCTTTGATGCCATTCGTAGAAAGCACTTGGAGATTCTCCAGCATTCTCTCTCATTCACGTTATTTTAATAATGCATCAAAGGTCTTTCGTCTCCTCTAGATCGAGCTCATTGTCTACTCTATCGCACAGCATGACCAAGGGAAATCTCGACATTTTCACGTCTTCTCATTAACACTCAGTTTTTCGGGCTGCGAGATAATCCTTTGACTGAAAAGTCAAATGCGAGTCGTCGTTTCGGATATTCGCTCATAATTTTTAACGCCAGGTCTTTCGCATAAGCGCAAGGTGTATCTTCCTCACTGCAGTGATGGGCATTTGATGTTTCGTCCCGTTCTTTCTTTAAGAATTTTTTTTGAGTGACTTTCGGCTTACTTTTCGGTCGAATAAGAGCCACGACTCCCAAAGTTTACGTTTTCTCAGCTCCGTCTCAAACTTTGGAATTTTGCCAAGACCTTCTCATTTTCCCCGACGAGTCTTTTGGAATTGTTTTTTTATGAAAGCGTAGTATCGGAATTGCTATCTAACTTTAAGCAAACAGAAGCTGTATTTCTACATCAGCGATGAAAGAGAAAGTCGTAATAGATTCTTATTACTGAAATATTTCTTCCCCTTGGGTAAGACAAAGAGGTTTCCATAAAGTCAGAAAGGACTCATCCTTTAGGTGATAATGAATAATAATTGGTAAACTTCCTCTATCCATTGAACTTTGCCAGAAGAAAATATTTCGATTCTCTGGTTTCAAAAAATGAGAAAATCAACTCTTTTATACTGTATCTGATGTAATGTAAATATCCTGACTCTTTATTGGACTAAAATATAACAAAAACAGATATCGCACGAAATCAATTATTTCCTGCTGGAATATTTACTCTTTTAAATTTACATCAGTTCTTGTATTTCCCAATTGGATGTTTATATACTATAATCGCTACTTTGAACAAAATTATTATAGAGTTCCACTGTGATAAACATGTTTTTCAAATTTCTCTCGTAATTTCTATTAATTTCAATGTAATTACTTTTTAGGCAAATAAACCAATCCTTTAGAAGGTTGGAGTAAAATAATGGTAACCGTATCAAGCTATCACATATACAGCTATTCACGGTAGCCTACTTTCTTTACATGTATATTTTTCCTCTAAATCTATTTTCCATTGGTTGAGCACTCACCCAATTGAACAAGGTTTTTTAAGCGTGACAAACTGAATGTGATAAATTCGAGGTCTTTAGTCCTATAGTAAATTGTGTGAATTAAATGGTTGTACGCTCGTTCATCACTCCAGTAATAAATATGCATGAGTGCCCTCGCCTTTTCCATTGTATGTTTGAAAAAGTAAAAAAAAACTCAAAATGGATGTATTTTCTAAGTAAAAGGAACAGGTTTGATTGCATACAATCCTCAACACCCATTTAAATGAACCTTTTAGCGTGCAACCAGAAGTTTTCAGGAAAAAAGCAGGGCTAAGAACTTTTGCAGGTGACAATAAAATTGTATAATTTTATGATATGATTAAAATGGTGCTTTTAACGCATTATTATATAATTGTGGATTATTATTTTATTCTTATATGATTGTAGCATATGAATTCATCTTTATGATTCAATTTATTCCAAATCAAATTTTAATATGAAGATGAGTTAATACGAATCTCTTAGTTTTCGCATCAACAGTTTCATGCATATCTATGCATAGAAATTCTAGTAATTTTTTACTTCCTTAATCGCTGGAACTACATTTTTAGAGCAGAAAAATGTTCTAAGGAGCACACATCATGAAGTACGCTACGTAAATGTACTCATAAGTTAGACCTGCCATTACAATTTTCCAATAACGTCGATAATGGAGGATTCATTTTCCTTCACACTCATTCACTCAAACTTACAGTCTGCTTTTAAAGCATCCTTATAAACGTTAACAAATGGATGCATCATTTGGGAGACATGTAAATCTCTTTTCGATGAGCTTTTAAAAAAGAGACGGATTCGAGATCTCCAGAAACGTTCATTCCGCCCGAAAAAGATTTCAAATTCGGTTAACTCGAGATTTGTATTCTCCTCCGCCCATTACCCCCAATAATTGGCCTTCGTAAATTATTTCCGCCATCGAAACGCAAAAAGAAGGTCTCTCTTGTCACGCTGGGTGCAAAAACAAAAGAATCGGCCCAAGTCCTGGAAACAAACGTTCATTAAATTCCGCTCTGGAAATTGTTAGTATTCCAACATCAGGACCTCGCATTTCCAATCAACAACTGCTTTCTAATGGACAACCAATTTCCTCTCAGTATGTACAGGAGATTCGTGTTTTCTCTACACCTTTGGAAACAAATCGAGCGAAAAACGCGACAATGGAACGCAGAAGATTGTCTGCGCGCCTAATTATTTATTATTTGCGCTTCGCTGCCATGTTTGTCCACCTCATTCTTCCAGCGACTCTCTTTCCGGAGGTGCCTCTTCCCCGCTTTTCTTACCCACGTCAATTAAAACGATTTTCACGTCCACTTGAACAAGGGAAGGAAACGCACTGCTTCACGTGAGAATGAACTCTTCCTTTTTCATTATTCATGGAACTTTTATGCAAAGGATCCCATAGTCCGAAGGGAGGTTTTAATGCAGCCGGTGCCGTTTTATTGGCGGGCGTCCGAGGAAATTGTATTTTACGCGATCATCAGCCGGAGGGATATAAATAAAAAGACCTTTTACTTAGCGCTCGGGTTTATATGCTAACTCATCTGAGACTGTTTAATTCCTCCGGATTTACTAAACGAGTCTCATTCGGTGATATTTTGATGATTAACTGCCGATAATGAAGGCAATGAATACAATTAGGAGAAAAGGTGAATGATGATGACATGCATGGACAAAGGATTAAATTTGCGATAAACACCAATGGTAAATATTATATTGTTAAATGTTAATGAATTAAAATTATTATTCCACTCTCTTGGTGATCAAGATAAAAATGTTAATATGTATTGTTATTGCTATACTCTACGTGGAGATTAGGGCAAATGGCTTCTGTTAATTCTAACCTTTGAAGTTATAAGATAATAATTTCAAATTATTATATAAAAAAAATTGATTACAATTATAGTTCATACAGGGGAATAACTCGAATTGCACAAACAAATATAAAAATATTAGATTATTAGCACAAACTAATTGACAAACTGGTAGATAAATGAAAGAAATATATATACAGAAAGTATTGGGTGCTGGAAAACTCATATACTGATGGTTAACATGGACATGAAGAGGGGCAAAGAATCTCATGAAAAGACAGAGGCAATAAAATACACTTACTATTAAGGAATGCAGGGGACGTTTTGAAACGTACGGTGTGTATCGGTAGGTCTATCGCCGGATCTCAACAGGTTCAACTCTGAGAAAGGAGAGAGTATGCTGGTCGACGTAGTGAACGTCTAGTAAGTCAAGTATTTGTAATATGAAATATGGCAAGAAAAGGAAGTAAATGGTTAAGTTAGTTTATTCCGTATGTAAATATATACAACGTAAAATAACTTATATTATTATGGTTTTACCGCACTGTTACAATAACTTTCAAAATATTATACTAAATTCAATGCGTGATTTTTCTCTTTCCTAAGAGACACAATTTTGAAATATTTGTTGATTTTGAAATATATTTTTGCTGGAAACGTCTCTGAGTTCGATTCCCGGAAGAGGCCGTGTGGGAAAAATGTCCTTAGCTGCCGAAGTACTTTTAAAAACACTATTTCTTTCCTAATTTCAATCTGAATTAATACCAATAGTTTTAACTGGCCATATATTTAAAGATAACTTGTTAAATAAATCGAGAATAGCATAAATCTCAAATGATATAGATGGCATCGTAATAATAACGGTATTCTTTCCCAAAATTTTCACGTAAACTGATAACAACGGTATCTGAGAAGATACGAATGACATTTGTATACATTGAGAATCGATGCACAGCTTTTACATCTCTATTCTTTACTCACGGATACATTGAGTCGCAGATAAATCCTAATATATCTCAATTGATAAAAAAGAACGATTCCCTGTTGTTTCGTATATTTTCGTTCCACCTCCGACGGATCTGATAATTGAGATATTTTGCTGTCGCTCGAATCGAATTCACGTATCGAAGCCGATACTTCCGATGTCGCGAGAAGGGAAAACATCACGTTTGCTTTCACTCCAAGGGATTTATTTATGCGTTTTTAAAAGCGGACAAAAAGCGGCTCTTGAGCCGGCCGTTCGAAAGACGACAATTGCCCGCTGTGGAAACGGCGGAACGACGCGGAAAAGGGCTACAAGGATGAGGAGTTTTCTCCTTTAAAATGAAAAAGGGGAGGCGAACAAAAGGGCGAGAGAAAAACACATTCGCGATCTGGTGGAAAAAAGTCCCAAAATTCAAAGGTGCAGAAGCGGAATCGCGCGACACAATGCCGGAATAATCGAAGCGTTGAGTGGTGCGAATGTTAGAGGAGAGTGGGATTTTTTGTGAGGGAAAACAATATGGTTCAGCTTATTTTTTTCATTTACGGAAAAATGACCTCTTTTAGGTTTCGCGGAAAATTGGCTCGGTGCAGATATCGAGATCGGACGAGGTGGACGCGGAGGAATATACGCACCATTAGTGAGAAAATTGATGGAGTGCAATACTGAGGGAATACTTTTTATGTGATGATATCACAGTATGTAAAAATCGGTCATATAAATTTCACGTAAAAAAGAGGTAATTCATTTGATTTCATTTCACTTGACCATTTTCATTTCTCTTTTACAATGAGCTTATTTTCACGTATCCTTTCGGCCTCCTGGATCAGTCAGAATTTCCTTCATTTATTGTAGGATAAGCTTATTCCCACTAAGCATACTAAATGCTATTTCCTTGAGGCGGATATTACCTTCAAATTAGCTTCACTATTGAACTGCGTAAAATGATTTATAGGCAAGAACTGCTTTCAAGATTCTAAAAGAATATTGGTTTTGACAAAATCACTCAAACGTCACCATATTTTATATTATTTTAATTTCAAAATTTATATAAGGAGCATAAATTTCCTTGTAAAACTACTTTTTATTTAATTTATTTCTCATCTATGCGATTTAGTTTTAAAGTTAAGATTTGTTTCGTGTACACAGCATCGTAGCACTGACTTTCGCATAGTCTAACTTCAGAGTGGACCCTCGGTGTTTCCCGTCAAAATAAGCTGGTCTGCTCCTTGTTTCTAAAATTCACCATTGACGTCAAATTGCTTTCATTGGCGTTGGACCAAACTAAAACACAAAGGAAACGTAATCGGTTGAGGTGCAACTGGTCTAATGGAGCACCGGAATTTTCAAGGTCCTGTCGCTTTCCCATATTCTACAACAATGAAATGAGCTGATCGAAAGTCAAACAGTGATTTCTAAGAGAATGTCTGGCTTTGATAATCCATTAACTTCTAAACTTCCGAGATTCCGCAATATTCTGACTAGGTTAACAAATATATCCGAGAAGTGTAAAAATATTGTAGTATAAACATTTCGCTGAAATAAGTTCTTAATTGTAAAATATTATTCTGCAATTCGATTTTGCCTTCGATTGAATCCAGTTCAATGCGCAACGCGTAAGATAGCAAAAGTATGCGATTTCACGTAATAACCATTAAAAATATACAATAAGTCAGCAGAAGATTAACTTGATTATCATTGAACACACCAGAATATTAAAGAGGACGTCTCACCAGACCAATTGTAAAAGCCTGTTTTGACCTGAATAAAGTATAAACTTAACCTTAGAAACGAATCATGAATTATTTCAGGTCTGTGGGTTATAACTGTTAGTATAGTTTTTCTTAAAGAAGCTGAATCTTAATAATAAATATCGTATTAATAATGACGCAATTAGAACCTCAAGACTTACTTGTTTCCAATTAAGATAATACATGAAATTATCTGCCGTTTTATATCCTTCATTATTTCGTTATCGTGTCTTTTAACATAAAATATGCTTTTATATTCAAATAGTGTTACCGCATTCTCAAATTAGTGGTGTTGTTAGAACTACGGCATAAGCTGAAAAGTAAAGTTGCCTCTGCTAGTTACACTAGATTGACTTGCATGCATTTATTTATCTTATCCCCTCTAGGATAGATACCATGAGAGTGTTTCCAAATCGTGCTTCTGTTCCTGAAAGATGGGTCTTCAATCATCATGATAAAATCCTATTTTAGGAAAAAGATACAATATCCATTAAGGAAGCGGGATATCGGAGGATGAACCGTATATTTTCGCCTGGTACACTCAATTCACAGTCGAGGGTGGAAGTTAGTCGATAAAGTAGAATATATCGATTTTTCCGCCGTCGGAGCTATTCCCGCTTCAAACTTTTCCAATCTGGAATCGAAAAAAAAAGCACTTCACGTTCGTCACTTCCTCCACGCATGCTTTTATATTCGCTCTCGCCGATTTTTCAATTAAATCGAGCATCGCTAACTTCTTTCAACTTTTAACAGCCACTTAATTTCGATATTTATATTCACTCCGGCGCGATTTATTCCCTCCGCATAATCTGGCTGAATATTCATCCTTACAATTTTCATTCCAGAAATGGAGAGGATCCAGGGAGGTGGCAGGCCTCCAGCTGGGGGCGTGCTGGACTTGAACCAGGTGGGCGCCAACCAGCAGCAGCAACAGCACCAGGGGTCCACAGCGAATCACCACAGCGGGGGAGGGGGAGGCGGGGGCGGAGGTGGTGGAGGGGGCAGGAGTTCAGACGAGAGGAGGATAGCGGACATCACGAAGGAGAAACCAATCAAGGTGTCCGTCCGAGTACTTGTCCCGGCGAAGGAGCACCCAAAGGTAGAGTCCTTTTCTCGGCTGTCTCTTTCACATTTGTCTCCGACCTTTTTCCTGCCTCAACCCCATCACTTAACGCATACCTCTCCTAAGAAAGGAGACCCCTCCCTTCCTAACAACGCTTAAGAACTTACGATTCATTGGAACGCCTCCAAAAGAATTTCAGCTATTCTGATCTTTGTTTATAGACACACTCATGCTAACACAAAATTAAACCACGCCGTTCACTTTCGATGTGAGCATGCCAACAGTCTTGCTTATTCACTATTCCTCTGCTTTTCTTTCTCTAAATAGTATGTCTTTCAGAAACGCACATGCAACTTTCCTTACAATCACTTTCATTTGACATACCCTTTCCTTTCGTTTTTTGCTTTTATTCATTCGACGAATTCAATCCTTCGCGGGAATACATAGTATGTTATTTGTTACTATCATACACATTTCACAATAATCCTCTTTTTCTTCTCGTTATAAAGAATAACTAACGTTGAGTATTTAACTATATGCCGAACCACAGCACTTAGCATACAAATAATAAAATACAAATACCCCTTAACTTTAGCGAGAGGTTGAGGCGAAATAATTTATGTTATATGTGTGTATGTTTGACAAATAATTCGATTCGTAATTTCCTACCACACAGAGTGAAAGAGAACGAAGCAAATACAAAACTTGAAATTTTGGAGAACATATGAGAATCGTGTATTTTTCATCTAATCTTTTTCCGTGTTTTTATCTTCTTGCGTCCCATTTTGATTTCTGATACTATTTTAAATTTACATTTTGTAATGTATTTTTTGGTGGAGCTTGCAGATTCTTTTACTCCCTTTATATTTGAACATTTCTCCTCAACTTCGTTTATTTCTTTGTAAATCTTAACTTGCTAAAACATTTTCTATACTTTTACCTTCATCTAACTCTTCTCTACCCATTCCCTTCCTTTTTCATTGTGTTTCCCCCCAAGTTTTGTAAAGTACACTGAGTCCACCCGAAATCCCTTCAAAAAGAAAATCTTTCATAAATCTTTCAGTAAAAGATTTAGTGAAACTCGATGAGGTAAATAAAAGTTACTCTTGTCCAAAGTAACTGAATCCGCGTAATTGAGATAGTTGAGTTAGTTCTAGGCGATAATTTTGTAAAAAAAAGCTACGATAAAAAAGCAAGCGTTACAAAAATATGCTAAGTCGTGGGTTGGAAATCCTTGAAAGAACCTAGGTTTCGATTACTTGATAAATTCAGAAAAAGTACGATTACAGAGGACGTATTCGTTATTGAACAAACACATTGCTGCTTTCACCGATCCGAAAATTAGCGTAAAACAAAATAAACAAATGCTTAGATAAATCTTTTTAAGGAGCCATTTGTTCCGTTAACGAGACTCAATAACAAAAAGCCAAAGAAGTACCTCGAAGTCAGGGTTTAGAAATCCTTCCATGCGCCGTAAGCGGCTTGCTGAGTATCAATGTAGATGTTTCATGAAGTGCCAATTATAGTGGCTCTTAGAATCAAGCAGTTGTAAGTATGACAAATGGTAGCTATTTCAATAGACAATTTGACCATGGTAACTCAAACAGCAATTCCTCGCACTGGTAAATGTCCTAAATTTAATGACCTACCACTTAGAGTACCTCTTGTATTCGCAGAGGATGATACTTAACTTTTATTGATTTCATAATGTTTCAATAAATTTACTATTGAAATATCTATTAAAATTTTTCTTTATCTAAAGACACACTTTTTGGCGGACTATGGATTTGTAACGAGTTTAAAAAGGGTATTTCTAATCTAATCTAAAGATAGTCAAATGATTCCTTTTACATGCAAAAGATAATTGTTTTATTTTAAATGCCTGTATTGAATTTCGATCTAAATATAAATTATAATTAATCCTCCAAGGACTTCTTCGTTTTTAACTTCGAGTTAAAATGACGTGTGGAGTTAAGCAACCTCTATCCAAATCCTCTCTCGCAAATTTCATCATTTTCCCGATTCCAAGGAACTCTGCTCCACTCTCAGCATCTGTCTCCAGCTTCCATTTCCTGCGCCTCCCTCTCTCGGTGACACTTCTTTGTCCATCATTTGACACTCCCAACCTCCTTTGTGCCCAAATTTACAGCATCCGCCTTCTTCCTCTGAATAACCTCTTTCGCAGCGCGAAATGTGCCTGTCAAAAATCTCCGCCACTCCATTTCATAACACCTTCACGCTCTATGGTTAGTAACTTTATCTTCAGAGTACCTTAAAAAAGAATTAATTCGCTGCTCGACGCGGTCATTAAAATTTAGGATAGCTTGCGTAAGTTATTCGTCTTCCTTCGTCGAGAATTTGATGTTTTCCGTGCTTCTGAAAATATACCCGGTGTGAAAGCTTTAATGATGTTTAAACATCTCCATTACACACTGGACGTGCTTTTATTGAATTTAAGTTGGCCACTGCACCATATCTGCTGTAAGCGAACAAATATATTTCTTCGAAATGTAGGGGATAGAACAAAGATTTAGAAAAAAATTTCAATTTTATTTCGTAAAATACACTTATCGGCACTTACTTCCTGAACTTGCAGGAGTACTAGATAGAGAGAGAAATCGAAAAAAATGGTTTAACTTTCTATTACTTTACTTAAATATAAAAGTATCTTCGACTTTATAATTCTAATTAATATATCCTTTGACTTCTTTTCCTCCAATTCAATTTTGATCGTAGCTTTAAATTCCTTCGATCATTTTCATTAATTCCACGAATAAAATATCTATATTCTAAGGGATGACCTAAATTGCCAGGCAGAGAATCAAAAAGCATTTTTATAGACATTCACGCTATATGATACGATGATATCATTTTGCTCTTCGTGATGAATTAAATTACGGACAATTACAACTTACTCGTCAATAGAGGATATATATATCTATCTATTTTCCCAAACTGTGAAATAAAACTAAAAATAGAACTTCAATTTTGATTTTTTTGTGTGCCATGAATGGAATTATTAATTTCTTCAAAGATGGAAATAGATGAATAAGAGGGAAATAAATCCCATTTTAGGAAACTGCTTAATACACATGAAACGATATCGACGCTTCGAAAAAAAGGAAAACCTTTTTAAATAACTAAATCGGGTTTATTGGAAGCAATGAATGATATTACTTTAGTGAGTGAAGATTCCAGTCACTGAGAAAATATTCTTATTCTCTTTTCGAAGAGCTTCAGCATGGAGAGTTGAAAACTGAATAATATTCCGCAGAGTAAAGATTTCCTCTTATAAATTGTTTTATAAATATGACGTAATTAATATTATCTTTGATTTTAATATAACTGCAACTAAAAGAGGGATTCTAGAATTTATCATTGTGATATATTATCATTACTCATGTCATTCCGCTGTCATAAAGATCTCTTGCTTTCTACATTGCTTGACATATCAACTAATTAAGATTCAGAATTTTAGTATATACTTTCTTTTGAGCCTAGAACTCTAGTAGAGTATTTTATCATTTAAGTTGCTACCAATTTCAATTTTGATAGAATAAAACCCGGAGCGCAAAGAATTATATAATCATCTAAAGCACTAAAAATTGGTATCATCAGGCATAATTTTAAATTTCATTTAAATAGTGTATATGGTACCATTAAAAATATACATTACGGCAGTAAATCTACTGTTTATTTACATTGAAAGTTGGAATTTAGCTGTGTTCCATAATATGTTTTTAAGCTTTTGAATTCATCCACTTCTCAGTCCTATTTGTAAGCTGACAATTAGTCCTATGTTTACTAAATATTTGGTACGCACATTTTAATGCCTCACGCTCACTGCTTTATAAATACAAGCATATGCTCCCAATTTTCGAATAGATGTTTTGTAACAACAAAAAAGGCCTACCCTTAGATCCTTCCTTCATTCGAATTTTAGTGAAAAAAAACTTCCCCTTTGAATGAATGTTGTAAAGCTTTGATATAATTCGTGCGAATCAGTAAAAATGATAAGTTATAAATGAATTAGTGTAATAATTTTAGAGTTAACATTTTTGTCTAGCTTATAATCATAGTTCTGAATAGTTCAGTAAATGAGTATATTTAATTCTGATGAATTTAGTCACGTGCATGAGGATTAGATATCCGTTTCTGCAAAGGCTATTCTGATGTTCTAGATTAGCTGTCTCAATATTCATGAAAACTCCCGACGTACATTCGATATTTACTGTCGCTTTTTATTCGCGAAATTCTCAATTTGTGCCAATTTCCCATCGTAACAGTGGAACACTGCTTCATCTGCATATTTTCCACGCAACAGTGCATCTTGTCGAACGTTTTAATCTCGCCCAATCCTCTTTTTCCCCCGGATCAATACCGGGGCAAGGCCGTGCTACCCGAATGGGTTATCACGATTTTTTTCCGAGTTCCGAATCGTAGACATGCGTTTAATACTTCTTGCTCACTATATTTGCCAATATCACTCTCTCGTTATGTTTTTCATCCCTCTTCGATGCGATTTCGGCATATCGATGTTCGTATATTATCCTATTACCTGCCGCGCGAGAGGAATTTTTGGATTGAACCTATGGAATTCTGCGGAGAGTTTGATTACGACATTTCGTCAATATTCACGCCGAACTACATTTCTTGCGAGCGGAAAAATATTTTCCGAAACCGCAGCCTCAAACATCGGATTTGCATAGGGAATCCGCAGCGGGATACATTTATTATCATAGGATTTTGAGCAGAAATGAACTATTAGGGTAATTACCACCGCGCTCCTCTTATCGATCGGCTAGTTAACTCGTGATGTTTATCTAAATTTTCCGCATTTATTTTCAGTGTAAGTGTTTTTACCACACTCCCAGCCACACCTGTCAATATAATAAATCGTAGGACTGTTGTTTAAATTTCATTGTCAATCAAAACAAACATATAACAGACAAATTTTGATAGCGTACACCGCTGAGAGAAAACGAATTTTCTTACCGTTAGAATTGCTGGCTGAAAGCCAATATAGGTTCGATAAGAGTAATTCTCAATAACAACACACTCCTATTCTCCGGATCATGCTACTTAAGCATTCAAACGTAGCCCCACCTTTAATTAGCATGCAGAGCAAAGATGCAGAATGCATTAATTGACAATCCCGCTGGGAGAAAGAGGCAACGACGAGTAGTGGATCTTAATAGCTGCCTCGCCTTGTATGCCAACATAAACATTCAAATTGATACAGAAGTTTTTCTTTAAACCTAAGACTAAGCTATCTTTATGAATCTTAACTTTCAAATCGTAGGTCGAAAAATTGAAGTAACGGGCAATCAAGAATGGAACAGTTACATCGAGTCTACAGAAATAGGTCGTTTGTAATTTTATTATTTATTTATTTATTTATTTATTTATGAAAAACGCTGCAGTTTGGTTTTTGGACCAGGTGGCAACGGTGGAGGGGAAGCAAGGAATTACAGACTTTCTGGCATTCGCCCTTAGACGGGAGGAAAAACCCTCCAAAAACCTCCCGCAGACAGTATAAAAAAACCTCCCGTAGACAGTATAAAGTAACGGAAAACTGAAAAACTGAAAACTTTGTTGAAGTAAAACATGATTCCCAAGGGAAGTTACTCAAAATTTCAGTAATGTTATCACTTCAATAGTTATAGTAACATAAACAGAAGGAAGTGAGGAATGCTTCATCTAACCTATAATTCCGACCAATTTCTGCACATTCGAACAAATTCAGGACAACTTGAGCTGATGATTGAGCAAAATTTTTACCTATTTATATCAGAGCATAGCAGAACCGGTACATGTATGAGAAAATTGAAAAATGATCTTTGAAATATACGATATTCTTTCCTCGGGTTATGAAGGTGCTTCGACAGCTAAGATGTTTTCGTACGTGGATCCCCAACGAGAATCGAACCCGGGACCGATTTTACCAAAGTCAAACTCGCTGCCCACTCGGCTATCCGGAGGCATATGTAGATGTAATTGCCTATCTATAAAAATTTCTTACAACCAAAGAACATCGAATACCCTGATCCTACAATTTCCAACTAACGAATGATAAAATCGTTATATTTGGTTATTTAACAGCTCTAAATAATCTAAATTACCATATACACATATTAATGGGATATTTGACTCTCTTTCCAAACAAAAAGCTCGTTACTTGGAAAAATAAGCCGGGTATTAATATAAAGGCAAGCTAATTCATGATTCAACTGCATTAATTTACGTTTTAAGAATTTCTTTTAAATAACTCTCTTTGTTTGTTCGGAAGTAAATTACGGATTGACGGCTGTAAATTAGACTAAATAGAGAGCTAGCGGCGAGTAACTAGAATCAGAAACCAAATCGAGTAACAAAGCATAATTTGGAAGGAAAAAATAAAGCCAGCCTTACTGAGTGTTTTATTTTATTTTTAATTTGAATTGAATTTCGGGTCCATAATTTGAGGGCATTTGCTCCGCGTCTCTTTGGAAACTTTTGCTGCAAATTAATTGGGATATCAGGGTGATCGTAGCTTGCTCTAAATAATTTATGAACATAAAATATGAATTTCGCTATTGTTTCGTGTGATAGACGTCCAGGAATGTCAAATACTTCTTAAAATATTTGTTAATTTGATAGAATAATTGGAATTACGTTTCATGCTAAATGACTTTCCTCAGTCCAGCCCGTGCTGAACGCAAGTCTTCGGGGAATGTAGAATTTTAATGAAGCGAGTGTTCAGTTAGCACTGTAATAAAAAAAGTTAGCTCACCTCCACTTGCGATATTATATCGGAATCGTGCGAGAATACGGCTGTGTATTTAGGAAACAAAATGTACTTCATCAAGGACTTGGACGTTGCTAACTCACTCCAGAGATATTTTGTCACTTCAATGTAAAAATCCCAATTGAATTTTAAAGCTAAGTTTCTGTGTTTTCCATAAAAAAATTAAGTGCCGTAAATTTTGCTAACCGCTTGGCCTTCGGAATGAAATTGTGTTGCTTATCACCTGTGAATCAAATTCTTAGCCGAAGTTGACTAATCAAACTAGTACACACGTGCCGATCCACCTGAGGCGAGATGTCATATGCTAGGTTTAATTTTATTCCGTTATTTCACATGAACAAGCAGGAATAATGAGAAAATGAAAGGAATTTACAAGTGTTTCCTCACGGAAATTCACACATTTCCGTCGTGGGATAAACATCGTATATCAAGGAAATAAAGACTTTATCATTCAACTCGACGCCCCCTTATGAGAGATGCCCGAGGCGGTTGCCTCGCCGCCTCACACATTGCCACGGCCCTGCGTGTATGTGTACTTCAGTAATGTCCAAGGATTAAAGGAAATGTGGGAAACTCAGCACATAAAAGTGTACGCCTTACAACCCAAGGATAAACAGGAGTGAAAAATATCGAGGTAACTGGGACTCGCACGGTTCTCACTTTCCGTATTTTAAAGTTCACTCACACGCTAAGCTTACAATGCATCCCACCAACATACCGCGAAACTAGTAGAATCAACTTTCACTTCTATTTATCCTTATGTGACATTCATTTATTTTATCTCCATAACGGAAAATTAGCTTTATATCAGTCCATTCATACTTATATCAAAATAATTATATTATTAAAGGTATAAATATTTGCTGATTGCCAATATAATGAATGGCTAAGGTACGATGGTTCATCGAAAGCAAAAGATTGGATAAATTAGAACTTCTCGATAAGGGATAAGAAGCTTTCCCTTAAACTTACGGACCGCTTACTCTAAGTGTTTGGTTTAATTTTGCAGAAAATACGAGAGCCTACTGTGAACATCAACTATTGTTTTTATTCAAACATTGCTTTCAATTTAAATGTAAAATTCTTTGAATCAGGAATCAGTTACATTTAAATTATAGTGATCTTGAATATTCGATACATGATGAAAAATTCAGCAGTTAAACATTAATTTGACGAATATTCTTACAGTATATAATCGTTATGTTAGAGAGTGGAAGATAGAAAAATAAAACTCCCGATATACATTTAAGTTTAGGTTCCTTTTCGTACCTGTCAATGCTAAAATTATTACCGAAGAGAAACTACACTATATTAATTCCACAAATTTTTATTTTTCTCTGTAACGGTAGCGATTGCATATATTGTTGACGCCGATGGTAAGATGAGAATTAAAAACAAATACAACATATTACGCCGAAATAACTCCGGGGGACATTAATATATATATACTTTTATTTAATTTAGATATATTAAATTTTTAGAGCAAATAACTGGATTGTCAATAATGACACGGGAAAATTTCCCTAAGGGGATAAATGAGGGGAATGCTGTTAATTCTATAAAATGTATGAAAATATAAAATACCTCTTATATTTGCGAACTCATTATTAACATTTCATCTAACTATTTTTGAATTTCTATTCGTATGTTTCTAGAAGAAATCATTAGGAACTTCAATATATCTATAAATAATTTTTTCTTTAATCATCTGATATAAAAGGAATTTTATTTATTCAAAATTTATGCTATTAAAATATGAATGTAACTAATTCGTTATCCAATGTCCACTGCGTAGGCGTCTGCCAGCGAATAAAATGACAACAGAAATGTGACAAATATCAACACCCAATTATTTTCATATGCTATTATAATTTTAGCAGTGTCACGTGTCAAAGAAAACATCGAAACAGCACGGAATATTTTGAATTCATTCGCGTTTGCATTACGAATTTTCGTTTTGCTTCGAAAAACAAATTTTTGATGTGCGATAAACTGAAATGAAAATCAAACGTACTCCTCCTTCTCGACACCTATTGCAAATCTGTGAAAATAAAAATGCGATATTAAATTTAAAATTAGAAAGGGATAAAAAAAAGCCTTTCATCTTTCCCTTCGTAATCTGTTTTAAATTACATCTCATAATAAGCTATCCCGTTGAAACTCAAAACTTAATCTTAAATATTCTCAGAAACAATCAAAGTAGAAAACTAATCGATTTATTTTTTCGTTCGATTTAACGTTAAGTTTCATTCTTCGACTTCTTCCTATTTTCCAGTTCAACTTCGTTGGCAAACTGCTGGGACCCAAGGGCAATTCGTTGAAGAGGCTTCAAGAGGAGACGATGACCAAAATGGCGATACTTGGAAGAGGCTCGATGAAGGACAAACACAAGGTAAGTCCGCCTTGGGCACGCGACCACCGGCAACGCCATTTAATATTAAGCGTGAACTGAGCCCCATGGGTTTCATTTTGTTTTCCCCTAATCCCCCCACGCAAGCCACTTCCCTTCTTTCATCTGGCAGCAGCGAACTTGCGTCCCTTAATCCTTCCCATTTCTTTATTTATTCACTGCTCGCCTAGGAAACGGAGTTCCGCCACGTTAACTTCAACCAAAAGAGCTGTTGCACGCGCCCGCAAAACGATTCCAGCCAACTTTCTAAGCCAGTTTACTTGCTATCCAGCATTTACTGGAATGGGAGGTCTTCGATTATCTTTGTTTACTTCGTATCATAGTTTAATTTTTCTTTCAATAATCATTTGAGAGTTGATTGTGTGCCCAAGAATAGAATCTGACAAACCTGAGATACAATCTACCTCCTTAAAGAGGCTATTTATATTGGGCAGACTTCAAGGCAACTTCATACACGAATACAGGAACACGAAAAATTTTATTTTATCTAAACAACACACATCATTCACTCTTTGCCTCACACCTGTTAGAATTAAATCACCACTCAGATTTTTCACCATAATTGTTACACAGTCAAAGTAAAGGCATAAAGGTTAATTACTTGGAACAAATGGATCACACATCACTTATATTGTAACTACGAATTAACTAACAACCACTTATTTCGGACTCAATCCCCCCTACTTTCCACAGTTAACCTTCTACCTCCCCTCCTACACCTACACCTTCCGCAACCAATTAATTTTAACTTTTCTTAACCCACTCCCTCCCCCCCTTCTTTTTTGTTTTATTATCTTCAATTTTGCTATCAGTGCCCGACGATGTCTCAGTGAGACGAAACACGTTGCATGTATAATTCAGTAGAACTTGTATTAAAGTTATTGTATTATTTCCTCTTTAAAGAGGCTATTACTGAGGAAGGCCTTCAGTTGGTAAGCGTTGGTAGAAATTGCGGGTTATTCTCAAAACATTCCCACTGATATTGGTTTTTCATCATTTATCTATCGTCAAGGAAATATCTTTCGAGAAATTTGACAAGTAGCCCGGATGGCTTAGCGGTAATTCTTTTATGATTAAAAATATGTTAATAAGGTAATAAAGAACGACAGTATTGTCAACAATTTTTGTACCACATTTATTAAACAATCATTCATTTTTGATCATGAAAGGAAATAATAGAAACTAATGTTGAACATAAACATTTATAAGAAGGAGAAAAAAGGAACTCGGCGGTCAATGAACTAAGAGATAAAGGTTCTCCAAGCGCCGAAATAGCGGCGACCGTCTAAGGGCGATTTCCCGGGAAACGGATAATCGTTTAGAGGTCCCAGTTCTTCAGAATCCCGATGTACATGTGTACATGTGGGGGGTCCAGTGCTGAATGAGATTCAGCACTGGACCCCACAGGAAGATGGAAGCATTGTTTCCGAAATGTACATCGGGATTCTGAAGAACTGGGACCTCTAAACGATTATCCGTTTCCCGGGAAATCGCCCTTAGACGGTCGCCGCTATTTCGGCGCTTGGAGAACCTTTATCTCTTAATAAACATTTATCTAAGTGAATAAATACAACATGGTTCAATTTGGCCAATAAACATTGTAATGACTCCGTATAGGTCAATTTTGGGCGTGTTGATGAGCAAATACTGCATAAGAGAGGTAGCTCATGAAATGAGAGCAGGATTTCGGCATAAATATATTTTTCCAAACCCAGAAATAATAATTTGCTTCGCTTCGCATCGCAGTGAACGTTCATAAATTTGAAAGTTAGATGACAATATTAGCATAGCATTATTAGGTAGCAATAATGTTGTGATTTACAATTCTTTCTGCATGATTCCCAATTTTATTTGGTAATGAACGCCGAAATTTTGTAATAAATTTGGATAGATGTACTCAATTTATTCATCGCATTTTTCTTATTAACATCCACTCAAAGAAAATGAGGCAGATGAATTAGTTTCCGTTCAGATTTCTATTTTCTTATTTTTCATCTTGTTTCGAGCTTACCAAAGATTATGCATTAGTCCTCTATCTGAATGTGTATATGTATGTAAATATAGTAAGTATTTCATCCCACAGGAGCATCTATCTTATGGATAATACCATGAAAATAAACCACAGAAGTGGATCGAAAATTCGCCCGTGATCAGTAAAAATTCTCCTCCCCAAATTAACGTGAACCGCCCCGTCAATCTTCTTCCAGTTATACTTTTCTCAAATATTCCGCTCTTCATTTTTTCTCCGCTCCAATGTGATTTCCATGTCCGTATTTTCAGGGTTCGTTAAATTTTCTCATCACCCTTCATGTATCAGTTAGTGTGTTTGGCAGCTTCAAATTGAAATGAGTTTGCTCGCAAGCTACACTTTTTTCTTCTTTTTGTCAGGAAACTATCGCCCAGCAATTCAACTGACCCCGATTCTAGTACCGGGAAAGCCTTCGCTATCCAAACGCCGAACGTTCCAACTGTGGATTTCCATTTGAATCTCTTTCGATTCCTCCTTTTTCCTTTCCCCACCGTTTTTATTTGCTCCGGTAACCCTCCATCGAAGCCGAAGATTTTAGAGGATTCCCGTGCAGTTAAAGTCTCTCTCTACGTGGCAAATTGCCTCTTTTTCGGATCGCTAATATTTCTTCCGCGTGAAGTGCTTTAACTGAAAGAGGAATTTGCGTCTTCCTCTGCGGTTTGCTAACCTCTTTCTCCGAGTCTTTGGAAATCAAAGCAATGTTGCATCATCAACCAAAGCATCGCAATAAGACGAGCATTTAAATTTTCTTTGGGAGTGAGGCACTGAATTATTGATGCAGATTGTGTATGAGCTTACTAAACATTTGCAGAAAAAGATAACTTTATTACCCTCTATATTAATCTATTTATTTCTTTACCTGCAACGTTTGAAGGTTTTTTACACCCTCTCTGATCTTTGCGAATTTTTTCTGCTGTGAAAATACAAGTATTTTACTGTATTTTTCTGCACAAAGCCATCCTTTCTTTCCTTTGCTACCGTCATAGATGAAAAATCTGTCTATATTACATTTCATGTTCATGAAATTTTCTCAGAATCCATTTTATTTCCTGACAAAGGCTAAATGGAAGATATGAATTTCTAGTCCCTATTTCACCCTCATAAAGACTTTTGTATTGTATTGTGTTATATTATTTGCTCTGTATATCAAAGTTGTTCTGACGCATCTGCCATCACAATTTAATTTTTTCAAGTCTTCCGTCAGAAGTCAGGAAATTATTCATACAAGTATTCTGTTTTCACAAAAACTATTACCTTATTATAAGGAGAATACATACGCAAATTAATAGCAAAATACATCACCAATACTATATACGAGAGTGGTCTGACCCCAAGTTTCCGACCCCATATTTTTTCAGAAATCTTCAGAAAATTTTCAGAACTTTTGAGAAATACGCCGAGAAATGGCGAAATGTCGGAAACTTTTCAGACCACCCATGTAAGTATATATAAATTGGGCATTCTATACACAATACAAAAATTTTTACGCCGAAACAAGAATAATTTTCGAATTTGAGAATGCACAGCTGTGTTATTGTGAGTATAATTGTGTGATTAAAATTCATTTTCAAAACTTCACGAAGACTGCCAGACAGGAGAAAACCTAGCGAGCTACATGCTGGACAACTCGGATAAAAACATAAACTAAACGTTATATCTAACATACCCACCAAGTTACCGGATTCCTAATGCCTTGAGAGTTCTCAAATTTTCTCTCTCACCTCCGTTCATGAAGTAACGTAGGATTTGAGATACGTTCTTTTAGGTAACCAGGATATTTTCTAGTTACCTAAAGAGAAAAGTTATTTTCGTTTGAAGGCATTGCAGGCCAAGAAAAATCGCGATGTAACTTCAAACTTTGTAGATAAAAGTTACATTTATAGATGCATTTATTCAGGAAAAAGCGGAGGCGGGCAATAAATTTCTGCTTCAGTAAACATGGTTTATCAAATTTCCATTGCTTTTGCCTGTGGCATATTTACCTCCATGGCTTAACGGGGCTGATCAGGTATCACGATTTATTTCTGAATTGTTTACATTTTGCAGCGTATGGGAGGGAGATGGATTTCCGATTTCACGAAATATTTTAGTGGTCTGAGAGACCGCATATATTTGGGTATCGTAAACAAGCTGTTTGCAATAAGCCTTTCACAGTCAACCATTGACACAAACAGGGATGTTTGGGCGAAAAAATCAGTGGTTGCATATCATATTAACTTCCTTTTCGGACTTAGATATTATTTACGAAAAGCAAGGTGAATATAGAAGAGCTGAATCACTATGAACTGAGTGTTACCGAGTGTAATAAGTAACCGTATTATTGGTACATAGAATAGTTAATGTGGTTAATGTCTTTGAATCGCCCAATATTTTTATAATACAATTTAATTATTTTATCTCTAATAGTGAGGCTGACGTTCGTCCATAATATTGTTAAGTAGGCGATTCCCTCCATCTGCTTTCGTAAGAATTTCTCATACATTTTAAAATATATAATTATACTAGTAAATTCCCCCGTTATAATGACGAAAATAAATTTAATTTATCGAAAAATGTACTACTATCGTCCCATGCATATGTAATGTATGTCAAAATACTCGTCAAAATTGCAAGAATTAATTTAATTGAGAGTGAGTTAAATCAAAGTTATTAATTATGAGAGTGTTTTTGAGCCGTCCAGAGTCGAACCTACGACACTAAAAATTATCGATATAGAATGGTCCTTCGGAGCTTTTACGAATTTCTAAAATTCATAAGTCTTTCTCTTCGGGGAGCGCGTGGAATTAATTTTTGGATTACAAGTGAACCAACAATCCTGTGGAAATTTCAATTATATGACAATGCTCTCTATATGACAATCAATACGAAATACTATAACTTAAAATAAGCAGCACATATATTTTTTTAAATCTGAGATCAGTTGATATATATAACCCTCTTTTCTTGGTAGTTTTTGTAATCGTTTTTACGTATTCTTGGCAAGGGATTAAGGATGTTTTCATTCCATTCTTTTACAGTTATAGTAATGGATGAATTATTTCAGACAGATGATTATGTTATACTTTCGCTTAAAATAAATAGAAGATTGAGCATAAGATTTATTAATAAGTTGTCGTGATTTAGCTCCATCGATGCATTTTCATTTTTATCGTCTTCGATATTTTACCGCAGATGACGGAGAGCAATGCTTCACAAGTTTACATAAAGGAGGATCATTTTCTGACTGCTAATTCAGTTTTTGCCGAGCCTACTTACTCTCAGTTTGAAAAAGTGTTTGGATACAATAGAAGACCGCTATAATTTACCAAACTCCGACGTAGAGCAGGTCTCCAACGCCACAGGTGGTATGGAAACAGCCGTATACTGAGCCGTATAACAGTGATTGTGTTACCACAAGGAATTTCAATGCATACGCCGCACTAGCACGAGAACTATAGCAAACAATGCTAACAATCTTTCCTTTGTTGACTTTATGCTTGTGTGCTCGCTCGCGGTGAATTTTACCACAAGATATGAGTGCAGCATCGTCGAAAATGCTAAACTATCCGCCGAAACCTTTCTCATTCGGATCTCGATTGTTTGGAAAACTTCGCTGGCGTCCGCAAAAGTCAACTCTGTCATTTAAATCACGTCCTTTCAAAACTTCTATCATATCTACTTTGAAAAACCACGCTTGTGCTATCCCTGAAAGGCACGTTTCGTAATTTTTCTCGAGTGATTCAGAACCTGCGAAAATGCAACATCCCCGTTTACGCTCTTGCAGAAACATATGTCGTAATTTTACATAGTCATCCGTCAAAATTTGTCTACTTTTGTGCGAAATTTTCATCCAAAAATATTTATCGTAGAATATTTAAAGATAACTAACATCCCAAAATTTAGCGGCATTTTTACAAAGTTAAATCCGGTCATTAATATTCATCAGCAATTGAAATATAAGCGGTATATATATCGGGAATTAACGTAGAGCTTTCAGGATAAGCCATTAAAACTGAGAATAATTACGTGTCAACAAAAACGGGCATAATTTTGTAATGTGGTATTAACAATCTGTCATCATGGGCAGGAACGTCTGTTGATATCTGCAGTAAAATAAGGTAATGAATGAATTCTATTAATGCCTGTTGGTAAAATTTAAATTTGATATTATGACCGTGGCATTCAGATATGTGCTAATAAATCCATAAGTTGATAACACGCTGATGAATTTATTCGGGTATATTCCGATCTGGCCTTAACTTTTAACCTTAACTGCACTGACAGACTTCAAGATATAAACTTACCTCCAATTTATTTATGTAAGAGTTTGTAAAACGCGGGTATAAAACTTTAAATTCCGGTACAATTTCTTACAGACATCCATAATTCAAGAGGGTCATTGTATAATTCCCGTGCAACATTAAAAACCCGCTCTACTTCGACTTATTTATTTATTGCAGCGTCTACCGAATGATAACATGGACGAGTGAAAATAAATATAACAAATTCAGATTAATTATGGTTTAACGTCCTATGCTACTTTATGCTAGTAAGGCCTCCTTAAGTATGCATGCAGTGTGCGGGACCCTATTGAAAAGTGTCATATTCACAAATTAGTAGAAATGCGACGAAAGGCAATACGTTTTGTAAAGAATTGATTCGAAAAATCGTTGAATTTTACTCAGATTCTTCATGGCGCATGTTGGGAATATTTAAAAGAAAGAAGATTCAATTTAATTAATACATTCAGAGATAGTAGACTCATAGAAGATGTATCCGGCATAATGCGCTCTCCTTATTACATAGGTCCTTCTGATATTGCGAGGAAGATCAGAGATATAGATGCAAGAGTCATTCGATTCAAGAATTCATTTTATCCACGAACAATACGCGAAATTATTCTATAAATAAAGTATATTAATGATATTTTCAACCCCTTTACACGACTAAAGGCGCCTTGAAGGGTACATATACAGACGTAGATAAACAATCCTATATTTAGATGTAGATCAACGATAATTGCAAATAATTTTCACGTTAATCGAAAGATATTCACTTATGCATATATTTCAGGTTAAACATTCTTAAGTGCTAAATATCCCCGATGCAACGGCAATCAAATAATTGTATTTAACGAAGTTATTAAAATGAGGGTCCCATATTTGCTTCGTGAGCAAAATATATGATTGATTTATCGACGAAAGATTTTTTCGCTTCCTTTCATGATTATAAGTTAACAGTATATTCCCCTAAGTATAGAAAAACGAAATCTCTGAATTGGGGACGAATTGATTGCAAATTATCTATTCGAATCAGCAAGAATAAACATATCAGTAACGTAAGGATGGATAATACAATGCAAACTATGGTTTTTATTCCAACTCAGAAAATTAATAATATCGGTAAATAGCGAGGTCCAAAATTTGCACTCAACCTCAATTAGGTAAGGCTCCCTATTTATCCCCTGGCGAGAAATTTTCGTTTGCGTCTTTGTCCAAGAAAAGAGGAAAACAAACATCAAT
This sequence comes from Pachydiplax longipennis, assembly GCA_036926295.1. Lineage (NCBI taxonomy): Eukaryota > Metazoa > Arthropoda > Insecta > Odonata > Libellulidae > Pachydiplax > Pachydiplax longipennis. Next base: position 28,683,279 of record JAVFKF010000012.1, read on the forward strand.
TACCGCAAAACAAAGGAGTGGCGGGGGAGAGGAAAAACGTCGAACCTCTCTTCTTGTTCAAATTTTCCTCCAAGGACGCCAAATAATGGAAATCCCTCGACGCGACAATCCTCGGCAAATTTCTCTAATTAGGAGATTTTCGAATCCGCGGGGAAAAAATACGGGAGACCCGTCTCCCGTTAAAAAAGCCCATTGGACGAGCGTAGTATTTCTAGAAGGGAATACGAATCCCATCATTTTTTCTCTCCTTTTTAAGGACTTCGTGCCGTAAGATAGAGAAAATGAGTCCCGTCGGGAGTTTCTCACGTTGGCACGGATTTTAATTACCTCCGCTTTTCCGAGGAAACGTAAGCGCACGAGGTAATAACTCGTTGATAGACGTGCGAAGGGGATTCTTTTGGCCGCAGAAAGCTCTAGCATATTATCGCAGCAGTCGCATTTATTCCTCCACAGTTGGCAAACGTCGAGAGTCAACCGCCCGAGGATAAAATTCCGTCTGCATAAAAGACTCGGTGCGCTAGGAGCAAAAACTTTGGGCCTCTCAGAGGCGGAGCGGATGTCAATTGGCGTTTCAAGAGGACTTCCCGAAGGCCAAACAACGTCCTCTTGGGAGGAAGCGTTTTGTCGCTCTCTCACAGAGTCGCACGTCTTGAAAAACAGCGATGTCTTTTCATAATCGGATGAGGAATTTGCGGGGATAATGAAGAAGGGATAAGCGAGGTATGTGAGCTATTGTTTGGGTGGAAAAAAGAGAGGAAAAGCTTTTACTTGTGTGGAAATGAATGGATCAGAATCGTTCCTCAGTCTCCGTCGAGCGTTGAATGCGCTTCAGAAGAACTAGCGTTATTGCTCTAGAGCGGAAAATCAGTGAAATGCAGCAGAAATCCCATCGAAATTTCATCGGTGAATAATCTCGGGTTCCAAACTTTCTCGATGCTTCGTAATAGATCAATTGGTATCGTGTAAACATCTTAAGGATCTAATTACTCTACTGTCCCAACCTTCTCGAATTCAAGGTTCACGAGTTCAGGCATTACCGACCAGGATTGAAATTTAAACGTTTAAAAATTTACAATTTATATGAAATAAACCTTTTGGAAAATTGAGAATAAGACGTTGAAATGTTGAAATGTGTGTACATTTATTTATCCGGTGTCAGGAAACCCCCTTAAGAAATGGGACATCGGATAAATAATTATACACAATTTCATAGTACAAAATGATGATTAATATTGGACATACGCTTAGATATTATAAATATAAATGTAATTTTGCCTATTTAAAGTAAACAAAAGCGTAACCAAGTAAAGAACTGCTTTATTAAAACAAGCAAGTTATGGACACTTCTTAGCTTCTCACGAAGTATCTTAGCAAACTTGAAACTTGCGGTTTTTCCAGAAATTTTCCGGAAAAAGTTTTCCTTGAACAGGATTCGAACCAGTGAGGATAAACTTTTGGATTAATCTTTGGAAATTTGAACCAGATACTCTAACCACTCGGCCAGTTAGATGATGATGACAGGTGAAGATTATAATTCAGTATAAATCGTAGTTTAGAATATAATTAATTGCCAGATGATGACAGATAAGATGCCAGATACATTTAAATTAATTTACTTGTTTATTATTCAGAATGATCTGATGTATGCGGTAATATTAGTATGCTTTTCTATAAATTAAATTTATTTCCGTCATTTTTGACGTGGGAATTCACTAGTGGATATATAATCACCGTTCTCACTACCGAAAGTCGTCATCCATAAAATTATTTGAATCGAATCCGATGTAAATGAATCGAGATCCTTTATTCCCGCATATTCCCGTCGATGAGCAACTTTTCATGGTATTAAACTTTATTTCAGCGTCAGTTTTGAAGAACTGACTTCTAAACAAGTTCTGACTGCATTAGCATATCGAAATATCGATTGTTATCGTTTATATTAACCAAGGGTATCTCACTCTTGTGTAATACTTCAGTAAAGACATCAATCAAGCAGACACCCAAACAATTATTTATCAAATTTTGAAAATTATTGATAATTGTAAGAATACTGCGCTTAGCTGAATTTATATGCATATTAATGGATAACATCTTTATTGCAACCCAAATAGTGGCCTAAAATATTTTACAGTATTAATTTACAAATTAAATTAATTAATGTTGAAGTTTAATTGAAATTCTTGATTTTGTAGGAAATATAGATAAGTATATTTCCCTAAAAACTTTCAAAAAGAACTAAATACGGTGTTTTCATTTTAAAGCTCAACTGATTAAGTCTATCCGCAATCTAACTGTACGGTTTTATACGTAATTTTTCATGTAAGTCACGTTATGCAACTTTTCAATCAAAATATGAGTTCCACACCTTCTCACATCACAAACTCCAAGAAGTAAGTTTTTAATGGCCATTTTCAACCTTGCTTTAACCGTAACTGCCCAAGTATTTCTCACACCCTTTTGACCCAATCCCTTAAGCACTGACATGTGTATGTCAGTGCCATAGGTCAGAATGACTCAACGGCTAAGTCACGTACCCTATTCTAAGATAAGTGAAGGTTGCGTAATACTTTTCCACCTCTGGTCGGAGGTGAACAAGGAGCGTCTGCGGTACCTTAGCCGCTGACCTTCAAATTGACGCGGCCTAAAGGCGTTCACGCTCTGCTTGTTTTCCAGGAGGAGGAACTGCGGGGCAGCGGCGACCCTCGGTACTCACATCTCAACGAAGAACTTCACGTAGAGGTCACTGCGTTCGCCGCACCGGCGGAAGCACACGCACGCATCGCATATGCCCTTGCTGAAATCAGGCGGTTCCTCGTTCCGGTGGGTATACCTTCAGAGTTACCGTCCCTTAGCATATACATTCTTGTGTAACCCTAAGGAAGTGCTCCCCAACCTTTTTCCCTTCACAGGACATTCTTCCGTCAGCTCAGAGAATTTAAATAAAACCCGGCTAAGATGTTTATAGGGGAATCAAGCGAAAACCGCATCTTAAGCGGGATGGTTGTGTAATTATGGCTGCACTGCATCATATTTTTTGAGAATTGTCTCACAAGGAGCGTCTTAGTTACTTACATAATTACAAATTCCATTTCATCACGGTTAAATGAAAAGGATGGTACTTTTTCATTAACCTTATAGTTTATATATTTTTCCCCTCAATGATTTCCGCAACTCCTCGTCTATTACTGTGAATTTTATGATTTGATCAATATACAAATTAGCAAAATTTATGAGCTTTTTGCCACAAATGTTTTTCTTCGTATAAAATTACATTTGTTATTATTATTAAACACGAGCGTTTTAATCGGGATAAAGTCTTAATCGGAAGCGTCTAAAACGGGTTTTACTGAGTATATGTAAGTCCGAATTCAACTGCACAGAGATGAAACTTATTAAATGTTTGTATCGTTAACTTTCATTGACCGATGAAGTATCTCGCTAAATTTTTTAGCTCGCTAAACCTCTGTACGGTTAAAATAACAACTCTTGGATATTATTACGCAAGCTGATAGCTAAATTATTATTATTGTTAAAAATACTTCGACAGCTAAGGTCATTTCGAGGAGAAAGTTTCATCAAAAGTGAACGCGATATCCGCATGGCTATCTGGGAGGCCAAAATGATATTTATGCTATACGAGTCGGAAACCTTCTGAAGGAACCAAGAGCACTATATTTATTCTTGAAAATAATATTTTCCCCTTTGAAATAAAACATTAATAATCTTTTTAATTCAATATTTTTTATTGTATCGAGTAGCAATAGCCATCATCGGGTTCAAAGGTAAAACCATACAAAGCTCTTATAATTGCATGGAGTAAGGATTAAAAAATTGTATAGAAGTAAAAAAGTTTACTGGTTTCTTTAATTTGAGAAGGACTTCTACAACTTCACGGCCTTGTCCGTAGATTATATATTTCTCTTCTTTGCATTCGAGCTTAACGTAGTCTTAAATTGAGTTATAAATTATGGGGACAATTTTTATTCATAGATTTTATCTATCCATACATATTTGAGCTTTCAATATGAGACTTGCAGAGAGAGGATTCAAAATAGTAGAGATTTTCCAAATTTAAATTTGCAGATAGATTTCTGAGTAAAATAATGAACCGATCAACCCGCATAGTCTGGTTGATATATGTTTGTATTTTGTGAAGTTTGTCTATATTCGTACAGGTTGTCCCAAAATAACCGGTTTTCCGCATCCTACTTACTAAAACAAACATAGGGTACATTTGTATTGCTATCCGTTTTTCATGTCATAAGCAAGTAGAATGCAGCAAACCGTAATTTTTGAGACTTCGAGTAAGGGCAACAAATTATTTTGGAATCACCCGTAAATTTTCAATTCTAGGGTTATAAAAGTTACTCAAGAATAGATTACGTAAATTCTACGTTAAGTATTTATTGAAAATCCTGAAGAACTCTGAAGTGGGACTGGCTAATTTTTAACAGTGGAATGTTGGAAATTTGCGAATTGTTCCATCCCCAGTGATTGAAAATAAGAGCTGCACCTCTGATTGTTTGATATCTTGAAATGTTGACTTCATTTAAGTCTTAACCCAGCAGGGACTCGTTTTCTAAAATATCTTCGATGCAAAAAATAAGTATTTTGCGAGTTTAAAAAGTCATTGCAGTCCGATATTCGCGCTTAGATCAATATTTCCTTTGAGTTGTTTATGCAATCTCCCGATTCATCTCTGATTCTAGTTTCAATCCTCAGCGAGAGATTACTCGTTTAAATCGAACAAATTAATCGTCCACAGCCTGTGCCGCCTTACTCAACGCCGTGGAAAATTTCCACGTTGTTTTCTTTACTTGGCACAGTTACAAAAGTGACTTCATCTCGAGGCAAAAATTTTTCAGAAATTCTGCACTGTAAACAGATTTACACAATAAATTAAAATGGCCTGTTTCCTCAATCCTCTAATCGGTTTACGTTTTGCTATACAGTATAAAGTCATCCGTAGTCTTAAAAACCAATAAAAATAAGCTTTTCATCTAATTTTAACAATTTAATTCATTAGAAAAACACTATTCATCGTGGATAGTTAAAATTACAAGACATCTCCTGAAACTTTTTTACTCCATCAGCCGGTATCGTAAATACGTAACTACTTTTTGTAGCAAATTTTACAGGTGCTCAAATGTGAACATCGAAAATCATGAGAAGGACATGTCGATTACTTACTGCACCTAATGACAAGTTATAACCCTTGCCGAGTTTTCACAATGTGTTCAAATAAAAAAGCACTGATACTACTGATATTAACAAAAATGTATGTAGTTATATAAACACCAAAAGTATTTTTACATATTCAATATTTATGGCTGATGATGAAGGTGATGATTAATCATGTTATTATGATTTAGTATCTATTTGTTGTGATTTCTCAATTTTTACGGCATTCTACCCATCCTGCCGTAGTAGAAAAATAGAATTCACATTGGGATCGAACTAAGGGCTGCTTTCACGTTCACGGAAACGCACCCCAAATATAAGAAAGGATACAATGGATCCCTGACGTAAGAATTGTAATGAATAACTAGTAACGCTCGATAAATTTCAATAAATTTAATTTCTTACTCTCTTTTGCCACAGCATTATTTTCATTCCTAAATTTATTTTGTCACTTGTTTTGTTTTAGTTTTCACAGTAGTATTTCTAAAAGTTCTTCGACAGCTAAGGTCATTTCGAACATAAGTGCCCCCACCGGTAATCGAACCAAAGACCGCTTTCATCAAAGTTAAACACGTTGCTCCTTTGGCCATCCGGTTCACCTTTCCCGGGAGAGAGGGGTCCCGGGGTCGATTACCGGTGGGGGCACATGTGTCCAAAATGACATCAGCTGTCGAAGCACTTTCAACAAAACTACTACTATTTATTTTTCTTCCAAATGAAAGTTTATTGTATTCAATCGTTTTGAATGAATTACGAAACTTCTCATGTAATAAAAGCCATTCTGGCCTAACTTCACCTAAAGAATAATATAATCATTATTATAATAAATCAATATGTTCTGGCGTTACTTTGTGGAAAGCCATTATAAATTCTACAACTTTGTAATTTTCCACGTATTTTTTTTATAAATATTGGCAACCTGTTTCGTAAGAGCTTCTTACATCTTCAGGCCTGAAGATGTAAGAAGCTCTTACGAAACCGGTTGCCAATATTTAAAAAAAAAATACGTGGAAAATTACAAAGTTGTATAATTTATTATTATAATAGATAATATTTAGATCAATTTGAGCCTCGGATTTCCATATGTCTTATTTTAGTTTTTATTCTCTTATTTATCGCTCATTTTCCCATGCGACCAATGGGAGAAAAGATTCTTCAAATATGACAAAGTTTATTCGATGTGAGGATTAGCGGACGTACTAAATCTACTTTTCTTCCAACCTTCTAGTAGATGAAAATTTCGGTGTAAAGAAACTGAATAAATCGACGTCGTATTTGGAATATATATTGGCTTTCGTCTCCCAGGTGAAGGAGATGCGAGGAATTTTCCGTACTTACTTCAAGAAGATGACATTTTTGACGAATATTTGCTTTCCCGGATTTTTCCTTGCACCGGATGTCAATTCTCTCACGGACACATATTCGAATGCCACATTTTGACAGCAAGAGAAGTTTCCTAAGACTTTTTCCGAAAACTATCGTAACCACAATACTTCATCCGCCCACGAAGCATTCAATCTGGATTGTAGGAGATGGAATTAAAGGTACTGCACTTCAATTTTTCACGGTAGAAGAAATAACTTGATGGCTTTGTCGAGAAAAATATATGTCATTTTTGCTTTATAGACGGTTCAATAATTAGTTTATTAAAATCAGCACATTTACATGTTTACAGATAAGAGGTTTTTAACATATATTTTTATCCTATGCGACATTCTACGAATTAAGGACTACTTTATGTCATCATGGTAAACTTAAAAAGTCCTTAAGAATTTAAATTTCTCTTCGAAGTTTGGTTTATCTTCGCACATCTAAGCTTTGATTTTACCTATCTATAGTTATTTAGTGATCTTAATAAATTTACAACATCATAATTCAATAAATTAATGGCGGTTTGTAATAATAGATATCACAAATAAATGAAAAGTATTTAGTAGTTTCTCTGATTATAATTCCTAATATGTGTATATATATATACACACACACATTTAATATTACGTGCCGTGAATAACAAATCCTATGGAATTTAAATTTCAGTTATACTTGACTCAATATATCCCAACCACCATTTATAATGCGAAATATTGCCTTAAAAGTATCAGGCAAATGAAATATGTTTTTGTCCATTCCAGCGAGTATGTACATATCTGTCCTAGTGGAAAGTGCTTTGAATTAAGATTCCTCTGATTCCGCTGTACATTCGTAATAAAAGTTATAAATAAGCTATAAGCTTATAAGCTAAGTTAAAATCTAAAATAATCTGCATAAATGTATTCATAATAAAATGGTGGTGAATAGGATAGCAGATGTTGATTTCATCTACTTCTCAGTTTAGTAAATGTTGAAATTTTTTACCCATTATTTTTAAAAATATATTTGTGAAGAGAGGAATTTTCTGAAAGAAAAAATTTTGGAGATGATCAAGAAAAATGTCTTACTCAAGAACTCTCATCAGAACTCAATAGCTACATGTAAGCTACCGTATCAAATACGTTGAAATTTTCTAAAAACGTCAGTTTTTTCTAATATTTCATTTCATTTCGAGAAATGAAAGCAGACCTTCAATCATCTTCACCTGCACAGTCGAATGGTTTATTTAAAACGTGAAACGTGCGGCACATCGTGCAGTAAAAGCAGGCCTTAGGAAGTTAACCAACACATAAATCAATTGCGCGCAATTCTGTGGAAGAGTGACAGCGTGTCTGTCTACCAATGCTCGAAGCGCTTCCTTTTTTTCCGCCCCACACGCAGAGATTTTATTATGCACATTTTTTCCTGGGCAAATTGAAAAAGAGGCGCAACAGCGGAGTTGTTTAAGATCAGCGACTATTACATCTGCTGCGAATGAAATGCGGTCCCCGCTTCATTAAATTCACTGTCTCGTGCCAACTCCGTGAGAAATTCCACCCCGAAAATCTAGCATTCCGAATTAATATCTTCCAAATTTGTCGTAAAATCTTTATGCGCTCTAAAGTAATGGAAGTACATGAATGATTCGTACAGCTAAATCATGAGTGTTTTATTTTTAAGGACAGCTTTCCTATAAAACTTCAAAGTTGAGAGAAAAGAGGTCAACATGAAATTACGAGATCATCTTCGTTGCAAAATCTTCATCGTGGGAACGAAATAAGATAGGAAGAAACAATGAACAATTTCCATGAACTCCGCGGTTTCAGGACTCGTAATTTTTTTAAATGTTTCTTGAGCATTAACATACTGAGGACATTTCCAGATTCATATACATAGCTATATTATCTATGTTTGAGTTTCTGATTTTAATTTGGAATTACTCGAGTAATTCGTGAATTAGCAGATGACAACACTTGCAGAGATCTGTTATCACTTACCTAGCTCAAAATTTAGCTTCAGCATGCAGCTGCTAATGAAATGAATGCGATTTTGAGATTTATTTGTTTATTATATCGTTGGAGTAGCATAAGCCAATGAAGTATATGATGAATTATTTTTCACTTGAGACTATAAATAAAAATGAAAAGGAAATTGTTCTACCTCATACAATATGAGGTACTTTTTAATTTTTAATTTCTATATTTAAGTTAATTTTTCTTCAATAGTTTTTATGTAATTCTTTGAAATTATCATAATATAACTTCAGAGATGAGGTGAAGTAGAGGACGTTTAGGCCTTATCTCGACATAAGAGTGTAATATTAATATAAATTATCACTATAGTTTCCATGTTATCGCTGCACATTTACAATATTGTACACATGCTAACCCCTACTCTAGAGTTTTACTAAAATTATTCATTTTTTATGTTCAATTACGTCACGATAATGAATGTCAATATGTTTTGTTAAAGAATGCTACGATAAAAAGGCAACTGTTACAAAAATTCTCTAAGACGCAGGTTGGAAATCAAAGAAAGAAATTATATTAGAATCTAGGCTGCGATTGCTTGATAAATTCAGAGAAAGCACGTTTTCAGTGGAAATATAGTATTTTAGTGGTGCACAACTATTGGCCCGCGGCTCACCTAGTACTCATAGGGGAATACTCTCGCAAAGAAATCTAAGTTCGTGAAACTAAATCAAATTTTCTTCGGAGTATATTTGAGTTGTGAATGCAATGAAATCCTAAAGTATCACATTGGCAGAACAGGAGTAGAATAACAATGGGAAGATTACTTTTTGTAAGTTTCCAAATATTTTTGGAATGGAATAGTAAGAAATAGATTTTTGCTGAATTGAATCAAATATTGATTTCTGTTTCTTTGTTACTTTATGTATTTGTCAATACCATAAGTCGTTCGGTTATACGAATGGATTTGTCTATTTAATAATTTTTTTCTAAGTGCAGCCTGTCAGAATGAAAAATATCTTTCGGTTCCTTGGCAAAGGTTATGTGTGCACCACTCACGTAGTCGGTATTACGGGATCCCCACTACTACAGCCGAATAGACAATGAGCGTAAAACAAAAGAATCAGTTGCTGAGACAAGCCGTTTTAAGATTCATTCATCCCACGAACAACATGCGATAACAACAAGCTTAAGAGGTAGCCCAACGCTCATCGTTTATACCACCTGCCACACACCGAAAGTTGGCTTGCAGGCTAAAAATTTAGATGCAGATTAGGTTCATTACAGTGCCCCTTGAAGGAAAATAATTATACCCCGGTTAAGACGCTTTTCATGAAACCGGGTGAAAACCGCATCATGAGTGGGATAACGTTTTAACCGGGATATTACCAATTTTTATTACTTTTAAATTACTTAAGTTAGAAAACAAAAGGGAAGGCTTGTTGTCCCTTTAATTTTGATATGAGTTCTGTACACCTTTAAAACGAAAGGAATATATTTTTTTAATTTACCTGCCACAACTGTAGATATCTATAGAGTTCGAGAATCATTATTGTGTAATACTGGTTACCTTCTTTTATTTTTATTTAAGAATGGGCTGCTTCTCGGATATAGAGATCCCATTCCCTACTTATTTTTTATTTTTAATTACTGAATCATTTTTCACTCTGAATCGATGCCATGTTAACCCGATAGACTACGAGAAAAGAATAATGAAAACAATTTTTCATCCATCGGCTGAGGCAAAGGTTTATAGCGGGTTACATTGTATCTGGGAATTGGAAAAATCCGCCTTATAACCGGGTATCAGAGCGTCTTAAACGGTATTTCTACCATGTGTTTATTGTGGAAGGGTCTGGGACCGAGAAAACACCGTGTATTGAGCGGGAGCATATTTTACTTGTTTTACTGTGTTGTCCACTTTCACCGTCATAGATGTAGAAACATTTTCCCCTCCTTAAAGTCCCCCATTGTCTCTTCACCTCAGGACTACAACGACGAGATCCGACAGGAGCAGATGAGGGAGATGCAGTTGATGCAAAACGCAGACGCCATCGAGTTGAGCGGATGCATGGAGGAATCCGTCGGGGGCGGAGGCGGTGGGGGGGCAGAATCGTGCGCGGGGGCGGAAGGGGCCGTGAGGGGAGCAGACACGCCACAAACGCCTCCCTCGCCCCCTCCGCACCAGGTGTCCCCTCCGCAGGCATCGGGGGCAGGCGGCAAGCAGGACGGGGGCGGCCGAGTATACGTGCACCCCTCACTCAGGGGCATCTCTAGGACACACGGAATTCCTCCTCCGGGGACAGGTGAGCGCCTCTTTTTTACCTCCGTTTTATCGCTGCGAACACCATTCCGAGCTTTAAAAGTTGGCGCAGCGAGAGAAAATGGTGTTACCAACGGGATAAAAGGCTGCACTGCGTGAATGGGAGCGAGAGACGGATTCCGGAACAAAGGGGCGCTGTTTCCATGGATACAACGAGAAAAATCCGGGGGAAAAAAGTGGCAATAGATCGCTGGAACGCCGCTACTACATGCGTTTTGACCTCGAAGCGCGATTTATACTTGGTCCTCGGAATTATATTCTCTCGCTAACCGAAAATTCAATATCTCTGCCGCGCATTAGTTGATTAGATGCTTTTTACGAAAATATACGCTGTCATAGAAAAGGGGAATATTGGATTTGTAAGTTCTGAATGGATGCCTCTTTCGTTTGGTTCATACCCTGAAACGGTCTTTTCGTGAAATAAAAACTTTATACGAAATTTCCCCTGTATAGGGAACAAATTAATTGTGCGTATTGATGCAGAATATGAATTCCAAATTTTAATTTTTCTATTCCGTTCGTGGACTAATAGGATTCTATTAATCTGTTAGCTTTTGGCGGGATACTAACACTTCAATAATTTCAGGAATACTCTGAACATGATGAAATAATACCAAAAATTGAGTGCTACCCTTGAAATATAAAATATAGTATATTTGCAAAAAGCAAATAGAGGGATATGATTCTACTGCTGTCATATCAACATAATTCGTAAACCTGATTGTAAATTTTCCATGATATATATAATCTTTCCTTAAACACATCTTAAATGGCACATTTTTGTTGTGATTCTGTTTTCATTTACAATATCCCATACGACGAACAGGATTTTAATTTTTTAAATTATCCTCTTCTCTGCCATAGTAAATTTTCCAAGCGATCATACTCAGTTTTTTAATTATATATAAATTATAAAATTTGGCATTCTGCGGTTTTTTAACGACGTAGACAAATCTAGTCGGAAAGATAACATTTAAGAAGGCCATGAAATAACTTAAATTCTCGAAGAAGAATGTTTCTGATTTATCATCGCAGGCATGTTTACTGGCAAAAACGATCAGTTATCAAGCTTTGGAACGTTTTCAAGAGTTTTTCTTCAGGAAATCATCCCTGAACTTTACGTTTCTCTAGATTTTTTTAATCTTTAAGCCAACCAAAAGATTTAAACGGCGGCGTATCCGAGAAAGTAAACATAAAACCAGACAATTCTTCCGGAGCTGTAACATTAGATATCCTGTCTTCAACGAGATAAAACTTTTTTAATGATATTTGTTTCTGCGCGAAGTACTTCTCTCACACGAGCATGTCACCAGTCCACAAATTTTAATAGAGCTCAATGCTTCGTGACTTGGAAGCGATTCGCAGAACCCACCGAGTTGTTTGGAGTTCCTCGCGCTCTGCCAGTTTCCGTGGGCCAAAATGCCCTCCAAAAGATCTCATTCTAGGAGGATGTCATCGCACGTCATTTGTCAGAGAGACTCGCTATTTTTAACCTCTTGTGAAACGCGCCCACCACCGATCTTAACGGTCCACACCTAAAGCCGCTTTTAGAATTCGGATATTAACGACCACGCGCCTGCGCCAAATGGCCCCTCTATTGTTTTCACTCAATTTTACATCGAGTTTGTTCTTTCTCCATTGAATATTCTTTTCCCACTTTCCATCAATCAGCGAGCAACATTCGATATTCGTTTTCTCACCTCCGGCTAAATCAATCATGTCCGCGTTTCACTCAACCGTTTAAAAGATTCATTTATTACGCGGGAGTTGAAAAGCACTTAGGATTGCTGGCGAGCTATTCGTTCGGAGTTATTGGTTGCGGACCAATGCTCGTGGAGCAGCGGTGTGGAACTTATCGTTCCAAAAGAGATCCTCTTTAAATAACTTATTATATTGACTCGCGGATTCATTTGATCTGTCATTGATAATGGATTTATTATTTTGGGGAAAATTTGTTCCGGAAACGAACTTCCGTGGTGCCTGCATTTTACGAGATTTGAATGGAATAGTTTATGCGAAATAGATTTCGCCTCCAAAGCGTTTTTAGCTTACCGTAAATTAGAATTCAATAAATATTATGAAATGTTACGACTAATTAGGAGAAATGTGTGTATTTTACACTATTGTGAGTTCGTTTCCTAAAAAAAGGATTGTGGTTTTTCACGAATTAAAATTACGAGCTTCAATAATTATTATCACCATGTGATTCATTAACCGTATCCCAATAACCTTTCGGATGCTCATCAATTTCGACTCCATCATATATGGGACGAATTTAATTTATCTGATGGAATGATTCTGATTTTTCCACTTCTAGCTTAACTCTAATCGTCACGTTATCACCAACTTCTTATTTTGTGTATACATACTATATACCCTTCTTCTCGAGTGCTAGTTAACCTGAACTTTGAGAATGAACTTATTCTTACGATGGGCGCTATTACCCACAATGGAAATCGGCGTTTTTCACCAGTCCCTTGTTTCGCAAAATAAGGAATAACAGAAGCAAGATACGCCGAAGATGCACAGAAAAGTAGGGATAAGAGCGACGTCTTTTAATGCTACGTTCAGTGTATAAGTTGTATGTTTCAGTCATGAGCAGTGTAGAATTATTTGCTGAATATATGTCCTTGATCAGTCATAAAATGTTTCAGTAGATCTCAGAAGGGGTAATGTTCGAGGAATATGTCACGGATAAAAATCCTCAGTAACACCTGCGTAGACGATAAAGTTGTAGAAAAAGAATTTTTATGGAAAAGAGGAGATATCAGAAATCGTTCAACAAAAAGGGTATTGGAACGGGTTTGAAATTGAAAGGAAATACTAAACGGTTTGAGTTCGATTCCATAACATTTCGAAAGCTAGGAGCTAGGGTAACTCCTGAATTTTATTTTAATCCTCCAAGATGAGAAAGTAGGTGTGATTCAAGATAATAATACAGTTTGAGCATGATTAATATTATGTTGTCGAAAAGAATTTGTTGTAAAAGTATTTGTTGTAATTGTTTAATTATGTTTGTGAAAGTTACCGTAGTTGTTTGTAATGTTGCCACCAGACTAGCAGTCTATCTGCAAAAATGTACTTCATAATAATAATAATTTAAAAATAAACATATCTCTTTCTATTTGAATGTACATAGATTATTATAAAAACGAAAGATACGATAAAAATATTCTAAATTTTCCATACATCATGGGTCTTTTCCATTTCTGAATCACGAAGATGCCTCTCGTTTGAACGGATCTCACAAATAAATATCGAATTTCCAATATTCCCTCCCTTATCGCCAATCCCATCGCAGTTGCCGATTTCTGCATTCACGCTTATCGTAAAAAGCACGTCCAAGGCCTCACAAAGAACGGATCTTGAAAGATAGCCAAGTTTCCTGCGAGGAACACATTTCCGAATAAAGGAGATTACTTGGATATTTTCGGACCACGAGCATCCGAAGAATTTTTTAATATCTCAGACTACTTATGTACGTGGCACTGATAAGAAGCGATCGTTATTTTCCATCTCATTCGCGATCTGATTTTTATCGAACAGTCGGATACTTCTACTGGGCACATGTCACTGGAGTCATAATCTTGTTTCCCTCGCCACTAAAACATCGTGCGCCGGAGGGCATCGGATTTAAAGTGTCCATAAAATCGGCTTCTCCTCGAAAACGCGCCGGAAACCCTTGCTTCGATCACTCAGTGGAGACGTAAACGGTCCTAACTTCAAATAGTCTCCCGAATAAGAAAAGATGGCGAAATTTACAGTACCATAAATCGGCGGATCGTTTAGTTAGAATACGGCCCGTGTCGGATCCTTATTAAAATGAATGCGTCCACTGGTGGCTTCGATGTTAAATATGGCCGGTGCGCCGGATGCGGCCCGCAGGCTATAGTTTGCGGGTTTTGTTCTCGCTTTCCTTTCCATTCTTCCACCCCTTCTATTTTTTACGGCGTTCGGTCTTTTCCATCTCGTCGGAACGACAGCCCAATCACGTCCTCCGTCAAATTACGAGAAAAACTAAATTCTATAAAAACCGGAACATTAAAAAAACAAAATCGCTCTCGACGTCTCTCCATCCAGAGCTTAATTAAAGTTGATAACATTCCCGAGCATTGTTGATACAATGCCGGTTTCTGTTTTCCAAAAGCAGGATAAGACTGCTCTGGAACAATGGGAGAGATAATAGGACTTTTATACCGTACCGTTTCGCGGCGTTGGATTACTGCATTTAATGATATCTTTTGGACTAAAAAGTTCATACTCTTTAAAAAACAAATTCGGTTTTGAATTAAACTCATAGGCGTAATTTATATCGAATCGTACAAATAATTGATTTTGGAGGATTTAGCAATTAATAGATGGAGTGAAAAATTGGTGGAATAATCGAATTGCTTTTTATGGAAGTTTTAGTATAGATATTCGTTTATGCACAAAGCCGAAACTTTTTATTCGATCTTCTTATCCGTTTATTTAGCAGGATGCTAATTCATTTTATTGCTAAATAAATTTATATTTTCTATTTGTGTATTCAGAGAGATTTGGAGACAATCTAATTCCAATTGCGCTCTATTGATAAATGTTGTTTTTGAATCTCTCTCTAAGTAATTCCCTCGCCGGTGGGTGCACACAATATTCATTCTTTCATGTGATGTTTTTTTTTTTCATTTGCCAACTGTATCGATTATACAATCGGCTTGCAAATAGCTCGCTCTCTTTTTTAGAGAAGGATTGTCCAATCCAGTTAATGGTCTGCCCAATCGACGAACTCAATTTGATGTGAAATCAAAAAAATCCTTTATTGCTACTGACACTGAGTGAAATTTTACCCTCTTATTAAGCTCATTTAATCCTATTACAGTTTATAAATTATCTCTTTGAATGTGCAAAAATTTTAAGTTAGAAAAAATATATCGATATTCACGGGTTCATTTAAAGCATCATATATTCCTGACAATGTTCCCACTTAGGTAAATTGACCAAGCATGATCTAATAATCTTCTTTTAAGTGCATCCATATTAATTCTCAATCATATATATTTTTTACTAGATCCAATCAGATATTTTTCTGATTCTCTCTTTTGTTGTTCGGAAAATATATTCTTCTACACCAGGAGTTCCCAATCTATATTTTCAATAGATCATGTGGCGAGGAATGTACGTGGAATCGGGAATTAAAAGTAATAGCTAAATACATTAATGAATGAAATAAAGTAGACTTTTTGGTAACGCTAAATATATATTGTGATAAACAGCAATCCACTCAAATGAACTTGTATTTACTGTTTGCGCAAACACAATAAATATTAATTTTACTGCACATAAGTAGTCAACAATTGGGATTTCTCTATTAAATGGTACATCTAAATAGGTTACGAAAGATTGTCATTAACTATTTAGGGTTTTCAAGTAAGAAAATTCCGCGAAACTCATATAATATAATTGATTTCTAAGAAAGTATAATTACCCTAATTAACATTCTCAAATGCATTCTGAATCTCCAAGCAAGATGACCAATTTTTATTTACTAGATCTATTGTATCACCGATATAATAGAGAAGTTACGTTTTATCAGAATTATTCATTCCCTCATTACTAAATTTTCCGCTCAAATGCCATTCTAAATATGAGATATGCTCCTGTTCGACTGGATATCTGATTCTCTGTTCAGTTTTGAAGCAGTCAGAAAACGATAGGTGCTATTTAGACGATGATCCCGGTCGTTTATTTCATACACGGTAATTCGGTTTCGGTTATTTCGCTCCTGAGAGAGTCTGCTGCAGCGAGATTTTCGACCCACGAGACAAATCGCCTATTTACCAAAACGTTTAAATCTTCGCTAAACTCCCTATTACGAACAATTTGTGCAATTAGTATCGAATGCAGGTTGTTCTAAATTTCTAATCACATCTTCGGTTACTTGTTGCTCCAGCGTTTACTGTAATTTACATGTTTAATTTCCTCTCTACCGCCATAAATTTTGGGATAGCACTACTTTCGTGATTTGTCTATGCACGCGTAAAATACTCCGATTTTTTCCTTTAAATGATGCCTGAATCCTAGCGTGTTAACGTGTTTATCTCCCTGAAGTCAATTGTGCAGTATTCTGAATAAAAAGATAAATATTCAACACAATATATTTCTTATATTTTTGTAGGAAAAATCTAAATTTATATTTTCTGAAGATGAAATTTATTAAAATCTGTTTTTCTCTCTTAAAATAACTTGGATTTAGTCTAATTTAAAAACGCTTGATCAGGTCTTTATACAATTAAATTTTACTTATACAGTGATAATTTCTATATTATATTTGTAATATATTATTTTTCCGTTGACCGAATTTCTTACTGACGTATTCGCGCTACTTTCCGTTCCATAGGTAGAAATGTTCATTGATTCCCATATTGGAAACTATCTTAAGCATTGATTTAATAAATTAATAAACTTCCAACCAGTAAATTCTCAGCTATTTGTAAATAGATTGCAAAACCTATAAACAATATTCAAAATATACAAAATACAATGCAAAGCTCCAATTTTTATTTTAATTAAACTTCCACCTTAAATTCCATTTCGTATAATTTGAAGCATTTTTTGGGGAAAATTTCCCTCCGGATCCTAACAATTTTTCGTGTTAACCGTTGTTTCCTATTTTTCAGAACCATTTCACGTTAATCTAATTATATACATTGAAAATAATAGGTTACGGAACGGAGCAATGCTGCATTTTATGTTTATCGATTTTCGTTTTACCCATCTTCGTTTTAACAGGCTTGAACATTAGTTCGTTTTATAAAACTTGCATAACTTATAAAAAGGCAAAAGTAGAGGGGCCATTTTGCCCGCTGTGTTGCATCGATGTCCCTCGGTATTCATGTTTAATATTTAAAAACATGTGTGTAAATACATCTCCTAAGTGTTTAATTCATCCCCTGTAAACAATCCACAACCAGTAAACAGCGAGAGCCTAACCAAACGCTTTGATCCTTCCAGTGTATCGAGCTTCCATACTGAGCCGCTTGAGGCCTCCTCAGGCGAGAATGCTGATGGCCGCCGCGGCCGCAGCGGGAGTCGCACCAGGACCAACGGGACAATCACTGGGTGCGGCGACGGGAGCGCCAGCACCGGCAGCCCCACCGCATCCGGCACTGCACCCACCGCACCACAAGCGCGGTCTCTTCCCTTTCCTTGCGAGGTTCGGCGGTGGAGCGGCAGCCGGCACTGGAGTCATGTCATCGATGATCGGAGGAGATGAATCCGTGCTTGGGATTTATGACGGATACAGCGGAGCAGGGTGAGCTCATTTGCATGCGTGACGCCTCACTCAGCCACGAATCATCCGCGCAACAATGGGCACCGCTTCGCCGCTAATCTCCATTAGCTTTACTGTTTAGGTACACGGAACGCATACGCTAGTCATTTGGACGTCGCACCGTCACCTTTGACCCGAAACACTGTCAGGTCGAAAAGCTACCTGAAACAATTTCGGATTCATTATCACGATCCCGAACTGCTTCTTTTTACTCAAGGGAAAATACAGGTGCTTTCATTGCACCGAAAACTGAACTGCATAATCTGGGATAAAATTATGATAGGGTTTTAAACTTGGGCCATAATATCCCGCCAACTGAGTGATACTCTTCTAAAATCTGACGCAGTGGATAAATCGTGACAAGCAAGACCAATGTTTTAGGGGAATGAAGCGAATATGAGAATCGATGAATGCTCAATGTTTACAGACTGTGTCACACGCGAAAGATGGCCTTCGGGCTGTCAATGTAATACTAGATGTAATTCTTGGGGAGTTTTCAAATTACGAAATATATGTAGTTCGTTTCTATTCGAATCAAATCACTGTTGTTAAATTCCGGAAGAAGGATTTAAATTCATAGCGAGTCCCGATTACGGGAGCCTCATATCGCGCATAATATGGTTTGGAACTTCACACAAACACATTCTCGAAACCACATTTGATATGGTATCCTACTACCATAATTTACTTGTACATTACATTTATATTTTAATTATATTATTTTATCGCTTTGATTTTCATGCCAAGTAATTTCCTTCTAATTTTTACCTTTGCTATAACTTACTATTAATATCTAACTACGGAAAACCATATTAAATAACAACTTTAAGTGTCTAGAAATTATTTCGTTGAAATTTTGGAAAACAATTGAGCGTTTTCGTAAAATAAAAGTGGACCAATTATTATCGTCAATAGATATTCAAAATAGTTGATTTTGGTCATTGATCGACTTATTTGATTGAATATTAGTTAATAATGTTCGTATGAGTCTGTAACTCTTCATTCTTTACTAACATAACCAACTTCTCTGAATCACAGAAAGTTATTAGACCCTTGAGAAATAATATCATTGACTTAAGATACGTTGACATTGAATATATATTATTATAAATTAAATTTATAATGATTCAATTTTCGCAAATATTTATCCATATTTTATTGATTCGGAAGTCTTGGTAATCCTACTTCATAAACAATCTTTAAACGACGTAGGGCAACCTATTTTATATTTAATTTCTTACATCTAAAAACTAAAATATAGAATAAGTGAACAAAACGAACAGAACTAATTAGATGTTCTATTAACGTCATAATTATTCCTCAGAATACATTATAGAAGGACAGGTAAACTTAAACTGTTCAGCTACCAGTCTTCTGGTGAGCAGTTAATCTGCCATCGAATTCTCCGGAGGGTGATAGTCAGGCGAACCATATCCGCTGAGCAATTTTCCGTTCAACAGTTCGCCATTCATCCCTCACACTACAACGTGTGCTTATCTTTCATCGGTCCAAAAGAAAACATATCAACATCAAAAAATAGTTCAAATTGTTCAAATCAGATTAATTAAGAGCGTAGTTGATATTTCAGGCTATTCTCCAATATCGTCTTTCTGTTTGAGAAAGCCGTTTTAGGCTATTGAACGTTCGGATAAAATTTGGGATTAATTTTTTCGGATTTCACACAATACTTGCTCCACTCTTTTAGAGTAAAAATACATCATTCTCTATAGCCATCCATAGTTAATAGTCAGCCAGAATAAATTAATTTAATTATTCGCTTCACTTTTTTTTCATATCCATAGCAACACGTTTGCCACAACTTACTTTGGGAGAGCCTTAATTAAAAATTCCCATAATTTGGTGATGAAAACTATTCTCACGATTTCCTTGTTTAATTTTCCAGTTATTTATACAACACGACATAATATTACTACTGAGGATCAAAGCGATGTCGTCTTCCTTGTTCAAGTTGTTGTTTCTTCGTCCGATATTAAACTCTTCTTCTGCAAGAGTTTTCGTGTTATCGCTTACACTCTATGTCGAACTAAATGAGCTTCCATGGAATATATCTCGGTTTTCTTGATTGACTTAATTGGATTACACTAATCAAACGATTCCATCACCGGAGGGTATTTTATAAAATGACGCCAGTTATAATCCTCCCTGTGATGAAAGGTTGCCATTAGTTGACAACCACGAACGAAATAAAAACATATGAGTGACAAAGAGATAGGTTGTCGATAACCACATCGTCCCACGCGGCGGTGTTATTACATCGCTACCGAAACGGCCCCGTAGGGTATTTTGCTTTAACAGAAATTATTAAAACATCATTTCCACCTACATTAAAACATGGACCATTATAAAGAATCAATCTGAAAAAGTGCTACTTTTTCCAATTAAATTATCTCCAAAACACAAACTCCAAACTTTCTCCGTGTTCAATATTATGATATGAAACACGGATTATACGGGTATATTCTGTATAATCCGTAGTCATTTAGTTTTAATTTTTCACCACTGTCTTTGGAAGGGAGAATTCATGATAGTTTTTCAATTTATCCTCAAATTAATCGACAAACACTGCCTATACTAAGAGATTCGTTTTAGCGTTACAGAGAAATAGTTGCCAGTACAGGTAGTTATTTCTTGCCATTTCTTCCGCGAAGTATTCGAGAAGCCAACAGCTGTCAAGGGTAGATAATTTTGGGTTTTTTTTACACCCCCTGCCATGCGCCAGTGGCGGTTTGCAGGGTTAAAATGTAAATATAAATGTAAATGTAAAAGTCTCCATTCGCCGAATATGTCGGTGACCGTCCGGACAATTCCTCGAAACGAGAAAGAAACCGCGCATTACCAACATTCTGGGAAACGCCTACAGAATGAGTACTTGTTAGTTAGAGTAGTTGTTACAAGACTAAATAATCTGAGGCTTCCATACCATTCACAGGAGTTCATCTCAAAGGCTCACCAGCTGTAAAACTACAAGGGTATGGAAGCCCAAGCAAGTACTGAGAAACTAGATCACATGAATACCTAATCCCGTGAATAACCTAGTTTACGTCTGAATATATTTAAACGTCGCGAAAACGATACGATCTCTTCCGCCAAAACTAAATGTTTAGGCGGTAAACTAAATGAAGGTGGAGTTATGGGAAGCTGATTTCTCTTACGGGTTTCCGAAAGGTAATAGAAAGTTTCAGGAGGGCATTCCACCGTAGAGACTTCTTACCGTCGACGTGTAAACACCAAAAAATCATGTGCATCCGAGCCTGACCGGAACACCGTAAATTTTCACGCATGCGCATTGATGTTTTCGGAATTTATCGGTTAACCACTAAGCGTTTGCTGAAGCTCTCTAGTGGTTTGGGAGGACAACCATCATACATAGGCACATTTCCAAATAGAAGTTCTTTGTTTGAGGAACAGCATTCGTGTGATCAGCGCATTAAACAATTAAGTATCAAACTCAAGATAACAATGTTACTAACAAGGAGACTACACACCGTCGGACGCGATTTAAGTGGTAAGACTCGGTAATTTGATAGATATCGAGTCAAGATTGATGAATCACCCCCAAAGTTGGGTTTTATGAGCGATAGTTTTCACGGAAAATGAACTTAAAATTTACGAAAAATTGTCAGGTAGGCTATAAAGCTAAGCGTAGCGACCTTCGTCATTCGTCATTTCCCTGGAAAGGCAACACAGCCTAAAGCAGGGGAACTTCTCAATGTAATGTATAATGACCAAAAGACCAATAAACGCTTTTCAAAACAACAATTTCGTCATTCGTCATGGTATGGTATCCGCTTCCAAAGTCCTTTTGGTCGGGTTCGAGCCCTCATGCGGGAAAATTTCTTTTCTCTTTTTTTCTTTTACGTACTCTGTCATAATCTTAATCTATATCTGTTTTCTTCTTTTGGTGGATTTTGAACTTATTTTCCAAAAGTTAGAGTATTTTTCCGCTGTGAGTCACCCGTTTCTTCAAATTATGCGTAAATACTTATGTCCGCATTTATTATCTGAAAACTACAATACTAGAGAGGTAACGCAGAGGACTATTTCAAATCTCTCCTACATCCAGCTGCTCGCTCTAACGGCAACTTTTATTGCAATACCCGACTTACATTTACCAATTCTGAACTCTGAACACATTGGTTTAAATATAGAAGCCGACAACTGTTTGAGTAAAGTAAAGATTTTTATTTCGCGCATTCAGAATTCATTCCTTAATAAAGAAGAAAACAGATATAGGTTAAGATTATGACAGAGTACGTAAAAGAAAAAAAGAGAAAAGAAATTTTCCCGCATGAGGGCTCGAACCCGACCAAAAGGACTTTGGAAGCGGATACCATAGCATTGCGCCAAACGTTCGAATGACGAAGTAGTTGTTTTGAAAAGCGTTTATTGGTCTTTTGGTCATTATACATTACATTGAGAAGTTTCCCTGCTTTAGGCTGTGTTGCCTTTCCAGGGAAATGACGAATGACGAAGGTCGCTACGCTTAGCTTTATAGCCTACCTGACAATTTTTCGTAAACTTTAAGTTCATTTTCCGTGAAAACTATCGCTCATAAAACCCAACTTTGGGGGTGATTCATCAATCTTGACTCGATATCTATCAAATTACCGAGTCTTACCACTTAAATCGCGTCCGACGGTGTGTAGTCTCCTTGTAAGTAAAAGAGTAAATGAAGGTGACCTCGCGAATTATGGTTATATTTTTAGTTATTAAAAAATTTCAAATTATATGGAATAAACCTGCATCTTTAATCATTGAAATTAGAGTCATTGTTTAAAGATTCGCTAAAGAAAAGATCCAGTAACGCTTACATCCTCAAATAGGAAATAACTAGAGAACTTATGTTTCCACGGTAGCATCTATGTTGATTTTACTTTTAACACATTAACCTAATAATACGAAAATTTCATCTTTTTTATTTCTTACAGCATTTTTATAATTCCATGCATTTATCAACGAAAATATGTAACATTTTCTTGGTTTTACTCGATTAATATTATCAGCAAGTCTGATATAAGTAAAGAACGACTGCAGTACCATCAGAGTATGAAAAGGCTACTATTTATTTTAGGAAAATAATGAAATTGTTTACAGACTCCGCTTCTCCCCGAATAACCCAACCCTAATGTTTCTTTAATTATGACGTTTTATAGTAAGACATAATTATTTTAGTTTGAATCATGGAAATGATGAAATTATTAGTATACCAAGCCCCCTACCCGAACTACCCGTTCCAGCCCAACCAAAACAAGGCCGATTATATTGTTTCAGGAAATATAGCTCTCTTGATTTGAATTAATTTTATAATAATATAAAACGTATTACTTACGTTACTCTTCTACCAATTTTGGTATGGTTGTTGCAAGCAGTAATTTTTGACACAATTTTCACTGAGGTCGTGTTTACCAAAATCAAACCCCTTAATGATTTTGCAGGGATCCATAAACATATCAAGGTTTATGATGTATGAAAGACCATTATCAGAAATATAGGAAACTTCGTCTCGTAAGTTATTGCAGTTGGATTTGTAGGACATTTTTCCGTTTGCAGGCTCAAAAATCCCCATCTTTTTCCCGATTATTTATAGCTCTTCTTTCCGTACATCCCCTGTTCTTCATGCTTCGACGTCCGCTCAGTGTTCTATAATCTTTTCGCGTAGTGCTTCCTCAGCGAGCAAATTTAATAAATCTCCAGCCGACTTGCGACGGCAATATTTTTCGGCCGAAAACCCTTCCGCTGTACGTAAACTGTTTTGCTTTAATTCCCTCAAAATATTTTCGTTGCCCGTGATTTATGCGAGTTTTGTAGATAAAGTTTTTTGTACAAGCCCTGATCAATCAAGCAGCGCCGGGATTCTATATGATAAAGAATGGGAAATTAAACTGTCAATCTCTCTGTCGTTTTCCAAGTTTTTTTTCCGAACTGATTTTATTTTCAACGCGTTATTAAGCATACGTCGAAATTTAATCGATACTTTTGGAAATATATGTATGAATTAATTATTTTTTGAAGAATAAAATATTGGCTGGCTTTAATCCGGACGACGTTTGACATCGAAAGCCAGTGATTCGTCCTTTTATTTGAGCGCAGTCTGACTTCTTAAGCCACGTGCAAAGTGAATATCAAAAGGTGAAGAATGATTTCTCCCGCGCGACATTTCCTGTCAAAATTTAGTCAAATGACATCTTTTTTCCTAGCCAAAAGTGATATATGAAGAGTAACGTAATATAATTTTAGCATTTAATAATGGAAAGAATGTTCTTCCTCACCAAAAGATGAGAAAGACTAACCTTTTCATTGTTTCTGCGTTTATCAGGGATTTCTCTTTCTTACTGTTTGTAGCTATGTAATATAAAGACATGAGTAACTGATAATATAAAAAGGTACAATTCATTATGTGACTAAAAAAGGTCTTCTCGTTCCTCCACTATATCTGTTTATGCAAGTATTTTTCTCGTATTTTATGTAATTTTATGATGGTAATTTATGAATATTTATGGATATTCATTTATACTTAAATAATCTGAGTTACCAAGTGAACACGAAAAAAGAAATTATTATAAAATTTTTCCGGCATGAGATTATACTTCAAGATTCATTCGAGGTAAAAGTGCTGTAATTTCTACTTACAATTAGAAAAAACCCTCACCTTTCCAGCCACATGCTGAAACAGGGCTTACATGATATCAAATTATGATGTAATATAATTAACAGGGAATAGATATAGCGTATATTGCGTGTCATATAAAAGCAGCAAATTCCCCATCTTTAGCCTTTTATTCTCATATAACTGATGAGTAAAATGTATAACAAATTGGAATAACATTGAAAATTATTGATCGAATCAATTACTTCATGCTTGAAAAATTCAAGCAATTTGTCAATAATAGTTCAAATACTGAGACTTCAGCAATTTACTTATATAATGTAGAATTAACTCGTAAAAAGCTTTAGAAATATATTAAAGTATACGCAGTCAGATGAAATAATTTACTCGAATTTATTGTCTATTAAACAATGTCATTTCTTATTATGGTTTCCTAATTAATTTGGTTGAGTTTCCTTGGTGAACACCTTTATGGGTCACCTTTAACTTTTTTCCTCAGTTTGATATTTAATCTCATTGTTAATCTTATATCTATAATAAACTTTAGATTGCTAGAAATGTTTGATAAAGGAATATCACACCCCTATCAATCACTCTATTTGCATTATGCAGGCTTAAAGATCCCATAAATTTAAACACGTTGCTCAACCGCACCGTTCCCGAAACATGCATTATTCCCTCTAAAATGAAACGGAAAAGAAGGATGAGGAGGTCGATGGCATGTATTAAAAGTTGAACTGTTTTATTCTGGGTACAGTAATTATATCCTCAGGCGAATCGCCCGTGATCGATACAGTCGACTTCTTCTTCCTACATCAGCATTTCTGCAACCTGATCAAAATAAATCTCACACTTTGCTAGTTGGAGTAGATGAGAATTACATTTTAGCTCGATAGATGGAATTATTAACTAGCCTAGTAACCATGACGAATTCATTGGTTCTGAATGAATGCGTATCGAAGTTTACAAAAAAGAATATTTCGCATCTATTATATCAGTTTCAATACATTTGAAATACATAATCAGTATTTCAATACATTTCGATGCTGATATTAGTAAAACACGCAAGTACTGATGCTGCGATATTACTTTAAATGCAATGAATTCGTATGTTAATAAGTGTCATTTCTAGCTCTTTTCTCATTTTTAAGCGTATCATTCCCTTTAGTACAGTGAACTTGGTTCGTCTTCGTTTGATCACCATGCTTTTTTAACGATATTATGAATTTCTTAAGTATGAAACACTTATCACCCTTCAGCATAATTTTACTGATATTTTTCACAATTTTATTCTAGAGATAATGAGGTAGGACTTTGAATTTGTCTTTAATTGTTCGCGAATCCAGGTGGAATCCTTTAAAACTACTGAAATGACTTGAAATTTTTCACAAAAAATGGAATTTTCCAAAAAGTACGAAATTCCCCACAAACGTATGATAACAATTGCTTTTCATGGCATAAAACTCCCTAGATAATTTTTCCCCTCAGATAAAGAAAAAATCACCTTTGAGACCAAACCATTGCTTCTAGGAATGCATATTCATTCAATAAGTGGTTCAATTTGGGCTCGGTACGATTTGGAATGCATGATTCCTGCGTGGCCACAAATGACCTTCCACTGGATAAAAGAACCATTTTCGAGTGTTCCCACGAGCGGTCGCTTTAAACAGCTTTTAATGTACAGGGCCCATGTTCAGAGCGAAGCAATCCACGCGTGCATCCTTGGGGTGCCCTCAGTTATGCGGTAAACGCCATACGAGATCGTAAATATCCCTATATCTACTCTGTGATCTGTCACACGTCCCTCTGTCTCTCTCCCTCATTTCTGTCTCTCTCTGCCCTTTCCGCTCTCCCCGGCTCTCTTCCTCACTCCCAGAGCGCAGAAAAATGGCGCGAAAAAATGGCGCGAACTCGCCATTGTTAGCGAGAGAAAGTTCGGGCTCGGAGGGCGTCAGATGCGGATTGTTTTAATTTTCTGAATTTCGTGTCCCGCCCAAGCGCATCGACCGCAAACGGTTTAAATTGAGGAGAGACCCCATGGGATCATCGATTGACGTGCGTTTCGCAATGAACTTACGTATGCACACTCGAAAAACTCCTCATTATCGACTCTTAAAACAATCGAGGTGCGCGGAGCGAGTTCATTCGATCAAATCTTGCCCCGCCATCCTGTTTCCTACGTTAGTTCTTCCGAGTCCATCCCCTCTCTCTCACACACTCTTTTATCCCCCCCTTTCCCTGCAAACAAAGGCGAATCTAGAAAATTCTCAGAATGTAATGGCTTTTCTCGGGAAAGGAAGGAATATTTCTCGATGGAATTCTTTTAATGTTAAATGAGAGAGGAAAACACGCAGCCGGATTTCCTTAGTTACAACTTTTAGGGAGGGGTAAAAGCTTGTTATTAACTTCGTTTCTTGAGTCACGGTTGCCTTTCTTTAGGTTCTATTAATTTTTGAAAGAAATACCAGTCTCTAGAGTAACATCTACGTTTTATATCCTAATTAATTAAAGGTAGAGGATAATGTTGCTTTCGTTCGGGTTCAGATAGTGTTAAATACGCGTCTTGCACTCTCCTTTTCATTCTAAAAAAAATGCATTCGAAATTTTAACCTTTATCTATCATAATTTCATCGTGTATTCACTTTTGAAATAAATATTGCAGTTCAAATTTTTTTATACTAAAAATAAAACCTTAGTGCCAACGTATCGGTGAGAAAATAATTATGTTTGTAATAATCGTAAAAGAACTGTTTTGTCCATTAATATTTTTGAATGTTCGTTAGACATTCACCTTATATTCGGAATTCGGGCGGAATTCCTCAGAATTTAACCTTTAAAGATAGACATCTTTCAGGATTAAATTCTGAGGAATAAATTCCAATAAGTTTAATTCTAACCAGAGTAACTATGACATTTCCTATGAATGAAGTAATGAATTGCATAAAAGAAATCATTTCTTTATCCATTTTCCATAACATTTGAAAAGGACTCTTAGACTTTTCTTCTTTGTCAACTGTACCCTTCCTGGTTAAGGTCATTGTGACTCCTTTCATTCAATCAAAAAATATTTCAGAAATGCCATTATTCTGGCTTCATCATATAAAAACGTTTGCTGTGTGGATTTCTCAACTTGAATAATATTTCCATTTTTCAACCTTTGCGTTACGCTACCTACGGCAAACTTTAATCGATAATTTACTACAAAAACTCAAAATTGAATGATCTCGTTGTGCTGCACGAATATTCAAAGTTTTCTTCGGTGCCTATTTTCAAACTCCTTCATAATCAGCTTCCTCCTTCCAACAAAATTTCCCAAATATATTTTCCCAATTCCGAGGCACTAGCAATTCTTCTCTGTGATATTCCTCTCTCTCTCCCCTTATTCCCATCCCGTCTCCAGTTACTGTCATCGCCTCCCATCTTCCCAAATTAGTACAACACTTCCGCCTTTTTCACGACCAGTTTTCCTCATTCGATTCCACCTCGTTTTCTAAGAATACTCTCGAGAAATGAGATACGTCGAATGATTTCCTCATAATTTAAGTTTCATACAGAGGCAGAGCTTTTATAAACTTTCGACGAAGGATTTTCTCTCCACCCTATAATTGCTGAGTAATTCTGAGATTTTGAAATAATAATTAGGAAATTTTCATTTATTAATAAGAATATAATATATTTGATTTTCAATATTTGGCCAGAAGTAAAGCTTTCATTTGATCAAACGGCTGTTTAAGTGAATTCGTTTTCATTTCGTTCGCTATATGCTATAACTTTTACATACTTAATTGAATTTGTTTGGAGGTGTAAGCACCCACTTTGGGAAACACTGCTTTGGAATTTATGAATTCATATACATTATTAGTTAAAGTTAATTGAGCTTAAACGTTGATTGATTATAATATTCATTTCTTCCAGATATCGATTTATATGAACGTATACCAATTCAGAATAACTTTATCCTCTTGCTTTAGAATTTATTTAACTTTGATATTTGATATTTGTGAATATCTTTGAATTTGAGGAATGTTTATACACTCATAAAGTTGGCGGAAGTAAGGAAACAAAATAAATGGATCTCCTTAACAGCTAATGAGGAAACGCTCTTACGCTACAAGGCTTTTGATAAAATGGATTTTCCGTTTTACTCACAAAAATATTATTTAAAAAATATTATCGCTAAACTTCATAATGAGCGCTAATTTTGATGGAAAAAACTAAAATATTATAATGATAATAATTTTCTTCTTTAACAATATTCTAATGAATTTTGATTCTCCTAGGAACGGTCACCGCTAACTGCACTGCCTTCCGAATCCTAAAATTTTATTCAAAATCTCATTGTAGCTACATTCTCATTTGCAGTTAATTCATACTTCCCTTTGAAGGCTTATAAGGCATGCTGAGAGCAGAAGTACATGAACTATTTCATGTAAAGTAGGCTTAAAATGAGTTCACAAAGAACATTATGCCTCCCTTCGTAGTGACTAATACATCTTGAAGGGATGGGAAAGGTCCTCACAAAGGGAATAGTGAATCATGGGCACATTCTGGTCTAAAAATGAGCCATCCCGAGCAATAAAAAGAATGGGACGATCCCGGAATTAACTCTTAAGATGGCCTCTCGTACTTCTGCAATGCGGATTTATTTCCCACGGTTATTTAATGACCGCGGAGATAATTTTCAATTTCCTCTCCCTTTGACGTCATTTCCCATTCCTTCTCAATCGCAATTAATTCCTCTAAACACTTCTGTAATCATTTCTCTAATTCCATCGCGTGATTTTACTCGTTCCCCTTAAGAGTGCATTCCATCTTTTGTGAAGAGGGAAAGGAATTCAAGGGAAGGAAGATACTGTAGGCAATTAATATTCTGAGGTTTTTGGAGAATCAAGTCGTATGTTAACACCGGGGAAATAAATTCAGCGAAGAGGAAAGCCTCGATCCGTACTGTTATCCTGCCTTTCTTTGCATTTTCTTTCGCCGGCGATGAGAAAGGAAATCCGCGAAATCCCATACCTTCATCAAAAGATGCCGTCTCAAACAATTTCTTGACTTCTGCTTAGGTAGCGATTTCCCAGTGGTGCTTTTTAGGCTTAAGGACGTCGTCTGAACAGTGTATAAGAACAGCGTTCGTATATTTCAACCTTGCACAAATATTTCAGAAGTGAAAGCTGTCGATACTGTCTAGCGTAGCGCAAGAAGTAGATAAAGATGGAACGGTTAGATTTTATTGTATTATCTCTGTTAATTTATTGTGATATAAATAGCATTGCATTTCAGCAGTTCATTGAATTACCTTTGGAATATTTTGCTGCTCATTATCTACTATCATACCCGCATTACCTAGATGCTAGATAAATTCGTCAAGCTCTTCTTTGAAATGTTAGTGAAACAAATAGATCGTAAATATATGCTCTTACCACTAAATATTGTGAAAATTTTGATCTTTACTTATACATTAAATGATAAACAGTCTGGTTTTCTTTACTACCACTTTCCTATGATAATATGGAACTAATTTTCTGAATATTATACTTAATAAAACATCATCAGAACTCACCCCAGATTTTGGCTAGAAATATCATGATAGTTTCATAATAATTGGTTATCTTATAGAATAATCACCAATGTGTACGAGTATATAATTATCCATCTCATGTCAGTAACTCCCGTAAGAAATACATGGGAGAAATCTTTGGAAATTCATTTCATGCATTTATTATAGATTATAATTTTTTAGGAATCGTTTTGGGAGTCAATGGAGTAATGCTTGTTAAGATTTGTCTGTCCATGGTATCCTTGGTTCGACTCTGGACGACTCAAAAATGCTCTCATAAGAAAGGCACGTAAAGTTCATTTTGATGTATATATAAAGACATATTTTCTTGCAGAATTAAATTATAAATAATGGTCGTACGATATTAATATAAGCACCAAAATAAATGAAGTTGAATAAAGATATTTATTTAAGTCAAGAATTATAATTATGGATTCTAAATTGCGAAAATTTTGACAAAGAAATACGAATTTCCGCGAGATTTTGCGGTTGTAAATAACCAGTCCACTCGACGACCAATGCAATTGCTGAATCCGAGCTTATGTATTCTTAGAATATATTTATAGAAAAATCCATGTTACATTGGCCGAAATGGTATAGTTAGTAAAGAGGAATAGATGCTAAAGTAAGTTGGTTCTAGGATTGATTTTTTAAGGTCTTTGATGAAAAGGAGTGCCTCAAAATGAGAACCACCTGCCATACGCCCAAAGGGTTGCGTATGTAATAACACGGATAATTGAATATGATAAAAGTATCCATTAAGTAATTTAATAAGTAGGGGAGAGGGATTGCTTTGTTGAAATAAACAAGCGGTGGAAATGCGTGATTTACGAAGAAATTGGACGAAATAAGAACTAATGTAAACGTTATGCATTTCAGAGTACGAAATATATGAAAGTTATTTCGAATACCTATATATTTTTGCGCCATTAACATAAACAACCGTGAAACAAAGCAAATAACTGCTTTATTAAGACAAGTAATGGAAACAGCTTCTGATCGAACCTGAAAATTAATTTTCCAGAAAAAATTTTTTTCCGTAAACAGGATTCGAACCACTGAGAATAAACTTTTGGACAAATTTTTGGAATTGTTGGAATCTTTGGGTATTGGAACCAGCCACGCTAACCACTCGGCCATTTTGATGATGCGGAAGGAGTAGGTTATAATTTAACAAAAAGGTGGGATGAGTAGAATGCCAGGTAATGACACAGAATATGACAGACACATTTAAATTAATCCTTGACATTTTTACGGGGTATTTTGACATGCATGGGATGTATGCGATACCAGTAGTGCACTCTTCTATAAATTAAATTAATTTCAGTTATTTTTGACGGAGTAATTAATTATTAATAAGTGAATTCGCGTACGAGTATGATGTTACAATAATAAAAAGAAGGAATATAAACTGTTGTTTTAAGTCTATTAATATCCACTGAAACAGAGGCTATTTTTGAGAAACTATATCTATAGTCTACTGGAAGTAAGAACTACTGTGTGTTGTTTTCCGGTGATGTATCCCCATTTAGGGATCTTTGCGGACAAGCTCAAGGATTTCTGCTACACGTCAGTTATACGAACGTTCTATAAGCGGTGCAATAAATGATGAAGAGAAAATTATATTCTGTAGGAGATATAATAATAAGAATAATAATAATGATAACGCAAGCTTGCAGTTTATTTAATTGAAATTAACTTTTTAATGGAAACTAACTCTGGGTTACAGTAATGTTTACTTTGATTCCCCAACAAATTTACGCATTTTAATACTGTATCACGAGTTTTAAAATCCGCGAGATGTTTGAAGTTCAAATTAGAACCACTTTGTGCACGATTCATTAATTGATTTTTACGATACTCTCCGAGAATCTCATTATGCTAAACTAGCTCTTTTTAACCGAATAATAGCAGCTGCTAAAGAGATCAAAGAGAGCGCATTCATAGGAGACGTATAACTTCGGAAAGCTTGTTATTGTTTGTTCATCCTATTGAGAGATTATCTTTGAAATTAAAATTAATAATCCACTTTGAATACATGTATGCATCTCTAAAGTGCTGCTCGATTCATGTTCTACAATACGGATTGTTTTCCTCGGAACTTAACCCTCAGGATTAAGCTCACACCCTATTTATTCAGATACAATTTATACGGCTAACTTTTTTGAAGTTTTTAAATTTTTTAGCCTACACTTGTTATGTCTTCATGAAATTAGAATGTCCGTAAAAATATAATAGAAATATCTTAGCTGCGTGTGCTATCCGTCCGAAATTTGTCTACTTACTTTATATGTAAAAAGGTGCATCTTTAAAACTTTAAAGTTCCTATGCCAATTTAGAAATGACGATGTGAAATATATGAACCAATTACATATATCAGTGCACAAGTTAAATGGAAGATTACTCCAATCCTTTAAATTACGTGAAAAGCAGGCATAGATATTTTCTCTCCTCATAATTATCGGGATTCCTTCAAATACCACAAGAATAAGCATTTTCTTTTATAGATAACTTCATTTATCTACTTAATGCAAGAGGAAATTTTTCCAGCTGAGGATATACACATTTCAAACTTTTGTTTGGTTTTCCGCTCAAATTCCTCCCAGAAAATGTTTGAAATGAATTAATAAATAACGACCTTTCTTTCTCCTTTCCTTTTTGGAAGCCATTTTATTTGGTCTCGTGGGATCTTCGAGTAATTAATCTCTTCTGAGTCATCTTTAATGCCAACTTTGCCCGGTATTTCTTATCAGTCGCTTGAACGCGACGTTACAAATTAATCGAAAGGGAACTGAATAACGACCGAGGTGGGACACAAGCAAGTCTCTAGCCTTTCCATTCAAAAACCGAAAATCACTGAATGACTTATTTGAAATATAACTATTGGAAAACTTTTGATTTTAACTACGAAGAAATTTACTTCAGATCCATGATTATTTAACTTGTTTATGCTTCTGCAAGCCATTTTGCATTGTTGTCGCCACAAAATGATAAATTATATGTGTTATATATTATATCTATAACTAATAATATACTAAGTGAATTATTGTTATTGCCTTTATGAAATACTGTGACATTCAACACCTTCGAAAATACATAGCTTTTTAGCATGTTAAATTTTACCTCAATTCAAGGAGTGCCAAAAATCTTACATTTAGCCGTGCTTATTGATAGTAAAGAAATGTTTAGGGCAATATTTTATCAACAAATGTTGATCAAATATCTTCACATGACTATGTTCATCATTAAGAAAATTGTATAGTATTTAATCAGTAAGATCCAATACCTAAAACTACTCTTAAAAGATTATAATTTAGAAATAATTTTTTTCCGTACCATTAAAATCGCATAAATTAGAACCTTGAATAGACAATCAGAGTATGCTACATTCCTTAGTTAAATAATCTTTTCTTATTCTTAGGATTAAGAAATATTATGTGCATAAATTAAATTATAAATATATATATAATAAATCACGGAATTAGATTATAAAGATGATTTAATCGATTTTTCATGATTTGGTTTCCTTCGAATTGAATTGACTCATCCAGGAACTGGAAGAATAATTTTCTTATGTTAGTACAGCTTCAAAATTCACTGAAATTACAT
The DNA here is from genome assembly GCA_036926295.1 of Pachydiplax longipennis. NCBI lineage: Eukaryota > Metazoa > Arthropoda > Insecta > Odonata > Libellulidae > Pachydiplax > Pachydiplax longipennis. The sequence goes on from JAVFKF010000012.1 coordinate 28,717,206, forward strand.
AATTACGCATGCGGAAACGTGATGTAGGAAACCAGTAAGAGGTGAAAGAGCCGTGAACTAAACGCGTAACTCCATAAACTAAGCAAATTATGGCTATCACACTGTTTGCACGAGATTTTCACGGCTTAAGTAAGAGTATCTCTTACCGTTGAACAGCGAAAGCACGGTCTGCGCGGCTTACCGCACATTTAGAAAGTTAAATACACTCGGAATTTCCTTTTAAGACGATTCATGTGTCTTTAAAACTGCGAATGAAAATGTAGAAACTGCACAAAAGGCACGAAATTCACTAGAGAGAAAGCATCTTGTGGAGGTTTGTGAAAACGTGGAATCTGGAAAAAAATTCGTTCATAATTTCAATCCAAAGTATAAGAAATAATGATGTCAGAGCATCATTAGTCTATATAAAAATAATTAATTTAACTCCCTCCTTATCCGTGTTAATTAAGATTTCCCTTTAATCTGTGAGGCGATCTAATACGTTCTCTTACTATCTCGACTAGAAATATGATCGCTAACTTCCTGTAATCTTGAATTTTCATTTGAGCATAAAATTGTGCATTATTAGAGTTACTTTGATTTCAGGTAAATTATAACTAAAGAAATATATGTTTTACTTTTTAGATAGATGTATCTTAGATAGAGATATTTTATAGGCAATACATTTTTCTTTGAACTCATTAATTATGCGAGCATATATACTCTTATGACAATGTGCAGACCTCAGGGACTAATATATTTGCGATGCATCAACACACGAATATTTGAAAAAACTCCATTTTATTTGCTCAAAAAAATAACTCTGGAAAGTTGTGAAATCAAGCTCTTTGAGGAATCATTTAAATAAAAATATTATCCGATCAGTTACGCGGTTTTACAGAATTTAATCTAAATTTAATATTAATCAGTAGAATTTAATTTCGTCCAGTAATATGTAATCATATTTACATGCACACTTTGTATTTATATAGTTGCAATATTTTGCTGTAGTGACGATCGCTTAATTGTCTAAAAACTCTAAAATATGAATGTAGACACCACGATTTATTCAAACGTGTATACTATGGTATGATCAGACTCCGCAAACTACTGCGCCATCTGCCAACTACTGAAGTGAAGCTAATGCCCAAAGCGCCATGATTATCTAATGCTAGCAAGTTGAGATGCACTTCTGATGTTTACTATGTTTGAGGACCCCACATAACTTCCAACTTTGAATTTCGAATTCATCCAAATACTGCTGCTTAACTAGGGTCTGTAGACACTAAGAAGGTTTCAATTAATATTTAAGTAACTAGTTTCGATTCACAAAGAGTTGAATTTTATTTCTATGGCATTTCATTATTACTGTAAACAAATTTGTTTCCATTAGTTCTTCTTTTCATGTCATGCTTTATTTGCATGCAATAGCTTTATTTTCCTCAATTAATGAAATTTAATTTGGCTTACCTTTTTAAAAGAAATCGTTCTAAAGCTCGAATATTTGGATAAGTTGCTTATTCGGGGAATTTCTATATTCTGTGTTCATATTCACTAGAGATGTTAAGGGTCATTCAATCGAAACTTATTAATCCCGCAATTTTCCAGAGCTATAAAAATAAATAATGTTACCGCCTAATGGCAAGATAACGAGCGTCCAATGAGATAGTGCCAGCGGCGATGGAAGAAAAGAAATACTTATTTTATACCGCTGAATCGTGGGCACCAATAAAAAAATTTATTTCATAATTACTGTGAAAATTTCGATATCCTTTTTCATAGATTAAAGAATTCCTTTTATATCCTAAACTTAATTTGAATACGATAAAATGACTCGGAAAATAAAGTGAGTTTACAATGTAATAGATGAAATACAATGAGAATGTTAATGGATTATTTCAAACTTTGTGTGTTCCGCCTATATCAGACAAGTTAGTAGATTACAAAAACAGGTGGAATAGGTTTACTACGAGCATCCATGGAAAGATATCCAAAGCGGGTATTAGAGTTTAAGCCATTCGGTAGAAGTGTCGGAAGACCAAGTATAGTTAAAATAGTCAAGACTAAGTAAGACCAAGATAGTTAAGAGAAGCTGGAACAGGCTTAAAGCCTAAACCAGGAAAAAAAAGATTTTCGAAGTTAATATAGCATGCTTTTATGTTAAGACCTACCCGCTGGGAAGGGCTTCCTTACATATAACAAACTCTTTTATGAAAAAAAAACGGAGAATGTAACTAAATCTTAGCTGCAGTTAGTAACAAGTAAACGTCAACACACTTTGTCTTTTAATATATATATATATATATATATATATATATATATATATATATATATATATATATATATATATATATATATATATATATATATATATATATATATATATATCATTCTAGTTACTAATTGTCAGATGTAATTTAAGATTCCTGTCCCTCGTACCGCGTTAGCCTTCAACAACCTACCATTCTTGATTATCCAAATAACATAAAATAAGTATTAAACATCAAAAACCACTAGTCATATCATATCATTTGCGTACACCACTTATTATTATTCCGATAATTATATTCATATCGTAAATAATTTTCGGATTCGTGAAAGACGGCTGACTACGCGATCCTCAGCACCAAAGCAGGCAAGCTAATCGAAAGCGTAATTCTATCCTGCATCTTATGCAACCAAATGGACACCGGCATTCCTCCGACCCCACCTAAGCTAATGGCATTTAGGTAACGATCAGCTCGCGCTCAAACGGTCTTCCCTACGCGAAGTTACCGCATCCGCCCCAACGCCCTCTGAGGGGCAGAATCTGTTCGGGTAGATTGAGCGCAAATGGGAAGATCTCGACTTGCCTAAAGCAGCCGCTGGTTTGCCCAACAACATCGCGGGAAGACAACCCCTTCAGCACGTTCCTCGAGTTAAACTTGAGCCAAAGTCGCCGGCTTTTGATATGAAATCGATTCATCCGAATTCTCTCAACGCTCCGGCGAGGGTTCCGTAATGGTTTTTATATTCCAAGTGGCCTGCGAGTCTGGGTTTTATTCTCCCTCCCAAATTTATACATCCCTTGCTTTCGAACTGCTACCCCGGCGTCGGTTTTATTTCGCAGACTCGCTTTAAGAATGCGAAGGTAATCAAATTGATACATGAAGGCACTGCCTCTTCGTAAACTTCTCTCTACTTTCGGGATGAGCGTGTAACATAGCTTGGAAAAGGATATGCCTTGTTTTCCACGGTTTTCCCTAAAATAACACGCTTGTGATGAAGAACCGGCAAAACGCAATTAGTTCAGGCTTAATTGAGCGAAATTTAGTATTAACGTGAAGTTCCTTTTTATTTTTACTAATTAAAGTTTTATTGTGAATACAACTAGTTAAAACTGTTTTGGCACGTTCAGCCATGTTCAGGTGGCCCGAGTATGTCCGAACGTGCCAAAAACGTTCCTGTTAATTGATTTAAATTTGTGAAAGTGTATCCGTTTGATCTGTTTATATTTCATATTATATCTATTATATTTTACGTTTATTTTTGGAAATAAAAATAACCTTCATGTTAAAGAACTGGCCGTTTTCACGAATTATTCGGAGAAATAATTAGATATTTTTACATAAATGTATATGTGAAATGAGTGTGTTATACGTTTTACGTACACATACGTATTGATTATCAATCCGAGGCATGATTGGTCACAGGATATCATTTTTCTCGCAATTCCATTCATTATTTAATCATATCAAAGTTCAAAACTTTTTATCATTCTCCTCTCAACCTGTTCTCCGTCTTGGAGCTCATCCCTTTAAAATCTCCCATTCCTTCGCATTTAGTCTTCAGGAGTATAATCCATCATCGTAGGCCGAACTTCGTGGAGCGACATTGTAAAGAAATGAAGACCAACTTAATAATTTCCACAATCTTTTTACTAAGGCGACTGCAATAAAGCCATCATTAGGTCAGCATCACCTGATAATGGTGCTGTAGCCGAAACCGGCCGTGAATGAAATATAAATTGTAAAGCTGTCTTTTTACTTATCTTTATAGTCTTCCGAAGATTTAGACCCCTGTGTGCTTCCAATTAGTTTTTCTTACATTTTTATCTAAGTTCATTTATTACCTCTCCTTATTAATATTCAAGGGTCTTTTCCATCATTTCTTACCCGGTAGGCCTATTCTATTTTAATCATTCTTTTTCAAAACCATATCTTCATTGCTTCCAATGTTCTCTTTTCTGATAACTTTAAAATTATTGAGAGTATGCTTAATCTGGCATGCCTCCGTCTTAAATGCTTAGAATGATTACATAATTGTGTCTTAAAATTTAATAAATAAATGAAAGTTCCGCTTAGGATTTTCCCGTAGAAAATGCGACAGTTTAGACAACCGATTATTTGTCCTAATAGGGTATTTTCATGTCGTGTATGATTGTATACATTATTAGGGAGACAGATATTTCAAATTTGAATACGTCAGATATAAACTAATTCGGGATGAATATGTTTTAGCTCTTTCAATTTCCAAATTTCTCTGATATCAAACGTTCCAATATTCATCATAATATTGAGCATTTAATGACCAAATATCCTCTCAGTAGGAAGTGTCACATTTCCCGCAATAATTTTTCGTTCTCGTTTTTGTTTGGAGGTAAAATAACAGCGGACAGCATTCTATTTATGAAAAAAGAGAAGTTTTGTGAAGCTGTATAAACGTGTATCGCATGTAAAAAAAAATAACGACCGCTTTATAACACAATGGTCGCGGATGTATCGGGCAGTTTTCATGCATCGAATTTCATCAAATTAGATTAACGTTTACAAATAATACTTTGTACGAATTTCACAACTTTCGTCATAAATATAACAGAATAAATTATCCATACAGCCACACTTTCGCGTTTTTGCTCGAACACCTCTCATGTTTTTGCTTCAAGAAATAGTTCGCCTACTTTTATTTTTTTCCACACCAACAAGGACGTCAAATTTGTTTGAATAAATTTACATGTCATTTCGTAGGGAAATTAAATCAGGCCTTTGTGATAGAATTTAGAGCACATTTTTATCCAATGGTTATACCGTTCATTTGTCCATTTTAATCAAATGGTTATACCATTCATTTATTCATTTATCCACTGGTTATACATTTATTTTTTCATTTATCCGATGGTTATACCAATGGTTATTCATTTATTCATTTTAATCCAATGGTTATACTATTAATTTCTTCACTTATTCAATGGTTACACCAATTTTTATTCATTTATTCATTTTAATCTAATAGTTATACTATTAATTTCTTCATTTATCCGATGGTTATACCATTCGCTCTTTGAGTAAGGAGTATTTCAACGGAGTGCATTTCGTTGAGATTAAAGTCTCCATTTCGAATATTCCCGTACGTAGTAAAAAATTTAAAATCTGAAAGGTGATCTATTCCTATGACCTATATCATTCATCTATTCTCTTTGTTTGTTTAGATATTCGAGGTGCTGCATTCGGCTGGCATATCATGTCTCTCGCCAACAACTCCGTTTTCTATCTCCTTTTTTTTCGATTCCATTCGACGGAATAGCTTCTTATCGTATACCTTCACGCTCCGTCTGTCAACACCCTTTCCAATCGTTACACTCTGTCATCTCCATTCCGGAAGAGCTAAAAAGCTAGGCGAAGTATTCATTTCAGGAAACTTCGCTACCTTCCCGGAAGTATTAAAAAGAGCTTCCTTCCCACTGAAAAGATCCAATCGTTACTCTTCCTACATCGATATATTTCTTGGAAATACCTTTCAATGCTACTTTTCCTTGAGAACAAAATTTTAGTAATTCTAACAAGTAACTTTAAGATTGTTCGCGAACTGAAACCATTGCCACTTCCATTTGCATAATCAATTTAATAAATTCATGAGGTTTTGTACGGCAACTGTTGAACACAGACGCCCGAAAGATTATACCCAGGTCTTCAGGAAGTCATTTTAAGCCCTTATTTTCATCTTTTCGTTTTCAATTTCCCAAGATCACTTTTCACTTGCCGTAACAGTTAAATTTCATTATTATATTTTCTTTCCTCTTCGCTATAATTTTTCCTATAGCAGAAAATTCAAAGTATATTAATCAGCGTATAATTAAAAATATTAATTCTAAGAGCATTAACTAGTGACTCTTTCTGTAATAGAGAGCTGTAAGATTATCTTACAAACTACTGTTACAAAGCTATGAATTCACTTGCTTAATTTTATCTACCACATTCAGATTTTAACATCACGACTATCACTAAAACCACCACGATCGCATTACATCTGCTGGCGATCCTCAAACTTCTTCATTTGCATTCTTATTAAATCTACATCAAGATGGGAACGATGTGGAAATTCATTCCAAAGAATTATAAGTCTTTGTAAAATAGACTTGTAGAATAGATATCATAGGTATTTCATTTCAGAAACACTTAACTACAAAATCTTTCTTAGACCGGTCATGTCTCAGTCGTTATCTACTGTAACCGTAAGTGCCTTTCGAAGTGTTACGTATTATAAAGTCTTGTTAACATGACATTTTTTCATTTCTTAGCATCATATTAAGTTCAATATTTTAAGAAAAGTCAGAGAAGGACTCCATTTTGAAATATTCCTTTGTGATCTAACAGTTAAGATACGCACCAGGAATAGAAGCTGACGAAAATTAAGTTATATCACACCCCCTGAAGTTCTTTCAAAGCAAACTTCTGACTAGTATTTTTAAAAGTACTAAGGCTATTTCACAAACATAGGCACCACCGGGAATACGTACCAAAGTTGAACGCCCTGTCCACTTAGCTATCCGGGGACCAGTAAACTTCTGATTCTGATATCTGTACAACATATTTTTTTCCAAGTGGTAAAGAGTAGGACGTCTTCATGAAATTATCCCACGTATCATTAGTGATTTTCCGTCCATGGACATTCATTTACTGAAATGCAGACTGAAATAATATGATAAAATAAAATAGCAGTCTCTTTTCTTTAGTGAAACAAAAGTTTTGCTCCGAAAAAGTAGAGCTCTAATTCCTAGGACATAAAAATGCAAATGGAACCCCATGAAAACTGACTGGGAAAGTAAAATGACAAAGAGTGAAAAACATACACGAAAAATTCTGCATGTTGGAAATGCAAATAGTCGAGCTTTGGTAAGGTTTTCGAGGAAACATTTATGATTTCCTCCGTCTGATTAACGCTTGCGGATCATTCCCAATAAGCCTCGATGACCACACCGATTCCACACCGCGGTTTTGCGACCTTCTCCGGCCGTCTGCACTTCAAAAACCTCTCCATTCCCGCATTATACAAAAGAATATTACTAGCGCACATATTCAAAAGTCATGTTCAACTTGGGTCGGACATGGTAACGATTCGTGTCCGAGCGGTGCAATGGAAAACTCATTAATACGAAGGTCTGCATTTGGTAGATCAGGTCACCGCTAGGGATCGCCGACTCATTCATAAATTTCCTCCGAAAAAATATCCGATGGACCTTCGGAGGGAAGAGCTGAGGGAGGCAGATTGGAATGCGTTAACGACGCGATAGGTTCGCACACCCACTATTCGACATTTTTCGAACCCGCATATTCGCATAACCGAGATGCAAATTTCCTCACCGCCATGTTTTCTCTCCCGTTCGTTCGCCGCGTTCCTTTTGTTTTTTGCGCTTTTTTTCCGCGGCCTGCAATATTTCCGAAGAATGATAGCTGCGCTAGGAATGTCGGAATTATTTTGACGGACGGGAACGGAGAGTAACCGAAATCGGATCTACAAACAGAGTCTTTTCGCGCATTAATTAGAAGAATTAATCGAGGAACTCGTTTGGAACAAAATGGAGGACCTCTGTTGCCAATGATTAAGTAGGTTTTTTGCTTTCGCTCCGCTAATGGTATGCCTTTTTTTCGATGGCGAGGAAACCTACGGAGCGGCATTAAATAATTAGATTTTTTGGGGTGTGGGGCACTCGGATTCGGAAACGTGTTTGATTTCAAAAGGTTTCAGGGTCGGAGAAGTGGGCGTTTCTCTAAACATTTTCTGATTAAATACATTATCGCGACGCTAATGTATAACTTCTGCACATGGACACTATTTGAGTGATACGAAATCAATGGAAATGAAATATCTTAATTAGAGATATTTTGGTTGTTTTACTGTAATGGAACAGTTAAAATAATTGAAAATCTCGGTCTTTCCGTTTTGCTTTCTGAATGAGGGATTTAAAAAAGACATTTACTATATGTGGAATTTTATCATCGAAATTTTGACAAAGGAAGAATACCTCCTGCTCTAAATCTTATACAGAGATCAAAGACAAAGGAATTTCTGTTAACTTTCTTGTAGAAATTTTTACGAATTAATTCCGCAGGAATTCGTTTTTATAAATGGGTGCGTTTGACCTACGATATTGCTCTCTGTAAGCTAAATTGATGTCTTTATTCTCAATTCGGCGAATGTACACTTTTTCGTATTTTACTTTCATTTTATTCATTTTTGATATCAACTTCTGTAATAAGAGATAAAATTATTTTATCTTTACGATTTTTTCTCAGACAGTAAGTCAACAGTTTTTTCTTGCACCTTGATAATTTTCATCCACCACTTATTTTTGTGACGGTCCTCAATTGTTTTAGGTTTAAATATATAAAATAATATTTCCTATGAATTTTTAATTTATTTTATCCATGTAAATTCTCAAAGAAAAGTATTATTTTCATTGAATTAATTTTCACCTATTTCTATTTTCATATGACATCAAATAAAATGAATTCTTGTATTTTTGAATCAATAGCCTGTACTGCAGCTGTTAAGTAACAGTGAAATTTGCAAATTCATGTTTTCTTTAATGAATAATTTGATGTTGAGGAATTTCATGCAGAATTAATGCAATGAAAACGTTTCTTATTTCAGATACAACCTCTTGGAGGAGGGATTAGGTGATGAGATGATGGAAGACATTTCTCAGGATTCGATGAAAGGAGCTGGTGAGTAAACAAAATTTCAGCTGCATAAACTTCTCTCTTCGTGCGTTCATTAATCCATTGAATTGGAAGTTCCAGGAGACTCAATTTAAAAGCGAGAGACTTACTAATGCGGAGAAGAGGGTTCCAAAATAGTTGACACAACGTCACAATGTACTTCGGGAAACATTTCTCAAGTCCTCAGAAATCGCTGGTTTCCGAACCAACATCAGTTCAACGTTGAATTTCAAAGCAGATTGAGTACCTCAGTGCTCAGAAATCATGAATGACTTTTTTTATTCAAGATAAAGTTGTATTGCTTAATTCGACGGTGGATGTATTGATTTTAATTTCTTAATGCTTCAGAATATCACTCCGGATACCATCAGTATCGTGTTTTAAATAGAATCTTACGATAAAAATACCAATTGTACCCAATTGAAACTGTCTAAACATTACTAATTGATTGATAGGTCATAATATGTGCAAGAATAAATCACAAATCTTTTATGAGGAATGAATAAGAATCTTCTTTAAGTTATAGAAAATTTCAAATTATATCAGGCTTTACACTATAAAAACTAGGAAGGTTATTTAGAGGTAGCTCTCGATGTGTGGAAACGTTAAATTAACGTAGAAAATTATTTTCTATGTCTGAATTTAACTTCTTTCTTTGTCAGTCAATTAAATTACCGTCGGAATAGGAATTTTGCATAAGATCTTTTATGAAAAGATAACCATCCAGAAATGTTTTTGTCAATCTGTAATGCCGTGGATAATTCCAGAAACAGCGCGGGAATCGTCCTTCCTTTGATTTTACGAGTCGCGTAACGAGAATAAAAAGTAAGTCACTTCACTTGAAATTACTTTCCTCTCATTTATCATCCGAATACAAAGAACTGGAATAGATTTCGTACGACAGTTAATAGAAGCATCCTTAACTTTGAAACATTCATTGGTTACCGATCAATTCGAGAGATGTATAAAGGTTGATATTGAATAGAAAAAGGCCAATATTTTACGGCAATGGCTTCTGGAGCGTCTCCTTTTTAAAGATAACGGCTTTAAAATGGGTCATGGATTTTTGTGTAAACCCTTCGGTGCTGGAGAGAAGTCCTTTTATTGACAAAGGAACCTCTGTGCATTCATAAAAATTACATAGATAAGCTGAGGGAGGAGAAGGGTGGAAAAATCACGTGATGACGAGGGTGGGGGTCATGTCCTCACGAATACTTCCCATTGGCCAAGAACGATTTGCGAGCAAGAGGCCGTAAAGTCAACTCGTGCAATGCTACCATCTCAGCTCTGACAATAAGTACTGCAGTAAACCATTCCTTTTACGTACACTATCTGGAATCGTCGCAAGCTTAAATTAAAGGTAAAAGAGATGGTCTTGATCTATCTTACAAATCAGGAGAGGAATCAGAGCAGGAAGACTATCCTGAATTTGAGTACGGGATTCCATTTAAAGATAAATCCTTAACCCAATTCTCTCTTTTCACGTAGCTGTCGATATCTGTTATTCAGTATTTTTTTACGGAAAAGGCTTACCAAAATAGATCTAAGAACAAACGAAAGTTGAAATAGTTCGAATATGTTTCAAAAATCGACTCCTAATAACTTCTGTTTTCTTTGTGAATCGTCCTCAATTTTTTCGTGGAAATTTATGTTCTTACTTAAGAAATGTGAAAAAAATGATCATATAAATTCTAAGCTTAACTTACGGGACAAATTATGATCATACATTTCTAAAAACGAACTCTTCATACGTGGCCGATACGTTTTAGTCTCTTTCCAGATAAAAAATAAAATACGTTTCCGGAAGATATGATTGAGGTTATGCTGTCTTGCTTCATTAGACGATCAAAAACCTCGATAAATGCCGGGGACTTGGATATTAAGATCAAAGTATAATTATTCCGGAAGAATTCATATCAATAAGAAGATTATGATCATAAGGAACACATGAGGTAGCGTGAGATTAGTAAAATGTCAAAGTACACACACCTGTCACTTGCCGAAGTAAATCTAATAGCGCCATCGAAAACGTAGAATAAAGAAATGCATTTGGAATACGCATTTCTGTAGCTTTTACTGTGACTTTTTATACTTATTTGCTTCCCTTGTAAAGCCTCGCAGTTTTGAGTGTATTCCGCTCCAAATATTTTATATGGTAAATCCTTATTTAACTATCAACAATAATGACATCAGAGGCGTTATCTAGTAAAATTTATTCAGAAAATATTAGTGCCTCATTAAATTTAAACGTAACTATGTCATTACTTCATAATTCACCAGGAAAGACTACTTCATGTTCATGAGATGACACGGACCTCTTCGTTAAAAATATTTGTTCTCTGTCTGAAGCTTTTGTTCGGTATCCTACTTTAGTTTCCAAGACAACTACTCCTTTGTACCTATCTTGAGACTTCAATACAAGCCTTTGATGGGGCATATTAAAAACGCATAAAGCTGTCCTGCGTAACATATTCCTCGTAGATAATGAAGGCTTCATGAAGCTATGAGAAGATAAATAACGTGAGGCGAATTATTAAACACAATTTGACTCCCAAAACGTCCTCTTCTCCTCAGACTTTCATTTCAGTAAATGCGTAAAGCACAACGGCGAAACTCGGACGGATTTTTAAAAAGCTTAAATCGAAAGAAAAATTCGTATTTTCGACATTAAACGAGGCATCTGCATTAATGTAACTTTTCCCTCACTTTATTTAGAGACGTGACAGCACTCAAGCAAGAGAAGCTTCAACGTAAATGAAGCACTTTTATTTCGGAGTCTCAATTCAGTCAGCCGATGCGACACACGAAAAGTGTACAAAGGATAAATGTCTTAAGATCTTGAAAAATCATGCACGTACAAATTCTGGTCAAATAAAATGAAATCGATGTCTCCCTAACGAATAATACAGACTCGGAGAACAAAATAGTCAGAATTTTTATTTCAAGGACTGGAGAAACAAGCTGGGATTTGACTTCAGTCGATGATTAAAAGGCAAAATATTATTCCAGCATTTTTTCATGTGATTTCACCATCGCTCTTTCTCTCTTGTTAGTGCTCTGTGTAATATAACCTTGAAAGAACGTTATAATCCGCAGTCGCTGGGATCCAGTTTTGGCTCCATAATCCTTGTTTCGTTTTATTCAGTATAAGCTACCTGAGGAAAAGTATTATTTACAGCATTGCTTTAAGGGATGCATGGATATCTCTCAGAAAATTCACTTGCAATATTGGTCATTTCAGCTAATATCACATGAATAAGAACTCTTTAACAGTTCGCATTCCCATCGTGTTTTATTTTACGCAATATAAACTAGGAATGCTCGCAGCATTCGAAAGGCTAATATTTATGCTGACATTCCAAATGGCATTCCAAATTAATTAAAAAAATATAGAATCGCGTCAGCTTAAATCATCAAAAATACATCAAAATTCAATAAATGTCAATTATTCTATGTAGTTTGGCAATTTGGTTCCGATACAATTTTAGATATCTATATATGAAAGATTTCCAATGAGTACAAACAAATTGTACTATAATAATTCTATGTATGTACAACAATCTGTTTTCACTATTTGAAAGCCTTTCTAAGATTTATATAATATTTCATATATATAAATATATGATTTCATACATATTTGTATATAATTTTATAATATATAATCTACTTTATACATACATTTTTACAATAATGAAGGCTTAACTTCGTCTACAATAAAAATTCATCAGCAGGACGTTGGAGGGGAAAAAATTAAAGAAAGCGCTACTTAATCACATCGCTTCGAACCCTTAAGTTGAGTGCATCTTTTACTTGATTTCTCCTACAACAGATCGCGCCATTAAATAAAACGGCACTAGTCACAACGACTTCTCCAAGCCCCTCATCAAAATGGAACTCGTTAAAAACAGCATGAAACATGCTTCGCTCCTCGATTACCCGCTCACCTTAGAACACACTGACCTTCTCCTCTTCATTCTTCCATCAACGAAACATAAAGCCCTTTCGCCCTTTCCTTCCTGCCAAACCCCCACTAAAAATTTTACGCCCTCCCTTTCCTCTCTCGTCTACATCTCCTCAAACCTTGCGCGGTCGACGTAATCTACACTTGGATATCAAGATAGTGGCTTCAAACCTCTCTTTCTTTCTTCACTCCCTGATTGTTCAAAAATTAACTCGAGCTCCTCTCCGTAGAAAGAGAGGGTTTGTCGGAGAATAATTAAATTTCGCTGTTTTGAATTTATTTTAACGCCGGAGCTCGGGGAATTGTTAGCACGGAATTAACGCGTGGGTTTCGAAAGAGCGCACGTTATGGGGATCGGCACGGGTAATTGCTCTACGCACTGGACTTCTGGGAGGGATTCAGTTTTCTTATTTGAGAAGGAATCGGCATTACATTAAAATAAAGGAGCAGCTTAAAATGAAAGTTTTTATTAATTAATACCACTTCATTTTCCTTTGTCATTTTTTGTAACCGCAAGTTACTCTTTTAACGACTTTGATCAGTTTTTCTTGGAAAAGTATACATCATGGAACGACTTTTTTTGGAGATAGATACAATTAAGCCCGTTAATAAGGAATAATTTTTTTATGCAAATACACCACAACAAAAACAAACAGACGACCCGGGTTTCGATGTATTGTAACATCTTCAGTTGGTGCAATGCATCGAAACCAGGGTGATGTGTTCGAATTTTTTTGGTGTATTTGTATGAATAAATTTATTCTTTGTCAGCTTCTTCCTGTTGTCATGGAATACCACCAGGCTCACACAATCGATTTTTGTAACAAATAAGATTATTCCTACATCTAAACCGCTATAATATAAATTTAAAAGAAAGAGATTCCTTAAAATAAGTGTACAGAAGGAAACTACTTTGCGGGTTCATGAACATAAGATTATACTAAGAGAAAATATACATCACAGGGGGAAAGAAGAGGAGGATGAAAAAACTACGAAACATACAGATAGTTAACTAATTTTTTAAAGACAAAGCAGCTCAAGGCAAATCCAAAAGGCAAACGAGCAATACAAATACACTACGGTAAAGATAAAAAAGCTAGATATGTTTGCAGAGAAAAAATAAAAATAGGATAAAATAAAAGGCACAAAACAAGGAAAAGAGAGATAAGGGTGATAATCCACAAAATGTTGTTTGGGAGGGTTCTTTTCTAAATGAACTTTTTTACTTCCATATTTTGATTAGAAGCTGCAAAAATCGTAATTTAGCCTGAAAATTTCTTTGTTACACACAGTTGAAAATAAATGAGACAGAAATTGTACTTTCCTTAAAATCACAATACAAATTATCATCGTAGAAGAGCTGTTATTACGAGTTACCGACAATACGTGCAAAATAATACCTGACAGTGATCTTTACGTTGATATCAAGTCTATATTATGCCTTTAAATACAAGAAATAATTGATTAGTATCCAGAATCTTTCCCCATATTTCTCTATCCTCCTTACGCAAAGGCAACAAAATTATGGAAGTAGATATTCGGATTTGTGTTGGGCACAGTAATATTTTCTTTTATTTTATGGCTTTCTGCTTTTGTCATACGAATGTCAACGACTCGTCGCGTAGCAACCTAAGATCCGCTTCTGTATCAATCCTTTCATTTCAGATGAAATATTTTTAGTATCGTAACCATTATCTTTCCTAGTCTGCTGCTGAGTATTTTACTGCATTGATATCTGAAAACTTCTCGTCATGAAAATTGGTTCATTTTTTTAAATAAATGTACGATGTAACGATGATGTTCAGATGATTTTTCTCCTTTTTCAAAGTTTGAATAAAGTATTTTTCCATTCATTTATTATTACGTGAATACTTCGTTTATTTTTGCTCATTTTCTCATCTTCGGTATATCTGCGCTCCTCGGCATGTATTTAGAGTTACTATATATTTCTTTCTCACAAGATTGAGTTTATATTTTAACCATAGAGTAACATTTTTCATAATACCTGGGAATCAAAAGCAATGAGTCTTATTCGATATAGTTAGAATACGAGTAAAGGCAATTCCGCTTCGATGAAAACTCTTTTTACTAATGACAAAAGAATTCAGTTAATTCTGCGCAACAAATAGATATAAACAGCTATAAACAGTTATGAATAAACCTTAAAGCAAAAAAGTAATAATAATTACTTTGTTTTACTAAATAATTATTTTCTTGGTTTTAATTTCGGAGACATTTTATCATCTGATTCCATATAATCCACTCACTATATTTGAAATCAATAGTTTATCACAGATACTTTTTCCTAAAATATCGCTGGTTATATGAGAGAATTTATTCTGTAAGTTAGATCTTTCCGAAAATTTGGCTTTGAAGATTTTCTAACATAACTCAATCAAAAACCAAAACCCGCAGAAGGCGAGATTTAAGTAGGAAATCTCCTGTAAACCGTCACAAAAAGGCTAACTTATTCTCTTTAATGGCCTCTGAGGATGTCTCGATTCGAGATTAAATGTATATGAGGCAGCTAGCCACTTTTTTATGGTTTACAGTAGTTTTGCGCTTTCATATATTTATTTATAAGACTTGATCTACATTTTGAAGGGGTAAACATTAAGTCCGTCTGAATCGTTGTAACCAGCGTCATGAAAACATTTATCATTCAAATTTACATCTTTTCTCCCGTTAAACTCGTTTCTCGCGGAAAGAAACAGCCTGCATTCAAATACAATATTTGGGACGGAAGAATACGAGCTCTAGGCCATTTCATTCGCTAAAACGTTTCCCTTTCGGTCTGCTAAAGAATAACAATAGCCGCACTGAAAAGTTTCGGATTCGTGAAATCCGCGAGCCCTGTTTATGCTAAGTATCACGGTTAGCTCGTGTGAAAACTTCACATTAATTACAGCGTCACGGTGGCGTGAAGCAGCATTCAGTTTAAAGAACCTTTGTTCTATCACAAGCCAAGTGAAGAGATTTATTCGCATTGAAGTTTATCACTTGCATTAAACTTTTAGTAAAAATAAAACTACGTTTGAGAGGGCTGTGGCATTCAAGGTACGGCAGCAATTTTCGGCGATGGTTTTTGGTCATTTGCAGTGATTTCAATGAATTCACACTTGACGTTTGTCGTAAGGCTTTCAGAGAGATTTCACATTGATATTATAGGTTTAAGTTCTTCTTGTTAGCCGCAACAAATGCGCTATTTTCACATTGAGCTTACCGCTATGCTTTCTTTCAATTTTTATTTTAAGTAACTTAAATTATTCCAAGACAATGCAATTTAAATTTATTTATTTATTTAAAGTAAATAACGCGATTTGAATATACGTTCAGGAGATGAGATTTCAATCGATGTGCCTGTTATGTAGTGATAGGTTGGGAAAACTAAAATTTAAAATAAGATGCTTTCTAGACTTATAAACGTAATATTTCAAGGTTCTTTTTATTATTAGATATTATTAAAAATATTAATACGATTGAAGTTCTCATAACAATCATAAAACTTAAATAATGAAAATGTAATACCTCTTGTCTGCCCTTTCCAATGGTTGAAAATTAATTATTCTGGAATATTCTCCCTCAGCCAGTAGCAACGTCCCAAGCCAAGATTCTCTCGAAATTTTCCTGATTGCTTAATGTTCCTATATAGTTTCTGTGTAAGCTAAAGGTATAGTAATTATTAACAAGCTAATGTTATCTGAAGCTTATGTCTTTCCGAGTAAATTTATTCATTTCTATTCGTTAATATATTTCAATTTTACCAATTACTTCTGTTAGTGTAACCATCAAGTATATCGTACTTTATTTTCCCCATTACCAAACAAGTAAAAGGTGAGATAAGTTTGGATAAACCTGAGGAATATCATAGTTATCGGTCATTATTAATTATCCTAGAGTAACTTTACCGAATCGATTTCTTTTTCAAGATAGTATACGATACAAATAGATAGTCAACGCCTTTAACTTTGGTGAAAGTAGTCGCGAGCTCGATTCCCAGCGTGGACCTATATGAGCGAAATGACTTCAGCTGTCGAAGCACTTTGATAATACTACTACTGATATACAAATTTCTGACACTTTAAGGATATATATCCAATGAAGAAAAACGTTCAATAATCAATTCTTGTAAAAATATCGTTTATAAGTTACCGAAACAGAGCACTAGAAAAAGAATCTGAAACTACGATCGTTCATCAAACAAGAGATATACATATAAGCTCATTCCAGATCGGTCTTAGGCCAGGACGAAAACCATTGGATTTCAACAGCAACCCGAACTAATCCATCTTAATTCGAAACATAGCGGGAGTTAATTCCGGAATATATATCTCTCTCTTGAGATCGTTGCTCCATCGTCGTGAGCGTAAAAAAGACATGTTAGCGGAAACGGTGGAAGGCACGCAAAAGAGCAAGTGTAAGGAGAGCAATTTGTGGGAGCACTTTAGGTGGTCCTGTGATATATAGGGTGGCACTAAGGCGCGCTGTGCGATGGAGTCCTTTTCAGCGCCGAAATGAGGCTGAAGAAGGCGCAACGCACGCACACACACACACTAGCCTTATTATTTCGTTCCATCGTCAAATACGTCGACACTCCGGGGCATTTTTCCGCTGACACATGGCACCAGCTTTTTCTTTCTCCGTCCCAAAGTGCCTCCTCCTCTTCTCACTATATATATTCTTCCACTACTTCACCTCTCTTTCTCCTTTTCATTCCGAACCGTTATTTCCCATTGCCCTTTATTCCTTCTCCGTCCTATCTCACCTTCTTCCTTGGCTTTCTCCCCTTTTCCCCCTTCTTTCTTTCCTCGCCTACTTCTACTCCCTTTCACTTCCGTTCCCTTACCATGTTCTCTGAGAGTGTCTGTTATTTTGCCATTATCGTTCTTCTTCCATCGATTGTATCCAAGGAAAGAAGTCATCAATGGTTATTTACCGATATTACGTTGCATGAATAAGCTATGAAAGGTGCGTGGTTTAGATGCTTGATTTTAGAAGGAATTTTAGAGTGCAACGTAGCCGGGACTCGAACCCGGATCTCCCACTGAGCACGACAAGATATGTTTTTTACATCGAATAATATTACTGGTATTGTTAAAAGTGCTTTCATCGTTTTAAGTCGTTTAATGCATAGAATCCCTCACCGGGAATCGATCCAGGGAACGCTTACAGTAAATTCGAACCCTACTTAGTTATCCGGAAGTTCTCCTTCGATCATTATTTTACAATATAATTATAATCCTGATTATTATGTTTCATCAAAGAAAACTACGAAGCAATGCTGTGGAAGAATCCTATTTGAGTGTACACTCCGGGAGAGCACACTGTGTTTAAATTGCATATGAAATATTTATGTATGTGAATGAGTATCTCAGAATCGACAGGATTCATATGGTTTTGTTTCAATAGTTCCCAATACTTTTGGAACTACTTCAAATGCTATGTTATTGAAGTATGTCATTTATAAATTTTCATACATGTATATCATATTCTATCTCCTTCATTCTCTGAAACCCTCTTAATAAATGTAAGATTTCTTCGTGTATTTTCTACGCGAAACCCTTGTTCTTTGCAGCGCTCGATCCCTCCGTCAATATTGATGCCTGTGACAATCCGCATGTATTCTCCGGACCTGCCTTTTTCATTTCATCACAAAATAGTCTACTTTGTCCTTCAGATCGTACTCATTTGTCCGTTTGCTTGTCTTCCTTGCAATCTTATTTCTCCTCGCGCCCTTTCTTTTGCGTCCTCAATCTTCATCCCCTTAAGCCTCTCTTTCCTTCTCCAATTCCTCTCTTTCTCTCACAATGACACCCTTCCATTCTACTTTCCCCTTTCCCAAAATCTCTCCCTTTCAAACTATGCCTCATTTAACCCTCTCATCACAATCCCTCCTCTTTTTTTACCTTGCCCCCCCTCCAACATTCCTTCTGATACCAATTTCCTGTCACATTGATTCGTTATCTCCTTCTTGTCTCAATCCCCTTTCCCCTCTTCTCTTTGCTTTTTACGATATATGGCGTTTGCAGAAGAAGGGGAAGGATATCTCCACGACATCTTTCTTCCTCCACCCGCGATCTTTCACTCTCCAAACAGTCGAGGCGCTGTCCGACGCTTAACGAGCAGAGCCGAAGTTGGAAGTGAAGGGCACATCTGCTTTAACCGACTGCTGGCAATTATACCCACGCATCCACAAACGAGCAAGCCGCGCTTATCAGACGAGGTCCCGTACGTCTTTTCCCTTTTTTCTGCTCGGGGAAAAAAAGAGGGGCGTCGATGGAGAAAATAATAAGGTAACTAGGAGCAACACTCTCTTCTCCATCTCCTTGGCAACGACAACGGCGCGTGAGTCCGAAAATAATCGGGAGAACAAGGGACTCTTTTCCCCTGCTCACGCCCTACGAATTGAAAAAGGCCTTTTAAAGAGTACGTTTCTCTCTGCCGAAAAGAAAACGAATAAGTGGCCGGTCCGTCGATGCGACGCTTTCTTAATTAATTCATTTGTTTCTACGGCCGGCGATTTTATTCCTTCCTTATTTCGGCCCCGTTTTTTCTCCTTGGCCTAGGCGAGTTGGGCAGAGGGCTTTTGTGCGCTGCAACCGTTTTTAAAGGCAGCGAAACAAAAGACAATCGGCGGGCGAAACCGCGGGGCGAAACAAAGGAGGAAAACAGGAGAAACTGCGCGGTCGCTTTGTTTTCGGATTCAATTGTTTAAGTGTCGGAACTGAATAAAGATGGGAAAGAAAAGGAGGGAAAGGAAGTCGAAAGCAAGTAATGTGCGTAGAGACATGGGGAAATAAGGCAGTGGTAAATAAAGGGAAATGTAAACAGAGGGCACAAAGGGAGAAAGTGAAGGGAATGGGGGGTGATAAAGGCAGATCGAAGGAGAGAGAGAGAGAAGGGGCGTAATTAAGGAATGGAGATTTACTAATCTAAAGAGGGAAAGATATCAGGAGAAAGGAAACGTATAAAAGGCAATGGAAATGAGAGGGCTTCCGAAAAAGAAGAGAGGGAAGGAAATCTGAGGAGTGGAATATTACCATAGATAGCTTCTGCGGGATAATGATAATGCCTGGGAGAGGTTGAGAATTCAAATGTGGCCGGTGCGTTTTGCAGCGATATTCCCGAGAATGGCTTTAAAAAAAAATAATTAAAATTGTGTTCTGGATTCCATTTGGAAGATTCCCACAAGTACTATCAATTCCCCCGACAATGTCTGGGATCACTTCGAAATTTCGTTCGGGGAATTTTCGATGGATGTTTTAAATATGTACGATTCACCCTTCTGATGTAATGAGAGTACGTTTGTTATCCTCCCTAGAGGGCAATTTAAATGCAACCACTAAAAGAATTACAAGCAGATGCGTAAAACGTAGTTCTAGCAGCCGATGAGGTCCTTAATAAACGATGGATTAGTTTCCACAATAGATCACCTTTAATTTTTAAAAGCTTAAGCATTTCTATTTTTAAAATACATTAATCAATACGATTGCTTGCTCTGAATCACATATGAAAAGTATATATGTAGTAAAATATATACATCGTTGATTAATCACTTCACTTGAGATATTTTAATTGCAAGTGGTCCAACATATTACCCATATCCTTTTAGTCATATTAGCACCTGATGTGAAAATGTTTGAACGATTTGCTAGATAAGTGATTTCCTGCCATTAATATTTCCTGCCTCCCGATATTTTTTGGATGCACATGCAAAGATCAATCAATATTATTTGCAAAAGTAGGACTCCCGGATGGCCAAGTCGCCAATGCTATGAACTTGGGTGAAAGCAGTCCCGCCTTCGATTCCCGGTGGGAGTTTATATATGCGGAATGACCTGCCGTCGAAGTCCTTTTAAAAACACTGATACTAATATTTTCTAAAAGTAATAAAAGTTGGGAACATTGGCCTCTTTATTATCATTGGGGAAAGGGTGATTAAAATTGATGAAGATATCGACATGTGGTAATAATGTATTGATTAACTACCCTTAGGAGTACATTTTGCACTCGATTCATTTGCTATACAGTAGTTTTGTTTTCTAGATATTCTATTAACATCAAAAGTATCGGTGAAAGCTAAATAATGATGATCCTTCTGAATTAGGTTCGCAAAATAATAATGATAAGACATGTAATTTTCGAAAAAGTGGGAGTGCTTTACATTTTATGGAAAGAAATAAACATTTGAACTTGAAAATTGTTATAAATGGAGCTGGTTAAATATACAAACTCCTTAGAAAAACATCAAAGATAAACTTCTCAGATTCAGGGTTTTTTAAGGCATGCAATATGAATTAAAAGGAAAGCGAGAAGAGAATTCTTTTTTCACAACTTCATATACTCTATAAATCTTCGGGTATTTCCGTCATCAGCTCGTATTGAACAAAATCACTTTAAATATTGAGTCATTTGTTACTCTTTTCTTGACTTGTAAAGATAAAAATTCTCTAAAAAAGTATAATTTTCCTCTTTTAACTAAATCACATTGCAAATGTTCAAGAATCGGATTTATTTTATGGGCATATGTCTTATACCCGCTTTGGTTTACTTTAATCTCACCTTCTCGGTGAACCACCGCATAATCTTTACAATGGCCATATTTTCTTATAAAATAACCGTAAAAGCCGTCCTTAGCGTGATTACTGTAATCCTATGAAACTAATCCCGAGGCTGCGTTCAGTTCTCCGTTTTAGGTAACCAGCTATTCCCTCTTATATTGTGGGAGCTAAACATTTAGGCGCGCTCTTTCTAATGAAAGAACATTTGCCGAGGAACGTATTTACATCTTGATGCTTTCTTGCATTAATAAGCCGTTTTGATGGAATTTACTTACTTTAGAAAAGGAATCATCTCAAACCCTCATTTCCACCATATTGCTGGGAACTTCTCAGCAATGGGATGATCATGGCGCAGCATTCATCCTTAACGGGTGGAATATGCTTCCAATTAAAACTATAAACTTTTCAGAAAACTTTTAAAAAGTTTGTTTATACTTAACTGTCAGATATGCATCATTTACTTCTTACCCTACTATCTCAAACTATGTTAACTTATCTACCTGAGTCACTCTGAAAATCATTACACATCTGTGAAGAAAGCAATCGATATTAAAGGAACAAGTCTACAAATACGTTTAAATCACGAATTCTAGATGGTTGCGAGCATGAAAATTATGAATTTCATCTATTAAAATTGAAAATTTCATTCCAGAATTTAAGACATTTTCATTGAGATTTCTAAAGATTTAAAGTTTCTAGCTATTTCTATTCATTAACAAGTCACTTCATTTGCTACGGAACGTTAATTTAGACATGATTTTATTCAAAATTTAAAGTGAAATAGCACTCAAAATTGCCAATATTGAATTAAAATATCGCAGCTTATCTATGTTATCTTCGAAATTATTCATTAAATGTATTAATGGGATTCATTCTCTTAATGACAATGTATTCTCTCTTCTCGTTAGTTTCTTTACGAATCCTATACTATCAAACAGTAGCAGGTGATAACGGTAGACAACAACAGTGCTACTTACAACCAATGTTAATTACGACCTTTTATCTCAAATTTCGCGTAATGGCAAACTTTAGGCTTCAATAATTACATATTTATTATTTCTCTAGTCTTGCCGCTTTAAATATTCAAAATTTTCCCTAAAAACCTATTGCCGAAGGACAAAACACTCAACCAGATATATTCCTGAAAAAATTACCTCTTTAGAATAGATATTTATAAATTCGTTGAAAAAATCGTATCATTTGCGGATATAAATGCAATGCACGAAATATATTGAAAGGCACAGGCTGTAAATGGATAAGTTCGAGGAAAGGGATTAAAATCCGAAGATGTGACTCCGAAGATCTGGAATTCATGGGAGAATAAATGATTCCCAATCCACTTGGCCACAATAATGACATGCATATTTTAAAGGCATCCATCCGCATACTGGATAAGTATTTCTGACCTTCTTAGTCACTAATCACGTACCATATTCAATTCCTCATTGACGAATCCCCCATTCCAACACTTCTCTTTGGCGGCAACATTTTTTTTCTATCGGCAGTTCATTAAACATTCATGCGCCCCTAAAAATAAAAAAGTCTCCATGACTTTCGTAAGAATGATGTCGCGAGGATAGCGACGCGCAGATTTCCTCGATACCATTTTTGGTCGTGCCCTGAATGCGCCCGCGAATCGAACCTCTCTTTTTATCACTTCTAGAGAAAACCCTTTCTCTCCCTCCTTTCCCCTGCTCATGCCATTTTTACGAACCTTCTGAAGAATCCATGCGCGCTGCAGTCTGCATGTATCGCAGAAGTGCGATTTTACGAGGAAAGGAGTGGGAAGAGAGAGGTCAAGATGGTGGAGAAAGAAAGAGGCGCAGGGTTATGAGGAAGACTACGCTAAAGAGTTCTAAGAGAAAGGAAAGGGAGATCCGTGATACCATTGTGAATGCGTGGCTTTTGAGTATCCTTATCGAGGACGAGATAAAATTTTCGGTCACAAATCCACGGTTCAAACTCGTTTATTCTTAACATTCATTTCCGTTCTTTTTCGGAGGAAGATCAAATTTTAATAAGTTTTCAATTTGAGTCCAATGGAGATCTTTGATACCGTGACGTTCTCGAAAATGAAGCCAAATCCAACGCAAACAGTCTTCTTCATTAGTAAATATGCATACAATTGAACAATCGGCACAGATAGGATCACATTCAAGCTCCACTGAAACTAATAATTCAATTTATATGTTAAATCTTTAATTGTTATGCATATTTTTAAACGTAATTATGTTCTAGTATCATTGTTGTTTTATGAGCGTTTAGACATGTAGGAGCAAGGCTTTAAAAATTTATATTATATAACTATTAAAATTTGATAAAGCTTCTTTTGAACAGAAAAAGAGATAAGCATCAATTACAGGTAGTAAATTTCTATGTTGTCCCTCAATTTAGAAAGTATCTACTTGGAATTGGGACCAATTTTTTAGTATTAAGAATAGTCAGTATTTTCTAAGCAAAATGTAAGGTATACATGAAATAACACGAAGGGGCGTTTAGGTGACGGAGATGGCGAAAATTTCATTATTAAACAGGTAATAATTGGACCAAAGTATGGTTAGTTATAGCAGGGTTTTCATATGATCCACACTCATTATGTGCAGAATAATCAACAACTTCAACCATGGGAAAGATAGGGATCAAGAACTCAGCTCGTTATAGGCAGGATTTCGTAACATATGTGATCGTTATAAATGGCTTTTTCTTTAAATTGATTTAATGATTTAGAATAAATTCTGAAAAGTGAAAATAATGCTGAAATATCTTTTTTACGCATGAAGCTAACAAGGAAAAGGAAATATACTGAAGACTGATTCATTCGGGCTAGAATGCATAAAATTTAAATATATCAATAGATGATTTTAAACTATGCTAAAAATAGGTTAGATGTGAACTGAATTAAGACTCAAGGTACTCTTATCGTTAAAAATCAGTCATACGATGAAATTCAATTTTTTTACTAATATAGCATATTAAGCCCAAGAAACTTCGATATATTCAATTTCCCTAATTTCAAATAGGGAAAACCGATGCGCGTTATTTACGGAACTGAAATAAATTCGGTCAGTCATGGGTTATTTAGAGAAAGAATGCATTAAACGCGCCTACTTCGGTGATATGTAGTCCTGGAATTTCCTTCAGGAATGCGGCGAAAAGACAAGTAAGAGAGGAGGAGAAAGTAGAGAAGAGAAACGTATGGCAGAAAGATTAATTCAGGGCCTAATAATTCTCCACGGCATTCAGCAGAGGGTTACCGAAAAGAAAAGTTTAGTGCTGAGGTAGGAAGAATATAAAATGGGTTTATTCGATGTCCCATGGACTCACTCCCTTCGTCACACTACTCCAATTCTTAACGGTTACTTTCAAATAGGGAAATCAGAAATGACTCTTCTTACGACTCCTGTTACGATCGGGAATTGCCAACTAAATGGAGCGAATCAATTCAGAATTAGAATGAGTTAATCGGATCCCCAGGATTTCGTCGAGAGCTGCTGAAATGACTATTTGCTCTCGATATCTTCGTCCCAGGGAAGGGAAACTAAAGGGTTATGTCCACTAAAGGCTTCGGAGCGGTAAACCATTGGAAACGAAGAAAGATAACAGAATATGTGAAGTAAGGATAAGAAAAAGAGGACGTTTTGATGGCATAACAGGATCGCTGCTGTGCCTCCACAGCTGAGCAATTCGGATCGTGAAAATTACAGCAGTAACCCTGGTCGTAGAAGGACCTCGTATCAGAGAAATTCAGCCTCAGTGGAGCTAATTTTTTCGAAGAAACATTTTTATGGGTCGTTACGTAGAGAAAATGAAGTGAGTTTACAGACGTTCTTTCAAATCTTATCGTTAAATTCTTTCTCATTGTAAATGGCGTGGTGATAAATGAGATTTAATCCGTGATATGCTCCTAACGAGCTTTTTAATGTTTATTATTCCATAAAGGACTTTTATAGCTTCCCTCAGTCTTTGAGCGTAAGAAAAAGTTTTAGCTAGGGTGGAATGAAAAGAATAAAAACTTTTGCTTGATGAGCATTTTCTTTTTCATTTTAGACGTTGTCCATTCCTCCGTTATTTGAACTTCGGTCACCAGGTGACGCATGTCAACTCAACGACCTTTATGATGAAGCTTATCACTTCGTATTTCTCTTATATTAATAAAATTTATTTCAGGATGAATATTTTATACTTGTATATTTTATACTTTATTTTATACCTTATGCGTATGACATGTTGAAACATTTCATGTATATTTTGAGGCAGTTAAACTTTCATTGTGAAAAACAAACTTTTGTGAGTGATAAGTCTGAATTTTGTTTCCTCTCAAAAACGGAGCTATTGATATATTCTGGCTTTATTAAAAAAAATTCATCTATAAATTATACGGATGACTGAAATATTCTTTAGGTGTGACTTGTAATATTTGTCAAGCTCTGTATATTTTTCTAGATATTCCTTTTCACTTAATTTTAAATGGAAGGACAGGGATTTCACACACTAAATTAATTCCTATTGATGAAGAATCTAATAATTCAAAGAATTTAACTGAACAATCTGATCAGCCAAGATTTCTCATTTTACTTGCTCACTTTCCCATACTTTACCGTTTTAAGATGTATTTCAGTTGGTATGAATTTAATCTTACTTTCCATGAGCTCATAAACGATATTATATTCTTTTACGTGTGCAATTTATACTAAAATTTGATAGCTATAATTTGTATAGTATCATAAGTGCACATTATAAATTCATACCTCCCGTAAACTACAGGATATTTTTCATTTTTCAAGACGTCCTAGATTCGAAGCAAGGACACTTAAGCTGTTTTTTTTATGATGAATGCATCAATTAATTTTTCTTTCAGATATTATTTCTATTAGTAAATAAAAATGGACATCGTTAGGTTGTACTATTATCAACATTATTATTGAAATCTTTAATCCAAATGTCAATTATAAAATTGCTAAAAGGAAAAGAAGCTATGAAATTTGATTGCCTTCGATAAGAAATTTTCTCATTTTCCAACTGAACAACATCGTTTTTCAGCAAGTTCGGGTAATGTATCTAATTTACTGTTTAATTTGATTGATTTGTATCAATTTCCTACATGCTATGTAATAAAACAGAACCTTCATTGATGAGGATTATAACTAAAATTTTTGGTAGTTAGAGAAAACGAAAGAATAGAAAGAATATTTCCTTTGCCAACAAAGACCATTAATCCACCATAATAATATCGTATAATAGATTTTAGAAAATTCTTCTGGATATTCGCCGGAAGTGACTTCCCTATGGGAATAATCTTTTTCTTTCACTAGAACGGCGTTTGTAATATCTATCTCGTTAACCAAGCAATTCCTCATTCAAAGAGATTGAAGCGGAAATCTTTCGTTTATACTTCTTTTTGGCAATCGGAATTGCATTTTTAACCAAAAATAAATCTTAGATGCTTTTTTTAGTCCTTTTATTTATGTATCCTACTTAGAAAATCTATCTCAAAAATTAAGCGATCTAGAATTTTGTGAAAGACAAAGTTAAAGATTTAAGCTTTATGCATCAGAAAATTTTATAGAATAAAAGAACTAAAGACAATGTGAAATAAAAAGATAGCATTAATATCAGCCAAAATATTTTTCCATTTCTGATTATTTCTATGGTTTTATCGGTTACTCGCCTCAGCGTACAAATTAACCAATATTTTCGAAGTAACCAATTCCGTATAACTTATTTTTCTAAATCAGCATGTAAAGACGAAGATTTTAAGTTAATAGGGTAATAGATAATAAACTCTTCATTTTGGAGGAGCCGAAAGTAAAAAGTTTTTCTATCTTACCTATCGTCAATAATGTTTTACATACTTAAATCTTCATAAAAGAAAAAATAGATAAGTAAAAGTTTTGAAGCTATAAAGACAAAAATAACAGAATTTAAGAAGGAGAAAAATAGCATACAACAAGAAAAATTAAATGGCAGGAAAAATATAGATCAGGATTTGGAATGTGAAAAACCTGCACAAACCTATGGACAGAAATAGCCGAAAGAAATAGGAGACGAGGGATGTTGCGTCATAGGACGAAATTATGCTCATTCATTCTAAATTGATTATACCCAAGAAAAGAAAGATTACATTGAACTTGTAACCAGAAAAATTGTAAAACTAGATTAATAATCCCGCAAAAAAATTTGATGAAACAGAAGGTATTTTTGTTAGATAGTTGAATCTTTTATAACTCGTTCGATGGCAAGCCTTATATACGGCTATTAAGCGAGAGCATGGAATTCATTATGCAAGTGAAGAACCTCTCCCTTTAAAATGAAGCATTATGCACCCATGGCTGTTCTTTACGTATATTGGTTAGAATTTCGCTCTTTTTACCGCTGTTGAATGGAGAACTCAAATTTTTTACGAAAAATCTGGATAGAGCGCATTATAAAATAAAGATGTGGAACACATGCTGGAAGAGTGCCCATTTCTTCTGCACGGATTTTCCGCACGGATACGGAATTGCATAACCTTGGAGCATCACCATTCCGTAGTACTTTTTTACATGGGAAACGTCCTAAAAATGTGAATGAATCTCACGCGATTATGTCTTCCGCGTGTTCAGTATGCGCATCTTTATTGCTCACGCTATTTTACGGCCCAAAGGAGTTCCTCGACCGACTATAAAACAACGCCTCTCCCCCGATTCTAATTATGGACACTGTTTATACTCCTGCAGAAGGGTGAATGAATGTTAAATCTCCGGAGACGAATCCATTGGCGGAAAAGGAAGGAATTCTCGGTAATTTCAATGGTCGCCGTGCATTAGATAAAAGCCAGCGATCGAGTTAATTATCGAGCGAATGTGCCCTCCGCGGTTCGGATATCCCTCTTAAAATTTATCCTCTGCCAGCGAAATAATCCGGAAAGAAGGAGTGATTTATCGTCCGCTCCTTATTAAAACGCATCCGTTGGATTCATCCCGCGCCCGCACGTTTGTCCCGCATCCGCGCGGATCAATTTTGTCACGCCGCGTGTGATGCGCCGATATTTGATGCTCAGTCGCCAAGAGGCGCTCGTCAGATTCAAGGAGCTTAATGATGCATCAATCCGTAATTGCAGGTCAGGGAAAGAGGATGCCTTCCCCTTCTCGCGGTCGTAGTTTTCGCGCCGGACGGTCTTTCCCCTCCGCGTCACGTTCGCTCGCCGGCGAAATTCTTCGTCCCCGGCCTCTCTCTCTAACAGTTCTCTTTAAACCACAATCTCCTGCTTCGTGCCGCGACGCTCTTCACCCACTTCCTCTCACGAAAAAAGTGGTCTGTGCTCGAGATGGGTGGCCTCGAATCCGTGGATGGCGGGCGATTCAGGGATGGAAGAATAGGCTGCATTACTTAGCTGCGTTTGTGTCTTATATGCCGAATGGTAGTCATTAAAACTCTGCTCCGGGTGTGCATGTGTAATTCATACATATGGAATTCATAATTCATACTCGTACATCTTATTATATGGGTCAGTCCATGCAAAACCGAGCAAGAAAAAATATGACATATTCGGATTTTCCTCAAACTCAGTCAAAACATTAATAAGGGCAATTTAACATGTTTGCCTATTCCTAGTATATATAGTAGATGAATGTGTTTGTATATAAGTAATGTACAACTGTAAATAGCCAACTAAAAGCATTACTTAGTATTTTCCGCAAATTTAATTTCAACGACCGATTTTGGTCATAACGATCATGGTCAGATGATTTGACAGTAATGCTATGATGCACGTGCAATTACATTATTCAGGTTTTATTTAATGTTCGGATACTCATTTATTCATGAAATTAAGGTGACGCATCAACTATTACACATATTTTCTCGCAAGTGCAATGTTATTTTCATTAACCTGAATAACAAACATTTATAGAGTCAGTTTATCCTAGAATCCGTTTTTCTAATGTCTTCCACTTCCTTTCTTCTCCTACCTCTAGCCTCCCTTAGGAATTTAATTTTAGCCTGTATCACTTTGAAGATACCTCAAGCAAGGACGTAAACCATTTTCTAGCATGATGAGTTTGAAGTTATGAATATTGTCTTTAGGAAATAAAAGTTGCGAATACTCATCAATGAAAAGGCTTCAAAAGAAAGAGCTTGTTTCAACCGTTAATGCTTTTAAAAGTCTAAAGATTAATGTCTCTAGGAGCAAATAATAATCCAATCCAAAGACTTATTGAAGAAAAATCAGCATGGACAAATGTGTTATCCTAATCTCCACAATAGGTTAAATTTTTATTTGATGGCTGAGTCTACACTTTACAATTTAATGATATAAATACAAAATAGTATTTCAAAATGCACCGAATCACCGAAAATATTGCGTTTTTACTTCGCTGTAGCCTTAATACTTCCTGTAGCCAAAATATTCCTAAATCGACTATACTCTTACCAATTCCAGTAATATTCCCATATTTTGGATCAATATGAATTGATGTTTCTCCTATAGCTAAAGATTTCGCATTACATACGACTCAAGCGGTTTCATCTGACTACGCATGGGATACATAAATCGATACAAATATCCCTGGTATTTTGGCATCCGTCGTCCTTCGAGAAACTCGATATTCGACATATAAAGAATGGTGAAATCCACCCCAAGGATAACATTTTGCATCATTAAGGCGAACGATACAGTAATGGTAGATTCGAGAATTTGTCCTCACGTGTCTCGTCACGAAACTAAACTAAATTTTATGAAACAGAGTGCTTTGGTCTATTTGGAAATGAATTTCGTGATATTTGGTCGTTAGAGTTCCGATTCCAGTAAATAATTCCGCATTTCGTACTACGTAAATTGCTTTCTCAAGAACTGTCATTGTGTGGAGAATGTTATTCCAAGGAGGGAAAGTTAGAGATTTCTCGAAACATTCTCGAAACTCTTACCTAATTTTCATTACTGCCTTATCTTCAGCTATATTGCTAATGATAGAATGGATGCTTCCTTTGAATTCTGCGAATTCCTAGGATGTCACGACAAATTTCATTCAGAAAAGAGATTAATAGAGGAAAGGAGGATTAAGAGATTGACACTGAGGAAACGTAAAGTAACAAATGCAACATTTCTCGCGAGCCGAAAGAGAGAACAGTTGCTTTAGTTAGAGACAAATCTTTCGAACAATTATTTTCTACATTGCAGTGTAGAAATAGTTATTTACCTCTTAGAGGAAGACAAGACTATTTTGCAACGATGGAAATGTAATTTTTATTTAGCACATGAAGTTGTGCGACTAACCCAAGGTTATGCAAGAAGTGAAAAATTGCGACTTGGCCGGGACTCGAACCCGGGTCTCCCACTTTCCGGGCAGGTATTCTATCCAATCCATTACCTTGCCCATATAAGCTCCCGTTTACAGAAGTGAATCTGCGCGGCTCGGTAGTTTGATGGATAGAATACCTGCCCGGAAAGTGGGAGACCTGGGTTCGAGTCCCTGCCAAGTCGCAATTTTTCACTTCTTGTATAACCCAAGACTATTTTGTTTTAGATTTAAGAGTATTCAATAAGATCGTCCAGTAATTTTTGGTTCATTTCTAGCATCGCTGTAAATTTATGTTCCACAACCCCAAGGGTGCGATCCACTATTGGGACTTGAAAACTTTTAAGAGGAAATCCGATCCAACCGATCTCGATTTATTCTTTGATTTATCCTCAGAGATTACTTATTCGTATCTCAAAATTGTATTACCAATCCAACACCCATTACAAATTATTCTAATGATAATATGTAAAGCTTTACTAATATAAATGGTTGAGAGCATTGCATCGCACCGAAACGAAAACAGAAAAAATAACTTCTTTGAGCCAAAGGCGAAAACAATTATCTT
This sequence comes from Pachydiplax longipennis, assembly GCA_036926295.1. Lineage (NCBI taxonomy): Eukaryota > Metazoa > Arthropoda > Insecta > Odonata > Libellulidae > Pachydiplax > Pachydiplax longipennis. The sequence continues at coordinate 28,748,528 of JAVFKF010000012.1, forward strand.
TTCCGTTCCTAATATCAGGTCGCATTCGATAATATTCGCATAGCAACTACACGTTCAATAAGATTTGTATTCGCAAATTCGAATTTTCCATTTTTATTCATAATCAATGGATAGAAAAACTCGATTAAAAGGATTTTCGTAGAATTTAGTGAAAACCGCTGTATAAGCGGGATGACATCTTAACCGGTATATAATAACTGTTTAATTCTTGCAAAAGACGAAAATTTTTATGCTCATTTTATATTTAAATGAACGCCTCACACCTTGAAACAAAAATGGTACTTAATCAGTTTAAAATAATAAAGTTCTCATAATCTCAAAACTAGATTAAGCTCCGATAGTGGGATAAAGAGTCATATTTTCCTTTTTTCACGAACTTAGTCATCACAAACAGGGTCAAAAGTCTCTTTAGAGACGAAGCGAAGCAGCAGACCTAAGTGAAGATATGGCAATACAGATAATGTAAACATATTTTGTCTATCAAATGAGGCGGACAATTGGTCGAAGCGGGTCTAAGCGGGCTTCAGGATATCTGCCGTATCAGCGGTAGCAGAACGTCTTAAGCGGTATGTTTCGTGTAAAAGGGAGTGCTGCCCTGGGAAAACCGCTTACAATGCAGGGTACTTATCTAAGCGGGATCGTTTTCATTAGGGTTTACTGTATTTGCAAAGGTGATTTCTAACTGACTTATTGACATTAATATTTCTATAACTGAACTTAATCATTGATTATTTTTTTTAGATCGTTATTTTTCAATTTAGTATTCTATTTTAATTAAAAGAAATTCCGTAGAAAAGTTACGCGTGAACTTTGACAAGGTATTCTTTTAGAGTGAGTATGACTACTGTTAGAACCGCTTCGACGGTTTCTGCCGTAGCGTAACAAGAAACAAACTGAAATTTTTTTTCACTGCATTTGATTTGGCGTTTTGACTGCATTTGAGCGAAAACGCGAACGGAAACAATCACGGATCGAAGTCCTGGTTGAGATATTACAATTATACAAATATAACAGTAATATTACAAAGTCAATATTGCCATCATTCCTCGGAAGAAATAAGTTTTTGTAAGGAAATATTTGGGAATTTTAATTCGGAAATAAGTATGAGCTAGTCTAAGAAGCGGATGATATAAATTTATGCCTAATTGATGTATTTTCCTTAAAGTGGTTCGACAGCTAAGGTCATTTTACAAATATGCGTCCCATCCGAGAATCGAACTCGGGACCGCTTTCATCAAAGTCAAACACTCTACCCATTTGGTCAACAGATTCCAGATGTACACATGAACAGCTATAAATAACAAAAATACGTATAACTAGAGAAATATTATGGAATAAGTGAAACAGAATATGTACTTTATAAGTGATTCTGTAAAATAAACCGTATTCTATTTTCACGATTTCCCGTGAAATTATATCCACTGCTGAAGTAAACTTCAATTTTACATGCATGTAAACTGGATACCTTTATGCATGACATTTTTCATTGTTATATTCCAAAAAAATGTTACTATCTAAAATAGAAATTTTCAACTCAATTTCTGGATGACGAAATTTTACCTCCTCAAAACATACACGTATTCGGCTGAAGTCCTGTTAGTAGCAAAAATTTAAATTTTCCGCTAGCTCCTTTCATTTAGGAAGAATATTTCATTTTCTCACTTCAGGAGGTGCGTGGCATATCTCTTCGGATTTTTCCGTTAATGGGAAAGTTTTGCTGCTTGGTTTCGGTACGGCGAAGCACGCCAATAAAAAAAATAAGGACGCGAAAGAAGTCTTTGCGAAAGCTAAAATAAATCAGGAAGCGAGTCATTAAAGAGAAGAAGAAAAAAATCCGGCCTTTTCAGCTAGAAAAATTCAGTCCTGCGAATAGCGGCGGAATATTTGGGATATTTACCTTTTGAAATCGACACAAATAACGCTCCAGCGAAGGCCATAAATACTCCGAACTCCCGAAAGTTTCTCTGCCTGTAAATAAAACGGCGAAAGATGAATCGTGAATGTCATTTCCATTTCTCACGATCTTCTTCCTCGTTCTGTTCTCTGAAGAGTACAAGCGAGGCTTTCCTACTCACACTCCGACGCCTATCCCCCACCCTTCGCCTAATCCTATCACGGTGAATACAGATCCACTGGATTATCGTAAAACTTTCTCTTTCCCTATAAGCTATCCACTCCTTTCTCATATCTTTTTGTGTGTTGCGCCCCCTCTTCCAGCCCTATTTATCTTGCGATGCATTCATTCTTCTTCACGACGCCTTTTCTTTGATGCTTCGTCCCTTTTCGAGCGCTTGTCCACTTCTTTTTTCTTGATTTCCATCCCTTTGCTTCACAGTTATCTGCGCTCCCTCTCTCCCCGATGTCATTTCTTCTCTCAATTCGATCCTTTAAACCTTTCTTCATTTCTTTTCCCTTCCTATTTGGGCTCTAGAAAATCTCTCGTTTATCCTTAGGTGCTTATGATTGTCTACGGCTTATCTTTGACATTTAGTCCTTCGTATCGAAGTCCAGATGCTCTTTTTCCATTATCTCCCTTTCTTTCTTCGTTCTTCAGTCCATTTTATCCTCGAATACTTCCATCCCGGTTTCTTATTTCTTTTCCGTCTACTTCTGCATTGTATTCCTGAAGATAAATGTATAAAAATTAATAACGTCATTAGGCTTACGTTTACATTACTATCATTTTTTAAGTGTGTAATTTATGTTTCTTGAACCTTCTGTCTTTTTTCGAATGTATATTTTCTGTATTCTATATTTTTCCTTATATATTTCGAACTTTATCATCTTTCGTTCTATTTGATTAACTTAATAAGCTTACGTCCATATTATTATTATCACTTTGAAGTGTTATTTATATCGCTTGAATCTTTCGTCCTTTTTCTAATATATATTTTCTCTATTCTATATTTTTCCTTATATACTTCGAACGTTATCTTCTTTCGTTCTATTTGACTGTTCCATATCTTTGTAGTGCATTTTTTATATTGTCAAGTACCTTTATATTTTTTATTTTTATTTATTTATTTTATTTATTCCGTGTACCCCCACAAGCATCCATTTTCTGAACCCTTAAAATGGAAGGTAATTAACAATAACAATGAACAATCACACATGACCATTAGGGCGTACCGAAAAACAAAAAGTTTTAATAGCGGGAACGTAATAGGTTGGAAAAGTTGCCTTTTAGGCTCAATAAGAAATGTGCAAAAGATGGGCTCTAACAAAGTTCGTCTTGGGCCTGACCAAAGAGCTCGAATATTCGAAATTTTAGTGAAAATTGCGTTTTTTTAGGTAAGTTAAATTTTTGACGGAGCATACATACATTTGATTAAATGGCTGTTTTAATTCGTTTTGATCGAGGAACAGTTAAATTAAGCCATTAAAACCGAATATGACGAGATATCGTACTTTTAAAATTTTTGGAAACACCATGAAAAGTGGCAGCTCCCTGTCTGGTTCAGCTGCAGTGAGCTACCCAGGACTCATCATGAGGTAGAGCTTGCTAATCGAGTCCCGCCCGCCTACACACCCGTGGAAACATACCAGACAGCTAGTTGATGTCTTTGAAGGCTGATTTTGTTCCAGTTTTTGGTATTCGCGAGAGGATCCTCTCTCCTATGAAACCGTATTTTGCATCGTGGCCGTAGACTAACCGTGAGGCCTCTGTGACTTCTTTTACGTATCGTTCGACTGCTTGAGAATCATTTGGGAGGGCAAATAATGCAGCAAGCTGCTTTATAGGTCCCTTTACATTACCTTTAATGTTTTGAAGATCCTCGGGAGAAAGACTGACAGTAAGTGGTGGCTTGGTGACAGTGACTTTATCCCAATCTCCCAATTCTTCATAAGAAGGCACGTCGAACTTCTGTTACGGGATGATGAATCGACAAATCTACTCCGTTTGATAGTTTCCTGCGTTGATGAATCTATGTCCTACCTGTGTTCTCATTTTAGGTCGCTCATCAGTAAACATAGCAATCATAACCCGAAGTTTATCATGCATGTCTACGTTCCAATGTGGTATGTCATTAGGAGAAATCACACAGTGAAAGATAGAGCCGTAAAACTTCATAGCTGATACTCCACACCTTCCTTTTCAAACAGGAAAACTTGTTGAAGATGTAATTCAACATAATGTCTTTTATGCTCGCCCAGAAATCGTTTTGGTTGTCACGATCGCTTATGAGTGTGTATGATAAATTATCGAGATGAAGAATGTGATATCTTAGAAATGGAGTACCATGATATGTACCGCAATAATATTTTTATGTTTCAAAACGCTTTATAGATGACCGTAGAAGGTGTTATGTTGAATTAACCATCAAACGGAGTAGATTTGTCGATTCATCATCCCGTAACAGAAGTTCGACGTGCCTTCTTATGAAGAATTGGTAGATTGGGATAAAGTCACTGTCACCAAGCCACCACTTACTGTCAGTCTTTCTCCCGAGGATCTTCAAAACATTAAAGGTAATGTAAAGGGACCTTTAAAGCAGCTTGCTGCATTATTTGCCCTCCCAAATGATTCTCAAGCAGTCGAACGATACGTAAAAGAAGTCACAGAGGCCTCACGGTTAGTCTACGGCCACGATGCAAAATACGGTTTCATAGGAGAGAGGATCCTCTCGCGAATACCAAAAACTGGAACAAAATCAGCCTTCAAAGACAACAACTAGCTGTCTGGTATGTTTCCACGGGTGTGTAGGCGGGCGGGACTCGATTAGCAAGCTCTACCTCATGATGAGTCCTGGATAGCTCACTGCAGCTTAACCAGCGAGGAGCTGCCACTTTTCGTGGTGTTTCCAAAAATTTTAAAAGTATGATATCTCGTCATATTCGGTTTTAATAGCTTAATTTAACTGTTCCTCGATCAAAACGAATTAAAACAGCCATTTAATCAAATGTATGTATGCTCCGTCAAAAATTTAACTTACCTAAAAAAACGCAATTTTCACTAAAATTTCGAATATTCGAGCTCTTTGGTCAGGCCCAAGACGAACTTTGTTAGAGCCCATCTTTTGCACATTTCTTATTGAGCCTAAAAGGCAACTTTTCCAACCTATTACGTTCCCGCTACTAAAAATTTTTGTTTTTCGGTACGCCCTAATGACCATTCCCTAATCGGAAAAATCCGAGTAGCCGAGATTCGAACCCGGGACCATGGGGTTGGAGCGATTACGTGCGAGCATGAGCGAGCATTTTACTGTGATTTTTTCACCTTTTTTTCACCCTCCTTCTTTGTGCATGTTTTCCCTCAACATGGGTATTTCGTCAACCTTGAGCTACTAAGATTTCTCTGTCTTATGATCCTAATTACTATTTGTAAATATTGAAACGACATACGAGTTTAGTCGGAAGAGAGGCCCACATGGAACTAAACTCTCCAATTAAGACTCTGTTTATCTATCCATCTACTTTCTTAATGTGATATTCTTTTCCTTTCCCCTTTGGATGTTAGGAAATTCCTCCTCCTGCCCAGAATCTTCTTTTCCTTCCTCAGATTTCTCCTCATTAGTCCTTACATTAATCGCCACGGGGACTTCTAAGTCTCAGTTTCGACTGAATCAAAGACTGTCTTTTCCTCTTCAAACGACGCCTCAGACTTTCCTTCTTCAATGTTTTCGTATCTCTTTTCTCATTCTTCTCCTCCCTCCTTATCTCTGCATTCGCTCTTTTATATCCCCCCTTTTCACCTCTCCTTTTATCTCTTTTTTCACCCCTTTCCCACCTTCATCCCTCCCAAACCCCAAGGCCCCAAAAACCCTTTTCCCCCTGCATCCCATCCGCGCCTCCTCCATTGCCTTTTCGGCGCCCGTCACTCCCTCCCACGAGTTATCGATCAACTACACCATTACCTCTACCCGCCACCTCTTAGTCAGTCTTCAAACTAACCTCTCCCACGGCCGCTATCTCCTTCACCCGAGCATGCACTCTTAATCAACCCCGCTCCCTTATTCCCTTTCAATTTTTCTATTTGCACTTTCATGTTTTATTCGAGAGGTCTCCTCATACGCCGTTAACCTCCGTGCCCCCTTCCTCTCCTGTTGATATTCCCGTTTATTCCGGCAATAAACGAATCCTCCGTGTAAAGAATTGCTAATGGCGGATAATGCTCGCTATATATCTTCCGCGAAAATGGTCATCTTTTTTTCATAAGGGCGGAGATTTTTATTCGGGGAGGGATTTCGACCACCCATTTCGCGGGTGGCTGCCGCGACAAGCGAAATTTCGCCGGCTTTTAACGAGTTTACCCACAGTTGCGTCCGGATTCGAGTTATGGCTTTTTCGAGTTGTCGCCGTTCCCCGAGGTATCGGTTTAGCGGCACGACAAGATGGATGTCGCCACCGAGATTTTGCCTTCTTAAAGTGGACGAGGGAGAGTCGTTTGCAGATTCCAGATGCTCGGAATCACTCACCAGACAAAGAAAGCTTCAAACGCACTATCACGCAGAAATAGGAGTGGTATAGAAGTATTGTTAAAAGTGCTTCCACAGCTGAGGTCTTTTCGCATACTTGGGTTTCCACCGGGAATCGAACTCGGGATAGCTTTCTTCAAAGACGATTGCGTTTCCCGCTGGGATATCCAGTAGCCACGTAGAAACTGGATGGAAATCTGAATCTGGTAGAAATGGTGGCAATTCTATTATCCTCATGATAATCCAATTACATCTTCGGTGCTAGATCTATCATTTTCATTGTACTTTCTTAGTAAGACAACATTTACATAACAAGCATTTTGATTCAGTTTCACTCTGACTGCTTCCATTTTCATTTCAATCGTTTTTCTACCCATTTTCTTTTCTTCCATCAAGTATCCAAAGAAATTCCTTTAAATATGCATATTTAATTGACAAAAGAAGTAGGGGAAAAAAATACGATTCACAATTTTTTCCCGACAATCGATATTGAAAATACCTTTAAGCAAGTTCTCCTTCGTGAGTTTTCATGCCGCAGAAGGTTATATGTCGATGTGTTTTTAAAATTAATTACTAAACACAAAAACCTCTGTCAAACTATCGCTTAAGACATTTGGAAAATTCAACCGCGTTATGTTTCGTTTAAACTGAGTACCGTAAGTATATACCTATCATTCATCTATTTCACAAAACTAGAATTAATACATTAGACTGATATTACTCGTGGTCTATTTTCATCCATTTTCTCTTTGAGAGTAACATATTTGATCAAAAATATGTTGAAATTATAATACTGTTTACTTTACTCATAATCAAACTGTTAACAAAATCAAAGTATTCGTGAGATGTCTATGATGTACTCTCTAAAAGTAAATTTCTCTGGGCGTGTCTAACATGAATGCTGCCTAACCTTTAAAAGTATTCCTTAATGAGTAATGCCCCAGACCCCTCTTTGCGAGTAGCGCTTTAAATTTTACCTAAAATTTCCTCATCCGATCTTTTTGATCCCAGCCAATCATTAAGATTTGGGTCCATTCGAGTGAAACATCCTCCAATTAAAAGCATTCAGTTGAGTGCCAAGAGAGCAGAAACAAGATTAAGGGCATTATTTTTATTTATAATCTTCTTCGATACCTCTGTAAGAAGGCTAATGGAAACAAATCAACAGACGGAAATAAACAATCTCTTTCACTAAAATAGTTCCTTTCTTTCCAGCAAGATACTTGTGCTGATGCTTTTCACATACTTTCGCTCCTCAATGGAATGAAAAACCTACTACAGAATTAAACTAAACACTTTGACTGGGTTTAAAATTTATTGCATTGAATCGATACTCTCATAATTATTGCTGATCATATTTTTTCATGAAAATGGCGTCTGGCGAATATATGCCTTACTGAGGAATTGGGAAGATTTTTTGTGTCCTTTAACACAAATTAACATTGGATTGTAAAACGATTTGGAAGGCAATTGATTCTACAAAATAATGTATAACACAAAATATTATCAAAGGAAACCTGGAAAGAGAAATTTTTAGGAGAGTTCTAAAAAATAGAAGTACTGATGCAAATTAATTTTATTTTTTTAAACGAATTGGAAAGCTATCGATTTTACAAAATAATGTACAACACAAAATATTATCAAAAGAAACCTGGAAAGAGAAATTTTAAGGGAAGTTCCGAGAAATAGAAATACAGATAAAAGAGAGGAGAACGTTGGTGAAGGATAGCGAAAGGTTATCGTCAACGATAAAGCACGGGAATATTATGTTAAGACAAACAGAAAACATTGATCACGTTACGTGCTATACAATACGAAAGGGATCGGAAAATGGAAACAAAATATTTCAACGCATTCATCTGCAGAAAGCAATTTCCTTCTTTTTTGGAATCCACGCAAACCTGCGAAGAAAGGATCCCGCTTTCAAATTTTCGTAACAGGTGGAGTTCGTTTTCAAATATTTCCCGAAACAAAATTTGATTGTTCCATAGATAGAAAAACACGGCGATCATGTTCCTTCCTTACAACAGAAGGTGCTAAAATAACAATGAACTCCCTCGTTTTGTTTTCTTTCTCTCTTCCTAAGGGAATAAAAGCGACCTCCCGAACTGCCTTGCATGGGATTGGAGCGATACGTCGGCGTACGCGAAGAAAGAGTAAATAAACGATAGGAATTTCCGTTTAGGTTCCGGGCGCAGTTGCGAGGGAAGGGAAAAGAATAGCGCCTAGCGGAGATAGCGCCAACATCTTCGACGGCGACTAACAAAATGAAACTCACATGTGCACCGATAGGGTAGAAAGCACCTGCTGATAAGTGCCGTGTGGGAACATCACATATTCCATTTTTAACCGCTATTGCTCCACCCTATCTCCTCCGCCCTTCGGATTCGCCCAACCATCCTCTTCCTAAACCTCCAGGCCTAACAATTTCCATCCCCCCATTTCTCCCTTTATCCTTCCCTGCGGTAGCTTCGTTATACATGTCTCTTTCCCTTATCTCCCTCTCTCTCTCTCTCCTCGACACTACATTTCATCTCTCTTTCATCTTCCAACGCCTTCTGAATACCTCTCCCTTCTCATCTTTCTCTCTATTTTCCCTCTCTATCTCATTCACTATATCCCCTTTGACAGATTTTTCGTCTCACGAGCATTCGTTCAATCGATATGTAGGGGTTGGCAAATATTGAGCGCAAAATACTCTAAGACTGCCCCGCATTTCGTACGCAATCGCACATAACACGCCCATTCATTTTGTCACAAGGAATCTATATTGCTATATTAGCAATGGATAATATAACATACACTACAAAACTGATTTTATTATCATAATTATCCTAAATGAAGTCAAAAACGGGTTTTCACCCTCCCGTTGAATCCAGGGGTGGGCTAAGTTACTCCGTTGGTCGTAAAGGATATTGCTAATCATTTAGTGATTCGATTAGGGAATCTTTTTATTGGATAAGAGAATTTCTTGGTGCTCCCAAATTTTTTCTTAAGAAGATAATGATTTTCTTGGGGTGCAACGAGGTCAAGCAAACACAAAACTAATTAGATTAAATTTTGGAACTTTAGTCATCCACGAACATTATTTTACCCAGTAAAGATTTGTTTTTGATGTGAATTTCATTCTCTAAAAAGTCGCAGCACTCCGAGAAAGGGCACTTCAGTTTATCCTTATCCTAAGCTGCGGTATACGATATTATTGACTTCTTATGAGCAACGGATGAAGGAGCTATCCTTTTTTTGCTTACAGTGAATTTCCCCCTCTTTTTTCACCAAAGGTTCCCTCTAATTTCTCTTTTTCTTTGCTTGTCGAAGGACTTCCTCATTAATTATTCGGTCTGTTGTGTTTTTGTCATCATCCTATAGCTCCGTATCTCCATCGTTTCCAGTATTTCCCTCTTTATTTCTTTTACAATCCATACTTTACATCCATGGAAAATTCATATACATCTTTTATGGGTCATTGCCTTTTATAAAAGCTAAAATAAAAGCTATGTTGGAGCTAATCATCGGAACTTTGGATTCTTATATTTATAAAAGCATTAAATAATGATAATGTTCAATTAATCCAATTAAATACGTAAGACTGTCGTGGGCATAATCTATATATTCTTGAGAAGATGTCTTGGTTTACATCTAAATTAATTCCACTGAGTTGTGAGCAATTTTGTAGCATTCAATGGCAGGAAAAATAATTAGATCAGGAAAAATTTTCACGAGTATCCTGTATTATAAATTTGCAAAACACTACAGAGTAAGAACATACTACGCGACTAGTTTCGAATCTTCTTCAATTGAAGACGATGCTTACTAAATAGCCGTATGACGTGTTTTTGTGTAGTATTTTGAAAAGCTCCGGATAAAATTTCCTCGTGAAAAATTTCTTGATCTGTATTTTCCCTTCGTTTACATCATTTAGAGAACTTATAATTCACAAGTTTCTTACTTTCAAAGAGTAATTTGCTTTTGTAACAGATATGTATCCTATGTAATAAATGCTTCACATCTTCCGCATTGTTATTAGCAAGGTAAATCGCAGGTGTTACCTATTTGTAAAGGAAACTAATTTCCTATATGAAAAAATATCAAAGCTTTGTAGATGTCGCCTGTATTTTGCCTCTGATAAATATTCGAAACTTTAATCCCGTATTCTCTGGCATCATTTTCGAGGTTGTTTTCTTTCGCTTCCCTGTTTCTAAGTAGTTTCCCGAAATATTTGTAAGCTCAGCAGAATTCCGCGAAAGGAGAATATTAATGGATTGAAAGAGGGGGGACGAGGGCTTAAAAGGTAGGGGAACGAGGAATTAATTTCCTCTAATTATCATCCGCTTACCACGGGGTCGAACCCACTCTCATTGTATCTCTGCTTTCCAGCTTCATGTTGACTCCTTCCCGAATTTTTATGCACACTCCATTAAAATAATGCGTCCTTTAATCCCGGACTTGGCTTCCATCAACTTATCTTCCTCTTAATCTCCTCGTACCTCCAATCTCCTCCTGTCATTCACCAACAGACCCATTGTCCATCGAGGGCCATGTCCCATTACTTTCCGATATCCAGAGGCATGACCGCCGTATAAAAAAAGAAACACGGAGAAGCAAATGACGCAGAGCGCGTTTGGCAAAATCTCTCGTCGGAGAATCGCTTTCCCATATTACGGAAAAATACTTTATCTGAAATTGGGTACTTTTCCTCATGACTTGATCTAGAAAGCGGATAGCAGAGTTGCTCTCGGGTCACTAAAATCAGCTGATTTTCGGCCAGCTCAACTTCAACTTAGAAACATAATTTTGAAAAAGTAAAGTTGTATAGTACTATGCTCCCGGAAAGCCAAGAGGATTAGGAGTTCGCCTTTGATGAAAGTGGCCTTTGTTCGATTCCCGGAGTGCGTTCGTGTCTATTGATGTTTACCCAGCATCACGATGGATGTGGGTAGCTGTATGAATTAAGAGGTATCTGGTCCGGTCGAATTCAGCGATTAATAGCCGGCGTTGGTTTCGATGCCATAACCACAGGTCCAAACAATAAAGCCGTCTGGCTATCGTGATCCTAGTTGGCCGAAACGAAGGATTTATTTTTTTTAGTGAAAAACGACCATTTCCGTCGGAAATTTTTTTCGCCATTTTTCGGAGTCGGTATATGAATGTTTATGTTGCACCCATATTTATGCTCAGGCCCAACAAATCAAAAAGTAGTACAAAAATTGGAAGCCTCCCACTTTTCTTATCATCAACAGAATGTAATTTTCTGTTATTTTCATAACTTGAGCACACAATGAGAAATTTTGTTGTGACTACGCAAGATTTAGGTTATCAAAATGATTCCGATACGAATTATCTCTGATAATTGTATTGTCAGAATTATACAACCTTAGATATAGTCCTCCTAATTATCTTCAATCCTAAATGGAGCCAGTTTATACAAGTAATCGATAACTTATCTCCACAATTAGATTTTAAGGAATTTATAAGTGAACAATTCAGTCAAATTTATAACTTTCATGGATTCAAATTTCGATTGCTCTTTTAGCCTGAAACTTACACTTAATATTTAAAATTATGTGGAAGAGTTTAGAATGCTAGCTATAGATATTACTGTTATATTCTATTTGGGCTATCAGAAATAAAATATAGAAATGGTAGAAGAAAAAGTAAATCCATCACCATCTCAAAGTAAACAAGGGATCTGAGAGAATAATCGAACAGAATAGTAATTAACTTCCTAGGAGCATGAACCAAGAGCCACAAAAGGACACATATAAACAAAGCGCCAAAAGTAAAATATTACGGAATGTATATATAGCTTTATATGGAATAACAAGTACGTTGGCAAAGAGAATGAAAATGTAAACACGAACGAAGAGAACGACTACTAAAATGTTTCGGAATATAAACCAGATCAGCTGACGCAACAACAAACGGAAGAAAGAATAAACATTGGAAATAAACTTATTTTTGAAGATCAACGATTTTTCAAAAAATCTAAATTGTAGGGTTTTAACTTACCCGGAAAAGCACCTGTTTTTCTGATTCCAGAATTCTTTCAGCCAGTCTGTAAGCAAAATCATTAATTTCTAAACAACATTTGAATGGAAAGTTGTATTCACTTCCGTTGTATTATTGACATTGCAATTCAAGTGGCTCTTCGGAGAAAACTGAATTAATTTTTCGGGCCTTAAATTCTTATAGGATGTTGGATCCTTCAAAAAAGAAACGGATTGACCTTTTCTTTGCCATGCTCTGTTGTCCTCACAAATCATTTTTATGAGAGCGAAAACAATCGTCGCTTTGAGGTTTCTGCGGAGAAGAAAACTCCCATATTCCCCAAAACTGTTTCCGGCAACCAACAGGGTTTCACTCTCTACTGCTCAAAATTCCCCCGACCCTTCTCTCCCAGCCTCCATCTTAAGTTTCCTAATATTTCTCTTACTCTCAGTTGAACTCGCTTTCCGGAACCTACACGCACTGTTCCCTTTTCGGTCCAAACAGCCGTTCCATGCCTCTCTTTCTAAGGAAACTCTCCCTTGCATGGGATTTTTATTTCCTTGGCGCAAGGCTCTGAACTTGCGGGTCCAGGAGAAAGTGCATTTATATTTCTTTAAAAGGAATAATGCGGCCGGTACATAAACAGCGTAGTTTCATTACATAGCATTCGGCAATATATTGTGTCGGACTCTGTTGTTCTGGAAGAGAAATTTTTAGCTTTAAAAGGGTCGAAATAAACATGGCATCTAAGTGAAAATATCTGCTCTCTCATAATTATTGGGTTTGGTACTTGACTTTTTCTTTATCACATATAAAGAATAGTTGTGCCCTGAATTAAACTCATAAGTTGTGTAAGATTAACATTTATGTAAAATATACCATAACTTACGCAGTAATATTGTATACATAAATAATTTTATTTTTCTTGAATGCGCTTTCTTCTCTACCTTTTCCATTTAATATCTCTATAGTTATTGAGCAAGGAGATAAAATAATAAATTTGAATTTTTTTCTATAAACTTATTTTGCCATATTAGAGATATTCTTTCTCTTGTAAATATCGTTGCAAACGACATATAGACTGCCATTACCTCAGTAAAATTTGTAATACGTCTAGTGTTAGTTATAATTCTACTAAAATATTCCATCGGAGAGTTTCGGAAAAACTTCAAATAACGAGTCTCTTCTGCAGGATTCTCTTAAGATTAACTACTCAAATAAAATGAATTTTACTGTGACATTTGTGAATAATGAATTAAATGAATGATTTTGAGTCATTAGAACATTTTAGCACATTAAAAATTTTCTTAAACTTTTTTCCTATCTTGCCAGAAACTTCTATTGAAGAATTGTAAAAATAGTAATTAAGAAATGATAGTTATTGAGAATTGAAAACAAAATAACAGTTTCCGATGTAAGAAAAGAAAACTGAATTCTCACCTTTCAATACGGCACACCATAAAACCCACCCCTCACCCTCTTTCCCCTAAGTCATATTGTTAAAACCCATACCACTTTACCACTTTTCTTTTAATTCTACCCTCAACCCCCTGAGGATGATAGTATAGCTATCGAAATACGCATTGGACGATTCCTATAAGTCGATAATCCCGGCCCTCGGTACCTTGAAGTCGCTGGTTCGACAAACGACTAACCGAGTCTTTTAAACCTCTAAAAATTTCAGTGATTAGATAGATGATAGAAGAGGTATGCGAATTGGTAAGTAAGTGGTATCGCTTACTTATGAAACCACTCTTCAAAAAACCTCGCTCGCGAATCTGTATAAGTGACTTTATCTTAAATTTCTCTCCTCATTAGACCAATCACCCATAATAAACCCGCAGGAAAATCACAAAGGCATCAAATATTCCGCGAATTCAGATCCAGCGCACCAACGACGGTCGACTCGAGCAACGGAAGCGGTCCATTTCAGGGGATCCTCCCAGTTTGAATCTCATCACAATCGTATTATTCCTCGAGATACCTACACGCAATTAAAATACCAAACCAGAATGCCTCCTGAGGGTGGCGGCGTCGTATTTCGTGGATTCTCTCCTAATTAAAGCTTCAAATTACAGACGGCCCTTCCCGAGTGCGTAGTCAGTCCGCTTGTTCCCGCAGAATGTTTCTGTACATGACCATTCCTTCCGCAATTCCCTCCCGCAGACGGAAAAAACGCCAGCTTCGCCTCTTTAACTACTCAACACCCTGAGATCTAAAATGCTTCTCCAGAGCACCCTACTGCCGCTGTTTCCCGCAGACCTCTAATCACTTTCCATCCCTTAGGCTTTCGCCAACTTTCCTACCCCTCTCACCTTTAATTTTCATCGCTCTTTCCCTAATTAATCCCGACCGCAGTCGCGTCCTGCCTTCTTTTCTCCTTTTTCATTTAGGCCTATGTAGGACGCTCACGGTGAAATATACCTAGCCGGTTATTTTTTCCGATTAGGAATTACCCTTCGTGGAAACGATTGGAAAACTGCTCGATCACGTGGAGGACTCCGTTTTATATGGAGCTCGCACCGGAGGCTTAAGAGAGCCCCTGTCATTCATTCACGTTTGACAACCCAATTTCCATCCATCCTTTACTCGAACCCTTCTCAGATCGCTACAAACCCCCACAAGAGGGATTCCTTAAAATTTAAACACGAGTAAACTCTTCGGGGAAAGTTATTCCTCTGAATTTTTAACAGGAAAAGTATGACCACGTAAGTTTCATCGGATAACACTTAAATAACGTAAACTAAATATAAATTTGAAGGAAATAAAATTAAACTGCGTATGAATCCATCCCCTGCAAGCTCCCTATAGAAAATTTTGAAGGGGTGTAAGCACCAAGCGATCAACCGAATGTTTTTGTTTATTGCTATGATGGATCGTCTGCGGTGTATGCTATTTTGTTTTGTTTATTTATTACTTGTTTATTGAATAAGATTCAAAACAGCCAGAATTGACCAATCAAATTGAATCGTAAGAGAAATTGAAAGAAAATATAGATATTAACAAGAAAACAAAAGATTAATAAAACAAAAGAAAAATGACAACAACAACAACAAAACAAGATTAAATACCAGAGTGAATTAATGAAAGAAAGGATTAGATCCTTAGGGGAAAACAGTACTCCTACATGAATATTAAGAGATATAAAAATTTGTGAAAAAATATTTTAAATTTGGTAGAATTTTTTTCAATATTCTAAGATAATTCTTGGATACAACGTTTAAGATGCCACACACTTTTCAGAATTTCACTACATAGTCTCTCAAATTTTATATTTTCATCCATATTTACTTCCATTATTACACCATAGTATTTGATTACAGCTGTATAGGAAGCCTTAGAAAGATATAAATTCATAATGCCATGAAATTTACTCATACTACGAATAATCTTCATTAAGTTCTACGGTTTGGAATCGAGCGGGATCGCAAGAGTGCCGTTTGCATTGTGCGGTTTCAAAAAATGAAACTAATAGAACTCTTTACTCCTTCTTACGGTTCATTTGCGCTTAATCTCGAAATTAAATCCCGCGGGAGATGGAAAAACGACACCATTCGCACCGCACTAATGGCTCGAATATCGAGGCCGTAAAAATATTAATTAAAAGATTCAAGAGGTAAATATGCATTTCACTCAAACGAATAGATGCGAAGGCGTTTAGATCCTCAATTCATGAATAAGTATTACGTCAAATCCTATTTTCAGGTCTCTTCTGCAAATAGAAACAGCTCTAGGAAGGTGCACTTATATTCAATTCCCTCCTGCAGCGTTCAGAATTTTGCATTACGACTCACTTTCATTGCCCGAAGGAAAAAAAAGGAAAAATGGCAGACAGGCCTAAGAAATCTCAGGTTCTCTCTGTAGGACACAATTTCATATCTGGAGCAGCCGGCATAATCTAAAGGATTAAACATCTCCGTATCTGCACCGTGATCCTCCTCCGCTCATCCTCTCCGCCCAATCTCTTAGGCCCGCCATCATTCTATAAACCCCAAATAGGATTACCCGTTCTCCCAAGCACTATCAATCTCTCTTGCACCTTTCGTCCTCCACATTCTTCAATGCCCTCATTTACTCTCAACATCCACAGCCAACCTCATATCCTTACCTCTTCCACTCGCCGCACTTCCCAATCCATTCATTTTTCGAAAAGCGTTGCATCAATATACTCGAGAACACTTTTATTTCCCATTCCATTAGCTTGAAACTCCTTGATAACTCACACAGCCTCCGAGAGAATTTTTTTTTCTTTGTAATTACCAGAAGGATCTTCTGCGTTGGTTGGCCCAGGACGCTCACCACGAAGCCATTTAAAACTTAGAAAATTGTTAATAAAAATTTTTATTACCTTCAATCCAATTTTCGTTGTTTTAATATATTAAAAATTAAAGTAATATATTATAAAATAACTACGAAATTAGCCTGGAATGACAATGTATTTTTCTTTTCCTGATATGTTTAAAAATATATAGTATGAATTCTGATCAATTATTAAGTACTGTATGTTCTGAATAATTACCAAGTAAGATATGATATTTCTTACAAATTATAAAATCAATCCAATGATTTAGCTTATCCTATGTAAATCGCTGTAATACCAAGTACAATCAATCTTATTATAATGTATAGCCACCTATCTCAGCGACAATAAATAATAATAATAATTATTATAAAGACTAATAATAAAATACGGCAATATGCACTGCCATCATCATTATCATTTTCTTCATAATAGGCAGCAATAAAGGAGCTTTAAAAATTACCACAAGCTTTTTTTACGTATTGTTATGTATATATGTATGTATGAATTTGAACGTCCTCTGCAATTAGCATCGGTATAATTTGAAAACAAACGATGACGATAAGTATAGGTTTGAATTCATTTTCAAATAATTTTTTTCAATTTCGTATTCCTTTCCGACTTTACATACTTATTTACACTTTACATACTTTAATTACTTATATCATTTCTCCAACTCCAGCGTCATATCATTTCTGTCTCCATTTCATTCGTTCCCTTCCAGAAATTTATTCATATATCTTTTCCAAGATAATACGCCTTCCTCCTTAAATTCCATTTAATATTATATTTGGCCATCTTATTTCATTCGTTTATTTACATTTCCTTACCATTGGCGAGCTTTACCTTGTAAAGTTTTTGTCATAGGTCATGTTACGTCCATTCAGTCCATACCTTAGCTTCAAATTATATCTTCTGAATTTTTCGTTCTCTTTCAAATGTTTGGTAATCTTCGGTTTGCCTCTTTAAATTTGTAAATTTCACAGTGACGGCCTCGCTAGCCGATTGCTTCTCATGTTGGTAAATTTCGTTTTCTTCATCCTGCAGATCTTTTGTGCGAAGTGGTCTGGATTTTATATGTTCCCGTATTTCCACTCCTTGGAGTGACCCTTACAATGTGCGTTTCTCTCTGGACCTCCAATTCCCTTCGATTCCACATCTCCAGCTCCTTCAAACCTGATTATGATCAAATATTGTACGAATCCCATACCTTTGCCTCGGACTCGGGTTACCCATCATTCTCTCCTCCCTCTTCCCCTCTCCTTCTTCCCTTTTAAACCTTCACCTCTCATCCTCCTATTTCTTCCTAAGGATACAACTACCGAACCTTTCCTTCTTCCAAGGATAACCTCTTTCTTCGAATCAGAGATCCGATTCCCGCTTCGCCCCGACAATGGCCACGCAAATGATTTCGTTATTTATCTTTCGAACGTCTCCGATCCTTAATTCCTCCCTTCTCCCCCGGAGCCCTTTTCCGTTAAAAATTTTTCGAACGCGCCGAACCGGTCTCTCTTATTTTTTATCTCAGTTTTCCCCCGTTGCGTATCCGTCAAGCGTATTTCTTTTAAATTTTTTCTTTCTCGAAAAACTCTCGCACAACTTTTTCGACCCCCGCCGTTCGCTTCTTTTTCCGACCGAGTTATTGATTTTCCCGTCGAATGCGTCTCCTTTTTTTGAGTCTCGGCGATTATATTTTTTACTCCCGACAGGTGAACAAGCTCCGCCGCACGGCGAAAATCTCGCGAGTTTCTTCGATCATTCGAAACTGGAATTCTAAAGGGTTAAGTACAAGGAGGTTAATTATGAGGGAGAAATACGTTGTCCTTGCCCGCTGCAACTCCCGCGTCTATCCGGCGTAGGTTTCTTCAAATGCGGTGCATCGTAGATAAATTATGGACCTACGAGATCAGCCAAAATCTCTAAACTGCGGATTTTTTTGGGGTATCAATGGTGAACAAAAGAGTTCGCGTAATTGCTTAAAGGTCACGAGTCTCATTAGGCGGCGTTCACACTTAGGCGATAAGCGATACGCGATATACGACGGCGATACGGTGAATGCATTGTGTTTAAAGGGAGGCGATACAAAAGGTTCATACGGGAACAATCTCGCCACTCTACCTACGATATATCGCTTGTCTCGCAGCATGTTGATAGGGTGATTTTTATCGCACGATATCTAAAACTGTAAACAGAGGAGAAAAGACCTGTTTTATTAATGAATTTCCTCGATCAATTTGTGAATTCTTCCTCATCTCTTGAGCTCATGATTGCGACAGGAATCTGATAATGAAATGAAGGTTCTCATCAGTTTATTATCGTCCAAATCGTATCACTTTGGTGTGAAACTTATCAGTGATATGTCGTTGACGATTTATCACATACAATACATCGCGTTTCGCTTATCGCTCCAGTGTGAACGTTACCTTACCTCTAAAAGCGATATATCGCTCCAGTCTTTATTATCCAGGATCGCAAGCACTACGTGAAATATTCTGTACACTACCCATGTGTTTCCCAAATGATATTCCATGGAACTCCAGGGTTTAACATAACCTGAACAAAGAATTTCACAAGAAAAGACTGCTGTACGAACTCAAAACCTTCTTCAGTGAAGGAAAACTATAATCGGACTCCTTTTAAAAGGAAAGTTCTGTTTGTCTTAATTAGCATTGTGTTATATCAATATTTTCCCTTTTATATTTAAATTTCCGCCGTTAAAGATGATAAGTGCTCTGTATTCCGCAATTCCTGTTTCTAACGGCAAGGAATCCATTGTAAAATTAAATTTGGAAGCTCTCCACTACACGACAAACGGCCTTTGACGTTTAAGGTTGCATCTCTGATGTAATCGACGAAAGCTAAGTTACTTTATTTGAGGATGACTTGGAGCAGCGATTCCACAGAATAAGGATATTGCCTTCCTAATCAAGATCTTCACCCCAAAGTTTTTCCGCTCTAAGCTATGCTTAATTCGCTAGTATTGTCAGTCCGGTCCTGCCCACAACTAGGAGAACCTTTCTTACACTTTATTGATCGCAAACGACGGATATGCAAGGAACTTTAGAGATCATGAGATAGCTTTAGAGATTAGCCTAGGTTAAAACACTGAAAGACAAGCAAGGGAATTTCATAATATTAATTATAATTTTGTTGTAAAATTTAAATAACTCATTAAAGCTTCCACTAAAGATGAGCTACAGGAATACTTGGGCATCTGTGGTTTATTTCAGAATCAGGAAACAGGACATGCTCAGAGAAAGGGTCGTAAGTGGGGCATACAAAGTGAGGGAGGCAGAGAGGGGAACAAAGGAGGGCTGAGAATAGTTATGAAGTTTCATTTCCAATTTTGGAAGAGGTTCTAAAGCGAGAGACAGGTGCGGGAGGATACATCAGAAGATGGAGGAGTTAGTATTGGGCAGGTACTCCTTAATGATGTTTTCTGTGAAAAGTTTTCGGAGCATCTGCCACATTTCGGAAGATTTTCATCTCCGTCCTTTACTTCGGGATGTGCGGCTAGAAAGCGTTAGAAATGTCATTGCACTATACAGCTTTCCTCAGTGTAACCTAAAAAATCAGAAGATAAACTTTATTTTGTGAGAATAAGGCAATCCTTCCTGTTTCACTTTTCCGAGCATTTTCAATAAGTGCAAGTAAAGAAAATCTAATATCCTAGTACAAGTAACTTACGAAGGTAACTTTCATATCTCTTGGATTAAATTCTTGCTGATAAAAAAGCTAGAGAATGACTACTACCTAAAAATGAACCAGCGCTTACTTTTTGAATGCCAGAAAAAATCCACATGGGCCTGAGGGAGCAAAGTGCGTAGCGCGTTCGCCTTTGTTGAAAACAGTACCGTGATCGATTCCCAGTGGGAGCTAATACGTGTGAAATGACCTCATTGGTATGATCACTATTAAGAATATTAAATAATAATCCATAAAAATACCGCCCAATTACATATTATTTGCACTCACATATGCACAAAATGTACACTTATCCTTTCTATATTAAGGGCTGCATTGATTCTTATGAGTCTTTCATACAGTACACTTTCAACTAGTTACAATTAACGATTGATTAACGATCGTCAAGAGAGATATATTTTTCACTTAAGAAATATGTGGAAAACTGAATTAAGAGGAAAAAATGTAAGATGGGTTGAAATATCCGATATTTTGCCCATAAGATATCAACAACAAGGAATAGAAGGGGTGGAGAAATACTTGAAATGGGCGGGGTGACAAATAAAAGATTGATTTTTACTGTAATAAGAACGAGAAAATGAATGTTGGATACATGAAATGGTGAAAGCGAAATTAATAGAAGTAGGTGTTCTAGAATGATGTGTTTTCCTCTCTTACTGAAAGTCAATCTACATTTATTCATTCGGGAGACATATCGAAACATTTGCATTTTTAAATTAACGTAACGTGGACGTTAACTCAGTATGAAAATAGAGGCTTAAGGATTAACCCTAAGAGGATCACATAAAGCTACTTCGCCGTGGTAAGTAGGCTTAACATACTTTCCATTTGAATGTCCATGTTTAGATGCTTGGTCCCGGTCAGTCTTTTTTTTTACCCGTTTGGTTGAAAAAATCTAAGAAAGCTAATTTTGTGATGATAATAATATTTTATTTATCCAAGTGCATACGAAAGTGTGTATAGACTATTCGCTAAATCTACATTACATTAATTTCAATTATATCATTTCATACCACTCTTACAACAATTACACAGTAATTTTCTGTTACATATATACACTACAATGTATTAAATTCTGTTATTATTAGATTACATATACATTACACTTCATTCTATTTATATATATCATTACGTTTACTTAATACGATATTTTATAATATAATTTAACTATAATTTACTATAATTTACAAACTCAAACACTATAATATGCTTTTGTTAGTAGATATCTTTGTTTTTTAATAAAATTGTATGTTAGTGCTATTTTATAGGGCCAGGCAGTTTGATATAAATGTTTAAAGCCATCACCCCTCAGTTCCAGTAAGTTACGAATATTTTATAGATAGAAACAATTGGAACACAAATTTTCATAAAGTAGTGACCCTTAGAGTGTCTTAAAGGCACGTACAAATAACGTAGACTGTTTTAAGGCAACGTCCACGTTTCGTCACAGTTTCCACCCCATGAAATTTGATCAGTCATTGTTTCCTGACATCAGCATATAAAAACCAAAGTAATAAGGAGACTTTTTTATAGGTTAGCATAAATCAAAGTGACCGAAGAGCGTATTCTCGATGATAACGCACTGCATATTGTCAGTTCAGTTTACATTGGCCCAATGTTTTTGCGCACGTTAAGGATGGAGTGGAGGGCAAATTCGTCACTTCCGACCTCATCATCAGCCGCTTGATCTACAATCGGTGGGACTACCGTCGCAGAAGACGAACTAAGACGCCATAATCGGGTCCCTCCCTTGATTCCGTCGAAAGACTCGGAAACAGCTGACTGCGTCCGAGGCGAACTTGCAAGAGCTCGTTGATGCGGAGAGCGCATCTTCTCGCATTCAAAGTAAACGACTAGCTTCCTCGTTGTTTTTTTAAGGCCTAGTCGCAGCTAATGAGGAAAGGAGTTAAGACTTCGCTCCGGCGGAAAATATCCCGCGGAAGAAATTCGATTAAATCCCGAAAGAAGGATTCTCGAAAGCGGAAAAAGATTGAAGTATCGGATAGTGTTTAGCTTCGACGTGGAAGCATATCGATCTCGGAGGGAAATCACGCCGCTTTAGACGGTTTATAGGTGCATGCTCGGCGAGGAGGTTAAACGTGGTGAAATGGAATTTCAGAGCTGCGATCGTGCTCAAATAGGGTTTCCGAGCTGATTTGAACCTAAGTCGTAAATAATCGTGTCAATGCCTTTCCACGTCATAGAAAGCCCTTACCTTCCGGAGATCTTGTTAAAATAACGAACTTAATGCGCTGTTACAGAGGATTTCACTCAAAAGTAAACACTGGCGGGCGATAAATTGCTTTCGGTTCTGTGAGCACGGTGCAATGGAAATTCCTTCTTATACTGTTTGGTGAGGTAAAATTCAGCGATAAATTCCATGCTTAGACAACGGGGATAAAGTCAAAGAGAACTTAGTGGAAATTCTTCGGGCTAGGAAAGTTTTGCGCGATTCCATACACTGTTTTATATGATCTCTGCCGAGGATAAGGCTTTGATTATCAATCACGAATCTAAAAGCGAATGCAATCGAGCGAGAAATATCTGGGAGGAATAATAAAACCGAGATGCATTCACTCATGCTGTAAATTATTGGGGTTTTATCGCTTTGAAGAGTTTTTTCGTTTACTTCTGACTCGCAGTAGGATTTTTTTTTAAATTGAGTCTCGGAAACTTGCATCGTAAGAAAACTGGGGAAAATCGAAAATAAAAGTTGTCTATCAAACCAATAAACAATATTTTGCAATCGCTATCTTTGATATTTGTCTTTGCTACGCTGGGGTATTGTGTGCGTCTATAACTTACGCGAAACTCAAACAATTTTCCAGTTAAGTTTTTGGTTTATTTGTTTTTGTTATCATCTCTTTGTTTTTAATATAGAAACTTAATATAAATCTTTCATTTACAATTGTTATATGGTGATGTTATATTTTCTATGACATTATTAGAACATTCTACCATATCTCCTATTAGACAGTATAAAAGTTTGATGAAGAATTTTAAACTGTCTGGATATTTTCAATGCAGAAATAAATATTTATATAATTATCGAGCTGTTACATATGGTGAATCATCTTTATCATTTGCAATTGAAATGTTATTATTTCCCAATCACCGTTTTTTGTGGGAATAATAGGTGACTAATTAACTGAATGCTATCAAAGTTATTCGAGCTTCATAAGAAGTATAACGTGCTCGCAAATTTAATGACACTTTAATTTCATGATTCGTGTCTAAATGACACGAACATTATATATCAAGTTATAAAGGTAGTGAGTATTTCCTTGATAAAAATAGTATAAATACAAAATAATTTGTTACCATATTTGCTGTGAGCTTTTACATCGAAATAACTTCGAATGTGAAACAAAAAACTTTCCTTTTTAAGTCTGTAGTCTAACCTTTCATTTTGGCAATTAAGTGATATTTTTATGAAAAAGAAAGAATTTTCAAATGGACGTAAGGTTATACGTTAAGTTATACTTCAAATAGCTACTTCAAAATGAACTAGTGAAACTCTTTATTCAATGAAAATGCATTAATAATCTGCACAATCCGCGAATTACTCATAGTTTCGGAGTCGTGTTTTCATGTAGCATTTTAATGCCCTCTCGGCTGCTGGTTGAGTTGCATTATTGATTCAGAAGCAAGTTATCTGCGGAAGCAACAGACGAAGTCATTCTCTCGGCTTTCGATAACGGAGGATGAAATTTCTTGTAAGGCTTTGAATTCTATTAAAGAAAAAAGCTGTGAGTTATCCACCAATACCAATACGACGGTTTAGTTTATTTAAAAGTCTTCCCTTCGATGGAAGAAATAAATTATGCAACAGCTTTCAGGCTATACATCTCTTTAGAGTAAAGTCTGATTCTTTTGCAAATTAGTCTGTGCATTTGAATTGATCACCATTAAGTTGGGGTCATTAGGAAGCTCAAGTCCTCAGTCACTCTTTATGGCTCTCGTTGGAGTAATAGTTAATTAAATCTCGTTGGGGCCTCAATAGACGTAAATTAACCGCTCTGCGGTGCATCACAATGTTCCAATATCACCAGAATTAGACTAACATTTCTGTTTTTCTCCCTCTATCTCTTTTTCAATTGATCATCCGACCACTCCTAACCTGCATTTCCCCCTTCTAATTGTAATTCTATATTCCTTAAATCCTTCTTGCTCGACTAAAATGCGATGTACTCTTCTTTTCATTCAAAATACTTTTTGTTATTCCTATGTGTGAATACTCTCATCAATTCTGCCGAACTCTTTCCCCATTACATCAACCGCGATTTAATCAACTTGATATTTAAATCAATAATCGCTGATCGGTGTCATTTGACAATGTCATTTTAACTCTGCCCTCTAACCCCTTGTCTTCTATTTCTTTTTCCGCCATTGGTGTATCTTAAATCGCCTTCGTTTCTGAATTCAAATACATCTTTTTTACCTTGCTATTCATCATAAATCTAACCGTATTAATCACACTAAAATTTTCTTTTACATTTCGCAATCCTCTACGCTAATGTTAATTCATTACAAATAAAAATATTTCATTATTCTCGATTTCCACCTTTTCAATGATCCCTTTCTTTGCCGTATTTTCAATGATTTTATACTAACATTGAATTTTCATCAATTATCAACACCATAATTGAACTACATCGTTTGCTTTGTTACTCATTATTTATTCTCACGGTTTCCTAAAATTGCCATCATCTTATTAATATCCATACACGGCTCTAACTTCAATTCTATCTTTCTCACATCTAACTCTACTTTTATCCTTCTACTCACTCCTTAATTAAATTCCTCATCTTCTTCCTTCCCCCCCTCCGAACCATCTTTCTTCCCCAATCCGCCCATCGCTCTTCCCGCACCCATGGCCTTTCCCGCACCCATCGTCTGGACATAGCCGCAGCCGCAGCCGTGGCAGCAGCCGCAGCGGCAGCGGAGTTCGGGGCGCGGGGCGCGGCGGAGGCAAACGGCACGGCGAATGCAACCGGTCCTCTGGTCTCCTCTTCGGCGGTGCAGGCGGCAGCCGCGGCCGCATCCAGCCTCCTGAAGGCGGAGAGGGGCAGATTCAGACACGACCCGTACGGGAGGTATGCGGCTAAGTTGCCGCTATAGGATGAGGAGTGGCGGCGGAGGCACAAGATGGGGAAGGAGTACGAAGCATTAAGGTGGAGGAAATTTTAAAAAACTGACTGGGGGGGAGGACTTTTCGAGAGACCAAAAAAAAACTCTTTTAACCATGATTTAAAAAATAAGCATATTTAAGAAAAGAAAGAAAAAAACGCACAGAATAAAAAATTTAAAAAAGTATATTTATAAAATGCTAAAATACTCGTGAGGAGGTCTTCGCTTTGTTGAGAACTCACCCTCTTCGTAGAGATCTCGTCTTTTTTCCGTTGAATACGAAGGGAAACGCCAGTGTGGGGGAACGTTCGGTGTGTGTTCTTATTCCCAAAGGAGCACCGTTATTAAGGGTGAAGCTAAGAAAAAATCGACCAAAGAATTTAAACGCTGTACAGCTTAAATTTAAATAAAAAATGTGTTAACGAAAAAAAAGAGGTGAGCGCACGCTAAAAGCTCACACGTGCGCGCTTTGTACACACACACACACGCAAAGAAAATCACACACAAATACACGTATTGTATCTAAATTTTAAACACGCTCAAGCCCTTCTCTTTCCATTCCCAGAATTCCTTTGCACAAACACTCGCATGTCCTCGGTTTCGGACGAAGGCTCAAGGAGCTTCTCGTCCTGAAACAACCATCACCACACTTCCCAACCTCCTTTTAACATTCTGTATAATAAAAGAATTGAACTCTTAAAAAAATCAAACTTTTAAAACAATCCATAAAATCTACCTGATTAAACATCCTCGAGGAAAAACTACTTGTTTAACTGTAGTTGCTATTGATCCTCAATTTGCTTTAAACAGAAAAATTTAAAAGTGTATATAATTTCTCAACCGCGCCTATCCTAGTTGTTGAGCTTTGTCGAGGATATAGAGTTATTGTCGTTTAAAAAGCAAACATTATTTCGAATCGGGTCGCAGAGTTGTTGTTCGTCATTGATTTATTCATATTTTGCTTTTAAACGTAAGAAGATTGTTAGGAATGAGTATTAAAACGTCTGAACGAGGAGTATACTGTTATATTGCTCTTACTATATGTAAATATTACGCGTATGCATCGCTTTAGTTAAATTATTGTTATGCACTCGTATTATAAGTCATGAAACCGGGTAATTTATTTCGTCTTGGTGGAATATTCCTCCGAAACACCCATAAATACTTTATTCTGGCGTTAAGTAAATTTTGTCGTGTACATTTTATGGAGATGACTTTATCAGGGTTGGACGTTGCTCTGCTTTAGAATTTATTCAGAACTGTTCCCTTATTTACGAAAGTTTTAAGAGGTTACCTACCGTTGTTAAACAGGGACGTTTTATTCCTTATGTACAAAATTTGAGATATTTGTTACCTTAACATGCTTACAAGCATCTGTTAGAATTTCATGATTACAGACTCATCCGTCTTAGATTTGACATTTGTGTCCAAATGAGTAAGAACGGAACAAATCGAATCCGAGGAGCAAAAGTTATTTAGACTACGGATTTTAACGACGGCTTGAACAAAGAAATATTTACACTAGCCAATAAAATACCAGAAATAAATATATTTTTTAAGTTGATTACTTGCTGGAGAAATTTAAGCGTGCGTTGGCTCATTTTCGGTCGAATCACCCAGTCGAACGTCTTTTACTGGGACATAGCGCGAGGTTAACGTCAATTACTTAGAGTCTGGAGTCATTTTTCGCTCAAAATGCACCAATGAGAATTCTATTTCCTTGCATCTCATCGTAGTGTTGCAAAAGAAAACGTCGTGACGCGAAAAATTCCATGTAATATTTCGAATTTCAAGAAACGGGGAACAATGATCTGCAATTTGTATCTAAATCCGCTCTCCGTTAGAGGAAGACGTGTGAGAATGCACCTATAACTCGAGAACTTTTAGTGACTATTCAATATCTACGTAATAGAGAGAGCGTATAAGCCGTGAATATAAAGGAATTTGGGATTGCTTTCATGGAATATTTTGTATATTAAAAGTAGTCTGATAAAAATAAACCCTAGTTGTCTGGCACGCCGTTTTAAACGGAAATTTCGTTTAGAGTCTTCGAGAAAGTAAGTGTTACCGGATGTTAATGAAGGCTCTTTAGAGAGCCTGATAGTGAGGTAGAATCGTTTGCTTCTGGACGCGTTCGTAAGTAGACCGCAAACAAATATACATATATATACATAGGTGTCTAAAAACTATTTTAACATTATGGTTTTGAATAGATTTTCGACATCTTGTTAGGGTAAGAGGTATGATTTTCTAGAGAGGGCGAAGTAATATATAATTGTTAAACCGAGAGAGTTTTTTCATAATATAAAGATAAATGTGGGACCACTTTTGGATTGAGCCTTGTCTTCATGTGGACGCCTCGCCCGCCCCCGGAATCATAAGGGTCGTTTAATCATATGTGAACGTCGTTCTAACCGAGCGCACCATTCGAAGAGCGTGAAACTGTGAAAGTTACCATTTCCTATTCCGCGTGAATGCAATCTCGTTCGATAGAAATAAAAAAACATCGAATCTTTTTTTTCTCTCCTCTTTCGGCATGTTGTTTGCGGCCCAGAGAGTCGTAACTTCTCATCACGCAGTGTTCATCCGAAGGAAACGAACAATGACAGGAAGACGAACATCCGACATTTCAAATGACTAAAGCCGTCAAACGCCGTGTATTTTTCGCGTTTGGATAGAAAAAGAAACTGCCCATCGGAAAGCTTGTGGCGAACGAGGAATTCGTTATCCTCGGAGCGTAGTCGTCGCGGGGAAAATATTCGAATCTAATGTACGGGACAGATACGTAGCGATGCTTCGACACACTATTGTATTACGGCGATGCCAAAGAAGGCGGGCCACATTAAATTTGGACGTAGTTAATGTCCTCAAAGTGATCCTATTACGGGTTGAATGCTAGTGTTTTAACTTTCAATTTTAGACGCTTATAAATTATAGTTACATATATCCATAAATTAAGCTTCGCTTAGCCGAATCTTTTCTATTGATTCGTAGCCGTAATTAGTTCGTGGCATAGTTGCCAGCATGTATCCGAAGATTCGTTGTTGATTTGGAAGTAGTTAACGATAAAAAAAGGTATGCTTTTTAAAGGAAACTACGAGCGAAATTAGTTCGTGTGGCTCTTTTGAAAGCGCTCTTTTAAACTTTGGTTTTTCGAAGCCGTCTTTAATTTCCACGGCTGGCGTACGGGTAAACATGCAATCTTTTAACTGCATTTCAACCCCTCCTCCCCACAGCATAATGACGCTGTCACCAGTGCATTGGCCGCCCGCGTGCGTCTCACTTCCTCAGTGACAGAAGCGCCGCTACTTCATCATCCGCTACTCAAACAAAGTCGCCGAAAAAACAAAACTTCGTTCTGAACCAGCGAAACACCTATTTGTGAGAATGAGTGTATCACCGTGATGTTTCCGATCTCTTTCCCCTCGATCCGATGCTTCTTAATTAGGGATAGCGATCATTCATCCGCGAAATATTTTCTCTACATTCGGAATACTTTTCCTCCCGAGCGGCAGTGCAAGTCTTTCGGATAAAAACGCAATTTTTTGCACCTCTTTCCGGTAGCGCGATGAGTTTGCTTCTTTCTTCTCCATTCGAAAAGAGCGAGTAAGGCAGCGGTCGTAAAAAAATCTTCCTCTCTTCGGGGAAATTTGGCTTTCGACAGTGGCAGTTGCCCATGCAGAAATTACGGTGGAATTTCTTCTCCGCCGGTTCGCTCTTCCCAGACTTAGTGATCTCTAACAATTCCTGCCTTTCGCCCCTTCTACATATCGGATTTGATATCATATCAGGAGAAAAATTAAGATTCACGAGAGACTGTCTATTAGAGAGAGAAAGTTCAAATGTGCTAAATCTGTATACGTCGCCTTCCCCGATATTTTTTACTCTTCGACGTCTCCTAACGACCGCTAATAAAACTGATATCTCAATAGCGTTTGTTTCCCCGAATTTTTCGAGCGCCTTTTCAAACCTCTGGAGCTGCTTTTTTTTCTGGACAAGCAAGACAAAACACTGTTTTTTTCCTGGGATTACGTCCCCGACCGGCTTGCTCGCGGTAATGTATTCTTCTGTTTTTTGTTTCTCCTTCTGCTGTCGGTTTGGGGGGTTGCCGGAGGAGAGTCTTGGCCTCGCACGCGGCCCTTTAGCTTTAAGCTTCGTCTTAGGCAAAAAAATGAATTTATAGTCCACAAACTTTTTTTCGCCTCGCTAAACATGGGTCTCATGGCTAGCAACTTTGAGTGTTTAGTCATTCATTTCCAAAACGACCAAAAACGTTGATCCATTACTTTCGATATTCAAGTTGTAAATATTATACATACATATATGATAGGAAATATTTGTGTGTTTATCATAATTTGCTTTCTCATAAAAAAAAGTGTGTGGATTTAACTCAAGAGTTTATATCTTAAATTAAAATGAATATTTTAAATATAAAAATTGACATTCATGTAACAAATAGAGTAGTATTTAAAAGATATTTGATCCCATCCAATGCATTTTTGATTTGCTTCAACATATCATGCCAAAAAAGTTGCATATGGAAAACATGTTTGTAAAATGTAAAAAAAATTAAAATATGCTAATTAGAGATGTAAGATTATAAAAATTGATGTGTCAAATTTTACTAAATTATTACTAACATAATGGTGTGGTGCTGGTTGATAATAACATATATCTGCATAAACGGTGTTGTTGTAATGATTCCTGTAACTCTCGGTGTCTTATTATGGCGTGTAATAAATGTGCGTAATGAAACTCTAACACCTGAAATATTATTTTAAACGAGGAAAACCATAAAAGAAAAAACACCCCAATTGAGCGGAAATCTGCTGCAAAATCTTCCGTCCGCTTAACACACGCGGTGTGGAAAAAAAAGCTCAAAAAAAACAAAAACCCTCTAACCAATGGATTTGAAGCATCGGATACCTAAAAGAAAAACTTAGTGGGTAGTGGAATACTGAACGTATATTTTTAACTTCTTTCCTTAAACAGAGAAAATTAAGTTAACTCACTCACAACATAAAAATACCAAAAAATCTATCTCTAACCGTTGCTTACGCTTTTCTTTTCCCTTTAGCTTACCAAATGTTTCTTTATGGATCCATACGGGAAAGGTGTACTTGAATCTTTCTGTGCACCTTGGAAACGGATATATGTTTGTTGTGTTGATTTATTAATGGCATGAATTTGGAGTTTTTCAGCTGGCGGCGTTACTCTTGGCGGAGTTCTTATCCCCAAAAGTAATAAAAGTTACAATGCGGCATCAGAAGATTTTTGGAGAATTTCCTTCTCGCAAGTGATTTTCTAAATGACAAATCGATCGTTTGATACGTGTTTTATGTCTCGGGAGATTGTTTCTATGAGAAAAATGACTTATTATTTTATGAAGAGTTTTATTTGCCATTGACACGTTTCTCTCTCATTTCAACGTTAAAAAGTGACCAGTATTTTATAAAAAAAAACTGGGTTTTCTAAAACGGGTAAACTCTGCTGGCATGTGTGTGCGGTAATGTAGAATGTGGCCGGTCGTAAATAAAGCATTGACTCGGCCTGATAAACACATTCCTGTCAAATGAAGTTATTCAAATAGTAAGCTCCTCTCGTTTGACGAGATAGCTAACTCTGTGAAGTATTCATCACAATTTTGTAATTGTTTTTTACTAAATAAACCGCGAATTATTTGTTTAACACTTGTTTAATTTCTTCAAACGTAGGTTCAGTAACTGTTAAACCTACTGTTTTTGTAATCGCCAAGTGAAACGTTGTAAATGATACCCTTTTGTATTCTTAAAATTGATTATTGAGTTAAAACACAATTTAATTATGACCATGTGATAAATTTAGATGGATAATATTAAGAATTTAGGTGTAAAAAAGAACCCTTAAAAATAGATTACCATTCGGAAAGAATACTACTAAAGAAACGTATTTTCTTCCGTCTATAGAAGATCTAGTTTCAATTTTCTTTTAAATCACAGTAATTTCTCTCATCGTTGCTATGAATTATTAAAAGTTCAAATAAAATAGATGAATTTGAGATATCTCAAACTGAAATCATTTTTCAGTCAATGTTCATTATCTAGAATCGTTAAAAATTTTAATTTAAGAATATAATTCCACACTCAATTTCAGTTCAATAAATAATGGTACAGCATGTATTACTCAAATGGATCAATGGATGGATTGCTTTTTTTATAAATATTAAACCTATTCTTTTGACTAAAACCATATGCACCGAACTTTCAATTCAGTGACTGAATCAAATACTTAAACATTCGTAAATATCTATTTACATTATATCTACGAAACATTAAAAACTAAATCATTACTTCAAAGAGACTATTTATAATCATTGATTTATTGTTTCCCCTTAATAGATATCATGGATGCTTTCATGATTTAATGTGTTGTAACGGATGTAATACCTACAATTAAGCTGCGTTAATTTATCCGAGTAATATTTCTAGCCACAAAATAGCCGACAGAATTAAAAATATGAATGACGCGGTGGTAGAAATTCTGAAAATAAAAAATCGTATAATAAAAGTAAAATTTTAGTATTTTTCAATTTAAATTCAAATTAAATAAACCTATGCCAGCAATTCAAGGAATCGAGTATTTAAACTTTTAATAATTGGAAATATAGGATCGGCATTCAATCGAGGTATGAATTGTTGTTAAAAGAATCACTCCCAAAATCAGTTTCTGTTTCTGGACTCCCAATGGTAAAATAAAATTCCCCCATTGCTGTTTTGTGACAGTTTGAGAGTGTTCCTGTTCTGTGATAATTTAGCATTTAGATTTGGGGTGTTTGGTAACCTTCAGAAGATGTTTATCA
The DNA here is from genome assembly GCA_036926295.1 of Pachydiplax longipennis. Lineage (NCBI taxonomy): Eukaryota > Metazoa > Arthropoda > Insecta > Odonata > Libellulidae > Pachydiplax > Pachydiplax longipennis. The sequence goes on from JAVFKF010000012.1 coordinate 28,780,905, forward strand.
AAGGACATGTTTAGCTCCACGAGAAGAACTTGGAGAAGTGTATCAAGACAAAAAAAAAGAGAAATAAAAAAATTGCATTAATATTGATCAAGCCTATTTTATTTCCCGACCCCAACCTTTTTAGACTTAAAAATTTTTACCCAAATCGCATTGTCCAGACCAAATAAATATTTATACTTTAATTTACAATATATTGCTTACTGGGATTGAACATTTTATAATGAAATTATATTATTTTTGGTCATTCATTTCTGTAATGATGGAATAAAATCTTCTAAATGAAAATATCCTACAAAATATCTCTCTTGGAATAGATTTAATTCATTTTCTAATATTATTTCCGGCAAGCTTTAAAAATGGTTGCTACAAACGAGACTCTTTCTCATTCGCTTGGTGTTTACTCATTTAATTATAAGACATATTCTAATATGGCAGAGGAATCTTAGAGATTAATGTGTGTAGTACTTGATTAAGCTCGCGATATGCAATTTTCTGCATCAGTCTACCAGGGTATGAATAAATTTTCGATTGTAATATATTTCACAATGTGATTTTGAATTCTGCCCTCTTGAAATTTAACATGGGAATTATTTGTTTTATGTCAGATTACAGATAAAACGGATTGAAATTTCCGATGATGATCAAAGGGGAAAATAGAAGTAGGCAATGATAATACAATTAGAAGATTACAGAAAATATCAATCTCTCGTCAAAGCTTAGCTCAATGGAATAATTTAATAAAATAGTGAGTTAAGTGTAGGAATTGTTTATATGGAGTAATAATGACACCGTCATTAATTACCTATACTATTAAGAAATGCTATAACTCGGTTACCTGCCAATCGTATTCTTAAAATAAGGAATATATACATTCACGTGTGAAAGAAAGGATGAAGTTATCATTTTAAATATGCTGAAGTTTTAATATACTTTCACTCATATTCCAGTTATATTTGATATAATTTATATATTCCTTTTTCCTAAATTCTTTTAATCGTAAGGATTTTTGGAGGAACCGTTCGTTTAATCTTATCATTACTTCAATCAAAGTTAAATTAACCAAAGGTCAAAAACGGTAACTTTAATTGCCTTACGTTGTGTTATGCTTCAGAGTATTATTTTCCTCTTTTTCATAATAAGATTATTTTATAATCTATAATTTTAAAAACAGCTATCGTCATATCGGCCTAAACTTTACCATAGGCATTTTCTAGTTCAAACACAGAAAGACAAATCAAATCTGGTCCTTCCGTTCTTTCGAGAAAATCTTTAAGGAAAAACTATTCATCCAGGTTCATTTTCCAGGTAAATGAATTCCACCACTCTCATTGCCAGCGAGGGTGGGTAAATGCATTGACAAAGGGCTGCGGCAAAAATGCCCCACCCAAGGACGGATCCTACGAGGACAGAAGAGTTAGAAAGAAACCTTAAATCCATGCGCGCTCTCCATTCTAATAAAAGGTCACTAATCCCTGCTTTCTTCCCTTCTCCCTCCAACTATTTTACATACGTTCTTTCCTGCGCCCGAAGTTAAAGCTCGACCGAGAAAGTCAATTGACTTTCAACTTCACTTTCCGGCAGAACTCAGCTTCCTTTCCCTCTCGCGCTTTAAGTTCTGCCGACATCAATTGAAGTCCGCAATTCGTCGATTGCTCCGCTAGCTTCGTTCCTTTTCCATAGAAGAGGTCGACGTCCGATCCCCTTTTACTTCCGAAATGCTAAACTGTTGAATTTTTATGGCTCCATTTTTTATTTTAAGAAAGAAACAAGGGAAGGAAAGCGGTCCGTTAATGGAGCGCGCAGCTTTCAAAGGCGTTCTCCGCCATATTTCAGCCTGTGGCGTGGAATGGGAGTACACGGCTGTCTGTGCGAAAAGATTTATTAAAGGGAGAAAAGGGAGTTGCACTTTAAAATCGATAAAAACGAGAAGATATTATTACTAAGAGTTGTAATCTGCCGTTTGAGAAGTGTGTATTCAAAATGACGCCTATTTCTGTCTCCAGAACTCGGCACATTTAAAGCTTGCCTTTTTTTTATTTCATCATTCAAATGCAATTGAATAGACTCTATCAGATAAGATAAAGAATAGAGCCTCACCGTATAATTAATAGCGAAAAGAAAGAATATTCATTCTGTATTAATTAAATTATTGAATTAAATTACGATATGATTATTTATTAATTATTAAAACATTACTTTTTATTGAGCACTGATTTTATTTATATTATATTTGCTAGTCTTTATCTTTGGAGGAAACCACTGCCACTCGTAATATAAAAATACACAATTATTTATTATAAACAATGGTACTGATTCCACTAGAGCTCTTTAACGTTTAAAGTTTAAAACTGGGAGCAAAGTTACAATACGAAATAATCTACCATAAAATAACTTAGGTATCTATTGAGAAATTGGCCAGTAATATCATATACGTAGTGTTTACGCTAATTCATTAATCTTACTATCCAGTACATAAATGTAAAACAGCTTTACGAGGAAACACAAGGGATTTCTTGGTCCAAAATTTGCATATGAGTTGATTCATTCCTCTTGAATTCCACCCAAAAAATACATGTCCTATCAAATATATTTAACTTTATTTCTTCAAAGTAATGATCGGTTTCTATAATTTTGAGAAATCGTAATAGGGAAAAATATGCGCTTCGTTGCATTTGATTAACAGTCAGGGGCTCTCCCCTTAAAAGTTTTCACATAGTCAATTCTTAGAGTTGAATAATCTTCTAATGGGATCTTCATACTTATTCTCACTTTTTGGGTTTTAACTGCTTCTATTTTCTTCTACGTTGAAGATAAATACACAAACAAATAATAAAATGAGGTAAGTATTTCGGTTTAAGTAATCGCATTCTGTAAAGGAAGATATGAATGGGCAAAAGCAGTTTATCAATGATTTACTCTTACAATGCTCAACAGCCATGATATAAAGGGCATTAACAATGACAGGTGTAACCATCTATAAACAGAAAATTGAATCCAAATAAAGGCGGGATTTCTCAGCGTGGCTGAGGTATTCCCTTTTCCATTACGTCACTTTCTCTTACAATCAGAATGTCCTCAAAACCATAGGGGGTACCTATGGGGCGAGGTGGATATGATTCGTAAGGAACACGAAGAGTATACAGGTGGTAGACATGAAATATAACCAGCTGTTGAAGGTCAGCGAAAACTTCCGTGACTCCACACGGGAGTTCGCAACCTGGCACGATTGCCTGCATTCACCGCGGCAATCCTCAACCAGGTGTCGACGGTATTCTTCGGAAGTTCGGTCAAAGATGTCTGCTTGGACTTCATCACCCTTCAGGTAAGTTTAATTGAATTATTTAGCGGTGTTAGAGGGTTGGACGACCCAGTCCCCATACGAGCTAGAAAAACGACTTGCAAAGTCGAATTTGATTTTCTATATTGCAGCTCAAAATGATCAAATGATTCTTATGTTGAAATACAGTGATCGCGCTCACCAAAGATGTACCGCAATGCCCAGAAAAAGGGGAAGAAGAGTGTGTAAGGGATAAGGTTATGGTCGTTAGACGAGGATTTTTAGCAGGACATTAACTGTAAATGCTGTATGTATGAACTGTAAGGGAAGGATTAACTCGTCGTATGCGAAAATGGTCTTGCGCATCCTTAGTGTGCGACCACAGTACTTTGGTGAACTATATGCGTGAAGCATTTGCAAATAAATTGATTGGTTTTTAAATGAATTTCCCACTATGTTTAGCTGATTAATGGTGTAGCAACTAATTCCTAGGTTTCTGAGTTTTCCACTTTCGCCATACTTGGTAGTAGTATAGTTATGAAGTTAAAAGTGCAAGTCGAACGCGTTATCCACTTAGCTATCCGGAGGTCTTTTCTCCGTATTTGTTTTCCCTCTAAAGTAAGATACCCCACCTCTCTTTCATACCGTTCATTTTACTTCTATTTTAATATTGGTCGTGGATCTTAGGCAAAAACACGTGCATAGCTTGTTCATTTCTGTTATTATTATTTTATCTTCTACTTGTGGATTGGATATCGCATTAGATTGAATGAATAACTCAACTCTTTATTAAGGCGAGGTTAGGCCACTTGACCTCAATTGTTTAGAGATAGGTTTAAATTAGTATTTAGAATTTGAAGAGAAAAATTACAGCAAAAATACAAAAAGATTGAGTCTGTGAAGAAAAATCTTCTTAACTTGAAGGTTTAAGAAAACATAAACACCTCTGTGTGGGAAAATTTTCTCAAAATAAGTAGTAAAACGTGAAAATAAAGAGTATGTAATGTAAAAAGAGTAAAATCAAATCAATACAATTTAAAATTACAAGTTAATACAGTTAAACTAACTATCTAAATGCAATTAAATCCAATAAGAGAAAGTAGTCATTATTAATTCATATTATAAGGTTAAAATATACATATTCTACATAAATTGTTAAAGTTGTGACGCTATCAACTAGTATATACATAGCTTAACAAGTACGGATTTCATACGTTACGTACAAAGTCAAGATGAATACTAAAATCTGAACTTATCGAATATAATATACGTACAGCATGTGTGTATGCAAGATAAATATATAAAATAAAATAAATAGTTTTTATTATTCACGCAGTCAATAGGTTCATGGATCACTCTCTATTTATTAATAAGATTTACTTAATTTATTTCTTTAATAAGATTGTACTAGATAGTAATTATTATGATTTACAATGATATACAGGATCTTTACTATTTATTAAAGAACATCATAGATATTAGAACAAATAGAACGATTATGGTTTGATCAATAACTGAATGGCTCTCAGAGTATTTCCCATTTAAAATTTTAGTGATAGTCCTAATAGAGCTCGATTTCAGATTTCTGTATTCCGTTAAGATAGGAGTACCTGTACAAATGGATCTACGATTGAGAAATGCACCCCAACCTTGGCCATCAAAAATGGAATTCGCCCGGTTCCAAAGCTTTCCAAATGGAATCGTGATGGAATGCTAAAATGTGTGACTCGACCGCATCTCCTGGATTTTTTAAAGGAAGACGCGAGTTTAAAAGAAGCTCCAGTCGAATGCATTAGCTCATCTTCAATTTACTATTTTGCTCAAATTCAAAGCGTCAGGACGTTTAGAAATGAGAACACGCACAGAAAGAAAATATAGTCGAGTGCTTAATGGGATGGAATTTAGGATGCTGCATTCCACTCACTCTTTCTTTAAATTTTCCGAAAAAAAATACATGAAATAAGATGAAAGAAAATGGATATGTGCATCTGTTCTCCGCTCTTCTTCCATTGTCTGTTTGGTCTTTTCTGTTTCTTTTAATAAAAAATTTTATTTAAATAAAATATCTACTACATGTGAACCGTACTGATAAAGAAATTTTTAAATTTAAATTAAAATGGGAATGCCCATGCTTTTAGCTCTAGTGTGCCGAATTTGGTCCTTATAATTCGTCGTGGGCCTTCAGATAATATTCTTCGGTGTATTTTTAGTATTGCTGATTCGTCATAAATATTTATTTAGGTTGAAATTAAAACTAATGTGAATTAAGCGCAACATATTATAAGACTGGATTTTAATGTAAACTTTCGTATCCTACTTCAGTCATCTTAATCTATTAAGCCTTACAATGGAAAATTATTAGAAACTTTAAGGGGTAAATTAGCTTTTGAGCCACTCGAATGTAGTCTGAAAATTTAATAATATCTTGGGCGCTGCTTTTTGAAAATGCGTACTATAATTTTTATTTAATTCTAAATTTCAAACCCATGTGTATAACAAATAAGACCTCATGAAAACAGAAAGTATCACAAAAGAAAAATAAAAATCAAATGGCGATTAATGTGAGAATGCCAATTGACGATAAGAGTAATTCCCAGATGAGACAGCACATTTGAGATATCAAACAATTTCATTATCCCTCTCACCTCAAATTCCTGAGCTTGCTTCCAACAGTTTTCGCCATAATATTTACAAAAAGTTCTTCTCAAATTTTAAGTCGCATAAGAGATGAGAACATTGCACGTGTTTCTCAGGAACCAAATCTTGTGCGAATTTATTTCGCAATATTTATAAGGATACAAAAATAGGAGAATATCATTATAGAGGAGAAACAGAATTTTCTTCCAGTATTAACTGCTGTCAATTACGACGGCATTCAACGAATTCCAGCGAAAATTATCACGTTCCCTCATTTAAAGGGGAAATACTAATTGAGTGACAGGCCCGAAATCATGTTTGAGCGATAAATTTCAATCAGAAAGTCTCGTTTGGTCGGAATCCATGAGCCGACGCATGAGATGAAAGGTGGCAACAGTTCAAGCACAAAGCCCCGATGAAGTATTCCAGTCAGCACATTATGTAAAATTAATTTCTTTTCACTACTCTTTATTATAACAAAGACAGTCTCTCACAAGTCTTTGAAGGATACTTCACGTTCTCCTTCAACTTAAATAATGACAAATGAGACTGTTTAAAATTTTCCGGGATGAAAGTGTGGGTTTGATATCGGCTAGAAAAGAGGATAATGTGTTCGGAAAATCACGTGTGTAATTTTGTACGGAGTGCTTTTGATTATTGAGGAATCCCGCAATTTTCGGCTCAATCAACCCCTTAACGCACGTAATATCAAAACTGTGAGAGATTTTATGCTGTTGCAGGTGATTAAAAATATTCCTTAACTTAGTCATGCAATATTTATTACGAATGAGTTATTTTCTCTAATCACCTCAACCCCCCAAATTTACTTTAATTTAAATTTCAGTCATTAAACAACAATAAATCTGGATTCTAAGCCATATACACCCACCTCCATATATAGAAGTAAAAAACACTAACACACCAAGCTCGGTCGCGCAACCATACGTGTATGCAACGTTGATTTCAAGATCTACTGGTTTAATCTCGCTACTACATTCGCCAGACTTCGTTCCGATTGGTTCTTAACGTTTTGTAAACCTATACATAATAAAATGGAATATAGTTTAGGTTAATTTGTCAAAATATATATCATTATTTCATTTTCGGTGCCATATATACAGCACTAGAAAGTTAAACTCTTTTAATTGATGTATAGGAGCGAAAAATATTTTAACCCTAGCGTTTGAATAAATTACAATTTCTTAATGGCAGAAATAATTCTCCTCATCCGATCGGATTGATTATATAGAAAAAAATTAAGAGTTAAGCTGAATTAACACCTCTGCTTTAAAAGACTAAACATGAAATTCATTTTAATTTAGAATGCTGACCTATTTTATTGACAAAGATGCATAAAGGTTAACGATACCATTTTTCATCCTTCAGAAATCATTAGTGTATGAATGCACCATCCAAACAACTTCCGAGGCAAGGTATAATTTCATCTTTTGAGGTAATTTATATGGAGATTCCACAGTGACTCATAGATAAGCCGCGCGCTTTGTTTGCATGAATTAATTCTCTTCGCTTGATTAAAATGTGGTCAAAAAGGAACGAAAATACGCGAGCTCTGAATTTAAAGCTATGCCTTTGAATAAAAGGCTTGGCTTAAACAGTTTCCAACTACATTTGCGTCACAGTGGTAGGCTCGTCACGTGATCTGGTCAGTAAATATAATTTCCGAACCTTTAGCCACCCATTAGCATTTTCCTCTTCACTTACTCGCTCGCGCACTACCTGGAAAAGGCTTGGTTAGTCGGCGAGTGGAAATGGGGATTGCATACTTAACACCATTCTCGATTGTTACGAAACTATTCCGAATATCCCCGCTACGTTCCAACAGCTGTTTGACTTTTGCCGTCTAACCTTTTCATGAAGATGATGGCCGAGTGTTAATTAACGAAACTTCCACCAGGTGGCGCACTCAACAAAAATTAAATGAAATTTATATGTTAAGTAATCCGTTCACGTGGTGACACCTATTTTCCTCTCATCTTAACAAAGTTATTTAATTATTTACGATCGACCTCTGACAGTTGTTTTCAAAATTGTAGCGTTTGACTATTTCCGCTTAAAGTTTTAAATTTACTTTGAGTTTATCCTAAAGGGGGTACCTAAAATTTCTGCTATAAGTTTAATACTTCCTTATTCTAGTTTTTGAATATCTACAGATGAAAGATTGCAAATTTTAAAGGACAATAAAAAGAAATCATACTTGTGGTGAATATCCCATTAATAAACTTAAGCGAATCAAGCGTGTTGAATTTCTCTACTGAAATTTTATAAGTTATATTACGAAATGCACGCTTTATCCCTTGATTTATCTTGTTTGTGTTACCTCAAGTCTATATGCACTACCTAGAATATAACTTCAACTCCTTAACTTTTATTTAACTAGTCCAACATGGTAAATCTCTTCTGAAGAAGATTTCTGTTTCCATTACTACCGAATTTCTCTTAAGAACATGAGGAATCGGATAGTCTAATTTTTTGTGCTCACGTTTTTTTCTGTCTTGACGAAAGGAACTTTGTGAACCACAAGGATTTTTCCTGCGGTCTTCATTTAATCCCAGAAAATATGTCGCAAAAGAGAAAATGCGCTTACAATTTTAATTGGATGAACGTATAATTTTTTAAGCATCCTCATTTTGCTGCGTCTGATCCTATTTTTTGGGGGGAACATTTTTCTTTGAGTGTTCATTTGCGAAATCGAAGAGCGTTGCCGAATCTTTTTGAATGTCGGGCAAAGACCACTAAATTTCAATTTCATCTATGAAAATACCTTTTCAGATGACTGATAAAGATTCTACACCAAATTTTGCGCTCGATTCCCTATTTTGTTACGGGAAACTCTGCAAATTCGATTACACCGTGCGTTCCCCAGTTAATTTGTACGTACATTGCCCTAACTCTCCGAGAACGAAGACTAACCAACGCGGATGGAATATTCGTCCCCGTAAGCAATTAAAATTCAAACTGTAACTGTTTTGTTTACAATGCTAATACTAGTTGGTAATTAATACTACAACTACTTATTAGTTAATATTTTAATGAAAAATCGATGACTGTAAACATAGAACCCGACATAAAGGGAAAAATATGTATTTTACCACGATGCATCTCATTTATAAATTACGTTTTGGTTAGTTGTTCGCGACGGGATTTTCCCACCATTTTATGAGATTTTAGAGCAGAGATGGTAAATCTTTTATGGAATTAGAGACATATTCAATACATAATAAGGACGTGCGTGCCAGTGTTTGCCAAGTTATAGAGAAACATTAATTATCTACTTCATTATGTTTTGGGTGGGATTACGAAGTAGTAATTATCGTAATGTTGGGTACATGGCGTAAATAAAATTTAATTATTATGGCTAAAGAACCTAATCCACATTTATATACTCTCTTTCATTATTTTTTAAATGAAGTATTTACAGGTATAAGGCCGCAAGAGTTCTGCTTGCCAAAAATTCTTTCGTGCGCCACCTTTAAAATACACTATAAAGGGATTTGCCACTCCTGTTCTAGAGACTTACATCTATCTTAAAACATATTCACTTAGATATAATTTTCCATTTAAAAACAATCAAAATTGAATTCCTGATACTGTTACACACAAATAATAATGATAATAAATATGTCTTATGATATGTGATGAATCTTTTCCACTAGCTTAGATCAAGAGCCCCGATCTGAGTGCAAAAATGTTACTCAGTTACCACCGATTGTAATGCGGCGCAAAGGGGAGGGTAGAATTTTTCCATTCCAAAACGGAATCGATGCGCCAATGTGGTCTTGTTTCCGGATAAAGGTGCGACATACCAAACAGAATTTCATACCTCAAACGCACGGAAATAATGGAAGAGAATTCTATTGAATTCCTCCAATGAAGAATCGCACTGCCCCTTATATAGAGGGCTTCAGAGAAGTTATTAATCACTTCGTTCGTTCTCCACTCTCGCACCCAAAGAGGGATTCCACGCGCGCCTGCAAAACTGCAACCTTCAGAAACTCCTTTAAATTTAATATCTCAAAACGATCTCTTTCAATGAGTGGCTCTTTGTTGAGTCCTCTGAACTTTATCGGTGAAACCCCATCGCGATTCACTCGAATGGAATCCGTGTTATTCCAATCCCAACCGTTTCACCCAAAGCCGGCATAAGAACTCACAGCGTATGGCTATCCGAACACCTTAAACTTTTTGCTGGATGTGGGCCGGAAATTTCAACCGCGGAAAACACAATGCAAACTTGATTCGTATGTAAGAATGCGTTTAGAGAGATAAAGGCAAGTATTTCAGAAATGCAATGGAGTTTCAAACGTGCAGTCGAGATTCTTGTACTTTTTCCACCATGTTTGATCGCTATAGAAAAATCATGAATCACTTCGGGGAATTCTCGTGAAAAACGTCTGAATAATTCTGGTTAAAAAGTTTAAATAATTGTTGAAAATATATAATTTAAATTATTCTTGTGAAAAATAATTCAAGTTATTCTGGCTAAAAATAATTGAAGTAATTCTTAAAAGGATCATACAAATAATTTTTGTGATAAATAATTTAAATAATCGCTGTGGATAAAGTATAAACTCATCTCTTCATTTATAAGGACACAATTTATCTCTTCATTTATTAGGTCTTAAAGCATCACATATCTCTGTAAATTTTGTTTAATATTTCTATTACAGCATAGTCAATATTTGGAACTTTAATGTGGAGGGTTAAATTTTCGTTTTAAAGCCCCTGTGCTAATTGCTTAACTTTGTTCCAACAGTCTATCAAAGTTCGCTCACAAACATGGTAATGGAAAGAAATATTTTATAACGAAAATTAGAGGTACTCCGTAATAAAACTATAGACATTGATTTTCCTTTAAGAACCTTTTTCTCGATCATTTGTCGCAGAACTAAAGTCATACGATATATTCAAGCTGTTAGAGAAATTTACAATATTTCTCTTTTAGTTTGTTCTAACATATGGAGTAAAAGGCAATACAAACCAAGCTTATGAGAGAGATTTGGCAACTGGAATTATATGTGGTGTTGTATTCACAATTTGAACTAATCTGCTGGAATTATTATTCATCTATACTAGTGATCCCAATAGGGGGAATATTATGGCTCCCTAGTGCACTGAATCCTTAAGGGTGACTTGAGCCATAGTGAACTCCTGATCATCCGTCTGGCGGATAATCTGTGAACGATTTTTTACAATTCATCGATAATTTCCATGGTTTAAAAAAATCAAACAAAATATCTACAAAATCAACCATTAGTATTTTCTAGTTCTTATAGAAGTAGGACTTATGTAAGATCTTATCTTTGGGGAATGTGAACGATCGAGGGAAGGTAATTTGTAATGAGTCCCTGAAACGAGCAAAAATAAATTAATATCATACGTGCGCAAATATGATAAATTGTTTATTTATGTAGTTACGAAAATTGTAATAACCAGATATTTATAACTACATAGGACTAAGGGAAAGTTTGGGTTATCCGTGTTTTCTAATTATTCGTTATAATTCTAATTATTCGTATCTCTTCATCATTATCCCGGATAATCGAGAGTCCTCTCTATTTAGGAACACGAGTCTATGCCTAGAATACTGTAGCTTCAAGGAAAAACATATTTAAGATGTGTAGTCGCACATCATTAATCTCAGGCAAATATTACTCAACTTACTTTAACATTCGTCACATAATTCTGGTATAATAACCTAATTTATGAATCTCATTATTAAGGACTATTTGTGAAACCCACTTAAGTTGCATAGAAGTGTCCGACCTTGTTTCCAGATGCTAGGAGAGTTGTAATTTCCCCGTCATACGATTCCCTTTTGCATTCGGGATACATCTCTAGGATTGCATGAGAATGCATTTGTTTTGAGTGAACGTGAAATCCCGTAAGCGAAGGAACGTGGTGCATTATTTTTTTTCTAGTGCATTTCCGCAGATGCGATGGTGAAGTAAGTCGAAAAATGCACGCAGAGCTTGGACTCGTGGTGCGTTAGCAACGTGACCTCCGCTCATATCACGTAAACAACGATAATGCAATCGGAAATATCACTGTCTGCCTCATACGTGGGATAGAATATATATCAGTCTTTAAATGCCCACATCATAAAAATGTTAGAAAACAGTTTTATGTTTTTTTATTAATTCGTTGATCTTCACATTTCTCATAACTTAAATTTCCAAGGTAAATTATGACATAGATTTCATCATTTTTTGTTAAAAAATTAAAAACTGCTTAGATTCAATTTTTATAGAAGTCAAGCATGGTTCTAATAGAGCCATACACGTACTCAAAACTTTAAAGAGCAAACTTATGATTATTTGACTCCTAAAAGTGGATATTTCAGTAAGAAGAAACCCTCAAAGAAATGGATTATACATAAAGGATGGATCAATACATAAAGGAAAATAATCATTTATCTTCAACATTCTATCCTTTATATTCTCATAGCATTTCAGAAATAGGCAAAAAATGAAATTTTCGGAAAAGCAGAGCCTTATAAAACACTTTGCTACTTAAGTTTCCCGTAAAATTTTAGGCTCTCATAATTCAAGTTAGAGTTAAATACTATCCACTGATAATACTACCACTATCTACTAGTACAATACGTGTCTTATGAAATGAATAATACTATACTGCTATGATCAATTCACTCCATGGCTCGGCAGCCCATTAGGACCAACTCCTAGCTAAGTGGTACTTACCGAGTATTATCTTATGCGTGATTAGTGAAGCACCTGCTAATTGGTATGCCGTGACCGATACCTTCCACGCTTCTACTAGTCTCTTTTGATCATTTCCTTCCACATTTATCTTTCTCCGACCAAATAACCACCTATTTAAATCTATTACTTTTTTATTTCTCTAAATACTGCTGCTGGATGATGTAATTCTGGTGGCAGGTTTAAACCTACACATTAACTCAAGACAAAGAACAATTTACATACAAATTTTTCATAGACATTTTGATAAACACCACAGCTTATATCGAGCTAAAATATTCGCAGTAAATATTAAATACAAGTTTAAAATAATATGTTGAAAAAGTACAAATATCTTTTATTATTTTTACTGTAAAGATGTATTTCCAGCAGATATCACTATATAAGATTAATATTATGTTTAAATATTTGTTATGATTTAAATATGGTTATGCTTGACGGGGGAAATCCATTAAACAACCATATATCCTATAACATACATATTTACGGATATTCCCAGAGTCAAAATTTAGCTTTACTTCCCAAGCAACAATTTGTGTATCCAGTAAATTCATAATTCAATCCAGTAATTCGTCATAATTGTTTGACTTGATCTACAATACAATATGTAATATCACGATTAAATCCAATATGAATAATCACATATTTACTTTCCTATTGTAATATATAAAAAAAATTAAGGAATTTTTTCCGCCTTTTTAGAGAGCTCTTAATAAAATGTGAATGAAAATAATTAATAATATCCTAAATAATTAATATTTATGCCATCTATAATAGAAACATCTTAAACTTGTTATCTCGAGCTGTAACAGGAGCATCTCTTTATATTTATGTCCAATTCTTTCGTTTCTGATATTGTATTTTCTTGTTTAACCCAGAATGCTCCTTAAGAACTTCATTTCTATCGATTGAATTCTGCTCTCTCTCTTTTGCATGCCATGCTCCATGTATTGGAAGTATATATAATGATGAGCACCAGATAAGTACCAAACATCAACTTCCAGCATGTAATTGGCATTTCTTTCTCCAAAGCTTCGTACGCTCTGGTAGAATCCATTCGTATCTCTTATTCTATGCCCAAATCACATGCTGATTTTTCCATCTTCTAACAACTCGCTAACCAAGTATTTGAAAATTGTCACAGCTGTTGACCATTCAAATCAATTTTTCCTTTCCCCCTTAGTGATCTGTTCCCACCACCATAGTTGCTTTATCCTACTATTACTACTGAAATAAAAAAACCTTAATACAGCAGATTAATATTGATCAATATTACAATGTAAATTATGATTATTCCTTTACAACTGCCGCTTTTCATGATTCTCTGCAAAACTCACTCCACGAAAGAAGCTCTCAGCTATTTCAGAAATTGAATATTATATTTCCCGTGGATGGAAGCGCTTTTTTCGTGTATTTTAGGAGGTGCGTTTTACCGTAGGTAAAAGAAACTACTAAAAAAATTGAATGTAACCAGGATTTCCGTCGTTGCGTGAAACGTCTTAGAAAAATACAGTTCATGGGAAATTATTGATAATAATATAGAATGTGATTCCATAGACAGGGCCTCCCTCAATCTAATATTTCCGATCTAAGCAAACATCAAATTTCATGAAGATAAGTAATGGAGCACAGAGTTAAAGCGGTACATGAGTAGATGCTTTTATAAGATAGAAAAAGATTAAAAGATAATAGGGACACTAAATTTCTGATAGATGAGAATAAAGAAAAATTTTTACCGAAACGTAAATTTTTGTTGAATTAAACGAACTGAGGATAAATATTATTCATCTATAATGCGTCTACACACTTAAAGACTTAAACTAACAATCTTTCTTCAGATTCTATGTGATGAAAAAAATCAGTCCTTATAAGAGTTTCATCATTACCACATCTATTCTGATCAAAAAAGAATCCCCACTAATACTTGATTCACATTGAAACTTACTCTGACCAAGTCAATTAATGATTTAGTGTGCAATAGGGGAAACCAAGGCGTAAAATGTTAGTATACCAGTTGTTATAGCATAAATATTGTCAGAATTTTGTTTTGCGGAGGTGATAATTAGGTACAAGTAGATTCTTGGATTGAGAATTAATGGGTGAAAGTGATATTTTTTCAAGATACGAAAAAAATTAGGAATCGAAGATACGTATACTCTATCATATCCTATTGAAAGTTATCGGAATAGAAGGAAAACATATTCGTCATGTGGCTTGAGTTTCCGCTGCAGAATCCATTGCGTTTTTGAATCTTCTCCGGACCACTTTTCATCGGCCCCATCCGCGGTCTTTCACATTTCTATCGATTATTTGGGTTCCTTCCGTTTGTCATATCCCTTCTTCTACTTGGTCTTCTGTCGCTGCTCGGTCTTCTTTTGTTTGAGACATCTCCCCCTCTGTCAACTCTCCATCGCTCCATTTCCCATATCTTGAATCATTTGCGTGGGACATCTTATTTCTGAGAAGTGCTCCAGCCAATCCTTTCCAATTCGAAATCAAAATTTTGCTCAATTTCCATCCTTCTCTTCCCTTCATTGATCTGCTATCCCTGATTCAATCTTTTGGTTAAAAAAATTCCAGTACACGAGGCGAATAATAAATTATGAATTTTATTTCCACGCTGCCGTTTATTCGTGATTCGGTTGTGAACGTGCTCGTAATGAATGATTGGCAGTCGAACGAGAATAATTAATATAAATTGAATGAGGTTAATACCCGAACACTTTATTAGTATATGCGGAGCGTACCGTAGAAAATAAACGATAAAGAATATCCTATTTTCGGCTTAGAGGAAAGCCTCCCTTTCACTTTTCCTCCTTCTAAGAATTGCCTATCTTTCTCATAGCATTACGAAACAGGTCGACGTAATTTTATTTATTCCCTGCCTTAATCAGTTTCCTATCTCTTCGCCTCAATTCACATTATATATTTTTTTAATCCTCTCCATTTCCAATCATGCCGTATTGTAATGCCTCTCCCCTGATCTCCGATGGCCATTTACTTTTCTTTATCTATATCGTTCTTCGTAACGATCTAGGAATCAATTTTATACTATAAGTCATTCGGAATTTGAGGTAGATATTCGAAATTATCACAGCGTTTCGTACAGTGGTTTTACACGATTATTTCCGAATAAAAGTAAAATTGTTTTTGAAAAAGTGAGAGGCTTCCATATGCTTGATAAAAAACTGCTGTCCCATCAATTGCTTCAGGCACGACTTTGTGGTAGGACTCCATAATGCGAATAAATGAAAAGATAATATAGCTTTTACTTACATTTAAGTGGTACGAGTAATAGTTATTATCTTTTGATTTTTCACAAAATTGCTATTCCGAAAATAGAAAAGAGACTACGCCTAAACCATTACATTACTATTTAATCACTTTAAAATAACTCTCCCTCTTAGCAAAATTATCGTAAATTGTTCTCGGAATCAAGGATTAAGTTCTCAATTAATAGAAAAAATATTTATTATCACACATTCACTCTGAAATATATAAAAAGTTTAACGTCGATATTAAGAAGATTTTTCTGATTTATAAAATAATATATCACGAAATATCTCTTTGGGCAAGCTAGTAGGCAATCTAAATATTTTTCAAGAAGGAATAATGGTCAAAAACTGTAGCACCATTTAGGTAATTTCAAATTAATAAAAGTAGCCTTTAAGTCTATATAATTTGTCAAATCGAGTTGAATTTTTATTAGCATATTTAAACTTTTAAATATCTTGATTGAGATCATTATAGCATTAAGAAAGGGCTGACTTGAGAGTTCAAATATTAGGTAAGAATATCATCGTTTCGAAGTAAATAGTCAAGAAATACATCACATTGTAGGCCTATTACAGATATTTACGAATTTACGAGGTTTTTCCTACCAGAAAGTTACGTTCCCTGGTAATTACGAGAAGAAATGTTTGAACATTTGGAAAAATGGGTCACAATTATTTGTAGCCTTTATTTTTTAACCGACTCCTTTGAAATTCCCAATGATACGCAAACTTTTGTTTGCTTTCCGCGGGTATTTCCAGTTAAATTAAATAAAATCAATAGAGTGAACCTCTCATCCAAAAGATCTCTCGATAACAGATGAAGAGACTGTTTTATTTTAGAGTGATTCTCTCAGTCGATGAATCACAGAAGCATCCCTTTTTCCTTTGAGAGAATATATGCACCCAATCGTGGATAAAATTTTCAGAAAATAAAATCAGATGTACTATTAACTTTCTGCTATCTAATTTCTAATGTTATCCGAAAAACTTCGTCATCAGCAATACTACTAATACAATTATCAGAGGATCTTTCTCACAATTATCAGAATATATTTTTCCAGCAGAACACGAGCAAGATGAAATATCCTGTAAGTGAAGCAGTAGTATTTTTATAAGTACATGGGCATCTAAGATCATTTTACGCACCGGAAATTGAACCCGGGATCTCTTTTATCAAAAGGAGGATAAGCTACCTATCGATCTGAAAAGAATTATTGTTAATCAGGTAACTGAAATAAAAGATCATTAACTATAACATTTAAAGCTATGATTCAGTATTCCCCGTGTCACTTTACCTCCTTTTCTTACGCAGTCATTTAAGACTGTACAATCGTTTTAGGGCAGGTACCGCAGTGAATACCATGTATCTTACAATCGCGCAGTATTTTTCCCCTGCATGACTTCCAAAATTTGGGTGCGGCTTAGATTAGAGAATATACTTCATTTAGTTTCGTCGAGTAAACCGCTTTCTACGTCGATTTTCCACTCGGTTCATTTTTACACACTAAAAGTAACAATATGGACAATTCACTGAGGGATTATTTGGATTTCAAGATTTTAAAAGACATTTCCGAAGAAATTCATGGCATCGAAAAGCGGGAGTCGGTACAGTGAGGTATACTATGTGAGCAATATTTGTAATTCCTAACATACAATAAAGCATAATCGTTTAGGGCCCAAGCTCGAGTCATGCTAAGATGAAAAGATATTTTATCAACACGAGGGCTCGGTTGGTCTAGGATACAGTAATGAGCTGGCTCAGACGGATATTTAGGATCGTGCAGCCTTTAAACACCGAAATTGGTTATCCTGAATCTTATGCACCACACATAGCAAACAAATAGCCTTTCCTACCAAGGATTTCTTTTGAAGATCAATTTATTTTTACGTTTTTCGAAGCGAATCTTGGAACTTGTAAACAGCCACCGGTATCCCATTTGTCTAAGGCGGAACTTCTTGCGGTATTATTTCAATTTTCTCCTCGACGTATCAGATCCGATATAAGTTTACAAGCCCTTGAGAACTTCAGCCTCTTAAGTAGAAAAATCCAATTTTTGATTACTCGAACAAGATATTTATCTCCTCTAATGTTCGCCGGAGTTCCGTAACTCGTCTTATTCTCGCCTCCTCCTAAGTTTGGATTCTAACTTTTCGCAAACTTCCACTTCATTCGTCTCAAGTTATATCTTATCCCTTCTCTCCTCGATCGGTTTTTTCTTTTAATATTTTATACATATTCCTACCAACGCCAGCCACGCTTCCGATACACCTGTTCTTCTTCCCACGATCCCTTAATAAAAATCCCCAACAAAAACATTATTCCGAGTCCATTCTTCGGAGAGCCAATCCTCTATTTTTCCCCGAAACACATCACGGCGGTGGACGGATAAGCATTTAAAAAATTACTGAACATCGTCCAGCGGATGGGTTTTATTCCTGAGAAGGATTTCCTCCTTCCTTTTCGGAGCCGAAGATGATACAGGTACGTTGCCATTAGGGAGGAAGAAAGGAGAGAAAACGTCTGAAAAGGAAAGGGATGACCTTCCACAAAGCCTCACTCTCTCATGAAATTTTAATGCATATTTTCGGTTTGTTTCATTTGGAGCCGAATAAATAAATCCGAAATGTGTGTTATACACCTCCTGCGCCCTTAGGGTATGCAACCCTCCCGTCATGTGAGTTGAGCAGGTGCCCTTTACCTTCCTCGTTCCCCCCGCTTGCCTTTTCCCTGCCACTTTTCCTCTCTCACAATTCTTCTCTCTACAAAATGCTATTCTTCACTCCTTCAACCTACATCTCCCGTAACTCTCTTCTCCTATTATATATCACCTCAATACCCAATAAAGAGGTTTTTATGTATTGTTATTATTATCGAATTCCCACTTGTCAGCACGGATACTGGAATACATTCATCTATTCCAGATGCAAAGCTCCAAAGGGACAAGGGTTACTTTACAATTTTTCAGTATTCATTCTTACTTCTTACTATGGAGCAAGTACTAGTTATTGTAGGTTTTTTATTCGAACATAAGTGTGATTTTTCACTCCAATATTTCCTTGGCTTTTAAGTAAACTAGTTGCCCCTTGAGAAAATTTTTCACGGCACTCCTTAAAAAGGTGCCTTTGTTGGTAAGTTTCAGTGTTTTTGTATTCGTTTGTGGTGATTGGAGTGTTTGTCGAGATGTATTAGGGTGGGAAAACAGAGTATCATTGTCCGTTTCGATAAACCTCGTTCGCATTGTTAGATATCGATATATACAATTGCAGTAATGAAACTCTATGGGCAAAGTCAAGTTTTAACTCGTCGTTTTGAGCAAATGGTGTATTTGTCATTTGTTGGTCCATTTTTACTAGGAATGGAAAACTTTCTCTTTAAAATGGTATGTCATTTACATTTTTTTGTTGGAGTGTGAAGGGAGGAAAGCGCTGGCCACCGAAAACGGATGTTTAGAATTGATATATAAAGATACTTTAACATTAAACTGGTCATCGATATTATGATTGGGCCAATTTGGACAGCTTTTTAGTTCCAGATATCTTTTAACTAATCTTATTCTTTTATTTTATCTCATCTATTTACCTCTTCAGCTATAGGTATGTAATTATGTTAAAACATAGAAAATATCCCGTCATCCGTTTTTCGAACTAGCGACTTCCAGATACAAGAAGCACTGAGAAAAGTCAGGATTACCGACTTCCAGAAAATCACCCCGTGGGGTAGGATGATATGAGGCTGTCGAAATACACATTGGGTAATTCCTAGAATTTAGAGTTCATCATGAACTTTTTTGAGCTTTACGATCTTATCTTAGATTTTCACCTCCATTTATTTGAATTCAAATTTAAATAAGCAATGGCACGGTCTGGTATACTGAGAAGTTTGAGTAGTAGCGCTAAAAGCGCTTTGTCATCTGAGGTCATTTCACACGTGGGCTCCCTCCGGGAATCGAACCCGAGACCACTTTAATCAAAGTCGAACGCGCTGCCCACATGGTGATTCGGGAGCTTCAAGAAAAGCTTGAGTTGATATGCAGGGTGACAGGAAGGAATAATGGTTCGAAAACACTTCTCTGCTGAACTCTTACCCATCTTTTCGAGATTTTCCGTAAGATATTTTAGTTCTTCCTCGTAAATATTATGTGTTATTTTACCTGTGAGTATTAAATTTTTTATCACTCTTCGAATCCCTTATGCAAATAAATTCTTCTCTCCCAGTAATAATTTTCTTTCTTTTCTTCTAGTGCTTCTAGATTTTTCCAGGCCATTATCTTATATCCCTTATTCATTTCAGTATTCTGCGTTTTTGCATCGTGATTTATTGGTTGGTTTTCCTAATTTTTTCCCTGGCTATGATGAAAGTTTTGAATAAAAAGTCCAGAAATTATCTACGTAACAGCTTTCGGTGTTGTTTTACTTCTTACTCTTGGTGAGAAGGAAAATGACTATGGCATTTCCCACATGATATTTTTAATTCCAACATGAGTTCTCATGTGAAGCTTTGCAATGTCATTTTTCTTTTCATTTAAGATGGATTTCCGCAAATCGACGGTTTGGTAATTAAATTTTTTAATCTTTCAAAAATTATAAATTGCAACACACAAATAGTTTTATGATATTCTAAAATGTTTGAAAAGAGAATTAAAAACCAACCAAAAATACATACAAAAAATAAATAAATACAATAAAAATCACATACGTAAAACAATTACATATTTATTAGCTGATATTAATCTTTTTCTCGTCTCCTTTAGCCCAATAATCGCACCACCATCTTTGGATACTTTAACCTCAAATATTTGCAGTAACTGCGGGTACTCCACGTGGAAAGACTTTCCCGCGAAACTCGTCGAAATCCGCTAAGTGATATTCCCCATAAATTGAAAACAAGTTCCTCGAAATTCTGCGAAGGAAATTTAGGAAACAGCCGCGTTGGCAGCACTGATCCTTACCCTTCTTTCAATAAATAACTCTCCGCCGGCATTCTGCTCGGGGGTTCTCACAGCTTGATCCGCCAATTCCACCCCTTGTCCGCCGCTCCTTATCAATGCACAAGATCCTTCAACACGCACCGCCTACCTCTCTCCATTCTAACTTTGATCCACTTTGCCAACCATTGATTGGGTCTTCAAATCCAAGCCTCTGATATGCATGACGACTTCACAGCGGTGACGTCGCCTGAGAACTTCCATCCTTCATCTGATGTTTTATGAAGATGTTTCTATCTCTTCAATGGAGAGCAGTTATTCAAATCCTCGTCGTTCACTCAAATTTTGCGGTTTATGAAAATGAACTATGTTGTCGGCTGCGATAGATTCAACTTCCTGTTTCGTTGTTTGAATATATTGTAAGTTTCTTAGACAAAAGTTTTCGCACAGAAAAAAGGATTGCATTCACCGAGATAGATAAATTTTAACCTCCGGTATGTCTTTATTAAATTTTATACTTCTTTACGATCTTGCGATTTATACATCTTCCTTACAATCTTGAATTGATTATGTGTTATGAAAATAAAAGATGATGAGTATGTTAAGATTTCGGTTCTAAATTTTCTATATTAGTTCGTGATATAGTAATTTTAAAGCAATCTTTAAAAGCAATCAAAAGCAGATTCATTTTTAGCTTAAACTTTGTCTTGAAGATACGTTGTTTCATATCGTATTCGATGAAAAATTATATAGTAAAGCATTTCATATAAGCTCAATAAGTTTAGGCTTAACCTTGTAAAATCTCATATTTTGAAATGAATATTATTTTCATTCAAAAAATTAAAATAATATTCATTTAATGGCGTTTCATTCATAGAGAGTTATGACGATAGGTAGAAGAAATTTTGAAGCATTTATACTCTTCTGTCGTAATTCATTGAAATAAATCAAATTAAGAAATCAATTTTAGAATATCAAACACTCGTATAATAATGAAATTCAGAATAAATCTAGTGTGTAAAGCTATCATTAAACTGAGCGCATGAACAAAAAATAATTTTCTAACGACTTGGTCAAGAATATCGGGATATTTCTTTTCACTCACTGTCACACATAATTTTTCATATTGGAGATTAGCATGAGAATTAAGTTTAAACTTGATTCTTAGAAAGAAATTTCTCGGGCCTTAAAGATTAATTAAAAATTCAACAAACTTTTAAGGAAAAAGATACCCCGTTTCAAAGTGAGTTTACTTTAGTTTTTGACTCGTGCATTATCCTTCCTCCTCCTGATACCTCTTTAACTAAATCTTTTAACTCTCAAAGTTACATGCAAATACCGGAATATGTCTGTTTAAGGAAAAGCTCACTCGAAACACTTATTACCGTGCGCTCCAAATTCAGCAAAGGACGAAACAGCAAAACGATTTTTCGCTGTTTACTCCAAATCCGCAGTGCCTCATTTGCCACTTAATCCCGAGTATTTGCATAATCCATAGAAGCTATGCGTTCAGTGGCATGATTTCGTAAATGGACGTGTTTCTGTGCATCCACATGCAAGCGCAATATGGCACGATTCCGTTCCTAAATTACATATATCCCTTTACACGAATCGGAAGATGCATTGCAAGTTTTGATAATCAACGAGCCACTCCTTGAACGCCGTTTGTAGGAACATCAGAGGAACTTTATTTTATTCGGTGGAAAGTTCTCGGGGAAGTGGACTTAATGGTCGAGATGCGTACAAGGAAACGAATCGGTGTTTGTATGTGGAGTCCCGGTGAGCAAAAGTCTTTCAGATTTCAAAAGTGAAAAAAAAACGCTGGAGAGTTGAGAAGTTCTGCCACTAATCGAGGCATAAGAAGGAAAAGTTTTACGAGCGAAGCCTCGCTCTGAATTATAATAGCGTTTTCGGGGGATTTTTTTGGGTCACGAAAGTTACCGTTTCTTTGGAAAGGTCTTTCGTGGCAGTTTAATAGGTCGGAATTTATTGGCACGTCGTGGGGCTTTTTGAAGGATCTTAATTTGAAAATTGGGATGAAAGGGGATAATTGGGGAGGTTGACTCGGGGGTTGGTGAATGGGTGCTAATGGAAGATAGGAAATGGCCCGGAGAAGGCGTTGAATGGCGCTCAGCAGTGATATGTCGGGAGGGAGAGACACTCAACAGCGTGAGAGAAGGGCATTAAAAATTGCGGCGTAATCTTAATATGGCTGAAAATGCATGATTTTTAAGTTATAAATTTGCGGCGTTGAAAAGAAATACAATCTGAAACTCGGTGTTATATTAATATAACTTTAGCGTCAATTGTAAGGATAATTTTAGCAAAGTAACACTGAGATTTTGGGAGATCGAAGTAGAATGTAAAAAAGGAATTAAAGACTATCCTTCGTTAAATTCCAGATCGCGGTGATCACCAGAAAGCTCAATGGAACTTTGATGCAATCAACGCCGGGGAATCCTTCGATCTAACATGATAATAATCGACTGAGGATCTGATGAGATATCGGGTAAAATAAGAATTTTTGGAGGAAATTTTAGAAGAAAGAGATCGGTTCAAAGTGACATAACTTGTACAGAAACTTATACGTGCACATACTCAGACATAAGGTTTCGAAATTCCCGATATATTCGTAACCTTCGGGAATAAAGAACGGAACCCCTTATATCCAGATATGGGAAATTCCCGAAAAATCCTTTTTATTAATATTCTATGACCATCAGTAAAATGGTAAAATAATGCCAGTAAAGAAACATTTAATGCTAAATAAGAGAAAAGGCGAATTTTTCGCAGGATTCAGAAACGGTGAAACAAAACCTTTCTGGGAAAAACAGGTGGGGAAACCTAACTCATACCTAATGGGTGCGAAGTAAACATACTACTTTAGAATGGGCGATACATAACAAGAGATAGGTAGATCAGGATTACAGATGATATGGGCGCAAATATACATTATTTTCTCTTACCACAATCGTTTATAAATTATTAGTAGTTGACAGCATTATCTCATATACAAAGTTTGAAATCCCAACTGTAATTTTTTAAAGTGACGACGATTTATGCTTAAAAATTATCTCTTCCTTTAGAATTAAGTTTGTGTTAGAGTCTTGAGATTTCTTGCGCCAACCTAGAGTTTGAATCAGAGGTGGGGAACATGCGACTTTTATTGCCTTCTTTTTATCTATAAACTTCTATGCTTACCTATAAACCTATATTTAAATAATGATGTTCCCCAAACTTGCTATGTATGCCTAATGAAAACAGAATGAAAAATATCCTCTTTTGGTTCATTCAGCGAATGAAATCATTATATCACATATAATTTCGATGTTAAACCTTATGAATGTAAGCAATATACAACTCGAGATTAACTTGATTAGTTCACATACGACCTTTATTAAGCAATGAAATGGTAAATGCGGTCTCCCAATTGTGAAAGGCGGGCAACCGTATTGTATATTGCAAAGAGACCGATGATACGTGACACTTTAGGCGTAAGTATTCATGTTAAATTTTCTCATGGAATATCATTTTCGCAATGTATGTATTCATCCTCCTTATCAAAAGAGTTATTAGTACATACTATCCTTTGAACAAGTAAATTTTATCTAGCGAAAGTGCTCAGAAAGACTAATGATTCATCAATAAATGTTTAAGTTCCGCAACACTCATAGAGACCCCAAAATTAGAATATAATTGATAAAAACTGAAGAAAGTCACAAAATAAGAACGATTAATGGAGAAGAGGTGCCATTTCTAACGGAGGGAAACTAACCTCTGAAATATGACATTTTCCGGTTCAAAATTTATATTTCTCCGTTCCCGTTAATATAAAATAAACACTCTGCTCCATGTATTAATTTTCAATGAATTTTCTTCTCCATTTCCAAAGATTCTTCGAATTTTTTAGCCTTTTCACGTTGAAGCCGTTAAGAATTTCGAAAGTAAATATGGCAGTTATTTCCGATATTAAGGTGCCGCAAAAGAAACTTCCGTAATGAAGCATGACCAAGATTGATGAGGAGAGGAAGTTGACGGTCGATGAATCACTTTGAGTCACTCAACTGGCGTTGAACTTTCTTTAAAATATTTTTTATTCATCAAATAAGATTTTTGTAACCATTGACTGCGGAGTGCTTGAGCTCAGAACCTCTTTCAACTAGATCACACGTATAAATATAATGCGAACTACCTTTTCCTCTTGTTTGATTGTATATACCTTTTTATTTTAATGAAATGTAAGAATTAGCTTTTCTATGCTTCCTATGCACATTTAATGGAATAAGGGAATTTAGTAAAGTCCTGGCCTAGAACATTGGACTACATAGGGAGAAGATCAATTACTCTCTGATTCCTAATTTACATCCTTTTACAACGCATTTGGTTACATTTCTTTTCTTGGAAAATACCTTAAATATTTTTCAATGCTCCACAATACATTCTCATGA
Source organism: Pachydiplax longipennis (assembly GCA_036926295.1). Lineage (NCBI taxonomy): Eukaryota > Metazoa > Arthropoda > Insecta > Odonata > Libellulidae > Pachydiplax > Pachydiplax longipennis. The sequence goes on from JAVFKF010000012.1 coordinate 28,806,204, forward strand.
GAAAACTGAGGAATTTGAGAATATTTGGATTGGAACTCAAGGATACAGGATGCAGTTCTAAATTTTTCGCTTGATCCTCGATATCCCGTCATGACGCTGGTTCTACCCGGAAATTTGTATTTTCATGAGCCTACAGGTGTTAGCCTTGTCTGTAAATGACAGTCATGCTTTCTTAACTCATTTTAGGCGTAATCTTCATCACATAGCTTGTAACTAATCTCCCGTGTATTAAATCGCTAGAAAACTCTTCAAATTCAAAGCAAAAATAAAAAAGAATAACCAAGGTTCTGTACACCACCGGCCTTAAGTCTACTTCCATCTACGCCTGCAAGTTTTACATATCAATGTAACAAACATTTGTCATATTGCTTTAGCCTCATGGACGAGAAAAAGCGTTGTGAGTGACATAACAGGGGATGAGGCCCGACAGGAAGGGATGATAGCCTCTGCGAGCAGAATCCTTTCACGACTCAAGCGATCAGCATGCATTTTATGAGCTTGTCTGCGGAGATCGAGAAGAAAGACGTAATAGCAGTAACCGCACGGGTACGTGTCGAATGAGAGACGATAAGCCTCAGACGTCAAAGTATTAAAAAGACCATAAAGTGAAACGAACTATGTAAAATAGTCCAGACACGAACTTTAATAGGATGTTACGAGTGTTCTCAAAACCTAATGAACGTTGGATCGATAAGAAGGAACATAGCCAAACTAAGGATGAATTCAATGAAATGTTTTCAGTTGGAATATACTTTGGGTAGCAAATTCTGTTAGAAGAATACAAGTTATAATTTTCCTTAAAATGTTAACTTTAATTAAGAATGATATAAACTAGTTATGTGAGCGTTATCTTTATCTCTAAAGTAAATTAATTTTACGGATCTTTTCCTTTTAATTCCTCTTACTTGTGAGTCCTACTAAAGATTCTGAAAGACAATAGTCGAAGTAACTTCCTTATTTCAAAGGGGTCCCGATTAGTCATCTGGGCAGTGCGTTCGACTTCGGTGAAAGCGGTCCAGGATTAAATTCCCGGTGTGAACGCACGTGCGAAGTGACCTCAGCTGTCGAGGCATTTTTAAACAATACTGCTCGTATTTGAATAAATTGAGGAGAAAAGGGTAACTATCAACAATTATTAATGAATATACGAATATTTTCCTACCTGTATGGCATCAGAAATGAAAAGGAAACTTATTCATTAGTATTACAAAAACAATTGTTAGAATAAATACAGTTATATACAAGTGATATTTCTCTTCACAGTAAAAGCAGTGGGCTTCCTCTAATTATTTAAATAAGCATAAAACATAAACGTAAACATAAACGAATGAACACACTCGTAGCTCACCTGTCAACACTGTAAAGAAAGAAAAGATGACTTCATGGTTCGGTTTGGACTGATTTTTGGACAACAAAAACTAAGTCTTAAATATTAAAGTATGCGCTATAAAGAATATTCTAAATTTTTACTGGTTAATGACGTATAAATTTAAGGTTATTGAGAAGTCGATACCAAAATGTATTAAAAGAAATCTTAAGGTGAAAGAGTTGGTGGCTGGAAAAAAGCATAAAATGCGATATAAGGAAAAAAGCGATTAAATGACGAGATAAAATTGAAAAGAAGGGAAACAAAACTCAGAGCAGTTAAGAATACATCTGAAGCGACATAATAAAAGGAGAGAAAGAAAAAGCCTTTCCGGGAAAGTTCATAGAAATGAAAATGAAAAAATATGATCTAATGAAACTTACATTAAATGCCAAGCAGCATATGCGAATGATACATTCTTAGATCATTAGTTGTCATTCAATCAAAGCCTACCTTAAACGACCAATTCTAGAGTAGGAATTAGTTTTATAGTCATCGGCAGGGCTTAAGAAATATACACTCAACGAAGGAACTATGTGTATAATGTTATGAATTATCTACGGAGATTTCATAACAAATAGGTAAGAACACGAATCAACGAAGAATCATTAACGCAGTTTTAATTCAGTTAGTTATCTTAACAAAAATTTTCATACATATTTCATATTATTAATTCGGAAAGGAGTCCTCTTATACACCGAGGGTATCCCTAAAACATTCTCCCACGTTCTTCTTTTTCGAGAGCCTTAAATCACTCGCAACTTTCCTAGAACTCAGCTGGTAATTGGAAATGGTGCCAACGACCACTGGATCAATAATGGCCTCAGTCTTTGAAAAGAGGATCGGGTCCAAAATGCAGATCTATGTACTGTCGGAGCTGTTATAGAAAGGCTGAATGGGTACCCAAAACAAATCTCTCCTCTAATAATGCGCTCGTTTTCACCCGCTATTCTTCTTTTTGAAAAACAATCGACTCGATGGCTTCCCTCTTCGAATCCGAGCCATCAACTGCCTCTCGAACGTTTTACGTGGCGCAATCTTCTTGGAAACCGTTCCGATTGACCATCTGAACTTAGAACCCAGCTTTATTTTCGTCTTTCCTTTAAAAGACGAAAATAAAGCTATCCCTCGCCCTCTAATTTTTTTTATTCCCTGCGTTCTCATTGGTATGATGAGCAGCTCGGATTCATAATTAAAATCTTAGTTTGGATTACAATTGATGTCTGTTCATGATGGAGAAGAAATAAAAACTTAGTACACTTCTACGAGAGATCACGATCGAAATTCCACGATTTCTCGTTTTCATTTCTTCTCCATCATGTGCGTTAAATTTCGCTTCAAAGTTACGCTTGAGCACATCAATTTTAATTTGAGATTCGTTCTCTGACGAGTAAAATACTTCTCTGTGGAAGCGCAAGCTCACAAGCTATTGTTACTAGTATTTTACGCCGCTCTCTAGGAATTTTGCACACATTAAAATCATGTGGACGGATTTGCAGATTGGGAATTCATGAGGTCTTCTTTCTTTCTGACAGTCGAAGAAACCAAGATGCAACTGAAGTTTAGAAGGAGCGTCAAGTCTCGAGACTTAAATTCTCTGTTGATATTTAAAGTTCATCGAAAACAGTTGCGTTCTCATCTGATACATATGCCGAAAGATAAACGGAAATTAATGAAAAGACTTGACTGACTGCGATTTTTCGTGCGTCGGTAAATCCAAGTTAAATATTATTCAAAGTTGGGCATTCTTTCCCCTTATCGTGTTATTATTTTTTATCACAGTTTTCTTTCTCTGAAGCTTATATGTTCATCAGCTGAGTTTCTACCGGTATTCCTAAAGGCCCCTTTACACAGTCACACATTTTTTTTCAAACACAATATTTACGCACTCATTTTAACCGTGTATGGAACCCTTGTTGTTAAAAATTCTGCAATCGTCGAAGTGTACGTTCGATCTCTTGAGGTTGAAGTTAGCAACTTTGTAAATCCTGATAATTACTTCGAGATAGGTGCACTAAGTGATAATATCTACACTAGATTTCAAAAATTACTTCGATTGCATCTCAAAGTACTGTCTTTATCTTTGTGTCAGTCAATATCTACCTGCTCAATGGACACGTTATTTTTAGCCAAGTAAATTTCAAGTATCAATTTAAAATGTTCTCATTTTCAAATAAATTATAACTAAAATGAAAAATCCAACCTGAGGATATTGATTAGAACTACAAAAGAAAATTTTTAGAACGGAGTAAATGCAAAAAATATACGAAAAAGTGGGCTTATATGTCCAAAGTGAATAGGGCTGTCGTGAGAGGGCCTACAAAGAACATTTTCAAGTATTTCGTTCATGCTCATGATCAAACATGGATATTTGCGATATTGTGTTTGTATTATTATATGCAGGGTATATTATATCCATATTATATAAGGTTTACTAGTGAGATTGTAGTAAGACTGAAATTTTCCTGGAATTTTTTTCTTGATAATTATTAATTATTACTTCCTAAAATAAATAGAAAACTAGTATCAATATCTTTTTAACTGTCTGATTTTTATCGTCTTCTGATACATTTTTGAGAAATATGTCAATTTTGGAGCTAAATATTGTTTTAAACAGCCAAATTTACAAGAATTAAATTAAACATTTAAAAATAAGATTAATCAATTTTAAAACTGTACTGCATAAAAAGAATCATATCTAATAACTATGCACAACAAACCTCACAATAGGGAAACCAACGTAAAAATCAGAATTTCGAAACTAACGTTTTGAATGGCTTCTTCTTTGTTTTGGAAAAAATCTCACGAAATTTTTCAATTCTGTCCCGGTAAAACTCTCAAATCCTTGATTTTCAAATACAATTCAATAGTGACTTAAAATTTTGCAGTAAACCAAAATTTTGGATATTGAACTTCATGAGGCAGTACAAAGAGATTGACGTTTTCTTTGTGCTATAATGTAAAATGTGACATTTCTCTCTATGTTTCAGCACAAAAATGCGAAAATTTCGGTGTATCAAATATTTTTCCCTCAATCTCAGTATTTAAGTTCTTCATTCCCATGGCCCATCGAAACATTGGTCTTCCTTGAAATCCATTGAAAACCTTTGGGAAAATATTTCAAGTGAAAAAAATTATTTATGATAAAAACTTATAGTATTTGCTATAATGCTTCCTTTGCCATTAGTTTTAGAAGCATAAGCCGAAACATACAATCAGCTTTTGATTCCGGTGATTAATCAAACATTACCGTGGAAATTCTAAAGTGACATCTCTTTAATATATGTAGATAATGAAAAAGACAATATTTTGCATAATCTTTGCATTCTTTCAGAGTTATAAGTTAATGTCTACTACTCTATGGTACAGCTCGTCGGCATCAATTTAAATGAGACACTGCCGAGTGAACTTGCATCGATTGAAATTGAAATCGATTTAAAAATCAGTACTATTTGGTGTAATTAAAATTTTCCACGAGTTAAGAATGTATTAAACTAAAAGGAGGCAAGGCTGACACAACGAAGTAAACCAAGATAGTCTCTTCTAAACCGTAAAAATCACAATGGTGAAGCTAACCATTAGAATTAGTGAGAACAAATCAAAATGCAGGAAACAGAAATATGTATATGTATATGTGTCACCTTTATTTTTCCTCTTCCCTAACACTGCTTTAATACACAACCTCCTATCATACTATCCCACCCTCTACACTCCAAGAAAAACTACACCAATACAGAATAATACGACAATACTCAATTGAATTGACCACCCAACCACAGCTTTCCCTTGCCTAAATTTCAACCGAGTAAAAGTCGATTCCGTAAAAAAAACGATTATCCTTAAAAGCAACAATTAATGAGAAGCTTAATTATGTACATTTGTCATCGATCAAGTTGCCGAAATACATAACTTACTTCGAAATTTGTGAGTAGTTAAACATTCTTTCGCTTCATTTTCATCAGTTTACCCTGAATTTTTGACTTAAGGTGTATTTTTTTTAAATATTGACTCTCATTTCATCTAAATTCTTTAATTTCTTTCATTGTAAAACCTTCCATTGACTTACTTTCTTCTAGGTTTTTCTTTGAATCACATTCTGAACACTGACTTATCTCTTCCTCTTTACTTTGACGAATTGTTGTCAATTTTACTTCAACCCAGGTCTGCGAAATTTCCAAGTTTCTAATATCTTTAACTTCTTAACTATGTTTACCGATTACATACGAAAAATCTGAGTTATGTACCACAGCAAAACACACCTCAGACAGCCATGGATTAATTATCTGCTATTACTGTACATAAAGATATATTAAATGAATATGGAAGATTATTAAAATATTTTAGATCGGTTTCCTTCAGTACCTATAGCTTACGTACAGTTTTGAATAGAGAGAACTTAGGAGCTGCCACGGGCGAACGTAGACTACTAGAGTCATCTCTTGGTCAGAGATTTAACGTAAACAGTTTGCAGCAGAGGAACTCGTTCAAAAAATACAGCGCCGTAACCTTCAGGAAGATAATCTTCGCATTTTGGTGGGCGTTTAACCATTGTACAGTGCTCACATTCTTTTGCAATCCATAGGGATCTGTCCCCCAAGAAACTTCGAACTTACGAAATAGAAAATGAGACGGTGCTCGTAATAGCTGCGAAGAGGAAGTCTTTTAAGGATGATATTTAGATATTATTTTATTTCACGTTGCATGACTATCGAATTTTGATGTACAAAAGATAATATTTTAGTATTTATGAAGTGGCGTCTAGAGATCTATTTCATATTTTTCATGATATATCTGTTATTGTTATGTTATTATTATGTCTTCACTCTCAAAAATTATATTTTACTTTGTGGTCTTAGCAATTTTGCGTTGAAACTCGACGATAATTCGAATAAAAATTTTTTGAAGGAACTGCGACTGAGACTGTTTATGATGCCTAAAACAGAAAACAAATCAATAGCCGGTCGTAATTTTTGTTATATATATATATGCTAAAGTCTGATCAAAATTATTCATCGTTTACACAGATAGAAACCCGTCACAGTTCAAGAAGATAATCTACTACCAATATAGGTGATTCCTATGGAATACTATATCTAATTCGCTCCAACTGTTGACGAGGAAAAATACTTGATAGAATCCCTTTGCCTCTTCACGTAAATTCACAGAAAATCATTCAATGCGTCAAAATCTAACTCATTTACCACCGGTAGTCTACACATTTCAAATACGGGAAATCTTAGTAATATATTTTAGAATTATTGAAAACGTGATCAAAATTCTCAAAATATTCTCCAAAATATTTCGGAAATAATTTTAAGTTACATCTTGGTGCCTATTCGCTAGTGCAGTTAATTCCAAACTACCGCGAGAGGTGGTAAGTATACAGCGAAAATTGTAGTAGTATTTTAAAACTGTTTCAACAACTGAGGTCATTTCGCACGTAGGCTTCTACCGGGAATCGAACCCGGGACCGCTTCCGCTAAAATCCAACGCGCTACCCACACTGCCATCAGAGAGCCAAGCAGCGAAAATGTTGACAATAGTATAGATCCAAAACTTAGAGTATTTTCAGATTGTAAATTTTTCTTCGCTATATAAAAATTTTAATTATAGAACTGTTGATGCTAGCAAAATTCAACAGTTTTGGACTATCATTGATTATTCGGATGATGAACTGTTATAATAGGGTTGCGTTTACCAATCAAAAACACACAATTGTTGCTTATGATTGTGAAATATGGTGAAATATGACTTTTTAATGTAATGCATTTAAAGAAAAATGGTATACCGAAGAAAACAATGAAATGTTTCAATAAAAATTTGTTTACTAAATGCATTGTTCATTCATTTCATTTAAGAAATGAACAATATAAGATTGTTATCTATGCGTTAGTAATTTTTGTTCAGAGAATAACACTAAAATTCTGCTGAAAAATCTCAAACACATAGTAATGTTTTTCCCAAGTGATATATTCTGTTATAAAAAGTTTTCCAATATGTAATTTTAATCTTGCATTTCTTAAATAAAATAGACTGCTCATAAAACTTATTCTTCCATTACAGAATGACGTTGATAACCATGATAAATTAACAGCAACTTAAGTGAGGAAGGTAGAAGACCACCGCAGAAACTCAGGAGCAACCTTAAATCATTTTAGAATCCTTCTTAAGGCGCTCTGAAAGATGAATTACACTGCCGACTGTTCACCATCTACTTTGATAAATTATTATCACTTCCTAAGTATTTTCATTCATTAACTAAAGAAACTTTTAAATAATCCCTAATAAAACTAATTTTAGTGATCGTCTTACTTGACCTAACCACTTCTTCATAAATATGTGTTCAGCTTTTCCGTAAACTTTATACTTAAAATATGGATTACTCGAGAATTGTTAACTCTCACTATGTCTGTATACACACATCCTGCCAATTATCTGTTTTCAGAACGATCAGCTCAGCCAGTGAGATTGAGAGAGAATAATAATAAGTATGAATTAAAATTCTTAAGCTAAAATTTTCAAAATTGAAACAGTAAAGGATTATATCTAAAGGAATAAACGGAGAAAAAAGACAATTTTAATTTTAAATCGAGACGCAAATTTAAATTTGAAATGAAAAAAACAAAATGAACAAAAGAGTATCCTTGTACATACTTAGAGGCCCACCTCAAATATAGTAACATGAATACATTGCAACCTGTAGGTCAGAGGCAAGCAGCCAAATATTGAACAGTAAGAGTAACAGTAATATCTTCGACTATTATTACATCTATAGCAAGCCATGGTAATTCTTTGCGTATTAGCACTTAATGTCTTCAATAGTTATTCTGATTTTACTAGATATCTCAGGCTAAAAATTTTTAAAAATGCAGCGAAAAATATTAATACTATTTTTCGTGGCATTCACAACTATTCGATTCATTATTTGGCTAAATATTTACATGTTCTCTAATAAATATCGTAGCTACTAGTTTCGACTGTCGTTTTCTTCCCATGACTCCCCTTTCCATCCCTTTATTAGGTGTTGCACAGCATAATACGGCATTTTCTTCAAACCAACTGCTGCCCTGCGAAGACGAAGGTCGGAGAGTGCTGAACGTTCAACGTCGAGGTGAATCAGCCGTGTGCCTTTGCCTTCGTTGGATTGCATTGCCGTTTCGTTGGGACGAAGCCTGTCCTAACTTCCATATTCATCTCAACTTTTTAAAGGTAGGCGCACTTTGGTTTATTAGAATTGCCAAATACCCTCTGCTATTGCGTTCACATTTCTCGGTAAGAATCATCCTAATGAGTGAAAACAATGTTTCCGGACTAGCGTATAATGTATTTTCCGACGACTGAGATTTGACCAAAGTTTTATTGCTTCTTGCAGAGCCAGGACGGCAGTCATAGTTGTCTCTTTTCCGGATAGCTGGATTTCGTCTTTGGAATGCTGATGTGGTGCATTTGCCCTTCATCTCAACGCAAGGAAGACTTCGAGGATTAAAGATTGAAACCTTGCTGTCCTTCCCCAACAATCGACATATGGTATGTGAACCTTGTGAAAACCTTTTAAGAACTGTTTCTAGAAGTTTACAGTAAATGGAATTTCCTTAGATTTTCCACACACAGCGCGACTGTCCCTGGGTTACTGGCAAGATTGAGAATGAGATTAAGGCAAAAATATCACGTTTAAATATCTGTTGTGACGAAGTTTACCAGCCGGTTTTAAGTCGATATTACAGAATATTACTTAATATGCAACATTATAATTAATGCTTCAGTCCTGTAATAGTGCTTTGCGCAATTTGAAAGATTGTAGGTAAATCTGAAAGTATCCCTCAATTTTAAGTCTACAGAGGTATATGTAACCTTCATTTGGGAATTGGCCAGACTTTAATGGGTATCACTTTCACAACCTTGAAAATTTTCAGTATTTACGTGTAAATAAATTCTTATTAACTGAACTTATGATTTAGTGATTCATGTAAAATCATGTGCTGAGAAGTGAGACAAGGTTAACCAAGATAGGCATGTAAGCAAAAACATCTCCCCAGATTTTGCGGCTAGAAGTAGAATTCGAAAACTTAAGTTTGTAACCTCGATTTTTGAAATGTTTGGAGCTATTAGATAATGGGAACTTGCGGCCTGTGCGGTTATAACGATTATTAAATGCGGTCTTCTCGTTAGTTACTAAAAAAATGCGCACATTTGAATAAGTTTCAGGATCTCGTTTACTACGCCCACTGAAAATAAATAGAAAATAATCTAAGCTGACTTAACATAAGTTTTTTTTCTTAATTTCGCGATGATAAACTATTCAAGTACAGGGAGTAGAGTAAGTACAGGTCCCAGTCAAATGCAGCCAGATGGTTTTCTATATGCTCGCCGATGATCCAAACCCCTGCTTAGGCAATGCTTACTTCCCGCTGTTATAATTTTGAACTATTTTAGGTAGTCAAAAGATTTCCTAGGATATTGGCAAATGTTTCACCACCACCTTCGTGGAAATATTGTCAAGAAACTTTCAGATGTTAATTTGCTGTTTTATTATAACCGAACTTTGTTTCGTTAAGACATTTCATTGATGTTAACGATCCCTCCCGAAGTTGTAAAATAAAATAGTATATAGTAAAATATAGAAGCCATAATGCTTATAATGTCAGATCCCCGAGCCCGAATTTGCGATATGTTTTTCAGTTTGTGTTATTAAAGATTGTAATTCTTTCTCGTTATAGTCGAGTTACCTTGATAATCTTGAATGTAGACAAAAAATCAAAGGTTTTCCCTCCAACTTTGAGTTCAAAGGGGAGAGGGTTGAAGAGTTTCTTTGAATAAACCGTTAATAATATTGCCGCTGGGTCATTTTTTCGTACATGATTAGAGGAAATAGCTCGATTTGAGAAGTGTTATCAATCAGTGTACAGCACGTTCTCGACAGGCCTACTCTATTCTGATGTTTCGATTGAAAACACGGAATCGGAATTCATCCCGAGTTTTTTCGGTAATTAATTTTGAATATTCCAACCAGATTAATTTTGTAGTAAGTCAATTCGAGCACATTCTAAGTTCATTCAAACACGGAATACATAAGTTTTTGATCTTTTAGATCCTCATCACATATGAAAATAGTAAGACTTGTCCAACTTGCCTATATGTGGGTTAGAAAACTTGATAAATCTGGTTCTTAATTTGCTTAATGATCTTCCTATCAGAAAAATTCATTGCAGTTGTCCAAATTTCCTCTGATCATTCATCTTTCGTTCTATAATTCTTAGCTATGATTGAAATTACATGAAAATTTAAGTAGATTTCCTTCTTAAAATGTATCTCTGAAAATGAAGAATTGATTTTCAGATTTGTATCTAAAATCTATAGATAATGTGGTGAAATTTTTAGGTCAATGATAGAATGATTTTAAAATAGAATAAAATATTTGCCATGCAATAATTTTCAAAGTTGAGATTTCTTTCAAGCCCGCTAAGTGTAGGATCATGAACCATCTGGTTCACCTGTATTTTGATTATATACGACCAAAACTTTCCTCGCAACATGAAGGTCATAATTTTTGCAATTCTTGGGACAGTTGCAGCAATATTCCTTTAAAACATCTCATTGCATTTGCTCCGTAAAGCAAAGATTTTAACCAAGATTGTTAATTTATTGTGAAGAGAGAGGGTTGAATTTCCTTTCTCTGTGTGGCTGATCATTTTCCCTCCTAATTTATAATTCATTGCATTGTTTTGCTGTAAACTTGAATGGAAACATAAACCCAACATCAAATTTTGGATAAAAATTTCAATGGCTTAAAAAAATGGCTACTATCTTTGTATTCTGGAACTTCTTAACTTAGGTTAGATGTCAATCAGGTGTTATTTTATTGAAATAATTTGAAAATCACAAAGTAGGTCTAACATCTACACAATTGGTTTTGATGCCTATTCTGTTTCATTGCAATGCAATATCAGGTGTTGGTAAAATATTTGTTAGTATGAGTATTAAAAAGTGTAAAGTTAGCCAAAAGCATGTTTTTGACCTGTACCTGATGCTCTACAAAGGAAGCTAGAGTGGTTATTAAAACCTCTCATACGTAAGTTAGTCTTTTTTGTGATTTTTCAATATTTATTCTTGAATTTGTATGTAGAAGGCTTGAAAATGGGGAAAAGCTTCTGTAAGCAATTTATTGCATAATTTCAAAATGTAAGTTTATTATAGTGGTGAATAAAGAAAAACATCAGACTTAAACTCTCTTAATTTATAAACCTGTCCTGTCTAAACCCTTCAAATTTCCTAGTATGCGAGTAGCTGGACTGGCCAAAACCATCTTTGAAGATTTTTAGGTTCACTTGTTTCCTTTGGCTGCAGCATCCCCCTGGACCATTTTTGCATTCTGTGCTAGTATTCTCAGTGTGTTCAGCTACTTGTCTGCATTCAGAATAATTTAGACTTCAAAGTCCAAATTATTCTAAATGCAGACATGTAGTGTCAAAGCACACTGAGAATATAAGTACAGAAAGTAACAAATCTGAAAATAAAAGGAAAATTTTTAATTCTTCAAATGAACTTGGGGAGTTAGAATAATTTTTGCCAAATAAGTGACCAAAGGGTAAAAGAAACAAACAGTTGGCAGAAGAATTCCTGAAATTTCTATAACATGCAAGCAGCAGCTAGAAATATTCCTATCAAATTTTTTCAGATCTAGATTCCATGTTCTAGAAAATTCTAGAAGCAACAAACCTTACTATAAAAAAACCTGAAAATCATACATCAACACTTCCAGAAAAATTTTGTTCGAAAATATTATTCTGGACTTCAAAAAAGGATCGCAAATTAAGAAAAGAATTATGATACATGTATCGATTGAGATCAGCCAAAAAATAGTTTTTACCTCAATTTTTGAGAAATTTATTGAGTTCATTGCCATTGAGCTTATCCCAAACTATATTATTATTTTCATAGATTGAAGTTAAAATCATTCTGGTGTAAGAAGTTGCAAGGATGAAACAAGCAACCATTTAAACAATTGTACACTGAATACCATAGCAACTATCTGTCATTACACTCGGTGTTTCGTGCTACCTAGATATTATATGACTTATAGACGAATGACAATCTAAAAAGCTTTGGAATTTATCCATATAATTTATCTTGGTTTATGTTCAGTTTAAATCCCAGGAACGGACGGATATCATTATTTTATTAAATTCCTTTTGACATTTCAAGAAGAAAATTTCTGAATTCTGAACATATTTCTGCAAATTATAGTAGAACTTTTTGAGGAAATTTTTTTTTCAGATTCATTCTCTGAAGCCTATCTCATCCCCTGAACTTCTTGGCATGTTTTTTCCTTTGGGGCTATGTTATGGAACCTTCCTCGTGGCCATACAGAACCACTCGTGATAAAAGTACACACTTTCAAATTGTTCTAATACAATAAGTTATATTAAAGATAATGCGTAAATCATTTAGAACTGTGATTGTGGATGTGGATCATTCTGATTCTCCTTTATATGAAACGATATTACACAATCAAATTAAGAATCTCTATTCAATTTCCTTGAATAGAACCTTGATAACATAGAGCAGTGATTCCCAAACTTTTTCGAGCCACCGCCCCCTTGGATCCATAAAACAGTACTCAACGCCCCCCAAGCGGTAACTTTATAATAATAATCAGAATCATAGGCTAAATAACCAGACGAGGAACATTGTAATAATTAAATTAAAAACAATGACTGATCAAATGTTTATTTAGAATCTAATAAATGTATAGTTTTCATAGAACATTTATGCAAAAGGTAAAAACCATGGGAAAAACGACAAACGAAATTCACTGATATTGGAACGTACTAGAATTGAATTTCGAGAAAAACGCGGCCTTTTTAAATATTAAAATATTACGTAGTAAAACTGTTAAAGATGTTATAACGCGTTTACAAGATTTCAAGCAATCCGGAGATCGTAAATTGTATTTTTTATATATTATAAATACTTACAACCATTTAGGTAAGCATTTAGTATGTCTAAATTAAATTGTAGTGAGATTATAGCCACCCAATTCTTAAGCTATTCACGCCTATAGTGACAACTTCAGTGAAAAATCGAATTTCTCTGAAATTACAAGGAAAGGCTCCGTTGGAATTCGCCGGTGAGAATCAAGGGACAAAATTAATAATGTATTGTATTGTGAAGAAAGGTCAGGCTTTCCTATATATACATATCACTGGCGAAGTCATACGTAAATGAATACACGTTAGGGGGTATCGAAAAACAAACATTTATTGTAGTGGGAACGAAATAGGTTGGAAAAGTTGCCTTTTAGGCTCAATAAGTGTGCAAAAGCACGGCTCTGACAAAGTTCGTCTTGGGCCTAACCAAATAGCTCAACAATTCGAAATTATAGTGAAAATTGCGTTTTTTTAAGGAAAGTTAATTTTTTCATGGAGCATAAATACATTTGATTAAATAAAGGTTTATAAAGATCTTATTTAATTCATATCCTTTTTTAATAATGTATCAACCAATCTGTTCCAATTATGGATGAGCTAGCTTTTCTTTATTTTTGAAGGGAATGCATTGTCTATGCTACCAGATGTTTCTGTCTTCAGCTGCCCTATTCATCTCTAAATAAATATGGAAATCCTCGGTCTCTGCATTTATTTTATACATATCCTTGTTCTTCCTTTGTTTTGCTAGAATCTTATGGATAATTAACATGGACTTAGAAGAAGACATTCTTATTTTTATTATCATAGCTTTCACATGATATTATAGGGTATTGTTATTATAATAAGAGTGTTTATTCAGATGTTCAGTGATGTATTCAAGATTACTTCGATGTAAATGATTTAAACCTTGACTTCCAATTTCTATTTCTAATGAAGGAATTAGAGCACTAAAACTAAAAAGATATGAAGTAAAATATTAATTTAAATAAGAAGCTTAGGGTGGTCATATAATATACAGTTCTGAACTTTTATTGAGCGATAATTACAGTTTCAATTATTTTGAAATAAAACTGACATAAATAGGCGCCGCAAAAAGAAATTTGTCTTATTTCGCATTCATTCTTCGCATTCAAGGCTGTGTTCTAGGACCGTTCATTCTAATTTAATTCAGCAAAAAATATCTGAAATCGATCTAAATCAACTTTACGGTCATTTCTTATTAGAGCAATTCCAAGTCGTCCAGACTCGAACCAAGGATACCATTGGTAGGAAAATCGATATGTGTTAGGTCATTCATCCACTAACCAATTCTTAAATTTCATATTTCTATCACGCCGAGAAGTGCGTGAAATTAATTTCCATAAATTTCTCCCATGCATTTCATACGGGGGTTACTGACATCGAATAAAATATACACACACCGGTGATTATTACGTAAAATTATGAGAGAAATTTGTGCGTTCACACTGGTCCCTACTTTTCAACCACTCTCACACATTTACAGAAGAGTCGAAGCCTTTACCAATTCTCGCTAATGTAAGTGAGTGTTATTCCGTCCTACAAGACATTATCCCGTTGTAAGAAAGGAGTGCGAATTGAAAGCAGTAGAAAAAAGAATGATAAATTTTATACATGACAAAAGCATATTGTCAATGACAAATTCAGTAGATAAGGGATCACAATTATATTAAAAGTATACGATAGGAAAGAGGTTTTCCTCGAGATTTGATGAAAACGTGTTTTTCGATTAATTCTCTCGATTATTTTTCTCTCTTAAAATCACAAAGTTTTTTCAAATATTTATCGAAAACCAATGATAATTATGTTAGGCGGAAACCTATGACTTATAGCTAATTCCATTTAAAAACGAATTCACAAAAGACCTCAATTTACTTGCTAAAAACGAATTTAAAAAAAATGTTAACCGATAATCTCACAACCTCATACATGCTTTGGTTCATCTGGTAGTTTCCCCTTAAGCAGTGTATTTACTTATACTTTTTGCTAAAATTTATGGCTGAAATTCTGTTTTGTATAACAGGCAGATTGAATTGCAGCCATATACAAAAAACCATTTAAAAGATTCCTATTTAAGATTCTATCTCGCTTTATATGTGATTTTCTCTGACTTCGGTTTCCTTTATCTAGGCTTTATTAGGCTATTGGCACTGCCGATTGCCTGATAAGACAGATTTTTCCTGTCCCCATTATAGCCAATCCTCCACCTAATTTGATAGACAAAAAATTGTTCATGTTACTATTAAGTTTTGCATTAGAAACTAAAACATAGAAAGAAAATCTTCTCCTCGTGTTGAGATCAGTCAGCCTTTAACACTTTTGTGACTGTTGTCATCTATAGGTGACAGAGATTTTCCTACGCAAACATACAACTGTCATCTATGGATTATGCAGGTATTTGGTGGGTTGGATATAGATGTAGAGAATTGGGGTGTATAATTCTAACTATTCTTATCCTTTTCTAGGTGATTTCTGACCTTTCTTTCTGCACTAAGCAGAAGAACTCACTCCCTGGGGTATTTCACCTAATCTTTTGGGGCATTGGGCTGTGGCAAGCTAAATCTTATTACAGGTGTTTTACCAAAGAGTTATTTATAGCATTAATTGCTAATATCAATTTGGAAATAAAACTCTTGTATTTTTCTTATTTTGTACAAATTTTGAACAAAACTTTACTGTTAATATTAAGACATTTCGAAGTACATCACTGCCATTATAGAAGCACAGTAAATACCCTAATATTAAGGGTAGAATATAGCTTAAAAATTGTACATAATCAGAAAATATAAGATTTTAATTTCCAAGGTAATATAGTTAATTATAACTATATAATTATAGCTATATATAACTCTTTGGGAAAACGACTGCAATATCATTTAGTTTGCCATCAAAGCCTTCTCTGCACAAAAGAGAGAGCCATAAAAGCTCTTCTAAATGTTTCAAACAGAACTCCTGGACGTCCACTTTTTCAACATTTAAAGTTTCTCACTCTTCCCTGTATTTATATCCTTTCTTGTGCCATATTTGCAAAAAATAATCTTCATCTTTTTCCTTTCAACTCCAACATCCATACTCATTATACCCGTCAAAATAATGATATTTACTCAAAAGGCCTTTTACTGTATCCAAGAATATCTTGGTGATAACTGGTAATCTTACTTTACTTTCTTATACTTAAATTTCTATCTTATGAGTACCTAATTTGTCTCAGTAACCTTTCCCTCCTTTTACATTTCCTTTGATAACTTTTTTATGTATTTTTTGTATAATTGTGATTTTTTTTTTAATTGTGATTATACTTTTGTGTTTCCTGTTTGATTTGACAATGCCTATACTATATTTTGTAGTCCTTGGCTTAATAAATTTGAATTTGAATTTGAATATAACTCTTTGGGAAAACGACTGCAATATCATTTAGTTTACTATGGTCCCATACTACGAAAGGGTTGGTGAATTACCTAGAGACAATTGCAGTGGCTTAGGAAAGGGTACAGAGCCCAGCTGAGAAGGGTTCAATTCTATATCTGGCACCATCAGAGCAAGAAAGTTAATCCATGTCTGGAGAAGTTTTTAACAGAATACTGCCTCTCAAAAGGGTTAAAGCATTTCAATGAAACAATTGTCCCAACTTAAGTTGTGATTATTGTTGTCTAGCTTTTTCTCGTCTAGCGAAATTCGAAATTGATTAAAATTTCCAAAAGTCATATATGACCTAATATGTAGATGTATTTCAAATGAGAATATGAGAAAGTAAAAATCACATGTATTGAATCAGGCTTTAATGTGATGAAAGGGTCTTTATGCGAATTGGTTGTAGAAAATTAACTTCGTATTTCCCGGTAAGAGACGCATTTATCGCTGCGATACTGTCTTACACCGAGATTTGTGCGGCGCGTTTTGAGTCAGAATCTCGTGAAAGCTGGTCGAGTTCGGTCTTGTAAGGCACGTGATACCTCTTGGATTGTTGATTTCTTCTTTACATTAGAAGTGTGTTTGCTTTCTAGATATTTCAGGATAACTATAGAATTAAAGTTTCCTTGATTTTTTGGAGATTTTCGAGGATTCACAACTGAAATGATGAGAAAATTTTTATTATAGAGACACCTTACCTATTCCTTTGATTGTCTCGCTCTTTCCCTTTTTTGACATTTTAATTCTTAGTATTTCTCAACAGAATAAATGCCATGTCCCCAGTAAAGATCGAAAATGATTTTCTTAACAAAATCATTTCAATGGTTGAAGGCATTTGAGTATAATTTGAGCATTTTTAACATACTAGGTATGTTCTGTCAAATGAGACAGCGATATGTGATATTTTATTCGAAACTTTGGAGTTTATCAAGAAATGTTTCAGTTGATTTTACTTTTTGATTTAATTCTCAATGGACTTTCAGACGAGTAAATTTATTCGTTTTCTAATATTGTAATGATAGATGTGATTGGCCTATTCTTTCGACTGGATCAATTCTGGTTAACACATGTTCAGTAACTGACAATTAATGCAAGTTTAATTTTATTTATATATATCAAAGTGGTTTATCCTTAATTAATTATTACGAAATTGAAATTTTTATATTTCCGCAGCGAACCTTGGTGAAGAGGGAAGGTATTCATCATTATTCATCCCACTGTTGGCTTCCAGATAAGGAAACCTTTCGGAGACAAAGAGTCATGCAGAGCTTGAAGATTTTGGTATCATCGAGCCGTTGCCCTTCTCGTGCTTTCCTTAGCAAATGAAGACTCATTTGTAGTGTTTTTGTTGGGGAAAGAGGATGGATTCCTAAGGGCTGTGAAGGTGTTAAGGCTTTTTAAATAACCTACGTCGATAACATCTGGAAGTAAGACGACCCAGTGGTGTGGTGAATCAGTGGTGTATAGTGCAAGTGAAGTTATTGATGCGGCAGGCCCAGTTTGCTGCGTACTAAGATGTTCTACAACAAACCTTCGCTGTTGGTGAGTAAATATTTTTGCGAACAAATAGTTCCTATATTTCTTTGTAACATTTTCCTGTAATGAAATCATGCTCTAAAATCTTATGAAATGCATTATGCAAATGGTGCCATCCTTACAA
This sequence comes from Pachydiplax longipennis, assembly GCA_036926295.1. Lineage (NCBI taxonomy): Eukaryota > Metazoa > Arthropoda > Insecta > Odonata > Libellulidae > Pachydiplax > Pachydiplax longipennis. Next base: position 28,824,586 of record JAVFKF010000012.1, read on the forward strand.
TCAGAATTTTGTGCAGAAAGATGCTAGGGTCAGTCAAGTTCTCATCTTTGACTTATTTGATCTCTTCGTAGATTCTTATAGAGAAAATAGGAATGTAATTAGTGGGGTTAATTCTGTTCAACCTTGTTGAACGTTTCTTCTACTTCAGTGGTTCAGTTCTCAATTCAAGGCTAATTTCAACTTATATTTTCATCCTCTGCTATGGCAGTTATGCTTCTTCCATAATAGCTTATTTTTCTGAACGTCATGCATTTAAATTTTCAGCACATTTTCCTTTTTTTCAGTTTAATGTCACTGAACTCTTTCATTCATAGTATGCAAGGTATCTAGTCACATTTTTGTGGCAGATGTAGTTTAATCCTATTAACTATATTAATCTGATAATGTTAACAGTTCTTGTTTTTAACTATTCATAATAGGTACATTTATTACCTTTGAATGGCAATTTCGAATATTTTGTCTTTAGACAAATTTTTTTGCGTGTTTGTTAGTCTCTAGTTCATTAGTTCAGCTTCATTTTTGTCTAGTTAAGTCTTTCTTCTCCTCAACATTATTCTTCTGTCCATATTTTGAAACACTGTTTGGGCACTTGAAATAAAAGCCATGATTATCAAGGGATACTATAGTGGAATCCTATTCCACTATAGTATCTTCTGTTCTAATAATCCTTTGTGCTTCATAAAGACTGTTACAGTTATATATTATTAATTATTTTGTCATTCACGTACTATGGAAGGGAACTTCTTGGAAAGTGATAAGGAGAACGTTCAGTTGTTTTACGAGAGAAAACTTTATTTGATTGAGAAATCTCATTCCTTTTCATGATTTTCTGCTTATTAATTTGAGTCCAAAATTTTTTAACCTTATGATTGCCTTTTTTGATTCAAGTTATTCAAAATTCAATTTATTTTAATTCCTAAGGATACATTTTTCAAAGAAATTATTTCACTTCAAGAAGCCAAAGTTGTTAACTTTTGTGAACAATTTCTAGTACAGAGTTACAGATGACGGAATGTATATATTTTCATATTCTTACAACAAGTCTAAGGATGCTTAGTTTCTGGGAAATTTTATCACATATAACTTATTTTAGTCAAAATTAACCATATTTTACAAAGGAACTCCTGGGAATATTTCTTAAGGAGTTTATTTAAATCTTTCTGCATTTTTGTATTGCTAGCTAAATTTTGACAGTTTTCTTGTATTAGCATAACAGAAAGAGATTTAATCAAGTTTTGCTAAATGTTTCAACATGGAATGCCAAATTCTTCAAATCTCAATGAAAGCAAGCAGTTTTAAAAAGTAATGTGATTTATGTTGGAATATTAGTGAAACAGATGACCTTGGGAACTCAGAAAGCTTTTGCAGTATTTCGTATTTTTTCGTATTTCCCTGAAATTCATATTTTATGTGATTTGTAATGATTTACTTTTCCAAGAAAATTTTTCTTGTATCTTATGTATTTTTTAAACAGTTACATACTCAACGGCTTGGTGTTGATCTCTAAATGTCAAAATTTTACTCAGCACAATTGATTATTTAAGTCACAAGGTTAATGCAACTGTTGCTAAATAAATAAATGACCTTGGGGATATTAATACTTGTAGATCATAATGTATATTTTATATTTTCTTATTCTCTTATCATATATAGCAGAACTTAATGCTTCTTGAATACTCTTCATGGAGTTCAAATTTTCCCTCTTTGTATGCTTAAATTGCATTTTCTACGATATTTTTTCACAATATAAGTTCGTGATTTACTAATTATTTTCTGTCTAAATCTCAGGGAGGAATATTATTGTTAGGAAGAATTATCCTTTCAGTTACTGTTGTGTTATTTCATAGTTGCATCCAAACCTTAGAATTTATCTAAAATATGAGTGCTTCAATTGATTCTGTCCATTGAGTTCAAGCGTTGCAGTCAAATAAATTTAGAGGGCATCTGTTATTTAATTAAAAGTTACTTAATTATTTGATGGAAAGTTTAGAGTTAAAAATTACAGACTTTGATGAATCTTTTATCTAGATAATCAATTAATAACCATTTGGAAGATGTTTTTAATGTTCTTATTTTTGTTATTCATTGGTTTTTATTCAAAGTGTTGATGGGTTTTGTGATGAAATTGCTGTAAATTTCTACATTTCTCTATGTTAAGTTATTGAATAAAGAGATATTAACTAATTATGGTCATTAAATTTTGATACCAAAACGGAGCTGTAGTGTGGTGCTAAGTTGAGTTTATGTGGGTTTTACAGTAAATAATAGGAAGATTTGAGTGCTATTCTTCTGTGTTGAGGGCAGTGAAAGATTAAATTGAAGAGCAAATAAGCTTTTTGCCATTTACTAGGTATTTAACAAATATCTAGCACTGTGCAACATTGTTAGAAATAGAGATTTTATTCTGATTGGATTTAAAGTGGGTTATTCATTACTCAGAATCATGATAGAGTAGTATGTTGTTTAGTGATATACTTGTTGCTTGATATTTTAACAGGATAAAAAAAGATAGGCATGTTCTTGCATGTTTCTTGATGCAGAAGTAATGGAAACTAAATTATTAAAAGTAATGGAAGTAATTGAGTGAGGATTTGAAGTATTATCAAAGCTCTTATTACTATGCCTGCTTTAGTTAAGATTTTGATCATGTAGAATACTTGAAAGCAACAAGAGCTAATACATTAAATAACAATTTAAATGGGTTTACAGGGACAATGTGTTTGGGATTTCAGCATAGAGTGAGGACATGATAGTTTAAATAGTAAAAGTAATCAACAATTTAATTATTTGACTGGATAAAAGAAATCTTGGAAGTCTGAATGAAACAACTGAAATAACTTATGTTCTGAGGATCTCTTACTGCATTTTATACTATTAAGTCAATCTTTTATTCATGATTAATCTACTTTAACCTTTCCTGTCATGTAAAATTGAGTATTAATCGATTTTGTAATTTGTTATACATAGGACAGACCAAAACCATGTGAAGAGCAGCCAATCCAGCTAACTTCGATGAAGATCAAGTATCAGAAGACCAAAGTTACATGTTAGACTTCTCATGGAAGAACATGCTGATTTATTTTCAAGTTATTAACTCAAATATAGAGGTATCCTAGTTTACCATTTTGATAGAGATTTCAACAAGTGTTTTATTATGAAATATTTATTTATACCTTTAGTGAAATTTGTCTATGCAAATTTAAATGCTTAAGATGTTTTATTATTCAACTTTAAAAGTGCTTTGCAATCAAATTGCTTTGTCATTAAAGATATCTTTTTGTATACTGATCAGACAGTGCAAACTTAAATTTATTTTCAGTCAAGTAATAATTTGAATGTTTGTTGATTTGTTATAATGTTCATTTAATTTTATGCAAGTTCGATTGAAGCGTTCGAGTTGAGAAAAATATTTGAATATCCTCATGTTTATTTAAGATTGAATTGAAAAGAGCATGAAGTATTTATTTAGCTAGCTTCAGTGAGGATTAAGTATCTGAAATTATTAGAAGACCAAATTTCAGTTCGACTTTTCGTGGAAAAACATGCTGATTTATTTTCAAGTAATTCAAATGTATAGGTATGCCTCTTTGTCTTTTTGATAGAGGCTTTAATAAGTGTTTTATTATCAAATTTGCATTTATACAATTAGTGAAATGCTTAGGTTTTATTATTCAAGTTTAAAAATGCTTTGCAATCAAATTCCTTTGTCTTTAAAGTCTTCAAATCTTCATATGCTGCTCAGTCAATGCAAACTTGAATTTATTTTCAGTGGAGTAACAGTTTGAATGTTAATGTTGATTTGTTATAATGTTAACTTAATTTTCATTCAAGTTTGATTGTATTGAAGAGTTTGAGTTAAGAAAATATTTGAATGTTATTATGTTTATTTAAGATTGCATTGAAAATAGCAAGAATGATTTTAATAAAGTATTTATTTATGCAATTGTACAATTTTTTCCAGCTCCAAATGCAGAGTAGAAAGTTCAAGTACAACATCTTGAAATATTTCTCCAAGTCTAACTTGACAACATGCTGAGAAATTCAAAGTCCAAAACACTTGTTTCTGATAGAAATAAAAAGAAGTCCAAAATGTAAACGAAAATTTTGGTGACCTTGAGAATGACCTGGAAATTTTCAGTGACCTTGAAATTGAATTTTTCTCTCTCCAAGAGAATCTTGGACATATTATAGAAAATATTGATGATGGTAGAACTCTAAATTAATTTGACTTTTTTATTGTCATTACACAAATATAGCTTATGGGGGTCTTATTGGCCAAAGAGTATTACTTACTTTTTGAATAACCCTTGTAATATGGCCTGAAAGAGAAATTCTAAATCAATTATTGAATGCTTTGAAATTAGTTATTCAAGGGATCAATGTTGCATTTAAGTGGATGAATTTTTTACAGAGCATTTTGGATCATCGAGAAAATGAAAAGCAAACTACCTCATACCTCACCATAATTAGTATATCTCATTCTCTCTATAGAGGTTTTTGTATGAATTAACTGTAGGATTGAGGCTTCAATTGCTTTTGGGCGAATTACATTAAGAAAGCAAACATAACAAGACCATCATAAAACCTTGAGTATTGAAATTTATCTGTACATAGCATAATAATTACTCATGTATGTATTTATATGATATAAGTAACTTACTTCTGAAATGCATAGAAGAACTAATTGAAGAAATAATTTGCTACACTTCCCCATAACCTTTGTCAGTTTAGGATTTGTAAGAGTGTCTAATTGTATATTAACATTTGTACTTACTTTTACAAAAGCATCATTCATTGGCTAGGTTCATTCATTGGCAATAAAAAATATTTCATTAGGAAATGCTCCAAAAAATCAATTTTATCATATACAATGTGTTATTCACTGTGTATTACATAGCCTACTTTCTTTTGAAGATATGAATAAATCACAAGGTCCTAAGAACAATAAATACAAAAAAGGGAAATTCGGTATGTATTCTTATTATGATAGTCATTCATTAGAGGAAATTATTTGTCCTGTGTGAAATTTTTGCATAAATGGTCGCACCGAGGTGGATGCAATTTTAATGAAATAAAATTGTAGTTTGATTGAAATGAAAAATTAAGCTGTCTTAGCTGTCACAAACCATCATATTACAATTAATTTCAAAGAGAAATATCGACAAGAATTACATCTTCAGAGAAATGTTTAATTGCTCCAAAAGAACAGAACTAGATCTTTACAGATGTGAAAAATAATGTATGAGCAATTCAATAAAAATTTATACAAAATTTTGCAATATTTACTAATTCTTAACCCCATGGTATAAGAAAAACAACATTAATTACCTCAAAAAATGCTGGCATAAAATTGGATGGTAGGGGTAGTTATCATTAATACAAAAATCTTGTAAGATAAGCAAAAACTAAATATTTTCTATTATATATATATATATATAGTTTTGAGACTCAACAGAATCTCCAATAGCAAATACAGTACCAAAAACTTTTGAAATCTGATAGTGTGATTTGTATTTTATTCATCTAAAATAAAAAGAATGATCTACTGTCTGAATTTTCATCATTTCTAAAGATCTGGATGTGTTCTATTAAATTTCTAGTTAATATAATTAAATTATCATTGAAATCATTCAAGATTAATTCATGTGTGGCAATCATGATTCTACAATTTGATGTAACTATTTGGTCCCACTTAAGTAAAAATACTACTGGCATTGATAATATACATGTATTTTTGTATGATAATATTTATTGATAAGAATAAATTCATGCCTTAGAGCAAGCTTTCCTTTATTGCTGTAATCTAATTGACGAATGTTTCATTTTTCCCAGGTATATCCAAAACCATTAGCTTCCAGTTTCAAATTCAATTGGTCTGCAAGGAAAAATATGCTCTTAAACTATAAATGTCAAATTAAAGTAAAATATATCTTGAAACAAACATCCTCTGCCACATGCCAAAAAAAGCAATCAGCATGTTAATATAGATGTAGAACATTCAAAAATGTAAATGACTTGCTTTAGACCAGTTTCAGGACAATTATGAGTTCAATTATAAAATGTTGAGAAATTAGAGAGAATTATTTATGAAATCTATAAGAAAGGGTGAATTAGTGTAATAGTTATTATTTTCTGAGGTAGCTTGGTCAAGCATCTCTCCAAATGAAATATAAACCTAGTTACATCAGACTTCTCTTATAGCTCTTAACTTACAACTTCCCATACTCCTGTCTACATTACCCAATTTATCAAAAACATCTGTGCTATTTTAAAACTCAATAGCTGAAGCTAGTTGGTTTTCAAGGGATTTACAAATTTTCGAATTCACCGCCTCAGACATATTTCTGAAATAAACAATGAAGAAAATAAAGAATCTCTCATAATATTTTGAAAAAAAATTAATTACAAGTTATGAAATAGTATCTGTGCGCTCCCAGACATATTTATCCATGAAATCACTTGGATCATCGTAACGTCTTCGATGAAATTTCCAGAAAGTTCCAGAAACCATTTCCCGCCTTTTTCCATCCTAAAATCGCTGTTTAGGAGGGAAATTTTGGCGCCAAATCTGCGATCACTTTTATAGAATTGACTCATTTCAGTTTGTGCTTCGGAACCGAGAGGACCTGTCTCTGCTGAAGACACAGAAAGTTGGATTCGTAGGCAAAGTAAGAACTTTGGAAAAGTCTTAAATGTCTAGTTTCACAATAACTCTCTTTAATTATCATACAATTATCTTTTAATTAAACCCTTCATAATTACAATTAATTGATATTACTATTGGAGTTTACAATGCCTTATTTTCTTTATAGTGTCCTGTGGTTAACTTCGTCTGTAAGCAGCAGGAAGATATCCTGTGATTAGTGAGTGAGTCAAAAAGTGGATGGAAAGAAAAACAGCTGTTAACTAAAAGCATAATTGAGAATTAGATAGATAGAATAATTATAAATTAGATTGAATTAAGTTGCATAGCTACTTAATAGGGTTAACGTAAATCATAAATAAAGTAACGATATTGGATTGAAAATAAGGAAAATCAAGAAGAGGCCAGGAATAGGAAAATATGAAGGCATAGACCAACTACAATAAACTAACTCCTGGTTGAATAAATTGAAGTTAAAAGGAAATTAAGATTGAAATTTCTATATCAAAATAAATAAATTTGATCATTTTGATGGAAGAATATTTTTGATAAAAAGAAAAAAATATTTACTTATTAACATATTATCTGTCAACTGGATTGAATATTTAATTGAAAAATGTTGGCTCAGATTAGGAAACATAATTAATCAATCATTAGCTTGCAGTTTGCAAGCATCTTTTACTTATTATCATATTATCTGTCAACTGGGTAGTAGTTTGAAGATCTCGGCTCAGATTGGGAAACATCATTAATCGAAAATTTACAAATAGATTGGTTATTTTCTTCAATTACATTTCAACTTCATCTCTGATTGTGCAGATGAACTATTTCACTTCTATTCATAATAATTCTGAATTATTGATCACAATAAAAAAATTCCCTCCTTTTTCCTATTAATTTTTAAGTTAAAGAAATTGAAGATTAAAATCCAGTCAGGGAGTATACTGTTTGAGTTTGAAGAATAATAGCTCAAAGAAATTATTTAATATCTTAAGAAGACGATATCTTGCTTAAGTTACATGGTGGGTGTGTTTCTGTCATAGTTGTTGATTGATTTTATATCTTAGGTTACCCCTACCAGTTGCAAACATTGGCTTTTGTGTAGTGAATTAGTGTGTTTAAGAAACTTTATTATCTTCTTAATACCTGTACTAGTTGGTAGCTTTGTTAACAATTAAATTAATGAATGACCTTGATGTATTAATTTTGTACTCGACGTAATGCTCAATATGAATAAGCTATGTTTTTCATTAACAAACCTTATTAATTTCATTTTTGTTATCAATTAGTAATTTTTCATTCTTCGATTATAGGTTCCATTATTGTATTTTGCTGTAAGTAACTAATAAAAGTGCTAATAGCTCATGGAAAGGTAGGTGATGGCAATGTAACAATTTGATATCTTGCTAGACAGCCTGCAATGGAAAGGGCTGAACTGTATCTTATACAAACTTATTAAACAGAAAATTGAACATTCTTTGATATATTATAGCACCTGCCTTGCAGATTACTTTTTCTGCAGAAAAGAATCTGAAAATTGCTCGAGATTAAATAGTGAATAGGATCTTTATATGTTGTCAAATTGACTAATATTTAATTCTTTGAAAAATTTGTGGGGAATTTTTGATTTAAAGTGTACATAAACTCATTCCCATATTTATCCTACATATATATTCATGCTTGTTTTTTTATTAAGTTAGATTTGGATAGTGCAAATGTTGATAATGAATATCTTAATTTTCAAAAAGGGACCAATTGTTGTAAGTTAATGTCAGATTCACATGGTTTTTACATATGATTATTGATTGATGAAGAGAAAATTTCATTAATATATTAACTGATAACTATAGCTGATAGATATCCAACTATTGTTTATATTTGCTCTTCTGAACTGTAAAAATATTATTGTTCTTTTTATCACTGATCTCAGAGGTTGAAATCAAATATACAAAGTAACACAGTTACTTAATAATTCCTTTATTTCATTCTCTACATAATCTTGTCATTTAATTTGGTCCTGTATTCTATATATTTCCACATATTTTTAAGAATTTTCCTGAAAAAGTCAATGTTAGTTGTGTGGTTATTCCCTAAATTGAAAATATTCTAAAATAGTAAAGAGTTCAACAACTTGTTATCTGATATGAATCCTTACAATAAGTTTTTTGCATTACTTTGGATGATTTATCCTTATTGTGTGCATGTTGACTTACTGTCCATATATATTTTCTAGAAGACTTGCACTTAACAGTTGACTTCCTAAAAGCTTATGTCTATATAATAATTACGTTTATTGCTGCATATTGCCTAGAAACAATGTTCCTTGAATTTATCTTATTGACAAACACTGAAACTACTAGCAGTAGCAGTTTCTATGTCTGAAAAGAAAGAATCCCCAATCTAACTTTTGTAGTCAATAGCAAATATTGAGGGATTTCAGATCTTAAGGAAATATCTGCCTATCATAAGTATATTTTCTGCATGTAATTAGCAGTCCATGTAGTCCACAGTTGACTTCCTAAAAGCATTTGTCTATATATCTTTAAGATTTACTGATGCCTATGGCCTAAAAACTATATTTCTTGAATTTATCTTAATAACATACTTACTAGCCAGTTTCCAAATCAGGAGATATGTATGGAACTCTGGATCTTCAATTTCCTATTCTGAATTCTCATGCTCATTTAATTCAAGTGGTAATTCTCAGTACTTATGTGATCATAATTGGAAGAATGTTTGTAAAAACCAGTGTGGTTTACCTGTATATTTTCTGCATGTAATTAGCAGTCCATGTAGTCCACAGTTGACTTCCTAAAAGCATTTGTCTATATATCTTTAAGATTTACTGATGCCTATGGCCTAGAAACTATATTTCTTGAATTTATCTCAGTAACATACTTACTAGCCAGTTTCCAAATCAGGAGATATGTATGGAACTCTGGATCTTCAATTTCCTATTCTGAATTCTCATGCTCATTTAATGCAAGTGGTAATTCTCAGTATTTATGTGATCATAATTGGAAGAATGTTTGTAAAAACCAGTGTGGTTTACCTGTTGCTACCAAAGGGACCATAGGGACAAATACAAGAGTTAAGTAGTACATGTAAAGGTAGAAGTTCATTTTCCCCAATTTTTCATTTTGAAATGCATTTTAGTAGGATATACTATAAGAAAAATATCCAACCATTCTATTTCATTTTTATGTTTTTTTTTCTAGAATGGGAAGTTGTAAGTCAACTGCAGCTGGGAAGAAGATATATAAAAACTGGAATGTAAGATGCAAGTACTATGCAATTATTGTAAATGATGAAACTCATAAATGAACAATTCTCTTCTGTCCAAGGCCTTGTTTTTTATATGTATACATATTTAATTTATAATAATAAATATTTATAATTAAATAATAAAATAAATTATGTATATTTATTTGAGTTAGGAATGAACAATGTATAAATAATTATTTTACTTATTGTGGAAACAAATAATTTTTTGAATTATTTGATTTATTTTTGCATCATAGACCTCTAAAAAACATAAAGTTAAAATAGTTGCACATATATATGTCAAATACTATTGTTTAGTCCAAAGAATAATTTTTGGCATAAATTTAATAATGTAATTTAATTTTGCAATTTTATAATCTACTTATGCAAACTAGACCATTGTCACATGTTGGTAAATGTATCACTGTATATAATGAGACTGTTGAATTGTAACAAATTATTATATCGATAAGGTCTCCTAAAGAATTTGCATCCTAGGCCATGAAATAAAAATTATCCACAAATATATAGACAAAATATTATACAGCCAGGAGAATGTTTTCCCTTCAATAAAAGTCAGCATAATGTCTGCAATACAACTCATGAGGGAAACCCCCATTCCCTGTTAGAATGGGGAAAAATGGGAGAGGGAAAGGGTACAGACAGGGGCAAAGTAAGGTTATGGGACAGGAGAGAAGGTAGATAGGCAGGTGAAGAGGGAGGGAGAGAGAAGGGGAGGTGGAGGGGCAGAGGGAGAGAAGAGGGCAGAGGGAGGGATATGAGGGTAGATAGGGGGCCATGGGCAGTGTGGGAAGAGAGGAAGAGAAGGGGGCAGAGAGAGGAACAGAGTCAGAGAGGGAAAGTGGTAGTAAAAGGGGAGACTGTTGGAAAGAGAGGGAAAGAGAAGAGAAAAGGATGGGTGGATATATAGGAAGGGGTGTAAGGGGCAAAGGTAGAGACTGGGGGAGGGAAAGGAGTAGAGAAGGGAAGGGACTGGTAAGAGAAGAGCAGGTGCATCTGAAACGGGTATAACTGAACTTAAAATTTCAGTTCAGTAAGTTCAACAAAAGTTTTCACATATATAGAACTGACTACTCTAGTTTTTTGCTGTGAATAATTTCAGCCATATTTATCACGTATGTCTTCAGATAGAATTTATTGTCTGCCTCAAATGCTGATGCTAAGTTTATATGTTATTTCAACTTGGTGATTATTTTTCCATATTGCCTTTTTTAACATTATCTTTTATAGTGAGTGAATTAAGATAGTGTATTACCATTTACCATCTCAAGTATAGTTTCCTCTGTACATAGCTGTTTTTACTTCAACTCACCTTATAATTTCAACTCTTATAAATGTAGTTACGGGCCACTTACCTTGTAACTACCTCATATGACCGAACTCAGATTACCTGACATTACCAAGTATCTGATTGAATTCTAGTTGTATACATCCTGACTTACCTATAGCACCTTGAAATTAAATGACCTTGTTTTGACATTGATTAACCTTTACCATTCAGTCCTTGCTATAGCTTTTGCTGTCTGAATTTATGGCATTTAACCTGTTATGTAATTTTTAATGTAATTAACCCATACCCTTAACTCCATGTAGTGGCTTCTTTTACATAGATTTAGCGTAAATCAGCTGTAATAGCCAGGTCAGACTGTTCAAGGGATGCAATGAAGGGTTAAAGTTGAGCAAGGGATAAAAATGAAAAAAAAAACAGTAATGTTATTTTTTTATTCTATTTGGATCTTGTATCTGGGTGCAAATAAAGCTCCTTACATTCTTGAGTTCCACCTCTATAAACTCTTTGTCCCAACATTCAATTTATTTTCTGAACTTAGGAACCTTTCACAAGAGTCCACCAATGACCTTTCTGTATAAATTGCCTGAGTGTTGGTGGCCTCACATGTAAGGGGTTTAAGTCCATTAAGTAAAATGAATGTCTTGGTACAATTATTGTTTGGGTTGAATAATAATGACATGGCCCAGCTTTTAGGGGCCCAACCCCAGTTCTTTATGACCCAGCCTCACCTTCTTATTTAGTATAAAGCTTCACTTTCTTACTTGGTTTTACTTTTCTTCCCTCTTGTTTGTTTTACTGCCTCACCTTAGCTCACAATGAATGACAACTGGTCAAAGGAAAAGGTCAAAGTGGTCAAAGGAAAGAACCTTGGGTCACTTGAGGCCACTTCAGGAGTATTTTCCTTTCTCCTCATGAAAGGACAAGAGGTCCCAATACTTTCCAGATGTATGATGACAATATCTCGGAAGGCTAACATATGATTTTCTAGAAAATTAATTTCTAAGAATATTTATCCAACTCTTTCAAGAGTGAGGATTTTATTCCTCCTTTCCTTATATTTCAATAAACATCTATTACTTGCCATTTTATGACTTGTGTTCACCAATATTTTGATTCTTTAAAGTAAATCGTTTTCATGAGATGGAGAAAAATCTGTAGTTCATCTAAAATTACGTAAGACTGAGAAGTAAAGGAGAAATAGTCTGCCTTAGCCAGGACTTTTCTTAAGTTAAACTTAAATCTCTTCTTAAATCCTTAAGAAGAACATGAATTGTACTTAAATATCTTGGGATAGCTTCAATGCATTCAGCCTATCAAAGTCCTAGTGATTTTACTTTTATGGAATGAGAATAATGTTATTATGATTATTAATAAAGTTTCTCTTTATTTTGTTATTACTTACAAGCAAATAATTTATGTAATGAATTTATTTCATTATTATAAAATATATTTTCATAATGACTTGCAATATTCAATTTCTAACTGCAGGAAAATGTAAAGAATTTAGAACTTTTTTCATTAAAGACCTTTTCTTTGCATGCACTTTTCCTGTTCATCCTTACCCTCCACCTTTCAAAATGACCTCTTCACTAATTATATTAGTAAGACGGCAGAAATAAAAAGAATTTGATGACATTGATTGACTTAATCAAGGTAAAGGAGTTTGAGTAAAATTCAAGCAAGGGTTACAAAATATTGCAGCAGCAAATTAAGAATAAAAATACTATGTAAGAGAAAAATGAAACCTGTATTTATCATACACAAGTGAAAGTGCCCATTGATTCTCAAACGGGAAAATAAAGGTTAGCAGTACTTGAGTTAATAATATAAGAGAATTCAACCTCTCTCACATTAAATTGATTCAATGTGATGGATTATCCAAAATGAAAATTTAATATTTCATATTTCTTATAATTTGGATCTGAAATTGAAGATTGATGATAAGATTATGAATCTGTATAGAATCTTGATTTATTTGAACTTGGCTCATGTTCATTGATGATTCTTTTTAACTTAATTTCTCAATAGAAATAGAATGCGCAAACAATTAAACTTTTCAGAGTAAAACACAAAATTTTCTTTATTGCAATAAAAAACAAAATATTGTAGCATTATAACACTTTGATAATCGTACTGTTTTAGAATTGCCCGTATTTTCCCACCCTAGTAGAAAGTAATCAACGGATAAGTAATTATGGGTAATTAGGTGAATATTTTCAATTTCTAGATTGTAGCATTTATTAATCTTTCTCATGAATGATAATTTATAAGAATTGTATATCTTAACCGCTAACTTAATTCATAGCATACTATATGTTCTATGTTAAGTTTACCTCAAGAGTCTTCGTTATCTATAAATAATTAAAAAAAAATTCTTAAATAATTATTAAATTTATTTTATGTACATATGATATATAAAATAAAAGCAAGCTGTTATATCAGAGATCCATATTTAGTTCCTTGAATGACTTCTCTCCTTTAGAATTGAAGGGGACATCCATATTCATTGATGACCGACGAAAAAATGATGAGAATAGATTCCAATTTCTTTGGTGGCTACTTACGTTTGGCTTATTCCATTTATTTATAATTTACCAGCCTCGCGTAAGGAAGTTCTATAATACTATTGACTTTGTGTTTCCCGCTACAATTTAACGAGGCTCAACTGTCGCATGGAGAATGCGCGTAGAATGTTTTTTGTCAGAGAAAAATCGGAAAGTGACATCGGCATGGTAAGTGCCCGAAATTGTTGGTAAATAATTCTATCCCTCATGATATCTTTAAAGTAAAACTCAATAATTACGGTTGCTACAGGTTCTAATGTAAGTCCTTGAGTAATCTTTTTTAAAATTCACGAGAAACTTTAATGTTTTTCTGTACAGATGTATTGTAATAAATAACTTGATCGTATTTCGAATTCTTTTCTCTAAGATTTGAAAAAACCTATATTAATCCTTAAAAATCAACACATTTTATAAGCTGCTGACACTCTAAATTTATACTTTGCCCTACGAGTGTTTGATCCTGTAATATTTAAACTTACTTCAAAAGTGATAATGTTATCCAAGATAATGAAGGCTAAGGGAAAGTTTCTTCTGTAGATTCCAACAATTATACTGTCTAGCTGTGAAGTCTATGTTAAAGGTATAAATTTCTCTCTTGTCAATTATTTTAATAATATCATTTCTTCCTTTATCTTCGTAGTGAAATCCAGCTCATCTTAATCAGTGTGAAGGGAGTGGTTGGCTGTAGGAGATGAATAAGAAGAGAAAATTAACTGCCATGGAAGTTTCGATATGATGTCAGTCTATTGCTCCCATGAAGGGCTGTAGTCGTCTTCGTGGGTGAGTGTGTCTTTATTTTAATACTTTAATGAAGAAATTGGTTTACCTTTAGCAGTGTGTGTTTAGGAAATTAAGGATAGAGTGTTAACAGTTTAAAATGAGTTCATTTTTAGTCATAGAAGGTTAATACCAGGCATCGGTCGTGTTCTTGGGATTATTTTAGTGATAGGTTGTTTTAATTGATTAATTCTCTGCTGTTACTCTGGCAAGAGTGTTCTATTAGCAGATAGTTGCTATTTTTACTCTTTCCTTAACGGCAAGTTAATGAAGGAAATTGTGTGAGGAAAATGGGAGGTGCTCAATTAAAAATGAGTAGAAAGGAGGAAGTCATTGCACATTTCTATTTCTGGCTTACATGAAATTTTTAAAGAGAATTAATGCCTTTTTAATTAACTTGTTTCTTGTATTTAACTCAATATCCAGGAAAATTAGACAGATTGATTACATATCATAGGCACTCCCCTTGAAGTTTAATTTTGTCATATGCAGAGTTTATTTCTCTTAAATTTTTTTTCATGAAAAGTTAATCTAATTACAAAACTATTTGAATATCATTGATCATCATTTCATAAAATTACATTACGTGTGTATCCCTTTAGCATGTTCTTGAACAATTAACATCATCTCAATTTTTATTTCATAAAAATTTTACTTACTTTCATTTGGTAACATACTTCACTGTAAAAAATCAAGGAAATTCTGTGCCTTTCATATGACTCACTTAGTTCAGTACTCCTTGCATCAAAAAGTTGCATTTACTGTTATTCTGACATGAGTTTTCGTTGAACATTCAATGAAAGTTATTGATTTTTATTTTCAGTTCTTTTGAATATCCATGTAGAGCCAGTTGTATTCAACAGTTTGTTGGTAGTTATGCATTCTTCCTGGAAGTTTGAATATTTTCTAAATCTTTTTAGACTTTAAATAATTTGGAATTAGTCTTTCACCATTGTACTTTGGGAGATGTTATTTCTGTTGAGCTACTAAAGTATTTCAATTCATTAGTTTTTTTATTATTTGAATAGTTTTATTGGGAATGTTTGGAACTAGTTGTAAAATATTTATTTTGACGTTTTTCCTTGGTATTTAATACAATTTTTATTAAAGGTGAATGAATCATCTTTAGTCTTTGACACATATTCTGATACAAAGTGTTGTGAAAATAGTGAAAAATAATGGAAACTGAGCATTATAGGATTTAACATATGTAACAAGTAGCTTCCCCAATCAAGATGATCTTCAGCTCCTTTTTTTTATATTTTAGAAATTATTCATTACCCAGCTTAAAATTGCACTTATTGTGTTGGTCTTTTTGATGTAATACTCATCCCTTATGATCATTTGTATCTCCATTAATTCAGTTTTGCTTAATTTCAAGTAAAAATTGAGCATTGTTTTAACTTGATTACTTTGATTAAATTAGGAAATGCAGGGAATGTAGTAGAGGATATATTAGCATATTACAAGCTTCAAAGTGTATAAGTTGACTGTAATAATCTTTTTCAAGGAATTGGGACATCAGAGGAATATCTGTTTGAAGGTCATGTTAATTTCATAGTATATTCATCTAATAAAGGTAGTTTTCCCCCCTGTAATTTTGCTTATAGACATATATATAGCATATAGCAACTCAGTTACCAGTTGTAAACATTTTCATTGGGTGTAGGTTTTATTACTACTAAAGTTCTCCCTTCAGTTTTTTTTGCTAAAACCAATTTACAAAGAACTGAAGGGAGAACTTTCTTACCACAATAAATTCTCTTAATTATTCCAGTATTTCATTGAGTTGGTAGCAATTATCTAGTGTAGCAGCAAAAAAAAATAGCTTACTAAGTTTTACAATTCTTGAGGACAAACCCTGAGCCAGGAATTCACCCCTACATTTGCTTCCATTTGTTTAAAAAGGAATATTTTTCCACTGAATACTGAAATCCAATTCATATGGTGTGAAGTGCAAATATGTTATTAGTAGTAATAAAACCTACACCCAATGAACTCTTCCGTCCTTGTACTCTCAACTGAATGTTGCATTAATGGCTGCATTGATAATTATTCCAAAGTATTCTGAATTCAGAAATGGGCACTAGTAGTAGTGAAAATTATTCTTATTTGGTAGGTTAAAAATAAGATGTTTTTCTCATTTCCTATTATTTATTGCATTTTAATATACAATCTCTTTTCAGATAATATTTTGCCTTCTGTACTTGCCCTACCCACTGAGAATGCAAGGCCAGCAGGTCCAGATGGATTCTGCAACAGCAGAAAACAAATGACGCGTCAAAATCTTCGAGATCCTGGTTCTTCAGTCCTGGACGTGCCGCAACTTTAGCTCTTCAGGATTGGTTGCCTTAAGAAGGAAGATGGTCCTCTTTGTGGGTGAGTGCATCTTTCTTTTTATACTTTCATGATGGAATCGGTTGATCAACTGAAAGTTAATTTCATCTAATCCGTTCATAATTCATGGATGATGGTTTACCTTAAGCAGTGTTATAGCTTCAATCTTTCTTGTGTCTAAACTTGGCTTGGTCTTCCATAAACTTGAGTTTTTAAGTCATAGAAGGTTTATAGCATGTGTTGATAGGATTATTTCAGTGTAAGAGTGATTGATTTGAGTAATTTCCTGCTTTAACTGTGTGCAGGTTGTCCAATAGCAGAAAAGGTAGCTGTTATTTTTACTCTATACTAGTAAATCGCGAGTTAATGAATGAAATTGTTTTAGAAAAATTAAAGGTTCTCAGTCAAAAATGAATGGAAATGAGGAAGTCATTGGCAGTCTATATTTCTGATCTACTTGAAATTTGATTTAGAGAATTAATGCCTTCTTAATTGAAATGATTCTTGTATTCTACTAAACTATCAGAAAAATACATTAATTAGTATTTTAGCAACGTCTCCTATCTCCGTATAATTGAAATTTCCCATAAAGTTATGTAATTTACTGAGTATTATTTCTCCTCATTTTTTTTCAAGGAAAGTATAACTCCAATACTTTTTTAAAATAATTTTATGAAAACTAAAAGATGTTTTGAAATTAGTAATTATTCCTTCCGCAAGTTATTCATGTAGGACTATCGACATCCTCTCAGTTTTATATTTCAGAATAACTTTACTTCTATTTGGTTACTTACTTTACCAAAAAACAATCAATGAAATGTTGAGGCCTCCATATAACTTACTTAATTCAGTTGACATTGGAGCAAAATGTTGCAATTACTGTTACTCTAGCATGACTTTTTGTAGTGTATTCAGTTATAGTTACCGTTCTTTATTTTCAACAATTTAGAAGGCATTGATGTGGAAAAAGTTATATTTATTTAACATTTGGTGGGTAGTTGTAAATTCTTCCTAGATGTGTGAATATTCTTTAAATCACTCTAAATAATTTGCACGCAAACATTCAATTTCATAACAATATTTGGGAAATATCATTTCCATTGAGCTACATTTCATTCATCAGTTCTTTGAGTCTGTGTAAACGTTTTTGGAAATGTTTTGGAACTTGCAGCGATATTTTTAGGTTATCCTTAATACAATTTTATACTCCTTGGTCTTTGATTTATCTTTTGATATTAAGTTTGGGAAAACAGTGAAGCTTCTGTTCATAGGATGTGGAATTCAAAATGTGTAAAAGTTTGCTTTGCTAATCAAGACAATCCTAAGCTCTTTTATTAAATTTTTTAGAAATTTTTTGTTAGCCAACCATCTGGTTCTTTATTTGACAGTCTTTAAAGTCGTCTATTTGGTTCATGTTTTACATTAGATTGAGGAAAATTATTCCTCATTTCTCTTTCAATAAGTATCTCTTTTTCCTTTTTACAATTAGTATTCATTTTCTATTTTAATTCGTGTCACTAGATTTTTGTTGCTGCTTCCCACTGTTATCTAGGTATAGGTATTTTTATAGGTAATAAGTCATAGGACATCTGTAGATCTTCTCTCCATTTCTTGTTATAGCTTAAATATATAGTCTACACAAGGCCCTTCTGCTGTGAATTCACTTCGTTCTTCCCTAATTGTTTTTGTCTCTCATTTATTGTTCATCCATATAGTCTTCCCATTACAGCAGTCACACAAATGCCTCAATAATTTTTGTATTCTTTCTTTGAAATTTTCTTTTAGATGAACATAAAATATGCTAGCTTCCACTCTTTTCAGGGAATGTCTCCCTTTTTAAGTCTTTTCTCCTTACTGTTTTCAAGTTATTTTTTTTTCACTAGTTCCTTTCATTGTTCTACACAGTCTTTCAATTCTTCTGTCCACCCTTTTCATGGTGTTTCTCTCGATTTCGTTAGACACTCGTTTAGCTAAAGGAATAAGTCTGCAACAAACATGTACATTTAGATTTTTGATTTAATACAAGATCCCTCATTTCTCAGGTTAATAGTATATCCGATAGAAGACATGTTTTCCAGATTCATTATTTTAGGGAGTCTAAATATTTTCTGATATATACTGTGTACTTGCTTATTTAAAGAATTTTCCCCATTGCCTTCTTGTTAATGGCGAATTAATTAGACAATTCACTCCACCTTCAGTTCTAAACATGTTGTAACTCAGCTGCGTGAAAACTTGGTCGCTCTTTTTCACCGTTCTAAATTCGAAGAAACCATATATTGCTTATTTTAAAATTTTTCCTCACCCTTAGCGCGAGTGGAATGATTTTGTCATAAAATTTCTCGTAACTCCTTTCTTTGTTTTCCCTTTTCCGAACGTTGCACTGCTGGGTACAAGCCGTGAAAATGATTTTAATATGTAGACAACGTTATTGTTAATTGGTTGCCTGAATTTTAAAATCGTTTTAACTTTGAGCCCAGCAGTGCAATTTTTTGAAAGTGGTAAACTGAAATGACTTGACATTGAAAATTTTGCAGCCGAAAAAGTAAGATGTAGAACATGTGACAAATAAATGATTGGGCCGCCCGCCAAGCGGGTTCGAGGGCTGGTTTGCGGGTCTAAGGGCACCCGCAACACTAAAGTACGGGCTCGAATCCGTTTGTTCCGAAGTTAGGATGAAGAAAAAACTTCCGGTGGGGTTGGCGGCCCTCTAATCCCGAAAGCGCTCGCGACCGGATTCGAACCCGAGACAGTAGCGTCGCGCCGAGGTGCCTCGACCCACTACGCCAGCCTGTCGAACGGTTAAAGCCACGCGGAATTTCATACTAGTTCGTCCAAGGCTGTCCTGAGAAGGAAATTCAGTGCGTTGTTTTCCTTTAGTTGCTCATGATTTATTATCCTACCAGCCGCCCGACAGTTTTCCAACTATCGATAAATAACTTTTTCTCCGCGATCATAATAAAGCAACCTACAACTTTTAGCGTACAAAATTTATACGTTTTATTTATGAGTCGGCAAAATGATGCTTATAAAACATGAATTTTCCTGAAGTAAAATTATGATTGTAACGACGCTCTGTCGATTTGCCAATTCATTAGGTCTATATTTGTGATCACCACCTCGAAATTAGTGAGAATTAATAATTCTCTTTTCAGTTGTTTCTCCAATAATCATTTATTTACGGTCTTATCCCTTTTGCATATAACGATTCGAAAATTAAGTCGTCATATAATTATAGAAATGTATAGATACAATTTCAAAGAGAATACAATGTTGAAAATATTAAAATTATACTGAATACATAGAAATTTCCAAAAAAAATTGTAAAAAGTATCGAGGAAAAAAAACATAGTATGATATAAAATACAAGATATTTGAAATTTCAAGTACAAAAATTATATTAAATTAAATAAGTTACAACAATCTCATTTTTATAGGAAATTCCAATGATAAGATAAACTATAATAGAAATGAAATAGAATATACTTATAAAAAGTAAGACAAGAACATCAATTTTATAATGCTAAATAAGTAATTATAACATTATCATTCAACATTGTACCTAAAATAATTTTTAAACATATAATTTGATGTATTAAAGTAATCAGTGCTAGCCAACACAAACTTACTAGAATCTCTCAATATATGGTACAAGGGTAGTTAAAAAGTTATCCTTGGTAAATAGGTGGTTAAAAATATCAGGATTTCTAGAGAAACTATAGGACAGTTATAAGTAATGAGGGAGGGTAGTTCTGAACAATTGATATGTCTACTTGAGTGATTATATAAAAATGATAGCCCTTATTGCTTCCTCCTAGAGGACAGGTTAGCTCAAACAATTCATGAAGCCCTTGTATTCTCTACAATTCCTTTCCATGTTGAATTCTTATGCAATAATTCTTAGGGACTTCCTTTGAATTCTTCTTCAACACTTTATTTATTTTTAAGTGAATTACATATGACCACATCAGAAACAGAACTTTTAGAAAAGGATGAGTATACTCGCTGGCTTTAGCAAAAGGGTCTAAGCCCAGGGATTGGATTCAGCTGGTTCTCCCCAGTTCTTTGAATAATATATATAAATAGAAATTCTCTGCTTCTTAAAATATTTTATCTACATGTTTGAAAAGGTTAATATGCTTTTTCTAATTTATTTTTTCTGCATCTGCATGATCTTTTTCTCTTTTTACAAACTGCTTTTTGGAGTAGAACTCTTCCACAGATAATTTTGTTGCATTTTGCTCTTGCATCCAATTCTTACTTGTTTACATCTTTTAGGAACCCTGCTGTTAAGGTTTATAACTTCATTCACTATAGTTAGCTGAAGTTTTACTGGAGATATTAGTATTTTCATGCCCCTTTTTTACAAGCTATTTTCTTTGTCATTTAATTAACACCATCATGCTTCCTTGATGCATTTAATCGCATTCTTCTTGTTGTTGTTTTACTAAAAGTTCTGAAGTGTTGCTTTATTTTGCTTAACTTTACAAGCATCGCAGGCAATGCTGCTTGAATGTAAAGATAATTCCTTGTTCAAAGGGCTGATTAGCGAATTTTGCATTAGGTAGCAGGAAACACCCTCTGATGGATGTACATTATACCTGGTTGGTCACATTTTCAAGCCAAAGGAATATGTTGAATGTAATGTTTTGCTCATCACAACATCATCCAGAATCATGCAGTAGAGGAAGTGCAGTGCAAATGCATTAGAAACGAGTTTTACTGTTTCCAGAATAGGTTATATTTTTTCAGTTTCATCATTCAGGGCAAATATTGGATTTCTTAGAAAGTTATCACTGCGGTTACAAAGATTTTCATTTGTTTTTAAAAATTTAACATTAATTCTTCCCCCATTTTTTTTAAAAAACGGGGGAAGTTTCTTTGAAACAT
The DNA here is from genome assembly GCA_036926295.1 of Pachydiplax longipennis. Lineage (NCBI taxonomy): Eukaryota > Metazoa > Arthropoda > Insecta > Odonata > Libellulidae > Pachydiplax > Pachydiplax longipennis. Next base: position 28,846,373 of record JAVFKF010000012.1, read on the forward strand.
GCCATGACTTCCTCTTTCTTTTGAATATCAATATTGTTTCAACCTTTTGCTTAACCAGTTTGTGAAATTTAACCTAAAAGTACTCTCATTTTACAAGGTGGCACTCCCTTTTTTATTTATCACTCTCTAATTAGTCAAGTCTTTATCCTCAGAATTTTATTACGTGCTGGATATTACTGTCCTTTGAATTTCTCAAGTTTAGAGTTGTCTAATATTTAACTCCCAGTTTATTGCGAATTTCGCCCAACTGTGAGATCCAAATTTCTAGTATTTGTGAACTTCCTGTTCATTGATTATTTTGCTTAATTTCTAGGATTTTGTATTCTATTTCGTATTTCTAGGTCTCGTTGACAGTTCAATCAATTACTGCTACTATAGCTCATTGCATTAATTTGATTTGTCTTTCTTGTTCAAGTCCAATTATTATTTGCTAAATTTAAGTTCAAATTTCTCATCTTTGATTGTATATTTTTCTTCTTTGGACTTCAAAAAATTACTGAATAATATTTAATTCATCTCCAAGTGCTTATAATTGCCAAAATGCTCAGTGACAGTTCAATCAATCACTGTTAATCAAGTTCATTGAATTTTGTATCAATTTGTGTCTTTCTGGTATAAGCCCACCATAGAATTGTGAGAAATAATCCAAAGAACTTTTTCTAGTAGTTTCCAGAAATTGCAGTCATTGCGCCTTGAGTGTATGCAACCCGCAACACAACCTTTACGCCCTGAGCATATGCAACCCGGTATAAAAAGTTTTGCGCCTTGAACATATGTAACCCGCTAAGCAACCCCTTGCGCCTTGATTGTATGCAACCAGCAAAGCACCTACTTATAGTGAAAAATTATTCTAAGTCCCCAAGGTCATTCGGCAGGTTAAAAAATAACATGTTTTTTCTCTTTCATACCATTTATTGAACTTTAATGTACATTCTCATTTCAGATAATTTTTGCCTTCTGTATTTGCACTCCGAGTGGATAGTGCTACTCAATGGCTGTATTCAGAATAATTCCACACTTAGAATTATCCTGAATACAGCCACTGAGTAGCACTACCCACTGAGAGTGCAAGGGTAGGAGGCAGAAATGGTCCAGATGGATGCTGCAACACCAGAAAACAAATGACACGTCAAAATCTTCGAGATAGGTTCGGCCAGTCCGGCTCTTCCAATACCAGGAACGTTTGGGGGTTGGGGCAGGGACAGGTTTTTGGGGGAAGGTGGAAAAGGTCCTCCCCTGCAATTTTCTTCATTGAGCACTGTAATAAATGTACACTTTGACATTTTGCAATAAAAATCACATTAAAAGTACTTGCTTGAAACTTTCATTCCTGCTGTTGGCAACAGTGAAAAATCTGAGAAATGGACATTTATAATGACTACTCTGGAAAAGTTAATTTTCGAGGAAATTCAATGAAAGGAAGCAGTATAATTTTATCCTGCAATTAAATTTTGAATTCAATAACATCACATACAAACATGATTTGTTGGCAATTTTTAAGTGATTTTAAGAGTGAATATCAAGTTCATTTTAATCTCTGTAAAAATTCAATGAAAGGAAGCCACAATATTATTCTGCATGCGAGAGTTAATTTTTTAATTGAAAAATTAGACAATTTTCACATACAAACATGAATTGTCGGCATTATTTCAAATTTTAACATACTGAACAATGGAGTTGCAGATTAAATTTTCTATGGCAAGATGAAACCCAACTTTTAGAGAAATGTTAAATTGAAACCCTTCTAAATTTAGCCTACTGTAGCAGGCGAAAATTAGTTTTCCTTCCACGAGCTTTAAATATTATAATTGAATCAATTTTACCAACAATTGCCTGAGCACAAACTAATCATTTAACTTATGTAGTGCAATTATTATTCACAAATAAGCTTCCTTTACATTGAAATATTGTAAAATTGAACTACTTATACGAATATCACCACAAAAGCTTTAAAAATCATAATTTAAGCAATTCTACTAAAAGTTGCTAACTTTGTTTAGGTACAAAGTAATCACTAAACTTTAATTGCTAACTTTAAGTGCAATTTCTACTCGTGGACTGCTTCTTTTACATTGAAATATTGTAAAATTTACGCAATACTATGAATGCCACCACAAATTTACACTGCTAAATTGAATTGAATTTGAAAGGTCTCCAGCAAAGGTTTCAGCTCTAAATTTTTTATTTTAAACGTCTTTTGCTATCCCATAATTGTATTTCTCTTTTCGAAACTTATCACAACCTAATTGAGTAAGTTTCAGTAGATAAATTTGAACCTATTATGTTATCGTTTCGTATCCCGGCGAGACAAAATATAAAAAGTTTCAACTTTACAGCTTTTTAAATTTTACGTTTGAATTGATTGTGAAAATCACGAGGGTCCAAACAGTGCACTTTTTCAATTAGTTATATATGAAACTTATCGGAAAGAAATACCAAAGGTTCGGCAAAATTTAACGAAAAGGTGACTTCAAAAATCTTTTCGAATCTTTAGTCAGAATGGATAAATTCGTCAAGAATATCTTTTATTCCACGTTTTCAGGTAGAACGGATCGTCAAGCACTAACTCCGCAGCTTAAGTTTGAAATCGCGCAGAGAATACAGGAGAGTGGAAAATAGATTTTACTGTAGAGCTTAGTTTTACGTATTTACTCTACGCAAAATAAAATCAGAATAGCTCTCGTAAATATCAAAGTTTTCAGCCAAAGATTTACGCAGCACTTTCCAAACTCTCCCATCTTACTTTGCATCAATCCGAGAGCTTTAGTAAGCTTTGGCGAGATAATCGCAGACGGTTGTTTACATGTGAAAACCTTTTCCGAAATATGGCCAGGAAAGATCGGGAATGCGAGGGAGAAAGTGACTCATGTGTTTGGAGTTTAACGCAAGACAACCCCTTTCTAAATCGAGTAACCGGAAAATGGATCTGTTCAAGAGGCTCACAAATCCTGGCCACGAAATTTACCTTTGCTGGTGACTCCTTTACATATGAAAAATCGTTCTTGAAAAGAATCGATAAATTACGTTTGATTTAATTTCACGCATGGAATTTCCAATCCGTATGACAAGAGTGGTTCTACCTCTCCATTTGACCTAATCAAAAGCCTTACGGTGTCATTCACTATAGAATTTAAGATCTAATGATAAATCTAAACCCAAATCATACTTGACTTCGAGTTTGGCATAATTAGGCGAATATGAATAGATTCAAACAAATGTTAAGTGAATTTCATTCACGATGGTAAAATTTTGAAGATAAATTTTAATTCCCCAAATCCAAACGGACCTTTTCCAAGGTATGAAAAAAGGTTATCGAATTAAAAACAAACGCGCAATTAAAAGCAGGCGATCGTCCCTCAAATTTAGCATTTCTACATACTAGCCTTTAAAGTCAATCTCAAGAAAGACAACTTACCGCGGTTAGCTTTCGTGAAAGACTCATTCCACAAAGAAGCATTTTCTATGCCAAGCTCGTTAAATCATAGATGAACCTCGAACTCTTATAGAGCGACCGTAAGTTTAATCCACTTTAGTTAACGTGATCAAGATTTGAACAAAAGTTTTAATCCTATCATGACCAAATCCCTCGAAAAGTGATAAAATTTAATGAGTAGGATTCGACCGTGAACAAATGCACTTCGAAAGACTTGAGAGTAATCACCGCAGCTAAGCGAGAGTAAGGGAAAATCCGAATTCATCCCTACTTCTAATGAAGTACAATTCGTCAAATTGAACGTACCATGCACTAACTCTTGTCAAATCAGGAAACCGGCACTATGAATATAACTGACCACGCGACAGATAATCCGTAACTAAATCACAGAAATAACTATTACAGAAGGTGCTAATCATAAGTACAAGAAAGTACGAGAAAAGAATGGAGAACTTACCACGTGCATCCCGATCTGGATCCATTTGACAAGGTGGTGAAATGAGGGATAGCAGGACGAAGCATCTTTGGCTCGAATTCGGAAGACATCCAGCGTTGTGCGATAGAAACCGTTGCAAATGGAGAAAAAATTTTCATGTAATCTTTGTCAATAGAAGATTTCTATAGCAAAACCACGATACTAATCTCTAAATTGACCTTAAGATACTCGATTTTTTAAGAGTACTAGCATAATTTAAACACGAAAGTTTAAACGAAATAATCTCACGAAACAAGTATGTATTGTCCTTACCTAAATGCAATGCCGATGCAACCAGTCTTCTCTCGGAATTCAGCTGTAAGTACACAGTCACCGCTGTTACAATGCAGCAACCGCGTGCATGAGTCACGCCAGGCCAGCAACAAGTTCGAGGAAAGGACGAGCTCCTCTGGAAACGTGCCTTATATAACGTTAGACAGACGGTACCATGGGAAAAACGACAAACGAAATTCACTGATATTGGAACGTACTAGAATTGAATTTCGAGAAAAGCGCGGCCTTTTTAAATATTAAAATATTACGTAGTAAAACTGTTAAAGATGTTATAACGCGTTTACAAGATTTCAAGCAATCCGGAGATCGTAAATTGCATTTTACTTATTTTTTATATATTATAAATACTTACAACCATTTAGGTAAGCATTTAGTACAGTGATTCCCAAACTTTTTCGAGCCACCGCCCCCTTGGATCCATAAAACAGTACTCAACGCCCCCCAAGCGGTAACTTTATAATAATAATCAGAATCATAGGCTAAATAACCAGACGAGGAACATTGTAATAATTAAATTAAAAACAATGACTGATCAAATGTTTATTTAGAATCTAATAAATGTATAGTTTTCATAGAACATTTATGCAAAAGGTATAATACACAATAAAAGGAACTTAGGTGAGAATATAATTTTTACTTAAAAAGAAATTATGAAAACAAGTAAGTTTAAGAAAGCTTTCTTTAGAAGTTTACATGTCACTTTTACTTTAATGAAGCAATTATATAAGATAAACATTTTCTATTTATGGAAATAGAATAACCAACCATGTTTTGTTAAAATTAGTTAAACAATTAAGTGACTATTGATCATAGTTTTTCACGGTCTAGAAGTCATTTAAGGAGATTCTATCGCCTAATTTAGTCACATATTTCCATCAAATAAAATTTTAATGGGATGGATGGGCTTGGTAATATGATATCAGTTTTCCAGTGACCGGTTTAATGTATAATGAATATTTTTGAAGCATTACACAACATACTTGAAAGTGTTGGACGATTTTGGACTCTTTTGCGAAGTGATTGTAAAATGTTAGTCTTTTCATTTGAAGGTGACTCTATAAATCCACATTACACTGTCTGAATTTCTTCTTTGATGAGTTAATTCCTGCCATTCTGTTTCTACAACAAAGGTTTAAATATTAAATTTTGTTAAAATAAAATTAAATTAACAAAATAGAATACGGGTATGTGTTAATGACGACGGCGACGATAAGACGTGGATTCATGGATCTTTAAGTAGTTTCTTTTTAAAATAAAATTACTAATAACCATATGAAAAACATCAAAACAATATATTTATGTGTTTGTGGCATAACTTCAAACATACATAAGCAAGGCAGAATATATGCATACCTGGTATAGAACTGGATTTATATACACGTTATTTTGCTCTGGAACGGTAGTAGTCTTACTTTGGGTAAAAAATTAATACAGTTTATATTTTATATAAAAATTTTACATTTCATATCCAAATGCAATGCATTAACCACGCGAGCGCGAATTTGAAAATGGTGTGTAGGGAGTTTGTGCCGGATGCACCTTTGCCGTATTTCATGTAGAAACAAAACAGCTCGGCAGACAAAGTAAGCTCCTCTCGAATTCAATTTATAATACTGGTCTAGTCAGTTGAGGGTGAGGTAATATTTGTTTGGCTCCTATTCTGTCGTTATGAATCATATTAATTCATGCAATTCCCTAAAATTTATTCATAAGAAAGGCAGTTCAAGGGACTGTTGCGGTGAAATTAACCTTGATTCAACTTTTGGATACTTGTGTGTGAATATTACCCATTGTGTGAAATAAGCTATGCTCCAAGGAAATTTACAATGACAGCAAAACCGTAACTTAGATCAGTAAACCGAGAAGTTGTTGAATTGATATTCAACCGCTAAAGAAATTAAATCGTATACGAAGTATGAGAGAAAAGGTCTTCGTTTTGAAAAATCTATTACCATTTCATGAAAACATACTGGCCGTTTATATTTGTGATATACTTCACCATCATAAATAATAATAGAAAATATTATATAGTAGTGCTATAACAAGAATGATATCATGCGATGAATGAAAAATAACTCACCAATACAGCCTTGATAATATCGTTGGAACCGACTTGTTTGGAAAATGGTTATTCAGGTAAATATTTGATGTAAAACCACCGAATCTTACTATTAGATGACCTGATTCCTCTCCAGATTCACGCCCGTTTTATTCACACTGAACCTTACTGCCGAAGTTCTCAGTGTCGTGAAGTTGTGCCAACGATAGACCAAATGAGACTAAACCCCTTCAAATGTTTCCCTTGTGCGAGAAAGGCTTGGAAATATTTTTCAACCGTTCTTACTTTAAAATCTAAGGATACACTTGGTTTAAATTGCTTCCAGATGTGAGAAACAATATAAACTTAAAAAAAGAAGGCTGAAAACGGAGACAAAAGGAAGGTTACCGAGCCTTCGCATTTGCCACATTGTCAGGATCCTCCGGCGCCCCCCTGCCGCCCCCTTGGCTCTGTTCGCCCCCATAGACTAGAGCACCGCCCCCCAGGGGGCGGTAGCGCCCACTTTGGGAACCACTGACATAGAGCATAATGCTGTCCATCTTCTCAGATCAAGAAATACTCTTTCCTGAATAAATTTTATAGATATTTATATTCCTACATACATATAGATATATACATATTTTCCTAGAATTTGAAGAGGTATGTTTCCATTTCATAGGCTTTAAAACTTTCCTATATTTCCTTAATTAGCCATTTTCAGATAGCTGCTTGAGTACGGTATATTTGATAGAAAACATTTAAATTAAGGAAAGAAATAGTTCCGACTCAAAGCTTAAATCAGCTGAAAAACTAATCACTGGACAATTTTTGATGATTGTGGAATCGTAAGTTTCAGAAAAGTATGAAAGAAATCTGAGCAAATATGCAAACACCACAAAAATTGCTTATCTTTCGATTAATTATATACTAGATTCTATTAGGTTCTTTAAACATTCATGTTATATAGAAAACACTATCAGTAATGATCAAATCAAAGAAATATAGGTAATGATGATTACAATAATTAAAATGCTCCATTCTAAAATAAAGACTCAGTATAATTTACTAAAAATGACATAGAATTAAATGCCAAAAATTCATTTCAAAAGATGAAAGAGTCATAAACTGAATGGTGATATCTAGATATTGTACTACAGTTAATATATTTTCAACTCCTGTTTTGATAGCTCTTAAATAAGCAAAATGTTATGATAATAGTTATTGTGTTAGACAGCTATTGTGGCATGAGAGATATTTTAATTGAAATTGTTTGAAGTGATGAAAAGAAGACAACAATAATTCAATCGTTAGATATACATAATAGAAAGTAAGAGATACCCTAAATTTATTTAAAATGAGAAAAAAGTTATTATTATTTACATAATTATTTGATTAATATTATTTATAGATGTTGAGGAAAGCTTTGAACAACACTTTGAAAATCATCCTGGCTTTAGCCTTTATCCAAATTTCAAAATGTTGCTTCTTATTTTCTTCTTTCCATAAAAGAAATGCAAATTAATTCCAAAATGAAGAAAAAGAGTCTGAGAATTTAATTGTATTCTTAACCACAATGCTACAATTCTAAAAATATTTGGTCCAAATAATCTTAAAAACCAAGCTTTATATCACAGGCACTATTATACACCAGTTTTATCATCTTAGATTACACATTCAAATGAGAAGAGCGGCTCAAAGTCCCTAATTCCCCTTCAAACAGTACATCATTCACCAACTTTTCTGCAATGAGTTTTTGCATGGCTGACATTCTCCTCAGTTTCATTGCCCAAACTTTGGCAATATAATGGAATTCGTCTTCTGAATGAGAATAATGCAAAGTGCCCACATTCATAGATTCTTCTTTAGTCTGCAGCTGAGAAGTGTGCAGAGAAGTGGATGATATTGGCAATACTTCCTTATTGTGGGAGCTTTCAGAAAAGGATTCTTGCAGTGTGTCATTATTGTCTAGATCATGGTTTAAGTCTTCAGATAATTCATCAAAAAATTCCTCATTTTCTAAATCCAACACCTCCTGCGGGTGCAAAAGAAGTCCATTGTATTATACTTTATGCAAATTTTAACCAAACCAACCCCAAAACAGAAAGCATTAGAGAACTTGAAGAAAGGTTGACTCTATACAATATACTGACAAAAACTCATACAAATTATCTAAAAGACTAAATAAGAACTTAAATACTTGGAGGGTGAAATTTTCCCAGTCAGATTATCATTTTGTAATTGCAATCATAACCAATTGCTACTTAAGAACCAGAAACTTTCTTTTCCTATCAAGAAGTGTGTAGAAATTAGTTGCGACTAGAAATCATACTCAGGTGGATTACCAAATTCTTAAACAGACTAAGCATGTGCTTGCGGCATCACAAAGTTGGTGAAAAGAAAAAAGAGAATGAAATTTCCTAAGAAAAATTGATAAAATGATACTAAATTGACCATAATGTTTTGCTTTCAGATCAAGCTCCACCCAAGAGTTATCTTCCCATGTGTATCAGAAAGAGCACACATCTGGTAGTGTCTGACAATCTGACCACTACTCATTGGTAATTTAAATTTTGAAATTTTCTTAGGTATTTTTAACATTAAAAGTTACCAACTCTAAAACATAGAGTACTGTTTTGTAACACCCTCGTTTGTAGGAATCAGTTGGACAGCATGAGTCATCAAGGCTGCTATGCTACTCTTTGTTGTATGTGTTAGTCCGTTTGAAGTGTCACAGATTAAACCATAAAATGAACCTGATTTAACTAATAGAAGAAATTGCTAACGAAGAAACAGCTATTCATTTAATATAAGCATGAGCAATTCTTCCCATATTGAGTGATTTACTTAGCCAAAACTTAGAACAACAATTTTGAAGAGCAAGAAAAGAAATGTCAGCAAGGAACTGACAGCCCTTCTTGCACATATTTACTGGCGAGTTCCTACAGCATTTCAATTTAAACAGAAAATCTCCATTCGATGAAATTTTAATGAAAATGAAAAGACAATGATGAAAAGACCTTCTTGAGTTGCAATGAAATGCTGAATATTAATATTTCTAAAAATGTTTATTATTATGACGATTATTATAATTATTGATGTTTTTTTACAAATGGTGATTGATTAAAGCAAATTTATAGATATTATTATTTTATATTTGATCTTTAAAATGAACAACTTGTTTTCATTTAACTTAGTAGAAAACAATGGGAGTATAATGGAACAATACTGAAATTAGAATATATGCTATTTTCAATATTGAAAAATTGACTTATGAAATGTAACCCAAGCTTCCTAGCCTCGTTTGTATAGTATATTTAGTTATCATTAAAAGGATTTTTTTCGTCTGATTATACTGCACTACATGATCAGTATATCACTCTTGTCATGAGTGTGATCACTCAGGTCAACAACTAAAATAGACTGGGTCAGTGTGGAAATGAGGGAAGGCCACCAAGATCAATGTGCTTAGGGCACCAATGAGCCTTAATCCACCTCTGAATCTACTGGAAGTGACACAATATGTTTTCGTTGACCCACTTAAAGATTTTTATAATCAAGTAGACTGTACTGAGAAATACAAGCGCAATATTTAAATTGGTTTAGTTGTCAACTTGTCCCTCCTTCCATTGTATTCATGCTTCAAATTCTCACCTGTTTACACTTGGCACGACTGTTGATTTCAATTATGTGATCTGGACTGCTATTGGGTGAATCATCAATGCTTTGATGTTGCTCACAAAGGAAAAGGAGATTTTCATAATACCATAAACTGGGTTTGTATAGGCTCTCACCGGTTTCACTTCTTGACTTTGTATACTGGACTTTTCTCCATTCTTTTCGAAAAGTTGTCCTTAGGGAATTTATTTTTCTTTTTACAGTATCTCGGTCAGCATGGGGGTCAACTTGTTTGAACATCGTAATTAATTTGTCGTATGCCCTAGCCTTAGCACCTTTATCAAAGTAACTTTTACTTCTTATTTTCCACAATTCTGGCAGAGAACGATAAGTTTCAATGAATTCTCTTAAGAATTTCTGCGAATATTGTTTCAGGTCCATTAAGTGGTGTTGGCTCTGACTTTGCATGACTAATAATATGTACAAGTAATTACCCGATTGACTGAATTCACTTCATTACTGCGCGAGAATTCCACAACATAAGAATCTCAAAAACGACAACTATGGACAAGACAGTGCCTCGTTTACTGACTATAGTCGTTTATAATCTCGTAATATATGACAACACTAACAATAAGCAATGATGGCATGCGCTGATTTGATGGAATGACTTGAGTACTGGCCTTGTTTCACCACCTGCGCGCCGCCCTAGCAGGTTTGGCTTGTACTCCTTGCACTTGTGTCGAATCCAGCGGGAAAATTGTGTCGAATTAGTATTAAAAATTACAGCCATACGAGGATTACGAAAAAGATGTTTGGTATCGGAATCGCCCTATAGGGCGGATTGTTACGAATGGTTTTCCGATACCATGTTACGAATGTTATCCGTCAGGTAGTTTATTTAGAAAGGGATAAAGAAATACTATCTCGTCGTAACGATGTAAAAAATACGTCAACTATGCTTTGTCGAAATGATTAAACGCTCCTGTGTTTAGCATACCCTGCGGTTCATGAACTCCGTGAATGTTATTTTGGTAACTTCAACTCCATGAATATTCTACGAGTGATAGTGGAATTTTTCTGTTGATACCAGAGGTCACTTAAAAATACAATGGACGTTATTCAAGGTAATATCAAAAGCGATTGATAAGAATGATGTGGGTAAAAAGTTCTTAGAACTTAAAAAGCTTTTTAAAAAATCCAGGAGACATCTGACAGTGCAATTGCCAAGTATGTTATGGATGAAGGGGATCCAAATTAGGAACTCGCTGAACTGACTCTATCAAAACAGTGGCATATTCATTATCAAAGCATTTGAATTAGATAGCAATGCATTTCTTTAAAGTATTATACTACCTCATAAATAAAACAACTACTTACCATTTACCAAAACTGTTGCAATAAAAAATTGAGGAGATAATGGCTTTATTAGAGCAGTATAAATCTAAGTAATCTACTGAGACAAATATGCATAAAATAATTGCTTAAAATCAGGGTGAACCCTTGTGAACAGGGTGAAGTCTTTTCCCCAATTTATTCCTTCCCTGATCAGAAAATCCTGAACATCTGGGAACCTGGGGCCCTTGGGACTGGAGCGATAGCACGCTAACTACTCGGCCACTTCAAAACATCTTTCATTATATTTTTAATAGTCAATATAGCATTTTCCATCACACCACTAGTTTGAAGAAGAAACTATTATAAAATAAGCCAGTTGATCATGGAACCACCCATAGATAGAAGTTTTGACTTTAAGACTCTCAAGTAAACACTATACAAACCCAGATGAGAGGAATCCAAAGTAAAATATTTATATCCTGGAAATTATTTCTTATGCACTTTTCTGGTATATAATATTACAAAGGAAAACATTGAGTTTTGTTTTTCTCCCAGTATATTTTAATGTGGTCACCCATGTAAGATGTAAATATTTTATTTTGGTTACTTTTCATTCAGACAACCTGTATGTTTCTGATCTGTCAATGAATACTACCCTTGTTTCACTGGGGAAGTTCCTTGTAAGACAGAGGTTTGTCTTATGACAAAGCTTATGTTGAAAAGGTAGGTGGGTGATGATTTACAGTCAGTCAATTAATGAGTCATCTAATCATGGTTGCTGACTCTGGCATCTTTAACGCTCTTATACACCTCTATTACAACCTCATTGACTTTTGGAAAGAGTTTATGAGTATAATCATATCTCTTCATAATCAATCAATCTCTTCATTCCAATGTTCTTCTCCCTATTTGTATACTCACTAGAGCAATCTCCAGACACCTGGCACTCTTAGATAGCCAAGCGAGTAGTGCATTTGCCTTTGATGAAAGTAGTCCTTGATTTGATCCCCAGTAGGGTCACATATGTATGAAATTACCTTAGCTGTTAAAGCAATTTTAGCAGTAGTGTTACTACAACATCATTTGAGGATGGCCCCTAAAAATTTTACAATATATTATAATGTTTTGAAAGTCAAAGCAGAATTGATCATTTTGCAGATCAGGAGGATTTCTGTTAATAGAAAGCCACATTTCAAAAATAAAAAATATTTGAGAATATAATTCTGTGAAGTTATTCAATGATATATTAAAATATTTCTGCATGGGAAGACAACATATTTGTATATTCAAAGATGTAATTACTGAATACACAACAGTGCTAGATATGAATGGAAAAATAAAATATTACAAGTTGCAAACATTAGGATTCCCCATTGCGTTTATCATCATTATGTTATTTTATCAATTATACTTGTTAGCTAATCTGTGTAATATGTTATTCAGTCATCTAAAGATAGTAAGTTAGGTAGTTATACAGGTTATTTTTAATATTGTACTTGCAAGTAACCACATCAAATATTAGCATTTTTTGTAAAAATCTATTAATTACTAAAGCTTAATGTCAAAAATAAATACCTGAACTAGAGCTTGATCTTATTTTCTCAAGGTAGGTCATATAGAGATGTCTTGGTTCATATATTACTAGATGAAGAAAGAAACTTGAATTTTGGAGTTGATTGACTTGTGTTATTCATGTTAACTTGAATGGTAATATGTTAATCTTAATAATATGAAAGCAAGTCATTTGCTTTTTCATAAGAATCTCTCATATATGTAGCCCTCAAATTATTTTTGAATTAATAAATTGGCCAATTTTTTTCTTTAAATATATTATCCAAACTTACCAATATATTTATAGGAATTTTATTAACCATAAAACAGATTCTCCAGGCAATGTTTATTGATGCAAAACAATAACAAATATTTTATTATAAATAAACAGATCGGTTATTTATACTAATATTTGGCTAGTGCCATTTAGAAAGATTTCATTTAAATTAGACTGATTTAAATAATGCAATTTTGGAATTCCTGCTGCATTAAAAGAATTTTTCAGGCATTCAGTTTTTCTTTCTAAGGAGATTCAGCAGATGATTACATGACTAGAAGAATGTGCACAGATTTGCTTTATACGTCAATAGTGCGCATCATATCACAATGGCTCCATCCTTGCAGACACTCTCTTTACTTTCCAAAGCACCAATAACTGTGGATTAATTGATACCCCAACTCAGTATACCCTATTAATATCTCAATTTTGCCAAGGGTTTTTAGAGATAGCAAATACGGATTCCCTCACTTTCAATACTATCAACATCATCATTTTCCCTTTCCATGTCTCTGAAACCCATAGCATTGCTGTCACCTCCTGTTGCTCCCCTACGCCCCATGTGCTGCCCTACCATACCTCCACCTTCCTCACTATCGCTAGAAGTGGTTGTGGTTGTAGCAGTGTCATCCAACCCATGGCCTCCTCGTATGCCCCCACTACTGCAACCATCCCCACTTCCTACCCCGGCAGCCAACCCACTCCCTCCACCCACCCCCAGTGGAACTGTTGTAGAAGCAGTGCTTGAAGTCATTGCAACTCGAGCATACTCATCTGTGTCAATGGATTTACAAAAATGGATGGCATACTTCAACTTTTCTCGAAGTACAGTCTGTGAAAAGGAATTAAAACAATCAATTTAAAAATATTGAATCATAGAGTTCTAAAAATAGTGATAATCTATCACAATGATGATGTTAAAAAAGATTTATTTATACATATCAAAGAAAATAAATAACATAGTGACCTAGGTTTCAGAGCAAGAAATGAAACCAAACAAATATAATAGTGTACTTGAATAAATCAAAGATGATATTTTTCCCCTCTGGAATTTTAAAAAGTGAAAAGAAAATTGCAGTGTCTTACAACTGGAAGAAAAATTGTATACTTCAATTTCATTACATAATCTAGATATTTACTATAATTATTATTAGGGGACTTCATTTGGCAAAATTGGGACTTTTGAGTCTCATCTTCCATTTAACCAACAAAAATAGACACCACATGCTAACACAAAACCTAGCAATAGATGAACACATACGACCATTCCCTAACCAGAAAAATCTGGTTAGCCAGGATTCAAACCTAGGACTTGGTGGAATATTATATCACTTTACAAAATGTTTTTATGATTGGTTACAATTTGTCTAACTTGAATAGTAAAAAGTATCAATGCCATTGTGGTATAAACTGCAACTATGTGGGATGGAGAGGGGAGAAGGAGACCAGGACAATGTGGAAAACAGGAAAAAGTATTGAATGAGGAGAAGTACTACAGTACAGATGATGGAGTAACAATCTGAAACCTTAGTCATTGTTGTTATTATTTTTTGGGGTGCATGAATAATATTAGTTTAAAGCAATTTCAATTTGATATATAAGAAACTTTTATACATGAAGGTTACCAAATACTAAGATAGTATTTGGTGGTATATTCAAAATGAAGAGTAACTTGTCAATGTTGTCTTTTGGTGAGAAAAAGGAAGAGAATTTTCCATTAATGTTCAAATGCATACTAAATACTAATGAAAATAAAGTGAAAGATACTGGATTAAGAGCATAAATTTCTCTCCTTGAAATCATGACTATCCTAGAAATAGCTTTGCTTCTTGATCCTTCAGTTTTAAATATTTATTCCAGAATACAAGATCCTCCATGAACCAAGAAGTAATACTAAGATAAGTCTGGACTAGAAGAAGAGTTTAAATAATTTTGTAATAATTGTCCTCTTTTTACATGATCTTGAGATTTCAGGGCAAAGATAGAATTAGCAAATAATTGCTAAAATAACATTTTTTTGATACTAAGTAAGGAGTGATTACATACCTTGCATGAATACCTTGGCATCTTGAGAAGGAAGAAGCAAGTGTAGCTTTCTGGGAGAAAATGGTCTGGAGGATTATACTTATCCAAAACCTATCATGATGATTGAAAAAAGCCAATTTATAGATTAATCAGTGAGATACATTTCCGTCATGAGTGACATCATTAAATTTAAGGCTTTATAACCATGAATGTTATTCCAAAATCATAGCAGAGAATTTTTAATACAATTCTTCAGTCACATTCATACATAGTCACATATACTGAGTTAAAATTAATTTTTAGATGTATTTTCACAGTCTGTCTAGTCTTAACATACTTTGATAATAAAAAAGCTAACAATAAAGATATAACAATTAAGATAAATTATAACATAACAATTAAGATAAATTATTTTTGATGTTAACCAATTCTATATACCTGTAGTACAAAATCACGTCCTCTGAAATCAGCTATGGTTCGTGGAAGCCTGGTACGTCCCCAAACAAAGCGGAGAAAGAGTGAACGTTCCTGATTACTGAATTCTTCCATCACATCCCAAAACCACTGGACAAGTGGAGCATTGGCATCAACACCTACATAAAGAATGTGATTAGTGACAAATGCACACAATAAAATTATAAAATCAACAATGAATGATATAAGTAGATATGTGACACTAATTCCAAAATTAAGGATTAAGGAAAGAGAAAATTTCTGGCAAAGTTTCTTTAATAAATTTTCTTTAATAAAATTTGAATGAGAGCAAAAGGATAAAAATACAGGAAAATTCTTCTGAATCAATAACCTAAAGAGAAGTTATGAAGCTGAGATGGAAAAGTTGAAAGTGAGTATTAAGTTGTTTTTCAGGCACTGTCTTCTCCTGAGCAAATTCTTATTAGTAAGATCTAGAAAATGCCATCTTTACATTTACATAGAAAGAATATACTTGTACTTTCTGTTCACAGCCATTTACAATAAACACAGTTGTGTAACTAAACAATTTTTTACAGAAATTTAATTCCATTTCAGAAATCACTTTACAGAAATTTTGATGCATTGTTTCATTAAAGGCAAGGAAATGCAAGGAGGAGAGTTTTTCAAAATTAGAATAGTGATTTATAGAGAAGGACCTTGGCAGAAAAGACTCACCTTTGTAAGTTGCAACTGATTTTAGAAGGCTAAGAGGAATGTCAGGAGAGCCACAGACCATTGTCTCAAGCTCATAACCACTAAAGAGAGAAAGAAGTGGTACTGGAACAACTTTAGCCATACCCTCTCTCACTGCAGCTACTTGTTCATCAAACTCATGAAGCCTGAAAGGAAAAAATTCAAGAAGAATGTAAGTAATACAAATTTTAAGGCTGCATAATCATGAATTTAAGATTGGTGTACTTATTGATGTTAAAACTAAGTTTTCTATTCTTTCAAACAAATCTAAAGAGTGGATCACACAAATGAAAACTATCAATAATTATAAAATTCAGAAAGCAGCTAGCTGTGTAATAGGATATGAGAATTAAAATTTTAATTCTCATCCATAATTGCTAAATTCACTCAATTCATCACTTTAAGAGATGGTCAGGAGCAGGGAAATTACCTAAACGCTAAATAAAGAGGCATACCTATATGTTAAATAGTTAACTGTAGAAACTTTTATGTAAATGAGGTACAAACCTATACTGTAAAGCAAGCTTGACATATTCATGCCGGTTACTAGGAGTGATTCTTCGGTGGCGTGTTGAAAGTGGAATTTCTACCCCAGTAGATGAAGGAGTAGAGAAAGGTAAGGCAAGGTTGCGGAATGAAGCTTCATCACCATCCATGTCCCTGATACACATAAGGCCTGTAGAAAAAAAGGATAGTTGAAAGTAATTTCACTAGTTTATTTTTACTTTAACAATCAGGTTTCAACAAAAATTACTAAATAATAAAAGATACTGAATAGTAAAAAGCAAATTCAAAAGTTACTTACTAAAATAATCCATAATCTTTTCAAAAGTTAAATAATTTCCTAAAAACCTTAAACATAATATACTAAAAAATAAGACTTCTCCAAAGAAATTATTTAAAAAATACATAACCCATGTTGATCATACCTAAGAGAACAGTTTCTGTAATACATAGAAATAGGTAGATGGTTACTTAATCTAACATAATACAAAGATCATCACAGAAAGTTTGAAAAAAATTCTCTTCTTCTACAACTGAAGGTGGCAATACTATGTTGAAACATACACATTGTGACTTCAGCTCTTCAAGTGAGTGATAGGTTATTCCCACCTTCCATTTTCAGAAAACAATTTACATAAGAGCCTTCTTTGTATGCCATTTCCTAAGCTTTTGCAAATTGATTATAGTGTTCCTTTTCACTCAAACTTCAGCATAGTTTAGTGTTTAGCAAAAGAGAGTATATTTAAAGATCTATAAGTTTGCCCTACAATTATTCAAATATTACTAGCATGTCATCTTATGGAGCATATTAGAAAACCTGTTGGAGATTGTATGATAGTTAACATTATAACAAGAGAGCAGAATCTGTTTTTCAGGTGTAATAACAAACTATTTCCTGAAGTTCATGTGTTAACTTACCAGGAACATAATCTCGATCAACCTCAGACAAGTCAGCAGGTGTTAGAGGCAATCCCGCTAATTGTTTCCACACTGGTTCAGCTAAATTAAGACTGAGAGGACTTCCTGTTCGAATAGCTACACCCATTAAAACTCCTGTAATTATATATAAAGATTTACAATAGTTTTACAGCAAAATTTAAGTAAAAATTAAGAAAAATACAAAAATTATTTGTAATACTATAATACATAAAAATTAAGAATTTATACTGTATCATCAAACAATTCTAATTTGACATTGACTCTATGAGTTCACCGAGAATGTAGACCTGTGGCCATACTGGTAATCTAAGTTGTTATTCATTGAATAGATGACTGATCACCCTGATATAGCCAACTGGCACTAACATACTACTTAAATAATTCAACATAATTGAGAGTAAAAGATACTTCAAGCAATTTAATTTTCTCAAAATCTCATTTTTTTCATTTTCTCATGGTCATTGCCAATTACACTTATATTTTAAAAGATAAAGTTATATTGGGCAGAATACTGATATAGACAAAACTTTAAAGTAAGAAAAAGTCCATTTTGGTTGTAAATGATGGTTCAAGTAAAGGAACTACTTACTACAAAAAGATAAGAGAAAATTATTTCATAAATTGTACACAAATCAACTAGAAAAAATAATAAAAGAAAAAGATCTTCTCCAGTTAATTCTATATTCTTTAAATATTAAGCAATGATGGATCACATAGTTACCTAAAAACCTAAACATGCGCAAGTGGAATGGTGTGTTGGCTTGAGCATTAAGAATAAAACAGGCATCTCTGCCAACAGTAGAATTGGTAGTGTTTGCTGCTGCTCCAGAAGCAGGAGGTGGGGCATAATCATGGTCTCCTCGAGCATTTGGAGTTGGAACCAATAATGCCACTGCTCCTTCTTGTAATTCCTCACACATCTCTGCTATGCTCTCACTGTAACCACCACCACAGTCATCTACACTTTCACCTAAACCATGAAAATATGAGGATAAACATTAGCTGAACAACATAAATTAATTACAAAATCAGTAACATAACGGCAACAATTATAAAAACTTTCAAAGAAAATCAAGCAAAAGACGTTTCAGTGAAAAGTCAACAAGATTTAATACAGATAATAAATGATAATCAAAGAATTAAAACATAAATAATGAGTCATCTGAGCCTATTATTGGTGTAATTTGAAAACAATATCTTCATCAAATGCTAAGGTTGGCAGACATTATTATGTGGCAGACATTATTTATGTAAAATGAGGCAGTCCTTCAATAAGGTACTCCACTGTTCCAGATATTCTCTTGGGTTTCAAACTGAATTCACAATTATTATTAAATTCTCCAGTTAAAAACTTAAGTTAAGCAGTGTAAGCAGAAAAATTTAACAACATTTGAATAATTTACAATTAGAGAGTTATTTTAGCAGTTTAGCAGCAAATAACTTTTGAAAAAAATCTATACCGACCGATAATTTTTTACAGAATCATAATTATTATGAAATAAATACATCTATATACCATGGTATACCATCAGATAGAAATTTCCTAATTGATTATACCATATATATGAAATAACTAAGACGTTTCCTTACCATCATGTAACTTATGGTATCATGTAATGATTTTAGAGCAAGGAAATAATAGATTTTAGTAATCATAGGATTTGATTAACAGAATCACAATACTATGATGTAAGTACTTTAACTCTGACAGCATGAGATACTAGCTTAAGTCAATGTATAAAAAATTATATTGTAATTGTATAAAAAATGAGAGAATCTTTGTTCTTAATGAAGAGGATTCAGGTTGATTTATTTCAGAGATGAGTGTCTAATGTAGAAAAGACATACCAACAAATTTGACTTTCCAGACTCGATGTGGTAAAAGAAGAGCATCTCCACGGAAAAGTAACTCCATCTTGGAAACCATTTGTCCAAACACTGAGCGAACTCCATGTGGACCAGCCAACCCTCCACTTGATCTTGATCTACGGACTTGTATACGGTTTAATTCAATTACAGGACCATGTTGCCTATCCCTTACCATGGTTGCTTGCACCACCTGTGAGTTAATAGAATATCAAAATTAATAAACACAGAATACAGCTATCTTCAATAGATTTTGCAGAGTATCAAAGTTACCCAGAAAATGCAACTATCTACATTACTCCCTGACTTATGAACAGGTTTCATTCTGAGCACCTTTCGATATATTGAATTGGTCGTAAGTCAGACATATGTTTTGAGGTGTGGTATAATTCACCCACAGATACTGGTTGATTTCATACAGTATCCTGAAAACTAAGCTAAAACTACTGAAAAACTAAATTTGTTTGCTATTTTAAAATTATTTAAGTATTCTTAGTGATTTTAACACTATGTTTGAGAGCCTTTCTTAAAAATTTACAGTTGACTACAAGGCTTTTGAAGTTAAATGATTAAGACTGTTTCAGTCTATTTCAAGTTGTTTGAATTCTTGTTGTAGGGTATGTTTACAGATGCATAACTTTTAATCAAATATTGAGATTTTTATGACAAATTTTACCCTTATTTTGAGTATTTCCCTCTATGCAATCAGTGCTGTCTTGCAACTGAATACAAAGAGCTGACTGTGAAATTCTTCTACTTTCTGACAATAATGAAAAATCACAAACTGACTATACATCACAAAAATGTTTTATAAAATGCAAATTAATCACAACATTATCCAGAAAAAATATTGTAAAGAAACAGCATCCATTCAGAGAAGATTCTCTCAAATTACCTTTTCTCAGGCCAATTATATTGCTAATTCTCAGACCAAAACTATCAGCTTCTTAGCTAAGGCTTGTCTAATTTACTTGATCAATGCAAATAGAGTTTAAAATATTTTGAAGTGGTCTGTTTCTTAAGCTAAGGAGTTTTATAATTACTGTAGTCTCCATATAAACAATAAAACACATTTATAGCTGTGTTACTTTGTATTTCTTTTATGATGGAAAACAAAAGGAGAGGGTATTTTAGCCCTTTAATATTTAAATAGGTGCTTTACATCTTAAAACAAAATATTACTTCTTTAGTTTCCTTGTTGAAGATGGGATATCTTGAAAGCCCTTAAAGTACTATTGTGTAATATGGTTGCATTTTCGTCATATTTTTGAACTTTTTGAACAAAGAGCTTCCTCATTACTTCAGTGTGGTCCTTTCTCACTCTACAATGAAGTAACTTCTACTATGTGGATGGACAATTAAGGAAAATTAATAAATTTTCACAGCAGTGGTAAGGGGTTGCCACAGAGCACAATATATCCAAACTATTCAACAGCCCAAAAAACACTGCACTCCCTTTCTGGTTTATTTGATATGTTTACAACTTGACATAATGATAACACTGCTACACAAATTTAGAGAAAAGAAGCTTATGGGGAAGATCTCACTTTATCTCAGAGATGGCATTAGCTCCAACAGTGGGGATATGGATTGGTCTGCTTTGTAATATCTTCATTTTCTTTTCAGAAAATTAATCATTTCAAATATGAGACTCACAAGAAACTCTTATAGATACAAGGTGAAGCAGAAGAGGAGAGAGGAGGAAAGCAACGTAGATGATGTGAAAAATTTTTTATATATTGAATAAGGTAGCCGAAAGGTTTCAAAACCCATTTCAGGCGGCTGAAATGGGTTTCAGTACATCTTTGATGTACGCCTTGGGTTTCCCTAAGGTTTGGTTACACACAACTCAGCCTACCATAATACACATACCTTTCTGAATGTAGTCTCTTTTGCAGATGAAACAAGAATACCACGCAGTTTGTCCAAGTTTCCTCTGAGTGGTCCTTCCCACTCAGTATCACCAGACTTTCGATCCTCCTCTACAACTTTGCTGGTATCCCTCGCACCCTTACGCCCTCTCCCACTACCTGGGTCCACAGAGCCCCCCAGTTTGACCCCACTGCCCAATGGAAACATGGCTACACTGGGACAGAACAAATCAGAAAAGTGGTGAAGGAGGAGGAGGCGATTTCGGAGTGTTGGAATTGGAATATCTCTTAAGAGATCATACTCCAACGGAACACGACTTGGAAGTCTACCGGCAGCTGAGACAGGTTTACTAGTGCTCCAAGCTAAGGTATGTGCTGATCCACAGGCAACTCTTGTAATCTTCTTTCCCTAAAATCATTAAAAAATTACGAGATTAAAATTAGTCCATAATTTCTCACTAACATTATTATATAAAGTTATAAGAGGCTGCTGAAAGCTATAGAATCTTTCATAATTAGTTTCGTGCATATAAACAAATAATTAAGAGATACAGTTAAATATTTAATAAGTTCTCAGTGAAATTTAACATGAGGTTAATAATCTATATTGCAAGATAAAGAAAATCTTTGGAGATCAACAGCAGAAGTCATCTTGATTAAGTACGTTTTGCTATACAACTGTTGACTACTAGATCAAAGAGCTTCTTATTTTTGTCCACAAGTTATTTTTGTCATAGGTTGATAGTTTTTGTTGATTATTTATCTTTCTCTTGACTGAAGGAACCAATTACAAATAGATGACAGTTAGTAATCGTTCCTGCAGTTGAAATGTTTGTCTTTTAACTACCTCAACTGATTTGCAAATTATACATGGGTAACAAAATGACTCTTTCAGTCATTATAGAACACTTTCAGGTTCTCCAAGTCATAGTATCTGAGCAAGGGACATACTGCCACTACTGATTGTTTGCTGTCTTATAAAATATAAACATAGCAAAAACCTTCATACCTAAAAAATGTTCATCATGTGAGGACAGAAGAAAAGAAACAGCAAATTATCTTTTGGCTTTACTTCTATCTTAGCTTCCTTGTAAAATTATTCAACTTTCTGTAATTCATATCTGGCCACTAATAATTTCTGATAGCAAATATATTATTTTAAGGAAATTCAAAAAGATTTTGGAGCAAGAGAATCTTTTTTACACTCAACAACGAAGAAAAAAGCAGATTTGAGTAACAAATAAATGCAATTTAGAACATAATACACATACAATAATCAATTTTTGAAGAGTCTTCTTAATAAGAAGTTAAAACATTAAATTCAGTAGAATAAACTCAATTAAGACATTAGATGGATAAAATTTTAATCAATTATAGCAAAGAATGTGAAGAGGTATAGCATTTCTGGTTTGACATTTAATGCACACAATTTGTCATTCGAGCATGATTCTGGGTAGTGATTTTTTAACAGCTAAGCCAGCACATAACCTAAAATTACTCCAGAGTCATCATATAAAATCAACTAATAACAAACTATCAAATTAAGAGATGAATACAGACACTGTGAGATATCATAGAAGATTTTTTCAATTTTAAGGAGAAAAGAGTTATTTATTCATAGTTTTCTATGATGCATTTGGTATAAATGTTTCACAATAGGTGACTACAGTATAAATATAAGTGCAAATGCAGTATATATCAAAAGGGTTTGCAATACCCCAAGCAAAAGACTTCACAATTAAGCAAGCAAAAGATAAAGTCAACAAAAGAGTCTATTGGACTAGAATAAAATACCTGAAGTGCAGCTACAAGTCTAGGCCTCTGTATTGCATTAGTTGTTCCATCTCCAAGCTGTCCTTCATCATTATCACCCCATGTATATACCTCTCCATTATCTGTGCATGCCACACAGTGTAGAGAGCCTAGTAGGAATTATCATTATTGTGAATTAGTGAATGGTGACGCTATTCTGAATTACATCTAAAAACAACTACATTGTCATTTCTACGCCTTTCTTACAATGAACTGTAGACTAATAGTCATAGACTATTTCTTTTTTTAAATGGCAAAATGTGCAGATATGAGTCATGGGAAACACATTCAAGTATTAAATGATACAATGGCTGCTTTTCTTATAAGATTACTTTTGCAGTTGAATTTCAATCCCTGAATTCATTTCTTACATTCATAATAATGCACTAGATAGCAAATGAATCATTTTGATAAGTCCAATTCATCACAATAACATTGCAATAAAATAAATGGTAAGAACATCACATGTGTAAAAAGTAATTCATCTAAATACTGAGCTAATAAAACTCACTGAATGTAAACAATCACATAGATTCATAGAGCAATAGTTACCAAACTAATAATTGTCTTTTATATAAGTTTCTGGCAAGGCAATACTGCCATTTTAAATTCTCAATTGAGACATCAAAGGAAAGGATAAGTAAATTAACCTTTAACAATCTAACAAGATGGGTTTCAATATATATACTTTCAAATAAAAAAATTTGTATCCTCTAATACAGGTTACTGGTAATAGCTGAGACTTAACGATAAATGCTCATAGAGACAAAACTAGATAGATAGACCTAGTTGGTAATATTTTAATTTTTAGCTATAGAACTTATTATAGAGATTTGTAGCTGTAGAAAATCTGTAAAAATATTTAAGTCACTTACCAGTTGCAATGCATATAACCTTCTTTCCTTGAAGAGCAGCTACTTTCCGTGGCCTTCTTACATGATCATCTGTGCCATGGCCTAGCCTGTGGTAATCGCCTTTTCCCCTGATTTTACATTGAGATTTATGTATTATTATGGATGTGGTATGTACAGCCATGAAATATAATTTTATTGTAATGCAATATACTAAAAGGATATTAAACTTAGCTTGTGCGAAGAATGAAGGTAAAACTTAAACTATACATCACAAATAAAAATTAACAGCAACAAATAAAGAAAATATTAAGATTTTCTTATTTTCTTAGGTTGTGTTTACTTCAACATACATATATTTAAGAAACATAATCTTCGAGCAAATGGAAAGAAGTCAGAAATCCAAAACTTAGAAAAAATTAAAAAATAACCCAGAAAGGAAACAATATAATTCCACATTACTCATCATGGTTATGATAAGGCTAAGAAGAAACAGACGCTTAAACATCATTGTACAAAACTGATATTGAAACTGTATCATAAAATCAGGTTACCAACAGATTCCATATTACTAGCAAGAACTTAAAAATATATTACATAAGAAATATTGGGGTGAGTAATGAAAAGATTCACTTACCATGTGTATACGCTTCCAGATCGTGTAAGAGCCACAGAGAATTGAGACCCGCATTCAACCTTGATTACTCCAAGTCCTGCCAAGGACTCTATCTTCATTGGAATCTGTAACATATAGTATTATATAGCAATATATTTTATTTTACAATCCCTTAGTTAATGTTGATATAAAAGTGAAATTAAATAAAATGCCAAATTAATTTATCATTATAGAAAGGCTTGTAGGAAATGTCTATCTCTGTATATGACTAAAGTCACTATGATTGGCAGAAAGGAATTACAAAATAATGAATAATTAAATTCCATTTAAAAAAATTAGAATCAATAGGCTTAAAAGAGTATAAAAAGAGCATCAAATCCAAATCTGACTGTGATATAATACCAAAGCATGTATAAGAAACTTTTGAGGTCCTTATTTAATGAGTTGATTACCTTACACCCATCTGAACCACCACGACCAAGTTTTCCATAATCTCCATCACCCCAAGACCATACATTGTCATCATCAGTGATACAAAGAGTTTGTGCATCTCCACTACCACAGGCAATGTCAATCACATGGTAGCCTAGCAAAGCTTCCACCTAGCATAAAAGAAATAAAAGAAATATTTGAAAACACATTTTCAGTTCATAAAATGGATTTAGATTGTGAAAAAAATCACCCTCAAGTTTTGATTTAAGAGATATTTTTATCAAAGTAATTTTCGGTAATAAAAACCTTGGTTTAAAAAAGTATTTGCAGACAAAAGCATGATTAGGTTCCTTGTTTTGAATGAAAAATGCAAATTTGATTACATTATTATTGGATGATTGAGGAAGTCATTAGAAAGGTGCACAAATATTCAAGCAAAATGTGAATTATAATAATATGATCCTTCTCTTATGATAAGGAGAAGATACAAAAAAAGAAAGAGGAATCTATAATCAAAGAAGAGAAGCAAATTATTAATCTATCAAAAAATTTCTTAATTCCTCATTTATACCAAAATTATCATGTTGCAGTAAAAATCCAAACCTTAGTATAATATCATTGTAAATAGTAAGCATACAAACTTGGAATAAGAGACATATATAACTAAACTCTTTGCAGGAACTTAATTGTAAAAACTGAAGAGAATTTTAACATTCTAATTTGTCAAACAATTTCATGTTTTTCATGAGATATTACTGTAATTTATTTATTCATTCAGTTTTCACATACAGCAGAATTGGCATTAATTAGTAATTATCTTGTATGGCTGTTACAATTGTACTTCATATAGATAGAATACTTTGAAGCAAATTCCAAATCAAGAAAAGAAAAAAGTATACACGGATTTAAGATAGAACCCAACCCTGAGACAGACAACTAAAGAAAAATCATATACCTTAGACAGACAGAAACAAAGATAAAACTAACTCACTATGAAACAATCCTATCTCATTTTGTAATAAAGAAAGTGAGCTCCTTTAGGGAATTAGGATTTAGGAAATAAAACTCAGCCAGTTGTATGATATAAATACACACATACATACCAATTTTGGCCTAGGTTGATCTTCACTGTCTCCATGCCCAAGACGACCATATCTTCCCTTCCCCCAAGTGTATGCTTCTCCAGATGATGTCAAAGCTGCACTGTGGGCTCCACCACAAGCTATTTCAACAATTTCTTTTCCTCTCAGTGCTTCTATGACACGTGGTCTATCACAAGGACTGAAGAAAAAGGTTTTATAATTTTATTAACTATTACTGAAACTTTTTTAAATGACAATATTAAAAAGTTAATAAGTTGGTCATAAATTGTCAAAAGTATTAAAATAGAGGTAGTCTAAAATGAACAAAAGTGTCCTAAAATGAATAAAAGTGAACAAGAAGATGCTAACCTTTTATTCCCATGGCCTAACTTCCAGTCATCAGCTTCACCCCATGAGTATACTTCTCCCTCTGATGACAACGCAAGGCAGTGTTTTCCTCCAGAGTTCACAGCCACCTGTAAATAAAAAGCGGGATGATACCAAGAGTTGATTTGGAATCTTAAGTTTAAATAAGAGGTAAATTTTAGGGAAAGATTCCAATTTAAAATCTATCATTGAACTAAATGAGTTAGAAATATTAATATGTAAACAAACGGAAGTCTGGTACTCTGTTATTTCTCAATTTAGTTGTTACGATAATTTATACTGGCAAACTAATGGCAAAATTTAACATGAAATCTTAACAAAATAATTATACCTAAAATTAGATAACTTTTGAAATTCTTGGCATGAATATTTACTGCTCAAAAATTCTGCATAACAATATTCTAGAGATATTAAAAATGAAATAAGAAATTCTGAGAAATTCCTGAGGAAACAAGTTTTATCTACCTTCTTAATGAATACATGTTGAATAGATTCTAGCAGAGTAGGAGTAGAAACTGAATCCACACCACCAATTCCCAATCTTCCACCTGCACCATATCCTAATAAAACAAAAATTTCATGAGTGAGATCTCTTAGCTATGAGTTTTCAAACATCATTTATACCCTATTTAGCTACATAAGCCAAGAGAATTGACTGAGGAAAAGATAATAGGTATTATTTTGTTTCTGAATCTTGAAATTACAGTAAAAATCAAATACCTGTAGCATAAACTTTTCCATCGGCAGTGACTGCAAGAAGAATCTGTTCACCTCCAACTATCCTAACTGGTCTTAGAGCAGAGAGTGCATGGCAAGCAGTAGGGAGTTTCACTTTGGCCCCTTCCACTCCACCCAACTGTCCTCTGTGATTGTGACCCCAACCATAAATAGTACCACTACCTCCCCATGATAAGGTCCAATCCTCAGGTCGCCTGATTAATTTACAAATGAGTTACAAAAGTGACGTGATGAACATAATATCAAGAAGAAATTTGAGTCTTATCATGTGTCAGTACCATAAAATAAAATAATGCAAATCTGAGTTTGATATGCAACTAAAATACTAGAAAACTCTATAAAAAACTGAAGTAATTTTTAATTTTATCAGACATTAGATATAAATTATGCATTACTTGTCAGCCACCTTTAATGGATGTATGTACTTGAATTTAAAATTGAAGGAATAGATATTTTGTGGAAAGGCAAATAGTAATTTATAAAAGAGAACATTAATTCTAAATTAAATTAATTTATGTTGGGATTTCTAAAATTGAAAACATAATATTCCCTAAGAATTCAATATATCAATATCTTTAAAAGTAAAGAAAAGTAGTTAGTAAAATCCAGCCTGCATTGTCACCTTTCTTACCTTTACACAAAATATTTACTATCATTTGAAAATTATTCAATTTCAATTTAAATTAGGCCAGAAATATTTATTATGCTATCCTAACTTATAAAAATTACCTGTTGAGCCACAAGAGAAGTTGTTCATCATATTCTTGTCGAAAATGCGAATGGTTTTCATGATCTAAAGTCAAGGTTTCCCCTTCAGGAATCATCTCTGCTATTTTCTGTTGCACCTAAAACATTAAGCATTAATTATTAAACAAAATATTAAAAGGTAGTATATTAAGCCTACCCTTAGACCGAATTTTATCATATCATCAGAACAAGATAATTCCACTCTGAGATATGATATTCACTTACTTCTAAACAAAAGCTTAGTGGTAGAGGTGTCCTATTCACTAGTGCAGATGCCACCCGTGCTGCCATGCAGTACCGTCTGAACCATGCCCACTTGTGATTCTCTGAGCAGCAAGGCAAGGAATCAAGTCCCAAATCACAAGCCAAGGCCACCAACGCCTGTTTTCAAAAAATCTTTCATGAGTTTACAGCAACAATGATAAATATCAATTTATAAAGTTGTTTTTGTAAGAATTACAGTTACATAAATAGATACCTAGGTAAACATCAACAAACTAAGATTCATAAGTTAACATAAACATAATGTATAATTGTATATTATTAAAAATATATAACAATTAATTTTAATAGCGTGATATGTAGACTAAAAATTATCCTCTTCTAACTAAACCATCATTGACAAAAAATTGCAATGCATAGAAAACTGTTAAAAAGAGGAAGACTACATTTCCATACATACAAAACTATAAAATCAAAAATATTACTAAGTAATTTAAAACAGTCATTTAAATAAAAAGTTTCAAACAAAACTGTTGCATTAATGCATTATTCTTAATAGTGCCAATTAATCATGGCTTAAAATACTTTGAATCTCTTGTGATTAAAGCCAGTTAAATTACCTGCTATTTTTTGCATTGCTAGCAAATTCTTAAAAATCTAAAGACCATGTAAAACAACATTTTGACCAAAATAATGAGCATTACATCAAATGAAGCTGGGGAAGCATAACCAGAATAAAATTTTAATCAGGAAATTTAAAATTTGCATATTTTTGTTAACAAAGCCATAAGAATTACTAAGGCATGGGCTTAGGAAGTAAATACTTCAGAGCCAAAACCCATGTTAATAAAAACTGAGTAAATATTTGTTTTAATTATAAAAAAGGCTACAATTATTTATTAGGGAAAAAAGCATTAATTTGCAAATAGTTATTTTAAGATTAGTAGCATAAATTGCAAATGAATCTCAATGCTGTAAAAATTCATCATTTTTTCTTACTTTAAAGAAAGCACTGTGCATCAAATGTTTTCCTCCTCGAACAATTGGGTCTTCATACTCAAATTGGCGTAATAAGGCCTCAGGAAGACCTTTAAGGAGAATAGATAATGCAGAAGAACTGCCACTGCCAGCAACTCCACTGTGGATACTCAAAGGTAGGCTTGAGGGTGGAATTACACCAGAAGCTCCAATAGGAAAAGGGCGAAGATGTTGCTGGTGTTCTTGGAAGCCAGCAGACAATTGTGTGAGAGATTGTGAAGCTGAGGAACCTTTTGGAATGGTACCAGTTGGTGAGGATAGTAAAGCAGGCATGTCTACAGCCTTTCCCAATCCAGAAAGCAGCAGTCTGCGCAAACGTTGAAGAGACCACATACGCTGTGGGGCAGCTAATTGGGAAAAGAGAATTGGCATAATAACAATATAAACAACAAGATTGCAAAGATATAAAGTTAAATAACTGAGTTCAAAAACAAATAATGCTTATGTCTCACTAATTTGAAAAAAAGCAGAACAACTATGTAACTTTTATTCCTGAATGTCTCAAATTTTTGATATTTTGTCCAAATTAATCCATCTTTGAGAGGCTACCCAAAAGATTAGCCGCAAAGGTGTTACAAGTTTTACAAAAAAATATTTGCGAAAAAAGAGAGACTATGATAAATGGACATTTAGAGCACATCTATAGTGAACTCCTGTTTAGTTTAATCCATAGGTGGATTATCCATGCAATATATTTTAATTTATACTGATATTTTCTGTAGTCTTTCAAATAAAATTTGAATACAAAGGTATTTTTGTGCTCTAATACAAGGAGAACTTATATAAGACCTTCCCCATGGAGCAGTGGGAATGCAATTACAATAAAATAATCACTGCTAAAAATATCTGCAGTGAAGAAAACTCTTACTGAGTCTATAAAGCAATACAAATTAATGGGCTATGAGCAAAAAAAAAATAATAAGCTGTTCCTTTACATTATAAGCATTATAAGAAAGAAAGTTGAATTTTTTATTATCTGTGTTTTCTAATTAATTAAACATCCTCTCCTCCTCATTAGCCAAGATATTCAAAATTTCAACATCCTAATGTAATAATAAATTAATTATAATATCACATGCACTAAATGCATACATAAAATTACTATAACTTGTGAACATCTCTGAGTTTGAGCACATTGAAAATAAAGTGGTTGTTCTGCCCTTTTTTCAGGCTTGTATAAATCTTAAATTTCTGAATTTTTGGAGTGAAGATATATGCTTAAAGCAACAAATTTCCAAAGAAAAATACCCTCTTACTTTCCCAGAAGACGAATCAGGTTGAAAGATGAGAAACATACCTAAAGATCCCAACTGAGCACAGGCAGCAAGTGCAGCTGCAAGTCGCGATACAATCCCTCTGTCATAGAGAGAAGCTGGAGAAGAGACAGATGCAGGTGAAGATGGAGAAGAGTGTGATAGGAGTCTAGCGGGTAATCCAAGTCCCCAACCACATCCCTTGCCACCTGCATCCAGGAGAGCCATTGCTAGGTCTACAGAAGGCCTCCATAGAAGAGATCGGTCTGATCGCATGGTGCTCTGAGATGAATAACGATTGCGCTGTCCTTCAGCATCCAAAGATACAACAGGATGGACTTTGAAACGCCAGCCCCACCCATTGACTGACCCATCACTGGTGAACTTCCAACGTAGCTCGTTTCCTGAAATGAAATATCAAATTTCACAGAAATGTTTTTGCTGGTGAAAAAATCACCCACCTCAGATGAGATGGGGCACATGAAAGTAATTCTTTAGCATATGGAACTGCAATGTCTGTATTGTTGTTACATACTAATTAATAAAAATATTTTAAAAGAAATAGAAAATTTCATTTATTAATAGGTTTTAAATCAATAGTGGCACCTAAAACCCTTCTTTGGCTAAATAATACAAACAATGCTACAGTTGGCATCCATCATATAAACTATAAATTACGGTACTTCATTGGCAAATATTTTGCATCAAAACTATAATAAACCGTTTCAGTTTCAAGTTTTACATCATATGTACCATGTAAATAAAAATGTAAGTAAATAAAACTGAAGACTAAGGATTGAAATATTTTATCATTCTACAGGAGAAGAAAACTGCTTAAAAATTAATAGCAAAGAACTATATCAACGTCAATTTACAGCACAATAATGTACACTGAAATCAGACGTTTTCAAAAAATTTAAGTTGACATGAAGTGGCAGGAAAAATAAGATTATACATTAATAAAAAAATTAATCCAGCAGAATTAACTGCATTAAACTCTACACCACTGTAGGCATAATTTTAAGTTTTACAGAAATTATATTTTTCCAATATTCTTTAAGGCTAATCATTTACATACAGATTGATTTCTTACATTCAGATAAGTATATAATGTTTTGGAATCTGATACTTCACAAATGATACCTCATACATTTTCTTTTCCTTAAAATTAAATGTGTTTGGACATAATTATTTCTGTAAAATGATTCAAAGATAATAAATACATTTAAAAATATACAAAAACTGGGACTGAAAAACCTATTCAGATCATAATAATGGAAATATTGCCAGAATAACAAGGGTTTAATGTTTTTTGATCTTAAAAGGTTTCTGAAATAAATTTTAAAATTAATGATATATTGTTTAATTGAGTTTAAAATATATCAAAATTAACTTTAAATAAAAAGTAAGAAATAAATTTAGACAGCATCATTACTTACATAAAGAACACAAAAAATATCAAACCCTACCTGAGATGAAAAGATTTGCAGACCAGTCACTCCATTCTCTTCCGGAACGGACAGCCACCGTTCTGCCTCCACCATCCATTATTACAAGAGGATCGTGCCTCCTCTCAGTTGAGCACTGGCGATCAAATTCAACACGAAGAGCTTCTGCTCCTGTATAGAAGAGGATAAGCATTATCTTTAAACTGCCATAAAGAGAATGCACACAAAGCATTAGCTAAGTTTCTCTGAAAATATAGTAATTTCTCAAGGGATTCTCCTGAAGTAATACTCACAGAGGAAACAGTAAATAAAGACAAATGAATCACTAAGAAAAGAAAGGAAGAAAATGAACTGAATGAAAGACTGTTTTTATATTACAGCACAGACCTGGAATGTGAACATGTCCAAAGAGGAAGGCATCATCAGTGTAAGGATGACTACTCTCTTGTACAACTGGCCTTGGTGCCATTGATACAGATGTTCCTTCTGCAGCTGCAGGGGTTGTATGCCCACCACCTCTAACAGCTCCCACCAAGTGTGCACTCTTGGTCTCTCCCTCTCCAGAGGCTACATCTTCCAATTCCGTTATGCACATCTCCAACAGCATCTCACCAATTCCAGGATGAACTCTTGAGAGAGCGACAAGCACTTTTGATATTGTGTCAGCTGCCTCCCCTTCACCTGCTCTGCCAGCCCATGGACCATTGGTGCCCATTCTTCCTCCAACAGCAAGCTTTAATAGATCAACCAATGAGCGAGCATCATCACGATTTAGAATTTTGACCAGGTCATCCAAACTACCCCTTTCCTTGTGGTTTACTGCCTCAACAACAGCAGGTACTTTACTGCGTTTGCAATCTTCCTTCACTTCTGTGGCTACTTCTCTTGTTTCAACTGCAATCTGAACCTAAGAAAAGACAACAGAATTTTTCTAAGTTTACCTTCCTCAAAAATTTTTACAAAGGAAGAAATCTAGATAATGCACCTTAAGAAGAAGTTAGAGCCTGTTCTAATTCCATGCAATTGTTCATCAATAAATTTTATCATGTAAAACAGCCTTCGGAATATAAATTTTACATGTAATAATTATAGTGGTAATAGTATCATTAAACATGCTTTAACAGATAAAGTCATATAGCTCATGTAGCCTGTGACCTCATCGCTCATGTAGCCTCATCACTGTGAATTTATTCCAGGACCCCTCAACCAAAGGTAAATGAACAATTATAGAACTTATTCTAAGAGGATGGAATTTAAAGGTAAGAATATAATGCCAATTTACTTCATTCAGGCCTTGTAGAATCAGAGTAAAGCAATATGGTCCTGTGGGTGCAACTTGTACTCAAGAACAAAAGAAGCTGTAGCACTAGATAATAATTTATTATAATATGCTTTCTTAAAACAGCATGCTTCAAAAATCTAATGCAGATTAGGTTGCAGTAAATAAATAAATTGAGAAAAAAGTCTATGGAAGATGTAATAGAAGTTACACCACCTCCATTCTACTTAGCCTGATCCAACAATGATAAAGATAGAGACAGGAAGACCAATATTTTTATAGATCGTTTCTTTCTAGGCATGAATTACAGCAGCAATACACAGTCATGAAACATATGACTCTCACAAAGAAAAATCTCTCTTACCTGCGAAACTAATGAAGAAGAGTTCGCCATTCCTCCCAAATTTCGTTTGGAACCCCTTCTGCTACTAACAGAAGAATGGGAAGTGGCACTAGAGATTAATGAAGGAAACACAGAGATAGGACTTGTGACAGCAGCAGCAGCAGCAGCAGCATTCAGTTGCTCTGCTGTAGCTCCAGCCTCTTCACTGTCAGGAGTAGTTGAGAAGTGAGGACTACATATGGCTGGCTCCCCTTCACCCCCTGCACCTTCTGTCTCAGATGCTGGGGCTTCCCCACCACCTTGAGCAAGGTCCTCTTCTCCTAGAGCCTCTGGTCCTACCACGCTCACCAAAGAGTCTGGTTCTTCAGGAGACAAGTCTTCAGGCCTGGGAGGATCTTCTACACTGGATGCTCTTCTCATCATGTTATTGGCTGTTTTTGTCAAAGGATTATGGGGCATGTCGGCATGCGCAGACAAGATGGCTACAACTGCATCTCTTGCGAATAAGACCTAGACAAGCCAACAAAAAGGATGTTGAGAACTGCACACATTGACATATTGTTGAGTTTAAAATATAAAACTCAACAATGTGTTATTCATTACAACATGGATGTCAAGTTAGAGTACTAAGAGGAGAAATAAAGCAGGAATCAATTTTTCTTAAGGAAACCATATCCTGTTTTAATAACCTGACTTGTTTTCTTTGAAAAAAACTGATTTCTACTTCATTTTCACTGCCATATAGTTATAAGAAGTTCCTTCCAATTCCACTCAATTTATAGTATTCACATTATGGTTAAATAGGATTTTTAAGAATAACTACTTTGCAATTTACATTTATGAGTACAATTCCAATTGTGAGTATATAAATTCCAGTCTTTTCCAAACCATGATGAATTAAAATTGTTGCAAAAATCAGATTTTAATGTTCAAAGATTTAACGTACTTTTACCTTAACAGTAACCTATTTTTAATTGAAATCAATTACACTAAATGCATGCTAATTTTAAATTCACCCAGTATTAATTTGCTGTTCAGAAAGCATACTGATCTATCTAAATCTCAACACAGGCCTTGAACATAGGTCATACTTTTCAATTCCTTCATAAAAATATTCTAATGAAAATGCTGATTCTTGAGTAATGGTCTTAAAGATTCTCTAGAGTTTCAGAAAAGATATCAGTAGTTTCCACCCAGAATGCAATGCAGCAGGGCTTTATTCAGAACAAAGTTCATTTATTTATTTTATTTCATATGTTTATTTTACCTGCAATGCATCCAGCACATGCTGAAGGGCAGCCTGTTTCATAGCATCAGATTTAAGACTGATAACCATCTTGGATAGAGAAGGTCTGGATGACACATGTTTAGATGAACTGTGACCAGATGACTGAGTTGTTGATGCTCCAGAAGGAGGAGCTGCAGAACTAGCACCTATGCAATGGAAACCATTAATCAAAAAGATGACTCCCAAAAATTTTAAAGCAAATCTGCTTGGCTGTCATCACCCCAAAATTATCAAAAAATGAACTTAATGAAAAAGCAAAACTTATCAGGATTAGCAATTTTAATTGAACATGTAGTTATTTTCAATTAAATTTAATTTATCAATTCTTCAAAATTATGATATAAATTAACTTTCATGGAAAATCTCAAAATTTAATTTCTTAACATGCTAAGTTGTAGTTTTGCACCTATTATCAATATCTACCACTTAAGTTTCACCAAATAAAATTTAGCACCTAATTACTAGAAATTCCATGTTTCTCTAACTTACAATTAAGGCACTGCAAATTTAAATATCTGCATAAAAATAGGATATTTTGTCACACATTCGCACTCACTATTACTGAAATATAAGTTTTTTCATAGTTTTTTTTCTGTACATTACAAATCTTTAGGCTTATAATTGTCTATTAAAATGTTCTGTTTTCACTGCAGCTAACATGTATGTCAACATGGGGAATTCTGCAAAGATGCAACGAAAATTGAATTCGTATTCTTGGCTGTAAAATTGCTAGATTGAAGGGGTCAGATCTAAAAGAGGTAACTTAAAGAAAGAGAGACTAAGAATGTTTTTGAAACTTTTTCTGAGGACTATTAAGCATATTTAGTTGGTACTCCTAATATATAAACTAATGAAAAGAGCACCAATCACTTTCATATTAGTACAAGGAAATTTGAGGAAAATTAAAAACTTTAATTTTGACTTTCTGAATCAATAACTGCAAAACAAGGAAAAGAATAAAATATATTTCTTATACATCTTTGTGAATTTTCAATAATTTATTAAATTCTTTAATTCTTCAGAGTTGAACAATATTTAAAATTAACATTCTATTTTTATGACTGACTATTGTTCTCTCATTAGATGAAATAAATGTAATTTTCAAGGAACACACACTATCGAATAAAACTAATTTTCTGTGAAAATTAACTTTCAAAGAGGAAATTCATACTGAACAGAGTTAAAAATGCCACACAAACATGACAATCCTATATGAATATTTAATGTCCAGGATTGAGAATAATCTGCGTTAAAATATCATAACGTAGTTCATAAAATATTAATATCAGTAAATAATAATTATCCTTATTTGAGTCTGGGCAATTTTTCACTGATATAAAAACTATTGAAGAGATGCTTTACCCAGAGATGAAATCATACGTATCAGTATCAGTAGCAATGCAAGACTTTGTACTTCCCAAGATTTTCTTTTTTATCCCTACACTCGTAAAGTCTTTGAGTGCATACCTTAAACCCTTCAAAAAATAACAGAAAGAGATTTAACTACAATATGAATCTGAACTGCTGAAGTTCACCTTTCATCCAAATAAATACCCAAGAATATAATGATTAAATTAATAAATGATGTTTTACATATTTAACAATTTAAATCCAACCTTCCTCTTCACCAACTCCAGGAGACATTCCTAGCATTGCTGATCCAAGAGGGTCCCGCTCTACTGCAAAAGCGACAGGATCTCTGGATGGAGGAACAAAATCTGCAAATGGTACTCTTGCAGAGTGAGAGGCAATGGTTTCAGATGAAGATGCTTTTCTGCCTGCTTCTGGACCTTCTTCTTCCACTGTCCATGCTATTGAATGTGATGATCCACATGCTACATGAGTTATCTTAACACCCTCCAGTCCACGCACTGGTGCTGGCCGTCTATTGACAGCTGTTGTCCCATTGCCCTGCTGACCATGATCATTGTCTCCCCATGCAAAGACCTATGAAAGTACAGAGTTTAATTCCATTATAAGGCAAGGTATGAAAATATAGCTGCAAAAATTAAGGAAGATTCTAAATTAATAAATTTGAAAGCAATAAACCACTCTACACTTCACTAATCAACTGACAGCAAAATATAAGCTGAGATAATGTGGATTTAAAATATTAAAAGCTGTTTTTGATGATCTTCCTTTATTGTCACAAGAAAGAAGCTCAGTAGTAAAAACGATAATTCACTCTCCATAGACCATACAAATGGTATTACATTAATTAGAAACAATATGCAAAATATCAAGATCTATGACTCATGACACATTTTTCATGCGGCTTTTCCACCATTTTCAAAATTATATAATTTTTAATAAATTTATCATCAATGAATGACGAAAAGGGGATTTATAAAACCAAATGATAATATACAGAATTACCTGGCCATCATCCGTTACTGCAAGACAATGCAATGCTCCGACAGCGACTTGCACAACTCTCCGACCAAGCAACGCTCCCTCAACTTTGATCGGTCTCCGAGCATGCCTGTCTGACCCATGTCCAAGACGGAAGTAATCACCTTTGCCCCATGTCCATACTTCTCCAGCTTCTGTTAAGGCCAATGAGAATTGAGCTCCACATTCCACTTGTATCACTCCTTGGCCATTCAGGCGCTCAATGTTTCGTGGCAAAGTGCAGCCCTCGCTTCCACCTCGCCCTAGCTTTCCAAAATCTCCATCACCCCAAGAAAATACGCTACCATCAAGAGTCAATGCTAAGGTCTGAGCATCCCTTGACCCACATGCAACCTACCAAGAAGAAAAACATTCACGTTATATAGTCTAGTTTATTTAATTTTAAAAATCTAATTAAGGAACTAATAAAATGCACAATAAGCTATACAAAAATAGACAAACAATAATGAAGATGTATACAAATACCACAAAAGAGAGTATGACATCCAATTGTTTAGAAGATCATAATGAAACTTTGAGTCAATTCTTACTCTGATCTTTCAATTATGACATGAACTTGAGAAAATTGTTATAATTTTGAAATGCAAAAGGTCTCCAAAAATTTATGTATATTATTTATATACTTGGTAATAAATTACACATGAATGAGTACACGTGAATTACTAGATGGCATTATTATTTGCAGATGATTCTTACAAAATAATCATCCCTATTCAACAGAATTATACCCTAGCCAGTTTCATTAGTGAATTTAGTAAAACTACTGAAGACAAATGTAAAATAAATTATGAAAATATTAATTTTAGAAAAATAAATGGTTCATTAAATTTTAGATGCATAATCTACATAATAACTGCAAATTCCAGAAATTTGTATTCAGAACTAAAAATGCAAAATATCATGCAACAGTTCAAAGATTGAAAACTAAAATACTACAAAAAATGAATTGAAACCTAGCTCACTTACTTGAATGACACGCAGGCCTGCAAGAGCTCTTACTCTTTTTGGCCGAAATTGAGATACCAAATCACCATGTCCTAATCGCCCATATTCACCAAGACCCCAAGTGTACAATTCTCCAGAGGCAGTTACTGCAGCAGAATGTGAAGAACCACAAGCCACATCTCGGATTCTCTTAGTTCTCAATGCTTCGATTAATCGAGGAGAGTGAATAGAAAGACAACTTCCATGGCCTAATTTTCCATCATCTCCTTCTCCCCAAGAAAACACCTATGGGATAAAAAATGATTCACCCTAGGTCACTATTAAACATCACAAAGATGTCCATTTATTCTCAAAAACATCTCTGTGTTCAATGTGAAAGAAAGAATTCCTTCAAACTTTTAAAGTTTTCTCTTTGTAACAAGGGTTTTTTTTATGAAATTTGAAGAAAAAAAACTAAATAAAAGCAAATGATACAAAATTTTCTGTAGCTAAAACATTAAAGAATTAAAATGCAATTGTGCATAGATAAATGATAATCCTACGACAATACTGATTATGGTCAATTTTAAAGAAAATCAGCCTAATGATAAATGATATCCACTATACGTCAATCTACCAATACTTTGCATTTTTTTAATCACTAAATGCCATTTGATGAAAATGACTGAAGGAATATATGGCAAATAAGAGAGAATAAAAGTTCTCACAGTTTTATCCATTTCCTACACATACAGAAGAAAAAGAATTCAGTTAGACACTACGAATAATCTAACCTTTCCATCCACTGTAAGAGCCAAGGCATGCTTTCCTCCAGAATGTACAGCAACTTTACAAACAACATACTGATTAAGGGATGTTATTTGACGAGGAGATGCAACATTACTGCGATGCCCAAGACCTAAACGACCATTTGTTCCCTCTCCACAAGAGTACACCTAAGAATAGAATTCAGTTATTTACATTTAATAATAGCAAATCAATCAATAATTTGATCAATAAACAACTATTAGGCCAGAAGATAACATAATAAGTTGAAATCAATCATGTTGAGGTTTCTTTCTACATAACTGTAATAAATTTCTTAGATCCCCATATTGTAAAATTAATACACAGTTGCACAAATTGGCAGCTAGACTGGCATAGTTTATATTTAAAAATTTATTTCTTTTTATAACTTTAAAAGGAGAATTGATTCATTATGTTCAGTAGCTTACCTTTCCATCATGAGATACAACAAATAAGGATTTTGATCCACCAGCAATGTGACTAGGACGGAGTGAAGATAATACATCTGAAAGAACAGGGGTCTTCACTTTGGATCCTTTAAGACCACCCAATTGATCTTTGTCGTTTAATCCCCAAACGTAGACTCTTGAACGCCCCTTCGGAGCAAGACTAGCCATCAACGGTTGTGCATGACTCCTCAGGGTTAGCATGCCATCCTCCTCCCAGTCAGATGCCAAGAAAGCTGACATCTCAGCATCTCTAGCCATATCCATAGCCATTCCTCTCAGGGAAATGCCTTTATCATCACGAGGGTCATCATCTAAAACAGCATCAATCTCAACTTCTTCATCATCTTCTTCTTCCCACACATCTTCAGAGAAGGATTTACTATCCTGTTTCTTCTTATATCCAACAATTCTCAAACCATGAATCTGCAGAGATTTAATTGAATGTTTAATACAGACACATGCTACATATTATATATGAAGATAAAAAGTGAGTGCCTAAAATACCAATTTTTTAAAGCTAATGAATATTTATACAAAAAGAGCTAATGCTTTAACAACCACAAGAGGTATAACCAATATTTAGAAATTCACTAAATACATAATTAGTACATGTGCATTAATTCTTGTTGAATGACAGGTATAAAAACTAAAATTTATAATTTTTGCAAATTAATTCTCAAAATATCTAGTAGGCATAAGAAAAGTATCCCATGAAAGCTTCAATTTCCAATTCCGTGTTTTCACTCTGGGTGTCCACTATTTGACTTAGATATCTTAAGACATCACTCACAAACATGAGCATAGCATTGTTCATTTTTTTGTCAAGTATTTATCAATAAGGAATTAAAATTTTACCATAAATGAATTTAAACATTAAATTATCGAAAACAAGAGAGTATCAATCTTAGAATATCTACCACTCTGAGAATTCATCTTAAAATATCCACCAACCCTGAGTTTGGTTTTTGTCCTTGTCGCTTTAATCTGGAGATATTTTAGTCATAACAGAACAACAATCTTTAACTTTGATTGACTCATTATGAAAAACCAAATGAAAAATTATGGAGGGAAGTATGAACAAACCTATTACATGTATAGAACTCAAGCCTTGGAATATTGAAAACTTATTCTAGATAAAGGAGTAAAATTCCAATTTATAGGGTCTTTAAAACCTAAAACAATAGATCAGGCAACACCTATTCTTATTAGGCAATTATACCAGTAACATTTGGATTCCTATACAAAATTTACAGTCATTATTTACAGTAGTGTGCCTGATATGTCAGCAATGTTTCTTAAAGTAATATTTTTCTTAATTATGGAGAAGCACTTATCTAATACAAATATTAAAATAATTACTTTACAGTAAATATGTATTTATGAGCATCAATTATCACGTGAAATTGAGAGGGCAAAAAATATCCACTACTTCCAGTTAATTTCATATATTAATCTCCCTATACCAAAGCTTTATTATTTATATTGCAAGTGCAAGAAATTGAATAAAAGACTTTGTGGCAAGTAAAAATATGGAGAATTGCACTTAATTATCAGATTTTAGAAATCAATTGCTACATCATGACACAAAATCAATCACAGAAATACATTTACCATGAACTTATATTACCTTGTAAGGTTTAAATCTCAAAATTTCTTACCTTGCAATCAACTCCAAAATTTCTGCATGACCGGATTGCTATTTCTACACAGGAAAAGTACTCTCTAACATCAGACAGCAGGGTAACAGTTGTGTCAGTCTCCAGAACATTTATTGTAGCCAAGTTTGTCATTGAACTGAAAGTATCTCCTCCACTGACAACAACCAAAGATGGAACATAAGTGCTGTCAGAAGGGTCTACAGTCATCTGCAGCAGGTGTATCATGACATCAGGTTGTATTTCTAACCTGATCCAGTGCTTGTTTTAGAGAGAAGAAAAATTATGATCAGATAAACAAAACCTATCATACTTGAAAACCTGTCATACTTGAACAAATTAAAAATTTTTCATTTCATCATTAATTGTAACATTCTTCAAAAGTTACCTTTCCTAGAGGTCCACAGCTCTGCCAAAAACCTCCGGAATGATCAACCATCCTGTGAGCGAATGCATCACGAGAAGAGACAGCAAGTGTACGAACACATTGAGACCAATCATCAAACAGAGGACTAGGACTATCTCCTCTCTTTTCTTGAGATTTCTTGTGGCGCCCTGGTTTGCCAGCAAAAACTGCTGCACTTCCTAAAGTAGATATCAGATTGCTTAAAATCAAATACTGCTAAGGTATGCTGATATTTATTCTTACCCTAAATTAAAACATTCTTATTTGATGGTTCAAATTTAATATTTTGTTCTTAATATTTATATATTTTTCTTTAATATATATTCCTTAATATTAACTTATTTTTCCTTATCTTAGAAAATCTAATAACTTAAGTTTTTCCAATGTTTATTTTCATAAAGAAGATATATTTATATAACATACGATATATAAATATATAGATGATTTGTATAATAATATGCAGTGAACAACAAATAATCTTCACCTAATTTAAAAATTTATATAAGGGTTGAGTCTAATATGTAGATTATTGAAGGTCTTGATGCCATGAATTATTCACCTTCATAAGGTTAAGGACAGAGAAAGCTCTGATACTAGCTATTTCTACAAAAATTTAATATGATAGGTATGTTTTCAGTATCATTGCCATTGATTATCACACTGTTTACTCTTTGTGGATTAATTTCCCTAAGTTATTTTTGTTGTTATGAAGGGATGGTTTAATTATTTTTCTCTCCTTTTATCTGTCAGCAGAGAAATTTGATATATGAGGGACTTTGAGGAAAGAAATTGAAAACTGAACAGGTTTAAATCATGATAAAGATAGAGCATACTGAATGAGTGAATTTCCTATTCTCCCCTTCCTTTCTTGCCTCTCAATACATAACTTGGATTTCATGTCTCCTTATCTGCTGATTTTGTGTTCAAGTGAAATTATTTTCAGATTAAGTAAAAGTTATAAGCTTATTTTACAAAGTTAATTTAATTCTTCTATCATAAAAATGTTCCATAATACTACTTCTAAAACCATTAGGTTGAAAAAAGTGTCATGAAATTGAGAACAAATTTCTAGTCAACTGAAACTTCGTTAGACACAATGGCTGATTAGACTAAATGGCCTATCTTTTGGTTGAGTGCAGACTTAAATACTCTGCTATTCTGCAATCAGTCAACATATAAACATCACAGTCTCAGGTCTCACTTGGTGGTAGTGCGTGACAACAAAGTTCTCCATGACAAATTTCTTATACTATATATACTTATTCTGTGGTGTAGTATAAGAAATTTGTCATGGAGAACTTTGTAGTCAACATATATATTAAATACATCACTAATGTTCATGTGATAATTTTGATTTTAAAATAGGGCATTATGGTGATGAAAATGGAAGTGAATTTACCTGGCTCAGAAATCCTATTAAAGTGGTGCCTTCTGTGTGAGATTCTTAAATAGAAACATATTTCACAGTAGTTGAAGCTTTCGCATGTTTTGCACCGAAATCTTGGCCCAACTAATGGTGAGATACCACACCCGTCACAACGTATGCCATTGTGAACACTGCCAGCAGTTAGAGGAGCTGTTGGAGCAACTTGAGCATCTGGTTCTTGACTTTGTGTTTGCCATATCACTTGATCGCCATAAATTTCCCTTCTATACCCTGTCAAAATCATGCAAAATGTCAAATAATGAATAACCAGCATGGAAATCCAATAAATATAAAATTATTAACCCTTTATCAGTCTAAAACTTTCTTTCCAAATTTAACAACCTCATTTACAAATTATCAATGACTGATTGCTACCTTAAATAATGAAATTCTGAGTATTAAACAGTTTGTATTCAATTCAGATACTCCTCTATCATTTTCTTTCAATGAAATGTTTCCCATCATCATGATTATCAACTTCTATTTAGCTTAAATGCAAATCTTGCTAACTCTTTAGGCTATAAATACAAACTCTGTATTTATCACTACAATCCAATTATATATTAGGAAATGCAAATAAACTATTTTCCAACAGTAAAAAAATTGATTGACGAAATCACAAAAATCTTAGCAACATTATAATTCACATTAAATATACACGTAGCATATTTTCTAGAATCCTTTATTGATAAAAATAAGGTGAAGGATTCT
This sequence comes from Pachydiplax longipennis, assembly GCA_036926295.1. Taxonomy (NCBI): domain Eukaryota; kingdom Metazoa; phylum Arthropoda; class Insecta; order Odonata; family Libellulidae; genus Pachydiplax; species Pachydiplax longipennis. The sequence continues at coordinate 28,890,092 of JAVFKF010000012.1, forward strand.
AAACTTGACATTTCTCTGCAATCAATCAAACACTCATGAATAAACCAAAATGAAAAGGTGACTGATGTGACTTGGACTCAAGCCCAAGTCTGCTTTCATGAAGGATGATTCTAATCATTGAGCTACCATACTGATCCTAAGTATCTTGAAAAACAGAATGGAGGTTGCTTAATATTTAAACTCAATTGCTATAGCATGCAACCAGAAAATGGAAGGCCCGAGTTCAAGTCCCTATGAAACATTAATTAAAAAAGATGACATAACTTAAGTATTTTTTCTTATTTCAATGCCTGGGCTATATGAATGATTAATTGAAGACAATCGACTTTTTAGTAAGAACTTATTTCACTAAAATTGTTTTTAAGGATATCCAAAATAAACAGTGTACTTTGAATAATTAACATTAAAAATCATTATCATACACAAAATAAATGGAACTAACTTGTCTGCGAGTTAGCACCCCTCTTAGTAGCTCCTCCATTAGCTTGGGCTAATGTTCGTTCTGAAGAAGGAACAACAGCTGCTGCACCTGATGTATGTAAGGATCCAGGAGATGTTAAAGAAGTAGGAGATGATGCAGGTGGAAATTCCAAGATCTCTATGTGGAATGCAAGCACCCAGTATAGACTACCTCTGTATTGCCAGTCAACCTATAGGATCATAGAAATCAATTAGAACTTCCATCGTTTCAGAATACAAGATATTAGATTAAATTTTCTAAGAGAAGAAGTGAAAAATAATTATTAGCAGAAAATGAGAGACTCTGACTAAGAACTGACTCCACAATGGGGTGTATATACCTATAATCAATGAAATCAGTAAGTGTTTAGTCTAAATAAATTTATCAAAATTCCATTTTTGATTCACAACTTTGTTCTTAATCCTGTTTATTCTATAAATTAGTCTGCATATAAAAAACTATATGAAATATTAAAAAGCTGGAATTTACTGGAGAAGATTAGTCTCAGACTTTAGGTCAACTCTTAATTTTATAACCTTTAATAATTAAAATATGGCTGAACATTAACAGCTATGAAGGACATATCTTACAACAAAAATTATAAAACTCAATTGAAGTTCTTTTTATTATAGTATAACAAAAAAAAGATGTGAAGTCAAAACTTCACTTTCTCTATTTCATTAGCAAACATCTCAAATCAAACAGATATCAGTTACTTAAGTTGAATAAAAACTAATCGTGACAATTCTACGAAATCAGCGGCATTGCTGTTGTATATTTATTGTTTTCATGATTAATTGGGGCATATCAAATCAGAAAATGTGATGAGTGACAATAGTAATCTTTTCTTGAGTCTAAAACTGCAGTGCCATAAAGTGAAGGAGAAGAATGATATTCTCAGGAAAGAAGAATGTTTTAAAAGTAAAACTGAAGAGGCATAAAATCAGAGTAAGTAAGAATGTTTCATTCAGTTCCTTTATAAAACTAATGTGATAATGCAGTGTTTCAGTTTAATACAGTCAAAAGGGGTAACAAAATGTTTTGAAAGCAAGAATGCTCTTCTGGCTTCTGCAATTCAAATGGGTGTAGATTGTCTATGGAAAGAATGTGTCACTGGCATGCAAAAAGACATTGCTGCTTAATCTGTATTACATTTTCATAGCTAGTCAAGGCACAACACCACAAAACACAGGTCAAAAAAGTCATCATTAAGACTAGTAATTCAAAGTAGTATATAAAATATGAAGTACCAAAAAGCACAGGATTGTCGATAGAACATGATATCCTCTATTATGTATGCAAAGTGAGAGACATAGGGGGCAATTATACTGACAGAATGTGATTTTTCTCTATACAAAAGATGCCAGTAATGAATGATAACAGAGTCACTACTGCTTTAGGCCAAACTCATCAATGATTAACAAATCAGACCTTAAGCCTGATTACTTTGCTTTTATACATACCTTTTCAAAAAGTTATTTAATTAATAAAATACAATGGTGTACCAATAAATATTATGAGAAGGCCTACCTCTACACTGAAGTCATGATGCGTTTGATCAAAACTAAAAACACGTCCTATGTCTCCAAGTTGAACCTCTTCCCCATACGCTCTTGAACAGCAGCGAACCAAGGCACCTGGTTTAAGAATCTCCCAAATATATACTGCATATTGATAAGGTGAATCAAAGTTGGAAGGTTTCAAAGATGAAAGACCAGCAAGTGGGTACGTGGTTCCAGTTGCATTAAGAAGGCTTGTATCTCCCATGCCACATTCAGCTGTCCAGTTTCTAGCAGAAACCCATTCCTCAGTCTGGAAATGTAGTAAATTATGAATCAAAATACATTGAATAACATTCAATAAATACATTTTTCATTTCCTAATTTTTCTTTTGCAACTAACTTGTTCTTACTTCATTACCATAATTAATTAGATTAATTACGGTAATGATCTTCCAATTTCTATAATTATACGAGAAGAAAAAAGTTTCACTCCTTCAGACAATAAAGATCTTCTCCCGAAATAAGAATTTCTTGAAAAGAAATATTTTCTAAATTGCCAAATGCAGACATTTAGCTTACTCAGGGAGTAAAAAATAAAATATCAAGAGAAAAAATGCTAATAGATCAAAGTGTTATAAAATTCATACCCCTTCCTGTATTCCACCAATTTGCTGCAAGGATGTATTAAATGGAGCATCAACACTGTATTCATCTGAAAGAGAGTCATCTGTGTCCTCTGATAATGCAATGGCTGATCTTTCTTGTCCTGGGACTGCATCTAAAGATCTCATTCCATCCAAAGATGATGTATTCTCTGAGTCAGATTGCATCTGGTCCTGGTTTTCCAGAAGCCAACCAACGAGGGTCTCGGGGCTGGGTGTCACATCACTGATCCCTCCTTAAATTAAATTAATGTATTGTTTTGGTCATAAAGAACAATAATTCATAGATGAGAATCTCTCAGATGTATCCACAAGCAAGAAATTCTGCAGGAAAAGACTTCACCCACTACCAATGTTCTAGAAGATGATAGTGAGATTTCCATGTACTGGCTATAATCCAGCAACTTGATACTTTTGATTAGTTACTTGAACTAAATGTTGATCAACAGTGAACCAATTTATAATTCACTAATGTGGTGCACATTGAGTTTCATACGCTTACAAGCCCCTGAGGAAGAGTCAGGGTCCCCCTTTTAGGATTCAATACTACAGGTTTATAAATTATTTTTTCAATCTAAGTTAAAATTTTTATCAGATCCAAATAACAAATACTTTCATGGATCATTGTAAATTGAATTCAAGGATACTCTTCCGATATATATTTTTAAAATCAGCAATTAATAAATGGCAAAATTCCTAATTTTAACAATTTTATGATTTTATAATTTTAAATAATTTTAATCAAATTCTCTTAAGGCAATTAATGACAATTTTAAATACAGAAGAAATGTAATGGATATAAGATAAGATGTGATCTATAATTACCTAACGCTCTAATAGCATGTTCAACATTTCTTCTAGAAAAGCCCATTTCCATTAGTTGAGCAACCATTGGAGAAGGTGCTGGAGATGGAGGTCTAGCATGATCTTTGCCAGCACCTGGCTTAGATGTTGATCTTGCAGACTTCTTTCTTTCCTGTGAATTATGTACTCTTTGGCATGTCGCACCAGAGGAGTCCAACTGATCTTCAGTTGAATGAGGACATTTTGCTTCTGGTTTTGCAGACCTAGCAGCATCTTGCCTAGGCAAAACTGTCTGCTCTTGCTGTTCTGTAGTTGAAGTCGCCTTAACTGCTGAGTTGCTGGATTGGTACAACGCATAACTCACTTTGGATGCAAGATATTGGCTTAACGCCAATGCTGCAGCCTAAATAATAAATATTAAATAAAATTTATAATTAATAGATTTCTACAGCTTTAAAAATATTGTAAAATAACAAAGGTTTTAAATAATTAATACAACAACAATTACGGACTGCTAATAAATGCATCATATAATTTAACCTTTGTCTATAAGAAATATTGCCCTTTTCGTGAAAGTAAATGTGCTCTGCTAATTACTGAGTTTTATTTTGCCATAATATTAAAACTATTTTGCCATGAAGCTATTTTTTCAAATGCATAAAGCAAGCAATACCACAGCAATAATAATAGTTTCTGATTTATAACATACCTTTGAGAGTTAAGGCTACAATATGCAAGCCTCAAGGTAATGAAAATAATGTGGTGGGCACTATGCTTCTACTACCTATTATTAGGAGTATTAGTATTGTTAAAGCACTATGATAGCTCATTTTACACTTATGGTGTAATGGTTTATGATAGGTCATTTTACACTTATGGGCTACAACCAGGAATGGAACCCAGGATTGCATTCACCAAAGGCGAACATGCTACACGCTGGTTTTCCAAGAGCCCTTATTACCCAGATTTTTCCCTCTGGTACTCATTTTTGTAGGCCTCAAAGAAAATTCCAGTTACAGCAGATAGACTGCTTATAGCTGAGGGTTGAACTCCAGTCATCCAGTGAAGCACACCTTAGTGACTGAAGCCAAACCATGCAAATTTAGGAATGAATAAGAATCGATTCAAATTTCTGACGTACCTCCATTTCTTCTCTAGAGAACATGGGCTTGAGGACAGATGGTTGGATTGCTTTAGCCAACAACTGCCGAAGGAGAATTGTGTCCTCATCCTGATCTCCTTGCTCATCATCTTCCTCATGCTCCTCAGTCTCTTGACATTTAGGGGCAGCAGAATTCTGTGGAGATGGTGACCTCGATGTAGATGGAGTCGATGCAGAAGAACTGCTGGCAGAAGAGGATGAGCAAGCAGGCTGAGGATTCAGAGGATCTGCGAGAGGAACTGTTTGGTCACCACCTTTCCACTGAGATGCTGAATAGCTCTGCTTAACAACACTGCCCTCTTTGACCTTGCTTACTGAGTTTGGTAGCACCACAGACAAATTTGAAGCTGCACATCCATTATGCTTGGTTGAAGAACTTTGCTGATATATGATTTTTCGAAGGAGAGGGTGATGTGGAAATAAAGCTCTTCCAGCCTTCATGGCTGACAATAACAGCTGCTGCCATCTCAACAGACGAGCATTAATGCCAGTGCCTGAAAGCGTAAGAGAAAATGGCTGAATATGAAGAACTGAAAACAGTAAAAATATAACCAATTTCATCTACAACCCTTATGATGATATGAATTTATGGCCTTATATTAAAAATACAGATGGTGAATATCTGAACAGAATTTATGAGTGGAAGAATAAGAATCAAGGATACCATAACAATATGACATCTTTGCTTGAGCTGTTTCTACATTCTATTTACGATTTTCCTTCATCTATTTCATTTTTGTTCCACATCAACAACATAAAATAATGGAGATAAATTACATAATTAACTTTAGAATTACACTGAAAAAAGGAAGAGATAATCAGAAAATAACACCCTTTGGATGAACAAGGTAGCTTACAAACAAAGATAAATCATTATTTCACTTTCTCCATAAAATGATTTCTCATTATAATCAGAAATCATTTAGAAAATTAAAAATGGAACCTTACAAAATTATATAATGACTATGCTTTTCAGTATTCATTCACCATGTTTGTATTCAATGTGAAAAGAGAAATTTCAATTTCTGTATTTTACAGTAGTACCTTGGTGACAATTTGGTTAATGAGAGTAATCGTGAAATGGATTAATGTTGTTATTTACTACAATAATCAATTTATATCTTACAGCTCCTTCCCAAAACCATAGTACATTTCAAATATCCAGATGAAACACAATCCTATTTCTTCTTATGTGATTCATTGAAATCTGATCCCATTGATCGCTGTAAACCAAAGCCTGCATCAATAGTAAAGACATTTTATTATTACATTCGCTCATCATCAACCAAGTATGTCATTATCTAGGGCAGTTGTTAACCAAGGTACCAATGTATGTCAATTATTATCCCATCAGGCAATAATTTGAACAGAGTTTTTCAAAACAAAAAGTAGCACTGCTTTCAATGTTTTAGACACTCTAAATTTTGAACTGTAAGAAAAGCAAAAAAATTATTAACATACAACAATCCAATAAAGACTTACTTTTGGCAACAATCCCATCATCAATAACCAAATAGGGATCCAGCCACAGCCATCTCTGGCCCTTGCCTTGCCTGCGATATGGAACTGATGAAACAGTGAGAGCAAGGAATGATGCCCATGAATCTGGCATCCAATCCGACGCAGGAAGAAACTCAAGCCTAAACCGCTCATCTGGAGTTTTTAGTATAGGAAGCAGAGTTGAGAAGGAACCATCAGAGTGGTGCCCATGACCAGAAGTAACATGCGAACTCAACCGTCTTTGCTGTGTCTGATATGGTTTCCCACTTTCATCAGTTTTTGTATAAGGGGATGATGTGGGCACGGATATCCGACGAATGACTGGTCCTCCTGTAGCATCCTCACGATGTAGTTGCACACAAAGCTTCCCTCTTCTGTTGATTCTACAAACAGTACCTAAAGGGAAATTAACACAAATTGAAATTCTATACATACAGGATTACATCATTAATGAGATGATATTAATGATAATATTGTATGGATATTATTAATGTAAGACTACATATTTGTAGGAAACCTAAACTAAACCTAGGACTACTTGTACATTTGATCATACCTACTAGAAAGGCAAATTCAGCAATAAGATAGTATAGAAAATTAGAATAAATAGCATGATTAAAGGGGATGAGATACTAAAATCAGCAAGATTAATTTCACATCTTGTTCATTCTAAATATATTCAAAAAGATACAATCAAATAGGGTTTAAATTCAAATGTTTGTCCAATTTAGAACCATGTATCGAATACTGAGACTTTGTATGGATTATTTGACTGCCAAATATAAGTTGTGAAGCAAAAGAATAAACTTAAAAAGCAATAATTAAAATCAATAAGACATTTCAATTACCATATTTAGCAGCATAAAAAATGCACTTTTATCCCTAAAATATCTGAAATTCTATCAAATTCTATTTTATTTTAGCAAAATTAGATAAAGAGGAGCTTGTCCATTTTACCCATCATTTAGATTTTATTTCAGTATTTTAGTTTAATCTACTTTTTAAAAGGTTGAGGATTTGAGCTGATAAATTCTGAATGTAAAAAGATTTCACCAAGGAGGAATATTGGCCATGAGATTAATTAATGAAATTTTTTATCTGAACTATACCTTCTTCCACTTGGTCTACAATCACAGTCCCTCCAATTCGAGGCCGTGAATCTATCCCACCAACAACGGATAGAGCAGCTGCCACTGAGGCTTGAAGTCCTAACCAAACATCAGCTGAATCTTGCCCCATAAGTCTTTTTCCACATTTCTCCAACTAAAGCAAGGGAAAATTATTAATGAATATTATTCATTAAAAAACATACTATTTTCCTAACCACTAAATACTAATTTATGAAATTAAAAAGCCATATGAAGAAAATCCAACAGAATGAAATTTGCTAATTGATCAAATTTCAATTGTTTTCACTGCTTTTAAATAATATAAAATAAATATAGTTTAATAAAACTATTCAGAAGGAAAATATTTCATGAAGACATATGATCAACAGTCTGTACTCTTTTGGAGGGAAAACTTTATAAACTATAAGTAAATTTCTATGGTCAAGAAAAAAGCATAAAACCTATGAGTATATCTCACTGTTTAAATGAAAATAAAATTTCATGGAGTAGAAAATTTTTTGAGCAGAATTTTTTTATCTAGATTTTGCTGTATTACTATGAGACTGAAATTCAATCATTATTGACAGATGTATATAATTGACTTTTCAGTACTAAATAATAATTATTTATTTTGCCACAGACATTTACATGTATAGCAGTCATCAAATATAATTACATAACTAAATAACATCGTTTGAAAAATCATCGATGTTATAATACATTTTCTTAAAGAGAAAAATTTTTACACTTGATTTAAATTTTAACGATGTTGGAGAGCTTTTGTAAACTTTCGGATTCAAGGTCCGAAAACCTTGGATCTGTGAATGTACTGAATGCATACTTTTCAGAGCTTTGCGCTAACAGAAAGAGAGATAATAATTAGACATTTTGACAACCTTCAGGATGAATGTAACTATACCTGCATGTTTGATAGAAGTAGTGGTGCCAATGCTAGTTTGGATGAGAGCAATTGGTTGATTGGTTGGCGCCAGTGAGGATAATGTGTATGCAGCCACCTTATGAGGGATACAAGCTCTTCACAAACAGTGCTTGTATGAGATGCCGTCAAAGGCACTTTACTATCCTTAACTTCATCTGCATTTCCCAGGGAAGCTGAATGCAACAAAATAAAGTGAGCCAGTATAATCAGGCAAGAGAAAAACAACAGAATGACAATCTAAATATTATGCAACAAACTGAAAAGGATGCTGCAATTGCAAATAAACAGAAACTACAGAAGGAGCCCAAATACTCACTTTGGTTTGGAGGCAAAAGAGTAAGATCTGATGGACAAAGTAAAAGACGCCGTCCAAGAATTTGAAAAATAGATCTCAAAAGTCCCATTCGTGTCATTGTCTTTCCATTGTTAAGTTGTTTTTGCTTAGGTTTCCATTTGTCACTATCAGATTCAGAAGACTTTTTACAGTTTGCCTCAGTATCCTCCCCAATTACTTCTGCCTCATTCTCCTCTGTTCTTTCTTTGTCTTGAGCACTTTCATTAGCTTCTCTTTCTTCGGGGAGTCTCTCGCTAGATCTCATGTTCACATTCTGCTTCTCCCCTTTTTCATGGCTCTGTATTTCAAGCACAGTCACTTGGCTTTCATGTTCTTCATCTTCATTTTCATCCTCAACATCACATTCTTCCTCTTCTTCATCTTGCCAAGCAGGCAACACAGCACGCAGAAGCCTCAGGGACAAGATCTGAGAAAGGGGAAAGTTTCCTCAAGTGATGAGTATTTGGAATTCAAGAGAATTAGAGAATACAATAAGACCACACAGCTGTAAATAAATAACCTGATCTCAATTTTTCCTATATTATGAAATAAATACCAGAAATTTCTTCTTATAAAGATTAGCTGAAAAGTTTCATAATTGAATTAAAATATATAAATCAGAGATTACAATAGCACTTTTTCAATGAAGAAAATTAAACCTGATTTGAATTTGTCAAAATTTAACCATTATGAAATCATTAGCTCAATATCATTTTAAAAAACTGCATATTTTACATGTTTCAAAACAATGTTTCACATATTTCTTCAAACTTCTAGACTAAAAAAATAAAAAAAGGTTCCTAAGTTATCACACTTAGCAGGATAAATTACAGTAGAAGCCAATTATAACAAGAGCTGACAAAAATTGAAAAAGTACTTCTTATAAAGATAGTCATTATAGCCAATTTCTAATACTAAATGTCCATCCTCTGGAATCCAAGGGCAGTGAATGCAGCAGAATGGAAATGTAGGATTTTTAATTCTTACACAAATACTTCAGAATGCGTATGTTCATGTCAAAATATTATTTCATTTATTCATAAACCATGACCAAAGAGTGTATGTGCAGAGGGACAAGGGAGAGACTGAAACTCATGAGAAGTCAATTCAAAGCTCCCTGAAGCATTTTTGCCAAGAAAAGGTGAGGCAAGTTGTCCAAAACAAATGCATGAATTAGGTGATGATTATTTTTGCATCTTCTTCTGTTCTTTGGATAGATAACACAACTCAGATTACCCTTTACTGGTTGGACTCTGTCACTCATGTCAACTGATGATTCTGATATGAGCCTCATGTAATATAAATATAGAATTGTGGCACTTGTTATACCAATACTTCAGAAATCACCACTCTTTATAATAGATGTAACTCCCTATCCTTTTTGCTGTGAGATGGACAATGGCCAAAAAACATTGACACTTACTATGACAAAACTCTTGTTATATGCCATACTTGTTATAACGTACTTCTGCTGTATGAGTATAATCTTAACACAGCATATGCTATAAGAGATAGCTATAACTGAAGCATTACCTGTTTGGGAAGTGGTATCTCAGGAGCAACAAGCATATTGTTGATGTTTCCATCCTTAGCAGCATTACTCAAAGATCTCTTGGGCAAGGAAAGTAGTAGCTGCAACCATGGAGTGGTGGCTAGTGCTTGGCACATTGGCTTTGAAGATGCTAATGCCCTAATTAGCCCCAAAGTAGCCCACTCCTGACCACCCATCATAGCACCCACCATTCCTAACTTAACATCATTTGCTCCTCCCTTACTTGACGGAATATTCTTCTCTCCACATGCCTGAAATATAAAAATTAAATCAAAAGGCTTTCGTCAGAAATCTTCCAAGTTGGAAGAATAAATTGATAAAAGATATATTATGATAATACAAAGCAAAGAAGAACATTTCAAGCTATATGAATGAAGAGGAACAATCTTTCACCAAAGCTTGATCTGCATTGATATTCTGAACATTATTAAGCTTACCACTTTTATATGATCTCGAAGAAGTGCAGAAAGAGTAAATGTGGCTGTGCTCTGAATACGGTTTGCACGTAACCCGCAACATAAGGCAACTGAGCGGAGGAAGCGCATAGCTGCCTCTCGGAGAAGACGAGCTGGATGACCAGGATGCATACTTGTTTGAGTACCTAAAAAAGAAACAGTTAAGTAACTGATTATGAAGATGAGAGAAATTACATACACTCTATACAATAATTATAATGGTGCCATACATTCAAACACTTAAGACTATTAGTAAAAGATATTCAAAATCAAATAACCAATCAGTTACCTCAGAGTCAGTATCTAATATCATAATCTAGACTTTTAAGTTTGCTACTTACCTTCATAGTAAAAATCTATTGGAGTTAAAATTTCATCAAAATTACCTCAAAAAAAGAAATAATTGAATGACTGGTAATGATTTACCTACATTTTATTGTAAAATGCACCAATGCCATTGAGGTATAAACTGCAAAATGTTGATACTTTAAATTCAAAACAATGTAACAAATTTGCCTCTGTTTTCTGCTGATTAGAGAGAAATTCAGTCATGATCACACCCTTAAGATTACTGTTTTATGGTTATTACTATCATTTATTTTTAGTCAAAATTAAGTTATTAACCATACGGAGTTCCACAAAAGAATGGTAATTTTAGAATCAGGTTTGCCTTAGATTTGCACAAATATGTTACATGATCAAAAAAACATGCTGCATTTAAATCCATACTATTTGAATCTGAGCAATACATGTTACTACCATATTTTGCTTTACTATTACATTTGTCACATCAAAATCACTAATCACCTCTTTGCGCAGAGGGAGTTGTTCCAGGTATGGCAGTGTTGGCATCTCCAAATCCTAAAGTCATTCCATCTTCATCACAACACCAACCGCCTTCACCTTCTCCATCCTCAGAATCGCTTTCAGGATCACTTGGAGGAGGAGTTGGTGGGTGAGCTAAGCATAAATCAAATTTTCCTTCTTTGCCCATACGGTATGAATTTGTTGACCCATTGTCCCATTGCACTCGTATCCATCCATCTTCCCCAAGTTCACCTATTACACGCCCTTCACCAGGTGGAACCCCATCCTTCATAGAATAAAAATATCAACTTCAAAGTTAAGGATTAAAGATTAAGAAAATGTTTTCTACATTAAAATATCATTTCTTTCTCTTATTACCTTTTTAAAAAATTACTATGACAAACCTTTCAGTATTCACACCTATTTATAAAATGTGAGTGACTGGATATAATGGATTGTGCTCAATTTATAAACTGCTGATTGAAGTTAATTAACTGTTCAAAAATTTTATCTATTTTATTACAAGTACATGATGAAAGATAGTAATGCATAATTCAGCTGCTTTAAATACTACTATAATACTAATGTATAGCTTCATATCACAGATTAAGATAAGAATTCATCTCCTAAATAATTTAATTCTAATCGAACAAAAGACTACGATAACTAATAGACAAAATAAAAGTGTGAATGAACCTGAATTAATCAAAAAATGACTATTCTTCAAGGGAGTAAACAATAACTCTAAATAATCAGCTTTAATTTTTTTAACTCATAAGAATTCTTTTAGTGGAATAATCAGTGATGATTGCCAATGGCAGTAGGGAATTTTTCAAATTCAATAAATCACCTGATCACCCCACTTCCAATCTGCACCACGCACAACTCGAGTTCCAATCTTCATCAAAGCAGCCAATTCAGGACCAGTCATGGGAATGGGAGGTGGTTTGCTCTTTTGTACTGTGTCTTCAAAAATAGCATGAACTGCATCTCTTGCATTCTTTTCTGTGATCCCATGACGTGAAGGATCTGGACCTAAATTACAAACAAATGATTGACTCGCAAATTAGCAAGAAAAGCAGATTCCAGCTACTTAAGAACATCTAGTGATAAATAACACAGAGATTAAGAATAGTAAACCCACCTATCTGACGTAAGAGTGTTTGCACAAGTGCTAATGCTCCAGAGTTAACGATTAAGCTGACTTCATTTCCATGAAGATCATCAGTCAGCATTCCAAGGATATTAAGCAAAACTCTGAAAATAAATTAGTTATTATCAATCTCATATCACTCTTAAGTTTAATAAAATATTAAGATAATCTAATTAAATATTATGTAAATATTCTAAAAATAGTGGATTACAAGCTACTATAATAAATAAAAAAAAGCAAAATAGGTGAGACAACTATAAAATCTACAAATATAAAAAAGAGAACCTTATCTTCTGAAAGCATTCCATTTATCAATTCTTCAAAATGATCAGATTAAAATTAAATTAGATACATCTTGTATTCTGTCATCTATTTACTGTTCAATCTATTCATACATGGGGTTTACCTATATTTCCACTCTATATTTTAATTACATTGTGATTTAATTGACCAGTATCCATAAAATCAACAAGAAATTCATACTGATTTAGAAATTTTAGTATACTTATTTAAATGTAGCCAATTTATTTAAATCTTCTTTTTCATTTCAGTTTTATACAACATAGAATATATTCAGTAGGTATAACTTGACTTTAAAAAGGGCAGCCATTTATAACTAGAACAAAGCAACCTTCTTGGGAGTAGATATGTTTTTCACCAACTTTTTTTCTAATTTATATATATTCTTAGGTTAAGAAACAAGGGTTAGATTAAGGAATAACTGAAACATTTTTTTCCAGTTTAAATTATGAATATACCTAGCCCAAGGGAGTTTTCCAGGACACAGCCACCCTTGTGTTCCTTGATTCAGTCCTCCCTTGCTCCCAGCTGCCATGGTAGATGTTGCAGGAGCTGCACCTTCTTTTTCCCATGGAGGATGAAGCAAATATTCTCTCAAAGCATTCACTGCCCAAGACAATATCCCAGCTCGTGCAAGAAGAACTTCTGCTTTGTCATAAGGTGGTGCTGATTGAATCCCCTCATCCCAGGTGCCATTTTCAAATACCTTTGGTAGGGGAACAGAGCCACCACCACTCCACCATAACCATCTTTGGATAAAAAAGAAAAACAGAAACATCAGAAATGCAAAATGGTGAATGAAAGCAAGAAAGACCTTTGTGATGGAATCAAGGCTCTGAGAGTGTGAAGGAGAGAGAGTACTAAAATATTTTAAGATATGTAAGATGTTGATGCATAATGTCTCCCTGATGTTTTATATTTAATTAGATACATATGCAAGGGAATCCTGAGAGAATTAAGGATGAAGGTTGTGTATAGGTTATTGTAGATTGATGATGCAATCTTCATTAGGAAATTGCTTGTATTTCAAAAGGGTGCAAGGTGCAGTTGTGGAGAGGATTGGTCTTAGGATGTCTGTCTTCAACATGAAGGCTGGTTGGAATCTCATCCCCTCCAACATTAGATACAAAATGCATTGGAAAAGGGATCATGGTACTAGGCAAAATGAGGTCTGAACTAGAATGCAATAAGTAGACTAGGTCCATGTAAGTTCAGCATAATGACTGTATGAATATGTAATGCTTTTCAAAGTTTTTAAATAGGAATGCTCTGGGTGCCTTTAAATATATAACACTTACAACGACCAATCATGAGACAATAATAAATGAAAGACATACTTTCCTCTATCCTGTACCATAAGAAAAAGGATAAATGCCCCATTCATTGAATTATGGTAGCAAGAACCAGTAACCAGGAGCCAAACATTACTGAAATTAGTAGCTGTAAACAAAGAAAACAAACAAGTGAAGAAACTACAAACTTTAATTTGTACTTTACCACCAGGCCACCCGATGATGATGCTAGGCATCAAAACCTGGGTCATATAAGTAGATGTTTCTCTTGTGGTAAAGTATAAATTAAAGTGTGTTGTTTTTTCACTTGTTTGTTTTCTTTGATTACGGAATACCACCAAGTTAAGGATAGGATGGAATATTTGAATTTTGGGGAAATCAATGCCATTACCATATACTATAATGGAAAATACACTGAAAGTCATACAACACTTTTAAACACTGAGAGGTCAAGTTTTCAAGGAACAAATATACTATAACTGTCTGTGTTTGTCAATACTTAAAAAGGATAATAGTAAGATATGTGTCAGTATACATATACAAAATAAAGGTAAATTAACTTTATATGTAATGCATCTAACTTTCTGTTACTCCTACTGACAGTAATAAGCATTTATAATAGTTTTAATTGAGAGATGTAATAATTCATATCTGTGCAAATATTTCATTCCAACTAACCCTGAAGAAGGAGAACATGGTGAATTTCTTCCATGAAGAAGGCCAAGCCATCCATTCAGCAATGCATATTTAGTTGATGGTATCAAATGATCCCAACCAAGGAGTTCCAGCATCATCTTGCTTCCTTGCACTCTAATATGTGCTCTTTGAATCTGTACAAGAAGATATTCAAATTCAGTTAAAGAGATCTATGCTATCCCTTTGAATACAAAATCAAACAGCATGTATTACCTGACAATAAAGAGCCTTCCGTAAGGTATCAACATTAGTTCCCTCTTCATGAGTAACAAACTCCACAATTGAATTCGCTAGTGCTGAAAGCTCTGGTGATAATGAATCATTATCTTGTGTTTCAAAAACTTTTCTAGATTTCTTTGTTTCCTTACCCTCCTCTTTCTCTTCATGCTGATTCTCTGTAAAGTGCAGTAAATTCTATCATTAATGAACATTAAAGAAAGAGACTCATTGTTTTACTCATAAATATAGTTTCAGAATAATGACACACCTAAATTATAGACAATTACCATATTCATACTCATTACAATGCCTGATATTCAAAGGGAAGGAAAAATTAATTTGATAAATTTTGAAGTACTAGCACTGATTACTCGGCAGAAACATGAGTTTATAAGACAATTTCGAATGTAAAATCATAAAACAAGAAGTATTAAAACATATGATAAGTGTAAGTTTTGGCAACTCTTCATTTAAACTGGTAATGAATATAGTATTGGACATATAGTCTACATGTACATTTAGTCTATGAGTTACATAGCTGACTCCAACACAGCTTCAAATTGTGAGATTGACTGCAGTTATTCTAACATAACTTCTTCACTCCTTTTCATTTGCCTTACTTTAAAACTGCATACTTAAATAATTTGGTACAGTCATTCAAAACTTTTTAGAAATAACTTTGCAAACTACTGAGTAATGGAGAAAAGAACAAGAAGACCATACCTGCTGCTGGATCCTGGAACTTTTTCCATGAAGTGACGGGTGACACAGCAATGGATGTGCCACCTGTTTTGGCAGTAGGAGTCTCTTCCAACTCATCATTTAAAGGCTCAACAATTGGAATGACTAGTTTCTCATCATCTATTGATTTGTCTGCCTCATTGTCCTCTTCTCTATGTTTATCTTCCTCTACCATTTCACCAATTTGTCTGTCCTTATCAGACTGTCTGACAATACCACTTATATCTTTCTTCCCCTCATCCATTGAAAGTCTCAGACTCTCTGTTGGACTTTCTGGTCTCAGTTCATGATCTTCAACATCTGACTTACCAGCAACTCCAACCACTACACCACTAGATACCTTGCACTGGGCCTCGGCGACTAGAAGGGCATCTTGGCTCTATATGTTGGAAAAGGATCAGGTAAAGTACAGTTCATTCATGATATAAATACTGTCTCCTTCAAAGTAATGATGAAGAAACAAATATTTTAAAACTCAAAGTTGGCATTTTATAATCATTGTGGGATATTACCAAAGGACTTTAGTATAGTATTTACCTGAATGCTAGCATTGAGAATATCCTCTGGTTTAGTTGGAATGTGACAACATGGAGGTGATGAGCAACCACAAGCACAGAATGATGGAGAAGTTGCATTGAGGTTGGTAGGCTTAGATGACTGCAGATGGTGGTTGCTATGGCTATGAAGGCAGTGCTGCATAGGTTTGAGTTGATGGTGGGCATTGGCATGTATATCAGAGAGCAATGATTTTGTTGTGCGTCTCCAACGAGGTTCAGTATACAAAAGATTCAATTTATTGAGAGCTTTTACTTCTGGGCTGGTGGCTGGGCGGACTTCATTCAGTAAAAACCTATGGAAAATTCAAACATTTTTAATATCTTCCATGTTACCATTAAGCTTTGGAAAATTATCTCTTTATCATTCTACAATGACATATCATTTTCTTGCTTTATTCACAAACTCACATGTCAATGAGAACAATATCAATTGTTGAAATAAAGTAATACTTGATTTGGAGCAAAACCTGGCATACATTTTCTATGTTAACTTTACCAATTATCTTCATCAATATAAGTTTCAGGAAATCTCAGCCAATAAGATTATTTTGAAGAAAACAGAAGATAAGTACCTGCATTTATCATGAATAGGCATGCAAACTTCCTTATATGATCTTCCTTGTTCTTGACGAGCACGTATAAGGTTCCACTTTGCTTGATGTACCATTCGAACAAGCTCTGCCAATCCTTTTGTTAATTTCACATCCTCTTGATCATTTCCACTTTCTTGCAAGGTTAGTTCTAATTTATGATAAAATTGTTGTAAATCACATGAATCAAAAGCATGTGCTTAGATTACTACAACTTAATTAAAAAATAAGCAGCATTTAACTTTCACAATTAGGAACTTTATCTAATTTGTGAAGAAATATTTTGATAAGAGTTCCCATTATCATAACTTAATGTTACCTTTTTGAACAAGAGCCAAAGCTTGAGAAGCTAACCCAGTATGCCATAAAAGTGCAGCCAAGAGTAATCGGCCAGCTTCTTCAAGAGGATGATCTGAAGAGAATTCTGCATGGGTTAAAAGATGAGTCGAACGACAATGGCGTTCAACCAGCTTCATTAAAGCTTGTATTGGAGGATCCTGTTCAAGTAAACAAAACAGCTACATTACTAATCTTGGTCATGTCATGATATTTGTATTCCTCTCTTTTTATTTCTATTCAACTAAGTTATTAAAATGGATACAGTTAGAGCAAACCAACTTGGAAATTAATAAAATTCAATGCTCTGCATATAATAGCATTCTTTTCCTGTATTTATTTATCTCCTGCTCAATCCTAGACAAGTCAAAGATAAGTTGAGAATCAACAGGTACTTCAGCTAGTTATACATAATGCTTTGTGATGCTTTTAATGTTGAGAAATCTAATGCAATCTATAATGAGTTAAATTTCATGTTCCTATAATGTTTAAATTAACTAATTCTAATGCAGTATTTCCCACAAATAAATAAAAAATTAATGAAGAAATGTGCAGTAAACAATAATTTAGTGAATTTATACTTACATTTAGTCTTCCATCAGCCAAAGTTTGCAAAAATTCTAAAATATCCTCTTTTATTAAAGGCTCTTCCTTCCCCAATTTTCCAATCAGAGAACTATGGAGGCTTGATGGCTTCCCTTGGCCTTTGGGTGCATTGGAGTCTTCTTGGAATGGAATGGCTTTTAAGTCTCCTGAAAAAAATGAAACAGCTTGGGATCACTTTCATAATTCAATAATTTCTTAAATTTCCAAGATCTAACCCTCCGTTTCAAAACCAAAATATTTTATGAAGCATTGATGAGGAATCCATTTATACAAAAGCACTATCTTTACCATCTTTAATCACCAACACTCACATAAGCTCATCTCTTTCCTTAGCCTAATTGACGTATAGCTTAATATACCTCATGTCACCTGATGTCACCAGACGAGCGGGGGTTTAAAATTTTAGTTTGTTCAAAAAAGAAGCTAATAAACTTTAGTGATTGCTGCCAATTGTTCCAAAACCACAATTAGTTCACCAAGAACAAGGAATTCTTGCAACTGGGAGTATAAAAATAATGCAGCATGTAACCCAAGCCCGCTTGGACTTGGCCATTTAGATGTGGCCCGATTGTATCTAGCTGCTGCTTCTAAATGGGTAAATTATATAAGGGGGACTTTCAAAGGAAAATTTGCCACACTCCCCTAATGATTCATTCAATTTCCAAAACTCAAGATGAATCATGCCATAATTATTTCATGTCCTCGTCAAAGCCATTCAAAATTACAGAAAAATAATAGCTACCTGTAGGAGTAGTTCCAGGATTAGGGGTTCCTCCAACAGAGGCAGATCCCCCGACCCTCACTGCAGGGGCTATGCTAGCTGCGGCCTCTCCTTTATCTTCAGTGAAGGGATCTGGTGGTTTGGGAGCATGCAGTCCCCCATGTAAGAATGGTGCACCTAACCACTGTCCTGACACACTCTCCTGTTCCACAATCTGTTTTGGTTGTCCTTTTGAAAGCATCCTTGCATGTAGCCCCAACAAAAATGCTAGTCCTCTCTCAGTGTCAACCAAGGGTGAAGAAGCCGAATTCACATTCACCTCCTGAAAGGATTAAAGACGATCAGTGTGGCTCATACTCTTATTTATAACTCATACACAGCAGAAATCTTGGTTTAATTATTTAGTATAATTATTTGACTGTCATCGGGTACAAGGTAATTTTAAACTAAAAACTAAATTTTGATTCCAGGGGAATTTTAAAATATTCTCAATTCTAAACAGCTCAACAAGACAAAAGTATATGAAAAATCACAAATTCATCATATCAACAATATAGATAAATCTGGTTACATAAACATCTAAACAGAAGTAATAATGCAACTTACTTTCAATGTTTTTAACAGAAAAATTACTAACCTAATAGAAACAATTTTTTATTAGTTATTATTGTTATATTGTTCATAAATCAATTTAGAAAAATTTCCCATCAGAATTAAGACAGGATGATAGAAATTGAAAATGATGAGAAGATTAAAACATTACCTGTTGTATCTCTTCCTGCTCTGGGTCTACATAATGGCCAACAAGGAATGCCTGCATGGTGTCTCTTGCCTCTGCAGAATGTCCAGCAGACTCAAAAGCACGTGTAGCATCACGGCCAGCATAACGTTGAAGCAATTCACTGCCACAAGGAGCTTCACTCCTGAAATTAATATAGCAGCAAAAATCATCAAATTAAACACATAAGGAATAATACTTATAAGTATATGAATTCTAATAATACGCAAAAGAAATTATACTTAAAAATAATTCCAAAAATAAGTTTTTAGTCTTTCACAGTATTTCTTTTTCCTTGACATTTGCATAGAAAACTGAAGCTAATTCCTTCATTGATATCTTTCATGAGAAATGAGAATTCATAGTGAGAAAGCTCTTCAAGAACTATTTCCTCATGAAAGATAATTTTGAAGATATCGATGAGACAGTGGCATGCATACTGAGGGAGTGCTAGTCTTTTGATTTACAGCGAAATGTTTTGAGTAAATACATATTAATTTTGACACTGACCTAAAATCTTGTACATCATATACTTTTCCATCAATCAGAAGCCACAATCCTCCATCTCTATTATGGTTCTCCAGGTCTGCTTTCCTAACCATTGGAAGTTCTTCTCCAGTTTTAAGGGTTGCTGATGGGCATTTGGGAGCCACTGAAAAGAATATTACATGTGACATAAAAAAAAATCGAGCTCAAAAAAGTTGGTCAATATTTATAAGCATTTATTGATTTACAAATGGGGATTATATTCCTTTCCAAATGCAAAGCTGCCTGATAAATAATTAGGGTAGAAACTCAAGGTTATACTGGTTGTAATGAACTTCCTTTTTCAGTATGGGATTTTGAAAACCATTGCAAAACTTCTGCAGAAAGAGTATCCACAAGTATATATTTTCCTACTATTCTATTACTATTTTCATGGTGTGAAATTGAGAGCTGAGTTCCTCCAAACATTACTGTGCATCAGAATTGGAGGTGCTGAGGACTGCAAAAAGGTCATCAAAGACATGTTATGAAATCCATATTTTAGACAAGTATAGGAAAGTGTTTTTGCAATGTTTAAAAAACTGAGACATAAAGAGCAGTGCAGTTAAAAGGAAAATAGGGAACATAATTACCCATCATGGTCCCTTATTCAGCTTTTAAAATTTATTATTAATCTGGTAAAGTTATTCCTCATGCAAAGTTTTGTTACCATTATGAATTCTAATACCAAGTTTCTCATAACATGCTGCTTTCAAGCCAGTTCTTTAATATACAGAGCATTCATAATTGTATGCTTGGAAATGATGATAAAACATCAAAGGAAACTAAGATTTTGGTGTCAGAAATATGGATGTTTTTACTTTCTGAAATAAACTAATGAGCTTCTTATGGAGGTTTCACTAGGTTGGGCAAATTTCAGGTGTAACTACTTCGTAATTTTGCATATCAGTGCATTGATTGTGGCAATGACAGGATGCTTAGGTATGTATTTTCAGAAGGTGATGAGGAAGAGAGTAGGAATGAATAACTTTATCCAAGGGTTTTAATGAAACGTTGAAATGAATGGGTATTGATGTAGTTGGAGCTTAATGTAGAAAAACTTTCAGCGATACAAATTATTGGAAGAAACTATTTGGAGAATAATTATTGTACAACTTGTGAGAACTTACCACCAGTAGAATTGCTGAAACACATGTAAGGTTTATAGTACATATCAAGTACATGAGAACAAGCAGACTCGAGTAATTTATGATTTCCAAGATTAACCTCCTTATAATTATCAAATCTCTAGAAAGGTTTAGGTAGTAACAGAATTAAAACCTACCAACAATACCAGGCCAAGCCATGTCTTGACAGTCTTCTCGTAGAACACCTGGAGCCAAGCGATTGAATCTATCCAGAGCATCCAAAAGAGAAGCTAGAGAAGGCAGCCATGTTGAGCGCAGGTGAAGCAAGAGTAAGGGTGATAGAGGGGGCATAGGTTGGATCCCTCTGTCAGAGGCTACAACAGCAACACCACCAGCTTTTAGTCCAAGTCCTTGAGTACCAACCAGCACTAAACATAGAACCAACTCTGGTAGAAGAACACCTGTAGAGAGAGAGAAATCAAAAGGGTTAAATCAAACCAATTCTAAAATCAAGAATACAGTTGATAAAGTAAAGTCAGTCATCAACTTAACATAAAATAGAGAAACTTTTCAACTATTACTGTTTCCTGGAAGCAGTATGAAGTGCAATCACATTCATTTACATAAGAAAAACAATTATATAGGACAAAAAATGGAAATAATATGAGAGCTTGAGAGCTTTCTTAAGCACAAGAAGTAGCTATGACAAATTCAAGGAAGATTTATTTTGCAATAACAATTAATTTACATTTAAATCCAGTTTCTCTATCATAATGATATCAGTCAAAATATTACACAAAATATATAAAATTTCCTAACTCTCATCATCAGTTTTTTCAAATAGCATCTCCATCCTCATACCTTTTGTTCTCATCAATCATTCCTATTTTCTGTTATACCTTTTAAAATTCTTTGCAGTACCTGATAATGTTATCATTCAAAACCATTTGCAAAACTAGATCTGTGGAAAAATTCTAACATTTTTTATCCTTGATAATAATCTTCCAATTAAATACAATTGAAGAATATAGTGGTTTCATTCTTAAAGCTGCTGTAAATTTTAGCAATAGACTATATTTTATCAGTGCAAATTGTATTTTCTCTCAATATCCCCAAAGCATTTACTTAAGGTATTCATACATTATTTCCTATATTTCAATCAATCATTACCATTTAACTGGTTGTGAGAGACTAACTTTCTGTAGGTGAGCAGGTCAATTAAAAATTAGATTAACTCTATAACCAGAATAATTTTTATTTATTATTGCAGGGAAAATTACTCTTAAAAAATTATTCAATACTTTCATTACTTTATGGTATAATCTCTCTGGTTTATTCTCTTTTAATTACATTTTTATAATTACTGATGGAATTTATTTTGAATGTTCTGAATTTTAAATTTTCAAAACATGAGTATGTTTAATAGAGGAATTAGAGAATTATTCTACTACAGGTCTTAAATTTGAGACTTTAAAGGGACCCTCTGCAACAATTTCTAAATTGATACAGTGACATCTCAGCTAAAAATAGTGATTAATCACCCAAAGATTCATTTCATCATATTCTGCACTTGGCTAACAAATTTGGAGGTAATCAAATGATTTAGTGGATGAATAAGCAAGACTATGCTAGTGATACCAAAGAAAAATGTATCATTTGTATGTGCACAATAACATAATGGAAAATATCCTCCAAAGTGAGTTCAGTTTCACCTTTATATGAGCATAGAAGAAATCCACTCATTTTCCTCTTAGACTTTGTATGGGGAAGATGAGTTGTTAAAGAAGAGAATGTCGATTGAGCCGTACTAGAAGTTAGTGAAATAACTCTGTTTCTGAGATATTATAAGCAATATTAAAAGATGAGAAAATTTTCCAGTCACAACATTAATATCATGCTCAGAAAGAGTTTGATCTGTTATCTATTAAATGTCCTTTTATAACTTACCAACCACATCTGATTCAAGTATGGATTTAACAGAAGAAAAATGTCTTTGCGATGCAGATGCAGCTCTGGAGGCAATATGTAGAGTATCTTTAACATGAAGGCAAACCAAGTGAACATATTTTCCAAGGAGTGACTCAGCACCTAAAGCATCTTGTTGCAATTCTGAAAAGCAGGATGTTATCACAAAATTTACTGATAGGGAAATGAAAATGGTTATTTATAATTTAAATAATCAATAAGATTTAAATTCTACTGATTAAAATATGAAAATAAAAGGTGAAATTGGAATAAAACTGATCACACTAACAAAAATTCAGGTTTACAGAAAAATAACTTAGAAAAAATATGCTCTCATAGATTTCGTTACAAATTCACAATGACCAAATAAGAGTGCATGATCAACTTCTGAGACTCATTTAATATAGAAATGTAATTTTAATGAGTAGAAAATTTGTAAAATTGTAATCCCTTTACAATAAATTGATACAGTACCATAACTTAATAGTACTTGTAATTCTACTAGCTTCATTCAGTCTAAAATTTGCGAGTAGAGAATCCACATAATATAACCATTAGAAAAAAATAACCCTGTCACTGGTAATAATACTGAAATGGAGACAAAATAGGAAAACATCATGAGGTTTATTTTGAGGTGGTATTTTAAATTTTTCAGCAAAGTGAGAATGCAAATATTTTTCATTTTAAGAGAAAATTTGTTTTCATAACTTTTCTAAGTGAAAATATTTTTACTATGGAATATCAAAATGCACTCAATGTTATTAATGATATTTTTCATAAAAGGAGTATAGATCTAAAAACCTTATCACTTTCTTGGTTTGGACAAGAGGTGAAGAATCTGAGCAAATCAGGCCACATTTGACCTTTTAGCTTTTTAGTTGTTTCTTGGAACAAATTCTTATCTTTAAACAATTTTGTTTCTCATTCTTAGAAATGATGCAAAGTGAAAATAAAATGGAAAATGTTGTCTTTTAGTTCACCCAGTAGATTAATTCCTCCTGTTCCTGCATATACAACTTTGATAATAAACCATCAAAATATTGGCATCATAGAATTCAGTTGCAGCCTGATACTTTCATATGCTGCATTTCTTGTATGAGAGATTAATTACAGCTTTATAGAGAAAAAAGTTTCTCCACCTCTTGTCTAGACAAATGATACTGAAAAACAGTACGTTGACATCAAATGTCAACTATATCATTATTCAAACTTAAAAGGTGTTAATTATTCACCCAAAAAATAAATATCTAATGGAAGTAAAAGACACTTGAGGACACTGAGGTCTAATGATATTGGAGTGTAAAGCTGAATGTTATTAAATAAAAAGAGATTCTTTAATTATACATGAATGGCTGTCAGAAAACTGCAATAATCCACAGGGAACCTTACCATTATCAAATGCACACTGTAATGATTCTCCAAATTGGAGCTCTTATCTGTTAGATACTAGAACTGAGACAATGTCACAGCTTGAAGTTTCTCATTTTAATACACCAATTATAACCACAAAATTATTAAATACATACAAATTTATTTGCACAAAGCAATGATGGCAAAAGAAAGTGAGTATTATTTTTTACTGAATTTAATTACAAATAATGGTAATATAATGTATAGAGTAAGACAACATGATATTTTATAAAAATTTACCTTCTTTTTATTCTGTGAATAATTATAATTATACTGTATCACTGAAATGACCTAGAGCTAAATTATTATCATTGTATAAAAGATAAAAATAATACCTTGGTGACTTCTATTCCTGAATTTTTCTTTAGAGTTGCCAACTGATTTGCTTAGGGCTACATCTACGTGACATGCTCTCACTTGCTGGGCCTGATACAAATGAGCAACAAGAAGTCTCTGGAAACGAAGCAAAAGGCTAAGACTAGGTGATGACAGTTCTTTTCTTTCCCTGCCAGTAGAGGTTTTCCCACCATCTGACCCAGTTTCTTTAGTTTCTGATGATGGACTTCCTTGCCTACTTGACATCCCTCTGCACCTGCTACCATCTTGAGCATTAGCACTGTCTCCATCTCTAACATTGCCTTCTCTTGCCAAAGCCCACAAATGGGACTGTGTGAGTGATGAAACACTTCTGAAATTCCAAATGTTACAATTACTTATTGTATTCTAGCAAGAAATTAATGATTTTATAAATGCAATTAGTGTAAGCACTGAGCTGAACTTTATTCCATTATTAAACAGAATAGAAAAAATAAAGCAACAAACTGAAAGGAGAAAAATCCTTTCCATGCTTCATGTAAAATTTTTTATTGAAACTTAACTGGATAAATAGGAGCTAATTCATTTCCCTTACTTTCCATATTTTGTTCCAGTATTTTAAATGAAACCTGCACTTTAAAAGCTAGATAAATATTATCAAGAATTAAGAAATGCTGATAAATACAGTAATGCTAATTCCAGCAAAATGTGGCTGAACTTGTCTCCGTTTAAATTAAATGAAAAACAAGACTTAATTAATTCCACTGATAATTATTTTCCACTGATAAATTCCACTAATCAATATCAGTGGAAATACAAAAGTCTTGTTTTTCATTTCATTTAAGCAGTAAACATACTTGTTTGAAAAACAATTAATTGAAAATTATCTCTTATCCTAAAAATATCCTAAAAAAAATGACTGCTGAATTTATACGATAATGTGAGTAGCAAAAGTTAAAGGAAGTGAATTAAATAACATAGACTTGATAAAAAATCAAATTTAATTCTGTAACACTAACCTCAAGAGCTGCTTTACTAGATGTAGTAATGGGATGGAACTGCTATTTTCACATCTACCCCATGAAGTATCAACATTTGCTCCTTCCGAATGACTTTCTTCCTCCCCTCTTTTGTTGTTTGAGCTGCTGTTCCCTCGAGACCTTTCCTCCCTCAATTTCTTTGCTTCTGCTTCCTGCAATGCTTGTTCAGAGAGGAGAGAATGGCTTCCACTTCGGTCCAAGTTTTCACTGCCAACACCAGTGTCTTCCACTTCTCCACTCTGCCTGCAGGATGAGTTCCGTGGCAGCATTGCTCCTTTCCAAGCCCACACCTCCACTTCTCCACTATTTATCTTTTCACCAAGCTCCTCCACTTCTTGGACTTCAACTAAGATTTAAAGCATAATAAGCTGATTTTCTCATGTTTCTTTGATACATTCAAAGCGCTTTGATACATTCAAAAAAATAATCATCTGATTTTAAAAGGCTTTATATGGTTTTAATTACTGAGCCTGGAAAACTTGGAATTGCTATTAAAATACACAGACAAATTTTTACATAAAAATACTTCGAATGTTTATGATTGCTCAGCAATCCATAATTAATAATCTAATAGCATTACTATAACAGAATGGCATGAATAATGAAATAAAACAGATATATTTAAATTGTCAATAAAAGAGAATTCTAAACTCTAGCATTAATAACAGTCACACTTAATTCAGTCAACTGACAAAGTGAAGGGCAAATTTTTGCATTATTGAGATGTATTTTATTAAAATATCTAATAAAAAATGTTTGAAGGACTGTCGAATCAACTAACTAAATACAGATTAAAGAGGTGAATAATTCAGATATTCATCACCATTTAACAATCACTGAAATCAGTTCTAATTAACACATAGCTACTAATAGAAGTGTTCTCCAAAGTAACAAATGGTTTATCATAGAATGACATATTTTAGTATGAGATCAATTTTGAAATGATAGTTTAAGGTAAAGAAAATAAATTTTTATGTTAAATTAATTGATAACATTAAATAAACTGAATTTGAACATCTTAAAACACAGCTATCAATTTAAAGTTTGCAATAAGTTTAAATTTAGGTAAAAGGATTAGAAATAAATAAATATTACCTGATATAGCAGCTTTAAGAGCCATTTCTAAACCTCCATCAGCCATTAAACTTGAGACAAGAAGGTCAGTCATAAAACATAGGCCAGGGCTTATGTTAGATTGGTCACACCCAGCTGCAAAATATATTCTTAATGAAATACAGCAATTTATAGAATAGCATTAAAAAGTACTTATGAATTATTTATGATTTTTGCAAACTATATTAAGAAAATAGGATTGCTACAAATTAAAATCAGCAACCACAACTAATTATCCCCATAAAATAGTCAGCTAAAAAAATCAACATATCATCATGCTTTCATCATCCTAATGCATTGCATTCCACATAAATGAATGCATATGCACACTACATTACTAAGAGAGATAGAATTGCAGCAAAAAATTTAAAGGTAAAATCAATGCAAAACTCCCATTGTGGTATGAAGCATTTTAAAAATTTTCTGCTATATGAGTTTGCTTAAATTTAGAAGAGTTCAATACAGAACTACTGATGCTTGCAAATTGAACAAGGCATCACAAATTTTATTTTTTGAATTCTCACTAAAGATAGAATCAGTATTATAATAATCATAAATTGAATATTTCCCTTAATAGTACTGATCTCACCTGTAAGAGCTAAAAGTGAAGAGAGCTTATGAGCTCTCTCTTCTGCAGTAGGTAGCAAAATACTCCAACCAGTCTGCAAAGTAGCCTGGGCAGCCAACTGAACTTTTCCAATCCCGAAAGCCTTCCCATTAACAAAAGTATCATCTGTTGGTGTCAATCCTGCACCACTCCCTCCAACAGCCAGATCCATAACACGCTGCCTTAAGGATGATAAAATCTGAGATCCTGGACCAAGCCCAACTGATGATGCATCTCCATTTACTATTATAGCATGCAGCTGAAAGAAAAACAAATAAAATTTGATTCAAATTTTTAAGGAAACTCAATTCTATAAAAGAATGCTCATCTCTTTGAAGGGGTTATTGATTCTCATTTTTTTAAATCATGATTAAAATATGTACTTTAGTGTTACAGTTACATAGCAGAGACTCTACGTAGGCTCAAAACTAATAACTATTCACAAACCAAATTACAAAGATATGACTTACTTGAAGGCGCAGTAGGTTAAGACTAGCCACAGCCAAACATTCCTTATCTTGAGGTGGAGGGGGCCAATTAATATTCGGTCCAAGGCCTTCACAAGCCCTTGCTAATAATTGATCTAAAAATATGAAGGTGCGTTCAGTAGTGATATCCAAAACAAAAGGTATCCTCAGAGGATTTATATTTATACTCTCTTTACACATTCCACTAGGTTCATAGTTGATCAAGCCAGGTGATGACTTCCCTGGTTCACCAACCACACTCCATGTGAAACTCTGAAAAAATAATAGCTTGAATCAAAACTTGCTTCCAATAATTGTTAAGTTGCAATTAAGGAAGAGTTAAGGAAAATTAATGAGAAAATTAGCTTTTCATGGAAATATATCATATTGAAAAGATTCTCATTTACTATACATTTACTGAAACAGGACTTCGATATACAAAAGGAACAAGACATTAAGAAAAGATTCAGGAAGGTAATGATCACAATTTTTAAAGCAGATAATAAACAACGTGGAATGCTAGAATTATGAGGAGATGAAGGAAGGAAATGTGAAGAACAAAAGAAGAAAACCGCCACCAATCAATATTTCTATAAATTGCTTGAGAGGAATTAGCATTGGCAAGCAGTAATTTCAAAGAAAACATTAAAAACTGCTATGTAGATAAGGCCAAGTTTCACTTTTAGAAATACTAACGATTTTTTATACACCCAAAAACTCCAACTTTCCATAATTCATCTCAGGAGTTGAATCCAATAAGGTAGATGTACTTGTATGAAACTCAACAATTCCAATGGAATCAGCACAAGTTGTAATCTTTCTACAAATTTTCTCTGATTGATGGATTTTGACAAGTCCTACTGATGGAAATCAGCTGCCAAAAAGGCAATCCAAACAATATTTATGAAAATAACTGATTATAATCTTAACATCAACTTTTCGCTTTTTCACTATCAAAATCCCTTCCAAAATCATTTTCAATAGCTTGCCTAGCTAAACAATCATTTTTCTCTCTCTTCATTTTCCTATTTCTTTTGAAATGCTTAAAGTACTTAAAAAATTTCTCTAGCATAATTAAAGCATTATAATGATATATAATTTTGGGAACCTTTCTCTTCATTTGGTAGAATTCTCCATTGAAAATCACCAAAGAAACCTTTCAAGAATCAATAAAGGAAGCAAACCAAGAGTTTTACCTGAGTTGGCCCACAGGCAACTCCAGCCATGACCTTCCCTTTCAGACTAGCCATTAATGTTGGCTCCATAATGGATGATGAGGAAGCACTTGGCATTCCAGATGCTGTGGTGCCTCCTCCTTGACCCCTAGCAGCTGAACCATCACCTGCATCACCACCTGCACTAGGGGCACCATTAGCCCCTGATGCACCAGTAACATTATCAGGGCCAGGCAATCCTCCAGCCTGACCATGATCATTTCTACCCCACCCGTAAACCTCACCATCTTCTGTTAAGGCCAAGACATGAGCTGAACCTACAGCAACCGATTTTACATTTTTCCCTAAATGAAAAATTGTTGCCAGAAATTATTCCAATAAGAAAAATGATATAATAATTTAAAAGAAATACTAGAGATGTGTGAAAGTTTCAATACAATTATTTTGCTTAAGAATCAATAAGAGCTACACTAATACCCAATGCATTATATCATAATTCAAAATGCATTCACATGAGAGAGTAACTCTAATATCATATTAATACACAAGAATATTTGATACAAAAGTACAAGTGAAAATGCAGAATATCATCATCACATATATTGAGAGAAAATAGGCCTCATTTGAAAATAACACATACTAGAGCAACAGAAATTTCTTTTGTATTAAATTATTATCATAAAACATTACTCCTAAGAGTTACATTATGAGTGGAAAAAAATAAGATAAAATATTTTTGAAATTAAGGTAAAACTGTTTGAAAGAAACTCTCTTAATTAATCTATTATACTAAAAGTTCTTCGTTCTTTACATTTTTTTAGATTGCTAAATCATTATTGGAAAGCTACAACTAAAAATTTAGAGTGAATTTGATTTACATCTTGAAATAATAGCAAAACATCTTACCTAATAATCCTTCAACAAGCTTAGGATAGCGAACATGATCTTCAGAGGGTCCATGTCCCAACCTGTGAGAATCTCCCTTACCCCAAGTATACACAGCCCCAGATTTGGTAATAGCAACACTGAATTGTGCTCCACAATAGATTCTGGTTACATTCAGCCCTCCTAGACGATCCACAGGACGGGGAGTTTTTGAACCATCACTCCCTCCTCGACCTAAATTATCACATAAAGAATAGTTTCTCATTTTCATTATAGGAATAATGAATAAGGGTAAAAATCAAAACTAAAATCTATGAAAGTAATTTCAGATCTATTTGTTTGTGAAATTAACCAGAAATATAGTCTTAATGTTTAGAAAATAGGCAAATATAGAAGTTACTTACCAAGCTTTCCATAATCACCATCTCCCCATGAAAATACCATTCCTGTTTCCGTAAGAGCTAGAGTTTGAGCATCACCACTTCCACAAGCAGCATCTACTACACGATGATCTAGAAAGATTAGACATTTATGATGCCCTCATGTTCATTCATTCATGTCCTTCAAAAGTTAACAAAATTATTTTGATTTATAGAGTTTAATTTATAAGTTAGGGATGTAACCAAAGAGGCACATGAAAACTTTTTTGGTATATGAGACTCCAAAGGAGCTAATCATTTTCTTTTGAAGAATTTAATTAAGCTTTCTAGTGTGAGTCATGAATTACTGAAGTTAATTATTAATTAATTTTGTCTATAATAATATTTGAAACTCATTGTTTGCAAAATACATATGACAGATAAGATCTTACTCTATGGTTTGACATCATATTAAGCAAGATGTCTTTCATATTTCATTGCACTCTTCAAACAAAACGTTCACAATCCTAATTCTAAGCAAACAGTAACAAAATTGTTGCCAAATATGAAGGCCACTTTCTCAAACTTCAAAACAGTGACTGAAAGCAAGAAAAGGGATAGATAAGGTATTAATCTGACCACAAAAAAGTTTTATACATTGAAATACTTCTAATGGTCTTACATATTTATCAAATTTAATAAATCTTATAGAAATTAAATATAGTATAATCTAAGTGATAACCTATGTTTATGGACCTTTAAGTGCAGCAACCAATTTTGGAACATAATGGTCTTCACTGGTTCCATGGCCAAGCCGTCCATAGTTTCCTCTTCCCCAAGTGTACATTTCTCCACTAGCAGTAACTGCAGCACTGATGAAAAGAATCTTATGAGAATAAAAATCTCAATCTGAAAAATACTACTAATTCATGAATTGAGAGGCCTTAACAGAAGTTATTCCAAATTGATTATGTTCACATTTAGTTATTAACATAAAAATCTACAAAATAACATAGCTTCACTAAAAGCATATTTGTAAATAAATATTGATTAACTCACATTGAATTAAGGTATGTTAAAGCTAAAATAAATCAGTATTTGATTAGAGTTTAAATTTGGTTGTATTGGTTTTGAACTTGGGCAAAAATAAGTCATCATTATTCCAAACCTGCAATTCCAGGAGTTTAACAATTAAAAGATGTAATATTCAACAGTTATAGAACTTCTTACTGATGCAAAGTAAAAATGATACAGAATTGAATTGGCTACAATATTATCAATAAATGGTATCAAACAAAAAGAAATATTCAGTAGTGTTGTTGAGTTAAGTTTACACTGTAACATATACAATAAAATTAATGAAGTAGTTATTACAACTTGTCATAGAGTAAGAAAGTTTTTTTTTATCTTGGAATGTAAATAATATAATCAACAGCCAATTTTCTCAGGAAGTACTTAGTAAATTGGTGTGTATCCCTGATTGGTCCAGCAGTGCTAAAATGTAAGGATAATGATTATAAGGTAATATAAACTAATGAAGTAAACGAGGACTTCATGCCTACCTGTATGTGCTTCCACAAGTCACATGAATAACATTACATCCAGAGAGTGCTTTAATGACTGTAGGTTTGTCCCTAGGGGCAGTGTCTCCATGGCCTAATCTCCCACCATCCCCACTTCCCCATGACAGCACTTCATAGCCTCCTGCCTCTCCCGCTGCCTCCACATCCTTCCCTGGAATACCTCCAGCATCCACTTCCACTGCTGCTCCATATGATGATGAGGAGGAAGCAGCAGAGGAAAGACCATGAGAAGAGGCACCATGGGTGACAGAAGGACAGAGTGGAGTGGCCAGCGCAAGGAAATGTTTTCCATCTGGATGGGCAGCAATGTGAACAACTTCCCTTCCTTCCAATCCTTCCACTAATTGAGGACACTGAATGGAAAATATCAGATTCATCATTAATTGGGATTCTGAAAAATTTATAAATGGATGGTAACAATAGTGAAACTCTTCACAATCTACTCTTCAATCACTAAACCAAATTTCATTCTTTACCGTTAATTTTTATTTATATTTTTCAAAGCAGGAAAATGCTCCCAATCGGAAGATGGACCAACTGGCAGTGATTAAAACTAAATTTCCCAGAGAGGATGAAGAAAGTTTCATTTTTTGAGAGTGAAATCCTGAAAACTTTCATTAAATTTTCCATCTTAATACTTTGTAATTATTTGGGAACTATTTGGGAAAAAAATATCCAAAGTAAAATCAAAAGTGAAGAGAATCTTTATAAAAAGACAAGATGCTGACAAATAACACAAAATTTTACAACACTTCCATAGTGACTAAGGCAGTTAAGAAAAGTGGTGACTAATCAAAACTGAGAATCAAAAATATCGGAACGGTTTTAGTTATCAGAATCATAGAATTTTTAATCTAATTTCCAATTTTAATGACTCTTCTCTGGAATTTTCTGTTTCAATTCGATCTTCCACTTCTGATACTAATGATAAATAAACTGATATTTACTAATTGAACTTGAAGTAAAGCTAAAATCTATAAATCTTTATAATGCCTAAATATGATATTTAATATGAATTTATTGAAATTATTCTTGAGTAAAATACTGGAATCTTCAAGTTTCAATCCAACTTTTGAAATATCCAAACAGTCGGCTAGTTCTACTAAGTTTCAGTTCCAAATAAAGCTTTAATTTTCAATTTCTTTTTAAATGTTGTTGATTCACTCATCTAATATTTATTTAAAAATTATAATTTAAGTTATGTAAAATGACATTGAAATTATTTTTCTGTATTTTAGGACTTATATGTGATAGCTAGACTTTTAATAAAAAAATTGTTATCAAATATATTATTAATAAATTCACTTCGTTCATTTGTTTTTTCCATACCACCAGTAACTATAAATAATGAACTTTAATCATTTATTACCTGAGCTTCAGAACTGTAGTACATAACATACACCTTCCCAGTCAAAGTAAGAATAAGCATACAGCGCTCTGCACAAGCTATTTGCTTCACTCCCAGCTCTCCTATGGCTTCACATGCCTGTGGCTGTGAGAGTGCAGAAGTAGGAACAACTTTTGTGGATGATTCAGCACCAGAGGCTGCTGGGGCAGTGGGAGGAGGAACAGACCCAGGTGCAGTGCCAGGGGAAGCAGGAGTGTGTGGAGTAGAGCCAGGGGTGGCACCTAAACCAACAGGCGCACTCAGGAGCCCTCCATCTCCCCCTTCCACCATAGTACTATTAGTGCCATTAGACCAAGCCACCCAACCCCACGAAAACACCTCCTGGTATTGAGTAGCACTTTGGGTCTATAACATCAAAAGAAAAGCAATGATGTAGTGATATACAATATATTGCATGGAGTGATTCTGGACTGGTGACTTATGAACTTCTGGAAGTTACATTTTATGGAAAAGCAAAATTGAACCAATGATCCAAATGAATTTTAACTCAATTTGACAATGAAATTGATGTGAGCAAGCTCTGTAAATTAACAACTGCACATAAATTTCAAAACAGTTATCAAACATGAGAAATATAAACAAATATAACTTACATACAAAATACAGGGGGTAAAAACATTACAAAGATGTTTGGTATTCATAAAGTCAAAAAGGTTGAGAAGCACTGACATAGATAAATACTTTTCAGAGGAACGACATGTTCACTTATCAAAATCTTTATACCTAAGGTGTAGGGATGGGGAACTTTTTTCATTGGAAGGTCATATTCTCATTAGAGAGGCCACACATGAAACCATCAGACCTCTCTTATATAGCTTATACTACAGTACTTTAACTGAAATTTTATATGAGAAAATTCATTCATTCACTCAAATGAAAGATAACATACCCCACTTTATTTCCACTAATCATCATCAGCAATATTAGAATATAAAACTTTCAAAATAGGAGTATTTGTAACAACTGTGCTTTCTGAGCCAGTTAAAAATAATGAATGAACATGAAGAAATAGTGATTAAACAAATAAATGGAACAAAGACATCAAGTTGAAAAGCTATTCTATTAATAGTCTATCAGATAAGACCCTGTTTGCTATGTTTGTGACTTAATTAAATTTTTAAAAAGTCCTAAATATCCAGCTCAGTATATACAAGTTACAAGAATATGAAGTCTAACAAATAAGACTTTAATATGAAGCCAAATAACTTGGATTTTAGAGTTACTTTACTTTTCATTTTTAACAATTTAGAATTAATCATGCACATGTTGAAATATGAATCAATTGAAATTCTCTTGTTTTAGATTCATGTGCTATAAATGAGATATTATGTGAAAGAGCGCTAGTACTCATAGTAAACATCATCATCCATTCTTTCTTATAGCTTTTAACAAGTACCTTCATGGTATCATAAGAAATAATTATTCGTTAAATAATCCACAAGAAATCAATTCTTTCCAAAGGTTGTAAATTATTTAAAGGCTTTGGTTATAAGCGGCTCTTAGGGCCAAGGCCATGAATATTATTCAGCAAATTGGATTTACTCAGTTCCCCTTATTTTTGCACAGACTACATAAACCAAGGTTTAGGAAAAGAAGAACATTACTTCTAACTGGCTTCATTCATTATTAAATCAAACAGTATTCAGATTTTAATTATTTTTAATTACTTCTATTAAAAATTTTATGTTGATGTTTTAGTTAAATTTCACATTTATATTTGGGAGTCATGGGACAAAGTAGAACAGAATGATACATAGAGATTTAGGCACATTCAAGTTTATGTATTAAATAAAAAGACACTTCACTGAAATGATCTGTAAGATATACCTTGACAAAGTCAGGAGGAGGAGCACAAGGAGCAGCTAAGCGGTCAAGATGAGACATGATAACAACAGCTGTCTGTCTCAAATCAATGCAAACTTCATCATTTTCTGGAAGCTCCAAGTATCGAAGAAAACATTCTGTAGGACTGACCTAGAAAATAAATATATATTAATTGAATCTGTTTTATAAGTGGGATTAATAAACAGTAGGTTCCCTAAGTTAGGAGTAAAAGAAAATTGATAATGATGGTAGAAAATCTCCAAATAAACAAGTGAAAATTATTTACATTTATGTTCCCATCATCATCACCCCATACTTCTCCATCACTTGAACTAGATTCTATTGAAGTGGTTTTGGTACATGGAATGCAGTCTAATCGTCTTAGGAATGGGACTAATGGAGCACTAGTCCAGGCAGATATCGACCTGTTGATGAAAATGGATTTCAGCCTGATATTCAATTAAAACTGCCATTCTTCAAATATGCTAATGAGTTTTCACTTACCGATTGTCTGGTGCATCTTTCCCTCTGTCCCAAAGAGTTAACAGAAGTAGAACTGCGTCTAATATATGAGGAAGGGAACCTCTCTGTGCTGCCAATTCTAAAAGCAATGACAAGGCTGTGTGCCTGTCTGCACTAGGAACAATTTCACCTCCACCACTTCCCCCAACCTCACTAGAGAACAAATAATCAAAGGTTTATTATATAGTAATTAGCCTAATTGTAATGAAATGAATAATTATAACTATAATTATCATTATACAACAACTAATATTATTCTTCCTATTATTATTTTCCTATGATACATAACAAACAGACAAAATAAGAAATGAAGAAGTATGGAGAAGAAGAGGAAGCAGGTATAGCCTATTGAATGAGGTTAAAGCAAGAAAGTGGAAATACGCAGTACTCAGGGGATCATCAGGGGAGAGAACCCTGACTGCACTGGAAGGATGGACAGTAAGGAAGAGAAAGAAGGGGAGACCAAGGATGGAATGATTAGACAACTTCAAAAACTGGACCAAAATTAAGAAGTATGACGTACTGACAAGGAAAGCAAGTAGATGATAAGAATGGAGATCAATGAAAAATTACTTCCTGATAGGAAGTAAATAATTGAATGATGTTTCAGCTAATATTTTACAGCTATTTTAATAGTCTTTTATAAATGGGTTAATATTGCATTATAAAGATATACTAGAACCTAATTTTAAACAAATTAGATTGGCTTAGGATTTGTTTCTTCATTATTAGTTGTTTGGAGTTTAAATGGAGCTATATACCATTGGCACAACCTAATGAGCCTAATTTGGTCCAAGAGGAACAGAATAGATTCTAACCATCTATGGATACATTCTGCTCAACTTTGCTGAATATTATAAGTCAAAGGCTCATTTCCTATTTCTTGCTCAAAATAGAAAAGAAATTTTATATTTGTTACTATTATTTAATATATTATTTGCAACCTTGACCCCTAGGTTAATATGCAACATATATTAATTGTTTGTAAGCCAATCCAGACAGTGTTTTATCTTATCTCTTATTCAATTTTGTAATCATCTATTTCCATTAAAGAAATAAATATTTTGAAATTAAAGGTTGCATGGTAAAACATGTAATTTGATGAAATCTGCTGCTCTATGTAGATAATTAAGGGATAAGGGGGCTAAATGCCTTATTCTATTTCATTTCTATTCTAATTAAGCATGTAATATGTGCAATTACATGTGGTCTCAACTAAAGTAATGGTGCAACTTTCATCTAAATGTTTGGTTATTGAAAATAATTTACCTATTATATTCCTGAGAAGAAGGTTAAATGATTTTTAATTTACGCCAACTATCCATCATCATTTTATTGTTTTAAATAAGAGAAGCAATACTTAAAAATTTTCAGATTAAATCTAGTAAAAATTGTACTTGTCCTTCACAGTACTTATTGGAAAACCATATAAAATTTACCCAATAATCAAATTTTGTTTGACCTGCAAGTAACCAGATATTCTTTATATCTTGAGAAGAAGAAAGGAAAAAGAATCCTCAAGAGCAAATAATTGTATAAGCTACTTCCAAATGTGATTACCCTCAAGATTACATCAATTATTTATAAGCTATATAAATTTTATTCTTCTTGCAGATAATTAAAATACCATTATGTCATTACAATGATTTTTTGACATAATTCATTGCAAAGAAACAAAGAGGCATTAATCATTACAATCATAATCATAACATCAATAAGTGTGAATGAGAAAAAGCATCAAAATATTTTGCCATTACTGAAAAGATATACTTGTGAAAATGAAAGTTCAACACAAATATCAATCCCAATTTCATGTACTTTCTCACCCACAGAATGAAACTTACCCGAGAACAACTTGTCTCAGAAATTTAGCAGAACGGTCTACAACTTCAAGCCAAACTGGTGACACTGACGTTTCATCAAATAGTGTTGCCAAGGATAAGGATTGTAGTGCATCCAATGATTCCTGAAGAAGCTCACTACATAAGTCAGAATCCTCTCCTTTTCCCAAAAAAAAGATGATAAATATGTATTAAGAAAAAATAATAATCATTAACTATATTAATAACAAGCTATACTGAGACAAAGAAGTTTGAACGATATTTATGGCCACATATCTTCCAAGCTTTGATAGAAATATTCCATCATCTCAAAGAAATTTAGAACTTTTAAAACCTAGACCTTGACAGCTATGATTATTGATCATATAGAGATTACAATTAATCTTTCACCAATATCATAGAATTCTCTGAGAATAAGCAGTTAAAGATGAGTAATTTTGATCAATGACCTTAAACTGTAAAATTTTAAAAACCCTGAGCTAAAGAAAACTCCATCACAAGACACAGAATGTCTGAATTCAAACTAATCTCATGAATGAAGGTAATCCATAGCTGATGGGCATATTTTAAAAGAATAAGACAGTGGAAAGAAAACCTTATCCATGGGCCAAACCAAATTTACTATTTGATCACATAAGAAAGGCCATCAGACCTTTACAGATTTGGGTGATGCTGATTTTCAAATACTTTAAGATAGAAATTACACATAAAAAAGTTCTTCAGCTGAGTGAACTAAATAAGGATATTTTCTGCTTCATTTTCAACAATCAACATTTGCAAGATAAATCATGTTAATTCCTAACTTAATATTTATGATTACCATGAGCAGTTACCATCAAATAATGACCAATTTACTGAATTTTATTGATACCAATAAATTATTACTAAATTAACAATATTAATTAACTAGAAATCTGTATTGAATTGAGGAACTGCCTTCCAAGTGTACTCTATGTTTTTTTAAATGTCAAATTTCAATATATAAGTTATAAATTAACATGTAAAAAGGAAATATATTTCTCAAAACTAGATTATAAATCCACATTATATTCAATTTAAAGTGTCAAAAACTGAAATAAATTACATGGGTGTATGTATTTCTAAACACAAACCTGATCTCCAAGCTCTTCTTAAAAACGCAAATGAAAAGTTCAAAGCTGCTCGAGATCCGACTCTTGCAAGACCAATGGTTGCTTTTTCTGTAGGTTTTATACTGGAATAAAAGTTTTAAAAAGTTGAAATGAATACTAGAGTCTTTGGCTAAAATTTTCAGCTGCAAAGAAAGCAACTATTTAAAAACTTTTTGATGAAAGAAGATTATCACCATGCCATTCAAATATGTACTAACAGATTATTGCTCAAAATAATAGTCTTCATCATCTAATATTTACTGCTAAGAGAGTTAAGCATATGAAACATTCCTCCACAGCAAACACTATTATATCTTGATGCAGTGATTTTATGCCAATAACCTTTTCAATTTCTTTGAGTTATTTCCTTCTTTAAGTTAGTTTCTGAGTTTTACCAAAATACAACTCACCCTTTACGACCCGAACTTCCTGTTTTACCAGCAGTCCTTAATGATTCTCCCATTACATTTGATTTAGATACCACAGTGTTGTAACAGTGCTGGTTGCGTTGCTGAGCTACAGCACCAAAATGCCGGTGGGCAACAGCTAAACACTGGCGAAGACGACATGCCCATAGTCCACAGCTAGCAGCCTCATTACAAGAACGGGCTTGCTCATGAATCA
Organism: Pachydiplax longipennis; assembly: GCA_036926295.1. Classification (NCBI taxonomy): domain Eukaryota; kingdom Metazoa; phylum Arthropoda; class Insecta; order Odonata; family Libellulidae; genus Pachydiplax; species Pachydiplax longipennis. Next base: position 28,929,249 of record JAVFKF010000012.1, read on the forward strand.
ATGAATATAAGCAGGATGCTAACTTTTCTGGAGCTAAAGGAAAATGGACAAAGAACATATGACAGTGCTTTAAACTTATAGGGAATTCTAAAAATATTGTTTACATGAGAATTTTCTGTAATAGCTTCTAAAATTTTCCTGGGCTGTTGCAATGAATGTATTACTACATGGATAATGGTTAAAATTTTCTGGGAAAAACAATGAATACCTAAATTTATCAAGAAACTCACTAGGCTGAGGGCCCCAAGTCCATGCCTCAAACTGAGGACGGGAAGGCGGAGGCCATCCTTTTCTGTCAACAGCTTCTCTGGCATTTTCTTCTTGGTCAAGGCGTTGGCAGGGACCACAATTACAGCCTGTTTGGGGCCCACATATTCCATCACAGCAAGGGCATGTCAAAACTCTCATCCCACAATAATAATGTCCCGTTTCTCCTGGGAATTGAGAAGAATCGCGTTAAATGTTTGCAAATTACGGTAGAAAAATAATCTATTCGAATATAATTAATCTAATTTCTAGGGAAATAAGTCGCAAGCCTTCATATCAACGTAAACTGGCATCAATCAAGAAATTACGTTTACCTTTACGAGCTGTCACTCCAACTGAGTTAAGAATGCCATCACTAAAAGGTCCAGTCAGTTCCCCATCTCTAACCATTTCATTCCAAAGGCGAGAAAGGGAATCGCGATGTAATGCATCTTGAAGATCTGCCCGAGCCCATTTCGCATCGAGTCGTGCCTGCATTCGCAGGACGACTTCCAGCTGACGACTCATGGTTTCCAAGGAAATTGACAGATCTTTTCACTCAATCTCACCTACAAGAATCCAACAATCATTAAAATCCTACTTCAATTATCTACTACAGTCTCTAAATAAGAAAATTCCATTCTGTACATATTACCTAAGTCAGGACATTTTTATGAGGAATAAAATGATTTTCCAGTGATTTTCGGCCTTAAAGAACTTTAAAATCTACTGATAAAATAAGAAAGAGCAGAGAAACTTCTTGTCTTAACACCATCAGGGTGAAATTAAACTGAATACAAACTAGCATTGAGCAGTTCTTAGGTGAAAGATTCCACTAGGCCTTTAAACATTATTGATTAATTGCTGTTATAAGAAATAAATGCTGCCTTGATAAATTTAATTATTAAGTAAATTACAAGTAAAGATTACCAAGAAGCAGATTTAAATCGTTAAGAATGCATAGATGTTGATGTTCAGTCGCTTAAAACATTGGTATGCGCATACATGACATAAGGGAATAGTGAAAAATATTTGCTCATATTTGATTCAGACATTTATCATGGAACTAACGCAATTCAAGAATTCCAAATGACATGCATGTTTATAATCTTTTCGTAAGGAAAACAGTGATTTACGAATCATCACATCACCGATGACAGGTAATACATAAAGCACGTACCATTCGTCTATCCAAATTTGGATGTCTTGAATGTTTTTATTTATTCGAGGAACTGATATAAATTACATTTTTGAAGATTGTGAATACTGTTTGCCACCAGAAAATTCATTCAGATTGACCCTTCGAGCAATCAATTTTGTTAGAGCTCATCGGCTCATCACTACACTTCGAAATTCAGGACATTCTGCCATCTAAAGGGGAGACAATAAACTGGATCCAAAACTGTGGCCGCATAAGCGCGGCAAAATTAAATTCAATTCATCCGATGTAATGTAACTTCTGTAATTGTGGACTGTTCTTATACATATATATATATGTTCATATATGTATGATTTCACGCTACTTTATTTTGGTATAAATAAGATGTTGGAATAGTTTCTTCACTTGGATTCATATTTCTATTATAGCATGTTTCCATTCCTTACATATCTTCTTATCATTCCCCTTTTAATCTTCATAGTTCATTTCTTTTTAACAGGAATTTATTTACCTCATTCAATCACCTTTACATCGGTCTTACACTCCGTTTTGGAACATTCACTCATTCTCATCAATTAACATCTTTGTCATTCTGCAAAGATTCAATTCCAATTGCATGAAAACTGTTTCCAAGCATCTTTTACATTCTGTTTACTGATATTTCACACAGTACAATATTAATTCATTGCCCACCCATTCCAGAATCTGTCTACCCATTATATGCAATGCAATGAAGGAATTTGCATTTATATGTGGAACAAATAGTACTAAAAACAAAATAAATAAAGTCTGCTTATATTTTGGTATACAACATGGATTCTATGACAATTGAGTAATGTTGACTCCCAATATACAAACTATTTTTCTCTATTACCTGCTGTTCTAAAAACATATGACATTGATCATTGATTATTGGTGACATTTGTCAAGGCATACAATTCAAAGACAGAAGTTTCACTAGAGCTTTTATGCTACATAGAGTGAACATGGCTTAAGCTAAGAAAATTGCACTAAAGCATCACATGACACATTTCAAAACATTTTTCAATAATTTTCTGAAATATAGTACCACCAACATGCTAATGTACATTGATAAAAGGTATAAAGCAATGCTTGTATTCCACCTAAAGGATGGATTAACCTGGAGGATTAATTAAAGTTGATGCACTGCCCATGGAAATTTCTTACAAGGAGAGTGACCATTGAGTAAGCCAGAGACTATTTTTGAACAACGAAGCAATCACAAAAGCATGATAAATTGTAGTAAATTTTCTAATGTATAGTTGCAAATTTCATTTAAACCATATAAAACGCAAGCAGTAAATGTCAAGACATTTTTTCCATGCAATTACTTTAACCCTTGTGTATGCAATTGGGTACTCAACATGAAAAATTTTTGCATATATGTACATCGATTAAAATTTGAATTTCCACTTTGATCCTTCAGAATATCATCAATCAGTCAATTCTAAGTAAATAGAGCAATTAGATATCCTCCTTGCTGTTTCTCCAGTACCATTTTATTGTTTTTGGTGGATCCAATAAGAATCCAATGCTCATGTCTATCATGTCATTATTATCACTAATGTTACAAGACTGTAACAACTAAATTAGTATTCATGAACTGTTTCAATGTTGCATATTAAATTACCAGAGCATAGTTTTCAGAATGAATGGAAGTGACTCCAGGATGTCTGTATTTTGTGTAGGCTAGTCAAGGCCCTTCTAAAAGTACTAGGGAGCCAAGGAAATACTTTAATGGTCTTAAACTTGATGAAGGGACCCCTGATGTTCACCTCCATGTCGTAGACAATATATATACTACAGACAACAAACACAGGAACCAATAATGCCTGGGATAAAGGGTTTCTCCACCACCAAGTGCCAACGACCATGTAGAGGACAGATGAGCTGGTGATGGGTTAGGGCACCTTGTTGTCCTCGAGATGAGAAGTCACCCTAAAGGTAGATAAGTCTTTCAACAACAAATTACCAAGGCGAAAAAACCAAGAGGAAACTATTCCATTAAAGATCTTAACGATATCCCTAGTACTGCTGGACAAACAGTATGTATGTATGTCATGTATGCTCCTACAGAGAAGACTTCTGGAGGTAAAAGATGCCCACAGTTGGATCTCTGGGTGGACACTTTTTCAGGAGAAGCATGCAACATACAGATGAGGGGAGAGAGGAAGATAGCTCTGATGAAATTAAGAATAGGAACTTGGAACACAAGGACTATTAGATGGAGGAGGAAAATTAGTAAACATAGAGAACAAAATTAAATAATATGGCATTCATGTCCTAGGGCTGAGCAAAGTAAGGTGGGAAGATGAAGAGTTTCAATCTGGAGACTCTTAAATTATATATAAAGGAGGAAAAGGTAAATGAGTTAGGAGAACAGTATATAAAGGAAGTTTAGAAAATTTTATTACTAAAATATTGCCCATAAGTAAGAGGGTAATGGGAATAAAAATAAGATCTAAACTAATTGGTACTTTAATTGTTTAAGCTTATGCCAACTTCAGATGCTTATGAATAGGAAATGGAACTAGTATATGAACAGATGCAAGTACTGTACAAGGAAAACAGATAGGGGCTAATGAGAACCATGAAAGAGGAGAGAAACTTCAATTGCTCTTTCAAAAGTCAATTTCTGTGACTCAATAAATTTGTGTATTGCCATCACTTGGTACAAAAACCCATGAAATAATTCATACAGAAAAGGGCAGGAGATAAAGCCAGATACCTAATTGATTTTATTACAATCAATCTAAGGTTTAAAAGCTGCATAATAAATTGTAAAATATTTCCTAGAGGAGATGATGATACAGTCCATAATCTTTTCATAACCAACGTAGGAACTAGATTAAAACACAAAAAGAGGAAAAAGATTTAATGAGAACTGGGACTTAGGAGCCATAATGAATGACTCTGTTAACATATATGGGAAGAAGGTTGATGAGGAACTGGCAATACAAATTAAAACCTAAATGTAAATATGGAAAAGAAATCAGTGCTATATGGAAGGGACTGGAAGAATGTGTTGGAAAGATAAAAAACAATAAAAAAGTAAAAAGAGGGTAAATAAAAAAATTCTTGATGAGTTTAAGGAAAGGAGAAAGTATAAAAATAACAATTCTGAGAATGAGAAGAAAAAATACAGGAAATTAAATAGTTAATAAAAAAGAATCACAGTTAAACTGGATCCAAGATCAGTGAAACAATATGAGGGCGAATCCATGAAGAAAGGTAAAAAAGGAAATACAAGGGGCATCCAAAAAGTAAGTTTCCCTGAGCTACAGAAAATAAAATCTCTATCCATAAATCATAAAAACAATTAATTAATTAATTTTAATAATTTCTCTATTTCTAGACGTATTCCCTTTCTTTTTTATGCATTTTCGATGTTTTGGTAAAATTTAAAAAATTTAAAGTCACGCCATTCTCCCGTCAGATTTCTTGCCAAACAATCCACTTTTTTTGAGTTCCTAATTGTTTCGAATCGCCAGCCTCCAAGATGTTTCTTCTTCATTGGAAATAGGTGTCAATTACTGGAAGAAGGTCAGATGATTTCGCTGGATGACCAAAGATATCCCAACTAAAGTTTTCCGGCAGTTGCACTGTTTCATGGGCAGAATGCGGCCGCTCGTTGCCTTGGCCGATAGCGAGCGCGGCACCCACCTTGCACAAACTTCTCTGTTCTGCAACGATAATGCTGAGGTTATGATAGGCTTATTTCGAACAGAGTTGCAGTGAGTAAAGGAGAGGAAGAAGGTGTTGGAGGGCAGGGAGTTTCCCCGATTCCCACGCTTGAGAGGGCAAAATTTGGTAAAACGATTCTTGGTCAGAGGAATGTCGCTTACCTAAGTGTTCGTCCACCGTCCTGGCCGAGGACATAAGAGCCGCAGGGGATGGGGATGGAACCTAAAGGTTCGGGATGCTGTCATACCGAAAAGCTAAGGAGTGTGGGTGGAGAAGGAAGGTGACGATGGATGGAGGAAAGAGCGGTATGATGTACAGAGAGTAATAGGGTCCAGCGAATGAATTACCAATTGCAGCTGAGGCTAGCCCTGCGTTACGCCATCTGGATGCAGCATGACGCCACCCCATTTCCAGGAATCGGAGAGAAAGGGCGGGGAAAATCCGTAGGCCAGGACCGGTATATAAGGACAGCAATTTTCGGGAATCGGGGAGTCACTCTCTCACTTGTTGGGTTAACTCAACCCCTTGTTGGAGAGCCTTCCGCTGTTCGGAGTTAACCCCAGCGAGCAGCGGCAGATCCGGAGCAGGAGGAGCCGCTGCGTAACCATACCCTCCGCGAGTTAGGGAGTCGAGTCACGTAAGAGTTGTGTGGGATTCAGTCAGGATTTCTGTTGGATAATAAACATTCACTTCGTACTCCCGAATCTGTATCTAATTATTTTACCTTTATGTCACTACGACTCCACTCCATCTTCTAGTATTTTCTTCTACTGTCACTCTATTTTTCTAGTATCTTAAGTTGGCTCCCCGTCTTGGCCACATTTAAAATCTGAGGTTTAAAATCAGATGAACGATTGCATAATAAATGCTTCACAAAATGTGATTGTTGTGAGCAATTTTGATAACATTTTAGATGTTCTTTAGCCCTTAATTTAATATTGCATCCATTCTGACCGATATACTCGTATACACACACACGCATTCACACAATTACAGTCTTTAAAAGAGAGTTGATAAACCCCTGATTTAAGTAATGGGTCAATAGAATACTTACCATAAAATAGAAAATTCTTAAGATAACAATGATAACAAAAAGCAGGACGGATATTATTCTCTGGAAAAAAAATTAATTATTTTATTGGTTAAGGGCCACAGAAGATTAATTCGCGGCAACTAGGAGGAGAAGCAATTGATTTAGTAGAGTAAATCTTTTTTATAGTCAGGTTTTTCATTTTTGTATTTAGCAAATGGTTGATAGAAACAGAGGGAAACCCGTTTACTTGTGTTTAACAAAAAATAGTATTTAATTCTTTTTCAAAGTTTGAGGATGAAAGAGTGGTGTTTAGGAGTCAATGGAGAAGGTAGTGAAAAGCGGTAAATTTATGGGAATGATGGCCGTTAGAGAAAAAGGAATCAGGTGGGAGGTGTAGGTAGGTTTACAATAAATAGAAACATTTGAAGTGTTATGGGTTAGGATTTTGGATAGGTCCAGGTATTTAAGAGTGTGATCGATTTCCAATTCATGCGTAAATTTGAGCATGGAACGAAGGAATTTTAAGAAGTTCACAAAAAAGGTTTAGCTGTCTAACAGAACCAGTCCAAGTACAAAAAAAGATCTTCAATGAACCTCAACCACTTAGAAACAAACTTCAATAAATTATTTCCAGAACTAAATACGTAGATTACATTCAAAGTGATTTAAGAAAAGTTTGAGGAACGTTGTGTAGTAGGGAATCGATGCTGGATACCACAAGGTCTTATAGGAATATCTTTATTGTGGAGTTTCAGCGAATCTGGGAGATAAAGAGTTCATGTCTATCAAATTCCACCAGTAACCGTCATTAAATATTGAAGACTTATTTAAAGCTTAATAAAGTAATAACAAAGAGGAGAAAGAGGAAGCATGGATGGAAACTAAACTTTAAAACTGGAAGATGTGAGCATGTGCGATGGGGATAGTAGAGGGCCGAAAATTGAAAAATGGGAATTCAAGAAAGCAGTTGAAGGCTTAAGGTATGGTAAAGCTCTTGGTTATATAAGATTCTATAAAGGATGTTAAAAAAATTAGAAGGGATGCATTTGATAGAATGACTGGATTCATAAATAACATATATGAAACAGGAAATTGTTCGGATCATCTGCTGAAAGCAATACTAGTCCACATGTCAAAAAAAGAATACTAAAGAATCGAAGAATCATAGATTTGTCACTTTAGTGTGCCATATTTCCAAGGCAATCTCAATGCTTCTCTGCAGGATTGAAACTGGGGGTGAACCGAAAATACGCGTTTCATAGTTACATTTATTATATTTTTAATCATTATCAGGTGGTCTCGGAGTTGATTTTTTGTTGGGTCGTTTAAGGAAAATATCTTTATTTTTCCACTTATCTTTTATTTGACTGAACCCAGATAAAGCTGCAGAATTATGCAATAAGATAAGTCTGCAATCTCATCAACTCACCCGGAAAATGCGAAGAAATTGAAAAGAATATCTGTAGTGTTTGATCAGCCGTATCTTTAAGAAATTTGCCAAAATGTAGGTGTCCATTCGTTTCTCATTTAGTGATAATGCTGAGTAGTTGACAGGGAGCAGCTTGCTGAAATATACATTGAAAACGTAAGTTGAGATATATTATCGTTGAATTTGACCACAAACACATAAAATAATAGCTCTAGATTACATTCCAAATGAGATCCCCATAATTTGCAGGAGAATTCACTGTCTGTGAGTTACTACGCCACTATGCCATATTTTTATAGTATGTCCCGAAAGAAAAAAGAAAGGATCGATGGAAGTTTATCACTCATTACTTTGTAGTATGCAAACAGCTTTACGGCATATATTTATAGATTGCCTTTCGGAAACCATTATAAAAAGCGAGAGTTCGATCCAGGAAGGTCCAAAATAATACTGCCATAAGAAAAGCATAGCGGCGAATTTCGAAATTAGAGGCATTGCACGGAAAGATTGAGAATTAATAATTAGTAATGATAGAGGATTTCCCTTTTTAACGTTAAGTTTAGAGACATCTTTCAAAATGGTCAGGGTTTGATAACTTAGATTGGTTAAAAATTAAAGGATTTAAAGTGGGTAAATTGGTGGAAGGTAAATATATAATTTATGAGGAATTTGATGGGTCTTTTAAAGATTTCACCGATGGAAAGCCAGCGTGTTATGTTTACATATCCTACATTTCTCATAATATTTCCTACTTCAGATTAAAATCGACAGCTTTCTTCAAAAGACTACTAAATGAATTCTTATAAAATTCCTATTTAAATATTTATTTGCATATACTTTTAAAATGTTATATATATATCGCTCTAAACCCATTTTCCTGGAAGAAAAGTTTTGAAGCATGTAAAAATACAACCCGTAAAGTCAACATCATGAGGGCTGGTAAAATCAAATCCTATATCTCCGTTAGTTGCTAAAATCTTTGAAGAGGAGAAATGCATAAATATTGCCTGTTGAATTTTAAAGGGTATTTCTGCCAGTATATTCAACTTATGTAATATCTTGACTTAAGTTATGTTAACTAATACAGCTATGATATGTTTTTAGCTTCTTTTTGGCAGTATATATTCTGAGTTTAGCGACTTTTTCGCTACTCCTCAGGGTACCTCTAACGAAATTAAAAAGGATTTGCACTTCTCAACAGGATTACCTAAAGGAGTCGTATTTAAGTGGAGTAGATTACACGTTTCTTGATTTAATCGAGCGGGCAGAACAAAGAAAGCCGACGAAGTAATCTCGACCAGAACTTACTGATACCAGATTATATTTTTTCAATGCAATTGTATTCGATCAATTTCTTGGTAACTTTACCAACATCTTATATATATTATATTGCATAACCAGTGACAGTTTCGTAAATTCTTGATACACAAATTTGTAACGAAGTAACATGGAAGTTTTCGGCCGTCGTTTTTCTTTAGCTGGACATAGTATTGAAAATGAAGAGCCTTGGGTAAGCTGCGCATCCTCATGTAAGACACCACAGTAATAAAAACATGGTGGTCTTTACTCTTCTAAAAAGTGAAATTCTTCCGAGACACTCTCTGAATTAGTTGCTTGCTCAACTGCAGTTTGGGCTGAATAACTGTCGCCTAACAGCACACCATATGAAAGAGATAAGAATTAACTCCTCCCAACGGGAAGAAACGAGGACTAGGGGAAGGTTAACTTTCCTCGAGGAGGCGTGCTTCTTAAAACGAAAAAATATCAACCAAATAGAAGTGAAAAGTATCAACCAAAGGTAAACAGAAGCATAATTAGCAAGGCAAGTGGCGCCCCATCAAGTGGCACCATGAGTCCTAGTCATGCTGCTTTTAAAGTGAACACCTTGACCTCATCCGTCTTTCTTTCCTTTGAGTGGAACATGCACCTTAATAATGTCTCTTTGTGGTCCGGTTGCCTCGATGAGGACCTTCCCCAATGGTTGGTCTCACTTGGAGCTCAAATGGAGCACCATTTTTCCTAGCTTACAAAGAACCCGTTTAAGAGAAACGGAATTAACGCGGCATGGTAATTCCATCCAGGAATATCTTCCTGGCAAGTGGAAGTTCTGCGTTCCTGTCCTATTCATATCAATATTTTTCACTTCTATTTACCATTGGGTTTTAGGGTGCACACATTCCCGTGCAAATTTAAAAACTTAGTAATTTTCTAGACCTTTCCGTCGCTTTTTATTCCACTTCCATCCCAATTTCGCACAAATGGTGACCGTGAATAGAGAGAGAGGATGTCGCGTTAGTTAAAGGCTCTTTGAACGCTTTCTTTTCCTCCGTACTAATGAAGGGTGTGAGAAAGCAAAATTTCAACACTATCCATGACTGAAAACAATGTGAGATACGTATTATTTTATCATAAATGTATTTTTAAGAAATTTTCCTCAGTCCTTTTGGATGAGAAATTCATTTCTGGCGTTCGGTCTCAATTCCCTGTTTTTGGAGGAGCATCGAAAGTTTTGCCGTTTCGGATGGTTCGTTTACTGTAACGAAATTTAAATTATTTCGAAAGAAGCGAGTTTAGCTTGCTGATCTAAAAAGTTTGCGTTCATTGTGATCGATTTTCTCTCGACCGTGACAACGGTTTTATAAATCCTTCGTAGTTGATAAAATGATCCCTTCGAAAAACCAAAAAACGCTATATAATCCAAATATTAAAACCTTATGGTAAATATCCGAGTATGTAATTATTTCAGTCATTGAATTTAGTATAATTTTCGTTCTTTGGCAACTCCAGTCGGCAACATTAATTAGAAAGAACGAGCTATTGTCATGGTTTAATAAAAACTGCCGTTGGAAGGCTTTCGCTGTAGGTAGTTTGAAGTATGGGAAGTTATGACAGGGTTCTCTTGCAGCGGATATCGGTTGATTACGACATTTGGCTTTCGATTGTAATACAGGCGAAACGTCGTCTGTTTATTTCGCTAAACAAACCAAATGTACATTTCATTAGCGAATCCGCCGTCATCTGTGTCGTATTATCGATCAAATGTTTCATATGTACCAATTTGAGGTTAAGGAGTGATTCACAGTATTCTTTATCATTAATAAAATCACATTCAGGGTAAATGAATCATACCGTAAGTTTTAAAAAATTTCATTTAACTAAACTCAAAATCATTACAATACTCCTAATTGAATTACCTTATTGAAAATTAAGTTTACCTTAAAACCTCTTAGGTTTAATATAACTAGTACATCATTCATTTCTTAAATACAAAATTAAAGGAATCTTTTCACGTGAAAGTTATACATTTATTCTATAATCGAATTTCTAACTACAGAAAAATGTAAGATTCAAAGCGAAAAAATCCTGTTTTATTACCACACTTTAAATATTAATTTAGTATACTTTCAATAAAAGTGATATCTTCAAGAAACATAAAATCGACAATACAAGTTTTGTAAGCGATGCCATTTACGAGTAAATACTGATAATTTCACACATGTTTATTTTACTAGCATGAGAGTGCACTCATCTAATGTCATTGAATGAACATGATTTGTTACTGTGTAAGTTTCCGCGGCGCTGGTTACTATACATTTGCATGTCGTTTTTGGATTTCTAATAAAAATGCTATAATCGAATGATTCATTCGAAAGGGATTCTTTAAAACAATGAGACTCGATGGTTTGCATCCCTGATCAGAATTGTTTTTCAAAATTGACGGATTTATACAATAAACATTAAAAATTGATTTGGTGTCTTTCAGGGTAAAATTTGAAAACTAAATTCAAAACTTCCCTTCCTATTGTTTTTCTGTCTTTTTTTCGAAAATATGACGAACTATTATCCAAATTTAGGACTTCAACTATATATTCCGAAGGTTTGGGATTCGAGGATTAAGAAAAGTTTTCGTTCATACGAAGGAATTCAAATTTAGAGCATAATTCGGTGTTATCTTTAATTAGAAAGCGGACCTATAATTGAGAAAGAACATAAAACCTTTCCGTTTTTGAAGATTTCAACTTTCTTACGAGTAGTTTTTAACAGCAAAAATATGGACTTTTACATTTGATTTCAATGTGCAGCCAAGATAGTGAGAGGCAATGAATACTGAAGGCGAGATTGTAATTTTTCAGTTTTAGTAATTATTTTCTTCTGAATACAGATTATTACTTTTCCATAACTGAAGACAGATTTTTACTTTTCAACAAAAAACTTTCATTAAAGAACTTCCTCTTTCATTGTATTACCATCTTCAAGTTCGAACAGACTAAATCTTGAAAACGCCGAGACTTACATTGTAATTTGGTTGATTATAGACAGAACACAATGTAGAAGAGTTGGAAATTAACGTAAAACAATAACAATCAATTAGGAGGGGGAGTGGGAGGGGAAATTTACTAATTATTATCTTATCTATTTATTCGAACGATTTCAAGCAAGCGCTGAAAAGGTATTTTGTGCGATAACATATGCAGATAGGAATTCCGTTGGTACATACCTCAAGCCCTTCATAAGTGACCTTCAACTGTTACGCCTCCTGAGTCGCAATTACTTGACTGGAATTGAATAAAACACATTTTCTGCCATGAGAAAAACAGTGAACTGCAAGTTTGTGGGAATAGTGCTGTTGATGCTCATCTATTCAGGAATCCTCACGTTTCAGAAGGAAGTTAAAAAACAAACAACAAATTTAGAAAGCATTTCTTGTCTGACAAACAACATAATAACAGCTAGGCATTCTGGCCGATTGGGAAACTGTGTCTGGGAATATATTTCAGTTCTGGGTCTTGGAAAATCTCTCGGCCTCTCACCATATGTTCCTAGAAGCATCCTTGATTGTCTCGGCCAAGTATTTAAAAATCTAAAGATTCCATCTTATGAAGACACACTACTCTCAGAACATTGCAGGAAGTTCCATGGAGGAAAAGTAGAGAGTTGTAAGTCACCAGGTCCATCTCAGAATGATACTGATTGGGATCGTCTATGTTACATGCTAGAAAATGAATCTTATATCGGAATTGGAATTGCACGCCTGCCAGTCACAGAGCTAAAGAAGTTGAAGGACTCCGGACAGCTACCTAGCATCTTAATTTTTCCATTTTGGTTGGATTTCCCTCACGTTTTCGGTACAGTTGGAATTATAAGATTCCAACAGGAGCTGCAGTTTCGTGATGATGTTAAACAGTTAGCCGAAGCAACTCTAAATGGTGTGAGAATGAAATCTGAAACTGGTGACCTAACCTTTGTGGGTGTACACGTAAGAAGGACAGATTTTCTTAGGCATCTGAAGATACTCCATGGTGAAAATGTATCCTTTGCTGATGTTGATTATTACGAACGTGCCATGAGAAGAATGCACGTATTGTATGATTTATCTAGTATGGTTTTTGTTGTTGTTGGCGATGATTATGAATGGTGCAAAAAGAACTTGGTGAATGAAACAGAGGGAGTGTTTTGGGGAGGTCTTGAAAATAGCACTTTCATTAAAAACTGGGAAGAAAAGTGGGATATGGCTGTGGGTCATGATCTGGCAGTGCTGTCCATGCAGAACCACACTATCATCGGCTACGGGACATATGCAGTGACGGGTAGTCTTCTTAGCGGTGGTCACACCATTGTTAATAACGTATCTAGACATAGCCAAGTTACCGATGAGTTTTCTACCCACTTGTCCAATATATTACCCAATTGGGAACAGTTATGAGTAGTACGATGATTGAACTCACATCTATCATTGTAAAAATTTTCATTTTCTTCTTCGTTTTCTCATTTATCATCCGTATTATTTATAGTACCATTTATGTTAACTGACAGTGGCCACGAATTACTTGTTTCCTTTTTAATATATTGCTATAATCACGCATTATGTAATATATGATGAAAGTGAATAATAAAGATATGTTGAAGTTCTTGCCGAGTAAAATTTTGCTATGTTGCAATGCACGATTATATAATGGATATATAAAAAATATTTATTTGAATTACATTTCTTTACTCTTATCGTATCTTGGTTTACTATGTGTGCACAATGCGCTAACATTTAATTAAACCACAACGATAGTCATCGACACCTACTTTTTATTTACCCTAGGTGAGCTATCAATGATTATCATCCGGAAAATAATAACTTAATAATAACAAAAGAAAAAAGAGATACGACTTTAAGTAAAATGCAAAATAGGGTACCCCAAAGCCGTTAAATTTCCAAGGTATGAAAAGAAAAGGAAAACTTACCTTGGGGTAGATTCACCTGCTACCTTTGGAGGGTCGCTGTGAGTTTCACTGTATGTAGGAGCTAGATATGTATTTCGATAACTGTAAAATCCCGGCCTCTGGAGATGAAGTCATTGTCTTTGAAATATGCATCAAGCTAGTTAGAGACAAAGGAATCAGGTGAGAGTTGTAGGTAGGTTTACAATAAATAGAAACATTTGAAGTGTTATGGGTTAGGGTTTTGGATAGGTCCAAGTATTTAAGATTGTGATCGATTTCCAATTCATGCGTAAATTTGAGCATGGAACGAAGGAATTTTTAGAAGTTCACAAAAAAGGTTTAGCTGTCTAACAGTACCAGTCCAAGTACAAAAAAAAGATCATCAATAAACCTCAACCACTTAGAAACAAACTTCAATAAATTATTGCTAGAACTAAATACGTAGATTACATTCAAAGTGATTCAAGAAAAGTTTGGCCAAAACAGGAGAGTCAGGATCCAATAGTTAGCCTCTCTTTTTTAACGTAAAAGTTGTTGTCATAAATGAAAAAATTACCATCTGTAGAAAGGCGGGTAAGTGGAATAATTCCTTTTTTAATGCAGGAATCCTCTGAGTTCTTACTTAACTCTTCTTCCAAGATACAGATTGTATCATCCACCGGCACACGTGGGAATAGGTTTACAGTACCAAAGGACACAAGTTTTGCATTTGATAGCACCACAATATTTCTTACCAAATTTGCTAGCACTATAGATCACTATATAGAGTTATTCACCATGTATTTAGGCTTGAAATTTGTAAATTCAAGTATGAGACTATTCAACTCGAGGAACCTTGTGAAGTAAGGAATCGATGCTGGATACCACAAGGTCTTATAGGAATATCTTTTTTGAGGAGTTTCAGCGAACCGTAGAATCTGGGAGATAAAGAGTTCATGTCTATCAAATTCCACCGGTCACCATCATTAAATATTGAAGACTATTATTATTATTGCACAAACTGCAGGTATGCTGAAAGCCTGGTGGCAGTTTTTTATACCTACATAAATTCATATCAGTGATAAACATTAACATAAAATACATATTATGATAAGCATACAAATCCCACATAATTATTCCATACATGTATTTACCTTACAACTAAATAATGAACTTATAATATTATTTGTAACAGTTTTTTTCTGGTTTTTTCGGAGTTCATGACAGGCCTTCTCGGTTACCGTAGCGGTCACGGGGTAGAAACCCCACCGTACATCACCCTGCCGTGCAATCCCCTACTTTTCCAGAAGGTCTTATATGACTACTACACATTACACAGTATTTTACAACATTACTATAACATATTAAAACATTTCTTTTTGAAAGTATATTTATTTTCAGGCAAGGGCCTTTAGAGTGATCCAGATAACTTATTCCACTCAGAAATACCTCTTTTGAGAAAAGAATATTTGGCTATGTCCGTTCTTTGCCTTCGAGGTTTAATTTTAAATTCATGACAACCTTTTCCGAGGAATTCCGGTTTCTCGACCGAATTTTTAAAACCATCCCACCCATCGGTACCTGCAATTATATTGTAAATACAACATAGTCTATTTATTTTTCTTCATTTTTCTAATGTATCCCATCCAAGAATCTTTAACATATCGGCGACACTGTCCGTTTTTCTGAATCTTCCCATTACATATCGAGCTGCTTTTCTCTGGACTTTTTCTATTTTCTTTATCCGACAACCTTGATACGGATCCCACACGGTGGTTGCATATTCAAGAATTGGTCTTACGAGTGACATATAACCCTTTTCTTTCGCTTTTCGGCTACATCCCTTTAAATTCCTCATCACGTAATGCAGCATTTTGAACGCCTTCGCTACGATTTAATTGATATGTTTTACCAGTTCAGATTTTTATCAAATGTGATTCCTAAATACTTGCAGTGGTCGGAAGTTTTTCACCATTAAGATGATAGCTATGGGAATACTGCGATCTCTTGTTTGAAAAGGTGACGCACCTAATCTTGTTTGTGTTAATACTCATTCTATTCTTTCTAACCCATTCTTCTAACGAATTTAAATCCTGCTGTAAAACTTCCCTATCTTCGTTGTTTCTAATCCTTCTATATATGCAGTCATCTGCAAATAACCGAATGTTAGACTTGGTACTCGAGGTTAGATCGTTAACATATATTAGAAAAAGTAAGGGTCCTAATACACTCCCAATGTTACATTAATATCATTTGAATATCTCCCATTAACTCTTACCTTCTGACTCCTGTCTCTAAGAAAATTTTTAATCCAAATGATTATTCTTTTATCAATGTTTAACATATCTAATTTAGCTAAAAGTATATCATGCAGGACTGTATCAAATGCTTTGGCAAAATCGATTATAATAGTATCAACCGTGTCTTTATCATCTATCGCCTCAACTATGTCTTGATATAACCTAACAATTGTGTCTTACATGAGTATCCTTTCCTAAATCCATTTTAGCATTGGCTAAGCCAATTGTTTTGAATTCAAATGTTTCTCAGGTAATCTGCAATAATCTTCTCCATTATCTTACAAACAACTGAAGTTAAACTAACTGGTATATAATTTTTAGGCTGTGTCCGATCACCATCTTTGTGAATAGGTATAACTATAGCTTTTTTCCAATCTGTTGGTAAGCAGTAATTGTTCAGGGAAGCATTAAATATCAGTTTTAAATAAGGAGCTATCTCCACCGCCCCCATCTTTAGAGTTTCCCCAGCAATATCATCCGTTCCCCTTCATTTATTATTTCCTAACTTCATAACTTTTTTAAAAATATCTTTATCATTAATGCTAATAGGTTTTGGTGATGTAAGTTCTATGTCTGATTGCGAGACCCTAATTACACGCTTGTCATCGTCATGCCTTGAACTTTGATATGTATGCACTACCGACCCATTTATTTAAATTATCCGCTATTTCTGTGTTATCAAATATTTTCTTTCCGTTTTCATCTCGAATTATATTTATGTTACGTGTATTGTCCCTTCTCCTTCGAAGGTATTTAAAAAAGTCATTTGAACGTGTTTTATCGAGAATATTGTCTAAAATTTTATTCTTAGCTTCCCGTTTAGCTGAATTTAATTCCTTTACCAAGTTTTTATACCTTATCAGACTATAATCCCCATTTCTTCTGTATTGATGCGCATTTCTAACGTTTCCTTTGAGTTTACGTATCTTTTTATTATAATACTCCGGATCGGGATTCTTCTTCAGTTTCTTGCTGGGTACAAATAGTTTGATCCCTTGATATAGTATATTTTTAAATTCGCTCCACATTCCCTCCACATCTTGGCTATTATTTACCCACTGGATAAAGTTTTCCTGTAAGTATCCCTGAAATCCAATCGCGTCACCCTTCCTATACTACCATACTGTATTTCCGAGGTCAGATTTTATCCTAAGAGATTGCCAGTTGATGTCTAAGTATATTGCATTGTGGTCACTATTCCCGGAATTTTTTCTACACATTCAAATTAAACATCAGATCTTAATAGGAAAACGTGGAGTATATTTACCCCCCTTGTTGGAAAATCAATTGTCTGAACGAAACCTCCATCGTCAAAACATCGTCTGTTTATTTCGCTAAGCAAACCAAATGTACATTTCATTAGCGAATCCGCCGTCATCTGTGTCGTATTCTCTATCAAATGTTTCATATGTACCAATTTGAGGCTAAGGAGTGATTCACAGTATTCTTTATCATTAATAAAATCACATTTAAGGTAAATGAAACATACCTTAAACTTTTAAAAAATTTCATTTAACTAAACTCATAATCATTACAGTACTCCTAATTGAATTACCTTATTGAAAATTAAGTTTACCTTAAAACCTCTTGGGTTTAATATTACTAGTACATCATTCATTTCTTAAATACAATATTAATAGAATTTTTTCACGTGAAGTTTTACATTTATTCTATAATCGAATTTCTAACTACAGAAAAATGTAAGAGTCAAAGCGAAAAAATCCTGTTTTATTACCACACTTTAAATATTAATTTAGTATACTTTCAATAAAAGTGGTATCTCCCATGTCTTTAAGAAACATAAAATCGACAATACAAGTTTTGTAAACGATGCCATTTATAAGTAAATACTGATAATTTCACACATGTTTATTTTACTAGCAAGAGAGTGCATTCGTCTAATGTCATTGAATGAACATGATTTGTTACTGTGTAAGTTTCCGCGGAGCTGGTTTTATACATTTGCATGTCGTTTCTGGATTTCCAATAAAAATGCTATAATAGAATGATTCATTCGAAAGAGATTCTTTAAAACAATGAGACTCGATGGTTTGCATCCCTGATCAGAATTGTTTTTCAAAATTGACGGATTTATACTATAAACATTAAAAATTGATTTGGTGTCTTTCAGGGTAAAATTTGAAAACTAAATTCAAAACTTCCCTTCCTATTGTTTTTCTGTCTTTTTTTCGAAAATATGACGAACTATTATCCAAATTTAGGACTTCAACTATATATTCCGAAGGTTTGGGATTCGAGGATTAAGAAAAGTTTTCGTTTATACGAAGGAATTCAAATTTAGAGCATAATTCGGTGTTATCTTTAAATAGAAAGCGGACCTATAATTGAGAAAGAACATAAAACCTTTCCGTTTTTGAAGATTTCAGCTTTCTTACGAGTAGTTTTTAACAGCAAAAATATGGACTTTTACATTTGATTTCAATGTGCAGCCAAGATAGTGAGAGGCAATAAATAATGAAGGCGCGATTGTAATTTTTCAGTTTTAGTAATTATTTTCTTATCTACTTATTCGGACAATTTCAAGCATGCGCTGAAAAGGTATTTGGTGCGATAACATATGTAGATAGGAATTCCGGGGGCACATACCTCAAAGCCCTTCAAAAGTGACTTTCAACTGTTACGCCTCCTGAAACGCAATTACTTGACTGGAATTGAATAAAACACATTCTCTGCCATGAGAAAAACAGTGAAGGGCAGGTTTGTGGGAATATTGCTGTTAATAATTATCTTTTTAGGAATCCTCATGTTTCAGAAGGAAGTTAGAAAACGAACAACAAATTTAGAAAGCATTTCTTGTCTGACAGACAACATAATAACAGCTAGGCATGCTGGCCGATTGGGAAACTGTGTCTGGGATTATATTTCAGTTCTGGGTCTTGGAGAATCTCTCGGCCTCTCACCATATGTTCCTAGAAGCATCCTTGATTGTCTCGGCCAAATATTTAAAAATCTAAAGATTCCATCTTATGAAGACACTCTACTCTCAGAACAATGCAGGAAGTTCCATGGAGGAAAAGTGGAGAGTTGTAAGTCACCAGGTCCATCACAGAATGATACTGATTGGGATCGCCTATGTTATACGCTAAAACATGATTCTTCCATCGGAATTGGAACTGCACGCCTGCCAGTCACAGAGCTAAAGAAGTTGAAGGACTCCGGACAGCTACCTAGCATCTTAATTTTTCCATTTTGGTGGGATTTCCCTCACGTTTTCGGTACAGTTGGAATTAAAAGATTCCAACAAGAGCTGCAGTTTCGTGATGATGTTAAACAGTTAGCCGAAGCAACCCTAAATGGTGTGAGAATGAAATCTGAAACTGGTGACCTGATATTTGTGGGTGTGCATGTAAGAAGGACAGATTTTCAAAGGCATCTGAAGATACTCCATGGTGAAAATGTATCCTTTGCTGATGTTGATTATTACGAACGTGCCATGACAAGAATGCACGAACTGTATGATTATTCTAATATGGTTTTTGTTGTTGTTGGCGATGATTATGAATGGTGCAAAAAGAACTTGGTGAATGAAACAGAGGGGGTGTTTTGGGGAGGTCTTGAAAATAGCACTTTCATTAAAAACTGGGAAAAAGAGAGGGATATGGCTGTGGGTCATGATTTGGCAGTGCTGTCCATGCAGAACCACACTATCATCGGCTACGGGACATATGCAGTGACGGGTAGCCTTCTTAGCGGTGGTCACACCATTGTTAATAACGTATCTAGACATAGCCAAGTTACCGATGAGTTTTCTACCCACATGTCAAATATATTACCCAATTGGGAACAGTTATGAGTAGTACGAATGATTGAACTCACATTTATCATTGTAAAAATTTTCATTTTCTTCTCCGTTTTCTCATTTAACATCCGTGTTATTTATAGAACCATTTACGTTAACTTAGAGTGGCAACGAATCACGTATTTCCTCTTAATATATTGCTATAATCACGCATTTTGTAATGTACGATGAAAGTAAATAATAAAGATATGATGAAGTTCTTGCCGAGTAAAATTTTGCTATGTTGCAATGCACGTTTATATAATGGATATATAAAAAATATTTATGTGAATTACATTTCTTTACTCTTATCGTATCTTGGTTTACTATGTGTGCACATTGCGCTAACATTTAATTAAACCACAACGATAGTCATCGACACCTACTTTTTATTTACCCTAGGTGAGCTATCAATGATTATCATCCGGAAAATAATAACTTAATAATAACAAAAGAAAAAAGATATACGACTTTAAGTAAAGTGCAAAATAGGGTACCCCAAAGCCCTTAAATATCCAAGGTATGAAAAGAAAAGGAAAACTTACCTTGGGGTAGTTACACCTGCTACCTTTGGAGGGTCGCTGTGAGTTTCACTGTATGTAGGAGCTAGATACTTATTTCGATAACTGTCAAATCCCGGCCTCTAGAGATGAAGTCATTGTCTTTGAAATATGCATCAAGCTCCTACATACCGTGGGTTTTCCAGCGACCCTCCAAAGGGTGAAACCATCCCAAGGTAAATTTTCCTTTTCTTTCATAGCTTGGAAATTTTACAGCTTTGGAGTGCCCCTTGTTATAGCATAATTTTTAAAAATTAAGTTCTTTGTAATTGAGAAATCCATTCGAGATCTATTCATCACAACAATCTAAAAGGCTGAACTGAAGATGAGGCAACCGATTTCAGTAATTTTTTCCATTAATGAACACAGCTAGATATTTGATAATGTTGTTAACGTGAATTTTCCTGATATTACTTTGTAATTCTTAAGAGTCAGCAATATATGTCAAGAAGGCTCTATTTATGGTATGACTGCTTTAGATATGTTTATTAAATCAACTTATGATCTGCAAATTTTCAGAATAGAACCTGTACCTGATGAATATTTATACCAATGCCGAAAAATGTAAAAAAATATTGATGTACGCTTTTTTTTAAAGTACAAGTACCGCATGACCGATATGAACGTTGACGTGAACGGAGGGCATATTTTACACAGGGTACCTTAAAGAGCGTGCATAAGTTATCAGTTTAGGAAGATTAACTTATTTTTAGTAAATTTATTATTATGAACACTTTTTTCAAACACATATACATGGAAAAATCACTCATCGCAGTACTCACTTTTCTATCTATTCAATTTTTAACAATAAAAGTTCAACTGACGGAGAAACGTTTCATTCATTATTTTTATAAATCCGACTTGAGATAATTTACTGCAATTATATATTTCAAGAAATTAATAATGTTCAGTAAATACATCTCCTGAGAAAATACTTTTCCAAGGTTCTTAATTCCTAACAAAACAGAAACACCGATTTGAAAGTCAGAAAAATTTTAACAAATTTAAAGTCGATCTCACTTCAAGAGGAATAAAAATTTCACAAAATGAAAAATTTCTTCACTACATTAAACTTTCAGAACAAAACATAACATCTATAACTTAATCTACCTTTCCCAGGGCAATCGACCATCAAGGAAGGATGATTTGAAGAGATCATCACCTCAGAATTCCTTCGTAAGAATAAGAAAAGTTCAAGACGGAGAACCGAAGAAGATACAGTCGCTGAAAAAAATTTGTCTCACAATTATGAAGATCTTATACATACTGAGACGATTCAGGGAAACATATTTGTAGTCATAAAAGTGTGCCAAGACATTGCCAGGCTATCCGCATATTTCATTTATTACCTTTATAATCCAATTTCTTACAAACAGATTCCCCTAGGTTAAAATCCTTTCCACAGGAATATACTATCTAGAAATTTGGAGAATAATACCAGATACTTCAAAATCGAAGAGTGAATCCTTCTAAGCTAATATGGCAATGACATATTTATTGAAAAGAAAAATAATGATATTCTTGTTAATATTCACCATTGTGGGAATCGTATATTTCAATTTTGTAGTAAATGAAAACATACCGAAATCTGCCTATGAGGAATTATGTGACAGCATCTGTCTAACTGATAAAGTAACAACTGTACGAGAGGGAGGTCGGTTGGGAAACTGTGTCTGGGAATATATTTCAGTTCTGGGTCTTGGAGAATCTCTCAGTCTCTGTCCATATGTTCCTAGAGGCATCCTTAATTGTCTCGGCAAGGTATTTAAAAATCTAACGATTCCAGCTTACGAAGACACTCTGCTCTCAGATCGTTGCAGGGAAATCCGTGGAGGAAATGCGGAGAGTTGTAAATCACTAGATCTATTTCAGAATGGTACTGATTGGGATCGCCTTTGTTATACACTTAATAATAACGATACGATCGAAATTGGAACTGCACGCAAACCAGTCACAGAGCTAAAGAAGTTAAAGGAGTCCGGACAACTACCTAGCATATTAATTTTACCACTGTGGTGGGATTACCCTCACGTTTTCGGTACGGTTGGAATTAAAAGATTTCAACAAGAGCTGCAGTTTCGTGATGATGTTAAACAGTTAGCCGAAGCAACCCTAAATGGTGTGAGAATGAAATCTGAGCCTGGTGACCTGACCTTTGTGGGTGTACACGTAAGAAGGACAGATTTTCATAGGCATCTGAAGATACTCCATGGTGAAAATGTATCCTTTGCTGATGTTGATTATTACGAACGTGCCATGACAAGAATGCACGAATTGTATGATTTATCTAGTATGGTTTTTGTTGTTGTCGGCGATGATTATGAATGGTGCAAAAAGAACTTGGTGAATGAAACAGAAGGAGTGTTTTGGGGAGGTCTTGAAAATAGCACTTTCATTAAAAACTGGGAAGAAAAGAGGGATATGGCTGTAGGTCATGATCTGGCAGTGCTGTCCATGCAGAACCACACTATCATCGGCTACGGGACATATGCAGTGACGGGTAGCCTTCTTAGCGGTGGTCACACCATTGTTAATAACGTATCTAGACATAGCCAAGTTACCGATGAGTTTTCTACCCACTTGTCCAATATATTACCCAATTGGGAACAGTTATGAGGAGTACGAATGATTGAACTCACATTTATCATTGTAAAAATTTTCATTTTCTTCTCCGTTTTCTCATTTAGCATCCGTATTATTTATAGTACCATTTGTGTTAACTTAGAGTGGCCACGAATCACGTGTTTCCATTTTAAAATATTGCTATAATTAGGCATTCTGTAATATATGATGAAAGGTCTTACCGAGAAAAGAATAGTCTATTTTGAATGACGTTCATGTCATGGATGAATGTAATATATTTTTGTGAATTACGTTATCTGTACTCTCATCGTATTATATATGGTGTAGTAATTCGTTAAATCAGGTCTTATATAGTAAAAAATGACGTTGCATGAAGTAGCACAATAAAAGAATTTATTTTTTAAGAAAGAATTTTTAATTCATTTTCATTTTAATAAACATCTCAAAAAATCACCCATGTCTATTATTTCATTTACCCGAGATGAGCAATTGATTATTACATGGAAAATGAACACAATAATAAAATTTCCACGCTCTGCAATAATGGTTATAATATTTATTTCATTTCCATAATAGGCACATGCTCAAGAAGAAGAAGAAAATATTTAATCGGGTTAGCCAAAGCTTTAAATGAAAATTTGTATGATTTATATATCCGTATGGTATTTACGTTTTCATATTTTGGATTTTTTATGGGACACGATGTTGTGGTAAATAAATAGTATTCATTCTCGGGCTGCGATATTAACCTATGTCTTAAAATGATGGAAACTGATATTATTATCTGTAGAGTATATATATTTAACTTAAGAATTTCAGAATATCACATGATAGTCTTCTTCTTTGTTCTTTCTGTCCTAGGACAGGTTTCAACGAAATTTTTGTCTCCACAGCATTCGGTTTTGGGTATCTCTCTTCATCTCGACATATTTCCTTCCTTCTTTGATGTCTGTTAGCATCCCATACTTACTCCGTCCTCTTCCTCTCTTCCCTTCTATTTTCCCTTCTATTATCACTTTCTGTATTCCGTTCCTCCTTAAAATGTGTCCTATCCAATTTGCCTTCCTTTTTCTAATTTCTTTCAGAATACTTCTTTCTTCCCCAATCCTCCACAGTACCTCTTCATTACTAATTTTATCTTTCCAACTAATATTTTCCAGTCTTCGCCAAAGCCATGTTTCAAAGCTTTCTATGTACTTTTCTTCTCTCTTTTTCAAGGTCCACGTTTCGGCTCCATACAGTACAATGCTCCATATGAAGCATTTCGCAAATCTTTTCCTAGTAGCCACATTGATTTTCTTTGCTGTTAGCAGTTTTTAAATTTTATTGAATGCTACTTTTCCTTGCCCAATTCTGCTTTTTATTTCTGCTGTGCAACTACCATTTTGTTCAATTAAACTTCCTAAATACTGGAATGAACTTACTTGTGTTAGCTTTTCTTCTGCTAACCATATATTTAAGGGTCCTTCTGACTTGGATATCCTCATTACTTTTGTTTTCCTTATATTTATCCTCATTCCATATTTTTCGCTCTTATTCCATATCCTTTCCATCATATTTTGAAGTTCTTCTTGATTGGTTGCTATGATAGCCTGATCATCCGCGTATTTGATGGATTTTATTCTCTCCCCTCCAACTTTTACCCCACATGTGTCTTCCAGAGCTTCTGACAGTAATTTGTCTGCATATAAGTTGAACAAACATGGTGAAAGACAGCATCCCTGCCTGACTCCCCTTCCTATGATATTTTCCTTTGTTTCCTCGTCCCCTATTCTTACAACTATTTTCTGATTGACGTACATTTGCTTAATTAATCTTCTGTCTTTCCAGTCTATGCCTATTTCTCTCAAGATTCTTAACAAGACATCCCATCTTACCCTATCAAAAGCTTTTTCATAGTCAATAAAGCAGACACACATCTCGCGGTTCAACTCTAGCACCCTCTCCGATAACATCCTCATACATCCAATCGCATCTCTCGTTCCTCTACCCTTGCGGAAACCGAACTGGTCATCCTTCAAGTTTTCTTCTATTTTCCTTCTCATTCTGTCTAGTATAACGTTGGTAATAAGTTTTCCCACGTGTGAAATAAGACTTATAGTTCTATAGTCTTTACATTCCTGTGCATTACCTTTCTTTGGTATCGGCACCATTATCGTTTTAAGTAAATCTTCTGGCCACTCCCCCGTATCATAGATTTTATTAATTAGATTAGTAAGCCGATCAATACCATTCTTCCCCAAGGACTTCAGAATTTCCACTGGTATTTGATCTCCTCCAACTGCCTTCCCATTCTTCATTCTTTTAATTGCCATCTCTATCTCCTCTTTCATTACTTTTGGACCTTCATTGTCCCTCTCTCTTTCCTCATAATTCCTCAATTCTAGCTCTATTTCTCTTCCTCTGTCATTTGTACGGTATAGATCCTTTATATATTTCTCCCATATTTCCTTTATGTCTTCGTCCTCTGTTCTAATCCTTCTCTGCTCATCTTTCATACCTTTCTTTGATATAGCTCTTATTTTTCTCATAGTCAGCCTTTTCACGGTATTGTACATTTCCTCTAATTTTCCTTCTTTTTCCAGTTTTTCGATTATCTGGCACTGTTCCTTCATCCACTCTTCTCGAGCTTTGTCAGTCGTTCTCCTCAATTCATTATTAATCTTTCTATATTGCCTCCTTCCTTCTTCCGAGCTGACTCCCTTCCACTTCCGCCTTTCTTCCATTTTTTCCAAAATATCTAGATTTATCCAGCTTTTTCTAGCTTCTTTCTTGTTTATAGTTGATACATGATACATGATAGTATAATGCTAAAATTTCAAAAGTATTTAAGGAAAATGCTTAGATGATCAGAATACGTATATACAAACATAGCATAGAGAGAAAAACAATTTACAAAATGGAACAAGTAAATGAGATAAATAAATGAAAACGAATTAATAACATATTAGTTACGACATTTTCGACAGCATCAAAAATAATATATAATCAAAAAATTTAAACTTTTTAAAATTAAGATTCAGTCAAAAATCAATATAATTAATATGTTGCTTTAAAAGCGATTAAAGGAGGTTATATAAGAGGAGGCACCAAGACCACGTTTTATCGTAAAGGTATTACTTTAATTTAGAAATTAGAAAAGAATGTTCCTACGAGAAATAGAATATAGGAAGCTTGAAAGGGATTGATAAAACAGAGGTTTGCTAAAAAAAATGCATAATGCACTCAGTAAATCAAAAAATTTAAGAGAAGAAAGCAAAGAAATCTGGATATTAAAGAGAAAAAGGGCCAAAGAAATCTTAGATAACTCAAAATACGACGGAGAAGATGGTAGAAAGATGAAAATACAAGAGACAAAACACAGGGAAGGGGAGAAATACACTAGGAAATCAACAGAGGGAAATTAAGAAAGAAATGAACAGGGCAAAGGGAAGTTCCTGCCAGAAGAATGTAAATAAAATTAAAAGTTAGAATGAAAAGGAAAACATGGTAATAAACCTCAGGTTTATTTAATTCCATTCTTGAAGCTATAGATTCAGGTTCCTTCAGAAATCTTTTCATTAAATTCTTCTTTTGACGAAAGAAATACACGAATATGGGAAATTTACATGATATAGCAGCGTAAATTGGTGACAAACTGCGTTGGAAATGTTGCCGACACTGTGTATTCTTCAGTAAAAACTATTAACAAAGCATAAAACAAAAGAGTAGTTTCTCCTGTCTGCAGCATCAAATTCGATTAATTATTGGCGTAATGAAATCAAATAATGCTGCAGGACAATGAAAAAATCTCCCAAAAACCAGAATCCGAACCCGATATTACTGACTTTGCCGTCAAACGCGATAAACGTTTCATTACGTAAGTGTGATAAGATACCGATGTTTTAGGTTTAATCGAAGGACGGATATTAATGAATTTTGAGGAAATAGATCGCATTTTTTTCTAAGAAACGTCTAAAACTTGGTCAATAATAGAGTTGTTATCTATGTTTGCGAAAGAACATATTCCTTGTTTATGCGCTATTCGCCGTTTCGATCAAAGTTCCCTTGTCAGATGTCATTCCAAGACACATCCAATTCGTAAGGCGGGCTACCGTGTATTACAGAGCTCGCTGCAGAGTGCTTGAAGTAAGGCTGACTTTCATTTTTCTCAAGACCTAATCTTCCTTTTCAAATAACAATTCTTAATTGCGAGAATTGTGAGAAAGTGACAACAAGCCACATAATAATATTGAAGTTCTTCCAACATAAATAGAAAAATATATCTATTTAATTAATGTATTTGTAATTTGATATTAATATACCCTATTCACATGGCATCTTATGCCATGTAAATAGGATATATTTACATCAATATAATAAATATGAACATCTAAGCACTGATATATTTTTCTATTTGTATTGGAAGAGCTTCAATATTATCATTTTAAAGTTGGACTTGCTCAAAATTTGTTTGATTTACAATAAAGGAGACAAATAACCATTTAACATTATTTTAAGAGCAAATATATATTTCAAGAATGGTCATTTTTTCAATTTTTAGGAGACTTAACCTTTTGTTTTTCTAAAATTGTTTCTCGTATTTTCTGAGTAAACTTTAATCAAGAACGTTTCAGATGCTTTCAAATCTTACAATGAAATATGAAGAATACAATGCAATTAAATGAGAGTTTACAAATAGGAGGCGCGCTCTAGTCTAAACACTTATTCGGTTGCATTGTATCAATTTTGTCCGTAACCACCTATGTTGGGATGAAATAGATAAGGGAATAAAGGTTGGTGGGGAACTTGTGAAGTCAGTAAGATATGCAGACGATAAAGCTATTGTGTGCGATTCGGAAAAGGGTTTGCAGAACCTAGTAAATGCACTAAACGATAAAGCAAAGGAGTTTGGGATGAAAATCAATGTAAGAAAGACTAAGATTATGAGGTTTTCAAAGGGAAAGAAAGCTAAGTTAACAATAAGGGTGGATGGGGAAAAACTAGAGCAAGTAGATCAATTTCCATACTTGGGCAGCCTTCTTTCTAAGGATGGAAGATGTTCAACAGAAATTAGAAAAAGGATAGCATTGGCAAAGGAAGCTTTCATGAAAAGAAGGGAACTGATGACAAAGGGACTTGATAAAGGAATCAGGAAGAGATTGGTAAAATCCTTGGTGTGGAGTGTAATGTTGTACGGGTGTGAAACGTGGACGTTGAGAAAAGAGGATGTCAAAAGATTGGAGGCTTTTGAGATGTGGGTATGGCGTAGAATGGAGAAAGTAAGTTGGGTCGATAGAAAAACGAACGAGGAGGTTCTAGAGATGGTTGGGGAGAAAAGAGTAATGATTGAAGTAATTAAAAATAGACAAAAGAAATGGGTGGGTCAAATATTGAGAGGGGAGGGATTGTTAAAGAAAGCGATCGAGGGAAGAATGCTAGGGAAAAGACAGAGGGGAAGACAAAGACAAAAGTTATTAGACGAATTAAGGTGTGGGATAAGTTACCGAGAATTGAAGGAGAGGGAATTAAATAGGGAATGTGGGGGCACATGAACCTACCGAAAGGTAGAACACTTTATATAACCACCTATGAGACCGCACCATGACCGTCCCTTTAGTGTGAAACAGCCTTTACCGTTCCTCAGAAGGAGCGCTTATATTCGCGTACAAATATTTTCCTTACTTTGTGATCCCAAAATAAAAGAAGGGATTATATTCAAGGGTATGTCATATTCGAATAAATAGGGTAATGTCTCAGTAGACCGAGTTTCATTTACATGGATTAGAGGATATGAATTTCTTGAAGCAAAATTTTGTTGTTCTCCTCAACATGAGCACAATAGGAGTTAAATTTGAATGAGATTTTAATAGAGTACATCACTATTTTTGTACTTTAGACGGTCAATGGTGACCCTAAGAATGATGAATACAAAATGTCCTCCTGTGGGCAAGGTTCTCTAATATAAAAATTAACAATGATAGAAATTTTAGAGTTGTGCTATTGTAACGAAATATTCGATTTCAATCTTTTTCACTGACGATAACAAATTT
This sequence comes from Pachydiplax longipennis, assembly GCA_036926295.1. Taxonomy (NCBI): domain Eukaryota; kingdom Metazoa; phylum Arthropoda; class Insecta; order Odonata; family Libellulidae; genus Pachydiplax; species Pachydiplax longipennis. The sequence goes on from JAVFKF010000012.1 coordinate 28,958,287, forward strand.
ATTCTTCACTTTCTCATGCGAACATGGTAATAGAAGACGACGAAACGAAAGTCTGCTCCAAACTATGAAGCGATCTAAATTGGCTTTTTCGTTGAACGAATATTGATTTACGTATCTAATTCTTAGTTGTTGTTCTCTTGAAACCTACTGCATGTACCTTCGTCTCTGAAAAGTCTCAACCGTCCTCTGAATTTTTTAACACATGTACTTCGTATCTGCGTACCCTACGTGCACAACCGATCTAAAAATCACATTCTTTTTCTCTTCCTCATCCCCATAACACTATCGATGTCCACATATATCGATAACATATTCCCTATAATCTCATCCTTTTCCCCCATAATACATTCCTCCATTAATACATATCTTCCATATCCTTAACTTATTTAAAGTTTCTGTGTTTTCTCTTTGACGTCTTTCCTTGCTCTTGGTGTTTTTCCTTATCGTTCTGATTTCTCCAATTTTGATTCCATCTTTCTAATAGGCCATTTATTGCAGTCATTATTATTAAAATATTAATAAAATTAATTCACCATTCGGCTTAAATTTTTTTTCGTTACTTTCAGACAAAGTGTTTACCGCCATAAAACTAATTCGAATGCTTTATCACTTGAATCTAAAAGAAATTCGTAATAAATTGGAGAGTGAGAGAAAATTAATGTTATTTTCTGTTTTAATTTTTTCTAGCTATAGAATCGCGAACATTAGATGTTAGTACATACCGATATTTACATGAAATCGAAATAAATAAATCTATTAAATACTTAAACACCTTTATCGCAAATGAATAAAGATCCTTCAGCATTCATAGAAATTTTTAAATTTTACTGTCCCAAATTTATATACTAACTATGGAGAGTTAACAGTTCGACAGTATTTAAGAGCAATAAGAAAATGAAAAGTATACTTAAATTGTGAAAACATGATCATAGTATATCATTCCAATATCCTTATCAAAAATGTAGAATAGAAATTACTCACGAATTTCCATTTATTGTCATCTAGCACTATACACAGATGAATGAATTTTCACTGAAATTGACCTTTCATATTTATAAACAGAAGGTAATTGTAGGCTTAAGCTTATCTTTACTTATCTTCCAGATATTTCAAATATTCTATCATATCTATCCAATATTCTCTTTATTTCATTCTTTCATTTTGCTCAAAATCATTGCTTGGCAATTTTCAAGTTCCTGGCGATTTTTGCAAAAAACAAACATCTTCAGTAAAATACATTTTTATCACAAAAAAGGGTGATTTCCTTGCTAATTAATCTGATGCTTAAAAAAGGAGAATCATATAAAATTATACAGTAAAAGTAAGAGGCAGTGGTACAGTAGTACAGAAAAATTATTATTCCTTACTTCTTTTCCCTTGTAAATGAGGAATTTTAATCGATAAATCACAGCATCTTTCTATCTCACATCACATATTGAAAAGGCAAGACTTTGTCGGCAATAATCTTCGTGTCATTTGGTCATATTTCTCAGCGGAGATATATTTTGAATTGCTAAACTTTGCATTCAGTCATACCATCCAACAGCTTTTTCCACAGATCAAATTGTTCTGGGTACTTAACTTTATGAATACTGATTCCTTTCTGTATTTCGCACGCATGGAAAGGTATTCGTCGGTTGAAGAATTCCTGAAAATTAACTCGTGTTATATTAATATCCTGCGCTACTATTCCAGTGATGAAAACGTCCTCCAGGTGTAAGTATGTCTTGTTCAACGAAGTCACATACAGATCATGAACAGTATCGTTCGTGAGAAGATATGCCGGTCCGGTTGTGAAGTCTGGGTAAACACTTTCCTTGTACTGCTTGACAGAAACAAAGTATTTAGACGTAGTGTTCCTTATCGGTTTCCATTTCTTCGCCAACCTACCATAAATAGTTCTCATCTCCCCGAGATGTTTCTCAGTAAAGGTGAGCAAGCGAGGCACATTGATGAACATATCATCATCAGTCTTTAGAATGAAGCGCACCATTGGACAGTACGTGTCCACCCATTCCTGCATCGATACAGTTTTCAGGGTGAGATTCACGTACGAATCGAGGAGATTCGCTCGAATAATGTCACCATAGAGGGCAGATTCGCTTTCCAACAAACTTTGTGTCACTTGATCTGCGGAAGAGGCTACAAAGAAACCCACGCTCACGTCCCTTCGAGCACCGAAATGTCCCCAGGTCTGCCGGATGGCCATGCGGGCGTCTGTGTTGCTTGGAGCCGAGGTCACCAAGATGAGCAGCCGCATGCCTCTGCCGGCATCCGGACAAAGATCAGGTGCGGCTATGTTGTGCCCGGCAGCGTAAAGGCAAGAAGTGGTCACACCACAGTTCTTTGGGATTTTCTTCCCAGAGGGCTTCAAAGACTGTGTTCGGCTGAAACTTTGGCCTGAATGGGAAAAATTCCGGCAAATTAAATTAATAAATCTGCTTTACTGTATTTTTTCTTTTCATCATTCACCATCTTCCATTAGTGAGAGCTTGACGATTCTAAGGATTTTTTTCTATCAATAAAGTTAAAAGACTAATATCAGGAAAATGCTTCTTGAGGGTATATTATGTCTTTGGTGACATGCTTTTGCATATACCTTGATTGAATGGACGATAAATAAATGACTTTTGAATAAATACTAGTTAAAAATGGTAAATATTTCCTCGCTTGTATATCCCTGAAAAAGAGATCCATGGACACATCTTGGGCATTATATGGGGTAATTTTTCCTGACAGTATATTTCGGAACCTGAAATTGTACATTTCAATCATGAAGATATCGAAAGTTAGGAGTAAGTAAAAAAAATGCATGTCACAGTTCCTACTAACATGATTGGTGATGGAACTTTATTTCTTATGGCTCAAATAAAAATATTCTGCGGTGCGATGCAAAATATAGCTGTCAAGTGGTCCTGCAAAAGTGATTCTTGAGTTTTTTTTTATCAGCAACGGCATTCTCAGAAAAAAACTAATTCAGAAGGATATTATATTAGTTCACAAAGTTAATACTGATCAATTTCAATCTGGGCTTGGTAATAATTCAATTATGATATTCAATTCAATATTTTTAAAACAATGTAAAATTAATCCTAAGATAATCAAAAGAAAAATTTGCATTTTCGATTTAAGTAGTTTAAAATTGAATTGAATGGGGTGTTTCGTTTATCTAAGTGAGATTGTAAATTTGTAAAACCATGGTATACCACAAGATGTCAAACTCTTGGTATACCACCGAAATACCACATTTATTGTAATTTGTTATAGATAAAGCTATATACATATACATAATAATTAAGAATAAAAGTAAGTAAGTGTTGGGCTCTTTGTCAAATAGCCTAAAACTCCGCCTGCGTCGAATGAAGCACAAAATTGATGGTGAATGTTCTTTATATCTTAGCCATTCGACCTCTGCTCTGAAATTGTGTTCTTTATGTCTTGATTCGACGTAGTTTATATAAAGATGGTTCGGCTGCGGCTGTTGTGACAGGTAAAGTTGCAACTTCAACATACTGTGAATCGTAGAATAGTAAATGAGAGTTGCTTGAGTTCAAGCAATGGAAGAAGCAAACTGAAAGATATTTTGATCGATATTATCACGCCTCCACATCTTCACCTCGCCAAAATATGCTTTTCACTGCAAATAATATCATCTGGCCATTGTTCATTGATGACTTTTACAGAAAAGAGGGTTCCGTCACCTGCAAGAAAATTTTCTTTGCTCTGCAAAATTTTTCTGTGTCGTAAGAGTGTGGTGAATTTGAAGTGTAAATAAATCAAGTAGAGGCAGAACTCGTGAGATCCTGTAATACATTTCTGGACTGACAGTTTCTATATTTGAGCGATAGGTCTAAAATACAGCTGTAGGTTATTCGAGCTCTCAAGCTACTGATGCTCGAGAAATTTCCTCAGTATTCTAAAATATATTGGTGACTATTGGTAAAACGTAGTTCTTGGATTTCTGTACACAAATACGCACAGTTTTTACACAATTGTTTCTTTGCAGGAGTACAGCCAATCCTCGAAAAAATGGGAATATGCTATTAGCAATTCACGTTCCAATTATAAAGACAGGTGTTTTTCAATCTAAATATGACATATGAAAGCTATACTTGATGCTTCGCTGTCAATGAATTCTTCACTGCTAGAAATGGAGTACTTTCATCGATAGGGATATAATATAACTCAAAAAACATTGTAATTACATCTATCTGTTCATTCCATTTAGTTTCGCATGAGTTAGACCAGCATTTAATCTTCCGTTTTATTTAAAGAAAAACAGCCAAAACTGTTCCTACTTCCTGGAAAACGAGCTTATGGTACTTTGGAATTCCATGATTTCGAAATAGCTCTTTAGGTTATTCTTATTTTATCCTCGTTTACTGGTACTCCAAGAGTTACTTGCTTATCTTTGCCCAAATCAAAATGGGCCGCAAAAACGCAGTACTTTTACAATATGCACATTTACGAACTTGAGAATAGGTAATAGGCCAATCAATTGAATTCATGCAGCCACTTATAATGAAATTTAAGGTTACGGTCGCACCCTGGGAATTTTCAATTGGCATCCGGTACCCAACAATACTTCAACGATTTGTACATTTCCAGATCAGGAGTCTTGTGTTAACTTTTAAAAGCTTCTGTACAGTAGCATTAAAGTAAATCTGGCTTATCTTCTGATTTTGTGTCTCGTATATCTGCTACCATATCTCATATAAATTTCAGAAACGGGAACAAACAAATCTGGAATTATAAATACTTATAATTTACCATAATAAACTTATCAACATAAATGAATATTAGTATACGTTACTCTCCAATTCAACCACTCAACTGAGAAATGTCTATCATACACGAAACAATAATACAAGATGCATCGGAATTTATACACATTGAAAAGGCTTTCAATTTTAAAATGCGGTAATTCTAATTTTAGCGCTTTTCGAGTTATTTCGAGGAGATAAATCCTCCTATCCCTCCGTTTGTTTAAGCCGCTATTTACAGAAATTTGTTGAAATCAATAACAGCGGTTAGAATCGTCTAGAATATTTAAGATCCATAACTAGTCAAAGAGATTCTATGGGTTTGCAGATACAGAATGAGTTGATCAAGAAAACTCCTTTCAACACTGAAATGTCACCATGAGACTGAATATTATAAGCATTGGTTGAATCATGCTATAGTATAAACATTTTATATAAAACTATAGTAAGAAAATAGTACAATATTGCTATCCCGGATAGCCAAGTGGGATGCGCGTTCGAATGGGGCAAAAGCGGTCCCGGATTCGATAATAATAATAATAATAATGGGCTTCATTTAGGGCGAGATTGAGACTATAAAGTCTCTTCTTACATCTAACCCTTCGTCATATAAATTTCTAAAAAAGATATAGCTTGAAAACCAGTACACAGGAGAAGACTGCTTTGTGGATTTAAAAACCTAAACGAAGTGCTTAGGAAAGAAATTTCGTAAGTCAAACACCCTTCGATGACCGGTGAGAACCCACGTGCGAAATGACCTCAGCTGTCGAAGGACTTTTAACAATACTACTGCTGCTACTAACGCATTATTTAAGTTTCCCTCCAGATTCAAGACAATATGTCCTTATTTGGACCTTACGTTACATTAGGAGGATGGAATCAGATCGAATACGAAATTCGGTTACATTCAGTTTACCTTTAGCCGTCCGCGAATTCTCGATGTAGTGAACTTGTAAAAGTGTTGTGTAGTAAGAGAAAATTACCGCAACAAGCATCAGCACAGTGAGAAACGCCCATGTTTTGCAGGAGGCCATTAGCTTTTTTCTAGTCTATGGGTCTGGGGAACTTGTTATCCTGAAAAGAAAGAATAAATCTGTCAATTCTACATCGAACCCTCGAGAGGTCGTCACCGATGCTTCAAATTTTCATTTGCACGCAAGATACTTTCGTAACTACGAACTTCGAGATTAATTTACTTTATTAATTTGATATCATCTACGTACCATGCAATTCTTTAAAAATTTTCCTGTTTGTAGGTTAAACATAATTGTTTTTACATTCTGTGAGCCTCGCGGACACCACGCGACCACTTGTGTTTATGAGCGAAAAAATAATTACATGACGACATAAGCGTTTAAATAAGCGTGCGAAAAGCGTTAAGATCGTAAAAATACGTTTCCTTAGATATTTAGAGCCTCTTTGTGCCTATTGATGTAGAATTGATAGTTTAATATTGATTTAATACGTGAGAATCCATGCACACACCAAAGATGTACGCGTTCATATACCGAAAGAAATATTTCGTCGTAGAATTTTAAAAACGTATTTATTGCAAAATAATCTTTCATTTCCTTCAAGTGAACAAAGAATATCAATGAAATGCATTATTCTTAATGTTATTTATTTTACGAAGAAGTGAGCGAGTGGCGTCAATCAGAGTTGTGTTCTAAAAAGTAGCGCCACCTCCGAAGGGTTATGGAAATGAAGGATAGAACACGAGCATTTTTGCCTGTACTGCCTGAGGATTATTTTTTGCTATGTACTACGTGTTGTTTCCTCAGCTGAAAATGCTAGAGCAGTGAGACTTAAGACGGAATTCAGAATTAGAATGTGCATCATTTTAGCTTACATTTATTAAACATAAACTGTAGCGGAGTAACATAATATTAAGCATTTTCCAACATTTTCTTTTCTATACTGACCCTACAAGCTTTAAAAGGCGCGTGTCGGGGCATTTTAGAAAACCAATATCCTTATCTAACTCTAACTGCTATTAAAACTAATTGCCGTCTATCAGCAAGTAACATATCGATAGTCTTCCGGTTTCGAGTCATGGCCTTTCTTAAAGACCGGAGTGTTGCGAGGCATTGGTTCTACAACATTGGCACAACGCCCATGTCCACCAGTTTCCTATAAAATGGGAAAAGAAAGGGAGCAAGCTCATTAGCTGGTGTTTGCATACAGCTCTATATACTCCGGTTCCTGGTGTTATTTCCTGTCGATGTGTCCCTTCGCTACTCCTTGGCTAAACTTCGCTAATTACACTATTCCTTCCACAGACAACTCTATTTGTCTCGATTTTGAATCAATCTTTTAGTGCGACCATACTCAACGCATTAAAGCATTCCTGACGGAGTCGATTAGGTAGATTCTCTCTGTCTGCCGATTCACTGATTGATATTTCCTCCTCATGAAGGATGTCGGTACTGAGGACTGACTTACATAAGATTATCGCTCATATAACCAAAATTCACCATAGTCGCTTCCTAATGAATGTAAAAGGTTCTAGATCTACATTCATCAAATTCTCATTAGTATTGGTTAAAAGTGCTTCGACAGCATGTGAGGTCAAATTAGGAAAAATGCGCCGTTTCATTTACTCTCGATGAATATTCCCTGAAAATTCTTGCATCCGATTCGCATCACATATGACGCTTCGAATATACTCTTTAAAGGAAAAACTACTACTGAGTGTCATTCCTAGGTATCTATAATGACTTACGAACTATAATAGGGAATAAGGAAATATAGTATGGTATACAGATGATGTTGGTGGAACGCGTGAAAGTCATATCTCAGCTACGCACTACTACATGTTTAAATCGAGCTTCCAATCCCTGTGAAAGAACGCTTAAATTGATCTATAAAATAACGGTGTCATCTAGTGTCGCAAACCCTCTGAAAATGAGAATAACATCGGGGAATAGTCTTACCTCTCTCTTAGCATTCACATCAGATCATTAATGAAAATAAACTAAATCGGTCCTATGTCACTGCCCTGCGGAACTCCGTATGTGATGCATACTTCTTCAGATAAAATACCGTCCAAGGCTAACTGATGCGATCTGTTTCCGAGAAACGACTTTATCCATTTAGCAACTATTTTGTCCATTAAGTAACCAATCCACCTTTGGATGAGTTTAACAATGATACACTATCGAATGCTTTCAGAAATCTACAAATAGGGCGTTTGCTCTAATATCTGTTCTAGTAGCTGCTCTGACTCCATTATTGACAAAAAGAGCTAACTCTCACTCTCACATGACCTACCTTTACGAAAGGCGTGCTGGCATTGACTAATTGCTCCCTTATCACTAAAGAAACGCAGTATTGTGCTCGCTATTTTATGCCATATTTTTTTACTCATTTTAGCCCCCTCTACTCAAACCATTGGCTTGCCATGCAAAACTTGCACACCCTGTCAAGGAGGATCTGCGATTATCTCTAAATTATTAATCTCTAACGATTAAAGGGACACCTTCATAATTTCCATATAATAATATGGAAATGTTGTAATATAATCATCACCGATATTCAAATGCAGCATTTATCGTACATTTTGGACCAAAAATTAATTACACTTTAGGTCGTTATGGTAAAGGTTAACGAACTTGTTTTATCATTTACTGCCAACCCTTGTACTTATTATTTTTAGCTCATATCGAAAGCAAGTGAGCAATATAATTTTCACGACTTTCATGAGGAGTCGTTGAAGTATTTTCCAAAGAAGAAGATATTGCATTTCTTGTCGAAGGAAAAAAACTGTTATTTTAAGCGAAACCAACAAGCGATTCAATCAATAATGTAATTTCCTGAGTTATGCATGACTTATTTCGAATTTTCGATAAGTTTTTATGCCTCGTCGATAAATATTCCATACTCTTCACTCAAAAATGTCATCCAAACAGGTTTTCAACTCCATGTTGTCATTAAAAATATTGTTGGTGATGGAAGAGAAAGTTTGAGAGAATGAGGCCCGAAGAGTACGAAGGATACGGGAGTAATTAGCAGATGATAACCTCTTGTCATGTTGACCATGTGAGGACGAGAGTTGTCGTTGTTCAGAGGTACCCTTGATGGTAAATTCTTCGAAGGATCACTTAGACGAGTCAAAGTATTTGTTGAACGTAGAGATCTGCAAAGTCTGTTTAGTTGTTTTTAAGAAGTTCAAAATTAACGACATAATAGATGAGATATGGGAAGATAGGGGGAGTTATTTATGGGAGTATTTATAACATATTTACGTCCCATTCTCCCAGGGGACAGCTTGTTTATACCGTTTATATAAAAATTTCACATATTATTCGTCATTTTTGTTCGAATTCTAACAATTATGACTTGAAAACGATATTCCGCGATTAAAATAAGACGTTTTATTCAATTTATTTCATTTTGGCGCTTGTCTGGATTTCGTAGGACCTTTGTTTCTGATTTAATTCTGCAAATTAAATAAAAGTGCAATCGATCAAACTGAACTTGATTTATATATCTAATAAGAGCATTTTCGAGTCGTCCTGAGTCGAAGCAAGAAAGATACTACTGAAAGAAAATTATCGATATGTATTGGGTCACTGGTATCTTGCGAATCTCCAAATTTCATATTTCTATAGTATCTTATCGGGCAGTGCGTGAAATCAGAGTTCGAAAATTTCTATTGTACATACGTATTGCCATTGTATTTCTCACGGCAGTACTTATAACATATTTAAGCATCTTTTCAATTAAGTATTCAAAATTCTCTGCTACTTCACCACTTGCATTTCAACATCTCAAAGAGAGAATAATAAATATGTAAATAAATAATATAAATCATAAATACATAATTGCAAAGAAGTGTTCTACGTATTCTGGAAATAACACATCGCGTAGATGACACGATTTTCTATAGTATCACTGGAAGAATTGTCACCAAATGAGTTCGACGCCAGGTGGGTGAAAAATTCTCCTCTTTGAAATACATTGAGGCGATTTTAAATATTTTTTGGAGGACTTACAGAAAATATGGAAACGTAAGACCAAGCATTTGTCCAAGATAAATTTCGTATACGCAGTTTCCAGTAAGATCCTTGGTTTGATGCCAGAGCGGAATTTGCACTTCCCCATACACTTCAGATAGGGACAACGGAATCTTATTTAAATCCTTCCCGAAATAATATATAATTCCCGAACTGAAAGGCTACTCACCATTAGGAGAAAGGAACATTACGCGGCCTTCATGAACCAACATCCGGAAGCGTCCAAATTTGAGAACCTCTTTTTTGAAAACCGACATCAATGCTCCTTGGTTATGAAATTTTTGCATGTTCAAAAGAATTATTCCTTTCAACTATCCTTTCCTTTCAAAACGTTTTGCAAATGAAACTGTAAAGGATTGAAATGAAAATTTAAAAGGATGAAACTGATTTTAAATTAAATTACTGAAATTCAAAACCTCGTAAAGCGACATCCTTTTTTCTCCGAGTAAAATCACTTGAGTTGCGCGTTTCATATGCTTTTATGATTACTATTTGGTTGTGTTTAAACTTATAAACATCTTTTGATTTTTCCACTCCGCACCCTGCTAGAAAGGAAATCATACCCTCGCGCATGCACAAATAGTAGTGCTAATTTAGTCCAATATCTATGCCTTCAGAAAATATCAATTATGAAAAAATTTTGAAATACTTTACGAGAATGACATTTTACCGTCGCTTTGAATGTTTTCAAAACGTTGCTCAGAAGAAATTTTGAAATGGAATTGTAAAAATACTTGATTCTAGGGATCTAAATACTAACGCCGACATTTGAAACAAAGCACGGCAGGGCAAGTCTGCTATGCTAGGCTGTATGCTATTCCAGACTCGAAAAAAATATTTTTAAGAAATCCTTCAGGATGTTACGGGACAGCTCAGTTTATTTCTGGCGTGTTGCCGGACTGTTTTTACGTGTATATTAAAATTAATACCTTGCAAGCCGCTTGCCGGCGTGTGGCAGGGGATGTAAACACCGAGTCGTTTACGATACTTCCTTAGCTTGTTGTTATCGCATGTCGTTCACGGTTTCGGATAGACCGACTTAACACGGCCGGTCGTCTAACACCGATTACGGCCTCTACAAACGCGTTCACTCTAAATTAATCAAGTATTAGCAACCTTGCTTCTAGTCTCCTTTCTTTCAAGGATTCTCGACTGATTTTGAAAGCATCTTCGCAACACTTACCTTTTTATGGTAGCATATAAAAAGAAAATGCATCGCTTAGTGCAGCACTCGGGTTTGTGGTTAACCCTTTCACCCGCTGGCTCCCGTATACTTTCTGCATAACCCAGAATATGCCTGACCAAACTGTTTCACTGATGTTGCACAGTGCAAATTGTAGTGTTTCTTGCTATCCGCTGAAATGGGAAACATCCGAAACTTTATGTAAATATCCAAAACTTTGAGGAAGTTTCAATAAGTCTGGTTTAACCTTAGGCATGAAAATGCACTCATAAAATCTGTCTCTAGTTTAGAATGTGTTACCAGATATATTCTAAATTATCATTATATCCTGTAATTTGCTTGTAGAATGCTATAAGTTACTATTTATAAAAAGCGAAGTAAGAAGAATAATGCTTTGCAAGAAATAGGATAATCGTTTAGTAAAACAGTAGCAGAGATTGAAAAGAAATACATATTCGCGCCCCTTTTCGACAGGAATATAAAAATTGTCACCGAAGTTGAATAGTTCACCGAAGGGTTGAAACTTGTGTGGGTACGAAACTTTTTTGCATAGGGTGTGAGTCAAGAGAGGCTCGAAGTACTTACAACAATGATTCAATTTCCTGGTGGAATATCATAAGTACCTATTTACAAAGATCGAAAGAAGAAGAGGGTTGCTCATTTAACAACACTACAAATTATTTTTGTTCACGTGGAAATGCAAATTATGTGAAAGAAGAGCACTACCCTCATTCCCATTGTTTCGAATAAGTTTGCCCTCTTTCTCTACAAGTAAAACGAAAGATAAATTTTTACCTCTTTCACACTATCTTCTTTAGGTAGATGTTGGCACAACGGCTCCACTTGAACTGTATTATATAAAGTAAAGGTGTGCTTACCCTACGCTCTCACTACTAATAACAAAATCGTCTCCATCCCCTAGAAATGAGCAATAATGCCTCGAAAATCCGAATTCGAGCAATTAGCGCTTCGGAAATCACTGAGAAATTCATTATGATAATGAGATCGTGTGAAGTCCGCTCGATGTGCAATTTTTCATTACGTCATTTATATGGATGTAATTCTGTCGTATTATGTCACATAACTGAAGTATCTTTTGTTGATGTGAAGCCTATAAATCACTAATTGCAATTGATGTAAATAGTGGTACTTTGCACCCAATAATTCATTTGTCTTTTCTACCAGTGTGACATTATAATCTATGAATTCCTTGATATATTATGAGCGTATGGTATGTATTATCCATGCTTTAATAATACACACTGTGTAATTTTATCAATATATATATTACTAATGGATCAGTAGAAGCATATCTATACGTATTTTCATGTTTTTCTGATGAGAGCCTCGGTGCGGTATTTGCGCAATGTTCCTTATCAGTTTAAGTACGCCTCTTTTGGAAAACGTATTAAATATAATCTCAAAACGGAGAATTGATGTATTTCTTGTTCGTAATGTTTTTAACGACGACATTTTTGTTGCCCTGATTTATATCGCATATATTTTTACCCGTTATCAAAGAGAACGTAAGGTATATATGTATACCGAATTACCCGAAGAAAATTCGTTTCTGACCATTAAGGGTGGCAAACAGTTATTCTCTTTCCCGAACCACGGAAAAGGAAGTGATACCTTTAAAAAAATATACATATATATATTACCATGAGAAGGATAAATAAGGTTAAGTTCGTAGGATTAATATTACTTATTTCATCATCCATGGGAATATTCACATTCTTCAAGACTCTTAGAAAAACAACAGAAGGTTATTGTAAAAACTACTGTCTTACGGACAACATAATAACAGCAAGAGAGGCAGGCCGTGTGGGAAACATTGTCTGGGAATACATTTCAGTGCTCGGTCTTGGAGAATCTCTCGGCCTCTGTCCATATGTACCTAAGAGCATACTTGATTGTCTCGGCAAGGTATTTAAAAATCTAACGATTCCAGCTTACGAAGACACTCTGCTCTCACATCGCTGCAGGGAAATCCATGGAGGAAAAGAGGAGAGTTGTAACTCACGAGTTCTATCTCAAAATGGTACTGATTGGGATCGCCTATGTTATACGCTCAAAAATGACGCTTCGATCTCACTCGAAACTGCACGCCAACCAGTCACAGAGCTAAAGAAGTTAAAGGATTCCAGACAGCTATCGAACATCCTAATTTTTCCATTTTGGTGGGATTTCCCTCATGTTTTCGGTACAGTTGGAATTAAAAGATTCCAACAAGAGCTGCAGTTTCGTGATGATGTTAAACAGTTAGCCGAAGCAACCCTAAATGGTGTGAGAATGAAATCTGAGCCTGGTGACCTGATATTTGTGGGTGTGCATGTAAGAAGGACAGATTTTCATAGGCATCTGAAGATACTCCATGGTGAAAATGTATCCTTTGCTGATGTTGATTATTACAAACGTGCCATGACAAGAATGCACGAATTGTATGATTATTCTAATATGGTTTTTGTTGTTGTTGGCGATGATTATGAATGGTGCAAAAAGAACTTGGTGAATGAAACAGAGGGAGTGTTTTGGGGGGGTCTTGAAAATAGCACTTTCATTAAAAACTGGGAAGAAAAGAGGGATATGGCTGTGGGTCATGATCTGGCAGTGCTGTCCATGCAGAACCACACTATCATCGGCTACGGGACATATGCAGTGACGGGTAGCCTTCTTAGCGGTGGTCACACCATTGTTAATAATGTATCTCGGCATAGCCAAGTTACCGATGAGTTTTCTACCCACTTGTCAAATATATTACCTCATTGGGAACAATTGTGAGAAGTACATATATTTGAACTCACAATTGCAATTGTAAAAATTTTCATTTTCATCTTTATTAATTCATTAAATCATCCACTTTGCTGGCAGTCCCATTGATTTTAACTTATCCATTAAACCTTTCTAACCAGCTATTTTCCGACTCTGATAACACATCGCCTTGGGTGTCAAGTTTAGGAATAGAATGTACATACATGTACATACTAAAATCTCCTTTAAGCATAAATATTAGTTTGGTAACATCACTTTTAATTGGACCACTCCAGACTGTAAACTGTTTCTAATATCAGAGGGCATTGTTTCGCTGCTGTAGTAACAGTTAAGAAAGATGTTTTCGTATCAGTCTGTAAACAGTTCCATGCCCAGATCCCATGCAGAGTATCATAGTTTCTCCAGTAATCATCCTGAGTGATATTATTTTAGGACTTTTTGCGGTCAATTTATAATTTTTTCTCCGTAACCAGCGGAATGAAGAAAAGGGAAGAAATCGCTGATGTATTCAGAAAGCGGAAGGTGCCAGTTACGGCTACAAACCTCTGTCAAGATTGAAACTAGAAGATGGAGCAGATATACGAAACTTTACGTGAATGTGTTCAAAGTGATTTTGGAACTCTTATGTGATCGGAGGTGATACATGGCGGAAAATACTAATTTAAGACAATCGATTCCGCCATCTAATAGGCTCTGTAACGTCGATATCCAGCCACTGGAGACTCGCATGATTTACAAAAGCAAGCAAGCTGTATCAGAAATAGTTCCAGAATATTTGTGGCTAATGGTCCATCATTGAGACATTACGTTAAGGTAAGTAAACGCTAAGAAATTAATTTTTTTGATTTCTTCTAAAAAATTTTAAAAATAATATATAAATAACATATAATCTAATATTGTTATATAACATATAAATAACATACAAGTAATATAAAAATAACAATGCTACTGGCTAAATTCAAGATCATATTCCTGTATAAGTTTAGGTTTCAATATTAACTTTATTTCGTATTCATTTCCCTGCCTTTAATGAAACTATTCATATATGACATATATGTGTAGCCTGTGTTTCTCCTCATAATGTTCTTTTCCTGTGTGTTTTTACTCGTATTCTTTTTATGTATTAATTTTTATTTATTTCATGTATTTCTTCCTTTAGATGCCTGCTATTCCGTAAAATCTTAGTTATTCTATCTGCAGGTTTCGCAGGCTTTTCACACACCTCTTGCGGGTGTTTTCCTGCTGTAGGCTATTTTTCCAAAGCATCATCTTAGGTTTTTAAACCCACAATATAATTTTCTTCCGTGAAACTTTTATGCTATCTCTTTCATACTAACAGACGAATGGTTAGATGTAAGAAGAGACTCTCTAGTCTCAATCTCACCGGAATAAAGGGGATTCTATTCTATATATTTTGTTGCGATGAGGTTCATTTAGATTTAGGCACCAGTAGGATTTGGTGGATCTGACGTCCAGTGACCATTTGTTGAAAATTGGATGGTAACAAACTTGAACTTAATCTAGATGAATACCTTCAGTTATTTAAGTTAAATAAAAATGTCTGTGTGATTTTGCGCTATGGCAATCTCGATGTCCATCCTTCCACACCATCGAAATTTATTTACTAGACGTTTCCATAAATTGAGAAATTATTTCGGTGTGAAACAGACTCATGTATTGTAACTTTTCCTTTACGGCTGCATCTTAAGTTTTCATCCTACTTCAGCCAGTAAATTATGAATTTTAAAATCACTACTTTTAGTATTAATATAATATTCTCTCCCTTCTCTGCTTCAAACTCATCCACACTATCACTCCGTCACCACCAACCCAACCCTGAAAATAATTTTATGTTTAGCTACTGCTTCCTATCAAATTAGAGGCATCTTAAGACAAAATGACATTTGATCAAAACTTTTATTGACTTCATTTCTTTGCAGATGCCGGAGTCTTGCGATCGGTGGAAAATATTACCCACAATTCCCTGAAAAGATGCAATATTCCTCACTGCATTGGCAGTATTGACGGACAAATCATTGCACCTAAGCATAATGCGAGCTTATGTGTCAACTATAAGAGAACACATGATATTTAATAAATATATTAATTCTCCTATTTGGAATCATTGTTGTCAGTACTTCGAGCCTCTCTTGACTCACATCCTTTGCAAAAACGTTTCATACCCTCACCAGTTTCAACCCTTCAGTGAACTACCACGTTTCTTAGATATGATCTTTTCAATTTTTACATTCCTGCCGAAAAGGGACGCGAACATGCATTTCTTTTCAATCTCTGCTACTGTTTTACTAAACGATTATCCTACTTCTTGGAAAGCATTACTCTTCTTACTTCGCTTTTTATAAATAGTTACTTATGGCATTCTACAAGCAAGTTACAGGATATAATGATAATTTAGAATATATCTGGTTACACATTCTAAACTAGAGACAGATTTTATGAGTGCATTTTCATGCCTAAGGTTAAACCAGACTTATTGAAACATCCTCAAATTATTGGATATTTACATAAAGTTTCGGATGTTTCCTAGGTTACAAATACTTGATTAATTCAGAGAGAACTCGTTTGTAGAGGCCGTAATCGGTGTTTGGCGACCGCCCTGCTAATTCGGTCTATCCGATAACGAACTTAAAGTAAGATATAGACGCTACGATATGTCAGTTTAAGGACTTTCCGTGAACGACACGCAATTACAACAAACTAAAGCAGTATCTTAAACGACTCGGTGTTTACATCCCCTGCCACACGCCGGAAAGCGGCTTGCAAGGTTAATAATAATTAATGTTAATATACACGTAAAAACAGTCCGGCAACACGCCAGAAACAAACCTGAGCTGTCGCGCAACATCCAGGAGCCTTTCTCCAATATATTTTTCCGGTCTGAAATATAATACGGCCTAGCATAGCAGACTAGCCCTGCCGTGGTCTATTTCAAATGTTGAGGTTATTTAGATCCCTAGAAGCAAGTATTTTTACAATTCCATGACAACATTTCTGCCGTGCGAGGTTTTGAAAACATTCAAAGCGACTCACAAGACGCGAGTGATTAGAGGATATCTGTTGTATTATAATAACGAGTTTTTATGACGTTTGACGATGCAAACGCCTACCATTTCAGTAATATTATGCTATACTGCTATTTTTTTAAATGTCCTCCCTCTCGGACGATGAATGCATTTCAGGCAAGGAGTTAGAGATGAAAAAAGTTATCAATTTCTTCTTTTTAGACGTAATAATTGTTAAATAAATGTCTTCATTTCAAAAATAGCAGTATTGCTTAATATTAATGACATAGTAGGGCTTTGCAACGTCCGGCATCTTAAAATCTCATTATTTGAAATACAACAGATTTCCTCTAATTACCCCCCATGGAACCGGGTTTCTTCTAGCTAATTCTCACCTAAAATACGGAGTAAATATCCTGCTTGTTAACTACAAAATTACATCTGACAACCGTGTTGATTCGTATTTCCACCCAAAACCGAGAGCGTCATGCAGAGCGGCGCTCCGCCGCGCGGCTGAGGACATTGCGGCGGTTTTCTGAAGTTATATTTCGCGACCGATAAATAAACCAACTTTTCGATACCGCCGCAAGGTTGTCAGGCACGCAGCCGAGCGCCTCTCTGCATGGCACTTTCGGTTTTAGGAGGAAATACGAATCAACACGTTTGTCAAATGTATTTTATGTAGTTAACAATCAAGATATTTACTCCATAAATATTTTAGGTGAGACCTTACGGCGGTTTCGAAAAGTTGGTTTATTTGTCGGCGTCGTAAACGGTCGCAAAAGTTAACTTCAGATTCCTCTTCAGTAAACATCATAGAATAGTGTGGTATAAGTTAGCCCGAGGCCAACGATGTCCATTTTTACTATTTTCCTCGCTTCAGGCAAAAATTTCACCTAAAATAAGGGTCCGCTATTTTGTTGTGTAACGTATACAAACATTCAACTATGAACATTAAAATCAACCATATTAAAATCAGTATGAAAGTTGAGGTATAGGTTTATGACATGGGATTATAATTTACCCATTATTTTTCTTTATATGGGTTCATTACCTGCTTGAAGTTGAAGAATTTCGCAAAAAATCGAAGATCGGCGTTTTTCATGACATTTGATCAACTTTGAACGCCGGTATAATTTAAATGCGCAAGAATCAGCGTAAATGACTTTCACAGTTGAATGCAAAACTTATTCAAAAATGGCTATGCGAAGCTTCAAATTCCTAACTCAAAAAGCCCACATTCGTATTTCTGGCTAGCTTTTTTCGATTCTAGCCCACTGTGTGACGGTAAAATGTCGTTCCCGTAAAGTATTTCAAATTTTATTCATAATTGAAGTTTTCTGAAAGCAGTTAAATTCACCGTCTGAATGTTGATACCTTTTGGGTAAGTAGAATAATCAGACTGTACATTTGCAACACATACGATTCGAGAACTCAAAATCGTTTTCATCTCTTACCAATTAATATTTCATTTAATGGGAAAAGCGCCAGAATAGGAAAGCCAGCTTCTTTCTATTACATACGTTTCATTCAGTTTGCTGAAGCTAAATCGAAATTTGCAATACAGATGATAAATTCCACAAAGGGCCTTTAGATGGGATCAAAATATAAGGAATCAAAATGAGATAGCTCGGAAAACATTTATAACATTTATCAGATATCCTTGATGATATGAATTTATAAATTATACAACTTTGTAGAATTTGGATGCCAAGTTTATATATTCCACGTTTTCTTCTTCAGAGAAAAAGGACAGACGGATGAAAAATTCGAAAATGATATATATAGGAGGATCCCTTTAATCCATTTTCAGAGAACAAGCACTTTAAAGAATTCCAAGATAGAGTCCGAAAAATCGTCATAGCCATACTCTTTACACTGAAATACTCTTTAATACTGAACTAACACCTGTAGGATCCTCAGCACCTAGTATCAGCTGCTAAAATCTTTGTAGAAAATAAATGCATTCATGTGCCTCTATTTTACCCGTTGAATTTAAACGGGCTCCTTTACTAGGAGTTATATAAATACTCATATCTTGAGGAGTGTACTTTGATTTTTACCATAGTTCTTTATGATGTGTGATTGCGGGTTTAATTTCTTTTTCTGAAAGGGAAACGGATAGTTTAAATAAAAATGCATGATCTATCAATACAGCTGCACAAAAAAAGCAAAAAATATACACCGTCTCGATTGCCAGATATTATTTATTCATACACGAGGGTATGATTTCCTTTATAGCTGGGTGAGTAGAAAATCAATAGATGTTTAAAATTGAAAATTTTTAACACAACCAAATAGTAATCATAAAAGCATATGAAACGCACACCTCAAGCGATATACGGCGTTATATGTTAGATCTCCCGCTAAGATGTGTTACTTCCCAATTCCTAAATGCATGGAATACTTCCTTGCGATTATTTATTTATTATTTATTCACGGCTTCGGAGAAAAGGAACGTTCGCTTTACGAAGATTTAAATTTCAGTAATTTAATGCAAAAATCAGTTTCATCGTTTTAAATTTTCATTTCAATTCTTCGCAGGATCTTTTTCATTTGCGAAACATGTTGAATTGTTGAACCGAATAACATTCCGAAAATGCAAAAATTTCATAGTCCAGGAGCATTGATGTCAATTATCAAAAAAGTGGCTCGCCAAAGAATATTTAAATTCGCCGCAATTCATTTTAAAGGGGAGAATTTTTCACCCACCTGGCGTCGAACTCAGGCTCACTTGGTGACAATTCTTCCATTGATACTACAGAATACCGCGTCATCTACTACCTTCGTGGTTTTGATTCCTCTATCCTAACGGGAAGTGCCTAAAAAATTTATTACGTAACGAGATCTTTAGCAACTCTCCGATTTTAATTTTTCTCTACTCGGTTGACGAAATTGTGATATAGAAGAAGAAATTACCCTATCCATTAGGTTATTCGGAATCTGAGGGGTCCTTAGCTCCAAAGGCTTTCGAAATAGATCGCATGAGAAACCGGCAGAGGGTCTCAATAGGCTTTGAACCTTATTCAAAACAATCCAAGCCAATCACAATGTCTCAGAACAAGTTCCAAACAATTAAACACTGCTGAATTCCGGCGAAATTCTGAATGAATCCCTGCAAAATTGTATTAATTCAAAAACATAAAGCCAAATTAAGGAATGGCGGTCTCGATCGTTTCGTTACAGGAGATTTCAGGTTCGACAGTAGCGTTACGTCCATGATAGAATCCCTCGGTTGGAATTCACTTCAGGAGAGAAGAAACGATTACCGAAGGAAACTTTTCGAAAAGTTCCTCGGTTCCGAATTTAGGGACGAGGTGAATGAAACTTTGATTCCGGTTAGTAGTGAGCGCGATCTCCGAGAGGCATCGACCAAGCGTTATAAGGAGGAAATAGCAAGGACAGATAGTTATTTCTGGTCGTTCTTCCCGCGAGCTATTAGAGAAGCTAATAGGGTCGATTAGAATACTAAGATGGTGTCATTACACCCCCTGCCATACGCCACCGGCGGCTTGCGGGGTACTCATCTAAATCTAAATCTAAACTATCTCCCACTCTTCCCTTTACCAGCAACTTTCTCGCTCCATGTCTGGAGAACTGACATTGCTTCACAAAGAGTAAACATTTAAATAATGAGCCAGAACTAGGAATGAATCATAGATACTGCACTACCAATCAGCTTCTGTACACTGCGGAAGTTCTTACGGGATGTAAGAACTTCCACTACGATATCGTGTCATCTTGTTCCGCTATGTCTAATCCATCGACAGACATCGTGAGTTCATTAGGTTTATCGCTGTATCATCAGGACTGTTTCCATTTATTCTATCTGTCTTTTCCGTATTCTGAGATCAGTTAATTTTAAAAACTTTTTATAAAAATATACCTTCTGGCAGAAGACATATTTCTTGAAAAAATGCATCAGACATTAAGTTTTTTCCTGAATACACAAACATTTGTGTTTGAGCCGAAATAAAAAAACAAAATAAAGGAAGCAAACCCGTTTGTCGAAAGAAATTTACCTATCGGAATTTATTTACCGGAACAAACGTAACCATGTAAACAGTGAACTCCAAACATAACAAAAGCCATATCTATACATCCAGTAACGAAAGTCAAAAATTCCAATTTTTACTACAATTTGTTTACTTAGTGACGAGTGTAAACAAGTTTTTAAATCGGATAATGCATCTATTCTCGGGCATAAAATGATTCGCAATTAACATTACAGTCTCCATGAACGAAAACTTCGACGTCGTACGCAACCATAACAGTTGAATAAGCAAGCCACATTGCATCTTGCGGGAGCAGAACTACAGCCAAAGAAACATGAACATTGCCGAATATGAAAGTTTGCGTCACGGTTTTATCATGTGGTATGTTCGAATAATTTTGCATCATATTACTTCCCGGTTTCGTATGTTGCAAATTTTCTATATATCTAAACCTGATATCAAATGATTTTTATTGTTTATATTTCACTCATTGAATAGATAATATTCAACATTTAATCATATTTATGAGTAAAGAAAAGGATGTCCTGCGATTTCAGAAAACTCACCAGCATGTAGTACAAGCTTAACGAAAGCCCAAGCTTTTATTCCCAATCGCTATCTCCGAAGCGCAAAAATGTATTGTTTTGATGTACGATGTAAAAGACTTTCAATGCGGGGAAAATGCTATGCGCTTTGACAATGTAACACAATGTATTCGTATGAAAGTGTGACATTTAGCTTCCCCTCTAGCTCTCCTCTCCCAGATCAGATCACTGCAGACGAGTAGTAGTTATTTTTGTATTTCATGTATGAAGAGAAGAACATAGAAAATAAATAAATAACGTGGATGCAGAAGGTATGTTTCGTTCTTTTATCTTGGTTATTTAAGTGACACTTCATTGCCGGTATAAAAGGAAGTGGTTTTTATAACGACAGATTTAGGTACAGCTGGCAGTGATATTTTGTATCTTTACCATAATTCATTTAGTCATAAACGCATTGAGTGAATTGAGGTATTCGGTGTAGGATAAGATACATGTATTGTTATAGTGATGACGTGCACTATTCGTGATTATACTACTATAATAAAATTTTTAAAACATTCGATAACATTTATACACTCACGTTCTCTAATGTAATAGTGATTTTGTTTGGTTTCATATCATTTTCATTTTGGTTTCATATGGCGTTAGAAAACGCAAGACATTTTATTTGGCTATTGAGTTTTGTTGCTGGATGTGTAGAAGTCGATATCCATCGCTACAATCGAGGTATATCGAAACAGACACTGATAAAGAATACGAAGGTGTGTATTTTTAGGTATGTTTTAGTTTTTGTGTATTTGTCTGTAAAGATTAGTGTTTGTTGAAGTGTATTTGGGTGGGAAATTGAGTATCAGTGTCGTCTGCGAAAGTTTCGCACGGGGCAACTAGTATATAAAATATCAGTAGAATTACTCTTATAATTTTATCACAATTTACTACGCTATTTAAAACATGTATGTGTAACATTTGATTTGCTAAAGTTATGAAAGCATTCTTTCAGAAAAAGTCATCACACTACATTACAATTTCATATAAACAGATAAATAAAATTCGATCAAAACGTTCTTCCATTTTCGTTGAACTAATAGTAGCAACCAAACTTTGTTTATAGCAACCAAAATAGAATATGTTGCTTGAAATTGCTTTCGGAAATCGATAAATTTCTTGTGCACAACCTGGTAAGTTAAGGAAGTTTTTAATGTTGTATTCTGACGTAAATTGTAAAGATTAGCTATTTTCGACATCGTATGTTTCATGGTCGAAAAAAGTTAGTGACCTAATTAAGTAAGTGAACGCCTTTCTCACTTGCATTTTCCTCTCTTTGAGGTGATGAAATACAAGTGGTGAATTAGCAGAGATACTTGAATGTCTCTTAGTAGCAGAGAATCTTGAATACCTGACTGAAAAGGTAAGGCGTAAATATGTTATAAAAACACCCGAAAGAAATACAATACAATAGAAATTTTCAAACACTTATTTCTCGTACTTCCCGATAAGATAATATAGAAATATGAAATTTGGAGATTCGCAAGATACCAGTGACCTAATACATATCGATAATTTTCTTTCAGAGGTATCCTTGCTTCGACTCAGGACGACTCTCAAATGCTTTCAATAGAAATTTACATCAAGTTCAGTTTGATCGATTGCACATTTATTTGATTTTGCAGAATTAAATCGGAAACAAAGGTCCTACGAAATCCTGACAAGCGCCAAAATGAAGGAAATTGAATAAAACTTCTTCTTTTGGTCGCGAATGTTGCACTTCGATCACCTAAGTATTGCTCGGGCTTGTTTTCCTTCTGAAAACCACACGTCTCGTTTTCCTTTTCTTTCCCACTTATCATTCTATGTCTGAAAACGAACGGCGATTATTTTAATTTTTTTAGAGACGTCCTCACTCCACTCCTCTATAGTATTCCTTCCCATTCTACCTCCTCAGGGGGAATTTCTCCCTCCGGATGTTGGAGGTTTTGCGTACTTAAGCTTTCGACCGTTAATATTCCTCGCGCTATCCAGCCTGTTCAAGTGTTTCTCGACTTCTACACAGGTTTTACCCGCTTCAGAATTTGATAAGTTTCGTTAGAATAATTAATTACTAAGTATATGGCGTGTTTTGGTGGGACGGGTTCGTATGGGGTTGACTTTGCTCTAAATGGAATGATACCATTTGTAAACCTTTATCTGGGAGAATACCAGAAAAAAAAGCACTATACAATTATTTTATTTAAATGATGCTATCATGCTTATATATTCCATGTTTCCTATACACAAAATTCATTTGAAATATTTTATAAATCTATTCGGAGTTTTAGAATCTTTTGTTAATTAGACGATAAAGTTTAATTCTTATGTATCCACACGGATACCAAGCGCTGTAATTTTGCATGTATGTCGATTCAGAAATAAAAATTTTTGTCGTTGCTTCATATAGTTGTTTTGTAGTCCATTTATAAGTAAGGAGAACTGTTATAAAATGTTAAAACTTTGTGAGCAAAATAATTGAATTTAAGTTTGTCAGACGCACTTCAGTACCCAAATTAAAAATTTTCAAATTATATTGGATTATAAGTTTTCGATTATTTTATCTTTCTTGCGCTCGGGATATGTATTCCATGGTAATGGATTGGCCTTTGTTAAAAAACACGTTTATTTATATCAATATTACCATACAACATCCGTTTTAGTAAGCTCTTCGCAGTCGCGATTTTAAGAAGTGTTATTTTTTATCCTTAACTTTTTCACTACTTTTTATTACAATAATAGTTGTATTCGGTAATTTTCTTCCTCTCTGAACTGTTCCTTCCAACTGCTGGACCGACAACGACCTCTGCCGGAACTAAAGGCTGCCCTAACACACGTTTATTGACAAGCAAATCTTGAGATCCATCCATATTTTATGCTTTAGCAATATTTTATATAATAATCACATGAAATTGTGCAAGTAACTGTTTCTTCCAGCAGGATCTGATTGTTCTTGTGATAGATCTCATAGGAAACGAGTGTACTTACGTCTATCGTGTTGAATATCGACCATCTTAAAGAGCAACGTTTTATGATCTTGATCATTATTTATGAGATTATCACCTATTTCACCAGTTTAAGTATTTCATGAGATGAATGTGAATTTTCAGCGTTGAAAATCGAAAAATCTTCATAAAACAATCAGCCAGAATCGTAGATATGTACCGGCCAAACTTACTGTACGACCGCCGGAAAGATAAAGGTGCTAATTGATTGTTTAATTCAGCACCGGGATGTAAATCCGGTTTAAATTTACGATTGGAAATTAACGAAGTGTTTTTTTACCCGAGAGAGTATTTTTGGTATTCATTAAAATTCTTAAAGTACAGGTTATAACCTAAAATATTTTAACCATTATTGCAAAAATATGATCACCATATCATTAAATTTTAAGAAATGGTATACTTTTTGAAAAGCAAATTCACCTTGACAATCGGCAATTAATACCTCTTGTGATAGAGCCGTCCATTAAACTTTGTATAAAGAATAAATTTAACAATTTCCTTCGGGAAAAATTGATAACTTTCTCCCCTGTACATCTTATGGCATGTGTCCTACAGCGGCTCTGATGGCAAAAAAGTTAGGTGCACGAACAAGGGCTAATGTTCTGAATGTTATCCTGAAAAAGTCCAGCTTCGAACGATGACGACAACTAAGGACCAAAACTCCTCGAGTCGAATACAAATTATTATCATCCTCTATCCGCTATTTCGACTGCCCAAACAAAAATTAGATACTCCCGAAAACTGTGACTCTTTCTGATCCCAAATTGCTCTTACGTATTCCTTAGGCTTTAAGTTTGTCATAACGACATCCTCGGTATCTTACTTTCTTTTGGAGTTTTATACTAAAATAATATGCGGTCCAAGATATGGGCCATTGAACAATTCTTGGTAAATTTGATGAAACATACTTCGATGGAAAAATTTCAGATTTTGCCAGGTTCACCAAGAGTAACTAAGTTTTCCAGTATGCCCTGAACCCCCGTATCTCGAGCCGACTCTGATTGTAAGAGTTGTAAATTATCTATATATCTTCTTCATCTTCTTCTTTGTTCGTCCTGTCATTGGACAGGTGTCAACGAAACTTTTGCCTCCACAGCATTCTGTTTTGGGTATCTCTCTTCATCTTGACATATTTCCTTCCTTCTTTGATGTCTGTTAGCATTCCATACTTCTCCCTTCCTCTTCCTCTCTTACCTTCTATTATCACTTTCTGTATTCCGTTCTTCCTTAAAATGAGTCCTATCCGATTTTTCTTCCTTTATCTAATTTCTTTTGGAATACTTCTTTCTTTCCCAATCCTCCTCAGTACCTCTTCATTACTAATTTTATCTTTCCAGTCTTCGCCAAAGCCATGTTTCAAAGCTTTTACTCGTATGTACTACAGTACCTTTCTTCTCTCTTTTTCAAGGTCTACATTTCGGCTCCATATATTACAATGCCCCATATGAAGCATTTCGCAAATCTTTTTCTAGTAGCCGCATTGATTTTCTGTTCGCAGTTTTTTAATTTTATTGAATGATACTTTTCCTTGCCCAATTCTACTTTTTATTTCTGCTGTGCAATTACCATTTTATTCAATTAAACTTCCTAAATACTGGACTGAACTTACTTGTGTTAGCTCATCTTCTGCTAACATATATTTAAGGGTCCTTCTGACTTGGCTATCCTCATTACTTTTGTTTTCCTTACATTTATCCTGAGTAAAAAGTTTATTCCGGGACCGTTCACCCGACCGGTAAGGAGTAAACAAATATTATTATACGAATGATGATATATATATACCATGTTTTATACATTGAAATTCTTATGTAATTAATAGGTTTTTAATGTTTCTAATTAACTCCGAATCTTGTTGCCGTTCTCGAAGAAACTTGTGTAATTTCCTTAACTTAACATAATAGAATCCTCTCCCGCTGTTTTCAGATAATGGTATGCATATTACGTTGATTATTTGTGTACTCACTACCGGTCGGTTGAACGGTCCCGGAATGGAATTTTTACTCACTATTTTTAGGGAAATATCCATTTTTCCAATTACCTTTTTCACTCCAGTCAGATAAAACGAGTCCTTGTCCCTCATAAATTCAAGCGGAAAGTTAGAATCGATTGAAAAAGTCTTTCTTTACTATATCTGCGGTGTTTGACGAGTTTTAGAGAAAAATAAAACTTGCTAAATGTAGGTAATCCATTTATTCTCCTTCCGTGATAATGGTTAAAAGTTGGCAGAGCTTAGATTGCTAAAGTATTATATACATTAAAGGTTTAATTTGAGACATTTTTCGTTGAATCCACCAATAATAAAATAACTGTAGATTACACTTCAAACGTGAATAATTTGGCCAAGGATTATCTTGCTTCGATGTCACAATGCCGTATTTTTATACTCTTTCCCGAAAGACCAAACATTTACTAATTTTTGCACCGGTTTTTATTTTCTTCACTCACATCTTGATAACTTTAATGACTGCTTAAATAAGTAACCGGACCACCCAAATAGTATATTTACTAAGGATCGGTGGTATGGAATAAATGTTTGAAGGAATGTTAAATTATTCGTGTACGCATCTATGAGCAGAATAGTAGTGGTTCATTATGAACCAATACATCGTGCACTTAAAATTTGACAATTTATGAACGAAGAAATGTATGTGCTGAAAAAAGCGGTGTGTCGTATAACTATGAAGCACCTCAATTTACTTTGGTATGACATCTTATGCGGCATGTGCGCTGGGGCGATAAGCTCTGCTCAATTTTACGCGAGTAAAAATTAACGGATGTTAACGGTAACGGATGATAAATTTCTCCTAATACCTCTTTACTTTGTGCTTACAATATTGTAAGCTCACCTCAGTGTATTTATATCAAAAAAGGTTAACCGGCCTGCAGTTGAACACAGAAACATATCGAGCTATATCATTGTATATTGCGATAGGGAAGGAAACTTGAAATATTCCTGGAATTCGTAAATTTTCCATATAAGAAAAATTGCGCCACATTGGAACATTTCTAATTTTCTTCTCTAATTCTGTGATAAAGCAATAAACAAAAGATAGCTTGCTCTAATTTACGATTAATGTACATTATATCACACTCGTCGCCAAAAACTCGGTAAGACACAACTTGACAACGTCACCAAAGCTTATGTATTTTCCTGAACAAATGACGATTCGCATGTAAACATTTTCATCGACTTCAGAAACGACCTGACGGACATCAGGATTTGTATGACCTGATACCGTGGTATTCCACATTAGGAACATATTCTATATTAGGAACATATATTAGGAGCACCCAACCTACGTG
Source organism: Pachydiplax longipennis (assembly GCA_036926295.1). Taxonomy (NCBI): domain Eukaryota; kingdom Metazoa; phylum Arthropoda; class Insecta; order Odonata; family Libellulidae; genus Pachydiplax; species Pachydiplax longipennis. Next base: position 28,985,915 of record JAVFKF010000012.1, read on the forward strand.
GAGTTTTTTTAACTTGCATTTTATGAATATTTCAAATTTTTCCAAAATATCTCGATAGCTTCAAGCTACTAATGCACAGTTCACACTTCAACGACAGTTCACTCATTTTCATTCGCGCCATCATTTACGATGATCCGAATGTTGCTTCCGTTTTCGAACGAAATTCATTATAATTTCTGAACTTTTAAATAATTATCTCCTCTTCCGGTTATAAGACAATGCAATGCCTATTACTGTGATCATATGTTTAACAATTGCTGGTAAAGTGAGCGGTCTAGGAATCGGCTTTTTAATCGGTCATTATGGAAAAATTACATTTTTTCACTTAACTTTTTCACTGCAGCCAGATAATATGTCTGTGTCCCTCATCAACTCACGCCGAAAGTTTGAAACAATAGGAAAAGTCTTTTTAACAACACCTGCATTAAATCAAATGAGAATTAAAACGTTTTATTTCCAATTACTTTAATTCTCATTTGATTTAAAATGATTATCCACCAAATATCAGTCAATACCCTTAATTTGAACATCTGCATTGTTTGGCAAGTCGTATAAAGTAAGACGCGAAGAAACTTGCCAACTCTATGTACTCCATTATAATGCCCCAGTATATCGTAATCTCTCCTCATTGCATTTATAAAATTATGCACTTATTATAAAACACAAGATATGTACGTGGATCAATATGCTAAATCCAGTCGAAGAATGAATATATGGCTGTACTTCACTACTAAAGTATTATTTTTCAACAAATGATACACAGTGAAAATACCGATATTGATATATGATAATACTCTGATTAATATTACATGACAGCATAATTTGCACGACTATGGTGGCTATGGAGAAAATTTACCACAAAACATTAATAATATTTATAGTAAAACGCCGGGAAGTACGTGCATCGATTCGCTAAAACCAGTCACTTCTAAATAGGTTAGAGAATAGCAGTAACTCAGATTACGTCTCTTGTGTATAATACTTTGGGAATCTATGTTCTTCCAATTTTTGGTCCTTTTCAACTAAGAAGAAGTAATTGGATCACCTAGAATTAGCAATTTTTCTCGCTACAACTCGTCATACACCGAAGATACTGTCAAGAAAGACTTTCTCGATAGTTTTAGAATTTCCACGTGAGTTTGAGAGGGACACAGATGTATTATCTTGCTTGAGTGAAAAGGATAATTGGAAAAATGGTAATTTTCCTAAATATATTGAATGAAAAGTTTATTCCGGACCTTACCGATATTAGTAAATATCTAGTCAGTGTAATTCGCATTTCATTATCTTAAAGGGAGAGGAGAGTCTTTTTAAAGCCAGAGAAATTAAAGCAGTTACGTTGAAAAACGAAGGCAACGTTCGGACTATCACCCATAAATCATAAGACGAATTTTCTAAAATTTACCCTGAGTTTAATCAAGATCAAATAATGGCCTAAGTTTATATCAGCACCAGTATAACCTTTCTGTAGTTAAATGTGATTTCCTAACAAAATTTAATAAATTCGGCATAATCTCCGGACTTTTCATACATATTTCTACCTTTTGCGATAGTGAAAGATAGTGCCACCGGGCTCCGAGAGCGTTTGAGAAGCTTAACTGGAAATAACCACCGAAGCATTATATCTGGAAAATTAGAGGTTAAAGCTAAGAGAAGTTAAAGGCTAAAAGAGTTAACAATCGCAAAAACAGTTTCGCTTAGCCAATGGCAAGCAACTTCATCGCCAGCGCATACCCGCGCATGCGTAGTCCTTGGAAACGGCGGATATATATAAAGACAATTACATTACTGTTATCTCTTGATAGGGCTTTATATAAGTACTTAGCAAGAATATTAGCTCAGTTTCCTAATTCCTATTGCGGAGAGTTTGGTGTTACTGGAAGATTGGTTCCTTGCTGCTAGGTCACGAAGCGCTTGTTACTTTCTGAGTTAGGCAGAGATATGAACGCTCGGAAGGTGTCTTTCACAAGGAAAGACTTCGAATCTTCATGAAGAGGTATACATATCCTGTTCAATATTTTTGCAAATATGTTATCTACCCTGAGAATTACTTTCATTTTGAAATTACATTCTTTTTGTCATGATTAAATTCCTTTCATCGCCAACGTCTGTTTCGCTCCTTATGTTTTGCTGCGTCTATGCTTTTGATGATCTCTTGTAAATGATTTTGCGTTTACCCTCCATTTTAATTCTAATTCTGCAATGATTACTCCCAACGTCCTACTTTACTCTTGCAATATCCTTATTGTCATATTCACTCAAGCTTTTTCTTAATAATTCGGAATAATAAAAAATGACAAGAGAACACTTATATCTTTACCACCATGTTCTTGCTGAACTAACATGTTTTTGACCTTTTGGATTATCATCAGGCTGCTGCAGCCTGAGGATTAAATAAATGAAGATGATGAAACGGTCGAAAATACGTTAGCTCAATAAAAAGATGGGTGTTAATTGGATAAGTGTTCTCTTATCATTTTTCATTTTAATGTAGACCTACCAAAAAGTCGAGGACGAATTGATAGATTCTACTTAATAAAAGATAATTTTACCTGATGGTGATATTCTGGTGCTTGATCTCTTGATTGTAATTTTTGGCCAATTAAAACTCTTTAATTCTAATTTGATCTGCGAAATAAGCTAGATGTTTCTAACTTATTTTTTCGTATCAGGCACGTTGCAGAATGTACAGAGCACTAAAAAACTAACTGAGATGGAAACGAATAGGGCAAGGGAACAGCGGTGGAAGATACAGTACAATGAAATAGAGAGGCTGGATTTAAGCGGCAGGGTAAACCTATTCTGCGGGAAGGTGAAACAATTGACGGTGATTAAATTAGTAATTGAATGGCCACAGTAGAAGATGGAAGGGGATACATGTTTTAGGATACAATAAGCATCAGCATCGTCGTTCATCGTGAAAGAACAGGTGACTGTACGGGATAGAAAGGAAGCACACCAAAAATATTATAGAAAATTGACAGAATTGGCAGAAAATGATATTTGAATTCGTAAATTAAACGGGGCGTGAAATTATAGAGAATAGATGGACAGGTGCGCAGAAGATTCCAGCTGAGTTCCTTAGAAAACTGTATGAAAATGATAAAAAATATTTTTAGGATGTATATGGAAAAATTTTTGAAGGAGGAAAGTGGCTAGAGGAAGTTACTAAGATAATCCTGGTACCTTTGCAGAAAAAAGAATAGTTCTACAGCGTGTCGAAATTTAGTTTCCCGCCGAAGTAGTTGGATATCTCACGCGACAAAAGTTAATCCAAGGGCTCTAAATAGAAGAAAAGAGGGAAAAAATTAATGAGTATTGGTGGCAAAAATGATGAGTTTAAAGAGACTCGATAACGCGAAACCTGATCAAAATTAACTGTCGGAAAACTGAGTTCGCAAAACCTCCAACATGCGGAGGGAGAGATTACCCTTGAGGAGGTAGAATGGGAAGGAATGCTAGAGAGGAGTGAGTGGGGACGTCTCTTAAAAATTTAAATAATAACCGTTCGTTTTGAGGCATAGAATGATAAGCGAAAAAGGAAAGGAAAACGAGGCGTGAGGTTTTAAGAAGGACGACGAGCCCGAGCAATACTTACGTGCTCAAAGTGCAACATGGGAATTCGCGTACGAGCATATTTCACCATTGCGTTCCCATCCAACTTCACTCACTTTGCTACACGCCATGGGTACTCTTTTACTCACATCCCAGTTTTGAAACCATTTTCCAACATAACAATTGAACGTTAGTGGGTTGGTAAATTCAACTTTGTTTAATAGTGACATACGCTTTTATAACAGCCAATGCATAATTCCATTTTACTTCAATAGTAATAAGCACGGTGCCAAATGTCATACTTCTTAGCCAATGGAAAGATTCTATAGAATAAATACTCTCTAACTTATTCTACCTTTCATAGGGAATTCAGATATCGAGGAAGGATGATGTGAAGAGATCAAAATTGGCATACCTCCTTTATTAGAAGGAAAGCCCAGGTTCCAGCCAGAGGACAACATGAGTAACTGTGGCCATAAGAACTAAAAGTCAAGAAAACCAAATAACTACAGGAAATATTGAGCATAACGGATTCCATGCCTTATTCCTGTTTCCCAGTTTTCCTTATATCTCATAACTTTTCTTTATTTTTCCAAATTGGTTCAGTTAGTTACTGCATTCCAGTTTTTCTACTCAGTTTAATAGCTGAAAATTGCACTATAGAATTCTGGTCTCCTTGATAAGTCAAGAGTTTTAAAAGGGAGTAAAAATCAAACCTTTATATTTTCTAATTATTTCAACAATCTAAGTAACATTTCTTGGTAAACATAATGATGAAAAACATAATTAATTTAAAATCATTGGTATTCATTTTGATAATTCTCACCTTTCTTGGAATATATCTTACAATCCTTAATATTCCTCCAAATATTTATAAAAAAATAATGTCTACGAATGAAGACTGTCAAAGCTACTGTCCAACTGATAACATAATAACTATAAGACAAGGAGGCCGGTTGGGAAATTGTGTGTGGGAGTATATTGCAGTTTTAGGTCTTGGAGAATCAGTTGGCTTCTGTAAATATGTTCCTAAGAGCATTATTGACTGTATGGGGAAAGTATTTAAAAATTTAAATATCCCAGCATATGAAGATACTCTGCTCTCTGAATACTGTAGAAAAATCCATGGAGGAGATGTCAATAAATGCGAATCTGAAACTTTATCTCAGAATGGCACAAAGTGGGATCGCCTTTGTTATAGGCTCAAACACGGTCAATCTTCCTCATATGGAGTTGCATTTACACCAGACAAAAAACTCAGGAAAATGAAGAAATCTGGCAAGCTGCCTACCATCTTTATACTGCCAAAGTGGATTGCTCAACACAATGCCTTTCTTTATTTAGGTATCAAGAGATTCCAGCAAGAACTCCCATTTCGTGATGATATTAGGATGTTAGCTGAAGCTACTTTGAATGCTGTGAGAGAGAAAGCTGGAGCTGGTGACCTAATATTTGTGGGTATACATGTAAGAAGAACAGACTATTTTAAGAAACTTACAGTAGAGTTAGGAAAAAAAGTGGCATTTGCTGACCTAGATTATCATAAACGTGCCATGAATAGAATGCGTACATTGTTTGATTATTCCAGGATGGTTTTTGTTGTCATTGGCGATGATTATGAATGGTGCAAAAATAACTTGGTGAATGAAACAGAGGGCGTGTTTTGGGGAGGTCTCCAAAATAGTACTTTCATTAAAAATTGGGAAGAAAAGATAGATATGGATGTAGGTCATGACCTGGCAGTCCTTGCCTTGCAGAACCACAGCATCATAGGCTATGGGACATATGCAGTTACTGGTAGCCTTCTAAATGGTGGCTACACAATAGTCTCTGACGTATTCAGAAATGGATCTCATGGAAGTATATTATCCACATACTTGTCTAAGGCATTGCCCAATTGGGAGGCAATGTGAAGATAATTAATTTCTAATTCTAATCCTTAGTCATTCTGGCAGTCTTTGTTTTCAAGTTCATTTGAGATTACATGATTGTAGTGAGCCTTTGGATTTAATAATGTGATCACTACATAATAATGTTGTTAAATTTTGTTCTTATATTTAAGAAATTTTGCATTTACTTACATGAAAGTTCCAATATTTTTAAATGAAGAAATAACTATTTTAGTATGATAAAGCACTATTTCAATATTTTATTTATTTGATAGCCTGGGTAAAGCAAATTCTTTTCATATTTAAATAATAGAAACCACCTGCATAAAAGAGAATTTTATTATTTCATGATATGTTCCACTGTCAGATGCTACTGTCAAATGTCATTGGAAAATAAGTAAATGCAGATAATTTATTGTGTCATTATTGATCTCTCTTCACTATGTGAAGAATACTCTGTCATGATAGAAATCATATAACAATGTAGTATATTCTATCCTGTTATTTGAAATTCAGTCAAACCTTTCATATTGCTGTTTAGAGATTTCTAAAATTATTTGGGTTTTACTTGCAAGATCTCTAAAATTTTGCTTTCTTTATTCTATTTTATGATGATTTGTTTTCTTGTAATTAGTTCATACAAATGATTAAAAGCATTTTTACACATAGTATATATGAATTATTTGTACGGAATATTACTGGTACTTCATTAAAAATACTGAAATAAAAATAAAAATTAATTAATAATCATATTATCACATTAATAATAAAATAAAGATATTAAACCCTCCTGTTATACATATAAAATCAGTCAGTTTTATAATGCCTCATTTACTTTCACATTTGAAACTTGGAAATAGGTTGTTTAGTGTCGACAGCATAGATTTTGATGAAAACTGGCTCTTGTGTATATTTCAAGATAAGATTAAATTGTTAATCCCCAAACTGGTATTTAGGTGCTATAGCTTTCCCAGAAAACAGCCAAAAGGTATGATAATAATCACATACAGTAAAACCTAGCTAAGATGCTTTTCAACCTAGCAAAAACTGCACCTTAAGTGGGATACCATCATATCTGTCTAGTGTAATTTTAGTTACCATGCATAATATTAGTGAAGGAAGGTCTGCTTTTCCTACAAAGAGATTGTCTTAGATACTTACTTTTGGTAACTTCTCACAATACAATGAAACAATTTTTACCAGATAGACAATTAGGAAAGAATAAGGAACTTTTAAACAGCAGTGGTGAGAGAACATTACAGAGCACAATCTCTCCAAGCCTACCCTCATCTAACTCTGCACTTACTTCTAGTTTATTTGATATGTTTACTACTAGAGTTTCCAACAAAAGGAAACACAACCTGGTGAATTTTACACATTCTTCACATGAAATAGAACTGTAAAACTATTACAGGAAAACAATGTAAAGGTGGAAGACAAAAGCATGCAATCACTATATGATAATCTAGGTATACTAAGTATCCATGCCCAATGTAAATACATCATTATGGTTGATATTTATTTTAATGACACTTTCTCAACAACTAATGAACGACTCTTTGTAATGACTAATATAGCAAATCATAACTAACATGAGCCTTGGTATCATAATAATTATCCCAATAAGAAATTAGAAGATAAAATTCCAATGACTTTCACATACAATGAAAACTCACTATGCACAGTCCACAAAACTATTATTAAACGACCTAGGTTTCATTACGGTGATACTGTGTAACAACATCAGGTATCTGATGATGTTACAGAGTATCATGAAGGAGTTCCACCAGGTATCACCAAAATCTGTCAAGTTCCAATGACTTTAAATGCTTACCGAATTCTCGATTGAAGAGTGTTAGTAATGTAAAACAGAGAATGAAAGATTCCTTAAATAATATTCCTAATATTAAAATGTGTTTTTGGTGTCTATCCATTATGTGCCTTTTGTAAAGTACCTCGTCCCATATGTGGAAATTAAATGGGAACATACAGAAAAAACCAGGGCTGTGGAGTCAGAGTCGGAGTTGGCAGAAATTTACCGACTCCTGTTGCTTCAGAATAAAAACTTTTATTTTATTGTTTTATTATAAACTTAATACTTATTTGGCTGGTCCACGCTACTAGTGCCATGCCTGGGCGGAAAGAGAAACAACGTACCAAACTACGTCGCTAACAATTATTTTCGTGGAAACTCATATTCATATTTATTAGTATTATACTATTATTGTGGAGTGGAGGAGCTTAATATTTTGTTTGATCAAAAGAGGAGAGTTAGTTACAAATGGTATTGCTGCTTCAATGAAACAACAAGAGACATTAATATTAGATATAAGATTTTTTTGGCAGCTGTTTATGTAGACCCCATGCACCGAATTCTGTTTGAGGTAGCTGTCAGGATGAATGGAACACAGGAATGTGAGGAGGAAAAAGAAGTTGGTGATGCTGCCAATCTTCCCCCTCAACAACTGAGGATGAACTTGATTTTGAAAAATATTTGAATCACTTGGAACGTGGAAAATTTCACCGCATAGAAAAGGATTCCTCCAAACCCAAAGAAAACAATATGAATAAATTTCAGATAAATTTCTCACTTGCATTAAAAGAAGTGGAAAATTTTGATTGTTCATCAAAACTAACAGTGAAAGAAGCCATTCCCTTATATCCTGAAATTGTGAGAGATGTTGCCATAGTGGTTACTGCTTTACCACCAACCCAAGTTAGTGTTGAGAGGTTGTTCTCTGCTCTAAAAATAATTATATCAGATTTGAGGGCATCCATGAAGAAGGATCTGATAGAGGCTATTCTTTTTCTGAAGACCAATTCTTCATAAATTTATTAAAAATATTAAGTATGTAACAATTTATTGTATATTTTCATTTGACAGCCTTGATTTGTTCAGGTAATTTTCTCAAACATATATTTTGTGGTCTATTTATTCTTAATTTTGTAAACATTTTTAATAAAGAATTATCCTTCTTTAATTTATCATTTGTTAATATATCATACTATTCTATAATTAATCACCATGACTCCACTTATAAGGAGTTAGATAGTACAAAAACTGAGGAGTCGGAGTCGGACAGTAGAAAATAAGAGGAGTCGGAATCGGAGTCGGAGGCTTGTGCACCGACTCCACAGCCCTGGAGAAAACTTTGGTTTGGCAGGACCATAGTTTTTCATTTATAATTTCATTTTCCTCTTTTTCTCATTGTTCATCTATATATCTTTTGTCTGCTCATTTTTGTAAATTTTCTAATTTACTGCTAATTGCAAGCCAAATTTAGTCATAATTGTTTCTTTCCTCTTCATTATATTATTATTTCTTTTTCCATTCTTGTAACTATTAATACTTTCTCACATTTTGTAAAGTAACATTTGGAAATAATGTATAAATTATTAGTAAAAATATTACATAATAATGATAATAATATTGGTATATTTATTTGTTTCAAACGACCAAATAAAATGTAAATTTCAATATTTCTAAGTGGTTGTGATTGAATTCAATAAAATCCTTAAAATATAAAGTTGTGCTTGCCTTTACTTATGCAATGAGAGACAGCAACGGTATCGTGTGTTTTTCGTATCGTTTGTGCAGCTGAGGCATATTTTTGCATGTCAGTTTTCATCACCCTCATCTGACTTATTCTTCGTGAGTGTAAATAATTCTGTGTAAAGAAATTCTAAAAGTCCTCACCACTGTTGCGGTGAGGAATTATCCGAAGAGCAATTGTTCGCCGCGAGGAATCGTTCGCGTAAGACTTCCTCGAATAAAAAAACAGGTGTATAGTATATGACCCACCAGAAACAAGATCGAATAGCTTCACTTTGGAACAATTCGTGTGGCGAAAGAACCATAGGAATAACGAAAATTGAAAACTTGCACTGTGTGAAAGATTGCGGTCAGGGTACATTAAAAATACATTCAGAACACAGTATGAAAGAAGAAGGTAAACATTAGTTTAAATATTCCACGAAACCAAGAGATATTCTTCTTTAAGACTGATTTTCTTTTAATTACTTTGAAATTATGAATCTTTAATCGATGCAGGTTTATTATCTGATAGTAGTTCCGGCGCTCTCACATATCTTCAAATAACATGTTCGAAACAACTTCCTTTACTGAAACTTTCCTTAGTCTATACCCATTCCGTTCACCCTAATGGTCAAGAGGTGCCTTAATCCCCATTGAATTCAATATAGACCTACATTGATCGATAAAAGGTTATACATAATACTCGCGGCGGAAAAGGTGAATCTGCCCTGGCGAATCTTAATAGACCCAAGCCCTAAAATTGAACAGCAGGTGCTCCTGACATGGTATGTACATGTAAGTGTACATACATTAAACAAGTTGCTTAAAAAAGTCTGTTTTTAAAACTAAATTATTATTTGGAAAATTCTCAAAATAAAAGTTCGAGAATCAGAGTATACAGGAAAGTATAAATTGTATTTATTTTAAAATAATTTTTTCCTAAAATTCATACCTTCATTAAAAAATCAAAACAAGTTTTAAAGTTAGAATACAACGCTGTTGTCTAAGAGACAAAGGTTTTCCAAGCGCCGACAGCGGCGACCGTCTAAGGGCGATTCCCGGGAAACGGATAATCGTTTAGCGGTCACCAGTTATTCAGAATCCCGATGTACATTTCGGAAACAATACTTCCATCTTCATGGGGGGTCCATTGAAATTCATTCAGCATTGGACACTAGAAATCAAAATCAAAAAGGGTTGAATGAGATTTGGAAAATCGGAATGATATCGGAAAATACGTGCATTACGTGTTCTTATTTTATATATTACATAATTGCTAGGAACAAGTTAAGTTTTTATTTAAAAAAAATACCAAACAACTTTTTATTTCAAAAAGGGAGCATAAATTTTTGTGTCCATTCATTATTTTGCACTTGTGCCATTCAAAAAAAATATTTTAAATTATACACTAATATTAATGAGTTAATAACATTCTGCAAGCCTTTTCATCATACCCAAATGCTATGGGAGAAGTTGCCCAAATGTAAGCCTTCACGAAAATATGTTTTTGGATCATCTGATATCCTAAATTGTACGAAATGCATCTTATGTCACTCACTAACTTTAATTACTACTTAGTTGTCTTCTGTCTTCGTTGACATCGTCATCCCTTCTTTCGTTCCGGAGATGCGCAAACAAAACGATTAGGCAACCTCCCCCGACTTAACCAGACTTAAGCTATACTATAAATTCCGCGAACAATGATCAAGCTCGTTGGCTCTTGTAGATCCGATAAGACACATCCAGGGGAAACAAGCCCAATAGATAAGAGTAGATAAAATTTTGGAAGGTTTAGAACTTTTATAGGATTATCTTTCTCTCCTGTGAGATGAGAAGAATTCGCGTCATATGCTTCGCGTTGTGTTTATTCATTTTTACATATGCGATAAACCAGCATTTCTTCAATAATTCTAAAAAATACGCGGCCAAAGTTGATGGTGGAAGACTCTGCCTCACAGATAACATAATAACTGTAAGAGAGGGTGGTCGGCTGGGAAACTGTGTTTGGGAATATGTTTCAGTACTGAGTTTAGGAGAAGCTCTTGGTCTCTGTCCATATGTTCCAAAGGGCGTCGTTGACTGTCTCGAGAAAGTGTTTGAAAATACATGGATCCCAACGTACGAGGACAGCTTGCTCTCAGACAAATGTAGAAGAATCCACAAAGGAGACTCTGAGAAATGTAAGTCTAAAATACTATCCCAAAATGGTACTACATGGGATCGCCTTTGTTACACGCTCCGAAACGGTGATTGGGTCGCACATGATATTTTACGCAAACCAGTCACAGAGAACAAAAAGTTGAAAGATTCTGGAAAACTACCCACCATTCTAATATTACCGAGATGGATGACTATAACTCATGTCTTCGATGCGTTTGGAAGTAGCAGATTCAAACAATTATTTCAGTTTCGAGAAGAAATTAAACAGTTGGCTGAAGAAACTATTCACGGCGTGAAAAAGAGACTTGGAAATAGAGAACTGATCTTCGTGGGTATGCATGTCCGAAGAAAAGACTATCCAAAGCATCTGATGAAATACCATGGTGAAAACGTGGCATTGGCGGATTTAGACTATTACAAACGTGCTATGAGTAGAATGCGTGACTTGTACGGTTATTCCAGAATGGTTTTCATTGTTGTTAGCGATGATTATGAATGGTGCATGAATAACTTGGTGAACGAACAAGAGGGAGTGTTTTGGGGAGGACTTGAAAATAGTACGTTCATTAAAAATTGGGAAGAAAAGAGAGATACGAGCGTGTTTCATGACCTGGCAGTCTTATCCATGCAGAACCACACGATAATTGGCTACGGGTCATTTGCTGTTACTGGCAGCCTTCTAAGTGGTGGGCACACAATTGTTTGTAATATATCTCGTAATAGTAAGGTCATGGATGACTTTGCTACATATTTGTCAACTGTATTACCCGATTGGGAACAGCTATGATAATTATAAATAGTTTTACTTAGTAAAAGATGTCTTCTTTCTATGATCTGTTTTTAAGGAAGTTTAAAGTACACTTTCAATTATTTATTTATTTACTTAACTTATGCGAATCTTGAAGGCGAGCTAGTGGAGTATTAAACACGTAGTGGTGGAGTGAGAATCTATGGAGAAAAAGTGACCAGATATTGTGCAATGAGATGGAACATGGAATTGAAATTTAGATAGGAGCTCGGGACAACTAACACCACCCTGAATTATTTTATGTAATTAGACTTAGTCTGAGATTATGTGCCTATTTTCTAGGGTAGACAAGTTTAGATTGGAAAGGGTATCAGTATACGAGATTTCATTCACTGCAGTACCTATTTTGTAGTTTATTAACTTTTAAAATCGATTCTGAATTCTCTCAATAGCCTTACCGTGAACAGAGTAGTATGGTAACTACACTGGGGAAGAGAATTTCAGTATAGGCCTAACTAAGGAACAATACAGTATTTTAATTGTTTGAATATTTTTGAATTTTTTAGTGTTCCTTTAATGAAACCCAGCATTCTCTGTGCTTTACTAATAGATGAGTAAATGTGATATTGAAAATTGAAAGCAGAATCAAACCATATTCCAAGATCTTTGACTAACAATAAGTATAACCTCCTCAGTAAAATTATTCTCTCTTGATAGATTTAGATGCATCAAAAGCGAATACTCCGCTTGTTTCTTCATTTCGTAGATTATAAATGTGATGGAATGACTTTTTTGTCTCCATTCCATTTTCTATGTCTCTTCTCACATTACGTTACACTGATAAGAGGATTAGTTTTTTAAACTTTCACAGCAAGTCTATCTTATTCCAGCATCTATCGTCTCCATCAATTTTTTCGAAGGAAAACTGGTTTCTTTTTAAGTGTTTGTAATCATTTTATCCGAGAATTTCCTCTTTAAGTTCACAGGTTGCATCCAATAGATTCCAGATAACAGGGATGACACAAATTTTTATTTTTATTACATCATGAAACAAAAGGTAAATGTTTTTGGTTTTTCATTTAAAAAAACCATGAAAATTATTCTTCTTTACATTGCTTTATTTGTCTCAGCAGCAGACTTATAGAGATTCTGAAAACCACTCTCATTCTTTGTGAGCGTTTTCCTGCAACGTTGGTTTTCTTCTTTATCAACCTCCAGTTGCAAAGACCCCTACTGTAACCTTTCTTTCTGACTGAGTGAAAATTTGTAAATATTATAATGAAGTACGAGGCTATTGGAAAGGAAAATTGTCTCATATGGGCCTAAGCTCGCCAATAAAGATCAATCAGAGAGGGGTATCAAAAAGTAAGTTTCTCTGAGCCGGATTTATTAAAATCTCTATCTACAAATCCCCCTTCTACGGACTACACCTTTACGTGGTGGAGGGGCTCGCGTGTTCCTATGACCTAGAGAGCTATACGGGCTGGAACTTTGTTCCTGGTAGGGTCACTCATGCCAGAAAGGTCAATAGGTAGGGGCCAGACGAAAGGTAGTCCACACAGCGTCTGCGCCACGCAGAGGCGACTGCAAAGGCGTCTGTACCCAGTGGGGCGGCCCTTATGAGTGATGGCGTCACATTAAAAACACTATTGAGGAAGACAAGGGGAGACCACCTCGACTATCTATCCCATGATTATGATGTGCTACAATACTGATATTGTCACTGGCAATTACGGGACACAGCCCTCAAGGGAGAGTGTCGTGCCCGGCAGGGATGGTGGTAAGGCCATCCCGTTTCTAATTTGGTCAAATATTGAGAGGAGAGGGATTGCTGAAGAAAGCGAACGAGGGAAGAATGCTAGGGAAAAGACAGAGGGGAAGACAAAGACAGAAGTCGTTAGACGAATTAAGCGGTGGGATAAGTTACGGGAATTAAAGGAGAGGGAACTGAATATATATATATACTCGTATATATCATAAAAACTATTAATTGATTAATTTTCCGAGACCGGGATCGAGAGAAACCGTGTATTAATCGGGAAAGCATCTTAAGCGGGAGCATCTTAAACGGGTTTTACCATAGTCGGTTATGATGATTCTGATTATTACCATAGGCAATCAATTTCTCATAGTTTAAATTTTTCAGATTTTTTTAGTTTATTCTTAGCTTCATCTTCCACAACACACGGACTGTCTTCGTCGGTAAATTTGCGAGTGTTAAGGGCGCTTATTCCTTATCTGCAGAGGATAAGCTCTCTCCTCCCCAGGGTTACGCCCTTATTATCTCATCTTAGTGTGAAATCCGACACAACACACCTTTCAGCAGATAAGACAAGATAAAGATATGGGACTACAAATGTAGAGATATGACTAAAAGAAATTTGAAAACTTATGAGTGCCTCCTTTATACTTATATACCATGAGATTTAGAGCACACAAAAAATATTTCGCTTTATTTTTGTTAATTTTCATCTCTGCTGTATTCTTACTTCTCTGCCTTAGTGCTCTAAAAGAAAAACAATATATTATCAGGAAATGTCTTACAGAGAACATAATAACTGTTAGAGAGGGTGGTCGGTTGGGAAACTGTGTCTGGGAATACGTATCGGTACTTGGTCTCCAAGATGCCCTAAAACTCTCCCCGTTTGTGCCGAGGAGCATAATCAAATGCCTTGGAAAAGTATTCAAAAATCTGACGGTTCCAGCATATGAAGACAATCTGCTTTCAGAAACGTGCAGGATAATTCACGGAGGAGATACAGAAAAATGTGAGTCTAAAATTTTATCTCAGAATAGCACAAAATGGGATAATCTTTGTTATAAACTCAAACACGGCGATTCTATAACACGCAAAGTTGCTCTCAAACCAATTGCTGCTCTTAGGGAGTTAAAGGACTCAGGCCAGCTTCCCTCCATCCTCATACTGCCGAAGTGGATTGCACAAGCTCACGCTTTTGTTCAAGTTGGCATCAGTAGATTCAAGCAAGAGTTGCAGTTCCGGGATGATGTTAAGACGTTGGCTGAAGAGACTTTGAATGGTGTGAGAAAGAAAGTTGGAAATAGTAATGTGACCTTTGTGGGTGTACATGTGAGAAGAACTGATTATTCAGGATATCTTGCAAAAGAGTTTGGAAAGAAAGTGGCATTTGCTGACCTTGATTATTATAAACGTGCCATGAGTAGAATGCATGACTTATATAATTCTTCTAGACTTGTTTTTGTTGTTGTAAGTGATGATTATTCTTGGTGCAAGAATAACTTGGTGAATGAAAAAGTGGGAGTGTTTTGGGGAGGTCTTGAAAACAGTAGTTTCATTAAAAAGTGGAAAGAAAAGAGAGATATGGGAGTTGGTCATGACCTGGCAATCCTTGCTATGCAGAACCACAGTATTATTGCTTATGGGACATATGCTTTGACTGGTAGCCTTCTTAGTGGTGGTCAAATGATATTCCATAACATATCTAAGGATGGAGAGTTCCATGACTTCTTAACTCTACGTCTGTGCAAAATATTATCTAACTGCGAATTATTATGATGTTTGCTTTATTTATTTTCAACAGAAGATTTCACTGATATTTATTATATTGATGCTATGATAGTATTAGATAGTTTATAACTTTTTCTTATATAAATGCTCTCCTTACCATTCCTATTTATCTAACTACTATATCATAATGCATGATATTTATTTTATTTTAATCATTGAATGATGAGTATCCAAAATATCATTAAATATATAAATTTTTACATGTAGTAGTAAGTTATTTAGAGTAATTTAATAGCAAATGATAGTTATACACAATTATACAAAATGTATTAACATATAATGATCAATTTATCTATCCTGCACATAATAATATCTTCTTTATCATAAAATATCATATACACAATAATATCATATTTATTTATTCTGCAGATTTATCTAATAATTATTTCAATTTCACTTGATTTTGATTGTCAATTAAAAATTGTCATATCTTATTACTTATCAATGATAATTTCTCTACTAGTTATTATAATTCATAAAATAGTTGCAGTAGTGTAATATATAAAAAATAACTTTTATAGGATAACAGTTACAAAGTGAGAAAACAGTGCATTTTTGTTAACTTGTTTCAGAATTTCAATGTTGCAATTAATTATTTTTTGGAGAAAATCTACACTCCTAAGAGAAATTCATTACATATCTTAATTTATATTAAAATAAATAATCACCATTATTTTGGTCAATATTAATTTATTGTTTGAATATTTTGTACTTCAATCTGAAGAAAGTAATTAGAAACTATATCAATGACGTAAGTCTATGAATTATATTTTATTGCAAAAATTTACATTTCAAACAACTTTTATATGCCATTAATGAAGCTTGTATTACAAGAAACTGTAGTAGTGGAATCTTTCTTTTTGATAGTGCTGAATATACAAGGTATGTAGATTTCATTATAAATTATTCTAAGGTAGTGGTGTTATGGCATGTTCATAGTTCAAAATGGTTCAAATTATGAAAATTGTAGGTTTTAAGTTACACATGTTTGATTTTCTTAGCATCCCATCTCCATTATTACAATTTCATCAAACTGTCTTCAAAATTATTAGCTTTATTCAGATGTCTGTGTGTGTAGCATGCATATAGATGTGAACACTTGTGCAGGGTACCACAGTTACCATACCAGTTGTATGCTACTTTTGATTGTTGCCATTTTTGCTCCTTTCAACAGAGAAAATTGCTGATTTTTATATCCATATTGGCTTGAATAAGAGCCACCAAACATAGCTTTAATTATGTAATTATTTGGAATACTGTTTGAAATATAATTGGAAAACAGCTCTTTGCTTGTATGTACTATACCCTCTGAAAGAATTAATCCCTTGAGAGCATTTGCCAGAAAGAAGCTTTAAAGACTATTAAAATGTTACTTTAAATTAATCTTGAAATGAATTATAAGGATTGATCAAATTATAGATCAAATTAAAGATGTTGTCTTAATTTTACAGTAGGGTTTATTTTAAATAATACAGCGCAGAATGGATGAATCAATTATTTGACTTCATTCATTCATTGAATTTAATATTTAAAAAACATAAGGTCATCAACCAATATAACCTTTATTGCAAATTGTTCATTTCAAATGGTCATCATAAAATGACCTGATTGAACCTCAACTCCCCATGATAATGCAAGAATACTCATTCCACTGGGAGGAATGAATATTCTCAAATATTCTTTGGGAGGAAAAGGCTGGGTCATAGGTGTTTAGGTAAAAAACCATGTGTCATCTGTATTATCTCATACTTAAGTGTTGAAAATATTTTGGAATGTCATATACAGCTTTCCAGCCTCAGACCTCACATTCTTGAGGTACTCTGGTAACTTGTTATAGAGAACAAGCCCCATATAATGAGGACCCAAAAGAGTGGATTTTGTGCATACATAAGGGACATGTAAATTGCTTGCATTGTTAGTTCCAATTTCCATGATTATGGACTTAAGCATTGGTTTGCAAGCAGTGTGATTTTTTCTTGTATAGCTACAGTAGAAAGAAGAAAATTGATTAGAAGAGGTAAGATTTTGAGATATTTGAAAAAAGATATAGTAAACTAGGTGCATCAAGCCTGGTATTCATCATAATATGTAAGAGTTTCTTTTGAAGTTTACAAATTTCAATAGCTTGGAGGGAGGATCCCCAAAAGATAATACTATACATGATATGAGAATAAAGTAAACCATAATATATATAAAGCATGACATCAATAGAAATAGTATAGTGCAGGGGTGATAACCTATGGCATGCGTGCCTAATTTTTCAGGGTGTGAAAAATGTAGCAGTGGCAATATTCTCAATATTTTCCTCTACTTACTCATGTGAATCATTATTTTCAATTATGAACCTAGTGTAGTCCGAGTTTAGGAATCATTTAACTGATTCTTGAAGTGCAGCTTATGTAATGTTCAAAACAACAAAATATAGACCTGATGTGATTCATCTTATTTCTTCTGCACAACAATAGAAATCACATTAAGAATGATGGATTCTTTAATTTTCATGGGTACTTTGCACATTTGACTAATAATGTTAATTACTACAATTTAGTTCTTTCATATGATTTTTCTCTTTTTATATAAATTTTATTATAATATCATGTTTTTCTACACCTAGTAAAATATATTGAATGATTGTGAGAGATTTTTGGTGGTATTTTATTTATATAATTACCTTTGTTATGTGCTCTAATAAAATATTTAAACTTCAAAACAAAAAATTGTGAATACCATTTAAAAAATTATTGATTTTTGTTATAAAACATCCTAAGCCTCTTATTGACATACCTCTATCTTACTCAATGCGTTGGCGCACGAGTTGAGTGAGTATACTCTTATTTCATAAAGTTTGGCACTCAATTGCCAAAAGTTTCATCACTCCTGGTGTAGTGAATGGTACAAATCAGAAAGCAGAAAGGACTAAGTTTTTTTTAAAGCATTTCCATATACTGATCCCAAAAGAGGTGGGAGTTAATGTGAACACCAAGCAACTGATAAAAATCCAACTGTGGTAAGGTGTGACCATCCAAATCAATATTTAATTTTAGGAGTAGATTATTCTTGTTAGTGAAATAAATGAGATTTGTGATTTAACAGCATTGAGTAAAAGAAGGTTGTTTGTAATCCAAGAATGCCTTTTCTGTGTCATAAGATTGCAACTCTCAACGAGTTGATCAGAAGTACAGGAAGAAATAACAACATCAGCATAATCAGCATAAATGATTGGAGTGCTGTCATGTACATGTTAATATAATCAGGAAGGTCATTAATATAAATTAAAAACAGAGAAGGGCCAAGAACAGAGCCTTATAAAATGTCTTGATGGCTGTTTTAGAAGGAGATATGGACTTTATATCTTCTTCATAGATCAAAACTCTCTGCACTTGATCTTTGAAGTATAAAAGCAACGAGGCCTTGGAATCAACTCTGTCCAGCTTTTTGGCTAAAAGATTATGAAAATCAACATGGTCATAACATGTTAACATGACAACATAACCTGGTCAAAACCACTACTAAAATCAAAGAGAAGATCACAAGCATTATGGTTTTTATCAATAACTGTATTTAAATGGTTTATTTTTTCATATATGGCAGATTTAGTAGTTTTATCCTTCCAAAAACCAATGTTTGTGTGAAGAAAAAATTTCTGCAGATTCAAAATAGGAAATCAAGTGACTATGATAGGATCTCTCAAAGATTTTGGCAAACTGTGTTTGAATTTAATTGTCCCAGAGTTTCAAATCGACTGGAACTCATGACAACCAACAACTTGAATGATATAACTATATACATAATAACTTGAATTCCTTGGATAACTTCCTTGGAAAATTGACTCTCCTCCACTTGTTTTAGATGAACTCTCCTCTAATCACTTCCTAATCCTTTGTTCAATAGCCAGATCCATGACTTCTCTCTCCAACAACCTCAATAAATCATCTCTCTGCCAAGTACAAAAATGGCTTCATCACTACTAAATTTCAATCTTCAATCAAAAGTAACAATCCTTCCGCCACATCACAAACCCCCATCAGCCACCAATTTCATCCCCCAAATCGACTATGATGATCCTCTAACGCCTACACCCCATTAGTGAAATCTTGCAACTCCTGGTCCTGATCATTTTACCAATGAATGCCTATTCTCTAAATCCTCAATATTTGTGCAACTTTTGGTCTTTAATTTTGGTTTATTTTTAAGAGGTCTGAGATCTTAAAAATAAGAACCACCCTAATAATAGATAGCAGGAGAAGAAAGAGGTAGCCTTACCTAAGGCTTTTCTGACTCATTTCAATCCTTAACGGTTCCGTAATTTTTTTCGTTGAAAGAAGCGACTGGAGCACCTACATTTCTCGAGTCTCTTTTCAATAAACCTCGTCAAGAACCGCAGATACTATCGAGGAAGACCTTTTCGATTTTTTTAATTACTCACGTGAATTCATCAGAGAGAGGACGTTTATCTAGCTTGAGTTATGATGATAAGCGGAAAAAATTCTCCTAAAAAGAAATTAAAAAGCCAGCTCTGGGGCCGTTCGCCTGTCCGATAATGAATAAAAAAATAATCAACGTAATACGCATTTCATTATCTTAAAAGACTGGGTAAGGAGACAATTAAAATTAAAGACAGAGAGTTCCACTAATTTTGTTCGTGACCGGAAGAAACATTCGGAGTTGATCAGTACATTAAAAACCATAATATTAATGGCATAAGAATTTCGACGTTTACAATCTTGTATATAATAGCATCTTATAACGATCATTAACGTAATTAATCAAATTCAGAGCCGACTCGAGACACGGGCGTGCAGGGCAATTTTCGGAGTTCGCAGGCCAATTTTCGGAGTTCGCAGGGGTTTGAGGGGGCATGACATTGGAAGTCGATCAGATGTTTGGGGATTGTCCCAAAATAAACTTTACTATCACCCCCATTATAAGAGTGCCGACAACCCTAGAAAAACGAGGAAACCTGGAAATCTTAGGGAATTTATTTTCTTCGGGAAAACTCAAGGAAAACCCAAGGAATTTTGTGGTTAAATAGGAAAAATCCGACAAAAATCAATCGCTCCTGTTTTGGACTGCATATTATTTCAGTAAAATCCTAAAAATGAAAAGTACTGATGACAGTGTTGTTATGACCAACTTAAAGCTTATGAGTCATTGTAGTGCTCTTCCAACATAGACCGTTTTGACAAAATTGAAAATGCGTAAGAGCAATTTCTAACAATTTGTATTCGACACGAGGAGTTTTGGTCTTTAGTTGACGTCATAGTTCGAAGCTGGACTTTTTCAGGATATCAGGCAAGGTGTTCATTGCAGTGACCAACAGTGTTAGCTATGCAGGTAACCCTCACTATTCAAGCCTATTTCTTCGCATATTACGGGGAGATATTTTGGGGTGAGTTTTCAATAACCCTTGTTCGTGCACCTAACTTTTCTGCCATCTTAGCCGCTTTAGGATACATACAAGCCGGGTGGTTGCCCAGTTCGCCCCGAAGTTTGGGGGGACGAAGGTCGCTTAATCGAATGTTTGGTGAGGTGAGAAAACTTTGGGTAATCGTTTCTTCCATAGACCAATCACATCGACATCACACTCGATAATCTGTGGAGGTTATTCTGCATGTAGATTTATTCTGGGCTAACATAAGATGTACAGGTCAGAAAGTTATCAATTTTTCTCCCGAATGAAATTGTTGAATTAATTCTGTATACAAATTTTAATGGATCAATCTATCACAAGAGGTAATCACTGCCGATAGCTTAGGTGCATTTAATTTAAAAATTAATACATCTCAAATGTTAACGTTATTATGATAATATATGAATAATAATGAACGTAAAAATACGAGTGTTAGAGAAATTTACAAATCAAGTGATCTAAATATGTTCGAAAGAGAGAAAATGGGGTAATAAACAAAATTAGTAATTTCCACAGAATTTACCGTTCGCCTACAATAAATTCTGTGGAAATAAATTCAGTGGGGTTGGTGTAACCCAGTGCGGTAGTTCATGGTGTCAAACCCTCACTTTTGTACATATAGTGCACACAAAATAATTAATACGTTTTAATTTTCATTTGAATTATGGTTTTTATAAGACTCAAAATATTACACACAAAGATACAAATACAGTACGTATGTATGTAAATATAAAAAGGAAATGAATAGAAATTGATAACACGTTATATTATGACTTTCCTTTTCTAACTTTTAAAGCTGCGAATTTATTAATTATTTCATCAATAAAATGTATTTCGCAGATTCGCTAACGCGCCTCTTGTAGAATGATACATTGTATGTTATCGCTTTGTACAATGAACGCATTATAATCTAAAGGTAAAGATATTGATACTCATTTCATTTATAACTCATTCATTCAAAAAATAAAGGCAATGCTTTGTCGGTGCAACCATTCCTCTCTCACTTCAGCTGCTCTTTTAATCCTGATGTAATCGGAGTGTTCTATTCTTATAGCGTTGGTGAAAGATAACATTTTGATTAGAGGTGGGAACAATCGAATGAAAACAATCGAATCATTCGCTTGAAGCAAACAATCGATTTAAGCGTTTAGATCTTTCACTCTATCGAATAGATCCATTCGGTTTTTCACTCACTTCGAACAATCGAATAGATCCATTCGGTTAGGATAGAGTAAACAATAGAAACGCTTAGTTCGAATTATTCTTACAAAATGAAAGGTATAAAAATATTGCCGTAATAATATTGTATTATACTAATTTAATCATAATAGAAATATCTTTTTCTAATACAAATTACATTTCCCAGATTATGATAATTAAAAAATAGTTAGTATGAGGATCAGTAAAGAATTACTATAAATGAACAATAAATTGACAAATGATATTTTTAATGCTGTAATTTTTCAGATATGTTCTTTAATTACGAATAAACAAAGGAGACTAGATTTAAGCAAATACTTGAAACCCCGTTATTTTCCGTGAATACCGTTTTTCTAATCGCGCTTTTGATGTGAAATTCATTATTTTTCTTTCTTAGGCATCTTAATGATATTTAAAGTGGTGAAGTGAAGTGATAAATCACCTCGGAAATACTAAGAAAAAATTTAATTAGAAAAGTTAGATAACAAGAGGGACGAATAGACATGGACGAAGATTCAATAAACTGCCCAAGACCGATAAAAATAATTTTTTCGATTTTTTCATTCGAATGAAAACAATCGAATAAATGCCATAACTATTCGATTATTTTTTTCAATCGATTGTCCCGTCCCTAATTTTGGTACATACACTTTTAAAGGCATCGGATGTCACACCTGTGATTGTGACACCCGGGGCGGGACGTCCTCCCCCCCTAGTGACGCCACTGATTACTATTATATTATATATTACATTATATATTATATTATATATTATGTTATATATTATATTATATATTATATTATATATTATATTATATATTATATTATATCATATATTATGTTAGTTTTGTTTTATTTGCTTATGATGGCGTTCCACAAAGTTCGGCCAGAACACCTTAAGAAAAGTGGGACTTACCGGAATACACTCTGGTGTATTCCGTTAAGTCCCAATGAGTAGTGACTTTTGCATATTATGGGCATAAAGTGTATCAGTATCTCTACATAACTTTGGCATTAAATACTGTGGGATAGATGAGAAGGGGGAATGTTGGTCATGCTTCTTGAAAAAGCCGCCAATACCGTAAAATAATAAGACAAAAATAGGAAAAATTTCTTCAGTCACAGTAAATATCCAAGCATACATGTCGAGAAAAGCAGAAGGGACATGACGTTTGAAGTAATTAATGGCCATCCCAAATACTGATAGCTCATGACTTACATGGTATGAATAGATTAAATAATGAAACGATCAGGAATGATCTAAATGGATAAGAATTACAGTACTGTATATAAGTATACCTCACATTAGGTGTTAAAATATTAGTCTTCTGTGGAAAAATAGGACCCAAGAATAGAGAGGCGATTCTCATGTTGAGACTCTCATTTCGCCTTTTATCTCTTATTGACTCGTATTGATACATTATCTTCACAGTAAGGCGAGCCTTTCATCCTTTTAGATAATAAATTCGATAAAAATGGATGAAGATAAGAAAGTACCTTCCATTCTCCGTATACCATGAGACGAAGATGTCCTGCCATATGCTTTGTGGTATGCTCGTTAATTTTTACGTATACGATAAACATGCATTTCTACCATAATTCGCGAGAATACACGGCCAAAGTTGATTGTGAAAGACGCTGCCTCACAGATAACATAATAACTGTAAGAGAGGGTGGTCGGCTGGGAAACTGTGTTTGGGAATATGTTTCAGTACTGAGTTTAGGAGAAGCTCTTGGTCTCTGTCCATATGTTCCAAAGGGCGTCGTTGACTGTCTCGAGAAAGTGTTTGAAAATACATGGATCCCAACGTACGAGGACAGCTTGCTCTCAGACAATTGTAGAAGAGTCCACAAAGGAGACTCTGAGAAATGTAAGTCTAAAACTTTATTCAGACTCCTATTTCAGAAGGATACTGCATGGGATCACCTTTGTTACACGCTCCGAAACGGTGATTGGGTCGCACATGATATTTTACGCAAACCAGTCACAGAGATCAAAAAGTTGAAAGATTCTGGAAAACTACCCACCATTCTAATATTACCGAGATGGATGACTATAACTCATGTCTTCGATACGTTTGGAAGTAGCAGATTCAAGCAATTATTTCAGTTTCGAGAAGAAATTAAACAGTTGGCTGAAGAAACTATTCACGGCGTGAAAAAGAGACTTGGAAATAGAGACCTGATCTTCGTGGGTATGCATGTCCGAAGAAAAGACTATCCAAAGCATCTGATGACATACCATGGTGAAAACGTGGCATTGGCGGATTTAGACTATTACAAACGTGCTATGAGTAGAATGCGTGACTTGTACGGTTATTCCAGAATGGTTTTCATTGTTGTTAGCGATGATTATGAATGGTGCATAAATAACTTGGTGAACGAACAAGAGGGAGTGTTTTGGGGAGGACTTGAAAATAGTACGTTCATTAAAAATTGGGAAGAAAAGAGAGATACGAGCGTGTTTCATGACCTGGCAGTCTTATCCATGCAGAACCACACGATAATTGGCTACGGGTCATTTGCTGTTACTGGCAGCCTTCTAAGTGGTGGGCACACAATTGTTTGTAATATATCTCGTAATAGTAAGGTCATGGATGACTTTGCTACACATTTGTCAACTATATTACCCGATTGGGAACAGTTGTGATGATTGAAAAGGCCAGATATTGAATATTGTCATGAGAGTATGTTAGTTTATCTTTTATATAGCTAACCTGTAGTGCCTAAAGAATTTTCTTGCCATTAATTTCTACGATCTGAGATTATTTCTAATTGTGTACTGGCGACATAATATGATCACTCCTATAATTTTCTCTTAGGTTTCTAGTCCCTACAATATAATAAATGGGCGGCTAATAATTTCACAATTACTCCCTCATTTTACTTCTTTTATTGCCTGTTTAATGAAAATATTTGTTTCATCTAAGTATAAAGTAAACTTTCAACTATCTGTGCTTGATAGTCTTCCATGCATAATGCCCGAATACTCCTCTTCTTTATTTCGTAACTTATATACTTAATGTAATTATTTTTTCTTCTCCTTTCTAAGTATTTTCACCCCTTCGTTGCGATAGATCTGTAAGATATACCTCCTAGCTTTCGAAGCACTTCTAACATAACTACTGCTATACTACCATCTCTAAGGAAAGCAAAATAAACAATTATTACTCTATACCAAACTGAATCTCTGACGTAGAACTTATGTTATTTAATTAGAGGAAAACTATTTCCTAATGAGTTCATATATCTGCAGCTGATGCGAGAACGTTGACTAACATGAATAGGGTGCAATTCCTTATCTATGCTGAGGAAACATTGGGTGTGTTCGCGGAAACAGTTCCGAACCAACCCGGAACTGCAGCGGGTGCGCGTGATGATTTTGGTCTTTTGCGGAGCGTTTAGAACCGAATTCTGAATTAATTACTAATTCGGAATCGTTCGTTACAGGTTCTCTCGCTCCCCGAATGCAGGACTAATCATCAACTGTCTCCGCGAACACGCCTATAAGGAGTTCCTTGGCAGAACTACGCCCTCGTTATCTGTTATTCGCGTACTAAACGCGTTGCTGAGTAGAATTTCACTTAAATTCACTTTCAGAATTTCAATTAAAGGAGATACTAGCTATAAAGTATACGAAACTCTAAAGAATACCTAATTAATAATTTTATATAATGAGGTTTAGGATTCAAGGGAAATATTTGGCAATTTTTTTTTTATTTTTATGCCCCGTCGCGATCTTTCACTTCTTTAGACCCAAAGGAAAGGAAAATATTAATGTTGAAAACATATGCCTCACTGATAATATAGTAATAGTTAGAGAGGGTGGTCGGCTGGGAAACTGCGTATGGGAATACGTATCGGTACTTAGTCTCCAAGACGCCTTAAAACTCTCCCCGTTTGTGCCGAGGAGCATAATCAAATGCCTTGGAAAAGTATTCAAAAATCTGACGGTTCCAGCATATGAAGACACTCTGCTTTCAGAAACGTGCAGGATAATTCACGGAGGAGATACAGAAAAATGCGAGTCTAAAATTTTATCTCAAAATAGCACAAAATGGGATAATCTTTGTTATAAACTCAAACACGGCGATTCTATAACACGCAAAGTTGCTCTCAAACCAATTGCCGCTCTTAGGGAGTTAAAGGACTCAGGCCAGCTTCCCTCCATCCTCATACTGCCGAAGTATATTGCACAAGCTCACGCTTTTGTTCAAGTTGGCATCAGTAGATTCAAGCAAGAGTTGCAGTTCCGAGATGATGTTAAGGAGTTGGCTGAGGAGACTTTGAATGGTGTGAGAAAGAAAGTTGGAAATAGTAATGTGACCTTTGTGGGTATACATGTGAGAAGAACTGATTATTCAGGATATCTTGCAAAAGAGTTTGGAAAGAAAGTGGCATTTGCTGACCTTGATTATTATAAACGTGCCATGAGTAGAATGCATGACTTACATAATTCTTCTAGACTTGTTTTTGTTGTTGTAAGTGATGATTATTCTTGGTGCAAGAATAACTTGGTGAATGAAAAAGTGGGAGTGTTTTGGGGAGGTCTTGAAAACAGTAGTTTCATTAAAAAGTGGAAAGAAAAGAGAGATATGGGAGTTGGTCATGACCTGGCAATCCTTGCTATGCAGAACCACAGTATTATTGCTTATGGGACATATGCTTTGACTGGCAGCCTTCTCAATGAGGGTCACATAATTGGCTTCAATATATCCCGAAATGGAAAAGTTGAAGATAACTTGACTCTACATTTATGCAAATTATTACCAGATTGTGAATTGTTGTGATCTTGAAAGTAGTAGGCAGGTATTATAACCAATCTACTATATTTAAAGATTTGCTTCAAGTAATTTATAACTTCCATGGTCTTGTATGCACTCTAAGTTTGCTATTTTATGCATAAAAATGTAATATTTTATGTATATTTCAGTTTTTATTCTTTATCTGTCTAACCAATTCAATTCTGTTCTCAGACTCAACTACAGGTATGTTCAGCACACATTCCTTAAGATCTTATTGTGTGAGTCAAGTCTGTTTTTCAACATTCAATGTATTTTATTTTACATTGTATATTTTTAGCAAACAAGAATTCTCTATGTTCATTAATAAATAAAATATAACTGATGCATGATTTTCGTATTCCAGACCTTGATATTCTTTGATAAATATTTTTCTAAAACTCTGTTTCTTATTCTTAGTGGTTTAAAATAAGACAGGATTCTGAAGCAGTGGTTTCCATGTTAGGCAATATTACTTTCTGAGAGACAGTGAGTTTATCAAGAGAGGAAGAAAGAACTAAGATGGGGTGCTGGAGACCAGGCCCAGGTTATAGGTGTGGATATGGGTCACTAACCATCTTTCTATTTTGTTCCCTTAAGATTAAAGTTGAGGGGCATTGGGTATAAGTTTATGATACCCAAGGGGGGTAGAGGCTCAAAAAAGCTTGAGTATCACTAAAAGTATCATTCTAAAGTATCATATTTTTCCAAAATTAAGACATGTATGCATTTACTTATTTTATTTATTTGCCAATATTTTTCAAATTTCTTTACATGAAATTGAAAGATATTTATATTTAGGAAGGAAGAAGAAGAAGAAGAATTTATATATAGGAAGAGAAAATATTTACTAGGCTGTGACATTTCTTAATTTTTTATTCAATCTTATCTTATAGTAATTGAAGGCTCTCTTGAAATTCCTTCAGTATTCTTTGATAATTTGATATACTACTGCTATCTCACCTTACCTTAGGATATCTTACCAATTAATGAGGTAGAATTTATCAGGCTTAATTTGTATGCAAATATAAACAACTTGGTAGCTGCCTCACAGAGGTACTATACACATGCTGTGTGGTTTACTTCTTGGCTCTTCCTATTCAGCCATATGGAATGGGTGTTCTTACTATGAACAAAGTTCTTCTATCATGAAGAGATTCTATTCCATGTTATATAGGAGTGTCTTATAAGTAACCTATGGTCCAAGTGTGGATAAAGAGGCAATATATAGTCCTAAATATATTTCAAAATCAATTGTTTCTCAACTCATTAATAACTGTTAAAATGAAAAGTAAATAAATTATAGGGGTCTTAAATTATGTGTGCATATAATTAAAGTTTCAGTGGATAATGCATAATTTTTACAATACATTATACATCTGAATAACACAGAGGAAAGAAATGCTCAAATTCCTGCTACAATTCAACCATGAAAATCACTGTTCAGGTGAAACTGGCTGACAAGCATAGGATTTGAATATATTTCACCAGTGGAAGTTAGAATTTTCTAGCCAATCATGACATATATTCACTAAATCAGGGGATGGAAATTTACTGGTAAGAACCATGTGTTAAGCTAGCATTTGTCTTTTTCAAAATTACAGTTAAAACAATCTTATTTGTGTAATAACCCTACTATCGAAGGCTTTCGAAGTTATAGCTAATTACTTAAACACTCAAAATGAGATTGAATTCAAATTTTGCATACAAACACTTAATATTAGTAAATAGCTCTTAACAAAATCCAAGAAACAATGACACTTCAAGAATATTGCAACAGCACTTACTAAATATGGAATAACTAGCATTACAAAACATATCAAAATTGTTGCTCCCTCTTACATCTGAATGATAGATTGGCAGTGTGTCTATTGCTTAACGTATTAATTATCAAGAGGAGAGTAATATTAATTACTAAAGGTAGAGCAATAGACAAAATCATTATTTCCACATTTAAAAAATACTAGTTATTCCATTTTCTCTCAATATACTCAACTATGTGAATAACAGAACACTATGAACATTGCTATTTATTAATTCCTGATTGGTAGAAACCCATAAAAGTTTGTAATAGTTTTACTGCTGTATCAGTAAGTATGATTTACTGAAGGAGTTGGATATGAAAGGAGGACATTGCCAAAACCATAGTCAGCTCTACCCATATTGAGGAATGGTAGACCATGTAATTAAAGTAATTGGGTTTACTAATAAGGATCTAATAATGGTAATAACGAATTATAAAGGAGCTATTGCACACACTGTGTTTTTAACAGTTAATGAAGTAGAAAGGGAAAATAGTGATACTGGTGGCATACAGAGAGAATTTTATGTATATCACAATTCCTGGCAAAAAAACGTTATAAAATCTCATTCAATATATATTCAAAGGAAAAATATCTATAAAATCATTCTAATGAGCTAGACAGCTATTCATATCAAGTAAAGTTTGTGCTTTCCTGTGGTAACTTTTCAAAAATTGTTCCTACAATGAGTATGCTAATTTCCTTTGAAATTCTGATTGAAAGTGATCTTTAATGTCATTTGATACTTTAAATTTATCGTAATTTCTTACCCCTTGATTTGTAATCTCTTTCATTTTGCAATTTGTCCTGGAAACAGCATCCACTTATTATTATCATATGAATTTGATATATTTAATGTGACACAAATAAATTATATTCCCAAGCAGTTACACTAGACCTCGTATTCTTTCTCGTATGAGTGGGAAGGTAATCTAATTCAAAATCATTGGAACCAATAACAATAACTTTTTCATATTGTGTGCAAACATTGTAAATATGGAAAAAATTTATACAAAGGTTACTGTTGAAGAATCTACAAGAATGCCAATTGGAGGAAGAAAAGAACTCTAATTAATCTCAGCTGCTGCTGTGAATCAGTGACATCAGACATGAAAATAATATATGAAATGCTATTCAGAGTTGCTATGGAGGGTAGTGGAACAGTGGATCCGTCTGCAAGACTACTTTCCAGCACTTTACATTAGAAAAAAACATTATTCCAAGTCAGAGAAAATAATTTATATTCTGCAAATAACTTTAAGTCCTCTTCATGCATACATTTTTATAAGCAAATGCATCACGACAAAATTAAATGAAATAACGATATTGTATGCACATAGTCTCTTATAAGTAAACTTAAATGTGTCCAAAAATTTCGATTTTATCTCTCTTAAAGAGTGGCACTCAAAGGTGAAATTCCTTTATAATGCGCCTCACTTCAATGCATATATACCGTGTTTCGCCGTGTTCTTCAAACTTGTTTGACCTTTGATTTTGACATTGGCTATCTCCATATCAGTGGAAGGTAATTTTGTAGCGTATTTTATCCCGACGAGCCTACTGACGCGTCGCAACGGCGCTACCACGAGCAATCGTAATGAGTAATCGAATACGCACAGAGGCAACCACAAGAATGTTCCTCTTACTCGCGAGAGATACTCTTATCATAAGCATTAAATTTCCTTTGATATGGGTTCAGGGAAATTTATTTTACGCAAATTGAGTAAGAAAGAGCAGTACTAATTTGGAATAATGAGTTTTAATGAGCATGTCGTAAAATTTTATATCCCAATGCACTCATCCGTTTACAACATCATATCTCTACCACAACATCATCATGGGGTTTTCTGCCCAGTGGCAGGTCTTTGGCGTCATTTTATTTAAAATAATTCTCTTTCCAATGCTTTAGCTTTTAATTCGGCATATCTCTTCCTTTCACCTGCTCCAAAAGCTTCGTTCTTCTTCCTCACTTTATTTACTCTCTACTGCTCCTACTGCCATCCTCAATATGCCTTAGTGTCTTAAAAAGTGTCCAATCCAATTACTCTTCAGCTTTTCAACAATTTCCATCAATATTCTGTTTTCTCCCACGCGCTGCAATACATCCTCATTTCTAACTATATCACTCCAGACTATATCTTATATTTTTCGCCACGTCTATATATAACATTTTTTATTTTACATCTAGATTGCAACGTAATATTATGAGGATTAGCGATGACATCCCTAATCAAATTAGTTTTAAATATTATTTCATTTCATCTAATCTGAGGCAACAATAATAACCCTCTTTCTGATCTAAAGTACGTCGCTAATGAAGTAACCCGAGTTGATAAACAATTCTCCTTGGATATTTATAGCATAGCCAAATTTTGATTAGAAAGATAGCTTTGAATCTCAAAATCTAGGGATGACGTTGATAAGTGATTCGTCTGAAACACGGAGTTGCTGTCACAGTGACCAATTATCCTCTTGCAAAAGTAAAAGACTTGACGCGAACAGAAATCGGAGAAAAAATAGCAACATCAGCTTAGTTGCTTCCTGCCCTTGTTTTGAAAATGGCGGTAATGGTAATATCAAAAGCTGTACATCCAACTGGAAATCTTGCTCATATCTCAAGCAGCGATTGTCATCAGAAAAGGTTAGTTTTCTCTTTAGTCATTGAGTCACGGCGAAATTTTTCATCGATAAAAGATATAAAGATCTTTTTAACTAAATAACTTAAATTAACTCATTAAATGACAGCACATAAAACTGAAAAAATGATTTATGGTTGGTTGAATAATGTTTGGATTAATTTTTTTGTGCACCATTTTATACGATTGGACAGAATTCTCAGAGATACTTCCAACAATTTCATAAGACACGTCCGTAGTTGTACTTCGGTGTTACGCCTCGTGTTTGTCTTCCCTACTCGATTAGCCGAGTTCGTTGTTTCTTTTTCCTTTCTTTTTGCTCTCCTTGAGTTTTCTAACTTGGCCTTCCGGTACATCTTGGATTAATGTTTTGTTCAGCTTAGGTTTGGACTTGTTAAAAACGCTGGAGATACTACAATGACATTCACGTATCTATCCCGTACATGGCCGGGAATGTATTAATACCAACATCCCTATCTTTTCTTATCCGTCAGATTCTCTAATGCTATGCAAATAAAAAGACAAGAAGTAAATGAAATAAAACTCGGAAAGACGTTTTTCGGGAGACCAAGCGAAAACCGCGTTTCAAGCGGGATAGCGGCATAACCGGGTTGTGTAATGCTGGCTGCATTAATACTATTTTTAATGAATGGTCTGCTTCTCGTATAAAGAAAGCTTCTCTTAAGTTACTTAACTTTGTTCGTTTTTCCCCCTTAATTAAGCAACTTTTACCAAATAGAATAACGATTTTTTAACAGCAGTTGAGAGGGCATCACGATTTCTCCGAGATGCCTTCTGCGGTGAGAAAAAGTGATAGAGAACATCTTGGAGTTCGTATCGGCTCCGACAGTCGGATCTAGATAGCTCTAATTTTATCTAACAAAATTAGTCATTCGAAAAAAGAAATCTATAAGAAATCATTCCAGAGATTAGGCGAAGCGAGAGAGGACGACACATGATGTGCAGAAAAATTCGGTCAATCGAATAAGACGAACAATGGTTGCAATGCATCCGAGGAGGACGGGAAAAATCCGTCTCATAAGCGGGAAGCTGATCGTTTTTACGGTCGTAATTTTACTATGTATTTCGAATGAAAGTGACCGTGACCGTGAGAAAACAGCGTCTTAAACGGGAGCGTCTTAAACAGGTTTAATTGTATCTACTTCAGCGATGATTTCCTTGTAATCGATTTCATCAATATTGAAAAGTTTGAGAGAATGCCGCACCTCTGCCTCACACCTTCGTTAGTTTAGAGAGATTCTACAATCTTTTTACTGGTTTATACCATTACATTGAATACTCTAATAATGACATTGGTACAGTATTGACTCAAAGATCAATCATGAAATGTATCTGTAAAAGTTAAAATAGCCCACATATAATGGGCGTAAGAATGCCACTGTTGGCAGCTCTGGGCTATTCTGCCTACCCCCAGATACAATCCTGCTATTATATGAGCCTGACTTCATAGAAGATGTAAGCTACTTGGTTGAAACATAATCCACTTATTTTTTTTGGTTAATCAGTACGTCTTAATTTTTCCTTAGGTTTTTAAAAGAAGAATGGATATTACATTTTGAAGTCCATAAATGAGATTATTTTGGATATTCATTGCAGGACATTGGTCTCATATTTGAGCAATGCCATTTACTTCTAACCTCTAATTTAAGAGTAGAAGAGTATACTTATTCTATAGAGGAGAATACTTTTCAGCATATCATAGATGTACCATGTGTTGTCATATGCTATCATTATCTATCACTATCATTAATTCTAGAGTTGATTTATATTAAGTATTTATTGGAAATTTTGGTATTTCTTAACATTAATAATCTTAGAGGATCATCAAAGAATTTTTGCTGCTTAAACAATATATGTACAGTTGCCTGATTCATTTATTGCCAGTCCTTGCTTTTCTAATCAACATATTATTAGCTAAAATTTGAAACAATGATCAAGCCTTTTGTTCCAATAATATCAAAATATGCTTATCAAAATCCAAGTAATCTACATTTTGATGTACAGAATTTCCAAATAACCTTAAAGCAGAATATTTCATCTTTTCTGATTGAATTAAAAACACATTCTTTCCACATTTCATAAGTCCTACCAATAGAATGACACATAATTTATAAGAATTCTACTCAGATGAAAATTATATAAATGGATGATGCAATATAAAAGTAAATGAGGATGTTTTGCAGTCGCATGAAAAGGTTGGCTTCTTATTGCTCCCCTTTCTCCTTTGGGAGTTGTTAAAAATATTAAAAAATATGGCATAGTTTTTACTCACAGTAGTATAACATATCAACTCACTATATATAGGGCTACCATTTTACCAAATACATTTTTCAAAACTTTCATAAGTAAACTGTTTTTATCCCAAAGACTTACAATATTATAAATAACAATAATCATCTTCAAATTTCTAACTCAGGAGAATGAAATTGAAGTTGCTCAAGCAAAGAATAGAGATGACTGGTGTGATTGTAGAAATCTTCCTGTATATAAGATTGATAGTAGAAAGGTTGTATGTCTCCCTCCATATGACAAGAAAGCTTTATGCAGAGGCAAAAATATTTGCATTCGTCGAGTTCCCATTATCCCAAAAAGTGAACTGAAAACTCCATGTGCACCTTTGGAAAAACATACTACTTATAAGGTAAATACAATTTAGTCCTTAATCATTTCATTTGAGGCAATGATAAATAAGCTAATGAAATCAAATTTTCTGTTGTATAAGATTGATTATCCAGCAAAACAAACCTGCCCTCCCAAACCAATCAAACATACTTCTGAATTAACAAAGCCCTGTGAACCAATGCCTTCAGAAACTACTTACAAGAATAGTTACCAAGCAAAACCTTTTTCTAAGAGGAAAGATATCCGACCTATTAATGAAATGATAAGGTCCTGTGAGCCAATGCAAGGTATTTACCAAATTTTGCATTTAGTTTGTTAGTTCTAGGCTGTTGCAGTGTTTTTTCTGCAAGATACTTATATCTATTTCATATTCATATTTTTTCATATACAATATATTTCATAAGTCTGATCTTCATTCATTATTTCAAATCATATGAGCACAACAGTATATGAAATGAATTAATATGACACCAAATGAGAGTGAAGAAGCTATAAAAAATCTTTTTGTGCCATTAAAAAGATATTCTACAATGTCATTCCAAGAACAGTTTATATTATCATTATTATTCGACCCTTTACTAGCCGAAGTAAGGCCCAAGTTGGCCTCTCTTCCACCTAAGTGCTTTTCAACTAATCATCTAAAAAATTTAGAATGATTTGGAATATGGTTACATAATTTATAAGAAGTACATTATTAATCAATCAGCTGATGAATGTACTGTTCTTCGATCAAAAGAAAGAGATTGAGAGTGATAATTCTTTGTCACCCATGGAGCATATGTTGAACCTCATTCCTTCATATTAAAATAATCATTGAATTAAAAAGTTTCATTACTAAAAATAAAATATTGCAGGTATATTTTCCTTTAATAGAGAGATGCTAAGATAGATTTTGACAAGAACAATATCTGAGAAAAATAATACAGACTCCAAAAGTTCCACCAATTCATTGGCTCGTAAGAAGTATACAGACATATGAGTACTCATATAAGTATGCAGACCAGATATCCAAATTAATTGTACCCATTCTTTCTTCCTGTCAAATTTATATAACATGATAAAGGAGCCTACTTGAAAAAGAGACTATTTGCTCAGATACCAAAGATATGATCTGAAAGCAATAAAATATTCATTCAGTGACCCCAATCCCTTGAATCCTGTTTTTCAACTACTTTTCAAATTGATGGAGGAAGTTCACTGATTTATCATTCACTGAAAGATGTCAAACATAATAATGCAATAATAAAAAATAGATAGCATTTCTAATTACTTTTAAGTTCCACCTTTAAGTAATTTATATGAAAATATAATGAAAGTCTTCAAACACCGCCAAAATTTCTCATTTTGTACCATTCTGCTATAAATTACAAATATTACACCTTAATGTCATAAAAATAAAAATCCTTTTCCTTTTAAAAATGTTAGTGATAATACTGGTGAAAATAAATTGACCTAAAGTTGCTAATTATAATTTAAAATAATATGCAGAAAATCTGCTATGAAATTTTGATAAAAATGAGGAAAGATTATTATGACTGTTAGTAAAATACAGCCCTTTTTCATTAAAATTTGGATTTTGGGCAATCTCTCTGATCTTCATTATAAGAGAACCTGGCTTTAGTCTATGACTATATTTAACCAGAGGTGTATTTCAGCCACTTTGCACCAATACATATGACTTTTTCTAAGAATTTTGCAAGTTTGTTGAATTTGCTCCTAAATCTATGATACGAGAGTAGTCAAAAAATACACTCAGAGAATTCCTAATCCATCATCATAACATCATATAAACTCACTTCTTAGTACTGTTTTTAATAACTTTAGATACAATGGTAAAAACATTACCATTTCTCTCAGTAGTAGTGCTTGATACTATTTCTGTGAAGTACGAATTTTTTAACTAGAATAATAATGGAAAATTTAATTAAGACTGCTGCATGTGGTTGCATATTCCTTAGGAATAAGAACCTCTCTTTAAAGATTATCAATCCACCATAGCAAGCATAGCTCAAATAAATTTTAAGACAATGAATTTTTGACAAATAAAACAAACTTTTTATGTATAAAGGACATACATACAGACAAACATAAGCTAATTACAAGTAATATCTCCATTCTCTTTGACCCTATAAATCCAAATATGCAAATTATAATTGGTTAGTGACGTAACAATGTTTCTTAGATTTTCCTTTATTACCTCTACTCAAAGTATTTAGGTATTTAAATAAATACTAGTATAAGAATAATTATTTTCATCGAAATCTTCCATCAAAGCAAGCAATGATTGAAAAAATAAACTGGAGAAGTAGCAAAGAAATTTGAATTTGAAGATAAAATTAATAGTGTTTGTCATTGTCCATTGTGTGTAAATTACAAATTATTTTGTGAAAGTATTCCATATCAAGAAAATGCTGTTTTCCAGGAGAAACTATGACAATGTCTGATTATAAAGTGCCTCATGGTTTTGTTCCAACTACTTCATTCCGGCCCGATAACTCATTTCATCCATCACTTCATCCGTTTGATGGTAAAACAACTCATAAAACTGATTATGTGCCATGGAATACAAGAGGCCCAGTGGGCCCATATCCTTGGACACCAGGAAATAAATATGTAGCACCAGTTGTTCCTCTCCATGGAGATACAACATACAAAACAAGGTGAAATAAAATAGTATATGATGTTGTTACTCAATAAAATTCATTTTTGCTTCATGAAATATAATCAAACATTTTAATAATGATATATTAAAAGAATTTTCAATCATGAATTTATTAACTTAATGAGGTCTAAAGAGCCAATAAATCTTAATACGGTCAATACAAAATTGATGAAAAGCCACTCCTCTTCTTACTCCATTACACTTTAATTATTTTAGAAGAGATATATTTTAGATATTTTTATTTTAGATTTTTTTTAGCTGTGTTTTAATTGCAATTTAATTAATTTAATGAGATGAAAAATTTCACTCCTTCTGGGAACAGGAATACATTATCAACTCAATGTCTCTAAATCTGTATTTTTCTATATGTAAATCTATTTAAGACCTCATATTTTTACTAAAGAAAATTCATGGATGCATTGGTTTGCCTAAATTTTAGCTATAGATATCCAGAACGCATAGGAAAACCCAAGCTTTTTATACCAAAAGAGCAAGGTATTGGCATCGCAGGAAATGAATTTGATTACTCAACTACTTACAAGAATGATTATCAGCCTTGTTTGATTGTGAATGAAAGAGGTAAGTGAAAGCACTAAGGAAGGTTCTTATGGTGTCTTTAGGGACACTAAACTTTAGGGACATTAAACTTAGGGACTTAACCCAAGAGATGAATAATCAAATATCATAATTAATGTAACAAAATAATTAGATTCCTGATAAATTTATAAGATTAAATTTGAATTTATATCTTTCTGAAAGAGAAGAGTTTTTTAATTGAAGCTCCTATTTTACTCTTATTTTTAAGGAAATATATAGGATTGACTGGGAATACTGACTGACTGACTGATGAACTGATTTTGACTAGCTGATTTAAATGCAAAATTTTTCTTTGAGTGTACGAGTATGTAATATGATGAGTTGAAGTAAATTTGATTAAAACAGTTCTAATTATTAAATCAATGAAATCATTTATAATACAGTGATTTTAGGTAAATACTTGCATACCCCCTAACCTTACTGCTTCTCTAATAGAAAATTACAGTTAGATTTCACCTTCTCTGTAATCATTAAGTTCATGATGCTCTAATAGCTTATGTTACAGAAAATTACTACGCAAGTAGTTATTCTTAAGACAGACTAAGATAATAGCTGCAGATAACTTATTATATATATCATCCGTATTTCTCATACATAGCAGCTATGTTACAGTAAGAACTGAACAAACAAGTGAAGGTTAGAGGTAACTCCGCACGAAAAATCGTGTGGTAAGGATAAATCCCAAGGAGGAACAAGCTTGAAAAAATGTTCATGTACCGATTTGTGTACCCTACTGGTACACAAACTCAGGGCTTTCAATTGCAAGTTGGCTGCTCTAACCACTGAGCTATCCAGGCATTAAGCCTATCCAGGCATTAGGCCATTAAGGTCAAGAAAATCTATTTCAAGAAATAAGTTACAATCTATGACAAAATTCTTCTCCTGCTAATCTACGAGTATATTTATATGAGACATTTACTTAAATGTTATAAAATAAGAGAAAAGAAAATTGCATACTTCAAATTCATCTTAATAAGTAAAATCTTCACTCTTAGTTCTGTGTGAACATTGAAGAAATTTAATTACAATTATTATTGTTGAAAGTGCTTTGACAGCTTGGTCATTTCACATGAATGGGCACCAACAAGGAATTGAACCCAGGACCACTTTTGTCACAGGCAAACTTATTCTCACTTGGATATCTAGGAGTGCAGAAATTAGAATGAGAAAACTTAGGACTGACCATAGAATACCAAACTCAAAAATCATAAGTGGGAATAGGATTCAAACATGAAAACACATCAATAAAATGTGTGGCTGACAATGCAAATAAGTCCAACTTGGACAAACAATACCAGAAAATGGTCAATAGATTATATAAATGTTGACAATAATGTGGTTAAGGATAAAAGTAAATGAAAATTAGATTGCGAGGACTGAAAACTTCCAAAAGAACCTTTTAGCCTACACAGGAAAATAAGTGTGAAACAAATAAATGATATAGAATTGCTATGTAAAACAGTTTTCAGAAGAAGATTATTTTTAGTAAAGGAAATTAAGAAGCTCTTGAAGTTCTAAGTAGAAAATTTCCCTATGATGGGTATGTCATTTTCTTGCTAATAGAGAGATTAATATTATAAAGGATACCAGTTCCTAGGAAGTTATGAGCTTTTATATGAGTGATACATAATTTAACATGGATATGGAATTTAAGAATGAACAAGGTTCTTCAAAGAATTGCATTAAGTATTTAACTAATAAGAACGAAAATTCAACATTATATGGCATAATCAGATAATTGGTCACATAATGAAATAAATGACTAAAAGAAAATGAGAGCATTAAATACCAAGATCATGATCTATGAATATAGAGCATGGTATAACATGAAATCTCTCATCAGTATGTAATAAAAATTATTATGATGGTACCTACCATTATTACCAAGCTGAGGAACCTGATTGAAACTTTAGGAAAAGATAATACTTCTGGGAACTAAGACTGAACAGAAATTGCAAAAGGGCAGTATTTTGATGGAAGGCCTTTGGTTAGAGGTAAACAAAATTGATGAACCAGAATAGGAATACTTATTACCTTTATAAATATCTCATTATAATTTTAGTTCCTTAAAGAAATTATATCTCAAATAGCCATTGCTGAGTAAGTATGGGATGAGATGGAGATTGTATTTAAATGGAGGTTGCACAAAATCAGACAATATGGCCTAGATTGTTGTGATTTCAATAGAGGATTGACTTCCATCAAGATAATTTGCTATGATGAGATAATATATAATCTGAAAATCTATTTAAGTTGTAGAAGATAAAAATGC
Organism: Pachydiplax longipennis; assembly: GCA_036926295.1. Lineage (NCBI taxonomy): Eukaryota > Metazoa > Arthropoda > Insecta > Odonata > Libellulidae > Pachydiplax > Pachydiplax longipennis. The sequence goes on from JAVFKF010000012.1 coordinate 29,025,351, forward strand.
ACAAAACCAATAGGAAGAGACAAAAGATGAAACGTTGTAAAATAAACCACCAGAGGGGAAAGTTATCCAAGGCAAAGATTAACAGTAGAATTCACTGTTAGTAGTGGATTCTATTCCTAAAGATAGGAATAACATAGAAATAAGTGAAAACAAAAATTGATTTTAAACATTTTCATGGATTATCTCTCAAATATTCATCTGCTGTATTTTATATTCCTTCGATAATTCAAATATCAAGAGTGAAAGTCATTTATACTAACATCAATTATAGCTACTGATAAGATCAATTTAAATCCCAAAATTTGATATTACAATAACCTTCAAGAATTACTTATTGTAGTAAATCTAGGAACTTAATGTTCAAAACATGATTTTGAACAGCCATCACCAGATACCCAGGTAGAGGTGAGTCAGTCGAACATGTAAATAATCATTTTGTGTTTTCCTGACTCAAGTAAATGTGTCTATAACAATGTTCTTTTAGGTGTGGTTACACCATAAATTGAACATTTTCTTTGCTAAAGGAGTGAACCTATTTAAAATAGAAGCAAAGGTAGACCACAATGCATTGTTTATCAAAAAACTTGCATGCCATCTCCTTCTAAAAGTATATCAGACACAGGGGAAAAAGTAAAAAGAGGTTTTATCAGTCATATGCAAAGAAAACATTTCAACAATCCCTTGAGTAGTAGAAATAAAAAAGGAACTCTGTGTTCAATGAACTAAGAGACAAACGTTCTTGCCCTAGATGGTTGCCGCTGTTGGCGCTTGGAGAACCTTTGTCTCTTAATCCCTTGAGTGATCACCATAATCTATCGTTATTGTGTTCAAGTACTTTTCTTCTATTCTCAGCCAAAACAAATACTTATACTCATAACCATTTATATAAATTTTATAAATATAACATAATTCTCTATATAATATAATCTGGAGATTTCATAGAAACTTTATTGTTCTACAACTTACGAGGGTAGTCTGAAAAGTTTCCGATCCCAGATTTTCAGAAATTTTCAGAAAACATGTCGAGAAATCGGAGTCGGAAATTTTTCAGACGATCCATGTATTTTATTTTGAATAGCTTCCTCAGATATATTTGTTGGATTCAGATATAACAATTCGATTTTCATTTGAATTAAAATTTATTAAAAATTGTTTTAAGATTTGGTTCATGTATTTATTAATTCAGATTGTTGCGATTCAAATGGATATGAAATTTGCTGTAAGCCTCCCTGCGATCCTGCCCAACAGAGACCTTGCTACAAAGTTGATGGTGTGTGTCCACTTTATAAGAATGGTAAACCACTCAGTCAAGTCAGTCATTGCACAGGTAAAAAATCCTCAAATATTTTTAATGACCTTTTCCTTAATACAAGTTGTGATTTCCTTAATGACAAGTTATTACTAACTATACAAGTATCTGTGCTTATTATCTAGAACCAGATGATATGCAGCCTAAAGTTATGAATGCCCTGATTCGCAAACAGAGTCTACCAATTATATGTTGCTGAGCTTGCAGCAAGAAAATTCAGAACTTCTAAATTTGTATTATGTATTTTTTCAAGCAATTTTTGTATGGATGTCAGTCCTGTGTGATGTGGAAATAATGTTGAAATTGCTATGTTGTGCATAAATTGCTAATTAATTATGGAAGCAATCATTTATACATGTGAATTTGCATCTTAATATGTTTGTACATAACCTTAGTGCTATGCTAAATAAATTTGACTTACAATAAAATTTTGGCATACAGTGTTAAATAATTTTATGCATAGCTCTATATTGAACTTATGAATAGTTCTAAAGACTAAATACTGAATTACTTGCAAGTAGAAATATCAAACTAAATGTAAGTGTAAATTCTGAGAAATTCATTTATCCATAAATGTTTATTTCTATCATTTCATAACCGAGAAATTTCTGATTTTCATGTTATCTAATATCTACAGTATTATTCTCTATCTTTTAGTTGCAATCAATAATCATAATTCATGCATTACATCTATAAAATACGAGGGTGGTCTGAGAAGTTTCCAACCCTAGATTTCTCAGAAATCTTCAGAAAATTTTCAGAAAACATGTCAAGAAATGGCAAAATGTCGGAAACTTTTCAGACCACCTATGTAGACCAAAGAGCAACAAAGAAGAACAGGGGATATCTGGAAAAATAACTCTAAAAATAGTTGAGAAATTTTTTTATGGTTACAGAATATACTTCATAATATATTACTATATATATATAGACACACTTTAGAAAATAAAAAAAACTTTCATATTTTAATACTGAATTTATTGATGCATAATGAGTAACACAAGTACCTGATTAGGACAAATTAGGTACACTCAAGATTGTAAATAAATAATAATTGTGAACAGTTAATTTTCAAATGGAATTATTTTATAACTCCTGATTCTTGAAGATGTTGGGAATTACCAGGATCATTTCTAAATACAAAACTCGGTTTTTGCTGTAAACTGTTCACAGTCTGTAATGAATGGTGTAAATCAACTGAATAATTTCATGAATTCTTAAGAGTTGTATACATGACTTCTGAATTTGTTTTGCCTGGAGTTGGAACTGAATGGCTAGGCCACTACAAGTCTAAAGATAAGAAATTAATAATTGATATAAATGATAAAGGGAAACTTGATACCTGAATATTGGTAAGCATAGCATGGACATATAAATATTTATATACACATGAGCGCACACAGATACATGGAGAGTCAGCCAAAAAAGTGTATACATGTTTTGGGAACGAAAACTTGTATAAATATTTCAATATAAAATTTATAGAGACTTCATGACCTTAATATAAGTTACCCTTAACAATTTCATGAAATTCCTTATATAGCGGCTATTAGCTTCAAGACTTTGGCATTATCATATTAGATCATGAGACAGAGTTATTCCTCACATGGTATGAAAGAAACTGAAGTGATTCTGGGATTAGTTAATTCCATTACATAAGTTTCTTTCATAAAAAATCTTTCATAAGAAAAAGTCTCAGGACCATTAGCATGTCTTAATCAGTTAATACCTCTTCATGAAATTGATCCTCCCCATCATCATCAACAGATATATCCTGAAATCAGAAGATAGGCAAATTAGATAATTTGAAGTACACCAGATAATAGATATGCTATAGTAAGAATATGTCACAAGAATTATGTATCACTTCTATATACATCTCTCTAAATCTCTTAATGTATCAAACCTGGCTGTAATTTAAAATAAACCAACAGTAGACATTTGCCATTGCAACTCACCTGATATTGCTGGTATTCGGAAATAAGATCATACACATTCGATTCTGCCTCAGTAAATTCCATCTCATCCATCCCTTCCCCTGTATACCAGTGAAGAAAAGCTTTTCGGCGAAACATTGAGGTAAACTGCTCTGATATTCTTCTGAATAATTCTTGAATGGCAGTTGTATTCCCAATAAAGGTAGATGACATTTTAAGTCCTTTGGGAGGTATGTCACAAACAGCAGTTTTCAGGTTATTGGGAATCCACTCTACAAAACTGCTTGTGTTTTTACACTGAATGTTCATCATCTGTTCATCCACCTCCTTCATAGACATTTTACCACGGAAAATTGTTGCAACTGTGAGATATCTACCATGTCGTGGGTCACAAGCAGCCATCATATTTTTAGGATCAAACATTTGTTGTGTCAATTCAGGTACAGTTAGTGACTGATACTGCTCGGTTTTTCTAGATGTGAGAGGAACAAAACCTGGAACAAAGAAGTGAAGCCGAGGGAATGGAACCATGTTGACAGCTAATTTTCTTAAGTCTGCATTAAGTTGACCAGGAAATCGCAGGCAGGTGGTGACTCCAGACATAGTTAATGATACGAGATGATTAAGATCACTATAGGATGGATTGGTTATTTTTTGTGTTCTGAAGCAGATGTCATAAAGTGCTTCATTATCAATGCAGAAAGACTCATCAGTATTTTCCAATAACTGGTGAACTGATAAGACGGCATTATAGGGTTCTACAACTGTATCAGAGACCTGAAAGAAGATATTATCATGAAGGAGACTTCAAGCAATACATTCACTATAATACATATGCAGACTCATTAATCATTTATGAACTCTGAACCTAACTAACATATATTTTACCACACTGAGCTGGGAAATTATAAATGAAAACATGTTAAATTAGAATAATTCTCTAATCAAATAACATTGAAAGTGTTATTTTTGATTTTTCAATGCATAGCATTTTCAAGAAGACTACAGCTGAAAGATCTTTAAAATTAAACATAAATGAAAATTTAAGGAAAGGATTCTAATCAAACAGCTCAACAAATTATATTTCGTAATGAATTCAAAAGAAGGAATGCCCATCATCAACAATAAGCGCAGACAAATTTTACCATTCTTCATTTCATCATGGCAAGATTATTAAGCTGCTTTAAAATTTCAAATTTAACAGCTTCAACTTTATAATTCTATCTTCCTATCATCATGTAATAAGATATAAAATTTTTTTCCATTTATTTTCATCGACTCAAGTCTATTTTTTAGCAGTGATTGCCATTATCCAGTTAAGCAGGGGAGAAATTACATTAATGGCAATCAAACATCCAATTTGAAATTATTTTGCTTATACATTGAGTATTATCTTGAGATTTATATTGTTATTCCTTTGAAAAATGGTTACCTTTGGTGATGGTACTACTGAATATGTTGTCATTATCCTATCTGGGTAGTCTTCTCTGATCTTTGAAATAAGTAATGTTCCCATTCCAGACCCAGTTCCACCTCCCAAAGAATGTACCAACTGAAATCCTTGCAGACAGTCACAGTTTTCAGCCTCTTTTCTTACAACTTCCAAAACTTGATCCACAAGTTCTGCTCCTTCTGTGTAGTGACCTTTAGCCCAGTTATTGCCTGCCCCACTTTGGCCAAATACAAAATTATCAGGTCTGAATAGCTGTCCGTAAGCCCCTGATCGTGCTGCTTCCATAGTTCCTGGCTCCAAATCAAGAAGCACACCTCTGGGAACATATTTGGCTTCAGATTTTATAGAGTTTGGATCTGTTAAAATAAAATGTGAATGTTTCAGCATGCTCAAAATCATTTGCTTTAAACTCTGCTGTTAAAGCAAGATTATTGCTATTTGTATGATGAACTCAGTGTAGTTAATTAATAATCTTTTCAACTATAGAAACAAATTTATAACAGTATCACCTTCTACCTTTAAGTTCTCTCTCTCTCACACAGACACAACTTTCTTAGCATTATTTCCCGATTTTTAAATTTATTTGCTAGATTTTGAGTTAATATGCCAACCACAGTGGAGGAATGGTTAGAAAGCTAACTTTTTAACACCAAGGCCCAGGTTTCAAGTCCTGGCTAACCAGATTATTCTGGGCTTGGGTATAGGTGTTTGTGATCATCATATATATATGTGTGTGTGCCTTGATATATTAAAACGGATATATAGGGGCTAAAATTTTTTCCATTAAAGAAATAAACAAACAATAGCTAATGTATATAACCACTGTTATGAAAATGAAATGAAAATAGTACAGCTGGCTTCAAGTCAATAAGAAATTTCATGCAATATTTAAATTATTAGATTCATTATAAGAAATAGGGCAAAAAATTTATTGTTGAATAAAAAGCAGTTAAAAACAAAGAATATAAAGACAGTAACACAAAACTAAACCAATTATATTATAATATAAAATAAATCCTAATGATTAAATACTTTAAGGGAACCAAAATATTTTCTTACTATTAGCCTCATTATAGTAGACATCTATCCTGTCCAGTTGAATATCAGAATCACCAACATAATTTCCTGATGGATCAATGCCATGCTCTCCAGATATTACCTCCCAGAACTGTAAAATGTCAATTAAAAGATAGCCATTAAAACCCTGGATTTTGTAAGTCATTAACATAATTTAGAATTTCTACAACAGCAGTGTAGAATTTTGTCAGATTCATTATTTAACATGACACCACTTTCCAATTAATAATATAATCATCATAGAATTTTATTGATTTTGTTTACCATAGTGGTCACCATACGTGTCAACCACTAACCCCTGTAATTCTTTTCTTTAGGCAAGACGTAACACAAAACAGTAAAATTTTCATTAGAGCTGGGCAAACATAACTGTCTCTCACCAAATCAATAATAATTGATAATAATAATAATTGGTAATAAAACAGGTTGATTTTATTTTGAGCTTATTAATTATTCACGTCAACTAAAATATTTTGCTCTGTTCTAAGCATATCCAATTCATATAATCAAGATAATTCATTAAAATTTTATAACGACTGCAAAATCGAAGTAATTGCATCAACATATCCTTATTATTTACGATTATCGTTTAAGATCTCAACAGCCGAAAGTTCCTTTTGGCTCTGTATATCCAAATACACAAATTGGTTATGCATATTAAATTGTACATAAATCAACTTCAGAGACGAAGTACGTTTAGAGAGTTCCTGGAATATAAGTTCACGACGCATTTAATAATTTCAATCTACAGCAAAAGCAAACTATTTTGTTGCAGCATGGTTGCAAGTAGCAAGAACCAAGTGTTTACAAACTCTCCTAAAATTAGCATTTTAAAAACGACGGTCTTCCCCGAACTTTTTGAAAGGCCAAAGTATGTAAAACTGTATTTCTTATCTGAAACATGTAATTAGTAACAGGAGTATGAATTTTAGCACGAAACGAAATGAGGGGAAAATAATCTTGGAATTTCTTCGTGAAACAAATTAGACTTGCAGAAGAAGATGAAGTCCTATTTCTATTATCACAATTTACTGGAAGAGTTTTAGAATGGCATTCTCCTCAACTATCATTCAAATTGTGAATTTTTTATTTTCAAAAATGTTTCGATTTAATGGCGACGTTCAAGGGTTCAAATATTAAATATCGCGGCCACTTGCAAGAATTTTCCAAGTATATCGAAGAGAACAGCTGTTAAAAAGGATTTGCTTCACCAAATCATTCTTTAAATCAACATCAAATACGGCTAATTCATTAATGTGTGGATGTGTTGCAGACATCTGTAAAAAGAAATGCTTCGCATTAGCAGTCTGTTTAAAAGGCTGCTTGTGATCCGCTTGTCGGTAATTCGGGAAAAAGAGGGGAGTAAGGTATGTTTTTCTGCGTCACCAAACATCATGAGAATGAGGAGCTGACGCCAGCATAAGAAATGAGAACTCGACTCGACTCCTCCTCGCTATCTCCGTCTTCCTAAAACAAAAACCATTCCCTTTCTGTCGCAAGAAAAAAATCCTCATTACCTCCGTTCCCGGCATTCCTCATTCTCACCCTTGGCATCCCCGGAGCTCTTTAGGCCCATAACACCTACTTCTGTGAATGCCGAGACGGGCTAAATGCGTTCTTCCTCCCCCTCGCATGAGTTCCCTTTTTCTCATTTCTTTCGAAGACAGAAACCCTGCCGTCTTATCCGGAAGATTTGTCTCCTAAATAAGCAACCCTTTCTAATTTAAGACTATTTTCACTAAGCGCAGCCAGGAGATGATGCTCGGAGATCGGTTATGGATACATATTTCACAGAAATTATTTCTTCTTCAGAGCTATCAGTCTCACCCACCGCAATACCTCGTTTTCGGCGCACGAAAAGAAATGCATCCACTTCAAGTTTCATAGTATAAGAAAATGTAAAATACATAATAAAATATATATATATAAAATATAGTTCGTGAAGCATCATAAATATCTTGGTATTACGCTCAGTAGTAATTTTTCCTTTAAAGAGCATATTCAAAACGTAGTAGGTAAAGCGAATAGGATGCAAAGTTTAGCTAGTAGAATCCTTAGGGGTTGCTCATGGAGAGTAAAAGAAATAGCGTACTTCTCCCTAATTCGACCTCTCCTTGAGTACTGCTGCGCGATTTGGGATCCGCACGAAGTGGGATTAACTTCCAGCCTTGAGATGGTTCAACGTAGGGCAGCTAGATTTGTTAAGGGAGATTTCAGTTTTGACAGCAGTGTTTCAGCTATGATAGAATCCCTCGGTTGGGATTCGCTTAGTGATAGAAGACTTGATTACCGTAGGAAGCTTTTTCATAAATTTATCACTACGGATCTCAGGGAGGAGGTAGTTGATATTGTCATACCAGTTTGTAGCATACGTGATCTTCGAGACAAAACGACGAAGCATTACAGGGAAATAGTTGCCAGGACAGATAGTTATTTCTGGTCATTTTTTCCGCGAAGTATTAGAGAAGCCAACGGCAGTCAAAGGTAGATAGGTTTTCGGTGTTTCACACCCCCTGCCATGCGCCAGTGGCGGTTAGCAGGGTCCTTATGTAAATGTAAATGTAAATATACATACAAAAATGTAATAGTTTTCATCATACCTCATTCTTGAGAATGAGAAAGGGAAATATTTTCTGGTCAACCCCTTTGGTTCTTCATACCTTGGCGCTGGATGTTTCAGCGATGCTTAAAATAATCAAATTAAAATTAACTATATCCAGCGATACGTGTCGGAACTTATCCATGTTTAAATGAAATGAAAAACAAAGCATGACTAATTCTACTAATATTAGATTTCATTGCTACCAGATTCGAGGTTTTACCTCATTCTCAGGCAACCAGGACATTTAAACCAGGACAAATTTAAATTTTAAGTTAAATTAACATTGTCTTGTCTTTCATTTCATTTAGAAAAAATAGTTTAGTTTTGAGACAGATTCGATATTTTAGAGGGTAAGAAGAGAAAATTCTTGCAAATGCAATATTTCATTGAACGAATTACTTTCCATTTGCCTCTTGTTCCAGTAAAATTTCCAATCAGCGTTCTGGCTCAGGAAATAAGGGGATTCCGGATAGCCAAGTGGGTAGCGCGCTCAAAGTTGGCGAAAGGAGTCAGATTCCCGATGCAGGACCTTTTATGCGCAATGACCTCAGTAATAGAAGCTATTTCTCTATACTAATGCTACTAGGTAGACAGAGGGAAACTACCTCAAGCCAATGAGGAAGATATAGAGTGCAGGCAGCATACTAGCTCAAGACTAGGTAAGGACAGAGTAGCCAGGAATTTTTCTAAATTTTCAAACTCCTATCACACCGAAGAGAACTGACTGCTTTGATATAACACGGAGAAAAATAAATCATCGCAATGATCCTCATTCGAAGTTTCTAGATAATAGAAAAGGTGAGAAGGGATGATATGGAGACATCTTGGACAGGCTTGGATAGAATAGGATTACCGGATGTCCTCATTTCCGAGGACGTCCTAGCTTTAAGAGTCCTCAGTCTTCCTCCGGGATGTTTTACTTTCGTCGTACTTCTAAGAAATTAATAAACTTAACAACCCTTGGAAAGGCTTTTCATTGCAGTTTTTACGTGGTGCACGATTTTTCAAGACAAAATGAATAATAGTGAAGTACGTTTACTCTCTGAAAATGATCGGTAGAAATGATGAATATTTCTTGTAGTTTTTATAATAAATAATATTTTTAAGGGCTCTATTTTGAAAAATAATAGCTTGGAAAAAATGACGCAAATTAGTGAAAATGGAACATTGGTCGGATTACCAGCAATGTTCTCTTTTTGATTGAAACGTTTTCACTCGATAGACTAAAATAAAAGATTCCTAATAACATCCGTTATTTGGAATCTATATGTATCTATAAACTATATGTAGGAATCTGTAACAAATAATCTAAAGGAATCTATATGTAGGAATCTGTAACAAATAACAAGAGAAGGCATCCTAATCAGAATCCGGGTGTTGCATCTCATCCTGCGGCACCAATGCACCTGATTTTCCCCGTTGGTAAGGAAATATATCATCGCAACAAATCTAGGTTTTTGGTTGATAATTCAATATAGAAAGATGGTGAAATTATTTTGCCGCTCATTAATGATATCGGCATCTGGAGCACTAACAGTTGCGATAGATCTACGTCATCACTCTTGATTTCCGTTCCATAAAATGGGTGTCCAAACATATCAAAATGTTGAAGAAGACCGCAGCACATTACTGCGGTTTTCTTTAGCATTGGCAGTACTACGTTCCCTCGTAATAGAGTTTGGATGCTCTTAAATTTGTCGAAATCACTTATTTATCAAATTCATGTTGATGGGGACGGTTTCAAATGCAATCCTTTATTGCATCTTCTGCAATGTGTTAACGCAATATAAGCAATAAAAAGGCTTTTATAGATTCTCAAATTTCGAGAACATTCGATGGAATTTACATGAGGGATTTTGGTCGGAAGAAAGAGCCTTCGCTTCGAAACGCATGGCAACTCTCGATGGGAATTTCATCGCACGAATACTTCAAGCGATTATTTTGACACCGGAGACCACCGTGAGAAGAGATTGGTAGACCTTTTCAAAACTAGCCGGAGATTCAATCAACTTCCAACTCCCGCTATTCTCCGAGAGAAACATTAAGACTCCTGAGGGGGCGTGGTCCGATATAATATGAGGCTATGATTCATCACAAGGATGTACACATGATTTAGTTTTATCTCTAATGTCGCCTGATGGCGTATATTTTTTTGTTTTAATCCGAGGGCAACATCCGCCAATTCCCTCTGCACTTTTCTTTCTTCCCCAAGAACTCACGATGTTCAGAAGAGAGCGCCTACAGGCAACAGCTGCACCCATAAGGAAGTCCTTCGAGAGACGCTGTTAGACACCCTTCTGTAGGGTAGGAGTTTCGCTGAGGTGGTGCGTTTGAGGACGGTATACGCATCAGGAGTTGCTCTTGGGGGTGAGGGAGGAGGAAGGGTAAGAGAAGGGGAGACGAACCGTCGCGTGCGACGCCTCCGAAAATAGTCCCTCAGAATGGTACGAAAAAGAACACAAGGGAAGTTAAAGGGTGTTAAAGGACATGGAGAAGCCGGATAGAGATAGGGAGGGAAAGTCATCCGTGGAAAAGAAGGATAGGAAAAAAAATTTCCAGCACGCTTTTTTTTCGAGAGCTTATGGTTCCACCGTCACCCTCTTGGAGTGCTAGACAGGAGGGGGGAGGGGGGAAGATGTTAGGCAGCGCATGGGCCTGTCTGGTGACTTCGTCTCCAGAGTGTTTTAGTTTTTCTGGGCAGAGAAATACACCCTCTTCTTGAGGAGACGCAAATTGCCCGCTCAGTTTATTTCTTCAAAAGGTTATCCGAAATCCTCTGGAGTGGTTTCTTCCGAAGGACTAGCAGACAACGCAAAATGCCGGTTTTCAAACCTTAAGAAAAATCTATGGCGAATCACTACGGATTTTCTATGAATAATAAAAAAATACTCCTTTATCAGTTTTTGAAATTTAGACGGATATGATTTGATCATTCATGCAGGAGGAGAATCTATAAATCGATGATGAATTTCGTGAACTAGAAATTTTGCAATAGTCGGGGAGTTAAATCAAAAAGAAACTTTCTATTGATCACAGATTCACCGTGTGATTCCTGTAACAATTCAACTCCAAAAAGAAGTATTTCATTTCGTTTCACTGCATGAGGAAACACGACTTGAGTCCAAATAAATAGACAAAGGGTTAAGAAATTAGAAAGCATGGCACCTCAAGAAACTAGCTACATGGCGAATACCTACTAGCTGCTGATAGATATCATAGTTCGTATCCGAGGTCTCCTAGGGTCCAAGGAATTAATTATATACGAAAAACGATGAACCAACATTTTGGTGGGTCTTCAACTTTTGGTTTGTAAAAACCTCTATAATTTTTAACCTATACAGCAATATCATGCCAGCGAGCAACTAAAATTAACATTTTGATATAAATTTCCATTGGATTACCAAACGAAAGCTATCTAAAGAAATATTGCTACTTTAATTACAGGGGAAAGGAAAACAGAAGAATATCAAAAGTTCGAAGGCTACATCATGCTTTATCTCACCCAACAACCTCGTTTTCCAAACGTGCTGTTTGCGCTCTGCGAGGCCAAAAAGGTTGAGATGCTCTACTTTCCATTAATTCCCGGTTAAAACTGGATGACTAATGTACTGAAGGGACATTCCAGATACGCACAGCGATTATCTTCGGTCCCAACCACGGCCTAAGATTCGGCGAGTTTTGGGAAATATCACTAAGACCCTGAGCATCCCCAATGGCCATATTTAAAGAGACAACATATGATACACTTCTTACGTCACTGTAAACAATTAACAGATATTCAAGAGGCATATAATCTCTGATATTCAGAAATACTCATTCGGATGAAATTTTTTGGAGCATACATTCGCTAAAAGTCTGCATGAAATTCAGTCGGTGCCGTTTTCCTAGCAACATCCGGTGAGATCAGCGTCGGAGAATTGAGCCAAGAATTTCAAAAAATACGAACGATCCCGAAGCAATTCGACTGAAAAGGCAAATTTTTTGCAAGTCTTTTATTTGTTCCTCTCAAGAGAGCGTGACGGGAAGACATCACTGCTTCCTTAAACTGGTAGCTCGTTAAATTCGCCTATGACAGTTCTCCGCGCTTCAACAGACTGCATCATTCTCTTTATCTCGCATATCAACCTCATTTGCCAAACGTGCAGTTGAGAACACTTTTAAGCATCCATTGAATCACGAGTTCCACGGCAGCGTCACAGGATTTCCCTCCAAAGTCCACTCGCCCTGACCACTTGCATCTTTCTGGTGGAACACGTCACTTCCTCTGAGATCATCAGAAACCCTCCAAGTCGCCGTGTTTTTAGTTATTCGTCTACGCAGCCCCGTCAACCCCTTTCATTGTTCAATGGTATTCCTTTGGGGTACACGCGATTCCTCCACGAATCCCCTGTTTATCCTTTTCCCTCCCCTCACATCCCGCCTTGTTCCTCACGCTTATCAGCCGCGTACGACGTCCTCTTCCGAGGGACGGACAATAGTTGCCAATGGCCGCTAATGAGATTCAAATCGCACACTTGAGGTGGAGGAAATTGCCCAATGTCTACTCCCCTCGCCACCTTATGATTCACTCCTGTCAACCTTGGGCGTTATTTTTGAGCTTCTCTGAAGTGACCGAACTCGCATTACTGTTATCGGCTCATATTCATGAAATTAAAGGCAATTGATAACTTTCCTTGCGATAGCATTGGGCCACCGCTCCAGACTATAGCGAATATTAAAATGAAAGCGATAGGAATGAGATTTTCAGTTGAATTATAGAAGTGCATCCTAATTTACTTTAATGGTGTTAATATAACAAATCCAATTAAAAGTATATTAGATATTTAATGCGGATACATTCTCTATCCGAAAGCTGCATGTTAAAACACCATAAATTGAACATTCAAAAATTAAGAGATTGTCCCTTTCTCAAACTATTATTCATTATTTATTATTAAAATACATTGAAGCGTTTATTATTCGTCGGTAACATTCTTTAGTACTAAAACAATCTATTCTTACATGGGGAAAACATACAGAAGTAGTAGCGCATTCTCACCGGCTAGCAGATAAGTTTTCATCGGATAAAATTTTTAGAAGTAATCGGATAATAACACGAATTTTAATCAATGCAGAAGAAATGCAATGTTTACAATATTAAATTTTGTAATTTCCATGTATGACTGAGTAAATTTCAATAATTTGTTAGCAGCATTGTTGCAAGAGAATTCTAATCCAATAACAATCTTAATCTAATATGAATAAATTCAGAATTTTATTGCATGGGTTTAATATGTATCAATTTGATAGTAGATTTTTCAAGATTTTCGACTGCCGCCGTTCACCCGCTTTGCCGTTAAATTACCGCCAGCGGTAGAAATGTTCCGCTTCTCTACGATGTGCTAACGCACCTATCGTCCGGAAGTAGCTTTTTCTAAGGGAAAAATAAACAAACCGCAATCCGCAAAGAGGGGTACCCAAAGTTTCCCCTCGATAACTACCTAACCCTCATGAAGGTTACTCAAAATACATCTCATTGTCGCCGAGTGACTCAATCCTCCGAATTGGAATTGTTAAACTGGAAGACAAGAGGCATATACTCTCCATTAGATCAGCTCTTCACATGATGCTGTTGAGTCTGTAGGAAGGTTTTCGTTATCGTTCAGAGTTGAGATAATGGACCCTTCGACTTGGCAATGAAAGGAGAGGACCATTACGGTTAGGGCAACTGCCCTTCATAGGTCAAGAACCAAGGAAAGAAAAGCCTCATGCAGTTCCCGAAAAGAGTTGGCTCCTGAGGGTGGGGGCGAGAGATCATGCGGATAGAGGATGACGTGTGATACGGGTACGAGTTGTGGATGACGAAACTTGAGATGAGAAAGAGGAATTAAGAGGACGTGGAGAAAAATAAAGAAATCAAAAGCTGACTGAAACAGTGGTGGGCTCATACAGGAACATCGCCCTGGATCAATGAACGTGACAAGAAAATGACAATTCGTGAAGAATTGAATTAGATTGAATTAAATGACTGATGTCAAGACGTCTGGATCGAATTAAATTATCTTAGAATCTAAAAGCTATCTCAAACTATCAATACTCAACGCTAACATTTTCATCGTTGTCAAGGAGGATTTCTGTTATATTTTGAACACTATTATTATCTCTTTGCCAAGAGATAATAATAGTGTTCAAAAATTACCATTCGAAAAAAGGAATACTTATAATGATTTATATGCTTACTATGAATTAACTGTAATATGTAGAAGTAAATATATTAATAGATAGAATTAAAATAATAATTTTATATTCTATTCAAATGGAATATTTCATTTAAAAAATTTTTAAATGCGAGTGGAAAAGTAACATTCTGTTTTCAATCCTTAAGGTTTTTCATTATAGTGCTGCTACCGACGGGCAAATGACAAATAATGACAAACCGAATAAAATGTTCAAAATATCTGGATAAGTAAAAAAGAAACAAATCTAGCATTTTCCACCGAATATTATATTATGATAATGACCGGTTTAGATAACTGCGATCATCTTCAGGCCAGAACACCTTGATTTTATAGAATTTCTGAAAATAAGAGCGTGAGTGAATTAAAAATAAACTTATTTTATCATTATTATGCTACTCTTAATTATATATTATTAATTGTACCATTTCTTGCTTGACAAGTAAATTGAAATCACCATATTATTTGTAGGTCTTGTCGTCGGCTGTACACATTTCCTCGAACGCGATCATTCACCGTGACTATTGCTCTAAATTATTGGAAGACCTTGAATGAAAGGCATTCGGAAAGAAAAACAAATCAACGAATGGGGGTGATATTAACGGAGAACCTTTGAAAGCTCCCATTCCGAAATGAATTCCTCAAATGCGTAATCTAAGTCCAAGTTGACTTTTCAACCAATTACCAATGTAAATAATCCACGTAATGTAACAAAGGAAAGGGAGGATGAGGAATGCCGAAAATTTGGAAATTCCCGTTCTTCGAATTCCGTTACATGCACCAAGGTTTAGGCCAGATATAGCGCATAAAACTTGCAAGCCATTCTAAGGCTCCCTTTATCATAACACTAAACAATATCGTTACAAATGACTGTCCTTATGGCTTAGACATAACAAACTGTATTCTCTTGACGAGAGTTCACAATTTCCGATTACAATTTCACGGAACAAGAGCACACACAAGCCGCACCAAACTCAATACCGCCACATTGCAATTACAGCACCACGATGAACGTTATCAGCAGACTCTCCGTGAAAATTCACTGAAGTAAAAACGATTTCCGAATTTTCAAAGAGACATCAATCCATGTTTATTCATTCAACTCACTTGGGAACTCTAATGGATTTCAAGGGAGCTCGTCTGCATTCCAGAATATCCAATCTGCATTCAGAACACGAATAATTCCCTGATATCGAACTATCCAAAAGTCATTTTTACGATTCTCCATTCCGCTCACAAGAAGAAGGCCGCAGAAGTTAAAAGTGCACCAGCCACAAAAATCAACTCACCTTAGTTCCCACTTGGTTTCCGCACTGACCGGCCTGCATATGGATTATCTCCCTCATGTTGATTCTTAAGAGTCGGTGGAAATAATTGACGTTCTCCGCAAGTCTCTTCCTGATCGACCTCTTTCTCTCGACGTGAACTTCCTTTCTGTTGCGCTATCTTACGAAGAATGTGCTTCTATAGACTTCCCTCCGGGGTCCTCCAACTACCCCTTTTCCCCCACTCTTTGGTCCTTACCAAACCCTCCCGTCTTTCCGTTACTACTAGAGACGCCACACGGTCGAAGATCCAAACTCGATTTGGTAATCCACTGGCAGGGGTTGAAGGAAAGTCGGTGGGGGAGTGGGGGGAGAACAGTTCTTGGGCGTTGACATGAGGGTCGAATAGGAGTTACGGGTAGTCGAAGGACCATCGTAGTCAAATACTGGTCCATCAGCTGAAAGAGAGCACGAAACAGTAGTTCTCTTTGTGCCAATAGCTCTTTTGACTAAGCTATTCATCTATGTCACGGCAAACGCCTCTAACCTAGGTCGTGCCTATTTCGTTCATGTGCCGAGTCGGCATGTGTTTCGTGTCCAGCAAATTCCCGCATTTTCTAAGAAAGAAAAGTTACACGTTACCTCGAAACTTACATAACTCAGCTCCAAAATCTGAAGTAAAATTCCTATGAATTATGGCAGGAATACGGCTTAGGACTGCTTTTCTTCACCGGAAACGCTTGATAATATTGCTATCGTATATTGAAGATGAGCTTCGTTACCGAGGAAAACTTCAAATTTTCATGTCCTTCATCCAATCCAAAAATCTTCACTGATTCTCAATTTGAGATAAGCTCATAAGAAATTTTATACTCACCGAACGTTTGTTCGCATAGAGCTAATTTATTTCCATACTCCTGAGCAGATATAGCAATTTATTTTTCAGAATTTCGCTAGATGCTCCCGGAAAAGTATCTAAAAAGCTAAGTATTAATCTAACTAAAGTATCTAAGTATTAATATTAACTAAGTAATTAAGTATTTATATTAACTAAGTGTTATATTAAATAAGTATTAATCTAACTAAAGTAATCTAATAAGTAATTATATATAAATAAAATAGTTTAAATCTACTTCTATAAAAAGAATGTCACTCCATAAATTACACAGCTTACTTTTATAATACGAATATTAAAACTCACATCTACTGAATTTAGTGCTATTTTAATTTTAATTTGAATCAAACTTGTTGTGATAAGAGTGTTTAGAGGAAGATCTACGTAACGGAGTGCGAAAAGTCGCTAGCAGAGAAGAAAGGTCGATGAAAGACGGGAAAATTCGCTAAATCTAGTGAAAAAAAGTTGCTAAATTGACAACTGAATTGCATGAGGCTGCGGAAAGTAAGAAAATCACAATTTAATTTCAAAATGAAATAATTACTCATAAACCTTATGTAAACTGTATCTTAAGCTTTGCTGTGTGAGAGGTTTTCATTGTGTAGGGAGTGAGATACATTCAGAACTATTTTTCCATCTTTAAGTCGACACAAATACTCGAAAATTCAATTGGATTCGGTAGCAGAGGAGCTTTCCTTTCCATTTCCTTTTAGGCTAGTATTTGTCTAGCGGATCAAGGCCGTAACATTTTCCGCGTTCCTTCTTTCGTGGTGCTCCCCGGATGTGGCGTTCACTTGAGCCGGAAGAACGGTTTTGTTTCCACGCGTGAAAAATAAGCAGGAGAATGAACAAGGAGTCCGACAGTGCAGTAACCAATGCACACTTCACGTTCCATTTATTTTTGCACGACAATTTTAGCATGAAAGTGAACTCGCTAAGCATTAAGAGGGGCACAGGAATAAATAGAATGTCGTTGAGGACATTTCTCCGTCGTAATCTTTACCATTTTGCCGGTCATTACATTTTTGTTTTTTCTTTCCGAAGTTTAACTCCAAAGCGTATTTTTGTTTCCGTGGTTAAATATTTGTGTTGGCTGGTAGATAGAGTACATACATTCAATTAATTTAATCTTATACAGGCGCCTGATGAATCAGGATGTTAGTTATTTAACCGTTTCTCAAATTAGTGCCTACTAGTTAGATAAAAAGTAAAACATTCGAATACAAAGCGTGAATGGCACAAAGACAACTGATGTCAGAATATCCTTAGATAAGGGTATTGTATAGGATTTTTATTACCCGTCTGGTAGAAACATACAATATAACATCAGTACTACGGCCATTTTAATATGACTATTATCATATTTAAAGAAATTTTTGAACATCGAATTCTGAATAGTCGACACGGTATGATAATTTCATTAGAAATTTCCACAAGAGAAAAACGCATATAATTTATCGAAGTTCAATTGGTATGATAGATGAAATAATTTGAAAAATATTACTTCTCCTTGTATGAGAGCATTGAGTTTTGAAATGTTTGTTTGTGTTCATGCTTGTTTAAATTCACATTTATTGATTCTAAAGCAAGATTCAGAGTTTTAAAATCCTTAGAACGACTTTTAGTAAGAATAACAGCAAGCTAGCATGAAAATTTTCCTGTTTCATCTGTGTAGGTAATAGATTCCGGAAATTTGAGGTTAACCGAGAGCCAAATTAAATTAGTCGCACTACATCATTTTCTTTCAAAATCATGTTTATAGTGAAATCTCCTTTTCCTAAGTTTTTGTAGTTCTATTTTCTTGAGTGAAAAATGCGCACAGTTAGTTCAAATAAAATTTTGGAATTAGTCATAGATACCACTTTTTTTCATCGAGAGAGGGCTTACCAAAATTTTACCGAGACAAATACTCTCTTATACCAGTAATGAGTTCAAATAATCACGTCAAAATTTTACTATAATGAGCCATTCCTTCGTCAAATTCGTACAATTTTTTATCATCGTAAAGTCCCAAATGGAAGAACCATTTGAATCTTTCACGGAGTTCTTGCGATGTCATCAGAAATGTTTTCATTTTTTCTTATTTCGGGGGTTAAGCCCGAAGAGCGATTAAGATGGCAGAATTACCTCCATAAAAGATTTCAATTGGATTTTTCGAGTCATCTTTTTAGATGATCTCGAAGTCATTTCTTAAGAAGCCCATGCGAAGAAGGTTGGTAGTAAGAATGAGATGAAAAATGACAGATCGAGCGGAGACTAGCAAGAGGCGGAAATTCTCAATTGAAAGCGCCTTAGTTCAACTCTTGCGTTTTCTCTTTTGCACCATATCGCTTCTATCTACTTAAGAAAAACTGTACATATTATTTCATCACATTGATTGATAATTAATTAAGAGAAAACCTTTGAGAGGAAAATCCTCATGAGACAATTAATGTTAATTTCGATGTATCGTAATAAGCTGCTGTATTTTCTTTCATAGTTAAGATTATGATTCCATTCACATAACTATCTTCTCTCATATATGTATTATTATATGGGGCATTAGAGAAAGTTATTAAGGATATATTCTGATCTTGAGTCCTGATAAGATATTAGGATGGGAAGGTTTTGGTGGAGTTACGAGAGTATTTATAATACACAGTAGATTAGGTATTTTCCAAGGAATTGTTTTAGCAAGATAAATATTAAATGAAAGAATACCTCTATGTTTGATTTCTATATGGATATTAATACTAGAATAAGAGTTGAAATAGTTACGTGTAACAAAAATATAAATTTTATGTTTTTATGTATACTACATATATTGTGTACATTTAAATTTTAATAAATATCAATCATTGTAACATTTAAAGGGTGAATTATCAGCAAACTCTCTGAAAGATAACTTAACCCTACAATTCCTAATTTATAAGACATTATTGAACATTATGTAATACATTACAATTACCTGAATATATAAATTGATAGATTGCATTGCTATTGCTATTCTTCAACTAATATCTCATTACATGAATGTTAAAGAGTAATAAAAAATGTATTTTTTATAGCTTTTCTGTCTCTACGGCTTTTATGGATTGCCTATTAAATTGATAGAGTTTCTAGTATCTAAATGAAGAGGAAAATATTCCATAAAGACATTAAATATTTTTAAATTACAGCAGAAAACCAGGAGATGAAATCTGAACGATAATATTTTATAGATGATTTATGTACTCACTAACCAATACTATAGCGAATCAATATGAAGAGGTTCATGTTTCCTCCACCAATTTTCATACCAAAGATTAATTACTTACGAAAAGAAAATGGCTAGCCTCTCCAATAATTTCAATACTTTCTGGTTCATTTATTACGAAATAATTTGCTAGAGTAGGACGAGATGACATCATAAGACACTTTATGCAACGGTCAGAAGCTCGTCGCATTAGAATAATTTTGATTTTCTATCCCTAACAGAGAAACACGAAAGAAAGTTCGTGACAAGAAAACATTATATTATGCCAAATGTCTCTGGAGAGTGAACGTAAGAGATGCTCTTATTATTTGGGTAGCTTACTGTTTCAGGATCTTATTCTTTGCAGAAGTCATTCATACTGAAGAGCTCAATTACAATCGTGTTGGTGGATACTATTATTACATAATTTAATTTTAGAAATTGTATTATTATATGATAAGTATAACAGTAGGTCGCAATGAGTTTCTTTGATTCAATAACACCATGAGAAGTAATGGTAAATTAGGTGTAACCTTTACATTCTTCGAAAAATCAAATTATCTCTTTAATTTTGTTTTTTTAAACTATGTAATTTCCTCATGGTAAAATACCTAACATACACAAAAATAAATTTTTGTTTTTACGATAAATAGACAAGATCTACTTATAGGAGATAACGTATGTCCTGTTAACGAGAGCCATTATTCTGTTAATTACAATTTTCAAACAAATATATTATATATAAATGTTAGGAATTTATTAAAACATTTGAAAAACAGACTCACATAGGAGTAATCATAACAGGTGGATACAAAAATGCGAACCTAGCAAATCGATGCTGTCTCCGATTTTCTTTTTTACTTCTCCATCTTTCTCTCAATATCTCATCTTTGTTTCCGCTGTGTGAAGCATATCCTATTGCAATTATGATGTAATAACCCCTGGGGGAGGAAGAGGTCAAGAGGAAAGGGAAATCCGGACTTTTGAATTTGTAATCACTTACTTAGTAAGCGATAAAGTGAAAAATACAACAATTGTAGAACTCATTTTCTGTTACTCTGTCTTCCCATTAAGTGAATATCGACAATGGCAGAGCAAAAGAAGGAAAAGCTCATATTCACAGGGTTATCGAAATAAATACAAATCGAATTCTTTGGAGAGTCAATGAAGTTGAAGGGGGTAACGTGAGTTTTCAGAATTCTATCCTACTTCAGCTGAGAATTTCCAGAGAAAGAATCGCGAAACATGCAGAGGAGTAAAACTGTCTTCACCTAATGTTATCGTTGGTATCGAACAATCGTTAAGCGAACGTCATGTAGCAGTGTTATTTCAGTACTTCTTGAGTAGATTTCTCATCAGCAATCTGCAACTGCCTTCTGTCTCTGAATTTCTTTCCGTCTAACGTATTCTTGGAAATTCATATTTGCTAATTAATGTTCAAATTTCTTGATGTTTCGTGTTGTTTCAGTGGATTTAGCCTAATCGACCATCCGGTCTGTTTTTCATCGTCAAATATAGTACTTTCTCACGCCATCCCAAGAACTTTTCAAGATTTTTTAAAAGATTTTTAACGGTAAGATTCAGAGAATTTACATCTGGCAAATGAAATATTTCATAGGCATATTTAATCATTTTAACGATTGTTAACTCACACAAAAAATTTACAGCTCGCGGACGGCCACGCTTTAAAGCTAGGTGAAAAAGGCACCGGATTCGATTCCCGGAGAGGGCTCAAGTATAAAATGACATCAGCCGTCTGAAGTCACTAACCACTAACTCTATCTTGAGTTTTGGTGAATAACGTTTGCTTCCTAAATAGACGCTATTTAACCTTTAAAATTTATCAATTTCCTGTCCTTCATAATACATTTGCGCGCAGAATTTAGGGGGGCCTTATCTGTGGTTGTGATAAAATTTTCCTTTAAAAAAAAGCTGCCACGGACTCTTTCAAATAACAACCACATTGAAATAATGAAAACATCCGTCTAGAAAAATCAAGCCGAAATTTTAGTGGTGGAAATTTCCTAGATGGGATACAGCCAACCTAGATTTGGGTCAAGGTTTATCTTGATCTTAAGCTAATTCAAATTATATTAAAATTCAAATTAAATCCTTAAGTACTTGATTTTGGTAACAATATGTGGCGATAGCAGTATTGTTAAAGGCGCTTCGACAGCTGAGATCATTTCGCATGCGGGCACCCACCAGGAATCGAAGCCAGGGCTGCTCGAACCCGAACCTGCCAAAATCGAACGCGCTGCCTATTTAGCTATACAGATATAAATTACTATCATTATATTATATTATATTATATTATATTATATTATATTATATTATATTATATTATATTATATTATATTATATTATATTATATTATATTATATTATATTACATTACATTACATTATATTATATTATATTATATTATATTATATTATATTACATTACATTACATTATCTTATATTATATTATATTATATTATATTATATTATATTATATTATATTATATTCCTCAGTATTTTAGTACACATTAGTTTATTATTATTTCTGATTATTACATAAGGGAGTTATTACTACTCTAAAAGGGCAGTCGTTACTTAGTATTAAGATGGCAAAGCCATAACCTTCCTTATAGAACAGGAAAAGATGATGGAGAATGGAAGGAAGTGACCGACCACTCTCACATATCGTGCAAGGCACGGTTGCAACTCTTACTACAGTTTCATATTCCCCTCTGTCATTTTCCGCCGCGTATTGTTTTATTTCTTCGCGATTAACTTCTGTCCATAATTCCATAATTTCCCGATCGCCTCAGGAATGTTGGAATCGTTATGCGGTTCAATGCTCGCACAATTCCAGACGGACCTTGAAAAATCCGGAGTAGGATCTACTGAATCGAGTCGCGTCCATATCTGTAACATGAGGTGAAGAGCCTATGGTGGCTCTCCTCAGTATGTGAGGGAAGTTGTCGATTTGGATCCACGACATTCGCTATAAGGACTGGCTGCGAACGACAGAACGTGTCCACTTTGTTTCCCGTTTCTCTTAGCCCGAATCAGGGAGTGGCGAGTTCCCTTGTTCTTTCTCTGCTTCTCTTACCTCTGATACCTTTCGAGCAATATTCTCTCCATTGTCTCACAAATATCCTTTGGATTAGTGCTGCTAGCCCGAGACAGCACGAGCTTTTTAGTAAATGTACTTTGCTCTAGTTCGAGCTTTTTAAGAAAAAAGTTGAAAAGAAGTCAACTTTGGAGCCGATTTCTCTTTCATGACTTTCTTAGTATAAGAGAGCAGATTATCGCTATGAATGACCGCATCAATCAAAGATGAAACAATGAGATTATATCTTTGGTTAAATTTCCATAAATTATAGTTATAGTTAGAGATGGACATGTACTTTTCCATATAAACCACATCTATAGATTGTAAATTTTCATAAACTTCACGTTCATCGACAATAAGACAAATATCAAATAATTTATCGATATTATTTAAAATTAATATATTAAATCAAACGACGAAGTCGTAATTGGAAAAAAATTACTTGGTAATGC
The DNA here is from genome assembly GCA_036926295.1 of Pachydiplax longipennis. NCBI lineage: Eukaryota > Metazoa > Arthropoda > Insecta > Odonata > Libellulidae > Pachydiplax > Pachydiplax longipennis. The sequence goes on from JAVFKF010000012.1 coordinate 29,048,872, forward strand.
CTGATGTCGCTCTGATTAATTTGTGTGGAACTTAAACCAAGCTATTGCTATCCCATTCCGCTAATAATATATTACAAAAATCAAAAGAATATTCAAATCACCAATGAATTAATTAACTATTTCAGTAAAACGTTTGATACTTTGAATCCTACAAATTTATCATGGAAAAAAATCAGAATATATAATTGTCCAAATATTCTAATGAACATTAAAGCTATGAAATGAACGTCAGTAAAATTTAGTTAAAGTAAACAATGTATACGATTAAGCCTTTGAATCTGATTCGAAGCCTAATCGTGAAAGTTTGAAGATTTCTTACCAGTGGTATAGGGGGTAATTTGTTCACGTCGTGCTTTCGTAAGGAATGAAATATATAATAGATAAATATAGAATAATACAAAGCATATGTTACAGTTATTTAATTTACCTTACAAGCTTCTTTAAAACAATGTAGCGAATTTGACATTTCATTTAACTTTGAAGAAAAAATGACTTAATGTGATCATCAATACGAATCCAATTCAAAATCTTAAGCGATCGTAAACTAAAAAATTAAAAGCTAAACATGATTTAGAGGAAATTATGATTTCCACGAAATTTTACCCTTCAGAGTTATGGAGCGTGTTTAATGAATCGATGTTCGCAAGCATACCGTTATGTCAATTTTAGAAAATTGCCCAGAGATAACATCATTTATTTTTTTTAGGAAGTCCGACTAATTGGCATGCTTAAGATGAAACTTCGTTTATAATTTTATAAACATTTCGTTTCTTTTTTCAATAACGAATCGTTAGTTCTTATTACTTAAAAAAGAAAATTAAATGCCGAAAATTTTTATCCTGGTTTTATTTCCACCCGGAAACAAATCTGGGATGTAGAAATTCTAATACGAGATCATTTCTACTGAAATCACATATCGTATTCGTAAGTTTTATGTCTCGGCGCTAAAAGCGAAGAGATAGTGGTTGTGAGTTTTAACTTTAATTTGTAATAGTATGCTCAATATATTATTAGTGACGATCCTTATGTTGATCCACCCCAAGCGAAAATCTTGCCAACCAAAAATATAGCCAAGCAAAGGTTGACTCAAGTTTAAATATTCTATCAAAATAGTGTTAAAAGTGACAGCGAAAAATAGCGAGAAGTAGTTGAGAAGTTCCGAGGATAGTTTTGTAAATTATTGCAAGTTCGATTTTAGGAATTTTAAATATGATTCCATCGGAAAGTAAGGAAACTCCCAGAAATGGGAAGAGAGAAACGCTTCAAATAATTATGAAGTCCTTGAAATATTTTTCCTTCGTAATCCCAGTTTGGCTGAAAGTAATCGAATAACCCTCGAGGAAAAATTATCAATTATACAGCAACAGTTTCGTGACTTGTCTCGCGCTTGGTTTTCTAGGTCAGTTCACACATCCGGTTGGTCAGTGAAGCAGCGACGGAGGATGCCAATCGCTCCTTTCTCGAATTAAGCGATTGATAGGTTTACTAAACTAGATCCCTCCTAGATCATTGAAGTCTGTCACTCGCATAGAACTGACATCCTTGGCCTAATCAATTATTCCTAGACGGCTGATAGCTCAGTTGAAAATTGCCTAAGCCAAAAATAGAAAAAGCCTTCTCTTGTCTCGCAAGACCCGTGACGGTTTGTATTCGAAGTGAATGAAGGTTATAGCAAAACATTCAGGATTCGGAGTTAGGCTCCGAGAAAGTAATAACTGTCTTTTTTGTTCTCAGAGCTTTTGAAGACTGGAGAATTCTCCGATGATGGGTTAAGCAAACAATGCAGCTGTGGGCATTTCTGTGATCTATTTTAAACGGCTCGAGAGATTTTTCCTCGTGATTTCTCCAAATGAGGAACTTCTCATTAATTTTTCACGTGTTATTTTCAGCGCGAATTTTTAGTCGTCTGAGCCACGTCTCATTCCTTATTTCGCACATGTGTTTTTAATAAAAACCATTGTTTGAACGACGCACTCGCATGGGAAATTCTTGCTCCAAATAAGCCTTCGTTCTCACACCAATAGAATAAGCCTTTTTAAGATCAGCAACAAAATTTTTACTAAGGACAATGAGCACATTTTATGTCTTGTAATAAAGTTTCACCCAAACACGATGATGTTCTAATTCTGCAATCAGCGTATTCTCAAAGAATTATTTATTACTTTTTATTCGTAACTGAAGTAACTCGGACATTATGAAAATCATCCAGATTCAAAGACACGTTCTCGTTCTTATGTATTGATTTCTAATGTCTCAGGATATGAGCTTTCTGTCTGATTTTTGTAATTCTTTACTTCAGCTACCACTCTGTTTTTTCAACACGGCTTCAGTTCTTAGTAATTCCAACATTATGCTTTTCAAGCGAGGAACGATTGTAGTGTGAGTAGATCTTTAATTAGATTTGTTACTATTTACTCTTTACAGATGCATAAAACTAATAAAACGTAACCCATTTTTTTACAAAAGTGAATCGGACCCGAATGAAAAAGGATACAGAAGAAGTCATATTGTTCCATAGTGAAAGGATCTTAGCAGTGTGAAGACAGAATACTCGAACAATGATGAAATTATTGCCAAGCGGGCAGCGCGTTCGACTTCGATGAAAGCAGTCCCGGGATCGATTCCCGATGGGAGCTCATACGTGCGAAATCACGTAAGCGGCCGGAGCACTTTAAATTTACAATACTATACTATAATACTACAGTACTCGAACAATCTAAACAAAATATCTCTCGTTTATACTAAATGTAACTAAAAAAATGCCGTTCCCAGTTTCTAGAGCCATCTTGAATGAGGATTTATTTATTCGGTCTTATTTCTCAGAATTGGTTGGTCCTGCTACCAAATTATGAATGGAATATTTATCATTTTCTTTCGGGACAGGATAAAGAAAAATGTATCTTTTGCTTTCTTTTTGTCATTCTTCCTCATTGCTGTAATTATATGAAAGCTAATAAGAAATGCTGAATGATAATATTCATCAACTTATCAAGTGCTACGAAAAGTATTACCTGTAATCTTATCGTGCTTCCTAAAGTGTACTCATTCCCTTCTTCTAGATATTAGTGGTAAATGATACGGGGAAGAAGTTCGAAGTGACCTTCGCTCTGAATATTTTACAGATAGGTAAATAATAAATTAAACTCGAGTGGTTAGAAAAGCATGACTTACAATTCTGGATAGCCACGTGATATGCATACTTACTAACAATAACATACTAATAAATCTTCATTGATTGGTGAAATTTATCTATTTTGAACGTTTTTAACGGTTTGTATAAGTTTCATATCTGAAATCAGAATAACAGATTACTTAAAGCGAAATAAGCAGGCAATGACTAACACCATGTAATAAATACGAATAAAATCTTGGAAATTTTTCTGGAAAACTAAGAGACGACGGCAGATTTTTATTTCCTTGAAACGGACGATGAAATAGATTTCAATTTGTAGTTTTTTCAAGCGGTAACCCACAATGGGTCGTTGGGTTTATTTAATTACAAGCGCACCTTTACGTGCATGTTGAATCTGATGATTTTTCGCAAGGACGATCTCATAGTTTGGGCTTCCGTTATTTCAGAGGGGGAACACCGGTAATTGTCCTTCCGACCATGATACCAATTAAGGATGTAGATATTTCCTTTCTTCGGGATACGCGCTAACAGTTACCGGATGATGCAAAATGATCGTAGGATAGAGTCGGTCGCTTATACTTTTTAAGCCCGGCCATATGCCATATATTCTCGACATAACTTGACAGAAATCTGTTTCGCGCTTTCCCACCTGTATCTCCACGGGGAAAACGTGACTCATCTTGATCTTTTCCCGAGTTCCATGTGTTTTGCGAAGTTTCAGCGCTCCACAAACGCTCACATTGAAATTCCGTTTACGTACAAGGTTTCGTTTGCGTAAAGATCATAAACTATCACTTGAAAAAGCAGTCTGAATCGGGCACTCTCCTGTCTCGGCAAACGTTTCAATTGGAAAGTATATTGACACAGCAGAGAAGATAGAAAAATTTAGCTCTATTTACTCTGTATGTCTCGACGAAGAGCCGACACTCTTAGCCTGGGAATTTAATGTCACAATAGTTTACCTGTCAACATTTACCTCTAGTCCAGTCTCAAACTTCTCCGTGACTTCTGAAAATACCTAACCACTTCTAAGAATGCCCCTTCAAGTTCTTATTTTAACGTTTGTTTACAAATGTTCTAGAAATGATTCGCTGTTTGCGAATCAAATCCTTATAAAATATTTAAGACCATAATCCCGTGAACCCGAGCGTACGGGTATTATTAATAATAAATAAAATTATTATTTCAGCCTATCCACATGTACACCATGTATTTAGATCGTCCTCAAGCCTGCGGTAAAACGTTTCAGTTTGCAAGTAACAGTAAAATTACATCTTTTCCTCTTTATTGCCGTGAGAATTATTAAGTTCGTCTGCTAAATGAAATTGTGGTATAATCAATATATTATTAGAGACAATCCTTTAGTTAAGCCCCCAAAAACGAAAATCCTGGGTGCTCACTTGGTTTGAAAATAGGATGAGTATCAAGATTATTATAAACATTGCTAATCAATTCCGAATATGTGCGAAAACTTGAATATATCCCGATCAGTTTAATTTGTTATTATCGTTATTTGCGATCCTTCTACCATAGATCGATAAATTAAATAATGCCACATGTATTTAGGAAAACTGTGTCTTTCATTTATTTTCGCCTTGGTCTTGTGGCTGATATAAGATTACTGGGCTATCAGTGATGCTGAATGAAGGCATTCTTCCTGATCACCCATCACTTAAATTGTTATTCATAGAGTCCATTCATAGCATTACAGCTCTGTCATATTGCAAAGGAAAAAGACTACACTCCTCATCCTATTAATTTTAAGCATCCCCTCTCCACAGGTTTTGGTAGTTGAAACTGGCCTCTCCTCTTCTGCCCGGCCCTCTTGCTGAATACTATTCGAATCTGATCTAATCTAATTCTAATCGGCTTTGAGTATGCGAAACTTCATAACGCTGTCTTTTCTATTGTTAGATATCTGAAATATTTGAAATTTCCCTGGAACTTTTTATTGTTTCCAATTATTTTCATGTGACAAAGGACAGTAGCTTAAGAAGGAAACGCTGGGCTGTTTAAATGTAAAATCGAGGAAAGGTTACTTTCTCCCTCTTTAAAATTAACATGCAAAGATCACTTAAAACTTGTTGTAAATAATATACATGGGAAATAAAACATATACAGCGTTCCCCCCAGTGGATATGTAACTTTCAAAGGTGTGAATAATAATCTTGAAATTACAATTAGCATTAACTATGAAAATTAAAGGAAAATCATGTAAATATTATCATGGCACCAAACTTTCGTGTAGTTTTTCATTTTCCTTATTAAAACTCAATTATTGCAATTACAAAGAGAAAAATACGACCGGTTCCGGCCTTGAAGGGAATCTTAAGTTCTGAAGAACAGAACTAAATCTGACACAATCTGAACAGAATCTGAAGAACAGAAATTAACACAGGGTTAGGAAAAGTATTGCTGATTAAAGTAAGGCGGTTTTGGACAATGGACGACATCAGCGACCACTACGGGAAAGATGAGATGTGGCACTTAGAGGTAATGGGAGGGGTCTATATAAAATCGTCATCTAGTTTTAGGGAAACGTGGAACATTTTTTGTCCCATTTCGAAGAAGGAAATTATCGTGCTTTTAGGTTTAGTGTGCAGGATAAAGGCTTCAGAAGACTAAGAATGCTTGGATATAATTAGATGTTTCACGCTATATGAGGAAAATTGATGATTGATTCCTGGAAACGTAGGACTCGTTGGAAAAGAAGCGTGTAGAGGTGTATACATTCATAAATAGAATGAGCTGTTCTTCTGATAGCAGCAGCTCTATAATTATTATACTTTCATTTTTACGTGTGTAGCAGGTTTTTAGAAGAAAAGAAAACCTTCAAAACTGAACCTTATTGAAAAATTACGCACGAAAAAAACTGGAAAGTTATCGCTCTTTAGAACTAATCTTTCATTGCCCCTAATCAAAATGTAGTTTATTTCTGATGGTGATACAACTGTGACTGGCTTTTATTTGTATTTTCTTTTTACCGAAAGCTTTCATCTTTTTACCTTCTCCGCAGAAGCTTCTACATAATTATAAATGTAAATTTCATTACTTCATCATTCAAAATAATCAGTTCCTCGGAACTGTGGCATGAAACATCAGAGGATGAACTTAAAAAAGATGAGAGAATAGAATTGAAGTTTTTAGTAACCATGAGATGAGAGAGATTTATAAATGTATAGCTTGCCCAAACAATACATAAAATTTATAAACTATTGATAACATTCAGGCAGAGGCGTAACTGCACTGATTGTGAGTGGTCCAGTTGAGTCGCCTGAGTTTGCCGCCTCACTCAATACACAGGAAGCACATGAACAAAACGTCAATGCGACAAACAGGCAATTTTTTCAAAATTGGCAAATTTTTTTCGTTAAAAAAAATATTATTACTTGTATTTTTCTTTAGAAAAGTAATCAATATTTTTTGCAGTAGTTTATCTGGTGTAAGTTTCCAAAAGCCCTCCTAAAGAAGCGATAAGTTTGACACTTAACGCTTCTTTTGGAGGGTGGCAATATAAGAGTGGTAAATACACGGTAGATAAAAGAGAAGAAAGGAATTCAGCTCGGAAATTTTATGCATTACAAATTTTACGAGTATGTTTATTTAATTTTAATTTTTTTCCATTTCTGGTAAATTACCCGGTTTCCTACCCAATGTAGTTGACAAAAAGTGCAGCCCTCCCCCATGCTAAGACACTGCATTTAGAGTGATTGCACCGATAAGATACGAAAAATATAACATGAACACGATCTGTACAAATATATGATTAAAAGGGAGACCAACGAACAGAGTTATTCGAAAAATACTTCAGAAAACATTCTTTTCAAATTAAAAACTTTAGCTGTCCGGTGCAAAAATTTCGCAAAAATGATCACTGGGGTGCATGCAATTACATCAAAGAAAGCGGTTGTTTGAACGAAATGAAAATGTATGCCGTCTTTAAGGGTGACACAAGCCTTCATATTCGGCAATGCTCATCTTTCTGTGGTGACCGGTGTATTAATATTTTGTTATGGTTTCGTACGACGACGAGGTATTCCTTTATGGATACTAAAAATAACAACTTTGAAGATATGTTGGAATTCGTTCGTAGGGAATAATGAAATAGCTTTGGGAAAACTATTATTAAGAAATAATTATTATATAATTAAACTATTATTAAGAAATAATAATAAGTTCTCTATTTATAGATATTATTTATCTAAAAATATTTATTTATTTATCTGCTTGTAGATATTATTTATCATAAAATATTTATTTCTCTATTCAGAAATAATATATAAAATTGGGTTCTAGGCGGTTAAAACGTGGTATTGCATTAATAGTAATAAAAATTTAATAGAGCCACTGAGACAGAAGTTAGAAAAAGTTAAGGGCAGCCATAATCTAAACACTTCAGCGAATTGGGGACTGCTGTTAGTTTGACCCCTCTTTGCTGACACATATACCTGCCCTTTCCACGAACTGACCACTGCAGGAATTCAAGGGTGCTATTTACGACTGGTCTAGCGTTCCCCGTCTATCCGTAGGGACGCATTAAAAATTTAGTCATGGAACTCCCCTCTGTGCAGGACCCGCAAACTGTCGCGATGTATCGTACGTGTGTTAGAGGGAAGTGTGTAGAAGGAGCGTCACATGAGCCGTACGCAGTGCATTCCGAAAGAAAGAGTTCCGCTGGCCAATGACTCCATCCGCAGTGATTTCCGGTGGCCGACGAATCCGGGCAGATAATAGACAGGCGTTGCCACAACGGACTTCTCCTGAAGTTGCCGAACTTCTTCCAAGCGTCGTACAGTTTTCCGTCTATTTGTCTTTTTCCGTCCGAATTTAACTCTAGTTAAAGTGCGATATGGGTATCGGAAGTGGCGGTGAGGGATTGAGGACGCAACGCGGAAAATGGGTCACATTTCGCAAACCGAAAACATTGGGGAAGAATGTTTTCCGCATGCTTCGAAATCATGGAATGCTACTGCGTGGATTTTAAGAATGAACTCTGAATCCATTGCGCTTAATACTTGAGACGCTGGTTCGCCAAGGGAATAAAAAGCTGTTCGTTAAAGGCCATTTCTCTAATAAATAAATAAAGGATGATGTATTAAATCCATATCTACCTAATTATAGTATAAAGACCATAAAATAGACCCTAAGAAACATTTTCCTTATGAAAAGGAGTCTGGAAATAGGACCGGCCCGACAATACTAGCGAACTAAATATTTGGGTTGGCAAGATTTTGATACGCAAAACAATTCCTTATACTGATTCATTGAGGTTTGAAAAAAATCTGAAATAACGTCAAATGACCTGAAAGATGAGATTTAAAGGTAATGGTATAAAATTAAGCTAAACAGGGATGAAAAATTCCTTCTTTCATCCTGAATTCTCTGCTAACAGTTCACAACAATCATTAGTCATAGCACAGTTAAGTTGCAAAATAAGAATGCTAAATTTCTTTAATTCTGTAAGACTTAATCATGAATTCTCTATAAATATATAGAGATACTGAAATTGTTCTTCCTCGACTTTGTGGTAGAAGTGTTCTATCTTTTATGTTTTTGCACAAACAATACTTCTTTATTACCCTTAGCAATCTCTATGGAAATTACCGACGAGGGCTCCCGGATGGACATGTGGGTTCAACTTTGATGAAAGCAGTCTCGGGTTCTATTCCCGGTGGGAGACCACATGCGAAATGACCTCAGTTTTCGAAGCACTTTAAACAATATTACTCCTAGTAATAACTGACGAGGGCGATTGAAATTTTCTCTGCTTGGGGTGCCTAAATACTTTTGGATAGGGATGGCAAATCTATAGTGAAAATGTAAAGATATCTACTTTATTATGTCAAAGATTGGATAATTTAATCGAAGTACATTATCTTAAACCGTTGTTTGGAGGTCGCTCGATAAAACAGTCTCTCGGAGTAAATTAGCATTATTAATGAACAATATCCACATTTATTTACTCTGGGAATTCATTTTAGAGTGAAGAATACATACAAAGGTAGTGTCGTCAGAGTGCCGCATAGACTATGAGTGTCATGAATTCGCCACCGATAGTTTAGACCGTGACTGTTTTGAGGGCTGATTTTGGAAATTAATTCTTTAGATGGCCTTTTACGCTAAGCACCATGCATTTTCATAAAATTTTAAAGTTTTAGGCATTCGATGTAAAATAGTTCACATTGAAAATTCAGTACATTCAGGTTTTTCTCAGCCTCACTTGCAACCTTCAGAATCTGTCAACCACGTTATATGGGATCGGGAGGTACTTCTTGTGCAATTGTTCTATTAATTTAAAATGTGGATTATCCACGTACATGAGATTAAAAGAATTCCAAAAAAAACCATCTCTGGAATCAAGTCATGAAAAACCCATATACCTCATTGAATCAATTTGTTCTTTCCCGGTAGAATAGATATCAAAAACCTTGATCTACATTTTTTTTTCGAAACTCATGAGTTTTCAAAGCGTTTCTATAGGAAATTCTTCTTTCTTCATGAATTATTAAGACGGTGGATATCCCGAGAATTTGATGAATTTGGAAAAAATCCTTCATATAGATGAAATGATTCTTTCCCCGAAACAGCATCCTTATATGGATATTCCTTCGTCTCACGACCGCCGGAGACCCTTCATTCTGAGATTGCCAGCAGATGTTCCCTAAATCAGCTTTCTGCCCATTTTTCTATCACCGAGACTCATATAAAGAAAGACATGGTCGAAGTTCGGGCTTGCACTTCGAATGAAAATTCCCAATGATCTCTTTTCTGGTGATTCGACCTCACGTGCATAAATAGAGGCTGTTCACTTTGCTGCGGTGAGTTTCATTTTGAAACCCAGTGCTTCCTTTTCACATTTGAGTGTTGATAAGTGTAGCTAGAGATATCGATAACAGAGAAATAAATTTGTATCGGAATAAAAATGTTTAATTTGATCAAATATTGATGAAGTAGTCCCTTCCAAAATATCTGTAGGAATATAATTATTCATCATCATCTTCCATATCAAGATATCATTATTTTTTACCGACGTAATGTTAATTCTATGTATTTGAACAAGCGGTGATTAAATTTTCGTTTTCTGTAAAACCTGAAACGAGAGAGAAAGATGACGTAATGTCTCTTTCAGGATATCTGAACTCTTGTTTAAAACGATAAATATTTACATTAATTTGCTTGCTGTAAGTCTTGCGATAGTATCATGTAAGAGTGTCGACATTTGCCATGAGGCTAAATACTTCTAACCTCTTTATTTTTGGCAGCTTTTAAAAAACGGCTCCATCGCCTAATAATTGCATCGTTTACTTAATTGAAAAGTGTAGAATAACCTCGTCATAAAAAATATCCCATTAAAATAACCTGTAAAAATATTCTATTGAAGCATCCTATTTGAATAATCTTTAATCCTCAATATACAGTAATGTATACTGCACTACATTTTATCACGGAATTTTTTATTTTGCCTCAAATTTAAAAACTTCGAGGTGTGCCATTGCAATATCTTTACATGCAAAATTGAACGGGAAGTTGCTCCTTTAAAGTGTAACCAATGAGGACCAAGCGGGTGGGATTTATTTCATGATAGCATTACATCAATCAAAGCGCTGATGAGAAATGATTCTGATATTGCTTTTAATCGAGCAGGATCCCTTCACAAAAGACTACATAAAAAATTCAGAGATTTATCAGACGATAGCATTGTACATAAAAGAATCATAAGATAATCTTTCTTCGTTCTATTCTCAAACATTTATGAATAGAGTTATGGAGAATTGTTGCAGAATTGATTGAACAGAAGTTCGATTCCATCAATAAGAAAAGATGAGAACGTTTTTGTGAGGTCACGAACAGTGTATTGTATGTACGTATGCACCTAAACTTGCAGAGTAAATGGGATCAAATTGAGAGAACAAAGAAAATGCAATTGATAAGTGGGATGTAATGAAGATCCTTCCTCTCGAAAAGAATGAGAGAGCAAAAGTGAGTCAGCCGGTATCGTCGGGGGAAAATTATTTAATATTTCGCCCATCATCTATCATTTGTATGATGAGGAATTGCGTGAATGTGTGTAGCACGATATGGTGTGCGAATTAACTGGCAAAGAGCATTTTAATCAATTCTAAATGCCTTCTTTTAAAAGACATAAATGGATGATAAACTTTAATTGATTTTGAAAACCATACTTTTCTATCTCTCGAATTCTTATGTAAATACCACGAAAGAATTTTAAAATAATCAAATGCGATTTAAATTGGAATGAGGGAAATTAATCTTCTGTCGATCTATTCGCGAAACAAAAGTGGTTGGAGTAATTAATTTTTCTATCAGATGGAACATTTAAAAAAATCGGGTAAATATCAAGAATAATTTATAACGACTTTCTAATTTAAAAGTCTTTCCTAAGTGTTAAAGCTGTATCTCATGGAGCTCATCTCTTTGAGCTTAACATATAGCCCAATTGAATGATTAAAATGTACCTCGATATTTTTTTTATGCAATTTTTGTTATAGTATTGCTTTTGTGATCTCAATGTTATACGCAGTTTTCCTTTATATCTTTTAGCTTAATATCGTTAGGTTTTCCCAGGTTTTCCACGCTTTGTGGCTTCTGCTGTGAACCTTTTTTAATAAAAAAATACCCTATATTTTTTGCTTCTTCACTATTTTTTACTTTTATCCTCTCCTTCCAAAGCTTTCTCTTTTTCTTTTATTTACCTATTAATTATTTATTTCTTCGTTAAAATCATTGACGATGGAAGAGGAGATTTTTCAGTCTCAATTGCGTCTAAATAAAGTCTTTTCATCATGTAAACTTGTATGGGTCAGGGCTCCTTATATCCCTCGGCAACCTCCATTTACTTTCTTCCCAGAAACTGATGCCCAAGCCAAAGACGTTGAACGAAAGACTCATGGATTACCATAAAACTCGTCGTCATTTCTTGGAGTTCAAGAATTCTTCGGAGCTTTCACTGCCATTTGTTGATGTCATGAGCGACTATCGAGAAAAAAATTCAAACGTATCTCTCAAAGTCTCTTTTCGAAAGTATTAAGACGAAGAAGGAGCCTGGGAAAACCTCTCAATTGCCTCCACTGAGTAATAAGTCGATTCGCTCCGTCGTTCTGATTGAATCTAATTGAAGCTCCAAAAAAGAGTGGTAACGATGATTCGCCGACATGGTCGGTAAATTTGAAGCTTAAGAAGGGCAAGATTCATAACTCCTCTTCAAAAATGTATCAAAAATGATACTTTGTTAAATAAGTGAGCGGGATGAATGGAATGAAAGAATAAAAATATTGCTCCGATGCATAAAATGGGAATATAATTAATTATTGTTATAAAATGAAGGGATACAATAAACTTCCTGGTAATCGCGCTAGTATGGAAGGATACCCCTTGAAATCCTGCTAAAAGCAGAACGTCATAAAATATGTAAAGGTATTGCATTAAAAATCCACCATGTATAAACTAGCATACTTCCAACAAATGTAAATAATTTAGAAATCAAAATAGGGAACAATCATATACGGAGAAGTTTGGTAGATGACCAAATACGCAAAAAGCCGTACGATGAAGTGAGTGCCTAAACAATTTCATTTGGAGAACTATTTGTCCAATTAAAGAACAAAAGGAGCAATGAGACAAAAGGAATAATGTTGAATTGCAATCGGACTAGTACCACAAATGGCTTTGACAAGACAAAAATTGTAGAGGGAATCAAAAAATTTAGAGAGTTTACGAATGAAAATTGAGATGATTGAGTGAAAAATTAAAGTAGTACATGATAAAAATGTGACACGAGATTTAAGATTGATTAGATGAATAACAAGATGTGGGAGTGGGATGAGCTTGTACAAGTGACGTGAAATAAGATAAATAGAGGAAAAAGAAGTGAGGAATGGCAATGAATAAATGTTAAGGTAATATCATTTAAGAGCAAACGGTAACGGTAGGAAGAAGACCTTTTCAATGCCAATTTATTCGGCCCAGCTTGATTATTCATAAATGCCGAGCATTTGGATTTAATAAAACAGTTTTCAATGACATCATAACAAATAGATTGCAATTAAATTAATGTTTGCGGTATTTTCGTAATTTATTCCGAACAGGAATACCCCAAAATTTTCTTTTTCTTTGTTTGCATCCTCTTTTCTCTATTTTCTTACATTGTAAGCGTTTTTATGCAACATGATGTTTATATTGCTTTCCTTCCTACCGGTAATAATAACGTTTGTACCTTAATTGTTACTGAATTTGTCTTCCTTTGAACTATCTTCAATTCCTAAAAGGTTAAAATGTAAGACGGGATCATTAATTCCCAATTTCTCCATAAAATAAAGTCGTGCGTATGTACGATATGATCATTCATATGAGACACAGCCCAGGCTTTAACTTCTAAATTCATCTTTTTCGTAGGACCCCTTAAAGGCAGTAATTGAAAGCTACCACATCGCTTTATTCAGTCGCTCACATATCCTTCCTTACTTGCGGTAAAATTTATGTTTCAAAGCTGCATACAGAAAAGAGAGCGGACTTCACTCTCAAAAAAATCCTTGAGTTTCGACGTCTGCAGTTTATTTCCCGGTTCAGTGGGAACATGGTTCAATGCATGCCAGTTCAACTCGGAGAACAAACAGACAGCAATAAATGAATCACCATCGTCTCTAGGGAGAAGTTGGATCTGATTACGCTAGACAGCCGGTCATCAACCTTTCCAGATTAAGAAAGGAACGAGCTCCTCAATTGACCGCGGAAGTCTTACAGCTATTAGAATGGCCGCGGAGGATATTCCGTTTGCTTTTTGTTTCTGTCAGTGGCTTCAGATGGATCTTCAGTTCTGCTGCGATGAAAATCGAGAATGAGGCTTTGCTCCTTTTCTTAATCTTAAAATCTATTTAAAATGTCCGTTTTCATTGTGCCTAAGTGAGCACGAAGAGGTTCTCGCGATGTTTTCATTTCCATATAAAAATAAATCAATCGGTCATAATTTATGCTCGCCTAAGTACTTAACTCCTATCTTGGTCTATCTCCAGATCGAATTCTTAAAACTGTAGTAATAATGCTCCCAAAATCAACCATTTCATATAATAACGTCATGGTATAGAAGCAACATATCTCTTATATATCTTAGCTTCTCCATCTCTGAGCCAGCTTAATTATTTTTTTCATCAAGGCCCATTTTAAGCTAATCTAAGCCTATGATTGTATGACAGAATCTGTCAGTTTTAATTCTAATACCATTTTACCTAATTTATTCCAATTTATCCCTTTACAAGCGAAATTTTTAGAAAGTCATAGCTACGGATTCCCGTGAGTGTAGATAATTCGTAATAATTCAGAATTATAAGGAATTAGTTAAATAAGTCGATTAAGCAGACTTTAGAAATTCCCTTAAATCAATCCTCGCTATCAATTGTATGGAATAGTTTCAATTGTATAACAGGAAATTTAAGAGTTCTAAGTCCTACAATAGTTATTAAGGCATTGGCAGATATGTCGCTTTAATGTATACCGGTCATTAAATCTACTTCCAGGACCAGGTTGCACAATTGTCAGAAAAAATTAACATCAGTATTTTTTTAATATTTTGAGGACACAAAAAAATCCTATGATAAAAATGATGAAAAATCAAGTAATAATGAAGCGAAAGATTTTAAATCTTAGTAAAGTACGCGAGATTTTAACAAGGTTAAGGAATGACCCTTTGATTGATGTTCATCATAAAGTTGTTTATGACAATTATTTCTTATTTATACAAAATAGGAAATTAGTGTTCTTTTTCTCCACATCCATCTTCGAGAAAACTTGGCATACAAATAACTCTCTCAAATTTAAATTTATATCTAGAATGACTTTTAAAAATTAGGAGGTGAGAGAAAATTTTTAAATAAATTTTCTTTTGCCTGTCAATTGTTATAATTTTATTTCTTTTTGTGAGAGGGTTGACAATTTTGATTGTCTAAAGGAAATGAGTAAGATTTTTGTACATCACACATCTGAAGTCATCGAAGACAAGCTAGAATTTTTTGTTATTGTGGAAAGGTAAAATGACGTTTTCCAACCTTACTACTTTAATCATATTTTCTTCTAAAAGAGTATTCTAAGATGCTTTGAGTGTAGCGTAAAATTAAAGATGAAACCTTATAGGATCCGTGGCATTATATCACCCCTCATCAATTTTCCGCTAAAATAAGAATAAAAGTTTTTTATCATAGGAAACAAATCCCACATTCTAATGATACCACGGTGTCGCATAAGGACCTTTGATGCCTTAGTAATCTCTCCATCAAATCAGTTCATTTGACACGAATCTTGTCTCGAACTGATTCCAGGAGATCTGTCACTGTTAGTGGATTGATTGCTAGTTTAATCGCGAATCCGATAGCTCGGGATCGGCGAGTAGCGCGAAAAGGAGCCATCCATCATGATTTTTTCAATTTCTCCGCGTCTGGAGAGATTACAGAATGCCAATGACGCTCGGAAATTAAACTCTTGGATGTGGTGAACGCAACTCCAGAGGGGGTCAACAATCTGCAGATGATCCAGAATTAGTCAATGTGAGACGCGAGGCAGGTTTTGAAACTGGTTTGAGTTCATGAAGCATCTGTTGCGTAAGGAGTAACGTAAGATGCGTGTCCTTTCATATCACCTTAGCAATGACAGATAGTTAAATTTTAAAATATTTCCCCTGAGAAATTTCGCTGAAAGGAGACTTATGTTTGTCTTTAATTTTTATTAATATAAATTGCTGTGGAGGATTAGAAAGAAAAATTTTTGCCCTCTAAACGATACAATAATCATCTTTTTTATCATCATTACGTGACCCTTACGTGATCGCTTACGTGACAAGCATGTGAGGTAATGTTTAAGAGAGTTCGGAGAGGTAACAGGAAATATATTGCATAAAATTTAACTTCTCGCAATGCAAGCACATATTGAAGTATTCTTTAATCTTTCTTATATGGAGGAAGCAAAACAAATAATCTGTGGGTGCATTTTTGAAATTATTCATTCGGTTTTATTTCGTCATGCACGGAGCCAAAGGGAAAGTGATAGGCTGTGAAGATGCCTCAGGCGGACTATCGGAGAAGGGCGGTAAAAATGAATACCTATATGTGCATTGGGCTCCCGGATAGCCATGTGGGCAGCGGTGAAAAGCGATATCGGTTTCGATCCCCGGTTGGATCCCACGTGCAAAATGGCCTCAGTAATCGAAGCACTTATAACAATACTACTAATACTATGAAGGTGCATATTCAGAAAATTTTTAATTACTTATTTTACCAAAATTTGATTCAAGGAAATGGTATCCAAAATTTCATAATGCGAAATTCATCTGAAAATGGGGTGCTGTGTTGGTTTGATGTATTCGGCGTATTTTTTATTATTTTCGCAATTGCACGATTCAATAATCTCAAAATATAGTCCTGAAACTTTCAAACAACAAGTTAGATAAATATAAGTTAAAAACATCACGTATATATAGGATGTATTAAATTACCATAGCTTAGAGATGAGCTGCCAATAAATGTTTCCAAGATTCTAGTTTGAGGCATTCGGTATTCAGAATTTAGCCTATCTGTCATTTGAACGCAATATCTTGGAGTATTTCCAAAGATTCAAATTCACCTCTGAGTGTTTTAAAATAGCATCGACTGAATTCAGGAAAAAACCTTTTCTTCCAACCGAACTTACTCCATAAAACTAGAAAATATATGGCTCTACATCGCTAGAAAGCGTTCTCTGTAAATCAGAATGCGATTACAGTATCCTCCGGAGATAAACCATAGAAAATTTCATAAAATCTTTCCTGGAATTATATTAAATTCCATAATCAAACATTCGTTTCTTCTTCTGAGTCCGAGAACTTTAAAGACCACCCAGACTACCCTGGTAGCGATGTGGATTGAATTAAAACGCTCAAGCTGTCATTCGGAAATGCGTAAGAGGTCAGAAACCCCGCTACTAGCTTCCTCGTGTAGTCAAATTATGCAGTATAAGCGCATTTGCTTGCTCAGCAGGCTGACTTACTTAGAGTTGCGCCATTGAAAGCAGTCTAGAATCAGAACGTTTGTATGATCTTTATTAGAAATGGGATAAATACCTTAGTTTTCGCTTGTAGTTCTTTGGATTGATTTACTTATTATGAAGTGGAGTTTCTAATAAGACTTAGTTTCTCGCTAATTCTATTCTTAAGGCCCCAGCAATTCGAGCACACGATTGAAAGTAAACAGTTTAATTTTTGGGACAGTAGTATTAAGTGAGCACAGCTGAATTTTCAGATTTGCATGCGGTGCCAAACAAAAACCATATTAACGCTAAATTCAGCATATTCAGTATTTTTCTCTTTCGAAATATAGTCGACGATCTCATTTTACGTTATTCACTTAGTTGTTTATAGTTATTCAATAGAGCATTATTTATACTATCTTATATAACAATCGCCGTGATGTATAAATTTATATTTTCATAAATTTATTTCTTTATTTATCCGATGTCAGTGACTCCCGTAAGAAATGCACGAGAGAAAAATTTGAACACTAATTTCACGCACTTCCCGACGTGATGGTATTATAAAATTTAGGGAGTCGTTAAAGGCCCAACGGAGTGTTACATACTGATCTTTGGTTGTCCAAAGTATCCTTGGTTCGACTCTAAATGACTCGAAAATACTCTCATAAGAAATGCACGTAAAGTTCATTTTTATCTTGCAGACTTTTTGACCGATTGCAGAATTTTGTTTACAAAATCATAGTAATGGTCCTACGAAATCCAGACAAGTACCAAAGTAAAGGAAATTGCACAAAGATTCTATAGCGTATTAGAGTAGAAAATGACGAAAATTTTTGTGATGTTACGGATATAAACAAATCGTACCCCTGACGACAAAAAAGAGTTGTTGCACCCAACTCTCATAAGAATATTTGGGAAAGAAAAGTCCATATGAAATTTATGTGGAAGGAGGCCCGACATTTCTCTTAGTTAAGGAAAGCATTAGTCAACTTTTGGAAATTTAAATTCAGCAATATATTTTATTTATAGTCTTCTATGCTACGATTGACTTTTTCGATTCTAATTTATAAATAACTTCATTCTCAAAATTTCGCCGTTGAAATAAATTCGAAGGTAACGATGTAAATCAAAGGCGTTGTTTTGGCAACCAAATAAATGTATAAATAGTATCGACATGTGTATTTATTATAAGTTAAATTTAGTTCCGTTATTTTTGACAGGGGAATCCACTAGTCTCTAAATAATTACGTTAACGTGTTATTTTATATTCTATCCATAGCTATGAATGATGAAAAGTTGTGAGTTTTCAACCTTTTACTGCTCGAGTCGCCCATGTTCCCATTTTCCAAATATTTACGCCCGATTGATAATAGATAATACTGTATCGCTAAGCCATTCATGGTGGAGCCAGACCATGTAATCTGTGGCGAACTCCTAGTAAGCACCTCGACCCTGTCTTATCCTATTTCGGTAACGGATTTCGCTGCCTTTTAATTCAGTTAGCTCCCAAAATTAATCATTTTATTGGATAAACTTCCGAAAGTCTAGTCCCTACGTATGAAAGTCGAAATTTGGATGGCTTAGCACGAAGTGCTGCGTACACACACTTCCGTGTGTCATACGGATGCTACGATTCTCCTCAAATGAAAATATCCCACATCCTATCAGCCTCACCCAAAAACGAAATTCCATCCGTACCCATATTGATGGCTCACGAAAGGAAAACTGAGGATGAAAAAATAACTTCCTCGAATGATGAATGGCCTTTTTTTATGTCGTTTCGAAATACAATTGCCCGATGTTATTTTTATGAGTCACGCAGAGTATCTCGTGAACGTGAGAAGAGAGGAAGGATAGAGGATGAATCCATGTTGAGGAGGAAAGAATAGATCGATTGTGAAAGTGGAACTCGCAGAGTTACGCGATTAGAATAACTTGCAAACGAAGGAAAAAGGTGATAAAGGGAGATCGTTCAGACCACGTTTTCGTTCGACTAGGAAGAAATATATCGCGAACTAAATTAAATTCTAAAAGAAATATAAACCTTTAAAAGGCTATTTAAATAATTAAAGGAATAATCGTTTCCACGCTGCTAAAAATTTCACATTCTGTAGACATGTTCTTATCATTAAAAGGGAGAACATTATGATCGAAAATACGCGAATAAGACAATGGAATACCTTGTGTATGTGAGAAAAGCTTAACTAGAAACTCATCAAAAATTAAAGAATTTTCAAGAACAAATAAATGTAAAATAATGGAAAAACGTGTATTCTGTATCAGCAGAGGATGAATTTACCACGCTACATAGGGCACTAGCTCAAACAAAAAAGATCTTAAATTACAAGTCGAAATGCAACAAGAACAAATAGTGAGCAAGAACAATTTGTACTTTTTCCAAAAAAGTACAAATTGTTCTTGCTCATTATGGAATATTTCCACAAGACAACGCCAGAAACTCTGAATTTTATTAAGAACAAATAGAATTGGCATAGCTCCCTGCATCAATCATATCTAGCTATATAATCAAGCAATTAGAACTAATTCATTTAAGAGATGTGTAACTCGTTCTAAATAAGTTAATCTTGATACAGGTTAATACCAGGAAGTAATTGCTAACATCCTCATTCATTCCTTTACCTAAATCAAAAAGCCTTATTATGATTTCAAGCCTATAAGCCTCATTATTCAGTTCACTAAAACACAGAGCGAATAGAAGACAAGACCATAAAATTGTAACTGTAAAAATGCACAGTTTGGTTTTTGAGGGGGGTTTGGCGTATAAGCAACATTTCAGTTAGCCTTTAATTATTACTGCAGAAGATTTTTGATGAGCAGAAAAGTGCTATTAAGCTTTATTAATTACGAAATGGCAGTCGCTAAAGTGCAGTCGTCGAAATTGAGTCGTCAAATTAAGTCCCTTTTGTCCTAAATTTTCCTTGGTGGTTATTTCGGACTCCTTTAATTCCTCAGTGGAAATGAATAAGTTACGACTTTACTTTTAGCGATATTGGAGTTTAAAGGCTCATTTCCATTAAACATATCTTCAGTACAAAATATATCTAAGTATTAATGAAAAGTAAAACACACACTAAAATATAGATATGGATAACCTCCACAGACTTAGTGTGAGGGATTATTAACGATATTAAAAGGGGTAACTTCTTAATGACCTAGAAATAAAAACATTATACAAACAAAATCAATAAAAAATATGTACTACTGATTAAACTCACAATAAATAATATATAAAATCACGATTAACTTACGCATACAAATTATATGAAAAATAAAGTGGATGCAGAGAAGAATTAAAAACGATCATATACTACGTGTGTAGTGTAAAAATGATAAGCTATAATAATTTTTTTAGTCACTAATAATCACTAAAAGATCTCAATTGATCGACAATTCAAAAATATCAGAGAAACATACATACAGAATGAAAACTGAAAATTACATTATTACAATCATATGAAAATACACATATACATAAGTTAACTATGAAAAGATAAAGATAAACATTATGAAACTATTAAATTAATAAATACATAGTAATACCAGGAGAAGAAAGAAAGAGAGGGGAAAGAGGACGAAGGAGAAAGGAAAAATATTATAAAGGAATATTCGAAGTTTCAAGTGAAAGTTAAAGTAAATATGCAGATCATTATGAAATGATGATATAATATAATGAGCCATTTATTAGGTCATAATAAGAGAATTAAAAAAATCTATAAACGTATATATCCTCGTCATTTTCAAATGTTTTTTCCCACGTCTGGTTTGAAATTGAGTTCTCAAGGTTCACTCAAAGTAGGCGAAGTTTTACATTTAGCCGGTAGATGGAAATACGAATAGGAGCGACTGATTCGAGTGCCAACGGCGAAAGCCTATACTAAATGTTACTAAATTCTTATACCTCAGGTAAATCATTTCATTAAATTAACAAAACTTGATTTCCGATTTTATTACTATTCAACTTCATTAATTGCATCCGACAATCTTAATTATAGGACACGAGTATTCTTTTAAAGTGGTTAATATGTTATAGATGATGATTTTCTTTTACCCGCCTTTCAACGGCCGGTATGACCCAAGCAAATAATTTAAATTATTTAAATATTACGAAATAAAAGTGAGATATTTTATTCTATTTTGGTATTTGTATTTATTAGAATGATTTTTGAGGAGGTAAAATAAGTAACCGATGAATGATTTCATTTCATTAGTCAGAGAAAATGTTCATCCAAATATGGTTTCTACGAATTGAAGTTGTTGAGTAATTCTGTATATTACGTTTATTTCACAGGATATACAGATAAGTAATTTTATAAATAAGAGCGAGTTTTTCATATTTTCGAAGTAGATATTTATACGCCCGGTACGATTGATGTACGTTTCCTTGATAAGTACTCATATGGCAATATGTGCACTTCTGATAAGGCGTGGTTACCTATAAATATTTTAGATTTGATAGCATTTGCTCTATCAATGACATTATATTCGATGCTTATCATAATCTTTACTGACTTTCAGTGTAGCAATCAATCTCAGATAATCATTAGAAAGTTAGCAATAATCATCTGGGCTCAAGGAAGAAATATACCTTCATCAAAATTGGGCCTTATCTTTTTTATTCAAAATGCAATGGTGTTAATGAATATTCTTTACACCTGAAAGAATTCATAATTCTTCTTCAGATTGAGGAACCAAACTTAGTTTGGGACGAACTTACTGCCAAACATACTTCTGACTACATATTCACATTCTTACTGCTCGAAAGATTGATTAGTAACGTACTCCAAATTCCCTCAAGTTCAATGACTTGATAACGCATAAGGAAGTGTGAATTTTTTAAATATTATGCATTAAAATCGATCAAAAGGTTCCATCCTTGAGTGATGAATTGACATACCAAATTATTATTCATTTAAATTATACCATAGATTTTTAGGGTCAAGATTAAATTTTTCATTGCCGGCAAAATGAATACCCAATCCTAAGTTCCTCATCCTAAAAAATCCTGCCATTTCCCTAATGAAGTTGTGTGAGAGATTAATCAGCAAATACAGATAATCAGAATTAATATGATTTTCATCTTTTATTTATATCACAGAATGCCTCTTCTGAATGTATAATGCTCTCTCAAATTTACCATTTCCAGTTTCAAATACAGAGCTTCAATCTTAAACCTAATTAGAAACATTTTCTTAATAAAACACGTTTAATATTGATCTTTAGCTGCGAGTGAGGAAGTCTTATGTTCGTAGTAAAGTTGCAAAGAATAATTTTTAGACTTAAGTTCACCAAGAGCTAACGATAGTTCTAGACACAATCTTGCCTTTTACAATAGAATAACCCACGATCGATTACTCTCCCTTTCCCCAATTGCTTTTATAAGCCATCTGAAATATTTTCTATCATGAATTAACATCTACGAGCAATTTCATATTGAACTTTTTAATTCCACTAACATCTTTCCGGAACATTCCAACAAGTATCCCCAAGCTCCATCCAACTAATGTGGGTCAATATCTTACAAATACTTTCAAACAGCTTTAATCAGTACTACTTTTAAACATTGCTAAATTTTCAGTAAAACTTCAAAAACTAAAAGATTCTAAAAATAACTACTGGAAGTATTTAGCTATCCTTCCACCACATTACTTCAAGAAGTTAAAACTTCAATTAGCAATAAGAGAAAGTTTCAGTATAATTACCACATAGCATACTTTTAATTTCCATACAGAAAATCCGAAGAGGTGAGGGTAAAAATAAGAACATGATTGAAGTATAATTTATATATTTTTATTTCTACAAATGGTTAGATGGCTCAAGCATCAAAGAAATTTCAAGGGGTAAATCAAAACTTTTCCTCAGTCTTTGGGTTCACACCTGGGAATGTTGCAAAAAATATACATAGAAAAATAAAAATAGTTAACCGCCAACTGCTCCGCAGGATGAACACTTGTCAAAAGAAAAACGAATTCGTTTATAGAAAAGTATGCAAGTAAATTTCACATGATGTGTGTAAGAGGTTGTCATGTACAGTTCGAATCAGAAGGAATGTTAAGTAGCTCAGGGGGGCCAGATTTAATTTTCATCAACCTCAGCCTCGGGCTCCTCGTCGAACTCTGCATCTTCGTCAGCTGTTGCCTCCTGGTACTGCTGGTATTCGGAGACAAGATCGTTCATGTTGGACTCCGCCTCAGTGAATTCCATCTCATCCATACCCTCTCCGGTGTACCAGTGGAGGAAAGCCTTTCGCCTGAACATGGCAGTGAACTGCTCTGAAATGCGCTTGAACAGCTCCTGGATGGCAGTGGAGTTACCAATGAAGGTGGCAGACATCTTCAGTCCTCTGGGAGGAATGTCGCAAACGGCGGTCTTTACGTTGTTCGGGATCCATTCGACGAAGTAGCTGCTGTTCTTATTCTGGATGTTAAGCATCTGTTCGTCAACCTCCTTCATCGACATGCGGCCTCTGAAGACTGCAGCAACTGTAAGGTAACGTCCGTGTCGTGGGTCGCAGGCAGCCATCATGTTCTTGGCGTCGAACATCTGTTGGGTGAGTTCTGGTACGGTAAGGGCACGGTACTGTTGAGAGCCACGGGATGTGAGAGGAGCGAAGCCAGGCATGAAGAAGTGAAGACGAGGGAAGGGCACCATGTTGACGGCCAACTTACGAAGATCGGCATTCAGCTGACCTGGGAACCTGAGGCAAGTGGTTACGCCGGACATGGTGAGGGAGACGAGATGGTTGAGATCGCCGTATGTGGGGGTGGTGAGCTTCAGCGTCCTGAAGCAAATGTCGTACAGGGCCTCGTTATCGATACAGTAGGTCTCGTCCGTGTTCTCAACCAGCTGATGTACGGAAAGGGTGGCATTGTAGGGTTCGACGACGGTGTCCGATACTTTAGGTGAGGGTACTACTGAGTAGGTGTTCATGATTCTGTCGGGGTATTCCTCCCTGATTTTGGAAATGAGAAGGGTGCCCATACCGGAGCCGGTACCACCTCCAAGGGAGTGTGTGAGCTGGAATCCTTGAAGGCAATCGCAGCTCTCTGCTTCCTTCCTAACTACGTCTAAGACAGAATCTACGAGTTCGGCACCCTCTGTGTAGTGACCCTTCGCCCAGTTGTTGCCTGCACCGCTCTGCCCGAACACAAAATTGTCTGGCCTAAAGATCTGTCCGAAGGGGCCAGAGCGAACAGAGTCCATGGTTCCAGGTTCCAAATCGACAAGGATGGCACGAGGCACATACTTGCCGCCGGAGGCTTCATTGTAATATACGTTAATGCGTTCTAGCTGAAGATCGGAGTCGCCATGGTATGCACCAGTTGGGTCGATTCCGTGCTCGTCGGAGATGATTTCCCAGAACTGAAAGAGAACGAATACATTAGCATTGAAATTAATTTTTAAAAAGAATTACCTAAACTACTTTAACGAATACTTGGTTAGAAAAATTAATTTATACAAAATTTAAATCAGAAATTTTAACATTAGAAATGATTTTACTTTGTAAAAGAAACCAAAATTACAGATTCGAGAAAATACTTCAACTTGAATTTTCAACCTCAAATATTACAGATTGAAATTTGAAGTTAATATTATACTTCTAAAATATTCCAAAATTTTCGTATTCGAGCAATCGTTAGCATCGAACACTATAAAATATTAGATCAAACTTTTTGAAAAAGACTTAGCCGGTACCAGAGTGCAATAAGCATGTGCTAATTCCAAGGGCAGGCGATAACTACGCGCCACTTACGTCATCATGACCTGAAATACGCTAGCACCGCGCCCCACAGTAATTGCAGTTAACCCTCTCTCAATTTTACACAAAAATTTAATATTTTAAATAGAATGACTCAAAAGGCGCGTATTTCATGAATGAACCTTTTCTCTAATCTTGATAAGCACGTGTTAGAAACTTTGCCGCCCGGCACAAAGAAACCGCCAGAGGCAACCGCCATGTTGCATTCCGTTGGCTTTGCCGGCGACATTACATCCGGCGACTTTCAAATCCTTATCGCTACAAGTATCACTTCAAATACTATTCCAAATGTGATCCTGTGGCCGATTTTGAACAGCTTCCACGATTATCACTAGTACATCGTGTAACATTTCGCCAGTAATGGAATATTACAGGAAACAATTTTCTACTCCAAAACCGACTTCACTAGATACTCACAAATTTCGACGTGAAAATACTACACCGCCCTTGGCATACTTAGCACTTTGTAAGCACAATTGTATAACGTACTTAAAAACTTCCCGCGATCCTCAGAAAGATGTCGAATCCCGCAGAACTCCATAAGCACATTTACAATGAATTCACTGTACAACTTACCTTAGCACCAATCTGGTTTCCGCACTGACCGGCCTGGATGTGGACGATTTCACGCATTTTGATGTTATAAACTTGAATTCACTGAGGTTTGAAACAAAGGAACCAACTCGCTCGCTACTCCCAAACGAAGTGAACGAACGCAGGAGAAGCTCTGATCCCGCCGGGTGGCAGTAACGTATTTTTTAAGCCTATGGTGGAGCGCTCTGATTGGCTGAAGCCCTCCCTACCCCCTTCCAGCCGCCCACCCACTCTCGCTTCCGCAGCCCCCGCTTTCTCACCCCACCGCTTCCACTGGAGCGCACTACTTCCATCGTTTGAAATCGTTGGCGGAGGAAGACGGCAAAGTGCAGAACGGCGGAGTAGTACATTCCGGAAAACGTGACGGTTACACAGCGAAATGAAGGTGGGGTGGGAATATGGTTGGCGGGTAGCGCAGGGAAAAAAGAAATGATGGTTTTATGTGGGATGAAACAAGGCCCCTCCAAGTTCGAATATGGAGTATTGGAGAAAAACGAAAAACTTAGGCAGTGGGTAGGTTAGGTTCTTTTTAGCGTGGGTGTCAAAACCTGTTGTAGGCCCCCGCGAGAAACTTATTACAAGCACGACCACGTCATGACAATCCAGACGTAAATGGTCACGAAAGAGTACGGAATGCCTCGTACGTAGACTTTAAATCCCAATGATTTTCCATTACCATTCTTTCAATTACACATCTCTGAAATTAGGTTAATGTATTAGCTACTCTCGTAAGTCTCTGACAGAATTTTCCCGTACCGTGTTCAACGAATCATTTTTAAGAGAGATTAAAACTTAACGTTCATTAGGAGAGATCTCATTAGCCAGCGAACATTTTTCAACATATCCATTTATAATACGTTATTGTCGCGATTCTTATCACATTTATATTCAGGCAATGATAGTATCCTTTCTTTGTAGCACGCTAAATGTAACATATTGTTACTTTGTGTTCTCTTTGTGTGCGTTCTTTACATGTGTGCTTTATTCCATAGAGGTATGCTAGCCTCAATAAGCTTTGCCCCTTTCACGTTTGTTGTAAAATTACCCAAGTAATTGCTATCTGAAAATGTAACATGAAAGTTACATAGTGTTTTTTCTCTTTCTTTATGCGTGTGCTTCGTTCCGTAAAGATATGCTCGACATAATAGCTTTGTTTAACGTACGTTGTAAAAATAGCCAAGTAATTGTAATTATTCGAAATGAAGATTAGGTTAAACAAGTTCGGACAAAAAGTATGTGGCAGAAATTACGCCATCGGCGATCTCATCATAGATTCGTTCTCAGAATTCCCGCCTAAATTTCCGGGAAATCCTGTGAGAATTCAAATCGTCTTAGAGTTTTAGCCGTTAGTCCTGTGAAGGACTTGGACGCCTGAATGAAAGGGAAGGGGAAGTTGAGGCCAGGGGGCCTGAGAGGGTTGCTTGTTGCAGGTCGTTTTACAGTCTGAGGGGCCACTTTTTCGTGAAGATGGACTTGGGTTATTAAAGTAATGCTGCAGTTAATTCAGCATTGTTCGCGTACATACATTTGCTTTTCGAATTCTCGCTACATTCGCCCTTATCAGTTACCATGCGTCAGAAACCTTAGAAAAAATACTAAGGGCAAACAACGGTTCGTAAAGAAAAAATGAAACGGAAAAAACTCTTGACTTCTCATGCGTCTCGAGCATATATCCGCTTTCCTTTAGTTCTGCACCCATTGGTTATTTTAGTGAGTTTCCCCAAGCGCTATCGAAATTGTCGGATCGTTCTTAATGAATAACAGTACCCTTCGGATATTAATGATTTTTTAGAGGTCAATGCTTCAAGTGGAAGACGCTGGCAAAGTGCATCGATTCTTGATTATTCTTCGGCGGTTAGATCGACCAATATTCTCACAGTATTCTCATAACAGTCAGTTATGTATTCGCTATTTTAGCACGAATGTTTTAAATTTTTTGTTCGTAAAAGAGATGATTATGGCCATCTCGGTCGAGGACGATGTGCTACATTATATTATAGATCTACAATTGTACCTTCTTATCCTAAAGATTCTGTAACCTACGGCCTCTTTTAATGAATATAATATTTATTCTCCCTTACAATCTTTTCTGTTAGGAATCGCGTGAAGTAGATGAACTTCACGGGATTTGAACAACATGGGATTTCATCATCGCAAGGTTCTTATAAACGTAACTTCATCAGAGGATTAACTCATAAAAGACTTGATCAAAGTGTACTCGTCTTCGTAATGATTCCCGCTTCTGAAGTCGCAATATTCTTGATCGGATTATCAACCGCGTTTCACGCATTTTCGGCCGCCATGTGACCCAGCCGCACTATAACCGTTATGCTGTGAATTTCCGGTTCAAGAGTGCTTTTCGTTGGGAGCATCACAAACGAATGCCTTCGTCGATTAGAATGAGGGGTAATTATAAAGGAAGGATATGTAGGAATCGCGAAATTCTGCATTAATTCAGCTAAAAATCAGTGAAAAACCAGAGGGGCATTATCATTTATCTCAAGCTAGAATTCATACAGAAGAAAACTCATACTATAAATTACGTTATTTCCTTGAATAACATCACAGTGATTCCCTCTTCTAATCCGGCTAAAATTTTGCTTCCATCAGCGCCTTACTTATCAATGTCAACTTATCAACGGGTTTTAAAACTTAAACTCATTTAAGCATCTTGAAATGATAAATCACTTTTAACCTGCAGACAATGATCAATAGATGATTATAGTGCGTAGGAATCTGTAGGCTAACTGAGGAGAGGGAGCTATTTAGGATAATTCTGCAAGTAACAAAAATATAATTCCTTCACCATATTTCAATAATTTATTAAAATGCCGTATCGTTGTGAGTCTATTTATGTTAAGTAATGTTGAGTGAGTCTGGTATATGTTAAGTAATTGTAAAAATATTTTTTATACGTATGATTTACTTGTACTGCCCGGCGATCTTTGCATTAGGATTGTAATTCCTGTATGTTTCGCGTTAAAGTTAGTCTTATTCCCCAAGTTTATTAATCCGTAAGCATAATTTTAGTATAAATTCTGAGTAGATTAACTAGCCACCTCAATGTCATCTTCCGGCATCTGGCAGGGGTTGTAGTCATCAATCCATCCGCCTATTTATTTCGTTCATCGCCAACTAATTGTTTGCGGAAGGAATTTTTCAATCCACTCACTTTTCTTTCTCATTTACGTTCATCGTTTGATAAACTAAGGTACTGGGGTGTCATATTATGTCTATTTAGTACAACTTCCATATCGTGCTTTCTCATAATTTATTATCATAAACTCGAAATGCATTGCCAAAATGATTGCTTATTTTCGAGTTCCCGAATCCTTTTATCCTCAGAATCCAACGAAGCAGATGTTTAATGATACGCAGGCCTCTTGAAAGTGATTCTTCTCACGGATTCTATTTGGCCACAAAAAATTTACAGACAATAGCGCTCCTTAACATCAGTGTGATAAATTAAATACAGTTTTCACACTTTGTTGCCAAAAGAAGAAGAGAGTTTCAAATTTATGGAAGAACGCGAGGGTTAGATGATTAGAGACGTTTGCAAAGCAATACGAAAGTTAAAGTTTAAATTGTAGAATAGCTATCTTTAAAAGTGAATTTCAAACTTTAATTAATTTTTAGTTTTCCGAATACTTTGTATTCTTTCTATATACGTAATTTATTGGTGATAATTATCTTAGTGAAGATATGGAACAGTTACCCTTACACATTAAATTATCCCGCAAAAGTAACGACGAAATATTCTACTGAATGGCTAAATGTTTTTAAATATATTGATTGACAGCTTACCTAGTTTTGCATTAATATTATTAAGTCATAGTTAAATGAGGTAACGCATCTGATGAATTAACCTCCTGGTCTGAATTATGAAACTGTGTGGAAAGAAATACATCTCGCGAATCTTCAATTAAATTTCGTAAGCAATTTATTGAATTAATTCAGTTTCTTCTTTACAAATAACATTCTTCGCTACTAATAGAATATCTAATCATGCTAAAGCCTTATTAAGCACTTCTTTGAAACATTTAGATCAATAGAAATTAATCGTAATTTCTTATCAACGAAGAAATTAGTGACAATATTCAACGATGACTAAAATCATAACCTTTCCCAACTCCATCGTCTCTTGTGCTTTTCACCATTGCTGAATTAGAATTTATTTAAACTTTCGTCTCAATGCTTAAGTTTCTACAGTAATTGTAATTCGTTGCCGTTTATTCTTTCAAGCAGAGAATTTGGTATTACTTAGTGGTTAAAGAAGGAGTTTAAGGAAAATAAGAGGTAATCGAGAAAGATTTCCTTTCTGGAATTTCCTCAAATTTCAATACAAAGAAATGTAAAGCAATTCCAGTCACCGTCACGTTTCTAATGCTTCTCTTCACCGCTGCTCGAAGCTCGAAAAGATTTTGACCTTTTTTCATAAAATTTACAGTTGAAAGCATTTGAACGTTTTAGCTTACCGGTAAACTTCTCTCACTCTAGTTTCTCTCATTCAATATTCTAAAATTTCCGCAACGGCGGAGTTATAATTTTATCATTTTTCTTTAATTTTCGAGAGGCACGCTACAACTTTCACGGAAGTTCAAATCTTCGCCATAATTCAGAAAGTCAAATATTTTCTTAATACACGCGAGCTTCTCTGTGATTCCGATTTCCGCAGGAGGTAGGAATTATGAGTAATCGATTTATGGGCGTCATTTCCTCCAACTTTAAATGAAACCGATTTGCGAATATTTTCAGGGGAAATAACGACTACCATCTTATATTCCGACTCTACTATTATTCTAAAAAAAATTACAAGACTGATTTTTTTTAGATTCACATTCACTGATTATAGACATATAGCTTTTATTGATGGGCCATACTATACATTTCTGCAGAGCCTCTTTAAATAATTTCCTCTCGAACTTATTCAAAACTAATGCTGGATTACATGAGACATGGCACTCTAGAAATGAGTTAGGATCTAATTTAGGTATAATGGAGCTCTGGTGCTAGATTGTACGAAGGCCCCGTTTTCTATTGTTCAGCTTGAATAGAATTAGAGAATGCATGTGTACTGAGGTACTCAAGGCACTCCTAGCTTAGAAGCTCCCGCATGCTATGCTTACTTAGCAAAGAGTCGGCTCCAAATAGAATAAAATAGCTCTTTTAGTCGCTGAAAATTTTCCGTCTTGCAGCAAAAAGGTTTTAGAAGATGCTGAATATACTTATATTTTTATCACACATTTTCGGATTGAGATTAGTCCAAAAGTTATGTATAGAGGACATTAAAACTTTGAGGGGTAAGTCTACGAAGACTACGAATATCGGCCAAATAGCCCATTGCGTAAAATTTCTTCTCCTCCTTCCTTATAGTAATGGTAGGGTTTGATTATTGATGCATTTAATGCGGTAAATTCAAAATCGTTTACGCTAAATAATTTTAATGATGATAAAACATTATGAATTTTCGTTAATGAGTAGATTTAATCCAAATAATAACTTCAAACTCAATTTGGATGCTGAAATTTTATTTTAAACAAGTCCATAACGCTGTTAATGCAGTTAATAAGACAGTTCATTAAATATGAGTCATTTAGGAACCAAGGGTAGACCTTTCTACTCAGCGAACCACCAGCGGTGTATGGCAGGGGGAAACCTTCTTTTCCTACACCACTGATCGTAAATTCTCAAGGGCGAACTGAAAGGACCTATAGGGCCCACAATGAAGGCGAGCAACATTTTGGGACCCCAACTCTTCTAGATATAGGGCCCTCATTTTGTTAAATTTCGCTGCGTGGAAAATGCGTAATTTATTCCACTGCCGACTCTATTCTCTCTTCACAACATTTCTCAGAATCCATTTCGTCATATCTTTGCATGGCCATTTAATTGTACGAGTCGCATGTCTCCAGCCGGAGGGGTCGGTGGCCAGTCAAGCACCGGTTAAATGTCCCGAAGTGTCCGGCTGGAAACCGGACGTGTGGCAACCTTCTGCAGAATCTCCTCTTTCCACCCATCTTCTCTCTCTCTCCTGCGGGGCCGAAATCTCTTGGGATGGAGGCGGTGGAGACCGCCTACTGCATACAGACCCACTTACCTTATATAGAAGGGTTGACGCCGCCACGAGTCTTTTTAACTTTCATCCGCGTAGACTCATGCTAGCGCCATCTTTCCAACGCACCTGTTTTTTCTCCTCTATCCCTCGGACGTACTGAGAGTCCCCGAGATAAGCCGAGAGATTCCATTGCTCGAAGTCGCGGAAACCCCAAGAAATGAAGATAATTTTCGAACAAAGAGTGCAGATAAGTAGTTGTTGGTTAGGGGGTCATCAATCTATCGGCGACTGTCGTGCGCGTAAGAGTGGCGGTTCAATGTCGGTCCACGATTCCGACTCGATTCACCTTCTACGTCCTCCGCAGCTATCCTTTTGGTTTTGGTTTAAAGCAACTAAATAAGAAGTATAATCAACGGAGAATTTTTTAACTATATGGAACAACATCAGATGAGAAAATTAATAAGACTCAATTCCACAAGGGATATCCCTTGTGGAATTAGACTTACAATTAGTAATTATTCTCTTCACCTCAATAAGAAGTGTTTTCTGTCATGATACTCTAAATCCTTTGACGTCCAATTGGGCGAAATCCATTTTTCGATTGATGTAATGCAATGCTATAATCAGTTTCATTTTTTGTTCATTCTACTTTATAGCACTAACAATTCGCCTAAAATCTTACAAGGAGTTTAAATTAAAATCAGACTGTGATTTCTTTCCGCGATCACTGTACATATATTACTTTTATCGTGACAAAATGACATTATGAAATTGGAGACGAGTTAATATGTAAATTGTCTTCCTTCTTGGCAAGACCCTCCACTCTTGGCAAGTCTCTAGAACCACCCCTGATTTTACTACCATAGCGTTGGATAGTGAGAAAAATTTACGAGGTGTAATAGAAAATATCCGAGCGCATTAGGTATAAAGGTTTAGGTATAAATTTGCGTTAGAATGGGAATTTTAAACCAAAGAGCAACTTTATCTGCATTCTCTCCTCTAGAGAGTTGATGCCAGAGTTGAGACCAGATGCTCTGCAAGATGTATCATATGGTAAAATATGCGCACAGCGTTTGACGAAATATGAATCAGGGTGATTAGGTTTGATGTTTACAGTATATATCTGCTTTCCCGGTAACCTTTAACCTTTCATTCAGTTTTTCCATATATCAACACCGTCTAATGTCACTCTCTCGTGCAAGGGAGAATCTAACGTAAGGGCGTATATTTGGGCGCTTTCACTGTAGAGAGACCTTTCGACGATTTTGGATTTGATATGGGCTTAGCGATCAAGATAGACTAATCCCAACAAAATATTGTTACATGAAATATTTAAATACTTGTGGATATGTCTTAATTTAGAAGGGTAAACGAATGAAATTGGGGTTCAGCGTTAAAGTTGTGTATAATTAACTGATTTACCATTATAATCAAACAAAGACTTTGTAATTAGCAGATTCATTGAATAATTCAACTTTTATTCATACGTCATTATCACAGTACAAAATTAATAATTCGTCCCTCTAATTGCTACGCTAATCGTACTATATCTACGCGTGACCATGTATCATTAAGTAAGATAAAAATAAAGAGCCTTTACGCATATCATAAAACCCAGTAAAAACGACCTAATTGACAGAAATTGGGATCGAAAAATCGCATCAGTATTTGGAAATCTGTCAAATATTCATACGAATATGTATAATACATTAATTCTGTAAAATAAGCGCTGATGATATTTGTGGAGAAAAAAACTTTGATAATACTTGGTGAGATTCTTTATCTGCGTCAATTATCGTCGTAAATGCATTTTGGTATCGAATTTAGTTGAACCTCCACAGAATTAGACTAATCCTACGCCTCTCAGTCAAAGTATCTCACAAAAGTATTGACATTAATAAAAAAAATCTTGATACAAATGACAATACGAAGCTTTCCTTTCTAAGAAAAATATCTACGAGAGAGAACTCAAAGATAAGCAAAAAAATCCTTCCGATTGACTTGAATTTGGTGTGATTTTCGCTGTGTTCTAAGCAGTAGTATAATAAATACAGTTTCCGATGAGCATCCCTCATACAGGATTTTCAATGTCTTTCCAATATGTTTTCATCGTTCATCACTCACAAGTATTCTGCGGAAGATATTTTACTTTCGGTGGCTGAGATGGCGTTTACCAGGAAGTAGCAAACTTACCTATGTGAGCTAACATTTCCCTTAGCTTCTTAATACCGGAAACAGGCGTTTGACATCCACTATCCCAGGTTGATAATAAGAAAAATATGAATTAATCAAACCAAAGGAAGCATCAGAATTAAGGAAATCCCTTCATGGAAACATGCTTACACGGAAAATGTCAAGATTATCTCCATAACTTTACTAAGGCAACTTATTATTACTTATCTATTCGTATAATATAGGAGTTGTAACTTTCAGGCCTTGCAATTTTTCCGTCTTCCAATATTCCATCTCATTGGGTTCGGGAAAAACTTGTGATCGAAGAGAGACGGTTGGATACTGGTGAGAGCTAAAAGCGTCATTGTTCCGCCTGCAGTTGACAAAAGAAGCATTCCTCAAGGAAGACACTTGGCGGAACGGCCATGGCCTATATACGAGACAGAAGAATAAAATTGCCTCTCTTACATCGATGCATCGTTCATCTGGAAAACAATCGATCAAAGAGTCGATGGCAAAGCAAATCATTATCTTTGCATCCGCAAAGAGATTTCTTTCCTCCCAGCTTACAGATTTTTTTTTCGATCGGAAGGCACTCCACGAGAAAAACAAGCGAAAATTTTTAAAATTCGGTAATTTTTTTAATATTTATAAGATTCCAATACTGATAAGACAATTTTTTCTCTTTCGTTTCTTCATCCAGAAACTAAGTGACTATAATGGAGTAAGAAATCAGTGGGAAGTCTCTCAATGATATTCTTAAAGCTTTGAGGAATAATGTCATTAAAATTTTATAAACTTACAATTAGTGAAAACACTGAGAAATACATTGGACATGAGCTTCTGCAAGATCTGGCTTTGCTATATTTAGATCGAATCATTCCTGGTGAAATCATTTTTCCCCATATTTACTGCTTAACTTCAGTATGAATGAATCGTATGGTGCGAGGAAATTGCGGTATCGATAGCTATTGAGATTGAATTTGGATTTACCATATTTACTAATTTTTATTCAAATTAATCGAACTCCTTGTGAATTCTATTCCACTTGCATAAATTCCGCCGTGGACCTTTCAAAAACAGGGCAGTTTCAACATTAATTCGTTTGATTATGATAATAGACAGGAATGAAATAAGAGAGATGACTATAATTTTATACGTAGCTTATTATTCCCAAGTATTCTACAGCCAAGGTTTTCGTTTAGTACAAAAGATCGCAGTGGGTACAGAGAAAAATAGAAACTCGGTAAATTTTCCACCCAAATTTTAATTTTGCGAACGGTTTAGCTACCGAAGTGTGGAATGAAACTAAGCTCCTTTACTTGTGTTCTATGTCTTCCATAAAGTAATGTAGTATCATATCGACTTTGAAGGTATCAATAGAAGTAAAATCAATATTTCGCACGAAAAGATCTAGATGCGTCTTGATCTTCTAGGGCTGCATAGCACCACTTTAACAATAATTGGTTCTCATGATATATGTTATGAACACATACCAAAGTTGATATTTAATGTGGACATCAAGATAAAATCGAATTTATCTCTAAAATACCTGAATTTTGTCTTTTGAGATAATTTTAGGATAAATTGATACAGTTCTTAGAAAAAATTATTCATAGAAAAAATTACTTTCTCATGAAATAAGGAAAATCCTCAATGAGGCAATTTTCCCGATATTCCAAGGAGAGTAAATTTATAAATCCAGTTGAGTTCAAAATTTCTTCTTCCATACAGTGTAGCGTCGTTTCCATCAACTTATTCTGGAACAGAACGCGCGAATATTTCATTTCCTATTTCGAATCGCATCCAGGTTCAGCTACGAAGCGAAGCAAAGCCCACATCCGCTTTTGTAAAGGGTTAGTTTCGTTCTTATTCAAATAAAATACTAGCAAATGGTACATATTATGAAAACTTTTTTCAGGATACCTTAAAGCCATCAAATATCATAAATAATTTCATAGGAACTGATTAACTGAAATTATTAGCCTCGTAACGAAACCACACATCCTTTCTTATCTTTGACGTTTGACGTTTCCAAATCCAGTAATTAATGGTAAAGAATAATAAAAAGACCCCCTTTACGTTTTCGTAAATATTTTAACTACCAAAGCGTTATCACCGAAGAACTGTGGTGCTTTAAGTGAAACGAGCAATGACTCATCCAAGTTAACTTATAATCTACCAGAAGTTGTTACCCTTGAGTTGATAACGAAGTAAGATGACCGCAATACCTAGCATAAGTGATGATAATTATGAGGCCTCTATTTTTTCGTCTGTCGAACATCAGGAATGCTCAAATCCATCTAAAAGCTCTATCCTTTCAAGAAATATAATGTTCTCTGGAAACGTGGCATTGCAGCAGTTTTATACGCTTCAACGAAGCCTCGGGAAGTTGGGACATGAACAGGAATCGTGCCGCAGTGATTTCAGAGTAGGGAGCCTCACTAATTTCCGCTAACGGAATCACCAAACTCGACTTCATTGCGAAGAATTTCACAAATTGCTTTCTCGGCGTTTGGAGGTTTTCGTACCTAAGATATAAACCAATCCTCTCTTTCAGCGTTGCAAAATTTAAAACGTTTTATTGGCACATATATTTCTGTGCGCAGTAAACATTTCTCTAATTACCATTTAAGAATGCATCAATGGAAAAACGTGGGAAGGATGTATGTGATCTTTATGGTTGATCATTTCAGTTGCAGATATTCGATCAATGCCTCATTTACCACAGTCACTCCGAAGAAAACGCAATTATTCGATGATAGAAAGAGAATAAGTTTTCGCAAATCAAGTCAGTTTTCTAAAAACGTCTCCCATTTTTCTCAAAACTCAAATACAGCATTAGTCTTTTAAGTTAGACTTTCAAATATATGTTTTAAACGAATACCAAATAATATTTAGCAATGAAATTCAATTCAAGCTACCGAAAGTTAACAGAGAAATAGATCATATTTTATAAAAATTATAAAGGGAAACAGAGGTAAATGATTTTGTTGGAAGGAAAATAGATGCTCGTACCTTGTCGATATGAGGCGTTAGGATGAGCAAGGCGAATAAAGAAGCTGGTGATATGTACAGGGTGTCCTAAAAAATGACGAGTTTGCTGAATTCTATTTATGTGAGCAATCAAACGGTATATTTCCTAAGCTTTCCGTTTTTCAATCAGTAAATAAGTAGAATGCAGGAAACATGTCATTTTTTGGGACATCTTGTGAACAATAAATTGGCCCTTTGAATGTAAGGGAAAATTTAATCACTCTGGGATTTTGCAAGAAAGTGAAGGAAAGCCTAGGAATTCACAAGTACAATACAATTTAAGACAGTGAAAATAAGGATGATCATATTGAAATACAAGTAGTAAAAATTTTCAAGCTTTTGCAAAAGGGTGAAAGTTACCTTCTGAAGGAGATATCCAAATGGGGAAATGTAGTATTAATTAACTTACTTTAATAACTTGCTAGCCGCCTTCGGCAGGTCACAAAGGGATGTAGAATGTATTAAAAAAACAGCAAGCCATCAAAAACGTGAGTGAACCCAGCGCGTATTTCGTTTTCTAAGAGAACATTATCAGGAGCACAGGTAGACAGAGGGTACTGAAGAGATAACGCAAAAGAAGTTTCAAGTCAGAAAGATATGAGACATTAGAAAAGGTGAGAAATACTCGTGAAAAGTGGATTGAACTACTTGTACTATGAACGATGAATGTATGTAGTCGATTATAACTCTAAGTTTTTTTATGTCGACAAAGGACAGAAATAAAATTTTATGAGGGACTGAGAGAAAAATCAGTGGCAAAATAAGGTACATTTAAACCCTGCAAATCGCCATTGGTGCATGGCAGGGGGTGTAAAACACCGAAAACCCAATCTACCCTTGACTGCTGTTGGCTTCTCTAACACTAGCGGAAAAAATGACCATCTGTCTTGGCAACTATTTCCCTGTAACGCTTCACCGTTTTGTCTCGAAGATCACCTACGCTACTCACTGGTATGACAATATCAACTACCTCCCCCCCGAGATTCGTAGTGATAAATTTATTAAAAAGCTTCCCACGGTAATCAAGTCTTCTATCTCTAAGCGAATCCCAACCGAGGGAATCTATCATAGCTGAAACACTGTTGTCAAATCTGAAGTCTCCCCTTAAAAAATCTAGCTGCCCCACGTTGAACCATCTCAAGGCAGGAAGTTAATCCCGGTAAAAGGTATGGTAAAATGTGGCTTGTGAATTTCATTGGACATCATTCATCGTAATTCTCAAACAATAGAATTTCAAACATTATGATATGCGAGTTAAATGTGGTGTCATAACATTGTCTCCTTTTCAGATCGTATTTCCAAATACTTCGGCGTTCCAGATGAAGCGGTGCACCGGCCTTTGCTGAAGACCGTCTCGTTCTGGAAGAATGGCATCACTGAGATTGCAAATGCGGAACTCCGGTCGGATCACGGTAAGAAATATCCCCGCTTATCTCCTCACAGTTACGCGAAAAGTTACTGAGTCATCAGATAACATGGACGACGATAATCCATAGCGAGAAACAAACCTCTGAAATCATCGCCTTGTTGAAGAGAGAGATGTTAGACTCGCCAAGTAGAAATACCGCAAACACTGTTTCTTGGCAATGTTCTGCTTTTAATTACGCATCATGCACGCCAATTATGGATTCCGATGATTGAATTACGCCTTTTATAACTTCTTTAGTCGTTTCATTGCGTTGAAGCCTCGTTTTGTGTTCCGAGTTCTTGATATTGTTTTGCTTCAATTGCCGTATTGTAATTTGACGTACTGATGTTTTGTAATTCGACGTAATTGACGATTTGTAATTCAATTGCCGTATTGTCAATATCGAGAACTAGATATGTCCTAAGCAAACTGAAAATTCCTCATTAAAATAACAATCGGACAGGATTTTCAGCTTTTTAAACCTTCCTTTGTAAGATATTTCCTCCAAGTCATTATTAGTCAATATATAGCGTTGTATCCGCGTTTAAAGTGCGGCTTTATCATAGTTTATTCGAAAAAGAAACGAATCAGACATAGCTTACATATTTACATACTTTAATCTCGAGATACTCTTTAAACCGATGACGCATCCCTTTTACTTTCAAAGGAAGCGAAACGAGAGTTTTGTTGTTCTATTTCTATGTTAGTTCAACATTCCTCTTTCCGACGTTCCTGATATTTTTCCAAAACAGTTTATCCTTATTGCTAGACTCAATATCTTTTAGATTCGATTATCTGTCGATTAATTTATATTAGCCCAAAACTAATTTTTTCATTATTTTCAATTTCAAAACATGCCGAAAAGCAGCTGGAAGGGTATGAAGTGTAACTAAGCTCATAAAAATACAACAGATTAACTATTGAGCAGACCTCAAGCTTAAATAGACGTCATGGTTATTTAGCAATATTCGAACAAATTCCCCAAAAATGTATGTAAAGTAAAAATCGCATCATATGCGGCAGTTCCAACGCGATATTTGACGCCTTTAAATCCTTCAAAGAAATGTTGACTTCGAATGAGTCATCTCTTTAATATATATTATTATATTTAAATATTCATTCATCCACGATAATATCACAATATGATTATTTACTATTTATATTTTATCTATTTAATGGTTAAAAGGATATAATTACAAAAACTTGGGAAATAATATCATTCAATATCAAGTAATTATCATTATAATATTAAATTCTCAATATTTACATATTGATAAGAATTGATTTATGCTACAATATGCCTCGCTTTATCATTGAAATATTAATTCCTGTCTTTTTTCTCTCATATATGTTACAATTTTTCATGACGTCATGTGTAGTGTATTGTATAGTATAAAAATTAATTATTATTAAAATTAAATTAACAATATTGAATATGTAAATTTAATCAAGGATATAAAAAACGGAATTAATCGTCAATTTACCTGCAACTGAATCACCTAAATTCCCAATTAATTAATATTATTATTTTGAATTTCCGACACTAATGAATTCTTAAATAGTTAAATTCATTTAAAATTTGCGTTGGAAAAAATTTCCATCGAAGATTCACAAGTGAAAACTGCCCTTCCGGAAACCATTCTTTTCTTTTAGAACTCGTACAAATATTGCCAGATAAACATGATCTGTACTTATTCGTGGCCAAAGAATTTTATTGTACTCAAAATAGCTGGAGATAGCAGAAAAGTGCTGAGAAAACATTCATCGCGATAACTATTTTAAATATCTCTTCGCTATAATGCATCATCGGTGATAACATCTCCGATGCTCACTCCCACTTCACACGATGACATCATCACAGTTTATATCACTGCAGCTGAGAATCGTCCGAACACGACTGAGAGACCGCAAATCGTTTCTGGCTGTTGCTGACGGCTTGCTACCCTTATTCATTTATTTAATAAAAACCCATAAAAAGGAAGAGGCTTTTATGATCGATTACAATCGGTAACAAATTAAAGCATTTAACAGGGAGTCAACGATGACCGCAAAAGGTCAAAATATAAACAAAAGAATACAAATATAATTGTTGGTGTGCACGGGTGAGAGTTTTCCTTTGTGTCCGAGTATTAATTTATATGCGACTTTCATAGATTTTTCACAAATATTGTTGTGTTTTGTATTGGATGAAATACTATTAATCTACGTCTACATCTACATGAATACCCTGCAAGCCGCCTTTCGGCGTGTGGCAGGGGATGTAAACACCAAACGATTGAGCTAATTTTTTAGTCTATTACTATCGCGTATTGTTCGCGGAAAGAATGAGTTCTTATAACGACTTGTTCTAGTGTCTTGATGTTGATTTAACTATGTTTTGATAAATATTTTGTGTAATTGACATATCCAATGAACAGATGTAAACTGGTGGTGACTGTGATTGTGGGATGTACGGAATAAATGTATTGGAGATAAGAGAATACCCGAGTTGATGATCCATGAGCCTTAATGTTTTTTGTGTTTATTCTGGTAATTTTCGCAGTTATGGTAATGTTTTTGGAACTTTGGTACCAGTGAGATTTCTAGTGCTCGGGATTGTTGGGTGTTTATGTATGTTGTGTAATTTCATTGGAAAATGTATAGGGACTGCCACCTGACAATAACCAAACCGCATACGTACACAATAATAATGATCACAAGAAAGAGTAAACAAATTATATATGTATCAAATCATAACGAAGCAGTAAAAGAAAAGAATTATCAAGAAAAAAAACTATATAGAACTAAGTCAAGTTTGAACCTTACTATGCAAAAGTATCTGAAGATGGTATTATAAATGCGGGTGGACGAATAAAACACAATCGCATGCTACTCCGGACCAGCCATCTGGGATGCATGTGCTGGTAATGACCACTGAATTTAACCACGAACGCGTCTTACTGAATTTCCTTTCCTTCTTCGGCTTTCGTGAGAATCCGCACGCTTCCCTGACGCTGTCATTTGCGCGGTCAACAACGCGAGACTGTTGAATTCCTTTGACAGGAGTGTCTCATTGTCGCCTTCCTCCGAAGCGTGCGGATGGACAGCAAATGAGCGTCTCTGAATAAAATCCCCTGACGTCACCGTCGGACGGCGCTGCTTACATAACATGCGTATAAGGCGAGTACAAAAGCGATGCCTTTCATGTTAAACCAGCAATTTGCCCATTGAGAAGAATAGCGCCGTGGAAGAATGCTCGCTCGCTCGTGATTGGGATCGTAAGAACTAGCGAACTTGGCCTAATTATGGGAATGCTCGAATGGTAAAAGTCGTTCACTTATTGAGCGATTGTTCGGTGAAAAAAGTTCCAGGCGGATGAGTCAAGGCAAGTAAGAGGAGAAATATCGCAGAGATGCTAAAGGGCAGATAGCTAATCCGAAGGAAATTCCCATGAACATGTTCATCGTTCCTATTTACCTGCGCCTCTTGCTAAGAGCATTCGGCTGCATTTAATTCAGGGAA
This sequence comes from Pachydiplax longipennis, assembly GCA_036926295.1. Lineage (NCBI taxonomy): Eukaryota > Metazoa > Arthropoda > Insecta > Odonata > Libellulidae > Pachydiplax > Pachydiplax longipennis. The sequence continues at coordinate 29,090,558 of JAVFKF010000012.1, forward strand.
CTACTATTTGTCCTTAATATTAGTTCCCCCCTAGAAGAATGGTTATTCTATTCGGTTTAGTACTTTACTCCCGACTGATGCATTTTTCTCCGGAGAACGCGTCCTCTAGACCAGGGGTGGCCAACAAGTCGATCGCGATCGACCGACCGGTCGATTTCTTTTTTTCGCCCAAAAAAAAATATTGAAATATTGTAATCAAATTATCAGCCATACTAAGCATTTTTATAACAACTTTTTTTTATATTTACGAACAAATAGTACAACAGCTTATACATTGCAGTTGATAAAAAAATTAAATTGCATTTTAAGTTAGTAAAAATCTATCTCGAAAAAGTGTCGGAAAATCGAATTTTTTAGGTACCGCATGCATGGAATGCTGCTATCAAAAGTTGGGTCTGGAAATTTATTTTCTTCAGGAGCCTATATCTCGAAAACTTAATAAGTGATTTAAAAATAAAAAATAGTTTGAACATATATTTTACTTATCTACCCATACCTCGCTGGAATGCACCTTATGCTGAAACACAATGAATAAACATAATATGCATTTCACACCCCTTCTTCCCCCTTAGACTACGCCTATGACAATAAGTCGATCGCGACACACTTTTAAGATAAAAAGTAGATCTTATATACAGAAAAGATGGGCACCCCTGCTCTAGACGAACCGTTGATCTTGCATTAGTAAACCAGTGGTCCTCATTTAAATATTTTTGGTGGTCGCAGACATTCAGATTCCTATCATTTTACCATAACAATAAAATTGATCTTAATCTTAAAAACTTAAAGTCATTTCTAAAATACACTGTTCTTCGATAAACCTGTATAATAGATAATTTTATTGTTCCATACACTTAACATAATTACCACATCAGTACCCTTGTACCCTATGATGAATACCTACTCCACATGAGTAGTAAAATATAATTTCTATCCTGTAACATTTGAGTACCTACTTCACGAGCAGTAAAATATCGTTTCTAACCGTTATTTAACTTAAATCCTCCTGTCTAAATGCAAAATTGTGAAGCAGTAAATAAAGCCATTTAATACCTATTTAATATAGCAGAAACGCTGGCAGAATACTGTCTTCTTGATGCCAAGACATTATGTCATCCCTTTATTTCACCAATAGCGTACTTCACCACATGTAATCAGTCTCTGTTGTGGATTGATAACAATTAAATGGGGATAAAAACTACGGCAAAGTATAATTGAGAAGAGATTCAATGAATACAATACCAAGGATGGGAGATGAAAGTCGATCACGAGGTAAATGTAGAAATTAATTCCTAGACCCTTTCAGGGAAGATGGGAAAGAAAATCTGCTACGCTGAATCCATCATATGTATGATTTGAATTACTTCATGATCACGTAAATCGTATAGTATCTCTCACAAGATATACAGCAGTTGGGAAAAGCTCAGCACGAAAATTTTGCGAAAATATTACCTTTGCGAAATAATATCAAGTAACGAACTGTTGGGATTAAAACAGATTCTGAGCACTACCTGAAAGATAAACTGATTTCACAATACCCTTCGTAATCATAAATCTAAAAGCAATGTTTATCTTCTGTTTAAAGACTGTTTAACCTAGTAATACATAATCATATAGAACAAGTTTCGTAGCCGTGTTCTCTCGGTATACACGGGTAATGAGGAACGTATGCCTTCCTCTATTCATCTGGCGATCGTCAGCAATTCTCGTCGAGAGCCGGGATGCGTCATCGGCGGAAAGAAGTGTGGGTTGGCTCTCCAACAGGTTGCCTTTCCCGCACCAAATCGGGCTCCGTAGGTGCGGAAGACTTTGACTCATCAAACCCACCAAAACCATGCCTTTAAATCGCCTTAGCAGCCCCTATCCTTAAAAAATACCCGCGTTACGAAATGTCGTGAGGAGAAAACAAAAACCTAGATTAAAGAAAGGGAAAGGAGAATGAGAATCCTTGCTCTTTTTCTGTTTAAAGTAAAGGCCCTTTCCAAAACGAGTTGCATTCGTGCAAAAGTTGGAGTGATGCCTTACTACCGGCGTCCAATATCTCGAGAGACTCATTTTGTTTAGGAATATAAAACGCGTTGACCTACAACTAAACGAGATGGCTTTCTCTTTGCAGCCGGGCAGCGTGGTATAAATGCCATCTCACAACCTAGTTTTTGCCGCTTCTTTTTTCTCATCGTCGAAGTTTTCTCCTTGTATGAAGAAGGTTCGCGAACTCATGATTAGCTGCTTTAACGTCTTTCCTACTTCCCAGAGGACAATTCAGAATTTCCCTAAAATGCTTTAGCTCTTTCCTCGATCATCTCGGTACGTAGTAGACTACATTGAGTATGTTTTCTTTCATTGAAGTAAATGTAGTTAATTTTCTTTCTCTTCACATATATGCATACGAATGTCCGTTATTTCATCGATGACCCTGTAATTTATTTGTACATACTCTATTCTGAATTCTTCAAAATTTGCTACATTGACCTGCTTAAGCATTTATATTCATGGCCGATCGCCTACATTTCATATCCTACGAAACAGACGGAAGAGAGCGATAATCTCAGCAACCTAACATCCCTATAATCATAACACCATAAACTCAAACCGAATCTTGCTTTGATTTGAATTCAGCACCTCTTTCAAAATTTTAAAAGTTCACAGGCAATGACTTAGCAGCACACAAATTTCCTTCTCACATTATAAATCAAGGTAGCTTTCCTTTCACGATCGATATCCATGATGACTATCCATTCACAGACTTTCGTGACGCCTCATATATATTTCGATTACAGCTTTTCTTAACCTTATTTTTGTCAAGGCAATGGCCGCGCAGGACGATGAACCGGCGATAGTCTCGAATGGAAAATTCTGATAAACCGAGGAATAATTTCATGGAAGCCGTTTGAAAAAAGTATAATAAAAACTAATGAAAGTGACCTTAGTGCTCCCTCGACTATTCATCGGCCACAAAAATCACCTTGCGATGCAATGGGATTTTAATGTTTGGATCCCAAATTCTCTGCCTTTTCTTTCCAGAGAGTTCAGTGGGAAGAATGGAAGGAAGGTCGGCTGATTAAAAACAATGGATGCCCTCAATATGACAATCAAGCGTTTTTCCTCAGATATATAATTGCAGGCTTCGGAGAAAAATATGGGTGATCCAGTGCTACTGTGTGACACATGAATGATTTTAATAATAGAAAAAATTATTCTGTCATAAGCCGTTACAGGAATTTTTATGGACGGATGCAAAATTTAGTAATTATAGCTGGTACGGCTCGTTAGATAATAGGTAGTATTGTGTAGCGATCAGATAATTTAGTTTTTATTTTTTCTGATTTCTATAGCTGGAGATACCGATTATTTTACACGGGAAAATTTAGAAGCTAAGTTTCTACGTTCTGTGTACGAATCCGATGATCCTCACTCTTTGTTTGTGTCTTTTAACGATTTATTGCCATTTCTATTATATCTTAAATGTATGCGGTGTGAAAGAGAAATATTTTTCCTCCTCGAGCGGTCGTCAAGTGATTTTGTCAACAAATATTTCTTTTTACGGGGATTTTTCGAAATTTCTATGGCTTCGCAAATGCAGATTTACGTTTCTTTAATTATCGCAGCAGCTGCCATTCAATTTTTGGCGTGGAGGGAAAAGTGGACCCTGCGTTTAGCACCTCTAAATTAGAATTAATTGGATTTTGACGAAGGTATTTCGCAAATGTAATCAATCAAATTCTTTAGAGCACTAAATTATGGGTCAAGGAGCAATTATTTCAATGTGAAAAGCTTAATCGTTCGTAAATCATTTATCTGTTACATTAATTAAGCGTTTTTACGATTCATCAGTGTTTGAAATATGATATGAATGTGAAGAAGTAGAAATTTTATGATGTGTTTTTTCCAGCAAAACGATGTAGAGATACATCAATTCACTGACCTTTAGGTAACATAGTGAAATTGTCGCGGAAAAGAGTAGCTGATAAATCGGTTTAGGAGCGATTTATTTCTTTACATTTCAATTGACGTACTTCAGTATCATTTTTTCAAACAAATAGATTCGTTTTTAACTGAAATTACTAACATTCAATCATGTATATCCTAAGAATCATCTACCTATGAATTTGAATATGCTAGATGAATGTATATTCATCAGAAAATGTAGTTCTCAGACGTTATGTATGTAGTACCTCGCAATCTGGATCCACAATGGAAATCAAAGATTTTCCTTCCTTGAGAAGTCACGCAAAGTTAGCCTTAAACCTAATCTATCATCCTTATTTGTTTCTAAGGGAGACTGTTTGTCATTTGCTTCTGATGATAAGAAGAATCATTTGTTTTTTTACTGCAGTCAAAGGACTGTTAGTTGACACGACCGTTCTGTATGATCGAGTGACATTATCAGTCATGAGTAAGCTGTTAGCTAGCCAATATTGTATGTGTACATAAATGGCATTTGCTCTACTATTGGTCGCCCATAATGTCATTTTCAACGGAGTTAACGCCCTTACGTTCGGATAGTCAATCGTACCACTTATGTTAGTGGTGCAAAAGCTTTCCCTCATAACATTATGAACCGTTGCAGTTTCATTACTGGTTATTTTGCAACCAAACTGTAACAGATGACAGAGCTAATATCATGTTTTGTGAACAGAAATAGTAATGAAAGTCATAATGTATGTAATAAAACTTTTTCATATTATCTGGTAAGTTTGCCACATTAATTATATGATTCAATCACCATAGTAATTCCTACATCTTTTCCAATTTAAAGAGCTCTCTTCTTCTTAGGTATTCAATCCTTTTTGGGTTGTTCTGCAGCAGTTCTCGAATCGACTGTCTCTTTCCAGCTTTTCTTTTCAGTTCTTGACGGCTGGTGCAGTTTAGATCCTCCAATAACTGCTTCGCATATGCAAGATGAGGTCTTCCTCTACATCTTTTAGTGCTCTCTATCTAGCCTCCTCTACTTAAATCTTGTTTCTGATTATATGCAATTGTTTCCAATTGGAAATTTTAAGCCCGTATCACTCTTATATTTCTAAAGAGATTCGCAGGGACAAGGAGACTCAAACACCATAGCATTTAAAGACTCGCGTAGCAGTTAAAGGGATCAAGTTTTCAGGAAAACAAAAGGCGCCTTATACGATGGGCAGAAACTCGGTCTTTAAATATTTTTCGCGAGAATAAGGTTAGTTGAAGCGTTGGCGTTGCAGTGTATGGGTGTGACGTCGCCCACGGGTGATGTCACTTCCTTTGAGAGGCGTAGCTCTTGAACAGAAGGGGCGTCGCTCCCGCCGAAGGTCTCCACTTGAAGGAGGTTCCCTCTTTCCATTATACATTTCTTGCCGCGACAAAGAAGATGCCACCCAAACAATATCTACCCTCCGCTATATGGGAGAGATTCATCCGTGCAGCAGTTTCAGTCGGCGGGGACAACCAAAATCGGTCGGAAATACGAATTCGACGAGTTTGCTGTACCTCCTACTAAGTTATTGCCAACTCTCCACTGGTTACTTGGAGTAAAAATATAACAATATACAATACTATACATTTAATGAAGAGATACATAAAAGTTCATTGGCTACATTAATTGGCGATTATAGCTCTAATTCAACATTGAGAACGTAGCTAAAAACATTTCATAGCGTTATCTTAATGAGCGATGCGAATTTGAGCATATTAAGTTACCACAGAGAATGAATGTATGTGAAATATGAATTATTACCACACCTCTTTGGAATAAGTTTATTTCATTGTTGATTGATTTGAATCGATATATTATGCATCTGTACTTCAGAAATGATCTAATTATGCCTTTTAATGGAGACACATAACCAATTGAGGACTTTCAAAACAATCCCGCGGCTAACAAGAACTTGATTTCCTTTTTAAAAGAGCTTTTATGCACCAGTTATACGAAAACTACTCCCAATACAAAGAATAGGAAGGGAGTTTCTTGAAAGCGTAGGATTTGGAACAATTCGTTAAAATTAATGTGTCTCTTTCAAGGCTCTAAGCCCATCGTCCCACATCCGTTGTAAAAGTAACATCTATCCGTATAATATCTATATTCCATTCTCCTGACACACATGGTTACTATACTGTTGCATAAGTGATACGAACCGAAAGATAGGAATATTCGTTTGGAAGAGGAATAGAGGTAGAGTTCGAGTCGTAGTGGAGAGCGTATTTCGGCGCCTTCCTCGTTTTCCTTGTCACTTTCCTCGGCATTTCCTGCGTTGGCGATGGAAGACATGCTCATTTGTTTGACTTAACCCATACCCATGATGTTTAGGGACAGCCTGTTCGAAAGTCTTTCTTCCTTTCGCCTCGGAATACCGCTCTACGAGAACAACCGCTTTTTCACTCTTCCGTACCGTTGGATACTTCTCAATAGATGCCGCGTATGGGAATGACGCGAATTTCTCATATTCCATGAGAGTGATGGTGACACACAGACGTTATTCCCACCGTATCTCTTCTCTAGTGGCTTCACTCAAGAGGATTTCACTGAACTAAATACCGAAATCAAAGGAGAAACGACGAATAATGGGAACGAAAAGGATATTTATATGATAAACACAATATATATTTCGTGAAAAATTACGGATGACAGCAAAGGTAAGCAAGAGAGAAAACAGCCCCGGGGCATAGAAACCAACTGAGTCAATATTTAAACAACGGTGCGTGGGATGAAAACGAAAAATGAAACGTAAAATTATTGAAGCTTCATTGAGAGTTACAGTGACGAGATGCTGAATTGAGTTGTAATTAATTAATTATATGGAAAATAAACCAACAAGGTTGATGGATAACATAAAAGTCCCAGATGAATATTTGTATTAATGTTTCGGTACGTAACAATGATAGACGTAAATATTGATAAATATTGAGTGACAAGTATTATAAATTGCATTTAATTACCCAATTAAAGTTCATTTAGACATATCGATTATACATTTAGTTAAAATTAGTTAAATGCATCATTTTCATAGGGTATCGATGTACAATAAAATTCTTCAATTTAAAAATACTCTTCTTAATTTTCTGACTAAATATGGGAATTAAAATTAAAGAATGAAAATTGTGATGAATTTGTTTCATGATAAATCCAGGTTCCACAAACTGAAGACTGAGGTAGTCGATTATATCACAAGATCATGTTGGTTTAGGACAAAAATACTTAATAAACATAATATATTTACTGGTAAAACGTTATCATCTCTCCAGTTTCGCCTAACAGCTGATTTCAAAATTAGACAATTGTTCACTTCCAACGAAGTTGCCGATAAATATTTCCATATCCTGCTTCAAAGTATAAGTAAAATAAATTCACATTCAATCCCATATTTAGGCGTCCACAGATTTTAGTTTTACTGATATTTAAAGACAATAAGTAACCATCTATCACCAGAACTGGAAGATTCTGTTTTGAACGAAAGACTGCAACGAATCGTTTTCCGAATCAGAAATAACGTCAAAAAGTCTCCTATTCCGATACCTAAAAAATTCCGATATTTCCGATCTCCGATTCCGATAAACCATCCCGTCACTAATTACGATCGGTGGCCATCACATATCTCTTTTCCTATTCCCTCATCTCTAAAAAATTCCCTTACGGATTTTCCGAATCGGACGGCTACAACACACGGAATATTCCGATGCGTCTCATCTTATTTTTATACCCAATACGTACAAACGCTTCCCATCGCTGGAAAATGCGTCCTCTCTTCCGGGAAATGTTTATTTATAACCCGGCTAGTCGTGATCCTTTGGGGTGGAAAGCCGCAGGGGTCTGGATTAGAGTAATTGAATAATTGAGTTCCGTCGAATGTGAATTAGGAAACGGGGCCTTGAGAACGATCGCGAAGTGGAGCGTGAAGAGGATCCGTAGAAATTTCGGTGGAGAGCTATTTATTCCCATTTTCCTACTTAGACGGAGGGTGATTGCCAAGACTCCCATCAGCCTTGGCACTTGGAGAGGATGCACCGCGGCGGGAACGCAGCACGAGTATTCCAAACTCGATCTTTTGAGTTCCATGACCTTCGCTGCATGTTTGGGCGGCTCACAGTCAGTTCACCTAAAACAGCTAACACATTTGCGTAATGTCTTGATGATTAATAGATCATTAAATTGTGATTATGGTGGAAATCAGCTTTCGACCTTCTCCGTACGGAATATTTCGGAGTAACTCCAGATTTGATCTCCGTATAATTTGCTTGTTCACATTCATTCTCGAAAGGACTTGAGTGGAGTAACGAGTTCTTCGGGGACAAGGTGCGAAAATATTTAAAAAAATAACGGTGGCGCTCCATAGCCATATTAGACGTGAAGTAAAGTCATAAGAGACTTTATCCACGTATTTGTTTATAATGGGATCAATGCAAAACTATCATGTAGATAATATGGTCAAATTTTCATTGCCATCTTTGAACCTACTTCGTTTCCAAATTGACAAATTTAGAGACAGAAACACAAAGAAAGAGTTCTGTGTACGAATTTATCAGTCATCTGCCTTATCGCATTTCCACGAGATGATAATTGAATTATGTAAGCCAAAGTATGAAATAAAAGCGGTATGATTATTCTTATGCAATGAGATTCATAATTTTTTCCGTGTTTGATATATTTTATCTCTATATTCAAGCGCGAAACTAGTTATCTTTACTTGTAAAACAGAATTTTACTTGTTACTATATTTCATTGAATCAAAGTCGAGATATCGACATCAAAAACAGTGTTCAAGTTCGATGAGTGATGAAAATGCTCGATTTAAAACGAATTCTAACTCTCTGTTCCCTTAATTTTTTAAGAGTTTAGAACAGCTTGTATTGGAGAACAAATTTTTTTATCTAATTTGAGAAAGTCGTTATATCAGGTTTTTCAAGAATCAAGATATATACATTATTAATATAGTTAGGATTTGAGAAAAATCAGCCTTCTTTATATTGAGTATAATTTTTTTTTATCGATTCACAGCGGCTTCTTGGAACATGAATTTTTGGCCCATAATTATTTTGATTAATATTCCGCAAATATTTAGATACGGACTCATAATTAATTCTAAATCCCATGCCATATATTTTAGAGGACTCCTAAACTTTACTTTTTTATTTTCTTGATCCCTAAACTAATCCCTATAGTTTATTCACCCTTATTTCTGTCTGTCATTCAATATAGATACGATTCTTTTCCCCGAATTCTATATCTGGAACTCGAATAACGTTTTATTATAAATATAGCTTGTCAATCATCTCGTGTGTTAGAAATGCGGATCCCTATCAAAGCTAGAATTCCAAGACAGGCGTTCGTGACCGCTGATCAATATGATATTCTAGCTTTGGATAGATCTACGGATGAGGCATCGATGATTAACTCTCGTCAACGAACGAATCCTTAAAGAGTAAACATTTCCATAAATGCCCAGTTGATATACATACGTGCTCAGCACGTGTCGCTGAGTGATACGTAAATAAAATCCTCTTAGATTTAACATATACTTTATCCCCGCTTTCAAACCTCACATGCTTCACCCTCATAGTTTCGTGGACTTTGAATAGCTAAATTCAAAAATTCACTTTTAATTCATAATTCATAATTTCGAAGTTTCCAGAATCGCCTAGAGATGAGAGGCAGCCATGCCGACAATGGCGCAGAGATTTTTTTCATTTTTCATGACGACATCCCATACTTTCCCGCATTTCCCTGCATTTCCCCTCTCGTCATTCATTAAAAATGAAGCGCCATCTCAATCACCGCGACAGATCATTAAAAAAAAAAATCTTTTCGAGTATCGCAGAAAAAACACCGGCGTTTCGCCATCGAAGGAGAGGGGAAACCGCATGTCCCATTAAGGCAAAGCTGCAGGTAGATTCCATCTCCTTCGCATATGCCAATCGCGGTAGCATATTCCCGGCACGTGGAATAAATATGCAGAGGGTATATCGAGAAAGAGAGAGGGACCACCAGAAAAAAACGCACGCGAATCTCAAGGAAGCCGGCTTCTGCCTTGTTTTCTTCTGGTTCCTCATCGCATACCTGCAGGGAGATTACGTCATGCTCCTTTCCCATCGTATGATACCCTCAGTCCACCTCCCCCGACCTCACCCTTCCCATCCGAAAATGCGCAAGGAGCCTTCGATTTCCACTCCCCTCTTTCTCCACTTTCTACTCCATTTCTCCGTCTCCCCAATCGATACTGGTCTACATGGCGCCTAACCTAACCGAGTTGAAGGCATGAAATGAGGCAAGGTAGGCATTTTCGATGATATCTCAAGTCTTTATAGGATATCCTCGCGGCTATTTCGTGCCTGGGGTTCCTCAAGGCAGCGTGATGGGACCCCTTTGTGTTTCCCTTCCTTCCTCCTTTTCTTAAGGAATGGGACCGTTTCGCTCTTCGATCGGCCAAACTCGTGCAGCCAGTGGCCCTCTGTGGGGACCTGACCATTCCTTCGCGAACCATATCTCATCTGCTTCTTATCTCCTCATCGGGAATAAGCCACGAATTTTCCACTTCCTGGAGGAGATATCCGGAATACGGAACTGTGACGCTGGAAAGAAATAATTTAAGGACTCCGGCTGGGTGTCTTTCATTTTGTGGGGGAAAAAGGTCTATATTTACCTTTTTGGAAAACCTGCGACGCAGTTTCACTCGGTTGTGGGTGAAGATTTTAATTTTTGTTACATTTAAGCCCTGCGAGCCGCCAGTGACGTACAGTGCATGGCTCACGACGCATTAACACCACGAGTCTTTCCTAGTATACCCTATTAACTTCCCTAATGCTCTGTGAAAAGAGCAACTGGAAGTAACTATCTTAAAACCTGCGACCTCCGGGCCAAATAAAGCCTTCTTATAATTGTAAGTGACATATTAGTCACTTTCTGAAACATATGCCCTTATTTACATAATTTTGTTTACCGGTCTTGCTAATGCAAGGAATATTCTCTTAAAATTCACTCAGGGAGTAGATTAATTTTCCCCTATATGACTTCTTCGTCAAACACTTTGGATTTAGGTAATACGCAATCCAAGAGCGGACTGATGGTTTCTAATTTAGTGTTTCTTATGCAGTTGAATTGAGAATGCGGCCTTCCGATGAAAAAGATGAAGTACCGGTTTTGGCGATTGATTCCTTGTAATGCTTTATCGTTTCATCTTGGAGATCGGGCTAGTTGTTTACTGGAATTAAATCATATGCGTCATAGCTTGCGGCCACATCACGTAAGAGTAAATCTTGCTGTATTGAGCTCTGAAATGTTTATTTTTCCGATTAGCTGATTCCAGTTCCAAAATTAATGCTGCTCGATTTTTATACCATATACATGTTATTTCTTGAAGGATAATAGCCAAATTATCTTGAGTGAGCGCGTTTTCTGAAGGATATATCATTTTTTAGTTTGATAATAGAAAGCGGTGAAAGAATTGCGCAGCAAAGAAAGCAAAGGAATCGATACATTTGATAATATTTATTTGATGCATATTGAAGATAGACTGATAAAGGTCGTTCAATGACTTTCATAGCTGAAACTATGTTCTACGTTCTACGAAACTACGTTCACGAAATTCCAATGAAATGATTATTATTAGAATGGTAAAAAAATTATATTTGACAGAAATATTGGCAATATATTTTCCTTTTATTTTAAGCTTCTTTTATCTTCATTTGGCCAAAGTAAGATCATAGAAATCCATATATGTTTACGAGGAAGATTTTGAATGGAAGATGCTGAAACATCCTCAACAAATTTAGATATTCAAAGCTGAAGAAGAGCTAAAAAGTTTGACTGATTGGAAGATTGAAGTAATTGGCAATATTTCGTAAAAAAAACTAACTATCTCCGCAATAAACGTCGCACATACAACCTCCTTCAATGAGGACACAATTTATAGCTCCCTGCGTGTATTAAACTTTCGCATTTTCTTGCGGACGTTTAAAATGGTTTGCGATTTTCGAAGAAAAATTGGTAGAAAACGAAAGCGCGTAAAACGCGTTATTTCGCCAACGAGGGCAAGAAACTCGCGAAGGCCTCGTAGTGACTCATGAAAACCTGTCTTCATATACTATTCTTCGAGAGCAAAACTGGTATTTAGGACAATGTGTTCAGATAATAACTCACGCAACCAAAATATACCATTGCGCAATTGTTTTCCGACGTAATATTCAATTCGGTGCCCTTTTTGAGCTTAAGGAGAAATTATGGCGATATTTTGCTAGCTGTCAGCTTATTCGCAAAAACGAAATTCATCGCCAACATCTGGAACGTTATTCTGATCTCATTATGCGTGAAGAAATGATGAAACGGTCGTACTCAGCGGCGTTGGGGATACGCTGTGCGATTACCTGTACTTTGCCACGGATAACATCGCCACTCATCAATCTTTCATCCTTTATATCGTTACGGTAATAAAAGTATTTAAAAAGATGCAATTTTTATTTCGTGGAAAAATCTCAATTAATCCAAAACTAGCAGATGCCCGTCCATGGGGAATTTATCCGAAGTTTCTTGTTGCCAGAATCGTCCGAAAGGGAACAGGGGGGCGCACCGGGACCCGCGACTTTGGGGTCCCCGCACATTTCGGTGTTGGAGCCATGAAAGAAAGTAGACTACTTTTTAATTTTATTTTTAGTTTTTTTATCTGTTTTGCAGGTTTTTCACATTTCGTCCGGTTGTTTTCCTGCTGTGGGGTATTTTTCCCAAGCACTAGTTTAGGTTTTTAAACCCTCAAATTAGTTTTTGCACTTCTAATCTCTTTTCTTTCAAGTGTTAATTGACGAATGGTTATATTTAAAAAGGGATATTTTAGTCTCAATCTCGCCCGAATAAAGACGTTTTATTATTATAACTACTGCTTCTTTCGAGATAAAATGTAGCACCCCTGAAAGTTTTAGTTTTCTGTATAAAGCATGTTTAAATATATGCGTATATATGCTGGCATATTAAAAAGTACTTGGTTTTACGAGCGTTGAATTCCAAATTTAAGAAGCGCATGTCAATTGCATCAATATAACCCCATCATACACGAGCCATAAACTATATTTAAATTTATTACAATTCGTGGCCAGTTTTGTCGTAAAGCCCACTACGGGTGTTTGTGCTCAACGCTCTGTTTAACCCTACAATCTCATTAGCGATTGTATAAAAATATCGATCTAGTTGTGGAGAAAAGTTATAATTAACTGTAATCATACATCACCAGAAATCAAGTGGAATTGAGGCCTTTCATTTCGATGAATAATAAATGATTTCTTACTTGGAACAGCCTTAATTGACGCCAAACCAATATTTTTAAGGACTACCAAAAATGCATATATTTTCAACTTGAAGTGCATCATATTGGTGACGCACTAGGGCCACCATTATGAGGCCACATAAATTTCTATCTGTGATAAGAGCAAATGCCTAAGTATGGAAATGCGTATTACATCAGGTTAATCTAGCATTTGGCTAACCTGTCTTCCAATAGTAGAATAAGTTGCAGAGGTGAAGTCCATATCGCGTCTCGGTTCCCGGAGCATTCGGTCAACTTTCCGCTCGTTAAGAAGGAGTCAAAATCGATGATTCCCATGGTCGGCGGATTTTTTAATAATTCATCGCCTTCCTCACGCAGACCATGTCGGTCAATGACTCGCGCCGTTTGAGGGAACGTGCTCAGAAAAAGAGATATTCAAGGAAATCCGCGAGAAAGAATCGCCTATCGACGTCTACCACTGCGGTGAAGTCAACTGTGATCCACGCTGTTTGAACCTATGAGCGAAATAGAGATCGGAATTTGACAGAACCTTGAACAGACAGTTCTCGACTCATCCTGGACGAGGTGAGATCTGTCCAACTGAAAAATAGTATCACGCATACTTTCTCACTGTTAAAATAACTCGATATTTTGTTTCAGAATCATGCGAACAGAAGTTGCCATTTGATGTTTGCTCTATTGACTTTTTCATAGCTTAAGGTACCTTTGATCGTCAGGGACAGATATTTAGGTTATAAATTGGTTGTAATGTCCTTGGGGAATTTTTCTCGCTCTTTTCTTTCCTAAATGAATAATATAAGCTATTTATTTTTTCATGTCTTTCTTTCATAATTGACTTGAATCTTTTCCAGTCACTAACGCTCTCTGTAGAGGTGCATCAGGTACTGGTTTTTTCAAACATTTTTGTTTTTTAATTAGGGTTTATGTTTCGTCACTTACTTCTTGTAAAATTTTTCTGTACAGCGATGTATATAGCTCTACCAGGCAAATCTGTTCCACTTTAAAATTTGCATTAAACATATTATCTCACGCTACTATGATGAAATTTGTCTTAAAAACAATTCTGCCAATAACACTGCATTTTAAATTTTGGTTTTCTCCTACGAATATTCCTTCCATAACTCATAATAGATCTTTGGAAGATGCCTACTTTGCTCGTCTGGAAAAGATCTTGGACGTCTCAGACATAATGGAACTCTTTTAACGCGAAGCATGAGTTTGCGGTTTGGAGTGTTTTGCAAACATCTCCTTTACGATCCATTACACAGTCCTAGACCTGCTTTGGACTTCATTCAATAAATATAACGATGAATTTAGAAGTCAGCAGACGAATGTTGTAAATTCCTCCTCGACAATTTCGTGTTTAATAAGAAATTATAATCCGAGTATATTTAGTTCTAGCAACAGTATCAATGTGTCAGGAACACAGTTTGGTAGACCCATACCCATTCTTGCCAAAGTATTTGTAGTATTTTAAAAGTTCTTCGACAAACTAAGGTCATTCCTCACATTTAGGCCCCGCCGGGAATCAAAATCGTGACCGCTTTCACCAAAGTTGAACACGTTGCCTACTTCGCTATCCGGGATCCCTCTTGCCAATGCAGAATACCCTGATGTGGGTAATGATTAAGTTTTTGCATGGGATAAACCTATTTATTTATGGGTTTTGCAAATTCTATTTTCAGTTTATTTTATTATATCACAGTATGTATCTGATTTTCAAAGTTTTCGTACTATAAATGCTATCCAAAGTAGTTAATTTTATACCCACAAGATAATAAGAAAACAAATATCAATTTTAATGTTAATGTTGCCTACAACTCTATTTAGTGGAATGGTTGGCTTTTCACAGACGATCATGTAGTATTTCATACTTTGTTTTGATTGATCATCACATATATCGTATAATTTGTCATTTGGCAGTTCAGCATCATTCGGCCTTTCAGAGTAGTCCACCTGGATTAACAATACACTGACAATATGTACTGAAGCGTCTGCATACATAAAAAAACCTCGGAATATTTACTCGTATGCTCCAATTTTTCTTCTGGAAACAGCACAAAGCGTGTGAATATTACATCTCAAATGTTTGCTTGAACGGAATCAAAAAATAGCTAACAGCCGACTTAAAAATAAAAGGATTTCAATTATAGCTGATAGTTTTGTTCTTATCGATTTCTCATAACACTTTCACAAATGTGAGAGTGTAAAATAGTCTATTAAATTCTCTTTCCGATGTTTTTAAATGAGTAGCATACTGTCTCTTTTAGTGTTTTTAAATAGCGGCATAACCCTTTTTATTTCTCTTGACTAGGTTTCTGGAAGGACGTTTCTAGTTTCCGATATCGGAGAAAGAAAAACGCGAGGGAATAAGAACAGGTAAATAATCGTCACAGAGTTGGATAGGCGGAGTGACTCACCATTCCCCGGCAGTTTGAGTATCGATCATGTTTTCCGACGTACACGTCGCGTGCTACCCGAGCATTTTGTCCATTCTCCCATAAAATGAATAATTTCCACTCGCGAAGCTACGCAGAGAGGATATTGAGGCAAAAAGGGAACACTTTCCCTCGAAATTCGGAAACAGCTTCAGTCGAAGATTTTCTCCCCGTCTCATTGGAAATGTGAAGGCCGTAAGCCTCATCTTTTATGGAAGATGGCAGTAAAAAGAATCATTTTCCAGGCATGACATCGATAAAGCGTCGGATATTTATCAAGTTAACGGCCGTCAAATTGATTTTAGGGCAAAGCGAATCTTATTCATTTTTTTCTTTCGTTACTTTCCCAAAACTCGGGGAAAAAAATTTCATAAAACTGCCATGTTATCGCTGTGCGTTTGGCCCATCGAACAACCTTACGAGTTTCCGTGATGCTTTGAACGGCATCGTTCTTTCGCTTCAAAGGCATTTTATGAGGGTTTTATGGGGCTCATGGTTTGTAAGACAGTAACGATATTCATGAGTTCGATTTCGGGCATTTTCCATTCCTATAAATTACATTCTCTGCTGCTATCATCAAATTTTTTCATTCGAATGACATGAAATTAGTTGAGGGATGATCCTGTTTTTCAAAGCACACAATACTTTATGCCTTTTCGTGGTTTTTGACAGCTTTTCTCTGAGATATTAATTGCTTTGCGTTCTAATGATCATCGTTACTACATACGCCAGATAAATTAGTTTGAAACTGTAGTATTCATCTCTTTGAATTCATGAAAATATTCATTACTTTATGTACAGCGATAGCAGCCATTTACAGTGAAATTATGATCAATTGTTTGTAATTTTTATCTTTTTCGCAATGATTGTGTGAATGATTTCCTTCGTGGATAACCATTTATTACTTTATCAGAGAGGGATCCTGAAATGGCCAAGTGCGCAGCGAGTTCGACTTTGGCGAAAGCGGTCCCGGGTTCGAATCCTGGTGGGAGTCCACGGCGACAAAATGACTTCAGCAGTCGGAGCACTTTTATTGACACTACTACTACTTTATCACAGACCTGTCTCGACGTTTTTACCTTCCTCAGAGTTAAATCGAGAAAATATCTGTCTCGTGCAAATATTAGAAGCAATAAAATAATAATTGCATGACTATATGTGACTCTATTACTCCCGCATTATCTTTCGTCCGGAATCATTTACGGTTCATTTTATAAATACTTTTCCAATGAAAATTTTCCCTTTTCTAGAAGCTTCTCTGTCCCTTCATCGATTCGCTTCATGGCTTTTTATTTCTTGTTTCTCTTACTTCTTTTTCAAATAACGGAAAACAAATCAATAGTTTTCCGTTTCCAAATGGATATGACGCAGAGGTATTCATAACTATTCATAATTATAAGGGAATGGAATGCATTACCTGGAGAAGTTCTCACTCCAATGCCTAGAAACATAAAAATTTTTAAAAAGAAGCTTAAACGCTTATAAATTTTGCTTATATCTATTAATGTAACTTTAATGTAGCTATAACTAGTAATGTAACCATAATGTAATTTTGATATCTATTAATGTATTCTGTACATACTGACTGTATCTCTGTATTGTATACTGTTTATTTATACTGTCTGCGGGAGGTTTTTAGAGGGTTTTTCCTCCCGCCTAAGGGCGAATGCCAGACAGTCATGTCATCGTAATTCCTTTATTCCCCTCTACCGTTGCCACCTGGTCCAAAGACCAAATTGCAGCGTTTTTACAATAATAAATAATAATAATAAATAAATAATAACATGGAAGTGAAAAATAACTTACTGAGAGACATTCTTGCACAAGATATTTTCATATGTAAAGTCTCGAGATTAACAAAGTTTTATTCATATACCCAGATATGCTAGAGGAAAGAATAAAACGATTTAGAAATATATCTAATGGATTCCATTAATATTGATCCATAGCTTTATTTCAAGCCTATGAAAATCTGCTCTATTTACTAAAATGCTTTCAGGATAGTTCTCATACTTGGTGCATGTAAAACTGTGATAGCCTGAGCTAAATATTTAAGCGTAAATATTTTCGGTATTAAATTTTTCTTTCTGGAGAATTACCTAGTCTATCGAATAAGTTTATTTATTTAGCCTCGTTTCTTTTAGAACTGTAAGTTTTACAGTTCCAAAATGTTAAACCCTAGCACAGCAGAGCACAGTCTATGGCGGTAGTGGTTGTAGTGTTAATTTTAAAATGTTTACAGCTGAGTTCATTTGACACATGAGCCCCCACCCGGAATCAAACCCGGGACAGCTTTCATCAAATTCAAAAGCCTTACATAATTGGATATCCGGAGGCTGCATTTTCTCTTGGAATCTGCATCTAGTCAAAATCCATTTGCTTTGCTTCACTTTTAAAATTGAGTAGTCAGATTTTCAAAGATCGTATCCCAATATACACATCAAAACCTGCTCAAAAATAATCCTTAATCGAACTCCTTTCCTAGACATACTATAGAAATGCCATTTCACAAATGAAATAGAATTATAGCATTCCATTATTTTATTAGCGGTATGTGAATATATTAACTTCTTTATGTGTGAACTAGGTATATTATTGCTATACATAAAGTAAACATATAATAACTATACGTTAACTGACTATTATTTTCCCTCCTTTCACCGCCCACAGCTTAGGTTCGTTTTCGCGGAATTTCCTTTTTTCTTTCGCGAGGAATTCTCTGAGATTGTTGAAATGGAGAGCTCCGTAATTCTCATAATTCATTTCCACTCCACATTCATCATGTTTATCTTTTCTTGCACTAGACTCTAGACCCTTGAGCATCGAAATAAAATAATCCAAAAGAGGAAGAAGAAAGTTCTGTGGATAAAAAAGAACCGATCTTCCGCGAAAAATAAATCGTTCCCGGCGGGACTGGATATCTACATCTTGAGCCCGCAAGGTCGGGGCATTTTCTCTCCTTTAGCGGTCCTTTGTCATCTGTTATCGAAGAACTTGGAGAACAAAGGAAGTTGGAAGAGGTAAAAAAAATTCCGCGAATCTCCACTTGAGTGACAAAGAGACGGCAACTCCGCAATATGGAAGACCTTACGGCGAATGTTTCCGATGGATCGCGAATATTCCAAATATTTGCAACGTCCGCTAGCCGTCGATGCGCTGTCTCCCAGATCTGCCTTTGATGGGAACTGGTTATTCAATGAGATACAATCCCCCAGACCGAGTGAGCGTAGGCAGTCTATTTTTAAGTTATTGCCGCCATATGAAGCGAATCCAGTCTGCCACAAAAGGGGAGTCTGAGAAGGAGGGGTATTGAGATAAAAGGATGCATAATTCTGGAGTTTTAAAATTTCGTAACACTGAAGCGAACGATAAGTGAAATTGCGCTTTTTAAAGGGGTGAAAAGAAAGGTCATCAATGGACTTTCCAATGGACACAGAGGAGAGTAAAATATGGATGTATCTCATTAAATATGTACTCGGACCCAGAAGGGCTTTGCATAACTGGGTTTGGAGACATTTTTCCTCACTCAAACATGGATGTTTTGCTCGTAGCCCTTATGCTTACCCTTAATCATAATAAAAGTATTGAGAATGAAATAGGTTAATGAGTATCTGCATTAGCACATTTACCCAGCGGTTTTCTTCCTATTTATATCAGGGGTAGCGCACTTTTACAACTCTATGTACATATGCTATGTTTGCAACTCTATATGACTATTTTCTCTCCTGTAATCAAAATTAATATCAATGTTTATGATTTTGATTCTATGATAACTTTATATTTATCATTTTTTTTCCATTTTAACCCAAACTTTAGCTTGATTTTAGGTGGCGTGCCTAATCCTGGTGAGTAAAATACCTTAATCCCATCTTTCACCCAATTACCGCATATTTTACCGCCACGTGAGTTTCTACGTCAAACGATAAGTTTCTAGGAATATTTACCATAATCCAGAAATTAATTCATATCCATAATTTATTTATGAGCACATCATCGGATTTTTATGATTGCGCGGGAGAGAGGCCTAACATCGCCATATAAAAAATATATATTTAATCTAGATCTATTAATGATATTTCCTATTATCCTTGAAAGTTCCGATAACGTTTAAATTTCATAAACATATGAAATGTTTGACGCAGAGTTACGATACTTCATAGGAATTCAAGGGCTTATCATGGAATTACTTTTGATACTTATCTATTACAAGAATATCTTTTGCTATATAAGCGTCCTTACAGCGTGTAAAGGGAAATTGCTTAAGCGGTAAAAGCGAATGGATAGGTGGAGACTATCGGAGAGCCATTTCTGGGAAAAGCAAAAGCAGCTGAGTATCGAAAATGGGGACTTTATTTATATACTCAATCATCATTTCACGTAAAGCGATAGCAGCCAGTTTACCGAGAAAAGAATTTGGAGTATATAAGAAGATATAAGTGGGGAGATTTTAAAAATAATTTAGAATAAAGGTTGATATACAGTAATATGCATATTTTAAATTATTCCTGACAGAATAAAATTATTTTACACGGTATTGTGTCTTTTTTAACCAATGAAGGTTCCTTTGGTAAAATTTAGAATAATAAAATAATTTAAAATATTTAGTATAGCAAAAAAGCGTACACCAAGAAAAGTAATTGGAGTATAAAATGCAAGTGGAGGAGTTTTCAAATGACTAAAGTTAAAAGTTAATATACAGTAAAAGCAATGAAATATGTATTATAAACAGTTTCTGACGAGATACAATTATTCTACGCGGTATGGAGTTCTTGTATAATCAATGAGGGTTCTTTTGTTCAAGATATTTAACAAAGAAGCAGGAAAAATTAAACTGTAGCTTCAAGCTATTCTATCCGCAAACTGTCAGATCCGCAGGCATAGACGTGATGCTGAGAATGAAGGAAAAGAGCAACGAAAAAAAAAATTTAAGAAAGGAATATGACAGAATACACCGATATCGCAGGATCTGCAGATTTCTATTCCACCTTCGAAGTGGGAGAATATTTAGCATCTCTCGATCATTGCATAACGTGTTTCAGGACTGACGGCCGCCGTCAAAAGAGTCAACTAATGAAAAACATGAGATAGGACCGAAAGGCAGGCCGCAAGAATCCACCGCAAGAGCACGTATCCGTAGGAGGAGCACCTCAAGAAGCACAATAGGTCGAGAGAACAGAAATTCTGTGCTGTTTCAACAAAATCCCGCTCGAGGGGTTCTCTATATTCGGAGAGAAAAGCCTGCAAAAAAAGAAATGGAAGCTAAAGCTCGCCAGATATTTTTCTGCAGTAGAAGCTCACCAATTATGAACCTTCAGCATTTACTACGCTCGAGAGAACGTCCGCAGTGAGGAATGAGACTAATGCGGGGGAGAAATATTCATTCCCGGCATACACATCGCTTGAGTTGACTATTCAGCTTTTCTCTGTTAGCCGAAAAAGTTAACAGAATGAAGCTCTTTGGATCGTAAGTTTCCACGTGCTGCGGCAATTCATTCGCCTTATAGCTCGAGAAGTTGCTGAATTTTATAGCTAACCACTTCAATGAATAGAATATTTTTAATTAACGTTCTAAAGATACAGAAATGAAAAATGAAAAGGTAGACTGTGATATTTCCGCAGATTAAAATCACGGACGGTTTTAGTGAATTATCATCTAAATCGGGTATTAAAAAAATAAAATAAGGTCATAGATAGTAAAATGATGCTGAGTGGAATGGGGAAAGGAGAGAATATGATTTACGACACTGGATAATTGATGATCTTGAACTGTTGTATTGAATTGTCACTATTTTACCATATTTATCAATTTTTATACTTCAGCTTACATTTTATTTTCCAAATTAGAATACTGATAAATTTTTTTGAAAATCCCGATTTAAAGAATTTCGTACTCTTGGTGAGATATCAAAACTGTCTATTTCAAGCGGAAATTATGATGCGAAAGTAAAGCAAATATAAAATCAAGGACTTGCGTTGTCTTGTTTATACTACATTTCCACATTATTTATTTCCAGTGCACAACTCTTCTTTCGGTGGGCTATATTCTTAATCGTATTTTTAATACACGATACGAGTAAGAAAGACTTGAAATTCAAGAAGATGGCAAATATTTGTAGAACATAAAATTTGTGGGGTGTGGGTAATCTGGGGAATTCCTTACCCTCACCCTCTCTCAGAACCACAGCATGCTTTCCTCTCTTATTTTTTCACCTCCATCTTATCTAATCTCTAAAATTAATCGAGTTCCGAAGATGGGGTTATTATTTACTTTTCGCTATCGATTTTTAGATTTTATATCATTGAGAGGTTATATTGTTTTTCCGCGAAAAGTCTTGAGTTTTAAGTAACTCGGAGATAAATAATATCTATATAGTATTACAAATTTTTTCTGCATTCGATATTAGAAATAACATGAAGAATGAGAGATAAATGGCGAGGTAAATGGCTCTATAGTTACTATAAATGCACTATAATATTTTTAAATCTAAATTTTGCGAACGAAATGAAATTCATAAGTATATTCTAACAACAATCATAAAAAAATATGAAATTACCTCCTGAATTCAATAAATTCAGGATTTCAATAACCATTACTGTATAATTAAGTACGATTCATGTTTTTGAGTAGATACGGAGTAGCTCATTTCATGGACATAATCTCATCAGAGTTTCAGATTATAAAAAAATAAAAGTGAATGAATTTCGCTTCTACTGCCAGAAACTTAAGAATTTTTTTATCTTGGAAAGAAAATAAGTCATCGTAAACTTACTCGCTTTCAGTAGTAATTATCCTCGTGTGAGCAATGTGAAAAGTTTTCGTTGATTTAATCGCATCTTGGCATCCTGTATTCCCGAAATGAAGCCGTTTGCTCTTGCGCCTGTTATCATGATTACATAGTGAGTCAGCATGACGAAAGACCTTTGTCGTTGAAACCTTTATTGCTTCCAGTTCGGAAGTCGCCGGTACCTTAAGGGTACCACTCCGTTTCCCTTACTCATTCCGCCGAAAATCGAAGATGCGCTCGATACCGCAAAAGAGAGCGATGACTAATCCATCCGCCATGTTCTGAATCACCACTTTTTTCCCCTTCAGACGTGACAATTGCTCTAACAACAATTCACGGAGGGTAACGTGAGATGCTCCGACATGCCCTTTCAGTGCAATGAGAGGCGATCCTCAGAGGCTTCTTTCCTTCTCATTATTCCTCCCATGAGTTCAATTTTCGCGTTTGGGTGGCTTTCGGAGTGCAGCCCACTAAATATGAGAGAAAGAGCAAGTATAGCACTGCGGAGAATTGCCCTCACGGACGTGTAAAAAACGAATGAAAGGCGTCGTGCCCCTCCCCCTTTCCCCGTTTCTCCGGGGACGAGGATTGGATATGCGCCGGATTTTATTATGCCAGAAATATTAATTTTCATTTCAAGCTAATGCTTCGCTCCTTTCTCTTTGATTTACCGTTTCCCTTATTATTTACACGAAGAAGCAAAGGAGGGGGCAATAACCAGGGGCGGATCCAAGGATATCGATCCAACCCACTACGACGCTGAATCCATACGAAATGATATTGGCAAAATATTTTCTCGTACAACTTTTGTTTCTATGCTCCCAGTATGCAATTCAATAATAGAAAAATAGGTCATCACTTAATTCTAATTAAATCTGACGATATAATTTCCTTCTTGAGTTTAAGGGAAGCGCAAATGATCGTAGGATGGTTCTTTGTCGACTGTTGGGAGAACGACGCAAAAGATTGAAAATCTCTGTCTTGAGAACTTTCGCTAAAATTAAGTACATATATAATGTCAAGTGTGTCAACTACGAATTATTGACAAACGTCACTGGGTAAACCTACATATCTGCAATATATATATATACATAAAAATTATTTTTCCTGTACATATATAATTATTACTTTTTGAAATATATGTTATATATTAATTTTATAGTAATTAATACCTACTTTTATTTATTATATTCACTATTATGTAAAAATTCATAAGTGCGTTTCATCTTTCTGTTTTTTCCACTCTCCTTAAGTGTGGGTCTTTTCCTTCCAAAATGAATTTTTTTCTCCAACAACCAACAAAAATCAGTTGTAAAAATTTATCCCCCAAACCAAATCTTTCTTTCTGTATGCTTTTTCTTCTTCCCTCAAATCTTTATCTTCATAACGTAAATTTGACAAATGAGGGGACCCAACGGGCCTAACACTTCATATCAAGGGTCGTATAATGATATTATATTGGATGAAATGGAATTTCCCCAAGAAATGCACAACATTAATTCTCATTTAGAAGCCGCAATTGTACGCTAATTAACATGGAAATTCCATCTTCAACGAGATCGATCGAAAACAAAGGATCTGGAGAGTTCGAGAGACAACTCGAGGATTCAACGCGATTGCCTTTTCCGACAGAAATAAACCAAACCCTCCCCTACCACCAGATCGAAATTTATAAAAAATGGACGTGGCTTAAAGAGAACGGTTCCAAACAGTTCACACTTTCCCTCGGGTGGACGAAATTAAAGCGCTTTGTTCCAACGGGACGAGGATCCTCTGAGGGCGGATCGATCAAGCGGAAATATTTCGCGAACCGTACGAAACCGTCGTTTTTTAGCGAGTAAAAATGCAAAATCCCCCCGCGCACACTTTCTCCTTCGGGAGGTTCGCTGATGAGTCACCGAGGGACGTGCAGAGGGAAAAACGCGTTGACCCCACACCGATGAGGATTTAGAGGTAAGGGCGCCACACCCCTCTGCACCAGACGCCGCTATTGATCCGAAGGCCGGATGTGGTGCGGGAGGAAGGCAACGGGCATGTCGCAGAAGGGATGGGGAAGGACCTTTCTTTTTTTAAAGAAGAGGCAGAAAGAGAAAGGTGCGGTGAAAGGAGAAACAGCAGATGTAATTTTGTTATATTTATGAGCCCTAATCCGCTTTGGGAGGACCCGAGAAAAAAGAAGATGGCGGAATCGATCGCTTTCCGAATGTAGGGGATTAAAGGACACCCTGATGAAGGTTAATTGATTTTCGATGGCTAAATTAATCAGTGGGCCATTTTACCTGTGGAACCATCGAGCTAAACTCCGTAGTCTATTGTGTCAACCAAACGATCGATATAATCTAAACTGTAAATGGGCTTTATTAGATGATGAAATAATATTGCGTCTTACAATTTCGCTCCTCTGAAGCTTTAGTTAATGAGATATTTTAGCAAATTTTGAGATTTTACGATAAACCTTTAATCGCTTCTTTCAGTGTAGTCATATCCGTTAAATAAACCGTTTAGCTCTTCATTCAGTTACTATCATCTGTGAATGAGATATGAAATTCAATTCGTTGTCGGAACTTCATATGGCTCCACCGGAATTCCATTGTAAGGCAGAAAATGCTTTGTCAAGACCAATATTTTTTCCGCATAGATTAAGATTTATACCTTGCGAGCCGCCATTGGCGTATGGCAGGGAATGCACAAACACAAATATTATATCTAATATACCCTGTTGGTTTCTTTAATGCTCTGCTGTAGGGCGACTAAAAGTTAACTACCTCAAACTAGAAGTTTGAGTGATTAATTCCGGGTACTGTTTAGTCAATGCCTCTTGGAGATCGCGCTCATTGTTTGCCGGAATAATAGTATTATCTCCTGCTAACTAAAAATTCTGACCCGATGAAATTTTCGAGATTCCTCGTAACAGTGGTGCATCAGTAAACAGCTCACGTATGCGTATATTTCAGAATATTTTTTTATTCCACCCTTTTCATGAGACGCCTGGATGATCATCATCATCACCCCCACCCAATCTTTCTCCTTTCCACCTCTCGGAGTGCCATTCAAATCCTGCGTCGCATTTTCTCGCAAAACATCTCGCAGCTTCGAGAAGAGAATGGAAATACGTTTTTCAAACATTATCCGCTCTCCCTCGCGAGTTTGAATTTCTCAAGCGAAAATGCCTACTTCCTCTTTCCGGCGCGACCCTAATTGCATAATGTTTTTCCTCTTTCATTCTCGTCCTACGCTGCAGTTCCTCCTGTAATGATCTCTCGCGATTACGCGCTTGCAAAGGAGACTTGTGGAGACTCTGGCCGAAGCTCTCCGAAAGGAAAACGAAGGAGGAAAAGTGGATCAAGGATAGTGAGGAGAAATCTCGCGAAAAGGGAACGTGCTTCTTCAGGAGCGGATAAAGGAACCGTCGAGAAAATTTCATGCACGGGATGTTTTCTTTCGAGGGAGTGGACGTGCAAAATTCAGTTTTCCTTTCAATGGAAGCGCTTACTTGTCGTTTGAAATTTAACGCGCGGTTTAATTAGTCCTCCGGGACGCTTAGAAGGCGCCGTAAACAGTTTCGCTGCGCTGTAATTGCGTTGGAAAATGAGGAGGTTGCAGAATTCATCCCCGGGGACCGGATGTGGTATCCCACACTGATACAGCGACACGGTGAAGTAATTGCACCATCAACAGCTAGAGAACTCCCCGGCAATCCATTGAAAATTTAATAAGCAAGGATTTCCACGGTATTAGATTCATCAGAAATTATGATTTGAAGCGGCTCAGAGGGGCTATTTCAATAGTTGATGTAAGATGACACACGAAGGGTAATATAATAACTCAGAGCACATCATGGAATTCAAGAAGGGCCGGCTAAGGGCAATAATGTCGGCTGCAAGATTCAAGGCGCCGAAAGCAATGAGCCGTATGAGAATTAATATCGGAAAAAGTTACCTCCACTTTAAAAAAGTGGTATAGCTGATTGAATTGGATTGGTATAGCTGATTTTTGAATTGGAGAGTAAGGATATTCCGAATTTTATTGTACGAGAGTGGTCTGAAAAGTTTCCGACCCCAGGCCTTTCAGAATTCTTCAAAAAATTTTCAAAAATTTTCAGAAAACATGTCGAGAAAAGGCGAAATGTCGGAAACTTTTCAGACCATCCATATATCTAGCGGAAAGGCTATATATACATCGCTAACGTCAGCATTATCATGGTTCTACAATCCAAGGATTAAACTTAGCAGTACTTATAAGTAGAGTAACCATATTTTGATTGCGAAAAATTGAGATTATATTTAATCATGAAGAGAGCCGAACCGGGACGAAATCGGGACGTTGCTCAATTTTCAGCAATCATGCAACAGTACACATATCTATCTGTAATATAACACCTCACAATTGCTGAAATAACACCTGATTGATGACATTAACGCTCATCTCTATTAATTTTAAACCCTTTGCTGGTCATCTTTCTCCGAAATATTTTGTGATTTCTTTGCGTATTTATTTGTGATCATTTAAAGCAAAAGATAACATTTATTTGTGATTATTTAGAACAAAATTCATCACTTTCTGTTTTTTAAACCGTAAAATGCATGTATGTCGCCGAGAATATCGTTAGGAAAGTCAAAATGCTTCTCTTCTGAACAATCTTCCTATCCAGATGGCGATTTAAATTCCACTTCTGCAACTCTACCTTAACCGGGGGAAGATACAGATTCTACTTTTTGGTCATCAAAAATTCACCTTTATTAATAGAATAATTATTAGGTTCTCCAACTACAGAACACTTCGAATCGATGGAAGCCTCCATGAAGGATTCTTCTTAGAGAACTTCACTCTGACATAGGCTATTCATTAGCAAAGACTAGGAACATCTAAGGAACAGTATTCAATTTCCCAAGTACTCGACTCATTTTGTGAGAATGTAAAGATTTTATTCTTTCTCCTCACATCGATTGAGCAAGAGACGATCCTTATCTGAAAGAAGTTGTTATTAATAAATCATAAAAATCAATGGAAGAAGTCTTCACTTGATGGAACTCCATCGTAAGATAATATGTGAATAACTATGAAAAAATTCCACTTACTATCCAGTAATATTATTACCATTTTTATTATCATCTTATTGTCATCATTGTTAGAAACCTCCGACAAGTGCTGTACTTCCACTGTTCTCAGATATACAGGAGCCATTGGAATAGATTATGGTAAGATCACAAGCAACACCTTTAAAAATTGATTTCAAGAGCATGTGGCAATGAAAAGAGAGAGAAACGACAGTTCCGAGGTAGAACGAGAGCTGTTTACAAGAAACGTCACATAATTCAGCCCTATAACGGAGTTTGGGTGATTTCCTAATACGCTTTTCATAAATACACAATGATCTCAGAGTCTCGTTTCACGGTCATCAACCGTTAAATTTTCATATCGTCGCGATAAAGGCAATAAATTTATAATCATCGGATGAGTAATATGCTATCAGTTTTTACTTTTAGCTCCTCGTCATATTCTTGGCAAATTTTTACTCTATGAGATTATCTATGGGGTGCGGAGATCTCCCTTCTGGCACAAAAGATTCAGGAATTCATTTCGGTTTACTCGCGATACTCTCTCACAGCCTTTAGGTTAATTCTTAAACCTTGAACTTTCAAAATTTCCTCCTTAAGATCCCTGGAGATATCTTACCGCGGAATTAAGCGTAATCGGTTCAGATATCCACTGCCTTCAGGCGGATCATCTTCCGAAATCAAAATAATGGCTCATAGCATCAATATCCGCCGAAAACTCTCATCAGCTCCCCCTTAATCACTCACCGAGCTTCCAAAAGGCAACACTCGCGCTCTCCGCTCGGGAGGAAAATCAACCGCTTTTGTCTGCAGACGCATTGTTCAAACCGATGAGTCGACGGAGAATTAAAAAAGATATCCGAAGAGATCCTCCCAAAAAACCCCGAATGAGTTCATTTCCCCTAGTGCGACCGATCCCTGCAGTTCACGTCCCATTAGACAGCTATGTAGCCTCTGCGGCAGAGCTATGCATCACTCCCCGAAGATCGATCGGGGAGCCACACCCTACCCCACACCACGTCCCCGCTCTTCTCTGGAGAGCGACGGGAGGGAAAGACCACCCCCGACCAGAACCCTCGAAACCCGGGATAATATTCTTTCTCCGAACCCCTTCGTCTCCTCTCCCAGCAGTGCCGGGTTCGACCACTAACGAGGTCGCTGCCAACCCAAGCGCGAGAGGAGTCTACCGCGAGAAAGGATATTCCAATTAACTCCCAAGATTGTTTTTCGGTCGTCATTAAATGAGTTGTGATCTCAACAAGTCGATTATTCCCCCTCACGCCCCTCCCTCTTCTCTCCCGCGCCAAAACGAACGCTTTCTTTCTTTCCGAGCCTCCGATAGAATTTAATGAGTTGGATTTTTTTGTCGAGTGGATCACCGAGGGTAATTTAATCGTCTCCGTTAAGTGGTGCGTTCGCTTTTTGCTCCAGACGATTCCTGGGAGGAGATCCATCGTGATATTGCGGCCGTAGAGGGCTCAAGATGCCGCATATTCCGCAGGCTTGATTCTTTTTCTCTCTTTCGAATTAAAAAAATGCGACTATTTCTGGATGCTTTACCAAAGTGATGGAATGAGGAGCGGGTTGAAAGAAACGGTCTTTCGAATCCCGAAAAATCTTACTAAGAATTGCAAGACCTCTGCGACTGAGGCAGGAAAAAATTTAATAATTTTTATCGATTACACTCTTAAAAATAGGAATGATCGCTTTCCAGACCGAACAGAGG
The DNA here is from genome assembly GCA_036926295.1 of Pachydiplax longipennis. Classification (NCBI taxonomy): domain Eukaryota; kingdom Metazoa; phylum Arthropoda; class Insecta; order Odonata; family Libellulidae; genus Pachydiplax; species Pachydiplax longipennis. Next base: position 29,119,802 of record JAVFKF010000012.1, read on the forward strand.
GTCGGGATCGACTGACATTAAATGATAATGGCTGTAATAAAATTGATAGGGTCTGCGTTTGCAATATAGTGTCATACCCTTCGATGAAAAAGAACTTCGATGCCCATAAAATGAAATGACTTTTTTTAACTCTACATGCACAACGTCAAAAATTATAATTCATCACAAATATTTCTGAACATCTAATCAATGTCGCTCGCATTAATTATCAAGCTTTTGTTTTAATAATGAAGTTCATCCTTTACGGTACGGTTGTACCTTTAGGAACATGAATTCCTTTAATTACAGATATATTTTTTACTTTTCTATTTCGATTCATTCCAACTATTCTGACGACTCATATTCTTTGCAGTGCTGCATTTATAGGAGGATACGATTTAACTTGGTTATTTCATGTAATAGTACTCGATAATTCTGAAGTGATGGATTTCTTCTTTTCTCCTATGGATTTCTCTTATACTCCGCTAAATACAGCTTACTTCATCACATCTTCAATGTTGATTGCAATTAAGAGTGATAATTTTTCTGCTCTCATTGATTGAACAGTTCTCTTAATCTTCTTCATAATCCACAGCAACTTCATTAGTAACTGCGTCCTGAGGCGGTAGTCTCACCTAGATACCTACTGTCGATAGTAAGCCCTTGGTAGGGGCGGATTTACCATTATGCGCGCTAGCTGAGGGCTTCGATTTTAAAGGGGCCCGAGAATGTGCATTTTCCCATTTTTAAGGTGAATGATTGCCTAGAAGAGCCTCAAATTTATCAAAATTGCGCCTAGGGCCTCTGATCGTTAAAATGCGTACCTTGTCCTGGGCATATACCAGTTAACTCAATCACTATCTTTATTTATAACATTTTCGTGTTGTTATCATGTCTGCAAATAGACTCTAGAGCATGTGAATCTATCACGAGCCAGTTAAATACATTCAAATAGAAATTTTATGTTTCGTTCGCATATTCATCTGAATAATACTATTAATCTATCGATCTTTTTAATCGATTTTGTTTGAACCTGAAGACGGTAATATACCGAAACCGGTAGTTCCTTAATAAAAACTTTTGTGAAAAAGTATAAATCTGTGTTCAGTAACACTATTGAGTTAACTTTCGATTAAGGAATGGTGGATTTATAAACTACGTCTTCTTTTCTAAAAAAAACTGTGGTAATCCAATTTTGTGAACACTGTAAACGAGGTATGGATAAATTAGAGCGAGATCATGTTCAAAACGTAATCCTTAAACACGCTACAACCTGATCGGGGCGCTTGAGCACGTCCTTACTTACTCGGGAAATGATGGTGCGATCTTTCACGTATTTTGAAGTACGTCCCTATCAGTGACTAGGTATAGAGAACATCTTCCTTTTTTGCATCACTTTCCTTTTGGATTTTGCTTTCGAGGAGAATCACGTGCTTAGCAGGCGCCGACTCTTCACGAGATCAGCACTTCCATTTTGGCTCCCTCTTCAACTTTTATTGTCACTCGTGTCTTGTGAAAGGAATTGTCCCGTCAAGTTAACAAGCCGGTGATATTCCGCTTTAATCTCTTTTCTCTATACCACTGCAGAGAAAGATGATTGATCGCGTCTAGATGGTCCAGACGGGCGGTAAACTAGCCTGTTTGTTCTCCGTTGAGTTCACGAATTTCAATGGGTTTGATTTATTGATACAGCGGTTCGCAGTCTGATTGTTGTCCTCAGTAGCAATACCCTCGTCATTGAGTTGATTAGGTGCTTGAGAGAGGTCCTCATTATCATAAAACGGCCAATCAAAGCAGCACAATTCCGTAAACTGCTAATTTTCCGTAAGAATCGGTAAGTAAGATAATGGTGCTTTCTGTTTTGCCAACAATCACGTAATTACAAACATGCATGCTTCGCATTATATTCAGCATGTTATAACTGGCTTATTTCATGATCGGCGGCGTCCAAGTAATATAAGGAGAATGTCTGCTCAGTCTTACGGACAAATAGATAAAAAAATGCGTCAAAAAATAAAACTCGAAATGATATGTGAAAATAGCAATAAAAGTTGGAAAACATAAATATATTATAACGAGGAAAAAGAAATAATCTACATAAATACCCTGCAAGCCGCCATTCGGCTCTCGGCAAGGGAATAATGTTATTAATAACACAAAATAATAACTATTTTGAATAATTTATATTGATGACCTTAATGAATGAAATGCAATTTTCTCTTATATATTAATTAAATTTTCTACCAAATTTTCTTAAATTATGAGTTGTTATTAGTGCTAGTTTACTTTAACCAAAAAATTAATCAAAAAACTTCAGGATCAGTTAGCTACAAATGTCCACCAAAATAATTAAATGAGGCATTATTGTAACACTGCAGTGCTTGTGTTATAACTGCGGTCCGAGATACCTATCAGGGGAATCACCACCCAGAAACAGCTCTATCGCTATTGGGTTATAAGAGCACACACAGAGTCAGTCCGAATCTAACGGATAGACATGTTTCGACTTGCGTGCTCAGATCGAAAAAGACACCCCCCAGTGCGGGTAATTCGATTTCTAAGAATCGGTCTCCTTTAAAGTGAATGTCATCCTTCGACGCGTTTCGACTGGAAGATGACACTCCATCTTGGTACCTTTTCTAAGATTTTCGTCTTTGTATATAGAGTGAGATTAAATACTTTGTAATCACTCTAGATATTGGAAATGAGTCTCAAAATTGATCTACATATATAAATTCATTTCTTCACTTCCAGCTTCATTTAAAAAAAACACGAAATGTATCTCATTATTCAAAATTATTAATAAAATGTTTTCATTATTTAACATTTATGCTAATAGCTTTAAAGCTAGGTTTCAATTTTTCCAGTCCAGATTTGAAACTCCAGAGTTTTTGTATGAAAATCAAAATTGCGGGAAATAAACAATTCCATTACAGTTCAAAATTAAAATAACTCAGCTAAATGGCCGTTCAATGGATCATGATATTAATACCACCTCAGCTGATATAAATCAATTCACTTATGGTAAGACATTTATATATCACCATGTTTCTAGTCTGACGTAGTAGTCAGGGACTGTTGCATTTCATTTGTAATATATTTCATTACGCTATTCGCAACTCATGAATTGCACACGTATTCGCGGATTTAACTAAGTGGTAACGTTTATTTGAATTACTTTTTTATGTTTTTCAATTTTTTTTCTCGATTTTCTAGTATGCTTCACTTTGCTTTCGATGTTTTATTACCTCCATTCTTTGTCGTTGTTTTCTGCTAAGTGGACTTATCCCTCGTTAACCTAAAGTGGCGTGGATTTTTCCCTTCAACCCTACTCTTTACATTCATCATTAGATATTTTTAAATGTAACAAAGACGCATAAAAGAAGGGGAAGGGCCACAAGGACATAATCTCGTAAATAAAGGGTATATATACTTGAAGATAATCCCATATGAATGAATGAGAATTTCACTCAAAGAGTATAATTTATCATTGATGTTTTACTAAATCTAGCCAGAATTGGCAAGACTTTGGAGATAATAGCAACACACTTCAAGCTTACCTTACTAGACTTGTTGTTCCAGATTCAATAGAGGGATGAATTGAAGTTAATTTCGTCACGCCACGAATAATCCCTGAAAGGCATCCTCATGCTAGCTTCGAATCCAATTCAGCTCTCATAAAAACAAACACACAAGTCAATCGCGTTACCTTCAAAATTCTAATCCTCAATGGGCTATCGTTAGAATTTCTACACAGTCATCTCTTTCTCCAGTCAATCTATCCCTCGAGCCATTGCCATTCCTAGGTCGACCCTTCTTTCGGTATCGAGGTCGCATTATCGCAACGAGCCGCAGAATTTTTACTCGCCATCGATTCAAGGCCTGTGAATTTCACCACCCCGATGTTTTCCTCGTGCATTTCGGTATACTGCAATACTCAGCAACGCACGGCTTCAAACAACAGAGGTTTCATCATAGCGTAATTTTCAATTATGCAGATAATTATAAAAAGGAGAGTATAATGAACGTCAAGTTGGAATGGGAGCCAAAAAAATAAGCGAGCATAAATTATAGTGCCTATTCTCTAAGAGCCTAAAATAAAATTTAATTTAAAGCTTTCTAATTTGTGAATTCATGATGCCTATTTATTAGTAACATTTTCTGAATTTGAATCGCGTAAGTTAGAAAAATAGAATACATATACACCCTGAGCAGTATGGGTATTTCAATATGAGATACACACCTTTTATTTAAATTATTTATAAGATTTTAAGTAGATATTTTCCTAACAATTGTGGGGTCTCCTCTTAAACATTTTTGGTACACTACAATTGGAAATATTTTTAATCTGAATTTCTTTTTCGGTGATAATTCAATGACGAGTTTCTTATGTGCAATGATAACCTGCCAACACTTCACGTAGAAAACCCATTATGAAAAACTCCCCCGATACTGGCTTCATATGCCCTTAAGAAATCACTAACCTAATTAACTACTAATTATTTTAATCTATATTTCAACTTTTTCAGCTTCGATTACTAATTTGGGGCACTGTATTTATTTCAGTCTCCCCGTGTTAATTGTCGGTTCCTTCCTTCTTTTGTAATCAATCTACTCGTCAATTATTACCACGCAAATATAAATTAATTATAACAGACCTTTGTTATACAATTTCATATAATCAATATATGGATGAATCCTTCATATACTTAAAAAATCATAGCTTAATTCATCTTGCCATTCTTCAGTTCGAACAGCAAGTTTACTAGTTTTCTAGCTTCCGATGTTCTCGCCCCATTTACCGCTGTTCCCTGGGGCGGTTTCCTGCCTTGCTTACTGTCTCAATCCCACCCTGCTCCTTCACCACGGCTTCAAATAGCCCAGAGCATTTCAGGAAGCAATACGCCGTGCTATACAAGGTATTCCCACACGTCCGGAAGCACTTGTGTCGTTTTTTTCATCCCGCAGGTCATTCGTCGTTTAAAATTTCGCATCTTCCATCGTTCCGGCTTCATCTCCGTATGACCTAAGCAAAGAGAGAGTGCGCACGGGCATCATGTTCGAGGAGCCTACGCACTAAAAATACAATAGCGCGGGCAAGGCCCTTTCTGGTGTACGTTTCGACGGTAGAGAATCGGTGGGCTGAGGTATCCATCTCTTCGGCCTTCGCGCGGATTACCTTTTCCTTTCACATGCGAGGCTTCACCGTCGGGGTAGAGTGAGGCACTTCCGTGGCAGCTGTCTCTTTTCTACCCCCGTGTGTGTTTGGCACAATGGATCGGGCTTCACACCCCACGACCTCCTCCCCGAAGGGAGACCCTCCGTCGACGGTGGTGATGATATCGGTGCCCAAGTTGCCTCGTCTGCTTCCCAAAAGGAATGGTTTTAGATGGGAAGGTTCTTTTCTCTTTTTAACTCGCGAGAATAGAACGTTTTAAAGGCCTCAGTGTTTTATGAACTATTTTCATCTTAGGGGGAGTCATTAGAGGTTTTTCAAGGGGTTGCGGCGATGACTCTTCTTGGATGTTGAGGGCCTGGTGGATGAGAGAAGGGCCGTGTTTAGGATCGAAAGAGATTCTTTTCTTGGGATGAAAATATCGACAGATGAGGGCCCGAAAAGAATGTCCATTAGTAGCGAAGCTGGCGACGTCTTCGGAGGAGCATTTGAGAAATCGAATAAAGGATATACGGCGAGTGATGTTTGTGATTAGTTCTAAATTAGAATTACTATTATAGCTAACAGATGCCATCACCTACAATGCGTTGTAAAAATTTAATGATTTACTAAAACCTTCTTCGTTCCCATTGGTTTTTCCTTGTTAAAACAATCGAAATATCCTTTATTACCATGGCTCCTAAGTAGATATTTCGCTATTTCAATACCTTGAGAATGATGCTCTATTTCTATCACAGTTGACCTAAAGGTTTAAAAAGTATGTAAATGTAAAAAACGCGAAAATTTCCTATTTATATGGAAAGAATAATTTTTTAATTAATCGCTATGTTAAAAAATAATGCATTTAATTGCATTTTAGACGAATTCTAGTAGTAATTGCCGATTAGAAGTTGCTAAGATAATGCATATTGCTTGGGAATTAATGCTAACTTTTGACTCTTGAAGTATTTGTAAAGATTTTTGTAAATAGGGTAAATGGTTGTGCTTGACAGAAGGAGGCCTTAAAATTGTAAATTTGCATTTAATATCTACTGTAAATATGTTGGCTGCACGTAAGGTATAAGTGTATGTAAATATTCTCTGATGCTTAAGAGTTAATGTTAAGGGGCTGCCACCAGACGTTCGTCAGACTGCAGTAATATTTAAATTTACATATCAACATTTCGTAAATTAGTCCTTCATTGTATCACATCACAAATATTGAAGTGTAGAGGGAACACCTGTGTTATTTTGCAGTCCAGACAAAAATTAATTATCAATAGTCTAAGAAAGAAAATAGGAAAGAAACAGCACAATCAACGCAAAAAGAGACGAGCTCCTGGGTATGAATCTTTGCAACTTGTTAGAGTATTTAAAATCACTCGAGGTTCAAATCAATTTTCTTAATTTCTCACCTAACACTTTTCGCAGAATGAAGCTTGACAAGCGGTGATCAAAATATTTACAGTAAAATAAGATAAATAGATCTATGGGTTTGAATTGTGCATGATCTTCTTAGAGGAATGAGCGTAATGAATTATCAGCTCGAGTATAAAAATTTTCCTGAGTTCAGCTAATTAGATTATAAATTAAGTTTCAAATACATAATCCGTTTCCAACGAAAATTGTCGATGAAATGTTTGGAATGTCCCCACGTAGTATTTACGATACCCTTGTAGTGAAGTTAATGAAAATGGCCTTTGATGCTCCATTTCCATTGCTTCGTCCACCACGATATCAGGTACGTTGCATAAGGAATGAAGGATAGTAGTTTAGCCTTATATGTAATACTATGAAACAAGAGTAATGTAGGTCAGACACCTTACATACGCGAATACGTTCCACCCTTGAGGAAAGTATGGGGATTGTGTCTAATTCTCTCGTAATTATCATAAATGTAAAGCACACTACAACGATTACTCTCCTGTGCAAGAATTTGACAAACTATTTTCGTTCTATGGCATGTTTCTTGATATTCTTCGCTGTAATATATTGGTTTACAAATATTTTAGATCTGCTCAATTTTTGGTGACATTGATTGTAGTAATCAATTGACTGTAGTCTCCTCCATGACCATATGATTTATAAAGTTAATTATTTTGATTTTACAGGATTTTGACTTTTCGCGTAATTTATTGCATTATTTTCATAAAATATGAGCTGATGTCATTAGTGGAGAGCCTGAAGATCACGCATGTCACGTTAAACTAAATTTGAGGTTTAAGAATCCCCATCAGGGGATTTGGGTATGAGAACAAATTCTGATTCATATCAGATACTAAAATTACAACGAAATCACAGCATGAAAAATTTATTTATTTTTTTAATTTTAGCCACTTCAATGGAGTCCTATTTTGAAACATTAGTTGTACTGGTCGCACATACTTGAATATTGTACTTTCCTTTTCCGAACTCCCGATACTCTGGTAGTATCGCGAGTTAGTTGATAAATACCAGATGAACACCAGTTAGTTGATAAATATTCCGGTACAGGCATTAATTTCCTGAGGTAAGTCCACATTCATTTATTCCATCATAAATACCCGTACACGTAAGAAAAACAAGCTCATGATTCTATTGAAGTATTCAGTCCTAGAACATGACTGAGTTATTTTTCACATTAATGGTCGAAATAAATCATTCCGGCATTCACCTGGTCACTGTTAGCTCTCTGAAGGCAGGAAAATTTCGGTCGCCCACAGCAAAGATCGATTCGTCTTGTTTGAAAGGATTATCTTATCAGCCTAAAGTATTGAAGATCCCTTTTAACAGGATGAAATTCGATTTTGGTGTTTCATAAAAATGGATTCCATCATAATTATAGAGGCAATATAGAAAAACTTAATGCTCTTATCATCAGCTGTGATTCTTTTCTTCCTCCCGTCAAGTACGGTTGCTTCGAGAATGTCCGCTACGGTTGTCAAGTAAGTAAATAAATAAAGTGTTAATTCCGGCAAAATTTAGAATAGGACTTCTTCTCTTCCATTCAATTTATAAATATAATTCAATTAATTTAACACGAGATGAGTTGAAAATGTTTTACGGATGTGAAAATTCTAGGAAAATGATTAAGAAAAAGTGTTCACGGCAGAAAAACACCGACAAAGAAGGGAGGTGTGAAAACGTGCATCGATATCACCGTTTTTATCTGACAGAATTGGGACGAAAGGAAGGTGATCGAATTTCCCATCCTTTATTCATTGCAAGAGGTCAATATTTAGAAACGTTAAATTACGTCGACGAGATAATTTTTTCGTGTGCAAATATACAAGAATAACAGAACGGTAAAGGTCAACAGGAAAGTCAGGGTTGCTAACGATTGGGGACTGAAAGATTGAGAAAGAAGAGATGCTAGTGATGACATTTGGTCAAAAGAAGAGACAGGATGTATTTTGAGGCATTCCTAATTGACTGACAGTCTTTGAAGGAAAAAGAGATACACAAAAATGATACAGGAAACCTAATACAAACCAAGGGTAAAAAGGTTAAGTATAAATATGACAAAGAAATCTGTTAAATTGTATCGAGTTTCACCTTTGATAAAATCATTAGCTCCTTTACATCATTTCCTCTTTTTTTTACATAAAAGAATCCATTTCTGAAATATTAAAATTAGTATAATAATAATATGAGCAATAATTGTGATATTGTGATTTGCTAGTTCATGATTAATCTTAATTTATTTATTTATTTTATTTATTATCAAATCGCTGCAATTTGGCCATTTGGTCAGGTGGCAGCGGTGAAGGGGGACCAATCTATATTACATTTAATTGCCTGGCATTCGCCCAAAGACGGGAGGAAAACCCCTCCAAAAACCTCCCGCAGGCAATGTCAATCACATACTATATATATAAAAATTATGAAATATTACATAAGATATACATTAAGAAAAAAAAGATATTGAAATTCTAAAAGTATAACAATGATACATATACACTGATTCATTAATCAATGCCTAATTCTACTACACATACATATACAATGTGCACACATAATTCTATATTAATGAATAAGAAAAAACCTTGAAAAAGTTAGTCTTAAATAAAGGACATTTTTAATTTATCTATTGGGAAGGTACACTTGCATGACCCACTGCCCGGGGCGCAAATACTTCTCGGGTTGGCCATGCTCGGATTACATTTTAAACCAATTCTGACCGATCCATTTTTCGTAATAACAGCGTAGTGCTTTTCTTTATAAATGTCTTTGTTTCTTTATTTTAGGGCAAGATTGAGACTTATAAGTCTCTTCTTACATCTAACCCTATGCCTTAATATATTAGAAAGGATTTTTAGAAAAACAAAAGCAAAGAAAGAGAATGTTTTTTGGGTTTACAAAAGACCTAAGTAATTTCTAAGGAAAAACTAAAACCCTGCAGGAAAACGCCCACGAGATGGGGGAGTGAAAAACCTGCGAAACCTGCTGATAATAGCGACTAGAATTTAAAAATGAAGGTAAAAAGGGGAAAATGGAGTAATTTTATAATATAGCCTGAAAGATAAAAGGTTTAAAAACAGAAAGCATATATGAAATGCATACAGGAGGCTGATCTTGAACAAAAATAAGCATGGATGCATGGTAAAAATAAATTAGAAACAAAAGAATAGGACAGAAATAAAATGGAATAATGACCAAAATAATGAAAAAATGATAAAGATACGATTTACATAAGTGTAGTAAATTATACCAGAGGTAACGTCATATTCTTAGACTAAAATGATAGAATTGAAACGTATAAACACGAAGTTACAAGAAATACGCGCTACCTTCGTGACCCAAAACCAGCATTAAGATAGTCAAAGAACTCGTAGCTCAAATTTTAAAAGCCTTCGGGACCGTTTATGACTCTTCCTTGAAACCTTTTTATTCCGCGGAGAGCAAACTTGAAAGTTGCATACACGATGGCAGCAATGACGACTTCAGGGGAAGAGTATGACGAAGTATTTCCACATTATTTCCCCTGTTTTCCGTCCCCGAAGTGAATTCTGGGTCATTTAATCCGTCATTTCGGCTGACTTTTGCGGTTAAGCATTTCCCTCCGCGAGACTCTGCAATTTTTCAGCGAAGGCTGGGCAAATAGGATGAGAAACCGAGGCACGCTCCTATTTAATTACTAGCGTGTGGGCTCTTTCATCTTTTTTACAGGCAGTCCCTTTGAAATGGGAGCTTCGCCCCAATCATCCTTAATGGCAGGCGTGGTTCCCTGCGCCGAAGATGGTTTTGGTAAACACGAAATTACAAGCTGAGGGAGACAAAACACGCGTGAGGCTGCTTAATTTCCGGTACGGAGATTAGCCAGATGATACGTTACGTGAGATGCCGATCTCAATAATAAAAATGAACAAAATAGATAGAATGGGAAACACGCAGTTGGCTCATGATTTCTATGGGCACACCATCATGGCCGAAGGCTATTCTACTGTTTTTACAGACTTTTGCCTTATTTGGACGCCAAATATATCTCTGGCCTTATACGGTTTAATGTCCGTTCAGGTATTTGCTGTTTTTTGCTGTCGGATTTACGAAAGTCATCTTCACCTTCGTGATCGGTTTCATTGAAAAGTGGAAGTGAAAGAGATTTCCTCCGATACCCACCTATATTATTCGCTCTCTGTGGAAAGTAAATTATCTGTGTTTCAATTTAAATTTAGAATATAAAGCCATTAACTTACAATTTCAGTCATTACCTTTACGATCAATCTCATTGCAGAGGAGATTGCTTTAATTGTAGAAAATCTCTGATTTTTGAGTTTGATTGCAATTACCAACAGCAAGCACTACAAAGATTTACTCTTAGTAATTATTAATTTCAGTATTGAATACTGCCCTCTTGATTATATAGTCAATGATCAACCAATAATTCATTAAAATTGTGGACTTGCACATGTAAAATTGCATATTTCGTAAATTCGTAAAACAACAAATCCTTCAAGTTTTTAACTGTACACTTTAATAGTTCCATTTGCCATCATAACTAGCTAAGCTACTGAGGTGGTTAGTTGTATGAAAGCAAGCAAAATATTACTGTTTACGTTCATAGCTTTCAGTTTTGTATTCTGAAACCAATGTTTCATTCTCCGGCGCTGTGATATTTTATGAGACAGCAATTGCGCGCGAATGAATTTCTCTTCAGAAGCAGAAATAAAACTTAATGAGCTGTTTAAGTTACAGGTTGTTCTCCTGCAAGATATTAAGTCAGCAAAATTCACTGCCGTATTTTCAAAGCAATTGCAATTACGCTCCCTCAGCCTCCCGTACTAATGATGTGAGTTTTCCATTTATTAATTCACATGCACGTAAAATTTTCAATATTTGACACTTTTTCGTTTTAATTGAGTGAACAGATAATATTTCGATTAATTTCCTCTATATACTCTGAAAACCAAAATCAAGCGTCTTTTGGTTGACTTCTTGAGAAGAAATCGTTGGCAGCTTTATCTGTGTGATAACGACGAAACTGCCAAGAAACCATGACGTAATCATTATTATTATGTGTTTTATGTCGGCAGAGAACTGGAAACGTGATGTACTGAGAAACCTTTCCTGCTTTACTTTTTCGAGGAATACGACATTAAAATAACCATCAAGGACATTAGTAGCAAAGACATACAAGGAGTTCGAATGGATTAAATATTTTATATACATCGCTGTGCGTTGAAACACTTCTTAAATGCATTAGCGATGGTCAACCATGTGGCATTTTCACGTAGATTATGATGTTCATCTTACAGTTCAACACAAATTGTTCTGGGGAGAAAGTCTACATTTTTGTAGCGAATATATCTTAATTTATTAATTTCATTTTATGCTTTGTCATTGAATTGATTGAAATCAGATTTTTCTCCTGAGGTTATGAATTAAACGCATAATAATTAATTAGCAGATGGAAAGCAAACACGATGCTGACATATAGACACGTCATCCTAATGAAGTCTTGGAAAATGTTTTCCGGACGCTTTTTGTAGTTCAAAGACGAAACTTATCGAACTTGAATCAACTTCGACGTGTTTGAAAATCCCCAATATGTACCGAAATAGAGACTATTGTAGAGGGATGTTATGCAAGTTATCTCGATTTATCTTTTTTTCCTTTTACTCGCTAATATTTTCCTTAAATATGATAGATGTTAGCGACTTCTCCAAAGTTTTACTGTCGATTATTTAATCTTTCAAAACGTCTTCCTCTTTTTACCTGATATTAATATGAGAATAATCAAAGTACAGGAGGAATGGAGGCTGTTACTCGGTTGATAGTTAACATATGCCCACCAAAATGGATTTAGATTTGAATAAATAAGCATAATGGAGTAGAAAATGGCTTGACCGCGATATATGTGGAAATACAAATTTTCCAGAAACGTAACATAAAATTACGAAAGCGAAGAAACAAAATTGATTTGAAATATGATCTCAGAGTACTCAACGTAATAAATCTCACTAATCTATTTTACACATGTGTTACACGTATGTTTTTCGTCGATTTTTCTTCCTCAGCATTCAAATAGAATTGAATTAGTCAGAAAACTGGAACAAAGAAGAGGAACCGCTAACCAGAAAGATCAGTCAATGAAGCTAAAAAGAAAAAAAAGTAGGAGAATATCTGGAGGGAAACTCTTATTATAGGAAGCAAATAAAGGATGCATGGATATAAAAGGCAAGAAGAGGAGAAGGATAATGGGTTTATGAGGGAAATTATAGGAGGGGCTGAGGAGAAAAAGAAATCACCTCGTCTAGTGAATTCAGATCAAGTCACCTTGACCCGCCTCAAGGTAAAATGCTAATGCTGATGAATACGTAAATGTAATCTGACTGAACACCGCCGCCAAATGATCTTTAAGTTCACATCCTATTGTTGTGGGATAAATCACCATCCTGCTTACCGTAATCTGCATTGATCTGCCGATCATCATATTTTAAGTGCGAAATTCAGATTGATGAAGTGATCTTGATAAAAATGATGCACCGGAAGATTTTTTATGGGAAGAATGAATTCCTCTCGTCAAGAAGTGGAAATTTTGGAATATCCTGAAAAATAACTGGAAACAAGAAGCAGTTTGCAATTCTTTGAAACGGTCGTCCTTTCAGCTTTCTCTGCTGTTATTGGAAACCGTCTACCACTCTCCATCTACTGGAATACGCTTTCACTTCCTGTTAATCAATGCATTTGGAGTTGGAATGGCGGAATAGGATCCATCTGCTCTTCTTATTCATAATATCATGCAAATCCTAGTAGTTAACCAAAAACTTTTTATTTTCATTACCTCAATTAGCGGAGAGAAAATTAGTGATGCTAAAATACGCCATTAAGCTTGGATTTTTCATATTATTTTCTGGTGCATTTTGGTAGTACCAATGAAATTCACGTTGTTATGCGGTAATAACGAAATGTCAAATATTCCGAACTTTGTATTCACTGAGATTTTGGATTGTAATTATTCTCGAAACCATAGTGAATGCCATCTTAACAGGAGGTAAAGATAAATTCGATGAAAAGAGAAAGAAACTATTTTTCTAATAAAATATTTTTTAGAAACTTTTAAAATTTTCCCTGCCGCAAGTTGCGACGATTGTGACAGTTTCATTTGAATGATCTTAAAAAGAACCCTGAGTTCACAGTAAGGCCAATTTTGGGGTAATTTTGTTTAAATATTTTTCATAGAAGATTTAGTTCTCAATATTTATGACATTATTCTAACGTGACTGTAGTTTGCGACGGATTGGCATTGAATCTGCACTAACAAAATTTTTAGAAAAATAGCATAAAAATATCATTAATTAGATATTAGAGCCATTATTATGCCTTTTGTACAAGACTTTTAGTATATTCACAAAGTATAAAGCACTTTATTTCACATCCAATAGAAGAGTCCAATCTATCTATATAAATAGAATCCTTTTTGTCTTTCTCATGAGCGTTTGAATTCTCGGAAAACTTCAAAAAAAATATTGTGTAACATTAACGAAAAAAAACAAGAAATTCCTCATATCTGCTCTGAAAACTGTCTAAGATTTTAGATACCTCATTTATTATGAATGTTGTTTATATTGATAAATATTTTTGTTGTTTGGGATAAGAAAGGTGACAAAATGATACACCCGATAGCATACGGTGAAGAACAGGCATAGGTGAGTCACTTTGATTACTGACGTCAGTGCTTCGAAAGGGAAGTCATAAATGAATGAAGTGCATCGGCGGATAGAAGAAACAGTTAAAGAAACATAGACGAGGAAGAGAGATTCCGGTATACCTTGAGAGAGTCATTCTGAACAGACTGTTAAAACCCTAAGGGTGAAATGTGAGAGCGTGGGTGTGAAAATAAGAAAGGAGAATGCCATAAGAGTGAAGGTCTTCGATGTGTGGATTTGGCGTGGGATGTAGTTAGTTGGGCTGATACGAAAACAACTAAAAAGGTATTAGGGAACGAAGGAGAGGAAGGGATCCTGATTGAGGAAAAGAAAGAAACGGAGGAAATGGGTGGGTCAGATATTGAAGTGCTGTCGAAAAAGGCGGTAGAGACAAGAGAATGACAAGAGAAAAACGAAGACAATAGATCTAGGATGAAATGAAAGGGAGGAGTTAGTCGACAGAGGATGAAGGGGACTAGGTAATTAAATTTGGGGAAATCTAATGAAAGTCCTTGATTTAGTACATTATAACTCTTTTGTTTACCTTAGTAGAAAGGAAAAGTTAATTAATTTTATCACCTTTATTTATTTATTTACTTATTTATTTATAGATCCTCCAACAGCCATGACTGGCAACTTATATTGGATAGAATAAACTGCGGTATAATAAAATGAAACAACTTACATTGGCAAAACTGGTTACTGCTGATTAATTCTTTAACTTCCTTTGTTTCATATTCATTTTATTTTTTTTTAACTGACCTATGTTATAACCTAATTATTCATATTTATAATATTATTTTTCTGTTTATTTATATGCAAAAATATTTCTACCGGTTTGATCTGAATGAAAGTTTATGTGCATCATTTGTTTGCTTTTCAGATCTGTCTTAACTTGCTTTCTCTTTAAAATTTAATTTTCTCACACACCTTTTCTTGCGAGTGTTTCCTGCTGTGATGCACGATTTTGAGTTTCTTCTTAAGTGCAAAGTTAGGTTTCTATACCCCTAAAGTAATTCTCTTCTGTGCACGTTTTTTGAGCTCCTCTTTTCCACATTTACAAGACTAAAGGTTAGATGCCATAAGACTTGTTAGTCTAGATCTGGTCCTTACAAATTTACTTTATTATAATTTTATTATGAGCTGGCTAAAGTAATTGAACTCAGGTAAATTTGTTCAAAAAGATCTGTCATATTTTTTTACATTTATCTTAAGATATCAAGTTATCAAATATTCAAAAAACATAATCCATGAACCTCGTCCCTAAATTCTTGCTTCGTTTCCAAATAATTTCAAATCATACTGCAAAGCTAGAGACTGGATCTCAATGAAAGGAATATCTCAGGGGCATATGTCATTATGTCAATATGTTTATAACTGCTACCCATTTTCTTTCCCTATGCTTCTAATTACTTCCTAGTAACCACGAAGAAGTTAATGATTGCCAGTATTATTACTTCCTGGGATTTCTATAGAGCTCCCATAAGGACAAGTTTTTTAAAACACATTAACTCACCTTAGAGGATGCAAGCTCATGTCGTATAGTTACACCATATTCAGATAGCTATAAACCACAATAATTTTGAATAAAACTGGGGATAATGGGGGGACCAAATATCCCTTTCTTGGCAATTTTATGTTCGTTAGTTCATATAATGTGAGCACCGATTTAGTAAATTATTTTGACCCCTTTCTCTTTTTTATAGTTCTTCCTTGAAATAGGGGCAAGATGAAAATTTTACCCGGTCCTTACATTCAAGGCACGACACTCGCAGTCAAAGTACAATTCCTAAATTATGCTTTCAAAGAATTAGTTCCTGCATATATACTCCTAACTCTTTTGGAGCCTCGTTGCTTTTTAAAATTCGTCCCTCAACGTTATACATTTTCACGTCTTTGGTCTTCGCCCGCTCCTCCCACATTCGTCATTTATCTTCATTAATATTAATATCATTACCCTGGACGTTTCCCGCCTCATCCTGCGAGAACTACATCTATAATCCCTCATTTCATTAACTGCATTCAAGGCGAATATTTTTTCTTTCTTCGGGAGCTTTCTCTTTTTTCCTCGAGAAATTTTTTCTATCGTTCATCTCCGCGGCCATTTTGCATAAATAACGGAGATACGTCCATCCGATCTGAGAAATGGAGCAGGTGTACTACGTGAGAGCCGATTCAGTTAGCTTTAACCTATATTTGGCCTTTGAAAAACACAATCGAGGGGGACGGCAATAAACATTATCGTGCGTGGGAAGTGAACTCGTATCTCGTGCCAGACTTCGCTTTCGGTTTTCTCATCCACGCCCCCTTCGAATCGTTCCCCTCATTCATCTGCCCACCTTCCTATCTGTCCACTCCTTCCCAACGTGTTTTTTCTCACCGCGCTGCAAAAGTAATCACTTTTACGGGACACGAATAGGCCAATCACACGATTCTCTCGGCTATAACCACCGCCTGTGTCGTTTAGTCATACGTTCATTTAAAAGCATTTTGTCAGGATTTTACAGCTGTTCCTACCCCTGGATTTACGATCCCGGGCTAGAGGGGATTCAATCGGAAATGTTCTGTAGAATATATTTATATTAAACCAAAAATTGGGGGCTCCCTTATAGCCATGTTCAACGCGTTCGACCACGGTGAAAGCGGTCCCAGATTCAATTCCAGGTGGGAACCTACCTGCAAAATGACATCAGCTGTCGAAGCACTTATTAACAATACTACTATTAGAACCAATAATAGGGCCATGCTTTAAAAGGGAGATTACAAAGTTTACCCTTCCTTACCTTTTTTATAGTCATTAATCATACACCAATTTCTTTCAACAGTGGCATTTTTCTATTACAGCTATCTTCATTAAGTAATTGTCAATTTTCATTTCGCATTACGCACTTTTATATACTAGAGAATGGATATGAGGATAACGAGCCCGAATGATACACTTAGTTAGCTTTATAATTTATAACAAAGTAGTCATATGTCCAATTCCTAAGAAAACGTATGCTAATGGTTACTCGTGATTAATTCAACAATACTCAAATATTTCTCAGTAGAAATTAGGTACTTCAAAGTATCGGAGGAGTGGAAAAGGTACAAATGATCAAAAGAGAGACCAATTGGATTGGTCACCATCGGAAAAATGCATTACCGAAGAGGTGATTCAGGAAAGGAGGTTGGGTAGGACAGAAATGGATAGGAAATTTTTTTGTAGTTTTTTAGATGAACTTTTCGGATGAGCGTTTAAAGAAGAGAGCAATCAGGATCTGAAATTGGATGCAGAAAAAGGGTTGAATGAAGAGAACGGTAAAGCGTTATTGAGGTCCCGTGGAAAGAAGAGAGCACCAATGATGACTGTGGGCATTTTTTTACAATTCGTTGCATGAAATGGGGGTTTTCTACCATTTTTTCCGGCGAGCCATTGTATTTAATATTCTTAACTTTACCCCCATGGCATATTATATCACCACTGGTTTCGTCTATTCGCTTTACAATATAATATAAACTCCCGATTATCCGTGGGCGGATTACCCGTTCATCATTTTTTAGTCTTCGTCGATCATTTCCTCAATCCTTTTTGGAGAAATGCAATTACGTAAGACTATATCTATAGAGCAGTGGAAATACGATTAAAATGATATTATCGCTGCTAAAAAGATCCGCGATCGGTTGAAGAAAACTCTGAATGAGTCTATGAAACAATCAGAAACAACAATCAATGTACGCTGATAATGATAAATAGCTGATTTACGTTAATTATGAACAGTATAAGATATAAAAGGTTAAATTTTAGATTATTCGTGTAATATTATTAATCGTGCATCCTCTCTCCATCCCCGGATAACAGAGAGAGAGAGAAAATATATTAAAATGTTTACTTCCTAATTCAGCTAAGTAACCTATAGTCGTTGTGAGCTTCAAGCACCTTTTCTCAAATTTTCAATAACACATCTCATAACACAGGTATGGTTTAAGTACAAACTTTCCCTTCCCAACACTATATCTTTAATGAGGATCAAAAGAAGCATGTGCAGCGCACTCGGAGTTTTACTCTCAGAAAGGACGTGTATAGAAATCCATGAGAGTTACAGATGGTTTTGGATCGGATCCAAATTGATTAATATTTAATTACCCGGAGCCATCATTCCATGAATTCAGAAAACAATCGATGCAAATGTGACGACAAGTAGTAACCATTCCTCCTCCCACCGATTTCCCTAGTGAGGCGGTCGCTCTGCATCTCCGTCGGGAAGGCCACGTCCCACTGCCTCCTCTTGACCATAATAGGAGTTGCCGGAGCGACCTCCCCTCCCAACCAAGGTCCCACTTGAGACCCACGCGACTCCCACCGCCCACCCAGCGCTGGTCACGATGTCACTCCGGAGTGTGGGCGAGGATGATGCCACTACCCTTTTAAAAGGCGCTTTAAACCGAGTGGAGTTCAATCCAAGTGGTTGTTGCTACCGAGTGAGCATGGACTGCATTGAGAAGAAGCACTACTGGAAAACATTTCACTACGTACCCTCCAAAGATAATAGCTAGCAAATGGGAAAGTGTATTTGCCTATGCATTGGAGCTCACTAAAAACGAGGACTATTAGTAATATGACGATAATTATTTAAATACGATTCAAACATAATTTGAAAATATTAGTTATGTATTATTTATTTGTAAAGTTTCTTCTTTACAAATTGTATTGTTTTGTAGTCGATTGTAAAGGCCTTGTGCCGTTTATGGATTTATATAAATGAATATAAGTATATTAATATGAATATAATACTGATATAATATTATATTGCTATCATATAATAATAATATATTTTATATAAATTAATATGATATATTGTTAAAATAATATTATATTAACATGAATATATTGCTAATATTTTATCTATATTAGTATGAATAGGAACGCGCTAAAAGCTAGTCCGGGACGATGGGTGGAGTTCTCCTTCCAGCGAGTAAGTCTAATTATTTGTTTCATGTTTTGCACTATTCGGTGGCAAAAAACGTTAAGGAATATTTCTTCGGATTTCCGTTTTGTCATATTTTCACGATATTGTGCTACATTTATCTCCGAATATAGCTCTGTAGAATATATTCATGGAAGAGTTGTTATGAAAATAAGGTACATGATGGTAGAAATGTATTATTAATTTTTATGAAATAAACTATTTTAATATTCTTGATATATGACGATTAAATCCAGATCTAAGGTGGAACGCTACAAATGACGGTAAAAACGAATCGCATTGTTGCCATTTGATGCCATGAATTTCTTTATGGCACTGAGGATTCTCCGTTCGATTTTAGAAATTTTTAAGGGCGATATGTAGGATGGTCTTTGAAGGAATTGATATTCTGCTTTATTTCTATTCATTGAGAGGCTATTTGAATGTATAACATAAATTTTCTTCCACAAAGATCATTAATATTTATGATGCTTTATGGCTGAAGAACTAACTGGGTTAGAGAGAAGCTAGAGCATACGATGAGTTCTTATTAAATTTTTAAATGAAGAAAAGACTCAATAATGAACTGAAATGCCCTTACTAAGAAATGATTTCATGGCCTCAGAATTTAAGGGAAATTGCAATTTAATTTTTTTTAACTCACTGCATATCTCTTAGATCACGGATTTCCAAGATGAAATGCCTTCCTGTCAGGATGTTTCCAGATCCATCGTTTTGGATCATTGAATTTTTAATCCATTCCCCTCTTAAGATTTTCCTGACCTTTAGAACTAGATTTTCTAGTTTATCAACGTTGTATTTTGGCGCAACGGAATTCGACAAGCGGATATGCCAATTAAAAGTATGAATTAGGATTTTATGCCCGGCTTCTTGAGTTTTAGCCATCGTCTTATTGATCTTCAAGTATTTCATTTCAGCTATAATCTCCTTTTACTGGGATTTTTAATCCTCAAAATTGACTTGCAGCTTCCGAATCGCCTTATTCAGTTCATTCGGTTTTCAGCTAATCTCCTCGTTCAGAGGCAGTCTGAATCATCCGGCAGTTGATTGATGAATTGATAAAAGATGAAGGTATGTTGAATCATCATAACGGCATAAATATCAAATCCTTGGTAACCGAAAGATGTACCCAAGAAATTCACGAAAATAAATTAATATTATGTTTATTGTGCTCTGGGGAACACCCATAATAGCAAAAAAATACCACGTCAGTTAACTCAAATTTAATTATTACTGAAAAGTTAAAAGAACAATATTTTTACGCATGTAAAGCATACATTCGTTTGCGGATTTATCGGTGACATATTTTATCTCTGGTCATAGAGACCTTCATATAGTAATTCTGCAGCGCTCCAGTTTCCTTCTTTCGATTTCGAAGTCTCTTTTGCTCTATAATTAGTGGGCGTTATTTAATGGCAATTCGCTCACGACCCGAAATATATCAAATCCTGACGACACTAATCGATTTAAATGCCACCGAGATCGTATTAATCCATCGTATGGCATTGATGACGCAGACTGTGCCTAAAAAGGGTATGAAAGTGGTAATATCCGTAATTTCTGCGAAATATCTCGACATTCATTACGCCATAAATGTAGATATATCTACATCTTGGTGGCCTTATTTAAGGATTTAATTTACCTAGAATATATGTATAGAATAAAATTTTCGATTACGTCTACGTATATCAAAGGGCAGTGAAACAATTTTACGACAGGATGTTTCCTTAGCGGGATGAGAATTATCTGCTGTTGACACCAATCATGTGGGCATTTTTGGAGGATTACATAGGTCCATTAAATGCTTTATGGACCAGTTACATTTATACCACTTTGTCATCTCCTTCCACGGACGGACGGTTTTTACTCCTTTATCCCGCTAATTCACCGTTATATCATTATTTAAGGGTCGTCTCGCCGGAACCCGCCAAGGTCAATCGTTGGCGGCCAGCACCCTTCCTTCTACGTCAGATACACAAGTGTAAGAAGAAAGAAACAGATGTACTTAGAGGAAATGGGTCAAAAAAGTGGTCTGGATTACTCCTAATTATGATTACATTACCTCCAACTGCGTGATATCCGTGAACCGGAACGTTCTCCCAAGAGGTTTGATTCATGCAATGCGTGCGGTTTTAGTTCTGAGTTTGAATTTCATTTGCTTTTTGAAACTGAGCATGAAGAACATCCTATGGATGAGACCCACAATATCGGCATTCTTTAAAAATGCTACATACCGTCACTGGTAGGAGTAGCAAACTTAGTAAAGATTAGGGATGAAATGAATGTATATAATTAGGTATTTTTAATCAAATGAATTGGAAACAGTGGAGCTATAATTTATTTCTTCGCATACTATAGTTGTAGGCTGATGCACATATAAAATGGGTTTATATTAAATGATCGGATTATTACTTAATTTTAAGAAAAAATTTTTCGCGATACTGTGTTACGTAGCATTTTTGAGATCCTCATGCAGTTAGCTGCGTAATAGCATGATTTATCTATAAATTCACTTTTCGCTTTCACTTCTTTATAGTAAAAACTTGTTATCGTTCACTTTTCTTTTCTGATACATTCATTCGAATCAATTTTTAGGAAATTTTTCCAGTTTTCGTCGATAACTATTCGTTCTGCTAGTTTTATGCACTGCGATGGGTATTTAACCATCTACTATATTTATTTTCTTCGTTCCACCAAAAACACGCAAAACTGACAAATAGAAAAATAGAATCAAACTTGATCGTGCCACTATCCTGGTGATTTAAACGATGAAATATCAAATATCTAATGAGATTATGAACAAAATCAGACGTAAGCCCCAAGATGATCTTGATTGGTCCACTGATTGAGACAATATGGAATATGCTACCTGAGCACTTACTGTGATAAAAAGAACGTTTTTTTCATCAGTTTCTGGCTAATGGAAGAGATATGTTTATAATATCGTCATATCGGTATAAATTCGATTCTGTTAGCCGCTACTTTACTCTCTCAATAGCTTTGTGAAGGTTTGCCTGACCTCTGGGTATTTTCCTGTTGTGGAATATTGTTCCTAAGTTTCACATTGATATTTTAAATTCACAACTACATTTATCGTATTCCCTATCAATTCCAAATCACCTTTTATACTTATTTGGTACTTATTAATATGATTTCTTTGATCTGGGTTAAGTGAGAGACATTATGGTCTGCATTTCGCCCAAAATAAATACGTCATTTATTTATTTACTGTAAAACTAAATGCATTAAAGTAGAAATGGAAATAAAGTTTAAAGAAAATCCACTCATTTTGACAAATATTTAGCGAAACTTACGAAAGAAAAGCTCAAGAACAACAAGTAAACTTTTTTAATTTTTGGAAGACATATTAGGATTACCATTATTTATGTGAGAATTTCCTTCCGGCTTCTTTAAAGAATATTTTAATTGGATTTCCTACTTGAATCGATATTTTCCGCTGAACGGAATGTCATTCAATATTTTGGAAAGAATGCTCATTAAGGGAGCGTGTCTAATTTCCATTTTATATACTTATGAAGCGCTCTTTCAGAGGGTAATAATAAGCCAAAGACCCTTACCCGTTCAGTCGTAAAGAAAACATTTTAATCCTAACAGCAGAGGAATTAATGGCAATTAAAAAGGAGCTTGGGTGGAACCAATTTTCGTGGAAATCGAGAGGCGATAATTAGAGTGAAATCTCGATTATCCGGGCTAATGATGGGGAGAGGACGTTCGACTAATCAGAAATCATGGATGATCAATAATTTCAATTTTAATTCTCACAATGTTAAAAATTTACGTAAATAAAAAGCCTATTATTTGCACATAGCACACATTGTGCGCTATTTTCGATCTTTTCATGGACTCATTAAAAATTATTAAAATAATAATAAAATAAAAGTCATTAAAAGCCCGACAGAGGATCTTTTTAGCAGTGATAAAATTAACGTAATAGTATTCCCCTTGCTCTATGTCTCACGTAGATCCTGCTTGTATTAGAACGCGAAAATAATCGCTTTTTTTAAGAATAGATGACAAAAAGTACAGTAATACGCAAGGATAATCCGAAAAGTGAATAATCAGTATATAGTACTGTACATAAGAAAGATAAATTAAAAATTGCTATTGATTAATCTAAATTAAATAATCGGATTCACAATTTTATAATCCATAAAACATCACTCATATTTATAATTTACGACATTACCTGACCGATTCAAAGCTAGTGAATTAGGAATAGCCCTACAACTCCCTTTGGATCTTATAATAATTCTAATTCTATCAGAGTGCTTTCTTTATGTTAATATCATCCTTTTTGTCCGTATTCTTTCTGTGTAATAGTACTTTTCGCTAAAAACCTACGCTAGACAAATTAAGACGTACAAGTCATCTGTCATACATGCGATAATTTAGTTAATTTTAATGAGACGTCTCACTGCTATCACAGTTAGGAATCAATATTATTTTACAAAGCGAGTTGAATCGACAGATTTAAAAATATTAAACTATAAATTATTTCTTAATATAATAATTTGTGGTTTAGTCTAAATAAATATGTTGATTAAACTCGCTTTTTATAATAGAGTACTGCCAGGTGAATGGCAACATCGCTTTTATTATTATTCTACTTGCGTTAGTTAACCTGCATGTGCTATATAGAATATATATTTCGATAGAAATCACAGCTAAATGAAAATTCGCTGTTAGGTGCATGATAGGTTAATTCCTATCCAAAAACCACCGTTTTCTACGGAAATACCAATTATGTGATTAAGGGCCATTGAAATAAATATAGGATTGTGCGAAATATGCGAGCTGCTTGAAGATCAAATCGTTAGAAATAAGCCTCTGCAGTTCACACGTCGGAGATCGCATCTTCCCTTTGTTATGCTCCTTTCTCCCCACGTCTCGAAGAAACATCGTCACTTTTCACGGAGAGAAAGCTTCTCATTCACATTTCGTGAGAATTGAAGAAAAGTAAGGAATATTCCCGCTGCCGCTGAAACTTTGTGCGTCAGAGTTTCTTGAACCACTTCAAAGACATGAAATTAGAGTAGAAGTAATCGCAAAAGTGGAACAGGTAAATGAGGAAGCTGGCTGTCACGCCATAGCACGTAGGAATACGAGTAAGAAGACTGTGGACGACCAATAACTTTAGTTTGGCAATATAATATTTCTGTGAACTGAGGCGAGTGCTCGTCCATCAGACCGCACGGATTCTCGTTTCAAGAAAGAGCTCATGCAGACATCTTCTGCTTCTCTCGAACCATAGCCATCCGAAGAGAGTTTTATACGATGAGAAAGGAAAATTAAAATGTTCATGCTGCCGAATAATATTGTAATATTTGGTGAGTTTGTGGAGTTTTTTCTTATCCTTCTTCGTGAGTCTGTTAAATTAATATATAAATTATTCCTATTTTCTATTAATTTAAGTTACCTTTTCTTATTATTTACCAATTATTATTACTAATTAGCTCAATTTTGGACTGAAGATGAGTTAAATGGAAGAGGGAACTTTAAAGTCTTTGTCCCGCCCAAAATAAAGAAGTGATTTATCTATTTATCTACCTTAATAACTATCATAGCAATTTATAGTAATTAATAATACTAGTCATTAGGGCCGCCCCTTGGGGTATTGAGACCGGGACTAACATGGCTTCTACTTAATTAAACATTTTAAAATGTTAAATTTTGAAAATGCTCCAAATTTTTCAAAAGATATTTTTTTGGCATTCTAGAGATAATTATTAAGATGATGCTAATATTAGAATTCTGACTGTTATCACTTTAATTTTATAACAAAGGATGTATGCTGATTGATAGAGAAAAATGTACTCTAATAATGGAAAATTTTATTCGAAATTGATTTTTTTAATTTTACCCGAAAACCTCCTAATACGCATTACTTCTAAGATTGCTTAAAATTTTTCGTTAACAATGAAATATCACTTATAGAGAAAACTTTTAACCGCTTGCTATTCACCTATAAAGGGAGCATCTCCTCACTGATTTATGAATGATTATGAATGAAAAGATCAATCTAATATGCTGATAACATCATAATACGTACTTTTGTGACTATAATAGAGTATTTTATCGATATTTCTACGATAAAATTTTATTTTCAAGTCATTCAGGCGTTCTTTGTTCTTTCTGAAAGTCTAGTTTAGAATCCGTGAGTTGAAATCGAAGTGTTCTTCGTCCACATGGCCAAGAGGATGTTTGCCGACATTTGTTTTGGTTGTCTTTTCTGACATGAATTTTTCCTTTTCAGATAACTCAATTAAATCGCTTTCATGAGGATATGAAAATAATTATTTGCCTGATATAACCATAAGTATGATTAACTTTCAGCACATAATCTTAGCTGCCCATTTTATCTTTTGCCTTCCCCTGGTGAAGAAATTTTTTAGTTATTACAGAATGTCATCATATCCCTTGTCCCAACGGATGTAATGTTACTTATTTATATCTAACCCTCGTAGTTAGTCATCAGGATCCGACTGTAGACTTACATTTTTATTTCTTAAGTTATTTCCTCGATGTGCTCTCTAATCTGATTTTCCTTCCGGTGATCTTGGTTTCCAGTAAACAAAAGATAAAAAGAGCGGCAGAGGTAAATGCCGCACATCCATTAATTTGATCTCTTTTTGATTTATTTATCGGTAGAAACTGGATATCGCGTGACTAATAAATCTTTCAAGCTAATCTAAGCAGAATTAGAGGAGATATTTTAGCATTATTAAAGCACAAGATGAGATAGCCCCTTTCATCGGTTGTTTCAAAGAGGGCATACCGCTCCCCCTTGGAGACGCCGCTGGCAGGAAGCTTCCAGGGGCTTCTTAATAAAGAAAAAACTCATGCTCAATAATTTCCTCATTTGTCCTCGTCTGTCTCAGGAGCGTCGTTGACCGCATTCTCATATCACCATATGGATTCCTGCCCTTATTTTGATGCACACAGTCGACCCTCGGTTAACTGTCAACGATTGTCAATCAAGTATCAACGTTTGTATGCATCTCACATTGCCGCTGCGCGGGGATGTGGTTAATACAGGGAGCTTTAACAAAATGAAAAATTTAGCGATTATCAATCGAAGTTATTAATTTATTTCGCGATTATGTTCGCTTATGACGATGGAGTAACGTAAGGTATCCACGGAGGATACTGAATGGTCGTTACCATAGAGTAAGAATATATACTTGCTCTATGGTCTTACCAAAGGTGGAAGATACTGCAGAAATGGGGCGCTGGCGATATCCATCCGGTCAGTCGTTTTTCCTTAATTATGGTAAAATTGAGAAGCCTGTCCTTCGTATAACGCCATAACAACTGGTAAAGAAGCACTAACTTTGTAAGTTCCACAACAGTTTTTTAATGCGACATGTTTCATCAGGTCACCTGATGATGACTGCCTATGGCCGAAGTATGTCGTATTAAAAAAAACAATTGTGGAACTTAAAAAGTTAGTGCTTCTTTACCAGTTGTCATGGTAAAATTAGTTAAAAAATCGTGACATTATTTTTTCGCGAGTAGATCGATATAAATTATTTCAGCGATGTAAATGAATATGAGAGAGATAAAATTTTTATTTAGACTTTTAGGAGAAGGAAAATTCTCAAGAACTACATAAGAGTGCATAAGGCGGCTGCGAGAAATAGGAGGGCTGTATATCGCGATTCCACTGCTATCTCCTTTTCACCAAGTTTAACTTTTTGTCGTTTTTTAAGGATGAACTTACGAAGTTCAACGAGTGGCGTGATGAGTGACCAAGAGTCACGGAGAAGTCTTTGACTAAGGTTCACCCTTCTTTCTCATGATTAACGACCTGACTAGTGTGAGATACACGCGGAAACATATATAGCAGATCCATATATCCTGCCTCATATCCAAGAAGTAAAATTTCGTATCTCAAGCTTTTGATTATTTTCGAAAATGCTACAATATTTTTGCATTGAAAATCGTCCCATTGGATAAGAGATCCTAAATAGCTCTTATTTACTATGATTTTAAACTTTCGAGTGAACAACTGATTTCTTAAAAATTAAAAAAAATTGAAAAATGCTCCTCCTAAATACATGAATATTTTTTATTCTCCTCTTAATTTTATCGAATTCAACGTATTGTTACCGTATCTATTGCAGGAAAAAGGGGAGTAATAAATTTATTTATACCTCATAGAGACCGAAACTGACAAAAACCGCCTTTACATGGACCAAAAATATCTCCACCATTCTTGCTGACGACAGGAAGAGAGGAGAGAAAAGGAATGAAAACTGAAGCGTTAGAAATAGATCTTCCTATCTATGGCTGTTTCCAGAAGCCTTTTTAGCCCGTTGTCCTTTCATTCGCGTCGCTGTTTACGGATAACCAATGAGAAATCCCATCTTAATCTATTTATCTCCATGGATAAAGCGTGTTTACTCAGCCATTAATCGCATTAGTATATAATCCGGATGGATCATAAGCGCCGCCTTGGCACGATGGGACTTACAGTCACGTGGTCCGCGGAGATGACACACCCACTTATGGAAAGGATCGCATCCCGGCAAGGGCCGTGACCGGAGGGGCTTTGGTGCACGTCTTCGCACCGGAAATATTCCAAACACCCGTGCACAATGCGGGTGCGCCCACGAAACATGCACTCGTACAATTCTCCTCCCCCTGTGTGATCCGGTTTTAAAGTCCCTGGAGGTGGTTTTTAAATGCCATCCTATTTTATCTGCTGTCATTCTTACGTCGCATTAAAGGGGTGAACTATACACAGAGCGATAAACTGTCCACAAAAAAAACTGGAAATAGTCTACTAACATAAAACTACTCATATTTACGGTGCATTAAAGGGGTAAAGTATATCAGAAACTGTAAATTGACTTAAAAAATACCCGAAATAGTTTTAACGTAAAACTATTGAGATAATATTAAAATTAAAATATTAATTTAATGAACTAAATTAAAGCTAAATTTCTCTCCTTGATGTATTCTAAAGCTGCATCATCTCTTAAGGTAAGCAAATTAGAAAATTCAATTTCAAGATCATTGATTACAATTGAAAATACTGATGCCATTCTCTATGAAAGTGAGTATGTGGATGCTCAATTTAATTTGCGGTTTACGAAATTACCAAAGACTTTATTAAGTCGAAAACGAAAGAAAACAATTTCTGAAATGCTTCGTTCTATTTTCTTCCATTATCCAAAATGAGGAAAATCTAAACAAGCGAAGAGTATTTGCTATGATGCTTTTAAAGATTTATGGTTATACGCCTATTGCTGAAACAGTTATACTAAACAATTAATAGAAATTAAAAGCACCTGAGAGAAAGAGAAAAACAAATTGAGTAATTAGGGCATTCAAAGAGTTTCCGGTAATATACGAGTATATGGAAACAATTTAGGTATAAATCGCTATATAAATATTGCTACTCTTCATTGAGTGAGCGTATTCTTAGTTGTTTTCAAACAAACATAATGCTCGCGTGAAATGTCCAAATTTTTCATTGCTAGATTTAGCCCAGGGTGTAAATATTACTAATGCCGGTCCTAGGTATAGGCTACCATCCCTTGGGATTAGCTAGTTGGGTTGGTAGCAACACACGAATCGAAAGAACAAGAGCATGGGCGGTAGGGTGGATGCCTCGAATTTTCTTCCAACGCCTCTCCAACCATTGCTTTTTCTCTCGTAATGGTCATGAGAATGGTCACCAGTGGGTCCTTAAAATGTTTTCCTTGTGACATTCGCTGTTGTTTTGGCCCCTCCTCACTTTCTCCCATCCGGTTGCTTGACCAGGGCTTTGAAGAACATTATGCAGGGTCGGTAAACTCCAGTGCAGCGAAAAGCCTTTGGAAGGGCAGGTATAGAAAGTTAGGGAAGTTTCCCAAATTTGATCAAGGATCACTCCGCGCGGACCACCGACAAGATGTTTCTTTGCCATTTACTCCACGGTTTTATTTTTATGCACTTAAAGAGTGGAAAGTGCAACGACCACTTAACGAGCGTCGAAACCAAACCCTCTCTCTGAAAAAGTATGAAATTTCGGCGTTGACCGAAGCATTCAAAATAGTTGAAAGTCATTTTCGGGAAAAGAACGAATTTGCTGGTCCATTGGCGAAGCAGTGAGACAAGGATTACTGAAGTTTCCCACGTCTTCGGCATATTCAGGTTTCCTCATTTTTCTGCGTTAAAGCTTATTATTATATTATAAAATTTTAGTAATATATAGTGTTTTAAATAGTATTATTAGTTGGTAAAATCACATCATAAAATATTATATAATTTCATTTAAACATCAATATTTCTCATATATCAATATAGGCTCACTCGGTAGGAATGGAGCGAAAAATTTAAACGTTTTATTCGAATTATTCTATTGTCTTCATTCAATTGTTCCCACCTCTAATGTATATGTTTAAGTCGCGGTGGTTTTTTTATTGTATTTGAGACGTGATAATGTCCAAAAGCGGGCGAAACCGGTAGTCTTTTGGAAATAAATATACTCGTGCAAAATTAACTGTCATAAGCAACCATCTCTGCAACACCAATCGAAGCGGTCACATCTCCGTGATAGGAATCCATCGCAAATGAATTACGATGCCACTTCGCTGATTTTACGAAACATTTTCTGTTATAAATCCTTCCACAGTTATATGAAATTATGGTCTATTATCAAAGACGAATATAATTTTTGACAGTTGCTGGTTCATAAAGAATTATTCCGTAGAAAAAGAGCATCCATATTTAACTTTTCGGCAAATTTGGTGTCGCCACGTACTAGATTTCGATATTCGCAGGATTTCGGAGTCTTCCTCTTTCTATCGGACATGGTTCCTCAGTTCGCGTAAATGTTTTAGCGTTCCCGATTCCGCCCCTTCCAATACTTGGGCGGTGAAGGAGAAAGAAGACGCCAACAGCCGTTTAACGCCACTGCCCACAATTCTCAAAAACCAACCCTTTCTCCCTAAGAAACTCTTCTTTCCATTCTGCAGACCGCCGTTGAAGGTTACCGCTGCCCTTGGGGCCTCCTCTCTCTCCCTCGATCACTTTATTTCTCACGAATTCCATCGGATCGCTCATTTTTTCGCTCCCTCGGCCGTGGAAAAACTCGGAAGGAATTGCTCTACTTCGTGCACATTTTCTCCCCATTTTTGCCGCGCGTGACGAGTATGCGGCTACGGCAAACCATTGACTCCTAAATGGAGGAAAGAGCGCCCTCCTCAGTGGCACGGATGATTACAAAGAGAGGTTTCCGTTTTGAATCGAAGAATGCACTGCGATGGAATCGGTGAGATGATTTACTTCGGGGTATAAGTCAGAGTTCGAGAGGCCTTCCTTACCTTTCGCAAGGGTTTATTCCTCTCACACTCGAAACCAGGAAGATTTTCACCCCGGAGCTTTCTTAGGTCAGCCCCGTTCTCCGTAGTCGTGGCAACTTACTTTATTTCCGATTGAATTTTAGAATGTTCCCGAATATAGGATTCGAAATTTAGGAATGAACGTTGGTTTGAGACGATCCATTTATTCTAGGTCTATTCATCATCATTAGGTTTTCTGCCCATTGGCAGGTCCTTGGCCTTATTTAATCTAAAATAACTCTCTTCCCAATGCTTTAGACATTAATTCGGCATGTCCCTCTCTTCCTTTCACCTCATCCAAAAGCTCCGTTCTCCTTCTTCCTCTCTATGTCTATTACAGGTCTAAAATTAAAATGCATAAACGATAATCGTCAAAAATCCAATTTTTACTTTATTAGAGAGAGAGTTCTGTAAAAGACTCTGTAAACGAATCGAAGACTACCAGTGCAGTCGATGGAGGGTCATGGAAAATTTGGCAACGAAATGTGTTTTTACATTTAGTATTTAGGTGAAGGGTTAAACATTGCAAATAGGAAAATCCCAGAGAAAAAAAATGTCATGAAAAATTTCTGACAGGACCAGAACAAGTATGACAGGACAAAGACTCATAGGACCATGACCCTTGCCTATAAAGTCCCCCTAAACTGCATACCTAAATGCTCTGACTATATAGCTTAAATGGCATTCACCCGAAAACTAAAAGATCCAGGTTCGAGTAGTACTCTTTTCACATTTATTTCATGTTCGTTTCTCCATAGGACTTATATCGTAGTCTCTCATGATATATGGGTAAATACGATAATTTACCGCTTTACCTGTAATTTATCCGGTAATTGGCGAATACCGGTCATCATGACCGTATTTTACATTATGCTGACTAATTTCATTGATACAGTTGTTTGTTTTTCCTCTGTCTGTTTTTATCTTTTATCTTCCCATGTGCTCGTTTTACTTTTATCTGCCCTCCCATTCTGGCTTTTTCCTGTGTACCTTTTAATATCTAGTGAAGGTGTTATGGAAATGTGTGATATTGCACACAGGCATATGGTACGCCTCCGTAAACTTTTTCATCTCAGTTCTTGATATTCCCACGATATAATTAAGACTCAGAGTCATGATTTGCAATATCATGTCGTCTGTGAGATGAATTCCTGTTCCTTCCTACTTTTATCATGCACGTATCCTTCTGGCTGTCGACGTTATACAATTTACAGATTCATAAAAAGATAAATGAACGAATTTTTTCATTTGATTAGTGAAAAGCGACGACTCTCTTTGCTGCGGTTTAATCTCGAAAGGGCCTTTTCGACCCTTATCACTATCTTAGCACCCGCCGGCCTATAATTACGGTCAAAAATTTTTGCGGGATAAATAAGGATAATATTCAAATAATTTCGTGAGAATAAAGAAAAATATTTTATGCGAAATCACAGGAATAAAATTATCATTTTTTATTTTCACTGAAAAGGGCGAGTCGAGTAATTACGTAAGTTTTTAGTAAATACGAATATTTGTAAAAATATCGACATTAAGACTTTTTATTATAGTGCAGGTCTAAGCCAGGGCATCGAACCGGAACTGATCCGAAAACTGAACCTGGGAAAAAATTTACTTTTGAATGGACTGTCATTGAACGGGTGAAATCCGAACATGAACAGGAAAACTGAAATCCTCGAACCTGAATCAAAACTGTAACCCGTAATTTTTTCCATTCCAATCATAGGTTCGCAGTCTCACTGTACACATTCATTCGAGTGTAACAGAAGTGGGATTTAATCAACATATACTGCAAAGGCTTGCAGCTAATTCATTGACATTTAAATTTTAATAACTGATCGAAATTTCGATTGCTTAATTTATATGAATGATTTTATTCTTATTTAACTAAACTTACATGAGAGTCGCCTTGGACAGGGATCATTCCATCAAATCGAAATATACCGGTTCAACGGTTGCTACCGGAACGAAACCGGAACCGAACCGAAATTCAGCGTTTTTACATAACCGTAGCAAAGACTTCAGCGAAAAATAATTAGAGATAGAAACCCTAGTAAGGGTTTAGAAGCAAGGAGAAGGTGGCGCGAAGATCCTTGGGTAGAATGCTGCTTTTCTTCCAACCTTGGTTACTTGGATGCTATTATGTAATATGCGTTATTGCATAGATCCCAACATTGAAATATGTCTCTCGATCTTGTCAGGCGGGAACTAAAAGGACTGACTCTCATCCCTACAATAATTTAATCTCTTTGATCTTCTTTCTACACAGCCGGAGAATATTTTGTTTTCCTCTTTCCGCCTTCTCTCTGATCAGAGTAAATACCATCATTTGTAGTAAGATATCCTTATCAAGCATTATCTCCAGCCACTTCACTCTTACATGCATTCGTCTCCTTCCTTATCCCTTCATCGAACATATTTTCTCGATGACTCGAAACGTATCACAGCTTTTACTGATAACTTCAGAATGTTTTTTTTTCTGAGGTTATTTTCCTCTCATGCGATCCCTGCATCCAATAACACGAAACTCGTTGTTGGGAATTAACGCATACTCATTTTTCGACCTTCGCACAATCTACTCTCCTTGTCTGCGGTGGCGTAGGCGAGTTTTTAAACTCAGTGATGAGTCACCATGGAGATTATTTACAGAAAAGACGTAACTGCACCGATTCCTTGAAAGATTAAGCGGGCGCTAAGAGGCATTTCTTAGAATGTGCGGCAGCCTCGGAATTGAGTCTTGAGAAGGATTGACAAAACTTACTGTGTCAAAAAGAAAGTCTGTTTGTTTCTTTCTCGAATGTTTCACACCATATGGAGTATTTTTTGCACAACGGGTGACAGAAATCTTAATCACCTTAAAGATTATGTATCTCAAAGAATGAAAAGTAACCTTGACACTCTTAATTATTATGGGTTAATTTGAAATAAAATCACCAATTGACAGCATTACAATAAATGTATCTCTCATTCTAATTTGGGAATTTTCAAGTCAAGAATTACATTATATGGCACGAAGAATGCATGCTCGGAGTGATTCGATAGAATTTCATCAAATAGATCTACATAGCGAAGAGATATTTTAATATCAAGTAACACTAATAAAATTTCGTTAATTTTAAGGTAACGAATCGTGAATTCGATCTTATTTTTTGTAACTTTTACTAAGCCTTGGCATTCGATGCGTTTTTGGGAGGAAAATATGATGACACCAATAGCATTGATTATACGGAATTTGTTCTTGTATGCATTTTACCATAATTCTAGCGTTTAATGAGGTTGCTAAAAGCAAATGGATCTTTTTCATACAAGTGACCTGGCTCGAAGGTATTCCGCTCATCCTCGATTATTTCTCGTGACGATCGGACATTCTCCGAGAGAGGTATTCGGCGCCTTGCAGCTTCCATCAATCGAAACGAACGGTAAAAAGCCCTCCTATGGTACACATTAGCCGCCGTGGAATTCCCTTCCATCGATCCGTGAAAAGCAAAGCAGTCCTTTTCAGCACGTCGTTAAGGAGAATGGTTAAACAAGTCGCGGGGAAGACAAGATCACCACGCTGGAAACTTTCTGCTATTCCTCGAACGAGGGGTCGCGCGATAACGAGTGACACACATTACTCTCCCGTGTTTTGCGAGAACCGCATCTTGCGCGACTCCTGACGCCATCTTACAAAACATATGTAGGCAGCTCTCTTATTAATTGAGCAAAAGTCTTAACCGCAGCCGTCGGAGTTTTTCCTCTCTACGTCGCCGGGGTCTTTTTATTACTCTAATTGCTTGATCAAACAAGGCGAGTCTTTTTCCTTTTCCGAGTAGACGTGAGCGGGATGGAAATCCAAGGAGTTGCTTCTCTTTTCACGCTCTTCAGCAGATGTCTGACATCTTTGAAGACCGAATACAGTTCGGCGAAAGAAGGGACCGATGTTTTTTCTGCGGAGGTGGAAAGTGCGCGGCGTTGACAAATTTCTTTGCGGAGATCTCAACACCATTTTCCGTCGTCCAATAGATCTCTTGCCCGGCGCACCCAGGAATACCTTTGAGGGAAAAAATCGCCTCAAGCCTTCGAAAGACTGCATTTTGGGAGGGAATTTCGGTGCCTTCAACGGAAAGATCTCCCTATCGAAAACGTTTAAAAGCGATGCGATAATTGCGATTAATTCATTTTTCAACATATTATTGAAAAAGTTTGAACTGAATGAAACAGCTGAAAAGTGGAGATCTTCCACGTTTATGATACTTCCGGGTTACTTGACTCGTTAATTGAGTAATTCATGATTCATTACGTCCGATGTAGTAGTCGACGAATGCTTCATTTGTTCTAATTCTGTTATTTTATTTAGATTTTTTTTTTTCATTTTTAAACAATCTCGGGCTTCCGGATAGCACTGTAAGCAGGGCGTTCGACTTTGGTGAAAGTGGTCCAGGGTTCGATTCCCGGTGAAAGCCTTTGTGCGAAATAATCTCAGCTGTCGAAGAACTTTTAACAGTACTACTTCTACCGTCTTTTCTCTCATGGCCAACTGAACAGTTTCAAACTTTTACATTTAAGAACTTTTCATTCTTCAAACTTACACAGTTCTCGCTATCTTTTAAGAAAATAACGAGCCAACTAATGTAACTTACAAAATTTGGCCATACTGGGGAACTGCCCTCAAAATCGTTATGAAGTTTAAGTCCTTTTATTGAAGACTATCAGCTTACTTGACCGGTTATTGAAGTTTTTCGGCAGTTTATCATTTCCAGATGTGGGCGAAATATTCCGATTGGCGCCACTCTATCGCTCAGCGCCCCGGGCGGTTGCCCAGCCCTCACGTTGCTCGGACTGGTGGTGGCACCTACAATTGATTCCCTCTGACCCTAATTTTCTCACTCTCGCATGTTCTTAGTGTGTCACGATACTCTCGCGGAAATAACAAAGTTTTCAGTTTCAACAGTTAATTGCGTTACACGAGGTAGCCTTTAGGAAAGCGTTGTTCCATAAATTACGTTGATCGCGCTCAATTGATCTTGGAAATGTAAGCCACTATATTTTTAATTTATATGCGCAATATACTCTATGAGTCCACGTATCAGATTTACGTGCTTTTAGTATAATGATAAATATCTTAACCTTACGATTCCCCTTAAGAGTTTTCTCATACTACCTTTGCTTGATAATCTCTCTTTTGCATTTGAAATGGATAACCAATACTGCCAGATCGGAAGGCTGATAGGTTCATTCCTTCATAAACTAAAGGCTATGCCTCGTCGGTGCAACCATTCCTCTCTCACTTCAGCTGCTCTTTTAATCCTGTTGTAATCGGAATGTTCTATTCTTTTTCCTTCATCCTCGAAATTTCCGAAATCCTCGAAATTCTTCCTTGGCCTACCACTACCTTTCTTTCCCAGGATCTTGCCTTCAAAAACGTTGGTTAGAAAGGCATTGTGCCTCAAATAATGTCTTTGTGCCTCAAATATAATACAAATTTAATTTTTCTTCTTTCTGTTTCATCCGGTAATTTCCTTTTCTCGTTCACTCCCTTTAATATTTCTAGATTTGTCTTCTTTCCTGCCCATTATGTTTCGGTCATCTTCCTCCAGATCCACATTTCTGCCGCTTCGATAGGTCGATAGGTATCCAAGCCAATTAAAATTGTATCATTAATCTATCAATAAGACAAAACTCCTTTAAAATATCCTTATTTACTAGCCATCATTCAATACTTTCCTGGGTAAAGAAAAGTGATTCTTTTCTACGTCGTAGCACTCGTTTCCTGGTGTCTCTCACATAAATCCTCACCCAGATAATCTAAAAATATGAATTATGATGCGTGACCTTGATCCTTTTGTTAAGCAATAATTCGCCCGCGGCTTTCCTTCGATATATAATAATAAATTTGGTCTCCCACTCGATTCTCTCGCTTCCTTTTCTCCATCCCACTTACTCATCCGAATCGGGGCTGCTGGACCTCGTTAGTCTCGATTCTGACTCCCACGTACGCTTTTGAAAACGATTCAAGGACAGGGAATTTGGAAACATTATCTCTCCTCCTGTGATATCAATCACCTATACAGCTCAAATGGACCGCCGCCTACTTCACCAGTCCGATTTTAAACGCAAGTTCCCGATGTTATTCAAAGATTATTTAATGCGCCCATTGTCATAGTATACTCCATCACGTGTATTCTACCTCTAGTAGCTTCATGTGCCCTAGTTCTCCCGCTCGACATTCATTCTTCACTCCATTTACTTCTCATCTCGAGGAGTAACGCCTGTTTGTATGCCATTCAACAAATTTCCTCTTTTACACCTTGCAGACAAGATTTTACTACCACTAAGACCTAAGTTATTCTGCCATGCTAAGGAGTGGGTGAAAAAACCCCACTCTATTACAATATCCGACTTTTTTAGCATTAGTATTTAAACATGTAAAAACAAATGATTTGCACGGTTCAGGACAAATAATGTGGGAGAAAAAAATTGAAGATGGTTATTTTCGACATGGAAGAACGAATGTCGAAATGAAGAAGTAAAATTGTAACCAAGAATATTGGATATTCTGGAGGAGTGGAAATGAAAAAATCCTTCGGCGATAAATCAAGAAGAGTAAATAAAACCAGAAGATCGACTAAATGTTACATATATATCTTTCCACCCATGCTTAATCAACAACTGTGTCGCACTGACAAATGGAGATAGTTAAGATGGATGGATGATTAAATTAAAGCAGTCATTACCAAAATCAGAGGAAAAAAATGAGGAAGCGTATTCTTAATGAAGACATCTGTTTTTAACGTCAAATAAGCCTCATAGAAATGAGATAAAGAAAAAGAAATAAAGGACAAGGGACGAGAAAAGAAGGATAAAGAGGAAATGAATCAGCGATTTCGATAAGAGCAAAACCTCTCGCTGACCAAATGAACGTGATTTCATGGATTCGATTTCTGTAATTTAAAACTTCATTAAATTGAGCATTCTCATTTGAGAAAATATATTTTTACACAATAATACATCCTATTTGATCATTCCCTCCAAATGAAGCCTAGATATCTTTTTCTCTAAACAGTCAAATTTTATAATTTGAATTTTATTTCTAGTTGAAATTTGCTTGCATTATGATTATACTTACAATTAGAGTTATTTTTGTTTCTTATGCAAAAATCAAAAATTTTACTAAAATTACAACAAAGATAAGCCATATTATCATGACCTCAGATTAAATTGAGAACTCACAATGTGGAAAAGAGTGGATGTATACCTGGAGCGAAATTTGCGAGTTTTCCTTACAGAAAGCAGTCAATCTTATATGAAAAATAAAGAAATTATTTCAACGGATCTACTGAAAACATAATTCGATAGCCAACCATGTTTCAGAGTAGAATGAATATGTTATTGTAGTATGTTCCGAAGAGACTATACTTCAATTACTTTAAAATCCATTCGTAAAGATTCAGAGACAAATTTGAAGGAGCTTTGCTACGGAAATGAACGCGTAAGTATTTATAAATAATAATAAAGCGTCATTATTAATAGCTAGATTAAGACTTACTAATCTCTTCTGACATCC
The DNA here is from genome assembly GCA_036926295.1 of Pachydiplax longipennis. Lineage (NCBI taxonomy): Eukaryota > Metazoa > Arthropoda > Insecta > Odonata > Libellulidae > Pachydiplax > Pachydiplax longipennis. The sequence goes on from JAVFKF010000012.1 coordinate 29,157,925, forward strand.
AACCCTTAAATTTTGATGAGCTATCTTTGTTTACATACCTGCCAAGCTTTATAACTTGGTTTATCATTGTTTGGAATAACTTAAATCGTGCACCACTGTTTTTCATATTGTAACAGGATCAAAGGCAAACTCGTTGGAGAGAAAGAGGTGACCGAGAAGAAAGAGAAAGGTTTCCAGTGTGAGAAGAGCGGAGACAAGTCGGAGGGAAGACCAAAGAAGCGAAGCATCCAAGTGTGTGCGCGATAAATATAGAGCGGAAATTCCTTCTTGCCATTTGGGATTATGGAAATCAGCTTGAAAATTTCTCTTCAAAAATGCAGCAAAAAACTTATTTATTTAGAGCCAAACAAGTCGTTCTAATCTTCGGAAAGAACTCGTTGCGGAAACTACGTGCACTGTTATGCTTCACAGCTTTTCCGCCTCATGGAGTCTCCGCTTGGAAAGAAAGGCTTGAAGTGTTTAACTCATGCGTCCGATGTCGCGTATGCACTCCAGCTGTGAATATACCGCTATAATTAGTGTGTAACGGAGGAAAATATCCGTAATGAAGGAAAAGATTTCGTTGATATTTTGACAGATGGATATAAAAAGCTTTTCTCATGAATTATTCACCGTTTCATGAGCTCCGATAATGTTTTGACACATGTAAATAATTTTCGGGATGCTGACTCCTACGTAGTCAGGTGTGAAACCTGCTTGACCTCGGTGAAAGCGGTCCCGGGTTCAATTCCCGATGTGAGCCCACGTACGCGAAATGACCTCAGCTATCGAAGAACTTTTAGCAATACTGATGCTATCATAATTATTGGATAAAATAAAAGTAATCCCAATGCCGCATAGGTGCCATTTTCATCGACTTCATTTCTTTCTCAAGTCTCCGATTTTATGTGAATGGAGATTTGAAATCTTTGTATTCAACGTGAAGAACGTAAGAACTATCTTTTAACACTAACTATTTCATTTTGCGACCCTGGTTTCGATGCTCAACGTCATCATCAGGCACAGGATCTTTATTCTTTCATTCTTTCCGCTATAGAGAACTCCCGCAAAGTCGTGTCTGAAGCACTGATAGCTTGAATGTAATCTTGGAAATACATAAACGCAATGAGAAGTTGAATGATTAGCCCGTTTTATTACAGTGAAGATATACCATTGTGATACTTACGTATCACTTTACAATTAGTGTATTCCACATGCACATATGAATCGCTAAATCCTAGGTTTTCTAACCTGACTTTGTGATGAACTATTCTGAACTCTGACTGAATTCTAACCATCTAAAGACTTGAGAAGTAGTTTTATTTAATATGGTTCAAATTATGGTTAAAATACTGAGTTCCCCTTTTAAAATATGTTACCCTTTCATAATTAGTTCCCCTTTTACAATAAGATCCTACGTCTGTACTACTGTCTGAAAGCATGGATGCAGACTTTCTAAAATAGAATTAGAACCAATGAATCCCAAGTCAAACGCTCAAGGACTCAAATAAATAGAACCCTTAAGTCCCAAGTTTTTGCAGTAGTAAAGATTTACGGTATTATTTGTGTACCATAATTTATTACCACGTCTTATCGTCACTTAGGGTAAGGAAACTTTATTTTAAAAGGAAGTGTAAAGATATCTACCGTGAAATAAATCCTCTGAATGGCTCGGTTGATTAGATAAGTTTCAAACACAGAAATGAAATGACCACCAATTGAGAGCATAAATATGTCGTATTTTATTAATGTTTACGCAAAAATAATAGACGCAGGCTGTTTACTCAGACGATAAGTGCTTGATAAACATCCACCCAGCGATTTATGAAATGGTTAAAGGAAAAGGTAGTCAATTTCTGTGAGCCATCTGCTCCCATACAACTGTCATTGAGGATGTTGTTTTGTTTTTCGTAAGGGGTTCAAGCCCAGCGTGCCTCCAGCAATATACTATTTATAACTGCAACGAGCTCACGCTTTTGGAATGCATAATAATAAACACTTCCGTTTGAGGGAGGTCGATGACGCTCATTTTTTCTCAGTATAATCAATCTTATGAGTATAAATTTCCTATGATTACCACTGTTAATGCAGACTCTAGTAATTGTTGTACCAATGAAGATTGAAGGATTGTTTCCAAAACGATAAGGAAATTCCCTGGTATGGCAAACATATTTCTTTTACTTCTAATTTTCCACGATCATAAGGCAAAAATCAAAGCCTCCCTTAGAGAAAATCAAAGAGATGATTTTGCATATTTAACCATGTTTTGAAGATTGCTGAATGCCTGTGTGTTCACATATAAACATAAGCATTCCTATTCTTGAAATCGCGCTTTTCAGTTTCCAAAGGAAACGAATAAGCACAATAAATCCCTTTATTTGCCTTTCCAAAGTAAGGAAGTTTTTTTTTAATTATCACGACCTCCATTAAGTTGACGTCTTCACATGATACTTCAAACTTAAAGATCTGAACAACTCGTCTACTATAAACACAGTAATAAAATTCAACGGCATTTACGGTAACATTTCATTCGCCATAAACATTATCATTCTGCATTTTAATCAGTTTTAAATTTTGTTTATAAATTTGACATTATTTTATAATCGGCTGAGTTTTCGTTAGTAAATTTTTGACTATACTAGTTTAGAAGTTTATTATTTGATATATGTAAAGTTGTGATTTTTTCAGTATTGGAGACGATAAGTGCTCCTAGCAATGGGATTCAATGCGTCGGGTTACGTTAGCAGGGAATTCTGCTAACACGAAATTCGTTTTATCCGAAATGTATAGGATGTTCGCCTCTATTTCGCGTTTACCGATTTCCAATATTCGATATTCTCTCAATTCATTTGCCCTTTGTAAGGGACAACTGATAACGGAAGGGATGGAAGCCTGTCCTGCGATTACACATTTTTGTTCTGCGTATTTTTGGGAGCAAATATTGTCAAAAACGATCCTAAGATGGTATCTTGGGATTACGGTTGGTGTGGAGGATCTTCAACCAAGCAGCACGTGCTCCAGAATCCCGATGCTCTGAGAGGAGCACGAAGCTGCGTTTTCTTGCTGACATTTCCGAAGCATCGGAGCAATTAATCTCTTCCTCCTCTTTCTCCGCTTGAGCCTAACGACCGCCTAACGGTCTCACCTCTTGTAAGAACATTCACGGTCATACCTTGATGGAGACCATACCAGAGTACTCACTTTAAATAGAAGTCTGGTGATAAACGAAGCGTCTTACCACAAGAATTTCCTTTGATGGAGGAGCAAGGGATGCAATTTCGAATGCAGCGTACATTGATAATCTTCGTGCTCGGATACTCGGTATTTACTTCGTATTTTTCGCATTTGAACATTTGAACATTTCGCATTTTACTCCATCTACTGAAAGTAGACACCAATTTACGAGAATGATCTACATCTACGCCTACTTATGTATCATGCAAGTTGCCTTTCGGTGTTTGGCAGGGAGTGCATGCACCACAACTCTACTTCCCTGATCTTTCACTTTCGCGCATGGTTCGCGGATAAGGATGAATTCTTGAATCGACTGGTTCTAGAATCTACGTCCCTGATCTTCCTCGCAGTAGCAGAATGGACTTAATAACAGGAAGGACGCATAATATCGGCTACATCTACTAAGAACGTATTCTTTCTGAATTTATTGAATAAATTAAATCTTGAATTGAATCCTCTTTCCTCTAAAGATTCCATTATTATCTACAAAGAATACATTTCTTCTTTTGAACCTCAAGAATTCTGCTCGTAAAGTTACTGTACTTAAAAACGCATCAAATAGCTGAAAGCTACAATTGATTAACCGCTGAAAATTTTCCAAGAGTTATTTCCAGATAAAAATTTTAATTGTTTTTAAAAAATAGAGGAGTATGTACTGGCAAAATCTTGGAGGTAACGCCCACGCACCGGATTTAAGATGCGGTATTAGGAACAGTACTCCATAAGTTTTTGAAATCTCATTTTTGAGCAATTGAAAAGTATCCAATAGAGTTCAGCATTAGAATAAAATATTTTTAAAGTAGTAACAAACATTATAATTTTACTTCATCGACAAAGTAAAGCACAAAACATGCGATTACCGGGGGTAGGGTCAAACACTACTAGAAAACCTGGGTATCAAATCGAGTATTTTGGAAGCCCTAATTCAGAAGGCACTTTCTGACATGACAGTGGAAAGGATTTCCTGGAAGAAAATTAAGGGTTTTTGACTCGGTTCCTCAATGGTGTTGCGCGATGGCTTGTAATGTGGGGTTCGCGGCGGTTGCGAGAGAATTAGATCCGAGCACGAAATCACGTCATGGAGATTTGAAAAAATCCAAACATTGACCCTTCGACCGTAGTTCGACGTAAGAACTGCAGCGCGGTGGAAAGAAAGTCTGTCTCGGTCTTAAGAGAGAGCAGAGAGGAAGCAGGGTATCGAACCGGAACCGAACCGAGAACCGAAAAAAACGCTATATTATCGCCGGAATGAAAACCGAACCGAAAAAAATATAATTCTCGAAACCGAAAACCGTTATTTATCTATTTTCCTTTACGGTCGAACTACATGGGTGGTCTGAAAAGTTTCCGACATTTCGCCATTTCTCGACATGTTTTCTGAAAATTTCTGAAAACTTTTCAGACCACCCTCGCATAATATTTTTTCTTTTATTGGTTCTGAGAATGCATATTTTACCTAAGTGTAATTGGAAGATGGTTTTCTACACATGAGTAACTACGACTTGTAACTAATTTTTTACCGAATTCTATTACGAAATTTAGTAAAATAGCCGAAATATTTATTTATTTATAATTTGAGAAATATATAATGTAACAACACTTGGAGCGAAAAACGACGGTTCGAACCAGTTTGTCAATAGCAGATAGAGCAAAACCGGAATTGAACCGGAATTTTCTCGTTCATTAGACGTAGGCAAAAGGAGCGGAACCGAAACTGAACCGATATTTCGTCCGGTCGAACCGGATCGAAAACCGTACCTAAAAATATTAGATGCGTGGAAGAAGATACTTATGACGAGGTTTTCGCGAATTACTACGCCTTTCTCCCAGATTCCAAACGGCGGTCGGGCATTTTTGCGCTTTTTCCGCGCTGAATAAAGCATTGTTGCGGGAAGGAAGATGGGATTTAACGGCGACTGGAAAGCGAAGGAATGAAAAAAAGAGGAGCGAAAAGCGAGTTTTCGGAGATGAAAGCGTCGCGAGGGTCGATACTTGAATGCGGAGCATTTCCATCGCGAGGTTCGTCGAGAAATGCGACGAATTTACCATCCCACTTGCCTGCAATCCGTACAGGGGATGTTTGAATCTCGTTTTGCTCCTCCCGTAATTGGAGTGGCTATTTATATAGAAGTCGCTGTAGAGGATAGCACTCACCGGAGAATTATTTGAGAGATACACGATCCATCGAACGCTTACTGCGAAATATATGTACTTCTGTCCGATTTTGAATTTTATTAGCGCAGCAAGTATCCACGTTTAATTCATGTCATAACTAAACACTAGTGGATGAGCGGTGGAAAGTAAAGATGTAAGATCTAATGAATTTACGATTTAAGTTTTATTACAAGCTTTTTTATTATATCCGCCATATTTTATTAACATGTTACATTGAATGAAATAATCGTTATTCACTCGTTTGTATGTTGTTTCAAGTCTTCAAAAGAACATATACTATATTATGATTCATATATCTGCTTGACGTGCTTGCGTCATTAAGTGGCGAAACTGGTTCAACTAACGCGATAAATATTATACAATAATTCGATAAAATTCCTCGCGAGTAAGAAATATTTATAATTTTTCCTCGTTTTTATACCATTTCTAACCAGTTAAATGAGAAATTACATCCTATTGCTGATTAAATTGCTTTTATTTGCGACGTCCGCATTTTCTATTTCTAACCCGATGACATAGTATTTATTTCCATTTGAGTCTGAGAGAGTGAGCTCTGATAATTGAATTACACGAACCAATTTTCCTCCGAGAATTCTACGAGGAAAAAAAATCTTGGAAATTATGTAAATCCTCCCTGCTGGTCTCACGCCTACAACATTTTCTTCTCTCTTCGCTGATGGCTATCATAGCTTGAGTCTCCCACCCGAGTCTCGACCGTGAGTTGCCAATATTTTATCGAATTAACACTGATTTTTCTCAAAATAAGATGTTTCGACTATACATACATAGCTAACATACATAAGACTAATGATTACGAATTGGTTAACCTAAATAACTACTCAAATATTTTTAAAGCATTCATCGTTTTCAATAGCAGTTGAATATTTAATGAAAACTTGCGTGCGATAACCGGCATCAGAATAAAATAGTCATCAATATCACAAATTTAAGTAAGCGAAAATATAACAAAGGCTAAATGAAAGAGAAAATTATTGTTCCGTATAAATCGCCAAAAATTACTGTGTATAAGTTCCATTGTATGCATTATTATTCATGCAAAGTATTTTGCCTTCCTTCATCGAACGACTTTTTGCTTTAAAATCCTTTCTTTTACGTTCTGATGTCAGGAAAGCAATTTTTCAACCCTACGTTAAAGTCACTCCTGTATTTTAAATTTTAAAGGACTTTGTGCGGAGTCCCTGACCCTGCACTATCTCCAAGCCACGTCGTCTTCGCCTCCGCGCCCACGACCAACTTGCAACCAATCAACGTTTGCTTGCTGGGCGTGGCACGCACGCTGACTCATCCACGACAAGTGTGGCGTCGCTCGTTTCACCGGTATTCCCATAATCCTTCGCCGACAGACTTGATGCACTTGAAGATCAATCAATTCTTCTTGGTCTCCATGAACGCACGTCTTCTCCATCTTGCTCTTCCTAGGTGTTGATAGTATATAAATACATAACTAGGTTCATGTATTTACGAATGTATAGGTGATTGTATTTTTTATTCATTATTTATCGAATCTAATATCGTACTTTCATATCTTTCTAGCTATCCATAGATTATTACCTCAGCCATGTTCTAGTATTGCACTATCTTTCCCTAGCTCCTCGTATCTTCCCCTCAGCTATTAGTTTACCATGACATCTTGGCGCATCAATGCCCTGCCCAAGGGACCTATTTCTATAGGGAATCCTACCTAATCTTTTAATGAAGTTTGGGAATCTGACTTAGCTCTCTCCCTTTCAAATACGTTTGTCTTTAAGTCTTTCTTCAAGTCTTTGTGGGAAAATATCATACTAATGGTTCTTCCCTCTTAAATTCTATAAAAATGTTATATTCACTTATAGAAAGTGAACGCATAGGTGGCAGTTTTTTTGGGGCCCCGTTCACACTTTCCCAGAGGTACTAGATTCCACAGAACTTCCTTACCATTTACTGAAGTACTCCCAGTTTTAATTTCTCTAAATAGAGTGCCGTTAATTACTCGGAACGATGAATTTTTCGGAACTTAGTTCATAAATGGTAAGATTTATAAATGATAAGATATCCTCGTAGATACACCACCGTTCCATCATCAGCTAATTCATCGTTTCCTTCTCTTGGAATCGCGGTGTTTTCGGGCGTCAATCTTTTCGTGCACTTTAGGAAGATTCAGATATCGACCCCTGTGGTATGCATTCTTTCGGAGTCTCTTTCACAAGAGGGCTTCATGCATGGAAATTCCTACCGCAGCAGGACCGAAGAAAGCGAGAAGAGCTTTCTTGTCCGAAGAAATGTATTCGTGGCGTTGTCAAGATTCTTTCATATCCATCGCCTTTACTAATGAACGGCTGTTTTTCATCCCTCCATGTCGCATTGCCTCTCGAGTTTATCTCGGGAGTTATATTTTTTTCTTTCACAGGATAAGTGCGTAGACTATTATTCTTTGCTTGACACCAATCTCACGAGCGCATGGCGACGGAGGCTGTGGGAAAGTTTCGCTCCCACCGAATTAACGGGATTTTCTCTTTATTTTTAGCCTCGGAAGTTCACAATTTTCTCGTATTTTTTACCTCTCTCGGCAGGAATTTTTCTGTCGCGCCCCACTCAAGGTAGATATACGGGAAACTCGTTGCATCTGCGTCCCTACGCGCACTTCGACGGATTATTCCTCCGCGGAATCGCGTTGTTGTAAGCCGTGATCTCGTGACGTTTCGCAGATTCACTGCGGACTTTCCTTTCGTACAGGTTCGTGTTGACGTCACATTACTCACTGCCGCAGTATGGAAGATTCATTAGGTACAACCTTCGTCTTTGTTTTTTGACGTGAACCCAAATTATGTTATGGGATACGTGTACGTATCCTACAACTTAATTTGATTTATTAACATTATTATTTTATCCAATTACATATATGTACCCCAACACACAATAGTTAAATGAGTATGTATACTGGGCGTGCCGATAAGTTAGACTGCGAGGCAACACCCTCAGGCGTCTCTCAGGGAACGCCAATTTGAGCATTAATATATTATTTTCTCTATATTCGATGCTTTATTGATTAAATTATCTTTTTCCGATTATTTAGAAATAATGATGAATTGCAGCACAGAGAGGCAAATCTCCGGATTTATTATTTTTTTTCACAGGATAAACGCGTAGAATATTTTTCTTTTATTCTTTATAATACTTATCTTCTTGTTATTATTTCGACCGAAATTAAGGAAAAAGACCTGGAAATGAAATGAAACTTGATATGTGACATGTCAGAGGCGGCAAAATAGCTCGGTACGACCCTGTATGCATGTTAAGTACAAAAATTCTTATTGGGAGAAATTTGAATATATAAAATATTGAAATTAAAGCTCGATCGTAACTTAAACGGCAAACTTGGGAAATCCACCTTCTTCGAGAAGGTTGACAAAGAATGGAGAACAGCAAAATCATGTTTCGTGATTACACATAGATGAAACACAGCTAACAACACTTTCCTCCCAAAAGATGGATTTTTGAAATCTTTTACAAGAGAGTATATCCTCGATACTGATGTTTATAAATCTACTTTTCAGATGTCTTCATATCAAGTGGTTTCGAGAGCTTTCTCTGCCCGCAAGCACAAGAAGACTTTTGCGTTTTCCAGAGATAGATTCTTAATTGTCTACGATAGTATCCCGCCTTTCGCTGATCCATCAAAGCAATAAAGACGCCTTCTTCATTTATTTGCTCTCTCATAAATTCCCCATCGTCATCATCTCTTTCTTCGACTGTGAGAGTCTTCCATCAACATCTATCAACGCTATCCTTTCAAAAATCATCCCAAGAAAGAATGCGAATCTTATTACTCAAAAAGTATGCATGACTTGGGAGTTATCAAAAGTTAATATTCTAACATCCTGAAAGGGTACCAAGAAATTCGTCAAGGTAGTTATTTTGAATGATACTCTTAAATGATTTTCTTATAATAATGGCGACTTATTTCCTAAATACTCCAATATTAACCATTCAAAACCACATTCTGCGTGTTAATGCAATAATATACAAATTATATTTTTTATACGTCGTAATATCTCGTACTATCTATGTCAAATCGCTAGCGTTTAAGTAAACACATTCGCGAGTAATCGCTCCCCGTATATGGCGTAGCTCCCGAAGACTTTCCAATGTCTGTCTTTCCCGGAAGGAAATCCTTTCTTCTGGCACAGAGCATCCCTACCGTTGTTCCGCTTGTTACTTCTTGTCGAATAATTCTTTAAATATAAACAGCTTATAAATTCACGTCAAAGATGTAGCCGAATTCGATATATTTCTCTATAAAAAAGTTATTTATGATAACGAGTTTCCATAAAACTAACGCTGTTTCTTATTTACCAATTAAGGCCTCAGCTAACAGCAGTCTTCTGCAAAATCTCAACTAGCGCGATGGTCTGCTGCGATATAAAACATTTATTTAAAAAGCCCTGGTCTTGTATGTGGAAACATCATTCAAAAGACGATAGATATTTTCCAGATGACATCATTTCCGAACGAACACTCTTCAGACTGAAATCGACACTAAGCTGCTTTATTGCTTTTATCAATGCACAGCTTTGACCCTATTTCGATGCATAAAAATCTTTCGTGCGTTCATATGTGGAAATACAATTTACTGACTGTTCTCCGAGTATTATGTCATGCAGTTGGATTAATTTTAGGGAATATTACTGCTTACTCGACTTGAGTGTTGAATACAAGAGGGAAATTTAATGACCGTAAAGTGTCATTGGTGGTGGACTCCATTTACGGAATTCTTTTTGCGACTACCCAATCGCTTCCTTCCTTTACGCAGAGTGAAAGGAAACATTACAAAATGAGAACTGTTCCAAATAAGGGTAAAAGGGAGTGATATGGTGAATCGATGTGGAACTGGATATGAGAATCAGCAATATCTATGAAGTTTTACGACATCGATAAAGTTATCTCAAAAGTAGCCGAAAGCTAGACGAAAACACCTTAAGTGAGTGGATAACAGGTCTAAGATAACAGGTCTATAGCATTAGTGGATCCATAGCTCAGTCTCCACTATTTTCATTGGGGGACTTAAAACACAAGAGTTAAAACACAGACTACTAGCAATACTTGAATAACAGTAATCAAATCGGAGAATAGAATGTTTCATTCATCTTATCAGCAGACCCAAGGACTGACTGACATGAGGGATCCAATCATTAGCAAGGAGGAGTTTATATAAAACATGATAGAATTAATGTAAAAGCAGTATATGAGAAGAATAACCTTTGAAAAACGTATAAGTGAGCTATGAAACGGAAAACAATAGTACAGAAATGCATATATTTTTCTTGTATTTGTTCTGATAAAGGCCCTTTTTATCAGAGCTCAAGAAGACTCATGAAGAATGAACCAATAACAATTTCTTACCGTGTCAAACAAATTAATTAATCAAGACCTTCATATTATTTTCAAGTATTACCACTTAATTTTACCTACTTATAGGTATATCCTTTCACGATAAAAATTTCCAAGTCACAAAAATAGTGACCTTTTTAAGTCAATCAAAATATAAGATATTTTAAAGGCTTTATTCGAATTTGCGAAAACAAACTTGTCCCGTATCACCACTGAATTTTACCTTCAAGTAACGATTTCCAAAACAACTAGTAACTCTTTTGAGTTCGTTGAAAAATGAAGAAAATTTAAAGGCTCCATTCAAATTTTCGAAATCAAACTTGTCCCTTAAATACACATCATGCAAATAATTCAAGGTTCTTTCAGTAGTAGACTCCCTAGATACCATCAGCAGGTATTGATAAGCTTCTCACTTCCTTCCTCGTGTGCCGCCTTCCTGGCTTCTTCCGCCTCCCCTTCCAAATGAACTCTCCGAAGGGTGAAACGGGGACGAGGCGGGATGACGCACACAAGGTGCAATTTCCATTCGGGCTTGAGATCGCACTTGCCGTTGGCCGAAGGTGATGTTTTCAATACAAATTTATTCGGATCTTCGCGATTTAGAAAGGCTCGCGACTTGTAAAATCTGCCAGGCGAACGATAAACCTTTCCCGGACGCTCGTTTCCTTCGATTCGGTAATCATCCTTGTCTTCTAACCTTGTTTTTAATCATATTAATCTTCTGAACAGGTATCTTGCGAAAATCCATACTCACAGTAAAATAAGAAAGGATATTTGTTCTTTTACACAAATTTTTGGAAAAAGTACAAATACGATGGCTTAGTTTGACTTGATTTTAATCACAAAGTCGGGCGAATTAAAATTTCCCTTGAATGGTACAGTAGTTACAAAGGCGGTACCGAATTTAAGTATGGACTAAACCAGCTTAGGGGCCCACTCTTTTGGGGGGCCCAAAACATTTAAAGAGACAAAACTGGACATTTTTCATGTGCTTTAGCTCCCTATAAAGTCCATGAATTACTATATAACATAATGAAACAGCAACCATGTGTCATAGAAATAGGGCAGCTGGATATAAAAAGGACCATTAACTTCAATAGTTTAGGGCCACATCAAACATTAATACGGCTCCGTACATAATAAGAAAATAGAAAATGAATTTCGAATACATAGAAGAAACATTGAAAGCATTAATACGTGTATCAAAATTTTCATTCGGCTAGGTACGTAAGTCATGTTTTCTAAGGCAAAAAATATAAATTTATATTTATATTTTTTTGCCTTGGATGAATCAAATTTATAACCTGAATGTCTTAGGAATAATCTTTGGATGCCAATCGACGAAGAAAATGCACAAAAACAGTGTAATTTTACGAAAAAATTAACGAATGATTCGCGTTCTATCAGCTTTGGGAGAAGTGCAGGAAGAAGAAGCAAACAGCAAATTTTTCAAATTTAGATTTATTCGTTTAAATTTAGGTATAAAGCGATTCTAAATTTTCTCCACCTTTTTTTAAGCTCTCCTATAAAATTTGAAACTTTATGATTGACGTCACCTTTCTCGAGAATTTCAGACGGCTTGGCAACATCCTTGGCACTGCTGAAACCAGGAATCTTTGGAATCTCCTATTACATCAATAAAAAGATGCTCTTCTATATTTATTTTTGTTTATACTCTTAATCACTTTTGCTTTTCTATTCTCATTTTCGTATTCAGGCATATGTAATTTTCGATGATATTTCTCAGAATCAGGCAATTTGGAAGAAGTCGATAAATCATTTCGCATTTAATATTTGAATTATACGAGTATTTAAATATCTCTATTTATTTTCTTTTACTTCCTTTTCTCGTATTTTAAATATGTCTATTTATTCTCTTTGTATCCCTATCTATCAAAAAATAATATAGGTACATACCTAATTATGAGAGTAATTCAGTAATTTCGAAATGTTATCATAGTAATCGGTGAAGACTTTCCTAAAAAATAAGCTTGAAACAGCTAAAGATTGTAAGCAAAAAATAGTTCGAAAAGAATACCGAATAAGAATTCTGCTGGTGAGCGCTTGGAATGGAATACCTTCTGCTGGACGTCATGTTTATTTTCCATTTGAGGCAAGCCGCGAGAGTATCCGTGCTTCGGACAGGAATTTCAAAAAGTTGACATAGTGGAAGGATTAAACAGGAAGTGGACATTCATAATGGGAATGGAGCCATAAACTGCAAAATGTTGAAGGGTTTTAGGTGGTACTGAAATAGCTTTTGTTTCAGAAAAACGATGTTAAACCGTAAGAATAAAAATAAGCCGAATGAGAGGCAGTGACCATTTGAGAGATTATGAGTGTTTTCACAACTGAATTAGATGTTGGAATGCTTTTTTTCTGCCATTCTCCGGACTCGAAAACATTTAGCCTTACAAGGCTCTCGAAGAGCTCTTCGACCATCCTTTTTACTGTCCTTTCCAGCTTCAATTACGTCATATGACTACGCAGAATAAATAACCTCTCGGGCATTTAAACACCGCTTCACACCGCTTACAACCGCTATGTTTGATGCTTATGTCACAGCGAAAAATATACTCATTCACGTGGCAATGTATTCATTTATATCGAGTGCCCTTTACGTAGTAGACATTTTTTTCTTACATTTCGAGATTGCATCTGAGCTGATAAGAGTTTTGGACGATATATTTCGTGATGAATACTAAATCATAGAGATCTGTGTTTTCTGAGGGCTATTACTGTAACAACCATACACTACATTTTTCTATTCACTCATTTTCTGATATTACACTAAAGTTTAAATGAAATAGTACCTATTTTTCAAGATATTTTTCCTAGCTTCACTTGGTTATATTAAAGATTTATCTCGGATCCTTTATAGGCTTTTGCAATTTCGACTGTAAAGTAACCTCTGATTTTTGTTTCCGTACAAACTTCACTATTTCCTTTAGAGAATAACTTTTGGAAAAAATAATTCTGAGAATACATTCAACAAAAATGAAGAAATAGGTACACTGTCCTGATTCGAAATTCACATGACCTTTCAATCCTTGACGCACAACTAAAAATGACTGTTTGATGACATAATCGGATTTCTGTTGCCTTGGATTGTAAATTAAAGCTATATATTTCTACATACAGCTGCAGGTGAACTAAATATCACCCAAAACTTAGAAAAATAAAACAAACTTATTATTTATTCCGAAGTTTTAACGAATTATAACACCAGCCGAGACTATTAATAACAGATAAATCAATCCTCCAGGTTTAAAAAGAACAAATTTCAGGTACTTTTTAGATGTGTTATGCCCTTTTCGAAGGCGCGACCTCAAGGGAGTGAAGAAAGCAGTGACCAGGTTTTCTCCTTTTCGGAGAGTCGACTTGCTTCTGCGACGCATGAGTCATGCGAGAGTCGCTTTTCCTTCCCCTTCCATGCGGGAACTGGCTGCATGAATAAGGAAACATTTCGCGGAATTCTATCGGAGCGAGAAGAAAAGACTTGCGCAGCTCCGTTCCGAAAAGTTTTATTATCGCGTTCTCGACATTCAGAAAGAGGCTATCATCGTCTATAAATAAATTCTCAGATTTCCATTTCTAATTGGCTATGCGCCATTTGCAATGCAGTCGGTATAACATTTATTGAAACTTGTGATGGAAATTGGAACCGAGATGAAATTTGGAATTCTATTAAGCTTTAAATATGAAATTATTGAATTACGCTCCATACTGCCCTCAGCCGAGTGATTTCAGAGTTTTTTTTATGAGCTCAAAATGTAATTAAAATGTCTCATTTAATTTCAGATTTTATGCGATGTAATAGAAATCACGTGGTGGTGTTTCAATTAAAAGAATGAATGTGAATGGATAATTGTTTTGTCCCAGGTACAAAAGGTATAATATAAAGGTTCCATCGTTTTATTTTACAAAAAGGAAAGGGCGTACTTCGTAATTAATGACTTCATTTTCAGGACTCATTATACTTTAAACTTAAGAGGTGAAAACTTTCTACCGTCCACTATTTAGCGAGCAAGAATTGGATGGTACTGAGATTATAAGATTTATATGAAAGACTAGATTTATTACGTTTATTAATCTTTTACTTCTTTCATTTTATTTTCCTTATTACAGTAATTTCTCGAAGAAGCCTTTCCGTTGAAATAGCTTCTTTCTGGCAATAATTAAACCTTATTTTCGTAGGTTTTCCAGAACGTGAGGCTAAAACAAAAAAAATATAACTAGCTGATCAGTATAAATGAATGATGTAGTTAAGTAGTATTTAAAACATAATATACAAAAAATTAGTTATATAGTAAACTAATGGTATAACTTACGACGCGCATTGAATTAAATCGAAGTACAATTTATGAATGTAATTATTGTATGTATCGTACACCGTAAAACATCACACCACTCAATTAATTTAAAATTTGGGATTTTTCCATTTTTTATAGAACTTAACTCTCGACAACGAAGGTGTGGACACGAATTTTATCATCTTCGGAAGAAAGCTAACTGCGGAAAGTTGAGCACAGGATACGTGACCTGTTAACCTTTTGTGCACATCTTAATTATTGACGAAACCTTTCGAATGGCGAGTCAAGCATAGCAAATTTGATTAGCTCAGGAGAGAATGGGTTTTGATGTTTCAGTACCTTTTGCGAAAAATTTGGGCCTCAGCAAGAAACCCTATCTTGTACTCAGTGTTTATCTTAGGTATTAGTCCACAGAATAAAATCAATGGGTCCCGTAAACACGAATGTATTTTCTTTTGAAAGCGGAGTATGACCTGGAAACAAATGACCCTCTGATCTCGATTCGTTTTAGGCTTTCCTGTGCAACAGAAAAACATCGGGGATACGCAAACTCAAATTTACCAAGAAAAGAATTTACTTAGCATGGAGTTTAAAGTGCGATTTTTGTATCGATAGTCAAATTATTCCGTGGAAAATAAAATTGAAGGCAAAAAGGTTCTCATGGTATATCATGATTTTCAGCTCGGAAACTTTCGCATTCAACTTTCTTTGCAAAATTTTTAATGCTGCATTAAAGATGAAATGACTTATATATAAAAAAAATTAACAAATGTGAGAAAAATACTGCCAATATTTCGCATCTTTGTGTAATGTTCTCTTCTATTCATCTTACATTCAGAAAAAGTTTTATGATAATTTCTAGTTTTGGGCATTTATACGTAGGATGTTCTGTTATGAGACATAACCAAATTAAATTTGAATAATTTAACAGCTGAAATACGCTATCATATGAAATTTTGAAAGATGTCATTCACTTGCTTTTTATATTGACAATTTTTTAACACTTTGATGCCATACTGCTGTTACTGTCACCTGAGTGGTGTGAAAATCAGCTAACGTTGAAAATTTGAATTTGAAACAACGAAAAGTCGATGTCGTACCAGATTGTATGCATCTCATTCAGAAACGTCTCATTTCGTGGGGATTACGCTATTGATCCGTTGATAACCGCAAAAGAATAATCAGTCCCATATAATGATTTTAAAATTTGCCTGCGGTGGCATTTCAGACCCTCAAATTCAACTCAATGAGAGTAAAGATAAAATTTATGTAACGAGTCGTGACGATAAAGAAAGGTCGCTTTGGTGTGATTAATTTTAGTTATTTTCGTGGAAGAAATAGCTCTTATCTTCAGACGAGATCTAGAAAGGGTTTCTTGGGCGCCGGCTGCCCGTCTGTCTCTAGCCGTCCACCTGTTTCTTTCCTTGAGATTATGTCACCAAATAAGAGTCTATCAGAAATATGAGCGAATTTTCCTTACCAAAGTCATTTAGGTGGTCACGGAGGAGGCAATGATATTAAAAAGGCAATGATGATAAAAATGTAACTGCTGTATACGTAACATATTTAGTTTTTGGTCTTCATTTATTCCAAGTCAGGACATCGTTATATGTACAAATGGAATATAGTGGCTGAAAGAGTAATTACTGATTAGCAGGGCAAAAATCGAACAATAAGCAGTAAATCTCTAAGCGACAATTTATTTAGAATCTAATTAAATGAAAAACAATTTTCCTTGGCCTCATAAAAATGTAGAATAAATCTCAATATCTCAAAAAATTTGTAGTATTTGAGCTAGAATGAGTGTATTGTAAAGGTATTGACAGTAATTTCTATGACCGAGCAATGAAGCCCAAAATATCTTTCCCGATTAAGAAAAAAAATTTAAAAAAACTTTTCCTACATTTTGCTCTTAGCTTTTAGTGATTTTGGTTGTAAATAAATAGGAATGCATCGCCAAATTATAACTTCAATTCGATTCAAACTCAGACTCGTCACCAAACTGCCGATTAGATTCGAGAGTAAAACTAATTAATATTAAAAATCTAGGGCGTTTACAAGAATTTCTGTACAACTTTTCTTACCTGTAGATCATGTTCTTGCATCATTTTATCGAAAAAATTCATTAGGAAATATGCGGAATTTTTTTCTCTTACATTGTCATCCCTCTCACTGCTGCATCTTTTTCTCGGATAACTTGGAGGGTTGTATCGATAGTAAATCTAATGAGTTGTCTTTGGATCAATATCTGAAGGCTAAGATTACATCTCCATGGTATTCCTTCCTCGATAGTAAATGTTTCAAGGTCTTCCCTCTT
The DNA here is from genome assembly GCA_036926295.1 of Pachydiplax longipennis. Classification (NCBI taxonomy): domain Eukaryota; kingdom Metazoa; phylum Arthropoda; class Insecta; order Odonata; family Libellulidae; genus Pachydiplax; species Pachydiplax longipennis. Next base: position 29,175,331 of record JAVFKF010000012.1, read on the forward strand.
TTCAGTGTTTTCTACCGAAGGATTCATCTTATACAATTATTTCACAGGGGAATCGTGACCGGTTGTAATACCGTATAAGTACGTCGTCTGTTTTGCGAAGCCATTCTTTTCGTTCCAGTTTGTGCAAAATTGCGGGAAATGCTCCGCTTTCCTCTGCGGGAAGAGTTTTCATTCTGAGTGCGACTGTTTTTGTGAATGCACGACTCCAATTTTTCTGGCGGCGCTCCAGTTTCACTATCAGGAACGACCTAATCACCACATGCGATTTCACGTTACGGAGAACGGCATGGCGTAGTCACGAAATTTTTATATCCTGAGGTAAAAGATCGATTTTTCTTCCGGTCGATCCCTGTTTATGAACACTTATCGGGACGTGAGTTAATTTTAAATATCCATAGCCGTAATACTCAGGAGTAGGTGTAAAACCATCATAGTTCATGCGGTAATTGTTTCAATTTTTATTTGATATATGCGTGATATTATATATATGCGTGACATTATATATATGCGTGACAAAAACTATTCGCCATAAGTTTTAACAATAAACTTCTATAAATGCGCTCCCAAGAATTCAGACATGGGTTACCTATTTGGTTTAAGTTAGTATGTGTGCATATATAATTTGCGAATGAAATTCATTTTATATTTTTCTCCAGGCTCAATAGAACACTAATGATATTTTAATGTCAGGTTTTTCACATGTAAATATAGATTGCATCATGGTCTTTAAGTTGTATTTGAAATATCTCCCCATCCATTCTATGAAATGAAGAGTGGTCGTGCAAAGTACCCCTACGCACGCGAGTGTATACCAGGGTAATATTTATTCTGCCTCAAGTGAAAATTTTCGTATACAAAGAGGATACGTTTTAGAAAATTTATTAGCCCAACTCGTTACATTAATGTAGGAAAATGGTTGAAAAATAACAATCTGAAGTGATAATATTTTCATTACGTATTACGACCTCCTTGTACTCAGTAATTTCCATTGACGCTCTTCATTTACCCCTTGATATCGCGATTATTATTACCTCTTGCTGGAATTTGTGGCGTGGTAACCCTCGCTATGTTCGCAGCAATAAACCTTACACCCGCGGAATTTAAGTGCGCTTCCATAAATTCCAACCACTCTCAGCCATAAATGAAAAAGAAATTCACAGTGGAAGCATAACATGGAATACATTATTTATATCCGAAAAAAGAAGAGTCTTGCTTTTATTTTTACTCCTTCGGGAGAATGCTGAATAATTAATATTCTCTTTCACTTTTCCTGAAAGCGAAAGCATGCATCATTACTTCTGAAGGCATTTTCTTCCTTGAAATTTCAAAACAGTTTTTATAAAAACATGGCGACTTTCATCAAAAAGGAATGTTTAAAAATTTTACACCCTAAGAACTGAAATTTAGAGATATCTGATTGTATTTAAAGATGCAACACGATCCGTGGAAATTTAAAATAAATACAATCATATTATCGCCGTAATTATCATGAAATTAGACCTTGATAACAGATAATTATTATATTTCCCACAAGACCCAATTTTTACTTACTAATAATAATATACTATTTAATAATATACTATTTAATAATATACTTAATAATACTATAATATAGTAATATACTTTATAATACTAATAAACTATATTAAGCTTATATACTGGAAGACATATACGATATATATTGAGACAGATAGCATGATTATCTCTCAACTATTATTTAAAAAAAGCTGCAAAAATATGCATGGTACCTCGAGTTACGAACTTATTTCGTTCAAGTTCGCTTGCATCGTTAGTTCAAGTCTAGTTCGCTTGCATCTCGAAATTAAGTTTGCATCTAGAGGTGATTATGGAGTAAGGTAAAATCCCATGAGTCGAAAAGTTCCAGAGCGTTTTTTAAGTCGAGGTACCACTATAACCAAATTTTTGAAGAAGACCGATGAAGATATGAAAGGTAATAATTGAAATATGTCTTAACCTGCTTGATGTATCTTACGTATCAGGTCAAGGTAAAATTTTCATACGTTGTCAATAAATGCGGCATAACGGTTAACAGTCAATTTTTAATAATTAGTGGAATATATTTAGCATTTCTTTGAGTCACTCATGAAGAGAGATGAAATTGGAAGTATTTGCAATTACTACAACAGTGTTTCTTATGCTACTAAGTTGACCAGTTAGATTAAAGAATTAGAACGAATTAATACTACTTAGTATAAGACTGGACGCATACATAGTGGAATCGTTAAGAATGTCAAAAGTTGTGTATTTAGAGTTTCCTGCCAGAATTCCGACGTCCTGAGGGTATTAGAAAAAAATATGAAAGAAAAGAGAAAGTGCTGAGGTTTGTTCGTTGTTTAGTTCCATAGAAAAGGATGAAAAATCATGAGCTTCATTAGCGTATCTTAATTTTTAAACCTCTCGAGCATGAAAGCTCGGATAAAGGTAACATGTCTGAAACTATCAGTAGCATCTGAAAATTTGTCAGTTTTATGGAAACCTTAAAACTAATAGGCTGAAACCGATATGACAGAATTTATCTTCATTCGTTGAAATGGATTCATAATGGATGTGAAAAATATGCCTCCTCCTTCCAGGTAGAGTACCTATGTAATTCACATTCAGTATAGCACGAAAATTTTCCATCTCATACATAAATATCTTTGTTATCAACGGACGGATAACTGATTCATGAAACTTTTCTATCTGCTAAAGTTTTAGTTATACTAACTGTGTAACTATTGTAACGTTGGAAGGAAAAGAGGAATGCATAACAGTAATATATCTATGAATAAAACATCACTTATAAATAACATAAACTAATTTTGAAAAGTCTCATTTAATTGGGTAAATGAGGAAAATATGGTTATTAGCGGTTATATAATAAAACGATTCAGGATATTTGAGATAGAAACATTAGATCTATTGAAATGTTTGCTTTCGTGAAATAAATCGAGCGACTTACTTCGATAATTCTATTAGTGCGTATTTAGTTCAAGCCGCTCATGCCCATAGAATGAGTATATTCGCTTTTACTACATGTTAGACTTGTAATTTATTCACTTTAACTGTTCGTCATTATCCAAAGATGAGGATGGGAGTAATCAGCCTCGCGACTAATTAATCTATTGAAAGAAGCACTTAGTCACCTGATTTAGGGAAAGCTCTTCGTGGAATGATAAAATGCTGAAATTTTTCATTACGGTTAACCCTCAAGTTGCGGTGAAGTAGTGCGCTTCTCGAGCGATTGCTCCTTCATAAGAAGAATTTTCTGCTGCACTAAAAGGTAAAGAATAATGAAAAATATGCAAAAATGAATTTTTCAATACACTGGAAATTAAAATCCATGAATTAACTTCAGGAATTAATTTCTGCGATATGTTAAAAATGCTTATTTAGTCACAAATTATTATCATCTGTGAAATGATATATCATGTGTAACAAAAAGGATACTGAAATTTTTGAAATACAAATTATTTCAATAATCATTAAATATTAAAAGAAGACGTCAAAGGACAGAGTGCCCTGAATTAAAACACGACACTGATGCTGTATTTATTGTTTCTGAATAAATAAAAATAGTATTCAAAATGTCCTCTGGTTGATTAGTTTCATTGAAACATAGTTATCCAAAATGAGTTTGTTGCATAAATCATGTATCTGTTTTATTAAATACATCTCCACCTATTGCCACGTTTTAATTATGAAACATGCATTTAAGCCTTGTTTTATAAATCTTCATTTAGAATATTCTAAATGCAATTTTATTCGAGTGGGACGAAAACTACGGTGTCGGTTTTTGAATTACAAATATACGATTTTAGTTTTACCTCATTTAAATTTTATATTGCGTATAGTAAATAATTCCGCTGAATTTAAACTTGACTTAAATTATAATTTTGAGTAATTATTTTTAAAATTATGCCTGGATAAATGTACGTATGGTTATAATAAAATATTTTCCGTTTATTCCGTCAATGAATTCGGTCATTTCTGCCAACGAGTCCGGCTCACTTTTGAGAGGCCTTCGAAGTTCAGTAGCAATTATCCGAGCCATCGCGTGACTTACGAAATAATCGAAGCAGAATTTCTCCAGGTAAAATTCTAAAGGTTAAATTTTATGCGAAATTAAAAATACTTCTCCTTGCCCGTGAAATCAGCGGCCTCTTGAGTTTCGCTAAGGTCGTGAAAAGAGCTGAATCGAATATGAATGCAGACGTCCAAATTTGCCGCAGCAGCCGCCGCCTATTTTTTCTGCCGTTCGTGGATATGTGCCATTAAAAAAGGAATGTTTGCAGTTTAGTGTACCCCTGGCACCTGCACCACCGTCTTCCCTGATGCAGCACTAATGGCGGCGCTGTGACGTGGCAGATTCCCCGTCGACAATTCGAAATCGTCAAACCTCTCTGAAATTAAATCCATCAAATCGCGGATGTTCATGCTAATATGAAGAATGAAAGAAATTCAACGTCAAACATCCGATTCGCAGTGAAATATATGACGATATATTCCTATCTACACATTATAGCAATGTGTTAAGGATTTATGTATATTTATTGAGTGAAAAATAAATATATGTTCACATCTTTTATGTTTCCTGCGATATTTTGAATTCTTAGAATACTTAATAATGTGTGAATAGGAATGTATAGGTAGCTTTACAACCTTTTATGGTTGTGAGAAGGTATAATAAAAATAGGCAGAAAAGAAAGCGTATTGGCTTTAGGAGAAAAGATTTCCGCTCCGCAAATAGAGTTGCATTTAATACCAGATTGCAAACATATAGTATAGTTATATATGTAGATGCAGATCTAGTTGATACTCATGTCCAGTATACGTCTACTGGAGGCCAAAAAAGTATTACTCGTGCTTAATGATGAAACAACTACAGCGTGCTTCACCGAGTATAAATATTTCCATGGGAATTCAAGGAGAGAAAGATGTAAAATAGTGAAGAAGTGTCTGTTTAAAAAATGATCAAATTAAAAAATAAAGAGACTTTAATTAACTCCATTCGATTTGGACAGTTAAAAATTGTTATTATCTCGAACGAAATTCGGAAAGGTGGATATTAGGTATTTTCTCTTTTGTGCTCATTGACAGTTTTGAATTTGAAAAGTCAAAAAGAGGTAGAAAGTCGATATCGTAGTCATTTATCATCAAAAAGTTTCCACGCGAACAGTGATGTGAATATAGATGGATAAAAGCGTAGGGCGCAAAAAATATACAGTCATGTAGCTACGAAAAGAACAAGCTGGAGGAATTCTGCGGCATTGGTTGCATATCGCAGAATGCAGCGTCGGAGGGTCGCGGCTAACAGGTTCCCAAAGAGTGAGTGACCGGCGGAGGAGCGGCAATACGGGATCGGAGGGGAAAGGTAGATGGCGCGGGAGTGCCGTTCCAGTTGCTGCCTCTTCGATAGAGGGACGTCGAAGTGGGTCTTACTTCCCCAACCCGTCCACTCCTCGTTCGGTGGCCTTTTCTCAGTCATTTAGCTGAATGAAGTTCTAATCAGCCGACGAACCTTTCGAAAAGTAGTCGATTCGGAAAGCAAACGCTCTTGTATCCCAAAAATAAAATCCGTTCTGTTAGATCTACCACCGTTTTCCGACGAATGTTTCTGGACGCCGTAAATTAAACCCTGTAGGCATTTCTATAAAATATTTAATGTGTTTGCGGAAAAAGTGAAAACTTTTCGCAGGCAGGATATGGTTTGGAGCGACGGTTTTTTCAAAATTTCAAACTTGGAGATTACGATTGCTAATAGATCGCTTATAAGATTGTATAGATGTTAATTAAAAGCTTTTCAGTGCCTCAGCAGTCACCACGCAGGTGTGAGAGTAGACTCCGATTATTCATCAAATTTCGCAGGACTTTGCTTATCGATCCTTTTGAATCCGCTGCGCAACGAAATGCGTTTGTAAAACACCTGCTCAGCACAAGTGGCGGTGCCTTGCGCTGGGCTAGTCTCCCGGGTGAGGGCTGAACGTTACTTTTTTTCTTTCGTGAGAAGAACCGTAAGACGAAAATCGGAACTCTCGCTGCGTAAGAAATGCAAGAGTGAAATATGGGCGGAGATTCTAAAAAATTGCTTCAAGAAATTTGGTTTCTGTAAAGGATCCCTCCTCGTCTTCCGGAAATCGAAGTTGCAGATAATGTCTCCCTTTGGAATTTCAGTTCATATTTCAATCACTCGATTGTTGCAGTTCCGGGAAGTTCTGGATCAAAACCAGGACATTGCCCGTTCTGGAGGAACTGTAGAGCGAGAAAGCACGATTACGAGTCATTGAATTTTTATTTTTCTGAATGCATTGAAAGCTTCTTAGATAAGACACTATGAATGAAGTCGGGAATATTAATGCACATCTTCTTCACACTTGATCGGTTGACTGGTGACACGAAACGAGTTCTAATGGAATCCAAAATGGACATTGTTGAACCTGCGGCGTAATCCCTTTCCCCCGAATCTGTTTTGTTGAGGAAAATTAGAGACGTCAGCGCATCCCATCTAGTTATTTAGTTGGTTGGCCACTTGCCCAAGTGACCTTTTCCTGTCAATTTAGCGACCCAAGCCAACTGATTTCAGGATGCGAAAGAAATGCTTTTATCGACAAATGACCGTGATTTAATATCCCCAACTTAACGTACGAACGGATACCTCAGCATTTATGAAATTGTACCCAAGCAAAATTTATTCGTGAATTTTCAGTAACAGATTAGTCTTTGAATTTCGAATGATAGTGACTTGTATATAATCGTGAATATTGTCGGTACTCTCCCGTTACTGCAAAGACTGCACGATGTTATCATCCCTTGCGATATTATAAATATGATAAATACCGGGTCATTATTATTAACCAGGTGATAAAAAATGAAGAAATTCAATACAGCGTTACGATTTTAAGAAAAAACAATAATGTTAAACAATTGAGGAGTTAACTTCATCGAAAGGTTTTCCCGCATCTCATATCACGAAACTGAAAGGTGCTGACTAGTATTGATCGCTGGATGACGAACTCATACTCCTCAGATGCGAATTATATTTATTTTGAAGACCCTTGCTCATTTAAAGTTTCTCTGTTGATGCCTTACGGTACAAATTCCCTCATCAATTATTGGCCATACGTATGCTTCGCAAGGTTTCCCCGTATACCGTCTCGAGGTCAACGAAGCCGCCTGGACGAGAGGGGCGTAAACTTAATTGGTTTCTTTCATTCATTAGTTTCGTTCTCTAGATTCACTCAGAATGACGTCACAATTGAGAGCCATCCAATTTCCCGGGAAATCACCATCCGATGCCTCGAAAGATTAGTATTTTTCGATCAGCCCCGACAAAAGCCAATCAATCCGCAAAAACTCGCTAAAAATTCGGGAAAGAGGATTAATTTCCGCGATTTGAACGGAAGGGCCGTCCTCTTTTCTCGTTCGGATGGGATGGGGAAATCCGGCCATGTGTGACCGCCACCGGGGTCATTCTCGGCCTCCCTTCACTCAGCATGGCCACCCTGCTACATCGATCGCCTCCTCCGAGACAGCTCATATTCCCCACCGTTGTTACAACCGGCCATCGTTCGTTTTTCACTGCGGCGTACGTGGATGCCGGCTATGCTTGAACGCTCCACTGCGCCACGGTCACGTGGACCAAGGAAATTTTCATGGAGAGGTGGTTGATGCCTCTTTGAGGGCCCTTGTTTTTACATGCCCGCGGTATTTCTGCGGGGAATGTCGAGCGCTTTTGTTTCCTCTTTACCGGAGGCGATCTGAGGGTTGGTGTTGCTTGAGGTCAACTCTTACGTTGCACACCTTTCAACAGTGATATGCAGTGGGGGCGGATGGCATCGATGCACTTGGTAGGCCTTGGATGGAATATTTCGATGGTTCAAAAATTTTCAGATTGTATTTTCAGTCAAATAATGGAAAAGTCACTCAATGATATACACTATTGAAGAGAAATATGCAGCGGAAGAAGACACCGCGATCCTGGATCAGGGTCGGAGTTAGAAACTTACTAATCCGGAGGGTTACCTGCCATGATGACTATACATTTATTACACTGAAAATTATCAACCGATTAGATTTATAATAGAAAACTTCACAATCGAATGTTAATTCAGGCCCTTTGTTAGATCCTAGACATATTGCCAGTGCCATATTATACAGTCATCGAGGAGAGGCAGGGTGATCGCCACCTTCAAGTCCCCTCCTGTATCCGCTAATCTCCTTGATACATAGTGGATAGGGCTTTTTCATTTCTAAATCGATTTTCGTGAATTTTCGGCAATCCTAAATTACTACGTAATTGAAAAATCATGCGATCAAATAAAAGACAATCTTTTGAAATTCCTCCTCTACTTACTTATATTTTAGATGAGGTGTATTTAAGCTTTCTAATGTAAATGACCGTATTAGCTCCCAGATAGACTTGGTAGGCTACAGAAAATGCTCTTTGCGGATCCGATCTTAATCGTTTTATGACGATGATGTTTGAGTTAAGCGTTCTGTTTAACTTTTCCCTGTTGATTCTAAAAGAAATTTACTTTTTCCACTTCGTTCGTCCAGCTTCAGGAAGAAAACTTGCATGAAACTTGGTCTTCTAGTAAGCCACACGTAATTAATGAACGAGAGTTGGACTACCCGGACCTACACTTTAAAGGAGTTGATGAAACTATCGCGAAGATCATCATATTCTTATCGCTGTGTTTTCGCAAGCTTACTCTACTTACATACATGGTTGAGTTATGAATGAATGGATTACCTTCATGTTACATTGCTATATTTCTAAGGATGTATCCCAAATAATAATCCTAAAAATGTTGATGTTTGAATAAATCAAAGACATATTAAATATCAAAATATAAAGTTAAAGGCCCCCGCAAAATCACTAAAAAACTGAATGATGTTTTATTTATTTATTATTCAATATCTAAAAATTGTTGAAATGAAATGTGCGCATGGAAATATACCCTTTTTTACGGTTCCTGATTAGCCCAATGTCCAATTTGGACATTATTAGTTTTTACATACCAAATGCTGTATAAAGTATATTTCTCAGCATCAGATTCTATACCCGAGTATTACTAACCTCCTGCAAAGTATGTGTCTCCCAGAATCACCAAACTTACCCGCAGAAGTAATCTCATTTTTGAAAAAGTATTAAGTTTGAAGTATATTTGAACACATTTGAATTCCGTTTTGATTAGCTGCCCCATATATCAACGTGGGTAGTGATATATATACCCATCCATGCACCCTTTTCTCCTGGGAATTTTTAGTTCCAAAATATTGATGGATGATGAACGAATTTTCGGATCTCCGCAGAATCTACTGGTATGACGCACGAATATGCGCCTCAATTAAAACAATATTTTATTGACGCGGATGTTTGAAAAAATATACTTTTAGTTGCATAGGCTATGCCGCATTTCTAAGTTTTATTTTAAGATTTGAGGAATAAGATTAGAAACATGTTTTGAGCAGTCGCAGAAATTGAAGCTACAAAACAAATTTCTCTCACATACCTTACTGATAACTAGAATTTAGAAAGAAGAATTACCATACATTGTCCAAAACATCGATTAATGTGTGTTAAGTAAGCGTAAGAATATGTACAATAATTATCAAATTTTACAGCTCATCCTTTGCAAATATTTCAACTTCTAATATCCAGATTCGATTCAACCAACATTCTTTTACTTATTAATGATAAAAAGACTTCGTTTATATTGATTGATAAAATAAAATATTTTACGAATACTTAGTTTGCTGATGAATAATAGTGAAAGAATAGGAAATTTTATCCTTAATTAAGCGAATGATTTGAAAATAAAAGTAAAACGAAGAAAATTAAACGAAATCAACATGCCCAAGTCCCACCATTCAGGCTCATTAGTCTAAATAGTGGAAACTGGTATAGAAGTATATAGTATATAGGCTGGTATACGCATATATAGTATATAGGCTGGTCTACACTGCGTTTAACAAATGAGTTTCCGCGGAACCCTATGGTTCTCCGAAGAGTAAGCAAGGGTTCCGTAAGAAGACCAAGATGTAGACTCGAAACCGTCTTCAATGAGTAAAAACACAAGCCGGATTCCATAAATATATAAAATAATTCTTATATATAAATAGAATTTATTTAAATAAGAATAAATAACAGCTTGCGATTCTGTAACATCTCTTTTGAGTCACAAGGATTACAATGCAAAATTAATTTGGGTAATGGTGCACATATGAGATCTCAACCGTAATCATTGTCTGTGGTATAAGGTGTAGATAGAATGAAAATATCCGGCGAAGGTATTTTACTTTATGGTAAGGAATGGTTGATGAATGTTAAGAGGGCAAGAAGAGAGGAACGACAACGTGGAAGACAGATTGGGGAAAAGGGACAACGGAAGGGTTCAAAACAACCAAGGAACTCAAACAAAAGGAACAATTGAACAAAGAGGGAAACCAAAGGATACAAAGACAACCGACAGTGCGTGAATAAGTCGGAAGGAAAGCTGTATTTCGTGGCAGCAATTTTATAAGTACACTTAGAACGCGAAATAAAAATCGAAAGCCAAAAAGGGTTTTAACATAAGAATGAAACAAAAACTAAACGAAAAACACAGGCACAAGTACAGAATCGGTGATATTGGATTATTTGCTGAAAGATCATATAACAGGTAAAACAGGTAAAAATTGCTACATACATAACTGAACACATTCGATAATATGCAACCTTTCTACGAGACTCTGTATGGCTATGACCAAAAATAGTAAATAAAGAAGATAAATTGCTGCAACGGTGTATTTTTACTAAAAGTTTTAATAGGGTCTGCTTAAGGCAAGGAAAAGATTATAGTAAAAATTAATTATTCTGTGAGTCGTAGTTAAACTAAAATGTAGATGAATTTTTATGACTGAATTCATCGGGTTATTGTATATTTTAGCCCATAGCTTAAAATCTGAAGCAAGGATAGATTTTCAAAAATATGTATTATAATAAGTACTACACTCTTCAATATTATTAATAGATAGTATTATAATATTTATTACATTAATATATATTAATAATATTGCAGAGGATGCTAGAATTGATTACAAATATGGCCAACATAAAGACATGGTTGAAGCAAAGTACAGTCCCAGCTGGGCTGTACTTCGCTGTCAGATCGTTTTTCCCAGCACATACTAAGAAGAATTTTAAATGAATCACCCCCTCAAGATATCCAACGTATTATCGCATCATTCATAAATCTTCTTTACTCCGTAATCTCCTCAAAAGAGAGGCCGCGACATCAAACGAGCACGAAGCATTCAGAGAGATGAGATACTCCAAGATTCCAAGTTTCTCATAAATGCTCCAAGGACGGTGACCGTATGAATTCTCTTTCTCTCGTCCTAATTAGAGTAAATACGGCCTTTTAATCATAAAAGCAAGATAATATTGTTGGATAGTAATCATGGGGATTTCAAATCCCTCCAAGGGGATTAAATTCCTTAAGGAAGATATCATAGCGGCCCCTGGAAGCTAGGCATTTTTTCCTACTCTCTAAGGACTCGCTTCCCCCTCCCATAGACAAATCCTGACTGCGACCCTGACGTTACATGTTAAGTGATGACCATCAGCTCCTATTGTTAAAATTCTGATCACAGGATTCGCTCTTTATTTCGGAACATCCATCGATACTGGACTTCACTGGAAAATTAAAATATATGGTAATTGTATTTAGAATACAATACAATAGAAACTTCTTTATTAGACAAAATTGTCACTGGAAAGTCTTACATCCCTCCCATTTAAACCGCGTAAGAATTTAAGAAAGAATAATTACAAGCATAGAGCAATTTTATGAGATGGTAAATTCAGATTTTTAGATGAGTAATGTGGCATTAGAAAGAAAAGAAGGAAGGAATGGTTTCGCGTAGGAAAATAACTGTGATCTTTTTTATCAAAGAAAAGATTTATCCATGGCAAGAAAACACTCTCGGAGAGAAAAAGTTGTGAAACACCTGAAAACTTTGTAGGAAAGAGTAAAAAAAGAGGGATGGATTACAATATTAAAAATTACGAAAGTTATTAACAGATTCAAAGTATATCAGAACATACATATTCTTTGTCATGAAAATATGGACATAAAAGGAAGTTTTTAATTTAATATAAATAATGATCATTAAATCAGTCAGATGCGTTTGGATACATGTATAATTAATAAATAAAACATTACGATGTAAATAAATTAATATGGTATTTATGGAGACATTCAGGTGTTTTCTAAGAATTTAAAAAATCGTTTAAGGATAGAGAGGAAGTAGTTTTAATGTCTTTAGATCAACAGTTGTGGTTCATACTGTGTCTCTTGATTAAACTGCAAGTGGATATTTATGATGTAATGAAATATCGAATCGATAGCTTCAACTTATATCTAGCGAAGTCCAGGACCCTCGGAGAGTCCGTGATGAAGAGGCGTTGTGTATATGAATGCTCGCGGAGTGGAGAGGTGATCAGCGAGGGATACGATCGCTGAGTATACGAACGGAAGGGAAAAGAATAGTGTTGCCCTTCCACGGGTACTCCTTCGGTGGCCGCAGTTATTCCCATCCTCCTTCACTGCCTCGTTCCGCCTTTTGCCGACTCGCATGAGAGAAGCATTGGCGCCGAAGGGGAGGGCAATGTCTGCGCTTTAAAGGCACACAGTGTGACCAACGCCGGAATGACAAACTCCTGTCGCTCGTTACCAGGGGAAGAAAAAAGCCCCACCTTTATTGGATGCACTCACGTCATCTTAGAAAAAATATCCCCCTTTCACCAATTTGTCTCGGAGCGATTACGTATCCTCTCGCGAGGTGATCTCGTCGAAGAAGCTGAATCAAAATGAATGCGGGGCAGTACTTAGCCCTTCTCTATGGCCCTCCCATAGGAAAATCCATTGCTAGTGTCACCCAAAATTTATTTCCGGGTTCTGAGGAGGTAAGCGGAAGTATTGGATACGCTAATTTTGAACGCATTTCACATAATCTCGCAAATGTAGCCTAATCAGGACCCAGATCACAAATTCAAAAAAGGTGTTCCAATCGTACACAGGATTTTCCTCCACCTGATAACCCTTGAAAAAGTTCTCATTTCGCTGGTCGCTTTAACAATCGCTGGCTAACAAATAAAAATACAATACCGCGAATTAATATAATTATAATAATAGAAAAGCTAAAAAAAACGGCCGTACTTCAGAGAGAAGCCGCTTCTTCAAAAGGAAGGATGTAAAATATCTTGGAGGCCATCCAGGACTACGGAGTGAACAAATATCTAATTTCGTCAAAGAAGGAACTCTATTTTTATTGTTAAGAGAATGGAATACTGTGAAGGAAACCACTTCCACATTCCGACTCATCCCACCCACGATGAGCTATTACCCTTTTCTCGAAAATGACCAAATCCTGCACGCGAACAATCTCCGAAACGAGATGAGAAATAAACGGTGCTCCTGTTTTTTTTAGTAGCTTTCATTAAAATGTCATCTTCCGGTGGTACCGCGTTGCTGACCTGTGATGGCCACGGCACACTTCCCGACGTCTATATTTTGTTCGGTGGAAAAGAATCGCTTCTTAGAAGAACGACGAGGGCGTAGTTTTAGAGACGGCACGTGTTTCCGGTACATCCGAGACTCACCTTCTCTATGGTATTTTACGAGCGGGCTCGGAATATTTTCCTTTTTACGTTACGCCCTTCAAGGTTACCGAGACGTTTCTCTCGCATATCTTCGCGTCGGGATTAAATAACAAGAAAATGCAACCGATGGAGCCGTAATTGCATGGGTGGATGGCTATTTGTGACAGGATACGTGGTTATGACGGCCTACTCGAAGCGAAGGAAGTCGGTACGGAGAGAAAGTATCTATCTTCCAGGCGGAGCATTGCAATCCCCACCTCAAACATGACGAATCTTAGAAATGACTTTTGGACAAAGAAATCGTCAATTCGGTTTACGATTGTGTGAAGAATGGATTATCACCTGAGAAATATTTCTTCATTTAACTTTCCTGATGCGGGTGATGCTACGCTGGGTGCTGTATTTTCCATTCGGCCCTCTTTATGGTCCATTGTAGTTGTATGCTTCATGACTAATGCCGTATATTGCGGTTTTAAATAGAACAGATTTTGGATGAAAATTCTGATAGAGGAAGAATATATACAAATTTGAGCAGTGTTTAAAATTAAAATACGACCGCTTGATTGATTCCCGGGGGGTTGAAAGGGCATCTTCCAAAGTCCCCTCTCAATGCCTTAATAGTGCTAGAAATTTAAATTTTTATATGATGCGAAGAGGAGTTTGCATTAAAATCTGATTTTGAACTTTTTCTATGATCACTAGACATGAAAAAAAATGGAAACTGGCTGTTAATGAATAATAGGTTGAAAAACACTCTGCTGAAAAACACTGTGTCAATGAAGCATCGATTCTCTTCCTCGAGGAGAAAGAAAGAAACCGGCGGATTACTGACCTTCTAAGAATCACCTTCCGCGTATTTCGGAGACTATGCCACCATCCTTAGGGGTAAATACCACCCCATTATGTTTTTAAACGAGTCTGCGAAGAGTTCCAACGACCTACTAAATAGGGTTTCAAATTTGGACCTTGGCCTTGCGTATTCCCCTGAGCTCCACGAATTTTTTGCACCGTTTTTACACAATGCCCAAAAATGGCTTTTACGTGCAAGTAAAGCTAATTCCATACATTTTCGTGCAATTTTTGTAACTAGCAAGTTTATATAAACTTGAATTTATTTTATATATTTCACAAGGAAAACAATGAACACATTCTCTATACATGGAATGAATCACATATTTTCTTGCTAACTTTACATCGGTTTCTAAAATTATATTAGGTCCACTCCTTAGATTATGCCGTCCCTTTGAGACTTTAATGCCTACATTGCACCCATATTAAATGTCCTATCCATACAAAATTTTTATTGCAGGTTAAGATGTCTTCGCGAGAGCTGAAAAATGCATCTCATTTGAATTGAATTTTAATCACGTTTTCCTTCGAGCACGTTTTCAACAAATATAAGTTGTTAACCTAAAAATTAGAACAAGTCACATAGTGTATTTATCAATGGAATTTTTCAATATTTTTTTGGAAAATATAAAATAAAATCTTATATCTTAGAGGCTGTCATTAATCTATTTCAGAAGAACGTTAAACGGCACGGCGAAGAAAATTGTCCCATGTTTCAATTTATTTATCATACAATTGATTTGAAGTTCATAAATCAATTTTATGAATAGTGTATCAAATTTACATCTTGAAGGAGAGGGGATATAAAGATTTCATTCAAATGAACACATATATATTCCAGGGATAGTCTAGGGAGACTGGAGAAGTCCCAGTTTGTTGCCATCTAGCAATCCTACCTATAACAATCGCCAAACCATAGATAAACCTAGTTTATTTACCTGCATATATGAAATTGTAATTTTACAAATGATTCTCTTGATGAAAATCGTGAAAATGAATAAGAAAAGAAAAACTGATGAAGGTGATGTGAACATAAATTTTAACTCAGATGAGATTCTGTTAAATCTTTCCGAAAAAGAGTAAAAACAGTCAGATCAGAGAGAGATTTTCTAATGTGCCTTTCTAGAAGGGTTTGAATTCAAAGATGTTTTCTAGGTAAAAATAAATTTTGGATGAAGTTCTTTGTTTAAGATTGCACATATTTCAATCAGTCATCCCACTACTCCTGTGAAGGAAATAACCTAACCAAATCAACTTGGTTTTTGCCCATCTTTTTGATGGTAAAAATATTCAATAAACATTAGTCATAAAAAGGTGTAAAAAGAGTCTTGACTATCATAGAAGATGGGCAATTGATTCCTAAGGTGGAGCACAATGTGAGAATAAGGCTGGCGATATAAGTTGCTCGTGTTGGAAAAGAGATCAGTTCAAGGAATATACTCTCTGTCGTTACAGTGGTGATACAAGGGAAGTCTTCGTGGTAATTTCAAAGAAGTAGGATGATCGTGGTATACCATCACCCCTCCAACAGGAGGCCTGCCTTTAAGAAGCAAGAACAAAGTTTACACTACCGTAAATATAGTTTTCATTTATATTTCATGATTATATTAATAAACGCTACACATTTCACTGAAATATATCGTTTAAGTGAACCTATTTTTCAGATAACCGCTTTTTAATTTCAAGTCAATCTAAATATCTTTCTGAATTCAATTTAAGAATTACACTGTAAGAGTGAGACAGTAAATGAGTATACATACTTTAAACTCATTATTTACGCATATTTAAACTAATTCGCATCGAGTTTCCCATGAAAAGAATATTTCCCGATGCGAGACAAGTTCCCGAAGGTCCTTGCTATTCTGCAACCCGGAAGGTTTACCTCGGGTATTCGTAAGTCTACCGTAATGAGAGCGGTTTTAATTTTTGAAAGTAGAAGCAAAATCGTTTTTTCGTTTCAGGTGTCTGTCGTAAAGAGTAGGGTATGATTACATTTTTCGACGGATCAATCTTAATTTTTCGTAAGGTATTTCTGTCAAAAATGTACGAGCTCACCACTTTAATGTTATCTAAAATTTAAATTTTAGAGAACTTTATTGAAATTTATGGTTATCCGACCTAGAATCACATGAATGTCACATGAACCTGACATATTTCTTTTTAAGAGAAGTATGTTTGGCTAATAGTCAGCATTTGTTGTTTATTGATAGTGTATAGCGATGAATCTCGTGTAAGGTCGTTCACCCTCATTGACATGACTGTGAGTCCTATTATAAAAATAAGTAGTTTTTTGCTGGATGTTGTTCCTAAACTGTTTACAAAGTAACATTTTTTAAAGATCTTTGCTGACCCTAACACTTCAAATTAAATTGCAGATAAACATAATATTTACAGGGTAACCGATATTCATTACATATATTGTTGAAATTCGAAATTCTTTTATTCAACAATGTGTTTCAAGTGTACTGGAGAAAACAAACGTGAGAAGAAATCGTGCAATATAATTTATGCTTTTTTCAACTGCTATATACTGTAAGGAAGACTTCATAATTTCATTGTGAAGACATTAAGCTTCCTATTAATTGAGACGTCAAGAAAAATTGAATTTTAGGCGATAGAATAATTCATAAGCTAAAATGCGCGAAATAGTGCACATCCAAGCCGGACAATGTGGAAACCAAATTGGTGCAAAGGTAGGCGTAAATCAAGGGAAGTTGACGTCTCCTAAAGCTTTGTATTTCATTTTAGTCAATTAACTCTGAAAAGCGTATTAATGTAATCGAATGTTTTTTTTTTTTCTAGTTTTGGGAGGTTATATCCGATGAGCATGGAATTGATCCTACTGGGACATATCATGGAGATTCTGATCTTCAGTTAGAAAGAATAAACGTCTATTATAATGAAGCAACGGGTATGCATATTTCATCTCATGAAAAGTCATTACTCAACGAGAATTGAATTATGTTACAAATTTGAATATAATAACAGTTGAGCTGAAATAATTTAAGTGGTTTGCTTAAAATATAATCCCAGTTCCATTATAGTTCACATTTCTAGGAACATAAAAAAGTATTTTTAAAAGAAATTTAAGATTAGTCTAAAGGATGAAGGGATTCTTTGAAAAACAAAAAGAGAATAATGAAAAACAAAGAGTTAAGTACTTTTTCAATTTAAGGTGGGAAGTATGTACCCCGGGCTGTTCTTGTGGATCTTGAGCCTGGAACAATGGATTCTGTACGATCTGGCCCATTTGGCCAGATATTTCGGCCTGATAATTTTGTTTTTGGACAAAGTGGAGCTGGAAACAATTGGGCAAAAGGCCATTACACAGAAGGTGCAGAGCTTGTTGATTCGGTGTTAGATGTTGTTAGGAAAGAGGCAGAGAGCTGTGATTGCCTTCAAGGTTTTCAGTTGACACATTCCTTGGGAGGAGGAACTGGGTCTGGAATGGGCACACTTCTTATATCTAAGATTCGTGAAGAATATCCAGACAGGATTATGAATACTTTTAGTGTTGTACCATCACCAAAGGTAAAATATGTTTCTGTATAATTTGAAATCAATATCTTTGACAGATTTACAATATGAATGATTAGACACTTCAATGAATTTCTTCATCTAATACACTCCAATTTTGTTTTACAGGTTTCCGATACTGTTGTTGAGCCTTACAATGCCACTCTTTCAGTTCATCAACTTGTTGAGAATACTGATGAAACTTATTGCATTGATAATGAAGCATTATATGATATCTGTTTCCGTACACTAAAATTAACCACCCCTACTTATGGTGACCTTAATCATCTTGTATCAGCAACTATGTCGGGAGTTACTACTTGTTTGAGATTTCCTGGTCAACTTAATGCAGATCTTCGGAAACTTGCAGTGAACATGGTTCCTTTCCCTCGCCTTCATTTCTTTATGCCAGGTTTCGCTCCTCTAACATCCCGAGGTTCTCAACAGTATCGTGCATTGACTGTTCCAGAGTTGACTCAACAGATGTTTGATGCTAAGAATATGATGGCAGCTTGTGATCCTCGTCATGGTCGGTATTTAACAGTTGCTGCAGTTTTCAGGGGTAGGATGTCAATGAAAGAAGTTGATGAACAAATGTTAAATGTACAAAATAAGAATAGCAGTTATTTTGTTGAATGGATCCCAAATAATGTAAAAACAGCTGTTTGCGATATTCCACCTCGTGGTCTAAAAATGTCTGCCACTTTCATTGGTAATTCTACAGCCATCCAAGAACTATTCAAAAGAATATCTGAGCAGTTTACTGCAATGTTCAGAAGAAAAGCCTTTCTGCACTGGTACACAGGAGAGGGTATGGATGAGATGGAATTTACTGAAGCTGAATCAAATATGAATGATCTTGTCTCCGAATATCAGCAATACCAAGAGGCTACTGCTGATGAGGAAGGTGAATTTGATGAGGAGGAAGGAGAAGCAGATGAGGCTTAAATTCATGATGATGGGATGGATTAATTTGTTTAATTGTTCTATGTTTAAAATTATTTTGCTGAATACATACAATTCTTGTTTCATGTTGTATATGAGATGTCATGTCTAATTTAATTAATAAAGCTTAAGATGTTGCAATTTTAAAAATACTTTCCCTGGTTTCCTTAACCATAAAATTTTCCAAAAATTCATTTAACTTTTGAAGAATGGACAATAAAATTCTCAAGGCTTAACCACCAGTACTTTCCTCAATACATATGAAGCATATATAAACAGAAATAGTTTAAGATGAAAAATATAACAAATATATTGATTCTTCAATACATCACAAAATTAACACCTACAGATAATAGAAATCCTTTAGTTCTTGAGGAAAGCAGCAGGGGGAAAGGAAGAATTACTTTAATAGAGGGCTTAAAAATTATTTCAAAATTAGTGACACCAGAAATTTCAATTTGTTCCAATTTTTGTTTTCATTGAAACAAATAATATATAAGATACTGTGTCATTCAAGGATAAAGTTTATGACAAAAAATTTGAATGTTGCAATAATATATGTATAATTACATTTGATTCTGGCTGAAATGATTTGATGTTTACTTGATAAATAATTCAGATTCAAGGAAAATGATAAAGTTCAATATTTGCATAAGTAATGTAAATGTAAAACAAATAACATGAATATTTTCACACATGATTGCTTTCAGTGAATGATCTAAATGATCAAATTTATGAAAATCATCCAAATGAAACTGTTAATAATAATTATTTTTTCATTTAAGTTATTTTCATGGTCCAAATGAACTTTACTCTTCTATGAAAGTTTGTTTCTTGATAAATAAACATTTACCAACTTTACTCTATTTTGCTAAGAACCACACTTCCAAATATGGTTTATGCAATACAGATTTAGATTTATGCAAAATATTAGCTTTCTTGCAGCTTTGTCATTCATTTTCTTACATATCATTTTTCTTTGAGTACTTCCTTTCCTGTTCTCAACAAATCCAACCATCCTATTCTTAACATTTTCCACATAGAATAGCCCTCTATCCTTTACTCAGTCTAGCAGATGTTTTTCACATTTATGTTTCATAATTATAAAAAAAATTTTTTTCAATCCTTTAATACTCATACATTTTTCTATTCTCTATTCTAGATGATTGGTGACTAGGTATTTAGCCACTTTTCTCTAAGGAAAGTTTAATTAGTATCAATTGTTACTGCATGCACATTAGTCAGCATTTTAATGTTAATAATTTTTATAATATATAATACATCCTCATAAATACTGTATTAAGTTAAGAGTTTAAGGCAAACAATTACTTACTCATGAGGGATAATAAGATCTTACTTTAAGAGAAAAAAAACAGGGTAAAGATATGTGGATGAATATTAATGACATGAGGCATGAGAGAGAAATTATGTCATTTTTGTTACCTACACTTTCATTAGTATGAGAAATTTTTGCATTGCCAAATGGTAGGGTCACATGCATAATGTAACTGTGATTACCACATTTAGCCAATTATTCAATTTCTCTGCATTCCATTTAAGGCCTGATTGTTTTTCCAAGGCAGGGAAATTTTGCTCCAACTTATTTAAAAAAAAACGTTATTATCCTTTAAATATACAGTTCAATACACACTAAAATATTCTTAAGACACTTTTCAGAGGACCAACTGAAAACAGGGCTATAAGCATGTTATAATTTCAATCAGGATATCACAACTTCTCATTTCATGTACACTGGAAAACACCATTCCATGTTGTTTTACAATATAAATGATTTTACAATATAAATGATTAATATAAATGCTTTTCTAGTGTACATGATTTGCTCCTTAGCTTTTAAATAAATACTAAATACCTTAAAAGACATGAGATCTTTAGTTTGCTAAATTTGCCAAATTGAAGATGAAATATCTAGAGTCCACAAACTACTGCTGAGTAAGATTGGATGCTTTCTCATCATACTTTGGAGGTATGTTCAGCTCTTTGAACAAAGAGAACACCTTCATTTTTGGCATTTTTACCCTTTCATGTAGCAATATTTTACCAGACGGACCATTAGAGAAGAATAACAAATTTTTGCAGTAGAGGTTGCAGTGCGTATAGAGAAAGAAAAATCTGCCTTATTAGGGGTTAGCATAGCCTCTTATGTGGCATTTTTACCATTTGTTTTGTGTAATAAGTATGGAACAGGTTAAATGTGTGTATTATTATTAGTATGTACAAAATCACCGTAAGTAGAATATATCAGGTGGCAGTGGTACAACCCAATATATATACATTTGTAAATTGTCAAGCATTTACATTATAAATAAATATACATGTATTAACTGATCAATTGGCTGAGGGGAACACCACAATTGCTGTCAGGCATTTGCCCAAGGAGGGAGGGAAACACCTCAGAAAACCTCCCTCTGACAGAAAATAGCATAAAAATAATCAAAAAACCCAAATAATTAAAAATCAAAATGTATCAATATATCTATTAGTAGCATTGATGAATTAAAAATATCAACCCCATCCCAAATTTGATAACTTCACAATTTCTTTAGCTTAGAGGTGATAGCATCTTATGCAGGAGTATTTAAATCTGGTTTAACAGATTTATCAATTCAATTTATAGTATCTTCCTGAGCATTTTTCAGCATATATATTCCTACTTTTGTAACCTAAGATTAGATTGATTCTTATTCCCTTAACTAATTCAATGATGCTTAATACACGGCTGTTATGGAAAAGTGGGGGAGGGGGCATACATACTTAAGTATTTTCCTCTTCAATTAAACTTAGTAATCTGACATCATTAAATGACTTAGTAACTATGTAGAACACTTTCCTGGAGCCACTGTAGGTTAGTTAATAAGTAAGGCTTTTCCATTGTGGTAGGTTCCTGTGCTCTAAAATGTATTTGTTTTGTATAATCCAGAATATTTTGCTTCTATAGTCTGTATAAATCCTTTACTCAGATTGTGCATTGGAAGTTGAAATGGCTTCATCTGGACTCCAGTTACACAACATTCATTACCCAATTAATCTAGCACTTTCTTTCTATCTCAATGTCACTGAAGTGCCGAGTACTAATCCCTCAAGTGATCTCATGATCCTAATCCATAAAACCAACATTTTCATTAAATTCGTCATATTTTTAGGAGAAGATATTAGAATGGACTCACTAAACCTGTGGCATCCAAATTTAAGAAGCATTAATTTTTCCTTTTTAAGGAGTAGATCTAACTTTTTAATTCAAAGAACATGTTGGTAATTTTATGCTGCAAAATACATGTTTTCAATGGTATAGCCAAAAGTAAGCATTTATTCCTCTTCATTTTGTCACTGCCTGCATCATCACTCAACACTCCCACTTGAACCATTTACAATGACATCATTCTGGCACATAAAATGTTTTGGTATAAATGGTTGAAGTTATTTTCTCTTGCCTTCCTAAATTGTGTTACATGTGATATCACAGATTATAATGCCTGTACTATTGGGTTATAAACATCTATGCAGTTACCTCAATTAGGTACAAATGCTGAGTGAACTACCTTTCATCCAGCTCCTACCTACTGACCTTCCTGGCATGATGACCCTAGAAAAGATAAGATTCAGGTAACTTTAGCTCTTTAGGTCATAGGAACACACTTGCCATTCCACCTCATTATGTCTTTTTTCAGGGAAGAGTCATATAAATTAATAAAATACTAAGAAACTTAATTTCCTTACAATGTCTTTATCAATTCCTGTACTTATTTTCCTTAAAATTATTATATTCAGTAAACTCATTGGTTCATAAGTACATTGATGAAATATTTATTAGGAAAGATATAACAGTGCCTTTTCCTTTAAATTTCAGCTTCTGCTGGGTTGGGGATAGGGTAGAGATAAGGGAAAACTGGACTAAGGAGTTTAAGTCTTGTAAAAAGCCTCATCAGTTGGATGAGTTTTTTGCTTAATTTTTCCTGTGTTATTAAAGTTTTACTTACTTCACTACACGATTTTTTTCTTCTCATAACAAAATCGCTACAAAGATTAATACTTAATTGGAGTAAAAATATTCTTAACTAAGCTGAAAAAGTATATGAAGCAGATTTCAACACAAAAATGAAATGACTATGATATAATTTTATCGCTAAGTGTTACTTTAATTGAAAAAGGTAGTATACTCAAGTATTACATATAGGAAGGAAATGTTCACTGTGGTTCCTATAAATTTCAATATTTATCCATAGAATAAGACATTTCATTTTTGTTTTGGTTTCAAATTTTTAGTTAATTTATACAAAAATACTCTCCGAATGTATGACCCGTTTCTACTCTAACCCTCTCTGATGCAATCCTACTCTTATTCTCCATCTCAATGATGAACACTTTACTAAATTTAGATTCAAGAATTGGACCACCTGTGCTAGTTATCTTCTTCCTACCTTGATGTTAACTTAATTGTCCTAAACAATTTGAGTTTTGTTGCACATTCTTTTCATTCATATAAAAATATTTATATTAATATAAAAACCTCGTATTATTAGTTGACGGATTAGCAATCGTAAGCCAAAATGATTGTCCAAAAACAATCATCGTCTTAATATTTAAATTAAAATCGATTTATGTGTGTAAACATACATTCACTTAGAAGAAACAACGCAAATTACGAAAGAACAATACATATAAGATATTCGGAAATTTCATAGACTTTATCACACTGAGACTGCTTACATGCAATTAAGGATAAAATTGCAATGCATACAGTAGCCCTTCTTTGTGTCGAATTTTATAGATCGTGAAAAGGCCGCGATTCCCAATACTGTCGATTTTGGGATATATCTTGGTCAAAATTTTTCTTCGCCATTGGCCACTTCAACAAAAAATACAGTACAATTGTCTTTAATTTAATGTAAGAAATCTCAGTGTATTGAGCCCGAGGCTTGTAGTCTACGAGCGTATAAGTAAAAATCATAGCCGTCTCCTCTATTATACTATTTATATATACTACTAAAGATGGATTGAAATCGATTATTTCTTGTGGAAATTGTACACTCTTAAGTAAAAAGGTCTAAAGAGGACCAAATTAATGTGACCATTCGTTGGTCACTACGGAATTCTGCTGCGTTATTCTTTTCTTAATCACGACCAGAACGTTTAATATTACACGCGTGCAATGAAATGAAAGAGAGATCTGTCATAATGTGAAATACGTCAAAATTACTTTTGCTATTTCTCACATTATCAATTTGATGTAAGTTTTTGTTTCGAGAACAATCCGAGAAATACCTATTTCAAAAACCGCGAAACTTGTATGTGTCTAGTTCAGCTGAGATACGAAATAAGTTAGGCCTTTGTTATTGTATGTAAGAAAGTCGTGTTTAAATGTTTACATGACGGCAAGCTTTATTCTGAGGGGTTCTCAGAATTGTTTGCTGTCGATTACAAGGAATAGTTGTAGATTGCATTTTGCATTGATAACTAAAAGGAATTTTATGAGGGTTTTAAATGTTGCTGAGAAAAATGATGCGGCCAAAAACTTGGCGGGAATTATATCTGGTGGTAATCTAAGAAGAGTGAGTTAAAATCTTTTGTTCCTTGTCTGCTATCCTGTTAGTTAATCAGAAAAACTACCTTCCTGATAGACTTGTGAGAATACATATGTACGAAGATTGTGGTGTAATTGTGATAAGATATTCTGCTTTGTTTAGTTTATTATTATGTTATTTCAGAAAGAGGGGTTGTCCCGATTTAACAAAATATATGAATTTGACTACAATCTCTTCGGCCAGAGGTGTACAATGGTTATGACATCTGTTTCTGGACATCTTCTTAATTATGAATTCACTGGACCATATCGCAAATGGAATTCTTGTAATCCTCTAGCATTATTTGATGCACCAGTTGTGAAAGCTTGTCCAGAAGATAGCCTTCCACTCAAGGTATGAATATAATAGAATTTAAATATATGATACCATTTCTAAGTAACGTATAACTGAGAAAATTCATATAATTTAGCAAACACTGCAACGAGAAGCGAGGACAAGCGATGTATTAATCATATGGACAGATTGCGATAGAGAAGGTGAAAACATCGGTTATGAGGTTATAAACGTTTGTCTAGAAGTGAAACCTAGAATGAGAGTTTACAGGTAATTACAAAAGTATATACTATTTATGAAAAGTGAATTGAATTGGCGGGTGTTACTATTTCAATGTCAAAGATTGGAATATAATTCATCAATGAAACCCTTCATTGGTTGGAAACCCTACAATATTTAACTTTTTTTACTATATTTCTCACCCAACTGTAGGGCCAAGTTTTCTGAAATAACAGGTCCTTCTGTTCATCGAGCCATCAATAATTTAAGTGAACCTGATAGGAGAGTTAGCAATGCAGTTGATGTGAGACAGGAACTTGACCTGAGGATCGGTGTGTATCAGATGATTTCTACACCTGTTTTGAAGTTGTACATCCGTTTTTTCAGGTACCCTGTTTTATTATTGTTATTCACTATTAGTCTTATTGACATTCTTTTCTTCAATCAAGGTGCTGCATTCACTCGATTTCAAACTCTTCGTCTGAAAGCTGTGTTCCCTGCAACACTTGGTGGATCTCTTGTTAGCTATGGAAGTTGTCAATTTCCAACTTTAGGTTTTGTGGTTGAGCGTTATAAGGCTATTCAAGATTTTATTCCTGAGCCCTTTTGGAAAATCAAAGGTTAGTGATAACATTTTTTATTTAAATTATTAATCTACTATAAGTCTGTGCAGACGCAGAAGGAATTAAAAATCTATGAATGAACACCCTATCAACGTTTGGATATTTACTGATAATGTAGTTGAAAATGTTATTGAAACATTCTAAACCATTAATATCTCTGCTTTTTATTTCACCATTGTGTAAAAACATTTTGAAAATTTTAATGTGAATATCTTAAGTTATGAATTTGTTCCAATGGTGTTTTGAGGAGTATAATATATATTGAATATCTGCAGAGTTAAGGTAGTAATGAAGTCATAATTTTGTTATTTCATTTCACTACGTATATGATTCCCTAGAGATACGTAAGATATCAATTTAAATTTCTTTTCATTGAAAGGTTTTCTTCAGAAATATATTTCTCAGGTTTCAGACCTGACTTACATATTCCAGGGTTTAATCTGATTCTTTTCATTGTTTCTTGTTGTACTCAACAAGGACTTACTTTATTGTATCTATTTTCATATTTTGATTATTATTATCATTTTTAAATGTTTGTGAAATTTATCGCTAGTTAATCACACTCAAAATGGACTATCTGTTGACTTCAACTGGAAGAGGGTTCGTTTAATGGATCAACAAATCTGTAGAATGCTGTTTGAACTTTGTGAAGAAAATCCTATTGCCACTGTGGAGAAAGTTCAAAGTAAGCCCAAGAGCAACTGGAGGCCTTTACCCCTAGATACTATTGTATGTATGACCAATGCATTTTGATTCTTGAAAAGACATTGCCATGTAGCGAATGTTTACTTTTGACTTAATTTTTTTAATTTTATAGGAGCTTGAAAAGACAGCATCTAAAAAACTTAGAATAAATGCTAAAGAAACAATGAAAATAGCTGAAAAGTTGTATGTTCAGGGATTTATCAGCTATCCAAGAACTGAAACAAATATATTTCCAAAAGAGCTCAATCTTAGGCAATTAGTGGAAAAACAAGTGGAAGATCCTGCATGGGGAGGTAAGTTCAAGAAATTTATTTGTATGTTATTTGCAGCAATTTGTAACTGATTCCGGTGAATACTTGCTCTATTAATATGCATTCATTTTTCTAACATTTCCTATTGGTATCACAAGATTTTGCTGCCAGAGTGTTACAAGATGGTCCAAATCCAAGGCAAGGGAAGAAATCTGATCAAGCTCATCCACCTATTCATCCTACAAAGCACACTACTGGATTATCTGGTATACCTCTTATCAATTCAAGTATATGCATTCTCATTTTGTTTTCCAAAGTTGTGGGTATTATCAATTTATAATGCAATCACATGTATCTATGCCAGAGAATGCTTATTTATATAGATTTTGTCTTTATCCTTCCATTCTAAAAAAAATAATTAAAATTCAAACAATTCCAAACTGTTCAAGCTATATTAAGAAAAAGTAAGTTTGCATTTTATATGTTGAACTTAATAAACCTTTCTCCTTCTTAGCCCTTCAAATAAATTGTAAAAGTATACTTTGGAATTCTCACCATAATTCTACCTAATAATTCACCTAATATTTTTTTTGTAGGTAAAGAAAAACAGATCTATGAATTTGTGGTGAGGCATTTTCTTGCCTGCTGTTCTAAAGATGCTGAGGGAATGGAAACTCTTGTAGAAATAGATATTGCCAATGAAAAGGTAAAGTATTTAAAACTTTTTTATACTCTATGGCTGTTGCTTAATTCATTTTTAGAAAATATTTTTAAATCCTGAGATATAACTCTTATATATCTTTATTTTTTTAATTATGTTCATACAAAAATTTTGGTCATCTCAAACTGACTGGAATACTCATTGACAGCTGAGATATTTGCTGATGATTGACCAAGGCAAGCATTGGGAGTGGAACTTTTATGTATCACTCCAAACAATTTTAGTTCATCAAGCATCTATTTTCTTTGTCTCTTTATTTTTCTGTTGGCTTTGGCTTTATTTTTATGGTCAGATGATATTGACCCATACTTTTCCCCTTGTGACTCATTCTTAGAAATACATCTTCAGCAAAACATGAATGTGCTATAATTTAGGTTAATTTATCCAGTTTTCATCCTGTACAGATCATATAATTTATCAAATAACTGAAATGTAAAATTTATATGTCGCTTCTGCTTTATTTTCTTTATCATAAAGTCAATGTTTTTTTTTATATGATGTTGGAATGGTAAGCATGACAACCTACTAATGCTAAGGTTCAAGTCCCAGCCGACCAGGTTTTTCCTGGTTCGGGAAGTGCTGTATGTGTTCATCCTTCGTTAATGTTTGTCTCCTACTGTTATTGTCCTGTTACTAGATGTTTGTGGGGTTATATTTGGAAATATAAAGAATATTCATTCATATTTTATGTATTTTTTTGTGTCTTTCTAGTTTGTTGCTAGTGGTCTGGCTATAATTGCTAGGAACTACTTGGATGTTTATCCATATAAAAAGTGGGAAGGCAGAGAAATACACAACTATACCATGGGCCAAACTTTTGAGCCTACTTCTTTAGAAATGGCAGAGAGTGAAACCAAAGCACCAGATCTTTTAACAGAGTCAGATTTGATTGCTTTGATGGAAAAACATGGAATTGGTGAGTCTCACAGGAATATATAGCTTAGATATCTTGTTTAGTTGATGTTAAATTTGTCTTAAAGATGGTTCATTATACATTTTGGGCTATTCTCTCAAGTAATACTTTTATCATTCCTTTAAAATTTTATTTTTACTCTACTAGCTGATTATTGATAACTATTTGGCTTGGTTATGTATTCACAATTTTGAATTGAATAACAATGTAAAGCATTATAGTATCAAAGCATTCTACCATCAAAGAAAAGGATTCACAATTTGGGACTTGATAATTTTAAAGAAACTTTTGGAAATGTAAGGATATAAGAGAGTCAAAAAGATTTTTATTGATATATTGCCCTAATTTTCAGGCACTGATGCAACCCATGCTGATCATATTGAAACTATTAAGAATAGAGAGTATGTGGGTTTAAGGAATAATATCCACTTTATGCCTAGTCATTTAGGAATGGGGCTTGTTGAAGGTTACGATAGCATGGGATATCCAATGTCGAAACCAAATCTTCGAGCTGAATTGGAGAATGATTTAAAATGGTAATCATATTTTCTAAATATTCGAAATCTTGAGAATTTATGTGCATGTCCTTGAAAAATTATTTATTTTATCTACTTTTTGCTCACAGTAAATTCAGATCAACTTTTTCCCTTTTACATACTGTTCACTAATAACAAAATACAAATATAAATCACAATATTAATTCATATACATTAAATTAAAATAAACTAAACTAACCTACATCTTCATTCATTGTAGCTGATAATTCAGGTCATCACAATTGTCATTACTTATACTTGCCTCTCTCCCAACTAACCTTTAAAAATTTCTCCAAGTATGACTAAGATCTTTATGCAATGAAATTTGAGAATAAGCTGTGTAAAGCTATTGTACTTATGTTCCCAAGTTGAGGGATTCAGGAATGTGGCATTTTTCTGCAGACCGTATAGTAACATAAGAAAACCTGGGTTTCTACTCATCTGATTCTTGCTCTATAGTGATTGTGCTCTTAAGGATGCTTCTAAATTCACAGAAGGTATAGGAAGAGAAATATAGGAGAGGTAGGTGAGAGAAAGATCAGGGTTGCTACCTGATGAAAGTTACAGGGCGTTTAACACATTGCCAAATGTAATTGCCTCTCCATTCCACTCACTCCCATATTTCTACTTTCTGGAGAAGGATAGACTTGTCACAAATATATGGGAAATATGCAGATCCTGAGAGCATGACCACTATACCTTCATTTTTTTTTCTTTTCATTTCATTTCTTGCCATTATTTTCTTCCTGTGCTGTCCTCACTGCAAAATGTAGTTTTAGGGAATTAGATTATAAAGTAGTCTTTAGAAACTCTTGATCCATTGGAAATTCTCTTAGACAATTGTTCAGTGAAACATGTATCCTTGGATTCCAGCATTTGTGAAGGAACTAAAGATCCAGCTGCTGTGTTAGCAGAACAGATTTCCAAGTACAGGGAAGTGTTTCAAAGAGCACTGGAGCAAGTAAGTGCAATGAATTTCTTCCTGTAAACCACTTTCTTCAAAATCATGATTGAAGTATTTATATCAAGAGAGATGTTATAGCTATTTTATATATTTTAGTTGATGAAAATATTGTTATAAATAAAATATTCCTTGAGTATTTCACTTATACACCATATTTATCCTTTTTGTTGCTCGAAGTATTTGATTTTATCATGCTGTTTTTTATCCATTATCTATATTACTTTTATAAGGCTAGAAAAATAGATGAAGCTCTGGGAAAATATTTCAATGAGCAGAGAAGAAATGCTGAAGAAAATTTAGGCGGCAATGAAAATGATGGAATGTTAGGTCTTCCCCAAAACTCCTTAGCAGAAGTTCTTCCATGTAATAAATGTGGTGCTCCCATGATCTTGAGACAACGTACCGGTAATTCCAGTGGGTATTATATATCCTGCTCAAGATTTCCTGAATGTCGGAATGCAATGTGGTTGCCATCAAATGTCCTTCATGTTGAAGTTGCTCAGGAAACTTGTCAGAATGTAAGTAGTCTCTTTTATTTCAACTACAGTTCATCATGCAGATACAAGGTTTTGTTTTCTTGCACAATACAGTGTAGCATTGCATTGATATTTCATATTTTTAAATTGTCTTTTCCAGTGTGGCCCTCAAGTTCACATGTTGCAATTCAAATTTAAACCAAGATCAGCTATGCCTTTCTATCCAGATGATTATACAGGGTGTGTTGGTGGATGTGATCATGATCTACTGGATTGTCTGGAGATAAACTCTTCACGAGCTGGAAATGCTCCAAACCAAACCATTTCTTTATCTCAGAGGCCTAATACTGGTAATAATTTCGTACACATTACTTTTTATTTAAGATTATTTATGCCTTTAGAGTGAAGTTTAAATTGTCTGTAGAGCAAATTTCAGAATTTCTTTTTAAATATAAATTACTGTCATTTACTAGAATGCAGTAAATTAAGAGAGATCTTGAGCTACTAAGTTGTTGATTTAATAAGATCAAAATAAAATCAAGAAGCTGAATGTAATAATCAAAGAGGGAAATATCTAAAGGAAATTCTTTCTATTTTAGAAATTTTACTATGTATTATTAATGCTGCAACAACAATTTATGGATATTTTCAGGGGTACCTTTATGATTAATGAATTGTAGAACAGTGTGAAGTTTTGAACACTAACATGTAACAAACCCTACATTGTTTTCATTGTATTATGGGGTTTAAAAAAGAAACATTGAATATCACTATTGTTATTAGAAAAATGTTATGTTACATATATTTAAATAGAAAATTTGTTGTTTTAAGCATATTAAATTAAGGAAAATCAAGACTTTTGATAAATAATAAATATATTTCATAAGGAAATCGTATCAAACTTTAAACTGAAAAATTTAAGTTTAAGCAATGTCAGGTTTTTTCTTTTGACATAGTCAGAAAATAAGGGTTAGATGTAAGAAGAGACTTTTCAGTCTCAATCTTGCCCGAATAAAGACAATTTATTATTATTATTATAAAATGAACTCCATTTAGTATTGTAGCATTTGATTACTTTGGCCATTTTGATTTTTTTTTTAATCCATAATATTATAAAGTATTTATATCAAAACTTTCTTTTCTTCTTCTTCTCTAATTCCTCCACTAAACTCTCAATAGATATATTCTATAGAGAGTAATTTGTCCCTCTTATTTGTTGTAGAAATATTTCATGATTAGAATGTTTCAAAATCAGGGCAGATATTATTTTCTACTCTTTGGTTAAATAATGTACTCATACACTTTACAAAAAAATTAAATACATTTCTAGTGACTTCTCAATTCTTATGGAGCATTTTTAGTCATCGTGTTCTGGATTTATAAAAACGCAAAGATGTAAACATTTCAATGTTCCGCTAGATTGTATTTATTCTGTACTATTTATAGGCTATTGTAATTTTAATATGTTTTCTACTTTGATACAGGGTCATCAGTTCAAAATCAAACAAGAGATAGTGGATATCAGAGTAACAATTCCACCCGAAGAATGTCAAATGATATGCCAAACAGCCAGTCATTTGCTGTTGGTGGAGGCAATCCTGCTGCAAGAGGTAATACAAGAGATCCTTCTGATGAAGCTTCATCTGTTCTATGCCATTGTGGACAGAATGCTTCAAAATTGACTGTTCGGAAAGTTGGTCCTAACACAGGTAGATACCAAATCTTTTGCATAGTAAAATTTTGATTGGTTAATGTCGTTGAAGAAACAATAAAAAGGTAGTAAATTATGTTACTAAAAGCTAGATATTACATTAGTTTCTTAAGTATCATTAAATATAGTCCATTTGCAACCTCAAGTTGATGACATCACATTAGAAGGGAAATAAGAGGGGGAGCAATTATAAGGGGTGTCCTCTGGGCATCCTGGGTTCAAGCCCCAGTCCTATCAGACTCTTATTCATGTCCATTTCTCCTTGAGATATTTCCTGGATGAACCTAGTATCCTACAACTTTTGTGCTAAGTATCCCTCAACTCTTTTCCTCAAATATCTAATTATATTTTATATGAAGACATGCCTATGCATTCAAGAAGGTTCTCATGGTTTTAGCACATTAATCTCTGCACAAAATTACCCCTTCCCTAATGCAGTATTTAGAGAATTATGTTCAAAAAACTCATTTTTAAAATTTCATTTTCTTAAGGCCTTAATCTAAAAATAATATTTGGTCACTTTTTAAATTTAATTTGAATTGTTACTCCACATGACCACATCAGAATAGGAACCACCTATTAGGGCTACAATAGTATACTTGTTGATGTTAAATAAGTTAATTTAACTAAGCAATAATTTTGAAGCCATTGTATGTATCTATGTTTAGGAAAATTAACGTTCATGTAAGATAAGGAAAAGTTCATGGAAAAGAAATACTCATCTTGATTGAAAAGTGAGCTATAGTCATACATAAAATTATATTGCATGGAATACAGTCATTGTTACCTTAAAAATAACTAATGAATATCTAATGAAGATATCTAATTTACTATCTGGAAGTAATGATGTGAGATGACTTGACCCCAGTTATCTTTGGTAGATTTAGTTACTAGACAAAATGTGATTAATTCATGATTTATGTATTCTCGTTTGATTAGTTTAAAGTTAATACTGGAAATTTAATTTTATTTGTTGAGTTCAATGCTTGTATTGAATATTTGTAATTTTTCCTCCCATTAATAGGTCGACAGTTCTACAAATGTCAAGGAAATCAGTGTGACTTCTTCCTTTGGGCAAGTGGTAATGAAGATGGTGAAACTGAGTCTGGTGCTAATAATTGGGATGGGAGAGGGGGTGGAGGAGGAGGAATGCCTTGGGGTGGAGGGGGTGGTAGAGGAAGAGGAGGAGGCACCTCTTGGAGAGGAGGGGATGGTGGTAGAGGAGGAGGAACGTCATGGGGAAGAGGAGGAAGTGACACCAGATGGGGTGGTGGAGGTGGTGCCGTTATTTCAGCAAACTCTCCTGGTAAATTAACAATTTTTCTAATTTTTAAGTTATGACTTGGACAACCTTTTCATAATTTTCTGTATCACTCATTTACTACTTAAAACTTTTATCACATATGAAAGAATTCCTCTAAGTATAGCAGTAGTCTCATTAAAAGAACATTTCACATTCCCCTCTGAGAATCAAAACTAAGATTGCTTTCACCAGAGGCAAATGCACTAACCACTTGGCCATGTGGAAGTCCAAATTTCCTTCTTGAAAACTTAGGCACATTAAATGGCAAAAATTAATGTTGGCATTTTTAAGATAAAGTATATTGAGAATACCTCAGGTACATTGAAAAGCTAATTCTTTTGTTCTTTATATAGCCTTCTTTCATGTATTATTTTATCTAAATCATAAAAACTACATTGTTCATTTATTGGCAGTTGTATTTCTTAAATACGAGGTGTGATCAAAAAAAGACCGGACTGATTTTATTCTGCGCAAACCGTTCAACGGATCGAAACGAGACACAGTGTGCCGTCTAGCGGCACATTGACGACTAAAACGAGGGGTGTTGCGTTTGTTTACGTCGGGTCGTTATGCAGCAGGAGCGGTATGTGTTTTAACCTGTTCGTCGTCGCGTGTAACGGCAGCAATGAAGGATCTAGAGAAACAGCGTGTGTGCGTGAAATTTTGTTTCAAACTTGGCAAAAGTGCTGCGGAGACATTTCGAATGCTTCAACAAGCCTTTGGTAATGAAGCTATGAGTCGAACCCAGTGTTTTGAGTGGTACAGTCGTTTTAAATCGGGCAGAACCTCAACAGATGAAGATTCGCGAACGGGGCGGCCTTCCACATCGACGGACCCCAACCATGTCAAATTGGTGAACGATTTGGTGCGGGCAAATCGCCGTTTAACTGTTAGGGAGATAGCCGAGGAAGTGAACATTAGTTTTGGATCCTGTCATACAATTTTGACTTGTACTCTTAGTTCATTTTTCGATATTTTTTTATTGGTATGATTCTCAGGAAATTTTGATATATATAAAAAGCTCATGCTTATTTTCAGGTATCAGCTTCAGCCAACAAAACCAAGGTAGTGCAGACGTGAACTGTAACTGTGGAGAACCTGCTAAAAGGTTGGATATAGTAATTATAGTCTAAATTATAGTACATTGATTTAATTTTAAGTGATTCTTTTACCTCAACTATACAATATTCGGCAATAGTTAGGGTTCTTGTATCCTTACTTCTATTCATTACAATCATCCCTTGCCAAATATGGTTTCCTTTGTCACTTCTTTGTGTTAGCTAAAATTAATACAATTTCAGTATATTTATTACAAAACATGAAATAGTGTTGGCAAAGCTGAGCCGATTGAGAAACTTTCCTGGAATAGTTATATTTTGTTCCCTGCGAATCAGCATTACAAATTGTTCATCCCTGCAAATGCTAATATTTGAAAAATGACTCCTGTTCATATGATCTATTATTCATTCTCACCATTGCTCGTAAATGGGCCTAAATTCCCCAAGTATTCTTATGGAAAAATATACGAGCATGGCTTCAACTATTGCATTGGTCATCAATGGGGTTGGTCAGCTGTCAAAGCACTTATAACTATAACAACACTATAATTTGATTATTTATTAAAATCTGATCAGATAACACTGTTAATTTTTGTAGTATTTAGTAACAAATTCATGGAATATTTGAATCTATTCTAGAAAATTTCTCCTTATATAGAGGAATAAGCAATGATTAGTATCATTTGATGTAAATATATAAACTGGTGCTATTTTATTCTAGCCACTGCAATTCCTAATGTTTAATTTATCAACTTCCAGCTAAGGATTCTGCCATCTTTTTGTCATTACATCAAAAAGTTTGTCAGCAAATCCCTCATATCTGTAGACTAAATTGGACCCACTATGTATTAATTCAAAGGACTATAATCTTTCTTAGATTATTTACCTATTGTAATTATGATTAGTTACAATAACCCTCTGTTACAATTAATGTAAAACCCTACTATTTCTACCCTATTATTTTAGGTTGACAGTGCAAAAAGAAGGTCCAAATCAAGGTCGGCAATTTTATAGCTGTCCAAAACCTAGAAATGAACAGTGTGGGTTCTTCTCATGGGCAGATGACAGTGGAGAAGCAAATGATAGTAATAGGTGGAATTCATCATCAACGAGAGGAAGAGGTTCCAGTTGGCCCTATCCATCCAGAGGTTATTCACTTTGCTATGGATTAATTATCAGATTTATCAGATTATTACTGTGATATATTAATTATTTTAAAGAAACCTTTACCAATCTGTTTTTAGAAATGTATAGGTATGAACCTGACATATTTGAAGGTACCATGGGTTCTTTATGTTTCTTAAGTATTTGTAGATTTTAAAAATAGATTTGCCAGTATATGATTGAATTTCAGGTGAAGTTAATTTATCAGAAAACAGCAATAAGACACTTCAACTTACTTAAAAGACAAAAGCCCATATTACTCTTCTTAGATGAAAAGATTTACTTAATTAGATGAAAAAATGTTAGCTACCATAGCTAATTACTATTTACTGTAGTGGTAACCTAGTATTGATTTAATGTTGGTTTCTATGCCATAATTTTCATTAAAATGCATGATCATTAATCACTATCCATGATATGAAGCTTGCAGCATACTTCATTGTATGTATTCATGATTTTAAGGCAAATACTGATCCTAGCATGTGCATTAGAAAACGTGTCTAAATCACTGCACAAAATTGGAAAATGGATTCTAAAATATAAATGGTAAAATCATTCTTACATCCATAATCAGTGGTGGAGTCAAATGGATCAGGAATAGGTTCAGGTGAACCTGTTCCTGGATTTTCCCAAGTTCACCAAAGCAGTTCCTAATTGTAATTCATACTGGATAGTTGTAGGACAGGTGCTGTAGTGATTGTGATCTGCTCATTACAATGAGAATATGATTCCAGTTTTGATCAATGAAACACTTCAATCTTATTTCACCAAGTTCCATGGACAAATTTTAAAATTAGAATTATATGGTAAAATTTACTTTGAGACAGAAGCATGTGGTTTTATTCTCCATATGGATGAGCCTGTTCCTAAGATACTTTAATTCCACCACTGCTGTAATGATAACGTTAGAATTGATTTTTTGAAGCAATATCTATCAATAATGTCTATTGATTATAATTTATTATTCAGGTAGGGGACAAGGGAGTAGGGGTCAAAGTAAAGGAAGATCAGATTCTTCTAAATTCAAAAGAAAATGTGGACTCTGCAGAGAAGAAGGTTTGTGATAACATTATTTAACAATTTTTTGTGATGATTTAAGTAGTAAATTAATGAATTAATCCCAAGCAAATATTTGGATTAACCAGAAATGATAATATTACCATGTGGTAAAAATTTGTCACTTGTGTGAGTCATAAATATGAACTACTCTAGCAACATTCTCGCTCTGCTTTGTGAGACATATGATACCTAACAGAGTGTATA
This sequence comes from Pachydiplax longipennis, assembly GCA_036926295.1. Lineage (NCBI taxonomy): Eukaryota > Metazoa > Arthropoda > Insecta > Odonata > Libellulidae > Pachydiplax > Pachydiplax longipennis. The sequence goes on from JAVFKF010000012.1 coordinate 29,212,072, forward strand.
GTATAATTTCTAATTATCGTATATTTTATTTACATTTAAAATACATATTTGCAAAGTAAATTTTCATTTTAAAATATTTTAAATCCTATTGTTTAGGTTAGATCATGAGAGTGGTTCATAATAAATACCAATTCCTTTTGGTTCCAAGTTTTAGGTTTTTGAAGGAACTGCATCATATGATTCATGATTTGTTTACTGGTGTTAATTATTTAACATAATGAAATACACTGCTCTCGAACTAAAAATATGATGAAACAGCTGAAGAGAAATAATTAATCTCATATATTTTCATTTCAGGTCATACTAGAAACAACTGTCCTCAGAGCAAATTTTAATGGAATGCATGAGTGTTGAAAAATTTACTGACTGGTTTTATATAAAATTGAAGTTTTATTATTATGTATTAAATTATATTTTTAAAATAATTTATGTTTTCTTGATCCATAATATTAATTATTATGGCACCATAAATTTTTCTGAAAATTTGATCACATTGTTTTCTCCCAATCAACTGAAAAGTCTTCCATATTAGTTTTGAAAATCGAGGGAAATTTAATATTGTTTAAGTAAAGATTTGACCTCTCAAAATTACACCATCTGAGGTTCTGAAAAAAATTCCATCCTCAATTAAATCCTTGAAAACATTAGTTGAATGTAATCAACAAAAAATTTTCCCTTAAGTGAGCTTTTGACTATATCCACGATCCATAATAAAAAACATTTAACAATAAAGGTATTGCTGAAATTACAAGCAGCACTTTAGACAACCTACCTTAATCATTTCTAATGGGCTTAGTACTTAGGTATATTTACTTAGACATTTTCTCCAAAAATAATACTGTGGTTTTAACTGCTTTGCACTGTATTTTTTTCATATGTTTGAACTGATTCTTCTCAGTTCCCAAGGGGTTAGGCAAGGATGCTCTTAGTCACCCACATTATTTAATATCTACATAGAGAATGGCTTATGAGAATGGAAGAAAGTTGCACAGGGCATACAAATAGGAGAAAAGGAATGTTTAAACTCTATGCTGTTTGCCAATGATCAAGTAATAATCCAAGAGAAAGAAGACCATTTGCTACTGGCCGTCCATAGATTGAAAATGATAGCTAAATAATACAACTTGAAAATATCTATACAGAAAACGAAGACATTGGTATTTTTAGGAAAACACCCAAATAATGATCGAAAATAATAGTTTAGAGCAAGTATCACAATTTATATACCTAAGATGTGACAAAACATACAAAGAGGAAAAAGATATCACAAATAAAATGCTCAATTATCAAAGATTGTGCGAAACATAAGAAGGACGCCAAAAGGGGAAAAACACCAGAGAAATACAAAAAACATAAAACAATGGCTGTCCCCACACCACTTTATGGTTCTGAAACCTGGTTGCCTAGAAAAAAGGATCTTAAAGAAATCAAATAGTTTGAAATGAAATTCCTCAGGTAGGTGAAGGGATGCACACACCTAGACCACAAAATATGAAGAAATAAGATAGGAACTAAAAGCACAATCCATGGTAGATACAGATTACAAAAGATGGAACATGTTAGCCGCTTGACGCCAGAGAGGATTTCCAAAAGGTGTTGGAAAATAAACTTATAGGGAAAAGAAGTGTTGAAAGACCGAAATTAAGATGGTGAAGCCAGAACAGGCAATATATCTAATCCTGGGAAGTTAGATGATGAATTTATTATTAATTGCTACATATCATTAATTCCTTTTCTTTATTTTACTTGAATAAAAATTGTTTATGAAATCCGCCACATGTAGGTCTTTCCTATTATCGAAAACCGCAAAATCGAGCTATATCACCGTCCCACCCAAGCATCCGTTTCACTCCAAGGGCTCGAAAGCTTGTCGTGGGAAATGGGGTACAGCATGTGCTAGAGGTGAAGCTACAGAGAACATCTAGATTGTGGGAGAAGCTTCAAAGGCGGAGAAATCTCTCGAAAATATTTGGAAAATTGTAATTTTTTAACGCTTATACCTCGGAAAGTAGAGGTAACGTAGTACCAACATAGGTTGTTACATATGCCGAATGAACATTCCTTCCCTAGTTAAATGTAATAATTAGAATATTCCCAAATTCAAAGGGTTTCCCGCAAAAGATTCTAAGGCTGAAAGAGCGGAAGCTCACCTTTACCAACACAATGCTAAGTCTTGAAAGAAAGACAGAACCTACGGCAGGTGAAATGGAACTTAAATGTCTGAAAAGAAAGCATTGCGATTGGCAATGCGAAACCTTGAATCTGTACAGCAAAGCAAAGGAATGATTTCGCAAAATAAGCCTCTGATATCATTCGATACTCTCTCAAGTTTCTGAAGCCACTAGTCACTCCCAAATGATTCGATAGTCGTCGTAATTCCAGTCGATAGGTCTTTCCCATGTCTGACATCATCGTTCAAGGTGAATGAATGAGATTGGATTTTCGTATGTCAACTGTTGTTTTGGTCCGTGTTTATTGTTGGTATTGCTCGTTCATACACTAAGCCAGCGGTCTGTGTTTACATAATACTGTGCTCAAGTAAATTCTTTGTGTTTCTATCAATAATTTAGTATGAGTATTGTATTTTAAAGTTCACATGACTCATACATTTAGCTTGGCTTAATTTATTACTAATTAGTATACGGCTGGTACCACAATACTAGCAGAATAGATAAAGTAGACGTAAAGGACCGTTTTAGGGTGGAATATTCTAATTATTAACAATATGTTTAATATTCGTGATCTTACGAGGTTAGACGATAACGCATTAAAGGAATTATTGAACGATGATGCTAAATGTGACGAGATGGTGAAAGACATGAAAGAGGTTCGTTTATAGCATTTTATGGCTTACTAAATGGAGAACTGAATTACAATCCTTATAACTTAACAAATCTGTGTCTTATTCCATGCAGTTTAAGGATTTAGAGACCGAGAAGGAAGTATTGATGGCCAGTAATAAGTCTTTGGCAGAATACAATTTATCAAAAGAACCAGAGCTTACTGAAGGAAAGCAGCGTCTTGCAGAAATTAGTGACACAGCATCAGATGTTTACAAAAGTGTGGAAAACAAACTTGCTGAGCTGAGTAAGTGCTTTAATTGTCTGGAATGACCTCGTACCTCTCATGTTAATAAGAAAGTTTAAGGTTAATCGTAAGTAGTATAAGACTTAAAGAATTAACCTTTTTTTCGAATTTTATAGAGAGGAAAATAACGCAATCGGATGCTCATGCCTTTTGAATTACCGGGCTGCGTAAACCTTTTAATTTTCGGTGCCATTTTCTAATATGAATCATTGCCATGAATTATGTTAATATGTTTTTATCTTCATATTTCTGTAGAGCAAAGATCAGGAAATTTATCAGTGGAAACAACATTAGCACTCTTGCAGACTGCGGCCGCTCAGACAGAAGAGGAATCTGAGGTAGCGAATATTTTCGGTGTTCATTAAATTTATAGTAATTTTTAAACATTTCTATGTTCGCACTTTGAATAGCTTGGCCTTATATTATCAATATCTATGTACCTTTTCTCCAGAATCTTGCTGAAAAGTTCCTTGGTGGAGATCTTGAAGTCGATGCTTTCTTAGAACAATTCGCCGTTCTTCGGAAATTGATGCACCTGCGAAGAGTTAAAGCCGATAAAATGGCAGAAATATTGACGAAAAGGCGGCCGGATCAGCACAAGGGTAGTGATTCTTCATTTATGCCACCTTCACTCTCCCCATCAGCAGTTGGTAATGTCCAGCCTCCTATGCCACCAACTGGTCCCATGATATTTCCTCCTGCTGGTGCCCCAACACCGTACCCAATTGGCCCAATTACGATGCCAATGCCAGGCTCATTTGGGTATTAAACATTTGACTGAAGTATGATGTCATCCTTCCTCCACACACCGTATGAATTGTGATGTTTTTTTAAATACAAAGATTTATTTCTTCTAAACACTTGTCTTTTCCACGGAGAAGAAATCAACGTTTTAAACATCTTTTTCTACCTAGCACTAGTGGAGTATTCCTGTTATTTCTGTTTCAGTAAGAAAAAATATAAGGCTCAAAGATCAATGCATATATATAAAATTGTATACAGATTATTTTGTTGGTGCTTTATTTTTTTTATTGCAAAATATTTATAGGAAGAAAGCATCGGCATCTAAGCTCTGGTGAGTGATGTGTTGTGCATTCCAATCAAATGGAAGATGGATTGTGAAGGAATTTCGGTTCTTTATGGTCCTGAAATTTCCTAGAAAAGTGCCATAAGAAGAATGTTGGAATTTGTTATCATGAGCTCAGTTTAGTTCCATGTTATTATAAGCAAAGCTATAAGTAATTCTGATTATGTATTGCAGGGTAACATGCGTTCATTTAGTTTACTGTTTTAATATAGTAGACATGAGAATGAACTTTATTTACATCTCACCACATTGTTAAACAATGAGGTTTGGTGCTCTCTGCTATTGATGATTGTGCTTGCTAAATGAAATAACTGGGAAGACTTTGTGTTACCTCAGTACTCTTTTCTTGTGCCTTAACTAGGTTTAATGTAAATTTGTACATATTTTGATGTGCTTCATCATAGAAATGTAATGTGAAATAATGAATTACCCTGCGGCTTTCAGAATTGTACAATTGTGATAAAAGTGTTTAAATACATAGGGAGTTAACTCTCAAGAAGAATTGCATCAATAAATTATTTTCCTTTCTCAACATGATATCCTCGGTGATAATATAAGCTTAGCCAAGTTAATGACAAGGATCTTGCACCTACCCAGCTAATATTCCAACTACAGTCCGTAAGGAATTGAAAATTGAATTGATCGAAAGCTCTCAATTTTTTCCTTTACATTAATGGTATTGTCATTTTTAATATGCTATTCACGTAAAATGTTCTATTTTATTATTATATATGTTATCCTATCTATTATTACCTTGCCTCAGGACTAAATATAATTTTAGTAAATATTTCAAAGGTATTATCTTTCTTTCTACAGAAAAATCTTTGTTTGTATACATTGAACATCTCCTCTCTTTGGAATCGTTTTCAAAATTTTTCTCATTGTTCAAATAAAAAATTTCTCATTATAACCAATGTTTTAAAATTGATTCTCTACAAATGCCAGGAAAGATCCTTTCTTCAGCAAGATCTTTGGTGAGATTACACAACATGGTGTAACTTAGTATTTATGATTAATTTTCCCCATTTGAAAAATTGTAAATTGCAAATATCACAGTCAACAATAGCTATTGTTAGCAGTTATGGTATCACATATTATTCATGATTATTGTTTATATCCAAATGGATGACATACACCAGTATAAAAATACCAGATATGAAGATGTCAACATTTTCTATTGTGACCTCTAAAGGTTAATAAATTTCATCATTCTGAAGTTTTAATCGAATTAATAAAATTGAATAATAAGGATTTAGATAAATTCTACATTAATCCTCGTTCTCAGCAGAAATCTTGTCATCTGTAATTTTTGTTTTAGAGACCTTGGTTCTTCCCACTCTCTGAAATGTATTTTGGACATTCACATGTAATGTTAGTTAGACATTTCAAACAGCAACTGCGAGCAGAATAATCCTTTCTTAAACTCATCCAACTGCAACTCAATTACAGTACTATATCTTTCATTGGGCTACCAACTCATATCCATAAAATAGGAGTGCTAGGACACCATTTAAATACAGAGCATATGGTCTTTTTTAAAGAAACAACAATTAAAAAACATCCTTTGTTTACAAAAATTTGAGTTCCTCCATTGCTTTCTCAATATACTGCAGACAGCAGGTAGAAAGAATAAGGATATAGGTCAACTGTATACTGGGAGAAGTGGGCCATAAGCTAATGTCTACCATCCTTGTGCAAGCCCTGGACTCTACATATATTCCTAAGAACAATATATTATAGTTCCCCACCACAATCTTCATTAAGACTTATAATTGGACAAGAGTGATCATCAAACTGGGGTCTTGGATGGTAAGCATCCATGGAACCTCCCACTTATTTGGCTTAGGGAATTTCTCTTATAATTAGGTAAATATAGCTGATTCCCTCGGTAGCTTCTATAAATCTTTTTATTGTCCATTATGTCTTGGCACCAATAGATAATATCTATTATGATAATCCTATGCCAAAATCAAGAAAACAAAATTAACTTTAAATTATCGAGAAGCTATGGTAAGAATCTGCTTTATCCTCGATAACCTTGCTATCTTTAAGTCATTTGGTGCAGAATTAAAGAATAGGTATCTTTCAGTTACTTTTGCCCATAATAAATTGGCATTGGTCTCCTGCATTTTCCAAAATTGTATAAAACAGAAGCAAGGTTGGTGATTGTGATACAGAAATGCAACAATTTGAGTGATGCAGTAAATAGTTTATGATATACTTTTAAATTACCATTACTTAGGTTCCATATGATACTAAACTATAGTTAAAGTTTTCATAGTAAACATCAACTCTTACTGCAAGCCTTCATTAGATGATGTATACAATAACAGATTTAGAAGGCAAGTTTTAATTAGCAATGACAACTAATGCTTTATCATGGAAAACTATAAAGATATAAGGTGAATACCAAAAGATTTTCTTTGGTAAATGAAATTTATCATTGGAGGTAATAGACGATTCTTCTGAAAGTCAATTGATTGTTATAGACAAGAGGGCTTGAGTATAAAAATAACTGATATATTGGTCTTCAGTAGTTTTTGAACAAACTCATATGGCTCATATAACAGCCTACTATCAGTGAAAGGGTTAGTAACAGTTATCTACATAGGTTGGAAAACGATAATTAATGCTTATTTAATGTGTCAGAATAATTGACAAAGAGATAATTACATACCAAATAAAAAATCTGATGCTTTGAAGAAATTTGAGACATTTTAATGATATAAAGATTTTAATACTTTGTTACATGATTATGATCACTATTTTAAAAGCGTTTTAAAGCATCACATAGATATAGAAACAGGATAAATATGTAATACAGTCAAGGGGTTATGAATGAAAACCAGTTTTTTCTTTGCTCCGTTGCACCTTAAGAGTGTTTCAACACTAAAATTTTAGCATCACATTTCTCATGTTTAGAGCACTAACATACAGCAGTAATAACAAATTTCTTAAAAATATACTAAAAGAAAGTTCAGTCCTCAAATCTCTACTCATATAATGTACAGAAAAACATACTGTATTGCAAGAAAAAGGAATGTTGAGTTAAAAGCAATTAACAGTATGAGCTCCGCAAAGATGCCAAAAATATAATTTCATTTTGAATATTGTAAGTGTAATAAGTCATCCTTTGATCAAATTTTATACAGGAATATCATAACATACAATTTGTTAATCATTACCCAGAATAAATACTTTAAAGAGTTCAAGGGCATATAATACATTAACAAATTTTTATGAAAAATGACTTAATGCTTAATATCAAATTTTATGTTTTGACAGCCTGAAAAAATACATACCCATCCATCTCCTAGTAGACCTGTGTTATCACAAATCATTTTTTCTTTAAAGACCAAAGTGGATCAAGCTGGCTCAATGGATCATTGGTATTGCTCTTTTCAAGTGAAAGAGATTTATTTTCACCAACATTAAAACTGTCACGAGAGAACTTAGACTTTTGCTTGTAATTAAAATTTTGTCCTGAAGTTAAATTAAGGCCATCTGAGTCAATTGGGAAAAAAGCTTTCAATGATGCTAGAGACTCAGATTTAACAGCAATATTTGAATTGGAATTTTCTTCAGACTTCTCATTTTCATTATGGCACAGAGTGGGTGTGCTTTCCACACTTGGCTTCATCTGCTCTTCTATCGATGCTCCATTATCATTACCTTGAGATGTTTCTGGTTGTACTTCACTGTCTCTTGTTGATGCTGTAAACAGTGAATTAAAAATTTAATTAAATATTTTCACTTACTATAAAACAAGAAAGGAATGCTACATGCACAATCATTAGTTTACTTCCGATCATGATACTTTTTTGTATCAGGAAGTCCCAGAGTTAAGACATGATTTGTCAAAATAAAAAGTGGGAATGTAAATGATAATGATCAGAGATTTATTAGATATGAATTTGATTGTAAGTAAAAAATAGAAAATAAGATAATGGCTACTAAGTCGTAGCAAAGCATTCATTTTATAATAATTAGAATATTTCTAAAAATCTGAATGCTTTAGAAAACAACTCATAATAATTACTCAAAGTTGAATGTAAAAAAAAATTTAAAACACTCTGCACCTTACTGTAAGCTAAGAAATATACAGTCCCCAGTAAAGGGGTTAAATTTAATCCACAGGACCAGCTAATATGTCTCCAAATCTCAACTGCAACACATCATTTAATGAAGATTTTCTCAACTATTGCAATTCTCTACTGCAGCTTGTTTTTGAGATTAAAAAAATCAAACAAAAATTGATACTTTTTATTATTATCAAATAGCACCACACAATAAAGTCTGATACCATTAACCAAGGTAAAAATGTACTTTTCACAGTTTGAAATCTATCCCATTCACTATAATTGTAACACTGCATAAAATTCATGATTTCAGATATATAGATAGAAATTTCACCATAGGAGATTTAGCTAATATAAAAAAAATCAATACCTCAATAGTAGATAAATATCTGATTTAATTTAGTATAATTCATTAAGTTTAAAGCTTAAATAATTAACCCTTTCGAGACGGCCTTATTCTCTTAAAATCATGCTCCTGGACATGGAAGCATTTTGTGGCCCAGATGGTGGGAGGTATAGAATTGAACCCTTTTGAGTCCTTAGCTCCTTCCTTGGCAACCGCAATCGGGGGAAAATCGTCACTAGGTGATTCACCTTCCCTTTCACAGCATGGGGCTGTGGTTAACTAAATGTTATTGCTGTAGTTTTGCCATAGACTTTTTAGCGGTAATTGTCAATATTAATTTGGAAATTAAAATCTTGTACCTTGCCGACTATGTAATCCTTTCAAACAAAATTCTACCGTTAGTATTAATCTACTTAGAGTACTAATATGATGACAATGATGTAGCATAACTTTTACATGGTAATATACTAAATACCTTAATATTAATAGTAGAATTTTGTTTAAAAGTTGTACATAGTCAACAAAGAACAATATTTTAATATCTAAATTAATATTGACAATTACTACAAAAACTTTTGCAAAACTGTTGCAATAACATTTAATTTGCAGCGGTACCATGCTGTGAAAAGGGTTATGAACGACCCCCAGGGGTTGAGTTTCCTCTGAGTGGTGCAGAAGGAAAGGTCAGAAATCCTCTAGAAAAGGGTCAGAATGATAAGATTATAATACCCCAATCCTCTGAAACTCCACCCACAATTTATACCTGCGTCATCTATGGACCACAGTCGTTCTGTTGCATAGGAAAATCTTCGTCAAGTATACACAACAACAGTCTCGAAAGGGTCAAATGTAAGATATAAAATTATACATATTTACAAGGAAATAGAGGGGTAGGGAGTAGTGTATCAATAATATTAATATTCATTTTTAATATTTTATAAGGAAATCATTTGATACTGGGGTAAATATTTGAAAATTAAAAGAAAGCCCAAAAGGCAATTAAATCTGAAAGAACATGTAAAGTAAGAGTAAGTATGTTTGTAAGAAATTATGAAAAATGTATGTAATCATTTCATAATCATTAGGGTAACTAGTCTCATTAAGATTTTAAGCTAATGTAAAAATAAAATGCATTTAATGTAAGAAAACATTCTACTGCTTGGAAGAAGAAAAAAATATTCTAATAGAAACCATTCTCATATCTAATATAGATTCTATATATTAATGACGTCTTATCAAATATCATTGCAAGAACAATGGTCAAGAAGCACAACACATGCCAATGATAATAATGTAGTTGTTGTAAGCTTGTTTCTCATACTTTATGTTTATAATTAAAAAATTAAGATAAACTACAAAGACAAGCTTTGAGGAAAATATTAATTGTTGATTTAAAACTGAAATGTTCATCTACAGAAATAAAGAATGAGAGGCATAAAGGCAACCAAGGTAACAATAAATGTTGTATGTATGTAATTCATATAGCCACATAACTACCTAACCCCATTTTTTCCAATCCTGACTGCAGCTGGCTTAGGCTGGCAGAGTTAGAGAGTAAGAAATCTTGAGACGGATGCCTTGCATGGGACGAAGAAGACTTTGAAGCAGCTATGCTTCCTTTACCAGCTTCCTCAAAAGTTGAGCGACTTGTCAAGATGCCCCCTGAAAAAGAGAGAATGGACAATTCTACTAATAGAAGCTAGCAAGCACAAAAGCAAGAAACTACAGGATAAATAGAGCAGAGGATGTGATACAGCACCTTACATTAATAAGCTAAAGCTTCTTCTAAGCCAAAGGAAATTTACTTACGTTTCATTAAAAGATCCTGAGCATGATATAGTAAGGCCTGAAATGTGAACAATAAATGCTGGCGATCTCTCATTGCACCTCGACGTTGTTGACTCAACTTCCCTGCTGCTGCACTGACCAACTCTGACAAAGACCCTGCCCCAGCCCCTTTACCACCAATTTCTGAAATTCCTCCGGCAAGAAGGCAAAATAGACCAGCCCTGCCAGCCCCAGATAAACAATGCACAAGCAGGGGGCGTTTCCCTCGCTGACTGCCACTTTCACTGCCACCTTTGGAGGATGAATCCAAAAGCCCATCAGAAACTTTTCCAGCAGTGGATTGCTGCCTCCAAATACTTAAAGCTTCACACACATACTGTAGAAATGGACCAGGAGATGATGGGAAGGAACTGAAAGAAAGAAGACATTTAGAATGAAGTCTTAAAATCAAATGGATTTAAAATCTTATTGCATTCTGTTATTTCATTAATGTATATGAATTATTGGATCACTTTTTCCTTCCCCATAATATCAGATGATCCAAGCACAAGTTGGTTAAAAAAATTCTAAGTTATAAAGCAGGTCTTTATTAGTGTTATTCAAATATCACAAACAAAAAAGATGCCTCACAGATACATTTGTTTACAGGACCCCAAAATATACACAAATAATAAATCCTAAAATCAGAATAAGACTAAGCTTCAGGCACGTTTGGGTACATCATACTCAAGAATCAAATTTTCATGAATCAAATTCATGAATTTAATCACTTATTCCAATTTAAAATTTGTACAAATGGAAAAGAACTGGAATGGAGAACGTGATAGACTATTTAAATTTAGTTTTCATTAGGAAATTGTCTTAATATTGCAGGGCCCTCAGAGGTATAGGACCTGAGTCTAGAATTGTACTCTCTCAGCTCTCTACTAGCACAGGGCCATTTAGCCTCAATTACTCATCTCAGGAAAAGTCTGTTAGTAAAACTAGTCAAATTAAACAATACCAAGGTCTTCAAAAAGACAAGTTCTAGTGGCTGAAATGTGATATGGGCAAATCAGTTAGAGGGTTAAACACAATTTTACAAAAATAATTACATACTACAGTGGATATAAGTTGACTGATAATCATTTAATTACCTTCCAGGCCAAGACATAAACTGAAGATGAACCACTGAATGTGTAGCCCGAGATTCAGTCAGTGTAAGGGAGAATACCCGCTCAACCCAATGAGCACGAGCATTACAGGTCTGCAATGCTAATTTCATCTTCCCAACAGCCATTTCATTGCCCTTCTCTCTAGGCCAGTAGCACTGACCTTCAAGCTACAGATGAAAATGAAAATATTTATTTTAATAACAAATTAATGCATTATATAGATGCACTGTAAGTATAGACAATTCATAAAATATTATTTTTCACAAAACAGAAAATAAAAATTATATCTAACAACCAGGTGATGCAAAAAAAATCAGTTGGTCCTTTGCATGAGAAACAAGTTTTCAATACTTATCATGGCAATACAACCATGCATATCTCTGCATATAAATTGAAGGGTACCAAATTTCCCAGTTATGTAAAAAGCAAGGATATTAACAAGAAAGAACAGTATCAAGGGGAGATATCAGTGACCATTAATTCAAAAGAGAAAAGACACTAATATCTTTTTAAGGAATGATAGGAGTCATAACAGATAAAGAAAATAGGAACTATAAAGTAAAAACTTTAGGGCTGGCTAAAAGATATGGAATATTATAATAGGTTTTGTCCAAGGGTAGAGCAGGACAGAGGGTGGACAGTTTCTGTCAGCAGACAGACTAAGAGAAAATTAAGGTAGCTTACCGAGTCAAGAAGATGCAGGAGAAAGTAATCACAAATATAAATTTTAGAAAACTGAGATAGCTTTCTTTCCAACAGGAATATTTACATGAATTAAATTCAAGCAGTTTTATTTCACAGGATATAAAAATAAGAATGGATGATCCAATAAAGAAAGTTTACAATTTATCAACCAAATTAATGTCCTTTCCAATTTGCTATACTCTCATCAATAACAAGAAAATAATTATATTGGGTAAATGATAATCTAATTTTATCGATTAAATACTGATAAAGAAATCATAACTATATCAACATAACCAAAGTAATACAATAAAATCATAACAAATCACGTGGGCTTTCAGATGAGCAAATAGATAGTGAGATCACCCACAGCAGATTTTCCTCAGAAATGACCTCCGAAATCGAATATATACGTAATAAAAATACTACTACTACTAAGTCTAGTTTACACAAACCTCTGTATCACTAAGTAGGCATGCAATAACTTCCACCTGCTGTTCCCAAACCATTGTCCAGAAATCATTGTAAGTTGATGGCAGAGGAGACTGTGTAACGATGAATGGAGGAGACAGGGGTGTTAATTCCTGAAAGAAAAAGATTCATTATTTCTCTTTGACTAATTTGACCCATTTGAAAATAAGCCTAACAGATTACATCTCTTATTAATGACATCTTCTAGGATTAGAATGGCAATAGATCAATCTACCACCATTACTTTCAAAGAAGAAGGACTTCCAAGGACTCTTCAAGTATATTCTTTCTTGGAATTTTTCCTGGGTGCATGCCATTGCGTGTAAAGTCACTTCTACCCATTTCACTTACTTCCTTTAAATTTCTACAACAGCAAGGACAGAATAAAAATTAATGGCAACCATATTATTACATCAAAAGAATTCTTGCTGCTAGGAAAATCTTTCCATAGCTGATGAGGGATTGCGATTAAAATAATTGTTTTGAGTGATAATAACACTTTATAATTAGGTCAATTACGCCAAGGCTATGAAGTTGAGGAAAAAGGAAAGTAAATCAAATCAATATGCTTCGGGAAAGAAGACTGAAATGCAGGGATTCAGACTGAAGTGATGCCATTAACAATTGCTCAGAATAGGAGAAGCAATCCCAAATGCCCTAAGATAAAACTAGAGTGGTCTTTATTCTACACAAAATTCTTGAATTTTGCTAAATTGCAGTATCATTACAAGGCAACACCATGTATTAATATAGTAGATATAATTGCAGCAAAGGTGATAGAAAGTTTTTGATCTACAATAAGCAATAGTACATCAAAACCAAGTAATACTTTAACAAAACCTCTCACCCTGATGTGTGATGCATTAATGTAGTCATCCTTGGTAGATGGTAATTCAACACGAGAATGATCATAAGGTAAAACATCTGGAAGGCGATTTTTCATTGGGTAGCACCGCGCCACAGATATGCTTCTTTTGTGTGAATCTTTTTCCTAAAAAGCAGCGTCAAAGAAAAGTTTAGAATCGTTTAGAATAAGATACGTGAATTGTAAAACATTTCCTTTTAAGAACAACATTCATCTTCAATGATTACAATACCATTAGTATTATTCAAGCAGTTTTTTATCCTAAAACAGACACAAATAGTATTCTCATATCAAATCCAAACTATGATAGACTATGTAAATTAGTAATTAAAATTAGTAGCTTACTTAAGGAAGGACAATATACTTAATAGGACCTAAGGTCAAAATATTACCCACAAAATTACGAATAACTTTAAAGATGGAAGATTATGAAATAATATTTATAATTACAAATCAATAGCCAAATATATAAGTAATGCTTTGAAATGACTTTCATTCCACAAACTAAACCAAATGATAAACCTGGGAATTTTATAACTAATCCTCAGTCAAGTGCCTTAATTACAATTACATTGCTTTTCTGAATAGCTTTACAGAAGTTAAAATCATACATTCCTAGATAAATTTTGAGAATTCATTTAAGTTGCCATTAAAATTTTAACTTGTGAGTGTTGAACTTGAAGTAACTTATAGTGTTGAGAAAATAATAGTAAGAGTTTGCTTTGTTTTCAAATTTTATGTCACAATGATAATTACAGCACCACGAAAATAAAATTCAGCTGCCTAAAAATTTAGACACAAAATTTAAAAGATATACTGTCGGTTATTTTTTCCAAAAAAAATACAAAACACTCCTTCTATTGGCTAATATTAGAGCTATGTGTTTCAAAAACCACATCTCCTTATAGCAATCAATGAATATAGTCTCATTTATAACTTACTTGCAAATCCTGTAGTTCCTTCCACTTGAGATCAAGTGGGGTTGGTCCATTTAAGCTTTTCTTAGTCAAACCTTCCACTAACTTTTCAAACCTTTCCACTTCTGAAACAAACAAACTCAGGCTTTCAGCATCTCCATCTAAGGGATCCTTCAACATAGGAATGGATACACTTTTTCCAACTGGACCAGATAAAGATCCTTTAATTTCCTCACCAACGACTGTTTTGATGTTAGGCTGCTCCTAAAGTAATAGTAAAACAGTAGTGCACAACATTTTCTACTCAAAGAAAAATCACAGAAATTAATAATTATCTTTACTGACAAAACCATTAAAAATTACATTATGAAAAATGAAATCTCAACTAAATACAATTAGAAAGAAGAGATTTACCTGATTGGTTTTATCAGTTTTACCAACAGCAGATTTTGTATGAGCAGGAGATTCCTGAGGTGTAGATTCACTGCTTGATGATGTTATACTAGGGATTTGGGAGGTTGTTACTGCTACTGTATTTTCTTTAGCTGGAACAATTTCTGGAGCTTTGGGCTTTGTTTGAGGTATAAGGGGAGGAGGAGGCAGGCTGGAAGTAGAGGAGCATGAAAAATCCAAGCCAGCTAACAGGTCTACATTTGAAGAGGAATGGGAAGCAGAAATGGAACTTGTACAATGAGCTGTTTGGGCAGGCATCTGGTTTAAATTTGCACTGGGCACTGACCCAGGTACAGAGCTAACTTGACCCTGAACACTGTAGGCATGCATTCCTGCAACTTGTCCCTGAGCATCAACAGAATAATTAACTGAAGGAGGCAGGATTCCTTGATACATGCTTGCATTTGATATTTGGGTAGATGTAGGAGATAAAGGGTAATTCATTTGATTCGTGGAAGGGATAATGGCTGGAGTAATGTTTGTCAATGGGACTGAATTATGGGTACTGGGATATGCATTGGACATAGCAGCAGGTAATGGAGATTGCGCAGTATTAGGTACAGGGACTGAGTTGGGTGAAAGAGGGTATGCAACAGGCATTGTAGTTTGGACAGCACCAGGCATTATATTAGATGGTTGAACATTTGCTGAATGATAATTCATGGGGATGGAAGATGGAGAAGGAGATAAGTTGGTATTTGAAAACAAAACAGAATTTGGAGAGGCAGCATAAGCTTGAGAGATAGTGGTAAGCGTGTTCTCTATGGTGCTATTGGGCATGGGCATTGAACTAGGAGTTGCTGCGTAACCTCTTTGCTCATTTTGACCTGAAGCATGATGTATGATTTGATTTTGGGAACCATACTGCATCATGGATGGATCAGGATAAGGAACCTGTCCCAAGGCACCTGGCTGCTGGCTGAAAGTTGTTTCAGGATTAGATGAGGGCATCCGCGCCTGCATGTACGTAGAGTGGTAATAATTTCCATTTTCTGGTAAAGTAGACGGACCAACCTCTGAATAATGAGGATGATAATAGTTATACTGATTTATATTCTGGCTCATATTAGAAAATGGTTCACTTGCCAAGTTAGCCACAGGTTTCTGCCCAGGCAATGTAGTTCCAGTAGTCGCTTCATTGTTTTGAGCAGAATTTGTCTGCTGGGTGCTGCAAGTCCCAGCACTAGTGTACTGAGATGGTCCCATTGTTGGAGGAGCATACCTAAGGTAAACATCATTCCCTGTTAAATATGTTGAGCCATATGGTACAGTTGTAGGCATATTCATAGGCTCAGTGGTATGATAAGCTGATGTGGATGGAGGTAAGACTTTTGCTCCATGAAGATCTCCATAAATTTGTTCTTGGTAACCCTGATTCATGTAAAGAGGGGATGTGGAAGATGTTGCAGGAATCCAAGATAAATTACCAGATGTTTGAGTGACTATGGATTGTGCACCTGAAGTAGGTGCTGCAACTGAAGAAGGTGTTAATGTGTTAGGTGCTGTAGCATGGCTGACTGGATAGGTTCCTCCTAAAGAACTTTGATATCCACTACTATATTGATATTGCCCAGTTGAAGGGTCATACCCATAACCTGGATGTCCAGCATAGGATGAACTGTTAATAGATGAAGGTTGCTGATATCCAGTTAAATAACTGCTAGGAATTTGAGGAACTGTTTGAGGTTGAACTTCTGCTTCTGGATAAGTCATTGATGAATTATACTTTGATTGAGAATAGTTTGATGCAGGAGAAGCAGCACTATGAATTTCTGGAGCAGGAGGAGCACAAGCTTGCCGCTCAGTGGTTCCTTCTGACCCCACAGGGGTAGGTCTTGCAGGTAGATTCCACATTGATGAACCAACTGGCATTTCACTTCCAGGACCACCAGCTTGCATGGATGGGGCATAACTTCCGTAAGAATAGTAAGCAGGTAATGGTTGAGTAGATGAATAGCCACCAACACCATAAGACTTAGCTGCCTGGAGATAATCTCGAAGCTTAGGACCTGTTGGCTTCTCATCATCAGATGAGTCACTGTCTTTTCCATCATCTTCTTCATTAACCTTCACATTTTTTGATGGAGAAGGCTTTGATGTTACTTTAGAACTTCTCCAACCTTTACTTCCACTTCGTTGCTCTCTTTCTTCTTGTTGCACTTTGCAAACACTCTTTACTCTTTGCAGAAGTTTTGATACAGATGCTTCAAGACGCCTGCCACAAAGAATTATATACAACAATTTAAGAAAAGAATTCATTTGCATACATATTACAATCAAATTAAATTTAAAGAAATGTAAGAAAGAGCCCCAAAAATATATATGAAACTAAGTAGTAAAGCTTGAGTAACAAATATAAGGAATGACATGTCCAGAAAAAGCACAGTTTATAGTAGTTAATCTGACCTGTAAAATTCTAGACCCTTAGCAGCTTTTGCTAAGAGATCTTCATATGCATCATATGAGGTACAAAGGGCCATAATAGTTGCTTCTCTTTGCTGGGTTACTTCTGCAAGTGCTCTTCTGGTGGCAGCTTGTTTTGCATAGGCATCAGTAACAGCAGCAAGAATACGTTCCTGTGCTGAAAGATTCTGCTCTACAAGTGTAACCTGTTCATAGATAAATTACTATCAATAAATTATCATTTATCATATTAAAATTCTTTTAATTAGATCATGCAACCTTTATTTCATTAGCTCATAAAATAATAAAAATAGCTTCCAAATTTGAAGAAACTTGCTTGCAAACTTTGAAGAAACTTACGTATTTTTGATGCTTTTGTAATTCTTGTTGAAATAGAGCCTCTTGAGCTGGCTGATCTGGCAAGTTAGGGAGAGTTACAAGTCTGCGAGTGATATCATCAGCACAAACTGATTCACGTAATTGTGTTGAAAGTGTAGATCGCTGTTGACACATTTCATTCACCTTAGCTACAAGACGACGCAGTTCTCCCATACCTTCTTTTGCTTCAGTGCTTAAGGCTAAATGTAATCACAAAAATTTTGATCATTACTACATATTCTTCTTAGGTCCAATGCAACTTATCTTGTAACATGAAAATTGTAAGGACCTGAGAGTGCTTC
The DNA here is from genome assembly GCA_036926295.1 of Pachydiplax longipennis. Classification (NCBI taxonomy): domain Eukaryota; kingdom Metazoa; phylum Arthropoda; class Insecta; order Odonata; family Libellulidae; genus Pachydiplax; species Pachydiplax longipennis. Next base: position 29,230,086 of record JAVFKF010000012.1, read on the forward strand.
AAAAGATGAATTGAAACATATCAATGATTCTATATACAGTGGTACCTTGGTTAACCACAGAAACCCATTCCAAAATTAACATTGCAATATCTCACAAATATAAAAATCAATTAATTTTTAAATGCTCATTTCTGCCATAGTATGTGTAGAATATGAAAGTAAAAAACATTTAAATGTCTTCTGAAAGTTTTCTTGAAAATTACTGCCCTTGAATGAACCACTGTAAATAAAGCTTGGATCACTACCTAATACATTTTTTAATTACTGTCACTCATCATTATCCAAGTACATCATTAACCAAGGTACTTTACTTAGTACCCATTTAAAATATACATATACTTCTGTATACGTATACTTTTAAATGGACACTAAGCAATGATAGTGCACAAAAGTTTTCACAAAATAAAGAAAAAAGTTTAAGAGTAAATCAAAAATGAAGCCTGGAAAGATTACATTAGCAGATAGAATAAAACAAAAAGAATGGTCTGCAACATAAAAAGACAGTTGAAGTGTATATGATATTCTTTCATTATGTAATTTTGATTTATATTGAATAACTGAATAATAAGGAGAATGGAATTTTTTTGTATAGTTGTCAATGATTTGGAAATTTGTAGCTATATTTACCTCCATAGGTAGATTTTAAGGAAGGAATTGTTTCTTGTAGCTGCTGTAAAGGAGAAGCAAGAAGCCTTAAATTGGTAACATGAAGAGCCATGGCTCTATGAAGGGCTTGGTTGGATTCTGAACCTCGAGCATGGGCCTCTCGATATTTTCCAGCTTCTCGAGTGAGGTCAGTGGCAGCAATTGATGGAGGACGAGAACCCATCTCAGCTTGATATTCTTTTTCTCTTTCTTCCTCTTCCTGTAAAAATATTCACTTATATCAGCCAAAAAAATAATGGCATGTCTTGCATCACAGACAAAATAGGACAAGTATCTCTGTTTTCAGTTACTGCAACAGGCAATAAAGGGACTCAATGGTGTCCATTTCAAATGGTTAAAGGTTGAATCTTAGGAAAGAATTTTGTCCTTGTCCCCTGATGGGATTGTTTAATAACATTTACAATTTATTTGGAGCACATATACAGAGTTGGACAACATTTGATTTAAAAGACATATCCCATTTATAATTACACAGTAGTTACTAAAATTAAAGAAAACAAATAAAAAAGAATCAAAAGTCACATAATGTACAAGGAAAAAGTAATTTAACTTTATAACAGTAGCACCAATGTAACAGCTAATTTTTATTAAGTATTTTTACCAATTATATAAATACATAATAAAAACTGTTATCAATCAATTAAATTATAAATTACCTTTTTATAAAAACTAAAAGAATAACATTTCAGTGATATACTTTTGCATAATGGTCTTTCTCAATCAACTATTGACTTATGCAATGACTTTTTAGTAACTAAGAATTACCTTCAAGTGATTGGTAATTTCCTGCAGCATGCTCTCTACATCATGATATATCTCAGCCAATCTTCCCATAGAATCTATCAACTCCTGAATGGCATTTGGTTTTGCAGATAAAGCAGCACATCTCTCAACCAAGTCCTGAAAGAAAAATCCAAAAATGAGTGCAATACAAAAGAGTAAACTTATTGCCAATAATTAATGAATATCTCTGAATAAAAAAATGAAGCACAGAGTTTTCATGAGATTACATAGTAAATCCCAAAAGTAATAGAACAAAATCATTACTTCACTTAATTGTGAAAAAATATGAAACATTACAAATTAACCTAGTCACTCCATCACTAAGACACAAACTTGACAAAAAAACCAAGTCTCATTAAAATAAGGATGATAGAATGAAACTCAGAATGCAATTATATCTGTATAAAATGAATGAATCTTTTGCTTGGATCCTCTTGTTGCCCCATTAAGTCATATGGACTTGTGCTATATTTCATTTATAGTGAAATGTATGTAATAGGCCAAATGAAATATGAACAACTTTCCAGTATTTCTTAGATGTAATTAATTTTCTTTTACTGATACATATACAAAGCAAAATCTATTCTATTATATTGTCTGGGTTTTGAATCTAAACTTTATTCTACATTATTAGCATGAGAAGAGCACGTGGGACTGACATGAAGAGAAACAGAATGTAGAAGATTAAAATATGAAAAGCAGAAAAATCATACCATCATCTAAATAATAAATGGTGAAACACAAAAAACATATAGACAAAAACTTTTAAAACAAAATAGCCTATTTTTACATCCATACAAAAAGAGTGAATAACACATCTTGAAAAAAATACCAGAAAATTTTAAAAAGGTTAAGGTAGAAAAGGACAAATCATCACAACATCTCTATTAATAAAATATTATGTAATCAGAAATGCATTTTCATAAAGAATAAAACGTAGAGAAAAGTCACTTTAACATATAGAGCTGTTTCAGTTTTCCCAACCATGACTAAAAATTGTCCATTTGCAATCCTCTCTGGATATGTTGGCACAAGTACCATGGCAAATAAATTTTAATTTACAAATGCATGGTTGTTTAGACCCCCCTACGTGACTTCCAAACCTTTGGCTTATCTTAGATTCAGGTACACATAAAAATAAAGAATATATCACATTTCAATCACACCGTACATAATAGATTCAGGTTAAAAATTGGTTATGAAGCTAATGGAAGAAAAGATTTAGTTAATTTTGGTCCTTCATTACAATTGACTCACCCTTCTATTCCTTTTTTAAGGCAATTGCTCAAATATAAGATATAAACATTTTACTTCTTTAAAAAGTATTGAAGGAACATCATTGAGGGAATATCATTTATGAAATGAGAAGGGTAAAATTTATGTAACTCATGAAATGTATTTTGACATTTGGTAAGAAAGTAATTTATTCCATTAATTACCTATCATTCATACTCTTCAGGCTATCAAAAAATCAAATCTGAGTTACTCACTTGAGGCAATTTCTCATTTTCTATGTTTGATTCCAATAGATGATCAAGCTGTAATGATGACATGAAAGCAACCACTTCCTGGTCCTTTTCCTCTATAGAAGATCCAACTTTCCGCAGTAACTTTGCTTTCTCTTCACTGGAAAAAAATACTGGATATTAGATATTTTATCGCTAAACATTATGTAAGGAATCGATTGAGGTTGAGTTTGAGTTGAGTTGAGCATAAAGGTATGACGCAATCTCAAGAATAGATAGCCATTAAAAGAGTAACTTGAGAGTTATCCTATGTAAAAACTAACTTCTAAAAGCTCAGCAAGATAGCTCAACAGTTAAAGCAGTTGCCCCGCAAGAGAATGAGTGAGATATGAGTTCTGGTTTCCTGATCTCATCAGACTTTTATCATATCAGTTTATTATCGAGGTCAACTTAAAGTAGAGATCCCCAACTCACAGCTTTACCATAAATTGTGTGGCCCTATCCTACGAGGAATCTAATCATTTTGTACCTTTTCATACACGTTTTATGATGTATGATTTATTTCGGATGTAGATGAAGAGTATTGTCATCAAATGTAGTAAAACATAAGTAATAAAGAAAATTATTTTCAAATTAAAAATAAATAAGCAATAATTAAAAACAAGATTCCATAGGGAAAAAATGAAATAGGTTATCTGCTGCCCCTTAAAATCCTTCCCAGATGCGATAGTCCATTGGAACTCTAAGCTAGGTCCAAAAAATATGCAATAATCATGCCCCTGATCCAAAAAATATGCATTACAGGAGAAGATAAAATTGGCTAAAGAATGGGATTGGGTGGGATAAGTGGCATACTAAAATATTTCTTGGGTCAAGTGCAGAAAGGCTGATCCAAGTTCTGAAACAATATAGCTAAAGTAACAAAAAGATTTCTTTACTCATAGGAATAGCCCATTGAATTACTCTGAGCCTCCTTCACATCATCTTACTCATCTAAAAGATAATACAACAATCTTGCATTCATTCTATTGCAATTCATTTTAAGATGAGGAACATTCTACTTCATTATATGTGGTCAAAATGGCCAAAAGATCAACTAATGTTATGCATATTGATAATCTAGCATTCCTTTCAAAGGATACCCTTGTCTCTCAAATTTAATATTTCTTCTTTTTCTTTCCCCTTTCTTCTAAAATGTTCCCTTTGAATATTTTTTTTCTTTCTTAATCTAACAGCATGATTTCAACCTGATTGTGTTTAAATTTTCCACGTGTCTATACCCTTCTCTTTCAATAAAAATTTTAAAATTCCCTCAAACCTTAATTAATTAGCTCATCATAATGTTCTAAGCATTAATTACATATGAACTACCAATTAATGAATCTGACTGAATTATTAATCTCAAACACAGGATCCATTCCACTGTAACAACTTTTCTCATACTATTTCTACTTAAACCTTTTACTAGCATCCTCAACAAGTGCACTCCCATTGCTATCTCAAATGGCTTTGACCTTTCTGTAAAATGAGGGCATTTCACAATGTTTTCTTCCTTATCTTACAATGATGCATTAGCTTTCCTTTTATAAGGGTAATATAGCATTTATTCACAGATATACAGCTTATGCATGGGAAGTGGCCACCAAAGAGTGAAACCTCTAGTTATTGTAAGCAATTTTCCTGAATTGGAGAATTTGAAATCTCTTGTCCTATTTTAAAATCTTACTGGAATTGGAAAATTTTGAGAAAAATAATACCCTATTATTAAAGGTAAAATGCAAAAAAAAATACAAAAAAGAACTTACTCACAGCTCAAATTTTTTTATTGATTTACATACATTATTAATTTGGTATTATCTCCCTACCATGTGAAGTTTTTTGAATTTTCAGTTTATCATTTAAATTTATTTATTCTTCTATTCTGTGAGTCTCACAGAAGTCACTTAATGAGCAAAAATATAAGAACATGACAAATATAAGCCTGCATATGCTACAAATGAATTTGTTTAAATATTCAGAACCTATTTTCATTAATTGTAGTAGAATTAATAATTAACTTTTGTTTAAATACATGAGAATACATGTAAATACAAAAAAGTACATGCTCATATGCTTATAGAAATATTTTTTTGTATAATAAAGTTTTAAAATATATTTTTTACAAAATATTTCTCATTATGTTTTTGTGAATAAATCATATCAATTGAATTTGTTAATATTCAATTTATTAAACTTATGAAGAATTGAAAGAATGGTTGTAAGATGCCATATGAGCTTCTGTGTTCTAAAATGTAGAGAGACTTTTGGAGAGTAAGCATATAAAAATTTTACACTTGAGGTATGTAAGCATAAGTGCAATGATAAAGAAAAAAGAATATAAATTTAATAAATCATTTACATTAAATTTTATTTACATTTTGATCAATTAAATATAACTAGAAAATGATAGAAAAAGAGATATCATGCGGTATATACATAAAATCATTACCTATACAAGGAGGATGCTTCATGTGCTCTCATAGGCACAAGGCGCGAGAAAAGCTCTGGTCCAGCTACCTCAGGGTCATTCACATCAAATGGAATCCCTTTGACAAGGGAAGCACCATGGATCTCTGGCAAAATCTCCCTTGCAGGCACTCTCTCATGGTAAATAAATTCATTGTCTGCTCTGGCAGCCTTTAGTTTTCCTTCCACTACATCTCTTGTGAAAGTTAAAGTCTCATTTACAGCCTTGAATGGAATAAAAAACATATATAAATGTTAGAAAATAAGAAATGCTCAGAAAACTGCTCTCCATAGTACATAAATGCACAACAAATGGAAAAATTAATAATATTAAAAGGAAAGTATTAAAAAGCATTTGATGTAAGTGCAAGTCAGGTAATAACCATTTAATGTTGACTTCACCTCAGAATCCAGAATCTTCTGTTAACTCCCAATAAAACTTTACTCTAGATAATACATAAATTAGTGACAAGCAATGAAAATTACAGAACAAAAGAAGTCAAAAAATTTATAGGAATACAAAATTAATAATATTTCTGTAAAAATAGTTCCCCTTGTTGGAAATAAACTCAAGTTATTACTGCTCTGTCTGAAAAAATTACATCTTGTATTTTTAAGGTATGAATTCCACAATTGTGAAAGAAACGTCCAGAATCCAGATCCAGAATTAAAATATAAAACAGAAAGGAAACATGAAATCACTTTAATGTCATGGATGTGCAATCATCAACAAAAGGATTAGAGGATAGAATTTATAAGCAAACCAAAAGATTGTGATTTTCAAGTCCAAGCAGATGAGTTCCCTCTAAGCCAGTCCTCTTAAGAAGCCATCATTTACATCTTTGGAAGAGACACTAATACTATTTGACTAGCATGCAAACTTCTGCATGAAAGTTATCACAAATCCTTTATTTGACTATTAAATTACTGAACTATTATTGAGTATGAAAATCACTGAAGCTAGATCAATCAATACTTTTCTTTTAAAATTATGGTTGAACACAGCTAACTGAACGATAGGGAAGTGAAACAAAATTCACTTAATAACTGATCCTTAGAATCAGTAAAAGGAAATTTGCCCTTTCTCTCTTTCAAAGGATCCAATGGGAAATAGGACAGTGTACTACCCTACTCAACTCAATGAACTCAGTCTCTCTAGTATCCATGGTATTAAAGTCTTGTTGAGAATGTGCTGCTGGCAAGTGACAAAACTTTGGTGCAAGCTTATTTTGCTTGGGCTTTTGTTAAGATTGCCTCTATCATTCACTTAGTTCAAAATTGAGAATTTTTAGCTTTGTATATTCATGGCTAAAAAATGATGTATAATGTACTAAATAATTTGAGATGGAGAAATAACTTGAGAACTTCTTTGCTTATAAAATGTACTGATAAGGTAACATCATATAATAGATATCTTTCCACTAACTTAACTGTAAATAGATATGTTTATAAGCCACTCATAAAATTCAATTTAACTGTAATGTAATTTAAATTTAATTTCCATGGGTATTAAAGCATTAGCTTTAAAAAAAACAGTAGCTCATTTTTAAGTACAGACAGCTATGTTTAAGCTTATATCAACAAATAAATCCATAGCAAATTATATTCTTATTTATCGTATTATAACAAATGTAAAATTCAGTCTCAGGCATTGTCTTGTGGAAATATTCCAAAATGAGGAAGAACAATTTGTACTTTTTCCACAAATTCTTTTTATTATAAACAATAAAAGACAGTAAAACCTCACCTCTCTGTCCATTCCCCCACACCCCTTTTCTCTATTTACCTTTTTCCCTGCCAGTCTTAATTGTTTATATTATGTTTAACAGTTTTTCTAAGTCACTTGATGATGGAGATCAATCTCCGAAACTAGTCGTGTGTGTTTTACTGTCTTTTATTGTTTATAATAAAAAGAATTTGTGGAAAAAGTACAAATTGTTCTTGCTCATTAACAAATGTAAAATGACAATTCTGTTTAAATATTTCTGTGAATCTGTTACCTCAGATTTATCCATTCCTTTTGCTAAGGCTGCAGACTCCTCAAGAGCTTGTGAAGATGCCTGGTAGTATGCAACTCTCTCCCCCATTTTCTGCTGTTCTTCTGCTTGCTGTCCTTGATATAGCAGTGAAATACTCTGATGGTATTTGCTCTTGAAATTAACATATTTCTGCAAAGACTGAAAAAGTACAAAATAATTGAATGAATAAGAACGGTCAATATTTGTGTGAGAAAATGAATGTAAGAAATTTGATAATCTTAAGGACTCTAAAATGAATGTGTATTACATCAACGAGTAATATCCAGCCACACTAGAAAAGCATCCAATAAAAACAATTCCATGTGCACTAAATTAAATATAGTCAAAATATAACTTATGAAATATTGTGAATTTTTCCATTTTCATATCTTCTAGATATGATGCACTCAAAAAATTTAAACTAATTGTATAAAATACCATGATACAAATGATTACTCAACCTTAAATATCTTCGATCCAACAGTTTCTGCTATAGTGAAATTTTCAGATCCACCCTGGTTTCCTTGAGTCAAAGTATTTAAAGCAAGTTTGTAATAATCCACTATTTGCGCAGCCACCTTAGCTGAGAAAGATATAAAAGAACTATTAGTACAACGTCAGCAACGCCTATTATACAAAAATCATTCCTCAATTAACTTAATTCTTTTCAAAAGGAAATTAAGTAAAAAAGTATTTACTTAAAAAATTAAGTAAAATAATTTTTCAGTAAAACTTAATTAAGTAAATTACAACTCACCAATTATGGTAGCTTTGCGATTGTCCATCATACTTTTTTCTAAAATGCATTCTTGAGCTTGAGCAAGCATTATTTGGTACATAAACAGAAGTATTTCTGGTGACATATCCGACCCTCGTGGCTGGGGTAGCGTATCGCGCAAATGCTTCAATAAAGAAACAATAAATTATGATAAACACAGCTCCAATCTTTAAAAACCAGTTTCTGAGTAGTGTATTTAGAACTACTTTTGTAGTAAATATGTTAAGTAAAACGATAAATCTATTAGATCAGCTTTGATCTGCAATAATAATAATCAATTATAAGCTTATTCCATAAAACTGATCATTTTTAGAAAATGATATCTAAGTTCTGCTTGAGTTGAATACAAATCTCATTCTCTAAATTGTACGAAATTCTCTCTTAAGATCAGTGACCATTGAAACTAATTGCCTTGGCCTCTTCCAGCATAAAGTAGAATTACAAGTTAAGCTATTTTCAAATTAAATTAATCTTTACGTATAAAAACCCAGAATGTTTCTAAGATAATATAACTGCAGCATTATAACAAACTGCCAGAATCAGTACAAAGTAATATGAAAAAATATCAAAATATTTGGAAAAAATTTCTGGCATGCTACTTCAATATATTAGAAGTCTATGAATCTACTCGGTAAAGCCTTTTTCAGAATGCATAAGGCAAAACAGAATTGTATCTGAATTCAAGCGAACTATTATGCTAATTACTACTATTGTTGTTTTTATGGTCCATGAAACCGTGATCACATGCTTTTAGAAAACAAAGTTCACTGAGGTACCTGAAAAGCCCAAGCAGCACACTGGAAATGAGTACACGACATTTTCATGCCGTCAGCTGATGTCCGAGAATCTGCAGCTCCCAAGACTGAATGGAGAGCACCAATATTGAAGAGGACACATCCCATTTCATAGCGAATGTCACTTCCTGAATACACTACACCAGAAAAACTGTCCAACCTGTAGTTTTGTTAAAGTAAAAAATAGCGAGACATTACGAAGCTCAAATAAGATATGACATTTATGGTTACAAAATTAAACTCATTGCAAAGGTCAATGTTTGCAGAAATTCCAGAATACAATCACAACAGCAGGGTCATATTCTGCATATTATAGTGGAGAATGGAAGGTCTATTTCCCTCATTCCAGAAAGTTAACAAATTCACAAGGAAAAGGAGCTTATTAATTATTGCTTACTGATAGTTATACCATATTAATTAATTACTAACTTTCTAACTAATCTCTGACTTAATTTAAAAAGGGTTTATTAAGAGCCATTCAGCAAACAAATGGTATTTTTATTTCAAATTTCACAAACTGAACAAGTAAATAAAGACATTAATACATTAAGTCAAAAACTTCGTTCCTTCATCTCTTTTGATGTCTAATGAGGATATTGCTCTCACCAAGAAAAATTTACAGCAGCAGCTCCATCTTCCATCATAGGAAATCTTGATTGTAGAGAATGTAATTGACAATAGTACTGCTTCAATGCTGAGCATCCCGTGACATCCCTTGGTCCTCTGACAGCTTGAGCTCTTAGAGCAGTAAGATCTTTAATCTCTTTCGAATAGGACTCTGGATCTTCATGATAAAAGTCTCTAATATACTGAAAATGAGACGATTTGCTGGTAAATAACAATAGAAAAAATAGCAACCTATACCTGGTTAAAAATATACTTTGAATCGGTATATAATTAAGGATAACACCATTAAAATTAATGTTTATAAGTCATTGAGGTGTAAAGTTAAAAGAAAACTGATTCGCAAGATTTAGAAGGAAGCTAATGGTAAAAAAATATTCTAGATAATAAAGGAGGGCAATGCAAAATGGCAGGAAAGTTCGCGAACGTTAACGTTTGAACGTGAAACGATGAACGGAGAATAACCCAGATATAAAAGTTGAACTCTCGAGGACACCAGTATTTTTATTAATATTACCTAGTTTAATAAAAGACACCTCATTCTATTTCAAAATATTTCCGTGCAAATAAAATGAAGATGAATTTTGTTATTGTCAAGAATATCTTTCGAATTTTGTTGTGGTCTAGGATGGCCTCCGATATTCTTATTTAAATGCTTATAGAAATTATGACTATGATCTTAAAGGAGTAGCTCAAACAAATTAAGCACGTACATACATGATAATTTGTTCATATGACAACAAATATAACGAGGATTTATAATTGATGAATGAAAACACTATGAAATAAAGCCGGCCATTACTTTCTTTTCTTGAACGCCATTTAATTAAATCGTTCGGTTGTAGAAAGCTATATTCAGCCATCAACAATACTAGACAAGGATACTTAAACGATCGATTGAGTCAAATTAGTTTAATACCTGTTTAATTTTTGGCCCAAATTCTGCCGGTTCTGTGCTGATTTTGGGCTCAAAACTGAGCATTGGCAGTCTTGGGACTGCCTCCATTATTGTTATCCAGAAATTTTAAAGCTGTCAATTTGAAAAACTGATAAAGAGTGAAAGAATTGTCACAAAGGTATATTATGACGTTTAGTCATATGCTACATTTTACATCACAGACCCAATATACCGTCTTTTTAAAAACCTGTAACTGAGGTGAACGAAAACGGAAGTTGTAATTAGATATTCATTTGACTTGAATACGTAACGGGAAGCAACGAAATAGTGACGTTCCTTGTATACGTGTTCGGTAGGTGGTGATGTGTAGCGAGGTTCGTGAGGTTGCGGTGCAGAAGACGTGAGGTTCGCTGTTCACTCATATTCGTTCAGTCGAGTTTCAAAGTGAGCGGTGACTTAATTTTCGGATACATTGGCAACTAATCGCTCCTAAACATGGTAAGAAGTCTCTTCAATTGTATATTCTCTTTTAGTTTAATTCTTTTATGTCATTTAATGTTATATATCTATTGAACAGCCTGCTGCACCAAGTTCAACATCTGTGGGGTCTGGAGGACGGTCTCCATCAAAAACCGTTGCTCCTAGAGCAGCAAGTGGAGGAACTGTTAAGCAAAGGTTAAGAATCCAAGCTTTCTTTCTTAATTACATTGAGTCCACGTTTCTTTCATTCACGTTCGACTCATTGATTGTTTTTTTAATAGGAAAACGGCCACTACAACCTCAGCCCGATCAAGAGCCACAGGAACAGGCAGTGGTGGAATGTGGAGGTTTTACACAGACGATTCCCCAGGAATCAAAGTGTAAGGTTCAATTTTCTAAATCTGTATCATTAAGTGTTGTCCATGTTATGCCGTCCGCAGTTGTTGAAATTTAGGTCACTTTCTTGTAAAAATATTTTCCAAACAATTGGTTAACTCGTAATCCGTGTTGTATGACTATCATCATGTATTTTTTATACTAAAAATTGCTTCACACATATCCCTTTATATGAGTGGAATTCTTACGGAAGAGTTTTTAACTTCGATAATGTAAAATATAGTTCTAAATAGTCTTTAATCAATTTTTGGTTAGCGCTATATATAGCTGCGAGATATTTTGTTCTTATTCTTAAAACTATCGAGATTCTTGAGCATGAATTTTCTTTGTTCATGTTAGTGAACTAGGGCATAAATTAAGTGAATTTATTGATGAAGAATAAGAAATCTCGGGAACATCGTCATTAGTTTAGCATAAATTGATGATTGCGTCTGAAATTTAGAACATAGAAAACTCGATCGTAGTGTGGATATATCAAACAGTATATTCTGAAGTAATTTAAGTTCTAGAATTTTAGATGGCATTATTTTCTGGAGAAATGCAAGTGAGAGAACTAGCATATTGAAAAACTAGTCATGCTATGCTAAAATTAAACCCAGGGAATTTTATTAGTAGCATTTTAAGTGCTTAAAAATATTGACATAGCCCTAGATATCTCTCAGCTTAATTCGCGAGAAAACTCCTTTGTTTACTATTAATTTTTAATGCCTAATCATGATAATTAGCCAAAACTTTATATCCTTTTATTATGTATGTACTGCTTAAAAATTTGTCTCCTTGTGCTCAAGGGTCTTATCATCCAGGAATAGCATTATAATTTTCTCCAATCTAAGTTTAAAAAATTATTTCGGATGTTACCTTCAAGTTGAACTTTCAACTGCTATATTGCATTTCAATTTCAAAAGCTCTCGAAATTGAATAATAATATGATTCTCTCTAATAAAACTCGTTTTCTTTTGTTCTGTCAATAAAAGGTAGTCTTTCTCAAATTTAAGATAATAATAATATAATTTAAAAATCTTTTTGCAATGGTCTTAAATGCATGTATTGCAGCAGGAACACAATCCAGTCTAAAAGCATCCGTAGCAGTTAAAGGGATAAAGTTTACTTAGCCAAGTCAGTTATCAACCAAGATGTTCCTTGTTTTATATATTCTCTATTTTGTGTGATGTTTTGTTCTTTTACAAGCTCCAAGTCATTAAATAATTCTGCAATAATAAATGAATATGAATGATGGGTAGGCAAGAATACTGGTAAATTCGTCTTCATTACAATTATGGATTTAGTCCTTATAAATTTCAGGACGAACTTATGTGTCTCAAGTTTTCACTTTTCATCCGTTCCAATGGATTTTAAGAAAATCTGTTTACTTTTCATGTGTATTTACAAGGTTTAATCTAAATAGGAATTTCAATTTGCAGAGGACCTGTTCCTGTTCTTGTGATGTCACTTCTCTTCATTGCTTCAGTGTTCATGCTTCACATTTGGGGAAAATACAACCGTTCTTAAAACTCTTTGTGGCTGTTTTGTGAGTGATATCCAACTGCTGTTGCTCCTGATACTTGACAGTGTTCCACAATCATTCCATTAATTGAAGCTCTGCCAATCAGGAACGTGACAGCCTGTGTCCAAGCTAAATTTTTCTTTTTACATCTTCATGTATTTGAAACATAATTAAATTGTTTGTTTTGCAATGAGATATTTGCTGTATTTGAATTATCTTTTATTACAAATTTAAAAGTTATTTATGTTGGTGTGAGTGATTGACATACAATTTATAATAAAACATTTTATGATTTCATTACATTATTGTGGTGAGAATTTTGGAGTGATAATTCTGTGGAAATAAATTATTTCTATCAAATTTGTTAATTCCTCTTTTAGAAAGTATATTAGGGAAAATGTGATTTTTGCAGATGTTCTGAGATTTAGTTAGCCATCTCATTTAAATAACCATGTTTGATGGCTGCCAAAGAGGAAGCTATGGTTGGATAAACAAATCTAAATTTTATTCATAAACTTGTGCAAAACTTTCCTTTATTTTTATATCACTAGTGTATAAAGTAAAACAAATACATGAGCTCTTTATTGCTCATCTCAATAGTTTCCAGTCTTACTTCCGGGTTTTATTCATCCCGAATTTAGGAATAGCTTTATGTAAAATTTACATATTTTCAATTCGTCTATCCCAACTATTTCAGGAATAGTTTGTTCTAGTTCTTTTTCTATGTTCATAGTAAGAAGTTTTGATTCTTACTAGATGAAAAGTTCTATCATCACTGTGAAGACCTGCTTCAGACCCAGAACATGCATCCTTTCCTTTTTCTTACCAAAATGTGGAAGAAAAGGATAGAAGTAATTTTTTAACTTCTTCCATTATATAACTTGAAAAAGACATGTTTATTGTAAGTAAAAAAAAGAATTTTGCTATAATAATCAATTTTAATTATTCATCGTAATGTCCTGAACCAATTGCAGTTGATGGAACTATACATTTGTGTGTCAGGGAAAGTTGATTCTAGAAAGGGTATGCTGCTGAACTGCTAATCAACTTTCATTATAATAGATATATAAGATCTTTTTATTCCCAAAAGTAGAAAGCTTATTCTTAAGTTTTCTGTTACCCTTACTCCAATTAATTGGATCCTGGTGAGAGGGTAGAGAACACCTAAAACTCCAGAGGGTAAAGATTCTTAGCAACTCACAATTTGGAAAAGCTAATGAGTGTGGTCTGTGTATATTCCAGAGCATAAGCATTAAAATTGTAGCTACTACATAAATAAATAATACATCATATCATTTCTCATTATCATGTTGCCCTTATAGAGTTGAGAAGCCATGGTTGCTATAACAATTTAGAGCTGATTTTAATGCTTTGATACAGCATATGCCTCTGAGGATTTTGATGGTACTGGTTTAACCATTTCTGCCTTAATTTCTCCAGGTTCTTAGGCCATGACATTTGTGTTGTATTGGAGGGTAATGTCCCATGTGAATATTTATCAATCTGTTGTGTTAGGAACAATGTTTCAACAAATTTCTCTATATGTGATTAAATTTGGAAGACTGAGCTATCATTTTCAACTAAGCAAAAATCGTTGTTATATGCAGTAGTTAACCTCTGGCTGCAGATAATTATGATCAAGCAAAAAAGCTGCACATTCTCCTAGAATTGCCTCAATATATAGGATTTTTACTAAGAAACTTGGATTGTACAAAAGGAGCTCTTTAATCAGTTAAGAGGATTTTGACCCATTTTATACTGTTTGATATGATGACTCTCTTAAGATGGAGCCACTGCCGAAATAGCCTATAAATCCATGTGTAACACACAGGAGAAATTTTTCTAGAGCAACAGCCAATGGATTAAGCATCCAGCTAACAAATTGTAACCTTGATTTTGCCTTAAACTGCTATACTTATCTCCTTTATGTTTATAGAAGGAATTTTCTTAAAATGCAGAGAAGAATTCTTACTTTATTGTGAAAAATTAAATCCTGTCTCTTGGCCTAAAACTGAATAGACTTCACCAGCCACAGCACGGCAGATACAAGGAAACTGCAAAGGGATATTTTCATGGAGCTTCCATTAAAGATAGAAAAAAGCAATACTGTTTTCACACACAATCATTTAATCTCTTTAAATTGATTTAGTATTTATGGCTTTGAACAAGAAGAACAAAGAGCAAGTTTGGAGAAAGTGTAATTTACAGTTGGATTTATAAAGATGTCCCTAAACTTTACCAACACATCACAGTCATTTTATAAAATAACTCATTCATGATGACTCTCACATGAAATTAAATACAAATCAATGTTTTCCCTAAGCCTACTTTCACCAATGAAAAATTAAATTTAAATTATTACATAAGATTAATCAAAAAGAACAGTATGTTTTGTTTCAATTTATGAGAAATAAGGCTGGGTGAGATATATTACTACCATGAATCAGTTATCACCAAAGTTGCTTGAATACAAATGGAATGAAGTCATTACATATTGCAACCTTTAATATAAGGCTGTTAACAATGAAAAACCAAAATCCTCCAATTGTTTGAGTTATCAACTTAAAAGTTAATCCATTTTAAACTGATGAAATTTCATACCTTTAAACATGCTTATTGAATAGAGCACTTGAACACTGAAATAAATTGTGGTTTAAGGAAACAGCAATATTATTGAAGTATCAAAGGATAAATTTGTGTATTAAGCTGGTGATGAAATTTGATTATGAATTGATCCAGTGAATAACTCATGTAATATGAGATGACTTGAAATAATATTCTTATGTTTTATTTGCAAAAATACTTAAATAGTGAAGGGAATGGAGCAACTAGCATTTGGCCATTGATTTTGAAGATTGCATCAACAAATAATTACATTTTACATAAATTTCTAATGTGATTTCCAATGAAAATCCTTACATTTATAAGTCCATACTCCAGCATGTATATTTATCTACTATTGAGTATTTCTTCTTCATCCCAGATGAATAGAGAACATTACTATCTCAACTACACAAAAAGTGTTAAGGCAAAAGTAAATACATTTGAAATCAGATAGAATTTCACAATGATATAAAAATTTCAATCTATACATATACTTTATTCTGCTATAAGTCATAACTGATGTAAGTAAATCACATTGATAAATATCTATACAAGTATAAATACATTTACAAAAATAGTTTCATCATAGTTCATTATAAAACTCCATATTTAAAAATCCCTCTATAAGAAAGCAATTAGCACTGGGCTATACAACCATTGTAGCCCATGATATTTCATATCCTATTCATGGTTCAAACAAATGTAATTTTTCGCAATTTCAACATTTTTAGTGAAGTGGTCTTCCCTTTCACAAACCTCATCTTATCCATAAACAAGTAAGTACAGTATTTAAGATTCTTCGAAGATATGGTTCTTACAAAACTGAATGGAATCACCATATCAATATCTGAGTGCAACAGTGTTTAAAATACTGAAAAACAAAATTAAGGGAATATCAAAACAGTTTTCCTCAAAGAATATGGAATGCATACTGGGTAAAATTGCATCATGCCGCATAAACTGATGAGTTTTTTTTTTCTACTTCAAAATACTGATATAAGAAATGTTTAAAAAAATTGTTACCAGCATAAACTGCTAAAATCGCTAATTTAGATACTTTATAACTAGATATTTTAAAGCAGAAATGGAAATATCCCATGTCTGCTACTTTACATTATCTTTATAAATGTATCACTATGTACATAAAACCTACAAGAGATTCAGTGCAGTGTAAGTAATTCTACCCTGTGATAATTGCTCAGGTCCCCAATGGTGACAAGATTTAATAGAATTTATCAACATTTTAACAGCACATTCAAATTCTTGGACAACAAGCATTCCATTAATTGTACACTTGAACTGTAGAATAAACTGCTCCATGCCAAGCTTTCCAATATTTCTAAAATATTCCATAACATAGAAAAACTTTAATAATAATCTTTGAACAAAATTTTGCATTAAAGGATCATGATCGGTTCAGATATTTCTATAGATTAAGTAGCACTTCTACTTACTGGTGTTCACTAGTTTCTCAACAAGAAACTTCAAATTCATTCATAAATTTTGGGTCTTAAAAAAATAAGACCAACATTTCATGATCTATGCAGGTATTTCTATACTGATTGTGATAATAAAACACTACTGTACTTAGGTGACAGCACTGTGTACTGTTGATAATTAACCTGTCAACTTTTGGTAATGCAATCTCTCAAACCTGGAATACTGGACCACATTATACATATTTCTTATCCTCAAGCCACTTTATAAGTTTGAGAATGTGACAAATTAGATAACCAATTCATATCTCACAGAGATAAAATTTTATATAAAATTTGCAGTGTTTACCTATTGCTTAAATAATTTGTGTTGTAAAATTGGATACCACTTGCTGTTGCAGCTATTTACAAAAACAATACAGATGATTACAGGAAATACTGTCGCCACAACTCTTAGGGATGGATGCTTGAATATAGCCATTGTAATTTGTACATTTTCGAAGCCGTTTTGATCCATTGCCACAAATTGCAAGAAGCCAGATATAGCACCAACTTTTGCACAAAGTAGAACCTGGTTCATTGACTACTTTGATCTTATTCAGAAAATGAGTCTGCGTTTTCATTAACCAGGTTCGACTGATCAGCCTCAGATTTTACCGCCATTTTACTTTCCTCTTCATCAGATGAGCTCCCATCAGAACCAGCTGTAGTATGGATCATATCCTGCAGGAAGAAGAATTGTTTTTAAATCCATATCTGCATTGGTACTGATACATGAAAATGTTGGAAACATTCATTTGACACACCATAAGCTGCTATTTAGAATATTAATACTTTCAAACTCTAGAATTCTTCAAGAGAAATCATACTTTCTGCAATAATTCATGGATATTCCTTGTGTAAGCATAACCCTAAACACCAAGGTAGCATAAATAAATCATGATGAAGAATAAAATACATAAAAAAATTTACATACCATCTTTCCTCGTTTTTGATGAATGCGAATGTGTTTGGAAAGATGGTCACTTCTCATAAACCTCTTTGAGCATTCTGTACACTGAAACCGCTTCTCTCCTGTGTGAGTTCTTCTGTGGCGCTGTGAAAATCAAATTGGTAAACATTATTCTATTTAAAATTATCAATTAATAAGAGATGATGTTAACATTTTCAGGAATGCCTGATACAAGGTATAAAAGTGGCATATAAACAATTGTAAGATACGATAGCTCAATAAATTTAAGAGATGAACTAATCAAAGCAAATATATCTTGAAAGGCACCATCAACAGAACTTAATATTTTTGAACTACTATGCTATCCAATATTAATTAATCTATGAAGGGATTAATGAGATATAATCTTGTGAATGGTCTAAGTGATACTGGGTAATTATTCAACAACACTGCTGAAACATGAAATACACTAAATGTAAAAAATATATTAAAACCACCGAAACTGTTTAGGAGCTGCTCATTAGTGCAATCAGTTAACTCCACTTTAGGATTTAAAATAATTCTACCGCCTAAGCACTAGATGACTATCTACTTTTTGCTATCTAAATGAAAATCTTGAAAAAGAGTTTACACTCGAAAATGACAAATAGGTTTTTGGCAGTGAAATATTAAAATAATTATTTTAGAAGCCAAAGTAGTACTGTTTATTTTGTGTTTTGTGGAGTTAACAGATTTGAAAATTAAATGATTTGACAAGTGAGTGGCTCATATGCAACTCCTCTGTGTTATCTTACAGGATTGGAGAACAAAATCTAATCATTAATAATTTAAGATTAACCAAGCAATATTTTATTTATTACACTAATTATTACTATTAAATAATTCAAATACTTGAAAACCTTACCTGTAATTCATCAGATCGTGTAAACCTCTTCCCACAGTAAATCCAGCTACACGTAAAAGGCCTCTCACCAGTATGCCATCTTAAGTGTGCCCTTAGGTGAGATGTTTTTCCATAAATTTTGTTACAACCAGAGATATGGCAAACATGAAGTCTTTTTCTCTCAGAGTTCCTGGATTAAAAAGATGAAAGTAAAATCAGCTTCTTGAGAAATAAAAGCTGGGTTGGTCATAACCTGGTCGCTATTTTGTTCAGAACATTAATACTGTGACACCAGAATTTAATTTACTTTAGGCAATCAAAATATATTATCTTTCCTGAAACAATTTCTCAAGTAGAGAGCTTATAATTAGGATAGATTCCATGAAAATTGGCCAAGAAGAAAGGGAATCTATTATCATCACATTAACTACTTGAGGATGGCTGGTAAATATGTAGTTGAACTAAGTTTCTTGCTTTATCCACATGATAGGACAAACTTTAGACTGTTAAGTTCAATCAGGAAGACTACCCAAAAATTACAAATATAAAACACAGAAAAATCATCCACATCTAAGCATGGAATCCCTTAGTTGTTTGGAAAGCATGCTAACCACACTGCCATAAAGGAAAATAATCTGTAAAACATGTAGCTGACACTTATTTACGAATTGCACTAAAAACAGAAAGCAAAGATAGTAGCTAAGTTACTATAAAGAGAGGTGTAATGCAAAATAGAGTGATGCATGTTTCTGTCTGCCTCCACCAGTTCATCTGAAAGAAGATTTTTTTTAATAGCACAAATGAAATGAAAAAGGAAGAGAAAGTCATGCCCAGGAAGATATGAGGCCTAAAAATTTGTAGTAAATGGCATAATAATTTTATGATAGACAAGAGATGATTTAGAAGAATGGCTGAAAGTTAGGGACATCAAAACTATTATTTACATCTAATAACAATTATTATGATTGACGATAGAAGAAAAAGGTAGTGGAGAGTGATGAAATAAAGTTTAATAAATAAGAATTTATGAGATGAGAACAAAATAGATACAAAAATGGAGCTAGATTAATTCTATTCCTTGGGCTGAGAAAGAACATGTGAAAATAGACAAAAGGGAACATGAATATGAGTTTGGCAAAGTAAAAAAAGGTTTATTAGATGAAAAGACCGGTTCATAAAAAAATCACTTAATAATTTAAGACATTTGTGGAGAATAAGGAAATTTACACAAAAAAAATTCTAACAATAAGAAGAATACAGCTTTAAGAAATTTGGTATTTAAAAAGAATCTTAATGCCAAGTAGATAGACATGGTTCCACAAGAAAAAGCTCAAAATTATTGTAAACAGACTTTATGACCTGATTTGGCTGAAAGAAGAGATAAATAGAAAATATTTCAGCAATTTACGTATGCTTAATTTTCTATTTAAAGGGAATATTGGGCAAATGCAATAAGGAGACTGAGGTAGGATCATTTAAAAATTTAAAATTAACATTTACAGAAAGATTAATATCATAATTATTTCTACAGCAAAATGATATAAATACCTATAAATTATTAAGAAAAATGTGGAATTTGTTATACTCATAATCCACAGATCTTTAGATGATAAAATATATGGATTAAAGAACAGATGTGCTTAAACTTTTTTATACTAATCTTAATCCCAGACAGTAAAAGCTAGTTCATGATAATTTGATGCATGCATCTGAAAATAATGAAAAGTAATAAGAAGGAGAAATGTAACACTTAAATAAATCTACAAGAGTCACTTCTTTAATGAAACCTAGAAATGATAATATAACCAATATTGCTTTTCATTGTAAGAAGATCTAGTAATATGATCCAACATTGCCTAACCTCCAATTGCTCTTAATATTAAAACAAAAAATTAAGGGGAAAGCTGAAAGATGAGTTATTTTGACTGATAGTACTGACAAATAATGTGCATAAATGCTAATGAAATATGTACATAAATGCTAATGAAAATTAAGATCCCTCTTTGAGAAATTTTATCATATGCTGACCAGGCATTTCAGGAAAAGAACGAAGAGGAAAACTTAGCTTTACCTCAAAATGGATATAATAGAGAATAGTAGTATCTGGAAAGAAGAAACAAAAAAAAAGAAATCCCCAAGTAACAAGTTATTATGATAAATAACAACTTCAAGAATTTACTCAATATTAACTTAATTAATCTACAACTTACACAAAAGAAAACAAACAAAGTCATCAATCAAATTTTGATACAAAGGAAACAAAAAGATCTGGATTATCCCATAAATCCCTAAATTATCAATTAATGCCCCTGGAACATTAAGGAAAATATCTTGGCTAACATCCTACAAACTTGCCAAATCCATTATCATGCCAATGATTACAAAACAGGTAATACATAAAATATTTTGCTGACAGGATGCAGCTGTAGAAACATTACAAAAACTGCATAGGATAGTCGTAACTTTAATTTTGAACTTAGAATTTGTAATGAAATACTTATTAGGCTATAGTTATACTGCAATTAAAAAAAAAATAAGTCAAGCAATGTTCTGAAAAGCTGAAGTATTCCATCTGAGAGAGAGAGAATTCAGAAAGGTAGCAATACTAATGGAAAAGCTATCATCCCACATCTTTACTACAAACTCTTTCAAATATGGCTGTAGCAACTTAAGCGTAATTTCTAAGATACTTTGAAAAATAAGGTATACTAATACTGCTATATATAATTAAGGAAAGACATTCAACTACTAAAGCTGTGATAGAACTAATATGTCATACTTCTTAATACAGCAAAAATCAACAAAATGAATGACCAAAACTTTAACTGAGAACAGCAAGATATTCTACTAAAGAAACTAAAGCTCTATAGAGTTATTAATGAAACCCTTATAGAGTAAACTTTGATTACAAACAAAAGTACATAATTTGACTGAGAAAATCTGCACCTTTTTAGTTCTGGTGCTAATTCAACTGAATTTTATTAATTTCACTGTTGATTTTTAAATAAATTTTATCAGGACATCACCTTATAAGCACATAATTGTACTACATTACTGGAAAATAAATACATGCAGTAGTTTTCAATTAACCTCATATACTTCAGATGGCATATAATTTGCTAACAATAAAATTTGCACTAAAGAGAAATAAATCTGCTACGATTCTCAATGAAAGTAATAAAGAATGATTATTACAGGAGTAGAATAATGAACAAAAATTTCAATTAAAGATATGAATTAATGAGTGATAACTTAAGATATTTATATTTACAGATTTCTTATTTTGAAATAGAATAATCATTATTACACTATTAAAAAAAACATTAAGTAAAGCTAATATTATGCCATGCAAAGCACCAACTATCAATATGTTTACAAGAGTAAAAATCTACAATGAATAATTTAACTTCATTAAATACAGCAAAGTTTAATATTGCAACAATATATGAGGTAGTCAGCAAAAATACTAAGTATATTTATTAATGAGATCCTTACCTTGAAAGGGTAGATTCACTATGTAGCAAAAAAATTAAGCAGAGCTTGTTTTAATACACCATGCACAGCTTCAACTACAGATATGCCAACTAGACTAAGTCTAAAATGGACAACTTTACTCCAATTTAATATAAGGTGTTAAACTATGAGGAAGAGCTACAGCCAGGAAAACTATAATTAAATGACAAGGGAAGATTGTGCACATGACGAACATTTCTATACATATAATCACAGTAATCTGGTGTGATAAAAAGAAAAATTTTCATTCTAAAAACGTGTCAAACTAACAAAGTTGATCTCATAAATAACCTTTCAATGTATATACTTAAATACAATTAAGTAAATAAAAATTTCAAATATATACCATAAAAATATAAACATGAAACTAGATTAAATTAAAGTCTGTTGGAACCAAGACCACAGCTTAACTATCGTATATGTGACAAGGACTCGTAACATTATTTAACCTTCCAGAAAAATTTATCATAATAATAATATTAACACAATTTTAATTAAATCTGAATTTTAACCTTTGGAGAATTTTAAGAGGATATTATTTTTAATCAAACAGTTAAGATGCCTATTTTCACAATAAATTATACACTATGTAAATTCAAATCCTGGTCATGTCAAAAGAATACATTGATTATATGATCTTGGGACAATATTAAGGTTCTACTGACATTACCAATTCAAGGCAGAATTTATTGGCAATAATGAATCTACAACTGAAACACGATTAACCATTATTATACTAAAGAAGAGATGGCTAGTGCAGGATGTTAGATACGAGGAATGCTTGAAACAACTGAACTGTCACTGGAGCAATGATGTAATGAATATGCCAAACTCAGTTCCAGGGCACATCTGAGAGTATAAATGAAACAATAACCGAAGTACAAGTCTCAACTACTATCTCATCACTCTATCGCTATCATAGTATGGATGCATAGTTTTGATTACTCTAAATGAATCAATGCTTGTTTTAGATAATTGGGTCAAAACTAACATCGCAAAGGCTTTGGATAACAATGTTTATATTTACGAAATGCTTAGTCACTCCACTAAAATAAAGCATAATACAAATCTACCTTGCTTTTAGTTACTCTATGTAAGAATATCAATTACTATTATATTTACTCAAAAGTGCTTGAGTTTTATAATCAGTAAGAGATCTTACCTTTCCATTCCAGTGCAATTAGGACAAGTACAAGCAACTCTTCTCACTTTTGCTCTCTGAGGAGTTGAGCTTCCTTCAATTACAGGTGTACTAGCAGAAGGAGCACGAGATATTGTAACTGGAGATGGGGTAACATCTCCAGGAGTACCACTCACTACCACAGTTGTAGGGACACCATTTGATAATGTTCCTGCCATGCTACTTGCCACCTGCCTTGTTCCTAGACTGGTAGGGGTGTTGACCACTTGCCATCTTATTGGATCAGATGGATCAGGCTGTATTTGCTGGCCAGCAGCTAAGATAAAACCACATAAAAACAAAGTTTTAGAGAAAATTGAAACACTATTCATGTAAAATTACTAGGTACACAGGTTATCTTTCCATATGAATAGTTACAAAAAGAGAAACTGGCTAGCTAAATATTTTTAAAAATTATTAAACTAATTGGAAAATATCTAACACAAAAGAAACAATATTTTGCTAAATTAAATGACAGAAAGATTAATTAATCCATGCTAATACTAAGCTATACACTTTCTGGTTAAATCTAAACTTTAGAAATGGAAGTTCAATCACAAAGAATTTTATAATCAAAAGTTATATGAAAGAGTGAATTTAAGTACTGTGTACCAAGTACTTATTGCTCATTGTTAGACATGTTGACCTCCACATTTATTATTTTTTTCTTTTCTAAGAAGATACAACAGGTAATTTCGAAATAACAATGAAATGCATGATCAAAATTATTGAAATTGAGGGTGTCTATGAGTACAAAGAGTATGCAAAGTATCTTAATTAAATGTTTAAGATAAACAAAAAGTAATTATGATGTAAAGTAAGCCTAGCTGAAGTTACAAAAAATACCACGGGTTTAAGCAGATCAAGAAAACTAGTTCCTTCATCTCAATATATTAGGTGATCATATTTTAAAAACATTTCTATTTAAACAATATCAAGACCACGAGCTGTAAAAGGTAAATATCTACAGCAGTAATTGGTATATCAAATGGCAATTACTAAAGCCTTTGTATTAACCCCTATATATGGTTAAAGGCCAAATGGAATACTGAAAGCACAATTACTGCATTTTAATAATTTTTAATATACACATCTCTTGATTAATATTTGATAAATCTGAAAATGCATCATTTACATATTTTTTCCAAACATCTATCTTTGGTGACAGGCACTTATCTACCTTCACTCTCCATTAAAAGATAAAAACATTGAAACTATTAAGAATTCATTCCCCTTGCTAAAATAAAATTTGGAGTTCTTGAAATTTGCAACAAATAGGAAAATTAATTTTTATTTATCACAATGTTCTGATGCCCTTCTATTCTTTACCATGAATTTCTGATAATTTTATTCTCATTTCTAAAATTTGTAATCTAGTATTGGATATGTAATTATAATAACATGCAGTTGAAAAGAAAGAAGCTCTAAATGAAGATAAATACTACTACATCAATCTTAGGCATAAGCAAATACCAAGAATAAATCAAATATACCTCTCAGTTCGCGGGACTTACATAACTCACCAATAATCTGAGTGCCAATGGGGATACCCTGGACAGATGCCAAAGAATTGACAGATGTGATGATTGAGGGGTTGGATTGAGAAACTGGAGTACTTGGGGCAGGAGTTGAAGAAGGGAGAGGAGTTGATGCCGAAGTGCTTGGAGTTGGAATGCTTATGGGGTTACTCCCAGCACCAGAGGGAGAGAGGATGAGAGGCTGTCCTTGAGCTCCTGCACCCCCTGCCATCTGAAGGGAGCTTGCAGGTATTAGTTGTATTGCCTGCAGATTACCCAAATTTGGCACCTGGAATATGAATTGGAATTGAGTCATCACAGCTTGAATTCCATCTTCAAAACATCAAAAATTAAATAATGCACTGGTACGTTTCCTACCACTTTCACTTGAATCTTGTTTGTTCTTTACCAGCAAAGTTTATTATGTACCACAAATCAAAACCTCTCCTTAGTAAGGGATAATAAACTGGTCGCCAAAGCCTCAAAGTTTTACCAAATATTTATTTATGAGCTCAAAAATATACTCAATGATAAGTATAAAAATCTTTATCAAATTTCTTTCCTTATGGTATTCATCTCAAATTGTTCAGCATCCATTCAGATTGAATTTACAAAAGAAATAAACCTTGCAAAAAATAAAAATCAACTTTACATGAATGTTATGGGAATATTTTGATTCCTTCATGGTTGAACCAGAGGAAATTAGACTGATGAGAAGTAGTCTGTTATCTATGCAGGCATGACACTTAATAATCTTCTAGGTTGAGCAACTTATGGTTCTAGAATTTAGGTATCATATAAACTGTCATACAAACTTTCCAATTTATTTATAAGGTTATTAGAATAGGTTCAAAGATTAAAGTTTCCCAAAAACCTACATTTATCTTTATTAATAAACCAAAACTCGGTCTAATTGTCATAATTGGGGAATTTATGACACATATTATTAATCGGTGAGTTTCACTTCACTCAAAACTTCAAATGATTCAATTATGACCTACTTCAGAGTGGACATTATTAACATATTTCATTAGCACTTACTGTTGCAATCATTAAACCCTTTTGCAGTTGAGTTTTGTATGAAATTTAAATATTCTAGGCAACACGCATGATTTTTGTTCCCAAATATTACTGACCATGTAAGTACCAAGTAGTTCTTTAGAAAAACGAAAACAAGATCACTTAGTTTTCTATGACCCCACACTACGATAGCGGTTGTGAATTTACCCATAGATGGAGGTACCCTCATGACATTGCTGTGGGAGCAGTCAAGCACTTTATATTTAAGGGCCAGAGGGCGTAAAATAATACAACTGAAAGCTTTTGGTTCCATCTGCCACTAGTACCTCTGTCATCTATAGACAGAATTGGTTTCTTAGCAAAGAAAAATCGTGTGAACATGACAACAGGTGCAAAAGGGTTAATGACTTTTTTCAAATAACTGGCAATTGGTTTTTTTCTACAAAGTACCTGTATGATATTGTTACCAGCACGTACAGTGGTTAGTCCGCCAGCTTGTGTTAGATTGGCTGGAATTACAGTAACTTGCTGGCCCTGGGCACCTGAATTAAGGAGAGAAAGCATTGTAAGAACATCAATGCATTGTAAGAACATCAACCATAATCAAAACTTATTGGGTGAGAAAGTAATTCTACTCTGAATAAGCAAGCTCAATAAAAATAAAAAGTCAAAACTAAGATTCCATAAAAGACAAAATTGAATCAATTTTTAATTTTCAAGGCCAACATTAAATCTATTTTAAAGCTTTTTCAGTAATACCTGCTAACGTGATATGCTGTGCACCAATGCTCAATCCACTGGGTGAATCAGCACCACTAGGAACTCCACTGGCAACTAAACTGGGGGCTGACACAGTCTACAAGAAAGATTACAAAATGATTAACTGCAATTTACTCTGTATTAATAGGTAAAACTGAATTTCATTACAAGATTAAATAGACAAGTAATTGTCTAACACTATTTTATTTTGGACTAAAAAATTGTAGATTATATCAGCAATTTCATCTCATGAGAAAAGCTTCAATAACAACTACATAAAAAACCTCATACTCCAAAATACTCTTAATTCAAAGATAGCACCTGCTTTCCATATTTCACACAAAAGAGGTTCTATAACAGTGCACAGGGGCAGACACATGCATTTAAAGAAATTGCTCCACATTCCCTAGGGTTATTTTCCTCCATCTGTATATAAATTAACATTACACACAGTATTAATTTTGCAATACTTTCTGTTGAATAACAGTCACCAACAACAACAATTACAACAATTCTGCATGCTATATAAAATGTTTTCCTTTCTTACTATTTTCAATTCAAATTTCAAGTACAAAAACTTATTTAAAAATAATTTCAATCATTTGAAATTTGAGATGAATTTAAAATGAGATAATAAGATTTGGAAAGCATTCTCACACAGTATAACACAATCAACCTTAAGCCTAACCTTAATAAGAAACCTGAAATAGAGCCATAATGAAACAAAATATTTTGAAGGACTGAACTGGTATGTATGATGTTTATTTGATTTGATATTCCTTTCAACAGTGATAGTTTCTTTTAGCAACAGAAAATTTATTCTAAATTTAAATTGATATGCTTCACAATTTCTTTAGTCTTCGATTCATTAGTGACATGACCTTTTCACTTCTGTTTGTTCCCCCGAAAATCTTTGGACATGCGTAAAATGAGTTATTATTAATACTTTAATAATTAAACTATACTCAACTAATTGATATTGCCATACAGATCAATCATTTACCAGACTATGCAAGAATTCAATTATCAGGGGAAAAACAGATAATTGAATATCAACTGCATAGATGTATCTCTCTGGAAAAGCAAGAGTACATTTACAGCAATAACAGCATGAAAATCTTCTTCTAAGAAGACATTTCTAAGAAGTCTTACCTGAACTGTAACACCTGGAGTGGTAACAGTTGAGGTACTCCATGTGCTGGAAGTGACATTTGATGAGGCTGGAGTAGATGATGAGGATGAAGAGCTGCATGATGGGGTGGTTGAAGATGAGGAGGCATTTTGAGACTGAGATGAGGAATGAGGCGCAAGGGCTCCATGGTGATGCTGGTGGTGATGGTGATGAGATATTGTGTGGGCATGCGAATGTGGAACTTGGGTATGAATCTGCTGCTGTGACTGGTGCTGAAGAGTTGGGGTTAGTGGAGGTGCTGCTCCAAGTGGTGTTAGAGATGCAAGCTGAACTTGCTGGATTTGGCCTGACGGAGTGATGATCTGCGCCACCTGCTGAGGGGCCATCTGGAAAATATGATTTTGATTATGTCATCAACTGAATAATCTGTAATACATCCAAGATGCACATTCATGCACAAAGACATATCTCTGGAATTATTCATGTGTTGAAATTTCAGGTATTTAAAATGATTGATTAGATTTATCAGTTGAGAAGCCAAACTATTCGAATGTAATGATAATATTGCTTGCACTTTTACAGAATGTTACACTATATGTTCTGCTTGAGCTTACAAATGCTTTAGGCTCCATGATGGTTAAGTAGGCAACATTTTCAAGTTCAAAGTGAAAGCAGTCCCAGGCTTGATTCCCTATGGGGAAATGACTTTCTGTAGAGACACTTTTAAAGTTACTTCAACTATATACCTTTTTAAGCGTGGGGTCAAACCTTCTGAATTAAAAGAAACCAATGCTTTTACAACCAAGATATAAGATATAAATAATAGCATATTTTACTATGGCTTTATACATCACCCAGGATTTAGTTATCCTTTTATATCAGAATGTAAATATTTATTATCCATCAATGACTCAATTCTCTACATCTCACACAAATAAAAATTTAATTATTTATGCTGAGTATGTAATATATTCTTTATATAGAGAATATTACCTTCAAGGATACAGTATTACCATATGGAAATCTTTCGGGCATATTAACATGATAAAAAAATGAGATAACAAATAAGCACTGATTCATGTCAAAGATTGCTTTGATAAATTTCAGATAATTCAATAAAAGAAACTGCATTAAATTTAAAATGAATTGCTCATAGGGTTGGCTATCTTTCGTTCAACTAATTCCATTTCTATATTCAATAATTCTGCTTATCTAGTTCAAATGAGGTTTTAATTTCAACTGAATCATAAGTTTAAGTATTATTAACAATGCCTCTTACCGGTGCCAACTGAGGTATGACCTGCAACGTTTGTCCAGGCGGTGGGAATTGCGTGGCAATGGCTTGAAGGGGAAAATGGACTGTTTGGTAAACAGTCTGGCCGTTGGGCATGGTGATGGGGACTTGGACGGGAATCATAGTGGTGGCAGTGGTTGGTGCAGGTGGAGCAGCCTGGAACTGGGGGGAGAACTGAAGCACTTGTGCAGGCATACCTCCTCCACCACTCCCTGCTCCACTTCCTCCATTGGCTCCACGAATGCCAGAAACATTCTGACCACCTAAAATTAACATAAGAAAGAAATACTTAGATGGACAGCAGATTATGAATGAGTCATTATTTTGAAATTAAATTTTCCATAGCACTACCTTGGAAGTCAATATAAAATTGTTAAATCGGATAAATCATGAAACAAGAACAACATTTATTCCATCATAAAAGCCACAAATATATGAAGATAGAAAAAGTTTCTAACTAAATGAATACATCATGCATATTATTAGGAATGTTTGATTTCACATACATACAAATACATCAATGAATTCTTTCTTCCCAAGTCTAAATGTTGTATAGTAAATCTTTCTAAGTGTATAGACAAGTTTAGAACTTTACATTAACTATTTCATTACATAACTGCTTAGAAGTATCTTACTGCATATTCAAGAAAGACAACATGGAACAACCAGAACAGGAATGAATCACCTCAACCTTTCATACAGTGTAACTGCCTTGAAAGAAGAAAGCACTTAACAAATCTAACCATTTTCTAAAAATATAGTATTTTCAAAGTCATGCTATATGTCCCTCTGTTGTATTCAATTTTAAGTATGACAATGGCAAGATCAATTGTAAGGAATTTCATTATAAATATACATTATGAATGCTTAAATTTCAATAATCCTTTGAATTTAATGTAACATCTAGTAATTATTCAAGACTATAAATGGACTTATAAGAGATAGGAGTCTTTAAAAATAAATTAGACAATGAAAGCAAAATTTTCATTGTACATTGGATAAATAAATAGCTATAATATTGTAACTCATTTAGTTTGAAGAAATAAAAGAATATCAGGCTTCCATTATAACTGAAATAGATAAGAATTCAAGAATCCTAATAATTATCAGTCCATACCAAGCATGATCATTGAAGGAAGATTAAGTTATTTTCTTTCATTATGATGAACCATGGAGCAAGTTATTCATCTACATCCAAAAAGAAGATTATGGATTACTATGACTACAAATTATTACTTTTGTGAAGTCAGACAGAGTTTCCAATCACAACCTCTGTAAATTAGAATACCACATATGACATGAAAATGATAAAATAAGTAAAAATACAAATATTTATAAGTATGAACAGCTCATGAAAGGCTCATCCAGGCATTTTTATCAAAATAAATACGGTCAGCATAGGAACCCTCTTTCCAAAGTTTTTCACTTTATTTAAATTTCATCATACCTTAATAATAAATAAGATTTTAAAGGTTAGATATAAGACAATTATGCTATTCTAAAACCATAATTAACCTAAAACCAACTAAATTTGAAAAAACCAGCCATTTTTCTGCACAAGGTAAAAATCTAGATACCAACAAGAAACCAATCCTTAAAGGCAAATGTGTTACTTCTTATACATACCTTATATGAATGGGAAGGTTTGTCTCAGATTAAAAAAATGGAATGGATATGTTAAAGGATAAGAATTTTGAATGGTTCATAATGTTAGAAAAAAGGAATAGCAATTCATAAAATAAGAAAGCATGAGAAGAATCTTCCATATCTCAAAGAGAGGATGAAAACTTATGACTTATGATAACCCATATGGCAAGAAATAGACTAATTTTCCATCAAACCCATGAAAAATATGGAGTGACACAGATCTTGGTGATAGGCATGTTAGACCTACCAAAAAAAACACTAATTATGACCAAGATGAACTGTTATTAAAATTTCCTTAATTTAGTATAAGTCACATTTAAAGTCACCTGTTAACAATGAAAATATCACAGCTATGAGTAAAAAGATACATTTTCAATAGAGGATTGACATATGCTTCAAAATGACATACATCTTTTTAGCTAGCTGTTCATAAGCAATTTCCAGCTGTTAAATGCCAGTATATTACTTATTAAGCAACAAAGTTGAGTGTTTAAGTATGGTAGAAGATAAGGAATGTCTTTTCATTATAACTTTGCAATGATTCTTAACTGCAACTAAGTAATAATTTAAATTTATGATAACTCAAGTTTTAATTGGAGAAATAGCAAAGTTTCATGAAAATTTTCTGAACAAAGTACAAGTGTTAACAATAACCTTCCCATATTGTTACACTGATTACATACCTGGCGTACCTCCTAGAACGCGCTGCACTTCTTGTATTTGAATGTGCTGGCTGTGTACAAGAGTAGAGGGAGGCAATACAGTCGCCTGCGTACCTTGACCACCTCCTGGTGTAGCACGAATCAACTGTCCTGAGGGTGTAAGAAGCGCAGTTCCTCCACCAGCAAGTTGAACTGTTGTTGTTCCAGGAGGCGGAGCAGCATTGGGAGAAGACCCTGGTCCATTTCCAGTGAGGGCTCCATTACCAACAGCAGTAGGCAAGGCTGGGAAGAACAGGGCTTCTTGTCCATCAACTGTCACAGTCTGCACCATGTTGTAAGACTGAGCCTTAAAAAGTCCAAGCAATAAAATCACATTTATGCTTCCCAACAGATCAAATGAGCATTTCTTCTATGTGAATAAATAAAAAAAATATTGAATATGTCAGATTACAAGACATTTTGCTGTGATGCTGATGTATTTCATAATATTTTTTCTGAAAATGACAATATGACTTTCAATATTATCGTATCAAAAAATTAAAATATTCAGCACAGCTGTGTAGATGCAATAAATTTCAGACTTTTGTCCTATACCATTCGATGAACATGAAAATCAAATATGACACTACAGTAGCATGAATAGTGTACGATATAAGTAGTCACTGGCTATGCTGCAATAGCCCTCCTCTCCTAGAAATCATAATGGTAAAAAGAATACCATTTACTCAACACCTACAATAATAATGAGAATTGAATATGAGATTTTCTTACACTATCTTGTTATGGGTGTTTTTAACTAATTTTTGTTAATGTAATAGCTGATTATTGCTAAGGCAAATTCTGTAGATTTTTCCCCTCCATACTGTTGACCCTAAATTTGGAAAAAAAAAACTTTGATTTCAAA